>CM046995.1:49525084-59525084 GCA_025698465.1 Gossypium longicalyx
AGAAATGGATAGAGGCATGTTTGAGGTGCGGATGTTTGGAGCATCACATTAGAGATTGCCCACAGAGGCTCGATCAGATGCAAGCTACTAGTATGGGTATTTTTAGCCACCGAGAGATGTTCAGCAGCCACCATAAGGCCGTGGCCAGGCCAGAGGTAGAGATGGTACAGGCCGTGGTCGCGGAGCACTGAGCAGAGGTGCTAGTCATACTGAGGCGAGGCAGCCAGCACTAGTTTATGCTGCACATCGCCGAGAGGATGGAGATGCCCCAGATGTTATTACAGGTATGTTCTTTATCCATAATATACCTTATACTACCTTAATTGATGTTGGGTCTACACACTCATATATAGCATGCACTGTGTCTGAGACTTTGGGTATTGTGGTTGAAAGCACTACGAGTGAGGTTACAGTATTGAGTCTGCTAGGGCAGTCTGTGAGAGTGAATAAACTATTTAATAATGTACCCTTGAAGGTTCAAGGAGTGATCTTTTTAGCAGATTTAATGGAAATTCCTTTTGGAGAATTCGACTTGATATTGGGCATGGACTGGCTGGTTAAGCATCAGGTGAATTTGGATTGTGCTGCAAAGCAGGTGGTACTAAAAACTGAAAAGGGTGATGAGGTAGTTGTGATTAGAGAGCGTCGAAATTATCTGTCAAATGTCCTTTCTGTACTTAGAGCTGAGAAGTTGATTCGTAAGGGTTGTGGGGTGTATCTAGCTTACATCATTGCTTCAGGTGCTGAGGTTCTGTCTGTTAAAGATATCAGAATAGTTAAGGACTTTCTGGACGTCTTTCTCGATGAGCTACCTGGGTTACCTCTAAATCGTGAAGTTGAGCTTGGGATTAAGCTCCTGCCTAATACAACTCCAGTGTCTATCGCCCCTTATAGAATGGCACTGAAGGAGCTTGAGGAGCTTAAAGCTCAGATTGAAGAGTTACTGGATCGAGGGTTCATCCGCCCTAGTGTGTCTCCGTGGGGAGCTCCGGTTTTATTTGTGTAAATGAAGGATGAAACCATGCGTATGTGCATCGACTACCAGCAACTGAACAATTTGACTATTAAGAATAAGTACCCTCTACCAAAGATCGATGATCTATTCGACTAATTCCAAAGAGCTTTGATTTTCTCTAAGATACATTCTGGTGTATTCGAGAATCGAAGATGAACATGATGCACATCTCTGATTGGTTCTACAAATTCTGAGAGAAAAACAATTGTACACTAAATTCAGTAAGTGTGAATTCTGGCTACGAGAAGTAACTTTTCTGGGTCATGTGGTATCTGTTGAGGGGATTAGGGTTGATCTTCGGAAGATTGAAGCTGTTCTAGATTGGAAGCAACCTAAGTCAGTATCTAAAATTTAAAGTTTTCTGGGTCTAGCAGGGTATTATAGACGGTTTGTTGAGGGGTTTTCATTGATTGCTGCACCTCTGACTAAGTTATTGTGTAAAGGGGTACCATTTAACTGGACTGATAGGTAGCAAAAGAGTTTTGAGAGGCTTAAGAAGGTTCTGACTGAGGCCCCTGTCTTAATTCAGCCAGAGTTTGGGAAAGAGTTTACTATCTACAGTGATACATCACACGTTGGTTTGGGTTGTGGTTGATGCAAGAGGGTAAGGTGGTGACTTATGCATCTTGACAACTTAAGCCGCATGAGGCAAACTATCTAACACATGACTTGGAGTTGGTTGCATTGGTATTTGCACTGAAAGTTTGGAGGCATTACCTGTATGGTGAGAAGTGTATCATTTATACGGATCACAAGAGCCTCAAGTATCTCCTCACTTAGAAAGAGTTAAATCTTAGGTAGCGTAGATGTGTTGACCTGCTTAAGGATTATTACTGTTCAATTGAATACCATCTTGGTAAGGCCAAGGTGGTGGCCGACCCACTGATCCGTAGGGCTATGACAGATCTGAGGGCAATGTTTGCTCGTCTCAGCTTATTAGATGATGGTAGTCTATTGGCAGAACTTTAGGTTATACCGATGTGGACTGAACATATTAAGGGTAAACAGTTGGAGGATGAGTCACTAGGTCCTCATTTCTAACAGGTAGAAAGTGGGTAAACTTCAAATTTTGGATTAAATAGCAAAGGGGTACTTTATTTTTGTGAGAGAATTTGTGTACCGAAGAATACTGATTTGAGCCAGTTGATACTGCAAGAGGCGCATAGTAGTCCTTATACTATGCATCCTGGTAGAAATAAGATGTACTATGACCTTCGTGTGTTATATTGGTGGCCAGGTCTTAAGCATAAAGTTACTGATTTTGTGGGTAAATGTCTTACTTGTCAGCAAGTTAAGGCTGAACACCAGTTACCTTCAGGGTTGCTTCAGCCAGTTAAGATTCTGCTGTGGAAGTGAGAGAGAGTGACTATGAACTTTGTTAGTTGGCTACCCTTAACGCTTACTAAGAAGGATTCGGTATAGGTCATTGTGGATCGATTGACTAAGTCTACCCATTTCATACCAGTTTGTTCTGATTTCTCGTTGTAGAAACTGGCTAAACTGTATGTGGCTGAGATAGTGAGATTGCATGGGGTACCAATTTCCATAATATCTGATAGAGATCCTCGCTTCACGTCTCAGTTCTAGAAAAAGTTACACCAGACTTTGGGTACAAGTTTGGACTTTAGTACTGCGTTCCATCCTCAGACAGATGGTCAGTTGGAGAGGGTGATTCAGATACTGGAAGAATGTTAAGAAGTTGTGTGATTAACTTCCGAGGCAGTTGGGAGGACTATTTACTGTTAGCAGAGTTTGTGTATAATAATAGCTACCAGTCGAGCATACAGATGGAACCTTACGAGGCACTGTATGGTCATAGGTGTCGTACTCCTTGTTGTTGGACTGAGTTGGGTGAGCGGCATGTTCTGGGTCCTAAGTTGGTTGCTGATACTGAGGACAAAGTTAGATTGATTCGGGATTGACTGAAAGTAGCTTCAAACAGATGAAAGTCGTATACGGATCTGAAGCGTAAAGAGATTGAGTATTCTGTGGGGGACTTGGTGTTTCTCAAAGTCTCGCCATGGAAAAAGGTACTGAGGTTTGGTCGGAATGGCAAGTTAAGCCCTAGGTTCATTGGGCCTTACCGTATATTGAAGCATGTGAGACTGGTTGCTTATCAACTTGAGTTACCTTCTAAATTGGACTGGGTTCACGATGTGTTACATGTCTCTATGATGATGCAATATCATTCTGATCCTGTGTGCATCGTCTCGACTGAGAAGATTGAGGTTAGGCCAGAATTGATCTTTGAGGAAGAGCTGGTTCAGATTTTAAACCATGATGTGAAAGTTCTGAGGAGGAAGTCTGTTCCACTGGTTAAAGTGCTATGGCGGAATCACGATTTTGAGAAGGCCACGTGAGAACCCGAGGATGTGATGCGACAACAATACCCTCATCTGTTTTGATAAAGTAAATTTCAAGGCCAAAATTTTCTTTTAAAGTGGTAGAGTTGTAACGCCTTTAAGTGATTAAATTTGTATGTTATGTTGCTTATTGGCTTTCTTATTTTATTGGTCAAGTGTCCTGAGAAGTATGTGAAGTCTTAGGTCCTGGGCTTTGGAAAAATTTTTGTTTTAGTTGAGTAGAACCCTTACTGCTAAGATGGTGGGTTCTTAAATAATTGCAGGGTAATCAAGTCACAAAAGGCCTACTGGTTAGAGGTTAGTGGCGTGTTACTATTGTTAGGAGACTGGGGTTCGAGTCTTGCTGCGTGCAAGGGTGTTTTATTTTGCAAACTACTGAGTGGATGGTAGTATCGCAGTGGAACTCTATTGCTTGGACGGTTGGGGTGTTTGAGTGGTAATGGGATCATGTAGCCGAAATTTAGGAGGAAAAGGGGGGATTTGGATAGTGATCCGTTTGAGGATGTTGTGGAGAGGTTTTAGGAGGAAATCAAGAAGATGAGTTGGTGGGGGAGTGGTAGTACCGTGTAGGGGAGTGGTAGTACCGTATGGGGACTTTAGGGATTCGGCTTGTTATGGATCCCCATTAGGCAATTTCGGTCATAGACTCTTAGTGCCGAAATTGTGTAGGTTTCCTATCCTTTCTACTTCTTTTCTTTCGTTGGGTTGAGGTTTTGTTTGGTAGCCAAATTTTGAGAATGACCATTCGGGCATTTTCCTCTTTGTGCATTCTTTCGGTTTTGTTTTTCCTTGAGACGATTTCTCATCTGTTGCCGAATCTCTTCCCTTTTCCTTGTTCCTTTCCTTTCTCACCTTGTTCTTAGGCCGACTACATCATTTCTTCTCTCCATCTCTTGTGTTTCTGTTTTGGAGTGGTGCCCTTGACTTCTCTTTTCCTTCATTTTCTATTTTTAGGTTCCCTTCTCCTTCCTTGTGATTAGCTGAATACTCCACTTCCTTTACTCAATCGTTTGTGTTTTATTTTCAAGTTGTAGGAGTTCTCTGGCGATCGGTAAGTGCCCTTGTTTCTCTTTCTACTTCTCACGACCATTGTGATCTTTTCTGTTTAACATCTCTTTCTCTTTGCCATTTGCTAATAGGGGAACGATTGTTAAACTTCGTCTCTAGCATTCTCTGTATTTCGACATTGTGTGAGTGTTGCCGATTGTTTTCTCTCTTGTATCTGGACGTTGCGTTTTGGGTAAGTAGCTTTTCGTCTAGTATAGATTGTTTAATTGATTGATGGGTGATAAGTGTTGTATGGAATACAGATAACCCTAAGGCATATTGATTGGTCTTTTTTCAAGCGGATTCAATGAGTAAGCCATAGTCGGCTAATCTAGTCATGTGAGGGGTAAGTTTTGGGCAAGTTACATTGGTGGGGGTTTTGATAAGTCGATTACGATGCGATTAACTGAACCTTGGGAATGAATGTAAGTCGGAGTACTCATGGACCTTTTGCACGTTTACGAGAATAGGTGTGTAATCACACTGCAATAACTGTTAATCGGCAAAAATCAGAAAATATGTCTATGGACATTACACGAGCGTGCGTTTTCTCGTGTGACGATTCGAACGCATAAATTATGGGCGTATAATTGTAGAGGCCACCATGAGCGATTTCATGGGCTTAGGCCATTTTGGGCCACATTGGGCTAAAATGGGTCGTGTGGGCCCCATAGGCTCGTGGGCCCCACACGAGTAAACTACACAAACATGTGGAGATTATTAGGCTAGGCTATGTGGCTCGCACGACTAGGGCCATTTTCGGGCTTATTGGGCCACATGAGGGCGTGTGGGCCTACATGGCCGTGTCATGGGCTTGGGCCCATTTTCAATAATTGACTGTTAAAGTTGCACAGGTCTCTCGAGATGACTGTGGACCTACTTTTGGGTCGGTAAGTACACTTAGACCCCTTATTGATGAAATGGCTATTATACCCTTACAAGGTAAAATGACTGATATACCCCCAATAATATGTATGACTGTATTTGAGCATGACATTCTTGCATTCACGTATGATATTATGACATGACATATTGCATGGGGGTGGGTTTGATATATTTGGAGGAAGTGTATTGTATTGTCAGCTTTGTTGTAATATACTGATTATGTGTCGCATTCAGTACTACTTAGAGTGCAGGGATGGGTGGGTTGATTTTATCCCTACATCGAGTGTAGGACTGGACAGAGTGGAGTGTAGAGGATGGATGGGTAGGATATCTGATTTCATTACTATTATCACATCAGATTGGGCTAAGGCCCACACCGACATCGATCATCAGAATGGGCTACGACCTAACTTATACTTGATCACATCAAACGGGCTTAGGCCTAGATTGTATTTGCCTATTATATGACTAATTGTTTGTTTAATAAGAGATTACACACTGAGTTTCCAAAAACTCACCTTTCTGCCTTCCTGTGCAGGTAATCCTTAGGCGATTCGGTGCTGCGATGGACTTGATGGAGGCCACACAATTGCTTTTGTTACTGTTTTAAATTTTTAATCTCTAAGCTAGTTTATTTGGGGGAAATTTGCTATGTAATAAGGCCTCTTTAATTTTTTACTTTAATTTTGGGTTTTACTTACTTTGATTTATATATGGTAGTAATAGGACGCGAATTTTCATAAAGATAAATGTTTTCAAAACACCATGTTACTGTAACATCTTTCAAAAGCTTCCATGACAAACATTGACTTAAAAATGTAAACAACATCCCAAAACAATTCAACTTTTGCTAACTTGAGTTTTTATCAACGAACGAGATACTTAGAAGTTCTGAATGTGGTCATTACGAGGTTTTAATAAGGTACAGACTCTTTAAATGAAACGGTGCTTTTTAAAACTCACTTCAATGTGACATCACAGATTCGGCCATAACGTCTAGGCCGGGTTTGGGGTGTTACATTAACACACCACTTAACCACCAGACCAATTGGCCCATTATGATATATTTTTTCCAACCATTAAATTTAATCCTACTGAACAGGGTTAGGGCTTTATTCAGAAAAATTTTAAAATTTTCCAAAAGCATGGATTGAACTTGGGACCTCCCACACACACCCAGAACACTTAACCACTGAAGCGGATACATATTTTATGTCAAATTTATCAAAAGCTGAAATTAAAATTTTAGGGTGTTAAAACTCTACCCCCCTAAAAGAAATTTCATCCTCGAAATTTACCTGAGCTGTATAAGTGAGGATACTGTTGACGCATCAAATCCTCAAGTTCCCACGTAGCCTCCTCAACGCTATGATTCCACCACAAAACCTTTACTAGTGGAATAGACTTCCTTCTCAAAACCATGACATCGCGATTTAGAATCTGAACCGGCTCCTCCTCAAAGGTCAAGTCTGGCCTAACCTCAATCTCCTTAACAAGGATAATATGCGTGGGATCAAAGCGGTAATACCTCAACATCGAGACATGGAACACATTGTGAATATGGTCCAGCTCCAGAGGTACCTCCAACTGGTAAGCAACCGGTCCCACTCACTTCAGAATACGATAAGGACCAATAAACCTAGGACTCAACTTGCTATTCCAACCAAACCTCAGAACCTTCTTCCATGGCAAGACCTTGAGAAAAACAAAGTACCCCACAGAATACTCAATCTCATGTCTCTTCAGATCCGCATAGGACTTCTGCATATCAGAAGTCGCTATCAAACGATCTCGAATCAGTCCAACATAAAGAAGTACAACACTTACCACCATATAATGCCTCATAAGGTGCCATTTGGATGCTAGACTGGAAACTATTGTTATAGGCAAACTCTGCTAACAGCAAATACTCCTCCCAACTACCAGGGAAATCAAAACTCGCACTTGCTAAACTTAGCATAGAGTTGTTTTTCCCACAAAGTCTGAAGGATAACTCTAAGGTGCTGATCATGCTCATCCTCAGCCTTTGGATAAACTAGTATGTCATCGATGAACACTACCACAAACCGATCCAGATAGGGATGGAATACTTGGTTCATCAGGTCCATGAAAGCTACAGGTGCATTCATCAGTCTAAAAGGCATCGCTAGGAACTCGTAGTATCCATATCGAGTCCTAAATGTTGTCTTAAATACATCATCCTCCTTAACCCTCAACTGATGATATCCAGAATGCATATCAATCTTGGAGAACATAGAAGCCCTCGAAAATGGTCAAATAAATTATCAATCCTTAGAAGTGGGTACTTATTCTTAATCGTTAGCTTATTCAGATTCCGATAGTCTATACACATCCTCATCATCCCATCATTCTTTTTCACAAACTGCATAGGTGCTCCCCATGGAGACACACTGGAACGAATGAACCCACGATCCAACAGCTCTTAAATTTGAGCCTTAAGCTCCGTAAGCTCTTTCGGTGCCATTCAGTAAGGGGCAATAGACACCAGAGCTGTACAAGGAAGAAGCTCAATCCCAAACTCTACTTCATGATTCAGAGGTAAACCCGGTAGTTTTTCAGGAAAAACGTCAGGAAAATCCTTTACAGTCCTGATGTCCTTGACAGTAGAGTCCCCAAAAACAGAAACACTCACATAGGCTTAGAATACCTCACATTCCTTACGAACCAATTTCTCAGCCACCAGTGCAAAGATCACATTAGTTAGATAATTCCATCGTTCCCCAATCATGACCCTCCTCGGTTCTCAAAGCGACCCTCTTAGTCTCACAATCCAAGCTTACATGGTGCTTGACCAACTAGTCCATCCCCAGAATTAGGTCGAACTCCCCAAATGGAAGCTGTAACGCCTTAAATTTTTTATTTCTGACTTTTTTATGATTTTCGGGCTTGAAAGTGTCTCAATTTGTGGTTCGTGTTATTTTGGCTTAAATGTATGTTGGGTTAAGTATTTACGAGCTCTAGGGTGTGTTTGAGAGGTCCTAAATTTAGCCTTTAACTTGGGCTAAATTTGGGTTTTTAATTGAATTAAGCCTGACTTGAGGTCAGTGGGCTTATAAGGAATAGTTGGTAAAAATTTAACAGAATGGGCCTGCTGGTCTAGTGGTTTAGTGACAAGGGATTACTCTCAGGGTCAGGGGTTCAATTCCCTGCAGTGGCATTAGGATTATTTTACTGCGAGTTTCAGTAAGCGTTGGGCTTTATTAAAATTCTGAGTTGTGGGCTTTAAGGTAAAAACTTAGGGTCATCTTTTTGTTCCTCCTTTTTGACAAAATAGTTTTTACTTGCCGTCTTTCGTTTTCCCCCAAAATTTCCTTTGCTGTCGAAATTTCCTTTTCTCCTTCGTTTTGCTTTTCTTTTTCGATAAGCGTAGGCGTGTTCAAGCGATTCTGTCAATTCGATAAGTAGCGTTTAAATTAAGTTAAGTGTTTTCTATTGGAGATTGTTAAGAGTGACTTTGGTTGTTGTGTAGGGATTAATTAAGGCTTGATATATCAGTAATCCAATTCTTAGCAAATGAGGAAATATCGTTCTTCGTCGAATGAAAGTAGGTCTCGCGTTTTGGGATTTGTTCATTCTTAGGTTAAATAATTTAAGTAACTGATTTTGGGCTCGGTATTGTTAATCTTAGGCTTTGGAGTGCCCGTGGTTGGATTAGCAGCGAAAACAAACCAGGTGTGTACTTCAATCGAGTAGGAAATAAATTTTGGTGAAAGCCGAAACGTAGACTATCGACACCACACGAGCATGTGGTCTACGCGTGTGGTAGCCTACGTCGCGAGAGACGGGCGTGTAGTAGACGAGCTAGGCTATGTGCGCGCCACACGGGCACGACGGATACGGGCGTGTGAGGCTGACCAGGCCGTGTGTGAGGCACGGGCTTGACCATTTGGGTCGTATAGGCCGCACGGGCGTGTGGGTCACACAAGTGAACCACACGGGCGTGTGGGTCTTGGGTCAGGCCGTGTGATCCACACGGGCAAAGCAAATTTGGGCTATGTGGGCCACACGGGTGTGTGTGCCCACACGGGTAGGGCACACAGGCGTGTGAGCCCAATTAATATGAAATGTTCTGTAAGGTTGCACGGGTTGCCTAAGTTGACTGTGATCGGATTGTAGGGGTGGTAAGTGTTACTCAGACCCCTTTACTCTGATTGATTACTGAGTTGTATGGAAAAGCATGTGTAACTGTCTGATTATGTATGTCTGTTCTGCCATGATATTGATATGATCTGTAATCTACATATAAGCATGCCATGATATGTATGTTGCATTGTATTGGGTTGGGATTATTGTGAAGAGAAGGAAGTCTGAGAGGTGATTAGCCTGTTCTTGGCAGCTACGCTGCATATATCTATCATGTACTATTTTACGGTACCTTTTTGGTGTGTTGGGTTGGATGGGTTGATTATATCCCCATACTTGGTGTGTAGGGTTGGGTGGGTCGATTTTATCCCCACATGGTGTGTTGGGTTGGTCGGAGTTGGTGTGCAGGGTTGGTGGGCATGTTTCCTGATATCTGATTTGTGATGCATGCGATATCTGTATGGTTAAGGCCGAACTATTTACATTCTGCTATCTGTTTCTATACATGCTATTTATGGGGATGTACACACTGAGTTTGCGAAAACTCACCCTATTTTTATTTTGTTTGTCAAGTAATCCTCGGCAGTAGATGGATCGGTGTGGTGGAGGGCTCGATGGTGACAACTGTTGGACATTTAGGGATTTTTGAGTAACATTTTATTTGTCTACTTTATTTTAATATTTATTTTTGGGATTAAAATGTCTTTGAACTTGAACTATTTTCAAGTTTATTTTGGGATTTTAAACTATTAAGCTATTGAATTAATGATGTTTTAGCTTTCGTAATAATGAAATGTTTTTACTTAATACTTGGCCTAAAGATGTCACGACTTAAGTAACGGTAAGGAACTGAACAATTTTTAACTTGCTAGGATTTTCTAAAATGCACTCTCATGTGACGCCACTAGATTCAGCCATAACGTCTAGGTCGAGTTTGGGGTGTTACATTTAGTGGTATCAGAACCAGGTTGCAAAACTTGGCTGTGGATTTGAATTTCAAAATTTGGTTTAAAGAAAATTATTTGCAAAACAATTTGAAATATTTTTGATAATAAGTATGTGGTATACCGAGCCTCCAGCACTGATCTTGTAAGTTCTTTGAAACTCGATATGTATTGTTTGAAAGCATACTTAGGGTGGAATATTGTCTGTATTTGTCTGAAATACTATGTATGTATTGTGAGATTGTAGTAGATAGTACTTTACTGAAACACTTAGGTAAAGTAAACTGAATATGTAGTGAGCTTATTACTCGCGATAACTGACTCTGAAACTCTATTACCATAATGCATAAAATATCTATTAATAATTATCGAAACTGTAAACTAATGTGCATAAAACTTCTAAATACAGATTAATTTGAAAGTACGATGAGCATACGTAGTACTAATGGACGGGGTACTAGAGGCCGAGGTAGAGGTTGTAGAGGGATTCGAGCTGAGTCTTTCGCATCTGATGCAATCCCCAATCTGGACATTGGTGAGACGCCGGTGTCACTTGTTACTAAGACTAGTTCTGAGTCTAGAATCGTGCAGCTAGGGACAACGCATTGTCCCAGGCTATGCTACGAATTCTGGAGAGGGTTGTTGGGGCTAATGTTGGATCTGGAGGCCGTGTGTCGGTTACGAAACGACTCCGGTCGAATAGGCCTGAGGTATTTAAGGGCATCACTGGAGTTGCTCCGAGTGTGGCCGAGTATTGAATGGAGGCCACAGAGCGCATAATGGATGATTTGGATTTTACTAATGAGCTGAAGCTCAAGGGGGCTATGTCTCTACTTCGCGATGAGGCATACCAGTGGTGGTTGATCGTTAAGGAGGGTACTCAGCTTGATAGGTTGACTTGGGATTTGTTTAAGACCACCTATCAGGGTAAATATGTGGGAGCTAGCTACACTGACGCTAAGCGACATGAGTTTCTGAATCTCACTCAGGGAGACCGTACAATGGCCGAGTATGAGGCTGAATTTCTGAGGCTGAGTCGCTATGCGAGGGTCATGGTGACGAATGAGTATGAACATTGTGTTCGATTTGAGGATGGTCTTCGTGATAGTCTCTGAGTTCTGATAGCTCCTCAGAGGGAGCGAGATTTCTTAGTCTTGGTCGAGAAGGCCAAGATAGCCGAGGAGGTGAAGCGCTCCGAGCGCCAAAATCGTAAGAAAGGAAAAGTTAAGAGGGATTCTGAGTTTACTGGTTCTAGGATGAGGCCTAAGAAAAAGGCCAAGGCTGACGGGTTCGTTAGAGTTGGGCCTACTATTGCACCTGTTGAGGTGGCAATCTATCAGCTATGTAATAGATGCCATCCAGGCTTTAGGGTTTAAGGTTTCGAGTTGTGACGCCCTAAATTTTTTATTTTTGGCTTTTTGCGATTTTCTAGCTTGGAAGTGTCTGAATTTGTAGTTCGTGTTATTTTGGCTTAAATGTATGCTAGGTTAAATATTTACGAGCTCTGGGGTATATTTGGGAGATCTTAAGTTCAGGCTGTAACTTGGGCTAAATTTGGGTTTTTAATTGAATTAAGCCTGACTTGAGGTCAGTGGGCTTATAAGGAATAGTTGGCAAAAATTTAATAGAATGAGCCTGCTAGTCTAGTGGTTTAGTGATAAGGGATTACGCTCAGGGTCAGGGGTTCAATTCCCTGCAGTGGCATTAGGATTATTTTTGCTGTGAGTTTCAGTAAGCATTAGGCTTCATTAAAATTCTGAGTTGTGGGCTTTAAGGGAAAAACCTAGGGTTATCTTTTTATTCCTCCTTTTTGACAAAATAGTTTTTACTTGCCGTCTTTTTTTTCCCCAAAAGTTTCCTTTATTGCTGAAATTTCCTTTTCTCCTTCGTTTTGCTTTTCTTTTTCAATAAGCGTAGGCGTGTTCAAGCGGTTCTGTCGATTCGGTAAGTAGCGTTTAAATTAAGTTAAGTGTTTTCTGTTGGAGATTGTTAAGAGTGGCTTTGGTTGCTGTTTAGGGATTAATCAAGGCTCAGTAGATCACTAATCGAGTTCTTAGTAAATGAGGAAATGCCGTTCTTCGTCGAAGGTAAGTAGATCTCATGTTTCAGGATTTGTTCATTCTTAGCTAAAACGATTCAAGTAACTAATTTTGGGCTCGGTATTGTTAATCTTAGGCTTTGGAGTGTCCATGGTTGGATTAGCAGCGAAAACAAACTAGGTGTACACTTCGATCGTGTAGAAAATGATTTTTGGCAAAAGCCGAAACGCAGACTGTCGACGCCACATGGGCATGTGGTTTGCCCGTGCCGTAGACTGCGTCGCGATACACGGGCGTGTTGTAGATGAGCTAGGCCGTGTGCGCACCACACGGTTGCGACGGACATGAGCATGTAAGGCTGACCAGGCCGTGTGTGAGGCACGGGCTCGACTATTTGGGCAGTATAGGCTGCACGGGCGTGTGGGGCACACGGGTGAACCACACGGGCATATGGGTCTTGGATCAAGTCGTGTGATCCACACGGGCAAGGCTAATTTGAGCCGTGTGGCACACACGGGCGTGTGAGCCCAATTACTGTGAAATGTTCTGTAAGGTTGCACGGGTCGCCTAAGTCAACTGTGACCTGATTGTAGGGGCAGTAAGCGTTACTCAGAGCCTTTTACTCTGATTGATTACTGAGTTGTATGCAAAAGTATGTGTAACTGTTTGATTCTGTATTTCTGTTCTGCCATGATATTTATATGATCTGCAATCTGCATATAAGCATGCCATGATATTTATGTTGCATTGCATTGGATTGGGATTGTTGTGAAGAGAAAGAAGTCTGAGAGGCGATTAGCCTATTCCTTGCAGCTACGCTGCATATATCTATCTTGTACTATTTTATGGTACCTTTTTTGTGTGTAGGGTTGGATGGGTTGATTATATCCCCATACTTGGTGTGTAGGGTTAGGTGGGTCGATTCTATCATGGTGTGTTGGGCTGGTCGGAGTTGGTGTGCAGGGTTGGTGGGTATGTTTCCTGATATCTGATTTGTGATGCATACGATATCTGTATGGCTAAGGCCGAACTATCTGCATTCTGTTATCTATTTGTATACATGCTGTTTATGGGGATGTACACACTGAGTTTGCGAAAACTCACCCCTTTGTTTATTTTGTTTGTCAGGTAATCTTCAACAGTAGATGGATCGATATGGTGGAGGGCTCGATTGTGACCACTGTTGGACATTTAGGGATTTTTTATTAACATTTTATCTATCTACATTATTTTAATATTTATTTTTGGGATTAAAATGTCTTTGAACTTGAACTATTTTCAAGTTTATTTTGGGATTTTAAACTATTAAGCTATTGAATAAATGATGTTTTAGCTTCCGCGATAATGAAATTTTTTTACTTAATACTTGGAATAAAGATGTCACGACTTAAGTAACAGTAAGGAACTGAACGATTTTTAACTTGCTAGGGTTTTCTAAAAAGCACTCTCATATGACGCCGCCAAATTCGGCCATAACGTCTAGGTTGGGTTTGGGGTGTTACAGAAGCTCCATCATATCCACCAGAAAGATTTCCCCTTGAACCTTTAAAGGGAAGTCTTTAAACAACTTGTTAACCCTTATAGATTGCCCCAATGGACTCAATATGGTAACCTCACTCATAGTGCTCTCGACCAAAATCCCCAAGTTTTCGAACACAGTACAGGCTATATAGGAGTGAGTGGATCCTATATCTATCAATGTAAGGTAAGGTATATCATAAATTAAGAGCGTACCCGTTATGACTTCCAGAGCATCATTGTTGTAACATCCCGAAATAGGGCTTAGTCAGAATAGTTGTTTCGAAACCATAAATTCGAGGTAAAAAAAATTATTTTAATATTATTTTATGTGTTATAGCATGATTATATGAGTGCATGATGGTGAATTAATTTTAGCGTTTGTGAGCTTAATTTCAAAAAAAAGACTAAATCGCATAAAAGAAAAAAGTTTTGTTTTAATAGCCAAAGGTGTTAAATTGCTAGAGAACCATAATTGGGAGTCTTTAAAGTGCAAATAAGCCTTTAATTAGAGTATGGCCAGCCATGGGAGACAAAATTTTCAAAAAGCCAAAATTTATAGAATATTAGGTGACTTTTTGGTAATAAAATAAAATAAAGAAAAAGTTGTCATTTTTTTCATTTCCTCTTCTCTTTCACTGAAAATGGTAGCAAAACGGCGGGTTTTAGAGCTTAAACTTTCAGCAACTTCAATCCCTTGCAAGTAAGTAATTTTAGAGACCTTTCTTGATGATTTTTGCATTTTTAGAATCCTTGTAACATGAGCTTTTAAATGAGGGGACTATCTTGCAAAATGGTTGATAGTTTAGGGACTTGGCATGAAAGGATTTGTGTTGTTTACTGAATTTTTATGAAAGAAAATGATTCATAGTTGAGTAATAAACAACTTTTGTGAAGAGATTTTCATGAAAACCCCTAATAGGATCTTTTTGCATAAGTTGTAAAATAAGTGATAAATGTATGAAATAATGAGAATTGGGGGTTGCTTCTAGTATAAAAAGTAGTCGACTAGGCTTGGGCAGTAAGAGGATGTGATAAAATTTGATTTACAGGCCTGAGGGCAAAATCGTAATTTCGTGAAAGTCTAGAGGCAAAATGGTCATTTTGCCAAATTATGTATGTTTGAATTTTTTAATTAATGTGGTGATTAAATTAGCTAATTTTTATCATTATACATCAAGAAAATTGAGATTTGGGCTTAAATCGAGAAAATACAAAGTTATGGACCAAAATAGTAAATTTGTCATTTTCTTATTCGAGGTAAGTCCGTGTGATTTAATAAGCATGTTATTAATGTTATTATTGTTATACTTGAAAATATCGTTGTTATTATTGTATTGAATTATGTGTTAGTGCTAGTGTGTATGAGAAAATATTATACCCTAAGAAATAATCGAAAGCTTAATATGTCGATTTCACTTTGTGTATTTATGAAATATTGGAAATCGATGAAATATGATATCTTGTTGAGATGAGTAAATTATAGAATGATGAGATGAACTGAAAGTTCTTATGGTGACGAACCTTGTGAATTGTATGATCAATTCTTCGAACGAGCTTGGCTACGATGTGACCTTTGAGAAATCTCAGTTGAACCTTTAGAAATACCTAGGATACGGGCATCGAGACACTGCTATTATGTGAGCCAGTGTAAGACATGTCTGGGACATGCATCAGCCACATTATGAAATGCTAGTGTAAGACATGTCTGGGACATCCATTGGCATTGAGACGAGAGCTAGTGTAAGACATGTCTGGGACATGCATCGGCCTCGAGATATAAGCCAGTCTAAGACATGTCTGGGACATGCATTGGCTACGAGATGTGCTACTACAAGACATGTCTGGGACATGCATTGGCACGGATATGTGAGAGCCAGTGTAAGACCATATCTGGGATATGGCATCAGCATCGATATGTGTAAGATTTCCTGATTATCCTCTGGTACTCCAAGTGGTTCAACGGATAGTTTAAAGCTTGCGATGAAAGTGAGAAGGTAAATATATGAGCATGTTGAAAAGGTACAAGTATGTATTCGAAGCTTAAATGCTATTGCGAACATGAAATAATGCACCTTTGGTAAGGATACAAATAAGTAAGTTATGCCTATGAAAATGAAATTGTGGTGACCTTGTGATTATGGTTTTATGTTTATGATGTACATATATGTATTCGTACCATGATGGTTGAAATGTGATTGATGATTATGTGTGAGACTTTGAGGCCACATTAAATTGAGACATGAAATGTATATTCCTTTACTTGGTGGCCTAATGAACATGAAAGGAGAAATGGATTGGCATAAATGCCCATTTAAAAATGATCATAAAAGAGTGAAATATAATAATAAAATAGTTTCAGACAGCAATAATAGTCTGACTTGAAAATACACCAAAAATAGCAGAAAGTGAATCAGAGACCGAATAAAATATGGAATTGAAACTTATTGAGTCTAGTTGCACATACAAGAAACGGTGTAAGCAAAAGAATTTTACATTATGAGATATTTGAAATTGTGTGAGACATAGTCAGAACGATTTCAAAATCCCCTATTTTGATTTGGGAAAATCATCAAAAATTTTAAAAAACTAATTATGGGTTATAACTTATATTCCTAGATTCCTTAATGAGTCTATTTTTAAGATGAATAAATATGAACATCATTCAAAGTCCATATGATGAGATAATTAATTTTTAGTAAGACTAGTTGAAGCTGTCAGGCAGCAAATCAGGGGTGACTTTACAAAATAAACTGTACTATTTGGATGAATCAAAAATTCTGAAATTTTTATGTTAAGAATATATATGAGTCTAGCTTCACATAAAATTAGCGGATATTAATTTGGAGTTCTGTAGCTCCAGATATAAATAATTTAGTGACTGCGACTTGAGAAAACAGCTTGACTGGAACATGAGTGAAACAACAAATAGGGTTGTATTACCATGAGAAGCAAGTTGATAAATTGCCTATTATTTTCATACGGTCTTACTAAGCTATAAAGCTTACTCCCTTCCTTTCCTTTCCTTTAGTGTTTTCAGGTTAGCTCGGGGTTGGAGATCGTCGGAGGCAACATCACACTATCAAGTCACTACCTTTGGAAAAAAATGAAGTATATATTAGAAATTTTCAAGTAAGTGGCATGTATAGGAATCTAGTTGATTGACATGCATTATTTTTCTTTGGCCAAATGTGTTGGCTTGTATTGAGTTATTTGCATATGGTCATGAGATGTGGCTTATCTTGATTATGACTTGTAAGCCTAGCTATTCATGTCATGTCTAATGTTTATAATGTGATCATGTTTGTTTGCCATGCATGGTTAGTAATATGACGTGTGTTGGATGTATGTTCTATGACCAATTGAGATGGTCATAGCCATGTAGTAATTGCACGTTATAAACACAACGTGAGAATGATTAAACATGGTGCTTAATGAATAAGTTGGTAACCATAGTAAAATGATAAAAGTGGTCATCAAAATGACAAGTCTTATGAATGTGAAATTAAGGAGTCTAGGCTTGGTATTGCATGAGTAGATACATTACTTGTAAGAGGATATGTTAATGTTAAAGATATGTCTTAATAAAGAGTGTTTAATCCCTAAAATGGTGCCATGATTTGTGATTTTGATGTGCATAAGGTTGTAAGAGATTATGGGTAACATGAAGGCTTAGAAAATAACCTAAGTGTAGGCTACACAGCCATGTTTCTCAACTGTGTGAGGGATACAACCTGGAGACACGAGCGTGTGGCCCGGCCGTATGGTTCGATGTGCATGCTGATGCCATAAACAGAGAGTTACATGGCCTGAGGACACGGGAGTGCCAAAGACACACGGATGTGTCCCTATGTCTACACGGACGTGTAACCCCGTTTCATGGGAAAATTTTCTAAGTTTTCCTAAAACTTCTTAAAGTTCTTGGTCTAGTCCTGAAACGTTCCCGATGAATGTTTTCGGCTTCGTAGACCCAAATAAGGGACAACATGCATGTGTTTGAAAGGTTTTGAATTAAAAGAGATTTTATGGCCCAGTTTTTGCATGAATGTGTATGTTTAAGTCCGGTAATGCCTCATACCCTATTCTGGCATTGGACATGGGTAAGGGGTGTTACAGCTGTCCTCTTGGTGATGTGTAGCATATACGAGAGTAGGCTGCCTCGCCTCAGTCTGTCCAACACCTCTACCCGGTGCTCTCTGCCCATGGCCCATACCATTACCACCCCTAGCCTAACCACAGCCTCTTGATGGCTATGGTACTACACTCTGTGGCTGTGCAGTACCAGTACTCGGAGCTTGCATCTGATCGGTCCTCAGCAGACACTCCCTAATACGGCGATCTAATGATCCAAACCTCAGGCACGCCCCAGTCCTCCTCCAACACTCACCCTGATGGCGCCTACCACAATCCCCACAAGGCAACATACCAGCAGAAGCAATAAGGGGCCCAACTCTAACTGGTCCATCAGCTCTGGCCTTTTTCTTAGGCCTCTATACAGAACTCGAGGGCTCTAGATCCCTCCCATTCCTACCTCTCTCTATCACGGTTTTGGTACTTTGTGCGCTTAACCTCCTCAGCGATCTTTGCCTTTTCAACTAGGGAAGAAAAATCCCACTCCCTCTATGAAGCTACCAGAACCTGCAAGTTATCTCTAAGACCATACTCAAAGCAGACACATCGCTCGTACTCAGATGCCACCATGCCTTGCGCATAGCGTGTAACACCCCTAAAATCCTAAATTTTCTATTTTTTTGGTTGTGATAAAAAGTGTGCTTAATATTCCTAGTCGAGTGTTATTTATGTGATAATAGGCCTTGGTTAAGTTTTGAGTTCAAACTTTGGGGTGAAGGAAATTATTGTTTAATAATTTAAAAGAACGTTGTTGGCAAATAGTTTGGTTTTTAAATAAATTAAGGAGGAATTGGACACGAGGAGCCTTGTGTTGGAGTGGCAAGTAGCGTCACATGTGGGGCTTAGAGGTTGCGTCACATGCATGGCAAGGAGGTTTGGGGTTCGAATCCCTCCTTGCTTAAAAGAAGGATTTATTTTTGCTCAATCAATGGCTAGTGGTGGCGTTGGATGTGAACTTTGAAGGGAGTGATCAGAGGAGGAATTTAAGGAAGGGATTAAGGAGTTATCATGGAGAAAAGTTAGGAGATGATGGGTGTAGAGAAGTGGAGCCGAATTGGGAGTTTGGGGATAGGTAAATTCGACTATAGTATATATAGGTGCTGATTTTGGGGATTCTAGGGTAATGTCGAAATTGTTTCTCTTCCTTTAGCTAGATTCCTTGTTCCTTGCTTGTCGACTTTTCATTCTTTCTCTACTCAAATTCTCTTTTGATTTTCCTTTGGTTTTAGTCGATTCCATCTCCTCTTCTTCTTATTTGTGCCAAATAACCCCTTTCACCATACAAATCTCAAAAGCCGAATACCTCTTTGGCTGAAGACCCTCTGTGCCGCCACTACTCCCTCTACTTCGGCTGATTCTTGTGTAAGTGTTTTGTTCTTTCAGTCAGTTTTCCTAGTATCGATTTCTTCTCTCCCTCACTCTTTCTAAATCGGTTTGGTAGGGGATTGGTATTGAATCTCGGAGTTCAGATCTCTGTTGAATCGCTCCTTAGGCGTTTTGGGGTTTTGGGTAAGTGTTCCTCATTTATTGGTTAAGGTTGGCCGAATGGTCATGGATGATTTAAGAGTGACTTAAGATGATTGCGAGTCACTTGTGTTTGGGTTTTAATGATAAGGATGGGTGCAGATTTAAGGAATACTCGTGATTAGTGATCAAAGAAGGGCTATTAAGGCTTGTCGTTCAAGGTAAGGCAAATGTGAGATTTTCAATTTTTGGTGATCGTATTTGATAAGTGTGTGATTAATCGTTGAGTGACATCATTTGTAGGTTCGTCGCTAAGGAGATCGTAGCATGTCTTAGTACCAGGTGTGTACATACACTACACACACACAGTAGACAGGCAAATTTTGAAATGCTGGAAAGCCGAAATGCCGAAAAGCCAAAAGTTTGGCTACGGTAGACTTGCGAGCGCACGAACACTCATAAGGGGGGAACCGATATGTTACCAGAAGCCCCATGAGCGATCTCATGGTCTTGGGCCGTATTTTGGCCAACCGGGCCATAATGGGCTAAATGGGCTGATGGGCTGTAACGCCCATAATAGGCAAAATTGGCAATTTGGTACTAAGTAATGAAAAATCATATGATAGCATGACTATGAATGTGATTTGGACCGATAGGCCATATGAATGAGATTGGGCTTGGTGGGCCATATGCAGGTATGTAGACATGTTTGGGATTTGTAAGGGGTTTTGGGCCTAGTATCTGATAACTGATTAAATAGACATAAAACTTAATTAATTAATTAATTTTGACCATGGACAAGTCATAAGGTTAATGTGTGGCAATAGGTATATGCATGTCTAGGATTGGATCTAGGGAGAGCTTGGTACTTAAGCGGTTTTAATGACCCACCTCTTCTTCTTTGGAATCCTACCTGGTGCATAGTATCTATTCACTTTAGCCAACAAGGACTTGTTAATGGGCCAAGGCAAGTGATAAACCCATAATAAAAGGAAATTCTTGAAATGCCCCTAAGGGTAAAAAATGACTAAAATACCCCAATGTGTTGAATGTAAGACTTATGAATGTTATTTGTACACCTACTGCATTTATATGATATTCTGTTAAGTTGCATATGGGTTGGGAATTATGGAACGGAGGAAGTATATGAGGATCGCAAGGTTGCCTGACGACCGTGGATCCACCGATGGCTATTAAGCCCAATATTTGATTTGCAGCTTGCTGCAATGAAGGTAGTACCGCAACTGGGCTACCATTGATGTGTATCGGATGGGTGGGTCGATATTTATATCCCCACATGATGTGTACCGAGGGACGGAGTCAGTGTATAGCGGTTGGATTATTGGGGTGGGTTGCATAGCATTGCATGTATAATATTATAGTGATTGATGATTGCTTAATACTCTTTGAGGGTTGTACACACTGAGTTTACTAAAACCCACCCTCTCTTTTATTTTTCTCAGGTGATCCTCAGTAAGTGGTTCGACGGTTGGAGGGACTCCGGGGTGGCCAACTAGTAAGATGACTTGGACTTGTTTTCTTAAGCCTATAATATCTAGTATTTAAAGTTGTTTCAGTCGGGATTGTAATAAGGCATATTCACTAGATATTATTTCATTGTGATTACTGCGTTTTTTAAACTAAATACAAACTGAATGTTACTTAATTTTCTCCTGAAGGGTTTTTGATAAAACACATCAATGTGACACGCTGGATCTGGCCATAACGTTCAGGCCAGGTTTGGGGTGTTACATTTAGTGGTATTAGAGTCAAGTTGCAAAACTCTGGCTGTGAAGTGGGCCTTGTTGGCAAAACTTTAGGGTGAAGGAAATTATAGTTTAATAATTTAAAAGAACCTTGTTGGCAAGTAGTTTGATTTTTAAATAAATGAATGAGGAATTGGACACAAGGAGCCTTGTGTTAGAGTGGCAAGTAGCGTCACATGTGAGGCTTAGAGGTGGCGTCACATGCATGGCAAGGAGGTTTGGGGTTCGAATCCCTCCTTGCTCAAAAGAAGGATTTATTTTTGCTCAATGAATGGCTAGTGGAGGCGTTGGATGTGAACTCTAAAGGGAGTGATCAGAGGAGGAATTTATGGAAGGGATTAAGGAGTTATCAGTGAGAAAAGTTAGGAGATGAGGGGTGTACAGAAGTGGAGACGAATTGGAAGTTTGGGGATAGGTAAATTCGACTATAGTATATATAGGTGCCAATTTTGGGAATTCTAGGGTAGTGCCGAAATTACTTCTCTTCCTTTAGCCGAATTCCTTGTTCCTTGCTTGCCGATTTTCAATTCTTTCTCTACTCAAATTCTCTTTCGATTTACCTTTGGCTTTAGCCAATTCCTTCTCCCCTTCTTCTTATTTGTGCCGAATAACCCCTTTCACCATACAAATCTCAAAAGTCGAATACCTCTTTGGCTGAAGGCCCTCTGTGCTGCCACTACTCCCTCTACTTCAGCCGATTCTTGTGTAAGTGCTTTGCTCTTTCAGTCGATTTTCCTAGTACCAATTTCTTCTCTCCCTCACTCTTTCTAAATCGATTTGGTAGAGGATTGGTATCGAATCTCAGAGTTCAGATTTAAGAGTGTTCCTCATTTATTGGTTAAGGTTGGCTGAATGGTCATGGGTGATTTAAGAGTGACTTAAGATGATTGCGAGTCACTTGTGTTTGGGTTTTAATGATAAGGATGGGTGCAGATTTAAGGAATACTCTTGATTAGTGATCAAGGAAAGGTTGTTAAGGCTTGTCGTTCAAGGTAAGGCAAATGTGAGATTTTTGATTTTTGGTGATCGTATTTGATTAGTGTGTGATTAATCGTTGAGTGATATTGTTTGTAGGTTCATGGCTAAGGAGATTGTAGCACGTCTTAGTACCAGGTGTGTACATACACTACACACAAAGAGTAGACTGACAAATCCCGAAATGTCAGAAAGTCAAAATGCTGAAAAGCTAAAAGTTT
Organism: Gossypium longicalyx; assembly: GCA_025698465.1. Lineage (NCBI taxonomy): Eukaryota > Viridiplantae > Streptophyta > Magnoliopsida > Malvales > Malvaceae > Gossypium > Gossypium longicalyx. Next base: position 49,547,557 of record CM046995.1, read on the forward strand.
GGCTACTGTAGACTTGCGAGTGCACGAACACTCGTAAACGGGGAACCGATACATTATCAGAAGCCCCATAAGTGATCTCATTGTCTTGGGCCGTGTTTTGGCCAACCGGGCCATAACGGGCTAAATGGGCCGATGGTCTGTAGGGCCCATAATAGGAAAAACTGGCAATTTAGTACTAAGTAATGAAAAATCATATGATATCATGACTATGAATGTGATTGGGCCTGATGGCCCATATGAATGGGATTGGGCCTGATGGGCCATATGAATGTGATTGGGCCTGATGGGCCATATGAATGTGATTGGGGTCGATGGGCCATATGATTGAGATTGGGCCTAGTGTGTAACACCCCTTACCCATGTTCTAAACCGGAACAAGGTACGGAATATTACAGATCACAAAAACATGAAATCACACATTTACCTGATCTTACATAATTAATTCCTCTAGCTTGAACAAAATAGATAACATTAACAGATCTACATAAGTACAAGTAAATTATCAAATTTTGAAAAGTAATATTTGAAAACAAATTAATTATGACATATAACAAAATGATTCAGCCCTCTTTACATGCCATAATTCCAAAATAGTTTTTACAAAGTACCAAAAAGTATTGATAGTGTGGATGGGTCTCCGACGATCTCCAAATCTCGAGCTGGCTTAGTAATTCTATAAGACAAGAAAAAGAAAATAAGGTAAGCATATAGCTTAGTAAGTAAGTACGAAATTGATATTCAATTTATTAAAGTAAAACAATCATACTAGTATATAATCACATATTTAGGACAGGCTGTTTTCTGGAGTCCCGGTTTAAAAAAAAATCATATCTCAAGCTACAAAACTTGAAATCCAATTCCGTAAATTTTCCCTGAAACTAGACTCATATGTATACTTACTAATTTTTTTCTAGAATTTTTGGTTCAGAAAATTAGTACAGTTTATTAGTTAAAACTCTCCCCTGTTTCAGGGTACAACTACTCTTACCCCTGTGCACTACGAACCAAATTTATTCCTGTACAGAATTCCAATGACCATGACGTTTGTTTCCCCTAAAAATAGAATTAATAAGGAATCCATGATGTAAGGTATGACTCTTAATAATTTTTTTACAATTTATGGTGAATTTATAAAGTCATAACAAGGGATCTCAAATTCATTCAGATTCTGTTTCACAAGAATTCAAATATCACACAATATAGAATTCTTTTTCTTCCTCTGTTTCTTTTATGTGAAAATAAACTCATTAAGATTTATTTTCATATATCATTTTTATTTTTATTCAACTTCCACGATTTTTGGTAAATTTTTAAAATCACGTAACTGTTGCTGTCCAACACTGTTTTATTTCTAACATTCACTGTTGCATAATTTCACCTAGCCCTTTTTGTTATACCAGAATTCACTCAATTATCGAGCACATAGCTCCTAACTTTTCATAAACATAAATTTTCACATATCCACCTTATAATAACTTTCACATATTAACACTTTATCGATTTTTCCCCGTTGAGCTCAATGGAAAAATAACAAATATACCATTGTTTACACATATTTCCCCCTTTCCACACTTGTAGCCGAAGCTATCTGATACACATAGTAGCCTGCACTTAGTACTACACATGTGACCAATAATCCGGTACACATAGTAGCCTGCACTTAGTACTACACACGTGACCTCACCATCTGATACACGTAGTAGCCTGCACTTAGTATTACACATGTGATCGAGGTCATTGAGTACGCATAATAGCCTACACTTAGTACTACACATGCGACTCAACAGTATGGTACATGTAGTAGCCTGCACTTAGTACTACACACGTGTATTTACAATGGGTCATTCGTATTGTTCCTGTTCCGAAGGTTCAACCGAAAAATTCTTTTCTTTTTCACTATTAACACTTTTTCATAATCTAATTAAATTTCTAAATTTCCATCATTTAATCATTCTATGGACAGTCACCAATTCATATGATAACAACACAAAATAACATAAAAAAATCGATAAATTATTCATTTACGAACTTACCTTGGTGCAAACTTTAGAAATATTATAATTTAGTCCGAAAGCTTTTCTTTTCCCCGATCACGATCTATTCCACTTCTTTCTTGATCTATAACAACACATTTAGCTCATTTAACACTCATACTATTTATTTCAATCCAAAAATCACATTATGGAAAAATTACGTTTTTGCCCCCTAACTTTTACAAAATTATGATTTTTCCCCTAGGCTCAGAAATTTAATTTCAGCCCTTATTCTTATGTTTTATGACATGCTAAACATTTTTCTCTTCTATGGAAACATCAAATTCTCACTCTAACATGTACTTATGAACATTAGGTATTTTTACCAATTAAGCCCTTTTACTCGTTTTCACTCAAAACCGAGCAACACAAGTTGTCTAACATAATTTAAAACCTCATATTATATCATAAAACACCAAAATACATAAATTTCGCCTATGGGTATTTTTCCAAATATGAATCCTAGGTTGAATTATTGCTAACATAAGCTAAATTGAGCTTCCGGGATTTCAAAAACATAAAAATCATTAAAAACGGGGCTTGAAATCACTTACTATGAAGCTTGAAAGTTGAAGAAACCCTAGCTATGGAGGAGAGAAAAATTCGGCAGCAACTAATTGAGAAGATGACCATTTTTGTGTTATTTTTCCCATTTTATTTCATTTAATATACAAATGACCAAAATGTTCTTACTACTAAACTTTCCAAAAATTCCATGTCCAATTTTTGTCCATAAACTTAGAAATTGGTCAAATTGCTATTTAAGACCTCCTAATTAATATTCCAAAGCAATTTCATACTAAAAACTTCTAGAACACAAGTTTTACAAATTATTCGATTTAGTCCCTAATCTCAACTTAAGCGCTTAATGTATAGAATTTCATCACGAAATTTTCACTCAATCATGAAATCATATCATAAACCTCAAAATAATTATAAAACAATTATTTCTATCTCGGGTTTGTGGTCACAAAACCACTATTTCGATTAGGCCCTAATTCGGGTTGTCACAATTCTCCCCTCTTTAGGGATTTTCGTCCCCGAAAATCTTACCGGTAAAGAGGTTCGAGTACTGTTTCCTCATAGCTTCCTTAGGTTCCCACGTAGCCTCTTCTATTCCATGTCTGTGCCACAATACTTTCACTAAGGCTATACTTTTATTTCTCAACTGTTTAATTTCCCAAGCCAAAATTTTTATTGGTTCATCCTCATAGGTCATATCCGGTCGAATTTCAATTTCTGTTAGAGGAATCACATGTGAAGGATCAGAACGGTAACGTCGCAGCATCGACACATGAAATACATTATGAATCTTTTCCAACTCAGTTGGCAAGGCTAGCCGATAAGCCACTGGTCCAACTCTTTCAATAACCTTATAAGGCCCAATGAAATGCGGACTCAACTTGCCTTTTCGGCCAAACCTTAAAATTTTCTTCCACGGAGATACCTTTAGAAAAACTTTATCACCCACTTGGAACTCGATCTCTTTTCTCTTCAAATCCGCATATGACTTTTGTCGATCTGAAGCAGCTTTCAGACAATCACGAATCACTTTCACTTTCTCTTCAATTTCTCTAATCAAATCAACTCCGTGAATCTGTTTCTCACTGAGCTCGATCCAATACAAAGGAGTCCAACACTTGTGACCATACAATGCTTCGTATGGTGCCATCTGTATGCTCTATTGAAAACTGTTGTTGTAGGCAAATTCGACTAAGGGTAAATGTAACGCACCAATTTTTGGGAATTCTGTGAATGTTGGAAAATTTTAAATTTTTAGTGTTCTGTCTGCTTGGCGTGGATTTACTTAGGTTAGTGGGCCTCTAGAAGGCCCAAGCTTAGGTTAAAAACCCGGTAGTTTTAATTAATTTTAATTGCATAAGAAAAAGGGGTTCTGGTTGGTTGGGCTTTTAAGTATTAATTGGGTAAAATAAAACACAGGGAAGCCTGTGGTAAGCTAGCTTGTGACGTCACTTGGAGGGCTTTAGAGGTGGCGTGTGGATGACCAAGGAGAACTAAGGTTTGAGTCGCAAGGTAAGCAAATTAGTGATATTAATTTTTATGCACAGAAAAGATAAGTAATGGAACCAAGTGAAAGTCTCACGGAGGAGTTTAAATTGCTTAAGGGATTGAGTAAGGAGGGGATAAGGGAGAGGATTTAGGAGCTGATTAGGGAGAGTAGTGTTGGCCGAATGGTGGACTCTTGAGGAGCAAGAGTTGGCCGACTAAGGGGTGCTTTAGGGGGACAAAATTCGGCTAGGTTGTGTGCCAGTACAAATTCGGCATTAGGGGAAATTTGTGCCGTCTCCTGACCATTCTCCTTTTCTTTCTTTTCTCCTCTTTTCATCAAAATTTTCTTTTTTCTTCTCTTCCTCTATAGCCAAATCTCTCTATCCACCTGTGGATCTCCATCTTTTTCTTCAGATGTTTCTAAAACCTTCATAGCCGTTTGCCTTAAAAAGCCGAAATCCCAAAAACTATACTTTCTTCTGTGCCGATTTCTTCTAGCCAATTCTCTTATCCTTTTCATCATTCTTGACCGACTCTCTAGTTCTCTAAACCTTAAGTTTCTGTCGACTAGACCACAGCAAAATCCTCCTATTTCATCTTTCTTTACATAGTTCCAGCAAAAGCCGAAAACCCCACACTTTTAGGGACTTAGCCGAATATTGAGATCACTGAAGGCTCGACTTTTGTTATCATTTGAGGGCTTAGATCGGCATCAGAATTGAGTAGAGATTAATTGGAATCATTGACCGAAGGAACCGGTGGTAAGTCTTTTCAATCTAGTCTTTATTTCGTATTTTAGAAAAGTCGAAACCCCTAAAGGTTAGGGAGGCTGTCGACTTGGACTTGTAGCCCTAAGGGGTTGTGATAACTACTTTGTCTTGTTAGTAAGGTGATCTAGAGCGGCTGATCAAGGGCTTGGACAGGTGGAGTAACGGGATCTAAGTCTAGTCGCAAACTTCGGCAAAGGTAGGATTGCTAGTGCCTAAGGTGTTAAGGCCGAATAAGGTAAGGAGTTATTATGTAGTTCGTTTCGGTAGTTAGATTAACGTGGTAGTAATATAATTGTAGGTAGTTCGTGCGTGGATCTCATCAGCGAATCATCATAAAACAGGTGTGTAACTGACACCTCTTTTTAATCTAGATCGGCAAAAGGCGAAAAGCTGAAATGCCGAAAAATTGGTATTTTGTGGACTTGCGAGTGTGCGAATGCTCGTGAGGTAAATCGATTAACATTTTTGGTAAACTAAAGTGTTTAGACCGCAGAGTGCAAGATTTTTGTGCCTTCAATATTTTTGGGCTTAATGGGCCAAAATTGGGATAATGGGCCAGCGGGCCTAATTCGGTAAGAACCCTCGGTAAATGTTTTTGTTAATACGTGAAAAGTGAGTATATGCATGAAAACCCTAAAATAGATAAATTACTAAAATACCTTTATAGGTGGAAATTTTACAGATTTACCCCTAGGAGTGGAATTACTGAGATACCCCTAGGGTTAAGGTTGACCGAAATGAATGTTTGACTGTTGTTATTTACTGCATGCCATGTTATTATTATTTGATGCATGGGACTGGGATATTGATGGAGGAAGTACTGAAAGTGGCCTGTCCACGTACTGAAGGCTTTGCCTCAATTTACTGATAACTGGGCAGCAATGCTGCAACTGTGGAGTGTAGGGCTGATTCGGCTGGAGTTAGCAGTTGGTTATAGGCTGGGTTGGGCTTGCATACATGAATATGACTGCTCTATTCTGGAATGGGCCTATGGACCATACTGTTATCTGAAAAGGGGGCTAAGGCCCAGTTTACTGTATTTTGGAAAGGGCTTCGGCCCAGTACCCACTGTTAACTGAATGGGCTTAGGCTCAACGGGCTTGAGCAAACTTGGGCTTTGGATGGGTTTTCTTACACACTGAGTTTCCAAACTCACCCCCTTCCTTAACCTTGCAGGTGGGCCTTGATGTGGGTGACTTGGACCCGGAGGGGATTCAGAGTGGCCATGGTGATCGCTTTTCGGCTTTGAAATAAGTGACTGATTTTCCTTAATTTATTTTATTTACTATTTAATCTTGGGTTGTAATAAGGCCATTTTAACTAAATTTTCTTCTTTGTTTTTCGGGGATTATTTTTATTTTCAATAACTTTAAACTGGTTGATAATAATGCAAATGGGATAGACATAGGGCGCGTTTTCAAAACGATATTTGTTTTTAAAATAACACGACGTCACGATTATTCGAGTTAACAAAGATAATAACTACTCAAAGAAATTTCAACTCGTTACAACCAAAGTGTGGCAATGGTTGTGGGCATGTCTAGGATTGGATCCAATCGAAGAGCTTGGTACTTAAGCAGCCTTCATGGCTCACCTCCTCTGTTGTGGATACCTACCTGGTGCCCAGCTTCCATTCACTTTAGCTTAACAAAAGACGATTTTTAACACTAAAATGAAACATGGGTTTTTAACTTCAATGTGGCACGTCGGATTTGACCATAACGTCTGGGCCGGGTTTGGGATGTTACAGTAAATATTTCTCTCAACTGTCCTGAAATTCTAAAACACAACATCGGAGCATATCCTTGAGTACCTGAATTACTCTTTCGGATTGACTGTCAGTTTGTGGATGAAATGCGGTACTGAAATTCAATTTCGTACCCAAAGCTTCTTGCAACTTTTTCCAAAACCTCGAAGTAAATCTCGGATCTCTATCCGAAATAATAGACATAGGTACTCCGTGTAATTTCACAATTTCAAAAATATATAATTCAGCCAACTTATCAGGAAAATAGTCCGTACGTACCGGAATAAAATGAGCTGATTTAGTCAGTCTGTCAACCATTACCCAGATGGCATTTTTCTTTTTCGGAGTCAGAGACAACCCTGTCACAAAATCCATCGTAATTCTGTCCCATTTCCACTCGAAAATCATCACTGGTTGAAGTAAACTCAAGGTACTTGGTGTTCAAATTTTCACTTGCTGGCAAATCAAGCATTTTGCTACAAACTCAGAGATATCTCTCTTCATACCATTCCACCAATATATTTTCTTCAGATCGTTGTACATTTTCGTACTACCAGGATGAACTTGCAAACAACCACTGTGTGCCTCATGTAAAATCTTCTGAATCAACTCAGCATCTTTCGGTACACATACTCGATCATGGAACATTAAGCAATCCTCTGGTCCGATTCGAAAATCTAAGTTACAACCCAATTCACACTGAGCTCGCTTGGCTCGCAATTCACTGTCATTCTTCTGAGCTTCACAAATTTGCTGAAGAAATAGAGGCCTAACTCTTAACTCGGCCAAAATCAAACCATCGTTAGACATAGCCAAATCTGTACCCATAGCTCTCAAAGCAAACAAAGATTTTCTACTTAAGGCATCTGCGACTACATTTGCTTTCCCAGGATGGTAATCAATTATTAATTCATAATCCTTTAATAATTCAAGCCATCTCCGTTGTCGTAAATTCAAATATTTTTGATTCATCAAATATTTCAAACTTTTGTGATCAGTAAAGATTCAACATTTCTCACCATATAAATAATGACACCAAATCTTCAAAGCAAAGACAATGGCGGCCAACTCTAAATCATGCGTCGGGTAATTCTTCTCGTGCGGTTTCAACTGTCTAAAGGCATAAGCTACTACTTTACCTTCTTGCATTAAAACATAACCAAGACCAATTGATGACGCGTCACTATAAATCACAAATTCTTTCCCCGACTCGGGTTGCACTAATACTGGTGCTTTGGTCAACCGCTCTTTCAACTTCTCAAAACTTTGTTGACATTCTTCAGTCCAATTAAACTTAACATTCTTTTGCAACAGCTTAGTCATAGGAGAGGCGATCATCGAAAATCCCTCGACAAAGCATCGATAATATCTAGCTAAGCCCAAAAAGCTTCTAACCTCAGATACATCCTTCGGTAGTTTCCAATTAATGATTGCCGAAACTTTGCTCGGATCGACCCGAATACTATCACCCGAAACTACATGTCCAAAAAATCTGACTTCATGAAGCCAAAATTCACTTTTACTGAATTTAGAAAATAATTTCTTTTCTCTTAAAATCTGTAATACCATTCTAAAATGTTCAGCATGCTCAGACTCGTTTCCATAATAAACCAGGATATCATCTATGAACACAACCACAAACCTACCCAAGTATGGCCGAAAGATTCGATTCAAATCCATAAAGATAGCCGGAGCATTGGTTAAACCGAAAGGCATCACAAGGAATTCGTAATGTCCATACCTCGTTCTGAAAGCGGTTTTTGGCACATCTGACTCTTTAACTCTCAACTGATAGTAACCGGATCTCAAATTAATCTTTGAAAACACTGTCGCCCCTTTTAACTGGTCAAACAAATCATCGATTCTTGACAACGGATACTTGTTCTTTATGGCCACCTTGTTGAGCTGTCGATAGTCAATACAAAGTCTCATAGATCCATCCTTTTTCTTTACAAACAACACGGAGGCACCCCAGGGAGAGAAACTCGGTCTCATAAACCCCTTATCTGTTAACTCTTGCAACTGAGCTTTTAATTATTTCAATTCATTCGGAGCCATTCTGTATGGAGAGATCGAAATTGGTGCAGTTCCAGGTAATAAATCAATAGCAAACTCTACCTCTCTGATCGGAGGCAACCTCGGCAATTCTTCTGGAAATACATCTGGGAACTCGCAGACTACCGGTACTGATTCAAGCTTCAACTCAGACATTTTAGTATTTAATACATAAGTAAGATAAGCTTCACACCCTTTTCGCATATATCGCTGAGCAGACATATACGAAATCACCATAGGCAATTTATTTGATTCATTTTTTTCCACCCGAAGAATTTCACCATTTTCACATTTCAACTCAAGAGTTTTCTGTCTGCAATTTACTCTGGCATCATGTAGTATCAACCAATCCATACCCAAAATGACATCAAACTCGTCAAATGGTAGCAACATTAGATTAGCAGGAAAACAGTGACCTTGAATCATCAAAGGGTAATTTTTGCAAACCTTATCTACTAACACATATTTGCCTAAAGGGTTTGACACTTTAATCACAAATTTAGTAGATTCTACAGGAAAACTCTTACTAGATACCAAATTCACACAAACATAAGAATGAGTAGATCCGGGATCAATCAATGCAATGACAATAGTATCATAAAGAGAAAATATACCAGTGATCACATCAGGAGATGATGCCTCTTCCCGAGCACGTATGGCATAAGCTCTAGCAGGTATTCTACCTTTCAGTCTCCCAGTTGATTCCTTTGTCACACTTCGACTGCTAGCTCCACTACCAGTATTTCTCAAAGGTCTACCTCTATTAGTAGCACTAGTCTGTCTGGCACTCTGAAATTTTTCTTCTTCAACCCTTTTTGGACAGTCCTTAATATAATGTCCTCGGGAACCACATTTAAAACAAGCCCGGCTAATCGTCCAACACTCCCAAAAATGTTGTTTACCACAGTGCTAACACTCGGGTCTATTAGATCTCACATTACCTACACTCGCCATTGAAGTAGCTTGAGCTTTAGAACCCGAATTTGATCTCCCACGATCCCGATACGAATGTCCAGTTGAAACAGTCAACCGAGGATTCATTTCTTTAGACTTTTTTTACTGAGATTGGAATGACTTACTCATTGGCCTCTTTCTTGCGTCTCTGGCTTCATTCACAGCTTTTCTCTTCTCGTTGCTCAGTTCTTCAACTTTACAAGCTCGATCGACCAATACCACAAACTCTTTCAACTCTAAAATCCCAACTAGTAGCTTGATGTCTTCATTTAGCCCATCCTCGAACCTCTTACACATAATAGCTTCGGTGGACACACACTCTTGGGCATACTTGCTGAGTCTGACAAATTCACGTTCATATTCTGCCACAGACATTCTACCTTGTTTCAGCTCAAGGAACTCTTTCCATTTTTGATCAATGAACCGCTGGCTTATATACTTCTTTCTAAACTCCTCTTGGAAGAAATCCCATGTAATCCATTCTTTCGGAACCACAGATACCAGTGTCTTCCACCAATGATATGCCGAATCCCTTAGTAAAGATATAACACATTTCAAACATTCTTCGGGAGTGCAAGAAAGCTCATCGAATACCCTGATAGAATTTTTAAGCCAGAACTCTGCTTTCTCGGGATCATCATCTATATTAGCCCTAAATTCTTCAGCCCCTTGCTTTCGAATTTTATCAACTGGGGGTTTGCTCAATCTTACCATTTCGGCACTTTGAGGAACTACGAGGACTGGTTGAGGAATAGGAGGGGGTGGAGGAGGCTGAGCGTTCGGATTTGCCCGAACAATTTTGTGTACCAATTACTCATTATATGGAGAAAGGATTCTCGGGCCCCATCTCCCAGATCATGCGCCTCATGCCTGCTCTCAACTGGCGCAGTCCATTGTGTGGGAGCCGGCGTATTACTTTCTACGTCATCAGCTACAGCTCGGTCGAGATCCATTTACTATATAAAAACACGATTTAAATTGTCAAGAGTCATCACACTATCATAATATAATTATGGCATGTATAGATAGACTTCCACACACAGTACGTAAATCCGAGAACCACTTAAACCTCGACTCTGATACCAATAAATGTAACACCCCTTACCCATGTTCTAAACCGAAATAAGGTACGGAATATTACAGATCACGAAAACATGAAATCACACATTTACCTGATCTTACATAATTAATTCCTCTAGCTTGAACAAAATAGATAACATTAACAGATCTACATAAGTACAAGTAAATTATCAAAATTTGAAAAGTAATATTTTAAAACAAATTAATTATGACATATAACAAAATGATTCACCCTCTTTACATGCCATAATTCCAAAATAGTTTTTACAAAGTACCAAAAAGTATTGATAGTGTGGATGGGTCTCTGACGATCTCCAAATCTCGAGCTGGCTTAGTAATTCTATAAGACAAGAAAAGGAAAAGAAGGTAAGCATATAACTTAGTAAGTAAGTACGAAATTGATATTCAATTTATCAAAGTAAAACAACCATACTAGTATATAATCACATATTCAGGACAGGCTATTTTCTGGAGTCCCGGTTTAAAACAAAATCATATCTCAAGCTAAAAAACTCGAAATCCAATTCCGTAAAATTTCCCTGAAACTAGACTCATATGTATACTTACTAACGTTTTTTCTAGAATTTTTGGTCAGGAAAATTAGTACAGTTTATTAGTTAAAATCTCCCATGTTTTAGGGTACAACTACTCTAACCCCTGTGCACTACAAACCAAATTTATTCCTGTAAAAAATTCCAACGACCATGCTGTTTGTTTCCCCTAAAAATAGACTCAATAAGGAATCCATGCATGTAAAGTATGACTCTTAATAATTTTTTTACAATTTATGGTGAATTTCTAAAGTCAGAACAAGGGATCTCAAATTCATTCAGCCCCTATTTCACAAGAATTCAAATATCACACAATATAGAATTCTTTTGCTTCCCCTGTTTCTTTTATGTAAAAATAGACTCATTAAGATTTATTTTCATATATCATTTGCATTTTTATTCAACTTTCACGATTTTTGGTAAATTTTTAAAATCATGTAATTGCTACTGTCCAACACTATTTTATTTCTAACATTCACTCTTGCATAATTTCACCTAGTCCTTTTTGTTATAGCAGAATTCACTCAATTATCGAGCACATAGCTCCTAACTTTTCATAAACATAAATTTTCACATATCTACCTTATAATAACTTTCACATATTACCACTTTATCGATTTTTCCCCGTTGAACTCAATGGAAAAATAACAAATATACCATTGTTTACACATATTTCCCCCTTTCCACACTTATAGCCGAAGCTATCTGATACGCATAGTAGCCTGCACTTAGTACTACACATGCGACCAACAATCCGGTACACGTAGTAGCCTACACTTAGTACTACACACTTGACCTCACCATCTGATACACGTAGTAGCCTGCACTTAGTACTACACACGTGATCGAGGTCATTGAGTACGCATAGTAGCCTACACTTAGTACTACACATGCGACTTAACAGTATGGTACACGTAGTAGCCTGCACTTAGTACTACACACGTGTATTAACAATGGGTCATTCGTATTGTTCCTGCTCCGAAGGTTCAACCGAAAAATTCTTTTCTTTTTCACTGTTAACACTTATTCATATCTAATTAAATTTGCAAATTTCCATCATTTAATCATTCTATGGACAGTCACCAATACATATGATAACAACACAAAATAACATAAAAAAAATCGATAAATTATTCATGTATGAACTTACCTCGCTGCAAACTTTAGAAATATTGTAATTTAGTCTGAAAGCTTTTCTTTCCCCCGATCACGATCGATTCCACGTCTTTCTTGATCTATAACAACACAGTTAGCTCATTTAACACTCATACTATTTATTTCAATCCAAAAATCACATTATGGGAAAATTACGTTTTTGCCCCCTAACTTTTACAAAATTATGATTTTGCCCCTAGGCTCAGAAATTTAATTTCAGCCCTTATTCTTATTTTTTTGACATGCTAAACATTTTTATCTTCTATGGAAACATCAAATTCTCACTCTAACATGTACTTATGAACATTAGGTATTTTTTACCAATTAAGCCCTTTTACTCGTATTCACTCAAAACCGAGTAGCACAAGTTGTCTAACATAATTTAAAACCTCATATTCTATCATAAAACATCAAAATACACAAATTTCACATATGGGTATTTTTCCAAATATGAACCCTAGGTTGAATTATTGCTAACATAAGCTAAATCGAGCTTCCGGGATTTCAAAAACATAAAAATCATTAAAAACGAGGCTTGAAATCACTTGCTATGAAGCTTGAAAGTTGAAGAAACCCTAGCTATGGAGGAGAGAAAAATTCGGCAGCAACTAATTGAGAAGATGACCATTTTTGTGCTATTTTTCCCATTTTATTTCATTTAATATACAAATGACCAAAATGTCCTTACTACTAAACTTTCCAAAAATTCCATCCATGTCCAATTTTTGTCCATAAACTTAGAAATTGGTCAAATTTCTATTTAATACCTCCTAATTAATATTCCAAAGCAATTTCATACTAAAAACTTCTAGAACACAAGTTTTACAAATTATTCGATTTAGTCCCTAATCTCAACTTAAGCGCTTAATGCATAGAATTTCATCACGAAATTTTCACTCAATCATGAAATCATATCATAAACCTCAAAATAATTATAAAAAAATTATTTCTATCTCAGATTTGTGGTCACGAAACCACTATTCCGATTAGGCCCTAATTCGGGTTGTCACATAGTGGGCTATATGTAGGTATGTAGACTTGTTTGGGCTTTGTAAGGGGTTTTGGGCCTAGTATCTGATAACTGCTTAAACAGACATAAAACTTAATTAATTAATTAATTAATTGTGACCGTGGTCAAATCATAAGGTTAAGGTGTGGCAATGGGTATATGCATGTCTAGGATTGGATCTAGGGACAGCTTGGTACTTAAAGCGGTCTTAATGACCCACCTCCTCTTCTCTGGAATCCTACCTGGTGCATAGTATCTGTTCACTTTAGCCAACGAGGACTTGTTAACGGGCCAAGGTAAGTGATAACCCATAATAAAATAAATTACTGAAATGCCCCTAAGGGGAAAAAATAACTAAAATACCCATATATGTTGAATGTAAGACTTATGAATGTTATTTGTACACCTGTTGCATTCATATGATATTCTGTTAAGTTGCTTATGGGTTGGAAATTATGGAATGGAGGAAGTATATGAGGATCGCATGGTTGCTTGACGACTGTGGATCCACCGATGGTTATTAAGCCCAATATTTGATTAACAGCTTGCTGCAATGAAGGTAGTACGACAACGGGGCTACCATTGATGTGTATCGGATGGGTGGGTTAATATTTATATCCCCACATGTTGTGTACCAGGGGACAGAGTCAGTGTATAGCAGTTGGATTATTGGGGTGGGTTGCACAGCATTGCATGTATGATATTATGGTGATTGATGATTTCTTAATACTCTTTGAGGGTTGTACACACTTACAAAAACTCACCCCTTCTTTTATTTTTCTCATGTGATCCTTAGTAGGTGGTTCGACGGTTGGAGGGGCTCCGAGGTGGCCAACTAGCAAGACGACTTGGACTTGTTTTCTTAAGCCTATAATATCTAGTATTTAAAGTTGTTTCAGTCCGGATTGTAATAAGGCCTATTCGCTAGATATTATTTCATTGTCATTACTGCGTTTTGGAAACTAAATACAAACTGAATGTTACTTAATTTTCTCCTGAAGGGTTTTCAATGAAAACAAGGTTTTTGATAAAACACTTCAATGTGACACGCTGGATTTGGCCATAACATTCGGGCTGGGTTTGGGGTGTTACATAGTGGCTCAATTTTAGAAACTCGATCTCATACTCGGCCACTAATTGATCTCTCTGTGTCAGATTCAGAGACTCCTTCCTACGGGCGTCCACATAACTGGCTCTCACATATTTCCCCTGGAAAGCGGTCTTAAGGAACTCCCATGTCAGACGTTCAGGCTGAGTGCTCTCCTTAATAGTCAGCCACCACTGATAAGCCTCATCACGTAGCAGTAAGACTGCACCCTTTAGTTTCTGCTCGAGGGTGTAATCTAGATCATCCATGATCCTTTCCGTGACCTCAATCCAGTACTCGGCCACATTAGGGGTGACCCCAGTGACACCCCTGAAGAGCTCAGCCCCCTTAGACCGGAGTCATTCTGTAATCGATCCTTTGCCCCCATATCTAGTATTGGGCCCAGCGACCCTCTCCAAAATCCTCAGTATAGCTTGGAATAGTGTCCCCAGCCATGGGATCTTGAGACCTACTCTCAGTAGTAGGTGACACTAGCGTCTCAGTTGTTTCCAGGTTCAGTATACTACCCAGGAATGAGGACTCAGCTTGAGCCCCTCTTCGACCTCTACCACGGCCTCTAGTACCACGTCCATGGATACCACATGCGCTTATTGTCTAATCGTGTTTATTTGTATTAAGAGTTTTATGAATCAGTTACATTTTTAGTATTTATTAACAGATATTTTATGTAGGCGGTTAGAGTAATTCAAAGTGGTTTTCGTAAATCGCAATCTCTATCAGTTTTACTACAATCTCAGTATAGTGTGTTTTGTCAATATACTACCTATAGTAGTTTCAGAATATACTATCCATAGTATTTTCGATTAAAATATATTAAAGTTCAGAATACTTACAGGATCGCTGCCGGAGACTCGGTGAACCACATACTTAGTCAAATCATTCTAAATTTGAAAATCATTTCTTTAAAAAACCAAGTTTTAAAACCCATAACCCACAGCTGATTTTTGCAACTTGACTCTGATACCACTAAATGTAACACCCCAAACTCGACCTAGACGTTATGGCTGAATCTGGAAATGTCACATGATAGAGTGTTTGAAAAACCATGTTGTCGCGATAAAACCATTTTCGTTTGTTTACTATTTTTTACCTCTTATTAGTTCCAAAAACCTTTTACTTATTTAATCAATTGATTCAAAACGTAACTCGTTGCAGAAGTTTTTTTAAAAAATAGTTTAAGTAATCGTGCGTTTTAGAGAAACCATTTGTTCTTTTGAAATCCGAGATTTCCTACGACTAGCAGTTACTAATCTAATAGTTTGTAAGTTCAAATTACAACCAAAAACTTAACCAATTAAAATAAAAAAAATAAAATCAATACTCATAGATTAAAACCATGAAAGTCTAAAACCGTGGTCACTACTGTGTCCTCCACCGCTCCAATCCGTCTAGGTCTGGGGATTACCTGTGCACATTAAGCAGAGGGAGGTGAGTTTCCGTAAACTCAGTGTGTAATCCCACAGAAAACAAACAATAGTAAACACAGTGCACAGTTAATAATAGTTTGGGCCTAAGCCCCTTTCAGTATCAGTAGCAAATTTGGCCTTAGTCCAATCAGTATCAGTATGAGTAATGCACAAGGGCCTTAGCCAATCACAGTATCAGTAACAGATATATAGTATACAAAATCAAAGTCCTACCCAACCACCCTCTACACACCATCTTCGTCCTTCCCTACACTCCACATGAGGTTCAAAACACCCACCCATCTCTACACTCCAAATAGCACCGAATGCGGCACATAAGTAGTAGTTTGCAGCTGAGCTGCCAGATATTAGGCTTACAAGCCTTTCAGTACACTTCCTCCAAATATCCATATCCCAACCTAATGCAATGCAACATACAGTAAATGACATGCTTATATGCAACTAACAGTAATCATACATAAATATATCAGTAAACATGCATACATTATACATTCAGTTCACACATTTAGGGGTCTAAGTAGTGCTTACCGACCCTATAGTAGGTTCACAGTCGTCTTGGGCGACCCGTGCAACCTTAAAACACATTTTAGTAAAATGGGCTCACATGCCCATGTGGCCTGCCCGTGTGGGCCCACACGCCCGTGTGATCCATTTTTAATGTATCCCATGCTAGCTAAATATTCATATATGTTTTTCCTCCTCCTCTCCATTCCACATTCTTAATAAAAATATATTTTCACTATTTACTTATATGTTCATTCAAAGCTATCTACTTGAGACATTGTCACTAAATTATTTATATCTTGAGCTACAGAATTTTAAACTAAGATCCACTTGATGTTTTTGAAACTAGACTCAAATACCTTTCTACCATAAAATGTTCAGAATTTATAGTTTATCAAATCAGTATAGTAAAATCTTCAAATTTATCCCTATTCTACTGTTTGATAGCTTCACCATTTCCTTACTAAAAATTATTTATCTCTTATTACAGAATTTGGATGATTTTTTTTGTTTGTTTCTCTTGAAAATAGACCCATTAAGGATTTAAACATATAAATTTAAGCCCCTAATTATTTTTTTTACAATTTTTGATGATTTTCCAAAATCAGAACAGGGGAACTCGAAATCATTCTCATCTTGTCTCACAAAATTTATTATATCTCATAATTGACAATTCCATTGCTTACACTGTTTATTCCATGAAAAACTAGACTCAATAAAATTTAATTTCATATTTTATTCAACCTATAACTTAATTTCCAATATTTTTGATAATTTTTCAAAGTTAGACTACTACTGCTATCCAAAACTATTTTAATGCAAAATGTTGATTTCCAAGTTTATAACACCCTTTTTTCCTTTCACTACAATTTTTCGCATCATTTTCTCTTATTTCTCTTATTTCTTAATAGTAAGCAATTTTGGCTTTTCACTGAATCCTATTTTCTGTGTTTCGGGTACACATTTGTTACTAATTTGCTATAAAAACACCTCCAAGTGGTCCAAGACCTAATATCGCCATACCAAAGCCCGATTTAGTGATACTAACGAAACTAAAATGAAGTTACCACGAGTTATATAACCTTTAGTCATCAAAAATATTACCCTCGATTGAGAACAGGAACTCCATATGCTTAAGACGTTAATGGACGGTCAGCAACCCGTTGATTAACTCCTAAACACCAAGCATAAAACCCCTCTTTAACCACTTAGCTAGAAACGTTAAGATTTAACAGAGACAAAAACTTACTAAACGTGCACACAATGTTACACAAAAGAGACGTTTGAAAAAAAAAAAAGAACGATCAGTAAACAAAAGAAATCAAAAGGAAACGAGAAGAGAAGGTGAAAAAAGAGCAAAAATTTGGCAACAGAGGGAAAAGAAAAGCAAATGGTGATTTTTTTTTTTTTTGCAAGAAGGAGAAACCTGAAATTTGGAAGAAAAACAAATAATATCAAGATAATTTGATAACCCACTAAAATCCCTTAATTTGCTCCCCACACTTCCCGCTACAAATCCACTACTCGGCATTTTAGTTCAGTTCAAACTCCTGCACGACACCAATAGCGAAAATAACTCCCTTGCACACACAGGGATTCGAACTAAAGACCACCAGCATATTAACACTCCACTTAACCACCAGACCAACAGGCCCATTCTGATATATTTTTACCAACCATTAAACTTAAGCCTACTGAGCAGGGTTAGGGTTTTATTTTAAAAAATTTAAATTTTTCCAAAGGCATGGCTTTAACTTAGGACCTCCTACACACACCCAGAACACTTAACCGTTGAAGCAGATACATATTTTATGTCAAATTTATCAAAAGCCAAAATTAAAATTTTGGGGCGTTACATACTCATCAACCTTTTTCTTGCATCTCTAGCCTCACTCTTGGCCTTTCTTTTCTCTTTTCTTAGCTCTTCGGCTTTGCAAGCTTATTCAAAAAATACAAAAATTTCTTTTAGTTCCAAGATTCCAACTAACAGTCGGATGTCCTCATTCAACCCATCTTCGAACCTTTTACACATAATAGCCTCAGAGGAAGCACACACTCGGGCATACTTACTGAGCCTGACAAATTCTCACTCATACTCTGTCACTGACATTCGGCCCTATTTCAGCTCAAGAAATTCTTTACGTTTCTGATCGATGAATCGCTAACTGATATATTTCTTTCGAAATTCCTCTTGAAATAATTTCGAGGTAACCCTCTCTCTCGATACCACAGATACTAGTGTCGTCCACCGATGATATGCTGTGTCCCTCAATAATGATATAGCACATTTCAAGCATTCGTCGAGTGTACATGATAACTCATCAAATACCCTAACAGTATCCTCAAGCCAGAACTTGGCTCTCTCGGGGTCATCATCTACATTTTGCTCTAAATTCTTTAGCCCCTTGCTTTCGAATCTTATGAACCGAAGGCTTACTCAGTCCTACCAAATCCACACCCTGAGGAATTACGAGAATTGGTTGGGGATAAGGAGGGGGTGGAGGATGTTGAGCAGTCGGATTTGTTCGAACAAACTCCGAATACCACTCGTTCATTATGTGGAAGAAGGCTTCCTTAGCCCCTCTGCCCTGACTGACCATGGAAGGTCTATTTTCAAATGACGCTACCCCTTGAGCGGGAGCCGGCGCATTACTTTCTACACCATTAGCTATAGCTCGGTCGGGATCCATTTACTATATGAAAACACAGTTTAAATTTGTCAAGAGTCATCACACTATCACAGTTCATATATGGCATGTATAGCTAGACTCTTACACATCCTATGCTAGTCCGATAATCAATTAAATCGTGGTTCTGATACCATTAAATGTAACACCCCTTACCTGTATCCAATGCCGAAACAGGATACGAGGCATTACCGAACTTATCAAACGAACAAACATACAATTTCGGGTTATGCATTTGCATCCAAATTAATTTTTTTTTGCATTTAATCATAAAGTCTCTAATACGAGCCTACGAGGCCCAAAACACACTTTGGAAGTGGTTCAGGACTAAATTGAAAATTTTAGAAAATTTTACAAACTTAGAAAATTTTCCACTAAATAGGGGTCACACGCTCGTGTGGATATGGGGCACAGCCATGTGGACAGGCCGTGTGGTCACACACGCCCTTGTCTCGAACCTGTGTAACTCTCTGTTTGTCAGCCAAGAACAAATTGAAGATACACAGCCAAGTCACATGTCCGTGTGCTAGGTCATGTGGTCAATTTAAAATTTATGATCTTTTATTAAAAATTTCAAGCATGGGCTTTGTAGATGACATAGCAATGATCGCAAAAACGTAAAAATTATCAAAAACCGAACTAAAACTCACCTTGATTCAAGCTTCCAAATTGTCGAATGTTCAAAGCTTTCTAAAGCTTTATTTTTTTTGAGGTTCGGTCATCAAAGAAAATTATGAACACTTGGTTTTATTTTATGTTTTATTAATACATATTTAATTACATGTTTACTAAATTAACCTTTGTAGTTTAATATAAAATCTTTATAATGGTTGTCCATAACCGTCCATCACTATATATTATGGTTTAATTGAATTATAAATGCTTCATATTAATAAGACAAGTTCAATTCAGCCCCTACATATTAAAACACTAAATTTTCATTTTACGCAATTACTTTTTATTAAATTGACACTCAAATGACAAAATTAAATTATGAAAATTTCACAGATATAAATTCACACATAGTAAACACATAAAATAATTTTCAAATATTTTTTTGACTCAGATTCGTGGTCCCGAAACCACCGTTTTGAATAGGGTCTAAATTGGATTGTTACAAGTTTTACGTACATACATGTACCAACTCACAACATAACCATATCCTTTCACAACTTTGACATTCTCGTTGAACACTCGAAATATTAACGGATACTCGAAAATCTTGCACATAAGTGCCATTTATGTAGTCGAAGCTACCTCATATCTCATAATACATATGGGCTCATTTTCAAGCTATTTACGGGCCTGCTCACACAAGCTGTCAGTCAGGACATAGCTACACTATGCTGCTCACACAAGCTGTCAAGTATCCACAACACATGCCGAACTACCCAGCCATTGGTAGGACGTACGAGACTAGCACCTAGATTACATAATCACATATACGCATGGGTTCTTATTGACATGTCACTCGTATCCTATTCTATTCCTAAGGTTCAACTGGGATTTCTCACTTGTCAAAAACTTTGTCTGTAATATCCCGAATTAGGGCCTAATCGGAATAGTAGTTTTGTGACCACAAATTCGAGATAGAAATAATTATTTTATAATTATTTTGAGGTTTATGATATGATTGCATTATTATGTGAAAATTTTGTGAAGGAACTCTATGCATAACGAGTTTAATTTCAAGTTAGGGACTAAATCGAAAAAGTTGCAAAACTTGCATTCTAGAAGTTTTTAGTATGAAATTGCTTTGAAATATTAATTAGGAGGTCTTATATAGCAATTTGACCAATTTCTAAAATTTTGGACAAAAATGGGCTTGTACATGAAAATTTTCAAAGAAAGGTATTAAGGGCATTTTGGTCATTTGGATATTTAATGAAATAAAATGGGAAAAATAACACAAAATGGTCATCTTCCTCATTTAGTTGCTGCCGAAATTCACTCTCACCATAGCTAGGGTTTCTTCAACTTTCAAGCTTCATAGTAAGTGATTCTAAGCCCCGTTTTTAATGATTTTTATGTTTTTAAGATCCCGGTAACTCGATAAAGCTTATGTTAGCAATAATTTAACCTAGGGTTTACATTTGGAAAAATACCCATAGGTGAAATTTGTGTATTTTGATGTTTTATGATAGAATATAAGGTTTTAAATTATGTTAGACAACTTGTACTACTCGATTTTAAGCAAAAACGAGTAAAAGGGCTTAATCGGTAAAAATACCTAATAGTCACAAGTACATGTTAGAGTGAGAATTTGATGTTGCCATAGAAGAGAAAAGTGATCGCATGTTATAAAACATAAGAATAAGGAATAAAGTTTAATTCCGAGCCTAGGGGCAAAAGTGTAAATATGCAAAAGTTAGGGGTAAAATTATAATTTTGCCAAAATTTGAAGTAAGGATTAATTTGATAATGTGAGTATTAAATAAGCTAAATGTGTTATTTTAGATCAAGAAAGACGTGTAACTGACCCCAATCGAGGAAAAGAAAAGATTATGGACTAGATTGCAAAATCTTTGTATTTTGGTACCAAGGTAAGTTCATGTGTAAATAATGTAGCATAATTGTTATTTTTAAGTTATTGATGTAAATTTTGTGATATGCTGATTTTTATCATGAAAAATATGCTTTGTGGTTATTTTCGAATAAAATGTAAACTATGTGAGCTATTTGTTAAATATAATTGTTACCGAGTATTGATTTCGGCATTCTACGGAAGTCGACAAGGATATGTGTTTGAGGAAAATCCCGTTTGAACCTTAGGAATAGATTAGGATACAAGTGATATGTCACTAGGATGGTTGAGCATCCGAACTCGTTGAGTTGAGTCCGAGTTCACTTATGGATGCGAATGTCCGAACTCGTTGAGTTGAGTCCGAGTTCGTGAGATGTAACTATGCATCCGAGCTCGTTGAGTTGAGTCCGAGTTCACTTATGGATGCGAACGCCCGAGCTCATTGAGTTGAGTCCGAGTTCGCTTATGGGCGGGTTACATGATTGCTTGATTGCATATGTGGCACTTATGTGCAAGTTATCCATGTATCCGAATTATATTCCGAGGTGTTCAACGGGTAAAGTTCTACTCAAATGGAGGAATACTCGAGATGAAAAGAGACATATTGGTAAGTGTTTTGAAATGGATACTTTGGACAGGTATGTACTTACCTTCGGGTTAAGAATTTATACAACATCGATAAGGTAGTAAGATGGTGAATGATGATTAGAAATGTGATATATGTTTTGGTGATACCATGCTAATGTTGTTTGGTATGATTGCTTTGTTATGTTACTTATTATTTGCATATGAACTTACTAAGCATTTATGCTTACTCCCTCCTTCTTACTCATTGTAGTTTTGGACAAGCCAGCTCAGGAGTCGGGATAGGTCGAAGGCTCAGTCACACTATCTGAAGAACTTTTCGGTAAATGGCTTGTAAATTTAAGTATGGCATGTATAGCAATATACCTATTTTGTGCAAATGATCTGATGATATGGTGATGGAATGGTTGAGAAAATGTTTGATAATGATAAGTTATGGAAATGGTTAGTTTAGATTATGTTTGATGTTATGGAAAGTTATTAAGATACTTAGTGCATGAAAATTCATAAAAAGGGATGAAATTTGCCATAAACAGAATATTGCAGTAACATTGACATGAGTTTGAAAATTTACTAAAAATCATAGAAATTGAATTTGGTGATGGATTCAATATCAAATTGAATCTTATTATGTCTAGTTTCACATAAAATAAACTAAAAAGGTAAAGGAATTATATGTTAGAAGATATTTGAATTTTAGTGAAACAGGGCCAGAACAATTTCTGGATCCCCTGTTCCAACTTTATAAATTCACCATAAATTTTACAGATATAATTAGGTGTTATATTTTATATCCTCAGAATACTTATTGAGTCTAGTTTCAGGAGAAACAAACCTCATAATCATATGAATTTTTTACAGAGAGAAATGTGGTTCGTAGTAAACAGAGGTCAGTCCAGTCAAGTCCTGAAATAGGGGTAACTTTAACTAATAAACTGTACTAATTGGCCCAACCAAAAATTCTAGAAAAAAATTAGTAGATAGGTATATGAGTGTAGATTTAGGGAAAATTTATGGATCTTGATATCAAGTTTCGTAACTCGAGATATGATTTTTCTTGTGACTGTGATGCAAGTAGCTAGAAAGCTGTGAATGTAGAAACAAATAATCCAAAGTTCTAAAAATGTTAAATTAAGCTTAGTAACACCTCATACTCGACTCCGGCGACGGTCTCGTGCGTGGGGGCGTTACATTTAGTGGTATCAGAGTAGGTTTAGTCGGTTCTCGGACTACGTGTTGTATGTACGGATTTTGCTATACATGCCATATGTATAAATTGTGATAGTGTGACGACTTCTGACCTTTTTAAATGATTTTTTTTATAGTAAATGGATCCCGATCCAGCTGTGGCAGATGAAGTAGAGAGTAATGCACCAGCTCCGGCTGAAGGAGCAGCGCCGACTGAAAATCCACCTCCTACTGTTGGTCAGGGAGGAGGAGAATGGGATCGGGAAGCCTTTCTCCAAATGATGAGTGCATGGTACATCGAGTTCGTTAAATCACGTAACCCAAATGTGTAGACCTCCCCACCTCCCCTAATTCCTCAACCTGTACCCCCGATGCCTCAAGGTATGGATCTAATGAAATTTCATAGAACTCCAGTTGATAGAATCCGCAAGCAAGGGGCTGAAGAATTTAAGGCAAATATTGATGATGATGCCGAGAAAGCAGAGTTCTGCCTTGAAAATTCTATCCGGGTGTTTGATGAATTATCTTGTACACCTGAAGAATGTTTGAAATGCGCTATATCTTTGTTGAGGGATTCAACCTATAATTGGTGGAAGACTTTGATTTCGGTGGTACCGAAAGAGAGAATAACTTGGGAATTCTTTCAAGAAGAGTTTCGGAAGAAATATATTAGTGAAAGATTTATTAATCAGAAGTGTAAAGAATTTCTTGAGTTGAAGCAAGGTAATATGACAGTTACAGAATATGAAAGAGAGTTTCTTCGATTAAGTAAGTATGCCAGAGAGTATGTTCCTACAGAGGCCAAGATGTGCTAACGATTTGAAGACGGGCTCAACGAAGACATCAAGGTATTTGTTGGAATTCTTGAATTAAAAGAAATGGTAGTATTAGTGGATCGAGCTTGCAAGGCTGAAGAACTACTTAAAGAGAAGAAAAAGGTAGACGCTGAGACTAGAAATTGGAAGGAAAGACCGACGAGCAGTTCATTCTCACAGCAACCTGGAAAATCAAGGAATATGAATCCTCGTTCCCAAGCTTCAGCTGGGCAATCATATGGGAATTATAAGAAGCAAAATGTGGGTCCTAAGTCCCAGACTACTTGGCACCGGTGTAGGGAATTCGAGATTTGTTAAACACGAGTGCGGCGGTGTGGTAGGAATCATTTTGGTCCGTGCAGAGCAAATGAATGTTTTCGATATGGTTCTCTGGATCATTTTATTAGAGACTGCCCAGAGAGAGCTGAAAAAGAAAAATTTCAGAATACAAAAACAAGTGGTGCGGATTCGAGAGGAAGATATCCAAGAAAAGCTGGGAGTGAAGCAAGCAGTAAGAATGTAGCCAGAGATGCAACAGTTACACTTGAAGGAAGGGCTCCAGCTAGAACTTATGCTATTAAAGCACATGAAGATGCTTCCTTACCCGATGTGATTACCGGTATATTTTCTCTTTATGATGTTAATGTTATTGTTTTGATTGATCCCGGTTCTACTCATTCATATGTGTGCATGAAACTGGTGTCTAGTATGAATATACCTGTTGAGGACACAGAATTTATGATTAGAGTGTCGAATCCATTAGGCAAATGTGTGATTGTTGATAAAGTATGTAAAAAATGTCCTTTAATGATTCGGGATCATTACTTTCCGGCCGACTTGATGTTGTTGCCGTTTGATGAGTTTGATGTTATTTTGGGTATGGATTGGTTGACATTGCATGATGCTAAAATAAATTGCAAAGAAAAGGTTATAGAATTAAAGTGTGAAAGTGGTGAAATTCTGCAGGTTGAATCAGACAAATCAGAGGCATTATCTAGTGTGATTTCTTCAATGTCGGCTCAAAGATATTTGAGAAAGGGTTATGAAGCTTATTTGGCGTATGTAATTAATACAAAAGAAGTTGAAAAGAAAGTTAAATCAGTCTTGCGGTTGTGTGTAAATTTTGGACGTATTCCCGTAAGAATTGTCGGGTTTGCCTCAATCAGGAAGTAGAATTTGGTATTGATTTGATCTGGGAACAACTCCGATCTCGATTGCTCCGTATAGAATGGCACCAGCAGAGTTGAAGGAATTAAAGTCGCAATTGCAAGAATTGGTGATAAAGGCTTTGTGAGACCGAGTTTTTCACCTTGGGGTGCTCCGTGTTATTTGTGAAAAAGAAGGATGGTTCTATGAGGTTGTGTGTTGATTATCGGTAGTTAAACAAGGTGACAATCAAAAACAAGTATCCGTTGCCAAGAATTGATGATTTGTTTGATCGGCTAAAAGGAGCGACATGGTTTTCAAAGATTGACTTGAGATCCGGGTATTATCAATCGGGTAAAAAGAGTCGGATGTGCCTAAAATCGCTTTTAGAACAAGGTATGGTCATTATGAATTTTTAGTTATGCCATTCGGGTTGACAAATGCTCTGCTTTGTGTTTATGGATTTAATGAATCGCATATTCACCATACTTGGACAAATTTGTTGTGGTGTTTATAGATGATATTTTAATTTATTCAAAAGATGAGACAGAGCATGTTTGAGCATTTGAGGATAGTTTTGCAAACTTTGAGAGATAAGCAAACTATATGCTAAGTTTAGTAAAAGTGAATTTTGGCTCCGGGAAGTTAGATTTTTGGGTCATATTGTTTCAGGTGATGGTATACGGGTTGACCCTAGTAAAATTTCAGCCATTGTTTATTGGAAACCACCGAAAAATGTAACTGAAGTTAGAAGTTTCTTGGGGCTAGCTGGGTATTATCGGCGGTTTGTAAATGGATTTTCTATAATTGCTGCTCCTATAACTAGACTATTCCGAAAGGATGTTAAATTTGAATGGACGGAAGAGTGTCAACAGAGTTTTGAAGAATTGAAAAAGTTATTAACAGAGGCACCAGTGTTAGTACAGCCCGAATCAGGTAAAGAATTTGTGGTGTATAGTGATGCTTCTCTAAATGGTTTGGGGTGTGTACTCATGCAAGAAGGAAAAGTGGTGGCTTATGCTTCGAGGCAGTTAAAACCTCATGAGAGGAATTATCCTACTCACGATTTGGAATTGACTGCAGTGGTGTTTGCTTTGAAGATGTGGCGACATTATTTGTATGGTGAAAAGTGCCGGGTATATACCGACCATAAAAGTCTTAAGTACTTGATGTCACAAAAAGACTTGAATTTAAGACAGCGAAGATGGTTAGAGTTATTGAAAGATTATGAGCTTGTTATTGATTATCATCCGGGAAAAGCGAATGTGGTTGCTGATGCTTTGAGCAGAAAGTTGTTATTTGCTTTGAGAGTTATGAACACTCAGTTGAAAATGTCAGATGATGGTTCGATTCTAGCAGAGTTAAGAGCAAGACCGATGTTTTTACAAGAGATTTCGAAGCTCGTAAAGATGATCAAGATTTGCGAGCCAAGAGAAAGCGATGTGAAGTTGATCTGAGTCGATTTTGAGAATCGGTTCTCGATGGGTGCTTAATGTTTAAAGTTCGGATTTGTGTACCAAGAATGAGGAATTGATTCAAAAGATCCTACAGAAGCACATAGTGGTTGTTTCTCGATTCATCGGGTAGTACGAAAATGTATAATGACTTGAAGAAAATGTATTGGTGGAATGGAATGAAAAAAGATATATCAGAGTTTGTGTCCAAATGCTTAATTTGTCAACAGGTGAAAGCTGAACACCAAGTGCTTTCGGGATTACTTCAGCCTATTATGGTTCCTGAATGGAAATGGGATCGGATTACTATGGATTTTGTATCACGATTGCCATTGACTCCAGGAAAGAAAGATGCCATCTGGGTAATAGTTGACAGATTAACTAAGTCGGCTCATTTTATCCCGGTATGTACGGATTATTCTCTTAACAAGTTGGCTGAACTGTATGTTAGAGAAATTGTTAGACTACATGGAATACCGTTGTCGATTATTTCAGATAGAGATCCAAGGTTTACTTCGCAGTTTTGGCAAAAGTTGTAAGACGCTTTAGGTACAAAGTTAAATTTCAGTACTGCTTTTCACCCACAAACTGATGGACAATCAGAGAGAGTAATTCAGATTCTTGAAGATATGCTCAGATGTTGTGTATTGGAATTTCAAGAAAGTTGGGAAAAATATTTACCATTGGTAGAATTTGCTTACAATAATAGTTATCAGACGAGCTTGAAAATGGCACCTTATGAAGTATTGTATGGTCGTAAGTGCCGAACGCCTTTGTATTGGACTGAACTCAAGGAAAATCAGATTTATGAAGTTGATATAATAAAAGAAACCGAAGAAAAAGTGAAGGTAATTCGAAATTGTTTGAAAGCTGCTTCAGATAGACAGAAATCTTATGCAGATTTGAAACGAAAAGACATTGAATTTCAAGTTGGTGATAAAGTATTTTTAAAGGTGTCTCCGTGGAAAAAAGATTTCAGATTTGGACGGAAGGACAAATTAAGTCCACGTTTTATCGGGCCGTATGAAATAATTGAAAAAGTTGGACCGGTAGCATATCGGCTAGCTTTACCACCTGAATTAGAGAAGATTCATGATGTGTTCCACGTCTCTATGTTACGCCGATATCGTTCGGATCATTCACATGTAGTTTCGCCGACAGAGATATGACCTACGAAGAAGAACCGATTAAGATTTTAGCTCGAGAGGTGAAACAACTAAGGAATAAAAATATTGCACTTGTGAAGGTATTGTGGCAAAAGCATGGAAGAAGCTACATGGGAATCCGAAGAAAATATGAGAAATCAATACCCACATCTGTTTACCGGTAAGATTTTCGAGGACGAAAATCCTTAAAGGGGGGAGAGTTGTAATATCCCGAATTAGGGCCTAATCGGAATAGTGGTTTCGTGACCACAAATCCGAGATAGAAATAATTATTTTATAATTATTTTGAGGTTTATGATATGATTGCATGATTGTGTGAAAATTTTGTGAAGAAATTCTATGCATAACGAGTTTAATTTCAAGTTAGGGACTAAATCGAAAAAGTTGCAAAACTTGCATTCTAGAAGTTTTTAGTATGAAATTGCTTTGAAATATTAATTAGGAGGTCTTATATAGCAATTTGACCAATTTCTAAAATTTTGGACAAAAATGGGCTTGTACATGAAAATTTTCAAAGAAAGGTATTAAGGGCATTTTGGTCGTTTGGATATTTAATGAAATAAAATGGGAAAAATAACACAAAATGGTCATCTTCCTCATTTAGTTGCTGCCGAAATTCACTCTCACCATAGCTAGGGTTTCTTCAACTTTCAAGCTTCATAGTAAGTGATTCTAAGCCCCGTTTTTAATGATTTTTACGTTTTTGAGATCCCAGTAACTCGATAAAGCTTATGTTAGCAATAATTTAACCTAGGGTTTATATTTGGAAAAATACCCATAGGTGAAATTTGTGTATTTTGATGTTTTATGATAGAATATAAGGTTTTAAATTATGTTAGACAACTTGTACTACTCGATTCTAAGCAAAAACGAGTAAAAGGGCTTAATCGGTAAAAATACCTAATAGTCACAAGTACATGTTAGAGTGAGAATTTGATGTTGCCATAGAAGAGAAAAGTGATCGCATGTTATAAAACATAAGAATAAGGAATAAAGTTTAATCCCGAGCCTAGGGGCAAAAGTGTAAATATGCAAAAGTTTAGGGGTAAAATTGTAATTTTGCCAAAATTTGAAGTAAGGATTAATTTGATAATGTGAGTATTAAATAAGCTAAATGTGTTATTTTAGATCAAGAAAGACGTGGAACTGACCCCAATCGAGGAAAAGAAAAGATTGTGGACTAGATTGCAAAATCTTTGTATTTTGGTACCAAGGTAAGTTCATGTGTAAATAATGTAGCATAACTGTTATTTTTAAGTTATTGATGTCAATTATGTGATATGCTGATTTTTATCATGAAAAATATGCTTTGTGGTTATTTTCGAATAAAATGTAAACTATGTGAGCTATTTGTTAAATATAATTGTTACCGAGTATTGATTTCGGCATTCTACGGAAGTCGGCAAGGATATGTGTTTGAGGAAAATCCCGTTTGAACCTTAGGAATAGATTAGGATACAAGTGACATGTCACTAGGATGGTTGAGCATCCGAACTCGTTGAGTTGAGTCCGAGTTCACTTATGGATGCGAATGTCCGAACTCGTTGAGTTGAGTTCGAGTTCGTGAGATGTAACTATGCATCCGAGCTCGTTGAGTTGAGTCCGAGTTCACTTATGGATGCGAACGCCCGAGCTCGTTGAGTTGAGTTCGAGTTCGCTTATGGGCGGGTTACATGATTGCTTGATTGCATATGTGGCACTTATGTGCAAGTTATCCATGTATCCGAATTATATTCCGAGGTGTTCAACGGGTAAAGTTCTACTCAAATGAAGGAATACTCGAGATGAAAAGAGACGTATTGGTAAGTGTTTTGAAATGGATACTTTGGACAGGTATGTACTTAACCTTCGGGTTAAGAATTTATACAACAACGATAAGGTAGTAAGATGATGAATGATGATTAGTAATGTGATATATGTTTTGGTGATACCATGCTAATGTTGTTTGGTATGATTGCTTTGTTATGTTACTTATTATTTGCATATGAACTTACTAAGCATTTATGCTTACTCCCTCCTTCTTACTCATTGTAGTTTTGGACAAGCCAGCTCAGGAGTCGGGATAGGTCGAAGGCTCAGTCACACTATCTGAAGAACTTTTCGGTAAATGGCTTGTAAATTTAAGTATGGCATGTATAGCAATATACCTATTTTGTGTAACTGATCTTATGATATGGTGATGGAATGGTTGAGAAAATGTTTGACAATGATAAGTTATGGAAATGGTTAGTTTAGATTATGTTTGATGTTATGGAAAGTTATTAAGATACTTAGTGCATGAAAACTCATAAAAAGGGATGAAATTTGCCATAAACAGAATATTACAGAGAGAAATGTGGTTCGTAGTAAACAGAGGTCAGTCCAGTCAAGTCCTGAAACAGGAGTAACTTTAACTAATAAACTGTACTAATTGGCCCAACCAAAAATTCTAGAAAAAAATTAGTAGATAGGTATATGAGTCTAGATTCAGGGAAAATTTACGGATCTTGATTTCGAGTTTCGTAACTCGAGATATGATTTTTCTTGTGACTGTGACGCAAGTAGCTAGAAAGCTGTGAATGTAGAAACAAATAATTCAAAGTTCTAAAAATGTTAAATTAAGCTTAGTAACACCTCATACTCGACTCCGACGACGGTCTCGTGCGTGGGGGCGTTACATTGTCAAATACATCCAAAGAGTAAATGACAATTCATACAATATTAAAGCATTTAAAACATAAATATAACAATGCATTATTTACATATGAACTTACTTCGGTACAAAAATAGTAGAATTGGACCTAATCGTCAAACACTTTGTTTTTTTCCCCGGTCTAAGTCTGAACCTCATTTTTCTTGGTCTATAATAACAAATTTAACTCATTTAATATTCACATTATTCAATTTGGCCCAAAAATCATTTTATTGAATATTTACATTTTTGCCCCTAATGTTTCACATTTTTACAATTCAGTCCCTAGGTTCGTAAATTGAAATTTATTCAATTTCTTCAAAACCCAAGCTTAGCTGAACCATTTTCATACTTATATCAGCCCACATTTTCCACTTAATTACACTTTTACTACTTATTTTATAACTTTTACAAATAAGTCATTTTTGACATTTTTACCGAAAATCACTTAGCAAAAGTTGTTTATCCAACACCAAACATGCATTTTCTACCATTAGACATCAAAATACACAAATATATAACATGGGTAAAATTTTAAAATTCATCTTTCTTTCAAATTAGTCCTTGAAATAGCTAGATTAGGTTACAAAGATATCAAAAACATGAAAATCATTAAAAACGGGGCTAGAACGGACTTACAATCGAGCTTGGAAGCTTTGGCTAAAACCCTAGCTATGGAGACTCTTCAAATTTGGCTATGGGAGGATGAAATTGAGAAGATGACATCTTTTATGTGTTTTATTTTTTCTTTACTAGCCAAATGACCAAAATGCCCGTCACTTAAAACTTTAAAATTTCACCTAATCATGTCCATTTTTGTCCACCTAATCAAAAAATGGTCTAATTACCATATAAGGACTTTCAATTTAAAAGTTCATAGAAATTAGACACCTCTAGCTTCTAGAACACACATTTTTGCACCTATTGCAATTTAGTCCTTTTAGCTAAATTAAGTGCCCAATCGATAAAATTTTCGAACGAAATTTTCACAAAAAATTCAATGAAACTATAAAACACAAAAAATATAATGAAATAAATCTTTCTATGTCAGATTTGTGGTCCCGAAACCCCTATTTAGACTAGACCCAAAATCGGACTGTTACACATTGCAACTAGTACTAGCTAGCCCAGGGACTAATTTGAAAAATTGTTAAATATTTTGAATGATTCCATTGTTAAATACATGTGTATTTTGAAGTTCTTGATAGATTGTAAATGCTTGTTGATAGATATACAAGTCTTGTTAAGTGATTTTTAGTGAAAATGCAAAATAGGGATTAAATTGAGAAATGTGGAAACTTTGTGGTTGAAATGTGAAATAAATGAAAAATATGGGATTATAAGGGTATAATGGTAATTCAGCTAAGCATGGGTGTTTTGAAATTTGCATTAATTTATTATTTTATGAAATAAGGACTAAATTGTGAAAAATGTGAAATATGTGGGGCAAAAGTGTAATGTGTTTTAAAGTGTGTTTTGGACTAAATTGAATAGAGAGATGATTAAATAAGTTAAATCTAAATATATTTAGATCAAGAAAGGAGAAATACAGACTTGGATCGGGGAAAAGATAAAGTTATCGACTAATCGACTCGATTCACCATTTTAATATCTGAGGTAAGTTCATATGTTATAATTTCATTTCAAATGTATTTTATGTGTTTTGATATAGCATGAATATTGATTATGTGATTATGGAATTCGACGAAGATTCGACAGTTGGAATCTCGGTTGAACCTTAGGAATAGTTTAGGATGCTAGTGACATGTTATTAGGGATACCTTGAGTTGGCTTCGGGCCATGATTTAGCACTTCGAGTGTAAGATAAATTTATTTGGCTTCAGGCCATGCATATCGGTTGATTTGGCTTCGGGCCATGATATTAGAATTTCGAATAAGTTACCTTGATTTGGCTTTGGGCAATGGTATAGGTACTTATCGTGTAAGACCCTTGAGTATCGACTTCTATTCCAAATGGTTCAATGGGTAAATAAAAGATGTGGTTGAATATAAGATTGGTATAAGATGGTACAGGTACGTATGGTAATGAATAAAGTTTTGGAAACTATGGAATTGATAAGTCTTTGGTAAGTTATATGAATGATCATTTGATATCTTTGAGATTCAATAGAATTGTTATATATTGTTTTCTATTGTTTGAATGATTAATGAATGGTGATAGTTGCTTATTGTTAACATTCGAGCTTACTAAGTTATATAGCTTACTTTGTTGTTTTTCCATGTTTTATAGTGATTTCAAAGCTAGCTCAGACTCGGGGATCATCGAAGACTACATCACACTATCCACTAACATTTTGGTACTTTTGGAAACTATGTTTCGGGTTATATGGCATGTATAGGGACTTTGAGTCATTTTGGTTATGTTTTGGTAATCATATTGGCCATATGATTTGGTATAGTAAATGATTATGTTTTGGCATGTTTATATAGCCATGTGTGATGGCTTATTTTGTTTTGTTTGGTATGTTTGAATAATGTACATATAAGTATAGGTATGTCTTGTGAATTGAGTTGGTTGATGGTTATGTGATGATTGATGATAATAGGTACTATGATTGGTAAATAGATAAGTTGTGGATATAGGTATGCTTGTGAAACTAGGCCAAATAATGCATATTTGATAATGGTAATTTTAGAGAATTGAAAAGTCAAGGGTTGGTATGAAATTAGGTGACTATATATGGTATTTATGTTTTGTTGTGATTGATGTTGGAAATGGTATAAATCATGCTTGGTTTGGAAGTAAATTATATGTCAATTGATCTTGTATTTGGTGCCATTTGCACTGTCTAGGTATATGCAAAATTGGGTGGCAAATTGGCTTGATGAATAGCGTATTTTTGTCCACACAGGCAGAGACACGAGCGTGTGTCTCAGCCGTGTGTGACACACGGTCTTGTTACACGCCAGTGTGTCCCCTGGTGTTGAAATTAAAATCAAGTCAGTATGCTCCACACGACCTCACACATGGGTGTGTGACTTGGCTGTGTGGCATAAGTCAGTATACCCTCCAGGTTTGGCACAACCTAGCACATGGGCGTGTGTGGCCATTTTTAGGGCACACGAGCTAGCCACACGGGCGTGTGTGTTGGCCTTGTGACCCAAGTCAGAGAGTTACACGGGGCCAGACACAGGCTGGGACTCAGCCATATGGTCCCATTTCAAATGTCCACATGGATTGTGGCATGGGCGTGTCTAGTGGCCGTGTGGCTTGGCCACACGGGCGTGTGTCCCCTATTTTGAGTAAAATTTTCAAAGTTTTGTGAAAGTTTCTTAAAATATCAGTTTAGTCCCGAGCCACTCCCAAAGCATATTTGAGGGCCTCGTAGGCTCGTATAAGGGACAAATTGATTGAGATTGAATGATGACCGTTTGTAATGATTGAATGTATATGAAAAGTATGATTAAATGTATTGTAAGTTTGGTAATATTCTGTAACCCTATTCTATTGTTGAATACAGGTGACGGGTGTTACAGAACTAACACTGGTGCTTTTGTCAATAAGGTTTCCAACCTAACAAAACTCTGCTAAAATTTATCAAACCACTCGAATTTTACATCTTTCTGCAACAATCGAGTCATTAGAGAAGCTATCATTGAAAAACCTTTAACAAACCTCCGATAATATCCTGCTAATCCCAAAAAACTTCTGACTTCAGACACATTTTTCGGTGGCATCCAGTTAACAATAGCTAAAATTTTATTCGGATCCA
The DNA here is from genome assembly GCA_025698465.1 of Gossypium longicalyx. Taxonomy (NCBI): domain Eukaryota; kingdom Viridiplantae; phylum Streptophyta; class Magnoliopsida; order Malvales; family Malvaceae; genus Gossypium; species Gossypium longicalyx. The sequence continues at coordinate 49,581,930 of CM046995.1, forward strand.
CCCTGATACCTTTAGCAGAAACTATATATTCGAGAAAAACCAACTTCTCGTAGCCAAAATTCACATTTACTGAATTTGGCATATAATTTTTTCTCATGCAAAGTTTGCAGCATAATTCTTAGATGATCTGCATGTTCATTTTCATCTCGGGAGTAAACCAAAATATAATCAATAAATACTACCACAAATCTATCTAGATAAGGTCTGAAGATTCTATTCATCAGATCCATAAATACGAAAGTGATACACCCCAAACCCAACCCAAATGTTATGGCCGAATTCGGCGGTGTCACATTGAAGGGTGAAACGTAAAATTCTATGTAGTTGAAAAACCTCAAAATCATTTGATTGATGGATTGATTAAAACTTTATGTTGTTAAAGAAAGTCTTAGTTTTTATAAACATTAAAGTAAAATTTTGTGTTTCAAATACAGCAGAAGCTTTTCTTGAAAAACGTTTGTATACTAGGTTTGGTTTGTAAAACGTTGTCTTCTTTTTAAACCACGAGTCTTAAAACTAGAAGTTAAGAAAACAATATGATAAAATCCAAAAATTAAAACAAACCAGAGAAAGGCATTATTACAACAAAACCCAAATAAGAGAATAAGTAATTAAGAAAAGTAATTCAAAATACTGAAATTTAATTGTCCGTAGTGTGGCCACCTCCGATACGTCGAACCGTCTCTCGCTAAGGATTACTTGAAAAATTAAAAGTGGGGTGAGTTTACGAAAGCTCAGTGTGTAATCCCCTAAAATAAAAATAGTTAGTAAGATAACAGAATGCAAAAGTAGTTTGGGCCTAAGCCCTTTTTTAATAACAGAACAATGTGGGCCTTAGCCCATCTGAAAGAATGATGTCGATGAATGAGAACATAAGCAGAATATATGTGGGCCTAAGCCCATTTCTGATGTGATATCGATGAATGAAATGCAACAATTGCAATAATGCAATCCATCCCAATCCAGCCAACACACCACCCGTACCAACCAACACACCATGTGGGATAAAATCGACCCACCCAAAGCCAAGACATTTCAATATCGCAAAGATAGCCGCGAAATAATAACGCAACAAAGCTGCCAGAAACATATACGGCTTACAGCCATCGGTAGCAGTAATATGATTGGCACAAGGCCATCAGTAGCTGTAATATGATCGGCACAAAGCCATCAGTACTGTAATATGATCAGCACAAAGCCATCAGTACTGTATTATGATCGGCACAAAGCCATCAGTACTGTAATATGATCGGCACAAAGCCATCAGTACTGTAATATGATCAGCACAAAGCCATCAGTACTGTATTATGATTGGCACAAAGGCATCAGTACTGTAATATGATCAGCACAAAGCCATCAGTACTGTAATATGATCGGCACAAAGCCATCAGTACTGTAATATGATCGGTACAAAGCCATATTTAGGTTGGCACAGAGCCATAATCAGATTAAGCGGTATTAAGCCTTCTATTGGTCCACAGTCGTCTCGTGCGACCTGTGCGACCTCAACAGGTCAACACTGGATCCACAGTCGTCTCATGCGACCCTATCAGAATAGTACTTCCTCCATATCAATGTCCCAACCCCATGTAATATGTCGTGTATGTCATGCTCAATCATCACATGTGTATGCAGAACGACCATGCTCAGTAACAGTCATTTAAACATATATTAAAAGCATATCAGTTTTACAACCACAGTCAAGTCAATTAAAACACAGTCATACAATCACAGTCAAATCAGTCAAATTCAGAGTCTAAGTCGGTCATTTACCCACAAGGGCAAAATAGTCATTTTACCCTATAGGGGTATTTCGGTAATTTTACACTATAAGGGTATTTCGGTAATTTTACACTACAAGGGTATTTTGGTAATTTTACACTACAAGGGTATTTCGATAATTTTACACTACAAGGGTATTTCGATAATTTTACAGTACAAGGGTATTTCGATAATTTTACACTATAATGGTATTTCGGTAATTATACACTACAAGGGTACAAGGGTATTTCTGTAATTTTACACTATAAGGGTATTTCGATAATTTTACACTATAAAGGTATTTCGATAGTTTTACACTTCAAGGGTATTTCGGTAATTTTACACTACAAGGGTATTTCGATAATTTTACAGTTTGGGGTCTTAACGACCCAACAGACGGTCCACCATCGCCTCGAGCGACTTAGGTAACCTAAATAGACCTAACGGTGTAAATGGGCCTAAGGCCCATACTCGGCCTAAGTGGGCCCACACACTCGTATGGCCTATTTAGCCCAGAAACAACTATAGCTATGCAAACATCATAGTCCAAACAACATTTACCACATCACATACATTTTATCCGTGTGGGCCCACAAGCCCATTGGGCCCACACAACCCATTTTGGCCTAACGAGGCCCAAAACAGCCCAAGACCACGAGAGCGCTCGTGGTGGCCTCTATAGTCTAATGCCCATGTTCGTGGGCTCAGTTCACCACACGTGCGATCGCACGTTCGTGTGGCATCATACGCCATATTTTCAGCTTTCCGGCATTTTGCCAATCTATAGTCATAGCAGTGTAAACAACACATACTTTCGGCTTTTAAACGATTATCGAAAACCGCATACAAATTCATACACTTTCAGCTTTTCGACCGATCATCAAACATAGCATACGGTTACACACCTAATTAAGAAAGTGAGCTGTGCTCAAAGTAACCTTGTACCAACAACAGAAGCGATCAGCTCTTCAGTTCACAAGCAATGCACCGATCACCCTTAGCCACAACCTACACAAGAACCCCCTTCTTCTTTAGATTCACACAAGACATACGATATCATTACAACAAGAACCTTATACCCCATTCTCCACCACTTACCAGACCATAGAACCAAATACTGATAAAAGGAGTCGCGTACACGAGTCGAGAATCGGTTTAATCTAAAGAGTATACCAAAATAATATAGTTGGTTCGAAAAGGAGAAACAAAAGACAATAACCAGAGAAGGGAAAAACTTGAAAGAGGAAAAAAAAGTGCAATTCGGATACTCACCTATGAGTATTCGGCCAATGAAGCAATTGGAGGTGAAGGTAGAGAAGTGCAAAAAGACAAGATGGTAGATGTTTAGCCGATTGTTCAGAACCAATTGTAGAAGCCAAAAGTAAGAGAGGGAAAAAGAATAGTCGTTTGACAAAAACCGAAAGAAATGACAAAAAGGAAGAAGAAAAAGGTAACTGGCAAGAACTCAAAAGAAAAGAGAATACAACTAGAGGGCTAACTAAAAGGGGAAGTATGGGTGAATATATGCCAAAGTGAAAAATAGAAAAAGAAGCAGAATAGAATTGATCGTAGTACTCAAAAGAATAGATGAAGGAGTTACGAAAACAGGTCAAAATGTATTCGGCCACTCAAGGAAAGTATACAGCTAAGATGTTGCAGAGGAAAAAACTAAAAAAATAATGATCACCAAAAGTCGAAAATGAAAGGCACCCTCCCCAACTGAATTTCTGAGTACTTCCCAGGTAAAATCGACACAGTCTTACCTCACTTCAAACTACTCTTTTTCCTCCAAAACCCCTCCATGATTTCCTCCCCAATCTTCTCCTTGATTTTATCCATAATACATTCCTTGACCAGTTCAAATTCCAACCACCCTTGTAGTGTTTTATTCAAAATCCACCACTCACACAACAAAGGAGCAAAATAAATACTCCTTTGGGAATAGAGTGACTCGAACTCAAGCACCCTTGCCACCTTAATGATTCCACAACCATTGGACTACAAGCTCATCTTGTGTCACATTTTAATCTTAATTATTTAAAAGGCTTACTTCCAAGTACCAAGGGTTTTAATTAAAAATTTAGCTAAAGCCCAGGTTTGAACCCAAGACTTCTCCAACACTCCCAAATATGCCCAAATACTTAGCCAGTAAAGCCAACATGTAATTTGTGATATTTCTCTCACACATAAACTTTTATGTGTTCCCACGCTCAAGGCCTATTCATTCGAGGCGTTATAGCAAGTGCATTTGTCAATCCAAACGGCATCATAAGAAACTCATAGTGCTCGTGTCTGGTTCTAAAAGTTGTTTTTGGCACATCTGAATCTTTTACCCATAACTGATAGTAGCCAGAATGAGGATCAATCTTTGAAAATACAATAGCACCTTTCAACTGGACAAATAGATCATCAATTCGAGATAATGGATACTTGTTATTTATTGTAACTTTGTTTAATTGTCTATAATCTATACACAATCTTAATGATTCATCTTTCTTCTTTACAAATAGAACTGGTGCACCTCAAGGTGAGAAACTAGGTCGAGCAAAACCTCTGTCAATCAATTCTTGCAATTGTGCTTTCAATTCTTTCAATTCGGTAGGAACCATTTTGTAAGGTGCTATGGATATCGGTGTTGTCCCCTAAATAAGATTTATAGAGAACTCCACTTCTCTAACCGGTGGTAAACCAGGTAATTCCTCTGGAATTACATCAGGAAATTCACAAACAACCGGCACTAGCTAAATCTTCGACTCAGATACTTTAGTATCCAACACATATGCAAGATAAACATCATCACCTTTTCTAACATATTTCTATGGTGATATTGTTGAAATCACATTAGATAACCGATCTAGTTTATCAGATTCATGATGACGTCCCAAACTAACTAAAATATGACAAAGGCAAGCGCACCTATCGAATGGTAGTATAGCTATGATGAGTCGAGAATATCATATCCACGAGGACTAAAAGTACTAGTAATTACTATCTTTTTTATTATCTAACCTATAAATTGAAGGGTTGTTTTTTAATCTAAAATTAAACTAAACTAATTATTAAGCGACAGAGAGTGAATTGGGAAAATAATCGAAGAAAACTTATGAGAGAGACAATACCCAGGAAAGAATCCACCTAAGCTTCACTTATTCTAAATCTGAATTAAACAATCTATTCATTTGACTTGATCCGTAGAAATCCTTAAATTATATCAATATCTCTTTCGAGAGTAAAAATAACTGAATCTAAGTTGATTAATTAAAAATCTCTTTCTAATTAAAAACCCCTATTGTCATATTAACTCGATCTATAGATTCCCCTATTAGATTTGACTCTAATCCAGTATATTTATGTCATCCTATTTCTAGGATTGCATGCAACTCCACTCAATTATGCTAGATCTACTTTTAAACAAGGACTTTCTCCACTAAATAAGCACATCAATCATGAATTAATATCCTAAAAAGATTAAACATGAAGGTAAGTTAACATAATTGAGATCAAGAACAAATATTTATCATGTAATTCAGAAAAAATCAAATAATAAGATCTGTCATAGGTTTCATCTTTCTTAAGTATTTAGGGAATTTAGTTCATACTTAGAAAGGAAAACATCTCAAAAATAGGAAAACAACAAAACATAAAGAAACCCAAAAGCTTCTAAAGAAATTGAATGGAGATCTTCAGTCTTGAAGGAGATCCAGCTTCTGAGTTGATTCCGTTAGCATTTTTTGAGTAATTTTTGAGTTCTACTCTGTGTGCCCCCTTAGGTCTTCTTCTAGTATGTATTTATAGACTTTAGACTGCTCAGAAACCCTAAAAATTGTCTTTTTCCACGTGTTTAGGAATTAGGGAGCGATATCGACACGGGATGCCACATGGGTGTGTGGCCAGCCCATGTGGCTCACACGGGCGTGTGCTCAGTCCGTGTGAAAATGGTCTTGGCCGTGTAGATCTTTAAATCAGCCTGTTTTGTCCGTTTTTGGCCCGTTTTCTGCTCCTTTTGTTCCCCTATGCTCACCTAAGTATAGAAACATGAAATTAAAGGATTAGGAGTATCAAATTCACTAAATTAAATAATAAATCATCCAAAAACATGCTAAGCATGGGATTAAAATATGTTACTTTTATAGTTTATCAAATATCCCCACACTTAAGCTCAACTCACAATTAAAATTAAACTTTCTCAATTCATAATTCTCATCAATAACGTTTTATCATAATTCAAAAATAATCACACATTGATAATTCAACTAAAAGAGCACAAAAGATTCAAACAATCCAAGTTACACATTTTTAAAGTACGAAAACATAGGCATTTCTCTTTATCTAAATAATTACCTTTAATTCAAAACCGACAAGATTTGACATCCTCACTAAAGATTCACTCAAATCACTCAAAGTGTTTAAGGTCATTACCATAGGCTTGCATGAAAATCAAATCTTCACCACTATAAAATGATATGATACACAAATCAAAATGTCTTTAAAGGGTTGTAACGGGGCTTGGGTTAAACGTGTGGATAAATGTAACACCCCTTACCCGAAACTGTCGTCGGAGTCGAGCACGAGGCTTCAGTTGACTTAACTTACTAATTCGGGGCATAAAATTTGCTTTTATAATTAATTTATTTACATTCATTCAATATGTCCCAAAAAGGGACCTCAAGACCCTAAAACATGCAATTGAAACGGTTTGGGACCAAACCGGGAACATTAAAAATTTTTCGAATACTTAGACAAATCAAAACAATTTATTTCATTATTCCTTATAAAACTGCCCACCTGCGTCATAGTCACTAAATAAATCATAACTCGAGTCACAAAACTCAAAATTTAAATTCATGAATTTTTCCTAAAACTATACTCATATATCTTCTTACTAATTTTTTTCCAGAATTTTTGGTCTAGCCAATTAGTACAGTTTGTTAGTTAAATTTTCCCCTGTTGCACTGTTCAACTACTCTGACCTCTCCTCACTACAAATCAGTTTTCTCCCTGTACAAAATTCAAATAACCATGATGTTTGTTTCTCTTGAAAGTATATTCACTAAGGAATCTAGAAATTAAACTATAACTCCTAATTCTTTTTGTACAATTTTTAGTGAATTTATAAATACAGAATAGGGGATTCAGAAATCGCTCTGACCCTGTCTCACTAAAATTCAAATATCTCTTAATATACACTTCTTTTGCTTACTCTGTTTCTTTTATATAAAAATATACTCAATAAGATTTAATTATATATCTTATTCATCACCTAATTCCATTTCTACTATTCTTGGTGATTTTTCAAGTTCACATCACTACTGCTGTTCAATACTGTTTTAATGCTAATTTCACTTTTTCATGATTTCTTTGTATTAACTACCATTTAGGCATACATAACACCGAAACATGTTCTTCATTAGCCATTTCAATAGCTAATCATTATCAAATATTTACATACCATTCTTTAGCCATATCATAAGGACATACACACAAAATGTCTAAGTCCCTATACATGCCATAAACTAGAATGTTTGTAAACGAAGATACCCATTTGGTAACTTGATAGTCGATAGTGTGAAATGATCTCCAACGACCTCCAACCCAAGCTTGCTTTTAAGTACTCTGAAACATGGGAAAGTGAAAGAAGTAAGCTTATAAAGCTTAGTAAGTTCACATGTAAAATAATAAGCATTATCAATCAATTTAGCTTACTACTATGCTGTCATAATTTGCTTAAATAATGTTTAGTTCTTACTTTCTCATCTTACTCATCGGTAACCTTACCAAAGGCTCAGAATATAAAAGTCACCTTACTTAATAGCTTGCTTACATACCTGCAACATCTCACTTAACACTTGAGTACTCTTTCATAATATAGGCATATTGCCAATCATGTCATAAAGTGTCATAAGCATAACTGAAAACTCATCACTTACTTAACACTTAATAATCTCAATTACTTACAATCTCAATTTTAAATAAGCCTTAAATGCATACCTGTACTCTTTCTTCATGTTCTCACCTTGTCGTTTCTTTGACTTACTCTTTGGATTACTCGGGAACCTTTTCCTTTTTGAACTTACCATTGCCATGTCTTTACATGGTCTTACGTGGTATCCTTGCCTTATGAACTCACCAATGCCATGCCTTGGCATGTTCTTACGTGGTATCCTTGCCTTATGAACTCACCAATGCCATGCCTTGGCATGGTCTTACATGGGACCTTTGCCTTGTAGTAACTCATCAATGCCATGTCTTGACATGGTCTTACATGATTTCCTTGCCTTATGGAACTTATCAATGTCATGCCTTGGCATGGTCTTACATGATTTCCTTGCCTTATAGAACTTATTAATTCCATGCCTTGGTGTAACGCCCCCACGCCCGAGACCGTCGCCGGAGTCGAGTATGAGGTGTTACTAAGCTTAATTTAACATTTTTAGAACTTTGAATTATTTATTTCTACATTCACAGCTTTCAAGCTACTTGCGTCACAGTCACAAGAAAAATCATATCTCGAGTTACGAAACTCAAAATCAAGATCCGTAAATTTTCCCTGAATCTAAACTCATGTACCTATCTACTAATTTTTTTCTAGAATTTTTGGTTGGGCCAATTAGTACATTTTATTAGCTAAAGTTACCCCTGTTTCAGGACTTGACTGAACTGACCTCTGTTTACTACGAACCATATTTATCTCTGTAAAAAATTCATATGATTATGAGGTTTGTTTCTCCTGAAATTATACTCAATAAGGATTCTGAGGATATAAAATACACCACTTAATTATATCTGTACAATTTATGGTGAATTTCTAAAGTTGGAACAGGGGATCCAGAAATCACTCTGACCCTGTTTCACTAAAATTCAAATATCTTCTAACATATAATTCCTTTACCTGTTTAGTTTGTTTCATGTGAAACTAGACATAATAAGATTCAATTTGATATTTAATCCATCACCAAATTCAATTTCTATGATTTTTAGTAAATTTTCAAACTCACGTCAGTGTTGCTGCAATATTCTGTTTATGGCAAATTTCATCCCTTTTTATGAGTTTTCATGATTAAAGTATCCTATTAACCTTCCATGACATCAAACATAATCTAAACTAACCATTTCCATAACTTATCATTATCAAGCATTTTCTCAACTATTCCATCACCATATCATAAGATCATTTACACAAGATAGGTATATTGCTATACATGCCATACTTAAATTTACAAGCCATTTACCGAAAAGTTCTTAGGATAGTGTGGTGATCCTTCGACCTATCCCGACTCTGAGCTGGCTTGTCCAAAACTACAATGAGTAAGAAGGAGGAGTAAGCATAAATGCTTAGTAAGTTCATATGCAAATAATAAGTAACATAACAAACAATCAAACCAATCAACATTAGCATATATCACCAAAATACATATCACATTTCTAATCATTTTTCATCATCTCATTACCTTATCGTGGTTGTATCAATACTCAATCCGAGGGTTAAATACATACCTGTCCAAAATATCCATTTCACATCACTTACCAATATGTCTTTTTACATCTCGAGTTTTCCTCCATTTGAGTAGAACTTTACCCGTTGAACACGTCGGAATATAACTCGGATACATGGATAACTTGCACATAAGTGCCACATATGCAATCAAGCAATCATGTAACCCGCCCATAAGCGAACTCGGACTCAACTCAACGAGCTCGGATGCCTAGTTACATCTCACAAACTCGGACTCAACTCAACGAGTTCGGACATTCGCATCCATAAGTGAACTCAGACTCAACTCAACGAGTTCGGATGCTCAACCATCCTAGTGACATGTCACTTGTATCCTAATCTATTCCTAAGGTTCAAACGGGATTTTCCTCGAACACATATCCTTGCCGTCTTCCGTAGAATGCCGGAACCAATACTCTGTAACAATTATGTTTAACAAGTAATTCACATAATTTGCATTTTATTCGAAATTAACCACAAAGCATATATTTCATGATAAAAATCAGCATATCACATAATTGACATCAATGACTTAAAAATAACAATTATGCTACATTATTTACACATGAACTTACCTTGGTACCAAAATACAAAGATTTTGCAATTTAGTCCACAATCTTTTATTTTCCTCGATTGGGGTCGTTTCCACGTCTTTCTTGATCTAAAATAACGCATTTAGCTTATTTAATACTCACATTATCAAATTAATCCTTAATTCAAATTTTGGCAAAATTACAATTTTACCCCTAAACTTTTGCATATTTACACTTTTGCCCCTAGGCTTGGGATTAAACTTTATTCCTTATTCTTATGTTTTACAACATGCTGATCACTTTTCCTTCTATGGCAACATCAAATTCTCACTCTAACATGTACTTGTGACTATTAGGTATTTTTACCGATTAAGCCCTTTTACTCGTTTTTGCTTAAAATCGAGTAGTACAAGTTGTCTAACATAATTTAAAACCTCATATTCTATCATAAAACATCAAAATACACAAATTTCACCTATGGGTACTTTTCCAAATATAAACCCTAGGTTAAATTATTGCTAACATAAGCTTTATCGAGTTCTTTGGGATCTCAAAAACGTAAAAATCATTAAAAGCGGGGGCTTAGAATCACTTACTATGAAGCTTGAAAGTTGAAGAAACCCTAGCTATGGTGAGAGTGAAGTTTCAGCAGCAACTAAATGGGGAAGATGACCATTTTGTGTTATTTTTTCTATTTTATTTCATTTAATATCCAAATGACCAAAATGCCCTTAATACCTTTCTTTGAAAATTTTCATGTACAAGCCCATTTTTGTCCAAAATTTTAGAAATTGGTCAAATTGCTATTTAAGACCTCATAATTAATATTTCAAAGCAATTTCATACTAAAAACTTCTAGAATGCAAGTTTTGCAACTTCTTCGATTTAATCCCTAACTTCAAATTAAGCATTTTATGCATAGAATTTCTTCACAAAATTTTCACACAATCATGCAATCATATCATAAACCTCAAAATAATTATAAAATAATTATTTCTATCTCGGATTTGTGGTCACGAAACCACTATTCCGATTAGGCCCTAATTCGGGATATTACAACTCTCCCCCCTTTAAGGATTTTCGTCCTCGAAAATCTTCTGCAGAAATGCAGATGTGGGTATTGATTTCTCATAGTTTCTTGATTCCCATGTAGCTTCTTCTACTCCATGCTTTTGCCACAACACTTTCACAAGTGCAATCTTTTTATTCCTTAGTTGTTTGACCTCTCGAGCTAAAATCTTAATCGGTTCTTCTTCGTAAGTCATATCTGGTTATAGTTCAATTTCTGTCGGTGAAACTACATGTGAAGGATCCGAACGATACCGACGTAACATAGATACGTGGAACACATCATGAATCTTCTCTAATTCAGGTGGTAAAGCTAGCCGATATGCTACCGGTCCAACTTTTTCAATTATTTTATACGGCCCAATAAAACGCGGACTTAATTTGCCCTTCCGTCCAAATCCGAGGACTTTCTTCCACGGAGACACCTTTAAAAATACTTTATCACCAACTTGAAATTCAATGTCTTTTCGTTTCAAATCTGCATAAGATTTTTGTCTATCTGAAGCAGCTTTCAAACAATCTCGAATTACCTTCACTTTTTCTTGATTTCTTTTATTAGATCAACTCCATAAATCTGATTTTCCTTGAGTTCAGTCCAATACAAAGGCGTTCGACACTTACGACCATACAATGCTTCATAAGGTGCCATTTTTAAGCTCGTCTTATAACTATTATTGTAAGCAAATTCTACCAACGGTAAATATTTTTCCCAACTTCCTTGAAATTCCAATACACAACATCTGAGCATATCTTCAAGAATCGAATTACTCTCTCGATTGTCCATCGGTTTGTGGATGAAAAGAAGATCGAAATTTAACTTTGTACCTAATGCGTCTTGCAATTTTTGCCAAAGCCGCGAGGTAAACCTTGGATCTCTATCTGAAATAATCGACAACGGTATTCCATGTAGTCTAACAATTTCTCTAACATAAAGTTCAGCCAACTTGTTAAGAGAATAATCCATACGTACCGGGATAAAATGAGCCGACTTAGTTAATCTGACAACTATTACCCGGATGGCATCTTTCTTTCCGGAGTCAATGGCAATCTCGATACAAAATCCGTAGTAATCCGATCCCATTTCCATTCGGGGAACCATAATAGGTGAAGTAATCCGAAGGCACTTGGTGTTCAACTTTCACTGTTGACAAATTAAGCATTTGGACACAAACTCGATATATCTCTTTTCATTCCATTCCACCAATACATTTTCTTCAAGTCATTATACATTTTCGTACTACCGGATGAATTGAGAAACAACTACTATGTGCTTCTGTAGGATCTTTTGAATCAATTCCTCATTCTTGGTACACAAATCCGATCTTTAAACATTAAGCACCCATCGTAACCGATTCGAAAATCGACTCTGTATCAACTTCACACCGCTTTCTCTTGGCTTGTAAATCTTGATCATCTTTTTGAGCTTCAGAAATTTCTTGTAAAAACATCAATTTTACTCTTAGCTCTGCTAGAATCGAACCATCATCTGACATTTTCAACTGAGTGTTCATAACTCTCAAAGCAAACAACAACTTTACGCTTAAAGCATCGGCAACCACATTCGCTTTTCCGGATGATAATCAATAACAAGCTCGTAATCTTTCAATAACTCCAACCATCTTCGATGTCTTAAATTCAAGTCTTTTTGTGACATCAAGTATTTAAGACTTTTATGGTCGGTATATACCCGGCACTTTTCACCATACAAATAATGTCGCCAAATTTTCAAAGCAAACGCCACCATGACCAATTCCAAATCGTGAGTAGGATAATTCCTCTCATGAGGTTTTAATCGCCTCGAAGCATAGGCCACCACTTTTCCTTCTTGCATAAGCACACACCCCAAACCATTTAGAGAAGCATCACTATACACCACAAATTTTTTACCGATTTGGGTGTACTAACACTCTGGTGCCTCTGTTAATAACTTTTCAATTCTTCAAAACTCTGTGACATTCTTCCGTCCATTCAAATTTAACATCCTTTTAGAGTAGTCTAGTTATAGAGAGCAGCAATTATAGAAAATCCATTTACAAACCGCCGATAATACCCAGCTAGCCCCAAGAAACTTCTAACTTCGGTTACATTTTTGGTGGTTTCCAATCAACAATGGCTGAAATTTTACTAGGATCAACCCGTATACCATCACGAAACAATATGACCCAAAAATCCAACTTCTCTGAGCCAAAATTCACTTTTACTAAACTTAGCATATAGTCGCTTATCTCTCAAAGTTTGCAAAACTATCCTCAAATGCTCGGCATGCTCTGTCTCATCTTTTGAATAAATTAAAATATCATCTATAAACACCACAACAAATTTGTCCAAGTATGGTCGGAATATGCGATTCATTAAATCCATAAACACAGCAGGAGCATTTGTCAACCAATCCATACCCAAAATAACATCAAACTCATCAAACGGCAACAACATCAAGTCAGCCGGAAAGTAATGACCCCGAATCATTAAAGGACATTTCTTACATACTTTATCAACAATCACACATTTGCCTAACGGATTCGACACACTCTAATCATAAATTTCGTGTTCTCAACGGTATATTCATACTAGACACCAATTTCATGCACACATATGAATGAGTAGAACCGGGATCAATCAAAGCAATAACATTAACATTATAGAGAGAAAATGTACCGGTAATCACATCAGGTGAGGAAGCATCTTCGCGCGCTTTAATAGCATAAGTCCTAGCTGGAGCCCTTCCTTTAGGTCTAATTGGTGCATCCCTGGCTACATTCTTACCGCTTGCTTCGCTCCCGACTTTTCTTGGATATCTTTCCTCTCGAATCCGCCCCACTTGTTTTTGTATTCTGAAATTTTTCTTTTCACTCTCTCTCAGGCGAGTCTCTAATAAAATGATCCGGAGAACCACATCGAAAACATTCATTTGCTCTGCACGGACCAAAATGATTTCTACCACACCACTGGCACTCAGGTTTAACAAATCTCGAATTCCCTACACTGGCTGCTCAAGTAGTCTGGGACTTAGGACCCACATTTTGCTTCTTATAATTCCCATATGATTGCCCGGTGAAGCTTGGGAGCGAGGATTCATATTTCTTGACTTTCCGAGGTTGTTGTGAGAATGAAGCGCTCGTCGGTCTTTTCTTCCAATTTCTAGTCTCACCTCTACCTTTTTCTTCTCTTTAAGTAGTTCTTCACTTTGCAAGCTCGATCAACCAAGACTACCATTTCTTTTAATTCAAGAATTCCAACAAATACCTTAATGTCTTCATTGAGCCCGTCTTCAAATCGTCGGCACATCTTGGCCTCTCAGAGGAACATACTCTCGGCATACTTACTTAATCGAACAAACTCTCTTTCATATTCTCAGAATCGTCATATTACCTTGCTTTCACTCAAGAAATTCTTTACGCTTCGATCAATAAATCTTTCACTAATATATTTCTTCCGAAACTCTTCTTGAAAGAATTCCCAAGTTATTCTCTCTTTCGGTACCACCAAAATCAAAGTCTTCCACCAATTATAAGTGAATCCTCAACAAAGATATAGCGCATTTCAAACATTCTTCAGTGTACAAGATAATGCATCAAATACCGGATAGAATTTTCAAGCCAAAACTCAGCTTTCGGCATCATCATCAATATTTGCTTTAAATTCTTGACCCCCTTGCTTTGCGGATTCTGGCAATTGGATTTCTATGAAATTTCATCAGATCCATACCTTGAGGCATCGGGGGAGTACAGGTTGAGGAATTGGGGAGGTGGGGAGGTTGTACATTTGGGTTCGCATCTTAACGAACTCGGTATACCATGCACTCATCATTTTGAGAAAGGCTTCCCGACCCCTTTCTCCTCCTCCCCGACCAACAAGTAGGAGGTGGATTTTCGATCGCGCGCCTCCTTCTTCAATGAGGGTGGCGCATTACTCTCTACTTCATCGCCACATTTGGATCGGGATCCATTTACTATAAAAATCATTTAAAAAGGTCGGAAGTCGTCACACTATCACAATTTAAACATATGGCATGTATAGCAAAATCCGTACATACAACGTGTAGTCCGAGAACCGACTAAACCTGCTCTGATACCACTAAATGTAATGCCCCCATGCCCGAGACCGTCGCCGGAGTCGAGTATGAGGTGTTACTAAGCTTAATTTAACATTTTTAGAACTTTGAATTATTTATTTCTACATTCATGACTTTTTCAAGCTACTTGCGTCATGATCACAAGAAAAATCATATCTCGAGTTACGAAACTCAAAATCAAGATCCGTAAATTTTTCCTGAATCTAGACTCATGTACCTATCTACTAATTTTTTTCTAGAATTTTTGGTTGGGCCAAAATGGTTAAGAGATGTCACACTATCATAACTTGTATAATGGCATGTATAGCTAGACTGATACATGCTATGCTAGTCCAAGAATTGACTAAACTGTAGCTCTGATACCACTAAATATAACACCCCTTACCCATATTCGAGGTCGAGACAGGGTATGAAGCATTACCGGACATACATACAATTGCTCAAGAAAAATTGGGCTATAATATCCCTTTCAAATCAAAAGTCTTTCAACATATGCGGGACGTCCCTTGTATGGACATAAAGGTCCAAAACATACATAAGAAATAGTTCGGGACCAAACCGAAAGCTTTAGAGAAACTTGGGAAATTTTCTTAAATATAGAGTCACACGCCCGTGTGATCTTGACACGCCCGTGTCCACAAGCCGTGTAACTCTCTGACTGTGACGTCAACACCAAAATAAGGTCACACAGCTGTGTCACACGCCCGTGTGGCCAAGCCATGTGGCTAAATAAAATTAAATGATTTTTCATAAAAATGGTGAAGACTTCACACAGCCAGAGAACAAGCCCATGTGGTTAGGCCGTGTCTCTTACACGGCTAAGACACAAGCCCGTGTCTTAGCCCGTGTGTTTACTATTGGGCCTTCTGACTTATAAAATTTAGGTACAGGGGACACACGGCCGGATCACACGCCTACGGGGAAGACTGTGTGTCACACAGGGCCTAGACACACGCTAGTGTGTCTACCTGTGTAGACAAATTCAAGGCTATTTTTTAAACTTATTTGCCACCCTTTAAAGACTCACCCATTTATACATGTTCTCAGCATATAACAAATCATATTTGAAATATTCCAATATCCAAGTCCATGGTTAAGGTATACACCTAATGCCTCCATGCATTATCTAAATTTTTACAAGTATTTCCTAATCTTTTCATACCTGTAACACCCCTTACTTGAGTCCGAGGCAGGGACTGGGCACAAAGCATTACCATACATAACTACAAGCATACAATCGTTTCTGAGTCACCAAGAGTTGATCAAACTTAAAACCCTTTTTTTTCGAACCTTGTTTAAACTCCTTAATGTGAGCCTACGAAGCCTCAAACACTCATTGGAAACCATTTAAAACCAACTCGGATCCTTAAACCGACTTAATAAAAATGACCCTTGAAATAGGGCACACGCCTGTGTGGAAGGGCAACATGCTCGTGTAATCATTACAACATGGCCATGCTGATGGCCTGTGTGACACATATGGCCCAAGCACCTAGGGGCACGCCCGTGTCCCATACCCATGTGAATTAAATTCTAAATTTGACCCTACAGGGGTTCTCACACGGCCTAACACAACCCCGTGTTCTAGCCTGTGTCCAAAAACCTTGACATTCTGTTTCTGATGTCAGCATCTGATAAGGGGCACACGGCCAAGGCACACGCCCGTGGCCAGTGGCCGTGTCCTCCACATGGCTGAGACACATAGCCGTATCTCTGCCCGTGTGTTTACTACCATCTTACTGACTTGGAAATTTTATGTGCAGGGGACACACGGCAGGACAACACCCCAACGGGGCTAGCCATGTATCACACACGGCCTAGACACACGCCCGTGTGTCTACCCGTGTGGACAATATGAGGCTATCTACCAAGCCTTTTGCCACCCTAAATCACAATCTAATGCCAACCAACATTTCAAAATCTAACTTAATATGATTTCTCAGCCAAACAACCATAGCTAAGGCTTATGTACATTCCATATATTCAAATATGCCATCAATTTCACATTAGTCAACGACTATCTTGCATTCATATGATAACCTCCAAAATTAGCCATTTTTCATGGCTTTATACAAAATGAATCAAATGTTAAAGTAAGCCATCACATTTGACCAATTAACAATGACACAAAACTCAAAAGTCTAAGTTTCTATACATGCCATACTCAAAATATTAAGTCTAATTATACCGAGTGCTTCAACTGATAGTGTGATCGATACCTCCAACGTCTGTTGATCCTCGAGCTAGTTAGGTGGCACTATAAGAAAATGGAAAGGAGAGGGAGTAAGCACAAAGCTTAGCAAGTTACATGCCATAAATATAACAACAACTTTACCATTCATCATCATGCTCGTAGTACTAAAGTAGGCATAAGCACAACTTACTTATCACTATCCAATACATTTCACATAGCATATATTGAGCTCACATCTCATACATTTCAATAGGTAACTGTATCACTCACAACATGGTTATACTTTTCTCGTTTAACTTAAACTGTAACTCTCACTGTTGAATCATTTGAAATGCTATTGGATTTTCACTAAGACTTAAACATAGGGTGTAATAACGATGCCATGTCCCAAACATGGTCTTACACTAACTATTAAAATCGAGGCCGACGCCATGTCCCAAACATGGTCTTACACTGACTCTCACATCTCCATGCTGATGCCAAGTCCCAGACATGGTCTTACACTGAAACCTCTATATGTGCCGATGCCATGTCCTAGACATGGTCTTACACTGGATCTCATAATGTGGCCGATGCATGTCCTAGACATGTCTTACACTAGCACACAAATGACCCAAATGTCATGGCACGAATATCTGATTTGTTCTGAAGGTTCACCCGAGAGTTATATTATCTCAATTATCATCATGTAATTTCATTACCACAATTAAGCAATTTATGCTATATCAATTCAAACACATATAATAACAATGTAGTTGTATTATTTACATACAACTTACCTCGGCACTCAAAATGGGGCAACTAGTTGATTTAATCTACTTGCTTGGCCTTCCCCCAGTCTAAGTTCGAATTTTGTATTTCTTGATATAAAATGGCAACATCTAGTAATTTAAACATCAATTAAATCTAAACGCTCAAAAATTTATAATTTGGGCAAAATGACAATTTTGCCCCTAGACTTTCACAAAATGACTATTTTACCCCTAGGCCCGAAAATCAATTTTTATCGAGTTTCCTTATTAGTCAAGCCTAACCGACCATTTATCTCTCTTATGACAACCCCAATTTCCAATATTTCATAGCATTACTATCTATTTTATAAACTTTACAAAATGGTCTTATTAGGGTTTTCATGAGAAGTCACTTCACAAAAGTTGTTTATTTCACAACCATGATTCATTTTCTTGCATAAAATTTCAGAAAACAACATGAACACTCTCAGGGTAAAACCCTAGACTTTTAATCATTTTACAAAATAGTCCCCTCATTTGAAAGCTCATGCAACAAGGGTTTTAAAAATGTAAAAATCATCAAGAAAGACCATCAAAATTACTTATTTGAGAGGGTTACAAGTTGCTGAAATTTTCAAGCTTTCAAACCCCAACAGTGGCTAAATTTTCAGTGGAGAAGAAATGGTGAAAAGGGATGATATCATCTTTCTTTTATTTTATTTCTATTTTAGTCAAATAAGCTACCAAAACCCACCTAATTTGACTTTTTGACCATTCTTGTCCCCATGGCCGGCCAAGCACTCTCTTTAGGGTTTATTTGCCCTTTAAAGACCCTAGATTTTGATTTTCTAGCCATTTGACACCCTTAGCTATCAAAATAGGACTTTTGCACTTTATGCAATTTAGTCATTTTTTTTCAATTAAGCTCTCAAACGCTAAAATTAATTCACCAAATTTTTCATGCACCTTTATAATCATGTCATCACACGTAAAATAATATTAAAATAATTTATACAGCTTCAAAATAATGGTTCTGTAACCACTATTCTGACTAGCCCCAAAATCGGTCTGTTACAATACCTATTCATAACCTCTAGGTTTTTATATCCTTCCTTCCAACTTAACACATTTATAACATTGTTGTGGCGATACTCATTGATCATGGACCGTTCACCAAATAAATATGCCGTACCTTACATCCATCACTCACAAGCAACCACATCAACATGAACACATTTCATACATACATGATTAATAAGGGTTACAACCCAATAGTAAAATATGAGCCATATCTCATGCCCATATACAAAATAATTCATCAACCATCATGAGCCATTCCACTTGGCTAATTTAAATGATACATATAACCAAAAGATAAGTTACCCTATACATGCCATTATATCAAAATGAATAGTTCTTTTATACCCAAAATGAGATCACTGATAATGTGATCAAACTTCCATCGTCCTCCAACCTTCATGAGTCCAAGAGCTCTATAAAATAGGGAAAAGTAAAAAGGGGGTAAGCATTGCATGCTTAGTAAGTTCGTATAACGGAAAGTAAACTTACCAGTCATTTTTAACACATAATCACAATAAGGCATGTTATCCATCAATTATAAAAATTTTCTCTAAACACATGCACTCAATGAACAAGTTAGTCACATAAATTTTCAAGATCCATAGATGAGCTCATCACATCATATACATATTCAATTTCGTATTTCTCATGTCATGTACAAATATTTTATCCAGTGAATCCTAGAATTCTCGATGGATATTTCATCACTTAGTACACTCCATGTGTACTATTTTATTAACCGTCAATTCATATCCAGTAGTACCCTATCCGGTACACTCTCGAGCCACATTAAATTCTAGCTGTTCCATGTACTCTAAGGGCTTTGTCGGATTACCAATCCAGGCTAAATCCTTTACATGGCAAGGAATACCCTACAGAGTCTAATCTGGATTACCAGTCCAGGCTAAATCCTAATTGAAACGTATGCTCAATAGGCTTGTTTCAAGATTACCCATCTAGGATAAATCCTTTCTATGATGATATCAACGGATTACCCATCCTGACTAAATCCTTTCTGCAATACATGCAGGATCATATTTTTTATAAAAAGTGACCTATCCATCGAAATTCCATATTCAAACAGATTCTAACCCATTTTTCAATCAATTTCGAATTTACAGACATTTCCATACAATTCGTTATTTATGCATTTCACATTCAATTTGATACAAAAATTAAAGCCAACATGCATAAACATCCAATTAGGTTACACGAACTTCCCTGAATGATGTCTCGGGTTTGGATTCTGACTAATCCAAAACTTTTTGTTTTCCACGATCTTCTTTCAGAATTGGTCTTTCTGAGTCTATATAAACATATTAAATTATTAATTCATCACGTTCTTCAATTTCAGCCCATAAACTTAATCTATGGTAAAATTACCTATTTACCTCTAACTTTACACATTTTTACAGTTTAGTCCCTAGGCTCGTATAATGAAATACATGCATTCCCTTGATTTCCCAAGTCTAGTCAAATTATATCCTAGCTTATAACAACCGACATTTTCCTTTATTTCACTTTTCTATTACTCACTTTTACATCTTTTGCAACTTGGTCCTTTTTAGGTGTTTTCATGGAAAACTACTTGACAAAAGATGTTTATCATGCATCAAACTTTCATATTCCTCCATGAAACACTAAAATACAAACATGTCACACATGAGTAAGTTTTTGAACATGAAACCTAGCTTAAAATAAGGGTAGAAATGGCTAGAACATGCTTCGAGGATCTAAAAAAATATAAAGAACATGAAAAACAAGGCTAGGAAGCACTTACAATCAAGCTTGAAATGTTGAAAACCCTAGCTATGGAGCCCCTTGAATTTTCAGCACACCATGTAGAAGATGGAAAACATTTTTTCTTGACTTTTTCCTTTTTATTCTTTAATTAACCAAATGACCAAAATGCCCCTAAGGTCTTTCTTTAAAATTTTTACCCATGCATGCCCATTTTTGTCCAAATTTTTAGAACTTAGTCAAATTACTATTTGAAGACCTCTAATTTATAATCCAACTCAATTTCATGCTAAAAGCTTCTAGAACTCAAGTTTTACATATTTTTCAATTTGGTCCCTAATGTCAAATTAATCATCTTAGGCATAAAATTTCTCCATGAAATTTCTACTCAAGCATACATTCTTATCCTAGACCTCATAATAATTATAAAATATTTATTTCTATTTCGGATATGTGGTCTCGAAACCATTTTTTTGACTAGGCTCTAAATCGAGATGTTACATTTTCGACGACTCAACCTTAACGTCTTTTTGGAGCAACCTTGTCATCGGAGTGGCGATCATAGAAAACCCTTTAACAAATCGTCTGTTATAGCCAACCAAACCTAAAAAGCTTCTAACTTCTGTCACGTTTCTCGGCTGTTTCTATTGAATGATAGTCGCGATCTTACTCGAGTCAACTCTAATGCCATTACCCAAAACAATATGTCCCAAAAATCTGACTTCTTTAAGCCAAAATTCACTTTTCCTAAACTTAGCATACAATTGTTTATCTCTTAGAGTTTGCAAAACCGTCCTCAAGTGTTCAGCATGCTCGGATTCATTATGTGAATAAATCAGTATGTCATCAATAAAACCACATCAAATTTATCCAAGTATGGTTGGAAAATTCGGTTCATCAAGTCCATAATTACTGCAGGAGCATTTGTTAGCCCAAATGGCATAACAAGAAATTCATAGTGACCATACCTTGTTTGAAAAGTAGCTTTGGCCACATCTGACTCTTTGACGCGCAATTGGTAATAGCCGGGCCTCAAATCAATCTTTGAAAATATCGTTGGTCCTTTTAATTGGTCAAACAAGTCGTCAATCCTCTGCAACGGGTATTTATTCCTAATTGTTACCTTACTGAGTTGATGGTAGTCGATGCAAAGTCTCATAGAACCATCCTTCTTTTACACGAATAACACCGGTGCACCCTAGGAAGAGAAACTAGGTCTTGCAAAACCTTTACCCGTTAATTCTTGCAACTGAGACTTTAATTCTTTTAATTCTGTCAGAGCCATCTGATATAGGGAAATCGAAATAGGCGTTGTTCTCGGCACTAGATCAATACTAAATTCAACTTCTCTAATAGGGGGCAATCCCAGTAGTTCTTCCTAAAACACATTTGGGTAGTCACATACTACTGACACTGATTTAATTTTCAATTCAGATTCCTTAGTATTCAACACATAGGCCAGATAGGCTTCACACCCCTTCCTCATGCATTATTGAGCTGACATAGAGGAAATCACAATGGATGGTATGTTTGATTCATCTGGTTCCACCCGAAGAGTTTCACCATTTTCACACCTAAATTCTATGACCTTCTGTCTACAATTTACTATAGCGTCATGTTGTGTCAACCAATCCATACCCAATATAACATTGAACTCATCAAATGGCAACAACATTAAGTCAGTCAGAAAAAAATGTTCTTTAATCATCAAAGGGCATCTCTTACATACTTTGTCAACTAATACATGTTTGCCTAACGGGTTCGACACCTTAATCACGTATTCAGTAAACTCTACAGGTAATTCCTTACTAGACACCAATTTCAAGCAAACATACGAATAGTTTGATCCCAGGTCAATCAAAGCAATAACAGGAATATCATAAAGAGAGAATGTACCTATAATGACATCAACAGCTAAGGCTTCCTCTCTAGCATGTATGGCATAAGTTCTTATCGGGGCTCGAGTCTCAAATTTTGCAGTGGAGTCCTTTGCAACACTGCACCCACCACTGGCGCTTCCGGGATATCTTGGAGGCCTACCTCGAGAAATAGGAGCACTCAGTTTCAGGGTTGGTTCAACCTCTTTGTCAACTCGTTCCGAGTAATCCTTAAGGAAGTGGTCAAGAGAACCACACATGTAGCATGCCCTACTCCTCATCCGGCACTATCCAAAGTGAAACTTATTACAACTATTACACCACGATTTTTGGTTTCCCACACTCCCCACACTAGTCGCCATGGGAGATGAAGACCGCGAATTGGGATGCTTAAAGCTTCTCGCTTTACCCGAATGTCCCACTGATGAATTAGAGCACTTCCTGACTTATTTGCAGGAGATGTATATATCTTGCCTACGAATCTCTTACTCGAAACCCGAGCTTTCCACTCCACTTGTTTCTTTTCATTACTTAGCACTTCAGTTTTCTTAGCTTTATCGGCTAACACATCGAACTCTCTTATTTCTAGGATCCCAATCAATAGTTTAACATCCTCGTTTAGTCCTTCCTTAGAGCATTTGCACATTTTTGCTTTATCCTAAACCCACTCTTGGGCATATTGGCTCAATCGAACAAACTCCCGTTCGTATTCTGACACAGTCCATTCCCCTTGCTTAAGCTCTAGAAATTCCTTTCTCTTCTGATCCAAAAACCTTTGACTCATATACTTTTTCTTAAATTTGGCTTGGAAGAACTCCCATGTAGTATTCTCTCTCGGTGCTATTGAGGATTTAGTCTTCCACCAGTTGTATGCAGTATCTTTCAGTAGAGATACCGCGCACTTCAAGCATTCCACGGGGGTACATGACAACTCATCAAGAACTCGGACGGTGTTCTCAAGCCAGAACTTAGCCCGCTCCAGATCATCGTCAATTGTAGCCCTAAATTCTTCAGCCCCATATTTCCTAATTTTTTCTACTGGAGCTTTACCAATTCTTCTTGGTGCAATACCTTGTGGTACTTCTTCTTCAGATCGTGTAGGAGGTGGGGGAGGTCGTGGTATAGCAGGATTGGTTCTCAAGTACTCACCAAAATATTCATCCATTATTTCGAAAAAAGGATACCTTTGCCTCTTCATGGCCCTTAGACATAGGCCTCCTACTACTACAAGATGTGGCTCGTTGTACGAAAGCTTAAGCATGGCTCTCGGCTTCGTCGGACTCATCTCTAGCTTGGTTGGAAGACATTTTCTATATACAAATACATTTAAACGGTTAGGAGATGTCACACTATCATAACTTGTATAATGACATGCATAAGTAGACTCGATACATGCTACTTTAGTTTGAGAATCGGTCAAATCGTAGCTTTGATACCACTAAATGTAACACCCTTTATCCGTATTTGAAGCCCGGATAGGGTACGAGGCATTGCCAGACACATACATGAATATTCATGTAAAACCAAGCTGTAAATTTTTTTTTGAAATAAGAATTCAATCATACACAAGCATAATATCCCTTATATGGGCATACGAGGCCCAAAACATGCATGAGGAATGGTTCGAGATCGAACTGGAAACTTTGGAAATTTCTCTTTAGTACAGAGTCACACGCCCGTGTGAAATAGGGGACACGTTCGTGTCCTCAGGCCGTGTAACTCTCTGATTATGACGTTAACACCAAAATAAGGTCACACGGCCGTATCACATGCCCGTGTGGCCAGACCGTGTGGTCAATTAAAAATTAAATAATTTTTCATAAAATGAGGCAGACTTCGCACGGTTAGAGTACACGCCCATGTGGGTAGGCCGTGTCTCTCACACGGTAAAGACACATACCCATGTCTTGGCCCGTGTGTTTACTACTAGCAATCTGACTTGTAAAACTAAGGTGCATGGGACACACGACTAAACAACACGCCCATGGGGCAGACTGTGTGTCACACACGGCCTAGACACATGCTCGTGTGTCTACCCATGTGGACAATTTCTAGCTATTTTCCAAGCCATTTGCCACCCTTAAAGGTTCATACACTTATACTTTTTTCTGAGCATGCAACAAATCACATTTAGCCACCCAAATACTCATATTCATGATTAAATTGTGCCCCTATTGCCACCTAGTACTATCTAAAATTTACATGCTTCTTTTAATTTACCATACCAATTTGTAACCACTAGGTTTTACATCCTTCTTCCAATTTTACACGTTTATAACATTGTTATGGCCATATTTATTGATCATGGATTATTCACAAATCAAACATGTCGTTCCTCACATCCATCATTCACAAGTAACCACATCAACATGAACACATTGCATGCATACATGATTAATAAGGGTTACAACCCATTAGTAAATATGAGCCACATCTTATGACCAGATACAAATGAATTTATCAATCATCAAAAGCCATCACACTAGGCCCAACCAATGACATATATGAAAAAAGACTAATTAACCTATACATTCCATTATATAAAAATGAATAAATCTTTTATACCCAAACTGGGATTGTTGATAGTATGATCAAAGCTCCAACCGTCCTTCAACCTTCACGAGTCCGCAAGCACTATAAGACAGGGGAAAAATAAAATGACGTAAGTATTACATGATTAGTAAGTTCGTATAACGAAAAGTAACTTACCAGTCATTTTAAACACATAATTTTGATAAGCCATACTATCCATCAATTATAGATAATGTTCCCTAAACACATGCACTCAATTAACAAGTTAGTCACAAATATTCCGAGATGTATAGATGAGGTCATCATATCATGTACACATTCTATTTCATGTTTCTCATGTCTTTTATATATACATTTTATCCATTGAATTATTGAATTCCTAATGGATATTTCATCACGTAGCATACTCCAGGTGTACTATTTTATTATCCGTCAATTCATATCCAGTAGTACCTTTTTGGTATACTCTCGAGCCATATATCCTACAACAGAATTACCAGTCTAGGCTAAATTCTAGCTGTACCATATACTCTAAGGGTTTTGTTGGATTACCAGTCCAGGCTAAATCCTTTATATGACAAAGAATTCCCTATAAAGTCAAATCTGGATTACCAGTCCAAGCTAAATCCAGTTAATTAGGATTACCAGTCCAGGCTAAATCCTAATTGAAACATGTACTCGATAGGATCATTTTAGGATTTCTCGTCTAGGCTAAATCCTTTCCATAATAAGATCAATGGATTACCCGTCTGGGCTAAATCCTTTCTGCAACACATGCAGGATCCTATTTCACATAAGAAATAACCTATCCATTGGAATTCATTATTCAAATGGATTACTACCTTTTTTTGATAAATTCCGAGTTTATGGGCATTTTCACACAATTCAATATTTTTACATTACACATTCAGTTCAACTCAACAAATAAAAACAAATAAAATCAACATATTTACATATCCAATTGAGTTACACAAACTTATCTGGACGATGTTTTGGGTTTGAATTCTAACTATTCCAAAACCTTTTTTTTCCACGGTCTACTTCTGGGATTGGTCTTTCCATGTCTATATAAGTAAATTAAATTATTAATTCATCACATTTCTCAATTTTAGCCCGAAATCTTACTCTATGAAAAAATTGACCTTAACTTTGCACATTTTTACATTTTGGTCCCTAGGCTCGTAAGATGAAATGCATACATTTTCCTGGTTACCCAAGCCTAGTCGAACCTATACCATGCTCATATCAGCCTACATTTTCCTTTATTTCACATTTTTACTACTCATTTATACACCTTTTCCAAACAAGTCCTTTTTAAGTGTTTTCACTAAAAACCACTTAGTAAAAGATGTTTATCACATATCAAACATTCATATTCCTCCAATTAAACATCAAGATACAAACATGTCACACATGGGTCAAATTTCATACATGAACCCTAGCTTAAAATATGTCTAGAAATGGATAGATCATGCTTCAAGGGCTTAAAAAATGCAAAGAACATTAAAAATGGGGCTAGGGAGCACTAACAATCAAGCTTGAAATGTTGAAAACCCTAGCTATGGAACCCCTTGAATTTTTGGCACACTATGAAGAAGATGGACAATAATTTTGCTTGATTTTTCCCTTTTTATTCTTTAATTAACAAAATGACCAAAATGCCCTTTTTACTAAACTTTTAATTTTTATCCATGCATGTCCATTTTTGTCCAAAATTTTAGAACTTGGTAAAATTGCTATCTAAGGGCCTCTAATTAATAATCCAACTCAATTTCATGCTAAGAGCTTCTAGAACTCAAGTTTTGCAACTTACTAAATTTAGTCCCTACAATCAAACTGGTTATCTTAGGCATAGAACTTCCTCATGAAATTTTCACACAAGCATGCATTCACATCCTAGACCTTATAATAATCATAAAATAATTATTTTTACTTCAAATTTGTGGTCTCGAAACCACGATTCTAATGGGGCCCTAAATCAAGATGTTACAAGAGTCGACAAAATACAATAGAAGAGAAAGAGGATGTTTTATTAATACTGAGGAGATGGCAGAAAATCATAATAATCAGCTACCTCCTGTAATTGTTGTAAATCTGAATCCTGCTCCTTGTACTATGTACGATTACGCCAAGCCTAATTTATCTAGGGCTGAATCGAGTATTGTTAGACCTGTTGTTGCTGCAAATAATTTTGAACTGAAACCTAACACTATTCAAATGATTCAACAGTTTGTTCAGTTTAATGGTTTGTAGGACGAAGACCCAAATACTCATTTGGCTAATTTCTTGAAATTCTACGACACTTTTAAAACTAATGGCATTTTTTATGATGCCATTCACCTTCGATTGTTTCCATTCTCATTAAGGAATAAGGCTAAACAGTGGTTGAACTCCCTACCATGAGGTTCTATCACTACATGGGAGCAAATGACCGAGAAATTTTTGCTAAAGTATTTTCCACCAGCTAAGACAGCCAAGCTGAGGAATGATATCTCTTCCTTCGTACAGATGGGTTTGGAAACCTTATATGACGCATGGGAGAGATATAAGGACTTATTGAGAAGGTTCTCTCACCATGGGTTACCTCTATGGCTACAAGTTCAAACTTTTTACAACAGTTTGAACCCCTCAACTAGGCAATTGATCGATGCATCCGCTGGTAGGACTTTGAATAATAAAACACCTGAGGAGGCTTATGAGTTTATAGAGGAGATGTCACTAAATAATTATCAGTGGCAAGTTAAGAGAACAAAGCCAACAAAAGTAGCCAGTGTTTTTAACGTAGACACGGTCACCATGTTAGCAAACCAGGTAGAACTTTTAAGAAAGAAAATTAATGGTTTGTATGGTTCTACGTAGGTACATATGGTGATGCAGTGTGATACAAGTGGAGGAGGGATGAATAATCCAAAATGCCTAACTTACAACCCTAGCACAACGAACGAACAAGTCAACTATATGGGTAACAATTCTAGACCTCAGAATAATCCCTATGGTAACACTTACAATGCAGGTTAGAGAAACCATCCCAACTTTTCTAGGGGTGGTCTAGGAAATCAGAGACGACAACCACTTCCAGGCTTTCAACAACAACCTTACCAGCAAGAGAAAAAGCTGAACCTTGAGGAGATGTTGACAAAGTTTATTTTAGTGTCAGAAACTCGCTTCCAAAACACTGAAACAACACTTAAACATCAGCAAGCATTGATTTAAGGGCTCGAGAATCAAAAAGGCCAGCTGGCTAAGATGATTTCAGAAAGACCACAAGGTAGCTTGCCAAGTAATACCGAAACTAACCCAAGAGAACAACATCATGCAACTGTAAGAAATGAAGAAGGGTTAGTTGAACCTGAACCAGAATCGAGGCAAGAAATTGTGGTAAGTAAAGGTAAGTTTGAGGTGAGCCATAGTGAACAGAAATCGGTAAGTAAAGAATATAAACCTCGTGTGCCATACCCCAACGCGACGAAGAAAGACCATACCAATGATCAATTTGGTAAATTTCTTAAACTTTTAAAAAAGTTACATATTAACTTACCGTTTATTGAAGCTCTTTCACATATGCCCAACTCAGTTAAATTTTTAAAGGAGATTTTAGCAAACAAATGAAAGTTAGATGATGCATTGCACGTGGAGCTAAATATAGTCTGCTCAGCCATTCTACAGAATAAACTACCCAACAAATTGAAAGATCCAGGAAGTTTTACTATTCCTTGTTTAATTGGTAGTTTAAATGTTAAAAATGCTTTGGCTGATTTAGGGGGGAGTATTAATGTCATGCCCTATAAAATGTTTAAACAAATAGGTCTTGGAAATCCCAAACAAACTAGGATGAGTATCTAATTGGCAGATAAAACTATTAGATTTCTTTGGGGTATTGTTGAGGACGTGCTTGTAAAAATTGATAAATTTATATTCCGAGTTGATTTTGTTGTTTTAGACATGAATGAGGATAGTGACGTACCCTTAATTCTAGTTCGGCCCTTTTTAGCAACTGCTAGAACCATCATTGATGTTGGTACAGGTGAATTGATACTTCGTGTAGGTGATGATACGATTAAACTCCAAGCTCGTGATTCTGCTAAGATATCTAGTGGTCAAAATGATTTTATTAGTTCTGTTAATATGAATAACATTATGGCTCAAAATTCTTTGCAAGAAACCCCTAGGAAGAGTGAGATGGAGCCACGTTCTAGTCCATGTGATAAAAACAGAATGAATCATAAGGAACGAAGACTGCAAATCTGTAACAGCCCGATTTAGACCCTAGTCGAAATGGTGGTTTTGGGACCATGAATCAGAGAAAAAAAATATTTAAAAATTATTTTCTGTGTTTATTATGTGTAAATTAATATCTGTGAAATTTTCGTGATTTAATTTTGTTGTTTGAGTGCCGAATTAAATAAAAGGACTTAATCGCGTAAAATGAAAATTTAATGGTTTAATGTGTAAGGGCTGAATTGTGTTTTTCTTTGTAAGTTGGAGTTTTGAAGAGGAAATTTGGCCATGATGATTAGTAATGGACGGTAAAGACCTTGTGTTAAAATGGTTTAAATTAATTAGTAAAGGTTATATATGTAAATTAAATAATATGTTATTATATATTATATTATAACATAATTTAAAAGCCATGTTCATTATTTAATTCTTATGAATGAACATGAAAATAAGAAATAAACATAAAATAAGTTAGGTTCGACCATTTCTCAAGCTTGATTAAGGTATGTGTTTACCTCGGTTTTTGATAATTTTTACGTTTTTGAGATCCTTGCTAAGTTATCTTCAAGACCAATGCTTGAATTTTGATTTTGGTGAATATTTTGAGTTATACCATTGTTGAAAGCTTTTGATTTTTTTTTTGTTTGATGATGAAATATGAAACATGTGATTTGGGTTAACATGTTTTGTATTGGAGTTTTTGATGATTTTGAGTAATTAGGACTAAATTGCGAAAATAATAATTTGAGGGACTAAAATGTGAAATAAATGAAATTTATGGATTTGTATGAACCCTAGGAACATTCAGCCTAACATGGGTATATTGAAATTTTGCATATTTTGTGTTTTGTGCAATAGAGACTA
This sequence comes from Gossypium longicalyx, assembly GCA_025698465.1. Taxonomy (NCBI): domain Eukaryota; kingdom Viridiplantae; phylum Streptophyta; class Magnoliopsida; order Malvales; family Malvaceae; genus Gossypium; species Gossypium longicalyx. The sequence goes on from CM046995.1 coordinate 49,612,092, forward strand.
AATTGTAAAAAGTGTAAAATGTTAGGGGTAAAATGGTAATTTACTCATTTATGTGTTTTTAGACTAAATTGAATGAATGTATGTTTGAATTAGTTTAATTTGTATTGAAATAGATCAAGAAATGTAGAAATTGAATTTGGACTAGGGAAAAACTAAAGTTGTCGATTAGTCGTCCCGTTCTGTTTTTCATTGTCCGAGGTAAGTTTATAAGCAAATAGACGTACTTAATTTTAATTAAATGCAAAGTATATATGCTGAATTGTAATATATGAAATTATATATACAATAGTTGAATATTGTTGGTAACTATGTTACGACTTTTTTTTGATCGAGTTACAACGTCCGAAAGTCTCGTATGAACCTTAGCAATAGTTAGGATACATATGTCATGACATAGATTCTGATATGTGATGTGCGAGTAAGACCATGGCATCGATATGTGATTTCAATATATTTGTACGAGTAAGACCCTGTCTGGGACAGTGGCATCAATTTGTGATTACATGTAAGACCATGTTTGGGACGTTGGCATTGTACGATATGTGTGATTATCCGAGTGTCCTATCCAATTCCAAATGGTTCATCGGGAAAAGATAAGTTGTGATCGAATGTGTAAAACAAGCTTACTAGTCAGGTATGAATTAGCTTGTTGTCTACTTGAAATAAGGTAAGTAAGTAACTTGATATTTGTTACAAATTGTGTGTGATGCAAATGAAGAATATATGTGAATTTGGTTAGGGTATTCGTCCTTGTGAATATTATTGAAATGAATCTTTATTATGTGCATATATGATCATGTGTATTTGGCTACATAACTAGTATATGTATATGATGATATATTTTGATACATGAACTTATGTACCATAGTGTATGTGGACTAGGTTTTATAATGACTATTTGGCTTTGAAAATTGAATGATAATTTGTTAATTTAACTATATGAGCATTCGGCCAAGGTAACCCTTATGTATGAAAAAGATATTTTGCTTATATATGTGTATGTGTATTTGGCCATATAATATAAATATGTATGTGATTATTATCCTTTGACTTATGAATTTATGCATATAAGTGTATATGTACTAGTTATAATATATATATATTGGCTTGGAAATTGAATGATAGTTTGTTAAAATAAGTAAATGTTTATTCGGCCATAAATAATCTATATGTGAAAGTACTTATAAAATACATGAAATTGTGAACTTAAGATTTAAAGAAACTACAATAGTATAATTTGATTTAGTTTAAATTATTTGATTATGTCATTTAGTTGTTTATTTGTTTATGACTTACTAAGCTATGAAAGCTTACTCTGTTTTATAGATTTTGGATTCGAGTTATGAGCTCGGGAACCATCAAAGGAGCCTATCACACTATCGACTGCCTTCGGTATTTAATAAGTGAATTTTTGAATCTATGGCATGTATAGGCTGGATTATGTTTTGGAATGTTGGATTGTGGTTCTGTATAATTTAAACCATACGAAAATGGCCTAACTTCTATGTTTGAATTCGGTTTTGGTTTGTTATGGTTTATGTTCATTTCGGTTAATATGCTATGTGTCATGGATGAATGTCATATGTGGTGATATTTGTTTTGTGCTTTGAATTTGGTTTGTGATTTGGATGTGTACATTTGGGTGATTCGGTTATGATATCCAGATAAATAAATAGGTAGGTGAATTCGGTCAACATGCTTAATTAAGGTATTATATGTGATTTAGCATCTATGGGTATTTGATTATGTCCGAACAAGGTAAAATATTATTGTGATATAATTAGTAACTTACTTATGAGATAGACGCTTACAATTGTAAATATTTATGAGACATGTTTAATTAATATCTAGACATTTGAATGTTTTTGATTATTTGTTATATGGTTTGACTTTTTGGTGTAAAAAAATGCATAGGTATTATGACATGATGTATAATTAGTTTTGATAGGAGTTGTTAAATTGGTTGGATCCTTGGAAGATAAATTTGATGATCGAATATATGGTTTAAGGATCGGTTGTGCATTTGTATGTTAGAAATGGTAAATGGTGTGTAATTGCATTCGGCTAATAATAGGTAAAACCAATATATATATGCCTATGATATTATTGTTTTATGATTTGGTGATTTATGATATGGTTTGTAATGGCGAGGAAGGCGTACATATGTCTTGGATAAATGTATGAATGTTCGAACCAGCATAATGTGCATAATTAGTAAAGTTATATGGTTATGAAATGACATACTTTAGCTTATGATTGAAAGATAAATTTTGTACTACTTTTGTGATTAATTTTATTAGCCAAATAAGTGAGAAATGCATGTGATACGTATATGTAATTTTGGCATGATGTTAAGCCAACAATGTTGGTATGATGGGTTCGGCATTTAAGTTGAATAACAGCTATGGTTATCAAGATGATCTGTGCATATATTAGTAGTATTAAAAATTCATTGAGTTATGTTAAAATATTAAATAATGTTTTACAAGTTAATGTTTGTAATGTTGTGTGATACAGGTCGATATGGTTTAATATACAAATGTGTATAAATATGCAAATTGTTTTATTTATTATATGCATGATTTTGATATGGTTAAATTTTTGAAGCATGGTTTGTATAGGTAATATGATTAAGAATGCAATTGATATTAAAATTAGCTTCAAGCTTTATACATAAGTACATATTTGATTTATATGAATATGCGAATGTTAGGAATTGTGTTTTGTTGTAATGCTTCGTAACCCCAATCTGGCGACGAATAAGGGTTAAGGGCATTACAAAATTGATGAACTAGATGAATGGCGGACACATGTTAGGGGGAAACCGAGAATACACGACGAACCAAAGCGACGCCATGACGAGCATAAGGATGGAATGAAGCAATTTAAAGTCGGGGACAAAGTATTGTTAGCTGAAATGGACCTTCGAATTGCTACTTCAGAGCTTATTCCAAATGGAGCAACTCCTCTTACCGTACTGAATATTTTTCCATATGGTACAGTCGAGGTAACTCATTCTAATTTCGGCACTTTTAAGGTAAATGTTACTAGACTTAAACCTTATTTGAATAAAATAATTGACAGTGGGAAAGAGGAGTCTCGACTCCGTGAATCACCATGACCGTGTGAATACGAGGTAAGTCGAGCTTAGACTTTAAATAAGTGCTTCTCGGGAGGCAACCCGAGTGCTAACACTGCTAAATTTTTAATTTTAACTCACAATATTTTTTAAAATTAATAAAATAAAATAAAATAAAAATGTTTTTTTTTAAAAACCCACACGGCCTGAACACACAGGCATGTCCTTAGCCGTGTGGATCCTTTGACTTAGTTTTTAAAATTTGAAAAAATCAACAATGAGTTACATGGCTTGGCGACACAGCCATGTAACCCCCACGGCTAGGACACACGGGCATGTCCTTGGCCGTATGGACCCTGGGACTTAATTTTTCCAAAAATCGATAGAGACATAGCCTAACAGAGTCTACACAGGCATGCGACACAACCGTGTGGACCACACGGCCTGCACATATAGGCGTGTCCTAGGCAGTGCAAAAACTGAGTTTAATTTTTCAAATTTAAAACAATTCAAAGAGTTACACGAGAAAGACACACGGCCGTGTGTGAGATCACACGGGCATGTAGGAGGCCACACGAGCATGGGAGAAACAAAGGTGACTGCACATGGCTGTGCGACACGGCCGTGTGAACTACATGTCCTAGACACACGGGCGTGTCTAAGGCCGTGTGGAAACTAGGCTCAAATTTTTAACGCACACAGACGTGTGAGAGGTCACACGGGCATGGGAGAAGTGAAGGACATTGTACACGGCAGTGCGACACGGCCGTGTGAACCACACGTCCTGGACGCACGAGCGTGTCCTAGGCCGTGTAAAGTATCCGCTGAAAGTTTTAATAGCACATGGGCTACACAAAAGCCACACGGGGGTGTGACACAGCCGTGTAGCCCAACACGGGGCTAAACACAACTGTGTCACTCTTTAAAAGAAAACCCTAATTCTATTTTCATCTTTTGTCCTCTTCCTCACCTAAACTCCACCTTAGCCGTGCCCCTATTTTCATTACCTCTTCAGACTGTCGCACCACCGGCCACTGACTTCACCATGTTGCCCCTCCCCTCTCGTTGAATCTCCATCTCTTTTCCCTCTCTTTTCCTCTTTCCTTGCTATACAGAAGGTTCACTTCTCGATTTTGTGAAAGAAATTACAAGAAGCTTTGGGTACAAAGCTAAACTTTAGTACTCATCTGCAGACTGATGGACAATCTGAGAGAGTAATTCAGACACTTGAAGATATGTTTAGATGCTGTGTTCTTGAATTCCAAGGTAGTTGGGAAAGGTACTTACCTTTGCTTGAATTTGCTTACAACAATAGTTATCAGTCGAGCTTGAAGATGACGCCTTATGAGGCACTGTATGGACGTAAATGTCGTACACCATTGTATTGGACAAAGCTTAAGGAGAATAAGATTCCTGGAATCGATTTAGTTAAGAAAATCATAGAAAAGGTGAAAGTAATTCGTGATTGTTTGAAAGCGGCATCGAATAGGTAAAAGTCATGCCCGAATTTGAAAAGAAAAGAAATTGAGTATCAGGTCGGTGATAAAGTATTCTTGAAAGTGTCTCCAAGGAAAAAGGTCCTGAGATTTGGAAGGAAAGGCAAATTAATTCCTCGATTTATAGGACTGTGTGAGATTACTGAAAGGATAGGACCTGTTGCCTATCGATTGGCTTTGCTGACTGAATTAGAAAAGATTCACGATGTATTTCATGTATCCATGTTGTGCCAATATAAATCCGATCCTTCTCATGAGATTGTACTGACAGAGGTTGAAATTAGATTGGATATGACTTATGGGGAAGAACCGGTTAAGATCTTGGCTCGAGAAGTCAAGCAATTGAGAAATAAAAGTGTTGCTCTTGTGAAAGTTTTATGGCAAAGACATAGGGTTGAAGAGGCTACAAGGGAGCCTGAGGAGACTATGAGGAAACAGTATCCAAACCATTTTGCTGGTAAGATTTTTAGGGACGAAAATCCTAAAGGGGGAAGACTTGTAACATCCCAATTTAGGGCCTAGTCAGAATAGTGGTTTTGGGACCGCATATCTGAAATAGAAATAAATATTTATGATTATTATGAGGTCTAGGATGAGAATGTATGCTTGAGTAGAAATTTCATGAAGAAATTCTATGACTAAGATGCTTAATTTGACATCAGGGACCAAATTGCAAAATATGTAAAACTTGAGTTCTAGAAGCTTTTAGCATGAAATTGAGTTGGATTATAAATTAGAGGTCCTTAAATAGTAATTTAACCAAGTTCTAAAAAATTGGACAAAAATGGGCATGCATGGGTAAAAATTTTAAAGAAAAGCCTTAGGGGCATTTTGGTCATTTGGTTAATTAAAGAATAAAAAGGGAAAAATCAAGCAAAAATGTTGTCCATCTTCGACATGGTGTGCCGAAAATTCAAGGGGATCCATAGCTAGGGTTTTCAACATTTCAAGCTTGATTGTAAGTGCTCCCTAGCCCTGTTTTCATGTTCTTTATATTTTTAAGATCCTCGAAGCATGTTCTAGCCATTTCTACCCTTATTTTAAGCTAGGGTTCATGTTCAAAAACTTACCCATGTGTGAAATTTTTGTATTTTGGTGTCTAATGGAGGAATATGAAAGTTTGATGTATGATAAACATCTTTTGTCAAGTGGTTTTCCATGAGAACACCTAAAAAGGACCAAGTTGCAAAAGATGTAAAAGTAAGTAATAGAAAAGTGAAATAAAGGAATTTGTGGGCTATTATAAGCTAGGATATAATTCAGATAGACCTGGTAAATCAAGGGAATGCGTGTATTTCATTATGCGAGCCAAGGGAATAAAATGTAAAAATGTGCAAAGTTAGGGTTAAATAGGTAATTTTGCCATAAAGTAAGTTTCCAAGCTGAAATTGAATAACGTGATGAATTAATAATTTAATATGTTTATATAGACTTAGAAAGACCAATTCTAGAAGTAGATCGTGGAAAACAAAAGGTTTTGGAATAGTCAGAATCCAAACCCGAGACATCATTCAGGTAAGTTCATGTAACCTAATTAGATGTTTATGCATGTTGGCTTTAATTGTTGTATCAAATTGAATGCGAAATGCATAAATAACGAATTGTATGAAAATTTCTATAAATCTGAAATTGATTGAAAAATGAGTTAGAATCAGTTTGAATATGGAATTCCGATGGATAGGTCACTTTTCATGAAAAATGGGATCCTGCATGTGTTGTAAAAAGGATTTAGCCTGGACGGGTAATCTATTGATGTCATCATAGAAAGGATTTAGCCAAGACGGGTAATCCTGAAATGAGCCTATTGAGCATACGTTTCAATTAGGATTTAGCCTGGACTGGTAATCCTAGTTGATTGGATTTAGCCTGGACTGGTAATCCAAATTAGACTTTGTAGGGTATTCCTTGTCATGTAAAGGATTTAGCCTGGACTGGTAATCTGACAAAGCCCTTAGAGTACATGGAATAACTAGAATTTATCCTAGACTGGTAATTTTGCTGTAAGAGATGTGGCTCGAGAGTGTACCGAATAGGGTACTACTGGATATGAATTGACAGTTAATAAAATAGTACACATGGAGCGTACTAAGTGATGAAATATCCATCGGGAGCTCAAGGATTCACTGGATAAAATATTTCTACATGACATGAGAAATACGAGCATGAATATGTATATGATGTGATGAGCTCATCTATGGATCTTGAAAATTTATGTGACTAACTTGTTCATTGAGTGCATGTGTTTAGGGAAAATTTTTATAATTGATGGATAACATGCCTTATTGTGATTATCTGTTAAAAATTATCAATAAGTTTACTTTCCGTTATACGAACTTACTAAGCTTGTAATGCTTACCCCCTCTTTACTTTTCCCTATCTTATAGAGCTCTTGGACTTGTGAAGGTTGAAGGACGGTGGGAGTTTGATCACACTATCGGCGATCTTGTTTTGGGTATGAAAGAACTATTCATTTTGATATAACGACATGTATAGGGTAACTTATCTTTTGGTTATATGTGTCATTTAAATTAGCCAAGTGGAATGGCTCATGATGGTTGATGAATTATTTTGTATATGGCCATGAGATATGGCTCATATTTTACTATTGGGTTGTAACCCTTATTAATCATGTATGTATGAAATGTGTTCATGTTGATGTGGTTGCTTGTGAGTGATCGATGTAAGGTATGGCATATTTATTTGGTGAATGGTCCATAGTCAATGAGTATGGCCACAACAATGTTATAAATGTGTTAAGTTAGAAGGAAGGATATAAAAACCTAGAGGTTATGAATCGATATGAAAAGATTAGGAAATGCTTGTAAAAATTGAGATAATTCATGGAGGCATTAGGTGTATACTTTAACCATGGCCTTGGATATTGGAATATTTCAAATATGATTTGTTGTATGCTGAGAACATGTATAAATGAGTGAGTCTTTAAAGGGTAGCAAATAGGTTTGAAAAATAGCCTTGAATTTGTCCACACGGGTAGACACACTGGCGTGTGTCTAGGAAATGTGTGTGACACACGGTCTACCCCATGGGCGTGTGATCCGGCCATGTGTCCCCTGCACCTAAATTTTATAAGTCAGAATGCCCAGTAGTAAACACATGGGCTAAGACACGGGAATGTGTCTTAATCGTGTGAGAGACACAGCCTAACCACATGGGCGTGAACTCTGGCCGTGTGAAGTCTGCACCATTTTTATGAAAAATCATTTAACTTTATTTAGCCATACGGCCTAGCCACACGGGCATGTGACACGGCTGTGTGACCTTATTTTGGTGTTGACATCATAGTCAGAAAGTTACACGGCTTGTGGACACGGGCGTGTCAAGAGCACACGGGAGTGTCCCCTAGTCACACGGACGTGTGATTCTATATTTAAAAAAATATCCCAAGTTTCTCTAAAGTTTTCGGTTGGGTCCCGAACTATTTTTGATGTATGTTTTGGACCTCGTAGGTCCATACAAGGGATGTCTCTCATATGTTTGAATGACTTTTGATTTGAAAGGGATATTATAGCCCGATTTTGTTTAAACAATTGTATGTATGTCTGGTAATGCTTCGACCCTATCCCGGCCTCGGATACAGGTAAGGGGTGTTATAGGAAAGGTGTCAGCAATGCTTCGAGAAGCTAAAGACACTAATGATTAAAGCACTGGTTTTGATACAACCCGAGTCGGGTAAAGAATTCGTAATTTATAGTGATGCATCCTTAAATGGTTTGAGATGCGTACTTATGCAAGAGGGTAAGGTGGTAGCCTACACTTCAAGACAGTTAAAGCCTCACGAGAAGAACTACCCGTCATATGACTTGGAATTAGCCGCCATTGTATTTGCGTTAAAGATTTGGAGACACTATCTATATGGTGAGAAGTGTCGTGTGTTCACTGATCATAAAAGTTTGAAATACTTGATGACACAAAAGGATTTGAACCTAAGGCAACGTAGATGGCTTGAATTACTAAAAGATTACTAGCTTGTGATTGATTACCATCCATGTAAGGCAAATGTGGTCATTGACGCTTTTAGTAGAAAGACATTATTTACCTTAAGGGTCACAGGTACACGGCTGGCTTTGTTTGATGATGGCTCGATCCTAGCAGAGTTGAGACCTAGACTGACTTTTCTTCAACAAATTTGTGATGGCCAGAAAGTTGATAAAGAGCTACAAGCTAAAAGAGTTCAATGTGAGTCTAGAAGTGAACTGGATTTTTAGAATGACTCCAACGGTTGCTTGAGGTTCTATGGTAGGATCTGTGTTTCAAACGACGCCGAGTTGATTCGAAATATTTTACATGAGGCGCATAGCGGTTGTTTGTTGGTCCACCCGGGTAGTACAAAGATGTATAATGACTTGAAAAAAATGTATTGGTGGAATGGCATGAAAAGGGATATCTCAGAATTTGTATTGAAATGTCTCATTTGCCAGCAGGTAAAGGCTGAACATCAAGTACCTTCAGGGTTACTTTAGCCTATCATGGTTCCCGAGTAGAAATGAGACCGTATTACAATGGACTTTGTAACAGGGTTGTCATTGACATCAAAGAAGAAAGATGTCGTGCGGGTTATAGTCGATAGATTGACCAAATCGGCTAATTTCATATCGGTATGAATTGATTTCTCGCTTGATAAGTTAGCCGAGTTGTACATTACTGAAATTGTGATACTTCAGAGTGTGCCATTGTCGATTATTTCAGATAGAGATCCGAGGTTCACTTCTCAATTTTGGAAGAAGTTACAAGAAGCTTTGGGTACGAAACTGAATTTTAGTACCGCTTTCCATCCACAAAAGACGACCAGTCCGAGAGAATAATTCAGACCTTGGAAGACATGCTTAGATGTTGTATTCTGGAATTCCAATGCAGCTAGGAAAAGTACTTACCGTTGATGGAATTTGCCTACAACAACAGTTATCAATCAAGTTTGAAAATGGCACCTTATGAGGCATTATATGGGAGTAAGTGCTGAACACCCTTATATTGGACTGAACTCAAAGAAAACAAGATTCATGGGGTTGACTTTGTAATATCTCGAAAATTTTTACAGTAAAATATTATCCGTGATATAGTAAAATAAGGAAATAAAGTGACAAAAAGGGAAATTTTGAGTTATGTTAATATTGGGAAGTATATTATGATATATTAATTCAAGAAAGGACTAAATTATAAAAGTGAGAAAAGTTTTGTTGCACAAGAGTAAATACTCAAAATTTGAGGGGTTAAAGTGTAAATATGAAAAAGTTGAAGGACCAATAGTGTAAATATTTTAAGGGTGGAATGATCTAGAAACTAAGGAAAATGGATGAATTAGGACCAAATTGAATAGATGAAGAAGTATGAGGGACTAAATTACAATTTTACCAAATTAAATGATGACTCAAGGATGAAATTTTAAAAGATAATGAAGGGCAAAATGGTCAATTGGAAGAGAGAGGAATCTAGAAAGTAATGATGATGTTGGAGATATTTTAGATTAAATAAATAAATAAATAATAGTTTATTAATATTTTAATTTAATTTTTAAATGATATTTTATTATTTTATTATTATTTTACTTAGTATATATATAAGGAAAGAAAGATGAAGAATCATCATTTTTTTTCCATGCACCCAACGTATGAAGAGAAAAGGAAGAAAGAAACTTTCTTTTCTTTACAATTTGGTCCTTCCACCAAAAATTCACCATTTTCACCTAGAAATCAAAAGAATTTCCATAGCTACTAAGAGAGAGAAATGTTAAGGAGACCATGGGGAGTTAGCATATCAAGTTGGATTCAAGAATAGAAGCTGGAGGAGAGAGAAAATCAAGTTAAAGATTAGTATCAATAGAACAAGGTAAGTACATCAAGATTTCAATATGTTTTTAAGTTTGATATTATTGACAAAGCATGGAAATAATGTTATAGTAGAGTTTTCTTACATAAGGTCCTATGTTCTTGATATGTTAGTGAAGATAAAATAAGAGAAAGTGATGAGAAATGGTGTAGAAAAGGAAAATAAGGGTGTTATAACATGGTAATTAATATCTTGTACCAAAACAGTTTTGGACAGCAGCAGTAGTCTAACTTTTAAAAATCATAAAAAAATTTAGAAATCAAATTATAGGATGAATAAAGTATGAAATTAAATCTTATTGAGTCTAGTTTCTTATAGAAGAAATTATGTAAGCAATGGAATTGTAAATCATGAGATATAATCAATTTTGTTAGACAAGGTCAGAATGATTTTGGGTTCCCCTGTTATGACTTTTGAAAATCATGAAAAATTGGATAAAAATAATTATGGACTAAAATTTATATTTTTAGAATCTTGAATGAGTCTATTTTCAAGATAAATAAACGGAAACATCATTCGAATTCTGTACGAGGAGATAATTAATTTTTAGTGAAGAAGGGTCAGGACTATCAGACAGCAGAACATGGGTAAATTTAAAGAATAAACTGTACTTATTGGCTAAACCAAAAATTCTTAAAATTTTATGGTAAGAATATATATGAGTCTAGTTTTAGGGAAAATTAGCGGATCTTAATTTGGAGTTCTATAGCTCCAGATATAAATAATTTAGTGACTATGACACAGATGGACAGCTTGAATATTCATAAAAGTAATTAATAAAAATTATAGATAATATTACTTACAAGTGTGTTAAATACATTAAGGATGTGGAATGGAGAGGAGGAGGAGGAAAATATGTATGAATATTCATCTGGCATGGCTAATTTGCATGTTTTAGGCTCAGGGACTAAATTGAAAAAAAGTAAAACTTTATGGGTGATTTTGTAAAAATGTTAGAAATGACCAAATTGCATGAAATGAACTATTTTATTATTTAAAGTACAAAATTGAATGAAATTATTAATTTAGTTCAAGATCGGGGGAAAACATGTTTTAGGGATTAAATTGAAAAGTGTTGAAATTATGGAAATTTTTGATATTTTATAGAATTCATGGGCTGTTATTAATATGCATGAGAATAATAGCTGGAAATAAGGATTAAAAATGCAAGAATTTTATTTTCCTGACCTTAAGGATGAAATCGTCATTAAATAAAAGTTTAGGGGCAAAATAGTAATTTTGCTTAGAGCATTAATTAAATACATTAGAATATGAAATGAATGAAAATGATGATCAAATTTATTTATAAAGATTCGGACGACTCAAATAAGAGATTTGATCGTGGAAAAGAAAAGATATCGGATTAATAAAATTATAAACACAAACAAGTAATGAGGTAAGTTCATGTAACTTGAATTATATTCTTAAATGCTTGAAATGCATGTTTTTGATATGAATATGATTTGAATGTTCATTATATGAAAATTTATGAAATACTGACATATTGATAAAAGGGGGAAGAAATCCCGGTTGAATGAAAGGAAAATTCGATGGATCTCTGAAAAGGAATTGACTGTAAAAAGGATCAAGCCTGGACGGGTGATCCTATCCTGATATAGCCCTCCCGAAGAATATGTGTAAAAATGGATTTAGCTGGGACGGGTAATCCGAATTAGGGTCTGAATTTAGCCTGACTGGTAATTCAGGATCAAGCTCATTAGAGTAATTGTCGTTGCAAGGGATTTAGCTGGGTGGTAATCCCGACAATACTCTATGAGTTTATATTACTGAGGGATTTAGCTCGGGTGGTAATCCCCTTTGTAAGGATGAGGTTCGCGGAGTCCGCTCTACGATATGAAATGTGTAAGACCATGGTTGAAAGATACCATGGCAACCTGATATGAAATGTGTAAGACCATGGTTGAAAGATACCATGGCAACCTGATATGAAATGTGTAAGACCATGGTTGAAAGATACCATGGCAATGTGATATGAAGTGAGCAAGACCATGGTTGAAAGATACCATGGCAACATGACAGAAAATGAGCAAGACCATAGTTGAAAGACACTATGGCATCATGTCAAAGATAAATAAGACTGTGGATGGGAGACGCTATGACATCTATTGAACAATTGATATTCAGGTAATATGTATCAGATAATGAATGGTTATATGAAATGGTTGTGTGAAATATTTACAAGAACTGGTCATATAGAAATATATGTACAAAATAGTTGTATGAAATAATTATGAAGATAGATAAACGAAATAAGAATAAGTACATGGAATATAATTTATGTTAAGTTTGATATAAACTTTACCGGAATAAATATACATAAAATATATGGAAATGATAGAGCATGAAATATTGATATAATGAAATGATTGATATACACTTATGAAGAAACGGTAAGAGAATGATATGCTTCATAACATGTGCATATATAATTATCTTTGATATGTTGATACAAGAAAATTATGTAAGTAAAGACAATTATTAAACTCAAGTGTGACATGTTGAGAAAATAAGTATATCAATGTTGAATTTAGATTAAATATGTGCAAGTATACTAACAATGATGTTGTTTGACGCTTAGACAAGTGTTAAGCTATTGATTGAATGGTAACATGTTTAATTATAAGGAGCATTGAAATGGTAAGTACTTAGATGAAAATAAAATTTAAGATTTTGCGATTTTTATTTATGATCCCGATTTAATTCCGGTTGGTTTCTAATGTATGTTTGGGGCTTCGAGGGCTCAATAGAGAGATGTTATGATTATTTTCAAAATATGAATAATAAATGACTCAGAATTTTCTAAAAATGTTCAGTAAACTCCGGTAATGCTTCGTACCCTATTCCGGTAATGGATACAGGTAGGGAGTGTTACAGACTTAATTAAGGAGACCGAGGAAAAGATAAAGATTATTCGTGATAGCTTGAAAGCTGCTTCTGATAGACAGAAATCCTATGCGGATTTGAAACGAAAGGAAATTGAGTATCAAGTTGGTGATAGGGTATTTTTAAAAGTGTCTTCGTGGAAAAAAGTTATGAGATTTGGTAAGAAGGGCAAATTAATCCTCGTTTCATAGGGCCATATGAGATTACCGAAAGGATAGGACCAGTAGCATATCGACTGGCCTTGCCATCAGGGTTGGAAAGGATTCATGATGTGTTCCACGTATCTATGTTGCGACGTTATCGATCTAATTCCTCACATGTGATTTCACCGACAAAGGTTGAGATTCATTTGGATATGACTTGCGAGAGGAACCGATTAAGATTTTAGCCCGGGAAGTCAAACAGTTGAGAAACAAAAATATTGCTCTATTGAAAGTATTGTGGCAAAGACATGGAGTTGAAAAGGTTACATGGCAGCTTGAGGAAACTATGAGAAACCAATACCCGAACCTTTTTACTGGTAAGATTCTTGGGGACAGAAATCCTTAAAGGGGGGAGAGTTGTAACATCCTCATTTTGGGCCTAGTCAGAAAAGTAGTATCGAGACCATAAATTTGAAGTAGAAATAATTATTTTATGATTATTATAAGGTCTAGGATGTGAATGCATGCTTGTGTGAAAATTTCATGAGGTTGTTCTATGCCTAGGATACCCAATTTGATTGTAGGGAATAAATTGAATAAGTTGCAAAACTTGAGTTCTAGAAGCTCTTAGCATGAAATTGAGTTGGATTATTAATTAGATGCCCTTCGATAGCAATTTGACCAGGTTCTAAAATTTTGGACAAAAATGGAAATGCATGGATAAAAATTCGAAGTTTAGTAAAAAGGGCATTTTGGTCATTTGGTTAATTAAAGAATAAAAAGGGAAAAATCAAGCAAAAATGGTGTCCATCTTCCTCATAGTGTGCTGAAAATTCAAGAGGTTCCATAGCTAGGGTTTTCAACATTTCAAGCTTGATTATAAGTGCTCCCTACCTCGTTTTTAATGTTCTTTGCATTTTTGAAGCCCTTGAAGCATGATCTATCCATTTCTAGACATATTTTGAGCTAGGGTTCATTTATGAAATTTGACCCATGTGTGACATGTTTGTATCTTGATGTTTAATTGGAGGAATATGAATGTTTGATGTGTGGTAAACATCTTTTACTAAGTGGTTTTTAGTGAAAACACTTAAAAAGGACTTGTTTGGAAAAGATGTGTAAATGAGTACTAAAAATGTGAAATAAAGGAAAATGTGGGCTGATATGAGCATGGTATAGGTTCGGCTAGGCTTGGGTAACCAAGAAAATGCATGCATTTCATCTTACGAGCCTAGGGACCAAAATGAAAAAATGTGAAAAGTTAGAGGTAATTTTTCCATAGAGTAAGTTTTCGGGTTGAAATTGAGAAAGGTGATGAATTAATAATTTAATTTGCTTATATAGACACGGAAAGACCAATCTCAGAAGTAAACTGTGGAAAACAAAAGGTTTTGGAATAGTCAAAATTCAAACCCGAAACATCGTCCAGGTAAGTTTGTGTAACTTAATTTGATATGTAAATATGTTGATTTTATTTGTTTTTATTTGTTGAGTTGAATTGAATGTGTAATGTAAAAATATTGAATTGTGTGAAAATGTCCATAAACTCAGAATTTATCGAAAAAGGGTTGTAATCCGTTTGAATACTATTTCTAATGGATAGGTTATTTCTTATGTGAAATGGGATCCTACGTGTGTTGCAGAAAGGATTTAGCCCAGACAGGTAATCCATTGATCTCATTATGGAAAGGATTTAGCCTGGACGGGAAATCCTGAAATGAGCCTATCGAGTACATGTTTCAATTAAGATTTAGCATGGACTGGTAATCCTAATTGACTGGATTTAGCTTGGACTGGTAATCCAGATTTGGCTCTATAGGGAATTCTTTGTCATATAAAGGATTTAGCCTGGATTGGTAATTCGACAATACCCTTAGAGTATATGGTACAGCTAGAATTTAGCCTGGACTGGTAATTCTACTGTAGGATATATGGCTCGAGAGTGTACCAAAAACGTGCTACTGGATATGAATTGACAGATAATAAAATAGTACACCTAAAGTGTGCTACGTGATGAAATATCCATTAGGAATTCAATAATTCAATGGATAAAATGTATATATAAAAGACAAGAGAAACATGAAATAGAATGTGTACATAATATGATGAGCTCATCATGCATCTGGGAATATTTGTGACTAACTTGTAAATTGAGTGCATGTGTTTAGGGAACATTATCTATAATTGATGGATAGTGTGGCTTATCGAAATTATGTGTTTAAAATGACCGATAAGTTACTTTTCGTTATACGAACTTACTAAGCATGTAATGCTCAGCCCGTTTTATTTTTCCCCTGTCTTATAATGCTTGCGGACTCGTGAAGGTTGGAGGACAGTTGGAGCTTTGATCACACTATCAACAATCTCGTTGTGGGTATAAAAGAATTATTCATTTTGATTTAATGGCATGTATAGGTTAATTAGTCTTTTGTGATATATGTCATTGGTTGGGCCTAGTGTGATGGCTTTTGATGATTGATAAATTCATTTGCATCTGGCCATGAGATGTGGCTCATATTTACTAATAGGTTGTAACCCTTATTAATCATGTATGCTTGCAATGTGTTCATGTTGATGTGGTTGCTTGTGAATGATGGATGTGAGGAACGGCATGTTTGATTTGTGAATAATACATGATCAATAAATATGGCCATAACAATGTTGTAAACGTGTAAAATTGGATGAAGGATGTAAAACCTAGTGGTTACAAATTGCTATGGTAAATTAAAAGAAGCATGTAAATTTGAGATAGTACTAGGTGGCAATAGGGGCACAATTTAATCATGAATATGAGCATTTGAGTGGCTAAATGTGCTTTGTTGCATGCTAAGAAAAAGGTATAAGTGTCTGAACCTTTAATGGTGGCAAATGGCTTGGAAAATAGCCTAGAAATTGTCCACACGGGTAGACACACACGGTCTGCCCCATGGGCGTGTAGTTCGGCCGTGTGTCCCCTACACCTTAGTTTTACAAGTCAGAATGCCTAGTGGTAAACACACGGGCTAAGACACGAGCGTGTGTCTTGGTCGTGTGAGAGACACGACCTACTCACATGGGTGTGTACTCTGGCTATGCGAAGTCTGCACCATTTTATGAAAAATCATTTAATTTTTAATTGACCACACGGGCATGTGATACGGCCATGTGACCTTATTTTGGTGCTGACGTCAAAATCAGAGAGTTACACGGCCTGAGGACACGGGCATGTCCCTTATTTCACACGGGCGTGTGAATTTGTACTATAGAGAATTTTCCAAAGTTTTTGATTCGGTCTCAAACCATTCCTAATGCTTGTTTTGGGTCTCGTAGGCCCATATAAGGAATATTATGCTTGTGTATGATTGAATTCTGATTTCAAAAAACAAATTATAGCTCGATTTTGCATGGATATTCATGTATGTATCCGGTAATGCCTCGTACCCTGTGCCGGCTTCGAATACGGGTAAGGGGTGTTATAACTCTTCCTCGCTTTTCTACGGTTTCTGCGAGCTGTACTTTCGATCTCACTGTCGAATAATAGAGGTCCTGATGAGTTTCTTCTAGTCATAAACTAAAGGAACCTGCCAGAAGTAAATAAAAGAAAAGTTAGTAAATTAAAATAAAAAACAAAAATAGAATGCACTAAAAATAAAAATGGCTAAAGTTATAAAAATTAACTGTTCCTAATATTTTAATCATCAGTAATGGCGCCAAAAACTTGATGACCTCACGAACTAACTAAAATACGACAAAGGCAAGCGCACCTATCGAATGGTAGTATAGCTACAGTGAGCCGGGAATATTGTATCCATGAGGACTAAAAGTACTAGTAATATAACACCCCTTACCCGTACCCGAGGCCAAGATAGGGTACGAGGCATTACCAGACATACATACAAATATTCATGCAAAACCGGGACTATAAAATTTCTTTCAATTTAAAAGTCATTCAAACATATGCGAAGCATCCCTTGTATGGACCTATGAGGTCCAAAACATACATTGGAAATAGTTTGGGACCAAACCGAAAACTTTAGAAATACTTGGAAAATTTTCTTTAATACAGAGTCACACGCCCGTGTGAAAAAGGGGACACGCCCGTGTGCCCTTGACACGCTTGTGTCCTCAGGCCATGTAACTCTCTGATTATGAATTCATCACCAAAATAAGGTCACACGCTCGTGTGGCCAAATAAAATTAAATGATTTTTCATAAAATCATGCAGACTTCACACGGCCAGAGTACACGCCCATGTGGTTAGGCCGTGTCTCTCACACGACCAAGACACACGCCCGTGTCTTAGCCCGTATGTTTACTACTAGGCATTCTGACTTGTAAAATTAAGGTTTAGGGGACACATAGCCGAGCAACACGCCCATAGGGCAGACTATGTATCACACACGGTCTAGACACACGCCCGTGTGTCTGCCAGTGTGGACAATTTCTAAGCTATTTTCCAAGCCATTTGTCACCCTTAAAGACTTACACAATTATACATGTTCTCAGCATAAAACAAAACACATTTAATTACTCAAATATCCAAATCCATGATTAAATTCTACGCCCCTAATGCTATTTAGCACCATCTCAAATATACAAGCTTCTTTCAATGTTTTCATACCAATATGCAACCATTAGGTTTATAACCCCTTTTCTAGCTTTACCCATTACTACTTTGTTATGGTCATTTTGTATATATATATGTATATTATGGTTCATATATAAATCAACATACCATCATTCACATCCTTCATTCTCAAACATCCACATCGACATAGACACATTGTACATATACATGATTAATAAGGGTTACAACCCAATAGCAAAATATGAGCCATATTTCATGGCCATATACAAAATGATTCATCAACCATCATGAGCCTTTACACTTGGCTAATTTAATTGACACATATAACCAAAAGATAAGCTACCCTATACATGCCATTATATCAAAATGAATAGTTCTTTTATACCCAAAACGAGATTGCCGATAGTGTGATCAAACTCCCACCGTCCTCCAAACTTCACGAGTCCGAAAGCTCTATAAGATAGGGAAAAGTAAAAAGGGGTAATCATTACATGCTTAGTAAGTTCGTATAACGAAAGGTAAACTTATCGGTCATTTCAAACACATAATCACAATAAGCCATGCTATCCATCAATTATAAATAATTCTCCCTAAACACAGGCACTCAATGAACAAGTTAGTCACATAATTTTCAAGATCCATAGATTTTTCAAGATCCATAGATGACCTCATCATATCATATACATATTCAAATTCATGTTTCTCATGTCATTTACAAATATTTTATCTGGTGAATCATTGAATTCCCGATGGATATTTCATCACTTAGTACGCTCTAGGTGTACTATTTTATTAACCATCAATTTATATCTAGTAGTACCCTATTGGTACACTCTCGAGCCATATCTCTTATAGCAGAATTAGCAGTCCAGGCTAAATTCTAGCTGTACCATGTACTCTAAGGGCTTTTTCAGATTACCAATCCAGATTAAATCCTTTATATGACAAAGAATTCCCTACAGAGTCTAATATGGATTACCAGTCCAGACTAAATCCTAATTGAAACGTATGCTCGATAGGCTCGTTTCAAGATTACCCATCCAGGCTAAATCCTTTCCATAATGAGATCAATGGATTACCCGTCTGGGCTAAATCCCTTCCACAACACATGCAGGATCCCATTTCTCGTGAGAAGTGACCTATTTATCGGAATTCCATATTCAAATGGATTCTAACCAATTTCAATCAATTTCAGAATTATGGGCATTTTCATACAATTCATTATTTATGCATTTCACATTTAATTCAACACAACAATTAAATTCAACATGCATAAACATCCAATTAGGTTACACGAACTTACTTGAATGATGTCTCGGGTTTGGATTCTGACTATCCAAAACCTTTTGTTTTCCACGGTCTACTTCCGGTATTGGTCTTTCCGAGTTATCAAGCTTGAAATTTGAAAAAAAACCTTAGCTATGGTCCTTATAATTTTTGGCACTGCCTTGAAGAAGATGGACAAGATTTTCACTTCTTTTTCCCTTTTATTTCTTTTATTTACCAAAAGACATAAATGCCCTTAAGGCCTTTCTTTAAAATTTTATCCATGCATGCCCATTTTTGTACAAATTTTTAGAACTTGGTAAAATTACTATTTGAGGACCTCTAATTTATAATCCAACTCACTTTCATACTAAAAGCTTCTAGAACTCAAGTTTTGCATATTTTGCAATTTGGTCCCTAATGTCAAATCGAGCATTTTAGGCATAGAATTTCTTCATGAAATTTTTACACAAGCATACATTCTCATCCTGGACCTCATAATAATCATGAAATAATTATTTCTATTTCGGATATGTGGTCTCGAAACCACTGTTCCGACTAGGCCCTAAATCAGGATGTTACAAGTAATTACTATCTTTTTATTATCTAGCCTATAAATTGAAAGGTCGTTTTTTAATCTAAAATTAAACTAAACTAATTACTAAATGACAGAGAGCGAATTGGGAAAATAATCGAAGAAAACTTATGAGAGAGACAATACCCAGGAAAAAATCCACCTAGACTTCACTTATTATTCTATATCTGAATTAAACGATTTATTCATTTGACTTGATTCATAGAAATCCCTAAATTATATCAATATCTCTTTCGAGAGTAAAAATAACTGACTCTAGGTTGATTAATTAAAAAACTCTTTCTAATTAGAACCCCTATCGTCACATTAACTCGATCTATGGATTCCCCTATTAGATTTGACTCTAATCTAGTAGATTTATGTCATCCTATTTTTAGGATTGCATGCAACTCCACTCAATTATGCCAGATCTACTCTTAAACAGGGACTTTTACTCCACTGAATAAGCACATCAATCATGAATTAATATCCTGAAAACATTAAACATGAAGGTAAGTAAACATAATTGAGATCAAGAACAAATATTTATCATGTAATTTAGAAAAAATCAAACAATAAGATCTATTATAGGTTTCATCTTCCTTAGGTATTTAGGGAATTTAGTTCATACTTAGAAAGGAAAACATCTCAAAAATAGAAAAACAACAAAACATAAAGAAACCCAAAAACTTCTAAAGAAATTGAATGGAGATCTTCAGTCTTGAAGGAGATCCAGCTTCTGAGTTGAGTCCGTCGGCGTTCTTCGAGTAATTTCTGCGTTTTACTCTGCGTCCCCCCTTAGGTCTTCTTCTAGTATGTATTTATAGTCTTTAGAATGCTCTGAAACCCTAAAAATTGGATTTTTTTTTTGCTTTTTGGGAAATAGGGAGCGATATCGACACAGGATGCCACATGGGCGTGTGGCCAGCCCGTGTGGCTCATACGGACGTGTGCTCAGCCCGTGTGGAAATGGTCTTGGCTATGTGGATCTTTAAATTAGCCTGTTTTGTTCCTTTTTGGCCTATTTTCTGCTTTTTTTGTTCCACTATGCTCACCTTAGAATAGAAAAATGAAATTAAAGGATTAGGAGCATCAAATTCACTAAATTAAATAATTAGTCATCCAAAAACATACTAAGCATGGGATTAAAATATGTTACTTTTATGGTTTATCAATTCAACATGAGCAACTCACCATTCTGGCATTTCAACACAATATATTTCTGTTTACAATTTACCATTGCATCATGCTGAGTTAGCCAATCCATACCCAGAAGTACATCAGATTCATCAAATGGAACAACATCAAATCAGCTGAAAAGTAACAACCCTTTACCATCAACAGACAATTTTTACAAATTTTATCCACCATAACATACTGGCCCAGGGGGTTTGAAACTTTAACCATAAATTCAATGAATTCAATCGGTAAATTTTTAACAGACACTAAATTTGTGCATATGTATGAATATGTTGAAGTAGGATCAACCAAAGTAGTAATATCAGTATCAAGTAGAAAAAATGTACCAGTAATGACGTCTGGTGCAGAAGCATCCTCTTTAGCACGAATAGCATATGTCATTGTCGATGCTCGTGCCTCATATTTAACTGTTGTATCCTTTGTAGTACTTCAGCTACCACTGATATTGCCAGGGTAACAGGGTGGTCTACCTATTGAGGTAGGTTTACTTGGCTTCGAAGTTTGATCAATATCTTTATCAATCCTTTCAGGGCAATCTTTGAGAAAATGATCAAGAGAACCACATTGTAACAGGCTCCACTTCTCAAATGACATTCCCTAAAATGAAATTTGTTGCAATATTTACATTTTGCTTTGGGATTATCGACACTTCCAACACTGGTTATAGATGGAGACGAGGATCTCGAGTTAGAACATTGAGAGCCTCGCTCTTTCCCAGGTTATCCCGTAAAGGTGGTAGAACAATCATCGTACTTCTTTGATTTCTTTGAAGCAGATGATTATGATTTACTCATAAATCTTTTACCAGAAATCCAAGCTTCCCTTTCTACTTTCTTATTTTCTTTACTTAATTCCTCAGCTTTATGTGCTCGACCAGCTAACACCACAAATTCCCTCAATTCAAGGACTCCAATCAATAATTTGATATCTTCATTTAAGCCCTCTTCAAATTATTTACACATATCAGCCTCGGTTGGAACCCATTCTCTAGCATATTTGCTTAACCGAACAAATTCCCATTCATATTCAGATACAGTCATGTTTCCCTATTTAAGCTCTAAAAATTATTTCTTTATCTGATCTAGAAATCTTTGACTGATGTACTTCTTTCTGAATTCACTCTGGAAAAACTCCTAGGTAACATTTTCTCTCGGTACCACAGAAATCAGAGTATTCCACCAATGGTAGGTTGTGTCTTTTAATAACGATACTGCACACTTCAAACAATCGGCTGGTGTACACGATTATTCATCTAAAACCTGGATGGTATTTTCCAACCAAAACTCAGCCCTCTCTAGATCATCATCGGCAGAAGCCCTAAATTCCTCTGCCCCGTACTTACGAATTTTATCCACTAGAGGCTTGCCAATTCTAATAGGTTCAGCTCCCTATGGCATCTCGGGAACCGGTTGATGAGTAGGTAGTGGAGGTTGTTGTATAGCAGAATTTGTTCTCAAATATTCAGTAAACCATTCATTCATCATTTGAAAGAAGGCTTCTTTTGCCTCCTTACCTCGGCCATCAGATACGGGTCTCCTACTACTACTAGATATAGCTTGTTGAATAGAAGCTTGAGTAGTGCTCTCAGCTTCTTCAGATTCATCTCTAGCTTGGTTGGATGTCATCACTATATGAAAAACATATTTAAAATAGTTAGGAGATATCACACTATCACAAATTATATAATGGCATTTATAGCTAAACTCGTACTTGCTACATTTAGTTTGAGAATCAGCTAAATCGTAGCTCTAATACCAATAAATGTAACACCCTTAGCCCGTATCTGTCATCAAAAAAGGGTTACGGAGTATTACCAAAGTTTACAGAATAATTTCATGTACTTCATGTCATTTACTGTTCATATCTAAACCTAACTATATTATCCCTTAAATGGACCCTCGAGGCCTAATTTAAACATTTGAATTGAATTGGGACTGAATCGAGAACTCATAAAATTTTTCACAAAATTTTTAATTTTTTCCTAGATACAGGGTACACACGCCCGTGTGGTCAAGGGACACACCCGTGTGACAATAGGACACGCCCGTACTGTAGGCCGTATTTGACCTCGTGTAATTCTCTGAATTTTACCACACGGCCTGCCACACACCCGTGTGCTAAGCGTGTGGTAAATTCAATTTTTCACAATTTAGGTGCAGGTTTCACACGGCTAAGACACACGCCCGTGTTTTAGGTCGTGTATCACACACGGCTGAGACACACGCCTGTGTTTCTACCCTTGTGCCCAATTCCAAACATTTTGTTTCTCAAATTTTAAAATACAAGGGACACACGGCCAAACCACATGCCCATGTGTCAGGCTGTGTGTCACACACGGTCAAGACACACGACTGCGTGTCTACCCATGTGGACAAAATAAAGCCATTTTCTAGCTTTATTTCTCACCCAAATTTGCCAACAACCTACACCAACAATTGCAAATATATACCAACCATTACAAGCTTTATAATCAAGCCAATTCTAACATCTAAATGATATATCTTTTCATGCATTCATGTTCAAAATTTTTAGCTTTGGTAAGCATACATGATTAGTCAGTTTCACTAATTCAAAATTTCCCATCATTAAATATATATCATCTACTATTTAACCATTCCTAAACATGTTGATTATATTATAACCTTATATAAACATGCTAAAATATATCACTCTAGCCATTCTAATGGCTAGATTACATACAACCATTTACATGTCATCTATGGCCAAGTTAGATTATACATGTCATTATACCAAAATGAGTTTACTATTTATACCAAAGCGAGGTAGAGGGTAGTGTGATGTTGCTCCGACTGATCTCCAACCTTTACAAGCTCTCGAGCACTATAAAATAGAGAAAATAAAACCTAGTAAGCATTTAATGCTTAGTAAGCTCGTATAACAAAAATTAAACTTGCCCATTTACATTCACTTAAATAACATACAATAACATGATTCCCAACAAATTGGAAAATTTGCCTAATCATATGCACTCAAACAAGTATGTTAGTCACATTATTCACATATACAACAAGTAAGCATAGATGAGCTCATCATGTTACAAACTTTCAAGTATTTCGGGAGCATTCGAGATATAATTCATTTAATCTCATAATTTCTCATTTCAAGAATTTGTCCTTTGAATCATTGAAATTTCAATGGATACTCAAGTAGTACACACAAGGTGTACAAAATCGTAAATTGTTAACTCATAATTAAGGGTACCCATTAGGTCACTTAATCAAAGAGCACACTCTCGAGCCACTTATCAGGGTGTTCAAATGGACTATGTAACAAGACACTTATCCGGGCTAATCAGGAAACTCATAAGAGTTTTAATCAGGAAGCTCATTGAGCTTAATAGGTAACTCCGAAGAGTTATTATCAAGGAGCTCCAGATAGCATAACAGGAAGTTCAAGCAAGCCATGTCAGGAAGCTCATAAGAGCCTATATCAGGACAATCATGAAGAGTTACGTTTGTGTCTACAATAAATGCTAGATCACAACCTGTAACATCTCGATTTAGACCCTAATCGGAATGGTGGTTTCGAGACCATGAATCTGAGTCAAAAAAATATTTTAAAAATATTTTTTATGTTTATTATGTGTGAATTTATATTTTTGAAATTTTCGTGATTTAATTTTGTCGTTTGAGTGTCTGATTAAATAAAAGGACTTAATCGCGTAAAATGAAAATTTGGTGGTCATTTCTAAAAGGGGCTACTTGGCTTTTTAAATGGAAGCCTTTATGTTGCAATTTGCCCATAACTAAGTGAAGTGGATGGTAATGGCCATAGAATAATGGTTTTATAATTTGATAAATAAGGTTAAAAATGTAAAACATGTAGTAATAAAATGCTAGTATATATGTTATATTATAAGATAACTAAAACAACATTTTATTATTTCATCACCTTGTCGAATATAAACAAAAGAAAAAGAAAAGAAAGGAAGCTAGGGTTCGGGTCGTTTTAAGCTCAATTAAGGTAAGTATTCAGCTCGGTTTTTGATAATTTCTACGTTTTTGAGATCGTTACTTAGTAATCTTCAAGACCCATGCTTTAATTTTGGATTTTGATGAATATTTTGAGTTTTTCCATTGTTGATAGCTTGTGATATTTGTTGTTTGATGATGAAATATGAAAGATCTATTTTAGATTAACATGTTTTGTATTGGAGTTTTTGATAATTTTGAGTAATTAGGACTTAATTGTAAAAATAATAATTTGAGGGACTAAAATGTGAAATAAATGAAATATATGGGATTGTATAGATATGGGTACCATTTGGCCTAACATGGGTACTTTGAAATTTTGTGTATTTTGTGTTTTATGCAATAGGGACTAAATTGTAAAAATTATAAATGTCAGGGGTAAAATGGTAATTTGTCCATTTATGTGCTTTTGGACTAAATTAAATGAAAATATGTTTGAATGAGCTTAATTTGAATACATTTAAATCAAGAAGGAAAGCGAAAGTTGTCGACTAGCTGTCCCGTTCCATTTTGTATCGTTCGAGGTAAGTTTATAAGCAAATAGATGTACTAAAATTTAATTAAATGCAAATTTTATATGCTAAAATGAAATATATAAATTAATATGTGCTAATGTCGAATGTGTATAAGCATGGTAACTATGTTAATGCAATTGTTTTGACTGAGTTACGACATCTGAAAGCCTCGTATGAACCTTAGGAATAGTTAGGATACATATGTCATGACATAGGATTCTGATACATGTGTGCGAGTAAGACCATGGCTTCGATATGTGATTCTGATATGTGTTTACGAGTAAGACCCTGTTTGGGACAGTGGCATCGATATGTGGCTACATGTAAGACCACGTCTGAGACGTTGGCATTGTACGAATTATGTGATTATCTTAGTGTCCTATCCAATTTTGAATGGTTCATCGGGCAAAGGTAAATCATGTACAGATGTGTAATACGAGTTAAATGGCTAGGTATGAATTAACTTGATATCTACTTGACCTAAGGTAAGAAAGTACTATGGATATTTGTTGTAAATTATGTACAATGCAAATGAAGAATTCATGTGTATTTGGTATGTGTATTCGGCTTGTGAATGAATAATTCGTGTATCATTGAAATGTTTCTTAAATATGTGCATATACGAGTTGGTATATTCGGCCATATAGGTAACAAATATACATGTGTTGTCATTTGATGATTCTTAAGTTTGCATATAAGAGTAAATGGATGTATGGTTTATTATGACTATTTGGTTTGGGAGTTGACTTATAGTGTGTTAAATGACTATGTGTGTATTCGGCTTAGGTGGATAAATGTTTATGAAAAATGTATTATTTATAGAATTTGTAGGTTTGAGGTCAAGCATGGTAATGTTAATGTGATTTGTTTAGTTACTATGAGTTGACTATATTAATGAGTTGTGTATTTTCTTATGACTTACTAAGCTAAGTTAGCTTACTCTATGTGTTCTTGTTTACTCTGTTTTATAGATTTTGGATCGAGTTACAAGCTTGAGGATCATCAGCAAAGTCCATCACACTATCTACAGCTTCGATATTTAAATAATCAAACTCGTATAATGGCATGTATAGGCTGGATTTCATTTTGAAATAATAAACTTTGGTTTTGTATTATGGCCATGCGAAAATGGCTTAATTTTTAAGATTAACTTTGGTTATGCTTGGTTGTGGCTTGAGTTTGTTTTGGTAATAGTGTTATGTGCTATGGTGGAATGATGTTCACAGTAGGTGTATTATGTTATGGAAATGATCTATGATTTTTGGTTGATTAAATGGTTGATTCGACTAAGGTATACATAGAATAAGGCATGTGTGAATGCGGTGCGTATATTTGATCAATGTGATATATGAAATTTGGCAATACAGGTTTGGCTAAGTCCTACCTAACATAAGTAGATTTAGTTTGGTTATTACATGGCAGTAAAATTCATTATTTGTTTATATGTTTATTTGTGGCCAATGTCTTATTCTTGTGAAGTAAAAATTGTAATATGAGTCAGTTTGAGAACTATATGATAATGTATTATAAATACATATATAAGATAAAAGTTTATAGGATGGTTATGACTAACTTGTGATTTGGCATATGTTGATATAAATATTTATGCATATGATAATTTGACTTAAATTGTTTCATACATGATATGCAAGATTTTTGTTTTGAGTATGTTTATGCGTGATTTATGTCTTGTAATGATAAATATAATCTCCTTTAATCGATAAATATATTTGGTTAAACTTAGTAGATTATGGTTGCATGCTTAAATTTAGATATCATGAATATGCTAAATAAGTTAGGTCTCAAATGTCCATAAGTAAACCCAAGGTTAAGTTATCCGAATGGTAACTGTTATCTGGTTATTGAGTATGTGCACTTAGACATATTGGTTGGCATAGGTAATAAAAGTACTTTTAAGTGGTGTGTATTTATAAAATGATTAAATTACTAAGGCCAAATGTACTTGATTTAATGACCTAAAATAAATGTGTATAGTCTTTAGTGATTAATATTTAAATGAAGTATGTGGTAATGTGTGGTTAATGCCGAATGAATGTATGAATTTGAATATAGGTACAAAACATGCAAGTTCAAAATTGATCTAAACTTAAGTTGCATATGTTAGTAATTTTATTTATATGTATTTTGGCTTATTAAGTTATATGAATTTGTATGTGATATTTGGTGGTGTATGTATAATTTCATAAGTGATTTGATAATAAGTTTGGCCATGATGTTGACGAATATTGTTGTATAAATATATATATGCATTATATGCAGTAAGTGCTAGATTGAAATTGATATGATATTTGTTTACAACGTGCAAAATAAAAAACGAGTTTGACTTATATAATGAGTTTGACCTGGGTAAAGCTTTATTAATATTTGTATTTGTGCATTGATCGGTAATGCCTCATAACTCTATTCCAGCGACGGATATGGGTTAGAAGTGTTACATAACCAATCGAATCGTATAACAGGACGCTCACAAAGAGCTACGGTAGTGTGGAACACATGCAGGATCACTACCGATCAGGATGCTCGCAAGAACTATTTATCAGGATACTCGAGAAGGCTTTATCAGGATTACTTGTCTGAGCTAAATCCTGTCTCCAACATTTGCAAAATCACAATCAATATGGGAAATTACATGTAACACCCCTTACCCGTATGTGACATCAGGACAGGGTTCAAGGCGTTACCGGACTTAAACATAAACATTCACACAAACCAAGCCATAAAATTTCATCCAAATTAAAACCATTCATACATATGTATATCATCCCTATTACAGGCCTACGAGGCCCAAAACATACATTGGGAGTGGTTCGGGACTAAACTGAGGACTTTCAAAACTTTTACAACACTTAGAAAATTTTTCATCAAAACAGGGGTCACACGTTTGTGTGGCTTAGGACACGCCCATGTCCTCAGCCCATGTAACTCTCTATTTATGACGTCATAAACAAAATAAGGTCACACGGCCAAGTCACACACCCGTGTGCTAGGCCGTGTGGCAAACTTAATTTTCATGAATTTCCATAAATAAGGTGCAGACTTCACACAGCCTGAGCACATGCCCATGTCTTGAGGTCGTGTCCTTCACACGGCCGTGTCTCATTCCCGTGTGTTTACTACTGGGCATACTATTTCTTAAATCTAAGGTGCAATGGACACACGGCTGGATCACAAACCCATGGGGATGGCCGTGTGTCACACACGACTTAGACACATGCCCATATGTCTACCCGTGTGGACAACTTTGAGGCTATTTTCCAATCCAATTGCCACCCTTATTTGCACAAACACATACAAGACTTCAAAGGCACTTAACATGGCATTATTAAGTATTTAGACATCATCAAATAAGTCATGTTCATGGCAACACTATATCAACTTATACATGCTCATGTTACCATACCTTGTTAAGCCAAGCTTACCAATTCACATGCAATAGGTAACATCAATTTACTCCATTTTATACATTCATATCTTAGTTATCATCATACTAATCAAATCCCAATTAAACCATCAAGCATTCATAGCCACAACATACCTCCTTACATACACACAACCATCATCCACATCACAATTGCACAGCATATGCATGCATGGATAAATAGGCTTACAACCCAACAATCAATATAAGCTTTATCTCATTGTCATATACAAAATAAATCATCAGGTCATTATTAGCCAAAACATTGGGCCAAATTAATATGACACATAAACAAAAAGACCAAGTCCCTTATACATGCCATATTCAAAACATCAAAACCAATTATACCCTCGATAGTGTGATTGATGCTCCGATGACTTCCGATCCTCGAGCTAGCTTGGCGACACTATAAGGAATGAAAAGGAAGGGGGTAAGCTTTAAACTTAGCAAGTTTGCATGTAAATAATAAACAACATTAAACATGATATAACATACACATAGCATATTATAAATTTGCACATAATCATCAAATGATCATAGGCATATCTTACTCATTTACATCCTTACCGATAATGCATCATGAACCGAGCTCATTTCTCATGAGTTTTGCATACATACCTACATCACTTAAAAATGGAATCATAGCCTTTCACATCATTAACATAAACTTCAATTTACCCGTTGAACCACTTGGAATGCTAAAGGATACCCGGGAAATCTCATACACATAGTAAGATGCCAATGCCATATCCCAGATATGGTCTTATATGGGATCACATATAACAATACCGATAGCCCATTTATGGGCTTACACGATGTCCCGTATCGATGCCATATCCCAGACATGGTCTTACAAAAAATCACATATCGATGGCACATCTCAGATATGGTCTTCCACGAAATCACACATAACCCTAATGTCATGACATTTGTATCCTATCTATTCCTAAGGTTCAACCGGGAATTTTATCACATCGAATCTTCGTTGAACATATTCGTAACAATAATTAAAAAATTTATGCAATATCAAATAATAAATGCATAACATAAGGTTGCATTATTTACACACGAACTTACCTCGATACAAAATATGGACAACTAATTTGATTTAATCCAAAATCTTGTTCTTTCCCCAGTCTAGGTTCAGACTCCATTTTTCTTGATCTATAATAGCAAATTTAGCTCATTTAATCATCACATTGTTCAAATCATTCCAAAAACCATACTTTGGCAAAATTATAGTTTTGACCTTAAACTTTCACATATTTACAAATTAGTCCCTAGACTCGTAAAATGAAATGTACTCACTTTCTTTGTTACCCAATCCTAGCTGAACCTATATCATGCTTATACTAGCCCACATTTTTCATCAAATCAAATTTCTACTACTCATTTTTACAACTTTTACAAATAAGTCCTTTTAAGAGTTTTCATGAAAAACCACTTAGTAAAATATGTTTATCACACATCAAACTTTCATATTCCTCCGTTAAACATCAAAATACATGCGTGTCACACATGGGTAAGTTTTTAAACATGAACCCTAGCTCAAAATAATGGTAGAAATAGCTAGTCGGTTGATGACAACTTCAAAAATGCAAAGAACATTAAAAACATGGCTAGGATGCACTTACTATCAAGCTTAGAAAGTGAAGAAACCCTAGCTATGGAGACCTTCAAAGTTTCGGCCCTAGCTTGAAGAGGATGAGCAAATTTTGCTTCATTTTTCCCTTTTTAATCTTTTAATTACTCAATGACCAAAATGCCCTTTTTACTAAACTTTCAATTTTTACCTATCCATGCCTATTTTTGTCCATAAAATTAGAAATCGGACAAATTGCTATTTAGGGACCTCTAATTAATAATCCATGGCAATTTCATGCTTAAAGCTTCTAGAACTCACGTTTTCCAACTTTTGCAATTTAGTCCTAAATGTCGAATTAGACACTTTATCAATAAAATTTCTTCAAGAAATTTTCACACAATCATGAAAACAGATCATAGACCTCAACCTATTCATAAAATAATAATTTCTACTTTAAATCTATGGTCTCAAAACCACTATTTTGATTAGGCCCAAAATTGAGATGTTACAACTCTCCTCCCTTAGGGATTTTCATCCCCGAAAATCTTACCTATAAAAAGGTTTGGGTATTGTTTTCTCATGATTTCCTTAGGTTCCCATGTAGCCTCTTCAACCCCATGTCTTTTCCACAATACTTTCACAAGGGCTATACTTTTATTTCTCAGTTGTTTGACTTCTCGAGCCAAAATCTTAATCGGCTCTTCACCAAAAGTCATATCCGGTTCAATCTCAACCTCTGTCGGTGAAATCACATGTAAAGGGTCTGATCGGTATCAGCGCAACATAGACACATGGATGAATCCTTTCCAACTCAGATGGAAAAACTAACTGATATGCTACCAGCCCTATCCTTTCAATAATCTCATACGGTCCAATAAAACACATACCCAACTTGCCCTTCTAGCCAAATCTAAGAACTTTATTCCACGGAGACACTTTCAGGAATATCTTATTACCGACCTGAAACTCAATCTCTTTCCGTTTCAAATATGCGTAGGATTTCTGTCTATCCGAAGAAGTTTTCAAACAATCACAAATTACATTTACTTTTTCTTCACTTTCTCTGACTAAATTAACCACGTGAATTTGATTTTCTCTGAGTTCAGTCTAATACAACGATGTCTGACACTTACGACCATATAATGCCTCATAAGGTGCCATTTTCAAACTCGACTGAAAAATGTTGTTGTAGGCAAATTCTACCAAAGGTAGATATTTTTCCTAGCTACCCTCGAATTCAAGAATACAACACCGGAGCATATCCTCAAGAATCTAAATTATTCACTCAGACTGGCCGTCAGTTTGCAGATGAAAAGCGGTACTAAAATTCAACTTTGTACCTAAAGCTTCTTGCAGCTTTTTCCAAAATCGCAAAGTGAACCTCGGATTTCTATCCGATATAATCGAGATAGGCACTCCATGCAATCTAACAATTTCACCAATGTACAACTCAGCTAACTTATCAAGTGAGTAATCGGTACGTACTGGAATAAAATGAGCCAACTTCGTTAGTCTATCAACCACAACCCAAATGGCATCTTTCTTTTTCGGTGTCAAGGGCAAACCTGTCACAAAGTCCATAGTAATTCTATCCCATATCCACTAGGGAACCATCACAGGCTGAAGTAAACCCAAAGGTACTTGGTGTTCAGCTTTAACTTGCTGACAAATTAGGCTTCTTGAAACAAACTCGAAAATATCTCTTTTCATAGCCAGCCACCAATATAATTTCTTCAAGTCATTATATGTAACACTCCTAGCTCGTATCTGTCGCTAGATTAGGGCTACTAGGCATTACCGATCATATCATAGTTCCTACTAATATGCATTACATTTTAGAATTTTTAATGTTTTAAAACACATCAATGCTCATGACATTATCAAATATCAAATCGTAAAAATTCATATCGCTCATATGATAATATATTTAAATCATGATTCAGCATATATTAAAATAGATTATATATTTATAAATAGAACATATAACAAATTAACAGTTTCGTTAATTGAATAACAACCTATTTTTTTTATTTCATAAAAGTCTTGTACACGTATATGTTGTACCACATGTGTAACTAACTTCCATACTATACTTGTCATTTATTTATGCAATATTACCATGTTAGTCAATGTGAATTTCATATCTCATACATTAATATAATTTAAAACGTCCATTCGAATATATACATATATAAATAAGGGTATCTAAGCATACTCGAGTAAAGCTTTATAGCAAGTCATATTTACGGTTTAGTAAACAACTAACATACAAGAAATGTGACATATTACACCAAGCTCAAGTACATTACATTATTTTAACTTATACCATTTTTGGACACAATTAACAACTTTAGCAAATGCACATAATAAAACCAATTAAAACTTATTACATAATTTAACTAGCAATCGCATATGCAACTTAATACAATTTAACATGACCGAACATGCTGTTAATGCATATATATACATAGTGTGCACTTACCCTAAAAATCAAGGCCACGTTTAACATTTGAATTCATACCAAAACAATTGACTAAAACAATCATGGAACATTTTATTTACTTAATACCTTGCATAACCGAATCCTATTACTTAAAACCACATTCACGTCCAAAATTTACATCACCGAATTACCAAAACTAAACTCATTAAACATTATAACTAAGAAAATATAAAAACAAGACTAAGCATAATAAGCAATTTCACATATATACCTTATCTTAGTATAAAACACATCCAAACCAACCAACATACTTATGATCGATTCATTCATACTATGTCCTGTAATGCCCCGAATTTTGGGCCTAGATGAATTGGGCTTTGGGTCTCATAAAATTTTTAAGTGAGCAAGAAAATGACAAATGACATGTTGGCTTTAAGGGTTTAAGGAATTTGAAGTGTCTAGGTATGTTGGAGAAGTTCTGGGTTCGAGTTTTGTGGTGGAGGAATTTTAATTTAATTATTAGAAGAATCAAGGTTGGCAAGTAGTTGGGCTTTTAAATAAAGATAGAGGAAAATAGCATCAAAAAGCCTTGTGGAGGAGTGGTTAAGTGACACCACTTAGGGAGTGGAGAGGTGGTGTTAGTAGCTAGCAAAGAGATCCAAGGTTCAAATCCTAGCTTAGTATTTTTAGAAGTTTAATTTTGGCCTTCTAGAAGGGTGGAAGTAGCGTGAAGATGGAATCCAAGGGGAGTGTTCAGAAGAGAAAATTAAGGAAAAGATCAAGGGGTTATCAGGGAGAAAAACGAGGAGATGAGAAGGGAGAAGTGATAGAGTCGAATTGGCAAATGGGCATGGAAAATTTAGCTATAAGGGCTATAAATAGGGGGCGAATACAAGGTTGCTAGGCTACTACCGAAATTATTCTTCACCTTGTTGCCAGAAACCCTTTTCTCTTCAAGATCCAAAAAGCCAAAAACCCTTTTGTTTTTCTTTCTTTTCTTTGTGTCAATTTCTATTCTTCTCTACACAATTTTCTTTGTTTCACTTAGCTGATTTCTTCTTCTACTCTTCTTCTTTAATCTGTGCCAAATAAACCTTATTCATCATACTAAGTTGAAAGCCGAAAAGCCGAATCTCCCAAGGGCCGAATACTCTTTGACCGAATCTAGTGTAAGTGTTGCTCTTCCAATTGGTTTTCTTTGCTAAGTATCAATTATTGTTCTTCACTCTTTCTAATCAACTGTGGTAGGGAAATAGTATTGGATCTCGGATCTTAGCTCTCTGTCGAAATTTCTCTTTAGGTGTTTGCAGTTTTGGTAAGTATTCCTCTCCCATTGGCTAAGGTGGCCGAATGCTCATAATTAAGGTAAGAGGACTTGGGTTGGATACGAGTCACCTGTTATTCTAATTTTAATGAGTAAGACTAATGCAGATCTAGGGAGTATGTGATCAAGGAAAACCTATTAAGGATTGGTGCTCAAGGTAAGGTTAAGGTGAGGTTTCAGTTTTAGTAAAGATATGTATTAAGCAAGCAATTAATTGAAGGGTGATACCGTTTGTAGGTTGGTGACTAAGGGAATCGCAGCACGTTTGCTTACCAGGTGTGTACATATACTGTACACACAAGTAGATCAACAAAAGCTGAAAAGTCGAAATGTCAAAATGCCGAAAAGCTGAAAGTTTGGCTGTGGTAGTCTTACGAGTGCGAGAACACTTGTGAGGAGGAAACCAATAGGTTGCCTGAGGCCCACGGGCAATTCCGTGGACTTGGGTTGTGATTTGGCCATATGGGCTGGAATGGACTAAATATTGGACCCATAATAGGCAAAAACTAAATATTGATGCTATGTTATAGGAATTTGTATGTAAGCATGAATATGAAAGTGACTGGGCCTAACGGGCCATATAAATGTTATTTGGGCCTAATGGGCCAAATACAGGTATGTGAATTTGATTGGGCTTTGTAAGGGGTTTTGGGCCTAGAATATGATAACTACATAAAACTTAATAATTATTTGCGACCGTGGACAAGTCATAGGTTAAGGTGTGGCAACTGGTATATGCATGTCTAGGATTGGATCTAGGGAGAGCTTGGTACTTAAGCAGTCTTAATGACCCACCTCCTCTTCTCTGGAATCCTACCTGGTGCATAGTATTCGTTCATCTTAGCTCACGGGATTTGTTAACGGGCCAAGGTAAGTAAAAATCATAATAAAGAGAAAATTACCGAAATGCCCCTAAGGGAAAAAATGACCAAAATACCCCTAGGTGTTGAATGTAAGTTTTATGGATGTGACATGCATACATATGATATTCTTCTTAGGTCGCATATAAGTTGGAAATTATAGAACAGAGGAAGTATATGAGGATCGCATGGTTGCTTGACAATCGTGGATCCAACGGCAGCTTTTAAAGCCCAATATGTAAATGAAGGTAGTTCCGCAACTGGGCTACCATTGTGTGTTGGTTGGGTGGGTCGATATTTATATCCCCACATGGTGTGGCGGGGGACAGAGCTGGTGTGTAGCGGATGGATAATTTGAATGGGATTGCATTGCATGTTTGATGTATGATGGTTTTTGGAATGCTTGTTTTTTTGTGTGTTGAGGGTTGTACACACTGAGTTTGCAAAAACTCACCCCTTCTTTTATTTTATTTTCAGGTGAAGCTCAGTAGACAATGTTTGGAGGGACTCTGGGTGGCCAGCTAGCAAGATAATTTGGACTTGGTTTTTTTTAAGCATATAAGTTTTTATTTTATTAAGTATATTTCAGACCAGATTGTAACAAGGTTTCATTATGTTATTATTACTTGAATTATTATTATTTTCGTTGTAAATATGAAAAGTTGAACATGGGTTTCCTAAATTATAGTATGTTTTCTACGTTTTCACGACTAAATTTTAAAATGACATGTTTTCATAAAATCATATGTTTTAAACAAGTGATTGAAAGGATTTTTTTTTTAAGTTAATTACGGTTTCTTTTATTTTAAGAAGGGTTTTCAATGAAAACACGGTTTTCGCTAAAACACTTCAATGTAACATGTCGGATTCGACCATAATGTCTGGGCCAGGTTTGGGGTGTTACATGTCCAAAGTCATTAACCAACTTTAATGCACAAACTCATATCACTATCAAACCATTTCCAAAACATATATCATCTATCACCTATGCCATTCATTCATAACTCATAGCATCATAACCAAAACAGTTTAAACCATGATCAAACATAATCAAAACCAAGCTTAGAAGTAAAGCCATTTTCGTATGGCTTTAATTATACATAACCAAAGTTCATCATTTCAAAACGTAATCCAGCCTATACATGCCACGGTTTCAAAAATTCAACTTATAAAATACTGAAGGCAGTCGATAGTGTGATAGACTTTGTTGACGATCCCCGAGCTCGTAACTTGAATCCAAAATTTATAAAACAGAAACACATATATTCACAGAGTAAGCTTATATAGCTTAGTAAGTCATAAGCAAGTAAACTATTTAATAGTATGAACAATTTATTTAAGACAAGTCTATTTATACTTTGATGGTCGTTTTAATCCAACATCTCATGGTTTCACATATTATGTACTTTTGCATATAGCTTTACTTAAAGCCGAATACACATATATAAATGTTAACAAAATATATTTCAATTTCAAAGCTAATTATCATTATGTTAACACATATACACATATCCTTGAATCAAAATATGACATAGTATACATTTACATAACAATGGCCGAATATACTACACCAAGTACACATGTTCACATTAGTAACTTACTTACCTTATTCAATTAGGTGATAACCCAATTCATAACTGATCATCATAGCTCATTTTGCACAATTTCTCACAACCTAACGCTGCCTAATGAACCATTCGGAATTGGATAGGACACCTAGATAATCACACATATATCATACAATGCCAACGTCCTAGATGTGGTGTAACAGTTTGGTTTTGACCCTAGTCGGAATAGTGGTTTCAAGACCACAAATCCAAGTTATAAAAATATTTAAATATTATTTTTTGTGCTTATTATATGTGAATTGACATGTGTGAAAGTTTCGTACAAAAATTTGATCAATTGTGTGCTTAATTTGATAAAAAGGACCGAATCGCGTAAAATATAAAAGTTGTCTGTTATATGTTAAAGGTGCCTATTTGTTTTGGCTTATTATTTGAGAGGTATTTATGTTGATATTTGAAAATTTTAAGCTTGAGTGGACCTTAATAACCTTGTATATAATGGTTTATTAATGTTTAATGAAAGGATAAAATGGTAAAATGTTTATTAATGTTAATATAATAAAACAAAACATGTTAATGGATGAATTATTCATCCATACTTGCCAAAATTCAAATAAAAAGAGAATAAATAAAATAATTTAGGGTTCAGCTAAGTTAAAGCTCAATTAAGGTATGAGTTTTGATCAGTTTTTGATAATTTCTACGTTTTTGTGATTGTTGCTTAGTATACTATCAAGCCCATGTCTTAATTTATAATTTTTTTTGTTGATTTTTAAATGTGCCATGGATGAATTCATGAGATTTATGTTGTTAAATGATGAAAAATGGAAGTTTGATGTTGGGTTTATAAGTTTTGTCTTTGGATTTTTGGTGATTTGAGTAAAATGGGCTAAATTGTGAAAATTGTAAATTGAAGGACTAAAATGTGAAATAAATGAAAGGTATGGACTTGTATGAGAGCTATGAAAATTTGGTTAAGCTTGTGTACAAGCAAATTATGTGTATTTTTTGATTTTGTGAATTAGGGACTAAAGTGTTAAAATGTGAAAATGTGAGGGCTAGTTTGCAAAATTCCCTAATTATGTGTATTATAGATTGGTTTGAATGATTCAGTGAATAAAATGGTTAATTTTGAATACATATAGATCAAGAAAAGAGGGAATCAGACTTAGACCGAGGGAAGTCGAAGATTATAGAGTAAACAATCTAAGTCGACAATTTCGAGTACGAGGTAAGTTCGTACGTAAAATATGAAGTTATAAGTATATTTTGATGCTTTGATTATACATAGGTTATATATATATTTGGTCTGGATGAGTACGATGATAAATCAATTATATTTGACACTAAGTGTGCGATTCAAACTAGTTTCGGCTACATGAGGCACTAAGTGTAATACCCCTAACCTGCATCCGTCACCGGACTGAGGTTACGAGGCATTACCAGACCTGACACAACTTCCGAACGGTTACATAAACTCTTAAGTCTTTATGAATGCATATATAATAATAATTAAATCACAAAGTAAAATTTTACGAAACATTAACATTAACATTAAATAAACATCTCATTTCATACTCGAACCCTGTTATTTTAAAAAATAATCAGGTTTCCTTATAACTTGAATTATAATTCATTTGGTCTTCTTTTCTTTTTTTTTAAAACCTTAACCCAATATAAAGTTTAATGAAACTTATAGAATGAGTAAAACATACAAACTACAGTACACTTCAAACACATTAAAAATCATACATAAATAGAACTCATAAAACTAAGTACCCATAATCTTATCAATTTGATCTTATCATATTTAGCACATGTACATTACCACATAATCAACCAGTTTATAATCATAATTTAGGGACTGACCTATACACTACTCAACATTCATCAATTATCAAGGAGGACATTTATTCATCACATAAAAGCTCATATTATCTTCATGATTTTCTAATGCACTAGTCACCTTACATTTGGTCATTTTTCAATGCATTTAGCCGAATACAAATTTGTTTAACAAATATGCTTTAACAGTTGTTCACTTTCAACTTTATTCAATTAATTTACAAATCTATAAATTTCAAAAGTCTAAACTTATATATATATCAGACATAATTTGTATAACATTTTCACATCTCATAACCGAATAAAAACATGATAATATTACCTATTAGCAATATAACAAACATCATAATTATAACTAATTTAAAAACCACATATTTGACTAAGTATTTAAGTATACATTTTACTAAGATTTATGTCATATCAAATTTATTACAACATATGTTTATATATATAGGCCAAATCATGTTAAATACATATACTATACATTTACCAAAATACAACTCAAAACCAACTCGCTTTTCATTAATTCGAAACTAGTGAACTATTCATAAAAACAATTCATACCATATAACATGTATATCAAAATAAAATCCAACCATGTTTGGGTATAACCTAATATTCTTTAATACCAAACCACCTAATATCGCCTTAACTAAACATATCAACTAAATTCACATTCACTTTTATCCATGCATAAACTAATGTCAAATCAATCATTTATACACATCCTAAATCTTCAACCATCTTCAATGTACATAACACATATAAACTCGATTAAGGTTTCATGTACTCACATAACATACTAGTCATAGTTTACATATAAACACATATAATAGCCAAAACATCATAACCACAACCAAACATATCCATAGCATATTACAACTTAAAACCAAACATCAATCCTATATGTCACAAAGCATACTTACCAAAATGAACATAAACCATGGTCAAATATAACCGAACATAAGCATAATGATCAAGCCTTGTAACTAAACTTAACAAAATAAACAAGCCATTTTCGCATGGCTCATTATATACATACTTCAAACTTGACCAAAAACAATACATGCCATAGATTCGAGTTTAAACTTATAAAATACCAAAAATAGTCGATAGTGTGATGGACTTTGCTGACGATCCCTGAGCTCGTAATTTGACTTCAAAATCTATAAAACAGAGACAAACATAAACACATACAGTAAGCTATCATAGCTTAGTAAGTCATAAGCAAATAAATAACTCAATATCAATATCAACTCATTTAAATCAAGCTAATTATACTATCATGATCACATTTATTCTCAAACTCAACATTTCATATATATATATAACATATTCTTTCATATTCAAATTTAACCTTGGCTGAATATTCATGTATTTTTTTATCTGAGTAACATTCAACTTCAAATCCTTAATACCATCATATAATCGATTATATATAAGTTCATATACATATATTTGTTTTTATCATTTTATAACATGTAACAAATAACCAACTTACCTTAATTCAAATAAGAAATAAGCTATTACATACCTGATCACTTTAGCTCATTTTACACATTCAATCACACTTATCATTACCCGTTGAACCCTTCAGAATTAAATAAAATACTCGGATAACCATACATATCGTACAATGCCAACGTCCCAGATGTGGTCTTACATGTAATCACATATCGGTGCCACTGTCCTAGACAGGGTCTTACTCGCACACATATATCAGAGTCACATATCGATGCCAACGTATTAAACGTGGTCTTACTCACAAACATATATCGGAATCACATATCGATGTCAACGTATTAAATGTGGTCTTACTCACACACATATATCAGAATCACATATCAATGCCAACATATTAAACATGGTCTCACACATAATCACAAGTCAAAGTCTCATATATAACCATTTATCAATTTTAACTTGGCCAAAACACAAATATGTTCATTAGTAAAATTATTATTCACTTTCTAGGTCACAAAATCATCATATAATCGAATATGTATATACTCATGATTTAGACTTTAATATCATATACATATATCATTTAGCCGAATTTAAATTTGCAAATACAATTAACCAACACTTTAACATATATAGTTTATGTCTTTACTTCAAATACCAAAACTTATTCATTACTTTTTCATCAAACATAAATTATTTTTCATTACTCAATGCCGATTTATAATTTACTACTAATTGCTACAATTATTTATAGATCACCTATATTGAAATTTAACAACATCAAGTTGCTTATAAACCTACCTCGAACGATGAAAAACGGAACGGGACGACTAGCCGACAACTTTAGTTTTTCCCCGGTCCAAATCTGATTTCCTTGGTTCTTGATCTAAACATATTCAAATTAAACTCATTCAAACATATTTTCATTCAATTTAGTCCAAAAACACATAAATGAGCAAATTACCATTTTACACTTTTTACAATTTAGTCCCTATTGCACAAAACACAAAATATGCAAAATTTCAATACACCCATGTTAGGCCGAATGTTCCTATTGCTCATACAAGTCCATATATTTCATTTATTTCACATTTTAGTCCCTCAATTTATTATTTTTTCAATTTAGTCCTAATTGCTCAAAATCATCAAAAATTCCAATACAAAACATGTTAATCTAAAACATATCTTTCATATTTCATCATCAAACAACAAAAATCACAAGCTTTTAACAATGGCATAACTCAAAATATTCAAAAAAAATCAAAAATTCAAGCATGGGTCTTGTAGATAACTTAGCAACGATCTCAAAAACGTAAAAATTATCAAAAATTGAGCTCGTTTCATCCTTGATTGAGCTCCAACAATGGCTGAACCCTAAGCTTGGTTTCTTATTTTGTTTTTTTATGATATTTGTTCACTAAGAAAGATAATGAATATGGTTTTTAATTATGATATATTATATCATATATAAGTTATTAATCATCTTACAAATTTAACCTTTTAAAATTAATTAGAAAACCATATTTAACATGTCCAAAATCATCTACTTATAAAATCAATGGCATAATTGTAACATAAGCACTTCCTCTTATAAAGACACATTCATTTTGACCCTTTTATAATTAACCATCAAATTTTCATTTTACGCGATTAAGTCGTTTTATTTAATCGGGCACTCAAACGATAAAATTAAATCACGAAAATTTCACACACACAAATTCACACATAATAAACACAGAAAATAATTTTAAAATTTTTTTTGATTCGGATTCATGGTCCCGAAACCACCGTTCCGATTAGGGTCTAAATCGGGCTATTACACTAAGTGTGCGATACCGATACGGTTTCAGTTAATTTAGATGGCACTAAGTGTGTGAAATCATTATAGCTTCGGCTAATCCTTAAAGCACTAAGTGTGCAGATGTTTAAAGTATGAATAATCTTTAAAAAGTCTTAAAATATTTGAACGAGACGTGAGAATGATAATGAATGAATACGGAAGGTTTAGGTACGTATAATACCTATGTGGTAGATGGTATTATGTATAGAAAGTTCATTGAATTAGTATAAACATATGGATGGTGTTGGTATAGAATTTATAGATGAATTGAGAATTTATAAATACTTATGTGTTGATGTTTTATATTTTAGATACTGTTGATGATTTTTAGTACGAGCTTACTAAGCTTTTGAAATCTTACTTTGTGTGTGTTTGTTTTGTTTTATAGTTATCGAAGCTACTGTGAGGTCGGGGATCGTCAAGGATTATCACCACACTATCGAACTTCATTTTGGTACATTTTGGAAGTATAAATATTGGAGTATGGCATGTATAGGCTAGAAGTGTTTTGATATGTTTTGTATTGTATATATTATGCCATGTGATATAGCTAGTTTGTGTTTGAATTTATGGTTGGAAATACTATATGATATGATTTGAATGACCAAAAGAAATGGTCAATGTTGATAAGTTTTGGTAAGTTTTGATCATGGAATTGAATGATGTATTGAAACATATGCCTTGGTGTGATTTTAGTCTAGATTTGTTATGATTTGGTTGATGAAATGAGATTGGAATTGTTAATAATGTTATGGCATAAATGGTGTATGGTTTGGGGTGGCAAATTGGCTTTTCAAATGGCCTATTTTTGTCCACACGGGCAGAGACACAGGCGTGTGTCTCAACCGTGTGCGACACACGATCATGTTGTACGGTCGTGTGTCCCCTGGGGTACCCTACAAATGTAAGTCAGTCTTGGGCACAGCCAAGGCACACGGGCATGTGGCTAGTCGTGTGACCCAAGTCAGTTTCGACCACGGTCAAGGCACACGGGCGTGTCTTGTGGCCGTGTGTGCAAGTTAGTATGTATGCTCTGTTTCACCACGGGTAAGACACACGGGCATATCTAATGCCGTGTTAGGCATACGGCCTATTCACACGAGCATGTGACCTTTGAAAAGTTGAAAAAAAATTCTAAGTTCTAGAACTTTCACATGTTATCAATTTGGTCCTAAACGCATGATTTAGACTTTGTATGATAGTTTAAAGTTCCTATTGAATACGAATAATCTATGATTATTGAAATGAAATGGTATTTGTTATGTGATTGTTCGGAT
Source organism: Gossypium longicalyx (assembly GCA_025698465.1). NCBI lineage: Eukaryota > Viridiplantae > Streptophyta > Magnoliopsida > Malvales > Malvaceae > Gossypium > Gossypium longicalyx. Next base: position 49,655,317 of record CM046995.1, read on the forward strand.
CTGAGTTATGAGTCCAGTAATGCCTCTTAACCTATTCCGACGACGGTTACGGGTTAGGGGTGTTACACTTGGTCTTACATGTAGTCACAAATCAATACCACTGTCTCAGACAGGGTCTTACTCACACACATATATCGAAATCACATATCGATGCCATGGTCTTACTCGTACATCACATATTTGAATCCTATGTCATGACATATGTATCCTAGCTATTCCTAAGGTTCATACGAGGCTTTCGGACGTCGTAACTCGGTCGAAGCGAATTCGAAAATATACTAACCAAGCTTACTCATATTCGGCTATTGCATATATAAAATCACATATTTCATTTTAGCAAGTATAATTTGCATTTAATTATAATTAGGTACATCTATTTGCTTATAAACTTACCTCGGACGATGTAAAATGGAACGGGACAGCAAATCGACAACTTTTGTTTTCCCTCGATCCAAATCCGATTTCTTTGGTTTTTGATCTAAACATATTCAAATTAAGCTCATTCAAACATATTTTCATTCAATTTAGTCCAAAAACACGTAAATAGGTAAATTACCAATTTACCTTGACATTTTACACTTTTTACAATTTAGTCCCTACTGCACAAAACACAAATTATATAAAATTTCTCAATACCCATGTTAGACCAAATCTTACCCATACTCATACAAGTCCATTTATAAAGCCAATAGCAATTCGGCCCCTTATACATTAAACTACCAAATTTTTATTTTAAGCGATTTAGTCATTTTATTTAATCGAGCACCCAAACGATAAAATTAAAACACAAAAATTTCACAGATATAAATTCACACATAATAAACACAGAAAATAATTTTTAAATATTTTTCTGACTCGGATTCGTGGTCCCAAAATCACCATTCTGACTAGGGTCTAAATCGGGCAGTTACATTATACATCTTTGTACTATCTGGGAGAACAGATAAACACCCACTATGTTCCTCGTGCAAAATTTCCTGAATAAACTCATCATCTCTTGGTACACAAACCCTATCTCGAAACATCAAACAATCATCAGAACCTGAAAATCTAATTCAATACTCGATTCACATTGGACTCTTTTAGCTTGCAATTCACTGTCACATTTCTGAGCCTCACAAATCTGTTGTAAAACATCGGTCTAGCTCTCAACTTAGCTAGAATCGAATCATCGTTGGATAAGGTCAACTGAGTATTCATAGCCCTCAAAGCAAACAATGACTTCCAACTCAAAGCATCAGCGACCACATTCGCCTTTCCTGAATGGTAGTCAATCACTAACTCGTAATTTTTTAAGAATTCCAACTATCTCCTTTGTCGTAAATTCAACTCCTTTCGAGTCATTAGGTACTTTAAACTTTTATGATTAGTATACACATGAAATTTCTCACCATATAAATGATGTCTCCAAATCTTCAACACAAACACAATGGCGACTAGTTCCAAATCATATGTCAGATAATTCTTCTCATGTGGTTTCAGCTGCCTCGAGGCATAAGCTATCACATTGCCTTCTTGCATAAGTACACAACCCAATCCATTCAAGAATACATCACTATAGATCATAAACTCTTTTCTCAACTCGAGTTGTACCAAAACCCGTGCCTCAGTCAACGATGCCTTTAATTTCTTAAAACTTTCTTGACACTTTTCAGACCATTCAAACTTGACATCTTTTTGTAGCAATTTTGTCAACAATCATGGAAAATTCTTTAATAAATAGTCTGTAATAAGCAGCTAAGCCTAGAAAGCTTCTTGTAACACCCCCCAACCCGGCCTAGATGTTATGGCTGAATTCGGCGTGTCACATCAAAGTATTTTTTAAAAAATTGATCCTTTTGGTAGGAATCCGTTACTGAGTCTAAAACCTTTTATTTTTATTTAACAAAAGTTCTCATCAATTTGGTATATCACTTCAATTTAAATCGTTGAAACATTTCAAAAACTTTGTTGTTGAATGCTCGTATTTTTTAGAAAATCATGTTATTTTGAAAACTCATGTTTTCCCTAGGCTAGCGGTTTAAAATAAGAAATTAAAATCCAAATTAAAACTTAAAACCCACCAACAGCTTTATTACATAAAATGAAACTCGAAACGAAATCTAAATGCAAATAAAAGAAACCGCAGCAGTAGTGTGGTCATCTCCGAGTCCCTCGCAGCTCCAAACCATCTAAGCTTAGGGATTACCTGCACAGTTAGAAACGGAGTGAGTTTATGAAAACTCAGTGTGTAATCCCCATAACCAATAAACACTGAGTAACACAACATCAATGCGATCCAGGCCGAAGCCCTATTGATGTCGATGACGATTGCATAATGCAACCCATCCCATAACCATCCAGCACACCACCCGTACCAATCAACACACCTGTGGGGATGTTAATCGTCCCACCCAACTAGCACACCAAATATCGTAGCAAAAAGCCAATAACAATAATAACACGACTTAGTGCGCGAAGAATGATAAGTGTGGTAAGCCACCAGTAATAGCACATGTGACATAGTCACCAGTACAATACTTCCTCCATATCATAACCCACCCCATGCAGATGTCGTGTCATAAACAATATGCGTACGTAGTATATCATGCTTATAACCAATCATGTAAATGTCATTCACACATTAAAATAGCCCACCGCTAGCATCATAAAGGTCACACCATCAGTTAGGGGTAAATCAATATTTTTTACCCCTCAGGGATATTTCGGTCACTTAGCTAATTTTAGGATCTCAGTATAGATAACAACCCTTTAGAAGGTCTACAATCATCACGAACGACTCAAACAACCCATGTGGCTTAAACAGGTAAATGGGCCTAAGGCCCATTACTCGGCCCAAGTGGGCCCACAATCTCACGTGGCCCCTTTTAGCCTAAATCCAGCCATGGCTGTGAAAATTTCATAGCCTAGTCCAACACTTATCATCTTTCATGAATTTTGCTACGCGTGGGCCCTCGAGTCCATCGGCCCACATGGCCCATTTCAACCCATAGAGGCCCACAACGGCCAAAGCCCATGAGAGCGCTCGCGGTGGCCTCCACAGTCTGTCGCCCAAAGTTTGTGGCTCGATTCATCTTGCGAGCGTTTGCACACTCGCGTGATCGCAAAAGCCAAAGTTTTGGCTTTTCGGCTTCTACCGATTCGTGGTTACGCAGTAGGCTGGGTACAGACCTTTTGGCTTTTGATTAATAATAGAGTGGTGTACGGTTACACACCTTTTGGAAAGAAAGACGTTGAACCCTGCGCGCTCAACCTAAATCCAAAACAATGAACCTTAGTCAGTTCTTCAATGCTTTGGTTAACCCTCTAACTACGTACTCACCAATTCCCAACAATAAGCATCGCTTACCTTGCAAGGACCAATGGGGCTTAAACCACCCTTATCCAACGATCATCCTTCTAAAAACCACAATCTGCATCAACAAACCATTATTTAGTAACTTAATAATACTCCATTAAAACCAACCGCACTTCTTACCACAACATGAACTAGATCGAAAGGCTAAAGCATTAGGCCCACCCCCTTGGGTAATGTCACAACCCCCTAGCACCCTTCGAACGAAAAAGAAAACGTTAGATGAGCATATCCTCACGACAGTCAAGAGGATTTGGCTCAGGAATACCCAAATCGAAAAAAAACACAAAGAAGCCTTAACCATTTGGCCAGGAAAAACACTTACCTTACTTAACAGAGACTAAGAATCGGTTAGGCCACCACCGCTTCGGTCACACAGGGAGAGAAACAAGCAGCTAACTTCAAGAGAGAAAAAACAATGAAAAGGATGAAGGAGGAGTTGGGAAACAAGCAGCTAACTTCAAGAGAGAAAAAACAATGAAAAGGATGAAGGAGGAGTTGGGTTCGATTTCTTCGACTTTAGAAACAAGAAGAAAAGATGTTTGAGACAACCAAAAAGAAACAGGTTACTAAGGTTTGGCTAAAGAGGATTCGGCAAGCTTGGCTCAAAGAAGAAAAGAGAAGAAATTGGGAGGAGGGAAAAATCACTTACAATCGGCACCAAAAGGTAACAAAAAGAAAAGCGAAAAAGTTGAACAAAAGTATTCGGCACCTACCCCAAACAACAATTGCCGAAAATGCCTAACCCAAAACCCCTTGACCGAATTTGCACCCCCACACACACACCCATTCGGCTACAACTCCCTCCCAACACAAATTCCATGATTATCTCCACAATTTTCTCCACATAATCCACTCCTTATCTCTCCATGATCCACTCCCAAGACCAGTTCAAACTCACACATAGCAGAGTCCAAAACCACTTCAACCTTTTGCCGCCCCCTTCTAGCAAAATTTTAAATACTCCTTTGCTTGCCATGGGATTCGAACTCATGCCTCCTCAGCTGCTCCACAAGCCACTTGCCACTAAGCCACAAGGCTTCTTGTGTCATCAACCAACCACGATTACTGATAAGGCCTAAGTGTCAGCGCTTAGGATCTTTTAAGAGCAAAAACAAAGATGCTACAAAAACCGGAACTTGACCCCAGGACTTCCCAAACACCCCCAAACACACCTAAATCAACTAACCATCAAAGAAAACAGGAATTTATGCTCAAACCGGCAAAATTACAAACCCTAAATTTTTAGGGCGTTACAGCTCTACCCCCTTAAAGAAATTTTGGCCTCAAAATTTACCTGGTCAGAATAAATGAGGATATTGATGTCGCATTGACTCTTCTGGTTCTAATGTGGCCTCCATTACGTCGTGATTGTGCCAAAGCACCTTGACCAGTGGAACAGACTTCTTTCTCAATACCTTAACATCACGCTCCAAGATTTGCACTGGTTCCTCCTCAATCGATAAATCGGATCTAACTTCAATTTCTTCGACTGGCACGACGTGTGAGGGATCAGAACAGTACTGCTTAAGCATGGAAAAGTGAAACACGTCATGAATTCTTTCCAACTCTGGAGGTAACTCAAGTTGATACGCAATCGGTCCTACACACCTAAGTGCCCGATAAGGCCCAATAAATCTAGGGTTCAGCTTTCCCTTTCGTCCAAACCTCATAATTTTCTTCCACGGTGATACTTTAAGGAATACATAATCCCCCACAAAGTACTCAATCTCCTTTCGTCTTAAGTCCGCATAGGACTCTGCCTATCAAACGCTTCTTTTAACCGATCTCGAATCAGTTTTACCTTGTCTTTTGTATCAGCAATTAACTCCAGCCCCAGAATTCGTCGCTCACCCAATTCAGTCCAACAAGTAGGAGTACGACACCTACGACCATATAATGCTTCGTACAGTGCTATACGAATACTAGACTGGTAGCTGTTGTTATACGCAAGTTCCTCCAACGGCAAATAATCTTCCCAACTGCCCCTGAAATCTAATACACAACTCCTTAACATGTCTTCCAATATATGTATTACTCTCTCACACTATCCATCCGTCTGAGGATGAAACGCAGTACTGAAATCCAGTCGTGTACCCAACGCCTCGTGTAATTTCCTCCAGAACCGAGATGTAAACCTAGGATCTCTGTTAGATATGATAGAAACTGGTACTCCATGCAACCTTACAATCTCTACCACATACAACTTGGCCAATTTTCGTAGCGAATAATCAGTGCGAATCGGTATAAAATGGGCAGACTTAGTCAGTTGGTCTACAATCAGCCAAACCGAATCCTTCCTAGAAGGTGACAAGGGTAAACCACTCACAAAATCCATGGTCACCCTCTCCCACTTCCAAAGTGGGATCTTAACTTGTTGTAGTAACCCAGAAGGTACCTGATGCTCCGCCTTAACCTGCTAACATGTCAGGCACTTACTCACATAATCGGTAACTTTGCGTTTTAACCTACGCCACCAATACAGCTCACGAAGATCCCGATACAACTTATTTCCACCAGGATGCATGGCATAAGGGCTACCATGTACCTCTCGCAGAATAGACTACCTCAGACCAGAATCATTCAGTATACACACTCTTCCACGGAAACATAACACCCATTCCCCATTCAGTCCAAAATCTAAAGTCTCACCTTTTTCCACTTGCTGAGAACGAGGAGCTAGCGACTCATCAAACAATTATTTCTCCTTAACTTGATCAGTCCAAGTCGGTCTCACTTGCAGTTCAGCTAACAAGCTACCATCATCGAACAGGCTAAGACGAGCAAACATTGCTCTTAAATCAGAGACAACTCTCATCGCTCGGTCGTCGGCTACCACATTAGCCTTGCCTGGGTGGTACTCAATTGAACAATCGTAATCTTTAAGCAACTCAATCCACCTTCGTTGCCTAAGGTTCAACTCCTTCTGAGTAAGGAGATACTTGAGGCTTTTATGATCCGTATAAATAATCGTCCTCTCCCCATACAAATAATGCCTCCAAATTTTTAGTGCAAACACTACCACTGCTAACTTTAAATCATGAGTGGGATAATTCACCTCGTGAGGTTTAAGCTGCTGCGACGCACAAGCAACCACCTTTCCTTCTTGCTTCAACACACACCCCAATCCAACATGTGACACATCGCTGTAAACAGTAAATTCCTTTCCAGACTCCGGTTGTATCAAAACAGGAGCCTCAGTTAAGACTTTCTTCAACTTCTCAAAACTCTCTTATTGTTTATCGGACCAAACAAACGGCACCCCTTTTCGCAACAATTTAGTCAACGGTGCAGCTATCACTGAAAATCCTTCCACAAAACGTCTGTAATAACCCACTAAACCCAGAAAACTTCGAATCTCAAATACTATCTTTGGTGGTTTCCATCCTAACACGGCTTCAATTTTCCAACGGTCGACCCTAATCCCCTCGGCAGACACCACGTGACCCAAAAATGTCACCTCACGCAACCAAAACTCGCACTTACTGAATTTTGCGTACAATTTTTTCTGTCTCGAAATTTGCAGGACAATCCGCAAATGTTCATCATGCTCCTCCTCACTTCCCGAATGCACCAATATATCATCTATAAACACTACTACGAACTGATCCAGATAAGGTTGAAATACTAGGTTCCGTGTCCATGAAGGCAGCTGGTGCATTCGTTAATCCGAACGACATTACTAGGAACTCGTAATGACCATAACGAGTCCTAAACACTGTCTTATACACATCAGCTTCCTTAACCTTCAACTGATGGTACCCAGATCGAAGATCTATTTTGGAGAACACAGCAGCTCCTCGCAACTGATCAAATAAATTATCAATCCTCAGAAGAGGCTACTTGTTTTTGATGGTCAGCTTATTCAGTTGACGATAGTCAATGCACATGCGCATGGACCCATCCTTTTTCTTCACAAACAGTACTGGTGCTCCCCACAGAGACACACTCGGTCAAATGAATCCTCGGTCTAACAGTTCTTGAATTTGAGCCTTTAACTCCACTAACTCCTTTGGTTCCATTCTATATGGGGCGATGGACACTGGAGTTGTTCCTGGTGGAAGCTCGATTCCGAATTCAACCTCTCGGTCTGGAGGCAAGCTCGGAAGCTCTTCTGGAAAAACATCCGTAAACTCCTTAACTATTCTAACATCCCTAACAGTAAGACTTTTAGTCTCAGAATTGCTGACATACGCTAGAAAAGCCTCACAACCCTTGCGAACCAGCTTCTCGGCTCTTAACACTGATATCACACTAGACAAATTATCCCCTCTCTCTCCTATTATAGCCACCTCCTCGTCCTCTGAAGATCTCAACACCAACCATTTAGCAGCACAATCCAATTTCGCACGATGCTTTACCAGCCAATCCATGCCTAAAATAATATCAACTTCCCCGAATGGCAGCTCCATTAAATTCGTAGGAAATACGACCCCTTGAACTTCCAAGGGCATATCCTTGAACAACTTATCCACCCCGACCGATTGTCCTAGCGAACTCCACACCGTCATTTCACTAGCAGTGCTCTCAGATTGAATACCCAACATCCCGGACACAGTGCACGTAACATACGAATGCGTAGATCCAATGTCAATTAAAGCAACATATGGCAAATTATAGATAAAAAATGTACCGTTTATGACATCAGGGGCGTCACCATCCTCCCGACGGCGAGCGGCATAAACCAAAGCTGGTTGTCTCGCCTCAGTAATACCTGTGCCTCCACTCGATGCTCCACGACCACGTCCAAATTCATTTCCTCCTCTGGCCTGCCCACGACCCCTCAGTGGCTGACCACCTCACACTGGCTGAACATGACCTTGTCCTGTCACTTGCATCGGGGTGGGCTTCTGAGGACAATTCCTTACCTGATGATCTAAGGACCCACACCTGAAGCACGCCCCAATATTTTTCCAACACTCACCCAAATGAGATCTTCCACATTCAGCACAGGGCTGCGGTCTTGCAACAACAACAGGATCTCCAGCTCGGACTGGCCCATTAAATCTGGCCCTCTTATTATGTCCACCTGCTGAACTTGAGGACCCAAAATCCCTTTTACCTATGCCCCGATCTTTCTCCCGATTCTGGCATTCAGACCGCTTCACGATCTCAACAATCTTTACTTTTTCAACAAAGGCAGCAAAGCCTCGCTCCCTCTGTGGAGATATCAGAACTCTCAATCCATCGCGAAATCCATCTTCGAACCGCACACAGCATTCGTACTCAGTAGCTACTATCCCACAAGCATAACGACTCAATCGTAAAAATTCTGCCTCATAAGCCGCAACAGTTCTATTCCCTTGGGTCAAGTTCAGAAATTCCTTCCTTCGAGCATCCACATAACTTGCGCCCACATACTTTCCTTGAAAGGACGCCTCAAAGAAATCCCATGTCAGACGGTCAGCTTGTGTATCTTTCCTCACAGTAAGCCACCATTTGTAAGCCTCATCTCGCAGCAACGACACTACCCCCTTCAATTTTTGTTCCACAGTACAGTCTAGATCATCCATTATTCGTTCTGTAGCCTCTAACCAATATTCTGCCACGTTCGGGGCTACACCAGAAATACCCCTAAAAATCTCCGCCCCATTGGATAGGAGTCGTTCAGAAATTGACCCCCGAGTCACTGATCTCGTACTTACTCCAGCAACTCTTTCAAGAACTCGCAGCATCGCCTAAGACAAGGCATCAACCCCAATTATTCGATCACGAGACCCAGTCTTAGTTACTGGTGAAGCTGGTGTCTCTCTAGCAGGCATGTGACCCGACGCTGAAGACCCAGCCCCAGCACCACCCCGGCCTCTACCACGGCCTCGCGTATCCCTTCCACGAGTATCTCTAGTGCTCATATCGATATTCGCTTTATCTGTATTTAAAAGTTTTATGCTATCAGTTTATAATTCCAGTTTGACATTAACAGATATTTTATGATAAACATTATTTAGAATTTTGTTTTTGCAGATCGAGATCCCGCTACCAACATCAATTTTCTACAGTCTTAGTTTGCTCTAACCAGAGATTTAAAACAATAAGTAATAGTAGAGAACTTACAGATTTGGCGTCGGAGACTCGGTGTGCCACACTTTCAGTAAAATCATTTCAAAAACAGGTCAAGTACCGTTGAAAATTTCCCAAAACCAAATTTCAGAAAAACCTTTTTTAAACCCCAATTTTAGAAAAGAAGGAAAAATTACTTTTCTACTACCAATACCACAGCCGAGTTTTGTAACCTGGCTCTGATACCACTAAATGTAGCACCCCCAACCCGGCCTTGACGTTATGGCCGAATTCGGCGTGTCACATCAAAGTATTTTTTAAAAAATTAATCCTTTTGGTAGGAATCCGTTACTGAGTCTAAAACCTTTTATTTTTATTTAACAAAAGTTCTCACCAATTTGGTATATTACTTCAATTTAAATCGCGGAAACATATCAAAAACTTTGTTGTTGAATGCTAGTATTTTTTAGAAAATCGTGTTATTTTGAAAACTCGTGTTTTCCCTAGGCTAGCAGTTTAATATAAGAAATTAAAATCCAAATTAAAACTTAAAACCCACCAACAGCTTTATTACATAAAATGAAACCCGAAACAAAATTTAAATGCAAATAAAAGAAACCGAAGCAGTAGTGTGGTCATCTTCGAGTCCCTTCCAGCTCCAAACCATCTAAGCTCAGGGATTACCTGCACAGTTAGAAACGGAGTGAGTTTACGAAAACTCAGTGTGTAATCCCCATAACCAACAAACAGAAACGGAGTGAGTTTACGAAAACTCAGTGTGTAATCCCCATAACCAACAAAGCGATCAAGAACACAACATCAAGATAGTCGGGCCAAGCCCTATTCAGAGATCGGTGACAAAGGCATAATGCAACCCATCCCATAACCATCCAAAGACACCATCCGCATTCACTAACAAAGCACACTGTGGGGATGTTAATCGTCCCACCCAACCAGCACACCAAATATCGCAGCAAAGCTGCCAGTAACAATAATAACGCAGCGTAGCTGCTAGTAACAGTAAGTGTGGCAAGCCACCAGTAATAGCACATGTGACTTAGTCACTAGTACAGTACTTCCTCCATATCATAACCCACCCCATGCACATGTCGTGTCATAAACAATATGCCTATGTAGTATATCATGCTTATAACCAATCATGTAAATGTCATTCACACATTAAAATAGCCCACCGCTAGCATCATAAAGGTCACACCATCAGTTAAGGGTAAATCAGTAATTTTTAGCCCTCAGGGATATTTCGGTCACTTAGTTGATTTTAGGATCTCAGTACAGATAGCAACCCATTAGAAGGTCTACAATCGTCACGAACGACTCAAACAACCCGTGTGGCTTAAACAGGGTAAATGGGCTTAAGGCCCATTACTCGGCCCAAGTGGGCTCACAATCTCACGTGGCCCCTTTTAGCCTAAATTCAGCCATGGCTGTGCAAATTTCATAGCCTAGTCCAACACTTATCATCTTTCGTGAATTTTACTATGCGTGGGCCCTCGAGCCCATCGGCCCACACAGCCCATTTTAGCCCATAGAGGATCATAACAGCCCAAGCCCACGAAAGCGCTCGCGGTGGCCTCTACAGTCTGTCGCCCAAAGTTTGTGGCTCGATTCATCTTACAAGCGTTTGCATGCTCGCGTGATCTCAAAAGCCGAAGTTTCGGCCTTTTGGCTTCTGCCGATTCGTGGTTACGCAGTAAGGTGGGTACAGACCTTTCGGCTTTTGATTAATAATAGAGTGGTGTACGGTTACACACCTTTTGGAAAGAAAGACGTCAAACCCTACGCGCTCAACCTAAATCCAAAACAATGAACCTTAGTCAGTTCTCCAATGCTTGGGTTAACCCCCTAACTACGTACTCACCAATTCCCAACAATAAGCATCGCTTACCTTGCAAGGACCAATGGGGCTTAAACCACCCTTATCCAACGATCACCCTTCTAAAAACCACAATCTGCATCAACAACCCATTATTTAGTAACTTAATAATACTCTATTAGAACCAACCGTACTTCTTACCACAACACGAACTAGATCGAAAGGCTAAAGCATTCGGCCCACCCCATTGGGTAACGTCACAACCCCCTAGCACCCTTCGAACAAAAAAGAAAACGTTAGATGTGCCTATCCTCACGACAGTCAAGAGGATTTGGCTCAGGAATACCCAAATCGAACAAAAACACAAAGTTGACTTAACCATTCGGCCAGGAAAAACACTTACCTTACTTAACAGAGACTAAGAATCGGTTAGGCCACCACCGCTTCAGTCACACAGGGAGAGAAACAAGCTGCTAACTTCAGGAGAGAAAAAATAAAGAAAAGGATGAAGAAGGAGTTGGGTTTGGTTTTTTCGACTTTAGAAACAAGAAGAAAAGATGTTTGAGACAACCAAAAAGAAACAGGTTACTAATGTTTGGCTAAAGAGGATTCGGCAAGCTTGACTTAAAGAAGAAAAAAGAAGAAATTTGGAGGAGGGAAAAATCACTTACAATCGGCACCAAAAGGTAACAAAAAGAAAAGTGAAAAAGTTAAACAAAAGTATTCGGCACCTACCCCAAACAACAATTGCCAAAAATGCCTAACCCAAAACCCCTTGACCGAATTTGCACCCCCCCACACACACCCATTCGGCTACAACTCCCTCCCAACTCAAATTTCATGATTATCTCCACAATTTTCTCCACATAATCCTCCCCTTATCTCTCCATGATCCACTCCCAAGACCAGTTCAAACTCTCACACAGTAGAGTCTGAAACCACTTCAGCCTCTTGCCGCCCCCTTCTAGCAAAATTTTAAATACTCCTTTGCTTACCATAGAATAAATCACAACCGGCAGTCTATTCAAGTAATCTGATTCAACCCGAAGAATATCACCACTTCCACGTTTCAACTCAGTAATTTTTCTTTCACAATTTATTACTACATCCTGAATGGTCAATCAATCCATGCCAAGAATTACATCAAATTCATCAAATGGAAAAAGCATAAGATTAGCCGGAAAATAGTGACCTCTAATCATCAAAGGACAATTCTTACATACTTTGTCAACTAACACATGCTTGCCTAGAGGGTTTGACACTTTTATCACAAATTCTGTAGAATCAACAGGCATATTCATACTAGATACCAATTTCATACAAACATATGAATGGGTTGATCCCGGATCAATCAAAGCAACAACATGATTATCATAGAGAGAAAAAGTACTCGTAATCACATTAGGAAATGAAACCACTTCGCGAGCGCGAACAGTATATGTCCTTGCAGGTGCTCTACCCTCGGATCTCACAACTGGATCTGTAAGTGCATTCTTGCTACTCGCTCCATTTCACGGATTTCTCTGTGGTCTCCTTCTAGAGGCAATATTACCAGATCTCGCACTCTGAAATTTCTCTTTTTCAGCCATCTCAGAGCAACTCTAATGAAATGATCTTGGGAACCACACTTGAAACAAGTTCGATCATTCACTTGGCACTTACTGGGGTGATGCCTACCGCAATGTGGACATTCAGGTCAACTAGGTCGAGCATTACCCACACTCACTATCGAAATGGTCTGAGCCTTATGACCCGAATACTATTTCCCATGGTTTATGTTTGAAAACCCAACTAAAGCACTTGATCGAGTATTAAACTCTCTCGGTTTCTTAGATGAGGACTGAAATGACTTACTCATCTGTCTCTTCTTCGAGTCTCGAGACTCAAACTCAGCTTTTCTTTTCTTTTTAGCCAAATCCTCGGCCTTTCAAGCTCTCTCTACAAGCACAACAAATTTCTTCAGTTCAAGAATGCCAAATAATAATCGGATGTCTTCATTTAGCCCATCTTCAAATCTCTTACACATGATGGCTTTAGTCGAAACATATTCTTGAGCATATTTGCTCAACCTCACAAACTTACGCTCATACTCCGTTACCATCATTCGGCCCTGTTTTAACGCAAGAAATCCCTTTCATTTCTAATCGATAAACCTCTGGCTAATGTACTTCTTACGAAACTCATTTGGAAAAATTCCCAATTAACTCTCTCCCTTGCCGCAACTGACACAAGGGTGTTCCATCACTGATAAGCTGCCCTTTCGGGATCAACATCTATACAAGCTCGGAACTCTTCGGCTCTTTGTTTTCGAATCTTATCAATTGGAAGTCTATTCAATCTCATGAAGTCTATACCTTAAAGGGCTACAGGAATAGGCTAAGAAATAGGTGAGGGTGGAGGGAGTTGAGCGTTTGGGTTCATTTGAACGAATTTCGTATACCATGCATCCATCATATGGAGAAAGGCTTCCCTGCCTCCTTCTCCTTTACTAACTGTTAGGCGTTTACTATTGGACGGTGCTGCCTTTTGAGCAGAAGCCGGCGCATTACTTTTGACTTCATCAGCCTTAGCTCGATTGGGATCGTTACTATATGAAAACACAATTTTAAATGGTCAGGAGTCGTCACACTATCACGATTTATATATGGCATGTATAGCTAGACACATCACACATCCTACATTAGTCCAAGAATCGACTAAATTGTAGCTCTAATACCACTAAATGTAACACCCCTTACCCGTATCCGACGCCGGGACAGGGTTCGAGGCGTTACAGAACTTAAACAACATCCACACAAACCAGACCATAAAATTTTATCCAAATTAAAACCATTCATACATATACATATCATCCTTATTACGGGCCTACGAGGCCCAAAACATACATTGGGAGCTATTCGGGACTAAACCGAGAGCTTTCAAAACTTTTACAACACTTAGAAAATTTTTCGTCAAAACAGGGGTCACACGTCTGTGTGGCTTGGGACACGCTCATGTCCTCAGCTCGTGTAACTCTCTCTTTATGACATCATCAACAAAATAAGGTCACACGGCTAAGTCACACGCTCGTGTGCTAGGCCGTGTAACGAACTTAATTTTCATTAATTTCCATAAATAAGGTGTAGACTTCACACAGCCTGGATATACACCCATGTCCTAAGGCTGTGTCCTTCATACGGCCGAGACACACGGCCGTGCCTCGTGCCCGTGTGTTTACTACTGGGCGTTCTGTTTCTTAAAACTAAGGTGCAGTGGACACACGGCTAGATCACACACCCATGGGGCTGGCCACATGCTCGTGTGTCTACCCGTGTGGACAACTTTGAGGTTGTTTTCCAAGCCAATTGCCACCCTTATTTGCACAAACACATACAAGACTTCAAAGGCACTTAACATGGCATTAATACATATTTAGACACCATCAAATAAGTCATGTTCATGGCAATACTATATCAACTTATACATGCTCATGTTACCATACCTTGTTAAGCCAAGCTTACCAATTCACATGCAATAAGTAACATCAATTGAATCCATTTTACACATTCATATCTTAGTTATCATCATACTAATCAAATCAAAATTAAATCATCAAGCGTTCATAGCCACAACATACCTCCTCACATACACGTAACCATCATCCACATCACAATTGCACAAGCATATGCATGCATGAATAAATAGGCTTACAACTCAATAATCAATATAAGCCATATCTCATGGTCATATACAAAATAAATCATCAGGTCATTATTAGCCAACACATTGGGTCAAATTTATATGACACATAAACAAAGAGACCAAGTCTCCTATACATACCATATTCAAAATATCAAAACCAATTATACCCAAATGACTAAGTCGATAGTGTGATCGATGCTCCGACAACTTTCAATCCCCGAGCTAGCCTGGCGACACTATAAGGAATGAAAAGGAAGTGGGTAAGCTTTAAGCTTAGTAAGTTTGCACATAATCATCAAATGATCATAAGCATATCTTACTCATTTGCATCCTTACCGATAATGCATCATGAACCAAGCTCATTTCTCATGAGTTTTATGTATGTACCTGTATCACTTCATAACGTAATCATAGCCTTTCACAGCATTAACATAACCTTCAATTTACCCGTTGAACCACTTGGAATGCTAAAGGATACCCGAGAAATCTCATACACATAGTAAGATGCCAATGCCATATTTCAGATATGGTCTTACATCGGATCACATATATCGATGCCGATAGCCCAGCTATGGTCTTACACGATGTCCCGTATCGATGCCATGTCCCAGGCATGGTCTTACATGAAATCACATATCGATGCCATATCCCAAATATGGTCTTACACGAAATCACACATAACCCTAATGTCATGACATTTGTATCCTATCTATTCCTATGGATCAATCACATCGAATCCTCGTTGAACGTATTCGTAACAATAATTAAACAATTCATGCAATATCAAATAATAAATGCATAATATAAGGTTGCATTATTTACACACGAACTTATCTTGATACAAAATATGGACAACTAATTTGATTTAGTCTAAAATCTTGTTCTTTCCCCGGTCTAAGTCTAGACTCCGTTTTTCTTGATCTATAATAGTAAATTTAGCTCATTTAATCATCGCATTGTTCAAATTAGTCCAAAAACCATACTTTGGTAAAATTATAGTTTTGCCCCTAAACTTTTACATATTTACAAATTAGTCCCTAAGCTCGTAAAATAAAACGTACTCATTTTATTTGTTACCCAAGCCTAGCTGAACCTATATCATGCTTATACTAGCCCACATTTTTCATCAGATCACATTTCTACTACTCATTTTTACAACTTTTACATATAAGTCCTTTTAGGTGTTTTCATGAAAAACCACTTAGTAAAAGATGTTTATCACACATCAAACTTTCATATTCCTCCATTAAACATCAAAATAAATGCATGTCACACATGAGTAAGTTTTTTAACATGAAACCTGGCTCAAAATAATGGTAGAAATAGCTAGATCGGTTGATGACAACTTTAAAAATGCAAAGAACATTAAGAACGGGGCTAGGATGCAATTACTATCAAGCTTGGAAAGTGAAGAAACCCTAGATATGGAGGCCTTCAAAGTTTCAGCCCCAGCTTGAAGAAGATGAGCAAATTTTGCTTCATTTTCCCTTTTTAATCTTTTAATTACTCAATGACCAAAATGCCATTTTTACTAAACTTTCAGTTTTTACCTATCCATGCCTATTTTTGTCCATAAAATTAGAAATCAGGAAAATTGTTATTTAAGGACCTCTAATTAATAATCCATGGTCATTTTATGCTTAAAGCTTCTAGAACTCACATTTTGCAACTTTTGCAATTTAGTCCTAAATGACAAATTGGACATTTTATCAATAAAATTTCTTCATGAAATTTTCACATAATCATGAAAACATATCATAGACCTCAACCTATTCAGAAAATAATAATTTCTACTTCATATTTGTGGTTTCGAAACCACTATTCCAACTAGCCCAAAATCGAGATGTTATATTACATATATCCATCGAATTTCATTATTCAAACGGAACTTAACATTTTTTTTAAAACATTTTCAAAAATGTGATTGTTTCATGCATTATATAACATTCTTATAATTCCCATAAACACATATCACATTAAATCCAAATACAACATTCAATTCAACATATTAACATGCATAATTAAGTTACACGAACCTACCTTAATAATCGTCTGTACAAGAAATTCTACTAATCTGAAACTTTTTCTTTTCCTCGATCTAACTTCAAATTTTAGTTGTTCGGATTATGAATTTAATCATCAATTTAATCCATTTCATATTCAATTGGATTCAATTTACACCCTAGGCAAAATTATCATTTTGCCCTTAAACTTTCCATAAATTCCAATTTCATCCTTAGGCTCGGAAAATGAAATTCATGCAATTTAATTCTTATTCCAAGCCTAAACAAATTTTACATGTTACAATAACAGCCCTTAAATTTCACCAAAATCATAATTTTTCCATGGGTTTTACCACTTTTCAATTTAGTCCCTAAATCATGATTTCATCAAAATTCTCTTTGTAAAAGTTGTTTATCTATTATCAACCTTTCATCAAAATTCTCTTTGTAAAAGTTGTTTATCTATCAACAACCTTTCATTTTCTACCATAAATTTCAAATTTCAACATATTCATCCATGGCAAAACTTTGTTACTTTGATTTTCAAATTAATCCCCAAAATAGATAGATTAGACTATCCCGATCTCAAAAATATAAAAATTACTAAAAACGTGACAAGAATACTTACCCAATTAAGTTTAATTAGTTTTTTCTCTCTCTCCTAGTGTTTCCATGAAATTTGGGGATGAAGATGATAATAAAATAAGATGATATTTCTATTTAATTATTTATCATCTTTAATTATTTTGATTTTCAATTTAGTCCTTAACCTTTTCTAATTTTTCCATGGATGAATCACCAAAAATGTCTTCTAACTTTTCTTTAATGGTCTAATTATCCTATAAGGACCTCAAAATTTGAATTCCATAGCTAGTTAATCCTTCTAACTACTAGAATTCAACTTTTGCATTTCATGCAATTTGGTCATTTCCACAATTAAACACATAATCGATAAAATTTTCTTATCAGAATTTTCATATGACATTCCTATCACAACGCAAATCATGCAATAATATTAAAATAATTTTTCTTTCCAGCTCGGATTTGTAGTCCCGAAACCACTGTTCCGATTTCACTAAAAATGGACTTTTACAAAACCGTCCACTATCTTAAACCAATGGTGCAATTGCCATTTTGGGCTTTAAATCATTCTAATTATTAAATTTATTAGTATTTAAAATTTTACTACATTTACAATTTAGTCCTTTTATCTTAATTAGTCACTAATTCAACGAAATTTCCTATCCAAACTTTAATTAAACTTTATACTAACCTCTTAAATATTAATAATTAATATTTATGGACTTGAATATCGAAAATGAGGTTTCAAAACCACTATTTCTGACAACACTGAATTTCAGGTCATTACATCAAGTGTTTGGAGATTTAGCTTGAAATAGGTATCAAGTGGCCTAATTTTTACCAAAAACCAAAGTCCATGTCAAGATGAGCAACTCCCCTCATAGCAATGTTGATCAATAGAATGTGAAGTCTGGACATTGGGAGGCTAGACGTTGCAATGACACATTCTGTTTGATAGCATCATGACTTCGGCCTTGAATTTTCAATATTTTGCAATTTGGCCCTATTTCATGCTCGGATCAACAAAATAGCTTTCGTAAGCTAGATTAAGGCTTCGATTTAGTTGTGAATCTTATTATGAATGTTTTTAAGTCATAAATGATTGTTTGTTTGATATATTTACTATATTATTGATAGAAGTTGCTCCGGCAACAATTGTAGCATCTTGTAACTCGGAACCAACGATCGAGTCGGGCAAGGGGTGTTACATACATTTTCTGTGCGCATGTAATTGTTGGAGCGTGAGTTTGAGTCAGAGCAGCATCATCTAAGAGTCTCCACATTTTTGCTTAGTTCGTAAAGACCCTTGTAAATTGGTCATGTACTTAAAATCTCTTAATTTGGTCAACTTGGTTACTTTGGTTTTACTCTAGAGCTTATTGGTTTTTTTTTTCGAGTTCTTTTAAATGATTTATTTTATTTTTATTGTTTTTGTGCTAAAGTTTATGGTTTAATGTGTTTAATTGAGCATAGGTCGAGTGGGTTGCTCCAATAATCATTGTCAATTCATTTGACAATACTTTCTGGTGTTGAGGAATTGGATTGGCTCCCCCAAGAATTACACTTCGAAGGCATATATATGATTACTTCTTTTTCCTTTTTTATACAATATCTAGAATTACTCATAACCCTTTCCTAACCCTTAAATAAGAGGATAACACGCTGAAATGTACTCGAACCAATATCCTCCTACACTAACAACAATATCAATATCAATCCAGCTAAAACTCAATCGACATATATGATTACTTCTTAAACTTATGGTTTTGAATTTTTTTTGTTAATTTGTCAATATTATTTAAATTATGCATAATTACACCGCAATCTTAAATTATTAATATTCTATAATTTAGAATTTCAATACAATAACGTTTTACTATGCAAACTAACGTTAGTAAATTCTCAATTTTAAAACTCCATTAAATTTAACATGTTTACATCGATATCTTATCATTCCAAATTTTAATCGATTTCTTCTCGGCAATTATTAATTAAATTATACCTTATTGCTTCGTATTGTTATCATTTTTGTATCATTGTAATCTGTTTCATGATTACTTCGTAATCTTATCATGATATTTTTTTTTATAGAAAAAACAAAATTACAAGAGCAACATTTAATAAAAAAATTCGCCTAAAAATTTATACCTATCAATTAAAACACGAGTCATCTCGAGTGGGACGTTAAGAACTTATAAATTTTCTTTTTCGAATAAAGCTTATTTAGTTAAACAATTTATAATCTAATTTTATTCTCTCGGAATATACTGCAGGAACCAATGATTTTTCTGAAACATTCAAATTGGTCAATTTTTAACAATTAATTATTACATATCTCAAGTTATTTATGCAAACCAATTATACCATTTTATTATTTCCCATGTATTGTTGGCAATTACAAAATTTAATACCTGAAAAATATTCCCATACGAAACTTCATATTTTCAAATTGTAAACTACTTATTCTGTAACTTATTCTGTAAATTACATATCAAATATCGGAGAATTAGATTAGCCTTTGAACTGATGGTGCAATTAAGGTAAATCCTGAAAAAACTGCAGCAGGAAGAGTCTTAAGGAATGGAAATAGAGAGTAAATTAAGAGATATAACTAGTTGAGAGTATGTTCCATTTTAGATGCTAAATTGTGAGATATTCTTAATGATTTGAAACTAATCCAAGATAAAATATATGTTGAAGTTATGATTCAAACGGATAATTTGGAAACGGTCAAGGTCATTCAAAAACTTTTTTTGATGAATTATTTTAAATTATTTATTACTTACATATATATTTATATTTATATTTATATTTATATTTATATTTATATTTATATTTATATATATATGTAAGCAATAAATAATTTAAAATAATATATTTTCAAATGATGGCTTATATATATATAACCCCAAAAGTCAAAGCGGGAATTTAACAAACAATTAAAAGAAAAAAATATAAAATTTCAAAAATTGAGTAAATGTAAATGATCAAGTTATCCATAAGGAATGGGAATTGAGCAAAAGAAAGAAAAGAAGGAACATTTATTTAAAACACTGGTACTGTAACCGAAATTAAGAATAGCAATTTAAGCATTATAAAGGAAATGTTGAACCTTTGTTTCAACTTAATATTTTTCTCAATCTCGAAAGCAATTTAAAAATTCATTGCATAGTTTTGTAACCATAGACCTCTTGAACTGCAGCTTTGATGTTTTCATTTCGGCAACATAGGGTTCCTTATTGTAGCAAATGCGAAGGGTTGTCTGCAGATCAAGCTTGAATATTTTGGAGTTTTACTGTATTTGATTGCATGTATTGCCTTGAATGTAAAGTAGGATATTATAAGCTTTTTTAATAGAAAATAAATAAATAAAAATTAGATCGATCATATACTAAAAAATAAAACATTAATACTGAAAATAAACTTACAATGGAAAATATCAAAATAAAAACCGGTACGAATAATACAATAATATGTCATTAAACATGGAAAAAAGTTTTATGTTTATACGTTAACTTTGCAATTCAATTTTCGACAACGATTGAAGCAGTATGCTTCTCTATATTTCCCCATGTAGAAATTAAAATAATTTCAAGACATCTCCACTTCTAATATGGGAATAAATATACGGTTTAAAATGTTGTTCGAACATGAGGGCCTGTTCGAAAAATGAGAGAATTTAAATAAAAATATAGGTCTGAAAAATGGGCTTAGACAAAAAAAATAAGGTCCAATACAGATACCTATTTAAATATCAGAATGAACATGGTGATCAAAATATACAACCCAAGGAGTTGTTCGAACATTAGAAGACATTTCAAATATAGAAAAGCTAAGGTCTCAATAATTTTATTAACAAAATCATGAAAATTTAAAACTCATAATATTAGCATTTAATTTTCATCAAATGAACCTTAAGCTTGAATACCACCCCTGACCTAAACAAGATTGGTCTAACACCGTAAAACGGATGATGGCACCTATGATTATACCAAAAAAAATCAAATCAACCTTAAACCTAAATTAAACACTAAAAAGCAAGGGCGTCAATATTAAACTTGTAGACGTATCGTTTTTCTACTAGTATTGGTACATATTGGTATCGATCTATTTCGGTGTATCATTTCAAATTTATCGCAAATTTTTAAAAAATATTTTATTTATGTACATAAAAATATTTACAAATATCAAATAACAAGATTAAATAAATCTCAAATATAAATACTCATCAATTATATAAAATACTCTTTAATTATCTTCACAAATGCATTTATCATTAAACAAACTCAAAACCAACAACAATCTATAAATTAAATAATAAAATCATCCCATACTTACTATGCATATAGCAATTTATCATTCAACAATATCTTAAATTTCATTTTTTTTACTGGTTAATATACCATATTCCAGCCAGTATAAACGATATCAACCACCATACACTAATATAGTCAATACCTACCAAAATGTACACCAGAATGGACATTAAAATTTGTTTTTCCAATTTATCACCAGAACAGAATATTTTGACTAACATGGGCCGTACCGAAATGAAATTAACTATTGAAAAAAAAAATAACATCGCTCACCTTTTGGAATTAAAAAATATAAATTTTACCACATTGAAAAAAACCACCACCACTTAAAAAAGTATGAAACCCAAATATTAAATAAAATATTAAGCCTTTTATTTATATAGTATAATTTTATTAGGTATAGTTAAAACTGTCTAAAGAAAAAAACCCGAATCCAATAGCCACAGCCCAAACCACTTCAGCTGTTCCGCCGGGGCTTGTCTTAGTTGATAAATGAAATAAGAACCCCAAAATTTCACCCGCATATTACTTTGGGTTTGAATTATTTTGGCCCAAAAAACGGCCATGAATTGTATGAAAATTTTTTAAAAAAGAGAGGCTTTGATGAGACGTAAGTGATTTAATCTTATAAAAGAAATTCCAAAATTAAGGAATAATAATAAATGCATGAAAGTATTAAATAGATTTCTTCAATTAAAACAGTAATTTATATTTATAAATATTATTAGTTTATATTTTAAAAAAATTATAATCATAATCAATATAATTATCTATAAACTCTTCCCCCCCATTAAACTAAGGCTTCCTCGACACTTTTGCATTAAAAAAGAAATACTTCCATTAGTCAGGTCCTCATTAACAAAATGAATTTGAAACTAATTGTGAACAGAGAACCCTAACACTTTTTTCACTTCATTTTCTTATCTCTAGAACGTCAACCTATTTTAGTTAGCCAAATTGACTAAAACGTTTCAATTTGGATGAAAATGAAATATCCAGAATACATTATATGTACGGTCAGCATGCCCATTGCTTCATTTCTAGAAATTTAGAAGAGTCTTCTCCACTAATCAATTTCAATTTTTTCATTTTCAACCAAACTAGTGTGAAACGAAATGATGTATTACATTTTAATTAATGTTACAGTTATATTCATAGAATTATTTTAGTTTATTTTTTTAATACAAATAAAAGAGAAGTTGCTACTCGTATAATTTCAGATTTTGATTTTGATAATTACGAACCAAATGTTTCGTTTTTTTTTCCCTCTTTTGCTTTTCTATTAGGATTTGTTTGTTTGGGGTAAAAGTTTTTCTAGAAAATATTTTCGTCACTTTTTGTTGTTTGTTTGGTGGAAAATAAACTCCCACTGTAAATGTTTTTTCAAAACACGAGAAAATCACATTTCTTTTCGGAAAATGTCTTACACTTTTTTTTAGTAAGACATTTTCCAAAACATGAGAAAACGCCTTCTCCCCTTCCCCTTCCCCTTGGGTTGCAAATCAGTGCCATTGCCAGGTACCCTACCCATTTTTATCTCTTCGATCATTCTGATTTTTGTTATCTATCTATCCTTTTTTTTCAATCTCTTAGCAAATTTGCTAGGTACCCTACCCTCTGCCCTAAATTCCTCAAGAGCTGCGCGATTTCAAAGAACAATGATGAGAAAGTTTGGTCAAGGACCAACGCTAGGGTCGGTGTTAAAGATGCCGGCAGTACGGTTTCGGGTTTGAGCCAAAACTTGAGTTTGTACGTACAATTTTCGGCTTCGATGAAGCAAGGATTGAAGCCCGGCAAAGAGGAAGAGGAGAAGCAAGATTATTACGTGAATATGGGTTACGCTATTCGGACCTTGAGAGAGAAGTTCCTGAACATCTTCTACAGAGAGCTTATTTTTTATATTTACAAGTTCGGATTCGATTTTCCCACATTTGATTTCTTTGAAATGGAATAAATAATTGAGAATTCTATAAAATAAATTCGATTTTTCAAAGTTTTCCTTGTTCATCTGCTGATTTTGGATTCTCATCGTTAAATTCACAAAAAAAAAAAAGAAAAAAAGAGAGAAAGGTGATGACATTTGTTTGAATAAGGCGTACTAATTCATTCCAAGCTTATGTTTTTTATGTAATTAGATGTGTTTGAATGTTGGTATTTTGTTTGAATGTTGATTGTTTCTCTGTGTGTGTATAAGGAAGAAAGTATTGGCTCTTAGCTTAGAACATAGAGAACTCTGTTAATAGTGTCCATGTTTGATTGGTTTTACAAATTGATGGATGGCAAAGATCGTTTTGTTAAGGGCAAGGTGTGCACTCTATGTGTTCGAACCCTTGTATTGACTAAGGCATGAAGTGCTAAAGAAAAGCACTTTTGCTTGAGTGAAATAAGGTGCAACAAGTATTGTGTGTGCATTTTTGTATATCTATTAGTCTTGATGAGTATGTGCTTGTGTATATAATAAGCTTAAGATTTATACTTATGATAGTAAACTTTGAAAGTTGGTCGAATTTGTTTAGTGAACAAGCTAAATTTTCTTTTAATTTTGTTGGCCGGTGTGCATGATTTCTTTTGGTCCTGTGCTTGTCGTCGTATACTCAAATATTGAGAAGGGTCCCTTTTCAAAATGGTTTTTCTTTTTTGTGTGTGTGTTGCCTTACAAAAGTGCATGCCTAGGGGTATCGAGCTTGTGCCTACTGAATGCGCTTGGCCTGAAGGGGTTACAGGTGCTTTTGTTTTTTATGCTAAGGCGCAATGCCTAGGTGCTTGTCTTAACAATACTGGATAAAGTTATGCCGTATGTACATTAATAGCATATGCCACTAGGTTGATGTATGTTGTTGCCTTCCTCGTGTAAATAGGTTATGGGATTTTCTATGTGACACCTATGAGATTCACTTTTGCCTTTCCAAACTGCAGTGATCAATCTGCACAGACTCAAAATTATAATGGTTTTATGTAGATGACATGTTTTTGGTACTGATTAATGTAGGCAACGACTTCAATCATCATTCCAAGTGAAGTTTGAATAAAAACTATCAGAAAATTGGGAGCTAATATCATTTGAGGCAATTTTTCTCTATAAACAAGGATCATGTTCTTTAATATGCAGTTTTCTTTATTACTTCATAATTTATTTCTGCAGCTGAGAAGATATTTGATGAGCTAACGCAGATGAAAGCCATATTTGACAGAGTGATTATGCAAAAAAACACCGCTGCTGCCAAATACATCTCTTTGAAATGAAATACTCATAGAGGGAATGATTTCAATGCTTTGAATGGTACAAAACTCAGATTCCTAATGTAACTGTCATTGATACTCCATGCATATTGAAAGGTGGCTTCATAAGAGATGAAGACTTTACCAAAAAGTTGGAATCAAGAATATGGTTGTACACAACATAGATGAGAAACTTTTTTCTTCTTAATTTTCTTAGTGTAGGAAGCATCAAATAGTTGATTGCTCATCATCTTCTCACTGATGGAGCCATAAGAGAAATTCAATTGGATTTTAGGGTCAGCAAATTGAATGTTAATAAATGTACAGATGAAGAAACTAGATTGAGGTTCTCCTTTCATTTTTATGTCCCTCTTCCTTATCTAATTTCAACTCTCTGTTGTTGGTTGTTTTAACTTCGTTTCTATACACTCTTTTTCCTCTCTTTTTTTCAGCCATTAAAAGAAAATGGCAAGAGCTTTAGGAACATAAAGGAACAAAATTTTGGTACCTACTGAAGATCGAAACAAAGATGAAATATGTTTAAGAATATAATAGAAAAGAAGAGATTGATTTAATGGATTTTCTTATACATTATTCTTAGGAATTAAGATTCTAATTAGGACTTTTATGGTCAATTGTCATAATTTCCATCAAAAATTGCTTTATGGAGTTTATTCATTTTTCTTGCAAGATTCATGTTCTAACACTTATGTTGAACCATGTATTTGAAGAGTTTATCCCATACACGAGTCTATACATATTACTATTATATATATATGACATGAGTATTTTAATAAAATTAAGGGTTTTATATATATTGGTTTCTAGTATTAATTTCTACAATTATTCAATTCTTTTTTTATTATTTTATAACACAATTAGAAATAATTTATTTGATTTTAGTTATTTTCAATTTATGACGGTTAATATTTTAGCTTAATAATTGAGTATTATTATATATTTAATTTGATGGCAATATTTGTAAAAATAATTTAAAATTTAAATTTATTAATATATGTAAAAACAGCTTTTCCAAAAAATATTTTCAGGAAATCTGCCAAATAACAGAAAATATTTTAAACAGACTCATCCAAATACCAAAAAAATAAATCATATTAAAAAAAGTAAATCATTTTCCAAAAATCATTTTCCAAAAAATATCTTACTGACAAACAAACGGAGCCTTATTTTAAACAATCGCCAAAAACTTCCTTTTACCGAAAACATATCAAGAAAATGAGTTTTCATGTCTGTCACATATTTTTCTCCAAAAATCAACAAAGGTGTTCATTCTCTTAAACATACAAAAGGCCAAAATTGTAAACTCCAACCAATTCATCCCTACAGAACCCATCAAGGTATAGTACCAAAATTAATAAAAGGTAACTTCTTGATTGTGAGTGGTGTGGATATGTTACTCCACGTGTGAATAATATATTTCAGCCAAGGGAGGGATGAAAAGCTTTAGATCAAGCTTTGTTTAGATTAATAAGTCTATTTAGTAGATTGAAAAACATTTAGAGGTTAAAGTTTTAAGTTTGGGTTTAGACATTCTATATTTACTTAAAGGTGAAGCATTCATTGAGATATTTATTTCATTTTCCTTTTGACCCTACTAGTAATTAGCCATTGTTGAGTTATTAAAGCAAAGTTTCTTTAATGAGCTTAGAACATGAAATTGAGTAGGTAAAACACTACACAAGCCACCACTTTAATTAAAATTTCTTTACCTTATGTAGAATGTTTTCTTCTTCCAGTTCTTCTACTTACCAAGCACTTATCTCTTATATTTTCTATTGAGATTGATGTTTGATTGCTTCTATAAATTTATTAATAAATGAAAACTTTTTGGTTTGCACTTTGTTCCAACTTTGATATTTGAAATATTGTAGGAACATATAATTTGATTGATTACAAAATAAATTGTTCTAAGTTCTGTTAAAATAGAGAATGGGAAAGAATAGATTATGATAGAACAGTTTTAAAACAAAGTGAAGCAAGGAGAAAAATAAGGAGAAAATAATATGTAATATTTGTTAACACAATTTGAATTCTTCAATTTGTGAAGCCTCACTTAGAGAATATTTTATTCCATAATTCATCCGGATCAACTATTAGCTAAACTCCAAATTACCCTTACACCAATGAATATTTGCAGCCCCAATATTAAACCCAAATGGTTACAAATCACTCTCCACCAATGAACAGGGGCGAAGTCAAGGGGCTAGCATGGGCCCCGGCCCTCCTTAAAATATAAAATTACATTTTAGGCCCTTAAAAATTTTTAAAACTTTTAAATTAGTAAAGGTAAAATTGCACTTTGACCCCCTAAAATTATAAAAATTTGATTTAATCCTTTATAAATTATAAAAACTTAAAATTTCATCCACCCAAAAAAACTTTTTTGACTTCGTCCCTGTCAATGAATATTTGCAACCCCAATATTAAACTCAAATGGTTACAAGCCACTCTCCCAAAATCTCCCACATACAAACAATAAAATTCTCTCCAATAAATACCTAAAATAGTGTCACTAATTTACCCAATTAAAATAGCAAAATACAAAAACTAAAGATACTCAACAAACTGTCCAACAATATCCCCATCGAGCTGCAGGCAATGAACAGCATGATCTGCAGCCACAAGATAAAGCTTTATCCCTTTATTCAAATGCTGAAATTATTTGCACAAATTCTCTAATAAATAATCTCATTAATCCATCATTAAAACAACCTCATATCACTTAAAAGATAAGGATAAAGATAGTCTCTCTAAGCATTTCAAACTTCTCCTAGGCTATCAAATGGATGAGGATAATTAATTTATTTTGTAGGACAAAATTTCTTCCTCATTTGCTGCTCAACAAAATTAAATCATAAGTTATATGATTTAAAAAAATTAAACATGCTAATTCAAAAACTTTAACTGCACCAAGATTATTGTTTTATCTGTTGTTCGAACATGAGGTGAAACATAAATTTAAAATTAATATTATTTTATAAAAAAGGATGAATTAACTTATAATCATTAGGTTGGCATGTTTTTCATATTGAAAGAAGGCTTGACGATGCAATCTATAAGTAGCCATTAGTCCGAGACCAGTGTTTTTTACTCGGGATTTATCATTTATATACAAATGGTTGAATAAAAAAGAGTCGGTTTGCTTTTGCCTACTGTTCAAATTAGAATATCAATTCCAATTACCAATTGGTTTTTGAACATGATTTAACACAAATTTATCTAAATTAATAAAATATTTAAATTTAAGCTTCATAGATAGTAAAACATACTTATTCGGCCTTTGGATGGCCATTGAAGGTGTGGTAGTTGGAATGAGAAAGAAATTATGTTGATTAGTCCTCAGTTCACATGAATTCCAACCTTAATCTTTTAAATAACCTCTACAATAATGTAGAAAAATACATAATTTGTCATTTAATTGAAACAAGGTATCTGCATGGATGTTATTGTTTACTTTGAGGGGGAAATTAGTTTCATTCTGTTTTGAAATGGTCAATTAGCCATCACAATCATTGGTTGCTGAAATGATTGGAGGAAACTTTCTAAATTGGAGATGTTGGATCATTTACAAACAAATGTATAATCAATGTAACGAATGCCCATGTTACTCAAATTGACCAAGCAGGCAAAGGATTTTATTACTCTCCAACTCCCAACCGTCTTAACATTTATATATGAATAGATAATAAATTTAAGTTGTTCCTTTTGTTGGGGGGGCTTCAAATATTAGCCTAACCCCCCCCCCCAAAAAAAAAAAAGTCAAGGAGACAAAGAAGGTGACAATCACATGGCGTAGCTAACACATAAAACCAAAAGAAAAAAAAAATCTTTGTATTTATTAATTAATTTTTGGGGTTAGGGAACTTGCAAGAATCCTCCAAGTCATTCTTAATTTCCCCCATAAAAAACAAGCAATTCTTAATTTGTATATTACCAAAAGATAAAAAGGAACAAATTCTGATGAAGTAGGCGCCATACACCTTAATTCTTCTCCCATCACCATGTGAGCTCCGACCATTTCAAGTCACAAATGGGTAAAGATCATTTTTAAATCTCAATAACAAGTGTTCATTATATTTATAGATGGCACATTGTGATACATATACATTTATGAATATTATTTGACAGATTCTAGATTTTAAGGTATGATAAAAAATAAAAATTAAGTGTTGTATATATGAAAGTTTTTAAAGTTTATTTGTAGGGTTAAAATATTCAATTGGCAACATATAAAATGATATATATATGTATGGATAATTATTTTATTCATTGCTGGTAAAATTAAAAAAATATTTATAAGTAGGATTATAGAAGATTTGAATTACATTATAATTTTTTGAGATGTTAAACTATAATTTTATCATATACAATTTATAATTTTATTATTTTTGAATAGAATAAAAATATTTTATTTTTAAGGATAAAATGTAATGCTACCATGTATTAATTAATAGTTTCATGGTATATGACTTGCCCTCTTAAATTTGTTTCTAGTTGAATGAATAGTATCATCATGTATGACTTGCCCTCTTGAATTTACCTCTAATTGAATGAATAGGGATTAACGACCCAAATATTTTAAGTTTATTTAGTATGCATATTGTTGAAATCATTTTTTTTTGAAAAAGGGGGGTCGACTTTTAAAAAACGAAAATGGAGTTGTCACTGATCTTTTTTTGTTTAGGTGTGATCGGATCACCTCATAATTTGATTGTTTTAACAAAATGTTTTGTTTTAGTAAAACAACAATTTTGGTCTACGAAATTCGAGAAAACGGGTTTGGGAGCCAGTTACGTACAAGGAAGGATTAGTACCCTTGTAACGCCCAAAATCAGTATCTAATTGATTAATTAATGTCTTAATGTCGAAAGTTGAAAATCCGTAAAGAATTTAAAAATACGATCCTCTTTTTTTATTAATGTTCATTTTAAAAATGTTTGGATAAATCGAAGCGGATGCTAAAGACCTTCTTGTCCCGAAGTAATAAAATGTCACATCCTGTACATTAGGACACGACAATTTAAGCCCTCGAGAATAAGCTTGTCTTTTGATTTTCAAGACTCATGCATTTTAATTTTAAAAGGATATTCGGTCACTTGGGTCAAACGAGAAAAATCGAAACCCAGTACGTTAAGGCACGATCTCTCGAATTTCCAAACACGGAATATTGCCTTTATTAGAGAATTTTCTTTTTATGAAATAATAGCAAATATGAAATTTAAAATGATGTGTATTTATTTTGTTTGAAGTATAATAAAACAATACATTATGAATAAATACGTTGGGACCTAATTCACGATATGATTTGAACGAAACAAACTAAAATGGTAATATAGAACATGGAACAATAATATATGAATAAAATGTTATGTAATGAATGTCTACAATATGGAAAATACTAATAAATAATTCCTAGTATACATAATGCAATAGTACTATCACTTTAATACCAACACGAACAATCGAAGGAGAATAAAATAAACTAAACAACAAATAATTTCAATGATAACAAAAATAAAATAGGCATCAAACCCGACAAAACAGATTTTTAGAGTACAATAAGGACAAGTGAATAAATAAATAAATACACAAACATATATTGAAGAAAGTAGTTTGTAAAATATTGAAAATAGAAGAGTAAATTAAAATATAAATAAAATTAAGGGAGCAATTTGTAGATAAATACACAATAGATAATAATAATAATAATAATAATAATAATAATAATAATAATAATAATAATAATAAATCTAAAGTTTAAAGAAAACCATATAAAAGGATACAAATAAATAAATAAATAAAATGATAATAGCAAGAGTAAAAAAAACGTATATAAAAAATAACAAAAAAATAATATTAATGAAAATAATATTAATATATAAATAGGAATAGAAATATAATAAATAGAAATGTAAATAGATAAATAAAAACTAGATAAACAATAAAAGTATTAGAATAACAAAATAAATATAAATAGAAACATAACAATATCAATAATATATTATATTAGTTAATTTAATAAATAAATAGCAAAAAATAATAAAAAAAGGACTAAATCGAACTTTAAAACAAAATTTTGGGGCAAACCTGAAATAAAATAAAAGAAAAGGACCAGATTGAATGTGTGAATAACAAGGAGGGACCAAAATGGGAAATAATCCCCCCTCCACAACGCGCAGCTTCAAGGCAGACCTAATTGAAAGCCAAAATAAATTACAGGGTCTAAATTAAAAATTAAAGAAACTTAATTGCAAAAGAATAAAAAGGCAGAAGGACCAAATGCGCAATAAGACCATTGCTTAAAGAAAATGCGAATTCTGCTTGTGGGTCGAGTCAAAGCGCGGGTCGTCTCAAAACGACACCGTTTTGGCGTCTGAATTTGAACACCAAAACGACGCCGTTTAGTGTTGCTATATAAACTAAAAAAAATTCAAAAAAGAAAATCATTCTTCTTTCATTTAAAATTTTTTTTTAGAGAGCTCTCAAACTCTCCCCCTCGTCCGAGCTCCGACCTAGGTCTGGTCGCCGGACCACCGTGGCGACCGTCGGTCGCCAGCGACGACGCCGCCGTCTGCGATGACGGAAACCAAAAAGACCTATTTTGGGGTTTTTCAACTTTTCGAGCCTAAAAATATCATCTTTCATTGGAGATGATGACCTCGACTCCCTTCACGATGGCACAAACTCGAAAAAGGTAAGATTCGATCCCTTTTCTTTTTTCCTTTAAAAAAATAAAATAAAATAGAACAAACGAAATGAAAATGAAAAGAACAGAAAAAAAAACCTTTCAAATTTTTCTTTGTTTTGATTGCTATCTGTGGGTGTGTAAAAAATTACAACTTGTGTAGTTGCCTTTCCGAAAATATTACAACGTTTTTTGCTACTATTTTGCATTTTCTCTGTGCTATTGTTTGTCTTCTTTGTAGGTACGGAGGCAATAGGCCAGCTGTGTACGGAGGCTGACGTAGAGGTGGAGGGGAAGCAAGGAAGCATGCAGCTAGGGCTTCCTTCCTTTCTTTTTTGGCTGAAAATTAGTTTAGGTTTTGGGCTGTTTGGGCTCTAGGTTCTTTAATTTTATTTTGGGCCATATTGGGTTGTAATTGGACTGTTTTAATTATTTGGTTTTATTTATTTTTGGGTCCAGGCCAAAATTGGCCTATTACAGCTACCCCTTTTTGCTCATTGTCGTGTAACGAGAATAGAGCAAAGATTATAAAAGGGCTAATTTTGCCTAAACCTGCTGAGTCTCGGCGCTTCTTTTCTTCTTCTTCAAGTAACCTTGTTCCAATCCACTGTATCTTCAGAGGTATAGAAATTGGTGCTTCGATCCGCTCCAATATAATTTTAGGGAAAAGAGATTTGTAGCTTTGATCTACTCCGTTGAAACTTCAAGGAGATAAGAATTGGTACTGTCAACCTGCTCCACTACAACTTCAGGGAGATAAGGTTTATGTATTTTTATTCTGCTCTACTACAAATTCAGAGAGATAAGGATTGTGGCTTCGATCTGCTTCAATGTAATTTCAGAATGAAGAGATTTGTAGCTTCGATCTACTCCGCTGAAACTTCAAGGAGGTAAGAATTGGTAATTTCAACCTGCTCCACTGCAACTTCAGAGAGATAAGGCTAGTGGCTTCTATCTTCTCCACTAAAACTTCAGGAAGATAAGATCCATCATAATTTGTAGCTTCAATCTGTTCCACTGCAACTTTAGGGAAATAAGATTCGCTATCTTCAGTCTACTCCGTTACAACTTCAGGGGGATAAGACTGGTGGCTTCAATCTACTCTACTCCAACTTCAGGAAGATAAGATCCGCCATAATTTGTAGCTTCAATTTGTTCCACTGCAACTCTAAGGAAATAAGATTCGCTTTCTTTAGTCTGCTCCGCTGCAACTTTAGGGAGATAAGGCTGATAGCTTCAATCTGCTCCACTATAATTTCAGGAAGATAAGATCCTTCATAATTTGCAGCTTCAATTTGTTCCACTACAACTCCAGGGAAATAAGATTCGTTTTCTACAGTCTACTCCACTACAACTTCAGGGAAATAAGGCTGGTGGCTTCAATCTACTTCACTGCAACTTTAGAAAGATAAGATCCGCCATCTTCGATCTACTCCACTGTAACTTCAAGGAGATAAGATCTATGACTTCAATCTGCTCCACTGCTACTTCAAAGAGATGAGATTTGTAGATTTACCGATGTTGCTACACCGTCCTTTGGGGGACATGACCTGTAGAATCGATTTCATGGGCCTATACTGATGCCAAATGATTAGGATGTCATGATCAGAATGAGTCAAATGCTCCTAACTAGGTGTGTATGAATGATATTTGCATGAAATGCAGAATGTCATGAGAATGATCCCTTTTTAATATTTGGGTTGTCATTGCCCACTGTTCATCTAGGTTCTGTCACTGATGTGTTTTCCTGCCTTCTTTGCTCTGCTGGTATCTTTGACAGAAAATTCGAAAAAAATAATCACCATTTGCTCAGCTGGTTTGCTCCACTGCAACTTCAGGGAGATAAAATTTGTGGTTTATTCCATCCATCCCACTACAACTCAAGGGTATAGGATTTGTATCATCTTCAATCCATCCCATTGTAACTCAGAGTTATAAGATTTGTATCTTCTTCAATCCATCCCACTACAGCTCAGGGGTATAAGATTTGTGGTTTCTTCAATCAATTGATCTGGGTAACATGAACAGATATGTGTGCAGGTGTAACACCCCAAACTCGACCTAAACGTTATGATCGGATCTGACGTGTCACATCGAAACGTAAAAAAAAACATTTTCTATTTTTAGTCCAGGAAATCGTACTTAGTGTTCAAAGGATGATTTTACTATAGGTTAAAGTGAACGGAAGATGTGCACCAGGTAGGAAACCGAAAAAGAGGAGGTGAGTCCATCGGACTGCTTAAATACCAAGCTTCCTTCGGATCCAATCCTAGCCATGCACACTACCATTGCCACACCTTAACTTAGTGTATGTTCTTAAGAAACCAATTCATTAAGTCTAGTTTAAGAAAAAGTGATTAACTTTGGAAAACGTTTTTGCTTTGTTGTCGTGATATTTTAAAATCAATTACTGTTTTTGAAAATGCGCCCAAAAACTAATCAGTTTCAGTGATTAAGATAATATTATACCTATTCTAGTAAAACATATTAAAAACAATCAAAAATCATTAAAGCAGCCTTATTACAACTTAAACCCAAAATAATTGATGTAAATAAAAACTAATTAAATTATAAAAAGAGAATCAAGTTTGCAGTACGAGCGGCCACTCCGAATCCCTCACAGCTCCAAGTCCACTATGGTTGAGGGTTACCTGCAAAAATAAAGTTAAGGTGGTGAGTTTGGAAAACTCAGTGTGTAAAATAGCCCAACCATAGTCCAGATCAGTTCAAACCACAGAAACAGATTAAATTGGGCATTAGCCCTATACAGAGTTCAGAATGAAGCCCATAAGCCCATAACAAATACCAAACAGATATATCATGTATGCAGAAAACCCAACCCATATCCATCCGTATACACACCCGTGCCAACCTTACACCATGCGAGGAGACTACTCGACCCACCCATCCGTCTACACGTCACAAGTATTTGCAAGCATGGTCGCGAGCAGAATAGTGTGACAAAGTCGCAGATATGAGATATTTGTGGACATGAGCCACCGAGCAGATATTTGTGGCGAGCCACGATCGAGATATTTGTGGCGAGCCACGTAACGCTTCCTCCATCAATATAACCCATATCCCATGCAACAGATATACATGTCATAGCATATAACAAACAAAACCAAAATATCATGCATTTCAGTCAAAATCAACCCTAGGGGTATAATGGTAATTTTCCACCTAGGGGTATAACGGTAACTTTTATACTTAAGGGTATTTCAGTAAAACTTTCTATTTTAGGGTTTACATACATATTACAACCATTAACGTATTAACAGAAATACTTACCGAGCGTTTTTACCGAATTGGGCCCGTTGGCCCATTAACCCATTTTCAGCCCATTAAGTCCAAATATACCGAAGTGCACGAAATTGCGCACTCTGCAATCATATCATTTGAGATTACTAGGATTAACAATCCAAACCATCTCACGAGCGCTCGCACGCTCGCAAGTCCACAAAATGCTGGCTTTTCGGCATTTCATCTTTTCGGCTTTTATCGATCTAGTCTATAAGTGGGTGTCGTTTACACACCTGATTTGTAGTGGTTCGATGGCGAGTTCCACACACGAGCTACCTTTTTCCGAAACTAGTGATTAGGTTTAGATCCAGTCGTTCCACTTGTCTAAGCCTTCGATCAGCAGCCTCTAGATCACACACCGGTTCCTTCAATCAATGATTCCACTTAAGTTCCTATTCAGTTCTGATGCAGATCTATCCCCTCAAATGTTAGTAGAAATCAAATCTTTAAAGGTCTAAAGATTTGGCTATGCCCCAATGACTATGGTGTTTTCGGCTTTTGAAACTCGTGAAATAAAAGATGATTTGATAAGGAGGTTTTTGCAAAGTTGAAGTCGATAGAGGTTGGGGTTTAGAGAGTGTGAAATTCGGCCAAGAAAGATGAAGGAAAAAATCAAAGAAGTTGGCTAGGAGAAATCAGCACAGAAGAAAAACAGGCTTTCGGGATTTCGGCTTTTATGGCAATCGGCTATAAAGGCTTAGAAACGAATGGAATGGAAGAGTAGAATGGTAGAAAGGGTTTGGCTATGTAAGAAAAAGGAAAAAAAGAAGAAAAGAGAATAGGAGAAGAGAGAAAAAGAGAAAAGAATTGTCAGAAATGGCACCCCCTATCCAAAAGTCGAATTTCCCATGCTAAAGTCCCTTGGCCGGCCAACTCTTGCTCTTTGATCAGCTCCTAAATTTCCTCCTTTATCTTATCTTTACCCAATCCCTTTACTAGCTTAAACTCCCCCTAACAGAGTTCCCCTTTGAGTTCCATCACGTCCCTTTTTTGTTCACAAAAATAAATACCATATTTGCATACCTTGTGGCTCGAACCTTGGCTCCCCCTAGACATCTACACGTCACTCCCCCTATACCTTATGTGGCGTCACATACCAATTTACCACAGGTCCCTTGTGCCCTATTTTTACCATTCTTATTTTAAAGCCCTCAACGCCAATGCCCTCTCTTTCTAAAATCCGAAATTCATAAATTGCCTCGAATTGGATATACTCTTGGGCCTTTTTAAGGGCCCCAGAACATACTCTGCAGACACAACAGCAGACGGTTAAAAACACGTAATTTCTAAAATTCATTGGAAATCACAAAAATCCTGAAAATCCCGAAAATTTGGGCGTTACAGCAGGAATGTAGAATGTCATTTTTTTATAATGATCCTATTTTAATGCTTGGGTTGCTCGTTATTCGTCAAGGTTGTATCACCGATGCAATATCTTGTCTCCTCGTTCAACTGATATATTTGACAAAACATCCGGAGAGATAGTCACAATTTAGACTCCTCTTTCTCAAACATTTCCAACCCTTAGGTTTGGTGAGTTCTAAACAACAGTCCTATTTTAGGTTCTTGTACTATCTAGAAGCCTCCAGAGTAATATGCATAACTTCTTTTGTGAAAGTTTTATTAGCCCATTAATCATTATTTCAATGCAAAATGCTTGAAAAAGATCATAACAATGGACAAGAAGGAAATTGATTAGGAGCATAGCTCGAAATAAATTAACCAAAGATAGCAAATGCAATAAGAAGGAAATTAACTCGAAATGAATAAGTTAATCAAAGATAGCAAATGTAATAAGAAGGAAATTGATTGGGAGCGCAGCTCAAAATGAATACAATAATCAAAGATAGCAAATTCAATATGGGTAAGATGAAAACTAGGTGCCCTAGATATCGCAGCCTGAGCTTCTCTGTATGAACTCCTTGAGGACCATTTTGAGCTCGACATGTGTTTAGGAGATCTAGAGTACTTTTTCGATGCCCCAAGATGTAGCATACCTCCTCCTTGTTAATTCAGGCATAGCAAGACTACTGCATGCCCCGTTTTTTATTTGAATTGCCCTTTACGGGTTTTCAATTCAAAACCCATTTGGTATCAAAGCGCCATTTGCTAGTTCTCGCCTTGGCCTCTCCTTTTTCCTTGTTATTTTCATTTTTCTTTTAAAAATACTAAATGTGATTGAATCTGAATTTACCAGATTAGGCAGGCCATTGCCATCCATCTCGGTCAATATCAATGCTCCTCTAGAACAGGGGTTCTTTACTATATAAGGTCATTCTCAGTTTGGCATCCACTTTCCTCTAGAGTCCTTTTGTATAGAAAGGATCTTCTTCAATGCCAAGTCTCCTTCGTGGAATTCTCTAAGATGAACTTTTCTGTCGTAAGCTCGCATCATTCGTTTTTTGGTACGTTTGACAATGAAGGGTAACTTTCAAACTCTTTTCTTTAATTAAGTTCACTGGATCCATTCTACTTTATCTGATTTTAATTCAACCAAAGCTTGGAGAGAATGAATCTCGATTTCAATGGGCAAACCGCTTCCATGCCATAAACTAATGAGAAAGGTGTTGCCTAGGCGAAGGTCCTGCCTGACGATCAATAAGCATAAAGGGTAAATGGCAACTTCTTATGCCAATATTTACAAGTCTCGATCATTTTCCCCCACGATCTTTTTTTATTTTTTTTGTCTCTTCTGCACCCTTCATTTTAGGGTGATATGGCGTCTGATCTTGAACAGATTGCAAACTTTTGATATCATGCTATTATGCATTATTAGATATGATCCTTTCTGGCATTCCTTATCGGCACATGGTCTGCCATTTTTTCGGGGAATTTGATGACTGTCGACTTTGTAACATTGGCATATGAAGCGATTTTCACCCATTTAGTAAAGTGATCGATGACTACAAAGATGACGGTGCCTGCTAGAAGCTTTTGACGAGATCGGCCCAATAGCATGCATGTCCTACATCGAGAAAGTCTATGAAGAAATGAAGAAGGCACATGAATCTTGTCTCCATAAATTTGGCATTTACGGCATAACTGATGCGATCTCCTTCCATGGTGGACCAGCAGTACCCGAACCTCATGATTTGCCTGGCCATTGTAAAAC
This sequence comes from Gossypium longicalyx, assembly GCA_025698465.1. Classification (NCBI taxonomy): domain Eukaryota; kingdom Viridiplantae; phylum Streptophyta; class Magnoliopsida; order Malvales; family Malvaceae; genus Gossypium; species Gossypium longicalyx. The sequence continues at coordinate 49,693,428 of CM046995.1, forward strand.
CATTAGCATGTGTTCTTCAGATACCCTTATGGACCTCTTCTAAGATTTTCTTAGCCTTAACAGCATCTACACGTCTTAGTTGCCCAGGCGTATCTTGATACGATCATGTGAAAACATCTTTGAATTCTTGAAATAACTCAATGATGTCTCACTTTGTCTCTGTGGTGCTCTAATCTTCACCTCTTTCTCTTCTCTTAGGCTCGTGATGTCTATTGACCCTTTATAAGATAGGATCTGTTTTTCATCTTGTTCTACCATCCTTAACAAATCATGAGATAGGCTACAATCTTTATCATCTTCAAAGTCCTAAGATCCCTCTAGACACATATCTTGCTCAAACGGAGATTCTAGGTTAGTGGCAATGTCGCTCATGTCGTTGATATCTGGAGACCTATTATAGGTATGAAGGAATATTTCAAAGAATAAATGAATCTAAGAATAATTATTTGTATGGTATGATCATGAATGAAGAATAAAAGAATATTTGAAAGAAAGTCTAAAGAACAAAAGAATCTAAGAATAATTATTTGTATAGAATAAAATAATATTTGCTCAAAATGATAGCAAAGATGCATTTTATTGAAATAAAGATTTTGGACATAAGCCTATTTCACAAAAGGATTCTTATTGCTTCTAGGCTTAAAGCAACAAGCGTGTTTTAAATATTACTCTAAATTGGCTTTAAGAAATACAGAGATCTCTTCCACAGTCTCATTGTTCAAAATACTCCCAAGTATGTAAGAGCAGACGCTTGGAAAATTCTATTCCCCGATTCCCTCTTTGGATACGTCGTTAATATTTAGATTCTCCAACATTCCCACCGGGCCTTCGATATCTTCATAAAATTCAATTTCTTTATTATCCATCATATCTTGCACCAAGGCCCCGAACTCGATGCATTCTTGGGTTTCATGCCCCTCTTCATTATGGAACTCACAATAGTTTCTCTTTCCTTCAGATCTTTCTTCTGAATCTAGTACGATCAATCCTCTTTTCACCATCTCCTTCCAAACCTGTCTTAATGGAGTTTTAATTTCTGTAACCTCGAATTTGACTTTCCTACTCCCACCTTCATTTATCTCGTTTACCCCTTGATCAGTATGATTAGGTAAGAGGTTTCCCGCTACATTTGGTGCGGATGGGTCGTCAAACTTTACAATTCCCATTTTTATGAATCTTTTGATTAACTTTTTGAACGCAGTGCAATTTTTGATTGAATGCCCAATGATTCCAGCATGGTATTCACACTGAGTATTTGTGTCACGCCATTTGGGAAATAGAGGTTACATCGGTTCTAGGTAGAAAGGGGACACCACGTGTGCATCAAATAGGTTCTGATACAGCTCTCTATACGTCATGGGTATATGTGTGAACTGTAGCATTTCTGTATTCGTCCTCGTATTGGATGCTTATCTCGGGGGGCCCTGATGATTGGTGGTTACTGTCTTTGACTGGCTTACAGTAATCGACCTTGAATAACCTTTGTTGTATGTGCTCATGTTATTCACCTCGTTCTTTCTTTTTCTTAAGGCTGATCTCTTGATGCTTTCCCCCGCATCTATCTTACCGCTCCTCATCGCGTTTTCAATCATTTCGCTGGTCATCACTATGTTTGAGAAGCTTTTAGTGGCACTTCCCAACATATGAGTGATGAGTGGAGCTTTTAAATTATTGATAAAAAGAATTGTGGTTTCTTTTTCTAGGAGAGGTGGTTGGACTTGTATGGCAACTTCCCTCCAACTTTGGGCATATTGCCTGAAGCTCTCATTTTGTTTCTTCTCTATGTTCTACAAAGTGGTTCTATCAGGGGTCATATCCGTCACGTAATTATACTGCTTTATGAAATCTTGTGCTAGATCCTTCCATGAATTGATCTTGGTACGGCTCAATTGGTTGTACCATTTGAATGCTGCCCCAACCAGACTTTCTTGGAAACAGTGAATCAATAGTTGGTCATTATTGACATAACCTGTCATTCGTCTACAGAACATGGTGATGTGAGCTTCGAGACAACTAGTCCCGTTATACTTCTCAAACTCTGAAGTTTTTAACTTGGGGGGGGAAACACTAGATCCGGAACCAAGCTCAAATCCTTAGCATCAATTCCACCATGATAGTCGGCGTTTTCCATTTCTTTAAATTTTTTTCTAACCATTTACACCGGTCTTCAAGTTGTTTCGAGAGCTCCACCGTTGCTTTTTCTATTTCTATCACATCATCGAGACCAGGGACAACGGAATTAGTTGGGTTATTCCTCGGATTAGAGCCTGAGCCAGTTGGATAGTTAATTGGCATCGAAGCACTGGCTTGAAATTGTTGGGGCCTGATGGTAACGGATGGCCTTCGTGTGTACACTTCGAGTTGTGTCTGAACTTTTGTCGGGGTAAAACCCGGGGGTAGAGAAGATCTTCATTGTCGTCCCCGGTATTGACCATGAGATTATTTCCTTTCTCTGGTTCGCTAGTCAGCAGTTGTGTTAACTGGTTCATCATGTTTCTTTGAGATTCCAGCATTTGATTCCTCATATCTTGCTGGATTTTAGCCAATTGCTTTTGTATTTGTGTTTGCAACTACTCTTGCATTTCTCTTTGGAGCTGTTCTAACCTTTCCAATCTTTGATCCATAACTTTTGTCTGGGCGCGAATACCGTAACGATGTTAAGTTGGCAAATTTTTTTCTGTTTTCAGATTTACTAAAATAGTTTTTAACTAATTAGGATCCTTTTGTGACATATAATGCATATGATATGATGAAATGCAAATGCATGGGATGAATGCAAAAAGAAAGAGAGGCGTTGATTCTAAATTCAATTCTATTAGAACAACTTTTCTAAAAAATAAATCTCTTTACATAAAGTTGAAACATATACGGCCTTACCCTCATACTCCAAGCGAAGACATTGATCCCTTTCTTCATATCCAGATGTTAAGATCAAATCTTGCAAACTTTTCAATTGATGCCTCTACTAGCTCCTTTTTGCTTGATCCAGGCTGCGACCCATTGTTCACTCATCCCCGGGAGGCTTGTTGGTTTTTTTTAAGAAAATCAAGACGTTAACGGCTTTCGAATAGTCTTTGTCGGCTTGAATCCTAGGGCAATGAAGCAAAGTTGTGTATTCCTTCGTCAGACTATCACCCTTCTCTCGTTGCGTTTTCTCGGACCATATTTGGATAGCCGTATTGTATTTCATTTTATCAAGAAATCCATTTTCCATGACAAGCTCTCTATTTAGTAACTAAACGTGAATCAACACCTCTTTTCTATGATGATGCAATGCAATGCAACCATAAACAAAACAAAACACGTCAGTATAGAAGAAATAAACAACAAATAGAGCACCTATTCGAGTGACTATTAGGGTTTGGTGTGGCTCTACCTAGGACAGGCTCTTATGGATCACTACATGTGGTTCGGTTCTAAAGACAGGGTACCTAAACCAGCAGATTCCTCGATCCTCACCCATTATAGGGTCATATAGTCCGAGTTCGATTTAGGGAAATACATTTCCCTATGGCTATAAGGAGATAAAAATCTCACGAAGACATAGGTACGAATGTATCCCGAAAGAGATCCACTATCCTATACAGAGGTGAAAACCTCACGAAGGACTAGTTTCTCACTCCCACTTAAAAGGACTAGTTTCTCACTCCCACTTAAAAGGGCAAGATCGGACAGACATGCAATGCAATATGCGAAAACATTCCAAGACTCGAACTGATAAAGCAAAGATCACAGAAAATGACGAATGAAATGCAATGAGAGGATCGTAATTTTAAACCGGATTTCTAATTTTCGATAAAAAGACAGAAAATAATTAATTTACGGCTTGACTCTCTTATTTGTCCCCAGTGGAGTCGCCAAACTGACGACTCCATTTTCGTTTTTTAAAAGTCGACTCCCTTTTTCAAAAAAATAGTTTCGACACATATTAAAACTTATTAAAAGTAAAATTTATTAATCACAATACAAAGTATAGGAATTTTATAAACTTAGTCCACTTTGCATTTTATTCTTGGAGTAGAGGAAACTAGATGCTCTTTCTAATAATTTTAGATTAAATATAATCATTAATGTTTTTGGTGAGAGATAATTAATAAATTTATTGTTTAGGACATTAATAAGGTAAGCAACATAATTTTCACTTAATTTCAAGTACAATTCTTTTATCAAATTAAATGTACATTTGTCATCAAAATTGGTTTTGAGTATTTTTAAAATTTTAAAGTTAATTAATATTTAATTGATAAAAATATATTTTATAGACAAAAACAAAAGATGGAGCATATATATGTATTGAGGAGGGTGATAGACTGTAGAGACGGATATTGAGGTTGAAACTATAGTTAATTTGTAAACAAATTATAAAAGAAAGCATGCAAAAGACAAGTATTGTCATATTTTTAATGACATGTAAATATGGGTGCCGGTCAAATATATGGGCTACGAATTTTATGGTGTGGACGTATGAAATTATTGCTCACTATTTATTATGGTAGCTGAAATAAATATATAAATAAGAAGGCAGCGGGTTGACTTTTGACTCTTGAACCCCTTCAGTCACATTCACTACAAATCATTTTTTCCATTTCGAAGTATGAAAACGAGCACGTTTTTATTTTTCATAAACACCACCATGTCTTTATTAAAAACTCATTTCTATACCTATATAAAATTTAATCAAATTAGCATACTTATCATTTTCTTCCTAATTATAAATATAAAATTATTTTAAATATCTTTTACCTAAAAAAACTTTCAATAGTATATACCCTTTAATTCTTTCTTTCATTCAATTTACGAAATTAAAAATATCAAATGCAATAATTTTCACATGCAATCACTTTTCAATGCTTAAGTTAAAAATGGTAAAGACATGAAAACATTAGAGTCTGTAGTAAAGACTAAGGTTGTCGGTGTTGGTCTTGTCAACCCAACCATTGTTGGGTTTATAAATAGTTATTTTTGAGCTTCTTTTGGGTTTTAATTAGGTATTTGAGATAAACAATGTGGTAAAAAAAATTAAATCAAAAGAGATTAAATAAAAAACATTATTTTAATTTATGGTGTTTTTAGAAGCTTGGTCGATAAGAAAATGAGCAAAGGTGATGAGAAAAAATAAATATAAATTATAATAATAAATAAATAAATATGATAAAAAATTTAAAAAGTAAATATAAAAATATTTTTAAGTTTTTAAAATATATTTTAGAATTTTTAGAATTATAACTAAAATAACAAATTTTGTAAACATTGAAGGTTAAATTTGTTGAATTAATTAGATTTAGGGTTAAATTGATAGAATGCGTAAATATTGGAGGACTAAATGTGTTATTAGGCCAATAAAAAAAGCCTATGTTAGACTTTTGCTACTAAGCTAATAGTAAGAGTGGCTAAAATATTTAATTTCGAAAAGTAGAGTGATTAAATAAAAAAAATAATAGTTTGGTGATCAAAATAGAATAAATTAAATAATTGGGAGGTTGTTCTTGTACTTTACACAAATAGTTATTTAAATTTGGCTTAAGGGTATAAAAGGCCCTCAAAATTAAAAAAAGAAGCCTTATTTCTTTTCTTTCTTTTTTGCACTCAATTAGATACTTGAACTTTCAAAACGCATCAAAAAGACTCAATTGAGTGCAAAAAGAAAAAACTCATGGACTTAATTAGTTTCTTTTTTTTTAAATTTAAGGGCTTTTTAAATTAACAACTATTCACTCATTTTTCATTTGATTTGAGAAAAATAGATTAAATCACATTAACCACTATTCACTAATTTTTTGATCTGATTATTTTACTAATTAATATTTCTTTAATTAATATTATATTTAAAGTGAGCATTTGGTATATTAGTTGTGTATGTATTTTATTCTACAAACAGTTTTTAAAATTTGATATATGTATTTTTATTTTTTATATATTTATTTTTTAATATTTTATTATACTATTATAAGATATTTGTCAATCTCTTAACTTTATTTATAAAATTTAAAAACTTCACTAACATTATACCAAATAATTTAGAGATAATGATTTGATAACTTTTTGTTGTTATTAAATCAAGACCCCATCCACTTAAGTCTATATATATATATATATGTATATAACACTATTAATTACCTCAATTTAAAACAAAATTTAGGCCAAAGATGTTTTGCGTTTGTTGGCAAAGTTGAAGATTTGGGACTTTGATCATCTAAGTTTAGTCGTATTATCTCGTTGAATATGAGTTTAAATTTTACTATATGTGGTTACCTTTATATTTAGTTTGATTTAAGTTTAGATATATTTTAATTTATAATTCATTATGTTTTATATTGAGTTAATTATGGTTCTAGTTAATTAAACATGTATTACTTGTAATTTGTATTATATTTATAAATGCTAAAAAATTTAAATAAATTAATATCATGACATAATTAAGACAATTAAAATTTTTATCTGACACTTAGTTGATGAGAATCCAAACCCTATAATTTCCTCTCTTTTATTTCAATATTGTAATGATAAAATTGAAAAAAAAAACATTAATATGAACGAGTATATTATATTAAATATGATTGGATACATGAGTAATATATATACATGTTAGACCTGTTCATGGGTTGAGTCACTCGGCTCGGCCTGAAGACTCACTCGAAATGTAGGAGGGTTTGGGCAAAAATATAGACCCGAAAAATGGGCTTGGAAAAAAAATAAGGCCCGTTTAAAAAATGGGCCGGGCCTCGAGTAAGGCATTTTTGTCCCGGCCCGGCCCGAATTCACTAAAGGACAAAAAATATTTTTATAATATTATTTTCTTATTATTTTCTCCCTATTTTGCTACATTTTACTATTATGTTGCTACTATTTTGTTGTTATTGTTTGGATATTGTGTAAAACTTATTTTATTGTTAATTTTGTTATTATTTTAAAGACATTTGTTAATTTTGTTATTATTTTAGAGGTATTTGCTTGTTAAGTTGCATCTATCTTAGTGTTATTTAAGTATACATATTTTTTAAAATTTATTTTCAATTTGTTGAGAAGTATTTATTTTGATGTTTTTAGTATTTTTGATGTATTATATATATTTTAAAATTATATAAAAATAATATAAAAATTAATATAGATGGGCCGAGTCGAACCCGAATTTTAACATTCTTATTCGAGTGGGACTTGGACAAAATTTTAGGTCAATTTTTCAGGCCAGACTGGGTCCAAACCTACAAACGAGTCTAAATTTTTAATTGAACTTGACCCGAACCCGATCTAACCCGGCCATGCACATCTCTATGTTGGAGATATAAATAAATAAATAAATTAATGATCCTCAATACTTATTTTTATGAAATAAGATCCTCTATACTTTAAAATTAGCTTTTAATGCCAGATCTAGTAATTAAATGCGGTGTGGTCGATGCTTGGAGTCAGAGTCAGAGTTTGAAGATATATAATTGGTTGGAGCTTTCCTTTTAAGTGGCAATGCTGCGTACGGAGTCTCCTCTCTTCCATACTCTGTTTATGGCATCTTTTTCCAACGAAAGAAATCGAAAATTGATTTCAATTAATTATGTTTGAGCAGGTTTTCTTTTGAAAAAGAAAATTGATAGTTATTTGAATTGAATTTTATTTTTTATTTATAATTTATTTTAATTTCTTATGCTGTAAAAGGTATTTCATATTTGAAATAATTTTTTTAAAATACTACATAAAGTTTTTCCAAGAGTAGATTGCATTTTATCCATTCTGTTTTAAAAATAAGTAAATTAATCATTATACATTGAATCAAAAAGTGTTAAAATACTGCAGGGATAAGATATCAAGCTCCGACAACCTCTTGTATCTAATGTTTAAGCTTTAGAGAATACATAATTTTTTTTATTGCGGTAAAGATAAGATGTTTTAAGTTACATTGTGTATACATTTATACTTTTCATTAACTGCTACTAACCACCTGATTACTAACTACTAACAAATTAATTGCTATCACTAACAATCTAACTAACTACTAGCATCTCTTTTACACTCCCCCTCAAGTTGGAGGGTGATATAAGTCCTTGATCCTTAACTTGGACACTAAGTACTCATGTTGTTGAATTCCGAGAGCTTTAGTCATTATATCAACATTCTATTCATCAGTTCACACGTACTTTGGTTGAATCAACCCTTCTCTCGATTTTTCTCTTACAAAGTGACAATATATTTCTATGTCTTTAGTCCATTCATGAAATATGGGATTTGCTGCAATTTGAAGTGCAGCTTGACTATTAGAAAATAGCAATGCTGGTCCAAGATTGTCCATACAAATCTCTTTCAGTAAACCAGACAACCAAACAACCTCCGCAATAGTTGATGCCATACTTTTATATTCAGCCTTAGCAGATGATCGAGATACAGTGCTTGGCTTCTTCAACTTTCATGAAATAAGAGACTTTCTAAGCTTAATGCAATAACCGATGATAGACTTTCTCAACATGGTGCAAGATGCCCCATCAAAATCACAAAAAACAACTAGTTGCGGCTCACTTGATGTTGTTAACAAAATACCTTGCCTAGGGGGTTTTATTTTTTCACATATTAAATTACATGAAGTGCTGCCTCAAGATGAGTTTTTTTTTTTTTGGTTTTTACATAAATTGACGTAAGTGTTGAATTACATACGTTATGTCTGGTCTCGTGTTCGTCAGGTATAACAGCCTGCCCATAAGCCTTTAATACATCGACACATTCGGTAGTTCATCATGACAATTACCCTCTAGATGCACACATTTATCATACTCAATAGTGGTAAGTCTTTGATTTTGCTTAAGAGGTGTCTTAACAGATTTGGCTTCCCTTAAACCTGCAGTAGCAATCAATTCTAACAAATAATTCCTTTTAGTCAACATGGTGCCCTCACTTGATCGTGCCATCTCTATGCCTAAGAAATATTTCATCTCACTCAAGTCTTTCATTTTAAAATTCTGATGAAGAACCCCTTTCAATTCATTGATCATTTCAACACTATTCTTAGTTATTAACAAACATAAATGAGTAAAATAACAATCTTCCTTCTTTATTTCTTTATGAACAGTAAGTAATCATGCCTGCTTTACATATAACCAGCAGGTATTAACACCTTTGCTAATGTTAAATTCCATTACCTAGATGCCTGCTTTAAACCATAGAGTGATTTGATTAAACGACACACCCTATACTCCCCCTGTTTACGAAACCCTTTAGGAATATCCATGTACACTTATTCATGCAAATCTCCCTGCAAAAAAGCATTGTAAACATCCATATGAAAAAGAGGCCAATCTTTCTTTGCAACAACACTTATCATTGTACGGACAATAACTTGTTTAGCCACCTGGTAAAAAGTCTCTTGGAAGTCAATACCAATTTGTTAGTTATAAACTTTACCCACCACACGAGCTTTAAACCTTTCAATAGTCCCATCGAAATGGTATTTAGCCTTGTAAACCCATTTGCAACCAATAGGAGTTTTACCCGCTGGCAAAGGCACCACTTCCCATGTGTCATTCTCTTCTAGAGCATGAATTTCCTATTTCATGGCTTCAACCCACCTTGAATCTGTAATTTCCTCCTACTAGGTTCGAGGTTCAGGTATGGTCGAAATAATAGATGCAAACTGTCGAGTATGCAAAGGTAGGTGACAAGTGGAATACTGTGAGAAATAAAATATGGATCTGCATCAAGGGAAACACTAAAGGATTGATTAGAACACACATAATCTGTCATCTATGTAGGTTGTTTAGAAACTCGAGTGGTACGATGTTATTCAAGAATTAGTGGGTTAAGAATGGAAGTAGGTTGTGCAGGAGAAATAGAAGAAAAATCAGACATGGGGAAAGGGGTTGAAGACAAAGGTAATGATACATGTGTAACATCAATATTAAGAAAAGATGAGTTATCTATTGTAGGGAAAAAATAGAGTAGACTGAGTAGGAAACTTAAAAAGAAATATTGTCTCATGAAACACGAAATCGCTATTAACAAAAAAAATGACTTAGTAGTTAAGCTAAACAACAAATAACCCTTTTGAAATTGTGAATATCCCATAAAAACTGATGGAATAGGCTTAGGGGAAAATTTATCAGCATATTTGGGCATGGTGGCATAACAAAGATAACTAAAGACTCGAAAAGTAGAAGGATTAGATTGTTTATTATAGAAACACTCAAAGGGACTTTTCTAAGTTAACACCAGAATACGTAATCGATTGATTAAACGACATGCAGTCAAGACATACTCACCCCAAAACTTACTTGGCTTGGAATGAAATTTTAAAGATTAAGCTACCTCAAGCAAATATCAGTGTTTTCATTTTGTTACTCCATTTTGTTGCGGAGTGTAAAAACACGAGTTTTGATGAACAATTCCTAAGGTATTAAAATACTCATGACATTTATGCTTAAAGAACTCATAGCCATTATCACTGCGAATGACTTTAACAATAGTAGAAAATTGAGTTTTTATCATAGTAAAAAATTGTTTGAGCTTTACAATGGCATCACTCTTCAAACATAAAAGGTATACCGACGTCATATGAGAATGATCTTCTACTATAGTAAAAAATTACCTATACCCACTATGTGTGGAGACTCGATATGGTCCCCAAAGATCTATATGAATAAGAGAGAAAGGTGTAGCAACTTTTGAACTACTTACAAGGAAACGAAATCGAGTTTGTTTTGCCAAAGGACAAATGGAACATTGCTTAACATGACTAGTACTTGTGAATGTACAAGGAAGAGAGGACATTTTATACAGTCGTGAGAGTGGCGCAAGTCTACGATACGCATGTCAAAGGAAGGAAATTGTGTTTAATATGGAGAAGAGAATATTGATAACGTTCAAAGCGAGAGAAGTGGTCGAGTGAAATAGATGAAAGATGTACAAACCAACTCGTTCTTTACCAATCCCCATGATCTTTCCACTTGAGAGATCTTGTAAAAGACATAAGTGTGGAAAAAATGAAACAAAACAATGCAAATCAGTAGTAAGTTTTAAAATAAAGATGAGATTATAACAAAAATCTAGGATGTAAAGAACATTTGAAAGTTTAAGGGTAGAAGAAATGATGCAGGTTTCAACATGTGTAATAGGAATTGGAGAACTAGTAGGCAAACGAACACAAGATGGAAAAAAAGAGCAAGAAAAAAAAGATTCTAAATGCTTGAAATTCAAAAGCATATGATTAGTTGCCCTAATGTCTAAGAACCACTCACCTGCCAAACTTGTTGTGGCTTCTCCTGAAGAATCTTTGTTTAACAAATCCAGAATTTGTTGAAATTGAGCCTCAATAAACAATGGAGCTGAGAGTGTAATAGGTGTGCTACTACAATTAATCAATTTTACAAAATTAGTAGCCACTACATTGTTTACTACAGATCCAGTTGAAGTGGAGCTCCTTTTTTTGGTGAACTTGAAATCTGGAGGATAACCGATTAGTCGATAACAATTTTCCCATTTGTGGCCTTTAACTTTGAAATGGTTAGAAACACCGTTGAACCTCCTCTTTGAAGTACTATTGAAAGAATAAAAAGCTATAGGCTCAAAAACCACCGTTCTTGACACATGTTGTCGTTGGGATTTTTCTTGCACTATCATAGAATAAGCATGATTGACAGATGAGAACGGACTCATCAACAAGATTTGACTCTGAATAGCACTGTAAGGTCTTTCTTTTGTTTAAAAAAAAAAACCAAAAGGCCTAAATTTCATTAATAACATCCTAAATCACAAGTTCATGAATCTCTCTAGGATAATTCATATAAAAAACCCATGTACAATTGTTTTTTAAAACAAAATTGCAAATAAAATCAACAAGCCTATTGCTAGTTCTAGGCGCCCACGTGATGACCGCAGCCTCAAAAGTCTTCAATTACAGGTATATATCATTCGTACACTGTCCAATAAAAGTAATAGCTTGCCCCTTACTGTTTATTCTATTCACAATATTAGCATTGTTAGACTCAAAGTAAACCTTTTTTAAATTCATATTTTTTGCCAAGATAACACATTCCTCAAGCGCCATAATTTTAGCCCAGTCACTATTAATAGTTGGCTCTTTAATGCATCCATAACCACCCAGTACAAAGCCATCATCGTTTCTCACCATAACCCCCAACCCCATTCGATCCGTATCAATGGTCGAATCCACATTTATTTTAGCAACCCCCTGCAGGTTTCTTCCATCTACGAGTATTAGGTTTAATAGGAATCATCGGTTTCTCGCTAGGGTTTATAAATCCTTAAGTCATTGTTAAGTGCCAGAGCTTTGTTCCAGATCGTGATTGCATTCTCCTCTTTACCTCGAAAGGTAAAATTGTTTCTATTGTTTTATGAGTTCCAAATAAAAATAATAAAGTCCTTCATAGCTTTTTTTTATCAAGAAGTCTCATAGCAACTTCCAACCAGTCTATGCAATGACCGAACTCATTTCTCACCAGCCTATCATCAAGCCCACCACAGACTAGAGTCTTCTGAGCTATGGGACAATCCTTTATGGCGTGAATAAGTGTTTCCTTGTCAGCACCACATCGCTGGCACGCCGGGTTCACCATAGGCCGAATGGAAGCAACTTTTGTATTGGTAGGCAAGATCTCATGTCCCACTCTCCAAGCAAAAACCCAGATTTTGGGTAAGATATTAGGTTTCCAAATCTTCTTCCAAAACAACCTATAAGGACCCATGCCCATCTTTTTGAGAATGAGCCAAGAATAAACTGATTTTGTAGTAAAAAGACCACGGTGACTATGAAAACACACCATAACATCTTCCGGCGAATGGAAAAAAATGGGAATATTACAAATTTGGTCCCTCATATTTTCCCCGTAAATGTCACGCACCTTATCCCTGTCCCATCACATGTATTTCAGATCCCAAAGCTCATACACTTTCCTCTCACCCACATGCCCCCTTTGGTAGGTAAAAGAGTCCCCATTTAGACCCTCAAAGCCCTAATTGTTATTGTGAATGTCCACACTTTTGCTATCGCCCACCAACCACTCGAAGCCTTATTTTAAGCTCCTTGCCGCTGTTACAATACTACTCCAAGTAAAAGATAGTTTACCCACTTTTTTAGGACTAAAAAGATTACCATCTGAAAAGTATTTAGAGCTGAGAACTTGATAACAGAGTGTATCCATATTTGTGAGGAGCCTCCACACTTGTCTACCGAAAAGCGCCAAATTGAATAAATGAAAGTCTCTGAACCCAAGGCCTCTCATGCCTTTAGAAGCATAAACATTATCCCACGCAAGTATAGCCCAACCACGATCCTTATTTTTGCATGCCCACCATATTCTACGGACCTTTGAATTCATGTCTTTGATAACACCTCTAGGGGCAAGAAAAATAGAAAGAGCATAAGTGGGTAAAGCCTGAAGAATAGATTTAATAAAAACTTCTCTGCCACCATACGATAATAGTCTTTTGGACCAACTATTAATTCTACAAGAAAATCAGTTAAAGATGTCCTTAAAAGGTAAAGATTTTTTCTTTCAAATATGAAGCGGTAACCTGAGGTAATTATCCAACTTATCAACTACTCGTATACGAAGCATATTACCAAGGTGTTCCCTTTTAGTCATAGGGGTTTTCGGGCTAAAATAAACTATAGATTTATCAAAATTAATTTGTTGACCTGATACCTTTTCAAAATCATTTAGAATTTAGTGAAAGCTTCAACTTCCTCTTTTTTATTTCTAATAAAGAGGATGGAATAATCAGCAAAAAATAAATGGTTAATGCTTGGCCCATTAGTGCTAGCCCGAATTCCCCAAATAAGTCTATCCTGTTAAGCATGGATGAGTATTCTCGAAAATGCTTCCATGCAAAATAGGAAAAGATAAGGGGATAGGGGATCCCCTTGACAGAGACCTCTCTCCGAGGTTAAATTTTTCGTTAAAATCCCATTACGCTTAACCACATACTTAACCGAACAAATACACTTCATAATTAAATTGATTCAAACATTAAGAAAACCCATATTCTTCATAACGGCTTCAAAGAACTTTCACTCAACTCGATTGTACACCTTGCTCATGTCAAGTTTAACCACGAGCCCAATAGTACTGTGAGTTTAATTTAAACCCATTAGGACCTAAAAAAAACACTGTTAAGTGACATGATTAGCATTCAACTTGGATTGTGCACAACCACAAGATGAAAATGGAACAAGAACATCATACTCATCCTAGAATAAGCGTAACTAGGTAAAATATACAGACACTAAATCCATTTTCTGTTGATGATGTGTGATTTCACGGTGCAAAAAGTAAATTTCTAAACTATCAACTTTATTAAACCTTTTAACAAAATCATTCCAAGCAACAACATCATTAGAAGCAAAAACTATGCTAGCTGAGAGTTCTTTACTCATCGTGTTCAGAACCCAAAAATAGAATGATAGCATTACATCGTTCGCATTGAAAATGAAACACCACCGATAATGACTCTTTAGAACAAGTTCCTTGCACAAACCCTAACTTATTTTTGGTGAGTAATGCAATCCTCATAAACTGACTCTAAACACTATAATTTTTTATACCATGAAGTTTGATGGGAAACAAAAAACGCACCTAGAGTGTCAGAAAGATACAAATACAATATATTGTTGAAATCAACCAAAGAATCCATCGAATTCACTATGGAAGAATTTTGGAAACAAACACCAAGAAAAATGGGTAGAAAACTTCTACAATTACCTACCAGCGATGACCTGGCAACAAGAAGAAGAACGAGTAGCTATCACGACTGGAAATAGACGCCCGAACCTGGCTCCAATACAATGTTAAAATACTGGCGGTGATAAAATATTAAGCTCTAGCAACCTCCTATATTTAATATTGAAGCTTTAGAGAATACATCAGTTTTTCATTCATTTTTCTGTTAAAAATTGATCCTTGTACGTTAGCATGAGGTACATGTGGCACGTCACGTATCACTATCAGATTATTCCAATAACACATTAAGTTTTAAGAATATAAATAGATGAAATTTTTAATGGAAATGGCCAATTTACTCTTTAATCTAATGTATAAAAATAATTTACCCATTTTTTAATAAAAAGAACAAAATGGATTCGACTCTTAATACAAAAACCTCCATAATAATTTTACCCACTCAAAACAAATAAATTAAAGTTGTCCAAAATCTTCACTGATTTATCTAATGCTAGAAATCCTATAACCGAAATTTTGTAATTTTTTTGAATAAGTACGTACTTATATGAATGTAATCTAGTTTCAACTTAGAAAAAAAAAAAACTTTCTTTCATTTTTTGTTGGTTTAGAGTTTTGTTTTGTTAGATTATCCTATTGATTTTCGTATTTATAAATTTTTTTATTTTTTATATACATTTATACTTATGTACCGATAATTTTTTTGATATCGTTAATGTCTATTTTATAGTTCATGTTCAGGGTTTGTAAATATCATTTTTTATAATGTTGTTTCTAAGGTTCAAACATGTGTCTCCCTTTAAAAGTGCAATGTATTTTTATCATTGTACCCAATAAATACTGGTATGCATCTATAATTTATAAATGTGGATAGGGGTAAGCGGTCAATCGAATCGAGTCGAATCAAATCAAACCGAGTGAAAATTTTTTCAAGTTAATTGACTCAAGAAGTCTTGTCTTATCATCCTAACTTGATTTAAAAAAATTTTCTAATCAAGTCGAGTGAAATAAAATTCGAGTTGAGTCGAATCGAGTAAAATTAAAAAAATTAAACATGTCAAATTTACATCTTGTTACCAAATAACTAATTCAATTTTAGAGCATATAAATTTGAAACCATATAAATTTGAAAACTCTTACAAAGCAAAATAAGATACTTGAATTGTTAATTTACTTATTTAGGTTTCAAAAATATTGTTTTAGATTATATTAACTTTTTTTTATATATTCTTTAGAATTTTTTTAGAGTTTTTTTTTCTTTAAAATATAAAATTTGAATTTTTTTTTAAATATTTGGGTTTTTAAAATTATTTTGGAAATTTTTTAAATTTTTTGTTGAGAGAGAGATAGAGAGACCAATTTGTTCATTTTCAAAATTGAGTAGGGACAAAAGGGGTATTTACACCAATATGTTATTTGAGTTATTCAAATTGTAAAGTTCAACTTGACTTAAACTCAAAATTCGAATTACTTATTCGAATTGACTTGTAAAAATCGAATAACTCAATTCGATTAATTTGAAATTAGAAAAAAAAGTCAATTTTTTTAGTTAAATCAAGTTTTGCTCACCCCTAAGTATATGACTAGTGAATCAGAAAATGCTACTTACTAAAAAATTATATAATTCTATTTGTTTTAAATAATTTTAAAAAAAAAGTATTTACTAGTTTATTAATAATATGTACTATATGTGCTTCATGCGCCAGTATGCACTATATGTGCCAGTTTTTCTTACTTTGATTTATCTGATGATGCATTTCGGTGTTAGTTTGGGGTATTGGTTGGATGATTCGTGTATCTGTCCTGGTCTGAGTTATGTTTATAGGTTATCTAAATGGTAAACTTGGTAAATGGTATCAAGATAAAATGCTATGATATGTAACCAAATATGTATATATGTGAATTGTAATAAATAAAGCATATATCTTATGGTGAAATCAATTGAAAATGAGCCTTAAGGGCCAAAACAAGTGTGCATGAGTCGATAGACTCTAGCAAAGTATTGAATGGTAAGTAAAAAGGAAAATGATATGTGGTTTGATCATGGAATTTGGAGGATGTAATATAAATGATAAGTGTGTATAAATGTTGAATTCATGATTAATAATGAATGCCAAATAGCTTAATGATAGACAAATGGACAAATGAATTGAATTGGTTAAATAAGATGCCACATTGAGTAGTTTGAATTCCCATATTTATAAGTAGTCTCAAATATTTATTATATGAGGATTTGAGTTGCATTATGGGATGTGTATTGGTAGATATTGAGAATGTGTGTAAAATGCCACATTATTAATGTGTATTATATAATATCTTGGATCATGAAAGTACCATTGAGCTTTATCACTCAACGTACGATTAGTTTATTTCGTATGTAAGTATAGGTATTCTCGAAGCCCTGGGTAAGTGAAGTCAATATCTAGACAGCAACAATTGACTTAACCAAAGTTTGTATAACCCTTTTATTATGTCAACGGCATGTACCTAATGATATGTTGTCAAATGATAGGAATGGTCAAAATAGTTGTATATAAGTTGTGTTTATGAGAAATTAGTTTTGGTCATGCTTAGAAATGATACTAATGGTTTGATGGTTATGTTTTGAATGTGTTTTGAGTGTGTTGAATGATTGATTGGGGCTCTGAAGCCAACTAATGTTAAGTATACTAGGTTGAATCAAAGAGAAAATAGACACTTAGTGGTTTGCCATGGAATTCGCGACTTTACGCTTTGAATGTCGCGACATCAGGTCATCTCGTCACGACGTCCCTTGTTTGAGGTCGAGATGTTGACTCTATTATGTTTTGGAAACTTTACAAATTGGTCCTCAGGTTGGAAAGTTTGGTTACTATCTTCAAAGTCGCGACACCCACTTGAGATGTTTTGAAAACATTATAGTTTAGTCCTTATTTGACCCAAGATGGTATTGAGCTTTTGTAAGATCGTAATTGACCCAAAAATGATTTTGTATCATGTTTGATGCATGTAATACTCATATATGAATGTTTAATGATGGAATTGAAATATAGTTGTCCGTAGTTCCTCTAACAACAAATATGACATCCTGTAGCTCGAACTTAATGACCGATTTGGGTATGGGGTGTTACAAAGCACATCACTAGCTTTTTCTCTTTCTCTCTATCCCTCTTGAATTTAATAGAATGCACAACCAAACCAAGTCTTATCGTTGCTTTGTTTAGTTCATCATTCTCATTGATGGCAGAAAGCACAAATTTCCTTGGACAGTCTCTCACCATATATGAACTATAAAAAAGGAAACATTTCATTAGCCCCATTATGTTGTTGGGTTTCCACTTCCCATTATGTGGTCTCCCATTGCTATCATTTTTATTATTGTCACCATTTCCATTTTTAACTTGTCTCTCTTCCTCTTAGTCTCCTGTACCATTGCTTGTCTCTTTGGGCTTGGAAATCTCAAACTTGTCTTTCCTCGGACCAAGCTTAAAAAAGGACTTTGCCTCGACCATGGCTATGATAAGTTCAGTGATACCTTATCGTTCAACTCCAGTTTTTCCCACGACTTCAACCTATCTTTAAACCAATAGAATGTTTCTTTCTCACTTAGGTCAGAGATTTGAAACATTAACTCACTGAAGTCGTTGACATACTCCTGAATAATGCCTTGTTGCGTAAGCTGACACAATTTAGCTCGAGCCTCCTCATCAATATACTGCAGGTAAAATTGCTTCTTCAGTTTTTTTTGGAACTCTTCCCAAATCCCAATTTTTTTTTACCACCTCATTTCTTATCCGTGGACCTACGATGCCATCATAAGAGAGCGACAACAGTAAAATAAATTGCAAAAGCGTTTACCTTAGTGGCATCATCCTTGATGCCCATCGCATAAAAGTATTGTTCAACCCCTAAAGAAAATTATCCATATCCCTTGTTGACCTTCTCCCATTAAACTCTTTCGGTTTGGGAACATCAATTTTGCGTTGCTTCAATCTCGGAGTCAACATCCCATTACTTTGAGCAACTTTATAGATAGTAAACTCCCATTACCGGCTTTGAGAGCTTCATTCTTCTCTGTTTGATCACCCCTGGCGATATTGAGAGCTTATTTCATCACGTCCTGATTGGAATTAAGAGCTTCCATTATATAGTCTCTGAGTTGTTCTTTCATAGGTCTAACTCATCGGTGCGTCCCTCGACTATTTCAAGGGTCTTCCTTACATCCTTTATGAATCCTTCAAGTTTGGCAACTTTGACAACCAAAGATGACAGCATATCCCTTGAGCTACTAGCTTTTTACTTCTCCCACGGGTCTCCATCGGTTCAACTTGTTCTTCTACTCCTTTTGTCATACCAATTGGTGCCTTTGAACACTAGCTTAGATACCTATTATCATGGAGCTATAAATTTAGTCTGGAAAATCTCCCAGCCTTAGACAATTTCTTGGGTTCAAATCTGTTTAAGTCAGCCTTACTCTTGAGACATGAGAATTCTCACAAAAATTCTCTAAGGCATCGAAGTAAAATGGAAGCAAACTCAAAACAAAAGAGCAATAAGAGAACAAAAAAGTCACAGAAAAATAGCGCAAACCAAGTCTTTGAGTAAATGCTCTAAAAAAAATCTATTACTTTGAAGGTTTACAACTAAAGGGGAATACCTTTATTTATAGTTGAGCTCCCCCAAATTCAACGGTATAGATTGAGTTACATCGATGGTCAAGATTTGTGCCTATCTACAAAATGAGAGTCTTAAGGGATTTAAACTCAATACATGTTTGTCCCTTAAGATTTACGCTAATTACCCTGGTAACTCTAGTTTTACTAGAGTATTTCACTAGGCCACCAATGCTTTAAATAAATGAGCTTCTCCATATGTTCCACGAGTTGGGCTAGTTCAAGCAGGTTGAATGAGCCCTATTTCATTAGTTGATTTCCATGGGATGGTCTATGAACATTCGTCATGGGTTTTGATTTGCGGCCTATGAAATTTTCCCCCACCTACTATCGCGAAGCCCTCATAGCGTCCTCAGAATAATGCTGGCTTGACTCATCTCGGAACAATCACAAATCACAAAATAATATAATTGCATGCAACAATCAGATATAATAACATATATTTTTTAATTATTACATAAAAACCATCTTTAAATATAAATATTTTTTTATATACTCAAATAATGTCCTCACTTTTGGAAGCCTAATCTTTCAAGTTGAAAATAACCAATCAAACCCTAAGATGACATCAACTTATAAAAAAAATGATTATTTTTTAAAAAAATTATTCAAAATAAAAAAAATGTTAAAATTTTTGTCCAAAAACGAATTTCACTACATTGGAAATTATGTATCTATACCTTTCTTCCAAACAAAAACATCCTATTTTGACTTTTTTTTCCATTTTTGAATTTTTAATGAATTTTTTAAATTTGTTATTTTTAGTGAATTTTTTATTTTTTCTTTGACACATGGTAGTGTGTCATTGGTGGCACATTTTTTTAACGGAAATTTGCGTTAGTTAATGGAACTACAAAATTAAAGTATAGGAGCTAAACTAATAATAAGAATAAAGTATAAAGGCCAAATTGTTAAAAAAAATAGTACAAATATCAAAGCGGTAATTTTACTATAATAAAGAGGTCAAAAGAGGTATTAAGCATAAAGTTTAATGTATATTTTGTATTGTTAAAGTTGTCATGTCTCATTACTTTTTCTAATTATTGTATTAGTCAAATTTGAGTAGTTAAATTTGTAAAAAAAAAAAATTCAATGCATTAATATCTATTTCTTTAATTTTAAATGCCAGTTTCACCATTCCCATTATGAAGACAATTGGGTCTATTTATTTTATGATGAAGCAGTGACTAGAGCTTTCGGAAATGCATCTGAGGATGGGTGGTTCGCGATCAAGCTGGTAATTAGATTTTGGGCTTTAATCATTATTTGAGAAGATGATCGTCTTTGGAAGCAGAATTTTAGAGTATTCTTAATAAAATTCTCATTTTATTAAATAAGGGTTATAAGAAAGTTAGGATTTAGATAGATAACCTTGAGGTGGTTAGTGCCTTGTCCATAGAGGAGTTAGTGGACTTCGATATTATTTTGCTCAGAAGACTTAAACGTATTTTGCGCTCTGAAAGTCAGTGGGAAATCAAATATGTTCCTAGGGAGTGTAATTTAATTGTAGATCAATTGGTAAAATGTAGTCTTCTTGGTAGACCTTCCTTCAGATCTTTAAAGTACCTCCTGATTTAGAGGTTACAGCTATCCAACAAGACAAAACCTTTAGAATCTTTCAGTAGTTGATACTTTCTGTTTATTATTTTTTTCAGAAAAAAATGACAGTTTCACATTAAAATTGTACATTTCATTTTGAAAATGCTTCTAAATTTCTTTTAAAAAATTAATATAAAGTAATTTAATAAAAATGATTATTTGCTTGTACAGTTGAAGAGAAATGGAGGAGGTAATATTACACTTTGAAAAAAGTTGCCATGGTAGCTCACAATCCAAAGGTTTTCATTAAACAAAACCACTGGTAACCACACTTCTAACTAGATTAGACAAGGGAAAACAGCAGACCCCATAGACTTTTTCCTCTTTTTTTGTTTTTTCTATTATTTAAATCTTTCAAAGGAGAACAGCCGACAAGAGGAAAAAAGTTGAGATATAGGCATTGCTCCAACACGTGCTCCTGTTGTTGTTTTTAGGGTCAACGGGTTCTACATCAGATTAGAGTATCTACCGTGTCCGTGTTCGCTAAAACACCTTAGAAAATCAACTCTTTTAACAATTTTTATTTCCTTTCTTCATCAATTTTATAATTAGTTTCCAAAATATGTGAAAATTCCATCCATGAAAACGAAGAGGCATCGTAGCTCATAGAAAGAGACGCGTCTCAACTTATCACCTACCATTTCTAATTTTAAACAATTTTCGCAGCATTATTGTTACTCACTACTTCTTAATTTTCTCTCTTTTCTCCTTCTATAAATACCCTTTCTAGTTTTGCTCCAACATCTTCCATTTCCAGTTTCAAACCTCTGAGGTTATTGTTTTCATACTCCAAAGGCAACGAGTGTCGTTATTTGGGTCCTTGTTGCTATAAAATTTCGCTTGCTTCTGAAAATTGTTGTCTCTTTATTCTTTGAATCGTTTCGACATTATTTTTGAATTGTTTGTTTCGATTTCTTTGAGGATGGTTTGCTTGGTTTCTCGCACGGGAAGGCACTTGCAGCGTTATGACAACCTCGGTCGCCGCCAGGTCGTCGGGTGAGTTTTTTTTTTTTTCCCCATGTTGGGTTCTATCAAGAGTTGGCTGGCTTTGTATTCTGGTCAGATTTTTCATGCTATGAAAAAAAGAATAGAGAAGAAAAAAGAAACTTAACAATGAATGATGCAAAAGCTCATTAATTTGGTGATTGCAGGTGTATTCCCTATAGATTCAAATGTAGCAGTGATGGAACCATTAGTGATGAGTTAGAGGTTCTTGTAATCTCCTCACAAAAAGGTCAAAAAATGATGTTCCCTAAGGTACAAACAAACATACAAGCATCCTTTTCTTTTGCCATTTGAAGTGTCCATTAAATTATGCAAATATTAACCATGTTTCTCTTTGTTTTTTTATTATCAGGGTGGGTGGGAGCTTGATGAATCCATAGAAGAAGCTGCTTTAAGAGAGTCAATTGAAGAAGCTGGAGTTATAGGCAATGTTGAGGTTGGTTTACTGTTAATACTGTCCTGCAGTTGCTTATATTATTATATAAATCAAAATCCCCCTCCACCCCAAAAGTACTGATTTAGTTCTGTACTTGATGAACACAGTGTGAACTGGGCAAATGGTACTTTATAAGCAAAAGCCATGGCACATTTTATGAAGGTTACATGTTCCCTTTGCTTGTGAAGGAGGAACTTGATTTCTGGCCTGAGCAGAATGTTCGCCAAAGGACTTGGGTAAGCCATTAATCTAACAAATCTTGGGTTCTACTTCTAAGTATATACGAATCATGGTTTTTAATTTTTTTTTTAATTTTGTTCAGATGAATGTGAAAGAAGCAAGGGATGTATGCCAGCATTGGTGGATGAAGGAAGCCTTAGACATTCTTGTTGAAAGACTGGCTTCGTTGCAGCAATAGAAGGAAGAAATCGTCTCCATTTGGTCTCTGATTTTTTTTTTTTGTTGATATGGGGAAGGGGTACGGGTTATTTACAGATTGAATTCGAGATCAGTACCAATTGAAGACTTGATTTTAGATGTTTTGCCGCTCCACTTATGGTTCAATTAACAATTTATTGTCTAAGGATGAGCCCATTGTCTGTAGATAGGGGCATTGCCAGGCTTTTCTCCTTGTTAGAAAAGCAGAGGATTTAAGGGCCAATTATGTTGAGTTCCAAGAAGACTGTGGCAGCTGTAGATGTTTTAGGAAATAATTGTAAATTCAAGGAGAGATGGTTGGTGTTGCTGGTTGGACCTTTTGTTAGGATCGACCCGATTAAGTTACAAATAAAAAAATAGTAGAATAAATTGAGAAATTGAATATACAAATTTAAAGTGGAAAAACCTCTCCAAATAGGATAAAGAACCACGGGTAAAAATAATTTTACTATAATGGCAAAATAACGAAGAGTATAAAAGATGGAGATAAAAACTAAATCCCGAAAACTCAAAAACAAAGAACCCTCAAAACGTAAACACAAAATTCTCTAAATGTGTTATGAGTTCTAATATTTAATACGTGTATTTTCTAAAGTTGTAAAAGAGCCTATTTATAGGCTAAATTTATAGGTCAAAAAATAATAAAATAATCTAAACTAAACAGTGTTTAATTGAAACAAATAAACAGAGTTTAACTAGAATATTATTTCTCAAATTTGACTGAAATAAGAGTCATACTTAACAAATCTCCACCTTGACTCATATTTCCACAACGCTATCATTGCTAAAACCCGCCACGAGCCTATCTTGAACCATGTAGGGAATTAACTGAGTCGAATCTGTGCTTAGAAACTGGAAGACTTCTAGCCTTCAACTTGTACACTGCTAAATCAAAACTAAATCGGGTTTGATTTTCACGAATACAGTGCCCCAACTTTTAAAACCTGCATCCAAAAGAAAATCTCTCTTCAACGAAATGGTTATACCTTTTTCCCTCCTATTACCAAGTTGCCTCCGCTCCAAACGAGTTGACTTCGACTCTGCAACGGACGAAGGACGTTTGATTTCACCGGTCACTTTAGAACCTTCTAGAATAAAAATACTGCCATTTCTTTCACATTTTAACAAAACAAGAGCTCCACGAGATACTTCAATGCCGCTCGACTTGATGTTGATTCTGCATCCTTTCAAGTCTAAAATATTCAATGAGATGAGATTCTTTTGTAAATTAGGTACATACCTGACATCTGAGAGTGTTCTAATCGTCCCATCATGTATCCTAATTTTAACAGTACCAATACCAATTACCTTACTAGATGAATCATTTCTCATGCGCACAACTCCACCTTCAACCAAACTGTATGTGGAGAACCATTCTCTATTGGGAAACATATGGAAAGAACATCCTGAATCTAGGATCCACTCGAATGTTAGCTTGGAGTTATTGCTCGCTGACACTAACAAGAAATCATCACCGCTGTCATCGGCCAAATTAGCACCAGCTACATCTTCCTTGTTTCTCTCAGCAGCTCTTTTATTTCGCAGTTTATAACAATCTGCTTTGACGTGACCTAACTTTTTACAATAGTGACACCTTTTGTCTCGTTTCATTGATGCTACCAAAATAGAAGCTTGCTTATCTACCTTGCTATCCAAACCAAACTCATTGTCGAGTTTTTCTCTATTCAACAAATGACCCTTCACATCTTCGAACGAGAGTTTGTCTCTGCTATAAATTAGGGTCTCCCTGAAAGACTTGTATGAAGGGGGTAAAGAGCACAATAATAGCATAGCTTGATCTTCATCATCAATATGAACCTCAACTTTCTTTAAATCATTTAAAAGAGTAATGAATTAACTGATGTGATCTCTAAGAAGCTCACCTTCGTTCATACGAAACGTAAATAGACGTTATTTCAACACTGAAGGTTAGTTAGAGACTTAGTCGCATAAAGAGTCTCTAACCTTTTCACAAGGCGGATGAGGTTTTCTCCATCAATACCTCCTACAATACCGTATTCGTGAGGCACAACTGGATTGTAGACAGGACATTTTCATCAAGCTCTTTCCATTCTATTTGATTTAGATTCTCAGGCTTTTTCCCAGTAACAACCTTTTTAAAGCCGGTTTGAACTAAAATTGCAATCATCTGAACTTGCCACAGATTGTAATTTGTGTCACCATCAAACTTTTCAATTTCAAACCTTGTTGATGCCATATCTAAATGGGTTGATATATGAAAATTAAACTATTTCTGATACTATTTGTTAGGATCAACCCGATTAAGCAATAAGTAAAAAAAATAGTGGAATAAATTGAGAAATTGAACACATAAATTTAACGTGGAACACCCCTCCAAAGAGGATAAAAAACCACGGGCAAAGTTAATTTTACTATAATGGCAAAAGAACGAAGAGTACAAAATATGGAGATAAAAAACTGAACCCTGAAAACCCGAAAACAAAAAACTCTCAAAACGTAAACACAAAATTCTTTAAATGTTTTATGAGTTCTAATATCTAATGGGTGTATTTTCTAAGACTGTAAAAGAGCCTATTTATAGGCTAAATTCATAGGTCAAATAATAATAAAATAATCTAAACTAATCAGTGTTTGATTGAAACAAATAAACAGAGTTTAATTAGAAGATTATTTCTCAAATTTGACCGAAATAGGAGTCATACTTAACACCTTCTTTGGGAGATCAATTCAAATGAAAAATTAGTAGGAAAGACGAAGAAAAAAGTGAACAGACCTTAGAGCAAGTTGTATAATTCAATACATGTCTCTACCATTTATTTAATTGCAAAGTGAAAACAAACAAAAGTACAAATTAATGAGAATTGAACCCCTTAAGTTTTTGCATGACCCATGTTCTTTTTTCCCATATTTCTTTTCTTTATTTTTTGGTGTCAAATTTGTCTATATGCTTCTATTTCCATTTTTTATATATAAAAAAATTATAAGTGTCACAGTCTGATTTAGACCCTAATCGGAACGGTAGTTACGGGACCACGAATCTGAGTTAGAAAAATATTTAAATATTATTTTCTGTGTTTTTTATGTGTGAATTAGTATCCGTGAAAATTCCTTGATTTAATTTTATCGTATGAGTGCCCGATTTAATAAAAGGGCCTAATCGCGTAAAATAAAAATTTGATGGTTAAATGTGAAAGTGCCTAATTGTTGTTGTCTTTATAATATGAAGTCTTTATGATGCAATATTACCAATGTTTTGAGGATGGACGGTTATAACCATGATTTATAATAGTTTAAAATTTTAGTTTAAAGGTTAAATTAGTAAAATGTAAAATAATATGTATTATAATAAAACATAAAATAAAACATCCATGCATTTGTTCATCCATTTTGATCGAATATAACAAAGAAAAAGAGAAAGAAAGAGTTTGCAAAGTTCGGCCCTTGTGTTCTTCAAATTAGGCATGTAATTTGTTCGATTTTTGATAATTTTTACGTTTTTCAAATCGTTGCTTTGAATACTATCCGACCCATGCTTGAATTTCTGAATTTGATGCATATTTTGAGTTATGCCATTGATGAATATTTGTGCTTTGTGATGTTTGATGATGAAATATCAAAAAAATGTTTTAGATTAACATGTTTTGTACTGGAGTTTTTGAAGATTTTGAGTAATTAGGACTAAATTACAAATATAATAAATTGAGAGACTAAAATGTAAAATAAATGAAATGTGTGTATTTATATGTGCTAGATGAACATTCGGCCTAAGCATGATGAATTGAGATTTTGTGTATTTTGTGTTTTATGCAATTAGGACTAATTTGTAAAAGTATGAAATATCAGGAGTAAAATGGTAATTTACCCACTTATGTGTTGTTGAATTAAACTGAAAGAAATTGTGTTTAAATGAGGTTAATTTGAAATTATATAGATCAAGAACAAAAGAAATCAGACTTGGATCGGGGAAAAGCAAAAATAGTCGAATAGTTGATTTATAACGTTCGTCGATTTTCGAGGTAAGTTTTTAAGCAATTAGACATCAATTTATATTGAATGTAACTTAGTTTAATATGCTATTTTGGAATCTATAGATTCATAAAAGAGCTAGCCGAATTTGTTTAAGCATAGAAATACTGTATTTGAGTTTAATTAGACTGAGTTATATCACTTAAAAGTCTGTATGATCTATATGGAATATCTGGAGTTTTTGTTATAGGAATTGTGTACGAGACAACTTTATAATAGTGATATTCGGGCTTTGAGCCTAGCAAGCTTTATGCTGGTGAATGTAATCGAGCTTTATGCTTAGCAGGCTTAGTGCTGGTGAATAAAATCAGACTTTGAGTCTAGCAGGCCTTGTGTTGGTGTGTGATTCAGGCTTATGCCTAGCAGGTTTTATGTCGGTGATTTATTTTCAAGCCTATGCCTATAAGACTTCCTGTTGATGTGATAATTGAACAAGTAAACTGAGCTAAATGACCTCGAATATTCGACCACATAGGTATGTACATATATGATGTTATATTGGATCTTGAATAAACGGCCACATAAGTATATACATATGTGATGTTATATTGGATCTTGTATATTCGACTATAAATGTATGCACAAATGTGATATTATATTTGAATTTGTATATTCAGCCATATAAGTAAGCACATATGTGATGTTATATTTGATCTTGCATATTCGGCCATATAGGTATGCATATATGTGATATTATATTTGATCTTGTATATTCGGTCAAATGAGTGATGTTGGTATATGAAGATAAATTTTGTTTTGTGAGTTTGAGTAAATGTGTGGAAGTATATTTGGATGTATAATGATATTTGGCTTAGTTTAATTAAGTTGATAATATTATTGAAATGTTCATTTGCTTATGACTTACTAAGCTAAGTTAGCTTACTCTGTGTGTTATGTTTGTTCTATTTTTATAGATTTTGGGTTTACGTTACAAGCTCGAGGATCGTCAGCAAAGTTCTTCACACTATCTACTAATTTGGTATTTAAATATTTGAACTCGAACTATGGCATGTATAGGCTAGAAAGTGTTTTGGAAATGTTTGATTTTGGTTTGTATAGTAGCCATGGGAAAATGGCTTGATGCTAGATTCAGTCATGTTAAGTTTGGTTGGTGTTACCTTGGTTATGTAGTTATGAGCCTGGTATGTGTGATGTTGTGCTAGGTACCATGTGATACGCAATTGGTTTGCTTATTATGCTAAAATTTTGTCTTATATGATCTTGATTAAAATGTTTAATGAATTATGTTTTGGTATTTTGGTGATGGAAGATTTGAATGTATGTGTGGTTTTAAGTAACATGTTTTGGCTATGAAAGATAATAAGTATAATATGTAATTAGTATAATAAATGTTAATGATGGAATTATGAAATGCGATATAATTAAAGTGATGGATGGTAGTTTATTAGTTTGATAAATTCAGTTATTAAATGGTAAGTAATGAATATGTTTCATGATTGTTTTGGTTGATTGTTTTAGCTTGTACTCAAAGGTTAGTTTGGCCTTTAACTTTAGGGTAGATTACATACTATATATATAAGTGGAATATTAATATATTTGGCCATGTTATAGTATGTTTAAATTGTATGTGTTATTGTATATTAAATTATGCAATATAATTTCATTTGGTTTTAATGTGAGTTCATACAGATGTTGATAATTGATTTGTTTGATATACAATTAACGTAATGGATATTGGCATATATTTAATGTATGCAGTGATGTGTTTTGATGGAGTATTATTTATTTATAAAAATGACATTAAGGCGATTGATATAGAGAAACAAACTTTGAAAATTTTAAATATGTGAATATTGTTTTATATATATACATATATAAGTTTGGTTCAAATTTGATATTTATGGAATATGACTATTTGATTTTGATAAGTATTTAATGTTATGATATTCTTGGTGGTTTGAGATGTAAGAAAAGTCAGTTTAATTGGTATTTATTTGGTAATGCCTCGTAAGCCATTCCGGAGACGGATACGGGTTAGGGGTGTTACATTTTATTGGTATCAGAGCTACGGTTTAATCGATTCTAGGACTAACGTAGTATGTGTGAGTCTAGCTATACATGCCATAATTTATACTGTGATAGTGTGATGACTTCTGACATTTGAAAATCTGCTTTCATATAGTAAATGGATCCCGATAGAGCTGTAGCTGATGATGTGGAGAGTGTAGTGCCTGCTCTCGCGCAAGGGACAGCGCCAGTTGAGTCTCGACCTATCTCGAGTAGCCATGAGGGGGAGGCTAAATAAGCCTTCTATCAAATGATGAATGATTGGTTTACTCAGTATATCCGGACTAATCCAGCTGTACAACAACCTCCACCCCCGAATAATCCATCTCCGATACCTGTGGTACCTCTGATGATTGATCCAATGAGATTTAAAGGCCTCCTGTAGAGAAAATAAAAAAATACGGGGCCGGATAATTTAAAGCTAATGATGATGATGATGGTGAAAGGGCTAAGTTATGGCTTGATAATACTATCCGTGTGTTTGATGAGCTATCTTGCACTCCAGATGAATGTTTAAAGTGTGCCATACCTTTATTATGAGACACCGCATATCACTGGTGGAATACATTAGTATCGGTGGCTCGAAAAGAGATAGTGACCTAGGAATTCTTTCAGACTGAGTTCTGTAAGAAATACATCAGCCAGAGATTTATCAACCAGAAACACAAAGAATTTCTAGAACTGAAACAGGGTCATATGAACGTAACCGAGTATGAGTGAAAATTTGTGAATCTAAGTCGATATGCTCGTGAATGTGTTTCAACCGAAGCTATCATGTGTAAAAGATTCGAAGACGGTTTGAACGAAGACATTAAATTGCTGGTTGGTATACTTGAAATCAAAGAGTTCATGGTACTTGTTGAACGAGCTTGCAAAGCCGAAGATGTAACATCTCGAAATAGGGCCTAAATGGAATAGTGGCTGCGAAACTTCAAATCTGAGATAGAAAAGTTTATTTCGATTAATTTTTATGATTTACCGAGTGATTAGATGCATGTGTTAGAGTATTGATAAGAAATTTTATAGATTGCATGTCTAATTTGCCTATTAGGGCTTATTTGCAGAAGTTGCTGTAACAGTCCGATTTAGGGCCTAAACGGAATGATGGTTTTAGAACCACGAATCGAAGTCAAAAAATTTATTCCGATTAAGTTTTAAGGTTTATTTATTGATTAAAATATTGTGTAAAAATATCGTTAAGTAATTTTACTGATAAAGTGCTTAATTGGACTTTTAGGACTAAATTGCAAAAGTTGCAAAATATGTGTTCTATTTCATAAGTACTTGATTGAAATGGGTGTTTAAAGAGGAGGTCCTTAAATGGTAATTAGACAATTATATTTCGTTTGGACAAAAATGGGCATGACTAGGACAAAATTTTAAAGAAAGGCCTTAAGGGCATTTTAGTCATTTGGTAATTAAAAGAAATAAAAAGAGAAAATAAAGCCAAAATTGACTCATCTTTTTCATGGAGGCCGAAATTAGCATGGGGGAAGCCATGACTAGGGTTTTCAAGCTTTCCAAGCTCAATAGTAAGTCCGTTCTAGCCCCGTTTTCAAGTTCTTTATGTTTTTGGAATACCGGTAACTTGATTAAGCTTATTCTAGTAATAATTTAAGCTAGGGTTCATATTTGGAAAAATACCCATAGGTGAAATGTGTTTATTTTGATGTTTTATGGTAGAATATGAAGGCTGAAATTATGTTAAACAACTTTCGCTAAGCGGTTTTAAGCAAAAATGAGTAAAACGGCTTAATCGGTAAAAGTTGTTATTGTTCATAACTATGTGTTAGAGTGAGAATTTGATGTTTCCATAGAAGGGAAAAATGATCAGCATGTCATAAAACATAAGAATAAGGGATTATGTTTAATTCCCGAGCCTAGGGGCAAAAGTGTAAATATGAAAAAGTTTAGGCGCAAAATTGTAATTTTGCCAAAGTTTGAGTTAAGGACTGTTTTGAGTAGTAAATTAATTAAATAAGTAAAATATGATGTTTCAGATCCCGAAAAATGAGATTTGAACCTAGAATGGGAGAAAAATAAAAAATCGAGAAAGTTGGTAAAATGGTCGTTTTAGTATCGAGGTAAGTTCATATGTATAATAAGCATTAATTTATGCATGTTTCAATGTAAAATTGATATATTTACTATGATTTCTGAGGTGTTGAAAGTAAGTATAATTATGATGATTTAAATGTTCAATACTAATTCGACATGGAAATGAGAAAGTATGTAAGTTTGTATGTAAATAATACATTATCTTTATTATGGTTTTATATTTCAGCATATTTTATGTATTGTAGCTAATTTTTAAATCATAGTTGACTATTGGAAATATGGAATCAAGTATTAGAAAGAGAGAGAAATCTCAGTTGAACCTTCAGAAAGATTGGATGATACAGATGGTATGTAGCTAGGTCACATGTATGGTACTGAGCGCACATCATGTGTACAAGAGAGTTACGAGACATTATGATGTAGCTAGGTCGCATGGGTGATACTATGTGTACACCATGTAGACAAGAGAGCTACGGGATATATGTAGCTAGGTCGCATGCGTGGTTCCAGCTGAAGGACACCATGTAGACAAGAGAGCTACGAGATAAACTGGCTAGGTCACATAGGTGGTACTAAGTGTTCACCATGTGTACAAGAGAGCCAAAATTATGTGTACAATCGAGCTAGGTTACATGAGTGGTGCTAAGTGAAGGCCACTATGTGTACAAGAGAGCTTCGATTTTAAAGGTGGGCTGTGTGCGATACCATCGCGTATCTATTATTATTCCGAAGCGTTCAACTGGGAAATTGATTAAATGAAATTGTGTATGACTTTGTGATGATAAGTGTAAGTATATATGTGTGTAAATTATGAGAAATATGCTCGATATGTGATTGGAAATTGGCAAGATTGTTATGGGTAAGTGATGAATACAATTGAAGTGTGAAAGATCAAAATTGACAATAAAACTGTTCTGGATAGTTGCAGTGATGAGAATCTAAAAATTTACCAAAAATAGTAGAAATTGAGTCAGAGACTGAATAAGATATTAAATTAAAGTTTAGCGAGTCTATTTTCATATAACAGAAATAGAGAAAGCAAAGGAATTCTATATTCTGAGATATTTAAGTTTCTATGAGACTGGTTTAGAATGACTATGTGATCCCCTATTTTGACTTGGAAAAATCATTAAAAATTGTACAGAAAAAATTAGGGGATATAATTTATATGCTTGAAATCCTTAATAAGTCTAGTTTGAAATGAAATAAACGAGAACATCCTTTGAATTCTGTACGAGGAGAAAATTGATTCGTAGTGAAGAGTGGTCAGAATAGTTGAGCAGTGAAACAGGGGTAACTTCAATGAATAAACTGTACTAATTGGCTGAACCAAAAATTCTGAACATTTTATGGTAAAAATATACATGAATCTAGTTTCAATAAAAATTAACGATTTGTAATTTGAAGTTCTGTAGCTCTAGAAATAAATAATTTAGTTCCTGTTACTCTGCTAGACAGCTTATTTTGAACCTGTTTATGATTGTAATAGTGAAAGTATGTGTGTGTTTGTGATGATTGTATTCCGGGAACATATTGTGACTTCATTTAAAGTATGATAATGTATTTTTTATTAATATTTACATATTTACTTACTAAGCTATAATGCTTACTCCCTTCCTTTCATTTTTCCTATAGTGTCGCAAATGTTAGCTCGAGTTGGAGGTCGTCGGAGGTTAAATAACACTATCAAATTATTGATCGATATATAAAGGTTTAAAGCATGATATGGGCCTTGTAAGTTTTTTTTAGGGACAGCTTGAATATGCTTGAAAAGTTTAAAATTTGATGTAATTTTATGTCTTGGTTTTAAATGATTACAAGTACTCAAGTCCAGTAATACCTCGTACCCTGTTTCGGCGTCGGATACGGGTAAGGGGTGTTACATTTAGTGGTATTAGAGCTATGGTTTAGTCGGTTCTTGGACTTACCTTGTATGTGTAAGAGTTAAGCTATACATGCCATATTACAACATGTGATAGTGTGATGCCTCCCGATCCCGATGAAATAGTTCTGTTGAGACAGAAGTGTTTTCCAACCGAGCTACCTTCGACAGTGTAAAAAGGTGTTAAGTAAGTTCGTATAATTTGGTGGATATATTGGTGTACTTAAATTGATCTTGGTGACTTGTGATGATATGTGTGAGATCAAGTGTAAAATGAAATAGACATAAGTGGAGAAATATAGAAAAGTGAAAAGAAACGAAAGTTTACCTCGTTATAAACTCATCTATGTTCATTTGACATTGACATGATATTATGTGTCTAACTTATTTGACTAAGTGAATGTGATAAATAGATTTACTCAAATTCGTGGAATGTATGTTTGAGTGCATTTGTTTTAAGATATGAATATGTGTGTAAGTCAATCTAAAGTGAATTATATAACTGTGATAATATTAAGATGAAATGAGACTCGAAAAAGGTAAGAGTATTAGTTCATGATGTTTATATGATAATGAATGAGTCGTGAATAAGAATTTCTCTTGGACTATGAAAGATGAGATGAAGGGAAAGTTTATATTATGATAAGTGCTCATGTTGATTGGCAATTGTGTGATGCTATGAGTGTAACTTGTGAAATTAAATGAATGTTATGAGTAATTCTATTTGAGAATTATGAACGCATGTATAAGCGTATTTGTTTGTATAAGATGATAGGAGGGTTGTGTAAAATGAATATGCATGTTGAGTTATTTGAAGCAAATTATATATATTGATGAGTGTTAAGTTATATGCATGAATATATAAGAGGCAAGTTAGAAGTGTTACAGCCTCACCCCCTTCCAATAAGATTAATTGACAATGTGATAGCATTTGAGAATGGTTTAATAAATGAACTCAGTTGCAGAAAAGATGTCAGGTTAATATGAAGATTTTCTTAATTCTGAAATGTTACAGTTAAAGAAAAATTAGACTTAGTTAATTAACTCATCCAGGTATGATGCTTAAAGTATATGATTGTTGGATTTAAAAAAAAATAGAAGGTGAAAGCAAATGTGAGAATTGGAAATAGTTTTCGATTAATATAGAGGTCATACCAAGTTGAAACTTAGTTATATTGGATTTCAATTTGATAGTGGGGGTGATTTTGAAAGTACTGCTTTGAAGAAAATTTGTTTGGAGATGTTTAAGAAATTTTGAGAAAAGATATTGAATCTTTTTACCGGTAAGATTTTCGGAGACGAAAATCCCTAAAGGGGGGAGAAATGTAACATCTCGAAATAGGGCCTAAATGGAATAGTGGTTGTGAAACCACCAATCTGAGATAGAAAAGTTTATTTCGATTAATTTTTATGATTTACCGAGTGATTAGATGCATGTGTTAGAGTATTGATAAGAAATTTTATAGATTGCATGTTTAATTTGCCTATTAGGGCTTATTTGCGAGATTTGTCAGAATGTGATCCGATTTAGGGCCTAAACGGAATGATGGTTTTAGAACCACGAATCGAAGTCAAAAAATTTATTCCGATTAAGTTTTAAGGTTTATTTATTGATTAAAATATTGTGTAAAAATATCGTTAAGTAATTTTACTGATAAAGTGCTTAATTGGACTTTTAGGACTAAATTGTAAAAGTTACAAAATATGTGTTCTAATTCATAAGTACTTGATTGAAATGGGGGTTTAAAGAGGATATTCTTAAATGGTAATTAAACCATTATATTTCGTTTGGACAAAAATGGGCATGAATAGGACAAAATTTTAAAGAAAGGCCTTGAGGGCATTTTAGTCATTTGGTAATTAAAAGAAATAAAAAGGGAAAATAAAGCCAAAATTGACTCATCTTTTTCATGGAGGCCAAAATTTGCATGGGGGAAGCCATGGCTAGGGTTTTCAAGCTTTCCAAGCTCAACAGTGAGTTCGTTCTAGCCCCGTTTTTCAAGTTCTTTACGTTTTTGGAATCCCGGTAACTTGATTAAGCTTATTCTAGTAATAATTTAAGCTAGGGTTCATATTTGGAAAAATACCCATAGGTGAAATGTGTTTATTTTGATGTTTTATGGTAGAATATGAAGGCTGAAATTATGTTATACAACTTTTGCTAAGCGGTTTTAAGCAAAAATGAGTAAAACGGCTTAATCGGTAAAAGTTGTTATTGTTCATAAATATGTGTTAGAGTGAGAATTTGATGTTTTCATAGAAGGGAAAAATGATCAGCATGTCATAAAACATAAGAATAAGGGATTAAGTTTAATTCCCGAGCCTAGGGGCAAAAGTGTAAATATGCAAAAGTTTAGGCGCAAATTTGTAATTTTGCCAAATTTTGAGTTAAGGACTGTTTTGAATAGTAAATTAATTAAATAAGTAAAATATGATGTTTTAGATCCCAGAAAACGAGATTTGAACCTAGAATGGGAGAAAAATAGAAAATCGGGAAAGTTGGTAAAACGGTTGTTTTAGTATCGAGGTAAGTTCATATGTACAATAAGAATTAATTTATGCATGTTTCAATGTAAAATTGATATATTTACTATGATTGCCGAGGTGTTGAAAGTAAGTATAATTATGATGATTTAAATGTTCAATACTAATTCGACATGGAAATGAGAAAGTATGTAAGTTTGTATGTAAATAATACATTATCTTTATTATGTTTTTATATTTCAGCATATTTTATGTATTGTAGCTAATTTTTGAATCATAATTGACTATTGGAAGTATGGAATCAAGTATTAGAAAGAGAGAGAAATCTCAGTTGAACCTTCAGAAAGATTGGATGATACAGATGGTATGTAGCTAGGTCACATGTATGGTGCTGAGCGCACATCATGTGTACAAGAGAGTTACGAGACATTATGATGTAGCTAGGTCGCATGAGTGATATTATGTGTACACCATGTAGACAAGAGAGCTACGGGATATATGTAGCTAGGTCGCATGCGTAGTTCCAGCTGAAGGACACCATGTAGACAAGAGAACTACGAGATAAACTGGCTAGGGCACACGGGTGGTACTAAGTGTTCACCATGTGTACAAGAGAGCCAAAATTATGTGTACAATCGAGCTAGGTCACATGAGTGGTGCTAAGTGAAGGCCACTATATGTACAAGAGAGCTTCGATTTTAAAGGTGGGCTGTGTGCGGTACCATCGCGTATCTGTTATTATTCCGAAACGTTCAACTGAGAAATTGATTAAATGAAATTGTGTATGACTTTGTGATGATAAGTGTAAGTATATACGTGTGTAAATTATGAGAAATATGCTCGATATGTGATTGGAAATTGGAGAGATTGTTATGGGTAGGTGATGAATACAATTGAAGTGTGAAAGATCAAAATTGAAAATAAAACTGTTCTAGATAATTACAGTGACGAGAATCTAAAAAATTACCAAAAATAGTAGAATTTGAGTCAGAGACTGAATGAGATATTAAATTAAATTTTAGCGAGTCTATTTTCATATAACAGAAACAGAGAAAGAAAAGAATTCTATATTCTGAGATATTTAAGTTTCTATGAGACTGGTTCAGAATGACTATGTGATCCCCTATTCTGACTTGGAAAAATCATTAAAAATTGTACAAAAATAATTAGGGGATATAATTTATATGCTTGAAATCCTTAATGAGTCTAGTTTGAAATGAAATAAACGAGAACATCCTTTAAATTCTGTAAGAGGAGAAAATTGATTCGTAGTGAAGATTGGTCAGAATAGTTGAGCAGTGAAACAGGGGTAAGTTCAATGAATAAAATGTACTAATTGGATAGACCAAAAATTCTGAACATTTTATTGTAAAAATATACGTGAATCTAGTTTTAATAAAAATTAACGGTTTTTAATTTGAAGTTCTGTAGCTCCAGAAATAAATAATTTAGTTGCTGTTGCTCTACTAGATAGCTTATTTTGAACCTGTTTATGATTGTAATAGTGAAAGTATGTGTGTGTTTGTGATGGTAATATTCCGGGAACATATTGTGACTTTATTGAAAGTATGATAATGTATTGTTTATTAATATTTACATATTTACTTACTAAGCTATAATGCTTACTCCCTTCCTTTCATTTTTCCTATAGTGTCGCAAATGTTAGCTCGAGTTGAAGGTTGCCGGAGGTTAAATCACACTATCAAACTATTGATCGATATAGAAAGGTTTAAAGCATGATATGGGCCTTGTAAGTTTTTTTCAGGGACAGCTTGAATATTTTGAAAAGTTTAAAATTTGATGTAATTTTATGTCTTGGTTTTAAATGATTAAAAGTACTCAAGTCCAATAATACCTCACACCCTTTTCCGGCGTCGGATACGGGTAAGGGGTGTTACAGAAGAACTTAGGAAAGAGAAAAGAAAAGCTGATGTTGAAGTTAGAGATTCCCATAAAAGATCATCGGGTAAGACTTTTCACTAGGCATTGAAGAAATTCAGAGATGATTCCAGTCGATCTAGAGACACTGCGAGCTTTTCTGGATGAGATTGAGACCAACCCCCTGTGTGTTCACGAGGCACTTCGATAACAAGTGTTGGCAATGTTCAACAGAATAGAGTCGAGTGCAAGTATTGTGGTAAATGGCATTTTGGAAATTGTATATTTCATGATCGGTCTTGTTTTAAATGTGGATCGATGGATTATTTTATCCGAGATTGCCCGATGTTAGCCGAGCAAAACACTGTTCAGAATGTGAGGCCGAGTAATATGTCAGTGCGAGGTAGACCACCCAGGCATTCGGGTAATGTGAGTGGCAGTCAAAGAGGGACGAAAGATACAACAACTCGATCTGAGGCTCGTGCACTTGCCAGAGCATATGCTATACGCGCTCGCACTTTATGATACTAGTGTTATTGCATTGATTGATCCTGGTTCGACTCATTCATATGTGTGTGAAACATTAGTATTCAATAAGACTTTTCCTGTTGAGTTTACTAAGTTTGTAATTTGAGTATCGAACCCTCTGGGCCGGTGTGTTCTGGTTAACAAAGGGTGTAAAAATTGCCCATTGATGATTTGAGATTCATGCTTTTCGGGCGATCTGATGTTGTTACCTTTCGACGAGTTCGATATAATTTTGGGTATGGACTGGTTGACTTTGCACGATGTCGTTGTTAATTGCAAAAGAAAGACCATCGATTTGAGATATCAAAACAACGAGATTATTCGGATTGAATCTAATGATCTGAATGGTTTACCAGTAGTAATATCTTCAATGTTAGCTTGAAAGTATGTGAGAAAAGATTGTGGAGCTTACTTTACTTATGTGCTTGATAGTAAAATGACTAAAAAGAAGACTGAATCTGTACTAGTTGTGTGCGAGTATTCAGACTTGTTTCCTGAAGAATTACCGGGTTTGCCACCTATCCGAGAGGTAGAGTTTGGTATTGAGTTAGTACCGGGGATGACTCTGATTTCAATAGCTCCGTATCAGATGGCACCTACTGAATTAAAAGATTTGAAAGCACAAATGCAAGAGTTAACAGATAGAGTTTTTACACGACCGAGTTTCTCTCCCTGGGGTGCGCCAGTTCTATTCATGAAAAAGAAAGATGGAACTATGGGAATGTGTATTGATTACCGTCAGCTAAATAAGGTGACTATAAAGAATAAATATCCATTGCCATGGATTGACGACCTGTTCGACCAGTTGAAAGGGGCTTCAGTGTTTTCGAAGATAGATTTGAGATCGGGTTATTATCAGTTGCGAGTCAGAGACTCTGATATGCCAAAAACTAATTTTCGAATGAGGTACGGACATTATGAGTTTTTAGTTATACTGTTCGAACTTACTAATGCACCTGCTGTTTTTATGGATTTGATGAATCGAATCTTTAGGCATTATTTAGATCGGTTTGTGGTCGTGTTCATTGATGATATACTGATCTACTCCCGTAACAAAACTGAACATGCCGAGCATTTGAGACATGTGTTACCGACTTTGCGAGAAAAAAATAGTTATATGTGAAGTTTAGTAAATGTGAGTTTTGGTTACACGAAGTTAGCTTTCTAGGACATGTTGTTTCAGCATCAGTTATTCGGGTTGATCCGAGTAAGATTTCAGCTATACTCGATTGGAAACCTCTGAGAAATGTTTCTGAAGTCAGAAGTTTTTTGGGACTTGCTGGTTACTATAGACGGTTTGTGAAAGGTTTCTCTATGATTGCAACCCCAATGACGAAGCTGCTGCAGAAAGATGTTAAGTTTGAGTGGTCAGAAAAGTGTCAGAAAAGTTTTGATAAGTTAAAATCCCTTTTGACCTAAGCTCCGGTGTTAGTTCAGCTAGAATCTGGTAAAGAATTTGTTATCTATAGTGATGCATCTTTAAATGGTTTGGGTTGTGTTTTTATGCAGGAAGGCAAAGTTATAGCTTATGCTTCGAGACAGTTAAAGCCACATGAAAAGAACTATCCAACACATGACCTAGAATTGGAAGCTATTGTATTCGCGTTGAACATATGGCGTCACTATTTGTTCAGTGAAAATGTCATGTTTATTCTTATCACAAAAGTCTGGAGTATTTGATGACTCGGAAAGATTTGAATTTGAGACAACGTCGATGGTTAGAATTGCTAAAAGACTTCGAACTTGTGATTAACTAGCACCCGGGAAAGGCTAATGTTGTTGCTGATGCTTTAAGCCGAAAATCACTATTTGCATTGCGTGCAATGAATGCGCATATGGCTATGTCTGATGATGGTTCGATAATAGCTAAATTGAAAGCAAGACTATTATTTGTTCAACAAATATGCGATGCCTAGAAGGTTGATAATGAGTTGTTAGCAAAATGAGCTCAAAGTGATTCAAATGCTGATTCAGAGTTTCAAGTTGATGCTGATGATTGTTTGAGATTCAAAAACCGAATATGAGTTTCGAGAAATACAGAGTTGATTCAAATGATTTTGAACGAAGCTCATAACAGTCGATTATCTGTTCACCTAGGTAGTATGAAGATGTATAATGATCTGAAACAACTCTATTTGTGGCATGGTATGAAATGAGACATTTCTGACTTTGTTTCGAAATGTTTGGTCTGTCAGCAAGTAAAAGCTGAACATCAAGTACCTTCTGAATTGCTTTAGTCGATCATGATACCTGAATGGAAATGAGACAGAGTTACGATGGATTTTGTATCTGGTTTACCATTGACACCGAGCAAGAAAGATGCAATCTGGGTTATTGTAAATAGGTTGACTAAATCTGCTCACTTTGTTTCAATTTGTACAGATTACTCGCTTGATAAGCTAGCTGAATTGTATGTTTCTCAGATTGTGAGGTTGCATGGTGTGCTTATATCTATTGTTTCAATTAGAGATCCGAGGTTTACATCGCGGTTTTAGAAGAAACTGCAAGATGCATTTGGTACGAAATTACATTTCAGCACTACTTTCCATCCCCAAACAGATGGTCAGACCGAGCGAATCATTCAGATACTTGAGGATATGTTGAGATGTTGTATTCTTGAGTTTAAGGGTACGTGGGAATGATACTTACCTCTAATTGAATTTGTGTACAATAACAACTTTCAATCGAGTATCAAAATGGCACCTTATGAGGCTTTGTACGGTCATAAATGTCGTGCACCATTGTACTGGACTGAGCTCAGTGAAAATAAGATACACGGGGTAGATTCGACCAGAGAAACTGTATAGAAAGTGAAATTGATCCGTGAAAGTTTGAAAGCAGCCTCAGATCATAAAAAATTATATGCAGATTCGAAACGAAAAGATATAGAGTTTCAGATTGGAGATAAAGTCTTCTTAAAAGTCTCACCATGGAAGAAAATAGTCAAATTTGGTCGTAAAGGCAAATTGAGTCCGAGATTCATTAGGTCGTATGAGATTATCGAGCGAATAGGGCTAGTTGCTTATAGACTGTTGTTACCACCTGAGCTAGAAAAGATTCACAATGTATTCCATGTTTCGATGCTTTGGCAATATAGATCCGATCCCTCACATGTGATTAGTCCATTAGAGATTGAGATTCAGTGAGATTTAACTTACGAGGAAGAACCGATCCGTATTCTGGCTCACGAGATTAAAGAACTACGAAATAAGAAAATTTTGTTGGTTAAAGTATTATGGCATAAACATGGAGTTGAGGAAGCAATGTGGGAGCCAGAGGATGCAATGAAAGAGCGTTATCCGAACCTATCCACTGGTAAGATTTTCGGGGACGAAAATCCCTAAGGGGGGAGAGTTGTAGCAGTCCAATTTAGACCCTAATCAGAACGGTGGTTTTGAGACCAAAAATTTGAGTTAGAAAAATATTTAAATATTATTTTTCATGTTTTTTATGTGTGAATTAGTATCTGTGAAAATTTCGTGATTTAATTTTATCGTTTGAGTGCCCGATTTAATAAAAGGGCTTAATCGCGTAAAATGAAAATTTGATGGTTAAATGTGAAAGTGCCTAATTGTTGTTGTCTTTATAATATGAAGTCTCTATGATGCAATATTACCAATGTTTTGAGGATGGACGGTTATAACCATGATTTATAATAGTTTAAAATTTTAGTTTAAAGGTTAAATTAGTAAAATGTAAAATAATATGTATTATAATAAAACATAAATCAAAACATCCATGCATTTGTTCATCCATTTTGACCGAATATAACAGAGAAAAAGAAAAAGAAAAAGAAAGAGTTTGCAAAGTTCAGCCCTTGTGTTCATCAAATTAGGTATGTCATTTGTTCGGTTTTCGATAATTTTTACATTTTTCAGATCGTTGCTTTGAATACTATCTGACCCATGCTTGAATTTCTAATTTTGATGCATATTTTGAGTTATGCCATTGATGAATATTTTCGTTTTGTGATGTTTGATGATGAAATATCAAAAATATGTTTTAGATTAACATGTTTTGTATTGGAGTTTTTGAAAATTTTGAGTAATTAGGACTAAATTGCAAAAATAATAAATTGAGGGACTAAAATGCAAAATAAATGAAATGTGAGTATTTATATGTGCTAGATGAACATTCGGCCTAAGCATGATGAATGGAGATTTTGTGTTTTATGCAATTAGGACTGATTTGTAAAAGTATGAAATATCAAGAGTAAAATGGTAATTTACCCATTTATGTGTTGTTGAATTAAATTGAGTGAAATTGTATTTAAATGAGGTTAATTTGAAATTATATAGATCAAGAACAAAAGAAATCGAACTTGGATCGGGGAAAAGCAAAAATAGTCGAATAGCCGATTTATAACATTCGTCGATGTCCGAGGTAAGTCTTTAAGCAATTAGACATCAATTTATCTTGAATGTAACTTAGTTTAATATGCTGTTTTGGAATCTATAAATTCATAAAAGAGCTAGCCGAATTTGTTTAAGCATAGAAATATTGTATTTGAGTTTAATTCGACTGAGTTATATCATTTAAAAGTCCGTATGATCTATATAGAATATCTGGAGTTTTTGTTATAGGAATTGTGTACGAGACAGCTTTATAATAGTGATATTCGGGCTTTGAGCCTAGCAAGCTTTATGCTGGTGAATGTAATCGGGCTTTATACCTAGCAGGCTTAGTGCTGGTGAATAAAATCAGACTTTGAGTCTAGCAGGCCTTGTGTCGGTGTGTGATTCAGGCTTATGCCTAGCTGGTTTTATGCCTGTGATTTATTTTCAAGCCTATGCCTATAAGACTTCCAATTGATGTGATAATTGAGCAAGTAAACTGAGCTAAATGACCTTGAATATTCGGCCACATAGGTATGTACATATATGATGTTATATTGGATCTTAAATATTTGGCCACATAGGTATATACATATGTGATGTTATATTGGATCTTGTATATTCGGCTATAAAGGTATGCACAAATGTGATATTATATATGAATTTGTATATTCAGCCATATAAGTAAGCACATATGTGATGTTATATTTGATCTTGCATAGTCGGCCATATAGGTATGCATATATGTGATATTATATTTGATCTTGTATATTCGGCCAAATGAGTGATGTTGGTATATGAAGTTAAATTTTGTTTTGTGAGTTTTTGTAAATGTGTGGAAGTATATTTGGATGTATAATGATATTTGACTTAGTTTAATTAAGTTGATAATATTATTGAAATGTTCATTTGCTTATGACTTACTAAGCTAAGTTAGCTTACTCTGTGTGTTATGTTTGTTCTATTTTTATAGATTTTGGGTTTACGTTACAAGCTCGAGGATCGTCAACAAAGTTCTTCACACTATCTACGACTTTGGTATTTAAAAATTTGAACTCGAACTATGGCATGTATAGGCTAGAAAGTGTTTTGGAAATGTTTGATTTTGGTTTGTATAATAGCCTTGGGAAAATGGCTTGATGTTAGATTCAGTCATGTTAAGTTTGGTTGGTGTTCACCTTGGTTATGTAGTTATGAGCCTGGTATGTGTGATGTTGTGCTAGGTACCATGTGATACACAATTGGTTTGCTTATTATGCTAAAATTTAGTCTTATATGATCTTGATTAAAATGTTTAATGAATTATGTTTTGATATTTTGGTGATGGAAGATTTCAATGTATTTGTGGCTTTAAGTAACATGTTTTGGCTATGAAAGATAATAAGTATAATATGTATTTAGTATAATAAATGTTAATGATGGAATTATGAAATGTAATATAATTAAAATGATGGATGGTAGTTTATTAGTTTGATAAATTCGATTATTAAATGGTAAGTAATGAATGTGTTTCATGATTGTTTTGGTTGATTGTTTTAGCTTGTACTCAAAGGTTAGTTTGGCCTTTAACTTTAGGGTAGATTACATACTATATATATATATATATATATATATATATATCTGGAATATTAATATATTCGGCCATGTTATAGTATGTTTAAATTGCATGTGTAATTGTATATTAAATTATGCAATATGATTTCATTTGGTTTTAATGTGAGTTCATACAGATGTTGACAGTTGATTTGTTTGATAAACAATTAACGAAATGGATATTGGCATATATTTGATGTATGCAATGATGTGTTATGATGGAGTATTATTTATTTATAAAAATGGCATTAAGTTGATTGATATCGAGAAATAAACTTTGAAAATTTTAAATATGTGAACATTGTTTTATATATATACATATATAAGTTTGGTTC
This sequence comes from Gossypium longicalyx, assembly GCA_025698465.1. Classification (NCBI taxonomy): domain Eukaryota; kingdom Viridiplantae; phylum Streptophyta; class Magnoliopsida; order Malvales; family Malvaceae; genus Gossypium; species Gossypium longicalyx. The sequence goes on from CM046995.1 coordinate 49,737,358, forward strand.
AAATTTGATATTTATGGAATATGACTATTTGATTTTGATAAGTATTTAATGTTATGATATTTTTGGTGGTTTGAGATGTAAGAAAAGTCAGTTTAATTGGTATTTATTTGGTAATGCCTCGTAACCCATTCCGGCGATGATACGGGTTATGGGTGTTACAATAAACTTAGCTTGTTGATGTATACTTTTTATGAGATAAAATTTGAAGCATTTTCAATTTATAATTCTCATGTATCAATTATAAAATAAAAAATAGGTAATTTATAATTAAATATTGAAAATTTAATTTAAACATAATTAAAAATAAGATTTATATTTGATGCACTGAGATTGTGCATATATATCATTAGTGATGACCCCACATTAGAAAAGAAGCAACATAATTTTAATTTTAAAATTTTTTAATGATTTGTTATTATCTAATAGATAAAATTATGCACAGTTAATGTACCAAATATTAATCTTTAAAAATAAATTGTAATTTATTTATAACTCTTTTTCTATTTTTTGTTAATGGTATATGAGGTTTATGTGTAAAAAATCATCAAACGTTTTTTATATATATTTATTAAAAGATCGGGAATATAAATCACAACACAGACATATGAAAAGTTTAGATCATAATACAATTAAAAAATATATGATCAAGGGTGAAGGAAAAAAAAATAAAATTGAAGTATAAAATTTTTAAAGTAATTTTTTATCATTTATAAATTTATAATTTTCCAAAAAATTTTAGAAGTAATTTTACTTCAAATCTCTTCCTGCTGCCATTTGCATTCGTTCTGAACATGACAAATGAGTCAAATTTGTATAATACACTGATAGCCTATTGTATTAGGAATAGTTGCGTTAAAATAACACAGTATTTCTCAAAAATTAATTAGCTAATTGAGTATTATAAAATAGCTAATTATTCTGTTAGTAAAAAAAGTTTACAACTAATTTTAGGATAGTGTTAAGTAGAGACGGTAAAATGAGCTTGAGCTCGAGAATCTAATTCAAAAATATTTAAGCCCAAAACAGTTTAAACATGATTTGATTGAAAAGTTAAAAAAAAAAAACAACTCGAAAAATTTAGAACTCAAAACAGCCTGAACCTGAAAAAATTTTATGCCAAAAAAGCTGAAATTGAGATTGACCCAAATCCAAACCAGAAATTAGAAATAAAAATAAAACAATCAAATTATAATTTAATATTTTTATAAAAGATTAATGATCTATTGTAATTTGATAAGTCAAATTAGGCTTTCCTTAACATTCGAGGACTTATTCGCAAGCAATTTTGGAGTCTTTTACAAACTTTTGTTGACTTTTAGTGTTTATCATTAAAAATCATTTTTGTTTAGTTTTATTCCTTTTGAGACCCAAATTGGCAAAATGGTGCCATGGGAAACTTGATGATGTGTTTGAGTTGGTGTAAGGAGACGACAATGGCCCAACCTTGGGGAAAAAAATAATCAACGTGGGTGTTGCGACATTGATGTCATGGAAGTCGCAGCACTGGGTCCTTTTGCCTCGAGGGTGCAAAATTTCAAGGAGAAATCAACTAGGAAAGGACTGTCGATAGAGTTGCGACAATGAGAGTGTGGTGTCACGACATCGAACCCAAAGTCACGACATTAAGCTTCTATGTCGTGATATCACTGAAGGTTGTTAAAGAGGAGAAATCGTGAGCACCAACAGGGATGTCGTGACACCGACCAATGGATGTCGTGACATTAAGAATCCCTAGAGCCATACTTGTGCCACTGTCGAGGGTGTTGCAATACTGTTGCCTAACGGGGTAAAAATTTCTCTAGGGGTAACCTTTTGTCCAACACCAACCCTAGTCAACACACATTTTAAAGGGAAATTTTGTCAATGTTATGGTTGAATTTCTCATTTGTTAGAATACCATTTTGGTTGTCAACTTAAAGAAGCCAACTTTCTTTCATCTTTTTAGCTTTGTTGTTAATTTATTCTCCATTTTAGGTTTAGGTCATTTACTTTTCTGAGCTTAGTTGATGTGGTTGTTAGTTTAGTTATTTTTTTACTGTTGCTTGTCACTTCTTTTACAATTTGGTACTCAAATTAACTTTGTATTTGGATTCCTATTCAAATAATTCAATATATTTCCTTTTTAATTACTTTGAATAGCATAAAAATCTTTACTTTAGTTGTGTTTTTACCTCCATTGTTGTTGTCATCATCCTCTTCAAAGCACCAATCATGAAATTCCTAAGCTTTCTCTAACCTTACTCTTGTGTTTATTTTAATAAACTATTTGAGCATGTGTTTGACTGTTCTTTGCATGATGATGATCAGTGGTAGCTAAATCTATGGTGGTTAGTTGATGAAATTGTTGCTTGGTTAGTTTTTGGTAAAGGGACTAAATAGTAAAAACCAAACTAAATCGAATAAACTTCAAAACTTAGAATTAACAACTTTTTGTGAATTTTAGGTAGGTGAGACTGAGAGGAGAGTTTAAACTTTTTAGATCCCTAATCCAAAAAATAATCAGCAACATGGAAGTCAACCAACCGCTTGTGTTCATTGAATTGTTAGTTGTGCAATTTTAACTATTTTGCAACTTAGTCCTTTTTAGTGTTAGGTGGTCAATTAGTGTAGTTAACCATTGAATATGATTTGCCGTAATATGATACTTAGCGAGTAGTTATCTAGACTTCCTATTTGCATGCTTGTTCCACATTAATTACCTTGTCCCCGAACTCTCTTGGGTTAGATATTAGGAATACTCGAAGTATTCCATTGTGACACTTTAAAATATTACAACTGACCTATAACAGTTACAATACATTGGTAGATTTTTTATTGTATTTGTTTTGACTTATAGCTTTGGCGCATGCATGCCGGGGCACGACCAAGTTATTAGCATCGTTGCCTAGGAGTTTGTGTGTGAATGAGTTGATTTATGTGATTGTTGCTTGCTTGTCTAGGAAGATAATTAGCCAAAGTTAAGTACATAGATACGAAGCTTTCTTTATTTTTGTTTGTTTGTTTTTATGATTGAGTAGTCTTTTATTCACTAGTGTCTCTCTTGGTTGTAGCTTTGGTGTATAACTTAAGACAATAATGAGTTAGTCTATTTAAACCTAACCTGGAAATGTTGATAATGAATGCATGACGAGGCCAACCTCCAAAGGGAGCCCCACCACAGATATAACCCCCAATTGTTGATCTTTTTATCAGCAATCTTAGAGTTGAAGAGACATCTCTAGGCCTTCCAAATGCTAAGGAGTGTGCACGTCCTTTTTAGCCAAGGCAAATTGAGCACTAGACATTGCGAGATTAGGCCATGCCAAATTTGGAGGTAGTGCGAGAAAGCATTAACCGCTTGACTATTAAAACGAATTATTGGATTTGGTGCCCTAAATGTAGTATTTTCATTTATGTACACTTGTAGTTTTTTTAAACAGATTGGTCAATAAAATTCTTGGATTATATTAATATACTTTGTATAAATGTTCTCATAAGGTTTTTGCATGCAAAGCAAAATAAAAGCAAATATTTGCTCACTAGTTGTCTAATGTTTAAATTATTATTAAGTGGTATTATGTATCGAATCGTAATATGGAAAGACAACTTATATTAGTAGATGAACCTAAATATGTCCTTAGTCTTGTAACACCCCTAACCCGTATCTGACACCAGAATAGGGTAACCAGACATTACCAATCAATCACAACATAAATCATATATGAATTCATTATCATATAATTATCAATCAAATATTATCACATTGTCCCTTATAAGGCTCTACGAGACCTTTAAACATGCTAAAAAGAGGTTCGGGACTAAACCGATCACATTTGAAAACTTTGAGAAACTTATAAAATTTTCATGCATACAGGGTTCACATGCCCGTGTGGACAGGCCGTGTGCCTCACACGACCACCAGACATACCCGTGTCACAGGCCACGTGAAAACAGGGCATACATGCTGACTTGCACCACACGGCCGGAGACACGCCAGTGTGCCAAGGCCATTGGAAATCTGGAGGGATTATTGACTTAGGTCACACGACCGACCACACGATCATGTGCCAGCCTATGTGTCACACATGGCTAGTAGACACGCCCGTGTGTCTATGCTGTGTCAAACCTATAGGGTATACTGACTTAATTTGAAAGGGTATTCCAGGGGACACTCGACCGTGTAGCATGACCGTGTGTCACACACGGCTGAGACACACGCTCGTGTCTCTGCCCGTGTGGACAAAAATAGGCTATTTGGAAAGCCAATTTGCCACCCTTTTCTCAAGCACACCTAGCAACCAATATAGTACCATTTCAATACATTTATAGGCAGCCAAAGCATGCCAAATCAATATGCCAAAATCATCAAACTTACATAATTTCTAAATGCATTTCCTCATCATCTTATCATCAATTTCATGCTTCAAATCATACCATTTCATCATCTCAAAACCAAGCCACAACATTTCATCATTCAAGCATTAACTCACCAAATGACAACTAGTTACTTAAGCAACCATATAATCATACCAAATAAACCAAAACATATGACAACTAATACATCATGAATTACTTACCAAACACCTAATTCAAGCCAACTTAAATGGCCATACACACCAACATTTACATCATTTCACAAGCTAATAAAAATGGCTAATATCATATCTCAAAACTTATCATCAAATTGCTAGCCTATATATGCCATATACCATATTTACAAAGCTTCAAAAGTACCAACAAGATGATCGATAGTGTGATGATGTTTCCCGACGATCCCCGAGTCTGAGCTCGCTTCAATAATCTATAAAATAGGGAAAGAACACACAAAGTAAGCTTTAAAAGCTTAGTAAGCCATATACAAATAAAGTCATCATATGAATATTTGCGTATCAATTTAAATATGCTAAGCATAGCTAAACACATACAAGTTCACAAACCTTTCTCATTGTACACATATTCAATATCAAAATTGAATTCATCAAATACTTCCTTTTTCAATACTCGTATGAATCTCGTACATACCTGAGTCACTTAACTCATTCACACGTTCTTTGTCAACTTGACTTTGCCCATTGAACCGTTTAGAATCGTTAAGGATACTCGACAATCACATATAGCTCGTACAATGCCATATCCCAAATTTGGTCTTACATGTTATCACTCATCGATGCCACTATCCCAGACAGGGTCTTACACGAAATAAATTAACGATGCCAATGTCACAGACATGGTCTTACACGTAATCACAATACAATACCAATGTCCTAGACATGGTCTTACATGTAATCACATCTTGGTAACCTAATGTCATGACATTTGTATCCTATACTATTTTTAAGGTTCGTATGGGACTTTCAGATATCTCAACTTCATCAATTCTTGCTCGTATTTACTCGTTCAACATTCATAGCAGTTCAAGGATAAATAAACATATATAATTCAATTTAAAGACATTTATTTGCATATGAGCTTACCTCGGTCGTAGAAACAATGAAACTAGCTGATTAATCGAGTACTTTGTTCTTGCCACGATTTAAGTCCGATTTCTTTCGTTCTTGATCAATATATATTCAAAATTAATCCATTTAATCACCAACTCAATCAGTTTCATCCACAAACACATATATAAGCCAATTTTCACTTTGGCCCCAAATTTTCACATTTCTTACAATTTGATCCTTATGTCAATAAACACAAAAATTACACCAATTCATTACAAACCCATGTGTGTCGAATTTCATATAGCTCCCTAGCAGCCCAAAACTTTCATTTATTTCACATTTCAACCCCTAAATTTACACATTTCTCAATTTAATCCCTAATATGCATTTTTACTGAAAATCACTTTACAAAACATGTATATCAAACACCAAACTTTCATATTTCATCATCAACATTCAAAAAAATCAAGCTATCATCAATGAAATTTTACAAAATCACCAAAAAACTCAAAAATTAAGGCACGGGCTAGCTAGTTCTCAAAGTAACGATCATAAAAACATAGAAATCATAAAAAAATAGAGCTAAAATCATACCTTAATCAAGTAATATGCTAGCCAAATATCAAAACCCTAACATGGCTTATTTTTCTTTCTCAATTTCAGTTGATAGCAAGAAAGATGAACACAAATTACACTTGTTTTTATTTTATTATACTTAATACATATTTTACCATTTTACCCTTAATGAAACCATTATAAAATCACCTAATATATGCCCATTTATGTCCATTCCCACTATCAATGGTCTAATAACAACTTTAGGACCTTTCATTTAATAACCCATGTCAATTAAGCACTTTAAACAAATAGAATGCAACTTTTACATTTTACGTGATTTAGTCTTTTTTCTCAATTTGAGCTATTAAACGATAAAATTAGCTCACGGAATTTTCACACATATATAATCACATGCTACAAACATGAAAATAATATTTAAATAATTTTACAACCTCAGATTTGGGGTTTGGAAACCACTATTTTGATTTAGCTAAAACCGGGGTGTTACAACTCTCCCCTCTTAGGGATTTTCGTCCCCGAAAATCTTACCAGTGAATAAGTTTGGATATTGCTTTCTCATAGCATCCTCGGGTTCCCACGTAGCTTCTTAAATCCCGCGTGAATGCCATAATACTTTCACTAGTGCAATTTTCTTATTTCTCAACTCTTTGATCTCACGAGCTAGAATTTGAATTGGTTCTTCACTATACGACATATTTGATTGAAGTTCAACCTCAGTCGTGGAAACTACATGTGAAGGGTCAGGTCGGCATCGTTGAAGCATCGACACATGAAAGACATTATGTATCTTTTCTAACTCAGACGGCAATGCTAGCCGATAAGCAACTGGTCCAACTTGCTCGATGATCTCATACAATTTGATAAATCTCGGACTTAATTTGCCTTTACAACCAAATCAAAGTTTTTTCTTCCACGGAGATACTTTCAAAAACACTCTATCCCCAATTTGAAATAAAATATCTTTCCGTTTCAAGTCTGCGTATGATTTCTGACGATCTGACGCTGCTTTTAGACTATCACAAATTACTTTCACTTTCTGTTCGGTCTCTTTAATCAAATCGACCCCGTGAATCTTATTCTCGCTTAGCTCAGTCTAGTACAACGATGTTCGACACTTCCAACCGTATAAAGCTTCGTACGATTCCATTTTAATACTCGATTGGAAACTATTGTTATACGCAAATTCAATCAACGGCAAAGACTTTTCCCACGTGCCTTCGAACTCAAGAATGCAACATCTCAACATATCCTCGAGTATCTGTATAACTTGCTCGGATTGACCATCCATCTGCGGGTGAAATGTGATACTAAAATGTAGTTTTGAACCCAGTGCATCTTGCAGTTTCTTCCAAAACGTCGATGTGAACCTTGGATCTTTATTTGAAATAATAGAAACAGGTACTCCGTGTAATCTCACAACCCCGGAGATATACAACTCATCTAACTTTTCAAGCGAATAGTCCATTCGTACTAGAATGAAATGAGCCGATTTTGTCAATCTGTCAACTATAACCCAGATCGCATCTTTCTTTCTCGAAGATAGGGGCAATCCCGACACAATATCCATAGTCACTTTATCCCATTTCCACTTGGGAATCATAATCAGCTGTAATAAACCAAGCAGTACCTGATGCTTAGCTTTAACTTGCTGACAAATCAAACATTTAGAAACGAACTCTAAGATATCCCGTTTCAAGCCATGCCACCAATAAAGTTGTTTCAAGTCATTATACATTTTCGTGCTTCCTGAATGAACAGATAAACAACTACTATGTGCTTCGTTCAAAATCATTTGAATCAACTCTGAATTTCTTGGAACACATATTCGCCCTCTGAATCTTAAATAATCATCAGCGTTAACTTGAAATTCTGAATCAAGGTTCGAATTACATTGAGCTCGTTTTGCTAACATTTCATTATCAACTTTCTCAGCTTTGCAAATCTATTGTAAAAATAATGGTCTCATTTTCAACTCAGCTACAACCAAGCCGTCGTCAGATAGAGCCAATTGAGTATTCTTTGCACGAAAAGCAAACAAAGATTTTCGACTTAATGCATCAGCAACAACATTCACTTTTCTCAGATGGTAATTAATACTAGCTCGTAATTTTTAGCAATTCTAACCATCTCCGCTGTCGTAAATTAAAATCTTTCTGAGTCATCAGATATTCCAAACTATTGTGATATGAATAAACATGACATTTCTCACCGAACATATAATGGTGCCAAATCTTCAACGGAAACACAATAGCTGCTAACTCCAAATCATGCGTTAGGTAATTTTTTTCATGCGGCTTCAACTGTTTCGAGGCATAAGCTATGACTTTGCCTTCTTGTATCAAAACGCAACCCAGACCACTTAACGATGCATCACTATAGATCACAAATTCTTTACTCTATTCTAGCTGTACTAACACTAGAGCTTCAGTCAAAAGAGCTTTCAGCTGATCAAAACTTTTCTAATATTTCTCAGACCATTCAAACTTTACATCTTTCTGAAGTAATCTCGTCAATGAAGTCACAATCATTGAAAAGCCTTTCACAAATCGTCTATAATATCTCGCTAGTCTCAGAAAATCAAAAACATTTCTCGGAGGCTTCCAATCTATAATCACAGATATCTTGCTCGGATCAACTTGAATACCTGATGCTGATACAATATGACCCAAGAAACCAACCTCGCGCAACCAAAGTTCACATTTACTGAACTTTGCATATAACTGATTGTCACGCAGAGTCTGCAATACAATTCTCAAATGCTCGGCATGCTCAGATTCATCATGTGAGTAAATTAAGATGTCATCAATGAACACAACTACAAATCGATCTAGGTAGGGTCCTAAAATCCGGTTCATTGAGTCCATAAAGACAGCAGGTGCATTTGTTAGTCCAAAAGGCATAACTAAAAATTCATAATGAACATACCTCGTTGTAAAAGCTGTGTTTGGCACATCAGAGTCTCTAACTCGCAACTGATAATAACTTAATCTCAAATCTATCTTTGAAAACACTGTAGCCCCTTTTAACTGATCAAACAAATCATCTATTCTAGTTAGAGGATACTTATTCTTGATCGTCACTTTGTTAAGCTGTCAGTAGTCTATACACATTCTCATCGTGCCATCTTTCTTTTTCACAAACAATACGGGAGCACCCAGGGTGAGAAACTTGGTCTAGCAAAACCTCTGTCTGTCAACTTTTGCAACCGGGCTTTCAATTCTTTTAACTCTGTCGGAGCCATTTTATATGGAGCTATTGATATTGGCGTTGTTCCCAACACTAACTCAATCCCAAACTGAACCTCTAGGATCGGTGGTAAACCCGATAACTCTTAAGGAAACATATCCAGATATTCAGACATAACTGGCACTGACTCTATTTTCTTTTCAGTCACTTTTGTATCAAGCACATAAGCAAAATAAGTTTCGCAACCCTTCCTCACATATTTCTGAGCTAACATTGAAGAAATCACTACTGATAAACCATTCAAATCATCTGACTCAATTCGAATAATTTCATTATTCTGGCATCTCAGATCAATCGTCTTTAGTTTACAGTTCACTATGGCATCATGTAGTGTTAGCCAATCCATACCCAAAATTATATCAAATTCATCAAACGGTAACAACTTTGGATCAGTTGAAAAATAGAAATCTCGAATCATCAACGGACAGTTCTTGCACACTTTATCAATCAAAACACACTTGCCTAAGGGATTCGATACTTTAACTACAAATTCAATAGGCTCTACAGGAAAATTCTTACTGGATACTAAATTTATACATATATACAAATGAGTTGATCTTGGATCTATGAATGCAATAACTTTAGTATCATAGAGAGTAAAAGTACCAGTGATAACATCTGGAGATGACGCTTCTTCGTGAGCACGAATAGCGTAGGCTCGTGCAGGTGCTGTAGCCTCAGACCTCACAGTAGAGTCTTTGGTCGTTCTCTGACTACTACTCATTTTACTAGCATTTCTGAGTGGTCTACCTCTAACTACAATGTTACTTGGCCTCGTGTTTTGTACTGTATCTTACTCAGCCAACTCAGGACAGTTACGAATAAAATGATCTAATGATCCATATTTAAAACAGGCTCGATCGTTCAATTTACAATCACTGTTATGCCGTTTTCCACAATGTCTACACTTAGGTCGGTTTTGTCTCACACTGCCAACACTGGCAATAGATGTAGCTTGAGCTTTCGAACTCACAGATTGCTTTTCATGATCCCTGATTGAATGTCCCACTGATGCATTAGAATGATTAAATGAGTCTCGAAATTTCTTCGATGAAGATTGATACGGCTTACTCATTGATCTCTTTCTTGAGTCTCTAGCTTCTGAGTTTGCTTTTCTCTTTTCTTTGTTGAGATCCTTGGGTTTACAAGCCTTTTCAACTAAAGCAATGAATTCTTTGATTTCTAGAATCTTGACTAGAAGTTTTATATCTTCATTCAATCCATCAATGAACTGCTTACACATAATCTCTTAGGTAGAAACATATTTTCGAGCATATTTGCTCAATCATACAAATTCTCTTTCGTACTCAGTGACAGTCATCTGGCCTTGTTTCAATTCTAGAAACACTTTATGCTTCTGATCGAGGAAATGCTAACTTATGTACTTCTTTTGAAACTCAGATTGGAAGAACTCCCAGGTAACCTGTTCTCTAAGAACCATAGATGTCAACGTTTTCCACCAATTGTACACATTATCTCTAAGTAAAGATATCACACATTTGATACATTCTTCAGGAGTACAGGATAATTCATCGAATACTCAGATAGTATTCTCGAGCCAAAACTCATCTCTCTCAACATCATCATCAATGGTAGCCCTGAACTCCTCAGCCCCATGTTTACGTATCTTGTCTACTGGTGGCTTACTCAATCGAATCGGATCTATCACTTGTGGCATAGCTGGGATTTGTTGAGGAATAGGCGGGGGTGGAGGCTATTGAGCAATCGGATTAATTCGAACGAACTTCGTGAACCACTCACTCATTATTTGGAATAAGGCTTGCTTAGCCTCTCTCTCGTGGCTAGTAGATATAGGCCTAGAGTCAGATTGTGTTGCCCTTTGAGCAGGAGCAGGTGCGTTACTCTCTACATCGTTAGCTAGAGCTCGATCGGGATCCATTCGCTATATGAAAACACACTTTAGGCTGTCAGGATTCATCAAATTATCACAGTTTATATATACGACATGTATAGCTAGACTTTCACATGCTACGTGAGTCCTAGAATCGACTAAACCGTAGCTCTAATACCAATAAAATGTAACACCCCTAACCCATATATGATACCGAAATAGGGTTACGAGGCATTACCGATCAACCACAACATAAATCATACATGAATTCATTATCATATAGTTATCAATCAAACATTATCACATTGTCCCTTACAAGGCTCTACGAGACCTTTAAACATGCTAAAAAGAGGTTTGGGACTAAACCAATCATATTTGAAAACTTCTGGAAACTTATAAAATTTTCATACATACAGGGGTCACATGCTCGTGTGCCTCACACGGCCACCAGACATACCCGTGTCACAGGTCGTGTGAAAATAGGGCATACATACTAACTTGTACCACACGACCGATGTAACATTCTAAATTAGGGTCTAGTTGGAACACTAGTTTTGAGACCACAAATTTGAAATAGAAATGACTATTTGATGGTCCATGATATGATTGCATACTTGTGTGAAATTTTCATGAATAAATTCTATGCCTAAGATGTCCAATTTGACTTTAGGGACTAAATTAAATAAGTTGCAAAACTTGTGTTCTAGAAGATTTAAGCATAGAATTTCATTGGATTATTAATTATAGGTCCTTAAATAGCAATTAGACCAAATTCTAAAAAATTCGTAAAAAATGTGCATGAATAGGAAAAATTTAAAAGAAAGGCTTTAAGGACATTTTTATCATTCAGTAAATAAAAGAATAAAAAGGGAAAATGAAGTGAAAATCTTGTCCATCTTCTTCAAGCTATAGCTGAATTTTACAAGGGTTCCATAGCTAGGGTTTTTAACTTTTCAAGATTGATTGTGAGTGCTCCCTAGCTATGTTTTTGATGTTCTTTGCATTTTTGAAGTCCTTGATGCATGATCTACCAATTCCTACCATTATTTTGAGCTAGGGTTCATGCATGAAATTTGAACCATCTGTAACATGGTTGTATTTTGATGTTTGATGGAGGAATTTGAATGTTTGACGTGTGATAAACATCTTTTGCTAAGTGATTTTAGTGAAAACACCTAAAAAGTACCTATTTGTAAAATGTGTAAAAATGAGTAGTAGAAAGGTAAAATAAAGGAAAATATGGGCTGATATGAGATAGAATATGAATCGTCTAGGCTTGGATAACCAAGAAATTGCATGCATTTCATTTTACGAGCCTAAGGACTAAAGTGTAAATAAGTGAAAAGTTAGGGTAAAAAGGTAATTTTACCAAAGTATATGTTATGAGTCGATATGAGTAATGTGTGTATTGAGAAAGTTAAATTTGACATTATAGATCAAGGAAAACGTGATTCAGGCCTTGATCGGGGGAAGAACAAGGTTTACGAGGATTAGGCTTGTTTCTATCATTTTTGTACCGAGGTAAGTTCATTTGCAAATAATGCAACATGCACCATACTTTAAATGTTTTAATATTGCATGTATGGTAAGTACATACATATTTAAAGTGATGTTGTATCTTGTGTTTATTACTCAAATTGTATTATGAATTATGCTTGACAATTCCATGAATATGTGATTGGTGCTATGAATATTGAACTCGATGTTATGAGCAAGTTTGACAGAAATGTGGTATCGAAGAATCCCATTTGAACCATAGGAATAGTTAGGATACAAGTGACAAGTCACTAGGAATTATGTAATCTGAACTCATTGAGTTGTGTTTGAGTTCATGATATATGTGACATCTGAACTCATTGAGTTGTGGTCTGAGTTCGTGATATGTATGACACATGTTTTGGCATCTGGGTACTGGTCTTGTATATGCTATTAATGGCGAGGTAGTCTGGCATGTGTTGCAGATACCTGACGGCCTGTATGAGCAGTCTCTTGAGTAACTCGTAAGTGAGCAACATGTGGTCTGAGATATGGAGTATCATTGGCTACATACGAGGCACTTAGGTGCAAGTTTTCTATGTGTCTGATAGTATTTCGAGTGTTCAACGGGTAATTCAAGAGAAGTTCAATGAGCAATCTTAATGACTGCATTAAGAGAAGAAAGTAAGTTATTATGTGCAAGTGGCACAGGTATGTACATCGAACTCATGTGAATGACATGAAATATGATGAGCTTGTGGTAAGAACATGTATACATATATATATATATATATATATATATGAGAAACAAGTTCATGAGATTTGATAAAACATAAGGTTATGTTCGTTATGTTAAATGCATGATTTATGTTTGTTTAAGTTGCTTTTTATTTGTATGTGAACTTACTAAGCTTTATGCTTAGCCCCTTTCCTTTTCCTTTTTTATAGTTTCTCCAAGCTAACTCAGGGACCGGAGAACATCAGAAACTCGATCACACTATTAATCAAACATTTGGGTATAACTAGCATTATCATTTTGAGTATGGCATGTATAGGGACTTGGTCTTTTTTTTATGTGTCATATTGATTAGCCAAATGTGTTGGCTTATGATGGTATCATGATTATTTTGTATATGGCCATGAGAGGTGGCTCATATTGATTATTTTGGGTTGTAACCCTATTTATCGAGGCATGCATGCAAATGTGTTGATGCTTTGATATGGTTATGGTTGATTGTGGGTGATGAGTGTGATGGATGGCATGTAAGTTTGGTGAATGAGATATGGTTAATAAGTATGCAATAAATGTGGTGAAAATGTGTAACTTGAAGGTAGATTGGTAAAGATGATAAATAAACATGAAATTGGTGTGGAATGCCATATGAAAGTATGATAATTTGAATGGGTGACATGTTGACTTTACTAAGTCATAGTTTACTAATGAATGTGAATGTTTGAGTAATCAAATGTGCCATGTTGCATGCCATAAAGTAAGTGTTTAGGGGCGGCAAATGGCTTGGAAAATACCCTAGAAATTGTCCACACGATTAGACATACAGGCATGTCTCTTGCCCGTGTGTGACACACGGTCTGCTCCATGGGCATGTGATCCGGCCGTGTGTCCCCTGCACCCTAATTAAGCAAAAACAGAATGCCCAGTAGTAAACACATGGGCAGAGACACGGTCGTGTGTCTCAGCCGTGTGAGGGACTTGGCCTTAGGACATGGGTGTGTGCCCAGGCCGTGTGAAGTCTGCACTTAATTTTTGGAATTTAATTCGCCACACGATTTAAGCACACGGGCGTGTGATTTGGTCGTGTGACCTTATTTTGTTGATAACATCATAGTCAGAGAGTTACACGGGTTGAGGACACAAGCGTGTCCCGAGCCACATGGGCGTATGGGACCACACGGCCTACCCATACGGGCGTGTGACTTTACAAAACAAGAAAATTTTCTAAGTGTTTAAAAGGTTCTGAAAGTTCTCAATTTAGTCCCAAACTGCTTCCGATGTATGTTTTGGGTCTTGCAGACCCGTATAAGGGACAATATGCATGTGATTGAAAAGTTTTAAATTGGGACGAAATTTTATGACCCAGTTTTTTATGAATGTTTATGTTTAAGTCCAGTAATGCTTCGAAACCTGTTCCGGCATATGATATGAGTAAGGGGTGTTACAGACGGAGACAAGCTCGTGTGCCATGGCCGTGGGAAATCTGAAGGGGTTACTGACTTGGGTCACATGGTTGGCACATGCCCATGTGCCAGCCCGTGTGTCACACACGACTAGTAGACACGCCCGTGTGTCTAGGCCGTCTCAAACCTATAGGGTATACTGACTTAATTCAAAAGGGTACCCCAGGGGACACACGGCCGTGTAGTATGATTGTGTGTCACACACGGCTGAGAAACACGCTTGTGTCTCTGCCCGTGTAGACAAAAATAGGCTATTTGCAAAGCCAATTTGCCACCCTTTTCTCAAGCACACCTAGCAACCAATATGGTACCATTTCAATACATTTATAGGCCGCCAAAACATGCCAAATCAATATGCCAAAATCATCAAACTTACATAATTTCTAAATGCATTTCCTCATCATCTTATCATCTATTTCATACTTCAAATCATACCATTTCATCATCTCAAAACCAAGCCACAACATATCATCATTCAAGCGTTAACTCACCAAATGAAAACTAGTTACTTGAGCAACCATATAACCATACCAAACAAACCAAAACATATGACAACTTATACATAATGAATTACTTACCAAACACCTAATTCAAGCCAACTTAAATGGCCATACACACCAACATTTACATCATTTCACAAGCCAATAAAAATGGCTAATATCATATCTCAAAATTTATCATCAAACTACTAGCCTATACATGCCATATACCATATTTACAAAGCTTTAAAAGTACCAACAAGATGATCGATAGAGTGATGACGTTTCCCGACGATCCCCGAGTCTGAGCTCTTTTCGATAATCTATAAATTAGGGAAAGAACACACAAAGTAAGCTTTAAAAGCTTAGTAAGCCATAAACAAATAAAGTCATCATATGAATATTTGCGTATCAATTCCAATATGCTAAGCATAGCTAAACACATACAAGTTCACAAACCTTTCTCATTGTATACATACTCAATATCAAAATTGAATTCATCAAATACTTCCCTTTTCAATACTCGTATGAATCTCGTACATACCTGAGTCACTTAACTCATTCACACATTCTTTGTCGACTTGACTTTGCCCGTTGAACCGTTTGGAATCATTAAGGATACTTGGCAATCACATATAGCTCGTACAATGCCATATCCCGGATATGATCTTAGTTGTTATCACATATCGATGCCACTATCCCAGACAAGGTCATACACGAAATAGATTAACGATGCCAATGTCACAGACATGGTCTTGCACGTAATCACAATACAATGCCAATGTCCTAGACATGGTCTTACATTTAATCATATCTCGGTAACCTAATGTCATGACATTTATATCCTATACTATTCCTAAGGTTCACATGAGACTTTCGGATATCGTAACTTCGTCGATTCTTGTTCGTATTCAGTCGTTCAACATTCATAGCAATTCAAGGACAAATAAACATATATAATTCAATTTAAAGACATTTATTTGCATATGAACTTACCTCGATCGTAGAAACAATGAAACTAGCTGATTAATCGAGTACTTTGTTCTTGCCTTGATCTAAGTTTGATTTCTTTTGTTCTTGATCAATATATATTCAAAATTAATCCATTTAATCAACAAATCAATCAATTTCATCCACAAACACATATTTAAGCCAATTTGCACTTTGACCATAAATTTTCACATTTCTTACAATTTAGTCCTTATTTCAATAAACACAAAAATTACACCAATTCATTAAAAACCATGTGTGCCAAATGTCATATAGGTCCTTAGCAGCCCAAAACTTTCATTTATTTCACATTTCAACCCCTAAATTTACACATTTCCCAATTTAATCATTAATATGAATTTTTACTCAAAATCACTTTACAAAACATGTATATCAAACACCGAACTTTCATATTTCATCATCAACATTCAAAAAAATCAAGCTATCATCAATGAAATTTTACAAAATCACCAAAAAACTCGTACCTTAATCAAGGAATATGCTAGCCGAACATCAAAGCCCTAAAATGGCTTCTTTTTCTTTCTCAATTTCGGTTAATAGCAAGAAAAATGAACACAAATTACATTTGTTTTTATTTTATTATACTTAATACATATTTTTCCATTTTACCCTTAATGAAACCATTATAAAATCACCTAATATATGCCCATTTATGTCCATTCCCACTATCAATAGTCTAATAACAACATAAGGACCTTTCATTTAGTAATCCATGTCAATTAAGCACTTTAAACAAGTAGAATGTAACTTTGTCATTTTACGCGATTCAGTCTTTTTTCTCAAATTGAGCTATTAAACGATAAAATTAGCTCACAAAATTTTCACACATATATAATCACATGCTACAAACACTAAGAATAATATTAAAATAATTTTACAACCTTATATTTGGAGTTCTAAAACCACTATTTCGATTTAGCTAAAACCAGACTGTTACAACCTCTTCCGACGAAGCATTAGTGTCTGGTATAAAGCAGATGAGATAAGTTTTGAATAGGTATAGTGTTAGAAATAGACCAAGTATAAGAACTATTTGAGCAAGCCTATGATGCCTTGATGCTGGCGAGCACTAGGTTGGCATATAGTGATCAAGAAGTGTGTCGGGTTAGGAAGGATTCGCCCGAAAGCTTTGATGGCACGTAGAATGGGCAAACTTTTTTATATATAAGGGAAACGATCTTTATGATGCGAGTTTACATCAACAATGTAGAGTATCCTGTAAGATTATCTTTGAGCCAGTCAAGATGGATGGAACAATAGTCAGGAACCAACCAAACGAGAACTGAGATAGTTAAGGACCTAAGGTAGGTACTCGATTAGTTTTCTTGAAAATTTTAGATTTGGATAAGACCACCTAATGACTGATGTGACGTTTAACAAGTTTAAATAAAAGCTTAGGTTGGGTTAAGGAGAAAATATCTTCTATCTTCCTTTTCTTGAGATAATAGGATTAGAAGAAATATGAGGTACTCCTCTAAGCTTATTTTGAGACTACGATGTTTGAACAAGATTTCCTTATAAGTAGGGCAACACCCAGTAATTAGGTGAGCTATGAACTTAATAGGTAAACTAAGTGTTGCTTTAAAAGGGTGAAGTGTTGTTCGCCCCATTGATGCTCTTGGCGTGTTAAGTGAGCGCGTAACCATTATTGGACCAAGGTAAGAAACTGCCTTAGGAAAGAATAAATCATTAGGAAAAAGAAGTCTAGTAAGGTATTAAGGAAACTCATATAATAGGGTCGTTGCCAAGAAGGCATGACGCGCCAAGTGTGATTAGTTAAGATACCAGCTACGTCCTAACGTAATGCCCAAGGACAAAGGATGAATTAAGGTATAAAGGTATGCTATGTAAATATATATGTTCCTGTACATATTTCTTTATAGCTGTGAAGTAATTATCAAGTGGATTGTAAGGATTAAGATGTGTGTTAAATATCCATAAGGACAAAGATAAAATATCAAGGTAACTCAGGTAAGAAATGGGGGACCTTTCTCTCACTTCTTCAAGAAGTAATATCTGTTTATAATGGGGGAGAAATAAAGAGAATTCCTCTCATTATTTAAGCTAAGTTGAAAAATGAATCTAGGCTCTGAGATGCCCCTTGTTAAGGTAAAATATGCAACCTTACATACTAAGCTGTTAAGGAGCAACTCGGTTTAGCTGGGTAAAATAAGTATGGTAAAGTCTTATTTAGAGATTTCTAATGTTCAAAGTGAAAGAAAGTGAGTTAAGTGTATAGATCTTGATGAGTTCCCAGGTTCTATCAATTGGGGGTTGTCGATCTACTTGATAGAAGCTCGGATATTGTGTTTAGAGCTACTAAAGAAACAAGTTAGGTAAGTTTCTAAGCTGACTCTTACAGATGTATTGTGCATGTTAGAACCTTATGTGAAAATAAGCCAAAATGTACGCTGTGATGATTTTGCGTGACATGTATGCTTGACAAACATGCATGAATGATTTGTTTGGAAAATAGTTAATGTGTCTGAATGAGTAACGTG
Organism: Gossypium longicalyx; assembly: GCA_025698465.1. Taxonomy (NCBI): domain Eukaryota; kingdom Viridiplantae; phylum Streptophyta; class Magnoliopsida; order Malvales; family Malvaceae; genus Gossypium; species Gossypium longicalyx. Next base: position 49,756,118 of record CM046995.1, read on the forward strand.
TGCATATGTGTGTTTTGATGACATGAACAATTCTGTTGTGAAAGAGTCTGTCATGAGTAAGTCACTTCATGAAGAAGTCTAAAAGGAATAAGCCTGTCAAGTTTGAGTCTGCATAAAGTGTTTGTGTCTGTCTCGAAAGTCGACTAAAGGGGTCCCTCGGGACTAAAAATACGAAACTCAGTCTAAAAGGGTTCATTGAGACTAAAAACACAAATCTGTGATAAGGACAAGTCTATGGCCATGAAATTTTGAAGACCATATAGTGTAAGACCATGGCGTCATATGGAATCTGTAAAAGATGGTTGGGTGAGTACTAGCGATGAGGGACAAACTTCACGACGGTGAGTTTAGGTAAATCCCTACTGTCAAGAAGACCAATTTTTGTATAAGTGAGCCTTTGTGACTATCTTTGAAAGGAAGCCTTTGTGGCGATCTCTGTTAAATGGAATACTTTGTGGCTATCTCTATTAAATGAAAGCCTTTATGGCTATCTCTTTTAAAAGGATGCATCCGTTGATATCTCTGTTAAAAGGTTGCCTTTGTGGTCATTTTTGTTAAAAGAATGCCTTGTGGAAAATTCTATTAAAAAGACGCCTTCATGGCAGAATTTGAAGAAGGGATTTCATGATGGGTGGATACCAAATGAACGACGAACCTTGTATAGTTACAAGAATAAATAGAAAGGCAAGTGTGCACCAGAGTATGTGGCGACGAAAAGGTATGAGTTAAGAGTAAGAATAGAGAATGCCCTAAAGTAAGAAAGAAATGGAAAAATTCTGAGATAAGAATTAACAAAGGATACAAAAGGTAAAGATTTGTTAAGTATAGTACGCACAAGAGAAGGAAAATGACTCTAAAGGAAGAAAGATGGTAGCCTTAGAAATGTACTCGCCAAATAAGGAAAAAAGGTCAAGAAATACCCAAGGATGTGCAGTATACAATGTGTAACATAGAATGATTGAAAAAGGTATTCTAAGTTTTAGCTCACTAAGTTCATACAAACTTTTAATGTTATTTTTTGTTTTCAGGTCTGTAAAGGAAAATGCATCGAGAAACAATGCTAGGGCTATGCCAAGGAAGCTATGTGCTAGGCTGTTATGCATATAGAGGAAATCAAGTGGCGTGTCAAAGTATACACATAAGTTATTAGAATATAAATTCAATATGTTTATAGCTAGATTTTACGCCTAAAAAAAATAAGTAGTACTCCAAGATGTACACAGTAGATTGAGAGAGACAAGTAGGAAAGCCTGAAATGATTTTTAGTCGAAACTATAACAGCCTGATTTTGGGCCTAGTCAGAACAATAGTTTTGGGACCACAAATATGACATAGAAAAATTCATTTTTACTATATTTTTATGGTCTACAGCTTTATGCAATTATTTTGTGAAAATTTTGTTAAAAAATTTTGACGTTTTGGCACTCAATTTAGTCAAAAGGACTAAATTGTAAAAAGTGCAAAACTTGAGTTCTAGAAGTAGAGGTGTCCAATTGTTATGAAATTTTATATTGGAGGTCCTTAAATGGTAATTATACCATTTTTTAATATGTTGGACAAAAATGGACATGAAATAGGTGAAATAGAATATTTTTAAATTAGGGGCATTTTGGTCATTTAGTTATTAAATGATTAAATAAACAAAATAAAATCCAAAATTTTCTCATCTTCAACCCCTTGGCCAAAATTTTGAAGATCACCATGGCTAGGGTTTTGTTCAAGCTTTCCAAGCTCCATAGTAAATCCATTCTAGCCCCGTTTTTAATGATTTTTACGTTTTTGAAATCATCGTAACAAGATCTACCTATTTCTACCACTAATTTGAAGAGATGTCAAAGTTTAAATTGTTATCCATGTTGAATATTTGTGTATTTTGATGTTTTATGGTAGAAATTGCATGTTAGTTGTTTGTTAAATGACTTTAGCTAAGTGATTTTCGGTGAAAATGCCTAAAAAGACTAATTTGTAAAAGTTATAAAAATATGTGGTAAAAGTGTGCTTTAATGGAAATTGTGGGCTGTTATAGTTATGAAAATGATTTTTCTAGGCTTGTATGTTGAAGAAATTGAATAAATTTAATTTTTCGAGCTTAGGGGCAAAAATGTAAATATGCCAAACTTTAGGGGCAAAAACACAAAATTTCCATAATATGATTTTTGGATCACATTGAACAATGTGACTAATAAGTGAGCTAAATTTGATATTATAGATCAAGAAAAACGAAGTTTGAGTCTAGATCGGGGGGAAAACAAATATTAGACAAATAGATCCTTTTTGTCATTGTCGCATTCGAGGTAAGTTCGTATGTTTAATAAGAATTAAATTATATATGTACTAATGCTTAATTTTTATATTTGTGATAAATGCTATATTATTGAAATGAAATGTGAATATTATCAAGTACGGTACTACGGAAATGACTGATAAAGATTCGGTACAGTGAGAAATCCCATTTGAACCTTAGGAATAGATTTTGATACAAGTGACATGTCACTAGGATACCATGTGTTATGTGATCTATGTGAATCTGGGTGCTGGTCATGTACGTCCTACCTATGGCTGGGTAGCCCGACATGTGTTGCGGATACCTGACAGCTTATGTGAGCAGCCCGTGTAGTTACGTCTTAACTAGCAACTTGTGTGAGCAGGCCCGTGATTAGCTCGTGTGTGAGCCCTATGTGTTATGAGATATGAGGTAGCATTGACTACATATGTAGCACTTATGTGTAAGACTTTCTGTGTATCCGATAGTACTCCAAGTGTTCAACGGGTAATCTGAATAGTATGTCAAAGATGACAAAATATGTGACTATGTTACGAATTTGTATAGGTATGTACATAAGTTTATAAGCATTGATTTCATGATATTTTGAGTTCATGGTAATTTTGGTTGGCAGTTGTATAATTGGCTTTTGGGCCAAAATTAAGTTATGACAAAGTATGTTTTATTCGCATAATATGTGAATTATCGGATATGAGAAAAAAGAAAAGATTGACATAAATGCCCATATTAAAATGATTATAGAAGTATGGGGAGATGTAAGTTTTAAACATTGAAAGACGTTAAAATATATGCTTGAAAGATGAATACTAATGAGTAATGCGCATGTTTATTATAAGGTTTGAAATGATTGGTTGATTATGGATATTTATGTTAATGGAGAGATTACAGCTGTTAGGCTAATGTCAAAACATGTTAAACTATGTTTGCAAATTGATAGAGTAAACTATGTAATTGAGTAAATTATAATTATGAAGATTATAACAATTTATATTACCTTGTGTTTATATTATTAAACTTGGCAAATGATTGGTAAGAGTTGCTTGTTATTTTCATACGGACTTACTAAGCTATATAGCTTACCCCATTCCTTTCCCATGTCTTATAGGGTTAATAAGCTAGCTCAGGTTGGAGATCATCGAAGATCCTATCACACTATCTAGCTATCACTTTGTGTACTGATGAATTCAAGTATTTTGAGTTTATGGCATTTATAGGGATTGGTATTTTGGTTATATGTGTCATTTGCAATGGTGATTAGTTCATTTTTGTATAAAGCCATGGAGGTTGGCTAATATTGGTTATGAGTACATTCACATATTAATTCCATTTGTGAATGTGAAATTTTGCATGATTTGGTGTGGAAAGGTTGATGTTCTATGCATGATCAATAATGGCATGAGGATGTCACGTTATTGTCTTGATTATAGATGTGCTTGTGGTATGTTTGAGTTTGGCAAAGTATGGTGTTGTAAGCATGATAAATGTTGGCTTTTAAGTGACATATTTAAGCCTCAGTTATGATGGTATTGATTGCCTAAGTATGTTATGTTTGGTGCCTTTGAATTGGTATAAGTTATGTGTGAATAAGGGTGGCAAATGGCTTGGCGAATAGCCTTTATTTTGTCCACATGAGTAGACACACGAGCGTGTGTCTGGGCCATGTGTAACACATGGTCAGCCCCATGGGCATGTGGTCGAACCGTGTGTCCCCTGCACCTTAATTTAGGCAAAACAGAATGTCCAGAATTGAGCACATAGGTAGAGACATAGGCGTGTGTCTCAGCTGTGTGTGCTACACGGCCTAGCACACGGGCGTGTGACTTGGCTGTGTGGCTTCAATTTGTTGATGACGTTATAAATAGAGAGTTACACAGGTCAGGGGCACGGCGTGTGTGACCACACGGCCTACCCACATGGGCGTGTCCCAAGCCACACGGGCGTGTGACTCCTTTTGCATGAAAAATTTTCTAAGTTTCCCAAAAGTTTCCAAAGTTCTCAGTTTAGTCCCAAACCACTCTTAATGTATCTTTTAGGCCTCGTAAGCTCGTTTAAGGGACGATATGAATGCATGTGAAAAATTTTAAATTTAAATGGAAATTCATGTCTCGTTTTTGAATGTTTGTTTGAGTTTAAGTTCGGTAATTCCTCGTACCCTATTCTGGCGTCGAATACGAGTAAGGGGTGTTACAAAAACAATAACCATACATTGTAGTTTTACAAGAAACTCTATAATAGCCATAGATAATAGTGCATAGGTGAACTGTAAACGTATGCTAATAAGAAATTTTGTTACATTTATAGAGACGTTTACAACAATGAATAAAAGAAAAAAAGAAATTTTCAAGTTACATATGTAAGAAGGACATAACACCCGGTAAATCAGATCATGTCGAAGGCATTACAAGTCTAATCAGAAATGATGAAATTGATTGGAAGACTAATATGCCATTTATCAAGCCCAATTGGGGGATGCCTTGTCTTGGGCATGAAAGTGGATCACTCCTAGAAGATAGAGACATAAATGTAACTGACTAGACTGATAATACATCAACTTGGACCCAAGAATAATAGATCTTGAACCCGTTTGTGGATTTATTCACTTGTGATGTTTAGAGTGTAGCATACCTTAATCTTGAGTGGATGACAGACTATGTATGTGTGACTTGTATACTTTGATGTAAGTAAAAGCTTGAGTTCAAATAGATAAGGAACCGAAACCTGGTGTGTTGGGTATACGACTTTTGCAATAAGTAACATAATTCAAAACAGTGAAATTAATAGCCTGATACATACATAAATGATATTCTCTCTTTGGCATTTCATGGTTGATGAAAAGTAAACATGGCCAGGGGTATTTCGTCTTTGTGATGAATGACTTGATTACTATTTAATAGTAATTGACTTTTCATGAAAGAAGATGTAATGGTTACCATGAGATAAAATATGATCATATTGGAAGAACGGATTTATCCCAAAGAGATTAAGGATATCATATGAGTGTAACTGTAACGCCCCAATTTTCGAGATTTTCAGGATTTTTGTGATTTCCAATGAATTTTAAAAATTCTGTGTTTTAACTGTCTGTTGTGGGTCTGAGTATGTTACTGGGCCCTTAAAAAGGCCCAAGAGTATATCCAATTCGAGGAAATTTATGAATTTCAGATTTTAGAAAGAGAGGGTATTGGCGTTGAGGGCTTTAAAATAAGAATGGTAAAAATAGGGCACAAGGGACCTGTGGTAAATTGGCATGTGACGCCACATAAGGTATAGGGGGAGTGGCGTGTAGATGTCTAGGGGGAGCCAAGGTTCGAGCCACAAGGTATGCAAATAGGGTATTTATTTTTGTGAACAAAAAAGGAAGGTGATGAAACTCAAGGGGGAACTCTGTTAGGGGGAGTTTAACCTAGTAAGGCGATTGAGTAAAGATAAGATAAAGGAGGAAATTTAGGAGCTAATCAAGGAGCAAGAGTTGGCCGGCCAAGGGACTTTAGCATGGGAAATTCGGCTAGGTCATTTAGTGAGGGGAATTTCGGCTTTTGGAGGGGGTGCCGTTTCTGACAATTCTTTTCTCTTTTTTTCTCTTCTCCTACTCTCTTTTCTTCTTCTTTTCCTTTTCTTACATAGCCGAACCCTTCCTACCATTCTACTCTTCCATTCCATTCATTTCTAAGCCTTTATAGTAGATTGCCATAAAAGCTGAAATCCTGAAAGCCTGTTTTTCTTTTGTGCCGATTTCTCCTAGCCAACTTCTTTGATTTTTTTTCCTTCATCTTTCCTGGCCGAATTTCACATTCTCTAAACCCCAACCTCTATCGACTTCAACTTTGCAAAAACCTCCTTATCAAATCATCTTTTATTTCACGAGTTTCAAAAGCCGAAAACACCATAGTCATTGGGGCATAGCAAAATCTTTAGACCTTTAAAGATTTGATTTCTGCTAACATTTGAGGGGATAGATCTACATCAGAATCGAATAGGAGCTTAAGTGGAATCGTTGATTGAAGGAACCGGTGGTACGTTTTCGAATCTATTCTTTATTTCGGGTTTTAGAAAAACTGAAATCTCTAAAGGCTTAGGGAGGCTATTGATTGGGTCCTATGGCTCTAAGGGTTGTGACAATTGTTTTATTATGATTTTAGTGTGATCTAGAGGCTGCTGATCGAAGGCTTGGACAAGTAGAACGACTGGATCTAAACCTAGTCGCTAGTTTCGGAAAAAGGTAAGAACTCTAAGATTTGAGACTTGGTTGGCCGAATATGGTAGGGGATAGTTGTAGTTTGTTTTCAATATTTAGATTGGCGTGTTAGTAATCCAATTGTAGGCAGCTCGTATGTGGAACTCTCCATCGAACAACTACAAATCAGGTGTGTAAATGACACCCACTCATAGACTAGATCGGTAAAAGCCGAAAAGCTGAAATGCCGAAAAGTCGGCATTTTGTGGCCTTGTGAGCGTGCGAGCGCTCGTGAGATGGTTTGGATTGTCAATCCTGGTAATCTCAAATGGTATGATTGTAGAGTGCGCAATTTCGTGCACTTTGGTATATTTGGGCTTAATGGGCCAAAAATGGGTTAATGGGGCAACGGGCCCAATTCGGTAAAAACGCTCGGTAAGTGTTTCTGTTAATGCGTTAATGGTTGTAAGTGTATGTAAACCCTAAAATAGAAAGTTTTACCTGAATACTCTTAAGTATGAAAGTTACCATTATACCCCTAGGTGCAAAATTACCATTATACCGCTAGGGTTGATTTTGACTGAAATGCATGATATTTTGGTTCTGTTTGTTATATGCTATGACATGTATATCTGTTGCATGGGATATGGGTTATATTGATGGAGGAAGCGTTCTGGTGGCTCTGCCACAAATATCTGTTCTGGTGGCTCTGTCCACAAATATCTGTATCTGGTGACTCTGTCACATTATCTGTTCTGGCAGCCATGCTGCAAATACTTGTGACGTGTAGACGGATGGGTGGGTCGAGTAGTCTCCCAGCATGGTGTAAGGTTGGCACGGGGGTGTATACGGATGGATATGGGTTGGGTTTTCTGCATACATGATATATCTGTTCTGTATCTGTTATGGGCCTATGGGCTTCATTCTTAACTCTGTATAGGGCTAATACCCAATTTAATCTGTTTTTGTGGTTTGAACTGATCTAGACTATGGTTGTGCTATTTTACACACTGAGTTTTCCAAACTCACCCCCTTAACTTTATTCTTGCAGGTAACCCTCAACGATAGTGGACTTGGAGCTGTGAGGGATTCGGAGTGGCCGCACGTACTACAAACTTGATTCTGTTTTTATAATTTAATTAGTTTTTATTTACATCAATTATTTTGGGTTTAAGTTGTAATAAGGCCGCTTTAATGATTTTTGATTGTTTTTAATATGTTTTACTAGAATAGGTATAATATTATCTTAACCACTGAAACTGATTAGTTTTTGGGGCGCGTTTTCAAAAACAGTAATTGATTTTAAAATATCACGACAACAAAGCAAAAACGTTTTCCAAAGTTAATCATTTTTTCTTAAACTAGACTTAATGAATTGGTTTCCTAAGAACATACACTAAGTTAAGGTGTGGCAATGGTGGTGTGCATGTCTAGGATTGGATCCGAAGGGAGCTTGGTATTTAAGCAGTCCGATGGACTCACCTCCTCTTTTTCGGTTTCCTACCTGGTGCACAACTTCCATTCACTTTAACCTATAGTAAAATCATCCTTTGAACACTAAGTACGATTTCCTGGACTAAAAATAGAAAATGTTTTTTTTACGTTTCGATGTGGCACGTCGAATTCGGTCATAACGTTTAGGCCGGGTTTGAGGTGTTACATTTAGTGGTATCAGAGCCAAGTTATAATAACTCGGCCTTGGATCGGGTCCGAAAAACTTTTTGAAAAACTTAGGCTTAAGAAGGGTATTTTTGGAAATGGTTTTGGAAAGTTCTTTCAAAGATATTATATAAGGTATGCATGTCTTAAGGTTCAATCTAGAAATGAGTTAAGTTTTTGGGTTTTTTTTGAAAATTGATATCCAAAGAGGTGGCACTCCGAATCTCCGGCCCAAGTCTGTAAGCAGTACTCTGAATTTTTCTGAATATTCCTGAAATATCAGCTATATATCTGTACTGAAACCCTATGATACTCTAGTAGGGGTGATATGTGAACTATCGAAACTTTTGATAATTGGACTAAAGATTGTAGCTAGGTTACGTTTTCGAGAAAAACAAACCCTGAATTACTGTCTGTTCATAAAACATTTGTAATAAACACTAAAATATTTAATGGATGCATAGAATTCGTAATCAGATAATACGACATGAGTACGAGGGCAGCACGTGGAAGGGGTCGTGGACGTGGCCGAGGTAGTACATGGGCTGAATCTTCGTCTTCAGGGCATATGCTGACGGCAGATGCACCGGTACCACCGGCAACGAAAGTGGAATCTCATGATCGAGGTGCAAGGGATGATGCCCTATCCCAGGCAATGCTTCGTATTCTGGAAAGAGTTACCGGGGCAAGCATGGGTAACGGAATTCGAGGATCTATTTTTGAGCGACTCCGGGCTAATGGAGCAAAGATCTTTAGGGGTGTGTCTGATGTAGCCCCAAATGTGGCTGAGTATTGGTTAGAGGCTACGGAACGGATTATGGATGATTTGGATTGTTCCGTAGAGTAGAAGCTGAAGGGAGCCATACCATTGCTACGGGATGAGGCTTATCAGTGGTGGCTCATCGTGAGAGATGGGACCCCAGCTGACAAGGTGACTTGGGAGCTATTTAAGACGGTCTTCAAGGGAAAGTATGTTGGGGCGAGTTATGTGAACGCCCGCAGGAAGGAATTTCTGAATCTGGTACAAGGGGGTAGGACAGTCGCTGAGTACGAGGCTGAGTTTCTAAGGCTGAGCCGGTATGCCGTGGGGATAGTCACTACGGAGTACGAACATAGTGTGTGCTTGGAAGATGGTCTTAGAGATGAACTTAGGGTGCTAATTGCTCCGCAGAGGGAGCGTGACTTTGCTGTTTTAGTAGAGAAAGCTAAGATAGCAGAAGAGGTGAAGCGCACCGAAAAACAGAATCGTGAAAAGGATCAAAATCATTTTCGGAGAGATTCAGGACCCTTGGGTGGTGCAAATAGGAATGCTAAAAGGGCAAGAGTGGAAGAGCCAGTTCGAGCGGTTTCGATGAATGCTGTTAGGCCACAAGTTTGTAGGGACTATGGTAAGGTACATCTGGGTGAGTGTAGGAAACGCTCTGGTGCTTGTTTTCAGTGTGGGTCTATGGAGCATAAAGTCAAAGACTGTTCTCAGAAAATAGATCAGGTTCAGGTTGCGGAATGGAGGGTTGCTCAATCAACGAGAGGTAGACCACAAGCACCGAGAGGACGTGGTCAAGGTAAGGGCGGTAACGAAAATGGTTGGGGACGAGGAGCACCTGGTTAGGGTGCCAAAAATGCTGAGGCTCGACAGCCAGCGTTGGTGTATGCAGCCCATCGTCGAGAGGAGGGTGATGCACCCGATGTCATAACTGGTACATTTTTGATTTATAGCATGCCGTACACTGCTTTGATAGATATTGGATCTACTCATTCGTATGTTGCATGTGCCATATCTGGGTCGTTGGGTGTGCACTCTGAGGAGGCTGTGAGTGGGGTATTGGTACTAAGTCCTTTGGGTAACTCGATTAGGGTAGACAAACTATATAAAGACGTACCTTTAGAGACTCAATGGAGGATATTCGCTGGTGACTTGATGGAATTACCGTTCGGGGAATTCAATCTCATCCTGGGGATGGATTGGCTTGTTAAGCATAGGCAACTTTGGACTGTGCAGCTAAGCGAATGGTGTTAAGAACCGCGGAAGATGAGGAGGTTATGATGATAGGTGAATGAAGGAATTATTTGTCCAATGTGGTGTTGGCATTGAGAGCCGAGAAGTGGATTCGTAAGGGCTGTGAGGCGTGTTTGACATTTATAAGTCAGTCGGAAACTGGGGACTTGACGATGAATAAAGTTAGAACTGTTAAGGAATTCCAAGATGTTTTTCCAGAAGAGCTCCCGGGGTTGCCTCTGAACCGGGAAGTCAAGTTTGGAATTGATTTGTTGCCTGGAACGGCACCAGTATCCATCGCACCATACAGGATGGCACTGAAGGAGTTGGTGGAGCTGAAAGCACAGATTCAAGAGTTGTTGGATAGAGGCTTTATTAGGCCAAGTGTGTCTCCGTGGGGAGCACCGGTGTTGTTTGTGAAAAAGAAGGATGGGACAATGCAGATGTGCATCGATTATCGGTAGTTGAGTAAACTGACGATTAAGAATATGTACCCTTTGCCAAAAATCGATGACTTGTTCGACCAACTTAGAGGAAAATCGAATACTTGTTCGACCAACTTAGAGGAGCTTCAGTATTTTCAAAGATTGATCTTCGATCTAGATATCATCAATTAAGGGTCAAGGAGGTGGATGTTCATAAGACGATATTCAGGACTCGGTATAGTCATTACGAGTTTTTGGTCATGCCATTTGGGTTGACGAACGCTCCTGCAGCATTTATGGATCTGATGAATCGGGTATTCCAACCATTTTTGGATCGATTTGTAGTCGTTTTTATTGATGATATTTTGGTTTATTCTAAAACCAAAGATAAGCATGATGAGCATCTCTGCATTGTGCTGCAAGTGTTAAGGGAGAAGGAACTTTATGCAAAGTTCAGTAAGTGTGAATTCTGGTTAAGGGAGGTAACCTTCTTAGGTCATGTTGTCTCTGCTGAAGGGATCAAGGTGGACCCTCGAAAGGTTGAAGCGATTCTGGAGTGGAAGCCACCGAGGTCGGTGTCGAAAATTCATAGTTTCTTGGGTTTGGCAGGGTACTATAGAAGGTTGTGGAAGGTTTTTCTGTATTGGCAGCACCATTGACAAAACTTATAAGGAAATGAGCACCGTTTGTTTGGACCGAGAAGCAGCAGGAAGCTTTTGAGAGATTAAAGGAAGTTTTGACCGAAGCACCTGTATTAATTCAGCCGGAGTCTGGGAAGGATTTTACCGTGTATAGTAACGCATCACATGTGGGTTTGGGTTGTGTCTTGATGCAAGAGGGTAAGGTGGTGGCCTACACATCGCGACAGCTTAAGCCTCACGAAGGGAACTATCCTACCCACGAACTTGAATTGGTAGCGGTGATATTTGCATTAAAGATCTAGAGACACTATCTGTACGGGGAAAAGTGTGTCATATACACGGATCATAAGGGTCTCAAGTACTTGCTGACTCAGAAGGAGTTGAATCTGAGGTAGCGAAGATGGATAGAATTGCTTAAGGACTATGATTGTTTGATTGAGTATCACCCAGGGAAGGCTAATGTGGTAGCCGATGCTCTAAGCCGTAGAGCTATATCTGATCTGAGAGCAATGTTTGCTCGTTTGAATCTATATGATGATGGTAGTCTGTTGACTGAGTTGCAAGTAAGGCTAGCCTGGGTGGATCAGATTAAGGAAAAGCAGTTGAAGGATGAGTCTTTAGTTTCTCGATTTCAACAAGTTAAGAAAGGGGGAACTTCTGAGTTTGGGTTAAATAGTGAAGGAATTTTATGTTTTTGAGGAAGAGTTTGCATTCCGAAAGACTCTGACTTAAGGCAGTCAATACAAAAAGAGGCTCATAGAGGACTTTGTGCTATGCATCCTGGAGGGAATAAGTTGTATCGCGACTTGCGAGAACTGTATTGGTGGCCTGGGCTTAAACAAGAAGTAAGGAGTTTGTAGGGAAGTGTCTGACGTGCCAGCAAGTGAAAGCTGAGCATTAACTACCTTCCGGACTTTTGCAGCCAGTTAAGATACCACTCTGGAAGTGGGAGAGGGTAACCATGGACTTTGTGAGTAGGCTACCCTTGACACCAACGAAGAAGGACACAGTTTGGGTGATCGTGGATAGGTTAACCAAGTCTGCTCATTTCATACCTGTCCGCACTGACTATTCACTTTAGAAATTAGCCAAATTATACGTGGCAGAGATTGTGCGACTCCATGGAGTGACAGTATCGATTATTTCTGATCGAAATCCTAGGTTCACATCTCGGTTCTGGAAAAAGTTGCATGAGGCATTGGGGACGCGATTGAACTTTAGCACGGCTTTTCATCCTCAGACGGATGGTCAGTCGGAAAGGGTTATTCAGATTTTGGCAGACATGTTGAGGGGGTGTGTTATTGACTTCTGAGGTAGTTGGGAGGATTACTTGCCGTTGGTAGAATTTGTGTATAACAACAGTTATCAAGTGAGTATCCGAATGGCACCATACGAAGCGCTGTATGGACGTAGGTGTCGTACACCTAGTTGTTGGACTGAGTTGGGAGAACGACAGGTTCTTGGACCTGAGTTGGTAGCAGATGTTGAAGATAACGTCAGGATAATCAGAGATCAGTTGAAGGAAGCATCTGATAGGCAAAAGTCATATGCGGATTTGAAGCGTAAGGAGATTGAGTACTCAGTGGGTGATATGGTCTTCTTGAAGGTTTCACCTTGGAAGAAGATATTAAGGTTTGGTAAGAAGGGCAAGTTGAGTCCGTGATTCATTGGGCCTTATCGAGTTCTTAAGCGAATGCGTCCAGTGGCTTATCAACTGGAATTACCTCCAGAGTTAGACAGGATTCACGATGTTTTCCACGTCTCCATGTTAAGGCGTTATCGTTCTGACCCTACTCATGTCGTGCCGATTGCAGAGATTGAGGTGTGGCTAGATCTGACTTTTGAAGAAGAGCCTGTGCAGGTATTGGATCGAGATTTTAAGGTTCTGAGAAGAAAGTCAATTCCTTTGGTAAAAGTGCTTTGGCGTAATCATGGCAGAGAGGAAGCTACTTGGGAGCCAGAAGAGGCGATGCGGCAACAATACCCTCATCTGTTTGAATCAGGTAAATTTCGAGAACGAAATTTCTTTAAGGAGGGTAGAGTTGTAACGCCTCAATTTTTGGGATTTTCGGGATTTTTGTGATTTCCAATAAATTTTAGAAATTCTGTGTTTTAACTGTCTGTTGTGGGTCTGAGTATGTTACTGGGCCCTTAAAAAGGCCCAAGAGTATATCCAATTCGAGGCAATTTATGAATTTCAGATTTTAGAAAGAGAGGGTACTGGCGTTGAGGGCTTTAAAATAAGAATGGTAAAAATAGGGCACAAGGGATCTGTGGTAAATTGGCATGTGACGTCACATAAGGTATAGGGGGAGTGGCATGTAGATGTCTAGGGGGAGCCAAGGTTCGAGCCACAAGGTATGCAAATAGGGTATTTATTTTTGTGAACAAAAAAGGGAGGTGATGGAACTCAAGGGGGAACTCTGTTAGGGGGAGTTTAACCTAGTAAGGGGATTGAGTAAAGATAAGATAAAGGAGGAAATTTAGGAGCTGATCAAGGAGCAAGAGTTGGCCGGCCAAGGGACTTTAGCATGGGAAATTCGGCTAGGTCATTTAGTGAGGGGAATTTCAGCTTTTGGAGGAGGGGTGTCGTTTCTGACAATTCTTTTCTCTTTTTCTCTCTTCTCCTACTCTCTTTTCTTTTCTTTTCCTTTTCTTACATAGCCGAACCCTTCCTACCATTCTACTCTTCCATTCTATTCGTTTCTAAGCCTTTATAGCCGATTGCCATAAAAGCCGAAATCCCGAAAGCCTGTTTTTCTTCTGTGCCGATTTCTCCTAGCCAACTTCTTTGATTTTTTTCCTTCATCTTTCCTGGCCGAATTTCACACTCTCTAAACCCCAACTTCTATCGACTTTAACTTTGCAAAAACCTCCTTATCAAATCATCTTTTATTTCACGAGTTTCAAAAGCCGAAAGCACCATAGTCATTGGGGCATAGCCAAATCTTTAGACCTTTAAAGATTTGATTTCTGCTAACATTTGAGGGGATAGATCTGCATCAGAACCGAATAGGAACTTAAGTGGAATCGTTGACTGAAGGAACCGGTGGTAAGTTTTTGAATCTATTCTTTATTTCGGGTTTTAGAAAAGCCGAAATCTCTAAAGGCTTAGGGAGGCTATCGATTGGGTCCTATGGATCTAAGGGTTGTGACAATTATTTTATTATGATATTAGTGTGATCTAGAGGCTACTGATCGAAGGCTTGGACAAGTGGAACGACTGGATCTAAACCTAGCCACTAGTTTCAGAAAAAGGTAAGAACTCTAGGATCTGAGACTTGGTTGTCTGAATATGGTAGGGGGATAGTTGCAGTTTGTTTTTGATATTTAGGTTGACGTGTTAGTAATCCAATTGTAGGCAGCTCGTGTGTGGAACTCGCCATCGAACCACTACAAATCAGGTGTGTAAACGACACCCACTCATAGACTAGATCGGTAAAAGCTGAAAAGCCGAAATGCTGAAAAGTTGGCATTTTGTGGACTTGCAAGCGTGCGAGCGCTCGTGAGATGGTTTGGATTGTTAATCCTGGTAATCTTAAATGATATGATTGCAGAGTGCGCAATTTCGTGCACTTCGGTATATTTGGGCTTAATGGGCCGAAAATGGGTTAATGGGCCAACGGGCCCAATTCGGTAAAAACGCTCGGTAAGTGTTTCTGTTAATGCGTTAATGGTTGTAATGTGTATGTAAACCCTAAAATAGAAATTTTTACCGAAATACCCTTAAGTATGAAAGTTACCATTATACCTCTAGGTGCAAAATTACCATTATACCCCTAGGGTTGATTTTGACTGAAATGCATGATATTTTGGTTCTGTTTGTTATATTCTAGGACATGTATATCTGTTGCATGGGATATGGGTTATATTGATGGAGGAAGTGTTCTGGTGGCTCTGCCACAAATATCTGTTCTTGTGGCTCTGTCCATAAATATCTGTATCTGGTGACTCTGTCACACTATCTGTTCTGGCAGCCATGCTGCAAATACTTGTGACGTGTAGACGGATGGGTGGGTCGAGTAGTCTCCCCGCATGGTGTAAGGTTGGCACGGGGGTGTATACGGATGGATATGGGTTGGGTTTTCTACATACATGATATATTTGTTCTGTATCTGCTATGGGCCTATGGGCTTCATTCTGAACTCTGTATAGGGCTAATGCCCAATTTAATCATTTTCGTGGTTTGAACCGACGGACTATGGTTGGGCTATTTTACACACTGAGTTTTCCAAACTCACCCTCTTAACTTTATTCTTGCAGGTAACCCTCAACCATAGTGGACTTGGAGCTGTGAGGGATTCGGAGTGGCCACACGTACTGCAAACTTGATTCTCTTTTTATAATTTAATTAGTTTTTATTTACATAAATTATTTTTGGTTTAAGTTGTAATAAGGCCGCTTTAATGATTTTTGATTGTTTTTAATATGTTTTACTAGAATAGGTATAATATTATCTTAATCACTGAAGCTGATTAGTTTTTGGGGCGCGTTTTCAAAAACAGTAATTGATTTTAAAATATCACGACAAAAAAGCAAAAACGTTTTCCAAAGTTAATAACTTTTTCTTAAACTAGACTTAATGAATTAGTTTCCTAAGAACATACACTAAGTTAAGGTGTGGCAATGGTGGTGTGCATGTCTAGGATTGGATCCAAAGGGAGCTTGGTATTTAAGCAGTCCGATGGACTCACCTCCTCTTTTCCGGTTTCTTACCTGGTGCACAGCTTCCATTCACTTTAACCTATAGTAAAATCATCCTTTGAACACTAAGTACGATTTCCTGGACTAAAAATAGAAAATGTTTTTTTTTACGTTTCGATGTGGCTCGTCGGATCCGGTCATAACGTTTAGGCCGGGTTTGGGGTGTTACAATAACACACTTATGACAATGTCATTAGACGAACACTGATTGAGCTACTTTCATAATGGTAAGCCGTTAGGGAGAGCTCAGTCACAATACTATAGTGGGGTGACTTTGTGAGTAAATGAGTTTATAAATAATAGGTGAAAAACTAGAACTTAATTATAAATTATTTGTGCTCTAATTGCATATGTCTAATCGAACCCTTCGCTATCTCGTTGGAAGCATAAATGAATTCCATGTTGAATCAAATCAACAAAAGTGGATAGAAATGGTGAAAGTGAAGAAATGAGAAACATTTGAAAATGAATGTGGTTTTCTCCAGAATGAAAATGGAAATAATTTAGAAATGAAATTATGGTTTTCAAATTAAATGATGTCTGAGAATGAAAATAAATCATTTGGTCATTATGAATCTTTAGAATGTAGAAATATTAAATATATATTTCCCATAGATTATTTTATGGTAAAGTCATCATAATTTTAACAGAATTGCAATTAGGTTTGGGAAATTATTTAATTGGAAAATTAATTTAAGATGTTTATTTTAGGAAATAGAAAAACAAAATTGGGTTGGATCGAATTATGATGTACTGGGTTAAAAGTCTGGGAAGTACTTGTAATTGGACCCGATATGGGAGGGGCCCAAAAGCCCCTCATGATAATATTAGGGACGACAACACCTAGTAGAATTAACTAGGTTTACTGCCCCCTGTACTCCTAGTTAGACTAAGGGTTTTTTTTTTCTATTGAAATAGACTTCTACAATTCAACAATGGTTTCACCTCTTCTCCCTATAAATAGACGGCACCAGTAGGGCTAAATATAGAACCTTGAGATATTGTTATTTTGCCCGAAAATAGTAAGAGTTTATTCTCTAAGTATTAATTCTATTTTCTAGAATAGCAATTCTATTGATTCTATAGAGAGAAATTTTTACTTTCACACTAAAAGTAAAGAAAACTATTTGTAGTTCTATATTTGAATTGAATTGTATTGTTTGAGCCCACACTCGAAGCAGTTCATGATTTAAGAATAACAAAAAAGGCCATTTGATTAAAAGCCATGAACAAGAAGGATCCATCTAGCCAAAAACTCATGGGCAAATTTGGTAAAAGGTTTATTGCTATAAATATCACAAACTAGCTCGACTTTCAAAATTTAAATTTTCCATTGTGCAAGAAAATCATTTTCGAATTGGATTTTTTCAAACATGAACAACTTTGATGTAACACCATCAACTTGATCCGGTTCGCCAAATTCCAATCTTGGGTGTTACCATTCTAACACAAACTTATACTAAACCAAAACATATAACTTTCAACAATACATCTTATTTAGTAACATTTTCCAACTAATTTACGTTTGGGCATACAACGTGTACTTATAAACATTGATCAAGACCTTCACTCCATGAGGACTTATAAGTACATATATCCTGCTTATTTACATTACTCCACTTATTCTACCTTTAAGTAATATTACTGGCAACATTTATACTACTAACACATTATGTACATGCCAAAAGGCTTATAAATAAGTTTTGTAACTTATTCACAATATGTCTATTAGAGTTGAATACGCCGCTCCCCTTGCTCTGTATGCATAACAACCCATCTCGTCACTTTTTTGGCGTAGCCCTGGCGACGTCCATCTTGGCGTAGCCTTTAATTCGCTTACCTATGACAAGAAGACATAAAGGTAAGTTCGATAGGACTTAGTTAGTAAATGCTAGTTAATCTGATTCTTATTCGAGAATATCTATGTCCTTGCACGTGTTCTTCAGCTGGACTCTGGTAAATACATACCTTGGATTCTATTCATTCTACTATTGGTGTCATGTATTATTTTAAGATCATAACATGCATTGCCTATCATCTTACCTTAATCGCATTTTGATAAGTCATAAAAGTAACATATTTTAATCCTATTCTTAATACATTTTTTGGATGACTATTTATGCAAATTAGGGAGTTTTATGCTCCTATCCTTTGAATTCATGTTTCTATACTTAGGAGAGAATTTAATAGTAAAATGAGCAAAAAACAAGTGAAAATTGAACAATTAGAGCTAATTTTAGGAGCCACATAGCCTGGGCCTTCCCACACGGGATAGACACGCAGCCGTGTGAGCAATACAGGCTGGACACACGACCACAAAATTTTTATGCTTTTTGAGAATTTTAAAGTCTATAAATACCAAATAGAAGAAGAGAATAGGGGGCCATAAGAGAATATCAAAGAAAACAACTTGGTAAACACCATTGGAGCGAACTCTGAAGCGGATTTCCATCAAGATTGAAGACCTCCTTTGAATTTCTTTTGAATTTTTTATGAGTTTCTTTATGTCTTGCGGTTATTCTAACTTTGAGATGTTTTTATTCATAATTATGAACTAATTTCCTAGATATTTGGGGAGGATGAACCCTGTGATGAATTCTATTATGTAATTTCTGTTTTACGCGACAAATACTTGATTCTTGTTCTCAGTTATGTGTGCTTATCTATTGTTTTATTATTTCTGGGATATTAATTCATGTTTAATATTGTTTTAATATTCTCGGGATAATAATTTATGTTTAATGTACTTAATCATAGGAGCAAAAGTCCCTATTTAAGAGTGGATCTATCATAATTGAGTAGAGTTGCAAGCAATCCTAGAAATAGGACTACATATATCTATTGGATTAGAATCAAATCTAATAGGGGAATTCAAAGATTGAGTTAATGTGACAATTGGGGTTTTGATTAGAAAAAATTCAGTTAATTAACCTAGAGTCAGTTGCTCTTACTCTTGAAAGAGATATTAGCATAATTTAGGGATTTCTACAGATCAAGATACCAAGTGAATAAATTGTTTAATTCAGATTCATAATAATAGATGAAGTCTAGGTAAATTCTTTCCTAGGTATTGTTTCTTTCATTAATTATTATTTGATTATTTTCCTGATTCATTCTCTATTGAGTTCTTTAGTTAGATTAGTTTGGTAAATCTTAATTTAAAATGATCACTCCAATTTGTTAGCTAAATAATAGGAAAACAATAATTACTAATACTTTTTGTCCTCATGGATACGATATCTTTACCCACCGTAGCTATACTATTTATCGATACGTGCATTTGCCTTCGTCATATTTTTAGTTAGTTTCGTGACACATCAAGTTTTTGGCGCCATTGCCGGGGACAAAAATATTAGAAACACTTGATTTTTATTAATTTAGTCATTTTTATTTTTATTTTTATATTTTTGTTTTAATTTAATTTTTACATTTTAATTTTTCTTTTGTTTGCTTCTGGTAGGTTCTTTTGGTTTATGACTAGAAGAAGCCTATCAGTACCATTGCTTTTTGATAGTGAGATTGAAATTACTATTCGTAGAAATCGTAGGGAGGTTAAAGAAGCGAGGCAAGGTCAATAGAATATAGTAGACGAACAAAAGGTTAATAATCAAAATAATCAAAATAATCAGTGAGTAATTGAGTGTCCTGCTCCCTGTACTATGTAGGATTATGCCAAGACCACTCTGATTGGGGCTAAATCGAGTATTGTGCAACCTACCATTGCTGCAAATAATTTTGAGTTGAAACTGAACGCTATTCAGATTGTACAACAATATGTTCAATTCGATGGTTTGCAAGGCAAAGATCCAAATACTCATTTGGCCAATTCTTAGAGATTTGTGACACTTTCAAGATTAATTGTAATATCCTGATTTTGGGCCTAGTCGGAATAGTGGTTTCGTGACCACAAAATCTGAGATAGAAATAATTATTTTATAATTATTTTGATGTTTATGATATGATTGCATGATTGTGTGAAAATTTCGTGATGAAATCCTATGCCTAAAGTGCTTAAATTGAAATTAGGGACTAAATCGAATAATTTGCAAAACTTGCATTCTAGAAGTTTCTAGTATGAAATTGTTTTGAAATATTAATTAGGAGGTCTTAGATAGCAATTTTACCAATTTCTAAGTTTATGGACAAAAATTGGACATGGATGGAATTTTTGGAAAGTTTAGTAGTAAGGGCATTTTGGTCATTTAGGGGTAAAATGAATTAAAATACAAAATTAAAAGCCAATTTTGGTCATCTTCTTCACCATGGCCGAATATAGCAACGGGAAACCATGGCTAGGGTTTTTCAAGCTTCCAAGCTCGATTGTAAGTCCATTCTAGCCCCGTTTTTCAAGTTCTTTACGTTTTTGGAGTCCAGAGCTCGATTTAGCTTATGCTAGCAATAATTTAACCTGTGGTTTATATTTGGAAAAATACCCATAGGTAAAATTTGTGTATTTTGGTGTTTTATGATAGAATATGAGGTTTTAAATTATGTTAGACAACTTGTGCTACTCGGTTTTAAGTGAAAACGAGCAAAAGGGCTTAATCGGTAAAAATACCTAATAGCCATAAGTACATGTTAGAGTGAGAATTTGATGTTGCCATAGAAGGGAAAAATGATCATCATGTCATAAAACATAAGAAAATAGGCGGAAGTTTAATTTACGAGCTTTGGGGCAAAAGTGTAAATATGCAAAAGTTTAGAGGCAAAATTGTAATTTTTCCAAAATATGATTTTGGGTAAATTTGAATAATGTGAGTCCTAATTAGACTATATTTTAAATGATAGAGCAAGGAAAACTAAAATTCGGGCTAAAATGAGGAAAATACCAAGTTGTGGACGAAATGGTAAAAGTAGCCATTTTCGCATACTAGGTAAGTTCATGTGTAAATAATGTAGCATAATTGTTATTTTTAAGTTATTGATGTTAATTATATGATATGCTGATTTTTATCATGAAATATATGCTTTGTGATTATTTTCGAATAAAATGTAAATTATGTGAGCTACTTGTTAAATATAAATTGTTACCGAGTATTGGTGTCGGTATTCTACAGAAGATGGCAAGGATATATGTTCGAGGAAAATCCCGTTTGAACCTTAGGAATAGATTAGGATACAAGTGACATGTCACTGGGATATTTGGGCATCCGAACTCGTTGAGTTGAGTCCGAGTTCACTTATGGATGCGAATGTCCGAACTCGTTGAGTTGAGTCCGAGTTCGTGAGATGTAACTAGGCATCCGAGCTCGTTGAGTTGAGTCCGAGTCCACTTATGGATGCGAACGCCCGAGCTCGTTGAGTTGAGTCCGAGTTCGCTTATGGGCAGGTTACATAGTAGCTTGGCTACATATGTGGCACTTATGTGCAAACTTTCCATGTATCCAAATTATATTCCGATGTGTTCAATGGGTAAAGTTCTACTCAAATGGAGGAATACTCAAGATGAAAGGGACGTATTGGTAAGTGTTGTGAAATGGATACTTTGAACAGGTATGTACTTAACCCTCGGGTTGAAAAATCGATATAACAACAATATGGTAAGATGGTAAATGAAAATATGATATGAATGTCTTGGTG
Organism: Gossypium longicalyx; assembly: GCA_025698465.1. NCBI lineage: Eukaryota > Viridiplantae > Streptophyta > Magnoliopsida > Malvales > Malvaceae > Gossypium > Gossypium longicalyx. The sequence continues at coordinate 49,777,581 of CM046995.1, forward strand.
ATGATTATGCAAATGATGTTTTATGTTTGCTTATATGGTTATGTTACTTGCTATTTGCATGTGAACTTACTAAGCATTTATGCTTACTCCCTCCTTTTCATTCCTTGTATTGTTGACAAGCTAGCTCGGAAATCGGGAACGATTGGAGGCACGCTCACACTATCCGTATACCATCTTGGCATAATGGCTTGTATATTTTGAGTATGGCATGTATATTTTGAGTATGGCATGTATAGCATTATAATCATTTTGTATATATGGTCTTATGATATGGTTATTGAGTAGTATAAAAAGGCTTGGTAATGATTAGCCATTGGAATGGCTAATTATGATCATATTTGGTGTTATGTATGTCAAATTGCTAGTTAATCCATGGAAACTATGAAATAGCTAAAATTTATCATAAAATAGATTCAGACAGCAGTAGTGACGTGAATTTGAAAAATCACTAAAAATAGTAGAAATGGAATTAAATAATGAATAAGTTATGGAATCGAAGCTTGATGAGTCTATTTTCGTATGGAAGAAACAAAACAGGTAAATGAGTTATATTTTATGAGATATTTAAGTTTTGGTGGAATAGTGTTAGAGCAATCTCTGAATCCCCTGTTCTGACTTTGTAAATTCACCATAAATTGTATAAAAATAGTTAGAAGTCATAATTTATATGTAAAGATTTATTATTGAGTCTAGTTTTATTAGAGACAAACGGCATAGTCATTGAAGCTCTGTACAGAGAGATATCTGATTCGTAATATATAGCAGTCAGAGCAGTTGAACCCTGAAACAGGGGAGACTTTAACTAATAAAATGTACTAATTGGCCAAGCCAAAAATTCTAGAAAAAAATTATTAAATAGATATATTAGTCTAGTTTCAGGGAAAATTTACGGAATTGGATTTTGAGTTTCAGAACTCGAGATATGAATTTTTAAGAGACTGTGATGCAGTTAGCCAGCTTGTCTGGAATTTCTAAAATTAAATTGTTTGAGCTGTTTAAGCAATGAATTAAGTCTGTTAACACCTCGTGTTCGACTCCGGAAACGGTCTCGGGTACGGGGCGTTACATTAATGGTGCCACTGATGACGCCATTCACTTATGGTTGTTCCCTTTCTCATTGAGGAACAAGGCAAGACAGTAGGTTCCATCACTACATAGGTTCAAATGACCGAGAAGTTTCTTCTGAAGTACGTCCCACTAGCTAAAACAACCAAGTTGAGGAACAACATCTCTTTTTTTATTTTTTTTCAGATTGATTTAGGGACTTTATATGATGCATGGAAGAGATACAAGGATCTATTGAGATGGTGCCCTCATCATGGGTTACCTTTATGGTTACAAGTTCAAACCTTCTACAATGTTTTGAATCCCTCAACAAGGCAGTTAATTGGCGCAGCAATTGGTGGAACACTGCACAATAAAATACCCAAGCCAGGTTATAAGTTTATTGAAGAGATGACACTGAATAATTATCAGTGACAAGTCATGAGGATGAAACCGATGAAAGCAACTGATGTTTTTAATATTGATGCAGTTACTATGTTGGCAAGCCAAGTAGAAACATTGAATAAGAAAATTGATGGTTTATATTTTTCTACGCAGGTAAACCAGGTGATGCAATGCGATACAAATGGAGGTGGAATGAATAATCCAAAATGTTTACCATTCAGTCCCAGCACAAAGAATGAGCAATTTAATTATATGGGTAATAGTTCTAAACCTCAAAATAACGGTTATAGTAATAACTATAATACAGGTTGGAGGAACCATCTCAATTTCTCTTGGGATGGTCAAGGAAATCAGAGAGCACAACCCCCCCGAGCTTCTAGCAACCTTATCAGCAAGAGAAGAAGTCGAACCTTGAGGAGATGTTGATAAATTTTCTCTCGATGTTAGAAACTCATTTCCAAAACACTGAGGCTACACTAAAAAATCAACAAGCATCGATTCAAGGGCTCGAAAACCAAATCAGACAGCTTGCTAAACTAATTCCGGAACGACCACAAGGTAGCTTGCCTAGCAATACTGAAACTAGCCCAATGGAGTAGCTTTACGTAGTTATAGTTCGAGACGTGGAAGGGTTAGTTGAATCTGAACAAGTACAAAGGTAAGAAGATGTGGTAAATAATGATGAGGTTGAGGAAAGTAAGAAAGAGCAAAAGTCAGTTGTCAAGGAAATAAACCTTGAGTGCTTAATCCTAACGCGTCAAAGAAAGACCACATAAACGAACAATATGGTAAATTTCTTAAGCTTCTTAAAAAATTACACATCAACTTACTGTTTGTTAAAGCTCTTAGATGCCAAATTACGTTAAATTCTTAAAGGAGCTGTTAACAAACAAGGAGAAGTTAGATAACTCGTCGACTGTGGAGCTCAATGCAGTTTGCTCTATCCAACAAACTTAAAGATCCAAGGAGTTTTACTATTCTTTGCCTTATTGGTAGCTTAAATATTGATAATGCTTTGGCTGATTTAGGGGCCAATATTAATGTCACACCCTAGAAAATGTTTAAACAACTAGGTCTTGGGAAACCTAAGTACACTAGGATGAGTATTCAATTAGCGGATAGAACTATCAGATATCTTAGGGGTGTTATTGAGGATGTGCTTATGAAAATCGATAAATTTATATTCCCCGTTGACTTTATTGTGTTAGAGATGGATGATGATAGTGAGGTACCTTTGATCTTAGGTCGACCATTTTTAGCCACTTGTAGGACTATTACCGACGTTGGTACGGGTGAACTTGTGCTTCGTGTAGGTGACAAAGAGATTATTTTCGAAGCACGTGATTCTGTGAGAGTCTCTAGTGATCAAGATGATATTAAAAATGCAGTTAATGTTAGCAACCATGTGGCTCAACCTTCTTTGCAAGAAACCCCTCGTAAAAACATGATGAGCCATGTTTCAGTCAAGGTGATAGAAACCAAACAACATACGAGGAGCAAATTATACAACTCGCTGAATAGATGAATGATGAATGCATGCTAAGGAGAAACTGAAAAAACACGATGAAGAACCAAAATGATGCCATGATGCGCATGTGATGAGAACAAACCAAATTAAGGTTGGGGACAAAGTACTGCTTGACAAAATAGATCCACAAATTTTCCCTTCGAAGCTTGAGTCAAACGGATCGAACCCATTCACAATACTGAATGGCTTCCCATATGGTATAGTTGAGGTAACTCATTCTGAGTTCGACACATTTAAGTTAATAGTACTTGACTCAAACCTTATTGTAACAACCCGATTTTGGGTCTAGTCAGAATAGTGGTTTCGAGACCACAAATCTGACATAAGAAAATTTATTTTTATTATATTTTTATGGTCTACAATTTCACAGAATGATTTTTTGAAAATCTTGTTCGAAAATTTTGACGTTTGGGCACTCAATTTAGTCAAAAGGACTAAATTGTAAAAAGTGTAAAAGTTGAGTTCTACATGCTAGAGGTGTTCAATTGTTGTGAAATTCTAAATTGGAGGCCCTTATATGGTAATTAGACCATTGGTTAATTTTTTGGACAAAAATAGGCATGAAATAGATGAAATAAAATATTTTTAAGTTAGGGGCATTTTAGTAATCTAATAATTAAAAGAATTAAAAAGCCAAAATAAGCTAAATTGTCCATCTTCTTCTTGTTCCATTTGAATCTAGCATGGAAGCCACGGCTGGGGTTTGGTTCAAGCTTCCAAACTCCATAGTAAGTGCATCCTAGCCTCGTTTTTAATGTTCTTTACATTTTTGAAGTCTTCGTAACTCGATTTACCTATTTATACCATTATTTTGAGCTAGGATTCATGTTAAAAAATTTACCCATGAGTGATATGCATGTATTTTGATGTCTAATGGTAGAAAATGAATGTTGGGTGTTAAATAAACGACTTTTACTAAGTGATTTTCGGTGAAAATGTCTAAAAGGACCATTTTGTAAAAAATATAAAAATGTCATAAAAGTGTGATTTAGTGGAAATTGTGGCTACTATAGTTATGAAAATTATTCGGTTAGGCTTAAAGTGCAAAGAAATTGAATAAAAATTATTTTACGAGCCTAGGGGCAAAAGTGTAAATATGACAAAGTTTAGGGGCAAAAATATAATTTTGCATAATATATTTTTGGGTCATGATGAATAATGTGACTAATTAGCAAGCTAAATGTGATATTATAGATCAAGGAAAATGAGATTCAGATTTAAATCAGGAAGGTACGAGATTATGGACTAAAATAGAATAATTAGCTGTGCTCGGATTCAAGGTAAGTTCGTGTGATAATAATAATAATGCAATGTCATACTTGAATTGTAAATTATATTTGTAACAGTTCAATTTTGACTCTAGTAGGAATAGTGGTTTCAGGACCACATATCCGAGTTAAAAAAATATTTAAATATTATTTTTCGTGCTTATGATGTGTGAATTAGCGTGTGTGAAAGTCTCGTATGAAAATTTAATTGTTTGTGTGCTTAATTTGCAAAAAGGACCTAAACGCGTAAAATGTAAAAGTTGTGTGCTAGATGTTAAAAGTGTCTATTTGACTTGGCTTTATAATTGTGAGGTTCTTATGTGGTTATTTGACCAAAGTTATGATTAAATGACATTAGTGGACATTAGTTGATGGCATATTAATGTTTTAATGTAAGGGTAATTTGGTAAAATACATATTAAAGTAATATTATTATAACAAAACATGAAAAATAAGGTCATTATGTATGTTCATCCACCGAAAATAGAAAAGAAAACCTAGGTTTGGAGAGCTTTAAGTTTCGGCACACATAAGGCTTAATTAAGGTATGAGTTTTGTTTAGTTTTTGATAATTTCTACGTTTTTGTAATCGTTGCTTCGTATACTATCGAACCCATGCCTCAATTTCTGATTTTGATGGTGATTTTGAAATGTGCCATGGATGAATTCATGAGTTTTGTGTTGTTAAATGGTGAAATATGAAAGCTTGATGTTGGGTTTACATGTTTTGTCTTTGGATTTTTGATGAATTTGAGAAATTTGGGCTAACTTGTAAAAATGTTATTTTGAGGGACTAAAATGTAAAATAAATGAAATGTGTGGACTAGTATGAGTACTAGGAGAATTCGGCTAAGCTTGTGTATATGCAAATTATGTGTATTTTATGATTTTGTGAAATAGGGACTAAAGTGTCAAAATGTGAAAATATGATGGCTAGTTTGCAAAATGCCCTAAATATGTGTTTATGGATTGAATTGAATTATTGGGTGAATAAAAGGGTTAATTTTGAATACATATAGATCAAGGAAGGAGGAATTCAGATTTAGATCGAGGGAAGTCGAAGGTTATCGAGTAGACAATTCAAATCAACAATTTCGAGTATGAGGTAAGTTTGTACGTGATAAATGATGTTAAAGTTATGTTTAATGCGATGGTAATGCATAAATTGTGATGATACTCAACTATGCTTGGCACCAAGTGTGCGGTTTATTATAGCTTCGGCTACAAATGACACTAAGTGTGCGAGATGGAATAGCTTCGACTATATAAGGCACTAAGTGTGCGTTACCGACTTAGTTTTGGTTAATTATAATGGCACTAAGTGTGCGGAATCATTTTAATATAGGCTAACCTTTGCGGCATTAAGTGTATGGATGTTTAAGTGTGTATAATTTACGAGAAGTTTTGATATACTTGAACAAGAGGTGAGAACGAAAGTGAATAAATAGGGGAAGATCCAGGGTATGTACGATACCTTTGTGGTAGACGATTTATATAGATGAAGTTCATTGATTTGTTATGAAGACATGAATTGGATTGGAATAGATTTGAGGATGATTTGAGAAATTCATAAATACTTATGTGCTGATGTTTTATGTTTTATATACTGTTATGATTATAGTACTACCTTACTAAGCTTTTGAAAGCTTATTTTATGTGTGTTTGCATTATTTTATAGATATTGAAGCTACTGCCAGCTCGGGGATCGTCAAGGATCGTCACCACACTATTGAACCTTAATTTGGTACTTTTGAAAGTGTAAATATTTTTCGGTATGGCATGTATAGGCTAGAATGTCTATGTATTTAAGCTTTGGTATGTATATATGTTATGCCATGAGAGTTGGCTAACAATTGGTATATTTGTGCTTAGTTTTGGTAAATGGTTGTGATGCCAAATTGTGAATGCACGTAATGGTTATATGATCTTATATGTGGTGATCATTTTGAATATGCTAAGTTGAGGAAATGGTAAGTTTAAGCATGAGTTATAAAGTGTCATAATTGAACTATGAAATAAGCATTATGACATGTTGTTGTAATGAGATTTTAATGTGTTTTGATATGAATTTGAATAGGTTACAGAATGATAATGATTTAGTTATAATGAAGCATGTTTTGAGCATAGAATTGGCTGAAAATTTTGGTATAAATGTTGTTTAATATTGCTTGTAGGAATGACCCAAAAAAAGGAGTGGCAAGTTGGCTTAAACCAAGCCTGCATTTTGCCACACGGTTAGGGACCACGGGCGTGCCTTGTGGCCGTGTATGCAAAGCAGTAACCTCTTAAGATCACACCGTTAAGACACATGGGCGTGTCATATGGCCATGGGCTCAAGTCAGTAGCTAGCTAAGTATCACACGACCATAGCACACGGGCGTGCCTGTTGGCTGTGGGTGAAAGTCAGTATATATACTCTGTTTTGGCCTGGTTCGATCACAGGGGCGTGTCTGGTACTCATGTGAGGTACACGGCCTGGTCACACGGGCGTGTGACCTCAACAGAATTGAAATTTTTTTCTAAGTTTTGAAACTTTTGTATATTATCAATTTGGTTCTAAATGCATGTTTAAGCATTGTATACTCAGTTATATGTGAATATTGAATGTGAATGAATGACTTCTTTTAGTAATGAGATAATTTTTTTTATGTGTGGTGGTTTTGATTTGAGTTGTGAGTCCAGTAATGCCTCTTAACCTATTCCGACGACGGTTTCAGGTTAGGGGTGTTACAATATTATTGTCTCATAAATTGAATGAGTTGTCATACGGATGTATACGACGAGAATTTGACAAGTTAGTACCTACGATAATATTATCGTTGATTGTGACTGAATCTAAATTGGCATGTTGATTTTAACTTGTTAAGTTAAAGGTTATTGTATGCTATGCATAAGAAGTGATCTACAATATGTCTATGATGTGTGATGATAATGTGATGAATTATGAGTTTGTGTTAAAAAGCGATTATCATGATTATTAATATTATGTGAAATCATGAGCTTAATTACCATCATGAGATATATGATTCGGTCCTAGGGACAAGTTTCGACAAGATGTGTATTCGAAGAAGCCTCGAGTGACCCTGAGGAATGCTTAGGATTCGGATATCATGACACCATGGTTAATGAGATCTCGTGTAAGATCATATCTGGGAGATGGCATCGGCATTGATCTGTGTGCCAATGTAAGACCATGTCTGGGACATGGCACTGGGGTTGATATGTGTGCCAGTGTAAGACCATGTCTGGGACATGGCATCGGTGATGATATGTGTGCTAGTGTAAGACCATGTCTGGGACAAGGCATCGACACCGATATGAGACTTCGTATAAGACCATATTTGGGATATGGCATCGACATGTGGATCATGTAAGACCATGTCTGGGACATGGCTTTGGTACTTATTTGGTGTATGATGATTCCGAACGTCCTTCAGTATTTCGGGCGGTTCAATGGACCATTCTAGATTTTGGTTAAGAAGTGAAGTAATATGAGTAAGAATATGTGGTACATGTATGTACGTGAATCTCTAAGCTTATGGTTATTGAGATTTGAAATGTTGAGACTTCAGTGAGCTAAGATGTATGAATTATGATTATGAATTTTGTTACAATATCATGCTAACTTACATTGTGTAATTGAACATGAAATTCATGAGATGATGGGTTCATGATTAGTTGAAAATGAACTTATGATAGTTATCATTATATTGCATTAAAATAGTGTTGGACAGCAGCAGTAGCTCGACTTTGAAAATCCACCAAAAATTGTGAAAATCAAATTAGAGACTGAATACGATATGACATTAAACTTATTGAGTCTAGTTTCATATATAGTAAATGGTGTGAGCAAAAGAATTTCATATTATGAGATATTTGAATTTTTGTGAGACAGGAATAGAGTGATTTCGGGCTCCCCTATATTAACTTTGGAAAATCACTAAAAATTGTACAAGAATAATTATGGGTTAGAAATGATATGACTAAGTTCTTAATGAATCTATTTTCAAGAGAAACAAACAGGAACATCATCCGAATCCCATATGATGAGATAATTAATTTTTAGTAAAGAAGGGTTGAAACTGTCAAAAAACAGTATAGAAGAGACTTTAAAGAATAAAATGTACTTATTGGATAGACCAAAAATTCTAAAAGTATGGAGTTCCGTAGCTCAAGATATTAATAATTTAGCGACTATGACTCGAGTAGACAACTTAACTGGAACATGAGCAAATATTGGAATTATGTGCAACTTCGATTGTGTTACCATGAGAATATGTTGTAAGAATTTGGAAAATCACATTAATAAATTGCTTATTATTGTTTTCATACGAACTTACTAAGCTATAAAGCTTACCCACTTCTTTCCATTTCTTTAGTGTTGTCAGGTTAGCTTGGGGTTGGAGATCGTTAGAGGTAGCATCACACTATCGAATTATCAAGTTGGGGTATTAATAAACCTTAAGTGTTTTGAAGTGAGTGGTATATATAGAGACTTAGTACTTTATGATATGTGTTTCATGATTTGGCCAATTGAGTTGGCTTATAATGATTCATTTGTATAGAGCCATGAGATATGGCTTATATTTGATCATTGGGTTGTAAACTTAATTGATTTTGTATGACTGATCTAATGTCTTGATGATGTGCATGTTGTGATGGCTTGGTATTGATGAATGTATGATATGGTACGCATATTTGATGGATGAACTTTGATCAATAGATGTGACCATATTCATAGTATAAAAGTATAAATTTAGAGTAAGTTAATTATGTTAATGAAGAATGAAATTAGTGTGAAATGCCTTATGGAAACATGTTAATGTGAGTGTGTGATATGTGGAATTAAGGATATGAATTAGACATGACTATGAAGCTAGATGACTAAGTTGAGAATACCATCATGAAGACAACCATTGTATAAGGGTATAAGTGGTAGTGAAGATGTGAAGGCCAAATGAATATGATTTGGTATGTCTAGACTTGGTATAAAATGAGTATGAGAAACACAAGTATGATGACATGCAAATGCTATGTTTGTGACTTAATTGAGGATGTTTAATCTCTAGTTGGATGCCATGATATATGCCTTTGATGTTGTATAAGTGTGTGAGGGATTAAGGTTGACTAAGGCTTGGAAAATAGCCTAAGTGTTGGCCACACGGACAGAGACACGGCTGTGTGTATCAGCCATGTGGAAGACATGGCCTAGCACATGGGCGTGAGTCTTAACCGTGTTACCTTAAAATATTGCTGACGTCATAAACAGAGAGTTACATAGGCTGAGGACACGGGCGTGTCCGAGCCACACGAGTGTGTGTGACCACACAGCCTACCCACACGGGCGTGTGACTCTCCAAAACTAAAAAATTTTCTAAGTGTTGTAAAAAGTTTGTAAGTTCTCGGTTTAGTCTTGAACCACCCCTGATGTATGTTTTGGGCCTCATAAGCCCGTATAAGGGACATTATGAATATGAATGAATGTTTTTAATTTGAACGAAATTTTTTTATGGCTCAGTTTTACATAGTTGTGTATGTTTAAGTCTGGTAATGCCTCGTACCCTGTCCTGGCCTCGAACTCCGGTAAGGGGTGTTACACTTGATATAAAAATTAATAACGAGAAAGAGGAGCTTCGGCTCCGAGAACCACCCTAACCATGCACATAAAAGGTAAAGTCAAGCTTAGACTCTAAATAATCCCTCTCGGGAGGCAACCCGAGTGTTTAATTTTTGTTTTATTCTTTTAATTGCATGTTAATTTAAAATTTTAATTAATTTACTTAAATTAAAAAAAAAAAGGTTTTGATCCACATGGCCTGGACACACAAGTGTGTCCTAGGCCGTGTGCAAAAGAGGGTATTCAACAGTGAGTCACATGGCCTAGCGACATGGCCATGTGACACACATGACTTGCACACACGGGCGTGTCCTAGGCCATGTGCACAAGGGAGTGTTCTACAGTGAGTTACACAGTGTGAAGACATGGCCGTGTAGGCCACATGACCAAGACACATAGGCGTGTTTTGGGCTGTGTGAATCCTAAGACTTAATTTTTTCGATTTTGATTATTACATGGCTTGAGGTGGTCCACACGGCTTAGACACATAGGCGTGTCGAAGGCCGTGTGAATACTAGAGCTAATTTTTCAATTTTATTACAAGTCGGGAAGTTACACGGGACATGGCTATGTGTAGCACACAACCTATAACACAGGCGTGTGTGAGACCGTGTGCCCTACACGTGTAACACCCCTAACCCATATCCGTCGCTGAATGAAGGTTATGAGGTATTACCGAACAAATCACAACTCATAACAGTTATTCATTACTAAACATGTGTAAGATAATATAAACTTAGTTATACAAATCATATGCACATCTTATTTATTTCACTCGAATAATCAAATTATAACATAGCTTAGTGCATTACTAATTTCATAATATGGGTTACAAAGCATTAGCAATCAAAAACACACTTCTGTACATCCTCACATTTGTATAAGTCATAAGTATAAATATAAAATATAATTTCAATTAAACAAATAACATGATTTTATTTATCATTTTATAATGTATATCAAATAACCATGTTTATTCACTTAAATCGACTTCATACATTCAATATCAAATTTATATATTTACACCATTAGCATTTACAAATAACAACCTTCGCACATACTTTCAATAAAGTCAATCAAAAACTTATTATAATTTAACAAGCAATTACACATGCAACCTAATACATTATAACATGACCGAATATGTTATTAATGTTTAATTACATTATATATATTTATTTACCCTAGGTTTCAAAGCCACACTTAACCATTGTATTCATGCTAAATAATTGACCAAAACAATCTGAGAACATTTTTCAAACTTAATACATTGCATAGTTGAATCACATTATTTAAACCAAATACACGTCCAAACATTTCATCAAATGTAAATTGTTTATACAAACATGTGCCGAAACCTAAACTGTAGTATAATCAACCTTATTTTTTATTTTGCATACCATGTTAAAAACATATCAAAACATATTTATAACAAATTCAATTATAGCTTAACAACCTTAGATTCCAAATCACTTATAAAACATTGACTAGATACAGCAACCTAATACATATATATTCTTAACTATGTATATTTTAACCAAACCAACCACACATATTCAACCAAAGCCATTAATCATTTCCAAAACATATAACACCCATCTCACACATCATTCATTCATAGCACATAACATTATAACTAAGACAATTTCAAACCATAATCGAACATAACCGAATTATCAAAACCAAGCTTATTAGACATTATAACTAAGCACACATAAAACCAAGACTAAGCATAATTAGCAAGCCATTTTCACATGGCTTTAAATACATAGCCAAATTCAACATTTAAAAAGTATATTCCAGCCTATACATGCCATAGTTCAAGTCCAACTATATAAATACCGAAGCAGTGGATAGTGTGATGAACTTTGCTGAAGATCCCCAAGCTCGTAACTTGAATCCAAAATCTATAAAATAGAGTAAACAAAAACACACAGAGTAATCTGACTTAGCTTAGTAAGCCTTAAGCAAATTAAACAATTAATGCATAATAACATCTCAATTACTGAATCATTTCAATTAAATAAATCAACTTATGCATTTGTAATCACATTTAATTTCAAGATTTTAATTCCATACATATATAACTTATACTTTCATAGCACAATTTCTCCTTGGCCGAATATACATGTATACATCATCAATATATTCTTAAATTTCAAAACCATATTGTCTTATATAATCAAATATACATATATATATATATTTATAAACATATATTCATCACTCAAACATTAACATTACATCCATATACAACTATAAGGCCAAATATATTTTTCATATTATCACATATACTACAACAACTTCATGTATCCTTTTTCATCACATATCAAGAAATCAATTCACCCTATTTTCAAATAGGTAACCAACTATCACGTACCTGATCGTTTCATCTCATTTAACGTATTCAATTACCACATCAACATAAAGTCTTTAAGGCATAAACTTATGATAATTCACCGGCATAAAGCCTGCTAGGCCTAAGCCTGTATCTCACACCAGCACAAGGCCTACTAAACTCAAAGTTTGATTTTATACACAGGCAATAAGCCTGTTAGGCATAAAGCCCGATTTAATTCACCAGCACAAGGCTTGCTAGGCTCAAAGCCCGAATATCACTATTATAAAGTTGTCTCATAAACAATTCATATATCGAAAATTCCATATATTCCATATAGTTCATACGGACTTTCAAATGTTATAACTTAGTCGAATTAAACTCAAATACATTATTTCCATGCTTAATCATATTCGACTAACTCTACTATAAATCTATACATTCCAAATCAGCATATTAAACTATTTTACATTCAAAATATACAATGTTTAATTGCTTAAAGACTTACCTCGGATATCGACAAATAGTATTAATCGATTATTCGACTATTTTGGTCTTCCCCCGATCCAAATTTGATTTTTTATTTTTCTTGATTTAAATTAATATAAATTAAACTTATTAAATCAAATATTCAACCAAATTCGTCTAAAAACACACAAATGGGAAAATTACACTTTTACCCCTAATAATTCACATTTTTCACAATTTAGTCCTTATTGCATAAAACACAAAATATGCAAAATCTCACAACAACATAGTTAGGCTGAATCTTCCTTATACTCATACTAGTCCATATATTTCATTTATTTCACATTTTAGTCCCTCAATTTATTATTTTTACAATTTAGTCCTAATTACTCAAAATCATCAAAAACTCCAATACAAAACATGTTAATCTAAAACATATCTTGATTGAGCTTGCTAATGGCGGAAACTTAAAAGCTTTGTTTTTTTTCTTTCGTTATTTTGTTATTCGGTTAACACCAAAAAGATGAATATAATGGCTTTCATTTGTTTTGTTTTAATTTATTAACTTACAAAATTAACCTTAGTTAAATTATTATACTATCACATATAATATGACCATTTCCGTCCATTAATATTAATAGTGGCCTAATTACATCATAAATGCTTCATATTTTAAAGACAACAACAATTTGGTCCTCACACATTAAACTATCAAGTTTTTGTTTTATGCGATTAAGTTCTTTTATTTAATCGAACACACAAACGATCAAATTTTCATACAAAATTTTCACACATGCAAATTCACATATAATAAACATGAAAAATAATATTTAAATATTTTTCTAACTCAGATTTGTGGTCCCAAAACCACCGTTCCGATTAGGGTCTAAATCGGACTGTTACAACTCTCCCCCCTTAGGGATTTTCATCCCAAAAAATCTTACCGGTGAATAGGTTTGGATGACGTTCTCTCATTGTATCCTCTGGCTCCCCTCAACTGCATGTTTCTGCCATAGTACTTAAGTAATGGAATTTTCTTATTTCGTAACTCTTTAATCTCGTGAGCCAAAATACGAATCGGTTCTTCCTCATACATCATATCGGGCTTAATCCCAATCTCAGACGGACTAATCACATGTGAAGGATCAGATCGGTATCTACGAAGCATCAAAACATGGAATACATTGTCAATCTTTTCCAGCTCAGGTGGTAACAATAGTCTATAAGCAACCGGCCGAATTCGCTCGATAATCTTATACGGCCCAATGAATCTTGGACTCAATTTTCCTTTACGACCAAATCTGAGTATTTTTTTCCACGGTGAAACTTTCAAGAAGACTTTATCTCCTACCTGAAATTCTATATCTTTACGTTTCAAATTCGCATATGATTTCTGACGATCTGATGCTACTTTCAGACTTTCACGTATCACGTGTCACTTTCACTTTCTATTCAGTTTCTCTGATCAAATCGACCCCGTGTATCTTATTTTCACTGAGTTCAATCCAATACAATGTTGTACGTCATTTATGACCATACAAAGCCTTGTAAGGTGCCATTTTGATACTCGATTGAAAGCTATTATTGTACGGAAATTCAATCAAAGGTAGGTATCATTCCCACGTACCTTCGAACTCGAGAATGCAACATCTCAACATATCCTCGAGTATTTGAATGATTCTCTGAGACTGACCATCTATTTACGAATGGAAAGCAATGCTGAAATGTAATTTCATACCTAGTGCATCTTACAGTTTCTTCCAAAACCGCAATGTAAACCTCAGATCTCTATCTGAAACAATAAATATAGGCACACCATGTAACCTCACAATCTGAGAAACATACAAGTCAGCCAGCTTATCAAGCGAGTAATCTGTATGAACTGGAACCAAGTGAACAGATTTAGTCAATCTATCTACAATAACCCAGATTGCATCTTTCTTGCACGGTGTTAACGGTAAACCAGATACAAAATCCATCGTGACTCTGTCCCATTTCCATTCAGGTATCATAATTGACTGAAGCAATCCGGAAGGTACCTGATGGTCGACTTTTACTTACTGACGGAATAAACATTTCGAAACAAAGTCAGATATGTCTCGTTTCATTCCATGCCACCAATAAAGCTGTTTCAAATCATTATACATCTTCGTACTACCTAGGTGAATAGACAATTGACTACTGTGAGCTTCATTCAAAATCATCTAAATCAACTCTGAATTCCTCAGGACACATAATTGATTTTTCAATCTCAAATAGTCATCAGCATCAATTCGAAACTTTGAATCAGCATTTAAATCACATTGAGCTCGTTTTGCTATCAACTCATTATCAACCTTCTGGGCATCACAAATTTGTTGAACAAATAATGGTCTTGCTTTCAATTCAGCTATTATTGAGCCATCATCAGACATAGCCATATGTGCATTCATTGCACGTAAAACAAATAATGATTTTTGGCTTAAAGCATCAGCAACAACATTAGCCTTTCCTGAGTGATAGTCAATCACAAGCTCGTAGTATTTTAGCAATCCTAATCATCGGCACTGTCTCAAATTCAGATCTTTTTGAGTCATCAAGTATTTTAGGCTTTTGTGATAAGAATAAACATGACATTTCTCACCAAACAGATAGTGACGCCAAATTTTCAACGCAAACACAATAGCTGCCAATTCAAGGTTGTGTGTCGGATAGTTATTTTCATGGGGCTTCAACTGTCTCAAGGCATAAGCTATCACTCGACCTTCCTGCATCAAAACACAACCCAAACAATTTAAAGATGCATCACTATAGATAACAAATTCTTTACCCGATTCTGGCTGAACTAGCATTGGAGCTTCGGTCAAAAGAGTTTTCAACTGATCAAAACTTTTCTGACACTTTTTTGACCATTCGAACTTAACATATTTCTATAATATCTTCATCATCGGGGTTGCTGTAACACCTCTTACTCGAGACCGTCGCTGGAGTCGAGCACGAGGCGTTACCGGACTTAGCTTACTAATTCGGGGCATAAAAATTTACTTTTAAAATTAATTTAGCTTCATTATTTCAATATGTCCTTAAAAAGGGTCCTCAAGACCCTAAAACATGAAATTGAAACGGTTTGGGAACAAAATGGAATCAATAAAAATTTTCCGATCACTGAAACAAATCAGAACAATTTATTTCATCTTTTATAAATAAACTGTCCATTTGTGTTATAGTCACTAAATAAACCATAACTCGAGTTAAGAAAATAGAAATTCAAATCCGTAAATTTTATATGAAACTAGACTCATATATATTCTTACTAATTTTTTTCAGAATTTTTGGTCTAGCCAATTAGTACAGCTTATTAGTTAAAGTTTTCCCTGTTTCAGTGTTCGACTGCTCTGACCTCTGTTCACTACCAATTAATTTTTTCCCTGTAAAGAATTTAAATAACCATGCTGTTTATTTATATTAAAATTAGACTCAATAAGGAATCTATACATATAAAGTATAACTCCTAATTATTTTTGTACAATTTTTAGTGAATTTCTAAAGTCAGAACAGGGGATTCAGAAATCACTCTGACCCTGTCTCACCAAAATTTAAATATCTCATAAAATACAAATTCTTTATTTACTCTGTCTATTTCATATGAAAATAGACTCAATAATATTTAATTATCTATCTCATTAACCATATAAATCCATTTCTACTATTTTTAGTGATTTTCTAAATTCACATTATTACTGCTGTCTGATATTGTTTTAAAGCTAATTTCACCTTTTTCATGATTTCCATGGAATAACTAGCATTTAGGCATACATAACACCAAACATGTCCTTGATTAGCCATTCCAATAGCTAATCATTATCAAGTATTTACATACCATTCATTAGCCATATCATAAGATCATACACACAAAATGGCTACGATGTTATACATGCCATACTCAAAATGACACGTCTAGCTATACCAAAATAATCCTTGTGATAGTGTGCCGGACCTCCGACGTACTTTACGATCCCTGAGTTAGCTTTACAAAACTATAAAAAGAAGGAAAATAAAGGCTTAGTAAGTTTGCATGCAAATAAATAACAACATTCATAAGAATTATCTTACTACTTGGCATGATACTACTTAATGCAACTTCATTAATTGTCATAGACATATTTTAAATTTCTTCATTTACTCACTTACTTAAATACTTACTTAATCAAATTATTAATACATTTTACTTACCTTTTTCCTTATCAAGCATACATGAACATTATATACTTACCTTTGCTCTTCTAGCATGAACTTGTCTTACCTTTTTAGCATAACTCGTCTTACCTCACCTTACCTTGATATTCTCTTTAAATTTTTCCCGTTGAACCACTTGGAATACTAAGGATACACAGGTACCTGACCATTGCCATGACTTGTGATGGTCTTACATGGTATCCTTCTGACACTTACCATTGCCACGTCTTGACATGGTCTTACATGGTATCCTTACCTTATGAACTCACCAATGCCATGCCTTGGCATGGTCTTAAATGGGACCTTTGCCTTGTAGTAACTTATCAATACCATGTCTTGACATGGTCTTACATGATTTCCTTGGCTTAGAAACCTTACTAATTGTCATGCCTTGGCATGGTCTTACATGGTATCCTGAAACCCTAATGTCATGACATTTGTATCCTACACATTCCTAAGGTTCAACCGGGACTTTCTGAAATTACTTCTCCGTCAATTCATGCTTGAGTCTTCTTTGAACAATTTTATAAAATAAGTATACACATGCTGGAAATTATTTACATTAACATAAAACAATAGAATATTGCATTTATTTACCGCAAACTTACCTCGAAACAAAATACGATCAACTATATCGGTTTAGTCCACTATCTTTTTCTTTCCTCGGTCTAACTCTGGATTTCGTTCTTCTTGATCTATAATAAAAAATTTAGCTTATTTATACTCACATTTATTAAAACAGTCCTTGACTCAAAATTTGGAAAAATTATATTTTTGCCCCTAAACTTTTACATATTTACACTTTTGACCCAAGGCTCGGAAATTAAACTTCATCCTATTTTCTCATGTTTTATGACATGCTGATCATTTTTCTCTTCTATGGCAACATCAAATTCTCACTCTAACATGTACTTATGAGCATTAGGTATTTTTACCGATTGTCATTTTACTTGTTTTCACGTAAAATAGCTTAGCAAAAGTTGTTTAACACAATTTCAAGCTTTGCATTCTACCATAAAAAATCAAAATAAACACATTTTACCTATGGGTATTTTTCTAAATATAAACCCTAGGTTAAATTATTGCAAGAATAAGCTTAATCAAGTTACCGGGACTCCAAAAACGTAAAGAACATTAAAAACGGGGCTAAAACAGACTTACAATCGAGGTTGGAAGCTTGAAAAACCCTAGCTATGTCTTCCTCATGATAAATTCGGCCAAGGGGTTGAAGATGGACAAAAATTGGCTTTTAATTTTGTTTTTAATTCATTTTAATAACTAAATGACCAAAATGCCCTTAATTAAAAACTATGGTGTTTTATCTTCCTTTAGGTATTTTTGTCCAAACCAGTATAATGGTCTAATTACTATCCAAGGACCTCCACTGTAAAAAACCATTACTCACAAGTACTTAGTACCTTTCTGAACTAGAACACACATTTTATAACTTTTGCAATTTAGTCCTAGATACCAAAATTGAACCCTCTATCGATAAAATTTGTAAACGAAATTTTCACACAATCATGCAATCATGCCATATACCTTAAAATGATAATAAAATAAATTTTTCTACCTCAGATTTGTGGTTTCGTAACCACTATTCTGTTTAGGCCCTATTTCGGGATGTTACAGTTGCAATCATAGAGAAATCTTTTACGAATCGTCTATAGTAACCAGCAAGTCCCAGAAAACTTCGAGCTTCAGAAATGTTTCTCGGAGGTTTCCAATTGAGTATAGCTGAAATTTTGCTTGGATCCACCCGAATACCCGATGCTGACACAACATGGCCCAGAAAACTGGCTTCGTTTAACTAAAACTCACATTTACTAAACTTCGCATATAATTGCTTAACTCACAAAGTCTGTAACACCAGTCTCAAATGTTCGGCATGTTCAGTTTCATTATGGGCGTAAATTAAAATGTCATCTATGAACACAACTACAAATCGATCCAGATACTGTCTGAAAATCTGATTCATCAAATCCATGAAAACAACAGGTGCATTAGTAAGTCTAAAAGGCATGACTAAAAACTCATAGTGTCCGTACCTCGTTCGGAAGGCAGTCTTTGGCACATCAGAATCTTTAACTCGCAACTGATGATAGCCTGATCTCAAATCTATTTTCGAAAACACTGTAGCCCCTTTCAAGCGATCAAACAAATCATCAATCCGTGGCAACAGATACTTATTCTTTATAGTCACCTTATTGAGCTGTCTATAATCGATGCACATTCTCATAATTCCATCTTTCTTTTCCACAAATAACACAGGCGCACCCCAGGGAGAGAAACTCGGTCGCGCGAAACCTCTATCTGTCAATTCTTGCAACTGTGCTTTCAACTCTTTTAATTCAGCAGGTGCCATCCAATACGGAGCTATTGAAATCAGAATCGTCCCCGGTACTAACTAAATTCCAAACTCTACCTCTTAGATAGGTGGCAAACCTGACAATTCTTTAGGAAACACATCCGGATACTCCCACAAAATTGGTACGAATTCAATCTTCTTTTCAGTCACTTTACTATCAAGCACATAAGCAAAGTAAGCTCCACAACCTTTTCTCACATACTTACTAGCTAACATCGAAGATATTACTGTTGGTAACCACTCAGATCATTAGATTCAATCCAAATAATCTCCTTGTTCTGACATCTCAAATTAATGGTCTTTCTTTTGCAAGTAACAATGACATCGTGCAAAGTCAGCTAGTACATACCCAAAATTATATCAAACTCGTCGAAGGGTAAAAACATCAAATTGGCCGAAAAGCATGAATCTCGAATCATCAACGGGCAATTTTTACACACTTTGTCAACCATAACACACTGGCCCAGGGGGTTTCATACTCGAATCACAAACTCAATAGACTCAATAGGAAAAGTCTTACTGGATACTAATGTCTCACACACATATGAATGAGTCGAACCAGAATCAATCAATGCAATAACACTAATATCATAAAGAGTGAAAGTATTGGTAATAACATCTGGGGAAAAAGCCTCCTCGCGAGTGCATATAGCATATGCTCTGGCAGGGGCACGAGCCTCAAATCGAACTGCTGAACCTTTCGTCCCTCTCTGACTGCCACACTTAACCATTCTATTCATGCTAAATAATTGACCAAAACAATCTTAGAAAATTTTTCTAACTTAATACATTGCATAGCTAAATCACATTATTTAAACCAAATACACGTCAAAACATTTCATCAAATGTAAATTGTTTATACAAACATGTGCCGAAACCTAAACTATAGTATATTCAAACTTATTTTTTTTTTTGGATACCATGTTAAAAACATATCAAAACATATTTATAACAAATTCGGTTATAGCTTAACAACCTTAGATTCCAAATCACTTAGAACACATTGACTAGATACAGCAACCTAAAGCACATATATTCTTATCTATGCATATTATAACCGAACCAACCACACATATTCAACCAAAACCATTAATCATTTCCAAAACATATAACACCCATCTCGCACACCATTCATTCATAGCAAATAACATTATAATTAAGACAATTTCAAACTATAATCGAACATAACTGAATTATCAAAACCAAGCTTATTAGACGTTATAACTAAGCACACATAAAACCAAGACTAAGCATAATTAGCAAGCCATTTTTGCATGGCTTTAAATACATAGCCAAATTCAACATTTAAAAAGTATATTCTAGCCTACACATGCCATAGTTCAAGTTCAACTATATAAATACCGAAGCAGTAGATAGTGTGATGAACTTTGCTGACGATCCCCGAGATCATAACTTGAATACAAAATCTATAAAACAGAGTAAACAAAAACACACAGAGTAAGCTAACTTAGCTTAGTAAGCCTTAAGCAAATTAAACAATTAATGCATAATAACATCTCAATTACTAAATCATTTCAATTAAATAAATCAACTTATGCATTTGTAATCACATTTAATTTCAAGATTTTAAATCCATACATATATAACTTATACTTTCATAAAACAATTTCTCCTTGGCTGAATATACATGTATACATCATCAATATATTCTTAAATTTCAAAACCATATTGTCTTATATAATCAAATATACATATATATTTATAAACATATATTCATCACTCAAACTTTAACATTACATCCATATACAGCTACAAGGCCAAATATATTTCTCATATTATCACATATACTACAACAACTTCATGTATCCTTTTTCATCACATATCAAGAAATCAATTCACCCTATTTTCAAATAGGTAACCAACTATCACGTACCTGATCGTTTTAGCTCGTTTAACGTATTCAATTGCCACATCAACATAAAGTCTTTTAGGCATAAACTTATAATAGTTCACTGGCATAAAGCCTTCTAGACCTAAGCCTGTATCTCACACTGGCGCAAGGCCTGCTAAACTCAAAGTTTGATTTTATACACCGGCAATAAGCCTTTTAGGCATAAAGCCCGATTTAATTCACCAGCACAAGGCTTTCTAGGCTTAAAGCTCGAATATCTGTAATATCCCGAATTAGGGCCTAATCGGAATAGTGGTTTCGTGACCATAAATCCGAGATAGAAATAATTATTTTATAATTATTTTGAGGTTTATGATATGATTGCATGATTGTGTGAAAATTTTGTGAAGAAATTCCATGCATAAAATGCTTAATTTGAAGTTAGGGGCTAAATCGAATAAGTTGCAAAACTTGCATTCTAGAAGTTTTTAGTATGAAATTGCTTTGAAATATTAATTAGGAGGTCTTAAATAGCAATTTGACCAATGTCTAAAATTTTGGACAAAAATGGGCTTGTACATGAAAATTTTCAAAGAAAGGCATTAAGGGCATTTTGGTCATTTGGATAATTAATGAAATAAAATGGGAAAAATGACACAAAATAGTCATCTTCCCCATTAGTTGCTACCGAATGCTCCATGTCTCCATAGCTAGGGTTTCTTCAACTTTCAAGCTTCATAGTAAGTGATTCCAAGTCCCGTTTTTAATGATTTTTATGTTTTTGAGATCCCGATAACTTGATAAAGCTTATGTTAGCAATAATTTAACCTAGGGTTTATATTTGGAAAAATACCCATAGGTGAAATTTGTGTATTTTGATGTTTTATGATAGAATATGATTTTTTAAATTATGTTAGACAACTTGTACTACTCGATTTTAAGCAAAAACGAGTAAAAGGGCTTAATCGGTAAAAATACCTAATAGTCACAAGTACATGTTAGAGTGAGAATTTGATGTTGCCATAGAAGGGAAAAGTGATCAGCATGTTGTAAAACATAAGAATAAGGAATAAAGTTTAATCCCGAGCCTAGGGGCAAAAATGTAAATATGCAAAAGTTTAGGGGTAAAATTGTAATTTTGCAAAAATTTGAATTAAGGATTAATTTGAGAATGTGAGTATTCAATAAGCTAAATGTGTTATTTTAGATCAAGAAAGACGTGGAAACGACTCCAATCGAGGAAAAGAAAAGATTGTGGATTAAATTGCAAAACCTTTGTATTTTGGTATCAAGGTAAGTTCATATGTAAATAATGTAGCATAATTGTTATTTTAAGTCATTGATGTCAATTATGTGATATGCTGATTTTTTTTATGAAATAAATGCTTTGTGGTTATTTTCGAATAAAATATAAATTGTTACCGAGTATTGGTTACGGCATTTTACGGAAGACGTCAAGGATATGTGTTCAAGGAAAATCCCGTTTGAACCTTAGGAATAGATTAGGATACAAGTGACATGTCACTGGGATATTTGGGCATCCGAGCTCGTTGAGTTGAGTCCGAGTTCACTTATGGATGCGAATGTTCGAACTCGTTGAGTTGAGTCCGGAGTTCGTGAGATGTAACTAGGCATCCGAGCTCGTTGAGTTGAGTCCGAGTTCATTATGGATGCGAACGCCCGAGCTCGTTGAGTTGAGTCCGAGTTCGCTTAAGGGCGGGTTACATGGTAGCTTGGCTACATATGTGGCACTTATGTGCAAAGTTCCTACGTATCCGAATTATATTCCGATGGGTTCAACGGGTAAAGTTCTACTCAAATGAAGGAATACTTGAGATGAAAAAGACGTATTGGTAAGTGATGTGAAATGGATACTTGGACAGGTATGTACTTAACCCTCGGGTTGAGTATTGATACTGATAACGATAAGGTAGTAAAATGATGAAAGATGATTAGAAATGAGATTTATGTTTTGGTGATACCATGCTAATGTTGTTTGGTATGATTGCTTTGTTATGTTACTTATTATTTGCATATGAACTTACTAAGCATTTATGCTTACTCCCTCTTTCTTACTCATTGTAGTTTTGGACAAGCCAGCTCGAGAGTCGGGATTGGTCGGAGGATCGATCACACTATCCAGGAAGAACTTTTTGGTAAAATGGCTTGTAAATTTAAGTATGGCATGTATAGCAAAATACTTATTTTGTGTAAATGATCTTATGGTATGGTGATGAAATGGTTGAGGAAGTTCTTGATAATGATAAATTATGGAAATGGTTAGTTTAGAATACGTTTGATGTTATGGAAAGTTAATAAGTTACCTAGTTCATGAAAATTCATAAAAAGGATGAAATTTGCCATAAACAGAATATTACAGCAACACTGACGTGAGTTTGAAAATTTACTAAAAATCATAGAAATTGAATTTGGTGATGGATTAAATATAAAATTGAAGCTTATTATATCTAGTTTCACATGAAACAAACTAAACTGGTAAAAGAATTATATGTTAGAAGATATTTGAATTTTAGTGAAACAGGTTCAGAGCAGTTTCTGAATCCCCTGTTCCAACTTTATAAATTCACCATAAATTGTACAGATATAATTAGGTGACTTATTTTATATCCTCAGAATCCTTATTGAGTCTAGTTTCAGGAGAAATAAACCTCATATTCATATGAATTTTATACAGAGATAAAAGTGGTTCGTAGTAAACAGAGGTCAGACCAGTCAAGCCCTGAAACAGGGGTAACTTTAACTAATAAACTGTACTAATTGGCCCAACCAAAAATTCTAGAAAAAATTAGTAAATAGGCATATGAGTCTAGATTCAGGGAAAATTTACGGATCTTGATTTTGAGTTTTGTAACTCGAGATATGATTTTTCTTGTGACTGTAACGCAAGTAGCTAAAAAGCTGTGAATGTAGAAACAAATAATCTAAAGTTCTTAAAATGTTAAATTAAGTTTAGTAACACCTCATACTCGACTCGGTGACGGTCTCGGGCGTGAGGCGTTACATTTAGTGGTATCGAGCAGGTTTAGTCGGTTCTCGGACTACGTGTTGTATGTACGGATTTTGCTATACATGCCATATGTATAAATTGTGATAGTGTGATGACTTCGACCTTTTAAATGATTTTTTTATAGTAAATGGATCCCGATCCAGTGTGGCATGATGAAGTAGAGAGTAATGCGCCAGCTCGGCTGAAGGAGCAAGTCTTGATGAAAATCCACCTCCCACTGTTGGTCGGGGAGGAGAGAGAAAGGGTCGGAAGCTTTTCTCCAATTGATGAGTGCATGGTACACTCGAGTTCGTTGCACGAACCCAAATATACAACCTCCCCACCTCCCCCAATTCCTCAACCTGTACCCCGGATGCCTCAAGGTATGGATCGATGAAATTTCATAGAAATCCAGTTTGAGAATCGCAAGCAAGGTAGAAGAATTTAAAGCAAATATTGATGATGATGCGAGAAAGCGAGTTTTGGCTTGAAAATTCTATTCGGGTATTTGATGAATTATCTTGTACACTGAAAAATGTTTGAAATGCGCTATATCTTTGTTGAGGATTCACTTACAATTGGTGGAAGACTTTGATTTTGGTGGTACCGAAAGAGAGAGTAACATGGGAATTCTTTCAAGAAGAGTTTGGAAGAAATATATTAGTGAAAGATTTATGGATCGAAGCGTAAAGAATTTCTTGAAGCTGAAGCAAGGTAATATGTGAGTTCTGAGAATATGAAAGAAAGTTTGTTCGATTAAGTAAATATGCCAGAGAGTATGTTCCTACAGAGGCCAAGATGTGCCGACGATTTGAAGACGGGCTCAATGAAGACATCAAAGTATTTGTTGGAATTCTTGAATTAAAAGAAATGGTAGTATTGGTTGATCGAGCTTGTAAAGGTGAAGAATTACTTAAAGAGAAGAAAAAGGCAAAGATCGAGACTAGAAATTTGGAAGAAAAGACCGATGAGCGGTTCATTCTCACAAAGAACTGGAAAGTTAAGAAATATGAATCCTCGTTCTCAAACTTCAATTTGGGCAATCATATGGAAACTATAAGAAGCAAAATGTGGGTCCTAAGTCCCGGACTACTTGGACCGGTGTAGGGAAGCCGAGATTTGTTAAACTAGAGTGCGTGTGTGGTAGAAATCATTTTGGTCCGTGCAGAGCAAATGAATGTTTTCGATGTGGTTCTTGAATCATTTTATTAGAGATCGCTTGAGAGAGAGTGAAAAAGAAAAATTTCAGAATACAAAAACAAGTGGGGCGGATTCGAGAGGAAGATATCTAAGAAAAGCTGGGAGCGAAGCAAGCAGTAAGAATGTAGCCAGAGATGCACCAGTTAGACCTGAAGGAAGGGCTCCGGCTAGAACTTATGCTATTAAACCACGCGAAGATGCTTCCTCGCCTGATGTGATTACCGGTACATTTTCTCTCTATAATGTTAATGTTATTGCTTTGATTGATCCTGGTTCTACTCATTCATATGTGTGCATGAAATTGGTGTCTAGTATGAATATACCTGTTGAGAACACAGAATTTATGATTAGAGTGTCGAACCCGTTAAACAAATGTGTGATTGTTGACAAAGTATGTAAGAAATGTCCTTTAATGATTCGGGATCATTACTTCCCGGCCGACTTGATGTTGTTTCCGTTTGATGAGTTTGATGTTATTTTGGGCATGGATTGGTTGACACTGCATGATGCTAAAATAAATTGCAAAGAAAAAGTTATAGAATTAAAGTGTGAAAATGGTGAAACATCTGCGGGTTGAATCGAGATAAATCGAGAGGCATTGCCTAGTGTGATTTCTTCAATGTCGGCTCAAAGATATTTAAGAAAGGGTTATGAAGCTTATTTGGCGTATGTAATTAATACAAAAGAAGTTGAAAAGAAAGTTGAATCAGTCTTAGGTTGTGTGTGAATTTGCGGACGTATTTCGGAAGAATTGCCGGGTTTGCCTCGGTTAGGGAAGTAGAATTGGGTATTGATTTGATACAGGGAACAACTCCGATTTCGATTGCTCCATATGAGAATGGCACCAGCAGAGTTGAAGGAATTAAAGTCGCAGATTGCAAGAGTTGGTGATAAAGGCTTTGTGAGACCGAGTTTTTCACCTTGGGGTGCTCCGTGTTATTTGTGAAAAGAAGGATGGTTCTATGAGATTGTGTGTTGATTATCGGCGATTAAACAAGGTGACAATCAAAAACAAGTATCCATTGCCAAGAATTGATGATTTGTTTGATCAGCTAAAAGGAGGGACAAGGTTTTCAAAGATTGATTTGAGATCCGGATATTATCAATTGCGGGTAAAAGAGTCGGATGTGCCTAAAAGCGCTTTTAGAACAAGGTACGATCATTATGAATTTTTAGTTATGCCATTTGGGTTGACAAATGCTCCTGCTTTGTGTTTATGGATTTAATGAATCGTATATTAGACCATACTTGGATAAATTTGTTGTGGTGTTTATAGATGATATTTTAATTTATTCAAAAGATGAGACAGAGCATCTTGAGCATTTGAGGATAGTTTTGCAAACTTTGAGAGATAAACAATTTTGTATGCTAAGTTTAGTAAAAGTGAATTTTGGCTCGGGAAGTTGGATTTTTGGGTCATATTGTTTTGGTGATGGTATACGGGTTGATCCTAGTAAAATTTCAGCTATTGTTGATTGGAAACCAGAAAAATGTAACTAAAGTTAGAAGTTTCTTGGGGCTAGCCGGGTATTATCGGCGTGGTTTGTAAATGGATTTTCTATAATTGCTGCTCCTATAACTAGACTACTCTGAAAGGATGTTAAATTTGAATGGACGGAAGAATGTCGTGAGTTTTGAAGAATTAAAAAAGTTATTAACAGAGGCACCGGTGTTAGTACTGGCCAGAATCGGGTAAAGAATTTGTGGTGTATAGTGATGCTTCTCTAAATGGTTTGGGGTGTGTTCTTATGCAAGAAGGAAAAGTGGTGGCTTATGCTTGAGGCGATTAAAACCTCATGAGAAGAATTATCCTACTCACGATTTAGAATTGGTCATGCGGTGGTGTTTGCTTTGAAAATTTGGCGACATTATTTGTATGGTGAAAAATGCCGGGTATATACCGACCATAAAAGTCTTAAGTATTTGATGTCACAAAAGACTTGAATTTAAGACAGCGAAGATGGTTGGAGTTCTTGAAAGATTACGAGCTTGTTATTGATTATCATTCGGGAAAAGCGAATGTAGTAGGTGATGCTTTGAGCGAGAAAGTTGTTGTTTGCATTGAGAGTTATGAACACTCGGTTGAAAATGTCGGATGATGGTTCGATTCTAGCGAGTTAAGAGCAAAACCGAGCGTTTTTACAAGAGATCTCTGAAGCTCGGAAAGATGATCAAGATTTGCAAGCCAAAAAAAGCGAGTGTGAAGTTGATACTGAGTCGATTTGAGAATCGGTTACGATGGGTGCTTAATGTTTAAAGATTGGATTTGTGTACCAAAGAATGAGGAATTGATTCAAAAGATCCTACAGGAAGCACATAATGGTTGTTTCTCGATTCATCGGGTAGTATGAAAATGTATAATGACTTGAAGAAAATGTATTGGTGGAATGGAATGAAAAAGGATATATCGAGTTTGTGTCCAAATGCTTGATTTGTCAACGGTGAAAGTTGAACACCAAGTGTGCCTTGGGATTACTTGACCTATTATGGTTCTGAATGGAAATGGGATCGGATTACTATGGATTTTGTTTTGGGATTGCCATTAACTCGGGAAAGAAAGATGCCATCCGGGTAATAGTTGATAGACTAACTAAGTCGGCTCATTTTATCCCGATGCGCACGGATTATTCTCTTAACAAGTTGGCTGAATTGTATGTTAGAGAAATTGTTAGACTACATGGAATACCATTGTCGATCATTTCAGATAGAGATCTAAGGTTTACCTCGCGGTTTTGGCAAAAATTGCAAGACGCAGCGTTAGGTACAAAGTTAAATTTCGATCTTGCTTTTCATCCACGGTGATGGACAATCGTAAAGAGTAATTCAGATTCTTGAAGATATGCTCGGATGTTGTGTATTGGAATTTCAAGGAAGTTGGGAAAAATACTTCTTGTTGGTAGAATTTGCTTACAATAATAGTTATCAGACGAGCTTGAAAATGGCACCTTATGAAGCATTGTATGGTCGTAAGTGTCGAACGCCTTTGTATTGGGTGAACTCAAGGAAAATCAGATTTATGGAGTTGATCTAATAAAAGAAACCGAAGACAAAGTAAAGGTAATTCGAGATTGTTTGAAAAGTGCTTGAGATAGGCGAGAAATCTTATGCGATTTAAAAGCGAAAGGACATTGAATTTCAAGTCGGTGATAAAGTATTTTTAAAGGTGTCTCCGTGGAAAAAGGTTCTCGATTTGGACGGAAGGGCAAATTAAGTCCACGTTTTATTGGGCCGTATGAGGTAATTGAAAAAGTTGGACCCGGTAGCATATCGGCTAGCTTTACCACCGAATTAGAGAAGATTCATGATGTGTTCCACGTATCTATGTTATGTCGGTATCGTTCGGATCCTTCACATGTGGTTTCACCGGAGAAATTGAACTACAACCAGATATGACCTATGAAGAAGAACCGATTAAGATTTTAGCTCGAGAGGTCAAACAACTAAGGAATAAAAATATTGCACTTGTGAAGGTATTGTGGCAAAGGCATGGAGTAGAAGAAGCTACATGGGAATCAGAAGAAACTATGAGAAATCAATACCCACATCATTTCTGGTAAGATTTTCGAGGGCGAAAATCCTTAAAGTGGGGAGAGTTGTAATATCCCGAATTAGGGCCTAATTGGAATAGTGGTTTCGTGACCACAAATCCGAGATAGAAATAATTATTTTATAATTATTTTGAGGTTTATGATATGATTGCATGATTGTGTGAAAATTTTGTGAAGAAATTCCATGCATAAAATGCTTAATTTGAAGTTAGGGGCTAAATCGAATAAGTTGCAAAACTTGCATTCTAGAAGTTTTTAGTATGAAATTGCTTTGAAATATTAATTAGGAGGTCTTAAATAGCAATTTGACCAATTTCTAAAATTTTGGAGAAAAATGGGCTTGTACATGAAAATTTTCAAAGAAAGGCATTAAGGGCATTTTGGTCATTTGGATAATTAATGAAATAAAATGGGAAAAATGACACAAAATAGTCATCTTCCCCATTAGTTGCTGCTGAATGCTCCATGTCTCTATAGCTAGGGTTTCTTCAACTTTCAAGCTTCATAGTAAGTGATTCCAAGTCCCATTTTTAATGATTTTTATGTTTTTGAGATCCCGATAACTCGATAAAGCTTATGTTAGCAATAATTTAACCTAGGGTTTATATTTGGAAAAATACCCATAGGTGAAATTTCTGTATTTTGATGTTTTATGATAGAATATGATGTTTTAAATTATGTTAGACAACTTGTACTACTCGATTTTAAGCAAAAACGAGTAAAAGGGCTTAATCGGTAAAAATACCTAATAGTCACAAGTACATGTTAGAGTGAGAATTTGATGTTGCCATAGAAGGGAAAAGTGATCAGCATGTTGTAAAACATAAGAATAAGGAACAAAGTTTAATCCCGAGCCTAGGGGCAAAAATATAAATATGCAAAAGTTTAGGGGTAAAATTGTAATTTTGCCAAAATTTGAATTAAGGATTTATTTGATAATGTGAGTATTCAATAAGCTAAATGTGTTATTTTAGATCAAGAAAGACGTGGAAACGACTCCAATCGAGGAAAAGAAAAGATTGTGGATTAAATTGCAAAACCTTTGTATTTTGGTACCAAGGTAAGTTCATATGTAAATAATGTAGCATAATTGTTATTTTAAGTCATTGATGTCAATTATGTGATATGCTGATTTTTTTTATGAAATAAATGCTTTGTGGTTATTTTCGAATAAAATATAAATTGTTACCGAGAGTATTGGTTACGGCGTTTTACGGAAGGCGTCAAGGATATGTGTTCAAGGAAAATCCCGTTTGAACCTTAGGAATAGATTAGGATACAAGTGACATGTCACTAGGATATTTGGGCATCCGAGAGCTCGTTGAGTTGAGTCGAGTTCACTTATGGATGCGAATGTTCGAACTCGTTGAGTTGAGTCCGAGTTCGTGAGATGTAACTAGGCATCCGAGCTCGTTGAGTTGAGTCGAGTTCATTATGGATGCGAACGCCCGAGCTCGTTGAGTTGAGTCAGAGTTTGCTTAAGGGCGGGTTACATGGTAGCTTGGCTACATATGTGGCACTTATGTGCAAACTTCCTACGTATCCGAATTATATTCGATGGGTTCAACGGGTAAAGTTCTACTCAAATGAAGGAATACTTGAGATGAAAAGAGGCGTATTGGTAAGTGATGTGAAATGGATACTTGGACAGGTATGTACTTAACCCTCGGGTTGAGTATTGATACAATAACGATAAGGTAGTAAAATGATGAAAGATGATTAGAAATGAGATTTATGTTTTGGTGATACCATGCTAATGTTGTTCGGTATGATTGCTTTGTTATGTTACTTATTATTTGCATATGAACTTACTAAGCATTTATGCTTACTCCTCTTTCTTACTCATTGTAGTTTTGGACAAGCCAGCTCAGAGTCGGGATTGGTCGGAGGATCGATCACACTATCCAGGAAGAACTTTTCGGTAAAATGGCTTGTAAATTTAAGTATGGCATGTATAGCAAAATACTTATTTTGTGTAAATGATCTTATGGTATGGTGATGAAATGGTTGAGGAAGTGCTTGATAATGATAAATTATAGAAATGGTTAGTTTAGAATATGTTTGATGTTATGGAAAGTTAATAAGTTACCTAGTTCATGAAAATTCATAAAAAGGATGAAATTTGCCATAAACAGAATATTACAGCAACACTGACGTGAGTTTGAAAATTTACTAAAAATCATAGAAATTGAATTTCGTGATGGATTAAATATAAAATTGAATCTTATTATGTCTAGTTTCACATGAAACAAACTAAACTAGTAAAAGAATTATATGTTAGAAGATATTTGAATTTTAGTGAAACAGGTTCAGAGCAGTTTCTGAATCCCCTGTTCCAACTTTATAAATTCACCATAAATTGTACAGATATAATTAGGTGGCTTATTTTATATCCTCAGAATCCTTATTGAGTCTAGTTTCAGGATAAATAAACCTCATATTCATATGAATTTTATACAGAGAGAAAAGTGGTTCGTAGTAAACAGAGGTCAGACCAGTCAAGCCCTAAAACAGGGGTAACTTTAACTAATAAACTGTACTAATTGGCCCAACCAAAAATTCTAGAAAAAATTAGTAAATAGGCATATGAGTCTAGATTCAGGGAAAATTTACGGATCTTGATTTCGAGTTTTGTAACTCGAGATATGATTTTTCTTGTGACTGTAACGCAAGTAGCTAAAAAGCTGTGAATGTAGAAACAAATAATCTAAAGTTCTTAAAATGTTAAATTAAGTTTAGTAACACCTCATACTCGACTCCGGTGACGGTCTCGGGCGTGGGGGCGTTACAATATCACTATTATAAATTTGTCTCATAAACAATTCATATATAGAAAATTCCAAATATTCCATATAGTTCATACGGACTTTCAAATGTTATAACTCAGTCAAATTAAACTCAAATAAATTATTTTCATGCTTAATCATATTCGGCTAACTCTACTATAAATCTATAAATTCAAAATCAGCATATTAAACTATTTTACATTCAAAATATACGATGTTTAATTGCTTAAAGACTTACCTCGGATATCGACAAATAGTATTAATCGATTATTTGACTATTTTGGTCTTTCCCCGATCCAAATCTGATTTTCTCATTTCTTGATTTAAGTTAAGATAAATTAAACTTATTAAATCAAATATTCAACCAAATTCATCCAAAAACACACGAATGGGCAAATTACACTTTTACCCCTGATAATTCACATTTTTCATAATTTAGCCCTTATTACATAAAACACAAAATATGCAAAATCTCACAACAACATAGTTAGGCTGAATCTTCCTTTTACTAATACTAGTCCATATATTTCATTTATTTCACATTTTAGTCCCTCAATTTATTATTTTTACAATTTAGTCCTAATTACTCAAAATCATCAAAAACTCGAATACAAAACATGTTAATCTAAAACATATCTTGATTGAGCTTGCTAATGGCCGAAACCTAAAAGCTTTGTTTTTTCTTTCTCTATTTTTTTTATTCGGTTAGCACCAAAAAGATGAATATAATGGCTTTCATTTGTTTTGTTTTAATTTATTAACTTATATTTCTAATTTACAAAATTAACCTTAGTTAAATTATTATACTATCACATATAATATGATCATTGCCGTCCATTAATATTAATAGTGGCCTAATTACATCATAAATGCTTCATATTATTAAGACAACAACAAATTGGTCCTCACACATTAAACTATCAAGTTTTCATTTTACGCGATTAAGTCCTTTTATTTAATCGAACACACAAATGATCAAACTTTCATACGAAATTTTCACACATGCAAATTCACATATAATAAACACGGAAAATAATATTTAAATATTTTTCTGACTCGAATTCATGGTCCCGAAACTAGCGTTTTGATTAGGGTCTAAATCAGACTGTTACAACACGGCCTTGCACATGGGTGTGTTAAGAAGTAAAGGAATATCACACATGGCGTGACACATGACTATGTGTGACACACGACTTGGACACACAGGTGTGTCTGAGTTGTGTGAAAACTGGGCTTTGATTTTTAAATACCACACGGGCTGAGAAAGCCCCACACGGGCATGTGACATGACCATGTGGCCCAACACGGGTAGTTACACGACCGTGTCCCCTTTTTAACCCAAAAAACCCTGAAATTTTTTCACTTTCTCTTCTTTTTTTTTCCACTGTGTTCAACCTAAGCCCTCACCATCTCGACAGTGTCTTTGGCCGTCCTAACCCCCTACTGTATCCCTTGCCTTAGCCTTACCTCACCCTCGCCCTCCCCTTCGCTCCCCCTTTCCTTTTGTCCCCGTCTGTCACCCTCATCCTTCACTTCTCCCTTCCCCCTTGCTGCACCACCATGCACCTACTTCCTTTCCCTTATTCCTTCGATGCACGAACTCACAGCATCCATCCCTCTCCCCTGTTTCCCTTCGAACCACATTTTCTATAACAACCCATTTTTCAGTGAAATCGAAATAGTGGTTTCGGGACCACAAATCTAATTCGAAAATAAAGTTTATTTTATTTTATAATATGGTCCGTATTATGATATACTTATCGTGTGAAAATTTTGATACGAAAATTTTATCAATTAAGTGTTTAATTATGAGAAGGACTAAATCGCATAAAATGCGAAAGTTGAGTTCTAGTAGCTATAAGGATTAAATAGCTATGAAATTCAAAGCTAGAGTTCCTTATATGGTAATTAGACCATTAAAGAAAAGTATGTAGATTTTTGGGGACTCATCCATGGAAAAATTAGAAAATAGTAGGGACTAATTGGAAATTAAAATAATTAATTAATTAAAAAGATGATAAAAGACACCATCTTATTATTTTTGTCATATTCAACCTTAAAATTATATGTAAACCCTAGGAGAGAAAGAAGAAACTTTCAAGGCTTAATAGGGTAAGTTTCAT
Organism: Gossypium longicalyx; assembly: GCA_025698465.1. NCBI lineage: Eukaryota > Viridiplantae > Streptophyta > Magnoliopsida > Malvales > Malvaceae > Gossypium > Gossypium longicalyx. The sequence goes on from CM046995.1 coordinate 49,811,348, forward strand.
TGTCCTGTTTTTAGTAAATTTGATATTTTTGAAACCGGGATAGCTTAAACTATCTATTTGGGGGATTAATTTAAAAAGTTATCAAAGTATGGAAAATGGTTCATGGACGTATATGCTGAAAATTAGAAATTTAAGGTAGAAAATGAAAGGTTGTTGATAGATCAACAACTTTTACAAAATGATTTTTGATGAAAACATGATTTAGGGACTAAAATGTAAACTTGTGAAATTGAAGAAAAATGCTAAATTTTTTTATGAATACATGTGCTGTAAATTTTGTAATGGGATTTTAGTTAGGCTTGGAATAGGGATTAAATTGCATAAGTTTCATTTTCTGAGCCTAGGGATGAAATTGGAATTTATAGAAAAGTTAGGGGCAAAATGGTAATTTTTCCTAGGGTGTAAATTGAGTTCAAATAAATATGAAACATGAGAAATTGATGATTAAATCTATTTATATAGATCCAAAAAACACAAATTCGAGGTTAGATCGAGGAAAAGAAAAGGTTTTGGATTAGTAGATTTTATACGCGAACAAGTGTCGAGGTAAGTTCGTGTAACTTAATCGAGTATGGAATTATGTTAATTGAATGTTATGCTTTTATGTAATGTTACTTATATTGAAATGCATTACTTGAATGCTATAATGGACAATTTAACTCTTGCTTGAAATGGTGAAAAATAGGTTAAGTCCCGATTGAATATTGAATTTCGATGAATATATGTGCTTCCTAAAATGGGTAAGGTCCTACATTTGTTGCAGACGGGATTTAGCTCAGACGAGTAATCCAATTGACCTCATTATAGAAAGGATTTAGCCCAGACGGGTAATCCTGATATAATACCTCTCGAGTATACATTACGATTAGGGTTTTGCCTGGACTGGTAAACCTAATTAAGCTCTGACATTATATAAAGGATTTAGCTTGGATTGGTAATCCTGTTATACGATATGTAGCTCGAGAGTGTGTTCCTTGATTAAGAGCCCTAATGGGTACTCTTGAATAAGAATTGATGGATTATTAAATCGTATACCTTGAGTGTACTACTTGAACATCCATCGAAATTTCAATGATTCAATGGACACAACTCTTGACATGGTATGAAAATTTTGAGATAAAATGATAATGACATATTTGATTGAATGCATGTGGTTAGGAAATTTTGCTAATGGATGGAAAAACATGATATTGTATGCTTAGATTTAATAAACGGGATCGGTAAGTTTAGTTTTCGTTATACGAACTTACTAAACATGTAATGCTTACTTCATTTTATTTTCCCTGTTTTATAGTGCTCGAGAGCTTGCGAATGTTGGAGATCATTGGAGCATCGTCACACTATCAAATAGTTATTTTGGGGTATACATATAGTAAAATCATTTTGATATAATGGCATGTATAGGACAACTTGACCATTAGTGGCTTGAAAATGATATTTGTAATCTAGCCATTGGAATGACTAGTAATGGTTGTTTTGATATACTTGTAATATCATGCTATGGTAGCTAAATATATGTTAAGTGGTTGTTCAAATTATGCCTAACATATGGAATATACCAAGGTAAGATTATAAACATATACATGTAATGATATGCCTTGTTGAATGATGGAATTTGCTTAATTTGAATGCTTGAATTGGTTGGTATTTGGATGTGTGTTTTAGTGTAGGAAAATGGTAAATTTGGGTAACAAATAAGGTTAGGAAATGACTTTATTTTGTCCACATGGACAGACACACGGGCGTGTGTCTAGACTGCGTGTGACACACGACCTGGTAACATGGGCATGTAGTTAGGTTGTGTTTCCCTTGCACCTTTGAGAAACAGAATGTTCAAAATTGAGCACACGGGAAGAGACACAGGCGTGTGTCTCAGCCGTGTGTGCTACACGTTCTAGAACATGGGCGTGTGTAACCTGAACCTAATTTCAAATTAAATTAATTAATCCCACGGCCTAGCACACGGGCGTGTGGCATGGCCGTGTGTACAAGTCAGATAGTTACATGGGGTCGAACACGGCCTATAGCACAGGTGTGTCTCAAGGTCACACGGGCGTGTCTCTTGGGCCACACGGGTGTGTGAGCCTCGTACCTTGGGAAATTGTTGTAATTTTGTAAAAAATTCTTAGAGCTCCTGATTAAGTCCTGACTCGATTCTAATGCTCTTATTAGGCCTCGAAGGTCCAATTAAAGGACATTTGGTATGATCTTGGTTAATGAATATTAATTTACATAAATTATTGTAAAATGTTCTGAAAGTTTTGGTAATACTCTAAAACCCTGTTCTGACGATGGATACGGGTTAGAGGTGTTACATTTCTCGTTGTCCCTTTTTCCCCATTCGACAAAACACCCACACGTCCTCTGACCACCAACCGCACAGCCCCTTCCTCTCCCTTTCCCTTTGTGATCCATCACCGTCACTGCCTGTCTTGCTGTGTCCACCACGTGTACCATCATTGGTCTCCCACCGTTTGCCTTTCCTCTATTTGATTTATTTATTTATTATTTTATTTTATTTTCTTTATTTTTTATGCAATCTAATTTTAGTCCTTTTATTTATTATTATTATTACCATTGAATCTAGTCTTATTTTCCTTAATGTTGAATCTAGTTTTTCTCTTATTTTCTTGTTTTGTCTACTATTATTGTTCTTATTCTTAGCACTATTATTATTATTCTCGATAGTTTATTTTTATTTTTAATTATTTTTGTCTTTGTTGATTTTTAATAGTTTCTACTATTTTTATTATTAGTTTAGTTATTATTAGGTTCGTCATTAGGTTTTAAGGTTTCGACTATAGTTTGCTTCAGTGTTCGTTGTGTTTAGCTTTGTTAGGTATTCCTATTTCTAGGTTCTGTTTTTAGTATTTTCGTATTCTTATTATTAATTATTATTTTTTTGTTCATATTATAATTCTGTTCTTAATATATTCGGTCAATTATTTTTTTGATTCAATGTTCGTTCTTGTTAGACATGCGATTTGAGTAGGTTTATTGTGTTGATTGTTACCTCTGTTTAATTTTTATGCTGATATTTGTATATTATATTTTATTGGAGGTACACCATGACAAACACACAATAAATCTAAGGTCGTTGTCCCTGCCTCAAAAAAGGGGAAGACTCTGGGTGCGACCTCATCGTCGGGCACTTTCGCCCAATGCACGCCATCCATGTCTCCAAATTTCATATGGTCCTCAAGAGTACCTCTATCATCATCTCCGATAACGACCATTGGGATTGGGTCATTGTATTGATTGGGCGGCTTTAGAGTAGATCCAGTTAGCTAATAGAGTGCGTGCACTAATCGCCACAAATCCATGGGACTGTTTCTTCTCCATCGTCAAGCCCACCTATTCAGAGCTTACCCTTGAGTTTTGTTCAACATTTTTCCTTCGGCATGTGATGTCGACCCACGATGAGCCGTGTACTATTACTTTCTGACTTGGCGATATGACATGTCGTATGAGTTTCCTGGCGATATGACATGGTGTGGATCCTCCACGATACCGATTATCTCATTCTGACCTTTAGGATAAGCATGAGGACTTCCTTGATGATGTCCCTTTCCACTACAAGGATCCACCTTATCATCCACCTTCGAGTCACACTACCACAACTTCTACTCCACCTTAGCGGACCTCTTCAAGTGGTTCGCTCGTTTTGACCCTTAGTGAACCACGTTGATCCTAACACACCTTTTCTTTATTAACCCATGAATGTTAACCAATAACCCATTTTTTTGTGACTCTTTCCTGTTTTATTGACTCCCTTTTTGCAGAGATTTGATTTGGTTAGTTGTGTAATAGCCCAATTTAGACCCTAATTAGAACGGTGGTTTCGAGACCATGAATCCGAGTTAGAAAAAAATATTTTAAAATTATTTTTTGTTTTTATTTTGTGTGAATTTATATCTGTCAAATTTTCGTGATTTAATTTTGTCGTTTAGGTATCCGATTAAATAAAAGGACTTAATCGCGTAAATTAAAAATTGGGTAGTTTAATGTATAAAGGCCCAAAATGCTATTGGCTTTTAAAATGGAAGCCTTTATGTTGCAATTCGCCCATTTGAAGAAAGGGTGGACGGTAATGGGCATGTTATATATGGTTTTATAATTTTATTATTAAGATTATAGTGGTAAAATAAGTAATAATAAGTATATAATAAAACATATAATAAAAAAACAATATTCATATTATGATTTTCATGACCAAAACTTAAACAAAAGAAAAGAGAAAAGAAAGTTAGGGTTCAGCTACTTCTCAAGCTTGATTAAGGTATGTGATTAGCTCGGTTTTTGATAATTTCTATGTTTTTGAGATCGTTGCTTTAAGTACTACAAAATCCATGCTTGAATTTTTTATTTTGATGAATATTTTGAGTTGTGTCATTGTTGAGATCTTGTGATTTTTGTTGTTTGATGATGAAATATGAAAGATATGTTTTAGATTAACATGTTTTGTATTAAAGTTTTTGATAATTTTGAGCAATTAGGACTAAATTGCAAAAATAATAATTTGAGGGACTAAAATGTAAAATAAATGAAATATACGGACTTGTATAAGCATGGGTAAAATTTAGCCCAATATGGGTATAGGGAAATTTTGCATATTTTGTGTTTTGTGCAATAGGGACTAAATTGTAAAAATTATAAATGTTAGGGGTAAAATGGTAATTTTTCCATTTATGTGTTTTTGGACTAAATTGAATGAAAATATGTTTGAATGAGCTTAATTTGAATATGTTTAGATCAAGAACTAAAGAAATCAGATTTGGATCGGGGAAAAACGAAAGTCGTCGACTAGCTGCCTTGTTCCGTTTTACATCGTCCGAGGTAAGTTTATAAGCAAATAGACTTGTCTAATTGTAGTTAAATGCTAAATATATATGCTTGTATGAAAAATATGAATTTATATATGTTATTTCCGAATGTGTATAAGCTTGGTAACCATGTTCAAGCATTCGTTTTGACCGAGTTACGACGTCTGAAAGCCCGATATGAACCTTAGGAATAGCTAGGATACATATGTCATGACATAGGATTCCAATATATGTGTGTGAGTAAGACCATGGCATCGATATGTGATTCCGATATATGTGTACGAGTAAGACCCTATCTGGGACAGTGGCATCGACATGTGGCTACATGTAAGACCACGTCTGGGATGTTGGCATTGTACGATTTATGTGATTATCTGAGTGTCCTATCCAATTCCGAATGGTTCATCAGGCAAAGGTAAATCGTGAATGAATGTGAAAAACGATCTAAATGATCAGGTATGAGTTAGCTTGTTGTTTACTTGAGATAAGGTAAATAAGCAACTTGATATTTGTTACTAATTATGTGTGATACAAATGAAGATTACATGTAAATTTAGTATGTGTATTCGGCCATGTAAATTAAATGGTATGAATATTGTAGAATTTATTCTTGGATATGTTTATCTATGTTAGCATGTATATTCGGCCATATAAGTGGTATATGTACATGATGTAATATTATGGTTCTTGAACTTATATAAATGCGTATGTGTCTGTTTGATTATATTAAGACATTTTGGCTTAGAAAGTTGAATAATATTAAGTTAAATTGATTAAGTGAACATTTGGACAAGGTAGATTTTGTGCATGAAAAAGTGTTATTTATCTCATTTGTAGATTTGAGGTTAAGCTTGATAATGATAATGAAATTTGGATTAGCTTAAAATGAGTTGATTAAATCATTGAGATGTATATTTGCTTAAAACTTACTAAGCTATAATAGCTTACTGTGTGTATATTTGCCTCTGTTTTATAGATTTTGGATCAAGTTACGAGCTCGGGGATCATCAGCAAAGTTCATCACACTATCTACTATTTCGGTATTTAATATGTTGAACTCAAATTATGGAATGTATAGGTTAGTCTTGGATGTAGTTTATTTTGAAAGTGCATGTATATGAACCATGCGAAAATGGCCTAACTTTCTAGCTTGAATTTGGTTTTGGTTGATCATGGCTTAAGTCTATGTTGGTTATTATGCTATGTGTCATGGATGATTGTATGGTAATTTTGGTAGGCAGTATATGCTTGAAGTGATTGGTGATTTTAGATATACATGGGTATGGTTCAGCCAAGGTATTACATAGATAGAGGCATATGTGAATTTGTTTATCATATTGACTTATATAGGATGTGTATTTTGTCTTGTGAGTTAGCTTGAAAATAGTAAGGGATGTGCCTTTATATTCGGCTGATGAAAAATGAAACATATATATGCAATGATGTGATGTTTGTGATTTGGTATTAAAAGGCCAAGTTGCTAGTCGAATTATTGATAATTGTATGTGTTAAAAATATGTGGTGGTAAATTCAAATTTGATGTGTGTTTACTCATTAGGTATGGGACTTGGTATTAGCGTGACCGATTGAGGTTATTTTTGATAACCGAACAAAGGATTAGATAACATGAGCAATAAGAAGTTTTAAACTCGTTATTATGTAAGCAAACTCGGTATACAACGATATGTTAATTGTGATTAAAAGTCGGGTAGTAGATATAAGAATTTGCGTATGGTTTGGTATTGGGTTATTATTTGTGTTCAAAAATGGTTCATGATAATATGGTGAAATGTATTTGAATTTGGTGAAACATGGTTACATCTTTAATGTGTTGGTTGCATATTAATTATAATGTGACTTGCCATAAAGTTTATTTCGAATGTGATCAAATACCTATATATATATATGTATATACATTCGAATGGGTGCATTAATTTGTATTAATGCATGAAATATGTAAGTACATTTTAATCACTTCTTTTATGTCGCATGAATGAATGTAAAGATTAGCATGCAAACTTGTTTTAAATGAGGTGTAATATGTGCATGCGTAAGACTTAAATAAAAAAATATAAATTAGTTTGATATGTAGTTAAAGAAGTTAATGATTTGTTATATGTTATATATATGTGTGTAATTTTTTTTAATATATGCTGAATTATGTGTTAATTATGTCACCATATGTACGATGCGAAATTTAATATTTGATTTTACACGATACTACGAACATTGATGTGAATAACATTTTGAATTGTAAAATGAAATACTTATTTGTAAAATAAAATAAAAAACTATGACATAATCGGTAATACTTCATAACCCTAGTCCGGCGACGTATACGGGTTAGGGGTGTTACATTTTATTGGTATCAAAGCTACAGTTTAGTCAGTTTTAGGACTAACGTAGCACGTGTGAGTCTAGCTATACATGCCATATTATATACTACAATAGTGTGATGACTTCTGACATTTGAAAATATGTTTTCATATAGTAAATGGATCCCGATAGAGTTGTAGCTGATGATGTAGAGAGTGTAGCGCCTGCTCAAGGGATAGCGCCGACTGATTGTCGACCGACTTCGAATAATCAAGACAGTGAGGCTAAACAAGCCTTTTATCAAATGATGAATGAATGGTTTACTCAATATATCTGGACTAATCCGGCTACACAACGACCTCCACCCCCGACTAATCCATCTTCGATGCCTGCTATACCTCAAGTAAGTGATCCGCTGAGATTATATAAACCACCTGTTGATAAAATTAGAAAACATGGGGCTGAAGAGTTTAAAGCTACTGATGATGATGATGTTGAGTGGGCTGAGTTTTGGCTTGATAATACTATCCGTGTGTTTGATGAGTTGTCCTGTACCCCAGACGAATGTTTGAAATGTGCCATATCATTGCTTCGTGACACAGCATATCACTGGTGGAATACCCTAGTATCGGTAGTTTCAAGAGGGCGAGTGGCTTGGGAATTTTTTCAGACTGAGTTTCGTAAGAAGTATATTAGCCAGAGATTTATTGATCAGAAGCGAAAAGAATTTCTAGAGCAGAAATAGGGTTGGTGACCGTGACAGAGTATGAGCGGAAATTTGTGAGGCTCAGTCAGTATGCCCGAGAGTGTGTTTCTACCGAAGCTATAATGTGTAAAAGATCTGAAGATGGACTGAACGAAGACATTAAATTGTGAGCTGGCATACTTAAGATAAAAAGAGTTTGTGGTACTTGTTGAGCGAGCCTGCAAAGCGGAAAAGCTCGGGAAAGAAAAAAGAAAAGCTGACTTTGAAGCTAGAGATGCATGCAAAAGAACATCCAATAAGTCATTCCAGTTGGCATCAAAGAAGTTCTGAGATGATTTCAGTCGTTCTAGAGCCACTTCGAGTTACTCTAGATGATATCAGAATAGACCACCTATGAGCTCGGGAGCTACCTCAGTAGCTAGTGTGGAGAATGTCAGATCAAATCAACCCGAGTGTAAACACTGTGGAAAATGACATCCTGGTAGTTGCAGACTGCATGATCGAGCTTGTTTTAAATGTGGATCGACAGATCATTATATTCGAGATTGCCCAGGGTTAGCTGAAGAAAATCCAGTGTAGAACACGAGATCGGGTAATACTGCTACTCGGGGTAGACCACCCAGAAATGCGGGTAATGCGAGTGGCAATCAGAGAGGAAATAATGATACAACAATCAGATCTGAGGCTTGTGCAGCTGCCAAAGCCTATGCTATTCGTGCACGAGAGGAGGCTTCATCCCCTGATGTTATTACTGGTACATTCACTATTTATGGTACTAATGTAATTGCATTGATTGATCCTGGTACTACTTATTCTTATGTGTGTGAGACATTAGTATTCAGCAAGATTTTACCTGTTGAGTCTACTGAGTTTGTGATTAAAGTGTTAAATCCCTTGGGTCGGTGTGTTATGGTTGATGGAGTGTGTAAGAATTGTCCCTTGATGGTTCAAGATTTGTGCTTTTCGGCTGATTTGATGTTGCTGCCATTTGATGAGTTCGACATAATTCTGGGTATGGATTGGTTGACATTACATGATGCTGTTGTGAACTGCAAGAGAAAGACCATTAATCTATGGATCCAAAATGATGAGGTTATTCGGATTGGATCCAATGATCTGAATAGGTTACCAGTAGTGATTTCTTCGATGTTAGCTCAGAAATATGTGAGAAAAGGCTGCGAAGCTTACTTTGCATATGTGCCTGACAGTAAAGTGGCTGAAAGAAACATTGAATCAGTACCTATTGTATGTGAGTATCCAGATGTGTTTCCTAAAGAATTATCGGGCTTGCCACCTATTTGAGAGGTAGAGTTTGGTATTCAGTTAATGCCTGGGATGACTCCGATATCCATAGCTCCTTATAGAATGGCACCTACAGAATTAAAAGAATTGAAAGCTCAGTTGCAAGAGTGTACATATAGAGGTCTTGCGCGACCGAGTTTCTCTCCTTGGGGTGCACCAGTACTGTTTGTGAAAAGGAAGGATGAAACTATGAGAATGAGCATTGATTATAGGTAGCTCAATAAGGTGAATATAAAGAATAAGTATCCGTTGCCAAAGATTTTTGATCTGTTTGATCAATTGAAAGGGGCTACAGTGTTTTCAAAGATAGATTTGAGATCAGGCTACTATTAGTTGTGAGTTAAAGGCTCAGATGTGCCAAAGACTGCTTTTCAAAACAGGTATGGACACTATGACTTTTTAGTTATGCCATTCGGACTCACTAATGCACCTATTGTTTTCATGAATTTGATGAATCGAATATTCAGATCGTATCTAGACCGGTTTGTGGTTGTATTTATAGATGATATTTTGATCTACTATTGTGATGAAGCTCAACATGCCGAACATTTGAGACTTGTGTTACAGACTTTGCGAGATAAGCAGTTGTATGCGAAGTTCAGTAAATGTGAGTTATGGTTAAGTGAAGTCAGTTTTCTGGGCCATGTAGTATCAGCATTGGGTATTCGGGTTGATCCAAGTAAAATTTTAGCTATGCTCGATTGGAAACCTCCAAGGAATGTTTCTGAAGTCTAAAGTTTTCTAGGACTTCTTGGTTATTATAGACAGTTCGTGAAATGTTTCTCTATGATTGCAGCTCCGATGACGAAGCTATTACAGAAAGATGTTAAGTTCGAGTGGTAAAAAAAGTGTCAGAAAAGTTTTGATCAGTTGAAAGCCATTTTGACCGAAGCTCCAGTGCTAGTTCAACAAGAATGGGTAAAGAATTTGTTATCTATAGTGATGCATCATAAAATGGTTTGGGCTGTGTTCTGATGCAGGAAGGTAAAGTTATAGCTTATCCCTCTAGACAACTAAAGCTACATGAAAAGAAATATCCGACACATGACCTATAATTAACAGCTATTGTGTTTGTGTTAAAAATTTGGCGTCACTATCTGTTCGGTGAGAAATGTCATGTTTATTTTGATCACAAAATTTTGAAATACTTGATGACTCAAAAATATTTTAATTTGAGACAACGGCGATGGTTAGAATTGTTAAAAGACTATGAGCTTGTGATTGACTACCACCTGGGAAAGGCTAATGTTGTTGCTGATGCTTTAAGTCAAAAATCACTGTTTGCTTTGCATGAAATGAATGTGCATATGGTTATGTTTGATGATGGTTCGATAATAGCTGAATTGAAAGTGAGACCGTTATTTGTTCAACAAATTTGTGATGCCCAAAAGGTTGATAATGAGTTGATAGCAAAATGAGCTCAATGTGATTTAAATGCTGATTCAGAATTCAAAGTTGATGCTGATGACTGTTTGAGATTCAGAAACCAAATATGTGTCCCGAGGAATTTAGAGTTGATTCAGATGATTTTGAATGAAGTTCACAGCAGTTGGTTATTTGTTCACCCAGGTAGTACGAAGATATATAATGATCTGAAACAACTTTATTGGTGGCATGGTATGAAACGAGACATTTCTAACTTTGTTTCAAAATGCTTAATTTGTCAACAAGTAAAATCCGAGCATTAGGTACCTTCTAGATTGCTTCAGCCGATCATGATACCTGAGCGGAAATGGGACAGAGTTACTATGGATTTTGGATCTGGTTTATCGTTAACACCGAGCATGTAACAGCCCGATTTAGACCCTAACTCGAACAGTAGTTTCGGGACCACGAATCTGAGTCAAAAAAATATTTTAAAATTGTTTTCTGTGTTTATTTTGTGTGAATTTATGTCTGTGAAATTTTCATGATTTAATTTTGTCATTTGAGTGTCTGATTAAATAAAAGGACTTAATCACGTAAAATGATAATTAGGTAGTTATTTCTAAAAGGGCTGAATTGCACTTGGCTTTTTAAATGGAAGCCTTTATGTTGCAATTAGCCCAATATTAAGTGAAGTGGACGGTAATGGGCATGTTATATATGATTTTATAATTTTATAACTTAGGTTATAATAGTAAAATAAGTAATAATAAGTATATAATAAAACATATAATAAGAAACCATGTTCATATTATTATTTCATGACCGAAACATTAAAACAAAAGAAAAGAGAAAAGAAACCTAGGGTTCGGCTCTTTCAAGCTTAATTCAAGATCAAGAACGAAAGAAATCAGATTTGGATCGGGTGAAAACGAAAGTTTTCGACTAGTCAATCAGTACCGATTTTTCATTTTCGAGTTAAATTTATAAGCAAATAGACGTGTTTAATTGTAGTTTAATATTAAATATGTATGCTGGAATGAAATGTATATAATTATATACACTATGGCCGAATATGAATAAGGTTAGTTACTACATTCTGAGTTTGTTTCGACTGAGTTACGACGTCCAAAAGCCTCGTATGAACCTTAGGAATAGTTAGGATACATATGTCATGACATAGGATCCCAATATATGTGTGTGAGTAAGACCATGGCATCGATATGTGATTTCGATATATATGTACGAGTATGACCCTATCTGGGACAGTGGTATCGATATGTGATTACATGTAAAACCACGTCTGGGACGTTGGCATTGTACGATACATGTGTGATTATCCGAGTGTCTTACCCAATTCTGAATGGTTCATTAGGAATCGATAAGTGGGGAACAAATATGTAAAATTAGCTAAGTGATCAGGTATGCATTAGTTTAGTAGTTATTTACAACAAGGTAAGTGAGTGTTATGATATTAGTTACAAGCATGTGTAACATGAATGAAAAGTATACGTGTAAATATGTCATGTGTATTCGGCCTTATAGCAAGAAGTATGATCCTTGTTGGTGTGATTTTATTTTCGCATATATATAATGATCTTGCATATTCGATTACTTAGTTAATGTGTGTATATAAAATCTATCTTGATTTAAAAGCTTATTTATACAAAGGTATGTATATTAGGTTTTATATTGATAATTTGGCTTTTGAAAATTGAACAATGATTTGATGACTTAATCTTGTGAACTTTCGGCTAAGGTAATGGATATATGTGTTCAGGTATATAATTAATGAAGTTGAAAGTTGAGAATAAGCTTAATATTGATATTGTAATTTGGTTGGTTAAAATAAGTTGATTATATTATCGGTTTGTTTGTTTGCTTATGACTTACTAAGCTTAAATAACTTATTGTGTGTATATTTGTCTTTGATTTATAGATTTTGGATTCGAGTTACAAGCTTGGGGATCGTCAGCAAAGTCTATCACACTATCTATAACTTTGGTATTTAAATAATCAATTTCGTATTATGGCATGTATAGGCTGGATTTTGTTTTGAAATAATGAACTTTGGTTTTGTATTAAGGCCATGCGAAAATGGCTTAATTTCTAAGATTTACTTTGGTTAAGCTTGGTTGTGGTATGAGTTCGTTTTCGTAATAGTGTTATGTGCTATGAAGAAATGATGTTCATTATAGGTGTATCATGTTATGGAAATGATCAATGATTTTTTGTCGGTTATATGGATGACTCGGCTAAGGTAAACATAGAATAAGGTATATGTGTATGTGATGGGCGTATTTGTTCAATGTAATATGTGTAATTCGACAATACATGTTGGCTGAGTCTTAACCTAACATGAGTAGATTTAGTTTGGTTGTTACATGGCAGTAAGATTCATGATTTGTTTATACGTCTATTTGTGGTCAATGCCTTATTCTTGCGAAGTATAAATTGTAATATGAGTTAGTTGAAAATTATATGCTAATGTATTATAAATTCGTATAAAAGGTAAAGGTATATAGGATGGTTATGACTAACTTGTGATTTGTCTTATGCTTATATAAATATTTATGCATATGATAATTTGACTTAATTTGTTTCACACATGATATGAAAGATTTATGTTTGAGTATGTTTATATGTGATTTGTGCCTTGTAATGATAAATATAGTCTCCTTAGTTGACAAATGTATTCGATCAAACTTAGAAGACTATGGATCCGTGCTTAAATTTAGATATCATGAATGTGCTAAATAAGTTTGGTCTCAAATGTCAATAAACAAACCCAAGCTTAAGTTGTTCAAATGTTAACCATTATTCGATTATTGAGTGTGAGCTCTTAGACATGTTGGTTGGCATAGTTATTAGGAGTACTTTTAGGTGATGTGTATTTATAAAATGATTAAATTACTAAGACCAAATGTATATGATTTAATGACCTAAAATAAATGTGTATAGCCTTAAATGATTAATATTTAAATGAAGTATGTGGTAATGTGTGGTTAGTGCCGAATGAATGTATGAATTTGAACATAGGTACAAAACATGTAAGTTCAAAATTGATCTAAACTTAAGTTGCATATGTTAGTAATTTTATTTATATGTATTTTAGCTTATAAATTATATGAATCTGTATGTGATATTTGGTGGTGTATGTATAATTTCATAAAAGATTTGATAATATGTTTGGCCATGTTGTTGATGATTATTGTTGTATAAATTTATATATATGCATTATATGCATTAAGTGCTAGTTTGACATTGATAAGATATTTATTTACAACGTACAAAATAATATACGAGTTTGACTTATATAATGAGTTTGACTTGGGTAAAGCTTTATTAATATTGGTATTTGTGCATTGACTGGTAATGCCTCATAACTCTATTCTGGTGACTGATATGGGTTAGAGGTGTTATATTTGATTGGTATCAGAGCTACGGTTTAGTCGGTTTTAGGAATAACGTAGCCTGTGTAAGTCTAGCTATACATGCCATAATTATATACACTGATAGTGTGATGACTTCTGACATCTGAAAATGTGTTTTCATATAGTAAATGTATCCCGACAGAGCTGTAGCTGATGATGTCGAGAGTGTAGCGCCTGCGCCCACGCAAGGGACAGCGTCGACTGATACTCGACCAACTTCGAGTAATCAAGAAAGTGAGGCTAAACAAGCCTTCTATCAAATGATGAATGACTGGTTTACTCAATATATTCGGACTAATCCGACTGCACAACAACCTCCACCCCCGATTAATCCATCTTCGATGCCTACTGTACCTCAAGTAAATGATCCGCTGAGATTATATAAACCAACTGTTGATAAAATAAGTTTAAAGCTACAGATGATGATGATGCTGAGCGGGCTGAGTTCTGGCTTGATAATACTATCCGTGTGTTTGATGAGCTGTCTTGTACCCCAGATGAATGTTTGAAGTGTGCCATATCTTTGCTTCGAGACACAGTATATCACTGGTGGAATACCCTAGTATCAGTGGTTCCGAGAGAGCAGGTGACCTGGGAATTCTTTTAGACTGAGTTCTGTAAGAAATATATTAGCCAGAGATTTATTGATTAGAAGCTTAAAGAATTTCTGGAGCTGAAACTGGGTTGGATGACCGTGACAGAGTATGAGCGGAAATTCGCGAGACTTAGTCGGTATGCTCGAGAGTGTGTTTCTATCGAAGCCATAATGTGTAAATGATTTGAAGATAGACTGAACAAAGACATTAAATTATTTTTTCGCATACTTGAGATAAAAGAGTTTGTGGTACTTGTTGAGCGAGCCTACAAAGCTGAAAATCTCGGGAAAGGGAAAAAGAAAGCTGATTTTGAAGCTAGAGACTCACATAAGAGATTTTTCAGCAGGTCAGTCCAGTCGGCACCAAAGAAGTTTCGAGATGATTTTAGTCGTTCAAAACCCACTTCGGGTTATTCTCGACGAGACCAAAACAGACCACCGGTGAGGTCGAGAGCTACCTCAGTAGCCAGTATGGGTAATGTCAGATCAAATCAACCCGAGTGTAAACACTGTGGTAAACGACATCCCGACAGTTGTAGATTGCATGATCGGGCTGTTTTAAATGTCGATCGACAGACCATTATATTCGAGATTGCCCAGGGTTAGTTGAAAAAAATCTAGCGCCGAACATGAGATCGGGTAATACTGCAGCTCGGGGTAGACCACCGAGAAATGCAGGTAATGCGAGCGACAGTCAAAGAGGAAATAAAGATACATCAATCAGATCTGAGGCTCGTGCACCTGCTAGAGCCTATACCATTCGCGCGTGAGAGGAAGCTTCATCCCCAGATGTTATTATTGGTACATTCACTCTTTATGATACTAATGTAATTCAATTGATTGATCATGGTTCTACTTATTCTTATGTGTGTGAGACATTAGTATTCAGCAAGACTCTACCTGTTGAGTCTACTGAGTTTGTGATTAGAGTGTCAAACCCCTTGGGCTAGTGTGTTATGGTTGACAAAGTGTGTAAGAATTGTCCCTTGATGGTTCGAGATCTGTGCTTTCCGACTGATTTGATGTTGCTACCATTTGATGACTTCGATATAATTTTGGGTATGGACTGGTTGACATTACATGATGCTGTTGTAAACTGCAAGAGGAAGACTATTGATTTACGGAGCCAGAATGATGAGATTATTTGGATTGAATTTAGTAATTTGTATTGTTTACCAACAGTAATTTCTTCGATGCTAGCTCAGAAATATGTGAGAAAAGGGTGTGAAGCTTATTTTTCCTATGTACTTGATAGTAAAGTGGCCGAAAGAAACATTGAATTAGTACCTATTGCATGTGAGTATCCAGATGTGTTTTCTGAAGAATTACTGGGTTTGCCACCTATTTGGTAAGTCGAGTTTGGTATTGAGTTAATGCTTGGGACGACTCCGATATCCATAGCTCCGTACAGAATGGCACCTATGGAATTAAAATAACTGAAAGCTCAGTTGCAAGAATTGACAGATAGAGGTTTCGCACGACCGAGTTTCTCTGTATGGGGTGCACCTGTGTTGTTTGTGAAAAAGAAAGACGGAACTATGAGAATGTGCATTGATTATAAACAACTTAATAAGGTGACTATAAAGAATAAGTATCTGTTGCCACGGATTGACGATCTATTTGACCAACTAAAAGGGGCTATAGTATTTTCGAAGATAGATTTGAGGTCAGACTACTATCAATTGCGAGTTAAAGACTCCGATGTACCAAAGACTGCTTTCCGAATGAGGTACGGACACTACGAGTTTTTTGTTATGCCATTCAGACTCACTAATGTAGCTGCTATTTCAGATCGTATCTGGATAGGTTTGTGGTTGTGTTTATAGATGACATTTTGATCTACTCTTGTGATGAAGCTGAACATGCCGAACATTTGAGACTTGTGTTGCAGACCTTGCGAGATAAGTAGTTGTCTGCAAAATTCAGTAAATGTGAGTTCTGGTTAAGTGAAGTTAGTTTTCTGGGCCATGTAGTATCAGCATCAGGTATTCGAGTTGATCTGAGCAAAATTTCAGCCATACTTGATTGGAAACCACCGAAGAATGTTTCTAAAGTCTGAAGCTTTCTGTGACTTGCTGGTTACTATAGGCAGTTTGTGAATGGTTTCTCTATGATTGTAGCTCCGATGACAAAGCTATTGCAGAAGAATGTCAAATTTGAGTGGTCAGAAAAGTGCTAGAAAAGCTTTGATCAGTTGAAAGCCCTTTTGACTGAAGCTCCAGTGCTAGTTCAGCCAGAATTGGGTAAAGAATTTGTTATTTATAGTGATGCAACTTTCAATGGTTTGGGCTGTGTTTTGATGCAGGAAGGGAAAGTTATAGATTATACCTCGAGACAGTTGAAACCACATGAAAAGAACTATCCGACACATGACTTGGAATTCACAGCTATTGTGTTCGTATTGAAAATTTAGTGTCATTATCTGTTCGGTGAGAAATTTCATGTTTATTCTGATCACAACAGCCTGAAATACTTGATGACTCAGAAAGATCTGAATTTAAGACAATGTTGATGGTTAGAATTGCTAAAAGACTATGAGCTTGTAATTGATTATCACCCGGGAAAGGCTAATGTTGTTGCTGATTCTTTAAGCTGAAAATCACTGTTTTCTTTGCGTGCAATGAATGCACATATGGCCATGCTTGATGATGGTTTGATAGTAGCTAAATTGAAAGCAAAATCATTTTTTATTCAACAAATTTGTGATGCCCAGAAGGTTGGTAATGAGTTGATTGCAAAACGAGCTTAGTGTGAGACGGATGCTGATTCAGAATTCAGAGTTGATACTGATGACCGTTTGAGGTTCAGAGATAGAATATGTGTTCTGAGGAATTTAGAGTTGATTCAGATGATTTTGAATGAAGCTCATAGTAGTCGGTTATCTGTTCATCCAAGTAGTACAAAAATGTATAATGATCTAAAATAATTTTATTGGTGGCATGGTATGAAACGGGACATTTCTGACTTTGTTGCAAGATGTTTAGTCTGACAACAAGTAAAAGCCGAGCATCAGGTACCTTCAGGATTACTTCAGCCGATTATGATACTAGAATGGAAATGGGATAGAATTACGATGGATTTTGTATCTGGTTTATCGTTGACACCGAGCAAGAAGGATGCAATATGGGTTGTTGTGGATAGATTGACTAAGTCAGCTTACTTTATTTTGATACGTACAGATTACTCGCTTTATAAACTGGTTGAATTGTATGTTTCTCAGATTGTGAGATTACATGGTGTGCCTATATCTATTGTTTCGGATAGAGATTCGAGGTTTACATCGCAGTTTTGGAAGAAGCTACAAGATGCACTAGGTACGAAATTACATTTCAGTACTACTTTCCATCAGCAAACAAAAGGTCAGTCTGAGTGAATCATTCAGATACTTGAGGATATGTTGAGATGTTACAATCTCGATTTCGAAGGTACGTGGGAACAATATCTACCTTTGATTGAATTTGCGTATAATAATAGTTTTCAATCGAGTATCAAAATGGCACCTTATGAGGCTTTGTATGGTCGTAAGTGTCGTACACCGTTATATTGGACTGAGCTTAGTGAAAATAAAATACACGAGGTCGACTTGATTAGAAAAATTGAATAGAAAGTGAAAGTAATTCGTGAAAGTCTGAAAGCAGCATCGGATTGTTAGAAATCTTATGGGACTTGAAACGAGAAGGATATAGCGTTTCAGATCGGAGATAATGTTTTCTTGAAAGTCTCACTGTGGAAGAAAATACTTAGATTTGGTCGCAAAGGTAAATTGAGTCTGAGGTTTATTGGGCCGTTTGAGGTAATAGAGCATATCGGGCCAGTTGCTTACAGATTATCGTTGCCATCTGAGCTAAAAAAGATCCACAATGTATACCACATTTTGATTTTATAATTTTATAACTAAGGTTATTTTTAAAAGGGCTGAATTGCACTTGGCTTTTTAAATGGAAGCCTTTATGTTGCAATTAGCCCAATATTAAGTGAAGTGGACGGTAATGGGCATGTTATATATGATTTTATAATTTTATTACTAAGGTTATAATAGTAAAATAAGTAATAATAAGTATATAATAAAACATATAAAAAGAAACCATGTTAATATTATTATTTTCATGACCGAAACATTAAAACAAAAGAAAAGAGAAAAGAAACCTAGGGTTTGGCTTTTTCAAGCTTGATTCAAGATCAAGAACCAAAGAAATCGGATTTGGATCGAGGGAAAACAAAAGTTGTCAACTAGTCGATCCATACCTGTTTTTCATTGTCTGAGGTAAGTTTATAAGCAAATAGATGTGTTTAATTGTAGTTTAATATTAAATATGTATGCTAGAAAGAAATGTATGAAATTATATACACTATGGCTGAATATGAATAAGATTAGTTACTACATTCTGAGTTCATTTTGACTGAGTTATAATGTTCGAAAGCCCCGTATGAGCCTTAGGAATAGTTAGGATACATATGTCATGACATAAGATCCCGATATATATGTGCGAGTAAGACCATGGCATCGATATATGATTTCGATATATGTGTACGAGATAGACCCTGTCTGGGACAGTGGCATCGATATGTGATTATATGTAAGACCACGTCTGGGACGTTGGCATTGTACGATACATGTGTGATTATCTAGGTGTCCTACCCAATTCCGAATGGTTCATCGGGCATCAATAAGTGGGGAACAAATATGTAAAATTAGCTAAGTGATCAGGTATGTATTAGCTTAGTATTTATTTACAACAAGGTAAGTGAGTGTTATGATATTAGTTACAAGCATGTGTAACATGAATGAAAAGTATACGTGTAAGTATGTCATGTGTATTCGGCCTTATGGGCAAGAAGTATGATCCTTGTTGGTGTGATTTTACTTTTGCATATGTATAATGATCTTGCATATTCAGTTACTTAGTTAATGTGTGTATATAAAATCTATCTTGATTTAAAAGCTTATTTATACAAAGGTATGTATATTAGGTATTATATTGATAATTTGGCTTTTGAAAATTGAACAATGATTTGATGACTTAATCTTGTGAACATTCGACTAAGGTGATGGATATATGTGTTCAAGTATATAATTATTGAAGTTGAAAGTTGAGAATAAGCTTGATATTGATATTGTAATTTGGTTGGTTAAAATAAGTTAATTATGTTATCGGTTTGTTTGTTTGCTTATGACTTACTAAGCTGAAATAGCTTATTGTATGTATATTTGTCTTTGATTTATAGATTTTGGATTCGAGTTACAAGCTCGGAGATCATCAGCAAAGTCTATCTCACTATCTACAGCTTCGGTATTTAAATAATCAGTTTCGTATTATGGCATGTATAGGCTGGATTTTGTTTTGAAATAATGAACCTAAGTGATTCACTTAGACTGGCCATCTGTTTGCGAATGGAAAGCAATACTAAAATGTAATTTCGTACCAAGTGCATCTTGCAGTTTCTTCCAAAACCGCGATGTAAACCTCAGATCTCTATCCGAAACAATAGATATAGGCACACCATGTAATCTCACAATATGAGAAACATACAATTTAGCCAGCTTATCCGGTGAGTAGTCTGTATGTATTAGAACAAAATGAGCTGATTTAGTCAATCTATCCACAATAACCCAGATTGCATCTTTCTTGCTCTATAACACCCCTAACCCATATCCGTCACTAGAATAGAGTTATGAGGCATTACCGATCAATGCACAAATACCAACATTAATAAAGCTTTACCCAAGTCAAACTCATTATATAAGTCAAACTCATATATTATTTTGTACGTTGTAAACAAATATCATATCAATGTCAAACTAGCACTTACTGCATATAAGGCATATATATAAATTTATACAGCAAAAATCATCAACAACATGGCCAAACATATTATCAAATCTTTTATGAAATTATACATACACCACCAAATATCACATACAAATTCATATAATTTATAAGCCAAAATACATATAAATAAAACTACTAACATATGCAACTTAAGTTTAGATCAATTTTGAACTTGCATGTCTTGCACCTATGTTCAAACTCATACATTCATTCGGTACTAACCACACATTACCACATACTTCATTTAAATATTAATCATTAAAGACTATACACATTTATTTTAGGTCATTAAATCATATACATTTGGTCTTAGTAATTTAATCATTTTATAAATTCACATCACCTAAAAGTACTCCTAATAACTATGCCAACCAATATGTCTAAGAGCACACACTCAATAACCGAATAATGGTTAACATTCGAACAACTTAAGCTTGGGTTTATTTATTGACATTAGAGACCAAACTTATTTAGCACATTCATGATATCTAAATTTAAGCATGGATTCATAATCTACTAAGTTTGACCGAATACACTTGTCAACTAAGGAGACTATATATATCATTACAAGGCACAAATCACATACAAACATACTCAAACATAAATCTTGCATATCATGTGTGAAACAAATTAAGTCAAATTATCATATGCATAAATATTTATATAAATGTAAGACAAATCACAAGTTAGTCATAACCATCCTATATACCTTTATCTTTTATACGAATTTATAATACATTAGCATATAATTTTCAACTAACTCATATTACAATTTATACTTCGCAAGAATAAGGCATTGACCACAAATAGACGTATAAACAAATCATGAATATTACTGCCATGCAACAACCAAACTACATCTACTCATGTTAGGTTAAGACTCAGCCAACATGTATTGCCGAATTACTCACGATTTAGAGTTAGTAGCCATTGTGTTTGCATTGAAGATTTGGTACCATTATCTGTTCGGTGAGAAATGTCATGTTTATTTAGATCACAAGAGTTTGAAATATCTGATGACTCAGAAAGATTTGAATTTTAGATAGCGGAGATGATTAGAATTGCTAAATGATTACGAGCTAGTAATTGACTACCATCCGGGAAAAGCAAATGTTGTTGCTGATGTATTAAGCCAAAAATCTTTGTTTGCTCTACATGCAATGAATACTCAGTTTGCTCTATCTGATGACGGCTCGATTGTAGCTAAATTGAAAGTGAGACCGTTGTTTATACAGCAGATTTATGAAGCTTTGAAGATTGATAATGAAATGTTATCTAAAAGAGCTCAATATGATTCGAATCCTAATTCAGAGTTTCAAGTTGATTCCGATGATTGTTTAAGATTCAGAGGCCGAATATGTGTTCCGAGAAATTCAGAGTTGATTCAGATGATTTTGAACGAAGCACATAGTAGTCATTTATCTGTTCATCCGGGAAGCACGAAAATGTATAATGACTTGAAACAACTTTATTGGTGGCATGGCATGAAATGGGATATCTTAGAGTTCGTTTCTAAATGTTTAATTTGTTAGCAAGTTAAAGCTGAGCATCAGGTACCATCTGGTTTATTGCAGCCGATTATGATTCTTGAGTGGAAATGGGATAGAGTGACGATGGATTTTGTGTCGGGATTGGCCCTATCTTTGAGAAAGAAAGATACGATTTGGGTTATAGTTGACAAATTGACAAAATTGGCTCATTTCATTTCGGTAAGAACAAATTATTCGCTTGAAAAGTTAACTGAGTTGTATATCTTTGAGGTTGTGAGATTACACGGAGTACCTATTTCTATTGTTTCATATAGAGATCCAAGATTCACATCGAGGTTTTGGAAGAAACTGTAAGATGCACTGGAAACAAAACTACATTTTAGTACCGCATTTCACCGGCAGACGGATGGTCAGTCTTAGCGAGTTATTCAGATACTCGAGGATATGTTGAGATGTTGCATTCTTGAGTTCGAAGGTACGTGGGAAAAGAATTTGCCGTTGATTGAATTTGTGTATAACAATAGTTTTCAATCAAGTATTAAAATGGCACATTACGAAGCTTTATATAGACGAAAGTGTCGAACACCATTGTACTAGATTGAACTTAGCAAGAATAAGACTCATGGAGTTGATCTAATTAGAGAAACTGAAGAAAAAGTGAAAATAATTGGTGATAGTTTGAAAGCAGCGTCAGATCCTCAAAAATCATACGCAGAATTGAAACGGAAAGATATTATGTTTTAGATCAGGGATAGAGTGTTCTTAAAAGTATCTCCGTGGAAGAAAATACTTCGATTTGGTCGTAAAGGCAAATTGAGCCCGAGATTTATCGGGCCGTATGAGATTATTGAGTGAGTTAGACCGGTTGCTTATCGGCTAGCATTGCCATCCGAGTTAGAAAAGATTCATAACGTATTTCATGTATCGATGCTTCGATGATACTGATCTGATCCTTCGCATGTTATTTCCCCGACCAAAGTTGAGATTTAGTTAGATATATCATACAGAGAAGAATTGATTCGAATTCTAGCTCGTTGATCAATGAGCTGAGAAATAAAAGAATAACATTAGTGAAAGTATTATGACATCGACATGGGGTTGAAGAAGCTACGTGGGAACCTGAGGATGCTATAAGAAAGCACTATCCAAACTTATTCGCTAGTAAGATTTTCGAGGACGAAAATCCCTAAAGGGGGTAGAGTTGTAACAGCCCGGTTTTAGCTAAATCAGAACAATGGTTTTGGAACCACAAATCCGAAGTCAGAAAATTATTTTAATATTATTTTTTGTGATTACAGCATGTGAATATATATGTGTGAAAATTTCGCGAGCTAATTTTATCGTTTAATAGCTCAATTTGAGAAAAATAACTTTATCGCATAAAATGCAAAAGTAGCATGCTATAAGTTAAAAGTGTCTAATTGCTATGACTTATATAATGAAAGGTCCTTATGTTGAAATTAGACCATTGATAGTGAGAATGATCATAAATGGCCATATATTTGATGATTAAATGGTTTGTTAATCAAGGGTAAAATGGTAAAATATGTTTTACGTTAGAATAAATAAAAGAAAAACAATTTAAAGCTTATCTTCTCATCTTTTTTAACCAAAAATAGAAGGAAGAAGAAGCCATTTTCATGTTTTAGGGTTTGACACTTTGTGTTTGTGATTGAGGCATGTTTTGAGCTCGGTTTTTGATGATTTTTAAGTTTTTGTGATCGTTGCTTCGAGTACTAGCTACCAAGTGCTTTCATTTTCAAATTTGTTAATGATTTTGTGAAGTGTCATTGATGAGTGCTTGAGCTTTTGGATGTTTGATGATAAAATATGAAAGTTTGATTATAGATTTTAAAGTTTTGTTAAGTAATTTTTGACAAAAATGTCAAATAAGGATTTAATTGTGAAAATTGTAAATTGAGGGGTTAAAATATGGAATAGATGATAAATATGGGCTGATATGAGCCCTAAGAAAATTCAGCTAGCATGTATTTGAAAGAAATTGTGAAATTTTATGTATTTGTGAAATAAGGACTAAATTGTAAAAAAAATATGAAATTTAGGGTCAAAGCACAAATTGGCTTAAATATGTTTTCATGGACTGAATTGAATGAATCAATGAATAAACAAGTTGAATTTGATATTATATAGATCAATAAATAGGAGTTCGGACTTAGATCAAGGCAAGAACAAAGTATTCGATTAATCGGCTAGTTTCATTGTTTCTACAATCAAGGTAAGTTTGTATGTGGTAATTTCATTTTAAATGCATATTAAATGCTTTGATATTGCAAAAAAATGATTACGAGATTACGTATAGTGTTGAATAGTGAAAACGACTCTACAACTGCATTTAATGATAGAAACGAGAGGTGTGAAAGCTCAGTTGAACATTAGGAATAGAATTGGATATTTGTGAAATGTTATAAGTTGATATACCAATTTGGCTTCGGGGCATGCATATTAGATGAGTTGGCTTTGGGCCATGATATCGGCACTTTGAGTGCGAATAATACCTTGATTTGGCTATGGGTCATAATATCGGTATTCAAAAAGGAGTTACCCTGATTTGGCTATGGGCCATGGTATAGGTACTCCGGGATAAGTTACCTTGATTTGGTTACGAGCCATGGTATAGGTACTTATCAATTGAGATCTTGAGTATCCGATTTCTATTCCAAATGGTTCCATGGGTAATTAATGATGTATTTGAGAGAGAGGTTAATACGAGATAGTACAAGTATGTACGGAACCTATTCAAGTGTTACATTGAGAAAGTTCATTGGGATGGTATTTGATCATTTTTTGAGACATGATAAATGTTTATGGTTAATGTGATTTTGATTTGATAATGTGAAAATGGTTAAATTACATTTATTTGATGAATTGAGTTAATCACTTACGAAGTTACTAAGCTATGAAGCTTACTGTGTGTTATTTATCTATGTTTTATAGATAATCAAAGCTAGCTCGGACTCGGGGATTGTTAGAAACCGTCATCACACTATCGATCACTTTGTTGGTATTTTTGAAACCTTGAAAATTTGGTATATGGCATGTATAGGCTAGTTATGGTACTTTGGTTATGAATATAGTTATGAGATTTGTCTTATAATGTATATGTTTTAATTTGTATAGACAGCCATGTGTGATGGCTTAGTTTGGTATGTTTTGGTATAAAAGTGGCTAAGGTTTTATAGCTGTTCAAATAGTAATGTTTTGAGTTTAGTAAAGGATTTATATGGCATGATTGAAGTTGATAAATTGAGATGATACATGCTTGTGAATGAATGTTAGATGATATAAATTTTTGAATATGTTTTAGGCTTGAATTGATTATGGAATTTAATTGAAATGGATTTGATATAAATTATGCATTTGGTTAATGAATTTGGGATGCTTATTGTATGATGAATTGGTACCATTTTGGTGGTTTAAGTGAACATGAGAAAGGGTGGCAAATTGGCTTTGCAAATGGCCTATTTTTGTCTACACGGGCAGAGACACGACCGTGTGTCCCCTGGGGTAGCCCTTTTGAATTAAGTCAGTATACCTTACAGGTTTAATACGGTCTAGACACACAGGCATGTCTATTGGCTGTGTGTGGCACACGGGCTGGCACATGGGCGTGTGGTCGACTGTGTGACCCAAGTCAGTAACCCCTTCAATTTTCCCACGGCCATAGCACACGGGAGTGTCCTCGGCTGTGTGGTGCAAGTTAGTATGTATGCCCTGTTTTCACACGGCCTGTGACACGGGCGTGTCTGGTGGTCGTGTGAGGCACACGGCCTATTTATACGGGCGTGTGATCCTTAAATGTTTGAAAATTTTTTAAGTTTTTCAAAGTTTGCATATATGATCGATTTAGTCCCGAACCTTCTTTAAAGCATGTTTAAGGTCTCGTAGACCTAATTAAGGGATATTGTGAATGTTTTGAATATTTACTGAGTTGTGAAGTGTATGATTTATATTGTGGTTGATCAGTAATGCCTTGTAACCCTATTCCAGCTATGAATAAAGGTTAGAGGTGTTACACTTTAACCTAAGCCCCATTACAACCTCTTAAAGACCTCTTGATTGGTGTGTCATATCATTTTCTAGTGGTGGAGATTTGATTTTCAAACAAGCTTATGGTAATGACATTTCTTGTTAGACTATTGAGTGCATTTTTCTTGAACCTTAAACACTTTGAGTGCTTTGAGTGAATTTTTATTGAGGATGTCAATTCTTGTTGATTTTGAATGAAAGGTAATTGCTTAAATAAGGGGAGACATCTATACTTTTGTACTTTAAAAATTTTGGCTTGGATTATTTGAATCTTTAGTACCTTTTTAATTAAATTTTGAATGCATGGTTGTTTGCAAATTATTTTGAGACATTATTGATGAGAATTACAAGTTGGGAAAGATTAACCTTAATGTGATTTGAGAATTTTGCTTGAGGACAAGCAAACGCTTAAGTGTGGGAATATTTGATAAGTCATAAAAGTGACATATTTTAATCCCGTTGTTAATGTGTCTTTTGATGATTATTTGTGCAAATTAGTGATTTTATGCTCCTAATCCTTTAAATTCATGTTTCTATACTTAAGAGAGCATTTGGGATGTGATATCCTGAATTAGGGCCTAAACAGAATAGTGGTTACAAAACCACAATTTTGAAGTAGAAAAAAATTATTCCGATTAACTTTTATAATTTATTGAGTGATTAGATACATGTGTTAGAATATCGATAGAAAATTTTATGAATTGCATGTCTAATTTGCCTATTAGGACTTAATTGCAAAAGTTGATAAATATGAGTTTTAGATGTTAAAGGATTTAATTGAAGAGCATAATTGAAGTAGAGGTCCTTAAATGGTAATTATACCATTAGGTTTTCATGGAAAAAAAATGGACATACATAGGTAGAAATAACCAAAGTTTTTAATGAAGGGTATTTTAGTCATTTGGTAATTAAAAGATTAAAAAAAAAGAAAAAGATGGCAAAATATGTCCATCTTCTTCATTAGTATGAAATTTCAAGGGTTCTTCATAGCTAGGGTTTGTTTCAAGCTTCCAAGCTCCATAGTAAGTGATTTCAAGCCCCATTTTTAATGTTCTTTACGTTTTTGGAGTCCCGGTAACTTGATTTAGCTTATTCTAGCAATAATTTAATCTAGGGTTTATATTTGGAAAAATTCCCATAGGTGAAATGTGTTTATTTTGATGTTTTATGGTAGAATATGAAGCTTGAAATTGTGTTAAACAACTTTTGCTAAGCAATTTTACGTGAAAACGAGTAAAACGACATAATCTATAAAAATACCTAATGTTCATAACTACATGTTAGAGTGAGAATTTGATGTTTCCATAGAAGGAAAAAATGATCAGAATGTCACAAAACATAATAATTTTGGAAAAAAATTAATTTTCGAGCTTTGGGGAAAAAGTGTAAATATGCAAAAGTTTAAGGGCAAAATTGTAATTTTTCCAAAGTTAGAGTTAAGGACTATTTTGATAAATGTGAGTATTAAATCAGCTAAATGTGTTATTTTAGGCCAAGAAAGACGTGGAATCGACCTTGATCGGGGAAAGGAAAAGATTGTGGACTAAATTGCAAAATTTCTTTATTTTATACTGAGGTAAGCTCATGTGTAAATGTGGTAACATAATTGTTATTTTAAGTAATTTAATGATATTGATATGATATGATGATTATTATTATAAAATATTATGCTTTGTGGTTATTATTGAGTAATATTCAAATTATGTATATTACTTGATAAATATGAATTGCTATCGAGTATCAGTTTCGACATTTCATGGAAGATGGCAAAGATATGCGATCGAGGAAAATCCCGTTTGAACCTTGGGAATAGATTAGAATATAAGTGACATGTCACTAGGATATTTGAGTTCTGAACTCGTTGAGTTGAGTCTGAGTTCACTTATGGGCGAGTTACATGGTAGCTTGGCTGCATAATTTTCGCAATCTATTGAGTTTGTCTAGCTGCGGGTATGGCACTTATGTGCATGAAATCCATGTATTCGAATTATATTCTGATGTGTTCAACGGGTGAACTTTAAGTGAATAAGGAGAATACCTAAAACGAAGGTGACATGTTTGTAAGTGTGGTGAATGAGAAATATGACAGGTTTGTGCTTAAACCCTCGGGTTGAGAACTTGGTATGATGAAATTGTGGTAAGATAGTAAATACAAATGTAACATGTATGTCTTGATGATATTTGTGCAAGTGATGTTTTGTATTGGATTACATTATTATGTTACTTGCTATTTGCATGTGAACTTACTAAGCATTTATGCTTACTCCCTCCTTTCCATTCTTTGTAGTTTTAACAAGCCAGCTCGAAAATCGGGAACGATCGGAGACTTGCTCACACTATTCGTGGATCATTTTGGTATATTAGCTTGTATATTTTGAGTATGGCATGTATAGCATTATAATCATTTTGTGCATATAATCTTATGTTATGGCTATTGAGTAGCAAGGGAATGCTTGGTAAATATTAGCCATTGGAATGGCCAATCAAAAATCATATTTGGTGTTATGTATGCTTAATGTGCTATCTAATCCATGGAAATTCATAAAAAGGTGAAATTTGTTATAAAATAGTATCATACAACAGCAATGATGTGAGTTTGGAAAAAATAGTAGAGACAGAATTAGGTGGTGAGTAAAATATGAAATTGAAGCTTATTAAGTCTATTTTGATATGGAAGAAACAAAACAGGTAAATGAGTTGTATTTCATGAGATATTTGGGTTTGGGTGGAACAGGGTCAGAGCGATTTCTGAATCCCCTATTTTGACTTTAGAAATTCACTAACAATTATAAAAAACTAATTAGGAGTCATACTTTATATGTATAGATTCCTTATTGAGTCTAGTTTTAAGAAAAACAAACGGCATAGTCATTTGAATTCTGTATAGAGAGAAAAGTGATTCGTAAAGAACAGAGGTCAGAGTAATGGAACACTAAAATAGGGAAAACTTTAACTAATAAACTGTACTAATTGGCCTGACCAAAAATTCTAGAAAAAAATAAGTAAATAGATATATGAGTCTAGTTTCAGGGAAAATTTACGGATTTGGATTTTGAGTTTCATAACTCGAGATATGAATTTTTTAGCGATTGTGACAAAGATGGGAAGTTAAGTGATAATTTAACTGATATTGTTTAAGTGATAATTTAAGTCTGTTAACACCTTGTGCTCGATTCCGGTGACGATCTCGGGTAAGTGGATGTTACATGTGAGCAAAAAAAGTGAAAATCAGACAAATAGAGCTAATTTTAGAAGCCACACGGCCTAGGCCTTCCCACACGAGATGGACACACGGCTGTGTAAGCCACACAGGCTGGACACACGGCCATGTGCCGGACCGTGTCGATTTCGTGATTCACATACCAAACACGCAAAAAAATGAAATTTTTAGGTTTTCTGAGCATTCTAAAGTCTATAAATACCAAATAGAATAAGAAAATAGGGGGCCATCAGAGAATATCGAAGAGAACGCGTCAAAGAACACCATTAGAGCTAACTCTGAAGCGGATTTTCATCAAGATTGAAGACCTCATTTTAATTTCTTTTGAATTTTTTTTGAGTTTCTTTATTTCTTGTGGTTATTCTAACTTTGAGATGTTTTTATTCAAAACTATGAACTAATTCTCTAGATACTTAGGGAGGATGAACCCTATGACGAATTCTATTATTTAATTTTTGTTTTATACAATAAATAATTGATTTTTGTTCTCAGTTATGTTTGATTATCTATTTTTTTAATATTTTTTGGATATTAATTCATGTTTAATGTGCTTAATCAGAGGAGCAAAAGTCCATGTTTAAGAGTAAATCTAGTGTAACACCCCTAACCCGTATCCGTCGCTGGACTAGGGTTAAGAGGCATTACCGAACATATCGAAACGTTTCACAATCAAAAGTTATACATTACCATATCAAAGTCAAATATCATCATAAAGTCCCTTTCTTAGGTCAACAAGAGGTCAGAACTAAACCGAACACATACAAAATTTTTCAAAACTAAACAATTTTTTTTTAAGTTATAGAGGCTACACACCCGTGTGAACAGGCCGTGTGCCTCACAAGTCATTAGACATGCCTATGTGTCTAGGCCTTGGTGAAACAGAGCATACATATTGACTTGACCATACGACCACAAGGCACGTCCGTGTGCCAGACCGTGTAAAATTTAGAGAGGTTACTGACTTGGGTTACACGGCCAATCACACGCCCGTGCTCGAAACTAACTTGGCCACACTACTTGGCACGCCCATGTGTGCAACCGTGTGGTCTATCCAGGCTCATTTAGAAATGGCCCTCAAACAACACGGAAGAGACACACACCCGTGTCCCTACCCATATGGGCAAAAATAGGCCATTTACAAGGCCAATATGCCACCCACTTTGGGTCTTCCCTACAAGCACCAAATAAACATCAAAAGCACCATGATTTCAACCAATTTCATTCCCAAAACATACACCATTCATGTCATATTATTATCAACCTATTTCATGCTTATAATCCATACCAAATCATACCAAATCATAAGCCAAAGTCATACCAAAACATATGTTTCATAACTTCAATTTACTTCAATCAATCTCATATCAAAATCTTACCAAATTGACCATTTTCTCTTGGCCAGTGATGAACACTTTATATTAGCAATATTATAGCACATGATTTGTACTCAAAAGTCATTCATAATCACAACCAAAACCAAGCCATATCACATGGCTAAATATTCATAACTCAAAAACATATCTCAATTTATCTAGACTATACATGCCATACTTTAATATTTACACTTTCAAAACATACCAAAGATAAGTTTGATAGTGTGGTGATGATCCTTGACGATCCCTAAGCTGTCGGTAGCTTCAATATCTATAAAACAAATGAAAAGACACAAAGTAAGCTTTCAAAAGCTTAATAAGCCATATATAAATAACTTATTACATAATACATTTCTAGAACCAATTCATTCATATAACTTATGGCAAAATATATCGACATATACATAAGTCTCATATAGCTCATTTAACCATATTTCTCTTACATATATCATATGTACACAATTGTACAAATACTTACCTTTCATTCTCAATCATGTTTTACATTTCAACATACCTGAATTAGATATACGTTAACATAATTAGGCATTTCTCGAACTACTCGTTGAACCGTTCAAAATCATTAAGGATACTCGGATAGCTCGGAAAACTCGTACAATGCCAACGTCTTAGACGTGGTCTTACATGTAATCAAATATTGATGCCACTGTCCCAGACAGGGTCTTACACGAAATCAAATATAATGCCGATGTCCCAAACATGGTCTTACACATAAATCTCAAATCGATGCCAACGTCCCAGACATGGTCTTACACGATATCACATATCGAAATCCTATGTCATGACATATGTATCCTAACTATCCTTATGGTTCATATAGGGCTTTCAGACATCGTTACATTATCGAAACTTTCTCCATTTCACATATTCAGCTTCTATAATCATTCATCACAATTTAATATCATATAAACATGAAAAATCAATTAAAACACATTTATTTGTATATCGACTTACCTTGTACAGAAATGAATGGCTAATCAATGACTTTCGACTTTCCCCGATCTAATTTCGTTTTTTCTTTTTGGTCTTGATCTATATAAATCCAAATTTAATTCTTTTATTCAACAAATCATTCAATTCACTCCATAAACACATATTTAGGGCATTTTACAAATTAACCCTCATATTTTCACATTTTAACATTTTAGTCCCTATTTCATAAAATCACAAAATATGCATAATTTCCTTTCACAAATGCCTAGCCAAATTTTCCTATAGTCCAAATAAGTCCATATATTTCATTATTTCACATTTTAGCCCCTCAATTTTTTATTTTCACAATTTAGTCCAAAGTACTCAAATTCATCAAAAATCCTAATACAAAACATAGTAATCTAACACATATCTTTCATTTTCTATCATCTAACTTCATAAAACTCACATTATCAACAATGTCACAACTCAAAATCATAATCAAAATTAGAAAGTGAGACATGGGCTTGAAAGATTACTAAGCAACGATCACAAAAACATAGAAATTACTAAAAACTGAGTCAAAATGGACCTTTAATCAAGCTAGATGTCGCCGAATGCTTCAAACACATAAACCCTATCTTTTCTTCTTCAATTTCGAAAAAACAAGGATGAATGAAGCACTAATTTCATGTTTTATTTTATTTATTATATTACTATAAAAAATTTACTATTATGCCCTTAATGAAATTACATTAAAATTCCATTAACTATAGGCATTTTTGTCCATCCATTATTCAAATGGTTTATTAACCACATAAGGACCTCTCAATTAATAAGACAAATCACTTAAGTACTTTTAACAAATAGCTAGCCACTTTTACATTTTACGCGATTAAGTCTTTTTATCAAACTGGGCACACAAACGATTAAATTTTCACACAAAATTTTCACAGATATCAATTCACATATTATAAGTACGAAAAAATAATATTAAAATATTTTTCTTACTCGAATTTGTGGTCCCAAAACCACTATTCCGACTAGGCTATAAACCGGGCTATTACATCTAGCATAATTGTGTGGACATGCAATCCTAGAAATAGGATGACATAAATCTACCAAATTAGAGTCAAATCTAATATGCGAGTCCATAGATCAGGTTAATGCGACAACAGGGGTTTTAATTAGAAAGAAATTTCAGTTAATCAACCTAGAGTCAGTTGCTCTTACTCTTGAAAGAGATATTAGCATAATTTAGGGATTTCTACGTATCAAGACACCAAGTGAATAAATCATTTAACCAAGATTCATAATAATAGATGAAGTCTAGGTGGATTCTTTCCTGTCTCATTGGTTATTATTCGATTATTTTTCTTATTCATTCTCTGTTGAGTTCTTTAGTTAGATTAGTTTAGTAAATCTTAGTTTAAAATGATCATTTCAATTTGTCGGCTAAATTATAGGAAAATGATAATTACTAATACTTTTAATCCTCATGGATACGATATTTTTACCCACTGTAGCTATACTATTTATCAATCGGTGCACTTGCCTTCGTCGTATTTTTAGTTAGTGTCGTGACACATCACATTCTTCACTTTGTTCTTTCATATTTTTTTAACCATTCTTGTTACAAAGGGCCTTACAGATAGAATAGCTTTGGTTCACCACTCACGCTGGTGCATTCTAGTCTTATTCTCTTACCATGTTACAATACTGGGTTCGCCATAAAACTTCTTATCGGAGCAGCCTTTCTTCTAGAGTTCGCCATACTTATTGTTCCTTTAGGAAACTTCATACATCATTTATTAGATTTTGCCATAGGTTTCTTTATTTTCATTCAAAGTTCACCACAAAGGCGTTCCTTTTTAGAGATAGCCACAAGGGCATCCTTATCCAAAAATTGCCACAAAGGCGTCGTTTTCATTAAGTACTCGCTAGAAAGGCTTTCCCGTTTAGAGTTGTGCCATAAAGGCATTCCTTATTGTCCAGTACTTGCCACAAAGGCTTTCATGTCTAGATTTGTGCCACGAAGGCATTTCTTAATATCTAGTATTCACCACAAAGACTTTCCTGTCCAGAGTTGTGTCATAAAGGCATTCCTTAACATCCAATACTCACCGCAAAGGCTTTCCCTTTCCTAGTGATTTATGCGATAGAGATTTGTCTAGACTCACACTTAGTAAGGTTTGCCCCTCATCATCTTGGGATACACAAAGAATCGCATTAGGTAATAACCTTATTAAATTCTTCCATATGATGCCATAAACCACCAGTTATGGTCTTACACGATATGGTCTTTAGTACCATGGCCATGGACTTGTCCTTTCAGAGATTCGTGCTTTTAGTCTCGACCGACCCCTTTGGATGACTCTAGAGACAGACATAGACGCAGACTCATCATATATCGACACACTCATGACAAGCATCTTATTCTTATCGGACACACATGCACTTTCTATCAGACTCATTTTTACTTTCAAACATAAGCAAACCATAGTAATACAAATTCATAAGTCTTACATTTTTTATCAAATTTGTCTCATCATACTTTACTAGTTTCAATCTCACGCTTTAGTCAGTTAGCATAGAAGTTTCTAGATAAACATAATGCACATGCACGAGTCAATCTAGGGACTCACCTGACAGATATGTTTAACAACTTAAACTCCATATCCAACATTTGGCAAGATGCTGTAGTAACCACTTGATAGAAATCACTAGTAAAATCTAGGATGTTAAACCCCAACTTGAAGAAATCCCCTTCTTGTTCCTCTAGCCTCCAAACAGTCATTCCCCAAAAAAGGAAGAAAAGGCCTTCTTATCCTATCCAGTATATCTATTAATGTAACCTATGTCCTTTTTGAAACTTGACAAGTGTTACTTCTTTACGGAATGGTCTTGTCAAAGTCTACAACTCTCGAGAAATCTAATTGA
The DNA here is from genome assembly GCA_025698465.1 of Gossypium longicalyx. Taxonomy (NCBI): domain Eukaryota; kingdom Viridiplantae; phylum Streptophyta; class Magnoliopsida; order Malvales; family Malvaceae; genus Gossypium; species Gossypium longicalyx. Next base: position 49,845,720 of record CM046995.1, read on the forward strand.
GCATTTCTCTTTCTCTTTTAACTATTCTAATTTGCTTCTAGTTAGCTCATAAGTAGCTTACTTTGTAACTTAACTGCTATGGGACTAGAGTTACGAGGGTACCATACTATCGGAGTAACTCATATCCTAGAAATCACGTTACTTAGCCACAATTCTCATTCTTTTAACCTTAGTAACCTAACATGTGACCTCCATTCTCTTGTATTCATTTTGGAGTCTGCCCACACTATACGCCAAAACATATTTAGGCGAATACTACTTCGCCAATCATACTTTTCTAAGACTATGCACCAAATGTCGTGTTCGCTAATGCTGAGGCGTCATAAGCCTGCTCAAAGGATTCTTATTCTAGGTCAATTTCCAACACAACAAACCCTCAAAATTTCTCCTTAACGTCTAATTTCTCATGAACAATATTCGAATGTTACGGCTTTGTTGGATGGGATGTTACATTTGAGATCAATTTGGAAATGATTCAAGTGATACAAAGGAACCTACAATTCAGCTGTTCCATGAATGAGGACCCAAACCAATATCTAAATGCTTCATTACCTTTTGTGATACTTTTAAATATAATGGTGTATCCGATGACACTATAAATCTTTGGTTATTTCTTCTTTTCTTTGTGTGACGATGCATTTATGTGATTGGATTCATAACTAGTGGACTCCATAAACACTGGCGATGAGCTTGCCAGCTTGTTCCTCGCTATGTATTTTCCCCCGAGCAAGATGATGAAGTTGCAGATGGATATCACCAACTTCTGGCAACTTGAAGGGGAATCATTGTATGAAGCGTGGGAGTGCTTCAAATTAATGCTACGTAAGTTCCCATGCCATGGCCAATAAGATTTACTTCAATTGCAAACATTTTATAATAGATTGGATCGAAATATGCAGTCAAGTCAAGATAGAGCTTCATATGTAAGGTATATTGTTAAACTAGCTTTATTTGATAATTCTTTTGATATGACAAACAAAAATATTTTTGAATAAAGAAATTATAAAGTTCAAAGCATAAAAATTATTTCAAGACTTCCAAACATCTTAGAAAATATTTTGAACACTTGGAAAATTTTGGACAAAGTTCAAAAAATGGTTTTAAACTCGATTAAAAAATTTTAAAATCAATTGAAAAATTGCTACCTATAAGAAGTGTTGATATTTTCCAGAAAGTATCGATACCATATTTTTTATCGGTACCAAAGTTGCTTACTGTCTTGAAACAAAAATTGAACAAAAACAAAAAGCATCGATACTTATCGAAATATATCGATACCTATTAAATTTTATTAATATCATCTTTTTATATCGATATCACTTTTGCATTTTGACTTGATTATTTTTTCAAACAAACACAAAAAGTATTGATACCCACAAAAAAATATCGATACCTTTTACCAGGTATCAATAAATTGTCTTTGGTATCCTTGTAAACTAATTTTAACGATCATTGAATCTGACATTAAATACTACTAGTATAGATACTTGTAGAAAAAAGTATTGATACTTTTTGTTGCAGGTGAATTTAGTGATCTGGTATTTTCATCCCCAATGGCTCTATTTATTTTCTTAACAACCATAATGATTGGCAATGAATTAGAGGGTATAAATACCAACTTCCAAATGTCTTACAATAACAAGTAAGAATATTCAAGCAAAAACATAAATAAAAAAACCTTTGTGCCAAATATTTCCATACTTTTCTTTCATACACTTGTGAGCTTCATTTCTATTTTATTAGCTCAAGTGTTTCTCTTTTTAATTGAGCTTAAATTTGCAAACACTTTGATCTTGTAAGGATTATTATTTGTTTGCTTATTTGCATTTCTTTGATATGGTTTGTGTCTTAAGGTTCGGGTAGAAACTTTAAGGGAGTTTGTAAGGTTAAACCTTATACTTAGAGGTTGTCATATTAGTGAATTTGGGAAAATACATAGCAGTGGAAAGCTAAGGGAGTGGAGTAGAGAATCTTCTTATTCCAATGCCAAGGATATATGGGATAAGCTTGAAGTCACACATGAAGGTACCAAGTAAAGAAGTCTAAGGTTGGAATTCTTACTCTAAATTATGAAACATTCAAAATGAATCCCGGGGAAGATATCAAAGTGATGTTTTATTGGTTTACTATCATCATCAATGGATTAAAGTCTTTTGCAAAGACATATCTGAATGAAGAAGTGGTAAGAAGATGCTTCATAGCTTGCCTAAATCGTGGGAAGCTAAGGTGATTACAATTGAAGAAGCAAAGAATTTAGAAACATTGACTTTGGATGAACTTATCGGATCTTTCCTAACACAAGAGATGAGGCTTAGTAAAGGGGTTGAAGAAGCCAAAACTGAGAAGAAAAAGGTTGCTGTTGCTCTCAAATCCACCACTAATGAAGATAGTGAATCAAGTGAAGACGTGGATTGTAAAACCCCTAACCCATATCCGTCATCGAAATAGGGTTACAAGGCATTACTGGATATTACACATCAATCACATACATTTATGCAATCATTATCGTAAACTATTCAAAAACATTCACGTTGTCCCTTACAAGGTAATACGAAACCTTAAAACATGTATAGGAGTGGTTCAAGACTAAACCAATCACATATAAAAGCTTCCGGACAGTTAGAAAAATTATGCAATCATAGGTCATGTAACACCCCAAACTCGACCTAGATGTTATGCCCGAATCTATGATGTCACATTGGAGTGTTATTCCAAAACATAAATTTGATGAAAAAACGACCTTCATAAAAACTTCTTAAGGTTGTTAACAAAGATTTGGGATGCTATTTCAATGTGAAAATAACTTAAGTTGTTTTAGAAATTTTTAGTCATATTAATTTGTCATTAAATTTAAATCGGTGTTTGTTTAAAAAATAACTTTCACTATTCGGGTTGCGTAAACGTGATGTTTCTAGAAAACATTTGTTTCTATTTTCTTAAAAATTCGAGTCCTATTACTAATAGGTAAAATAAAGTAATTAAATTCCCAAATTAAAATAAAAATTTAAGATGCCTTATTACATAATAAAAAACCCAAAAATAAAATCTTAAATATAGTAAATTAATAAAACAACTACGTTGAGTGGCCACCTTTGAGTCATTCGTCGCCTCGATCCTTTTAAGCCTGGGGATTACCTGTACTGATAACATATAGGTGAGTTTACGAAAACTTAGTGTGTGAAATCCCAAAGTAGTAAACAATCAGAGCAAACGCAATCTGGGCTTAGGCTCGTTAGTTTCAGTTAGGGTTTTAGCCCATTTTTAGTAATAGTAACAGTCTGGGCCTGAGCCCATTTCAATAACAGAGGTAGTCTGGGCCTTAGCCCATTTCAGTACAGCATGCAAACAAAGAATCCTACCCAATCCATCCGCTACACGCCTTACACACCATGTGGGGATAAAATAGACCCACCGAACCCTACACACCAAGTCGTACCGATTTCGGTACTAAAACAGTAATTACAGCAGAGCTGCCAGAAATAGGCTTATAGCCTCTCAGTACACTTCCTCCAAATCATATATCCCACCAGATGTAGTGCAACATAATATCATACGTGCGTGCAGGAATGTCATGCTCAAAAATAGTTATACATCATACAGGGGTAGTTTAGTCAATTTACCTTACAAGGGTATAATGGTCATTTCATCAATACGGGGTTTAAGAATACTTACCGACCCAATAGTAGGTCCATATCTATCTCAACCTGTGCAACCTTTTTAGACATTCAGTGATAATGGGCCTACAACCCATATTGTAGCCCATGTGGGCCCATGCTCTCATATAGCCCACATAGCCCAAAAATGGCCTTAGTCGTGTAGTTTACACAGCTTAGCCTACAATTTACCATATTTTTTGCGATTTTTCTGTATGGGTCCCACAAGCCAATTGGCCCACACGACCCAGTTCGGCCCAAAATGGCCCAATATCAGGTTGGTCCACGAGAACGCTCGTGGCCATCCCATCGCCCGCTCGGCCTTATTTTGTTACACGGCCTGTCGACAACCCACTTTTCAGCTTTTGCTATCACACATCAAAAAATAGTGTTCACACACCTATTACAAAATGTGTCCCTAGCCCAAGAGTTCCCAAAACCTACATTCCAACGTCATAATCCGTTAGTCAATTAATACTAGGGTAATCTCCCTTCTTTTATTCCCAATTTAAGATGACATTTGGCACCTGCCTTAATCATAAGAATGAAAAACCCTGCTTAGAACCATTGGCGAAAGGCGGGTTTACTCTCCTAATCGAATAGCTGCATTGACAGTGAAACCCATTGATGTTGAACATAAAGATACATGACGTGAGACTAAAATATGGCTTATTGAAACTCAATCCAGGGATAAGAGGAAATAAGAAATCGCCCAACAGCTTCCTAAACCAGTCATGCACCTATTGAACACCATAACAGTAAGTAGGATTACCTTGGTCAAGTAAAGAAGAAGAGGTTCGACTACCCAATATCCACAAGCAACACCTTCACTCTCCAAGAGACTATAGAACCCAAAAGAAAACACCACACCTAGGAGAAAGGAGGGTAAGAATTGGCAAGAAGGGAATAAGTATTCGGCTTTTTAGTAGTGAAAAAGTACTTACTGCCTTGTTAAAGAGCAACACCAACTGCAACCAAAAAGGGATAGAGTATTCGGTCTCAATAGCCAGATGAACAGGAATAAACTTTGATGAACTCGAGAATTGAAAGGGGAAGATGGTATAATCGGTCAAGTGAGAAGAAGAGAGGGAGGGTGAAAGATGACAGTGTATTCGGCCAAGAGGGGTAAAGTTTAAGTGAGGGAGAGGAAGAAAGGGGATATTCGGCCAAGAGATTACAACCAAAAAGAAGAGGTGCAAGGGAAATCGGTGGCCAAAATAACCAAACACGAAATGACCAAAACAAAAGTTGAAATTCGTCCCAAGGAGAAAAGAACCAAAAAATAGTGACCAACCCCTTTGCTTTTGCTCCAAAAGCCGAAAATGCCTAAAGTGAGAGTCCAAAATAGGCACACCCATAACCACTCCACTCAACGCTCCTTGATCCACTCCCCCAAACTCTCCCCAAATCTCTCCTCTATTTCCTCAATTTATCTATTCAAACTCTTTCAAATAGACATAAAATTCAGCTACATGATCCTCTTCTCCATTCAAACACCTCAACCATCCAACACATAGTGTCCCAAAGCCTACAGCCACCCACACGACAATTAGCAAAAATAACGCACCCTTGCACGTAGTAAGACTCGAACTCAAGTCTCTTAGCATTAGCAACACGCCACTAACCTTTGGAGCAACAAGCTTTTTATGTCGTGCTTTACTCACATTAGTCTAAGAGTCTACTAACTGGAGACAAGGGTTAATTTCAGTAAAAGCCAAAATTTTTGCTCAAGCCAAAACTTGAACCCATGAATTCCTAGACACTCCCAGAGCACTACACCACTAAAGCAGACATACGTCCACATCACACACACAAAAACAATTTTAACAGGGGTTTTCGGGAATTGGGGCGTTACATTTCTACCCTCCTTAAAGAAAATTTTGGCCTCAAAATTTACCTGGTCAGAATAGATGAGGGTATTGTTGTCGTATCGTCTCCTCGAGTTCCCACATAGCTTCCTCAGAACTGTGGTTCTGCCAAAGAACTTTTAACAATGGAATTGATTTCCTTCTCAAGACTTTCACCTCTCGGTCTAAAATCTGGACTAGTTCCTCCTCGAAAGTCAGATCTAGTCTGACTCCAATCTCCTCTATAAGTTCAACATGCGTAGGATCAGAGCGGTAGCATCTCAGCATAGAGACGTGAAACATATCGTGAATTTGCTCTAACTCTAGAGGCAGCTCCAACTGGTAGGGAACTGGTCCTACTCATCTCTTTATGCGATAAGGCCCAATAAACCTTGGGCTCAACTTGCCCTTACGCCCAAGTCTCAATACCTTCTTCCGTGGCGAAACCTTTAGAAAGACAAAATCTCTCATAGAATTCTCAATTTCCTTATGCTTCAGATCCGCATATGACTTTTTTTCTGTCTGATGCTGCCTTCAGTCTATCTCGAATTAATCTAACTTTATCCTCAGTATTAGATACTAGTTCAGGACCAAAACACGCCACTCACCCAACTCAGTCCAACATGACGAAGTGCGACACTTACGACCATATAGTGCTTCATAAGGTGCCATCTTTATGCTAGATTGGTAGCTATTGTTGTAAGCAAACTCTGCTAGCGGCAAGTAATCCTCCCAGCTGCCTCAGAAGTCAATTACACAACTCCTTAACATGTCTTCCAATATCTGAATCACCCTCTCTGACTGGTCGTCTGTCTGAGGATGGAATGTCGTACTAAAGTCCAACCGTGTACCCAGAGCTTCATGTAACTTTTTCCAGAACTGAGACGTGAAGCGAGGATCTCTGTCAGATATTATGGAAATTGGTACCCCATGCAGTCTCACTATCTCGGATACATAAAGCTTAGCCAGTTTCTGCAATGAGTAATCTGTGCAAACCGGTATGAAATGATCAGTTTTGGTCAATCGATCCACGACGACTTACACTGAATCTTTCTTAGAAGGCGTTAGGGGTAGTCCACTAACAAAATCCATAGTTACTCTTTCCCACTTCCACATTGGAGTCTTAACTGGCTGAAACAACCCCAAAGGCAACTGATGTTCTGTTTTAACTTGTTGTCAAGTCAAACATTTCTAGTCGGTTGCCTCTTGCTTAAGTCCTGGCCACTAGTATAACTCACGAAGATCTATGTGCATCTTATTTCCACCTGGGTGCATTGCATAGGGCTACTATGTACCTCTTGCAGTATAGCCTGCCTCAAATCAGTATTCTTAGGTACACAAATTCTACCTCAAAAATAGAGTACCCCTTTACTATTCAGCCTAAAATCCATAGTATTACCATTCTCGATTTGACGAAACCGATGACCCAATGACTCATCTTCCAACTATTTACTCTTAATCTACTTAATCAACTCTGGTTTAACTTAGAGCGTAGCCAACAAGCTACCATCATCAAATAGGCTAAGACGAGGAAACATTGCTCACAGATCAGTCATAGCCCTACGACTCAATGTGTCAGCCACCGCATTGGCCCTACTAGGATGGTATTCAATCGAACAATCATAATCCTTAAGCAGCTCAATCCATCTACGCTACCTAAGATTTAACTCCTTCTGAGTGAAGAGATACTTGAGACTCTTGTGATCCGTGTAAATGATATACTTCTCATCGTACAAGTAATGCCTCTAGATTTTCAATACGAATACCACTGCAGTTAAATCCAAGTCATGCGTCAGATAAATCATCTCATGAGTCTTAAGCTGGTGAGATGCATATGCCACAACATTGCCATCTTGCATTAACACACAACCCAAACCAATGTGTGATGCATCGCTGTAGACAGTGAATTCTTTCCCAGACTCTGGCTGAATCAAGACAGGGGCATCAGTCAAAACTTTCTTAATCTTTTTAAAGCTTTGTTGCTGCTCATCACCCCAATTAAAAGGCACACCCTTATGGAGAAGCTTAGTTAAAGGCGCGGCAATCAGTGAGAACCCTCCTACAAATCTTTGATAATACCTAGCCAAGCCTAGAAAACTACGAATTTCAGATACAGTCTTAGGCTACTTCCAATCCAAAATAGCCTCGATTTTCTGAGGATCAACCCTAATCCCCTCAGCAGATACCACATGACCAAGAAACATTACCTCATGTAACCAGAATTCATACTTGTTGAACTTGGCAAACAGTTGCTTCTCCCACAAAATTTTCAAAACTACCCTGAGATGATCATCATGCTGATCTTTGGTCCTTGAATACACCCATATGTCGTTAATAAATACTACAACAAACCGGTCCAGATAGGGTTGAAACACTCTATTCATCGAATCCATAAAAGCTACCGGTGTAATTTTTAATCCAAAAGGCATTACCAGGAACTCATAATGACCATAACGAGTCGTAAATGTCGTCTTGTACACATCGGCCTCTTTAACTCTCAGTTGGTGATACCCCGACCAAAGATCTATTTTTGAAAAAAATCTGACGCTCCTCGCAGTTGGTTGAACAGATCATCAATTCTTGGTAGAGGGTATCTATTCTTAATGGTCAACTTATTCAGTTATCTGTAGTCTATGCACATACGCATAGATCAATTCTTTTTCACAAACAAGACTGGTGCTTTCCAGAGAGACACACTAGGTCGGATAAACCCACGATCCAGCAGCTCTTGTATTTAGGCCTTAAGCACTACAAGCTCTTTTGGTGCCATTCTATAAGGGGCAATGGACACTGGAGCTGTACCAGGAAGGAGCTCAATCCCAAACTCCACTTCATGCTCTGGAGGTAACCCAGGTAGCTCTTCAGGAAAGACGTCCGAAAAATCCTTAACAGTCTTGATATCCTTTACTGAAGAGTCCCCAACATCTGAAACACTAACATAGGCTAAGAACGCCTCACAACCCTTATGAACCAACTTCTCGGCCCTTAGCCCAGAAATTACATTACTCAAATAGTTCTATCGTTCCCCAATTACCACTATCTCCTCATCGGCCTCAGTTCTCAGTACAACTCGTTTAGTGGCACAATCTAAGCTTACTTGATGTTTAACTAACCAATCCATGCCCAATATTAGGTCAAATTCTCTGAAAGGCAATTCCATAAGATTGGCCAGAAAGATAACTCCTTGTATCTCCAAGGGAACATCTATAAACATCTTATTTATCCGAATGGACTGCCCCAGTGGACTTAGAATAATTATCTCACTTGTAGTGTTTTTAGCCATAAAACCCAATATCTTAGACACAGAGCATGCTATGTATGAATGAGTAGACCCAACATCAATTAATGCGGTATAAGGTACATTATGGATAAGGAATGTACCCGTAATGACATTCGAAGCATCTTCATCTGCTCGACGATGTGCAGTGTAAACCATTGCCGACTACCTCGCCTCAGTATGACCAGCACCTCTACCTGGTGCTCCATGACCACGGCCCATACCATTTCCACCCTTGACCTGACCTCGACCTCTTGGTGGCTGCTGACCTCCTCGCTGTACATTACCCAAACTAGTAGCTTGCACCTGCTCGAGCCTCCATGGATAATCCTTAATACAGTGCTCTAATGATCCGCATCTCAGACATACCCCTATCTTTTTCCAACATTCACCCTGATGGTGTTTCCCACAATCAACACAAAACTGGGGTCCAGAAGTAGCAGTAACAATAGAAGCCCTAACTTTGATTGGCCCCTCAGTTCTAGGCTTTTTCCCAAGCCTCTGAAAAGAAGTTGAGGGCTCAGCATCCCTCATCCCTCTGCCTTTCTTTCTGTTCTGAAGCTAAGTACGTGTCACATCCTCAGTGATTTTTACCTTGTTAACCAGTGCTGCGAAATCCTGCTCCTATTGTGGAGCTATCAGAACCCTTAAACCATCTCTGAGCCATCTTCAAATTGAAAAAACTGCTCATATTCTGTTGCCACCGTCTCACGTGCATAGCGGCTCAGTCATAAAAATTTAGCCTCATTTTCAGCCACTGTCCTATCTCCCTGAGTTAAGTTCAAAAATTCCCTCCTACGGGCATCCACATAGCTCGCACCCACATATTTAGCCTGAAAAGTAGTCTTGAAAAACTCCAAGGTCAATCGATCGGCTTGAGTGCCATCTTTGACGGTAAGCCACTACTGGTAAGCCTCATCTCTTAGTAGAGATACTGCACCTTTTAACTTCTGATCAGGGGTGCAATCAAGGTCATCCATGATCTTTTCTGTGGCATCCATCCAATATTCAGCCACATTAGGTGTAACTCCATTAATACCTCTGAATATCTCTACCCCATTAGACCTGAGTCGTTTTGTAACCGACGCACGGCCTCCAATACCAACACTAGGCCCAGCGACCCTTTCCAAAATCCTCAACATTGCTTGGGACAGTACGTCATCCCTAGTTGCTCGGTTTTGAGACCCTGTCTCAGCCATAGGTGAAGCTGGTGCCTCTCTAACTTCCTTATTAGGCTGGTGTCCAGAAGACGAAGACCCAGCCCGAGCACTTCCACGGCCTCTATCGCGACCTCTACCATGAATACCTCTACTACTCATTATCCAATTGCGTTTTTATCTGTATTTAAAGTTTTATGCCAATCAGTTTATTATTCCAGTGGTTATTACAGATATCTTATGAACAATATTATCTCAGACTTTTGTTTTCGCAGTCTTACTACGGTTCGTAGTTTACTCTAATTAAAGAGTTTCAGTATAGTTTTACTACCTAAAGTAGTCTCAACAATAACATTTCAATATTATCCTTTCAAAAAAAACAATCAGAAGACTTACAGGATCGACGCGGAGACTCAGTGTACCACTCATTCAAAAAGACATTTCCAAATTATATTAATCACTTTAAACTTATTTGAAATAATTTCTGTTAAAATTTCCCATATTTTTGAAAAACCCAAATCCACAGCCAAGTTTTACAACCTGGCTCTAATACCACTAAATGTAACACCCCAAAGCCGGCCTAGACGTTATGGCCGAATCTGTGATGACACATTGGAGTGTTATTCCAAAACATAAATTTGATCAAATATCGATCTTCATAAGAACTTCTTAGGGTTGTTAAAAAAGATTTGGGATGCTATTTCAATGTGAAAATAACTCAAGTTGTTTTAGAATTTTCAGTCATAATAATTTGTCATTACACTTTAAACGGGTGTTTGTTTAAAAAAAAACTTTCACTATTCGGGTTGCGTAAACATGATGTTTCTAGAAAACATTTGTTTATATTTTCTTAAAAATTCGAGTCCTATTACTAACAGGTAAAATAAAGTAATTAAATTCCCACATTAAAATAAAACTTTAAGAGGCTTTATTACATAATGAAAAATCCAAAAATAAAATCTTAAATATAGTAAATTAATAAAACAACTACATTGAGTGGCCACCTTTGAGTCCTCCATCACCTCGATCCCTCTAAGCCTGGGGATTACCTGCACAGATAACAAATAGGTGAGCTTACGAAAACTCAGTGTGTGAAATCCCAAAGTAGCAAACAATCAGAGCAAATGCAATCTGGGCCTAGGCCCATTAGTTTCAGCTATGGTTTTAGCCCCTTTTTAGTAACAGTAGTAGTCTGGGCCTAAGCCAATTTCAGTAACAGAGGCAGTCCGGGCCTTAGCCCATTTCAGTACAGCATGCAAACAAAGAATCCTACCCAATTCATCCCCTACACACCATTCCGTACCAGCCCTACACACCAAGTCGTACCGATTTCGGTACTAAAATAGTAATTGTAGCAGAGCTGCCAGAAATAGGCTTATAGACTCTTAGTACACTTCCTTCAAAATCATATATCTCACCCCATGTAATGTAACATAATATCATACGTGTATGCAGGAATGTCATGCTCAAAAACAGTTATACATCATACAGGGGTATTTTAGTCAATTTACCATACAAGGGTATAATGGTCATTTCATCAATACGAGGTTTAAGAATACTTGCCGACCCAATAGTAGGTCCACAGTCATCTCAAGCGACCGGTACAACCTTATTAGACATTCATTGATAATAGGCCTACAGCCCATATTGCTACCCATGTGGGCCCATACTCTCATATGGCCCACATAGCCTAAAACTGGCATTAGCCGTGTAGTTTACACAATCTAGCCCACAATTTACCATATTTTGTGCGATTTTTTCGTGTGGGGCCCACACGGCCCAGTTCGGCCCAAAATGGCCCAATATCATTTTGGTCCACGAGAACACTCGTGGCCATCCCATCACCCACTCGGCCATATTTTGTTACATGGCCTGCCACATGGGCGGCTACACGCCTGCGTGGTGTCGACAGCCCACTTTTTGGCTTTTGCTATCACACATCAAAAGATAGCGTTCACACACCTGTTATGAAACGTGCGCCTAGCCCAAGAGTTCCCCAAACCTTCATTCCAACGTGATAATCCGTTAGTCGATTAATACTAGGGTTAATCTCCCTTCTTTTATTCCTAGTTTAAGATAACATTGGATACCTGCCTTAATCGTAAGAATGAATAACCTTGCTTAGAACCGTTGGCGAAAGGCGGGTTTACTCTCCTAATCGAATAGCTGCATTGACAGTGAAACCCATTAATGTTGAACACAAAGATGGATGACGTGTAACGCCCCCACGCCCGAAACCGTCATCGGAGTTAAGCTTGAGGTGTTACCAATCTCATTTTACTTTTTTAAACAATTCTAACTACTCATATTAATTTTCGGAATAAACTGTTTTTCTGCGTCATGGTTGCTTAAAAATTCATATCTCGAGTTACGAAACTCGAAATCCAATTATGTAAATTTTCACTGAAAATAGACTCATATATCTATTTACTAATTTTTTCATAGAATTTTTGGTTGAGCCAATTAGTACAGTTTATTAGTTAAATTTACTCCTGTTTCAGAATTTGACTGCACTGACCTCTACTTACTACGAACCACTTTTCTCCCTGTAAAAAATTCATATGACAATACCGTTTCTTTCTATTAAAACTACATTCAACAAGGATTCTAATAATATAAAGTACAGCACCTGATTATTTTTATAAAATTTATGGTGAATTTCTAAAGTTGAAATAGGGGATCCGGAAATCGCTCTGGCCCTATTTCACTAAAACTCAGATATCTTATAAAATACAAAACCTTTACCTGCTTTGCTTATTCCATATGAAAATAGGCACAATGAGTTTTAATTTCATATATTATTCACTATCAAACCATGCCTCTAAAAATTTTTGTGATTTTTCAAAATCACGTTATTTCTGATACTTGAATCCGTTTTTAAGTTACTTTCACATTTTTCATAATTTTCATGTGATAGTTACTACTTAATCATACATACTATTAAACATGTATATCATCAGCCATTCTATTAGCTAATCACTAGCAAATATTTACACATCATTCATTGATCATATCATATCAAAAGAAACCAAGTTCCTATACATGCCATACACAAAACGAAACATCTAACTATACCAATGTAATTTCTTCGATAGTGTGATCGGGTCTCCGACGTTTTCTTCGATCCCCGAGTGCCTTGATAAAAACTATAAGAAAAAAAAATAAGAGAGTAAGCACTAGGCTTAGTAAGCTTACAAGCAAATAAATTACAACATTCAACATAATAAATAAATATACATCAAGTCACCTAGCCTCATAAACTTTCTTTACTTCTCATTTTCTACCTTCTTCTTTACTCACTTACCTTCTTTCTTACCTGACCTTTCACTATTCATAAATATAATCTACCTTCCCTTTTTGCTGATAATTCACTATGATTTAACATATACAATGACCCGTTGAACCACTCGGAATACTAAGGATACTAGGGTCGTTCCTGTCTATCAATGTCCTGCCAATGTCATGTCTTCGACATGGACTTACATGAATTATTCCTATCTCCAATGCCATATTTATATATATAATATGGGCTTACATGGCTCATTCCAGTCTCCAAAGCCATATCTCTGATATGGACTTACATGGCTCATTTCTATCCTGTCCTGTCAACCCCAATATCCTAATATTCCTAAGGTTCAAACGGGGCTTCCTAATGCTTTTTCTCTCTGCTACTTACTTTAATTCGACTTTAAATATTCTCAAAAAAAATAAGTATATAAATTCTGGAAATTAACAATAATAATGTAAAATATAAGAATATTGCATTTATTTACTGTAAACTTACCTCGATACAAAATGTGACTAAACTTTACAATTTAGTCCTTTACTTTTTCTTTTCCCTGATCTACTCCTGAATTTCATTCTTCTTGATCTATAATAGCAAATTTAACTTATTTAATATTCACATTTATCAAAACAGTCCTTTACTCAAACTTTAAAAAATTACATTTTTACCCCTAAACTTTTGCATATTTACACTTTTACCCCAAATCTCGTAAATTAAACTTCAAACTATTTTCTTATGTTTTATGACATGCTGATCATTTTTCCCTTCTATGGCAGCATCAAATTCATACTCTAACATGCACTTATGACTATTAAGTATTTTACCGATTAAGCCCTTTTACTCGTTTTTACCTAAAACCGAGTAGCACAAGTTGTCTAACATAATCTAAGACCTCATATTCTATCATAAAACATCAAAATAAACACTTTTCACCTATGGGTATTTTTCCAAATATGAACCCTAACTTAAATTATTGCTAGCATAAGCTTTATCGAGCTACCGGGACTCCAAAAACGTAAAAAACATTAAAAACGGGGCTTGAACTCACTTACTATAGAGCTTGGAAATTGAAGAAACCCTAGCTATGGAGAGAGCAAAATTCGGCAGCAACCATATGAGAAAGATGACCATTTTGTGTTATTTTTCCCATTTTATTTCATTTAATATGCAAATGACCAAAATGCCCCTCCTTACTAAACTTTCAAAAATTCCTTCCATGTCCTAATTTTTGTCCATGAATTTAAAATTGGTTAAATTGCTATTTAAGACCTCCTCATTAATATTCCAAAACAATTTCATACTAAAAACTTCTAGAATGCAAGTTTGCAAATTATTCAATTTAATCCCTAACCTCAACTTAAGCACTTTATGCATAAAATTTCATCACGAAATTTTTTCACAATCATGTAATCATATCATGAACCTTAAAATAATAATAAAATAAATTTTTCTACCTCAGATTTGTGGTTTCGTAACCACTGTTCCGTTTAGGCCCTATTTCGGGATGTTACATTTCTCCCCCTTTAGGGATTTTCGTCCCCGAAAATCTTACCTGTGAAGAGATTTGGGTACTGTTTTCGCATAGCCTCTTCGGGTTCCCATGTAGCCTCGTCTACCCCATGTCTATTCCATAGTACTTTCACAAGTGCAATACTTTTGTTCCTTAATTGCTTTACCTCTCGAGCTAGAATCTTTACTGGTTCTTCAACGTAAGTCATGTCTGGCTGAATCTCAACCTCTGTCTGAGAAATCACATGTGACAGATCTGAACGATAACGACGTAGCATAGACACATTATGAATCTTCTCTAACTCAATCGGCAAAGCTAACCAATATGCTAATGGTCCGACTCTCTCAATCACTTCTAACGGTCCAATAAAATGTGGACTTAGTTTGCCTTTCTTGCCAAATCTAAGAACTTTCTTCCACGGGGATACTTTCAAAAAAACTTTGTCACCAACTTTATATTCAATCTCTTTTCTCTTCAAATCTGGATACGACTAGATCAACCCCGTAAATCTGATCTTCCTTAAGCTCTGTCCAATACAAAGGTATGCGACATTTACGTCCATACAAAGCTTCATAAGGTGCCATCTTCAAACTCGACTGATGACTATTATTATAGGCAAACTCTACTAATGGTAAATATTTTTCCCAACTGCCTTGAAATTCCAGTACACAGCATCTAAGCATATCTTCAAGTACCTGAATAACTCCCTCTGACTGACCGTCGGTTTGAGGATGGAAAGCTATACTAAAACTCAACTTTGTGCCCAAAGCCTTCTGTAATTTCTTCCAAAACCGTGAAGTAAATCTTGGATCTCTGTCTGAAATGATCGATAATGGTACCTCGTGTAGTCTGACTATCTCTAAAATATACAACTCGGCCAACTTGTCAAGTGAATAATCCATACGAACTGGGATAAAATGAGCCGACTTCGTTAATTTATCAATCACAACCCATACTGCATCTTTCTTTCTCGGTGTAAACGGCAATCCTGTCACAAAATCCATAGTAATTTGATCCCATTTCCACTCAGGGACTAGCACGGGCTGCAATAAACCTGAAGGTACCTGATGTTTGGCCTTTACCCGCTGACAGATCAAGCATCTAGAAACAAACTCTGAAATGTCCCTTTTCATTCCTACCCACCAATACATTTTCTTCAAATCATTATACATCTTTGTACTACCTGGATGAATAGAAAAAGAACTACTATGTGCTTCCTGTAAGATCTTTCGAATAAGCTCATCATTCTTCGGTACGCATACCCTGTCTCTGAACATCAAACAACCATCAGAACTGATCTGAAAATCTGACTCTATATCCGACTCACACTGATCTCTTTTGGCTAACAACTCACTGTCATTTTTCTGAGCTTCACAAATTTCTTCAAGAAACATCGGTTTGGCTCTCAACTCAGCTAAGATAAAACCATTATTTGATAAGGCTAGACTAGTGTTCAAAGCTCTTAATGCAAACAAAGATTTCCTACTCAAAGCATCAGCAACAACGTTTGTCTTACCTGGATGATAATCGATCACTAGCTCATAATCTTTAATCAACTCTAACCATCTTCTTTGCCTCAAATTCAAATCTTTTTGAGTCATCAAATATTTCAAACTTTTGTGATCAGTAAATATGTGGCACTTCTCACCGTAAAAATGATGTCTCCAAATTTTTAGCTCAAAAACAATGGCAGCTAGCTCTAAATCATGTGTCGGATAGTTCTTTTCATGTGGCTTTAGCTGTCTAGAGGCGTAAGCGATTACCTTCCCTTTCTGCATAAGTACACAACCAAGTCCATCCATAGACGCATCACTATAAATCACAAACTCCTTACCTGGTTCTGGTTGTACTAAAACAGGAGCTTTAGTCAACAATGCTTTTAACTTATCAAAACTCTGTTGACACTTCTCAGTCCATTCAAACTTGACATCCTTTCGCAGCAATCTTGTGAGCGGGGTAGCTATCATAGAAAATCCCTCTACAAATCATCTATAATATCCGGCAAGACCAAGAAAACTTCTAACTTCTGATACATTTCTAGAAGGCTTCCAATCAACAATGGCTGAAATCTTGCCCGAATCAACCTTAATACCTTCACCTGAGACAATATGTCCAAGAAAACCAACTTCTTGTAACCAGAACTCACTTTTGCTGAACTTGGCATACAACTGATTATCTCTCAGAATCTGTAAAACTGTTCTCAAATGCTCTGCATGCTCAGTCTCATCATGAGAATAAATTAAAATATCATCAATGAACACAATTACAAACTTATCCAGGTATGGTCTGAAAATTCGGTTCATTAAGTCCATGAAAATGGCAGAAGCATTAGTCAAGCCAAATGGCATCACAAGGAACTCATAATGACCATACCTAGTCCGGAAAGCAGTCTTCAGGACATCTGACTCTTTAACTCGCAACTGATAGTATCTGGATCTCAAATCTATCTTGGAAAACACAGTAGCTCCTTTCAATTGATCAAACAGATCATCAATTCTAGGCAATGGATACTTGCTCTTTACTGTTACCTTGTTAAGTTGCCGATAATCTATGCACAATCTCATCGATCCGTCTTTCTTTTTCACAAATAGCACTGGTGCACCCCATGGTGAACTACTAGGTCTTACAAAGCCTTTATCTGCTAATTCCTGTAACTGAGCTTTCAATTCTTTCAATTCCAACGGAGCCATTCTACAAGGAGCAATAGAAATGGGCGTGGTACCTGGAATCAACTCAATACCAAACTCAACTTCTCTAACAGGAGGCAAACCTGGTAGTTCTTCCGGAAACACATCGAGAAACTCACATACCACGTGCACTCGATTCAATTTTCAATTCGGATCTTTAGTGTTCAACACAAAAGCAAGATAAGCTTCATACCCTTTTCTCAAACATTTACGAGCGGACATAATGTAAATTATGGAAAATGAACTATCTGACTCTTCTGAATTAACCCGGATAATTTCACCATTTTCACGCTTCAACTCAATGAATTTCTTCCCATAATTCACTATCACATCATGTGCAGTCAACCAATCCATACCAAGAATCACATCAAACTTATCAAATGGCAATAGCATGAGATCGGCCGAAAAACAGTAGCCTCTAATCATCAAAGGACAATTTCTACATACTTTATCTACTAATACATGCTTGCCTAATGGGTTCGATACTTTAATCACAAATTCTATAGATTCTATAGGCATACTTATACTAGGCATCAATTTCTTACAAACATATGAATGAGTTGAACCCGGATCAATCAAAGCAATGACATTAATATTATGTAGAGAAAATGTACCTGTAATCACATCGGGGAAGGATGCCTCTTCGCATGTACGAATAGCATAAGTTTTTGCAGGGGCTCTAGCACTTGGTCTCACAGCTGAATCGCTTGAGGTACCTCTGTTACTTGCTCCTACTCCCGGTTGCCTCAGTAATCTGCCTCTAGTAGGAGTATTTCCGGATCTAGCACTCTGTGTTATCTCTCGATTAGCTACCTCTGGACATTCTCGTACAAAATGATCTGGAGCACCGCATTTATAACAAACATTTTCGCCTGCCCAACAAGGACCATAATGAAGTCTACCACACCGTGGACACCCTAATCTACCCTGTCCAACATTACCTACACTCGCAGTCGAGGTGGTTCGAGCCTCCGAATCCTTAAATCTGCTACCTCTATTCTGACTAGAATACCTGGCTGAGAAACTAGATCTGGTAGAAAACTCCTTTGGCCTTTTGGATGTAGCTTGGAATGACCTGCTCATCTGTCTCTTCTTTGTATCTTGTGTCTCTGTCTCAACTTTGCCTTTTCTTTTAATAGCCTCCTCGCCTTACTGTGCTCTCTCAACTAAAATAACGAACTCTTTTATTTCTAGGACACCCACTGATAGTCGGATATCATCATTTAACCTATCCTCAAACCTTTTACACATGATAGTCTCTGTGGACACACATTCTCTAGCATATTTACTAAGCCTGACAAATTCACGCTCATAATTGGTCACCGTCATAATACCTTGTTTCAATTCCAGGAATTCCTTTCTCTTCTGATCAATAAACCTCTGACTGATGTACTTTTTACGAAATTCCTCCTAAAAGAAATCCCAAGTGACCCTTTCCTTTGGTACAATTGATACAAGTGTTTGCCACCAGTGGTAGACTGAGTCTCTAAGAAGTGATACTACACATTTCATACATTCCTCACGTGTACAAGATAATTCGTCAAAGACTCTGATAGTATTTTCTAACCAAAATTCTGCTCTTTCTACATCATCATCCTTTGTTGCTCGGAACTCTTCTGTCCCTTGTTTCCTGATTCTATCAACTGGTAGCTTTTCTCTTATCACTGTACCTATGACTGGGGAAGCTTGAGCTGCATGGGTAGCCTAAGAATCATAAGGGGGTGGAGGTCTAACTGCCGGATTCGTACGAACGAACTTGGCAAACAAATCATTCAAAGCTTGGAAGAGAGCTTCTCGAGTCACTCCTCCCTGATTAACTGTTGTTGGCCTATTCTCAGATGGCGCTGCCCCTTCTGTGGGAGCAGGCGCATTACTTTCTACATCATCATCACCAGCTCGCTCGGAATCCATTACTATAAAACAAAATATTTAAAAATCGTCAGGAGTCGTCACACTATCAAAATACAGGTATGGCATGTATAGCTAGACTTTTACTCAAACTAACTGTTCCGAGAACCGACTAAACCTGCTCTAATACCAATAAATGTAATGCCCCCATGCCCGAAACCATCATCGAAGTTAAGCTTGAGGTGTTACTAATCTTATTTTACTTTTTTAAACAATTCTAACTACTTATAGTAATTTTCGGAATAAACTGTTTTTCTGCGTCATGATTGCTTAAAAATTCATATCTCGAGTTAAAAAAACTGAAATCCAATTACATAAAATTTACCTGAAAATAGACTCATATATCTATTTACTAATTTTTTTATAGAATTTTTGGTTGAGTCAATTAGTACAGTTTATTAGTTAAAGTTACTCCTGTTTTAGAATTCGACTGCACTGACCTCTACTTACTACGAACCACTTTTCTCCCTCTAAAAATTTCATATGACAATACCGTTTCTTTCTATTAAAACTAGATTCAATAAGTATTCTAACCATATAAATTACACCACCTGATTATTTTTATAAAATTTATGGTGAATTTATAAAGTTGAAATAGGGGATCCAGAAATCGCTCTGGCCCTATTTCACTAAAACTCAGATATATTATAAAATACAAAACCTTTACCTGCTTTGCTTATTCCATATGAAAATAGACACAATGAGCTTTAATTTCATATATTATTCACTATCAAACCATGTCTCTACAAATTTTTGTGATTTTTCAAAATCACATTATTTCTGATACTTGAATCCATTTTTAAGTTACTTTCACATTTTTCATAATTTTCATGTGATAGTTACTACTTAATCATTCATACTATTAAACATGTATATCATCAGCCATTCTATTAGCTAATCACTAGCAAATATTTACACATCATTCATTGATCATATCATATCAAAAGAAACCAAGTTCCTATACATGCCATACACAAAACGAAACGTCTAACTATACCAATGTAATTTCTTCGATAGTGTGATCGGGTCTCCGACGTTTCCTTCGATCCCCGAGTGGCTTGATAAAAACTATAAGAAAAATAAAATAAGAGAGTAAGCATTAGGCTTAGTAAGCTTACAAGCAAATAAATTACAACATTCAACATAATAAATAAATATACATCAAGTCACCTAGCCTCATAAACTTTCTTTACTTCTCATTTTCTACCTTCTTCTTTACTCACTTACCTTCTTTCTTACTGACCTTTCACTATTCATAAATATAATCTACCTTCCCTTTTGCTGATAATTCACTATGATTTAACATATACAATGACCCGTTGAACCACTCGGAATACTAAGGATACTAGGGTCGTTCCTGTCTATCAATGTCCTGTCAATGCCATGTCTTCGACATGGACTTACATGAATTATTCTTATCTCCAATGCCATATTTATATATATAATATGGGCTTACATGGCTCATTCCTGTCTCCAAAGCCATATATCCGATATGGACTTACATGGCTCATTTCTATCCTGTCTGTCAACCCCAATATTCTAATATTCCTAAGGTCAAGCGGGGCTTCCTAATGCTTTTTTCTGCTACTTACTTTAATTCGACTTTAAATATTCTCAAAAAAAATAAGTATATAAATGCTGGAAATTAACAATAATAATGTAAAATATAAGAATATTGCATTTATTTACTGTAAACTTACCTCGATACAAAATGTGACTAAACTTTACAATTTAGTCCTTTACTTTTTCTTTTCCCCGATCTACTCTTGAATTTCGTTCTTCTTGATCTATAATAGAAAATTTAACTTATTTAATATTCACATTTATCAAAACAGTCATTTACTCAAACTTTAAAAAATTACATTTTTACCCCTAAACTTTTGCATATTTACACTTTCACCCCAAATCTCATAAATTAAACTTCAACCTATTTTCTTATGTTTTATGACACGCTGATCATTTTTCCCTTCTACGGCAGCATCAAATTCATACTCTAACATGCACTTATGACTATTAGGTATTTTACCGATTAAGCCCTTTTACTCGTTTTTACCTAAAACCGAGTAGCACAAGTTGTCTAACATAATCTAAGACCTCATATTCTATCATAAAACATCAAAATAAACACTTTTCACCTATGGGTATTTTTCCAAATATGAACCCTAACTTAAATTATTGCTAGCATAAGCTTTATCGAGCTACTGGACTCCGAAAACGTAAAGAAGATTAAAAACGGGGCTTGAACTCACTTACTATGGAGCTTGAAAATTGAAGAAACCCTAGCTATGGAGAGAGCAAAATTCGGCAGCAACCATATGAGAAAGATGACCATTTGTGTTATTTTTCCCATTTTATTTCATTTAATATACAAATGACCGAAATGCCCCTCCTTACTAAACTTTCAAAAATTCCTTCCATGTCCTAATTTTTGTCCATGAACTTAAAATTGGTTAAATTGCTATTTAAGACCTCCTCATTAATATTCCAAAACAATTTCATACTAAAAACTTCTAGAATGCAAGTTTGCAAATTATTCGATTTAATCCCTAACCTCAACTTAAGCACTTTATGCATAAAATTTCATCATGAAATTTTCGCACAATCATGTAATCATATCATGAACCTCAAAATAATAATAAAATAAATTTTTCTACCTCGGATTTGTGGTTTCGTAACCACTATTCCGTTTAGGCCCTATTTCGGGATGTTACATGATGTGAGACTAAAATATGGCTTATTGAAACTCAATTCAAGGATAAGAGGAAATTGGCAATCGACCTACAGCTTCCTAAACCAGTCATGCACTTGTTGAACACCATAATAGTAAGTAAGGTTACCTTGGTCGAGTAAAGAAGCAGAGGTTCGACTGCCCAATATCCACAAGCGACACCTTCACTCTCCAAGAGACTCTAGAACCCAAAAGAAAACACCACACCTAGGAGAAAGGAGCGTAAGAATCGGTAAGAAGGGAATAAGTATTCGACTCTTTAGTAGTGAAAGAGTACTTACCGCCTTGTTAAGAACAACACCAACCGCAACCAAAAAGGGATAGAGTATTTGGTCTCAATAGCCAGATGAATAGGAATGAACTTTGATGAACTTGAGAATCCAAAGAGGATGATGGTATAATCGGTCAAGTGAGAAGAAGAGAGGGAGGGTGAAAGATGACAGTGTATTCGGCCAAAAGGGGTAACGTTAAAGTGATGGAGAGGAAGAAAGGGGATATTCGACCAAGAGCTTACAACCAGAAAGAAGAGGAGCAAGGGAAAATCGGTGACCAAAATGACCAAACACGAAATGACCAAAACAAACTAAGGAGAAAAAAACCAAAAAATAATGACCAATCCCTTTGCTTTTGCTCCAAAAACCAAAAATGCCAAAAGTGAGAGTCCAAAATATTCACACCCACAACCACTCCACTCAACACTCCTTGATCCACTCCCCCAAACTGTCCCCAAATCTCTCCTCTATTTCCTCAGTTGACCGATTCAAACTCCTTCAACTACACATAAAATTCAGCTACATGATCCCCTTCTCCATTCAAACACCTCAACCGCCAACACATAGAGTCCCAAAGCCATACAACCACCCACACGACAATTAGCAAAAATAACTCACCCTTGCACGCAGTAGGACTCGAACTCAAGTCCCTTACCATTAGCAACACGCCACTAACCTTTGGACCAACAAGCTTTTTATGTCTTGCTTTACTCACATTAGTCTAAGAGTCTACTAACTGGAGACAAGGGTTAATTAAAGTAAAAGCCAAAATTTTTTCTCAAGCCAAAGCTTGAACCCATGACTTCCTAGACTCTCCCAGAGCACTACACCATTAGGGAAAAAATACATCCACATCACACACACACAAATAATTTTAACAGGGGTTTTTGGGAATTGGGGCGTTATAGGTAACGCGCCCGTGTAAACAGGCCATGTGACTCACACGGTTATCAAACACGCCCGTGTCATAGGCCATGTGAAAATAGGGCATACATACTAACTTGTACCACATGGCTGGAGACATGCCAGTGTGCCTTGGCCGTTGTCGAAACTTACTTGGGTCACACGACTAACCACACGCCCGTGTGTCTAGCCCATGGAACTAGCCACACACGCCCATATGCGAAGGCTATGTGCCTCACACGTCCACCAGACACACTCGTGTTTCAAGGCCATGCTCGAGACTAACTTTAATTTGTAGGACAATCGCAGGGGACACACAACCATGTAACATGGCTGTGTGTTGCACACGGATAAGACACACACCTGTGTCTATGCTCGTGTGGACAAAAATTAGGCCATTTGCAAAGCCAATTTGCTACCTGAATCTCGAGCACACATAACAACCAAAATAGCACCATTATCTCACACATATAGTCAACCAAACATATCAATTCATACACAATCATACCATCCAGACATTACCATTTCAACCATTTAATTCCACAACCAAAACATACCATTTCAACGTGTCAAAATCATTAAGTATGCATAATTCTCAAATGCATTTAATTAACATCATATTACCTAATTCATGTCATAAAACTTATCATATTCGAACCAACATAAAAAACAATATAAAACTCATATAAATAACTTACCAAGCACATAACTTAGGCCAACTTATAGGGCTAAAACATAACAACATTTCCAACCAAAAATAAGCCAAATCTCATAGATATAATCTTAACATAAAACATATCATTTACTCACTAGCCTATACATGCCATACATTAATATTTACAACTTCAAAAGTACCAAAATATTGTTCGATAGTGTGACGATGATCCTTAACGATCCCCGAGGTCGCGGAAGCTTTGATAATCTGTAAAATAATTGAAAAACACAGAAAGTAAGCTTTCTAAAGCTTAGTAAGCCATATACAAATAAATATAACTCATGAATCAAGTATAATTTAATACATTCATTTAGAATTCATAACCATTTCACATATGCATTTTATGAAGCATATCATATTCATTTGTTCATATACAAATCATATAATCCCAATTCACTTCACTTACACATATAGTATATTTCACTTTCATGAATATCATATATCATCTTTTAATCATAATTAAACATATACTTACTTCTCATCCTCAACTTTACACACATTTTAAACGTACCTGAATTGGGTACACATTTCATATATTCATTCATTTGTCGGAGTGCCTGTTGAACCGTACGGAATCAAATAGGATACGCGGATAGCTCGTACAATGCTAACGTCCCAGACGTGGTCTTACATGTAATCAAATATTAATGCCACTATTCCAGACAGGGTCTTACACGAAATCAAATACGATGCCGATGTCACAGACATGGTCTTACATGTAAATCTCAAATCGATGCCAATGTCCCAGACATGGTCTTACACGAAATCACATATCGGAATCCTATGTCATGACATATGTATCCTAACTATTCCTATGGTTTGTACGGGACTTTTCGGACGTCGTCACATTATCGGAACTCTCTCAGATTTCTCATATTACACTCAAATAGACATTTATAACTATTTATTAACATATAAGCAGTAATAATTCAATTCAAACACATTTATTTGTATATCGACTTACCTCGTATGAGATTGAATGGAAACGAACGACTACTCAACTACTTTCGTTTCCTCCCGATCTAATTCTGTTTTCTTTGGTTCTTGATCTAAGAACATTCAAATTTAACTCTTTTATTCACCAAATCATTCAATTCAATCCATTTACACATATTTAGGGCATTTTACAAATTAGCCCTCATATTTTCACATTTTAACAATTTAGTCTTTCATCACAAAAATCACAAAATATACAAAATTCCTATATACACATGCTTAGCTGAATTTTCCCTTAGCTTATATATGCCTACATATTTCACTTATTTCACATTTTAGCCCCTCAATTTCTCATTTTCACAAATTATTCCAAAATACTCAAATTCATCAAAAATTCAAATACAAAACATATTAACCCAATACATATCTTTCATTTTTCATCAATTGACAACACAAAACTCATGGATTAATCCATGACATATCTCAAAATCATCATCAAATTCAAAAATTCAAGCATGGGCTAGCTAGAGTACTAAGCAACAATCACAAAAATGTAGAAATTATCAACAATCAAACAAAAATGAACTTACAATGAAGCTTAGTTGTAGCTGAACCCTAAAACACCATCCTTCTCAATTTTCGGCAAAAACAAAGATGAATATCACTAATCTTTTGTTTTGTTGTATTATATTATCATTAATAATCCTTTTACAAATTTAACCTTTAATAAACCACTATAAAATCACTTAATGGATGGTCATTTCTGTCCATTAACCTTATCAATGGCATAATAACAACATAAGGACCTTTTCTATAAGAAGCCATAGCAATTTGACACTTTAACAATTAGCAAACCACTTTTACAAATTCTGGGATTAGGTCCTTTCTATCAAATCGAACACACAAACGGTAAAATTTTCATATGAAATTTTCACACATATCATATATCATGCTGTAAATACGGAAAATAATATTAAAAATACTTTTCTAATTTGGATTTGTGGTCCTGAAACCACTATTTTGACTAGAGTCTAAATCGGGTTGTTACAACGTTCCCCCTTAGGGATTTTCGTCCCCAAAAATCTTACCATTGAACAGATTTGTATATTGCTATCTCATAGCATCCTCGGGCTCCATGTAGCCTCTTCAACACTGTACCTATGCCACATTACTTTTACTAACGAAAATTTCTTATTTCGTAGTCCTTTAACCTCGCGAGCTAAGATACGGATCAGTTCCTATTCATAAGTCATATTAGGCTGGACGGAGTAATCACATGTGAGGGATCAGATCGATATAATCGAAGCATTGATACGTGAAACACATTATGAATCTTTTCTAACTCAGGTGGCAATAATAATTTATATGCAACTATCTCGATACGCTCAATAATCTCAAACGGTCTAATGAACCTCAGACTCAATTTTCCTTTTCTGTCAAATCAGAATATTTTCTTCCCCGGAGATACTTATAAAAACACTTTATCCCCGACTTCAA
Source organism: Gossypium longicalyx (assembly GCA_025698465.1). Taxonomy (NCBI): domain Eukaryota; kingdom Viridiplantae; phylum Streptophyta; class Magnoliopsida; order Malvales; family Malvaceae; genus Gossypium; species Gossypium longicalyx. The sequence continues at coordinate 49,872,096 of CM046995.1, forward strand.
ACTCAATATCTTTTCGTTTCAAGTCTAGGTATGATTTCTAACGATCTGACGCTACTTTCAGACTTTCACCAATCATTTTCACTTTCTGTTCAGTCTCTTTAATCAAATCAACCCTGTGAATCTTATTCTCACTAAGCTCAGACCAGTATAACAGTGTTCGGCATTTATAACTGTATAAAGCTTCGTACGGTGCCATTTTAATGCTCGATTGAAAACTATTATTATACGTAAATTCAATCAATGGAAAATATTGTTCCCATGAATCTTCGAACTCAAGAATACAACATCTCAATATATCCTCGAGTATCTGAATAATCGCTCGGATTGACCATCCGTCTATAGGTGAAAAGCAGTACTAAAATACAATTTCATACCTAAAGCATCTTGCAGTTTCTTCCAAAATCTCGAAGTGAATCTCGAATCTTTATCTGACACAATAGACGGTAGCACCCCGTGCAATATCACAATTTCGAAAATGTATAAGTCAGCTAACTTATCAAGTGATAATCTGTTCGAACTGGAATGAAATGAGCTGATTTCTTTAATCTATCAACTATAACCAAAATTGCATCCATCTTTCTCAGAGATAAGGGTAAACCCGAAACAAAATCCATCGTCACTCTATCCCCTTTCCACTCGGGAATCATAATCGATTGTAACAAACTGGATGAAACCTAATGTTCAGCTTTAACTTGCTAACAGACCAAACATTTCGAAACAAAGTCAAAAATATCTCTTCTCATTCCAGGCCACCAGTATAGTTGTTTCAAATCATTATACATTTTCGTATTTCCCAAATGAACAGATAAAAGACTGTTGTGAGCTTCGTTCATCTGAATTAACTCTGGATTTCTCAGAACACAAATCCGATCTCGTAATCTCAAACAATCATTGTCATTAATTCTAAATTCTGAATCAGGATTCAATTCACACTAAGCTCATTTTGCTATTATCTCATTATCAACTCTCTGTGCATCACAAATTTGTTGTAAAAATAACTGTCTCGCTTCCAATTTGGCTAAACCTAATCCATCATCAGACATAAATAAATGTGCGTTTATCACACGTAGCACAAATAGTGATTTCTGACTCAAAGCATCAACAAAAACATTTGCTTTTCTCGAATGGTAATCAATAACTAGCTTGTAGTCTTTTAACAGTTCTAGCCATCTTCTCTGTCGCAGATTCAAATCTTTCTAAGTCATCAGATATTTCAGGCTTTTATGATCTGAAAGCACGTGACATTTCTCACCAAACAGATAGTGATGCCAAATCTTCAAAGCGAACACAATCATAGCTAATTCAAGGTCGTGTGTCGGATAATTCTTTTCATGCGACTTTAATTGTCTCAAGGCATAGGCTATAACTTTTCCTTTCTGTATCAAAATCTAACACTAGAGCTTTAGCCAATAGGGCTTTCAACTGATCGAAACTTTTCTAACATTTATCTGACCACTCGAACTTTACATCTTTCTATAACAATCTCACCAATGGAGTTGTAATCATTGAAAAGCCTTTTACAAACCATATTTAATAACTAGCCAGTCCTAGAAAACTGCAGACTTCAGAAACATTTCTCGAAGGCTTCCAATCTAAAATTGCTAAAATTTTGCTTGGATCAACTCGGATACCAGATGTTGATACATTATGGCCCAGAAAACTGACTTTGTGCAACCATAATACACATTTACTGAACTTCGCATATAACTGCTTATCACGTAAAGTCTGTAACACTATTCTCAAATGCTCGGGATGTTCAATTTCATCAGGCGAATAAATCAAAATGTCATCAATGAATACGACAACAAATCAATCTAAATACGATCTAAAAATTCTATTCATTAAATCCATAAAAATAGCAGGAGCATTCGTTAATCCGAAAGGCATAACTAAAAACTAATAATGCCCGTACCTCGTTCGGAAAGTAGTTTTTGGAATGTTTGAATCTTTTACACACAACTGATAGTATCTCGATACCAGAACTATCTTTGAAAATACAGAAGCTCATTTCAACTGATCGAACAAATCATCAATTCGCGGTAGAGGATACTTGTTCTTAATAGTCACTTTATTTAACTAACGACAATCAATACACATTCTCATCGTGCCATCTTTCTTTTTCACAAATAGAATGAGAGCACCCCAAGGCGAATAACTTGGTTGTGCGAATCCTCTATCAGTCAACTCTTCTAGCTGAGCTTTCAGTTCTTTTAATTCGGTTGGTGCCATTCTATATGGAGCTATTGATATCGAAGTAGTTCCCGGCACTAACTCAATACCAAACTCAACTTCTTGTATCGGAGGTAATCCCAGTAATTCTTCAGGAAACTCACAAACAACAGGCACTGATTTTATTTTCCTTTCTGTCACTTTTGTATTAATCACATAGGCAAAGTAGGCTTCACAACCCTTTTTCACATATTTCAGAGCTTACGTCGAAGATATCACAGCTGGTAGCCTATTGAAATCACTAGACTCAATTCAGATTACCTCGTCATTCTTGCATCTCAGATCAATTGTCTTTCGTTTGCAGTTCACTATCGCATCATGTAGTGTTAACCAATCCATACCCAAAATTATATCAAACTCGTCAAAGGGTAATAATGTAACACCCCCTTACCCGAGACCATCGCCGGGGTCGAGTATGAGACATTACTAAACTCATTTTAGCATTTAAACAAGTTCAAACAATTCTCATAGTAAACTGTCCATCTGCGTCACAGTCGCTAAAAGATTCATATCTCGAGTTACGAAACTCAAAATCCAATTTCGTAAATTTTCCCTAAAACTAAACTCATATATCTACTTACTAATTTTTTTCTAGAATTTTTGGTTAGGCTAATTAATACAGTTTATTAGTTAAAGTCTCCCCTATTTAAGGGTTCGGCTACTCTGACCCATGTGTATTATGAATCAGATATCTCCTTGTACAGAGTTTCAATGACTATGTCGTTTGTTTCTTATAAAACTATACTCAATAAGGATTTCATATATTTAAGATACAATTCGTAATTGTTTTTATACAATTTATGGTGAATTTCTAAAGTCAAAATAGGGGATTCAGAGATTGCTCTGACCCTATTCCACCAGAACTTAAATCTCTCATAAAATATAACTCATTTACCTGTTTCGTTTCTTCCATATGAAAATAGACTCATCAAGATTCGATTCCACAACTTATTCATCATTTAATTACATTTCTACTATTTTTAGTGATTTTTCAAATTCACGTCATTGTTGCTGACTGATTCTGTTTTGTGGCCAATTTTACCTTTCCAAGGATTTTCATGGTTTAGTTAAGACATAAAGCATACATGTTATCATATATAAACTTGATTAGCCATTCCAATAGCTAATCATTCGCAAACATTTCCATTCCATCCATGGGCCATATTGTAAGATTATACACACAAAATGTTTGGAATGCTATACATGCCATATTTCCAAAAATTACAAGTCAACCACAATTGTTCAGTGATAGTGTGAGCGTGCCTCCGACCGTCCCGATCTCCAAATTAACTTGTCAAAAATACAAAGAATGAAAAGATGAGAGTAAGCATAGATGCTTAGTAATTCCATATGCAAATAACAAATAACTTAACAAAGCAACTATACCAACCAACATTGGCATAATATCACCAAAACATATATCACATTTCTATTCATCATTCATCATCTTACCATATTATTATTGTCGTGTCCAGTCTCAACCCAAGGGTTAAGTACATACCTGTCCAAAGTGCCCATTCCACAACACTTACCAATACGTCACTTGCATCTTGAGTATTCTTCAATTTTACTAGAATTTTACCCGTTGAACACATCGGAATATAATTCGGATACATGGAAAGTTTGCACATAAGTGCCACATATGTAGCCAAGCTACCATGTAACCCGCCCATAAGCGAACTCGGACTCAACTCAAAGAGCTCGGGCGTTCGCATCCATAAGTGAACTCAGACTCAACTCAACGAGCTCGGATACCTAGTTACATCTCACGAACTCGGACATCCATAAGTGAACTCGGACTCGACTCAACGAGCTCGGATACCCAAGTATCCTAATCTATTCCTAAGGTTCAACGGGACTTTCCTCGTTCGTACTCCTTTACCATTCTCCTTGGAATACCAGTGACGATACTTCGGTAGTCTTTCACATTTTTCACATAATTCATAAAATTTTTGCATGTTGTCCAACAATTACCACAAAGCATAGAATCGCATAATAACAATCATAATATTGTATAAATAGCATTAAATGATTTAAAATAACGGTTATATTAAAATATTTACATATGAACTTACCTCGGTACAATATGCTAGAAATCAAGCCTATTCCTCGGAAACTTTATTTCTCCCGCGATCACCAGTTGAATCTCGTTTCTCTTGATCTATAATAACAAATTTAGCTTATTTAATACTCACATTTATTAAAACAGTCCTTGACTCAAACTTGGGAAAAATTACATTTTTGCCCCTAAACTTTTGCATATTTAAACTTTTGCCTCAGAGCTCGAAAATTAAACTTCATCCTATTTTCTTATGTTTTATGACATGCTGAACATTTTTTTCCTTCTATAGCAACATCAAATTCACACTCTATCATGTATTTATGAACATTAGCTATTTTTACCGATTTTGTCGTTTTACTCGTTTTCACGTAAAATCGCTTAGCAAAAGTTGTTTAACACAATTTCAAGTTTCATATTCTACCATAAGACATCAAAATAAACTTATTTCACCTATGGATATTTTTTCAAATATAAGCCCTAGGTTAAATTATTACTAGAATAAGCTAAATCAAGTTACTAGGACTCCAAAAACGTAAAGAACATTAAAAACGGGGCTTGGAATCACTTATTATGGAGCTTGGAAGCTTGAAACAAACCCTAGCTATGGAGAACCCTTGAAATTTCGTCCTAATGAAGAAAATGGACATATTTTGTCATCTTTTTCCTTTTTTTAATCATTTAATTACCAAATGACAAAAATACCCTTCATTACTAAACTTTCAAAATTTCCATCCATGTCCAATTTTTGTCCAAAACTTAGAAATTGGTCAAATTTCTATTTACGACCTCCTAATTAATATTCCAAAGCAATTTCATACTAAAAACTTCTAGAATCCAAGTTTTGCAACTTATTCAATTTAGTCCCTAATTACAAATTAATCACTTTGTGCATAGAATTTCTTCACGAAATTTTCCAACAATCATGCAATCATATCATAGACCTCAAAATAATCATAAAATGATTATTTCTCTCTCGGATTTGTGGTCCCAAAACCACTATTCCGATTAGGCCCTAATTCGGGATATCACAACTCTCTCCCCTTTTTGGATTTTCGTCCCCGAAAATCTTACTAGTAAATAGGTGTGGGTATTGATTCCTCATAGTTTCCTCGGGCTCCCATGTAGCCTCTTCTACCCCATGTTTTTTCCATAATACTTTCACGAGAGCGATACTTTTGTTTCTTAGTTGTTTGACCTCCCGAGCTAAAATTTTAACCGGTTCTTCATTGTAAGTCATATCCGGTTGTAACTCGATTTCTGTCGGTGAAATCACATGTGAAGGATCTGAACGATACCGACGTAACATAGATACATGGAGTACATTATTAATCTTCTCTAATTTTAGTGGTAATGCTAACCGATACGCTACCGGTCCAATTCTTTCAATTATCTCATACGGTCCAATGAAACGTGGACTCAACTTGCCTTTTCGACCGAATCTAAGAACTTTCTTCCACGGGGACACTTTTAAAAACACTTTATCACCAACTTGAAATTCAATCTCTTTTCGCTTCAAATCTGCCTAAGATTTTTGCCTATCCGAAGCAGCTTTCAAACAATCTCGAATCACTTTCACATTTTCTTCAGTTTCCTTGATTAAATTAACTCCGTAAATCTGGTTTTCTTTGAGTTCGGTCCAATACAGCAGTGTCTGACACTTGCGACCATATAATGCTTCATAAGGTGTCATTTTCAAACTCGTCTGATAACTGTTATTGTAAGCAAATTCCACCAACAGTAAGTACCTTTCCCAATTTCCTTGGAACTCCAACATGCAACATCTGAGCATGTCTTCAAGAATCTGAATTACTCTCTCTGATTGTCCATCAATCTATGGATTGAAGGCAGTGCTGAAACTTAACTTCGTACCTAATGCTTCTTGTAGTTTTTTTGCCAAAATCGCGAAGTAAACCTCGGATCTCTATCCGAAATAATCAACAACGGTACTCCGTGAAGTCTAACAGTCTCACTGATATATAATTCAGCCAATTTATCAATAGGATAATCAGTGCGTACCGGATTAAAATGAGTTGATTTAGTCAATCTGTCGACTATTACCCAGATGACATCTTTCTTCTTAGGAGTTAATGGCAATCCTGATACAAAATCCATAGTAATTCGATTCCATTTCCATTCCAGAATCATGATAGGCTGAAGTAGACCCGAAGGCACCTGATGTTCAGCTTTTACTTGCTGACAAATCATACATTTCGATACAAACTCAAAAATATCTCTTTTCATTCCGTTCCACCAATACATTTTCTTCAAATCATTGTACATTTTTGTACTGCCCGGATGCATTGACAAACAACTACTGTGTGTTTCATGCAAGATTTTCTGAATCAACTTATCATTCTTTTGTACAAAAATTCGATCTTTAAACATCAAGTAACCATTAGAACCGATTCTGAAATCTGATCCCGTATCAGTCTCACATTGCTTTCTCTTGGCTTGCAAATCTTGTTCATTTTTCTGAGCTTCACAAATCTCTTGTAAAAACATCGGTCTTGCTCTCAACTCTACTAGAATCGAACCATCATTAGATACTGTCAACTAAGTATTCATAGCTCTCAAAGTAAATAACGACTTTCTACTCAAGGCATCGGCAACCACATTTGCTTTCCCCAGATGATAATCAATCACAAGCTCATAATCTTTCAATAATTCTAACCATCTCCGCTGTCTCAAATTCAAATATTTTTGTGACATCAAGTACTTGAGACTTTTGTGGTCGGTATATACTCGGCACTTTTCACCATACAAATAATGTCGCCAAATCTTCAAAGCAAACACTACAGCAGCCAGTTCCAAATCATGAGTCGGATAATTCTTTTCGTGAGGTTTTAACTGCCTTGAAGCATAAGCCACCACTTTTCTTTCTTGCATAAGTACACATCCCAATCCATTTAGGGAAGCATCACTATACACCACAAATTCTTTACCTGACTCGGGTTGTACCAACACTGGTGCTTCAGTCAGTAACTTTTTCAAGATTCTATTGACATTCTTCCGTCCACTCGAATTTAACATCCTTTTGGAGTAGTCTAGTCATAGAAGTACCAATCATAGAAAATCCATTCACAAATTGTCGATAATAACCAGCTAGACCGAAGAAACTTCTAACCTCAGTCACATTCTTCGGTGGTTTCCAATCAACAATAGCCGGAATTTTACTGGGATCAACCCGTATACCATTACCCGAAACAATATGACCTAAGAATCCGACTTCTTGAAGCCAAAACTCACTTTTACTAAACTTGGCATACATCTGTTTATCTCTCAAAGTTTGCAAATCTATTCTCAAATGCTCAGCATGCTCTGTCTCATCCTTCGAATAGATCAAGATATCATCAATAAATAGCATAACAAACTTGTCCAAGTATGGTCGAAATATGCGGTTCATTAAATCCATAAACACAGCAGGAGCATTTGTCAAACCAAATGGCATAACTAAAAATTCATAATGGTTGTACCTTGTTCTAAAAGCAGTTTTTGGCACATCTGATTCTTTCACTCGCAACTGGTAGTACTCAGACCTCAAGTCAATCTTTGAGAACCATGTCGCTCCTTTCAACTGATCGAATAAATCATCAATTCTTGGCAACAGATACTTGTTCTTGACTGTCACCTATTTAACTGCCAATAGTCTACACACAATCACATTGAACTATCCTTCTTTTTCAAAAATAATACGGGAGCACCCCAAGGTGAAAAACTCGGTCTCACAAAGCCTTTGTCAGTCAACTCTTGCAACTGTGACTTCAATTCTTTCAACTCTGTTGGTTCCATTCTATAGGGAGCAATTGAGATCGGTGTTGTTCCCGATATAAACTCTTCTGGAAATACATCCGCGAATTCACACACACAATTGGCACTGATTCTACTTTCTTTTCAGATTCTTTTGTATTAAACACATACGCCAAATAAGCTTCATAACCCTTTTTCAGATATCTCTGAGCCGACATCGAAGTAATTACACTAGGCAATGCCTCTGATTCGTCCAGTTTAACCCGCAAAATTTTACAATTTTCACATTTCAATTCAATAACTTTCTGTCTACAATTCACTCTAGCATCATCCAGTGTTAACCAATCCATACCCAAAATGACATCGAATTCATCAAATGGCAACAACATCAAGTCGGCCGAAAAATAATGACCTCTAATCATCAAAGGACATTTCTTGCATACATTATCAACTATGACACATTGGCCTAACGGGTTCGATACTTTAACCATAAATTCTGTAGACTCAATAGGTATATTCATATTAGATACCAATTTCATACACACATACTAATGAGTAGAACCAAGGTCAATCAAAGTAATAACATTAATATCATAAAGAGAGAAAGTACCGGTAATCACGTCGGGAGATGAAGCATCTTCACGCGCCCTTATGGCATAAGCTCTAGCAGGAGCTCTAGCTTCATATTTCGGTGCTGATTTTCTTACTGCATTCTTGCTGCTTGCCTCGTTCCCAGCATTTCTCGAAAATCTTCCTCTCGAAATAGTACCACTTGGCTTTGCACTCTGAAATTTTTCTTTCTCGATCCTCTCTGGACAATCTCTAATAAAATAATCCAGAGACCCACACTGGTAACATTCATTAGTTCTACAAGGACCAAAGTGACTTCTACCACATCGTTGGCACTCGGTTCTAGCAATTCTCGAATTTCTCATACTAGCCACCGAAGTAGTCCGAGATCTGGAACCCATATTTTTTTCTTACGATCCCCATATGAATGTCCCCCTGATGCCTGAGAATGAGAATACATATACCTGGACTTTCTAGACTATGGTGGGAGTGTACTGCTCATCGGTCTTTTCTTCCAATTTCTTGTCTCAACCTCTCTCTTTTCTTCTCTTTAATTAGTTCTTCAGCCTTGCAAGCTCGATCAACAAGTACTACGAACTCTTTCAACTCAAGAATTCCTACAAGTACTTTGATATCTTCATTAAGTCCATCTTCGAATCGTCTGCACATTTTAGCCTCTGAAGGAATATATTCTCGAGCATATTTGCTCAATCGAACGAATTCTCTTTCATACTCGGTAACTGTCATGTTGCCTTGCTTCAATTCAAGAAACTCTTTACATTTCTGATCTACAAATCTTTCACTAATATATTTCTTCCGAAATTCTTCTTGAAAGAATTCCCAAGTCACATTCTCTTTTGGCACCACTGAAGTTAATGTCTTCCACCAATGATAAGCTGAATCCCTCAGCAATGATATAGCACACTTTAAGCACTCTTCAGGTGTACAAGATAACTCATCAAATACCCAAATAGAATTTTCGAGCCAAAATTCTGCTTTTTCAGCGTCATCATCAACATTTACCCTGAATTCTTCGGCCCCTTGCTTGTGAATTCGGTCAACCAGAGATCTATGGAATTTCATCAAATCTATACCTAAAGGCATCTGGGGTATAGGTTGAGGAATCGGGGGTGGTGGGGGAGGTTGTTAAGCAGTAGGGTTCGTACGAATGAACTCTGTATACCAAGCATTCATCATTTGGAGAAAGGCTTCCCTAGCCCTATCTCCTCCTCCTTGACCAGCAGTAGGAGGTCGACTTTTAGTTGCCACCGCCCCTTCAGTAGGAGCTAGCGTATTGCTCTTTACATCATCAGCCACAGTTGGATCGGGATCCATTTACTATGAAAAAATCATTTAAAAAGCTCAGGAGTCGTCACACTATCACAAAATATATATATATGGCATGTATAACAAAATCCGTACTTAAACCATATTAGTCTGAGAACTGACTAAACCTACTCTGATACCACCAAATATAACGCCCCCTTATACGAGACCATCGTCGGGGTCGAGTATGAGACATTACTAAACTCATTTTAGCATTTAAACAAGTTCAAACAATTCTCATAGCAAACTATCCATCTGCGTCATAGTCGCTAAAAAATTTATATCTCAAGTTACGAAACTCAAAATCCAATTTCGTATAGTACAGTTTATTAGTTAAAGTCTCCCCTGTTTTAGGGTTCGGCTACTCTAACCCATGTGTATTACGAATCAGATATCTTCTTGTAAAGAGTTTCAATGACTATGACGTTTGTTTCTCATAAAACTAGACTCAATAAGGACTTCATACATGTAAGGTAAAACTCCTAATTATTTTTCTACAATTTATGGTGAATTTATAAAGTCAGAACAGGGGATTCAGAGATCGCTCTGACCGTATTCCACCAAAACTTAAATCTCTCATAAAATATAACTCATTTACCTGTTTCGTTTCTTCCATATGAAAATAGAGTTATCAAGCTTCGATTCCACATCTTATTCATCATTTAATTCCATTTCTACTATTTTTGGTGATTTTTCAAATTCACGTCACTTCTGCTGACTTATTCTGTTTTGTGGTCAATTTTACCTTTCCAAGGATTTTCATGGTTTAGTTAAGACATAAAGCATACATGTTATCATATATAAACTTGATTAGCCATTCCAATAGCTAATCATTCGCAAACATTTCCATTCCATCCATGGGTCATATCGTAAGATTATACACGCAAAATGATTGGAATGCTATACATGCCATATTTCTAAAAATTACAAGTCATTATACCGCAATTGTTTAATGATAGTGTGAGTGTACCTCCGACCGTCCCGGTCTCCAAATTGACTTTTCAAAACTACAAAGAATGAAAAGATGAGAGTAAGCATAGATTCTTAGTAAGTCCATATGCAAATAACAAATAACTTAACAAAGCAACTATACCAACCAACATTGGCATAATATCACCAAAAAATATATCACATTTCTATTCATCATTCATCATCTTACCATATTATTGTTATCGTATCTAGTCTCAACCCAAGGGTTAAGTACATACCTGTCCAAAGTGCCCATTCCACAACAGTTACCAATAGTCACTTGCATCTAGAGTATTCTTCCATTTTACTAGAATTTTACCCGTTGAACACATCAGAATATAATTCGGATACATGGAAAGTTTGCACATAAGTGCCACATATGTAGCCAAGCTACCATGTAACCCGCCCATAAGCGAACTTGGACTTAACTCAACGAGCTCGGGCGTTCGCATCCATAAGTGAACTCAGACTCAATTCAACGAGCTCGGATGCCTAGTTACATCTCACGAACTCGGACTCAACTCAACAAGTTTAGACATTTGCATCCATAAGTGAACTCGGACTCGACTCAACGAGCTCGGATACCCAAGTATCCTAATCTAGTCCTAAGGTTCAACGGGACTCTCCTCGTTCGTACTCCTTTACCATTCTCATTGGAATACCAGTGGCGATACTTCGGTAGTCTTTCACATTTTTCACATAATTCATAAAATTTTTGCATGTTGTCCACCAAATACCACAAAGCCTAAAATTGCATAATAACAATCATAATATCGTATAAACAGCATTAAATGATTTAAAATAACAGTTATATTACAATATTTACATATGAACTTACCTCGGTACATTATGTTAGAAATCAAGCCTATTTCTCAGAAACTTTATTTTTCCCTCGATCACGACTTAAATCTCGTTTCTCTTGATCTATAATAACAAATTGAGCTTATTTAATACTCACATTTATTAAAACAGTCCTTGACTCAAACTTTGGCAAAATTACTTTTTTACCCCTAAACTTTTACATATTTACACTTTTGCCCCAAAGCTCGAAAATTAAACTTCATCCTATTTTCTTATGTTTTATGACATGCTGATCATTTTTTTCCTTCTATAGCAACATCAAATTCACACTCTATAATGTATTTATGAACATTAGCTATTTTTACCGATTTTGTCGTTTTACTCGTTTTCACGTAAAATCGCTTAGCAAAAGTTGTTTAATGCAATTTCAAGTTTCATATTCTACCATAAAACATCAAAATAAACATATTTAACCTATGGATATTTTTCCAAATATAAACCCTAGGTTAAATTATTGCTAGAATAAGCTAAATCAAGTTACTAGGACTCCAAAAACGTAAAGAACATTAAAAACGGGGCTTGGAATCACTTACTATGGAGCTTGGAAGCTTGAAACAAACCCTAGCTATGAAGAACCCTTGAAATTTCGTCCTAATGAAGAAGATGGACATATTTTGCCATCTTTTTCCTTTTTTTAATCATTTAATTACCAAATGACAAAAATACCCTTCATTACTAAACTTTCAAAATTTCCATCCATGTCCAATTTTTGTCCAAAACTTAGAAATTGGTCAAATTTCTATTTAAGACCTCCTAATTAATATTCCAAAGCAATTTCATACTAAAAACTTCTAGAATGCAAGTTTTGCAACTTATTCAATTTAGTCCCTAATTTCAAATTAATCATTTTATGCATAGAATTTCTTCACGAAATTTTCCAACAATCATGAAATCATATCATAGACCTCAAAATAATCATAAAATAATTATTTCTCTCTCGGATTTGTGGTCCCAAAACCACTATTCTTATTAGGCCCTAATTCGGGATATCACAAATAGCATCAAATCAACCAGAAAACATAAATCTCGAATCATCAACGGACAGTTCTTACATACTTTATCAACCAATACACATCTGCTTAAGGGGTTCGATACTCTAATCACAAATTCAGTAGACTCTACAGGCAAAGTCTTGCTGGATACTAAGTTCATACATATATACGAATGTGTCGATCCTGGATCTATCAATGCAATTATAGAAGTATCATAAAGAGTAAATGTACCAGTAATAACATCTAGAGACGAAGCTTCTTCGCGAGCATGAATGGCATAAGCTCTGGCAGGTGCTCGGGCTTTAGATCTCACAGCCGTGTCTTTAGTCATTCTCTGACTGCCACTCACATTACCTGTATTTCTGGGTGGTCTACCTCGAGCTGTATTGCCAATCGGCTTTAGATTTTGCATAATCTCTTGCCCTACAGACTCAGGACATTCACAGATAAAATGATCTAAAGATCTACATTTGAAACAAGTCTGATCGTACAGTCTACAATCGTCGGGATGTCTTTTACCATAATTTCTACACTCAGGTTGATTAGATCTGACATTTCTGATACTAGCAATCAAAGTTGGTGGAGTTCTAAAGCTCGAATGTGATCTTGCACGATCTCTACTCGAATAACCCATAGTAGCCTTTGAACAGCTATAAGTATCTTAGAACTTCTTTGATGCAGACTGAAATGACTTATTCAATGATCTTTTTTGCACCTCTCTAGCTTCTAAATCGACTTTTCTTTTCTCTTTACTCAATTCTTCAGCTTCAAGCACCACCATCTCTTTTATTTCCAGAATCCTGACTAACAAGCGGATATCTTCATTTAAGCCATCTTCGAACCTTTTATACATTATTGCTTCGGTCAAGACACATTCTCATGCATACTGGCTAAATCTCACAAATTCTCGCTCGTATTCCGTAACAGACATACGATCCTATTTCAACTTAAGAAACTCTTTGCGTTTCTGATCAATAAATCTCTGACTGATGTACTTCTTTCTAAACTTTGTTTGAAAGAACTCCCAAGTGACTCGTTCTTTCAGAACCACTAATATCAACATTTTCCACCAATGATACACTGTATCTCTCAGAAGTGAGACAACACATTTAAGATATTCGTCTGGGGTACATGACATTTCACCAAACACTCGGATTGTATTCTCAAGCCAGAACTCAGCTCTTTCAGCATCGTCATTCGTAGTAGCACGAAACTCTTTAGCCCCATATTTTCTAATTTTATCAACCAGAGGTTTATTCAAACGAACCAAGTTACGAGGCATTACCGAACAAAAGCGTGAATCCAAACATTCATATATTCACACAAATTAAACTCATTTATATAGAGCATAAATCTAATTTACATATCAAAACATACATTGATTTTCATATTGTCTACACAAACCATAACACAAATTTCAACGCATTACTCACGGCATATTATGCATTAATATACACAACATTAATTAATTTCAACATGGTCAAGCATACTTCTATAACCATCTATGTATTTATGCGTATAGCCACCAAATCACATATCATTTCAATATGTATCATTTCAATATGTCTACTTCTTTTACCGACTATCAAATATGACATTTCCTTAACCAATACACATACACATTCTTAAAACTAAATGAGCCATATTACACAACTTAAATACCACTCATGTATGCAGCATTGGTAATAGTCAATATGAACAAACATGCTTTGTACATTAATGCAAGTTAAAACATCCACACAGTAATAATCATACATTTTCTTATACTTCATTTAAACACTCCTAATTTAAGACCAAACATGCCTCTTTTTATTCACAAGACCATGCACATATTAACATATTAATTTAAACTATTTTGAGCACAAATACCAACTAAAAGTACACTCAATCTTCATGCCAATTTACCATACTTAAAAACACAAACACATGACCAAATCACTAATCAAATTTAAGCACAAATTATGACCATTTTTAGCCATTAACTATGTACCAAAGTAACCAACAACTTAACCATTTATTCATATCCATTTTAGCAATATACCAATTACCATTTTCGGTCACAATTGATAAGATCATAGAACACTAGTATACTAGCATATTAATAAGTCTAAATAATATACCAACTTGTCTCACTTGGCCAATTCACTACATTAGCAACCATGACATATGCGCATATGTATATATGTATATGAATTCAATTAACAAATCATGACCGAACACATAGGGACATCATCTTCCATTAGCAACCCAATTCCTATTTCAAAATATACATCCCAATATGTCAAACTTATCATGATGAATAAATCATGAACTACACATATCATTAATTTAAACCATAAGTAAATACCGAATAAACCCTACACATATATCTTGAATATTACCTAACTAATACATGATATACCCTAACTCATCTAGCATCCATTATTTACCTTATTGTCGAAACACATAACCAAGCTCCACAACATAATATACCATGGATATACTTTCAATATAAGTTCAAACCAAAACCAAATATATACATTAACTTCATAATCAAGCCATTTTCGCATGGCTAAATATATACATATTTCAAGATCAAACAACACAAAGGCTAGCCTATACATGCCATAAGTTCATAATTTTAAACTTTTGTAATACCGAAATAACGATCGATAGTGTGACAGATTTCCTTGACGATCCCTGAGCTCGTAACCAACTTCCAAAATCTATAAAACAACAAACAAACACACACAATAAGCTTAAATAGCTTAGTAAGTCATAAGAAAATAATTTATTTTTATAACATCCTTAATTCAATTAAATTAGACCAAATTGAACAAACCTTAACCAAATGTGTAACATCTTGATTTTCGGGTTTTCGTAATTTCTGAGAATTTGGTAAGTTTTTAAATTTTTGTATTTGGTAGTGAAAATTCATAGTTGGAATATGTAAATGGGCCTATGGAAGGCCCACGTGCTGGCCAAAACCCAGAAGAATTTTTGAATTTTGGACTTAAGGAGTTAGGGGCGTTGGATAGGTGGCCTTATTAAAAGATGAGGGTAAAATGTAACACAAGAGAGCCCTTCGCAAAGTGGCTAAGTGACTCCACTAAGGAGCTAAAAAAATGGCATGTAAGTGGTTGAGGAGAGCCTAGGTTCGATTCTCTAAGCTGGCGATTGTGGTGTTCTTTTTATGTCTTGAGCAGACAGGAGTTGGAAGTTGAATGAAACTCTGTTGGAGAGAGTTTGAATCAGTCAAACGCATGGATTAAGGAGTGATAAGGGGAGAGATTTTGGGGATTTGGAGAGAAGCTAAGAGTTGGCCGAATAGTGGGAACTGGAGAGGGGATTTCGGCAGAGGAGTATTTGGCTAGTATTTCGGCATTTAGGGACTTAGTTGTGCCGTTTTCTTCTGTGTAAACACCATAGGATTATTCTTTTCTTCTCTTTTTCTTCTCTAGACGAAACTACCACCCTTTCCATCCATTTTTTTCTTTCCTTTTCTTTTTCGAAACCAGTCTACTATTCCCTTCTTTTCAACTACTACTTCCTTTCTATCTTCACCTTTCTTAAGAATAGCCAAGAGCCGAAACTTTTGAAGGTTGGTGGTGTCGATTTCTTTGAGACCAGTATCCTCACTGTTCTCTTCAATTGTTGTGGTCGATTTCTTCTTCTCGCTAAACTAAACAAGCAGTACACAAGGAAGGCGTGGTAAGTATTCATACTCCAACCGATTCAAGAGTAGTAAATATTAAGAAAATTTGAAACCCCTATAGTTTAGGGTTGTTGTTTTGAGGTATAGGCCTCATTGGGCCTTTTTCATTTGATTTTTATGGTTTGTGCGGTGAATAGATAACTTTGGAGGAGCAGCAAGGCTTGGGGTATCGACTTGGATAAGCTTGAATCGTATCATCGGACCTGGTGAAGGTAAGTGACCTATGGCCATTAGGGGTTCTTTGGCCGAATAAGGTAAGGTGGATTTTGGGTTTGATAAGCATGACTTGTGCGCTAAGAATGGTGATACTTAATTTTAGGTTGTCGTGGGAGACTCTGTTAGCAAACGTCACAAAACAGGTGTGTAACAACCCTCGTAGTAGCTTAGGCTAATATTCGCAGAAAAGCCGAAATGCCAAACTTCCGGCATTTCGGGAACTTGAGATTTTGCATGTGGCTTTAGATGCGATAAAAATGATATGATCGGTGTTTGGATCGATGGAGCAGTAAGCGCAGTGCTGCGCACGACGGTAAGTTGGGCCTCAATGGGCTGAAATTGGGCCCAATGGGCTTCTGGGCCCATTTGGGTAAAATTGATAGAAAATGGAACTTGGATAAATTGCTTGTTAACACGGTTAGATCTGTTGTAAAAATTGGGTTAAGTGGGCTAAAAGGGCTAAATCGGCATTCGTGGGGCCCATTAGGGGTTTTGGGCCCAAATCCCTAATTTGATAAAGTGCGTTAAAATCACTGTTTAAACACTTGAGAATATTGATAATTGTTAATGAACGTGGAAAAACCATAATATTTGGTAAATTTACGAAATTACCCCTAAAATATGGTAAATGACTATTTTACCCTTAGGTAAAAATGACCATTATACCCCTAGGGTTTAATTATGAATATGATGCATGAGGTATTGATTTATATGATATGACATGATATGCACATGATATGTTATAACATGCACATGTTATGCTATTATATACTCATTATATGCATGGGTTGGGTTTTTGATATAAATGGAGGAAGTGCGAAAAGGGCTTTGCCCCAGTTTATCAAAAAGGGCTTTGCCCTAGTTATTAAAAGAGGCTAGGCCTCCAGTTATATGATAAAGCAATTGTGCTGCCAGTGGAGAGTTTGGGTGGGTGGGTTGAGTTATTCCCCACATGGAGAGCTTGGTTGGTACGGGTGGAGAGTAGCGGATGGTGGGTTGAGTAGTCTCCCCAAATGGGCTTGCATACATCCATTAATATTACATGTGGCATTGAAATGGGTCTGTGGGCCATACCGTTCGCAGTGAAGGCTTCGATCCAGTAACATGATTAATGAGAAGGCTTCAGCCCAGTAACCGTTAAACGAAAGGCTTTGGTCCAGTAACATGATTAATGAGAAGGGCTTCGCCCGAAGAAGATTAAAGCGAAAGGCTTTGGCCCAGTATGCTGGTATTAGTTTGGCTCTGAAAGGGGCTTGTTGCACATTGAGTTTCCAAACTCACTCCCTTCTTCTTAACCTTGCAGGTGAGCCTTGATGAGAAGACTTGGAGCCGGAGGGGATTCAGAGTGGCCATGGTGATCGCTTTTGAACTTTGAAATCAGTAACCGGTTTTATATTATAGTATTATCTTAACTGTTAATATTATTTGTTTTTGGGTTGTAATAAGGCCATTTTATCTATTTTTCTAGGATTATTTTTATTTTTAATAACTCTATATCTATCTAATAATAATTCAAAATAGGCTAGAATTAGGGCACGTTTCTAAAATGTTATTCGTTTTCAAAAAAACACAACGATACAACTAATCGGTTTATCAAAAATATCTACTTAAAGGAATTTCAACTCGTTTACCAAAGTGTGGCAATGGTTGTGGGCATGTCTAGAATTGGATCCATTCCAGAGCTTGGTACTTAAGCTGCCTTCATGGTTCACCTCCTCTGTTTCGGATACCTACCTGATGCATAACTTCCATTCACTTTAATTGCTTCGCAAAAACTATCTTTTAAAACATTAAGAAGGACGTTGAAAGAGGCATAGGTTTTCTTAAAAAAACTCTAATGTGACACGTCAGATTCGGCCATAACGTCTGGGTCGGGTTTGGGGTGTTACATTTAGTGGTATCAGAGCCAAGTTGCAACAACTCGGTTGTGGGTTTCTAAACGGGTTTAAAATCAAGAATTTCAAAATAAGGGTATTTTAAATCAATTTTTCTATTCTCTATGACCAAGTACATGATTTTGTTTTGGTTGGAAGAAAGAAGTGGCACCAAGTCTGTAAGTGTACTTTCTTTTACACCATGTGGTATTGATATGATACTATAGATAGAACTAAGACCCTACTATGATACTTTAGACAGGGTAGAGTTGTAAAACAGTAGGATTGAGACTGTAGCTAGGCTACGACATTGCGAAAACAATCCCTGAACTGCTATATGTCCATAAGATATCTCGTAATAAACAACTGAAATATTAAACTAATGTCATAAAATTCGTAAATAGATAATTCGATATGAGTACAAGAGAAACTCGTGGACGAGGCCGCGGACGTGGTCGCGGAAGGCTGCAAGCTGAATCTTCATCCTCAGGGCATAGGCTAGCTGAGGAGGCATCCGTGCCACAGGCAACTGAGGTTGGGTTACATGATCAGGCTGCGGGGGACGATGTTTTGTCTCAAGCGATGTTAAGGGTTTTGGAAAGGGTTGCTAGAGCTAGCACTGGGACAGTAAATAGGGGATCCATCTCTGAGCGAGTCCGGGCTAATAGAGCAGAGGTTTTTAGGGGCATATCTGAAGTAGCCCCAAACGTGGCTGAATATTGGCTAGAGGCAACAGAGCAGATTATGGACAACCTAGATTGCTCTGTGGAACAAAAGCTGAAGGGGGCTGTGTCGTTGCTACGAGATGAGGCATACTAGTGGTGGATCACCGTAAGGGAGAGTACCCCGATCGAGTAACCTGGGAACTGTTTAAGAGTGCTTTTAAGGGGAGGTATGTTGGAGCTAGTTATGTGGATGCCCGTCGAAAGGAATTTTTGAATCTAGCTCAGGGCAATAAGACTGTTGCGGAGTATGAGGCAGAATTCTTGAGGTTGAGTCGATATGCTAGTGGGATAGTTGCAACCGAATATGAGCATAGTGTTCGATTCGAGGATGGCCTCCGCGATGAGCTTAGGGTGCTGATAGCTCCACAGAGGGAGCGTGATTTCGCTGCGTTGGTAGAGAAGGCTAAGACAGCTGAGGAAGTAAAACGTACGGAACGACAGACTCGTGAGAAGGATAGACCCAGATTCAGGAGGGATTCTGGACCCTCGGGTGCTGCGAATAGGAATGCTAAAAGAGCTAGAATGGAGGAACCGGTTTGACCAGTTCCGGTGAATGCTTATAGACCTCAGGTTTGCAAGAACTGTGGCAGAGCGCATATAGGGGAGTGCTGGAAACGAACTGGGGCATGTTTTCGATGTGAGTCAAAGGAACATAAGTTCAGAGAGTGTCCTCGGAGAGCAGCTCAGGATCAAGTTGCGGAGCAAAGAGGTGTCCAACCGCAGGGAGGAGGACCACCACCACAGAGAGGTCGTGGGCAAGGTAGAGGTGGCAATGGTAATGGACGAGGACGTGGGGCACCTGGCAGGGTGGCTGGACATGCTGAAGCTCGACAGCCGGCATTGGTTTATGCTACACGGTGTCGTGAGAAGGGTGATGCTCCTGATGTTATAACCGGTACGTTCTTCATTCATAGCACGCCTTACACTGTTTTAATTGATGTTGGTTCCACTCATTCGTATGTTGCCTGTAATGTATCTGGGACGTTGAGTGTGCTTCCTGAGGAGACTGTGAGTGGGGTATCAATGATAAGTCCTTTGGGACACTCGGTTAAGGTAGATACACTCTTTAGGGAGGTTCTTTTAGAGACACAAGATAGGAAATTTGTAGGAGATTTAATGGAGCTGCCATTTTGGGAATTTGATCTTATTTTGGGAATGGACTCGCTAACTAAGCATAGGGCGACGTTGGATTGTGCTGTTAAGATAATGGTGCTAAGAACTACCAAGGATGAAGAGATAATGGTCAAAGGGGAGCGAAGGAACTATTTGTCCAATGTTGTCTCGGTTTTAAGGGATAAGAAGTTGATTCGGAAAGGTTGTGAGGCGTTTTTAGCATTTGTGAGTCAAGCTGAACCTGTGGGGATGACTGTGGAGTCAGTTAGGACCATCAAAGAATTTCAAGACGTATTTTCGGAAGAACTTCCTGGACTACCTCCGAACAGAAAAGTCAAGTTCGGAATCGACTTGTTACCTGGAACAGCTCCAGTGTCCATTGCACCTTATCGGATGGCACCAAAGGAGTTGGTGGAACTGAAAGCTCAGATTCAAGAATTGCTGGATAGAGGGTTTATAAGACCAAGTGTTTCTCCGTGGGGCGCACTAGTGTTGTTAGTAAAGAAGAAAGATGGGACCATGCGGATGTGTATTGATTATCGGCAGTTGAACAAACTGATGATCAAGAACAAGTATCCTTTGCCAAGAATCGACGATCTGTTCGACCAACTGAGAGGAGCTTCAGTATTTTCTAAGATCGACCTTCGGTCAGGATATCATCAGTTGAGAGTCAAAGAAGAGGATATTCATAAGACGGCATTCAGAACTCGATATGGTCATTATGAGTTTCTGGTTATGCCCTTTGGCCTGACTAATGCTCCGGCAGCATTCATGGATTTGATGAATCGGGTATTTCAGCCGTACTTGGATCAGTTCGTAGTCATTTTTTATCGATGATATCTTAGTGTACTCAGAAACAGAAGAGAAGCATGATGAGCATCTTCGTATTGTGCTGCAAGTGCTAAGGGAAAAGCAATTCTATGCAAAATTCAGTAAGTGCGAGTTTTGGTTGAGTGAAGTAACTTTCTTGGGGCATGTTGTGTCTGCTGAGGGGATCAAAGTAGACCCTCGAAAGACTGAGGCGATTCTGGAGTGGAAGCCACTAAGGTCAGTAACAGAAATCTGAAGTTTTTTGGGGTTGGCAGGTTATTATCGAAGATTTGTGAAAGGATTTTCTGTGTTGGCAGCGCCGTTAACGAAACTTATAAGGAAGGGAGCACCATTTGTTTGGATAGATAAGCAGCAAGAGGCTTTTTAAAAGTTAAAGAAGGTTCTGACTGAGGCACCAGTGTTGATTCAGCCAGAGTCTGGTAAGGATTTCACTGTGTACAGTGACGCGTCACATGTAGGTTTGGGCTGTGTGTTGATGCAAGAGGGTAAAGTGGTCGCTTATGCTTCACAACAGCTTAAGCCTCATGAGGTAAACTATCCTACTCATGACTTGGAGTTGGCAGCGGTGACCTTTGCGCTTAAGATATGGAGGCACTACTTTTATAGGGAGAGATGCATTATCTATACGGATCATAAGAGTCTTAAGTACTTGCTGACTCAAAAGGAGCTGAATCTTAGACAGCGAAGGTGGATAGAGTTGTTAAAGGACTATGACTGTCCGATTGAGTATCATCTAGGTAAGGCAAATGTCGTGGCTGATGCGTTGAGTCGAAGGACTGTGGCGGAATTGAAGGCAATGTTTGCTCGCTTAAGCTTGTATGACGATGGAAGCTTATTGGTAGAGTTACAAGTGAGACCGACTTGGGTGGAGTAGATTAAGAAGCAATAGTTGGTGGATGAGTTGTTGGTTTCTCGGTTTCAGCAAGCTGAGAAGGGGGAGAATTCAGACTTTGGATTAAATGGTGATGGGGTTCTTTGTTTTCAAGGAAGAATTTGTATGCCGAAGGACTCTGACTTGAGATTGATGATTTTTCGGGAGGCACATGGTGGACCTTGTGCTATGCATCCAGGAGGGAGTAAGTTATATCGAGACTTGCGAGAGCTATATTAGTGGCTTGGGCTTAAGCGAGAAGTGACCGAATTTGTGGGAAAATGTTTGACGTGTCAACAAGTAAAGGTCGAGCATCAACTGCCTTTAGGATTGTTATAGCCAGTGAAGATACCACTTTGGAAATGGGAAAGGGTAACTATGGATTTTGTGAGTGGCCTGCCATTGACACCTTCCAAGAAGGACTCAGTTTGGGTAATTGTGGATAGGTGTGATTTAAATCGCCCATTTCATACCTGTCCGAACCAATTACTCACTTCAGAAGTTGGCTAAGTTGTATATGGCAGAGATAGTGCGGTTGCATGGAGTGCCAGTATCAATAATTTCTGACCGAGACCCAAGGTTTACATCTCGATTTTGGCAAAATTTGCACGAGGCGTTGGGAACGCGATGGGATTTTAGTACGGCTTTTCACCCTCAGTCAGATGGGCAGTCAGAAAGGGTCTTTCAGGTTCTAGAAGATATGTTGAGGGGTTGTGTTATCGACTTTAGGGACAATTGGGAGGATTACTTGCCATTGGCGGAGTTCACGTATAACAACAGTTACCAAGCAAGTATTCAGATGGCTCCTTACGAGGCACTGTATGGGCGAAGATGTCGTTCGCCTACTTGTTGGGCTGAGTTGGGGGAAAGGCAAGTACTTAGACCGGAGTTAGTAGCGAATACTGAAGACAAAGTTAAGGTGATCAGGAATCAGTTAAAGGAGGTAGGGGATCGACAAAAGTCTTATGCTGATCTGAAGCGTAAGGATATTGAATATGCTGTAGGGGACATGGTCTTTTTAAAGGTTTCGCCTTGGAAGAAGATATTGAGGTTTGGTAAGAAGGGCAAGTTGAGTCCACGGTTCATTGGGCCTTATCGGATCCTTAAGCGGATAGGGCTGATGGCTTATCAGCTAAAGTTACCTCCAGAGCTAGATCGTATTCACGATTTCTTTCATGTGTCCATGCTAAGGCGATATCGTTCTGACCCTACTCATATCGTGCCAGTTGCAGAAATTGTGGTACAGTCGGATTTGACCTTCGAAGAAGAACCTGTGCAGATACTTGATCGTGATATCAAGGTATTGAAAAGAAAGACAGTCCCATTGGTGAAGTTACTTTGGAGGAACCATGGCAAAGAAGAGGCTACTTGGGAGTCCGAAGAGGCGATGCGTCAACAATATCCTCAACTGTTTGGATTAGGTAAAATTTCGAGGCCAAAATTTCTTTAAGAAGGGTAGAGTTGTAACATCTTGATTTTCGAGTTTTCGTAATTTCTGAGAATTCGGTGAGTTTTTAAAATTTGGTATTTGGTAGTGAAAATTCATAGTTGGAATATGTAAATGGGCCTATGGAAGGCCCACGTGCTGGCCAAAACCCGGAAGAATTTTTAAATTTTGGACTTAAGGAGTTAGGGGCGTTGGGTAGGTGGCCTTATTAAAAGACGAGGGTAAAATGTAACACAAGAGAGCCCTTGGCAAAGTGGCTAAGTGACGCCACTAAGGAGCTAAAAAAGTGGCGTGTAAGTGGTTGAGGAGAGCCAAGGTTCGATTCCCTAAGCTGGCAATTGTGGTGTTCTTTTTATGTCTTGAGCAGGCAGGAGTTGGAAGTTGAATGAAACTCTGTTGGAGAGAGTTTGAATCAGTCAAACGCATGGATTAAGGAGTGATAAGGGGAGAGATTTTAGGGATTTGAAGAGAAGCTAAGAGTTGGCCGAATAGTGGGAACTGGAGAGGGGATTTCGGTAGAGGAGTATTTGGCTAGTATTTCGACATTTAGGGACTTAGTTGTGCCGTTTTCTTCTATGTAAACACCATAGGATTATTCTTTTCTTCTCTTTTTCTTCTCTAGACGAAACTACCACCCTTTCCATCCATTTTTTTCTTTCCTTTTCTTTTTCGAAACCAGTCTACTATTCCCTTCTTTTCAACTACTACTTCCTTTCTATCTTCACCTTTGCCGAATAGCCAAGAGCCGAAACTTTTGAAGGTTGGTGGTGTCGATTTCTTTGAGACCAGTATCCTACTGTTCTCTTCAATTGTTGTGGTCGATTTCTTCTTCTGCTAAACTCTAAACAGTACACAAGGAAGACTGTGGTAAGTATTCATACTCCAACCGATTCAGTAGTAAATATTAAGAAAAGCTGAAACCCCCTATAGTTTAGGGGGGCTGTTGTTTTGAGGTATAAGCCTTACTGGGCCTTTTTCATTTGATTTTTATGGTTTGTGTAGTGAAATAGATAACTTTAGAGGAGCAGCAAGGCTTGGGGTATCGACTTGGATAAGCTTGAATCGTATCATCGGACCCGGTGAAGGTAAGTGACCTATGGCCATTAGGGGTTCTTTGGCCGAATAAGGTAAGGTAGATTTTGGGTTTGATAAGCATGACTTGTGCGCTAAGAATGGTGATACTTAATTGTAGGTTGTCGTGGGAGACTCTGTTAGCAAACGTCACAAAACAAGTGTGTAACAACCCTCATAGTAGCTTAGGCTAATATTCGCAGAAAAGTAGAAATGCCAAAATTTCGGCATTTCGGGAACTTGAGATTTTGCATGTGGCTTCAGATGCGATAAAAACGATATGATCAGTGTTTGGATCGATGGAACAGGTAAGAGCGCAATTCTGTGCACGACGATAAGTTGGGCCTCAATGGGCTGAAATTCGGCCCAATGGGCTTCGGGGCCCATTTGGGTAAAATTGATAGAAAATGGAACTTGGATAAATTGCATGTTAACACGGTTAGATCTGTTGCAAAAATTGGGTTAAGTGGGCTAAAAGGACTAAATCGGCATTCGTGGGCCCCATTAGGTGTTTTGGGCCCAAAAGCCCTAAATCACTGTTTAAACACTTGAGAATATTGATAATTGTTAATGAACGTGGAAAACCCATAATATTTGGTAAATTTACAAAATTACCCCTAAAATATGGTAAATGACTATTTTGCTCCTAGGTAAAAATGACCATTATACCCCTAGGGTTTAATTATGAATATGATGCATGAGGTATTGATTTACATGATATGACATGATATGCACATGTTATGCTATGATATACTCATTATATGCATGGGTTGCGTTTTTGATATAAATGGAGCAAGTGCGAAAAGGGCTTTGCCCCAATTTATCAAAAAGGGCTTTGCCCTAGTTATTAAAAGAGGCTAGGCCTCCAGTTATATGATAAAGCAAAGCGGTGTCTTTGCCGGGAGAGTTTGGTTGGGTGGGTTGAGTTATTCCCCACATGGAGAGCTTGGCTGGTACGGGTGGAGAGTAGCGGATGGTGGGTTGAGTAGTCTCCCCAAATGGGCTTGCATACATCCATTAATATTACATGTGGCATTGAAATGGAATTATGGGAAATACCGTTTGCAGTGAAGGCTTCGGTCCAGTAACTTGATTAATGCGAAGGCTTGGCCCGAGAATCAGTTAAACGAAAGGCTTCGCCCCATAACATGATTAATGAGAAGGCTTGTAACGCGCCCCTACCCGTGTTCAACACAAAAAAGCGAGTGCAGGTATTACGGAACATAACACATACCATTAAACGAAACTGAGATAGAAATATGTCATCCAATTAGATAATGCATCGTTATAACATATGTCTTGAACAATATTAGCCAACTTCAATGGCTTTGTACAAAATGATTGATCAAATACTGTAACTAATATTTTAAACCTACCCAATTATGACACGTAACAAAATAACTAAGCCTATTATACATGGCATAATTCAAAATGTTTAATTCAAATACCCTAAAGTATTGATAGTGCGGGCAGATCTTCACGATCTTCAACTCCTGAGCAAGCTAGACGACACTATAAGACAAAAGAGAGAAAAGAAAGTAAGCTTATAGCTTAGTAAGTAAGTATATAAATAATAATTAAAGAATCTAATATATATACAATAACTCAAGTATATCTACTTAAAATTTTCTATTCTCACCACTTTGATTAAGCTGTCTCTCCTGCGTCACGTTCACTAAATAAATCATAACTCGAAATTAAAATCTATAAATTTTTCCTGAAACTAGACTCATATTACTTATTACTAATTATTTTCTGGAATTTTTGGTCCAGCCAATTAGTACAGTTTATTAGTTAAAATTTCCCCTGTTACACAGCTCGACTGATCTGACCTCTTTTTGCTACAAATTGATTTTCTCCCAATACAAAAGTCAAATAGCCACGAAATTTGTTTCATTTAAAACTAGACTCGACGAGGAATCTATACATGTAAATTATATTTCTTAATTAGTTTTTTAAAATTTTTAATGATTTTTCAAAGTCAGAACAAGGGATCACATAGTCATTCTGAACAAGTCACACACAAATATAAATATCTCAAAATATAGAGTTTCTTTACTTGTTCTGTTTCTCTTACATGAGAATAGACTCAAGCTTTAATTTAATATCTCATTCAGCCTCTAATTAAATTCCTACTATTTTTGGTGATTTTTCAAATTTCACGTCACTGCGACTGTCCACAAACAGTATTATTGCAAATTCACTCTTTTACACTTTCTTTGTATTAACCTTATTTTAACGTACATGTCACAATTCATGTTCACCACATTTCATACATCACAAGTATAGGTCCATGATTAAAATGTCACTATAAAATCATCCCGTTGAACACTTCGGATCAATTCTCGATATTTGGTGGTTTCAGCACACAGCTCCACCCATCATCATTCATATAATTCTGCTCTCTTGTACACATGGTGAACATTTAGTACCACCCGTGTGACCTAGCCAATTTATCTCGTAGCTCTCTTGTCTACATGGTGTCCTTCACTTGGATTCACCCATGCGACCTAGATAAATTTACCTCTCCCGTAGCTCTCTTGTCTACATGGGATACATCCCGTATCACACATGTGACCTAGCTACTACATAGTATCTCGTAGCTCTCTTGTACACATGATGTGCACTCAGCACCGTACATGTGACCTAGCTACGTTCCATTACTTATTTCCATTCTTCCAATAGTCAATTTATGCTTCAAAATCAGCTAAAATATATATAATAGGCTGAAATATAAAAATGTAAATGAAGTTAAGGCATTATTTACATACAAACTTACCTCGGTGCAAAATATGGAAATTTTGCAATTTAGTCTAAAATCTTTTCCTTCTCCCGTTCGAGGTCGATTCCACGCCTTTCTTGATCTATAACAACACATTTAGCTCATTTAACACTCATACTATTTATTTCAATCCAAAAATCACATTATGGAAAAATTACATTTTTGCCCCTAACTTTTACAAAATTATGATTTTGCCCCTAGGCTCGAAAATTTAATTTCAGCCATAATTCTTATGTTTTATGACATGCTGATCATTTTTCCCTTCTATGGTAACATCAAATTCTTACTCTAACACATAGTTATGAACAATAGGTATTTTTACCGATTATGCCATTTTGCTCGTTTTCGCTAAAAATCGCTTAGAAAAGATCGTTCTTCTAAATTCAAACATTCATATTCTACCATAAAACATCAAAATATATGCATATCATTCATGGGTAAATTTTTAAACATAAACCCTAACTCGAAATAATGGTAGAAATAGGTAGACCGAGCTACGAGGATTTCAAAAATGTAAAGAACATTAAAAACGAGGCTTGAATGCACTTACTATTGAGCTTGAAAGCTTGGGAAAAACCCTAGCTATGGAGAACATGCAAGTTTCAGCCAAGCTTAATGAATATGAACACATTTTTGTTTTATTTTTCCCATTTTATTTCATTTAATACACAAATGACCAAAATGCCCTTACTACTAAACTTTCTAAAAATTCCATCTATGTCCAAATTTTGTCCATATAAGGTATAATTGTCTAATTGCCATTTAAGGACCTCTACTTAAAACCCCCATTTCAATCAAGTACTTATGAACTAGGACACATACATTTTTCACCTATTTCAATTTAGTCCTAAACGTCAAATTAAACACCCAATCGATAAAATCTCGCAACGAAATTTTCATACAATTATGCAATCATAATATAAACACTAAAACTTAATCAAAATATTATTATTATTATTTTTAACCTCGGATTCGTGGTTTCAAAACCACTATTCCATTTTGGCCCTAAATTGGGCTGTTACAACTTTCCCCCCTTTAGGGATTTTCGTCCCTGAAAATCTTACCGGTAAAGAGATTTGGGTACTGTTTTCTCATGGCTTCCTCCGGTTCCCAAGTAGCTTCTTCTACTCCATGTCTTTGCCATAACACTTTCAATAAAGCTATACTTTTCTTTCTCAATTGTTTTACTTCTCGAGCCAAAATCTTAATCGATTCCTCATCATAGGTCAAGTCCGATCGAATCTCAATGTCTATTGGAGAAATCACATGTGAAGGATCAGAACGATAACGTCGCAACATTGATTCATGAAACACGTTATGAATTCTTTCCAACTCTACCGGTAAGGCCAACCGATATGCCACTGGTCCAATCCTCTCAATAATCTTGTACGGCCCAATAAAATGCGGACTCAACTTGCCTTTTTGGCTAAATCTTAGAATCTTTTCCCATGGTGACACCTTCAAGAACACTTTATCACCCACCTGAAATTCAATCTCTTTTCTTTTTAAATTTGTATATGACTTTTGTCGATCTGAAGTAGCTTTCTAACAACCATGAATTATTTTTACTTTCTCTTTGGTTTCTTTAACTAAATCAACTCCGTGAATCTGTTTCTCACTAAGTTCGGTCCAATATAAAGGAGTCTGACACTTGCGACCATACAAGGCTTCGTACGATGCCATCTGTATATTTGACTGAAAACTGTTATTATAGGCAAATTCAACCAAAGATAGATATTTCTCCCAACTGCCTTCAAATTCTAAAACACAGCATCTAAGCATATCTTCGAGTATCTAGATTACTCTTTCTGACTGACCATCTGTTTGTGGATGAAACGCGGTACTAAAATTCAATTTTGTACTTAAAGCTTCTTGTAACTTTTTCCAGAATCTCAAGGTAAACCTCGGATCTCTATCTGATATTATAGATATAGGTACCCCGTGCAACCTTACAATTTCAGCAATATATAATTAAGCTAATTTATCAAGTGAGTAATCGGTACGTACCGGTATAAAGTGAGCCGACTTTGTTAACCTATCAACCACTACCCAGATAGCATCCTTCTTTTTAAGAGTCAAAGGCAAACCGGTTACAAAATCCATGGTAATCCTATCCCATTTCCACTCAGGTACCATTACTGGTTAGAGTAACCCTGAAGGCACTTGATGCTCAGCTTTTACTTGTTGGCAGATCAAACACTTGGTTACAAATTCAGAAATGTCCCTTTTCATACCTGGCCACCAATACAACTTCTTTAAATCATTCTACATTTTTGTGCTACCAAGGTGAACTGACAAACAGCCACTGTGCGCCTCATGTAATGTTTTCCGAATCAATTCATCATTTTTTGGTACACAAATCCTATCTCGAAACATCAAACAGTCATCTGGTCCAACTCAAAAATCTAAGTCGTAACCCGATTCGCACTGAGTTCTCTTGGTTCGCAACTCACTATCGTTCTTTTGAGCATCACAAATTAGCTGGAGAAATAACGGTTTAACCCTGATCTCTTCCAAGATTGACCCATCATCAGACAATGCTAACCTCGTATTCATGGCTCTCAAAGTAAAAAGAGATTTCCTGCTCAAGGAGTGAGCAGCTTTTCCCGGATGATAATCAATCACTAGCTCATAATCCTTCAATAATTCAAACCATTTTCGCTGTCGCAGATTCAAATCATTTTGATTCATTAAATACTTCAGACTTTTGTGATCAGTAAAAATTCGACATTTTTCACCATACAAATAATGTCGCCAGATCTTCAAGGCAAAGACAATAGCGGCTAATTCCAAATCATGTGTAGGATAGTTCTTCTCATGTGGTTTTAACTGTCTCGAGGCATAAGCCACCACTTTACCCTCTTGCATTAGCACACATCCAAGGCCTGTCAATGATACATCACTATAAATTACGAACTCTTTCCCTGGCTTGGGCTGTACTAAAATTGGTGCTTCTGTCAATCGTGCTTTCAGCTTTTCAAAACTCTGCTGACATTTATCAGTCCATTCAAACTTAACATTCTTTTGCAACAACTTAGTCATAGGAGAGGCAATCATCGAAAATCCCTCGAAAAAATGTCTATAATACCCGGCCAAGCCTAAAAAGCTTCTAACCTCGGATACATTCTTTGGCGGTTTCCAATCAACGATCGCGGAAATCTTGCTCGGATCCACCCGAATACCATCACTTTAGACTATATGTCCCAAAAATCCGACTTCACGAAGCCAGAACTCACTTTTACTAAACTTAGCAAACAGTTTCTTTTCTCTCAAGATTTGCAATATGGTTCTCAAGTGTTCGGCGTGCTCAGACTCATCCCGAGAATAAATTAAAATGTCATCTATGAACACCACTACAAACTTATCTAAATATGGCCGAAAGATTCGGTTCATCAAGTTCATAAATATACCTGGAGCATTTGTTAAGCCAAAAGGCATCACAAGGAACTCATAATGTCCATATCTTGTCTAAAAGGCAGTTTTCGGCACGTCTGACTCCTTAACTCTCAATTGGTAGTAACCGGACCTCAAATCGATCTTTGAAAACACTGTTGCCCTCTTTAACTGATCAAATAAATCATCAATCCTCGGTAACGGGTACTTGTTCTTTATAGTCACCTTATCGAGCTGACGGTAATCAATGCAAAGCCTCATTGAGCCATCCTTCTTCTTTACAAATAATATAGGAGCACCCCAGGGAGAGAAACTCAGTCTCACAAATCCCTTGCCTGTTAACTCTTGCAACTGAGCCTTCAATTCTTTTAATTCAGTCAGAGCCATTCTATATGGAGCAATCAAGATCGGTGCAGTCCCCGACAACAAATCAATGGCAAACTCTATCTCTCTTTTCGGAGGCAATCTAGGCAATTCCTCTGGAAATACATCGAAAAATTCAAAAACTATCGGTACTGATTCAAGCTTCAATTCAGACAGCTCAGTATTCATTACATAGGCCAGATAAGCTTCACACCATTTCCTTATGTATTTATGTGCAGGCATGTGCGAAATCGCCATGGGCAATTTATTTGATTCATCTGTTTCAACCCACAGAATTTCACCATTTTCACATTTCAACTCTAGTGTTTTCTGTTTACAATCTACCTTGGCATTATACAATGTCAACCAGTCCATTCCCAAAATAACGTCAAACTCATCAAATGGTACAGCATCAGATTAGCCGAAAAATAGTGACCTTGAATCATTAATGGGCAATTCTTGCAAACCTTATCAACTAGAACATATTGGCCTAGGGGGTTCGACACTTTAATTGTAAACTCAGTAAACTCAACAGGCAACTTCTTATTAGATACTAAATTCATACAAATATAGGAATGAGTAACCCGGGATCAATCAATGCAATAACAATAGTATCATAGATAGAAAATGTACCAGTGATCACATCGGGAGATGATGCATCCTCTCGGGCACGTATGGCATAAGCTCTAGCAGGCGCTCTAACTTCTGATCTCGCCACTGAATCTTTCATTACAGATTTACTGCTAGCTCTACTTCTAGTATTTCTCGGTGGTCTACCTCTGTTAGCGGTCGTACTTTGTCTAGCACTATGAAATTTTTCTTCTTTAACTTTCTATAGACAGTCTCTGATAAAATGCTCGCGAGAACCACACCTGAAACAAGCTCGCTCATTTCACCAACACTCACCAAAATGTTGCCTGCCGCATTGCTGACATTCGGGCTTTCTAGACCGCACATTACCCTCACTTGCCACTGAAGTAGCTTGAGCTTTAGACCCTAAATATGCCCTACCACGATCTCTGTGTGAATCCCCAGCTGAAACTGTCACTAGAGGGTTTGTCTCTTTGGACCTCTTTGATTGAGATTGAAATGACTTACTTATCAGCCTCTTTCTGGCATCTCGGGCTTCAATAGTAGCTTTTCTTCTTTCTTTGTTTAATTCTTCAGCTTTAAGAGCTCGATCAACCAATACTACAAATTCTTTCAGCTCTAGAATTTCCACAAGCACTTTAATGTCCTTATTAAGTCCATCCTCAAACCTTTTACACATAATAGCCTTGGTGGACACACATTCCAGGGCATACTTACTGAGTCTTACAAATTCGCGTTCATACTCTGCCACAGACATCTTGCCCTACTTCAATTTAAGGAACTCCTTCCGTTTTTGATCAATAAACGCTGACTTATGTATTTCTTTCTGAATTCTTCCTGGAAGAAATCCCAAGTAACCCTTTCTTTTGGCACCACTACTACCAAAGTTTTCCACCAATGGTAAGCCGAATCTCTCAAAAGTGATACGGCACACTTTAAGCACTCCTCGGGTGTACATGAGAGCTCATCAAATACACGGGTAGAATTTTCAAGCCAGAACTCCGCCTTCTCGGGATCATCGTCGATCTTTGCTCTAAACTCTTCGACTCCTTATTTTTGAATCTTGTCGACCGGAGGCTTGTTCATTCTTACCAAATCTATGCCTTGAGCAGCTACAGGAACCGTCTGAGGTATGGTAGGGGGTAGAAGAGGTTGAGCATTTGGGTTTGCTCGAATAAACTCACTACACCAATTGTTCATCATTTGGAGGAAGGCATCTCGAGCCTCATCTCCTTGTCTCGATGTCTCAGGTCTACTTTCTACAGGCGCGGTCCCTTGCGCGGGAGCCGGCGTATTACTAGCAGCATCATCAGCCGCAGTTCCATCAAGATCCATTACTATATTAAAACAAAACACAGTTTAGAATAATCAAGAGTCACCACACTATCACAGTATCTTTATGACATGTATAACTAGACTTTTACACACACTATATTAGTCCGAAAACTGACTAAACTATAGCTCTGATACCACTAAATGTAACGCCCCTTACCCGTGTTCAACACCAAACAGCAGTGCAGGTATTACTAGGAACATAACACATACCATTAAACGAAACTGAGATAGAAATATGTCATCAAATTAGATAATGCATCGTTATAACATATGTCTTGAACAATATTAGCCAACTTCAATGGCTTTGTACAAAATGATTGATCAAATACTGTAACTAATATTTTAAACCTACCCAATTATGACACGTAACAAAATAACTAAGCCTATTATACATGGCATAATTCAAAATGTTTAATTCAAATACCCTAAAGTATTGATAGTGCGGGCAGATCTTCACGATCTTCAACTCCTGAGCAAGCTAGACGACACTATAAGACAAAAGAGAGAAAAGAAAGTAAGCTTATAGCTTAGTAATTAAGTATATAAATAATAATTAAAGAATCTAATATATATACAATAACTCAAGTATATCTACTTAAAATTTTCTATTCACACCACTTTGATTAAGCTGTCTCTCCTGCGTCACGTTCACTAAATAAATCATAACTCGAGTTACAAAACTTGAAATTAAAATCCGTAAATTTTTCCTGAAACTAGACTCATATTAATTATTACTATTTTTTTTTTGGAATTTTTGGTCCAGCCAATTAGTACAGTTTATTAGTTAAAATTTCCCCTGTTACACAGCTTGACTGATCTGACCTCTTTTCACTACAAATTTATTTTCTCCCAGTACAAATATCAAATAGCCACAAAATTTGTTTCATTTAAAACTAGACTCAACGAGGAATCTATGCATGTAAATTATATTTCTTAATTATCTTGTTACAATTTTTAATGATTTTTCAAAGTCAGAATAGGGGATCACATAGTCATTCAGAACAAGTCACACACAAATATAAATATCTCAAAATATAGATTTTCTTTACTTGTTATGTTTCTCCTACATGAGAATAGACTCACTAGCTTTAATTTAATATCTCATTCAGCCTCTAATTAAATTCCTACTATTTTTGGTGATTTTTCAAATTTCACGTCACTGTAACTGTCCACAAACAGTATTATTGCAAATTCACTCTTTTACACTTTCTTTGTTTTAACCTCATTTTAACGTACTTGTCACAATTCATTTTCACCACATTTCATACATCACAAGTATAGGTCCATGATTAAAATGTCACTATAAAATCATCCCGTTGAACACTTCGGATCAATTCTTGATATTTGGTGGTTTCAGCATAGAGCTCCACCCATCATCATTCATATCATTCGGCTCTCTTGTACACATGGTGAACATTTAGTACCACCCGTGTGACCTAGCCAATTTATCTCGTAGCTCTCTTGTCTACATGGGATACATCCCGTATCACACATGTGACCTAGCTACTACATAGTACCTCGTAGCTCTCTTGTACACATGATGTGCACTCAGCACCATACATGTGACCTAGCTACGTTCCATCTATATTATTAAATCTTTCCGAATGTTCAACCGGGATTTCTCTCTCTATTACTTATTTCCATTCTTCCAATAGTCGATTTATGCTTCAAAATCAGCTAAAATATATATAGTAGGCTGAAATATAAAAATGTAAATGAAGTTAAGGCATTATTTACATACAAACTTACCTCGGTGCATAATATGGAAATTTTGGAATTTAGTCTAAAATCTTTTCCTTCCCCTGTTCGAGGTCGATTCCACGCCTTTCTTGATCTATAACAACACATTTAGCTCATTTAACACTCATACTATTTATTTCAATCCAAAAATCACATTATGGAAAAATTATATTTTTGCCCCCTAACTTTTACAAAATTATGATTTTGCCCCTAGGCTCGGAAATTTAATTTCAGCCCTAATTCTCATGTTTTATGACATGCTGACCATTTTTCCCTTCTATGACAACATCAAATTCTCACTCTAACACATAGTTATGAACAATAGGTATTTTTACCGATTGTGCCGTTTTGCTCGTTTTCGCTAAAAATCACTTAGAAAAGACCGTTCTCCTAAATTCAAACATTCATATTCTACCATCAAACATAAAAATATATGCATACCATTCATGGGTAAATTTTTAAACATAAACCCTAACTCGAAATAATGGTAGAAATAGGTAGACCGAGCTACGAGGATTTCAAAAATGTAAAGAACATTAAAAACGAGGCTTGAATGCACTTACTATTGAGCTTGAAAGCTTGGGAAAAACCCTAGCTATGGAGAACATGCAAGTTTCGGCCAAGCTTAATGAAGATGAACACATTTTTGTGTTATTTTTCCCATTTTATTTCATTTAATACACAAATGACCAAAATGCCCTTACTACTAAACTTTCTAAAAATTCCATCCATGTCCAAATTTTGTCCATATAAGGTATAATTGTCTAATTCCATTTAAGGACCTCTACTTAAAACCCTCATTTCAATCAAGTACTTATGAACAAGAACACACACATTTTTCACCAATTTCAGTTTAGTCCTAAACGTCAAATTAAACACCCAATCGATAAAATCTCGCAACGAAATTTTCACACAATTATGCAATCATAATATAAACACTAAAACTTAATCAAAATATTATTATTATTATTATTTAACCTCGGATTCATGGTTTCAAAACCACTATTCCATTTTGGCCCTAAATCGGGTTGTTACACTTTGGCCCAGTAACCGTTAAACGAAAGGCTTCGGCCCAATATGCTAGTATTAGTTTGGGCTCTGAAAGGGGCTTGTTGCACACTAAGTTTCCAAACTCACCCCTTTCTTCTTAACCTTGCAGGTGAGCCTTGATGAGGAGACTTGGAGCTGGAGGGGATTCAGAGTGGCCATGGTGATCGCTTTTGAACTTTGAAATCAGTAACCGATTTTATATTATAATATTATCTTAACTGTTAATATTATTTGTTTTTGGGTTGTAATAAGGCCATTTTATCTATTCTTCTAGGATTATTTTTATTTTTAATAACTCTATATCTATCTAATAATAATTCAAAATGGGCTAGAATTAGGGCACGTTTCCAAAATGTTATTCGTTTTCAAATTAACACAACGATACAACTAATCGGTTTATCAAAAATATCTACTTAAAGGAATTTCAACTCGTTTACCAAAGTGTGGCAATGGTTGTGGGCATGTCTAGGATTGGATCCATTCCAGAGCTTGGTACTTAAGCAGCCTTCA
This sequence comes from Gossypium longicalyx, assembly GCA_025698465.1. Taxonomy (NCBI): domain Eukaryota; kingdom Viridiplantae; phylum Streptophyta; class Magnoliopsida; order Malvales; family Malvaceae; genus Gossypium; species Gossypium longicalyx. The sequence continues at coordinate 49,908,458 of CM046995.1, forward strand.
TGGTTCACCTCCTCTGTTTCGGATACCTACCTGGTGCACAGCTTCCATTCACTTTGATTGCTTAGCAAAGACTATCTTTTAAAACACTAAGAAGGACGTTGAAAGAGGCATGGGTTTTCTTAAAAAAACTCCAATGTGACACATCGGATTCGGCCATAACGACTAGGCCGGGTTTGGGGTGTTACAAAATGTACATGTATTATTCTTGTAAGTTCAAACATATCTCATAAACATTAACATTTTAATGTTAATGGCCGAATATACATATACTCATAAACATAGATAATTCTAACTTTTATAATGCATATTTCGATATATATCACAAATACACACTTACCTTATTTTTCCCAACCATTTAACTTAGTACATACCTGACCTCTTGGCTCAATTTCACATTCGATCATTATTCGATATTGCCCATAGAACCATTTAGAATTAATAAGGATACTCAGATAGTCGAAAAGCTCATACAACGCCAATATCCCAGACGTGGACTTACATGTAATCACATATCGATGCCACTGCCTCAGATAGGGTCTTACACGAACTCATATACGATGCCTATGTCCTAGACATGGTCTTACACATAAATTACAAATCGATGCCAACGTCCCAAATGTGGTCTTACATGAAATCACATATCAGAATCCTTTGTCATGACATATGTATCCTAATTATTCCTAAGGTTCATACGAGGCTTTCGGATGTTGTAACTCGATCAATTCAGGCTCGTAAATACTTCTCCCATACTTATACAAATTTAGTTTGAACATATATATACAAGTAATAATTCAATTCGGTACAAATAAAATATATACAATCAAATTTAACGACATTTATTTACTTATGAACTTACCTCAGACAAAGACGAATGAACCTTGACGACTATTCGACAACTTTAGATTTCCCCTGATCCAAATCCAATTTCATCTTTTCTTGATTTAAATTAATACAAATTTAACTTGTTTATTAACATATTCATTCAATTTAATCCAAAAACACATAAATGGGAAAATTACACTTTTGCCCTTGGCATTTCACATTTATCACAATTTAGTCCCTATTTCACAAAACACAACATATTCAAAATTTCACCAGACCCATGCTTGGTCGAATTTCACTAAGGCCCCTAGCAACCCATTTCTTTCATTTATTTCACATTTTGACCCCTCAATTTACAAAATTCACAATTTAATCCTAAATAGGCATTTTTACTAAAAATCACTTAATTAAACTTGACAATCTAACAACATATATTTATTTTTCATCATCAAACACAAAAATCATCAAGCTCTCAATAATGGAAAATCTCAAACTCATCATTAAATTCAAAAATTCAAGCATGGGCTAGCTAGTATTCGAAGCAACGATCTTAAAAACGTAAAAATTATCAAAAACCAAGCAAATTACATACCTTAATTGGACTTGGACAAGGCCAAACCTAAGAACCCTCTATTCTTTTCTTTTTCTTTCAAATTTTGGCTAAGATGAACACAAAATGCATGGCTTTTTAATTTTTGTTTTATTATAACATTATTAATTTGCATTTTTACCATATTAACCTTTTTAATTTAATAACCAAGCTATATATATCAAGTCCAATACCATCCATGCTTGGTTCCAAGGATGAAATTTCCTCTTAAGGCCTCCACATTATAAAAATAATAGCAATGTAGCACTTTAACAATTAGCTAGCCACTTTTACATTTTACGCGATTAAGTCCTTTTAATTAAATCGAGCATACAAACGATAAAATTTTCACACATATAAATTAACATGCTGTAGACACCACAAATAATATTAAAATATTTTTCTAACTAAGATTGGTGGTACCGAAACCACAACTTCGAATAGGGTCTAAATCGGGCTGTTACATAACAACATTTCCAACCAAAAATAAGCCAAATCTCATGGCTATAATCTTAACATAAAACATATCATTTACTCACTAGCCTATACATGTCATAAATTAATATTTACAACTTCAAGAGTACCAAAATATTGTTCGATAGTGTGACGATGATCCTTAATGATCCTTGAACTCGCGGTAGCTTCGATAATCTACAAAACAATTGAAAAACACACAAAATAAGCTTTCCAAAGCTTAGTATGCCTTATACAAATAAATACAACTCATGAATCAAGTATAATTTAATACATTCATTTAGAATTCATAACCATTTCACATATACATTTTATGAAGTATATCATACTCATTTGTTCATATACAAATCATATAATCCCAATTCACTTCACTTACACTTATAGTATATTTCACTTTCATGAATATCATATATCATCTTTTAATCATAATTAAACATATGTTTACTTCTCATCCTCAACATTACACACATTTTAAACGTACCTGAATCAGGTACACATTTCACATATTTATTCATTTCTCAGAGTGCCCATTGAACCGTACAGAATCAAATAAGATACGCGGATAGCTCGTACAATGCCAACGTCCAAGACATGGTCTTACATGTAATCACATATCGGAATCCTATGTCATGATATATGTATCCTAACTATTCCTATGGTTCATACGAGACTTTTCGGACATCGTCACATTATTAGAACTTTCTCGGATTTCTCATATTCAACTCAAATAGTCATTCATCACTATTCATTATCATATAAGCAGTAATAATTCAATTCAAACACATTTATTTGTATATTGACTTACCTTGTACGAGAATGAACAGAAACGAACGACTACTCAACTACTTTCATTTTCCCCGATCTAATTTTGTTTTCTTTGGTTTTTGATCTAAACATATTCAAATTTAACTTTTTGTTTCACCAAATCATTCAATTCAATCCATTTACACATATTTAGGGCATTTTACAAATTAGCCCTCATATTTTCACATTTTAAGACTTTAGTCCTTAATCACAAAAATCACAGAATATACAAAATTTCTATATACAAATGCTTAGCCAAATTTTCCCTTAGCTCATATAAGCCCACATATTTTATTTATTTCACATTTTAGCCTCTCAATTTCTCATTTTCACAAATTAGTCCAAAATTCTCAAATTCATCAAAAATTCAAATACAAAACATATTAACCCAACACATATCTTTCATTTTTCATCAATTGAAAGCACAAAAATCATGGATTAATCCATGGCATATCTCAAAATCATCATCAAATTCAAAAATTCAAGCATGGGCTAGCTAGAGTACTAAGCAACAATCATAAAAGCGTAGAAATTATAAAAAACCGAACAAAAATGAACTTACAATTAAGCTTAGTAGTAGTCGAACCCTAAAACACTATGGATGAACACTTTCCTTCTCAATTTTCAGCAAAAAAAAAAAAGATGAATATCACTAATCTTTTATTTTGTTTTATTATATTATCATTAATAATCCTTTTACAAATTTAACCTTTAATAAACCATTATAAAATAACTTAATGGATGGTCATTTATGTCCATTAACCTTATCAATGGCATAATAACAACATAATGACCTTTGCTTTAATAAGCCATAGCAATTCGGCACTTTAACAATTAGCAAACCACTTTTACAAATTCTGGAATTAGGTCATTTCTATCAAATCGAACACACAAACGATAAAATTATCATACGAAATTTTCACACATATCATATATCATGCTGTAAACACGAAAAATAATATTATAAATTCTTTTTTCACTCGAATTTGTGGTCTCAAAACCACTATTTTGACTAGGGTCTAAACTGGGTTGTTACATGGATAAAGATAAAGAAATGAGAATATTTTCTAGAAGATTCAAGAAGTTTATGAGGTCCAATAGAGGTAGAAAATTCCAAAAGAAAGAAGTACTCAAGCTTGAATCTACCAAGGAGAAGGATCCCATAATATGCTATAAATGCATGAAGTCGAAACATATCAAGTTTTGTTGTCCTCAATGGAAGAAAATTGGATAAAGCAAACAAAAGCTCGTGGCTCATGTTGCTACTTGGAGTGATAATGATTAATACGATTATGAAGATTAAGAAGTAACCAACCTTTGCCTTATAGCCATTGATGACACTAAGGTATCTTCTAACTTGTCTAATTCAATTTCTTAGTCATTTAATGAGTTACAGGATGTTTATAATGAGTTGGGTTTGGACTTTGAAATTATGGTTTCAAAATATAAGAAAAATGTTACAAAATTAAAAGATGAAAATAGTTCACTCTCCAAAGCGAATCATGAACTTGAAAGTAAAATTCATGATATGCAAGCTGTTATAATTGATTTTGAGAAAAAGAACCAAGACTTGCATAATTTGCTTTCAAAAGTTCATGATGATCATTAAAAGTAACTTGAGTTACTTGAAAAAGAAAAAGCTTTATCTAACAAAGTATCTCTAAAAAGTTTTAAAAATGGAGAGATCTCAAGATTAAAATTTGTTGGAACAATTAATTTTTATAAACATAGAGGACTTTCAAGATTTTATAAAGGAAAATTTTTTAAGAGTATGGGTCCCTAAACGACTTAGTGTTACTCAAGAAAAAAAAAATTTTCAAAACGGATTCCCAAAGGGACAAAAATTTTAGAAACTAATACTTATGGACCCAAAAAAAATTTTGTACCAAAAACAAAAAATTAATTCTATGTTTAAGGAAAGGGCCATTGCTTCAAGGTGAACCACACAAGTTCATAGTACCTTGATAGTGGATGCTCAATAAGTATGATCGGTGACAAGAGTCTTTTTATCAAATTGAAGCCAAAAAGTGGAGGAGAAATTTCATTTGGTGACAACTCCAAATGAAAAGAAGAAGGAATTGACTCTATTGATAAAAGCTCTTCATCTTTCTTGAAAATGTTTTCTATTTCAATGGTCTTAAGCATCACCTATTAAGTGTTAATCAATTATATGATAAAGGTCTCAATGTCATTTTTTATTCTAATGGTTGTAAAGTCATTGTCATTGTGTCTAATAAGATTACATTTGTAGGTCATAGAATATGAAACATTTATATGGTGCATCTATATGAAACACATTTTGCAAATATTTTTTTAGTTGACAAAAATGAAAATTCTTCTTGGTTATGACATAGAAAACTAGGACATGCTAGTATGAGCACATTGCACAAATTAGTTTAAGATGACTTAGTTAGGGTACTTCCTCAAATTAACTTTGATTTAGATAAAATTTGTGATGCATGTACTAAAGGTAAACATAGAAGAGTTTCCTTTAAACCTATTAATGATGTATCCACTAATAGAGTTCTTCAACTAATTCACATAGATCTTTTTGGGCCTACTAGAACAACTAGCTTGGGTGGAAAATAATATGCATTTGTACTTGTTTATGACTATTCTAGATTTACTTGAGTTCTTTTCTTAAGTACTAAATATGAAGCTTTAGAGAAAATGGCTAGCTTTTTTTAAAAAATGAATCAAAATGAAAAAAGGTTACTCTATTTCTAGTATAAGGAGTGACCATGGAACTGAATTTCAAAATCTTGGTTTTGATCATTTTTGTAACTCAAATGTGATTAGCCATAATTTTTCTACACCTAGAACCCCTCAACAAAATGGAGTTATTGAGAGGAAAAATAGAACTTTAGAGAAAATGGCTAGAAGTATGCTTTCTAAAAATAATTTATCAAAATATTTTTGGGTGGAAGCCACAAACACCGCTTGTTGTATTGTTAATAGAGTAATGATTAGGACTATTTTAATGAAAATTCCATATGAACTTTTTTAAAAACAAAAAGCCTAACATTGGCTATTTTCATCCTTTTGGATGTAAGTGTTTTGCTTCAAATAATAAAAAAGACAATCTTTGTAGATTTGATGCAAAAAAGTGATGAATGAATTTTTCTTAGTTATTCTTTAAATTCTAAAGCTTATTGAGTGTTTTAAAAAATAAGTTTAGTAGTAGAAGAGTCTATACATGTTTTTTTATGACTCTAACCTTCCTTCTATAAAGGATTCCTATATTGATGGTGATGATGTAGAAATTTTTAATAATGATGATAACATAGATCAATCATCAAGAGAGAAGATACAAGAACAAACTCAAGATGCTCTAAAGGAGAGAGAAGCCACTCATCCAAGTGAGTTTAACTATGTAACACCGTATTCTCGGCCTAGTCGTCGAGGTCGAATATAAAGATGCCACACCACCGTCTCACTAGTTGTACATTACAGTGTTCACTATTTTAAAGCCGACACATGTCATTCATAGCGTTTGTACAGGTTTCAAGACTTACATGCATCAATCATCATTAAGTTATGCTGGACATACATCAATGTAACTTACCGTGTTAAAAATTCAAAGTTAATCACGTAGGTATTGATATTGGCCCTAGGGTATTGATATTTTCTATAAGTGGTATCAATACCACCTAGAAAATCGATATCGAACTTGCATTTTGTTTATTGTACAAAAATCATACTAACGAAAATTATCGATACCTGTCATAGAGTATCGATAAATTTACCCTCAGTATTAATAATTGAGCAAAGGTATCAATACCAAATCTCAATTCTGACTTCCTTGCATGTTTCAAAACACAGAGGTCTCATTTTTATTTTAAAATTCGATTATTGATACCTCTGGTACAAACCTCCAAAATACAACATGCAAAAGTATTTAGTCCATTCCACTTCAGTTTCTAAACATCATGCACGCTTCAACAAATAATCCTCCAAATAGCTAAATTTAATAGTTTCAAACATCAGAAAGGTGCCCGAGCAAGAAACATCATGCCATCATCAGTTTTCATAAACCTAAGTGTATATATAACTCATAAACCTCATAAACAAAAGCAAAAACCAGCAAAATGTTCAGAACTAACATGGCTATAAATAGGTCTACCACATTGCTTTACTCCCTAAAACGTAAATAAATAAGGAACACCTATGAAATACTAACAAGTCTTCCTTAGATTACTTCTTCAGAAAAACCACTCCGCCCACGCCGGAACGTCACTAATCTGCATATGATGAAAAGAATGGGTGAGCTTAAACAAGCTCAGTTAATGATTAGAATAACCACTACGCAAACATGTCATCATGCATCCACCACAAAACCATATAAATACAATTACAATATTCTTATGTCTAGTGCCATATAATACCTATTCATGCATTGTCTATTTGTTTATTTACATAGCATTTACTTACTCATTCAAGCATATATCACATAACCCATATTCCATTAATCATGTAGCACATTTCACATAATTGTGTTAGATCAATTACATTCCTTAACTTAGAATTACTAAACCCATGTTCATGTTGTTACGAATATTTTCACCGCAATTTGGTAATTTGTTAACTACTGCACATATATACTTACTAAATTAACCAATCTCCTGAACATTTCTCAATGTCAATTCAAAAAATTAATCAATCTTCATAAGCACATATGAGATTAAGTGAGGTAACAATATATTTATATATTGAAACAATTTAATCACAATAACCTTGCTAGTTATGCAAGGCTAATGTATCATTTAATACCGTCGCTAATTTAACTTTAAGCTACCTTAGAAGATCAAACATGCAACAATTAAATATTGTGTCAATTAATTACAATTTCAATATGTTAAATAATTATTTCATTCATTACCTTACATTTTATAATGCAAGTATAACATAAGCATGATTTTATTTAATTGAACAACTTACTAAGGCCTGTAACAACACAAACATGATTTTAATAATTTAAGTGAACAAAATGCAATCAAGCTAACATGAAATAAATTTAATCCATTTTAATTAGAACAAGAACAAAACCACAACAAGTATTCATATTCATGATTGCAACATAAACAAGAAATTTAAAGAGAAGGGCCAGACTAGTGTACTCCTCTTCTTCTCTGCTTGTTCTGTTGAACCAAGGCCTCCACGAACAATTGAACGTTGCTATTATAAGGTGGATGAAAGCTCTTTTTCAAGAGGGAAATCTACAAGGGAAATGACAAGAAAAAAGGAAAACAAAGAAGAGAAATGAAGAGAGAAAATGAGTGAGAGAGACATGTGTGAGAATGAATGGTCTGTTGAATGAGAAGGGAAGATGGGTATTTATAGGTGTGAATGTCTGCTAAAATTAGCAAATAAATTTCAACCATTAACTCTCCCTTGGCTGGCCACACATGGTGCAAAGTTTGAATGTTTTAGCTTTATTATATTTAGCTTAGCGTAAAAAGATAAAGGCACAAAAAGTGGACAGGTTTGAATAGCATTTAAGAGAAGCTTATAGACTATTTTGAAAGCAAGGAAATCAGCTAAAATCAGCTGATTGGATCAGTCATAGGGACAGTTTTGGGCTGCCAATGTGCTTGGTGGATCAATCTTCTATACTTAGCATATTGGGCCACTTTCTCCTTCAGGTTTTATATTAATTTTTAAGCCAATTAATTTTGGATAAAAATTAAATATAAAGTAAATAAATAATCATTATTTGGACCATCCTTGGTTGGAAAATTTTAATTATCCTTTTCCTTGGTACATTTGATGCAAAAATTACCCCAACGGTTTAAACCTTTCGAGGTGTCTGTTGAGCCAATTTTCACCTTTTGTGTAAAACTATAGAAAATAAACCAAATTAGTTAAAAATTATTATAAAAATAAAAAAATTCTATATGTTAATAATATACGTGTAAATTAATTATTTTATAATTAAAGTATGAATTTCGACAAAAATTACTACAAAACTACATGAATTGGAGCTCAAAAGGTGCTAAAAATATCTATATATTTTTGCGTTTTTACACCCTCAAACTTAATTCATTGCTCGTCCCGAGTAATGAAAAAATTGAAAAGAGAGATTGTCGCAAATCAGCATTGAAAAATGTCTTTAGAATGCATTTTCCCCACACTTATGAGTTTAGTGTAATTAGACTCAAGAACAAGAAATTTGAAAATTTTCAACTCAAGTATACATGTTGTTAAAATTATTCTCAATCGTTACCATGACATCAAGAATAGACTAGATGCTTTATCAATAAAGACATGCTAATTCTTACCAATTATTTTTTATTTTCTTATTTGAGACTAAACTGCAATCATTAAGTTTCACTTATGTCTTCATATGTTGAACTTAGCAATTTCTCTCCACTAATGTAAGCAACATAGAAATCTAAATCAAATTGTCTTTTAAATAGGTTGTAACGTGGTTGGGCTAGGGGTAGGTAAAAGATAGATAAATTTAAGTTAAAAACCCTAGAATCAGCTTGCATTGGACCAATACATTTAATACACCAACTCATTTTTCTTTCACATGCTCTTTGTACATTTATTTCTTTCGAGTACATATGCTCTCTCTTTTCACGAGCATTTTACTGTATGTACTACATTTTTTTTGAGCATTTGGTACTTCTTTTCAACTCCCCCAAACTTATTTTCAGATAATATTCTAGATAGATTGAGTCTAGTGTTTGGGACAATTTAGAGAAAATTATAAGAGAAGTCATGGCTAAATATTGCAAATGTTCAAATAAAATTAGGCCATCTAGTCTCAAAGTTGGGTTTCAAGGGATAAATATTCATTAAGGTTGACTTGAAAGACTAAAATGGTCCAAACAAAAGTTTGCCTAAGTCATTTTCAAAATTCCATGCTTCTTAGGATTTCGCCTCAAGAAATTACTAAGTCAATTCTAGAGACTTAAACTTTCATGCATGTCTAGATCTCCTAAAGAATTAAAAATTTTATCGTATTACTTACAAACTTCATTAAGAGTAACATTATGTCATAGTTCAGCTAACATAGCAATTATTGAGATAAAAGAATTTTATATATATTAGAAGTTAGCATAATTAACAAAAATTCAAATTTGTGAACAAAATATAACTTAATCATAATTATAAGAATAATGTATCTTTGAAAAAAAACAATTTCAATTTTTGGGCCCCCTACTTAAGATGAACAATGTCCCCATTGTTGAAAATAATAGAGAGAATGAAAATATAGAAGTGAATAGATATTGTACATGTAACACCCCAAACCCGGCCCAGACGTTATAGCCGAATCTGGTGTGTCACATTGAAGTGTTTTAGCGAAAACCGTGTTTTCATTGAAAACCCTTCTTAAAATAAAAGAAACATTAATTAACCTAAAAAAAACACCTTTCAGTTGCAAAAACCTTGTTGAAACATTTGATTTAAGAAAAATTTATCATTTAAAAATTTAATTGCGGAAACGTAGAAAACATACTATAATTTAGAAAACCCACGTTCAACTTCTTGTAATTACATTGAAAATAATTATAATTAAAATAATTATAATTCAAGTAATAATAACACAATGAAAACCTTATTACAATCTGGTCTGGAACATACTTAAAAAGAAGTAAAAACTTAAATGCTTGAAAAAAAAAACCCAAGTCCAAATCATCTTGCTAGCTGGCCACCCAGAGTCCTTCCATACATCGAACCTTCTACTGAACATTGCCTGAAAATAAAATAAAAGATGGGGTGACTTTTCGCAAACTCAGTGTGTACAACCCTCGACAAAAACAAGCATTCAAAAAAAAACATCATTCATAAATCATGCAATGCAATCCCATCCAAATTATCCATCCACTACACACCGGCTCCGTCCCTCGTCACACCATGTGGGGATATAAATATCGACCCACCCAACCTACACACCATGGTAGCCCGGTTGCGGAACTACCATCATTTACATATTGGGCTTTAAAAGCCGTCGGTGGATCCACGATTGTCAAGCAACCATGCGATCCTCATATACTCCCTCCGTTCCATAATTCCCAACCCATATGCAACCTAAGCAGAATATCATATGTATGCATGTCGCATCCACAAAACTTACATTCAACACCTAGGGGTATTTTGGTCATTTTTGCCCTTAGGGGCATTTCAGTAATTTTCCCTTAATTACGGTTTTCACTTATCTTGGCCCGTTAACAAGTCCCGTGAGCTAAGATGAATGAATACTATGCACCAGGTAAGATTCCAGAGAAGAGGAGGTGGGTCATTAAGACCGCTTAAGTACCAAGCTCTCCCTAGATCCAATCCTAAACATGCATATACCCATTGCCACACCTTAACCCTTTGACTTGTCAACAATCACAATATATTAATTAAGTCTTATGTAGATATCATATACTAGGCCCAAAAACCCCTTACAAAGCCTCACAATTTCACATACCTACATCTGGCCCATTAAGCCCAATCATATTCATATGGCCCATTAGGCCCAAATCAATTGTATATGGCCCATTAGGCCCAAATCACATTTATATGGCCCGTTAGGCCCAATCACATTCATATTCGTACTTACATACAAATTGCTATCACAAAGCATCAAAATTCAGTTTTTGCCTATTATGGGCCCAACAGCCCGTCGGGCCCATTTAGCCCATTCCGGGCCATACGGCCAAATCACAACCCAAGTCCACGGAATCGCCCATGGGCCTCAGGCAACCTATCGGTTCCCCCCTTACGATTGTTCGCGCACTCGCAAGACTACTATAGCAAAACTTTCGGCTTTTCAGCATTTCGACTTTTTGGCTTTTCGGCTTTTCGACTTTTGCCGATTCATTGTGTGTGTGTAGTGTATGTACACACCTGGTAAGCAAGCGTGATGCGATCTCCTTAGCCCAACCCTACAATTGATATCACCCAAAGATTAATCATACGTACTTATCGATTACTTTACCAAAAGCCGGAATCTCACCTTAACCTTACCTGACCGCCAAGCTTTTACTAGCTTTTACTTTGATCACTAAACACGCGTATTTCTTAGATCTGAAGAGCAAATCGACGGGAATCCAAAACCGAGATCTGACACTAATTCCCTACCAAAGTCGATTAGAAAAAGGTGAGGAACTAAATACTCGATACTTATCAAAAATCGATTGGAAGAGCAACACTTACACTAGATTCGGTCAAAGGTAATCGTCACTTGGAAGATTCAGCTTTTCGGCTTTTCAAACTTAGTATGGTGAATAAGGTTTATTTGGTACAGATTAAATAAGAAGAGTAGAAGAAGAAATTGGCTAAGTGAAATAGAAGAGAATAGAAATCAGTAGAAAGAAAATAAAGAAAAACAAAAGGGTTTTCGGCTTTTTGGATCTTGAAAAGAAAAGGGTTTTCGACTTTTGGAGAAAGGGGTTTCTGGCAACAAGGTGAAGAAAAAATTCGGCAGTAGCCTGGCAACCCTATATTTAGCCCCTATTTATAGCCCTTATAGCCAAATTTTCCATGCCCAATTCCTAATTTGGCTCTATCACTTCTCTCTTCTCATCTCCTCGTTTTTCTCCTTGATAACCCCTTGATCCTTTCCTTAATTTTCTCTTTTGAACACTCCCCTTGGAGTCCATCTTCATGCCACTTCCATCTTTTTAGAAGATTAAAATTAAACTCTAAAAATACTAACCTAGGATTCGAACCTTGGACCCTCTTGCTAGCTACTAATGCCACCTTACTACACCTTATGTGGCGTCACTTAACCACTCCACCACAGGTTCTTTTTGTGTTCAATTGTTTCTTCATTTATTCAAAAGCCCACCTACTTGTCAGTCCTGATTCTTTTAATAATTAAATTATAATTTCTTCTACCCCTTAATTCAAACTCAACCTTAGCTAAGACATATTAAAATTATCGCTTGGATAAGAATATTAAACACAATTTTTATCAAAATCGAAAATAAGGAAAATTCGGGATTTCGGGATTTTTGGACTTCAAGATTTTTGGGGCGTTACAACTCTACCCCCTAAAAGAAATTTCATCCTCGAAATTTACCTTGGTTAAACTATTGAGGATATTGATGTCGCATCATTTAAGTTACACCACTACGCTTCTGCTGCACACTCTATTTCTAATTTTAAAATAGATAGATCACACACTATGGATAAAGTACGTACCAATATTTGCTTCTGGAGCATCTTCGTCTTCTCGGCGACGAGCAACATAAACCAAAGCTGGCTGCCTCACCTTAGCATGGCCTGTATTTTTGCCTAGTAATCCACGTCTACGTCTATTGTCGTCACCACCCTTGGCCTGCTCAGGCCCCTTGGCGGCAGCTGACCACCCCTTGGTGGCTGAGCACCAGCTTGGCCCACTACTAGCTCTCGACCTAGTGTTCTGGGGCAATCCTTAATCCTATGCTCCATAGACTTACAAGCTAAACAAGCTCCCGTTCTTTTCCAACACTCACCTCCATGTCTTCTTCCGCAATTAGCACAAGGTGGCACCCCTGGATTAGTAGTAGGGGGCCCTACTCTAACTAGCCCATCAACTCTAGCCCTAGCCTTAGGCCTCTGATCGACACTAGGAGTCTCAGCCTCCCTCTTAGTCTTACCCCTTTCTTTCTCCCGATTTAAGCGCTCCGTGCGTTTCACCTCCTCTGCTATCTTTGCTTTCTCCACCAACTCTGAGAAAACTCGTTTCTTTTGTGGAGCTATCAATACCTTGAGGCTATCTCTAAGTCCATCCTCAAACCTAACGCAACGCTCATACTCCGTTGCCACCATTACCCTTGCATACCTACTAAGGCGTAGAAACTTCGCCTCATACTCTGCCACCGATTTATTGCCTTGGGTTAAGTTCAGGAACTCCTTCCTCCTAGTATCTACATAGCTTGCACCCACATACTTCCTTTGGAATGCAGCTTTGAAAAACTCCCAGGTGACCCGCTCCGGTTGGGTGCCCTCTTTTACTGTCAGCCACCACTAGTAGGGTTCTTTTTTTAAGCAATGACACCGCCCCTTTCAAATTTTTCTCAGGTGAGCAGTCCAAATCCTCCATTATCCTTTCAGTGGCCTCCAACCAATATTTCGCCACATTAGGAGCCATGCCAGCCACGCCCTTAAAGATCTCAGCCCTATTCAATAGAAGTCGTTCCAAAATGGACCCTAGATTTCCGCTGCGATTATTGGGCCCAGTGACCCTTTCCAAAATCCTTAGCATTGCCTATGACAATGCATCTTCTCCCGCAGCCCGATCATATGGTCCATTCCCAGCCATCGGTGAGGCTGGAGCCTCTTCTACTCCAACATCGGGCATATGACCCGATGCTAACGATTCAGCCCTAATACTTCTGTGGAGTCGGCCACGGCCTCTTGCACCTCTTTTAGCACTCATCGTCGATTCGCAGATTATCTGGATTAGAAATTTTATGAAGTTTTAGTTAGTTCAATAATTACACTGATGTTTTATGAAAATATTTAAAGAGAAGATCGTTTTCGAAAAACCTCTACAGTTTCCAGATCCTACGGGCTTTAGTTCCATTCTAACCATCATCTAATGTAGCCCTACAACTATCTACTACATAAAAATTTAAACAAACTTAAATAAAAATACTTACTTGGTTCGACATCGAAGACTCGGTGTGTCGCTCAGCAAAATTTTCGTTTTTCCATAACAGTGTGATCCAATTTTTTTTAAAATTGAAAAAGAAACCAAATAGTAATAAGGCCCACTTCACACCCCGAGTTTTGCAACCTGGCTCTGATACCAGTAAATGTAACACCCCAAACTCGGCCCAGACATTATAATCTGGTGTGTCACATTTAAGTGTTTTAACGAAAACTGTGTTTTTATTGAAAACCCTTCTTAAAATAAAAGAAACCTTAATTAACTTAAAAAAAACACACCTTTCAGTTGCAAAAACCTTGTTGAAACATTTGATTTAAGAAAAATTTATCATTTAAAAATTTAATTGCGGAAACGTAGAAAACATACTATAATTTAAAAAATCCACGTTCAACTTCTTGTATTTACATTGAAAATAATAATAATTCAAGTAATAATAACACAATGAAAACCTTATTACAATCTGGTCTGGAACATACTTAAAAAGAAGTAAAAACTTAAATGCTTAAAAAAAAAACCCAAGTCCAAATCATCTTGCTAACTAGCCACCCAGAGTCCTTCCATACATCGAACCTTCTATTGAGCATCACCTGAAAATAAAATAAAAGAGGGGGTGAGTTTTCGTAAACTCAGTGTGTACAACCCTCGACAAAAACAAGCATTCAAAAAAAACATCATTCATAAATCATGCAATGCAATCCCATCCAAATTATCCATCTGCTACACACCGGCTCCATCCCCCGTCACACCATGTGGGGATATAAATATCAACCCACCCAACCCACACACCACGGTAACCCGGCTGCGGAACTACCTTCATTTACATATTGCGCTTTAAAAGCCGTCGGCGGATCCACGATTGTCAAGCAACCATGCGATCCTCATATACTCCCTCCGTTCCATAATTCCCAACCCATATGCAACCTAAGCAGAATATCATATGTATGCATGTCGCATCCACAAAACTTACATTCAAAACCTAGGGGTATTTTGGTCATTTTCGCCCTTAGGGGCATTTTGGTAATTTTCCCTTAATTACGGTTTTCACTTATCTTGGCCCGTTAACAAGTCCCGTGAGCTAAGATGAACGAATACTGTGCACCAGGTAGGATTCCAGAGAAGAGGAGGTGGGTCATTAAGATCGCTTAAGTACCAAGCTCTCCCTAGATCCAATCGTAGACATTCATATACCCGTTGCCACACCTTAACCCTTTGACTTGTCCACGGTCGCAATATATTAATTAAGTCTTATGTGGATATCATATACTAGGCCCAAAAACCCCTTACAAAGCCCAAACAATTTTACATACCTGCATCTAGCTCATTAAGCCCAATCATATTCACATGGCCCATTAGGCCCAAATCACCTGTATATAGCCTATTAGGCCCAAATCACATTTATATGGCCCGTTAGGCCCAATAACTTTCATATTCATGCTCACATACAAATTCCTATCACAAAGCATCAATATTCAGTTTTTGACTATTAGGGGCCCAACAGCCCATCGGGCCCATTTAGCCCATTCTGGCCCATATGGCCAAATCACAACCCAAGTCCACAGAATCTCCCGTAGGCCTCAGGCAACCTATCGATTCCCCCCTTACGAGTCTTCGTGCACTCGCAAGACTACCGTAGCTAAACTTTCGGCTTTTCGGCATTTCGGCATTTCAGCTTTTCAGCTTTTCGGCTTTTGCCGATTCATTGTGTGTGTGCAGTGTATGTACACACCTGGTAAGCAAGCGTGATGTGATCTCTTTAGCCCAAACCTACAATCGATATCACTCAAAGATTAATCATACGTACTTATCGATTACTTTACCAAAAGCCGAAATCTCACCTTAACCTTACCGGAACGCCAAACTTTTACTAGCTTTTACTTTGATCACTAAACACGCGTATTTCTCAGATCTGAAGAGCAAATGCGAGAATCCAAAACTGAGATCTGACACTAATTCCCTACCAAAGTCGACTAGAAAAAAGTGAGGAACTGAATACTCGATACTTATCAAAAACCGATTGGAAGAGCGACACTTACACTAGATTCGGTCAAAGGTAATCGTCACTTGGAAGATTCGGCTTTTCGGCTTTTCAAACTTAGTATAGTGAATAAGTTTTATTTGTTACAGATTAAAGAAGAAGAGTAGAAGAAGAAATCAGCTAAGTGAAACAGAGAAGAATAAAAATCGACAGAAAGAAAAGAAAGAAAAACAAAAGGGTTTTCAACTTTTTGGATCTTTATAAGAAAAGGGTTTTCGGCTTTTGGAGAAAGGGGTTTCTGGCAACAAGGTGAAGAAGAATTTAGGCAGTAGCCTGGCAACCCTATATTTGGCCCCTATTTATAGCCTTATAGCCGAATTTTCCATGCCCAATTCCCAATTTGGCTCTATCACTTCTCTCTTCTCATCTCCTCATTTTCTCCCTGATAACCCCTTGATCCTTTCCTTAATTTTCTCTTTTGAACACTCCCCTTGGAGTCCATCTTCACGCCACTTCCATCCTTCTAGAAGGCCAAAATTAAACTCTAAAAATACGAAGCTAGGATTCGAACCTTGGACCCCCCTGCTAGCTACTAACGCCAGCTCACTACACCTTATGTGGCGTCACTTAGCCACTCCACCACAGGCTCTTTTTGCGTCCAATTATTTCTTCATTTATTCAAAAGCCCGCCTACTTGTTATCCCTGATTCTTTTAATAATTAAATTATAATTTCTTCTACCCCTAATTCGAACTCAACCTTAGCTAAGACCTATTAAAATTATTGCTTGGATAATAATATTAAACACAATTTTTATCAAAATCGAAAATAAAGAAAATTTGGGATTTCGGGATTT
Organism: Gossypium longicalyx; assembly: GCA_025698465.1. Lineage (NCBI taxonomy): Eukaryota > Viridiplantae > Streptophyta > Magnoliopsida > Malvales > Malvaceae > Gossypium > Gossypium longicalyx. Next base: position 49,925,570 of record CM046995.1, read on the forward strand.
TTGGATTTCGGGATTTTTGGGGCGTTCCAGTACACCAGGTAGGACCCTAAAAAAAGGAGGTGAGTCAAGTTTGACTACTTAAATACCTAGCTTTTCCAAGGCAAATCTAGTCCTAGACATGTACATATCTATTGCCACACTTCTTATTTTGCAATTTGTTCTATTTTATTGATGATTTTCTTCTTTTATTTTATTATGCAAGAAATAAAATCCTAAAAGAACCTAATCCTAAAAAGTTTAAATATCGTAAGAAAGAAAATAAAATAAAGTAAATATTCCCCTTTTTATTTATTTGTAGATCCCTTTGAATTTGACTCATCTTTTGCTCCATTGTCCTTTTTTTTTTTGCTTGAATCGCCCCATCCCTCTTTGATACTGGACTCCATGGTTCAAATATAAAATCTGAAAACTCAAGCACAAAAACAAGTGGGTCATGGAATATTTTCGTAAAAGCGTTTCTCATTGAGTCATCCTATATTTTTTAATATCTTTAGGAAGCTTGTTGCTACCACTACATATGTTGCATTAGGTCCATCAACTTTGACAGTTCATCACGAAGATTTGAACGAGGTGAATGAGTTCTGAATGTTGAGGTCACCATGTCAGGTTCGATCATTTGTTCAGTTGGTTCTGCCTTATCTGAGATTTCAATTGACTGCATTGGTTCAATCTCTATGGGGTATTCTTCTTCTTCTTTAGGATCCTCACTCGATTCAACTCGTTGCTGCAGAACAAAATCTCCAACTACTTAGTAGAGGTCCCAATCTATGATTTTTCTTTGGCTATAATATGTTTTCTTCATGTTTACAAGGATTTTAGCTTTGAAGCACAAATTGTTATCATAAAGGGAAAGTATGCTAGTCCAGAACATCTAGCGGCACAATTTCAAATTTCCATTAGAATGAATTTTCCCATATCAATGGTGATTGTTGTTAAAATTGAGTAACAATACCATTTACTTTAATGAAATTATGGTCCCATGTGAAATAGGCATAAGGCTAAACCGAATAAAATAAAACCATACCTTCGCTAGTGGTGTCAAATATTCTTTGTGACAAGTGTGAGTTCCATGCTTTGACATAGGCCACACATGGTGCAAAGTTTGAATGTTTCAACTTTGTTATATTTAGCTTGGGGAAAAAAGATAAAGTCACAAAAAGTGGAGGGGTTTGAATAGCATTTAGAAGAAGCTCAAGGACTATTTTGCAAGTAGGAAAATTAGCTAAAATCAGCTGATTGGATCAACCATAGGGACGGTTTTGGGCTGCCAATTTGCTTGGTGGACCAGTCTTTTATACTTAGCATACTGGGCCACTTTCTCCTTCAGGTTTTATATTAATTTTTAATCCAATTAATTTTGGATAAAAATTAAATATAAAGTAAATAAAATAATCATTATTTGGACCTTCATTGGATGGAAAAATTTAATTGGCCTTGCTCTTGGTGCACTTGATGCAAAAATTACCCTAACGGTTCAAGCTTTTCGAAGTGTCTGCCGAGCCAATTTTCACCTTTTGTGCAATATTGTCGAAAATAAACTAAATTTGTTAACATTCATTATAAAAATAAATAAAATTCAATATTTTAATAATTTAAGTGCAAATTAATTGTTTTATAATTAAAGTATGAATTTTGACAAAAATATTACGAAATTACATGAATTAGAGCTCAAAAGGTGTTGAAAAATCTATATATTTTTGTATTTCCACCAACAACGATGGTTTTTTAATTCATTTATGTCATTTCGGATTGCCCAGCAATGATGACCGCCACTCCAGGATGCCCGATGATAATGGCTTTGTCATGTCTAGTCGATTCCTCTTCATACCTCTTATTGTAAGGCTAAAGTCAATACCCCTTCATATCTCGATTTCTATCTTCACAACGCTTCTGTCTAAATCCTACCCAACAGCAATATAATTCAACTTCGCAGCTAGACATCTATTCATTTTGATACTTGTCTCAATATTCAATTGTAATATCCAAAATCATTTCACTCATCACCAAACAATTGACCATAGCAGTATACTGTAACACACCTTACCTGAGTCCGAGGCCGAGACCAAGCACAAGGCATTACCAAACTTAACTATATGCATACAATCGTTTCTAAGTCACCAAGACTTGATCAAACTTAAAACTTTTTCAAACCTTATTTAAACTCCTTAATGTGAGCCTACGAGGCCCTAAATTCTCATTGAAAACCATTCGAAACCAACTCGGGTCCTTAAACAGACTTAATAAAAATGACCCTTGAAATAGGGCATACGCCCATGTGGAAGGGCAACACGCCTGTAACACCCCTAACCTGTATCCGTCGCCGGATTAGGGTCATGAGGCATTACCAATCATATTACAATTCATACAATTATGCATTATATATTACAATTTGACATTAATATTACATCAATGGGTATAATCATTTCATATATCAGAACCTAAAAATTTTACCATTCAACACATAGTATAAATAAAATATATCTCAAAGTACATCAGCAAAACTTATATATATATATCGAACATATAACTCAACAATATCTTTATTGTTGAATATCAGACCTTTTCTTGAATAAGTCGTGCACTTGCATAGGTTATACATTAACGGAAAATAAATTTCATTATTAACCTCTTTATTCCTACATGCAACACTATACTGTTAATCTATATGTAATTCATGTTTTGTACACTAATAAAATTTAATGAATCCATTCGATCATATAAAAATATACATGCATAAACAAAGACTCCTAGCACATTCGAATAGAGCTTATTAGAAAATCTTACCTAAGGTTAAATAATTAACTAATATATAAGAGATGTAACATGTTACATAAAGGTCCAGTACATAACAACATTTTTAAACTAATCTACTTTCGGACACAATTAACAACTTCAGTATAAGCTCATAATATAACTAATTGAAACTTATTTCATAATTTAGCAATCAACTTCACATACAATTTAATTCAATATAACATAACTAAATATGCCTTAAGGTTGAACTACTAGTGCGCATTTACCCTAGGTTCCAAAGCCACACTTTATTAATTAAATTCATACCAAGTAAATGACAAAAACAATCATTGAACATTTTCCTTATTTAATGCCATGCAAGCCGAATTACATATTTAATCCACACACCTATCCAGAGATTCCATTACCGAATTATCAAACCAATCTCATAAATCGCTATTACCAAAAACATATTAGATCAAAACTAAGTATAATAAACAACATCCACATGCATACCTTATCTTAGTGTAATATACATCCAAGCAACCACATTCATAACACATCAAAGATTTATAATCAAATACAACACTAAAAATGCATATCATAATCACTTCCAAACCATGGCACATAGCAAAATAATTGAAGCGAGCTCTAACCATAGTCTAGTCAAACTAAACTCAAACATAACACTTAAGCCATTTTCGCATGGCTAGATTATACACAACCCAAAAATCTAATGTTTCAAAATGAAATCCAGCCTATACATGCCATAGTTCGAGTTCGACTATTTAAATACTAAAATAGTAGATAGTGTGATGGACTTTGTTGACGATCCCCGAGCTTGTAACTTGAATCCAAAATCTATAAAACAGAGTAACAAGATACACAAGGTAAGCTATCTTTGCTTAGTAAGCTATAAGCAAATAAACAGTTCAATAATGCATTCAACCTATCATATTAAACTGAATCATATTATCATGACCAAAGCTTAACCTTAAACCCACATATAAGATACAATGATACACTTCCATATACCATTTCTTTTTACCTTGACCGAATACTTACATAAACAAATTAACCATCATCATTCAACATTTCGGGTCCAAAATGTCACTAAATGATCGAGTATGCTTACCATTAAAACAAGTTCAAGAATCACAATATGACATTACACACACATAATCCTTATTTGGTCGAATACTCATATAGTCACTTATCATGTTAGTAAACGACTTCCAAAGGCAAATAGTCATATTAAAATTTAGTACATATTCACTCAAATGCAAAATTTCAAATATCGAAATAATATTGCATATATATATTAATTATATAACTAAAAATACCTCATCATATTTACACACATATATATATAGGTTATTCATGACATACTAATTATTCATTCAATAAGCCAACTACACATAGCATGCACATTTTCTACTTTATTTGTACCATAAAAGATTTATAATATATAGTCACGGTGTTTATGTAACTTACCTCAAGTAAGTAATATATTAATTCATACTTGGCATATAGCTCAATTAATACATTCGAACTCAATTTACCTTTACGCGATGAACCATTCAGAATTTGATAGGACACTCGGATAATCATACAAGTCGTACACTGCCAACGTGCCAAACGTGGTCTTACATGTAGTCACATATCGATGCCACTATCCCAGACAGGGCCTTATTTGTAAACACATATTGGAATCACATATCGATGCCATGGTCTTACTCGCACACACAAATCAGAATCCTTTGTCATGACATATGTATCCTAGCTATTCCTAAGGTTCATACGGGGCTTTCAGACATCGTAACTCCGTCGAAACGAATACTCGAACATGGTTATCAAGCTTATACACATTCGACAATAGCATATATAAATTCATACTTTGCAAACCAGCATATATATTTAGTATTTAACTATAAGTAAACACGTCTATTTGCTTATAAACTTACCTCGGGCGTTATAAAACGAGACGGGGCTGCTAGTCGACAACTTTCATTTTTCCTCGATCCAAATCTGATTTCTTTGGTTCTTGATCTAAACATATTCAAATTAAGCTCATTCAAACATATTTTAACTCAATTTAGTCCAAAAACACATGAATGGGAAAATTACCATTTTACCCTTAACATTTACACTTTTTACAATTTAGTCTCTATTGCACAAAACACAAAATAATCAAAATTTTAAGGTACCCATGTTTGGCTGAATATGTCTAGTGTTCATACAAATCCATATTTTTCATTTATTTCATATTTTAGTCCCTCAAATTATTATTTTTGCAATTTAGTCCTAATTACTCAAAATCATCAAAAACTCCAATACAAAATATGTTAATCTAAAACATATCTTTCATTTTTCATCATCAAGCAACAAAAATCACAAGCTATCAACAATGACACAACTTAAAATATTCATCAAAATAAAAAAATTAAAGCATGGTTCTTGAAGGTTACTAAACAATGATCTCAAAAACGTATAAATTATCAAAAACCGAGCTAAACTCATACCTTGATTGAGCTTCAAAATTGGCAGAACCCTAGCTTTTGTTCTTTCTTTTTCTTTTCTTCAGTTTTGGTTAAAGAGAAAATGTATGAAAGCTTATTTTAGTCATGGTATATTATAACATATATATTACATATTATTTAATTTACCTAACTAACCTTATTATATAATATAATTTCTTTATATTGGTTTTATACAACCATCCAACATTTATTATGTTGGTCTTATTGCAACTTAAATGCCTCCCTTTAAAAAGACATTAACAATTTGGCCCTTTTTCAATTAAATATCAAATTTTTATTTTACGTGATTAAGTCCTTTTTTTAATCTGACACTCAAACGATAAAATTAAATCACGAAAATTTCACAGATAAAAATTCACACAAAATAAACACGAAAAATAATTTAAAAATATTTTTCTGACTCAGATTCGTGGTTTCAAAATCACCGTTCTGATTAAAAATTGGGCTATTACAACTCTCCCCCTTAGGGATTTTCATCCCCGAAAATCTTACCGGTGAATAGGTTTGAATAACGTTCTCTCATTGTATCCTCTGGTTCCCATGTTGCTTCCTCAACTCTGTGTTTATGCCACAATACTCCAACTAACAAAATCTTCTTATTTCGTAACTCTTTAACTCGTAAGCCAAGATACGAATCGGTTCTTCCTCATACGTCATATAGGGTTTAATCTCAATCTCATACAGACTAATCACATGTGAAGGGTTAGATCGATATCTACGAAGCATCAAAACATGGAATACATTGCGGATCTTTTCTAACTCAGGTGACAACGATAATCTATAAGCAACTGGCTCGATACGCTCTATTACCTCATACGGCCCAATAAACCTCGGACTCAATTTGCCTTTGTGACCAAATTTGAGTATTTTCTTCCACGGTTAGACTTTCAAGAAAACTTTATCTCCGATCTGAAACTCTATATCCTTGCGTTTCAAGTCTACATAAGATTTTTGACGATCCGATGCTGCTTTCAGATTTTCACAGATTACTTTTACTTTCTGTTCAGTTTCTTTGACCAAGTCAACCCGTGTATCTTATTCTCACTGAGCTCAGTCCAATACAATGGTGTACAACATTTACGACCATACAAAGCCTCATAAGGTGCCATTTTGATACTTGATTGAAAGCTATTATTATACGCAAATTCAATCAAAGGTAGGTATCGTTCCCATGTACCTTCAAACTCGAGAATGCAACATCTCAACATCCTCAAGTATCTAAATGATTTGCTCAAACTAGCCATCTGTTTGCAGATGGAAAGCAGTACTGAAATGTAAATTCGTACCTAGTGCATCTTGCAGTTTCTTCCAAAACCACGATGTAAACCTCAGATCTCTATCCGAAACAATAGATATAGGCACACCATGTAATCTCACAATCTGAAAAACATGCAATTCAGCCAGCTTTTCAAGTGAGTAATCTGTACGTATCGGAACAAAATCAGCCGATTTAGTCAATCTATCAACAACAATCCAGATTGCATCTTTCTTGCTCGGTGTCAATGGTAAACCAGATACAAAATCCATCGTGACTCTATCCCACTTCCACTCAAGTATCATGATAGGCTGAAGTAATCCTAAAGGCATCTGATGTTCAGCTTTTACTTATCGACAGACTAAACATCATGCAACAACGTCAGAAATGTCTCATTTCATACCATGCCACCAATAAAGTTGTTTCTGATCATTATACATTTTTGTACTACCTTGGTGAACAGATAACCGACTACTATGAGCTTCATTCAAGATTATCTGAATCAACTCTGAATTCCTCGGAATACATATTCAGTTTTTGAATCTCAAACAGTCATCAGTATCAACTCTGAATTCTGAATCAACATCCATCTCATACTGGGCTCGTTTTGCGATCAACTCATTATCAACCTTCTAAGCATCAAAAATTTGTTGAAAAAATAACGGTCTAGCTTTCAATTCAGCTGTTATCGAACCATCATCAGACATAGCCATATGTGCATTCATTGCACGCAAAGCAAACAGTGATTTTTGACTTAAAGCATCAGCAACAACATTAGCCTTCCCCAAGTGGTAGACAATCACAAGCTCATAGTCTTTTAGCAATTCTAACCATCGGCGTTGTCTCAAATTCAGATCTTTCTGAGTCATCAAGTAATTTAGGCTTTTGTGATCAGAATAAACATGACATTTCTCACCGAACAGATAATAACGCCAAATTTTCAATGCGAACACAATAGCTGCCAATTCCAGGTCATGTGTTGGATAGTTTCTTTCATGTGGCTTTAACTGTCTCAAGGCATAAGCTATCACTCTACCTTCTTGTATCAAAACACAGACCAAACCATTTAAAGATGCATCACTATAAATAACAAATTCTTTACCCGATTCTGGCTGAACTAGCATTGGAGCTTCAGTCAAAAGGGCTTGCAACTGATCAAAGCTTTTCTGGCACTTCTCTGACCACTCAAACTTAACATATTTCTGCAATAGCTTTTTCATTGGGGCTACAATCATAGAGAAACCTTTCATGAACCGTCTATAATAACCAGTAAGTCCAAAAAAGCTTCGGACTTCAGAAACCTTCTTCGAAGGTTTCCAATCAAGTATAGCTAAAATTTTACTTGGATCAACCCGAATACCCGATGCTGATACCACATGACCTAGAAAACAGACTTCACTTAACCAAAACTCACATTTACTGAATTTCGCATATAACTGGTTATCTCGCAAGGTCTGTAACACAAGTCTCAAACGTTCGGCATGTTCAGTTGCATCGCGGGAACAAAATGTCATCTATAAATACAACCACAAACCAATCCAGATACGATTTAAAGATCCGATTCATCAAATCCATGAAAACAACTGGTGCATTAGTGAGTCCGAAAGGCATAACCAAAAACTCATATTGTTCGTACCTCGTTCGAAAAGTAATCTTTGGTACGTCTGAATCTTTGACTCGCAACTAATAGTAGCCCGATCTCAAATCCATCTTTGAAAATACTGTAGCCCCTTTCAGTTGGTCAACTAAATCGTCAATCCGTGGCAATGGATACTTATTCTTTATAGTCACCTTATTAAGCTGTCTATAATTGATGATCATTCTCATAGTTCCATCTTTCTTTTTCACAAACAACATAGGTGCACCCCACGGAGAGAAACTCGGTCGCGTGAAACCTTTATCTGTCAATTCTTGCAACTAAGCTTTCAGTTCTTTTAGTTCTGTAGGTTCCATTTTGTATCGTGGTATAGATATCGAAGTCGTCCCAAGCATTAACTCAATACCAAACTCTACCTCCCGAATAGGTGGCAAACCCGTAATTCTTTAGGAAACACATCCAGATACTCGCACACAACAGGTACTAATTCAATGTTTCTTTCAGCCACTTTACTGTCAAGGACATAGGCAAAATAAGCTTCACACCCATTTCTAACATATTTTTGAGCTAGCATCGAAGAAATTACTGCTGGTAAACTATACAAATCACTAGATTCAATCTAAACAATCTCATCGTTCTGGCTTTGTAAACCAATAGTCTTTCTTTTGCAGTTTACAACGGCATCATGCAAAGTCAATCAGTCCATACCCAAGATTATATCAAACTCATCAAATGGCAACAACATCAAATCGGCCAGAAAGCACAAATCTCAAACCATCAAGGGACAATTCTTACATACTTTATCAACTATAACACACCGACCCAAGGGTTTTGACACTTTAATTACAAACTTAGTAGACTCAATAGGTAGAGTCTTGCTGAATACTAATGTCTCACACACATAAGAATAAGTAGAACCAAGATCAATCAATGCAATTACAGTAGTATCATAAAGAGTGAATGCACCAGTAATGACATCTGGGGATGAAGCCTCCTCTCGTGCACGTATAGCATAGGCCCTGGTAGGTGCACAAGCCTCACATCTGACTGTTGTATCTTTAGTCCCTCGCTAACTGCCACTCGCATTACCAACATTTCTGGGTGGTCTACCTCGAGCTGCAGTATTACCCAATCTTGTATTCTACATTGGATTTTCCTCAGCTAACACTGGGCAATCACAAATATAATGATATGTCGATCCGCATTTAAAATAGGCTTGATCATGCAATTTGCAACTATTGAGATATGGCACACTTCAAACATTCATCTAGGGTATTCCACCAGTGGTATGCTGTGTCTCGAAGCAGGGATATGGCACACTTCAAACATTCATCTAGGGTACAGGACAACTCATCAAACACACGGATGGTATTATCAAGCAAGAACTCAACCCGCTCAGCATCATCCTCATCGATAGCTTTAAACTCTTTGGCCCTTTGTTTTCTGATTTTATCAACAACTGGCTTATATAATCTCAATGGATCACTTACTTGAGGTATAGCAGGCATCGAAGATGGATTAGTCCGGGGTGGAGGTTGTTGTGTAGCTGGGTTAGTCCGGATATATTGGGTAAACCAGTCATTCATCATTTGATAGAAGGCACATTTAGCCTAACTTTCTTGATTACTCAAAGTAGGTCGAGAATCAGCTGGCGCTGTCCCTTGCGCGATAGCAGGTGTTACACTCTTGACATCATCAGCTACAGCTCTGTCGGGATCCATTTACAATATGAAAACACATTTTCAGATGTCAGAAGTTATCACACTATCGCAGTATATAATATGGCATGTATAGCTAGACTCACACATGCTATGCTAGTCCCAGAACCGACTAAACCGTAGCTCTGATACCAATAAAATGTAACCCGTATCCGTCACCAGATTAGGGTCATGAGGCATTACCAATTATATTACAATTCATACAATTATGCATTATATATTACAGTTTGACATTAATATTACATCAATGGGTATAATCATTTCATATATCAGAACCTAAAAATTTTATCATTCATCACATAGTATAAATAAAAGATATCTCAAAGTACATCAGCAAAACTAATATATATATATCGAACATATAACTCAACAATATCTTTATTGTTGAATATCAGACCTTTTCTTGAATAAGTCGTGCACTTGCATAGGTTATACATTAACGGAAAATAAATTTCATTATTAACCTCTTTATTCCTACATGCAACACTATACTGTTAATCTATATGTAATTCATGTTTTGTACATTAATAAAATTTAATGAATCCATTCGATCATATAAAAATATACATGCATAAACAAAGACTCCTAGCACATTCGAATAGAGCTTATTAGAAAATCTTACCTGAGGTTAAATAATTAACTAATATATAAGAGATGTAACATGTTACATAGAGGTCAAGTACATTAAAAGATTTTTAAACTAAACTACTTTCGGACACAATTAACAACTTCAGTATAAGCTTATAATATAACTAATTGAAACTTATTTTATAATTTAGCAATCAACTTCACATACAATTTAATTCAATATAACATAACCGAATATGCCTTAAGGTTTAACTACTAGTGCGCATTTACCCTAGGTTCCAAAGCCACACTTTATTAATTAAATTCATACCAAGTAAATGACAAAAACAATCATGGAACATTTTCCTTATTTAATGCCATGCAAGTCGAATTACATATTTAATCCACACACCTATCCAAAGATTGCATTACCAAATTATCAAACAAATCTCATAAATCGCTATTACCAAAAACATATTAGATCAAAATTAAGTATAATAAACAACATCTACATGCATACCTTATCTTAGTCTAATATACATCCAAGCTACCACATTCATAACACATCCAAGATTTATAATCAAATTCAATACTCAAAACGCATATCATAATCACTTCCAAACCATGGCACATAGCAAAATAATTGAAACGAGCTCAAACCATAGTCTAGTCAAACCAGACTCAAACATAACACTTAAGCCATTTTCGCATGGCTAGATTATACACAACCTAAAAATCTAATGTTTCAAAATGAAATCTAGGCTATACATACCATAGTTAGAGTTCGACTATTTAAATACCGAAATAGCAGATAGTGTGATGGACTTTGTTAAAAATCCCTGAGCTTGTAACTTGAACCCAAAATCTATAAAACAGAGTAACAAGATAGACAAGGTAAGCTATCTTAGCTTAGTAAGCTATAAGCAAATAATCAGTTCAATAATTCATTCAACATATCCTATTAAACCGAATTATATTATCATGACCAAAGCTTAACCTTAAACCCACATATAAGATACAATGATACACTTCCATTTACCATTTCTTTTTACCTTGACTGAATACTTATATAAACAAATTAACCATCATCATTCAACATTTCGGGTCCAAATGTCACCAAATGATCAAGTATGCTTACCATTAAAACAAGTTCAAGAATCACAATATGACATTATACACACATAATCCTTATTTGGCCGAATACTCATATAGTCACTTATCATGTTAGTAAATGACTTCTAAAGGCAAATAGTCATATTAAAACTTAGTACATATTCACTCAAATGCAAAATTTTAAATATCGAAATAATATTGCATATACATATATTAATTATATAACCGAAAATACCTCATCATATTTACACACACATATATATATATATATAGGTTATTCATGACATACTAATTATTCATTCAATTAGCCAAATACACATAACATGCACATTTTCTACTTTATTTGTACCATACAAGATTTATAATATATAGTCACGGTGTTTACGTAACTTACCTCAAGTAAGTAATATATTCATTCATACCTAGCATATAGGTCAATTAATACATTCGAACTAAATTTACCTTTGCGCGATGAACTATTCAGAATTTGATAGGAAACTCAGATAATCATACAAGTCGTACACTGCCAACGTCCCAGACGTGGTCTTACATGTAGTCACATATCGATGCCACTGTCATAGACAGGGTCTTATTCGTAAACACATATTGGAATCACATATTGATGCCATGGTCTTACTCGCACACACAAATCAAAATCCTATGTCATGACATATGTATCCTAGCTATTCCTAAGGTTCATACCGGGCTTTTAGACATCGTAACTCCATCGAAACGAATACTCGAACATGGTTGTCAAGCTTATACACATTCGGCAATAGCATATATAAATTCATACTTTGCAAACCAGCATATATATTTAGTATTTAACATTAATTAAACATGTCTATTTGCTTATAAACTTGCCTCGGAAGTTATAAAACGAGACGGGGCTACTAGTCGACAACTTTCGTTTTTCCCCGATCCAAATCTGATTTCTTTGGTTCTTGATCTAAACATATTCAAATTAAGCTCATTCAAACATATTTTCACTCAATTTAGTCCAAAAACACACGAATGGGAAAATTACCATTTTACCCTTGACATTTACACTTTTTACAATTTAGTCCCTATTTCACAAAACACAAAATATTCAAAATTTCAAGGTACCCATGTTTGGCCGAATATCCCTAGTGTTCATACAAGTCCATATTTTTCATTTATTTTACATTTTAGTCCCTCAAATTATTATTTTTGCAATTTAGTCCTAATTACTCAAAATCATCAAAAACTCCAATACAAAATATGTTAATCTAAAACATATCTTTCATTTTTCATCATCAAACAACAAAAATCACAAGCTGTCAACAATGGCACAACTTAAAATATTCATCAAAATAAAAAATTAAAGCATGAGTCTTGAAGATTACTAATAAACGACCTCAAAAACATATAAAGTATCAAAAATCGAGCTAAACTCATACCTTGATTGAGCTTCAAAATTGGCAGAACCCTAGCTTTTGTTCTTTCTTTTTCTTTTCTTTAGTTTCGGTTAAAGAGAACATGTATGAAAGCTTATTTTAGTCATGGTATACTATAACATATATATTACATATTATTTAATTTACCTAACTAACTTTATTATATAATATAATTTCTTTATATTGGTTGTATACAACCATCCAACATTTATTATGTTGGTCTTATTGCAACTTATATGCCTCCCTTTAAAAAGACATTAACAATTTGGCCCCTTTTCAATTAACCATCAAATTTTCATTTTATTCGATTAAGTCCTTTTTTTTAATCGGACACTCAAACGATAAAATTAAATCATGAAAATTTCACATATATAAATTCACACAAAATAAACACAAAAAATAATTTAAAATTTTTTTTCTTACTCGTATTAGTAGTCTCAAAACCACCGTTCCAATTAGGGTCAAAATCGGGCTGTTACAACGCCCGTGTGATCATTACAAGTGCTGATGGCCCGTGTGACACACACAGCCCAAGCCTTCTAGGGGCACGCTCGTGTCCCATACCCGTGTGAACTAAATTCTAAATTCGAACCTAAAGGAGTTTTCACACTGCTCCTGCCGTGTCTATGGCCCGTGTCCCTCACACGGCCATGACATGTCTGTGTCCTAGCCCGTGTCCAAAAACCTTGACATTCTCTTTCTAACATCAGCATCTAATAAGAGCACATAGCCAAGGCACACGCCCGTGGCCAGAGGCCGTGTCCTCTACACGGTTGAGACACACGGCCATGTCTCTGCCCGTGTGTTTACTACCATGCATTTTGACTTGCAAATTTTACATCCAGGGAACATACGGCTGGACAACACGCCCATTGGGCTGGACGTGTGTCACACATGGCCTAAACACACGCCCGTGTGCCTACCCATGTGGACAATATATGGCTATCTACCAAGCCCTTTTTGCCACCCTGAATCGCAAAGTAACAACATCCATCATGCTAAAGATCATCATAATATGATTCCTCAATCCAAAAACCACATCTAATGCCTTAACACATTCATACTTACTAAAACAAACACACATTACCCATTCATGAAATGACTTCTTGTATTCATATAATAACCTTCAACTTTAACTATAACATCCCGAAATAGGGCCTAGTCGGAACAGTGGTTTCGGGACCACAAATCTGACATCAAAGTATTTATTTTATGATTATTATGCGACCTAGAATATGAGATTATGCATGTGTTAAAGTTTCATGAAGAAATTCTTTGAGTAAGGTGTCTAATTGGAAATTAGAGACTAAATTGAATAAATTGCAAAACTTGGATTCTAGAAGAAATTTGTATGAAATTGCTTTAGATTATAAATTTGAAGGTCTTGGGGAGCAATTTTCCCAATTTCTAAGTTTTTGGACAAAAATGCGTTTGCATGGATGAAATTTTAAAGACAGGACTTAAGGGCATTTTGGTCATTTGGCTTTTTAATGAAATAAAATGGAAAAAAAGAAGGCAAAAATCAACAATTTCTTCTCCATGGCTGCCAAAATTTGAAGGGTCTCCATAGCTAGGGTTTTCAAGCTTTCTAAGCTCAATAGTAAGTGCTCCCAAGCCCCGTTTTTAATGTTCTTTGTATTTTTGAAATGTCAGTAGCTTGATCTTTCCATTTCTACCCATATTTCATGCTAAGGTTCATGTTTAAAAATTTTCCCATGCATGATTTGCTTGTATTTTGGTGGATTATGGAGGGGTATGAAAGTTGAAGGTGTGTTAAACATCTTTTCTTAGGTGATTTTCATGAAAAACCCCTAAAGGGACCTTTTTGCAAAAGTTGTTAAATATGTGGTACAAATGAGAAAATAATGGAAAATGTGGGCTGCCATAAGAGAGAAAAATGTTCGGCTAGGCTTGGGTACGATAGAAATTGCATGTGTTTCATTATACGAGATTAAGGACTAAATAGTAAAAATGTCAAAGGTTAGGGGCAAAACGATCATTTGGACCGGGGGTAGAAATTAAACTTGAAAAGTGTAATGTAGTGAATTAATGATATAATTTTGTTATTCTAGACCCCGAGAAACAAATTTTGGCGGTCGATCAAGGTAAACGCAAGGTTTTGGAATAACCGAAACACAGTTCCGAAACGAATACCAGGTAAGTTCGGATCACTCGAAGTAAACCTATAACATGCATATTTGTATGTTTTGTGAATGTATGATAATTGCATTGGTGATGGCATGAAAATGCATGAATTGCATCTTTAATAATGAATTGTTGGATAATGTCTCGGTTAAGGTTGGAAAGTGAATTCGATGGATAAACCATGATTTACATGAGACTTGAGATTCTGCATGTGTTGCAGAAAAGGATTTAGCCTGAACTGGTAATCTGAAGATCTCAAGTATAAAAAGGATCTAGCCTGAATTGGTGTTCCTTGAATGATTGGACCTCTCAAAGAATATGTGTGCATTGTGGATTTAGCCCGGACGGGTAATCCGATTAGGGTCTGAATTTAGCCTGGACTAGTAATTCAGATCTGAGCTCATTAAGGGTGTTTGTCGTGTAAGGGATTTAGCCTGGACTGGTAATCCTGACATCACCTTATGAGTTTATATTGCGGGGGATTTAGCCTGGACTGGTAATCCCGCCATAAGATGTGAGGTTCGCGGGAGTGCATACTGAAACGATCTTTCGTACAAATTGATGGTAAATGGATAATCCATCGAGATTTCTTAGAAACTCAACGGGACTATCACAAGGAATATGTATAAATGATATGTTAAATGATGAGCTCATCTAAGATGAATTACATGGTACATTGTTATGTAACTAACTCGATGGTTAAGTGCATGTGATAGGGAAACCATCCTATGCTTGTTGGTTTCATTGCCTAATATGATTGCATGCTAAATAATCAGTAAGTTTACCTTCCAGTTATACGGGATTACTAAGCATGTAAATGCTTACCCCTCTCCTTTCCCTACTTTTCAGAGCTCAAGGACTCATAAAGATTGGAAGATAATTGGAGAGTCAACACACTATCGACTAGACAAGCTTTGGTATAAAGACATTTCTATTTTTCCCAATGGCATGTATAGGATTTTTTAGGATTTTGTTATGTATGTCATTTGATTTGCCTAGTGAAGGCATGTAAAATTATGTTTATCTTTTTGTATATGGCCATGGGAATTGACTCATTTTGAAGTAGGCTATGCCCTACAAATCGATGCATGTTTATATTCATATGCGATGACTTAGTTATAATTGGCAATGAGTTATAATAACGAGCAAATCTTAATATGTCAAGCAGACATATAAATTATTAAAGGCAAGATAAGAATTAACTTAGCATGTATGAAACCAATGACATGAGGTTCACATGCAATGAGGTTAATCAAAGTTTCATACTTACAAAAGGGTAATTTGGCCCAAATATGCACTATAGTAATCTATAAGTGTAATTGGCTAGTAGAGGGTGACTTACGGCTTGGAAAATAGCCTAACAAGGTCCACATGGGTAGACACACGGGCGTGTGTCTAGGCCGTGTGTGATACATGACTACTCCCATGGGTGTGTGCTATGACCGTGTGTCCCCTGCACCTGAAATTTTAAGTCAGCATAGAGCGCGGGCTAAGTACACGGGCGTGTGCCTTGGCTATGATTATTTAACAGAATGGTGAGCTGGAAGTCAGTGTAGCACACGGACTAAGCCCACGGGCGTGTGCCTTGGCCGTGTTGTATACTGGAAAAAAGACACGGGTATGTTCTAAGCCCTACGGGCGTGTTACACTTCAACTAAGGGGAAAATTTTCTAAAGTGCCCCAAGTCTATCAAACAATTTTGGTTTTGTTCCGTACTGCCCCTAGGAGTGTTTTTAGGCCTCGGAGGTATGTATAGGAGACAAAGTGCACACGTTTGAAAAGTATTAAATCACGAGCGAAATTCAGTAACCCGACTGAGTAAGTTTGTAAAGATGAATTACTGGTAACGCCTCGAACCCTATCCCGACGTCGGATACGGATGAGGGGTGTTACATTTAGTGGTATCAGAGCTACGATTTAGTTGGTTCTAGGACTATCGTAGAGGATGTTAAAGTTCGCCATACATGCCATATTTCGAATATTGATTGTGTGACATCTCCTAAATTGTTTAAATTGTTTTGAATATAGTAAATGTCTTCCAATCGAGCACAAAATGAGTTCGAGGGAGTTGAGAGCCATGGTCCAACTTCCGTACAATGAGTTGTATCTAGTAGTAGTAGGAGACTTATGTCTGAAGGCTGAGAAGAGGCCCGAGCTGCCTTCATTGATATGATGGATGAATGGTTTGGGGATTATCTAAGGAATCGCCTCAACATACCATGACCGCCCCCTAACCAACCTGATGAGGAGGTGCCACGAGGTATGTAACGCCCTAAAAATTTAGGGGTCGTAATTTTGCCGATTTTGACACAAATTGCATGTTGGTGTGTTAGCTAAGTGATTTGGGCATGTTTTGGGTTGTCTGGGAAGTCCTAGGTTCAAGCTCTGGCTTTTGTAGAATTTTTGTTTTTGCTTAAAAGGAACCTGGACACTGGTGCGTAGGCTTTATAAATAAATGTGGTTGAGTGAGGACATAAAAGAGCCTTGTGGCTTAGTGGTAGTTGGCGTGTGGACATCTGAAGAGGGCATGAGTTCGAATCCCATGCCAAACAAAGGAATAATTATTTTGCTAGAAGGGGACGGCAAGAGTTAGTGTTAGAGTCGAACATTGAGGATGAAGGGTTTGAATTGGTCTTAAGGGTTGTTGCAGAGGATTTCAAGGAGGGATAAGGGGAGAAAATCTGGGAGATTATCATGGAATTTGAAATGGGAAGGAGTTTGTAGCCGTATGGGAGTGTGTGAGGGTGCAAATTCGGCCAAGGGGTTTGGGGAGTGTATTTTCGGCATTTGGGTAGGGAGTAGGTGCCGAACTCTTCTTTGGCTATTGTTCCTTTTGCTCTTTTCGGTCACTTTGAGTATTATTCTCCTCTGCCAATTTCTTTGTATGCTTTTCAGGAAAAGCCGAAACCTTTGCTTCATTTTTTGCCGATTGGTAAAACCTTTTGTTTTATTTCTCTCTTCTCTTCTAAGTCCTTGACTGAACACTACCTTAGTTTACACTCAGCACTGTGCCAGAATTCTCTTCTCCTTCTACTTCTCTCAACCCTTTTTCCATCGCATCTCTTTTGCACTTCTAACTTTATGAACTTTGGCCGAATACCATTTGATCATCGGGTTCATCTCGTTTGGGTTGTCTCTGTGTTAGCCAAATATCCTTTCTTGTAACACCCCTTACCTGTATCTGACGCCAGAACAGGGCACGAGGTATTATCGAACTTGAGTACTTGTAATCATTTAAAACCAAGACATAAAATTTCATCAAATTTTAAACTTTTCAAACATATATAATTTGTCCTTTAAAAGGGCCTACGAGGCCCAAAACAATCATTGAAATTGGTTCAGGTACAAACCGAAATCTTCCAGACACTTAGAAATTTTTTTTTCACCAAAGCAGGGTCACACGCCCGTGTGGCATGTGACACGACCGTGTAAGTAGACCGTGTGGTCTTCACATGCCCATGTCTGGACCCCGTGTAAAAATTAGCTAGCTATTGACTTACTCATGCGGCTAGACCACACACCTGTGTGGTGGCCGTGTTCTTCACATGGCTGAGACACACAACCGTGTCTCAAGCCCATGTGTATCACATTAGGCTATTTTCCAAACCCTTTTTTGTGTTCTTAACTTAGCCACACCAAGACATTTATCTATGCATACATAAAATAGATTTACATAACTTTAACCATTATAAGCCAAATCTTATGGCTATATACAATGAAGTAAAATGAGCCTATACATTTGGCTAAATCATAATATTACTTAATATCAATAACTAATTATCTATACATGCCACTTATTTGACAATAAATAAGAATTACCATTATTCTAATTTGATAAACTAATAGTGTGATGATACTTCTGACAATCTCCAACCCCGAGCTAACCTGACAACACTAAGAGAAATGGGAAAATGGTGTAAGCTTAAAAGCTTAGTAAGTTGGCATATTAATAATAATAAACAATTTAATTAACAATATTATCCCATTCCTCAATAAATATGCTCAAGAAAATAGAATCATTAATCACATGATTTCATCTTTTTACACAAGATCAGCTAAGGCTGTTTTCCTGAATCATTGTCACTAATTTAATTATTTCTTAAGCTACAGAACTCAAAATTAAGTTTCGTAAATTTTCCTTAAAACTAGACTCATATAAATTTCTACCATAAAATTTTCAGAATTTTTGGTTTTTCCAATCAATACCAGATTTTTCTTAAACTTTCCTCTATTTCACTGTCTGACACTCAGTTATCTCATTTTACAGAATTCAAATAATGTTTTTGATTATTAAAATAAAAAATAGACTCGTTAAGGTTTCTAAGCATATAAACCATGCCCCATAATTACTTTTTTACAATTTATGATGATTTTACCAAATCAGAACAGGGGATCACGTAATCATTCTGAATCAGTCTTACAAAAATATAAATATCTCAAAATATAGAATTTCTTTGCTTATTATGTTTCTTTTATATGAAAATAGATTCATTAAGATTTAATTTTATATCTCATTCAGCCTCTAATTAAATTCTTACTATTTTTGGTGATTTTTCAAATTCACGTCACTGCTACTGTCCAAAACATTTTTATTGCTAATTCACTCTTTCACACTTTCTTTGTATTAACCTCATTTTAACATACATATCACAAATCATTTTCACCACATTTCATACATCACAAGTATAGGCCCATGATTACAAGGTCACCATAAAATCATCCTCATGTATAACTTACTTGTTTATAACATTACCACATCCCGATCACTTAATGAACACATCATTCACATAACCAAGTTCCTGCACTTATTCATCACAGAACTCACAAAGCAGTACATAGTAAGTCTCCCGTTGAACACTTCGGATCAATCCTCGATACTTGGTGGTTTCAGCACATAGCTCCACCCATCATATAGTTCGGCTCTCTTGTACACATGGTGAACACTTAGTACCACCCATGTGACCCAACCAATTTATCTCGTAGCTCTCTTGTCTACATGGTGTCCTTCACCTGGAACCACGCATGCGACCTAGCTACATATATCCCGTAGCTCTCTTGTCTACATGGTGTACACATAGTATCACTCATCCGACCTAGCTACATCATAATGTCTCGTAGCTCTCTTGTACACATGATGTGCACTCAGCACCATACATGTGACCTAGCTACATACCATCTGTATCATCCAATCTTTCCGAAGGTTCAACCGGGATTTCTCTCTCTTTTCCAACAATTTCACCAATCAAGTAATTATCAAGAAACATATTTCCAATATTATTATAAAATATCATAATACAAGTAAAATTGATGTATTACTTACATATAAACTTACATCTCATTTAATATCAAGGCAATAACATTAGATTACACATTGCATTATTAAAAATCATATGAACTTACAATTGCTCATAATATCCATAATCATAGAAATCACATTTATGTATGATAATTCAATGCACTTCATGTACCGTAGACATATTTTTAAATCAATTCATAAACTTGGCACCATAAACATTTAATTTAACATAATTCAATTAATTCACTAAATTTAACTTTCAAATATAAATTACAACATTATTGCAGTATTATTATCATACCAACTTACCTCAAATGCCGAAACGGCTAACTTTCCTGACTTAGCACACAACATTGCTCTTCCCCGATCTTAATCCAAAATTTCATGTTTTCTTGATCTAACATGTCAAATAACACTTATTTAACACATTTTATCAACACACTAACCAATTCAATTCATATGTCAAAATTTAGAAAATTTACAATTATGCCCCCTAACTTTTCAAAAAATACGCTTTTACCCCTTGGCTCGTAAAATAATTTTTTATTTAATTTCTATAAGGTTTAAGACATGTTGAACATTTTTCTCTTCTATTACAACTCCAAATTTTCACTAATTCACACACTTATGACCAATTTATAACTTTTACAATTTAACCCCTTTTTGACATTTTTATCGAAATTCATCGAATAAAACTCGTATTTAACACATCAAACATTCATTATCTACTATAAATCATCAAAACACAACCATATCATGAATGGGTAAATTTTTAAACTTTAATTTCTCTTCAATCAATTGGTAGAAATAGAAAATTTAAGCTTCGCAGATCTCGAAAATACGAAAATCATTAAAAACGGGACAAAAATCGTACCTATATAAGCCATAGAAGCTTGGCCGAATGGAGCTCATCCATGACTGCCATTTTTGGTTCTTTCCCACGGTTGAAGAAGAAAGAATAAAAAAAATGATAGCTTTTATCATTTTTGTCTTATTAGGTCATTTTAATTAATTTACAAAATTACCCTTTTTATTTCAACCAAATTTCAAAAATACCAAACAAATATCCATCCACTAACTTATTAAAGGACTAATTATCACATAAGGACTTTCAATTTAAAACTCATAACAATTAGGCACCTCAAATATAAAGAACTCAACTTTTGCACTTTTTACAATTTAGTCCTTTTGACTAAATTGAGTGCCCAAACGTCAAAATTTTCGAACGAAATTTTTATGAAATGTTTCCATAAATTTATAGACTATAAAAATATAATAAAAATAATTCTTTTCTCGTCAGGTTTGTGGTCCCGAAACCACTGTTCCGAGTAGACCCAATTTTGGGCTATTACATTTCTCTCTGTCGAATCCTTCCCCTTTTTCTTTTAAATCTCTGTGTTACCTGGTTAGTTTGATTGATCGAATTCGGTGCCTCTCTAAAAGTGGTAAGTATGTCGTTTGGTGACTGTTAACCTTGTTTCTTTTATTATTTTCTCTAAGCCAAATATTCATTTCTCTTAGTTCTCTGTATTTATCGAGTGGTGACTTTTTTTTCTATGATGTATGTTCGCGGGGTTCAGTTATCACTGAGAAACGAAGGGCGCAGAACATTCATGAGCCATCGGAACCCTGTCTTCCAACACTTGGGTAAGCCGATTATTCCTTATTTTAAGAGTGCTATCTTAAAGGCTCTAGGTTATTCTTTTTAATTAGTTTATCTGCTAAAACTGTTGTGTGTGTAGTTGAGGGCCAAAATTCACGAGATCAACTCTAGCTAATCTAGATACAGTTGGCCACCTTCTTTTTGATCAAGGTAAGTAGAGGAGTTGGGTTTAAGGTAGTTGTTGCGATTGAATATGGTGGAGACTAACTGAATGTTGGGTTGATTGTAGGCCTTGGACTTGTAGGGGATTCTGTCACTTTCGCAAATCAAGGTGTGTAGTCGTACACCCAATCTTACTCTGTGTTCAATGATAAACGTGGGTGTGTAACCACACCAAGGCTGTTGTAGATCGGCAAAAGCCGAAAAGCCGGAGATTCGACTATTGAGGCCTTCCGAGTGTGCGATCACTCGTGGGGTAAATCGAGCCCACATATTATGGGTGGTGGACTATAAGACCATTGCATGCGTTTCATGGACTAGGGTCGTTATGGGCTGTGTTGGGCCGAGATGGGCTGAGCGGGCCCAATAGACCTGTAGGCCCCACATAGATAGGACATGCGGTAAGTGACAAAATATGGAATGGGACATGGAAACCGTGTTGGTGGGACTGAATTTGAGCTAAATGGGCCACATGGGCATTATCTGTATCGAGACCCTAAAATTAGTTAAAGGACCGAAACGACCTTTATAGCGCTAGTGGTAGGTTAATTGATGTGTGTATGACATTTATATGATTGGTTTTGAGTATGACATACTGCATACACATAATATTTATGACACGACATTTGCATGGGGTTGGGTTTATGATATGGAGGAAGAACTGTATTGGTGACTATATCACGTTTATTATTACTAGTGGCTTGCCACACTTACTGCTACTGGCAGCTACGCTGCCTTACTATTACTGACAACTTTGCTGCAGTTTTGGTGTGCTGGTTGGGTGGGTTGATTGATATCCCCACACGGTGTGTTGGTTGGTACGGGTGGTGTGTTGGATGGTTTTGGGCTGGGTTGCATTTTTGCACTAGACTGAAACTGTATTGGGCTTAGGCCACACTGCTACTGTTTAATGGCTAAGGCCCAGGCTGTACTGATACTGTATAGGGCTCAAGCCTAGACTGTTACTGCATGCACTATTTTCTATAGTCTGATAAGAGATTACACACTGAGTTTTCGTAAAATCACCCTTTCTTTTAATTGTACAGGAAATCCTCAGCCTTATACGAATTGGAGCTGCGAGGGACTCGGGGTGGCCACACGATCACGAATGACTTTGTTATTTACTGATTTTATATTTGGGTTTTGTTTTTGTAATAAGGCCATTTGGGAATTTAACTTTAAATTGGGCTATGATTTGGTATTTATCAACTACTAGAGTAGGAACATTGGGTTTTCAAAATAGTAACGCTTTCGGTAAGCAAACCTGCAACTTTAATTCTGATAAAAACGAACGTATTGATAACTATACACATCTTAAACAGCATGAAACACTAGGCATACACGGGTTTTAAAACTATTAACGCTTTTATGATAACTGGTTTAACATCATAAGCTTGTCGAGTTTTCGGGTAATTGATGTGGCACGTCAGATTCGGTCATAACGTCTAGGCTAGGTTTGGGATGTTACAAGGTTTGGCACCAGTAAGAATCGGTAAGGCCCCTGTAGATAAGCTTAGAAAGTATAGGGCTAAGCAATTCAAAGCAAAAGTCGATGATGACGCGGAAAGAGTCGAGTTCTAGCTCGAAAATACTACACGGGTGTTAGATGAACTGTCATGCACACCCGAGGAGTGTTTCAAGTGTGCCGTGTCCCTCTTAAAGGATACTGCATACCACTGGTGAAAGTCCGTATCCTCGATAGTGCCGAAGGAAAATATTACTTGGGACTTCTTCCAAACAGAGTTTAGGAAGAAATTTATTAGCTAACAATTTTTAGACTCGAAGCGAAAGGAGTTCCTGGAACTCAAACAAGGGAACAAGACTGTAGCGGAATATGAGAGAGAGTTCGTACAGCTAAGTCAGTACGCAACTAAATGGGTCCAAACTGAATCAGAAATGTGTAAACGCTTCGAGGAGGGTCTGAATGAGGACATTAAATTGTTGATCGGAATTCTTGAAATACGGGAGTTCACCGTATTGGTTGATCAGGCCAAGAAAGCTGAGGAGCATAATAACAAAAGAAAGCAAGCAAAGAGAGAGGCTCGAGTTACGAGCAAAAGGACTAGCGGTAAAACACTCTCATTCTCCACGAAGAGAGCTAGGAGCCAGCATGAACGCTCCACTTCATTAGGAGGATATTCAAGTAGAGCGAAGGGTTCTAGACGACGAAGTCAAAAGTCTTCCTCCCCGATGATGACTAGTGTGGGGAGTGTAGATGATCAAAAGCCGAAGTGTAAGAGCTGCAACAAATTTCACTTCAGAGAGTGCCGAGTAAAAAGCGGTGCATGTTTTAGATGTGGCTCTCTTGACCACTTTCTCAGAGACTGCCCAGATCGAACGGAAAAAGAAGTGGAAGTAACTCTGAAGTCGAGTGCTCCCATGGCACGAGGTAAACCTCCAAGACACCTTGGAAGTGCTAGTGGCAGTCGAGTCGCAGCTAAAGATACTGCAAGACCAGAGGCTAGAGCCCCGACAAGAACGTATGCAATACGCGCTCGAGAAGAAGCTTCTGTTCCTAACGTTATCATGGGTACTTTTTCCCTTTTTAATACGAGTATTATTACTTTAATTGACCCGGGGTCGAAACATTCTTACGTTTGCATGAGATTGGTATCTAGTATGAATATACCCATTGAACCTATGAAATTTGTTATTAAAGTTTCGAACCCGTTAGGCAAATCAGTTCTAGTTGATAAAGTCTATAAGAATTGTCCTTTGATAATTCAAGGTCATTGTTTTTCGGCTAACCTTATCTTGCAACCATTTGATGAATTTGATGTAATACTTGGTATGGATTGGTTAGCCCTTCATGATGTAACTATGAATTGTGGTAGTAAGTATATAAAGTTAAAATGTCTGGATGGTGAGACTCTACAGGTTGAATCAAGAGAATTGGGTTCGCCACCGAATGTAATCACGATAATGGTTGCGCAGAGTTACATGAGGAAAAGGTATGAAGCTTATCTTGCATTTGTACTAAACTCTAAGGAAACAGAGTTGAAGATCGAGTCTGTGCCAATAGTATGTGAGTATTCAGATGTATTCCCAGAGGAATTACCAAGATTACCTTCTGAGAGAGAAATTGAGTTTGGTATTGAATTGATGCACGGGACAACTCCTATTTCTATTGCTCCATATAGAATGGCACCAACCGAGCTAAAAGAGTTAAAAACACAGTTGCAAGAGTTGATGGATAAAGGATTCGTAAGGCCAATTTTTTCACCTTGGGGTGCCCCAGTGTTGTTTGTAAAGAAGAAAGATGGTTCAATAAGATTATGTATTGATTATTGGCAACTGAATAAGATAACCATAAAAAATAAGTATCCTTTACCAAGGATTGATGATTTATTCGATCAGTTGAGAGGAGCCACTGTGTTCTCTAAGATAGACTTGAGGTCTGGCTACTATCAGTTGTGTGTCAAGGAATCAGATGTGCCAAAGACAACTTTCAGGACAAGGTATGGTCATTACGAATTCCTTGTTATGCCATTTGGGCTAACAAATGCACCAGCCGTATTTATGGATCAAATGAATAGGATCTTTCGGCCATATTTGGATAAGTTTGTTGTTGTGTTCATTGACGACATCTTGATTTATTCCAAAGGTGAGACAGAATATGTGAAGCACTTGAGAATTTTATTGCAGACTTTGCGAGAAAAACAACTGTATGCTAAGTTTAGCAAGAGTGAATTTTGGCACCAAGAAGTTGGATTTTTGGGTCATATTGTTTCGGGTGAAGGCATCCGAGTTGATCCAAGTAAAATCTCTACTATTGTTGATTGGAAATTGCCTAAAAATGTAACTGAGGTTAGAAGCTTTTTGGACTTAGCCGGTTACTATCAAAGGTTTGTAAAAGGATTTTCTATGATAGCGGCTCCGATGACGAGGTTACTACAGAAGGATGTTAAGTTTGAATGGATGGAAAAGTGTCAGCAAAGTTTTGAGAAATTAAAGACATTGCTGACTGAAGCTCCTGTTTTAGTGCTACCTAAACCGAGAAAGGAATTCGTGGTCTATAGTGATGCATCCTTAAATAGATTGGGTTGTGTGCTTATGCAAGATGGCAAGGTGATAGCCTATGCTTCACAGCAATTGAAGCCTCACGAGAAGAATTATCCAACCCATGACCTAGAGCTTACTGCGATTGTTTTTGCCTTGAAGATTTGGAGGCATTATTTACATGGTGAAACGTGTCGTATCTTTACGAACCACAAGAGTCTGAAGTACTTGATGACTCAAAAATAATTAAATCTAAGACAAAGGAAATGGTTAGAATTAATTAAGGATTATGATCTGATTATTGACTACCATTCAGGAAAGGCGAATGTGGTCTCTGACACTCTGAGCAAAAAAATCCTTATTTGCTTTGATAGCCATGGATACTCGTTTGACATTGCTTACTGATGGTTCAGTCTTAGCAGAGCTGGAGGCTAGGCTGACATTTCTGCAGGAAATTCATGATGCTTAGTTTAATGATGGTGACTTGCAAGCAAAAAGGGCTCAATGGGAGTCAGGGACTGAATAAGATTTTTGGATTAGTCCTGATGGGTGTTTGATGTTCAGAGAGAGAGTATGCATACCTAAAGACGATGAACTTATCCGAAAATATTGCAAGAAGCACATAGTAGTCGTTTGTCTATTCATCCGGGAAGTACCAAGATGTACAACGATTTGAAGAAAATGTATTGGTGGAATGGTGTAAAAAGAGATATTTTTTAGTTTATGTCAAGATGTCTGGTATGTCAGCAAGTTAAAGCTGAACATCAAGTGCCTTCAGATTTGTTACAACCTGTGATGGTTCCCAAATGGAAGTGGAACAGAGTAACTATGGACTTCGTGACAGGATTGCCTTTGACTCCAAAAAAATGCCATATGGGTCGTAGTGGATAAGTTGACCAAGTCGGCTCATTTTATTCTGGTAATGACAGATTATTCCCTTGATAGACTGGTCGACTTATACGTTTCTGAGATAGTAAGATTGCACGGAGTACCATTATCGATTATTTCAGACAAAGACCCAAGGTTCACTTCGAGATTCTGAAAAAAACTACAGGAAGCCTTGGGGACGAAGTTGAGATTTAGTACAGCTTTTCACCCTCAGACCGATGGTCAGTCTAAGCGGACAATTCAGATTCTTGAAGATATGTTGCGATGTTGCATCCTTGAATTTCAGGGTAGCTAGGAAAAATACCTGCCATTGATAGAATTTTCGTACAACAATAGTTTCCAAACAAGTTTGAAAATGGCACCTTATGAGGCCTTGTATGGCTGGGAGTGCCGAACTCCATTATACTAGACAGAACTTAAGGAAAATTAGATTCATGGAGTGGATCTAATTAGGGAAACTGAAGAAAAATTTAAAGTAATACAAGACTGTTTAAAAGCGACATCGGATAGGCAAAAGTCTTATGCTGATCTGAAATGAAAAGAGATTGAATTCCAAGTTGAAGATAGAGTATTCTTGAAGGTGTCTCAATGGAAAAAGGTGTTGAAATTTGGTCGGAAAGGTAAATTGAGTCCGCGATTTATCGGACCTTACGAGATCACTGAAAGGATTGGACCATTAGCCTATCACTTGGCATTGCCACCCGAATTGGAAAAGATTCACGATGTGTTCCATGTATCCATGTTAAGATGATATCGATCAGACCCCTATCATGTGATTTCACCAGAGGAGATTAAGATTAGACCAGACATGACTTACGGAGAGAAACCATGAGAAATAAAAGTGTGACTTTAGTAAAGGTTCTATGGCACTGATATAGTGTGGAAGAAGCTACATGGGAACCAAAAGAAACCATGAGAAACCAACATCTAAACCTGTTTACTGGTAAGACTTTCGGGGATGAAAGCCCCTAAGGGGGGAGAAATGTAACTTCCCGAAATAGGGCCTAGTTGGAACAGTGGTTTCGGGACCACAAATTTGACATAAAAATATTTATATGATTATTATGAGACCTAGAATATGATATTATGCATGTGTTAAAGTTTCATGAAGAAATTCCTTGAGTAAGGTGTCCAATTAGAAATTAGGGACTAAATTGAACAAATTGCAAAACTTGGATTCTAGAAGCAATTTGTATGAAATTGCTTTAGATTATAAATTAGAAGGTCTTGGGGAGCAATTTGACCAATTTCTAAGTTTTTGGACAAAATGGGCTTGCATGGATGAAATTTTAAAGAAAGGACTTAAGGACATTTTGGTCATTTGGCTTTTTAATGAAATAAAATAGGAAAAAGAAGGCAAAAACTAGCCATTTCTTCTCCATGGCTGCAGAAATTTGAAGAGTCTCCATAGCTAGGGTTTTCAAGCTTTCCAAGCTCAATAGTAAGTGCTTCTAGTCCCTGTTTTTAATGTTCTTTGTATTTTTGAAATGTCGGTAGCTTGATCTTTCCATTTCTACTCATATTTCATGCTAGGGTTCATGTTTAAAAATTTTCCCATGCATGAGTTGCTTGTATTTTGGTGGATTATGGAGGGGTCTGAAAGTTGAAGGTGTGTTAAACATCTTTTCTTAGGTGATTTTCATGAAAAACCCCTAAAGGGACCTTTTTGCAAAAGTTGTTAAATATGTGGTAGAAATGAGAAAATAATGGAAAATGTGGGCTGCCATAAGAGAGAAAAAAATTTTGGCTAGGCTTGGGTAAGATAGAAATTGCATGTGTTTCATTATACGAGCTTAGGGACTAAAAAGTAAAAATGTCAAAGGTTAGGGGCAGAACGGTCATTTGGACTTGGGGTAGAAATTAAACTTGAAAAGTGTAATATAGTGAATTAATGATATAATTTTGTTGTTATAGACCCCGAGGAACAAATTTCGGAGGTCGATCGAGGTAAACTCAAGGTTTCGGAATAACCGAAACACAGCTCCGAAACGAATACCAGGTAAGTTCGGATAACTCGAAGTAAACCTATAACATGCATATTTGTATGTTTTGTGAATGTATGATAATTGCATTGTTGGTGGCATGAAAATGCATGAATTGCATCTTTAATAATGAATTTTTGGATAATGTCTCGGTTGAGGTTGGAAAGGGAATTCGATGGATAAACCATGATTTACATGAGACTTGAGATCCTGCATGTGTTGCCGGGAAGGATTTAGCCTGAACTGGTAATCCGACGATCTCAAGTATAAAAAGAATCTAGCCTGGACTAGTGTTCCTTGAATGATTGGGCCTCCCGAAGAATATGTGTGCAATGTGGATTTAGCCCGGACAGGTAATCCGATTAGGGTCTGAATTTAGCCTGGACTGGTAATTTAGATCTGAGCTCATTAAGAGTGTTTGTCATGTAAGGGATTTAGCCTGGACTGGTAATCCCGACATCACCTTATGAGTTTATATTGCAGGGGATTTAGCCTGGACTGGTAATCCCACCGTAAGATGTGAGGTTCGCGGGAGTGCATACTGAAACGATCATTCGTACAAATTGATGGTAAATGGATGATCCATTGAGATTTCATAGAAACTCAACGGGACTATCACAAGGAATATGTATAAATGATATGTTAAATGATGAGCTCATCCAAGATGAATTGCATTGTACATTGTCATGTAACTAACTCGATGGTTGAGTGCATGTGATAGGGAAACCATCCTATGCTTGTTGGTTTCATTGCCTAATATGGCTGCATGCTAAATAATCAGTAAGTTTACCTTCCAGTTATACGGGATTACTAAGCATGTAAATGCTTACCCCTCTCTTTTCCCTGCTTTTCAGAGCTCGAGGATCATAAGGATTGGAAGACAATTGGAGAGTCAACACACTATCAACTAGACAAGCTTTGGTATAAAGACATTTCTATTTTGTCCAATGGCATGTATAGGATTTTTGAGTATTTTGTTATATATGTCATTTGATTTCCCTAGTGAAGGCATGTAAAATTATGTTTATCATTTTGTATATGGCCATGGGAATTGGCTCATTTTGAAGTAGGCTATGCCCTACAAATCCATGCATGTTTATATTCATATGCGATGGCTTAGTTATAATTGGCAATGAGT
This sequence comes from Gossypium longicalyx, assembly GCA_025698465.1. Taxonomy (NCBI): domain Eukaryota; kingdom Viridiplantae; phylum Streptophyta; class Magnoliopsida; order Malvales; family Malvaceae; genus Gossypium; species Gossypium longicalyx. Next base: position 49,955,781 of record CM046995.1, read on the forward strand.
TATAATAACGAGCCAATCTTAATATTTCAAGCAGACATATAAATCATTAAATGCAAGATAAGAATTAACTTAGCATGTATGAAACCAATGACATGAGGTTCACATGCAATGAGATTAATCAAAGTTTCATACGTACAAAAGGGTAACTTGGCCCAAATATGCGCTATAGTAATCTATAAGTGTAATTGGCTAGTAGAGGGTGACTTAAGGCTTGGAAAATAGCCTAACAAGGTCCACATGGGTAGACACACGACCATGTGTCTAGGCCGTGTGTGACACACGGGCTACTCCTATGGGTGTCTGCTATGACCGTGTGTCCCCTGCTCTTGAAATTTTAAGTTAGCATAGGGCACAGGCTAAGCACACGGGCATGTGCCTTGACCGTGTTTATTTAACAGAATAGTGAGGTTGAAGTCAATGTAGCACATGGGATAAGCCCACGGGCGTGTGCCTTGGCCGTGTTGTATACTGGAAAAAAGACACAGGCGTGTTTTAAGCCCCACGGGCATGTTACACTCCATCTAAGGGGAGAATTTTCTAAAGTGCCCCAAGTCTATCGAACAATTTTGATTTTGTTCTGTACTGTCCCTAGTAGTTTTTTTAGGCCTTGGAGGCCTGTATAAGAGACAAAGTGCACAAGTTTGAAAAGTATTAAATCACGAGCGAAATTCAGTAACCCGATTGAGTAAGTTTGTAAAGGTGAATTATCGGTAACGCCTCGAACCCTATCCCGGCGTTGGATACGGGCGAGGGGTGTTACAGTAACCATTCCCATAGCCTTATACAAAATGAATCAAAATGCTAAAATAAGCCAACATATTTGGCCAATTAACAATGACACCAAAATTATAAAGTCAGGGTCCTATACATGCCATAATCAAAATAAATAGATCTAACTATACCAAGTGCTTCGATTGATAGTGTGATCGATGCCTCTGACGTCCGTTGATCCACGAGCTAATTAGGCAGCACTATAAGAAAATGGAAGGAAATAAGGTAGGCATAATGCTTAGTAAGTTGTATGAAAATAAATATAACGACAACTTTACCATTCATCATCATCATCATGCTCATAACACTAGAATAGGCATAAACACAACTTACTCGTTACTATCCAAAACAATTCACTTAGCATATACTAAGTTCACATCTCAAACATTTCATTTAGATACCTGTATCACTCACAACATGTTTATACTTTTCTCGTTTAACTGAAACTGTAATTCTCACTGTTGAACCATTTGGAATGCTATCGGATATTCACTAAGCCTCAAACATAGGGTATAATGCCGATGCCATGTCCTAGACATGGTCTTACACTGACACCTCTCGTAGTCGATGCATGTCCCAGACATGTCTTACATTGGCTTACGTCACAAGGCCGATGCATGTCCTAGACATATCTTTCACTAGCTCTCGTCTCAATGCCGATGCAATGTCCCAAACATGGTCTTACACTGGCTCTCATAATGTGGCTGATGCATGTCCCAGACGTGTCTTAGACTAGCACACAATTAACCTGAATGTCATGGCATGAATATTTGATTTATTTCGTAAGGTTCAAACGGAAGTTCTACTATCTCAATATTCATCATACATAATCATTTCCACAACCAAGCAATTTATGCTATATCAATTCAAACACATATAATAACAATGTAGTTGTATTATTTACATACAACTTACCTCGGTATACAAAATGTAGGCAACTAACTCGGCTTAGTCCACTAGCTTTGCTTTTCCCTGATCTAGTCCCAGATTTCATAATTCTTGATCTATAATGATAAAAATTCGCAAATTTAATCACTCTATCGATCTAGGTACTCAACAATTTAAAATTCGACAAAATGACCATTTTGCCCATAGACTTTTGCAAAATGACCATTTTACCCTTAGGTCCAAAAATATATTTTTATCACATTTTCTCATTAATCAAGCCTAGTCAAATACTCTTTACACTAGGAGAAGCCCACAATTCTCATTATTTCACACATTTATCATCTATTTTACAACTTATGCAAAAATGGTCCCTTTTAGGGTTTTCATAAGAAATCTCTTCACAAAAATTGTTTATGACACTACCATAACTCATATTCTTCCTTAAAATTTCAGAAATAACACGAACACACTCATGGTAAAACCTTAGACTTTCAACCATTTTGCAAAATGTTCCCTTCATTTGAAAACTCATGTTACAAGGGTTTTAAAAGTATAAAAATCATCAAGAAAAACCATCAAGATCACTTACTTGTGAGGGTTGCAAGTTGCTGAAATTTCAAGCTCCAAAAAACCCCCATTTTTGCTAAAAATTTCAGTGGAAGAGAAGGAAGAAATGAAAAAGACAATGGCTAGACACTAGGGTAATATTTAATTATACATTAAGTCACCTACCCATTTGACCATTTGAATTTCTTGTCCCCTATGGCCGGCCATCAGATTCTAAGGGGTCTATTTGCCTTTTAAAGACCCCCAATTTTGGTTCTCTAGCTATTTGACACCCTTAGCTAACAAAATAGGATTTTTGCATTTTATGCGATTTAGTCCTTTTTCATAATTAAGCATGAAATCGCTAAAATTAATTCACCAAAATTTTTATGCTATCATATAATCATGCCTCAACACATAAAATAATATAAAATATGATTTCTCTAACCTCGGATTAGTGGTCCCGAAACCACTGTTCTGATTTGGCCCAAAATCGGGCTGTTACAATTCTCTCCCTCTTAGGGATTTTCGTCCCCAAAAATCTTACCAGTGAATAAGTTTGAGTATTGGTCTCTCATAGTCTTCTCAGGTTCTCATGTGGCTTTCACGACTTTGTGTCTATGCCACAAAAATTTCACAAGTTCTATAGTTTTATTCCTCAATTGTTTAACCTCTCGAGCTAAAATCTTAACCGGCTCTTCGCAATAAGTTATGTCTTGCTGAATCTCAACCTCAGTTGGCGTGATCACGTGCGAAGGATCCGATCTATATCGACGTAATATGGACACATGAAACACGTCGTGAATCTTTTCCAACTCTGAAGGCAAATCCAACCGGTAGGCAACAGGCCCTACTCTCTCTGTAATCTTATAAGGTCCAATAAACCATGGACTTAATTTGCCTTTCCTTCCGAAACGGAGAACCCTCTTCCAAGGGATACTTTCAAAAATACTTTATACCCAACTTGAAACTCGATCTCTTTCCGCTTCAAATCTGTGTAGGATTTTTGTCTATCCGAAATGGCCTTCAAAGAGTAGCAAACCACCTTAACTTTCTCTTTGGTCTCTTTAAATAAGTCAACCCCATGTATCTGATTCTCTCTCAACTTGGTCCAATACAAGGGTTTCCGACACTTACGCCCATACAAAGCCTCATAAGGTGCCATTTTCAGACTTGACTGATAACTGTTGTTATAGGCAAATTCGAGTAATGATAAATACATTTTCCAACTACCTTGAAACTTGAGAACACAACACCGCAACATATCTTCTAAAATCTGTGTTACTCTTTCTGACTGTCCGTCAATTTGTGGGTGGAAAGTCGTGCTAAAATTCAGTTTCGTTCCCAATGCCTCTTACAACTTCCTCCAAAATAGTGAGGTAAACCTCGAATCTCTATCCAAAATAATCGACAAGGGCACCCCATGAAGTCTCACGATCTCATAAACATATAGGTCGGCCAATTTTTTAAGGTAATAGTCGGTACGCAATGGTATAAAATTTGTCGACTTAGTAAGTCTATCAACAACGACCCAAACTGAATCCTTTTTCCTTGGTGTCAAGGGCAAGCTTGACACAAAATCCATGGTTACTCGGTCCCATTTCCACTCGAGAACCATCATAGGTTGAAGTAGACCTGAGGGTATTTGGTGTTCAGCCTTCACTTGTTGACAAATTAGACACTTAGAAATAAACTCAGAAATGTCTTTTTTCATCCCCGACCACTAGAACATTCTCTTCAAGTCGTTATACATTTTCACACTACTCAGATGGATTGGCAAACAACTATTATGTGCCTCTCGAAAAATCCTCTAAATAAGCTCACTCTCCTTAGGTACACAAAATATGTCTCGGAACCTTATGCAACCATCGGTACTAATACTAAACTCTGATTTATTTCCTATTTCACATTGCGTCATCTTAGCTTGTAATTACTTATCCCATTTTTGAGCTTCACAAATCTCTTGCAGGAACATCGATCTAGCTCTCAACTCTGCCAGTACCGAACCATCACCAGTCATGGCCAACTGAGCATTCATAGCCCTCAAGGTGAACAATGACTTTCTACTCAAAGCGTCAGCAACTACATTCGCCTTCCCTGGGTGATAGTCTATTATCAACTCATAGTCTTTTATCAACTCCATCCATCTCCTTTGTCGTAAATTCAGCTCTTTCTGAGTCATCAAATACTTTAGAATTTTATGGTCGGTGAATACCCGACATCTCTCACCATACAAATGGTGTCTCTAAATCATTAATGCTAATACTATAGCTACTAGTTCCAGATTGTGGGTCGGGTAATATCTCTCGTGCGGTTTAAGTTGTCTCAAGGCATATGCTATCACTTTGCCTTCTTGCATGAGCACGCACCCCAATCCATTTAAGAAGGCGTCGATATATAACATAAATTCTTTCCCCGATTCTGGTTGCACTAGAACTGGATCCTCAGTCAACAAGGCCTTTAATTTCTCGAAACTTTGTTGGCACTTCTCTGTCCATTCAAACTTTACGTCTTTTTGTGAAAACTTTGTCATCAGAGAGGCTATCATAGAGAATCCATTCACGAATCTCGTAAGACCTAGAAAGCTTTGAACCTCTATAACATTCCTTGATAATTTCCACTCAACGATAGCTAAGATCTTACTCGGGTCAACTCTGATCCTGTCACCCGACGCAATGTGTCCTAAGAATCCAACTTCTTTAAGCCAAAATTCACTTTTACTGAACTTGGCATATAATTGTTTATCTCTCAAGGTTTGTAGAACTGTTCTCAAGTGCTCCGCGTGCTCGCTCTTATTACGTGAGTAAATCAATATGTCATTAATAAAGACGATGACGAACTTATCAAAATACGGCCGAAAAATGTGGTTCATTAAGTCCATAAACAACGCAGGAGCATTTGTTAAATTGAAGGGCATAAAAAGAAACTCATAATGCCCATACCTCATCCTAAATGCGATTTTCGGTACATCTTGCTCCATAACCCTTAGCTTGTAGTAGCCAGACCTTAAATTGATCTTAGAAAATACGATGGCTCCCTTCAACTGATCGAACAAATCATCGATCCTTGGCAAGGGATACTTGTTCTTCACAGTCACCTTGTTAAGCTATATGTAGTCTATACATAACCTCATCGACCCATCTTTCATTTTCATAAAAAGTATTGAAGCACCCCACGGTGAATAGCTCAGTCTCGCAAAACCTTTATCCATTAGCTCTTGTGATTGAGTCTTGAACTCCTTCAACTCTATTGGAGCCATTCTATATGGAACAATCGAGATAGGTGCCGTACTGTGGACCAACTCGATACCAAACTCAACTTCTCTGATTGGAGGCAGTCCGAGCAACTCTTCTAGAAACACATCCAGATACTCACATACCACTGCAACTGTCTCAATTTTTACTTCCGACTCTTTGGTGTTCAATACCCTTTTTTCAAATATTTCTCGGCAGTCAAAGATAAAATCAGTACTGGTGAGTCATCCAGTTCACCTGATTCAACTCGAATAACATCCCCGTTCTCACATTTCATTTCAATGAACTTGCTACCACAATTCACTATCACACTATGAGTAGTTAACCAATCCATGCCAAGAATTATATCGAATTCATCAAACGGTAGCAGCAAGAGGTTTGTTGGAAAACAATAACCTCTAATCATCAAAGAACAATCTCTACACATTTTATTAACAATCATATGTCTTCCTAACGGGTTTGACACTTTTATCACAAATTCAGTGGACTCAACAGACATATTCGTACTGGATACTAATTTCATGCATACATAGGAATGGGTAGACCCTGGATCAATCAAAGCAATAACAGAGATATCATGAAGAGAAAAAGTACTCGTAGTCACATCTGGTGAAGATGCCTTTTCACGAGCATGAATGGCATAAGTCCTTGTAGGCGCATGGCCCTCAGACCTCACAGTTGAATCTCTAGGGGTGCCTCTACTGCTAGCCCCACTGCCCAGGTTTTTCTGAGGTTTACCCCTCGTAGGAGCACTACTCGCCCTCACATCTTGCTTTTTCTCTTTCTCATCCAATTCAGAATAATTTCGGATGAAGTGGTCTAGTGATCCACATTTGAAGCAACCTCTCTCATTCCCTCGGCACTCACCGAAATGATGCCTACCACATTACGAACACTTCGGCTTATTTGGCCGAGCACTACCAACACTTGCAATAGAAGTGGTTTGAGCTTTAAACGCCGTGTGCTGCTTGTTCTTCTTCCTGCCTGAAATCTCAACTGAAGCATTCGATCGAGTAGTGAACTCTCTCGATCTTTTTGATGAGGACTGATGTAATTTCCCCATCAGTCTTCTCTTTGAGTCTCAGGACTCAATATCGGCTTTTCTCTTCTCTTTGGCAAATTCCTCAGCCTTACATGCTCTCTCCATGAGCACCATAAATTCTCTTAGCTCCAATATGCCAACTAGTAGGCGGATATCTTCGTTCAAACCATATTCAAACCACTTGCACATGATAGCTTTTGTAGATACACACTCCTGTGCATATTTTTTTAGTCTCACAGACTCATGCTCATACTCAGTCACCGTTTTACGACCTTCCTTTAGCTCTAAATTTTTTTTCATTTTCTAGTTTATAAACCTCTGGCTAATGTGCTTTTTCCGAAACTCTTCCTAGAAGAATTCCCAAGTCATCCTCTCTCTCAGTATAAGAGACACGAGAGTATTCAACCATTGGTAAGCTGAGTCTTGTAAGAGTGACACTACGCACTTCACGCACTCCTCAGGCGTGCACAATAGCTCATCAAATACCCTAATGGTATTTTCCAGCCAAAACTCTGCTCTTTTTGGGTCATCATCAATATTAACCCAAAATTCCTCGGCCCTTTACTTTCTAATCCTATCCACTAGAAGGTTCTCTCTTGTAACCATCTCTGCTCCTTAAGGAGCTATATGAAAGGGTTGAGGAATCGGGGGAGGTGGAGCATTCGGGTTCTCCCGAATAAAATTTGAGTACCAAGTATCAATCAGGTGGAGGTAAGCCTCTCTAACCCCTCTGCCCTGACTCAGTGTCACAGTCCCACTATCTGTTGGTGCGGTCCCTTCGACGGGAGCCGACGCATTACTTTCTACGTCATCTGCCGTAGCTACATCAAGATCCATTTACTATATGAATAAAAACACAATTTTATCTCGTTAGAAATCATCACATTATCAATATACAGTTATGGCATGTATAGCTAGACCCGTACTCATGCTAGGTTAGTCTTAGAATTGACTAAACTATAGCTTTGATACCACTTAATGTAACACCTCTTACCTGAGTCCGAGGTTGAGACCGGGCACGAGGCATTACCAAACTTAACTACATGCATAAAATCATTTTCGAGTCACCATGACTTGGTCAAACTTAAAACTTTTTTGAAACATGTTTAAACTCCTTAATGTAAGCCTACGAGGCCTCAAATTCTCATTGGAAACCATTCGAAGCCAACTCGGGTCCTTAAACCGACTTAATAAAAATGACCCTTGAAACAGGGCACACGCCCGTGTGGAAGGGCAACACGCCCGTGTGATTATTACAACATGGCCGTACTGATGGCTCGTGTAACACCCCTTACTTGTATTCGACGCCAAAATAGGGTTTGAGGCGTTATCGAACTTACAACATAACATTCATACATATCTGAATTATAAGTTTTGCGTGCAAATTAAAACTTTTATCAATCACAATCATATTGTCCCTTACTAGGCTCATCTCAGCCTCCAAACATGATTAGAACTGGTTCGGGACTAAACTGATCACTTATAAAAATTTCTGAACACTTAGAAAATTTTCAACATTTCATGGGTCACACGCCTATGTGACTAGGCCATGTGACTCACACAGCACCAGACACGGCCGTGTCTCTCACACAGCTACTAGACATGACCGTGTGTCTAAGCCATGGTAAAATAAGGTATACATACTAACTTGGGTCACATGACCAACCACACGCTCGTGTGTGATCCCGTGTGACATACACGACCATTAGACACATCCGTGTGTCTAGGCCGTGTCAAAATTGTAGGGCATATTGCCTTAATTCGAAAAGCTACCCCAGGGGACACAAGGTCGTGACCGTATGTCAACACGGCTAAGACACACGACCGTGTCTCTACCCATGTGAACAAAAATAGGCCATTTGAAAATCCAATTTGCCACCCATTTGAGTCCTCCCTACAAGTCCAAAATCAAGCATCATATATGCAACATTTTCAACCAAAAACAACTCCAAACATGTATCAATCACTCCATAATATCATTAACCAATTTCATGTTTAGTCTTTCTACCGAATCATACCAAAATCACATGCCAAATTCATTTACTCATACTTCAATATCATTAATCATTTCCATACATAATTCCAACTCAAACATACTAATTCCATGCACCTAATTTATACTATGAACACATGATTCAGGTTACATTTATAACCATTTCAAGATCTTAACAACCTTGCCAAAAGACCATTTCACTAGGCCATATATAAACACACATAATAACATCATTAACAAGCCATTTTCACATGGCTACATATATACAAATCAAATTGAAACATATCAAAATTAGCCTATACATGCCACATAACCGAAAACTCAAAGCTTTTATTTACCAAAATGATAACCGGATAGTGTGATGAGATCTTTTACAACTTCAAACCCGAGCAAGTCTCTGAAACTCTATAAACAAAGAAAATACACAGAGTAAGCTTCGAGAGCTTAGTGAGCCATAAGCAAATAAATCTTCACAAGGTCATGTATATAATTTAACTTGAATAAGCCAAAATTTAGTTAACTTGATACACATATTCAACCACTTTTCTTATATAATCCAACATCGCCACATTAAGAAATTTCATTAGGCTTATTTATTGGTAAACATACAAACCATGCTTCCAATTTCAAAAAACAACCGTTAGATCATTCATATAAATTAAACTTGCACAATTTCATTACATAACCAATCGAAACATAGTCATTTATTTCATTTTATGCATAAAAATATATCAATTTCTTTTTATGCATTTCAAAACCTGAATAACCATACCAACTCACACATTCCATGTAACGCCCCAATTTTTGGGATCTTCGAGATTTCGGAGAGTTTTGGAAAATTTTTGAATTTCTATTTTTTAACTGCTTGATGTAAGTCTAAGCATGTTAGTGGGCCTTTAGAAGGCCCAAGTCTAGGTTAAAAACCGGCAGTTTTAATTAATCTTGATTCCACAAGAAAAAGGGGTTCTGGTAATTTGGGCTTTTAAGAATTTAATGGGTAAAATAAATCACAAGGAAGCATGTGGCAAGGTGGCATGTGACGCCACAGGGAAGGCTACTAAAGTGGCGTATGGATGGCTAGGGGGGACTGAGGTTCAAATCACAATAAGAGCATATCAAGGGAATTATTTTTATGAGTAGGAATGGTAAGTATTGGAACGTAAGTAAAAGTCTGTCAGGAGGTGTGTGAGCTGCTCAAGAGATTGAGTAAGGAGGGGATAAGGGAGAAGATTTAGGAGCGGATTAGGGACAGCGGTGGTGGCCAAATGGTGGACTCTTGAGGGGCAAGAGTTGGCTGGCCAAGGGTCTCTAATATAGGGATTCGGCTAGGCCTTTGAAAAGGAAAATTTCAGCATTTGAGATGAGTGGTGTCGTCCCTAACAATTCCTTTTCCTTCTAATTCGTATTTATTTTCTTTGGTTTGCCGAAATGGGTTAGGCTTAGGGTTTCTTACTCCCTTTTTTGCTAATAGCCGAATCTAGAAGCTTCATTGTGCTGTTTATTCCATAGCCGAATACTACCTCTCATCTTTTTCTTTCTTCTTCCATCTTTTCGTTTCCATAATTGAATCTATACCCTTCTTCCTCTACCTCATTTTTTATTTTTCCATCTTCAATACTCCTCAATAGTCGAATCTTGTGGTAGCCGAACTTTTCTTCTCTTACTTTTTTAAAAATCGAACCTCCATACCTGTGGTGAAGAAGGCCAAATCTTCGGTTGTTTGAATCTGCTTCTTCTTTTGGCTGCGGTGGATTGGAGGAAAAAAAAATCATAGATAGGAACATTCTTCTGAACCGATCAACGTTAGGTAAGTCTTTTGAACAAACTGTCTTTAGTCTCATTACTTTTAGGGAGGAAAAGTCGAAACCCTTAGGGCTGGCTAGCGTTTATGGACTAAGGGATTCGCGTTTTTTTCTGTTGGTTATGGAAGTGGTAGCATGGACGAGGGGACATACAGCAAAGGGCTTGAGGACTTAATCGATTGGCTCTCCAGATCTAACCCATATCTATACAAAAAGGTAAGGAACTCTGGGATCTAAAGCTGTGTTGGCCGAATATGGTAGGGGGTTAAATACGTAGTTTGTTTTCGATATTTAGATTGACGTGGTAGAAATCCAATTGTAGGCAGCTCGTGTGTGTGGATCTCACCAGCGTACCGTTCTAAATCAGGTGTGTAACTGACACCCTTTCATAGACTAGATCGGTAAAAGTCGAAAAGTTGAAAAGCCAAAATGCCGAAAAATTGGTATTTTGTGAATTGCGAGTGTGCGAATGCTCATGAGATAGATCGATTATCGTATTTGGTTAACTAAAGTGATAAGACTGCAGAGTGCACAATTTTGTGCATTTTTGATATTTTGGGCTTAATGGGCCAGAAATTGGGATAATGGGCCAACGGGCCCAATTCGGTAAGAACGCTTGGTAAGTACTTCTGTGGATGCGTTAACGGCTGTAGTATGAATGTAAACCCTAAAGTAGTTGGAATACGAAAATACCCCCAAGTATTAAAAAATTACCATTATACCCCTAGGTGCAAAATGACCATTTTACCCTTAAGGTTAGTTACGACTGAAATACATGATATTCTGATTCTGTATGATGTATGCCATATGCATGATATTCTAATTATGTTTGTTGTATGCCATGACTTGTATATCTATTGCATGGGATATGGGTTATGATGTTGGAGGAAGCGGTCTGGTGGCTCTGCCACAAATATCTGTTTCTGGTGGCTTTGCCACAAATATCTATTTCTGGATGCTCTGCCATAAATATCTGTATCTGGTGACTCTGTCACAATATTTGTTCTGGTAGCCTTGCTGCATACTTGTGACGTGTAGACGGATGGGTGGTTCGAGTAGTCTCCCCACATGGTGTAAGGTTGGCACCGGGGTGTATACGGATGGATATGGGATGCGTTTTTCTGCATACATGATATCTGTTCTGTTTCTGTTATGAGCCTATGGGCTTTATTCTAAAATCTATTCTGGGCTAAGGCCAATTTAATCTGTTACTGTGGTTTGAACTGGTTTAGACTATGGTTGGGTTATTTTACACACTGAGTTTCCTAAACTCACCCCTTATTTTCATCCATGCAGGTAATCCCCAACCATAGTGGGCTTGGAGCTGTGAGGGATTCGGTGTGGCCACGCGTTCTGCAAATTTGGTTTTCTTCTGGTGAATTGGACATCTTTTAGTTTTTTTTTATGATTTCGGTTTTAAGTTGTAATAAGGCCGCTTTAATGATTTTAATTGTTTTTAATATGTTTTATTAGAATAGGTATAATATTATCTTAATCACTGAAACTGATTAGTCTTAGGGCACGTTTTCAAAAATAGTGATTGATTTTAAATTATCACGACAACAAAGAAAAAAAACTTCCGCAACGAAAACGTTTTCCAAAACTAATCACTTTTTCTTCAACTGGACTTAAATGAATTGGTTTCCTAAGAACAGACACTAAGTTAAGGTGTGGTAATGGTGGTGTGCATGTCTAGGATTGGATCCGAAGGGAGCTTAGTACTTAAGCAGTCCGATGGACTCAGCTCTACTTTTTCGGTTTCCTACATGGTGCACAGCTTCCATTCACTTTAATTTATAATGAAATCATCTTTTGAACACTAAGTACGATTTTTCTAGACTAAGGATAGAAAATGTTGTTTATGTTCCGATGTGACACGTCAGATTCGATCATAACGTCTAGGCTGAGTTTGGGGTGTTACATTTAGTGGTATCAGAGCCAAGTTACAATAACTCGGCTGTGGAATGGGTTTATAAAAAAATGATTCTCGAAAATGAAATTTTTACAAAAATTACGAAACTCAGTTTTTCAATTATTGGATCCTTAAAAAGGTGACACCCGAATCTCCGGCCCAAGTCTGTAAGTATTATTCTAAACTTTTCTGAGATATTTTTGAATTATCTGTCTGTATTTAAAACCCTATTATGATAATTTAGTGGGATGGTACTGAGACTATAGGAATTTTGGTAATAGATTGAGACTATAGCTCGACTTCGATTCTGCGAAAACCAAACTTTGAATTACTGTCTGTGCATAAAACGTCTGTAATAAACACTGGAATATTTGATTGATGCATAAAATTCGTAATCAGGTAACACGATATGAGTACAAGAGCGGCTCGTGGAAAAGGCCGTGGACGTGGCCGAGGTAGCGCTCGAGCAGGAACTTTGTCTTCAGGGCATATGCCGACGGTAGAAGCACCGGTACCACCGGCAATGGAAGTGGAATCTCATGATCGTGGTGCCGGGGATGATACCCTATCCCAGGCTATGCTTCATGTTCTGAAAAGGGTTGCCGGGGCAAGCACAGGTAATGGAGTTCGAGGGTCTATTTCTGAGCGACTCCGGGCTAACGGAGCGGAGATCTTTAGGGGCGTAGCTGGTGTATCCCTGAATGCGGCTGAATATTGGTTAGAGGCCACGGAGCGACTTATGGATGACTTGGACTGTTCTGTAGAGCAGAAGTTGAAGGGGGCCATATCATTGTTACGAGATGAGGCTTATCAGTGGTGGCTCACTATGAGAGATGGGACCCCAGCTGATAGGGTGACTTGGGAACTGTTTAAGATGACCTTCAAGGGGAAGTATGTTGGGGCAAGTTATGTGGACGCCCGCATGAAAGAATTTCTGAATCTGGTCCAAGGGGGTAAGACAGTTACTGAGTATGAGGCTGAGTTTCTAAGGCTGAGCCAGTATGCCGTTGGGATAGTCGCTATGGATTGTGAACGTAGTGTGCGTTTCGAGGATGGTCTTAAAGATGAACTTAGAGTGCTAATTGCTCCACAGAGGGAGCGGGACTTTCCTGTTTTGGTGAAAAAAGCTAAGATAGCTAAGGAGGTGAAGCGTACGGAGAGACAAAATCGTGAGAAGGATCGAAACTGTTCTCGGAGGGATTCAAGCCCCTTGGGTGGTGCATATAGGGGTGCTAAAAGGGCAAGAATAGAGGAGCCAGTGCGAGCAGTTCCTATGAATATTGCCAAACCACAAGTTTGTAGGGACTGTGGTAAGGTACATCTGGGCGAGTGTAGGAAACGCTTCGGTGCTTGTTTTCGATGCGGATCTATGGAGCATAGAGTCAAGGATTGTCCTCAAAAAATAGATCAGGTTCAAGTTGCGGAATAGAGGGTTGCCCAACCAGCAAGAGGTGGGCCACAACCACCAAGAGGACGTGGTCAAGGAAGGGGCGGTAATGGAAATGGTCAGGGGCGAGGAGTACATGGCAAGGGTGCCAGAAATGCTGAGGCTCGACGGCCAGCATTGGTGTATACAGCTCGTCGTCGAGAGGAGGGCGATGCACCTGACGTCATAACTGGTACGTTTCTGATTTCTAGCATGTCATGCACTGCTTTGATAGATATTGGATCTACTCATTCCTATGTTGCATGTGCAATATCTGAGTCATTGGGTGTGCACTCTGAGGAGATAGTGAGTGGGGTAACGGTACTAAGTCTTTTGGGTCACTCGGTTAAAGTAGACAAACTGTATAGGGATGTGTCTTTAGAAACCCAAGGTAATATTTTCTCTAAAGACTTGATGGAGTTACCGTTCGGAGAATTCGACCTCATTCTGGGAATGGACTGGCTTGTTAGGCACAGGGCGACTTTGGATTTTGCTGCCAAACGAATGGTGTTAAGGACCACGGAGGGTGAGGAGGTTATGGTGATAGGTGAGCGAAGGGATTATTTGTCCAATGTAGTGCGGCACTAAGAGCCGAAAAATGGATTCGTAAAGGTTGTGAGGCCTATTTGGCATTTGTAAGTCAGTTGAAAGCTGAGGGACTGATAGTGGATAAGGTCAGAATCGTTACGGAGTTCCAAGATGTTTTTTCTGAGAAGCTTTCGGGACTGCCTCCGAACCGAGAAGTCAAATTTGGAATCGATTTGATGCCTGGAACGGCACCAGCATCCATCGTACCGTATAGGATGGCGCCAAAGGAGTTGGTGGAGTTAAAAGCACAAATCCAGGAGTTGTTGGATAGGGGCTTTATTAGGCCAAGTGTGTCTCCGTGGGGAGCACCGATGTTGTTCGTGAAAAAGAAGGATGGGACGATGCGGATGTGTATTGATTATCGCCAGTTGAACAAACTAATGATTAAGAATAAGTACCCTCTACCAAGAATCGACGACTTGTTCGACCAACTTAGAGGAGCTTCGGTATTTTCCAAGATTGATCTTCGATCTGGATATCATCAATTAAGGGTCAAGGAGGTGGATGTTCATAGGACTGCATCCAGGACTCGGTATGGTCATTACGAGTTTTTGGTTATGCCATTTGGACTGACGAACGCTCCTGCAGCATTTATTGATCTGATGAATCGTGTGTTTCAGCCATTTTTGGATCGGTTTGTAGTCGTCTTTATTGATGATATTCTAGTATACTTTGAAACTGAAGTGAAACATGATGAGAATCTCCGCATTATGCTGCAAGTGTTGAGGAAGAATGAACTTTATGCGAAATTCAACAAATGCGAATTCTAGTTGAAGGAGGTAACCTTCTTAGGTCATGTTGTCTCTGCTGAGGGGATCAAGGTGGACCCTCGAAAGATTGAAACAATTTTGGAATGAAAGCCACCTAGGTCGGTATCGAAAATTCGGAGTTTCTTAGGGTTGGCAAGATACTACAGAAGGTTTGTGGAAGGTTTTTCTGTGATGGCAGCGCCCTTGACAAAACTCGTAAGGAAAGGAGTATCATTTGTGTGGACTGAGAAACAGCAGGAAGCTTTTGAGAAGTTAAAGAAAGTTCGATCAAGCACTGTACTAATTCACCGAGAGCGGGAAAGATTTTCACTGTACAAATGACGCATCACATGTGGGTTTGGGGTGTGTGTTGATGCAAGAGGGTAAGGTGGTTGCTTATGCGTCACGACAGCTTAAGCCTCACGAAGGAAACTATCTTACGCGTGATTTGGAGTTGGCAGCAGTGATTTTTGCACTTAAGATTTGGAGACACTACTTGTACGGAGAAAAGTGTGTCATATACACGGATCATAAGAGTCTCAAGTACTTGCTGACTTAGAAGGAGTTGAATCTGAAGCAGCGAAGATAGATAGAATTGCTTAAGGACTATGATTGTTCGATTGAGTATCACCCAGGCAAGGCTAATGTGGTAGCAGATGCTCTAAGCCGTAGAGCTATATCTGATCTGAGAGCAATGTTTGCTCGTTTGAGTTTATATGATGATGGTAGTCTATTGGCTGAGTTGCAAGTAAGGCCAGCCTGGGTGGATCAGATTAAGGAAAAGCAGTTGAAGGATGAGTCTTTGGTTTCTCGATTTCAACAAGTTAAGAAAGGGGAAACTTCTGAGTTTGGGTTAAATAGTAAAGGAATTCTGCGTTTTCGAGGAAGAGTTTGCATTCCGAAGGACTTTGACTTAAGGCAGTCAATACTGAAAGAAGCTTATGGAGGATTGGGTGCTATGCATCCTGGAGGGAATAAGTTGTATCGCGACTTACGAGAATTGTATTGGTGGCCTGGGCTTAAACGAGAAGTAACGGAGTTTGTGGAGAGGTGTTTGACGTGCCAGCAAGTGAAAGCTGAGCATCAACTACCTTCCGGACTTTTGCAGCCAGTTAAGATACCACTCTGGAAGTGGGAAAGGGTAATCATGGACTTTGTGAGTGGGCTACCCTTGACACCATCGAAGAAGGACTCGGTTTGGGTGATTGTGGATAGGTTGACCAAATCGGCCCATTTCATACCTGTCGGCACGGACTTCTCGCTTCAAAAGTTAGCCAGGTTGTATGTGGCAGAGATCGTGCGACTTTATGGTGTCTCAATTTCAATTATTTCTGACCGGAATCCCAAATTCACATCTCGATTTTGGAAAAAGTTGCATGAGGCATTGGGGACGCGATTGAACTTTAGCACGGCTTTTCATTCTCAGACTGATGGTCAGTCGGAAAGGGTTATTTAGGTTTTGGAAGACATGTTGAGGGGATGTGTTATTGACTTTCGAGGTAGTTGGGAGGATTACTTGCCGTTGGCAGAATTTGTGTACAGCAATAGCTATCAGGCGAGTATTCAAATGGCACCATATGAAGCGCTGTATGGGCGAAGATGTTGAACACCTAGTTGTTGGACCGAATTAGGAGAACGACAGGTTCTTGGACCTGAGTTGGTAGCAGATGCTGAAGATAAGGTCAGGATAATAAGAGATTGGTTGAAGGAAGCATCTGATAGGAAAAAGTCATATGCGGATTTGACGCGTAAGGTGATTGAATACTCAGTAGGTGATATGGTCTTCTTGAAAGTTTCTCCTTGGAAGAAGATTGTAAGGTTTGGTAAGAAGGGCAAGTTGAGTCCGCGGTTCATTAGGCCTTATCGGGTTTTGAAACGAGTGGGATCGGTGGCATATCAATTGGAATTACCTCCAAAGTTAGACAAGATTCACGATGTTTTTCACGTGTCCATGTTAAGGCGTTATCATTTTGACCCTACTCATGTCGTACCGGTTGCAGAGATCGAGGTGCAACCTGACTTGACTTTCGAGGAAGAGCCTATGCAGATACTGGACCGAGACGTCAAGGTGTTAAGAAAGAAATCTGTACCTTTAGTAAAAGTGCTATGGCGTAATCACGGTAGAGAGGAAGCTACTTGGGAGACAGAAGAGGCGCTGCAACAGCAATACCGTTATCTGTTTGGATCAGGTAAATTTCGAGGACAAAATTTCTTTAAGGAGGGAAGAGTTGTAACGCCCCAATTTTCGGGATCTTCGGGATTTCGGAGAGTTTAGGCAAACTTTTGAATTTCTGTGATTTGACTGCTTGATGTAAGTCTAAGCATGTTAGTGGGCCTTTAGAAGGCCCAGGTCTAGGTTAAAAACCGACAGTTTTAATTAATCTTGATTCCACAAGAAAAAAAGGGTTCTGGTAATTTGGGTTTTTAAGAATTTAATGGGTAAAATAAATCACAAGGAAGCATGTGGCAAGGTGGCATGTGACGCCACAGGGAAGGCTATTAAAGTGGCGTATGGATGGCTAAGGGGTACTGAGGTTCAAGTCACAATAAGAGCATATCAAGGGAATTATTTTTATGAGTAGGAATGGTAAGTATTGGAACGCAAGTAAAAGTCTGTCAGGAGGTGTGTGAACTACTCAGGAGATTGAGTAAGGAAGGAATAAGGGAGAAGATTTAGGAGTGGATTAGGGAGAGCAGTGGTGGCCTAATAGTGGACTCTTGAGGGGCAAGAGTTGGCCGGCCAAGGGTCTCTAGTATAGGGATTCGGTTAGGCCTTTGAAAAGGAAAATTTCGGCATTTGGGATGAGTGGTGCCGTCCCTAACAATTCCTTTTCCTTCTAATTCACATTTATTTTCTTTGGTTTGCCGAAATGAGTTAGGCTTAGGGTTTCTTACTCCCTTTTTTCCTAATTGCCGAATCTAGAAGCCTCATTGTGCCGTTTTCTCCATAGCTGAATACTACCT
This sequence comes from Gossypium longicalyx, assembly GCA_025698465.1. NCBI lineage: Eukaryota > Viridiplantae > Streptophyta > Magnoliopsida > Malvales > Malvaceae > Gossypium > Gossypium longicalyx. The sequence goes on from CM046995.1 coordinate 49,973,716, forward strand.
CTCATCTTTTTCTTTCTTCTTCCATCTTTTCGTTTCCATAATCGAATCTATACCCTTCTTCCTCTGCCTTATTCTTTATTTTTCCATCTTCAATATTCCTCAATAGCCGAATCTTGTGGTACCCGGACTTTTCTTCTCTTACTTCTTTAAAAACCGAACCTACATACCTGTGGTGAAGGAGGCCAAATCTTCGGTTGTTTGAATCTGCTTCTTCTTTTGGCTGCGGTGGATTGGAGGAAAAAAATCATAGATAGGAACATTCTTCCAAACCGATCAACGTTAGGTAAGTCTTTTGAACAAACTTTCTTTAGTCTCATTGCTTTTAGGAAGGAAAAGCCGAAACCCTTAGGGGTGGCTAGCGTTTATGGACTAAGGGATTCGCATTTTTTTCTGTTGGTTGTGGAAGTGGTAGCGTGGACGAGGGGACATACAGCAAAGGGCTTGAGGACTTATTCGATTGGCTCTCCAGATCTAACCCATATCTCGGCAAAAAGGTAAGGAACTCTGGGATCTAAAGTTATGTTGGCCGAATATGGTAAGGGGTTAAATACGTAGTTTGTTTTCGATATTTAGATTGACGTGGTAGAAATCCAATTGTAGGTAGCTCGTGTGTATGGATCTCGCCAGCGTACCATTCTAAATAAGTTGTGTAACTGACACCCTTTCATAGACTAGATCGGTAAATGCTGAAAAATCGAAAAGCTGAAATGCCGAAAAACTGGTATTTTGTGAACTTGCGAGTGTGCGAATGCTCGTGAGATAGATCGATTATTGTATTTGGTCAACTAAAGTGATAAGACTGCAGAGTGCACAATTTCCGTGCATTTTCGATATTTTGGGCTTAATGGGCTAGAAATTGGGATAATGGGCCAACGGACCCAATTCGATAAGAACGCTTGGTAAGTACTTCTGTGGATGCGTTAACGGCTGTAGTATGAATGTAAACCTTAAAGTAGTTGGATTACAAAATACCACTAAGTATGAAAAAATTACCATTATACCCCTAGGTGCAAAATGACCATTTTACCCCTAAGGTTAGTTGTGACTGAAATGCATGATATTCTGATTTTGTATGATGTATGCCATATGCATGATACTCTGATTCTGTTTGTTGTATACCATGACATGTATATCTATTGCATGGGATATGGGTTATGATGTTGGAGGAAGCGTTCTGGTGGCTCTGCCACAAATATCTATTTCTGGTGGCTCTGCCACAAATATCTGTATCTGGTGACTCTGTCACAATATCTGTTCTGGCAGCCTTGCTGCATACTTGTGACGTGTAGACGAATGGGTGGGTCGAGTAGTCTCCCCACATGGTGTAAGGTTGCCACGGGGGTGTATACGGATGGATATGGGATGGGTTTTTCTGCATACATGATATATGTTCTGTTTCTGTTATGAGCCTATGGGCTTTATTTTGAAATCTGTTCTGGGCTAAGGCCAATTTAATCTGTTATTGTGGTTTGAACTGGTTTAGACTATGGTTGGGTTATTTTACACACTGAGTTTCCCAAACTCACCCCTTATTTTCATCCACGCAGGTAATCCCCAACCATAGTGGGCTTGGAGCTATGAGGGATTCGGTGTGGCCACGCGTTCTGTAAATTTGGTTTTCTTCTGGTGAATTGGACATCTTTTATTTACTTCTATGATTTCGGTTTTAAGTTGTAATAAGGCCGCTTTAATGATTTTAATTGTTTTTAATATGTTTTATTAGAATAGGTATAATATTATCTTTATCACTAAAATTGATTAGTCTTAGGGCGCGTTTTCAAAAACAGTGATTGATTTTAAATTATCACGACAACAAAGAAAAGAAAAACTTCCGCAACGAAAACGTTTTCCAAAACTAATCACTTTTTCTTGAACTGGACTTAAATGAATTGGTTTCGTAAGAACATACACTAAGTTAAGGTGTGGCAATGGTGGTGTGCATGTCTAGGATTGGATCCGAAGGGAGCTTGGTACTTAAGCAGTCTGATGGACTCACCTCCTCTTTTCCGGTTTCCTACATGGTGCACAGCTTCCATTCACTTTAACCTATAATGAAATCATCTTTTGAACACTAAGTACGATTTTTCTGGACCAAGGATACGATTTTTCTGGACTAAGGATAGAAAATGTTTTTAACGTTCCGATGTGACACATCAGATCCGGTCATAACGTCTAGGCCGGGTTTGGGGTGTTACATTCCAACCATATTCCATTTTTTCATATTTCTTGTGTCCAAAACATAGGACCACAATTTAATATAACGAGCATATTTATAACACGTCGTTTCTTCTCATATATTTCACATATCATCATTTGCATTATCTCACATTTCATATCAGATTTTCATATATAAATCACATGTACCTAAATCATATATGGCAATTCACATTTACAATTCCACTTTTCTCATATAATTCATTTGATCATAGTTATCTTGCTAGTATCCACATCTCACTTTCACATAGATCATATATTCACTAATCATAATCATACTCACTTTGATTGCATAATTTTTCATCTACTTCATACTTAACATCATCAATCACATAAGTTCCGTACATACCTGTACCATTACGTTCTTATCTATCACATTTATCACTTCAATGCTCAAAGCACCAATTCATTCGATCATCCTTGAACATTTAACGAACTCGCTCACTTAGTAGCAATTAATTTAGCCGAAGCTATAATTATATCGCACACTTAGTGCCATTACATTAAACCGAACTTATATCGGTATCGCAGACATAGTGCCATTTATTTAGCCAATGCTATTATAATCTTGCACACTCAGTGCCATTTTAATAGCCGTAGCTATTCATTTATCTCACACTTAGTGCCTCAAATTTAATTCATAATTTGCATACTTCAACTTCACATTCATAATTCCATTACAACTTAATTCAGTACATATGATGCACATACATTTCAATTTAATAACATTTATTTACTTATGAACTTACCTCTTACTAACATGAACAGACCAAAACGACATTCGATAATTTTTTACTTTCCCCAATCCAAATCCGATTTTCTCATTTCTTGATCTAATCAATACAAATTCAACTTATTTAATCATATATTCAATCAAATTCATCTAAAAACACATAAATGGTCAAATTACACTTTTGACCCTAACATTTCACATCTTTCGCAATTTAGTCCCTATTTCACAAAACACAAAATATTCAAAATTTGACCATACTCATGCTTGGCCGAATTTCACTAAGGCCCTTAGCAGCCCATTTCTTTCATTTATTTCACATTTTATCCCTTCAAAATATCATTTTCACAATTTAGCCCAAATTACTCAAATTCATTGAAAATTGAAAGACAAATTATATTTATTTATCACATATCTTTCATTTATCAACAATTAATATCACAAAGCTCACTAAACCAACAATGGCATCTCATGAAATCATCATTAAACTCTAAAATTCAGGCATGGGTTTTGTAAAACACGAAACAACGATCTCAAAAACATAAAAATCATCAAAAACCAAATAAAAAAACTTACCTAATCAAGCTACCAAGTTGCCGAATATGAAAACCCCATTTTTTTGGCTATCTTCCTTAGTTTATTCGGCCATAAAAAATGATAAATGGCCATCAATTCCACTTTGTTTTATTATTATGTATTTAATATATAATTTACTATTTTATCCTTTGTAATATAACTTAGAAATCATTTAATAGTTGTCCAAAATTGTCCATAAAAGTCCACTATCAATATTAAGGGTATAATTGCCTAGCAAGGACCCTTACTTAAAAGCCAAAGCCAAATAACCCCTTTATCAAATAGCATGCTACTTTAGCATTTTACGCGATTTAGTCCTTTTACTAAATCGAGCACACAAACGATAAAATTTTTACACGAAACTTTCACACATATCAATTCAAATACTACAAACACAAAACATAATATTAAAATATGTTTTTGACTCAGATTTGTGGTCCTGAAACCACTATTCCGACTACAATCTAAACCGGGCTATTACAACTCTCCCCCTTTAGGGATTTTTGTCCCCGAAAATCTTATTAGAAAGTAAAATAAGAATTTGTTTTCACGTAGTACATTTTAAATTCACATATATCTTCAGACTTCATATCTCTTTAATCTCACAATGAAGATTCTGATTTGTTTTCCACTATGCATCTTATCAAACTGAATCTGCTTCTAACTGTATTGAGTTACCTTCATTTTCTGCTTTATTACGCTGATGATATCTCTTGAATCATTTACTCACAAAGCTCGATCCTAAACAATAGAGTTAAGTAACTGTCACCATACAATACCTTATATAATGTCACTTTTATTCTCACCTGACAGTTTATCAAACAGTAACAATCTTTCTTAGTTGCTTTGAAACTCTAAAACACAGTGATAAGAATTTGATTTGCGTTCCTCGATTTCACTACAATTTCATACTCACAGATTACTAAAATTTCTGTCAAAATTATCATATGAGTTCCAGATCTTAATCCGAAACAACAATCACTAACACCATAAGCAGACTTGCCATCATAGAAATAGATAACTCAGTTGTTTAATCAAAAGAGGAAATTTATACATACCGAGAGATTTCTTTAGAATCCTAACAATGTTTCAAATAACTCTATCTTTTTCGATAACAAAGATAATTCCAATAAAGAATGCTTCCACACTCTATTTCTATAATTAACAAAGTCAAGATTATCACATTTCACACTCAATCATTGATATCATGTCTCAGACTGTTGTGCATCTTGTTAATCTCACATGAACAGATAAACTATCACTGAGAGTTTCTTGTAGCAGTTGTTGTATATTCATATAACTTTTCAGTATACACACTCTATTTCGAAATAACAAATAATCATTGGTACCACATCTGAGGTTCTGAATCAGAAATCAATTTACGCTGAACCCATTTTTAACTTAAAATTCGCTTACACATTTCTGAATTTCATAGCTTACAATTATTCATTACCTGATAAAATCCATCACGTATTCATCACTCAAAAAGCACACAAATGTTTCCCATTCAAAACATTCGAAACTATAATCAGTTTCCTCGGATAAGAATCACTTATAGACTCAAAAGTTTTTCAATGATTCAAGCTAACTTTGTTGTGCCAAGTTCGGATCTTTCTCTGACAATAAACATTTTAAACTCTTGTAGTCGTCATATATATCACATAACTCTTTATTCAACTCAGATGGAACCAAAACTGACATTTTGGTTGTTAATGTCTTCAGGAAAAAGAAAGCTTCAACATTCGAACTAACTTTAATTTACCACCATTTCTCATATAGAACTGTTCTGATAGATATAATTATGTATCAAGTCTTCAAGAATATGAATTCTTCTTTCAAACTATCCTGAATTCACACATGTATGTTCAAAGTTTATTTCCAATATGGTGGATAAATTCAAACACATATAACTTAATGATCTTTTCAATCATATAATTCAAATCAGACTAAATCACTAATCGATCTTTTTGAAGAAATATTTTCTTCTCATTAGAAGAATAACCCCAGTTATATCATTATATAGATGTCACCATCATCATATAGAAAATGTATTGTCATAATAAGATCGACATCTCACCCGTAACAATAGATAATATCCCGGCTGTTAAGAAAGCATTTGAACATAGAAGAAAATCCAATATGATTTGGACAACAACCAATGCAGAAGCACAACTTTTATAACTCTAATAACGGTACTACAGTACTCTCCAAATATCAGAACAGAAATTATGATTATAATAGATATAGTCATTTTCATCAAACAGAGGTCTCTTGCAGATAATCACATAGAATCATGAGGAAACCAGAATAGCGAAATTTTCAACGTCTGAAGCTACGTAGAATATCAGAAAATTACCACCCACATAGAATAATATCAACTCCTATTATATCCTAGAAATGTCCAGAAAGAACAATATCACTCATAAATATTGGAATTCACATTAACAGAAACAATATATTCTTAAAATATTTTGAACAGAACAATAACCAATAGAAACAGAGTATTAGCATCATACAGATTTTACCGTCAACTTTCATATCCACACAATGGAGTAAATACCAGAGAAAGACATAGCAATGTCAAACATAATTCAAACGGACCAATGATACATTCGTCTATTAGCATACTTAGCTAATGTTCTCATACGATAAAAGCTCTTTTCGAAAATAACAATCACATATACTTCTAAGCATAAATGTACACATAGAATGCCCAGAAGAAATCATAGTAATTGCTCGACTACAACCACTGCACTTAGCCATCAATACAATTCAAACATTAATCCACCGTCTAATTCTGTCATCAGAAATTTTCACATTATCCCTTCACTAACAGAAATCAATTCAAAAGAACTTTGAGTTAGTACCTTTCTTTAGATAACTTACCTGAATAAATCATTTAATCAGAGTTAATTTCTTCTGTAAGAGTGACTTTGCATAATCTGAATAATCTTTAGAATCATCCAATATCTCTTTTAATATTGTTTTCATTTATTGATTCGTTTTGTTTTTTGACCACATTAGTAATCTTTCGGACATGGACTTCTGTAACTCCACTCTTGTGAGCTTATTCAACCCAAATCTTGCAAATTTCATTGTAACATTTTATGGATAAGGGGGATGAGGTAGTAAAGCCTCAAATTTAACTCGCACATACATGCACTTAACACATACTATCACAAATAGTCAGTTCATTTCAAATTTCACATTCTCAAAACATTTAATAAACATTTGCTTTTAATCACTTTTGTTCATAACATATAGTTCTTATGCCAACTCAAATCACTAATTCACGATAAAAGCATTTCATATAATAATCATAATCAACATATCATAACTCAAATGCTCTTATAATTACAACATTTATCAATAACAAAATGTCATACTCTTTGATCCATACCTTTATAAGTATCAACCCATAATCAACATATTTCCATTCTATTAGAATTAGCTCGGTTGGAAAACTTATCTGTCTCATTAAAACAATTTTTGTCATAGTCGGGAGATATCACACTATCGCAAGATAAACGTAACATGCATAGCTAGACTCACATACGATATGGTAGTCCTAGAACCGACTAAACCATAGCTCTGATACCACTAAATGTAACACCCCTTACCTGTAACCAACGCTGGAATAGGGTTCGAGGCATTACCGGACTTACAACACAACATTCATACATATTCAAATTATAAGTTTTGCGTGTAAATTAAAACTTTTATCAATCACAATCATATTGTCCCTTACTAGGCTCATCTCAGCCTCTAAACATGATTAGAAGTGGTTCGGGACTAAACCGATCACTTATAAAAATTTCTGAACACTTAGAAAATTTTTAACATTTCATGGTTCACACGCTCGTGTGACCAGGCCGTGTGCCTCACACGGCTACCAGACATGCTCGTGTTCCTAAGCCATGGAAAAATAGGGTATACATACTAACTTATGTCACACGACCGACCACACGCCCGTGTATGATCCTGTGTGATATACACGACTATTAGACACGCTCGTATGTCTAAGCCATGTCAAAATTGTAGGGTATACTGCCTTAATTCAAAAAGCTACCCCAGGGGACACACAGTCATGTAACATGATCGTGTGTCGCACATGACTGAGACACACGCCCGTGTGGACAAAAATAGGCCATTTGAAAAGCCAATTTGCCACCCATTTGAGTCCTCGCTACAAGTCCAAAATCAAGCATCATATATGCAACATTTTCAACCAAAAACAACTCCAAACATGTATCAATCACTCCATAATATCATTAACCAATTTCATGTTTAGTCTTTGTACCAAATCATACCAAAATCACATGCCAAATTCATTTACTCATACTTCAATATCATTAATCATTTCCATACATAATTCCAACTCAAACATACTAATTCCATGCACCTAATTTATACTACGAATACATGATTCAGGTTACATTTATAACCATTTCAAGATCTTAACAACCTTACCAAAAGACCATTTCACTAGGCCATATATAAACACACATAATAACATCATTAGCAAGACATTTTCACATGGCTACATATATACAAATCAAATTGAACCATATCAAAATTAGTCTATACATGTCACATAACTAAAAACTCAAAGTTTTTATTTACCGAAATGATAACCAGATAGTGTGATGAGATCTCCTACAACTTCCAACCCGAGCAAGTGTCCGAAACTCTATAAACAAAGGAAACACACAGAGTAAGCTTCGAAAGCTTAGTAAGCCATAAGCAAATAAATCTTCACAAGGTCATGTACATAATTCAACTTGAATAAGCCAAAATTTAGTTAACTTCATACACATATTCAACCACTTTTCCTATATAATCCAACATCGCCACATTAAGAAATTTCATTAAGCTTATTTATACGTAAACATACAAACCATGCCTCCAATTTTAAATAACAACCATTAGATCATTCATATAAATTAAACTTGCACAATTTCATTACATAACCAACCGAAACATAGTCATTTATTTCATCTTATGCATAAAAATATATCAATTCCTTTTTATGCATTTCAAAACCTGAATAACCATACCAAATCACACATTCCAACCATATTCCATTTTTTCATAATTCTCGTGTCCAAAACATAGGACCACAATTTCATATAACGAGCATATTTATAACACATCGTTTCTTCTCATATATTTCACAGATCATCATTTCAATCATACTCACATTTCATATCAGAATTTCATATATAAATCACATGTACCTGAATCATATATCGCAATTCACATTCACAATTCCACTTTTCTCATATAATTCATTTGATAATAGTTAACTTGCTAGTTTCCACATCTCACTTTCACATAGATCATATATTCACTAATCATAATCATACTCACTTTGATTGCATAATTTTTCATCTACTTCATACTTAACATCATCAATCACATAAGTTCTGTACATACCTATACCATTACGTTCTTATCTATCACATTTATCACTTCAATGCTCAAAGCACCAGTTCATTCGATCATCCTTCAACATTTAATGAACTCGCTCACTTAGTACCAATTAATTAGCTGAAGCTATAATTATATAGCACATTTAGTGCCATTACATTAAACCGAACTTATATCAGTATCGCACACATAGTGCCATTTATTCAGCCAATGCTATTATAATCTTGCACACTCAGTGCCATTTTAATAGCCGTAGCTATTCATTTATCTCACACTTAGTGCCTCAAATTCAATTCATAATTTACATACTTCAACTTCACATTCATAATTCCATTACAACTTAATTCAGTACATATGATGCACATACATTTCAATTTAATAACATTTATTTACGTATGAACTTACCTCGTACTAACATGAACGGACTGAAACGACTATTCGATAATTTTTTACTTTCCCCAATCCAAATCTAATTTTCTCATTTCTTGATCTAATCAATACAAATTCAACTTATTTAATCATATATTCAATCAAATTCATCTAAAAACACATAAATGGGCAAATTACACTTTTGACCCTGACATTTCACATCTTTCGCAATTTAGTCCCTATTTCATAAAACACAAAATATTCAAAATTTGACCACACTCATGCTTGGCCGAATTTCACTAAGGCCCTTAACACCCATTTCTTTCATTTATTTCACATTTTAGTGCCTCAAAATATCATTTTCACAATTTAGCCCAAATTACTCAAATTCATCGAAAATTAAAAGACAAATTATATTTATCTATCACATATCTTTAATTTATCAACAATTAATATCACAAAGCTCACTAAATCAACAATGGCATCTCATGAAATCATCATTAAATTCTAAAATTCAAGCATGGGTTTTGTAAAACACGAAGCAACGATCTCAAAAACATAAAAATCATCAAAAATCGAGGCAAAACACTTACCTAATTAAGCTACTAAGTTGTCGAATATGAACACCCAATTTTTTTGGCTTTCTTCCTTAGTACATTCGGCCATAAAAGATGATAAATGGCCAGCAATTCCACTTTGTTTTATTATTATGTATTTAATACATAATTTACTATTTTATCCTTTGTAATATAACTTAGAAATCATTTAATAGTTGTCCAAAATTGTCCATAAAAGTTCACTATCAATATTAAGGGTATAATTGCCTAGCAAGGACCCTTAATATAAAAGCCAGAGCCAAATAACACCTTTATCAAATAGCATGCTACTTTAGCATTTTACACGTTTTAGTCCTTTTACTAAATCGAGTTCACAAACGATAAAATTTTTACACGAAACTTTCACACATATCAATTCAAATACTATAAACACCAAAGATGTTATTGAAATATGTTTCTGACTCAGATTTGTGGTCCTAAAACCATTATTCCGAGTACAGTCTAAACCGAGCTATTTCAACACTCCCGTGTCCCATACCCGTGTGGATTAAATTTTAGGGGCATGCCTGTGTCCCATATCGGTTATTCCGACTACAGTCTAAACCGGACACACACGGCCTAAGCATTCTAGGGGCAGGCCCGTGTCTCATACCCGTGTGAATTAAATTCTAAATTCGAACCTACAGGGGTTTTCACACGGCTTGACACACGCCCGTGTCTATGGCCCGTGTCCCTCACACGGCCATGTCACACTCATGTCCTAGCCCGTGTCCAAAAACCTTGACATTCTATTTCTGACGTCAGCATCTAATAAGAGGCACATGGCCAAGGCACACACCCGTGGCCAGAGGCCGTGTCCTCCACACAGCTGAAACAGACGACCGTGTCTCTACTCGTGTGTTTACTACCATGCATTCTGACTTGCAAATTTTACGTGCAGGGAACACATGGCTGGACAACACGCCCATGGGGCTGGCCGTGTGTCGCACATGGCCTAGACACATGCCCGTGTGCCTACCCGTATGGACAATATAGGGCTATCTACCAAGCCCTTTCTGCCACCCTGAATCGTAAGGTAACAACATCCATCATGCTAAAGATCATCATAATATGATTCCTCAATCCAACAACCACATCTAATGCCTTAACACATTCATACTTACTAAAACAACCACACATTACCCATTCATGAAATGACTTCTTGTATTCATATAACAACCTTCAACTTTAACCATTCCCATGGCCTTATACAAAATGAATCAAAATGCTAAAATAAGCCAACATATTTCGCCAATTAACAATGACACCAAAATTATAAAGTCAGGGTCCTATACATGCCATAATCAAAATAAATGGATCTAACTATACCAACTGCTTCGATTGATAGTGTGATCGATGCCTCCGACGTCCGTTGATCCACGAGCTAATTAGGCAACACTATAAGAAAATGGAAAGAAATAAGGTAAGCATAAAGCTTAGTAAGTTGTATGAAAATAAATATAACGACAACTTTACCATTCATCATTATCATGCTCATAACACTAGAATAGGCATAAGCACAACTTAGTCGTCACTATCCAACACAATTCACTTAGCATATACTAAGCTCAAATCTCAAGCATTTCATTTAGGTACTTGTATCACTCACAACATGTTTATACATTTCTCGTTTAACTAAAACTATAATTCTCACTGTTGAACCATTTGGTATGCTATCAGATATTCACTAAGCCTTAAACATAGGGTATAATGTTGATGCCATGTCCTAGACATGGTCTTACACTGGCTCATCCATCAAGTCAATGCCATCTCCCAAACATGGTCTTACACTATCTATAGTAATCGAGGCCAACGCCATGTCTCAAACAATGTCTTACACTAGCTCTCACATATTTTTATCGATGCCATGTCCCAGACATGGTCTTACACTAACACCTCTCGTAGCCGATGCATGTCCCAGACATGTCTTACATTGACTTACATCACGAGGCCGATGCATGTCCCAGACATGTCTTACACTAGCTCTCGTCTCAATGCCAATGCCATGTCCCAGACATAGTCTTACACTGGCTTTCATAATGTGGCCGATGCATGTCCCAGACATGTCTTACACTAGCACACAATTAACCCAAATGTCATGGCATGAATATTCTATTTATTTCCTAAGGTTCAAACGAAAGTTCTACTATATCAATATTCATCATACATAATCATTTCCACAACCAAGCAATTTATGCTATATCAATTCAAACACATACAATAACAATGTAGTTGTATTATTTACATACAACTTACCTCGGTATACAAAATGTAGGCAACTAGCTCGGCTTAGTCCACTAGCTTTGCTTTCCCCCAGTCTAGGCCCGGATTTCGTAATTCTTGATCTATAATGATAAAAATTTGCAAATTTAATCAGTCAATCGATCTAGGTACTCAACAATTTAAAATTGGGTAAAATGACCATTTTACCCTTAGACTTTTACAAAATGACCATTTTACCTTTAGGTCTAAAAATCAATTTTTATCACATTTTCTCATTAATCAAGCCTAGTCAAATACTCTTTGCACTAGGAGAAGCCCACAATTCACATTATTTCACACATTTATCACCTATTTTACAACTTATGCAAAAATGGTCCCTTTTAGGGTTTTCATAAGAAATCTCTTCACAAAAATTTTTTATGACACTACCATAACTCATATTCTTCCTTAAAATTTCAGAAATAACACGAACATACTCATGGTAAAACCTTAGAATTTCAACCATTTTGCAAAATGATCCCTTCATTTGAAAGCTCATGTTACAAGGGTTCTAAAAGTATAAAAATCATCAAGAAAAAACCATCAAGATCACTTACTTGTGAGGGTTGCAAGTTACTGAAATTTCAAGCTCCCAAAAGCCCCCATTTTTGCTGAAAATTTTGGTAGAAGAGAAGGAAGAAATGAAAAAGATGATGGCTAAACACTTTGCCGAAACCATTGTTCTGATTGGGCCCAAAATCAGTCTGTTACATATACAGTATGTAACATCATAAAAATATAAAAATTAAATAAGCGTTAGACCATAGAAACACTTACTAAAACTCGAGCTATTCATCGATGATTTTTGCCTTCCCTATTCTTTTTTATGTTCTCGTGTCATCTTTAGCTACGAATTCACATAAACATGCAAATTTGCAAATTTAAGTAACTTTTATATTTTATTCAATTTAGTCCCTAAATTCGAAACAACTATATCTTCTCATTTAAGCTTCATTTTTCAAACAATTTTCAATTACACCCTTATATAGCCCTCCAAACTAAATAATTACAGAAATTTCAAGTTAATTTCAATTATTTTTTATTTTAGTCCCTAAACTTAAAACTAACAAATATCACTTTTCAAGTTAGTCCTTATTTCATCTCGAAGCTTATAAACTAGCATATCAACACTAAAAGCTTCAAAATTCATCAATCGTAACTTTTATAAACTTTAACAGTTTCGTAAAATAGTCCCTGGGATAGCTAAATCAAGATCCTAGGATTACAAAATCATAAAAATTACAAGAAAAGGAGCAAATTGAACTAACCAATTGAAGCTTTGAAAATTAGAAGCCCTAATCGTGTGTTCTCACTTCTTCTTCTCTAATTTTCAGTTGAGAAAGATGAAAACATTGGTGTGTTCTCTTTCTCCCCACTATCTTTCTTTTTTTTTATGTTTTACATTTCAATTTTAATTTTTAAATTAAAATTTTCATACAAAATACATAAAACCCATGCCACCACCATCCACTATTATTTACCTAGTGGTTTATTTTCCATTCAGGTCCCTAGTACAAGTTGTACTTACAATTTAGTCCCTATACCTTAATTAACTAATACTTCACCAAAATTATTATACCAAAACACAATATATTTCTAGTTTAGATTAATAATTATTAAATAAAATATTCACAGATCCAGTTTACGAAATTGTAGCCTCAAAATCACATTTTCTGACACCACTAACTTTCGGGCCATTATAGTTGTACACTTTCAGAATTGCCACAATCCTTCATTTCTATCGCTTGTGCTATAGGCTATAATGCAGAATGATTTCGCTTACCCATTTTCTCTGGTCTCCTAAAAGATGGATTTTTACCTCATTGCCCGCAAAACATAAGCATATTACCTTAGAAATTATTATAATTATGGACTAACGTATGGCGGATTGATTCTAGAAAACTCATGCATGGAGATTCACACTTGGCTAGCTTTTACATATGAATTTACACATAAAGTCTTGCCTACGCAAACTTGACCTTGGCGAGTACATACTTGGAGACCATACTTGAGAACCTCTACATGAGAAATAATATTCATAGATTTTTATATGCGGGTGAACTCATTCTTAAATAATAGTCACTACCAGACTTTTTCTTTGGCTCATAGTCACTGCAGACTCTCAATTTAAACATAGTCCTCGGCGGAATTCTAATAAAATAAGATCCCTGCGGAATTTAACTTGTGAAAATATTTTATATGAACTCTCATGTCTTGAACATAATAAGGACAATCCCATGCGATCAGTAACTTGAATAATAGCCATATTGACTTTTGTGAAAGATAGTCTTATTGAATTCTTAAGGTTGAAACATGAATATATGATCAACAGACTATCATAACTTGAATCATAAAGATAAATTCTGTAGACTATCATACATATAGGTTCATATAGAAGATTCATGGATATGAATTCATATATACAAACTTGTAGAAGATGATTCATAGATATGGTGGACTCAAGTATGCAAATTCATAGAAGAAACTTCATAAATGTGGCAAATTCATACATACAAATACATGTGAATTAATCTCATGGACTTTACATGGTGAGATTTCACATATAACTTTGATGTAAAACTTAAAGAACAAGTTCGACGGACTTTCATAACTTACATATGTCATGCCATGGACTTGCCTACACATATAAGGCATTAAGCCTTAGACTCTTTAGAGTCTCATACTTAAGAGAACCCATGTAGGTTCATCATATATATATGCGCATATATCCCTGTACAATCTAACTGAGCCTCCGTAAAACCAAATATCATGTGTATACATTCTCCATACAATCTGCCCAAACCTCCACAAAACCAATATCATGTGGCGAAGAATGCACAACATTTCATTTCTCCTTCTTTCATCTACCAATACGTCCCTCCATACTCCACATGTGCCATATCCCAAATCTAGTGGGTCCAAGGTTAGGGTGTGTTGTAGTGAAATAATTTGTTTGGTGAGGTGTATTCCATTATATTCTACTTTTGGCGAATGCATGTGGGTGTATAGTAATCCTTGTATAAGTAACTAAAGGTTCTATTTCAGATTATTCTACTATTTGAGAAAAATATCATGTTAAGTAAAAAGGGAATTATGGTATGAGTTAAAGTTAGAGGTATAGTACGCCCTTTTTATCTAAAGTACTATGCTAGTTAGATTGTAAAGTAACCTGGTTAGGAACAAACTAGATAGGCTGGTTTGATATCTATAATGCAGGATTCTCATTTATGTCTCTCTCAAAACCTATATTCCATTAAGAAAGACAAATTTTGAAATATGTGACACTCGTTAAATTCCTCTAAGTAGGATGGGTCATATTTATATGTTTGAGAAGAGTTCTGTAAACAAGTTCTTCCCTCTCTAATATGATACTCTCTGCTTCTTTTTCTTTAGTCTAATGGAATCTTTTCCTCCTTGAGTTGGAAGCTAAGTTTCTTGGTTTAATTAGTGGTTATCCATCTTCGAGTAAGTATTACAACTTTACATGTTAGGTGTTTTGAAAGAGTAAGTCTACATATGGTGAATATCTTTAAGTACAAGGATTTGCATGAGGTTGTTAGTGATTGAGATGATAAGTAAACTATATGTATAAGAGTTGTAGTAGTGAATGTGATACGAACTCATTCTTGTGATTTGATTAGAGTCGTTTGCTTGCCGATCGTAAAATTAAGAAATATGAATTGACATTTTCAAAGTAGGTTGTAAAAGAGCAAGTTGGCTGGAAAATAAGAAAATGATTTTAAGTGTTTAAAGATATAAGAAAGGTTTCTTTTCAGGCTAAAGATAGAACCAATATTATAGACAATATTGACCCAAATCTTATAGTAGCTCGAAATTGAGTTGATAGCTAATCGTGACTCACTATCAATGGAAGATAGGAACCAATGATATAAGGTTGAACGCTACACTTTGGAGAAGTGATAAGTTCAGAAAATGACTGGATTGACGCCACAAGAAAGTCTTGATAAGTCAATGGAGTGAAGAGAGAATGAAGGGAGTTGAACACTCACCAATATCATTTAATTCATAAAATTATCAAAAGTTTTCCAACCAAAATAATGTCTTCTTACAATCTATTTATAGGCACAATTATGACTATTCGAATGCTTATTTGTGACCTTTCACCTTTCAGCAATTAACTAAGGTTATTACAAGCTTTAATTTCATTTTTAACTCATGTAGGAAATCCAATGGTCATGTCTCTTCATTTGATCCTTGTAATATCCCGAATTAGGGCCTAATCGGAATAGTGGTTTCATGACCACAAATTCGAGATAGAAATAATTATTTTATAATTATTTTGAGGTTTATGATATGATTGCATGATTGTGTGAAAATTTTGTGAAGAAACTCTATGCATAAAATGCTTAATTTGAAGTTAGGGACTAAATCGAATAAGTTGCAAAACTTGCATTCTAGAAGTTTTTAGTATGAAATTGCTTTGAAATATTAATTAGGAGGTCTTAAATAGCAATTTGACCAATTTCTAAAATTTTGGACAAAAATGGGCTTGTACATGAAAATTTTCAAAGAAAGGTATTAAGGGCATTTTGGTCATTTGGATATTAAATGAAACAAAATGGGAAAAATAACACAAAATAGTCGTCTTCCTCATTTAGTTACTGCCGAATTTCACTCTCACCATAGCTAGGGTTTCTTCAACTTTCAAGCTTCATAGTAAGTGATTCTAAGCCCCGTTTGTAATGATTTTTACGTTTTTGAGATCCCGGTAACTCGATAAAGCTTATGTTAGCAATAATTTAACTTAGGGTTTATATTTGGAAAAATACCCATAGGTGAAATTTGTGTATTTTGATGTTTTATGATAGAATATGAGGTTTTAAATTATGTTAGACAACTTGTACTACTCGATTTTAAGCAAAAACGAGTAAAAGGGCTTAATCGGTAAAAATACCTAATAGTCACAAGTACATGTTAGAGTGAGAATTTGATGTTGTCATAGAAGGGAAAAGTGATCAGCATGTTATAAAACATAAGAATAAGGAATAAAGTTTAATCCCGAGCCTAGGGGCAAAAGTGTAAATATGCAAAAGTTTAGGGGTAAAATTGTAATTTTGCCAAAATTTGAATTAAAGATTAATTTGATAATGTGAGTATTAAATAAGCTAAATGTGTTATTTTAGATCAAGAAATACGTGGAATCGACCCCAATCGAGGAAAAGAAAAGATTGTGGACTAAATTGCAAAATCTTTGTATTTTGGTACCAAGGTAAGTTCATGTGTAAATAATGTAGCATAATTGTTATTTTTAAATTATTGATGTCAATTATATGATATGCTGATTTTTATGATGAAATATATGCTTTGTGGTTATTTTCGAATAAAATGTAAATTATGTGAGCTACTTGTTAAATATAAATTGTTACCGAGTATTGGTTTCGGCATTCTATGGAAGACGGCAAGGATATGTGTTCGAGGAAAATCCCGTTTGAACCTTAGGAATAGATTAGGATACAAGTGACATGTCACTAGGATGGTTGAGCATCCGAACTCGTTGAGTTGAGTCCGAGTTCACTTATGGGTGCGAATGTCCGAACTCATTGAGTTGAGTCTGAGTTCGTGAGATGTAACTAGGCATCCGAGCTCGTTGAGTTGAGTCCGAGTTCATTTATGGATGCGAACGCCCGAGCTTGTTGAGTTGAGTCCGAGTTCGATTATGGGCGGGTTACATGATTGCTTGATTGAATATGTGGCACTTATGTGCAAGTTATCCATGTATCTGAATTATATTCCGATGTGTTCAACGGGTAAAGTTCTACTCAAATGGAGGAAAACTCGAGATGTAAAGAGACGTATTGGTAAGTGATGTGAAATGGATATTTTGGACAGGTATGTATTTAACCCTCGGGTTGAGTATTGATACAACCGCGATAAGGTAATAAGATGATGAAAAATGATTAGAAATGTGATATGTGTTTTGGTGATATATGCTAATGTTGATTGGTTTGATTGTTTGTTATGTTACTTATTATTTGCATATGAACTTACTAAGCATTTATGCTTACTCCCTTCTTCTTACTCATTGTAGTTTTGGACAAGGCTCAGGAGTCGGGATAGGTCGAAGGCTCAGTCACACTATCTGAAGGACTTTTCGGTAAATGGCTTGTAAATTTAAGTATGGCATGTATAGACATATACCTATTTTGTGTAAATGATCTTATGATATGGTGATGGAATGGTTGAGAAAATGCTTGATAATGATAAGTTATGGAAATGGTTAGTTTAGATTATGTTTGATGTCATGGAAGGTTAATAGGATACTTTGTTCATGAAAACTCATAAAAAGGGATGAAATTTGCCATAAACAGAATATTGCAGCAACACTGATGTGAGTTTGAAAATTTACTAAAAATCATAGAAATCGAATTTAGTGATGGATTAAATATCAAACTGAAGTTTATTATGTCTAGTTTCACATAAAACAAACTAAACAGGTAAAGAAATTATATGTTAGAAGATATTTGAATTTTAGTGAAACAAGGCCAGAGTGATTTCTGGATCCCCTGTTCCAATTTTAAAAATTCACCATAAATTGTACAGACATAATTAGGTGGTTTATTTTATATTCTCAGAATCCTCATTGAGTCTAGTTTCAGGATAAAGAAACCTCATAGTCATATAAATTTTGTACAGAGAGAAATATAGTTCGTAGTAAACAGAGGTCAGTCCAGTCAAGTCCTAAAACAGGGGTAAATTTAACTAATAATCTGTACTAATTGGCCCAACCAAAAATTCTGGAAAAAAAATTAGCAAATAGGTTTATAAGTCTAGATTCAGAGAAAATTTACGAATTTTGATTTCGAGTTTCTTAACTCAAGATATGATTTTTCTTGTGACTGTGACGCAAGTAGCTAGAAAGCTGTGAATGTAGAAACAAATGATCCAAAGTTCTTAAAATATTAAATTAAGTTTAGTAACACCTCATACTCGACTCCGGCGACGGTCTCAGGCGTGGGGGCGTTACATTTAGTGGTATCAGAGTAGGTTTATTCGGTTCTCGGACTACGTGTTGTATGTACGGATTTTGCTATACATGCCATATGTATAAATTGTGATAGTGTGACGACTTCTGACCTTTTTAAATGATTTTCTTATATAGTAAATGGATCCCGATCCAGCTGTGGCAGATGAAGTAGAGAGTAATGCATTGGCTCCAGCTAAAGGAGCAGCACCGACTGAAAATCCACCTCCTACTGTTGGTCAGGGAGGAGGAGAAAGGGATTGGGAAGCCTTTCTCCAAATGATGAGTGTATGGTACACTGAGTTCGTTCATACGAACCCAAATGTACGACCTCCCCCACCTCCCCCAATTCCTCAACCTGTACCCCCGATGCCTCAAGGTATGGATCTGATGAAATTTCATAGAACTCCAGTTGATAGAATCCGCAAGCAAGGGGCCGAAGAATTTAAGGCAAATATTGATGATGATGCCGAGAAAGCAGAGTTCTGGCTTGAAAATTCTATCCGGGTATTTGATGAATTATCTTGTACACCTGAAGAATGTTTGAAGTACGCTATATTTTTATTGAGGGATTCAGCCTATAATTGGTGGAAGACTTTGATTTCGGTGGTACCGAAAGAGAGAATAACCTGGGAATTCTTTCAAGAAGAGTTTCGGAAGAAATATATTAGTGAAAGATTTATTGATCAGAAACGTAAAGAATTTCTTGAGTTGAAGCAAGGTAATATGACGGTTACAGAATATGAAAGAGAGTTTTTTCGATTAAGTAAATATGCCAGAGAGTATGTTCCTACAGAGGCCAAGATGTGCCGACGATTTGAAGACGGGCTCAACAAAGACATCAAGGTATTTGTTGGAATTCTTGAATTAAAAGAAATGGTAGTGCTGGTGGATCGAGCTTGCAAGGCTGAAGAGCTACTTAAAGAGAAGAAAAAGGTAGAGGCTGAGACTAGAAACTAGAAGAAAAGACCGATGAGCAGTTCATTCTCACAGCAACCTGGAAAGTCAAGAAATATGAATCCTCGTTCCCAAGTTTCAGCTAGGCAATCATATGGGAATTATAAGAAGCAAAATGTGGGTCCTAAGTCCCAGACTACTTCGGCAGCCAGTGTAGGGAATTCGAGATTTGTTAAACCTGAGTGTCAGCGGTGTGGTAGGAATCATTTTGGTTCGTGCAGAGCAAATGAATGTTTTCGATGTGATTCTCCGGATCATTTTATTAGAGACTGCCCAGAGAGAGATGAAAAAGAAAAATTTCAGAATACAAAAACAAGTGGGGCGGATTCGAGAGGAAGATATCCAAGAAAAGCTGGGAGCGAAGCAAGCAGTAAGAATGTAGCAAGAGATGTAGCAGTTAGACCTGAAGAAAGGGCTCCGGCTAGAACTTATGCTATTAAAGCACGCGAAGATGCTTCCTCACCTGATGTGATTACCGGTACATTTTCTCTCTATAATGTTAATGTTATTGCTTTGATTGATCCCGGTTCTACTCATTCATATGTGTGCATGAAATTGGTGTCTAGTATGAATATACATGTTCACAGAATTTATGATTAGAGTGTCGAATCCGTTAGGCAAATGTGTGATTGTTGATAAAGTATGTAAGAAATGTCCTTTAATGATTCGGGGTCATTACTTTCCGGCCGACTTGATGTTGTTGCCGTTTGATGAGTTTGATGTTATTTTGGATATGGATTGGTTGACATTGCATGATGCTAAAATAAATTGCAAAGAAAAGGTTATAGAATTAAAGTGTGAAAGTGGTGAAATTTTGCGGGTTGAATCAGACAAATCAGAGGCATTATCTAGTGTGATTTCTTCAATGTCGGCTCAAAGATATCTGAGAAAGGGTTATGAAGCTTATTTGGCATATGTAATTAATACAAAAGAAGTTGAAAAGAAAGTTGAATCAGTGCCGGTTGTGTGTGAATTTGCGGACGTATTTTTGGAAGAATTGCCGGGTTTGCCTCCAGTCAGGGAAGTAGAATTTGGTATTGATTTGATACCGGGAACAACTCCGATTTCGATTGCTCCATATAGAATGGCACCAGCAGAGTTGAAAGAATTAAAGTCACAGTTGCAAGAGTTGAGTGATAAAGGTTTTGTGAGACCGAAGTTTTTCACCTTGGGGTGCTCCGTGTTATTTGTGAAAAAGAAGGATGGTTCTATGAGGTTGTGTGTTGATTATCATCAGATAAACAAGGTGACAATCAAAAACAAGTATTCGTTGCCAAGAATTGATGATTTGTTTGATCAACTAAAAGGAGCGACATGGTTTTCAAAGATTGACTTGAGATCCAGGTATTACCAAGCTGCGGGTAAAAGAGTCGGATGTGCCTAAAGCGCTTTTAGAACAAGGTATGGTCATTATGAATTTTTAGTTATGCCATTCGGGTTGACAAATGCTCTGCTATGTTTATGGATTTAATGAATCGCATATTTCGCCATACTTGGACAAATTTGTTGTGGTGTTTATAGATGATATTTTAATTTATTCAAAAGATGAGACAGAGCATGCTGAGCATTTGAGAATAGTTTTGCGAACTTTGAGAGATAAGCAGCTGTATGCTAAGTTTATTAAAAGTGAATTTTGGCTCCGGGAAGTTGGATTTTTGGGTCATATTGTTTCAGGTGATGGTATACGGGTTGATCCTAGTAAAATTTCAGCCATTGTTGATTGGAAACCACCGAAAAATGTAACTGAAGTTAGAAGTTTCTTAGGGCTAGCTAGGTATTATCGGCGATTTGTAAATGGATTTTCTATGATTGCTGCTCCTATAACTAGACCACTCCGGAAGGATGTTAAATTTGAATAGACGGAAGAATGTCAACAGAGTTTTGAAGAATTGAAAAAGTTATTAACAGAGGCACCAGTGTTAGTACAGCCCGAATCAGGTAAAGAATTTGTGGTGTATAGTGATGCTTCTCTAAATGGTTTGGGGTGTGTACTCATCAAGAAGGAAAAGTGGTGGCTTATGCTTCGAGGCAGTTAAAACCTCATGAGAGGAATTATCCTACTCACGATTTGGAATTGGCTGCGGTGGTGTTTGCCTTGAAAATTTGGCGACATTATTTGTATGGTGAAAAGTGCCGGGTATATACCGACCACAAAAGTCTTAAGTACTTGATGTCACAAAAAGACTTGAATTTAAGACAACGAAGATGGTTGGAGTTATTGAAAGATTACGAGCTTGTTATTGATTATCATCAGGGAAAAGTGAATGTGGTTGCCGATGCTTTGAGCAGAAAATTATTGTTTGCTTTGAGAGTTATGAACACCCAGTTGAAAATGTCAGATGATGGTTCGATTCTAGCAAAGTTAAGAGCAAAATCGATGTTTTTACAAGAGATTTCTGAAGCTCAGAAAGATGATCAAGATTTGCAAGCCAAGAGAAAGCAGTGTGAAGTTGATACTGAGTCGATTTGAGAATCGGTTCGATGGGTGCTTAATGTTTAAAGATCGATTTGTGTACAGAAGAATGAGGAATTGATTCAAAAGATCCTACAGGAAGCACATAGTAGTTGTTTCTCGATTCATCCGGGTAGTACAAAAATGTATAATGACTTGAAGAAAATGTATTGGTGGAATGGAATGAAAAGGGATATATTGGAGTTTGTGTCCAAATGCTTAATTTGTCAACAGGTGAAAGCTGAACACCAAGTGCCTTCGGGATTACTTCAGCCTATTATGGTTCCTGAATGGAAATGGGATCGGATTACTATGGATTTTGTTTCAGGATTGCCATTAACTCCAGGAAAGAAAGATGTCGTCTGGGTAATAGTTGATAGATTAACTAAGTCGGCTCATTTTATCCCGGTACGTATGGATTATTCTCTTAACAAGTTGGCTGAACTATATATTAGAGAAATTGTTAGATTACATGGAATACCATTGTCGATTATTTCAGATAGAGATCCGAGGTTTACCTCGCGGTTTTGGCAAAAGTTGCAAGATGCGTTAGGTACAAAGTTAAATTTCAGTACTGCTTTTCATCCACAAACTGATGGACAATCAGAGAGAGTAATTCAGATTCTTGAAGATATGCTCAGATGTTGTGTATTGGAATTTCAAGGAAGTTGGGAAAAATATTTACCGTTGGTAGAATTTGCTTACAATAATAGTTATCAGACGAGCTTGAAAATGGCACCTTATGAAGCATTGTATGGTCGTAAATGTCGAACGCCATTGTATTGGACTGAACTCAAGGAAAATCAGATTTATGGAGTTGATCTAATAAAAGAAACCGAAGAAATAGTGAAGGTAATTCGAAATTGTTTGAAAGCTGCTTCAGATAGACAGAAATCTTATGCAGATATAAAACGAAAGGACATTGAATTTCAAGTTGGTGATAAAGTATTTTTAAAGGTGTCTCCGTGGAATAAAGTATTTATCGGGCCGTATGAAATAATTGAAAAAGTTGGACCGGTAGCATATCAGCTAGCATTACCACCTGAATTAGAGAAGATTCATGATGTGTTCCACGTATCTATGTTACGTCGGTATCGTTCGGACTCTTCACATGTAGTTTCACCGACAGAAATTGAACTACAACCAGATATGACCTATGAAGAAGAACCGATTAAGATTTTAGCTCGAGAGGTCAAACAACTAAGGAATAAAAAGATTGGACTTGTGAAGGTGTTGTGGCAAAAGCATGGAGTAGAAGAAGCTACATGGGAATCCGAAGAAAATATGAGAAATCAATACCCACATCTCATTTCTTGGTAAGATTTTCGAGGACGAAAATCCTTAAAGGGGGGAGAGTTGTAATATCCCGAATTAGGGCCCAATCGGAATAGTGGTTTCGTGACCACAAATCCGAGATAGAAATAATTATTTTATAATTATTTTGAGGTTTATGATATGATTGCATGATTGTGTGAAAATTTTGTGAAGAAACTCTATGCATAAAATGCTTAATTTGAAGTTAGGGACTAAATCGAATAAGTTGCAAAACTTGCATTCTAGAAGTTTTTAGTATGAAATTGCTTTGAAATATTAATTAGGAGGTCTTAAATAGCAATTTGACCAATTTCTAAAATTTTGGACAAAAATGGGCTTGTACATGAAAATTTTCAAACAAAAGGTATTAAGGGCATTTTGGTCATTTGGATATTAAATGAAATAAAATGGGAAAAATAACAAAAAATAGTCATCTTCCTCATTTAGTTGCTGTCGAATTTCACTCTCACCATAGCTAGGGTTTCTTCAACTTTCAAGCTTCATAGTAAGTGATTCTAAGCCCCGTTTTTAACGATTTTTATGTTTTTGAGATCCCGGTAACTCGATAAAGCTTATGCTAGCAATAATTTAACTTAGGGTTTATATTTGGAAAAATACCCATAGGTGAAATTTGTGTATTTTGATGTTTTATGATAGAATATGAGATTTTAAATTATGTTAGACAACTTGTACTACTCGATTTTAAGCAAAAACGAGTAAAAGGGCTTAATCGGTAAAAATACCTAATAGTCACAAGTACATGTTAGAGTGAGAATTTGATGTTGCCATAGAAGGGAAAAGTGATCAGCATGTTATGAAACATAAGAATAAGGAATAAAGTTTAATCCCGAGCCTAGGGGCAAAAATGTAAATATGCAAAAGTTTAGGGGTAAAATTGTAATTTTGCCAAAACTTGAATTAAGGATTAATTTGATAATGTGAGTATTAAATAAGCTAAATGTGTTATTTTAGATCAAGAAAGACGTGGAATCGACCCCAATTGAGGAAAAGAAAAGATTGTGGACTAAATTGCAAAATCTTTGTATTTTGGTACCAAGGTAAGTTCATGTGTAAATAATGTAGCATAATTGTTATTTTTAAATTATTGATGTCAATTATATGATATGCTGATTTTTATGATGAAATATATGCTTTGTGGTTATTTTCGAATAAAATGTAAATTATGTGAGCTACTTGTTAAATATAAATTGTTACCGAGTATTAGTTTCGGCATTCTACGGAAGACGGCAAGGATATGTGTTCGAGGAAAATCTCGTTTGAACCTTAGGAATAGATTAGGATACAAGTGACATGTCACTAGGATGGTTGAGCATCCGAACTCGTTGAGTTGAGTCCGAGTTCACTTATGGATGCGAATGTCCGAACTCGTTGAGTTGAGTCCGAGTTCGTGAGATGTAACTAGGCATCCGAGCTCGCTGAGTTGAGTCCGAGTTCACTTATGGATGCGAACGCCCGAGCTCGTTGAGTTGAGTCCAGTTTAAACATGGGCGGGTTACATGATTGCTTGATTGAATATGTGGCACTTATGTGCAAGTTATCCTTGTATCCGAATTATATTCCGATGTGTTCAACGGGTAAAGTTCTACTCAAATGGAGGAAAACTCGAGATGTAAAGAGACGTATTGGTAAGTGATGTGAAATGGATATTTTGGACAGGTATGTATTTAACCCTCGGGTTGAGTATTGATACAACCATGATAAGGTAATAAGATGATGAAAGATGATTAGAAATGTGATATGTGTTTTGGTGATATATGCTAATGTGGATTGGTTTGATTGTTTGTTACGTTACTTATTATTTGCATATGAGCTTACTAAGCATTTATGCTTACTCCCTCCTTCTTACTCATTGTAGTTTTGGACAAGCCAGCTCAGGAGTCGGGATAGGTCGAAGGCTCAGTCACACTATCTGAAGGACTTTTCTGTAAATGGCTTGTAAATTTAAGTATGGCATGTATAGCAATACACCTATTTTGTGTAAATGATATTATGATATGGTGATGGAATGGTTGAGAAAATGCTTGATAATGATAAGTTATGGAAATGGTTAGTTCAGATTATGTTTGATGTCATGGAAGGTTAATAGGATACTTTGTTCATGAAAACTCATAAAAAGGGATGAAATTTGCCATAAACAGAATATTGCAGCAACACTGACGTGAGTTTGAAAATTTACTAAAAATCATAGAAATCGAATTTAGTGATGTATTAAATATCAAATTGAATCTTATTATGTCTAGTTTCACATAAAACAAACTAAACAGGTAAAGAAATTATATGTTAGAAGATATTTGAATTTTAGTGAAACAGGGCCAGAGTGATTTCTGGATCCCCTGTTCTAATTTTAAAAATTCACTATAAATTGTAAAGATATAATTAGGTGGTGTATTTTATATTCTCAGAATTCTTATTGAGTCTAGTTTTATGAGAAAGAAACCTAATAGTAATATAAATTTTGTACAGAGAGAAATGTGGTTTGTAGTAAACAGAGGTCAGTCCAGTCAAGTCCTGAAACAGGGGTAACTTTAACTAATAAACTGTACTAATTGGCTCAACCAAAAATTTTGGAAAAAAAATTAGCAAATAGGTCTATGAGTCTAGATTCAGAGAAAATTTATGGATTTTGATTTCGAGTTTCGTAACTCGAGATATGATTTTTCTTGTGACTGTGACGCAAGTAGCTAGAAAGCTGTGAATGTAGAAACAAATGATCCAAAGTTCTTAAAATGTTAAATTAAGTTTAGTAACACCTCATACTCGACTCCGGCGACGGTCTCGGGCGTGGGGGCGTTACAATCCTGGTGTAGATGAAAAGGCATGACTCTATCCATTAATGAAGACTTAATGTGTTCTTATTGTGCTTATTTGATGTCCCTTCAGCTCCAATGGACCCGAATAATAAAGCTTGTGCAACTTCCTCTTTTAATGGCTTTATAATGAAGGATAAAGATTCCAAAAACTGATCAGACTCCAAAAACTGATCAGACTTGAAGAGTCACTCTTAGTCCATTTGAAAAACTGAACAGCCATTTGAATGTGACAGCATTTGATTCTTCTTGGCAAACGAACAACCATATTGTAGCTTTAAAATATGTGACCAGCCTTTTGGACTTTCCTACAACAAACTATTAAACACACAATTAATTTATTTAAGAAAAATTGAACACACTATAACTTATGCATTAAAAAGTAATAGCCAAATTAAATAACATACTTATATAAACAAACTCAAACAACTAAGATGCTTAAATGCATGGTTTAAGATGTAAACTAAATGAACAAATGAGTTACTTAATACATAATTTAATTTAATGATGCAAACTTCAACTAACATGGGAGTTACATAATGCATGTCATAATTTATGATGCAAACTTAAGTAACATGATGTCTTAATCTGGACACATTAAAATGTTGTACTAAATAACACATAGTAATAGACTTAAGACACATTAAAGACTCAAACTGTAATTAACTAAAATAAATTATTATTCTAATTCCAGCAACCAAACATTGCAAAGTTAAAACTAAAATTCAGCTTTGAGAAAATTGCATGGAACGCATGAAGAACTAGTCCATGACTGATCGATGAGGCCTACAACTTTTTCTCCCTAAATTCATTCAATATAGCCCGAGATGGATTCTTTGAATTTCTTGGCTCGTACACGAGTGATCGGCCCTAGAGGAACCTCAATAGGTTTGGCAGCAGCAGCTTTGGTCATGATCGCATCAGAATGTATGTTCTTTTAGTAGTTGTTATTGGTTCAAGAATGATGTCTGAGGCTAGAAATTCAAACTCTAGTAGGTGAGTAACAGGTGATTCTCTACCCTGACTCTCTTATGTATGCTTTTCAAGTAGAAGTATACATGTATAAAAAGGATGATGATGTCTATAATAATCATTAAGTATATGAGTATAATAAAGATGATATAAGTGTTATGATAATATGTATAAAGTTTTGTTGAAAAGAATGTTGATTAGTAAGCATGCAGGTAAATTTTGAGATACAAAAAGTATAGTCAATCAAGAATACAAACAAATCTGGGTCAGTAAATGCTAAGCAATGTCCCTTTGTGAAGCCTTTGGTAAGGCAGTCATAATGCTAACTAGATGGGCAGATCACAATATGATATCAAGTGTAAGGCCATGAGGTTGAAACCCATGACATCGTATGATATGAAACAATCATGATGTAGCCTTCAGTAAGATGAATACTAAAATGGCATACCACAATAAATGAATGTGTGTAAGGCCATGTGGTTTAGACCCACTGCAGGATATATTTGTATGTATGTTTTTGGTGTAGCCTTCAATAATTTGTAGATCGAATTGGTAGATCATGGTACATGAAATTATGTATACATCCATGAGGAGGAACCTTCTGTGAAAGTCCACCAGGACAGTAAACACGCGATTTGGTATGATGTCTTTATGGTGTATTCTATTTGGCCCTTGTGGCATGCTCTAGTAAGTTTGTCATGTAAAATATTCTTATCTGCGGATAAATTCTAATTATTTTGTGATAAATATTACTATGATATAGTTTTGAAACATCTAAGGTTAATTCAGTTGAATTAGATAAAGGAAGTTTTGAAAAGAATTGTGTATCTGTATGTTAAATGGGGTATCCGCCACAATAATTTGTTAGTTTTAAAACTGGGCATATTTGTAGTTATGAAAGACATAAGAAATTGTCAAATTGAATTTGTTTGCATTATAGTCATAAAATTAGAGTATTCGATATCTGCCTTATTTGAACAATGTCATGTCTTCTTTTGACATCTCATGGAATCTGAGTCTTCATTATTTTGGGTATCTTGGGTTCTGTAATAAAGTGGTGAAGAATTCATCTAAATGATCGGTGTAATACATTATTAGTATGAGCTGGTATGGTATCGAAAAAAGGTATGATTTGAGTAGTAGATTGATGGTATTCAAATCTACGTAAGTATTTGCCAAGTATGAATGTATCCTCTAGTGATTAATATCTGTGAACAACTATTCTGGAATAAGGGTGTGTGTGTGTGTATGTGTGAAGAGATGGTCTGTGGGCTCTGAAAGTATATTATTTAAAAAAGTACTTTGTCAGTTAAGTGAAAGAAGAGATTGATGAAATGTCTGGAAGGATCCCATTGTAACACCCCTAACCCGTATTCAATGCTGAAATAAGGTTACACAGCATTACCGAATAACACACCTCATTCACATACATTTATGCAATCATAATCAAAATCCATTTATATCAATCACGTTGTCCCTTATAAGGACCTACGAAACCTTAAAACATGTTTAGAAGTGGTTCAAGACTAAACCGATAACATTCATAAACTTAGGGAAACTTAGTAAATTTCAACATTTAAGGGTCACACGCCTGTGTGAATAGGCCGTGTGCCTCACACAGCCACCAGACACGCCCGTGTCACAAACTGTGTAAAAACTGGGCATACATATTGACTTGTACCATACGATGGAGGACACGCCCCTGTGCCATGATTGTGGGAAAAGTAGGGAGGTTACTGACTTGGGTCACACGGCTAACCACACGCCGATGTGCCAGCTCTTGTGCCACATATGACCAATAGACATGCTCATGTGTCTAGACCATGTCAAAACTGTAGGGTATACTGCCTTAATTTGAAAGGGTACCCCAGGGGACACACAGCCATGTAACATGACCGTGTGTCACACACGGCTGAGACACACGCCCGTGTCTCTACCCGTGTGGACAAAAATAGGCCATTTGTAAAGCCAATTTGCCACCCTTTTTTCTCATTCACACAAAGCAAACAAATTGGTACTAATTCAACACATAAATAGGCAACCAAAACATGCCAATTCATACATATATCATGCCATCTATCATCAACCATTTCAACTACTCAATTCCATAATAAAAAACATACCAAATCATTATACCAAAATCATCTAAAACTTGCATAACTTGTAATTGCATTTATTCATCACCTTATCCTCTAATTCAAGACATATAACACACCATACCATCATCTCAATCAATCCACAATATGCCAATCTATCAAGCATTAATACATCATCTACTAATTAACCAAATAACAACTATTTGGTTATATCAACAACTATGGCAAACATACCAAAATAAGCTAACATATAAGGCATTATATACATCACATACATATCACTCGTTAAAATATAAATCAAGCCAACTCAAATGGCCATACATATCACCATTTACAAGCCAAATCTCATGGCTAATATCATGACTCAAAACATACCAAAATGACACTAGCCTATACATGTCATGTACCATATATACAAAGCTCCAAAAGTACCAACAAGTAGTCGATAGTGTGATGATGGTTCCCGATGATCCCCGATGTCCAAGCTAGCTTCGATAATCTATAAAACATGGAAAAAACACACAAAGTAATCTTTAAAAGCTTAGTAAGCCATAGACAGATATATTTACCACATGAATCACAACATTTCTATCAATAGGCCAAATCAAGTAACACATATAAATACACAAACCTTTCTCAATGAATACATATTCAAATTCACCTATAATTTCATCAACCACTTCTCTTTCCAATTCTCATATGAATCTCGTACGTACCTAAGTCGTTTAACTCATTAACACATTCTTTCTCGACTTGTCTTTGCCCGTTGAACCATTCAGAATCGTTAAGGATACTCGGAATCACATAAAGCTCGTACAATGCCATATCCCAAATATGGTCTTACATGTTACCACATATCGATGCCACTGTCCCAGATAGGGTCTTATACAAAATCAATTAACGATGTCAATGTCCTAGACATGGTCTTACATGTAATCACATCTCTATAACCTAATGTCATGACATTCGTATCCTATACTATTCCGAAGGTTCATACGGGACTTTGATATCGTAACACTGTCGATTCTTGCTCGTAATTACTTGTTCAACATTCATAGCAATTAAATCATAATAAAACATATATAATTCAATGTAAAGACGTTTATTTGCATATGAACTTACCTCATAGTCAGAATAGAGAGATTGGATTGACTATTCGTCAACTTTCGATTTTCCCTGATCTAAATTTGATTTCTTTCGTTGTTGATCTATATACATGCAAAATTAAATCTTTTATTCATCAACACATTCAATTTAGTACACAAACACATATTTGGGCATTTTTGCACCTTGGCCCCTAAAGTTACATGTTTATTCAATTTAGTCCCTATTTCATAAATACACAAAATTCATGAAATTTCTTTAAACCCAAGCCTAGTCGAATTTCATATAAGTCCCAGCAGCCCATATTTTCCTTTTATTTAACATTTCAACCCTTCAATTTACAAATTTCACAATTTAATCCTTATTTGACATTATTGTCAAAAATCACTTAACAAAACTTTAATATCTATCATCAAGCTTTCAAAATTCATCAACAATCATTCAAAATCTCAAGCATTTATTAATGGAAATTCAAAAATTCATCAAGAAATTTAGAAATTAGGGTACGGGCTTGCTAGTACTCAAAGCAACGATCACAAAAAACATAGAAATCATCAAAAACGGATCAAAAATCGTACCTTAATTAAGCCACACAAATGCCGAACCCTAAATGAACTTCAAGATTTTATTTTCTTCTGATTTTTGGTGAAAGCATGGAGAAGATGACATCAAAATTGATTTTGTTTCTTTAATTAACCTTTTATTTTGCTAATTACCATAATATCCTTAATAAAATTATATTAAAACTTTTATATACATGACCATAAATGTCCATTAACCATTCCAAAGGTCTAATTTCAACATAAGGACTTCACATTTAATCAACCATAGCAATTAAAAATATTTAACATATAGAATGACACTTTTGCATTTTACGCGATTTAGTCCTTTTTCTCAAATTAAGCTATTAAACTATAAAATTAGCTCACGAATTTTTCATACATATATATTCACATACTGTAAGCACCAAAAAAATATTAAAATAATTTTACGACCTCAGATTTGTAGTTCTGAAACCACTATTTTGATTTAGCTAAAATCGGGATGTTACACCTATGTTGGTCAGTTAAGAAAGAATTGGTAAGTTAAGTGTATGGTAGTTGGCGAGTAAGAGTAAGTTGAAACTGTAATAGTATCCGCCTGATACAAAAGTAAGTGGGTATGAAGGATAGCTGACACATTGAAGTCCTTCAGATATTATAAAAGTATTTTCCAAAGTATTTTATTTTAACTCTCACTAAGTTCTTTTAAACTTAAAAGTGTTATGTTTATGTTTCAAGTAGTGTGGTACAAGATTGCACCAAGTGGGACAATGCCAGTAACACACCAAGGAAGCGACGGATTGGGTTATTTTGCATACAGTGGAAAAATGGCATATTGTAGTATCATATCCTATGTGTCAAACTTTAGTAAATGTTTGTACCAAGATGTAAATGGGTCAGATGTACTATTTTATTTCAAAAAATACTTTTCCATTTTTTCCTTGATATTAAGCTGTTAAATAATTTAAGAATGAAAAGATTATTTTAAGTAAGGAGTGTCTGTCAACTATTTTTAAATCTTATTATGTATTGTCTGTGTAAAACCTAAGATTCGGACTCGATGAATTAGGTCGGGTTGAGGGCGTTACAACATATCATTCATATTTTTGAATTACACATAACAAGTATTCAACTAAACAAACTAATAATAACACAACACAAATCATACCAAGCATATCACCTATTGAAACCTTTTCAATGATAACCATTACAATAATTACTTTACTAGTGAAAGTTTATCAAAATAACGAACTGAAACATACAATTAAACATGCATCTGTAAATCATCACTTTGCGTACTTTAACCATACAACAAATAATCCACAATAATTCAACTTATCAATAGTGGAACATGAAGCCAAACATACCGCAACAACACAATACTAATATATGTATAAAACAATGATAGAGGGTTTGAGTTTAGAAACTCGCCAACAAAACACTTGAAAGTTGGTATCGATTACACCTACTTAGCTTTCCCTTATCACTTGAGCCTCCTCCTTATCGATTAGCAGCTTACTGAATTCTCAATTTCATAAGCTAATATCCTATTTTCTCCCCACAAGCAAACTGCTCCAAAATTTCTCTCTTACAAAACAACCCATAAAAGAAGATAAAAGGAAGAAATTGAATATAAAAAATCAGAGAATGCTTTCAGAAGAATGACATCAATCTCCTTAATGACCTTCCTGTTCTCGATCAACGAAACCAATTCTTCAGTATCAAAATTAATGTTTCCCCATCATAATGTTTACCACTGAAGAAGGTATTCAGTTCTAAAGGAACGAGGCTAACAATTGAAATCTAACTATTTTCCAAAAAATCAATCAGATTCACTAATTAACACTAGAATTTGCTTAAACCAAAATTTTTTCTAATTTAATACCCATAATTTTCGTGACACATAACCTTTAACATTTCCGAGTGTGACACTAATGATGTATTCAATTTAGTGTAGGGATACAAAAAAGGCTCAATCTTGAGGAAAACAATATTCAACGTGGGTGTTACGATATTGATGTCATGGAAGTCACGACAGCGAGTCCTTTTTCCTCGAGGGTGCAAAACTTCAATGAGATATAAACTTAGAGTGGACTATCGACAGAGTCGCAACAATGAGGGTATGGTGTCACGACATTGAGCTTCCAAGTCGCAATATCACTGAACGTTGTTGAAGTGGAGAAATCGTGGGCACCAACAGAGATGTCACGACATCGAGAACCCTTAAAGCCACACTTGTGCCACTATCAGGGTATCACGACAATAAAGCCTAGATGACGCAACACTGCTGCTTAACGGGGTGAAAATTGCTACAGGGGTAGTCTTGTAACCTCCATAACTCGGCCTATATGTCATTGTTGAATTTGAAGGCTACATTAACCTTGAAATTAACCTAAATTAAACTTTCGTCATTTCAAACGTATTATAAAACCATTGGCTTTTCCATTCAAAACTAGTGAACTCAAATGTTTATCTTAATTTCACAAAATCATGATAATTTTAGAAAAATCGATAGATTTAGCATTTCATTTTTAAAATTTTAATCATTATTCAAAACTAATTTGGATTCTATTCAAAACTCGTTTTTCAACATTGCAGCGGAAAAGTGTTTGTTGACGAATTTTATTTAAAAATGGAGTTTATGCATAAACATTATAATATCAATTTTAGCAGTCTTAAATACTCTAAAGTCATGCAATAAAATAATCCCAAAATATAATCTCATGCCACTTCCAAATAAAAATTAATACAGTCCCAAAGCAAATAATAGAAATAAGTTTTAAAATACTTTAATAGCAAAAACATCTGAGTAGCTCCTCTAATAGCCATCCAAATCCTCACCTTGACGATTATCTAAAATTAAATCAAAAAATTAAAGATTGCGCTAATAAGCGTAGTGTGTAACACCC
Source organism: Gossypium longicalyx (assembly GCA_025698465.1). Classification (NCBI taxonomy): domain Eukaryota; kingdom Viridiplantae; phylum Streptophyta; class Magnoliopsida; order Malvales; family Malvaceae; genus Gossypium; species Gossypium longicalyx. The sequence continues at coordinate 50,008,049 of CM046995.1, forward strand.
CAAACTCGGCTCAGACGCTATGGTCGAATCTGGTGTGTCACATTGAAGTGTTTTAGCGAAAACTGTGTTTTCATTGAAAACCCTTCTTAAATTAAAAGAAACCTTAATTAACTAAAACAAACACACATTTCAGTTGCGAAAACCTTGTTTGAAACATTTGATTTAAGAAAACTTATCATTTAAAAATTTAATTGTGGAAATGTAGAAGACATACTATAATTTAGGAAACCCATGTTCAACTTCTTGTAAATTACAATGAAAATAATAATAATTCAAGTAATAATAACATAATGAAAACCTTATTACAATTTGATCTAAAACATAATTAATTAAATAAAAACTTATATGCTTGAAAAAAAAAACCAAGTCCAAATTATCTTGCTAGCTGGCCACCGAGTCCCTCCAAACATCGAACCTTTTATTGAGCATCACCTAAAAATAAAATAAAAGAGGGGGTGAGTTTTCACAAACTCAGTGTGTACAACCCTCGAAGAAAGCAAGCATTCAAAAAAAATATTATTCATCGTTCATCATTCATGCAATGCAATCCCATACAATTATCCATCCGCTACACACCGGCTTCGTCCCCCGTCACACCATGTGGGGATATAAATATCGACCCACCCAACCCACACACCATGGTAGCCTGGTTACGGAACTACCTCCATTAACATATTGGGCATTAAAAGCCGCCGTTGGATCCACGATTGTCAAGCAACCATGTGATCCTCATATACTTCCTCCATTCCATAATTCCCAACCTATATGCAACCTAAGCAGAATATCATATGTATGCATGTCGCATCCACAAAACTAACATTCAACACCTAGGGGTATTTTGGTCATTTTTGCCCTTAGGGGCATTTTGGTAATTTTCCCTTAATTATGGTTTTCACTTACCTTGGCCCGTTAACAAGTCCTGTGAGCTAATATGAATGAATACTATGCACCAGGTAGGATTCCAGAGAAGAGGAGGTGGGTCATTAAGACCGCTTAAGTACCAAGCTCTCCCTAGATCCAATCCTAGACATGCATATACACGTTGCCACACCTTAACCCTATGACTTGTCCATGGTCGCAAATAATTATTAAGTTTTTTGTAGTCATCATATTCTAGGCCCAAAAACCCCTTACAAGCCCAATCAAATTCACATACCTGTATTTGGCCCATTAGTCCCAAATCACCTGTATATGGCCCATTAGGCCCAAATCACATTTATATAGCCCATTAGGCCCAGTCACTTTCATATTCATGCTCACATACAAATTCCTATCACATAACATCAATATTCAGTTTTTGCCTATTATGGGCCCAACAGTCCATCGGGCCCATTTAGCCCATTCTGGCCCATATGGCCAAATCAGACCCCAAGTCCACGGAATTGCCCGTGGGCTTTAGGCAACCTATTAGTTTTCTCCTCATGAGTGTTCACGCACTCGCAAGACTACCGCAGCCAAACTTTCGGCTTTTCGACATTTTGACATTTCGGCTTTTGCCGATCTACTTGTGTGTGCAGTGTATTTACACACCTGGTAAGCAAACGTGCTGCGATCCCCTTAGTCACCAACCTACAAATGATATCATCCTTCAATTAATCGCATGCTTAATACATATCTTTACTAAAACCGAAACCTCACCTTAACCTTACCTTGCGCGATCAGCCCTTTCTTAAATCACTAACCATGATCAACTCCTAGATCTACACCAATCTTAACTATTAAAACCAGTATAATAGATGACTCGTATCCAACACAATTCCCCTTACCTTAACTATGAACATTCGGCCACCTTAGCCAATAGGAGATGAATACTTACCAAAACCGCAAGCACCTAAAGGCAATTTTGGCATAGAGTTAAGATCCGAGATCCGATACTAATTCCCTACCAAAGTTGATTAGAAAGAGTGAGGGACAATAATCAATACTTAGCAAAACCAACCGGTTGGAAGAGCGAACACTTACACTAGAATCGACTGGGCGGTAAAAGTAGTGGCGGAACCAAGAGTATTCGGCCAAAGGGGTATTCGGCACTAGGGATTTGAATGGAAATAATTGATTATTCGGCACCAAGAGAGAGAGGAAGAAGAATCGGCTAAACCAAAAGTGAAACAAAGAAATCGGCACAAGGAAAATAAAAAGGAGAATAACACTAAGCTAGGATTCGAACCTTAGATCTCCTTGCTAGCCACTAACGCCACCTCCCTACTCCCTAAGTGGCGTCACTTTGCCACTCCTCCACAAGGCTTTTTGATGCCATTTTACCCCTATTTTTATTTAAAAGCCCAACTACTTGCCATCAGGGTTCCTTAATAATTATTAACGCATTATTTCCTTTTCCCCTAAGTTCAAATTCAAACCTTAGCCAAGACCTACTATTATCTACTTAACCGAAAATACCTAGAACACATTTTTTTTATCAGGACCGAAAAAGAAAATTTGAGATTTCAGGATTTTTGGGTTTCAAGATTTTTGGGGCGTTACATAGTGTGAGTCATAACTCCAATAAACAGTAAAATACGATAAATATAACATTCAAGCCAATGAATATGTCAGTGCGACATTTTCAGGAACATGTCAATGTGACATTTTCAGGAAAGTTCCTACCCAACTCCATTACACACCATAATAAGAGTTCCCTAGAACTCATCCAGCTAATAACACACCAGTTTGTGGACAAGCCACCAATATTGCAGATAAACCACCAGTAGTGTGGACAACCCACCATAATTGCAGACAAGGCACAGTATTGTGGACAATCCACCAGAATTACACACAAGCTGTCAGTATTATGGACAAGCCACAAGTGCTACAAACAAGCAGCCAATAATGTGGACAAGCCACCAATGTTGTAGACAAGCTGCCAATACTTCTTTATTACATAATCATCCCAACCTCAATGCAGTATGACATGCTTAATAAATAAATAAAAATAGTACATTAGGCATGAGTTAAAGATGTGATCAGTGACAAAAATAATAGGCATGAATTATCATGCGTTCAATTTTTAGTATCAGAAAACATGTTTTTATCATGTAATCTGTAACGCCCCGTACCCAAGACCGTTTCCGAAGTCGAACACGAGGTGTTACTAAACTTAATTTCATCAATTAAACAGCTTAAACAAATTATTTTTAAAATTTTCAGACAAGCTAGCTAACTGCGTCACAGTCACTTAAAAATTCATATCTTGAATTCCAAAACTAAAAATTCATTTCCGTAAATTTTCCCTAAAACTAAACTCATATATCTATTTACTAATTGTTTTCTAAAATTTTTGGTCTGGCCAATTAGTACAGTTTATTAGTTAAAGTCTCCCCTGTTTCAGGGTATGACTGCTCTGACCTCTGTGTATTACGAATCAGATATCTCCCTCTACAGAGCTTCAATGACTATTCCGTTTGTTTCTATTAAAACTAGACTCTATAAGAAATCTGTAAATATAAAGTATGACTTCTAATTATTTTTATAAAATTTATGGTGAATTTTAAAAGTCGGAACAAGGGATCCAGAAATTACTCTGGCCCTGTTTCACAAAAATTCAAATGTCTCATAAATTATAATTCATATACCTGTTTTGTTCAATTCATATGAAAATAGACTCATTAAGCTTCAATTTCATAACTTACTCATCATTTAATTCCATTTCTACTATTTTTAGTGATTTTTCAAATTTACATCACTGCTGTTGTCAGATTCTATTTTATGGCAAATTTCACTTTACTAAGGATTTTCATGGACTAAATATCATTTTAAACATACATAACATCAAATATGACTTAGATTGGCCATTCCAATGGCTAATCATTTACAACCCTTTTCTTACCAAACCATAGCCATATCATAAGATCAATTACACAAAGTGAGTATTTTGCCATACATGCCACATTCAAAATATACAAGCCATTTTACCGATTTAAGCCTTCGGATAGTGTGAACGAGTCTTCGACCTATCCCGATTCTCAAGCCGGCTTGTCAAAACTACAATGAAAGAAAAGGAAGAAGTAAGCATAAATGCTTAGTAAGTTCACATGCAAATAGTAAGTAACATAATCATGCAATTCCACATAAAAACATCATTTGCATAAACAACACCAAGACATTCATTTTACATTTGCATTTAATATCATGCTACGATTTCATCATACCTGTCAAATTTTCTCATTTACCACACTTACCAACATGTCACCTTCGTTTTAGGCATTCTCCTTATTCTCTTAAGATTCACCCATTGAACACATCGGAATATAATTCGAATACACGGAAAGTTTGTACATAAGTGCCACATATGTAGCGAAGCTACCATATAACCTGCCCATAAGCGAACTCGGACTCAACTCAACGAGCTCGGGCGTTCGCATCCATAAGTGAACTCGGACTCAACTCAACGAGCTCGGATGCCTAGTTACATCTCACGAACTCGGACTCAACTCAACGAGTTCGGACATTTGAATCCATAAGTGAACTCGGACTCAACTCAACGAATTCGGATGCCCAACCATCCTAGTGACATGTCACTTGTATTCTAATCTATTCCCAAGATTCAAACGGGCTTTTTCCTCGATTACACATCTTTGCCGTCTTCCACAGAACATCGAAACCGATACTCGGTAGCAATTCATAATTTACATATTATTCAATAATAACCATAAAGCATAATATTTCATGATATTAATCATCATATCACATAAATAACATTAAATTACTTAAAATGACAATTATGTTACTACATTTACACATGAACTTACCTCGATACAAAATATTAGCAATCAAGCCTATTCCTCGTAAACTTTGTTTTTCCCTCGATCACGATTTGAATCTCGTTTCTCTTTATCTATAATGCCAAATTAATCTTATTTAATACATACATTCATCAAAACAGCCCCAAATATGAACTTTGGCAAAATTACCATTTTGCCCCTAAACTTTTGCAAAATTACACTTTTGCCCCTAGGCTCGGGAATTAAACTTCATCCTATTTTCTTATGTTTATGACATGCTGATCATTTTTCCCTTCTATGGCAGCATCAATTTCACACTCTAACATGTACTTATGACTATTAGGTATTTTTACCGATTAAGCCTTTTTACTAGTTTTCGCTTAAAACCGAGTAGCACAAGTTGTCTAGCATAATTTAAAACCTCATATTCTATCATAAAACACCAAAATACACAAATTTCACCTATGAGTATTTTTCCAAATATGAACCCTAGGTTGAATTATTGCTAGCATAAGCTAAATCAAGTTACCGGGACTCCAAAAACATAAAGAACATTAAAAACGGGGCTTGGAATCACTTACTATGGAGCTTGGAGGCTTGAAACAAACCCTAGCTATGAAGAACCCTTTAATTTTCGTCCTAATGAAGAAGATGGACATATTTTTCCATCTTTCTCCTTTTTTTACTCTTTTAATTACCAAATGACCAAAATACCTTTAATACCTTTCTTTGAAAATTTTCATGTACAAGCCCATTTTTGTCCAAAATTTAAGAAATTGGTCAAATTGCTATTTAAGACCTCCTCATTAATATTCCAAAGTAATTTCATACTAAAAACTTCTAGAATGCAAGTTTTGCAACTTATTCGATTTAGTCCCTAATTTCAAATTAAGCACTTTATGCATAGAATTTCGTCACGAAATTTTCACACAATCATGCAATCATATCATAAACCTCAAAATAATTATAAAATAATTATTTCTATCTCAGATTTGTGGTCACAAAACCACTATTCCGATTAGGCCCTAATTCGGGATATTACAACTCTCCCCCCTTTAAGGATTTTCGTCCTCGAAAATCTTACCAGTAAACAGGTGTGGGTATTGTTTTCTCATAGTTTCCTCAGGTTCCCATGTAGTCTCTTCTACCCCGTGCTTTTGCCATAATACTTTCACGAGAGTGACACTTTTATTTCTTAGTTGCTTGACCTCTCGAGCTAAAATCTTAATCGGTTCTTCTTCGTAAGTCATATCCGGTCGTAGTTCAATTTCTGTCGGTGAAATTATATGTGAAGGGTCCAAATGATACCGATGTAACATAGATACGTGGAACACATCGTGCATCTTCTGTAATTCAGATGGAAATGCTAACAGATAAGCTACTGGTCCAACTCTTTCAATTATTTCATACGGCCCAATAAAACGCGGACTTAACTTGCCCTTCTGTCCAAAGCTAAGGACTTTCTTCCATGAAGACACTTTTAAAAATACCTTATCACCAACTTGAAACTCGATTTCCTTTCGTTTCAAATCTGCATAAGCTTTTTGTCTATCCGAAGCAGCTTTCAAACAATCTCGAATCACTTTCACTTTTTCTTCGGTTTCTTTTATTAGATCAACTCTATAAATCTGATTTTCCTTGAGTTCAGTCCAATACAATGGCGTCCGATATTTACGACCATACAATACTTCATAAGGTGCCATCTTCAAACTCGTCTAATAACTATTATTATAAGCAAATTCTACTAACGGTAAGTACCTTTCCCAACTACCTTGAAATTCCAATACACAATATCTGATCATGTCTTCAACTATCTGAATCACTTTCTCTAACTGTCCATTAGTTTGTGGATGAAAAGCAGTGCTGAAATTTAACTTTGTACCTAATGCCTCTTACAATTTTTTCCAAAACCGCGAAGTAAATCTTGGATCTCTATCCAAAATAATCGACAAAGGTATCCCATGAAGTCTAACAATCTCACTGGTATACAGTTCAGCCAACTTATTAAGAGAATAATCCGTACGTACCGGAATAAAATGAGTCGATTTAGTCAGTCTATCAACTATTACCCAGATGACATCTTTCTTCCCCGGAGTTAATGGCAATCCTGATACAAAATCCATAGTAATTCGATCCCATTTCCATTTAGGAACCATGATAGGCTGAAGTAGACCCAAAGGTACTTGGTGTTTAGCTTTCACTTGTTGACAAAACTAAGCACTTTGATACAAACTCAGATATATCTTTTTTCATTCCACTCCACCAGTACATTTTCTTCAAGTCATTATACATTTTCGTACTACCCGGATGAACCGTCAAACAACCCTTATGTGCTTCATGCAAAATCTTTTGAATCAACTCATCATTTTTCGGTACACAAATCCAATTTTTAAACATCAAGCAACCATCAGAATCGATTTTGAAATCTGACCCTGTATCAGCTTCACACTATTTTCTCTTGGCTTGCAAATCTTCATCGCTTTTCTGAGCTTCAGAAATCTCTTGTAAAAACATTGGTCTTGCTCTTAACTCTGCTAGAATCAAACCATCATTTGATATCTTTAGCCGAGTGTTCATAGCTCTCAAAGCAAATAGCAACTTTCTGCTCAAAGCATCGGCAACCACATTCGCTTTTCCCGGATGGTAATCAATAACAAGCTCGTAATCTTTCAATAACTCCAACCATTTTCGCTGTCTCAAATTCAAGTCTTTTTGTGACATCAAGTACTTAAGACTTTTGTGTTCGGTATATACTCGGCATTTTTCACCATACAGATAATGTTGCCAAATCTTCAAAGCAAATACTATAGCAGCCAATTCCAAATCATGAGTCGAATAATTTCTTTCATGAGATTTTAACTGCCTCGAAGCATAAGCCACCACTTTTCCTTCTTGGATAAGTACACATCCTAAGCCATTTCGAGAAGCATCACCATACACCACAAATTCTTTACCTGATTCAGGTTGTACCAACACTGGTGCTTCAGTTAATAACTTTTTCAATTCTTCAAAACTCTGTTGACATTCTTCCCTCCATTCAAATTTAACATTCTTTTGGAGTATTCTAGTCATAGGAGCAGCAATTATAGAAAATCCATTTACAAACCGCCGAAAATACCCAGATAGCCCCAACAAACTTCTAACCTCAGTTACATTTTTCGGTGGTTTCCAATCAACAATGGCCGAAATTTTACTAGGATCAACCCGTATACCATCACCTGAAACAATATGACCCAAAAATCCAACTTCCCGAAGCCAAAATTAACTTTTACTAAACTTAGCATATAACTGCTTATCTCTCAAAGTTTGCAAAACTATCCTCAAATGCTCAGCATGTTCTGTCTCATCTTTTGAATAAATTAAAATATCATCTATAAACACCACAATAAATTTGTCCAAGTATGGCCGAAATATGCTATTCATTAAATTCATAAACACAGCAGGAGCATTTGTCAACCCGAATGGCATAACTAAAAATTTATAATGACTGTACCTTGTTCTAAAAGCAGTTTAGGCACATCCGACTCTTTTACTCGCAGCTGGTAATACCCAGATCTCAAGTCAATCTTTGAAAACCATGTTGCTCCTTTTAGCTAATCAAATAAATCATCAATTCTCGGCAACAGATACTTGTTCTTGATTGTCACCTTATTTAATTGCCGATAGTCATTACACAATCTCATAGAACCATCCTTCTTTTTCACAAATAACACGGGAGCACCCCAAGGTGAAAAACTCGGTCTCACAAAGCCTTTATCAGTCAACTCTTGCAACTGTGACTTTAATTCTTTCAACTCTGCTGGTGTCATTCTATATGGAGCAATCAAGATCAGAGCTGTTCCCGGTATCAAATCAATACCAAATTCTACTTCCCTGACTGGAGGCAAACTCGGCAATTCTTCTGGAAATACGTTCGCAAATTCACACACAACCGGCACTGATTCAACTTTCTTTTCAACTTATCTTGTATTAATTACATACGCCAAATAAGCTTCATAACCCCTCCTCAAATATCTCTGAGCCGACATCGAAGAAATCACACTAGATAGTGCCTTTGATTTGCCTGGTTTAACCCGTAGAATTTCACCACTTTCACACTTTAATTCTATAACCTTTTCTTTGCATTTTACTATAGCATCATGCAATGCCAATCAATCCATACCCAAAATAACATCAAATTCATCAAACGGCAACAACATCAAGTCGGTCGGAAAGTAATGACCCTGAATCATTAAAGGGCATTTCTTGCATACTTTATTAACTATCACACATTTGTCTAATGGATTCAACACTCTAATCATAAATTTTGTGTACTCAACAGGCATATTCATACTAGACACCAATTTTATGCACACATATGAATGAGTAGAACAGGGATCAATCAAAGCAGTAACATTAACATCATAAAGAGAAAATATACCAGTAATCACATCGATGAAGCATCTTCACGTGCCTTTATGGTATAAGTTCTAGCTGGAGCTCTTGCTTCAGATTTAGCTGCTGAATCTCTGGCTACATTTTTGCTGCTTGCTTCATTTCCTGCTTTTCTCGAATATCTTCCCCTCAAGTCTGCACCACTAGCTTTTACATTCTGAAATTTTTCTTTCTTAGCTCTCTCTGGGCAGTCTCTAATAAAATGATCCAGAGAACCACACCGAAAACATTCATTTGCTCTACATGGGCCAAAATGATTTCTGCCACACCGCTGGCACTCAGGCTTAACAAATCTCGTATTTCCCACACTAGCCGCAGAAGTAGTCTGAGATTTAGGACCCACATTTTGCTTCTTAACATTTCCATATGATTGTCCAGCCGAACGCTGTGAACGAAGATTCATATTTCTAGATTTTCTGGATTGTTGTGAGAATGAACTGCTCGTTGGTCTTTTCTTCCAATTTCTAGTCTTAGTCTCTGCCTTTTTCTTCTCTTTAAGTAGTTCTTCAGCCTTGCAAGCTCGATCAACCAATAATTTCTTTTAATTCAAGAATCCCAACAAATACTTTGATATCTTCATTAAGTTCGTCTTCAAATCGTCTGCACATTTTAGCCTCTGTAGGAATGTATTCTCTAGCATACTTACTCAACCTGACGAACTCCCTTTCGTATTCAGTAACTGTCATGTTCCCCTGCTTCAACTTAAGAAACTCTTTATGCTTTTGATCAACAAATCTTTCACTGATGTATTTCTTCCGAAATTCTTCTTGAAAGAATTCCCAAGTCACCTTCTCTTTCGGTACCACTGAAATCAATGTCTTCCACCAATGATAGGCTGAATCCCTCAACAATGATATAGCATATTTCAAGCATTCCTCAGGTGTATAAGACAATTCATCAAATACTCGACTAGAATTCTCGAGCCAAAACTCTACTTTCTCGGCATCATCATCAATATTTGCCCTGAATTCTTCGGCCCCTTGCTTGCGGATTCTGTCAACTGGAGTTCTATGAAATTTCATCAAATCCACACCTTGAGGCATCGGGGGTACAGGTTGAAGAATTGGGGGAGGTGGGAGAGGTTGTACATTCGGGTTCGTACGAACGAACTCAGTATACCAGGCTCTCATCATCTGGAGAAAGGCTTCTCGAGCCCATTCTCCTCCTCCTTGACCAACAGTAGGAGGTGGATTTTCAGTTGGCACTGCCCCTTCAGTCGGAGCCGGTGCATTACTTTCTACATCATCAGCCACAGCTGGATCGGGATCCATTTACTATAAAAAAAATCATTTAAAAGGTCAAGTCGTCACACTATCACAATATATATATGGCATGGCATGTATAGCAAAACTCGTACATACAACACATTAGTCTGAGAACCGACTAAACTTGCTCTGATACTACCAAATGTAACGCCCCGTACCCGAGACTGTTTCTGGAGTCGAACACGAGGTGTTACTAAACTTAATTTCATCAATTAAACAACTTAAACAATTTATTTTTAAAATTTTCAGACAAGTTGGCTAACTGCGTCACAGTCACTTAAAAATTCATATCTCAAATTCCAAAACTCAAAATCCATTTCTGTAAATTTTCCCTAAAACTAGACTCATATATCTATTTAATAATTTTTTTCTAGAATTTTTGGTTTGGCCAATTAGTACAGTTTATTAGTTAAAATCTCCCCTATTTCAGGGTATGACTGCTCTGACCTCTGTGTATTACGAATTAGATATCTCCCTGTACAGAGCTTCAATGACTATTCCATTTATTTCTATTAAAACTAGACTCTATAAGAAATCTTTACATATAAATTATGACTTCTAATTATTTTTATACAATTTATGGTGAATTTCCAAAGTTAGAACAGGGGATCCAGAAATTACTCTGGCCCTGTTTCACAAAAATTCAAATGTCTCATAAATTATAATTCATATACCTGTTTTGTTTAATCTATATGAAAATAGACTCATTAATCTTCAACTTCATAACTTACTCATCATTTAATTCCATTTCTATTATTTTTAGTGATTTTTCAAATTTACATCACTGCTGCTGTCAGATTCTGTTTCATGGCAAATTTCACTTTACTAAGGATTTTCATGGACTAAATATCATTTTAAACATACATAACATCTATAACGCCCCCACGCCCGAAACCGTCATCGGAGTTAAGCTTGAGGTGTTACTAATCTTATTTTACCTTTTTAAACAATTCTAACTACTTATATTAATTTTCAGAATAAACTGTTTTTCTGCGTCATGGTTGCTTAAAAATTCATATCTCGAGTTACAAAACTCGAAATCCAATTATGTAAATTTTCCCTGAAAATAAACTCATATATCTATTTACTAATTTTTTTCTAGAATTTTTGGTTGAGCCAATTAGTACAGTTTATTAGTTAAATTTACTCCTGTTTCAGAATTTGACTGCACTGACCTCTACTTACTACGAACCACTTTTCTCCCTGTAAAAAATTCATATGGCAATACCGTTTGTTTCTATTAAAACTAGATTCAAAAATAATTCTTACCATATAAATTAAACCACCTAATTATTTTTATAAACTTTATGGTGAATTTCTAAAGTTGAAACAGAGGATCCAGAAATCGCTCTGGCCCTATTTCACCAAAACTTAGATATCTTATAAAATACAAAACCTTTACCTGCTTTGCTTATTCCATATGAAAATAGACACAATGAGATTTAACTTAGTATATTATTCACTATCAAACCATGTTTCTAAAAATTTTTGTGATTTTTCAAAACCACGTTATTTCTGATACTTGAATCCGTTTTTAAGTTACTTTCACATTTTTATAATTTTCATGTGATAGTTACTACTTAATCATACATACTATTAAACATGTATATCATCAGCCATTCTATTAGCTAATCACTAGCAAATATTTACACATCATTCATTGATCATATCATATCAAAAGAAACCAAGTTCCTATACATGCCATACACAAAACAAAACGTTTAACTATACCAATGTAATTTATTCGATAGTGTGATCGGATCTCCGACATTTCCTTTGATCCCCGAGTGGCTTGATAAAAACTATAAGAAAAAGAAAATAAGAGAGTAAGCACTAGGCTTAGTAAGCTTACAAGCAAATAAATTACAACAATCAACATAATTAATAAATATACATCAAGTCACCTAGCCTCATAAACTTTCTTTACTTCTCATTTCCTACCTTCTTCTTTACTCACTTACCTTCTTTCTTACCTGATCTTTCTCTATTCATAAATATAATCTACCTTCCCTTTTTGCTGATAATTCACTATGATTTAACATATACAATGACCCATTGAACCACTCGAAATACTAAGGATACTAGGGTCGTTCCTGTCTATCAATGTCCTACCAATGCCATGTCTTCGACATGGACTTACATGAATTATTCCTATCTCCAATGCCATATTTATATATATAATATGGGCTTACATGGCTCATTCCTGTCTCCAAAGCCATATATCTGATACGGACTTACATGGCTCATTTCTATCCTGTCCTGTCAACCCCAATATCCTAATATTCCTAAGGTTCAAACGGGGCTTCCTAATACTTTTTCTCTACTACTTCGCCTTTAATTCGGCTTTAAATATTCTCAAAAAAATAAGTATATAAATGCTGGAAATTAACAATAATAATGTAAAATATAAGAATATTGCATTTATTTACTGTAAACTTACCTCGATACAAAATGTGACTAAACTTTACAATTTAGTCCTTTACTTTTTCTTTTCCCCAATCTACTCCTGAGTTTCGTTCTTCTTGATCTATAATAGCAAATTTAACTTATTTAATATTCACATTTATCAAAACAGTCCTTTACTCAAACTTTGGAAAAATTACATTTTTACCCCTAAACTTTTGCATATTTACACTTTTACCCCAAATCTCGTAAATTAACTTCAACCTATTTTCTTATGTTTTATGACATGCTGATCATTTTTCCCTTGTATGGAAGCATCAAATTCATACTCTAACATGCACTTATGACTATTAGGTATTTTACCAATTAAGCCCTTTTACTCGTTTTTACCTAAAACCGAGTAGCACAAGTTGTCTAACATAATCTAAGACCTCATATTCTATCATAAAACATCAAAATAAACACTTTTCACCTATGGGTATTTTTCCAAATATGAACCCTAACTTAAATTATTGCTAGCATAAGCTTTATCGAGCTACCGGGACTCCGAAAACGTAAAGAACATTAAAAACGGGGCTTGGACTCACTTACTATGGAGCTTGAAAATTGAAGAAACCCTAGCTATGGAGAGAGCAAAATTTGGCAGCAACCATATGAGAAAGATGACCATTTTGTGTTATTTTTCCCATTTTATTTCATTTAATATACAAATGACCAAAATGCCCCTCCTTACTAAACTTTCAAAAATTCCTTCCATGTCCTAATTATTGTCCATGAACTTAAAATTGGTTAAATTGCTATTTAAGACCTCCTCATTAATATTCCAAAACAAATTCATACTAAAAACTTCTAGAATGCAAGTTTGCAAATTATTCGATTTAATCCCTAACCTCAACTTCAGCACTTTATGCATAAAATTTCATCACGAAATTTTCGTACAATCATGTAATCATATCATGAACCTCAAAATAATAATAAAATAAATTTTTCTACCTCGAATTTGTGGTTTCGTAACCACTGTTCCGTTTAGGCCCTATTTCGGGATGTTACAACATCAAATATGACTTAGATTGGCCATTCCAATGGCTAATCATTTACAACCCTTTTCTTGCCAAACCATAGCCATATCATAAGATCAATTACACAAAGTGAGTATTTTGCCATACATGCCACATTCAAAATATACAAGCCATTTTACCGATTTAAGCCTTCGGATAGTGTGAACGAGCCTTCGACCTATCCCGATTCTCAAGCCGGCTTGTCAAAACTACAATGAAAGAAAAGGAAGGAGTAAGCATAAATTCTTAGTAAGTACACATGCAAATAGTAAGTAACATAATCATGCAATTCCACATAAAAACATCATTTGCATAAACAACACCAAGACATTCATGTTACATTTGCATTTAATATCATGCTACGATTTCATCATACCTGTCAAATTTTCTCATTTACCACACTTACCAACATGTCACCTTCGTTTTAGGCATTCTCCTTATTCTCTTAAGATTCACCCGTTGAATACATCGGAATATAATTCGAATACACGGAAAGTTTGTACATAAGTGCCACATATGTAGCCAAGCTACCATGTAACCCGCCCATAAGCGAACTCGGACTCAACTCAATGAGCTCGGCCGTTCGCATCCATAAGTGAACTCGGACTCAACTCAACGAGCTCTGATGCCTAGTTACATCTCACGAACTCGGACTCTACTCAACGAGTTCGGACATTTGCATCCATAAGTGAACTCGGACTCAACTCAATGAGTTTGGATGCCCAACCATCCTAGTGACTTGTCACTTGTATTCTAATCTATTCCCAAGGTTCAAACGGGCTTTTTCCTCGATTACACATCTTTGCCGTCTTCCACAGAACATCGAAACCGATACTCGGTAGCAATTCATAATTTACATATTATTCAATAATAACCATAAAGCATAATATTTCATGATATTAATCATCATATCACATAAATAACATTAAATTACTTAAAATGACAATTATGTTACTACATTTACACATGAACTTACCTCGATACAAAATATTAGCAATCAAGCCTATTCCTCGTAAACTTTGTTTTTCCCTCGATCACTATTTGAATCTCGTTTCTCTTTATCTATAATGCCAAATTAATCTTATTTAATACATACATTCATCAAAACAGCCCCAAATATGAACTTTGGCAAAATTACCATTTTGCCCCTAAACTTTTGCAAAATTACACTTTTGCCCCTTGGCTCGGGAATTAAACTTCATCCTATTTTCTTATGTTTTATGACATGCTGATCATTTTTCCCTTCTATGGCAGCATCAATTTCACACTCTAACATGTACCTATGACTATTAGGTATTTTTACCAATTAAGCCCTTTTACTCGTTTGGGGCTGTTTTGAAACCTCATATTCTATCATAAAACACCAAAATACACAAATTTCACCTATGGGTATTTTTCAAAATATGAACCCTAGGTTGAATTATTGCTAGCATAAGCTAAATCAAGTTATCGGGACTCTAAAAACATAAAGAACATTAAAAACAGGGCTTGGAATCACTTACTATGGAGGTTGGAAGCTTGAAACAAACCCTAGCTATGGAGAACCCTTTAATTTTTGTTCTAATGAAGAAGATGGACATATTTTGCCATCTTTTTCCTTTTTTTACTCTTTTAATTACCAAATGACCAAAATACCCTTAATACCTTTCTTTCAAAATTTTCATGTACAAGCCCATTTTTGTTCAAAATTTAAGAAATTGGTCAAATTGCTATTTAAGACCTCCTCATTAATATTCCAAAGTAATTTCATACTAAAAACTTCTAGAATGCAAGTTTTACAACTTGTTCGATTTAGTCCTTAATTTCAAATTAAGAACTTTATGCATAGAATTTCGTCACAAAATTTTCACACAATCATGCAATCATATCATAAACCTCAAAATAATTATAAAATAATTATTTCTATCTCAGATTTGTGGTCACGAAACCACTATTCCAATTAGGCCCTAATTCGGGATATTACATAATCAATTTTAACAGAAATAGTGTCATGCCTTCAACATGCAGTTAGATTTATCGGTCTGAGTGAATACGATTTATCATGATATCAATATTAATATTAGAACAGTGGCATGCTTTAACATAGCAAAACATTTGAAACATTACCGAATCATATAAAAACATACGTAAATATTTGGCAACACAAATTTCTTAGATCAGAGGCACTTGTTGTAACAGCCCGCTTTTGAGTCAAATCAGAATAGTGGTTTCGGGACCATAAATCCGAGGTCAAAATATTTATTTTATTATTTTATTAAATTTTACAGCATGATAGAGTTATAGTGTGAAAGTTTCGTAAAGAAATTTTACGATTTGAATGCTTAATTCGGTAAAAAAAGACTAAATCGCATAAAGTGTAAAATTTGAGTTCAAATAGATAAAAGTATTAAATAGCTATAAAATTAAATTGTGGAAGTCCTTATGTTTAAATTAGACCATGATTAAGGTTAGTGGACATTTATGTCCATGACTTATTTTTTTTATTAAGGTTTTATTAAAGGTTATTATGGTAATTGTATAATAATTTAAGTCAAATAAAATAAAAACAAACGAAGGCTTCATACTCATCTTCTTTAGCTAAAAATTCAAGGAAGAAAAAACCATAGAAATTTTTCTAGGGTTCGGTCATTTGAAAGCAAAATTGGTAAGTCATTTTGACTAGATTTTTAATGATTTTTACGTTTCTGAGATCGTTGCTTCGTATACTAGCTAGCACGTACCTTAGATTCCAAAATGGTTAAAGATTTAACATTTTTCCATTGCTGAATGCTTGAGTAATTGGATGGTTGATGATGGATTTTGAATAATTGTTGATAGTTAAACTAGTTTTGTAAAGTGATTTTTGACAAAAATGTCAAAAAGGGATTAAAGTGAGAAATTGTAAAATTAGGTGGCTAAAAGTGTGAATAGTAAAAGATATGGGCTACTAGGGACTACATTAAAATTTGGCTCAGCATGGGTTGTACTAAATTGCATGAATTTGCTATTTTATATGGTAAGGAATAAATTGTAAATATAGGAAAGTTTGGGGGCAAAAGTATAAATTTTCCAAAATATGAATTATGGGCTAAATTGAATAGATTGAATACTGAATTTACTGAATTTGATAATATATAGATCAAGATAAGTCGAGACCGAAATTAGATTAGGGAAAAAGAAAAGTGGACGAATAGCCGATATTTGATATCCGAGCTATACGAGGTAAGTTCGTATAATTAGAATCAAACTTTTAAATACTTGTGATTATTTGAAATGAATGTATGTAATTGAGTAAATGATCTACTTGAGATTTAAATGCCTTATCGATATAGTTTAATGGTTACTAAAGTCCCGTTTGAACTGTAAAAATTCGTAGGATGCGAGTGACATGTCACTAGGGTTACCATTTTGGTGGAGATCCTGCATGTGTTGCGGACTCACCGCAGCTCGTATGAGCTTATCGATATATTAGCTCGTAAGAGCTTACTGTTTTCAGCTCGTTGGAGCTTACTGTTTCAGCTCATAAGAGCTTATTGTTCTTAGCTCGTCAGAGCTTATTGTTTCAGCTCAATAGATCTTACTGTTCATAGCTCCAAATAGCAAAATAATAATAATGAATTGACGTATTATTGATTTATACATAATGTATATCACTCAAGTATCCCTCGATATTCTAATAGGTTCAACGGGTATAAATATTGTTTATATGGATGAAATACTCTTTATATGTAACAGCCTGATTTTGGGCCTAGTAGGAACAGTGGTTTCGAAACCACAAATCTGAGGTCAGAGAAATTATTTTAATATTATTTTATGTATTATAGCATGATTATATGAGTGTTCAAAATTTTTAGTGAATTAATTTCAGTGATTGCATGCTTAATTTTGAAAAAGGACTAAATCGCATAAAGTGTGAAAATTTTATTCTACGGGCTAAAGGTGTCAAATAGCTATGGAACATTAAATTAGACCACAAATTTGTTAGTGGCTAAACATGGAGACAAAGAATTTGTAAGGTGAAAGTTGGGTGAAATTTGGTGACTAATTTGACTAGAAATATAATAAAATAAGGAGAAGCTTTCATCTTTTTCATTCTCTTTCTTCTCCACCGATTTTCTCTAAGAAAGAAGGCATCGGATTTTGATGGTCTTTCTTGATGATTTTTGTATTTTTGGGGCCCTTTAGCTTAAGCTAACTAATGGGGGGACTATTTTGCAAAATAGTTGAGAGTCTAGGGTTTTGCCATGAGAGTACTCAGGTTGCTTGCTGAATTTTTATAGAAGAAAATGAATCATGGTTGTTAAATAAACAACTTTAGTGAAAGGGGTTTTCATGAAAACACCAAAAAGGGACCATTTTGTAAAATTTACAAAATGAGTAGTAATTGTGTGAAATAATTGAATTTATGAGATGCTATAGGCTTAAAGTAGTTTTGGCTAGGCTTGGTTAATATGGAAATTTGATGAAAATCATTTTACGAGCTTAAGTTGTAACAGCCCGATTTAGACCTTATTCGGAACAGTGGTTTCGAGACCACGAATCCGAGTCAGAAAAATATTTTAAAATTATTTACTGTGCTTATCATGTGTGAATTTATGTTTGTGAAATTTTTGTGCTTTAATTTTATCGTTTGAGTGTCGATTTAATAAAAAAGACTTAATCGCCTAAAATGAAAACTTGATGGTTATTTGTAAAAGGGCTGAATTGTTATTGTTCTTTTAATAGGGAGGTTTTAAAATGAAATTAGACCAAATGGATATAAAATGGATGGTTAAGGACATGATTATAATGGTTTTGAATTAATTTGTAAAGGTTAATTATGGAAAATGCATAATATGTTAATATATCATAAAACATAAAATGATTAAAAGCCATGTTCTTCATTTTCTCATGGCCGAAACTAAAGAAAAGAAAAAAGAAATAAAGAAAGCTTTGGGTTCAGCAC
The DNA here is from genome assembly GCA_025698465.1 of Gossypium longicalyx. Classification (NCBI taxonomy): domain Eukaryota; kingdom Viridiplantae; phylum Streptophyta; class Magnoliopsida; order Malvales; family Malvaceae; genus Gossypium; species Gossypium longicalyx. Next base: position 50,026,851 of record CM046995.1, read on the forward strand.
TATTGAAGCTTGATTCAAGATCAAGAACCAAAGAAATTGGATTTGGATCGGGCGAAAACTAAAGTTGTCGACTAGTCGTCCCGTTCCGTTTTTCATCGTCCGAAGTAAGTTTATAAGCAAATAAATGTCATAAATTTTGAATATATGTGAATGTATAATGCTGAATTGAATTTTATGAGCTTGTATAAATAATAGCCGAATGTGAAAATGTTTGGGAACTATGCTTACAAATACGATTTGACTGAGTTACGACATCTGAAAGCCCCGTATGAACCTTAGGAATAGTTAGGGTACATATGTCATGACATAAGACTTCTGATATGTGTTTTCAAGTAAGACCACATCTGGGACATTGGCATTGATATATGTGGTTATGAGTAAGACCATTTGTAACACCCCCTACCCATGTCCGACACTGGGACAGGATACGAGGCCTTACCGGACTTAAAGGTTCTTAAACATGCAAAACCGAGTCATAAAATTTCTTTCAAAATTTAAAACCAATCAAATATATTCATAGTTTCCCTATTATGGGCCTAGAGGCCCATAACTTGCATTTAAAATGGTCTGAGACTAAACTGAGAACTTTGGAAAGTTCTAGGAAAACTTAGAAATTTTTCTCATAAAATAGGGTTACACGCCCGTGTGGACACAAGGGCACGCCCTTATGTCATCAACATGCCCGTGTCCTCAGGCTGTGTAACTCTCTGTTTATGATGTCAGCACACAATTTGAACCACACGGCTAGGCCACACACCTGTGTCACCAAGCCATGTCCCTCAGATGGATGAGACACACGGCCGTGTCTCAGTCCATGTCGCCAACACTTAAGCTATTTTCCAAGTCTTCATGTTACCCACATTCCCTTACATCTTTATACATGTCATAACCACAGTTTATAGCAACATTTTAATGATTAAAACACTCTTTATTAAGAAATAACATGATGTTTTCGAGGCATCATACACATTTACATATTCTTCACATTATACTGATTCTAGGCATACCAAATCTCATTTATTTGACTAAGTCAAATACTTGACCACTTATTTTCTTATACTATGATTATCAACTTATCCATCCAACATTCACGTTCAAGGCATTATAATCTTACTTGCCCTATTATACATTTACCATGGTCATGACCACTTCGAATGGTCATGAGGCATTCATCACACATGCATGTCACAACACCAATCATGCATGACCTACCATCATGTTCACATCATTTCATCACAAACATTATAACATAGCATGCATAGATAAATTTACAAACCATACTCAATATGAGCCACACCCTATGGCCATATACAAATGAATCAAAATAAGGCAATACATTTGGCCAAATCATAGAACACATATCATAAAAACTAATCCCTATACATGCCACTCACTTGTAACTTCTCAACCTATATATCAATATCCCAAGTTAATAGCTTGATAGAGTGATGTTGCCTCCAACATTCTCCAACCCCGAGCTGACCTGACAACACTAAAAAAAATGGAAAGGAGGGAGTAAGCTTTACGCTTAGTAAGCTCGCATGAAAAATAATAAGCAATATGGTAATATGCTATTTTTCAATTTCCCTCTTTTTATTCAAAATCCAGATAAGTTGTTTTCTCGAGTTATAGTTATTAAATTATTTATATCTAGGGCTACGAAACTCCAAATTAAGATCCTTTAATTTTCCATGAAACTAGAATCACATACCTTTTAACCATAAAATTTTCAGAATTTTTGGCCTAGTCAATAAGTACAGTTTATTCTTTAAAGTTAACCCTTTTTCACTGTCTAACAGTTCAAACCTCTCTTCACTACGAATTAATCATCTCATAGTATGGGACTCAAATGATGCTACTGTCTATTTCCCTTGAAAGTAGACTCATTAAGGGTTTTAAGCATATAATTTATAGTTAATAATTATTTTTTTACAATTTATGAGTCCGAAATCACTCTGACCCTATTTCACAAAAATTTAAATATCTCATCCTTTGAGATTCCTTTACTTGCATCGTTTCCTTTATCTAAAACTAGACCCAATCAGATTTAATTTCATATTTTATTCAGTCTCTAACTCAATTTCCACTATTTTTGGTGGATTTTTAAAGTCGAACCACTGCTATTGTCCTAATCTGTTTTAGTGAAACATAATGATAATCATCATAAATTTGTCATAGAAGTTATTCTTATAAATATCATCCATTCATTTACATTCTAATCACAAGTCCATTTAATTTCTCATGTCAAACACATGTTCATGGGTTTTGAGTATGTACCTGTGCTATCTCTTAACACATCCATTTAACCAAACATGACAATCATATGCATCATACTAGTATCATCTAAGCATAGATGAGTTTATCATTTCATGTATTTCCATTCCATTTCTCATTAAATTCCCGTTGACTTTCTCAGAATCTCGATGGATAGCCCATTTATCATCAAATCATACAAGTGATCATTTTCAAGCACGCACTCTCGCGAATCTCATATCTTACGACGGGATTACCAGTCCAGGCTAAATCTCCCGTAGTATAAACTCATAGAGTGATGTTAGGGTTACCAGTCCAGGCTAAACCCCTTGTAACGACAAACACTCTTAATGAGCTCGAATCTGAATTACCAGTCTAGGCTAAATTCAGGCCCAAATCTGATTACCCATTCGGGCTAAATCCATAATGCACATATATTCTTCGGAAGGCTAGATCACTTTAGGAACACCTGTCCAGGCTAAATTTGTAACATTCCGAAATAGGGCCTAGTCAGAATAGTGGTTTCGAGACCACAAATCTGACATCAAAATATTCATTTTATGATTATTATGAGGTCTAGGATATGAGAATATGCATGTGTTAATATTTCATGAAGAAATCCTTTGAGTAAGGTGTCTAATTGGAAATTAAGGACTAAATGGAATAAATTGCAAAACTTGGATTCTAGAAGTAATTTGTATGAAATTGCTTTAGATATTAAATTAGAAGGTCTTAGAGAGCAATTTTTCCAATTTCTAAGTTTTAGGACAAAAATGGGCTTGCATGAATGAAATTTCAAAGAGATGGCTTAAGGGCATTTTGGTCATTTGGCTTTTTAATGAAATAAAATGGGAAAAATAAGCCAAAATCAGCCATTCATCTCCCTTATTCAGCCGAAACTCTAGGTTTCTCCATAGCTAGGGTTTTCAAGCGTTTCAAGCTCAATAGTAAGTGCTCCCAAGCTCAATAGCATGTGTTGCATGTGTTGCAGAAAGGATTTAGCCAGGACGGGTAATCCGTTGATCTCAAATATAGAAAGGATCTAGCCTGGACGGGTGTTCCTTGGATGATCAAGCCTCCTGAAGAATATGTGTACATTATGGATTTATCTCGAACGGGTAATCCGATTAAGGTCTGAATTTAGCCTGGACTGGTAATTCAGATTCGAGCTCATTAAGGGTGTTTGTCGTTATAAGTGATTTAGCCTGGACTGGTAATCCCGACATCACCATATGAGTTTATATTACGGGGGATTTGGCCTGGACTGGTAATCTTACCGTAAGATGTGAGGTTTGTGGGAGTGCATACTGAAATGATTATCCGTATGAATTGACAGTGATTGGATAATCCATCGAGATTTCCTAGAAACTCAACGAGACTAAAACGAAGTATATGTATAAATGAAATGTTGAATGATGAGCTCATGTAAGATAAGTTACATGGTGTTTTGTTAAGTGACTAACTCACTGATTGAATTCATGTGATAGGGAAACCATTTTCATATTGTTGGTTTCTTTATCTAATAAGGATGTATGCTAAATAGTCGGTAAGTTTACTTTCCAGTTATTCGAGCTTACTAAGCATGTAAATGTTACCGCTCTCTTTTTCCCTATTTTCAAAGCTCGAGGACTTGTAAAGATTGGAAGACGGTTGGAGAGTCTACACACTAGCAACTAGTCCAGCTTTGGTATATAGACTCTTATGTTTTGTTCAATGGCATGTATAGAGCTTTTGTGTATTTTGTTATATGTGTAATTTGAATTGCCGAAAAAAATGAAGGCATGTAAAGTTATACTTATCTTTTTGTATATGGCCATGGTAACCTGGCTTTTTTGGAAGTAGGCACTGACCTACAATTCTATGCATGTTTATGTTCACATATGATGACTTGGTTATAATTGGCAATGAGTTATAAAAACGAGCCAATCTTAAATATGTCAAGTGGACGTGGAATTCCTTAAATGCAAGATGAGGATCAACTTAGCATGTATGAAACCAATGACATGAGGTTTACATGTAATGAGGTTTAATTAAAGTCTTATATATATAAGTGTATAATTCGGCCTTATTATATCTAAAAGTAATCTATAAGTATAGAGGGTGATCAAAGGCTTGGAAAATGGCCTAATAAGGTCCACACGGGTAGATACACGGGCGTGTATCTAGGCCGTGTGTGACACACGGCTCACCCCCATGGGTGTGTGGTATAGCCGTGTGTCCCCTACACTTGAAATTTAAAGTCAGTATAGAACACGGGCTAAGTACACAGGCGTGTATCTTAGCCGTGTGCTTTTAACAGAATGTTGAGGCTGAAGTCAGTGTTGCACACGGGCGGAGGACACGGGCGTGTCCTAAGCCACACGAGCATGTGTGACCACATGGCCCCATCATACAGGCGTGTCACACTTCAAAGTAAGGAAAAATTGCCCAAAGTTTATCGAATGTTTTTGGTTGTGTCTCGTACTACCCCTAGGTGTGTTTTAGGCCTCGAAGGCCTGTGTAAAGGATAGAGTGTACATGTTTGATAGGTTTTAAATTTGGGCGAAATTTGGTGACCCGATTTAGTAATTTTGTGAAGGTGAATTACTGGTAACGCCTCAAACCCTGTCTTGGCGTCGGGTACGGGTGAGGGGTGTTACAAGATCCTTTCTATACCGAGATCAACGGATTACATGTTCGGGCTAAATCTTTTTCTGCAACACATGCAGGATCTCGTATAATGTAAGAATGGCTTATCCATCAGATGTCATTTTTATTCAACTGGGACATTTTACCATCTTTTCATTAATACAATAGTTTCATAATATCAATCATGTGTTCATGGTAACAATTAACATATAATACATGAAACATCGAGACACATAATACATGGTAGAAATGAAACATTTACATTTCACATACTATCAAGGCATTATAAATATCATACATTGTCACATTAATTATGTACTTACTAATCATGTATCATTATTCTCTTGAATTCCATGCATCATTGTTTCATATCATATTTTCACATCATGAACTCATTCCATCACCTTTCAATGTATTCACTCAACAATAACAATAAGGGATTTTTAATTTAAACAAGCATTGCATTATTATTGACACATGAACTTACCTCGGACCCGAAAACTGCAATTTACCATTTTAGTCGATAACCTTGTATTTTCTCGATTTAAGCCCGAATCTCAATTTCCTTGATCTAACATTACAAATATAGCTAATTTATTACTCACATTATTAAAATGGGTCCATAAATCATACTTTTACAAATTTATATTTTGACCCCTAAACTTTCACTTATTTATGTTTTGGCCCCTAGGCTCGTAAAATGATTTTTATTCAATATCCTTTCATTTTAAGCCTAGCCGAATCATTTTCATAACTATGGCAGCCCCCAATTTCCACTAACTCACCCTTTTATGACCATTTTTACAACTTTTACAAAACGGTCCTTCCGGACATTTTCATCGAAAATCACTTAGTAAAAGTCGTTCCTCTAACCATAAACATGCATAATCTACCATTAAACCTCAAAATACTAGCATGTCACTCATGGATCAATTTTTAAACATAAACCCTAGCTCAAAATAATGGTAGACATGAGTAGATCATGTTACCGGGACTTTAAAAATGTAATGAATATTAAAAACGGGACTTGGGATCACTTACAAATGAGCTTGGAAGCTTGAACCAAACCCTAGCCATGGCTTCCATGTAAATTTCAGCTGGATGAAGAAGATGGGCACGAATTTGGCTTATTTTCTCTTTTTATTATTTTAATTACCAAAAGACCAAAATGCCCCTAACTTAAAAATATTCTATTTCACCCATTTCATGTCTATTTTTGTCCAACAAATTAACCAATGGTTACCATCTAAGGACCTCCAATTTAAATTTTCATAACAATTGGGCAGCTCTAGCATGTAGAACTCAACTTTTGCACCTTTTACAATTTAGTCCTTTTGACCAAATTGAGTGCCCAAACGTCAAAATTTTTGAAAGAAATTTTCAAAAAATCATTCCGTGAAATTGTAGACCATAAAAATATAATAAGAATGTATTTTCTTATGTCGAATTTGGGGTCCCGAAACCACTATTCTGACTAGGCCGTATTTCGGGATGTTACATTTCTCCCCCCTTTACGGATTTTCATCCCGAAAATCTTACTAGAAAAGTAGTTTAACTTTCACATAGACTCTTCTATCCCATCTTTTTAATCTTTCATACTAAAATTATGAGCAATTCTTCGCTATACTTCACATTAACTGAATCTTGACCTCTATCGGAGAATTCATATACACAAAGGTCCGTTCTATACCGTAATGGCACATACACACATAACATAGTTAGATCTTTTCAGATTCAAAAGGTGAAGCTAGCCAGTTTATCATGGCCTCATACTCTCTATAATTCTTACGCCCTGATTGTTCACAAATTCGACTCTCAGTCGCTTTGAAATTTCAAAGCCTCCTTTAATTTCTCAATAAATCACGATACAAATCCTAGATATCAATCCGATTGACAAATACTAGAATTCTATGAAGTTCGAAAATCTCAGAGGTACATAATTCATTTAATTTGATAATTGAGAATTCAGTACATACTGACATGATCTTACATATTTCATCAAACACTTAATACGAGTCACATAACATCTTTTCTTTTTCAGAAATAGGGATAATCCAGATATGAAATCCATAGTAACTCTTTCTCATTTTCATTCTAGCATCAACACTGACGAAAATATTTTTGATGGCACTTGATATTCAACTTTAACTCTACTAACAGGTCAAGTTTTCACTCACAAGGATTAGAAATGTCGAGTTTCAAACTCGATCACTAATACACTACTCTTTTGAATTTCCTTGAAACTTCTATATCAGCTCTGGATTTTCTGTCGAAACCCTAGTGACTGTATTTGGCTTTTCTCAAAGATCATACAATAACCATCTCATCATCTTTTAATACCTAAGTCATTTACACTATAGCAAACTCAGGTCTTTCTATGACATCAGATACTTTAAGTTATCACTTGTCTTGTTGTCTTAAAACACATCATCATTAAAACAACAATACATCACTGAAAATTAAGAAGTCTTTGCTCAACATAGACTAGACCAGTTCAAAGGCTTCGGTTAACAATGTTCTCATCTAATCAAAGCTTTACTAACATATAATAAGCCATTCCATTTTCACTCAGTGATAACTTTATCAATCATAATAATTTTAATTCATAACATGGTCTCCTAGAAAATATACTTTCTTTATTCAAATGTCCATCCTTTACTCGTATAAGAGATGGAACCTTATTTCCAGCTCGAAAAATATACTCAAGCATAAACACCTCATTTAATCTTTCAAAAAAAATTCGCATAGAATAAACAACTACGTCGGGTTCTGCTATCAAACAATATCATAACCAAACATTCCTTTCTTCATGCTATTAACACATCTCAAATACAAAAATATTTCAAAATCTCACTTATCATGCCAATCAAAGACCTTTACTATTGCTTTAACTCAAAATAACAAAAATATACCACTGGAAAGCATTAACTTTAATTAACTTACTCGGAAAAGAAATCCACCAAACAAATTAAAACTCACAGTTTCACTACTTATGCCTTTGTTGATATTAATTCTTTACACAAGAATTAAAGAAATTCAAAACAATAATATCTAATCACGATATCGTATCGAAAGACCAAAAACAAGGTTCATAAGAAAACGTGAAAGACCTCAATGGTTCATTAGAGAAAAGAAGTCCAGAAGAAAATATCATTCTGACCACTTAAGATGGATGCAACAAGAATAATATACTTTCCCATATACATACCGGACAATTCAACTATTAGAAGGAACTGAATCATAGCATCATACACCTTTTTCATCAATTCCCAATAGACAGAAGGTAACACAGTACTAGAAAGAAATAGGGTCATGTAGATTATGTACCAATCAAACTGACAATGCCTTTGTCTATCATTAAGATTAGGGAACATTTCCATTTTACAAAAATTCATCAGAGAATATATATCCACTATGAACAATTTCCAGAAATAAATGGACTCATAAAGTGCCTTACGAAAGACAGTCATAATCTGGTCACTGTGATTACCACATTCAGATATCTTACATCTTGAATATTACTATTCCTCAAACTATCTCTTACTAGCTCTACATTAATGTATCAATCCATTTTAGTCTCTGATCATATTTGTAGTCGTTCTACCATTAAATCATTTGATCTCATACTTGTGAGCTTATTCAACTCTAATCCCCAAAAATCCTTTACTGCAACACCACCCTAGTAAGGGGGTGGGTCGTAAGGTCCATAACTCATCTCTTATACACATATGAATATCATATAACGCTATTTCATCATCATAGTAACATTTTCACAAGCATATCATTCACATCAGGCAAATTTTTATTCACACTTGTATTACACGAATTTTCCAACTATCTTATTTAATCAAGTGCACTTATGTATGCACTTCATGAGTTCTGAACAACTTTACTTATCTCATTCATTTCATCAAACAAGTCATGCACATAGTATCTTATGAGGGTCAAACAAACATGAGTAAGTATGTCACAATTGAAAATTTTATCTTGCACATCATCATATACATATCATTCCGTTCATATAAATCAAACCAATCAATTTAGCACATTTACTTGGGCTCCACGAGTTTGCCATTTGCAATTATTCAAAATAGTATACATAGGCATTTATCCCATCGATACTTTCGATAAGTTACCTAAACACATGCATTCGTTCAAATAAATTAATCATAGATGAGCTCATTATGATATAATCTTTTATCTCATTTCATTTAATCAAGTACACCAAGTGTACAACATCATATGAATCATTGAACAAGCATGGGTACTTGTCACAACATGTATTTCCACCTCACATGTTATCACGTATATCATGAACTTTTATTCATAATTTTCTGAATCTAGGCTTATCATGACTATATTTTACCCAAAAACCTTAGCATCGCATTTAACATAGTCGGTGTAACTCGGTTGGAGAGTACCTCTATCCAAATAAGATGGTTCTCATTCGCGTCGGGAGACATCACACTATCACGGATTGGTGGCATGCATAGCTAGACTCTTATTCATGCTAGGTTAGTCTGAGAACTGACTAAACCATAGTTCTGATACCACTAAATGTAACACCCCTACCCGTGTCCAACACTGGGATAGAATACGAGGCGTTACCAGACTGAGAGATTCTTAAACATGCAAAATCGAGTCATAAAATTTTGTTCCAAATTTAAAACCAATAAAATATATTCATAGTGTCCCTATTATAGGCCTACGAGGCCCATAACTTGCATTTAAAATGGTCCAAGACTAAACCGAAAACTTTGGAAAGTTTTAGGAAAATTTAGAAACTTTTTTCATAAAACAGGGTCACACGCCCATGTGGGCACAAGGGCACGCCCGTGTGTCATCAACACGCCCGTGTCCTCAGGACGTGTAACTCTCTATTTATGACGTCAGCACACAATTTGAACCACACGGCCAGGCCACACGCCTACGTCACCGAGCCATGTTCCTCACACGGATGAGACACACGGATGTGTCTCAATCCGTGTGGCCAACACTTGGGCTATTTTCCAAGCCTTCATGTTACCCAAAATCCCTTACATCTTTATACATGTCATAACCACAATTCATAGAAACATTTTAATGATTAAAACACTCTTTATTAAGACACAACATGACGTTTTCGAGGCATTATACACTGTAACAGCCCGATTTTGGGCCTAGTCAGAACAGTGGTTTCGAAACCACTCTTCCAAGGCCAGAGAAATTATTTTTAATGTTATTTTATGTGTTATAGCATGATTATATGAGTGCATGAAAATTTTGGTGAAATAATTTTAGCGATTGCTTGCTTAATTGAGAAAAAGGACTAAATCGCATAAAGGGCAAAAGTTTTGTTTTGCTAGATAAATATGTTAAATAGCTAGAGAACCAAAATTTTGGGTCTTTAAAGATCAAATGTACCCTTAAGAAAGGCTTGGCCGGCCATAGAGAGAAACAAAGTAGAAAAGTCAAAATTAGGTGTGGTTGGTAACTTAATTTTGACTGAAAATAGAATAAAATAAAACAAATGGTATCATATTTTCATCTTTCTTCTTCCCCACTGAAAATGGCAGTAAACAAGAGGGTTTTAAGAGCCTAAACTTTCAGCCACTTAGTTGTCTTGCAAGTAAGTGATTTTGATGACTTTTCTTGAAGATTTTTACATTTTTGGTACCCCTAAAGCTTAATCTAGCTATTGAGGGGACTATTTTGCAAAATGGTTGAGAGTATAGGATTTTTACATGAAATCATATGTGTTGTTAACTAAAATTTTATGGAAGAATATGAGTTATGGTTGTGAAATAAATAGCTTTTGTAAAGTGATTTTCATGGGGCCATTTTGTAAAAGTTATAAAATAGGTTGTAATTGTATGAAATAGTGGAAATTTGGGGTTTTCATAAGAGTAATAAATGGTCTGTTAGGATTGGCTAATAAGGAAATTCGATAAAAATCAATTTTCGAGCCTAGGGGTAAAATGGTCATTTTGCAAAAGATGTGAATTTTGATTATCCAATTTTATTTAGTGATTAAGTGAGTGAATTTAATCATGCTGGATCAAGAAAAATCAAGATTCGGGCTTAAATCAAGAAAGTACATGGTTAAGGACAAAAAGAGAATAATTAGTCGAAATTGCATTTGAGGTAAGTCCGTCTGATTAAATAAGTATGATATCCATGTTATAGTTAATATACTTGAAATCTATCTTGCTATGATTGTATTGAATTTTACGTTGAAGATATTGTATATGAGAAAGTGATGCCAAATGTTAATAACATAAATGTGATGATTGAATGTATTGGAAATTTGATGGAATATGATATTCCATTGAAATGAGTAAGTTGGGTGTAAATAATGAAACTACAAGGTTATTATGCGTGATTAAAGTGAAATAGCATAAATTGTTTGATTGTGACTATGAGTAATGGTATGATGAGACCTAATGTGATAAACTCTCAGTTGAACCTTAGGAATAGATTGGATATTCATGCCATGACATTGGGTGATATGTGTGCTAGTGTAAGACATGTCTAAAACATGCATCAGCCACATTATGAGAGCCAGTATTACATGTCTGGGACATGCATCAGCCTCGAGATATACAAGCTAGTGTAAGACATGTCTGGGACATGCATCGGCATTGAAACAAGAGCTAGTGTAAGGCATGTCTAGGACATGCATTAGCCTCGAGATATACAAGCTAGTGTAAGACCTGTCTGGGACATGGCGTCAGCTCGTTGTGTGTCAGTGTAAGACCTATCTGGGACATAGCATTGACACCGTTAGATGAGAGCCAGTGTAAGACCTGTTAAGGACACAACATCAACCTCGATATATGAAAGTCAATGTAAGATCTGTTTAGGACATGGCATCGACTTTGATGTGCTAGCCAGTGTAAGACCATGTCTAGGACATGGCATCGGCATCTTATCCCATGTTTGGGGCTATTGAATATCCTTTAGTATACCAAATGGTTCAGTGAGAGATTTATGGTTTATATCGAAATGAGAGAACTTATGACCATATGGTGAGTGGTACAGGTACTTACATGAAATTGATGAGATTTGAATTCAATCCTTGTTATATGATTAATAAAGAATGAATATGAGTAAGTATATGAGCATGTTGAGTAACACAGGTATGTATGTCAAACTCATGAGAAATGATTTCGGTTTATGATGTACATTTGGTGAGGATGTAAATAGGTAAGTTATGCCTATGAGAATGATTTCGTAATGACCTTATGATTCTAGGTCTATACTTATGATGTATAAACATGTATTTTTACCAATGTGGTGAAAATGAATTAATAAGGTGTGATAAACTTAGTATTATTAATTTTCACTAAAACAGTTTTAGGCAGCAGTAGTAGCCCGACTTTGAAAATCCACCAAAAATTGTGAAAATTGAGTTAGAGGATGAATAGAATATGAAATTAAATCTTAATGAGTATAATTTTACATAGAGGAAACGGTGTAAGTAAAAGAGTTTCATATTATGAAATATTTAAATTTTTGTGATACAGAGTCAGAATGATTTCAAAATCCCCTATTCTAATTTGAGAAAATCATTGAAAATTGTACAAAAATAGTTGTAGGCTATAACTTATATTCTTAGAATTATTAATGAGTATATTGTTAAGAGAAATAGATGGGAACATCATCTGAGTCCCGTATCATGAGATAATTAATTTTTAGTGAAGAGGGGTCAGAACTATCAGTTAGTGAAAAATGGGTAAATTTAAGGAATAAATTGTACTTATTGGCTAGACCAAAAAATCTAAAAATTTTATGGTAAGAAGATATGTGAGTCTAGTTTCAAAGAAAATTAGCCGAAGTTAATTTGGAGTTCCGTAGCTCCAAATATAAATAATTTAACGACTGTGACTCGAGAAAATAGATTGACCTGAACATAAATAAAAGTGTAAATATGGTTGTATTACCTTGAGAAGCAAGTTGATAAATTGCTTATTATTTTCATACAGTCTTACTAAGCTATAAAGCTTACTCCCTTCCTTTCCTTTTCTTTAGTGTTGACAGGTTAGCTCGGGGTTGGAGATTGTCGGAGGCAGCATCACACTATCAAGCCATCGCCTTTGAAGTAGTGACCCATATTTGTTAAGCGTTTTCGTGTGAGTGGCATGTATAGGGACTTAGTTTTTATGTTAGCCATTATTATGATTAGCCAAAGGTATTGGCTTACATTGAGTTACTTATATATAGGCATGAGGTGTGGCTCATAGTGATTATGGTTAGTAAACTTATCTATCTATGCCATGTTCTAATGCTTATGATGTGATTATGCTTGTTGGCTATATATCGTTGGTATTATGAATTATGCGCATGATGAATGTTTTATGACCAATCTAAATGGTCATGGCTATGAAATAAATGTGTCTTAATATGGGATGCTGAATCATTGAAATGATGTCATGATATGTGTCCTTAGTATGTATATTGATGTGAAAGATTAAAGGTAACATAAAAGGCTTGGTAAATAGCCTAAGTGTTAGCCACACGGGCAGAGACACAGCCATGTGTCTCAGCCGTGTGGAGGACACGGCCTAGTACATGGGTGTGTGGCCTGGCTGTGTGATTCAATTTTTTTTGCTGACGTCATAAACAGAGTTACACGGCCTAAGGACACAGGCGTGTCCATGTGTCCACACGGGCGTGTCCTTGTGTCCACACGAGCGTGTCCCTGTGTCCACACGAGCGTGTGACCATGTTTCATGAAAACTTTCCTAAGTTTTTCCAAAAATTTCCAAAGTTCTAAGTTTAGTCTTAAACTGCCTTTAATGCATGTTTTGAGCCTCATTAGCTCGCGTAAGGGACATTATGCATGTGATGGAATGTTTTTAATTTAAACGAAATTTTATGGCCCGATTTTATGAACTGGTGTAAGTATAAGTCTGGTAACGCCTCGAACCCTGTCCCGGCATCGAATACGAGTAAGGGTGTTACATACACATTTACATTTTCTTCACATTATACCGATTCTAGGCATACCAAATCTCATTTATTTGACCAAGTCAAATACTTGACCACTTATTCTCTTATACTATGATTATCAACTTATCCATCCAACATTCATGTTTAAGGCATTATAATCTTACTTGCCCTATTATACATTTACCATGGTCATGAACACTTCGAATGGTCATGAAGCATTCATCACACATGCATGTCACAACACCAATCATGCATGACCAAGCACCATGTTCACATCATTTCATCACAAACATTATAACATAGCATGCAAAGATAAATTTATAAACCATACTCAATATGAGCCACACCCTATGGTCATATAAAAATGAATCAAAATAAGCCAATACATTTGGCCAAATCATAGAACACATATCATAAAAACTAATCCCTATACATACCACTCACTTGTAACTTCTCAACCTATGTATCAATATCCCAAGGTAATAGCTTGGTAGTGTGATGTTGCCTCCGACGTTCTCCAACCCAGAGCTGACCTGGCAAGAATAAAAGAAATGGAAAGGAGGGAGTAAGCTTTACGCTTAGTAAGCTCGCATGAAAAATAATAAGCAATATGGTAATATGCTATTTTTCAGTTTCCCTCTTTTTATTCAAAATCTAGATAAGTTGTTTTCTCGAGCCAAAGTAATTAAATTATTTATATCTAGTGCTAAAGAACTTCAAATTAAGATTTGCTAATTTTCCCTGAAACTATACTCACATATATTTTTACCATAAAAGTTTTAGAATTTTTGGCCCAGCCAATAAGTACAGTTTATTCCTTAAAGTTACCCTTCTTTCACTATTTGACAGTTCCGACCTCTCTTCACTACGAATTAATTATCTCATAGTAAGGAACTCAAATGATGCTCTCATCTATTTCCCTTGAAAATATATTCATTAAGGGTTTTAAGAATATAATATATAACCCATAATTATTTTTTACAAGTGATTTTCAAAAGTTGAGACAGGGGATTCCGAAATCACTCTAACCCTGTTTCACAAAAATTTAAATATCTCATCTTTTTGAGATTCCTTTACTTGCACCATTTCCTTTATCTGAAACTAGACGTAATAAGCTATAATTTTATATTTTTTTCAGTCTCTAACTCAATTTACACTATTTTTGGTGGATTTTAAAAGTTGAACGACTGCTATTGTTCTAATCTGTTTTAGTGCAACATAATGATAATCATCACAAATTTGTCATAGAAGTTATTCTCATAAATATCATTCATTCATTTACATTCTTATCACAAGTCCATTTCATTTCTCATGTCAAACACATGCTCATGGGTTTTGAGTACGTACTTGTGCTATCTCTTAGCACTTCCATTTAACCAAACATGACAATCAAATGCATCATACTAGTATCATCTAAGCATAGATGAGTTTATCATTTCATGTATTTCTATTCCATTTCTCATTTAAATTCCCGTTGACTTTCTCAGAATCTCGATGGATAGCTCATTTATCGTCAAATCATACAAGTGATCATTTTCACGCACGCACTCCGGCGAACCTCATATCTTATGACGGGATTACCTGTCCAGGCTAAATCCCCCGTAGTATAAACTCATAGAGTGATGTCACGATTACCAGTCCAGGCTAAATCCCTTAAAATGACAAACACTCTTAATGAGCTCGGATCTAAATTACTAGTCCAGGCTAAATTCAGACTCAAATTGGATTACCCATTCGAGCTAAATCCATAATGCACAGAAATTCTTCGGGAGGCTAGATCACTTTTGGAACACCCGTCCGGGCTAGATCCTTTCTATACCGAGATCAACGGATTACCCGTATAGGTTAAATCTTTTTCTGCAACACATGCAGGATCTCGTATCATGTAAGAACGACATATCCATCAAATGTCCTTTTTATTCAACCAGGACATTTTACCATCTTTTCATCAATACAATAGTTTCATAATATCAATCATGTTTTCATGGTAACAATTAACATATAATACATGAAACATCGAGACACATAATACATGGTAGAAATGAAACATTTACATTTCACATACTATCAAGGCATTAGAAATATCATACATTGTGACATTAATTATGTACTTACTAATCATGTATCATTATTCTCATGAATTCCATGCATCATTGTTTCATAACATATTTTCACATCATGAAATCATTCCATCACCTTTCAATGTATTCACTCATGCCATTCATACAATAGCAATAAGGGATTTTTAATTTAAACAAGCATTGCATTATTATTGACACATGAACTTACCTCGGACTCGAAAATGACAATTTACCATTTTAGTCCATAACCTTGTATTTTTCGATTTAAGCCTAAATCTCAATTTCCTTGATCTAACATTACAAATATAGCTCATTTTTTACTCATATTATTCAAATGGGTCCATAAATCATACTTTTATAAATTTGCATTTTGACCCTTAAACTTTCACTTATTTATGTTTTGGCCCCTAGGCTCGTAAAATGATTTTTATTCAATTTCCTTGCATTTCAAGCCTAGAAAAATCATTTTAACTATGTCAGCCCCCAATTTCCACTAAATCACCCTTTTATGACCAATTTTACAACTTTTACAAAACGGTCCTTTCGGACGTTTTCATCGAAAATCACCTAGTAAAAGTCATTCCTCTAACTATAAACATGCATAATCTACCATTAAACCTCAAAATATCAGCATGTCACTTATGGTTCAATTTTTAAACATAAACCCTAGCTCAAAATAATGGTAGAAATAAGTAGATCATGTTACCGGGACTACAAAAATGTAAAGAACATTAAAAACGGGGCTTGGGATCACTTACAAATGAGCTTGGAAGCTTGAACCAAACCCTATCCATTGCTTCCATGTAACTTTCACCTGGATGAAGAAGATGGGCATGAATTTGGCTTATTTTCTCTTTTTATTATTTTAATTACCAAAAGACCAAAATGCCCCTAACTTAATAATATTCTATTTCACCCATTTCATGTCTATTTTGGTCCAAAAAATTAACCAATGGTATCTCTAATTTAAAATTTCATAACAATTAGGCACCTCTAACATGTAGAACTTAACTTTTGCACTTTTTACAATTTAGTACTTTTGACCAAATTGAGTGCCCAAACGTCAAAATTTTCAAACGAAATTTTCATAAAATCATCTCATAAAATTGTAGACCATAAAAATATAATAAGAATGAATTTTCTTACATCGAATTTGGGGTCCAGAAACGACTATTCTAACTAGGCCCTATTTCGGGATGTTACATCATGTCTGGGACATCGGTATCGTATTTGATTCGTGTAAGACCTTGTCTGGGACAGTGGCATCAATATGAGATAGCAAGTAAGACCATGTCTGGGACGTTGGCATTGTTCGATACATGTGATTATCCGAGTAGCCTATTCAAATTGGAATGGTTCAACAGGCAATGATAAGTTGTGTTCAAAGGTGTAAAATGAACTAAATGATCAGGTTTGAGTTAGTTGATCACTGATTTAAAATTAAGGTAAGTTGGCCAATTGATATGTTATGCTAAATTTTAAAAGTTATTAATGTGAACATATGTGTATTTGAGTAGTATATTCGGCCATATAATATGAATATGTATATGTATATTAAGTTATATTTTGATTCATGAATATTTGTGTATGAGAGTAAATGTACTTTGTTAATATATGTATGTACATTCGGTTCCAACTAATTCTATATGTGAAAGCATATGATATACATGAAATTGTAAGTTTGTGAATTAATTTGAATATGATAGTATAGTTTGAGTTGATTATGTTATTAAGATGATTATTTGCTTATGACTTACTAAGCTTAAATAGCTTACTGTGTGTGTTCTTGTTTATCTCTGTTTTATAGATTTTGGATTCAAGTTACAAGCTCGGGGATCGTCAACAAAGTCCATCACACTATCGACTGTCTTCGGTATTTTTATAAGTGAACTTTCTAACCTATGGCACGTATAGGCTGGATTATATTTTGAAATGTTGAATTTTGGTTTATGTAAATTTGAGCCATGCGAAAATGCCTTATTACTTTGATATGTATGTATTTAATGTTTTGTTTAAGTGATAGTCATGTTTGATTTTGGTGTTCGGTTATTGCTTGTATGTGTTATATGCTTTGGAATTGGTTGATGATTTCAAATATATATATGTGGTTGATGAATCGGCTATGGTATATATTCATGAGTATGTTTGGTTGATTCAACTATGATTCATGCTAAGATAAAATATACATGTGAACTTGGTTGATATGTTTGGTTAAGGTGTTATATGTGATTTAGCATCAATGGATATTTGGTTATGACCGAACATGGTAAGAATTTATTTTGATAAATTTCTTACATGGTATGAAAGTTATGTGTTTGGATAAATATAATTGTATTTGGTTAGGTGATAAAATATAAATGATGGTTATGAACCAGTTGTGATTCAAAATATATATGTATATAATTATATAATGTTTTTATATGATATTTATGTATATGATAATATATAGTTGTAATTTATTTGAATTGATGTGTAAAATATGGTTGGTATATATATGGATAATAATTCATTTCCATGAAAGGTTATATGGATATGGAATGATAGGGTAAAACGTAGAAAATGTAATTTTGAACATATCGTGATTATTAGATATGTTTATATATGGTAATGCATTGAACTAAATGATCAAATGAATAGTGAATTTTGTATTGGCAAATCACATAGGTAATATGAATTTTATATGATGCATATATGTTCAGTTTGGGCAAAATGATATGATCAAGTGTAATTTGTTTTGTGAGTAACTTATTGGTTGGTTGTATGAAATATTTCATGCATGTAAAGTAATAGGTAAAATGAAAGTAGAAATTGAATAAAGCATCTATATTTAGCATGTTTTAACTTTCGGTTATTACATTGGAAATTGATTATAGTAAAAGTAGTTCTTGCTATAAGATAACTGAATGGTTATATGTGAATTTAATAAATTGATTGTGCTTTGTATATTATTGATTCATGATTTGTTTAAATTAAAATTATAGATGTATGTTTTCGAATTTAATCTGAGTGATGATATGAATACATGAAAGTTGTATCTTTTTCGGTAATGTCCCGTAACCCTATTCCGGCGACGGATACGGGTTAGAGGTCTTACATAAGGAGAAAATCGTAATTTTGTGAAAGTCTAAGGGCAAAATGGTCATTTTTTCCAAAATAAGAATTATGAAATGTCTTGATTAATGTGATAATTAAACTACTGAATTTTATCATTATAGATCAAGAAATACGTTTCCAGACCTAAATCGGGGGAAGACCAAGCTTGTAGGCTAATTTAAACTAGTCGCCCATATTTTGTATACCGAGGTAAGTTACATGTAAATATCACAATTCCATTGTTATTATGCATTAAATAATTAATATCACATGAAATGTTTGATTTTGTTACGAATATGCAGGATGATATTTAATGTGGTAAAACTCCCTGTTGAACCGTAGGAATAGATCAGATATCCATGCGGTGATACTAGGGTTATGAGAGCTAGTATAAGACCATGTCTGGGATATGACATCGGGCTCAATATGTGAGCCAATGTAAGACCATGTTTGGGACATGGCATCGGCCTCGATATGTGAGCCAGTGTAAGACCATGTTTGGAACATGGCATCGGCATTGATATGAAAGCTAGTGTAAGACCATGTCTGGGACATGGCATCGACCTCGATATGTGAGCTAGTGTAAGACCATGTCTAAGACATGGCATTATAAGACCATATTTTGATCATGGCATCGGCACCGATATATGAGAGCTAGTGTAAGACCATGTCTGGGACATGGCATCGGCATCTTACCCCTTTGTATGAGGCTTGTCGGGTATCCATCTATTTTTCCAACTGATTCAATGGGTAATTTAAAGATTATATCATGATTAAGAAAAGTTATGATTATGTTGCAAGTGGTACAGGTACCTACACGAAACTTATAAGAATGAGCTCAAGTTATGTATATGAATAGTAAGGATGAAAATGAGTAAGTTATGTCTATAGTCATTCGAGAATCTTGTGCATGTGTATGATATATTATGAGTATGATGTTACTTGGTAAAGTGATTTTAATTATTTACTTGTAACTTACTAAGCTTTATGCTTACTTCCTCTTTTTTCCATTTTTCTTATAGTGCCGCCAAGTTAGCTCGGGAATCAAAGGACATTGGAGGCATTGATCACACTATCACCTAAAGTTTTTTTTGGTATAGTTGGTTTAAATGTTTTGAGCGTGGCATGTATAGGGACTTGGTCTTTTGTTTAGTGTCATGTTGGTTTAGCCACAAGTGTTGGCTCATATGAATGTGATATTCATTTTATATAGGCTATTGATGTTGGCTAATATTGATTATTATTAAATGCATTTGATGAAAATTCTTATGGATGTGTTGTTGCATGGTTTGTGTTTATAAGTAGGAGATGTTGTATGTCATAGGAAATAGCTTGAAAATGATGTATGGATGTCTAGGTATTGGCTGAAATGGTCATATGTTTATGTGGTATCGGTATTGTTAGATATTTTTGTAGGAGGGTGTAAGTAAGGGTGACAAAAAGGCTTGGCAAATAGCCTTGTTTTTATCCACACGGGTAGATACACGGGTGTGTGTTTAGACCGTGTGTGACACACAGTCTGCCCCATGGGCGTGTAGTTAGGCCGTATGTCCCTTGCACCAAAAATTGGCAAAACAGAATGCCCAGTAGTAACCACACGGGCGGAGACACGACTGTGTGTCTCAACCATGTAGAGGACACGGTCTAGCACACGGGCTTGTGCCTTGGCTGGGTGCCCTTAAATGGTTGATGACGTTAGAAATAGAATGTCAAGTTTTTGTACACAGGCTGAGACACGGGTGTGTGTCAAGCCATGTGAAAACCCCTGTAGATTCGAATTGAGAAATAAATTCGCATGGGTTAGGGACACAGGCGTGTCCCGATATGTTCAGTCCGTGTGAGCTATACGGGCCTTCAATATGATCATGTTAAGAGGACACACAGGCGTGTTGCCTTCCCACACGGGCGTATGCCCTTATTCGTATTGAAATTATTCAAAGTTTTCAAAATGTTCGGTTATTTCCCGAACCGTTTCGAAAGTGTGTTTTTGGGCCTCGAAGGTTCATATTAAGGGCATTAAGAAAAAGTTTGAAAGTTTTAAATTTGAGAAAAATTTGATGACCCGAAATTGTTTGTATGCATGTGTTTAATTCTAGTAACGCCTTGTACCCGGTCCCGGCATGGGATATGGGTAAGGGGTGATAGATTTAGTGGTATGAAAGCTGTAGTTTAGTTGATTCTCGGATTAGTGTAGCAAGTGTACAAGTCTAGCTATACATGCCATAAATACATTGTGATAGTGTGACGACTCTTGACAAATTTAAATTATGTTTTCTTATCGTAAATGGATCCCGACGGAGCAGTGGCGAATGATGTAGAGAGTAATGTGCCGTCTCCCGCTAAAGGGACTACGCCAGTCGAGAGTGGGGCCGTGACATTTAGCTAGGGTGGAGGGGCTATAGAAGCCTACCTCCACATGATGAATGCATAGTATTCGAAGTTTGTACGTGCAAATCTGAACACTCCACCTCCTCCACCCCCTGTAATCCCCTAACCTACCCTCATAGCTCCCTAAGCCGTAGAGATGACTAGACGGGAGAAACTTCCGGTTGACAGAATTCGAAAACAAGAGGCCAAGGAATTTAGAGTGAATATAGATGATGACCCAGAAAGGGCAGAATTCTGGCTTGAAAATACCATCAAGGTATTCGATGAGTTGTCTTGCACACCTGAGGAGTGAATGAAATGTGTGGTGTCACTCTTAAGAGACTCGGCCTATCACTGGTGGAAAACGCTCATATCAGTTGTACCGAGGGAGAGGGAACTTGGGACTTTTTCCAGGAAGAGTTTTGTAAAAGTATATTCGCTGGAGATTTATAGACCAAAAGAGAAAGGAATTCCTTGAATTAAAGCAAGGCCAAAGGACAGTAACAGAGTATGAACGTGAGTTTGTGAGGCTCAGCAAATACGCTCGAGAGTGCTTATCCACCGAGGCTATCATGTGCAAGATATTTGAGGATAGATTGAATGAAGACATCAAACTATTAGTTGGCATATTAGAGTTAATGGAATTTGTGATGCTTGTTGAGAGAGTTTGCAAGGCAGAAGAATTGGCCAAAGAGAAGAGAAAAGCTGATATTGAGTCTCGTGACTCAAAGAAAAGACAGATGGGGAAAGCACATCAGACCACATCCAAGAGATCAAGAGAGTTTCCCTACTCGATCAAATGCTTCTGTGGGATTCTCGAGTAGAAATAAGAATAACCAATACATGGCTTCTAAAGCTCAAACCACTTTTATTGCGAGTGTTGGTAGTGCTTGGCCAAATAGGCCAGAGTGTTCGCAGTGTGGTAGACGTCATTTCGGTGAGTGTCGAGGAAATGATAGAGGTTGTTTCAAGTGCAGTTCACTAGACCACTTCATCTAAAACTGTCCTGAAATGGATGAGACAGACAAGAAGCAAGATGTGAGAGCGAGTAATGCTCCTTCGAGGGGCAGACCATAGAAGAACCCGAGAAGTGGGGCTAGCAATAGAGGTGCGCATCGAGATTCCACTGTGAGGTCCGAGGGTCGAGTGCCTGCAAGGACTTATGCCATTCACGCTCGCGAAGAGGAATCATCACCGGATGTGATTACGGGTACTTTTTCTCTTCATGATATTTCTGTTGTTGCTTTGATTAATTCGGGGTCTACCCTTTCATATGCTTGTGTGAAACTGGTGTCTACCATGAATATGCCTATCGAGTCTACAAAATTTGTGGTAAAGGTGTCAAACCCATTAGGCAAGCATGTATTAATTGACCAAGTATGTAGAAATTATCCCTTGACAATTAGAGGTTATTGTTTTCTGGCTAAACTCATGTTATTGTCGTTAGATGAGTTTGACGTTATCCTTGGTATGGATTGGTTGTCTACTCATGATGTTATAGTGAATTGTGGAAAGAAATTCATTGAACTGAAATGTGAAAATGGGGATATCCTTCGGGTTGAACCCACTGAACCGGATAGCTTACCTGTAGTGATTTCTTCTATGACTGCTGAGAAATATATGAGAAAAGGGTATGAGTCTTATCTCGCATTTTTGTTGGATACCCAAGTGTCGGAAGTAAAGATTGAGTCAGTGCCAGTGGTATGTGAGTTTCCAGATGTGTTTCCAGAAGAGTTGCCCAGACTGATTCCAACTAGGGAAGTAAAGTTTGGTATTGAGTTTGTCCCTAGTACAATGCCTATTTCGATTGCCCCGTATAGGATGGCACTATTGGAGTTAAAAGAGTTGAAGGTTCAGCTACAAGAATTAACGGATAAGGGTTTTGCGAGACCGAGCTATTCTCCGTAAGGTGTTCTGGTACATTTTATGAAGAAGAAAGACAGGTCAATGAGGTTATATATAGAGTACAGACAGCTCAACAAGGTGACTATGAAGAACAAGTATCCTTTGCCAAGGATCGATGATCTATTTGACCAATTGAAAGGAGCCACAGTGTTTTCTAAGATAGGCTTAAGGTCCGGCTATTACCAGCTAAGGGTTAAGGAGTGAGATGTACTGAAAATCGCGTTTCGGATGAGGTACGGGCACTATGAGTTTCTTGTCATGCCCTTTGGTTTAACAAATGCTCCCGCCGTGTTTATGGATTTAATGAATTGTATTTTTTGACCCTACATGGATAAGTTCGTTGTTATTTTTATCGATGATATATTAATTTATTCTCGCGATTAGAGTGAGCACGCGGAGCATTTGAGAACTATTTTGTAGGCTTTAAGAGATAAGCAGTTGTATTCCAAGTTTTGTAAAAGTGATTTTTGGCTCCGAGAGGTCAAATTCTTAAGACACATGTTGTCAAGTGATGGAATTAGAGTTGACCTGAGTAAGATCTCGGCTATTGTTGAGTGGAAACCATCGAGGAATGTATCAGAGATTACAAGCTTTCTAGGCTTGGTGGGTTACTTCAAACGATTTGTTAAAGGATTCTCCATAATTGCTACTCCGATGACGATGTTGCTACAGAAAGATTTTAAGTTCGAATGGACGAAAAAATGCCAACAGAGTTTCGAGAAACTATAGGTGTTCTTGACTGAAGCTCCAATTTTAGTGCAATCGAAACCGAGAAAAGATTTCATGGTGTATAGCGATGCATCCTGGAATAGATTAGGATGCGTGCTCATGCAAGAATGCATAGTAATAGTGTTTGCCTCGAGACAACTGAAGTTGCATAAGAAAAATTATCCAACTCATGACTTAGAGTTAGCCACCATAGTGTTCACTCTGAAGAGTTAGAGACACCATTTGTATGGCGAAAGATGCCGAGTATTCACCAAGCATAAAAGTTTAAAGTATTTGATGACTCAGAAGGAACTAAAACTTTGCCAACGAAGATGGCTTGAGCTCGTAAAAGACTACAAACTGGTAATCGACTATCACCCGGGGAAGGCGAACGTGGTCGCCGATGCTTTGAGTAGGAAGTTATTGTTTGCTTTGAGGGCTATGAACACTCACTTG
Organism: Gossypium longicalyx; assembly: GCA_025698465.1. Lineage (NCBI taxonomy): Eukaryota > Viridiplantae > Streptophyta > Magnoliopsida > Malvales > Malvaceae > Gossypium > Gossypium longicalyx. The sequence continues at coordinate 50,051,273 of CM046995.1, forward strand.
TTAGTAACCGAGGATGGTTCCATTTTAGCCGAGTTGAGTGTGAAACCAGTGTTTTTGCAAGAGATCTGCGAATCTCAAAAAGGTGATAAAGAATTGCAAGCTAAGATAACTCAGTGCGAGACAGGTATAGAATCAGATTTTTTGATTGGTTCAGATGGCTGTTTAATTTTTTGAGATAGAATTTGTGTACCCAAACACGATGAGCTTATTTGGAAAATTTTGCATGAGGCACATAGCAGTTGTATGTCTATCCATCCGGGTAGTATGAAAATGTACAATGACTTGAAGAAATTTTATTGGTGGTTGGGAATGAAGAGAGACTAAGTGCCTAATTTGTCAGCAAGTGAAAGCTAAACACCAAGCATCTTCGAGTTTACTTCAGCCTGTGATGGTCCCCGAATAGAAATGGGCTGTATTACTATAGATTTTGTGTCAGGGTTGCCTTCCACGCCAAGGAAGAAATATTCCGTATGGGTTGTGGTTGATAGGCTAATAAAGTCAGCTTATTTTATACCGATGCATATGGATTATCCGCATGAAAAATTGGTTGACTTGTATGTTTCCAAAATTGTGATACTTCACGGAGTGCCCTTGTCGATTATTTTAGATAGAGATCCGAGGTTTACCTTGCGATTTTGGAAAAATTTACAAGAAGCTTTGGGGACAAAGTTGAGTTTTAGCATGGCTTTCCATCCTTAAACCGATGGTCAGTCAGAGAGAGTAATTCAGGTTCTTGAAGACATGTTGCGGTGTTGTGTCCTTGAATTCCAAGGTAGTTGGGAAAAGTATTTACCGCTGGTAAAGTTCACCTACAGCAGTAGCTATCAGTCGAGTTTTAAAATGGTACCTTATGAGGCTTTATACGGGCGTAAGTGCCAAACGCCTTTGTATTGGACCCAACTCAGAGAAAATCAGATTCACGGGGTTGACTTAGTCAAAGAGACCGAAGCAAAAGTAAAAGTAATTCGTGACTATTTGAAGGTCGCTTCGGATAGACTGAAATCCTACGCGAACTTGAAACGAAAAGAAATTGAGTTTCAAGTCGGTGATAAGGTGTTTTTGAAAGTATCCCCGTGGAAGAAAGTCCTCAAATTCAATAAGAAAGGAAAATTAAGTCCACGTCTTATTGGACCTTATGAAGTGACAAAGAGAATTGGACTGGTAGCTTATCGACTAGCCTTGCCATCTGAATTAGAGAAGATCTACAATGTTCTCCATGTGTTGATGTTGCGCCGATACCATTCTGACCCTTCGCACGTTCTTTCACCTGCGGAGGTTAAGATTTGATCGAACATGACTTATGGTGAAGAGCCAGTTAAGATTTTGGCTTGAGAGGTTAAGCAACTGAGGAACAAGAGTATAACACTTGTAAAAGTACTATGGCATAGACATGGGATTGAAGAGGCCACATGGGAGCTCGAGAAGACAATGAGAGATCAATATCCAAACCTTTTTAACAATAAAATTTTCGGGGACGAAAATTCTTAGGGGGAGAATTGTAACAGCTCGATTTTGGGCCTAGTCAGAATAGCGGTTTTGAAACCACATATTTGAGGTTAGAGAAATTATTTTAATATTATTTTATGTGTTATAGCATGATTAATGAGTGTTTGAAATTTTCGGTGAATTAATTTCAGTGATTGCATGCTTAATTTTGAAAAAGTACTAAATCAAATAAAGTGAAAAAAAAAATTTCTACTAGCTAAAGGTGTCAAATAGCTATGGAACATTAAATTAGAGGTCTTTATTGAGTAACCAAACCACAAATTTGTTAGTGGCTGAACATGGAGACAAAGAATTTGTAAGGTCAAAGTTAGGTGAAATTTAGTGACTAATTTGACTAGAAATGTAATAAAATAAGTAGAAGCTTTCATCTTTTTCATTCTTTTTCTTCTCCACCGATTTTCTCTAAGAAAGAAGCCATGAGAGCTTGAAATTTTCAACAACTTTAGACTCTTTCAAGTAAGTGATTTTGATGGTCTTTCTTGATGATTTTTGTATTTTTGGGGACCTTGTAGCTTAAGCTAACTAATAGGAGGATTATTTTGCAAAATAGTTGAGAGTCTAGGGTTTTTCCATGAAAGTACTCATGTTGGTTGCTGAATTTTTATAGAAGAAAATGAATCATGGTTGTTAAATAAACAACTTTAGTGAAAGGGGTTTTCATGAAAACACCAAAAAGGGACCATTTTGTAAAAGGTACAAAATGAGTAGTAAATGTGTGAAATAATTGAAATTGTGGGATGCTATAAGCTTAAAGTAGTTTCGGTTAGGCTTGGTTAATGTGGAAATTTGATGAAAATTGTTTTACGAGCCTAAGGGCAAAATCGTAATTTTGTGAAAGTCTAAGGGTAAAACAGTCATTTTGCCAAAATAAGAATTATGAAATGTCTTGATTAATGTGATGATTAAATTAGTGAATTTTATTATTATAGATCAAGAAATACGAAATTCGGACCTAGACTAGGGAAGACCAAGCTAGTAGACTAATTAAAACTAGTCGCCCATATTTTGTATGCCGAGATAAGTTGCACGTAAATGTCACAATTTCATTGTTATTATGCATTAAATAATTGATATTGCATGAAATGTTCGATTTTGTTACGAATATGTATGATGAGATTTGTTGTGGTAAAACTCTCGGTTAAACCGTAGGAATAGATCGAATATCCATACCGTTATACTAGGATTATGAGAGCTAGTGTAAGACCATGTTTGGGACATGGCATCAGTCTCGATATGTTAGCCAGTGTGAGACCATGTTTGGGACATGGCATCGGCCTCGATATGTAAGCCAGTGTAAGACCATGTTTGGAACATGGCATCGGCATTGATGTGAAAGCTAGTGTAAGACCACGTTTGGGACATGGCATCGAGCTCAATATGTGAGCTAGTGTAAGACCATGTCTGGGACATGGCATCGACCTCGACATGTGGTCTAGTGTAAAACCATGTTTGGAACATGGCATCGGCACCAATATATGAAAGTTAGTGTAAGACCATGTCTGGGACATGGCATCGGCATCTTACCCTTTTGTATGAGGCTTATCGGGTATCCATCTATTTTTCTAACTGGTTCAACGTGTAATTTAAAGATTATATCATGATTGAGAAAAGTTATGATTATGTTGCAAGTGGTACATGTACCTACATGAAACTCATAAGAATGAGCTCGAGTTATGTATATGAATAGTAAGGATGAAAATGAGTATGTTGTGTCTATAGTCATTCGAGAATTTTGTGCAAATGTATGATATGTTATAAGTATGATGTTACTTGGTAAAGTGATGTTAATTATTTACTTGTAACTTACTAAGCTTTATGTTTATTTCCTCTCTTTTCTATTTTTCTTATAGTGCCGTCAAGCTAGATCGAGAATCAAGGGACGTCGGAGGCATTGATCACACTATCACCTAAAGTTTTTTTTGAGCATGGCATGTATAGGGACTTGGTCTTTTGTTTAGTATCATGCTGGTTTAGCCACAAGTGTTGGCCCATATGGATGTGATATTCATTTTGTATAGGCTATTGATGTTGGCTAATATTGATTATTATTAAATGCATTTGATGAAAATTCTCGCCGATGTGTTGTTGCATGGTTTGTGTTGATAAGTAGGAGATGTTGTATGTGATTGGAAATAGCTTGAAAATGTTGTATGGATCCCTAGGTATTGGCTAATATGGTCATATGTTTATGTGGTATTGGTATTGTTTGATGTTTTTGTAGGTGGATGTAAGTAAGGGTGATAAAAAGCCTTGGCAAATAGCCTTGCTTTTATCCACACAGGTAGACACACGGGCATATGTCTAGATCGTGTGTGACACACGATTTGCCCTATGGGCTTTTAGTCATGTCGTGTGTCCATTGCACCTAAATTTGGCAAAATAGAATGCCAAGTAGTAACCACATGAGTGGAGAAACGGCCGTGTGTCTCAACCGTGTAGAGGACATGGTCTAGCTTATGGGCGTGTGCCTTGGCCGTGTGCCCCTAAATGGTTGATGACGTCAGAAGCAGAATGTTAAGGTTTTTGTACATGGGCGTGTCATGGCCGTGTGCGAGACATGGTCCGTGGACACCGGCGTATGTCAAGCCGTATGAAAACCCTTGTAGATTTGAATTGAGAAATGAATGTGCACAGTCTAAGGACACGGGCGTGTCTTGATATGTTCAGGCCGTGTGAGCTACACGGGTCTTCAAAATGGCCATGTTAAGAGGACACACAGGCGTGTTGCCTTCCCAGACGGATGTGTGCCTTTGTTTGCATTGAAATTATTTAAAGTTTTCAAAGTGTTCGGTTATTTCCTGAACCATTTCCAAAGCCTGTTTTTGGGCCTTGTAGGTTCACATTAGGGGCGTTAAGAGGAAGTTTGAAAGTTTTAAATTTGAGTGAAATTCGATGACTCGAAATTGTTTGTATGCATGTGTTTAAGTCTAGTAATGCCTAGTACCCTATCTCGGCGTGGGATACGGGTAAGTGGTGTTACATTATATGGATGAGCTACTGTTTGCAAATGGATTATTGTTTACATGATTGAGAATGAAATGTTACTAATGTTGTACATGATATATGTATTTGGTATAATGCAATGTATTGACTATTAAATTGAAATAATGGATGGTTACATGTACTTATATGGCTAACTTGTTGATGAATGTTTGTGCTTAGGCATTTGGAAATTGAGTTGAGTATACTTTATTTGTTGCCTTAAATGTATAAATGGTAAATTTAATTCTGAATTATACGGACTTACTAAGCTATAAAGCTTACTTTGTTCCTTTTTCCATGTTTTATAGAGGTTCGATAGCTCACTCATTTCAGACAAGTCAGAGTTACGCATCACACTATCTAGTTGCTGATTGGTACTTTTGAACTTGTGGGTATACGTAAATATGGCATGTATAGGCTAGTTATAAAGATGATAGTTATGTTCACTTGAGATAGTAATTTTGGTTCATGTTGTGATAAGTCTAAGCCATGTGATTTGGCTAAACTTGATATTATGTTTTGGTATGTTTTTGTAAGTATTATATGGAATGGAACTTTGCAAATGTGTCTTTTTATGTGGTAAGCTTATGAATGGAAAGTGTATGGTATTAGTTGATTATTTGAATACTATGATGAATTGGTATAATTTGTGCATGGAATGTTGTGGAATGGCTGCCTACTGGGTTATAAAATGTTGCAATATATGCTTGAGCATGCAGGTGAAAATAGGGTGGCAAAAATGGCTTTGCAAATAGCCCATTTTTGTCCATACGAGCAGAGATACGGGCGTGTGTCTCGGCCATCTAAGACATATGGTCATGTTACATGGCCGTGTGTCCCCTGGTGTTGAATTAAAATGAAGTCAGTATGCTCCACACGATCTCACACACGGGCGTGTGGTACAAGTTAATATACTCTCTAGTTTTCACACGGACGTGTCTTCGGCCGTGTGGTGCAAGTCAGTATGTATGCCCTGTTTCTACACAATCTAAGACACGGGCATGTCTACTAACCATGTGAGGCACACGGCCTGTTCACACGGGCATGTGGTTCCTATATGTTTGAATTTTCCTAAGTTTCCAAAATTTTCATATGTTATTTGTTAAGTCCCGAACCACTTTTAAAGCATGTTTAAGGCCTCGTAGGCTATTATAAGGGACAAATTGAATATTGATTGTATGATTTAATCGAATGTATGAAAGTAGTACAGTTATATGTGTTTCTAGTCAGGTAATGCTCCATAACCCTATTCTGGCATTAAATACGGGTGAGGGGTGTTATATTTATTGGTATCAGAGCTATGGTTTAGTCGATTCTAAGACTAACGTAGCGTATGTGAGTCTAGCTATATATGCCATATCTAAAACTGTGATAGTGTGATGACTTCTGATATTTTCAGATATGTTTTATATAGCAATGGATCCCGAATGAGCTATAGTAGATGATGTAGAGAGTAACGCGCCAGCTCCCGCTCAAGGGACAGCGCCTTCTGAATCTAGACCCGTGTCTAGTAGTCATGGAGGTGAGGCTAAAGAGGCATTATTTCAAATAATGAATGAGTGGTTCATACAGTACATTCATACAAACCCGGTTGTTCAGCAACCTCCACCCCTACTTATTCCCCAATCGATCCTTGTAATTCCTCAAGGTATGGATCATTTGCAATTGAATAAGCAACTTGTTGATAAGATACGGAAACACGGGGCTGAGGAATTTAGAGCCACTGTTAACGATGACCCTAAGAGAGCCAAGTTTTGGCTTGAGAACATGATTTGGGTATTTGATGAACTGTCATGCACACATGAAGAATGTTTAAAATGTGTTGTATCACTATTGAGAGACACTGCGTATCAGTGGTGGAATACCATGATATCCGTAGTTCCGTGAGAAAGAGTTACTTGGGAGTTCTTTCAAGTTGAATTCAGAAAGAAATACATTAGCCAAAGGTTCATTGATCAGAAATGAAAAGAATTTCTTAAATTGAAACAGGGTCATATGTTGGTAACAGAATATGAAAGAGAGTTTGTACGACTCAGCAAATATGCTAGTGAATGTGTTTCTATTGAAGCTATAATGTGTAAAATGTTCGAGGATGGATTGAATGAAGAAATCAGACTTTTAATTGGAATTCTTGAGCTGAAAGAGTTTGTCGTTCTGTTTGACAGAGCTTGAAAAGTCGAAGAGCTTTGCAAAGAGAAAAAAAAAGTCGAGTCTTAGGCTAGAGACTTTAGAAAGAGATTTGCAGGCAAATCATATCAGTCAGCATCAAAGAAATCTAGAGAATATCATCCTCGTTCTACTGCTTCCAAGAGGATTTTGATTAGAGATAGAGATGCAAGACATTTTAGCTCTAAACCTCAGACGACATCTGTTGCCAGTGTGTGTAGTGTTAGAAATGCTGGACCTGAATGTAAGCACTACAATAAGTGACACTATGGTGAATGTAGATTAGTGAGTGGAGCTTGTGTTAAATATGGATCTCTTGATCATTATCTTCAGGACTGTCTAGAAAAGTTTGTAGCTGAAAAAGATCAACCAGTGAAAGTAAGTAATATGGCTACTAGAGGTAGACTACCCCGAAACACTGGAAATATGACTGGTAACTGAGGTGCTACAAGAGATTCTGTTGTGAGATCTAAGGCATGAGCACCTGTCAGAGCTTATGCTATCCGTGCACGGGATGAGGCATCATCACCAGACATTATTACAGGTACTTTTATCTCTTTTTGATACTGATATAGTTGCATTGATAGATCCTGGATCAACCCATTCATATATTTGTATAAATTTAGTATTTAAAAAGAGTTTACATGTCGAGTTTATAGAGTTTGTAATTAAAGTATCAAACCCCTTAGGCAAGTCTATTTTAGTTGATAAAATTTGTAAAAATTTTCCTTTGATGTCTCGGGGTTACTGTTTTTGGGCTGACTTGATGCTTTTACCATTCGATGAGTTCGATGTGATTCTGGGTATGGATTGGCTAACTATACATGATGCTGTAGTGAATTGTAGACGAAAAATCATCAAATTGAAATGTCAAAACGGTGAAATTCTGCGAATTGAGTCTGATGATTCGAGTGAATTACCTACTGTGATATCGTCAATGTTAGCTCAAAAATATATGAAAGAGGGCTATGATACATATTTTGCATATGTATTTGGTACTAAGGTGTCTGAATCAAAGATTGAATCTATACCTATTATTTGTGAGTTTTCAAATGTATATCCAAAAGAATTACCGAGCTTGCCACCGATCAGAGAAGTCAAATTTGGTATTGAATTAGTACCGAGAACAACACCGATATCGATAGCTCCGTATAGAATGGCTCCAACAGAATTAAAAGAGTTGAAAGCTCAGTTGCAAGAATTGACAGATAGAGGGTTTGCTCGTCTGAGTTATTCACCCTGGGGTGCACCGGTATTGTTTGTGAAAAAGAAAGATGGCATGATGAGAATGTGTATCGACTACAGATAGCTGAATAAAGTGGCTATAAAGATCAAATACCCTCTACCGCGGATTGATGATTTATTTGATCAGTTGAAAGGGGCTACAATATTTTCAAAGATTGATTTGAGATCAAGTTATTATCAGTTGCGAGTTAAAGAGTCAGAAGTGCCAAAAACCACATTCAGAACAAGGTATGGACATTATGAATTTCTAGTTATACCTTTCGGATTAACTAATGCTCCTACAGTTTTTATGGACTTAATGAACTGGATATTCAGACCATATTTAAATAGATTTTTTGTTGTATTCATTGACGACATTCTGATCTATTCGCGAGATGAATCTGAACATACTGAGCACTTGAGAGTTTTGTTACAAACTCTACGTGATAAGCAATTATTTGCAAAGTTTAGCAAATGTGAGTTTTGGCTCGTGAGGTTGGATTTCTAGGACATATTATTTCAGCTGATGGTATTAGAGTTGACTCAAGTAAGATTTCTACTATTATTGATTTGAAACCTCCGAGAAATGTGTCTGAAGTCTGTAGTTTTCTAGGTTTAGCAGGCTATTACCAAAAATTTGTGAAAGGATTCTCAATGATTGCAACACTGATGACACGATTGCTTCAAAAAGATGTAAAATTTGAATGGTCAGAAAAAATTGTCAACAGAGTTTTGAGCAAATGAAAGTACTATTAACTAAGCACTAGTTTTGGTTCAACAGAAATCTGGGAAAGAATTTGTGATTTATAGCGACGCGTTATTAAACGGTCTGGGATGTGTTTTTGATACAAGAAGGAAAAGTTATAGCTTATGCTTCCCGACAATTGAAACCGCATGAAAAGAATTATCCGACACATAACTTAGAGTTGGCTGCAATTGTGTTCGTATTGAAAATTTGGCAACATTACTTATACGGTGAGAAATGCCACTTTTATACGGATCACAAAAGCTTAAAATATCTGATGTCACAAAAAGATTTGAATCTGTGGCAATGAAGATAGCTTGAGTTATTGAAAGATTATGAATTTGTGATTGATTATCACCCGAGAAAAGCTAATGTTGTTGCTGATGCCCTGAGCCGAAGATATTTGTTTACATTACGAGCAATGAATACCTAATTGATGATTTGTGTTGATGGGTCTATTTTAGCTGAATTAAAATCTAAACAGGTATTTCTTCAACAAACCTATGATCTCAGAAAAATGATCACGAATTGTAAGCTAAATGAATTTAATGTGAGAATATCCCTGATTCAAAGTTTTAGATTAGGATCGATGATTGTTTAAGGTTCCGGAATAGAATTTGCATATTGAGAAATTCAGAACTCATTTAGAAGATTTTGCATGAAGCACATCATAGTTTCTTATCTGTTCATCCGGGAAGTACCAAAATGTACAACGATTTGAAATAGTTTTATTGGTGGCAAGGCATGAAAAGAGATATATCAGAGTTTGTTTTTAAATGTTTGATTTGCCAGCAAGTCAAAGCCGAAAATCAAGTACCATCGGGTTTACTATAGCATGTAATGATTCCTAAGTGTATGGAATATTATGGAATGGCTGCCTATTGGGTTATAAAATGTTGCAATATATGCTTGTGCATGCAGGTGAAAATAAGGTGGCAAAAATGGCTTTGCAAATAGCCTATTTTTGTCCACATGGGCAGAGAAATGGGTGTGTATCTCGGTCATATGAGACACATGATCATGTTACACGGTCGTGTGTCCCCTGGTGTTGAATTAAAATAAAGTCAGTATACTCTCTAGCTTTCACACGGCTTGGCACACGGGCATGTCTTCGGCTGTGTGATGCAAATCAGTATGTATGTTCTGTTTTCACATGGCTTAAGACACGAGTATGTCTACTAGCCGTGTGAGGCACACGGCCTGTTTACACAGGCGTGTGGTCCCTGTATGTTTGAATTTTCCTAAGTTTCTAAAATTTTCATATGTTATCGATTTAGTCCCGAACCACTTTTAAAGCATGTTCAAGGCCTTGTAGGTTATTATAAGGGACAAATTGAATGTTGATTGTATGATTTAATCGAATGTATAAAAATAGTACAATTGTATGTGTTTCTAGTTCGGTAATGCTCCGCAAGCCTATTCTGGCATTGAATACGGGTGAGGGGTGTTACACTTACTTGTAGCCAATCCTAATAAATGATTTATTTTTTTCCGAGAACACTTATGCAATCAATTATTCATAATTATAACAAGAGTTTACACTAATTTTATTATTGAATAAACACTTATTCTAGTTATGGATGAAACATATACAATTCTTAAATGGTTAGAACTCACACATTTTTATAAAAGTTCCACGATACCTGATCTAATCTTCCACACTCCTATGTCTCAGATCTAATCAGATCTTACCTTGATCCAATCATAGATTGGTGGTACATACACCAAAAACACACGTGTCAGTTTCAGCTTAACAACCCAATGAGGTCCTCTTATGAAATCGAATGAAAATTAACTTAATCTATCACCCTTTCAATGAAGATCAATTAATCTTTTTGCTGTAATGCAAATTCTTGTGATCTGAATTAAGACCTTCAATGAAACCACAATTTATATGGGATGAACACATAAGATTCGACTCTAACAAAGAAAGAGAATGAATTGAGATTCGATTGGATGATTCATCACTACGCTTTACCGTTTAGATAAAAAAAATTAAGATTCAACAAAGATCTTAAGTAGAGGGAAGAATATTAGCTATAAAGAAACAAAACTAAATAAAAGATGAGTATAAAAAAATAATATATCAACTTGGAAAAAGAAGAAAGAATAAAAGAGATTTAGTTACAACCAAATGAAAAAAAGAGAGGAGGAGAAAGGAAGAAAACTAGGTGGCGACGGTGCGACGAAGGTCCAACAGTGGTGCGATGGTGGTAAGGAAAGGAAAAGAGGGGAATAATGGATGTGCGATAATGGTTGATTGGTGGGGCAACAGTGTCTAATGGTAGTTAAAGTGGCACAAAAAAAAGTGGCAAAATGGTAGAGAAGAGAAAAAGGAATAGAAGAGAGAAAAGATGAAAGAAAACAAAATGGGTGATAGTTTTTGCTATTAGGGATGGCAAGGATAGTCAAAGGGAAGGAAAATTGGAAATAAGGACAACAAAGGGAAGAAAAGGAAAGAAAGGGAACAAATGGAGTAAAAAGGGGAGTAAGTAAGAAAAAGAGGAAAAATCTTGAGTGTATGGACACATTTTTGGGCGACAAAAGGGTTGCCCATGAGGGTGTGTCGAATTTATAATAGAATGCTAGAGAAGGGACTCAAACTTGGGTCTAAAGAATAACTACATAAGTTCTTAACCATTAGGCTAACACTCAATCTTGTTTAAAAATTAGCAATAAGTAATTAAAAATAAGGCATGAAAACTCTACCCTCTTTAAAAAAATATAGCTTTCGAAATTTTTCTTATCTAAATAGAGGAGGATATTGTTGACAATCAAGTCCTATGGCACTAATGTAGCCTCCTTGGTGTCATGATTTCACTACAAAACTTTTACCTGTGCAATCCATTTTTTCCTCATAACTTTAATTTCACGCTCCAAGATTTGAACTGGCTCCTCCTGGAAAGATAAATCTGGTCTCACCTCTATCTCCTTAATTGGAACCAAATGAGATGGGTTAGATCGATACTGCATCAAAATAGAGACATGAAACACGTCATGGATACGGTCCAGCTTAAGAGGTAACTCTAACTAATAAGCCACTGATCCAATCCTCTTAAGGATCCTATAAGGCCCAATAAACCTTGGGCTCAGCATGCCTTTTCAACCAAATCTCAGAACATTTTTCCAAGGAAACACTTTTAGAAATACTTGATCCCCGAAACTGAACCATATGTCCTTTCTCTTAAAATTTGAATAAAATTTCTGTCGATCCGATGTCGCTACTATTCTGAATCAGCTTAACTATACCATTTGTCTTCTACACCAGTTCCAGACCTAACATCTTCTCACCCAACTCGGTCCAACAGAAAGGTGTTTGGCACCTTCGACCATACAATGCCTTATATGGTGCCATCTATATGCTCGACTGAAAGCTGATGTTATATACAAACTCTGCTAATGGCAAGTGCTACTCCCAACTACCTCAAAAGTCGATAACACAACTCCTCAACATATTCTTAAGGATTTGAATAACCCTCTCAGATTGCCCATTAGTCTACGGATGGAAAGCCATACTAAAATCTAGTCGAGTTCCTAGTGCCTCATTCAACTTCTTCTAGAATTGAGACGTAAAACGAGGATCCTGATCTAAAACAATCGATACTAGTAACCTATGTAGTCTCACTAGCTCAGAAATATAAAACCCTGCTAACTTCTACAAAGAATAGTTTATATGAACAAGTAAGAAGTGAGCTGTCTTAGTTTATTCACTATCACCTAAACTTAATCTTTTTTAGTAGGTGTTAAGTTCAACCCACTAACAAAGTCAATAGTCACTCGCTCCTATTTCTACTAAGGAATATTAATAGGTTGTAACAAGCCGAAGGGGAACTAGTGCTTAACTATTACTTGCTAACATGTTAGACAGTTAGCCACATAATTGATTACCTTGCGCTTCAAACCCGATCACCAAGAAAGTTCTCTCAAATCACGGTACATCTTATTTCCTCCAAGATGCATAGCGTAAGGGCTACTATGCGCTTCCCAACAAATAGACTGTTTCAAATCTTTGTCATCTAGTACACAATACCTCTCACGTAAATATAAAACATCATCAAAATTGAACCAAAAATCTATAGTCTTACCCTTCTCAGTTTGCTTAATCCAAGGCAAAAGAGACACATCCAAAGGCTGCCTTATCTTAATCTCATCGACCAAAGTAGGATTTGCTTGTAACTCTGCGACTAAGCCACCATACTCATGCAAATTTAACTTAGTGAAGATCGCTCTCAGATTAGTCATCAACGTCCTACTTAGTGCATCTGCAACGACGTTAACTTTCCTCGAATGGTACTCAATGGTAAAATCATAATTCTTAATCAAATCTATCCTTCTTCGCTTCTTTAAGTTCAACTTTATTGGAAGAAAAGATACTTAAGACTCTTGTGGTCCATGTAAATGGTACAATTCTCACCATATAGATAGTGTCTCTAGATTTTTAGCGCAAAAACCATAGCTGCCAGCTCGAGATCATGAGTCGGGTAATTGCACTCATACAGTTTAAATTGCCTCGATGCATAGGCCACAACCTTACCGTCTTGCATCAGTACACAACCACACCAGTATAGGATGCATCATTATAAACCACATAATCCTTTTCAGACTTGAGCTGAATTAGAATCGATGCTGGAGTCAACACAGGCTTAAGCTTCTCAAAACTAACTTGTTGATCATCTATCCACTTAAAAGGAGCACTCTTACTTAATAGCTTAGTCATAGGGGTCGCAATGAAAGAAAATCCCTCCACAAACCTCTGATAATAACTGGCTAACATAAGAAAACATCAGATCTTAGAAATATTCTTAGGCTGCTTCCAATTTAGAAAACCTCAATCTTTTTTGGATCAACACAAATACCTTCAGCAGATACCACATGACCTAGAAACATCACTTCTCTGATATAAAAGTCACACTTACTAAGCTTAGCATAAAGCTGCTTCTTATTGAGGATTTGTAGAACAACCCTCAAATGTTCTTCGTGCTCAAAGTTAGACTTGGAGTAAATAAAGATGTCGTCGATAAAGACAACAACAAACTGGTCAAGATAAGGCTGAAATGCCCAGTCTATTAAGTTCATGAAAGTAGCCGAAGCATTCGTAAGACCAAAGGGCATCATTAGAAACTCGTAATGATCATACCAAGTCTGAAATGTGATCTTAGGCATATCAGATTCCTTCACCTTCAACTTATAGTAATCAAACCTTAGAACAATCTTGAAGAATACTGTAGCACCTCTAAACTGATTGAACAAGTCATCAATCTTAGGTAAGGGATACTTGTTCTTTACATTCAGCTTGTTCAATTCCAGTAATCAATATAGAGCCTCATCAATCCATCTTTCTTCTTAATGAGCAAGAATGGAGCTTCCTAAGGTAAAACACTCGATCTTATGAAACCACGATAAAAATTGGTGGTTGATTGGTGGTGCAACAGTGGCTAATGGTTGTTAAAGTGGCAGACTAAACAAAATATGATGGCACAAGTGGTGGAGAAGAGAAAACGGAAGATGAGAGAAAAGATAAAAAGAAAAACAAAATGGATGACTTTTTTTTTTGCTACTAGGGATGACAAGGATAGTCAAAAGGAAGGAAAATTGGAAATGAGGAAAACAATGGGAAGAAAAGGAAATGAAGGGAACAAAGGGAGTAAAAAGGGGAGTAAGGAAGGAAGGATAGAGAAAGAAATGGGAGGAAGAATCTAGAGTGTATGGCAACATTTTTGGGCGGCAAAAGGGTTGACCAATGGGGGTGTGTCGAATTTAAAATAAAATGCAAGAGAGGGGACTTGAACTTGGGTCTGAAAAATAACCAAATAAGTTCTTAACCACTACGCTAACACTTGATATTGTTTAAAAACTAACGACAGCTAATTAAAAACAAGGCGTGATAAGTCTTTTTTCAAACAGAAACCCAAGCCAACATACATTTTAAGGGAAATTTTGTCAATGTTATGATTGAATTTCTCAATTTTTAAAAGACCATTTTAGCTGTCAACTTAAAGGAGTTAACTTTCTTTCATCTTTTTAGCTTAGTTGTTAGTTTTTTTCTCCACTTTTATGTTTAGGTCATTTACTTTTCTGAGCTTAGTTGGTGTGGTTGTTAGTTTTGTTAGTTTTTATTCTAGCTTGTCATTTTTTTTTTTGCAATTTAAATACTCAAATTAACTTTTTTTTTGGATTCCTATTCAAATCCTTCAATATATTTCAATTTTATTTACTTTCAATAGAATAAAAATCTTAACTTTAGTTGTGCTTCTACCTCTATTGTTTTTTGTCATCATCCTCCTTAAAAGACCCATCAAGAAATTCCAAAGCTTTCTTTAACCTTACTCTTGTGTTTATTTTAATAAACTATTTGAGTATGTGTTTGACTATTATTTGCATGATGATGATGAGTGTAACTAAACCCATTTTGTTTGGTTGATGGAAATGTTTCTTGGTTAGTTTTTTGTACAGGGACTAAATCGTAAAAATAAAAATAAATTGAATAAACTTTAAAACTTAGAATTGACGAGTTTAGGTGAATATTTAGCTACATGAGACCAAGAGAAGAGCTTATCGAGGAGCAATTTGGCTATCCCGAGTTAGTTTGGTGAGGTCGAGAGATAAATCGGACTAAATCGTCTAATTTGGTAAAATGGTGACCGAGAGGTAAAATTGAAACCAATTAGAAGTTTAAGCCATTTAGATCCTTAATTTGAAAACTAATTAACAACATGGAAGTCAACCAACTACTTGTGTTATTTGAATTGTTAGTTGTGCAATTTTAATTATTTTGCAATTTAGTCTTTTTTTAGTGTTAGGTAGTCAATTAGTTTAGTTACCCTTTGAATATGATTTATCATAATATGATACTTAGCGAGTAGCTAGCTAGACTTCCTATTTGCATGTTTGTTTCACATTAATGACCTTGTCCATGAATTCTCTTGGGTTCGATCCTTGGAATACTCAAAGTATTCCATTATAACACTTAAAAAAATATTATAATTGACATGTCACACTTTTAGTACTCCACTAGATTTTTTAGTATATTTGTGTTGATTCATAGCCTTAGTGCACACACACATCAGGATACGGTCAATTACCACTATTACTCCCATGAAAATCTCTATAATAATAGTACTTAATTTTCAAGTTATTTTTTAAAATTATTTATCATTGTATTTGGCTTCTAATCAATGGGATATAAAATTATATTAGATCATTTAATTCCTAATTTATGTGATTTAGATATAAGAAATATTTATATATATTATTAAGTAGCATATATTAACCAACTATTGATAAAACAATTAGAAAAATTATAAAAACTGAAAGTTAGATTAGGGTTTAAACTTTTGTGTTATCAAGGAAAAAATAAGGTTTAAAATTTTAATAGTTTAGAAAAATAATTTTTTATAGTTGATAAAGGTTTAAGTTTAAAATATAATACTTAAAACATTTTATTTTTCATGTATTTTAGAATTTAAAGTAACATATATATTTTTAATAATTGTCTTATGTTATTATCTAGTGTTATATCTTCTCAAAGCTTGATATGAATTAAAAATATAAAGCATTTAATAAAAGAATTTTGAATGTCAAGTGATATTTTTTTTGTAAGCATAAAAATTTTTCATTATGTAACTATGTTGTAATACCTCAGATTTTTTCAGTATCAGAAAAGCTAAATTTAGGTAAAAATTGTGTACCAAACTATTTTAGAAAGTCAAATCGAGAGGTTTTCGAGAATAAGAGTCGGTTTAAGTCGTGAGTCATTAATTAGTATAATAATTATGCCTTAATTAGTGCTAACTACTGGAATGAGAGATTAAGACTGGATTGTAAAGTTTGTAATTTTTTTATGGAAATTGTAACGCCCCAAAATTTAAATTCTGATTTTTGCGAATGTGTGACACAAGTGTGTAACTGCTTTAGTGGTTAAGTGTTCTGGGTGTGTTTGAGAGGTCCTAAGTTCAAGCCATGACCTAGGCAAATTTTGGTATTTTTATGAATAAATCCCAATATTTGGTCAATAGGTTTTTATTTGGTTAGTGCTAGAATCATAATAGAATGGGCCTATAACACCCCTAACCCGTATCCGTCACCGGAATGGGGTTACAAGGCATTACCGATCATAAAACAATTCAGAACAGGCTTTCATTACAAGGTTAATCATCTAGTAATTTATTTTTTTAGCAAAGCAACTAACATGCTTCAATTCTATAATTCATATAATTTCCAAGATTATATTTAATCAATACAACAAAGAATCATGAAAATCGGATGTTAAATTTGTAACCAAGTATATGTCATTCCACATACTAATCATATATGTATACTATAACAATTATGGCACTCAAATAATTTAAATATAAAATATCTTATTATACACATACTAATTGGTAAGCAAACATACATCATTTCATCTTATAAAAATGATATATTCCATTATTGCATTTGTTTACCTGAATACAACATTTGCATATCATAAATACATATAAGTAGTATTCCACTTAGCATATGATAAAATATATCACCAACTTAACCAATTAAACCACTCAAATAAATTATCCAAAATGTTCAAATAATGTGCCATTTGAAAACGATACATAATCATATTCATCTCATGTCTATTCGGCAACCAAGATCTACTTGTGCATATTAATCGATTTTCAAATAATTATCAAATCCATGTAGTCATACCTATCATTATTTTATAACATAAGTATACTCCAATGTACCATATATAATTGACTTACATTTTACTAATTAATGCATTACATATTATAACTCAAACACAAACATCATTTACTCCATAACCGAAACACCACCTTATATCCTTATACATATATACCTTGAGTTAATAAATATGTCATACCATTTCATCTTGTGCAAAAATATATACATATACATATATATATTTATATATATATATATATATACAGGTACCAAATCACCAAGTTGACTATAACCCGTTCATATATTTTTACCAAATAACTGAGTATACAAGTACATCATACTAACTTCCAAATCGATTCATGTTACACTTTATACTTCACAAGAATAAATCAATAACTTAACTACCGTGTAATAAACATATCGAAAGAAACTTTTTCTATATTCGAATATAACCTATCATCCTTTAATACCAAATCATTAATAACACATTAACCAAATTAATAACCAAATTCATTTATACTTTTATCTATCCATATGTCATAACCGAATCAACCAAATGCACACATCCAAAATCACCAACCAACTTCAATGCACAAAACAGATATCACAAATACCAATCATTTAGGACACATAGCATAATAACCAAAATGAATTTAAGCCATAATCAAACAAAACCGAATTAAAGCATTGAAGTTAGGCCATTTTCGCGTGGCTTAAATTATACAAAACAAAAAATCCAACATTTCAAACTACAATATAGCCTATACATGCCATGGGTTCGAAAATTCAGCTTATAAAATACCGAAGATAGTCGATAGTGTGATAAGCTTCTCTGACGATTCTCGTGCTCGTAACTTGAATCCAAAATCTATAAAATAGAGGTAAACATGAGCACACACAGAGTAAGCTTTCATAGCTTAGTAAGTCATAAGCAAATAAACAACTTAATGACATAATCAAATCATTTTAAGCAAATCCAAATTTTATCATCATTATCAAACTTAACCTCAAACCTACAAATGAGATAAATAACACATTTTCATACACAAAATTCTGCCTTGGCCGAATGCACACTTAATCAATTTAACCTAATATCATTCAACTTTCTAAACCAAAATGTTCTAATATAATCAAACATATACATACACATTTATATAAGTTCAAGAACCATGTTATAACATTATGAGCATATACCACTTATATGGCCAAATATACATGATCACATATATATACATATTAAAGAATCAATTCTTCATTATTCATACCATTTATTTACAAAACCGAATACACCTACCAACTTAACATATAATTTTCATTTGTATCACACATAATTAGTAACAAATATCAAGTTACTTATTTACCTTATCACAAATAAACAACAAGCTAACTCATACCTAATCATTTAGCTCATTTTACATAGCTGTTCAGGATTTACCTTTTGCCCGATGAACCATTTGAAATTGGATAGGACACTCGGATAATCACACATATCGTACAATGCCAATGTCCCAGACGTGGTCTTACATGTAATCACATATCGATGCCACTGCCCCAGATAGGGCCTTACTCGCATACATATATCGGAATCCTATGTCATGACATATGTATCCTAACTATTCCTAAGGTTCATATGGGGCTTCGAGACGTCGTAATTAGGTCGAAACGATTGCATGAACATAGTTACCATGCTTATACACATTCGGCATTAGCTCATATTAATTCATACATTTCATTTTAGCATGCATACTTTGCATTTAATTAAAATTAAGTACGTCTATTTGCTTATAAACTTACCTCGAACGATACAAAACAGAATAGGGCAGCTAGTCGACAACTTTTGTTTTTCCCCGATTCAAATTTGATTTATTTGGTTCTTGATCTAAACATATTCAAATTAAGCTCATTCAAACATATTTTCATTCAATTTAGTCCAAAAAACCATAAATGGGCAAATTACTATTTTAACCCTAACATTTACAATTTTTACAATTTAGTCCATATTGCACAAAACACAAAATATGGAAAATTTCTCTATACCCATGTTGGGCCAAATTTTACCCATGCTTATACAAGTCCATATATTTCATTTATTTTACATTTTAGTCCCTCAAATTATTATTTTTGCAATTTAGTCCTAATTACTCAAAATCATCAAAAACTCCAATACAAAACATGCTAATCTAAAACATATCTTTCATATTTCATCATCAAACAACAAAAATCACAAGCTTTCAACAATGGCATAACTCAAAATATTCACCAAAATAAAAAAATTCAAGCATGGGTCTTGAAGATAACTTAGCAACGATCTCAAAAACGTAAAAATTATCAAAAACTAGGCTAGTTACATACCTTAATCAAGATCAACCATGGCCGAACCATCCAAGCTTTTTATTTTTCTTTCTTATTTTGATATTCGGTGATGAAAGAATAATATAAGCTATGGCCACTAATTTTTATGTTATATATTATTATTACTTATTAACCAAAATACAAATATAACCTTTATATTAAAATATAAAACCATTATAATTCATGGTTTTTACCGTCCATCACTTATTCAATGGCATAAATCCAACATAAATGCTCCAAATGATAAAGACACATTCAATTTCATCATCACACATTAAACTATCAAATTTTCATTTTATGCTATTAAGCCCTTTTATTAAATTGGACACCTAAACGATAAAATTAAAGCATGAAAATTTCACACAAATAAACTTACACAAAATAAACACAGAAAATAAGTTTTAAATATTTTTCTTACTCAGGTTCATGGACCCGAAACCACCGTTCAGATTAGGGTCTAAATCAGGCTGTTACAACTCTACCCCCTTAAGGATTTTCGTCCCCGAAAATCTTACCGTTGAATAGGTTTGGTTAATGCTCTTTCATTGCATCCTCTAGCTCCCACGTTGCTTCCTCCACTCTGTGTTTATGCCACTGTACCTCAACTAACGAAATTTTCTTATTTCACAATTCTTTAATCTTGCGAGCCAGAATGCGAATCGGTTCTTTCTTATATGTCATATTGAACTTTATCTCAATCGCAGACGGGCTAATCACATGTGAGGGATCAGATCGATATCAATGAAGCATCGAAACATGGAATACATTGTAGATCCTTTCTAACTCAGGTGGCAACATCAGTCTATAAACAACCATTCTGATACGCTCTATAAACTCATGCAACCCAATAAATCTCGAACTCAATTTGCCTTTACGACCGAATCTGAGTATTTTCTTCCACGATGAGACTTTCAAATATACTTTATCTCCGATCTAAAACTCTATATCTTTTCGTTTCAAGTTCGCATACAATTTCTGATAATCCGATGTTGTTTTTAATCTTTCACGGATTACTTTCACTTTCTGTTCAGTCTCTCTGATCAAATTGACCCTGTGTATCTTATTTTCACTGAGCTCAGTCCAATACAATGATGTACAAAATTTACAACCGTATAAAGCCTCATAAGGTGCCATTTTATTGTACACAAATTCAATCAGAGGTAGGTATCATTCCCACGTACCATCGAACTCGAGAATGCAATATCTCAACATATCCTCAAGTATCTGAATGACTCGTTCGGACTGACCATCTGTTTGCGTATGGAAAGCTGTGCTGAAATGTAATTTCGTACCTAAAGCATCATGCAGTTTCCTCCAAAACCACGACGTAAACCTCGAATCTCTATCCAAAACAACAGAAATAGGCACACTGTGTAATCTCACAATCTTAGAAACATATAAATCAGCAAGCTTGTTAAGCGAATAATCTGTACGAACCGGAACAAAGTGAGCTGATTTAGTCAATCTATCCACAATAACCCAGATTGTATCTTTCTTGCTTGGTGTCAACGGTAAACTGGATACAAAATCTACCCATTTCCACTTAGGTATCATGATCGGCTGAAGCAATCTAGAAGGTACCTGATGTTTGGCTTTTACTTGCTGACAGACTAAACATTTCGAAACAAAGTAAGAAATGTATCGTTTCATACCATGCCACTAGTAATACTGTTTCAGATTGTTGTACAACTTCATACTACCCAGGTGAACAGATAACCGACTGCTATGAGCTTCAATCTAAATTATCTAAATCAAATCTGAATTTCTGGGGACACACATTCTGTTTCTGAACCTCAAACAACTCTTAGCATTAACTCTGAAATCTGAATCAACATTCAAATCACATTGATCTCATTTTGCTAACAAATCATCATCAACTTTCTAAGCATCACGAATTCGTTGAACCAATAATGGTCTTGTTTTTATTTCAACTATTATCGAACCATCATTAAACATAACCATATGTGCATTCATTGCATGCAAGGTAAACAGTGATTTTCAGCCTAGAGCATCAGGAACAACATTAGCCTTTCCTAGGTGATCGTCAATCACAAGCACGTAGTCTTTTAGTAATTCTAACCTTCGGCATTGTCTCAAATTCAGATCTTTCTGAGTCATCAAGTTTTTAAAGCTTTTGTGATCAGAATAAACATGATATTTTCACCAAATAGATAGTCATGCTATATCTTTAGTGCAAACACAATTGTAACCAATTCCAGATCATGCGTCAGGTAATTCATTTCATACAACTTTAATCGTATAAATTCACATGATATCTTTATATACTCTAATATTAGAATACACTTCAAATCGTTCATGGACGCATGACTGAAGATTATAAACTTTTTCTTCAAATTAAACTAAACCAGCATTGATGTTTCCATTAATAATATCTTCGTGCAAAAAGGGAAGCTTCAACAGTTAAACTAACTTTAATTTACCACAACATTTCTCAGATAGAATTATTCCGATAGACATAATTCTGTATCAAGCATTCTTCTTCCAAACTATCCTTCAGATCACATATGTACATTCAAAGTTTATTATCAGTTCGGTGAATAGATTCAAACACATATGACGCAATCTTCTTTTAAATCAAATAATTCAGATCAGACTAAATCACCGGATCAGTCTTTTCGAAGAAATTCTTTCTTCCCGTTAAGGGATAACTCAGACATATTATTATACATATGTCACTATCATCAAATAGAAATCATAATGTCATAAATAAGACAGATGTATTAACCTTAACAAAAGATAATATCCCGGCTATTAATAAAGCATTAGAACCCAGAAGAAAATCAGATGTGATTTGAACAGCAACCAATACAGAAGCACAACTTTATAATTCTGATAACGGTACTGCCGTATCCCTAAATTTTATACAGAAATTTTGATTATAATAGATATAGCCATTTTCGTCAAATAGAAATCTCTTACAGATAGTCACATGGGATTATAAGAAAACCATAATAGTGAAATTTTAATATCTGATACTACATAGAATATCTGAGAATTACAATCCATATAGAATGATATGAATTCTAATGATATCCCAGAAAAAGGTCCAGAAAGAATAATGTCGATCATAAATACTGAAATTCACAAAAACAGAAACAATAGCCAGTAAAAACAAAATATTAACCATATTCAAGTTTTACCGTCAACTTTCATATCCACACAATAAAATAAAATACGAGAGAAAGACGAAGCGATATCGAATATAACCCAAACAGATCAATGATGCTTTTGTGTATAAACATGTTTAGCTAATGTTCTCATACCGTAAGAATTCCTTCTAAAATTAAACAGTTAGATATATTTCTAATGATAAATGTACACGTAGAGTGCTCAAAAGAAGTCATAGTAACTTCCCGACTATAACCACTGCACTCAGCCATCAATAGAATTCAAACATTATTTTAACTGTCTAATTATGCCATCGAAAATTTTCATATTATCCCTTCACTAACAGAAGTCAATTCAAAAAAACTTCTAGCTAATATTTTCCTTAGATAATATACCTGAATAGGTCATTTGATCGGAGATAACTTCTTCTTTAATAGTGACATCACATAATCTGAATAGTCTTAAAAATTATCCAATGTCTCTTTTAATACTATCTTTATTTGCTAATTCATTCACTTTTTTTTAACCACATTATGAATCTTCCGAACAGAGACTGCTGTAACTTCACCCTTGTGAGCTTATTCAACTCAAATCTTACAGGTTTCATAGTAACATTTCACTAATAAGGGGGTGAGGGTAATAAAGCCTCAAATTTAACTTACACATAAATACACATAACACACACTATCACAAATAATCAATTCATTAATAATCTCACATTATCCAAACATTTAATAAACATTTACTTTTAATAACTTTTGTTCTTAGCACTTAATTCATATACCAACTCAAATCACCAATTCACAATCAAACATTTCAGATAGCAATCATAACTCAAATTTCATAAACTATATGCTCATATAATTATAACATTTATCAACATCAATATATCATACTCTTTACTCCATACATTTATGAGTTTCAACTCATCATCAACACATTTCCATTCAAACATTTGAGTACACATTCCGTACTATCAAAATTAGCTTGGTTGAAAAACTTATCTATCTCATTAAAACAATTTTCGTCAGAGTCAGGAGATATCACACTATCGAAGGTCAAATATGGCATGTATAGCTAGACTCACATATGCTATGGTAGTCCTAGAACCGACTAAAATATAGCTCTGATACCAATCAAATGTAACACCCCTAACCCGTATCCGTCGCCGGAATGGGGTTACAAGGCATTACCGATCATAAACAATACAGAACAAAATTTCATTACAAGGTTAATAATCTAGTAAATTTTTTTTTTTTTTGCAAAGCAACTAACATGCTTCAATTCTATAATTCATATAATTTCCAAGATTATATTTAATCAAAACAACAAAGAATCAAAATTCGTAACCAAGAATATGTCATTCCACATATTAATCATATATGTACACTATAACAATTATGGCACTTAAATAATTTAAAGATAAAATATCTTATTATCTTACTAATTTTATACACATACTAATTAGTAAGCAAACATACATCATTTCATCTGATAAAAATGATATATTCCATTATTGCATTTGTTTACCTTAATACAACATTTGCATATCATAAATACATATAAGTAATATTCCACTTAGCATATGCCAAAATATATCATCAACTTAACCAATTAAACCACTCAAATATATTATCCAAAATGTTCAAATAATGTGCCATTTGAAAATGATACATAATCATATTCATCTCATGTCTATTCGGCAACCAAGATCTACTTGTGCATATTAATTGATTTTCAAATAATTATCAAATCCATATAGTCATACCTATTATTATTTAATAACATAAGTATACTCCAATGTACCACATATAATTGACATACATTTTACTAATTAATGCATTACATATTATAACTCAAACACAAACATCATTTACTCCATAATCGAAACACCACCTTATATCCTTAT
Source organism: Gossypium longicalyx (assembly GCA_025698465.1). Lineage (NCBI taxonomy): Eukaryota > Viridiplantae > Streptophyta > Magnoliopsida > Malvales > Malvaceae > Gossypium > Gossypium longicalyx. The sequence goes on from CM046995.1 coordinate 50,075,944, forward strand.
ACATATATACCTTGAGTTAATAAATATGTCATACCATTTCATCTTGTGCAAAAATATATACTTATATATATATATATATTTATATATATATACAGGTACTGAATCACCAAGCTGACTATAACCTTTTCATATATTTTCACCAAATAACCGAGTACACAAGTACATCATACTAACATCCAAATCGATTCATGTTACACTTTATACTTCACAAGAATAAATCAATAACCAAATATAAACATATATCTTATACACAAATCTTAACTACCATGTAATAAACATATCAAAATAAACTTTTTCTATATTCAAATATAACCTATCATCCTTTAATACCAAATCATGAATAACACCTTAACCAAATTAATAACCAAATTCACTTATACTTTTATCTATCCATATGTCATAACAAAATCAACCAAATGCACACATCCAAAATCACCAACCAACAGCAATGCAAAAAACATATATCACAAATATCATTCATTCATGACAATAGCATAATAACCAAAATGAATTTAAGCCATAATCAAATAAAAACGAATTAAAGCATTGAAGTTATGCCATTTCCGCATGGCTTAAATTATACAAAACCAAAATCCAACATTTCAAACTACAATCTAGCCTATACATGCCATGGGTTCGAAAATTCAGCTTATAAAATACCGAAGATAGTCGATAGTGTGATAAGCTTCTCTGACGATTCCTGTGCTCGTAACTTGAATCCAAAATCAATAAAACAAATGTAAACATGAACACACACAGAGTAAGCTTTCATAGCTTAGGAAGTCATAAGCAAATAAACAACTTAATGACATAATCAAATCATTTTAAGCAAATCCAAATTTCATTATCATTATCAAACTTAACCTCAAACCTACAAATGAGATAAATAACACATTTTCATACACAAAATTCTGCCTTGGCCGAATACACACTTTATTAATTTAACCTAACATCATTCAACTTTCTAATCCAAAATGTTCTAATATAATCAAACATATACATACACATTTATATAACCTCAAGAACCATGTTATAACATCATGTGCATATACCACTTATATGGCAGAATATACATGATCACATATATATACATAATCAAGAATCAATTCTTCATTATTCATACCATTTATTTACAAAGCCGAATACACCTACCAACTTCACATATAATCTTCATTTGTATCACACATAATTAGTAAAAAATATCAAGTTACTTATTTACCTTATCACAAATAAACAACAAGCTAACTCATACCTGATCATTTAGCTCGTTTTACACATCTGTTCATGATTTACCTTTGCCCGATAAACCATTTGAAATTGGATAGGACACTCGGATAATCACACATATCATACAATGCCAACGTCCCAAATGTGGTCTTACATGTAATCACATATCGATGCCACTGTCCCAAACAGGGTCTTACTCACATACATATATCGGAATCACATATGGATGCTATGGTCTTGCTCGCACACATAAATCGAAATCCTATGTCATGACATATGTATCCTAACTATTCCTAAGGTTCATACGGAGCTTCCAGACGTCGTAATTTGGTCGAAACGATTGCATAGACATAGTTATCATGCTTATACACATTCGACATTAGCTCATATTAATTCATACATTTCATTTCAGCATACATACTTTGCATTTAATTTTCTTATAAACATACCTCGGACGATACAAAACGGAACAGGGCAGGCAGTCGACAACTTTCGTTTTTCCCCGATTCAAATCTGATTTCTTTGGTTCTTGATATAAACATATTCAAATTAAGCTCATTCAAACATATTTTCATTCAATTTAGTCCAAAAACACATAAATGGGAAAATTACCATTTTACCCCTGACATTTACAATTTTTACAATTTAATCCCTATTGCACAAAACACAAAATATGAAAAATTTCCCTATACTCATGTTGGGCCGAATTTTACCTATGCTTATACAAGTCTATATATTTCATTTATTTTACATTTTAGTCCCTCAAATTATTATTTTTGGAATTTAGTCCTAATTACTCAAAATCATCAAAAACTCCAATACAAAACATGTTAATCTAAAACATATCTTTCATATTTCATCATCAAACAATAAAAATCACAAGCTTTCAACAATGGCATAACTCAAAATATTCACCAAAATAAAAAATTCAAGCATGGGTCTTGAAGATAACTAAGCAACGATCTCAAAAACATAAAAATTATCAAAAACCGAGCTAGTTACATACCTTAATCAAGATCAACCATGGCCGAACCATCCAAGCTTTTTCTTTTTCTTTCTTATTTTGATATTCGTTGATGAAAGAATAATATAAGCTATGGCCATTAATTTTTATGTTATATATTATTATTACATATTAACCAAATTACAAATATAACCTTTATATTAAAATATAAAACCATTATAATTCATGGTTTCTACCATCCATTACTTATTCAATGGCATAATTGCAACATAAATGCTCCAAATTATAAAGACACATTCAATTTGGTCATCACACATTAAACTATCAAATTTTCATTTTACGCGATTAATCCCTTTTATTAAATCGGACACCCAAACGACAAAATTAAAGCATGAAAATTTCACACAAATAAATTTACACATAATAAACAAAGAAAATAAATTTTAAATATTTTTTTGACTCAGATTCATGATCCTGAAACCATCGTTCCGATTAGGGTCTAATCGAGCTGTTACAGGGCCTATTGGTCTAGTGGTTAAGGGGTGTGTTGTTAAGCTGGAGGTCTTGTGTTCGAATCTCTGTAGTGTCAAGGGGGTTATTTTGCTGCGAATTTCGGCTAAGAGTTTGTGTTTTATCCAAAGTCTGTGTAGTGGGGTGGTGGATAGAGAAAAGTAAGGGGAGTTTGGATAGGGGGTTATCAAAATTTTTCTGTTCAGTTTTCTTTTTGGAAAAAAAAATTCTATTCTCTTCTCCCCTCCTTTTTGCCGAAATTACATCTCTTCTCCCCACTCTCGTCCTTTTCGTTGTTTTACTCAAGTTCACTTCCTTTGTTTATGCTACGCGTAATCCTGATCTTTCGGTAAGTTTAGTTTCTGATTGATTTTAACGGTTTCTTCTGAATATTGGTTAAAGAGGGGTTTTTGACTGGTTTGTAGGTGTTAATCAAAGGGAAGAATATCGTTCATTGACATTCTAAGGGCGTGGAATTCTCATTGTTCGATAGAAGGTAATGGTTTTTTGCTCGAAAGATGAAAATCTTGTTTCAGGTTTAGTTTAGTCCGTTTGTTAAAATAATTAACTGAGTGAAATATTTATCAAATATAGGTGCTGGAGTGCTCGGGAGTATTTAGGCACCAAAAGAGGTATAGGTGTGTACCCGAAAACACAAAAAATGAGAATCGACGTGTAACACCCCAAACCCGGCCCAGATGTTATGGCCGAATCCGACGTGTCACATTGAAGTTAAAAATCCACGTTTTGTTTAGTGCTTTAATAAACCGTCTTTTTGAAAAGGCTTAACCAAGTGAACGGAAGTTGTGCACCAAGTAGGTATCCAAAATAGAAGAGGTGAGCCATGAAAGCTGCTTAAGTACCAAGCTCTTCGATTGGATCCAATCCTAGACATACCCACAACCATTGCCACACTTGGTTATAACGAGTTGAAATTTATTGAGTGGACACCTTTGATAAACCAATTAATCGTGATATTGTATTATTTTGAAAATGTGTATCGTTTTGAAAACGCGCCCTAAGTCTAGCCCATTTAAATTATCATCAACCAGTTTAAAGTTATTAAAAATAAAATAATCCCAGAAAAGAGAAAAAAATAAAGTTAAAGTGGCATTATTACAACCCAAAAATAAATAATAAATAAGATAAACTAAAGAAAACCAGTTACTTATGTTAATGTCCAAAAGCGATCTTCGTGGCCACTCTGAATCCCCTCCGGCTCCAAGTCCCCACATCAAGGCTCACCTGCAGGGTTAAGAAAGGGGGTGAGTTTGGAACTCAGTGTGCAACAAGCCCCTTTCAAAGCCCAAACAATATCAGCCTACAGGGCCTAAGCCCAAATTCAATCACAGCATATCCTGGGCCGAAGCCTTTACATTATTCATATCACTGGGCGAAGCCTTTTCATTATTCATAATTCATATCATCTGGTCAAGCCTTTATCAGAATGTGATATGGCCCATAGGCCTATCTCAATATCACATGTAATATCAAAGGATGAATGCAAGCCCATTTAGGGAGACTACTCGACCCACCAACCGCTACTCTCCACCCGTACCAACCAAGCTCTCCATGTGGGGAATAACTCAACCCACCCAACCAAACTCTCCACTGGTAACATAGCTGCTTTATCATATAACTGGAGGCCTAGCCTCTTTTAATAACTGGGGCAAAGCCCTTTTTGATAAACTGGGGCAAAGCCCTTTTCGGTAAATTAGGGCAAAGCCCTTTTGCACTTCCTCCATCCATATAAAACCCAACCCATGCATAAATGAATACATCATGTGCATATCATACATATTATGTGCATATCATGTCAAAACATGTATATCAAAATCTCATGCATCAAATTCATAATTAAACCCTAGGGGTATAATGGTCCTTTATACCTAGGGGCAAAATAGTCATTTCCATATTATAAGGGTAATTCCCTAATTTTACCAAATATTAGGGTTTTCATGTTCATTATCAGTTACTAACAATTTCGAGTGTTTTGACAGCGATTCTAGCCCATTCTTAGCGAAACCGAGTTATTGGGCCAAAAACCCTTAATGGGCCCTACTTAGCCGATTTGGTCATCTAGGCCCATTTAGCCTATATTCCATAGCAATATTAATAGTCTTAACGCGCAATTTAACAGGATTCCTCTTTCTACCAAAATTTACCCAGATGGGCTCGAAGGCCCATTGGGCCCGATTTCAGCCCCTCGAGGTCCAACTTAACGTGATGCCGAAAATCGTGCTCTTACCTATTCCAACAATCCCGATCATCAACTTAGTGAATCTAACTAACCAATGAGCGTTCGCATGCTCACAAGCCCTCGAAATGCTGGAATTTCAGCATTTCAGCTTTTCGACATTTATCGATTTAAGCTACGAAAGAGGGTTCGTTACCTCCTACGCGATTTCTCCTTTAATCAACCGCCTATAGATTACCAAATTGAAAACTATCTATTATCATCTCTTACATATTCGGCCACCATCCACCATGGCCCTAGGGTTCATACCTTTGCCGAAATTGATGACTAAATTTAGTCACTCCGATGATCCAAGCTAATCCAAATCGACACCCCACGCCTTGCTAGTCCTCCACTATACAAAGCATAAAAGATCAAAGGAAGAAGCCCAATAAGGCCTATACCTACAATCGGCCACCTCCCTAAACTATAGGGGTTTCGGCTTTTGTCAATAGTTACTATTGAAATCGATTTAGAGTATGAATACTTACCACAGTCTAAATCCATTTAAAGCCTAAAAGATAAAGGGATTGGCCACCCCAAAAAGTGAAGGGAAAAAGAAGGTTGCTGGTCAATAAAGAATCGGCACCACCAAGCTTCTGAGTTCGCGCTTTTGCGGCTTTTTTAGTGAAGTGGAGGTAAAGAAAGAAGTAGATGAATAGAAGGGAGTAGTGGGCTGGTTTTAGAAAAAGAAAAAGAAGAAAAGATGAATGGAAGGGTGGTAGATTCGGCTGGAAAAGAAAAAGAAAAGAAAAGACTAATCCTAAAGAAGAAAACGGCACAACCTAAGTCCCTAATGCCGAAAATACTAACCTAATACCCCTCTGCCGAAATCCCTTCTCTAATCCCCTCTATTCGGCTAACTCTATCTCCCTCTCAAATCCCTAAAATCTCTCCCCTTATCCCTCCTTAATCCATGCGTTTGACTGATTCAAACTCTCTCCCACAGAGTTCTATTTGGCTACAACTCTTGCATGCTCAAAGCATAAAAATAACACCACATTTGCCATCACAGGGAATCGAACCCAGGTTTCCCCAAACCACTTACAAGCCACCTTCTTAGCACCCTAGTGGCGTCACATAGCCACTCTGCCAGAGGCTCTTTTGTGATACATTTTGCCCACAATTTTTAATAAAACCACCTATCCAAAGCCCCTAACTTCTTAAATCTAAAATTCAAAAATTCTACTGGGTTTTGGCCATCACATGGGCCTTCCATTAGCCCACTTACACACTCCAATTATGAATTTCACAACCAAATACCAAATTTTAAAACTTAACCAAAATCTCGAGAATCACGAAAAAAAACCTGAAAATCAAGATGTTACAACTCTACCCTCCTTAAAGAAATTTCGGCCTCGAAATTTTACCTAATCCAAACAGTTGAGGGTACTACTGACGCATTGCCGCCTCGGTCTCCCAGGTAGCTTCTTCTTTGCCATGGTTTCTCCAAAGTACCTTCACTAATGGGACTGACTTCCTTCTCAGTACCTTGACGTCGTGATCAAGTATCTGCACAGGCTCTTCTTCGAACGTCAAATCCGATTGCACTGCCGATTTACGCAGAATCGCACGATATGAGTTGGGTCAGAACAATATCGCCTTAGCATGGACACATGAAAAACATCGTGAATACGATCCAGCTCTGGAGGTAACTCTAGCTGATAAGCCACCGGTCCTATTCACTTAATAATTCGATAAGGTCTAATAAACCGTGGACTCAGCTTGCCCTTCTTACCAAATCTCAATATCTTATTCCAAGGCGAAACTTTCAAAAAGACCATGTCCCCAACCGCATATTCAATATCCTTACGCTTTAGATCTGCATAAGACTTTTGAAGATCCGCTGCCTCCTTCAACCGATTCTTGATCATCTTAACCTTGTCTTCAATATCCGCTATATCCGCTACCAACTCTGGCCGAAGTACTTGCCTTTCCCCCAACTCTGCCCAACAAGTAGGCGAACGACACCTTCGCCCATATAGTGCCTCAAAAGGAGCCATCTGAATACTTGCTTGATAACTGTTGTTATACGCAAACTCCGCCAATGGCAAGTAATCCTCCCAACTGCCCCTAAATTCAATAACACAACCTCTCAACATGTCTTCTAGAATCTGAATGACCCTCTCAGACTGCCCATCCGACTGAGGGTGAAAAGCCGTACAGAAATCCAATCGCGTTCCCAACGCCTCATGCAATTTCTACCAAAACCAAGATGTAAACCTTGGGTCTCGGTCAGAAATTACCGATACTGGCACCCCATGCAACCGCACTATCTCTGCCACATACAACTTGGCCAGCTTCTGAAGTGAGTAATCAGTTCGGACCGGTATGAAATGGGTAGATTTCGTGAGCCTATCTACAATTACCCAACCTGAATCCTTCTTGGAAGTTGTCAATGGCAACCCACTTACAAAATCCATAGTTACCCTTTCCCACTTCCAAAGTGGTATCTTTACTGGCTGTAACAATCTTGAAGGCAGTTGATGCTTGCCCTTGTTGACACGTCAAACATTTTCCCACAAATTCAGTCACTTCTCGCTTAAGCCCAGGCCACCAATATAGCTCTCGCAAGTCTCGATACAACTTACTCCCTCCTGGATGCATAGCACATGATCCACTATGTGCCTTCCTCAAAACCATCAATCTCAAGTCAGAGTCCTTCAGCACACAAATTCTTCCTCGAAAACAAAGAACCCCATCATTATTTAACCCAAAATCTAAATTTTCCCCCTTCTCAACTTGCTGAAACCGAGAAACCAATGACTCATCGACCAACTACTGCTTCTTAATCTGCTCCACCCAAGTCGGTCTCACTTGCAACTCTGCCAATAAGCTTTCATCGTTATACAAACTTAAATGAGCAAACATTGCCTTCAATTCCACCACAGTCCTTCGACTTAGCGCATTAGCCACAACATTTGCCTTACCTGGATGGTACTCAATCGAACAGTCATAGTCCTTTAGCAGCTCTATCCACCTTCGTTGTCTAAGATTCAGCTCCTTTTGAGTCAGCAAGTACTTAAGACTCTTATGATCTATATAGATAATGCATCTCTCTCCATACAAGTAGTGCTTCCATATTTTAAGCGCAAAAATCACCGCTGCCAACTCCAAGTCATGAGTAGGATAGTTTACCTCATGAGGCCTAAGCTGTCGTGAAGCATAAGCGACCACTTTACCCTCTTGCATCAACACACAGCCCAAACCTACATGTGACGCATCGTTGTACACCGCGAAATCCTTACCAGACTCTGGCTGAATCAACACTGGTGCCTCAGTCAGAACCTTCTTCAGCTTCTCAAAAGCCTCTTGCTGCTTATTTGTCCAAACAAAAGGTGCTCCATTCCTTATAAGTTTAGTTAACGGTGCTGCCAACACTAAAAATCCTTCCACAAATCTTCGATAATAACCTACCAACCTAGAAAACTTTAGATTTTTGTTACTGACCTCGGTGGCTTCCATCCCAGAATTGCCTCAATCTTTCGAGGGTCCACCTTGATCCCCTCAGCAGACACAACATGTCCCAAGAAAGTGACTTCCTTCAGCCTAAACTCACACTTACTCAACTTTGCATAAAGTTGCTTTTCCCTTAGCACTTGCAACACAATACGGAGATGCTCATCATGCTTCTCTTCCGTTTCCAAATAAACCAAGATATCATCGATAAAAACAACTACGAACCGATCCAAGTATGGCTGAAACACCCGATTCATTAAATCCATGAAAGCTACCGGTGCATTAGTCAAACCAAAAGGCATAACCAGAAACTCGTAATGACCATATCGAGTCCTAAATGCCGTCTTATGAATATCCACTTCTTTGACTCTTAACTGATGATATCCTGACCGAAGGTCAATCTTAGAAAATACCGAGGCTCCTCTTAATTGGTCAAACAGATCGTCGATTCTTGGTAGAAGATACTTATTTTTGAGCGTTAGTTTGTTCAACTGCCGATAGTTAATGCACATCCGCATGGTTCCATCTTTCTTCTTTACGAACAGCACTGGTGCGCCCCACGGGGAAACACTTGGTCTTATAAACCCTCTATCCAACAGTTCCTGAATCTGAGCTTTCAATTCTACCAACTCCTTTGGTGCCATCCTATAAGGCGCAATGGACACTGGAGCTGTTCCAGGTAACAAGTCGATTCTGAACTCGACTTCTTTACTCGGAGGTAGTCCCGGAAGTTCCTTCGGAAATACATCTTGAAATTCTTTAATGGTCCTAACCGACTCCACAGTTATCCCTCAGGTTCAGCTTGACTTACAAATGCCAAGAACGCCTCACAACCTTTCTGAATCAACTTCTCGACCCTTAAAGCCGAGACAATATTGGACAAGTAGTTCCTTCGCTCCCCTATGACCATTATCTCTTCATCTTTGGTAGTTCTTAGTATCATTCTCTTAGCAGCACAATCCAACATCGCCCTATGCTTAGTTAGCCAGTCCATTCCCAAGATAAGATCAAAATCCCCAAATGGAAGCTCCATTAAATCTCCTTCAAAAATCTTATCTTGTGTCTCCAAAGGCACCTCCCTAAAGAGTTTATCTACCTTAACCGAGTGTCCCAAAGGACTTATCACTGATACCCCACTAACAGTCTCCTCAGGTAACACACCCAATGCCCCAGATACATTACAGGCAACATACGAGTGAGTGGAACCCACATATATTAAAGCAGTGTAAGGCTTGCTATGAATGAAGAACGTACCAGTTATGACATCAAGAGCATCACCCTCCTCACGACACCGTGCAGCATAAACCAACGCCGGCTGACGAGCTTCAGCATGTCCAGCACCCCTACCAGGTGCCCCACGTCCTTGTCCATTACCATTTCCACCTCTACCCTGCCCACGGCCTCTCTGTGGTGGTGGTCCTCTTCGCTCCGGTTGGACACCACTTGGCTCCCCAGCTTGATCCTGAGCTGCTCTCCGAGGACACTCTCTGAACTTATGTTCCTTTGACCCACATCTAAAACATGCTCCAGTTCGTTTCCAGCACTCCTCCATATGCATCTTGCCACAGTCCCTGCATGCCTGCGGTCTAAAAGTATTCACTAGAACTGCCCGAATCGGTTCCTCCATTCTAGCTCTTTTAACATTCCTATTTGCAACACCTGGGGGTCCAGAATCCCTCCTAAATCTGGGTCGATCCTTCTCACGATTCTGCCGTTCAGTTCGCTTTACTTCCTCGGCTATCTTAGCCTTTTCTACTAACGCAGTGAAATCATGCTCCCTCTGTGGAGCTATCAGTATCCTAAGCTCATCGCGGAGGCCATCCTTGAATCGAACACTGCGCTCATATTCGGTCGCAACTATCTCGCTGGCGTATCGACTCAGCCTCAAAAATTCTACCTCATACTCCACAACAGTCTTATTACCCTGAGTCAGATTCAAAAATTCCTTTCGACGGGCATCCACATAACTAGCTCCAACATACCTCCCCTTAAAAGCAGTCTTGAACAATTCCTAGGTTACTCGTTCAATCGAGGTACTGTCCCTTACAGTAATCCACCACCGGTATGCCTCGTCTCGTAGCAACGACACAGCCCCCTTCAGCTTTTACTCCATAGAGCAATCTAAATCGTCCATAATCCGCTCTGTTGCTTCTAGCCAATATTCAGCCACATTTGGGGCTACTCCAGATACGCCCCTAAAAACTTCTACTCCGTTGGCCGGAAGTCACTCCGAGATGGATCCTATTTATTTCTTGTCGGTGCTAGCTCCGGCAACTCTTTTCGAACCCCTTAACATTGCTTGGGATGAGCATCGTCCCTACCTGACCCGATCATATGACCCAGTCTCAGTTGCTTGTGGCACGAATGCCTCCTCAGCTAGCCTATGCCCTGAGGATGAAGATTCCGCTTGCACCCTACCGCGACCACGTCTGCGGCCCCGTCCTTGAGTTCCTCTTGTACTCATATCGAGTTATCTGATTACGAATTTTATGACATTAGTTTAATGTTCAATTGTTTACTACGAGAGTCTTACGAAAATATAACAGTTCAAGAATTGTTTTCGCAACGTCGTAGCCTAGCTACAGTCTCATTCCTACCGTTTTACAGCTCTACCCTATGTAAAGTATCATAGAAGGGTCTCATCATCATATCAATATCACATAATGTAAAAGAGAGTATACTTACAGACTTGGTGCCGGGGATTCAGTGTGCCACTTCTTTCTCAAACCCCTTAAAAATAAACCCTTGTGCTTGGCCACAGGAAATAGAAAATTTCCTAAAATTTGATTTAAAATACCTTTGTTTTGAAATTCTTGATGTTAATTCCTTTAAAAATGCACAGCCGAGTTGTTACAATTTGGCTCTGATACCACTAAATGTAACACCTCAAACCCAGCCCAGATGTTATGGTCGAATCCGACGTGTCACATTGAAGTTAAAAATCCACGTTTTGTTTAGTGCTTTAATAAACCATCTTTTGAAAAGGCTTAACCCAGTGAATGGAAGTTGTGCACCAGGTAGGTATCCAAAACAGAGGAGGTGAGCCATGAAGGCTGCTTAAGTACCAAGCTCTTCGATTGGATCCAATTCTAGACATGCCCACAATCATTGCCACACTTGGTTATAACGAGTTGAAATTTATTGAGTGGACACCTTTGATAAACCAATTAATCGTGATGTTGTATTATTTTGAAAACGTGTATCGTTTTGAAAACGCGCCCTAAGTCTAGCCTATTTGAATTATCATCAACCAGTTTAAAGTTATTAAAAATAAAATAATCCCAGAAAACAGAAGAAAATAAAGTTAAAGTGGCCTTATTACAACCCAAAAATAAATAATAAATAAGATAAACTAAAGAAAACCAGTTTCTTATTTTAATGTCCAAAAGCGATCTTCGTGGCCACTCTGAATCCCCTCCGGCTCCAAGTCCCCACATCAAGGCTCACCAGCAAGGTTAAGGAAGGGGGTGAGTTTGGAACTCAGTGTGCAACAAGCCCCTTTCAAAGCCCAAACAATATCAGCCTGCAGGGCCTAAGCCCAAATTCAATCACAGCATATCCTGGGCCGAAGCCTTTACATTATTCATATCACTAGGCCGAAGCCTTTTCATTATTCTAATTCATATCACTGGGCCAAAGCCTTTACTGTAAACGGTATGGCCCATAGGCCCATCTCAATATCACATGTAATATCAAAGGATGAATGCAAGCCCATTTGGAGAGACTACTCGACCCACCAACCGCTACTCTCCACCCTTACCAACCAAGCTCTCCATGTGGGGAATAACTCAGCCCACTCAACCAAACTCTCCACTGGCAGCATAGCTGCTTTATCATATAACTGGAGGCCTAGCCTCTTTTAATAACTGGGGCAAAGCCCTTTTTGATAAACTGGGGCAAAGCCCTTTTTGGTAAACTGGGGCAAAGTCCTTTTGCACTTCCTCCATCCATATAAAACCCAACCCATGCATAAATGAATACATCATGTGCATATCATACATATCATGTGCATATCATGTCAAAACATGTATATCAAAATCTCATGCATCAAATTCATAATTAAACCCTAGGGTTATAATGGTCCTTTAAACCTAGGGGCAAAATAGTCATTTCCATATTATAAGGATAATTTCGTAATTTTACCAAATATTAGGGTTTTCCATGTTCATTATCGGTTACTAACAATTTCAAGTGTTTTGACAGCGATTTTAGCCCATTCTTAGCGAAATCGAGTTATTGGGCCAAAAACCCTTAATGGGCCCTACTTAGCCGATTTGGTCATCTAGGCCCATTTAGCCTATATTCCATAGAAATATTAACAGTCTTAACGTTCAATTTAACAGGATTCCTCTTTCTACCAAAATTTACCCAAATGGGCCTAGAAGCCCATTGGGCTCGATTTTAGCCCATCGAGGCCCAACTTACCGTGATGCCAAAAATCGTGCTCTTACCTGTTCCAACGATCCCGATCATCCACTTAGCGAATCTAACTAACCAATGAGCGTTCGCATGCTCACAAGTCCTCGAAATGCCAGAATTTCAGTATTTCGGCTTTTCAGCATTTATCGATTTAAGCTACGAAAGAGGGTTCGTTACACACCTGATTTGCGATATTCCTTGACGAGATCTCCTACGCGATTTCTCCTTTAATCAACCGCCTATAGATGAGATCATGTTAATAGTTAAACCAAATTGAAAACTATCTATTATCATCTCTTACATATTCGGCCACCATCCACCATGGCCCTAGGGTTCATACCTTTGCCGAAATTGATGACTAGATTTAGTCACTCCGATGATCCAAGCTAATCCAAATCGACACCCCACGCCTTGCTGCTCCTCCACTATACAAACCATAAAAGATCAAAGGAAGAAGCCAAATAAGGCCTATACCTACAATCGGCCACCTCCCTAAACTATAGGGGTTTCGGCTTTTGTCAATAATTATTATTGAAATCGATTTAGCGTACGAATACTTACCACAGTCTGAATCTGTTTAAAGCCTAAAAGATAAAGGGATTGGCCACCCCAAAAATTAAAGGGAAAAAGAAGGTTGTTGGTCAATAAAGAATCGGCACCACCAAGCTTCATAAGTTCGGCTTTTGTAGCTTTTCGGTAGAAGTGGAGGTAAAAAAAGAAGTAGATGAACAAAAGGGAGTAGTGGGCTGGTTTTAGAAAAAGAAAAGCAAGGAAAGATGAATGGAAGGGTGGTAGATTCGTTTGGAAAAGAAAAAAAAAAGAAAAGACTAATCCTAAAGAAGAAAACGGCACAACCTAAGTCCCTAATGCCAAAAATACTAACCTAATACCCCTCCGCCAAAATCCCCTCTCTAATCCCCTCTATTCGGCTAACTCTATCTCCCTCTCAAATCCCTAAAATCTCTCCCCTTATCCCTCCTTAATCCATGCGTTTGACTGATTCAAACTCTCTCCCACAGAGTTCCATTCGGCTACAACTCTTGCATGCTCAAAGCATAAAAATAACACCACATTTGCCATCACAGGGAATCGAACCCAGGTTTCCCCAACCACTTACATGCCACCTTCTTAGCACCCTAGTGGTGTCACATAGCCACTCTGCCAGAGGCTCTTTTGTGATACATTTTACCCACAATTTTTAATAAAACCACCTATCCAAAGCCCCTAACTTCTTAAATCCAAAATTCAAAAATTCTACTGGGTTTTGGCCATCGCATGGGCCTTCCATTAGCCCACTTACACACTCTAATTATGAATTTCACAACCAAATACCAAATTTTAAAACTTAACCAAAATCTCTAGAATCACAAAAAAAACTCAAAAATCAGGATGTTACACGACGAAAGCCGAAAAATGAAACTGTCAACGCCACACGAGCATGTGGTCGCCCGTGTTGTAGGTTGTGTGGTAGTACATGGCCATGTGGTTGAAGAATTAGGTCATGTGCATGTGACACGGGCACTCGACATGGCTGTGTGATGGGCGAAGAGGTCGTGTGCGAGACACGAGCTTGAACAGTTGGTCCATATGGGCCACACAGATGTGTGGGCCCATACTGATAAACCACACGAGTGTGTGGGATTCTAGGCCAGGCCATGTGATCCATACGGTCAAGGCCAAATTAGGCTGTGTGGGCCACATCGGCAGGCCACATGGGCTTGTGAGCTGATTTTTCTGAAATACTCTGTAAGGTTGCTTGGGTCGCTCGAGTTGACTGGGACCTACTGTAGGGTCGGTAAAAAATTACTTTGACCCCTAACTACGTGATCTGATTATGTGATAAATGTAATTAACTTGTTACACTTAGCATATATACCGATTTGCATGTACGATCTGATAAATTGCATATTAGCATGTCATATTTGTATGTTGCATTGCATCGGGGTTGGGTTGGTATTATTTGGAGGAAGTATTCTGAAAGGCTCTTAAGCCTAATATCTGGCAGCTCCACTGCAATTATCTGATTATGTGCTGCACTTTGGTACATCATGGTGTGTAAGGATGGGTGGGTTGATTTTATCCACACATGGTGTGTAGGGTTGGACGGAGTTGGTGTGTAGAGGCTGGTGGGTAGGACTCTGTTATTCTATAATGTTCTAAATGATATATCTGAGACGGGCTAAGGCCCTATTTTGTATCTGATTCCGTATCTGAGTGGGCTAAGGCTCACACCAATTCTGTAATGGGTTGAGGCCCGAATTGTTTGTTTAAAAGACTGTTTACTGATGTTATTCTATATGTATATTTACAGTAAGGATTACACACTAAGTTTATAAAAACTCACCCTTTTATATTTAATCCATGTAGGTAATCCCCAGACTTGATGGATCGGTGTAGCGGAGGGCTCAACAGTGACCACCACTACCGAACTGCTTATTTACGATTTTTTTTAGGTTACCTCGCTTATTTCATATTGATACTTTTTGTATGATAGACTTTGGGACTGTTTGATTTTAATTTGGGATTTTGAACTGTTGATTATAGATTTATAAACTGCAATGCAACAAAGTACAGTTTTCCTAAAATAAACTAAGGCTTTTCGTAAATAAGAACATTTTCGAAAATTATGGGGTTTCAATAGCTTCCGCGTAAAAGAAATGTTTTAAAGCAAATCAATTAGTCCATGTTTTCCCGAACTAAGTAAAAGATAATAACTTGAACAGTTTTAAGGTCAATGCGTTTTCAAAAACACTTTCATGTGACATTGCCAGATTTGGCCGTAACGTCCATATGGGGTTTGGGGTGTTACATTTAGTAGTTTCAAAGCCAGGTTGCAAAACTCGGCTGCGGATTGGATTTTAAATTTGGTTTTAAAGGAATGATTTTTTATGGGTTGAAATAATTTTGCTTCAGAATATGGTACACTGAGTGAGTCTCCGGTGTCGATCCTGTAAGTGTTCTAGAATTCTATTTAGATTTGCCAAAAAATACTACTAGCATGCTTGAAATAGCCAATAGGTAGTATACTGTACTGAAAACACTCTAGGTAGTGTAAACTGAAAACTGTGGTGAGACTGAGACTCTCGATAACGAACTTTGAACATTCTGATACTGTACTGCATAAAATATATGTTAGTAAAATATTGAAACTGTTAACTAATGCATAAAACTATTATTAGAGATAAATTCTAAAATTTACGATGAGCCACATGGTACTCATGGACGAGGTACTAGAGGCCGTGGCAGAGGCCGTAGAGGGGCTTAAGCGGGGTCCTCACAATCTGGGAATCTGCCTAACTTAGACACTAGTGAGACACTGTTATCACCTGCTACAGAGACTAGGTCTCATGATTGTGCAGCTGGAGATGACGCACTGTCCCAAGCCATGTTGCGGATTCCGGAGAGGGTCGCTGGCCCAATACTTGTTTTGGGGGCCGAGGGTTGGTTACAGAATGACTCTGGTCTAATGGGGCTGAGCTATTTCGGGGCATCACTAGAGTCGCCCCTAGCATGGTCGAATACTAGATGGAGGCCACGGAAAGAATAATGGACGATTTGGACTTTACCCTTGAGAAAAAATTGAAAGGAGTTGTTTCTCTACTTCATGATGAGTCGTACCAGTGGTGGTTGACGGTTAACGAGGGCACCCAGCCCGACCGACTGACATGGATTTTTTTTAAGACGGCCTTCCAGGGTAAATATGTGAGGGCCAGTTATATTGATGCTAGGAGGCGGAAGTTCCTTAATCTCACTCAGGGAGATCGTCCAGCGGCAGAGTATGAGGCCGAGTTCCTAAAGTTGAGTCGTTATGCGTGAGGCATGATGGCGACTGAGTATGAGCGTTGTGTTTGATTTGAGGATGGCCTCAGGGACAGCTTAAGAGTTCTGATAGCTCCGTAGAGGGAGCGTGATTTTTTTGCTCTAGTGGAGAAGGCGAAGATCACCGAAGAGGTAAAGCGCACTGTGCGCCAAAACCGAGACAGGGGGAAGAGTAAGAGGGATTTGGAGCGCTCGAGTTCTGGGATGAGGCCTAAGAAAAAGGTCAGGTTTGATAGGCCAGAGAGAGTTGGGCCCCCTATGGCACCTACTAGGGTGGCACTTTGTGGACATTGTGGTAGACGCCATCCAAGTGAGTGTTGGAGGACTACTAGGGCATGTCTGATATGTGGGTCCACTAAGCATCGTCTTAAATATTGTCCATTGAGAACTACTCAAATGTAAACTCCGATTACTGGGATTGTACAACCATCGAGGGTAGTTCAGCAGCCACCTGGGGACGAGGTCAAGCCAGGGGTGGTAACGGCATGGGCCAAGGATAGAGAGCACCAGGCAGAGGTGCTAAACCGACTGAGGCGAGGCAGTCTACTTTGGTTTATGCTGCTCGTCACCGTGAGGACCGAGATACTCCTAACATCATTACGTCTACATTTTTAATATTTGATGTACCTTATCTTGCACTAATAGACATAGGCTGTACACACTCATATGTAGCTAGTACTATGTCTGAATCTTTGGGGATTCCACTAGAGAGTACTGATAGTGAGGTAACCGTGTTAAGTCATTTGGGGCAATCTGTCCGGGTTAGTAAGTTGTATAGAGATGTTCTGCTAGAGGTCGAAGGGATAATGTTTTTTTACTGATCTAATGGAGCTTTCGTTTGGGGAGTTCGATCTGATTTTGGGAATGGACTAGCTGGTTAAACACCGGGTGATTCTGGATTGTGTGACAAAAGGGGTTGTCTTGAGGACCAAGGAGGACAATGAGGTATTCGTGATTAAGGAACGACGTGACTATTTGACTAATGTGATTTTTGCGTTAGCGGCAGAAAAGTTAGTAAGGAAAAGGTGTGAGGCATTCTTGGCCTACATCAGTATTTTTGATTCTAGGGACTCTTTGGTTAAGGACATCAGAACCGTGAGGGACTTTCCAGATGTGTTTCCTGAGGAGTTACCAGGGTTGCCTCCAAGCTGAGAGGTAAAGTTTGGGATTGAGTTGATTCCTGGTATAGCTCTGGTGTCTATCGCCCCTTATCGAATGGCACCAAAGGAGCTTACAGAGCTTAAGGCTCTGATTCAAGAACTGTTAGATCATGAGTTCATTCGTTCCAGTGTGTCTCCGTGAGGAACACCTGTTCTATTTGTAAAGAAGAAAGATGGGACAATGAGGATGTACATCGATTATCGTCAGTTGAACAAGTTAACAATTAAGAAAAAATACCCACTTCCAAGGATAGATGACTTGTTCAACTAGTTCAGAGAGGCCTCTATATTTTTTGAGATCGATCTACGATTGGGATATCATTAGTTGAGAGTAAAGGAGGCTAACGTGCATAAGACGACATTTAGGACTCAATATAGACATTACGAGTTCCTAGTTATGCCATTTGGTTTGACTAATGCACGAGCGACATTTATGGACTTGATAAACCGTGTGTTTTAGCCTTATCTGGACCAATTTCTGGTGGATGACATTTTGGTGTATTCTAGGACAAAGGATGAGTACAATGAGCATCTCAGAGTGATTCTACAGACTCTCCGTGAGAAATAGTTATTTGCGAAGTTCAGTAAATGTGAATTCTGGCTCCAAGAAGTGACCTTTTTGGGACATGTGGCTTCAGGTGAGAGGATTCATGTTGATCTTTGTAAGATTGAGGCTGTGTTAAGTTGGAAATAGATGAAGAATGTGTCTGAAATCCGCAGCTTTCTAGGGCTGGCAGGATATTATCGACGATTTGTAAAGGGGCTCTCCTTGATCGTAGCTCCATTGACTAAGCTTCTGCGTAATGGAGTTCCTTTCATTTGGCCTGATGCACAGTAGGAGAGCTTTGATAAGCTCATGACTATTTTAACTCAGGCTCCTATTCTGATACAGCTTGGGCAGGGTAAAGACTTCGTGGTATTCAGTGATGCGTCGCATGTGGGTCTGGGTTGTGTTCTGATACAAGACGGAAAGGTAGTTGCTTATGCATCTCGATAGCTCAAGACTCATGAGGCTAACTATCCAACGTACAATTTGAAGTTGGCAGTGGTTGTTTTCGCTCTAAAAATCTAGAGGCATTACCTGTACGATGAGAAGTGTACTATCTACACTGATCACAAAAGTCTCAAATATCTCCTCACCCAGAAGGAGTTAAACCTTAGATAGCGTAGATGGGTTGAACTGCTTAAGGATTACGACTAAACTATTGAGTACCATCCTACTAAGGCCAATGTGGTGGCTGATGCGTTAAGCCATAGGGTTATGACTGATTTGAGAGTGATGTTCGCTCGACTTAGTTTATTTGACAATGAAAGTCTGTTGGATAAACTTCAAGTAAAACCGACATGGATTGATCAGATTAGAGGTAAACAGATGGGGGATAAGTCTCTTGAGTTGCAGTTTCGTCAAGTTGAGAGTGGTGTTACTACAGATTTTGGGATTAACAGTGATGGGGTATTATGTTTCTACAGCCGAATTTGTGCGCCGAATGATGAGGATTTAAGGCAGTTGATTATGAGGGAAGCGCATAGTAGCCCCTATGCTATGCATCTCGGCGGAAACAAGATGTACCGAGATCTGCAATAATTATACCTATGGCCAGGGTTGAAGCATGAGGTTACAGACTTTGTTGCTCGCTGTTTGACTTGTTAGCAAGTTAAGGCTGAACATCAGTTACCTTCAGGTTTGTTGCAGCCGGTTAAGATACCGATGTAGGAATGGGAGTGAGTAACGATGGACTTCGTTAATGGGTTGCCTCTAACACCCACTAAGAAGGATTCTGTCTGGGTCATCGTTGATTGATTGACCAAGTCTGCTTACTTCATTCTAGTCAGGACAGACTTTTCTTTGCAAAAGTTGGCTAAACTCTACATTTCTAAAATAGTGAGGCTACATGGGGTGCCTATCTCAATCATTTCTGATAAGAATCCTCGTTTCACGTCTCAGTTCTGGAAGAAACTGCATGAGGCTCAAGGTTCAAGGTTACACTTCAATTCTGCTTTCCATCCTCAAACAGATGGTCAGTTGGAGTGGGTGATTCAGATACTGAAGGACATGTTGAGGAGCTGTGTGATTGATTTCCGAGGCAGTTGCGAGGAGTACTTGCCATTATTAGAGTTCGCTTACAATAACAGCTACCAGTCTAGTATACAAATGGCACCTTACGAGGCATTGTATGGTCGTAAGTGTCACACTCCCCTATCTTGGACTGAGTTGGGTGAGCAATGTATTCTGGGTCCGGAGTTGGTTTTTGAGACTGAGGACAAGGTTCGTTTGATTTAAGATCGTCTGAAAGCAGCTTCTGATAGGCAGAAGTCATATGCGGATCTGAAACGCCGAGAGATAAAGTATTCTGTGGGGGATTTCATTTTTCTCAAAGTCTCACCATAGAAGAAGATTCTGAGTTTCGGGCCCTCGATTTTTTGGGCTATATCAAATTTTGAAACGAGTGGGACCAGTCGCATATTAGTTGGAGCTACCTCCATAGTTAGATCGCATTCATGATGTGTTCCACGTCTCGATGTTGAGACGCTACCGCTCTGATCTAACTTACATTGTTTTGATTTAGACCCTATTCAGAATAGTGATTTCGGGACCATGAATTCGAGTCAGAAAAATATTTTATAATTATTTACTGTGTTTATCATGTGTGAATTTATGTTTGTGAAATTTGCGTGCTTTAATTTTATCGTTTGAGTGCCGATTTAATAAAAAGGACTTAATCGCGTAAAATGAAAACTTAATTGTTATTTGTAAAAAGGGTTGAATTGTTATTGTTCTTTTAATAGGGAGTTTTAAAATGAAATTAGACCAAATGGCTATAGAATGGATGGTTAAGGACATGATTATAATGGTTTTGAATTAATTTGTGAAGGTTAATTATGTAAAATGCATAATATGTTAATATATCATAAAACATAAAATGATTAAAAGCAATGTTCTTCATTTTTCTCATGACTGAAACTAAATAAAAGAAATAAAGAAATAAAGAAAGCTTAGGGTTCGGCACTATTGAAGCTAAATTCAAGATCAAGAACCAAAGAAAACGAATTTGGATCAGAGGGAAACTAAAGTTGTCGACTAGTCATCCTATTTCCTTTTTCATCGTCCGAAGTAAGTTTATAAGCAAATAAATGTCGTAAATTTTGAATATATGTGAATGTATAATGCTGAATTGAATTTTATGATCTTGTATAAATAATAGTAGAACGTGAAAATGTTTGGGAACTACGCTTACGAATACGATTCGACTGAGTTACGACGTCTGAAAGCCCCGTATAAACCTTAGGAATAGTTAGGATACATATGTCATGACATAGGATTTCTGATATGTGTTTTCGAGTAAGACAACATCTGGGATGTTGGCATCAATATATGTGGCTATGAGTAAGACCATGTGTAACACCCCCTACCTGTGTCCTACACCGGGACAGGATACAAGGCCTTATTGGACTCAGAGATTCTTAAACATGCAAAATCGAGTCATAAAATTTCTTTCCAAATTTAAAACCAATCAAATATATTCATAGTGTCCCTATTATGGGCCTACGAGGATCATAACTTGCATTTAACATGGTCCGAGACTAAACCGAAAACTTTGAAAAGTTTTGGGAAAACTTCTCTTTTCTAATACATCTCTATGTAGTATGTCCAATAAGACCACATATGTAGTAGAAAATGGGAAGCCTTTCATACTTTATGGCACATATAGTTTTGGTCCCCTCATTTCCAACCAAGTGAACAACTTGTCGAAGGGATCTTAAAACAAAAATTTTAACCCTAATCCTTATGTATTCAGTCCAACCTCCATCCTATCCCACCAGTCAATTGCCCCAACCTCCCCTATCGTCTCTCCAACATCGATTGCTACCTATCTATCCATTTGCTCAACGGGATGTTGTAGTTCCTAATAAAAAATTGAGCACTATTAAATGTATAGTCGTCTATCTCTTAACCTTTAATAAACAGTAGCATCGCGAACAGGCATTGGTTAAAAAGCCATGGAGTCAGGTTCAGGATTCTTGTTCTGTCGTCAATATTCCCGAATTTCACAAGTATCAACCTCTCATTTAAAGCCACAAAATCGATTGCTTTCTTGGTAAACCATAATGATTTCAGAACACGATACATGGCTTCTCTGTTAATTTTTTCCCCAGACATTATCTTTCCTATTGCCCATGCCTCGTGACCCTGTAGGTTTGGTAGATTCTTGTTCGTACTAATCACCCATTTTGATTCTTCTTTCGAGAAGTTTAGCCTTTCCAACAACTTATGGATATCCTCAGCCATGCGTGAAATCAGAGAGCAAAGCAACAAAAACACCGCAGCCTAGAGCAAAAGCAGTCCCACTTAACCCAAAGAAACCAAAGGCTAAAAGGAAACCACAAGGAAACATAAAAGAAAACAAACAACTCTAGAAAAAATAAACAATAAGTAGATAATAGGAAAGTTAAAAATAGCAAGAAACGCCAGTCTTTATGAAAACTTAAAGATTGTTAAAAGAGATTGTCCTTCAAGCCTAATGGAATCAGGCAAGAAACCTGAGTCGCAACCGCCTTAGTACAGCAAAACCTCGATGAGAAAGCAAGCAGCCTTTAGTGATAGGAAAATTATGAGAAGGAAACAGAAAATGATTTTACCAGCAAAAGAGAAAATAAAAATAAAGAAAACTAAACAAAACCCTAAAAAACTATGTACAAAAGAAATAGAATAGGGGAAATTTTAATGAGTAAAAAATTCTATGTAAAAAGGACAATTAAGGAAAATAAAAAAGGCGTATGCATTTAGTAAAAAAAATGTAAGAAAAGTAAAAAACATAGAACTAGGAAATCATCCAAAGTACGACAGATTCATGCAAGAAACTTAAAAACATGCAGGGAAAGAGAGCGTGCATAGAAAATGACAAAAATCACCAATCAGGAAGAACACTGTTCCCTCTGTCACACCCAAAGCCAAGTGTTCGCTTTTGTACTTTTTACACAATAGCACCGTCTTTCCCTCAAAAAACCCACTTTTAAGTCTTTGAAAACCCCACAAAAATAGGGACACACAAAAACACAACACTCACCGTCCAATTATTCTTTTAAAACGAGCAAATATGGACACCAAAAGCAAACAAAACAAGAAAGAAAATTGTCAAAATCTTGGAGCGTTTTTTCCTAAATAGTTAAATAAATTTATTGGGTAACAAATAAGGAAAAGTTAAAATAAAATAAATGAAGAAAATTTCTGCAAAAGAACAATATTAAGTATTTAGAAGAAAAATAATTTTTTTGTCGCGCATTATAATAGCTCCAAAATAATCTTTCAAGCGTTGGTCATTGAATTTGAAAGTGGATCATGTTTTTCCATCTTTAATGTCGACGGATCCATGAGGGTATATATGCCCGACTTCGAATGGTCCATACCATCTCAACTTTAATTTGCCAGGAAATAGTTTAAGTTTGGAATTGAGGAGCAAGACTTGTTGTCCAAGTACAAATTGCCGTGGCAAAATTTTCTTGTCACGTCATCACTTTGTCTTTTATTTGTACAGTCTGGCATTCTCATAAGCTTGAGCTCGAAATTCATCCATCTCATTAAGTTTCAGTAAGCGATGAGTGGCGGTAGCACCCTAGGCCATGTTTAGTTTCTTGATTACCTAAAATGCTTTATTTTTTAGATCAACTGGAAAATGACATGGTTTACCATAGACAAGCTTGAAAGGTGACATTCCCAACAGTGTCTTAAAATTTGTGCGATAAGCCCATAGGGCTTCATCCCACCTTGCTGACTAATCCTTGTAGATGGGATTGACAACTTTCTCCAGAATTTGCTTGATTTCTCTGTTCGAAATTTTAGCTTGTCCATTTATTTGTGGGTGGCATGTCGTGACAATTTTATGTTTAACCCCATATCTGTTTAGAATGTTGGCAAGTAATTTGTAATCAAAATGTGAACCATCATCACTAATTAAGGCACGAGAGGTACCAATCCTGGTAAAAATATTTGTATGCAGGAATCTTAGAACTGATTTGGCATTATTTACAGGTAAAGCCATAGCTTCAACCCATTGGATACATAATCCACAGTAACAAGAATGTAGATCTTGCCCCAAGATGGTGGAAATGGACACATGAAATCAATTCCCCATAATTCCACCTCTAAAATATTTTGCAGTGGCATTTCGTGTCTCCTTGATAAGTTACCAGTTCTTTGACAGCGATCACAGCTTTGATAGAACTCATGAGAATATTTAAACATGGTAGCCAATAAAAACCAAATTGGAGAACCTTTGTAATAGTTCACATGCTTCCAAAATGTCTACCATAAGGTGCAGAATGACAGTGATGCAGGATACCTTGAATTTCATCATCCATAATACATCTTCAAATTACTTAATCTGTACACTGCTTGAATAGAAATGGCTTGTCCCAGTAATATTGCTTCACATCGTGAAATAATTTCCTTTGTCCTTGATGGTTGAGCACAGGTGATAGCAACCGACTAATTAGAAAGTTAACAATATCAAAATACCATGGCAATGCCCTAGCCAACAATAACTACTTATTAAAGACTTCGTCTTTAATCATTCGACTATCACCATAATTAGTCATTGCATCAAGTCGTGACAAGTCATCATCCACTTAATTTTTAATGCCTTTTCTATCTTTGATCTCCAAATCAAATTCCTGCAGTAACAATATTCATCTAATGAGCATGGGCTTGGCCTCTTTTTTATCACCAAGTATTTAAAGGCAGAATGGTCTGTATAAACTATGACTTTGGTGCCCACTAAATAAGCTCTAATTTTTTCAATAGTAAATACCTAACAATTCTTTCTCTGTGGTAGTATAATTGAGTTGTGAATCTGTGAACGTATGAATGGCATAATATATAGCATAAAATATCTTGGCTTTTCTTTGACCCATAACTGCTCCTACAGCAAAGTCACTTGCATCACACATCAGTTCGAACGTTAAAGTCTAGTCTGGTGCAATGACTATAGGTGTTGTAATTAATTGCTCCTTTAACTCTTCAAACACTTTTGAGCATAACTCATCAAAATGAAATGATTCATTTTGTTCCAACAATTGACATAGAGGTTTGGGTATCTTAGAAAAATCCTTGATAAAGCACGGTAAAATCCAGCATAACCAAGGAAGCTTCTGATTCCTTTTACTGAAGCAGGTGGTGGCAACTTTTCAATGACTTCTATTTTTCCTTTGTCGACAATAATTCCTTACTATGAAATCTTGTGGCCCAAAACAATTCCTTCACAAACCATGAAGTGGCATTTTTCTCAATTCAGTACAAGAGTTGTTTCATGACATCAACACAGTACTAACTTCAAAATTTTCAAGCAGTCTTCAAAAGTGTTGCCAAACACCGAATGTCATTCTTCTAGAATGTTGTTAGTGCATTACATAACTCAAATGTCATTCTTCTAAAAGAAAATGTTCCATAAGGATAGGTGAATGTAGTCTTTTCTTGATCAGTAGGAGATATGACAATTTGGTTATACCTTGAGTAGCCATCTAAAAAATAGTAGAAGGCTTTCCCTACTAATCTGTCCAACATCTAATCTATAAAAGGCAGAGGGGAATGGTCCTTCTTCATTACTTTGTTGAGCTTTTTATAATCTATACAAACTCTCTAACTTGTGACAGTTCATGTGGAAATGAGCTCGTTGTTATCATTGCTGACTACGGTGACCCCTCCTTTCTTGGGTACACACTGAACAAGGCTCACCCAAGAGCTATATGAAATTGGGTATATAATTCCAGAATCCAACCATTTGATAATCTCATTTTTAACTACTTCCTTCATGACATGATTTAGACTCCTTTACTATTCAATATATTTGCCATTAAAATCTTCAAGTATTATCTTGTGCATGCAGATTGCTTGGCTAATTCCTTTAATATCCGCAATTGACCATCCTAAAGATTTCTTAGATTTTTTTAAGACTTCTAGTAATTGCATCTCCTAGTATGTTGTAAGCTCGACAGAGGTAACCACAGGTAGTGTATCGTTATCTCGCAAATAAGTGTACTTCAAGTGCATTGGTAATGGCTTCAAATCCAGCATAGGTGGATCTTCTATTGACTATCAATGAGGGTTGAAAGATCGACCATATAAGTCTAATGATTCAAAGAACCTCTTGAATCCATTTCCAGATTTTTGAATTTCCATAAGCTTTCTAGGTTCTTCAGTCAATTTTGTTTCATTCAATTCAACAGAGTCTGCATCAGAATTGTTGTGCATATGTCCTACAAATTCTTCTTGAATTACAATGTGAACAAATTCAACATCATGGCATTCTTCATTTGGGTCTGCACACTTTAAAGCAGCAGACAAGTTGTCAATTGTTGATCATTAATTCTCATGGTTAATTCACTTTTTTGTACGTCAATCAATGTTCTACCAGTTACTAAGAAAGATAGTCCAAGTATTATGGGTACCTCTTTATCTGCTTCACATTCCAGAATAATAAAATGTGTTGGAAAAATGAACTTGTCAACTCTTACCAGTACATCTCCAATTTTACCTTATGGAAGGATGTATGATTTATCAGCTAATTGTAGTGTGATTGTAGTAGGTATTGCCTTTCCTATCTCGAGTTCCCTGAAAATAGACATAGGCATTAGATTAATACTTGTACCTAAATCATATAATGCTTTGCCTACATAATGGCTTCCAATCAAGTAGGGTATAGTGAAACTCCCTAGATTTTTTAATTTTGATGGCAGTTTGTTCTTCAGGATTGTTGTGGACCGTTCAGTAAGTGCAATAGTTTTGAAATCCCAAAACTTCTCTTCTTAAATAAGATATCTTTCATAATTTTTTTTAATTTTGGTAGTAGTTTGTTCTTCAACATTGTTGTGCACCCTTCAGTGAGTACAATAGTTTTGAAATCCCATAACCTTCTCTTCTTGGATAGGATATCTTTCATGAGTTTCACGTAGTTAGGCATTTGTTCTAATGTTTCCACTAAAGGTATATTAATGTATAATTGCTTCAAGACCTCTAGAAATTTCTTTAATTGAGCATCTTGCTTCAACTTTTGGAAATGCTAGGGAAAAGGTGGCGGTGGCCTTCCTTTCATTTGTTGATGGTTCTTTGCCATGGCATTAGTATTGGCTTTAACAGATAATTTTCTTTTGTATGCTTCTGTTTACTCCTATCTTGTGTATTTTGTTCCACTACTGATTTGAAAGTTGTGCTTTCAAGAACTTCTAAACTTTTCTCCATAATAAAGGCATCATTCACAACTCCTAGCAGCTGAGTGCCACTCTGGAGTGTTATGGCCATACACTGTTCCTTTCCTTGAGATCGTGAACTTTTTGTGTCACTAGACAATACTCTTTGTCATCAGGAACTTAATATAGTGGCAATTTATCCTAGTTGACTCTCCAGAGCTCTTAAGGAAGCTGCTTGGCTCTAAATATTCGTATCATTCTTAACCATATACTCCTTTAATAGAGCTCCCATAGTTGATGTTCAAGATGACGAACTTTGTTGTAAATTTTTCCATGGCATTGGTTGACTATATCCTGGTTGTACACCAGCCACATTCTATCAATTAACATTGCTGGCATTTCCCATTCCCTAATTACTCCAATTGAAATTTGGATATTGTTCCTACCCTAGATTGTATGTGTTGGAATAAGGATTGTTGTTGCTACGATTAAAATTCCCCATGTAATACATAGAGGCTGGATTAGATGGGCATTCATCAAAAACATTATCTAATCCACAGTATACACATGCTAGTTATGTATCATTCATCTCCTACACCGCAAAGGGTCTTTTTAGAGTTTTAGTCATATTTGTTAAAGATGATACCCGAGCTATTAAAGATGTAATCGCATCAAGTTCCATTGATCCAACAACTCTTCTACCAGTACCAACTCTAGTAGTAGGGTACTGATAATCATTATTTACTATTCTTTGCAGAATTTCACATACTTCATTGTAGGGTTTGTCAAGCAACGTCCCATTAGCAAATGCATCCACCATCATTCACGTATGAGTATTTAATCTATTATAGAACATTTCCATTTGTGTCTAATGCTGAAAACCGTGTATCGGGCATTTTTTAAATAGTTCTTTGAAACGCTTCCATGCTTCATATAATGTTTCATCTTCCAATTGCCTAAACGATGTAATGTCTCTCCTAAGCTTAACATTCATGTTGGGAGGATTGTACCTCTGACACAGTTTATTCCAAGTTGCCACTATATCTGATGGTAACACATTCAACCATGATTTGGCACGATTTCACAATGAATAAGGGAATAATTTTAATGTAAGGGCATCTTCAAGGACACCCTGTAGCCTGGATGAGCCATAGACTTCAAGAAAAAGTCTCTTGGATCTTCAGTAGGTAAACCACTAAACTGCCCTACCGTTTGTAACATTTGAAACATTACCAGTTTTAATACAAAGTGTTGAGCTTGAATATGTGGCCTAACAGTTTCTGGATTTAGATCATATAAGATAGACACTACATGTTCTTTCATGGGTTTGTCTCTTACATCTATGATTCGAGAAATATCAGCATTCCTTTCATTCTGAAGTACTTGATCTTCTTTGATTGGATCATTTCTAATTCTCTCCATTTCTCTTAACTCTTTTCTTCTTTGCTTTAATGTCCTTTCAATTTTAGAATCAAAATGATGTTTAGTATCCTCTTGAATATTTCTTCTCAAGCACTAATACAAACTTGAAAAATAAAATAAAATAAAATTTAACTGCTCTAACAAAAATAAAATGAATAATAGCAAATCAACTTTTCACCAATGTTGCCAATCCCTGCCAACGATACCAAAAACTTGTTACTTGTAAAATAACTAATGCAATTGTACAAGTGTACACATCATTCAAGTAATAAAGTGATAAGTAATTATCATCTCCACGGGGATCTAAAACTGGTAAGAAATTGAGTACGTTATTATGATCTTGTTAGCTATACCAAAATATCATGGATTAATCTCAGAGTGACTAACAAGTTTGAATAATGAATTGTTGTCACCAGTCACTTTCTCACGCTAATTCCCTCTCTTTCTTTTTCTTCCTCTTTTTCCTTCTTTTATTGGGTGGATCCATCCCTCTTACCACATATTTGTTTCTTCTCTTTTTCAGGATGGATTTTCTGGTAACTGGCTGAGTGTGACATGGATAGAGTGTTGAGTCATCTTCGCGAAATTGTCATGACAATTGTGTTGACCATTAATCTCACCATTTGCCATGGTAATGTTTCAATCCCCTTATTTTTCTTCTGCATCCTCTTCGTCCTCTCCTTCTACCTGCACCTGTGTCTAACCACAACTATAATTTTTCCTTCCTCAAGTAATAAAAGTAATAAATGATGTCAATTATAGCACAATCCAAGCTTTGTTATGCAATGTTCTAAATTTATCCTAAAAATGCAGATTTATTTACTTAATTACAAACAATTAATTCCATTAGAAACCTAAAATATAACTATTTTCAATAGTTATCACATGTCGAGTGCCCACTCTGAATTTACTGAACAGGTGAAACAATAGAATAAAGAGGTGTATGGGCACATAATTACCCGTAAGAAGAAATTGACTCAGAAGCTTAAGAATATTGAGATAGCACTTAATAGTGTAAACTCAAAATATCTTAATCAGGTTAAGATGGAAGTGCGTGAGGAACTAGAAAATGAGTTGCATCATGAGGAAATCTTTTTGCGTCAAAAAGCTCGTTGTAATTGGTTGGTGTTAGGGGACAAAATACCAAGCTTTTTCACACGCGCACTTTGAGAAGAAGAAAACAAAATAGAATAACTGCCTTGAAAAATGCTATGGGTGATGTAACACCCCAAACCCGGCCCAGACGTTATAGCTGAATTCAGTGTGTCACATCGAAGTGTCTTTCAAAAATAAGGACTTATGAATCAAAACTTATCATCAGACAAAAAACCTCTTTGTGATTTTTTTTCTTTTAAAAAAAAACTTTAGTGAATTAAGTTCTTTGCTTTTACCAAATCATCTTCTCAAAACATTTTACCAGATTAATTACTTTTGATATGCTAAATTGTTTTAGATTGCGAAAAACTTTAAAACATTGAAGTTGAAACGCGTGTCTTTGAAAAAAATAGTTATTATTTTGGAAACTCGACCTCTTATAACTAGTAGTTTTTAAGTAAGTAAATAAAAGCCCAATTATAAATTAAATCCCATGAATGGCCTTACTAAAAAAAATAAAACCCAAAACAAAACTTTAAGAATAAATAAAACCAAATGTAAATTAATTTCATCGTGTGGCCACCTCTGAGTCCCTCGCAGAACCAAATTGCCTACAGCTGGGGATTGCCTGCACAGATAAAAGAAATGGTGAGTTTACGAAAACTCAATGTGTAATCCCCTATCAGTCGATCGGTATACAGCATACAGTAACAGTTTCGGCCTGAGCCCTACTCAGAAATAGCACAGAGTGGGCTTTAGCCCAATACAATAATAGTGTGTGCCTTAGCCCAATACAGTAACAGTACATTACAATAATGCAACCCATCCCAATTCAGCCAACACACCACTCCGTACCACCAACACACCATGTACGGACAAAGTCGACCCACCCAGCCAACACACCAATATAGTAGCATAGCTGCTAGTAATAATATCACAGCAAAGCTGTCAGTATCAGTATATGTGGCAAAGCCACCAGTAACAGTATATGTGTAACATCTCGAAACAGGGCCTAGTCAGAAAAGTAGTTTTGGGACCACAAATCGGACATTGAAATATTTATTTTATAATTATTATGAGGTCTAAAATATTATAATATGCATGTGTTAAAGTTTCATGAAGAAATTCTATGAGTAAGGTGTCCAATTGGAAAATAAGGACCAAATTGAATAAATAGCAAAACTTGGATTCTAGAAGAAATTTGTATGAAATTATTTTAGATTTCTAATTAGAAGGTCTTAAAGAGAAATTTTCCCAATTTCTAAGTCTTTAGACAAAAATAGGCATGCATGGATGAAATTTGAAAGAAAGGGCTTGAGGGCATTTTGGTCATTTAGCTAATTAATGAAATAAAATGGGAAAAATAAGCCAAAAATCAGCCATTCTTCTCCTTCATCTAGCCGAAATTCTCAAGCTCTCCATAGCTAGGGTTTTCAACATTTTCAAGCTCAATAGTAAGTGCTCCTAAGCCCCGTTTTTAATGTTCTTTGTATTTTTGAAATCCTGGTAACTTACTCTCTATTTCTACCCATATTTCATGCTAGGGTTCATGTTTAGAAATTCACCCATGCATGAGTTACTTGTATTTTGATAGTTTATGGAGGAATATGAAAGTTTAAAAGATGGTAAACAACTTTTACTAAGTGATTTTTCATGGAAATGGCTTTAAGGACCATTTTGTAAAAGCTGTAAAAATGGGTAAAACGATGAGAAATAATGGAAAAATGTGGGCTTCCATAAGAAGAAAGAACATTTTTCTAGGCTTGGGTAAGGAAGAAATTGCATGCATTTCATTATACGAGCCTAGGGACTAAATCGTAAATAATGTGAAAGGTTAGGGGTAAAACGGTCATTTTGTTCAGAGGTGAAATTAGGCTCGAAAAGTATAATGTGAGATATTGATGACTCATTTTTGTTGTTATAGACCCCGAGGAACAAATTTTGGAGGTCGATCGCGAAAAACGAGATGTTTCGGAATAATCGAAACACGATACCGAAACGAGTACCAGGTAAGTTTGGATAACTTAAAGTAAACTCATAATATGCCTAATTGCATGAATTGTGAATGTGTGATAATTGCATTTGATGTTGGCATGAAAATCCATGAAATGCATTCTTAATAATGACATGTTGATAAATGTCCCAATTGAGGTTAAAAAGAAAAATTCGATGGGTAAACCATGATTTACATGTGATTGGAGAGCCTTCATGTGTTGCAGAAAGGATTTAGCCTGGACAGGTAATCCGTTGATCTCAAATATAGAAAGGATCCAGGCCGGACGGGTGTTTCTTGAGTGATCGAGCCTCTTGAAGAATATGTGTGTATTGTGGATTTAGCCCGGACGGGTAATCCGACTAGGGTCTGAATTTAGCCTGGACTGGTAATTCAGATACAAGCTCATTAAGGATGTTTGTTGCTTTAAAGGATTTAGCCTGGTCTGGTAATCCCGACATCACCTTATGAGTTTATATTACGGGGGATTTAGCTTGGACTGGTAATCCCGTTGTAAGATGTGAGGTTCACAGGAGTGCATACATGAAATGATTGCTCTTATGACTAGACGGTAAATGGATAATCCATCGAGATTTTTGAGAAACTTAACAGGATAATATTAGATATGTATAGATGGAAATGTTGAATGATGAGTTCATCTAAGATTAATTACATGGTGTATTGTTATGTGACTAACTTGTTGATTTAGTGCATGTGATAGGGAAATCATTCCATTCTTGTTGGTTTTATTGCCTAATATGGTTGTATGATAATTAATCGGTAAGTTTACTTTCCAGTTTTTTGGGCTTACTAAGCATGTAAATGCTTACTCCTCCCTTTTCCCTATCTTACAGAGCTCGAGGACTCGTAAAGATTAGAAGACGGTTGGAGAGTCAACACACTATCAACTAGTCTAACTTTGATATATAGACACTTTTATTTTGTTCAATGGCATGTATAGAGCTTTTGTTTATTTTGTTATATGTGCCATTTGATTTGCCGAGATGAAGGCATGTAAAGGTATACATATTCATTGGTAAATGGCACGGGAATTGGCTCATTGTGATGTAGGTTATGACCTACAAATTTGTGCGTGTTTATGCCTAAATGTTCTTGTGATATTTAAATGTGGTATATCATAAGTTGGCTTAAGTAATGTGACAAAATTACATGGGATGGCTTGGCCATAATTGGTAATGAGTTATAATAATGAGCCAATCTTAAAAGTGTTATAAGGTATAGAAATCCTTAATACAAGGGAAATAGCCTAGCATGTGTAAAATCGATGAAATGAGGTTTACATGCAATGAGGCTAATCGAGGTCATTTAAGTATATAATCAGGCCTTGTTATGTATTATGGAAACCTATAAGTGAGAGTAGATGATAAAGGGTGATCAAAGGCTTAGAAAATAGCCTAACAAGGTCCACATGGGTAGACGCACGGGCGTGTGTCCAGGCCCTGTGTGACACACAGGT
The DNA here is from genome assembly GCA_025698465.1 of Gossypium longicalyx. Classification (NCBI taxonomy): domain Eukaryota; kingdom Viridiplantae; phylum Streptophyta; class Magnoliopsida; order Malvales; family Malvaceae; genus Gossypium; species Gossypium longicalyx. Next base: position 50,108,905 of record CM046995.1, read on the forward strand.
CGCCCCATGGGCGTATGGTATGGCCGTGTGTCCCCTGCGCCTAAAATTTTGAAGTCAGAATGCATGGTAGTAAACACACGGATAGAGACACGACCGTGTGTCTCAACTGTGTGGAGGGCACGGCCTAGTACACGGGCATGTGTCTTGGTCGTGTGCCCCTAAATGCATGCTGACGTCATAAATAGAATGCTCGATTTTTGGACACTGGTGACTACATGGGCCTGTCTAGGTCATGTGAAGGACACGGGCCAGAGACACAGGCGTGTGCTTGGCCATGTGAAAACCACTGTAGGTTCAAAATAGGAAATAAATTTAATTAATTCCACACGGGTAAGGGACACGGGCGTGCCCCAAATCACACGGACGTGGGCATTGTCTTCACACGAGCGTGTGAGGTTTTACGGAGAAAATTTTTATGAACTATCGTAAGTTCTCAGTTTAGCCCTGGATCATTTTCAATGTATGTTTAGGGCCTCGTAGGCCCATAATAGGGACATTAAGATGAAATTTGATTAGTTTTATATTGGAATGAAGTTTTACAACTCGTATTTCCCAAAAATGTTTGTGTACATGTCTGGTAATACCTCGTATCCGGTCTCAGTCTCAGGTACGGGTAAGGGGTGTTATATTTAATGATATCAGAGCTACGGTTTAGTTAGTTCTAAAACTACCGTAGAGAGTATTGAGTTTTGCTATACATGCCATTATTCAGACGTTGATAGTGGGACATCTCCTAACTGTTTAATTATCTTTGAATATAGTAAATGTCTTCCAATCAAGCACAAGATGAGTCTGAGGGAGTTGAGAGCCATGCTCCAGCTTTAGTGCAACGAGCTGTTTCTAGTAGTAGTAAAAGGCCTATGACCAAAGGCCGGGATGAGGCCAGAGCTGCCTTCTTTAATATGATGGACGAGTGGTTTGGGAATTACTTGAGAAATTGCCCCAATATTCCACGACCTCCCCCGCCCCCTAACCGACCTGATGAGGAAGTGCCACGAGGTATGGCACCTATAAGAATTTGTAAAGCCCCTGTAGACAAGCTTAGAAAGTATGGGGCTGAGGAATTTGGAGCTAAGATTGATAATGATGCTGAACGAGCTGAGTTCTAGCTCGAGAACACTACACGAGTCTTGGACGAGTTATCGTGCACACCTGAGGAGTGTTTAAAGTGTGCTATATCTCTTCTAAAAGATACAGAATACCACTGGTGGAAGACTATATCTTCAGTGGTGCCAAAAGAAAACATCACTTGGGAATTTTTCCAAGAGGAGTTTAAGAAGAAATACATCAGTCAAAGGTTCTTACACTCAAAGCGAAAGGAGTTCCTGGAACTCAAACAAGGAAATAAAACTGTAGCGGAATACGAAAGGGAGTTTGTAAGGCTAAGTGAGTATGCGACTGAATCGGTTCAAATCGAGTTAGAAATGTGTAAACGATTCGAGGAAGGTCTGAACCAAGTCAGAAATGGCTTAATAAGCATGTAAATCCTTACCCCTTTCTTTTCCCTATCTTACAGAGCTCGAGGACTCGTAAAGATTAGAAGACGGTTGGAGAGTCAACACACTATCATCTAGTCTAGCTTTGGTATATAGACACTTTTATTTTGTTCAATGGCATGTATAGAGCTTTTGTTTATTTTGTTATATGTGTCATTTGATTTGACGAGGTGAAGGCATGTAAAGGTATACATATTCATTCGTAAATGGCCACGGGAATTGGCTCATTGTGATGTAGGTTATGACCTTCAAATTTGTGCATGTTTATGCCTAAATGTTCTTGTGATATTTAAATGTGGTATATCACAAGTTGGCTTAAGTAATGTGACAAAATTACATGGGATGGCTTGGCCATAATTGGCAATGAGTTATAATAATAAGCCAATCTTAAAAGTGTTATAAGGTATAGAAATCCTTAATAAAAGGGAAATAGCCTAGCATGTGTAAAACCGATGAAATGAGGTTTACATGCAATAAGGTTTATCGAGGTCATTTAAGTATATAATCAGGCCTTGTTATGTATTATGGAAACCTATAAGTGAGAGTAGATGATAGAGGGTGATCAAAGGCTTAGAAAATAGCCTAACAAGGTCCACACACGTAGACGCACGGGCGTGTGTCCAGGCCGTGTGTGACACACGAGTCACCCCATGGGCATGTGGTATGGTCGTGTGTCCCCTGCACCTAAAATTTTGAAGTCAAAATGCATGGTAGAAAACACACGGGTAGAGATACGGCCGTGTGTCTCAACCATGTAGAGGGCACGGCCTAGTACACGGGCGTGTGTCTTGGCCGTGTGCCCCTAAATGCATGCTGACATCCTAAACAGAATGCTCAAGTTTTTGGACATGGGTGACCACACGGGCGTGTCTAGGTCGTGTGAAGGACACAAGCTAGGGACACGGGCGTGTGCTTGGCCGTGTGAAAACCCCTATAGGTTCGAAATTGGAAATAACTTCAATTAATTCCACACGGGTAGGGGATACGGGCGTGCCCCAAAGCACATGGGCGTGTGCATTGCCTTCACACGGGCGTGTGAGGTTTTACTTAGAAAATTTTTATGAACTTTCATGAGTTCTCAGTTTAGCCCCGAATCATTTTCAATGTGTGTTTAGGGCCTCATAGGCCCATAATAGGGACATTAAGATGAAATTTGATTGGTTTTATATTGGAATGAAGTTTTACAACCTGTATTTCTCGAAAATGTTCGAGTACATGTCTGGTAATGCCTTGTATCTGGTCCCAATCTTGGGTACGGGTAAGGGGTGTTACAATATGTGGCAAAGCCACTAGTACAATATACTTCCTCCTTAACAGTATCCCAACCCCATGCAGAATGTCATGTCATAAATCATACGTGTATGCAAAATGTCATGCTCAGTACAGTCATATACTTATCTTAAACACATTAGTAAATATATCCCTAGAGGTACAACGGTCATAACGGTGTAAATGGGCCCAAGGCCCATTATTCGGCCCAAATGGGCCCACATGCTCGCGTGGCCTATTTAGCCCAGGTTTAGCCATGGCCATGCGAATTACACAGTCGAGTCCAGTATTTGCCACGTATCATGGATTTTATCCGTGCAGAGCCCACGAGTCCATTGGGCCCACACGGCCCAATATGGCCCAAAACAGCCTAAGCCTGTAACACCCCCTTACCCGAGACCAACGCCGGAGTCGAGTATGAGACATTACTAAACTTATTTTAGCATTTAAACAAGTTCAAACAATTCTCATAGTAAATTGTTCATCTACATTACAGTTGCTAAAAAAATCATATTTCGAGTTACAAAGCTCGAAATCAAATTCTGTAAATTTTCACTGAAACTAGACTCATATATCTACTTACTAATTTTTTTCTAGAATTTTTTGCTCTGCCAATTAGTACAATTTATTAGTTAAAGTCTCCACTGTTTTAGGGTTCAACTACTCTGACCCCTGTGTATTACAAATCAGATATCTCCTTGTACAGAGTTTCAATAACTATGTTGTTTGTTTTTCATAAAACTAGACTCAATAAGGATTTCATACATGTAAGGTAAAACTCCTAGTTGGTTTTTTACAATTTATGGTGAATTTCTAAATTCAGAACAGGGGATTCAAAGATCGCTCTGACTCTATTCCACCAAAACTTAAATCTCTCATAAAATATAACTCATTTACGTGTTTCGTTTCTTCCATACGAAACTAGACTCATCAAGCTTCAATTCCACAACTTATTAATCATTTAATTCCATTTCTACTATTTTTAATGATTTTTCAAATTCACGTCAGTGCTGCTGACTGATTCTGTTTTGTGGCCAATTTTACCTTTCCAAGGATTTTCATGGTTTAGTTAAGACATAAAGCATACATGTTATCATATATAAACTTGATTAGCCATTCCAATAGCTAATCATTCTCAAAAAATTTCATTCCATCCATGGGCCATATCGTAAGATTATACACACAAAATGATTGGAATGGTATACATGCCATATTTCCAAAAATTACAAGTCATTATACCGCAATTGTTCAGTGATAGTGTGAGCGTGCCTCCGACCATCCCGATCTCCAAATTGACTTGTCAAAACTACAAAGAATGAAAAGATGAGAGTAAGCATAGATGCTTAGTAAGTCCATATGCAAATAACAAATCACTTAACAAAGCAACTATACCAACCAACATTAGCATAATATCACCAAAACATATATCACATTTCTATTCATCATCCATCATCTTATCATATTATTGTTGTCGTATCAAGTCTCAACTCGAGGGTTAAGTACATACTTATCCAAAGTGTCCATTCCACAACACTTACCAATATGTCACTTGCATCTTGAGTATTCTTCCATTTTACTAGAATTTTACCCATTGAACACATCGGAATATAATTCAGATACATGGAAAGTTTGCACATAAGTGCCACATATGTAGCCAAGCTACCATGTAACTTGCCCATAAGCGAACTCGGACTCAACTCAACGAGCTCAGGTGTTCGCATCCATAAGTGAACTCGGACTCAACTCAATGAGCTTGGATGCCTAGTTACATCTCACAAACTTGGACTCAACTCAACGAGTTCGGACATTTGCATCCATAAGTGAACTCGGACTCGACTCAACAAGTTCAGATGCCTTATAATTCTCACGAACTCGGAACGAAACTCAACGAGTTTGGGTCTCAATTTTTTAGTGACATGTCACTTGTATCCTAATCTATTCCTAATGTTCAAACGGGCTTTCCTCGTTCGCACTCCTTTACCATTCTCCTTGGAATACCAATGACTATGCTTCGGTAATCTTTCACATTTTTCACATAATTCATACAATTTTTGTATGTTGTCCAACAATTACCACAAAGCATAGAATCGCATAATAACAATCATAATATCGTATAAATAACATTAAATGATTTAAAATAACGGTTATATTACAATATTTACATATGAACTTACCTCAGTACAATATGTTAGAAATCAAGCCTATTCCTCGGAAACTTTATTTTTCCCTCGATCACGACTTGAATCTCGATTCTCTTGATCTATAATAACAAATTTAGCTTATTTAATACTCACATTTATTAAAACAGTCCTTGACTTAAACTTTGGCAAAATTATATTTTTGCCCCTAAACTTTTGCATATTTACACTTTTTCTCCAAAGCTCGGAAATTAAACTTCATCCTATTTTCTTATGTTTTATGACATGCTGATCATTTTTCCCTTCTATAGTAACATCAAATTGACACCCTATCATGTATTTATGAACATTAGGTATTTTTATCGATTTTGTCGTTTTACTCGTTTTCACGTAAAATCGCTTAGCAGAAGTTGTTTAACACAATTTTAAGCTTCATATTCTACCATAAAGCATCAAAATAAACACATTTCATCTATGGGTATTTTTCCAAATATAAACCCTAGGTTAAATTATTGCTAGAATAAGCTAAATCAAGTTACTAGGACCCCAAAAACGTAAAGAACATTAAAAACGGGGCTTGGAATCACTTACTATGGAGCTTGGAAGCTTGAAACAAACCCTAGCTATGGAGAACCCTTGAAATTTCATCCTAATGAAGAAGATGGACATATTTTTCCGTCTTTTTCCTTTTTTTAATCTTTTAATTACCAAATGACTAAAATACCCTTCATTACTAAACTTTCAAAATTTCCATCCATGTCCAATTTTTGTCCAAAACTTAGAAATTGGTCAAATTTCTATTTAAGACCTCCTAATTAATATTCCAAAGCAATTTCATACTAAAAACTTCTAGAATGCAAGTTTTGCAACTTATTCAATTTAGTCCTTAATTTCAAATTAATCACTTTATGCATAGAATTTCTTCACGAAATTTTCACACAATCATGCAATCATATCATAGACCTCAAAATAATCATAAAATAATTATTTCTCTCTCAGATTTGTGGTCCCAAAACCACTATTCCGATTAGGCCCTAATTTGGGATATCACAAAGCCGATGAGTACGCCCATGGTGGCCTCTACAGTCTTACGCTCATGATTTGTGGGCTTGGTTTACCACACTAGAGATCGCGCACTTGTGTGGCCTCAAATGTCATATTTTTGGCTTTTCGGCTTTTGTCGTTTTCTAGTTGAAAGAGGGTGTGATTACACACCTGGTTGCGAATACTTGCAAAAATCCTTCGACTACCAACCTACATTAATCAAGACATTTGGTTAATCGTTTGGTACTAGGGTCAACACCTGCTTACTAAAACTTAATTCCAAAAAGAATAGCATTAACACTTGACTTAATCAACGAATATGGTTTAACTTGTCGATAATGTTAATCGCAGGTTGGCCACACTCTCTTTTGCCGAAAAGTTGCATTATCCAGTGAACCTATTAACAATAATCGCATAAACCAAGGACTTGAATCGATTCCTATTGCTTGAATAAAGCTAAAAACCAGAGATAAGGCCTTCGACCAACACCCCAACATGTTAGCCCACATACTTACCCTAAGTCGAGTGATAAGAAAACGATTTTGACGACTAGATATCACCAAAAACTTCTTCACTTCTCGAGGAATTCTGAGAATAAAAAAAAATAGCACACATAAAAGAAGAAGAAGACAAGAATTAGCTATAAGGTAACAAGAGAAGGGAGGAGCATTTGGCTTTAAGCAGAGGTAACATGAAAAAGATTAAAGAAAAACAAGCAAGAGTCGAATGTACCTACAATAGCCGTCAAGTCGCAACAAGATGAAGAGGTGAGGAGGAGAGAACTGGTCATAAACCAATGGCTAAAATCGAAATGGATGAAAAATAGGAGGAGAGGCAGTGAGCAACCAGTTTACCAATGAAAAGGGAGTAAAGAGGGAAGAAGGACAAGAAACACAGAGAAAAGAGAAAAGAGAGGTTCGGCTAGAACGGAAAACTGAAGGACAGAGTAGTGAGGGAGAAAAAAGGTGTATTCAGCCTACCAAAGTAAAGAGATTGAGGGAAAGGGACTTGGTTACTAGAGAACAGAAACCACATACCTGAAAAGTACAAAAAAGCACTCAGCTTACCAGCAATTGACCAAAGTACGATTTATGTTGTCACGAACCAAGAATATTTGACCAGAGAGAAAAATGCAAAAGAAAAGTGTCCAAAAGAGAAACTGAAACAAGGAATACTCCCCCAAAAAAAGTTACAGCTAAAATTATGAGTAGCTAGACTCCCAATTCTGCACTACCAATCCACACCCTCAACATCCTTGATTTTCTCCTAATATCTCTCCATGATTCTCTCCACCAATCACTCCAACATCCCATTCAAACTCTATTCAAACTCTCATGACCAATTCAACCTTAGAGTCTCAGTCCAACTCCACTACCTACATAGCTCAAATAGAAAAATAAATACTCAATTGCGCAACCCAAGACTTGAATTCAAGTCCCTCGGCAGAAGCAACACGCCACATTGCCACTAAACCACATGCTCCCTTTATGTCATAAAACAAGCACTATTATTTAAAAGGCCTATATGACAGTGTCCAGATTCATTTAAGAGCAAAACTAAAAATTTTGTAAAAGCCAAGACTTGAACCCAGGCTTCTCAAACACTCCCAAACACACCCAAATCACTTAGCCAATAAAGCAAACATGTAATTTGAGTTAGATAATACAAAATTAAACACTCTAGATTTTTGAGGCATTCCAACTCTACCCCCTTAAAGAAATTTCAACCTCAAAATTTACCTGATCAGAATAGACGAGGGTATTTTTGTCGCATAGCCTCCTTAGGTTCCCATGTGGCTTCCTCTGAGCTGTGATTACGCCAAAGCACTTTAACCAGTGGAATAGATTTCTTCCTCATTACCTTAACCTCACGATCCAATATATGCACCGGCTCCTCCTTGAAGGTCAGCTCTGGCCTAACCTCAATCTCCTCGTCTGGTACTATATGTGTGGGATCAGAGTGATAACACCTCAGAGACATGGAATACATCATGAATCTGGTCCAACTCTGGAGGTAGCTAGAGTTGATAGGCGACCGGTCCCACACGCTTCAGTATAAGATAAGACCTAATGAACCTAGGGCTTAGCTTGCCCTTTCGTCTAAACCTCAGAATCTTCTTCCATAGTGAGACTTTAAGAAAGACATAATCCCTCACAGAATAGTCAACCTCCTTACGTTTCAAATCTGCATACGACTTCTGTTTTTCAGACGCTATCTTTAAATGGTCTCGAATTAGCCTTACTTTATCTTCAGTATCAGAAACTATTTCAAGCCCCAGAGCTCGTCGCTCACCTAACTCAGTCCAACACATAGGAGTATGACACCTACAACCATATAATGCTTCGTACGATGCCATCTGAATGTTAGACTGGTAGCTATTGTTATATGCAAACTCTGCCAATGACAAGTACTCTTCCCAATTGCCTCAAAAATCAATTACACAATTTTTTAGCATGTCTTCCAATATCTGAATCACCCTCTCTGACTGACTGTCTGTCTGAGGATGGAATGCATTACTGAAGTCCAACCTTATACCCAGTGCCTCGTGTAACCTCTTATAAAATCGAGATGTGAATCGAGGATCCTTGTCAGATATAATGGAAACTGATACCCCATGCAGTCTCACAATCATAGCCACATATAACTTAGTCAACTTCTGCAGTGAATAATCAGTACGAACTAGTATAAAATGGGTAGATTTAATCAAACGGTCTATGATAACCCATCCCCAATCCTTCTTAGTAGGCGTTAAGGGCAGCCCACTCACAAAATCCATGGTTACCGTCTCCCACTTCCAGAGTGGAATATTAACTAGCTGCAGTAAGCCTGAAGGCAGTTGATGCTCAACCTTAACTTGCTGGCATGTCAGACACTTACTTCCAAAATCGGTAACTTTGTACGTAAGTCCTAGCCACTAGTACAAATCACAAAGATCTCGGTATAACTTGTTTCTGCCAGGATGCATAACATATGAACTACTATGCACCTCATGTAGTATAGACTGCCTCAGATCAGAATCCCTCAGTACACAGACTCTCCCACGAAAACACAGTACCCCTTCACTATTCAGCCCAAAATCTGAAATCTCCCTATTCTCAACTTGTCGGAAACGAGGAACCGGTGACCTATCCATCAACTGCTTACCCTAATCTGTTGAGTCCACGTCGGTTTAACTTGCAGCTCAGCCAAAAAGCTACCATCATCAAACAAGCTGAGATGAGTAAACATCGATCTTAAATCAGATACAGCCCTACAGCTCAGTGCATCAACTACCACATTAGCCTTACCGGGATGGTATTCAATTGAGCAGTCATAATCCTTGAGCAGCTCTATCAACCTTCACTGCCTAAGATTCAGCTCCTTCTGAGTGAGAAGGTACTTAAGGTTTTTATGATCAGATTAAATGATACATTTCTCACAGTACAAGTAATGCCTCTAGATTTTAAGAGCAAATACCACCGCAGCTAAGTCCAAGTCATGCGTAGGGTAATTTGCCTCATGGGTTTTAAGTTGACGAGACGCGTAAGCAACCACCTTACCCTCTTGTATTAATACACAAGCCAAACCAACGTGTGATGCATCGCTAAAAAAAAATTCCTTCCCAGATTCTGGCTGTATCAAGATAGGGGCCTCAGTCAGAACCTTCTTTAGTTTCTCGAAACTTTCTTGCTACCTATCCGTCCAGTCAAATGGTACTCCTTTAAGCAGTAACTTAGTCAGAGGTGCAGCAATCAGTGAAACCTCTTCACAAAACGTCTGTAATATCAAGCCAAACCTAGAAAACTTTAAATCTCAAATACGGTCCTAGGTGATTTTCAATCCAGAATAGCTTCAATTTTCTGAGGATCAACCCTAACCCCCTCAGTAGATACCACGTGACCCAAAAATGTCACCTCTTGCAGCCAGAACTCACATTTGTTGTACTTAGCGTATAACTGTTTCTCCCTTAAAACTTGCAGAACGACACGGAGATGCGCATCATGTTCTTCTTCAGCTCTTGAATACACCATGATATCATCTATAAATACTATCACAAACTGATCCAGAGAGGGCTGGAACACTCAATTCAACAGATCCATAAAGGCAGCTGGTGCATTCGTCAGCCCAAACGACATCACTTGGAACTCATAATGACCATAACGAGTCCTAAACATTGTCTTGTACACATCAGTCTCTTTAAATCTTAGCTGATGATACCTAGAATGAAGATTTATTTTGGAGAAAATCGAAGCTCCTCGCAACTGATCAAATAAAACATCTATCCTTAGCAAAGGGTACTTATTCTTGATAGTTAGTTTGTTCAACTGCCGATAGTCGATGCACATACGCATAGATCATCCTTCTTCTTCAAGAACAATACTGGTGCTCCCCACGGAGACACACTAGGTCGAATGAATCCTCAGTCCAGTAGTTCTTGAATTTGAGCTTTTAACTCCACCAGCTCCTTTGATGCCATCCTATAAGGAGCGATGGACACTGGAGCTGTTCCAGGCAGGTGCTCAATACCAAATTCGACCTCACGGTTCGGAGGCAGCATAGGGGGTTCATTAGGAAATACATCAGAAAAATACTTAACAGTTCTAATACCTTTGACCGAAGAACCCTCAGAATCAGATACACCAATATAGGCTAGAAATTCCTCACAACCCTTGCGAACAAATTTCTCGGCCTTAGTGCAAAGATTACATTTGATAGATAATCCCTTCACTCCTCAATCACAACCACCTCCTCATCCTCAGCAGTCCTCAACACTATACGCTTAGTAGCACAATCCAAACTTACACGGTATTTTACCAGTCAATCCATCCCCAAGATAAGGTCGAATTCACCAAACTGTAGCTCCATCAAATCCGCTGGAAAGATTACTCCTTCAACCTCTAAGGGCACATTCCTGAACAACCTATCTACCTTTACTGACTGTCCCAGTGGACTTATAAAAGTCATCTCACTAACAGTACTCACACACAAAATACCAAAGATTCCAGACACAGTGCATGTAATGTATGAGTGCGTAGACCCAATATCAATTAGAGTAGTATAAGGTACATTATGGATTAAGAATGTACCGGTTATAACATCTGGGGCGTCTTTATCCTCTCAGCAATGTACAGCATATACCAAAGTTGGCTGCCTCGCCTCAGTATTACCAGCATCTCTGCTAGGTGCTCCACGACCTCGCCCCATACCATTTTCACCTCTGGCCTGACCACGGCCTCTCGTTGGCTGCTGAACACCTCTCGCTGGCTGTACATAACCTTATTCTGTAGCTTGCATTCGAACAGGTCTCTGAGGACAATTCTTAACATGGTGCTCCATAGACCCACATCTAAAACACGTCCCAATCTTCTTCCAGCACTCACCCAAGTGATGTCTCCCACAAACTGCACAAGGCTGCAATCTTGTAATAGGAACCCTAGCTCCGACTGGCCTATCAAACTTGGCCTTCCTTTTAGACCCACCAAAAGAACCTAAGGGCCCTGAATCCCTCTTATTTCTGTCCCTATCCTTTCCTCAGCTCTCGAACTCAAAGCGCTTCACATCCTCAGCAATTTTTGCCTTTTCTACAAGGGCAGCAAAATCTTGCTCCCTCTACAGAGCTATCAGGACTCTTAACTCATCTCAGAGGCCATCCTCGAAACGCACACAGTGTTCATATTTAGTCACCACCATCCCACGAGCATAGCGGCTAAGTCGTAAGAACTCTGCCTCATATTCTGCCACAGATTTATTCCTCTGGGTCAAGCTCAAAAGTTCCCTTAATCTGGGATCCACATAACTTGCACCCACATATTTCCCTTGGAAAGTTGCCTTAAAGAAAACTCATGTTAACCGGTTGGCCTGAGTACCCTCTCTCACGATAAGCCACCACTGATAGGCCTCATCTCGTAGTAAAGACACTGCACCTTTTAGTTTTTGCTCAGAAGTGCAGTCAAGATTGTCCATTATTCTCTCCGTGGCTTCTAACCAGTATTCAGCCACATTAGGGGCTACTCCAGAAACCCCTAAAAATTTTTTCTCTATTTGACCGAAGTCATTTCGAAATTGACCCACGGCCCACAGCACCCGTATTGGTTCCAGCAACTCTCTCTAAAATTTGGAGCATAGCCTGGGATAGTGCATCACCCCACTGCTCGATCGTATTATCCCATCTCAGTTACCAGTGAAGCTAGTGCCTCCCTAGCCTCAACATTAGGCATGTGGCCCGATGCCGAAAACCCAACCCTAGTACTTCCACGGCCTCTACCGTGACCTCTTGTACCCTTTCTGCGAGTACCTCTAGTGTTCATATCGATTCACGTATTGTCTATTTTAGAATTTTTATGTTTCAGTTAGTAATTCCAGTAATTATTAACAAATGTATTATGAAAAGTAGTAATCAGAGATGGTTTTCGCAGATCGAGGTCTCACCACAGTTTTCAGTTTCTTTCAATTTCAGTTTACTCTAACTAGAGTATCACAGTACAGTCTCATATCTAAAGTAATCTTAGTATTGTATTTTAGTCTTACTAATCATCAGTTATCAAGAAACTTACGTATTTGGCATCGAGGACTCAATTCCACAATCGAGTTTTGCAATCTGGCTCTAATATCACTAAATGTAACATCCCAAACCAGGCCTAGACGTTATGGCCGAATTCGGCGTGTCACATCGAAGTGTCTTTTGAAAATGAGGACTTATGAATCAAAACTTGTCGTCAGAAAAAAAACCTCTTTGTGATTTTGTTTTTTTCTTTTTAAAAAAAAAATTTAGTGAATTAAGTTCTTTGCTTTTACCAAATCATCTTGTCAAAATGTTTTACAAGATTAATTGCTTTTGATATGCTAAATTGTTTTAGATTGTGAAAACTTTTAAAACCTTGAAGTTGAAACGCGTGTCTTTGAAAAAAATAGTTATTATTTTAGAAACTCGACCTCTTATAACTAGCAGTTTTTAAGTAAGTAAATAAAAGCCCAATTATAAATTAAATCCCATGAATGGCCTTACTAAAACAAAAAAAAAACAAAACGAAACTTTAGGTATAAATAAAACCAAATGTAAATTAATTGCAGTCATGTGACCACCTCTAAGTCCCTCGTAGCACCAAATCGCCTATAGCTGGGGATTGCCTGCACAGATAAATGAAAGAGTGAGTTTATGAAAACTCAGTGTATAATCCCCTATCAGTTGATCGGTATACAGCATACAGTAATAATTTTGGCCTGTGCCTACTCAGAAATAGCACAGAGTGGGCTTTAGCCCAATACAGTAACAGTGTGGGCCTTAGCCCAATACAGTAACAGTACAGTACAATAATGCAACCCATCCCAATCCAGCCAACACACCATTCCGTACCACTAACACACTAAGTGGGGACAAAGTCGACCCACCCAGCTAACACACCAATATCGCAGCATAGCTGCCAATAATAATATCGTAGCAAAGCTGCTAGTATCAGTATACGTGGCAAAGCCACCAGTAATAGTATCTGTGGCGAAGCCACCAGTACAATATACTTCCTCCTTAACAGTATCCTAACCCTATGCAGAATGTCATGTCATAAATCATACGTGTATGCAGAATGTCATGCTCAGCACAGTCATATACTTATCTTAAACACATTAGTCAATATATCCTTAGGGGTATAACGGTCATAACGGTGTAAATGGGCCCAAGGCCCATTATTCAGTCCAAGTGGGCCCACACACTCGCGTAGCCAACTTAGCCCAGGTTTAACCATGGTCATGCGAACTACACAGCCCAGTCCAGTATTTGCCACGTATAGTGGATTTCATCCGTGCGGAGTCCACGAGCCCATTGGCCCACACGACCCATTTTGACCCAACATGGCCAAAACATTAAGCCCATGAGAACGCCCATGATGGCTTCTACAGTCTTACGTTCATGATTCTTGGGCTTAGTTTACCACACGAGTGATCGCACACTCGTGTGGCCTCAAATGTCGTATTTTTGGCTTTTCGACTTTTGCCGTTTTACAATTGAAAAAGGGTGTGATTACACACTTGGTTGTGAATACTTGTAAAAAGCCTTCAAACACCAACCTACATTAATCAAGACATTTGGTTAATCGTTTTGCAGTAGGGTCAACACCCAATTACTAAAACTTAATTCCAAAAAGAATAGGCATTATCAATGAATGTGGTTTAACCAGTCGATGATGTCAATCGCAGGTTGGCCATACCCTCTTTTACTGAAAAGTTGCATTATCCAGGGAACCCATTAACAATAATCGCATAAACTAAAAACTTGAATCGATAACTATTACCTAAATAAAACTCAAAACCAGAGATAGGGCCTTCGGTCAACACCCTAACATGTTAGCCCACATACTTACCCTAAGTCGAGTGATAAGAAAATGATTTTGACGACTAGATATCACCAAAAACTCTTTCACTTCTCGAGAAATTCTGAGAATCAAAAGAATAGTACACATAAAAGAAGAAGAAGACAAGTATCGGCTATAAGAGAATAGGAGAAGGGAGGAGCATTCGGCTTTAACCAGAAGTAACATGAAAAAGATTAAGGAAAAATAAGCAAGAGTCAAATGTACCTACAATAGCCGTCAAGTCGAGACAAGATAAAAAGGTGAGAAGGAGAGAATCGGTCATGAACCAATGGCTAAAACCGAAATGGATGAAAAAGAGGAGGAGGAGAGGCAACAAACAATCGATTTACCAATAAAAAGGGAGAAAAGAGGGAAGAAGGAAAAGAAACACAAAGAATAGAGAAAAGAGAGGTTCAGCTAGAAGGGAAAATCGAAGGACAGAGTTGTGAGGGAGAAAAAAGGTGTATTTGGCCTACCAAAGTAAAGAGATTCAGGGAAAGAGACTTGGTTACCAGAGAACAGAAACCACATACCTGAAAGGTACAAAGAAGCACTCAACTTACCAGCAATTGACCAAAGTGCGATTTATGTTGTCACGAACCAAGAATATTTGACCAGAGAGAAAAATACAAAAGAAAAGTGTCCAAAAGAGAAACCGAAACAAGGAATACTCCCCCAAAAAAAGTTACAGCTGAAATTCTGAGTAGCTAGACTCCCAATTCGGCACTACCACATCCACACCTTCAACATCTTTGATTTTCTCCTAATATCTCTCCATGATTCTCTCCACCAATCACTCCAACATCCCATTCAAACTCTATTCAAACTCTCATGAATAATTCAACCTTAGAGTCTCAGTCCAACTCTACTACCTACATAGCTCAAATAGAAAAATGAATACTCCATTGCGTAATTGAGGACTCGAACTCAAGTCCCTTAACAAAAGCAACACGCCACCTTGCCACTAAACTACATGCTCTCTTTGTGTCATAAAACAAGCACTATTATTTAAAAGGCCTATATGACAGTGTCCAGATTCATTTAAGAGCAAAACTAAAAATTTTGTAAAAGCCAAGACTTGAACCCAGGCTTCTCAAACACTCCCAAACACACCCAAATCACTTAGCCAATAAAGCAAACATGTAATTTGAGTCAGATAATACAAAATTAAAGACTCTAGATTTTTGGGGCGTTACAGGTGAGTGGTTTTTGGATGAAGATCAATTGAAGATGGAAGCAGTCAAGTTCCTTTTGAATCTTTATGGTAAAAATCCTGGTCTTATGAAAAGACTACCTCCTAATGCATTTTCATGTCTCAATGACACTGACACTACTTTTCTAAATAATCCAGTCGACGATAAGGAAATCAAAAAGGCACTTTTTGATATAGCTCCCTTAAAAGTCCCCAGAAGTGACAGTTATCATGCTTTATTTTATCAAAGTCAGTGGGAGCATGTGGGGCCCTCAGTTTGTAGTTGGGTAAAAGGCATCTTTGACAGGGAAAGCATTGACTCAGACTTGAATAACTCACTTATAGTGTTTATCCTTAAGAATTAGAATCTAAAAGAATTCTCTTAATTTTTACCAATCAGTCTATATTATGTCCTCTATAAATTGGTTATGAAAATCATTGTGAATCGATTCAAAGTGGTTTTTCCAAGAATCATAGCTCTTGAGCAAACTGGGTTTGTATAAGGATGGAATGTTACCGATTATATTATCATAGCACAAGAGGTTTTTCACTCTATGAGGAGCAAGTAGGAGAACAGAAGGTGAATGGCAATCAAAATTGACCTTGAGAAGGCATATGATTATGTGCAGTGGGAATTCATTGATACCTCTCTTCAGGCTACAAGTATTCCTGATTTCTTATATTATGTTATTATGAATGCTATTTCTAGTTCCACTATGCAAGTTTTATAAAATGGGGTCCCTACTCAGAAATTTTGACTTGTAAGGGGTGTTTAATAAGGGTGTCCATTATCTTCCTACTTGTTTAATCTCTGCATAGAATGGTAGGCCATAATATCTGTTCTACCATTGACTATGGTAATTTGGTCCCCATTCATCTCTCTCGTATTGGCCCATCGTTATCCCATCTTTTCTTCGCAAACAATTTGATTATATTCTATCAGGCTAGTAAAGCCCAAGCCCAGGTGATCAAAGGTATCCTTGAGAAATTTGTGAAGTTTCGTGTCACCAGATCAATATGTAGAAAATAAATATTTTCTTTTCCAAAGGCATTAATGGGAGTTTAGGGAGACATATAAGTTGGTTTTTTGGCTTTCAGGAAGTGCGTGACTTGGGTTCTTATCTGAGGGTTCCACTTTTTCACAAAAAGGTCACTAATAATTCTCTTCGTTTTGTGGTCGACAAGGTGTGCAGTAAATTGTCTAGTTGGGATGCCAGGCAACTTTCTTTAGCTGGAAGGGTGACTTTGGCCTAAGTTATTTTATGCAGACTATGATGGTTCCTAAAGGGTTGTGTGATGAGATTGAATGCATTGTTAGAAAGTTCATTTGAGGGTCACATAATGCTGCTAATAAGATGGCTTTGGTTAGTTAGAACTCAATATGTTAGCCCAAATCATATGGTGGTCTCGGCCTGAGGCATTTGAAGGATCACAAACGTCCTTCATAATGAAAGTCGGCTTTAGCATTGTTTCAAATTCTACAGTACTCTGGGTTTGAGTTCTTCGGTCAAAGTATGGGGTTGTAAGTGGTCTACCTGAAAATCTTTCAAAGGGAAAATGCTCTTTTCTATGGAGATCTCTATCCAAGGTATGGCCTCTCATTCGTGATAACTTATTATGGTCTATTGGAAATGAAAACTCTATTAACTGTTACCGGGGACCCTTGGATTTTGAACTGTGGCTCTTTGATTAAATAAATTCCTGCTGATTCTAATCTTAACATGAATTGTTCACTTAAAGAAATTACTACTATGGATGGTTCATGGAATTTAGACCTTTTTCATTTTGGGTTTCAAAATAGGTTTGCAACACCCTGATTTTAAGCCAAGTCGTGATACGCCCATGCCCCGGGAATGCCCTTGACCCAGCTCACCAAGTGAGGCTTGCCATCTTTTGCAAGCTGACCTAGCTCAAATCCAGCTCGTTGAGCGCAATTTAGCTCGATTCTAGCTCATTGAGCTTATTTCCATCCTTTTATTTTATGCTTCCTAAACTTGCTGGAATAAATCAAATTATTTCATTAAGTTAGTTAACTCAGTTTCAGCTCATAAATGTGTTTTATTTTAATACATGTCTTTAATTTGTCCTAGTTTAATACCTGTTTTAATTTGCTTTAGCTACAACCGAATTTATCTGCTTTTAATGTGTCCAAAGCTTAGACAAATTAATTGATGTTGGATTATGTTTTATTCTTAAAATTAAAACGGGTTTTAATGTGTTTGTAGGAGCTGATCAGCAAGCAAAATTCAATGGACAGCAAGCATGTGCAATGAACGGCATTGAAGGTGAAGACATGCACTTAGACATGCATTAAAAGGAGGTAGAGCTGCTGATTATTTCTTTCATGCATCATTCATGTCTATGGACATTTGGGAAGCTTAATGTTGCCATTAGGTTGCAATTCATGCATGTCCTACATGCATGCACTTCCAAGGGAGGAGAAGATAAATTAATTTAGCACATTGAACAACAATGTTCATGCATCAACTTGCTTTAAGAAGGTTGTTCGTTTTTACAAAAGAAATTCCAAGTGTTTTCACACTTGACCATTTAGTTAGAAGTTTAGTTCACACCAAGTGTCCAACCGAATTCATATATTCATATTGAGGGCTGTTTTTGAGCTACAATAGCATTAAAAATGGTTGCTACCCATTCAGCTATCCAAGGGGAATTAAATCATATTCATATCTTATTCGGCTGATCAATTACTTCATATATGGGAGAATTCATGTACAATATTTAAGGGATTCAAGCCTCATTAATTCAACCAATGTACCAGTACATTCATGCATCAAGAATAGGGGATGAACCAACTAAATACAAGCTGCCATTCATTTAATCAAGACGCCATAAATATCTCAATTAAAGGAGATGCATGTTTCATTCACCTAGCATTCAGCGAAGAGGGAATGAAGATAGATTAAGGGTTGCACATCCATGGAACATAAAGAATGCTTCTTGACTAAGAATACATGCACACACCAAGAGGGAGGAATCTGGCTATTCAGCTGAAGCATGAATTTGCCAATTCATGAGCCGACATTTATTATTAAGTGTGAACATTTTAAAGGTTGTGTGAACAAATTATTAGTAAAATTTTAATAGGCATTTGAAGGCTTATAAATAGTTGTTTTTGTAATCATTTGCTAGTTAGACAATTTAGACAAAATACCTCTTATCCTTTTATGGATGTTTATAACATTGTGAGATTAATTCAACTCTCTTTGTTCTTTTAAGACTTAGCTTGACTTATTTAGCCTAGCTAGTGGCATCACCCTATTTCTTTGAACTCATGACTCCTAAACCGAGTGTGGCATTCACCCTTTTATATTTGGTTCCTATCTCCTTATAGGTAGTGGGTAAAGGTTCTATCATTTTCCATCTCAAGTGTTTTTATAAGTCTCGGGTCAATACTGTATATAGTATTAGTTCAGTCTTCAACCTTGAGCCTTTCAATTCCATCCATATTCATCGACTTAAATATAACCTTATTTCTTGTTAGCTGAAACCATATACTTATCATATCTAAAATACTTCAAACCTTTTTGTTTAAAGCCGGCAACTAATACAACTTAAATCACCATCGAGGTAAGATCGTATCATTTGGTATTAGAGCTACTTAAAGCGAGAAGTACGAACGTTCGGAGGTATCTCGAAGTAAGTATTTGAAAAAAATTTTGAAAAAAAATTTGCATATAAAAAAATATATAGAAAATATTTTGTGTACAAAATTCATGATATTTATAAAGAAAAAAGAAAAAAAAATGAGTTTGAAAGTATAAAAAATAAAAGAAAAGAAAAGTTGTTATTTTTAAGAGATCATTCATTTCCCGATCATCCACTTCCTTTCTACTATCATCATCAATCTTCACGCCACACTCAAACTAAATGTGTTTCTTTCAGCCCACCCAACACCCAAAACGTCATCTACCCTTTTAACCGTTTTGAAGCTGACCTCTAAGACTAGTAGATTAGTCTAATTGAGTCTTCTACGAACTTCGAAAGGCGAATCAAGTGGTAAAAATCACGAGAGTTGTGAGAGCATTAGAGTGAAGGAAAGCCAAATAAAGAGTGCAAACATGAATGGAGTGCCATCAGCTTTTTCCTTTTAAGTGAAATGTGAGGTTTGTATTGGTGAAGCATTCATTTTATATTTTCAAACACTTTTCTTTTCCACCCATAAATCATGATTCAAGAAGAACTTTCAGAATCAGATTTTCAATATGTGATGAAAGAAATGCGTCAAATTGTGAAATCTAAATTTGACAAATTGCATGAGCGATTGGATCGAGTGGAGGAAAGAGCCCGACAGAAGTAAATTTCACCAAGTCAAGGGATGAAGATAAGATCATCATAGAGACAAACATCTAATGATTATTCGAGAAAAAATCCATACCGTGATTCTTATATGTCGATGAGTTCAAGACAAAGTAAAGCAAACTTCGAGTTTGAGTCCTTTCGAGATGACAAACGAGAAGGTAGAAACATTGCTCCAAGTGCATCAAGGCGTTCATCCACGGAGAAACACTTACGGAAATGTAAACATGTTTCGTATGCATCAAAGTATTCACCAACGGAAGGTTATTAACAAAGAGTTGATCATGACTCTTATGAAGGTTCTTCCACTCATTACCAACGGAAAGCTTGTTGTTCTGAATCTTTCATGTTGTCTTCTTCTTGTAATGAAAGTACAAGACAAAAAGAAATTAGACGAAAAGAAAGGAAAGAAATGTTAATGCGAGAAAATGAAAAAATCCTAAATGAAATTGAGAGAAGAAAAAAAAGAAATGAGAGAAAAAGAAATTGAAAAAGAAAAAGAAACCGAAAAAAGAAAAGAGAATAAACGAAAGCAAAAAGAGATTGAGATCAAAAAAGAAAGTATGCAAGAAACAAATGTTGTTGAAAAAGAAACGAGAGTCATTGAGTTTTCAAAAATAAAAGAAACTATAGAAAAAGAAAGAGAGCTTGAAGAAACGAGTAAGAAAGATGCAAGTGTACAAAACAAAGTGAGGAATGTTTTTACTAACCAACATACGAGTTGTTCTCGTATTGTTTCTTCTTTTCAGGTTTTTAAAGGTTCATGTGACAAGTTGCAACTTTATTACCTTCCTAACGATAGACAGTATCAATTGATTGGAAAAGGTAAAGTTGAAGGTGAAATCCAACCACAAGTGTCTAAAGGTAAGCAAGGTAAGGAATCTTTAGCAATCGAGTCACGGCAATCAGGTTTGAAAGTTGTCAACAAAATTTCTGATGACTTAGTTCTTAAGAGATCGCCTTATTATGATTTGGTTAATTGTTATTCACTATTTGTGGTTGATAAATTCATTTTAAGTGGGGGCATGAAGAGTTGTTCACTTGATGTGTTTTGTGTTGAAAAGTCTATTGATGTCATTCGATTAAATCGACAAATACAAAACGCGATCTTATGTGATAACGAGTTTACACATAAAGTGCATAATTTGTTTGAATGTGACAATAATGTGAACTCTCCAAATTTTTGTGCAGGATCTTCATGTCTATGGGAAAATTTTTCTCTTGATAAGTTTCGTGTTGGAAAGCTTGTTGAAGACATTGGATTAATTCAGTCTATACAAACTTTGGACATGTGTGATAAAGATTATTCACATTGAAAGTTTTATTTGTTTGATTTTGATGTATACATGAAATCTTTGAATTTTTGTGCTAAATCCTCTTATGTAAGCATGCCTTTTCGGATGAAATGTGAAAGGATTGACTATTTGAATGTTTGTGTAACGCCCCCACGCCCGAGACAGTCGCCGGAGTCGAGCTTGAGGTGTTACCGAACATAATTTATCAAATTAAGAACTTCGAATCATTTGTTTCTACATTCACAGCTGTCTAGCTACCTGCGTCACAGTTATAAGAAAAATCATATCTCGAGTTACCTAAATTTCTAAAGTTGGAACAGGGGATCCAGAAATCGCTCTGGCCATGTTTCACTAAAATTCAAATATCTTCTAACATATAATTCCTTTACCTGTTTTATTTGTTTTATGTGAAACTAGACATATTAGGCTTCAATTTCATATTTAATCCATCACCAAATTCGATTTCTATGATTTTTAGTAAATTTTCAAACTCACATCAGTGTTGCTGCAATGTTCTATTTAAGGAAAATTTCATCTTTTCATGAGTTCTTATGAACTAGATAACCTATTAACCTTCCATCACATCAAACATGATCTAAATTAGCCATTTCCATGACTTATCATTATTAAGCATTTTCTCAACCAAATCACCGCCATATCACAAAAATATTTACACAAAGTAGGTATATTGCTATACATGCCATACTTAAGTTTTACAAGCCATTTACCAAAATAAAAGTCCTTCGGATAGTGTGATCGAACCTTCGACCTATCCTGATTCCCAAGCCGGCTTGTTTAAAACTACAGTGAATAAAAAGGAGGGAGCAAGCATAAATGCTTAGTAAGTTCATATGCAAATAACAAGTAACATAACAATACAATTATACCAAACAACCTTAGCATGGTATCACCAAAACATATATCATATTTCTAAACATCATTCATCATCTTACCACCTTATCATTGTAATATTTATTTTCAACCCGAGGGTTAAGTACATACCTGTCCAAAGTGTCCTTTTCACAACACTTACCAAAACGTCACTTGCATTTTAAGTGTTCTTCCATTTCACTAGAAATTTTACCCGTTGAACACATCGGAATATAACTTGGATACATGGATAATTTGCACATTAAGTGCCACATATGTAATCGAGCAATCACGTAACCCACCCTTAAGTGAACTCGGACTCAACTCAACGAGCTCGGGCGATCGCATCCATAAGTGAACTCGGACTCAACTCAACGAGTTCGGACATTCTCATCCATAAGTGAATTCGGACTCAACTCAACGAATTCGGATGCTCAACCATCCTAGTGACATGTCACTTGTATCCTAATCTATTCCTAAGGTTCAAACGGGATTTTCCTCGGACACATATCCTTGCCATCTTCCGTAAAATACTGAAACCAATACTCGGTAGCACTTTATATTTAACAAATAATATACATAATTTGCATTTTATTCGAAAATAACCACAAAGCATATATTTCATGATAAAAATCAGCATATCATAAAACTAACATCAATAACTTAAAAATAACAATTATGCTACATTATTTACACATGAACTTACCCTGGTACCAAAATATAAAGATTTTGCAATTTAGTCCACAATCTTTTCTTTTCCTCGATTGGGTTCGATTCCATGTCTTTCTTGATCTAAAATAATACATTTAGCTTATTTAATACTCACATTATCAAATTAGTCTTTAATTCAAATTTTAGCAAAATTACAATTTTACCCCTAAACTTTTGCATATTTACACTTTTGCCCCTAATGTCGGGATTAAAATTAATTCCTTATTCTTATGTTTTATAACATTCTGATCACTTTTCCCTTCTATGGCAACACCAAATTCTCACTCTAACATGTACTTAAGACTATTAGGTATTTTTACCGATTAAGCCCTTTTACTTGTTTTCACTCAAAACCAAGTAGCACAAGTTGTCTAACTTAATTTAAAACCTCATGTTCTATCATAAAACATCAAAATTCACAAATTTCACCTATGGGTATTTTTCCAAATATGAACTCTAACTCAAAATATTACTATCATAAGCTATACCGAGTTACTGGGATTTCAAAAACGTAAAAATCATTAAAAACCGGGGCTTGGAATCACTTACTATGAAGCTTGAAAGTTGAAGAAACCCTAGCTATGGAGAGAGGAGCATTCGGCAGCAACTAAGGAAGATGATAACAAATTTTGTGTTATTTTTCCCTTTTTATTTCATTTAATATCCAAATGACCAAAATGCCCCTCCTTACTAAACTTTCAAAAATTCCTTCCATGTCCTAATTTTTTCCATAAACTTAAAATTGGTCAAAGTACCATTTAAGACCTCCTAATTAATATTTCAAAGCAATTTCATGCTAAAAACTTCTAGAATGCAAGTTTTGCAACTTATTCGATTTAATTCCTAACTTTAAATTAAACTCGTTATGCCAAAAATTTCTTCATGAAATCTTCACACAATTATGCAATCATATCATAAACCTCAAAATAATTATAAAATAATTATTTCTATCTCGGATTTGTGGTCACAAAACCACTATTCTGATTAGGCCTTAATTCGGGATATTACAACTCTCCCCCCTTTAAAGATTTTCGTCCTCAAAAATCTTACCGGTAAACAGATGTGGGTATTGATTCTTCATAGTTTCTTCGGGTTCCCATGTAGCTTCTTCTACTCACAGATGTGGGTATTGATTCTTCATAGTTTCTTTGGGTTCCCATGTAGCTTCTTCTACTCCATGCTTTTGCCACAACACTTTCACAAGTGCAATACTTTTGTTCCTTAGTTGTTTGACCTCTCGAGCTAAAATCTTAATCGGTTCTTCTTCATAGGTCATGTCTGGTTTTAGTTCAATTTCTGTCGGTGAAACCACATGTGAAGGATCCGAACGATCCTGACGTAACATAGACACATGGAATACATTATGAATCTTCTTCAATTGAGATGGCAATGCTAACCGATAGGCTACCGGTCCAACTCTTTCAATTATTTCATACGGCCCGATAAAACACGGACTTAATTTGCCCTTCCGTCCAAATCTGAGAACTTTCTTCCATGGAGACACTTTTAAAAATACTTTATCACCAACTTGAAATTCAATGTCTTTTCGTTTTAAATCTGCATAAGATTTTGCCTATCTCAAGCGACTTTCAAACAATCTCGAATTACCTTCACTTTTTCTTCGGTTTTTTTTATTAGATCAATTCCATAGATCAAATTTTCCTTGAGTTCAGTCCAATACAAAGGTGTTCGACACTTACGACCATACAATGCTTCATAAGGTGCCATTTTCAAGCTCGTCTGATAACTATTATTGTAAGCAAATTCTACCAACGGTAAATATCTTTCCCAACTTCCTTGAAATTCCAATACACAACATCTAAGCATATCTTCAAGAATCTGAATTACTCTCTCTGATTGCCCATCAGTTTGTGGATGAAAAGCAGTACTGAAATTTAACTTCGTACCTAACGTGTCTTGCAACTTTTGCCAAAACCGTGAGGTAAACCTCGGATCTCTATCCGAAATAATCGACAATGGTATTCTGTGTAGTCTAACAATTTCTCTAACATACAGTTCAACCAACTTGTTAAGAGAATAATCCATACGTACCGAGATAAAATGAGCCGACTTAGTTAATCTGTCAACTATTACCCAGATGGCATCTTTCTTTCCTGGAGTCAATGGCAACCCTAAAACAAAATCCATAGTAATCCGATCCCATTTCCATTCAGGAACCATAATAGGCTGAAGTAATCCCGAAGGCACTTGGTGTTCAGCTTTCACCTGTTGACAAATTAAACACTTTGATACAAACTTAGAAATATCTCTATTCATTCCACTCCACTAGTACATTTTCTTCAAGTCATTATACATTTTCGTACTGTCCGGAGAAACCGCCAAACAGCCATTATGTGTTTCATGCAAAATATTTTGAATCAACTCCTCATTTTTCGGTACACAAATCCAATTTTTAAACATCAAGCAACCATCAGAACCGATTCTGAAATCTGATCCCGTATCAGCTTCACACTGTTTTCTCTTGGCTAGCAAATCTTGATCATTTTTCTGAGCTTCAGAAATCTCTTGTAAAAACATCGGTCTTGCTCTTAACTTTGCTAGAATCGAACTATCATCTGACATTTTCAACTGAGTGTTCATAACTCTCAAAGCAAACAACAACTTTCTGCTTAAAGCATCGGCAACCACATTCGCTTTTCCCGGATGATAATCAATAACAAGCTCGTAATCTTTCAATAACTCCAACCATCTTCGCTGTATCAAATTCAAGTCTTTTTGTGACATCAAGTACTTAAGACTTTTGTGGTCGGTATATACCCGACACTTTTCACCATACAAATAATGTCGCCAAATCTTCAAAGCAAACACCACTGCAGCCAATTCCAGATCGTAAGTAAGATAATTCCTCTCATGAGGTTTTAACTGCCTCGAAGCATAAGCCACCACTTTTCCTTCTTGCATGAGTACACACCCCAAACCATTTAGAGAAGCATCACTATACACCACAAATTCTTTACCTGATTCGGGTTGTACTAACACTGGTGCCTCTGTTAATAACTTTTTCAATTCTTCAAAACTCTGTTGACATTCTTCCGTCCATTCAAATTTAACATTCTTTTGGAGTAGTCTAGTCATAGGAGCAGCAATTATAGAAAATTCATTTACAAATCGCCGATAATACCCAGCTAGCCCCAAGAAACTTCTAACTTTGGTTACATTTTTCGGTGGTTTCCAATCAACAATGGCTGAAATTTTACTAGGATCAACCCGTATACCATCACCTGAAACAATATGACCTAAAAATCCAACTTCTGAGCCAAAATTCACTTTTACTAAACTTAGCATACAAATTTGCTTATTTCTCAAAGTTTGCAAAACTATCCTCAAATGCTCAGTATGCTCTGTCTCATCTTTTGAATAAATTAAAATATCATCGATAAACACCACAACAAATTTGTCCAAGTATGGCCGAAATATACGATTCATTAAATCCACAAACAGAGCATGAGTATTTGTCAACCCGAATGGCATAACTAAAAATTCATAATGATCGTACCTTGTTCTAAAAGCAGTTTTAGGCACATCCGACTCTTTTACTCGCAGTTGGTAATACCCAGATCTCAAGTCAATCTTTGAAAACCATGTCGCTCCTTTTAGCTGATCAAAAAAATCATCAATTCTTGGCAACGGGTACTTGTTTTTGATTGTCACCTTGTTTAACTGCCGATAATCAACACACAACCTCATAGAACCATCCTTCTTTTTCACAAATAACACAGGAGCACCCCAAGGTGAAAAAATCGGTCTCACAAAGCCTTTATCAGTCAACTCTTGCAACTGCGACTTTAACTCTTTTAACTCTGTTGGTGCCATTCTATATGGAGTAATCGAGATCGGAGTTGTTCCCGGTATCAAATCAATACCAAATTCTACTTCCTTGACTGGAGGCAAACCCGGCAATTCTTCTGGAAATACGTCCGCAAATTCACACACAACTGGCACTGATTCAACTTTCTTTTCAACTTCTTTTATATTAATTACATATGCCAAATAAGCTTCATAACCCTTTCTCAAATATCTTTGAGCCGACATTGAAGAAATCACACTAGACAATGCCTCTGATTTATCTGATTCAACCCGCAGAGTTTCACCATTTACACACTTCAATTCTATAACCTTTTCTTTGCAATTTATTATAATATCATGCAATGTCAACCAATCCATACCCAAAATAACATCAAACTCATCAAACGGCAACAACATCAAGTTGGCCAGAAAGTAATGACCTCAAATCATTAAAAGACATTTCTTGCATACTTTATCAACTATCACACATTTGCCTAACGGATTCGACACTCTAATCATAAATTATGTGTTCTCAATAGGTATATTCATACTAGACACTAGTTTCATGCACACATATGAATGAGTAGAACCGGGATCAATCAAAGTAATAACATTAACATCATAAAGAGAAAATATACCGGTAATCACATCGGGTGAGGAAGCATCTTCACGCGCTTTAATAGCATAAGTTCTAGCCGGAGCCCTTCCTTCAGGTCTAACTGCTGCATCTCTGGCTACATTCTTACTGCTTGCTTCACTTCCACTTTTCTTGGATACCTTCCCTCGAATCGCGCACCACTTGCTTTTGTATACTGAAATTTTTCTTTCTCGACTCTCTCAGGCAGTCTCTAATAAAATGATCCGGAGAACCACATCGAAAACATTCATTTGCTCTGCACGGACCAAAATGATTTCTACCACACCACTGGCACTCAGGTTTAACAAATCTCGAGTTCCCTACACTGGCTGCCGAAGTAGTCTGGGACTTAGGACCCACATTTTGCTTCTTAGAATTCCCATATGATTGCCCAGCTGAAACTTGGGAACGAGGATTCATATTTTTTGACTTTCCGGGTTGATATGAGGGTGCATTACTCATTGGTCTTTTCTTCCAATTTCGTGTCTCAGATTCTACCTTTTTCTTTTCCTTAAGTAGTTCTTCAGCCTTGCAAGCTCGATTGACAAGTACCACCATTTCTTTTAGTTCAAGGATCTCAACAAATACCTTGATGTCTTCGTTGAGCCCGTCTTCAAATCGTCGGCACATCTTGGCGTTTGTAGGAACATATTCTCTGGCATACTTACTCAATCGAACAAACTCTCTTTCATATTCTGTGACTGTCATATTACCTTGCTTCAGCTCAAGAAACTCTTTACGTTTCTGATCAATAAATCTTTCACTAATATATTTCTTCTGAAACTCTTCTTAAAAGAATTCCCAGGTTACCCTCCCTTTCGGTACCACCGAAATCAAAGTCTTCCACCAATTATAGGCTGAATCCCTCAACAAAGATATAGCACATTTCAAACATTCTTCAGGTGTACAAGATAATTCATCAAATACCCGGATAGAATTTTCAAGCCAGAACTCTGCTTTCTCGGCATCATCATCAATATTTGCCTTAAATTCTTCGGCCCCTTGTTTACGAATTTTGTCAACTGGAGTTCTGTGAAATTTTATCATATCCACATTCTGAGGCATCGGGGGTATAGGTTGAGAAATTAGGGGAGGTGGGGGAGGTCGTACATTTGGGTTCGTACGAACAAACTCAGTGTACCATGCACTCATCATTTGGAGAAAGGCTTCTCGATCCCTTTCTCCTTCTCCCTAACCAATAGTAAGAGGTGGATTTTTAGTCGGCGCTGCCCCTTCAGTCGGAGCTAGCGCATTACTCTCTACTTCATCTGCCACAACTGGATCGGGATCCATTTACTATATAAAAAATCATTTAAAAAGGTCAGAAGTAGTCACACTATCACAATTTATACATATGGCATGTATAGCAAAATCCGTACATACAACACGTAGTCCGAAAACTGACTAAACCTACTCTGATACCACTAAATGTAACGCCCCCAAGCCTGAGACCGTCGCCGGAGTCGAGCTTGAGGTGTTACCGAACATAATTTATCAAATTAAGAACTTCGAATCATTTGTTTCTACATTCACAGCTTTCTAGCTACCTGCGTCACAGTTACAAGAAAAATCATATCTAGAGTTAAGAAACTCGAAATCAAGATCCGTAAATTTTCCCTAAATCTATACTCATATATATATTCATTAATTTTTTTCTAGAATTTTTGGTTGGGCTAATTAGTACAGTTTATTAGTTAAAGTTACCCCTGTTTCAGGACTTGACTGGACTGACCTCTATTTACTACGAACCATATTTATCTCTGTGAAAAATTTATATGACTATTCTGTTTCTTTATCCTGAAACTAGACTCAATAAGGATTCCATGAATATAAAATACACCACCTAATTATTTTTGTACAATTTATGGTGAATTTCTAAAGTTGGAACAGGGGATCTAGAAATCGCTCTGGCCATGTTTCACTAAAATTCAAATATCTTCTAACATATAATTCCTTTACCTGTTTTTGTTTGTTTTATGTGAAACTAGACATATTAGGATTCAATTTCATATTTAATCCATCACCAAATTCGATTTTTATGATTTTTAGTAAATTTTCAAACTCACATCAGTGTTGCTGCAATGTTCTATTTAAGGCAAATTTCATCTTTTCATGAGTTCTTATGGACTAGATAACCTATTAACCTTCCATCACATCAAACATGATCTAAATTAGCCATTTCCATGACTTATCATTATCAAGCATTTTCTCAACCAAATCACCGCCATATCACAAAATTATTTACACAAAGTAGGTATATTGCTATAAATGCCATACTTAAGTTTTACAAGCCATTTACCAAAATAAAAGTCCTTCGGATAGTGTGATCGAACCTTCGACCTGTCCCGATTCCCGAACCGAGTTGTTCAAAACTACAGTGAATAAAAAGGAGGGAGTAAGCATAAATGCTTAGTAAGTTCATATGCAAATAACAAGTAACATAACAATACAATTATACCAAACAACCTTAGCATGGTATCACCAAAACATATATCATATTTCTAAACATCATTCATCATCTTACCACCTTATCGTTGTAGTATCTATTTTCAACCCGAGGGTTAAGTACATACCTGTCCAAAGTGTCCTTTTCACAACACTTACCAAAACGTCACTTGCATTTTAAGTGTTCTTCCATTTCACTAGAAATTTTACCCGTTGAACACATCGGAATATAACTCGGATACATGGATAATTTGCACATTAAGTGCCACATATGTAATCAAGCAATCATGTAACCCGCCCTTAAGTGAACACGGACTCAACTCAACGAGCTCGGGCGTTCGCATCCATAAGTGAACTCGGACTCAACTCAACGAGTTTGGACATTCGCATCCATAAGTGAACTCGGACTCAACTCAACGAGTTCGAATGCTCAACCATCCTAGTGACATGTCACTTGTTTGGATTTTCCTTGGACACATATCCTTGCCATCTTCCGTAAAATACTGAAACCAATACTCGGTAGCACTTTATATTTAACAAATAATACACATAATTTGCATTTTATTCGAAAATAACCACAAAGCATATATTTCATGATAAAAATCAGCATATCATAAAATTAGCATCAATAACTTAAAAATAACAATTATGCTACATTATTTACACATGAACTTACATTGGTACCAAAATATAAAGATTTTGCAATTTAGTCCACAATCTTTTCTTTTCCTCGATTGGGGTCGATTCCACGTATTTCTTGATCTAAAATAACACATTTAGCTTATTTAATACTCACATTATCAAATTAGTCTTTAATTCAAATTTTAGCTGTGACAACCCGAATTAGGGCCTAATCGGAATAGTGGTTTCGTGACCACAAATCCGAGATAGAAATAATTGTTTTATAATTATTTTTGGGTTTATGATATGATTGCATGATTGTGTGAAAATTTCGTGATGAAATTCTATGCCTAAAGTGCTTAAATTGAAAATAGGGATTAAATCGAATAAGTTGCAAAATTTACATTTTAGAAGTTTTTAGTATGAAATTGCTTTAAAACATAAATTAGGAGGTCTTAAATAGCAATTTGACCAATTTTAAGTTCATGGACAAAATTAGGACATGGAAGGAATTTTTGAAAGTTTAGTAAGGAGGGGCATTTTGGTCATTTGTATATTAAATGAAATAAAATGGGAAAAATAACACAAAATTTGTTATCATCTTCATTAGTTGCTGCCGAACATTGCTCTCCTCCATAGCTAGGGTTTCTTCAACTTTTAAGCTCCATAGTAAGTGATTTCAAGCCCCGTTTTTAATGTTCTTTACCTTTTTGGATTCTGTGAGCTCGATTAAGCTTATGCTAACAATAATTCAACCTAGGGTTCATATTTGGAAAAATACCCATAGGTGAAATTTGTGTATTTTGATGTTTTATGATAGAATATGAGGTTTTAAATTATGTTAGACAACTTGTGCTACTCGGTTTTAAGTGAAAACGAGTAAAACTAAGCATAATCCAGTAAAAATACCTATTGTTCACAACTATGTGTTAGAGTGAGAATTTGATGTGGTCATAGAAGATAAAAATGTTCAGCATGTCATAAAACATAAGAATAAGGGCTGAAATTAAATTTCCGAGCCTAAGGGCAAAATTGTAATTTTGTAAAAGTTAGGGGGCAAAAATGTAATTTTCCATAATGTGATCTTTGGATTGAATTAAATAGTATGAGTGCTAAATGAGCTAAATGTGTTGTTATAGATCAAGAAAGGCGTGGAATTGACCTCGAACGAGGGAAGGAAAAAGTTTTGGACTAAATCGCAAAATTTCCACAATTTGCACCGAGGTAAGTTTGTATGTAAATATTATATTATTTTCATTTACATTCCTATATATTTCAGCCTATTATATGAATATACTAGCTGATGTTAAAATATAAATCGACTATTGGAAGAATAGAAATAAATAATAGAGAGGGATCCCGATTGAACATTCGGGGAGATCGAATAAAATAGAGGGAGCGTAGCTAGGTCACATGTATGATGCTGAGTGCACATCATGTGTACAAGAAAGCTACGAAATACAATGTAGTAGCTAGGTCACATGTGTGATACGGGATGTATCCCATGTAGACAAGAGAGCTACGTAATAGATAAATGTAGCTAGGTCGCATGCGTGATTCCAAGTGAAGGATACCATGTAGACAAGAAAGCTACGAGACAAATCGGCTAGGTCGCATGAGTGGTATTAAGTGTTCACCATGTGTACAAGAGAGCCGAACTAAATGAAGTATGATGGTGGGGCTGTGTGCTAAAACCATTAAATATCGAGGATTGATCCGAGTTGTTCAACGGGATGATTTTGTGGTGACGTTGTGGTTATGGACCTATACCTGTGATGAATGAATTGTGGTGAAAATGATTTGTGGCATATCTATATATGTAAGATAAAATGAGGTTAGCATAAAGAATGTGTGAAAGAGTGAAATTAGCATTAAAACTGTTTTGAACGGTAGCAGTGACGTGATTTTGAAAAATCACCAAAAATAGGAGGAACATAATTAGAGGTTGAATGAGATGTGCCATTAAATTTTAATGAGTCTACTTTCATATAAAAGAATCAGAACAAGCAAAGGAATTTTATATTTTGAGATATTTACAATTGTGTGTGACTTGCTCAGGATGAATGTGTGATTCCCTGTTTCAACTTTGAAAAATCATTAAAAATTGTACAAAGAAAATTAAGAAATATAGCTTACATGCCTAAATTCCTCATTAAGTCTAGTTTTAAATGAAACAAATTTCAGGGTTATCTGAATTGTGTACTGAGAGAAATTCAATTCGTAGTGAACAGAGGTCAGACTAGTCGAGCTGTGTAACAAGGGAAGCTTTAACTAATAAACTGTACTAATCGGCTGAACCAAAAATTCTAGAAAAAAAATTAGCAAAAAGATTATGAGTCTAGATTCAGAAAAATTTTACGGATTTGAATTTCGAGTTTTTCAACTCGAGTTATGATTTATTTAGTGAACATAACGCAGGGGGGAACAGCTTGATCAAATTGGGATAAACAATAAAAGTTAAAAAAAAAATATTATATAATTGAGTTATGTTGTAAACATGTTAGATTTCTTATTTGTTATTTATATACTTACTTACTAAGCTATATGCTTATCTTCTTTTTTTTTCTTGTCTTATAGAGTTACTAAGCCAGATCCGGAATTGAAGATCGTCGGAGACCCATCCACACTATCAATACTTTTTGGTACATTGTAAACACTATTTTGAAATATGGCATGTATAGCAGACTTGGTTATTTTGTTACGTGTCATAAATGTCTAGGTTTAAATTACTACTTATAGTATCAAGCTAATCATTTTGTATGAAACCTTTGGAATTAGTTTGTATTGTTAATAGCAGATGTTATAATGATCAAATTGCATGCTATATTTTTGTTGGGATTTATTTAATAGTATTTACTATGATTTGTTAATACCTCGTACCCTGTTCCGGCTACGGATACGGGTAAGGGGTGTTACATTAGCAAAATTACAATTTTACCCCTAAACTTTTGCATATTTACACTTTTGCCCCTAATCTCGGGATTAAAATTAATTCCTTATACTTATGTTTTATAACATGCTGATCACTTTTACCTTCTACGGCAACATCAAGTTCTCACTCTAACATGTACTTATGACTATTAGGTATGTTTGCCGATTAAGCCCTTTTACTTGTTTTCACTCAAAACCATGTAGCACAAGTTGTCTAACTTAATTTAAAACCTCATATTCTATCATAAAACATCAAAATTCACAAATTTTACCTATGGGTATTTTTCCAAATATGAACTCTAACTCAAAATATTACTATCATAAGCTATACCGAGTTACCGGGATTTCAAAAACATAAAAATCATTAAAGACGGGGCTTGGAATCACTTGCTATGAAGCTTGAAAGTTGAAGAAACCCTAGCTATGGAGAGAGGGAGCATTCGGCAGCAACTAAGGAAGATGATAACAAATTTTGTGTTATTTTTCCCTTTTTATTTCACTTAATATCCAAATGACCAAAATGCCCCTCCTTACTAAAATTTCAAAAATTCATTCCATGTCCTAATTTTGTCCATAAACTTAAAATTGGTCAAAGTACCATTTAAGACCTCCTAATTAATATTTCAAAGCAATTTCATACTAAAAACTTCTAGAATGCAAGTTTTACAACTTATTCGATTTAATCCCTAACTTTAAATTAAACTCGTTATGCCAAAAATTTCTTCACGAAATCTTCACACAATTATGCAATCATATCATAAACCTAAAAATAATTATAAAATAATTATTTTTATCTCGAATTTGTGATCACGAAACCACTATTCCGATTAGGCTTTAATTCGGGATATTACAGTTTGTATGCTTACATCTTTTTTGTTTAGCATATCTAGTAAAGAGTTTTCACGTAAGATGTTTAATCTGTCTAATTGTGATGTTCATGATAAATCTGTAAACCATTGTGCGAAATACTCATGCATTTACATGTCAGATCGAAAGAGATTTAAGAGGTTTGATTGTTTGAATTTTCTTTTGCCTACATCTTCTTTATTTGGCATGTGTGACTTCCTGGTGAAAACGAAACTTTTGTTGCGTTATGGAACGGTTGATCAAAATCATGTATTCAAACCCGAAGCATGTTTCCTTGAGTTATTGCCAAGTAAAGGTGAGCATCGTATTTGTACTTTGAATAAATGTTTTGAGCTTTTAAGTGTGCTCCAAATTTTATTTTTATTTCCAAAAATGAAATATGTGAATTTTGTGGATTTGCAAGGTCAAAATCAAATTTTTGATTCTAGAGGTTGTTCAATGCTATGCCATAAGGGATTTGCACATGATGTGCATGCTTATAACTTTAGTTTGCTTTGTTTTCCTACCATGTTGCCTGTCAAGAAATATTTAAGTCAATGAGAAATGGTCAGAGAAACCTTTGTCATTGATCCCAGTGAATATTATTCCATATCATTGTACAAATGAATTGAGTCCTACAATTTTGTTGTCTGAGGTTATAATTTTCAAAAGACTTGTGAATCTGGTTGGTTGGCATTAATAAATTTCTTATTTCATTATGATAAGCTAAGACCAACTTCTATTTTTGATTCCGGGATTGGATTAAGTTATCAATTCTTAATTCATTGCGGAAAGGTAAAATCAACTTCTGTTTGTTATCTTGGCATCGATTCATATGTTCAATTTGTGAATAAGATTTCAGCAAGTTCTATAGAGCCTATAAACCATGGTGTCACTAATCTATTTAAATTTCATGTAGGTGGCACTTTGGAAAGGTTCCCTCCAAAAGAGGGTGGCGTGCAGATAATCTATTTTGTGTTTAAGTTATGTGTAAATTTAAGGTTATCAGGAGCAATTTTGCCAACTTCATCAACCGAGGGTGCTATGACGGTGAAAGATTTTTTGCAAGCAAGTGGCCCGATTTGAGGAAAAATTGCTTTAAAGATGGAGGGGATGATACTGCCATGCCCCGGGAAACGCCCTTGGACCAACTCACCAAGTGAGGCTTGCCATCTTTTGCAAGCTGACCTAGCTCAAATCTAGCTCGTTCAGCTCAATTTAGCTTGATTCTAGCTCATTGAGCTCATTTCCATCCTTTTATTTTATGCTTTCTAAACTTGCTGGAATAAATCAAATTATTTAAATAAGCTAGTTAACTTAGTTTCAACTCATAAATGTGTTTTATTTTAATACATGTCTTTAATTTTTCCTAGTCTAATACCTGTTTTAATATGCTTTAGCTACAACTGAATTTATTTGCTTTTAATGTGTCTAAAGCTTAGAAAAATTAAATGATGTTGGATTATGTTTTATTCTTAAAATTAAGACAGGTTTCAATGTGTTTGTGGGAGCTGATCAACAAGCAAAATTCAATGGACAGCAAGCATGTGCAATGAACGGCATTCAAGGTGAAGACAAGCACTTGGATGTGCATTAAAAGGAGGTGGAGCTATAAATTGTTTTTTCCATGCAGCATTCTTGTCTATGGACATTTGGGAAGCTTAATGTGGCCATTGGGTTGCAATTCATGCATGTCCTACATACATGCACGTCCAAGGGAGGAGAAGATAAATTAATTTAGCACATTGAACAACAATGTTCATGCATCAACTTGCTCTAAGAAGGCTGCTCGTTTTTACAAAAGAAATTCAAGTGTTTTCACACTTGACCATTCAGCTAGAAGCTGAGTTCACACCAAGTGTCCAACCAAATTCATATGTTCACATTGAGGGTTATTCGTGAGCTACAACAGCATTAAAAATGGCTGTTGTCAATTC
The DNA here is from genome assembly GCA_025698465.1 of Gossypium longicalyx. Taxonomy (NCBI): domain Eukaryota; kingdom Viridiplantae; phylum Streptophyta; class Magnoliopsida; order Malvales; family Malvaceae; genus Gossypium; species Gossypium longicalyx. Next base: position 50,144,785 of record CM046995.1, read on the forward strand.
GACTATCCAAGGGGAATTAAATCATATTCACATCTTATTTGGCTGATTAATTACTTCATACATGGGAGAATTCATGTATAATATTTAAGGGAATCAAGCCTCATTAATTCAGCCAATGTACCAGCATATTCATGCATCAAGAATGGGGGATAAACCAACTAAATACAAGCTACCATTCATTTGATCAAGATGCCATAAATACCTCAATTAAAGGAGATGCATGTTACATGCACCTAGCATTCAGCGAATAGGGAATGAAGGTAGATTAAGGGTTGCACATCCATGGAACATAAAGAATGCTTCTTGACTAAGAATACATGCACGCACCAAAAGGGAGGAATGTGACTATTTGGCTGAAGCATGAATTTGCCAATTTATGATCCGACATTTATTATTAAGTGTGAACATTTTAAAGGTTGTGTGAACACATTAGTAGCCGAACTTCAGTAGGCATTTTAGGGCTTATAAATAGTTATTTTTGTAATGATTTGCTAGTTAGACAATTTAGACAAAATACCTCTCATTCTTTTATGGATGTTTATAACATTGTGAGTTTAATTCAACTCTCTTTGTTCTTTTAAGACTCAGCTGGACTTATCTAGCCTAGCTAGTAGCGTCACCCTGTTTATTTGAACTTATGACTCCTAAACCGAGTGTGGCATTTACACTTATACCTTTGGTTCCTATCTCCTTATAGATAGTGGGTCAAGGTTCTATCATTTGCCATCTTAAGTGTTTTTATAAGTCTCGAGTCAATACTATATATAGTATTGGTTCATTCTTCAACCTTGAGCCTTTCAATTCCATCCACATTTATCGACTTAAAAATAACCTTATTTCTTGTTAGCTGAAACCATATAATTATCATATTTAAAATACTTCAAACCCTTTTCTTTAAAGCATAATCTTAAACAATTTCAACTTACTTCAAGTGGAACGGAACTTCTTGATTTTACGATCGGGCAACTAATACGACTTGAATCATCATCGAGGCAAGATCGTATCAAGTCAGAATTGTGGTTTTGAGACCACAAATCTGAAGTAGAAATAATTATTTTATGATTCTTATGAGGTCTATGATATGATTGCATGCTTGTGTGAAAATTTCATGAAGAAATTCTATTGATAAAGTATCCAATTTGACATTTAGGACTATATTGCAAAAATTGCAAAGTGTGAGTTCTAGAGGCTTTAAGTATGAAATTGTCATGGATTATTAATTAGAGGTCCTTAAATAACAAATTGCCCAATTTCTATTTTTATGGACAAAAATGGGCATGTATAGAAAATTTTTAAAAGAAAAGCCTAAGGGCATTTTTGTCATTTGGTTAATAAAAGACTAAAAAGGGAAAAATGAAGCAAAATTTGCTCATCTTCTTCAAGCTAGGGCCGAAACTTTGAAGCTCTCCATAGCTAGGGTTTCTTCACTTTCCAAGCTTGATTGTAAGTCAATCCCAACCTCGTTTTTAATGTTATTTACATTTTTGAAGTTGTCATCAACCGATCTAGCTATTTCTACCACTATTTTGAGCTAGGGTTCATGTTCAAAAACTTACCCATGTGTGTCATGCATGTATTTTGATTTTTAATGGAAGAGTATGAAAGTATGATGCGTGTTTAACATCTTTTACTAAGTGATTTTTGATGGAAATGCATGAAAAGGACCTATTTGTAAAATATGCAAAATGAGTAGCAAGATGTATGTTTTAATGAGAAATGTGGGCTGTTATGATCATGTTATGAGTTCAACTAGGCTTGGGTAACAAAGAAAATTAACACATTTTATTTTATGAGCCTATGGACTAATTTGTAAATATGTGCAAGTTTAGGGGGCAAAATTGTAGTTTTACCAAAGTATGATTTATAGACTGATTTGAACAATGTGATAATTAAATAAGTGAAATTTTCCATTATAGATCAAGAAAAACGGAGTCCGAACCTAAACCGAGAAAAGAACAAAGTTGTGGACTAAATTGAATAGTTAGCCATATTTGGTATCGACGTAAGTTCGTGTGTAAATAATGCAACATTAATTTATTATGTTTTTAATACTTTAATATTGCATGAATTGTGTAATTCTCTTTGTGGATTTAATTAATGATGACTCGATGATGATTCGACGAAGTTTGATATCTCAAAACCCAGGTTGAACCTTCGGAATAATTAGGATACAAATGTCATGACATTAGGGTTATGTGTGATCCCATGTAAGACAATGTCTGGGACATGGCTTTGGCATTGATAAGTAATTTCGTGTAAGACCATAGTTGGGCTATCGGCATCGATATGTGATCCCACGTAAGACCATGTCTAGGACATGGTATTAGCATCGATCTACGATCCCCTATAAGACCATGTCTAGGACATGGCATTGTCATCGATATGTGATCCCATGTAAGACCATATCTGGTATATGACATTGGCATCCTACCATGTGTATGAGAGTTCCCAAGTATCCTTTAGTATTCCAAGTGGTTCAACGGGTAATCCAACAATTATGTCAAAGAGATGACAAGGTATGATCATGTTGAAAGGGTACAGGTAAGTATACAAAGCTCCTAAGCATTAAGATTATGAATCAATGAGACTTCGGAAGAAGTAAAGGGATGAATTATGATCATGATTTTTATTGTACACTATGTAAATGGCATGACTTAAAATGTATGTATGATACTTGATGACACTGTGGTAAATATTTTTGTGTTATGTGTATAATAATGCATGGTTAATGTTGTTAATTACTTACATGCAAACTTACTAAGCTTTATGCTTACTCCCCTTTCCTTTCCATTTTCTTATAGTATCGCCAAGCTAGCTCAGGGATCGATGGACGTTGGAGCTCGACTCACACTATCAAACTAATCTTTTGGGTATAGTGAATTAAAGTATTTTGAGCATGGTATGTATAGGGACTTGGTCTTTTTTGTTATATGTCATATTGATTTAGCCAAATGTGTTGGCTTATAATGATTTGATGATTCATTTTGTATATGGCCATGAGATTATATTAATTATGGGGATGTAATCCTATTCATATATGCATGCATATGCTAAGGTCACCCATGATGTGGTTAAATTCATTTGGCATGGATGAATTGTGGATATGATCATGGATGTTTAATGATGGTAATATGAGTAAATGGCATAATAACACTAAGGCATGAATGTATGAAATGGAAGTAAATTGATGTTTCATATTGCATGTGACTTGGTAAGCTTAGTCTAAATAAAATATGAAGTCTTAAGCAAGTATAAATTGATAAGAAGTTGATATGCATGAGCCATGTTTATGAATGTATAAGTGCTTATTTATGCCATGTAAGATGTCATTGAGATGTGTAAGTGAGCATGTGTTATTGAGGGTGACAAAAGGCTTGGAAAATAGCCTCAATGTTGTCCACACGGGTAGGCACACGAGCGTATGTCTAGACCGTGTGTGACACATAGTCTGCCCCATGGGCTTGTGATCTGGTCGTGTCCCCTGCACCTTAATTAGGTAAAACAGAATGTCCAATAGTAAACACACGGGCAGAGACACGGCCGTGTGTCTGAACTGTGTAAAGGACACAGCCTCAGGACATGAGCATATGCCCAGTCCGTGTGAAGTCTGCACCTGATTTTTAGAATTTAATTCACCACACGGCCTAAGCACATGGGCGTGTGACTTGGCGTTGTGACCCTATTTAGTTGATGATGTCATAAATAGAGAGTTACATAGGCTGAGGACACGAGCGTGTTTCAAGCCACACGGGTGTGTCCCAAGCCACACGACCCTCCAAAATAATAAATTCTTTTCTAAGTGTCGAAAAAGTTCTGAAAGTTCTTGGTTTAGTCCTGAGCCATACCCTATGTATGTTTTGGGTTTCGAGGGCCCATATTAGGGACGTTGTTCATGTGAATGAAAAGTTTTAAATTGGACAGAAATTCATGTCTCAATTTTGTTTGATTGTGCGAGCTTATGTCCAGTAATGCTTCGTACCCTATCCCGGCGTCGTATACGAGTAAAGGGTGTTACATTTAGTGGTATCAGAGTTATGGTTTAGTCGATTCTCGGACTAACGTAGCATGTGCACGAGTCTAGGTATACATGCCATAAATAAATTATGATAGTGTAACAACTCCTGACCTTTTAAATTATGTTTCATATAGTAATAGATCTCAACCGAGCTGAAGCTGATGATGTAGAAAGTACTGCACCGGCTCCCACTCAAGGGCAGCGCCAGTTGAGAGTAAACCCGTGACCATGAGTCAAGGAGGAGGAGAAGAGGCTAGGGAAGTCTTTCTCTATATGATGAATGTCTGGTATACAGAGTTCGTTCAAATGAACCCGAACACTCAACCTCCTCCACCCCCACCTATTCCCTAGCCTATTCCTGTAGCACCCCAATGTTTCGATTTTATGAGACTAAATAGACCTCCAATGGATAAAATTCGAAAGCAAGGAGCCGAAGAGTTTCGAGCTTGTATAAATGATGATCTCGAAAGGGCATAGTTCTGGCTCGAGAATACCATCAGTGTATTTGATGAATTATCATGCACACTTGAGGAATGCATGAAATGTGTTGTATCATTCCTGAAAGACTCGGCTTATCACTGGTGGAACACCCTTGTGTTGGTTGCACAAAGGAGAAAGTTAATTGGGAAATTTTCCAAGAGGAGTGTCGTAAGAAGTACATTAGTCAGAGGTTTATCGATTAGAAGTGAAAGGAGGTTCTTGAGTTAAAACAGGGCCGAATGTCTATAACAGAGTATGACTCAGTAAATATGCCAAGGAGTGTGTATCGACTGAGGCCATCATGTATAAGAGGTTTGAGGATGGATTACATGAGGACATCTGATTGCTAGTTGGCATCCTATAATTAAAATAGTTTGTTGTACTGGTTGAAAGAGCTTGCAAGGCCGAGGAATTAGCTAAAGAGAAAAGAAAGGCTGAGTTTGTGTCTCGAGATTTGAAGAAGAGATAGATGAGTAAGTCACTATAGTCCTTATCTAAGAAACCAAGGGAGTTTAATATTCGATCGAGTGCTTCAGTTGGGTACTCAAATAGAAATAAGGGTATTGGTTTCAAAAGCTCAGACTACTTCAATTGCTAGTGTTCGAAATGCCCGACTAAGTAGACCGGAGTGTTCACATTGTGGTAGACGTTACCTCAGCGAGTGCTGAGCTAATGATGGAACTTGATTTAAGTGTGGTTCCCAAGATCATTTCATTAGAGATTTCCCCAAAATGGTTGATAAGGAGAGATTTCAGAGTGCAAGATCGGGCAATGCTATTTCTAGAAGGAGACCATAGAGAAATCTAGGAAATGGAGTGAGTAGTAAGAGTGCACCTAGAGATCCAGCTGTGAGACTCGAGGGTAGAGCACCTGCAAGGACTTATGCCATTTGCGCTCGTGAAGAGGCTTCATCTCTTAATATGATTATGGGTACTTTTTCTCTCTATAATACTCATGTTTTTGCTTTGATTGATCTGGGATTTACCCATTCGTATATTTGTTTGAAATTGGTGTCTGGCATGAATATGTCTGTTGAGTCTACAGAATTTATGATAAAAGTGTCAAACCCTCTAGGCAAGTATGTGTTAGTTGACAAAGTATGTAGGACTTGCCCTTTAATGATTAAAGGTCATTGTTTCTTGGCTAATCTTATGCTTTTTTCGTTCGATGAATTTGATATAACACTTGGTATGGATTGGTTGACCATGCATGATGTAGTGGTAAACTATGGAAGGAAAATCATTGAATTAAAATGTGAAAGTGCTGATATTCTTTAGGTTGAACCAGATGAACCGATAGCTTTCTAGTAGTGATTCCTTTTATGACTGCTCAGAAATGTATAAGAAAAGGTTATGAAGCTTATATTGCCTTTGTACTAAATACAAAAGAGTCTGAGTTGAAAATTGAATTAGTGTCGGTAGTATGTGAGTATCCAGATGTGTTTCCGGAAGAGTTGCCCAAATTGCCTCTGATTAAAGAAGTTGAGTTTGGTATTGAGTTAATTTTTGGTATTGCACCCATTTCGATTACTCCATATAGGATGGCTCTGACAGAATTAAATGAGTTAAAAGTTCAGTTACAAGAACTAACGAATAAAGGTTTTGCAAGACCTAGTCATTCTCTGTGGGGCGCACCCGGTGCTATTTGTGAAAAAGAAAGATGGTTTAATGAGATTGTGCATTGACTACCGATAGCTCAATAAGGTAACCATAAAAACAAGTATCCCTTGCCAAGAATCGATGACTTGTTTGACCAATTGAAGGGAGCCATAGTATTGTCAAAGATAGACTTGAGGTTTGGTTACTACCAATTGAGAGTTAAAGACACGGATGTGCCGAAAACTGCTTTTCGGACGAGGTATGGTCACTATGAATTTCTGGTTACGCCATTTGGTTTAACAAATGCTCCCGTGGTATTTATGGATTTAATAAACTGAATTTTTTACCGTATTTAGATAAATTTGTGGTTGTTTTTATTGACGATATACTAATTTATTCTCGTGATGAGTCCGAGCATGCCAAGCACTTGAGAATAGTTTTTCAAACTTTGAGAGACAAACAGTTGTATGCTAAGTTTAGTAAAAGCGAGTTCTGGGTGATGGTATTAGAGTTGACCCAAGTAAGATATTGGCTATTGTTGAATGGAAACCACCAAGGAATGTTTTAGAGGTTAAAAGCTTTCTATGCTTAGCAAGTTATTACAGACGATTTGTTAAAGGATTTTCTATGATTGCTACCCCGATGACAAAATTGCTACAGAAAGATGTCAAGTTCGAATAGACGGATAAAAGAAAACAAAGTTTTGAGAAACTAAAGGCATTATTGACCGAGGCACCGGTCTTAGTACAACCTGAACCAAAAAAAGAATTTGTAGCTTATAGTGACACATCCTTGAATGGATTCGGTTGTGTACTTATGCAAGAAGGCAAGGTGATAGCTTATGCCTCAAAGCAACTTAAACCGCATAAGAAGAACTATCCGACCCATGATTTGGAGCTAGCTACCATTGTGTTTGCGTTGAAGATTTGGAGACACCATTTGTAGGGCGAGAAATGTCAAGTATTCACTGACCATAAAAGTCTAAAGTACTTGATGACTCAAAAAGATTTGAACCTACGGTAAAGGAGATGGTTGGAGCTGTTAAAAGATTACAAGTTAGTGTTTGACTACCACCTTGGAAAGGAGAACGTGGTTACCGATGCTTTGAGTAGGAAATCATTATTTGCTTTAAGGGCTATGAACACTCAGTTGTCCTTATCAGATGATGGTTCGATTCTAGCTAAGTTAAGAGCTAGATTGATGTTTCTTCAAGAGATTTATGAAGCTTAGAAAAGTGATGGTGATTTGCAAGCCAAAAGAGTCCAATGTGAATCAGGTATGGAGTCAGATTTTCGGATTAGTTTCGATGGTTGCTTAATGTTCAGAGATAGGATTTGTATTCCTAAGAATACTGAGTTGATTCAGAAGATTTTGCATGAGGTCCATAGTGGTTGTTTGTCTATGCATCTGGGTAGTACGAAAATTTACAATGACTTGAAAAAATTGTATTGGTGGCCGAGTATGAAGAGAGATATTTCTGAGTTCGTTTCAGGATTCCTAATTTGTCAGCAAGTAAAAGCCAAACACCAAGTACCTTCAGGCTTACTTCAGCCTGTGATGGTTCCTGAGTGGAAGTGGGACTGTATTACTATGGATTTTGTGACAGATTTGCCTTTGACACCGAGAAAGAAGGATGCTGTATGGGTTATTGTAGATCGATTGACAAAGTCGACTCACTTTCTACCGGTACGTACCAACCATTCACTTGATAAGTTAGTCGAGTTGTATATTTTTGAAATAGTAAGATTGCATGGAGTACCTTTGTCGATTATATCAGATAGAGATCAGAGGTTCACTTTGCAATTTTAGAAAAAGTTACAATAAGCATTGGGTACGATATTAAATTTTAATACCACTTTCCATCCGCAAACTGACAGTCAATTCGAAAGGATAATTCAGATTCTTGAAGATATGTTATGGTGTTGTGTTCTTAAGTTCCAAGGTAGTTGGGAAAGGTATTTACCGTTGGTAGAATTTGCCTACAACAATAGCTTTCAGTCGAGTTTGAAAATGGCGCCTTATGAGGCATTGTATGGACATAAGTGTCGAATGCCTTTGTATTGGACTGAACTCAGAGAAAATCAGATTCATGGAGTTGATTTTGTCAAAGAAATCGAAGAGAAAGTGAAGGTAATCCGTGATTGTCTGAAAGCTACTTCAGATAGATAGAAATCCTACGCGAATTTGAAACGGAAAGAGATTGAGTTTCAAGTCGGTGATAAGGTATTCTTGAAAATATCTCCACGGAAGAAAGTCTTCAGATTTGGCCGGAAGGGCAAGTTGAGTCCACGTTTTATTAGACCGTTTAAGATTACTGAAAGGATAGGGCCGGTAGCATATCGGTTGGCTTTGCCGTCTGAGTTCGAAAGAATTCATGATGTATTCCATGTGTTTATGTTGTGCCAATACCGATCTGATCCTTCGCATGTGATTTCACCAACAGAGGTTGATATTAAACTAGATATGACTTATTGCGAAGAGTCGGTTAAGATTTTGGCTCGAGAAGTCAAAAAATTGAGAAACAAAAGTATTGCCTTTGTGAAAGTATTATGGCAAAGACATGGGGTTGAAGAGGCTACATGAGAGACTGAGCAAAACATGAGAAACCAATACCCAATCCTTTTCACCGGTAAGATTTTCGGGGACAAAAACCCCTAAGGGGGTGTTGTAACATCCCGATTTAGGGCCTAGTCAGAATAGTGGTTTCGATACCACAAATCTGAAGTAAAAATAATTATTTTATGATTCTTATGAAGTCTATGATATGATTGCATGGTTGTGTGAAAATTTCATGAAGAAATTCTATTGATAAAGTGTCCAATTTGACACATAAGACTAAATTGCAAAAGTTGCAAAATGTAAGTTCTAGAGGCTTTACACATGAAATTGCCATGGATTATTAATTAGAGGTCCTTAAATAGCATATTGCCCAATTTCTATTTTTATGGACAAAAATAGGCATGAATAGGAAAATTTTGAAAGAAACGTCTGAAGGGCATTTTGGTCATTAGATTAATAAAAGAATAAAAATGGAAAAATAAAGCAAAATTTGCTCATCTTCTTTAAGCTAGGGCCGAAACTTTGAAGCTCTCCATAGCTAGGGTTTCTTCACTTTCCAAGCTTGATTGTAAGTCAATTCTAGCATCGTTTTTAATGTTCTTTACATTTTTAAAGTTGTCACCAACCGATCTAGTTATTTCTACCATTATTTTGAGCTAGGGTTCATGGGTAAGTTTCATGCATGTATTTTGATGTTTAATAGAGGAATATGAAAGTTTGATGTGTGTTTAACATATTTTACTAAGTGATTTTTTATGGAAATGCATGAAAAGAACCTATTTGTAAAAGATGTAAAATGAGTAGTAAGATGTATGTTTTAATGAGAAATGTGGGCTGCTATAAGCATGTTATGAGTTTGGTCAGGCTTGGGTAACAAAGAAAATGAACACATTTCATTTTACGAGCCTAGGGGCTAATTTGTAAATATGCGAAAGTTTAGAGGAAAAATTGTAATTTTTGCCAAAGTATGATTTATGGACTGATTTGAACAATGTGATAATTAAATAAGTGAAATTTTCCATTATAGATCAAGAAAAACGGAGTCCAGACCTAAACTAAGGAAAGAACAAGGTTGTGGACTAAATCAAATAGTTAGCCATGTTTTGGTACCGAGGTAAGTTCGTGTGTAAATGATGCAACATTACATTATTATGTTTTTAATGCTTTAATATTGCATGAATTGTGTAACTGTCTTTGTGGATTTAATTAATGATGACTCGATGAAGATTTGACGAAGTTTGATAACTCGAAACCTCGATTGAACCTTAGGAATAATTAGGATACAAATGTCATGACATTAGGGTTTTGTGCAATCCCATGTAAGACCATGTCTGGGACATGGCTTTGGCATCGATATGTAATTTCGTGTAAGACCATAGCTGGTCTATCGACATCGATATGTTATCTCATGTAAGACCATGTCTAGGACATGGCATTGCCATCGATCTACGATCCCCTGTAAGACCATGTCTGGGACATGGCATTGGCATCGATATGTGATCCCAAGTAAAACCATATCTGGGATATGGCATTGGCATCCTACCATGTGTGTGAGAGTTCCCGAGCATCCTTTAGTATTCCAAGTGGTTCAACGGGTAATCCAACAATTATGTCAAAGAGATGACAAGGTATGATTATGTTGAAAGGGTACAAGGAAGTATACAAAGCTCCTAAACATTGAGATTATGAATCATAGAGACTTGGGAAGAAGTGAAGGAATGAATTATGATCATGAGTTTTATTGTACATTATGTAAATGGCATGACTTAAAATGTACCTATGATACTTGATGACATTGTGGTAAATATTTTTGTGTTATGTGTATAATAATGCATAGTTAATGTTGTTAATTATTTACATGCAAACTTACTAAGCTTTATGCTTACTCCCCTTTCTTTTCCATTTTCTTATAGTATAGCCAAGCTAGCTCAGGGATCGAAGGGCGTCATAGCTCAAGTCACACTATCAAACTAATCTTTTAGGAATAGTGAATTCAAGTATTTTGAGTATGGCATGTATAGGGACATGGTCTTTTTGTTATATCTCATATTGGTTTAGCCAAATGTGTTGGCTTATAATGATTTGATGATTCATTTTATATATGGCCATGAGATATGGACAATATTAATTATGGGGATGTAATCCTATTCATATATGCATGCATGTGCTAAGGTCACTCATGATGTGGTTAAATTCATTTGGCATGGATGAATTGTGGATATGATCATGGATGTTTAATGATGGAAATGTGAGTAAATGACGTAATAACAGTAAGGCATGAATGTATGAAATGGAGGTAAATTGATGTTTCATATCGCATGTGACTTGGTAAGCTTGGTCTAAATAAAATATGAAGTTTTAAGCAAGTATAAATTGATAACAAGTTGATATGCATGAGCCATGTTTATGAATGTGTAAATGCTCATTTATGCCATGTAAGATGTCATTGATATGTGTAAGTGGGCATGTGTTATTGAGGGTGACAAAAGGCTTGGAAAATAGCCTCAATGTTGTCCACACGGGTAGGCACACGGGCGTGTGTCTAGACCATGTGTGACACACGGTCTGCCCCATGGACATGTGATCCAATCGTGTGTCCCCTTCACCTTAATTAGGTAAAACAGAATGTCCAATAGTAAAAAAATGGGCAGAGACACGGTCGTATGTCTCAATCGTGTGAAGGACGTGGCCTCAAGACATGGGCGTATGCCTAGGCTTTGTGAAGTTTGCACCTAATTTTTGGAATTTAATTCATGGGTGTGTGACTTGGCCGTGTGACCCTATTTAGTTGATGACGTCATAAACAGAGACTTACATGGGCTGAGGACACGGGCATGTCCCAGCCACACGGGCGTGTGACCCTCCAAAACAAGAATTTTTTTGTAAGTGTAACAAAAGTTTTAAAAGTTCTTGGTTTAGTCCCGAACCACACCCAATGTATGTTTTGCGCCACGAAGGCCAATATAAGGGACGTTATTCATGTGAATGAAAAGTTTTAGATTGGAAAGAAATTCACGTCTCAGTTTTGTTTGATTGTGTGAGTTTTTGTCTGGTAACGCCTCGTATCCTGTCCTTGCATTAAATACAGGCAAGGGGTGTTACAAGGTCATTAGCAGGATAATTAGTGTTCCACAGCCTCACCTAGCTTCTAGCCCAGATAAAATCATTTGGAGGGCTTTTTCAACTGGTTCTTTCTCCCTCAGGAACACATATGAGAAAGTACGTGAGGGTTCCTTGAATCCAAAGGAGCCAATTTGATAGTTACTTTGAAAGTTTAAAGGTCCACACCGAATCTGTTTTTTTTTTTCCTTTGGCTTACCCTTAAGCAATGTTTTCTTATGAATGTTGAAAGGGTTAGGAGAAGGATTGGGAGTGATAATGCATGTGGTTTTCGTAGGTATGAGTCTAAAGAGGTTCTACACATCCTTAGAGATTGTCCTGCTGCTAGAAGCATTTGGGATAAAATTGTTCCAGAGGAAACACTCTCTAGCTTCTACACCAAATCCTTCCAGGAATGGATAACTAGTAACTTTCATATGCATCAGTCTGCTTCTTTAGTTAGGATTGATTAGTAATGTCTTTTCGGAATCATCTCTTGGCATATTTAGAAAAGTTGTAACCTGGTTACCTTTCAAGGTATTTCATGGAGCATTGATAATGTTCTTAAAGTTTCTTTTACCTGGGCAAGACAATATACCTCTGCGTTTATGACCTCAACACTTAAAGGCCATAGGTCCTTTGATAATTCACTTATGGAAGAAAGTTGGGTGTGCTTAAATATGGATGGTTCAGAGAGACAGGATGAAGGATTTACTGTAGTAGGAGGCTTAGTACGAGATCAAAATGGTAGATGGATCATGGGGTTTAATAGATACTTGAGGAATTGTACAATGACAAAGGCTAAACTTTGGGGCATCTTGGATGGGATAAAGCTTATCTTAGATAGAAGATTTGAAAGGATCTTTGTAACACCCCTTACCCGTACCCGAGTCCGGGACAAGGTACGAGGCATTGTCGTACATAAACACGGCATCTCCGGAAAATACGGGTCATAAAATTTCACTCCAAATTAAAACCAATCAAACAAATTCATATTGTCCTTATCATGGACCTACAAGGCCCAAAACATACATTAAAAGTAATTCGAGACTAAACCGAGAGCTTAAGAAAATTCTAAGAAAATTTCTAGGTTTAAGCCTCATATGCCTGTGTGGAGGCAATGCACATGCCTGTGTGCTTTGGGACACGCCTGTGTCCCATACCCGTGTGAAATTTCTAGAATTTATTTTTCATTTCAAACCTATAGGAGTTTTCACACGGCCAAGCACACGCCCGTGTCCCTGGTCGTGTCCCTCACACGGCCTAGACACGCCCGTGTCCAAAAACCTAGACAATCTGTTTATGATATCATTATTCATTTAGGGGCCCATGTCCAAGGTACACGCCCGTGTGCTAGGCCATATCCTTCACACGGTTGAGACACACAGCCGTGTCTCTACCCGTATGTTTACTACCATGCATATTGACTTGGAAATTTTCGGTGCAGGGGACACACGGCCATTCAACACGCCCATGGGGCAGACCGTGTGTCACACACGGCCTAGACACATGCCCGTGTGTCTACCTGTGTGGACCTTTTTGGAGGCTATTTTCCAAGCCAATGGTCACCCTCAATCACTCATACATTCAAACACACTTTATAACATGCAACATGACATATTTATGCACTCAAATACTCCACACCATAGCACTCTCACATCTTCATAATGTCATCTTATTGCACACTCATTTATTGCACCATTTAAAGGCATTCCACACCAATTTCATGCATTATTAAACTTGTTACCATAACTTTAAATTGTGTATCCATACACATAGTCATTTTAAGTCATTAGGTAATCATTTAACCTTTAGCACTTAATCCAGACTTTACCATACATTCATCAATCAACAACATATCACATCATTATCATGCACTCACCAAGCAATAACATATCCTACCATCAAAACACTAACACATGCATGCATGGGTAATTAGATTACAACCTAAATGATCAAATATGAACCATATCACATGGCCATTACAAAAAGAATTATCATCATCATAGGCCTTCACAATTTGGCCAAATAGCATGACACATATCACAAAATAACCAAGTTCCTATACATGCCATACTCAAAATAATAATTTCACTATACCCAAAAGTCTTTTAATAGTGTGATCGAATACTCCGACAGCTTCCAATCCCCGAGCTAGCTTGGTGGAACTACAAAGGATGGAAAAGAGAGGGGAGTAAGTATTAAAGCTTAGTAAGTCCATATGCAAATAATATGCGATAATGGTAAACAATTAACATGCAAAAACATGATAACATATACATAAAGATTATTCTTCATTCAAACCTTTTTGCTTATTCATCATATGCACAAACATACTTGCTCATCTTAAATCAATCTTTATCAAAGCAATACTCATAGGTTTAGCATACATACCTGTACACATAGTAGAGTATTGATAACCATACCTCTTTCATAAGCCCTTCTCGGGACTTCATTACAATCATTACATTACCCGTTGAACACATCAGAATACTATTAGATACGCGAAAAACTTGCACATAAGTGCCTCATGTACATACGTAGCCAAAGCTACCTCATAACATGTAGACATCCATAGTAAACTCAGACCAACTCAACGAGCTCAGATGCCCTCATCCATAATGAACTCGGACCAACTCAACGAGCTCGGATGCTTTACATATATTACGAACTTGGACCAACTCAACAAGTTCGGATTTCTCACGAACTCAGACCAACTCAACGAGCTCAGATCTCTTATTTCCTAGTGACATGTCACTTGTATCCTAACTATTCCTAAGGTTCAAACGGGATTTTCTTCACTTACATATATTATCTCCATCGTACTTACTCGTATTGTCGTGGTTAATGACTATGATAACATTAATGCTTTCATAACAATCAATAATCATATAACTCATAATTACAATAAAACATTTATCACAATATATTAAAGCATTAAAACATACTACAACACCACATTATTTGCATATGTACTTACCTCGGTACAAAACGATAATAATCGAGCCTAGTCGTTGTATACTTTATTCTTTCCTCGATCAAGTCCCGATTCACATTTTTATTCATCTATAATGCCAAATTTAACTTATTTATTATTCATATTATTCAAATGGGTCCATAAATCATACTTTTGTAAATTTACATTTTGACCCCTAATCTTTCACATATTTACGATTTAGCCCCTAAGCTCGTAAAATGAAATGTATGCATTTTCTTGATTACCCAAGCATAGCCGAACCTTTACTATGCTCATATTAGACCATATTTTCTTTTATTTCACATTATTACTACTCACTTTTACACTTTTACGAACAAGTCCCTTGATTAGGTGTTTTCACTAAAAATCACCTAATAAAATATGTTCATCATGCATCAAACATTCATATTCCTCCATTAATCATAAAAATACAAGCATGTCATGCATGGCTCAATTTTCATACATGGACCCTAGCTCAAAATATAGCTAGAAATAGGTAGACCATGTTACCGGGACTTCAAAAATGCAAAGAACATTAATAACGGGGCTAGGGAACACTATTGAGCTTGGAAATGTTGAACAAAACCCTAGCTATACTGTTGTGTGATTTTCGGCAGCCAAGGAGGAAGATGGACACATTTTTGGTTTGATTTTCCCTTTTTATTCTTTTAATTACCTAATGCCCAAAATGCCCTTAGGGTTTCTCTTTCCAATTTTTCCTATGCATGTCCATTTTTGTCCAAAATTTTAGAAATTGGTCAAATTTTTAATTAGGACCCTCTAATTCATATTCTAATGCAATTTCATGCTTAAAGCTTCTAGAATGCAAGTTTTGCACTTTATTTAATTTGGTCCCTAAAATGAAATTAGACATTTTATGCATAGAATTTCTTCATGAAACTTTCATACAAGCATGCATTCATAACATAAACCTCATAAGAGTCATAAAATAATTATTTCTATCTCAGATTTATGGTCTCAAGACCACTGTTCCAACTATGCCCTAATTTGGGATGTTACAATCTTTATCCAAATAGATAGTCTCAAGGCTATTAATGACATTCAGGAAGGTGTCTTTAGAATCTCGAACTCAACTCTACTCAAAAGAATTCATCAGCTCCTGACAAAGGTTAAACAGTGGAAGATTCAACATATTCCCCGAGAGCAAAACACAGTGGTTGATAGTCTTGTCAAAATGATTTGTGATAGAAAGCTAGGCTTAAGACTGTTTGAAGATCCTCCTTTGAGGGTCTAGTTTTCTTTGTGTTTATATCTTGTATTTTTCAAAAAAAAAAAAAGAGAAAATAAAATTCCTTTCACTTTCTCTCATATATAAAAAAACTACATTATCTAGAAAATGAAAAGAATAATTTTTCTAGAGCTACTTAATTTTTAGGGATTTTTATAAAAGTAATACAAAAATAAATAATTATGAAAATGTTACTATTTTTAGATTAATTACGAAAGTAGGTTATTTTCTAGAGTAAAGTTTGTTGCTGCCTGATTAATTGGCAGCACAGCCTTTTTTTTTCAATAATTATGTAATCATTATGTTTTAAAAAAAATAATTTTTTATTGATACCATCTAACACATTGGCGACACCGGATTGAAGTGTGATAAGCCAAAACGTCTAGGGACCTAATATTAAACTTTCCCCTTTTAGATTGATTGTTTTAAAGTGGCACCAAATATGCTTTAAGAGATAAATGCTTCATAAACCCTTCATTGCTCTTTATTTTCTTTTTAAGGTACTTCGATTTTGTGGAGACTTCAAATATAGAATATATGGCATTTAAACTATATATGTGAGCTTTTAATGTATATATGCTCACCCTTTCCAGTGGATTAATTATTTTTTGGTTAAATATAAGGTAAAAATTTAAAAGTTAAAATGAAAGTACCTTAAAAGGAAAATAATAAATAAGAAAGGGTTTATGAAGTAATTATCCTCTAAAACATATTTAGTGTCGGGTGACACCTTTAAGTTTTTTCTTTTACAACAACCAATCTAAAAAGGAAAAATTTTATATCAAGTCCCTAAACATTCTGGTTTATCACACTTCAGTCTGATGTTGTCAATATGTCATGTAATACAATAAAAAATAATTTTTTAAAACTGAAGATTGTATGATGATTGAAGAAAAAATAGTGATGTCGACTTTATTGTTAAAAATAACCTATTTTCATAATTAATCTAAAAATAATATCATTTTCATAATTATATTTTTGTATAATTTTATAAAAAAATCCTAACTTTCCCTTAAAATGTTTAATGAATTTGTTGATTTTTTTTTTGGGTTAATAAACATTTCTCTGACCATAATTCTCGAGGAGCGGTGGTCAATAGTATCTGAAAATTGTATGGAATTAACAGATTAAGAATCAAATGATTGAATGAAAGAATCTTTTGCTCTGGCTGAACTCTGTTCTTCATGCTATTCTTTGCTAATGGAATAGGAAAAAAAAATGTTAGAAAATATGCTCTAATAGCAAATAAAATAGGTATAATGATTTATTTTGTCTTCTAATTTTTAAAAAAAATTATTTTAATTTTTATTTAATTTTTTTGTTTCTTTTAATCTTTAAATTTGTGCTATTTGTAAAATCACCTAAAAATGGATTGAAAGTTTGATGTCTATTAACTTTCTAATGTGACATACACATGGATTGACATGTGGACTCCACATTAGTAATTAATTAATTTTTTTAAAATTTAAAAAATAAAAAAAATTATTAAAATTATTTTAAAAAGTATAAAAATATTTTTTAATATCTAATTTTAAAAAAATTAATTAATTGCTAACGCAACATGTATGTAAATTGTCATATGAATGTCATGTCAACAAAGTTAATTGATGTTAAGTTTTTCATCCATGATGAAATGATTTAATAAACAATAGAAGTTTAATAACTAAAGAGGCAAAAAAAAATTAAATAGAAAATTAAAATGACATTTTTTTTATAAAATTAGAGGGACAAATAAATTATTATAGCAAGATTATTTAAATAATATTATGATTTAATTAGGTTCTCTGCTCTCCACAATTGAAATGTATTCCATTTTTTTTAATTACAAGATTTTAGTTTTACTCTTTTGATTTAATAATTAAAAGATATAACGAATTTTTTGACCATTTAATTTTATAAAAAAATTATTTTATCCCTCTATTTATTTTTTAATCATTGAATTTGTATTTTTTGTCGAATCACCTCAAAATGAATGAAAAAGTTAATATTTGTTAACTTTGTTAACATGGCATACATATGGATGACATATCAACATTTAATTAATTTTTTAAAAATATTAAAAAAATACTTTTTATATTTTTATTCTTTTTAATTATTTTAATTTTAAAAAAAATACTTTTTAAAAAGTTTAAAAGACTAATTAAATGTTAACGTGTCATCCACATAACAATTCAAGTGTATGTCATGTCAACAAAGTTAAAAACATTAATTTGTCCATCTATTTTGAAGTAATTTGACAAAAAGATTATTTTAAGGGCTAAAGAATGAAAAAAATATAAAAGACTAAAATGAGTACTTTTATAAAATTGGAGGGTAAAAAAGTTATTATACCTCAAATTAAAATTCAATAGATAAACGCCATCAAATGAATTATGTGGAATTAAATTATGATGTTTTCTTTTTTTTTTTTTTGTGAAAAGAAAAGATGAATTACATCAATTACATAAAAATACCATTAATTTTATGTTTCTGTAACAAATTTAAGATTTTCATAGGTGCTTCATCAAAGATCTGCAAAGTTGATTTTCGATTCAGGCTGAGTTTAGTAAGCTGATATGTCACCAACTTATGTTCGCTTGGAATGTGAAGGATCCTCCAGAGGCCTTCTTCAAATGAATTATGTGGAATTAAATTATAATGTTTTCTTTTTAAATGAACAAATTGTTGGCATGATAAATTTAAAGTCGGATGAAAATTTTGTAAGGAAACACGATTTTTTTGAAATAATGTTCAAACAAATCTTGCAACCACAAATTTAATATTTTTATTTATTTGACCATTTTAAAGCATAATATTAGTCATGTGATTTTTTTTTAATTTAAAAAATGTCTAACTAAATTTCTCAGAAGCTATTATTAATTCAACTTCAATTATCAAATTAAAAATATAGGATTAAATTCTTAATATTAGAAGTAAAAAAATTAAATTATAAATTAAATTTTTTTCGTGTAATGTATAAATTTGATTGTATGTATCAATTAAAATATATTTTATTTATTTATTAAAAATTTGTTAAAAAATTGTAATCATTTAAAAATATTATAATTAAAAAATAAAAATAATAAAATAATATATTTTTATAACTTTTAAATCTTGATAATTTGTATATTTTAATTTTATTTAATTTTTTTAGGGTGAAAGTAAAATAAATATGTTTTGCAACCCCAATTCAAAAGAATATGAAGTTATTTAAAATTTCTTAAATTACTAATTTTTTAATATAAATATCAAAAGAATTGTATCAAAAGGGATTGGTTTTTTTTTTTAATATATAATATTGAATATAATATTCAAACACTTTGATATATAATTTTTTTTTTCATTTTCACACTAAACCACCCCATTTAATGAGATCCATAAAAATATTAATACATTCAACGTTCATTTTCCATATTAATATAGTGTTATTAGTCAAATATTGAAACCTGCCAGTCTGCCACCTAAGTTTATTATTTTTTTCTAAAGTAATACGTTACTTTAGTATATTTATTAGATGTGTAAAGAGTAATAGCACAATTAGAGCAAATATTAATGTAAAATCATGTACAAATAAATAACTCACTTTATTGGCAAAAAAAAACTAATTAAGGTAAAAGATTTTTTTATTATTTTCAAATCAAATACTTATAAATATCTTAAAACCTTTAAATTAAAAGATAATTATAATTTAAACATGTTTCAACTCATAATTTCTTATTGCTATCTGATATGTAGAAAAATAGTTCTAATAAATATTTTGTATGGTAAATAATCTCAAAGTAATTACGGGAAAAAAAATAAAGAGAACGAACATACGAAAGAGGATTCCTTTATGTGATAGGACATCCTTTTCTTGGAAAGTCATGATAGGAACTACACCTCATATATTTACTTTTTTTAATATATTTATCTTATTTTCATTATTTGCAGAATTAATTATATTTGAAAAATCACTTTGGTGTTTACTTTTTTTTTTTTTTCCATTGTCTTAAATTATTTGTTGTTTCAGTAGGGGAGATATCAATGTCATAGATGGTCTATTATAGTCTTGAAAATCCCACAACCACTAACCATTAGTTAGGTTGGTTTATCTCACATCTTTTATGTTCGCATCTTTGATACAATAATATATAATTAAATTTCCAATAATTCTATATCACCTTAAATGTAAACCCAATGAGGTTGGCAGACAATCTCATAATGATGAGTAAAAATATTACAAGGCTTATTATGCCACTCATAGCTCTTTTAAGAAACTTATGTTTTTGCCTTTGCTCAAACCCTTTCTCCAAATGTTTTACTTTCAGTTTATTTGAGACTGGGATTTAAACCTTTTTTTTTCCAAGGGAAATATGCATTATATATTTCTTCATATGTGTTCATTTATATTTGAAAAATAAAACACAATTTTTTAATTTCCTTAAAAAAATCCATTATCAATTTGTATGAAATAAATTATTAAAAATTATAAAATTCAATTCAATTAATTTTTTAACTTAGTTCAACATGTTCGTACTTATTCGTAAATCAATCGATTTTTTTTTCTATCCATATTGATATCTCAACTAATTTTCCATTCGACCAATTGAATCAATGCAATTTAAACAAAATGGCCTATTTGTTTATAATCCTATACAAAGCTCGAAAAAAAAAAGTAAAATTAGGATTAAGAAAATGAATTATTTAAGCTTACTTCATTTCATTTAAATAAAAAATCTTAAACCATAAAATGTATTTAAACTATATTTTTTTATAAGTTAGCACCTAAATTATTTTCATAAGTGGTATTTAAGTTATACTTTGTTATTTTAAATAGTACTTAGATTATACTTCGTTATCCAAATTACTTCAATGGTTTAAAATTTTTCTTAACCTATCATTTTGTGACACATGACCTTTTTAAATTAAAATTAAATTAAATTAATTAAATTAAATTATAAAAAAACTAAATTAAATTAATACCTAGGTATAAGGTTCCAATACCTTATCTTAGAAACTCAAAAATATCCAAAACATATAAAACTTAGCATATCATGCATAAGAACTACGCATACATATTTGAGGTATCAAATTAAGTCTAAAACATTTAAAATCATGCTCACAAACACATATACTCAGAATTTAACTACCTAAGTAAATTTGCATGCGTTATAACAAATTACTAAACATCAAATTTAGTGCCAAAGTTCAATTTAAGCCATAATACCAACATAACATTCAACTACTATCACATTAAAACCATCATAAAAAAAAATCTAACAATTAACTAACATTAAATAAAGTCAAAATAGGGTCCTAATACATACACAACCTAGAACAAAAGCATGAAGTTATTACAAAATTATTGAGAAAAGCTGAAGTTCCCCTACCCAACATTACTTGAACCCCAAGATATCAAAACACCAGTAACTTGCGCACGAAAAACAAATCTACATGCTAAACAAATAATGCTCATGTAAAACATTTCCAAAAATACCATATGTTATAACTAAATTGCAAAGCATTTAAACTACTCTAAAATGAATTTCAGCTGCATATATTATAAATGAATTCAATATAATAAACTCTCAATAACATTTCCAAATGGCAACATAGCATCCAAAAACTCCATTAATGCAACAAGGCTCAATTATATATCTATGTTTGAACATAACATAAACATGTCCAAAATTGTATCACATGATTGTTAAAACATAATTTTGTTCCTTTGAACATATTTTAGTGCCCAATTATTCAAAATTAGACTTGTAAATGTATACATAGTTATCCAATCGATTCCCCAACAAAATAAAGCATAAGCACATATTTAGGTACATAATAATGAATCTTCTATGTGTTTTTAACACAAATTAATCCAATCTATTCTAGAAGTTGCACAAAGCGCCACAAAAACGAATCTCCCAAGTGCACAAGGTTAACTCATAACATAAGAGCTTAAGATATATCTTGTAGCATGCCATCTATACTCAGAAGCCATCCAAAATTGTTTAATCAGTCAATTAGCATACTTAACATTCCTTATCATAAATCAAATAAATACTAACATATTTCAAAGATAATAAACTTTCAACCATAAGGCACTCACCATATCTAACCAACACAATTCATGCTTCAACATTTTTTCAATTTCTCATGCATTACTTTAAAATTCATAACAACATATTCATAGCAAAAATTAAACTAAAATAGCTCAATTTAGATCATAACACAAGATAATTTGAAATCGAATTACACGAATAAAAAGTCACTCAAGCTTCAGAAACCTTCTTTTTGCCCCTCACCTTCAAGCTCTAAACAATTTCCTTTGCTTAAAAACCAATATCAACGTAATAAATCATGTTAGAAAAAAAAAATCAAAACCTCTAAGTTTCAACCAAAAAAATGTAATGCGACCAAGCAATACAGTTTCCTATTTTAACGCCCACACTTGAGAACTCCAACTGAACCAAACCTAACTCAAATCTAATATTAGATTCATACTTATGAACTCAAAAATAAACTAAAAACACCAAATTCACTGTTGGAAACTCATCTCCTTCACACTTTTTCTTAAGCACTCATATATGGCAACTTCTGGAACTAAATTCACAACCCTAATCAAATATAATTTCCAACATTCTAAAATTTTTTTTAAATTCATTAGCAACCTAAATCTAATCTAAAAAAAGTAAGAATTTAAAGAAATCTCATATTCCTCTCACTTACCCAATAAATAAGAACATAGTTGGAGAAAAAAATGAAAAAAAAATCAATAGAAATCCATTTTCAAGAGTAGAAAATAATAGACTAATGTTAGACTCATCATTACGTTACTAGATTTTAAAAAATCAAATCCAAGAACAATCATGAATTCATTCTCTCACCAATTACATATTCTTGCAAAAAAGAGAGGAGAAAATAAAAATGAAAATGAAAAATCATGTTTTGATATTAAAAACATTGTTGATTTTACTAGAAAATAAATTTAACTTTCAAGAATCAAAACCTTAGAAAATTGTTGAGAGCTTTGAGAGAATTTTAAGAGAAAATTGAAGAGCTATTTCGTATTCTTGGAAAATAATCTCCCCTAACTGTTCACCCTTTCGAAATTCAGAAAAAAGTCTATTTGCTAATGGGCCCTTGGTAAAATTACCCCATTAAAACCCTCTATTACTCAAATCTAATCTTTTTCTTATTTACTCAATTTCCGTAACACCCCAAACTCAGCCTAGACGTTATGGCCGAATTTGGCGATTTCACATGAGAGTGTTTTTTAAAACGCATTGACCTGAAAACCGTTTTAGTTATTATCTTTTACTTAGTTCGGGAAAACGTGGATTAATTGATTTGATTTAAAACATTTCTTTTACGCGGAAGCTATTGAAACCCAATAATTTTTTAAAATGTTCTTATTTACGAAAAACCTTAGTTTATTTTAGGAAAACTGTACTTTGTTGTGTTGCAGTTTATAAATCCATAATCAACAGTTCAAAATCCCAAATTAAAATCAAACAGTCCCAAAGTCCATCATACATAAAGTACCGACAAGAAATAAGCGAGGTAACCGCAAAAAAAAAATCTTAAATAAGTAGTTCGGTAATGGTGGTCACTGTTCAGCCCTCCGCTGCACCGATCCATCAAGTCTAGGGATTACTTACACAGATTAAATAGAAAGGTGAGTTTTCGCAAACTCAGTATGTAATCCCTATAGTAAATTTACACATAGCATAACATCAGTAAACAGTCCTTTAAATAAAAAATTGGGGCCTCAGCCCATTATAGAATCGGTGTGAGCCTTAGTCTACTCAGATATGGAATTAGATACAAAATAGGGCCTTAGCCCATCTCAGATATATCATGCAGAACAGAACAGAATAACAGAGTCCTACCCATCAGCCTCTACATACCAACTCCGTCCAACCCTACACACCATGTGGGGATAAAATCAACCCACCCATCCCTACACACCATACTATACTGAAGTACGGCACATAATAAGATAATTGCAATAGAGCTGCCAGATATCAAGCTTAAGAGCCTTTCAGAATACTTCCTCCAAATAATACAAACCCAACCCTGATGCAATGCAACATACAAATATGACATGTTAATATGCAATTTATCTGATCGTACATTCAAATCAGTATACATGCTAAGTGTAACAAGTTAAACACATTTATCACATAATCAGATCACGTAGTTAGGGGTCAAAGTAATTTCTTACCGACCCTATAGTAGGTCCTAGTCGACTCGGGTGACTCGAGCAACCTACAGAGTATTTAAAAAAATGGGCTCACACGCCCATGTGGCCTGTCCATGTGGGCTCACACGCCTGTGTGGCCTACATGGCCTGATTTAGCCTTGGCCGTAGGGATCACACAACCTAGCCCAAAATCCTACACGCCCATGTGGTCCCACGGTATGTGACCCACATGGTCCAATTGGTCGAGCCCGTGTCTCGCATACGCCCTCTCCGCCCATCATACGGCTATGTCGAGCGACTGTATCACGTGCGCACGGCCTAATTCGTCAACCACACGGCCAAACATTGCCACACGACCTACCACACGGGTGACCACACGCCTGTGTGGCATTGACAGTCTTATTTTTTGGCTTTCGTCGTTTCTTGTTTTCTGTGTTTCCGGGTACACACTTGTATCTCTTTTGGTGCCTAAATACTCCCAAGCACTCCAGCACCTATATTTAATCAATATTTCACTCAGTTAATCATTTTAACAAACGGACTAAACTAAACCTGAAACGTGATATTCATCTTTCGAGCAAAAAACCATTACCTTCTACCGAGCAACGGGAATTCCACCCCTTTAGAACGCCGATAAACGATATTTTGCCCTTTGATTAACACCTACAAACTAGTCAAAAACCCCTCTTTAACTAATATTCAGAAGAAACTATTAAGATCAATCGGAAACCAAACTTACCAAAAGATCAGGATTACGTGTAGCACAAACAAAGGAAGTGAACTTGAGTAAAACAACGAAAAAGACGAGAGGGGGAGAAGAGATGGAATTTCAGCGAAAGGGAGGGGAGAAGAGAATAGAATTTTTTTTTTGTAAAAAGAAAACTGAACAGAAAAATTTTGATAATCCCCTATCCCAACTCCCCTTACTTTTCTACATCCACCACTCCACTACACATACTTTCGGTAAAACACAAACTCTTAGCTGAAATTCGCAACAAAATAATCCCCTTGCCACTACAAAGATTCGAACATAAGACCTCCAGCTTAACAACACACCTTTTAACCACCAGATCAGTAGGCTCATTCTGTTATGGTTTTACCACTAACCAAATAAAAGCCTATTGACCAAAGATTGGGCTTCATTCATAAAAATACCAAAATTTGCCCAAGTCATGGCTTGAACTTGGGACCTCTCAGACACACCCAGAACATTTAACCACTGAAGCAGTTACACACTTGTGTTACACATTCGTAAAAACAAGAATTTAAATTTTGGGGCGTTACAACTCTACCCCCTAAATGAAAATTTCGGCCTCAAAATTTTATCTGATCAAAATAGGTGAGGATACTGGTGAAACATTGAATCCTCCGGCTCCCAAGTGGCCTCTTCAGTGCTATGATTCCACCATAACACCTTCACTAAAGGGATGGATTTTTTACACAAAACTTTAACATCACTATCTAGAATTTGAACCATCTCCTCCTCAATGGTCAAATCTGGTCTAACCTCAATGTACTCTATCAAAACAATGTGCGTTGGATCAGAGCGATAGCGTCTCAACATCGAGACGTGGAACAGATCATGAATGCGATCTAACTCTGGAGGTAGCTCCAACTAATATGCGACTGGTCCCACTCGTTTCAAAATTCGATACGACCCAATAAACTGAAGGCTCAGCTTGCCCTTGTGATCGAAACTCAAAATCTTCTTCTATGGTGAGACTTTGAGAAAAATGAAATCCCCCACAGAATACTCTATCTCTCAGCGTTTCAGATCTGCATATGACTTCTTCCTATTAGAAGCTGCTTTCAGACGATCTTGAATCAAACGGACCTTGTCCTCAGTCTCAGAAACCAACTCTGGACCCAGATTACATTGCTCACCCAACTCAATCCAGCATAGGGGAGTGCGACACTTACGACCATACAATGCCTCGTAAGGTGCCATTTGTATACTAAACTGGTAGCTGTTATTGTAAGCGAACTCTGCTAATGGCAAGTACTCCTCCCAACTGCCTCGAAAATCAATCACACAGCTCCTCTACATGTCCTTCAGTATCTGAATCACCCTCTCCAACTGACCATCTGTTTGAGGATGGAAAGCAGTACTGAAGTCTAACCTTGAACCCAGAGCCTCATGCAGTTTCTTCCAAAATCAAGACGTGAAACGAGGATTCTTATCAGAGATAATCGAGACAGGTACCCATGTAGCCTCACTATTTCAGAAATGTACAGTTTAGCCAACTTTTGCAGAGAAAAGTCTGTCCTAACTGGAATGAAGTGAGCAGACTTGGTCAATCGATCAACGATGACCCAGACAGAATCCTTCTTAGTGGGTGTTAGAGGCAACGCACTAATGATGTTCATCGTTACTTGTTCCCATTTCTACATTGGCATCTTAACCGGTTGCAATAAACCTAAAGGTATCTATTGTTCAGCCTTAACTTGCTAACAAGTCAAACAGCGAGCAACAAAGTCAATAACCTCATGCTTCAACCCTGGCCACCAGTATAATTATTGCAGATCTTGGTACATCTTGTTTCTGCTGGGATGTATAGCATAAGGGCTACTATACACTTCCCTCAGAATCGACTGCCTTAAATCCCCATCATTCGGCACAAAATCGGGCTACAGAAACATAATACCCCATTACTGTTAATCCCAAAATTCGTAGTAACACCACTCTCAACCTGACGGAACCGCAACTTAAGAGACTTATCCCCCATCTGTTTACCTCTGATCTGATCAATCCATGTCGGTTTTACCTGAAGTTTAGCCAATAGACTCCCATTGTTGAATAAACTAAATCGAGCGAACATCGCTCTCAAATCGGTCATAATCCTACGGCTTAACGTATCGGCCACCACATTAGCCTTACCAGGATGGTACTCGATAGTGCAGTCGTAATCCTTAAGCAGTTCAACCCGTCTATGCTGTCTGAGGTTTAACTCCTTTTGGGTGAGGTGATATTTGAGGCTTTTGTGATCAGTGTAGATAGTACACTCTCACCGTACAGGTAATGTCTCTAGATTTTCAAAGTGAAAACATCCACTGCCAACTCCAAATCATACGTTGGATAGTTAGCCTCATGAGTCACGAGCTGTCAAGATGCATAAGCAACTACCTTTCCGTATTGCATCTGAACACAACCCAAACCCACATGCGACGCATCACTAAATACCAAGAAGTCTTTACCTTGCTCAGGTTGTATCAGAACAGGAGCCTTAGTTAAAATAGTCTTAAGCTCTCCTGCTGTGCATCAGACCAAAGGAAAGGAACTCCCTTATGAAGAAGCTTAGTCAACGGAGCTACGATCAAGGAGAACCCCTTTACGAATCGTTGATATCCTACCAGCCCTAGAAAGCTATGGATTTCAGACACATTGTTTGGCTGTTTCCAACTCAACACAGCCTCAATCTTATAAAGATCAACATGAATTCTCTCAGCTGAAACCACATGTCCCAAAAAGGTCACTTCTCGAAGCCAGAATTCACACTGACTAAACTTCGCAAATAACTGTTTCTCACAGAGAGTCTGTAGAATCACTCTGAGATGCTCATCATGCTCATCGTGCTCATCCTTTGTCTTAGAATACACCAAAATGTCATCGATAAATACCACCACAAATTGGTCTAGATAAGTCTGAAACACACGGTTCATCAAGTCCATAAATGCCGCTGGTGCATTAGTCAAACCAAAGGGCATAACTAGGAACTCGTAGTGTCTATATCGAGTCCTAAATGTCGTCTTATGCATGTCAGTGTCCTTTACTCTCAACTAATGATATCCCACTCATAGATCAATCTTAGAAAACACAGAAGCCCCTCTGAACTGGTCGAACAAGTCATCTATCATTGGAAGTGGGTACTTATTCTTGATCGTTAACTTGTTCAACTAACGATAATCGATGCACATCCTCATTGTCCCATCTTTTTTCTTTACAAATAGAACGGGTGCTCCTCACGGAAACACACTGGGACGAATGAACCCACGATCTAAAAGTTCCTAAATCTGAGCCTTAAGCTCTGTAAGCTCTTTCGGTGCCATTCGGTAAGGGGCGATAGACACCGGAGCTGTACCAAGAATCAACTCAATCCCAAACTCTACCTCTCGGCTTGGAGGCAACCCTGGTAGCTCCTTAGGAAACACATCTGGAAAGTCCCTCACGTTCTGATATCCTTAACCAAAGAGTCCCCAGAATAAAAAATACTGATGTAGGCTAAGAATGCCTCACACCCTTTCCTTACTAACTTTTCTGCCGCTAACGCAAAAATCACATTAGTCAAATAGTCACGTCGTTCCCTAATCACGACAACCTCATTGTCCTTCTCGATCCTCAAGACAACCCTTTTTGTCGTATAATCCAGACTCACTCGGTGTTTAACCAGCTAGTCCATTCCCAAAATTAGATCGAACTCCCCAAACAAAAGCTCCATTAGATTAGCCAGAAACATTATCCCTTGGACCTCTAGTAGAACGTCTCTATATAACTTACTAACCCGGATAGATTGCCCCAAAGGACTTAACATAGTTACCTCACTATCAGTATTATCTAGTAGAATCCCCAAAGATTCAGACATAGTACGAGCTACATATGAGTGTGTAGAGCCTATGTCTATTAGTGCAAGATAAGGTACATCAAATATTAAAATGCACCCGTAATGACGTTAGGAGCATCTCGGTCCTCACGGCGACGAGCAGCATAAACCAAATCAGGCTACTTCGCCTCAGTCAGTCTAGCACCTTTTCCTAATGCTCTCTATCCTTAGCCCATACCGTTACCACCCCTGGCCTAACCACGGCACCAGGTGGCTGCTGAACTACCCTCGATGGTTGTGCAGTCCTAGTAACTGGAGCTTGCATCTAATCAGTTCTCAATGGACAATCTTTAACACGATGCTTAGTGGACCCACATATCAGACATGCCCCAGTAGTCCTCCAACACTCGTCTGGATGGCGTCTACCACAATGTCCACAAAGTGCCACCTTAGTAGGTGCCACAGGTGGCCAAACTCTTACTGGCCTATCAGACCTGGCCTTTTTCTTAGGCCCCATCCCAGAACTCGAGGGCTCCAAATCCCTATTACTCTTCCCCTTGTCTCAGTTTTGGCGCTCAGTACGCTTTACCTCTTCGGCGATCTTTGTCTTCTCTACTAGAGCAGAAAAATCACGCTCCCTCTGTAGAGCTATCGAAACTTTTAAACTGTCTCTGAGACCATCCTTAAATCAGACATAGTGCTCATACTCGGTCGCCACCATGCCTCACGCATAACGACTCAATCTCAAGAACTCGGCCTCATACTCTGCCGCTAGATGATCTTCCTGAGTGAGATTAAGGAACTCCCGCCTCATAGCGTCAATATAACTGGCCCGCACATATTTACCCTAGAAAGCCGTCTTAAAGAAATTCTATGTCGGTCGGTCGGGCTGGGTGCCCTCCTTAACCGTCAACCACCGCTGGTATGCCTCATCATGAAGTAGAGAAACAACTCCTTTCAGTTTTTGCTCAAGGGTAAAGTACATATCGTCCATTATTTTTTCCGTGGCCTCCATCCAATATTCGGCCACGCTAGGAGCGACTTTAGTGATGCCCCAAAATAGCTCAGCCCCATTGGATCGAAATCATTCTGTAATCGACCCTCGGCCTCCAGAACCAGTATTAGGCCAGCAACCCTCTCCAGAATCCGTAACATGGCTTGGGACAGTGAATCGTCGCTAGCCTCACAATCATGAGACCCAGTCTCTGTAGCAGGTGATAACAGTGTCTCACTAGTGTCTAAGTTAGGCAAATTCCCAGATTATGAGGACCTCGCTTGAGCCCCTCTACGGCCTCTGCCACGGCCTCTAGTACCCCGTCCACGAGTACCACGTACGCTCATCATAAATTTTAGAATTTATCTGTATTAACAGTTTTATGCATTAGTTAACAGTTTCGATATTTTATTAACAAATATTTTATGTAGTACAGTATCAGAATGTTCAAAGTTCGTTATCGCGAGTCTCAATCTTAAGACAGTTTTCAGTTTACACTACCTAGAGTGTTTTTAGTACAGAATACTACTTATTGGCTGTTTCAAGCATGCTAGTAGTATTTTTAGGAAAATATAAACAGAATTCCAGAACACTTATAGGATCAATGCCGGTGACTCACTTGGTGTACCATATTCTCAAGCAAATTATTTCAACCTATTAAAAATAATTTCTTTAAAACCAAATTTAAAATCCAATCCACAATCGAGTTTTGCAACCTGGCTTTGAAACCACTAAATGTAACACCCCAAACTCGACCTAGACGTTATGGCCGAATCTGATGATGTCACATGAGAGTGTTTTTGAAAATGCATTGACCTCAAAACCGTTCTAGTTATTATCTTTTACTTAGTTCAGGAAAACATGGACTAATTGATTTGCTTTAAAACATTTTTTTTACGCGGAAGCTATTGAAACCCAATAATTTTTGAAAATGTTCTTATTTACGAAAAACCTTAGTTTATTTTAGGAAAATTGTACTTTGTTGTGTTACAGTTTATAAATCTGTAATCAACAGTTCAAAATCCCAAATTAAAATCAAACAGTCCCAAAGTCCATCATACATAAAGTATCGACAAGAAATAAGCGAGGTAACCGCAAAAAAAAACCCGTAAATAAGCAGTTTGGTAGTGGTGGTCACCGTTGAACCCTCCGCTGTATCGATCTATCAAGTCTGGGGATTACTTACATAGATTAAATAGAAAAGGGTGAGTTTTTATAAACTCAGTGTGTAATCCCCACAGTAAAAATATATATAGCATAACATTAGTAAATAGCCCTTTAAATAAACAATTCAGGCATCAGCCCATTACAGAATTGCTGTGAGCCTTACCCCACTCAGATATGGAATCAGATACAAAATAGGGCTTTAGCCCATCTCAGATATATCATGTAGAACAGAATAGAATAACAGAGTCCTACCCACCAGCCTCTACACACCAATTCCGTCCAACCTTACACACCATGTGGCCTATACGGACCCCGATGCAATGCAACATACAAATATGACATGCTAATATGAAATTTATCAGATCGTACATTCAAATCGATATATATGCTAAGTGTAACAAGTTAAACACATTTATCATATAACCAGATCACGTCGTTAGGGGTCAAAGTAATTTCTTTCCGACCCTATAGTAGGTCTCAGTCAACTCGGGCGACCCGAGCAACCTTACAGAGTATTTCAGAAAAATGGGCTTAAACGCCCATGTGGCCTACCCGTGTGGCCCACACGGCCTAATTTGGCCTTGGCCGTATGGATCACACGGCCTGGCCTAGAATCCTACATACCCGTGTAGTTCATCAGTGTGGGCCCACACGCTTTTGTGACCTATACGGACCAATTGGTCGAGCTCGTGTCTCACACACAGCCTCTCCACCCATCACATGGCCATGTCGAGCGCCCGTGTCACATGCACACGGCCTAATTCGTCAACCACACGGCTGTGTACTACCACACGACCTACCACACGGGTGACCACACGCCCGTGTGGTGTTGACAGTTTCGTTTTTTGGCTTACGCCGATTCTCGTTTTCTATGTTTTTGGGTACACACTTATATCTCTTTTGGTGCCTAAATAACCCCAAGCACTCTAGCACCTATATTTGATCAATATTTCAGTCAGTTAATTATTTTAACAAGCAGACTAAACTAAACCCGAAACGGGATATTCATCTTTCGAGCGAAAAACCATTACCTTCTTTCAAACAACGGGAATTTCACGCCCTTAGAATACAGATGAACGATATTCTACCCTTTGATTAACACCTACAAACCAGTCAAAAACCCCTCTTTAACCAATATTCAGAAGAAACTATTAAGATCAATCAGAAAACAAACTTACCAAAAGATCAGGATTACGCGCAACACAAACAAAGAAAGTAAACTTGAGTAAAACAACAAAAAAAGACGAGAGGAGGAGAAGAGATTTAATTTCGGCAAAAAGGAGGGGAGAAGAGAATAGAGTTTTTTTCCAAAAAGAAAACTAAACAGAAAAATTTTGATAACCCCCTATCCCAAGTCCCCTTACTTTTCTCCATCCACCACCCTATTACACAGACTTTCGGTAAAACACAAACACTTAGCCGAAATTCGCAGCAAAATAACCCTCTTGCCACTACAGAGATTCGAACACAACACCTCCAGCTTAACAACACACCCCTTAACCACCAGACCAACAGGCCCTATAACAGCCCGATTTAGACCCTAATCGGAACGGTGGTTTCGGGACCATGAATCCGAGTAAAAAAATATTTTAAATTTATTTTCAATATTTATTATGTGTAAATTTATTTGTGTGAAATTTTCGTGCTTTATTGTTGTCGTTTGGG
The DNA here is from genome assembly GCA_025698465.1 of Gossypium longicalyx. Lineage (NCBI taxonomy): Eukaryota > Viridiplantae > Streptophyta > Magnoliopsida > Malvales > Malvaceae > Gossypium > Gossypium longicalyx. The sequence continues at coordinate 50,177,287 of CM046995.1, forward strand.
TGTTCGATTTAATAAAAAGGCTTAATCCGTAAAATAAAAATTTAATAGTTTAATGTGTGATGACCAAATTGAATGTGTCTTTATATTTTGGAGCATTTATGTTGCAATTATGCCATTGAATAAGTGATGGACGGTAGAAACCATGAATTATAATGGTTTTATATTTTAATATAAAGGTTATATTTGTAATTTGGTTAATAAGTAATAACAATATATAACATAAAAATTAATGGCCATAGCTTATATTATTCTTTCATCACCAAATATCAAAATAAGAAAGAAAAAGAAAAATCTTGGATGGTTCGGCCATGGTTGATCTTGATTAAGGTATGTAACTAGTTCGATTTTTGATAATTTTTACGTTTTTGAGATTGTTGCTACGTTATCTCCAAGACCCATGCTTGAATTTTTTATTTTGGTGAATATTTTGAGTTATGCCATTGTTGAAAGCTTGTGATTTTTTTTGTTTGATGATGAAATATGAAATATATGTTTTAGATTAACATGTTTTGTACTGGAGTTTTTGAAAATTTTGAGTAATTAGGACTAAATTGCAAAAATAATAATTTGAGGGACTAAAATGTAAAATAAATGAAATATATGGACTTGTATAAGCATGGGTAAAATTCGACCCAACATGAGTATAGGGAAATTTTGCATATTTTGTGTTTTGTGCAATAGGGACTAAATTGTAAAAATTATAAATGTTAGGGGTAAAATGGTAATTTTCCCATTTATGTGTTTTTGGACTAAATTGAATGAAAATATGTTTGAATGTGCTTAATTTGAATATTTTTATATCAAAAACCAAAGAAATCAGATTTGAATCGGGGAAAAACGAAAGTTGTCAACTGGCTACCTTGTTCCATTTTTGTATCGTCCAAGGTAAGTTTATAAGCAAATAGATGTACTTAATTTTAATTAAATGCAAAGTATGTATGCTAAAATGAAATGTATGAATTAATATGAGCTAATGCCGAATGTGTATAAGCATGATAACTATGTTCATGCAATCATTTCGACCAAATTACGACGTCTGGAGGCCCCGTATGAACCTTAGGAATAGTTAGGATACATATGTCATGACATAGGATTCCGATTTATGTGTGCGAGTAAGACCATGGCATCGATATGTAATTCCAATATATGTATGCAAGTAAGACCTTGTCTGAGATAGTGGCATCGATATGTGATTACATGTAAGACCATGTCTGGGACGTTGACATTGTACGATATGTGTGATTATTCGAGTGTCCTATCCAATTTCAAATGGTTCATCGGGCAAAGGTAAATCGTGAACAGATGTGTAAAATGAGCTAAATGATCAGGTATAAGTTAGCTTGTTGTTTATTTATGATAAGGTAAATAAGTAACTTGATATTTGTTACTAATTATGTGTGATACAAATGAAGATTATATGTGAAGTTGGTAGGTGTATTCGGCTTTGTAAATAAATGGTATGAATAATGAATAATTGATTCTTGATTATGTATATATATGTGATCATGTATATTCGGCCATATAAGTGGTATATGCACATGATGTTATAACATGGTTCTTGAGCTTATATAAATGTGTATGTATATGTTTGATTATATTAGAACATTTTGGCTTAGAAAGTTGAATGATATTAGGTTAAATTGATTAAGTGTGAATTCGGCCAAGGCAGAATTTTGTGTATGAAAATGTGTTATTTATCTTATTTGTAGGTTTGAGGTTAAGTTTGATAATGATAATAAAATTTGGATTTGCTTAAATTGATTTGATTATGTCATTAAGTTGTTTATTTGCTTATGACTTACTAAGCTATGAAAGCTTACTCTGTGTTTGTTCATGTTTACCTCTGTTTTATAGATTTTGGATTCAAGTTACGAGCTCGAGAATCGTCAGGGAAGCTTATCACACTATCGACTATTTTCGGTATTTTATAATCTGAATTTTCGAACCCATGACATGTATAAGCTAGATTGTAGTTTGAAATGTTGGATTTTGGTTTTCTATAATTTAAGCCATGCGAAAATGGCATAATTTCAATGCCTTAATTCAGTTTTGTTTGATTATGGCTTAAATTCATTTTGGTTATTATGCTATGTGTCTTGAATGAATGGTATTTGTGATATCTATTTTGTGCATTTAAGTTAGTTGGTGATTTTGGATGTGTGCATTTGGTTGATTCGGTTATGACATATGGATAGATAAAAGTATAAGTGAATTTAGTTATTAATTTGGTTAAGGTGTTATTCATGATTTGGTATTAAAGGATGATAGGTTATATTCGAATATAGAAAAAGTTTATTTTGATATGTTTATTACATGGTAGTTAAGATTTGTGTACGAGATATATGTTTATATTTGGTTTTTGATTTATTCTTGTGAAGTATAAAGTGTAACATGAATCGATTTGGAAGTTAGTATGATGTACTTGTGTACTTGGTTATTTGATGAAAATATATGAAAGGGTTATAGTCAACTTGGTGATTCGGTACCTGTATATATATATGTATATGTATATATTTTTGCACAAGATGAAATGGTATGACATATTTATTAACTCAATGTATATATGTATAAGGATATAAGGTGGTGTTTCAGTGATGAAGTAAATGATGTTTGTGTTTGAGTTATAATATCTAATGCATTAATTAGTAAAATGTATGTCAATTATATGTGGTACATTGGAGTATACTTATGTTATAAAATAATGATAGGTATGACTATATGGATTTGATAATTATTTGAAAATCAATTAATATGCACAAGTAGATCTTGGTTGCCGAATAGACATGAGATGAATATGATTATGTATCATTTTCAAATGGCACATTATTTGAACATTTTGGATAATTTATTGGAGTGGTTTAATTGGTTAAGTTGATGATATATTTTGGCATATGCTAAGTGGATTATTACTTATATGTATTTATGATTTGCAAATGTTGTATTAAGGTAAACAAATGCTATAATTGAATATATCATTTTTATAAGATGAAATGATGTATGTTTGCTTACTAATTAGTATGTGTATAAAATTAGTAAGATAATAAGATATTTTATATTTAAATTATTTGAGTGCCATAATTGTTATAGTATACATATATGATTAGTATGTGTAATGACATATACTTTGTTACGAATTTAACATCCGATTTTCATGATTCTTTGTTGTATTGATTAAATATAATCTTGGAAATTATATGAATTATAGAATTGAAGCATGTTAGTTGCTTTGCAAAAAAAATAAAAATATTACTAGATGATTAACCTTGTAATGAAAGTCTGTTCTGAATTGTTTTATGATCAGTAATGCCTCGTAACCCCATTTTGGCAATGGATACGGGTTAGGAGTGTTACATTTGATTGGTATTAGAGCTATGGTTTAGTCAGTTCTAGGACTACCATAGCGTATGTGAGTCTAGCTATACATGCCATATTTGACCTGCGATAGTGTGATATCTCCTGACTCTGACGAAAATTGTTTTGATGAGATAGATAAGTTTTTCAACCGAGCTAATTTTGATAGTACGGAATGTGTACTCAAATGTTTGAATGGAAATGTGTTGATGATGAGTTGAAACTCATAAAGGTATGGATTAAAGAGTATGATATATTGATGATGATAAATGTTATAATTATATGAGCATATAGGTTATGATATTTGAGTTATGATTGCTATCTGAAATGTTTTGATTGTGAATTGGTGATTTGAGTTGGTATATGAATTAAGTGCTAAGAACAAAAGTGATTAAAAGTAAAAGTTTATTAAATGTATGGACAATGTGAGATTATTAATGAATTGACTATTTGTGATAGTGTGTGTTATGTGTATTTATGTGTAAGTTAAATTTGAGGCTTTATTACCCTCACCCCTTTATTAGTGAAATGTTACTGTGAAACCTGTAAGATTTAAGTTAAATAAGCTCACAAGGGTGAAGTTACAGAAGTCTGTGTTCGGAAGATTCATAATGTGGTTAAAAGAAAAGTGAATGAATTAGCAAATGAAGATAGTATTAAAAGAGACATTGGATAATTTTAAAGACTATTCAGATTATGTGACGTCACTATTAAGGAAGAAGTTATCTCCGATCAAATGACCTATTCAGGTATGTTATCTAAGGAAAATATTAGCTAGAAGCTTTTCTGAATTGACTTCTGTTAGTGAAGGGATAATATGAAAATTTTCGATGGCAGAATTAGACAGTTAAAATAATGTTTGAGTTGTATTGATGGCTGAGTGCAGTGGTTATAGTCGGACAGTTACTATGACTATTTTGAGCACTCTACGTGTACATTTGTCATTAGAAATATGTCTAACTGTTTAATTTTAGGAGGAATTCTTACCGTTTGAGAACATTATCTAAACATGTTTATAGATAAAAGCATCGTTAATCTGTTTGGGTTATGTTCGATATCGTTTCGTCTTTCTTTGGTATTTTGTTCCATTGTGTGGATATGAAAGTAGACGGTAAAACCTAAATAAGGTTAATATTTTGTTTTTACTAGCTATCATTTTTGTTTTTGTGGATTTCAGTATTTATGAGCGACATTATTCTTTCTGGACCTTTTTCTGGGATATCATTGGAATTGATATCATTTTTTATGGATTGAAATTCTCAGATATTTTGTGTAGCATCAGATATTAAAATTTCACTATTCCAGTTTTCTTATAATCCCATGTGACTATCTGCAAGAGATTTCTATTTGATGAAAATGGCTATATCTATTATAATCATAATTTCTGTTTAAAATTTGGGGATACTGCAGTACCGTTATCAGAATTATAAAGTTGTGCTTCTGTATTGGTTATTGTTCAAATCACATCTGATTTTCTTCCCGGTTCTAATGGTTTATTAATAGCCGGGATATTATCTATTGTTAAGGTTAAGACATCTGTCTTATTTATGACATTATGATTTCTATTTGATAATAGTGACATCTGTATAATAATATGTCTGAGTTATCCCTTAACGGGAAGAAAGAATTTCTTCGAAAAGACTGATCCAGTGATTTAGTCTGATCTGAATTATTTGATTTAAAAGAATATTGGGTTATATGTGTTTGAATCTATTCATCGGACTGATAATAAACTTTGAATGTACATATGTGATCTGAAGGATAGTTTGGAAGAAGAATGCTTGATACAAAATTATGTCTATCAGAATAATTCTATTTGAGAAATGTTGTGGTAAATTAAAGTTAGTTTAACTGTTGAAGCTTCCCTTTTTGCACGAAGATATTATTAACCGAAACATCAATGCTGGTTCAGTTTAATTTGAAGAAAAAGTTTATAATCTTCAGTCATGTGTCTATGAATGATTTGAAGTGTATTCTAATATTAGAGTATACAGAGATATCATGTAAATCTATACGATTAAAGTTGTATAAAACGAATTACCTGACGCATGATCTGGAATTGGAAGCAATTGTGTTTGCATTGAAGAAATAGCATTACTATCTGTTTGGTGAAAAATATCATGTTTATTCTGATCACAAAAGCTTGAAAAATTTGATGACTCAAAAAGATCTAAATTTGAGACAACGTTGAAGGTTAAAATTGCTAAAAGACTACGAGCTTGTGATTAACTATCACCCGGGAAAGGCTAATGTTGTTGCTGATGCTCTAAGCCGAAAATCACTGTCTACCTTGCATGCAAAGAATGCACATATGGTTATGTTTGATGATGGTTCGATAATAGCTAAAATAAAAACAAGACCATTATTGGTTCAACAAATTCATGATGCTCAGAAAGTTGATGATGATTTGTTAGCAAAATGAGCTCAATGTGTTTCGAATGTTGATTTAGAGTTCAGAGTTGATGCTAAGAGTTGTTTGAGGTTCTGAAATCGAATGTGTGTCCCAAGAAATTCAGAGTTGATTTAGATGATTTAGAATGAAGCTCACAGCAGTCGGTTATTTGTTCACCTGAGTAGTACGAAGTAGTACAACGATCTAAAATAGTATTACTGGTGGCATGGTATGAAACGAGACATTTCTGACTTTGTTTCGAAATGTTTAGTCTGTCAGCAAGTAAAAACCGAACATCAGGTACCTTCTGGATTGCTTCAGCTGATCATGATACCTAAATGGAAATAGGACAGAGTTATGATGGATTTTGTATCCAGTTTACCATTGACACCGAGCAAGAAAGATGCAATTTAGGTTATTGTGGATAGATTGACTAAATCAGCTCACTTTGTTCCAGTTCGTATAGATTATTCGCTTAACAAGCTTGCTGAGTTATATGTTTCTTAGACTGTGAGATTACACAGTGTGCCTATTTCTATTGTTTGGGATAGAGATTCGAGGTTTACGTTGCGGTTTTGGAGGAAACTGCATGATGCTCTAGGTATGAAATTACATTTCAACACAGCTTTCCATCCGCAAATAGATGGTCAGTCCGAACGAGTCATTCAGATACTTGAAAATATGTTGAGATGTTGCATTCTTGAGTTCGGTGGTATGTGGGAAAGATACCTACCTCTGACTGAATTTACGTACAATAAAATGGCACCTTATGAGGCTTTATATGGTCGTAAATGTCGTACATCATTGTATTGGACTGAGCTCAGTGAAAATAAGATACACAGGGTCGATTTGATCAGAGAGACTAAACAGTAAGTGAAAGTAATCCGTGAAAGTTTAAAAATAGCATCGGATCATCAGAAATCATATGCAGACTTGAAATGAAAGGATATAGAGTTTCAGATCGGAGATAAAGTATTTTTGAAAGTCTCACCATGGAAGAAAATACTCAGATTCGGTCGTAAAGGCAAACTGAGTCCAAGATTTATTGGGCCGTTTGAGATTATAGAGTGTATCGGAATGGTTGTTTATAGATTGATGTTGCCACCTGAGTTAGAAAAGATCCACAATGTATTCCATGTTTCGATGCTTCGTAGATATTGATCTGAGATTGATATTAAGTTCGATATGACATATAAGAAAGAACCAATTTGCATTTTGGCTCGTGAGATTAAGGAATTGTGAAATAAGAAAATTCCATTAGTTAAGGTACGTGGCATAAACACGGCGTAGAGGAAGCAACGTGGGAGCCAGAGGATGCAATGAAAGAGCGTCAACCAAACCTATTCACCGGTAAGATTTTCGGGGACGAAAATCCCTAAGGGGGGAGAGTTGTAATAGCCTGATTTAGACCCTAATCGGAAAGGTAGTTTCAGGACCATGAATTCGAGTCATAAAAATATTTAAAATTTATTTTCTGTGTTTATTATGTGTAAATTTATTTGTGTGAAATTTTTCTGCTTTAATTTTGTCGTTTGGGTGTCTGATTTCATAAAAAGGCTTAATCGCGTAAAATGAAAATTTGATAGTTTAATGTGTGATGACCAAATTGAATGTGTCTTTATAATTTGGAGCATTTATGTTGCAATTATGCCATTGAATAAGTGTTTGAGGGTAGAAACCATGAATTATAATGGTTTTATATTTTAATATAAAGGTTATATTTGTAATTTGGTTAATAAGTAATAATAATATATAACATAAAAATTAATGGCCATAACTTATATTATTCTTTCATCATCGAATATCAAAATAAGCTAGAAAAAGAAAAAGCTTAGATGGTTCGGCCATGGTTGATCTTGATTAAGGTATGTAACTAGCCTGGTTTTTGATAATTTTTATGTTTTTGAGATCGTTGTTAAGTTATCTTCAAGACCCATGCTTGAATTTTTTATTTTGGTAAATATTTTGAGTTATGCCATTGTTGAAAGCTTGTGATTTTTGTTTTTTGATGATGAAATATGAAATATATTTTTTAGATTAACATGTTTTGTATTGGAGTTTTTGATGATTTTGAGTAATTAGGACTAAATTGCAAAAAATAATAATTTGAGGGACTAAAATGTAAAATAAATGAAATATATGGAGTTTTATAAGCATGGGTAAAATTTGGCCCAACATGAGTGTAGGGAAGTTTTGCATATTTTGTGTTTTGTGCAATAGGGACTAAATTGTAAAAATTGTAAATGCTAGGGGTAAAATGGTAATTTTCCCATTTATGTGTTTTTGGACTAAATTGAATGAAAATATGTTTGAATGAGCTTAACTTGAATATGTTTAGATCAAGAACCAAAGAAATCGGATTTGAATCGGGGAAAAACGAAAGTTGTCGACTAGCTGCCCTATTCCTTTTTGTATCGTCCGAGGTAAGTTTATAAGCAAATAGACGTACTTAATTTTAATTAAATGCAAAGTATGCATGCTAAAATGAAATGTATGAATTAATATGAGCTAATGCCGAATGTGTATAAGCACGGTACTATGTTCATGCAATCGTTTCGACCAAATTACGACGTCTGGAGGCCCCGTATGAACCTTAGGAATAGTTAGGATACATATGTCATGACATAGGATTTCGATATATGTATGCGAGTAAGGCCCTGTCTGGGACAGTGGCATCGATATGTGATTACATGTAAGACCACGTCTGGGACGTTGGCATTGTACGATATGTGTGATTATCCGAGTGTCCTATCCAATTTAGATTCAGTCAAGGTGATAGTGGATTAACTAAGACAGCTCACTTCATACTTGTTCATATAGACTATTCTTTGTAGAAGTTAGCAGGGTTTTATATTTCTGAGATAGTGAGACTACATGGATTACTAGTATCGATTATTTTAGATTAGGATCCTCGTTTTACGTCTCGATTCTAGAAGAAGTTGCATGAGGCACTAGGTACTCGACTAGATTTTAGTATGGCTTTTCATTTGTAGACTAATAGGCAATTTGAGCGGGTTATTCAAATCCTTGAGGATATGTTGAGGAGTTGTGTTATCAACTTTTGAGGTAGTTGGCAGTAGCACTTGCCATTAACAGAGTTTGCGTATAATATCAACTTTCAATTGAGCATACAGATGGCACCATATAAGGTATTGTATAGTCGAAGGTGCCAAACACCTTTCTATTGGACCGAGTTGGGTGAGAAGATGTTAGGTCTGGAACTGGTGTAGAAGACAAATGGTATAGTTAAGCTGATTCAGGACAGCAGCGACATCGGATCGATAGAAGTTTTATTCAAATTTTAAGAGAAAAGACATACGGTTTAGTTTCGAGGATCAAGTATTTCTAAAAGTGTTGCCTTGGAAAAAGGTTCTGAGATTTGGTTGAAAAGGCACGCTGAGCCTAAGGTTTATTGGGCCTTATAGGATCCTTAAGAGGATTGGATCAATGGCTTATTAGTTAGAGTTATCTCCTAAGCTGGACTGTATCCATGACGTCTTCCATGTCTCTATGTTGATGCGGTACCGATCTAACCCATCTCATTTGGTTCCAATTGAGGAGATAGAGGTGAGACCAGATTTATATTTTCAGGAGGAGCCAGTTCAAATCTTGGAGCGTGAAATTAAAGTTATGAGGAAAAAGTGGATTCCACAGGTAAAAGTTTTGTAGCGAAATCATGACACCAAAGAGGCTACATTGGTGCCATAAGACTTGATTGTTAATAATATCCTCCTCTGTTTGGATAAGAAAATTTTCGAAAGCTATATTTTTTAAAGAGGGTAGAGTTTTCATGCCTTATTTTTAATTACTTATTGCTAATTTTTAAACAAGATTGAGTGTTAGCCTAGTGGTTAAGAACTTATGTAGCTATTCTTTAAACCTAAGTTCGAGTCCCTCTCTAGCATTCAATTATAAATTCGACACACCCTCATGGTTAACCCTTTTGTCGCCTAAAAATGTGTCCATACACTCAAGATTCTTCCTCCTTTTCTTACTTACTCCCCTTTTTACTCCATTTGTTCCCTTTCTTTCCTTTTCTTCCCTTTGTTGTCCTCATTTCCAATTTTCCTTCCCTTTGACTATCCTTGCCATCCCTAATAGCAAAAAATGTCACCCATTTTGTTTTCTTTCATCTTTTCTCTCTTCTATTCCTTTTTCTCTTCTCTACCACTTTGCCACTTTTTTTTGTGCCACTTTAACAACCATTAGACACTGTTGTACCACCAATCAACCATTATCGCACATCCATTCTTCCCCTATTTTCCTTTCCTTACCACCATCGTACCACCGTTGGACCTTCGTCGCGCCGTCACCACCTAGTTTTCTTCCTTTCTCCTCATCTCTTCTTTTCATTTGGTTGTAACTAAATCTCTTTTATTTTTTCTTCTTTTTCCAAGTTGATATATTATTTTTTTATACTCATCTTTTCTTCAGTTTTGTTTCTCCATAGCTAATATTCTTCCTTCTACTCAAGATCTTTGTTGAATCGTAATTTTTTGATCTAAACGGTAAAGCGTAGTGATGAATCATCCAATCAAATCTCAATTCCTTCTCTTTCTTTGTTAGAGTCGAATCTTATGTGTTCATCTCATATAAATTGTGGTTTCATTGAAGGTCTTAATTTGGATCACAAGAATTTGCATTAAAGCAAAAAGATTAATTGATCTTCATGGAAATGGTGATAGAGTAAGTTAATTTTCATTCAATTTCATAAGAGGACCTCATTGGTTTGTTAAGCTAAAATTGACACGTGTGTTTTTGGTGTATGTACCACCAATCTATGATTGGATCAAGGTAAGATCTGATTAGATCTGAAACATAGGAGTGTGGAAGATTAGATCAGGTACCGTGGAACTTTTATTCAATGTGTGAGTTCTAGCCATTTAAGAATTGTATATGTTTCATCCATAACTAGAATAAGTGTTTATTCAATAATAAAATTAGTGTAAACTCTTGTTATAATTATGACTAATTGATTGCATAAGTGTAATTAGCAAAAAATAAATCATTTATTAGTATTGGCTACAAGTAAGTGTAACACCCTTCACCCATATTCAATGCTAGAATAAGGTTACGGAGCATTACCGGACTAGAAACACATATAATTGTACTATTTTCATACATTCGATTAAATCATACAATCAACATTCAATTTGTCCCTTATAATAGTCTACGAGGCCTTAAACATGCTTTAAAAGTGGTTCGGGACTAAACCGATAACATATGCAAATTTTAAAAACTTAGGAAAATTCAAACATACAGGGACCACACGCCTGTGTGAACAGGCCGTGTGCCTCACACGGCTAGTAGACACACCCCTGTTCTAAAACCTTGTGGAAACAGGACATACATACTGACTTGCATCACACGACCGAAGACATGCCCGTGCGCCAGGCCATGTGAAAACTGGAGAGTATACTGACTTGTACCACACGGCCGGTCACTTGCCTATATTTGAGACCGTATGGAGCATACTGACTTCATTTTAATTCAACACTAGGGGACACACGATCGTGTAACATGACCATGTATCTCACATGACCGAGACACACACCCATGTCTCTGTCCGTGTGGAAAAAAATAGGCTATTTGTAAAGCCATTTTTGCCACCCTATTTTCACCTACATGCACAAGCATATATTGCAACATTTTATAACCAAATAGACAGTCATTCCACAACATTCCATACACTCAGGAATCATTACAGGCTGTAGTAAACCCGATGGTACTTGATGTTCAACTTTGACTTGCTAGCAAATCAAACATTTAGAAACAAACTCTGATATATCTTTTTTCATTCCTTGCCACCAATAAAACTGTTTCAAATCGTTGTACATTTTGGTACTTCCCGGATGAACAGATAAGAAACTATGGTGTACTTCATGCAAAATCTTCTGAATGAGTTCTGAATTTCTCGATATGCAAATTCTATTTCGAAACCTTAAACAATCATCGGTCCTAATCTAAAACTCTGAATCAGGGATATTCTCACATTGAATTCGTTTAGCTTGCAATTTGTGATCATTTTTCTGAGATTCACAAGTTTTTTGAAGAAATACTGGTTTAGCTTTTAATTCAGCTAAAATAGACCCATCACCACAAATCATCAACTAGGTATTCATTGCTCATAATGCAAACAAATATTTTCGGCTCAGGGCATCAACAACAACATTAGCTTTTCTTGGGTGATAATCAATCATAAATTCATAATCTTTCAATAACTCAAGCTATCTTCATTGCCGCAGATTCAAATCTTTTTGTGCCATCAGATATTTTAAGCTTTTGTGATCAGTATAAATGTGGTATTTCTCACCGTATAAGTAATGTTTCCAAATTTTCAATGCGAACAGAATTACAGCCAACTCTAAGTCATGCGTCGGATAATTCTTTTCATACGGTTTCAATTGTCGGGAAGCATAAGCTATAACTTTTCCTTCTTATATCAAAAACACATCCCAGACTGTTTAATGACGCGTCGCTATAAATCACAAATTCTTTCCTGGATTTCGGTTGAACCAAAACTGGTGCTTCAGTTCACAGTACTTTTAATTGCTCAAAACTCTGCTGACATTTTTCTGACCATTCAAATTTAACATCTTTTTGAAGCAGTCGTGTCATCGGTGTTGTAATCATTGAGAATCCTTTCACAAATCTTTGGTAATAGCCTACTAAACCCAGAAAACTACGGACTTCAGGCACATTTCTCAGAGGCTTCCAATCAACAATAGCAAAAATCTTGCTCAAGTTAATACCATCAGCTGAAATAATATATCCCAGAAATCCAACCTCACGAGCCAAAACTCACATTTGCTGAACTTTGCAAATAATTGCTTATCACGTAGAGTTTGTAACACAACTCTCAAGTGCTCAGTATGTTCAGATTCATCTCACGAATAGATCAGAATGTCGTCAATAAATACAACAACAAATCTGTTTAAATACGGTCTGAATATCCAGTTCATTAAGTCCATAAAAATTGTAGGAGCATTAGTTAATCCGAAAGGTATAAACAAGAATTCATAATGTCCATACCTTGTTCTGAACGCGGTTTTTGGCGCTTCTGACTCTTTAACTCGCAACTGATAATAACCCGATGTGAAATCAATCTTTGAAAATATTGTAGCCCCTTTCAACTGATCAAATAAATCATCAATCTGCGGTAGAGGGTATTTGATCTTTATAGTCACTTTTTTCAGTTGTCTGTAGTCGATACACATTCTCATCGTGCCATCTTTCTTTTTCACAAACAATACCGGTGCACCCCAGGGTGAATAACTCAGACATGCAAACCCTCTGTCTGTCAATTCTTGCAACTGAGCTTTCAAGTCTTTTAATTCTGTTGGAGCCATTATGTACGGAGCTATCGATATCGGTATTGTTCTCAGTACTAATTCAATACCAAATTTGACTTCTTTGATCGGTGGCAAGCTCGGTAATTCTTTTGGAAATACATTTGAAAACTCACAAACAATAGGTACAAATTCAATCTTTGATTCAGACACCTTAGTATCCAATACATATGCAAAATATGCATTATAGCCCTTTTTCATATATTTCTGAGCTAACATTGATGATATCATAGTAGGTAATTCTCTCAAATCATCAGACCCAATTCACAGAATTTCACCATTTTGACATTTCAATTTGATGATCTTTCGTCTACAATTCACTACAGCATCATGTATAGTTAGCCAATCCATACCTAGAATCACATCAAACTCATCAAATGGTAAAAGCATCAAGTCAGCCCGAAAACAGTAACCCTGAGACATCAAAGGAAAATTTTTACAAATTTTATCAACTAAAACAGACTTGCCTAAGAGGTTCGATACTTTAATTACAAACTCTGTAGACTCGACATGTAAACTTTTTTTAAATACTAAATTCATACATATATATGAATGGGTTGATTCAGGATCTATCAACGCAACTATATTAGTATCAAAAAAAGATAAAAGTACCTGTAATAACGTCTGGTAATGATGCCTCTTCCCGTGCATGGATAGCATAAGCTCTGACAGGTGCTCATGCCTCAGATCTCACAATAGAATCTCTCGTAGCACCTTGATTACCACTCATATTTACTGTGTTTTGGGGCAGTCTAACTCTAGTAGCCGTATTACTTACTTTCGCTAGTTTATCTTTTTTAGCTACAAACTTTTCTATATAGTCCCGAAGATAATGATCAAGATATCCACATTTAAAACAAGCTCCGCTTACTAATCTATATTCACCATAGTGTCACTTATTGCAGTGCTTACATTTAGGTCTAGCATTTCTAACACTACCCACACTAGCAACAGATGTCGTCTAAGGTTTAGAGCTAAAATGTCTCGTATTTCTATCTCTGATCAAAATCCCCGTGGAAGCAGTAGAACGAGGATGATTTTCTCTAGATTTCTTTGATGCTGACTGATATGATTTGCCCACAAATCTCTTTCTAAAGTCTCTAGCCTCGGAATTGACTCTTCATTTCTCTTTGCAAAGCTCTTCGACTTTACAAGCTCTGTCAAATAGGAGGACAAACTCTTTTAGCTCAAGAATTCCAATTAAAAATCTAATTTCTTCATTCAATCCATCCTCGAACCTTTTACGCATTATAGCTTCAATAGAAACACATTCACGAGCATATTTGCTGAGTCGTACAAACTCTCTTTCATATTCTGTTACCGACATACGACCCTGTTTCAATTTAAGAAATTCTTTTCTTTTCTATTCAATGAAACTTTGGCTGATGTATTTCTTTCTAAATTCAACTTGAAAGAACTCCCAAGTAACTCTTTCTCTCGGAACTACGAATATCAAGGTATTCCACCACTGATACGCAGTGTCTCTTAACAGTGATACAACACATTTTAAACATTCTTCATGTGTGCATGGTAGTTCATCAAATACCCAAATCATGTTCTCAAGCCAAAACTCAGCTCTCTTAGGGTCATCGTTAACAGTGGCTCTGAATTCCTCAGCCTCGTGTTTCCGTATCTTATCAACAAGTGGCTTATTCAATTGCAAATTATCCATATCTTGAGGAATTATAGGGATCAATTGGGGAATAGGTAGGGGTGGAGGTTGTTAAACAACCGGGTTTGTAGGAATGTATTGTGTGAACCACTCATTCATTATTTGAAAGAAGGCTTCTTTAGCCTCACCTCCATGACTACTGGACACGGGTCTAGATTCAGAAGGCGCTATCCCTTGAGCGGGAGCTGGCGCGTTACTCTCTACATCATCTACTACAGCTCGTTCGGGATCCATTACTATATAAAATATATCTGAAAATATCAGGAGTCACGACACTATCACAATTTTAGATATGGCATGTATAGCTAGACTCACATACACCACGTTAGTCCTAGAATCGACTAAATCATAGCTCCGATACCAATAAATGTAACACCCCTCACCCGTATTCAATGTCGGAATAGGGTTACAAAGCATTACCTGACTTGAAACACATATAACTGTACTATTTTCATACATTCGATTAAATCATACAATCAACATTCAATTTGTCCTTTATAATAGCCTACGAGGCCTTAAACATGCTTTAAAAGTGGTTCGGGACTAAACCGATAACATATGAAAATTCAAACATATAGGGACCACACGCCCGAGTGAACAGGCCGTGTGCCTCACGCGGCTAGTAGACACGCTCGTGTCTTAAACTGTGTAGAAACAGGGCATACATACTGACTTGCACCACACGGCCGAAGACACGCCTGTGTGCCAGGCCGTGTGAAAACTGGAGAGTATACTGACTTGTACCACACGCCTGTGTGTAAGATCATATGGAGCATACTGACTTCATTTTAATTCAACACCAGGGGACACACGGCCGTGTAACATGACCATATGTCTCAGATGGCGGAGACATACGCCCGTGTCTCTGCTCGTGTAGATAAAAATAGGCTATTTGCAAAGCCATTTTGGCCACCCTATTTTCACCTGCATGCACAAGCATATATTGCAACATTTTATAACCCAATAGACAACCATTCCACAACATTCCATACAAAAATTATACCAATTCATCATAATATTCAAATAATCAACTAATACCATACACTTTCCATTCATAAGCTTACCACATAATAAGACACATTTGCGAAATTCCATTCCATATAATACTTATAAAAACATACCAAAACATAAAATCAAGTTTAGCCAAATCACATGGCTTAGACTTATCACAACATGAAACAAAATCACTATTTCAAGTGAACATAACAATCATCTTTATAACCAACCTATACATGCCATATTTACATATACCCATAAGTTTAAAAGTACCAATCAGCAACTGGATAGTGTGATGCGTAACTCTGACTTGTCCAAAACAAGCGAGCTATCAAACCTCTAAAAAACATGGAAAAAAACAGAGTAAGCTTGTAACGCCCCCGTACCCGATACCGTCGCCGAAGTCGAGCACGAGGTGTTAACGGGCTTAATTCGTTAATTAAACAACTCAAACAATTTATTTTAGAAATTCCAGACAAGCTAGCTAACTGCGTCACAGTCACTTAAAAATTCATATCTCAAGTTCCAAAACTAGAAATTAAGATCCATAAATTTTCCTTGAAACTAGACTCATATATCTATCTACTAATTTTTTTCTAGAATTTTTGGTCAATCCAATTAGTACAGTTTATTAGTTAAAGTCTCCCCTATTTCAGGGTTCAGCTACTCTAACCACTATGTATTACAAATCATATATCTCCTTGTAAAGAGATTAAATGACTATGATGTTTCTTTCTCATAAAACTAGACTAAATAAGGATTTCATACATGTAAAGTAAAACTCCTAATTGTTTTTGTACAATTTATGGTAAGCTTTTAAAGTCAGAATAGGGGATTCAGAGATTGCTCTGACTCTATTCCACCAAACCTTAAATCTCTCATAAAATATAACTCATTTACCTGTTTCGTTTCTTCCATATGAAAATAGACTCATCAAGCTTCAATTCCACAACTTATTCATCATTTAATTCCATTTCTACTATTTTTAGTGATTTTTCAAATTCACGTCACTGCTGCTGACTGATTCTGTTTTGTGGCCAATTTTACCTTTCCAAGGATTTTCATGGTTTAGTTAAGACATAAAGCATACATGTTATCATATATAAACTTGATTGGCCATTCCAATAGCTAATAATTTGCAAACATTTCCATTCCATCCATGGGCCATATCGTAAGATTATACACACAAAATGATTGGAATGCTATACATGCCATATTTCCAAAAATTACAAGTCATTATACCGTAATTGTTCAGTGATAGTGTGAGCGTGCCTCCGACCATCCCAATCACCAAATTGACTTGTCAAAACTATAAAGAATGGAAAGATGAGAGTAAGCATATATGCTTAGTAAGTTCATATGCAAATAACAAATAACTTAACAAATCAACTATACCAACCAACATTAGCATAATATCACCAAAACATATATCACATTTCTATTCATCATTCATCATCTTACCATATTATTGTTGTCGTATCAAGTCTCAACTTGAGGGTTAAGTACATACCTGTCCAAAGTGCCCATTCCACAACACTTACCAATACATCACTTGCATCTTGAGTATTCTTCCATAGAATTTTACTCGTTGAACACATCGGAATATAATTCGAATACATGGAAAGTTTGCACATAAGTGCCACATATGTAGCCAAGCTACCATGTAACCCGCCCATAAGCGAACTCGAACTCAACTCAACGAGCTCGGATGCCTAGTTACATCTCACGAACTCGGACTCAACTCAACGAGTTCGGACATTTGCATCCATAAGTGAACTCGGACTCGACTCAATGAGCTCGGATGCCCAAGTATCCTAATCTATTCCTAAGGTTCAACGGGACTTTCCTCGTTCATACTCCTTTACCATTCTCCTTGGAATTCCAATGACGATACTTCGGTAATCTTTCACATTTTTCACATAATTCATAAAATTTTTGCATGTTGTCCAACAATTACCACAAAGCAAGAATTGCATGATAACAAGTCATAATATCGTATAAATAGCATTAAATTAATTAAAATAACAGTTATATTATAATATTTACATATGAACTTACCTCGGTACAATATGTTAGAAATCAAGCATATTCCTCAGAAACTTTATTTTTCCCTTGATCACGACTTGAATCTCGTTTCTCTTGATTATGGAGCTTGGAAGCTTGAAACAAACCCTAACTATGGAGAACCCTTGAAATTTCGTCCTAATGAAGAAGAAAGACATATTTTGCCATCTTTTTCCTTTTTTTAATCTTTTAATTACCAAATGACTAAAATACCCTTCATTACTAAACTTTCAAAATTTCCATCCATGTCCAATTTTTGTCCAAAACTTAGAAATTTGTCAAATTGCTATTTAAGACCTCCTAATTAATATTCCAAAGCAATTTCATACTAAAAACTTCTAGAATGCAAGTTTTGTAATTTATTCAATTTAGTCCCTAATTTCAAATTAATCACTTTATGCATAGAATTTCTTCACGAAATTTTTACACAATCATGCAATCATATAATAGACCTCAAAATAATCATAAAATAATTATTTCTCCCTCGAATTTGTGGTCCCAAAACCACTATTTCGATTAGGCCCTAATTCGGGATATCATAACTCTCCCCCCCTTTTTGATTTTCGTCCCTGAAAATCTTACCAGTAAACAGGTGTGGGTATTGATTTTTCATAGTTTCCTCAGGTTCCCATGTAGTCTCTTCTACCCCATGCTTTTGCCACAATACTTTAACGAGAGTGATACTTTTATTTCTTAGTTGCTTGACCTCTTGAGCTAAAATTTTAACTTGTTCTTCATTGGAAGTCATATCCGGTTGCAACTCGATTTCCGTTGGTGAAATCACATATGAAGGATCCGAACGATACCGATGTATATAGATACATGGAACACATCATGAATCTTCTCTAATTCCGATGGTAGTGCTAACCGATATGCTACCGGTCCAATTCTTTCAATTATCTCATACGGTCCAATGAAACGTGGACTCAATTTACCTTTCCGACCGAATTTGAGAATCTTCTTCAATGGAGACACTTTTAAAAATACTTTATCACCAACTTGGAACTCAATCTCATTTTGTTTCAAATTCGTATAGGATTTTTGTCTGTCCGAAGCAACTTTCAAACAATCTCGAATCACTTTCACCTTTTTTTTTGGTTTCCTTAATTAGATCAAATTCGTAGATTTGATTTTCTTTAAGTTCGGTGCAATATAGTGGCGTCCGGCACTTACGACTGTACAATGCTTCATAAGATGCCATTTTCAAACTTGTTTGATAACTGTTATTGTAAGCAAATTCTACCAGCGGTAAGTACCTTTCCCAACTACCTTGAAATTCTAATACACAACATCTGAGCATGTCTTCAAGAATCTGAATCACTCTCTCTGATTGTCCATCAGTTTGTGGATGAAAGGCAGTGTTAAAATTTAACTTCGTACCGAATGCCTCTTGCAACTTTTGCCAAAACCGCGAAGTAAACCTCGGATCTCTATCCGAAATAATCGAAAACGGTACTCCGTGAAGTCTAACAATCTCAATTATATAGAATTCAGCCAACTTATTAAGAGAATAATCCGTATGTACCGGAATAAAATGAACCGATTTAGTGAGTCTGTCAACTATTACCCAGATGGCATCTTTCTTCCACGGAGTTAACGACAACCTTGATACAAAATCCATAGTAATCTGATCCCATTTCCATTCAGGAACCATGATAGGCTGAAGTAGTCCCGAAGGTACTTGGTGTTCAGTTTTCACTTGTTGACAGTTAAGCACTTTGATACAAACTCGGAGATATCTCTTTTCATTCCATTCCACCAATACATTTTCTTCAAGTCATTATACATTTTCGTACTGCCCGAGTGAACCGCCAAACAACCATTATGTGCTTCATGCAAAATCTTTTGAATCAACTTATCATTCTTTGGTACACAAATCCGATCTTTAAACATCAAGTAACTATCAGAACCAATTCTGAAACCTGATCCCGTATCAGTTTCACATTGCTTTCTCTTGACTTGCAAATCATGATCATTTTTCTGAGCTTCACAAATCTCTTGTAAAAACATCGATCTTGCTCTTAACTCTACTAAAATCGAACCATCATCTGATACCTTTAACTGAGTGTTCATAGCTCTCAAAGCAAAAAGAAACTTTCTGCTCAAAGCATCTGCAACCACATTCGCTTTACTCGGATGGTAGTCAATAACAAGCTTGTAATCTTTCAATAACTCCAACCATCTTCCCTATCTCAAATTCAAGTCTTTTTGTGACATCAAGTACTTAAGACTTTTGTGGTCGGTATATACTCGGCATTTTTCACCATACAGCTAATGTCGCCAAATCTTCAAAGCAAATAATATAGCAGCCAATTCCAAATCATGAGTCGGATAATTTCTTTCGTGAGATTTTAACTGCCTCGAAACATAAGCCACCACTTTTCCTTCTTGCATAAGTACACATCCTAAGCCATTTCGAGAAGAATCACTATACACCACAAATTCTTTTCCTGATTCGGGTTGTACTAACACTGGTGCTTTAGTTAATAACTTTTTCAATTCTTCAAAACTCTATTGACATTCTTCCATCCACTCAAATTTAACATTCTTTTGGAGCAGTCTAGTCATAGAAGTAGCAATCATAGAAAATCCATTCACAAATCGTCGATAATAACCAGCTAGACACAAGAAAATTCTAACCTCAGTCACATTCTTCGGTGGTTTCCAATCAGCAATAGCCAAAATTTTACTAGGATCAGCCCGTATACCATCACCCGAAACAATATGACCCAAGAATCCGACTTCTCGAAGCCAAAACTCACTTTTACTAAACTTGGCATACAATTGTTTATCTCTCAAAGTTTGAAAAACTATTCTCAAGTGCACATCATGCTCTGTCTCATCCTTCGAATAGATCAATATATCATCAATAAATACCGCAACAAACTTGTCCAAGTATGGCCGAAATAAGCGGTTCATTAAATCCATAAACAGAGCAGGAGCATTTGTCAAACCAAATGGCATAACTAAAAATTCATAATGGACGTACCTTCTTCTAAAAGCAGTTTTAGACACATCTGACTCTTTCACTCGCAACTGGTAGTACCCAGAGCTCAAGTCAATCTTTAAAAACCGTGTCGCTCCTTTCAACTGATCAAATAAATCATCAATTCTCGGCAACGGATAATTGTTCTTGACTGTCACCTTATTCAACTGCCGATAGTCCACAAATAATCTCATAGAACCATCATTCTTTTTCACAAATAATACAGGAGCACCCCAAGGTGAAAAACCTCGACTCTTGCAACTGCAACTTTAATTCTTTCAACTCTACTGGTTCTATGCTATAGGGAGCAATCGAGATCGGAGCTGTTCCCGATATCAACTCAATACCAAATTCTACTTCCCTGACTAGAGCCAAACCCGACAACTCTTTTGGAAATACATCCGCGAACTCACACACAATCGACACTGATTCAATTTTCTTTTCAATTTCTTTTGTATTAAGTACATACGCCAAATAAGCTTCATAATCCTTCCTCAAATATCTTTGAGCCAACATCGAAGAAATGACACTAGATAATGCCTTTGATTTGCCTGATTCAACCCGCAGAATTGTACCACTTTCACACTTTATTTCTATAACCTTTTCTTTGCAATTTACTATAGCATCATGCAATGTCAACCAATCCATACCCAAAATGACATCAAATTCATCAAACGGCGACAACATCAAGTCGATTGGAAAATAATGACCTCTAATCATCAAAGGACATTTCTTGCATACTTTATCAAATATCACACATTTGCCAAATGGATTCGACACTCTAATCATAAATTCTGTGTACTCAACAGGTATGTTCATATTAGACACCAATTTCATGCACACATACGAATGAGTAGAAGCAGGGTCGATCAAAGCAATGGCACATTTCAAGCACTCTTCAGGTGTACAAGACAACTCATTAAATACCCGAATAGAATTCTTGAGCCAAAATTCTTCTTTCTCAGCATCATCATCAACATTTGCCCTAAATTCTTCGGCCCCTTGCTTGCGAATTCTGTCAACTGGGGTTCTATGAAGTTTCATCAGATCCATACATTGAGGCATCGGGGGTACAGGTTGAGGAATCAGGGAAGGTGGGGGAGGTTGTGCATTCGGGTTCGTACGAACAAACTCTGTATACCAAGCATTCATCATTTAGAGAAAGGCTTCCCGAGCCCCTTCTCCTCCTCCTTCACCAACAATATGAGGTGGATTTTCAATCGGCACCGCCCCTTCAGCCGGAGCTGATGCATTACTCTCTACATCATCAGCCACAGCTGGATCGGGATCCATTTACTATAAAAAAATCATTTAAAAGGTCAGAATTTGTCACACTATCACAATATATATATTTGGCATGGCATGTATAGCAAAACCCGTACACACAACACGTTAGTCTAAGAACCGACTAAACCTGCTCTGATACCACCAAATGTAACGTCCTCGTACCCAAGACCATCGCCCAAGTCGAGCACGAGGTGTTAACGGGCTTAATTCAATAATTAAACAACTCAAACAATTTATTTTAGAAATTCCAGACAAGCTAGCTAACTGCATCACAATCACTTAAAAATTCATATCTCAAGTTTTGAAACTCGAAATTAAGATCCGTAAATTTTCCTTAAAAATAGACTCACATATCTATCTATTAAATATTTTCTAGAATTTTTGGTCAAGCCAATTAGTACAGTTTATTAGTTAAAGTCTCCCCTGTTTCAGGGTTCAGCTACTCTAAGCCTTGTGTATTACGAATCAGATATCTCCTTGTACAGAGATTCAATGACTATGACGTTTGTTTCTCATAAAACTAGACTCAATAATAATTTCATACATGTAAAGTACAACTCCTAATTGTTTTTTTACAATTTTTGGTGAACTTTTAAAGTCAGAACAGGGGATTCAGAGATCACTCTGACTCTATTCCACCAAACCATAAATTTATCATAAAATATAACTCAATTACTTGTTTCGTTTCTTCCATATGAAAATAGACTCATCAAGCTTCGATTCCACGACTTATTCAACATTTAATTCCAATTATACTATTTTTAGTGATTTTTCAAATTCACATCACTGCTGCCGACTGATTCTGTTTTGTGGCCAATTTTACCTTTCCAAGGATTTTCTTGGTTTTGTTAAGACATAAAGCATACATGTTATCACATATAAACTTGATTAGCCATTCCAATAGCTAATCATTCTAAAACATTTCCATTCCATCCATGGGCCATATCGTAAGATTATACACACAAAATGATTGGAATGCTATACATGCCATATTTCCAAAAATTACAAGTCATTATACCGCAATTGTTCAGTGATAGTGTGAGCGTGCCTCCGACCATCCCGATTTCCAAATTGACTTGTTAAAACTACAAAGAATGGAAAGATGAGAGTAAGCATAGATGCTTAGTAAGTCCATATGCAAATAACAAATAACTTAACAAATCAACTAAACCAACCAACATTAGCATAATATCACCAAAACAAATATCACATTTCTATTCATCATTCATCATCTTACCATATTATTGTTGTCGTATCAAGTCTCAACTCGAGGGTTAAGTACATACCTGTCCAAAGTGCCCATTCCACAACACTTACCAATACATCACTTGCATCTTGAGTATTCTTCCATAGAATTTTACCCGTTGAACACATCGGAATATAATTCGGATACATGGAAAGTTTGCACATAAGTGCCACATATGTAGCCACACTACCATGCAACCCGCCCATAAGCGAACTCGGACTCAACTCAACGAGCTCGGATACCTAGATGCATCTTATGAACTCGGACTCAACTCAATGAGTTCGGACATTTGCATCCATAAGTGAACTCGGACTCGACTCAACGAGCTCGGATGCCTAAGTATCCTAATCTATTCCTAAGGTTCAACGGGACTTTCCTTGTTCGTACTCCTTTACCATTCTCCTTGGAATTCCAATGGCGATACTTCGGTAATCTTTCACATTTTTCACATAATTCATAAATTTTTTGCATGTTGTCCAACAATTACCACAAAGCATAGAATTGCATGATAACAAATCATAATATCGTATAAGTAGCATTAAATTATTTAAAATAACAGTTTTATTACAATATTTACATATGAACTTACCTCGGTACAATATGTTAGAAATCAAGCCTATTCCTCGGAAACTTTATTTTTCCCTCGATCACGACTTGAATCTCGTTTCTCTTGATTATGGAGCTTGGAAGCTTGAAACAAACCCTAGCTATGGAGAACCCTTGAAATTTTGTCCTAATGAAGAAGATGGACATATTTTGCCATCTTTTTCCTTTTTTTAATCTTTTAATTACCAAATGACTAAAATACCCTTTATTACTAAACTTTCAAAATTTCCATCCATGTCCAATTTTTGTCCAAAACTTAGAAATTTGTCAAATTTCTATTTAAGACCTCCTAATTAATGTTCCAAAGCAATTTCATATTAAAAACTTCTAGAATGCAAGTTTTGCAACTTATTCAATTTAGTCCCTAATTTCAAATTAATCACTTTATGCATAGAATTTCTTCACGAAATTTTCACACAATCATGCAATCATATCATAGACCTCAAAATAATCATAAAATAATTATTTCTCTCTCGAATTTGTGGTCCCGAAACTACTATTCTGATTAGGCCCTAATTCGGGATATCACAACTCTCCCCCTTTTTTTGGATTTTCGTCCCCGAAAATCTTACCAGTAAACAGGTGTGAGTATTGATTTGTCATAGTTTCCTCAGGTTCCAATGTAGTCTCTTCTACCTCATGCTTTTGCCACAATACTTTCACGAGAGCGACACTTTTATTTCTTAGTTGCTTGACCTCTCGAGCTAAAATTTTAACCGGTTCTTCATTGTAAGTCATATCCGGTTGCAACTCGATTTCTGTTGGTGAAATCACATGTGAAGGATCCGAACGATACCAACGTAACATAGATACATGGAACACATCATGAAT
The DNA here is from genome assembly GCA_025698465.1 of Gossypium longicalyx. Classification (NCBI taxonomy): domain Eukaryota; kingdom Viridiplantae; phylum Streptophyta; class Magnoliopsida; order Malvales; family Malvaceae; genus Gossypium; species Gossypium longicalyx. The sequence goes on from CM046995.1 coordinate 50,202,067, forward strand.
CTTCTCTAATTCCGGTGGTAGTGCTAACCGATATGCTACCGGTCCAATTCTTTCAATTATCTCATACGGTCCAATGAAACGTGGACTCAATTTACCTTTCCGACCGAATTTGAGAACCTTCTTCCATGGAGACACTTTTAAAAATACTTTATCACCAACTTGGAACTTAATCTCTTTTCGTTTCAAATCCGCATAGGATTTCTGTCTGTCCGAAGTAGCTTTCAAACAATCTCGAATCACTTTCACCTTTTTTTTTGGTTTCCTTAATTAGATCAACTACGTAGATTTGATTTTCTTTAAGTTCGATCCAATATAGTGGCGTCCGACACTTACGTCTGTACAATGCTTCATAAGGTGCCATTTTCAAACTTGTTTGATAACTGTTACTGTAAACAAATTCTACCAGCGGTAAATACCTTTCCCAACTACCTTGAAATTCTAATACACAACATCTGAGCATGTCTTCAAGAATCTGAATCGCTCTCTCTGGTTGTCCATCAGTTTGTGGATGAAAGGCAGTGCTGAAGTTTAACGTACCTAATGCCTCTTGCAACTTTTACCAAAACCGCGAAGTAAACCTCGGATCTCTATCTGAAATAATCGAAAACGGTACTCCGTGAAGTCTAACAATCTCAATGATATAAAATTCAGCCAATATATTAAGAGAATAATCCGTATGTACCGGAATAAAATGAGCCGATTTAGTCAGTCTGTCAACTATTACCCAGATGGCATCCTTCTTCCCCAGAGTCAACTTTCACTTGTTGACAAATTAAGCAATTTGATACAAACTCAGAGATATCTCTTTTCATTCCATTCCACTAATACATTTTCTTCAAGTCATTATACATTTTCGTACTGCCGGAGTGAACCGCCAAACAACCATTATGTGCTTCATGCAAAATCTTTTGAATCAACTTATCATTCTTTGGTACACAAATCCGATCTTTAAACATCAAGTAACCATCAGAACCGATTCTGAAATCTGATATCATATCAGTTTCACATTGCTTTCTCTTGACTTGCAAATCTTGATCATTTTTCTAAGCTTCACAAATCTCTTGTAAAAACATCGATCTTGCTCTTAACTCTGCTAAAATCGAACCATCATCTGATACCTTTAACTGAGTTTTCATAGCTCTCAAAGCAAATAGTAACTTTCTGCTCAAAGCATCGGCAACCACATTCGCTTTTCCCGGATGGTAGTCAATAACAAGCTCGTAATCTTTCAATAACTCCAACCATCTTCGCTGTCTCAAATTCAAGTCTTTTCGTGACATCAAGTACTTAAGACTTTTGTGGTCGGTATATACTCGGCATTTTTCACTATACAGATAATGTCGCCAAATCTTCAAAGCAAATACTATAGCAGCCAATTCCAAATCATGAGTCGAATAATTTCTTTCGTGAGATTTTAGCTACCTCGAAGCATAAGCCACCACTTTTCCTTCTTGTATAAGTACACATCCTAAGCCATTTCGAGAAGCATCACTATACACCACAAATTTTTTACTTGATTCGGGTTGTACTAACACTGGTGCTTTAGTTAATAACTTTTTCAATTCTTCAAAACTCTGTTGACATTCTTCCATCGACTAAAATTTAACATCCTTTTGGAGCAGTCTAGTCATAGGAGTAGCAATCATAGAAAATCCATTCACAAATCGTCAATAATAACCAGCTAGACCCAAGAAAACTCTAACCTCAGTCACATTCATCGGTGATTTCCAATCAACAATAGCCAAAATTTTACTAGGACCAACCCGTATACCATCACCCGAAACAATATGACCCAAGAATCCGACTTCTCGAAGCCAAAATTCACTTTTACTAAACTTGGCATACAATTGTTTATCTCTCAAAGTTTGCAAAACTATTCTCAAGTGCTAAGCATGCTCTGTCTCATCCTTCGAATAGATCAAGATATCATCAATAAATACCACAACAAACTTGTCCAAGTATGGTCGAAATATACGGTTCATTAAGTCCATAAACACAGCAGGAGCATTTGTCAAACCAAATGGCATAACTAAAAATTCATAATGGACGTACTTTGTTCTAAAAGTAGTTTCAGACACATCTGACTCTTTTACTCGCAACTGGTAGTACCCAGAGCTCAAGTCAATCTTTGAGAACCATGTCGCTCCTTTCAACTGATCAAATAAATCATCAATTCTTGGCAACAGATACTTGTTCTTGACTGTCACCTTATTCAACTGTCGATAGTCCACACATAATATCATAGAACAATCCTTCTTTTTCACAAATAATACAGGAGCACCCCAAGGTGAAAAACTCGGTCTCACGAAGCCTTTGTCAGTCAACTCTTGCAACTGCGACTTTAATTCTTTCAACTCTGCTGGTGCCATTCTATATGGAGCAATCGAGATTGGAGCTGTTCCCGATATCAACTCAATACCAAATTCTACTTCCCTAACTGGAGGCAAACCGGGTAAGTCTTCTGGAAATACATCCGCGAACTCACACACAATCGGCACTGATTCAATTTTCTTTTCAATTTCTTCTGTATTAAGTACATACGCCAAATAAGCTTCATAACCCTTCCTCAAATAGCTTTGAGTCGACATCTAAGAAATTACACTAGATAATGTCTTTGATTTGCCTGATTCAACCCGCAGAATTTTACCACTTTCACACTTTAATTCTATAACCTTTTCTTTGCAATTTACTATAGCATCATGCAATGTCAACCAATCCATACCCAAAATGACATCAAATTCATCAAACGGCAACAACATCAAGTCAGCTGGAAAATAATGACCTCTAATCATTAAAGGACATTTCTTGCATACTTTATCAACTATCACACATGTGCCAAATGGATTCGACACTCTAATCATAAATTCTGTGTACTCAACAGGTATGTTCATATTAGACACAAATTTCATGCACACATATGAATGAGTAGAACCAGGGTCGATCAAAGCAATGACACATTTCAAGTACTCTTCAGGTGTACAAGACAACTCATCAAATACCCGAATAGAATTCTCGAGCCAAAATTCTTCTTTCTCTGCATCATCATCAACATTTGCCCTAAATTCTTCGGCCCCTTGCTTGCAAATTCTGTCAACTGGGGTTCTATGAAATTTCATCAGATACATATATTGAGGCATTGGGGGTACAGGTTGAGGAATCAGGGGAGGTGGGAGAGGTTGTGCATTCAGGTTCGTACGAATGAACTCTGTATACCAAGCATTCATCATTTGGAGAAAGGCTTCCCGAGCCCCTTTTCCTCCTCCTTGACCAACAGTAGGAGGTGGATTTTCAGTCGGCACCGCCCCTTCAACCGGAGCTGGTGCATTACTCTCAATATCATCAGCCACAGCTGGATCGGGATCCATTTACTATAAAAAAATCATTTAAAAGGTCAGAAGTCGCCACACTATCACAATATATATATTTGGCATGCCATGTATAGAAAAACCCATACATACAACACGTTAGTCTGAGAATTGACTAAACCTACTCTGATACCACCAAATGTAACGCCCCCGTACCCGAGACCGTCGCCGGAGTCGAGCACGAGGTGCTAACGGGCTTAATTCATTAATTAAACAACTCAAACAATTTATTTTAGAAATTCCAGACAAGCTGGCTAACTGCGTCACAGTCACTTAAAAATTCATATCTCAAGTTTCGAAACTTGAAATTAAGATCCGTAAATTTTCTTTGAAACTAGACTCATATATCTATCTATAAAATATTTCTAGAATTTTTGGTCAAGCCAATTAGTACAGTTTACTAGTTAAAGTCTCCCTTGTTTTAGGGTTTAGCTACTTTGACCCCTGTGTATTACGAATTAGATATCTCCTTGTACAGAGTTTCAATGACTATGCTGTTTCTTTCTCATAAAACTAGACTCAATAAGGATTTCATACATGTAAAGTAAAACTCCTAATTGTTTTTTTACAATTTATGGTAAACTTTTAAAGTCAGAATAGGGGATTCAAAGATCGCTCTGACCCTATTCCACCAAACCTTAAATCTCTCATAAAATATAACTCATTTTCCTGTTTTGTTTCTTCCATATGAAATTAGACTCATCAAGCTTCGATTCCACAACTTATTCATCATTTAATTCCATTTCGACTATATTTAGTGATTTTTCAAATTCACATCACTGCTGCTGACTGATTCTATTTTATGGCCAATTTTACCTTTCCAAGGATTTTCCTGGTTTAGTTAAGACATAAAGCATACATGTTATCATATATAAACTTGATTAGTCATTCCAATAGCTAATCATTCTCAAACATTTCCATTCCATCCATGGGCCATATCGTAAGATTATACACACAAAATGATTGGAATGCTATACATGCCATATTTCCAAAAATAACAAGTCATTATACCGCAATTGTTCAGTGATAGTGTGAGCGTGCCTCCGACCATTAGTCTGAGCGTGCCTCCGACCATCCCGATCTCCAAATTGACTTGTCAAAACTACAAAGAATGGAAAGATGAGAGTAAGCATAGATGCTTAGTAAGTCCATATGCAAATAACAAATAACTTAACAAATTAACTATACCAACCAACATTAGCATAATATCACCAAAACATATATCACATTTCTATTCATAATTCATCATCTTACCATATTATTGTTGTCGTATCAAGTCTCAACTCGAGGGTTAAGTACATACCTGTCCAGAGTGCCCATTCCACAACACTTACCAATACGTCACTTGCATCTTGTGTATTCTTCCATAGAATTTTACCCGTTGAACACATCGGAATATAATTCGAATACATGGAAAGTTTGCACATAAGTGCCACATATGTAGCCAAGCTACCATGTAACCCGCCCATAAGCGAACTCGGACTCAACTCAATGTGCTCGGATGCCTAGTTACATCTCACGAACTCGGACTCAACTCAACGAGTTTGAACATTTGCATCCATAAGTGAACTTGGACTCGACTCAACGAGCTCGGATGCCCAAGTATCCTAATCTATTCCTAAGGTTCAACGGGACTTTCCTCGTTCGTACTCCTTTACCATTCTCCTTGGAATTCCAATGATGATACTTCGGTAATCTTTCACATTTTTCACATAATTCATAAAACTTTTGCATGTTGTCCTACAATTACCACAAAGCATAGAATTGCATGATAACAAATCATAATATTGTATAAGTAGCATTAAATTATTTAAAATAATAGTTATATTACAATATTTACATATGAACTTACCTCGGTACAATATGTTAGAAATCAAGCCTATTCCTCAGAAACTTTATTTTTCCCTCGATCACGACTTGAATCTCGTTTCTCTTGATTATGTAGCTTGGAAGCTTGAAACAAACCCTAGCTATGGAGAACCCTTGAAATTTTGTCCTAATGAAGAAGATGAACATATTTTGCCATCTTTTTCCTTTTTTTAATCTTTTAATTACCAAATGACTAAAATACCCTTCATTACTAAACTTTCAAAATTTCCATCCATGTCTAATTTTTGTCCAAAACTTAGAAATTTGTCAAATTGCTATTTAAGACCTCCTAATTAATATTCCAAAGCAATTTCATACTAAAAACTTCTAGAATGCAAGTTTTGCAACTTATTCAATTTAGTCCATAATTTCAAATTAATCACTTTATGCATAGAATTTCTTCATGAGATTTTCACACAATCATGCAATCATATCATAGACCTCAAAATAATCATAAAATAATTATTTCTCTCTCGAATTTGTGGTCCTGAAACCACTATTCCGATTAGGCCCTAATTCGGGATATCACAAAGCTTTATAGCTTAGTAAGTCCGTATAATTCAAAATTAAACTTACCATTTATACAATTAAGGCAATAAATAAAGTATACTCAACTCAATTTCGAACTCCCTAAACAAAAACATTCATCAACAAGTTAGCCATATAAGTACATGTAACCATCCATTACTTCAATTTAATAATCAATACATTGCATTATACCAAATACATATATCATGTACAACATTAGTAACATTTCATTCTCAATCATGTAAACAATAATCCATTTGCAAACAGTAGCTCATCCATATAATGTAACACCACTTACCCGTATCCCATGTCGGGACAGGGTACGATGCGTTACTAGACTTAAACACATGCATACAAACAATTTTGGGTCATCGAATTTCACTCAAATTTAAAACTTTCAAACTTCCTCTTAACGCCCCTAATATGAACCTACGAGGCCCAAAAACACGCTTTCGAAATGGTTCAGGTAATAACCGAACACTTTGAAAACTTTGAATAATTTCAATGCAAACAAGGGCACACGCCTGTGTGGGAAGGCAACACGCCCGTGTGTCCTCTTAACATGGCCATTTTGAAGACCCGTGTACATGCTCGTGTCCTTAGCCCGTGCGAATTTATTTCTCAATTCGAATCTACAAGGTTTTTCATACGGCTTGAATACGCCCATGTCCATGGCCCGAGTCCCGCACACGGCCATGACACGCCCGTGTACAAAAACCTTAACATTCTGCTTCTGACGTAATCAACCATTTAGGGGCACACAGCCAAGGCACACGCCCGTAGGCTAGACCGTATCCTCTACACGATTGAGACACACGGCCGTGTCTCCGCTCGTGTGGCTATTACTTGGCATTTTATTTTGCCAAAATTAGGTGCAGGGGACGCACGACCTAACTAAAAGCCCATCGGGCAGACCGTGTGTCACACACGACCTAGACACACGCCCGTGTGTCTACCTGTGTGGATAAAAACAATGTTATTTTCCAAGCCTTTTTGTCACCCTTACTTACATCCATCTACAAAAACATCAAACAATACCAATACCACATAAACATATGACCATATCAGCCAATACCTAGGCATCCATACATCATTTCCAAGCTATTTTCTATCACATACAACATCTCCTACTTATCAATACAAACCATGCAACAACACACCTGCGAGAATTTTCATCAAATGCATTTAATAATAATCAATATTAGCCAACATCACTAGCCTATACAAAATGAATATCACATCTATATGGGCCAACATTTGTGGCTAAACCAGCATGATACTAAACAAAAGACCAAGCCCCTATACATGCCACGCTCAAAAAAACTTTAGGTGATAGTGTGATCAATGCCTCCGACGTCCCTTGATTCCCGAGCTAGCTTGGTGGCACTATAAGAAAAATAGAAAAGAGAGGAAGTAAGCATAAAACTTAGTAAGTTACAAGTAAATAATTAACATCACTTTACCAAGTAACATCATACTTATAACATATCATACACTTGCACAAAATTCTCGAATGACTATAGACATAACTTACTTATTTTCATCATTAGTGTTCATATACATAACTCGAGCTCATTCTTATGAGTTTCGTATAGGTACCTGTACCACTTGCAACATAATCATAACTTTTCTCAATCATGATATAATCTTTAAATTACCCATTGAACTAGTTGGAAAAATAGATGGATACCCGATAAGCCTCATACAAAGGGGTAAGATGCCGATGCCATGTCCCAGACATGGTCTTACACTAGCTTTCATAAATTAGTGCCGGTGCCATGTTCCAGACATGGTTTTACACTAGACCACATGTCGAGTTCGATGCCATGTCCTAGACATGGTCTTACACTAGCTCACATATCGAGGCCGATGCCATGTCCCAGGCGTGGTCTTACATTAGCTCTCATATCAATGCGATGCCATGTTCCAAACATGGTCTTACACTGGCTCACATATTGAGGCCAATGCCATGTCCCAGACATGGTCTTAAACTGGCTAACATATTGAGGCCGATTCCATGTCCCAAACATGGTCTTACACTAGCTCTCATAATCCTAGTATGACGGCATGGATATTCGATCTATTCCTACGATTCAACCGGGAGTTTTACCACATCAAATCTCGTCATGCATATTCGTAACAAAATCGAACATTTCATGCAATATCAATTACTTAATGCATAATAACAATGGAATTGTGATATTTAAGTGCAACTTACCTCGTTATACAAAATATGGGCGACTAGTTTGAATTAGTCTACTAGCTTGGTCTTCCCCTGGTGTAGGTCTGGATTTTGTATTTCTTGATCTATAATGATAAAATTCACTAATTTAATCATCACATTAATCAAGACATTTCATAATTATTATTTTGGAAAAATGACCGTTTTGCCCTTAGACTTTCACAAAATTATGATTTTGCCTTTAGGCTCGTAAAACGATTTTCATCAAATTTCCACATTAACCAAGCCTAACCAAAACTACTTTAAGCTTATAGCATCTCACAATTTCAATTATTTCACACATTTACTACTCATTTTGTACCTTTTACAAAATATTCTTTTTTTGGTGTTTTCATGAAAACCCCTTTCACTAAAGTTGTTTATTTAACAACCATGATTCATTTTCTTCTATAAAAATTCAGCAACTAACATGAGTACTCTCATGGAAAAACCCTATACTCTCAACTATTTTGCAAAATAGTCCCCCCATTAGTTAGCTTAAGCTACAAGGGCCCCAAAAATACAAAAATCATCAAGAAATACCATCAAAATCACTTACTTGAAAGAGTATAAAGTTGTTGAAAATTTCAAGCTCCCATAGCCTTATTTCTTAGAGAAAATTAGTGGAGAAGAAAGAGAATGAAAAAGATGAAAGCTTCTACTTATTTTATTATATTTCTAGTCAAATTAGTCACCAAATTTCACCTAACTTTGACCTTACAAATTCTTTGTCTCCATGTTCAGCCACTAACAAATTTGTGGTTTTTTTTACTCAATAAAGACCTCTAATTTAATGTTCCATAGCTATTTGACACCTTTAGCTAGTAGAACAAAAAATTTTCACTTTATGCGATTTAGTACTTTTTTAAAATTAAGCATGCAATCACTGAAATTAATTCACCGAAAATTTCAAACACTCATTAATCATGCTATAACACATAAAATAATATTAAAATAATTTCTCTAACCTCAAATTTGTGGTTTCAAAACCACTGTTCTGACTAGGCCCAAAATCAAGCTGTTACAATTCTCCCCCTAAAGATTTTCATCCCCGAAAATCTTACCGTTAAAAAGGTTTGGATACTGATCTCTCATAGTCTCTTCGAGCTCCCATGTGGCCTCTTCAATCCCATGTCTATGCTATAGTAATTTTACAAGTGTTATACTCTTGTTACTTAGTTGCTTAACCTCCCAAGCCAAAATCTTAACCGGCTTTTCACCATAAGTCATGTTTGATCGAATCTCAACCTCCACAGGTGAAAGAACGTGTGAAGGGTCAGAATGGTATCGACGCAACATCGACACATGGAAAACATTGTGGATCTTCACTAATTCAAATGGCAAGGCTAGTTGATAAGTTACCATTCCAATTCTCTTAGTCACCTCATAAGGTTCAATAAGACGCAGACTTAATTTTCCTTTCTTACTGAATCTGAGGACATTCTTCCACCGGGATAATTTCAAAAACACCTTGTCACCGACTTGAAACTCAATTTCTTTTCGTTTCCAGTCCGCGTAGGATTTTAGTTTATCCGAAACGGCCTTCAAATAGTCACGAATTACCTTTACTTTATCTTCAGTCTCTTTGACTAAGTCAACCCCGTGAATTTGATTTTCTCTGAGTTCGGTCCAATACAAAGGCGTTTGGCACTTACGCCCGCATAAAGCCTCATAAGGTGCCATTTTGAAACTCGACTGGTAGCTATTGTTGTAGGCGAACTTTACCAGCGGTAAATACTTTTCCCAACTGCCTTGGAATTCAAGGACACAACACCGTAACATGTCTTTAAGAACCTGAATTACTCTCTCCGACTGACCATTGGTTTAAGGATGGAAAGCCGTGTTAAAACTCAACTTTGTCCCCAAAGCTTCTTGTAAATTTTTTCAAAACCGCAAGGTAAACCTCGCATCTCTATCTGAAATAATTGACAAGGGCACTCCATGAAGTCTCACAATTTTGAAAACATACAAATCAGCCAATTTTTCATGCGGATAATCCATACACATCGGTATAAAATGAGCTGACTTTGTTAGCCTATCAACCACAACCCATACAGAATCTATCTTCCTTGGCGTACAAGGCAACCCAAACACAAAATCCATAGTAATACAGTCCCATTTCCATTAGGGGACCATCACAGGCTGAAGTAAACCCGAAGGTGCTTGGTGTTCAGCTATCACTTGCTGACAAATTAGGCACTTAGAGACAAACTCTGAAATGACTCTCTTTATTCCCAACCACCAATAAATTTTCTTCAAGTCATTGTACATTTTCATACTACCCGGATGGATAGACATACAACTACTATGTGCCTCATGGAAAATTTTTCGAATAAGCTCATCATCTTTGGGTACACAAATTCTATCTCGAAACATTAAACAGCCATTTGAACCAATCCAAAAATCTGATTCTATACCCGTCTCGCACTGAGTTATCTTAGCTTGCAATTCTTTATCACCTTTCTGAGCTTCCTAGATCTCTTGCAAAAACATTGGTTTCGCTCTTAACTCAGCTAAAATAGAACCATCGTCGGTTACTAACAACTGAGTGTTAATAGCCGTCAAAGCAAACAATGACTTCCTACTCAAAGCATCGGCGACCACGTTTGCCTTCTCCGGGTGATAGTCGATTACCAGTTTGTAGTCTTTTATGAGCTTAAGCCATATTCGTTGGCGAAGGTTTAGTTCCTTCTGAGTCATCAAATACTTTAAACTTTTATGGTCAGTGAATACTCGGCATCTTTCGCCATACAATTGGTGTCCCCAAATCTTCAGTGCGAACACTATGGCGGCTAACTCTAAGTCCTGAGTCAAATAATTTTTCTCATGCAGCTTTAGTTGTCTTGAGGCATACACTATTACCATACCTTCTTGCATGAGCACGCATCCCAATCCATTCAAGGATGCATCGCTATACACCAGGAATTCTTTTCTTGATTCTGATTGCACTAAAATTGGAGTTTCAGTCAAGAACGCCTTTAGTTTCTCGAAACTTTGTTGGCATTTTTTCATCCATTCGAACTTAAAATCTTTCTGTAGCAACCTCGTCATCGGAGTAGCAATTATGGGGAACCCTTTAACGAATCGTCTGTAGTAACCCACTAAGCCCAGAAAGCTTCTAATCTTCGATACATTCCTCCGTAGTTTTCACTCAACAATAGCCGAGATCTTACTCGGGTCAACTCTAATTCCATCACTCCACATGATGTGTCTTAAGAAACCGACCTCTCGGAGCCAAAACTCACTTTTACTAAACTTGGAATACAACTGCTTATCTCTTAAAGCCTGCAAAACAGTTCTCAAATGCTCCGCGTGCTCACTCTAATCACGAGAATAAATTAATATATCATCGATAAAAAACAACAACAAACTTATCCAAGTAAGGTCGGAAAATATAATTCATTAAATCCATAAACACGATAGGAGCATTTGTTAAACCAAAGGGCATGACAAGGAACTCATAGTGCCCGTACCTCGTCCAAAACGCGGTTTTTAGTACATCTTGCTCCTTAACCCTTAGCTAGTAATAGCCAGACTTTAAGTCTATCTTAGAAAACACTGTGGCTCCTTTCAATTGGTCAAATAGATCATCGATCCTTGGTAAAGGATACTTGTTCTTCACAGTCACCTTGTTGAGCTATCTGTAGTCTATACATAACCTCATTGATTTGTCTTTCTTTTTTACAAAATGTACTAGAGCACCCCACGAAGAATAGCTCAGTTTCGCAAAATTCTTATCCATTAATTCTTGTAGTTGAACCTTCAACTCTTTTAATGTAATATCCTGATTTTGGGCCTAGTCGGAATAGTGTTTCGTGACCACAAAACTTGAGATAGAAATAATTATTTTATAATTATTTTGATGTTTATGATATGATTGCATGATTGTGTGAAAATTTTGTGAAGAAATTCTATGCATAAAATGCTTAATTTGAAGTTAGGGACTAAATCGAATAATTTGCAAAACTTGCATTCTAGAAGTTTCTAGTATGAAATTGTTTTGAAATATTAATTAGAAGGTATTAAATAGAAATTTTACCAATTTCTAAGTTTATGGACAAAAATTGGACATGGATGGAATTTTTGGAAAGTTTAGTAGTAAGGGCATTTTGGTCATTTAGGGGTAAAATGAATTAAAATACAAAATTAAAAGCCAATTTTGCTCATCTTCTTCACCATGGCCGAATATAGCAAGGAGAAACCATGTATAGGGTTTTTCAAGCTTCCAAGCTCGATTGTAAGTCCATTCTAGCCCCGTTTTTCAAGTTCTTTACGTTTTTAGAGTCCCGGTAGCTCGATTTAGCTTATGCTAGCAATAGTTTAACCTAGGATTTATATTTGGAAAAATACCCATAGGTGAAATTTGTGTATTTTGGTGTTTTATGATAGAATATGAGGTTTTAAATTATGTTAGACAGCTTGTGCTACTCGGTTTTAAGTGAAAACGAGCAAAAGGGCTTAATCGGTAAAAATACCTAATAGTCATAAGTACATGTTAGAGTGAGAATTTGCTGTTGCCATAGAAGGGAAAAATGATCAGCATGTCATAAAACATAAGAAAATAGGCTGAAGTTTAATTTACGAGCTTTGAGGCAAAAGTGTAAATATGCAAAAGTTTAGGGGCAAAATTTTAATTTTTCCAAAATATGATTTTGGGTCAATTTGAATAATGTGAGTCCTAATTAGACTATATTTTAAATGATAGAGCAAGGAAAACTGAAATTCGGGCTAAAATGGGGAAAATACCAAGTTGTGGACGAAATGGTAAAAGTAGCCATTTTCGCATACTAGGTAAGTTCATATGTAAATGTTGGTAACATAGTTATTATTTTAAATGTTTTTATGTTATTTAAATGATATGATAATTATTATGAAATATATACTCGTGATAATTGTTTGATAATATGTCAAATTATGTGATATACTTCGAAAATGTGAAATACTACCGAGTATCGGTATCGGTATTCCGTAGAAGATGGTTGAGACACATGATTGGGAAAAATGTCCCGTTGAACCTTAGGAATGGATTAGGATACAAGTGACATGTCATTGGGATATTTGGGCATCCGAACTCGTTGAGTTGAGTCCGAGTTCACTTATGGATGCGAATGTCCGAACTCGTTGAGTTGAGTCCGAGTTTGTGAGATGTAACTAGGCATCCGAGCTCGTTGAGTTGAGTCCGAGTTCACTTATGGATGCGAACGCCCGAGCTCGTTGAGTTGAGTCCGAGTTCGCTTATGGGCGGGTTACATAGTAGCTTGGTGTTATGTATGTCAAATTGGAATGATTAGCCATTGGAATGGCTAATTATGATCATATTTGGTGTTATGTATGTCAAATTGCTAGTTAATCCATGGAAACCATGAAATAGGTAAAATTTACCATAAAATAGATTCAGACAGCAGTAGTGATGTGACTTTGAAAAATCATTAAAAATAGTAGAGATATAATTAGATGATGAATAAAACATGGAATTGAATAATTATGAGTCTATTTTCATATGGAAGAAACGAAACAGGTATATGAGTTACATTTTATGAGATGTTTAAATTTTTGTGAAACAGGGCCAGAGCAATTTTTGGATCCCTTGTTCTGATTTTGGAAATTCACCATAAATATTACAAATATAATTAGAAGTCATTATTTATATGTACAGAATCCTTATTCAGTCTAGTTTTATTAGAGACAAACGGCATAGTCATTGAAGCTCTGTACAGGGAGATATCTAATTCGTAATATATAGAGGTCTGAGTAGTCAAATCCTAAAACAGGGGAAACTTTAATTAATAAACTGTACTAATTGGCTCGATCCAAAATTCTAGGAAAAAAATTAGTAAATATATATATATGAGTCTGTTTTCAGGGAAAATTGACAGAATTGGATTTCGAGTTTTGTAACTCGAGATATGAATCTTTAAGCGACTGTGATGCAAATTGCTAGTTTGACTGGAAATTTTAAAAATAAATTGTTTGAGCTGTTTAAGTAATGAATTAAGTCTGTTAACACCTCGTATTCGACTCCAGCGACGGTCTCGGGTACGGGGCGTTACATTTAATTCCAATAGCGCCATCCTATACGGGGCAATCGAAATAGGCACCGTACCAGAGACCAACTCAATACCAAACTCGACTTCTCTAGCTAGAGGTAGTCCGGACAGCTCTTTCGAGAACAGATCGGGAAACTCACATACCACTGGCACTGACTCAATCTTTACTTCCGACACTTGGGTATCCAAAAAAAATGCGAGATAAGACTCATACCCTTTTCTCATATATTTCTCAGCAGTCATAGAAGAAATCACTACAAGTAAGCTATCCAGTTCACCTGATTCAACCCGAAGGATATCCCCATTTTCCCATTTTAGTTAAATGAATTTCTTTCCACAATTCACTATAACAACGTGAGTAGACAACCAATCCATACCAAGGATAACGCCAAATTCATCAAACGGCAATAACATGAGGTTAGCTGGAAAATAATGACCTCTAATTGTCAAGGGACAATTTCTACATACTTGGTCAATTAATACATGCTTGCCTAATGGGTTTGACACCTTTACCACAAATTCTGTAGACTCAACAGGCATATTTATGGTAGACACCAGTTTCACACAAGCATATGAATGGGTAGACCCCGGATCAATCAAAGCAACAATAGAAATATCATGAAGAGAAAAAGTACCTGTAATTATATCTAGTGACGATACCTCTTCGCAAGCGTGAATGGCATAAGTCCTTGCAGGCACTCGACCCTCGGACCTCATGGTGGAATCTCGATGCACACCTCTATTGCTAGCCCCACTTCTCAGGTTCTTCTGTGGTCTACCCTTCGAAGGAGCATTACTCGCTCTCACATCTTGCTTCTTGTCTTTCTCATCCATTTCAGGACAGTTTCAGATGAAATGGTCTAGTGAACCGCACTTGAAACAACTTCTATCATTTCCTTGACACTCACCAAAATGACACCTACCATACTGCGGACACCCCGGCCTATTTGGCCGAGCACTACCAACACTCGCGATAGAAGGGGTTTGAGCTTTAGAAGCCGTGTACTGCTTATTCTTATTTCTACTCGAGAATCCCACAGAAGCATTTCATCGAGTAGGAAACTCTCTCGATCTCTTGGATGAGGTCTGATGTGATTTCCCCATCTGTCTTTTCTTTGAGTCACGAGACTCAATATTAGCTTTTCTCTTCTCTTTGGCAATTCTTCTGCCTTGCAAACTCTTTCAATAAGCATCACAAACTCCCTTAACTCTAAGATGCCAACTAATAATCGGATGTCTTCATTCAATCCGTCCTCAAATCTCTTGCACATGATAGCCTCGTTGGATACGCACTCTCGAGCGTATTTGTTGAGCCTCACAAACTCACATTTATACTCCATTACTATCCTTCGACCTTGCTTTAATTCAAGGAATTTCTTTCTCTTCTAGTCTATAAATCTCTGGCTAATATACTTTTTACGAAACTCTTTCTGGAAAAAGTCCCAAGTTACCCTCTCTCTCGGTACAACCGATATGAGCGTTTTCCACCAGTGATAAGCTGAGTCTCTTAAGAGTGACACCACACATTTCATGCACTCCTCAAGTGTGCAAGACAGCTCATCAAATACCTTAATGGTATTTTTAAGCCAAAATTTTGCCCTTTTTGAGTCATCATCTATATCTCTCTAAATTCCTTGGCCCCTTGTTTTCGAATTCTATCAACCAGAGGTTTCTCCCTTCTAGTAATCTTTACGGCTTGGGGAGCTATGGGGGTAGGTTGGAGGATTGGAAGGTGTGAAGGAGGTGGAGTGTTCGGATTTGCACGAACAAACTTCGAATACCATGCGTTCATTATGTGGAGGTAGGCTTCTCTAGCCCCTCCGCCCTGGCTAAATGTTAGGGCCCACTCTCAACTGGTGCGGTCCCTTCAGCGGGAGCCGGTACATTACTCTCTACATCATTTTCCACTACTCCGTCGGGATCCAGTTACTATAAGAAAGCATAATTTAAATTCGTCAGGAGTCGTCACACTATCACAATGTATTTATGGCATGTATAGCTAGACTTGTACACTCGCTACGCTAGTCTGAGAATCGTCTAAACTGCAGCTTTGATACCACTAAATCTAACACCCCTTACCCGTATCCCATGCCGGGATAGGGTACGAGGCATTACTAGAATTAAACACATGCATACAAACAATTTCTGGTCATCGAATTTTGCTCAAATTTAAAACTTTCAAACTTCCTCTTAACGCCCCTAATATGAACCAACGAGGCCCAAAACAGGCTTTGGAAACAGTTCGGTAAATAACCAAACACTTTGAAAACTTTGAATAATTTCAATGCAAACAAGGGCACACGCCCATATGGAAAGATGACACGCTCGTGTGTCCTCTTAACATGGTCATGTTGAAGGCCTTTGTAGCTCACACAGCCTGAACATATCGGGACACACCCGTATCCCTAGCCCGTGCAAATTTATTTCTCAATTCGAATCTATAGGAGTTTTCACATGGCTTGACACACGCCCGTGTTCATGGCCCGTGTCTCGCACACGGCCATGGCACGCCCGTGTCTCAGCCCGTGTACAAAAACCTTGACATTTTGTTTCTGACATCATCAACCATTTAAGGGCACCCGACTAAGGCACAAGCCCGTGTGCTAGACCATGTCCTCCATATGGTTGAGATACACAGCCGTGTCTCCGCCCATGTGGTTACTACTGGGCATTCTGTTTTGCCAAATTTTGGTGCAAGGGACATACGGCCTGACTACATACCCATGGGGTAGACCGTGTGTGACACACGGTCTAGACAGATGCCCGTGTGTCTACCCGTGTGGATAAAAACAAGGCTATTTGCCAATCCTTTTGTTACCCTTACTTACACCCACCTACAAAAACATCAAACAATACCGATACCACATAAACATATGACCATTTTAGCTAATACCTAGGCATCCATACATCATTTCCAAGCTATTTCCTATGACATACAACATCTCCTACTTATCAACACAAACCATGCAACAACACATCCATAAGAATTTTCATCAAATGCATTTAATAATAATCAATATTAGCCAACATCAATAGCCTATACAAAATGAATACCACATTCATATGAGCCAACACTTGTGGCTAAACCAACATGACACTAAACAAAAGACCAAGTCCCTATACATGCCACGCTCAAAACATTTAAACTAACTATACCAAAAAAAAACTTTAGGTGATAGTGTGATCAATGCCTCCGACGTCCCTTGATTCCCGAGCTAGCTTGGTGGCACTATAAGAAAAATGGAAAAGAGAGGAAGTAAGCATAAAGCTTAGTAAGTTACAAGTAAATAATTAACATCGCTTTACCAAGTAACATTATAATCATAACACATTATACACTTGCACAAGATTCTCGAATGACTATAGACATAACTTACTCATTTTCATCCTTACTATTCTTATACATAACCTAAGCTTATTCTTATGAGTTTCGTGTAGGTACTTATACCACTTGGAACATAATCATAACTTTTCTTAATCATGATATAATCTTTAAATTACTTGTTGAACCAGTTGGAAAAATAGATGGATACCCGATAAACCTCATACAAAGGGGTAAGATACCGATGCCATGTCCCAGACATGGTCTTACACTGGCTCTCATATACCGGTGCCGATGCCATGTTCCAAATATGGTCTTACACTAGCTCTTATATCAATGCTGATGCTATGTTCCAAACATGGTTTTACACTGGCACACATATCGAGGCCAATGCCATGTCCCAAACATGGTCTTACATTGGCTCACATATCGAGGCCGATGCCATGTCCCAAACATGGTCTTATACTAGCTCGATAACCCTAGTATCACGGCATGGATATCCAATCTATTCCGACGGTTCAACTAAGAGTTTTACCACGTCAAATCTCGTCAGGCATATTCGTAAAAAATCAAACATTTCATGCGATATCAATTATTTAATGCATAATAACAATGGAATTGTGATATTTACGCGTAACTTAACTCGGTATACAAAATATGGGTGACTAGTTTGAATTAGTCTACAAGCTTGGTCTTCCCCCGATCTAGGTTTGGAAACGTATTTCTTGATCTATAATAATAAAATTCACTAGTTTAATTATCACATTAATCAAGACATTTCATAATTCCTATTTTGGAAAAATGACTGTTTTGCCCTTAGACTTTCACAAAATTACGATTTTGGCCTTATGTAACACCTATAACCCGAAAAAGATACAACTTTCATGTATTCACACCATCATTCAGGTTAAATTCGAAAACATATATCTGTAATTTTAATTTAAACAAATCACGAATCATTAATATACAAAGCACAATCAATTTATTAAATTCACATATAACCATTTGGTTATCGTATAGCAGGAACTACTTTTACTATAATCAATTTCCAATGTAATAACTGAAAGTTAAAACATGCTAAATATAAATGCTTTATTCAATGTCTACTTTCATTTTACCTCTTACTTTACATGCATGAAATATTTCATATAACCAACCAATAAGCTACTCACAAAACAAATTACACATGATCATATCATTTTGCCTAAACCGAACATATATGCATCATATAAAATTCATATTACCTAATTGATTTGCCAATACAAAATTTACTATTCATTTGATCATTTAGTTCAATGCATTACCGTATATAAACATACCTAATAATCAAGCTATGTTCAAAATTACATTTTCTACATTTTACCTATCATTCCATATGCATATAACCTTCCATGGAAATGAATTTTTATACATATATATACCAACCATATTTTACACATCAATTCAAATACATTACAAATATATCTTATCATATACATAAATATCATATCAAAACATTATATAATTATATACATATATATATGCCGAATCACACCTGGTTCATAACCATCATTTATATTTTATCACCTAACCAAATACAATTATATTTATCCAAACACATAACTTACATACCATGTAAGAAATATATCAAAATAAATTCTTACCATGTTCAGTCATAACCAAATATACATTGATGCTAAATCACATATAACACCTTAACCAAACATATCAACCAAGTTCACATGTTTATTTTATCTTAGCATGAATCATAGTCGAATCAACCAAACATACTCATGAATATATACCATAGCCGAGATTCATCAACCACATATATATCTGAAATCATCAACCAATTCCAAAGCATATAACACATGTAAGCAATAACCGAACACCAAAATCAAACATGACCATCACCTAAACAAAACATTAAATACATACATATCAAAGTAATAAGGCATTTTCGCATGGCTTATATTTACATAAACCAAAATTCAACATTTCAAAATATAATCTAGCCTATACATGCCATAGGTTTGAAAGTTCACTTATAAAAATATCGAAGACAGTCGATAGTATGATGGACTTTGCTAACGATCCCCGAGCTTGTAACTTGAATCCAAAATCTATAAAACAAAGATAAACAAGAACACACACAGTAAGCTATTTAAGCTTAGTAAATCATAAGCAAATAATCATCTTAATAACATAATCAACTCAAACTATACTATCATATTCACATTAAATCACAAACTTACAATTTTATGTATATCATATGCTTTCACATATAAAATTAGTTGGAACTGAATGTACATACATATATTAACAAAGTACATTTACTCTCGTACACAAATACTCATGAATCAAAATAAAACTTAATATACATATTCTTATTATATGGCCGAATATACTACTCAAATACACATATGTTCACATTAATAACTTGTAAAATTTAGCATAACATATCAATTGGCCAACTTACCTTAATTTCAAATAAGTGATCAACTAACTCATACCTGATCATTTAGCTCGTTTTACACCTTCGAACACAACTTATCATTGCCTATTGAACCATTCCAAATTGAATAGGATACTTGAATAATCACATGTATCGAACAATGCCAACGTCTAAGATGTGGTCTTACATGCTATCTCATATCGATGCCACTGTCCCAAGCAGGGTCTTACACGAATCAACTATGATACCGATGTCCCAGACATGGTGTAACATCCCAAAAGAGGGCCTAGTTAGAATAGTGGTTTTGAGACCCCAAATTCGACATAAGAAAATTCATTCTTATTATATTTTTATGGTCTACAATTTTACAGGATGATTTCATGAAAATTTCGTTCGACAATTTTGACGTTTGGGCACTCAATTTGGTCAAAAGGACTAAATTGTAAAAAAGTGCAAAAGTTGAGTTCTACATGCTAGAGGTGCCTAATTGTTATGAAATTTTAAATTGGAGGTCCTTATATGGTAATTAGACCATTGGTTAATTTTTTGGGCAAAAATAGACATGAAATGGGTGAAATAGAATATTTTTAAGTTAGGGGCATTTTGGACTTTTGGTAATTAAAATAATAAAAAGGGAAAATAAGCCAAATTCATGCCCATCTTCTTCATCCAGGCAAAATTTACACGGAAGCCATGGCTAGGGTTTGGTTCAAGCTTCCAAGCTCATTTGTAAGTGATCCGGAGCCCCGTTTTTAATGTTCTTTACATTTTTGTAGTCTTGGTAACATGATCTACTCATTTCTACCATTATTTTGAGCTAGGGTTTATGTTTAAAAATTGACCCAAGAGTGACATGCTTGTATTTTGAGGTTTAATGGTAGATTATGCATGTTTATGGTTAGAGGAATGACTTTTACTAAGTGATTTGCAATGAAAACGTCCGGAATGACCATTTTTGTAAAAGTTGTAAAATTGGTCATAAAAGGGTGATTTAGTGGAAATTGGGGGCTGCCATAGTTATGAAAATGATTCGGCTAGGCTTAAAATGCAAGGAAATTGAATAAAAATTATTTTACGAGCCTAGGGGCCAAAATTTAAGTAAGTGAAAGTTTAAGGGTCAAAATGAAAATTTGTAAAAGTATGATTTATGGAGCCATGTGAATAATGCGAGTAATAAATGAGCTATATTTGTAATGTTAGATCAAGGAAATTGAGATTCGGGCTTAAATCGGAAAATACAAGGTTATGGACTAAAATGGTAAATTGCCGTTTTCGGGTCCGAGGTAAGTTTATGTGTCAATAATAATGCAATGCTTGTTTAAATTAAAAATCCCTTATTTTTATTGTATGAATGGCATGAGTGAATACATTGAAAGGTGATGGAATGAGTTCATGATGTGAAAATATGATATGAAACAATGATGCATGGAATTCAAGAGAATAATGATACATGATTAGTAAGTACATAATTAATGTGACAATGTATGATATTTCTAATGCCTTGATAGTATGTGAAATGTAAATGTTCCATTTCTACCATGTATTATGTGTCTCGATGTTTCATGTATCATATGTTAATTGTTACCATGAAAACATGATTGATATTATGAAACTATTGTATTGATGAAGAGATGGTAAAATGTCCCTGTTGAATAAAAAGGACATCTGATGGATACGATATTCTTACATGATACGAGATATTGAATGTGTTGCAAAAAAAGATTTAACCCAGACGGGTAATCCGTTGATCTCGGTATAGAAAGGATCTATCCCAGACGGGTGTTCCTAAAGTGATCTAGCCTCCCGAAGAATATGTGTGCATTATGGATTTAGCCTAGACAGGTAATCCAATTTGGGTCTAAATCCGAGCTCATTAAGAGTGTTTGTCATTACAAGTGATTTAGCCTGGACTGGTAATCCTGACATCACTCTATGAGTTTATACTATGGGGGATTTAGCCTGGACTGGTAATCCCGTCGTAGGATATGAGGTTCGCGGGAGTGCGTGCTTGAAAATGATCACTTGTATGATTTGATAGTAAATGGGCTATCCATCGAGATTCTGAGAAATTCAACAGGAATTTAAATGAGAAATGAAATGGAAATACATGAAATGATAAACTCATCTATGCTTAGATGATACTAGTATGATGCATATGATTGTCATGTTTGGTTAAATGGATGTTCAAAGAGATAGCACAGGTACGTACTCGAAACGCATGAGCATGTGTTTGACATGAGAAATGAAATGGACTTGTGATAAGAATGTAAATGAATGAATGATATTTATGAGAATAACTTCTGTGACAAATTTGTGATGATTATCATTATGTTGTATTGAAACAGATTAGAACAATAGCAGTGGTTTGAATTTGAAAATCCACAAAAAATAGTGAAAATTGAGTTAGAGACTGAATAAAACATAAAATTATAGCTTATTGGATCTAGTTTCAGATAAAGGAAACGGGGCAAGTGAAGGAATCTCAAAAGATGAGATATTTAAATTTTTGTGAAACAGGGTTAGAGTGATTTTGGACTCCCCTGTCTCAACTTTGAAAAATCACTAAAAATTGTAAAAAAATAATTATGGGTTATAAATTATATTCTTAAAACCCTTAATGAATCTATTTTCAAGGGAAATAGATGGAAGCATCATTTGAGTCTCGTACTATGAGATAATTAATTCGTAGTGAAGAGAGACGGAACTATCAGATAGAGAAATAGGGGTAATTTATGGAATAAACTGTACTTATTGGCTAGGCCAAAAATTCTGAAAATTTTATGGTGAAAAGATATGTGAGTCTATTTTCAGGGAAAATTATCATATCTTAATTTGGAGTTCTGTAGCCCTAGATATAAATAATTTAATTACTATGACTCTAGAAAGCAGCTTATCTGGATTTTGAATAAAAAGAGGGAAATTGAAAAATAGCATATTACCATATTGCTTATTCTTTTTCATGCGAGCTTACTAAGTGTAAAGCTTACTCCCTCATTTCCATTTCTTTTAGTGTTGTTAGGTCAGCTCAGGGTTGGAGAACGTCGGAGGTAACATCACACTACCAAGCTATTACCTTGGGATATTGATACATAGGTTGAGAAGTTACAAGTGAGTGGCATGTATAGGGATTAGTTTTTATGATATGTGTTCTATGATTTGGCCAAATGTATTGGCTTATTTTGATTCATTTTTATATGATCATAGGGTGTGGCTAATATTGAGTATGGTTTGTAAATTTATCTTTGCATGCTATGTTATAATGTTTGTGATGAAATGATGTGAACATGATGGTTGGTCATGCATGATTGGTGTTGTGATATGCATGTGTGATGAATGCTTCATGACCATTCGAAGTGGTCATGACCATGGTAAATGTATAATAGGGCAAGTAAGATTATAATGCCTTGAACGTGAATGTTGGATTGATAAGTTGATAATCATAGTATAAGAGAATAAGTGGTCAAGTATTTGACTTGGTCAAATAAATGAGATTTGGTATGCCTAGAATCAGTATAATGTGAAGAATATGTAAATATGCATGTAACACCCCTTACCCGTATCCAGTGTCGGGACAGGGTTCGAGGCATTACTGGACTTAAATGTACACCATTTCATAAAACTGGGCCATAAAATTTCATTTAAATTAAAAACATTCCATCACATGCATAATGTCCCTTATGCGAGCTACTGAGGCTCAAAACATGCATTTAAGGCGGTTTGAGACTAAACCGAGAACTTTGGAAAGGTTTAGAAAAACTTAGGAAAGTTTTCATGAAACATGGTCACACGCTCGTGTGGACACAGGGACACACTCGTATCCTTAGGCCGTGTAACATTTTGTTTATGACGTCAGCAAAACAAATTGAACCACATGGTCAGGCCACACGCCCGTGTGGTAGGCCTTGTCCTCCACACGGCTGAGACACATGGCCGTGTCTCTGCCTGTGTGGCTAACACTTAGGCTATTTACCAAGCCTTTTATGTTACCTTTAATCTTTCACATCTATATATGTGATATCCCGAATTAGGGCCTAATCGGAATAGTGGTTTTAGGACCACAAATTCAAGATAGAAATAATTATTTTATAATTATTTTTAGGTCTATAGTATAATTGCATGATTGTGTGAAAATTTCGTGAAGAAATTCTATGCATAAAGTGCTTAATTTGAAATTAGGGACTAAATTGAATAAGTTGCAAAACTTGCATTCTAGAAGCTTTTAGTATGAAATTCATTTGGAATATTAATTAGGAGATCTTAAATAGAATTTAACCAATTTTTAAAATTTTGGACAAAAATGGGCTTGTGCATGAAAAATTACAAAGAAAAACATTAAGGGCATTTTTGTCATTTGGTAAATATAGTCATTAAAAAGGGAAAAATAACACAAAATGGACTCATCTTCTCGATAAGGGGCTGCCGAAATTTTCTTGTCACCATATCTAGGGTTTCCAACATTTTTAAACCTTGATTGTAAGTGATTCCAAGTCTCGTTTTTAATATTCTTTACGTTTTTTGAGTCCCGTTAACTTGATTAAGCTTATTCTAGCAATAATTTAACCTAGGGTTTATATTTGGAAAAATACTCATAGGTGAAATGTGTTTATTTTTATGTTTTATGGTAGAAAATGAAGCTTTAAATTGTGTTAAACAACTTTTGCTAAGCGATTTTATGTGAAAACGAGTAAAACGACATAATCAGTAAAAATACCTAATGTTCATAAGTATATGTTAGAGTGAGAATTTGATGTTGCCATAGAAGGAAAAAATGATCAGCATGTCATAAAACATAAGAAAATAGGATGAAGTTTAATTTCTAAGCCTTGGGGAAAAAGTGTAAATATGTAAAAGTTTAGGGACAAAAATATAATTTTGCCAAAGTTTGAGTCAAGGACTGTTTTAATAAATGTGAGAATTAAATAAGCTAAATTTTTTATTAAGTCGTGATCGAGGGAAAAATGAAGTTTCTGAGGAATAGGCTCGATTTCTAACATTTTGTACCAAGGTAAGTTCATGTGTAAATGTGGTAACATAATTGTTATTTTAAATAATTTAAAAATATTGATATGATATGATGATTATTATTATGAAATATTATGCTTTGTGGTTATTATTGAGTAATATTCAAATTATGTATGCTACCGAGTATCGGTTTCGACATTCCGTGGAAGACGGCAAAGATGTGTAATCGAGGAAAAGCCCGTTTGAAACTTGGGAATAGATTAGAATACAAGTAACATGTCACTAAGATATTTGAGTTATGAACTCGTTGAGTTGAGTCCGAGTTCACTTATGGATGTGAATGCCCGAACTCGTTGAGTTGAGTCTGAGTTCGCTTATGGGTGGGTTACATGGTAGCTTGGCTACATAAATTACGCAGGCTATTGAGTTTGTCTAGCTGCGGGTATGGCACTTATGTACATTCAATCCGTGTATTCGAATTATATTCTGATGTGTTCAACGGGTGAATCTTAAGTGATTAAGGAGAATGCTTAAAACGAAGGTGACATGTTGGTAAGTGTGGTGAATGAGATAATTCGACAGGTTGTGCTTAAACCCTCAGGTTGAAAACTTGGTATGATGAAATCGTGGTAAGATATTAAATGTAAATTTAACATGAATGTCTTGGTGTTGTTTATGCAAATGATGTTTTATGTTAGATTGTGTGATTATGTTACTTGCTATTTGCACGTGAACTTACTAAGCATTTATGCTTACTCCCTCCTTTCCATTCTTTGTAGTTTTGACAACCCAGCTCGAAAATCGGGAATGGTCGGAGGCATCGCTCACACTATCCGTAGATCATTTTGGTATAGTAGCTTGTATACTTTGAGTATGGCACGTATAACATTATAATCATTTTGTGTATATATTCTTATGATATGGATATTGAGTGACAATGAAATGCTTGGTAAAGATTAGCCATTGGAATGGCTAATCAATGATCATATTTGGTGTTATGTATGCTTAATGTGCTATTTAATCCATGGAAATTCATAAAAAAGGTGAAATTTACTATAAAATAGTATCATACAGTAGCAATGATGTGAATTTGAAAAATCACTAAAAATAGTAGATACAGAATTAGATGGTGATTAAAATATGAAATTGAATCTTATTATGTATATTTTCATAGGGAAGAAACAAAACAGGTAAATGAGTTGTATTTCATGAGATATTTGGGTTTTGGTGGAACAAGGTCAGAGTGATTTCTGAATCCCCTATTCTGAATTTATAAATTCACTAAAAATTGTAAAAAAATAATTAGGAGCCATACTTTATATTTACAGATTCCTTATCGAGTATAATTTTAAGAAAAAGAAATGGCATAGTCATCTAAATTTTGTACATAGAGAAAAGTGATTCGTAGTGAATAGAGGTCAGAGTAGTCAAACACTGAAACATGGGAAACTTTAACTAATAAGCTGTACTAATTGGCCAGGCCAAAAATTATAGAAAAAAATTAGTGAATAGATATATGAGTCTAGTTTTAGGGAAAATTAATAGATTTGAATTTTGAGTTTCGTAACTCAAAATATGATTTTTTTAGCGACTGTGATGCAGATAGGCAGTTTATTACGAAAGGTGAAATAAATTATTTGAAATTGTTTAAGTGATATTTTAAGTCTGTTAACGCCTCATGCTCGAATCATGCGACGGTCTCGGGTAAGGGTGTGTTACAATATACACACCAAGGACACATATCATGACATCATTTCAATGATTTAGCATCCCATATTAAGACATATTTGATTCATAGCCATGACCATTTAGATTGGTCATAAAACATTCATCATGCGCATAATTCATAATACCAACCATATATAGCCAACAAGCATAATCACATCACAAGCATTAGAACATGTCATAGATAGATAGGTTTACAAACCATAATTGTAACACCCCTTGCTCGTATCCAACACCGGAATAGGGTTTAAGGTGCTACCGAACTTAAACTCAACCAATTTTAGTAAATCGGGCCATAAAATTTTGATCAATGTAAAACTTTTTATTTCATATTCAGTTGGCCCCTTAATAGGCTTACGGCGCCCAAAACATCCATTCAAGATGGTTTGGGGCCAAACCGATGGCTTAAGAAAACTCAGAGAAATTCAAGCTTTAAGGCTCCACACGCCAGTGTGGGTATAGGGCACACGCCCGTGTCCCATACCTGTGTGACAAATTTAATTCCACAATTTTTCATAAAATAGGTGCAGACTTCACACGGTCGG
The DNA here is from genome assembly GCA_025698465.1 of Gossypium longicalyx. Classification (NCBI taxonomy): domain Eukaryota; kingdom Viridiplantae; phylum Streptophyta; class Magnoliopsida; order Malvales; family Malvaceae; genus Gossypium; species Gossypium longicalyx. Next base: position 50,229,085 of record CM046995.1, read on the forward strand.
GACACACACGCCTATGTCCCTTGCCCGTGTGCAAAAACCTGGGTATTTTGTTTCTGACGTCAGCATCACACAACCATGGTACACGCCGGTGTACTAGGCCGTGCCCCTCCACACAGCTGAGACACACGGCCGTGTCTCTGCCCGTGTGACCATCACCTTGCATTCTAACTTGAAATTTCTAAGTGCAGGGGACACATGGCCTTCTCACATGCCTATGGGGCTATCTGTGTACCACACACGGCCTAGACACACGCCCGTGTGTCTACCCGTGTGGACATTACGAGGCTATTTACTAAGTTTCATTGGCACCCTATTATGCCTATTTTCATGTCAATACCAACCAAAACCAAATCAAGCATGATAGACATTCATTTAACCATTAAGATGCATCTATTATAGACTCAAAATGATTGTTATCCTCATTCAAGGCTTAATATGAAGTGTGGAATCAATTCCAAGCCAACACAATTGGCCAATTCTCAAAGACACAAAATAATAATGTCTAGTCCTATACATGCCACAATAAAAAATATAAATCCTACTATACCGAGAATTACGGCTGATAGTATGATCGACATCTCTGACTTCAAGGGATCCTTGAGCTAGCTAAGCGGCACTAAAAGTAAAGAAAAAGGAAAGAGAGTAAGCATAAAGCTTAGTAAGTCGCATATAAATAAATATACAACAAAAATTTCACCATTAGTCATCATGCTTGTAGTTCAAAGGTAAACATAAACTCGACTTACTCATTATCGACTACTCAAGTCACATTTTCTAATTTGAGCTCACTACTCATGCATACCAACTTGGTACCTGTACCACTCACAACATTAATATACTTTCCTTATCAAACCACTTTCATAACCTTCAAATTTGGACCTTCCGGAATACTACCGGATATTCTATAAGCTTCAGACGTGGGGTAGTTGCCGATGCCATGTCCCAGACATGGTCTTATACTAGCTCTCGTATATATGTACTGATGCATGTCCCAGACATGTCTTACACTAGCATAACTCTCAGCCGATGTATGTCCCAGACATGACTTACACTGACTATAATCATCAAGGTCGATGCATGTCCTAGACATGTCTTACACTAGCACTCGTCTCAATACCGATGCCATGTCCCAGACATGGTCTTACACTGACTATCATTATGTGGCCGATGCATGTGACAACCCGAATTAGGGCCTAATCGGAATAGTGGTTTCGTGACCACAAATCCGAGATAGAAATAATTATTTTATAATTATTTTGAGGTTATGATATGATTGCATGATTGTGTGAAAATTTTGTGAAGAAATTCCATGCATAAAATGCTTAATTTGAAGTTAGGGGCTAAATCGAATAAGCTGCAAAACTTGCATTCTAGAAGTTTTTAGTATGAAATTGCTTTGAAATATTAATTAGGAGGTCTTAAATAGCAATTTGACCAATTTCTAAAATTTTGGACAAAAATGGGCTTGTACATGAAAATTTTCAAAGAAAGGCATTAAGGGCATTTTGGTCATTTGTATATTAAATGAAATAAAATGGGAAAAATAACACAAAATTGGTTATCATCTTCATTAGTTGCTGCGAAAATTGCTCTCCTCCATAGCTAGGGTTTCTTCAACTTTGAAGCTCCATAGTAAGTGATTTCAAGCCCGTTTTTAATGTTCTTTACGTTTTTGGATTCGGTAGCTCGATTAAGCTTATGCTAACAATAATTCAACCTAGGGTTCATATTTGGAAAAATACCCATAGGTGAAATTTGTGTATTTTGATGTTTTATGATAGAATATGAGGTTTTAAATTATGTTAGACAACTTGTGCTACTCGGTTTTAAGTGAAAGCGAGTAAAGCAGCATAATCGGTAAAAATACCTATTGTTCACAACTATGTGTTAGAGTGAGAATTTGATGTGGTCATAGAAGATAAAAATGTTCATCATGTCATAAAACATAAGAATAAGGGCTGAAATTAAATTTCCGAGCCTAGGGGCAAAATTGTAATTTTTAAAAGTTAGGGGCAAAAATGTAATTTTTCTATAATGTGATCTTTGGATTAAAATAAATAGTATGAGTGCTAAATGAGCTAAATGTGTTGTTATAGATCAAGAAAGGCGTGGAATTGACCTCGAGCGAGGGAAGGAAAAAGTTTTGGACTAAATCACAAAATTTCCACATTTTGCACAGAGGTAAGTTTGTATGTAAATATTATATTATTTTCATTTACATTCCTATATATTTCAGCCTATTATATGAATATACTAGCTGATGTTAAAATATAAATCGACTATTGGGAGAATAAAAAATAAATAATAGAGAGGAATCCCGATTGAACATTCGGAGAGATCGAATAAAATAGAGGAAGCGTAGCTAGGTCACATGTATGATGCTGAGTGCACATCATGTGTACAAGAAAGCTACGAAATACCATGTAGTAGCTAGGTCACATGTGTGATACGGGATGTATCCCATGTAGACAAGAGAGCTACGTAAGAGATAAATGTAGCTAGGTCACATGTGTGATACGGGATGTATCCCATGTAGACAAGAGAGCTACGTAATAGATAAATGTAGCTAGGTCGCATGTGTGATTCCAAGTGAAGGATACCATGTAGACAAGAAAGCTACGAGACAAATTGGCTAGGTCACATGAGTGGTATTAAGTGTTCACCATGTGTACAAGAGAGCCGAATTAAATGAAGTATGATGGTGGGGCTGTGTGCTAAAACCATTAAATATCGAGGATTGATCCGAATTGTTCAACGGGATGGTTTTGTGGTGACGTTGTGGTTATGGACCTATACTTATGATGAATGAATTGTGGTGAAAATGATTTGTGGCATATCTATATACGTAAGATAAAATGAGGGTAGCATAAAGAATGTGTGAAAGAGTGAAATTTGCATTAAAACTGTTTTGGACGGTAGCAGTGATGTGATTTTGAAAAATCACCAAAAATAGGAGGAACATAATTAGAGGTTGAATGAGATGTGAAATTAAAGTTTAATGAGTCTACTTTCATATAAAAGAATCAGAACAAGCAAAGGAATTTTATATTTTGAGATATTTACAATTGTGTGTGACTTGCTCAGGATGAATGTGTGATCCCCTGTTTCAACTTTGAAAAATCATTAAAAATTGTACAAAGCAAATTAAGAAATATAGTTTACATACCTAAATTCTTTATTGAGTCTAGTTTTAAATGAAACAAATTTCAGGGTTATTTGAATTGTGTACTGAGAGAAATTCAATTCGTAGTGAACAGAGGTCAGACTAGTCGAGCTGTGTGACAGGGGAAGCTTTAACTAATAAACTGTACTAATCGGCTGAACCAAAAATTCTAGAAAAAAATTAGCAAAGATATTTATGAGTCTAGATTCATGGAAATTTTACGGATTTAAATTTCGAGTTTTTCAACTCGAGTTATGATTTATTTAGTGAATATGATGCAGGGGGGACAGCTTGATCAAATTGGGACAAACAATAAAAGTATAAAAATATTTTATAATTGAGTTATGTTGTAAACATGTTAGATTTCTTATTTGTTATTTATATACTTACTTACTAAGCTATATGCTTATCTTCTTTTTTTTCTTGTCTTATAGAGTTACTAAGCCAGATCGGGAATTGAAGATCGTCGGAGACCCATCCACGCTATCAATACTTTTTGGTACATTGTGAACACTATTTTGAAATATGGCATGTATAGCAGACTTGGTTATTTTGTTACGTGTCATAAATGTCTAGGTTTAAATTACTACTTATAGTATCAAGCTAATCATTTTGTATGAAACCTTTGGAGTTAGTTTGTATTGTTAATAACAGATGTTATAATGATCAAATTGCACGCTATATTTTTGTTGGGTTTTATTTAATAGTATTTACCATGATTTGTTAATACCTCGTACCCTGTTCCGGCTACGGATATGGGTAAGGGGTGTTACAATGCATGTCCCAAACATGTCTTACACTGGCACATAGATAACCCGAATATCATGGCATGAATATCCGATTTGTTTCCTAGGGTTCCAATAGGATCTTTCTATTATCTCAATCATTAATATGCATTCTCAGTTCACAATCTAGCAACTCATGCTATATAAAATTAATAACAATTCGGATAGATGCATTAACAATGTAGTTATATTATTTACATACAACTTACCTTGGTTTACAAAAATGTACTCGACTAGTCAGTTTAGTCGACTTGCTTGGCTTTCCCCCGGTCTAGGTTCGGATTTGGAAAAACATGATCTATAATAACAAAATACACTCATTTAATCATTAATTACAATTAGGAATTCATAAATTTACTTCTTTGGTAAAATGACCATTTTGCCCCTAGACCTTGGCAAAATGACCATTTTTCCCCTATGCTCGAAATTTTATTTTTATCGAATTTCTTCATATCTTAGGACTAGCTGACCCCTTTTTACTCTTATAGCATCACCAAAATCTCACTATTTCACACACTTATCACCTATTTTGCAACTTATGCAAAATAGTCCCTTTAGGTGTTTTCATGCTAACACCCTTCACAAAAGTTGTTTAGAACTCTTCTAAGAGTCATATTCTTCCATAAAATTTTAGAAAATAACATGAACATTCACATGGTGAAACCCTAGACTTATCACCATTTTGCAAGGTAGTCCTCTCATTTGAAAGCCCATAAAACAAGCATTCCAAAAATGTAAAAATCATCAAGAAAATCATCAAGATCACTTACATTATGAGAGGAATAAGTTGCTTCAAATTTTCAGCTTTCAAACCTCCATATTTGCTAATATTTTTTTTTGAAAGAAGAGATGGAGAAGAAGAAAATAATAGCTAGGCTTTTAGGCACTATTTTATCACCAAATCATGACATCACTTACCTAAACCTTGACTATTTGTTTAATATCTATCCCATGGCCGGCCAACACAATTAAAAGAGGTATAATTGCCCTTTAAAAGCCCTCAATTTTAGTTCTCTAGCTATTTAACACATTTGGGTACTAAAATGCAACTTTTGCCTTTTATGTGATTTAGTCCTTTCTCGCAATCGGGCTCACAAACATTAAAATTAACTCGCCAAATTTTTCATAAATCATGCTAAAACCTCATAATAATAATAAAAATAATTTTCCCAACTTTAGATTTGTGGTCCCGAGACCACTGTTCCAACTAGGCCCTAATTCGGGCTGTTATATTTCTCCCTCCTTTAGGGATTTTCGTCCTCGAAAATCTTACTGATGAATAAGTTCAGATACTGCTCTCTCAGAGACTCCTCGGGTTGCCATGTGGCTTCCTCGACCCCATGTCTATGCCACAAAACCTTCACAAGTGGTATGTTTTTATTTCTCAATTGTTTGACTTCTCGAGCCAAAATCTTGACCGGTTTCTCACCATAAGTCATATCCAGAAGAATCTCAACGTCAGTTGGAGCAATTACATGCGAAGGGTCTGATCTGTACCGACGTAACATGGACACATGAAATACATCGTGAATCTTTTCTAACTTTGGTGGTAAGTTCCATCGGTAGGCAACAAGCCCTACCCTCTCGGTAATTTCGTAGGGTCCTACGAAACGAGGACTCAACTTGCCCTTTTTGCCAAATTTGAGGACTTTCCTCCACGGGGAAACTTTCAAAAATACCTTATCACTAACATCAAACTTAATTTCCTTTCGTCTCAAATCCGCGTAGGATTTTTGTCTATCCGAGGCGGCTCTCAGGCAGTCACGAATCACTTTAACATTCTTCTTAGCCTCTTTGACCAAATCGACCCCATGGATATGATTCTCTCTCAACTCAGTCCAGTATAAAGGCGTTCGACACTTTCGCCCGTACAAAGCCTCATAAGGCGCCATTTTCAGACTCGACTGATAGCTGTTGTTATAGGCGAATTCAACCAATGGCAAGTATGTTTCCCAACTTCCTTAATATTCGAGAACACAACATCTCAACATATCCTCTAAGATTTGTATTGCTCTTTCCGACTGCCCGTCCATTTGCAGATGAAATGCTGTGTCGAAACTTAACTTGGTTCCCAAAGCCTCTTGTAACTTTTTTCCAAAACCTTGAGGTAAACCTCGGATCCTTATCTGACACAATCGACAATGGCACTCCATGAAGTCTCACAATCTCAGAAATATATAAGTCGGCTAATTTCTTGAGGGAGTAATCAGTACGTACAGGTACAAAATGTGTCGAGTTAGTTAGTCTGTCGATAATAACCCACACTGCATCTTTCTTTTTCTAGGTTACTCGCAAACTGGTCACGAAGTCCATAGTGATTCTATCCCATTTCCACTCGGGGACGATAATAGGCTAAAGTAAATTCGAAGGTACTTGATGTTCAGCCTTTACTTGTTGACACACTAGGCATCTGGAAACGAACTCTAAAATGTCTTTTTTCATACCCGACCACCAATAGATTTTCTTAAGGTCGTTGTACATTTTCGCACTACCCGGGTGAATGGATAAACAACCACTATGTGCCTCACTCAGAATCTTCTGAATAAGCTCATTGTCTTTGGGTATATAAACTCTGTCTTTGAACATTAAACATCCATCGATACTGATGCAAAAATCTGTCTGTCTCACACTGAATTCTCTTAGCTTGCAATTCCTCATCATCATTCTGAGCTTCTCGGATCTCTTGAAGAAAGGTCGATCTAGCTCTCAACTCGACTAGAATTGAACCATCATTAGCTACAGTCAATTGAGTATTCAAAGCTCTCAAGGCAAACAATGACTTCCTATTCAGGGCATCGACGACTACATTCGCCTTTCCCGGATGGTAGTCGGTAATTAGCTCATAATCCTTTAATAGCTCTAACCATTGACGTTGCCGCAATTTCAACTCCTTTTGAGTCATCAAATACTTTAAACTCTTATGGTCGGTGAATACCCCACATTTCTCTCCATAAAAGTGGTGCCCCCAAATCTTCAGATCAAACACTATAGCCGCTAGCTCCGAATTATGGGTTGGATAATTTCTCTCGTGTAGTTTTAGTTGTCTCGAGGCATAGGCTATAACCTTTCTTTCTTGCATAAGCACACACCCTAAACCATTTAAGGAGGCGTCGCTAAAAATCACAAACTCCTTGCTCGACTCTAGCTGCACTAACACCGGGGCTTCCATTAACAAGGCCTTTAATCTCTCAAAACTTTGCTGGCATTTCTCCGTCCATTCAAACTTGGCGTCTTTTTGCAACAGCCTAGTCATTGGGATAGCTATCATAGGAAATCCATTTACAAACTATCTATAATATCAGTCCAAACCCAAAAAGCTTTGGACCTCTGTCACATTCCTTGGTGGCTTCCACTCAACAATAGCCGAGATCTTGCTTGGGTCTACTCGAATCCCGTCACCCGACACAATGTGTCCTAGGAACTCAACCTCCTTAAGCCAAAATTCAATCTTACTGAATTTGGCGTACAATTGTTGGTCTCTCAAGGTTTGCAATACAGCTCTCAGATGATCCGCGTGCTCATTCTTATCAGGCGAATAAATTAATATATCATCTATGAAGAAGACAACAAACTTATCCAAATATAGCCTAAAAATGAGGCTTATCAGATCCATAAAAACCATCGTAGCATTAGTTAAGCCAAAAGTCATGACGAGGAACTCATAATACCCGTATCTTGTTCGAAATGCAGTCTTCGGCATATCCTTCTCTTCAACCCTTAGCTGATAATAGCCAGACCTCAGGTTGATCTTAGAAAACACAGTGGCTCCCTTTGACTGATCGAACAAATCATCAATTCTTGGCAAAGGATACTTGTTTTTCACTGTCACCTTGTTGAGTTGTCTATAGTCGATGCATAGCCTCATCGATCCATCTTTCTTCTTCACAAAAAGTACCAGAGCACCCCACGGGGAATAGCTCAGTCTCGCAAAACCCTTGTCTGTTAGCTCTTGCAACTGTGCTTTCAATTCTCTCAACTCTGTTCGAGCCATCCTATACGGGGCGATCGAGATGGGTGCCATTCTAGGAACTAATTCAATCTCAAACTCAACTTCCCTCATTGGAGGTAATCCTGGTAACTCTTCCGGGAACACATCTGTGAACTTGTAGACTATCGGCACTAATTCAATCTTTAACTCTAACTCTTGAGTATTCAGCACAAAAGCTAAATAAGCCTCATATCCTTTTCTCAAATATTTCTCAGCAGTTAAAAACGATACTATTACGAGCATTCTATTTGACTTATTTGGTCCAACTCGAAGGACATTCCCGTCTTCACATTTCAGCTTAATTTCTTTCTTTCCACAGTCCACTACAACACTATGCGCAGTCAACCAATCCATCCCGAGGATTATATCAAACTCATTGAATGGCAGTAACATTAAGTTAGCCGAAAAACAATGACTTCTAACTGTTAAAGGACAATCTCGACACACTTGGTCTACTAACACATATTTACCCAAGGGGTTGGACACTCTTATTACAAATTCAGTAGACTCCACTATCATGTTCATTTGAGGAATCAATTCCATACAAACATAGGAGTGGGTAGACCCTAGATCAATTAATGCAACAACAAATATATCATGGATAGAAAATGTACCTGTGATCACATCAGGAGACTCTTCCTCGAATAGCATATGTCTTTGCAGGTGCTCTGCCCTCGAACCTCACTGCAACATCTTTTACCGTACCCCTACTACTAGCCCCACTCTCGGGGTTCTTTTGTTGTTTACCCCTCAATGGAGCATTGCTTTTTTTCATTTCTTGCTTCCTCTCTCTCTCTTCCATCTCAGGGCATTCGCGATAAAGTGGTCTAGTGACCACATTTATAGCAGCCCCTCTCGTTCCCTTGGCACTCGCCAAAATGGCGCCTACCACACTGCGAGCATTCTGGCCTATTGGGTCGAGTGCTACCGACACTTACGACCGAAGTGATCTGGGATCTCGAAGCTATGTTCTGTCAATTTTTATTTCTATTTGAGAATCCCGCCGAAGTATTTGATCGGGTAATGAATTCGTTCGACCACTTAGAGGAGGATTGTTGTGATTTCCCCACCGGTCTTTTCTTTGAGTCTCGTGACTTAAAAGCCGCCTTACTCCTTTCTTTAATTAGTTGTTCAGCCTTACAGGCTCTATTCACAATGGCTACAAATTCCTGTAGTTCTAGAATGCCAACAAGCACTCGAATATCCTCATTGAGGCCATCTTCAAACCTCTTACACATGATGGCTTCTGTAGATACGCACTCCCTTGCATACTTGCTGAGCTTCACAAATTCTCGTTCATATTCCGTTACTGACATTCGACCTTGCTTTAACTCTAGGAATTCTTTCCTTTTCTAGCCCATGAACATCTGGCTAATGTACTTCTTCCTGAATTCTTCTTGGAAAAATTCCCAAGTTACTCTTTCATTCGGTACGACGGACACAAGAGTGTTCCACCACTAATAAGATGAGTCCCGTAGAAGTGACACAACACACTTTACGCACTCTTCAGGTGTGCATGACAGTTCATCGAATACCCTGAGGGTGTTTTCTAGCCATAACTCTGCCCTCTCCGGATCATCATCTATACTAGCCCAAAATTCCTCGGCCCGTTATTTTCGGATCTTGTCTACCGGAGGCCTATCTCTTCTAAATATGTCCATACCTTGCGGAGCTACTGAGGCATAATGAAGAATTGGAGGAGGTGGGAGAGGTGGAATGTTCAGGTTCGCATGAACAAACTCCGTATACCAAGCATCCATCATACGGAGGTAGGCTTCTTTAGCCCCTCCATCATGGCCCATAGGCACGGGCTCACTCTCTATTGGCGCAGTCCCTTCTATGGGAGCCGGCGCATTACTTTCCACGTAATGTATAGCTAGATGAAAACATAATTTATAATCGTTAAAACTCGTCACACTATCAAAGTACAACTATGGCATGTATAGCTAGACTGGTACTCTCGCTAGGTTAGTCCTAGAATCGACTAAACCATAGCTCTGATACCACTAAATGTAACACCCCTTGCCCGTATCCAACTCTGGAATAGGGTTTGAGGTGCTATCAAACTTAAACTTAACCAATCTTAGTAAATCGGACCATAAAATTTTGATCAATGTAAAACTTTTCATTTCATATTCAATTTGTCCCTTAATAGGGCTTACAGGGCCCAAAACATCCATTCAAGGTGGTTCGAGGCCAAACCGATGGCTCAAGAAAACTCATAGAAATTCATGCTTTAAGGTTCCACATGCCTGTGTTCTAGGGACACGCCCTTATCCCATACCCGTGTGGCCAATTTAATTCCATAAGTTTTCAATAAAATAGGTGCAGACTTCACACGGTTGGGATACATGCCCGTGTCCCTTACCCGTGTCCTTTCACACGACCACGACACGCCTGTGGTGTAACCCGTGTGTAAAAACCTGGGTATTCTGTTTCTAACGTTAGCATCACACGACCATGGTACATGATCGTCTACTAGGCTGTGCCCCTTCACACGGCTGAGACACACGACCGTGTCTTTACCCGTGTGACCATCACCTTGCATTCTGACTTGAAATTTCTAAGTACAGGGGACACACGACCTTCTCACATGCCCATGAGGCACACGCCCATGTATCTACCCATGTGGACAATATGAGGCTATTTACCAAGTTTCATTGCCACCTTATTATGCCTATTTTCATGTCAATACCAACCAATACCAAATCAAGCATGATAGACATTCATTTAACCATTAAGATGCATCTATTATAGACTCAAAATGATTTTTATTCTCATTCAAGGCTTAATGTGAAGTGTGGAATCAATTCCAAGCTAACACAATTGGCCATTTCTCAAAGAAACAAAATAATAATGTCTAGTCCTATACATGCCATAATAAAAAATATAAATCCTACTATATTGAGAATTACGGCTGATAGTGTGATCGATATCTCTGACTTCAAGGGATCCTTGAGCTAGCGAAGCGGCACTGAAAGTAAAGAAAAAGGAAAGAGAGTAAGCATAAATCTTAGCAAGTCACATATAAATAAATATACAACAACAATTTCACCATTAGTCATCATACTCGTAGTTCAATGGTAAACATAAACTCTACTTACTCATTACTGACTACTCAAGTCACATTTTCTAATTTGAGCTCACTACTCATGCATACCAACTTGGTACCTGTACCACTCACAACATTAGTATACTTTCCTTATCAAACCACTTTCATAACCTTCAAAGTTGGACCTTCCGGAATACTACCGGATATTCTATAAGCTTCAGACGTAGGGTAGTTGCCGATGCCATGTCCCAGACATGGTCTTATACTAGCTCTCGTATATACGTACTGATGCATGTCCCAGACATGTCTTTCACTAGCACAAATCTTAGCCGATGCATGTCCCAGACATGTCTTACACTGACTATCATCATCGAAGCCTATGCATGTCCCAGACATGTCTTACACTAGCACTCGTCTCAATGCCGATGCCATGTCCCAAACATGGTCTTACACTGGCTATCATTATGTGGCCGATGCATGTCCAAGACATGTCTTACACTGGCACACAAATAACCCGAATGTCATGGCATGAATATCTAGTTTGTTTCCTAGGGTTCCAACAGGATTTTTCTATTATCTCAATCATTAATATGCATTCTCAGTTCACAATCTAGCAACTCATGCTATATCAAATTAATAAAAATTCAAATACATTCATTAACAATGTAGTTATATTATTTACATACAACTTACCTCGGTTTACAAAATGTACTCGACTAGTTGATTTAGTCGACTTGCTTGGCTTTCCCCTGGTCTAGATTTGGATTTGGCAAAACTTGATCTATAATAACAAAATACACTCATTTAATCACTAATTACAATTAGGAATTCATAAATTTACTTCTTTGGTAAAATGACCATTTTGCCCCTAGACCTTGGCAAAATGACCATTTTGCCCCTATGCTCGAAATTTGATTTTTATTGAATTTATTTATATCTTAGGACTAGTTGACCCCTTTTTACTTTTATAGCATCACCAAAATCTCACTATTTCACAGACTTATCACCTATTTTGCAACTTATGCAAAATAGTCCCTTTAGGTGTTTTCATGCTAACACCCTTCACAAAAGTTGTTTAGAACTCTTCTAAGACTCATATTCTTCCATAAAATTTTAGAAAATAACATGAACATTCACATGGTGAAACCCTAGACTTATCACCGTTTTGCAAGGTAGTCCTCTCATTTGAAAGCCCATAAAACAAGCATTCCAAAAATGTAAAAATCATCAAGAAAATCTTCAAGATCACTAACATTATGAGAGGAATAAGTTGCTGTAAATTTTCAGATTTCAAACCTCCATATTTGCTTATATTTTCGGTGGAGAGAAGAGATGGAGAAGAAGAAAATATTAGCTAGGCTTTTAGGCATTATTTTATCACCAAATCATGACATCACTTACCTAAACCTTGACTATTTGTTTAATATTTGTCTAATGCCCGGCCAACACAATTAAAAAGGGTATAATTGCCCTTTAAAAGCCCTAAATTTTAGTTCTCTAGCTATTTAACACAGTTGGGTACTAAAATACAACTTTAGCCTTTTATGCGATTTGTCCTTTTTCACAATCGGGCTCACAAACATTAAAATTAACTCCCCAAATTTTTCATACACTAATATAATCATGCTAAAACCTCATAATAATAATAAAAATAATTTTCCCAATTTCGAATTTGTGGTCCCGAGACCACTGTTCTGACTAGGCCATAATTTGGGCTGTTACAATAATCACTATGAGCCACACTTCATGGCCATATATAAGTAACTCAATGTAAGCCAATACCTTTGGCTAATCATAATAATGGCTAACATAAAAACTATGTCCCTATACATGCCACTCACACGAAAACGCTTAACAAAAATGGGTCACTACTTCAAAAGCGTTGGCTTGATAGTGTGATGCTGCCTTCGACGATCTCCAACCCCGAGCTAACCTGTGATCACTAAAGAAAAGGAAAGGAAGGGAGTAAGCTTTATAGCTTAGTAAGACCGTATGAAAATAATAAGCAACTTATCAACTTGCTTCTCATGGTAATACAACCATATTTACACTGTTATTTATGATTAGGTCAAGCTGTTTTCTCGAGTCACAATCGTTAAATTATTTATATCTAGAGCTACAGAACTCCAAATTAACTTTTGATAATTTTGTATGAAACTAGACTCACATATCTTCTTACCATAAAATTTTTAGATTTTTTGGTCTAGCCAATAAGTACAGTTTATTCATTAAAGTTACCCCTTTTTCACTATTTGACAGTTCTGACCCCTCTTCACTAAAAATTAATTATCTCATGATATGAGACTCGGATGATGTTACCGTCTATTTATCTTAAAAATAGGCTCATTAATAATTCTAAGAATATAAGTTATAGCCCACAAATAGTTTTGTACAATTTTCAATGATTTTATAAATTTAGAACAGGGGATTTCGAAATCATTTTGACTCTGTATCACAACAATTAAAATATTTCATAATATGAAACTCTTTTGCTTACACCGTTTCTTCTATGTGAAATTAGACTCATTAAGCCTTAATTTTATATTCTATTCATCCTGTTACTCAATTTTCACAGTTTTTGGTGGATTTTCAAAGTCAGGCTACTGCTGCTGCCTAAAATTGTTTTAGTGTAAATTAATAATACTAAGTTTATCACACCTTATTAATTCATTTTCACCACATTGGTAAAAATACATGTTTATACATCATAAGTATAGACCTAGAATCATAAGGTCATCACAAAATCATTCTCATAGGCATGACTTACCTATTTACATCATCACCAAATGTACATCATAAATCGAAATCATTTTCATGAGTTTGGCATACATTCCTGTGTTACTTAACATGCTTATATACTTACTCATATTCATTCCTTATTAATCATACAACACGGATTGAATTCACATCTCATCAATTTCATGTAAGTACCTGTACTACTCACCACATGGTTATAAGTTCTCTCATTTTGATATAAACCATAAATCTCCCGTTAAACCATTTGGAATACTACAGGATATCCAATAGCCCCAAACATGGGATAAGATGCTGACGCCATGTCCCAGACATGGTCTTACACTGGCTAGCACATCAAAGTTGATGCCATGTCCCAGACAGGTCTTACACTAACTTTCATATATCGAGGCCAATGCCGTATCCTAGAGAAGTCTTACACTGGCTCTCATCTATCGGTGTCGATGCCATGTCCCAAACAGGTCTTACACTAACACACAACGAGCTGACACCATGTCCCAGACAGGTCTTACACTAGCTTGTATATCTCGAGGCTGATGCATGTCCTAGACATGTCTTACATTAGCTCTTGTCTCAATGTCGATGCATGTCCCAGACATGTAAGGCTGGCTCTCATAATGTGGCCGATGCATGTCCCAGACATGTCTTACACTAGCATACATATCACCCAATGTCATGGCATGAATATCCAATCTATTCCTAATGTTCAACCGAAATTTTATCACGTTAAGTCTCATCATACCATTACTCATAGTCACAATCAAACAATTTATGCTATATCAATTTAATCACGCATAATAACCATGTAGTTGCATTATTTACACCCAACTTACTCGTTTCAATGGAATATCATATTCCATCAAATTTCCAATGCATTCAATCATCACATATATGTTATTAATATTTGGCATCACTTTCTCATACACAATATCTTCAACATAAAATTCAATACAATCATAGCAAGATAGATTTCAAGTATATTAACAATAACATGGATGTCATACTTATTTAATCACACAGACTTACCTCAAATGCAATTTCGGCTAATTATTCTCTTTTTGTCCTTACCCATGTACTTTCTCGATTTAAGCCCGAATCTTGATTTTTCTTGATCTAACATAATTAAATTCACTAATTTAATCACTAAATATAATTGGACAATCAAAATTCACATTTTTTGCAAAATAACCATTTTGCCCCTAGACTTTCACAAAATGACCATTTTACCCCTAGGACCAAAAATTGATTTTTATTAAAATTCTTTATTAGCCAATCCTAATTGACCATTTATTACTCTTATGAAAACCCCAAATTTCAACTATTTCATGCAATTACAACCTATTTTATAACTTTTACAACACATATGATTTCATGGGAAAATCCTGGACTCTCAACCAATTTGCAAAATAGTCCACTCAATAGCTAGATTAAGTTTTAGGGGTCCCAAAAATGTAAAAATCTTCAAGAAAAGTCATCAAAATCACTTACTTGCAAGAGAACTAAGTGGCTAAAATTTTAGGCTCTTAAAACCCCCTTGCTTGCTGCCATTTTTGGTGGGGAAGAAGAAAGATGAAAAGATGATACCTTTTGTTTTATTTTATTCTATTTTTTGTCAAAATTAAGTTACCAACCACACCTAATTTTGACTTTTCTACTTTGTTTCTCTCTATGGCCAGCCAAGCCTTTCTTAAGGGTCCATTTGATCTTTAAAGACCCCAAATTTTGGTTCTCTAGCTATTTAACATAT
This sequence comes from Gossypium longicalyx, assembly GCA_025698465.1. NCBI lineage: Eukaryota > Viridiplantae > Streptophyta > Magnoliopsida > Malvales > Malvaceae > Gossypium > Gossypium longicalyx. Next base: position 50,244,574 of record CM046995.1, read on the forward strand.
TTATCTAGCAAAACAAAACTTTTGCCCTTTATGCGATTTAGTCATTTTTCTCAATTAAGCTAGCAATCGCTAAAATTATTTCACCAAAATTTTCATGCAGTCATATAATCATGCTATAACACATAAAATAACATTAAAAACAATTTCTTCAGCCCTGGAAGAGTGTTCCGAAACCACTATTCTGACTAGGCCTAAAATTGGGCTGTTACAGTGTATGATGATTCGAAAACGTCATGTTGTGTCTTATAAAGAGTATTTTGATCATTAAAATGTTGCTATGAATTGTGGTTATGACATGTATAAAGATGTAAGGGATTGTGGGTAACATGAAGGCTTGGAAAATAGCCTAACTGTTGGCCACACGGACTGAGACACGACCGTGTGTCTCATCCGAGTGAGGGACATGGCTCGGTGACATGGGCATGTGGCCCGGCCGTGTGGTTCAAATTGTGTGCTGACGTTATAAACAGAGAGTTACACGGCTTGAGGACACGAGCGTGTTGATGACACACGGGCGTGCCCTTGTATCCACACAGGCGTGTGACTCTGTTTTATGAGAAAAATTTCTAAGTTTTCCCAGAACTTTCCAAAGTTCTCAGTTTAGTCTCGGACCATTTTAAATGCAAGGTATGGACCTCGTAGGCCTATAATAGGGACACTATGAATATATTTGATTGGTTTTAAACTTGGAACGAAATTTTATGACTCAGTTTTGAATGATTAAGAATCTCTCAGTTTAGTAACGCCTTGTATCCTGTCCCGGTGTCAGATACGAGTAGGGGATGTTACATTTAGTGGTATCAGAACTATGGTTTAGTCGATTCTCAGACTAACCTAGCATGAAAGAGATTCTAGCTATGCATTCCACCAATCCATGATAGTGTGTTGTCTCCCGACGCGAATGAGAACCATCTTGTTTGGATAGAGGTACTCTCCAACCGAGCTACACCGACCATGTTAAATGCGATGCTAAGGTTTTCGGGTAAAGTATAGTTATGATAAGCCTGGATTTAGAAAATTATGAATAAAAGTTCATGATATACGTGATAACATGTGAGGTGGAAATGCATGTTGTGATGAGTATCCATGCTTGTTCAATGATTCATATGATGTTGTACACGTACTTGATTAAATGAAATGAGGTAAAAGATTATATCATAATGAGCTCATCTATGATAGATTTATTTGAACGAATGCATGTGTTTAGGTAACTTATCGAAAGTATCGATGGATAAATGCCTATGTATACTTGTTTGAATAATTGCAAATGGCAAACTCGTGGAGCCCAAGTAAATGTATTAAATTGATTGGTTTGATTTATAAAACTGAAATGATATGTATATGATGATGTGCAAGATAAAAGTTTCAATTGTGGCATACTTACTCATGTTTGTTTGACCCTCATAAGATACTATGTGCATGACTTGTTTGATGAAATGAATGAGATAAGTAAAGTTGTTCAGAACTCATGAAGTGCATACATAAGTGCACTTGATTAAATAAGATAGTTTGAAAATTCGTGTAATACAAGTATGAATAAAAATTTGCCTGAAGTGAATGAGATGCTTGTGAAAATTTCACTATGATGATGAAATAGCGGTATATGATATTCATATGTGTATAAGAGATGAGTTATGGACCTTACGACCCACCCCCTTACTAGGGTGGTGTTGCGGTAAAGGATTTTTGGGGATTAGAGTTGAATAAGCTCACAAGTATGAGATCAAATGATTCAATGGTAGAACGACTACAAATATGATCAGAGATTAAAATGGATTGATACATTAATGTGGAGCTAGTAAGAGATAGTTGGAGGAATAATAATATTCGAGATGTAAGATATCTGAATGTGGTAATCACAGTGATCAGATTATGACTGTCTTTCGTAAGGCACTTTATGAGTCCATTTATTTCTGGAAATTGTTCGTAGTGGATGTATATTCTCTGATGAATTTTTGTAATATGGAAATGTTCCCTGATCTTAATGATAGACAAAGGCATTGTCAATTTGATTGGTACATAATCTACATGACCCTATTTCTTTCTAGTATTGTGTTACCTTCCGTCTGTTGGGAATTGATGAAAAAGGTGTATGATGCTATGATTCGGTTCCTTCTAATAGTTGAATTGTTCGATATGTATATGGGAAAGTATATTATTCTTGTTGCATCCATCTTAAGTGGTCAGAATGATATTTTCTTCTGGACTTCTTTTCTCTAATGAACCATTGAGGTCTTTCACGTTTTCTTATGAACCTTGTTTTTGGTCTTTCGATACGGTATCGTGATTAGATTTTATTGTTTTGGATTTCTTTAATTCTTGTATAAAGAATTAATATCGACAAAGGCATAAGTAGTGAAACTGTGAGTTTCAATTTGTTTGGTGGATTTCTTTTCCGAGTAAGTTAATTAAAGTTAATGCTTTCTAGTGGTATATTTTTGTTATTTTGAGTTAAAGTAATAGTAAAGGTCTTTGATTGGCATGATAAGTGAGATTTTGAAAGATTTTTGTATTTGAGTTGTGTTAATAGCATGAAGAAAGGAACAATTGGTTATGATATTGTTTGATAGCAGAACCCGACTTAGTTGTTTATTCTATGCGAATTATTTGTTTGAAAGATTAAATGAGGTGTTTATGCTCGAGTATATTTTTCGAGCTGGAAATAAGGTTCCATCTCTTATACGAGTAAAGGATGGACATTTGAATAAAGAAAGTATATTTTCTAGGAGACCATCTTATGAATTAAAATTATTATGATTGATAAAGTTATCACTGAGTGAAAATGGAATGGCTTATTATATGTTAGTAAAGCTTTGATTAGATGAGAACATTGTTAACCGAAGCCTTTGAACTGGTCTAGTCTATGTTGAGCAAAGACTTCCTGATTTTCAGTGATGTATTGTTGTTTGAATGATGATGTGTTTTAAGACAACAAGACAAGTGATAACTTAAAGTATCTGATGTCATAGAAAGACCTGAGTTTGCTATAGTGTAAATGACTTAGGTATTAAAAGTTGATGAGATGGTTATTGTATGATCTTTGAGAAAAGCCAAATACAGTCACTAGGGCTTCGACAGAAAATCCAGAGCTGATATAGAAGTTGCAAGGAAATTCAGAAGAGCAGTGTATTAGTGATCGAGTTTGAAACTTGACATTTCTAATCCTTGTGAGTGAATACTTTACCTGTTAATAGAGTTAAAGTTGAATATCAAGTGTCATCAGAAATATTTTCGTCAGTGTTGATGCTAGAATGAAAATGAGAAAGAGTTACTATGGATTTCATATCTGGATTATCCCCATTTCTGAAAAAGAAAAGATGTTATGTGACTCGTATTAAGTGTTTGATGAAATATGTAAGATCATGTCAGTATGTACTGAATTATCACTTATCAAATTAAATGAATTATGTACCTCTGAGATTGTCGAACTTCATAGAATTCTAGTCTTTGTCAATCGGATTGAGATCTAGGATTTGTATCGTGATTTATTGAGAAATTAAAGGAGGCTTTAAAATTTCAAAGCGACTGAGAGTCGAATTTGTGAACAATCGGGGCGTAAGAATTATAGAGAGTATGAGGCCATGATGAACTGGCTAGCTTCACCTTTTGAATCTGAAAAGATCTAACTATGTTATGTGTGTATGTGCCATTACAGTATGTAACGGACCTTTGTGTATATGAATTTTCCGATAGAGGTCAAGATTCAGTTAATGTGTAGTATAGCGAAGAATCGCTCATAATTTCAGTATGAAAGATTAAAAAGATGGGATAGAAGAGTCTATGTGAAAGTTAAACCACTCTTCTGGTAAGATTTTCGGGGACGAAAATTCCTAAAGGGGGGAGAAATGTAACATCCCGAAATACGGCCTAGTCAGAATAGTGGTTTCGGGACCCCAAATCTGACATGAGAAAATACATTCTTATTATATTTTTATGGTCTACAATTTCACAGAATGATTTTGTGAAAATTTCTTTCGAAAATTTTGACGTTTGGGTACTCAATTTGGTCAAAAGGACTAAATTGTAAAAGGTGCAAAAGTTGAGTTCTACATGCTAGAGGTGCCCAATTGTTATGAAAATTTAAATTGGAGGTCCTTAGATGGTAATTAGACCATTGGTTAATTTTTTGGACAAAAATAGACATGAAATGGGTGAAATAGAATATTTTTGAGTCAGGGGCATTTTGGTCTTTTGGTAATTAAAATAATAAAAAGGAAAAATAAGCCAAATTCATGCCCATCTTCTTCATCCAGTTGAAATTTACATGGAAGCCATGGCTAGGGTTTGGTTCAAGCTTCCAAGCTCATTTGTAAGTGATCCCGAGTCCCGTTTTTAATGTTCTTTACATTTTTAAAGTCCCGGTAACATGATCCACTCATGTCTACCATTATTTTGAGCTAGGGTTTATGTTTAAAAATTGATCCATGAGTGACATACTGGTATTTTGAGGTTTAATGGTAGATTATGCATGTTTATGGTTAAAGGAACGACTTTTACTAAGTGATTTTCGATGAAAACGTCCGAAAGGACCGTTTTGTAAAACTTGTAAAAATGGTCATAAAAGGGTGAGTTAGTGGAAATTGGGGGCTGCCATAGTTATGAAAATGATTTGGCTAGGCTTAAAATGAAAGGAAATTGAATAACAGTCATTTTACGAGCCTAGGGGCCAAAACATAAATAAGTTAAAGTTTAGGGGTCAAAATGTAAATTTGTAAAAGTATGATTTATGGACCCATTTGAATAATGTGAGTAATAAATTAGCTATATTTGTAATGTTAGATCAAGGAAATCGAGATTCAGGCTTAAATCGGGAAAATACAAGGTTATCGACTAAAATGGAAAATTACCGTTTCCGGGTCCGAGGTAAGTTCATTTGTCAATAATAATGCAATGCTTGTTTAAATTAAAAATCCCTTATTGTTATTGTATGAATGGCATGAGTGAATACATTGAAAGGTGATGGAATGAGTTCATGATGTGAAAATATGATATGAAACAATGATGCATGGAATTCAAGAGAATAATGATACATGATTAGTAAGTACATAATTAATGTGACAATGTATGATATTTATAATGCTTTGATAGTATGTGAAATGTAAATGTTTCATTTCTACCATGTTTTATGTGTCTCGATGTTTTATGTATTATATGTTAATTGTTACCATGAAAAGATGATTGATATTATGAAACTATTGTATTGATGAAAATATGGTAAAATGTCCTAGTTGAATAAAAATGACATCTGATGGATACGCCATTCTTACATGATACGAGATCCTGTACGTGTTGTAGAAAAGGATTTAGCCTGAACATGTAATCCGTTGATCTCAGTATAGAAAGGATCTTGTAACACCCCTCACCCGTACCCGACGCTGGGACAGGGTTCGAGGCATTACCGGTAATTCACCTTCACAAACTTACTAAATCGGGTCACCAAATTTCGCCCAAATTTAAAACCTATCAAACATGTACACTCTATCCCTTACACAGGCCTTCGAGGCCTAAAACACACCTAGGGGCAGTATGGGACACAACCAAAAACATTCGATAAACTTTAGGTAATTTTTCCTTACTTTGAAGTGTGACACGCCTGTGTGATGGGGCCATGTGGTCACACATGCCCGTGTGGCTTGGGACACGCCCGTGTCCTCCGCCTGTGTGCAACACTGACTTCAGCCTCAACATTCTGTTAAAAGCACACGGCCAAGACACACGCTCGTGTACTTAGCCCGTGTTCTATACTGACTTATAATTTCAAGTGTAGGGGACACACGACTATACCACACACCCATGGGGGTGACCCGTGTGTCACACACGGCCTAGATACACGCCCGTGTATCTACCCGTGTGGACCTTATTAGGCCATTTTCTAAGCCTTTGATCACCCTCCATACTTATAGATTACTTGTACACATAATAAGGCCGAATTATACACTTATATATATAAGACTTTAATTAGACCTCATTACATGCAAACCTCATGTCATTGGTTTCATACATGCTAAGTTAATCCTTATCTTGCATTTAAGGAATTCCACGTCCACTTGACATATTTAAGATTGGCTCGTTTTTATAACTCATTGCCAATTATAACCAAGTCATCATATGTGAACATAAACATGCATAGAATTGTAGGTCAGTGCCTACTTCCAAAAAAGCCAAGTTACCATGGCCATATACAAAACGATAAGTGCATGAGGTTATAGTATGATTATATTAGTGCATGAAAAATTTGGGGAGTTGATTTTAATGTTTTTGAGCCAGATTGCAAAAAAGGACTAAATCGCATAAAAGGCAAAAGTTACATTTTAGTACCCAAATGTGTTAAATAGCTAGAGAACTAAAATTGGGGATTAGAACCTTTTATAAGAGCATAGCCGGCCATAGGGTCAAGAGGAGACAAATTCTAGAATTTGGTGGGTTAGGTGACTTATTTTGACTAAAATAGAAATAGATGAAAAAAGGATGATATCATCCCTTTCCATCTTCTTCCTCCCCCAAAATTTTTAGCAAAGAATGGGGTTTTGAAAGCTTCAAAAATTTCAACAACATAAAGCCTCTCAAGTAAGTGATTTTGAAAGTTTCTCTTAATGATTTTTACATTTTTGGACTCCTTGAAGCATAGGCTTTTTAATGAGAGGACTACCTTCAAAAATGGTGATAAGCCTAGGGTTTCACCATGTAAATGTTCATGTTATTTTCTGAAATTTTATAGAAGAATATGAGTCTTAGAAGAGTTCTAAACAACTTTTGTGAAGGGTGTTAGCATGAAAACACCTAAAGGGACTATTTTGCATAAGTTGCAAAATAGGTTATGTGTGAAATAGTCGGATTTTGGGGATGCTATAAGAGTAAAATAGGGTCATCTAGTCCTAAGATACAAAGAAATTCAATACAAATCAAATTTCGAGCATAGGGGAAAAATTGTTATTTTGCCAAGGTTTAGGGGCAAAATGGTCATTTTACCAAAGAAGTGAATTTATGAATTCCTAATTTTAACTAGAGATTAAATGAGTGTATTTTGTTATTATAGATCAAGTTTTTCCAAATCTGAACCTAGACCAGGGGAAAGCCAAGCAAGTCGACTAAATCGACTAGTCGAGTACATTTTGTAAACCGAGGTAAGTTGCATGTAAGTAACACAACTACATTGTTAATGCATGCATTCAAATTGTTATTGGTTTGATATAGTATTAATTGCTAGATTCTGAGCTGAAAATGCATATTAATGATTAAGATAATAGAAAGATCCCGTTGGAACCCTAAGAAACAAACTGGATATTCAAGCCATGATATTCGCGTTATTTGTGTGCCAGTGTAAGACATGTCTGGGACATGCATTGGCCACATAATGAGAGCCAGTGTAAGACCATGTCTGATACATGGCATCGCCATTGAGACGAGTGCTAGTGTAAGACATGTTTGGGACATACATCGATCTCAATGATGATAGCCAGTGTAAGACATGTCTAGGACATGCATCAGCATGTATATACAAGAGCTTGTATAAGACCATGTTTGGGACATGGCTTTGGCCTCGATGATGATATCCAGTGTAAGACCATGTCTGGGACATGGCATCGATAATTTATCCCATGTTTGAGGCTTATAGAATATCCGGTAGTATTCCGAAAGGTTCAACTTTAAAGATTATGAAAGTGATTTAATAAGGAAAGTATAATAATGTTGTGAGTGGTACAGGTACCTAGTTGGTATGCATGAGTAATGAGCTCAAGTTAGAAAAGTGACTTGAGTGGTCGATAATGAGTAAGTCAAGTTTATGCTTACCTTTGAACTATGAGTATGATGACTAATGGTGAAATTATTGTTGTATACTTATTTATATGCAACTTATTAAGCTTTATGCTTACTCTCTTTCCTTTCCCTTTTCTTTCTGTGCCGCTTAACTAGCTCAAGGATCTCTTGAAGTCAGAGATATCAATCACACTATCAGCCGTAATACTCAGTATAGTAGGATTTATAGTTTGATTATGTCATGTATAGCACTAGACAATATTATTTTGTGTCTTTGAGAATTGGCCAAATGTGTTGGCTTGGAATAGATTTCACATTTCACATTAAGCCTTGAATAAGGATAACATTCATTTTGAATCTATAATAGATGAATCTTCATGGTTAAATGAATGTCTATCATGCTTGATTTGGTATTGGTTGGTATTGAAATGAAAATAGGCATACTAGGGTGGCAATGAGGCTTGGTAAATTGCCTCATATTGCCCTCATGGGTAGACACACAGGTGTGTGTCTAGGCCGTGTGTGACACACGGACAACCCCATAGGTATGTGAGAAGGTTGTGTGTCCCCTGTACTTAGAAATTTCAAGTTAGAATGCATGGTAATGGTCACATGGGCAGAGACACGACCTTGTGTCTCAGCCGTGTGGAAGGGCACAGCCTAGTACACGGGCGTGTACCATGGTCGTGTGATGCTGACGTCAGAATAGAATACCTAGGTTTTTGTACACAGGCTGCGCCATGGGCGTGTCGTGGCCGTGTGAAAGGACACGGTCAAAGGACACAGGCGTGTGTCCAGGCCGTGTGAAGTCTGCACTTGTTCATGAAAAATTGTGGAATTAACTTGGTCGCACGGGTACAGGACACGGGCGTGTCCCTAGCACACGGACGTGTGCCCTATACTCACATGGGCGTGTGGAGCCTTAAAGTATGAATTCTTTGAGTTTTTCTTGAGCCATTATTTTGGGTCCCGAACCATATTGAGTGTATGTTTTGGGCCCGTAAGCCCTATTAAGGGACAAATTAAATATGAAATGAAAAGTTTTAAAATTGATCAAAATTTCATGCCTCAATTTCCTAAGATTGGTTGAGTTTAAGTTTGGTAGCATCTCAAACCCTGTTTTGGTGTTAGATACAGGCGAGGGGTGTTACATTTAGTAGTATCAGAGCTATAGTTTAGTCGGTACTAGGACTAACCTAGCTAGAGTACGAGTCTAGCTATACATGACAAAAAAAATATAATGATAGTGTGAAGATTCTTGACGATTATAAATTATGTTTTTTTTTCTTATATAGTAAATGGATCCTGATAAAACCATGGCGGATGACGTGGAAAGTAATACGCTGACTCCCGCCGAGGGGACCGCGTGTAATATCCCGAATTAGGGCCTAATCGGAATAGTGGTTTCATGACCGTAAATTCGAGAAAGAAATAATTATTTTATAATTATTTTGAGATTTATGATATGATTGCATGATTGTGTGAAAATTTCGTGACGAAATTCTATGCATAAAGTGCTTAAGTTGAAATTAGGGACTAAATCGAATAAAATGCAAAACTTGCATTCTAGAAGTTTTTAGTATGAAATTACTTTGGAATATTAATGAGGAGGTCTTAAATATAAATTTGACCAATTTCTAAAATTTCGGACAAAAATGGGCTTGTACATGAAAATTTTCAAAGAAAGGTATTAAGGGTATTTTGGTCATTTTGTAATTAAAAGAGTAAAAAAAGGAAAAAGATGGAAAAATATGTCCATCTTCTTCATTAGGACGAAAACTAAAGGGTTCTCCATAGCTAGGGTTTGTTTCAAGCTTCCAAGCTCCATAGTAAGTGATTCCAAGCCCCGTTTTTAATTTTTTTACGTTTTTGGAGTCCCGGTAACTTGATTTAGTTTATGCTAGCAATAATTTAACCTAGGGTTCATATTTGGAAAAATACCCATAGGTGAAATTTGTGTATTTTTGTGTTTTATGATAGAATATGAGGTTTTAAATAATGCTAGGCAACTTGTGCTACTCGGTTTTAAGTGAAAACAAGTAAAAGGGCTTAATCGGTAAAAATACCTAATATTCATAAGTACATGTTAGAGTGTGAATTTGATGTTTCCATAGAAGGGAAAAATGATCATCATGTCATAAAACATAAGAAAATGGGATGAAGTTTAATTCCCGAGCCTAGGGGCAAAAGTGTAATTTTGCAAAAGTTTAGGGGCAAAATGGTAATTTTTCTAAAGTTTGTATTTGGGGCTGTTTTTATGAATGTGTGTATTAACTAAGATTAATTTGGCATTATAGATCAAGCGAAACGAGATTCAAGTCGTGATCAAGGGAAAAACAAAGTTTACGAGGAATAGGCTTGATTGCTAATATTTTGTATCGAGGTAAGTTCATGTGTAAATGTAGTAACATAATTGTCATTTTAAGTAATTTAATGTTATTTATGTGATATGATGATTAATATCATGAAATATTATGCTTTATGGTTATTATTGAATAATATGTAAATTATGATTTGTTACCGAATATCGGTTTCGATGTTCCGTGGAAGACAGCAAAGATGTGTAATTGAGGAAAAAACCCGTTTGAACCTTGGGAATAGATTAGAATACAAGTGACATGTCACTAGGATGGTTGGGCATCCGAACTCGTTGAGTTGAGTCCGAGTTCGTGAGATGTAACTAGGCATCCGAGCTCATTGAGTTGAGTCCGATTTCATTTATGGATGCGAACGCCCGAGCTTGTTGAGTTGAGTCCGAGTTCGCTTATGGTCAGGTTACATGGTAGCTTAGCTACATATGTGGCACTTATGTACAAACTTTCCGTGTATTTGAATTATATTCCGATGTGTTCAACGGGTCAATCTTAAGAGAATAAGAAGAATGCCTAAAACGAAGGTGACATGTTGGTAAGTGTGATAAATGAGAAAATTTGACAGGTATGTGCTTAAATCTTCGGGTTGAGAACTTGGTATGATGAAATCGTAGCATGATATTAAATGCAAATGTAACATGAATGCCTTGGTGTTGTTTATGCAAATGATGTTTTTATGTGGAATTGCATGATTATGTTACTTACTATTTGCATATGAACTTACTAAGCATTTATGATTACTCCCTCCTTTTTATTCATTGTAGTTTTGACAAGCCAGCTTGAGAATCGAGATAGGTCGAAGGCTCGCTCACACTATCCGAAGACCTAAATTGGTAAAATGGCTTGTATATTTTGAGTGTGGCATGTATAGCACTATACTCACTTTGTGTAAATAATCTTGTGATATGGTTATGGTTTGGTAAGAAAAGGTTTGGAAATGATTAGCCATTGGAATGACCAATCTAGATCATATTTGATGTCATGTATGTTCAATGTGTTACTTAGTCCATGGAAAACAATAAAAAGGTAAAATTGGCCACAAAACAGAATCAGTCAGCAGTAGTGATGTGAATTTGAAAAATCAATAAAAATATTATAATTTAAATTAAATGATGAATAAATTTTGGAATTGAATCTTGATGAGTCTATTTTCATATGGAAGAAACAAAACAGGTAAATGAGTTATATTTTATGGGAGATTTAAGTTTTGGTGGAATAGGGTCAGAGCGATCTCTGAATCCCCTGTTCTGACTTTGAAAATTCACCAAAAATTGTAAAAAAAATAATTAGAAGTTATTATTTATATGTACATATTCCTTATTGAGTCTAGTTTTAAGAGATACAAACGTCATATTCTTTTGAGTTCTTTACAAAGAGAAAAGTGGTTTGTAGTGAACAGAGGTCAAAGTAGTCGAATGCGGAAATAGGGTAAAATTTAACTAATAAGCTGTAATAATTGGCTCGACCAAAATTATAGAAAAAAGTTAGTAAATATATATATTAGTCTAGTTTCTGGTAAAATTTTCGGAATTGGATTTTGAGTTTCGAAACTCGAGATATGAATTTTTAAGTGACTGTGACGGAGTTAGCTAGCTTGTCTAAAAATTTTAAAAATAAATTGTTTAAGCTGTTTAATTGATGAAATTAAGTTTAGTAACACCTCGTGCTAGACTCCGGTGACAGTCTCGGGTATGGGGTGTTACATTTGGTGGTATCAGAATAGGTTTAGTCGATTCTTGGACTAACATGTTGTATGTACGGGTTTTGCTATACATGCCATGCCAAATATATATATTGTGATAGTGTGACGACTTCAGACCTTTTAAATGATTTTTTTTATAGTAATGGATCCCGATCCGGTGTGGTGATGATGTAGAAAGTAATGCACCGGCTCGGCTGAAAAGCAAAGTGCCAATGAAAATCCACCTCCTACTGTTGGTCAAGGAGGAGGAGAAGGGGCTCGAGAAGCCTTTCTCCAGATGATGAGTGCCTGGTATACTGAGTTCGTTCGTACGAACCCGAATGCACAACCTCTCCCACCTCCCCCGATTCCTCAACCTGTACCCCCGATGCCTCAAAGGTGTGGATCTGATGGAATTTCACAGAACTCTAGTTGACAGAATCCATAAGCAAGGGGCCGAAGAATCCAGGGCAAATGTTGATGATGATGCTGAGAAAGCAGAGTTTTGGCTTAAGAATTCTATTTGGGTATTTGATGAGTTGTCTTGTACACCTGAAGAGTGCTTGAAATGTGCTACATCATTGTTGAGGGATTCAGCCTATCATTGGTGGAAGACATTGATTTCAGTGGTACCGAAAGAGAAAGTGACTTGGGAATTCTTTCAAGAAGAATTTCAAAAGAAATACATCAGTGAAAGATTTGTTGATCAAAAGCGTAAAGAGTTTCTTGAGTTGAAGCAAGGGCTCCATCTAGAACTTATTCCATAAAGGCACGTGAAGATGCTTCATCACCTGACGTAATTAGTGGTATATTTTCTTTTTATGATGTTAATGCTAATGCTTTGATTGATCCCGGTTCTACTCATTCATATGTGTGCATGAAACTGGTGTTTAGTATGAATATACCTGTTGAGAACATAGAATTTATGATTAGAATGTCAAATCCATTAGGCAAATGTGTGATAGTTAATAAAGTATGCAAGAAATGCCCTTTAATGATTCGGGGTCATTACTTTCCGGCCGACTTGATGTTGTTGTCGTTTGATGAATTTGATGTTATTTTGGGTATGGATTGGTTGACATTGCATGATGCTATAGTAAATTGCAAAGAAAAGGTTATAGAATTAAAGTGTGAAAGTGGTAAAATTCTGTGGGTTGAATCAGGCAAATCAGAGGCATTATCTAGTGTAATTTCTTCGATGTCGGCTCAAAGATATTTGAGGAAGGGTTATGAAGCTTATTTGGCGTATGTACTTAATACAAAAGAAATTGAAAAGAAAGTTGAATCAATGCCGATTGTGTGTGAGTTCGCGAATGTATTTCCAGAAGAATTATCGAGTTTGCCTCCAGTCAGGGAAGTAGAATTTGGTATTGATTTGATACCGAGAATAGCTCCAATCTCGATTGCTCCGTATAGAATGTCACCAGCAGAGTTGAAGGAATTAAAGTCGCAATTGCAAGAATTGACTGACAAAGGCTTTGTGAGACTGAGTTTTTCACCTTGGGGTGCTCCTGTGTTATTTGTGAAAAAGAAGGATGGTTCTATGAGATTGTGTATTGACTATCGGCAATTAAACAAGGTGACAATCAAGAATAAGTATCTGTTGTCGAGAATTGATGATTTGTTTGATCAGCTAAAAGGAGCAACATGGTTTTCAAATATTGACTTGAGATCTGGATACGACCAGCTACGAGTAAAAGAGTCGGATGTGCCTAAAACTGCTTTTAGAACAAGGTACGGTCATTATGAATTTTTGGTCATGCCATTCGGATTAACAAATGCTCCTGCTATGTTTATGGATTTGATGAATCGTATATTTCGGCCATATTTGGACAAATTTGTTGTGGTGTTTATTGATGATATATTAATTTATTCAAAAGATGAGACAGAGCATGCTGAGCATTTGAGGATAGTTTTGCAAAATTTGAGAGATAAGCAGTTATATGCCAAGTTTAGTAAAAGTGAATTTTGGCTTTAAGAAGTTGGATTTTTGGGTCATATTGTTTCAGGTGATGGTATACGGGTTGATCCTAGTAAAATTTCGGCCATTGTTGATTGGAAACCACCGAAAAAATGTAACTGAGGTTAGAAGTTTCTTGGGGCTAGCTGGGTATTATCAGCAGTTTGTAAATGGATTTTCTATAATTACTGCTCCTATGACTAGATTACTCCGAAAGGATGTTAAGTTTGAGTGGACAGAAAAATGTCAACAAAGTTTTGAAGAATTAAAAAAGTTATTAACTGAAGCACCAGTATTGGTACAACCCGAATCAAGTAAAGAATTTGTGGTGTATAGTGATGCTTCTCGAAATGGCTTAGGATGCGTACTTATGCAAGAAGGAAAAATGGTGGCTTATGCTTCGAGGCAGTTAAAATCTCACGAAAGAAATTATCCGACTCATGATTTGGAATTGACTGCTATAGTATTTGCTTTGAAGATTTGGCGACATTATCTGTATGGTGAAAAATGCCGAGTATATACTGACCACAAAAGTTTTAAGTACTTGATGTCACAAAAAGACTTGAATTTGAGACAGCATAGATGGTTGGAGTTATTGAAAGATTACGAGCTTGTTATTGATTACCATCCGGGAAAAGCGAATGCGGTTGCCGATGCTTTGAGCAGAAAGTTGCTATTTGCTTTGAGAGCTATGAATACTCAGTTAAAGGTATCAGATAATGGTTCGATTTTAGCAGAGTTAAGAGCAAGATCGATGTTTTTAGAGGAGATTTGTGAAGCTTAGAAAAGCGATGAAGATTTGCAAGCCAAGAGAAAACAGTGTGAAGCTGATACGGGGTCAGATTTCAAAATCGATTTTGATGGTTGCTTGATGTTTAAAAACTGGGCCTGTGTGCCGAAAAATGATGAGTTGATTCAAAAGATTTTGCATGAAGCACATAATGGTTGTTTGGCGGTTCACCCGGGCAGTACGAAAATGTATAATGATTTGAAAAAAATGTATTGGTGGAATAGAATGAAAAGAGATATCTCCGAGTTTGTATCAAAGTGTTTAGTTTGTCAACAAGTGAAAGCTGAACACCAAGTACCTTCGGGACTACTCTAGCCTATCATGGTTCCTGAATGGAAATGGGATCGGATTACTATGGATTTTGTATCAGGTTGTCGTTAACTCCGGGGAAGAAAGATGCCATCTGGATAATAGTTGACAGACTGACTAAACCGGCTCATTTTATTCCGGTACGTATGGATTATTCTCTTAATAAGGTTGCCAAATTGTATATCAGTGAGATTGTTAGACTTCACGGAATACCTTTGTCAATCATTTCGGATAGAGATCCGAGATTTACTTCGTGATTTTGGCAAAAGTTGTAAGAGGCATTAGGTATGAAGTTAAATTTCAGCACTGCCTTTCATCCACAAACTGATGGACAATCAGAGAGAGTGATTCAGATTCTTGAAGACATGCTCAGATGTTGTGTATTGGAATTTCAAGGTAGTTGGAAAAGATACTTACCGTTGGTAGAATTTTCTTATAATAATAGTTATCAGACGAGTTTGCAGATGGCACCTTATGAAGCATTGTATGGTCGTAAATGTCGGACACCATTGTATTGGACTGAACTCAAGGAAAATCAGATTTATGGAGTTGATCTAATAAAAGAAACCGAAGAAAAAGTGAAAGTGATTCGAGACTGTTTGAAAGCTACTTTGGATAGAAAGAAATCTTATGCGGATTTGAAATGAAAGGAAATCGAGTTTCAAGTTGGTGATAAGGTATTTTTAAAAGTGTCTCCATGGAAGAAAGTTCTTAGATTTGGACGGAAGGGAAAGTTGAGTCTGCGCTTTATTGGGCCGTATGAAATAATTTAAGGAGTTGGACCAGTAGCTTATCGGTTAGCATTGCCATCTGAATTACAGAAGATGCATGATGTGTTCCATGTATCTATGCTACGTCGGTATCGTTCGGATCCCTCACATATAATTTCACCGACAGAAATTGAGCTACGACCGGATATGACTTATGAAGAAGAATCGAATAAGATTTTAGCTCGAGAGGTCAAGCAACTAAGAAATAAAAGTGTCGCTCTCGTGAAAGTATTGTGGCAAAAGCATGGGGTAGAACAGACTACATGGGAACTTGAGGAAACTATGAGAAATCAATACCCACACCAGTTTACTGGTAATATTTTCGAGGATGAAAATCCTTAAAGGGGGGAGAGTTGTAATATCCCGAATTAGGGCCTAATCAGAATAGTGATTTGGTGACCACAAATCCGAGATAGAAATAATTATTTTATAATTATTTTGAGGTTTATGATATGATTGCATGATTGTGTGAAAATTTCGTGACGAAATTCTATGCATAAAGTGCTTAAGTTGAAATTAGGGACTAAATCGAATAAAATGCAAAACTTGCATTCTAGAAGTTTTTAGTATGAAATTAATTTGGAATATTAATGAGGAGGTCTTAAATAGAAATTTGACCAATTTCTAAAATTTTGGACAAAAATGGGCTTGTACATGAAAATTTTCAAAGAAAGGTATTAAGGGTATTTTGGTCATTTTGTAATTAAAAGATAAAAAAAGGAAAAAAGATGGCAAAATATGTCCATCTTCTTCATTAGGACGAAAATTAAAGGGTTCTCCATAGCTAGGGTTTGTTTCAAGCTTCCAAGCTCCATAGTAAGTGATTCCAAGCCCCATTTTTAATTTTTTTACGTTTTTGGAGTCCCGGTAACTTGATTTAGTTTATGCTAGCAATAATTTAACCTAGGGTTCATATTTGGAAAAATACCCATAGGTGAAATTTGTATATTTTTATGTTTTATGATAGAATATGAGGTTTTAAATAATGCTAGGCAACTTGTACTACTCGGTTTTAAGTGAAAACGAGTAAAATGGCTTAATCGGTAAAAATACCTAATATTCATAAGTACATGTTAGAGTGTGAATTTGATGTTTCCATAGAAGGGAAAAATGATCAGCCTGTCATAAAACAAAATAAAATGGGATGAAGTTTAGTTCCCGAGCCTAGGGGCAAAAGTGTAATTTTGCAAAAGTTTAGGGGCAAAATGGTAATTTTTCCAAAGTTTGTATTTGGGGCTGTTTTGATGAATGTATATATTAACTAAGATTAATTTGGCATTATAGATCAAGAGAAACGAGATTCAAGTCGTGATCAAGGGAAAAACAAAGTTTACGAGGAATAGGCTTGATTGCTAATATTTTGTATCGAGGTAAGTTCATGTGTAAATGTAGTAACATAATTGTCATTTTAAGTAATTTAATGTTATTTATGTGATATGATGATTAACATCATGAAATATTATGCTTTATGGTTATTATTGAATAATATGTAAATTATGATTTGCTACTGAGTATCGGTTTCGATGTTCCGTGGAAGACGAGAAAGATGTGTAATCGAGGAAAAAGCCCGTTTGAACCTTGGAAATAGATTAGAATACAAGTGACATGTCACTAGGATGGTTGGGCATCCGAACTCGTTGAGTTGAGTCCGAGTTCGTGAGATGTAACTAGGCATCCGAGCTCGTTGAGTTGAGTCTGATTTCACTTATGGATGCAAATGCCCGAGCTCGTTGAGTTGAGTCCGAGTTCGCTTATGGGCGGGTTACATGTTAGCTTGGCTACATATGTGGCACTTATGTACAAACTTTCCGTGTATTCGAATTATATTCCGATGTGTTCAACGGGTGAATCTTAAGAGAATAAGGAGAATGCCTAAAACGAAGGTGACATGTTGGTAAGTGTGGTAAATGAGAAAATTTGACAGGTATGTGCTTAAATCTTCGGGTTGAGAACTTGGTATGATGAAATCGTAGCATGATATTAAATGCAAATGTAACATGAATGTCTTGGTGTTGTTTATGCAAATGATGTTTTTATGTGGAATTGCATGATTATGTTACTTACTATTTGCATGTGAACTTACTAAGCATTTATTCTTACTCCCTCCTTTTTATTCATTGTAGTTTTGACAAGCCGGCTTGAGAATCGGGATAGGTCGAAGGCTTGCTCACACTATCCGAAGACCTAAATTGGTAAAATGGCTTATATATTTTGAGTGTGGCATGTATAGCACTATACTCACTTTGCGTAAATAATCTTATGATATGGTTATGGTTTGGTAAGAAAAGGTTTGGAAATGATTAGCCATTGGAATGACCAATCTAGATCATATTTGATGTGATATAGGTTTAATGTGTTACTTAGTCCATGGAAAACCATAAAAAGGTAATATTGGCCACAAAATAGAATTAGTCAGCAGCAGTTATGCGAATTTGAAAAATCACTAAAAATAGTAGAAATGGAATTAAATGATGAATAAATTGTGAAATCGAAGCTTGTTGAGTTTATTTTCATATGGAAGAAACAAAACAAGTAAATGAGTTATATTTTATGAGAGATTTAAGTTTTAGTGGAATAGGGTCGGAGCGATCTCTGAATCCCTTATTATGAATTTGGAAATTCACCAAATATTGTACAAAAATAATTAGAAGTTATTCTTTATATTTACATACTCATTATTGCGTCTAGTTTTAAGAGATACAAACGGCATAGTCTTTTGAGTTTTGTACAAAGAGAAAAGTGGTTCGTAGTGAATAGAGGTCAAAGTAGTCGAATGCAGAAATAAGGAAAATTTTAACTAATAAACTGTACTAATTGGTTCGACCAAAAATTCTAGAAAAAAATTAGTAAATATTTATATGAGTCTAGTTTCAGGTAAAATTTACAAAATTTAATTTCAAGTTTCGGAACTTGAGATATGAATTTTTAAGTGACTGTGACGCAGTTAGCTAGCTTGTCTAAAAATTTTAAAAATAAATTGTTTAAGCTGTTTAATTGATGAAATTAAGTTTAGTAACACCTCGTGCTCAACTCCGGTGACGGTCTCGGGTACGGGGCATTACACCGCACCAGTAGAGAGCGAGCCCCTGACTATGGGCCATGGTGGACAGGCTAGAGAAGCCTACTTCCTTATGATAGACACTTGGTATATGGAGTTTGTTCGTGCGAGCTCGAACACTCCACCTCCCCCACTTCCTCCAATTCCTCAATTTGCCTCAGTAGCTCCGCAAGGTGCGGACATGTTTAAAAGAGAGAAGCCTCCGGTAGATAAGATCCAAAAATAAAGGGCCGAGAAATTTCGGGCTAGTATAGATGATGACCCGAAGAGAGAAGAGTTTTGGCTAGAAAATACCATAAGGGTATTCGATGAACTGTCATGCACACCTAAAGAGTCCGTGAAGTGTGCCATATCACTTCTACAGGACTCAGCTTATCAGTGGTGGAACACTCTTGTGTCTGTGGTACTAAGAGAGAGGATCAATTGGGAATTTTTCCAAGAAGAGTTCCAAAAGAAGTACATTAGCCAGAGGTTCATGGACTAGAAAAGGAAGGAATTTTTAGCGTTGAAACAAGGTAATAAAACTATGATGGAGTATGAATGTGAGTTAAGAAAACTCAACAAGAATTCGCGGGAATGCATATCCATTGAAGCTACCATGTGTAAGAGGTTTGAGGATGGCCTCAATGAAGATATCTGAGTGTTTGTAGGCATCCTAGAAATAAGAGAATTTGTGGTACTCGTCGAGAGAGTGTGCAAGGCAGAGGAGCTGATAAAAGAGAGGAGGAAAGCAGCCTTTAAGTCACAGGATTTAAAGAAAAGACAGATGGGGAAGGCACATCAGTCCTCATCTAAGAGATCAAAAGAATTTACTACCCGATCGAATGCTTTGGTGGGGTATTCGAAGAGAAACAAGAATCAGTAGAATACGGCATCTAGAGTCTAGACTGCTTCGGCCAGTAGTGTTGGTAGTGCTCGACCAAATAGGCCAAAGTGTCCACAATGTGGGAGACGTCACTTAGGTAGATGTCGAGTAGACGAGAGGGGTTGCTATAAGTGTGGGTCACTAGACCACTTTATTCGCGATTGCCTTGAGATGGAAGAGAGAGAGAGAAAAAGCAAGAAATGAAGACAAGCAGTGCTCCGTTGAGGGGTAGACCACAAAAGAACCCCAGGAGTGGGGCTAGTAGTAGTGGTATGGCAAAAGACATTGCAGCGAGGTCCGAGGGCAGAGCGCCTGCAAGGACTTATGCTATTTGTGCCCGCGATGAGGCAGAGTCTCCTGATGTGATCATGAGGACTTTTTCTATCTATGATATATCTATTGTTGCATTAATTGATCCGGGGTCTACCTAGTCCTATATTTGTATGGAATTGATTCCTCGAATGAACATGATAGTGGAGTCTACTGAAATTGTAATAAGAGTGTCCAATCCCTTGGGTAGATATGTGTTAGTAGACCAAGTGTGCCGAGATTATCCTTTAACAGTTAGAGGTCATTGTTTTCCAGCTAACATAATGTTATTGCCGTTCAATGAGTTTGATGTAATCCTCGGGATGGATTGGTTGACTGCCCATGGTGTTGTAGTGGATTGTGGAAAGAAACAAATTAAGCTAAAATGTAAAGACAGGAATGTTCTTCGAGTTGGTCAAAATGAGTCAGATAAATTGCCCGTAATAATATCATTTTTAACTACTGAGAAATATTTGAGAAAATGATATGAGGCTTATTTAGCTTTTGTGTTGAATACTCGAGAGTCAGAGTTAAAGATTGAATTAGTGGCGGTAGTCTGTGAGTTCACAGATGTGTTCCCGAAAGAGTTACCTGGATTACCTACAATAAGGGAAGTTGAGTTTGAGATTGAATTAGTTCTTGGAACGGCACCCATCTCGATCGCCCCGTATAGGATGACTCCAACGGAGTTGAGAGAATTGAAAGCACAATTGCAAGAGCTAACAGACAAGAGTTTTGTGAGACCTAGCTATTCCTTGTGTGGTGCTTCGGTACTTTTTGTGAAGAAAAAAGATGGATCGATGAGGCTATGCATCAACTATAGACTTCAACAAGGTGACAGTGAAAAAAAAGTATCTTTTGCCAAGGATTGATGATTTGTTCGATCAGTTAAAGGGAGCCACCGTGTTTTCTAAGATCGATCTGTGGTCTGGTTATTATCAGTTAAGGGTTAAAGAGCAAGATGTGTCGAAGACCACATTTCGGACAAGATACGGGCATTATGAGTTCCATGTCATGCCTTTTGGCTTGACTAATGCTCCGACAATTTTAATGGATCTGATGAACTGCATTTTCAAGCCGTGTTTGGATAATTTTGTCGTCATCTTCATCGATGATATATTAATTTATTCGCGTGATGAGAGTGAGCACGCGAACCATCTCAGAGTTGCATTGCAAACCTTGGGAGACCAAAAATTGTACGCCAAATTCAGTAAGAGTGAATTTTGGGTTAAGAAGCTTGGGTTCCTAGGACACATTGTGTCAGGTGATAGGATCCGAGTGGACCCAAGTAAGATCTCGGCTATTGTTGAGTGGAAGCTGCCAAGGAATGTGACACAAGTCCGAAGCTTTTTGGGTTTGGCCAGATATTATAGACGGTTTGTAAATGGATTCTCTGCGATCGCTACCCTTATGACTAAACTACTGCAAAAAGATGTCAAGTTTGAATGGATAGAAAAATGCCAGCAAAGTTTCAAAAAACTAAAGGCTTTGTTAACAGAAGCCCCAGTGTTAGTGCAACTGAAGTCGGGCAAGGAGTTTGTGGTATTTAGTGACCCCTCCTTAAATGGTTTGGGGTGTGTGCTCATGCAAGAAGGCAAGGTTATAGCCTATGCCTCCAGACAGCTAAAGCAACACGAGAGAAATTATCCAACCCATGATTTGGAATTAGCGGCTATAGTGTTCGTGTTGAAGATTTGGAGACACCATTTGTATGGAGAGAAATGTCAGATATTCACCGACCATAAGAGTTTAAAGTACTTGATGACTCAAAAGGAGTTGAATTTGTGGCAACGCCGATGGTTAGAGCTATTAAAGGATTATGAGTTAATTATCGACTACCATCCGGGAAAGGAGAATGTAGTCACCGATGCCCTGAGCAGAAAATCGTTGTTTTCCTTGAATACTCAGATGACTGAATCTAATGATGGTTCGATTCTAGTCGAGTTGAGGGCTAGATCAACATTTCTTCAAGAGATCCGAGAAGCTCAGAGCAATGGTGAGAAATTGCAAGCTAAGAGAACTCAGTGTGAGTCAAAAATTGATTCAGATTTTCGTATCAGTACCGATGGGTGTATAATGTTCAAAGATAGGATTTGTGTACCCAAAGACAATGAGCTTATTCAGAAGATTCTGAGTGAGGCACATAGTGGTTGATTATCCGTTCACTCGGGTAGTGCGAAAATGTACAACAACCTTAAAAAAATGTATTGGTGGTCGGGTATGAAAAGAGACATTTCAGAGTTCGTTTCCAGGTGCCTAGTGTGTCAACAAGTAAAGGCCGAACATCAAGTACCTTCGGGTTTACTTCAGCCTATTATGGTCCCCGAGTGGAAATGGGATCGTATCACTATGGACGTCGTGACCAGTTTTCCACTAACCCAAAAAGAAAGATGTAGTATGGGTTATTGTCGATAGACTAACTAAGTTGGCATATTTCGTACCAGTGCGTACTGATTACTCCCTCAAGAAATTAGCCGACCTATATATTTCTGAGATTGTGAGGCTTCATGGAGTGCCATTGTCGACTGTGTCAGATAGAGATTCGAGGTTTACCTCAAGGTTTTGGAAAATGTTACAAGAGGCTTTAGGAACCAAGTTGAGTTTCAGCACGACATTTCATTCGCAAACTGACGGACAATCGGAAAGAGTGATACAGATCTTAGAGGACATGTTGAGATGTTGTGTTCTAGAATTTCAAAAAAGTTGGGAAAAATACTTGCCTTTGGTTGAATCCGCCTACAACAACAGCTATCAGTCGAGTCTGAAAATGGCGCCTTATGAGGCTTTGTACGAGCGAAAGTGTCGAACGCCCTTATACTGGACTGAGCTCAGAGAGAATCAGATTCACGGGATCGAATTAATCAAAGAGGTCGAAGAGAAAGTTAAAGTGATTCATGACTACCTGAAAGCCGGCTCGGATAGATAAAAATCCTACGCGGACTACAAACTAAAGGAAATTCAGTTTGAAGTCGGTGATAAGGTATTTTTGAAAGTTTCCCCGTGGAGGAAAGTCCTCAGATTTGGCAAAAAGGGCAAGTTGAGTCCTAGTTTCATAGGGCCTTATGAAATTACTGAGAGGGTAGGGCCTGTTGCCTACCATTTAGATATGTTGCCAGAGTTAGAAAAGATTCACGATGTGTTTCATGTGTCCATGTTACGTCGGTATCGATTAGACCCTTCTCATGTAATTGCGCCAACTGAAGTTGAGATTCTTTCGGATATGACTTATAGTGAGGAGCCGGTCAAGATTTTGGCTTGAGAAGTCAAACAGCTAAGAAATAAGAGTATGCCACTTGTGAAGGTTTTGTAGCATAGACATGGGGTCGAGGAAGCCACATGGGAACCCGAGGAGTCTTTGAGAGAGAAGTACCTGAATTTATTCACCGGTAAGATTTTTGAGGACAAAAATCCCTAAAGGGGGAGAAATGTAACAGCCTGAATTAGGGCCTAGGTGGAACAGTGGTCTCGGGACCACAAATTAGAAGTTGGGAAATTATTTTTATTATTATGAAGTTATAGTATGATTATATTAGTGCATGAAAAATTTGGGGAGTTAACTTTAATGTTTGTGAGCCCGATTGCGAAAAATGACTAAATCACATAAAAGGAAAAAGTTGCATTTTAGTACCCAAATGTGTTAAATAGCTAGAGAACTAAAGTTGAGGGCTTTTAAAGGGCCATTAGACTCTTTTATAAGAGCATAGTCGGCCATAGGGTCAAGAGGAGATAAATTTTAGAATTTGGTGGGTTAGATGACTTATTTTGACAAAAATAGAAATAGATGAAAGAAGAATGATATCATCCCTTTCAATCTTCTTCCTCCACTAAAATTTTCAGCCAAGAATGGGGTTTTGAAAGCTTCAAAAATTTCAGCAACATAAAGCCTCTCAAGTAAGTGATTTTGAAAGTTTCTTTTAATGGTTTTTACATTTTTGGACTCCTTGAAGCATAGGCTATTTAATGAGAGGACTACCTTGTGAAATGGTGATAAGTTTAGGGTTTCACCATGTGAATGTTCATGTCATTTTCTAAAATTTTATGGAATAATATGAGTCTTAGAAGAGTTCTAAACAACTTTTGTGAAGGGTTTTAGCATGAAAACACCTAAAGGGACTATTTTGCATAAGTTGCAAAATAGGTTACAAGTGTGTGAAATAGTGGGATTTTGGTGATGCTATAAGAGTAAAAAGGGGTCATCTAGTCCTAAGATACGAATAATTTCAATAAAAATCAAATTTCGAGCATAGGGGCAAAATGGTCATTTTGCCAAGGTCTAGGGGCAAAATGGTCATTTTCAAAGAAGTGGATTTATGAATTCCTAATTGTAATTAGTAATTAAATGAGTGTATTTTGTTATTATAGATCATGTTTTGCCAAATTTGAAACTAGACCGGGGGAAAGCCAAGCAAGTTGACTAAACCGACTAGTCGAGTACATTTTGTAAACCGAGGTAAGTTCTATGTAAGTAATACAACTACATTATTAATGCATGCATTCAAATTTTTATTGATTTGATATAGTATGAATTGCTAGATTGTGAACTAAGAATGCATATTAATGATTGAGATAATAGAAAGATCTCGTTGGAACACTAAGAAACAAACCGGATATTCAAGGCATGACATTCGCGTTATTTGTATGCTAGTGTAAGACATGTCTAGGACATGCATCGGCCACATAATGAGAGCCAGTGTAAGACCATGTCTGATACATGGCATCGCCATTGAGGTGAGTGATAGTATAAGACATGACTGGGACATGCATCGGCCTCGATGATGATAGCCAGTGTAAGACATGTCTAGGACATGCATCGACTAAGAGTTGTGCTAGGGTAAGACACGTCTGGGACATGCATCAGCACGTATATATGAGAGCTGGTATAAGACCATGTCTGGGACATGGCTTCGGCCTCGATGATGATAATGGTCACACGGGCAGAGACACGGCCATGTGTCTCAGTTGTGTGGAAGGGCACGGCCTAGTACACAGGCGTGCACCATAGTCGTGTGATGTTGACGTCAGAAATAGAATACCCAAGTTTTTGTACACGACCTATGCCATGGGCGTGTCGTGACTGTGTGAAAGGACACGGCTAAAGGACACGGGCGTGTGTCCAGGCCGTGTGAAGTGTGCACTTGTTCATGAAAAATTATGGAATTAACTTGGTCGCACGGGTACAGGACACGGGCGTGTGCCCTAAACCCACACGGGCGTGTGAAGCCTTAAAGTATGAAATCTCTGAGTTTTTCTTGAGCCATCGTTTTGGGTCCCGAACCACCTTGAATGTATGTTTTGGGCCCTGTAAGCCCTATTAAGGGACAAATTGAATATGAAATGAAAAGTTTTAAAATTGATCAAAATTTTATGGCTTGATTTCCTAAGATTGGTTGAGTTTAAGTTCAGTAGCACCTCAAACCCTGTTCCCGCGTTGGATACAGGCAAGGGGTGTTATAGTGTAATACAAGAGTGAATAAAAATTTGCCTGAAGTGAATAATATGCTTGTGAAAGTGTTACTATGATGATGAAATAGCATTTTATG
Organism: Gossypium longicalyx; assembly: GCA_025698465.1. Lineage (NCBI taxonomy): Eukaryota > Viridiplantae > Streptophyta > Magnoliopsida > Malvales > Malvaceae > Gossypium > Gossypium longicalyx. The sequence continues at coordinate 50,269,986 of CM046995.1, forward strand.
ATATGCATATGTGTGTGAGAGACGAGTTATGGACCTTTCGACCCACCCCCTTACTAGAATATTTTGAGTTAGGGGCATTTTGGTCTTTTGGTAATTAAAATAATAAAAAGGGAAAATTAGCCAAATTCATGCCCATCTTCTTCATCCAGCCGAAAGTTACATGGAAGCCATGGCTAGGGTTTAGTTCAAGCTTCCAAGCTCATTTGTAAGTGATCCCGAGTCCCGTTTTTAATGTTCTTTACATTTTTGAAGTCCTGGTAACATGATATACTCATTTCTACCATTATTTTGAGGTAAGGCTTATGTTTAAAAATTGAGCCATGAGTGACATGCTGGTATTTTGAGGTTTAATGGTAGATTATGCATGTTTATGGTTAGAGGAACGACTTTTACTAAGTGATTTTCAATGAAAACGTCCGAAAGGACCGTTTTGTAAAAGTTGTAAAAATGGTCATAAAAGGTTGATTTAGTGGAAATTGGGGGCTTCCATAGTTATGAAAATGATACAGCTAGGCTTAAAATGCAAGGAAATTGAATAAAAATCATTTTACGAGCCTAGGGGCCAAAACATAAATAAGTGAAAGTTTAGAGGTCAAAATGTAAATTTGTAAAAGTATGATTTATGGACCCATTTTAATAATGTGAGTAATAAATGAGCTATCAAGGAAATCGATATTCGGGCTTAAATCGAGAAAATACTAGGTTATGCACTAAAATGGTAAATTGTCGTTTCTGGGTCCGAGGTAAGTTCATGTGTCAATAATAATGCAATGCTTGTTTAAATGAAAAATACCTTATTGTTATTGTATGAATGAGATGAGTGAATACATTGAAAGGTGACGGAATGAGTTAATGATGTGAAAATATGATATGAAACAATGATGCATGGAATTCAAGAGAATAATGATACATGATTAGTAAGTATATAATTAATGTGACAATGTATGATATTTCTAATGCCTTGATAGTATGTGAAATGTAAATGTTTCATTTCTACCATGTATTATGTGTCTCGATGTTTCATGTATTATATGTTAATTGTTACCATGAAAAGATGATTGATATTATGAAACTATTGTATTGATGAAAAGATGGTAAAATGTCCCAGTTGAATAAAAAGGACATCTGATGGATACGCCATTCTTACATGATACGAGATCCTACATGTGTTGCAGAAAAGGATTTAGCCTGAACGGGTAATCTGTTGATCTCGATATAGAAAGGATCTAGCCCGGACGGGTGTTCCTAAAGTGATCTAGACTCCCGAAGAATATGTGTGCATTATGGATTTAGCCTGGACGGGTAATCCGATTTGGGTCTGAATTTAGCCTAGACTGGTAATTCAAATCCGAGCTCATTAAGAGTGTTTGTCGTTACAAGGGATTTAGCCTGGACTGGTAATCCCGACATCAATCTATGAGTTTATACTATGGGGGATTTAGCCTAGACTGGTAATCCCGTCGTAAGATATGAGGTTCGCGGGAGTGTGTGCTTGAAAATTATCACTTGCATGATTTGACGGTAAGTGGGCTATCCATCGAGATTCCGAGAAAGTCAATAGGAATTTAATGAGAAATGGAATGGAAATACATGAAATGATAAACTCATCTATGCTTAGATGATACTAGTATGATGCATATGATTGTCATATTTGGTTAAATGGATGTGCTAAGAGATAGCACAGGTACGTACTCGAAACCTATGAGCATGTGTTTGACATGAGAAATGAAATGGACTTGTGATAAGAATGTAGATGAATGAATGATATTTATGAGAATAACTTCTATGACAAATTTGTGATGATTATCATTATGTTGCACTAAAATAGATTAGGACAATAGCAGTGGCTCGACTTTGAAAATCCACCAAAAATAGTGAAAATTGAGTTAGAGACTGAATAAAATATGAAATTAAATTTGATTGGGTGTAGTTTCAGATAAAGAAAACGGTGCAAGTAAAGGAATCTAAAAAAGACGAGATATTTAATTTTTTGTGAAACAGGGTCAGAGTGATTTTGGACTCAAAAATTGTAAAAAAATAATTATTGATTATAAATTATATGCTTAAAACCCTTAATGAGTCTATTTTCAAGGGAAATAGACAGGAGCATCATTTGAGTCCCATACTATGAGATAATTAATTCGTAGTGAAGATTGGTTTGAACTATTAGACAACGAAATAGGGGTAACTTTAAGGAATACATTGTACTTATTGGCTAGGCCAAAAATTCTGAAAATTTTATGGTTAAAAGATATGTGATTCTAGTTTCATGGAAAATTAGCGGATCTTAATTTGGAGTTCTGTAGCCCCAGATATAAATAATTTAATAACTGTAACTCGAGAAAACAACTTATCTGGATTTTGAATAAAAATAGGGAAATTGAAAAATAGCATATTACCATATTGCTTATTATTTTTCATGCGAGCTTACTAAGCGTAAAGCTTACTCCCTCCTTTCCATTTCTTTTAGTGTTGTTAGGTCAGCTCGGGGTTGGAGAACGTGGGAGGCAACATCACTCTACCAAGCTATTACCTTGGGACATTGATACATAGGTTGAGAAGTTACAAGTGAGTGGCATGTATAGGGATTAGTTTTTATGATATGTGTTCTATGATTTGGCCAAATGTATTGCCTTATTTTGATTCATTTGAATATGGCCATAGGGTGTGGCTCATATTGAGTATGGTTTGTAAATTTATCTATCCATGCTATGTTATAATGTTTGTGATGAAATGATGTGAACATGATGGTTGGTCATGCATGATTGGTGTTGTGACATGCATGTGTGATGAATGCTTCATGACCATTCGAAGTGGTCATGACCATGGTGAATATATAATAGGGCAAGTAAGATTATAATGCCTTGAACGTGAATATTGGATGGATAAGTTGATAATCATAGTATAAGAGAATACGTGGTCAAGTATTTGACTTGGTCAAATAAATGAGATTTGGTATGCCTAGAATTGGTATAATGTGAAGAATATATAAATGTGTATGTAACACCCTTTACCTGTATCAGGTGCCAGGACAGGGTTGGAGGCGTTACCGGACTTAAACGTACACCATTTCATAAAACTGGGTGTGCCCTTGTGTCCATACAAGTGTGTGACTCTGTTTTATGAGAAAAACATCTTGAAACGAGTAACCTATGTTTTCAATATCACAACTGGCTAAGAGCTCAATTAGGGGGGTCAACCCAAAATAAAGGTAACTAGCGAAATGAGATTGAAATCTTAGAGAAAAAAACAAATTCAAGTGAAGAAAATAATGGAAACAAAGCTAGGAATGAGGATGGAAATAATATAGCAAGTCTAAAGGGAAAAGAAAAAGTCAGAGTCGGGGAAGAAGAGTCAGAATGTTGCTCTCTATGGAAAAGCATCCAATTCAATCAGCATGTGATGGAGGAGGCAAAATAAAGTGTAAAAGAAAAAGAACAAAAGAAAGTAATGGGGAGAACAACGACGAGAGTCCTAGCAGAATGGTTCAAAGGAAATTAATAGACAATCTTTCACAATCTAAGGCGATGGCTAGTGATCAGCCCCGCGAAGAGCAATGAGGCTTTTTTGCTGAAACTCTTGTGGGCTTGGGAACCCTGCGATAGTTCGGGAACTCAAGCAACTCATTGTTGCGAATAACCTTGATGTTGTCTTTTTATGTGAGATAAAAATGAATTTTATGAACTATACCCATGTTCGTAATATTTGTAGGATGTCGGGTTGCTTGGCTATGAATTCGGAAGGTCGACATGGTGGTTTGGTGTTGATATGGCTATACAAAACTTTTCCAGTCACCATAGTGATTCCCTTGTTAAAATAGAGGGGCAAAACAATTTTTGGTTCATGGGGTTTTATGGTCGTGCTGATCTGAACCTAAGAAATAGCTCTTGGGATATCCTTAGAATGGTGAGAAGCTCGGTTAGGGAAGATTGAATCGTAGGTGGTGACTTTAATGTTATCATCAACGATGTGGAAAAAACTAAGGGTAGAAGGAAATCCAGGTGTTATTGGATGAGTTTAGAGATGTAATAGAGGAGTTTACTCTCGTTGACATCAAAATTGACAAGGGCTGGTTTATGTGGGTTAATAATTGAGAAGGTAGTAATATGGTAAAAGAGAGGTTGGATAGATTCTTAATTTCTGCTAATGCTATTGATAATTTCCCCTTCCTTGTGACAAACGTGGTGAGATAAGCAAACTCTAATCACGATGCTATATTGTTGGACACTATGGGTCGAAAGCCTAGAGAGGACTTTCAAGACTCAAAACTGTTCTTTAATTTTAATGCGTGCTGGGCGGAAGAGAAAGAAGCTAAGGATATCATTAAGCAAGCTTGGAGCAGTAATGTGACTAATATCATCGAGAAATTTGAGAAGGTGCGTGAGGTGCTTGGCCCTTAGCAATATTGGCGGTACGGAAGGAGGAAAAATCGTATTTATCAGTTGGTTGCTCAGATCGATAAGCTCATTACGGAGTTTACTGCTGATATGTTGAAGCTTTCTCGTATCAAGCTGGGGTATCTTTATGCTAAAGAGGAGAGCTACTATGCTCAAAGATCGCGCATTCGTTAGCTTAAAAGGGGCAATAGAAATACACATTTTTTCCACGTTTGGGCCACTAGCAGGTTAAAGAAGAATAAAACTGAGGGGCTAAAGGATTCAAATGTTATTTAGGTGAGGGATACGAATAACATTTGTAGGGTTTCTTGGGGCTATTTTAACAAACTTCTTAAACTGGAGGCTTCTAATCATGATGGTAATTACTTGAATTACATTAAAAGGTGTGTCACTCAGAATGTTAACAACATGCTGACTAGGAAAATTATGGACGACGAGATCCTTGAAGCCTTCAATAAAATAGACCCCTGTAAAGCTCTTGGTATTAACGGGCTTTTGGGTACTTTTTTTAAAGAAAATTGGGATTGGTAGGTAAAGACATTCTAACTCTTTGTCATGATATTTTAGACGACAATAAGGACATTTCTAGTCTTAATGATACGATGATGATCGTCCTCATTCCTAAGATAAAGGTCCTATTGATATGACTAACTTTCGACCTATTAGCTTGTGCAGGGTGATCTACAAAATTATTTTTAAGGTTTTAACAAATCGACTAAAGGTTATTTTTCCCTTTTGTATCAGTCAAAATCAAAGTGTTTTCGTCTCAGATTGTATGATTCATGATATCATTCTTATTGCTCATGAGTTGATTCACTATTTACAGAGTTTAAAAAATGGCCTGAACAAAGGTTTTTTCATCAAGCTCGACATGAGTAAGGCTTATGACCGCATCGAGTGGAATTTTCTCGAGAAGGTAATGAAAAAAATGGGCTTTAATGATAGCTGGATTGAAAAAATCACGCGTTGTGTTCAGTCAGTAAGGTACATGGTTAAGTGCAACACGGTCCTCTCAAAGGTTGTTACCCCCAAGCGGGGTCTTCGTCAAAGGGACCCCTCTCCCCTTATCTCTTTATTTTGAATGGAGGCTTTATCAAGAATGCTTATACATGCTCAAGATACTGGTCATATTTGAGGTATTCTTGCTAGCCAAAATGGCCCTTATATTAAACATTTATTTTTTGCCGATGATGCCCTTCTTTTTATTAGGAATAAAAGAAATGAAGTCGATGTAATTATGAAAATCCTGACTTATGGTTTGTCAGTTTTTCTTGCTCCTAGGTGTATTTTAGAGGACATGCAATCAAGAATACATCAAATGTGGTGGGCATGCAAAGAGAAATAGAGAGGTTGGGCAATGCTTGCATGAGACAAACTTTGTTTACCTAAAGGCATGGGAGGGCTTAGCTTTAGAGACCTATGTCTTTTCAACTTGGCTCTTCTTAGCAGACAAGTTTAGAGGATTCTTACCCTTAAAAACACGTTATGCTATCGAGTGCTTAGCTCAAAATACTTCCCTAATGGCGATCTCTTCCACCCTAAAAAGAGTTGATAAACCGTTCTACACTTGGTTGGCAGGTTGGGGATGGGAACAAAATTAATATTTGTGAAGATAGTTTGGGTTTTTAAGGGTTAAATGGTGAGTCCCTGTGTGTGTTTGCTTCGACAATTCTTGAAAGTAAACTTCGTGATTTAGGATTAATAACCTTCCGAGCTAGAACAATGATAGGGTCCATGAGCTTTATGGCACTCTATAGGGGATCAAATCTATAATTTACCTATTATTTCCAATGGCCTGAATGAAAAAATGATATGGCTTATTAATCCCCATGGCTTCTACACTTCTAAGTTTGCCTATTTGTGGCTTCTTCTCAAGCATGTTGACTTTGGTCAACATAGATTTTTTTTGGAAGACAATTTGGAAGTTCAAAACCCTCAATAAAATTTGGGTTCTTACATGGTGATTGGGTCATGATCTGCTTCCTACGAATGCCAAAATTTCCTCCATTTGACAGAACATTTGAAGGGACTACCCTAGGTGTGGTGCAAGTGTAGAAACTCTCATTCACGCCCTTAAAGACGGTTTTACTACTCGTGCCATCCTTACCATTTGGGGTTTAGATGGTAAACTCCTCGAAAAAGATTACCTCTACTGTGTTGACTGGCTCGAAGATGTTATGCGTATCTTGGATAGAAAAGTTGTTGAAGACTTTATAACTACACTTTGGAACAGCTGGAATAACCGCAACAATTTTGTCTTTCGTGGGAAGGAAGATGAAGCTCGAGTCGTTTGGGATAGTGCTAGAACGCTTTGTCATGATTTCTGAATCCATAATTTGGTTAATAAGTCAGTTCTTCCATTAACTCTTGTATTCTAAAAATGGGAGAAGCCATCATATAAGACCGTGAAGATAAATACCGATGCTACTGTCCTCAACAACAAAACAGGCTTTGGTGTAATTATCCGTGACTGCGGTGGTTTTGTTTTTGGTGTAGGAGTTGGCTTCAGGGATGAGTTAATGATGACAGAATGGGTGGACTTATATGATTTTGAAGAGGGCTTTAAGCTTGCACGTTCTCTTAGTATTGATAACGCCATTTTTGAAAGTGATTGTGCCAGTCTTATGAACAAATTCAAGAAACGCAAAGAGGATATTACAATTATTGGCCATTGCATTAAAGAGATATATAAAACATTAGAGATGTTTACTACTGCAGATGTTAAGTGGGCAATTGAAGTTATAATAATGTTGTGGACTTTATTTGCAAATATGCTATTTTAAATCATTGTAACATGTTCTTTGGTATGGATTATCCTAGGGACATCCATGATATTGTAATTCTTGATTCTTTTAATTGAGTTTTGACCTTTGGGTCTTTCTATAAAAAAAACTATTTATTTTCTTTTGTTATAGGTTTCTTTTTGTGCCAAAGTACATACAAATTGAAGCCATTAGCCCAATTATTTCAATTTTCATAAATTTGCACTAAATACATTTTCATTCCCGGCTAAATGCCAATTGTGTTACCTTGTCAGACCATGATTAAGCAATCTTATCGCACACATCACAACTTCTTCTCTCCCACATTTTAACCTAACAGATTCAATATCTTCCCACATTTTCATCCCATTTCATTTTCTACTTTTGCTCTTTATTTCATTCATAGCCGAAATAAAATCTAGCCTTTTCCATTTTCAAGCTTTTTATATTTTCTTCAATGGTTTCCCAAACAGCTTCTGCTTCGACCTTTGCCTCTCTACGCACCTTCTTCAGTAAACTTGTTGAAGATAAATACCACAAAAATATTTCCAAAAGACCATTCTGCATGGAAAAAGGAATCCTTTTTTAGGATGCTCCCTTCATGGGGTATGCAAAGGACATCTCATCAGTTGTCAAAAAGCATGGATAGGAAATATTCTGTATCCATCCTGACGACGTCCTCCTAAAGGTAGTGAAGGAGTTTTATGCCCACATTACTTTTCCTGACAACGTACTTAAATACATTCTTGGTGCATCAACTCTATTTTATGAGGACTCCAACAATGCCCAATATGGATTGTCTGAAGGTCCTGGCGAGCATGCTAACTTTGTGAAGACAGTGTCCCTAGACCACTTAATCTAGGTTCTCACTGATGTTTGTGTGGAAGGTACACAATGGTCAATTTTAAGAAATGATTGTTACACCGTTGACAAAGTTTGTAACAGCCCGATTTGTGGTCTAGTCAAAACAGTGGTTTTGAGACCACAAATCTGACGTAGAAAAATTTATTTTTCTCATATTTTTATGGTCTACATTTTTATGGAATGATTCTATTAAAATTTCGCTTGAAAATTTTGACGTTTAAGCACTCAATTTAGTAAAAAGGACTAAATTGGAAAAAGTGCAAAACATGAGTTGTAAAAGCTAGAGGTGTCTAATTGCTATGAAATTTTAAATTGAAGGTCCTTAGATGGTAATTAGATCATTTTGTTAAGTTAGTGGACAAAAATGGACATGAAGTAAGAGAAATTTTAGTGTTTTAAGAAAAGGGCATTTTGGTTATTTGGTAATTAAATGAATTAATAAGCAAATTAAAAGCCAATTTTTGCTCATCTTTTACCCCTTGGCCGAAATTTACAAGAGGAAGACATAGCTAGGGTTTGTCAAGCTTCCAAGCTTGATTGTAAGTCCGTTCTAGCCCCATTTTTAATGCTCTTTACATTTTTGAAATCGTTGTAACTCGATCTACCTATTTCTAGCACTAATTTGAGGTATGATTAAGGTCTAGGGTTTGACCCATGTTAGAAATGTGTGTATTTTTATGGGTAATGGTAGAAAATGCATGTTTGATGTTAGAAAAACAACTTTTGCTAAGTGATTTTTGGTAAAAATGTAAAAATAAGACCTATTTGTAAAAGTTATAAAATAAGTAGTAAAAGTGTGATTAAGTGGAAAATATGGGTTGATATAAGTATGAAAATGTTTTGGATAGGCTTAGGTTTTTAAGAAATTGAATACATTTCAATTTACGAGCCTAGGGATTAAATTGTAAAAATGTGAAACATTAGGGGCAAAAATGTAATTTTTCTATTATATGATTTTTGGACTGAATTTAACAATGTGTGTAGACAAGTTAAATTTGTTATTATAGATCAAGATAAACGAGGTTTGAACCTAGATCGGGAGAAAAACAAAGTGTTTGATGATTAGGTCAAATTCTACTATTTTTGTACCGAGGTAAGTTCGTATGTAAATAATGCATTGTTATAATTATGTTTTAAATGCTTTAATATTGTATGAATTGTGATTGAATCTGTGGACAAATTCGACAAAATTTTCGACAAGGGAGAAATCCCGGTTAAACCTTAGGAATAAAATAGGACACAAGTGACATGTCACTAGGAACCCATGTGTTTATGTAATCCGGGTGCTGGTCTTGTACGTCCTACTAGTGGCTGGGTAGTCCAGCATGAGTTACAGATACCTGACAACTTGTGTGAGCAGCACTGTGTAGCTATGTCTTGACTGACAGCTTGTGTGAGCAGGCCAGTGAGTAGCTCGAAAACGAGCCTATATGTATTATGAGATGTGAGGTAGCTTCGGCTACATGTATGGCACTTATGTGCAAGATTTCTGAGTGTCCATTAATATTTCGAGTGTTCATCGGGAATATCAAAGTTGTGAAAGACTATGGTATGTTATGAGTTGGTACAGGTATGTACGTAAAACTCATACGTAATGAACCCTTGCTAAGGTTATGATTATGTTAAGACTAAAGATTTTGATATCATTCATGTTAATTTTTATCATGCTAATCGTATGTTAGATGTGTGGTTATGATGCTTATTATTTGCATAGGAACTTACTAAGCTATAAAGCTTACTCCCCTTTCCTTTCCCTTGCTTATTATTTGCATCATATTAAATATGCCACACATATTATACCGTAACAACTAAAAATAATCAAACTTAAGGCTTACTAAATTATACCAACCACATTTCACAGTATATCATCACCGAATCACTAAAACCAAAAGCAAACATATCGTCATTTGGTAAAAGCATATAAACCGAGCTTAGCACACATAAGAACTATGAATAGGATAGCAAATATTTAGGTATCAAATTAGCCATTTTCGCATGGCTTAATATATACATCCATCTTCGAACATAACCGTATACAGTATAGCCTATACATGCCATATGTTCAAAATTTAACTTATAAAAGTACTGAAAACAGTCGGTAGTGTTATAGACTTTGCTGACGATTCCCGAGTTCGTAACTTGATCCAAAAATCTATAAAACAGAAGTAGACATACACACAGAGTAAGCTGTCATAGCTTTGTAAGTCATAAGCAAATAAATAACTCAATAACATTTATTTTTCACTTTAACAAATTCAAATCATTATATCATATTCATATACATTTTCAAACTTACAAAATAATGCATTTACCAAACATGTAACTATGTATCAAATTTAAATAGGATGGATACACATGTAGTTAATATCATAATTAATTTTCACTTCAAATATCACATATATATACCCTTGGACGAATATACTTATTTACATAAGAATAAACATAAAACACATTTACAAGGTCACATATACTAAACACTTGACCAATTAAAATTTTCATATACACATATACTTTCATTTGCATCATGAGCACACCATTAAACCAAATGTACACTTTTACATATGCATACATGTAGTTCACATTATCAAGTAACATTTATAACATCAATTTAAATACCTAACTTACCGTAATTTCATAACTTAGTATGAATACATACCTGAACCTTTTAACTTAATTTTTCATTCGGTCTTAACTTATTATTGCCTGTTGAACCATTCGGAATTGAATAGGATACTCGGATAATCACATATATCATACAATGCCAACGTCCTAGACGTGGTCTTACATGCTATCTCATATCGATGCCACTATCTCAGACAAGGTCTTACATGAATCAAATACGATGCCAATGTTCCAGACATGGTCTTACACGTAATCACATATATTGATGCCAACTTCCCAGACGTGGTCTTACACGAGAACACATATTGGAAATCCTATGTCATGACATATGTATCCTAGCTATTCCTAAGGTTCGTAGGGGGCTTTTGGACGTCGTAACTTAATCGAATCGAACTTGTACGTATAGCTTTCATATATACATTTTTACATAATTCAATTCAGCATATAAAAATTGTATTTATTTAAAATTAACAATATCCATTTGCTTATAAACTTACATCGGACGATGAAAATCGGAACGGGACGGCTAATTGACAACTTTAGTTTTCCCCTGATCCAAATCCGATATCTTTGGTTCTTGATATAAACATATTCAAATTAAACTCGATCAAACATATTTTCACTCAATTTAGTCCGAAAACACATAAATGGAAAAATTACCATTTTACCCCTAACATTTTACACTTTTTACAATTTAGTCAAAATTGCACAGAACACAAAGCATGCAAAATTTGAGTATACCATGCTTAGGCCGAATCTTCTTGTGTTCATACAAGTCTATATATTTCATTTATTTCACATTTTAGCCCCTCAATTTATTATTTTTATAATTTAGTCCTAATTACTCAAAATCATAAAAAATTTAAATACAAAACATGTTAATCAAAAACATATATTTCATATTTCATCAACTAACATCACAAAACTCAAATATTCATCAATGGCATAACTTAAAATATTCATCAAACTCAAAAATTCAAGCATGGGCTTTGTACATTACTGTAACACCCCGTACCCGAGACCGTCGCCGGAGTCGAGCATGAGGTGTTATTAAACTTAATTTCATCAATTAAACAGCTTAAACAATTTATTTTTAAAATTTTCAGACAAGCTGGCTAACTGCATCACAGCCACTTAAAAATTCATATCTCGAGTTCTGAAACTTGAAATCCAATTCTGTAAATTTTCTCTGAAACTAAACTCATATATATATTTACTAATTTTTTTCTAGAATTTTTGGCTGGGCCAATTAGTACAGTTTATTAGTTAAATTCTCCCTTGTTTCAGGGTATGACTGCCCTGACCTCTGTGTATTACGAATCAGATATCTACCTGTACAGAGTTTCAATGACTATACTGTTTGTTTCTATTAAAACCAAACTCTATAAGGAACCTGTACATATAAAGCATGACTTCCAATTATTTTTATACAATTTATGGTGAATTTCCAAAGTCAGAACAGGGGATTCAGAAATTGTTGTGGCCTTGTTTCACAAAAATTTAAATATCTTATAAAATAAAACTCTTTTACCTATTTTGTTTCTTCCACATGAAAATAGATTCATTAGGATTCAATTACATATTTTATTCATCATATAATTATATTTATACTATTTTTAGTGATTTTTTCAATTCACATCATTGCTGCTGTGTGATTCTGTTTTATAACCAATTTCACCATTTTATGGTTTTCCACGGACTAAGTAACACATTAAACATACATGACATCAAATATGATCTAGATTGGCCATTCCAATGGCTAATCATTTCCAAACCTTTTCTTACCAAACCATAACCATATCATAAGATCAATTACACAAAGTGAGTATTTTGCCATACATGACACATTCAAGATACACAAGCCATTTTACCAATTTAGGCCTTCGGATAGTGTGAACGAGTCTTCGACCTATCCTGATTCTCAAGCCGACTTGTCAAAACTACAATGAAAGAAAAGGAGGGAGTAAGCATAAATGCTTAGTAAGTTCACATGCAAATAGTAGGTAACATAATCATGCAATTCCACATAAAAACATCATTTGCATAAACAACACCAAGACATTCATGTTACATTTGCATTTAATATCATGCTACGATTTCATCATACCAAGTTCTCAACCCGAAGATTTAAGCACATACCTGTCAATTTTTCTCATTTACCACACTTATCAACATGTCACCTTCGTTTTAAGCATTCTCCTTATTCTCTTAAGATTCACCCGTTGAACACATCGGAATATAATTCGAATACACGAAAAGTTTGTACATAAGTGCCACATATGTAGCCAAGCTACCATGTAACCCACCCATAAGCGAACTTGGACTCAACTCAACGAGCTCGGGCGTTCGCATCCATAAGTGAACTCGGACTCAACTCAACGAGCTCAGATGCCTAGTTACATCTCATGAACTCGGACTCAACTCAACGAGTTCGGACATTTGCATCCATAAGTGAACTCGGACTCAACTCAACGAGTTCGGATGCCCAACCATCCTAGTGACATGTCACTTGTATTCTAATCTATTCCCAAGGTTCAAACGGGTTTTTTCCTCGATTACACATCTTTGCCGTCTTCCACGGAACATCGAAACCGATACTCGGTAGCAAATCATAATTTACATATTATTCAATAATAACCATAAAGCATAATATTTCATGATATTAATCATCATATCACATAAATAACATTAAATTACTTAAAATAAAAATTATGTTACCTTATTTACACATGAACTTACCTCGATACAAAATATTAGCAATCAAGCCTATTCCTCGTAAACTTTGTTTTTCCCTCGCTCACGACTTGAATCTCGTATCTCTTCATCTATAATGCCAAATTAATCTTATTTAATACATACATTCATCAAAACAGCCCCAAATACGAACTTTGGCAAAATTACCATTTTGGCCCTAAACTTTTGCAAAATTACACTTTTGCCCCTAGGCTCGGGAATTAAACTTCATCCCATTTTCTTATGTTTTATGACATGCTGATCATTTTCCCCTTCTATGGCAACATCAAATTCTCATTCTAACATGTACTTATAACTATTAGGTATTTTTACCGATTAAGCCCTTTTTTGCGTTTTCACTTAAAACCGAGTAGCACAAGTTTTCTAGCATAATTTAAAACCTCATATTCTATCATAAAACACCAAAATACACAAATTTCACCTATGGGTATTTTTCCAAATATGAACCCTAGGTTGAATTATTGCTAGCATAAGCTAAATCAAGTTCTGAGACTCCAAAACGTAAAGAACATTAAAAACGGGGCTTGGAATCACTTACTATGGAGCTTGGAAGCTTGAAACAAACCCTAGCTATGGAGAACCCTTTAATTTTCATCCTAATGAAGAAGATGAACATATTTTTCCATCTTTTTCCTTTTTTTACTCTTTTCATTACCAAATGACCAAAATACCCTTAATATCTTTCTTTGAAAATTTTCATGTACAAGCCCATTTTTGTCCAAAATTTTAGAAATTGGTCAAATTTCTATTTAGGACCTCCTCATTAATATTCCAAAGTAATTTCATACTAAAAAGTTCTAGAATGCAAGTTTTACAAATTATTCGATTTAGTCCCTAATTTCAATTTAAGCACTTTATGCATAGAATTTCGTCACGAAATTTTCACACAAGCATGCAATCATATCATAAACCTCAAAATAATTATAAAATAATTATTTCTATCTCGGATTTGTGGTCACGAAACCACTATTCTGATTAGGCCTTAATTCGGGATATTACAATTACACTGCAACGATCTCAAAAACATAAAAATTATCAAAAACTGAGCTAATTACATACCTTAATCAAGTTAACCCTTGACCGAAACTTCAAAGCTTTTATTCTTTGTTTTCATTTTTTAATATTCGGCTATCTAAAAGATGAATGCATGTGGCTTTTGTTTTATGTTATTTTATTACATTAATTTATTCATTTACAATTTTAACCTTTGTTATTTAATTTATAAACTTTATATACTACGCCTACTACCGTCCATCCTTTGTAATTATGGTCAAATTTCATCTTAAATGCTTCATATTATAAAGACAAATTCAAATAAGCACTTACACAATTAACTAGTCACTTTTACATTTTTCGCGATTAAGCCCTTTTTATTAAATCGGGCACTCAAACGACAAAATTAAAGCACGAAAATTTCACACACACAAATTCACACATAATAAACATAGAAAATAATTTTTAAATATTTTTCTGACTCAAATTCATGGTCTTGAAACTACCGTTCCCATTAGGGTCTAAATCGGGCTGTTACAACTCTCCCACCTAGAAATTTTCGTCCCCAAAAACCTTACCTGTGAATAGGTTCGGATGATGCTCTTTCATAGCATTCTCTGGCTTCCACGTTGCTTCCTCAACTCTGTGTTTATGCCACAGTACTTTAACTAATGAAATTTTCTTATTTCGCAATTCTTTAACCTCGTGAGATAGAACGCGAATTAGTTCTTCCTCATATGTCATATCGGACTTAATCTCAATCTCTGATGGACTAATCACATGTGAGGGATCAGATCGATATCTATGAAGCATCGAAACATGAAATACATTATGGATCTTTTTTATGGTTCTTTTCTAACTCAAGTGGCAACAATAGTCTTCAAGCAACCGGCCCGATACGCTCTATAATCTCATACGACCCAATAAATCTCGAACTCAATTTGCCTTTACGACCGAATCTGAGCATTTTCTTCCACGGTGATACTTTCAAAAATACTTTGTCCCTAATCTGAAACTCTATATCTTTTCGTTTCAAGTCCATATACGATTTCTAACGATCTGATGTTGTTTTCAGACTTTCACAGATTACTTTCACTTTCTGTTCAGTCTCTCTAATCAAATCGACCCCGTGTATCTTGTCTTCACTAAGCTCAGTCCAATACAATGGTGTACGATATTTATGACAGTACAAAGCCTCGTCTGGTGCCATTTTGATACTCGATTGAAAGCTATTATTGTACGCAAATTCAATTAGTGGTAAGAATCGTTCCCACGTACCTTCAACTCGAGAATGCAACATCTCAACATATCTTCAAGTATCTGACAGATTCGTTTGGACTGACCATCTATTTGCAGATGGAAAGCAATGTTGAAATGTAATTTCGTACCTAGTGCATCTTGCAGTTTCTTCCAAAACCGCAATGTAAACCTCGGATCTCTATCCGAAAGAATAGAAATAGGCACACCATGTAATTTCACAATTTGAGAAACATATAACTCAGCAAGCTTGTCAAGCGAATAATCTGTACGAACTAGAACAAAATGAGCCAATTTAGTCAATCTATCCACAATAACCCAGATTGCATCTTTCTTGCTCAGTGTCAACGGTAAACTGGATACAAAATCCATCGTGACTCTGTCCCATTTCCACTCAGGTATCATGATCGGCTGAAGCAACCCAGAAGGCACTTGATGCTCGGCTTTTACTTGCTGACAGACTAAACATTTCGAAACAAAGTCAGAAATGTCTCGTTTTATACCATGCCACCAGTAAAGTTGTTTTAGATCATTATACATTTTCGTACTACCCGAGTGGACAGATAACTAACTGCTGTGAGCTTCATTCAAAATCATCTGAATCAACTCTAAATTTCCCGGGACACATATTTAGTTTCTAAATCTCAAACAACCCTCAGCATCAACTCTGAACTCTAAATCAACATTTGAATCACATTGAGTTTGTTTTGCTAACAAATCATCATCAACTTTTTGAACCTTACAAATTCGTTGAACAAATAATGATCTTGCTTTTAATTTAGATATTATCGAACCATCATCAGACATAGCCATATGCACATTCATTGCACACAAAGCAAACAGTGATTTTCGGCCTAGAGCTTCAGCAACAACATTAGCCTTTCTTGGAT
This sequence comes from Gossypium longicalyx, assembly GCA_025698465.1. Lineage (NCBI taxonomy): Eukaryota > Viridiplantae > Streptophyta > Magnoliopsida > Malvales > Malvaceae > Gossypium > Gossypium longicalyx. The sequence goes on from CM046995.1 coordinate 50,286,525, forward strand.
GATAATCGATCACAAGCTCGTAGTGTTTTAACAAATCTAACCATCAGCGCTGTCTCAAATTCAGATCTTTATGAGTCATCAAATATTTCAGGCTCTTGTGATCAGAATAAACATGACATTTCTCACCGAACAGATAGTGACGCCATATCTTCAATGGAAACATAATAGCTGCCAATTCTAGGTCGTGTGTCGTATAGTTCTTTTCGTGCAGCTTTAACTGTCTCAAGGCATAAGCTATAACTTTTCCTTCCTGCATCAAAACATAGCCCAAACCATTTAAATATGTATCGCTATAAATAACAAATTCTTTACCCAATTCTAGCTGAACTAGCACTGGAGCTTCAGTCAAAAGGGCTTTCAACTGATCAAAACTTTTCTGACACTTTTCTGACCACTTGAACTTAACATCTTTCTGAAGTATCTTTGTCACTGGAGTTGCAATCATAGAGAAACCTTTCACGAACCGTCCATAGTAACCAACAAGTCCAAGAAAACTTGGGGATTCAGAAACATTTTTCGGAGGTTTCCAATAAAGTATAGCCGAAATCTTACTCGGATCAACCCGAATACCCAATGCTGATACAATATGGCCCAGAAAACTGACTTCTCGTAACCAGAACTCACATTTACTGAACTTCGTACACAACTGTTTATCTCGTAAAGTCTGTAACACAAGTCTCAAATGCTCGGCATGTTCGGTTTCATCACGGGAATAGATCAAAATGTCATCTATGAACACAACCACAAACTGATCCAAATACTGTCTGAAGATCCGGATCATCAAATCCATGAAAATAGCAGGTCCATTAGTAAGTCCAAAAGGCATAACCAAAAAATCATAGTGTTCGCACCTCGTTCGGAAAGCAGTCTTTGGCACATCGGAGTCTTTAACTCGCAACTGATAGCAGCTTGATCTCAAATCTATCTTTGAAAACACTGTAGCCCCTTTTAATTGATCAAACAGGTCGTCAATCTGTGGCAACGAATATTTATTCTTTATAGTCACCTTATTGAGTTTTTTGTAGTCGATACACATTCTTATCATTCCGTCTTTCTTTTTCACAAATAAAAACGGTGCACCCTAGGGAGAGAAACTAGATCGCACGAAACCCCTATCTATCAACTCTTATAATTAAGCTTTTAATTCTTTTAGTTTAGTAGGTGCCATTCTGTACGGAGCTATCGATATCGGAGTCGTCCCTGGCACTAACTCAATACCAAACTCTACCTCCCGAATAGGTGGCAAACCCAATAATTCTTTAGGAAACACATCCGAATACTCGCACACAATAGGTACTGATTCAATCTTTCTTTTGGCCACTTTACTATCAAGCACATAGGCAAAATAAGCTTCGCAACCTTTTCTCACATATTTCTGAGCTACCGTCGAAGATATCACTACTGGTAAACTATTCAGATCATTAGATTCAATCCGTATCATTTTAGCATCGTAAATCTATATTCTTTCTTTTGCAATTTATAACAGCATCATGCAAAGTCAACTAGTCCATACCTAGAATTATATCGAACTCATCAAATGGAAACAACATCAAATCAGCCAGGAAACACAAATATTAAATCATTAAAGGACAATTCTTGCACACTTTGTCAACCAGAACACACAGGCCCAAGGGGTTCGATACTCTAACCACAAACTCAGTATACTCAACAGGCAAAGTTTTACTAAATAATAAAGTCTCACACACATAAGAATGAGTCGAACCAGGATCAATCGATGCAATTATACTAGTATCATAGAGAGTGAATATGCCAGTAATAAGATTTGGGGATGAAGCCTCCTCGAGTGCGCGAATAGCATAAGCTCTGGCAGGTGCACGAACATCAAATCTAACTGTTGTATCTTTAGTCCCTCTCTGATCACTACTCACATTACCCGTATTTCTGGGTGGTCTACCTCGAGCTGCAGTGTTACCCGATCTCGTATTCTGTATTGGATTTTGTTCAGCTAACTCAGGGCATTCACGAAAAAAAATGATTCATCGATCTACATTTAAAACAGGCCTGATCATGCAATTTACAACTGTCAAGATGTCATTTTCCACAATATTTACACTCGGATTGATTCTATCTAACATTACCAACACTAGCTATTGAGGTAGCTCTCGAGCTTATAGGTGGTCTATCCCGATCCCGTCTAGAATAACCAGAAGTAGCCTTAGAATGACTAAAATCATCTCAGAACTTCTTTGATGCTGACTGAAATGACTTACTCGATGATATCTTATGTGAATCTCCAACTTCAAAGTCAGCTTTTCTTTTCTCTTTTCCGAGCTCTTCGGCTTTGCACGCTTGCTCAACCAGTACTACGAACTCTTTTATTTCAAGTATGCCAACTAGCAGTTTAATGTCTTCGTTCAAACCGTCTTCAAATCTTTTACACATTATGGCTTTAGTCGAAACACACTATCAGGCATACTGACTGAGCTCACAAATTTCCGCTCATATTCTGTCACGGTCATCCGACCCTGTTTCAACTCCAAAAACTCTTTGCTCTTCTGGTCAATAAATCTCTAGCTGATATATTTCTTATGGAACTCAGTCTGAAAGAAGTCCCAAGTCACCCCTTCTTTCAGAACCACCGATACTAGTGTATTCCACTAGTGATATACGGTGTCTCGAAGCAAAGATATGGCACACTTCAAACATTCATGCAGTGTGCAAGATAGCTCCTCAAACACACGAATAGCATTATCAAGCCAAAATTTAGCTCGCTCAGCATCATCATCATCACTAGCTTTGAACTCTTCAGCCCCGTGATTTCTAATTTTATCAACAGGGGGTTTATGTAATCTCAACGAATCAATTACTTGTGGTATAGCAGGTATCGAAGATGGATTAGTCGGGGTAGAGGTTGTTGTGTAGCCAGATTAGTCCAGATATACTGAGTAAACCAGCCGTTCATCATTTGATAAAAGGCTTGCTTAGCCTCTCCCTCTTGGTTACTCGAGGTCAGTTGAGAATCAACCGGCACTGTCCCTTACACGAGAGCAGGCGTTATACTCTCGGCATCATCAGCTACGGCTCTGTCGGGATCCATTTACTATACAAAAAACACATTTTCAAATGTCAGAAGTCATCACACTATCGCAGTATATAATATGGCATGTATAGCTAGACTCACACGTGCTACGTTAGTCCTAGAATCGACTAAACCGTAGCTCTGATACCAATCAAATGTATACCCCTAACCCATATTCGTTGCCGGATTAGGGTTACGAGGTATTACCAGACAAGACATAAATTCTGAATAATCATATACATACTCTAGATTAAACACATAAATCAATCAAATATTAACATATATAACTAATTTAATTTCTTTACTAACCATATCTTAACATTTTTCAAACATATAACCTAATACATAATTCATAAGCAAATAATACCGAATATAAAATTTTACCACATAGCATATGAGCATCTCAAAATAATACAAATAAATCAATCAATTATAACCAACATAAATTATACAAAGTAAACATATTTAAAAAATATATAATTATGGACATTATCCATTCGGCACCATATTATAAAAAATATATAATTATACAAAGTTTAATCAAATCAATAATGGCCTAATGTGCATTGCTATACACGGTTTTAAATAATTAAGACATGAACAAGTATACTTACTAATTCATCTAAATATTCATGTGCATAACTAATAGATCATATATCAAAATAAACATATTTTAAAAGAACACCAAATGATCAATCTCTTAAAGTACTTATAACCATCTACATATACCTATTTTCACAAAAACAATCATGATTCCTTATAACTTAAAATACTATTCATTTGGTTATTTTAAACAGCCTTAGCCGAATGTATTCATGCTTTGTACACATGATTTATTCAATGTTCACTTTATTTACTAAGTCAAATTATACACATGTATCATTGCATAAAATTAAATCAATAATCAATAACTCATTTTACATGTAATCTATTAGGTAAATCAAATATCAGTGATAAATCCAAATATCAATTACCACATGTCATATAGTAAATTCCATCTCTATGTCAATTGGCTAATATATTCATTCTTAACTTCAAGCATATCTCACGCATAAAACAGGCACAACAACAAGGTTCACATATAGGTACCAATCATGAACAACTCACTTTCATTAATCATATCTATTTCATTACAACCAATTACCAATACCTCAAACCATAGCTTTTTATCATTTGCATCATATTAAATATGCCACACATATTATACCGTAACAACTAAAAATAATCAAACTTAAGGCATATTAAATTATGCCAACCACATTTCAAAGTATATCATCACCGAATCACTAAAACCAAAAGCAAACATATCGTCATTTGGTAAAAGCATATAAACCGAGCTTAGCACACATAAGAACTATGAACAAGATAGCAAATATTTAGGTATCAAATTAGCCATTTTCGCATGGCTTAATATATACATCCATCTTCGAACATAACCGTATACAGTATAGCTTATACATGCCATATGTTCAAAATTTAACTTATAAAAGTACCGAAAACAGTCGATAGTGCGATAGACTTTGCTAACGATCCTCGAGCTCGTAACTTGATCCGAAAATCTATAAAAGAGAAGCAGACATACACACACGGTAAGCTGTCATAGCTTTGTAAGTTATAAGCAAATAAATAGCTCAATAACATTTATTTTTCACTTTAACAAATTCGAATCATTATATCATATTTATATACAATTTCAAACTTGCAAAATAATGCATTTACCAAACATATAACTATGTATCAAATTTAAATAGGATGGATACACATGTAGTTAATATAATAATTGATTTTCACTTCAAATATCACATATATATACCTTTGGCCGAATACACTCATTTACATAAGAATAAACATAAATCACATTTACAAGGTCACATATACTAAACATTTGACCAATTAAAATTTTCATATACACATATACTTTCATTTGCATCATGAGCACACCATTAAACCGAATGTACACTTTTACATATGCATACATGTAGTTCACATTATCAAGTAACATTTATAACATCAATTTAAATACCTAACTTACCATAATTTCATAACTTAGTATGAATACGTACCCGAACCTTTTAACTTGATTTTTCATTCGGTCTTAACTTATTATTGCCTGTTGAACCATTCGGAATTGAATAGGATACTTGGATAATCACATATATCATACAATGCCAACGTCCCAGACGTGGTCTTACATTCTATCTCATATCGATGCCACTGTCCCAGACAAGGTCTTACTCGAATCAAATACGATGCCAATGTCCCAGACATGGTCTTACACGTAACCACATATATCGATGCCAACGTCCCAAACGTGGTCTTACATGAGAACACATATTGGAAATCCTATGTCATGACATATGTATCCTAGCTATTCCTAAGGTTCGTATGTGGCTTTCATACGTCGTAACTTAATCGAATCGAACTTGTACGTATAGCTTTAAAGCACATTCACACTCAACTTTCATATATACATTTTCACATAATTCAATTCAGCATATAAAACTCGTATTTATTTAAAATTAACAATATCTATTTGCTTATAAACTTACCTCAGACAATGAAAATTGGAACGGGACAACTATTCGACAACTTTAGTTTTCCCCCGATCCAATTCGATTTCTTTGGTTCTTGATCTAAACATATTAAAAATAAACTCATTCAAATATATTTTCACTCAATTTAGTCCAAAAACACATAAATGGGCAAACTACCATTTTACCCTTGACATTTTACACTTTTTACAATTTAGTCCAAATTGCACAAAATACAAAACATGCAAAATTTGAGTATACTATGCCTAGGCCGAATCTTCCTTGTGTTCATCCAAGTCCATATATTTCATTTATTTAACATTTAGTCCCTCAATTTATTATTTTTTTAATTTAGTCCTCATTACTCAAAATTATAAAAAATTTAAATACAAAACATGTTAATCCAAAACATATATTTCATATTTCATCAACTAACATCACAAAACTCAAATATTCATCAATGGCATAACTCAAAATATTCATCAAAATAAAAAATTCAAGCATGGGCTTTGTACATTACACTGCAACGATCTCAAAAAACATAAAAATTATCAAAAACGAGCTAATTACATACCTTAATCAAGTTAACCCTTGACCGAAACTTCAAAGCTTTTATTCTTTGTTTTCTTTGTTTAATATTCAGCTATCTAAAAGATGAATGCATGTAGCTTTAGTTTTACATTATTTTATTACATTAATTTATTCCTTTACAATTTTAACCTTTGTTATTTAATTTATAAACTTTATATACTAAGCTTACTACCATCCATCCTTTGTAATTATGGTGAAATTGCATCTTAAATGCTTCACATTATAAAGACAAATTCAAATAAGCACTTACATAATTAACTAGTCACTTTTACATTTTTCGCAATTAAGCCCTTTTTATTAAATTGGGTACTCAAACGTCAAAATTAAAGCACGAAAATTTCACACACACAAATTCACACATAATAAACACAGAAAATAATTTTTAAATATTTTTCTGACTCAGATTCGTGGTCTCAAAACCACCTTTCCGATTATGGTCTAAATCGGGCTATTACAATAAGCCTTTAGTTGATAAGATCTGAAAATAAGGGGCTGAGGAATTCAAGCTAATGTAGATGATAACCCCGAGAGAGCCGAGTTCTGGCTTGAAAATACTATTAGGGTATTTGACGAGTTATCATGTACACTCGATGAATGCATGAAATGTGCTATATCATTATTGGGGGACACAACATATCACTGGTGGAAGATACTAGTATCTGTGGTACCGAGTGAGAGGGTTACATAGGAGTTCTCTCAAGAGGAATTTCGAAAGAAATATATCAGTCAGCGGTTCATCGATCAGAAGTGTAAAGAATTTCTTGAGCTGAAACAGGGTCGAATGTCAGTGACAGAGTATGAACAAGAATTTATCAGACTCCGTAAGTATACCCGAGAATGTGTTTCCTTCGAGGCTATTATGTGCGAAAGGTGTAACGCCCCAATTTTTGGGATTTTCGGGATTTTTGTGATTTCCAATAAATTTTAGAAATTATGTGTTTTAACTATCTGTTGTGGGTCTGAGTATGTTACTGGGCCCTTAAAAAGGCCCAAGAGTATATCCAATTCGAGGCAATTTATGAATTTTGGATTTTAGAAAGAGACGGTACTAGCGTTGAGGGCTTTAAAATAAGAATGGTAAAAATAGGGCACAAGGGACCTGTGGTAAATTGGCATGTGATGACACATAAGGTATTGGGGGAGTGGTGTGTAGATGTCTAGGGGGAGCCAAGGTTCGAGCCACAAGGTATGCAAATAGGGTATTTATTTTTGTGAACAAAAAAGAGAGGTGATGGAACTCAAGGGGGAACTCTGTTAGGGGGAGTTTAAGCTAGTAAGGGGATTGAGTTAAGATAAGATAAAGGAGGAAATTTAGGAGCTGATCAAGGAGCAAGAGTTGGCCGGCCAAGGGACTTTAGCATGGGAAATTCGGCTAGGTCATTTAGTGAGGGGAATTTCGGCTTTTGGAGGGGGTGCCATTTTTGACAATTCTTTTCTCTTTTTCTCTCTTCTCCTACTCTCTTTTCTTCTTCTTTTCCTTTTCTTACATAGCCGAACCCTTCCTACCATTCTACTCTTCCATTCCATTCGTTTCTAAGCCTTTATAGCCGATTGCCATAAAAGTCGAAATCTCGAAAGCCTGTTTTTCTTTTGTGCCGATTTCTCCTAGCCAACTTCTTTGATTTTTTCCTTCATCTTTCCTGGCTGAATTTCACACTCTCTAAACCCCAACCTCTATCGACTTCAACTTTGCAAAAACCTCCTTATCAAATCATCTTTTATTTCACGAGTTTCAAAAGCTGAAAACACCATAGTCATTGGGGCATAGCCAAATCTTTAGACCTTTAAAGATTTGATTTCTGCTAACATTTGAGGGGATAGATCTGCATCAGAACCAAATAGGGACTTAAGTGGAATTGTTGATTGAAAGAATCGATGGTAAGTTTTTGAGTCTATTCTTTATTTCGGGTTTTAGAAAAGCCGAAATCTCTAAAGGCTTAGAGAGCCTATCGATTGGGTCCTATGGCTCTAAGGGTTGTGACAATTGTTTTATTATGATGTTAGTGTGATCTAGAGGCTGCTGATCGAAGGCTTGGACAAGTGGAATGACTGGATCTAAACCTAGTCGCTAGTTTCAGAAAAAGGTAAGAACTCTAGGATCTGGGACTTGGTTGGCCGAATATAGTAGGGGGATAGTTGTAGTTTGTTTTCGATATTTAGATTGACGTGTTAGTAATCCAATTGTAGGCAGCTCATGTGTGGAACTTGCCATTGAACCACTACAAATCAGGTGTGTAAATGACACCCACTCACAGACTAGATCGGTAAAAGCCGAAAAGCCGAAATGCCGAAAAGCCAGTATTTTGTGGACTTGCGAGTGTGCGAGCGCTCGTGAGATGGTTTGGATTGTTAATCCTGGTAATCTCAAATGATATGATTGCAGAGTGCGCAATTTCGTGCACTTCGGTATATTTGGGCTTAATGGGCCGAAAATGGGTTAATGGGCCAACGGGCCCAATTCGGTAAAATTCTCGGTAAGTGTTTCTGTTAATGCGTTAATGGTTGTAATGTGTATGTAAACCTTAAAATGGAAAGTTTTCCCGAAATACCCTTAAGTATGAAAGTTACCATTATACCCTTAGGTGCAAAATTACCATTATACCCCTAGGGTTGATTTTGACTGAAATGCATGATATTTTGGTTTTGTTTGTTATATGCTATGACATGTATATCTGTTGCATGGGATATGGGTTATATTGATGGAGGAAGCGTTCTGGTGGCTCTGCCACAAATATCTATTCTGGTGGCTCTATCCACAAATATCTGTATCTGGTGACTTTGTCACACTATCTGTTCTGGCAGCCATGCTTCAAATACTTGTGACGTGTAGACGGATGGGTGGGTCGAGTAGTCTCCCCGCATGGTGTAAGGTTGGAACGGGGGTGTATACGGATGGATATGGGTTGGGTTTTCTGCATACATGAAATATCTGTTCTGTATCTGTTATGGGCCTATGGGCTTCATTTTGAACTCTGTATAGGGCTAATGCCCAATTTAATCTATTTCTGTGGTTTGAACTGATCTGGACTATGGTTGGGCTATTTTACACACTGAGTTTTCCAAACTCACCTCTTAACTTTATTCTTGCAGGTAACCCTCAACCATAGTGGACTTGGAGCCGTGAGGGATTGGGTGGCGCACGCATCGCAAACTTGATTCTCTTTTTATAATTTAATTAGTTTTTATTACATCAATTATTTTGGGTTTAAGTTGTAATAAGGCCGCTTTAATGATTTTTGATTATTTTTAATATGTTTTACTAGAATAGGTATAATATTATTTTAATCACTGAAACTGATTAGTTTTTGGGGCGCGTTTTCAAAAACAGTAATTGATTTTAAAATATCACGACAACAAAGCAAAAACGTTTTCCAAAGTTAATCACTTTTTCTTAAACTAGACTTAATGAATTGGTTTCCTAAGAACATACACTAAGTTAAGGTGTGGCAATAGTGGTGTGCATGTCTAGGATTGGATCTGAAGGGAGCTTGGTATTTAAGCAGTCCGATGGACTCACCTCCTCTTTTCTGTTTCCTACCTGGTGCGCAGCTTCTATTCACTTTAACCTATAGTAAAATCATCCTTTGAACACTAAGTACGATTTCCTGGACTAAAAATAGAAAATGTTTTTTTTACGTTTCGATGTTGCACGTCGGATCCGGTCATAATGTTTAGGCTGGGTTTGGGGTGTTACAAAAGGTTCAAAGATGGGTTGAATGACAATATTCGACTGTTAGTTGGAATCTTGGAACTAAAAGAAGTTGAACGAGGATTGGTGATCACTAGTTTTAGGTGGGATTATTTCATACCTGCTTAACCAAGGTTAGTGATCGTGGACTTCGACGCGTTCTCATAGATAGGTGTGTATTCACACACTGAATAGACTGTAGAATGGCAAATGCTGAAAAGCTGAAAATATGGCGTATGATGCCACACGAACTGTGATAGTGCATGTGGTGAACCGAGATCATGGAATGTGGGCATACGACGAGGAAGGCCACCATGATCGAATTCGTGGGATTAGGCTGTAGTGGGCCACTTGGGCCACGAAATGGGTTGAATAGTCCCAATGGGCCCGTGGGCCCGCTTGTGTAAAACCAGTTGCTAGGTGGAATATGGTTGGGCTTGTCATGTCACGTACATGGCATAGGCCGTTTTGGGCCACGTTGGGTCGAACTGGGCCGTGTAGGCCCATTGGGCTTGTGGGCCCACATAGATAAAATGTATGTTATGTGGTAAGTTTTGGATTGGGCTACGTCATTTGTACAGCCGTGAATAGTTCTGGGTTAAATGGACCATATGGGCCCAATGGCCGTGGTCCCGCGTGGGTAAATTTCACTGTTAAGCGAGAAGTAGATAGACTTGTCATGTTGCGCACATGACTTAGGTTGTTTTTGGCCTCGATGGGCCGAAATGGGCCGTGTGGGCCCAATGGACTCGTAGGCCCACACGGATAAAATCTGCAGTAAGTGACTATTAATGAACCGGGCTATGGTGTATGCATAGCCGTATCTAAATTTGGGCTAAATGGGCCACACGAGTGTGTGGGCCCACTTGGGTCGAGTAATGGGCCTTAGGTCCACTTGAACCATTATGTCTGTTTAGGTTACTTAGGTCGCTCGAGGCGACAATGGACCCTCGGTTGGGTCGTTAATACACCTAAATTGTGAAATTACTAAAATACCCCTAGTTTGAAAAATTATCGAAATACCTCCAGATTGTAAAATTATCGAAATACCTCGATTTGTAAAATTACTAAAATACCCTTGTAGTGTAAAATTACTAAAATACCCCTATAGGGTAAAAGGACTGTTTTGCCCTTGTGGGTAAATGACTGACTTGGACTATGAATTTGACTGATTTGACTGTGATTGTATGACTGTGTTTTAATTGACTTGACGGTGGTTGTATGACTGATATGCTTTTACTATATATTTAAATGATTGTTACTGAGCATGGCCATTTTGCATACACGTGTGATGATTGAGCATGACATACACAACATATTGCATGGGGTTGGGACATTGATACGGAGGAAGTTCTGATAGGATCGCACGGGTCGCACAAGACGACTATGGATCCAGTATTGATCTGTTAAGGTCTCGCGAGAAGACTGTGGACTGATGGACGGCTTAGTGCCACTTAATTTGATTGTGGCTTTGTGCCAACCTAAAAATGGCTCTGTGCCACCTTGACTATCGCTTTGTGCCAAACGTATTTAACCGTAGGTATGTGCCTAACATACTTATGAATGACTCTGTGTGCATCATATTTACCCAAGGCTGTGTGTCAATTATATTACAGTCGCTGATGGCTATGTGCCAAACATAATACAGTTACCGAAGGATTTGTGCCAATTATAATACCACTATTAAAGGCTTAAAGCCGTATATATACTAGCAGCTTTGTTGCGATTTCAGTTAGTGCTGCAACAGGTGCTAACATTGTAAGTGTAGGGATGGCGTGGGTGAGTTATTCTCCATAGGTAGTGCAGGGTTGGACGGAGGCAAGTGCAGGGTTGGTTTGGCCTAGGCCCAATTGATTCTGTTATGTGCTGTGACCCAAATGATATTGTAATAGGCTTTGACCCACGTATACTCTGAACTGGACTATACTGTTACTGTTAACGGGCTCTAGCCCAGACTATTTTTGTTTCTATTTCGGTATACTGACTGTTACTCTAGTAAGGGGATTAGACACTAAGTTTTCATAAACTCACCCCGTTTATTAACTGTGCAGGTAACCCCCAGCGTTAGGTGGATCGGTATCGCAGAGGGACTCGGAGACGACCACACAACTGCACATGTTTTCCTATTTCGTTTATTTAGTTAAGCACTTTGGTTTTTGATTTGGGTTGTAATTAGGCCTCTTTATTTCCTTAACTTTTTATTTGGGAAGTTTATTTAGTATGTTTAATATCTGTTAGAAGTAGGACATAGTTTTCCAAAATAATAATTGTTTTCAAACATTACGTTTCCGCAACATTTTCAAAATGCTTTCGCAACTTAACTTTTTAACATCAAGTTTTTAGTAATTAATTTAAAACTAGCTTCTGAAACTAAAGGAGATTTTGGGAATAAAATTATGTATTTTTCAATGAACCACGTGTTGAAAATAAACTAACGTAACTGGGATTTTACTCAAGTTTTCAAATAAGAAGGGTTTTCAATGAAAATAGAGTTTTCAAAAAATACTTCAATGTGACACGTCAGATTCGGGCCTAACTTGTAGGCCGGGTTTGGGGTGTTACATTAAGAATATAAAACATCATAAAATACATACTTCATGGCCAAGATACTAACATATACCACATAGTCTACATACAATTCACATATTTCCAATCCATTTGCTTATAACATATGTTCTTGTAATTATATCATATGTTCACAAAGGTACATGTACTTACTTTTCATTCTCAACATAGTGTACAATTCAAACGTGTCTGAATCGAATACACATTTCATATAATCATTCATATCTAGAATGCTCGTTGAACCATTCGGAATCATAAGGATACACGAATAACTCGGAAAGCTCATACAATGCCAACGTCCCAAACATGGTCTTACATGTAATCAAATATCGATGCCATTGTCCCAGACAGGGTCTTACATGAAATCAAGTACGATGCCAACGTCCCAGATGTGGTCTTACATGATAACACATATCGGATCCTATGTCATGACATATGTATCCTAACTATTCCTAAGGTTCGTACAGTGATTTTCGGACGTCGGAACTTTGTCAATACTTTCTTGGATATCTCATATTCAAAGCATAAAGCCATTCATCATTGTTCAATAACATATAAGCATAAATAAACCAGTTCAAATACATTTATTTGTGTATAGATTTATCTCGTACGGATTCAGATAGACGGAATCGGCTACTCAACGACTTTTGACTTTCGACTTTCGACTTTCCCCGATCTAATTCTATTTTCTTTAATTCTTGATCTATATAAATTCAAATTTAACTTTTTTATTTACCAAATCATTCAAATCAATCCAAAAACACATATTTAGGGAATTTTACAAATTAGCCCTCATATTTTCATATTTTGACAATTTAGTCTCTATTTCACAAAATCACAAAAGACACAAAATTTGCATATACCCATGTTAGGCTGAATTCTCATAGTGTTCATATAAGCCCATATGTTGCATTGATTTCACATTTTAGTCCTTCAATTTACAAATTTCATAATTTAGTCCAAATTACTCAAATTCATCAAAAATTCAAATACAAAATATGTTAACCCAAAACACATATTTCATTTACTAACAACTAACTTTACAAAGCTTATAATTTCATCAATGGCATATTTCAAAATCATCATCAAAATTAGAAATTGAGACATGGGCTCGATAGAACTCTAAGCAACGATCACAAAAACATAAAAATTATCAAAAATGGATAAAAAATCATACCTTAATCACCAAATCAATAGCCGAACCCTAGCTTAAATTTTTTTCTTTTCTTTTTTTATTTTCGACAATGGTGAATGATAATAGCTTGATTTTCATGCTTTTGTTTTATTAATATTAACATAAATTATCAAATACCATTTTTAACCTTAATGAAATAATAATAAAAGCTTATAATAGTTGTCCATAAAAGTCCATTAACCATGTTAATGGTCCATTTACAACATAAGGACCTCTCAATTATAAAGACATAGCAAATAGGCACTTTAACAAATAGAACACAACTTTTACATTTTACGCAATTAGGTCCTTTTATCAAATTAAGCATATAAACGACCAAATTTTCATACGAAATTTTTCCAACATATTAATTCACATATAATAAGCATGGAAAGTAATATTAAAATATTTTTTTGACTCTGATTTGTGGTCTCGAAACCACTATTCTGACTAGGGTCTAAACCGGACTGTTACAACGGTAAGATATACTAATCATCAATCAACCAAACCACAGTGCTTTCATCTAACATTATTATCAGCCCTCATTCTCATATGGTAAGGATTTCATCAGATAATGAACAATCACACATGTATATAATACCCAGAAGAGATCATCATAATCTACTTAATCGCTATTGTTATACTCAAACATCTTTACAAGTCGTAATTCCTTTCTCTGACCATTTCTGTCATTACCGATCTCGTATTATTCAATTCACTAACGTAAATCAATCTGGAAGAAATTCCAGCAAACACATACTTTAGTCATCATACCTGTTTAAGCCAATTAACTGAGATTAACTTTTGCTATAACCATGACTTTGCGAAGTCCAAATAGTCTTTAGAATAACCTGGCATCCTTTCCAAAACTGTATTTTCTTACTCAACTATTTTCAACTCTGTCCACATTATTAGCAAATCCGCTACTGAAATCTTTAATCTTTCACTGGTGAACTCATGCAGCACAAAACTTATGACATTTCATTATAAGATATCACATTAGTATGGGGGTGAGGTCGTAAAGCCTCTAACTTGACTCTCATACATACATATATGGCTTAACATTTATCATCATCATCATCATAATTATCCAATGCACTTCAGACAATTTAACACACATATTTATGTTACACTAACTTTCCGATTATCTTATTCAAACAAGTGCATTTATACATGCTTTCCACAAATATTGAGTAAGTTTACTTACTGCATTCACTTAATCATACAAGTCAAACACATAACATCATATGAAGGCCAAACAAACATGAATGCTTGTCATAATACAAATTTGCATTTTATGTTACTTTCCCATATTTCAAGAATAATTCCCCTTTACACTATTTTAATTTCAAGGAATATTTAAATAGTATGCTCAAGGTATGTAAATTAACAATCTATCATTTCATTTTCAAAAATGCCTCTTTTTGGTATATATTCATAATACACACTCTAGAGTCACATACGATATAACAATACTACCAGTCCAGGTTAAAGCCCTTTCATAACATTTATAACATTTTACCCATTTCATAAAATCATCACAATCAATCGAAATACTACATTCAACCAAAATAATAACATCTTACTCAGAATTCTAAACTTATGGATGTTTCATTTTTGTACCTCATCACATACATGTCATGAACTATTATTCATACCCTTTCAAGTTTCAATTTATCACAACCATATTTTCAAATATCCCAATGTCATTCACAGCGTTTTCAAAAATAGCTCGGTTGGAAAGCACATCTGTCTCAACAAAACAATATCATCAGAGTCGGGAGATATCACACTATCACAGTTCATATATGGCATGTATATCTAGTCTCTTACACATGCTACGTTAGTCCGAGAATCGACTAAACCATAGCTATGATACCACTAAATGTAACACCCCTTACCCGTGTTCGACACCGGAACAGGGTATGAGGCATTATCGAACATAAACACATGCATTCGTATAAAACCAGGTTATGAATTTGCGTTCAAATTTAAAAATTTTCACATTTCATCTTAAAGTCCCTAATATGGGCCTACGAAGCCCAAATCATGCTTTGGAAACGGTTCGGGACCGAACCGAGAACTTTAGAAAACTTTGAAAATTTTCATGAAAAACAGGGGCACACTTCCGTGTGATATTAGGACACGACTGTGTGGCTCACAAGGCCATGTCCCTAGCTCGTGACTAATCTGACTTGCCGTTGCATATATATAAGCATTGATATCACCATATAGATATCACATATAGATATCACCACTCATTCATCCACATATATAAGCATACACATCCTTGAAATGAATCATCATGGACTTATAATATAGTCAATATACCAACACCATATGGCCTTACACAACAATGAACTTTCAAATAGCATAGGCCAACATTTTAGGCCAAAACAATTATGACACATACAAAAATAACCAAGTCCCCTATACATGCCATGACCTTAAGCATAAGAATTATCAATACCCAATTTGTTAGTTTGATAGTGTGATAGGTTCTCCGGTGACTTCCAACCTGAGCTAACCTGAGCACATTATAAACACAGAAAATAAACGAAGTAAGCTATATAGCTTAGTAAGTTGGTATGTAAATAACAAGAAATTTATTAACATGCTTTTACCAATTCTCACAATATGTTCTCAAGATAATACAATCATAATTGCACATAGTTCCACTATTTACTCTTGTTCATCTCAAGTTGTCTACTCGAGTCACAGTCACTAAATTATTTATATCTTGAGCTACGAAACTCCAAATTAAGATCCACTAATTTTCCCTGAAACTAGACTCACATATTTTCTTACCATAAAATTTTTAGAATTTTTGATCTAGCCAATAAGTACAGTTTATTCTTTAAATTCTCCCTTATTTCGCTGTCCGACAGTTCTGACCCCTCATCACTAAAAATTAATTATCTCCTCATACAGGATTATGGTGTTTTTTATTTTTATTTTGAAAATAGACTCATTAAGGATTTTAAGCATATAAATTATAACTCATAATTATTTTTATACAATTTTCAGTGATTTTCCCAAATCAGAATAGGGGATTTCGAAATCATTCTGACCCTGTATCACAAAAATTCAAATATCTCATAATATAAAATTTTTTTTCTTACATATTTTCTTTTATGTGAAAATAGACTCAATAAGCTTTAATTTCATATCTTATACAACCTCTAATTTGATTTCCACCATTTTTGATGATTTTTACTACTGTCCAAAACTGTTTTATTGCTAATTTTTCTCTTTCACGTTTTCTTTGTATTAACTTTCATTCAACATTCACATAGATTTCGTACGTACTTGTATCGCTTAAATCAGTTATACTTTCATTTTTTTTATCTTGGCTATGTCAGTTGATACACTTAAACCTGAATGAAAACACATTATTTCAATTCAACATCAAATAATATTATTGGTTCATAATTCTTTCACATTTAATCATCACATAGTCATATTCATTTACACTTAGTCATTTACCGTTGAACACATCGGATAATAACGGATACACGGTGGCCTTTACATAGTACCACCCTTCTAGCCAAAACTATTTTATTCACAAAGTGGCCTTCACATAGTACCACACTTGTATCCAAAGCTATTTTATTCACAAAGTGGCCTTCACATAGTACCACACTTGTGTCCAAAGCTATTATATTCCTAAGGTTCAACCGGGAAATTTCTCACTTAGTACAATGCCATGGACTTATTTCACTTTGATGCCATGGATTTATTTCACTTAGCACGTTACCATGGACTTATTTCACTTAAATGTCATGGTCTTATTTCACTTAGCACAATGTCATATCCTAGATATGGTCTTACATGCGAATCACTCATTTTACTTAGCACATTGCCATGGTCTAACCATGGTCTTTTACCGTCAATTCATATTTCACTACGCAACGATCGTGATCGATCCTGCATTTTTACTCAATTCGAACGTTTACTTTAATTTTCACAATTTAATCAAATATATAATAATATTGCATAATTAGCACAAATCAATAACGTTTATTAACATACGAACTTACCTCGACCTAAAATGGCGAAAAGTACCAAATCGTCCAATACTCGTTTTTCCCCCATTCTAAGTCCGACCTTCGTTTTTCTTGATCTATAATATCACGTTTGACTAATTAAATTATTATACTATTCAAATCAGTCCAAAAATCATATTATAGAAAAATTATAATTTTGCCCCTAAAATTTCACATATTTACAAATTTGCCTCTAGGCTCATAAAATGAAATGTATCCATTTTTCTCAATACCCAAGCCTAGCCAATTCATATTTCCTCTTATAGCAGCCCACATTTTTTACTAAATCACATTTCCTACACATATTTTACAACTTTTACAAATAGGTCCTTTTATGAAACTTCATCAAAAATCACTTAGTAAAAGTTGTTTATCACACTCCAAACTTTCATATTCTTCCATAAAACACCAAAACACATGTATGTCATCTGTGGGTAAATTTTAAACACAAACCCTAGCTCAAAATAATGGTAGAAATAGCTAAACCGAGTTACGAGGATCTCAAAAATGTAAAAATCATTAAAAACGAGGCTAGAACGGACTTACAATCGAGCTTGGAAGCTTGAAAAACCCTATTCATGGTTTTCCCTTGTGAAATTCGGCCATGGGGTTGAAGATGGACAAAATTTGACTTTTAATTTTGTTTTTAATTCATTTTAATTACTAAATGACCAAAATGCCCGTCACTTAAAAATATTTTATTGCACCTATTTCATGTCCATTTTTGTCCAACAAATTAACCAATGGTCTAATTACCATTTAAAGACCTCCAATTTAAAATTTCATAACAATTGGACACCTCTAACATGTAGAACTCAACTTTTGCACTTTTTACAATTTAGTCCTTTTGACTAATCTAGTGCCCAAACGTCAAAATTTTTTAACGAAATTTTCATGAAAACATTCTGTGAAATCGTAGACCATAAAAATATAATAAAAATAAAATTTTTTTCCTCGTCAAATTTGTGGTCCCGAAACCACTGTTCCGACTAGGCCCAAAATAAGGTTGTTACATCCTTTTAGGTGTTTTCATGAAAAAACCACTTAGTAAAAGATGTTTATCACACACCAAACTTTCATATTCCTCCATTAAACATCAAAATACATGCATGTCACACATGGGTAAGTTTTTGAACATGAACCCTAGCTCAAAATAATGGTAGAAATAGCTAGATCAGTTGATGACAACTTCAAAAATGCAAAGAACATTAAAAACGGGGCTAGGATGCACTTACTATTGAGCTTGAAAGTTGGAGAAACCCTAGCTATGGTGAGCATGGAAATTTCAGCACACATGAAGAAGATGGACATCAATTTTGACTTATTTTTCCATTTTTATTCTTTTATTAACCAAATGACCAAAATGCCCTTTTTACTAAACTTTCAAATTTTATCCATGCATGCCCATTTATGTCCATAAAATTAGAAATTGGGAACATTGCGATTTAAGGACCTCTAATTAATAATCCATGGCAATTTCATGCTTAAAGCTTCTAGAACTCACATTTTGCAACTTTTGCAATTTAGTCCTAAATGTCAAATTAGACACTTTATCAATAAAATCTCTTCATGAAACTTTCACACAATCATGAAAACATGTCATGGACCTCAGAACAATCATAAAACAAATATTTCTACTTCAGATTTGTGGTCTCAAAACCACTATTCTGACCAGGCCCAAAATCAAGATGTCATATCGGACCTGATTACCATCTCGACATTTTAGCACAATTTCTTTCACAATTCACAATAGCATCATGCAGACCAGTCCATACTCAGAACCACATCAAATTCATCAAAGGGTAGCAACATCAAACTAGCAGGGAAATCGTAACCCCTAATTTTCAGTGGACATGATTTACATAACTGGTTAACTAAAACATATTGACCTAGGGGATTTGTAACTTTGACAGTATATTCAGTGAATCCAACATGTATTTTCTTTTTGTCTACTAATGTAGTGCATATATGCGAATGAGTTGATCTAGGATCAATCAATGCAATACATTAATATCCAAAACAGAAAAAGCACCAGCAATAACATCTAGAGCATTAGCTTACTCTCGAGCTTGGATTTCATAGGCTCTAGCTAGTGTTCTCGCTTCAGATCATTCGTTCATCTCGTTGTTCTTTCCTTAACAGGGAGTAGTATTTCTAATGTTTCCAGATCATCTACCACTCTAAGAAGCTGCTTCAAGCTTATTTGACTGATTTCTGAAATCATTTTGCTTCTTCGGACAGTTATAAAGATAATGGTCAGTAGACTCACAATGGAAACAAGCTCTCAATTTTGATCGGCACTCTCCAAAATGTCTTTTATTGCATTCATCATACACTGGAACGATTCTCTTCACATTTCTTACACTTCCAACACTCGGAGCTGGAGAGTTGACTGACTAGAAATTACTTTGTTTCAGTTTCTTTATATTAACAAACTCTGAAGGAAAAACTGATTGACTGGTGCCATTTCTAAATTTCTTGAATGGAGATGTTTGAGTGGATTTGAATAACACTCTCTTGTTATAATCTTGAAATCTCAAATCTGACAATCGTTTGCTTTTACAAATCTCTTCTACCTTTTGAGCCCACTCTAAAAGTTCTACAAATTCCCGTAATTTTAATGCCACTATAGCCATACAGATCTCATCGTTCAACCCATCTTAAAATCTGATACACATTTCCCCTTCATTTGATACGATGTTATGAGCATACTTACTTAATTGTAGAAATTCACGTTCAGACTCCGCTACAATCTGGTTTCCATGTTTTTACTCGAGAAACTCTTTCTTTTTCCAGTCAATAAACCCAATCATCTGATACCATCATGCTCAAAGCATCCTTCCATAGATACTCCGCATCTTTTAGTAAGGACACCGCACACCTCAAGCAATCTTTAGGAGTGCACAACAACTCCACAATAACTATCTTTGTGTTCAATAACTAATACTCGTCTTTTGACAGATCATCATCCACCGTACCTCTTGTAACACCCCAAGCCCAGCCTAGACGTTACAGCCGAATCTGGCTCGTCACATTGAAGTGTTTTAATGAAAAACCTTATTTTCATTGAAAACCCTTCCTTAAAATATGAGATCTTGATAAACTTATAAAAACTCTCTTTTCAATCGCAAAAAGCTTGTTTAAAACATATGATTTATGAAAACCTGTCATTTGAAAATTTAGTTGCGGAAACGTAGAAAAACATACTATGATTTAGGAAACTCATTTTCAACTTCTCATAATTGCAACTCATAAAAAAATTAATCCAAATAATAACAAAAAGGGAAGGCCTGATTACAATCCGGTCTGAAAATTTCTTGATAAACTAAAAACTTATATGTCTTTAAAAGGGAAACAAGTCTAAGTTGTCCTGCTAGGTGGCCACCCAGGGTCCCTCTAAACATCGAACCTTCTACTGAGCATCACCTAAGAAAAATAAAAGAGAGGGTGAGTTTTCGCAAACTCAGTGTGTACTACCCTCAACAAACATAAAGCAAATATCAACCACCGTAAAATCATACATGCAATGCAATGTAGTGCAATCCCACCCTAATAATCCAACCGCTACACATCAACTCTGTCCCCCGATACACATCATGTAAGTATATAAATATCAACCCACCCAACCGATACACATAAATGCTAGCCCGATTGCTGAACTACCTTCATTCATATATTGGGCTTAAAAGCCGTCGGTGGATCTACGATTGTCAAGCAACCATGTGATCCTCATATACTTCCTTCGTTCCATAATTCCCAACCTAGATGCAACCTAAGTAGAATATCGTATGTATGCAGCAGATATAAGTAGAATATCGTATGTATGTAGCAGATATACATGTAACATCCATAAAACTTACATTCAACACATAGGGGTATTTTGGTCATTTTTTCCCTTAGGGGCATTTCGATATTTTTTCCTTTATTGCGGGTTTTTACTTACCTTGGCCCGTTAACAAATCCCGTGAGCTAAGATGAACGAATACTATGCACCAGGTAGGATTCCAGAGAAGAGGAGGTGAGTCATTAAGACCGCTTAAGTACCAAGCTCTCCCTAGATCCAATCCTAGACATGCATATACCCGTTGCCACACCTTAACCCTATGACTTGTCCACAGTATCATTTAATTAATTAAGTTTTATGCAGTCATCATATACTAGGCCCAAAACCCCTTACAAAGCCCAGACAAATCCACATACTTGTATATGGCCCACTAGGCCCAATCATATTTATATGGCCCATTATGCCCAAATCACATTTATATGGCCCATTAGGCCCAAATCACATTCATATGGCTTATTAGGCCCAAATCACATTTATAGTCATGCTCACATATGAATTTTTCATCTCATAGCATCGATTATCAATTTTCGCCTATTATGGCCCAATAGCCTATCGACCCATTAAGTCCATTCTGGCCCGGTTGGCCAATTCATAGCCCAAGCCCACGGAATCGCTCATGGGGCCTCAGATAACCTATCGGTCTCCCCCTCAAGAGTGTTCGTGCACTCGCAAGTCTATTGTAGCCAAACTTTTAGCTTTTCGGCATTTCGGGATTTCGAGATTTGTCGATTTATTGTGTGTGTGCAGTGTATGTACACACCTGGTAAGAAAGCGTGTTGCGATATTCCTATCCACGAACCTACAATCGATATCACTCAAGAATTAATCTCACATACTTATTGAATACTTTACCAAAACTCGAAATCTCAACTTAACTTTACCTAAAACGCCAAGCTTTAATAGTTTTCCCTTGATCACTAACCACGAGTACTTTTTAGATCTGTATTAACCTTTGTCATTAAAAACATAATCGGTTACTTGTATCCAACATATGTCACCCTTTTCTACTAAAGCCTATTCGGGCAACCCTTACTGAGTGAAGAACACTTACCAAAGTCTCACACCTAAGGAGCAAATCGGCAGGGATCCAAAAGTCTTGGATTAGATACTAATCCTCCCAAAATCAATCAGAAGAAGTGAGGAACAGAGTAATTGATACTTAGCAAAATCGGTTGGAAGAAAAAATCACTTACACTAGGACTGACCGATTAGAAATAGTAGTGGCGGCACCAAGGGTATTCGGCCCTTGCGGTTTGTATGGCAAAAAAAGGGTTATTCGGCTCCAAAGGAAATGAAAAGAAGAAGTCGGCTAGACTGAAAGTGAATAAAAAATATTTGATTAAAGGAAGAATGGAAAATTGGCACAAGAACACAAAAGAAGAATAAGGGATTTTCAGCTTTTGGATCTTGGAGAGAAAAAGAAAAGAAAAAAGGTTTCTCGCAACAAGGTGAAGGAGAATTCGGCATTAGCCTAGAAACCCTACATTCGACACGTATATATAGCCTCTATAGTCGAATTTCCCATGCCTAAATTCCCAATTCGGCTCCACCTCTTCTTCACTCCTTATCTCCTAGTTTTTCTCCGTGATAACCCCTTAATCCCCTCCTGAAATTTTTCCTCTTATCACTCTCTACAGAGTTCATTCCAACTCCACCTCTATCCAACTCTTAAGCAAAAATAAATCCCTCTTTTACCAAGGTGGGATTCGAACCCCATACCCCCTTGCCTTGCCTTGCATGTGACGCCACTTGCCACTCCACCACAAGGCTTCCTTGTGTCCAATTCCTCCTTCATTTATTCAAAAGCCCACCTACTTGCCATCAAGGTTCTTTTAATTATTAACCCATAATTTCCTTTACCCTTAGGTTCGAATCATACCTTAACCAAGACCTACTATCACATAATTAACACTTAACCGAGAATACTAAGCTTACTTTTTATCATATAATTCAAGATTTCAGGATTTTTAGGGCGTTACAACTCTACCTCCTAAAAGTAATTTCGTCCTCAAAATTTTACATGATTCAAATAGTTGAGGATATTAACGTCGCATCACTTCCTCAGGTTCCCAAGTAGCCTCCTCAGCCTTGTGATTACGCCAAAGCACTTTGACCAATAGGAGGGACTTCTTTCTAAGTACCTTAACATCACAACCAATTATTTATATGGGCTCTTCCTTGAAGGTTAGGCTTGGCCTAACCTCGATCTCCTCAACTGCAACGACTTGTGAAGGATCCGAGCGATATCGTCTTAGCATGGAAACATGAAACACGTCGTGGATTCGGCTTAGTTCAGAAAGTGATTCCAGCTGATAAGCGACTGGCCCAATCCGCCTCACAACTCGATATGGCCCAATGAACCTTGGGCTTAGCTTAGCCTTCAGTCCAAACCTTAACCTTACGACTCAATGCGTCAGTTACCACATTCGCTTTTCCTGGGTGGTATTCAATCGTACAATAATAATCCTTCAATAATTCCACTCATCTATGCTAACTAAGGTTTAGCTCCTTTTGGGTAATGAGGCATTTCAAACTCTTATGGTCCGAATAAATTATGCACTTCTCTTCGTCAAAATAATGCCTCCATATTTTTAGTACGAAAACCACCGCAGCTAGCTCTAAGTCATAGGTTGGGTAATTCACCTCGTGAGTCTTAAGTTGTCGTGATGCACATGCAACCATTTTTCCTTCTTGCATCAATACACATCCCAAGCCCACATGCGACGCGTCACTATAAATCGTAAACTCCTTCCCAGGCACTGGCTGAATCAACACAAGGGCCTCAGTTAAAACTTTCTTAAGTTTTCCAAAACTCTCTTGTTGCTTGTCCGTCCAAACAAACGGTACCCCATTCCTTAACAACTTAGTTAAAGGTGCAGCAATTACTGAAAAGCCCTTAACAAACCACCTATAATACCCTGCCAAGCCTAGAAAACTTTGAATTTTTGACACCGACTTGGGTGTTTTCCAGTCTAACACTGCTTCAATCTTCCGGGGATCCACCTTAATCCCCTCAGCTGACGCCACATGTCCTAGAAAAGTAACTTCCCTTAACCAAAATTCGCACTTACTGAATTTGGCATACAACTGTTTCTCCCTCAAAATCTGCAACACAATCCTTAAGCGTGCATCATGCTCATCCTTATCTCTTGAGTACACCAAAATGTCATCTATAAAAACTACAGCGAACCGATCCAAGTAGGGTTGGAAGACCCGATTCATAAGATCCATAAAAGTGGCAGGTGCGTTTGTCAGCTTGAATGGCATCACTAAGAACTCGTAGTGCCCATAACATGTTTTGAAGGCTATCTTATGAACATTCGCCTCCTTAATCATCAATTGGTGATACCTTGAACGCAGGTCAATCTTGGAGAAAACGGAAGCTCCCCTAAACTGATAAAAAAGATCATCGATTCTTGGCAGGGGTACTTGTTTTTAATAGTTAACTTGTTCAACTGTCGGTAGTCGATGCACATCCGTAATGACCCATCTTTCTTTACAAATAACACAGGTGCTCCCCACAGAGACACACTTGGTTGAATGAATCCTCGATCCAACAATTCCTGAATCTATGCCTTCAGTTCTACCAACTCCTTTGGTGCCATCCGATAAGGAGCGATGGACACCGGAGCCGTACCAGGTAACAACTCGATTCCAAATTCTACTTCCCTGCTGGGTGGCAACCTAGGCAGCTCCTCGGGAAAGACATCAGGAAATTCCCTAACTTTTCTCAACTCCTTAACAGTAAGGCTCTTAGCCTCCGTATCGCTAATATAAGCCAAATAGGCTTCGCATCCCTTTCGTACCAACTTCTCAGCCCTTAATGCCGAAATCACATTCGACAGATAATTCCGGTGTTCACCAATCACTAGCACCTCCTTATCTTTTGCCGTTCTTAACACCATTTGCTTTGCAGCACAATCTAAGGTGGCTCGGTATTTTACCAGCCAATCCATACCTAAGATTAAATCGAACTCACTAAACTGTAGCTCCATCAAATCTGCTAAAAAGGTAACCCCTTGGACTACTAAAGGTACCTCCCTAATAAACTTATTCACTTCTACTGACTGACCTAACAGACTTATCACAGTCATCTCACCCGCAGTAATTTCAAACATATCACCCAAAGGTTCAGTCATATTGCATGCAACATATGAATGCGTCGATCCAATATCAATCAATGCTGTATAAGGTAACTCATATATAAAAAACATACTCGTTATCATATCTGGGGCATCCCTGTCTTCCTAGCGACAAGCAGCACAAACCAAAGCTAGTTGACTCGCCTCAGCATGACCTGTATTTCAGCCTCGTGCTCCATGTCCACATCCATTACCGTTACCGCCTCTGGCCTATCCACGACCCCTTGGCAGCAGCTAACCACCCCTTGGTGGATGAGCACCACATTGGCCCATGACTGGCACTCGACCTAGCATGTTAGGGCAATTCCTGATCCTATACTCCATAGACCCACAAGCTAAACAAGCTCCCATCCTCTTCCAACATTCGCCTCCATGGCTTCTCCCACAATCAGCACAAGGTGGCACCCTTGGATCAACAGTAGGGGACCCTACTCTAACTAGCCTATTAACTCTAGCCCTAGCCCTAGGCCTTTGCCCAACACCAGGAGTCTCAGCCTCTCTTTTATTCTTACCCCTTTCTTTCTCCCAATTTAGGCACTTAGTGCGTTTTAACTCATCCGCTATCTTTTCTTTCTCCACCAATTTTGAAAAAACTCGCTCCTTTTGTGGAGCTATCAATACCCTGAGGCTATTTCTAAGTCCATCCTCAAACCGAATGCAACGCTCATAGTCTGTCGCCACCATAACTCTTGTATACCTACTAAGTTGTAAAAATTCTACCTCATACCCCGTCATAGATTTGTTTCCCTAGGTCAAGTTTAGGAATTCCTTCCTTCTAGCATCCACATAACTCGCACCTACATACTTCCCTTGAACGCAGTCTTGAAGAACTCCCATATGACCTGCTTAGGTTGGGTGCCCTCTTTCACTGTTAGCCACCATTGGTAAACTTATTCCCTAAGTAGTGACACTGCCCCTTTCAACTTTTGTTCAGATGAACAGTCCAAGTCCTCCATTATCCTTTTAGTGGCCTCCAACTAGTATTCCGCCACGTTAGGAGCTATACCAGCCACGCCCTTAAAGATCTCAGCCCTATTTGAACGAAGTCATTCCGGAATGGACCCCCGATTTCCCGTACCGTTATTGGGCACAACGACCCTTTCCAAAATCCTCAGCATTGCCTGCAACAATGCATCTTCTCTCACGGCCCGGTCATAAGGTCCATTCCCAACCACCGGTGAGGCCGGAGCCCCATCTATTCCAATATCGGGCATATGGCCCGATGCCGACGATTCTGCCCTATCACTTTCGCAGCCTCGGCCACGGCCTCTTCCACCTCTTCTCCCACTCATCGTTGATTCACGTATTTTTTGAATTAAAAGTTTTATGAAGCTTTAGATAGTTTCAATAATTAACTGATGTCTTATGAAATTATTAAAAAGAGAAGAGTGTTTTCGAAAATCTTCTACAGTTTCAAGATCCTGTGGGCTTCAATTCCACTCTAACATAATCATCTAAAGTAGCCCTCTAACTATCGACTGTATATTAATTTAAACAGGCTTAAGAATAAAAGAACTTACTTGGTTCGACATCGGAGACTCGATGTGCCACTCAGCAAGATTTCCTTTATTCCAAAATGTTGTGATCCAAATTTTTTTAAGTAGAAAAAAGAAACCAAATAATAAGGCCCACTTCACAGCCCGAATTTTGCAAACGGGCTTTGATACCACTAAATGTAACACCCCAAACTTGACTCGAACGTTATGGCTGAATCTGGCACGTCATATTGAAGTGTTTTAGCGAAAAACCTTATTTTCATTGAAAACCCTTCCATAAAATATGAGACCTTGATAAACTTATAAAAACTCTCTTTTCAATCGCAAAAAGCTTGTTTAAAACATATGATTTATGAAAACCTGTCATTTAAAAATTTAGTTGCAGAAACGTAGAAAAACATACTATGATTTAGGAAACTCATGTTCAACTTCTCGTACTTACAGTGCATAAAAATATTAATCCAAATAATAACAAAAAAGGGAAGGCCTGATTACAATCAAGTCTAAATATTTCTTGATAAACTAAAAACTTGTATGCTTTTAAAAGGAAAACAAGTCCAAGTTGTCCTGCTAGTTGGCCACCCAGAGTCCCTCCAAGCATCGAACCTTGTATTGAGCATCACCTGAGAAAAAGAAAAGAGGGGGTGAGTTTTCGCAAACTCAGTGTGTACTACCCTCAACAAACATAAAGCAGACATCAACCACCGTAAAATTTTACATGCAATGCAATGCAGTGCAATCCCACCCCAATAATCCAACTGCTACACATCAACTCCGTCCCCCGATACACATCATGTGGGGATATAAATATCGACCCACCCAACCGATACACATCAATGGTAGCCCGATTGCGGAACTACATTCATTCATATATTGGGCTTAAAAATCGTCGGTGGATCCACAATTGTCAAGCAACCATGCGATCCTCATATACTTCATTCATTCCATAATTCCCAACCCAGATGCAACCTATGCAAAATATCGTATGTATGCAGTAGATATACATGTAACATCCATAAAACTTACATTCAACACATAGGGGTATTTTGGTCTTTTTTGCCCTTAGGGGCATTTCGGTAATTTTTCCTTTATTACGGGTTTTTACTTACCTTGGCCCGTTAACAAATCTCGTGAGCTAAGATGAACGAATACTATGCACCAGGTAGGATTCCAGAGAAGAGGAGGTGAGTCATTAAGACCGCTTAAATACCATGCTCTCCCTAGATCTAATCCTAGACATGCATATACCCGTTGCCACACCTTAACCCTATGACTTGTCCACAGTCTCATTTAATTAATTAAGTTTTATGCAGTCATCATATACTAGGCCCAAAACCCCTTACAAAGCCCAGACAAATCCACATATCTGTATATGGCCCACTAGGCCCAATCATATTTATATGGCCCATTAGGCCCAACTCACATTTATATGGCCCATTAGGTCCAAATCACATTCATATGGCCTATTAGGCCCAAATCACATTTATATTCATGCACACATATGAATTTTCCATCTCATAGCATCAATTATCAATTTTTGCCTATTATGGCCCAATAGCCTATCGACCCATTAAGCCCATTCTGGCCCGGTTGGCCAATTCACAGCCCAACCCATGGAATCGCTCATGGGGCCTCAAGTAACCTATCGGTCTCCCCCTCATGAGTGTTCGCGCACTCGCAAGTCTATTGTAGCCAAACTTTTAGCTTTTCAGCTTTTCAGCATTTCGGCATTTTGGGATTTCGAGATTTGTCGATTTATTGTGTGTGTGCAGTGTATGTACACACCTGGTAAGAAAGCGTGTTGCGATATTCCTAGCCACCAACCTACAATCGATTTATCGATTTCGATTTTGATAAGTATTCGACTTGTCGATTTGTCGATTTCGATTTCCAAAACTCGAATTTGATCTCACATACTTATCGAATACTTTACCAAAACTCGAAATCTCACCTTAAACTTACCTGAAATGCCAAGCCTTAATAGCTTTCCTTTGATCACTAACCACGAGTACTTTTTAGATCTGTATTAACCTTTATCGTTAAAAATATAATCGGTGACTTGTATCCAACATATGTCACCCTTTTCTACTAAAGCCTATTCAGGCAACCCTTACTGAGTGAAGAACACTTACCAAAGTCTCACACTTGAGGAGCAAATCGGCAGGGATCCAAAAGACTTGGATTCGATACTAATCCTCCCAAAATCGATTAGAAGAAGTGAAGAACAAAGTAATTGATACTTAGCAAAATCGGTTGGAGGAACAAATCACTTACACCAAGACTGACCGATTAGAAATAGTAGTGGCGGCACCAAGGGTATTCGGCCCTTGCGATTTGTATGGAAAAAAGAGGGTTATTCGGCTCCAAGGGAAAAAAAAGAAGAAGTCAGCTAGACTGAAAGTGAATGAAAAAGATTTGAGTAAAGGAAGAATGGAAAATCAGCACAATAACACAAAAGAAGAACAAGGGATTTTTGGCTTTTGGATCTTGGAGAGGAAAAGAAAAGAAAAAAGGTTTTTGGCAACAAGGTGAAGGAGAATTCGGCATTAGCCTAGCAACCCTACATTCGGCATCTATATATAGCCTCTATAGCCAAATTTCCCATGCCCAAATTTCCAATTCGACTCCACCTCTTCTTCACTCCTCATCTCCTAGTTTTTCTTCGTGATAACTCCTTAATCCCCTCCTCAAATTTCTACTCTTATGACTCTCTATAGAGTGCATTCCAGCTCCACCTCTGTCCAACTCTTAAGTAAAAATAAATCCCTCTTTTGTGTAAGATGGAATTCGAACCCCATACCCCCTTGCCTTGCATTGCATGTGACGCCACTTGCCACTCCACCATAAGGCTTCCTTGCATCTAATTCCTCCTTCATTTATTTAAAAGCCTACCTACTTGCCATCAAGGTTCTTTTAATTATTAACCCATAAGTTCCTTTACCCCTAGGCTCGACTCAGATCTTAATCGGGACCTACTATCACATAATTAACACTTAACTGGGAATACGAAGCACACTTTTTATCACATAATTTGGGATTTCAAGATTTTCGGGGCGTTACAGCTCTGAATTCTTCCGCTCCACATTTTTGAATTTTGTTAATGGATACCCAGGTAACCGTGATAGGTATAGTGTTTGGAGTATTCAGATGTGCAGGAGGCACAACAAGGGGTGGAGGTGGCAAAGTTGCAAGATTTGCTAGCTTGAATTCATTGAACCATTGGTTTATCATTCCAAGAAATACATTTTTAATCTCATTACCCATGGATTGTGGAATAGGCGCACTATTGCTTGCCTCAAGATTTGAAGCTTGAACATTACTTTCAACTCCATTAACTATAGCTTGATTTGATTCAGTTGACATTGTAAATCTGTAAGAAACAAAATGTTAGAACAGATCAAAAACATCACACTATTATAGCGTATACATGGCATGTATATACTAAACTTTATTTTGCTATGTTAGTCTAGAATCGACTAAACCGTAGCTCTGATACAACTAAATGTAACACTCCTAACCCGTTTCTATCGCTAGAATAGGGTTACGGGACATTACTGAATAAACATAACCTAAAATCATTCATTTACAAACATTTTAATAAACATATCATAATTAATTAATATGCATGCATGTCGTCCCTTATTCAAGCCTTTGGGGCCTTAGAATCACTTTTGAAACAATTCAGGACTAAATTAGGAACATTTAAAACATTGAATAAAAAGTTAGAAAAATTCAAATTGCAAGACACACGCTTGTGCCTTAGGCTGTGTAACACTCGAAATAGGGACACACAACTGTATCTCAGCCCGTGTATGTCCCCGTGTAACTCTCTGACTTTGTAACAGCCCGGTTTAGACCCTAGTAAGAATATTGTTTTTGAGACCACAAATCTGAGGTTGGAAAAATATTTTAAAATTATTTTCTGTGCTTATTATATGTGAATTGATATCCGTGAAAATTTCATCTAAAAATTTGATCATTTCTATGCTTAATTTGAAAAAGGGCCTAATTGCGTAAAGTGTAAAAGTGGCTTTCTATATTGTTAAGGTGTCTACCTGCCATGGATTTCTAAATTAAAGGTCCTTATGTTGTTATTAACCCATTGATAATGTTAATGGACATTAATGGTCATCCATTAACTAATTTTATATGTTTATAAACAAGGTTAAAATTATAAATAGGTTACTAAGTGATATTAAATAAAAGAAAAGTTAAAAATCATTTTATTTCTTCCATCCATGACCGAATATTAAGAGAAAAGCAAGAAGAAAAAGTTTATTCTAGGGTTCAGCTATGTTCAAGTTTAATTAAGGTATGAGTTTTGTTAGGTTTTTGATAATTTTTATGTTTTTGTGATCGTTGCTTTGTGTTCTATCAAGCCCATGCCTAAATTTCTGATTTTGATGATGAATTTGAATTATGCCATTGATGAAATTGTGAGCTTTATGATGTTAGTTGATAGAAAATGAAAGATATGTGTTGGGTTAATATGTTTTGTCTTTAAATTTTTGATGAATTTGAGTATTCTGGACTAATTTGTGAAAATGTGAAATTGAGCGACTAAAATGTGAATTAAATGAAATATTTGGGCTCATATGAGCTAAGTGATATTTGGCCAAGTATATGTATAAAGAAATTATGTGTATTTTGTGATTTTGAGAATAAGGGACTAAAGTGTTAAAATGTGAAAATATGAGGGCTAATTTGTAAAATGCCCTAAATATGTATATATGAATTGAGTAGAATATTTTTTGAATAAAAGAGCTAAATTTGAATGTGTTTAGATCAAGAACCAAAGAAAACAGAATTAGATCGAGGAAAGTCGAAAGTAATTGAATAGCCTTTCGTTTCTGTTCATTTTCGTACGAGGTAAGTCGATATACAACTAAATGTGTTGAATTGAATTATTATTGCTTATATAATATTTGAAATATGGTGAATGAATATGAGAGCTGAATATATGAAATCTGAGAAAGTTCCGATAATGTGACGACGTCCAAAAAGTCTCGTACG
This sequence comes from Gossypium longicalyx, assembly GCA_025698465.1. Classification (NCBI taxonomy): domain Eukaryota; kingdom Viridiplantae; phylum Streptophyta; class Magnoliopsida; order Malvales; family Malvaceae; genus Gossypium; species Gossypium longicalyx. The sequence continues at coordinate 50,318,655 of CM046995.1, forward strand.
AACCATAGGAATAGCTGGGATACATATGTCATGACATAAGGTTTTCGATATGTTATTTCGTGTAAGACCACGTTTGGGACGTTGGCATCAATTTGAGATTTACATGTAAGACCATGTTTGGGACATCGGCATCTTATTTGATTTTGTGTAAGACCCTATCTGGAACAGTGGCATTGATATTTGGTTACATGTAAGACCACGTCTGGGACGTTGGCATTGTATGAGTTTTTCAAGCTATTCGCGTATCCTATTTGATTCCGTACGGTTCAACAGACATTTTGAGAAACAAATAACTATGTGAATGTGTATCCAATTCAGGTACGTTTGAAATGTATAACATGATTAAGAATGAAAAGTAAGTATTTGTACAATTGTGGACATATGATATATATATAAGTGAATTATGGTCAAATGAGCTATATGACACTTATAGATATGTGAATATATTTTGCCATGAGTTACATGAATAAATTGGTTTAGAATTGTGTTATGTGATAAGTTTATTTGTATATGGCTTACTAAGTTTTTGAAAGCTTACTTTGTGTGTGTTTTCAATTTTTTTTAGATATTGAAGCTACCGGGAGCTCGGGGATCATCAAGGATCATCACCACACTATGAACTCTATTTTGGTACCTTTTGAAAATGTGAATATTGAAGTATGGCATGTATAGGCTAGAAGTATTTGAGATATGTTTTTGAGTTATGAATATTTAGCCATGTGATATGGCTTGGTTTTGGTTGTGTTTATGAATGCCTTTTTGAATATAAACTTTGTGATGTAATATTGCCCATATCATGTGTTCATGGATTGCCAAAGAGAATTGGTCAATTTGGTAAGATTATGGCATGTGATTGAATGAAGTAATTTGAGGTTATGAAACATATGTTTTGGCTTATGATTTGGCATGATTTTGGTATGGATATAAGCATGAAATTGGTTGTTAATTATATGACATAAGTGATGTATGCTTTGTGTTTGAAATTGTTTAAAATTATGGTGTAATTGATGCTTGTAGTTATGACCCAAAAAGGGTGGCAAAATTGGCTTTGCAAATGGCCTATTTTTGTCTACACGGGCAGAGACACGAGCGTATGTCTCAGCTGTGTGTGACATATGGTCATGTTACACGCCCGTGTGTCCCCTGGGGTAGTCATACATTTTAAAGTCAGTCTTGAGCACGGCCTAGACACATGGGCATGTCTGGTGGTCGTGTGAGGCACACACCCTTGGCACATGGGCGTATGTAGCCATTTCGAAAGGTACACGGGCTGGACACACAGGCGTGTGGTTAGCCGTGTGACCCAAGTCAGTTTCAACCATGGCAAAGACACACAGGCATGTCTTTGGCCTTGTGGTATATGTCAGTATGTATGCCCTATTTTGTCACGATTTAGACACACAGGCGTGTCTAAAGCCGTGTGAGGCACACGACCTATTCACATGGACATTGACCTTTATAACTTAGAAAATTGTTAAGTTTCAAAAAAATTTTGTATGTGTTCGGTTTAGTCCCGACCTCTCCCTAATGCATGTTTAAGGCTTGGTTGACCTAAGAAAGGGATTTTATGTTGGTATTTGATTATGATTTAATGATGTATGACTTTTGATTTTGAAATGATTGCGAAATGTTTCGATATGTCCGGTAATGCCTCTTAACCCTAGTCCAGTGACGGATACGGGTTAGGGGTGTTACATTTTGTTGGTATCAGAGCTACGATTTAGTCAATTCTAGGACTAACGTAATGTATGTGAGTCTAGCTATACATGCCATATTTGTAAACTGTGATAGTGTGATGATTCTTGACAATAAATTGTGGTTTTTTATATAGTAAATGGATCCCAAACGAGCCGTAGCTAACGATGTTGAAAGTAATGTGCCTACTCCCGCTCAAGAGGGCAGCGCCATCTAATTCTAGACCCGTGACTAGTAGTCACGAAGGAGAGGCTAACTAAGCCTTTTACCAAATGATAAATGATTGGTTTACTCAGTATATTAGAACCAATCCGGTTGTGCCACAACCTTCAGCCCCACTAAATCCTCCACAACTTCTAGTTGTGCCACAAGCTGTAGATCCGATTCATCTGAATAAGCCTCTAGTTGATAAGATTAGAAAATATGGGGCTAAAGGGTTTCGAGATACTACCGATGATAATGCTGAGAGAGCTGAGTTTTGGCTCAAGAATATAATACCAGTGTTTGATGAAATGTCATGTATTCTCAAGGAATGTATAAAATGTGTCATTTCACTTCTGAGAGACACGGTGTATCATTAGTGGAAGACATTAATTTCACTTCTGAGGGAACTCGTCACTTAGGATTTCTTTCAAGCTTAATTTCAAAAGAAATATATCAATCAAAGATTCATTGATCAGAAACGTAAAGAGTTTCTTGAGCTGAAACAGGGCCGTATGTCTGTTACAAAATACGAGCAAGAATTTGTAAGATTGAGCCAGTATGCACAAGAATGTGTCTCAATTGAAGCTAGAATGTGTCTCGACTGAAGCAATAATGTGTAAAAGGTTTGAAGATGGCTTGAATGAAGACATCAAGTTATTAGTCAGAATTTTGGAGATAAAATAGTTTGTTGTGCTTGTTGAACCAGCATGTAAAGCTTAAGAACTCGAGAAAAAGAAAAGAAAAGTCAATTCAGAAGCTAGAAAAGTGCGATAAAGATCATCAAGCAAGTCATTTCATTTAGTATCAAAGAAATTTTGAGATGATTTTAGCCATTCAAAGGCTAATGTGAGACATTCGAGTAGAGATCGTCCTAGATCGCATTCGAGTTTCAGAGCTCTTGCTACTTCTGTTGCAAGTGTTGGAAATGTCTGATCTGATCAACCCGAGTATAAACATTATGGTAAAAGACATACGGGAAGTTACAGATTGAATAACCAAGCTTGCTTTAGATGTGGATCCCTAGATCACTTTATCTGTGAATGCCCTGAGTCTGTAGAGCAAGAGATTGTGCAAAATTCGAAGCCGAGTGGTAATACAACTCGAGGTAGACCTCCCAGAAATATGAGTAATGTGAGTGGCAGCCAGAGGGTAACTAAAGATATGACTGTTAGATCTAAGGCTCGCACACCTGCCAAAGGCTACACCATCTGAGCTCGTGAAGAAGTTTCGACCTCCGATGTTATAACTGGTACTTTTCCAATTTATGATACTTCTGTGATTGCTTTGATAGATCCCGGATCAAAACATTCTTATATATGCATGAACTTAGTGAGCAGTAAGTAAGACTTTACCTGTAGAGTTTACTGAATTTGTAATTAGAGTATCTAACCCCTTAGGTCGGTGTGTTTTGGTTGACAAAGTGTGTAAGAATTGTCTGTTGATGATTCGAGATTCATGTTTTTTGGCCGATTTGATGTTATTACCATTCAATGAATTTGATATAATTCTGGATATGGATTGGTTAACTTTTCACGATGCTGTAAACTGCAAACAGAAGACTGTTGATTTGAGATGTCAGAATGATGAGATTATTCAGATTGAGTCTAATGATCTAAATGGTTTACCAGAAATGATTTCTTCGATTTTAGCTCAGAAATATGTGAGAAAGGGTTGTGAAGCTTACTTTTCTTATGTGATTGATTCGAAAGTGACAGAAAAGAAAATTGAATCAATGCCTATTGTCTGTGAATTCCCCGATGTGTTTCCTGAAGAACTTTCAGGATTACCTTCGGTTCAAGAAGTTGAGTTTGGCATTGAATTAGTGCCAGAGACTACTCTGATTTTGATAGCTCCCTATAGAATGGCTCCGACTGAGTTAAAAGAATTAAAGTCTCAGTTGCAAGAATTGACTTATAGAGGATTTGCACGACCGAGCTTTTCTTCCTGGGGTGCTCCTGTTCTGTTTGTGAAAAAGAAAGATGGCATAATGAGAATGTGCATTGATTATCGTCAATTGAACAAAGTGACTATCAAGAATAAATATCCTCTACCCAAAATTAATGATTTGTTTGATCAGTTGAAAGGAGCTACCATGTTTTCAAAGATAGATCTCAGATCGGGTTATTATCAGTTTAGAGTAAAAGATTCAGACATTCCAAAAACTGGTTTCCGAACGAGGTACAGACACTATGAGTTTTTAGTTATGCCTTTCGGATTAACGAATGCAGCTATTGTTTTTATGGTTTTGATGAACAAAATTTTCAGACTGTATTTAGATTGATTTGTTGTCGTATTCATTGATGACATATTGATATATTCTCATAATGAATCTGAACATGCTGAACATCTGAGAATAGTGCTACAGACTTTGCGTGATAAGCAGTTGTATGTGAAGTTTAACAAATGTGGATTTTGGTTACGAGAAGTCGAATTTCTGGGACACGTTGTGTCAGCATCTGGTCTCCGAGTTGATCCGAGAAAAATTTCAACTATCTTATATTGGAAGCCTCCGAGAAATGTTTCTGATGTTCGTAGTTTTCTGGTACTTGCTGGTTATTATAGATGATTTGTGAATGGCTTTTCTATGATTGCTACTCTGTTTACGAAATTGCTTCAAAAAGATGTGAAATTTGAATTGTCTGAAAAGTGTCAGAAAAGCTTTGATCAGTTGAAAAGCCTATTGATAGAAGCTCCGGTGTTAGTACAACCAGAATCGGGTAAAGAATTTGTGATAAGTACAACCAGAATCGGGTAAAAGAATTTGTGATATATAGTGATGCTTCATTAAACAATCTGGGATGCATTTTGATACAAGAAGGCAAAGTTATAGCTTATGCCTCGAGACAATTAAAATCGCACGAAAAGAATTATCCGACATAGGATCTAGAATTGGCTGCTATTGTATTTGCTTTGAAGATTTGGCGCCACTATCTATTTGGTGAGAAATGTCATGTTTATTCTGATCATAAAATTTTGAAATATTTAATGACTTAGAAAGATTTGAACCTGCGATAGAGAAGATGGCTAGAACTGCTAAAAGAATATAAGCTTGTTATTTATTATCATCCGAGAAAAGCAAATGTTGTTGCTGATGCTTTGAGTCAAAAATCATTGTTTGCATTACATGTGATGGATACTCAATAGGTTTTGTCTGATGATGGTTCAATTTTAGCCGAATTGAAAGTGAGATCGTTGTTTTTACAATAGATTATTGATGCTCAGAAAGTTGATAATAAGATAATAGCAAAACGAGCTCAGTGTGAATTAATTTCTGATTCTGAATATCAAATTGATAATGATGATTGTTTGAGATTCCGAGGTCGGATTTGTGTTTTGAGAAATTCAGAGTTGATTCAGATGATTTTGAATAAAGCTCACAACAGTCGTTTATCTGTACATCCGGGTAGTACGAAAATGTATAATGATTTGAAACAGCATTACTGGTGGTCTAGAATGAAAAGAAATATCTCTGACTTTGTTTCGAAATGTTTGATCTATCAGCAAGTTAAAGCTGAACATCAGCTGCCATCTAGTTTGTTACAACCGATTATGATTCCAGAGTGGAAATGGGATAGAATAACGATGGATTTTGTTTAGGGTTTGCCATTATCTCTGAGAAAGAAAAATGTGATTTGGGTTGTAGTTGACCGATTGACGAAATCAACTCATTTTATTCAGATATGATATGATTATTTTCTTGATAAATTAGCTAAATTATACATTTCTGATATTGTGAGATTGCACGGGGTGCTATTGTTTATTGTGTCAGATAGAGATCCGAGATTCACTTCGTGGTTTTGGAAGAAACTACAAGAGGGTTTAGGTACGAAATTACACTTTAGTACTCGTAGACGGATGGTCAATCCGAATGGATTATTTAGATTCTCGAGGATATGTTGAGATGTTGCATTCTTGAGATTGAAAGTATGTGGGAACAATATTTGTCTTGATTTAATTTGCTCATAATAATAGATTTCAATCAAGCATTAAAATGGCACCATATGAAGCCTTATATGGTAGAAAATGCCATACACCATTGTATTGGTCAGAGCTCAGTGAGAATAAGATTCACGGGGTTGATTTGATAAAAGAGACTGAATAGAAAGTAAAAACAATCCGAGATAGTCTAGAAGCAGCTTCCGATCGTTAGAAATCATATGCAGATTTGAAACGAAAAGATATTGAATTTGAGATTGGTGACAAAGTATTTCTGAAAGTGTCTCCGTGGAAGAAAGTACTTCGGTTCGGACATAAAGGCAAATTGAATCTGAGGTTCATCGGGCCGTATGAGATTATAGAGCATATCAGAACTGTTGCATATAGATTGTTATTGCCACCTGAGTTAGAAAAGATTCAGAATGTGTTTCATGTATTGATGCTTCGACGATATAGATCAGATCCTTCGCATGTGATTTCTCCATCTGAGATAGAAATTCAGTCTGATATGACCTATGAAGAAGAACCGATCCGTATCTTGGCTCGCGAGATTAAAGAATTGAGAAATAAGAAAATTTCGTTAGTCAAAGTAATGTGGCATCAACATGGTGTTGAAGAGACTATGTGGGAGCCTGAAAATTCTATGAGACAGCAATATCCAAATCTATTCAACGGTAAGATTTTCAGGGACGAAAATCCCTCAGGGGGAGAGTTGTAACATCCCAATTTAGACCCTAGTCGGAATAGTGGTTTTGGGGGAAAATATTTTAATATTATTTTCTGTGCTTATTATATGTGAATTGATATTTGTGAAAATTCTGTACGAAAATCTGATTGTTTGTATGCTTAATTTGAAAAAGGACTTAGTCGCGTAAAGTGTAAAAGTGGCTTTCTATATTGTTAAGGTGTCTATTTGCCATGGATTTCTAGAGAAAAGGTCCTTATGTTGTTATTAACCCATTAATAATGTTAATGGACATTAATGGTCATCCATTAATTATTTTTTATGTTTATAAACAAGGTTAAAATTGTAAACAGGCTATTAAGTCATATTAAATAAAAGAAAAGCTAAAAATCATTTTTCATCCAATACCGAATATTAAGAGAAAAAGAAGAAGAAAAGTTTGTTCTAGGGTTCGGCTATGTTCAAGTTTGACTAAGGTATGAGTTTTGTTCGTTTTTTGATAATTTTTATGTTTTTGTGGTCGTTGCTTTGTGTTCTATCAAGCCTATGCCTAAATTTCTGATTTTGATGATGAATTTGAATTATGTCATTGATGAACTTGTGAGGTTTATGATGTTAGTTGATAGAAAATGAAATATATGTGTTGGGTTAATATGTTTTGTCTTTGAATTTTTGATGAATTTGAGTATTTTGGACTAATTTGTGAAAATGTGAAATTGTGGGACTACAATGTGAATTAAATGAAATATATCGGCTTATATGAGTTAAGTGAATATTTGGCCAAGTATATGTATAAAGAAATTATGTGTATTTTGTGATTTTGAGAATTAGGGATTAAAGTGTTAAAATGTGAAAATGTGAGGGGTAATTTCTAAACTGCCCTAAGTATGTATATATGAATTGAGTAGAATGATTTGTTGAATAAAAGAGTTAAATTTGAATATGTTTAGATCAAGAACCAAAGAAAACGGAATTAGCTCGGGAAAAGTCGAAAGTCGTTGAATAGCCATTCGTTTTCGTTCATTTCCGTACGAGTTAAGTCGATATACAAATAAATATGTTGAATTGAATTATTATTGCTTATATGATATTTGAATTTTGGTGAATGGATATGAGAGCTGAATATATGAAATTCGAGAAAGTTCAGATAATGTGACGACGTCTAAAAAGTCCCGTACGAACCATAGGAATAGCTAGGATACATATGTCATGACATAGGATTTCTAATATGTGATTTCGTGTAAGACCACGTCTAGGACATTGGCATCGATTTGAGATTTACGTGTAAGACCATGTTCGAGACATCGGCATCGTATTCAATTTCTTGTAAGACCCTGTCTGGGACAGTGGCATCGATATTTGATTACATATAAGACCATGTTTGGGACGTTGGCATTGTACGAGTTTTTCGAGCTATCCGCGTATCTTATTTGATTCTTTATGGTTCAACGGGCATTCAAAGAAATGAATAACTATGTGAATGTGTATCCGATTCAGGTACGTTTGAAATGTATAACATGATTAAGAATGAAAAGTAAGTATTTGTACAATTGTGGACATATGATATATATAAGTGAATTATGGTCAAATGAGCTATATGACACTCATAGATATGTGAATATATTTTGCCATGAGTTACATGAATAAATTGGTTTAGAATTGTGTTAGTGATAAGTTTATTTATATATGGCTTACTAAGCTTTTGAAAGCTTACTTTGTGTGTGTTTTCAATTTTTTTAGATATCGAAGCTACCGGGAGCTCGGGGATCATTGAGGATCATCACCGCACTATCGAACTCTATTTTGGTACATTTTGAAAATGTGAATATTGAAGTATGGCATGTATAGGCTAGAAGTATTTGAGATATGTTTTTGAGTTATGAATATTTAGCCATGTGATATGGCTTAGTGTTGGTTGTGTTTATGAATGCCTTTTGAATATAAACTATGTGATGTAATATTGCCAATATGATGTGTTCATGGATGGACAAAGAGAATTGGTCAATTTGGTAATATTATGGCATGTGATTGAATGAAGTAATTTGAGGTTATGAAATATATGTTTTGGTATGACTTTGGCTTATGATTTGGCATGATTTTGGTATGGGTATAAGCATGAAATTGGTTGTTAATTATATGAAATAAGTAATGTATGTTTTGTGTTCGAAATTGGTTAAAATTATGGTGTAATTGATGCTTGTAGTTATGACACAAAAGGGTGGCAAAATTGCCTTTGCAGATGGCCTATTTTTGTCCACATGGGCAGAGACACGGACGTGTGTCTCAGCCATGTGCTACACACGATCATGTTACACGGTCGTGTGTCCCGTTGGGTAGTCTTACATTTTAAAGTCAGTCTTGAGCACGGCCTAGACACACGGGTGTGTCTAGTGGCCGTGTGAGGCACTTACCCTTGGCACATGGGCCTGTGTGGCCATTTCGAAGGGTACACGGGCTGGACACAAGGGCGTGTGGTTAGCCATGTGACCCAAGTCAGTTTTGACCACGGCCAAGGCACACGGGCATGTCTCCGGCCGTGTGGTATAAGTCAGTATGCATGCCTTGTTTTTCCATGGTTTAGACACACGGGCTTGTCTAAAGCCGTGTAAGGCACATGGCCCGTGTAAGTTTTAAAAAAATTTTGTATGTGTTCGGTTTAGTCCCGACCTCTTCTTAATGCATGTTTAAGGTCTCGTTGACCTAAGAAATGGACTTTATGTTGGTATTTGATTATGATTTAACTATGTATGACTTTTGATTTTGAAATGATTGCGAAATGTTCTGATATGTCCGGTAATGCCTCTTAACCGTAGTCCGGCGACGGATACGGGTTAGGGGTGTTACAGACTTAGTTCATACAGCCAAGCTACACACTCATGTGCCAGACCGTGTAACTCTTGAAATGGCCTCAAATGGCCATTTGTCAGGTCGTGTGCTAGGTCGTGTAACTGTCTGGCTTGCAACATTAAAAACCTACAGGGGACACATGCCTGTGTCTTAGGTTGTGTGGAGAAGAAATTGGCCAAAATCAAGCCATTTCTTTCACCATTCAAGCATGTTCCTAAAAGTAATATGCACATATAATCAAAACATTAGAACATACCAAAACATGCATAATAAGACCAATTCAATAGGCCAAAAATACATCCAACCAATATGCCAAAAGGCACCTCAATCACAACCAAGCAAATATACCAAAACTTATGCATAATTGACTATAATTCTAACATATACATCTAATGCAATATCATCTCAATGCATACCATAATTAAGACCATATAAAGCATAGTAAGTTAAGTCAGTGTTTACTTTCAAACCATTCTAACCAAACCAAAAAGATACTTATTTACAATCTTAGTAATGTACGTAACAACTTATTTTAGTATCTTGTCATAATGTACCATTACAAACTATACAACCACATATACGTGCCACAACCCTAAGGAGCACAAGAACTACCAACATCAGCAGATAGTGTGAGCCGAAGATTCGATCCGTCCAAAAGTCAGCAATAATGATCTACAAAACAATACACAAAAGCGTATAAGCTTATAGGGCTTAGTAAGAACATAGTTATTCTTTTAACTTAACAACAATTGAATGCAACTCATATTTTACTCGATTTAAAGTTACCGAAACGTAAACTGGGGCACGTATATGCAATTTAGTGGTTCCGAAGTACAAACAGGGGCATGTATGTGTCATCCAGAGGTATTGAAGTACAAACAAGGGCACGTATGTGCAATTTAGGGGTACCGAAGTACAAATAGGGGCATGTATGTGCAATTCAGGGGTACCGAAGTACAAACATGGGCACATATGTGCAATTCAGGGAATAATTAAGTATAACCAATTAATTACATTATTATATTGTAAACATACATGTAGGAATTCAATTACGTATAGAAATTCTATGAACTTACCTGACAACTAGAGTGTAAAAGTACGATCGAGCTAATCCGTGACTTTTGCCTTTCTTCGGTTTAAACCCGGTTGAGAATTATCTTGATCTAAATAAATAGTTATATTCAATTAAGTGTTTCAATCAATCTTAAACATTCAATTCAATCTATAATCCATATTTATACATAATTAAATTTTTCCCCTAACATTTTAACCATTTTACAATTTAGTCCTTAAAATCATAAATTGAAATCTAAGCATTCTCATCCCTAACTCATGCTAGCTGAATTTATTATGAAGCCATATCAACTTATACGAATCATCATTTCACAATTTAACCATGATATTTTACTACTTTTACAAATAAGTCCCTAAATGACATATTCATCAAAAATTACTTTACAAAACTTGTTTATTTATCTACAAGGACTCATAATATTTCATTAAAATTCATAAATCATTCAAGAAAATTCATGGTGAAACCTTACACCTTTAACAATTTTACAAATTAGTCAACGGGCTAGCTAGATTAAGCTACCACGACTCCGAAAACATAAAAATCATTAAAAATAGGCTTGAAAACCTAGCTTGCATAAAGGATTTTCCATATCCAAAAGCTTGCCCTCTCTTAACAATGAATTTTCGATGCTTTTAAGGTTATTAACAAAGAAGATGACATCCGTTTGTTTTAATTTACTTAACATTTTAATTTAATTGTCTGTTTACCAAAATAACCTTTAAAGACTTTATAAATTTTAATAAAACCTTGCCATATAATTCCACTAACTATTCTATTGGTTTAATTATCATCTAAATCCTTTCACTTTAAATTTCTATGGCTAATTGATACTTTTAACTACTAGAACTCTACTTTTACAATTTAGTCCTTTTCACTTAATTAAGCATGCAAAGGTCAAAATTTCTCAACGAAATTTTTTATACGACTCTACTAACATGCCGTAGAAATTAAAATGATAATAAAATAAATATTTACTCATCGAATTTGTGGGTTGGAAACCACTATTCTAATTTTACTAAAAAACGGGCTATTACACATTACGTACACCTGAACTACCACATCACTCGGTTAGATTTGTGCATCTCCACCATTGCAAAAATGACCAATGGCACTTTGATGTGCTAGATGTTTTGATTGGCCAAAAATTTTACTGGGATGCATTCTTGAATCATCGGATCCACATATGGCATCCATACAAATTGGAGTACAAATTTGTAATTTTTAGCACATGCTTAATATTTAATTTCAAGTGCTAGAATAAATATTATATAACTTTTAAATTGATAACCTAACCTCGTCTTTAGTTTGTTGATTTAAAGCTAGTTGGATCCTTGAGTTCGGTCAGTTACCGTTGTGTCTCGTGAGGTTGTTCAATCTATTCAAATAATATGTTATTTCAAAATTACAACAATGAAAAATAAAAACAGTACTGATATTATCAAATGAATTTTACCATATTATGAATGAGGATTTGTAAGGGAGTTCCATTCGGGGGCGTAAAAATGGTAGCCGATACTATGCCCACAATTGAAGAAGGAGCATGCAACCGTTGATTTTAAATTTTTCGAGTATCGTTGCAAAACACGTTTCTCGGTACAATGTCGCAAGCACCACTGATCCCTAACTAAGTCTTCCCGCTTCTTTCAAGTCGACTAGTAATAGTAGCCACCTTAAGTGTATCAGATTGCAAGATTTATCTAGTATTAGCAAACCCTCGATCAACCACAAGATGAATGCGTACGCAAATTGTTCTTTTTTAACGTCACTAGTAGAAGCATCAATAGTTTGAAAGTTGTCCTCAAACCATCTCATCTCAATCTAGCTGCCCCTAAACTTTTTCAGCACCTTTGCACTCCAATCAACACTAATAACTGGCCCTGTAACAACTTCCCTATCGAATCGTGGACTGAGTTTTAAACTAACGTCCTCGAGTGTAATTGTACATTCGCCGCAGGGAAGATGAAATGTATCTCCAGTCTTCATCTTTTGACCAAAGCACTGATAAATGGGGGGATCCAATTTAGTCCCCCGAGCATGCGAGCCACGTATAAAAATCATGCATCTCGCAAGTGTCCATAAATGACATCCAGTGCACATTCACTTAAATTGTTTATGTACGTCCCCAAAATCCGATCCTCGAGCTGAGTAAAACATTAAAAAATTAATAATATGAAAAACATAATAATTAACTATTTAAAATTAAATAATTTAATAAATTTTCTTACTATTTGTAATTGAATACCGAATATATACTTGTTATCTAAACAAATAATCTGATTTGCATTTTAAAAATTATAACGAATAAAATAAAATCGAAGAGAATAAAATTAAAAAATAATAACTGAGAATCAAAAATTGAAAATTGAAAATTGAGGATTGAAAATTGAGGATTGAGAACATAAGATGGAAGAATGAGTATTAAGTATTTGGTTGAAAAGAATAAAGTTTGGAGGGGTTTATATAAGGAATTTTATGGTTGTTGAAGTCCTTATAGCTGTTGAAAAAGTTACTACTCGAAGGAAAACGCGCCCTACCGGGAATGTTTTTATTCTCTCTTCTGAAAACGTGTTCTACAGAGTGCGTTTTCACTGACGTGGCAGCAAAAGCGCGCTCTGTAGAATGTGTTTTCTTTTTTCTCTCCAAAAACAACGTAGATCGGTAAATTTTGAAGAAATCAATATACTTTATCAGATCTTTTATTTTTTCATCATATTCTATTAACTTAACCGATTAAATTTAAATAAAAATTTATTAATGAATAATCAATTGTAATATTCTTATTTAATCCTATATTTGGATAACTAATAATAAAAGAAAGATAAACAATTTTTATTTCTTGTTTGATTAATGTGTAGAAAGGAAAGTAAATTATTTGCATAGATAATTTTTTAATTATAACCTTATTAAAATAATATAAAATAATTAAATTAAATTAAAAATTATATAAAAAAACAATGTTCTTTATAAAATGATATCCACACGTTTTAATAAAAAAGTATAAATTGATTTTATAAATTTATTAATTTAATATAAATTTTTAAAAGTGAGGAGTCTTAATGATTCAAGAAGGAGAAAATAATTTTAATAGTTTCTAAATTTATACAAATTTAAAAAGTAAAAAAAGAGTGATAATAGTCTGGTGATTGTCTGAGTGACAACGATGGTTCTAACGAAGATTGTAACACCAAAAAAGTAAGATTCAAGGATATTGATGAAAATCCAGTAGAAAACATGGTGGTGGACATGGCCCTGGTGAGTGGTGCTTCGTGGAAAGATAAATTGCTTGGAGGAAAAAGTTCTAGATCTTTGGTCTCCTCCATGAACCCGAGCGAGACTTTTGATGGAAACTTCAATTTTGAAGATGGAGACATCCATAGATCCACTGTTAATGGTATCCCCGCCATTGATTTCTCTGATAGAATTAAGAAAGTTTTGGTCAAAGACATGGAAACCACAGTGGTGGTAAAATTGTTGGGGTGTAATATTGGATATGGTGTATTTTTTCAACTGAGTTTTGAGTCTTTAGAAACCATCTAAGCCCTTTTGATTAATGGATGTAGAAAATGAATACTACTTGGTTCATTTTCAAGACAAAGATGATTACGAGATGGTTTTGGCACAAGGACCTTGGGTGGTCTTTGGCCACTATCTCACAATTCAACCATGGACGGTCGATTTTAATCCATTCAGGCATTTCCTTAGTGTGGTTCTGGCCTAGATCCGATTCTTGGGATTACCAGGATTTCTATGCAAGAAATGAGTATTAGAGGAAATCGGAGGATTGGTCAGGAAATTGGCCAAAATGGACATTAAAACAAGTAGTGGGACGAGGGATCAGTTCTCTAGGATAGCGGTGTTCATTGACTTAAAGAAATCGTTAACCTCACACGTTCTGATTAACAGAAGGATACAAAGAGTAGAGTTTGAGGCTCTTCCTATGCTTTTTTTTTTTCTTGTGGTAGATATGGACATTTGAAAAATGTTTGCCCTTTTTCTTTGACTATTAAGATCACAATTAGCAGTCAAAGGGTAGCCTCTGACTCAGCGGTGAATGGCTCTACTCCAGCAAAGACAGGGGAAGCCTTCGACCTATGGATGGTTGTTAAATGTAAACCATGGCACAATCAAGCTAGGAATAGGAATCATTAAGCTAAGATCCCGGAAAATTTTAAAACGACTTTCAAATTTGCTGCGCTGGAAATTGATTTAACAAGATTTGAGGGTGAAGAATCTGAAATTTTGGGAATTAATTTCCTATGGAGGGATTTTGCTAAAAAATTAAAAGGCAATTTCGAGGGGATCAAAAGCTGGGTCAGTGGAGAAAGAAAACGTGGGAAAGTTGTCGCTGGACAAAAGCAGCAATAATAGGCCAAAAAAGTCGGTGAGGCCTACTAGCCTAGGACAGACATTAGTAAATAGGGCTTGGTGAGGTCTACAGCGCTAGGGGGCCTAGACGGTGGGCCAGAACAGGCGGAGGGCCAGCAACACCTGGAGTGGGCTAGACAGAAAGTAGCGGGCTTGGAGGAAAAAAGAGATTTAGTTTTTGGACAAAATGATGCGGGCTTGGAGTAGGAGTAGGATTTAATTGTTGAACCTGAAGCGGTAGGTTTGAAGCAGGCCAAAACTCCTAGAACAAACTTGGTAAAACTTGATGGAACTCCCATCTTGAATTTTAATCCAATGTTCGAAGGTTCTTTAGAATCCATGGTGACTTTAAATACCAATTTATTGGACCCCAAATTTCATTCTACTGTGATTTTTAAAGAGAACAGTGACCCACAATTAAATTCTAAAAGAGCCAATAAGGGAACAGTGGCCTGTGAAAGCCCTCGTATTTCTTCTAAATGGGAAGGTTTTGGGATTAAAAGTGGACATGGACGACCGGAAAAGGCATTGAATAAGACTATTTGTGGACGACAGGGTCATTTTAAACTTGCCAATAATTCTTGTGTTCCACTACCAGAAGCCATGAATTCTATGGTTAAGCTCTTCAGTGATCAAATGGTTTCCTCAACAGATAAGTTTGGTGTTTAAGATGAAAGTGACCGTACATCCGTTTTACCCTAGTGGTCGATTATTTCTCCAATTTTTAAATTTTAGTTATAAATTTTACTATTTCATCTCAGATTTGTCAAGGTTGTGCTAAAATTCAAAATTTCTCCATGTTTTTTTTGTGAATATAACCATGAACACAGAACGGATTTAATTGGCCTTTTAGAAATGAGGGTTAGTGGTGAAAAAGCCGATTTAATTATCTCGAAGCTCAGGTTTCAACATTCTAATTGTGTGGAAGCAATAGTGTCTTCGAGTGGTATTTGGATCATTTTGAGGGATTCTTTTTGTGTTGAAATTATCAAAAGTCATTCCCAATTTCTCCTTGTTAAGGTTTTTGGGAGTAACTTCAAACTGTCTTTTCTCACCACTTTTATTTATGGTAGCCCTAATAGTCGTAAAAGAAGACATCTCTAGGGGCTTTGCATAGTACGATTCCGATGGACAATTCTTTGTAGCTGGCGATTGTTAACTTTAACACTATTCTTTCCTCTAATGAAAAGAGAGGAGGGCAGACTATAGGGAAAATGTGTTCTCTTTTTGGAGATTTTATGGAGTCAGCTCAGTTGCATGATTTGGGTTTTAAGAGATCGCAATTCACTTGGCAGAGAGGGGGTATGGTGGAACGTTTGGACAAGCCCATTTGTAATAATGCATGAAATTTCACCTTTTCAAACTCAATGGTGACTCACTTGTTGTGTCTTACATCTGATCATAGACCTTTATACTTGTCCTTCTTGCCTGAGACTCATTTGTCCAAAAGACGTCCTTTCAAGTTCTTAGCGGGTTGGGTTGAGCATCTAGCTTTCTCAAAATTTGTCAAAAGTAAATGGAAGTTTCTGATAACATTTGTTGCGTGTAAAATAACTAATGCAATTGTGCAAGTGTACATGTCATTCAAGTAATAAAGTGATAAGTAAATATCGTCTCCATAGGGATCGAACACTGATAAAATTGAGTACGTTATGATAATCCTGTTAACTATACCAAAATATCAGGGATTAATCTTATAGTGAGTAAGAAGCTTTAATAATGAATTACTGAAATTAAATATAACAAACAAAGAATTGATATGGCAAATAAAATGATGTGGTAAATCATAGAGAATATCAAGAGTATTTCTGTTGTTGAATGAATAGGGTTGGAATTATTCAGGTGAAATGTTCATATCAAAATAATGTAGTGGCAAAATATTCTCTACCAACTGCCTAGAGATTCGCTACTGTGACCTGCCTCTTTCGATAGCTATATCTTAAGCTAAAAATCTAAGTTCATGTACGTCTACAGAACTTGGGATTGATAACTGCAATGGACATTCCTCTCTGTACAACTCGCTACGAATATTCTGTCAAGTATTTGCTTATATCAAACAATTCAAGATCCAGTATGCTTAACCTTTTTAGAATTAAATACACCTAAGAGCACAACCTACATTTAACTAATTCTAGAGCTTGCATGTATGTATATAAAATATTTTAAAATGAATGAAATAGTTATATAGATAATCTCAAATCATGGGCACTAAAGATGATAAAACTTTCACCCAAAAAACTCTAACCCAGAAAAGATTTAGTTCATGGGTGGAAAAGTAAACATCAAAATAAAATCATTCATCAACATTTGCCAAATAATTTTTTGAATCACAGAAATGTCAATCTAGAAAATAAAGCTAGAACTACAGGAACCCTCGCCACACTCCATCTTCTCTTTTATCTTCAAATTGCTCATGAATCCAGGATAGATTTCTCTTCCCCTTCCTCAGGTCTGTGTTCTGCTCTCTTTTATGCTGCTACCCTCTCTTTCTCTGGAATTCTCCAATGGAGTTCTTCTTTTTGCAGAAAGAAAATTGTTGTCACAAGTCTATTTCTCACGCTAATTCCCTCTAATTCTTTTTCTTTTTCTCTCTCATTCTTTTATTAGGTGGATCTGTCTTTCTAAACACACATTTATTTATCCTCTTTTTCATGGTGGTTTTTCTGGTACACGTCCAACTGGCTTAGAGTGACGTGGATAGAGTGCTGAGCCATATTCTTGGAATTGCCATGGCTATTGTGTTGACCATCAATTTTACCATTTGCCACGGCAATGTTTCACTTCCCTTATTTTCCTTCTGCATCTTCTTCATCCTCTTCTTCTACCTACACCTGTGTCCAACGACAACCACAATTTTTCTTTCTCCAAGTAATAAAAGTAATAAATGATGACCATTATAGCTCAATCCAAGCTTTGTTATACAATGTTTTAAAGTTATCCTAAAAATGCAGATGTATTTACTTAATTACAAACAAATAATTCTATTTAAAGGCCTAAAATATAACTCTTTCCAAGAGTTATCACACCCCCGAACCTGAATTATTACTTGTCCTCAAGCAAACAATGTATGAATGTGCATTATTGCAAGGAATTGCCAAAACAATCAGTCACCAATTATACTACCAAATCATAATGAGCATACTGTGTACCTCTATTCTCAGCAATCTTTTACTAAAACAAAGAAAAATTGCTTACAGTTCTTGTAAACTTGTTTAGCAAATGAATTGAAGAAAATGTTTCCTAAAGGTAAAATTTCCTAAATATTCCGGCAATTAAAATTATAGCAGATTTCTTCTAAATATACCTAGGTTATCTCTCTCCTAAACTCACTTTTTTTTTTACAATTATTCAATTTGCAGCCCAAATTTTTTCTAGGGAATTCATATTATCACATGATTTTATACTTGAAAACCTTAATGGAGCACACATTAGATTGCTACGTATTATATCATGTCACAATTTGATTATAAATCACTCATGAAACAAAAGCTTTTAACTAAAAAGATGGATGGAGAAAACAACTATCTTCTTAGCAATTTAACCTTAAAATTCAGTAGAGTGTCCCTAAAATATGTACACTATTCTTTTTAGACAAACGCTCATATCTGAACTCATTTTTCAGTCACCAATATAATGGAGCAAACAAAGTATTACTGACCTACTCAACAGGTTTTAACATTGGAGTATTCATATTATTTTACCATGATATAAATTATACACTATTAGTATACTGAATTTAAGTCAATAAGTCCTAAATTTATTCAAAGAATGCTACTATAGCCTAATTGCATTTTCATTTCAATTATTGTACTTTTAGAAATTCATTTTCAACAACTGTCCTATGCTAAACATGCTTAAACAACAATCACAATATTTTCTAAGTTTACAAAGAAGAGTCATTATACTCATTGAACATCATTGATAATCATATATTCACATAATCAGGCAATTGAATGGAAATTGAATGTTATGGCAGAAGGACTATATGAACAATTAACAATGCAGTATATGCACAACACACCCCCAAACCTAAAGGATGCATTGTCCTCAATGCATGAACATGAAAGAATTAAATGAATAAAAGCTACATGAATGCAATGGACATATATGAACTAAAATGCCTGAAAGTTATCAAAATCAAAGCTTGGATGGGAAGAATGTTACTTTACTTGGGTTGTGTACATTTCCTTGTAGCTTATTTGTAACGTTGTGGCCTATCCAAGTCATCACTATTAGCTTGAACGATTTTACCAGCAGTCTTCTTGAATCTTTTTCTCTTAAGTTGGTTGATGGGAACCTCTTCCTCATCATCATCTATATCTGACTTTGTGATTTCATTAATAAGTTGATGAACTGCACGTTCCTGGGCAGTCATAGTGCTCTTGCGTTGTG
Source organism: Gossypium longicalyx (assembly GCA_025698465.1). NCBI lineage: Eukaryota > Viridiplantae > Streptophyta > Magnoliopsida > Malvales > Malvaceae > Gossypium > Gossypium longicalyx. Next base: position 50,337,854 of record CM046995.1, read on the forward strand.
GTACAGGTGCAGAAGTCTGAGTGGTATCCATTCCATCATCATCAGTGTAATATCCCGAATTAGGGCCTAATCAAAATAGTGGTTTCGTGACCACAAAATCCGAGATAGAAATAATTATTTTATAATTATTTTGATGTTTATGGTATGATTGCATGATTGTGTGAAATTTTCGTGATGAAATCCTATGCCTAAAGTGCTTAAATTGAAATTAGGGACTAAATCGAATAATTTGCAAAATTTGCATTCTAGAAGTTTCTAGTATGAAATTGTTTTGAAATATTAATTAGGAGGTATTAAATAGCAATTTTACCAATTTCTAAGTTTATGGACAAAAATTGGACATGGATGGAATTTTTGGAAAGTTTAGTAGTAAGGGCATTTTGGTCATTTAGGGGTAAAATGAATTAAAATACAAAATTAAAAGCCAATTTTGCTCATCTTCAACCCCATGGCCAAATATAGTAAGGAGAAACCATGGCTAGGGTTTTTCAAGCTTCCAAGCTCGATTGTAAGTCCATTCTAGCCCCGTTTTTCAAGTTCTTTACGTTTTTGGAGTCCCGGTAGCTCGATTAAGCTTATGCTAGCAATAATTCAACCTAGGGTTCATATTTGGAAAAATAACCATAGGTGAAATTTGTGTATTTTGGTGTTTTATGATAGAATATGAGGTTTTAAATTATGTTAGACAACTTGTGCTACTCGGTTTTAAGTGAAAACGAGCAAAAGGGCTTAATTGGTAAAAATACCTAATAGTCATAAGTACATGTTAGAGTGAGAATTTGAAGTTTCCATAGAAGGGAAAAATGATCAGCATGTCATAAAACATAAGAAAATAGGCTGAAGTTTGATTTACGAGCTTTGGGGCAAAAGTGTAAATATGTAAATGTTTAGGGGCAAAATTGTAATTTTTCCAAATTATGATTTTGGGTCAATTTGAATAATGTGAGTCCTAATTAGACTATATTTTAAATGATAGAGCAAGGAAAACTGAAATTCGGGCTAAAATGGGGAAAATACCAAGTTGTGGACGAAATGGTAAAAGTAGCCATTTTCGCATACGAGGTAAGTTCATATGTAAATGTTGGTAACATAGTTATTATTTTAAATGTTTTTATATTATTTAAATGATATGATAATTATTATGAAATATTATACTCGTGATAATTGTTTGATAATATGTCAAATTATGTAATATACTTGGAAAATGTGAAATACTACCGAGTATCGGTATCGGTATTCCGTAGAAGATGGTTGAGACACATGATTGGGAAAAAGGTCCCGTTGAACCTGAGGAATGGATTAGGATACAAGTGACATGTCACTGGGATATTTGGGCATCCGAACTCGTTGAGTTGAGTCCGAGTTCACTTATGGATGCGAATGTCCGAACTCGTTGAGTTGAGTCCGAGTTCGTGAGATGTAACTAGGCATCCGAGCTCGTTGAGTTGAGTCCGAGTTCACTTATGGATGCGAACGCCTGAGCTTGTTGAGTTGAGTCCGAGTTCGCTTATGGGCGGGTTACATAGTAGCTTGGCTACATATGTGGCACTTATGTGCAAACTTTCCATGTATCCAAATTATATTCCGATGTGTTCAACGGGTAAAGTTCTACTCAAATGGAGGAATACTCAAGATGAAAGGGACGTATTGGTAAGTGTTGTGAAATGGATACTTTGAACAGGTATGTACTTAACCCTCGGGTTGAAAAATTGATATAACAACAATATGGTAAGATGATAAATGAAAATATGATATGAATGTCTTGGTGATGATTATGCAAATGATGTTTTATGTTTGCTTATATGGTTATGTTACTTGCTATTTGCATGTGAAATTACAAAGCATTTATGCTTACTCCTTCCTTTTCATTCCTTTTAGTGTTGACAAGCCAGCTCAGAAATCGGGAACGGTCGGAGGCACGCTCACACTATCCGTATACCATCTTGGCATAATGGCTTGTATATTTTGAGTATGGCATGTATAGCATTATAATCATTTTGTATATATGGTCTTATGATATGGTTATTGAGTAGTATAAAAATGCTTGGTAATGATTAGCCATTGGAATGGCTAATTATGATCATATTTGGTGTTATATATGTCAAATTGCTAGTTAATCCATAGAAACCATGAAATAGGTAAAATTTACCATAAAATAGATTCAGACAGTAGTAGTGACTTAAATTTGAAAAATCATTAAAAATAGTAGAGATATAATTAGATGATTAATAAAATATGAAATTGAAGAATTATGAGTCTATTTTCATATGGAAGAAACGAAACAGGAATATGAGTTATGTTTTATGAGATGTTTAAATTTTTGTGAAACAGGGCCAGAGCGATTTCTGGATCCCCTATTCTGACTTTGGAAATTCACCATAAATTGTATAAAAATAGTTAGAAGTCATAATTTATATGTACAGATTTTTTATTGAGTCTAGTTTAATGATAAACAAACTTCATAGTCATTGAAATTCTGTACAGAGAGATATCTTATTCGTAATACACAGAGGTCAGAGTAGTCAAACCCTGAAACAGGGGAGACTTTAACTAATAAACTGTACTAATTGACCTAGCCAAAAATTCTAGAAAAAATTTAGTAAATAGGTATATGAGTCTATTTTCAGGGAAAATTGACAAAATTGAAGTTCGAGTTTCATAACTCGAGATATGAATTTTTAAGCAACTGTGACGCAGTTAGCCAGCTTGTCTGGAATTTCTAAAATTAAATTGTTTGAGTTGTTTAAGCAATGAATTAAGTCTGTTAACACCTCGTATTCGACTCCAGCGACGGTCTCGGGTACGGGGCGTTACATTTGGTGGTACCAGAGCAGGTTTAGTCGGTTCTCGGACTAACCTAGCTTGTGTAAAAGTTTAGCTATACATGCCACTGATCTGTGATAGTGTGATGTCTTCCGACGCGTATGAGTACCGTCTTATTTAGACGGGGTACTCTCCAACTGAGCTGCGCCGACCATGTTCAACGTTATGTGAAGGTATTTGAGTAAAATTATGATTATGATAAGTATCAGTTCAGAAAAGTATGAATAAAGGTTTATGATACATATGTGATAAATATTCATATTTGGTTAATGCTCATATGATGTAGTGTATATGGCTTACTTGATAAGATGAACGGAATAAATAGAAAGTAGTAGAGGTATGAATAAAGGTCATAATATTATGATACGAATGAAAATGTCCTTGTTTTGATTTGGAAGTCGAATGTTGATGAATGCTAATGATATATAATTTTTATGAGATAAAGGATTATAATGAAATGAACTTATCTATGCTAAATTGTTGGGTGAATTATATGATTGTAATGATATGTACTTGATGATGCATTTAATTGAAAGTTATGATTGTGGTGCAAATATCTATGTTTGTTTGGCCTTATATGATGTCATGAGCATGACTTAATTTAATTAAATGAATGGATAAGTAAAGCTATCTAGAAAACATAGAATGTATGCATAAGTATATTGTCTAAATGGGACAATAGGAAAATTGGTGTAAGCCAACATGAATGAATGACATGATTTTGATGATGTTGTTATGATGATGGAAGTTGTGTCATATGTGTATGTATAAGAAAGTCGAGTAAGAGGTCCTAAAACCCCTCCCCCTTATCGAAATGGTACTTATAATGGAATTTCACGAGATTTGTATTGAATAAGTTTCCGGTTGAGAACCCAAAGAGTTCAGTGATAGAATAATTATAAGTATGATCAGAGATTGAAAATGAGCTAATAAGTAAAGTCAGAGCCAGTAAAGTATCGGATTGACGTAAAGATTATTGGAATTATGCCTTTATTCCAGCTTAGAAAAGGAATTCTCCTTGGTAAATCAAATTACTCAGGTGCAAGGTCGAGAAAAGTGTAAATCGAAATTTATTCAGAACTGGCCTTCTTTAGTGAATGGTTTAATATGAAATTTGTGACGACAGAACTAGTTGGGGAAATGATAATTGAAATGTGAACTATCTGAGTGTGATAGTTATGACTGGACAGATTTAGCAGTCTCTTTTGAGATGTTCTATGTGTTCACCTGTTCTCAGAAATATTTCTATGGCTATTGATCTTCTGAAGAAATTCTTGTTATATGGGAATGTCTTTTAATCCTGGTATTGGATGAAAGCATTGGTAGTCTGACTGGTTTATAATTTATATTGCTCTATTTCATCGGGTATTCTATTTCATTTAAATCGATAAAAATTGATGAGAGAATACATATGATATTATGATTCTGTTTCTTCTACTTGATGCTTCATCTTATATATATGTATGGGAAGATATATTGTTCTTGTTATATTTAATTCCAGTGGGATTAAATGATGTTTTCTTTTGGACTTTCTTTCTTTGAAGAATTATCGGGGTATTCCGTATTTTCTCTATGAGTTTGGTTTTCGATTCTCGGCTTGGTTTTCAATTCAAAGCATAGTATCGTATCTTGGGTTTCTTTATTCGGATTTCTTTATTCGGATTTCTCTATTTTGGATTTCTTTATTCGGTTTTCTTGTTATTCGTGTTCCATAATTTGTCAATTATGGCTCGTGTGTTTGAAGTCGTTCTTCACTTGTGATAATCATGTCAAATATGACTATACTTCTAATTTGATCTTGGTAATGTGGTGATTTTAGTATTGGGTTTTTTTTTCTAATTTACGTGTAAGGATTTGACATCAGTAAAGGCATAAGTGATAAAAGCGCGAGTTTCAGTCGGTATGGTGAATTATCTATTTGGAAGATTTCATGCGACAATTATTTCAGGATTATTTTTCCCAAATCTGATAATAGAATTTCATTTTGTACGGATAAAAGAGTAAATAGTCTGAACGAGAAGTGTATATTTATTAGAAAAAGTTTGATATTAGTTAAAGTCACTACGAATGATAAGGTTTTCATTTTGTGAAAGCTGAAAAGTTTATTACATGTTGACAAAGTTCGGATAGATGAGAATATTGGTAATCGAAGCGTCTGAACTAGACTAGTCTACATTGAGTAAAGACTTCCTGACTTTCGGTAATGTACTGTGGTATGAATTGTGATGTGTTTCAAGACAGTGAGGTAATGTAATAGTTTAGAGCATTTGATGTTACATAAAATCGGAGTTGTTAAAGGGGTTAAAGCCGAGCATTGGGATCTATCAAAATTATCCTTGTCAGTGTTGATATTGGAATGGAAATGAGAAGGATTATTCTTGAGGCCATATCAGAAGTATTTCCATGGCAGAAAGAGGAAAATGTGATGTATTCTATTGTTAAATGTTTGGCGAGATCTATAAATCATATCGGTATTGAATGAATTCCTACTCATCAGATTCATGGAATTTCAGGTCTCTTTGGTTGTTGGATTTCTTGGAATTCCGATCTCCATTAATCAAGTTAAGATCCGGGTTTTATGTCATGATATCATGGGAAACTGAGAAGGGTTGAAAATTTAAGAACAGTTGAGAGTTGAGACTGTAAGCTTTTAGATCATATGAGAAATTAAAGAGATGTATTGGAGGTACAGTCTAAGTGAAAGTTCTTTGGCACCGAATATGAGATTAAAAGTGAAGACACTTTTTTCAGTAAGATTTTGGGACGAAAATCCCTAAAAAGGGGAGAGTTGTAATATCCCGAATTAGGGCCTAATCGAATAGTGGTTTCGTGACCACAAAATCCGAGATAGAAATAATTATTTTATAATTATTTTGATGTTTATGGTATGATTGCATGATTGTGTGAAATTTTCGTGATGAAATCCTATGCCTAAAGTGCTTAAATTGAAATTAGGGACTAAATCGAATAATTTGCAAAATTTGCATTCTAGAAGTTTCTAGTATGAAATTGTTTTGAAATATTAATTAGGAGGTCTTAAATAGCAATTTTACCAATTTCTAAGTTTATGGACAAAAATTGGACATGGATGGAATTTTTGGAAAGTTTAGTAGTAAGGGCATTTTGGTCATTTAGGGGTAAAATGAATTAAAATACAAAATTAAAAGCCAATTTTGCTCATCTTCAACCCCATGGCCGAATATAGCAAGGAGAAACCATGGCTAGGGTTTTTCAAGCTTCCAAGCTCGATTGTAAGTCCATTCTAGCCTCGTTTTTCAAGTTCTTTACGTTTTTGGAGTCCCGGTAGCTCGATTAAGCTTATGCTAGCAATAATTCAACCTAGGGTTCATATTTGGAAAAATACCCATAGGTGAAATTTGTGTATTTTGGTGTTTTATGATAGAATATGAGGTTTTAAATTATGTTAGACAACTTGTGCTACTCGGTTTTAAGTGAAAACGAGCAAAAGGGCTTAATCGGTAAAAATACCTAATAGTCATAAGTACATGTTAGAGTGAGAATTTGATGTTGCCATAGAAGAAAAAAATGATCAGCATGTCATAAAACATAAGAAAATAGGCTGAAGTTTGATTTACGAGCTTTGGGGCAAAAGTGTAAATATGTAAAAGTTTAGGGGCAAAATTGTAATTTTTCCAAATTATGATTTTGGGTCAATTTGAATAATGTGAGTCCTAATTAGACTATATTTTAAATGATAGAGCAAGGAAAACTGAAATTCGGGCTAAAATGGGGAAAATACCAAGTTGTGGACGAAATGATAAAAGTAGCCATTTTCGCATACGAGGTAAGTTCATATGTAAATGTTGGTAACATAGTTATTATTTTAAATGTTTTTATATTATTTAAATGATATGATAATTATTATGAAATATTATACTCGTGATAATTGTTTGATAATATGTCAAATTATGTGATATACTTGGAAAATGTAAAATACTACCGAGTATCGGTATCGGTATTCCATAGAAGATGGTTGAGACACATGATTGGGAAAAAGGTCCCGTTGAACCTTAGGAATGGATTAGGATACAAGTGACATGTCACTGGGATATTTGGGCATCCGAACTCGTTGAGTTGAGTCCGAGTTCGTGAGATGTAACTAGGCATCCGAGCTCGTTGAGTTGAGTCCGAGTTCACTTATGGATGCGAACGCCCGAGCTCGTTGAGTTGAGTCCGAGTTCGCTTATGGGCGGGTTACATAGTAGCTTGGCTACATATGTGGCACTTATGTGCAAACTTTCCATGTATCCGAATTATATTCCGATGTGTTCAACGGGTAAAGTTCTACTCAAATGGAGGAATACTCAAGATGAAAGGAACGTATTGGTAAGTGTTGTGAAATGGATACTTTGAACAGGTATGTACTTAACCCTCGGGTTGAAAAATTGATATAACAACAATATGGTAAGATGATAAATGAAGATATGATATGAATGTCTTGGTGATGATTATGCAAATGATGTTTTATGTTTGCTTATATGGTTATGTTACTTGCTATTTGCATGTGAACTTACTAAGCATTTATGCTTACTCCCTCCTTTTCATTCCTTGTAGTGTTGACAAGCCAGCTCGAAAATCGGGAACGGTCGGAGGCACGCTCACACTATCCGTATACCATCTTGGCATAATGGCTTGTATATTTTGAGTATGGCATGTATAGCATTATAATCATTTTGTATATATGGTCTTATGATATGGTTATTGAGTAGTATAAAAATGCTTGGTAATGATTAGCCATTGGAATGGCTAATTATGATCATATTTGGTGTTATATATGTCAAATTGCTAGTTAATCCATAGAAACCATGAAATAGGTAAAATTTACCATAAAATTGATTCAGACAGTAGTAGTGACTTAAATTTGAAAAATCATTAAAAATAGTAGAGATATAATTAGATGATTAATAAAATATGAAATTGAAGAATTATGAGTCTATTTTCACATGGAAGAGACAAAACAGGTATATGAGTTATATTTTATGAGATGTTTAAATTTTTGTGAAACAGGGCCAGAGCAATTTCTGGATCCCCTATTCTGACTTTGGAAATTCACCATAAATTGTATAAAAATATTTAGAAGTCATAATTTATATGTACAGATTTCTTATTGAGTCTAGTTTAATGAGAAACAAACTTCATAGTCATTGAAATTCTGTATAGAGAGATATCTGATTCGAAATACACAGAGGTCAGAGCAATCGAACCCTGAAACAGGGGAGACTTTAACTAATAAACTGTACTAATTGGCCCAGCTAAAAATTCTAGAAAAAAATTAGTAAATATATATATGAGTCTATTTTCAGGAAAAATTGACAAAATTGGATTTCGAGTTTTGTAACTCGAGATATGAATTTTTAAGCAACTGTGACGCAGTTAGCCTGCTTGTCTGGAATTTCTAAAATTAAATTGTTTGAGTTGTTTAAGCAATGAATTAAGTCTGTTAACACCTCGTATTCGACTCCAGCGACGGTCTCGGGTACGGGGCGTTACAATCAGATTCAATGTAGATAGATTCTATCTTGGCTTCATCTCTCTCTAGTTGTTGGTTGTGCGTGGGAGCAGTAGTAGGTTCTTCATCTTTTGGTTTAGGATTCAATAGCAGTTCTTTAGAGAAAAACATGAAATGGTGGCATTTGGCGTAAGAAGTTCTTCTGCAGGGATTTACGAATGGCAATATCATATTGGTGAACATATTTCCAAAAGATGGCCATCTTCTCTTGAGCTTTGCCAAAGTCAATGACAAGCATTTTATGATGTTTTTTTTCCAACACACAAAACTATTGTTTCAAACCCTCTACAGCTTCAATCATTCGCCGCTCAAAATCAGTGTGAGAACTCGAGGGGACAATAGAAGTAGTCCTACAAGGAAAAGATAGAGGTGTGCTAGTTTGACTTGGAATTTCCTCGCTAGCTAGTTTCTACGCAATGTGCGTAGTAATAGCCCCTTTGTTTGGAAGGTGGTCTTCATTTGGTGATAGGGGAACCATGACTCTTTAGCAGAGTGTAGTGATTAGTAAGGAGACATTTAAGGTACCAACATTCTTTTGTGCACAATGATGAATCTCACAGAAGATTATGTTTCCAACATTAATCTTTCGGCCCACCATTATGGACTAGAGAAGTAATAATCACTCCTTTGAGATTGTAGCATTATGTGTAGAAGGGATGAGACGGGTTTTCAAGAAATGGTCAAGTCTTGCATTGAGGCTTCAATAGGACTTTGTAACACCCCTTACTCGTATTCGACGCCGGAAAAGGGTATGAGGTATTACCGTACTTAAACACAAACAAACATACATTTTCGAGTCATAAATTTTCGTCCAAATTAAAACCATTCATATACAATCACAATGTCCTTAATACGAGCCTACAAGGCCCAAAACATACTTTGGAGGTAATTCAGGACTAAACCGAGAACTTTAGAAAATTTCACATCACTTAGAAAATTTTCCACTAAACAGGGGTCACACGCCCGTGTGGATATGGGACACGCCCGTGTGGGCAGGCCGTGTGGTTACACACACCCGTGTCCCAACCCCGTGTAACTCACTGTTTGTCACCTAAGAACAAATTGAAGACACATGGCCAAGTCACATGCCCGTGCGCTAGGCCGTGTGGATGAATTAAAATTTATGATTTTTTATAAAATAGGTGCAGACTTCACACGCCCAGGACACACGCTCGTGCCTGAGGCTGTGTCATCCACACGGCTGAGACACATGCCCATGTCTCTGCTCATGTGCTCAATTCAGAGCATTCTATTTTGCAAAAATTAGGGCACAAGGGACACACGGCCTAACACATGCCCGTGGGGCAAACCATGTGTCACTCACAGCCTAGATACACGTCCATGTGTCTACCCGTGTGGACAAAAATAAGGATTTTTACCAAGCCATTTTGCCACCCTTTGATGCACACACCTACACAACACAACATAACACCAATTCAAGCATTTACATACAACCAAATCAGCCACAATCAAGACATCCACACGTGAATTACATGCCACCATCTATCATACACGAACATCACATACTCATCAACTCAAATCATGCAAGTTTCTACATTCATGAAGGGAATCATCATATAAATTACTTATACCAATAGTAGCCAATTTCAAATGGCCTTATACAAAATGAACTTTCAACCAACATAAGCCAACGCATTTGGCCAAATCAATTATGACACATACCAAAATGACCAAGTCCCCTATACATGCCATAACTCAAAATGCTGAGATCATTGATACCAAAATAATTTTTGATAGTGTGAGTGGATCTTGGATGATTTCCGATCCCCGAGCTAGCTTGGTGACGCTATAAGACAAGGGAAAGGAAATGGGAGTAAGCTTTATAGTTTAGTAAGTTCCTATGAAAATAATAAGCATCATAACCACACATGTAACATATGATTAGCATGATAAAAATTAACATGAATGATATCAAAATCTTTAGTCTTAACTTAATCATAACCTTACCAAGGGTTCATCACTTATCGATCTCATTACGTATAAGTTTTACGTACATATCTGTACCAACTCATAATATACCATAGTCTTTCACAACTTTGACATTCCCGATGAACGCTCAGAATATTAACAGATACTCGAAAATCTTGCACATAAGTGTCATACATGTAGCCAAAGCTACCTCACATCTCATAATACATATAGGCTCGTTTTCGAGCCACTGATAGGCCTACTCATACAAGCTTTCAGTCAGGACGTAGCTACACAATGCTCCTTACACAAGCTGTCAGGTATCCGTAGCTCATGCTGGACTACCCAGCCACTGGTAGGACGTACAAGACCAGCACCCAGATATCATAAACACATGGGTTCCTATTGACATGTCACTCGTATCCTATTCTATTCCTAAGGTTCAACTGGGATTTCTCGCTTGTCGAAACTTTTTTCGAATACGTCCAAAGAGTCAATAAAAATTCATACAATATTAAAGCATCTACAACATAATTATAACAATGTATTATTTACATACGAACTTACCTCGATACAAAAAAGTAGAATTTGACCCAATCGTCAAACACTTTCTTTTTCCCCCGATCTAGGTTCGAACCTCGTTTATCTTTATCTATAATTACAAATTTAACTTATTTAATACACATATTGTTCAGTTTAGTCCAAAGATATATTATGGAAAAATTACATTTTTCCCCCTAATGTTTTACATTTTTACAATTTAGTCTCTAGGCTCGTAAATTGAGATGTATTCAATTTCTTCAAAACCCAAGCCTAGCCGAACCATTTTCATACTTATACCAGCCCATATTTTCCACTTAATCACACTTTTACTACTTATTTTATAACTTTTACAAATAGGTCCTTTTTGACATTTTTATTGAAAATCAGTTAGTAAAAGTTGTTTTTCTAACATCAAACATGCATTTTCTACCATTACCCATCAAAATACACACATGTCTAAGATGGATCAAACCCTCGACCTTAATCATACCTCAAATTAGTGCTAGAAATAGGTAGATCGAGTTACAAGGACTTCAAAAATGTAAAAAGCATTAAAAATGGGGCTAGAATGGACTTATAATCGAGCTTGGAAGCTTGACAAACCCTAGCTATGTCTTCCTCTTGTAAATTTCAGCCAAGGGGTAGAAGATGAGCGAAAATTGGCTTTTAATTTGCTTTTAATTCATTTAATTACCAAATGACCAAAATGCCATTTTCTTAAAACACTAAAATTTCTCTTACTTCATGTCCATTTTTGTCCACTAACTTAACAAATGGTCTAATTACCATCTAAGAACCTTCAATTTAAAATTTCATAGCAATTAGACACCTCTAGCTTCTAGAACTCAAGTTTTGTACTTTTTTCAATTTAGTCCTTTTTACTAAATTAAGTGCTCAAATGTCAAAATTTTCGAACGAAATTTTCACAGAATCATTCCATAAAACTGCAGACCATAAAAATATGAAAAAAAATAATTTTTTTACGTTAAATTTGTGGTCCCGAAACCACTGTTCTGACTAGACCCAAAATCGGGTTGTTAGAACTCTCCCTCCTTTAGGGATATTCGTCCTTGAAAATCTTACTAGAAAATAGGTAGGGTACTGTTTTCTCATAGCTTCTTTGGATTCCCATGTTGCCTCTTCGACCCCATGTCGTTGCCATAAAACTTCACTAGGGCTATACTTTTATTTCTCAACTATTTAACTTCCCAAGCTAAAATCTTGATAAGTTCTTCACCATACGCATACCCGGTCGAATCTCAACCTCTGTTGGTGAAATCACATGTGAGGGGTTAGAATGGTATCGTCGCAACATCAACACATGAAACATATTATGAATCCTTTCCAACTCTGTCGGTAAAGCTAACCGATATCCCAGTAGCCCTATTCTTTCAATAACCTCATACGGCCCGATGAAATGTGGACTTAAGTTGCCTTTACGGCTAAATCTTAAAATCTTCTTCCACAGAGATACTTTCAAAAATACTTTGTCACCAATCTGAAATTCAATCTCTTTTCTTTTTAAATCTGCGTACGACTTTTGTCGATCTGAAACAACATTCAAGCAATCAGTGATTACCTTTACTTTTTCTTCAGTTTCTCTAACCAAATCAACCCCGTGAATTTGTCTCTCACTGAGCTCGGTCCAATACAATGGAGTTCGACACTTGTGGCCACATAATGCCTCATATGGTGCCATCTTTATTTCTCCCAACTACCTTCAAATTCTAGAATACAACATCGGAGCATATCTTCAAGAATTTGAATTACTCTTTTGGATTGACCATTAATTTGTGGATGAAATACAGTACTAAAATTTACCTTCGTACCCAAAGCCTCTTGTAATTTCTTCCAAAATCTCGAAGTAAACCTCAGATCTCTATCCGAAATAATAGAAATAGGCACTCCTTTCAATCTCACAATCTCAGAAATGTACAATTTAGCTAACTTATCAAGTGAGTAGTCAGTGCGTATTGGTATAAAATGAGCTGATTTCATCAATCTATCAACAAAAACCCAGATGGCATCTTTCTTTTTCGGAGTCAAAGGCAAACTCATTACAAAGTCCATTGTAATCCTATCCCATTTCAACTTGAGTACCATCACAGGCTGAAGTAAACCTGAAGGCACTTGATGTTTGGCCTTTACTTGTTGACAAATTAAACATCTCGAAACAAACTCCAAAATATCTCATTTCATACCTGACCACCAATACAATTTCTTCAAATCATTATACATTTTCATACTACTTGGATGAACTGATAAGCAACCATTGTGTGCCTCGTGTAAAATTTTCTAATTGAGTTAATCATTTCTTGGTATACATGCTCTATCTTGGAACATCAAACAATCATCTAAACTGATTTGAAAGTCTGTATCACTACCCAATTCATACCGAGCTCTTTTGTCTTGTAATTCACTATCATTTTTCTGAGCTTCACAAATTTGCTAAATAAATATTAGTCTAGCTCTCAACTCAGAAAAAATTAAACCATCATTAGACAAGGTCAATCTCGTATTCATAGCTCTCAAAGCAAACAAGGACTTTCAGCTCAAAGCATCTGCGACTACATTCGCCTTTCCTGGATGATAATCAATCACTAATTCATAATTCGTTGTCTCAAGTTCAGATCTTTTTGAGTCATCAAATATTTTAAACTCTTATGATCTGTAAAGATATGACATTTCCCACCGTACAAATGATGACGCCAAATTTTCAAAGCAAAAACGATGGCGGCTAATTCCAAATCGTGCATCGAATAATTCTTCTCGTGCGGTTTCAACTGTCTCGAGGCATAAGCTACCACTTTGCCCTCTTGCATCAACATACAACCCAAATTTATCAATGATGCATCACTATAAATTACAAATTCTTTTCTCGATTTAGGTTGTACTAAAATCGGTGCCTCAGTCAGTAATGCTTTCAATTTCTCAAAACTTTGCTGACATTTTTCAGACCATTCAAATTTAACATCTTTTTGCAACAACTTGGTCATAGGAGTAGCAATCATCAAAAATCCTTTGACAAATCATCTATAATAACCGACTAAACCCAAAAAGCTTCTAACTTCAGATACATTCCTCAGTGGTTTCCAAGCAACAATTGTCAAAATCTTACTTGGATAAATCTGAATATCATCACCTGAAATAACATGTCTCAAAAATTTGACTTCTCGGAGCCAAAACTTACTTTTAATGAATTTAGCAAATAATTTCTTATCCCTTAATGTCTGCAATATAGTTCTCAAGTGCTCGGCATGCTCAAACTCATCTCGAGAATAAATCAGGATGTCATCGATGAACACAACCACAAACTTATCTAAATACGGTCGAAAAATTCTATTCATCAAGTCCATAAAAACAGCAGGTGCATTAGTTAATCCAAAAGGCATAACAAGAAAGTCATAATGCCCATACCTTGTCTTGAAAGTGGTTTTCGACACATCTGCCTCTTTAACTATCAACTGATAGTAACCAGATCTCCAACCAATCTTTGAGATTATCGTGGCTCCTTTTAACTGATCAAATAAGTCATCAATCCTCGATAAAGGATACTTGGTCTTTATAGTCACCTTGTTGAGCTATCGGTAATCGATACAAAGCCTCATAGATCTGTCTTTCTTCTTTATAAATAGCACTAGAGCACCCTAGGGGGAAAAACTAGGTCTAGCAAAACCCTTATATGTCAACCCTTGCAACGGAATTTTAATTCTTTCAATTCAGTCGAAGCCATCCAATACGGAGCATTCGATATCAGTGAACTCCCGGTTACCAAATCAATAGCAAACTCCACTTCTCTGACCGGTGGTAACCCCGACAACTCTTTTGGGAACACATCCAGATATTCATAAACTATCAGCATTGATTCAATTTTCAATTCAGACATCTTTATATTCAAAACATAAGCGAGATAATCATAATAGGCAATTCACTTGATTCATCGGTTTCAACCCAAAAAACCTCACCATTTTCACATTTCACTTCAATAGTTTTCTATAACATCTCGAATTAGGGTCTAGTCAGAATAAAGGTTTTGAGACCACAAATTCAAAATAGAAACAATTATTTTATGATTATTTGACGGTCCATGATATGATTGCATGTTTGTGTGAAATTTTCATGAAGAAATTTTATGCCTAAAGTGTCCAATTTGAAGTTAGGGACTAATTTGAATAAGTTGCAAAGTTGTGTTCTAGAAGCTTCAAGAATGAAATTGCATTGGATTATTAATTAAAGGTCCTTAAATAGCAATTGCACCAAGTTCTAAAAATTTGGACAAAAATAGGCATGAATAGGAAAATTTTGAAAGACAGGCTTAAAGGGCATTTTTGTCATTTGGTAAATAAAAGAATAAAAAGGGAAAATAAGTCACAATTTTGCTCATCTTCTCCAAGTGCTAGCTAAAATTTCCAAGAGCCATAGCTAGGGTTTTGTTCAACTTTTCAATCTTGATTGTAAGTGCTCCCAAGCCCAATTTTTTATGTTCTTTACATTTTTGAGATCCTTGAAGCATGATCTATCCATTTCTAGCCATATTTTGAAGTAGGGTTCATGTATGAAAGTTGATCCATATGTGACATATTTGTATTTTGATGTTTAATGGAAGAATAAGAATGTTTGATGTGTGATGCACATCTTTTACTAAGTGATTTTTAGTGAAAACACCTAAAAGGGACTTATTTGTAAAAGATGTAGAAATGGGTAGTAGAAATGTGATTTAATGAGAAATGTAGGCTGATATGAGTTAGAATATGAATCGGCTAGGCTTGGTAACCAAGAAAATACATACATTTCATTTTACGAGCTTAGGACTAAAGTGTAAATAAGTGAAAAGTTAAGGGTAAAAAGGTAATTTTATTGAAGTATGTGTTATGCATTGATTTGAATAATGTATGTAGTAAATAAGTTAAATTTGGCATTATAGATCAAGAAAAATGTGATTCGAGTCTTGATCGGGGGAAAAATAAGGTTTACGAGGATTAGGCTCGTTTCTATCATTTTGCACCGAGGTAAGTTCATATGTGAATAATGCAATATGTATTATGTTTAATGCTTTGATATTTTGTAAATTTAAATGCTTTATTATTGTTATGAGTATGCCTTGATCCTTCCATGAGAAAATGATTGATACTATGTACATTGAGGTCGATATTTTGAGCAAGTCCGATAGTGATGCGATAAGTATGAAAATCTCATTTGAACCTTAGGAATAGTTTAGGATACAAGTGACATGTCACTAGGAACTATGTGATCTGAGCTCATAAGTTGTGGTCTAAGTTCATGATGTATGTAACACATGTTATGGGGTTTCGGGTGTAACACCCCTAACCCGTATCCATTGCTGGACAAGGGTTAAGAGGCATTACCAGACATATCGAAACATTTAACATTCATTTCACAATCATCATAGCATCATAGTCAAACATCAATGCAGAGTCCCTTACAAGGCCATAATGCCACCCCCAAAGGGTCCTCCCTACAATTAACAAATAGACATCAATTACATATCAAGTTTTCAACCAATTCACAACCAAAATATGCAACAATCATTCCATATCATTATCAACCAATCTCATGCTTAATATCCATACCAAATTATGCCAAATTGTAAGACAAAATCATATCTAAACATTTGTTTCATAACCTCATTTCAATTCATTCATTCTCATGTCAAGATCATAACATTTCCACAACTAAATCACATTACCAACTTACAAAATTGACCATTTCATTGGGCCAAACATATACAAAAAAAATTGTCATTTTTGCATCGTACATCATATACCAAAATTATATCATGAGTTCAACTATAACCAAGCCATATCATATGGTTAAATATACACTTCACAAAACATATTCACAAACTTCTAGCCTATACATGCCATACTTCAATATATACATTTTCAAAAGGTATCAAAATAGAGTTCAGTAGTGTAGTGATGATCCTCGATGATCCCTGAGCTTCCAATAGCTTCAATATCTATAAAATAGTTGAAAACACACACAAAGTAAGCTTTCAAAAGCTTAGTAAGCCATATACAAATAAACTTAACACATAACATCAATCTAGATCAATTCATTCATATAATTCAAGGAAAAAATAGCCATATATATCTTATAGCTCATTTTATCATGATTCACATATATATATCATATCTCATTCTCATAGCAACTCATACTTATATCATATGTTCACCAAGGCACATGTACTTATCTTTCATTCTCAAACATGGTATACAATTCAAACGTACCTGGATCGGATACACATTCACATAGTAATCCATTTTCTCAGAATGCCCGTTGAACCATTCAGAATCAATAAGGATACTCGAATAACTCGGAAAGCTCATATAATGCCAACGTCTCAGACGTGATCTTACATGTAATCAAATATTGATGCCATTGTCCCAGACAGGGTCTTACATGAAATCAAATACGATACCGATGTCCCAGACATGGTCTTGCACGTAAATCATAAGTCGATGCCAACGTCCCAAACATGGACTTTCACGAAAACACATATCGGATCCTATGTCATGACATATGTATCCTAACTATTCCTATGGTTCGTACGGGGCTTTTCGGATGTCAAAACACTGTCGATGCTTTCACAATTTCACATATTCATCTTCTAAAGCCATTCATTACATTTCAATAGCATATGAGCATAAATAAATCAATTCATGCACATTTATTTGTATATTAACTTACCTCGTACGGATTTGAACGAACGGAGTCGACTACTCGATGACTTTCGATTTCCCCCGATCTAATTCTATTTTCTTTTGTTCTTGATCTATATAAATTCAAATTTAGATTTTTTATTCACTAAATCATTAAAATAAATCCAAAAACACATATTTAGGGAATTTTACAAATTAACCCTCACATTTTCACATTTTAACATTTTAGTCCTTAATTCATAAAATCACAAAATACACAAAATTCCCTTTTACACATGTTAGGCCAAATATTCATAGTGTTCATGTAAGCCCACATATTTCATTTATTTTACTTTTTAGTCCCTTAAAATCTCATTTTTACAATTTAGCCCAAAATACTTTAATTCATCAAAAATTCAAAGACAAAATATTTTAACCCAACATCAAGCTTCCATAAACTAACATCAAACTTCATAAAACTCATAGTTTCATCAATGGCTCAAAAAAAAATCAAAAATTGAAACATGGGCTTGATAGAACACAGAGCAACAATCATAAAAACGTAGAAATTATCAAAAACTGATAAAAAAACATATACCTTAAATCAATCTTAAAGTGCCAAAACCCTAGGAATCTTTTCTTTCTTTTTCTTTGATGAATTTGGCTAGGTGATGTTAAAATGATAAAGAAAATTCATTTTGTTTTATTATAATAACCATAATTATAATAATTACTAATTTAACCTTTATAATTAAACATATAATTCATATTCATTAAGGCTAATAATGTCCACTAAATAAATCAATGGTTTATTAACCACATAAGGACCTCTCAATTAAAGAGACATAACAATTAAGCACTTTAACAATTAGAAGGCCACTTTTACATTTTATGCGATTAAGTCCTTTTATCAAATTAAACACACAAACGATTAAATATTCATATGAAATTTTCACACATACTAATTCACATATAATAAGCATGGAAAATAATATTAAAATATTTTTTAACTCGAATTTGTGGTCTTAAAACAACTACTCTGACTAGGGTCTAAACCGGGCTGTTACACCGGGTACTGGTCTTGTATGTTCTACCAGTGGCTGGGTAGTCTAGCATGTATTGCGGATACCTGATAGCTTGTGCGAGCAGCCCGTGTAGCTAAATCCTGATCGACAACTCGTGTGAGCCGACCCGTGAGTAGATCGAAAGCGAGCAACATGTGATATGTGATATGAGGTAGTGTTGGCTACATATGGGGCACCTAGGTGCGAAATTTACAATGTATCCACTAGTATTCCAAGTGTTAAACAGGTAGTCCAAAGAGAAGTTCAATGGAAATCTTGATGAATACGTCAAAGACAAGAAAGCAAGTTGTTATGTGCTAGTGGGTACAGGTATGTAGATGAAACTCATGAGAACATCATAGGATATGATGAACTTGTGGTAAGAATATATATATAAAGAATAAGTTTAAGTGATTTGATAATAAAGTGCAAGTTTATGTTCATTAAGTTAAATGTATGATTAATGCTTGTTTAAATTGCATTCTATTTGCATGTAAACTTACTAAGCTTAAAAGCTTACCCCCTTTCTTTTCCCTTTTCTTATAGTGTCGCCAAGCTAGCTCGGGGATTGGAGGATGTTGGAGTTTTCGATTACACTATCAATTTGAAAATTTGGTATAGTTAGTCTCAAAATTTTTGAATATGGCATGTATAGGGACTTGGTATTTTTGTTATATGTCATATTGATTAGCCAAATGTGTTGGCTTATAATGATGTTATGATTCATTTTGTATATGGCAATGAGAGGTGGCTCATATTGATTATTTGGGTTGTAACCCTAATCAATTATGCATGCATGCAAATGTGTTTATGCTTGTTGTGGCTGCTTGAAGGATGTTTGATGTGACTTTTGATTGTTTTATGATAATGAGTGTGATGGATGGCATGTCTGTTTAATGGATAAAATATGATTAATGTGTATGGCAATAACTGTGGCACAAATGTATACCTTGGAAGTAGGATAACAAAGATGATTATTCATGAAATTGGTGTGGAATACCTTGGGTAAACCTACTAACTTGAATATGTTATATGTTGACTTACTAAAAACATAAAATGTCTATACTTCATCTGATGAAAGTGCCATGTTGTATGCCATGAAGTGGGTTTAAGTGTGTGAATACTTAAGAGTGGCAAATGGCTTGGAAAATAGCTTAAAAATTGCCTACACGGTTAGACAGACGGGCATGTGTCTAAGTCGTGTGTGACACACGGTCTTCCCCATGGGTGATGGTCCGATTGTGTGTGTAACAGCCCGATTTAGGGCCAAAATGGAATAGTGGTTTCGAAACCACGAATCTGAGGTTAAAAAAAATTATTTTGATTAAGTTTCAGTGTTTATATTATGATTGCATAATTGTGTGAAAATTTCATTGCGAAATTTTATCGATTGGGTGTTTAATTTGACGTTTAGGACTAAAGTGAAATAGGTGAAAAATGGGTGTGTTCTAGTTCATAAGTACTTGATTGAAATGGGGGTTTTAAGTAGAGGTCCTTAAATGGACATTAGACCATTATACTTTATATGGACAAAAATTTGGACATGGATGGAATTTTTAGAAAGTTTAGTAGTAAGGGCATTTTGGTCATTTGTGTATTAAATGAAATAAAATGGGAAAAATAACACAAAAATGTGTTCATCTTCATTAAGCTTGGCCGAAACTTGCATGTTCTCCATAGTTAGGGTTTTCTCCAAGCTTTCAAGCTCAATAGTAAGTGCATTCAAGCCCCGTTTTTAATGTTCTTTACATTTTTGAAATCCTCGTAGCTCGGTCTACCTATTTCTACCATTATTTCGAGTTAGGGTTTATGTTTAAAAATTTACCCATGAATGATATGCATGTATTTTGATGTTTGATGGTAGAATATGAATGTTTGAAGTTAGGAGAACGATCTTTTCTAAGCGATTTTTAGCGAAAACGAGCAAAACGGCATAATCAGTAAAAATACCTAGTGTTCATAACTATGTGTTAGAGTGAGAATTTGATGTTGCCATAGAATGGAAAAATGATCAGCATGTCATAAAACATAAGAATAAGGGCTGAAATTAAATTTCCGAGCCTAGGGGAAAAATCATAATTTTGTAAAAGTTAGGGGGCAAAAATGTAATTTTTCCATAATGTGATTTTTGGATTGAAATAAATAGTATGAATGTTAAATGAGCTAAATGTGTTGTTATAGATCACGAAAGGCGTGGAATCGACCTCGAACGGGGCAAGGAAAAGATTTTGGACTAAATTGCAAAATTTCCATATTTTGCACCTAGGTAAGTTTGTATGTAAATAATACATTAACTTCATTTACATTTTTATATTTCAGCCTATTATATATATTATAGCTGATTTTAAAGCATAAATTGACTATTGGAAGAATGAAAATAAGTAATAGAGAGAGAAATCCCAGTTGAACATTCGGAAAGATTTAATAATATAGATGGAAAGTAGCTCGGTCACATGTATGGTGCTGAGTGCACATCATGTGTACAAGAGAGCTACGAGATACTATGTTGTAGCTAGGTCACATGTGTGATACGGGATGTATTCCATGTAGACAAGAGAGCTACGGGAGAGATAAATGTAGCTAGGTCGCATGTGTGATTCCAAGTGAAGGACACCATGTAGACAAGAGAGCTACGAGATAAATTGGCTAGGTCACATGGGTGGTACTAAGTGTTCACCATGTGTACAAGAGAGCCGAATTATATGAATTATGATGGGTGGAGCTGTGTGCTGAAACCACCAAGTATCGAGAATTGATCCGAAGTGTTCAACGGGATGATTTTATTGTGACATTTTAATCATGGACCTATACTTTTGATATATGAAATGTGGTGAAAATGAATTGTGACATGTACGTTAAAATGAGGTTAATACAAAGAAAGTGGAAAAGAGTGAATTTGCAATAATACTATTTTTGGACAGTCGCAGTGACATGAATTTGAAAAATCACCAAAAATAGTAGAAATTTAATTAGAGGCTGAATGAGATATTAAATTAAAGCTTAGTGAGTCTATTCTCATTTAAGATAAATAGAGCAAGTAAAGGAACTCTATATTTTGAGATATTTATATTTGTGTGTGACTTGTTCAGAATGACTATGTGATCCCCTGTTCTGACTTTGAAAAATCATTAAAAATTTTATAAAAATAATTAAGAAATAAAATTTACATTCATAGATTCCTTGTTGAGTCTAGTTTCAAATGAAACAAATTTTGTGGCTATTTGAATTTTTTACTGGGAGAAAATCAATTTGTAGTGAACAGAGGTTAGATCAGTCGAGCTGTATAACAGGGGAAAATTTAACTAATAAACTGTACTAATTGGATGGACCAAAATTTCTAGAAAAAAAATTAGTAGGAAGTAATATGAGTCTAGTTTTAGGAAAAATTTACGGATTTGAATTTTGAGTTTTGTAACTTGAGTTATGATTTATTTAGTGAACGTGACGCAAGAGAGACAGCTTAATCAAAGTGGAGTGAATAGAAAAATTAAAGTAGATATACTTGAGTTATTGTGCATATGTATTAGATTCTTTAATTATTATTTATATACTTACTTACTAAGCTATAAGCTTACTTTCTTTTCTCTTTTGTCTTATAGTGTCGTCCAGCTTCCTCAGGAGTTAAGGATCGTGAAGATCTGCCCGCACTATCAATACTTTAGGGTATTTGAACTAAACATTTTGAATTATGGCATGTATAATAGGCTTAGTTATTTTGTTACGTGTCATAATTGCCTAGGTTTAAAATATTAATTACAGTATTTGACCAATCATTTTGTACAAAACCATTGAAGTTGGTTAATATTGTTCAAGACATATCTTATAACGATGCATTATCTAATTAGATGACATATTTCTATCTCAGTTTTGTTTAATGGTATGTGTTATGTTCCGGTAATACCTCGTACCCTGTTTCGGTGTTGAACACGGGTAAGGGGCATTATAGTGTGTCCCCTGCACCCTAATTAATACAAAATAGAATGCCCAATAGTAAACTCACGGATAGAGACATGGCCATGTGTCTCAACCATGTGAAGGACAGGACCTCAGGACCTGGGCGTGTGCCCGGGCTGTGTAAAGTCTGCACTTGATATTTGGAATTTAATTCGCCATACGGCCTAAGCACATGGGCGTGTGACTTGGCCGTGTGACCTTATTTTGGTTGATGATGTCATTAACAGTGAGTTACACGAGCTGAGGACACGGGCGTGTCCCAAGCCACACGGGCGTATGTGACAACATGGCCTACCCACATAGGCGTATGGCTCTCCAAAACAAAAAAATTTTCTAAGTGTCAAAAAGGTTCTGAAAGTTCTCGGTTTAGTTCTGAACCGCTTTCGGTGTATGTTTTGGGCCTCATAGGCCCTTATGAGGGACAATTGCATGTGATTGAAAAGTTTTAAATTTGAACAAAATTTTGTGGCTCAGATTTGTATGTTTGTTTACATTTAAGTCCTGTAATGCCTCGTACCCTGTTGCGGTGTCAGATACGAGTAAGGGGTGTTACATTTAGTGGTGTTAGAGCTATGGTTTAGTCAGTTCTCGGACTAACGTAGCATGTGTATGAGTCTAGCTATACATGGCATGCATGTATTATGATAGTGTGACAACTCTTAACGATTTAAAAATATGTTTTCATATTAAATGGATCCCGATAGAGCAGTGGCAAATGATGTTGAAAGTAACGTGCCTGCTCCCGCTAAAGGAGCAGTGCCATCTGATAGTAGTGTCACAACAGTTAGTAGAGGAGAAGGAGGCAAGGAAGCCTTTCTCCATATGATGGATGTCTGATACACGGAGTTTGTTCGAACGAACCCAAACTCTCAACCTCCTCTAGCCCCTCAAAATCCTCAACTCGTACCCCAAGTGCTTCAAGGTATGGATTTATGAGATTTCATAGAACCTCAGTTGATAAAATTCGAAAGTAAAGAGCCCAGGAATTTAGGGCCAATGTCGATGATGACCCCGAGAAAGTGAAATTTTGGCTTGGGAATTTGATTCGAGTATTTGATGAACTATCGTGCACACTTGAAGAATGTTTGAAGTGTGCTATTTCCTTATTGAGAGACGTGGCATATCATTGGTGGAAGACACCAGTTTCGATGGTTCTGAAAGAAAGGGTCAGATAGGAATTCTTTTAAGAGGAGTTCCGGAAGAAATACATCATCGATCAAAAGCATAAGGAATTTCTTGACATGAAACAAGGCTGCATGTCAGTTATTGAGTACGAAAGAGAGTTTTTCTGGCTCAACAAATATGCTCGGGAGTGTGTATCCTCCGAAGATAAAATGTGTAAAAGGTTTGAAGACGGGCTTAATAAGGATATTAGAGTGTTAGTGGGTATTCTTGAGCTAAAGGAATTTGTTGTGCTCGTTGATCGGGCTTGTAAAGCCAATGAACTAACCAAGGAAAAGAGAAAAGCTGAGGCTGAGGCTAGAGATATAAGAAAGAGGCTGACGAGCAAGTCATTTCCATCCCAATCTAAGAAATCCAAATATATGTATTCTCGTTCTCATGTTTTGGCTGGGCATTTGTACAGAAACTGTATGAAGCAAAATTCAGGTTTTAAATCTCAAGCTACCTCTGTGGCTAGTGTGGGTAATGCTAGACCTTCCAAACCTGAGTGCCAACAATACGGTAGAAGTCATTTTGGTATGTGTAGGATGAACGATGGATCTTGTTTTCGATGTGGTTCTCAAGACCACTATATCAAAGATTGTCCTGAGATGATCGAGAAAGAAAAATTCTAGAGTGCAAGACCGTGTAGTACAGCTACAAAAGGGAGACCCCTAAGAAATGTCGATAATGGAACTAGTAGCAAAAATATAACGAGGGATACAGTTGTGAGATCCAAAGCTAGAGTTCCAGCTAAAGCCTATGCCATACATGTGCGTGAGGACGCATCTTCTCCCAATGTGATCACTGGTACTTTTTCTCTTTATGGTACTACCGTAATTGCCTTGATTAACCCTGGTTCTACTCATTCATATGTGTGCATGAAATTGGTATCTAGCTTGAATATGCTTGTTGAGTTTACGGAATTTATGATTAAGGTGTCAAACCCATTGGGCAAGCATGTTTTAGTTGATAAAGTATGTAAGAAATGTCCTTTGATGATTGAGGTTATTATTTTCTGACTGACTTGATGTTGTTGCTGTTTGATGAATTTCATGTTGTATTGGGTATGGATTGGTTGACATTTCATGATGCTGTAGTAAATTGTAGACGGAAAGTTATTGAATTGAAATGTGAAAATGTTAAAATTCTCCGAGTTGCCTCAGATAAGTTTGATAGGTTGCCAATCATTGTTTCTTTGATGTCTGCTTAGAAATGTATGAGAAAAGGATGTGAAGCTTATTTGGTTTATGTGTTGAATACAAAAGAGTTTGAGTTGAAGATTGAATCAGTGCCTGTTGTATGTGAATATTTGGATGTATTCTCGAAAGAATTGCCAAGTTTACTCCAATTAGAGAACTAGCGTTTGGTATTGATGTAATACCGAGGGTAGCACCTATCTCGATTGCTCCATATAGGATGGCCCCAACCGAGTTGAAGGAACTGAAGTCACAGTTGCAAGAATTGACCGACAAGGGTTTTGTGAGACCGAGCTTTTTACTGTGGGGTGCTCTGGTATTATACGTCAAAAAGAAAGATGGATCTATGAGATTGTGTATAGACTACCGATAGCTCAATAAGGTAATATTCAAGAACAAGTATCCTTTTCCAAGGAGTTTGATCAATTGAAAGGAGCGACATGGTTTTCTAAGATAGACTTGAGGTCCAGTTACTATCAGCTGCGAGTTAAAGAGTCGGGTTTAGGGTTTTAGGGTTTTCTAAGTTTGTTGTTATGCTTATTGACAATATTTTGATTTATTTGAGAGATGATACAGAGCATGCCGAGCACCTGAGAACTATTTTACAAACTTTAAGAGATAATGTTGTATGCCAAGTTCAGTAAAAGTGAGTTTTGGCTTCGAGAAGTTGGATTCTTGGGCCACATTGTTTCAGGTATGGTATCCGAGTTGACCCTAGTAAGATTTCTACTATCGTTGAATGGAAATCGCCAAGGAATGTGTTCGAGGTTAGAAGCTTTTTAGGCTTAGCCAGTTATTACTGACGGTTTGTGAAAGGGATTTCTATGATCGCCACTTCTATGATGAAGTTGCTTCAAAAAGATTGTAACGTCCTAAAAATCCCGAACTGTCTTTTTTTTTTCGATTTTGATAAAAAGTGTGTTTAATATGCCTAGTCAAGTGTTATTTATGTGATAATAGGCCTTGGTTAAGTTTTGAGTTTGAACTTTAGGGTGAAGGAAATTATAATTTAATAATTAAAAGAACCTTGTTGGCAAGTAGTTTGCTTTTAAATAAATGAAGGAGGAATTGGACGCAAGGAGCCTTATGTTAGAGTGGCAAGTAGTGTCACATGTGGGGGTTAGAGGTGGTGTCACATGCATGGCAAGGAGGTTTGGGGTTCGAATCCCTCCTTGCTCAAAAGAAGGATTTATTTTTGCTCAATGAATGGCCAGTGGTGGCTTTGGATGTGAACTCTGAAGGGAGTGATCAGTGGAAAAATTTAAGGAAGGGATTAAGGAGTTATCAAGGAGAAAAGTTAGGAGATGAGGGGTGTAGAGAAGTGGAGCCAAATTGGGAATTTAGGGATAGGTAAATTTGGCTATAGTATATATAGGTGCCAATTTTGGGGATGCTAGGGTAATGCCGAAATTGCTTCTCTTCCTTTAGCTGAATTCCTTATTTTTATGTTGCCGAAAACACTTTTCTCTCCAAAGATCTAAAAGTCAAAATCCCTTGTTCTTTCTCTTTTATTTTGTGCCGATTTCTTCCCTTCCTTTCTCATCAAACTCTTTTCTTGCTTGCCTCTAGTTACTTTCTCTAAAGTCGAATATCTTTTGGCCAAAATCTGTGCCGCCACTTTTTCTTCAACGTTGGCCGATCGATTCTTGTGTAAGTGCTTTACTTTCTTGTAGTTGGTCTTTTTAGTACCGATTAATTCTCTCCCTCACCTTTTCTAAATCAATTTTGGTAGGGGATTAGTAACGAATCCCGGAGTTCAGATCTCTGTCGAATCGCTCCTTAGGCATTTTGGGGTTTTGGGTAAGTGTTCCTCATTTACTGGTTAAGGTTGGCCGAATGGTCATGGATGATTTAAGAGTGACTTAAGATGATTACGAGTCACTTTCTGTTTAGGTTTTAATGATTAAGATTGATGCAGATTTAAGAAATACTCGTGATTAATGATCAAGAAAGGGCCATTAAGGCTTGTCGTTCAAGGTAAGGGAAAGGTGAAATTTTTGGTTTTTGGTGATTGTATTTGATAAGTGTGTGATTAATCGTTGAGTGACATTGTTTGTAGGTTCGTGGCTAAGGAGATCGCAACACGTCTTAGTACCAGGTGTGTATATACACTACACACATAGTAGGTCGGCAAATCCCGAAATGCCAAAAAGTCGAAATGCCGAAAAGCTAGAAGTTTGGGTACAATAGTCTTACAAGTGCGCGAACACTCGTAAGGGGGAAACGATAGGTTATCAGAGGCTCCATGAGCGATTTCATGGACTTGGGTCGTGTTTTGGCCAACCGGGCCAGATGTGCAAAATGGGTCGATGGGCTGTAGGGCCCATAATAGGAAAAATTGGCAATTTGATACTAAGTGATGAAAAATCATATGATTGCATGACTATGAATGTGATTGGGCCTGATGGGCCATATGAATGAGATTAGGCCTAAAGGGGCCAAGTGAATAAGTGTGGACCTATTAGTGTTTAGTAAGGGGTTGTGGATCTAGTTTTTGGTAACTAATCAATCAGACATAAAAATTAAATAATTAATTGATTGTGACCATGGACAAGTCATAAGGTTAATGTGTGGCAATGGGTATATGCATGTCTAGGATTGGATCTAGGGAGAGCTTGGTACTTAAGCGGTCTTAACGACTCACCTCCTCTTCTCTAGAATCCTACCTGGTGCATAGTATCTGTTCACTTAGCCAACGAGGACTTGTTAATGGGCCAAGGCAAGTAATAAACCCAAAATAAAAAGAAATTATTGAAATGCCCCTAAGGGCAAAAAATGACTAAAATACCCCTATGTGTTGAATGTAAGACTTATGGATGTTACATGCATGCCTGCTGCATTCATATAATATTTTGTTTAGGTTGCATATGGGTTGGGAATTATGGAACGTGGAAGTATATGAGGATCGTTGCTTGACGACTGTGGATCCACCGGTGGCTATTAAGCCCAGTATGATTAGCAGCTTGCTGCAATGAAGGTAGTACCGCAACCGGGCTACCATTGATGTGTATCGGATGGGTGGGTCGATATTTATATCCCTAAATGATGTGTACCGAGGGATAGAGTCGGTGTATAGCAGTTGGATTATTGGGGTGGGTTGCACAGCATTGCATGTATGATATTATGGTGATTGGTGATTGCTTAATACTCTTTGAGGGTTGTACACACTGAATTTTCAAAAACTTACCCCCTTCTTTTATTTTTCTCAGGTGATCCTCAGTAGGTGGTTCAATGGTTGGAGGGACTACGAGGTGGCCAACTAGCAAGACGGCTTGGACTTGTTTTTCTAAGCCTATAAATTCTAGTATTTGGAGTTATTTCAATCTGGATTGTAATAAGGCCTATTCGCTAGATATTATTTCATTGTCATTACTACGCTTTGGAAACTAAATACAAACTGAATGTTACTTAATTTTTTTCTTGAATGGTTTTCAATGAAAACAAGGTTTTTGATAAAACACTTCAATGTGACACGCTGGATCTGGCCATAACGTCCAGGCCAGGTTCGAGGTGTTACAAAGATGTTAAGTTTGAGTGGTCGAAAAAGTGTCAGCAAAGCTTTGAGAAATTGAATATGTTATTGATTGAAGCACCGGTTTTGGTACAACCCGAGTCAGGTAAAGAATTTGTAATCTATAGTGATGCTTCTTTAAATGGTTTGGGATGTGTACTTATGCAAGAGGGTAAAGTCGTAGCTTTCGCTTTGAGACAGTTGAAGCCTTACGAGAAGAACTATCTGACACATGACTTAGAGTTGGCCATTATAGTGTTTGCTTTGAAGATTAGGCGACATTATTTATTTGGTGAGAAATGACATGTCTACACCAATCACAAAAGTCTTAAGTACTTGATGACTCAAAAGGACTTGAACTTGCGGCAACGAAGATGGTTAGAACTGCTAAAGAATTATGAGCTTGTGATTGATTACCATCCGGGTAAGGCAAATATGGTCGCTGACACTTTGAGTAGGAAGTCGTTGTTTTCCTTGAGGCTATGAATACACGGTTGACTTTGTCAGATAATGGTTCGATTCTAGCCGAGTTGAGAGCTAGACCGACTTTTCTTCAATAGATTTGTGTTGCTCAGAAAGTTGATAAAGAATTACAAGCTAAGAGAGTTCAGTGTGAGTCTAGTAATGAACTGGATTTTCTGAGTGACTCTGATGGTTGTTTGAGATTCCATGGTAGAATTTGTGTTCCGAAGGACACTGAGTTAATTTTGAATATTTTACATGAGGCACACAACGGTTGTTTGTCAGTTCACCCGGGCAACACAAAAATGTATAATAACTTGAAGAAAATGTATTGGTGGAATGGTATGCAAAGAGATATCTCAGAGTTTGTATCGAAAGCTTAATTTGTCAGCAAGTAAAGGCTAAACACCAAGTACCATCAGGTTTACTTCAACACATCATGGTTCCCAAGTGGAAATGGGACCGGATTACTATGGATTTTGTGATAGGTTTGCCTTTAACTCCGAGAAAAAAAGATGCCATATGGATTATTGTTGACATATTGACTAAATTGGCTCACTTTATCCTAGTATGTACTGATTATTCACTTGATAAGCTAGCTGAATTGTACATCGGTGAAATTGTTAAACTTCATGGAGTACCTATATTGATTGTATCGGATAGAGATTCGAGGTTCACTTCATGTTTTTGGGAAAAGCTACAAGAAGCTTTGGGTACAAAGCTGAATTTTAGTACTGCTTTCCATTCGTAGGCTGATGGTCAACCTGAGCGAGTAATTCAGTTCTTGGAAGGCATGCTCTGTTGTTGTGTATTGGAATTCCAAGGTAGTTGGGAAAAGTACTTACCGTTGGTGGAGTTTGCCTACAACAATAGTTTCTAGTCGAGTTTGAAAATGGCACCTTATGAGGTATTATATGGACGTAAGTGCAGAACACCTTTATATTGGACTGAACTTAGAGAAAATCAGATTCATGGAGTCAATCTGGTCAAAGAAACTGAAAAAAGGTAAAAGTAATTCGTGATTGTTTGAATGCTACTTCGGATAGACAAAAATTTTACGTGAATTTAAAATGGAAAGAGATTGAGTTTCAAGTCGGTGAGAAGGTATTTTTTAAAGTGTCTCCATAGAAAATGGTTTTGAGATTTAGTAGAAAAGAAAAGTTGAGTCCTTGTTTTATAGGGCCGTATGAGATCACTAAGAGAATAGGGCCAGTTGCCTAACGGTTGGCTTTACCATCTGAGTTGGAAAAGATTCATGATGTGTTTCATGTGTCTATGTTGCGCCACTACCAATCTGATCCTTCACATGTGATTTCACCGACAGAGGTTGAGATTCAACCGGATATGACTTATGGTGAGAAATCGATTAAGATTCTAGCACGAGAAGTCAAACAATTGAGAAACAGAAGCATTGCCTTGGTGAAAGTGTTATGGCAGATACATGGGCTTGAAGAGGCTACATGGGAGCCCGAGGAGGCCATGAGAAAACAATACCCAAACCTTTTTATAGGTAAGATTTTCGGGGATGAAAATCTCTAAAGGGGAAAGAGTTGTAATATCCCGAATTAGGGTCTAGTCAGAATAGTGGTTTCGAGACCACAAATCTAAAATAGAAATAATTATTTTATGATTATTTGATGGTCCATGATATGATTTCATGTTTGTGTGAAATTTTCATGAAGAAATTCTATGCCTAAAGTGTCAAATTTGAAGTTAGGGACTAATTTGAATAAGTTGCAAAAGTTGTGTTCTAGAAGCTTCAAGCATGAAATTGCATTGGATTATTAATTAGAGGTCCTTAAATAGAAATTTGATAAAGTTCTAAAAAATTGGATAAAAATGGGCATGAATAGGAAAAATTTAAAAGAAAGGCTTAAAGGGAATTTTTGTCATTTGATAAATAAAAGAATAAAAAGGGAAAGTAAGTCAAAAATTTGCTCATCTTCTCCAAGTGCTAGCTGAAATTTCCAAGAGCCATAGCTAGGGTTTTGTTCAACTTTTCATGCTTGATTGTATGTGCTCCCAAGCACTGTTTTTGATATTCTTTACATTTTTGAGATCCTTGAAACATGATCTATCCATTTCTAGCCATATTTTGAAGAATGGTTCATGTATGAAACTTGACCCATGTGTGATATGTTTGTATTTTGATGTTTAATGGAAGAATAAGAAAGTTTGATGTGTGATGAACCTCTTTACTAAGATATTTTTAGTGAAAACACCTAAAAGAGACTTATTTATAAAAGATGTAGAAATGGGTAGTAGAAATGTGATTTAATGAGAAATGTGAACTGATATGAGTTAGAATATGAATCGGCTAGGCTTGGTAACCAAGAAAATGCATACATTTCATTTTACGAGCTTAGGGACTAAAGTGTAAATAAGTGAAAAGTTAAGGGTAAAAAGATAATTTTATCGAAGTATGTGTTATGGGTCGATTTGAATAATGTCTGTAGTAAATAAATTAAATTTGGCATTATAAATCAAGAAAACCTGATTCGAGTTTTGATCGAAGGAAAAATAAGGTTTACGAGGATTAAGTTCGCTTCTATCATTTACCGAGGTAAGTTCATATGTGAATAATGCAATATGTATTATGTTTAGTGCTTTGATATTTTGTAAATTTAAATGCTTTATTTTTGTTATGAGTATGCCTTGATCCTTCCATGAGAAAATGATTCATAATATGTACATTAAGGTCGATATTTTGAGCGAGTCCGACAGTGATGCGATAAGTATGAAAATCCCGTTTGAACCTTTGGAATAATTTAGGATACAAGTGACATGTCACTAGTAACTATGTGATCTGAGAATCTCGTTTGAACCTTAGGAATAGTTTATGATACAAGTGACATGTCACCAAGAACTATGTGATCTGAGCTCATGAGTTGTGGTCTGAGTTCATGATAGATGTGACACATGTTATGGGGTTTTGGGTACTAGTCTTGTATGTTCTACCAGTGCCTGGGTAGTCCGGCATATGTTGCGGATACCTGACAGCTTCTGTGAGCAGCCCGTGTAGCTACATTCTGACCGACAACTCATATGAGTAGTCCCGTGAGTAGCTCGAAAGTGAGTAACATGTGATATGTGATATGAGGTAGCATCGGCTGCATATGGGGAACTTAGGTGCGAAATTTCCAATGTATCCACTGGTATTCCAAGTGTTCAACAGGTAGTCCAAAGAGAAGTTCAATGGAAATCTTAATGAATACGTCAAAGACGAGAAAACAAGTTGTTATGTGCAAGTGGGTACAGGTATGTAGATCGAACTCATGAGAACATCATGGGATATGATGAACTTGTGGTAAGAATATATATATGAAGAATAAGTTTAAGTGATTTGATAATAAAGTGCAAGTTTATGTTCATTAAGTTAAATGTATGACTAATGCTTGTTTAAATTGGATTTTATTTGCATGTGAACTTACTAAGCTTAAAAGCTTACCCCCTTTCTTTTCCCTTTTCTTATAGTGTCACCAAGCTAGTTCGGGGATCGGAAGACGTCGGAGTTTTCGATCACACTATCAATTTGAAAATTTGGTATAGTTAGTCTCAACATTTTGAATATGGCATGTATAGGGACTTGGTCATTTTGTTATATGTCATATTGATTAGCCAAATGTGTTGGCTCATGATGATGTTATGATTATTTTGTATAAAGCCATGAGAGGTGGTTCATCTTGATTATTTGGGTTGTAACCCTAATCAATTATGCATACTTGCCAATGTGTTTATGCTTGTTGTGGCTGCTTGATGGATGTTTGATGTGGCTTGTGATTGTTTATGATAGTTAGTGTTATGGGTATGTATGTTTAATGGATAAAATATGATTAATGTGTATGGGAATAAATGTGGTACAAATGTATAACTTGGAAGTAGGATGGAAAAGATGATTATTCATGAAATTGGTGTGGAATACCTTGGGTAACCTACTAACTTGAATATGTTATACGTTGACTTATTAAAAACATAAAATGTCTATTCTTCATATGATGAAAGTGCCATGTTGTATGTCATGAAGTGGGTTTAAGTCTGTGAGTGCTTAAGGGTGGCAAATGGCTTGGAAAATAACCTAGAAATTGCCCACACGGTTAGACACATGGGCATGTGTCTAAGTCGTGTCTGACACACGGTCTGCCCCTTGGGTGCGTAGTTTGGCCATGTGTCCCCTGCACCCTAATTACTGCAAAACGGAATGCCCAGTAGTAAATACACGGACAGAGACACAACCGTGTAAAGGACATGGGCTCAGGACCTGGGCGTGTGCCCAGGCCGTTTGAAGTCTGCACTTGATTTTTGGAATTTAATTCACCACACGGCCTAAGCAGACGGGCGTGTGTCTTGGCCGTGTGACCTTATTTTGGTTGATGACATCATAAACAGAGAGTTACAGGGGCTGAGGACACGGGCATGTCCCAAGCCACACGGGCGTATGTGACCACACAGCCTACCCACACAGGCGTGTGACTCTCCAAAACAAGAAAATTTTATAAGTGTCGAAAAGGTTCTGAAAGTTCTCAGTTTAGTCTCGAACTGTTTTCGATTTATTTTTTAGGCCTCGTAGGCTCTTATCAGGGACAATTTGCACGTGATTGAAAAGTTTTAAATTTGAATGAAATTTTATTGCTCGAATTTGTATGTTTGTTTACGTTTAAGTCCAGTAATACCTCGTACCTTGTTCCGGTGTCAGATACGGGTAAGGGTGTTACATTTTTTGTCTACAATTTTACTATGGCATCATGCAATGTCAACCAGTCCATACCCAAAATAACATCAAATTCATCAAATGGCAACAACATTAAGTCAGCCGGAAAACAGTGACCTCGAATCATCAAAGGACAATTCTTACAAACTTTATCAACTAGCACATATTTGCTTAAGGGGTTTGACACTTTAATCACAAATTCAGTAGACTCTACAGGCAAATTCTGACTGGATACCAAATTCACACAAAAATAAGAATGAGTCGATCCAAGATCAATCAATGCAATAACATTAGTACCATAAAGAGAAAATGTACCAATAATCACATCAAGAGATTATGCATCCTCACGAGCACGAATGGCAAAAGCTCTAGCAGGTGCTCTAGACTCAGATCTCATGGCTGTATATTTCATCACACCTTTACTGTTAGTTCCATTCCCAGTATTTCTCGGTGGCCTACCCTTATTAGTAGTATTACTCGGCCTTGCACTCTAAAATTGTTCTTTCTCAGCCATCTCAGGGCAATCTTGGATAAAATGCTCTTTGGAACCACACTTAAAACAAGCTTGATCATTCATCCTACACTCATCGGGATGTCTTCTTCCACAATGCAGACATTCGGGTCCGTTAAACCTAACATTACCCACACTTGCCATTGAAGTAGCTTGAGATTTAAAACTCGAATATTGCTTCCCGCGGTCTCTATGCGAATACCAAGCTGATACATTCGAATGAGAATTCATTTCTCTAGATTTCTGTGACTCATATTGAAATGACTTACTCATTGGCCTTTTTCTTGCATCTCTAGCCTCACTCTCGACTTTTCTTTTCTCTTTTCTTAGCTCGTTGGCTTTACAAGCACATCCTGCATTGAGTCTTAATCACTTTCCTCCTTACCAATTCATCTGATTCGCTCTACTTAAAGCAATCTTCTCGCCAATTCTCATGTTAGCTTCCCGATGTGGGATTACTTTCAACCATTAGGATTTTTCCACATTCTTATGACCACTTCAACCACAGATTTCCAGTCCAACTCCACCTCCTACACAGCTCAAACAACAAAATAAATACTCTATTGCGCATCTCAAGACTTGAACCTCAAACCTCACAGTTACACAAAACAACACTTTGCCACTCCACTATAGGCTGTTTCTGCGTTATAAATTCATCAAAAATATTCTTAAAGCCTACCCACTAACATCAAGGCTCCTTTAAGAGAAAAACATAAATTTTTGCTAAAGCCCAAGTTTGAACCCAGGACTTCTCCAACACTATGAAACACTCCGAATCACTTAACCACTGCAGTAGCCAATCAATTGTGATATTTCTTCCACATATAAATTTTTATGTGCAGTCTCCTAGCGGCTCTCATGCGCAAGGCCTAAAAATTCAGGGCATTACACTTGAGTTGATAAGTTTATTTATATATGTCTTACTAAGCTTATAAAAGCTTACTTTGTGTGTGTTTGCGTTGTTTTATAAATATCATAGCTATTGGGAGCTTGGGGATCATTGAGGATCATCACCACACTATCGAACTATATGTTGGTACCTTTTGAAAATGTATATATTAAAGTATGGCATGGATAGGCTAGATATGGCATGGATATGGCTTAATTACGGTTGAACTTATGGTTTGATTTTGGTATATGATATGTGTAACACCCCAAACCCGACCCAGACGCTATGGCCGAATTTGGTGTGTCACATTGAAGTGTTTTAGCGTGTTTTCATTGAAAACCCTTCTTAAAATAAAAGAAACCTTAATTAACTAAAAAAAACACACCTTTCAGTTGGGAAAACCTTGTTTGAAACATTTTATTTAAGAAAACTTATCATTTAAAAAGTTAATTGCGGAAACGTAGAAAACATACTATAATTTAGGAAACCCATGTTCAACTTCTTATAAATTACAATGAAAATAATAATAATACTTCAAGTAATAATAACATAATGAAAACTTATTACAATCTGATCTGAAACATACTTAATTAAATAAAAACTTATATGTTTGAAAAAACAAGTCCAAATTATCTTGCTAGCTGGCCATCCAAAGCCCCTCCAAACATCGAACCTTCTACTGAGCATCACCTGAAAATAAAATTAAAGAGGGGGTGAGTTTTCGCAAACTCAGTGTGTACAACCCTCGAAGAAAACAAGCATTCAAAAAAAAATATCATTCACCATTTATACAATGCAATCCCATCCAAATTATCCATCCACTACACACCGGCTCCGTCCCCCGTCACACCATGTGGGGATATAAATATCGACCCACCCAACCCACACACCATGGTAGCCCGATTGCGAACTACCTTTATTTACATATTGGGCTTTAAAAGCCATCGATGGATCCACGATTGTCAAGAAACCATTTTATCCTCATATACTTCCTCCGTTCCATAATTCCGAACCCATATGCAACCTAAGTAGAATATCATATGTATGCATGTCGCATCCACAAAACTTACATTCAACGCCTAAGGGTATTTTGGTCATTTTTGCCCTTAGGGGAATTTCGGTAATTTTCCTTTAATTACGGTTTTCACTTATCTTGCCTGTTAACAAGTCCTGTGAGCTAAAATGAACGAATACTATGCACCAGGTAGGATTCCAGAAAAGAGGCGATGAGTCATTAAGACCGCTTAAGTACCAAGCTCTCCCTAGATCCAATCCTAGACATGCATATACCCGCTGACACACCTTAACCCTTTGACTTGCCCATGATCGTAATATATTAATTAAGCCTTATGTGGATATCATATACTAGGCACAAAACCCCTTACAAAGCCCAAACAATTTCACATACTTGTATCTGGCCCATTAAGCCCAATCATATTCGTATGGCCCATTAGGCCCAAATCACTTGTATATGGCCCATTAGGCCCAAATCACATTTATATGGCTCGTTAGGCCCATTCATATTCATATTCATGCTCACATACAAATTCCTATCACAAAGCATCCATATTCAGTTTTTGCCTATTATGGGCCCAACAGCCAATTGGCCCCATTTAACCCATTCCGGCCCATATGGCCAAATCACAACCCAAGTCCATGGAATCACCCGTGGGCCTCAGGAAACCTATTGGTTTCCCTCTTACGAGTGTTCGAGCACTCGCAAGACTACCGTAGCCAAACTTTAGACTTTTCGGCTTTGCGGCTTTTCAGCTTTTGCCAATTCACTGTGTGTGTGCAGTGTGTGTACACACCTGGTAAGCAAGCGTGATGCGATCTCCTTAGCCCAAAACTATAATCCATATCACTCAAAGATTAATCACACGTACTTATTAATTACTTTACCAAAAGCCAGAATCTCACCTTAACCTTACCTGAACGCCAAGCCTTTACTAGCTTTTACTTGATCACTAAACAAGCGTATTTCTCAGATCTGAAGAGCAAATCGACAGGAATCCAAAACTGAGATCTGACACTAATTCCCTACCAAAGTCAATTAGAAAGAAGTGAGGGACCGAATACTTGATACTTATCAAAAATTGATTGGGAGAGCGAACACTTACACTAGAATCGACTGGGTGGAAAGAGTAGTGGCAGCACCAAGGGTATTCAGCTCTTAGAGATTTGAATGCCAACAATTGATTACTCAGCACCAAAGAAGAGAGGAAGAAGAATCGGCTAAAGAAAATAAAATATTAAGTAGATGAGGGATAAGAATTCGGCACAAAAAAAAAGGGTTTTTGGCTTTTTAGAGAAAAGGGTTTTTGGCACAAAGTGAAGCGAAATTCGTCATTAGCTTTTCAACCCTCCCATTT
Source organism: Gossypium longicalyx (assembly GCA_025698465.1). Classification (NCBI taxonomy): domain Eukaryota; kingdom Viridiplantae; phylum Streptophyta; class Magnoliopsida; order Malvales; family Malvaceae; genus Gossypium; species Gossypium longicalyx. The sequence continues at coordinate 50,375,172 of CM046995.1, forward strand.
AGCACCTATTTATAGCCCTATAGCCGAATTATTCAAGCCCAAGTTCCCAATTCGGCTCCACTTACTTCGCACTTCTCATCTCCTCGTTTTTCTCCCTGATAACCCCTTGATCTTTTCCTTAATTTTCTCTTCTGAACGCGCCCCTTGGAGTCCATCTTCACGCCACTTCCATCATTCTAGAAGGCCAAAATTAAACTCTAAAAATACTAAGCTAGGATTCGAACCTTGGACCTCCTTGCTAGCTACTAACTCCATCTCACTACACCTTATGTGGTGTCACTTAGCCACTCCACCACAGGCTCTTTTTGTTTCCAATTGTTTCTTCATTTATTCAAAAGCCCACCTACTTGTCAGCCCTGATTCTTTTAATAATTAAATTATAATTTCTTCTACCTCTTAATTCGAACTCAACCTTAGCTAAGACCTACTAAAATTATTGCTTGGATAATAATATTAAACACAATTTTTATCAAAATCGAAAATAAAGAAAATTTGAGATTTCGAGATTTTTGGATTTCGAGATTTTTGGATTTCGAGATTTTTGGGGCGTTACAATGTGTGATGCAATAGTGGTATGTTTGATGAGTTCATGAATGGCTAAAGAAATTGGTCAAATTGGTAAGTTTTTGAATTGTGCTTATTTGGAGAAAAGGTAAGATTATGGCATGAAATTGAATGATGGATATTAAGGTTATAAATCATACGTTTTGGTATGTATTTTACTTATGGAATGATATGGTTTGGTATGTGTTTCAAACATGAAATATGTGGATAAAGAATTGGTATAAATGGTGTATGTTTTGGTTGTGAAATGTTTGAAATTTGATGTGCAATTTGTGCCTATTTGATGATTGTAGGAAGGACCCTTAATGGGTGGCAAGTTGGCCTTGTAAATGGCCTATTTTTGCCCACACGGGCAGGGACACAGGCGTGTGTCTCATCTGTATTGCTCGAGGGCCATTTCAAAATGAGCCTGAGTTGACCATAGGGTCACACACACAGGCGTGTGCTCAGTCGTGTGGCCAAGTCAGTTTCAACCACGGGCTAGACACACGAGTGTGTGACTGGCCGTGTGATCCAAATCAGTAGCCTTCCTAATTCTCACATAGTCTAGCATAGGGGCGTGTCTTGTGGCCATGTAGACAAGTCAGTATGTATGCCCTATTTTGACACAGCTTAGACACACGAGCGTATGACCTGTACAACTTTGAAAATGTTTAAGTTTTGAAAAATTTTGAATGAGCTTGGTCTAGTCCTGACCCCTTTCTAAAGCGTGATTCAGGTCTTGATGACCTATACAAGAGACTCTATAATGATGTTTGACTATGTTTGTGGATGAAGTTATTGAATTGTTCGTAAAATATTTTGATTCATCTGATAACGCCTTTAAGCCTAGTCCAGCGACGGATACGGGTTAGGGGTGTTACATTTAGTTGCTATTAGAGCTACGATTTAGTCGATTATAGGACTAACGTAGCGTATGTCAGTCTAGCTATACATGCCATATTTATGAACTGTGATAGTGTGATGAATCCTGACAATGAGAATGTGTTTTTATATAGTATATGGATCCCGAACGAGCCGTAGCTGACGATGTTGAGAGTAATGCGCCTACTCTCGCACAAGGGACAGTGCCATTCGATTCTAGACTGGCTACGAGTAGCCATGATAGAGAGGCTAGACAAGCCTTCTATTAAATGATGAATGATTGGTTCAGTTAGTATATTAGAACTAATTCGGATGTTCAATAACCCCCAACCTCGGTCAATCCTCCGTAAGTTCTTGCTATGTCACAAGCTAATCTGAATCAGTTGACTAAGCCTCCGGTTGATAAGATTAGAAAATATGGGGCAGAAGAATTTCGTGCTACAACTAGTGATGATGCTGAGAAAGCCGAGTTTTGGTTAGAGAATACAATACAAGTATTTGATGAATTGTTGTTGAATTCCGATGAATGTTTAAAGTATGCCATTTCGCTTTTGAGAGATACGGCGTATCACTGATAGAAGACTTTGATATGGGTCATCCCAAGAGAGCGAGTCACCTGGGATTTCTTTCAAGCTAAATTCTGAAAGAAATACATCAGTTAGAGATTTATCGACCAGAAACGTAAAGATTTTCTTGAGCTTAAACAAGGCTGTATGTCTATTACAGAATACGAGGGAGAATTTGTAAGACTAAGTTAGTATGCTCAAGAATTTGTATCTACTGAGGTAATAATGTGCAAAAGTTTTGAAGATGGCCTGAATGAAGACTATTGATTTGAAGATGTAAAGCTGTTGTGAATTGCAAACAGAAAACTATTGATTTGAGATGCAAGAATGATGAAATAGTCCAAATTGAATCTAGTGACTTAGATGGGTTGCCGGCTGTGTTATCTTCAATGAAAGCTCTGAGTTTTGTAAGAAAGGGTTGTGAAGCCTACTTTGCCTATGTGATTTATTCAAAAGGATCAGAAAAGAAAGTTGAATCAGTGCCTATTTTCTGTGAATTTCCTGATGTGTTTCCTAAAGAACTTCTAGGATTACCTCTGATCTGAGAAGTTGAATTCAGCATTGAGTTAGTAGCCGGAACTAATCCAATTTTGATAGCTTCGTATAGAATGGCTACGACCGAACTAAAAGAATTAAAGTTTCAATTGCAAGAATTGACCGATAGATGGTTTGCTAGACCGAGTTTCTCACCTTGGGGTGCACCAGTTCTGTTTGTGAAAAAGAAAGACGGCACAATGAGAATGTGCATTAATTATCATCAATTGAAAAAAGTGACTATCAAGAATAAATACCCTCTGCCTCGAATTGATGATTTGTTTGATCAATTGAAATGAGCTACTGTATTTTCAAAGATAGATCTGAGATTGGGTTATTATCAGTTGTGAGTAAAAGACTCAGACATTCTGAAAATCGCATTCAGAACGAGGTACGACCACTATGAATTCTTAGTTATGCCTTTCGGATTAACGAATGCACCTGCTATCTTTATGGATTTGATGAACAAAATTTTTAGACCGTATTTAGATCGATTTGTTGTCGTATTCATTAATGACATATTGATTTATTCACCTGATGAATCTGAGCATGTCGAGTATCTGAGAATAGTACTATAGACTTTGTGAGATAAGTAATTGTATGCAAAGTTTAGCAAATGTGAATTTTGGTTACGAGAAGTCAGTTTTTAGGGCCATATTGTATCAGCATTAGATATATCTGAGTTGATTAGAGCAAAATTTTAGCTATTTTAGATTGGAAGCCCGAGAAATGTATCTAAAGTTCGTAGTTTTCTGGGACTTGCTAGTTATTATAGACGGTTCGTAAAAGGCTTTTCTATGATTGCAACTCCGTTAATGAAAATACTTTAGAAAGATGTGAAATCTGAATAGTCTGAAAAGTGTCAGAAAAGCTTTGATCAGTTGAAAACCCTATTGACTGAAGCTTTAGTGTTAGTACAAGCCGAAACGGGTAAAGAATTTGTGATGTATAGTGATGCTTCGTTGAATGGTCTGGGATGTGTTTTGATGCAGGAAGGCAAAGTCATTGCTTATGCTTCAAGACAGTTAAAGCAGCATGAAAAGAACTATCCGACACACGACCTTGAGTTAGCTGTGATTGTATTTGCTTTGAAAATTTGACGCCAATATTTGTTTAGTGAGAAATGTCTCGTATATTCTGATAATAAGAATTTGAAATATTTGATGACTTAGAAATATTTGAATTTGCGACAAAGAAGGTAGTTAGAATTGCTAAAAGACTATAAGTTTGTGATTGATTATCATCCGGGAAACGCAAATGTTGTTACTGATGCTTTGAGTCAAAAATCACTATTTTCTCTACGTGCGATGAATGCTCATTTGGTTGTGTCTGATGATGGTTTGGTTTTAGCCGAATTAAAAGCAAGCCCATTATTCATTCAACAGATTATCAAAGCTCAAAAGGTTGATAATGAGATTTTAGTAAAACGAGCTCAGAGTGAATTAGATTCTGATTCAGAATTTAGAGTTGATAAAGATGATTGTTTGAGATTCTGAGATCGAATTTGTGTTCTGAGAAATCCAGAGTTGATTCAGATGATTTTGAATGAAGCTCACAACAGTCGTTTATCTATACATCGGGGTAGTACGGAAATGTATAATGATTTGAAACAACTTTATTGGTGGCCTGGTATGAAGCGTGATATCTCTAAATTTATTACGAAATGCTTAATCTGTCAGCAAGTTAAAGCTGAATATCAAGTGCCCCCTGGTTTGTTACAGCCGATTATGATTCCAGAATGGAAATGGGATAGAGTGACAATGGACTTTGTTTTGGGTTTGCCCCTATCTTCGAGAAAGAAAGATGCAATATGGGTTGTAGTTGATCAATTGATGAAATCAACCCATTTTATTCCAGTACGATCTGATTGCTCACTTGATAAGTTAGCTGAGTTATACATTTCTGAAATTGTGAGGTTGCACGGTGTGCCACTGCATATTGTATCAGATAGAGATATGAGATTCACTTTGCAATTTTGGAAGAAACTACAAGATGCTTTGGGTACGAAATTGTATTTCAGTACTGCTTTTCACCCATAAATGGATGGTCAATTAGAGCAGATTATTCAGATTCTCGAAGATATGTTGAGATGTTGCATTCTTGACATTGAAGGTACGTGGGAATAGTATTTGCCTTTGATTGAATTCGCTTATAATAACAGTTTTTAATCGAGCATTAAAATGGCACCATATGAAGCCTTATATGGTCGTAAATGTCATACACCTTTGTATTGGACTGAGCTCAGCGAGAATAAGATTCATGGGGTCGATTTGATAAAAGAGACTGAATAGAAAGTAAAAGTGATCCGAGATAGTCTGAAAATAGCTTCCGATTGTCAGAAATCATATGCAGATTTGAAACGAAAAGGTATTGAATTTGAGATCGGCGACAAAGTGTTTTTGAAAGTATCCCCATGGAAAAAAGTACTTTGGTTCAGTAGAAAAGACAAATTGAGTCTGAGGTTTATCAGGCTATATGAGATTACCGAGCATATCAGGCCAGTTGCTTATAGATTGTTGTTGCCACCTGAGCTAGAAAAGATTCACAATGTATTTCACGTATCGATGCTTCGACAATATAGATCTGATCCTTCGTATGTAATTCATTCGTCTGAGATTGAGATTTAGTCTAATATGACCTATAATGAATAGCCAATCCGTATTTTCGCTCACAAGGTTAAAGAACTACGAAATAAGAAAATTTCGTTAGTAAAAGTATTGTGGCATCGGCACGGTGTTGAAGAGGCTACGTGGGAGTCTGAAGATGCTATGAGACAGCAATATTCGAACCTATTCGATGGTAAGATTTTCGGGGTCGAAAATCCCTAAGGGTGTAATATCCTAATTTTGGGCCTAGTCAGAATAGTGGTTTTGTAACCACAAAATCCAAGATAGAAATAATTATTTTATAATTATTTTGATGTTTATGATATGATTGCATGATTGTGTGAAAATTTCGTGATGAAATCCTATGCCTAAAGTGCTTAAATTGAAATTAGGGACTAAATCGAATAATTTGCAAAACTTGCATTCTAGAAGTTTCTAGTATGAAATTGTTTTGGAATATTAATTAGGAGGTCTTAAATAGAAATTTTACCAATTTCTAAGTTTATGGACAAAAATTGGACATGGATGGAATTTTTGGAAAGTTTAGTAGTAAGGGCATTTTGGTCATTTAGGGGTAAAAGAATTAAAATACAAAATTAAAAGCCAATTTTGCTCATCTTCTTCACCATGGCCGAATATAGAAAGGAGAAACCATGGCTAGGGTTTTTCAAGCTTCCAAGCTCGATTGTAAGTCCATTCTAGCCCCGTTTTTCAAGTTCTTTACGTTTTTGGAGTCCCGGTAGCTCGATTTAGCTTATGCTAGCAATAATTTAACCTAGGGTTTATATTTGGAAAAATACCCATAGGTAAAATTTGTGTATTTTGGTGTTTTATGATAGAATATGAGGTTTTAAATTATGTTAGACAACTTGTGCTACTCGGTTTTAAGTGAAAACGAGCAAAAGGGCTTGAGCAAAAGAGCAAAATACCTAATAGTCATAAGTACAAGTTAGAGTGAGAATTTGAAGTTTTCATAGAAGGGAAAAATGATCAGCGTGTCATAAAATATAAGAAAATAGGCTGAAGTTTAATTTACGAGCTTTGGGGCAAAAGTATAAATATGCAAAAGTTTAGGGGCAAAATTGTAATTTTTCCAAAATATGATTTTGGGTCAATTTGAATAATGTGAGTCCTAATTAGACTATATTTTAAATGATAGAGTAAGAAAAACTGAAATTGGGCTAAAATGGGGAAAATACCAAGTTGTGGACGAAATGGTAAAAGTAGCCATTTTCGCATACTAGGTAAGTTCATATGTAAATGTTGGTAACATAGTTATTATTTTAAATGTTTTTATGTTATTTAAATGATATGATAATTATTATGAAATATTATACTCGTGATAATTATTTGATAATATGTCAAATTATGTGATATACTTGGAAAATGTGAAATACTACCGAGTATCGATATCGGTATTTCGTAGAAGATGGTTGAGACACATGATTGGAAAAAATGTCCCGTTGGACCTTAGGAATGGATTAGGATACAAGTGACATGTCACTGGGATATTTGGGCATCTGAACTCGTTGAGTTGAGTCCGAGTTCACTTATGGATGCGAATGTCCGAACTCGTTGAGTTGAGTCCGAGTTCGTGAGATGTAACTAGGCATCCGAGCTCGTTGAGTTGAGTCCGAGTTCACTTATGGATGCAAACGCCCGAGCTCGTTGAGTTGAGTCCGAGTTCGCTTATGGGCGGGTTACATAGTAGCTTGGCTACATATGTGGCACTTATGTGCAAACTTTCCATGTATCCCAATTATATTCCGATGTGTTCAACGGGTAAAGTTCTACTCAAATGGAGGAATACTCAAGATGAAAGGGACGTATTGGTAAGTGTTGTGAAATGGATACTTTGAACAGGTATGTACTTAACCCTCGGGTTGAAAAATCGATATAACAACAATATGGTAAGATGATAAATGAAAATATGATATGAATGTATTGGTGATGATTATGCAAATGATGTTTTATGTTTGCTTATATGGTTATGTTACTTGCTATTTGCATGTGAACTTACTAAGCATTTATGCTTACTCCCTCCTTTTCATTCCTTGTAGTGTTAACAAGCCAGCTCGGAAATCAGGAACGATCGGAGGCACACTCACACTATCCGTATACCATCTTGGCATAATGGCTTGTATATTTTGAGTATGGCATGTATATCATTATAATCATTTCGTATATATGGTCTTATGATATGGTTATTGAGTAGTATAAAAATGCTTGGTAATGATTAGCCATTGGAATGGCTAATTATGATCATATTTGGTGTTATGTATGTCAAATTGCTAGTTAATCCATGGAAACCATGAAATAGGTAAAATTTACCATAAAATAGATTCAGATAGCAGTAGTGACGTGAATTTGAAAACTCATTAAAAATATTAGAGATATAATTATATGATGAATAAAATATGGAATTGAAGAATTATGAGTCTATTTTCATATGGAAGAAACGAAACATGTATATGAGTTATATTTTATGAGATGTTTAAATTTTTTGTGAAACAGGGCCAGAGCGATTTCTGGATCCCCTGTTATGATTTTGGAAATTCACCATAAATTGTATAAAAATAATTAGATGTCATACTTTATATGTATAGATTTCTTATTGAGTCTAGTTTTAAGAGAAATAAACTTTATAGTCATTGAAATTCTGTACAGAGAGATAACTGATTTGTAATACGTAGAGGTTAGAGTAGTCAAACCCTGAAACAGGGGAGACTTTAACTAATAAAATGTACTAATTTGCCAGCCAAAAATTCTAGAAAAAAATTAGTAAATAGATATATGAGTCTATTTTTAGGGAAAATTGGCAGAATTGGATTTCGAGTTTTATAACTCGAGATATGAATTTTTAACCGACTGTGATATAGATTGCTAGTTTGACTGGAAATTTTAAAAATAAATTGTTTGAGCTGTTTAAGTAATGAATTAAGTCTGTTAACACCTCGTATTCGACTCCAGGGACGGTCTCGGGCACGGGGCATTACATTTGGTGGTATCAGAGCAGGTTTAGTCGGTTCTCGGACTAACCTAGCATGTGTAAAAGTTTAGCTATACATGCCGCTGATCTGTGATAGTGTGATGTCTTCCGACGCGTATGAGTACCGTCTTATTTAGACAGGTACTCTCAAACCGAGCTACCGACCATGTTCAACGTTATGTTAAGGTATTTGAGTAAAATTATGATTATGATAAGTATCGGTTCAGAAAAGTATGAATAAAGGTTTATGATACATATGTGATAAATATTCATATTTGCTTAATGCTCATATGATGTAGTGTATATGGCTTACTTGATAAGATGAACGGAATAAATAGAAAGTAGTAGAGGCATGAATAAAAGTCATAATATTATGATACAAATGAAAATGTCCTTGTTTTGATTTGGACGTCGAATGTTGATGAATGCTAATGATATATAATTTTTATGAGATAAAGGATTATAATGGAATGAACTTATCTATGTTAAATTGTTGGACTAAATTATATGATTGTAATGATATGTACATGATGATGCACGAAATGAAAGTTATGATTGTGGTGTAAATATCTATGTTTGTTTGGCCTTATATGATGTCATGAGCATGACTTAATTTAATTAAATGAATGGATAAGTAAAGCTATCTAGAAAACATAGAATGTATGCATAAGTATATTGTCTAAATGGGACAATAGGAAAATTGGTGTAAGCCAACATGAATGAATGACATGATTTTGATGATGTTGTTATGATGATGGAAGTTGTGTCATATGTGTATGTATAAGAAAGTCGAGTCAGAGGTCCTACAACCCCTCCCCCTTACCGAAATGGTACTTATAATGGAATTTCATGAGATTTGTATTGAATAAGTTTCCGGTTGAGAACCCAAAGAGTTCAGTGATAGAATAATTATAAGTATGATCAGAGATTGAAACCGAGCTGATCAAGAAAGTCGAGCCGATAAAGTATCGGATTGACGTAAAGATTATTAGAATTATGCATCTTGTCCCGATTAGAAAAGGAATTCTCCTTGGTAAATCGAATTACTCCGGTGCAAGGTCGAGAAAAGTGTAAATCGAAATTTATTCAGAACTGGCCTTCTTTAGTGAATGGTTTAATATGAAATTTGTGATGGCAGAACTAGTTGGGGAAATGATATTTGAAATGTGAACTATCTGAGTGTGATAGTTATGAATTGACAGATTTAGCGTCTCTTTTGAGATGTTCTATGTGTTTACCCGTTTTGAGAAATATTTCTATGGCTATTGATCTTCTAAAAAATTCTTGTTATATGGGAATGTCTTTTAATCCTGGTGTTGGATGAAAGCATTGGTAGTCTGACTGGTTTATAATTTATATTGCTCTATTTCATCGGGTATTCTATTTCATTTCGTCTGATAAGAATTGATGAGAGAATACATATGATATTATGATTCTGTTTCTTCTACTTGATGCTTCATCTGATATATATGTATGGGAAGATATATTGTTCTTGTTATATTTGATTCTAGTGGGATTAAATGATGTTTTCTTTTGGACTTTCTTTCTTTGAAGAATTATCGGGGTATTCTGTATTTTCTCTATGAGTTTGGTTTTCGATTCTCCGGCTTGGTTTTCGATTCTCCAGCATAGTATCGTATCTTGGGTTTCTTTATTCTGGATTTCTCTATTTTGGATTTCTTTATTCGGTTTTCTTGTTATCTTTGTTCCATAATTTGTCAATTATGACTCGTGTTCAAGTCGTTCTTCACTCGTGATAATCATGTCAAATATGACTATACTTCTAATTTGATCTTGGTAATGTGGTGATTTTAGTATTGGGGTTTTTTTTCTAATTTCTGTGTAAGGATTTGACATTAGTAAAGGCATAAGTGATAAAAGTGCGAGTTTTAGTCGGTATGGTGAATTATCTATTTCAAAGATTTCATTCGACAATTATTTCAGGATTATTTTTCCCAAGTCTGATAATAGAATTTCATTTTGTACGGATAAAAGAGTAAATAGTCTGAACGAGAAGTGTATATTTATTACAAAAAGTTTGATAATAGTTAAAGTCACTACGAATGATAAGGTTTTCATTTTGTGAAAGCTGAAAAGTTTATTACATGTTGACGAAGTTCGGATAGATGATAATATTGGTAACCGAAGCGTCTGAACTAGACTAGTCTACATTGAGTAAAGACTTCCTAACTTTCAGCAATGTACTGTTGTATGAATTGTGATGTGTTTCAAGACGGTGAGGTAATGTGATAGTTTAGAGCTTTCGATGTTACATATAATCGGAGTTGCTAAAGGGGTTAAAGCCGAGCATATCAAAATTATCCTTGTTAGTGTTGATATTGGGATAGAAATGAAAAGGATTATTCTTGAGGCCATATCAGAATTATTTCCATGGCAGAAAGAGGAAAATATGATGTATCCTATTGTTAAATGTTTGGCGAGATCTATAAATCATATCTGTATTGAATGAATTCCTACTCATCAGATTCATGGAAATTAAGGTCTCTTTGATTGTTGGATTTCTTGGAATTCCGGCCTCCATTAATCAAGTTAAGATCTGGGTTTTATGTCATGATATCATGGGAAACTGAGAAGGGTTGAAAATTTAAGAACAGTTGAGAGTTGAGACTGTAAGCTTTCAGATCATATGAGAAATTAAAGAGATGTATTGGAGGTACAGTCTAAGTGAAAGTTCTTCGGCACCGAATATGAGATTAAAAGTGAAGACCACTTTTTTTGGTAAGATTTTTTGGGGCTAAAAATCCTAAAAGGGGAGAGTTGTAATATCCCGATTTTGGGCCTAGTCGGAATAGTGGTTTTGTGACCACAAAATCCAAGATAGAAATAATTATTTTATAATTATTTTGATGTTTATGATATGATTGCATGATTGTGTGAAAATTTCGTGATGAAATCCTATGCCTAAAGTGCCTAAATTGAAATTTGGGACTAAATCGAATAATTTGCAAAACTTGCATTCTAGAAGTTTCTAGTATGAAATTGTTTTGGAATATTAATTAGGAGGTCTTAAATAGCAATTTTACCAATTTCTAAGTTTATGGACAAAAATTGGACATGGATGGAATTTTTGGAAAGTTTAGTAGTAAGGGCATTTTGGTCATTTAGGGGTAAAATGAATTAAAATACAAAATTAAAAGCCAATTTTGCTCATCTTCTTCACCATGGCCGAATATAGCAAGGAGAAACCATGGCTAGGGTTTTTCAAGCTTCCAAGCTCGATTGTACGTCTATTCTATCCCCGTTTTTCAAGTTCTTTACGTTTTTGGAGTCCCGGTAGCTCGATTTAGCTTATGCTAGCAATAATTTAACCTAGGGTTTATATTTGGAAAAATACCCATAGTTTAAATTTGTGTATTTTGGTGTTTTATGATATAATATGAGGTTTTAAATTATGTTAGACAACTTGTGCTACTCGGTTTTAAGTGAAAACGAGCAAAAGGGCTTAATCGGTAAAAATACCTAATAGTCATAAGTACATGTTAGAGTGAGAATTTGAAGTTTCCATAGAAGGGAAAAATGATCAGCATGTCATAAAACATAAGAAAATAGGCTGAAGTTTAATTTACGAGCTTTGGGGCAAAAGTGTAAATATGCAAAAGTTTAGGGGCAAAATTGTAATTTTTCCAAAATATGATTTTGGGTCAATTTGAATAATGTGAGTCCTAATTAGACTATATTTTAAATGATAGAGTAAGGAAAACTGAAATTCGGGCTAAAATGGGGAAAATACCAAGTTGTTGACGAAATGGTAAAAGTAGCCATTTTCGCATACTAGGTAAGTTCATATGTAAATGTTGGTAACATAGTTATTATTTTAAATGTTTTTATGTTATTTAAATGATATGATAATTATTATGAAATATTATACTCGTGATAATTGTTTGATAATATGTCAAATTATGTGATATACTTCGAAAATGTGAAATACTACCGAGTATCGGTATCGGTATTCCGTAGAAGATGGTTGAGACACATGATTGGGAAAAATGTCCCGTTGAACCATAGGAATGGATTAGGATACAAGTGACATGTCACTGGGATATTTGGGCATCCGAACTCGTTGAGTTGAGTCCGAGTTCACTTATGGATGCGAATGTCCGAACTCGTTGAGTTGAGTCCGAGTTTGTGAGATGTAACTAGGCATCCGAGCCCGTTGAGTTGAGTCCGAGTTCACTTATGGATGCGAACGCCCGAGCTCATTGAGTTGAGTCCGAGTTCGCTTATGGGCGGGTTACATAGTAGCTTGGCTACATATGTGGCACTTATGTGCAAACTTTCCATGTATCCGAATTATATTCCGATGTGTTCAACGGGTAAAGTTCTACTCAAATGGAGGAATACTCAAGATGAAAGGGACGTATTGGTAAGTGTTGTGAAATGGATACTTTGAACAGGTATGTACTTAACCCTCGGGTTGAAAAATCGATATAACAACAATATGGTAAGATGATAAATGAAAATATGATATGAATGTATTGGTGATGATTATGCAAATGATGTTTTATGTTTGCTTATATGGTTATGTTACTTGCTATTTGCATGTGAACTTACTAAGCATTTATGCTTACTCCCTCCTTTTCATTCCTTGTAGTTAACAAGCCAGCTCGAAAATCAGGAACGGTCGGAGGCACGCTCACACTATCCGTATACCATCTTGGCATAATGGCTTGTATATTTTGAGTATGGCATGTATAGCATTATAATCATTTTGTATATATGATCTTATGATATGGTTATTGAGTAGTATAAAAATGTTTGGTAATTATTAGCCATTGGAATGGCTAATTATGATCATATTTGGTGTTATGTATGTCAAATTGCTAGTTAATCCATGGAAACCATGAAATAGGTAAAATTTACGATAAAATAGATTCAGACAGCAGTAGTGACGTGAATTTGAAAAATCATTAAAAATAGTAGAGATATAATTAGATGATGGATAAAATATGGAATTGAAGAATTATGAGTCTATTTTCATATGGAAGAAACGAAACAGGTATATGAGTTATATTTTATGAGATGTTTAAATTTTTGTGAAACAGGGCCAGAGCGATTTCTGGATCCCCTGTTATGATTTTGGAAATTCACCATAAATTTTATAAAAATAATTAGAAGTCATACTTTATATGTATAGATTTCTTATTGAGTCTAGTTTTAAGAGAAACAAACTTCATAGTCATTGAAATTATGTACAGAGAGATAACTAATTCGTAATACATAGAGGTCAGAGCAGTCAAACCCTGAAACAGGGGAGACTTTAACTAATAAACTGTACTAATTGGCCCAGCAAAAAATTCTAGAATAAAATTAGTAAATAGATATATAAGTCTATTTTCAGGAGAAATTGACGGAATTGGATTTCGAGTTTCGTAACTCGAGATATGAATTTTTAAGCGACTGTGACGCAGATTGCTAGTTTGACTGGAAATTTTAAAAATAAATTGTTTGAGCTGTTTAAGTAATGAATTAAGTCTGTTAACACCTCGTATTCGACTCCAGCGACGGTCTTAGGTACGGGGCGTTACAAAGGGGGAGAGTTGTAATAGTTTGGTTTAGACCATAGTCAAAATAGTGATTTTTGGACCAAAAATTCGAGTCAAAAAATATTTTAATATTATTTTCCATGCTTATTATATGTGAATTAGTATGTGTGAAAATTCTGTATGAAAATTTGGTCGTTAATATGCTTAATTTGATAAAAGGACCTAATCGCGTAAAATGTAAAAGTTGTATTCTATTTGCTTAAGTGCCTATTTGTTATGTCTTTATAATTGAGAGATCCTTATGTTGTAAATGGACCATTAACATGGTTAATGGACTTTTATGGACAACTATTATAAGCTTTATTATTATTTAATTAAGGTTAAAAATGATATTTGATAATTTATGTTAATATTAATAAAACAAAAGCATGAAAATAAAGCTATTATCATTCACCATTGCCAAAAATAAAAAAAGAAAAGAAAATTAAATTTAAGCTAGGGTTTGGCTATTGATTTGGTGATTAAGGTATTTTTGATAATTTCTACGTTTTTGTGATCGTCGCTTAGAGTTCTATCGAGCCCAAGTCTCAATTTTTTATTTTGATGATGATTTTGAAATATGCCATTGATTAAATTATAAGCTTTGTGAAGTTAGTTGTTAGTAAATGAAATATATGTTTTGGGTTAACATATTTTGTATTTGAATTTTTGATGAATTTGAGTAATTTGGAGTAAATTATGAAATTTATAAATTGAGGGACTAAAATGTGAAATAAATGAAACATATGGGCTTATATGAACACTATGAGAATTCAGCCTAGCATGGGTATATGCAAATTTTGTGTATTTTGTGATTTTGTGAAATAGGGACTAAATTCTCAAAATATGAAAATGTGAGGGCTAATTTGTAAAATGCCCTAAATATGTGTTTTTGTATTGATTTGAATGATTTGGTAAATAAAAGAGTTCAATTTGAATTTATATAGATCAAGAATTAAAGAAAACAAAATTAGATCGGGGAAAGTCGAAAGTCATCGAGTAGCCGATTCCGTCTATCCGAATCCGTACGAGGTAAGTCTATATACAAATAAATGTATTTGAAATGGTTTATTTATGATTATATGTTATTGAACAATGACGAATGGCTTTATGCTTTGAGTATGAGACATCCGAGAAAGTATTGACAAAGTTTCGACGTCCGGAAAGCCTCGTATGAACCTTTGGAATAGTTAGAATACATATGTCATGACATAGGATCCGATATGTGTTATCGTGTATGATCACATCTGGGACGTTGGCATTAACTTATGATTTACGTGTAAGACCACGTCTGGGACGTTGGCATCGTACTTGATTTCGTTTAAGACCCTGTCTGGGATAGTGGCATCGATATTTGATTACATGTAAGACCACGTCTGGGACGTTGGCATTGTACGAGCTTTCCAAGTTATCCGCTTATCCTTATGATTCCGAAAATTTCAACAGGCATTCTGAGATACGAATGATTATATGAAATGCGTATTCGATTCAGGTACTTTTGAATTGTACACTATGTTGAGAATGAAAAGTGAGTGCATGTACCTTTGTAAACATATGATATAATTATGAGAAAATATGTTATATGAGCAAATGGATTGGAAATATGTGAATTGTATGTGAACTATGTGGTATATGTTAGTATCTTGACCATGAAGTATATGTATTTTATGATGTTTATATGCTTAAATTGAGAAGTTTATTTGTATATGGCTTACTAAGCCTATGAAAGCTTACTTTGTGTGTGTTTGCGTTGTTTTATAGATATAGTAGCTATCGGGAGCTCCGAGATCATTGATGATCGTAACCACACTATCGAACTATATTTTGTTACCTTTTGAAAATGTATATATTAAAGTATGGCATGTATAGGCTAGTAGTTGAATATGTTTTGTGAAGTGTATATTTAGCCATGTGATATGGCTTAATTATGGTTGAACTTATGGTTTGATTTTGGTATATGATATGTGATGCAATAGTGGTATGTCTGATGTGTTCATGAATGCCTAAAGAAATTGGTCAAATTGGTAAGTTTTTGAATTGTGCTTATTTGGAGAAAAGGTAAGATTATGGCATGAAATTGAATTATGGATATTAAGGTTTATAAATCATATGTTTTGGTATGTATTTTACTTATTGAATGATATGATTTGGTATGCTTTTCAAACATGAAATATTTGGATAAAGAATTGGTATAAATGGTGTATGTTTTGGTTGTGAAATGGTTGAAATTTGATGCGCAATTTGTGCCTATTTGGTGATTGTTGGGAGGACCCTTAATGGGTGGCAAGTTGGCCTCGTAAATGACCTATTTTTGCCCACATGGGCAAGGACACGGGTGTGTGTCTCAGTCGTGTTGCTCGAGGGCCATTTCGAAATGAGCCTGAGTAGACCACACGGGCGTGTGCTAGGCCGTGTGGCCAAGTCAGTTTTGACCACGGGCTAAACACACAGGCATGTGACTGGCCGTGTGGTCCAAGTCAGTAGCCTCCCTAATTTTCACACGGCCTGGTAGACAGGCGTGTCTTGTGGCCGTGTGGACAAGTTAGTATGTATGCCCTACTTTGACACGGCCTACACACACGGGCATGTCTAAATTCGTGTGAGGCACACGGCCTAGACATACGTGCTTGTCTAAAGCTGTGTAAGGCACACGGCCTGTTCACACGGGCGTGTGACTTATACAAGTTTGAAAAATGTTTAAGTTTTGAAAATTTTTGTATGAGCTTGGTCTAGTCCTGACCCCTTTCTAAAGCTTGTTTAAGGTCTTGATGACCTATATAAGGGACTCTATAATGATGTTTGACTATGTTTGTGGATGAAGTTATTGAATTGTTCGTAAAATGTTTTGATTCATCCAGTAACGCCTTTAACCCTAGTCTGGCGACGGATATGGGTTAGGGGTTTTACAACCATTTTCTTTGGAGTTTATTCTAATATGTTTGGTATGAAAAGTTAATGGTGAAAATTATGTGAGGCTATACTTGTGCTACTACTGAGCATTGATTTAGTTAAGATATGTATAATTGTAAATATGTTACCTTTGTTACAAATGATTCCAGAACGAGTAAGCATAATTTTGTTTTGGATTTTTCTGAGGAACCGTCAAGGTCTTTATTATTATTTCCTTCTGAATTGTGTTCTCAGACTTTTAGTATGTGTATTCTTTAACTTGTGATGGCTTTCTCTGTTATGGATGTTATCCCGGTTTGATCACGAGAACGTGGTGATTCTGGCATCCAGATTCCTTAAATTTTTGTGAAAAGAATTGCTAGCTAAAGAGGTATGGATAGTGAAAGTTCAAACTCAAATGGTATAATGGTTTTCTTTCCTTAGGCAAGTTTGATTAAAGCCAATGAGTTCAATCGAGATATTTTTTTTCCTTAAGCAAACGCAGTCGTAAAGGTCTTTGATTAGCATGATAAGAGAATTTTGAAAGATTGTGTGTTTGAGTTGTTTTAATAGCGTTTAGAAAGGAGCATTTTGTTATGTTATTATTTGATAGTCGAAATTGACTCGGTTTTTTTTATCAGAGTGAACTGGTCAATTCAAATGTGATTTGAGTTACATGTAGTTAAAGTATCCTTAGTTATGGTAATAAATTTTGTGCATTCATGAGTATATCGATGGACAGTCTGAATGAAGGATTGATATTCTAGAGAGTATGATACCATGATATACCTATTAGATTTGTTCTAATTTGATGATGTTATTATGAGTTAAAGTTGTTCTGAATGATATGGTTATCACATTTATGAAAATTTGGATGGTCTATGCATGTTAGCTAACTTGAAAATAGTTGAAGATATTATTAACCGAAGCTTTGGTTCTGAGTTCAGTTTAAATTGAGTAATGAATTTATGATTTTTCAGTGATGCACTATTGAATGGATTGGAATGTGTTTTATTACTAGAATGTAAAGTGATGGTTCATGTTTTCATATGGTTAATGTTACATTAAAAAGAACTGTTTGACCAGTGATTTAGAGACAATCACTTTTATGTCCGTATTGAGAATTTGGTGATATCATTTAATCAACGAAACGTGTCACATGTTCCCTGATTTCAAGAATTAAAGTATCGAATGTCATAGAAAGATTTGAAGTTAAGATAGTGTTAAAGACTTGAACTAATGAAAGATCGTGAGTAGTTATTAATTAATCTCTGGGAAAGCAGATCTAGTTACATATACTGAATGGAAAAATCTTTGTTTATTTTGTGAGCGGGTTACATGATTGATCTTAATTGATGATGATCTGATTTTAGCTAGATTAAAAGCTAAAGCGATATTTTCATTGCAAGATTGAGAATCTCAGAAATGTGTTAATGAATGGTAAGGTAAACGAGTTTAGTATGAGTTGATTTTTTATTCTGAATTTCAAGTCTGACCTGATGATTGATGTTATTGTTCTGAGATAGAAATTGCGTATAGATGAATTCAGAGCTTATGCATGAAATTTTTTATATGAGGCTTAGTAGTAGCTCGTTAGTTCATTTTAGGAGTAATAAAAATTTGTAGTTATTTGAAATAGATGTTTTGGTGATCGGGTATGTAACCTAATATTTTTGCGTTTATGCTCAGATGTCGATTTGATAATGGATAAAAGTGAAATATCATAAGCATTTAGGTCTATTGCAACCAATGGTAGCCTTGATGTGGTATGAGATAGAATTACTATAGATTTTGTATCTAAATTATCTTTATCTCCAAAAAGGAAGATGTTATCGGATTGTGATTGATCGATCGTTTACAGATTTCCTGTTTAACAAACCAGCTGAGTAAGAAATTTTTGGGATTATTCGATTATGAGAAGTATCAATCTCCATTATTATGGATAAAGATCTGAGGGCTATATCCCAATTGTGGAAAGAGAAACTATGAGTACGCAGTTGCATCTTGGCATGGTAATACACCTGTAAATCGGTGATAAGTCTAAGAGAGTAATTCAAAACTTTGACGATATGCTCCAACACTGTGTGCTAAAGTTTAAAGGTGATTAGAAAGAGATATACGAGGTTGATATGATTATTAATTCAAGGAAAATTAGTGAAAGTGATTAATGCTAGTTGAAAGCAATTTCTTCTGGTAATATTTTCAGGGACGAAAATCCCTAAAGGGGGGAGAGTTGTAACAACCTAATTTTGGGCCAAGTCAAAACAGTGGTTTCGGGACCACAAATCCGACTAGGAAAAAAATTATTTTTATTATATTTTTATGGTCTATGGTTTCACGGAATGATTTCGTGAAAATTTCGTTTGAAAATTTTGACATTTGGGCACTCAATTTAGTCAAAAGGACTAAATTGTAAAAGGTGTAAAAGTTGAGTTCTACATGTTAGAGGTGTCCAATTGTTATGAAATTTTAAATTGGAGGTCCTCAAATTATAATTAGACCATTGGTTAATTTGTTGGACAAAAATGGACATGAAAGAGGGGAAATAGAATAATTTTAAGTTAGGGGCATTTTGGTTATTTAGTAATTAAAATGAATTAAAAACAAAATTAAAAGCCAAATTTTGTCCATCTTCAACCCCATGGCCGAATTTCACAAGGGGAAACCATGGCTAGGGTTTTTCAAGCTTCCAAGCTCGAATGTAAGTCCGTTCTAGCCCCATTTTTAATGATTTTTACATTTTTGATATCATCGTATCTCGATTTAGCTATTTCTACCATTATTTTGAGCCAGGGTTTGTGTTTAAAATTTACCCATGGATGACATACATGCGCTTTGATGTTTTATGGAAGAAAATGAAAGTTTGGAGTGTGGTAAACAACTTTTATTTTTGATGAAATTTCATAAAAGGACCTATTTGTAAAATATGTGTAGGAAATGTGATTTAGTGAAAAATGTGGGCTGCTATAAGAGGGAATATGAATCGGCTAGGCTTGAGTATTGTGAAAAATGGATACATTTCATTTTACGAGCCTAAGGGCAAACTTGTAAATATGTGAAACTTTAGGGGCAAAAATATAATTTTACCATAATATGATTCTTGGACTGATTTGAATAGTATAATAATTTAATAAGTCGAATGTGATATTGTAGATCAAGATAAACGAAGTTCGGACTTAGAACGGGAGAAAAACAAGTATTGGATGATTTGGTCCTTTTCGCCATTTTAGGTCGAGGTAAGTTCGTATGTTAATAAACATTATTGATTTGTGTTAATTATGCAATATTATTATATATTTGATTAAATTGTGAAAATTGAAGTAAACATTCGAATTGAGTAAAAACGCAGGATCGATCACGATCGTTGCGTAGTAAAATATGAATTGATGGTAAAAGACCATGGTTAGACCATGGCAATGTGCTAAGTGAAATAAGTGGTTCGCATGTAAGACCATATCTAGGATATGACATTGTGCTAAGTGAAATAAGACCATTGCATCTAAGTGAAATAAGTCCATGGCAATGTGCTAAGTGAAATAAGTCCATGGCATCTAAGTGAAATAAGTCCATGGCATTGTGGTAAGTGAGAAATTTTTTGGTTGAACCTTAGGAATATAATAGCTTTGGACACAAGTGTGGGACTATGTGAAGGCCACTTTGTGAATATAATAGCTTTGGCACAAGTGTGGTACTATGTTAATGCCACTTTGTGAATAAAACAGCTTTGGACACAAGTGTGGTACTATGTGAAGGCCACTTTGTGAATAAAATAGCTTTGACTACAAGGGTGGTACTGTGTGAAGGCCACCGTGTATCCGTTATAATTCTGATGTGTTCAACAGGAAGTGACTAAGTGTAAACGAATATGACTATGTGACGATTAAATGTGAAAGAATTATGAACCAATAATATTATTGGATGTTGAATTGAAATAATATGTTTTCGTTGAGGTTTAAGTGTATCAACTAACATAGCCAAGATAAAAAAATGAAAGTATAACTGATTTAAGCGATACAGGTATGTACGAAATCTATGTGAATGTTGAATGAAAGTTAATACAAAGAAAATGTGAGAGAGTAAAATTAGCAATAAAACAGTTTTAGATAGTAGCAATTGTGTGAATTTGAAAAATCATCAAAAATGGTGGAAATAGAAGTAAAGGTTGAATAAGATATGAAATTAAAGCTTATTGAGTCTATTTTCACATAAAAGAAACTATGTAAGCAAAAGAATTTTATATTACGAGATATTTGAATTTTTGTGAGACAGTGTCAGAAAGATTTCAAAATCCCCTATTCTAATTTGGTAAAATCTTTTAAAACTGTACAAAAATAGTTATGGGTTATATTTTATATGCTTAAATAATTAATAAGTATATTTTCAAAAGAAACAAACGAGAACATCATCTGAATCCTGTATGAGGAGATAATTAATTTTTAGTGAAGAGGGGTCAGAATTGTCGGACAGCAAAATAGGGGCGACTTTAAAGAATAAACTATACTTATTGGCTAGGCCAAAAATTCTGAATATTTTATGGCAAGAAGATATGTCAGTATATTTTTAGGGAAAATTAGTAGATCTCAATTTGGAGTTCCGTAACTCAAGATATAAATAATTTAGTGATTGTGACTCGAGTAGATAGCTTGAGATGAACAATAGTAAATAGTGGAACTATGTGCAATTATGATCGTATTATCTTGAGAACATATTATGAGAATTGGTAAAAGCATGTTAATAAATTTCTTATTATTTACATACCAACTTACTAAGCTATATAGCTTACTCCGTTTATTTTCTGTGTTTATAATGTCCTCAGGTTAGCTCGGGTTGGAAGTTGCCGGAGAACCTATCACACTATCAAACTAACAAATTAGGTATTGATAATTCTAGTACTTAAGGTCATGGCATGTATAGGGGACTTGGTTTTTTTTTATGTGTCATAATTATTTTGGCATAAAATGTTGGCCTATGCTATTTGAAAGTTCATTTTGTGTAAAGCCATTTGATGTTGGTATATTGGCTATATTATAAGTCCATGATGATGCATTCCAAGGATGTGTATGCTTATATATGTGGATGAATGAGTGGTGATATCTATGTGTGACATAAATTTGTTTGCAACGGCAAGTCAGATTAGTGCATGGGCTAGGGACATGACCATACGAGCCATATGATCGTGTCCTAATGATGGTCGCTAAAGTAACAAAAAATTCGACTTAAGGCAAGCGCACCTATCGAACAGTAGTATAGTTATGGTGAGACCGAAAATATAGGATCCACGAGGACTAAAAGTACTAGTAATTACTATCTTTTTATTATCTAGCCTAACAATTTAGAGAATGTTTTATTTAAAACTAATTATCTAATTAACTAAGATTGCGACAGAGATTAATGTTGGAAAATACTTTTGGAAACCAATGGAGAAGACAATACCCAAGGAAGAATCCACCTAGACTTCACTTATTACTTCTGAATTAGATGATTTATTCACTTGACTTAATCCGTAGAAATCTCTGATTTATGTTAATATCTCTCTTGAGACTAAAAACAACTGACTCTAGGTTGATTAATCGAAATCTCTTTCTAATTAAAACCCCTATTGTCGCATTAACTAAATCTATGGATTCCCTTATTAGATTTGACTCTAATCCGGTAGATTTATATCGTCCTATCTCTAGGATTGCATGCAACTCTGCTTAATTATGAAAGATCTACTCTTAAACAGGGACTTTTGCTCCACCAAAAAAGCACATCAAAAACCTGAATTAATATCCTGGAATATTAAAGCAAGGGTTAAAACTCGCAATTAAGAATAAGAACAAGTATTTATCATATAATTCAAAGAATAATAAGATTCGTCTTAGGTTTCATCTCCCTTAGGTATTTAGGGAGTTTAGTTCATAATAATGGAAAACATATCAAAAGTTGGAAAACAAAAAAAAACATAAAGAAACCCAAAGAACTTCTGGGAAATTGGATGGAAATCTTCAGTCTTGATGTAGATCTTGCCTCCGAGGTGATACCGATGGCTATCCTTCAGTATTTCCTGCCTTCCACTCTCAGTGTGTCCCCCTTAGTCCTCTTCTAGGGTGTTTATATAGGCTTTAGAACGCTTCAAAACCCTCAAAAGTGGCCTTTTCCGAGTAGAATTAGACTTGGGCTCGATAGGGACACGGCTGTGTGCCACGCCCGTGTGAAAGTGCTCAGGCCGTGTGCGATTCTGACTTGGTCAACTGTCGAAACGACCATGACACACGGGCGTGTGGACTACCCGTGTGTCACACACGGGCGTGTGGATCACTCGTGTGGAAGTGCCTAGGCTATTTGAAATACTGAATTAGGCCCAATTTGTCCATTTTTGGCCTGTTTCTTGCTCTTTTTGCTATTCTAAGATCTCTTGAGTATAAAACATGAAATTAAAGGATTAGGAGCATCAAATTCACTAAAATCAAGGAAAAATCACCCATAAATATGCCAAGCATGGGGTAAAAATATGTATATATTATGGTTTATCAAATATCGCTACACTTAAGCATTTGCTTGTCCTCAAGCAAAATCCTCAACTCACAATTAAAATAAATTCTTCTGAACTTATAATTCTTATCAATAATGTTTGAAATAATCCACAAGTAATCATACGTTAAGAGCTTAACTAAAAGAGCATTAAAGTTTCAAATAATCCAAATTGAGCATTTCAATCATAAAATCATAGGTATCCCCCTTTATCCAAGTAGTCACATTTAATTTCAAATTGACAAGGTTGGCATCCTCACTAATGATTCACTCAAATCACTCAAAGTGTTTAAGGTTCAATAATTAAGCGCTCAATAGTCAAACATGAGAAGTTATTACCATAGGCTTGCATGAAAATCAAATCTCCACCATTATAATGAGATGATATACAAATCAAAAGGTCTTTAACGGGGTTGTAATGGGGCTTGGGTTAAAGGTGTGGATAAAGGCTGAAAAAGAGGGTTAGAATCGAGATTGATTTAATAAATTACCCAACTTAGAAAGAAAAAGCTAATTACTGAATTACAAAAAAGTGCCAGAATTCAAACTATCTAAAACTAATGATGTGAGCTTTTTCTCAATATAACAACTTTAACTTATCCAAGCTCCTTAGAACAAAATGTAACTAAATGAAAATAAATATACGGTTTTTTTTTTAAGAATAAGAACAAGTAAAATAGTGGAAAGTACATAATAAAAAATAATTCAGGAACTAAAATGAACGAACATAGTTAGGTAACTAATCAAATCAATCTCGATAAAAAGGAGTCAATGAAAAGGGAGAAATTCTTAACGAATCAAAAAGGGTTAAGTTGTGGGTTAAAATTAAGGGGAAAATCAAGAAACGATAGTTAAGGCTCAAAGGGGTTCACTAGGGGTCAATTATGTGGGTAGGCTTTTTATGGGGTAAATGGGTTAAAACCTAAGTACCTTTATCATTTTAGTATATCAAATCAAAGGTATGGTCTCGACATATATAATTGAAGTGAGTTCTAGAATAAAAATCAATGTTGACACACTCATAACCAATAAAACAAGTGAGCAAGAAGGATATATGCTCTAAAAGGTTCAAAATCTCACAAAAATTATGGGTATTTGATGTCAATCCTATAAATTCAAAACTTCAAGATAATACCTCAATTTAGCGAAACAACCTAGTAATTTTAATTCTCAAAAGTCAACGTATCACGCTTGATCCTCTAATGTCTTAAAATTTAAACAATCAATGCACAGTTACCTATGTTTTAACTCAAAACATATCAATAAAAATCATAAATCAATCAGAATTCACTCTAATAGTAATATGAGAAAATTATTTGAGAACAAGATAAAAATTCAGGGATTTTCTGATAATCACATAAATAACCTCCCCACACTTAAAATGTACATTGTCCTCAATGTACACATATAGATAATAGCAATAGAAGCATAATATCAGAAAAGAGAGAGAGAAGTGAAACCGCCCTAAATTTTTGGATGAAATCCTTGGAAGAGCGAAAACAAGAATTGTAGAGAAAGCCAAATGAAAGGCATGATTCAGAGTTACTAATAAGAAAATAAACACCACCGTGGAAGAGAATTAAGGGATCACTCAATAAAACCACAAAGATAAATATAGTTTAAAATATAAAACATAAGTTCTGCAAAAATAAATAAAAGACAAAAATAAATTTAAATTAAAAAGAAAAATAATAATAAAATAAATGGACTCAAAGGTCCTCATCATCAGATGCCTTGAGGGGCGACGGTGTCGTAGGAGAGATATGGAGGTGGTGACAAATTTGTCAAAAAGTGGCATCGATGTTGTCGAACCGCTCAAAACATTGCTGCTCAAATCGAGTGAGTCACTCGGATATATCAGTCAAAGTGGCAGCATTGGGGCGGTGACTCTGTGATGGTGGTGGAGGTAGGTCCTCATGAAGGGGAGGGACATCATCAGTAATGTCCTCTGGATCGTCCTGATAATCAGGTTGGATGAGTCTGTACTGAGGAGGGTCAAATCCATGGCGTCGCTCTATCATCCTCATGTGGATCATACTGGAAATTTCTTGAGGAGACATCTGGCTGACTAGTGTGAGTGTCGATGACATCTCTGGAGCGTCGAAGAGGCTGAGGTGTCGAGCGAGGCGAGTCACATATGGGCCAAGGCAAATGGGGCCTCTCCTATAGAGATTCGTCTGGTGGCAAAAAGAAAAGGCAATAAAGTATGCCAAATCAAATACATGGCCAGTCACCATACTCCGTAAGAAGTAAGCGTCGATGGTGCTAACGACACCGATGCTGTCTCTCCTCCCAGTCAAGGTGTGAGCCAAGATGGCATGGATGTAACGTAATGGTGGAGGAAGAGAAGTCGCCTTTGAGTGACTTCTGTCATAGGGAACCGTACTTGCCATAAGGTCGGTCCAACAGTAAGAGGGCGAGTAGTGTATGTGACGGTGAAGCTGTAAAAAATTCTCGGAAGCCATGAACTCCTCCGTGTAGAGGCCCAAAGTAGCTCCAAACTCTAGTACACTCATGTGCCTTACGAGTCCACCAAGTCTAAAAATGATAGCACCAACCTCATCATGTGTATTCATCACATGCTGTAAATGGAAGGTAGTGCAAAATTCCAAGTAAGCTCCGAATAGGTGGGCTCAATGATTGCAAAGAATCGATCTCACGAGGCAGTATCGAGATGGAATCGAAAAAGGTAAGCAAGTTGGATCTGCTCCAAAGCGACCCAATCAATACAACGGCCCACTCTCAATGGTTGTACTCGAAGAAGCTGCAACAAGTCATCCTGTGGGCTAGAGGAGAATCGAAGCAGAGGGTGACGAGCTTCAGTCGAGGCACTTGAGGAGGTTGCACCAGGGCCCTTCAACTTTTTTGAAGTGGGGACGGCGGTTTTCTTGCCCGTGTATTTGTCATTATATATCTGAAAATAACAGAAGTCAAAAACAACACCAAATATTTAATCACGAGTGAAAGGGAAAAAATAATGTAGAATCTAAGTAGTAAAAATAAAATATATAGTCTTAAAAAGAATATTCCCTAACACTAATCATAGCAATGACTAGAATAATAGGATAATAGAGAAAAATAGGAATATAGCAAAAATTGAAGACTATAGAAACAGAAACAACAAAAACAGATGGATGCCAATAATAAACTAAAGCAAAAATTGAAAAAAAATTAGAAAACTAAAACAAAGTAGTAATAAAAACAATAATCAAAATAATCCTAACAAATATCAGTAATAATAATGAAGACTTATTAAGAACTAAATAAATAAAGAAAAATATACTAAAATTTAAAATAAAAATCAAAGAAATAAAGAAATAAAGGAATAAATACTGAAATAAAAGAAAGGTGAGGGTAAAAGAGGAAACCACAGCCAGTGGTCGGAGGTGCCGATGGCGATGGATGGTGCTGGTGTGTGCACGACGAGGAAGCCACGGTGGGAAGGGGCACGGGCATAGGGTGTCTGGTGGCTGGTGCGGCGCGAAGGTGGAAGGGGATGAAAAGGGAAAAGAAAGGATGGGGAAGAAAGAAAGAGAAAGGGAAAGAAAGGGGAGAAGGAGGAGTTGCCCGGCGGTGATGGTGGTCGGAATAGGGGACAGACAGTGAGAGGGTGCGACGGCTAGGGTTTTAGGGGGTAGAGATTGAAGAAGAAGACAAAAATAAAGTTAGGGTTGGGGGTCTTAAAGGGGACACGATTGTGTGAGGCCCGTGTTGGGCCATAGGGCTGTGTCACATGCCCGTGTGGCTCAAGTTTAGCCTGTGTTTGTCATGAAAATTGAATGCCCAATCATCACACGGCCTGGTTACATGCCTGTGTGTCCAGACCGTGTGGGTCACATAGCCATGTCACACGGTCGTGTCCCACGTTGTTCGCTTCTCCCACGCCCGTGTGGATTCCCACACGCCCGTGTGTCTGAACACACAGCCGTGTGCCTTGCCCATGTGTCTGAACGCACGACCGTGTGCCTCGCCCGTGTAACTCTCTGACTTGTTTGAAAATTGAAATTTTGGCTTCAGTTTTCACACGGTCTAGGTCACGCCCGTGGGTCCAGGCCGTGTGCTTCACATGGCCGTGTCGCACGGCCATGTGGATCAAATTTATGGTCATGTGGCTCGATACTTGGGGATTTTTAGCCCTGTTTTCACACGGCCAAGGAAACCCCTAGGAAGAACGTGAGGGAGCCACATTCTAGCCTATGTGACAAAATCAGAACGAGTCATGAGGAACGAAGAATACAAATTGATGAACTAGATGAATGGCAAACACATGTCAAGGAGAAACCAAAAGTACGTGAGGAGTCAAAGCAACTCCATGATGAGCGTAGGGATGAAAGAAAACAATTTAAGGTCAGGGATAAGGTATTGTTAGATGAAAAGGACCCTCGAATTACTACTTTAGAGCTCACTACAAACAGAGCAACTCCGTTTACGGTACTTAATGTTTTTCCGTATGGCACAGTTGAGGTACATCATTCTAAATTCGGCACTTTCAAGGTAAATATTACTCGACTTAGACTGTATGTGGACAATAGACTTGACAGTGAGAAAGAGGGGTCTCAACTCCTCGAACCACCATGACCATGCAAATATAAGGTGAGTCGAGCTTAGATTATAAATAAGAGCTTCTCGAGAGGTAACCCGAGCACTAACAACACTAACTAGTTTATTTTATCTATTTTTAGTGTTTTTATGCAGGAACAGTAACCCACACAGAACTTAAACAATCGTCTCGATTACTAGATATATTAGCAGAATCACGAGCTTAAATTGTAATCGTGTCATCTGCTACACAGAGTATCAATTCACCTGTGCCAACATCTATGATAGTTCTAGCAGTTGCTAAAAAGGGCCTTCTTAATATTAAAGGTACGTTACTATCCTCATCCATGTCTAGAACAATGAAGTCAACTGGGAATATAAATTTATCAATTTTGACAAGCACATCTTCAACAATACCCCTAGGAAATCTAATTTTTTTATCTGCTAATTGAATGATCATCCTAGTTTGTTTGGGTTTCCCAAGACCGAGTTGTTTAAACATTTTATAAGGCATGAAATTAATGCTCGCCCCTAGATCAGCCAACGCATTCTTAATGTTTAGACTACCAATTAAACAAGGATCTTTCAGTTTGTTGGGTAGCTTATTCTGCAGAATGGCTAAGCAAACTGCGTTTACTACCATGTGCGGCGCCTCATCTAACTTTTGTTTATTAGCCAAGAGCTCTTTTAAAAATTTCACTGTGTTTGGCATCTACGAAAGAGCTTCAATAAACGGTAAGTTAATATGCAACTTTTTTAATAATTTAAGGAATTTACTGAATTGTTCATCCATGTGGTATTTCCTTGTCGCCTTAGGGTATGGTACATGAGGTTCATACTCCTTGCTTACCGGTTTCTGTGTACCATTGCTTACATCAACCTTACCCTTTTCTTCCATATTGTCTTGCCTCAGTTTTGGTTCAGATTCAACTAACCCTTCATCAATGTGCACAGTAATGGCATGAAGTTGCTCCCTTGGGTTCGTTTCGGTGTTACTTGGCAAGTTACCTTGTGGTCGTTCAAAAATAAACTTAGCAAGCTGTCTTATTTGAGTTTCGAGCCCTTGAATTGACAATTACTGATTCTTAAGAGCTATTTTGGTATTCTGAAAATGAGTTTCTAACATCGAGATAAATTTTGTGAGCATCTCTTCAAGGTGTTGGTAAGGTTGTTGCTGAAAACCTGGAGGATGTTGTGGTCTTTGATTTTCTTTACCACCCCACGAGAAATTGGGATGGTTCCTCCAACCTGCATTATAAGTGTTACTATACGGATTATTTTGGGGTCTAGAATTATTACCTATATAGTGGACTTGTTCCTCGTCGGTGCTAGGGTTAAAGGGTGGATAATTTTTGTTGTGCACTCCTCCTCCATTTGAATCACACTTCATCACCGGATGTACCTGCGTAAAGACGCATAAACCATCAATCTTTTTGTTTAAAATATATACCTAGTTAGATAGCATAGTGACCGCGTCAAGGTTGAAAACACCAGCTGCTTTTGTCGGCTTTGTTCTCATGACTTGCCACTGATAGTTATTCAGGGACATCTCTTCAATAAATTCATAAGCCTCCTCAAGTGTTTTATTATTTAACGTTTTGTCGGTGGTTGCATCTATCAGTTGTCTTGTTGATGGATTCAAACCGTTTTAAAAAGTCTGAACCTGCAGCCATAGAGGTAACCCATGGTGAGGGCACCTTCTCAATAAGTCCTTGTATCTCTCCCATGCATCATAAAGAGTTTCTAGATCCATTTGCACAAAAGAAGAGATATCATTCTATAATTTAGCCATTTTAGCCGGCGGGAAATATTTTAGTAAAAATTTTTCGGTCATTTGTTCCCAAGAGTGATTGACCCTCTTGGTAACAGGTTCAACCACTGTTTAGCCTTATATCTCAATGAAAAAGGGAATAACCAAAGGCGAATGGCATCATCAGAAACACCATTGATCTTAAAAGTGTTGCAAAATTCCAGAAAATTTGCTAAATGAGTGTTTGGATCCTCATCCTTCAAACCATCAAACTGAATAAACTGTTGTATCATTTGAATTGTGTTAGGTTTCAGTTCAAAATTATTTGCAGCAACAGCAGGTCTAACTATACTCGATTCAGTTCCTATTAAAGTACATTTAGCATAATTATACATAGTACGAGGAGCAAGATTCTGATCTACTGGATTTGCAGCAACCATAGGAGGTAACGGATTATTTTGATTTTCAATCATCTCTTCGATTGTAGTATGGTTATCATCCTCTCGCCCTTTCTCTATGTATTGTAGGCTTCGCCTTATTTCTCTTCAGTTTCTGCGAGCTGTGCTTTCAATCTCACTACCGAAAAGTAGAGGTCCTAACGGGTTTCTTCTAGTAATAAACTATAAAAAAAACCTGCCAGAAGTAATGAAAAGAAGATTTAGTAATGAAAATAAAAACAAAATTAACTTGCAATAATAATTAAAATGGCTAAAGTAATAAAAATTAAGCGTTCCTAATATCTTAGTCCCCAGCAACGGCGCCAAAAACTTGATGGTCGCTAAACTAACTAAAAATTCGACTTAAGGCAAGCGCACCTATCGAACAATAGTATAGTTATGGTAAGACTGGAAATATCATATCCACGAGGACTAAAAGTACTAGTAATTACTATCTTTTTATTATCTAGCCTAAAAATTTAAAGAATGTTTTATCTAAAACTAATTATCTAATTAATTAAGATTGCGACAAAGATTAAAGTTGGAAAATACTTTTAGAAACCGATGGAGAATGTAACATATCGAAATAGGGCCTAAATAGAATAGTGGTTACAAAACCACGAATATGAGGTCAAAAAAAATTATTCCCATTAAGTTTTAAGGTTTATTCATTGATTGAATAATTGTGTGAAAATTTTGTAAAGAAATTTTATGTATAAGTGCCTAATTTGATAATTAGGACTAAATTGTAAAATTAGCAAAATGTGTGTTCTAGATAATAAAGGGGATTAAATTGAAATGGGATCTTAAAGTGGAGGTCCTTATTTAGTAATTAGACCATTATATTTACGTTTGGACAGAAATGGGCAAGAATAGGACAAATTTGAAAGAAAAGCCTTTAAGGGTATTTTGGTCATTTAGTAATTAAAAGAATTAAAAAGGGAAAATAAAGCCAAAATTGGTCCATCTTCTTCATGGAGGCCGAATATAGCATGGGGGAAGCCATGGTTAGGGTTTCCAAGCTTTCCAAGCTCAATAGTAAGCAGTTCTAGCCTCATTTTTAATGTTCTTTATGTTTTTGGAGTCCCAGTAACTTGATTTAGCTTATTCTAGCAATAATTCATGCTAGGGTTCATATTTGGAAAAATACACATAGGATAAATGTGTTTATTTTGATGATTTATGGTAGAATATGAAGCTTGAAATTATGTTAAACAACTTTTCTTAAGCGATTTTTAGTGAAAACGAGTAAAACAACATAATCGGTAAAAATACCTAATGTTCATAAGTACATGATAGAGTGGGAATTTGATGTTTCCATAGAAGGGAAAAATGTTCATAGTGTCATAAAACATAAGAAAAATGGATAAATTTTAATTTTCGAGCCTAAGGACAAAATCGTAAATTTGCCAAAGTTT
Organism: Gossypium longicalyx; assembly: GCA_025698465.1. Taxonomy (NCBI): domain Eukaryota; kingdom Viridiplantae; phylum Streptophyta; class Magnoliopsida; order Malvales; family Malvaceae; genus Gossypium; species Gossypium longicalyx. The sequence goes on from CM046995.1 coordinate 50,406,384, forward strand.
GAGTTAGGGAATTTTTTGAATAGTACATTAATTAAATAAGTTAAATATGATGTTTTAGATCCCGAAAAGTGAGATTTAGACTTAGAACGAGAGAAAAACTAAAAATCTAGAAAGTTGGTAAAATGGTCATTTTGGTACCGAGGTAAGTTCATATGTTTAATAAGCATTTAATTATGCATATTTGAATGATAAATTGATATTTTAGCCATAAAAACTTTAGTATTGAGTTTTAGATATAATGATTAATGTTTGATAATAATTCGATATTGGAAAGAGAACTTATATAATTTATATGTAAGACCATATTTTGTATTATGGCTTTGTATGATAACCAGAAAGTATTAACTTGCATAATTTGATGAGAATAAGTTAAGTTGATGATATGATGAGATTGAGAATGTAAGTATGTAAGTTGAGTAGCATCTTATTATCATGCAATTATTGTTATTATTGAGTTATGCGGCTAACCTTGAGAATTTGAGCAAGTATGTTTCAGCTATGACTTGACAAGGCATTGATATCTCAAAGTCCATGGTTGTACCATGGCAATTAATGAAGAATTGATGGAAAAGTCCATGTTCATAACATGGCATTTAAGGAGGAATTGATGGTTAAGGATACCATGTAAGACCATGTCAAGACATGGCATTGGTAAGGCAAGGATCCCGTGTAAGACCATGTCAAGACATGGCATCGGCATTGATTAAGGACTCCATGTAAGACCATGTTTGGAGCATGGCATTTAGTAAGATAAGAATATCATGTAAAACCATGCCAAGGCATGGCATTGATAAGTTCTATAAGATAAGGAAATCATGTAAGACCATGTCAAGACATGGCATTGATGAGTTACTATAAGGTAAAGGTCCCATGTAAGACCATGCCAAGGCATGGCATTGGTGAGTTCATAAGGCAAGGATACCACGTAAGACCATGTCAAGACATGACAATGGTAAGTTCAAAAAGGAAAAGGTTCCCAAGTAATCCAAAGAGTAAGTCAAAGAAACGACAAGGTGAGAACATGAAGAAAGAGTATAGGTATGCATTTAAGGCTTATTTAATATTGATATTGTAAGTAATTGAGATTATCAAGTATTAAGTAAGTGATAAGTTTTCAGTTATGCTTGTAACACTTTATGACATGATTGGCAATATGCCTATATCATGAAAGAGTACTCATGTGTTAAGTGAGATGTTTCAGGTATGTAAGCAAGCTATTAAGTAAGGTACCTTTTGCATTCTGAGCCTTTGGTAAGGTTACCGATGAGTAAGAAGGGAAAGTAAGAACTGAACATTATTTAAGCAAATTACGACAACATAGTAGTAAGCTAAATTAATTGCTAATGCTTATTATTTTACAAATGAACTTACTAAGCTTTATAAGCTTACTTATTTCACTTTCCCATGTTTCAGAGTACTTAAAAGCAAGCTCGGGTTGGAGGTTGTCGGAGATCACTTCACACTATCGACTATCAAGTTACCAAATGGGTATCTTCGTTTACAAACATTCTAGTTTATGGCATGTATAGGGACTTAGCCATTTTGTGTGTATGTCATTGTGATATGGCTAAAGAATGATATGTAAATATTTGATAATGATTAGCTATTGAAATGAGTAATGAAGAACATGTTTCGGTGTTATGTATGCCTAAATGGTAGTTAATACAAAGAAATCATGAAAAAGTGAAATTAGCAATAAAACAGTATTGAATAGCAACAGTGATGTGATCTTGAAAAATCACCAAGAATAGTAGAAATAGAATTAGGTAATGAATGAGATATATAATTTAAGCTTATTGAGTCTATTTTCATATGAAAGAAACAAAGTAAGCAAAAGAAGTGTATATTAAGAGATATTTTAATTTTAATGAGACATGGTCAGAGCGATTTCTGAATCCCTTGTTCTAACTTTATAAATTCACTAAAAATTGTACAAAAAGAATTAGGAGTTATAGTTTATATTTCTAGATTCCTTAGTGAATCTACTTTCAAGTACAGGGAGAAAATTGATTCGTAGTGAGGAGAGGTCAGAGTAGTCAAACAGTGCAACAAGGGAAATTTTAACTAATAAACTGTACTAATTGGCTAGACCAAAAATTTTGGAAAAAAATTAGTAAGAAGATATATGAGTCTAGTTTCAGGGAAAATTCATGAATTTAAATTTTGAGTTTTGTGACTCGAGCTATTATTTATTTAGTGACTATGACGTAGGTGGACAATTTTATAAGGAATAATGAAATAAATTGTTTTGATTTGTCTAATTATTTGGAAAATTTTGAATGTTCCCGGTTTGGTCCCGAACTGTTTCAATTGCATGTTTTAGGGTCTCGAGGGCCCTTTTTAAGGACATATTGAATGGATGTAAATAAATTAATTTTAAAATCAAATTTTATGCACCGAATTAGTATGTTAAGTCAGGTAACGCCTCGTGCTCGACTCCGGTGACGGTCTCGGGTAAGGGGTGTTATAGAGAAGACAATACCCAAGGAAGAATCCACCTAGACTTCACTTATTACTTCTGAATTAGATGATTTATTCACTTAAATTAATCCGTAGAAATCCCTAATTTATGTTAATATCTCTCTCGAGACTAATAACAACTGACTCTAGGTTGATTAATCGAAATCTCTTTCTAATTAAAACCCCTATTGTCGCATTAACTAAATCTATGGATTCCCTTATTAGATTTGACTCTAATCTGACAGATTTATATTATCCTATCTCTAGGATTGCATGCAACTCCACTGAATTATGAAAGAAATACTCTTAAACAGGGACTTTTGCTCCACTGAATAAGTACATCAAAAACCTGAATTAATATCCTGGAATATTAAAGCAAGGGTTAAAACTCACAATTAAGAATAATAACAAGTATTTATCATATAATTCAAAGAATAATAAGATTCGTCTTAGGTTTCATCTTCCTTAAGTATTTAGGGAGTTTAGTTTATAATAATGGAAAACATCTCAAAAGTTGGAAAACAAAAAAAAACATAAAGAAACCCAAAGAACTTCTAGGAAATTGGATGGAAATCTTCAGTCTTGATGTAGATCTTGCCATCGAGGTGATACCGATGGCTATCCTTCAGTATTTTCTGCCTTCCACTCTCAATGTGTCCCCCTTAACCCTCTTCTAGGGTGTTTATATAGGCTTTAGAATGCTTCAAAACCCTCAAAAGTGACCTTTTTCGAGTAGAAGTAGACTTGGGCTCGATAGGGACACGGCCGTGTGCCACGCCCGTGTGAAAGTGCTCAGGCCATGTGCAATTCTAACTTGATTAAATGTTGAAACGACCATGACACACGGGCGTGTGGACTACCTGTATGTCACACACGGGTGTGGGATGACCCGTGTGGAACTGCCTAAGCTGTGTAAAACTCTGAATTAGGCCCAATTTGTCCGTTTTTGGCTCGTTTCTTGCTCTTTTTGCTATTCTAAGCTCTCCTGATTATAAAACATGAAATTATAGGATTAGAAGCATCAAATTTACTAAAACCAAGGAAAAATCACCCATGAATATGCCAAGCAAGGGGTAAAAATATGTATATATTATGGTTTATCACCTAATATCACACAGTAGTGTGCCCTTGTTTTTCATGAAAATTTTCAAAGTTTTCTAAAGTTCTCGGTTTGGTCCCGATCCGTTTCCAAAGTATGGTTTGGGCTTCGTAGGCCCATATTAGGGAGTTTAAGATGAAATGTTAAAAGTTTTAAATTTGAACGCAAATTCATGACCTAATTTTACACAATTGCATGTGTTTATGTCCGGTAATGCCTCATACCCTGTTCCGGTGTCGAACACAGGTTAGGGGTGTTACAAAGGACTTATTTGTAAAAGTTGTAAGAATGAGTAGTAAAAATGTGATTTGATGAAAAATGTTGGCTAGTATAAGCATGATATAGGTTCGACTAGGCTTAGGTAACAAAGAAAATGAGTACATTTCATTTTACGAGCCTAGGGACTAATTTGTAAATATTTGAAAGTTGAGGAGAAAAATTGAAATTTTGCCAACATCATGTAAGACCATAGCTGGGATATTGGCATCGATATATGATCCCATGTAAGATCATATATGGGATATGGCATTGGCATCAATATGTGATTTCGTGTAAGACCATGTCTAGGACATGGCACTGATATGAGACATCGTGTAAGACCATAGCTGGGCTATTGGCATCGATATTTGATCCCTTGTAAGACCATATCTGGGATATGGCAATGGCATCTTACTATGTGTATGAGATTCCCGGGTATCCTCTAGTATTCCAAGTGGTTCAACGGGTAATTCAAAGATTATGTCAAAGAAATGACAAGGTATGATCATGTCGAAAGGGTACAAGTGTGTACACAAAGCTCATAAATATTGATATTATGAATCGATGAGATCTCGATAAGAAGTGAATGAATGAATCATAATCATGAGTTTTATTGTACACTGTGTAAATGACATGATTTAAGACGTATCTATGATACTTGATGACATTGTGATAAATTATATTATGTTATGTGTATAATAATGCATGACTAATGTTGTTAATTATTTACATGCTAACTTATTAAGCTTTATGCTTACTCCCCTTCTTTTCCATTTTTCTTATAGTATCGCCAAGCTAGCTCGAGGATCGAAGGACGTCAGAGCTCGATTCACACTATAAAACTAATCTTTTGGGTATAGCGAATTTAAGTATTTTGAGTATGACATATATAGGGGACTTGGTCATTTTGTTATGTGTCATATTGGTTGGCCAAAAGTTTTGGCTTATGATAATATTATAATTCATTTTGTATATGTCCATTAGATGTGGCTTATATTGATTATTGGGTTGTAAACCTATTCATTCAAGCATGCATGTGCCCATGCAATTGTGATGTGATTGGTGTGTGGATGTGATGAGTTATGTTGTGGCTATGAATGCTTGATGATTAAATTGGGATTTGTTTAGTATGATGATAACCATGGCTTGAATGAGAATTGGTAAGTTGGGCTTGATAAAAATGGTGTCTTGTGCATATATAAGATAATATGATATTGCCATAATCATGACTTGTTTGAGGATGATTAAGTACTTAATTATGCCATGTTAAGTGCCTTTGAAGTCTTGTATGTGTTTGTGCAAATAAGGGTGGCAATTGGCTTAGAAAATGGCCTCAAATTTGTTCACATGGGTAGACACACGGGCATGTGTCTAGGCCGTGTCTGACACACGGTTTGCCCCATGGGCTTGTGACCCGGCCGTGTCTCCCCTGCACCCTAATTAGGTAAAATAGAATGCCCAGTAGTAAACACATGGGTAGAGACATGATAGTGTGTCTTGGCCGTGTAAGAGGCACGGCCTTGGGACATGGGTATGCGCCCTAACCGTGTAAAGTCTGCACCTTATTTATGAAAATTCATGAAAATTAAATTCACCACACGGCCTAGCACACGGGCGTGTGACTTGGCCGTGTAACCCTATTTTGTTGATGATGTCATAAACAGAGAGTTACACAGGCTAAGGACACAGACGTGTCCCAAGCTGCATGGGTGTGTGACACCACACGGCCTACCCACACAGGCGTGTGACCCTCCAAAACAAGAAAATTTTCTAAGTGTTGCAAAAGTTTTGAAATTTCTCAATTTAGCTCCGAACCACTCCCAATGTATGTTTTGGGCCTCGTAGTCTCGTTTAAATGATGATATGAATGCATGTGAAAGGTTTTAAGTTTGAGTGGAAATTCATGTCTCAGTTTTGAATGTTTCTTTGAGTTTAAGTCTGGTAATGCCTCGTACTATAACACCCCTAACCCGTATCCATCGCCGAAATAGGGTTACGAGGCATTATCGATCAAATCACATCAATATTACATACTTTAAACATTCATAGTCATAATTATGAAAACACAATCATATTATCCCTTATGAGACTCTTCAAGGCCTTAGAACATGCTTAGAAGTGGTTCGGGACTAAACCGATAACATTTGCAAACTTCGTAAAACTTATAAAATTTTCAAACATTCATGGGTCACACGCCCGTGTGAATAGGCTGTGTGCCTCACACGGCCACCCGACACACCCATGTCTCAGACTGTGTGAAAACAGGGCATACATACTAACGTGGGTCACAAGGCCGACCACACACCCATGTGCCAGCCTGTATGTCACACATGGCCAGTAGACACACCTTGTAACATCCCGAAATAGGGCCTAAACGGAGCAGTGGTTACGAAACCACAAATCTAAGGTAGAAAATTTTATTTTATTATTATTTTGAGGTTCATGATATGATTACATGATTGTGCGAAAATTTCGTGATGAAATTCTATGCATAAAATGCTTAATTTGAAGTTAGGGACTAAATCGAATAAGTTGCAAAATTTACATTCTAGAAGTTTTTAGTATGAAATTGTTTTGGAATATTAATTAGGAGGTCTTAAATAGCAATTTGACCAATTTTAAGTTCATGGACAAAATTAGGACATGGAAGGAATTTTTAAAAGTTTAGTAAGGAGGGGCATTTTGGTCATTTGGATATTAAATGAAATAAAATGGGAAAAATAACACAAAATGGTCATCTTCTTCATAAGTTGCTGCCGAAATTTGCTCTCTCCATAGCTAGGGTTTCTTCAATTTTCAAGCTCCATAGTAAGTGAGTCCAAGCCCCGTTTTTAATGATTTTTACGTTTTTGAGATCCCGGTAGTACGATAAAGCTTATGCTAGCAATAATTTAAGTTAGGGTTCATATTTGGAAAAATACCCATAGGTGAAAAGTGTTTATTTTGATGTTTTATGATAGAATATGAGGTCTTAGATTATGTTAGACAACTTGTGCTACTAGGTTTTAGGTAAAAACGAGTAAAAGGGCTTAATCGGTAAAATACCTAATAGTCATAAGTGCATGTTAGAGTATGAATTTGATGCTACATAGAAGGGAAAAATGATTAACATGCCATAAAACATAAGAATAAGGGATGAATTTTAATTCCCGAGCCTAGGGGCAAAAGTGTAATTATGCAAAAGTTTAGGGGCAAAAATGTAATTTTGCCAAAGTTCGTATTAAATGTTGTTTTAATGAATGTATGTAATAAATAAGTTAAATTTGCTATTATAGATCAAGAAGAACGGAATTCAGGAGCAGATCGGGGAAAAGAAAAAGTAAAGGACTAAATTGTAAAGTTTAGTCACATTTTGTATCGAGGTAAGTTTACAGTAAATAAATGCAATATTCTTATATTTTACATTATTATTGTTAATTTCCAGCATTTATATACTTATTTTTTTGAGAATATTAAAGTCGAATTAAAGACGAAGTAGCAGAGAAAAAGCATTAGGAAGCCCCGTTTGAACCTTATGAATATTAGGGTATTAGGGTTGACAGGACAGGATAGAAATGAGCCATGTAAGTCCATATCAGATATATGGCTTTGGAGATAGGAATGAGCCATGTAAGCCCATATTATATATATAAATATGGCATTGGAGATAGGAATAATTCATGTAAGTCCATGTCGAAGACATGGCATTGGCAGGACATTGATAGACAGGAACGACCCTAGTATCCTTAGTATTCCGAGTGGTTCATTGGGTCATTGTATATGTTAAATTATAGTGCATTATCAGCAAAAACAGAAGGTAGATTATATTTATGAATAGTGAAAGGTCAGGTAAGAAAGAAGGTAAGTGAGTAAAGAAGAAGGTAGAAAATGAGAAATAAAGAAAGTTTATAAGGCTAGGTGACTTGATGTATATTTATTCATTATGTTGAATGTTGTAATTTATTTGCTTGTAAGCTTACTAAGCCTAGTGCTTACTCTCTTATTTTCTTTTTCTTATAGTTTTTTATCAAGCCACTCAGGGATCGAAGGAAACGTCGGAGACTCGATCACACTATCGAAGAAATTACATTGGTATAGTTAGACGTTTCGTTTTGTGTATGGCATGTATAGGAACTTGGTTTCTTTTGATATGATATGATCAATGAATGATGTGTAAATATTTTCTAGTGATTAGCTAATAGAATGGCTGATGATATACATGTTTAATAGTATGTATGATTAAGTAGTAACTATCACATGAAAACTATGAAAAATGTAAAAGTAACTTATACACAGATTCAAGTATCAGAAATAACGTGATTTTGAAAAATCACAAAAATTTGTAGAGACATGGTTTGATAGTGAATAATATATTAAATTAAAGCTCATTGTGTCTATTTTCATATGGAATAAGCAAAGCAGGTAAAAGTTTTGTATTTTATAAGATATTTGAGTTTTAGTGAAATAGGGCCAGAGCGATTTTTGGATCCCCTGTTTCAATTTTAGAAATTCACCATAAATTGTATAAAAATAATTACACTCATACTTTATATTTACAGATTTATTATTGAGTCTAGTTTTAAGAGAAACAAACTTCATAGTCATTGAAATTTTGTACAGAGAGATATCTAATTCGTAATACACAGAGGTCAGAGCAGTCAAACCCTGAAACAGGGGAAACTTTAACTAATAAACTGTACTAATTGGCCCAGCCAAAAATTCTAGAAAAAAATTAGTAAATAGATATATGAGTCTAGTTTCAGGGAAAATTTACGGAATTGGATTTTTAGTTTCGGAACTCGAGATATGAATTTTTAAGTGACTGTGACGCAGTTAGCCAGCTTGTCTGAAATTTCTAAAACAAATTGTTTGAGTTGTTTAATTAATAAATTAAGCCCGTTAACACCTCGTGCTCGACTCCGGTGACAGTCTCGGGTACGGAGGCGTTACACACCTGTGTGTCTAGGCCGTGCCAAACCTGTAGGGTATACTGAGTTAATTTGAAGGACTCCTCGAGAGGACACACGGTCGTGTAACATGACCCTGTATCACACACGGCAAAGACACACGCCCGTGTCTCTGCCTGTGTGGACAAAAATAGGCTAAATGCAAAGCCAATTTGCCACCCTTTTCTCATGCATAGCTAGCAATCAAAATGATATCATTTCAAATACATTTATAGGCAGCCAAAATATCCATCTCGATACACATTATAAGCCATTTCAAAATCAAGCATTCATATACTCAAACCAATACCATTTGTACATTCAAACTCATACCAACTAGCATGATTCATTCCTCATTACTCACCTATTCAATCATATACCAAAGTACATATCATACTTATCAGTACAACCTATTTCAATAGTTATTTTTTACTACCATCAATCACACGCAAAGCTTGACTCACAAATCATCTATTAGCCATTCATTTATTAAGTCTAAATTCATGCTTTTAATAAGTAAATACTTATCATATACCAATTGAACAAATGATCATCTTGAACCATCACCAACCATACCAAATTATGCCATTACACAATGCAAATTACACATCAAACATAAGTCATTAATAAGCCATATAAATGGCCAAATACATCACCAAAACCTTTATCAAAAAGACTCAAGCCTATACAAGCCATATAACCAAGTCACAAGTGTATAAATACCGAAATAAAAAATCGGATAGTGTGATGCGATCTTTGCCAACTTCCAACCCGAGTGAACGTTTAAAGAGAAATTCACCATAAATTTTATAAAAATAATTAGAAGTCATACTTTATATGTAAAGATTTATTATTTAGTCTAGTTTTAAGAGAAACAAATTTCATAGTCATTGAAATTCTATACAGAGAGATATCTGATTCGTAATACACAGAAGTCAGAGCAGTCGAACCCTGAAATAGGGGAAACTTTAACTAATAAACTGTACTAATTGGCCCAGCCAAAAATTTTAGAAAAAATTAGTAAATATATATATGAGTCTAGTTTTAGGAAAATTTTATGGAATTGGATTTTGAGTTTCGAAACTCGAGATATGAATTTTTAAGCGACTGTGATGCAGTTAGCCATCTTGTCTAGAATTTCTAAAATAAATTGTTTGAGTTGTTTAATTAATAAATTAAGCGCGTTAACACCTCGTGCTCGACTCCGGCGACTGTCTCAGGTATGGAGTCGTTACATTTATTGGTATCAGAGCAAGTTTAGTCGGTTCTCGGAACAGTTAGTGTGAGTAAAAGTCTAGCTATACATGCCATACCTGTATTTTGATAGTGTGACAACTCTTGACGATTTTTAAATATTTTGTTTTATAGTAACGGATCCCGAGCGAGCTGGTGATAATGATGTAGAAAGTAATGCGCCTGCTCCCGCGAAAGGGGTAGTGCCATATGAGAATAGGCCAGTAACAGTTAATCAGGGTGGAGTGACTCGAGAAGCTCTCTTCCAAGCTTTGAATGATTTGTTTGCCGAGTTCGTTCGTACGAATCTGGCAGTTAGACCTCCACCCCCTCATGAATCTCAGGCTACCCATGCAGCTCAAGCTTCCCCAGTCACAAGTACAGTGATAAGAGAAAAGCCACCAGTTGATAGAATCAGGAAACAAGGGGCAGAAGAGTTCCGAGCAACAAAGGATGATGATGCAGAAAGAGCAGAATTTTGGTTAGAAAATACTATCAAAGTCTTTGGTGAATTATCTTGTACACTCGAGAAATGTATGAAATGTGTAGTATCACTTCTTAGAGACTCAGCCTACCACTGGTGGCAAACACTTGTATCAATTGTACCAAAGGAGAGGGTCACTTGGGATTTCTTTCAGGAGGAATTTCGTAAAAAGTACATTAGTCAGAGGTTTATTGATCAAAAGAGAAAAGAATTCTTGGAATTGAAACAAGGTAATATGACGGTGACCGATTATGAGTGCGAATTTGTCAGAGCTTAGTAAATATGCTAGAGAATGTGTGTCCACAGAGGCTATCATGTGTAAAAGGTTTGAGGATGGGTTAAATGATGATATCCGACTATCAGTGGGTGTACTAGAAATAAAAGAGTTTGTTATTTTAGTTGAGAGAGCCTGTAAGGCAGAGGAGCTATTAAAAAGAAAAGGCAAAGTTGAGACAGACACACAAGATACAAAGAAGAGACAAATGAGTAGGTCATTCCAAGCTACATCCAAAAGGCCAAAGGAGTTTTCTACCAGATCTAATTTCTCAGCCACGTATTCTAGTCAGAATAGAGGCAGCAGATTTAAGGATTCGAAGGCTCAGACCACCTCGACTGCGAGTGTAGGTAATGTTGGACAGGGTAGATCAGGGTGTCCACAGTGTGGTAGACTTCATTATGGTCCTTGTCGGGCAGGCGAAAATGTTTGTTATAAATGCGGTGCTCCAGATCATTTTGTACGAGAATGTCCAGAGGTAGCTAATCGAGAGATAACACAGAGTGCTAGATTTGGAAATGCTCCTACTAGAGGCAGATTACCGAGGCAACTAGGAGTAGGACTAAGTAACAGAGGTACCTCAAGAGATTCAGCTGTGAGACCAGATGCTAGAGCCCATGCAAGGACTTATGCTATTCGTACACGCGAAGAGGCATCCTTCCCCGATATGATTACGGGTACATTTTCTCTACATAATATTAATGTCATTTCTTTGATTGATCCGGGTTCAACTCATTCATATGTTTGCAAGAAATTGATGCCTAGTATAAGTATGCCTATAGAATCTACAGAATTTGTAATTAAAGTATCGAATCCATTAGGCAAGCATGTATTAGTAGATAAAGTATGTAGAAATTGTCCTTTGATGATTAGAGCTCTCTGTTTTTCGGCGATCTCATGCTATTGCCATTTGATGAGTTTGATGTGATTCTTGGTATGGATTGGTTGACTACACATGATGTGATAGTGAATTGTGGGAAGAAATTAATCGAGTTGAAGTGTGAAAATGGTGAAATTATTCGGGTTAATTCAGAAGAATTAGATAGTTCATTTTCCATAATTTCTGTTATGTCTGCTCAGAAATGTTTGAGAAAAGGGTATGAAGCTTATCTTGCTTTTGTGTTGAACACTAAAGATCCAAAATTGAAAGTTGAATCAGTGCCTGTGGTATGTGAGTTTCCCGATGTGTTTCCGGAAGAACTATCAGGTTTGCCTCCTGTTAGAGAAGTTGAGTTTGGTATTGAGTTGATTCCAGGTACCACGCCCATTTCTATTGCTCCTTATAGAATGGCTCCGTTGGAATTGAAAGAATTGAAAGCTCAGTTGCAGGAATTAACAGAGAAAGGCTTTGTAAGACCCAGTAGTTCACCATGGGGTGTAAGACCCAGTAGTTCACCATGGGGTGCACCAGTGCTATTTGTGAAAAAGACAGATGGATCGATGAGATTGTGCATAGATTATCGGCAACTTAACAAGGTAACAGTAAAGAATAAGTATCCATTGCCTAGAATTGATTATCTGTTTGATCAATTGAAGGGAGCTACTGTGTTTTCCAAGATAGATTTGAGATCCGGATATTATCGATTGCGAGTTAAAGAGTCGGATGTCCCAAGATCGCTTTCGGACTAGGTATGGTCATTATGAGTTCCTTGTGATGCCATTTGGCTTGACTAATGCTCCTGCCTTTTTCATGGACTTAATGAACCGAATTTTCAGACCGTACCTGGATAAGTTTGTAGTTGTGTTCATTGATGATATTTTGATTTATTCTCATGATGAGACTGAGCATACAGAGCATTTGAGAACAATTTTACAGATTTTGAGAGATAATCAGTTGTATGCCAAGTTCAGCAAAAGTGAGTTTTGGTTACGAGAAGTTGGTTTTCTTGGACATATTGTCTCAGGTGAAGGTATTAAGATTGATTCAAGCAAGATTTCAGCCATTGTTAATTGGAAGCCTCCTAGAAATGTATCAGAATTTAGAAGTTTTCTTGGTCTTGCCGGATATTATAGATGATTTGTAGAGGGATTTTCTATGATAGCTACCCCGCTGACAAGATTGCTGCGAAAGGATGTCAAGTTTGAATGGACTAAGAAGTGTCAACAGAGTTTTGATAAGTTAAAAGCATTGTTGACTAAAGCTCCTGTTTTAGTACAACCAGAACCAGGTAAGGAGTTTGTGATTTACAGTGATGCGTCCATGGATGGACTTGGTTGTGTACTTATGCAGGAAGGGAAGGTAATCGCTTATGCCTCTAGACAGCTAAAGCCACATGAGAAGAACTATCCGACACATGATTTAGAGCTAGCTGCCATTATTTTTGCGCTGAAAATTTGGAGACATCATTTGTACGGTGAGAAGTGCCACATATTTACTGATCAAAAAAGTTTGAAATATTTGATGACTCAAAAAGATTTGAATTTGAGGCAAAGAAGATGGTTAGAGTTGATTAAAGATTATGAGCTAGTGATCGATTATCACCCATGTAAGGAAAACGTTGTTGCTGATGCTTTGAGTAGGAAATATTTGTTTGCATTAAGAGCTTTGAACACTAGTCTAGCCTTATCAGATGATGGTTTTATCTTAGCTGAGTTGAGAGCCAAACCGATGTTTCTTGAAGAAATTTATGAAGCTCAGAAAAATGACTGTGAGTTGTTAGCCAAAAGAGATTAGTGTGAGTCAGATATAGAGTCAGATTTTCAGATCAATTCTGACGGTTGTTTGATGTTCAAAGACAGGGTATGCGTACCAAAGAATGATGAGCTTATTCGAAAGATTTTACAGGAAGCACATAGTAGTTCTTTGTCTATTCATCCAGGTAGTACAAAGATGTATAATGATTTGAAGAAAATGTATTGGTGGGTAGGAATGAAAAGGGACATTTCAGAGTTTGTTTCTAGATGCTTGATCTGTCAGCAGGTAAAAGCCGAACATCAGGTACCTTCAGGTTTATTGCAGCCCGTGCTAGTCCCTGAGTGGAAATGGGATCGAATTACTATGGATTTTGTGACAGGATTGCCGTTTACACCGACAAAGAAAGATGCAGTATGGGTTGTGATTGATAAATTAACGAAGTCGGCTCATTTTATTCCAGTTTGTATGGATTATTCACCTGACAAGTTGGCGAGTTGTATATTTCGAGAGATAGTCGGACTACGGGGTACCATTATCGATCATTTCAAAGCAGAGATCCAAGATTTACTTCACTATTTTGGAAGAAATTACGAAGGCTTTGGGCACAAAGTTAAGTTTTAGTCTGACTTTCCATCCTCAAACCGACGGTCGTTAGAGAGAGTTATTTAGTTACTTGAAGATATGCTTAGATCTTTGTGTATTGGAATTTCAAGGCAGTTGGGAAAAAGTTTACCATTAGTAGAGTTTGCCTATAATAATAGTTACCAGTCGAGTTTGAAGATGACACCTTATGAAGCTTTGTATGGACGTAAATGTTGCACACCTTTGTATTGATGAGCTTAAGGAAGATCAAATTTACGGGGTTGATCTAGTTAAGGAAATAGAAGAGAAAGTAAAAATCATCAGAGATTGCTTGAAAGTAGCTTCAGACAGACAAAATTCGTATGCAGATTTAAAAAGAAAAGAGATTGAATATCAAGTTGGTGACAAAGTTTTTTTGAAAGTATCTCTGTGGAAGAAAGTTCTTAGATTTGGCATGAAAGGCAAACTAAGTCCACGTTTTATTGGACCGTTTGAAGTGATTGAGAGAGTCAGACCATTAGCATATCGGTTAGCTTTGCCGATTGAGTTAGAGAAGATTCATAATGTATTTCATGTGTCTATGCTACGTCATTATCGTTCAGATCGTCACATGTGATTTCTCAGACAGAGGTTGAGATTCAGCTAGACATGACTTACGGTGAAGAACAAGTAAAGATTCTAGCTCGAGAGGTAAAGTAATTAAGGAACAAAAGTATTGCACTTGTGAAAGTAATATGGAATAGACATGGGGTAGACGAGGCTACATGCGAACCTGAAGAGGCTATGTGAAAACAGTACCCAAATCTCTTCATAGGTAAGATTTTCGGGGACGAAAATCCCTAAAGGGGGAGAAATGTAACATCCCGAAATAGGGCCTAAACGGAGCAGTGGTTACGAAACCACAAATTCGAGGTAGAAAAATTTATTTTATTATTATTTTGAGGTTCATGATATGATTACATGATTGTGCGAAAATTTCGTGATGAAATTCTATGCATAAAATGCTTAATTTGAAGTTAGGGACTAAATCGAATAAGTTGTAAAATTTACATTCTAGAAGTTTTTAGTATGAAATTGTTTTGGAATATTAATTAGGAGGTCTTAAATAGCAATTTGACCAATTTTAAGTTCATTGACAAAATTAGGACATGGAAGGAATTTTTAAAAGTTTAGTAAGGAGGGGCATTTTGGTCATTTGGATATTAAATGAAATAAAATGGGAAAAATAACACAAAATGGTCATCTTCTCCTTAAGTTGCTGCCGAAATTTGCTCTCTCCATAGCTAGGGTTTCTTCAATTTTCAAGCTCCATAGTAAGTGAGTCCAAGCCCCGTTTTTAATGATTTTTACGTTTTTGAGATCCCGGTAATTCGATAAAGCTTATGCTAGCAATAATTTAAGTTAGGGTTCATATTTGGAAAAATACCCATAGTTGAAAAGTGTTTATTTTGATGTTTTATGATAGAATATGAGGTCTTAGATTATGTTAGATAACTTGTGCTACTCGGTTTTAGGTAAAAACGAGTAAAAGGGCTTAATCGGTAAAATACCTAATAGTCATAAGTGCATGTTAGAGTATGAATTTATGCTGCCATAGAAGGGAAAAATGATCAACATGTTATAAAACATAAGAATAAGGGATGAAGTTTAATTCCCGAGCCTAGGGACAAAAGTGTAATTATGCAAAAGTTTAGGGACAAAAATGTAATTTTTCCAAAGTTCATATTAAATGTTGTTTTAATGAATGTATGTATTAAATAAGTTAAATTTGCTATTATAGATCAAGAAGAACGGAATTCAGGAGTAGATCGGGGAAAAGAAAAAGTAAAGGACTAAATTGTAAAGTTTAGTCACATTTTGTATCAAGGTAAGTTTACAGTAAATAAATGCAATATTCTTATATTTTACATTATTATTGTTAATTTCCAGCATTTATATACTTATTTTTTTGAGAATATTAAAGTCAAATTAAAGACGAAGTAGCAGAGGAAAAGCATTAGGAAGCCCCATTTGAACCTTAGGAATATTAGGATATTGGGGTTGACAAGACAGGATAGAAATGAGCCATGTAAGTCCATATCAGATATATGGCTTTGGAGACAGGAATGAGCCATGTAAGCCCATATTATATATATAAATATGGCATTGGAGATAGGAATAATTCATGTAAGTCCATGTCGAAGACATGGCATTGGCAGGACATTGATAGACAGGAACGACCCTAGTATCCTTAGTATTCCGAGTGGTTCATCGGGTCATTCTATATGTTAAATCATAGTGCATTATCAGCAAAAACAGAAGGTAGATTATATTTATGAATAGTGAAAGGTCAGGTAAGAAAGAAGGTAAGTGAGTAAAGAAGAAGGTAGAAAATGAGAAATAAAGAAAGTTTATAAGGCTAGGTGACTTGATGTATATTTATTCATTATGTTGAATGTTGTAATTTATTTGCTTGTAAGCTTACTAAGCCTAGTGCTTACTCTCTTATTTTCTTTTTCTTATAGTTTTTATCAAGCCACTCAGGGATCGAAGGAAACGTCAGAGACTCGATCACACTATCGAAGAAATTACATTGGTATAGTTAGACGTTTCGTTTTGTGTATGGCATGTATAGGAACTTGGTTTCTTTTGATATGATATGATCAATGAATGATGTGTAAATATTTTCTAGTGATTAGCTAATAGAATGGCTGATGATATACATGTTTAATAGTATGTATGATTAAGTAGTAACTATCACATGAAAACTATGAAAAATGTAAAAGTAACTTATACACAGATTCAAGTATCAGAAATAACGTGATTTTGAAAAATCACAAAAATTTGTAGAGACATGGTTTGATAGTGAATAATATATTAAATTAAAGCTCATTGTGTCTATTTTCATATGGAATAAGCAAAGCAGGTAAAAGTTTTGTATTTTATAAGATATTTGAGTTTTAGTGAAATAGGGCCAGAGCGATTTTGGATCCCCTGTTTCAATTTTAGAAATTCACCATAAATTGTATAAAAATAATTACACTCATACTTTATATTTACAGATTTATTATTGAGTCTAGTTTTAAGAGAAACAAACTTCATAGTCATTGAAATTTTGTACAGAGAGATATCTAATTCGTAATACACAGAGGTCAGAGCAGTCAAACCCTGAAACAGGGGAAACTTTAACTAATAAACTGTACTAATTGGCCCAGCCAAAAATTCTAGAAAAAAATTAGTAAATAGATATATGAGTCTAGTTTTAGGGAAAATTTACGGAATTGGATTTTTAGTTTCGGAACTCGAGATATGAATTTTTAAGTGACTGTGACGCAGTTAGCCAGCTTGTCTGAAATTTCTAAAACAAATTGTTTGAGTTGTTTAATTAATAAATTAAGCCCGTTAACACCTCGTGCTCGACTCCGGTGACAGTCTCGGAGTGGAGAGGCGTTACACACCTGTGTGTCTAGGCCGTGCCAAACCTGTAGGGTATACTGAGTTAATTTGAAGGACTCCTCGAGAGGACACACGGTCGTGTAACATGACCCTGTATCACACACGGCAAAGACACACGCCCGTGTCTCTGCCTGTGTGGACAAAAATAGGCTAAATGCAAAGCCAATTTGCCACCCTTTTCTCATGCATAGCTAGCAATCAAAATGATATCATTTCAAATACATTTATAGGCAGCCAAAATATCCATCTCGATACACATTATAAGCCATTTCAAAATCAAGCATTCATATACTCAAACCAATACCATTTGTACATTCAAACTCATACCAACTAGCATGATTCATTCCTCATTACTCACCTATTCAATCATATACCAAAGTACATATCATACTTATCAGTACAACCTATTTCAATAGTTATTTTTACTACCATCAATCACACGCATAAAGCTTGACTCACAAATCATCTATTAGCCATTCATTTATTAAGTCTAAATTCATGCTTTTAATAAGTAAATACTTATCATATACCAATTGAACAAATGATCATCTTGAACCATCACCAACCATACCAAATTATGCCATTACACAATGCAAATTACACATCAAACATAAGTCATTAATAAACCATATAAATGGCCAAATACATCACCAAAACCTTTATCAAAAAGACTCAAGCCTATACAAGCCATATAACCAAGTCACAAGTGTATAAATACAGAAATAAAAAATCGGATAGTGTGATGCGATCTTTGCCAACTTCCAACCCGAGTGAACGTTTAAAGAGAAATTCACCATAAATTTTATAAAAATAATTAGAAGTCATACTTTATATGTAAAGATTTATTATTTAGTCTAGTTTTAAGAGAAACAAATTTCATAGTCATTGAAATTCTATCTGAGAGAGATATCGATTAAGTAATACAGAAGTCGAGCAATCGAATACGAAATAGGGGAAACTTTAACTAATAAACTGTACTAATTGGCCCAGCCAAAAATTTTAGAAAAAATTAGTAAATATATATATGAGTCTAGTTTTAGGAAAATTTTATGGAATTGGATTTTGAGTTTCGAAACTCGAGATATGAATTTTTAAGCGACTGTGATGCAGTTAGCCATCTTGTCTAGAATTTCTAAAATAAATTGTTTGAGTTGTTTAATTAATAAATTAAGCGCGTTAACACCTCGTGCTCGACTCCGGCGACTGTCTCAGGTATGGAGTCGTTACATTTATTGGTATCAGAGCAAGTTTAGTCGGTTCTCGGAACAGTTAGTGTGAGTAAAAGTCTAGCTATACATGCCATACCTGTATTTTGATAGTGTGACAACTCTTGACGATTTTTAAATATTTTGTTTTATAGTATGCGGATCCCGAAAGCGAGCTGGTGATAATGATGTAGAAAGTAATGCGCTGCTCCCGCATGAAAGGGGTAGTGCCATATGAGAATAGGCGATGAATGATTAATCGGGGTGGAGTGACTCGAGAAGCTCTCTTCCAAGCTTTGAATGATTTGTTTGCCGAGTTCGTTAAATGCGAATCGCGCGATTAGACCTCCACCCCTCATGAATCTCGGGCTACCCATGCAGCTCAAGCTTCCCGATCACAAATCTGGTGATAAGAGAAAAGCCACCGATTGATAGAATCAGAAACAAGGGCGAGAAGAGTTCCGAGCAACAAAAAGGATGATGATGCAGAAAGAGTAGAATTTTGGTTAGAAAATACTATCAAAGTCTTTGGTGAATTATCTTGTACACTCGAGAAATGTATGAAATGTGTAGTATCACTTCTTAGAGACTCAGCCTACCACTGGTGGCAAACACTTGTATCAATTGTACCAAAGGAGAGGGTCACTTGGGATTTCTTTCAGGAGGAATTTCGTAAAAAGTACATTAGTCAGAGGTTTATTGATCAAAAGAGAAAAGAATTCTTGGAATTGAAACAAGGTAATATGACGGTGACCGATTATGAGTGCGAATTTGTCAGGCTTAGTAAATATGCTAGAGAATGTGTGTCCACAGAGGCTATCATGTGTAAAAGGTTTGAGGATGGGTTAAATGATGATATCCGACTATCAGTGGGTGTACTAGAAATAAAAGAGTTTGTTATTTTAGTTGAGAGAGCCTGTAAGGCAGAGGAGCTATTAAAAAGAAAAGGCAAAGTTGAGACAGACACACAAGATACAAAGAAGAGACAAATGAGTAGGTCATTCCAAGCTACATCCAAAAGGCCAAAGGAGTTTTCTACCAGATCTAATTTCTCAGCCACGTATTCTAGTCAGAATAGAGGCAGCAGATTTAAGGATTCGAAAGCTCAGACCACCTCGACTGCGAGTGTAGGTAATGTTGGACAGGGTAGATCAGGGTGTCCACAGTGTGGTAGACTTCATTATGGTCCTTGTCGGGCAGGCGAAAATGTTTGTTATAAATGCGGTGCTCCAGATCATTTTGTACGAGAATGTCCAGAGGTAGCTAATCGAGAGATAACACAGAGTGCTAGATTTGGAAATGCTCCTACTAGAGGTGACACGAGGCAACTAGGAGTAGGACTAAGTAACAGAGGTACCTCAAGAGATTCAGCTGTGAGACCAGATGCTAGAGCCCATGCAAGGACTTATGCTATTCGTACACGCGAAGAGGCATCCTTCCCCGATGTGATTACGGGTACATTTTCTCTACATAATATTAATGTCATTTCTTTGATTGATCCGGGTTCAACTCATTCATATGTTTGCAAGAAATTGATGCCTAGTATAAGTATGCCTATAGAATCTACAGAATTTGTAATTAAAGTATCGAATCCATTAGGCAAGCATGTATTAGTAGATAAAGTATGTAGAAATTGTCCTTTGATGATTAGAGGCTACTGTTTTCTGGCCGATCTCATGCTATTGCCATTTGATGAGTTTGATGTGATTCTTGGTATGGATTGGTTGACTACACATGATGTGATAGTGAATTGTGGGAAGAAATTAATCGAGTTGAAGTGTGAAAATGGTGAAATTATTCGGGTTAATTCAGAAGAATTAGATAGTTCATTTTCCATAATTTCTGTTATGTCTGCTCAGAAATGTTTGAGAAAAGGGTATGAAGCTTATCTTGCTTTTGTGTTGAACACTAAAGATCCAAAATTGAAAGTTGAATCAGTGCCTGTGGTATGTGAGTTTCCCGATGTGTTTCCGGAAGAACTATCAGGTTTGCCTCCTGTTAGAGAAGTTGAGTTTGGTATTGAGTTGATTCCAGGTACCACGCCCATTTCTATTGCTCCTTATAGAATGGCTCCGTTGGAATTGAAAGAATTGAAAGCTCGATTTGAGAGAATTAACAGAGAAAGGCTTTGTAAGACCCAGTAGTTCACCATGGGGTGCACCAGTGCTATTTGTGAAAAAGACAGATGGATCGATGAGATTGTGCATAGATTATCGGCAACTTAACAAGGTAACAGTAAAGAATAAGTATCCATTGCCTAGAATTGATTATCTGTTTGATCAATTGAAGGGAGCTACTGTGTTTTCCAAGATAGATTTGAGATCCGGATATTATCAGTTGCGAGTTAAAGAGTCAGATGTCCTGAAGACTGCTTTCCGGACTAGGTATGGTCATTATGAGTTCCTTGTGATGCCATTTGGCTTGACTAATGCTCCTGCCTTTTTCATGGACTTAATGAACCGAATTTTCAGACCGTACCTGGATAAGTTTGTAGTTGTGTTCATTGATGATATTTTGATTTATTCTCATGATGAGACTGAGCATACAGAGCATTTGAGAACAATTTTACTGATTTTGAGAGATAATCGGTTGTATGCCAAGTTCAAAGCAAAAGTGAGTTTTAGTTCACGAGAAGTTGGTTTTCTTGGACATATTGTCTCGGTGAAGGTATTAAGATTGATTCAAGCAAGATTTCAGCCATTGTTAATTGGAAGCCTCCTAGAAATGTATCAGAATTTAGAAGTTTTCTTGGTCTTGCCGGATATTATAGATGATTTGTAGAGGGATTTTCTATGATAGCTACCCCGCTGACAAGATTGCTGCGAAAGGATGTCAAGTTTGAATGGACTAAGAAGTGTCAACGAGTTTTGATAAGTTAAAAGCATTGTTGACTAAAGCTCCTGCTTTTAGTACAACCGAGAACCTGTAAGGAGTTTGTGATTTACAATGTGATGCGTCCATGGATGGACTTGGTTGTGTACTTATGCAGGAAGGGAAGGTAATCGCTTATGCCTCTAGACAGCTAAAGCCACATGAGAAGAACTATCCGACACATGATTTAGAGCTAGCTGCCATTATTTTTGCGCTGAAAATTTGGAGACATCATTTGTACGGTGAGAAGTGCCACATATTTCTTGATCAAAAAAGTTTGAAATATTTGATGACTCAAAAGATTTGAATTTGAGGCAAAGAAGATGGTTAGAGTTGATTAAAGATTATGAGCTAGTGATCGATTATCACCCATGTAAGGAAAACGTTGTTGCTGATGCTTTGAGTAGGAAATATTTGTTTGCATTAAGAGCTTTGAACACTAGTCTAGCCTTATCAGATGATGGTTTTATCTTAGCTGAGTTGAGAGCCAAACCGATGTTTCTTGAAGAAATTTATGAAGCTCGAGAAAAATGATTGTGAGTTGTTAGCCAAAAGAGATTAGTGTGAGTCGGATATAGAGTCGATTTTCAGATCAATTCGGCGGTTGTTTGATGTTCAAAGACAGGAGGTATGCGTACCAAAGAATGATGAGCTTATTCGAAAGATTTTACAGAAGCACATAGTAGTTCTTTGTCTATTCATCCAGTAGTACAAAGATGTATAATGATTTGAAGAAAATGTATTGGTGGGTAGGAATGAAAAGGGACATTTCAGAGTTTGTTTCTAGATGCTTGATCTGTCAGCAGGTAAAAGCCGAACATCAGGTACCTTCAGGTTTATTGCAGCCCGTGCTAGTCCCTGAGTGGAAATGGGATCGAATTACTATGGATTTTGTGACAGGATTGCCGTTTACACCGACAAAGAAAGATGCAGTATGGGTTGTGATTGATAAATTAACGAAGTCGGCTCATTTTATTCCAGTTTGTATGGATTATTCACCTGACAAGTTGGCCGAGTTGTATATTTCAGAGATAGTCAGACTACACGGGGTACCATTATCGATCATTTCAAACAGAGATCCAAGATTTACTTCACTATTTTGGAAGAAATTACAGAAGGCTTTGGGCACAAAGTTAAGTTTTAGTACAGCTTTCCATCCTCAAACCGACGGTCAGTTAGAGAGAGTTATTTAGTTACTTGAAGATATGCTTAGATGCTGTGTATTGGAATTTCAAGGCAGTTGGGAAAAAGTTTACCATTAGTAGAGTTTGCCTATAATAATAGTTACCAGTCGAGTTTGAAGATGACACCTTATGAAGCTTTGTATGGACGTAAATGTTGCACACCTTTGTATTGGACAGAGCTTAAGGAAGATCAAATTTACGGGGTTGATCTAGTTAAGGAAATAGAAGAGAAAGTAAAAATCATCAGAGATTGCTTGAAAGTAGCTTCAGACAGACAAAATTCGTATGCAGATTTAAAAAGAAAAGAGATTGAATATCAAGTTGGTGACAAAGTTTTTTTGAAAGTATCTCTGTGGAAGAAAGTTCTTAGATTTGGCATGAAAGGCAAACTAAGTCCACGTTTTATTGGACCGTTTGAAGTGATTGAGAGAGTCAGACCATTAGCATATCGGTTAGCTTTGCCGATTGAGTTAGAGAAGATTCATAATGTATTTCATGTGTCTATGCTACGTCATTATCGTTCAGATCGTCACATGTGATTTCTCGATGAGAGGTTGAGATTCAGCCGGACATGACTTACGGTGAAGAACAAGTAAAGATTCTAGCTCGAGAGGTAAAGTAATTAAGGAACAAAAGTATTGCACTTGTGAAAGTAATATGGAATAGACATGGGGTAGACGAGGCTACATGCGAACCTGAAGAGGCTATGTGAAAACAAGACCCAAATCACTTCATAGGTAAGATTTTTGGGACGAAAATCCCAAAAGGGGAGAAATGTAACATCCCGAAATAGGGCCTAAACGGAGCAGTGGTTACGAAACCACAAATTCGAGGTAGAAAAATTTATTTTATTATTATTTTGAGGTTCATGATATGATTACATGATTGTGCGAAAATTTCGTGATGAAATTCTATGCATAAAATGCTTAATTTGAAGTTAGGGACTAAATCGAATAAGTTGTAAAATTTACATTCTAGAAGTTTTTAGTATGAAATTGTTTTGGAATATTAATTAGGAGGTCTTAAATAGCAATTTGACCAATTTTAAGTTCATTGACAAAATTAAGACATGGAAGGAATTTTTAAAAGTTTAGTAAGGAGGGGCATTTTGGTCATTTGGATATTAAATGAAATAAAATGGGAAAAATAACACAAAATGGTCATCTTCTCCTTAAGTTGCTGCGAAATTTGCTCTCTCCATAGCTAGGGTTTCTTCAATTTTCAAGCTCCATAGTAAGTGAGTCCAAGCCTGTTTTTAATGATTTTTACGTTTTTGAGATCCCGGTAATTCGATAAAGCTTATGCTAGCAATAATTTAAGTTAGGGTTCATATTTGGAAAAATACCCATAGTTGAAAAGTGTTTATTTTGATGTTTTATGATAGAATATGAGGTCTTAGATTATGTTAGATAACTTGTGCTACTCGGTTTTAGGTAAAAACGAGTAAAAGGGCTTAATCGGTAAAATACCTAATAGTCATAAGTGCATGTTAGAGTATGAATTTATGCTGCCATAGAAGGGAAAAATGATCAACATGTTATAAAACATAAGAATAAGGGATGAAGTTTAATTTTGAGCCTAGGGACAAAAGTGTAATTATGCAAAAGTTTAGGGACAAAATGTAATTTTTCCAAAGTTCATATTAAATGTTGTTTTAATGAATGTATGTATTAAATAAGTTAAATTTGCTATTATAGATCAAGAAGAACGGAATTCAGGAGTAGATCGGGGAAAAGAAAAAGTAAAGGACTAAATTGTAAAGTTTAGTCACATTTTGTATCAAGGTAAGTTTACTGATGAAATAAATGCAATATTCTTATATTTTACATTATTATTGTTAATTTCCAGCATTTATATACTTATTTTTTGAGAATATTAAAGTCAAATTAAAGGCTAAGTAGCAGAGGAAAAGCATTAGGAAGCCCCATTTGAACCTTAGGAATATTAGGATATTGGGGTTGACAAGACAGGATAGAAATGAGCCATGTAAGTCCATATTAGATATATGGCTTTGGAGACAGGAATGAGCCATGTAAGCCCATATTATATATATAAATATGGCATTGGAGATAGGAATAATTCATGTAAGTCCATGTCGAAGACATGGCATTTGTGAGACATTGATAGACAGGAACGACCCTAGTATCCTTAGTATTCCGAGTGGTTCATCGGGTCATTCTATATGTTAAATCATAGTGCATTATCAGCAAAAACAGAAGGTAGATTATATTTATGAATAGTGAAAGGTCAGGTAAGAAAGAAGGTAAGTGAGTAAAGAAGAAGGTAGAAAATGAGAAATAAAGAAAGTTTATAAGGCTAGGTGACTTGATGTATATTTATTCATTATGTTGAATGTTGTAATTTATTTGCTTGTAAGCTTACTAAGCCTAGTGCTTACTCTCTTATTTTCTTTTTCTTATAGTTTTTATCAAGCCACTCAGGGATCGAAGGAAACGTCAGAGACTCGATCACACTATCGAAGAAATTACATTGGTATAGTTAGACGTTTCGTTTTGTGTATGGCATGTATAGGAACTTGGTTTCTTTTGATATGATATGATCAATGAATGATGTGTAAATATTTTCTAGTGATTAGCTAATAGAATGGCTGATGATATACATGTTTAATAGTATGTATGATTAAGTAGTAACTATCACATGAAAACTATGAAAAATGTGAAAGTAACTTATAAACAGATTCAAGTATCAGAAATAACGTGATTTTGAAAAATCACAAAAATTTGTGGAGACATGGTTTGATAGTGAATAATATATGAAATTAAATCTCATTGTGTCTATCTTCATATGGAATAAGCAAAGCAGGTAAAAGTTTTGTATTTTATAAGATATTTGAGTTTTAGTGAAATAGGGCCAGAGCGATTTCTGGATCCCCTGTTTCAATTTTAGAAATTCACCATAAATTGTATAAAAATAATTACACTCATACTTTATATTTACAGATTTATTATTGAGTCTAGTTTTAAGAGAAACAAACTTCATAGTCATTGAAATTTTGTACAGAGAGATATCTAATTCGTAATACACAGAGGTCAGAGCAGTCAAACCCTGAAACAGGGGAAACTTTAACTAATAAACTGTACTAATTGGCCCAGCCAAAAATTCTAGAAAAAAATTAGTAAATAGATATATGAGTCTAGTTTCAGGGAAAATTTACGGAATTGGATTTTTAGTTTCGGAACTCGAGATATGAATTTTTAAGTTACTATGATGCAGTTAGCCAGCTTGTCTAAAATTTCTAAAACAAATTGTTTGAGTTGTTTAATTAATAAATTAAGCCCGTTAACACCTCGTGCTCGACTCCGGTGATAGTCTCGGGTACGGAGGTGTTACACACCTGTGTGTCTAGGCCGTGCCAAACCTGTAGGGTATACTGAGTTAATTTGAAGGACTCCTCGAGAGGACACACGGCCGTGTAACATGACCCTGTATCACACACGGCAAAGACACACGCCCGTGTCTCTGCCTGTGTGGACAAAAATAGGCTAAATGCAAAGCCAATTTTCCACCCTTTTCTCATGCATAGCTAGCAATCAAAATGATATCATTTCAAATACATTTATAGGCAGCCAAAATATCCATTTCAATACACATTATAAGCCATTTCAAAATCAAGCATTCATATACTCAAACCAATACCATTTGTACATTCAAACTCATACCAACTAGCATGATTCATTCCTCATTACTCACCTATTCAATCATATACCAAAGTACATATCATACTTATCAGTACAACCTATTTCAATAGTTATTTTTTACTACCATCAATCACACGCAAAGCTTGACTCACAAATCATCTATTAGCCATTCATTTATTAAGTCTAAATTCATGCTTTTAATAAGTAAATACTTATCATATACCAATTGAACAAATGATCATCTTGAACTATCACCAACCATACCAAATTATGCCATTACACAATGCAAATTACACATCAAACATAAGTCATTAATAAGCCATATAAATGGCCAAATACATCACCAAAACCTTTATCAAAAAGACTCAAGCCTATACAAGCCATATAACCAAGTCACAAGTGTATAAATACCGAAATAAAAAATCGGATAGTGTGATGCGATCTTTGCCAACTTCCAACCCGAGTGAACGTTTGAATCACTATAAAATATAGAAAAATAACACAAAGTAAGCTATAAATCTTAGTAAGCTAGTATGGAAATAAACTCATATTACTAAATAACTGCATTTAAAACCATTATTCAAAACATGATATAATTCATATGATTACACCATTCTATCTCTAATACATGCACATAGTTAAACAAGATTTTCATGAGTTTATTCATTCAAAACACATATAGTTTGAATACTTATTATCAAATCATTCACATCTTCTTATGCATAAGCAATTATATATATAAAATTTATTCAATTCAATTTCCATCCCCTTTTTTTTAGCCTAGTGAATTATGTGAAATATCATCAAATAACGGTATTCCGTACACTATGTGCCATATTTATATTTAGTTAAGACAACTATAACTCATATCTCATATATCATTCAATTTATACCTCATTATAGCCAAATAAACACATTCTAGCATGAAACATACTTATACATAAATCTTTCTCATTTCGTATACATGATACACTAAGAACTTACCAAATTACCTTTATTTGATTCTCATATAGGTTTTGTACGTACCTGTATCACTTAATTCAATTGTACTTTCATTCTCGTCTTGACTTTTCCCGTCGAACCCTTCGAAATCATTAAGGATACTCGGATATCATATAAAGCTCAAACAATGCCATATCCCAGATATGGTCTTACATGTTATCTCATATCGATGCCAATGTCCCAGACATGGTCTCACATGAAATCATATAATGTTGCCAATGTCCTAGACATGGTCTTACACATAATCACAATACAATGCCAATGTCCCAGACATGCTCTTACATGTAATCTCATCTCGGTAATCTTAATGTCATGACATTTGTATCCTATACTATTCCTAAGGTTCGTGCGGGACTTTCAGATATCGTAACTTCGTCGATTCTTGCTCGTATTCATGACCATTCATCATTCAATTCAATTTAATAATAATTAAGCATTTATAAAACAATTTAAATATGTTTATTAGCATACGAACTTACCTCGTTCGCTATAACGAAGAATTAGGTCGACTAATCTGATACTTTGTTTTCCCTTGTTCTAGATCCGAATCTCATTTTTCTCAAGCTATATAATAACAAAATTTACTTATTTAATCATTAATTCATTCAATTTAGCACAATTTACACATTTTGGCAAAATTACACTTTTGCCCTTATTATTTCACATTTTTGCAATTTAGTCCTTATCACATATAATTGCAAATTTGTGCAATTAAGGACAAGCCCATGCTAGCCGAATTTTACCCAAACTACTAACAGCCCATATTTTTAGTTTATTCACACATCTAACCATGAATTTTACATTTTTCTCAATTTAATCCTTAATTTGCATTTAAACTCAAAATCACCTAGTAAAACTTGTAACATTCATAACAAATATTCATAACCTATCATCAAACATCAAGACACACATATATTCATCAATGGTACCATCTAAAATTTTTGACAGTTTCAAAAATTAAGGCACGGGCTAGCTAGATTACAAAGCAACGATCTCAAAAACGTAAAAATTATTAAAAACAAAAAAAAACCACTCACCGAATTAACTTCCAAGCTTGGACGAATACTCAAGCTTCCATGGTTGTTCAAAATTTTCATTTTCAATGGATAAATAAAGGAGAAAGATGATACAAATGTTTTTTTTATTATTATTAAACTTATTTATTTCCTAAATTACTATATTATCCTTCATTAATAAACATGTTAAACATCCATTTCATGCCCATTAATGTCCACTCAACATGTCAATGGTCTAATATCAACATAAATACCTTTAATTTAATGTTCTATAGCTATTAGAAACTTTTAGCTAATAGAACTCAACTTCTGCACTTTATGCGATTTAGTCCTTTTTACCGAATTAACCACTCAAATGGTAAAATTTCTTCACGAAATTTTCACACAACCCTAATATCATGTTATAAATATTAAAATAATAATAAAATAATTTTTTTGACTTCAGATTTGTGGTCCCAAAACCACTGTTCTGATTAACCCTAAAAACGGGCTATTACAACTCTCCCCCCTTAGGGATTTTTATCCCCGAAAATCTTATCAGAGAATAGATTAGTGATTTGCTTCCACTAGCCTCATCAATACGTCATAACAAGCTGAGTTTCTACTTCTGAAAGAGATACTATAGATAAAGGATCTTATATGTATCATCACATCATATATATAAGAAACACATTATAGATCTTCTCAAGTTTTGACGGTAGTCTCATACGGTCGCATTCTCTCAGTAATCTCATACAGCCCGATAAATCACAAACTCAAATTCTCTTTATAACTAAATCGAGAAACTCTATTCCCACTATAATACTTTCACAAATACTCAATTTTCTAACTAAAATTCAATACTTTTACGTATCAAGGCCGCATATGATTTCTGTCAATCTAAAACTGCTTTTAAACTGTCACAAATTACTTTTATTTCTCCTTAGTCTTTCTAATCACATCGACCCCGTAATTCTTTTTATCAAAATTCTATTCAATACAATGGATTTCAGTAATTGCAACCATACCATACTCATAAAATGCTATCTTAATACTCATCTCATAACTATTATTATACGTAAACTTATCCAACAGTAAATGTTTTTCTCGGTTGCTTTCAAATTTTAAAACACAATAACGAAACATTACCTCGTGAATCTGAAGCTTTCCCTCAGATTAGCCATATGTTGAAGAATTCAATGTGATGCTAAATTGAAACTGTTTATCGAAAGCTTACTGTAGTTTTCTACCAAATCACAATATAGAATTCAAGTCTCTACCCGAAATAATGGAGTCTGGCACGCTGTTTGATTTGAAAATCTCTTATATGAATAACTCAGCTAATCTATCAAAAGAGAAATTCGTACTACGGATATAAAATATGCAGACTTCTTCAAACAGTCAACAATAGTTTAGATAACATCTGTCTTTTACAATTTTCATTGAAATTCTACTTCATTACTACTCAGATAGTAGCACATGCTGTAACAATCTTAAAAACAATTGATGATCAGCATTAGCTTGTTGATAGATCAGACATTTGGATACAAAGTTAGAAGAATTTTGTTTCAAATTAATTTTAATACAATTGTCTCAGATTATTGAACATCTTAGTACTCCCTCATTGAACAAATAATTACCACTGTGAGCCATTTGTAACAATTGTTGCATATTGTCTGGATTTTCTCGATACACAAACTCTATTTTGAAACATCAAACAATGATTGATTCCAAAATGAAATTCTGAATCATGAGTCAATTTATGTTGAACCCCTTTTTACCTTGCAATTCCCTGATACCTTTTTGAACTCTACAAATTAGCTGAATGCTTTTAACACAACTAATATCTGTCTAACATCTGGTTAGATCAATCGCGTATTCATCGCTCGTAAAACACGTTTCCTGCTCAGAATATCCATGATTGTAATCATTCTTCCCTGGATGAAAATCAGTTTTAACTCAAATCCTTTCGACGATTCAAGCCACCTTTACTGTCCCAAATTTAAATCTTTCTTTAACATTAAATATTTTAAACACTCTTTCGATCAACAAATAGGTTACATTACTCACCAAACAATCAATGTCACTGACTATTCAACGCGAATACCTTATCAATCATCTCCAATTTATAAGTAGTAAAACTCTTTCAATACAGCTTTAACTGTATGTAAGCATAAGCTATCATTATACATTCTTGTATTATAACATAGTTCAAACCATTTAATGACGCATGACTAAAAATCATAAACTCTTTACCCAGTGCAGGCTGAACCAGAACTAATTACTCAATTGATAATGTCTTCAACTGATTACCACTTTATTAATAATATCATATCATGTAGGCTTCACAAGCACGATGATTTTCCCAATCAAAACAACTTTAGTTTACAAAAACATTTCTCAATAAAACCGTTCCGATAAATATAATTCAGTATCACGTCTTCTAGAATATGAATTATTCATTCGGACTATTCATCAATTAACACATGAACGTACAAAAAATTATTTATAGATCTGAGGATAAACTAAAACACATATAACTCCTTTAACCTTTCAAGAAAATAACTCAAATCAAACTAGACAACTGAATCGATCTCAGCTGTCAAACAATAACTTCTCAAAGAAAACCTTTCTTCATGTTGTCAAGATAACTCAGGCATACAATTTGTCGCAATTTCTTCAGGATATTAATCAAAGATCTTTAAAAATTACATAATTCAAACATAACATCCCATGTTTAACTCATTGACAATATCAAGATTACTTGGGAATGATAACCAATATATAGATTTGAGCTTGATCTTTCACCATTTACACTTTTGCCGATGCTATCCCTTTCCCAAGTCTAGAATAAGATTATATATAATAGAACTATTACAATTATTAATCAATGAAGCTTTGAACCATATTGAAGCCACAACCATTAGATAGATTTAAAATCATAGTACTATACTAAGGCCAACATCTCAGTCCTACAGATAGGTAATGTCCCAGCTATTAATAATGCATTTTGAACACAAGAGAAATTCGAATATGATTTCAATAGCAACCAGTGCAAAAACACAACCTCTATGAATTTGATAACTATACCATTGTACTCCCATGATCAAACTAGAATCATGTTAGACATAGTCATCTTCGTTAAAAGAATATCTCTTGCAGATAATCACATAGAATCATAATAAAATCGAGGTAGTGAAATCTCAAAATGTTGACCTATATAGAATTTCTAGAAGTTACAACCCATATAGAATGATAAAGATCCCAATGATATCCCAGAAAATTTCCAGAAGGAAGAAAAACACTTACAACCACTAAAATTATGGTGACAGAAGCAATATAATCTTCATGTACATTCAACTGAACAATAACTAGTAGAAACAGTATACTAGCAATCATACAGATTTTACCATTGACTTTTCTATCAACACAATGGAATAGAGTACCAGAGAAAAATAGAGCAATACCAATCATAAACCATATAGACCATAATGCTTTCGCCTAACAGTATGTTTAGCTAACGTTCTCATACAATAAGAATTCCTTTTGAAATTAAACAGTCATATATACTTCTAAGAATAAATGTACACGTAGAATGCCTAAAAAAAACCATAGTAACTGCCTGACTATAACCACTACACTCATCTATCATTTCAATCTAAACATTATTCCACTATCTAATTCTATCATCACTGATTTCACATTATCCTATTACTAACAAAAATCAATTCAGAAGAACTTCCAGTTAATAGATTCTTTAGATATTATACCTGAATATGTTGTTTCATCAAAGTCAACTTCTTCATTAACAGTGTTATAAGCCTAGTGTCGTGTAACCTCTCTACGAATAGAAAGGGTAGTGGGAAGGTAATACTCTGAATGGCCTTCAGAACGATCCGATATCTCTTCTAGTATTGTCTCTACTTGCTGACTCATCCTCTTATTTGATCACAATATTAATCTTTCAATTACGGAAACTCTGTAATTCCACACTTGTGAACTTATTCAATCTAATATTATGGATTTCATTTTAATACTTTATTGGTAAGGGGGTGAGGATTTTAAAGCCTCAAATTTAACTCTGACATAAACATGCATATCACACATACTATTATGAATGCCCAGTTCATTACTAATTCCACATTCTTAAAAAACCTAACAATCATTTACTTATGATCACTTTTGTACTTAACACATAGCTCATACGCTAAATCAAATCATTAGTTCACAATCAAAATATTCACATAGTAATCATAGACCAAACATCACAACTTATACGCTCATATAATTATAACATTTATCAATAGCAGAATATCATGCACTCTGATTTACACCTTTATAAGTTTCAACTCATCACCAACACATTTTCACTCAAATGTTTGAGTATAACATTTTGTACTATAGGAATTAGCTCAGTTGGAAAGCATATCTGTCTAATTAAAACAATTTTCATCAGAATCGGGAGATATCACACTATCACAGGTTAAATATGGCATGTATATCTAAACTCTCACTTGCTACGTTAGTCCTAGAATCAACTAAATTGTAGCTCTAATACCAATAAAATGTAACACCCTTAACCTGTATCCGTCACCGAAATAGGGTTACGAGGCATTATCAATCAAATCACATCAATATTACATACTTTAAACATTCATAGTCATAATTATGAAAACACAATCATATTATCCCTTATGAAACTCTTCAAGGCCTCAGAACATGATTAGAAGTGGTTCCGGACTAAACCGATAACATTTGTAAACTTTGTGAAACTTATAAAATTTTCAAACATTCATGGGTCACACGCCCGTGTGAATAGGCCGTGTGCCTCACAAGGCCACCCGACACACCCATGTCTCAGACTGTGTGAAAACAGGGCATACATACTGACGTAGGTCACAAGGCCGGCCACACACCCCTATGCCAGCCTATGTGTCACACATGGCAAGTAGACACACCCGTGCCAAACCTGTAGGGTATACTAACTTAATTTGAAGGACTACCCCAGAGGACACACGGCCGTGTAACATGACCCTGTATCACACACGGCAAAGACACCATTTTCTCATGCATAGCTAGCAATCAAAATGGTATCATTTCAAATACATTTATAGGCAACCAAAATATCCATTTCAATACACATTATAAGCCATTTCAAAATCAAGCATTCATATACTCAAACCAATACCATTTGTACATTCAAACTCATACCAACTAGCATGATTCATTCCTCATTACTCACCTATTCAATCATATACCAAAGTACATATCATACTTATCAATACAACCTATTTTAATAGGTATTTTTTACTACCATCAATGACACACAAAGCTTGACTCAAAAATCATCTATTAGCCATTCATTTCTTAAGTCTAAATTCATGCTTTTAATAAGTAAATACTTATCATATACCAATTGACCAAATGATCATCTTGAACCATCACCAACCATACCAAATTATGCCATTACACAAGGCAAATTACACATCAAACATAAGTCATTAATAAGCCATAGAAAATAGCCAAATACATCACCAAAACCTTTGTAAAAAAGACTCAAGCCTATACATGCCATATAACCAAGTCACAAGTGTATAAATACCAAAATCAAAAATTGGATAGTGTGATACGATCTTTGCCGACTTCCAACCTAAGCGAACGTCCGAATCACTATAAAATATAGAAAAATAACACAAAGTAAGCTATAAATCTTAGTAAGCTATTATGGAAATAAACTCATATTACTAAATAACTGCATTTAAAACCATTACTCAAAACATGATATAATCCATATGATTGCTTCATTCTATCTCTAATTCATGCACATAGTTAAACAAGATTTTCATGAGTTTATTCATTCAAAACACATATAGTTTGAATACTTATTATCAAATCATTCACATCTTCATATGCATAAGCAATTATATATATAATTTATTCAATTCAATTTCCATCCCCTTTTTTTAGCATAGGGAATTATGTGAAATATCATCAAATAACGGTACTCCGTACACTATGTGCCATATTTATATTTAGTTAAGACAACTATAACTCATATCTCACATATCATTCAATTAATACCTCATTATAGCCAATAAAAACATTTTGGCGTGAATCATACTTATACATAAATCTTTCTCATTTCGTATACATGATACACTAAGTGTAACAGTCCGGTTTTGACCCTAGTCGGAATAGTGGGTTCGAGGCCACAAATCTGAGTGTAAAAAAATATTTTAATATTATTTTTTGTGTCTGTGATATGTGAATTTATAACTATGAAGTTTCTGTTATTTAATTTGTCTGTTTCTGTGCTTAATTATGATAAAGGACTAAATCGCGTAGATGCAAAAGTTGCATGTTATATGTTAATGGGGTTAATTGGCCTTGGCTTTTAAAATAAAGGCCCTTGCATGTCAAATTTACCATTTATGTTAATGGTGGACAATGTTGGACATGTAGTAGTTAAAATTTTATGATATATGTTATGGATAAAATAGTAAATTAATTAATAATGTATATTAAATAAAGAAAACATGAAACTGGCCATATTATCATGCATATAGCCGAAAATCAAAGAAAATAAAAAGGAAGAAAGACATGCAAGGTTTCGGCTAGTTTGATCCTTGATTAAGGTATGAATTTTCATCTGTTTTTTATAATTTCTACGTTTCTATGATCGTTGCTTTGTGTTCTTCAAAACCCATGTATGAATTTTTGTTTCTGTTGAAGATTATGAAATGTGTCATTGAAGATTTTATGAGCTTTGTAATGTTTTTATATGGATTATGAAAGATATATGTGAGATTATCATGCTTTGTTCTTGAATTTTGATGGAATAGAGCTATTTGGGCTAATTTGTGAAAATGAGGCTTTGAAGGACTAAATTGTAAATTAAATATGTTATTTGGACTTGTATGGAAGCTATTTATATTCAGCCATGCTATAGTCTTGGTGAATTTTGCATATTTGTAATTTTGTGAAAAATGGACTAAATTGTCAAAGTGTGAAAATGTAAGGGCCAAAATGCAAAGTGCCCTAAATATGTGT
The DNA here is from genome assembly GCA_025698465.1 of Gossypium longicalyx. NCBI lineage: Eukaryota > Viridiplantae > Streptophyta > Magnoliopsida > Malvales > Malvaceae > Gossypium > Gossypium longicalyx. The sequence goes on from CM046995.1 coordinate 50,441,735, forward strand.
TCATGGATTATTTTGAATGAAATGAATGCTTGAATGGTTGAATTTGAATTTTATTAGATCAAGAACAAAGAAAATCGGGATTAGATCAAGAGAAGCCCAAAATAGTTGAATAGTTGACTCGTTTCCGTCGGAATTCCGTACGAGGTAAGTCAAATTACAATTACGTGTTAAATTGACTAAATTCTGTGCATATATATATATATATATATATATATACTATAATCTTTATTGGACGAATTTGAGAGCTTGATGAATAAATTTCGAGTAAACTCCGATAATATGATAGTATCTGAAAAGCTCTGTACGTTTCTGAAAGAATATTGATATTGATCTGGGATATCGTGTAAGACCTTGTCTGGGACACAGGCCTCGATTTGAGATTAATGTGTAAGACCATGTCTGGGACATTGACATCATATCTTATTTCGTATAAGACCCTGTCTGGGATAGAGACATCGATACTTAATTACATGTAAGACCACGTTCGGGACATAGGCATTGTACCCATTTATGGGTATCTGAATCTTTTCTGAACCGTCTGATGATAAAGTACGAGATATGATAACGAATAGATGAAATGTATAATCTATACAGGTACGTTTGAATCGTACTAAACTTTTGAATATGAAAGACTCTGTTTCTATGAAATAATGAATACAAAGTATGTATGAAATCATGGAAATGAAACATGACATGTATACAAGCAAATGAGCATGGTTAGGCTCATGAAATACTTTGTGAAATGGTTATAAATTCTTGCTACTGACTTTTATTTTCTATGCTTTAATGGTTAGACCAATTGTATTTGGCTTACTAAGCTCTTTGTAGCTTACTCTGTGTGTCTGTTTTACTGTTACTGTAGCTACTGAAGGCTCGGAGATAGTCGAGGATCGTCACCACACTATCGAACTCATTTTGGTACTTTTGAAAGTGTAAATATTTTTAAGTATGTCATGTATAGGCTAGAATGTTTATGTAAGTAAGATTTGATATGTATATACGTTATGTAATGAGAGTTGGCTAGCAAATGATAAGTTTGTGCATAGTTTTAATATTTTTTTGGTGATGCTAAAAGATGTATGTTTGAAATGTTTTATGATCTAATATGATTTGGTAATTTTAAGCATGGAATTGGCTGAAAATGTTGGTATAAATGTTGTCTAATATTGCTTAGGAATGACCCAAAAAGGGGTGGCAAGTTGGCTTAAACCAAGCCTGCATTGTGCCACACGGTCAGGGACCACGGGCGTGCCTTGTGGCTGTGTAGGTAAAGCAGTAACCTCTTAAGACCACACGGCTAAGACACATGGGCGTGTCATCTGACCGTAGGCTCAAGCCAGTAGCTAGCAAAGAATCACATGACCATAGCACACGGGTGTGTCCGCTGGCTGTGGGTGAAAGTCAGTATGTATGCCTTATTTTTGGCACGGCTGGTTCACATGGGTGTGTCTAGTGCCCATGTGAGGCACACGGCCTGGTCACATGGCCATGTGAGCTCAACAGAATTGAAAAAATTTTTTGAGTTCTGAAATTTATGAATGTGTTCAGTTTAGTCCCGACTGTCCTTTACAGTATGTTTTAGGTCTTGTGGACTTTCATAAAAGATGAATTGTTGGCAACTCATGTATTATTGTTATTTGATAACTGTGATTCTAAATCGGTCTGAAATATTCTGTCTGTCTGGTAATGCCCCTTACCTATTCCGATGACGGTTACGAGAGAAGGGTGTTACATTTAGTTGGTATCAGAGTTATGGTTTAGTCGGTTCTAGGACTACCATAGTGTATGTGAGTCTAGTTATACATGTCATATATTTGAAACTGCGATAGTGTGATGAATCCTGACATTGAAATGTGCTTTTATATAGCAAATAGATCCCAATAGAGCTGTAGCTGACGATGTACAAAGCAATGCACCTGCTTCCGCGCAAGGGATAGTGCAAGCTGATTCTAGACCAGCTTCAAGTAGCTTTGATGATGAGGCTAAACAAGTCTTCTATCAGATGATGAATGATTGGTCCACCCAATATATTAGAACCAATCTGGCTGTACAACAACCTCCACCCCGGTTAATCCTTCTCAAATTCTTGTTATGCCTTCAATGAATCTGGTTCAGTTAAGTAGACCACCAGTTGTTAAGATTAGAAAGAATGGGGCTGAAGAGTTCCGAGCTACAACGAACGATGATGCTGAAAAAGCCAAATTCTGGTTAGAAAATACAATACGAGTATTTGATAAAATGTCTCTGAATCTTGAAGAATGTGTAAAATGTGTCATTTCACTTCTGAGAGATACGTCGTACCATTGGTGGGAAACTTTAATATCTGTGGTTCTGAGTGAACGGGTTACTTGGGATTTCTTCCAAGCTGAATTTTAGAAAAAATACATTAGTCAGAGATTCATCGATCAGAAACGTAAAGAGTTTCTCGAGATTAAACAAGGCCGAATGTCTGTTACTGAATACGAACGTGAATTTGTGAGATTGAACCAGTATGCTCGAGAATGTGTGTCAAATGAAGCAATAATGTGCAAAAGGTTTGAAGATGGACTAAACGAAGATATCCATCTGTTAGTTGGGATTTTGGAGATTAAATAAATGGTAGTGCTCATTGAGCGAGCTTGTAAAGATGAAGAATTAAGTAAAGAGAAAAGAAAAGCTGATTCTGAAGCTAGAGATGCTAGAAAGAGATCTTCAAGTAGATCATTTCAGTCTGTGTCAATGAAATTCTGAGATGATTATAGCTGTTCAAAGGCTGATGTAAGACATTCGAATCGAGATTGAGTTAGATCGCATTTGAATTTCAGAGCTCCTGTTACTTCTGTTGCAAGTGTCGAGAATGTCCGATTTGAGAAACCTGAATGTAAACGCTGTTGTAAAAGACATCCGGGAAATTTTAGATTGAATGACTGAGCCTGTTTCTGATGTGGATCTCTGGACCATTTTGTAAGAGACTATTCTGAACCTATTGAGCAAGATAAATTACAGAATCCGAGACCTAGCAACACCTCAGCTAGACGTAGACCTTTCAGAAATATGGGAAATGCAAGTGGTAGTCAAAGAACTACTAGGGATACTGTTGTTAGATCTGAGGCCAGAGCACTTACCAGAGCCTATGCTATCCGAGCTCGTGAGGAAGCCTCGTCTCCAGACGTGATTACTGGTACTTTTACTCTTTATGATACTTCTGTGATTGTATTGATAGACCCTGGATCAACACTTTCTTATATTTGTATGAAATTAGTGCACAGTAAGACTTTACCTATAAAGTCTACTGAATTCGTAATTAGGTTATCGAACCCCTTAGGCAAAAGTGTCTTGATTGATAAAGTCTACAAGAATTGCCCATTATTGATATGAGATATTTGTTTTCCTATTGATCTGATGCTTTTTCCTTTCGACGAATTTGATATAATTCTGGGAATGGACTGGTTAACTTTGCAAGATGCTATTGTGAATTGCAAAAGAAAAGTCATTGATTTAAGGTGTAAGAATGATGAGATAATTTGAATTGAGTCTAGTGATCTGAATGGACTACCAGCTGTGATATCTGCAATGAAAGCATGAAAATATGTAAAGATAGGCTATGAAGCCTACTTAGCTTATATCTTAGACTCGAAAGTGAATGAAAATAAAGTTAAATCTGTGCCTGTTGTCTGTGATTTCTCTGATGTGTTTCCTGAAGAACTACTGGGTTTGCCTCCGATTCGAGAAGTCAAGTTTGGTATTGAATTAGTACCTGGTACTACTCCGATTTTAATAGCTCCATATAGAATGGCTCCGACCGAGTTAAAGGAATTAAAATCTCAGTTACAAGAGTTGACTGATCGAGGATTTGCTAGACCGAGCATTTCACCATGGGGTGCTCCTGTTCTTTTTGTCAAAAAGAAAGATGGCACAATGAGAATGTGTATTGATTACCGTCAGCGTAATAAAGTGACTATAAAGAACAAATATCCTTTGCCCAGAATTGATGATTTATTCGACCAGTTGAAAGATGCTACTGTGTTTTCAAAGATAGATTTGAGATTGGGTTACTATCAGTTGCGAGTAACGGACTCTGACATTTCAAAAACTAATTTTAGAACGAGGTACGGGCATTATGAATTTTTAGTTATGGCTTTCGGATTGACTAATGCACCTGCTATCTTTATGGATTTGATGAATAGAATTTTCAGACCATATTTAAATCAATTTATTGTGGTATTCATTGATAATATATTGATTTATTCACGTGATGAATCTGAGCATGTTGAACATCTGAGAATAGTACTACAGACTCTGCGAGATAAACAGTTGTATACAAAGTTCAGTAAATGTGAGTTCTAATTGTGAGAAGTTGGTTTTCTGGGCCACATTGTGTCAGCATCGAGTATTCAAGTTGATCCGAACAAAAAATCTGCTATTCTAGATTGGAAGCCTCAGAGAAATGTTTTTGAAGTCCGTAGTTTTCTGATACTTGCCGGTTACTACAGACGATTCGTAAAAGGTTTCTCAATGATTGTGACTCCTTTGACAAAACTTCTCCAGAAAGATGTGAAGTTTGAGTGGTCTAAAAAGTGTCAGAACAGCTTTGATCAGTTAAAAGCTCTGTTAACTAAAGCTCCGGTACTTGTGCAACCTGAATCAGGTAAAGAATTTGTTGTTTACAGTGATGCTTCGTTGAACGGACTAGGATGTGTTCTAATGCAAGAAGGAAAAGTTATAGCTTATGCCTCGAGACAACTAAAACCGCGTGAAAAGAATTACCTGACACATGATCTAGAATTAGCTGATATTGTGTTTGCTCTGAAAATCTGGCGTCACTATCTATTTGGTGAGAAATGTCACATGTTTTCTGATCATAAAAGTCTGAAGTATTTAATGACACAAAAATATTTGAATCTACAACAGAGAAGATGGTTAAAATTGCTAAAAGACTATGAACTTATGATTGATTATCATCTAGGAAAAAACAAATGTTGTTGATGCCTTAAGTCAGAAATCATTGTTTGCTTTGACTGCAATGAATGCTCATTTGGGTCTATCTGATGATGGTTCAGTTTTAGCTGAATTAAAAGCGAGTCCCTTGTTCTTACAGCAGATTATTGAAGCTCAAAAAATTGATAATGAGATTTTGGCTAAACGAACTCAGTGTGATGTAGAGACTGGTTGAGAATTCAAAGTTGATAAAGAAAATTGTTTAAGATTTCGAGATCAAATTTGTATTCTGAGGAATCTAGAGTTGATTCAGATGATTCTGAGTGAAGCTCATAGTAGTTGTTTATCTGTACATCCAGGTAGTACTAAAATGTATAATGATCTGAAGCAGCATTATTAGTGGCCCGGAATGAAAAGAGATATCTCTAATTTTGTTTCTAAATGTTTAACCTGTCAGCAAGTTAAAGCTAAACATCAGGTGCCATCTGGGTTATTACAACCGATTATGATTCTGGAGTGGAAATGGGATCTAATGACCATGGATTTTGTTTCGGGTTTGCCCCTGTCTCTGAGAAAGAAAAACGCAATTTGGGTTGTAGTTGATCGTTTGACAAAATCAGCTCATTTTATTCCGATTTGATCGAATTATTTGTTTGATAAATTAGCTGAGTTATACAGTTCTGATATCGTGAGACTGCATGGTGTGCCAATGTCGATAGTGTCAGATAGAGACCCGAGATTTACATAGCGATTTTGGAAGAAATTGCAAGATGCTCTAGGTACTAAATTGAATTTTAGCACTGCTTTTCATCCACAAACGGACGGTCAATCTGAGTGGATTATTCAGATACTCAAGGATATGTTGATTTGTCGCATTCTTGAGTTTGAAGGTACGTGGGAAAAAGTGTTTCTGAAAGTATCTCCATGGAAGAAACTGTTCTGATTTGGTAAAAAAGGGAAGTTGAGTCCGAGGTTTATCAGACCGTATGAAATCATTGAGTGAGTTGGGCCGGTTGCTTATAGATTGAGGCTACCATCTAAGTTAGAAAAGATTCATAATGTGTTTCATGTATCAATGCTTCGACAATACAGATCTGATCCTTCGCATGTAATTTCACCGTCTGAAATTGAAATTCAGCCTGATATGAAGCCGATCCGTATTTTAGCTCGTGAGGTTAAAGAGTTACGAAACAAGAAAATTCCATTAGTTAAAATGATGTGGCATCGACATGGTGTTGAAGAGGCCACGTGGGAGTCTAAAGATGCTATGAGGCAATAATATCCGAATCTGTTTAACGGTAAGATTTTCGGGGACGAAAATCCCTAAAGGGGGAGAATTTTAACAGTCCGGTTTTGACCCTAGTCGGAATAGTGGGTTCGATGCCACAAATTAGAGTCTGAAAATAATATTTTAATATTATTTTCTGTGTCTGTGATATGTGAATTTATAACTGTGAAGTTTTTGTGATTTAATTTGTCTGTTTCTTTGCTTAATTATGATAAAGGACTAAATCGCGTAAAATGCAAAAGTTGCATGCTATATGTTAATGGGGTTAATTGGCCTTGGCTTTCAAAATAAAGGTCCTTGTATGTGAAATTTACCATTTAATTTAATGGTGGACAATGTTGGACATGTAGTAGTTAAAATTTTATGATATATGTTATGGATAAAATAGTAAATTAATTAATAATGTATATTAAATAAAGAAAACATGAAAGTGGCCATATTATCATGCATAAAGCCGAAAATCAAAGAAAATAAAAAGGAAGAAAGCCATTCAAGGTTTCAGCTAGTTTGATCCTTGATTAAGGAATGAATTTTCGTCTATTTTTTATAATTTCTATGTTTCTGTGATCGTTGCTTCGTGTTCTTCAAAACCCATGTATGAATTTCTATTTCTGTTGAAGATCATAAAATGTGTCATTGAAAATTTTATGAGCTTTGTAATGTTTTTTTATGGATTATGAAAGATATATGTGAGATTATCATGCTTTGTTCTTGAATTTTGATAGAATAGAGCTATTTGGGCTAATTTGTGAAAATGAGGCTTTGAAGGACTAAATTGTAAATTAAATATGTTATTTGGACTTGTATGGGAGCTATGTATATTCAGCCACGCTATAGTCTTGGTGAATTTTGCATATTTGTGATTTTGTGAAAAATGGACTAAATTGTTAAAGTGTGAAAATGTAAGGGCTAAAATGCAAAGTGCCCTAAATATGTGTTCATGGATTATTTTGAATGAAATTAATGATTGAATGGTTGGATTTGAAGTCCAAAATAGTTGAATAGTCGACTCGTTTTCGTCCGAAATCCGTACGAGGTAAGTCAAATTACAATTACGTGTTAAATTGACTAAATTCTGCGCATATATATATACTATAATCAGTATTGAACGAATTTCAGAACTTGATGAATAAATTTCGAGTAAACTCTGATAATATGATAGTATCTGAAAAGCTCTGTACATTTCTGAAAGAATATTGATATTGATCTGGGATATCGTGTAAGACCTTGTCTGCGACACAGGCCTCGATTTGAGATTAATGTGTAAGACCATGTCTGGGACATCGGCATCATATCTTATTTTGTATAAGACCCTATCTGGGATAGAGACATCGATACTTAATTACATGTAAGTCCACATTCGGGACGTAGGCATTGTACCCATTTATGGGTATATGTATCTTTTCTGAACCGTCTGATGATAAAGTACGAGATATGATAATGAATAGATGAAATGTATAATCTATACAGGTACGTTTGAATCGTACTAAACTTTTGAATATGAAAGACTCTGTTTCTGTGAAATAATGAATACAAAGTATGTATGAAATCATGGAAATGAAACATGACATGTCTACAAGCAAATGAGCATGGTTAGGCTCATGAAATACTTTGTGAAATGGTTATAAATTCTTACTATTGACTTTTATTTTCTATGCTTTAATGGTTAGACCAATTGTATTTGGCTTACTAAGCTCTTTGTAGCTTACTCTGTGTGTCTGTTTTACTGTTATTGTAGCTACTGAAGGCTCAGAGATAGTCGAGGATCGTCACCAGACTATCGAACTAATTTTGGTACTTTTGAAAGTGTAAATATTTTTAAGTATGTCATGTATAGGCTAGAATGTTTATGTAAGTAAGATTTGATATATATATACGTTATGCAATGAGAGTTGGCTAGCAAATGATATTTTTTTGCATAGTTTTAATATTTTTTTGGTGATGCTAAAAGATGTATGTTTGAAATGCTTTATGATCTAATATTTTTGGTCATTTTAAGCATGGAATTGGCTGAAAATGTTGGTATAAATGTTGTCTAATATTGCTTAGGAATGACCCAAAAAGGGGTGGCAAGTTGGCTTAAACCAAGCCTGCATTGTGCCACACGGTCAGGGACCACGAGCGTGCCTTGTGGCCGTGTAGGTAAAGCAGTAACCTCTTAAGACCACATGGCTAAGACACATGGGCGTGTCATCTGGCCGTAGGCTCAAGCCAGTAGCTAGCAAAGAATCACATGGCCATAGCAAACGGGTGTGTCTGCTGGCTGTGGGTGAAAGTCAGTATGTATGCCTTATTTTTGGCACGATTGGTTCACATGGGTGTGTCTAGTGCCCATGTGAGGCACACGGCCTGGTCATATGGGCATGTGAGCTCAACAGAATTGAAAAATTTTTTTGAGTTCTGAAATTTATGAATATGTTCGGTTTAGTCCCGACTGTCCTTTAAAGTATGTTTTAGGTCTCGTGGACTTTCATAAAAGATGAATTGTTGGTAATTCATGTATTATTGTTATTTTATATCTGTGATTCTAAATCGGTCTGAAACATTCTGTCTGTCTGGTAATGCCCCTTACCTATTCCGGTGACAGTTACGGGAAAAGGGAGTTACATTTAGTTGGTATCAGAGTTATGGTTTAGTCGGTTCAAGGACTACCATAGTGTATGTGAGTCTAGTTATACATGTCGTATATCTGAAATTGTGATAGTGTGATGAATCCTGACATTAAAATGTGCTTTTATATAGCAAATAGATCCCGATAGAGCTGTAGCTGACGATGTACAAAGCAATGCACCTGCTTCCGCGCAAGGGATAGTGCAAGCTGATTCTAGACCGGCTACAAATAGCTGTGATGATGAGGCTAAACAAGCCTTCTATCAGATGATGAATGATTGGTTCACCCAATATATTAGAACCAATCCGGCTGTACAACAACCTCCACCCCCGGTTAATCCTTCTCAAATTCTTGTTATGCCTTCAATGAATCTGGTTCAGTTAAGTAGACCACCAATTGTTAAGATTAGAAAGAATGGGACTGAAGAGTTCCGAGCTACAACGAACGATGATGCTGAAAGAGCCAAATTCTGGTTAGAAAATACAATACGAGTATTTGATGAAATGTCTCTGAATCGTGAGGAATGTGTAAAATGTGTCATTTCACTTCTGAGAGATACGTCGTACCATTGTTGGAAAACTTTAATATCTGTGGTTCCGAGTGAACGGGTTACTTGGGATTTCTTCCAAGCTGAATTTTAGAAAAAATACATTAGTCAGAGATTCATCGATCAGAAATGTAAAGAGTTTCTCGAGCTTAAACAAGGATGTATGTTTGTTACTGAATACGAACGTGAATTTGTGAGATTGAACCAGTATGCTTGAGAATGTGTGTCAAATGATGTGCAAAAGGCTTGAAGATGGACTAAACGAAGATATCCATCTGTTAGTTGGGATTTTGGAGATTAAATAAATGGTAGTGCTCGTTGAGCGAGCTTGTAAAGCTGAAGAATTAAGTAAAGAGAAAAGAAAAGCTGAGTCTGAAGCTAGAGATGCTAGAAAGAGATCTTCACGTAGATTATTTCAGTCTGTGTCAATGAAATTCTGAGATGATTATAGCTTTTCAAAGGTTGATGTAAGACATTTGAATCGAGATTGAGTTAGATCGCATTTGAATTTTAGAGCTCCTGTTACTTCTGTTGCAAGTGTCGAGAATGTCCGATCTGAGAAACCTGAATGTAAACACTGTGGTAAAAGACATCTGGGAAATGTTAGATTGAATGACTGAGCTTGTTTCTAATGTCGATCTCTAGACCATTTTGTAAAAGATTGTTCTGAACCTATTGAGCAAGAGAAAATACAGAATCCGAGACCTAGCAACACATCAGGTAGACGTAGACCTTTCAAAAATACGGGAAATGCAAGAGGTAGTCAAAGAACTACTAGGGATACTGTTGTTAGATCTGAGGCCAGAGCACTTGCCAGAGCCTATGCTATCTGAGCTCGTGAGGAAGCCTCGTCTCCAGACGTGATTACTGGTACTTTAACTCTTTATGATACTTCTGTGATTGCATTGATAGACCCTGGATCAACACATTCTTATATTTGCATGAAATTAGTGCACAGTAAGACTTTGCCTATAAAGTCTACTGAATTCGTAATTAGGTTATCGAACCCCTTAGGCAAAAGTGTCTTGGTTGATAAAGTCTACAAGAATTGCCCATTATTGATACGAGATATCTGTTTTCCTACTGATCTGATTTTTTTCCTTCTGACGAATTTGATATAATTCTGGGAATGGACTGGTTAACTTTGCATGATGCTATTGTGCATTGCAAGAGAAAAGTCATTGATTTAAGGTGTAAGAATGATGAGATAATTTGAATTGAGTCTAGTGATCTGAATGGACTACCAGCTGTGATATCTGCAATGAAAGCATGAAAATATGTGAAGATAGGCTGTGAAGCCTACTTAGCTTATATCTTAGACTCGAAAGTGAATGAAAAGAAAGTTAAATCTGTGCCTGTTGTCTGTGATTTCTCTGATGTGTTTCCTGAAGAACTACTGGGTTTGCCTCTGATTCGAGAAGTCAAGTTTGGTATTGAATTAGTACCTGGTACTACTCCGATTTCAATAGCTCCGTATAGAATGGCTCCGACCGAGTTAAAGGAATTAAAATCTCAGTTACAAGAGTTGAATGATCGAGGATTTGCTAGACCGAGCTTTTCACCATGGGGTGCTCTAGTTCTTTTTGTCAAAAAGAAAGATGGCACAATGAGAATGTGTATTGATTACCGTCAGCTTAATAAAGTGACTATAAAGAACAAATATCCTTTGCCCAGAATTGATGATTTATTCGATCAGTTGAAAGATGCTACTGTGTTTTCAAAGATAGATTTCAGATTGGGTTACTATCAGTTGCGAGTAAAGGACTCTAACATTTCGAAAACTACTTTTAGAACGAGGTATGGGCATTATGAATTTTTAGTTATGCCTTTCGAATTGATTAGTGCACCTGTTATCTTTATGGATTTGATGAATAGAATTTTCAGACCATATTTAAATCAATTTGTTGTGGTATTCATTGATAATATATTGATTTATTCACGTGATGAATCTGAGCATGTTGAACATCTGAGAATAGTACTACAGACTCTGCGAGATAAACAGTTGTATACAAAGTTCAGTAAATGTGAGTTCTGGTTGTGAGAAGTTGGTTTTCTGGGCCACATTGTGCCAGCATCGGGTATTTAAGTTGATCCGAACAAAATTTTTGCTATTCTAGATTGGAAGCCTTAGAGAAATGTTTCTGAAGTCCATAGTTTTCTGATACTTGTCAGTTACTACAGACGATTCGTAAAAGGTTTCTCAATGATTGTGACTCCTTTGACAAAACTGCTCTAGAAAGATGTGAAGTTCAAGTGGTCTAAAAAGTGTCAGAACAGCTTTGATCAGTTAAAAGCTCTGTTAACTGAAGCTCCGGTACTTGTGCAACCTGAATCAAGTAAAGAATTTGTTGTTTACAGTGATGCTTCGTTGAACGGACTAGGATGTGTTCTAATGCAAGAAGGAAAAGTTATAGCTTATGCCTCGAGACAACTAAAACCGCATGAAAAGAATTACCTGACCCATGATCTGGAATTAGCTGATATTGTGTTTTCTCTGAAAATCAGGCGTCACTATCTGTTTGGTGAGAAATGTCACATATTTTCTTATCATAAAAGTATGAAGTATTTAATGACACAAAAATATTTGAATCTTTGACAGAGAAGATGGTTAAAATTTCTAAAAGACTATGAACTTATGATTGATTATCATCCGGGAAAAAGCAAATGTTGTTGCCGATGCCTTAAGTCAGAAATCATTGTTTGCTTTGCGTGCAATGAATGCTCATTTGGTTCTATCTGATGATGGTTCAGCTTTAGCTGAATTAAAAGCGAGACCCTTGTTCTTATAGCAGATTATTGAAGCTCAAAAGATTGATAATGAGATTTTGGCTAAACGAACTCAGTGTGATGTAGAGACTGGTTCAGAATTCAAAGTTGATAAAGAAAATTGTTTAAGATTCTGAGATCAAATTTGTATTCTGAGGAATCTAGTGTTGATTCAAATGATTCTGAGTGAAGCTCATAGTAGTTGTTTATCTGTACATCCAGGTAGTACTAAAATGTATAATGATCTGAAGCAGCATTATTGGTGGCCCGGAATGAAAACAGATATCTCTAATTTTGTTTCTAAATGTTTAACCTGTCAACAAGTTAAAGCTAAACATCAGGTGCCATCTGGGTTATTACAACCGATTATGATTCTGGAGTGGAAATGGGATCTAATGACCATGGATTTTGTTTCGGGTTTGCCCCTGTCTCCGAGAAAGAAAGACGCAATTTGGGTTGTAGTTGATCGTTTGACAAAATCAGCTCATTTTATTCTGATTTGATCGAATTATTTGTTTGATAAATTAGCTGAGTTATACAGTTCTGATATCGTGAGACTGCATGGTGTGCCAATGTCGATAGTGTCAGATAGAGACCCGAGATTTACATAGCGATTTTGGAAGAAATTACAAGATGCTCTAGGTACTAAATTGCATTTTAGCTCTGCTTTTCACCCGCAAACGGACGGTTAATCTGAGTGGATTATTCAGATACTCAAGGATATGTTGATTTGTTACATTCTTGAGTTTGAAGGTACGTGGGATAAAGTGTTTCTAAAAGTATCTCCGTGGAAGAAACTGTTCTGATTTGGTAAAAAGGGGAAGTTGAGTCCGAGGTTTATCGGACCGTATGAAATCATCGAGTGAGTTGGGCCAGTTGCTTATAGATTGAGGCTACCATCTAAGTTAGAAAAGATTCACAATGTGTTTCATGTATCGATGCTTCGACGATACAGATCTGATCCTTTGCATGTAATTTCACCGTCTGAAATTGAAATTCAGCCTGATATGAAGCCGATCCGTATTTTAGCTTGTGAGGTTAAAGAGTTACGAAACAAGAAAATTCCATTAGTTAAAGTGATGTGGCATCGACATGGTGTTGAAGAGGCCACGTGGGAGTCTAAAGATGCTATGAGGCAACAATATCCGAATCTGTTTAACGGTAAGATTTTCAGGGACGAAAATCCCTAAAGGGGGAGAATTGTAACAGTCTGGTTTTGACCCTATTCAGAAAAGTGGGTTCAAGACCATAAATCAGATTCTAAAAATAATATTTTAATATTATTTTTTGTGTCTGTGATATGTGAATTTATAACTGTGAAGTTTTTGTGATTTAATTTGTCTATTTCTGTGCTTAATTATGATAAAAGACTAAATCGCGTAAAATGCAAAAGTTGCATGCTATATGTTAATGGGGTTAATTGGCCTTGGCTTTCAAAATAAAGGTCCTTGCATGTGAAATTTACCATTTAATTTAGTGGTAGACAATGTTGGACATGTAGTAGTTAAAATTTTATGATATATGTTATGGATAAAATAGTAAATTAATTAATAATGTATATTAAATAAAGAAAACATGAAAGTGGCCATATTATCATGCATATAACCGAAAATCAAAGAAAATAAAAAGGAAGAAAGCCATTCAAGGTTTTCGGCTAGTTTGATCCTTAATTAAGGTATGAATTTTCGTCTATTTTTTATAATTTCTATGTTTCTGTGATCGTTGCTTCGTGTTCTTCAAAACCCATGTATGAATTTCTATTTCTGTTGAAGATCATGAAATGTGTCATTGAAAATTTTATGAGCTTTGTAATGTTTTCATATGGATTATGAAAGATATATGTGAGATTATCATGCTTTGTTCTTGAATTTTGATGGAATAGAGCTATTTGGGCTAATTTGTGAAAATGAGGCTTTGAAGGACTAAATTGTAAATTAAATATGTTATTTGGACTTGTATGGAAGCTATGTATATTCAGCCACGCTATAGTCTTGGTGAATTTTGCATATTTTTGATTTTGTGAAAAATGGACTAAATTGTTAAAGTGTGAAAATGTAAGGGCTAAAATGCAAAGTGCCCTAAATATGTGTTCATGGATTATTTTGAATGAAATTAATGATTGAATGGTTGGATTTGAATTGTATTAGATTAAGAACAAAGAAAATCAGACTTAGATCGAGGGAAGTCTAAAATAGTTGAATAGTCGACTCGTTTTCGTCCGAAATCCGTACGAGGTAAGTCAAATTACAATTACGTGTTAATTGACTAAATTCTGTGCATATATATATTGTAATCTGTATTGGACGGCTTTGGGAGCCTGATGAATAAATTTTGAGTAAACTACGATAATATGCTAGTATCTTAAAAGCTCTGTACGTTTCTAAAAGAATATTGATATTGATCTGGGATATCGTGTAAGACCTTGTCTGGGACACAGGCCTCGATTTGAGATTATTGTGTAAGACCATGTCTGGGACATCAGCATCGTATCTGATTTCGTATAAGGCCCTATCTGAGATATAAGACCACGTCCGGGACGTAGGCATTGTACCCATTTATGAGTATCTGTATCTTTTCTGAACCGTCTGACGATAAAGAATGAGATATAGTAATAAATAGATGAAACGTATAATCTATACAGGTACGTTTGAATCGTACTAAACTTTTGAATATGAAAGACTCTATTTCTGTGAAATAATGAATACAAAGTATGTATGAAATCATGGAAATGAAACATGACAACAAGCAAATGAACATGGTTAGGCTCATGAAATACTTTGTGAAATGGTTATAAATTCTTGCTATTGACTTTTATTTTCTATGCTTTAATGGTTAGACCAATTGTATTTGGCTTACTAAGCTCTTTTTAGCTTACTCTGTGTGTTTGTTTTATAGTTATTGTATCTACTGAAGGCTTGGGGATAGTCGAGGATCGTTTCCACACTATCGAACTCATTTTGGTACTTTTAAAAGTGTAAATATTTTTAAGTATGGCATGTATAGGCTAGAATGTTTATGTAAGTAACATTTGATATGTATATATGTTATGCCATGAGAGTTGGTGGCTAGCAAATGATATGTTTGTGCATAGTTTTGGTATTTGGTTGGTGATGCTAAAAGGTGTATGTTTGAAATGTTTTATGATCTAATATGATTTGGTCATTTTAAGCATGGAATTGGCTGAAAATGTTGGTATAAATGTTGTCTAATATTGCTTAGGAATGACCCAAAAAAGGGTGGCAAGTTGGCTTAAACCAAGCCTGCATTGTGCCACACAGTCAGGGACCACGGGCGTGCCTTGTGGCCGTGTAGGTAAAGCAGTAACCTCTTAAGACCACACGGTTAAGACACATGGGCGTGTCATCTGGCCATGGCCTCAAGACAGTAGCTAGCTAAGAATCACATGGCCATAGCACACGGGCGTGTCTATTGGTCATGTGTGAAAGTCAGTATGTATGCCTTATTTTTGGCACGGCTGGTTCACAAGGGTGTGTCTAGTGCCCATGTGAGGCACACGGCCTGGTCACACGAGCGTGTGACCTCAACAAAATTGAATAATTTTTTTGAGTTCTGAAATTTATGAATGTGTTCGGTTTAGTCCTGATTGTCCTTTAAAGTATGTTTTAGGTCTCGTGGACTTTCATAAAAGATGAATTGTTGGCGTTCATGTATTAATGTTATTTGATATATGTAATTCTAAATCGGTCGGAAATGTTCTGTCTGTCTGGTATTGCCCCTTACCTATTCCAATGACAGTTACGGGATAAGGGTGTTACACTAAGAACTTACCAAATTACCTTCATTTGATTCTCATATAGGTTCTATACATACAGGTACCACTCAATTCGATTGTACTTTCATGCTCGTCTTGAATTTTCCCGTTGAACTCTTCAAAATCATTAAGGATACTTGGATATCACATAAAGCTTAGACAATGCCATATCCAGATATCGTCTTACATGTTATCTCATATCGATGCCAATGTCCCAAACATGATCTTACACGAAATCATATAACGATGACAATATCCCAGACATGGTCTTACACATAATCACAATACAATATCAATGTCCCAGACATGGTCTTACATGTAATCTCATCTCGGTAATCTTAATGTCATGACATTTGTAACCTATACTATTCCTAAGGTTCATATGGGACTTTCGGATACCGTAACTTCATCGATTCTTGCTTTAATCATGGCCATTCATCATTCAATTCAATAATAATTAAGCATTTATAACATAATTTAAATATGTTTATTAGCATACGAACTTACCTCGTTCTCTATATGGACAAATTAGGTTGACTAATCCGATACTTCGTTTTCCCCCGTTCTAGATTCGAATCTCATTTTTCTCAATCTATATAATAACAAAATTTACTTTTTTAATCATTAATTCATTCAATTTAACACAATTTATACATTTGGGTAAGATTACACTTTTGCCCCTATTATTTCACATTTTTGCAATTTAGTCCTTATCACATAAAATTACAAATTCATGCAATTAAGGACAAGCCCATGCTAGCCGAATTTTACCCAAACTACTAACATCCCATATTTTTAGTTTATTCACACATCTAACCATGAATTTTACACTTTTCTCAATTTAATCCTTAATTTGCATTTTTACTGAAAATCACCTAGTAAAACTTGTAAAATTCATAACAAATACTCATAACCTATCATCAAAAATCAAGACACACATATATTCATCAATGGCACTATCTAAATTTTTTGACAATTTCAAAAATTAAGGCACAGACTAGCTAGATTACAGAGCAACGATCTCAAAAACGTAAAAATTATTAAAAACCGGGCAAAAACCACTCACTGAATTAACTTCCAAGCTTGGCTAAATACTCAAGCTTCCATGGCTGTTCAAACTTTTCATTTTCGGTGGAGAAATGGAGAAAGATGATACAAATGTTTGTTTTATTATTAAACTTATTTATTTCCTAAATTACTATATTATCCTTAATTAATAAACATGTTAAACATCCATTTCATGCCCATTAATCTCCACTCAACATGTCAATGGTCTAATATCAACATAAGGACATCTAATTTAATGTTCTATAGCTATTAGACACCTTTAGCTAATAGAACTCAACTTTTGCGCTTTACGCGATTTAGTCCTTTTTACCGAATTAACCACTCAAACGGTAAAATTTCTTCACAAAATTTTCACACAACCCTAATATCATGCTGTAAACATTAAAATAATAATAAAATAAATTTTTTTACATCAAATTTATGGTCTCAAAACCATTATTCTGATTAACACTAAAAATTGGCTGTTACACGTACCCTGTTCCGGCGTCAAATACAGGTAAGGGGTGTTACATCCGAATTGAGTCAGGCAGATTGGATTGTACATCTAATATAATCTCAGTTATGATGGCACAAAAGTATGTTAAAAAGAGTTGTGATGCATATCTCGCTTACATAGTTGATTCCAAGGTTTCGGAATTGAAACTAGAATCGGTTCCAATTGTATATGAGTTCTCAAATGTGTTTCCAAATGAGTTACTAGGGTTACAGCCAATTCAGAAGATTGATTTTTCTATTGATTTAGTTCTGAGAATATCTTTAATGTCGATAACTCCTTACAGAATGACACCTACAGATTTGAAAGAGTTGAAAGCACAGTTGCAAGAGTTCACAAACAGAGATTTTGCTCAACCCAGTTTTCCTCCTTAAGGTGCTCCAATGTTATTTGTTAAGAAAAAGGATGGGCCCATGCTATTATGTATTGACTATCGACAACTCAACAAAGTCACGATTAGGAACAAGTATACATTGCCACGTATTGACAATTTGTTTGATCAGTTGAAAGGTGTGACATTATTTTCAAAGATTGATGTTCATTCTAATTAATATTAGTTGCAAGTTGAAGACTCAGATGTGTCGAAAACCGTGTTCAGGACCAAGTACAGATATTATGAATTTCTTATGATGCCATTTGGTTTGACTAATGCACCTATAGTATTTATGGATATGATGAACAGAATCTTTAGACCATATTTAGACAAATTTGTTGTGGTATTCATTGATGGTATCCTGATTTATTCTCAAGATGAGAAAGAGCATGCCAAACATTTGAGAATTGTTTCGCAATCTTTGTGTGAAAAACAATTATTCGCAAAGTTTAAAAAATGTGAATTCTGGCTTCGAGAAGTCAAAGTTTTAGGACATGTTGTTTCAGTCGACAGTGTTGAGGTTGATTCGAGCAAAATTTCAACTGTCGTTGGTTCGAAGCCTCCGAGAATTGTATCTGAGATTAGAAGTTTTCTGGGTTTAGTTGGATATTATAGGAGGTTCGTCAAGGGATTTTTGATGATTGCTACACCGTTGACGAGATTATTGCAAAAATATGTTAGATTTGAGTAGTCCGAGAAATGTTATCAAAGCTTCAATCAGTTGAAAATAATGTTAACCGAGGCACCCGTGTTAGTTTAGCCAGAGTCTGTTAAAGAATTTGTGATTTATAGTGATGCTTCGTTGAACAGTTTGGGTTATGTTTTAATGCAAGAGGGCAAAGTGATAGCATATGCTTCTAGACAGTTGAAATCACAATAAAAGAATTATCTGACGCATGATTTAGAGCTTGCAGTAATTATACTTGCTTTGAAGATTTGGCGACACCATTTGTACGGAGAAAAATGTCATATCTTCATGGATCATAAACGTCTAAAGTACTTACTGTCATAGAAAGATTTGAATTTGAGACAGCGAAGATGGCTCGAATTATTAAAAGACTAAGGTTTGATCATTGATTATCATCTGGGAAAAACTAATGTTGTTGTTGATGCTTTAAGTAGAATGTAACACCTAAAACCCGACCTAGAAGTTTTGTCCGAATCCTAGAGGTTACATTGGCCACCAAAAGTGGTGGAAACAAAAACTTTAATTCAAACCAAGAAAACCTTTTTGTTCATTATGTTTGAAACAATAGTAAACCGGCGTCAAACATTTGGAAATAAAATCCACAATTTCTAAAGTTCAGTCCAAATACCACCTTACGAAAGTCCAGCATAAAAACTTGTACCACAGTTTATACAATCATTTTACAAACTGACTTAAAATCAACTGTATAAAACTTATGATATCTTACTTAAACCAAATCAAACCAAATCTTTCTAAGACCTCTGGTATACCAAGTCCAGCTCCAAAACATGGAATGTACCTAAAAGGAAAAACACTATAGAGATGAGCTACGCGAGCTCAGTGTGAGTCTGAAACATGAACAAATGGCAAAAGACGGAGTGATATAATAAATACTTTAGACAAGCATATGTATAAAAATATCACTTAAGAAAGTCTCAATCGGTATGGCAAATACGATATCAAACCATAGAAATGTTATTTCAATCATATGCAATAATCAAAACATATTACATGACATCAACTATATTATCAATAGCCAAAGGTTTACACAACCAGACAAAATGTCCTGACAAATAGACGTATATTCAAATACTAACAGATGCACAAGTCAAAATCCCACCCCACCAACCAAACACCATTTTGGCTATCCAGCACACCACATAAGGGCTATGGTAGGCTCGTCCACCATGCACACCACATAGAAACATAATAGGTTCATCCACCCTACACACCACAACGTGGAACTATGCCACTTAAGTAACTGTATACAATGTAACAGCCTAGTTTTAGCTAAATCAGAATAGTGGTTTTGGAACCACAAATTCGAGGTCATAAAATTATTTTAATATTATTTTTGGTGTTTACAATATGTGATTATATATGTGTGAAAGTTTTGCGTGATAATTTTATCGTTTAAATGGTTAATTTGACTAAAGTACTAAATCCCGTAAAATGCAAAAGTTGCATTATATATGTTAAATGTGTTTAATTGCTATGGTTGATTAAAGTGAAGGTCCTTAAGATGTAATTAGACCATTATAGGGTTAGTGGATGATAATGACTAGGTATAATTGTAATTATTAAAGCTTATGAAGGTTAAAATGTGTATTTAGCTATTAAATGGTATATTATCATAAAACAAAAAGGAAATTCATATTATCATCTTTATCTTGGCCGAATATCAAAGAAGGAAGAAGCTATTTTCATGTTTTTAGGGTTCGGCCATTGTAAAGCTTGATTAAGGTACAGTTTTGATCCCTTTTTGATGATTTCTATGTTTTTGTGATCGTTGTTCGTGTTCTAGCTAGCCCATGCCTCAATTTTTGAAAATGTTGATGATTTTAAAAGTTTGCATTGATGAATTCATGTGTTTTTTTATGTTTGATGATGAAATATGAAAGCTTGGTGCTTAATATACATGTTTTGCAAAGTGATTTTGAGTAAAAATGCATATTAGGGATTTAATTGTGAAAAGTGTAAATTGAAGGGTTAAATGTGTGAAATGTTGATAATTATGGACTGCTATGAAGCTATATGAAATTTTCCACACATGGGTTTGTAATGAATTAGTGTAATTTTGTGTTTATTAAAATAAGTACTAAATTGAATAAATGTGTAACTTTAGGGGCTAAAGTGAAAAAATGTCTAAATATGTGTTTTTGGACTAAATTGAATGTGTTGATGAATAAAAGAGTTAATTTTGAATGTATATAGATCAAAAACAAAAGAAAACGAATTTAGATCGAGGAAAATAGAAAGCGACGAATAGTCGATTCCGTCCGTTTATTCCTAACACGAGGTAAGTTCATATGCAAATAAATGTCTTTGAATTTAATTATATATGTTTTATTATCATTGAATTTCTATGAATGTAGAATGAGCAAATACGAACATGGATCGACGAAGTTACAATATCCGAAATTCCTGTACAAACCTCAGGAATAGTATAGGATACGAATGCCTTTGCATTAGTTTATCGAGATGTGATTACATGTAAGATCATGCTTGGGACATTAGCATTGTATTGAGATTACATGTAAGACCATGTTTTGGACTTTGGCATTGTTAATCGATTTCATGTAAGACCCTATTTGGGACAGTGGCATCGATATGTGATAACATGTAAGACCATATCTGGGATATGGCATTGTACGAGCTATATGTGAATACCGAGTATCCTTAACGATTCCAAATGGTTCAATGGGAAAAGTCAAGTCGAGAAAGAATATGTGAACAAGCTAAGTGATTTAGGTACGTACGAAATTTATATGAGCATTGAAAAGGGAAAGTAGTTGATGAATTTGATTAAGACATTGAATATATGTTCAATGAGAAAGGTTTGTAAATTTTGAATTTGATTAGCTATGTTTAGCATATTTGAATTGATATGCAAAGGTTTATATGATAGCTTTATTTGTATGTAGCTTACTAAGCTTTTAAAGCTTACTTTGTGTGTTCTTTCCATGTTTTATAGATTATCAAAGCTAGCTCGAACATCGGGGATCATCAGGAACCATCATCACACTATCGACTACTTGTTGGTATTTTTGAAGCTTTGTATATATGGTATATGACATGTTTAGGCTAGTTTCATTTTGGTATGTTTTGATTTGTGATTATAGCCATGAGATTTGGCTTGTAAATGTTGGAATATGGCCATTTAAGTTGGCTTGAATTATATGTTTGATGAAAGATATATGTGATGTTTATAATGTCCTAAGTGTTGGCTTGCTTGAAATGGTTGTCTGGATGCTCTTTTGCTTAGTTATTAGTTGATGTATTAATGCTTAAGGAATGGTAAATTTTGGTATGATTTGTGGATCATGAATTAGTATGTTTGAGAAGCATGATTTGGTTGATAGAAGGGTGAGAAAATTCATTTAGGAGTTATGTGAGTTTGATGATTGTGGCATGTTGATTTGGTATGTTTTGAATATGGAATTTAGTATTTGAATTGGTTGATGATAAATGGCATGATATGTGTGTGAATTGGCATGTTTTGGCTGCCTATATATGTGCTGAAATGATACCATTTTGATGGTTAGGTGAGCATGAGAAAACGGTGGCAAAATGGCTTTGTAAATGGCCTATTTTTGTCCACACGAGCGTGTGTCGGCCGTGTGCGACACACGGTCATGCTACATGGCCATGTGTTTCCTGGGGTACCCTTTCGAATTAAGTTAGTATACCCTATAGTTTTGACACAGCCTAGACACACGAGCGTGTCTACTAGCCGTGTATGGCACACAGGCTGGCACATGGGCGTGTGGTCAACTGCGTGACTCAAGTCAGTAACCTCCGCAGTTTTCCCACGACCGTGTCCTCAGTCGTGTGGTACAAGTTAGCATGTATACCCTATTTTCACACGGTCTATGACACGGGCGTGTTTGGTGACTGTGTGAGGCACAAGACCTGTTCACACGGGCGTGTGACCCTTGAATCAAAGAAAATTTTCTAAGTCTCCCAAAGTTTACAAATGTTACTAGTTTAATCTCGAACCACTTTTAAGCATGTTTTAAGGTTTTGTAGGACCTTATAAGGGACAATGTGATTCATATGAATGGATTTTGATTATGATTGCATAAATGTATGATTTATGTTATGGTTGATCGGTAACGCCTGGAAACCCTATTTCGACAACGGATACGGGTTAGGGGTGTTACATATAGCTAAGCTGATATACTTATAGAATAGTTCTGTAAACCGCTGTAGAAAAGTATCGCAGTTAGAACTGCTAAGTCTGTCTTCCTTTTCTTCATAACCAAATCCTAAAATTTTCATGCTATGCAACAATGCACACATTACGCCGACAATATACAGAAACAGACATTAACATTTCTAGTTTGAACAGATTCATATTTGATTACACTTGTATTTTAATATTCAGTTACAACAATAATAATAAACTCATACCTATTCATCACATAAACGAGCAATAAAAATAAAGCCCAAAAGTACATATATATACACAAATCAAACTAAATCGAGTCCCAAACCCACTTACCGAGGCTTGAACGAGGGTTGGATTACATAGAAACATAAAACAGCCAATTTATGACTCAAAACAAAAAATTATGCAAAATAGGGCCACATGGTCGTCTGCCTCGGTCGTGTGGAAGTGCCCAGGCCTTGTGAGGGTCTACACACCCATGTGAAGGCTACAAACTCCTGTGTGGAGGGGACACACGCCTATGGAGTAGCTCGTGTAACTCATTGTCCATAAGTGCCAAAAATAAAGAGCAAAGGAGACATGACCTTGTGGAGATCTCACACGCCCGTGTGGCCAGGCCATATGGAACCAAAAACCATCAAAAACACTTATTTCCTAATTGCACATGGCCATGTGGACCACCCGTGGGCGGCACATGCCCGTGTGGCCACCCGTGTGGTCACGAAACCACACTGAAACAGCCTAAAATTTGTGTTTTTGACACCGAAATGATCCCCATTCTTTAGAAACCCAGAATTATGTTGAAACATATAGAATTTCATGTAATTATGTAACAATACAATACTTCAAATAACCAATTTCAGAAACACGCAAGACACTATTGAATTCCACCGCAATTTGATATCGAAATTAAACCATTTCAGAACACACACCTTAGAACACGATATCAGCCAGCAAGGATCAATCGATTCACTCTTACCAAATTGTTTGGAAACCTCAAATTCACACATAAACTTAAACTATAAGAACTTCAATTAACAAATAATAGAAACAGAAGCAATTCTATCATAAACCCTCATTAACAAAACTTACCCGCTTCACCTCTAATAAAACGAAACACACAAGGACGATCAGTCTTGATAGACAACAGGTAACATTAGTGTAAAATAGAAGAAATAAGAAATCAAAAGAACTGAAATTTGGAAAGAACAGAAATAAAAAGAGGAACAATGGCGAAGAAAAAGAAAAATGAAGAATAACGTGAAAACTAAAAAAAAATTCTCTTTTTATTTTTAAAAGTAAATCATTAAAAATTAAAAAAAAACAAAACCAAAATAAATTAATTCTTCAAAACACACGTGATGACTCAAACTTGGAACTCAAAGGTAAACTAACAGACTCACCACCACTGAAGCAGCAGGCTCATTATGACATTAAAATGCAAAAACCGACTCAAGTGCTTGACCTATTCAATGACCCTAACCACAACCTCAAAACTTTT
The DNA here is from genome assembly GCA_025698465.1 of Gossypium longicalyx. Taxonomy (NCBI): domain Eukaryota; kingdom Viridiplantae; phylum Streptophyta; class Magnoliopsida; order Malvales; family Malvaceae; genus Gossypium; species Gossypium longicalyx. Next base: position 50,465,930 of record CM046995.1, read on the forward strand.
AACCCTAAATTTTAGGGTATTAGATAGAAAATCTTTATTTGCTTTACATACTTTGAACACCCGGTTGACGTTGACTTATGATGGTTCAATTTTAGCTGAGTTGAAAGCTAGACTGATGTTTTTACAACAAATTTACGAAGATCAGAAGTGTGATGATGTGTTGATAGCTAAACGGAAAAGGATTGAGATGACTCCTAATTTAGATTTTCAGGTTTGGCCTGATGATAGTTTGTATTTTAAAGGCAGAGTTTATGTTCCAAGAAATTCAGATCTCTTTCAGATGACTTTACAAGAAGCTCGTAATAGTAGCTATTTTATTCATCCAGGTAGCAGTAAAATGTACGATGATTTGAAACAAATGTACTAGTGGTCAAGTATGAAATGTGAGATCTCAGAGTTCGTATCGAGATGTTTAGTTTGTCAGCAAGTTAAAGCGAACATCAGCTACCTTTTGGTTTGTTACAGCCAGTGATGATTCCGGAATGGAAATGGGAACGCATCATGATAGATTTTGTATCGAGATTGCCTATATCTCCAAGAAAGAAAGATATTGTTTGGATTATTGTTGATTGTTTGACGAAGTCTGCACATTTTATCCCAATGCATACAGATTATTCACTCAAGAGATTAGTAGAGTTATATGTTGTTGGGATTGTCAGATTGCACGGGATGCCAGTTTCTATTATTTCTGATAGAGATCCACGGTTTACATCTCGATTCTGGAACAAGTTACATGATGCTATAGGTACTCATTTGCATTTTAGTACCGCGTTTCACCTCAGACCGATGGTCTATCTAAGCGAGTAATTTATATACTCAAGGATATTCTTCAATGTTGTGCTTTAAAGTTTAAAGGGAACTGGGAGAGATTTCTACTGTTAGTTGAATTCACATACAACAAAAATTATCAATCAAGTATAAAGATGGCACCATACGAAGCTTTGTATGGTCAAAAATTTCAAACTCTATTATATTGGACTGAGTTCACTGGGAACAAGCTTCACGGGGTTGATTTGATACAAGAAACCAAAGAAAGGGTTAAAGTAATTTAAGACAGTTTAAAAGCAGCTTCAGATCAAAAGAAATCTTATGTGGATTTAAAAAGAAAAGACATTGAATATCAAGTTAAAGACAAAGTGTTCTTGAAAGTATCACCCTGGAAGAAAATTATTTGATTTGGTTGTAAAAGAAAGCTAAGTTCGCGGTTTATTAGGTCGTATGAGATTATTGAAAGAATCGGGCAGATACCTTACAAATTAACTTTGTCGTTAGAATTAAAAAAGATCCACAATGTTTTTCACGTGTTGGTGTTACGACAGTATCAACCAGATCCATCACATGTGATTACACCTGCTAACGTTGAGATTCAACCTCATATGATGTATAGTGAAGAACCAATCAGAATTCTAGCTCGAGAGGTTAAGGAATTTAGAAAAAAAAAGCATAGCTTTAGTGAAAGTTCTTCAGCAACGACATGGAATAGAAGATGCTACCTGGGAATCGGAATAAGCTATGAAATTTCAATATCCGGACTTCCTTTCTAGTAAGATTTTCAGGGATGAAAATTCCTTTAGGGGGAGAGTTGTAACAACTCATTTTTAGTGAAATCGGAACAGTGGTTTCAAACCACAAATTCAATCAGTAAATATTTATTTTATTATCATTTTAATGTCTACAGTATGTTAGTAGAGTCGTATAAAAATTTCTTTCGTTAGGAAATTTTGATGTTTGCATGCTTAATTAAGTGAAAAGGACTAAACTGTAAAAGGTGTAAAACTAGAGTTCTAGTAGTTAAAAGTATCAATTAGCTATAGAACTTTAAAGTGAAAGGATTTAAATGATAATTAAACTAATAGAATAGTTTGTGGAATTATATGGCAAGGTTTTATTGAAATTTATAAAGTCTTTAAAGGTTATTTTGGTAAATGGACAATTAAGTTAAAATGTTAAGTAAATTAAAATAAAAGGATGTCATCTTCTTTGCTGATAACCCTAAAAGCACCAAAAATTCATTTTTAAGAGGGGGCAAGCTTTCAGCTATGGAAAATCCTTCATGCAAGGTAGGTTTTCAAGCCATTTTTAATGATTTTTATGTTTTCGGAGTCATGGTAGCTTAATCTAGCTAGCCCATGGACTAATTTGCAAAATTGTTAAAGGTGTAGGGTTTCATCATGAATTTTCTTGAATGATTTATGAATTTTAATGAAATATTATGAGTCCGATAAATAAATAAGCTTTGTAAAGTGATTTTTGATGAAAATGTCATTTAGGGACTTATTTGTAAAAGTAGTAAAATGTCATGGTTAAATTATGAAATGATGATTTTTATGAGTTGATATGGGTTCATAATAAATTCGGCTAGCATGAGTTAGGGATGAGAATGCTTAGATTTCAATTTACGAGTTTAAGGACTAAATTGTAAAAAGGTTAAAATGTTAGGGGTAGAATTATAATTATGTGTAAATGTGGATTATGGATTGAATTGAATGTTTGATATTTATTGAAACACTTAATTAAATATGATTATTTATTTAGATCAAGATAAATCTCAATCGGATCTAAATCGAGGAAAAGCGAAAGTCACATATTAGATTGATCGTACTTTTACACTCTAGTTGTCAGGTAATTTCATAGTATTTCTATACGTAATTGAATTTCTACTTGTATTTTTACAATATAGTTATGTAATTAATTGCTCATACTTAATTATTCCCTGGATTGCACATACATGCCTCAGTTTGTATTTTAGTACCCCTAAATTACACATATATGCCCCTGTTTGTATTTCAGTACCCTTGAATTTCACGTACCTGCCCCTGTTTGTACTTCAGTACCCCTGAATTGCATTTACGTGCCCCTTTTTACGCTCTGGTAACTTCAAATCGAGTAAAATATGAGTTGCATTCAATTGTTGTTAAGTTAAAAGATTAACTATGCTCTTACTGAGCCCTATAAGCTTATACATTTTTGTGTATTGTTTTGTAGATCGTTATTGCTAAATTTTGGACGAATCGAATCTTCGGGTCACACTATTTACCGATGTTGGTAGTTCTTGTGCTCCTTAGGGTTGTGGCATGTATATGTGGTTGTTTAGGTTGTAATGGTACATTATGGCAAAATACTAAACTAAGTTGTTACGTACATTACTAAGATTGTAAATAGGTATCTTTTTGGTTTGGTTAGAATGGTTTGAAAGTAAACACTTATGGTTTGTTTTAGCTTGTAGGTGACTTAAGTTACTATGCTTTATATGGTCTTAATTATGGTATGCTTTGAGATTATATTGCACTAGATCTATATGTTAGAATTATGGTCAATTATGAATAAGTTTTGGTATATTTGCTTGGTTGTGATTGAGGTGCCGTTTGGCATATTGGTTGGATGTATTTTTTGCCTATTGAATTGGTATGATTACGCATGTTTTGGTATGTTTTGATGCTTTGATTATATGTGCATATTACTTGTAGGAACATTGTAACAACCCAATTTTGGGCCTAGTCAAAACAATGGTTTTAGGACCACAAATCTGACGCAGTGAAACTTTTTCTATTACATTTTCATGGTCTAAAATTTTATGGAATGATTTTGTGAAAATTTCGTTTGAAAATTTTGACGTTTGAGCACTCAATTTAGCAAAAAGGACTAAATTGTAAAAAGTGCAAAAGTTGAGTTCTACATGCTAGAGGTGTCAAATTGCTATGAAATTTTAAATTGAAGGTCCTTCGATGGTAATTAGACCATTTTACCTCATGAGGTAAGAGAATTTTAGTGTTTTAAACAAAGGGCATTTTGGTCATTTAGTAATTAAATGAATTAAAAAGTAAAAATCAAGCAAAAGTCTTGTCCATCTTCTTCTTGCTTGTGCCAAAATTTAGAAGGGAAGCCATAGCTAGGGTTTGGCCACTTTCAAGCTCGATTGTAAGTCTGTTCTTGCCCCATTTTTAATGCTCTTTACATTTTTTAAGTCGTTATCACTCGATCTATCTATTTCCACTATTAATTTGAGAAATGATTAAGGTCTAGGGTTTGACCTATGTTATATATATGTGTATTTTGATGTCTAATGGTTGAAAACGTATGTTTGGTGTATGATAAACAACTTTTGCTAGGTGATTTTTAATGAAAGTGTCAAAAGGACCAATTTGTAAGAAGGTTATAAAATATGTGTAAAAGTGTGACTAAATGAAAAATGTGGGTTGTTATAAGCATGAAAGAGGTTCAGCTAGGCTTGGGTCTTGAAGAAATTGAATAGGTTTCAATTTACGAGCCTAGGGACCAAAGTGTAAAAATGTCAAAGTTTGGGGGCAAAAACAAAATTTTGCCATAATGTGATTTTTTAACTGAATTGAGTAATGTGAATAATAACTGAGTTAAATTTGCTATTATAGATCAAGAGAAACGAGGTTTGGACCTAGATCAGGGGAAAAACAAAGTATTTGACGATTAGGTCCCATTCCTATTATTTTTGTATCGAGGTAAGTTCTTATGTAAATAATCCATTATTTTAATTATGTTTTAAATACTTCACTATTGTATGAATTATGATTGACCATTGAGTGTGTTCAATAAAGTTACGAAAAGAGTGAAATCCCGGTTGAACCTTAGGAATAGATAGGATACAAATGTCATGACATTAGGGTTACTAAGACTATGTGTAAGACCATTTGTAACACCCCTTACCTGTACCCGAGGTTGGGATAGGATACGAGGCGTTACCGAACACATACACATTCATTCATGCAAAAACTGGTTTATAATTTTTTTTCTTCAAAACAACTTCATTCATACATACACAATTTGTCCCTAATAGCCATTGGAAAAGATTCGAGACTAAATCAAAAATTTTAGTAAGGTTTGGGAAATTTTCCCTAATACAGAGCCACACACCCGTGTAAGACAAGGGACATGCCCGTGTGCTCTCGACACGCCCGTGTCTTCCGGCTGTGTAACTCTCTAACATGACGTCAGCACCAATTTAGGGTCACACGGTCGTATCACATGCCCGTGTGGCTAGATCGTATGGTCAATTAAAAATAAATGAATTTTTCATAAAATGGTGCAGACTTCACACGGCCAAAGTACACGCCCATGTGGGTAGGCTATGTCTCTCACACGGCCAAGACACTCGCCCGTGTCTTAGCCCGTGTGTTTACTACTGGGCATACTGACTTGTAAAATTTAGGTGCAGGGGACACACGGCCATTCAAAACGCCCGTGGGGCGGACCGTGTGTCACACACGGCCTAGACACATGCCCCTGTGTCTACCCGTGTGGACCATTTAAAGGCTATTTTCCAAGCCAATTGTCACCCTCAATCATTCATACGTTCAAACATATTTCATAGCATGCAACATGACCTATTTAAAACACTCAATTATTCAACACCATGGCACTTTCACATCTTCATAATGTCGTTCTATTACACATTCAATTAGTCACACCAATTGGAAGTAGTCCACAACAATTTCATGCATAATCAAATTTGTTACCATAAACTCAATTACATATTCATGCCCATAGTCATCTTAATTCATTAAGTCATTCCTTATTTCCAAGTACTTAATTCATTCCTCATCGCATATCCATCAAACAAACCATATAACACATCATCAAGGCATTAACACATGCATGCATGAACAATTAGACATTACAACCCAATAATCAATTATGAGACATATCACACGGCTATTACAAAATAAATCATCAACATCGTAGGCCTTCACAATTTGGCCAAATAGCATGACACATGTCACAAAATAACCAAGTCCCCTATACATGCCATACTCAAAATAACAATTTCACTACACCCAATATTCTTTTGATAGTGTGATCGAATACTCCGACAGCTTCCGATCCCCGAGCTAGCTTTGTGAAACTACAAAGGATGGAAAGGAAAGGGGGTAAGCATTAAAGCTTAGTAAGTCCACATGCAAATAATATGAAATGATAGTAAACCATAATCATACAAAGACATAATATCATAATCACAAAAATTATTCATCATCCAATCATTTTGGCTCATTTATCAAGTGTTCATGTTTATACTTTCTCATCACATATCATTTTTTATCAAGGCATTATTCGTGGGTTTAGGTACATACCTGTACTCATCGTAGTATATCATATAATCATACCTCTATAACATGCCCTCCTCGGGACTTTCATCACATCCATTTCATTACCCATTGAACACTCAGAATGCTAATGGATACGCGGAAAACTTGCACATAAGTGCCACATATACATGCGTAGCCAAAGCTACCTCATAACTTGTAAAGCTCACAATGGAGCTACTCATGGGCTTGCTCTTATAAGTTATCGATCAAGGTGTAACTACACGGGCTGCTCACACAAGCTATTAGGTATCCGACCAACTCACGAATTACCTAGCCACCGGTAGGACACACAAGACCATTGCCCGGAACCCAATTACATGAATCGCATCCATTATGAACTCAGACAACTCAACGAGCTCGGATGCCACATACATATCACGAACCTAGACCAACTTAATAATTTCAGATTTCTTAATTCCTAGTGACATGTCACTTGTATCCTAGACTATTCCTAAGGTTCAAACGGGATTCTTTCTCATATACACATAGCATCTCCATCGTACTTACTCGTAACGTCGTGGATAATGACCAATATCATTCATACTTACAATGTTATCATTAGGCATAGCATACATAATATTGATAAAAAATTTATCATATAATGTCAACACATCAAAATATAATACATTGTCACATTATTTACACATGTACTTACCTCGGTACAAAATGATGATAATCAAGCCTAATTGTCATAGACTTTATTCTTTTCATGATCAAGACCTGATTCACGTTTTTCTAGATCTATAATTCCAAATTTAACTTGTTTATTAATCACATTTTTCAAATAAATCTATAATTCTTGTTTTGGTAAAATTACCTTTTTACCCCTAACTTTTCACGTATTTACAATTTAGTTCCTAGGCTCGTAAAATGAAATGTATGCATTTTCTTGGTTACCCAAGCCTAGCCAAACCTATACCATGCTCATATCAGCGCACATTTTCTTTATTTCACATTTTTACTACCCACTTTTACACTTTTACAAACAAGTCCTTTTTAGGTTTTTTCACTAAAAATCACCTAGTAAAAGATGTTTATCATGCAACAAACATTCATATTCCTCCATTAACCATTAAAATACATACATGTTTTACATGGTATAAATTTCATACATGAACCCTAGCTCAAAATATAGCTAGAAATGGATAGATCATGCTTCAAGGACTTCAAAAATGTAAAAAAAGGTTAAAAATGGGACTAGGGAGCACTTATAATCAAGCTTGAAATGTTGAACAAAACCCTAGCTATGGCTATTGGAAATTTCAGCTAACAATTGGAGAAGATGAGCACATTTTACTTTGATTTTCCCTTTTTATTCTTTTAATTACCAAATGACCAAAATGCCCTTAAGGTCTTTCTTTAAAATTTTTCCTATGCATGCCTATTTTTGCCCAAAATTATAAAAATTGGTCAATTTTCTAATTAGGACCTCCTAATTTATATTATAAAGCAATTTCATGCTGAAAGCTTCTAGAATGCAAGTTTTGTGTCTTATTCAATTTGGTCCCTAAAGTGCAATTAGACATTGTATGCATAGAATTTCTTCATGAAACTTTCACACAAGCATGAATACATATCATAGACTTCATAATAGTCATAAAATAATTATTTCTATCTTAGATTTATGGTCTCGAAACCACTATTTCGACTAGGCCCTAATTCGAGATGTCACACCATTTCTAGGATATGGCATCTATATGAGACTCGTGTAAGACCATAGCTAGGCTATTGGGATCGATACGAGATTCCATGTAAGATCATATCTAGGATATGGCATTGGTATGGTACCGTGTGTACGAAACTCCAGAGTATCCTTTAATATTTCAAGTGGTTCAATGGATAATTTAATGAATATGTAAAAGATGAATTGTGTGTAAATCCAATTCGAGATGACTTAGGTATGTACAAAAAAACTCATACGTGATGAGCTCATTATGTGATGAACCCTCAGTAAGGCTATGATTGAGTAAGTTATGATTGTAATATCTTAATAATATTTATGTCAATTATCATCATGTTAATTTTATGTTAAATGTTGGGTTATGATGTCTACTATTTGCATGGGAACTTACTAAGCTATATAGCTTACTCCCCTTTTCTTTCCCTTGTCTTATAGTGTCACCAAGCTAGCTCGGGGATCGGAGACTGTTGGAGATCCACTCACACTATCAACTGATTATTTTGGGTACCAACGAATTTGGCATTTTGAATTATGGCATGTATAGGGACTTGGTTATTTTGTTATGTGTCATAATTGAATTGGCCTAATGTGTTGGCCTATATTGGTTGATAACTCATTTTGTAAATGGCCATTTGGAATTGTCTAATATTGGTCTAAGTATATATACAGATGATGATGTTTTCATGGATGTGGAAATTTGCATGGTTTAAGTTGATAAGTATGTGATGTTCGTATGTGGTATATGGTAGCATGTGAATGATGTGTGGATGTCTTAATTGTGGCTAAATTGGTTGAATGTAATTGCTTGGAATGGTTTTATATTTTGTTGTGTAGGTGTATGCATAAAAGGGTGACAAAATGGCTTGCTAAATAGCCTTGTTTTTCTCCACACAGATAGACACACGGGTGTGTGTCTAGGCCGTGTGTGACACACGGCTTGCCCCATGGACACTTGAAATCTGCACCTATTTTATGAAAAATTATGAAAATTAAATTGACCACACAGCCTAGCACACGGGTGTGTGACTTGGCCGTGTGTCTTCAATTTATTCTTGGGTGACAAATAGAGAGTTACACAGGGTAGGGACATGGTAAGTTCATATGAAATTATAAACTTACTAATAAACATTTTGTACTAGAACAGTTTTGGACAGCCGTAGTAGTTTAAATGAATTAGATATTGAATAAAATATGAAATCAAATTTTATTGAGTCTAGTTTTTCATAGAAGAAACAGTGTAAACAATGGAATTGTAAATTATGAGATATAATAAATTTTGTAAGACAAGGTAAGAATGATTTCGGGTTCCCCTGCTTTGATTTTGGAAAATTATTAAAAATTGTATAAAAATACTTAGGGGTTTAAATTTGAATTTTTAAATTCTTAATGAGTATATTTTCAAGAAAAACAAACAATAACATCATTCAAATCCCGTACTAAGAGATAATTAACTTTTAGTAAAGAAAGGTCAAAACTGTCAAACAACAAAATAGGGATAAATTTAAAGATTTTACTGTACTTATTGGCTAAATTATAAGTTCTGAAATTTTAACAGTAGAAAGATATTTGAGTCTAGTTTCGAAAACATCAAGCGTATCTTAAATTGGAATTTTGTAGCTCAAGATATAAATAATTTAGTGACCATGACTCAAGTGGATAGCTTGACATGAACATATAAGTAAATAGTTGAATTATGTATATATTAAGGACGTGGAATGGAGAGGAGGAGGAGAAAAATAAATATATGAATATTTAGCTAGCAAGGGTTTACATTAAAAATGGATAATTTACATGTTTTAAGCTCATGGATTAAATTCAATAAAAGTAAAACTTTAGGGGCAATTTTGTAAAAATGTCAAAAATACCAACTTGAAGAAAATTAATTGTTTTATTGTTTAAATTAATAAATTGAATGAAATTATTAATTTAAAATTTGGTGAAAATCGGGGGAAATGGAAAATTACCAAAATGCCCCTGAATCTTGGTATTTCTACAATTTAGTTAGGTAAGTTCGTGTAACTAAATTTTGTCTATTTTTATGCTTGTATTGGATGTGTGCATATAAATTATATAAATACTATGAATTTATTTGAAATTATTCGCATATGTCCAACAAAGCTCGATAAATGATAATGCTCGATAAGTGAAAAGTTCCAGTTGAATATTGAATATCGATGGATAAAGGTGATTTCCCATATGGAATGAGGTCCTGCATGTGTTGCTTATGGGATTTAGCTCCGACAAGTAATCCTTGACCTCATTACAGAAAGGATTTAGCCCGGACGGGTAATCCTGATATAAACCTTCTCGAGCATATGTTAAAGATAGAATTTAGCCTGGACTGGTAATTCTGATCTTACGTTGAAATCGAGATTTAGCCTAGAATGGTAGTCTTGATTATATGTTGGAGATGGGATTTAGCCTGGACTGGTAATCCTGATACATAGTTTTTTTGAGCATCCTAATTGGTAGTGAATTTGCATGTGTTGCACACTATTATAGCTCTTTATGAGCATCCTGTTACATGATTCATGTGTGACCACACGGCCCGCCCGCACAGGCATGTCCCAAGCCACACGGCCATGTGGCTCCTAAAACATGAAAAATTTTCTAAACATGAAAAATTTTCTAAGTGTTGTGAAATTTTCTAAAGTACTCAGTTTAGTCCCAAACCACTTCCATTGCATGTTTTGGGCCTCGTAGGCTTATTTAGGAACGATATGAATGTATATGAAAACTTTTAAATTTGGATGGAAAATTTACGTCTCGATTTTGTATGATTGCTTATGTATAAGTCTGGTAATGCCTTGTACCCTATTCCGGTGTTTGATACGGGTAAGGGGTGTTACAAACATGTTTGATTGGGTGAAAGAAATGGCTTGATTTTGGCCAATTTCTTGTCCACACGACCTAAGACACGAGCGTGTGTCTCAACTGTGTGTCACACATGACCATATGACACGACCGTGTATCCCCTGTAGGTTTTTAAGGTTACAAGTCAGGCAGTTACATGGCCTAGCAAATGGTCAGGCACACGGGCATGTGAAGCCATTTCGAGAGTTACATGGTCTGGCACACGAGTGTGTGGCTTGGCCATGTGATCCAAGTCAGAGAGTTACACGGGCTGGGACACAGCTGTGTGTCCCTATTACGAGTGTTACATCGCTTGAGACACGGGCGTGTGTCTCAGCCGTGTGAGTCACACGGCCATGTGATCCATGCAGTTTGAATTTTTTTAACTTTTTATTCAATGTTTCAAATGTTTCGATTTAGCCCTGAATCATTTTTAAAGTGATTCTAAGGCCCCGAAGGCTTGAATAAGGAATGACATGCATGTATATTAATGGATTATGCTATTTTTATTGAATTTTTTGTAAATGAATGGTTTTAGGTTACGTTTATTTGGTAATGCTCTGTAACCCTATTCCGACGATGGATACGGGTTAAGGGTGTGACACAATGTATTTTGCTGCCACCCCAGGAGCTTGATAACCTACACAAGATTGAGTTACAGGGGAGACTCGAGGAAGATTGGCCAACATTCCACAAGAAGTATATCGAGATGCGACAGCATAGGTACGATTACTTGCCAACACGTGAACTATTTCTCACACCGAAGTTACCGACATATCTAGATTACATGGATTGGTTCAAGCATAACGGCAAGTTATATCTACTAGCGGCTTTAGAAAGGAGTCAGCAGCATCATGGTTGGAGGCCAAGATAAGGGCTCATCAATCCTAGGTTGGGAGAAGATGTTGTGCCAATATCTCCATCGGCGAACCCGATTATCGTGTAACCTCCCGGTCAATATGGTTCATTTTTTTTGGTTCTAACCCAATTTTTTTTTCACAAGCATCACAACAAGCAAACTCATTCCCCTCATCAACACTTTCATCTCTGATTTATTTTACACAAGCACCATAACACGCACAATCATTCTCTGCATCAACATATTCAACACTAGTTTATTTTACACAAGTACCACAATACACACATTCATTCCCTACATCAACACATTCAGCAACGATTTATTTTACACAAGCACTATAGCACGCGCAATCATTCCTTGCATCAACACCTTCCCCAGGGATATATTTTGCATGATTGCCACCCACCGTATTATATTATATGCCGATCCCACCAAAAACAATGACACTGTAACACCTCAAACCCGACCTAGATGTGATGGCTGAATCTAGCAATGTCAAATGGAATAGAATTTGAAATTGAACTTATCAAGTTAAATCGTTCCCATTTATTTGCCTTTATTTAACTTTTATCCATTTCAAAACTATTTTTCTTGTTGGTTTGATTCGTTTAAATACATATTCCATAGTGGAAGCTTTTGAAATAGTGAAATTTAAATGAAATTGTTCGCGTTTAGGAAAAACATTGTGTTTAATAAAATCGAGTTTTCGTTGTAGTTTGAAAGTTTATGAAAATCATTAAAAATCCCAAAATAAATGCAAACCATCCAAAAGTCCCAAATTACATCCAAAATAACCCATAAACATAGAGAATAAAACCATTAATGGAGTTTAAGCAATGCAATAAACATGTGAACCGTTGAGTCCTCCGCCACGCCGGCCCGTCTAAGTCTGGGGATTACCTGTACAGTTAAAATAGGAAGGGGTGAGTTTACGTAAACTCAGTGTGTAATCTGCACGGAAGACATGAATATAGTCAAACAACAGTCATCAGTCAAATACAGTCTGGGCCTAAGCCCATCTCAGTTTCAGTAGTAGTTCGGGCCTTAGCCCATTTTAGTTTTAGTATCAAATATGCGTTAGGGCCTAAGCCCATCACAGTAACAGTATCAGATATACATTAATCAGTAAAAAGATAGATCGAGTAAAAAGGTAAATTTTTAAACATGAACCCTAGCTCAAAATAATGGTAGAAATAGATAGATCGAGTTACCGGGACTTCAAAAATGTAAAGAACATTAAAAACGGAGCTCGGGATCACTTACAAATAAGCTTGGAAGCTTGAACCAAACCCTAGCCATGGCTTCCATGCAAAATTTCGGCCAAAGGTTGAAGATGGACAAAAATTGGCTTATTTTGTCTTATTTTAATTCTTTTAATTATTAGATTACCAAAATGCCCCTAACTTAAAAATATTTTATTACACCCATTTTATGTCTATTTTTGTCCAGCAATTAACCAATTGTCTAATTACCATTTAAGGACCTCCAATTTAAAATTCATAACAATTTGACACCTCTAATGTGTAGAACTCAACTTTTACGCTTTTTACAATTTAGTCGTTTTGACTAAATTAAGTGCCCAATCGTCAAAATTTTCGAATGAGATTTCCACGAAATCATTTTGTGAAATTGTAGACCATAAAAATATAATAAAAATAAACTTTCTTATGTTGGATTCGTGGTCCTGAAACCACTTTTCCAACTTGGCCCTATTTTAGGATGTTACAATTCCCCCCTCCCCGGGTTAGGGATTTTCATCCCCGAAAATCTTACCAGAAGAGTGGTTTAACTTTTACATAACTTTACTATCTCATAATCATTGCTAAAGAACTTTTTCCTTAGCCTTCAATAAAATCCAGGATCTTATTTAACTTTCTCAATAACTCATGATTTAGAATCTGAATCTCAATCCAATTAACCAGGACTACCTTTCCAAGAAATTTGATAATCTCAGAGATACATGATTCCATTAACCCGTTAGGCAGAAATTTAACATGTATAGAAATGATTTGCATATTTCATCACACGTTTAATAGGAATCCACATGTCATTTTTCTCTTTCAAAGATAAGAATAACCTTGACAAGAAATCCATAGTAATCTCATTCTCATTTCCATTTAAATATCACTACTATAGAAGATTGTTTTGATATTACCTGATATTCAACTTTAACCCGAATAACATTTCATGTATTCAAACACAAAGATCAGAAATGTCGAGTTCCAAACCCGATCATCAATGCATTACTTTTGTGATTCTCTCACGAACTCTCTGCATAAGTCCAGGATTTTCATTTCAAGCACTTGTAACCACATTTTTCTCTTCTCAAAGATCAGTCAATAACTAACTAAAGCCATTTACACTACCTCACACTCAGATCTTTCTATGATAGCAGATACATTAACCATCACGTTGCCTCATTGGCTTAGAACACATCGCAGTTCATTCAATAACACATCATTGAAAATCAAGAAGTTTTTGTCCAATATATACCTAACCAGTATAAAGACATTGGTCAATAAGGTACTCATTCATTTGAAGCTTAAATAAAATACAATAGACCCTTCAACTTTCACAAGGTGAAAACTTTATCATTCAGAGCAGCTTTAAATCATGTCGAAGTCTTCTAAGATCTGCATATATACACTTTTCATTGAGACTACTTGTCTTTTACTGAGAAAGAAATGAAATTTTATTCCCAGACGTGAATGTCTCGTTTAATCTTTCAAACAATAACCAATACCGTTTGAACCACTGAGTCGGTCTTAATCATCAATGAATGACATTTCAAGAAATCCTTTCTTTCAGCCAATAGAACGATTCAACATGTAATCATTCAAAGTTCACTCATCATGCTAATCAAAAACCATTTAAAATGCATTAACTCAAGTAACAAGGATATCTCAATTGAAGGCATTAACTTTGGTTAACTTACTTGAGGAAAGAAATCCACAATACAAATTGAAACTAGAAATTTCACCACTTATGTCTTTGCCGATATCAATTCTTCGCATGAAAATTTAGAGAAATCCAGATACTAAAATCATCACGTTACTATAGTCAAACCGAAAACATAGTCATAATTGACATAATCATCATAAGCCAAAGAATACACTTTAGGTACGAACCATGATTAATAATTTACAAAACAAATATGGAAAGAAAACCCACATAAAGAAGTCCAAGACAGAGATATCTAAGATAAAAAAATTCCATGATTTAGAAATCCAAGATACATTGTTATAAGATCCAAAACAGAGCTCATAAGAAAATATGAAAGATCTTGATAATTTCTCAGAGAAAAGAAATCTGAAAGAATACATCATTCAGGCCCACTGGGAATAGATACGATAAGAATAATATACTTCCCATATATGTATCTAATAGAACATCGATTAGAAGAAATAGAATTATAACATCATGTGTATTTTCTTAGAAAGTCCCAATAGATGAAATATAATAGACTGCCAGATAGAAATAGAGCAATACAGATTATATACCAGTCAGACTGTCCATACTTTCGTCTATACATCATGATTAGAAAACATTCCCATATAATAAAATTTTATTAGAGGATAGATAGCCACAGGAAAACCTCTGAGAATAAATATTCACATAGAGTGCCCTAGAAGAGACTGCTAAATTCTGTTCAGTTATAACTACCATACTCAGATATCTTATCTTTCAAATATTATTCCTTCAACTATTTCTGAATAGATTGATTCATCGAAGTTAACTTCTTCCCCACATTTGATATCGCATAAACCGAGAGATTCTTTAGATCAATCCGATACCATTCTAATTCTACCTCTACTCGTTAACCCGTCTGAATCTCTAATCATATTTGTAATCATTCTACAGCTGAACTTTTAGGTCTCATACTTATGAACTTGTTCAATACGAATCTCATGAAATTCCTTCACAAAATACCACTCTGGTAAGAGGGTGGGGTCGTAAGATCCCTGACTTGTTTCTCATACTCATATACATATAACACTAGTTCATTATCAAAGTAACATTTTCACAAGCATGTCATTCACTTCAGGCAAACTATTATTCACGTTCGTATGACACAAACTTTCCAGTTATCTTATTTAAACAAGTGTATTTATTTATGCATCCTATGGATTCTGGACAACTTTACTTATCATCTTCATTTCTCAAATAAATCATACA
Organism: Gossypium longicalyx; assembly: GCA_025698465.1. NCBI lineage: Eukaryota > Viridiplantae > Streptophyta > Magnoliopsida > Malvales > Malvaceae > Gossypium > Gossypium longicalyx. Next base: position 50,481,615 of record CM046995.1, read on the forward strand.
TATGACATCACATGGGTGCCAAACAAACATGAATAAGCATATCACAATCTAAACTTTCATCTTGCACATTATCGTATACATATAATTACATTCACATGAATCAATCCATGAATTTAACATAGATAAGTTCATTACATTATAATCCCTTGCCTCATTTAAAGATATCATTGAAATTCATCAACATTCAACGTCCAATCGGGACGATGACATTTCCATCCGTAACATGATATTAGGAACCTTTATTCATACCTTTATGAATTTCTACTTATCACCTTCACTTAATCGAATAAACCAAATGCACAACATCATATGAACGTCAAACAAGCATGAGTATTCCTCGTAACATGAACTTTTATCTCACTTGTTATGACATACATATCATGAACTTTTATTCATACTTTTTTGAGTTTAGGCTCATCATAATTGTACTTTACCTGAATACCTTAGCTTCACATTTAACATGGTCGGTGTAGCTCGGTTGGAGAGTACCTCTATCTAAACAAGTAGTTCTCATTCGCGCCGGGAGATATCACACTATCACGGATTGGTGCCATGTATAGCTAGACCCTTATTCATGCTAGGCTAGTCCGAGACCCGACTAAACCATAGCTCTGATACCACTAAATGTAACACCCCTTACCCGTATCCGACGCCGGGATAGGGTTCGAAGCATTACCGGACTTAAACATTCACAAACATGCAAAATCGGGTCACAAAATTTTGTCCAAAATTAAAAACCTCAATCACATGGATATCGTCTCTTACATAGGCCTTCAAAGCCTAAAACATACTTCGGGGTGGTTCGGGACTAAACCGAGAACTTTTGACAAACTTTTAACAACTTAACAAATTTTTTTACTTTGGAGAGTCACACGCCCGTGTGGGCCGGGCCGTGTGGTCACCCACGCGCGTGTGGCTTGGGACACACCCGTGTCCTCAGCCCGTGTAACTCTTTGTTTGTGACATCAGCAAAACAATTTGAACCACACAGCTAGGTCACACACCCGTGTGCTAGGCCATGTCCTCCACACGTTTGAGATACATGGTCGTGTCTTTACCTGTGTGGCTAGCACTTAGGCTATTTTCCAAGCCTTTTTGTAACCATTAATACCTCTCATACTTAAATACATTATAGACACACAAAATGTAGCATCAAGTAAATGTTTAAACATCCTCTATTAAGACTCAATTGTAATATATATATCATCATACATGTGTTTTGCTTACTCATTTTACACCAAGTCTAAACACACCAATTCACAATCAATTGAACATGTCATTTTGATTATTACTTATACATTTATACCGTGGTTGCCTAAGTCATTCCACACCAGTTTCATGTTCAAACATTATTGACTTATTGCCATATCGCATTTTTATTTTCTGATTATGACCACTTCGTTTGGTCATAAGACATTTATCAAGCATACATATTGTAATACTAATCATTCATATCAAACAAATATTATCACATGACCACATCACCAGGCATCAACACATAACTTGGATAAATAGGCTTACAAGCCATAACCATCATAAGCCACATCTCATGGCTATATACAATGTACTAATATAAGCAAACATCTTGGCCAAAATGTAAGAACACATATCAATAATTAAGTCCCTATACATGGCACTCACTTGAAGATATTGAGATTCATCAATTCTCCAAAGGGGGTAGCTTGATAGTGTGGTGCCGCCTCCGACGATTTCCAACCCCGAGCTGACCTAACAACACTAAAGAAATGGAGAGGAGGGAGTAAGCTTAAAGCTTAGTAAGTCCATATGAAAATAATAAGAAAATTATCAACATGATTTCATGGTAATATAACCATAATTATACTTTTACTTATATTCTGGTCATGCTATTTTCTCTAGTCACAGTCACTAAGTTACTTATATCTACAGTTACGGAACTCCAAATTTAGATCCGCTAATTTTCAATGAAACTAGAATCACATATCTTCTTACCATAAAATTTTAATAATTTTTCAATTAGCCAATAAGTACATTTTATTCTTTAAAGTTACCCCTTTTCTGCTGCTTGACAGCTTTGACCTTTCTTCACTAAAACTTATTTATCTCATAGTACGGGACTCCAATGATGCTCCTGTATATTTCCCTTGAAAATAGGCTCATAAGGATTTATTCATATAAATTCTAACCCATAATCATTTTTGTACAATTTTAGTGATTTTCCAAAGTTGAGATAGGGGAGCCCAAAAGCATTTTGACTCTGTCTCACAAAAGTTCAAATATCTCATAATATGTAATCTTTTGCTTACACTGTTTCTTCTATATGAAACCAGATTCAATATGTTTTAATATAATATCTTATTCAACCTCTAATTAAATTTTCACAATTTTTGGTGGATTTTCAAATTCACACAACTACTAGTGTCCAACACTGTCTTAGTGCAATATAATGGTAACTATCATGGGTTCATTTTCAACTAATCATAAACTTACCATTTCATGGATTTCATGTTCAATTTCACATAGACATAATGACATAACCATAAAGATTATTCATCATTCAAACTCTTTTGGCTTACTTATCATATACACATATATACTTGCTCATCATAAATCAATCTTTACCAAGGCATTATTCATAAGTTTAGCATACGTACCTGTATTCATCGTAGTATATCATAGAACCATACCTCTGCCCTTATTGGGACTTTCATCACATTCATTATATTACCCGTTGAACACTCAGAATACTATTGGATACGCGTAAACCTTGCAAATAAGTGCCACATATACAAATGTAGCCCAAACTACCATATAACATGTAACACATCCATAATGAACTCGTACCTCTCAACGAGCTTGAATGTTACATGAAACACATCCATTATGAACTTGGACCACTCAACGAGCTCGGATGCTTGCATCCATAATGAACTCGGACCTCTTAACAAGCTCGGATGCCACATATCTCACGAACCCGGACCACTCAATGAGTTCGGACTTCTTAGTTCCTAGTGACATGTCACTTGTATCCTAACTATTCCTAAGGTTCAAACGAGATTTTCCACACTTGCACATAGCATCCTTATCGTACTTGCTTGTCATGTCGTGAACAACGACCATAATATCATTCATGCTTACCAATTCACCATTCTCATATTCATGAAATAAACATGGCATTGCTCATAATAACATTTAGACATTTGTCACATAATACAATCATCATATCAACTATATAAATATTCATCACATAATGTTAACACATCAATTTAAGTTCAAGCATAAACAATGATATTATTGCATTATTATTGACATACGAACTTACCTCGAATTCGAGCACGGCTATTTATTTTGATTTAGTTCATAATCTCATTCATTTCCAGTCTATACCTGAATCTCATTTTTCTTGATCTATAATATCACATTTAGCTTACTAACTAGTCACATTATTCATATGGGTCCAAAAATCATATTTTTACAAATTTGCATTTTGACCCCTAAACTTTCACATATTTGCACTTTTCCCCAAGGCTCGTAAAATAATTTTTATTCAATTTCCTTGCATTTTAAGCTTATACGAATCATTTTCATAACTATAGCAGCCCTAATTTCCACTAAATCATACTTTTATGACAAATTTTATAACTTTTACAAAAAGGTCCTTTTAAGCATTTTCACCGAATATCAGTTAGCAAAAGTCGTTTATTTAACACCCAACATTCATTTTCTACCATTTGACATCAAAACACATGCATATCATTCATGGGTAAATTTTTAAATATGAACCCTAACTTAAAATAATGGTAGAAATAGATAGATCGAGTTACCGGGACTTCAAAAATGTAAAGAACATTAAAAACGGGGCTCGGGATCACTTACAAATGAGCTTGGAAGCTTGAACCAAACCCTAGCCATGGCTTCCATGCAAAATTTCGGCCAAATGTTGAAGATTGACAAAAATTGGCTTATTTTGGCTTATTTTAATTCTTTTAATTATTAGATTACCAAAATGCCCCTAACTTAAAAATATTTTATTACACCCATTTCATGTATATTTTTGTCCAAAAATTAACCAATGGTCTAATTACCATTTAAGGACCTTCAATTTAAAATTTTATAACAATTTGACACCTCTAACATGTAGAACTCAACTTTTGCACTTTTTACAATTTAGTCCTTTTGATTAAATTGAGTGCCCAAACGTCAAAATTTCCGAACGAGATTTTCACGAAATAATTTCATGAAATTTTAGACCATAAAAATATAATAAAAATAAACTTTATTACGTCAGATTTGTGGTCTTGAAACCACTGTTCCAACTAGGCCCTAATTCAGGATGTTATAGAGTTTGCGATTTCTACATTTTCTCCAATCAAGTTTATCCCAAAAATCTTGGGTTGTAGGGCTCAGAAGCAATCAAGTTGGCTTGGTTTCTTCTAAGCCTTGCAACCCTGGATTCTCGAGATAATTTTTTTCCCTTTATACCCCACCCCATCTCCTATATAAATGCTCCTTCTTCATCCCCTACTCACCCACATCTTAATCTCCTTTAAAATGTTTTTTTGTTTTCTTTTTCTTGAGTGTTGAAATTTTCAAGTTTAAAGATTTACTTCTCTCTCGTTTTGAGGGAGATATATTAATAGTTTTAAGTTGTGTTTGGGTTCACGGTGATGTCATAGAGCTCGGTAACCCATCAATTTCACCTGTCGTGTGAGTATGGAGCCATCACTTGAGAAGTCGGGATTGCTTTGCAACTCGAGGTCGAAGTTGATAGTGATTATATCATCTCGGGTTGAAGTGTAAATAAGGCTTCAAGTTTATAAGGGTTATGTTGTCAAAGGATGGAGCATAACCAGGGTTGTAGTTGGCGGTGCTAATGTGAGCACCACAACGAGTTTTTCCTTATCAAAGGAGCATGCTTCATAAAACCAATACACAAGTGTCAGAAAGGAAAACACAAGGGGCATTCTAGTATAATCAAGTAATTTGTGTTGTCTATCTCCACCAAAGGCAGTGACCTTATTAGTATAACCTATTACACCCCAATGCTATCACATGTTATAATAATGGGGTCATCGCCTTCGGTGGTGATGGATATGACACATTACTTGATTATACTAAAATGCCACTGCGTTTTTCTTTCTCGTATTTGTGTTTGAGTTTTATAAAGCATCATCTTCTGATAAGAAGAGCTCGTTGTCGTGCCTGCATAACCACTGTCAACTACGACCCCATTTATGCTCCATCCCTTAACAACTTAACATTTGTAAACTTGAAACCCAATTACACTTCAACCCCAAACCATATAATGACCATCAACTTATATGTGATGGCTCGATACTCACATGACAGATGAAATTTATAGATCACCTAGCTCCATGGCACCATTGTTAATTCAAACCTTCCTTAAAACTATTATTATGTTTATCTCAAACACGAACAAAAATAAATTCACACACTTTTAATTTTCAATCGAAAAAAAAATTACCAAAGTGAAAACGCGCCTTACAGGACGCGTTTTCTTTTCTCTTAAAAAAAAAAGAACATAGATGAAAAAATTTTAGAGAAATCAACTTAATTTCTCAAATCTTTTATTTTTTGAGCATATTCTATTAAATTAACAAAATTTAATCATATAACTATTAAATATAAAAAAAATATTGAGGCGGGAGTGTTGCTGTTTTATGAGTATTAAAGCTCAAATGACCGTTACACAGAGAAATTTTCCGCCGAAAAGGAAACCTCGAAACTAACTTTTCTTAGATGAAGAAGCTTTTTAGAAGCAGCTATAATGAATTTATGTACACTGCTCTCAAAATGCATTTCCAGAAATTTGGCTTCCCTCTCGTACCCATTTCATATGTTCACAACTTTACCAGAACCCTACATTCCAATTCAAAGTTTGATGTCGTTCTTAATGAGCTCGCTGAGCTCCATCCTCCAAAACCCAGTTCCCACGCTGCCCAATCACAGTCGGGAATGGATGTGCCCTTTGATCATGAGAGACCCACGAAGCGGAATGAGCCAGCGGTTCAGATTTCACATCCGTGGCAGGAGTGGGTGGATTTGATGGAATGCTTGTTGAGGAGAGGCTATTTCGATGGAGATGGAAACCCTTTTGAAAATGGCCAATTGGGTTCCAAAGAAGCCAATAGTATCCGCACTGCGTGCCTTAATTTTGCTAGGGATCGCTATAGTCTTATAAGGTAATGGAGGATTTTCAGTAATGACTATTTCATCTATTTTCTTTCTTTAGGTTTGGGTGCATATAACCTGTTTGATAATATTCCTCTCAGTTAAAATCTTCTTCTTTTTTTTCTTAACGTTCGTCGGGAATTGACTTGCTTCGACCACTATGTTGTTTAAGAGTTTTTCCCCTGAGAACTGTTTTGTTGTTTCTGAATAGTCTTTTTGCTTCCAGGTATTTCTCAAGGAAAGATATTCAGGTCATAGTAGGATGTGGATGCCCAAGCCTAGATAGGAAAGTTGTCAATTCTGGGAAGCGCTTAAGAGCTCATGTGGGTATTGATGAAGGAAATGTATGTACTAGGGCTCTTCTCTTTTGTTAGTGCCTATAGTTGATGTGGCCAGCGAAACAGATATTTTCAGTTTTTCTTTTTCCTGATTATTGCTCTTTTATTTTTTCTTTGCAGGTTTGCAGCTCATGCAATTTGAGAGGAAGCTGTGATAGGGCTTATGTGAAGGCACGTGAAGATCAAGGTGGGAGGACCGTGGATGTGATGCGCATTTTATTGACATACGGTCTGGACTCAATCACCAGTTCTGTAGAGAACAAGCCATGTCAAAACAAATCAGTTAAAGAATCAGTTCGAACACTGCTGAAAGAAATGGTTGATTATGGCAGCAAAGATCAACAAGCTGACATGCCGAATGCAGCACCCCCAAGAGGGGATGCTTCACTGCATGATCATTCAAGTACACAAGGACACATAAAAGTTCCAATGAAGCCAGGCGATTGGCTTTGTCCCAAGTAATTTGATAGCCTAACGTTATAGTGATTTGAAAATTTGATTCTCGAAGTGTTTGTGCATTGTGAATCTAATTTGCTTTGCTTTCCATTTGGCAGATGCAACTTCCTAAATTTTGCAAGAAATATTAAGTGCTTGCATTGTGATGGTTTATTCGAAGAAAGACTGAGGCAACTGCGGGAGGATCAGGATCATCTGCCATTAAAGAAGGGAGATTGGATATGTGAAAGGTTCTGATTCTTTAGTTTCTTTTGAGTTTCTAATGGTGCATTCCTGATGGAGACTTCCAATTCTTGCAGATGCAATTTCTTGAATTTTGCAAAGAATACAAGATGTCTGCAATGCAAAGAGAATCCCCCAAAACGACATCTCAATCCCGGGGAATGGGAATGTGAATCGTGAGTTTTCTTTTGCATTCAATTTCCCTTGAATTCTCCAAAACTGAAATATAACAGCCTTGTTTATTATGTTATGGAAAATTTGAATGTTTGGCATTATACAGGTGCAACTATATTAACTTTAGACGGAATATGGTGTGCTTGAAATGTGACCACAAACGGCCAAAGGTGCCAAATGCTTCAGGTACATGCACTGGTGAATTTGAAGGCAGCATTGGTAAATCCACAAGGCGAGACAGAAAGCAAAGTAAAGATTCAGATAGATGGAGGTTTGTACATGAAGATAATGAAGATGAAGAATGCTTAGATTCAAGGACAGAGAATTCCAAGTTCATTGATTTTCCCATTACTAGAAGTAGGACTACTTGGTCACTTAACACAGGGAAATGCGAGTCAACATTGGAGATGGAAGCAAAGAACAAAAGTCTGCCAACAGTAATGCAAAATGATGGATCTAAATGCACTGACAGTCAGAGAAAGTTGGAATTGCTTGAATGTTCCGACGATGAAGAGATGTCTGGGTGGTTTCGGCGTCAATAGAAGGTCCCTCTTAAAGGTTAATTTCTTCATACCTGCATCTAAAAGTGGTTGACATGATCTAGATGAATGCTCTATTTCCCAAAAGCCTAGTTCTGAAATTGATTGGTTTATTAAAATGTCAGTTGTTTCTAATTGTTAAATTACCTTTCAAAGATAAGAATCATGTTTCTAACTAATTTTTCTTCTTTGCTTATTGATATACCCTTGTCCTAGAACCCTTAGTTGGATCATTCAACAACTACAAGAATATGACGGAGCTCAACCTTTGAGTCTTGCCAAGAAAACTACGTCTCTCCTTTTAGAAATCCAAGTTTACACCTAATATGATATTTTCCTTCAATTGAGAAACCTTTAAATTGGTCCATATAAATCTCTTCCTCTGTATCTCCATATAGAAAGTCTATTTTCACATCCATTTGATGTAACTCTAAATCATAATGAGTCACTAATGCTATAATAAATTTTAAGGAGTCCTTCTTAGAGACAATGAAAAAGTCTATATACTCAACCCCATCTTTCTTAGCATAACCTTGGGTAACAAGTAGTGTGCTTTATATCATTTGATATTTTCATTTGAGTCATATTTGCTTTTAATATTCATTTGCATTTAACTCGTTTCGAATCTTTTGGCAATTTGATTAGATCCTAAACTTTGTTTTGTTTCATATATTTCATCTCATCTTTCATGAAATTTAATCATTTGTCAGATTCAACATTATTTATGGCTTGTGAAAACAAAACTGAATCGTTATTGATTACAATATAAAATATTGGCCATTACAAATAAAACACATAACCATTAGGGTTGACTGATTTTCTTTCTTTGTGATCTTAATAGCATTTTTTTGTGGATTTACTTTCATAAGAGCTTTGTGAGATTGTTTCTTGTAGGAGAGTTTCGTTATTTAAATTTTTTGAAACACTTCCACTAACTTCACCATTCAAAAGTTTACTGATTTATATAATTATTGAACTTAGGTTTGAAATGCAAATCTGTATCCTTTGAATTTCTCTAGATAACTAATCCACTTATTGCAGGAGAATCTAATTTTTTTTCATATGGATTATATATTCTTCCTTCTGCTTGGGAACCCCAATCATATATGTGCCTTAAACTAAGTATTCTCCTAGTTCACGACTTAAAAGAATTTTAGAGGCTGCCTCATTAGGAGCCAAATTTAATACATACACATCAATTTTGGGCAGATGCATTTGCAAAGACATTAGTAACTAGAAGTTGTTTACCATGCTACAAACCATATCCAATAAAGTCCATGCAACACCCCTTACCCGAGCCAACGACGGTCTCGATTAGACGACCTAGTGGCATCTTCAGTGACACAATCGATGATTGATGATCATCTATAAGCTTAACCATTTCAAAGTCTCAATATGGTCAACCCATGGGGAATTTAACTATCCTGGGGCCCATTAGATCGATTTAAATGCGTTTTAAAAGTAAACTACAGTATCATTGCTTGAGACTTGCCTCTCTGTTTTTGAAATTTTAGCTATTGACTTTGGAGGTCTTGATACATGCTTTCTAAGTATTAAGACTTATATGCAAAAATGCACAAGTTAGGTCAATCTAAGGTTTCTTGACTTATAAGAAAGGTCTACAATTGCTTAGGAAGTACTCTAACCCATTTGGCAACAATATTAAGGCCTAAATGGCTATCTTATGGTATTTAAATGCATCCTAAACAAGTTTCCTATCTAGCTTCAACTAGTTAACCATTCTTTTTCATCACAATCTAAAAAGAAGATAATATCAAAGCACCCTCAAACCAAATCTAAAAGTACTTAATTTACATACTAAACTACATAGCCAATATATATACCAACGACTTTATGGAAACACCTAATATGTAAGCCAATATATATACCAACGACTTTATGGAAACACCTAATATGTACATGCCAAAGCTATCATTTAATTACCAAAAAGGATAAGAAAAAGTTCATATTAGTATGATTGTGACTTTGTTCCGTTGATACAATTCTTCTCGAATTCTTGATTCGGCTCGATTAATCTGTGCACATAAAAGAACAATAATACGTTAAGTATTATAATTCTCACCAATAATTTTACGAAACTCATACAATGAAAGCCCAATTCAAATTATAATTAATATAATCATGTGACCTAAAGTACAATAATTTATATTCAAGACTTAAAGCAATTACTGATGTAGTTAAATCTTAGTAATTTTTATTAAACTAAAATGGACATTAATTCATGGTCTCATAGCTTTTATCATGATTTAACATGATAACACCTAGCATGCATAACGTGCTTGTTCAATATTCATGTCATAAAATCATTTACTAATCCTATATATTATTACCCAACAATTTCTAACACTTCAACTCTAAGCAATTATCGTACAATTAAAGCTCGATTCAAATTATAATTAATATAATCATGTGACCTAAAGTACAATAATATATATTAAAGACTTAAAGCAATTATTGATGTATTTAAATGTTAGTCATTTTTATTAAACTAAAATGGACATTAATTCATGGTCTTATAGCTTTTATCATGATTTAACATGATAACATCTAGCATGCATAACTTACTTGTTCAATATTCATGTCATAAAATCATTTACTAATCCTATATATTATTACCCAACAATTTCTAACACTTCAACTCTAAGCAATTATCGTAGTTCAACTTGATGATTAGAATTCCACTTTACGAACTTGATTCAATAGTGCATTTCGATTTAACCTAACGTGATAAGCCATTCAAGAATGATCCAATGAATCAAATATCATTCTCCATTCAAATAGCAGGGTTTGGTGATGGTTCGATCAAATCATAGTATAGCAGATATAACATTAACAATCAGATCCATTTCATGGATCATTTACGAATATTTAATTCGGTAAATGCGATCAATAACACAAACAATAATTTAGTATAATTCGATGCACAAATCAGAAATAAAAACCAGTGAAAGTGCAATTAACAGTTCAGTATCCACGATATTTAACAGTGATTTGATTTGGTAACAATGATCGATAAACATATTTTAGTATTTAATCACCCATTTGTAGACACTGGTAGAGGTCAAGGTCAGATACATGAATCTAACCCACACACTAAATACACGCAAAGCGCGGATGATAGCAATAATAGTAACTCTGAGTATGTGCGGAACACTAAACAGTAAACCAACTAAACTCTTGAGCACAAATTGCTAACAGTAACTCCCAAGTGCATAAAACAACCCACAAAGTAATCATAACAAAAATACAGTATTACTATTCTATGATATGTCAACTATACTTGACAAAACTCATATTATGATTTACAAGTGCTTAATTTAATTTTATCAATTTCTTAATAATTCAATAATTCAATATTCAACAACAATCATATCATGTTAAGAATATTTTGTTATCTTTCAAGCTCAAAATATAATATATATGGATTTATTTATTCAACATTTTAACAAAATAAAGCAATAATAAGCTAAGGAAGGTACCATTCTTACCTTAGGTTTACGTTAAGTTTTCCCATGGAACCTGCTGAAAGCTTACAAGCATGGTTTGACGACGAAATTCTTAGATGACCATCATCAAAGTTCGCAACAGTAGACAAATAATTTCAATTATGTTTCATTATTAATATTTCCATGATTTTAAAGCTATGAATTTAATCACTTGATTCTTAGTTATAATTTCTTTTAATTAATCTTAAGATACATTTTCAATTATTGATTAGATTTACGTGTTAACATTGTCACACCTGGTTTTCTTTAAACCAAAAAATTAGGAACAATTTGGGGGTCAAATTGAAAGAGGTCATAAGCTGGCGGTGTCTATTGAAAAATTAGGAAAAGTTAGAAACATAATTGGGTATGGTTGAGATCCAAGCCCGGTTTGGTTGGATTAGAACTAGCCGGTCTCTTAGTGAGAGACAAAATGATTGCAAAGAAGTGGATATTATACGATTAAAAACTGTGCGAGAATAGTTATAAATAGTTGAGAAATGAATCTTTGGGTTGATTCCACTCAATTCTATCTATTCTCTCCTCTTCTTCATCTTCCTTAGTTGCTCCGAGGAAGCTGTAACACCCCTAACTCATATCCGTCGCCAGAAAGAGGTTACGAGACATTACTAAACGAAAGCACAATTCCAAACATTTTCATATTAATTCAAGTCATAATCATATATATAACAACCGTATTACATATGCAAATCATACGTTCATTGCCATTCAAGATTTAAATCACATCAATGCTTATGACTTAATCCAATATCTAATCATAATTTATTATCATTCACCACATAGATTAAATAAAACATAATCCACAATATATATATATATATATATATATCCAAAACAATTCAATACATATACAGAACATATAACATATCAATAATTTCATTATGGAATATTAAACCTATTTTTGTTGTTAAATAAGTCATGCATATACATAAGTTATTTATCAATTGAACTAAATTTCATTACTAACCTTTTCATTCATTTATGCGGCTTTAATGTGTTAATCTATGTGTAATTCATATATTTGCATATTAACACAATTTAATAACAAACATTCGGTTATAAATAACCCATTTCAATTCTATGTCTACTTGGCTAACTCAATTCATTTATACATATTTAATAATTTATAAATATCTAACGAGTTTATATTGTCATGCACATATACATATCAACCATATTATAAGCACATATATTTATACATGTAAAACATTTAAAAACTCAACTAATATAACATGACCGATTACCAAGTACACATATATCCTCTATCATTAACTCAAATTCCTTATATAAATCTAAATCCCAATATGTCTTACTTACCAAAACAACAATTCAAGTGTCATCCATATCATTAATATAGTCAATAAATTAACACCCAATTTAAACCATGCATATGTCTTGATTTTTACCTAACAACACATAACCTACATTAGTTTAATTAATATCCATTTATACATATGGCCGAAACACATAGTATTTTCACAAACATCATATATTTAGCTACTTTTTCAATATATATACATAGCATAGCCAACTCTTTCATGCCACAACTGAATTCAACAACCAACCTCAAAATCATAATCACATAACACAATTTATAATCAACCATGACATATGGCATGATAACAAAAATAGATTTAAACCAAGATTTCATCAATACTGAACTCGAGCATAAAAATAAAGCCAATTTCGCATGGCCTTTATACATCCATCATCCAAAATAAGCCAACTCTAAGCTAGTCTATACATGTCATACTTCAAGTTCAACTATTTAAATACAGAAGCAGTGGATAGTGTGAAAGACTTTGCTGACGATCTCCTAGCTTGTAACTTAAATCCAAAATCTATAAAACATAATGAACATGAAACACAAAGTAAGCTATAATAGCTTAGTAAGTCATAAGCAAATAAACATCTCAACGATATAATCAACTCATTTTAAGCTAATCCAAATTTCATTATCATTATCAAGCTTAACCTCAAACCTACAAATGAGATAAATAACACATTTCCATGTAAAAAGTCTACCTTGGCCGAATGCTCACTTAATCATTTTGACCTAATATTATTCAACTTTCTAGGCCAAAATGTCTTAGTATAATCAAGCATACACATACGCAATTATATAAGCTCAAGAACCATAATATAACATCATGTACATATTCCACTTATATGGCCGAATATACATGATCACATAGATACACATATCCAAGAAATAATTCTACAATATTCATACCATTTATTTATAAGGCCGAATACACATACTAAATTCACATGTAATCTTCATTTGTATCACACATAATTAGTAACAAATATCAAGTTATTTACCTTATCTCAAGTAAACAACAAGATAACTCATACTTGATCATTTAGCTTGTTTAACACATTCGTTCACGATTTACCTTTGCTCGATGAACCATTCGAAATTGGATAGGACACTCGGATAATCACATAAATCGTACAATGCCAACGTCCCAGACGTGGTCTTACATGTAGCCACATATCAATGCCACTGTCCCAGACAAGGTCTTACTCGTAAACACATATCAAAATCACATATCGATGCCATGGTCTTACTCGCACACATATATCGGAATCCTATGTCATAACATATGTATCCTAACTATTCCTAAGGTTCATACGGGGCTTTCGGACGTCGTAACTTGGTCGAAACGATTGCATTAACATAGTTACCATGCTTATACACATTCGGCAATAGCATATATAAATTCATATTTTGCATACCAGAATATATATTTAGCATTTAACTATAATTAGACACGTCTATTTGCTTATAAACTTACCTCAGACATTATAAAACAGAATAGGGCAACTAGTCGACAACTTTCGTTTTCCCCCGATCCAAATCCGATTTCTTTGGTTCTTGATCTAAACATATTCAAATTAAGCTCATTCAAATATATTTTCATTCAATTTAGTCCAAAAACACATAAATGGGAGAATAACCATTTTACCCCTAACATTTGCAATTTTTACAATTTAGTCCCTATTGCTCAAAACACAAAATATACAAAATTTCAAGATACCCATGTTTGGCAGAATATTCCTAGTGTTCATACAAGTCCATATATTTCATTTATTTCACATTTTAGTCCCTCAAATTATTATTTTTGCAATTTAGTCCTAATTACTCAAAATCATCAAAAACTCCAGTACAAAACATGTTAATCTAAAACATATCTTTCATATTTCATCATCAAACAACAAAAATCACAAGCTCTCAACAATGGCACAACTCAAAATATTCATCAAAATAAAAAATTAAACATCTGTTTTGTAGTACTCGAAGCAACGATCTCAAAAACGTAAAAATTATCAAAAACCAAGCTGAACACTTACCTTGATTGAGCTTAGAACCAACCGAACCCTAGCTTTCTTTATTTTCTTTTTCTTTTATTAAGTTTAGGTAATGAAGAACAAATGAAACAAAATGAATTTGATAACTTTGTTATTAACTAATATATGTTTATTAACTAAATTACTTAAATAGCCTTAATGAAATAATAATAAAACTATATAATTTATGTCTTTTACCGTCCACTTATTATGTCAATGGGCTATTTACAACATAAAGACTTCCATTTAATAAGCCAATAACAATTCGGTGCTTTATACTTTTAGCTACCAAATTTTTGTTTTACGCGATTAAGTCTTTTATTCAATCGAACACTCAAACGATAAAATTAAAACACGAAAATTTCAAAGATATAAATTCACACAAAATAAACACAGAAAATAATTTTAAAATATTTTTCTAACTCGGATTCGTGGTCCCGAAACCACCGTTCAATTAGTGTCTAAATGGGGCTGTTACAACTCTCCCCCCTTAGGGATTTTCGTCCCCGAAAATCTTACCGGTGAATAGGTTCAGATAGCATTCTCTTAATGTATCTTCTGGCTCCCACGTTGCTTCCTCAACTCCGTGTTGCCATAGTACTTTAACTAACGAAATCTTTTTATTTCGTAACTCTTTAATCTCACGAGCCAGAATGCGAATCGGTTCTTTTTCTTATGTCATGTCAGGCTTAATCTCGCTCTCAGACGGACTAATTACATGTGAAAGGTCAGACCAATATCTACGGAGCATCGAAATATGGAATACATTGTGGATATTTTCTAACTTAGATGGCAATGATAATCTATAAGAAACTGGCCCAATACGCTCTATTACCTCATACGGCCCAATAAACCTCAGACTCAATTTGCCTTTGTGACTAAATCTGAGTATTTTCTTCCACGGTGAGATTTTCAAGAAAACTTTATCTCCGATCTGAAACTCTATATCCTTGCGTTTCAAGTCTGCATAAGATTTCTGACGGTCCAATGTTGTTTTTAGACTTTCACGGATTACTTTCACTTTTTGTTTAGTTTCTCTGATCAAGTCAACCCCGTGTATCTTATTTTCAGTGAGCTCAGTCCAGTATAACGGTGTATGACATTTACGATGGTACAAAGCCTCATAAGGTGCCATTTTGATACTCGATTGAAAGCTATTATTATACGCAAATTCAATCAGAGGTAGGTATCGTTCCCACGTACCTTCAAACTCGAGATTGCAACATCTGAACATATCCTCAAGTATCTGAATGATTCGCTCAGACTGGCCATCTGTTTGCGGATGGAAAGCAGTACTAAAATATAATTTCGTACCTAGTGCATCTTGCAGTTTCTTCCAAGACCGCGATGTAAACCTCGGATCTCTATCCGAAACAATAGATATAGGCACACTATGTAATCTCACAATCTGAGAGACATACAATTTAGCCAGCTTATCCAGCGAGTAGTCTGTACGTATCGGAACAAAATGAGTTGATTTAGTCAATCTATCCACAATAACCCAAATTGCATCTTTCTTACTCTGTGTTAACGGTAAACTGGATACAAAATCCATGGTAACTCTGTCCTATTTCCACTCAGGTATCATAATTGGTTGAAGTAATCCAGAAGGTACTTGATGCTCAGCTTTTAGACAAATTAAAAATTTCGAAACAAAGTAAAAAATGTCTCATTTCATACCATGCCACCAATAAAGCTGTTTTAGATCATTATACATCTTTGTACTACCTGTGTGAACAGATAACCGATTGCTGTGAGCTTCATTCAAAATCATTTGAATCAACTCTGAATTCCTCGGAACACATATTTGATTTCTGAATCTCAAACAGTCATTGGCATCAACTCTGGATTCTGAATCAGCATCTGTATCACATTGAGCTTGTTTTGCTAGTAATTTATTATCAACCTTCTGGGCATCACAAATTTGTTGAACAAATAATGGTCTTGCTTTCAATTCAGCTATTATCAGACCATCATCAGACATAGCCATATGCCCATTCATTGCACGCAAAGTAAATAGTGATTTTTGGCTTAAATCATCAGCAACAACATTAGCCTTTCCCGGGTGGTAGTCAATCACAAGCTCTTAATCTTTTAGCAATTCTAACCATCAGTGTTGTCTCAAATTTAGATCTTTCTGAGTCATCAAGTATTTTAGGCTTTTATGATAAGAATAAACATGACATTTCTCACCAAACAGAAAATGACGCCAAATTTTTAACGCGAACACAATGGTTGCCAATTCCAGGTCGTGTGTCGAATAGTTCTTTTCATGTGGCTTCAACTATCTCGAGGCATAAGCTATAACCTTGCCTTCTTGCATCAAAACACAACCCAAACCATTTAAAGATGCGTCACTATAAATAAAAAATTCTTTACCCGATTCTGGCTAAACTAATACTGGAGCTTCGGTCAAAAGGGCTTTCAATTGATCAAAGCTTTTCTGGCACTTCTTTGACCACTCGAACTTAACATCTTTTTGCAATAGCTTTGTCATCGGGGCTGCAATCATACAGAAACCTTTCACGAACCGTCTATAATAACCAGTAAGTCCCAGAAAGCTTCGGACTTCAGAAACATTCTTCGATGGTTTCCAATCAAGTATAGCTGAAATTTTGCTCGGATCGACTTGAATACCCGTTGCTGATACCACATGACCCAGAAAACTGACTTTACATAACTAGAACTCACATTTACTGAATTTCGTATACAACTGCTTATCTCGCAAAGTCTGCAACACAAGTCTCAAATGTTCAGCATGTTCAGCTTCATCACGAGAGTAGATCAAAATGTCATCTATAAACACAACCACAAACAGGTCCAGATACGATTTGAAGATCCGATTCATCAAATCCATGAAAACAACTGGTCCATTAGTAAGTCCAAAAGGCATAACCAAAAACTCGTAGTATCCATACCTGTTTAGAAAGCAGTCTTTAGTATGTCTGAATCTTTAACTCGCAACTGATAATAGCCAGATCTCAAATCTATCTTCAAAAACACTGTAGCCCCTTTCAGTTGATCAAACATTTCATCAATCCGTGGCAACGGGTACTTATTCTTTATAGTCACCTTATTGAGCTGCCTATAATTAATGCACATCCTCATAGTTCCGTCTTTCTTTTTCATAAATAGTATTGGTGCACCCCAAGGAGAGAAAATTGGTCCCGCGAAACCTCTATCTGTCAATTCTTGCAACTGAGCTTTCAATTCTTTTAATTCGGTAGGTGCCATTCTGTACGGCGCTATGGATATCGGAGTTGTCCCAGGCATTAACTCAATACCAAACTCTACCTCCCGAATAGGTGACAAACCTTGTAATTCTTCAGGAAACACATCTGGATACTCACATACAACTGGCACTGATTCAATGTTCCTTTTGGCCACTTTACTGTCAAGCACATATGCAAAGTAAGCCTCGCAGCCTTTTCTCACATATTTCTGAGCTAACATCGAAGAAATCACTGTTGCTAACCCTTTCAAATCACTAGATTCAATCTAAACAATCTCATCATTTTGACTCCGTAGATCAATGGTCTTTCTCAAGTATCTCAAGTATGCCAACTAACAGTTTAATGTTTTCATTCAACCCATCTTCGAATCTTTTACACATTATGGCTTCGGTGGAAACACACTCTCGGGCATACCGACTGAGTCTCACAAATTTTCGATCATTTTCTGTCACAGTCATCCGACCCTGTTTCAGCTCTAGAAATTCTTTTCGCTTCTGATCAATAAATCTTTGGCTAATATATTTCTTACGAAACTCAGTCTGAAAGAATTCCTAGGTCACTTGCTCTCTCAAAACCACTGATACTAGGGTATTCCACTAGTGATATGCTGTGTCTCGAAGCAAAGATATAGCACACTTCAAACATTCATCTGGGGTATAGGATAAATCATCAAACACATGGATAGTATTATCAAGCCAGAGCTCAGCCCACTCAGCATCATCATCATCAGTAGCTTTAAACTCTTCAGCCCCGTGTTTTTTGATTTTATCAATAGGTGGCTTATATAATCTCAGTGGATCACTTACTTGAGGTATGACAGGCATTGAAGATGGATTAGTCGGGGGTGGAGGTTATTGTACAGCCGGGTTAGTCTAGATATATTGAGTAAACCAGTCATTCATCATTTGATAGAAGGCTTATTTAGCCTCACTTTCTTGATTACTCGAAGTCGGTCGAGAATCAGCCGGCGCTATCCCTTGTGCGGGAGCAGGCGCTACACTCTTGACATCATCAGCTACAGCTCTGTCGGGATCCATTTACTAAATGAAAGCACATTTTCAGATGTCAGAAGTCATCACACTATCACAGTATATAATATGACATGTATAGCTAGACTCATACGCGCTACATTAATCCTAGAATCGACCAAACTGTAGCTTTGATACCAATCAAATGTAACGCTCCTAACCCGTATCTGTCGCTAGAAAGGGGTTACGAGGCATTACTAAACGAAAGCACAGTTCCAAACATTTTCATATTAATTCAATTCATAATCATATATATAACAACCGTATTACATATGCAAATCATATGTTTATTGCCATTCAAGATTTAAATCAGATCAATGCTTATGACTTAATCTAATATCTAATCATAAATTATTATCATTCACCACATAGATTAAATAAAACATAATCCACAATATATATATCCAAAACAATTGAATACATATATTGAACATATAACATACCAATAATTTCATTATGGAATATTAAACCTATATTTTTGTTCTTAAATAAGTCATGCATATACATAAGTTATTTATCAGTTGAACTAAATTTCATTACTAACCTTTTCATTCATTTATGCGACTTTAATGTGTTAATCTATGTGCAAATCATATATTTGCATATTAACACAATTTAATAACAAACATTCGGTTATAAATAACCCATTTCAATTGTAACACTCCTAACCCGTATCCATCGCCGGACTAGGGTCACAAGGCATTATCAATTTCATAAATAATCAATAATATTTCACTAAACATTTAAGTAATATCAATTTCATCATTCAACTTAAGTTAGAAGTTTACCAAATGCACATCCGCATACATTTTATTAATTAACTATTTTACTATCAATACATTCCTAACACATATTTAATATTTACCTTCATCAATTGTACCTATTTTACAAATCATATAAGCATGATATATGCATATGCATTTCCAAAACAAACTGAATCATAAGGACAAGTATTATTCGATTTTACGCATATACCAACCATAATATAAGTGCATTTATACATATACATTTATAAATTCAACTAACAAAGCATATTTGATTAAATTAGCACATATCTTTTACCATAATAAACAAATCATGAATTATACATATCATTATTCTGAACCATAAGGGAATACCGAATATACCCTGTGCATGTATCTTAATTGTCACCTAACTAGTAGGTGATATACTTAGCTCATTTAACAATCATTATATATCATGTAGCCGAAACACATAAACAACTTCATAAACATTATAATACCTTCGATATATTTTTAACATAAGTTTAGTCCAAGACCAAATATTAACACGTCCCTTATCATATAAACTACCACAATTCACATGAAATTATATATATGTGCCGAACTAATAATCAATTATAGTCAATATCTCTTACTATCATTTAACTGAATCTTTTAGTCAACCAAATGAGGTTATTACTATGGTTACAAGTCATAACCGAAGCATTTCAACCAAAAGTAACATAACAAATATATTTCATACTTACCAGTATACCATGGCCGAATCATTCAAACCACATCCAGCTCACCAATCAACTTCAATGTACAAAAACACATATCACAGATATTATTCAACCATAGCACCTATTATTATAACTAAAATGAACACAAACCATAGTTTAACGTAACCAATTTCAAGCAAGGTAGTTAAGCCATTTTTGCATGGCTTTAATACATACTCATTCAAAACAATTAACTTTAAGACTAGCCTATACATGCCACATAACCAAGTCTCAAAATATTATTTACTGAAATGATAACCGTATAGTATGATGTCGTCTCTACCGACTTCCAACCCGAACAGATCTCCAAAAACCTATAAACATAGGAAAAACACACAGAATAAGCTTTGAGAGCTTAGTAAGCTATAAACAAATAAATAACTCACTGTCAATATTGATTTAATTACCAAACCAATTTATACTATCATAATCACATTTAACTTCAAACTTATAATTTCATATAATACATATACTTTCACTTTTACCAAATATCCATACAACTAGTATTAATATATCATTCAAATTTCAAAGCCACAATATCAATAATTAACCGAATATATATAAACTCATATACATATATTCATGAATCACTTATAATTATTCTTTCTTTATATCATTTAGGCTGTATATAATCATTTATATAAGTTTGCACATAGTCCACAATATGATATCATTATACATAACCTTTGAACGAATGTACTATAACTATTATCAATGTAACATTCAATTTTAAAACCATAATACCATTATATAATCGAATATACACACCCACAAACATATATTCTTGAATCAAGCTTTAATATCTCATACTTACACTTATCGTGTAGCCGAATATACATGTATCTATACCAAAATGTCATACACTATGAAAATAATATTATCAATGCATAAAGTCGAATCTTTAAACACTTGTTTTCATATACTCATGTCTCAAACCTTCATACCACATAATTATGCTTAACTTTGGCTGAATATATTTCACAATTACTCACAAATTTCAGACTAACATCATACATATGTTTGTAACACATATCAAATAATCAGTTTACCTTATTTTCAAGTAAACAACAAGCTAACTCATACTTGATCATTTAGCTCATTTAACGTATTTAATTACCACATCAGCATAAAGTCTTTTAGGCATAAACTTATAATAATTCACCGGCATAAAGCCTGCTAGGCCTAAGCCTGAATCTCACACCGACACAAGGCCTGCTAGACTCAAAGTCTGATTTTATACACAGGCAATAAGCCTGCTAGGCATAAGCCCGATTTAATTCACCAGCACAGGGCTTGCTAGGCTCAAAGCCCGAATATCACTATTATAAAGTTGTCTCATAAACAATTCATATATCAAAAATTCCAGATATTCCATATAGTTCATACGGACTTTCAAATGTTATAACTCAGTCGAAACGAATGCATGAACATAGTTACCATGCTTATACACATTCGACATTAGCATATATTAATACACATATTTCATTTCAACATATATACTTTGTATTTAATTAAAATTAAGTACGTCTATTTGCTTATAAACTTACCTCGGACAACAGTAATTGGGATGAGACAACTAGTCGACAACTTTGGTTTTTCCCCGGTCCAAATCCGATTTCTTTGGTTTTTGATCTAAACATATTCAAATTAAGATCATTCAAACATATTTTCATTCAATTTAGTCCAAAAAACATAAATGACCAAATTACCATTTTACCCCTAACATTTACACTTTTTACAATTTAGTCCCTATTACACAAAACAAAAAATACACAAAATTTCAGCATGCCCATGCTGAGCCAAATTTTACCCACTCTCAAACAAATCCATACATTTTATTTATTTCACATTTTAGTCCCTCAAATTATTATTTTTGTAATTTAGTCCTAATAACTCAAAATCATCAAAAACTCCAATACAAAATATGTTAATCTAAAACATATCTTTCATATTTCATCATCAAACAACAAAAATCACAAGCTCTCAACAATGACATAACTCAAAATATTCACCAAAATAAAAAATTCAAGCATGGGTTTTGTAGTACTCGAAGCAACGATCTCAAAAACGTAAAAATTATCAAAAATCGAGTCCAAAATGACTTACCAATTAAACATGCAATTGCCGAACCTCATTTTGCAACCATGGATGTTTTTCTTCTCTTACATTCAGCTATATGAAGGAAAATGGACTAAAATCATGGTTTTTGGTTTTATTTAATATATCATTTAATAACCATTTACTTTTTTAACCTTTAAAATAATGCATAATTTCCTTTATGCCAAACCATTAACATCCACTAACATATTAATGGTATAATTGCCATTTAAGGCCATCATATTTAAAAGCCAAAGCCAATTGACACCTTTAGTAAATAGAATGCAACTTTTGCATTTTACACGATTAAGTTCTTTTTACTGAATTAACCACTTAAATGATAAGTTTTTTTTTTACGAAAATTTCACAAAACTATAATATCATGCAACAAATTTTAAAATAATAATAAAATAAATTTTTTAATGTCAGATTGTGGTTTCGAAACCACTGTTTCAATTAACCCTAAAAACGGGCTGTTACATCAATTCTATGTCTACTTGGCTAACTCAATTCATTTATACATATTTAATAATTTATAAATATCTAACGAATTTATAGTTCCATGCACATATACATATCAACCATATTATAAGCAAATAAAGCTAGTCAAAATTGTTGACCAAATTTCACCTAATTTTGACAATTTTGTCTCCCCTAAGACTCCATGGCCGGCTGTGCCTTCTCCCAAGGGCCTATTTGCCTTTTAAGGACCCTTAATTTTATACTCTAGCTAATTGACACATTTAGCTATCAATTTAGGACTTTTGCATTTTATGCGATTTAGTCCTTTTCCTCAACTAGGCTCACAAACATCAAAATTAACTCACCAAATTTTTCATGCACTAATATAATCATGCTACAACATCAAAATAATAATAAAAATAATCTTTCTGGCTTCGGATTTGTGGTCCCGAGACCACTGTTCTGATTAGGCCCTAAATCGGGCTGTTACATAATATATAAATATGTATATATATACATATATATAACGCATAAACTATCATAATCATTTAACCACATATTTGGCACATTTTCAACTCAATATATAACCTAACATTTGATCTTTTATTTTCGTACTTAATTAGCCAACCCTTCAAGCATAATATATGCACATACATTACCATTACAAACCGAATCAAAATATCTAATACATATTCGAATATATATATAACATTATCATTTTATTCCATTACTAAGCCAAATTAATAAAATCATACTTAACATTTCTCATTACCGAAACATATAACCAACTCCTCAAACATATATATACTTTGAGGTAATATATGTATATCAAACCAACACATCATATACCTAAATATATGTATACAAGTGCCGAATCATCAATCAAATATATTCATTACCCAAATTCAACATTTAGCCGAATACACACATCAACCAGATTTAACCATTACTATCAAATACAAGACATAACCAAATCATTTTAACCATAAATAACATAACAAGCATAATTCATACTTATGTATATACCATGGTCGATTCCAAACAAACCACATCCAAAATCACAATCAAACATAACCATAATTCAATCAAACTTTGAAACCGGACTTAACAAATAAACAAGCCATTTTCGCATGGCTTATATATATGCACATGCCAAAATCATCATATCCAAATATAATCTAGCCTATACATGCCATATGTTCGAAATTCAACTTATAAAATACCGAAAACAATCGATATTGTGATAAGCTTCTCTGACGATCCCCGAGCCCGTAACTAGTCTCCAAAATTTATAAGACAGAGGAAAACACACACACAGAGTAAGCTAACATAGCTTAGTAAGTCATAAGCAAATAACACATTCAATCACATTTATAATTTAATTTAACTAAACTAAAATAAACCATCATAAATTCACATACAACATATACTTTTATATATAAACTTTATGTTGGCCGCATATACAAATATCTATTATCAAAATATCATTCAATTTCAAAGCCATAATATTATTATATAACCAAATATATATAAACTTATATGCATATACTCATTAATCATTTTGTAAATATTCACATTTTATAATTATAAAACCGAAAATAACCATTCATATATGTTTGCACATAGATTACAAATATGATATCACTTATACATAACCTTTGGCCGAATATACTTTTCATATACACATATATTTTCATTTGCATCATATATAATTTGTATTAAATATCAAATAACCAACTTACCTTATTTTCAAATAGATAATCAACTATCTCAGACCTGATCACTTTAGCTCAATTTACACATTCAATCACAACTTATCATTGCCCGTTGAACCATTCAGAATTGAATAGGATACTCAAATAATCATACATATCGTACAATGCCAACGTCCCAGACGTGGTCTTACATGTAATCACATATCGATGTCACAATCCCTGACAGGGTCTTACTCGCACACATATATCAGAATCATTTATCGATGCTAACGTATTAAACGTGGTCTTACTCGCACACATATATCAGAATCACATATCGATACCAACGTATTAAACGTGGTCTTATTCGCTCACATATATCGATGCCATGGTCTTACTCACACATCACATATCGGAATCCTATGTCATGACATATGTATCCTAGCTACTCCTAAGGTTCATACGGAGCTTTCAGACGTCATAACTCGGTCAAAATGAATTTTTAAATATAGCTCCCTAGCATATACACATTCGGCTAACAACATATATATTTCACATAATTCATTTAAGCATAATAAGCTCATAATTATTTAAAATAAACAACATCTATTTGCTTATAAACTTGCCTCAAACAACGATAATCGAAATGGGACGACTAATCGACAACTTTAGTTTTCCCCCGGTCCAAATCCGATTTCTTTGGCTCTTGATCTAAACATATTCAAATTAAACTCATTCAAACATAACTTCATTTCATTTAGTACAAAAACACACAATGGGCAAATTACCATTTTGCCCCTGACATTTCACACTTTTTACAAATTAGTCCCTATTGCACAAAACACAAAATATACAAAATTTCAATATACCATGCTTAGGCCGAATATTCATCTTCCTTATACAAGTCCAGACATTTCATTTATTTCACATTTTAGTCCCTCAATTTATTATTTTTACAAATTAGCCCTAATTACTCAAAATCATCAAAAATTCAAATACAAAACATGTTAATCTATCACATATCATTTATTTTCTAGCATCAAACAACAAAAACCACAAGCTTTCAACAATGGAAAAATACAAAATCATCATCAAATTCAAAAATTAAGACATGGGCTTGATAGGTAACATAGCAACGATCTCAAAAACGTAAAAATTATCAAAAATCGAACTAAAACTCACCTTGAATTAAGCTTGCTAATGATTGAATCCTTAAGCTTTTTGTTTCTTTTCTTTCTTACAACATTCAGACATTTCAAAGAATGAATGCATGGCTTATTATTTTTTTTATGTTTTATTATAATAACATATTAATACATCAATTACATTTTTAACCTTTATAAATTAATATGAAACTTTATATTGGTTGTCCTCAACCGTCCATGCTATAATTAAATGGCATAATTGCAACATAAATACTTCATATTATAAAGACAACAACAATTAAACACTTTCACATTTAACCATCAAATTTTCATTTTACACGATTAAGCCCTTTTATTAAATCGGGCACTCAAACAATAAAATATTCACACACATAAATTCACACTAATAAACACAAAATAATTTTTTATAAATTTTTCTGACTCAAATTCGTGGTCCCAAAACCACCGTTTCGATTAAGGTCTAAATCAGGCTATTACACGCCCTATTTCAAAACACGTCGTTCTTCGATCTACCGATTATTGGTGGATTGATTGTTTTCATAGCAATAGGCGTCCGAATCTTGCTTTAATATTATTTAATGACATTACTAAACGTATTAGCCAGAAGCTCGAGAGTAAGCTCTCTCTTCCTTTTGGCACATTCTTGTCTTACATTTTTAAATACCTTAACATCCCAACCAATGTCGATCCTCCTTTGGATGTTAAATACCAAACTATTAAATTTTCCACCCTTGCTGGTTTAAAATGGATCATCTTACAAAAATTGGGTTAAGGATGTCCATCATATCCATCAAGATGATGATCATGAATACCTTGAAGAATACCGTGATGACATTCCTCTAGCCAAGCAAGACCTTCCTCCGAATTTTTCATCTACTCCACCATCTGTTTCACCTCTCTTAGACAACATCATCCTTGGTGCCATCACTTCCTTAATAGAAGAGTTTAGAGGTTTTCGTAGTCAAGTAGATGATGCATTTGAGCGTATTAATAATAGTGTTAGTGGTCTAGACTCTAGGATGTCTAGGATGGAGGAAAATGTAGCATTTCTAATGTCTCAATTCCCTCCTTCTCCTTCACCTCAAGAAGACTAGGATGAATATATTTCATTTTCTCATGCATTTTACTCATTTACATTGCACATTTTCCTATCTCTATGTTAGAACTTAATGTTTATTTTGGTGTCTTGTTTGTAGATACTTGACAATTTATTTTGGTACAATAATGTTAGTTCTATGTCTTCAAATTTTCTTAAATTTCTTTTCTTGGACTAATAACATCTCTCTCTTTAGCTTTATTTGTTGATTTTTGATATAACAAAAAGAGAAAAAAGAGAAAGGTAAATTATTGGTGTTTGGTTTATTATTTCTATGACAAATCTTTTAATGCTAAAATCAAGTAACCAATTTTGTTTTCAAATCCTTGATCCCAAATTTCATAAAAATTAAGTCATTTATTCAAATTCAACATTAAAAATCGGATTAACAAATTCAAAAACAAAAACAAATTTACCAAAATATTTTAATATATCAAAAAAGGGGAGATTGTTAAACAAAACTTTATTTGATAATATGTTTTGATATAATAAATTGAAGTGTTTTTGAATAAAAGTTAAAATTGAACAAAATTGAAAAAAAATGATTTTTCAATTCAAGACTAAGAGACAAAAATTTAAATCTTTGCTTTGAACACTTAGAATATTTTTGACAAAGTTCAAAAAATGAATTTAAACTCTTGAACTTAATTGAAACAAGTTTAAAACAATTGAATGCGCCCTACAAAAAGTATCGATATGTTCCAAAAAGTATTGATACCAATATGATTTTTCTCGATACAATATTTTTTATCGATACAAAAATTGCTCTTTGACTTTTATAAAAAAATTGAACAAAAACAACAAGCATCAATACTTTTAAAATTATATTGATACCTATTGAATTTTATCGTTACCAAAATTTTATATCAATATAAATTTTGTATTCTCTTTTTATGATCTTTCAAACAATTGACAAAAAAGCATCGACACCCATAAAATTATATCGATTGTAACATCCCGTTTTCTTTAAAATCGGAATAGTGATTTTGGGACCACAAATTCAATTCCAAAAAAGAAATTTATTTTAATATTATTTTATAATCTACAGTATGATAATAATGTGATATAAAAATTTCGTAAAGAAATTTTATCGATTACATGTTTAATTTGATAAAGGACCAAAGTGCAGAAAGTGCAGAAAGTGCAAAAGTTGAGTCCTTATAGCTAAAGGGATTAAATATCTATGGAATTTAAAATTTGAGGTCCTTATATGGCAAATAAACCATTAAAAAATACTTAGTTTTTAAGGATGATGAATCATCCATGGAAAATAAAATAAAGAAAATGACAAAATTGGAAAGATGAAAAATAAGGATGATAAATAATAAAATAAAAAAATATCATCATTTTTATCATCTTTCTCAAATAAATATGGAAACCCTAGTCATGGGGAATTGAAGAAAGACAACTTATTTGGCCAAATTAGGTAAGTATTCAAGTCCTGTTTTTAGTAATTTTTATATTTTTGAGATCGGGATAACCTAATCTAGCTATTTTGGGGATTCATTTGAAAAGTTATCAAAATTATAGAAATTTTTTCATGGATGAATATGGTGAAATTTTAAAATTTATGGTAGAAAATGAAAGGTTATTGATAGATAAACAACTTTTGTAAAGTGAATTTTGATGAAAATGTGAATTAGGGACTAAATTGTAAAATTGTAAAATTTATAGAAAAATTCTGAATTTTGTGAAATACATGGGCTGTAAATGTTACTTGTAAAATTTGGCTAGGCTTGGAATAAGGATTAAATTATATGAATTTCATTTTCTGAGCCTAGAGACGAAATCGTCATTAATTAAAAGTTTAGGGGCAAAATAATAATTTTGCCTAAAATGTGAATTAGACTGAATTGAGTATTAATTGTATTAAATTGATGTTAAATTTACTCACATAGATCCGGATAGACCAAATTCGGAGTTAGAACAAGGAAAATAGAAAACGTCTGATTAGTAGATTTTACATACACGAACATTTGTCAAGGTAAGTTCGTGTAACTAAATTATGTATAATTGTATACTTGAATTGAATGTTGTGCATGTGAATTGTATAAATATCATATATATATTTATATGAAATTGAAGACATATCCAAGAAAGCCCAATAAATGATAAAGACAGATAAATGTAAAGTCCCATTTGAATAAATGAAAAATCGATGGATAGAATTTGCCCGTATTGATAATGGTCCTGTATATGTTGCAGATAGAGTATAGCTCGGATGAGTAATCCTATTATAAGCCCTCTCGAACATCCTGTTATATAGTTCCTACGAGCATCATGTTATATAGTTCCTACGAGCATCCTGATCGGTAGTGATTTTGTAAGTGTTGCACACTACCGCAGCTCTGTGTGAGTGTCCTGTTACATGATTTGATCAGTTGTGATCCAGCATATAATGTGAACACAAACGCAGCTCTATGTGAGCATCCTAATATAAGCTCTTATGAGCTTCCTGACATGGCTCGCTTGAACTCTCTGTTACCTTATCCGGTACTCCCTGATAATAACTCTTCGAAGTTATCTGTAAAGCTTTATGAGCTCCCTGATTAAAGCTCTTATGAGTTTCCTATTTAGCCTGGATAAGTTTCCTGTTACATGTCTCATTTAACATCCTGATATGTGGCTCGAGAGTGTGCTCCATGATTTCGTGCCCTAATGGGTACCCCTGAATATGAATTGACGGTTTCTGATTTGTACACTTCGAGTGTACTATAAGTATATCCATCGATATTCCAAATAAGTTCAATGGGCAAAATTCTGACATGAGAAAATATGAACACGAAATGAATTATTACATGTTTCTGCCTGAAATACATGAAAATGATGATACATGATATATGGAAGTATGAGATGGTGATATATGAACATTGAACTTGTTTGATGAATATGTTCATTTAAGATTATAGATTTGTACACTTCGAATGTATTTTCCCAGGTTTCTATTGATATTTTAATTGATTTAATAAGTAAAATCCTGACATGAAATAATATGGACTTGAGACAAAATATTATGAAAATGTACTTGAAATACATAGGTATGATTTGTATATGTATATTTGGTTATATGATGGTAAAGTGTCATCTGGGGTGCTTACGAGCACATTGGTTGTATGTGATGACATGTCATGCATAAGACTCGATTTTGACTTAAATTAATTATTTTAAAATGGTTTATGGATATGTTAAAGTATTGGTGTAAGAGGAAGTCAAAATGGGTAAGAAATGTGGCTTGGAAAATAGCCTATTTTTGTCCACACGGGCATATGTCTTAGCCATGTGTGACACACGACTTAGCACATGGGTGCATGATCTGGCTGTGTGTCACATGCATCTTTAAAATGTCAAAACCAAAATGCTTATAGTTGATCACACGGCCTAGCACACGGGAGTATTACTTGGCCGTGTGACCTCTGCACCTACACATGACTAACACACAGGTGTGTGACTGGACCATGTGACCCAAGTCAGAGAGTTACACGGCCTATGACACGGGCGTGTCCCTGGCCGTGTGAACCACACGGGCATGTGACCTCTGCACCTAGGAAAAATTTTAATATTTTGCAAAAAATTCTTTGAGCACCCAATTTAGTCCCGACATGATTCTAATGCATGATTTGGGCCTCGAGGGCACATGAAAGGGACTATATGATAAAATTTGATTGAAATTAGATATAAATACCAAATAATTATGAAATGTTTGTTATTTGTTCTGTAAACTCTGGTAATACTCCGTAACCCTATTCCGGTGACTGATTTGGGTTAGGGGTGTTACATCGATACTTTTTATCAGGTATCGATAAATCAGCCTTGGTATCATTGGAAACTAAATTTAACGATCGCTGAATCAAGCATTAAATGCTACCAGTATCAATACTCGTAGAAAAAAATATCGACACTTTTTGTTGCAGGTGAATTTAATAATTTGGTATTTTCATCCCAACGACTCTATTTATTTTCTTAACAACCACAACGATTGGAAATGAATTAGAGAGTATAAATACCAACTTCTAAATATCCTACAAAAAAAAGAAAGAATATTCAAGCAAAATCATCAATCAAATAACCTTTGTGTCTAATATTTCCTTACTTTTCTTTCATACACTTGCGAGCTTTAATTTTATTCTATTTGCTTAAGTGTATTTCGTTAACATTCAAATCTTGAAAGGATTATTTCTTTATTTGCTTCTTTGCATCTCTTTGAGAGGGTCTGTGTCGTAAGATTTGGATAGAAATCTTAAAGGAGTTGTAAGGTTAAATCTTGTCCTCAAAGATTGATCAAATTAGTGAATTTGGAAAAATCATTAGTCATGTAAAGCTAAGGTAGCGGAGTAGGCAATTGGGGCCAAACCACCCTAAATTCTTATGATCATTTTTTTATCATTTCTCTTTAGCTTTCACAAATTTATTAAAAGCCAATTCACCCCTCTCTCTTCGCAAATACGATTTGATATTTTGAGCAACCAATTGGTATCAAAGCTAGTCTCTAAAAGTTGATCTATCAACCAAGAGAATATCCTCAAGGTAGCTCAACTTTTGACAATTCAAACCACACAAGATGACATCTACTTTCGGCTCCATTTTTCTTGGTGAGTCTTAATATATTTCTAAGCCTTCTTACTTTAATAGTGCTAATTATTTCTATTGAAAGGCAAGGATGATGTTCTTCATACAAGCAAATGATCTTGTCATATAGGGCATCAACATGGATGGTCTATCCATACCACTCAAGCAAGAAGGAGAGCTCTTAGTTCCTAAAAGGAAAAAAGAATGGAATGAAAAAGATAAAAAAAAAAAGCATACAACTTAATTTCAAATCTATGCACACTCTCTTTTGTGCACTTAGTCCAGACGAGTATAAAAGAGTATCTTCATGTTCCAATGCCAATGAAATTTGGGACAACTTGGAGGTTACTCATGAAGGTACAAGCCAAGTCAATAAATCCAAGGTGGGAATTCTTACCCTCAATTATGAGATGTTGGAGATGAAGCCTGAGGAGGACATCAAAGCTATGTCCAATAGATCCACCATCATAATCAATGAGTTCAAATCCTATGAAAAGACCTATCCCAATGAAGAAGTAGTGTGGAAAATGCTTAAAAGCTTGTCGAAGCCTTGGGAAGCAAAGTTACAGCCAAAGAGGAAGCAACTTAACAATCCCTTGGGTACAATCCTCAGAATACTTCCTAGTGTTTTGTTGTAAAACTAACTATATTATAATTTGACCTGTACACTTACAAACATTGCACTTAATTCTAAATCCAATTGCATATTTATAAGATCTAGTGCACGCAAGTCGAGGCAGAATCAAAATGAAACAGTATGGTTTTGTTAATTGATGATAATATATGAAAGTGTAATGATATATTATGAATTGGAATGACTTGGTGATGTTTTTGAATATATTATTATGTCTAACCCATTTGAATACATTATGTTCTTATACATCTAGTTGTGACATTATGTGTCAAGTTATAGTCAAATGTATGCCAATACTATGGTAGTTTGCAAGCTCATTTAGGTGAAAAGTAAGTATTCTAATTTTCATTTCAACTTATTAAGCATTTAAATACTTATTATCGTTGTTTCTCCTATTTGTAGATCTCCAACTTGCGAAACTCACCAAGTAAGATCAATGTGGATCACACACTATCAACAAGATAGTAGAATTATGTTCATTTTAAGTCCAAGTATTGTGGCATGTTTATAATGTTTCATTAATGTAAATGGTCACTCCCTAAATGTTAAAATTTTATTCTTTTTTATTCCAAATTTTAAGATATTTTTAGGCATTTTAAATTGTTTAGGAATTTTATATTTCTTAGCCAATAAGAAAATTTAGTTCCACTAAAACTACTTTTTGTTTAAATTAATTAGAATTTCATTCTAATTAGAAATTTTATTTTGATGTAATTAGCTATCTTATATAAACACATGGCTAACCACCCTGTTATCATTATGCTTTGATTAATAATAAAAAAAACTCATTTGAGTTTCTTTGCAAAATTTCTTCTTGTTTGATTTTTGAAGTTGCTTGTTACAATTTTTTAAATTGTTAGGATCATCTTCAAGCTTCGACTTACCAAGTTTCCATTCTTGGAAGGGAGATTAGGATCGTTTAAAGGGAATTATTCAATCTTTTGATTCAAAGTCTTTTTAGGGCATTATCCATCTATATAATCTTCATCTTTCCATCTTTTACATTTTGCCATGTCCACCTTTCCATCTTGTTTTCTTTTCTTTTTAATTTTATTCGATTTCTTTTATTAATTTTGTTCAATTTGTTATTTGTTCAATTTTTAGATCAAGAATCATTCAAGATATCGATTCTCATTATATTTCATCAAGATTACATAATTTGATGAGTTCTATTATCTTTCTTTTCTTTGATCAATTGCTTTTGCTGTTCTTGTTTATTGTTTTTACTTAAATTCCATTCATTTAACAATTCGTTTTGGTGTTTTTATTTTATATATAAATTTGGCTTTTTTATTATTATTCAAGATTGGTTTCTTTTGCTTCAAGAAACTCTAATTCTCAACGTTTTTCATTCCTTCTCCGTAACCAAACCTTTATCTTTCATTTCACTTTTATTTTCATATATTTTAAGTGGTCTCTAATCTGTTTTTTTTTTTCAAATCTATTCAATAACCATCTTTTCCATCAATAATCAATATTAGGGTTCACAAAACCCTTGGTTCTTGTATTTCCTTGTTAGCCAACTATTCATTGATTTTTTTCCCTTTATTTTTCATTTGTTTTCAATTCTTTTATTACCTAATCTTTTGTTAATAATATTTTTAAAATTTTGGCAACCTTGATTTTATCAAGAACTCATCAAGAATGGATCTCTCTTCCAAGTGTCAATCCTTGCACATTCTAAAACCATTGGGATCTTGGTTAATTCATTCATTGTTTCATTGTTTGTTTGCATTAAGTTGCTGCTAAATTATTTATTTTCTCACTTGGCTATCTTGTAACACCCTTAACTCCTCTCTGTTGTCAGATTAGGGTCACGAGCATTACTATCCAATCAGAACATTTAGTTACAGCACAAGCAGTAGTATAAGCTAACTAATGTCGTCATAATATACAAGGGTAGATCATGTCAATCTAATACTTCATAGTAGTGTCTTATATAATCAAATAGTATATCATGCTATGCAATGCTAAATTTGGTCTTCCACTGTCTACACTCTTATCACTATTTATCTCTTCTTGAGTGTTAGAAGTCAGATACGTAACAAGACAATTCTAATTATTAGCATCAGAGTATTGGTCCATATTACGACTATTATTACCTTCGATGATATTAGTAGAATGCACTTAATTCAGGTTTGCTAATTCATTCCGATTCAGAGTAAAAATTACTCTTACAGTCTCTATTTCGAGTCTACGAGAGCCTAAGAATAGTCTAAAAATAGGTAGGGACTAATTTGGAATAATTCTAAAAGTTTAGAATTATTTTTGAAAATACCTAAAAAAAGGGGACATACGGCCGTGTAAAATGCCCCAGATCGTGTGACTCTCGAAGTTGGGACACAGGCCGTGTCCCAGCCCGTATCTCCGCCTGTATAACTCACTGACTTGAAACCCACGGTCGTGTCCCAACCTATCTAATTCACTGACTTGGTTTACACAACTGTGTCCCAAGCCCTCTGTCAGCCCGTGTGGAAACTACACCTATACTATTTTTTAACACGGTCGTGTGACAAATCGTTTCTTAGGCCATGTGCACCGCACCTATAAGTACCTTAAAACTCAAGTTTACCATTTCCTACTTACTTGGGCACTAAGCAACTCAATTACCAGTCATTTAACATATTCAAAACATGATTAAGCATGCTTAAAACAAACCAAATAAACCACCTTAAGTGCCTAGCGAATGTACCCTCATTAGTGCCATATTTTATATCATCAAACACATCAACCATTCAAAGACTTTCATTCATACCAAATTAACTAATATTGAACTATCCTTTAGCTACTTAGGCTACCAAGTTTTAAGCTACAACACATACCAACACATTAATTAGACTATATACAAAAACATAGCTTAAACCACAATTACATATACAAGTAACCATCAATTCACCTTAGACCAAAATAACATCACATTGACAAACCAACTATCAACCAAAGACTTCCTAGGTACATGTCATTTCAAAATAAGATATCATCACACTTGAGCTCGGGATTTATTGTTTGATGCTGAGTTGGCGATAAGTTGAAAAGTACCTAGCTTGGGCACAGAAAACAAAACCGCACTCTGAGTATAACTTAGTGGTATTTCTATAATCCGAATAATTTAAACTTGATATGAATAGATAAGATTAAAGATACAATAAGTAATGTTATAAAACATATGTATCAAATCAATAATACCAATGTACTCATTTTTTATTCACATTCAATAGAGTTCATAAAATTTAGCACATGGTAATAATATTTCATATGTTCAAGCACATATAAATGATATTCCATATATATAGCATTTAGTAGTCCAACTCATGCAATGGCATGATTAATCATTTTGATCAATACTTTAATTCATTTCAAGACTCACATCTCATTTCATCATTTCATATTTCTTTTTATCATCTCATATTCATTTCTCAACATTGTCATCTCAATATCAAACATATAAATTTATTATTTAATTTTCCCTATTAACATGACTCGGACTCGAACAGATACACAGATCCAACCAACACACTAATTTGGCACCTAATGTCTGGATAATTCCAAAGTAATAACTGCACCCAGTGCTATATAAATTGACATCCAATGTCTCATCGATTAAACCAAAGTAAATTGGCACCCAATGCCTCATCGACTCGAGGTCGAAGAAATCATTGAACTCTTCCTATCCTATAGCATGCCATCTATATCCAAATCAGCCCGATACAGTTAATATAGTTTTATTTCACTTTTCAATACAATCAATGTCTCAATTTCACATATATACACATTATCACATATAGTCAATTCAATATTCATATAATCAACATATTTCGTAATACACAAAATCAATCCCTTTCAAATTCATTATGAATTCAATTCAATTCAATCCTAAAGTACCAAAGTACTCACCTCAAATGCTTACCATATGTAAACAATTAATTATACAACAATCTACTATTTAATTAGGATTATAAAAACACAAATCGTGAATTCTGAGCTATTCGACGTTGATTTTATCCTTCTCCTTTTTACTCAAGGATTTCAGTACAACGTTAGCTACGGAATAAAAAAATTAAAATACATTAATATTACATAATTTAATTTTACATTAAATTTTAAATTTTACACTATATTTGCTTAAACTTCAATTTAGTCCCTAAACTGAGACTAATTTTTAACCTTCACATTTAACTTTACATTTTTATACTAATTTCACTCTAAAATAAATTTAGCTCCTTCTTTTTTAATTCAACCCCTTAATTTTAAAATTTTCTCAATTTAGCCCCTATTACTCAAAATCAACAATTAATTTCACAATTTAGTCATTTTCCACTTCTAGCTTAAAAATCTATCTATTTAATTCCTAATACTTAAATTATTCAACAATAGTAACATCTAAAATCTTAAACAGTACTAAAAATTAGAACCTAGGTACTAGGATTCCAAAATATGAAAATTACAAGAAAATGGGGATAAATTGACCAACTAATTGAAATTTAAAAGTTTGAAGCCCTTAGTGTCGTCGGCCTCTTTTGTTTCGTTCTTTTCTTTTCTTTTAATTTGCATGTGTTCTCTCATTCTACTTCACTTTTTTCTTTTAATTTTGCTTTCATTTTATTTATTACTATTATTATTATAACTTAATATATAACATATATATAATATATAAATGCACATTACACTTTACCCATGATTGAGCACCTATACACAGCCGTTTATCAAATGGCATAATTATTACTTTAGCCACTTTAATTTATTTTAATTTATAATTGAATTTTTAACTTTTACGCAATTTAGTCCTTAAACCATAATAGCTCCTAATTCATGTAAATTATCTATCCAAAATTTAATTAACTAAATAACTAACTTCGAGTCCGGTTTAAGGGAACGGAGTCCTAGATATACACTTTTCGACACCCCTGGCTATCGAGTTGTTACATTTCTTATGTGTTTTAGGTTGCTTACATGCAAAGTCCCTTCAATTTAGTCTAAAGTCCTAGGTCAAATTCACAACTTGAGGACTTTTCAAGCTTGATCCCTACCTCTATATCAAGCAAATTATTGTTTTGGTGTACAATTTGAGCGCATAGTAGATATTGGAATATTATATAAGGATCAAACTTAGAATGTGTTGTGCTGTAAGAAAAGGGAGTTTGATAAGAGCATTGAGAATTTTGTAAGTTGGAGTTATCGCTGAAGGTATTATACGCTGAGTTCATTAAGTTACTGTGCTAGTTACGTTAAAAACCATTTGGTTAGAAATGAATAGAACCGAAGAACCAAGTATATAATTTATTGGATTTTTATTTAGGTTCTCCCTACAACTATAAATAATTTATAAAAACAGTCTTACAAGTTGTGACACATGTCAAGTTCCAATAAGGACTTAGGTTAAATATGTTGATATTAAGGGTAGAGAAAGGAAAAGTTTTCCTTCTTTCTTCTAAAGTATTGCTATCTGATACTGGAGGAACCAAAAAGTATTTTTTTACTATAAATTGGAGTTGTAAATCTAGATTTTTGTTAGTGACTACTACATGTCAAGGTAAATACTGTGACTTTACATGTTAAAGTTATGAAGGATTAAGTTTGAATAAGTGCATGAATAGTTAAATAAAGAAGTAAGGCTTTATATGAGGGTTATTTGGGTTTGAGATGATGGTAGAGGTTACAAATGAGTTTTAATGGTGTTCTTTTGTTTTATAAGTAGTGGATGTTGTAATTTCTTGTTGGATCTAGAGTTTAAGCTGCTATATGAGGTTGTCAAGTGAGCCTTTTTGCTAACTTTTGCATATGTACAGTTCATGCAAATAGATCTGTGGCATACTAAACGAAATACGAAGCTGAGATCATAAAAGGTACGGTATGATATGTATGTAACTATATGAGTAATTACTAAAGGAGATCTATGAATGTATGATTGTTGGTTGAGGATGGTATGTATAATTGGTAAGGAATATGATAAGTTCAAGCATATGATGAATGGTGATTAAATAATAAAATGCTGAGGTATGGTTATATGTATGCCTAGAATGTGTATTATGAGTCGAGAATGTATGTGGTTATATGTTGGTGAAATAAAATGTTAGGTTTAAACTGTATAAGGGCATGAAGAGTTTATGTCTGTTCACCGCGGTGATGTTCAAAAAGGTCCGCCGGGACTTTAAATAAGAACCCTGAATGGAAAGTCCATGGTCATGGCACCCTTTGTAAGGGACTAAATGATGGTTATAGCCTAATGGATTTTTTCTGCGTGTCTCAGGATAATGATAAGCAAATCTCACGAAATGTGAGTCTAGACAAATTCATATCACAAACATATCAGGAAAGAAAATGCCCTCATGGCGAACCCTAAAGGAATGCCTTTGTAGCGCAATATGAAAGGAACACCTTCGTAGCGCAATATGAAAAAGTATCATTCATGACGAACTCTGAAAGAAATGTCCTTATGATACATCAAAATAAAGTTCTCAGTGACATACCGAAAAGAATGTTCTTGTGGTAGGTTCTATAATAAATCGATTAGGCACATTCAACATGACTCTAAAATGAAATCAGTAAGATCAGAAAGGTTACATGTCTATATGGTTAATATAGTAAAAAAGAGTTATATAAGGTTATGACTCGTCTAAAAATAAGATTGTAAAATTTGTATGTTCGAAGGAGGTATCTGTCATCTGTGCACACATTCTTTTGAATTGTGATGATTTGATGGCTCAGAAGTAAGTTTGCAAGCGTAATGTTGTTACTGATTGTATTGATCTCTGAAAAGAAAATGGATAAAGATTTATGATTGTTTTGATTGAAAGAAGTAAATGATGTATTGAATACTTCGATAAAATGAAGTGATTTCAAAGTAAGGTATGATATCTGATGTGAATATGGAAACAAAACTTGAGGAAGTATTCGTTAGAGACAAAGTTGAAAGTTTAAGGACGATAGGATCGTCTATCTAAACTATCAATTGCAATGTGCAAATATGACTCATGTAAATGATGTTTTCTTCACTAAATTCTTATAAACTTATCTGTATGTGTTATGTTGCAAGAGAGATGATGTAAGTTTGCGTCGAGAGGGACGATGTTAGGACTATCCCAAAAAAGTGACATATCAGGTTATTGTGCATACAGAGCAAGATTGGCGACGTATTCCAAGACTGAATTATTACTTAGAAGTCCCTACTTGGGGCATCTGTATTGTATTAGAGTTTCAAATTAAATATTGTTGTATTTTAATTACCACGTGTTGTAATTATATTTACTTTTTGTACATGTTTATCTATTCAAATTAGAAATTTTGTAATTAAGTAAGACGTAATTGATCCTAATTTGTAAAAGTAGATTGAATTTTTATTTGTATTAACGTGATAACACCTAATATCCGGATCCAACCAATCAAATTGGGTCGAGGGTGTTACAATGTTAGTATAAATGACTTA
The DNA here is from genome assembly GCA_025698465.1 of Gossypium longicalyx. NCBI lineage: Eukaryota > Viridiplantae > Streptophyta > Magnoliopsida > Malvales > Malvaceae > Gossypium > Gossypium longicalyx. The sequence goes on from CM046995.1 coordinate 50,521,299, forward strand.
ATTTATTAGTAGTTAAAGTTGAATATGTAACTTGATTAAATTAAATATTTATGACTTACCTATCTATAATATATATAAAAGTATGAATTTTAAATAACTTTTGATTAGTAGTTAAAGTTGAATTTTTTCAAGTCATCAAAAATGATAAATTTTAACTAAAAATCAAAGTTGATGGAAATTTTTTTTTTAAAAATTTAAAGTTTAGTGGTAAAATTCAATCACATTAACAATTGAATGATAAATTTATACAATTTCAAAATATAATGGCAAAAATTAAAGAAAACAAAATATAGCATATTATATATAAGTGCTTTCATTGAAGTTGTAAAATCGTTAAAAGATTATTTCCATACCTGTTTGTTCTCCCACACAAGGGAGAGGAACGACCAAGCGCATGTTTTAGCAACGGAAGGATTAAAACGAAGGGAGCAAGCTTACCAGGTAGGGGAAGTGCCGGAGTTCGCGGTGGGAAAAATGGAGGATAGAAGATCGGACGGCCAACGAGGTTAACTGACTCAAGAAATAGCCAAAAGGGTCCACTCCGAGGAATGGCGATAGATCTTTTGAGAGGAAAAAGGAAACGGAAAGGTGAAATTTTGGAAGAGTGAGAAGAGGCTCCCGTCTGATCAACTGTGTTGCAATCTGGGGAGGATTAAGGTCCTAAGAAAGCCAACGGACCACTTTTATTTCCACTTCGTTTATTTTATTGTTTATTTGCTGTTCTTTAGTTATCTTGCTGTTGCTTAGTTCTTTTCAAACTAGGGTTATAAACGTCAATTCCTTTATAATTAATGAATCCAGTTAGTTACGGCAAAAAAATTAAAGTGTAATGTCAAATAATTTTTTAATACATATTCCACGCTTGTAAAATTTAATAAAAAAAATTTATCATTTAACTTTTTGCAATTTATCAAACACAGTCAAAATTGAATCATCATCATTTTATAATTACTTTTACTATTTAATTTTTTTATTAAACAGAAAATAAAAAATAAAATTTTAAAAAGAACACTTAAAATAAAACATAACAGAGTTACAGATAATTAAATAATTTTTATTCACTGTAAATAAGAAAAGGCTTCTACTTTCTATATTTAATTGCTTTCTCCTAACAACCTTGCCTTGCCTGACCACGACAAACAGCTGTAGTGGACCACTCATCGTCAGTTTTGAACAGTGGTTGTTGATTTTTTTTATTTTAGATTCCAAACTTTCTCTTTTAACATTTCTCCTTCTACATCTTCTTTTTTTTTTTTTTTGGGGGGTGGGGGTGGGGGTGGGGATTGGTTCTCTCTTTTGAATCAAAGAAACCATAACTGTTTGTTCTTTTTTTCTCCCTTTGAATTGAAACGATTGAAAGAAGAAATGGGTTCAGAAGGATCATGTGTTGTTGGTAAGTTTTCGATTTTCAAAGCCCCAGATTTGTCGTTTTTTTTACTCAAAGTTTCCATTTTCATTTGTTATAAGTGAAATCTTGTTATCATTCCGTTGTTGATGGATCTTCGAAAGTATATGCATCTTGTGTATTTTGGGTGTGATATCCCTTGGATTTGGTATAAAATAGGGTTTAGTTTTGATATTGGTGTTCTTTTGTTTAGTCTAAAGTACTTGTTTTCATATATGCTTGAGAGTGGATTTTCAATATTTTTATAATATTAATGGGTTTAATTCCCGGTTTCAGTTTGGGCTTTAATAATAGAGATATTTATGATTATGAATTTGTAGCCTTGTATTTGGTTAATCTGATATTGTAGGAATAAATGAGGAAGCCAGTTTTTCTATTTCTTTGAGTTCTTGTCCTTTTCCTTGGTATTGGACTGGTAATGGATAAAGCCCTTATTCGAATTTGCATTAAGGTAGTTCTGTTATTTTTAATCGGTTTTCCTTCACTTTCTGTTCTGAGGTACTCTTTTGAGTTTAATTATTTATACTTATAAGTGTAACGGAGCCATTGCATTATATTATTACTAATTACATCTGACAACATTTGTTTAATGTACCTTGTTTCAAGTAAAGAATATTAATGCTGACTGGCTACATTCAGAAAGAAGAAGAAATAACCTTTAAAATGGTATCCATCTCTTCTAATTTTTTCCATGCCTAGGGCTTGTAGCCTATGACAACTATAAATAATACCAAAATGGCCGTTTGAGTATGATGCATGGGCTGTGCTAGCTCTTAAGTTACTTTTTTTTAACTCATTTCACATCTCAAGACCATTGATCCACTTCTGAAGGAATCTGTTGAGATTAATTAATAGCACTTGTGACATTGGACGCATATGCAACTGTAAATGGAGTGCTAGCAATCTTAATTGAACATTCAAAATAGAGGTATCAGGTTTAGCTTGTAATGGAATGGCAATGATTTGTTTAAGCTGAAAGAAGACAACGACCTGTAGAATCCATCATAATATCCTTGAGTCAATGGTTGTCCAAATCATGACTGCTGACCTTGAGGCTTCGAGAACTCATTTTGGCGAGCATGTGATGGATAATCAAGAAAAGAGACACAAAGCGGATCAGAAAGTTTCTTATACATTTTTTCTGTCCTTGAAACCTGTGATTTCCTAATCTTTGGTTTGTGTTGATGAAATGCGACTGTATGTTTCAGGACTAGTTTTATCTGCTTTCTAATTGATTGATGAAATTCTGGTCAAGCATGCAATGAATGAACAAATGAAATAAGTGCAAATCAGGATGCTAGTTTGTGTGGTCGAGTATACAGTGTATGAAAATAAATGTATATAATAATCCCAATTAAACTAGCCAATCCTTTTGCATTAGGCTTCAACTTCAACCAAGTAAAAGATGTTATGACAATCAGATTGGACGATGCTTTCTGGTTAGTATTAGGATAGATGACTTTTTTTTATCTGGGATACCCATAATTTCTTGCTCGACTTCATAGCTTTTTAGGTCTGAAGACCATTTGCAAGCAGGCATGTATATTGAATCAAAACCAAGGATGTGGAAAAGTAACATTTTTTGGTACATGTGAGAATGATTTTATGCCATCAGCAGATGACTTGATTTTTTTTCTGTTTATTTGGTGAGTGATGCTTGATGGAGGTGCCTCGCAATAGTTGTTTAATCTAAAATAGTGACATTTGATTTTATTCCTAGGGGAAACTAAGACTGCTGTCAATGAAATGAGGAAACTTCCTTGACCTCTTTTTCTGGCCTTAAAAGTTTCCTTCTATGGTTCTCAAATCAAATCCTTCTTTTTGTCTGAGCCATCTCATGGCATACCCTTTGGCCATTGATGATCACCTCTTGGTTATTGAGAAGTGAACTTTCTTGGTATCAATGCCTTACAGACACTTAAAGCTGTGAAGTGGCATTTGATTTTGGAAGGCTTTGGGTGCAATCTCTTTTGTGAAACCAACTTGAATGTTGGGTGGATATTCCTGCAACTGCTGACCTTACAGTAAAAAAACTGTCGTTGATTGACTGACAATATTGGACAAATGTCTTTGAAAAATGGAGCCAAACATATGCTATTTATGAGGGAAAGTGGTAGTTCTGTTTTTATATCTGGTTTTTGTGCTCATTCATTGTTCATGAGTGATTAATCGTGGCATATGCTATTGTATGCTATCGGGATTATGGTTGTTTCTGGGATTGTATTGGCTGTTTTGCATTATTTGACATAACATGCAAGCATTTCATTTTTGTCTTAGGTTTTACCTTTTTTTATTGAAGAAACTTTTGTTTTTAATATTTTTGGATGCTGCATTTGGGATGGACTTCATACAAACTTCACATGTGATTTGTTTCAATCCTGACCTAAGGAAAAAATATCTGATTTTTGCAGTACCCAGGAGTTTCAGATTGCTAGAAGAGCTTGAGAGGGGTGAAAAGGGAATTGGAGATGGAACTGTTAGCTATGGGATGGACGATGCTGATGATATATACATGCAGTCATGGACTGGGACTATTATTGGCCCTCCAAACGTGAGTCTTTCTCACTCTCTCTGTATGGCAGTCGGTGCACTTCTTTCTGAACTTTAGTGGAGAGGTGCAATGATGAGTCTGAGCCCAACTTAGAAGTTGACATGTACCTGTAGCTAAGCACATTTTCACAACTTGGTGCAATCCTTGAGATATTCCAGATGATTGACCAAATACTAGTGAGAACTAGACACTGTTTTTATTAAAAAAAACAAAAACTTGTGTGGATGCTGAAAACATGAGAAGAAGTAACGCTCGAGGCAAATTAGGCTGTAGCCAGAGTTGGAAGGCTGCTTTAATGATTTTAGTTAAACTACCTGGTGGTCCCTGTACTATTGGCTGAAGAGCAACTTAGTCCTACTATAAAAGAGAGCGATTTAGTTCTTGCAATTTTAATTTTGTAGCAAATATGCAAAATTGTAAATGTTGGTAAGGTTGAACGTTAAAAGATGCTGACTTGTGCTTTAAAGTGACGTGGAAAAAAAAGTGAGCAATTTAGTCGTTGTCATGTTTTTAGAAATGCTGCAAACTTAAATGTACAGGGACTAAATTGCTCACTTTTATAGTAGAGAGACTAATTTACTCTTTCAATAACTTGTAGTACAGAGACTTGGTAGGTAGTTTAACCATTCTTTTTGACTGACTGACTGACTGACTGATAGGTGGCATTATAGGTTGTTATTAACATTTACGATTATATATATATATATATATATATATATATATACACGAAGAAGGTACTTTCCAGTGAAAGTTGATTAATGAGTTTCTACTTTCTACTGTCCAAACTTGATGGTTAATAATCCCTATTTTATCACAAAATTTACCTGCTTTATTCCAAGCTGTGTCTGAAAATTTAACCAATTACCTGCAAATGCATTGAACTTCCTTAGACCTGTTTCACCTAGAAGTTTAACATACCAGCTTTATGATCGTAATCCTTCCTGCAACTCACTCTAGCTGCAGCTTTGAACATTTAACATAAACTTCAGCTTCTGAAAAATTATATACTGATTCTATTTAACGATGTCACAGCTTTCAACTAAAATAAAAACTCTATTAAAGTTCTTCATTTTGAGAATGTCATACGTTTTCATTGAAATTCACCACCAATTAGAAATTTCTCTGTTCGTCATGAATCAATCATGCTATATGTCATCATCAGTTCATATTTGTCCCCAAAAAATGTCATCGTTATTGCCGCTTCATGAAATTCCTGCTCACTCTTAAAACAGTCTCAATTCTAGGTAATTCATTTAGGTCTAGTTTGGTGCAAAGGATAGGATTAGATCTAGGTCATTAGGTTTTTATTGGAGGATGGGATGGTTTGATTTAGTTATCCTACATGGGCTGTATTGGACAATCTTATGGAGAGGAAAAGGATTATCATACATGGATAAGATTCGTAAAACATAATGGTACCATTTTAGGTCTGTATGCACTATAAGATGAACCTTGTTATTCTGTCCTTTGCATAATTGCATACTCACAACTTAAATGAAGTTATCGTTGCTTGCCAAACCGTGAGGCAAGTGAGTTAAGTTTTGCTTACTTTTTGTTGCATGTCAGACTGTTCACGAAGGATGCATATATCAGTTGAAACTGTTCTGTGGCAAGGATTATCCAGATAATCCACCTAGTGTGAGGTTTCAAACCCGGATAAACATGACCTGTGTCAATCAGGGAACTGGAGTGGTAGGTGATGTTATTCTCAAGACCTTTTATGCTACAATATGTACTTATAGCTGCTAAAATTGCCAGGTTGAGCCTAGCCTTTTCCCAATGCTTTCTAATTGGCAGAGGGAGTATACAATGGAGGATATATTGACTCAGTTGAAGAAAGAAATGATGTCCCCACAAAACAGGAAGCTTGCTCAGCCTCCTGAAGGTGTGTAGATCCTATAATCTCTTTATATTCATGGAGAAATGTTGGTTGTATTGGATTCGTAGATTATGGCGATTTGCATATAGATCAACTAATGCTATTATTTGTGATATATTTAATTCTTCAGTGCATAAATATTCTCTCTTTGATGCATGTTACCTAAATATTTAAATGGTGATAATATTTTACCAGGCAATGAGGAGGCAAGGCTCGATCAAAAGGGCTTACCACTGAAGTGTTGCATCTTTTGAAGTCCACCAGAGTTATATATGAACATAATGTATATAAAAAAAATATAGTAATTCCGGCAACCGGCTTAGCACCAAATTCCAATGGTGGCCAAATAAATCGAAACTTAACCGATGACATTCAAAAACTTTACGAGTTATGCTAAAATCGAATCTTAGTTGGTGAGTGCGTTTCCTTCTCTTATTGCCTTGTTTTCGTTCCCATTTGATGTAATTTAGAACGTATCCGTGAAGCATGAAGTGGAATCTTTACCAGTTTGAGAAAATTGTTGTATTCCTTGTATTTGCTTTCTCTTTGTCATGTATAATATAATTTGTATCATATACAATTTGATTATATATGCGTAATACCATTTTGATAAAAAAAAAAATCATGGTTTCGCCATGAAAACATTATGCAAACTTTAAACCCTAGTTTCAAAATTAATCAAATTGTTGAAGATTAACATACCATCACTATTTTTCAATAATCCTCCTTGCTTCCTATGCTTTTTCTGTACAATATTTTCTTATGGGTTGGCACATGGATTCAATAAGACTCGTTCATTTATTTCTCACTTCAGTTAATTGATGCCAACAACTCTCTCCTTCGTTTGCTCTTTCTTTTCTTTTCTCAAGCCATTAAGAGTTACTTTCGGCTAAAATGCATCCTTGATCTCTTCAAAAATTTTAACTTTTTTTATTTATTTTTAATTATGAACCTTTATACTCTTGAGTTAGTCAATCGCTATTTGCTCTATTAATTCTAACTTCATTATATTTATTTCATTGTTCAAGAGTTTGATCATTACCTTATAAGTTGCAATAGCCCTCAAAGAATATAGGCATAGACTTTCTATGCCTCCTCTACATTTTTGCATAAAATTCTCCTATATTCTAAATATCAAAATCAGTAAAAGATTTATCTGTGTATTTCTCACTTCTTCTAAACGGTGATTGCAACTCTCTCCTATGTTTGCTCTTTTTCTTTTTTCCTTTTTTTTCAAGTTTCTAACAATCACTTTCAACCAAAGTGTATTTTTAATCTCTTTAAGAGTCTTCACTTTCAGTGATTTTAATTATGACATATTATGTTCTTTAATTCTTCTTTGAGTCAACCATCACTATTTTATCTATTAATTCCAAAATCATTATATCTATTTTCATTCTCCAAGGGTTCAATCATGACCCCATTAATTGCATTGGTCCTCAAAGAATTTAGACAACGTAAATTGAAGAAGACCATGAATTATCATTGTCCAATGTTGGTGTATTAATCCATCCTCCATGACTCTTTTACATTTTTTCCCAAAATTCTTTTATGGTTTGAATATCGAAATTAATAAAGGAACTCATTCGTGTATTTCTCATTTCTGGTAATAGGTGGTTGTAAATCTCTCCTCTATATGTTCTTTTATTTCTTTTTTCTCAAGTTTCTAATAGTTAATTTTGACCAAAGTGTATTCTTAATCTTTTCAAGAGTTTCATTTTAAATTTAATTATGGACAATTATACTCTTCGATTCTTCAGTGAGTCAGCTCATCATTATTTCCCCCATTAATTTTGGGTTCATTATATATATTTTCATTCTTCAAGGATTTGATTATGATTTCATTGGTTGCATTAACTCTTAAACAATTTGAGCACGTAAATTGAAAAAAAAAACTTATGAATTATCATGATTCAATCTTGATGTAGTAATCAACCCTCCACTACTTTATGCTGTTGCACAAAATTCATCTAAGGTTTGAATGTCAAAATCAATGAGAGACTCATTCATGCATGTTCATTTTTGGTAATCGGTGATTACAACTCTCTCCTCCATTTACTTTTTTTTTTCCTTATGTTTTTTACAATCACTTTTGATCAAAGTGGATCCTCTATCTATTCAATAATATTTAGTTTTCTTGGTTTTAATTATGACCCCTTATTTCTCTTCAATTCTTCATAAAGCCAACCCATCCTAATTTTCGAACAATTATATTTATTTTCATTCTCCAAAGGTTCACTCATAATCTCACCGGTTGCATTGACCATTAAACAATTTGGGCTACATTAAGTAAAGTAGCCTATGAATTATTACGGTCTAATATTGATGTGCTAAGCTCTCCTTCATCTTTATTGGGCATTTCACTTATTATGGTTTCTTGACATCTATCTCCATGCGAATCATTAACATCGACTCCTTTGTTGACATATACCTTACCACACTCTATACTATTGTCCTTTCTTTATTGTTATATTTTTCTCTCATTATCTCCACCTTTAACATGAATTTGTTCTATAACCTTTCCTAACTTCTTTCTCTAATCAATAGAGACACCTGATTTAGTGCCCGATGGAATTGAAGAATGGCTTGGTTAAAATTTAAAATTGTCAAATAGGTCAAATTTTAAAATTTTAGCAATTTTTTAAATGAAAATCAATTACTTATATATCTTTGAAAACATATATGTCCTTGATAATTTTTAATCAACTATTATGTCTTATTTTTTTTATTGAAATGAAATATTAGTTATTTTATTTTTATTGTCATTTATATTAAAATCTTTATTAAATTTAAGTTGCTTAATTGATTCTTAAACAAAAGTTCTTTATTTGAATATTTTTTATTAGATTTAATATCGATTAATTTTTTATTTTTTTAAAAATAATTTAATTTATGTTAAATTAAATATTGGCTAAATTTGTCCTTTGGTAATTTTTAAAATCAATTTCTAAATTCTATTCTTTTATTAAAATAAAATATTAATTGTTTTAATTACCATTAACATTTAAGTGCTTATTAAAGTTAGGGTAAACTATATTATTAATCACTTTAAATTGGGTTGTTATAAAAGTTAGGATAAATTATCTCATTAATCACTTTAAATCGGGTTATTCATATTTTGGTTACTGCAAAATATTATTTTGTTTATTTAGTCACAAAAAAAAAGAAAAGAAATTGATCAAATTAATTACTTTGCTATTAACTGGTAACGAAAGTCTAACGGTGGATTTCCAAGTTAGTCACTCTAAAATTAGGGTAAACTACACGTTAGTCACTCTAATTAAATAAGGATTGTTCCTATTTTGATCACTCAAAAGTTTATTTTTACAAATGCATTGTTAGTCTTCAGTTATCATTTAACAGTATAGTAATCGCTTTATTCAATTTCTTTTTTGAATGACGAAATTAATGAAAAAACCTAAAGTGACCAAAATAGTAATGACTCTATTTAGAGTAACTGACCGTGTAGTTTACCCTTAAAGTAAACTTCCTTAATTACTTATTTTTATTACATTAAATATTGACTACTTTTTCCTGTTATTTTTTCTATTTAAATTAATATATTGTTAATTACTTCAAGTGTAAGGGCTAGTTTAACATTTCTTCTAAGAAGTACTATTGAGGCAAAAAATACTTTTGAGATAAAAATATTGTTAAACAAAATGCTTTTGAGATAAAAAATAATTTATAAAAACACTTTTTTAACCAAAAACAGAAACATAAAATTTTAATTTCACTCAAAAATATTTTTTGACCCAAAACATTTTGAGAAACAATACTAAATTAGAGTTAAAAACTAAAAATATTTAATTAAAATTTATAATTATTATGAAAAATATTTTATTAGGAGTTCTTTATATTCGTTTTACGGTTTATGTTTGGGGCTGTCCCTTCCAATAATATTATTTCTAATGTTTCAATTTATGTTCTTTTCAAAGGAGTGTAATGTGTCTTATCATTGTACTCAAATCTCTTATTGGTATGAAAAATATTTTATTAAAAAAATCTGAATTTATTTTAAAGTAAAATTCTTAATTTTTGTTAAATTAAATATTGGTTAAATTTTTGGACAGCCTTTGATAATTTCTAAAGTTAATTATTCAATTATATTTTTATTACAATAAGATATTTAATTAATTAAATAATGAGTTTGCAGGTAATAAAGAAAAGGTTAGCTTTTGTACTATCTGGATTTGATGTTTCATGTGAATTGTATTATCCAAATTTGCCGTTCTATTTTCATTCAGGAGCTTCCTTTTTTAGACAGCTTATGTGCTTTTGCTTGTTTATGCGTAGTTTCGTCCATATTTTCTGATCTTCATATGTATTTTTTCTTTATGCAGACACAAACACATGTATTTGTTAACATCCTCTTATTTTAGATGCTCCCAAAACAAAACATTAGCTTAAATGGAGGTTTATTTTGCTTGACTTAGGTTGAAATGGAAACCCGTTTTATTATTTAAAATTTATTTTAAGAAACAAAATTTATATGCTTCACATTTAAATTTAAATAAAAACATTTTATTATGTGAACAGTAATTTAAACCAATTAGAAATATATAAAAATTTAAATTCGATTTATTGAGTAGATCCTGCACAAAGTGTGATGTGACTTGCAAGGGAAACACTTTGTCATTTGAAGAAAGAGGAATCCAAGTCTGGGTTCTAATCAAAGTCAATTTCCCTTCTAAGTTATACATTTACAAATGCCATGTGATCATTAAAACATGGAACCATAGATTATAAACACTGGCGGAGCTAGAAAAATATTTTTAGGAAATCAGAATTAAATTGTATATTTTTATAATAATAAAAATTTAATTTCATCATTTTAATAAATTATATATTTATAATTTTTAAATTATAAAATCAAATTTTTATTATTTTTGGAGGTAAAATACAATTTTATTATTACTAATTTAAAATTTTTTATTTTAGAGGAGTCGGGGCCCCTGCCTGACCACCTTAGCTCCGCCACTGACTATAAAAAAATAAATTAGAATAAAATATCCAATATATTATATCAATATTATATCAATTAGGTCACTTTGTTATTAAAATTGTTAAATAACACGTTGCATCTTTTGTGACTAAATTTAAAATGAAAAATTTTAAAAATAAAACGTTATCGCATAATTTTTAAAAGTAAAAAAAAAAAGTAAAGCAAAACTAAAAAAGAGGGCAAGAAAAAGTAAATGATACACTTTTTGTAAAAGCTTTGAAAACCTTAAAAATAATATTTTTAAAACATCCATTTTTATAATATTATTTTTTCTTAAATTTTTCATTTTAAATTATGTTAAATAAGATTTGATGTGTCAATTAATAATTAAATTAACAATTTTAGTAATAGAAGGACCTAATTGACATAAGCTTGATAGTTTGGGGATGTAATTAGAATGATTTGAAGTTTAAGGACCAATTTAGATTAAAGGTCACAATTTGAGGATGGTTAGTGCAATTAAATCTTGTCATAAAAATGCTTGCAAGAAAAATAAGGCAAGTAGAAACCATAATTTGAAATGCATTAGAATTGTTCAAGCAATTTGGTGCACACACCTACATTAGCGAGGCATTGCCCAAAAAATGATCAAGTTTGATTACTCTTGTTTGTACATCTTAAGTATCAATCTTGAGTATGTGCACTCTTAAGTAGACTCTCACGAGAACTTGCTCTCAAATGCCTTTCTATTAAAGGCAGGAAATGCTTCTTACAAGAAGAAAGTAGACACGTAATTGCATCAAGAAAAATAATACCTATAAAGTAGATTTGATGCTCTCAAGTATGTATCATTCATGGAAGATTATAGCTCCTTTTTATAGGCTCGATTCAGTTGGTTACACTCAACAAGATAATCTACCAAATCTTCAAGATAAAGATTGCAACATTATAATCCCTTTAATTTAGGAATCTCACTACAAGTAAACTATATTTATCCATAAATGGGAAGATATCATATATCACTAATGAAATGCATATTATAATCTAGTTTCCCATTATAAATAAAATCATTATATTTGTTGCAACTAAATCATGAAATAAGTATAAGTAATAAGGATGATTAGAAGTCAAAATTTTCATCTCAAATTCTATCACTAATAATGTTATGTGTTTTTGCAACATGCTTTATAACATTTAGCAATACAGTATTTTTGCACTAAAAATATTCCTGATTAGCACTTTTGACAAAACCCTGCATCATGCATACATCAAATAACAAAAGAAACTAGATAATCACATCAATTCATTAAATGAGCTCAAATAAGCAAAATCAAATAAACTCTCCTAAAGTGTTACATCATCCAATCATCAAGCAACACAAATGAAAATAGGTTTAGTAGCATAGTAACAGAATAAGATAGTCTCAACAACAATCATCATCAATAAGAAAGAAACACAAAAACCAAAATTGGTTTAATAGCAGAGTAGCAATTAACCATACTTCCTCTTTTTGTTAAAATGTCCAAAGAGAAAGCTTTTCCTCATCACCAAAAACCAACACAATAAAGCAACTTAAACACTAAAGAAAAAGTATAAACAAAGTAATATATATCCAACTACATATAGTAGTTATCGAGCATACCTCACATTTTAAACAAAACAGTAAGTGACGTCCTAACGAGATAAAGCTTGATATCACGACGAGCAACAAATATCATGACAAAAAGATAATCTTCATCTCGACGATGTGATCATTCTTCGTCTTGATGGTGTAAGTCACTTCACAACGTGTTCCTCAAGTTTCTCGATTTTCTTCTCTTAGTTAAACACTATTTTAGTTTCTCACTTAAACTCTGATTAACTTAGGGATGTTCTAGTCATAAAAGCTACAAATTTCAGCCTATAAATAGGCCTTAGTTACCCTAGGTTTATATAACAGAAAATATACAGATTGAGAGAATTCTGTTTTTTTTAGTTTGAAGGGTTTTTTATTTTAGGGTTTCGAGTTTTTCCTTTCTTTGATTCTCTTTATATTTGCTCTTATTTTATATTAGTGAAATATCCTTTTTATTGTGGTTTTTTATCCTCTTTTGAGGAGTTTTCCTTGTAAAATTTGTGTGTTTGATCTTTTTAATTTCTTCGTTACTATTCTTGTTCGTTGCATACACAAGTTTATCTCCAACAAACTGGTATCATGGCTTGGTTCAATTTTCACATTCAACCTGTCTAGAGATGGTAACAACAAGGTTCAACATTGAGAAGTTCGATAGAATTGCAAATTTCAATATGTGGCAAGTTTAGATGAATGTAATATTGGTTCAAAATGGTATGAAAAAAGTCGCTATAGAGAAGATGCCTGCTAATATAGATTAGTTAGAATGGGAAGAGCTTGATGAAAAATCTTTATTTTTAATTGAACTATACCTCATAACTAATATGATATAGGAGGTTTTGATGGAGCAAACAACATCTGCACTATGGAGGAAACTAAAAGCCTTATATATGACAAAATCTCTAGCCAACAGGTTAGTTTTAAAACAACATTTGTACAAATTTAGAATGACCGAAGGTGAGTGTATTAGGGCTCATATCAGTGAGTTCTTTACCCTTCTAAATGACCTAAAGAATCTCAAAGCAGATATTAATGATGAGGAGTAGGCTATGTTGTTGTTATGTTCTTTGCCCTCTTTTTACAAAAACTTTCAGGGAAACCTTGATTTACGAGAGAGATAATCTCTTATTTGAGGACATGAAAGGAAATCTACTGAGCAAAGATAAAATCAATAACGAGTTTGGCCTAAATAAGAAGTCACATGGGCAAGTCTCAGTCCTTATGGAAAAAGGTAAACAATAATCTGGAAAGTCAGATTGAAATAGGTCTAAGCCAAGATCAAAATCCAGAAACTGAGACAAACAATCTGGCTATTGCAAGAATATGGGTTACATTAAGGCAGAATTTTACAAACTTCATAATCAGAATAAAAGGGATGCCAAAAATGATAAGAAAGGTAAGCAAAAAGCTGAAGTTGCTGATACTAGTGTAGTCAACAGCAGAGGTGATGATTTCATGTTGGTGTTAATAAGTGAAAAGTCCAACCTTATATCCAAATAGATTCTAGATTTAATGTGCTCCTATCACATGTGTCCCAATAAGGACTGGTTCTCCACGTATAATTCAGTTGAAGGTGGAGTTGTGCTGATGGAGAATAATTCTCCATGTAAGATAACTAGAATAGGAGCAGTAAAAATTAGGATGCATGCCGAAATTATTCAGACACTTTCAAATGTCAAGTATGTATTCGATTTAAATAAAAATCTCATCTTATTAGGAATTTTAGACTCTAATTGGTGTAGGATTATTACCGAGTCAAACGACTTAAAGGTTTCTCGTGGAGCTCTTGTTGTAATGAGAGGACAAAAAAAAGGGTAGCTTGTACATTCTACAAGGGTCAAAGGTAACTAGTGTGGCTGCAATTATTGAAGAAGAGTCAAAATTGTCCCCACGTCGTGATAAGGACCACTATGACATCACAATGATGCGATGTGATTCTTTCTCCATAGATTCCGATTCAACCAAACTTTGACAATGCGACTTGGTTATATGAACGAGAAATGTATGATAACATTGTGTAAAATTGTAACACCCCAAACCCGGCCTGGATGTTATAGCTAGCTCTAATGATGTCATATTGAAGTGTTTTTCTTAAAATACGATATTGTTGAAAAACCCATTCTATAAGTAACCTTTTTGTGATCTTAACGAAGATTTTAGAATGTCGCGTTCATTTTCAAAATTTAAGTTGTTTGGCAAAAAATTAATCATATTAAATTGTTATTAATTTTAAAACATTAATTCTTGAGAAAGCTTTTAAAACATGTTGTGTAAACGTGGTGTTTTGGAAAACATTTATCTTTTTGAAAATTCGCATCCTACTACTAGCAGATATAAATCAAAACAAATAAAACCCCAAATTAAAGATTAAAAATTTAAAGAGGCCTTATTACAGAAAAAAATACCCAAGATAAAACTACTTAAGTATTTAACCAAACGAGAAAGTCCGTGCGGTTATGTGGCCACCTTTGAATCCCTCGCTGCACCGACCCGCCTAAGCTTGGGGATTACCTATACAGATAAACAGATGGGTGAGTTATGAAAACTCAGTGTGTAATCCCATATCAAATAACCAATTAGTGAGCATAAACAGTCTGGGCCTAAGCCCAATTCAGTAACAATGCAGTTTCAGATAGGGCCTTAGCCCATTACAGTATTAGTATCAGTGTGGGCCCTAGCCCATTTCAGTATCAGTATCAGTGTGGGCCTTAGCCCATTTCAGTGACAGTAATAGTACATATATGCAATCAGAAATCCTACCCAACTAGCCTATACACTCCACTCCGTCAAGCCTTACACTCCACGTGGGGATAAAATCAACCCACCTATCCCTACACTCTAAAATAACACCGGTTGCGGCACTAAACAGTATTTGCAGCAGAGTTGCCAGTACAATACACTTCCTCTAATCATAATAAACCCATCCTCATGCAACATATCATGCATCATGTCATAATCTCATATATGTATACAATATATATAAAATGGCATGCTCGATTATAGTCATACATCTCATAAAGGCATAATAGTCATTTTACCTCATAGGGACATAACAGTCATTTTATTAATTTAGGGGTCTCGGTATACCTACCGACCCAACAGTAGGTCTATAGTCATCTCGAGTGACTCGTGCAACCTTATTAGTTAAACAGTGAAAATGGGCCCAATGCCCATAATGCGTGCCGATGTAGGCCCACATGCCCGTGTGGCCTACATAGCCCAGAAATGGCCTTGGCTGTGTGGATTACGTAGCCTGGCCCAATATTCTCCATACATCCGTGCAGTTTTCTCGTGTGGGGCCCACATGTTTGGGGCCCACACGCCCATTTCGACCCACTATGGCCTAAATTGGCCTCAGGCCATGAATTCGTACATGGTCGACCTTAACGATCTTACGCCTACGTTTAGGCGTTTGGATTATCACACGAGCGAGCGTACGCTTGTGTAGAGTTGACAGTCTTCTATTTTGACTTTTGTCGATTTACGATTATGGCAGTGTTGTTACACACCTGTTTGCGAAAATGTACGACTAGCCCACGAACACCAAACCTACATTCAATCAAGACCTTCCATTAATCTTTTGAAAATTGGGTTAGCAACCCCTCTTCATACTTATCACACAACAATCAGTAATACTCGCCTTAATTGACCGAGTGTGGTTAGCCCACTAAAAACCGTTGACAAAGACTGTTTTCAAGCTCTTTGGCGAAAATCTGCATACTACTGAATTCCATTAATCAAGATTTCTTATAAAAATGGCTTGAATCAACGTATACTAACTTATAGAAAACACAAAACCCTAAAGTAGGGAAAGAAGCATCCGGCCAATACTAAAGAATGCAAGCCAAAATACCCCAGTCGATCCCGTTGACTAATAATAGAGTTACCTTCGATCGAGTGGTGAGAGAAAGGTTTCGGTCACTTCAATATCAATGTGAAATCTTCTACTCATTGAGAAGTTCCAGAAACTGAAAGGAGCACAACAAGGAGAAAGAGGAGATGAGAATCAACAATGAAGAAAAAGGATAAATTTATGGAACAAAAACAATATTCGGCTACAAGGGAATGAGGTAACCGGCTACAAAAAAACCAAGTGTGAGAGGGAAGAGCAAGGAGAATTAGCCAAAGTACAGTATGCAAAAGAGGATAATCGATGGACTCAAAAGAAAAGAGAGAGGAGCAAAGAGAGATGAGAAGAATCAGACACAATCGGCCAAAGGGAAACCAATTGAAAAAGAGGGAAATTGGGTAAAGTAAGGAAACCAAGATAACAACCGATAGGGATGAGCTAGAGAAGTGCAATTTCGAGAAAACCACAAAAACAAAAGAGTACAAAAATGCAATATTCGGCCTCAAGAGAGAAAAGAACCAAAAAGAATGACAAAACTCAAAGTGATTTGCACAAAATCGAATTCTTCCCCCCAAAGCCGACTTCTTTGAGTGCCTGCAGTTCAAATTCAACTGCACAATCCTCACACCCCTCAAACACTCCAACTGCCCACTAGTATCAGTATCCCACTGACACACAAACACTCACATGGCATTCAACAAAATAAAATCCACCTTGCGCATAGCATGACTCGAACTCATGAACTTCCAGCATCGTGCTACACTACTTAACCACCAGACCAGCAGGCCCATTCTAACATGAAATACCCACATTTATTTAAAAGCCTACTAACTAGAGACAGGGTTTAAAACCTTTAAAAACAAAACTTTTGCACAAGCTAAGGCTTGAACCGAAGACTTCTTAGACACTTCCCAGGATACTTAGAACACTTAACCACTGAAGTAGATACACAGATTGTGTCATAAACATACAGAAATAATTACTTAGGATTTTGGGGTGTTACAAAAATAAGTTTTCTAAAAGACACTAAAGTTGAAAAGTTAGGTCTCTGTGAGCACTGCACTTACAAAAAGCAAACATAAGTAAGTTTTGATTCAACAATGCACAAAATAAAAGGAACTCTTTACTATATCTATTCTGATTTATGGGGTCCAACTTGTAACATCTCAAAAGGAGATAATAAATATTTTCTAACTTTTATTTATGACCACTCTAAAAAGGTTTGGGTTTATTTTTTGAAATAGAAGAGCGAAGTCTTTGGGATCTTTAAGTAGTGGAAAACACTATTAGAAAAACAGGCTGAAAAGTTCATGAAGCGGTTGAGAACAGACAATGGTCTCGAATTCTTTTCATCAGAGTTTAATGATTATTGCAAATAGGAAGGAATAGAAAGACATCACACTGTTGTAGTACTCCACAACATAATGGAGTTGCTAAAAGGGTATATAGAACTTTGCTCGAAAAGGCCTGATGTACGCTTTCTAACTCAGGTTTAGGGAAGGAGTTCTGGCTCAAGCCATAAACTTGGCAAGTTATTTGGCAAACTGATCCCCCCATCGAGCATTGAATAGTAAAGTTCCAAAGGAGATATGGTCAGATAATCCTTCTAATTATTCTAACCTTAGAATTTTTGTTTGTCTTGCTTATGTAAAAGTTAGCTACGAAAATCTCAAACCAAGAGCCGTGAAGTGTATATTTTTAGGATTCTCTACCGATACGAAAGGTTTCAAGTTGTGGTGCTCAGAAATAAACAAAACTATTGTTAGTAGAGATGTTTCGGTTAATGAATCTACTATGTTTCATTCAAAAAATGGGTCACCTTCATTTAAAGATACAACAAACCAGAGTGTCTCAAGAAAGGTGAAGTTAAAGAAAGAAACAGTGGGTGATGTCACGATGAGAGAAAACACAATATCACAACATCACAACAAACATGAATGACATCCCAACGAGGAAACACGAGACGTCACAATGTCACAGTGAAATTCCTTTATTCATGATCAAAATGCTACTTCAGATCATTTTGGAACTTCATATGACATACAGGTACCCTCACCATCTCAATTAATGAATTATAAGTTGGCTTATAATAAGAAAAGGCGAGAAATTTGACCATAAAAAAATACTGTGAAGGAAGTGTTGCTGAAAACATTGATTCAACCGATCCATCATGTTATCCTGAGGCAGTTTAGACCTCAAATTCTAGCAAATGGCTTGTTGCTTTGGAAGAAGAGATGGAATCACTTCAAAAGAATGAGACTTGTTGGGTAATAAAATCACCTATAAAAAAAAGCGTAACTTGCTACAAATTGGTGTTTTAAAAAAAAGGAAGATTTGGGTTCTAGTGACACTAGCTACAAGGTAAAATTGGTCGCAAATGGCTACAATCAAGTGGATGGAGTTTATTTTCATGATGTTTTCTCTCTAGTCATAAAACATACGTCTATTCAAGCACTTTTGGCTCTTGTTGCATCAAACAATCTTGAGTTAGAGTAGTTAGATGTAAAGTCTACTTTCCTTCGTGGTGACCTTGTGGAAGACATCTACATGTAGCAACTAGAAGGCTTCAGAACTAAAGGTAAGGAAGATCATGTTTGCCTTCTACAAAAATATTTATATGGTCTGGAGCAGTCTCTCCAAAAGTGGTACAAAAAGTTCGAGTTCTTCATGTTGAATATTGGTTTTGCACGAAGTAAATATGGTAGTTGTGTTTATTTACAACATTGAGATGATAATTCATTGATATGTTTACTGCTTTATGTTGATGATATGTTGATAGGAACTAATGTTTTGTTAGAAATTGAACGAATTAATTTCACACCTCAAAAATAAAGGATCCAAAAAGGTGAGTAAGATATGTATGTAAATAGATTTGGCACTGTGGTAGGATAATTCGCCACCCTATCGGCTTGATGGTAATTTAGAGTATTGACGCATACTAGTGTTAAAGTATCCACTTGCTAGCGGTATCTAAGAATTTAAGTACATGGTATCTTCAAGCAAAGAAATATTATGCCCAAGGAAGAGTATGCCTAGAGTATTAGAGGGGCATGAAGAGCCTATCAAGTGTATGATAAACTTGTAGGAGATTTGATTGTCTTTAAGACCACGCTGTATGTGATTCACCACCATGGTATAGTACGATCGATTTACACGAGCACTGTTCTAGTTGGTTTTCGTAACGGGATTAGTTGAGAGTCAATTGGATTTATTAGACCCTCTTCGTGATTGGTCAAACAGTAACGAATATCTTAACCAAATTCTCTTTACCTTCCCCTATATTTTTTTTGAGAAATTAGGAGGTGTCACACCTCAAGTCTAGCGGATTTGAGATTAAGGCATATAGTAGTGAAATTATCTATTTGGCAAAGTGTAAGCCGCCCATGTACTTCTTTTGGCTGAATATGTGTGTACGTATAGTAAACACCATGTAAGTAGATGAAAATCTTATTTCTGGTTACTCTGTTAGTTAAAGAAAAAAATGTGCAAGCAAAAAGGAATTATAATATGAGTTACTATAAAATGTATAGTACACCTTGTTTGTCTGAGTACTACGTTAGCTGGGTTATAAAGTAACCTGGTTGGGAACCAACTGGATTGATTGGTCTAACATGTATTATGCAAGATTTTCATTTATGTTTCTCTCGGAATCTATAGGCCATTAAGAAGGACAAATTCTGAATTAAGTGACACTTGTTAAGTTCCACTAAGTGGGAATGAGTTATATATATGTGTGTCTGAGAAGGTTCTAAAAGAGGTTCTTTTTCCTTGAATACTACTATCTGATTCTTTTCCTTAAATCTAATTGTATCTATTCCTTATTAAGCTAAAAGCTAAGGTTCTTGGCTTAATCAGTGGTCATTCCATCTCCTGGTAAGCAATTCAACTTTGCATGTTAAATTTTGAAAAAGTAAGTCTGTAAGAGGTATATGAATAGTAAGTGTAACATCCTAAAATAGGGCCTAGTCGGGACAGTGGTTTCAGGACCACAAATCTGACATCAAAATATTTATTTTATGGTTATTATTAGACCTAGAATATGAGATTATGCATGTGTTAAATTTTCATGAAGAAATTCCTTGAGTAAGGTGTCTAATTGAAAATTAGGGACTAAATTGAATAAATTGTAAAACTTGGATTCTAGAAGCAATTTGTATGAAATTGCTTTAGATTATAAATTATAAGGTCTTGGGGAGAAATTTTCCCAATTTCTAAGTTTTTGGACAAAAATGGGCTTACATGGATGAAATTTTAAAGAAAGGACTTAAGGGCATTTTGGTCATTTGGCAATTTAATGAAATAAAATGGGAAAAAGAAGGCAAAAATCAGCCATTCTTCTTCCTTGTCCAGCCAAAATTCTCAAGTCACCATAGGTAGGGTTTTCAAGCTTTTCAAGCTCAATAGTAAGTGCTCCCAAGCCTCTTTTTTTAATGTTCTTTATATTTTTAAAATCCCGGTAGCTTGATCTTTCCATTTCTACCCATATTTCATGCTAGGGTTCATGTTTAAAAATTTATCCATGCATGATTTGCTTGTATTTTGGTAGATTATGGAGCAGTATGAAAGTTGAAGAGGTGATAAACATCTTTTCCTAAGTGATTTTCATGAAAAGCCCTTGTAGGGACCACTTTGCAAATGTTTTAAAATGTGTGATAGAAATGAGAAAATGATGGAAAATGTGGGCTTCCATAAGAGAGAAAAATGTTCGGATAGGCTTGGGTAAGATAGAAATTCCATGTGTTTCATTATACGATTTTAAGGACTAAATAGTAAAAATGTCAAAGGTTAGGGGCAAAACGATCATTTGGACCGAGGGTAGAAAATAAACTTGAAAAGTGTAATGTAGTGAATTAATGATATAATCTTGTTGTTATAGACCCCGAGGAACAAATTCTGAAGGTCAATCGAGGTAAAAGCAAGGTTTCGGAATAACCGAAACACAGCTCCGAAACGAATACCAGGTAAGTTCGGATAACTCGAAGTAAACCTATAACATGCATATTTGTATGTTTTGTGAATGTATGATAATTGCATTGTTGATGGCATGAAAATGCATGAATTGCATCTTTAATAATGAATTGTTAGATAATGTCTCGGTTGAGGTTGAAAAGGGAATTCGATGGATAAACTGTGATTTACATGAGACTTGAGATCCTACATGTGTTGCAGAAAAGGATTTAGCGTGGACTTGTAATCCAAAGATCTCAAGTATGAAAAGGATCTAGCCTGGACTGGTGTTCCTTGAATGATCGAGCCTCCCAAAGAATATGTGTGCATTGTGGATTTAGCCTGGACGGGTAATCCAATTAGGGTTTGAATTTAGCCTGGACTGGTAATTCAGATCCAAGCTCGTTAAGGGTGTTTGTCGCGTAAGGGATTTAGCCTGGACTGGTAATCTCGACATCACCTTATGAGTTTATATTGCGGAGGATTTAGCCTGGACTGGTAATCCCGCCGTAAGATGTGAGGTTCGCGGGAGTGCATACTTAAAATTATCATTCGTATGAATTGACGGTGACTGGATAATCCATCGAGATTTCCTAGAAACTCAACGGGACTAACACAAGGTATATGTACAAATGACATGTAAAATGATGAGCTCATCTAAGATAAAAATGTTCATGGTATTTGTTATATGACTAACTCATTGATTGAGTGCATGTGATAGGGAAACCATTTTCATGTTCATTGGTTTCATTATCTATTATGGATGTATGCTAAACAATCGGTAAGTTTACTTTTCAGTTATACAGGCTTACTAAGCATGTAAATGCTTACCCCTCTCTTTTTCCTGCTTTTCAGAGCTCAATGACTCATAAAGATTGAAAGACAATTGGAGAGTCAACACACTATCAACTAGACAAGCTTTGGTATAAAGACATTTCTATTTTGTCCAATGGCATGTATAGGATTTTTGAGTATTTTGTTATATATGTCATTTGATTTGCCTAGTGAAGGCATGTAAAAATATGTTTATCTTTTTTTTGTATATGGCCATGGGAATTGGCTCATTTTGAAGTACGTTATACCCTACAAATCTCTGCATGTTTATATTAATATGCGATAGCTTAGTTATAATTGGCAATGAGTTATAATAACAAGCCAATCTTAATATGTCAAGCAGACATATAAATCATTACATGCAAGATAAGAATTAACTTAGCATGTATGAAACCAATGACATGAGGTTCACATGCAATAAGGTTAACCAAAATTTCATATTTACAAATGGATAACTTGGCCCAAATATGCACTATAGTAATCTATAAGTGTAATTGGCTAGTAGAGGGTGACTTAAGGCTTGGAAAATAGCCTAACAAGGTCCACATGGATAGACACACGGGAGTGTGTCTAGGCCGTGTGTGACACACAGGCTACTCCCATGGGTGTGTGCTATGACCGTGTGTCCCCTGCACTTGAAATTTTAAGTTAGCATAGAGCACAGGCTAAGCACACAGGCGTGTTCCTTGGCCGTGTTTATTTAACAGAATGGTGAGGTTGAAGTCAATGTAGCATACGGGCTAAGCCCACGGGCATGTGCCTTGGCCGGGTTGCATACTGGAAAAAGGACACTGGCGTGTTCTATGCCCCACGGGCGTGTTACACTTCAACTAAGGGAAAATTTCCTAAAGTGCCCAAAGTCTATCGGACAATTTCAATTTTGTTCCGTACTACCCCTAGGAGTGTTTTCAGGCCTCGAAGGCCTATATAAGAGACAAAGTGCACACGTTTGAAAAGTGTTAAATCACGAGCGAAATTCAGTAACCCGATTGTGTAAGTTTGTAAAGGTGACTTACCGATAATGCCTCGAACCCTATCCTGGTGTCGGATACGGGCGAGGGGCGTTACAGTAAGTTGTAAGTACAAGGCCTTACACAGGGGTTATCTACGATTGAGATGTTAGTAATTTGTATATAGGAGGGTTTTGATAGTGAATCTATGTTCTTTAGGCAGTTGTAGCTGTTGGTCCGTGAAGGATGTCTGAGTTTGGAGCTTCAAGCTACAGTAGGTGAGTATTAGATGAGTCGTTGTTCTGACTCATGCATGTAATTGTTCAAGTAAATACATGTATATAATGATAAAACCTCAGATACTGGGTAAGTTTGTGAAGTATAGTAAAGATATTATATGTGTACAATGAAGTTATGTATGAATGAAAAGTGATTGGTAACTAGGGAGGTAAGGTCTAATATAAGAAATGTACAAATCGATCAGGTATGTGTGAACAAATCTGGGTAAGTAAATTCTAGATAAAACGTCCCTTATGACGCCTCTGGTAGGGCAGGTATATTGCTAACCAAACTAGCAAATCACAATACAAAAACAAGTGTAAAACCATGTGGTTGAGACCCATGACAATGTATGATATGAAAACACTCATGGTGTAGCCTCTAACAAGATAACGACATGAGAATATGTAAGTCCATGTGGCTGAGACCCATGGTAAGATATGACTGTATGAATGTTCATGGTGAAGCCTTTAATAATATACAATTGAACTGACAGATCATGACATGAATTTATGTATAAGTCCATGAGGGAGAAACCATGACACCTTCTATGAAAGTCCGTGTAACGCCCTTGACCCAACTCAATCTATCGGATTAGAATCTCGGGTACACCCTTCTTACATATATAACTTGAAAATTTCTTTCTTTCTTTTATTCATTGATGTAAATGTCTATCTATAGGTGTAACATAATCTCTTATGGCATACATTGTATGGTTACATTTACATTTTTCCTATGTACAAATTACTATCTATGGTTACTATAGAGTTTCTTGTAAAAATACAACATATGGTTATTATTTTGACTCAACAAAGTTTTAGACTTTCCTACATTACCTTTTAGTCTATTAGGTATACTTTGGGATACTACTTAATGAACTTCAGCACAGACACAGACATGCCATTTGACTTCCTTTGTATGTATAACAACCCAACGCACTGCTCCCTTGACGTAGCTTTAGCATCGTCTCTCGACAGATATTCCTTTACAGACCTAAAAATAGAAACAACTTTTGTAAGTTCATAAAAACTTAGTGAGCTAAACCTTAGATACGTTTTTCACTCATTCTGCATTGCATATGTTATTTTGCACATCCTTGGGGTATTTCTTGACTTTCCTTCCTTTTTGGCGTGTACAATACTAAGGCTATCATCTTTTTTTCTTCAAGACAACTTTCCTCTCTCTTGAGCGTATTATACTTAACATCTCTTTACCCTTTATGTCCTTTCTTAAATCTTACATTATTATCAGACTTAATATCTTCTTCAATACTTACTGGTCTTATCATTTCCTTTAGGTAGGGTAGACTACGCCCAATACTTAACTTAGAATTCACCTAGTTCTTCTTTGCTTCAAAGTAACTTCTATACTTATCTTTAGTACATGCCCTTGCCTCACCATATACTCTGGCGCATACTAGCCTTACTATTTAGTCCTTATGACCATACAAAGTTCACCATCTACTTACATATAGAGCCTTCAGAGAGTAAGTCGTGCCATTCTTTCCTTATTTTTTGCACGTTATTCATTCAATTTTTTTGCCATGAGTATGTTCCTTCCTTTGAATAGCCACAAAGACTTCACTTTGTGTTTGCCATAAGGGCTATCCTTTAAATTTAGTACTCGCCACAAAAACTTTCCTTTCAAAGTATTGCCACAAAAGCATTCAATTAACATAGATAGCCACAAAGGCGTTCCTTTAATAGAGATAGCGACAAAGGCGTTCCTTTAACAGAGATAGCCGCAAAGGTGTCCCTTTAATAGAGATAGCCACAAAGGCGTCCCTTTAATAGAGATAGCCACAAAGGCGTCCCTTTAATAGAGATAGCCACAAAGGCATTCCTTTAATAGAGATAGCCACAAAGGTCTCCGTTTAACAAATATAACCATAAGGGCTTACTTTTATGGAAATTGGTGTTTTTGACGATAAGGATTTACCTAAACTCTCCATCATGAGGTTTGTTCCTCACTGTCTGGTACTCACCCAACCGTCCTTTAAATCTTTTCCTTATGATGCTATGGTCTTACATTATATTTTCCTTAGAGTGCTATGGACTTCTTCTTTTAGAGATTCATGTTTTACTCCTGATGGACCCCTTTAGACAACTCTGGAGACAGACACTTCATGCAAACTCATACTTGACAAACTCATTCACATCTGGCTTGTTCATGACAGAATTTTTCATAACAAACTTGTTCATATCCTCAATACACATGTATTAACACAACATAGATCATATCCATATTCTATATGAATCATTCTTGCAAGTTCATCAGACATACATTTTTCCCAAAATCATCACATCATGCATTCTTAGCTTATTTTCACAGAAGATTCTAATATACATAATACATTTGCAAGAGTTGGCTTAAGGACTCAACTGACTTACTTCTTTAACAACTTTAAACACCAGATCCGGGCTTTTATCGAGTAGATCGACAACCTCTATTTGACAGAACATGGGAACTCATTAAGATCTGTACACTTAACTTATTTTCTTTCACTTTGAACATTTTAAATCTTTAAATAAGACTTTACCATACTTATTTTACCTAGCTAAATAGTGCTGCTCCTTAACAACTTAATATGTAAGGTTGTAGATCTTACCTTGTTAGCATCTCAAAGCCTAAATCCATATCTTCAACTCAGCTTGAAAGATGAGAGGAATTCTCTCTATTCCCCCTTTTTATAAAAATAGATCTCTTTTTAAAGAAAAAAGAGAAAGGTTTCCTCATTTCTTACCGGAGTTACCTTGATATTTTACCTTTGTCCCTATGGATGTTTGACATACGCCCTCGTCCTTACAATCCACCAAATAAATACTTGGCAAGTGTAAAGAGACGTGTACGAGAATATATTTATTTACATAACATACCCTTAGGCCTTAATCCATCATTTTTCCTTAGTCATTACATTAGAGCATAGCTGGTATCTTAACTAATCACACTTGGCATGTCATGCCTTTTTGGCGATGACCCTATTATCCAAGTTTCCTTAATACCTTACTAGACTTCTTTTTCCTAATGACTTATTCCTTTCTAAGGTAGCTTCTTGCCATAGTCCAATATTCGTTACATTCCCACTTAACACGTTAAGAACATCAGTAGGTGGAAAACACTTTACCATTTGAAGTAACACTTAGTTTACTTATTAAATTCGAAGCTCATCCAAATATTAGGCGTGACCCTACTTTTAAGGAAATCTTGTTCAACCATCATGGTCTTAGTATTAGCTTAGATGAGTACCTCACCTTTCTTTTAGTCCTATTATCTCAAGAAAAGGAAGAGATAAGGTATTTTCTTCTTAACCTATCTTAAACACTTAACTCAACCTAAGTTTTAATTGAAACTTGTTAAACGTCACATCAGTCATTAAATGGTTTTATCCAAATCTATAATTTCCAATAAAATTAATCGAGTACCTACCTTTGGTCCTTAACTATCACAGTTCTCGTTTGGTTGGTTCTTAACTATTATTCCTTCCATCTTGACTAGCTCAAAGGCCACTTTATATGATACACCACATTGCAGACATAAAATCGCATCATAAAGATCATTACCCTTATCCATAACAGAGTTCGTCCACTCTATGTGCCATCAAAGCTTTTGGGTGAATCCTTCCTTACCAGACACACTTCTTGATCATTATGTGCCAACTTATTGTTCACCAACACCAAGGCATCACAGGTGTACTCAAAGGATTCTTACACTTAGTCTAGTTTTAACACTATATTTGAAACTTATCTCATTCGTCACATTTCCATAAACAATATCCAAACACTAAGGCCTCACTAGGACGGGTGTTACAGTCTGTTGGGACAGTAACCATGTGATTCTGTATTTTTGCCTTTGTGGAGTGATCTGCTAAGCCTTTGTAGCATATTTCTGTGTGGCCATTGTGGTAAGTTCTGTATCAACTTATTAGTGTATTTGATGATATCTGTGTAGTAGAATATGGTTATCTATCCTTGTGTAAGTACTGGGTAAGTTTATGATAAGGGTATGATATATTTGAGGTTATGTTGGTTGAATATTTTTGTGATGAAACTGAATGAGGCTTAAGGGAAGTTTCTTGAAAGAATGTTTGAATTTGTACATTCAAAGAGGGTATCTGCCGTAATCATCTATCTATTTAGAGTATGAGCGTATTCTTAGCTATAAAAGGTATATAAGTGTCCATTGTTTTAATTTTATCTATGTTATGTAGGGTTAGTTTGGTATCCACCATATATGATTAGCATCTTGTTTTGAATATAGAATTATATGGTATTTTCTCTACTTGTTAATTTGGATAGTATCGTGCTTTGTAGCAAGAGTTATGAAGAATTCTTCTAAATGATTTGGTTAGTTCATTATCAGTATGAGCTTATGTTGGGTATTGAATTGGGATATGAACTGATTGGTAAACTGATTGTATTTGACTTAGCGTGGAAATCCACCAAATATGAAGTATCCGCTAGTGAATAGTATTTGGGGTTAATTATTCTGGAATAACTTAGGATAATTGTCTGAAGAGAAGAGAAAAGATAGTATCATTTGGTAAGATCTAGAGTCAGCCATTTAATTAGATGAAATATGACATGTTAAGAAATTATGTTGATTTTGATTTTACTGGAGACCTTAATAAAAGAAGGTCTGTCATAGGGCATGTCTTTACTATTGGGGGTTGCGCCATCAGTTGGAAAACCACTTTGTAAACTATAGTTGCTTTGTCTACTATTGAAGCTGAGTACATGGAAATTAGTAAGGCTTGTAAAGAAACTATTTGGTTAAAGGGACTCTTTAGTGAACTCAGTAAAGACCTCCAGATTAGTATAGTATTTTATGATAGTCAGAGTGACATCTTCCTTATGAAGGATCAAATGTTTCATGAGAGAACAAAGCATACTAATGTTCAGTATCATTTTATGCTAGATATTATTGCTCGCGGTGATATTGTTGTGAGCAAAGTTAGTACTTATGATAATCCTACAGGTATGATGACTAAGTCACTTCCTATAACCAAGTTTGAATATTGCTTGGACTTGGTTGGTGTTCATTATTGAAGAATACCCCTTAAGGGGTTACGTGGAAGAGGTGAAGAACTTGTTTGTTGAGAATTCGTGTTATCCCTTAAGGGGTTACGTGGAAGAGGTGAAGAACTTGTTTGTTGAGAATTCGTGTTAATGTAAAGATTTTTAGAGTTTTGTGATCTGAATTCCATCACTTGCTAAAGAAATAAAATACAGTGGGACAAGTAGAATTCGGATAGAACTGCACTTCTTCTATTTGAATTTAATTAGAATAAAGTTTTTCAACCTTTAAATAGATGTAGTTGAAAATCCTCTTGTACCTTTCAGTTTTCAACATTAGTGAATTTCTCCTCCTTTTCCCGTGGTTTTTTCTCGAAAGGGTTTTCGCTTAAAATCTATTTGTTTTATTTTTCCTATTCTTATTGCTTTTTGATTGTTCTATTGCCATTAACGACGTTTATTATAACATTGACAATATCATACATACTGCTATATGTGAAATTATGTTGATATACATAATGTCTGCAAATTTTAGGAAATGTATGATTCGAATTATGTGGTTACTTAAGTTAGTACTCATACTGGGCTTCAATAGCTCACCCCATGATTTTCTAATGTTTCAGATAACTTATGAGGTTAGGATATGAACATGACTAATTAGAGGTGTTCTTGGACAAATTATTAATAAATGTTTTGTTCTCTATTATTTTGGTATTTGGACTGTTCAACTAATATTTTTTGGATTGTGAAATGGGACATTGATTTGAGTTTTTTGGTTAATTTTGCATGATTTAGTTTTAAAATAATTTTTAACAATGATTTATTGAATTGATGTGAAAAATTAATTTTTCAACACAATTATGATTTCAACATAATAAATCTATTATAAATTTAAGAGTATGTTTTTACGGGACTTAAATCTATTGCATTCAATTAAGTGATACTTTATGGAATATACAAAATCATGATTTTTAATAAAAATATGATTTTTGTCAAATTTCGCTGAGATATTTTTAATTGAGACATTTTCTTCAAAATGATCAAACTTAGTCTTTCCAAATATATTTAAATTTTGATATTATAATTTCAAAGAAATTTAACGAGATTGTTTTTAACTTCCTCAAGCAAATCAGTACACTATTCTTGAATGAAAAAGGTAACGATTTTAAAGAAAGAAGTAAAACATTTTTATGCCATATCAATGGGCAATGTAATCTTCAAGGTTCGACCATAACGTCTAGGTCGAGTTTAGGGGGCTACTGAGTTATAGCCACTCTCTAAGCATCTAAGAGTTTGAAAATAGCATCAAATATCATTCAATTGAAAGCTTAAAGACTTTGGACTTCAATTCCATTTGATTGAAAAATTGAAGCATCTCAAAACCCCTTTTGCGATTTGGAAATTTTCCCATGCCTCAAAACACAAGTACTTAATTTTATAAAATTTTTTACTTTATTTATCATAATAGATCCATTTTAGAAAATTTTTAAAAAAATTTCTACACAACTTTAACATGTTTTCTAAATGATTTTCCAACAATTCCTCCAATATAACATTGTAAGTTTCATGCAATTCTTCACCAGATGCATCATCACCACTATTACTACTTTCTTTCGATTTCTTTGACTTGGTAGTGAAAGCAACATAGTTGCTTAGTGAAAGCAACATAGTTGCTTATGTACTCATTGTTGGAAAAATCGATTAAGAAAACAATTTTATAGCTACGATGGAAGATTTAAAAAATTTCAAAACCAAACCACTTTATAATATTTATAGTAATAAACCATAACCAAATAGTACTTGTGCTTTGTGCTAGATGGATTTGATTTTGGCTTTTAACTGAACGACCTTTTTCACTATCCTCATACCCCGAATTGCATAGAGTGTGGACTCGAGCACCACAAACCAATCATAGAAAATAAACGATTGAATTACTTTCAGTTGGGAAGTAATATCATTTTATAACAACCAGTAAAGATCATAATTCCTAGAAAGTGTAATTTATTAAAAATTAAGAAATCCCCACTACTTTTAGGTAGAATAATGATAAACAATAATTATTAGTTGTAGTAGCCCGTTTCTTAGTGTTGTCAGAAATAATGATTTCAGGGCCAGAATCAACGAGAGAATTCATAAATATTATTATTTAATATTTACGAGTCAAATATAGTATTATAACAAATTTTGATTTGATAATTTATGTTACTTCATCGAATGATTAGGTTAAAGTGGTAAATCCTTAAAGTTAAGTGGTTTTGAAAAATGAAGTTTCGAGACCTTATTTATATAAACCAAGCTCGTAAATATTTAATAAAATATTTACAAAGTGTTACTAGGGTTTTATTAAAATTTGGTTAAGAAATTTTAATGCTTAAATAGTTAATTAGGTAGAAAGGACTAAATCATAATAGAAGCAAAAGTTGATTTCTAATATCTAAATGAACCAAATAGCCTTGAAAAGGTAAATCAATGAACTTGAATGGTAATCATACCATATTTAAAGATAGTGGATGATATTGGTTGGTTTTGGTGTAATTTAATTAGTTTTTAAATGGCAAAAAGGTAATTAATCAAATTAATGTTTAAACAAATAAAAAATGCTATCATCTTTCTTCTGTTTTCACCTTGTTCAACCAAAACCTCCATGAAAGGAGAAGTTTGAGTTCCAGCTATGGTTTGTTCAATTGCATGGTAAGATTTCTTGGTCTGTTTTTAGTAATTTTTATGTTTTTCATCTCGTTTTAGGTTAATTTAACCAACTCAAGGGTCAAATTGTAAAACTGTTAAACGTTATAAATTATGCCATGGATGAATTTGATATATTTTTGAAGTTTTATGGCATTGTTAAGCTTGGTTGTTAAATAGACATATTTTGTTAAGTAATTTTTTATGATTTTAAGGTTTAGGGACTTATTTATGAAAATGGTAAAATTCAAGGAAAATATTGTAAATTGTTGATAAATATGGGTAGTTATAAGATTAGGTAAAAATCAGATAGCATGATTTATGGTTAAAAATGGTGAAATTGCAAGTTTCGGGTTTGGGAGCTAAATTGCATAAAACATAAACTTTGAGGGTAATTTCATAAATTTTCATTATTAAGGGTTATAAGCTAAATTGATTGTTTTAAATGTTGGAATGGGGTTAATTGAAATAAAAAAATTATCTAGATCAAGAAACAACTTGAACGGACACAAATCACAGAAAAGTGAAAGTAGCAAAATAGTGGTTGGTTTGTGTTAGAAGTCATTATGAGTTTAGGTAAGTTCGTATATTGAAGCATTCGTTAATTGTAAATTTGTTAATTGCTATTGAATAATTAATGTAAGTATATTTTTGATTGATTATTATGTATTACATGGTTAATTGAATTAAATGATTAAGGTGAATTATTGATGAATTTAAGAACATGTAAATTCCATGAATGGTTATATGAGATATTGTATCGAAAGGGGAGTTAAAGTTTAAGTATGAAAAATGTGAACTTTATGGAAATATATTGAAATGCTAATATGGAAATGAAAGTCACGGATAAGGATATGGAAAGATTTCCATTTGAACCTTGTGAATACTTAGGATATAAATAACATGTCATTAGGGATTATAGGGTTTCGGGTGCTGGTCTTAGATGTCTTACCGATGGCTGAGGTCCTGTATTTTTTGTAGATTCTCCATAGCTCGTGTGAGCAGCATCATGTAGCTAACATCCTGACCTATAGCTCGTGTGAGGAGACCCATTTCATAGCTCGTGTGAGCACTGCTGGAAAATTTATGGTTACAGTTACATAAAAAGGCACACTATGTGTGAGCATTTCTTGAGTATTCGATGTTATTCTGTTTGGTTTAACGGGTAAATAAAGCTTAAATGGGTATATGAATATATAAAATGATTCATAATTTTGGATAATGAAATGGATTATAATTATATGTGTAATTAAAAGGAAATCATGGTTTATTATACATGTATAAGTCATGAATTATGAAATGGAAATGTCGACATGTTTTGTACCATGTTTTGGTTGGATTTATATGTCTATTGCTTCATTAACTAACCATATGATGTGTTGTTTATAGGAAAGGAAATTTGGACTATGACTAAGCTAATTTATGCTTGATTACTTAATTTAATGTATTCTATAAGTTTGAGTTTCTTTTATACAAACTTACTAAGCATTAGTTATTTATACAGTTGTTTTAATTATTTTGTAGATCATTGGAAAGCTCGAGCGGTTGGAATTAACGTCAGAGCACAATCACACTAAACATCGATCCACTTTGGTAGCCTATGAATATATTGAAATGGTTAAAAATGACATGTATAGGGTTGTATGTTAATTTGATATGTTTCGAGCTTATGCTTAACCTACTTGCATATATATATGTTTTGAAATTAGTTGGTATATGTTTGTGTTGATAGGTGAATTTGGTTTTTTATATGTCTTGTGAAGAAGTATGGTTAGGTGGTATAAATTGAGAATGAAGTAACTAAATAGAGTGTGTGTACCACTCTTATTTTCAAAATTTTCAACTTTTTTTTTCAAATTCTCTGATTTGTTTTAAAATAGTCTCAAATTGTTCCCAAACTATTTTTAGGGCCTCGAAGGCTCGATTTAAGGCTCAAATGTGTATGCTTGCTAGGTTGTAATGAATTTTTGGTAATTAATATTAAATGACATTATTGGTATGTTCTGAAGTTAATTGTTCTGATTTGTACAATAATACTTTGTAACCCTAATTTGGATACGGAGATGAGTTAGGGGTGTTATTGTGTTTTTTAGGTCAACCGGTGCCATGCCATTCATTTATAAGGAGAGCTACAAGAATCCTTATTGAACAAGCTATTGAAAAATAATATTTATTTAATAGAAAACAAAATCTTACTCTAACTATAGTAGGAAGGGCAACACACCCTAGTAAATATTACTAAGGTTGCCACTCCTCACATGCTCAAGAAGGGAATTTGGGCCTTTTATGTACTTGGTCCAATTATATGTGCTTCTAGGACTTTTGACCTAGCACTTTATAATTTAATCTAACCCAAGAATTATTTTCTATATCTCAAAATAAATATTTTTTAATCAATTAATTTAATTAATTAGATCAACTAAATTAATTTCTCAATTAACTATTTTTCTCAACCCAATTTTAATTTCGTTAGACTCATAATAACTTTATTGTAAAAGATTCTATAAGAAAATATATTTAATTTCTTTATTCAACGGATTCATAATGACTAATTAATTTAATTCCATTTTTGAACTTAATTATTGAATTATAATTAATTAAATAATAATTTAAAAAACTTCAAATTAATTCTCAAGTCATTTTTGTACTTAGCGAGAAAACGCATTCATTTATTAATGTGACTCATCTGTCATACTTCATCATTTCTATTTGTTTGCTTTTACATGCAATTCATTTATGATTTCAATGAGCTAGTGAACTGATTGAACATAAATAATTAGGGTTCAAATAATTTATAATTAAGTTCTAGCTTTTTGCCTATTATTTATAAACTTATTTAGTTATGAAGTCATTCCACTATAGTTGTAACACCCCTTACCTGAGTCCGAGGTCGGGACTGGGCACGAGGCATTACCATACTTAACTACATGCATACAATCATTTTTGAGTCACCAAGACTTGATCAAACTTAAAACTTTTTTTTCGAACCTTTTTTAAACTCCTTAATGTGAGCCTACGAGGCGTCAAACTCTTATTGGAAACCATTCGGAACCAACTCGGGTTCTTAAACCGACTTAATAAAAATGACCCTTGAAACAAGGCACACGCCTGTGTGATCATTACAACATGGCTGTGTTGATGGCCCGTGTGACATACGCGGCCCAAGCATCTAGGGGCACGCCCGTGTCCCATACCCGTGTAAATTAAATTCTAAATTTGAACCTACAGGGGTTTTCACACAGCCTGACACACGCTCGTGTCTATGGCCCGTGTCCCTCACACGACCATGACATGCCCGTGTCCTAAAACCTTGACATTCTGTTTCTGACGTCAACATCTAATAAGGGGCACACGGCCAAGGCACACGCCCTTGGCCAGTGGCCGTGTCCTCCACACGGCTGAGACACACGACCATGTCTCTGCCTGTGTGTTTACTACCATGCATACTGACTTGGAAATTTTATGTGTAGGGGACACATGGCCGGACAACACGCCCATGGGGCTAGCCATGTGTCACACATGGCCTAAACACATGTCCGTGTGTCTACCCGTGTGGATAATATGAGGCTATCTACCAAGCCTTTTGCCACCCTAAAATACAATCAAATGCCAACCAACATTTCAAAATCTAACTTAATATGATTTCTCAGCCAAAAAACCATAGCTAAGGCTTATGTACATTTCATATATTCAAACATGCCATCAATTTCACATTCGTGAAAGACTATCTTGCGTTCATATGATAACCTCCAAAATTAGCCATTTTTCATGGCTTTATACAAAATGAATCAAATGTTAAAGTAAGCCATCACATTTGGCCAATTAACAATGACATAAAACTCAAAAGTCTAAGTTTCTATACATGTCATACTCAAAATATTAAGTCTAATTATACCGAGTGCTTCAGCTGATGGTGTGATCGATACCTCCGACGTTTGACGTTTGTTGATCCTCGAGCTAGTTAGGCGGCACTATAAGAAAATGGAAAAGAGAGGGAGTAAGCATAAAGCTTAGTAAGTTGCATGCAATAGATATAACAACAAATTTACCATTCATCATCATGCTCATAGTACTACAATAGGCATAAGCACAACTTACTCATCACTATCCAATACATTTCACATAGCATATATTGAGCTCACATCTCATACATTTCAATAGGTACCCGTATCACTCACAACATGGTTATACTTTTCTCGTTTAACTTAAACTGTAACTCTCACTATTGAACCATTTGGAATGCTATCGAATATTCACTAAGTCTTAAACATAGGGTGTAATGCTGATGGGACATGGTCTTACACTGGCCCATCCATCAAGTCGATGCCATGTCCCAGACATGTCTTACACTGGCTTACATCTCGAGGCCGATGCATGTCATAGACATGTCTTACACTAGCTCTCATCTCAATGCTAATGCCATGTCCTAGACATGGTCTTACACTGACTCTCATAATGTGGCCGATGCATGTCCCAGTCATGTCTTACACTAGCACACAAATGACCCAAATGTCATGGCATGAATATCCGATTTGTTCCGAAGGTTCACCCGGGAGTTATATTATCTCAATTATCATCATGTAATTTCATTACCACAATTAATCAATTTATGCTATATCAATTCAAACACATATAATAACAATGTAGTTGTATTATTTACATACAACTTACCTCGGCACTCAAAATGGGGCGACTAGTTGATTTAATCTACCTGTTTGGCCTTCCCTCGGTCTAAGTTCGGATTTCGTATTTCTTGATCTAAAATGGTAACATTTAGTTATTTAATCATCAATTAAATCTAAACTCTCGATAATTTATAATTTGGGAAAAATTACCATTTTGCCCCTAGACTTTCACAAAATGACTATTTTTGTAACACCCCTAACCCTTATCCGTCACCGGAATAGGGTTACGAGGCATTACTGATCCAAAATATAACTCAGATCAAACTTCCATTATTAATTATCTAGTAAAAAATTTAAATTAAAACTATCATACTTTGATTTAATATTACATATAATTTCCAGAATTATATAATCAAACAATGCCAACAAGGAAACATGAACATCAAGTATTTAACTCATAACCAAGTGCATTTCATTTTATAAACTTATCAAATATGTATATTTTAACATTTATGACCTTTGATAATGCAAATGTAAAATATCTTATAATCACGCAAATGTTACGCGCATACCATGTGAAGCAAACAAATATCATTTCATTTCATATAATGAAAACATTCTAGAATAGCATTTGTTTGCCCAATTACAGCATTTACATTTTATGAATAAATATTTATATTTAAATCACCAACTCAACCAATTAAACTACTCAAGTAAACCAACCAAAATGTTAAAATAATGTACCATTAAAGACCAATACAAAACCATATTCATCTTTCATTTATTCGGCTAACATAGTTTACCTTTTCAACCGTAAGCATATGCTAAACACAATATGAATATATATATATATAACATCCATATTATTAACTAAGGCTTTACACATTTCAACTCAAAATACATTCATCCTTTACACCTTACTGAAACACAATTTAAAAATCACCACACATATATATGTTTCTTGCGATCACGTACATGCATATATCAATATCACATTATATACCAAAATATTAATATGGACAAGTATTGAACCACAAGTCAAGTCAATTCATCATATGCATAAATAGCTACTTAAGCATATACGAAATCTCATGTTTGAATATAACCAATTGACCTTTAATGCCAAACCACATAATAATACCTTAATTGAGCACATCAACCGAATTCTCATACATACTTTATCTTAATATGAATCATATTCAAAACAACCAAACATACCTAAGTATATATTACGACCAATACATTCATACCACATCCAAGTCATTAATCAACTTCAATGCTCAAAACACATATCATAATTATCTCCCATCTATGGCACGTAACATTATAGCCAAGAATGAGCTCAAACCATAATAAAAACATACTTGATTTCAAGCAAAGAAATGAAGCCATTTTCGCATGGCTTATATACATAACCAAAATTCAACATTTCAAAAGTATGTTCCAGCCTATACATGCCATAACTCGAGTTCAACTATTTAAATACCGAAACAGTAGATAGTGTGATGAACTTTGCTGACAATCCCCGAGCTTGTAACTTGATCCAAAATCTATAAAACAAAAGCACACATATATATAGAGTAAGCTTTTATAGCTTAGTAAGTCATAAGCAAATAAACAACTCAATGATATAATCAACTCATAATTACATTATCATTACTAAGCTTAGTCTCAAACCTACAAATGAGATAGATAATACATTTTCATACACAATTTCTACCTTAGCCAACTGCTCAAATACTCAAATTAACCAAATTTCATTCAACTTTCAAAGCCAAAATGTCATTATATCATCAAACATACATATACACATTTACATAAGTTCAAGAATCATTTTATAACATCATGTACATATACTACTTATTTGGCCAATTATACATGGTTATATATATGCACATAGGTAAGCATCATTTCAATAATGCTCAAATTATTTATTCACAAGGCCGAATACCTACCATATTCACATATAGTCATCATTAGCATCACAAATGATTTGTAACAAATATCAAGTTGCTTACTTACCTTATTTCAAGTAGGTAAAAAACTAATTCATACCTGATCATTCAGCTCATTTTACATATTCGTTCACAACTTATCGTAGCCCGATGAACCATTTGGAATTGGATAGGACACTCAGATAATCACACATATATCGTACAATGCCAACGTCCCAGACGTGGTCTTACATGTAATCACATATCGATGCCACTATCCCAGACAATGTCTTACTCGCATACATATATCGATGCCATGGTCTTACTCGTACATCACATATCGGAATCCTATGTCATGACATATGTATCCTAACTATTCCTAAGGTTCATACAGGGCTTCTGGACGTCGTAACTCGGTCGAAACGAATTCAAAAACATAGTAACCAAGTTTACTCACATTCGGCTATTGTATATATAAAATCACCTATTTCATTTCTGCATATATAATTTGCATTTAATTAAAATTAAGTACGTCTATTTGCTTAAAAACTTACCTCAGACGATATAAAAAGGAACTGTACAACTAGTCGACAACTTTCGTTTTCGCCCGATCCAAATCTGATTTCTTTGGTTCCTGATCTAAACATATTCAAATTAAGCTCATTCAAACATATTTTCATTCAATTTAGTCCAAAAACATATAAATGGGAAAATTACCATTTTACCCCTAACATTTACACTTTTTACAATTTAGTCCCTATTGCACAAAACACAAAATATGCAAAATTTCAACACACTCATGTTAGGCCGAATCTTAAACATATTCATACAAGTCCATATATTTCATTTATTTCACATTTTAGTCCCTCAAATTATTATTTTTACAATTTAGTCCTAATTACTCAAAATCATCAAAAATTCCAATACAAAACATGTTAACCCAAAACATATCTTCCATCTTTCACCATCAAAAAACAAAAATCACAAGCTCTCAAAAATGACATAACTCAAAATATTCATCAAAATGACAAATTCAAGCATGGGTTTACTAGTACTCGAAGCAACGATCTCAAAAACGTAGAAATTATCAAAAATCGAGTAAGAACAAACCTTAAATCAAGCTTAAGAAACGGCTAAACCCTAGCTTCTTTTCTTTTTCTTTCTTGTTTAAGTTTCGGTCAAGTGTAAAATATAATGAATATGACTTTAGTTTATGTTTTATTATAATATATGTTAACATATAATTTAATTACTTATTTATCCTTTATAATAAAATATCAAACAATCATAAACAAGGGCACTACCATCCATCACACTTGATTATGATTTATTTAAAACTTAAAGGCTTCCATTTAAAAAGCCAATAGCAATTCGGCCTCTTTTAGAAATAACCACCAAATTTTCATTTTACGCGATTTAGTCCTTTATTTAATCGAACACTCAAACGATAAAATTGAAGTACAAAAATTTCACACATACAAATTCACACATAATAAACAAAGAAAATAATTTTTAATTGTTTTTCTGACTTGGATTAGTGGTCCCGAAACCACCGTTCCGACTAGGGTCTAAATCGGGATGTTACAATTTTACCCCTAGGCCCGGAAATCGATTTTATCGAGTTTCCTTATTAGTCAAGCCTAACCGACCATTTATCTCTCTTATGAAAACCCCAAATTTCCAATATTTCACAACATTACTATCTATTTTACAAATTTTACAAAATGGTCCTATTAGGGTTTTCATGAGAAGTCCCTTCACAAAAGTTGTTTATTTCACAACCATGATTCATTTTCTTCCATAAAATTTTAGAAAATAACATGAACACTCTCATGGTAAAACCCTAGACTTCAATTGTTTTACAAAATAGTCCCTTCATTTGAAAGTTCATGCAACAAGGGTTCTAAAAATACAAAAATCATCAAGAAAGACCATCAAAATCAGTTACTTGAGAGGGTTACAATTTGCTGAAATTTTCAAGCTTTCAAACCTCAAAAATGGCTGAATTTTTGGTGGAGAAGAAATGGTTAAAAGGGATAATATCATCTTCCTTTTATTTCATTTCTATTTTAGTCAAATAAGCTACCAAAACTCACCTAATTTGACTTTTTGACCATTCTTGTCCCCATGGCCAGCCAAGCACTCTTTTTAGGGTCTATTTTCCCTTTAAAGACCCCAAATTTTGGTTTTCTATCCATTTGACACCCTTAGCTATCAAAATAGGACTTTTGCACTTTATGCGATTTAGTCCTTTTTCGCGATTAAGCTCTCAAACGCTAAAATTAATTCACCAAAATTTTCATGCATCTTTATAATCATGTCATCACACATAAAATAATATTAAAATAATTTCTACCGCTTCAAAATAGTGGTTCCATAACCACTGTTCTGACTAGCCCCAAAATCAGTCTGTTACAATAATATCATGACTAAGCTCTCCCTAATTACATACCATTAAGAAAGCTACTTAAAAAATTTGCTCGTCCAATGATCTTGTCATAAGGGTGCTACCTTCAAAAGATATCCTTAATCTCTTTAGGATAAATTTGTTCTTCTAATTATATCATATTTTATCTCATTTAACCATCATATCTTCCATCATAAAAAGTCAATTACTATAAAATAATAATCAACTCATTTATCACAAATGTATCTAGATTTGAGTAGACACCAAGTAGCCCATTGGCTATATAAGCAATTATAGGGTCATCAAAATTGTGAGTAGACTTAGACAAATAGTTTTACTAATTATTTTTTAGTTTATTTTCTTTTTATGTTTGCACAATCGGAACTTTTCTATTCTGATGTGAAGACAATCACGAGCGGAGAATGCTCCGGATCAACACTTCAATATATATATTCATGATTATTCTCTTATCTCTTCTATTTTATTCTTTTATTTATCTTTCATTAACTCAGTCGATTAATTGTTGTATAAATATTAGAATAGATTATTGTGCTTATTTCATATCTTGCAAGATTCAATTAATAAACTAATTTATTTGTTAAGTAATTATTTATCTGAAATTGGTTGTTTATTCAAGAGAACTTAGTATATTAGGGAGTGATGCCCCTGATAGAATATCAAGATAGGTGAGACTGGAAGGGTATCCTGTCGTGTATAACTTGTGGCAAGCGAAGAGACCAAAAGGGTACCAATATGCCTAGGAAGAGACCAGAAGGGTAACTTGGGTGGTAATACTTAGTGGTGATGAATCAGGAGGGTACTCTTAGCTAAGGGTTTTAAATAACTCAATCTAAGATAATTAATTATTCAATTAGATAATTAGGCATTTAATCGATCATAGGTTAGAAACTCGCATTGTTGATGTTAGGAATAAAAAAGTCCATTAGGTTAATTTAATTAATATTTTTATTTAGATTAACACTACTAATTCGTGACTCGATTAGATTAGTCATTATTTTTTGTAATTAATTTAATAATAGTTTCTCCAATATGCAATCCCTTAGGTAAGATCCTCAGAATACTTACTAGTATTTCGTTGTAAACTTTACTATATTACAATTTGACTTGTACACTTGTGGACACCATCGAATTAAATTAATATATTTTTGGTGTGATATTTTTTTATAAATGAACCCCCACCTAAGCCGAACAACTATACATCCGAGAATGATGGAGATTCGATAAACCTATGGGATGAAGACGGAGTATACGAGGGAGGGAGTATATGATCAATGGAAGATCACGGAGAACCAAAGATCGCTTATGCTAGAAATGCGTCAAAAAAGAAATGAAATGATGGAAGAGATACATGAGAAACCTTTAGGGACATCCAAGTATCTAACCGGAATTCCTTGTGATTCGTATGACTACACGTCTGAACAAAAAAGCCGCGAGCGAGAATCTTAAGCTAAATAAAAGAGATTACAAAAAAATTGGATCAATTAGAAGAATTCTACCAAAAAAAATCCCAAGCAAATCATCCATCGAGAGTGGTCATGCATGACATTTCTAATTTCTCCAAAAATTCGCATCAAACATAGTCGTACAGAGCAATGAAGCAACTTCTTTCTGCACATTTTGAACGATTGGATAAGAAGGTCGAAAGATTAGAGGATATGATGTCATTCATGATTGAGCAACTCCAATGAACTTACGACGTAAAGACTCCATTGGAAGAGGTCGTGCAGGATGTCTCAAATTCTTATCTGAAGGACCTATATACCACCAATAACGATCCAGAATTAAATCTTGAAAGTCAACAAGAGTTTGGATCCAAGGACAGAAACATATTGAATATCACTAAAGTTGTCTCCAATATAATTAACGTAGATGCAAATGTAGTAATAGATGTAGAGTTAGAGGTAGAAGAGCTACAACTGATTCTAAATGAAGGTGTAGATGAGTTGATACACTTTCTGGTCATAATCTGTAACGCCCCGAATTTTGGGCCTAGAAGTTTTGGGATTTGAGCATAGGAACAGTGAGGAGGTGACACATATGTGATTAGTTGTGCACTTTAGTGACAAGAATGGGCCTGCTGGTCTGGTGGTTTAATAGAGTGTTGGAGTGTTGGAGGTTCTGCGTTCGAGTCTCTGTGTGGGCTTTTTGGACAAGATATTATTTGTTTATGTTTTAATTTAAAATAATTATTTTGTTAATTTGTTTATTATTATTATTTATTATTATTTTTATTTAGTTCTTTTCCTTTTTTATCACGTTTTATTCTCCTGTTCTTCTCCCTTTCTTTGTTTTCTTTATTTTTGCTATTTTTTGTCTGTTAAAACGATTGATTTGTGGATTTTGGAACTTCGCTCCTCAATCATCTTCTTCACCGTCAAAACAAGTGTGAGATTCGAACTGTAACTACGTTATTGTATTTTTTATTGGTTCTGCAAATTCCTATTCAGCTTATCTTGATTAGATGCTAACGCGTTGGTTCTGGGGTTTTAGTTGTTGAAAGTGAAGGAAAAACTCCCTTTTCTGATGTACTTTGATATGATGAAGAATTGAGACTGTTACGGTGGCCAAAATGGTGCTTTCAAGACTGAATTGGGGTGGTTTCATAGCCTCCCCGACGGCCATACGGGCGTGTGGTCGATTTGTGGATTTTTGTCGGAAACCACATGGCCGTGTCCATTGGACACACGGCTGTGTGACTGATTTGGGAAATTAGGGTTCCCATACGGGTGTGTGCTTTTGAACACACAGTCGTGTGACTGATTTAGGGCCTAGGGATTCAACACGGGCATGTGTTATGGGACACACGGCCATGACTGATGGCCACACAAGCATGTGACACCTTCACATGGTCGTTTCTATCCTGCATCTAATATAAGAGAAATTGAACAGTGAGTTACACGGTCATGCCCTTGCACCACACGACCGTGTGCTACCACCTCACACGGGCGTTTGGATCCCCACACGGCCTGGATTGCTCTACATGACTAGAGCACACGGGGCATGTGGCCCTAACTCGCCAAATTCTGAATTTAAGTCAATTTGATTGCAATTGCAAATCAATGTGTTCCTACTTTCAACTAAGCTTGACTAAAGGTAATCGTGACTCTTAATTGGGTT
This sequence comes from Gossypium longicalyx, assembly GCA_025698465.1. Classification (NCBI taxonomy): domain Eukaryota; kingdom Viridiplantae; phylum Streptophyta; class Magnoliopsida; order Malvales; family Malvaceae; genus Gossypium; species Gossypium longicalyx. The sequence goes on from CM046995.1 coordinate 50,564,352, forward strand.
GGATTTGTGCGATACTCGTGATTGATTGTGTGAATAATCTGTTACTGATATGGAATACATGAGTGTACATCTTACTGACTGATTGAATGTGATTGACCGTTTCTGAATGACTGCTTCTAAATGACTGTTTGAGATTGTATTCTGAGTTGGTGCATTTGCATTCATACATTTGCATACATCCATTTGCAAAAACCATTTTGGGTTGGGATGTTGAAGAGAAGGAAGACTGATTTGATATGGCAGTACAACTGCATTGATGATCATCGTTATCGGGCAACCCGGGATGACATCTTATAATGGTATAGCGGTTTACCGTATTGCACAGTACCACACGTACATTAGCTACGCTACGTACTATTATCTGATCTGGCAGTTCATACTGTATGTCCGTACTGCGATATTCTACATTGCACCGTATAGCTTACACGCTAGCATTACTGCTTAATATACGAGATTAACAGTTTATCTGCACACTGATGGTTCCAATTCCCTAAGGGTCTAGGACAATGCTCATGATTTTCGTTTTAGGGCAACCCAGGATGACATCTTATGGAGTATAAGGTTGGATGGCTTTTCAAGGTCCTACTCAGAGTGCAGGGATGGGTGGGTTGATTAAATCCCCACAGGAAGTGTAGGGTTGGACAGAGATGGTTTGTTGGCTGGATGGATGGGTTATTTTATAACTCATTTGCACTCATATGCATCTGATTGTATCTGTGTGACTGAATGTGACTGTACTGATCGATAAAGATGTCTAAATGATATGTTTGACTAAACGTGATATTACATTTGGATGTGATTGACTGATCGGCTGAAAGGCACTCGTGCTTAAGAGAACCTCATAGACTTGACTGCAATTGTCTGACTAGATAGTTAATGTGATGGGCTACGGCCCTACTGATACTGATTCTGGAAAGGACTTAGGCCCAACCCATAACTATTGGAAATTTCTGCTACGGTGACTGATTGGGCCATATGACTGTAAAGTTACATATGGGGTAAGTTGATTACAGGCATACATACTCAGCCATCATATGACGGTAAGGTTTTCCTTGTATATATCGACTGGGTTCGTGTAGTTCGACAGGTTGGTTCTGTTTTGCCATTGATCCTGAACAGTTCTAAAGCTTTTATGTCTCTGTTCTGTTTTTGTTTCCGTAGCTTTATTGGTTTTGATCTCATATTGAGCTTGAGTAGCTCACCCCCTCTTCTGTTTCCCCTTTTCAGGTATAGTTCTGGATTCTGGATGCTGGACTCAGTACGCGGAGATCTCGGACAAGCTTAGAGGAATTGAACTATAAGTTTCACTTTATTTTTTATTTGTTATTCGGTTTAACTTGAACTGAAGGATTTATAATGCTGTGGTACCGTTTCCAATTTGTGCCTTGTATATTTTTTAACGGGTTTTACTTTGAGTATTATTTTAAATTTGAACTGGATAGTTATTAAATGATTTTAAATTCTTTTGGTTTTTTAGGATAAATTGATTTGTAAAATTTCCTCACGATCACTTCGGTGATCTATGTAGTAGTTTGAGTTCGGTCTAGACTTCTAGGTCGAGTTTGGGGTATTACATAATCGAAGAGATGTCAGTTGAAGAAGTCAACGACCACCATGCACATGTCATGACGAACTACTAACCTCCAAATGTGAAAGGGCTAAGTCATAATCCAGAGTCATGATGAGCCAAATAAGAGATTGTGATAGGCTATTTCCTTTAATCATGATGAACCAATGAATAACGACCTTGGAAATTGAATGTAACGAGCCGAGATCCCAAGTCGCAATGAAACCGATCAAAGCCATGACACTAACAAAGGGTGTCGTGGCATACCTTAATGAAATGAATTGGGGGAGCATAAAATTTATTGCAGCATCACGACAGAGAGGGGATTTCATTACGATGAGCTGACTATTATGCAACATTTTAGTGCCCTAGCTGTCTAGTCAACCCGTGCGATTATCACTATTCTCCTCTCTCCACAAACTTAGCAACTATAGTTTTATTTATTTAAGTTTATATTTTATTCGTAAGTATTTTCCATTCACTTATAGCACACAAATCTCGAGAGTTCCAAGAAAACATGAATTTAATCCTTTCAAGGAAGTTTTCTTAGTCGTACTTTAATTCTTTTATATTGGGACAATGTTTGTTCTAAACTATGGGGAAAGTACATAAGATTTAATTTTTTTTAGTTTGTGTGTTTTATTTATTTTATTTTATTTATAAAAAAATCATGTTTTTTGTATAGAAACCTCATATTTTTTAAGGCACTACAATTTCAAGCCAAAACCGCGAAGAGTCAATCCCACCAATTTTGTTGCACTTATCAATCTAATTAAGTAACCTCTTTCCTTTATATTTTTATTTCACATTGGGGACAATGTGCCAAATAAAGTGTGGGGTGACATAAGAAAAATTTTATTTTCTTTTACTTTATTTTTAGAGATTTTTAGTAATTAAATTTTCTTTTATGTTCTATTTGTGTTTGAGCTTGTAGAAATATAAGTGATTGGTTAGGAGCATAAACCTAGGTTATTTGTTTAAATTGAAATTTTAGCTTGAAATTGAATAATTTAGGTTGCTTATAATTAGTTCAGTTTATTAAACTATAAATAGGAAAAATAGATTAAATATACCAAGTGATAAAGGTAGGTACGAATAGGCAATTATATTTGTAGAAATATAGGATGTTCAAATTTAAAAAAAATACTCAAATAAAATTCATAGTTATTGAAACAATGCAGTATGGCTAGTATAAGCCTTACAAAAAAGTGCCTGAGAAAAATCTCAATCGTATTGGCACAAATAAAAAAATCACCATAAGGGATTATACAAGGAAATATTACTGCATTAGAGTTCAAAGAGTGGACAAAAATAAACTGAATAGGAAAAAAATATTCGAATTGACTACACCATGCAAAAATAAATACTATATTCGTATATACGTTTTGATGGAGATATATATTTAATTTTCTTTAACTTGTTTACTTTGTAATTTATTGAACTAGCGTTTAGGTGTAAATAATTGTAAATTTTTTAAATTTCTAGCTAGAGTTATATATTTAAGAAAATTTTCCTAGTGTTGATTCTCCGATCTAATCTCGTGTATCAAGCTGGCTCAAATACATTGTTTGCTTATAGATTTTATTTATTTTCTTTTGTTTGCCTGAGAACAAGTAAAGACTTAAGTGTGGGGGTATGTGACTTGATGTCAAATGGAGTAATTATTTTAGGTCATTTTCACACTTAACGAGCTTGTTTTCTTGGCACTTTATAATTATCATATCTTCAGTATTAGTATGGTAGGAACTAAAGGTTAATAAGATAAGCGTTTTTTACGCTTTTTTTGCTATTTTGATGACCCGTAAGGTCGAATTGTGCCTCGTGAGTGACTAATGAGCTAATTAAGTGTGTAGGATGTCAATTTAGGTCTAAGAATACTAGGGATGATCATCGGGCCGTGAGACAAGGAAGCCCAAAAGCACAATGAAGCAGCAAAGGCCTGGAATACATTCGACATCATAAAGAGGAACTTCTTCTCGTCATGAAAATACGATGCAAATAGGAGGGCATTCATGGTGGCAACATCATGACGTGAAGCATCCCCATGTCTCGGCGAAGCGATGAAGGCAGGCCAATATGTTGTTGATTCCTTGGACGAAACTTTTGGGATATTTTCATATTTGGACCCTAGATTTTAGAAAAATATTTTATTTATTGGTATCGAAGTGTATCTAGGTTTAAGTGGTCACCAAGTAGCCCGTTACCTACATCAGCAACCTTAGGACATCAAAATTGTGAGTAGACTTAGATAGAAAACCTTAGGGTTATCGGAATTGCTCCGGATCCGGGCTTCAATATATATATTCATGAGCATTCTCCTATCTCTTCTCTTCTCTTCTTTTATTTATCTTTCGTTAACTTGGTCGATTAGTCATTGTATAAAAGATTATTGTGATTATTTTATATCTTGCATGATTCGATTAATAAACTAATTTATTTGTTAAGTAATTATTTATTTGAAATTGGTTATTTATTCAAGAGTACATAGTATATTAGGGAGTGACATCCCTGATAGAATATCGAGAGAGGTGAGATCGGAAGGGTATCCTATTGTGTATAAGTTGTGGTAAGTGGAGAGACCGGAAGGGAATCTTATCGTGTATAACTTGTGTGCAAGCTGAGAGACTGAAAGGGTATTCGTATGCCTAGGAAGAGTCTAGAAGGGTAACTTAGGTGGTAATGCTTAGTGATGATGAACCAGGAGGGTAGTCTTAGCTAAGAGAGATAAAGAACTCAATCTAGGATAATTAATTATTTAATTAGATAATTAGGGATTTAATCGATCATAAGGTAGAGGCTCACATTGTCGGCACTAGGAATATGAAAGTCTATTATGTTAATTTAGGTAGGTTAGTTTAATTAATTTTTTATTTGGATTAGCACTACTAATTCGAGACTCGATTAGATTGGTAATTATTTTTTTGTAATTAATTTAATAATAGTTTCTCCAATATGCAATTCCTTGGGTATGATCCTCGAAATACTTACAAGTGTTTCATTGTAAACTTTACCATATAACAATTTGACCCATACGCTTGTGGACATCATCGAATTAATTTAATATATTTTTTCTGTGATATTTTACTATAAACCATAACACGTTTATCGACAGTCACTTTCTTAAGGTCACATTGGACAGATAATCTCTTCGTTCCCCTACCATAACAATCTTCTTCTCATTAGTTGCCTTCAGAGTCACCCTCTTAGTGGCATAGTTGAAACTTACACGATGTTTAATCACGATCCACAAAGTCAAGTCGAATTCTCCAAAGGGTAGCTCCATCAAATTGACTGGAAACACCTCACCCTGAATCCCCAACAAACATCTTGTATTGATCTTATTCACTATAGCAGATTGTCTCAACAAACTCACAATAGTAACATCACTAACAACTTCATCTACTCTAATTCCAAGTTTACCAGACACCATACTAGAAACATAGGAATGAGTAGAACCAATATCAATCAATGCAAAGTGCGACATAGAATGAATCATAAAGGTACCTACAATGGCATCGGATGCATCATGATCCTCTCGATGCCTAGTTGCGTATACTAGTGTTGATTGTCTAGTCTCATCCCTGGTCAAATTTTGACCGGTGCTTTTTAATCTCGACCTATAGTACCTGTCCCACTAGTTGCGACTCTAAAACCACCACTCCTACCCTGACTACGACCTCTCAGAGGTAACTACCCAAAACCTTATGTCTGAGTCGTAGCTTGCATCACAGTAGGACATGGACAATCTTCACTCAATGCTGAGTAGATCCACATATCAAATATGTGCTAGAATTCTTCCAAACCTCACTCAGATGATGTCTATCACAATATCCACAAATCAAAATCCTCCCCGATTCAAATGAACCACCCGTACTACCCCCTACAACACTCTACTATGATCTACCCTTCCTGGTCCGCTTCAAAGGTCACAAAAATGAGCCAGTAGGACCTGAATCCCTCTTACTCAAAGCCTATCCTTGTCATATTTCTCCCTCTACAATCGTTTCACCTCCTCTACAATCTTGTTCTTTTCAAATAGGGTATTAAACACCCTTTCTTGATGTGGTGCAATCTAAACCTTAAGGTCATACCTTAGCCCATCCTCAAACCGCAGACTTTTATCCTACTCAGTAGCTACCATGCCCAGAGCATAATGATTTATCCTAAAAAACTCAACCTCATACTTGACCACTGTTTTATCACCCTATTTCAACTTAATAAACTAGTCGATGAGCTTTAGCATATCTTGCCCCACATACTTCTTCTAAAAGGCCTCCAGAAAATATTCCCAAGTCAAACGCTCTGCCAAAATACCCTTTACTACAAACTACCACCATTAATATGCCTTATCCCTCAATAGTGACAGTGTGCCCTTCAACTTCTATTCTAGGGTAAAATCCATATCCTTGAGAATCCTCTCTTTAGCCTCCATCCAATATTCGGCTATAGTCAGGGTTGTTTCAGCCACACCCCTAAATAACTCAGCTCTATTAGCCTAGAGCTTCTCAATCACTGATCCACGACCATTAGTTCCAAACATGGTTTCAGCAACCCTCTGAAGAACCCTCAACATATCATGAGTCAATGTATCGTCTCCCTTTTCCTGATCATCTCCAATAGAGGCAACTGAGTCATCTCTAAGATTAGCTTCAGGAATTAGAGTATCGTCTTGATGCACAGCCACCTCAACTTGAACAGCTCAACATGGCCTACCTTGGGTGCTCAGTGTGAATTCCCGAATGTCTAAATTCTAACGTGTATCTACTGTTTTAGAAAATCCAGTAGTTATTTAGGGACGACATCGGAGTTTCAGAATTATGTTGAAAACATCATCAAAGTTTTTTTGGCATGGTACCCGATATACCCTATTTAAAAAAATATGCATGCAGACCTTACTAATTCCACAGTCTGAGTTTTAAAAATATTGTTCTGATACCACCAAATTTAACCTTCTTAACCCAACCTAGACATTACGGCCAAATTATGAAGGTCACATTAGCCACTGAAATTGCCCAGAAAAATATTCAATTTCAGTACACATCTAAACTCATTATTGTTTTGATAAACTTGTCTATCGATCGAAAATTAGAATTTGCTTTTAACGTGTTTTTAACAAAATATGTTATCTTTTTATATCGAAAATCATAAGTTGTTAACTTTAAAGCTATTTAAAATTTGAACTTATTTTTAAGTTAAAATTAAAATTTTATTCTATCTCATATTTTATTATTGAAAATTTAAGAACAAAAGTTTATTCATTAATTAAAAAAATGATACATTTTCATGATAAAAAACAAATAATAAATATTATCTAATTTTTATGATATAATGTAATATGCAATGCCTAAACCAATGAAATATCCAAGTCCATGCCATAGTTAATTATACAAAGAAAACCCATGTAGAAATTGTGAAATAAGTTGAAAATAAAAATACGTTTTTGTTTTATTTTTGGTAAAATCGAATGACAGTCCTCCGAATGCCAAGTCTGAGCCCTAACCTCTTGGGTTACTGAAAAAGATAGGAAACTAAGGAGTGAGCTATAAAGCTCAATATGGTCTTAACATGTGAGAAACAATCATATTAAGTAGTGCACAATAGCATACAAGCACGTCGTATACAATATATATCAATTTCACAATATTCACAGAAAATACAGCAAGTAGTAGCATGCTTATGAAAGTCAGTGCAGTACACTACTCAATCCAAGCCTACACACCACAGTAAAAGTTCCCCAAAACTTTTCCAACCCTACACATCAAAACAATATTTACGGATGAGCAGCTAGTATAACAGTAAATTTGATCGGTGAACTAATTCAACTTTTAAAGCATGTACTTCCACCTTCAATAACCCAAGACCCAATGCAATAGTATGGCATGTTATCAAAGTAAGAAAATAGTAGTAGTGACAGTGTTGACATGCTATTATCATTCAAATGGTAATAGTTTGTTGTTTAGGCAGTAACAGTAGGCATGTGAGAGTAAAATATGCAAAATTAATACAAACAACATCAATCACATATTCAACACAGACAATTCAGAAAGTAAATGGCAAAACTATAACTAGATCTACTATACACAGTTCCGTTTCTAAGTGTTGATCCGTCGGTTTCTCAGTACCTCATCAAAGGTTATTTTCTAACTAAATCTGGTGTTACTTGTCACAATCAAAATCATTACAATAACATAACTAACATTATTAGACAAAATCATCAACCATAACTGTAATGCCCTGAACCTGATCTAATTCACTGAATCCAGATCTCGGGTGTTACAACACTAATACAGTCTTAAACTTGATATACTCATACAAATTTTCAACCATTACATCTTATTTAAAATAATCTTCCAACCAAAATATAAATGAATATGCAACAGACAACTACGATCATTGTACAAGAGATTTCAATTACAAGCACTTATAGTTGGATCTCATAACTTAACTACATTATTTCTATTTGTTAAATTAAACTTGATCACGCCAACCCAAGCTCCTTTAGTATGCATAATAGCCTATCTCGCCACTCCTTTGGCGTAGCCCTGGCCTCGTCCCTCCCGGTGTAGACCCAAATTAGCTTACTTGTAATATAAAACAGAGAGGTAAGTTAATGAGAACTTAGTGAGTTAACACCAGTTACCTTAATCATGTTTGTACATCACATCTGGTCACTCAAATAACCCTCTTCTTGCTCCTAATGTTCAACCTGTCTCTAGGGAAGACCATTCTAGAATTTCATTCTTTATACCATAGATATCATACCTTACCCCTCGCCTCTTCGAAGCCTTACTCATATTCTTCACTTTTCCCTTTCCTGATTCTTTAACCATTCTCATTCTAAGATCCATATAGACAAAATACTATTATTCTTACATACATATTCTAGGTCATTATTTCTTCACAATCCATGAATAATTTCGTACTTAGATAGAAGATACATTCTTTAATTACACGATTTGATCCTTTCTGGAGAATACCATTTTTCTTCCAATAACCAGAGACAAATAACATTCTTCAATTTACCAAACACAACACTTACTCAAACTTGTTCTTCAAATCTAATTAACCTATACTTTGAATTCGCCACATGCTCTGGCGCATTCTAGTTTCTCTATTCTTATCTTAAGACCATACAGGATACACTATAATAGTTCATACGAAGCTCACCACAAGGGAAGCTCATTAGAATTACTCATCCAATGTGTAATATGATATGCCATAAGGGCTTCTCCTTTTGAATTCATTACCACTATTGTTCCTTTAGAGTTTACTATGAATGCCATTCTTAAGGGTACGCCACAAGGACATTTTCTTCATATATTGTCACAAAGGTTTCCTTTTCATAGATCAGCCACAGAGCCTTTTTGTATTTTCATGATAGGGATTCGCCTAGACTCACATTTCGTGAGGTATGCCCCTTATTTCCTTGGGTCATGCAGAGAACCCCTTTAGGTAATAACCTTCCTTTAGTTCTTTCTGTATGATGTCATAACCCACCAGCTATGGTCTTACACGATATGGTGTCATGTCCATGGACTTTCCTTTTAGAGGTCGTGTTGAAAGTCTCGATGGACCCATTTAGATGACTCTGTATAGACAGACAGAGACTTGTTAGTAGACCTTTCATGCATTGACACCATTTAAATTTAACACACTATTCGCCTCAAACATTCAAAACATACTCATACAGTTAAGCTCCAAATTCAGATCATTTATCACATACTCTATACCTGTAAGATTCATAAGAGTCATACATGCAGCCCTCAACTAATATTAACACATCAGCATATTCATCATAACATCTTCTTTTTTTTTTTTTCTAACTTTCAAGATTCAAACCACTTACTTACTCCTCAGATTTCCTACATACTACACATACATAATCCATTAAAACACACATGCAATAGTATCATTATCATTCCATACTTTTCCAGTTTGATTACATAGTTCAATCACTATTCATAGCAACATTCACATGAATAACATACAAGTAAAAGTACTTAAGGACTTACTTGACCACCATATATAGCAGTTTGAACTTCAGATCCAACCTTCATTAAGATACTACAACAACTATTGCTTTAGAACACGGAAAAGCAACATCAAACCTCATTTAAATAACCTTGTCATCATCTCTAACCCAGATAACCCACATATAAAGCCTTACTTCTTCATTCTATGGTTCATGCATTCTTAGAGGCCTAATTTTTCATAACATACGAAGTCATAAAACTTACCTTGACATTGAGAATCATCCACATAATCCTTGACTTTATCTTCAACTCAAAAAAATACCCCTTTTTGCTTTTTAAGCCTCAAATAACAATATTCTGGAAGAAGAAAGAAGAGAACTCCCTTATCCAAATCTTGAATATCCATTAATATTATCTAAGTCCCTATTGGAACTTGACAAGCGTCACATTTTACTATATTAACTTATGTAAAAGTCTACAACTTCTGAGAAACCTACTTGATTACCCTTTTATCTTTAACTATTCTGGTTCACATTCAGTTGATTCCTAACCAATTTACCTTGCAACATAAGTTGCATAGTACTACGATTAAAGGTGTACCATTATTCTAATATGAACTCACATTCTCATTACCCTTCCACTTGGTCACTACCTTATTCCAATTAACATAGCCACCTGACAAAGAGTTTTCATTGACTAAAACACATAGCTATATCCGCCCACTCTATACACCCAAAATGTACCTGGGCGAATACCACTCTGCCAATCAAAATACCTTAGTATTATTCACTAAAATGTGTACCTGCCAGAGCTCAGGCATTCAAATAACACACGAATAAACACTTACACATTTGGCCAAATACGTACAGACACATGATAGCATAATACATTAAGGTATACACCTCACTGTACACACCCGTGCGGTACCCTCACTCATCCGATGCACTCCTATAGTTCAGATCTGATCCATTCCCATCTTGATTTGGTTCTTCGATTAACATACACACAAAATAATCAAAGCTAGAATCGACATTAGCCAGATCTAGGAATTGAAGAAAATTGATTACCAAAGACAAAAAAGAGCAAAACCAAAACTCAATTACAAATTCGAGATCACAGTTTTGCCCGATACAAGAGAGTTTTGCTTACCAATCTATCGCAAATGGAAATGATTCTATCATCAACAGTCTCAAACGTCGATGGGATTTGGATTAATAGGAGATAATTTGACAGGAAGAAGAAAATTGACGATTTAAAGGGTTGCAAGATGTGGTGACTAGGAAGAAAAGAGAGGAAGAGGATCAAAAGAAAAGAGAATAGAAGAGAGGGGGGATAATGCATGGGAGAAAAAGGAAAAGAAAAGAAAAGAGGAGAAAAATGATGCTAGAGAGGAAGGAAGAGAGAAACCGAAAATGCTAGGGTTAGGGGTGGCACAAAATAAGGGAATAATGAAGAGAGGGGGCCGACCACAATAAAGAATGGTTAAATACATAGGGTTTTTTGCACATTAGTGTTATGGCACTAGGAATATACAACACATAGGGAAAATATGAAGAATGAAAGATAGGGTTTTCGAAAGCTCTTAACAAGCTAGTATTAAACAATGGCCCAATTAGAAGCCCAAGTAGAAAATAAAATAAACTCAACATAAACAAATATATCTTAGAAATTTAAACCACGCTTCGGGGTGTGACAACATATGTCTTCTTCATATGAGAGTCCTTACCAACTATCTTTCAAGCAAGTGTCTGCATAGACTATTTTCAAGCAATAGTTCGCATAGACTATCTTTCAAAAAAGAGTCTGCAAATACTATTCTTTAAGCAAGTTCCCATATGGACTATCTATAACATCCTTCACCCATCACGATCACCATCACCATCACCGAATTAGGGTTACAAGAAGTTACAATAATTAACAAAACATAAGTAGAACATTTCATTTAAAAAAAATGTTTTTGAAACAATCAACAATAATTTCATTTAATAAACATGTCATTCAATCATATATGAAGCTTAACTTGAGCCTACAAGGCCTTAAAAATTATTTAGAAATAATCAGGGATTAAATCGAATCACAATAAGAAAAGAAGGTAAAAATTGAAAACAATGGTCACACAGTCATGTGGCCAGGTCGTATGGAAGAGACCAGCCTGTGTGGCTCCAGACACAGCCATGTGACTTTTTCACATGCCCATGTCCCTAGACCGTCTACAAATTAAAATAGGTTCACACAGTTGTGTCCCCAAGTAATGTAACAAACTAAACCTATGTGGAAAATCCTCAACCTAAAAATCAATAAGTCACACAGTCGTGTGGAGTGGCCATGTGTGGCACACGGCCATGTGACAACCTGTGTCTTAGGCCATGTTCAACCAAATGACTTCACATTCAAGCCAATTCATCAACCATTTCTTAGGTATCAAGCCAAACCATTTCCAACCACTTTCACCCTATTCAAAACACATACGAACACATCTAAAACATACCAAAACCATACAACCTAAGTGCCTAACCAATATGCTCTCATTGGCACCACAATTTATACATATATGAACAAGTAATATAATCTAAAAGATAACCATTTAATGAATATTATTCAAACATCATCAAAGCTCCAAATACCAAATGCTAAGCTCATTCAATTATACCACATATCAAGGACCAACATATTTATCCAAAACTACAATCTTAAACCATAATGTCCACTTCACATTTATGCACGAATAATACATCAAAGCTACTACCTTATCAATGTAACAAACATCAATTCATGCTTGCCATATTAATGACACAAAACATTTCTCCACCCATTATAGCCATAAAGACTATTCAATTAGACTTTTCCACCAACATCACAAATTAAACACAAAACATGATATTACTATTATATATCATTATGAACCAAATTTACAAATCTAACTAAAATTCTAAACTCATTAACTTCAAAGCCGTATATACATGCCACAAAAAAATAATCAAGTAAAAAACTACAAAACAAAGGATGGATAGTGTGAGCTCTGAAGTTGACCCGTCCAACCAGTTTCGCAAAACATAATCTACAAAAAATAGTAAATGTAACATAGTAAGCTTATATAGCTTAGTAAGTTCATAAATACTTATACAAAATTCTTACTTTAGTTTACAATTAAGTAAAAAAAATATAAATAATTTAATTTGAATTCATGTCAAGAAATTTACAACAATAAGGTAAGCGTTTCACATATCATTCGTATAATCTCTCAATCATTCAATACGGTATAATTCCTTGTCATTCAATATGAAAGGTTCAACAATAGATAAATAAATTAAAATATTATTAACTAATTGATCATGTCAAATCATATTTATATTCCATTTCTTTTAAACACATAACTCTGTCACCAATATTGCATTTACAAAGCGAGCGTTTCATACATATAAGTATAAATTTTCCAGTCGTTTCAATATCATTTCAAACAACTTTTAAACACATAACCATTAATTATTCAAATTCCATCACTTAACATTTCAATATTCATATAAACATATCATATCCAAATAATTCATAAATTCAATACATATATTTTCTTTCAACATATGGCCTGATGAACTATAGTAATATGACTTAGATACTCGGGTACCCCAAAACGCACTGGAGAGCATCAAAATGCAAACAGAGGCACCAAAATGCATATAGAGGCACTGAAGTGCAACCTCATACAAGCGCACATTCTAACCTTATTAGCATGCCAATCGTATCCTAATTGTTTACTATGTTCGAACAAGCATTTTAACAAAATTATCACATTTAACATAAAGGGGCACTTCAAAAACATCCGTACACATGCTGGAAATCAATTATGTTCTTTCCGAAATCATATACTATTGTGTTTCACATATGTTTGTCAATTTTTGAATAGGTACTTAATCACCTTATACTTAACTATAAACAGTTCATAACTTCAATATTGCATTAGCGTTTCAATCAAAATTTAATTAATAAATTCATAACAACATAAATCATAAATTTATACATATGTCTATACTATGAACTTACCTATGATGTGCTATCAGTTGACTCGTAGGGACTAATCCGCGATTTTCCCTTTTCCCTGGTTATCCTCCGTACGATTCTATTCTTGATCTATATAATGATTAAATTTAATATATCAAATTCTAATATAATTTTTTCCTAAACTTTTACATTAAATTCAATGTAGTCCTTAACACCAAAACTATTTAAAATTTCACTTTTAACCCCTAATACTTTCAACCGAATTCAATATCATCCCAAATTAGCTTTCAAACACTTGAAATTTTTCTAAATTTACATGCTAAATTTTACTTTATTTCATAATTGTAACAGCCCGTTTTTTAGTGGTGTCGAAAACAGTGGATTTGTGGCCACCAAATTTGACGAGTAAGTTCGTAAATATTATTATTTAATATTTATGAGTCAAATATGATTTTAAAAAATATTTTTTATTTGATAATTTATGTTATTTAAGCAATTTATTAAGTTCGAGTGGTAAGACCCTAACGTCAAGTGGTTTTAGAAAATGAGGTATCGGGACCTCATTTCTATAAACCGAGCTATAAATATTTTTTATAAATATTTATGAAATTTTGATTAAGGTGGTATTAAAGTTACGTTGAAAATTTTTAACGTTTCGATAGTTAATTAAGCGAAAAGGACTAAATAGTAAAAGTTGAAAAACTTAATCGCTATTAGTTTAATTGATTTAAAGGGTTAAAGAACCTGAATTTAGGGTTTTAAAAGGTAATTATACCTTTTTTTATTAAGGGACAATTTCAAGGTGTAATTTTTAAACAATTTTAGTTTATAAGCAACAGTAATATGGTGATTAAATAAATATTTTAACATAAACAAAAAGAATTAGTGGCCATCTTCTTCATTCTTGGTTTTTCATGACCGAATAGGGAGGAAGAAACACCATATTTGTTTATAAGTTTTGGCGAGCATATATTCTAATGCATGGTAAGTAATTCTTACCCGTTTTTAATAATTTTGATGTTTTTGAGATCGTTGCATCTAGGTCAACTAGCCTATACCTTCAATTTTGAAATTGTTAAAGATTTTAATTTTTGTCATTGATGAACCTTGTGATTTTAGTTGTTAAATGATGAATTTGAAGAGTTAGTTGGCATTTAATAGTATTTTATTAAGTGATTTTTGATGAATTTATCGATTAGGGACTAAATTGTTGAAATGGTAAAAATACAAGGATTTGATGTGAAATTGTTGCAATAATGGGCTGTATTGGATGCCATAAGTATTCAGCTAGGCTCAATTTTGGCTAAAAATGGTTAAATTGCATGTTTTAGGCTCAGGGATTGTAACGCGTAGGTTTGTGCAAGTATACACAGTCGTTATCAAGTAATAAGTAAGTATCGAGTTATTGTATCCACAAGGATCGTATTTGTGCTAAGTTACTTAATTTGTAAAATTATATTAACAATTTGGTAAATAAAAACACAATATAGTTGAAAAGTGATGATTAAAATATATTAAACTAAATGCAATGATCCCTAATACAAATTATCCTAAGTATGCAAACTATATGAATGAAATAGATTTTATCAAAATTAAACATAGTTTGCAACAATTATAACATAAATAAACTTGGAAAATTGCTTTAATTAAACTCAACTTATTATCAACATGCTTTATAACATTCAAAAAAACATTCAATGGCAACTCGATCTTTCATGAGTTTGAAAACCACATTAGGTCCTTTCGGAGTCCTTTACTTAGTAAATATGCATTTTACTAATCATTATTTACTAAGGGTTTCTTAGCATTCGTGTGAGGTAACAAGGACGTGTTACGTGTGAAACAGTTTAATCACACAAATCTAAAAACTATGCAATAACAGAGCTTAGTTAGAGTTGCTATGCAACCTGCAATTTAATCGGGTTAGGATCTAAATTGAGCATGCATATTTCAATTATGTGTTCATTAGTAATTGTCTGGTTAGGATTTCTTAGCTAATTCAGGTGCATTTCAATCATGTATGAACGAAATACAGACTTGATTTTAATTGAAAACATGATCGATTAAGGCACAAACATTATAAGCATGAATCAAATAAATATTATTTAATCAAAATAATCATCCTAGCTAAAATAAAATTAAGCTAACATTGTTGTAAACAAGAACAAAGAACATATAGCAAACATTTTCAAATTAAATTAAAGAAAGGAAAGATTAAACCCAGATCAAAGTGGTTGTCACCCAAGACTCTAATCGACGAGGCTCATTTGCTTCCTTCGCTTTGCTCCTTTACTGATGGCTCTCCAAGGTGGCCGACCAAGGGCTCTTTAAGAGGCTTAATAGCTAAAATCTCTATGAAGAGATGATGCTAGGTGTGGGGAATGGAAAAGGCTAAGAGAATTTGGAGAGAAGAGAGAATGATGAATGATGAGGGATGATGAATAAGGGAATGAAGGGGTCATATTTATAGGTGAAGGGAGGAGGATAGCTTGCTAAAAATAGGAGGTTTCATCTCTTCAAGCATTTTCAATGGGTGGCCGGCCATGAATTGAGGAAATTGAGCTGATTTTTCCTTGATTTTTGTTCAATTTAAGTGCCACAACAGCTCAGGACTAAGACTCGGTCAAGTGCAAATCTTTAGGCAAATCTCAAATTTCTTCAACATTGCAAGGACCTTGTGCAATTAAACCAAAAAGTGGATTATGTGGACAACCAAGTTTTGCCAAAAATCTCCAATTTGGACGGTTTTGTAATCCAACAAAGCTATTAGACCTGTCCAAACTAAATCAATAAGTTAGAGGACCAAAGAATAAAATTTATCCAATTTAATTAATTAATTAAAACCCAAATTATTAATGAAATATTTTAAAATAAATTATTAAATATAATTTTACATTTCATTATTTAATTTAATCATGCATGACCCACTTTATGTCTTAAAAATATAATATATTCAAATTAATATAAAATAAGTCATATATTGCATGGAAACTATATAATAAAGCATAAAATCACATTTTAATAATTTCTATGTCCTAATTTCATATTTTCACGTGTTTCATTAATTTATTAAACAATTACTTAGTTTTAACTACAAATTTAAGTAAAAAGGTGATAAATTACATAGGAAAAATCCTATATATTTTTTAGTTTACACACCCCCAAACTTAAATCATTGCTCATCCCGAGTAATGTTTATGCATAGCAAAAGGTCTTGCTAAGGAAAAATTACTAATTGTATAAGCAACATCAATCTTTGTCCCATAATCATGCATTAGTAACTTCATGCTCATTGAACTTTTTTATTAAGAAGTAATTCATATGCAAACATTTTGAGAATTTCATACTAAGTTTCAAAATATGCCAACATGAATCATAGTTTGTATATATGTCACAACCACAAATAAAATGAAGGTAACTTAAAAAGATTGTAATTAGTGTATAATATAGGTTCATTGCAATAAACAGGCCTTTAAGCTCAAAATTACAGTTTCAAGGGTCTAATATCATAGGGTTGGCTTGAAAAGGCTCAAACGATCCAAAGAAATAGTGCCTATATCATTTTAGATTTTTATGTCCCCTAAGATTTCGCCTTAAAAAAGTTACTAAGTCAATTCTAAAGATATAAACATTCATGCATGTCTAATATCAAAAGAAACTAAGTTTTCATGGCAAACATTACTAAGGCTAAGATCATACAAGCATTCCATTCTTCATGATAACATACTTTCACTCAGATAAAATCGTCATTCATACTTGCATACAAACTATCTCATTAACAAAAAAATATCTCTAAACATTCATTTATTAAAACATACTTATGACAGAAATGATTGAAACATACTTGAAAAAATTTAAAAAGTTGAGCAATTTATTTGCCTTACCTCGCTTTAAAAAGAAGCAATGTCCTCATTGCAAGAACAAAGTAATGAATGAAAATTGAACACCATGTAGGGTTGTAAAGAAAGAGAGGTGAGTCATTAAGACTGCTTAAATACCAAGTCTTTCCTAATAACCCAATCTTAGACATGTTCATTCCCATTACCACATTACTTAGTCTTTTTCTTTCTAAAGAAGTGTTAAGTTTATTCATGTTTGCTATGTTTTATTCTACAAAAATTAAATCCTAATTATGAAAGAAAGAAATCCTTAAAGACCTAAATATAATTAAATAAATAACAACATAAGAATCCTCCCTTTTATTTTTCTGACTCATTCCCCTTGTCTTTTTCAACTTAATCTCCGCTCGCATAGTCAGTATCTTCCGTCCATGTCTCAAAGATAGCATTCGGGAACTCAGGAAAAAAAGTATTAGAGATATTCTTAAAAGTATTTCGAATTAAGTCATCTCTAATTTTTGCATATTTCCAGTAAGTTTGTTGTTGATTGTGCATGAACTTCAACATAACCATCAAAATTGAAAACTCCGATTTCTTTGAAGCACTTGCAGAAGTCGGCATAGGAGTTTTAGATTCAGGTTCAACACTTAGCCTGATTGGTTCTTCTTCTGGCTCAACCCTTGGTTCAAGGTTTTCAGATCCTTTAACTAGTTTAGGACAATTCGGCTCCTTATCCGATTCTTCCTCTTCAGTGTTTGTAACTGACTCAGTTTCATCAGTTGACTCCTCGGTATCTGGATTAGTTGGCTCTTCTTGCCCACCTTGATTCAGCTCATGCACCCTCTCTACTAGTTTTTCAAGATCATAATTTGTAATGCATCCTTGAACATATTGCCCTTTCAGATTTTCTTGTGTTTTAACACGAGCCCTTAAGCAAAGTTAAGTGATTAATGATGGGAAATAAGCACCTCCTGCCTTCTTTTTAGCACAATCATGAATCTCTTGAAGAATAATTTTCCCAACATTAATGGACTTTTCTGTCAAGATTGCATTTAATAAAAGCATATGTTCAACCGAGATGGTGGAACTATGTGAGATAGGCATAAAACTGTAGCGAACGAAATAAAACCATACCTTTACTACTAGTTTTAAGTATTCCCTTTGACAAGAATGGCTCCCATACTTTCTTATAATCCATTGGGATCCCAGATTTGTCACAACATCAAGCACTTGTTGAAGAAAATCCCAATTGATGTTGTTCATCATAGGGTAATACTCATCTTCTTCCACATCAGGTAAGTTAAACAAATCATTGATGGACTTAGAAGTAAGAAGTACCTTTTTCTTTCGAATGATGACTTTAGTAGCATCTTGCATAGTCAAACTAGCATAGAATTCTCAAACTAGTTTATCATCAGGAAGTGAATGAGCATCACAAAACCGTTCCCACTTGAGAGCATTAATTTTCTTCCTAATCGGTATAGGAAAAACTATCAAATCATTACTTTTTAAGTCAAAACCTTTTTTTTGGCATCATAGGTTGATGCTTGAAGATTGAATCAAATCTCTCTTTCACTTCTTCATCAATCAAAATTGGGTTTTCAGGAGTAGTCTTTGAAGATCTAGTTCTTTTGCAAGACATGATATCTTTTCCCAAAAATTTTGGCAAAATTTCTGCTCAAAGGGGGAAAAGAGAAATTGGCAAGGTGGTGAAGACTTGCTATGGCAACAATCTTGCAACAGTAAGAATAGTGCAGTGGCAATGATAGAATGCAACAACAACTGTGGTGCTTTGACAATCTACTTGCGGTGGCAATAGGTGATTTCGGCAAAAAGGGAAGATAACTAGGGTTTCTTTCGGGATTTGAGGTTGATGACACAAAAGGGAGATTTAGGGATTTTTAGGGTGTAAGCAAATTGCTTTGAGGGATATGAAAAATAGTATAATGGAGAATGGTTTATATAGGGAAAAAATTAGGGCAACATGTAGCAAAGGGTTACTTAAGCAGCAAGTAATGGGAGTGGCGGAAAAGTGTGGATTTTTCCCTCCTTTTTGTTGTTTTGGGCCTCAAACTCAGACTGTATTTATAAACTTACTAAAAAAAATTGATTAGTACTTGGGCCAAATTTGACCCCATTTATTAATATAAAAATTTAAAATTTAAACAAAACAAATGAAACTTAAAACTTTTAAATCTTAATTAGAAAATTTCTTCTTAACAAATGACAATAAATTAATTCCCAGGAAAGGTTGGAGGGGTTACAGCGGTCCCGCTTAAGTTCCAATCTCCTTATACAGAATTAATTAAATGTACTAAGTTAAGAAAATAAGTTCTAATTATTTATTTATTTACAAAATGAGTTCATGAAAAATCAAGGGTTTGTTAATTTGAACAACGATTCAACTCGCTCAACTTCACCATCTCAGAAGTGTTTGAGACATTGACCATTAACTTTAAACGTACCTCCGTAATTGTCGTATAATTCTATAGCTCTATAAGGATAAACTCGGTATATGGTATAGGGTCCTTTCCATCGGGATTGAAGCTTCCCAGGAAATAACTTCAACCTTGAATTAAACAAAAAAACCGTCTAACTTTCTGTAAACTCGCGAGGTTGTATATGACTATCATGCCATCTCTTTGATCTTTCTTTACACATTTTGGCATTCTCATAGGAAAACAACCTCAACTCTTCCAACTCATCAAGTTGTAACATCCTTCTCTCACCGGTTTGTTTAAGATCAAAGTTCAACTGTTTCAAAGCCTAGTAAGCTCTATTATCTAACTCTAATGGCAAATGACAGGCCTTTCCAAAGACTAACCGATAATTATTCATTCCTAACGGTGTCTAAAATGCTGTTCGATAGGCCCATAATGCATCATTGAGCCTTCAAGACCAAACTTTTCTGCTAGGGCATACTACTCTTTCAAGGATACCATTACTTTCACGATTCACTCTTTCAACTTGCCCATTAGACTGAAGGTGATAAGCGGTAGTAATCTTGTGCTTCAATCATATTTGTCAAGCAAACACTTAAGCCATTTGTTTACAAAGTGAGAACCTTCATCACTAATAATAGCTCTTGGTGTCCTAAATCGTATAAACACATGCTTATGTAGGAATCGCATGACTACCTTAGCATAATTTGTAGGGTATGTTTCAGCTTCAACCTACTTGGATACATAGTCTGCAGCAACTAAGATGTATTTGTTCCCAAACAAAGAAGGAAATGGGCCTAAGAAGTCAATGCCCTATACATCGAATAATTTAATCTCCAAAATGTTTGTCAAGGGCATCTCATTCCTCCTTGATATATTTCTAGTCCTTTGGCATTTATCACAGTTCTTCACATAAGCATAAGCATCTTTAAATAGTGTAGGCCAAAAGAAACCTACTTGCAAAATCTTTGCTGCAGTCCGTGTACCACCAAAGTGTCCCCCACTTGGAGACGAATGGCAATGATACAAGATCTCAGCAATCTCACTTTCAGCTACACACTTCCGGATTATATTATCTGCACACTGTTTAAACAAGAACAGATCCTCCCAAAAATAATACCGACTATCATGAAGGAATTTTTTCCTTTGTTGGTATGTCATTTCTCGAGAAATTATTCCACATACAAGGTAATTGGCAAAATCAACAAACTAATGTGTTTCATGAATTCGACTTACCTCAAATAAATGTTCATTTGGGAAATTCTCGTTGATAGGCACGCATGATCGAGTTACCTTATCTTGCTCTAACCTCGACAGAAGATCAGCTATTTGATTTTCGACACCTTTTCTAACTTGGATCTCAACGTCAAATTCTTGGAGTAAAAATATCCAACGAATTAGCCTTGGTTTTGCATCTTTCTTTGTGAGCAAGTACTTAATGGTCGCATGGTCAGTAAATACAGTAACTTTGGTACCTATAAGATATGAACGAAAATTTTCAAAAGCAAAAACTATAGCAAAGAGTTCCTTTTCAGTTACCGTATAATTGAGTTGGGCTCCCGTCAAAGTTCTACTTGCATAGTAAATAGGGTGAAACACTTTGTTTCTTCTTTGACCCATCATAACTCCAACAACATAATCAATTGCATTACACATTAACTCAAAAGGTGAGCTCCAATAAGGTGTAACGATTATTAGGGCTGAGATTAACCTTTTTTTCGGATCTTCAAAAGCTTTTAAACATACTTTGTTGAAATCAAACACTATATCTTTCTCTAACAACAAACACAACGGTTTAGAAATTTTTTAGAAATCTTTAATAAACCTTCGGTAAAAATCAGCATGGCCTAAAAAACTTCTGACTCCTTTCACATTAATTTGGGTCGGTAATCTTTCAATTACGTCTACCATTGCTTTATCGACTTCAATTCCTCTCTTTGAGATTTTATGCCCTCAGACAATCCCTTCCTTAACCAGCAAATGGCATTTTTTGACTCTTACCAAAACATCCTCGATCTTTCTCTCGGGGTATGCTAAAGATCGATCTGATAGTTGAAGCGTTACAGTTGTAGGTCTTACTTCACCTATCCCTAGCATCTTGAAAATAGACTTAGGCATCAAGTTGATACTCACTCTTAAATCACACAAAGCTTTACCACAGTAAGATTTACCAGTGTTATAGGGTACAGTAAAGCTTATTAGGTCTTTCAATTTCAGTGGCAATTTGTTCTGCAGGAACGCACTGCACTCCTTTGTCAAAGCGACAGTCTCATACTCACTCAGTCATTTTTTCTTAGACAGTATGTCCTTTATAAACTTCACATAATTTGACATTTGTTCTAAAGCCTCGACCAACAGAATATTGATGTGTAACTGATTTAAAACATCCAAAAACTTCTTAAATTGCACTTCTTGTTTCTGCTTGTGTTGCTGCAATCTATGATGATATGGAGGTGATAGAACTTTCAGTTGAACCGGATAACTCTTCTGAGTAGGTAAATCTGCCTCCAAAGAAGATGTTAAAGTATCTGAATTCACTAAGTTAGGATTTACCTTGTCGGTCTTTGCAGATTTTGATTCCTTTGGTGTAGGAATTTCAATAGCTGGTTGATTCTTCTCAACGGGCCTATCTTTGACATCAATCAATTGGGGTTCTAGAATTTTACCACTTTGCAATGCCACTGCCTTGATATGTTCTTTACCCAAATTTCTTGGATTCTCAGTATCGCTCAACAAGGTTCCTTGCAGTCTATTACGAAGCTCTGTAGCTAACTGACCCATTTGCTTTTCCAAATTTTTCAATGTTGCTGCTTGGCTTTGGACCAAAACGTCATTCTTTGCCATGTATGCTTTCAACAAGTTTTCCAAACTATTTGATGTCTCAGCTTGAAGTGGTTTTAGAGTTTCCTAATTAAACCCTTAAGATTGTTTGAGCTATGCTACAAGAAGTTGTTGTTTGGTCCATTTTCTTGGTTACTCCAAGAAAAGATAGGATGATTACGCCATGAAAGATTGTAGAAGTTGGACTGAGGTCCTTGTCCACTCCTATTTTGATGTTGGTTCCTTACATAGTACACTAACTCGGGATTTGATGGACAATTCTCAAAAGAATGACCTTCCCTACAGTAAACACAGGAAACTACTTCAAACGACCTTGGTGGCTGAGTTGCAAAATTATTAGCACTATTAGCGGTAAACTGTTTTAACATAGAGGAAATAGACGATACCTAAGCTGATAACGAAGTGAGGGCATCAGCTTCATGAACTCCAACTACACGTCTTCCTAAAGCTGTTCGATTTGTTGGCCATTGATAGTTATTACTCGTGATCCTCTCAATGATCTCATAAGTCTCATTATAAGACTTAGACAAAATTGCACCATTCGCAGAAGCATCTACCATCAATCTTGTATGTTCATTGAGACCATTATAGAATGTCTCCAACTGGATACAATGAGGAATTCCATGATGAGGACACTTACGAAGTAACTTCTTGAATCGCTCCCAAGCATCATACAAAGACTCATCATCCAATTGTTAGAAAGTTGTGATCTCGTTCCTCAACTTAGCATTTTTCCTATGCGGGAAATACTTAACCAAAAATCTCTCTGCTAATTCTTGTCATGTAGATATAGAACTTGGTGGCAATGAATTGAGTCATGCTTGTGCTCGATCTCGTAACGAGTATGGAAACCTCAGTGCATCTTTAGTCACACCGGCTATTTTGATTGAATCACTCACCTCCATAAACAATTGAAGGTGGAGATGTGAATCTTCCGTGGGCATACTACTAAATTGGCCCACCGTTTGGAGCATTTGGAACATCACTGGTTTCAATTCAAATTGGGTTGCCTTAATATCTGGCCTTCTAATTTCTGGATTTAACTCACTGAAAAGTGGCACAGCATATAGTCTGATGCATCGATCCCTATCATCGGTAATGAGGATGGGGTTTCATACATGATCGGCTTCATTACCTCGGTCTTAATTCCGATTTCCAAGGTCCATCTTGACTTGTCCTTGAGCTGTTCGTTCACATTTTCAATGTTTGAAAGTTCGCTCAATTTCAGGGTCTAGAGAGAGTAAATCGATAATCCAATCTATGCCCATAAACACTTGAGAAGAAAATCACAAAATTAAAAAGAATAAGTTAGTAATGTTAGAAATAAACCAATTTGGAAGTAAATAATTTCATAAAAAAATGACTATGGCAACAGTTAACAATTCCTGACAACTGCGCCAAAAACTTATAATGCGTAGGTTTGTGCAAGTGTACACAGTCGTTATCAAGTAATAAGTAAGTATCGAGTTATCGTCTCCACAGGGATTGTATTTGTGCTAAGTCACTTAATTTGTAAAATTATATTAACAATTTGGTTAATAAAAACACAATATAGTTGAAAAGTGATGATTAAAATATATTAAACTAAATGTAATGATCCCTAATTCAAATTATCTTAAGTATGCAAACTATATGAATGAAATAGATTTTAGCAAAATTAAACACAATTTGCAACAATTATAACATAAATAAACTAGGAAAATTACTTTAATTAAACTCAACTTATTTTATAACATTCGGAAAGACATTTCATGGCAACTCGATCTTTCATGAGTTTGGAAACCGCATTAGGTCCTTTCGGAATCCTTTACTTAGTAAATACTCATTTTACTAATCCTTATTTACTAAGGGTTTCTTCGTATTCGAGTGAGGTAACAGGGATGTGTTAGGTGTGAAACAATTTAATCACAAAAACCTAAAAACTATACAGATAACAGAGCTTGGTTAGAGTTGTTATGCAACCTGCAATTTAATCGGGTTAGGATCTAAATTGAGCATGCACATTACAATTATGCGTCCATTAGCCGTAGACTGGTTAGGATCGCTCAGCTAATTCAGGTGTACTTCAATCACCTATGAGCGAAATACAGACTTGATTTTAATTGAAAACATGATCGATTGAGGCACAAACATCTTATGTATGAGTTAAATAAATATTATTTAATCAAAATAATCATCCTAGCTTAAATAAAATTAAGCTAATATTGTTGTAAACAAGAACAAAGAACACATAGCAAACATTTTTAGATTAAATTAAAGAAAGGAAAGATTAAACCCAGATCAAAGTGGCTATCACCCAGACTCTGACCGACGAGGCTCTTTTGCTTCCTTCACTTTGCTCTTTTGCTGATGGCTCTTCAAGGTGGCCAACCAAGGGCTCTTTAAGAGGCTTAATAGCTAAAATCTCTATTACAAGATGATGCTAGGTGTGGGGAATGGAAAAGGCTAAGAGAATTTGGAGAGAAGAGAGAATGATGAATGATGAGGGATGATGAATGAAGGAATGAAGGTGTAATAGCCCGATTTTGGGCCTAATCAGAACAGTGGTTTTAGGAACACAAATTCGATGCATTGAAACTTATTTTTATTACATTTTCATGGTCTACAGTTTTATGGAATGATTTCGTGAAAATTTTGACGTTTGGGCACTCAATTTAGCAAAAAGGACTAAATTGTAAAAAGTGCAAAAGTTGAGTTCTACATGCTAGAGGTGTCAAATTGCTATGAATTTTTAAATTTAAGGTCCTTATATGATAACTAGACCATTTTACTTTAATTTGGACAAAAATAGACATGAGGTAAGAGAATTTTAGTATTTTAAGAAAAGGGCATTTTGGTCATTTAGTAATTAAATGAATTAAAAAGCAAAAATCAAGTCAAAATCTTGTCCATATTCTTCTTTCTTGTTCCAAAATTTAGAAGGGAAGCCATAGCTAGGGTTTGGCCACTTTCAAGCTCGATTGTAAGTCTGTTCTTGCCTCGTTTTTAATGTTTTTTACATTTTTGAAGTCGTTATCACTCGATCTATCTATTTCTACCATTAATTTGAGAAATGATTAAGGTAAAGGGTTTGATCCATGTTAGATATGTATGTATTTTGATGTCTAATGGTAGAAAATGTGTGTTTGGTGTATGATAAACAACTTTTGTTAGGTGATTTTTTATGAAAATGTCAAAAGGACCAATTTGTAAAAAGGTTATAAAATGTATGTTAAAGTGTGATTAAATGAAAAATGTGGGTTTTTATAAGCATAAAAGAGGTTTGGCTAGGCTTGGGAATCGAGCAAAATTGAATCTATTTCATTTTACGAGCCTAGGGATCAAAATGTAAAAATGTTTAAGTTTAGGGGCAAAAATATAATTTTTCCATAATGTGATTTTTGAATTGAATTAAGTAATGTGAGTAATAAATGAGTTAAATTTACTATTTTAAATAAAGAGAAATGAGGTTCAGACCTAGATCGGGGGAAAAACAAAGTGTTTGACGATTAGGTCCCATTTCTACTATTTTTGTACTGAGGTAAGTTCTTATGTAAATAATGCATTGTTTTAACTATGTTTTAAATGCTTTACAATTGTATGAATTATGATTGACCATTGAGCGTGTTCGACAAAGTTACAACAAGCGTGAAATCCCGGTTGAACTCTAGGAATAGATAGGATACAAATGTAATGACATTAGGGTTACAAAGTTTACGTGTAAGACCATATCTAGGATATGGTATCGATATGAGATTTTGTGTAAGACCACAGATGTGGCATCGATATGAGATTTCGTGTAAGACCATAGCTGGGCTATTAGCATCGATACGAGATTACATGTAAGACCATATCTGGGATATGGCATTGGTATGTTATTTGTGTACGGGATTCTCGAGTTTCCTTTAGTATTCCAGGTGGTTCAACGGGTAGCTTAGCAAGTATGTCAAAGATGAATTGTGTGTAAATCCAAGTTCGAGATGATTCAGGTATGTACATAAAACTCATATGTAATGAGCTCATTATGTGATGAAACCTCAGTAAGGTTATGATTGAATAAGTTTGACTATGAGATTTATAATAACATTTATGTTAATTTACCTCATGTAAATTGTATGTTAAATGTGTGTTTATGATGCTTATTTTTTGCATAGGAACTTACTAAGCTATATAGCTTACTCCCATTTTATTTCCCTTGTCTTATAGTTTCACCAAGCTAGCTCGAGGATCAGAGACTGTCGAAGATCCACTCATACTATCAACTGATTATTTTGTGTACCAACGAATTTGACATTTTAAGTTATGGCATGTATAGGGACTTGGTTATTTTGTTATGTGTCATAATTAATTTGGCCAAATGTATTAGCTTATGTTGGTTGATAATTCATTTTGTAAATGGCCATTGAAATTGGCTAATATTGGTTTAAGTATATATGCATATAATGATATTTTCATGGATGTGGAAATTTGCATGGTTTAAGTTGATAAGTATGTGATGTTCGTATGTGGTAAATGGTAGCATGTGAATGATGTGTGGATGTCTTGATTGTGGCTGAATTGGTTGAATGTAATTCCTTAGATTAGCGTTGCCTCATGGGCATGTGCTCCAGCCGTGTGTCCCCTGCACCTTAATTGTTACAAAACAAAATGCTCAGAATTGAGCACAAGGGCAGAGACACAGGCATGTGTCTCAGCAGTGTGGATGACACGGCCTCAGGCACGGGCGTATGCCTTGGGCGTGTAAAGTCTGCACCTATTTTATGAAAATTATGAAAATTAAATCGCCCACAGGGCCTAGCACACGGGCGTGTGACTTGGCCGTGTGTCTTCAACTTGTTCTTGGGTGAAAAATAGAGAGTTACACGGGGTTCAGACACGGGTGTGTGTAGACCACATGGCCTACCCACACAGGCGTGTCCCAAGCCACACGGGCGTGTGGCTTTTAAAACATGAAAAATATTCTAAGTGTTGTGAAATTTTCTAAAGTTCTCGGTTTAGTTCCAAACCACTTCCAATGGATGTTTTGGGCCTCGTAGGCTCGTTTTAGGGACGATGTGCATGTATGTGAAAAGTTTTAAATTTAGACGAAAAATTTACGTCTTGATTTTGTATGATTGCTTGTGTATAAGTCTAGTAATGCCTTGTACCCTATTTTGGCTTTGGATATGGGTAAGGGGTGTTACAGAAGGGGTCATATTTATAGGTGAAGGGAGGAGGATAGTTTTCTAAAAATAAGAGTTTCATCTCTTCAAGCATCTTCAATTGGTGGTCGGCCATGAATTGAGAAAATTGAGCTGATTTTTGCTTGATTTTTGCTCAATTTAACCAGGTAATTTCGTATGAAATGAATTATGTATAATGTTGATTAAATTGAATGTTAGTATGTGATTCTATTATGATTGAAACATTATATATATGTTATTATGTAATTTATTGTGTCAAGAAACTATGGAAATTTAACAACGTACAACGACTATCAAGCCCCATTTGAACCTTAGGAATATTTAGGATACAAATGACATGTCATTAGGGTTACAATGTTTCAGGTGCTAATCTTGAATATCATACAGGTGGTTGAATTCCGGCATTTGTTGCGAATACTCGATAGCTTGTGGAGCAGCACCATATAGCTACATACTAACCGATAGCTTGTGTGAGCAGACCCAGGTTACCATATTTCGGGTGTTAGTCTTGAATGTCCTACCGATGGTTGAGGTCCGGCATTAGTTACGGATACTCAACAACTTGTGTGAGCAACATCGTGTAGCTTACATTTCGACCAACAGCTTGTGTGAGCAGGCCCATTTTACGGCTCGTGTGAGCAATGGCTATATGTTAACACAGTTTGTGTGAGCTTCTCATGTGTCTAATATTATTCTAAGTGGTTTAATGGGCATGAAAAGGGATGAATCGATAAGGGTTCTGATTGATTTCACTACGAAAAATATAGAAAGGTATGATGTATTGATGATCAAAGTATGAACATTCATGATTATGAAAAGTATGATTTAAGTGATGCTATGTTTATGTACTATATCTTACCAAGTGATGATATAGCTAAGTTATGTGTTTAATCACTAATTTGTGACTACAGTTAATGCTATGTTTATGTTTTATGTGTCATGCAAATGAAATGGTAAGTGTTCAACATGAACTAAGATATGTATACATGAAACTCATTGAAATGGTGATACATGGAAAACATGATATGTTATGAGATGAAAGATAAATCCAATTGAAATATGCTTAAGTATAATGGTTGTCCATATCAAATTCATAAGAATCATGTTTAAATGAACTAACATGTGTTGTTGATGTGCTTAGACTCATGCCAAGCTTGTGGATATAACTGATGTTTATGATTATGCTTGTACTATGCATATTAAATGGGTAAGAAAAGGAAATGCAATGGTAAGTATGTAATTGGGATGTATTATGATGTTATAAAAGGTTTAATGTGGTAAATGATGCATTTATAAGTGAGAAATTTTACATATACTATGAATGAATATACCTATATTAGGGATAAATACACTAATTCGGGAATTGATAATGTCGTTTAGGCTTATGATAAGTATTGGGAACAAAATGGAAAGTAAGTAAATTGAAAGGTGTATAATCTTATAGAAAGGTTGATGGTTATACATTTCGTCCAATAAAATCCTTTTATATTATGAATTATAAATATATGTGACATTAATGAATTTACTCATTTGTGAGTCGATGATCATATAGATTTATGAATTCTATGAAATTGGCATAGGTTTATGTCTATTCTTTAAAGTTTATTATTGAAATGAAATTTTATGCTTATGGTTTATACGAGCTTACTAAGCATTCATTGTTTACGTAGTTATCTTTCTCTTACTTTAGAGATTATCGGAAGCTCGATCGAATTGGAAGCTAGTCGGAGATCCATCACACTATCCATATATTTTATTAGTAGATTTTGATGCTTTAGTCGTGTTTATAATGGCACATATAGGTGGACTATGTCTAATGTTTAGTTAATGATATTGGCATGTAATATTTCTATGAATTTGTGAAACTTATGTTATTTTGATGCATTGATGGTTGGTGTGCTTTTGGCACTTTTATGCTTAATGGTTGGTGTTATATGATCAAATTGATGCATGGTTTTATGACCAAAGTGGTATGTGTTGGCATGTTTGCAAAGTGATCATTTAGGGCATGTTTTGATATAGGATTTAATCTAATAAGTTTGGTTGAATTATGACCATTTGGACCTAAATTTGGTATGTATATATATTGGATGTTGGAACCATTTGGTAATGGATAGTTTTGTGTCATTTATATGGTTTTGATACATAGGAGAAGTGGCTCAAATGGTAAAGTTATTTTGCTATGGTATGAATCTAAATTGGTAAGGTTAGTATATGTCAAAGTGGTATGTTCTAGTATAGAAACAAGTCAGTTGCTAAATGGTTAAATATGTACATGTTTAGGTATGTTTAATGTATGTGTTTGAGGTGCCTTTATGGCATATTGTTTGAATGGAAATTGGTCATTTTATGTATAGGTGAACATGTTTTGATACCTTGGTCATATGTGCAAATGACTTGTTTAGGTGTGCTTGAATTGGGTGAAAGAAATGGCTTGAATTTGGCCTATTTCTTGTCCACATAGCCTAAGACATAGGCTTGCGTCTCGGGTGTGTGTCTCAGTCGTGTGTGACATACGGCCACGCGACATGTTTGTGTGCCCCCTGTAGGGTTTTTTAAAGGCTGCATTTTGAGAGTTACATGGCTGTGTGACCCCTACAATGTGAATTTTTCCATCTTTTTCTATGAAGTTTTAAATGTTTCTGATTTAGTCCTGAATCGTTTCTAAAGTGTTTTTAAGTCCTCGAGGGCTCGAATTAGGACATTATTCATGTGTTTGATTGGATTTTGAAATGATTATGAAATGTTGAGAATGAATGATTTGAGTTGCATTTTTATGGTAATACTCTGTAACCCTATTCCAATGACGAATACAAGTTAGGGGTGTTACAATATTAGTCCCTAAACTCAAAACTAATAAGAATTCCTTTATAAAATAGTCCAAATCAACAACCAAATTTTCAAATTCATCATTTAACACTAAAAACATCAAAGAACTGTCAATGGAAAGTTTCAAAAATCATAATAGTTTTACAAAATAGTCCCCAGGTTAGCTAGATTAAGCTACAACGATCTCAAAAATATAAAAATTATTACAAACGGGTAAATAAATCACTTACATGCAAAAGCTTTCACTTGGCCCAAAGTTTCTAAGGTTAGCTATGGTGATTTCGGGAGGAAATATGAAATGGAGAAGATGACTCCTATTTTATTCATGTTTTTCTTTTATTAATATTATTATAACATTTAAAATAACATATAATTTATGATAAAAATGCACACTAATCGTCCACTTTAAAAATACGTGATTTATTTTCTAATTAAAATTTGAAACATTAATTAATTAAACACATTGGCTAATAAAAATCAATAGTGATTAAGTTTTATACCTTTTACGATTTAGTCATTTTTCTTTAATTAACTAATTAAACAATAAAATTTTGGAACTGAACCTTCACACATCATTATAATAACTCCATCAATATTTAATAAAATTATTTACGGCCTCGGTTTATAGAAACAAAGTCTCAAAATCTTATTTTTCAAAACCACTTAACTTTTGGGAGATAAACTACTTATGTTTACTATTTGCTCAATAAGCTAAAATTTAAGAAACCAAAATTTAATATAAAACCATAGTTGACTCATATAAATTAAATAATAATTACAACTTACTCGTCAGATTTGTGGTCCTCAAACACTATGTTCGACAACACTGGAATCGAGTTGTTACACTATCTTTCAAGAAAGAGTCTGCAAGGACTACTCTTCAAGCAAGAGTCTACAAGAACTAATTGATGAGTATGAATCCTCAAGTCTAAGTTCACCAAGGTATTATCCCATGAATCTAAGTCCGCCAAGAATGAGTTTGCATGCATGAATTCAAGCATGTGAGTCCACAGATGTGAACCTATGGAAGTATGTCCATAAGTTAGGGACCCGTAGGTAGGAATCTGCATATAAGAACCCACCAACTTTGAATCTACGTATATAAGCTACCATGTGTGGGTCTGCATGTAAAAGTCCTTCAAATGTGAAATTTTATGCATGAGTCTTTAGGGACCAACTGCGGAGTGTTAGTCCGTGATAATATTATTCTACGAAGATACTTCGCACATGATCGATTGCTCAAAGAAAATTGATAAATAGTTGTCTTGTATAAAAGCAATGCATATGCCTAAGTGGAATCGTGCTACAATATATACTAATGCATGAATGATTAAAATGGAGAACCATGTCAATGTATAAAATGTATCAATTTGCAAGTTGCGTTAAGGCGAATGATGTCAAGAGTGCACCATGATGGCGCATGGTCTACCCTCGTGCAATTGATGCCAAACATGAGACTAGGTCATTGAATTCATACCATATTATGATAATATCAAGATCGATTATGTTATTTTAATAACTCACGAGGTCCATTTGAACTTACCTAGCTTCTTATTATGTTTCTTAGGTAAGATAAGCTATACAAGATGCTGACAGGGACTAAGCTAGAGGCTTTCAAGCCAATGTGAGTTGTTCATCTAAGCTGTAGCATGTATATAGTGGGGAAATAAGTAGACTAAGCCTAAAGATCAAGAATTACTGTAAATGAAATTTAATACTAGTGTAATTAATTCAACGTGGGTCAAGGGTCATAAGTTAATATAATTATCTTAGTAACCATCATTAAATTATGTATTAATATTGTCAGCACGAACTTAGTGGTATTCGTAGTGTTTCCATTTAACTGGTTGAC
This sequence comes from Gossypium longicalyx, assembly GCA_025698465.1. Classification (NCBI taxonomy): domain Eukaryota; kingdom Viridiplantae; phylum Streptophyta; class Magnoliopsida; order Malvales; family Malvaceae; genus Gossypium; species Gossypium longicalyx. Next base: position 50,596,852 of record CM046995.1, read on the forward strand.
CTGTTGAATGTTTGGGGTGTTACATCACGCCATTCTAAACTTTTAAATTTTTTACGATTTGGTCCTTATTTGTTCCTGAGTCAACCTTAGAGATTATGCAAGTTCGAATATGAGTCAAGAAAGGATTTAAATTGTGTTGAATGAATGAAATAATTGAATTTAATTGTTTTCATTTAGAATTGATTGATTAATGTTTTTAACTGTTCCATTTTTTGATTGTATCATTATGTAGCTCTAAATCAACAATTGGGTCAGGCGAGGGGTGTTACAAATTTACCTTATTTCCCTATTTTTGTTTTTTTAGGTATACTGAGCTAGATGATACTTAGAAGAGGAGAAAAGCCAATATCCTTAAAGCTAGTGTGAGCTTGATTTCCTTGATGATAACATGCGTACATTTGGGGCAAATGGTAGGATTTAAGCTTAGGGTCATAATTGGTTATGTAATTGAGCTACAAGATGTGGTGTTGGTCTAATGCTATAAGAATGTCGTATTATATTGATTGACATTTGTTCAATTCGATCATTAATATGAAAATTTTTAACTCACCCTTATGGATATGTGGATTGTGCATTTTAACTTGCAAGCAAATAAAAATCACACTGTAACATATTAAGTTGATTTCAGTATATAGGTAGCAACCCCATTTGGCTGATCATTTGGCTAAACAATTGAAGTCTTAAACCTTGCCCCTATCTCTTCTACTTAGAGTAGAAGTTGTGTTTTCTATTAAAATATTATCATTTAATTAGATCTTATTCGAGTAGAACTCTTGTACTAATTTTCTATAAATAAGAACTATGTGTTGAACTATTTACACACTTGGTAAGCGTCATTTTGTCAAAAAAATAGTGGAAATGTATTTTAGAGAATAAATTCTATTTTCTGAGGAAAACACATAGTTATCGGTTAAAGAGAGAACTAAGTTTTCCCCTAAAAGTTAATAAAGCTTTCATTCTATGTGTTTGGCTCATAATCCTTTAAGCCTAAACTCAAAAAAATTCATGGTTTGAGAATAGTTGAAAAGACCATTTGGTAGAAAGTCAAGATGGACTTAACCGCCTTGTACAAAGCATATGTATAATTTTAGTTAGGAGTTTATTTCTATAAATATCATAAATGGTCTATTTTAAAGAAAAATTTTAAGCTTTCGATATGCATAAAAACACTATTTTCTAAATTGATTTTTACAACACTCTTTACCTTTAGCTTCTTCATTCTCTAAATCCTCATCACTCTAGATGACATTAAATAACTTTTCCTCATGTCAAAAGTGTTAGCACACTTAACCTTAAAATGCCCAAAGCTTTTGAATTCTTGAAACTATTGAATCCCATTGTTTTTCTGTCACAAGATTCATTTGTAGTCACCATAATTTTTCCTTTGCATCTATTAGATGATCTCCGAGTATTCTTGTTCTTTTTTTTCTTGAAATATTTCAAAATAGCTCTATTGAAACTTTTAGCAAGAAGATGAAGCTTTTTCTTAAGAAATTTTATAAGAACTACTAGTTAAGCATCTATTGTAATACTGTTTTTCTTTTACATTAAAGGGAACACCTTTTTTTTTCCATATTTTACTCTCTTTCTCTCTCTTTCCTACTTTCTTTTAGGTCCATTTCAAAAGTATGCAATAAACTAATTAGCTCATCTAGACTTATGGTATTGATATCTTTAGCCTCTTTTATAGCTTTAATCTTAATCACAAATCTTTTTGCAATCTTTTGATCGTGTGTCACCTCTAAATATTGTTCACCAAAAGAAAAGCTGAATTAGAAATGTCTCAAAGTTTTACAATAAACTTATAAATATATTAATCATTAAACATTCAAAGGTTCTCAAACCTGGACACGAACATTTAAAACTTTAAACTTTGACATTTGACACTTAGGGTTCATTGATGAGTGGTTTCGATAGTTTGTTATGCTTCTTTAGCCAAGACATACTTTGAGATTTATTTGAATTCTTAGGTATCTACTCCATTAAAGATAATAATGAATTCTTTGGAGTTGTAGCTATTTGTTCTAACTTCTTCTATATTCCATGTTTTTTTAGGCTTAACAAGCCTTATTTCATCTTCATTAGTGGAATTAGGTGAACTCCATACTGTTAAAATCGAATGCCACACTATCTTGTCTATGGCATTTATAGAAGCTTTCATGTCCACCTTTTAGTAGGCTAATTTGACTTGTCTAGCAATTGTGGTCGAGAAACAAAACTTTACGCTTTCATGGATTTCATGGGCATCAACTTGGAAAAGGATCACTAAAACACCCCGCCTGGCAAAGTCTTATTGTCCAGGTGTTGTTTAGGGAAGTAAAGAATTTCTGGAATGAAGTTCTGAATAAGTAAAATTTGGATTTACATAAGGAACTGAAGTTTATAAGTACGCCCTTGGAGAAGTCCTAAAAGTTGGAAATAAGTTCCATAGGAATAAGACTTAAGAGGATAGTTTTAAGTGTCCAACATTAGGATTGAATTAAGTATAAGTTGCTTTTTTAGCACGCTTGTGACACCTTAGTTTGGCGTATTCTAGAGGAACGAAACTTATAGGTAAGTTAAGTATGACGATTCAAAGAATAATGGTAAGAGTGTATAAGTCTTTGAGTTAGGCGTATAGTTATATAGAAAAAAGACAAGCGAAGAAGTGTTCACCCAAAAGGCCCATCTTGGTGTAAAGAGTAGGCGAACCAAAAATGTTCTGTTTATACGACCCTCTCTAATAGGAACGATTAAGAAATCAAAGGGAGGAATATTTGACTAAGTAGTAGTCGCCAAATGCATTTTTTGCTTATAGAATGGGTGGACTCCGATATGGGAATAAGTAGACAATGATTCATAGTCTGATTAGGTTGATAAGTGAAACAAAAATAATAGTTACGAAAATGATGGTTATGAGGCATTAGGCCATGGAAACACGAAAATATACACACTTTTTCATGCCTTTTTTTAACTCAAATTCATGCAGTTTTGGTAAAATTCTTATCGAAAAATATTTAATTATTATAAAATAATGAAATTTGTACTTAAATTATTAGCATGTTGAGTTTTACTTAATTTTATAATAAATTTGGATTAATTTTGATCATTTTCTACAGATTCACACAAAAGACGAAAAATGACTCAATAGACACTACTAGAAGCACAAAATCGAGAAGCAATTTTGAAGCATCAAGGCGAATTAATTTTTCAGCCTATGACGGTCCAAATTATTTGTATTAATTTATAATATAATTAATTTTAATTTTAATTTTAATCCAATTTAATTTGGGTTAAATAAATTATTATTAATTAACTATGAAAAGTGGCTTAATTGAGCTGAACCGAGAAAACCAATCCAAAAGCAGTCCCACACGCTGAGCCAATTAGCTTGCTTGGCTGATTATTTAACTTGCAAAACGGCCCTTGAAGACTCATTCAAATTGCATTCAAACCCCTCCACTATTTGTGTCTTTCTAGATTTGCCTTTACCTTAAAATAGCAAGTTTGAATTCTTCAAGCTTGCCACATGTGTGGCCAGTCATGGGAAGACTCTATGGCAGCTGATTTTTGCTAATTTTAACAGCCATCTCAACCTATAAATATCCCCCTTTGCTGCTCACTTCAAAGACATCTCAGCCCTTCTCATTTCTTCACTTCTCTCTCATTTTTCTCTCTCCATTCCTTTCCATTTTTCTTCATTTCCTTCCCCTATTCCCTTGACGATTTCACCTCTTGAAAAAAATTCAATCAACCACTATTTGGAGCATCATTCAAGTGTTTATAGAAGCTTTGGTTCAACAAGAACAAGCGAAGAAGGAAAAGTGGAGCAAACTAGTCAAGCCATGGAGAAAACATCGGATTTGATTATTATTCCCTATCCTTTTAATTTTGTTGTTGTTATGATGAACATGTCTATAAATATTTGTGATGTTGATATGTTTAATTTAATTAATATGGCTTAAATTTAATTCGTGTTGGGTTGATTGCATTTCGTCTACTTAATTTATTAAAATTGTGTTTGTGTTGTTATAGGCCTCGGTAATATGTTTGATTAAGTAAAACCAAGACTAAGTTATTCTTGCATTACAATTTTAAGGTAACTAATGAATTAATTATTTAAACGGATTGAAATTGTAATTAATTGACACGATACTTAATCAGTGCATGTTTAATCATCTAAGATAGCTGAGGGTTAAATTAGCAACGGTATCTAATGATACATTAGCCTTGCATAACTTGCAAGATTATTGTGATTAAACTGTTTCAAGGTAGAAATACATTGTTACCTCACATGATCTTTTATGTGCTTATGAGATTGAATTAACTGTTTGAATTGGCATAGAGATATGTACAAGATATTATTTTGATTTCATAAGTATGTACGTGCATTAACACATTTGCTAATTAAAATTTGTTTAGTCGGTTAAATTGACATAGAGATATAGTCAAGAGATAAATGGATTTTGGTAAGTTAGTATGTTCATAAGTTATCAAATTACCGAGTTGCCATGAATTTATTCGTAACAACATAAACATGAGTTTAATAATTCTAAGTTAAAAAATGTTATTAATCTAACACAATTATGTCATCTTGATTAAAATCATCTTTTGGAATCGTGCATTGGAACTTTTATTTTATTTTTATTTATTTTACCTAGTTAAAATCCTAGTTTTTAATCACCTCCTCAAGTCAAAATATTTTTCTTCAAATAATTCTTTTCACAGTCCCTATGGGTACGATAACTCGACATTTACTTGCCACTTTATTACTTGTTGCGATTGTGTCGTTCTAGGCCACGCCAGAAGGCATAAAACCTCTAGTGAGTAATTTCATCCCCGTATTAGATGATTTGTAAGGAAAACTGGTTAAAAACTAACCAAGTGTGAACCAGAAGAGTTAAATACTAAAAGGGTAACATGTAAGTTCTCAGACGTGGCAAATTTTGATAAGCCACTCAGTCTTGACGTGACGTTCACCAAGTCCTTATGAAAACCTAGGTTAGGTTAAAAAGGACACTCAGGTTAAGTTAAGGAGGGTTGTCTCCCTTCTTAAGGATGGAGGGGCTGAGCAGATGACAGCTTCCTCCCAAAAATACAAGTTTGGAACTCTGGTTTTCTGCTAGTAAGCTCCCTCTCAACAAGGTATGTTTCATGACTCTGTCTACTAAGGAAATGTAGATATGTGAGTACTCTTGAAGAAATAAAGCTTAGTGATATGTTCGAGTTAAAGTAGAGGCAAAATGTTACTCGAATGAGTTCTAATAAAGTCTTTGTTTGCTGAGGAGAGGAATCCGTAGCATTTGGCTGATTGGAGGATCTAGAGCTCAAACAGTTGCCTAAAAAAAGAAAGGGTTATATCAAAAGTTTAAGCTGCCTTTGAAGTTATAAGGTGAGTCTCTAGACTGACTCTTACATGTATGTTTGTAATCTAGATACTTATGTGCTTATTGACCAGAATGTAAAACTTGCACTAACAAAGCATGAAAATGAAACTAGTAAAGCATGACTCTATGACTCTGAGAAGGAAAAAAATGGTATGCATGCATACATGTCTGAAAGCATGAACATGTTTATCATGAGCTAGTCACGGTTTGAAAGAGTCTAATTTGAAGAGCATTGCATTTGTAAGCATGAATGCATATGTCATGAAGAAGTCTGAAAGGAATAAGTCTGTCAAGTATGAGTTTGCATAAAGTGTTTGTGTTTGTCTCTAGAGTCATCTAAAGGGGTTGTCGAGACTAAAAACACGAATCTCTAAAAAAAAAAGTCCATGGCACTTTAAAGGCCATATGGTGTAAGATCATGGCTGGACCATGGCATCATATGGAAAAGATTTAAAAGACGGTTGGGTGAGTACCAGAAAATGAGGGAAAAACCTAACGACGGTGAGTTTAGGCGAATCCTTATCATATAAACACCAATTTTCGTAAAAATGAGCATTGTGGCTATATCTGTTACATAGAAACCTTTGTGGCAATCCCTGTTAAAAGAAAGCCTTTATAGTTATCTCTGTTAAAAGGAAGCATTTCTGGCTATCTCTTTTAAATAGAAGATTTTATTGTGATCTCTACTAAATTGAAGCCTTTGTGGTAACCTCTTTTAAAAGGAATACCTTTGTGGCAATACTCTGAAGGGAAACCCTTTGTGTTGAGTACTTAATGTTAAAGGAATGCCTTTATGGCTATCTCTATTAAAAAGATTCATTTGTGGCTATCTATGTGAAAAAAGACATCTTTGTGGATGTCTTTGTTAAATGGACGCCTTCATGGTTAGACTCTGAAAGAAAAGCCTCTTTGGCTATCTTTGGAAAGAAAAGCCTCTATGGCGAATTTTGAAGATCGGATCTCGTAATGACCATCTGAAGACAATGTCTTTGGGTGGACACTAAATGAATGGCGAGCCCATATACTTGTAAGGGATGAATAGAAAGGCTAGTGTGCGTCAAAGTACGTGGCGAGGCAAAGTTATGTGTTGAAAGTGTGTATAGAGAGTATATTGAAGTAAGGAAGAGATCGGTAAAATCTTAGTTTAAGTATTGGGCGTAGTCTACCCTACTCAAAGAAAATGATAAGACTAGTAAGTATGAGAAAAAATATTAAGTCTGATTGTTTTCAATAAAATTGGAATAGTGGTTTTGAGACCATAAATCTGATGAGTAAATTATTAGCTTATTATTATTTTAATATCTATAAGATATTATTAAGGTCATAGTAAAATTTTGTTAAGAAATTTTGATGTTTGCATGAGTAATTAAGTAAAAAGGACTAAATCGTAAAAATAGAGTTCTATTAATTAAAAGGGTCAAATGGCTATAGAGCTTTAAAGTGAAAAGACCTAGATGGTAATTAAATCATTTTTTTAGACATTCATGGCAAGGTTTTGTTGCAAATTGTAATAAGTAATAAGCCTAAAATGGTAATTTGGAAATTAAAAGAAAATTAAGAAAAGAAAAGATGAATTAAAGTTATCATCTTTCATTCTTTCTCCTAGCTTGGCTAAATACACCATTGAAAGGGAGAAGCTTGATTTTGAATTTCACTTGCATGGTATGATTTTAAGCTCGTTTTTAATGATTTTTATGTTTTCGGGATCGTTGTAGCTTAACCTAGCTAGCCCGAGGATCAATTTGCAAAACTGTTAAAGATTTAGAGTTGTACCATGAATGCTCTTGTGTGATTCTTAATGTTTTATGATAGATTATGAGTCCTTGTTGACAAATAAACAAGTTTTGTTAAGTGATTTTGATGAAAATTGTATTTAGGGACTTATTTATAAAAATAATAAGTCATTGTAAATTTGTGAAATGATGGTTTGCATGGATTGGTTGAGGTCCCTAAAGAATTCGAATAGCTTTAGAAAATGATTAAAATGCTTAAATTTAAATTTATGAGATTAAGGACTAAATTGTGAGAAGTTAAAATGTTAGGGGCAAAATGGTAATTTTTGCATAAAATGAATTATGGATTAAATTGATGTTTTGAAGTACTCAATTGAATGAAACTATTGTTTTAGATCACGAACAAGGTGACGATCATGGAAAAGGAAAGATTTTGGAATAATTCCTATGTTTTGCAATTTCTACAACCTAGTTAAATTCGTTATATGTTTATTTATAGTTGAATTGAATACCTTACTAGTGATTAATCTTTGAATTATGTTAAGAATGATGTTTAAATGTGGAATTATATTGATATTCGGGCTTTGTGCCTAGCAGGCTTTGTGCCGGTGTTATTCAGGCTTTGTTCCTAATAGGCTTAGTACCGATGTTATTCAAGCTTTGTGCCTAGTAGGCTTTGTGTCAGTGTTATTCAAGCTTTGTGCCTAGTAGGCTTAGTGCTAGTGTATTAAAAAGTTAACATCCATTCGAAAATTTGTAGCTGATAGCAAATGAATCTATTATTGAACTTACTAAGCTCCTTTGTGCTTATTAGTTTGATTTGTTTTTTAAGACTCTTGGAATCGTTGCTCTGATTTGATCGACTCGGAAGCTCACACACTATCATCATAATCTCGGTAGTCATTTTGGTTCTTGTTGTAGTTGGTTAAAGTGGCATGTATTAGGAAAGGTCCTTAGTAATATGATATTTTGATGAATATGTAAATATTAAAAGTTGATATGTTTATGTTTGTTAATATTAAATGGTATTTGGACTTGTGTTGCATAACTAGGTAAGCCTTTTGGAACATCTATATGTAGTAGATGTATAAAGCTTTTTGGTGCAAAGTGTTGGAGTAAGAATGTTTTAATTGTGTTGTATGTTTTAGCTTAGTAAGTAATGAGATATGATGCTTGAATTGTGATAGGTTTTCAACATGTTTAGGTAAGTTGAGGATGAATGCATTTGAGGTGTCTTGTATGCCATATTGGTTGTATGAGAATGGTCTGTTGAATTGGTCATTTTATACATGTTTTGGTAAGGTATTGAAGCCTTGAGATTGTGCACAAAATGCTTTTAGGTACATGCTTGATTTGGGTGATTGAAATGGCTTGATTTTGGCCAATTTCATGTCCACACGGCCTGAGACATGAGCGTGTGACTCAGTCGTGTGTGACACACAGCCCTACGACACGGCCATGTGTCCTCTGTAAGTTTTAAGGTTAGCAAGTCAAGCAGTTACATGGCCTAGCACACAGCCTAGCACACTGACATGTGTGGCCATTTCGAGAGTTGCATAGCTTGATACACGGGCGTGTGGCTTAGCCTTGTAACCCAACTTCGAAAGTTACACGGGTATAGGAACAGGCTGAGACACGACCATGTGTCCCTATTTCGATTGTTACACGGCCTAAGACATAAGCATGTGTCTCAACCGTGTGAGTCACACGGCCGTGTAACCCCTACAGTCCAATTTTTTTAACTTTTTCTTAAACTTTCCAAATGTCATCAATTTAGTCTCGGATTGTTTCTTAAGTACTTTTAAGGTCTCGTTGGCTCGATTAAGGGATGTTATGTATATGATTGATCGTAATTAGATTATATTTGCATTGATGTATGAAATGAATAATTTAATGTTCTGTTTGTATGGAAATGCTCCGTTACTCTATTCCGACGACGGATATGGATTAGGGGTGTTTCACTGATAATAATGTAAGAGTTAAGAAATGATATAGAAGGTAAAGAGATGTTAAATATAGTATGCTCCAGATAAGGGGAATGGACCTGAAGAAAAAAAAGATGGTAGCCTCAATATTGTACCCACCAAAGAAGGAAGAAAGGTCACAAAATACCCAAGGATGTGCAAAATAGCATATGCGACAGAGAATGAAAAAAATAAGGTATTTCAAGGTTTAGCTTACTAAGTTCTTACGAACTTACAAAATTTGTTTCTGTTTTCATGTCTATAAATGAATATGCACTAAAAGACAATGTTAGGGCTACGACAAAAGAGTGGCACGCTGGATTGTTATAGCATACAGAGGAAGTCAAATGGCGTGTCAGGGTCTGCGCTAAAGTTCATTAAGTAGTACCCCAAAGTATATCTAGTAGACTAAGACAAAGTAGGAAAGTCTGAAATTTTACTGAGTCGAAATAACCACCATACATTTTATTCTTACAATAAACTCTGTTGGAGCCATAAATAGTAGTTTGTACATAGGCAAAATGTAAATGCAACTATACAATTCACGTCATAAGTGATTATGTTATACTCATTGATAGACATTTATATCAATGAAAATGAAAGAAAATTTTTAAGTTACATCTATAAGAAGGACTTAACACCCAAAATTCGGATATGGTAGATCAGGTCAGGTCGAGTGCGTTACAATCACACCACGTATGTTTGGTGGTAGGTTTCTATACTAATTGAAAATGTTTGATTGAGAAGTTGTTGTACAAGATTATAGTTTTGGCTGTTATAATAGTGTGTGTCAAAAAAAAAAAAAAAGAAGAAGAAGAAGAAGACAACATGAAAATAAAAGAAACTGAAATGGACTAGAGTTGATTACACAATTCAGTGCATACATCTACATTTGCAAAGCCTTCACCTAGGGAATAATCCAATATTTAGTCAATAGTACAACTACCAATTTAAGCTCAATCAATCCTAAGCGTATTGCAGCCTTAAGGACTTACACTCTTAAATGGACTCTCACAAGAACTTTTTGCTCTCAAACACCTTCCCACTTATGTAGCAAACATTTCTTACAAGAAGAAAATGATCATAGAATTTCATCAAACAAAATAGCTACTATAGACCCTTTATTTTTAAGCTAATTAGTTAAAGTTAGCAATATGATGAAAATCTTCAGGATAACAATGTCACCATAATAATCCCCTTAATTCATCAATCTCTAGGGGAAAAGTTTAAAAAAAAAAATTCAAGGGGAATTAAGTTATATTTGTTTTAAGAGTTAAAATACAATTTCACTATTTTAATAGTTTTTGTCTTTTTAATTTTTAAAGGATTAAATTAAAATTTTATTCTTTTGAGAGCTAAAGTATGATTTCACCATGTACAAACTTAAAATTTTTTATAAATTTTAAAGAATTAATCCATCCAATTCCCTTGATGTTGCCCTTGTTAATCTAACTATAAATCAACAGTATATTTATTCATAAATGGATTAAGAATTTTTATATTTAATTTCACATTACAAATAAATAGATTTCTATATTTAATGTAACGAAATCTCGAAATAAATATTAATAACAAGGATGATTACACATCAGATTATCAACTCAATCATGTCCCTGATATATTATTCATAATGTTGTTTGTACTGTTGCAACATACTGTGCAACATTTAGCATAACCATAGTTTTAAACTAGAATATAGAGTTTTTATATTGTTTTAATATTTTCCATATTAATTAATTGTGGACAACGAAAAGTTGATTGGAGAAATGTGAAGGCAAAGGACAACAACGCGTGTGGAATTTTTTGGGGAAGAGCATTTGTTTTGGGAGCTGTAAAGCAATGGCACTAATGAAGCCTTCCATTTTCTCTCCTGTGTTTACATACGAGTAACTTCCTTAGTTGTCGCTTCATATCAATATCTATGTCGTTTTATATCCGGAGACGGATTTAGGGGCTGACAGGGCCCGCCCCTAAAATTGAAATTTTATAATTTTAATTTTTTAAATTTTTAAAAATTTTAAAATAATAAAAATAAAATTATTCTTTATATTTTTAATTTAATTTTTTAAAAATTATAAAGATTTCGGCCCTAAAATTTTTTGCCACTTCGCGGCTGTTTATCTCAGTGATTCTCTTTCTCTTTCGTGTTATATCCAAATGTATATAGAAAATGTTTAATTACACAAAAAACCAAACTCATGCAGGCGCTTCCGGAACATATTATTTTGTTGTTTTCCAAGATTTAATATTTAGATTTTGAATTAATACAATTTTTTTTCTTTGTGCTTGCTAATGGAAATTTATATAGAGAGAGTAAAACTTGCTTATGTAGTTTTTTTTTTTTTTTCATTAAAGTCTTATGCTAAATGCATTCAGTATTTGAAATTAATAATTTAGAGTGACACTTATAATAAGATACTAAATAATCCTATATATAGCACTATTAATTTACAAATTAAACTTTAACTGTTACTATTAAACAATTGAAAGGACGTGAATTTTAATATGTTTTTTATATTTTTTTATTTAAAGATAGATGAGAGATGATAAATAAAAGTAAACATCCTATAAAAAAGAATCATTAATTTTTGTTTGTGAATTTTCTAAATTCATTATTGGTAAATATGATAATAATTTATAATAAATAATATTGTGGTATAAGTAAATCATATATGAAATTAAAAAATATATATCAATGAAATCATGGAATGAAAAATATTTTTATAATATTTTTCTTTTGATTTGGGAAAAAGATTATGAAATTTGGTCTTTGAGCGTGAACAATTGTAATATCCTTGATAAACGAAAGAAATCATTCTAACCGAAGAAAACACCCATCTTTTTGGGTATTATTAAGTTGCAAACAAAACAGAAGTCATCCCAAAAAACATGGGTAAAGGGAAATAAAATGTAGCGTACACGAATCTGCATTAAATAGATTTCACGACCGAGTAAGATTAGATAATTTTGAACGCAATCAAGCCACAATTTTTTTTATACATGTAAGTATTTCATATATCGTTGGTCAACTTTTTAGATTATGCAAATGGGTTTAATATGAATGTTTGGATCACGTCTGCTTTGATTGTGGTACTTATCGGAAAAATCAGTTTAAAAATAGTTATTGGAAAGATTTTAAATTTCTCTTAAAAATTGAATCGTTGTGATATTTATAATAATAAATTTTTATCTAAATTATATATGTATTTTCAGATTAGAAGGATTTTGTCGTTTTTGATTTTCAACCATCCAATCTTCTTTGTTAACCTCGACATCAATTTGCTAAAGTGTGGGCTCTATTCGCAACTCAATGAAAATTATTTGAACTTTCGAAGGCTAGAATCTGAAGATTTTAATAGGAAAACTGACTATCACTAGGAGAGTACATGCTAGGGTGGCATCACACCCTCTCGCGAACTAGGGTTTCCCGCCTCTACTTCTAAAGTCGGGCTTATTTGGATCTCGTTATGTATTGGGTCAATTATATGTGTTATATAATCTTTAAACCAATTCATAATTTATCCAATCCAATAAATACATTTCTTATGCCCAAAAATATTATGTATTCATATAATTAATTAAACTAATTAAATTATTTTCTCAACCCAATTCTAATTCTACTAAAGTCATGTCGATTTTACTGTATTAGGATTTATGAGTAAATTAATTTAATTAACTTGTGCTCATGAAACAATGATGACTTAATTAATTTAATTTTCACTTCGAACTTCAATTATTTAATTACAAAATAATTAAATAAAAATTTGAAGAAATTAATTTAATTCTCTAGTCCTCTCTTATTTATAGTGAGAAAACACATTCAGTATGGATAATGATACATGCGATCTATTTCTCTAGTTCGTCGTTTCATATTTTTATATCACTAATTCTATTGCAAACTATCAAGGTTATACTGAGCTAGCGGAGAGACCTATTGAGCATATATAATCAGGGATTAAATAATTTGTAATTAAGTTCTAACTCTTCATCTATTAATTACAACATTATTTAGTCATGGAGTCATTCCACTAAAGTACCATGACTTAGTTGTCTCTACTATATATCATGACGAAAGCTACTATATCACGTCCTCATCCAATGATCTTGTCATATGTATGTTACTCTCACAAGACATCCTTAGTCTCTTTGGAAGAAAACTTGTTCTCCAAATATGGTCATATTTTATCTCATGGTAACCATTAAATATTCCTTTATGAAAAATTCAATTACTAACGTATAGTAATTAAGTCATTAGTCTTATCAAAAATGACTCGTGACCACATTACTTTTTTATCTATCATGTAAGTCCAATGAGAGGATATCATTTATTCTTTATTATATGAATTATAGTATTGTAAGTGAAGTTATGTCATGCAAAATTCGTATACCCAACTTACTAGCTTTCAACTCTATCACCAATTGAACTCAAACTTTTAATAAATTCAAGCATATAAATTACACCCACACATTCTATCACTTACTCAAGATTGAGGTAAGTCACACTATGAATGTCACAAGTAAACAAATCAATAAATAGATTTCGGATTTGCTTAATTTCGATTAGACTATGGACCTTTTAGATTATCCATCTAGTTAGTCACATTTATGTCTCTATCTTCTAGAAGTCATTTGCTTCGATGCCAAGACAAGGTATCTCCCTAATTGGACCTGAAAGACAACTTAATAGTCTTTTAATTGATTTCCTTATTTTCGATTAGATTATGAACCTTTTAGATTATCTAATAATATAAGTTGTCTTCTCACATTATGATTCGACTACATAATGAAACTTATTATTAGTTAAATGCTAGATAATCAATAAGCTAATATTTGTTTCGTATGCAAAAATTGTTGTGGACATTATATAATAGTTAGTAATGATGATGAAATTTTATTAAACCATTTTTTTTCAAAAAATGACAAGTACATATAGCACATAAAAAATATTATTGCACTAAGGGCACTAGATTCTAACTCTACTTATGACCATACTAAGGATATAAGCCCTAAGAATATTGTGTTGATTCTTGAGTCGGGTGATTATAGATTTGGAAATTCTGGCAATGATCTTGCAAGAGAAAATGTTGAAGCGATCCCTAACAATGATTTTCAATTTGGTCCATAGAGGATGGTTGTGCATAGAAGGAAGGGCAATACTAACACTTAGAATGGACTAACAATTGCAAAGAATGGAACAAGTGGTGAAGGCTCGAGGTTCATTGTGTTACTAGTGGAAAAATCGAAAGAATCTGATTATGTTGTTGAGCCTAAGTCAAATAACGATGTTGGTTCAATGTTTAAGTCATCTTTGCAAGTGAAAATAGCTTTAAAGGGATGGAAAAGTGTTCTAGCCAAGGACCAGTGTTCTGTGATGTTACTAATTTTAGCCTAAATACTGATATGCTTTCTTCACATTTCAATTTTATTAGAGTTGATAAGGTGTCCTTTATTTTTAAGAAATTGGGTGCTCCTAACCCTACTCGTAATAAAGGAAACATAATAGTTATTGTTAACTCGATAACAATTGAGTGTATCAAGCCACCTTTGGAATTGACCATCCACTGGATGTGATGTTAATAATTAAGGGTAATACCAAGTTAGGGGTTGAGCTGTCTTATGACTTTCCTACTGATTTAGTTATGGTTCTGGCTGATAAAGGTCTAAGTTTTGCTGGTGCAACTAGCTTATGTGTTGGGACGACATGTTGATAGTATGGGCGTGCATGACCTACCTTCTAATGTTGCATGCATGCAAAATGTAATGGAAATGACCTTTGTAGTTTCTATTACAGAGAAAGCTAATTAATGTTACCTTTTTTTTTTCATGCTTCTTATCATGAAGATTGTATTATGGAATGTGAGAGGTACGAGTAGGATCAATTTTTTAAGGAATGTTAGGGAATTAGTTGAGCTTCAAAAACTAGATATTGTAGGTATTCTAGAAACATGTGTTTGTAAAGACAAAGTAGATTACAAGATTCCTTATATTGGCATACTTAGATGGGAAATCAGTGAGGGTTCTGGCTTTATGGAATGATCAGACAGTTAATGTAAGTGTAGAAGAAACTTTGTCTCAATTTTTTCATATACAGTAATGTGATGAAGTGTGCATTTTACTTTCGTTGTTGCATATGAGAGCCCTGCCTTAACCCAGAGGGAACAACTTTGGAATGAGCTAAATGAAGTGTGCATCCATCACTCAGGGCCATAGTTAATTAAAGCTGAATTCAATGAAACTGTCTCTTCTGCTAAGAAGTTGAACTTTAGAAACTCTGAATGTTGTGTAGACAAAAATGCATGAATTTTCACTTACTTATGAATTTATTGACCTTGGTTTCATTGGACCTTGATTCACTTGGTGTAAATCCCAAATAATATGACTTCTATGAAAGAGAAATTAGATAAGATGAATAGTAACTCTTGTTAGAAGGTTTTTTTTTCCTAATTCCATTATCAAGCATCTTCCTTGAATGTAGTTAGACCACTTCCTTATTTTGCTTGATTTGGATGGCATTGCTTTTGCACCCCATGGTCATCAGCCTTTTTTTATTTTAAGTTGTTTGACTTCACTATTCGGATTTCAAGAATATTATTAGTACAAGTTGGAATGCTTCGCACAACTCGACGAATGAGAGGTAAAAAATGCTTGCAAATGAATTTTTGCATTTGAATCGTAGTGTTTTAGTAATATTTTCTACAAGAAAGAAAAAACTGTGTTTTAGTAATATTTTCTACAAGAAAGAAAAAACTATTCTTGCTCATTTGGGTGGGATCCAATAGGCAAGGGATTGTAAGAATAACTCTTTCTCCATCTACTAAAATTCAAATTACAACATGATTACGAGGATGTGTTAGCTCAGAAGGAGTTTTTTTGGTTTTAGAAAGCAAGAATAGAGCAAATGTAATCAAGTGATAAGAACACTTCTTACTTCCACAAATTGCTTTTGTTAAAAGGAATTAAAGGAAATTTGGGCTTTTAAAAATAATAATAGCAATTAAATCAACTCCTAAGAGGAATTGAAGTGAATGGATGTATTACATTTTGAATCTTTGTATATTGATGCTTTATCTATTAGTAGAAAGTCTAATATTTCTATCTTATTTCCATGCATTGGCTAGTGTGATATTGAAAAGATGCATCAATTTGTTAGTATTGATTAACTGGAATGTGCAGTTTTCAACATGGATGCATACAAGCTCTAGGTTCGGATGGGTTTCAGGTTGTGTTTTTACAAAAGAATTGGGAGATCGTCAAGGAAGATGTTGCGGGTATGGTTTGAAGCTCTTTTGCTAATGAGAAGATGCCTAGTGATATTAATGAGACTCTTATATTATTCATAAGGTGAGTGATCTGACTTCTCTAAGTCAACTATGTCGAATTATTTTGTGCAACGTAATTTATAAAATTATTTTTAAGATTATTATGAGCAAACTGAAGAAAGTTTTACCTTTTCTTAATAACACCTATTCAGAGTAGCTTTGTTTTAGGTGGTCAAATTTGGGATAATATCGTGATTGTTTACAAGATATTACATTCCTTTAGAAACAAAAGTGGGTGACTGGAGCTATGATATAGAAAATAGATATTGAAAAAGCCTATGATAGATGAATTAGAATTTTCTATTGGAGACATTTATGGAAATTAACCTCAATAGTATTTTCCTTTCCTTGATTATGAGTTATATTCACTTCACATATTTTAAGGTTCTATGGAATGGGGAGATGTCTAATTCTTTTCAAACATTTTTAGTTATCTATCAAGGTAATCCCCTCTTTTCATATTTATTTATGCTAGGCATGGAAAGGTTGTTGCATCTAATTCAAAGTCAAATTGCCTCTAAAGCCTGAAAGTCGATTAAGTTGAGCTATCAAGGTTCATTAATATCTCATTTATTCTTTTTTTATGATCTTGTGTTATTTACTTTTATAGGTGAAAACAAAAATGTGATTATGAAGAATTTCCTTGAGTATTTCATTCAATGGTCAAGATAAACAGTCAACCTCAATAAATAAAAAATCTAGCTCAAAAATTGTAATTGATCAATAGGCTAAGGATATTAGCACTATTTTAAGCATTCCATTAATGAGATACTTGGTAGAGTATCTTGGTGTGCCTCTCATTTATAGGCGTGTGATGAAAAAGATGTATCAGCATCTTGTGGAGAAGATGCAAGATAGATTCACCAATTGGAAGATTAATTTTTTGTCTTTGGCATGTGTAGTTTGCTTATTAAGGCTTTGGCTAATTTGATACGCTTCTACACTATGCAGATATGAGAGTGTAAGAATAAGTTATGTTGTGGTTTATTGAAGGGTTCTACTATGCATAAACGAATGATTCATTTGGTTAATTAAGAGACTATTTAGAAGATAAAGTATGTTGAGGGACTAGGATTTCATATGATGTGGGATTGGAGATTTCTTTTTCTTACCGAGTTACAATAGAGATTATTAACCAATGATTTTAGTCTATGGATTTGAATACTTTGTACTAAATATATCTTAAATACAGAGTTCAGGTCTTATGCTCCCAAAGGAAATATATCACACACTTAGCATAATATCCTTGTGAGTCGTGAGTTACTTGAGTGAGGGATGCATTGGAGGATTGGAAATGGCCAAGTGGCTTACTTTTGGATTGATAATTGGCTTGAGATTGGTCTTCTTATTTCCTTATGTAACTGAGACCTTCCCAAAACAAAGATAGAACATTGTATCATGAGTATTTGCACAATAATAACTTGGACTTTCAACATCTAAGTCTTTGTATAAATGAAGATGTATTAAAAATCTTAAATGAATCACTCTCTTCTTATATAGTTCTTATCATGATAAATTGATCTAGGGTATGTCTTCTAATGGTGCTTTCACTCTTAACTTGGGTTATGAGTTGCTTATTAATAATGATAGTAACATCTGTAAACTTGCCAAGCTTATTTGGAAGCTTCCATGCTCACCTAAGATACAACACATTCTTTGGTTAGCTTGGAAAAATAAGCTTATAGCCACTAAAATCCATAAGTTTCTACGGATTACAACTGATGAGAATTTTCACATATGTGGTGTAGTTGTGGAGAATATCATGTACATCTTAAGGGATTTTCATACAACTAGAGGTTTGGGAGTTTTTCTTGGGGGGAATCGAACCCAATCTTGTTTATGAATGATTATGTATATTGGTTGTTTATTAATATTCGAATGCATGGGAAGATGACACTGAAGGCGTGGATTGTTCTATACTATTCTTATATGTCTGTTGGCATTTATGGAAATAAAGGAATGAGTTTCAATTAATTGGGAAAATTTTCCATATTAATATGAAATTTGCTTGTATTTATCATTACTTCCATAAGCTAGATAGGGGGATTATGCTTCCTTACATGAATCCAAAAACTGAAATTATCTTAGGATGGAAGAAGTCAACTGATCAGGTAGTAAAGTTGAACATTGATGGTAGTTGTAATGTTTAAGAGTGACTTGTTGGCACATAGGGGGTCCTCAGGGGTACCTTTGGTCATTGGGTTGGTGGCTTTCAAGACTTTTCTGGCAAATGCTCTATTGAATTTGCTTAGCTTTCAGGGGTTTTTTTAGGGAATTCAGATGACTTGGGTGAAGGGATATATGGATGTGATTGTTGAAACTGATTCTCTACCATCAATAATATGATCGAAAATGGAGTTGTATTGCTACTGTTATAAAAGATTTAATATAGTGTGATTGGCATTATGACTTGTGCTTTGCTCCTCGATAGAGGAATTATGTGGTTGACTGGACAACAAAGGCAAGCTAGAGAATTAGGGAAAGAATATGATTCCTGGGCCATCTTCCTCAAGATGCTTTACAATTGTTGAAAGTTGATATGGAAGGCATTGCCTTCTAAGAATGGTTCATACAATTTAAGTTCTAAGGTTGTTGGCCTATTTTGTAACAAAAAAAAACCCTTATTAACAATGTATTAAATTATCTTCTCTTTTTATTTTTTATAAAAATTCTTTTTTTAATATAAATATAAAATATGATAAAAAAAAACACATTAAACATATTTAATAGGAAATGTTTAAGACATATATCACATATTGGTATCAACCAGACCCTAACTTAAGAAATTACCAAATACCTAATTGTTGGGGATATCTCGAATAAACGACGAACAAGAAAAGTAAAGAAGATCAAACACACAAATATTTACTTAGAAAAACTCCTCCAATGAATAGGATAAAAAATTGTGGGGAAAAGGAGACTTCACTAATGATCAAACAAACAAAGAGTACAAGATGGAGAAATTCAGAAGAAACCCTAACCCTAAAACAAAACTCTCTAGCTAAAACACAAAATTCCCTTAAAGCTTTCTCAAAACTCTCTCTTAATCTTCTCTCAAAATATGATGTTATGAAGATGTATACTTTACGGTTACTAGGACTCTTTTTATAAGTTAATATTAGAATTCTAATCATACTAAAATATCTACGGTATAATTAAAGTTTAATTGGGAAAAATAACCCTATTAAGAGTCTAATTACGTGGTTGCTTTAAGTTAGATTTCGTCGCATCGTCGTGATGTCCCAAGCTCCTCGTCATGACGTCGTCTCTTATTTGCCATTGTTTCTAACATTGTCGTATCATTACGACATCGCGTGATTTCTCGTCACAAAGACGTCGACTTTACTTTGACTTTGGTTTGACCAAAAAATACGAGACACACTCTACAAATCTCCACTTTGACTTGTATTTTAACATTACTTATTTGTCAGGCTCCATCATGAGCCTAACTCGATCTTTACAAGATACTAACCAAGTCCAAACAATTCTTGAACTTGGAAACTAGAAGTCTCTTTTTCAAAACGGTCATAACTTTCTTGCCCATATGACCAAGTTACATATGCGACAACCGAGTTGACTCCAACTTCATAATAGACGAGGAAATTATTGCTGCACTAGTCACTGTTTAACCCTACAGAATATATAAACTATCGATTTTATGACATTTCATCAAAACGGGAGCTCCACAAGATACCTTAATTTTGCTTGATTCGATAATGATTCTACAATTCATTTTTTTCAATATAAATATAAAATATGATAAAAAAACACATTAAACATATTTAATAGGAAATGTTTAAGACATATCACATATTGGTATCAACCAGACCCTAACTTAAGAAATTACCAAATACCTAATTGTCGGGGATATCCCGAATAAACGACGAACAAGAAAAGTAAAGAAGATCAAACACACAAATATTTACTTAGAAAAACTCCTCCAATGAATAGGATAAAAAATTGTGGGGAAAAGGAGACTTCACTAATGATCAAACAAACAAAGAGTACAAGATGGAGAAATTCAGAACAAACCCTAACCCTAAAACAAAACTCTCTAGCTAAAACACAAAATTCCCTTAAAGCTTTCTCAAAACTCTCTCTTAATCTTCTCTCAAAATATGATGTTATGAAGATGTATACTTTACGGTTACTAGGACTCTTTTTATAAGCTAATATTAGAATTCTAATCATACTAAAATATCTACGGTATAATTAAAGTTTAATTGGGAAAAATAACCCTATTAAGAGTCTAATTACGTGGTGGCTTTAAGTTAGATTTTGTCGCATCGTCGTGATGTCCTAAGCTCCTCGTCATGACGTCGTCTCTTATTTGCCATTGTTTATAACATTGTCGCATCATTACGACATCGCGTAATTTCTCGTCACAAAGATGTCGCCTTTACTTTAACTTTGGTTTGACCAAAAAATACGAGACACACTCTACAAATCTCCACTTTGACTTGTATTTTAACATTACTTATTTGTCAGGCTCCATCATGAGCCTAACTCGATCTTTACAAGATACTAACCAAGTCCAAACAATTCTTGAACTTGGAAACTAGAAGTCTTTTTTTCAAAACGGTCATAACTTTCTTGCCCATATGACCAAGTTACATATGCAGCAACCGAGTTGACTCCAACTTCATAATAGACGAGGAAATTGTTGCTGCACTAGTCACTGTTTAACCCTACAGAATATATAAACTATCGATTTTATGACCTTTCATCAAAACAGGAGCTCCACAAGATACCTTAATTTTGCTTGATTCGATGATGATTCTACGATCCTTTTAGTCTAACTTACCCAGGGAGTTGAGGTTTTTCTTTAAATCAAGCACATGCTTGACATTTGACCATGTCCTGATAATCTCATCGTGCATCTTGATCTAAACAGTACCAATACCGATTATTTTACAAGGTGAATTATTCCCCATGAGCACAACTCTACCTTCCACTGGACTATATGTGGAGAACCAGTCTTTGTTGGGACACATATGGTAACAAAACCCTGAATCCAAGATCTATTAGGACGTAAGCTTAGACCTTTTGGTCATAGACACCAACAACCAATCATCACATTTCTCCTCGACCACATTAGCATCGACTACCGCTCTGTCATTGCTTTCAACAACCCGCTTGTTCTTATTTTGCAACTTATAATACTCTACCTTAATATGACCTAACTTTTCGTAGTAGCTACATGTCTTGTCTCGATTCCTTGACTTCGATCAAGTACTACTTCTCTAAACAAAAACTGAAGCTTGCTCATTTGACTTGCTATTTGAACCTAACTCATTGTCAAGTTTGTCTTTGTTCAACAAGTTTCCATTCATATCCTCGAACGAGAGCTTTTCTCTACCATAAATCAAAGTCTCTCTAAAAGACTTATATGAAAGGGGAAAAGAGCAAAATCATAGCATAGCTTGATCATCATCATCTATATTAGCATCAACATTATTCATATGATTTAATAGAGAAACAAATTCACTTATGTGAGCCCTAATGGACGCACCTTCCGCTATACAGAACGTATATAAGTGTTGTTTTAACATCAATCCAATAACTAGAGACTTTGTCATGTAAAGAGTTTCTAACTTCTTCCATAAAGCAAATGTCATTTTCTCCATAAGCACCTCCTGCAACACAGTGTTCATGCGACACAACTAGATTGCAAACAAAGCATTCTCATCAAACTCATCCCATTCCGATTTATCCGAATTTGTAGGCTTTTACTTTGTAAGAACCTTCTTTAGGCCATTCTGAAATAGTATTGTAGGCATCCAAACTTGCCATAAACTAAAACTTGTGATCCCATTAAACCTCTCGATCTCGAATCTCATTGTCGCCATCTCTCAACGGGTTGATTGTGGATTTCTAACCAAGCTTTGATAATAGTTTGTTAGGGATAAACCAGAATAAACGACAAATAAGAAAAGTAGAAAAGATCAAACACACAAATATTTACGTGAAAAATCTCCTCTAATAAAAAGGATAAAAAAACCATTGGCAAAAGGAGATTTCACTAATGAGCAAACAAACGAAGAGTACAAGATGTAGAAATTCTAAACAAACCCTAACCCTAAAAACAAAAGCTCTCTGGCTAAAACACAAAATTCCCTTAAAGCTTTCTCAAAACTCTCTTTTGATCTTCTCTCAAAATTTGATATTATGAAGATGTATATTCTAGGGTTACTAAAGCCCTTTTTATAGACTAATAATATTAGAGTTCTAATCATACTAAAATATCTTTGGTATAATCAGAGTTTAACTAGAAAAATGAACCCTACTGAGAGTCTAATTACGTGGTTGCTTTAAGTTAGAATTCGTCTCGTCATCACACATCCCAGGCTCCTCATCATGACATTGCCTTTGCTTTGCCTCTGTTTCAAACGTTGTCGCGTTGTTGTGACATCACGTGATTCCTCTTCACAACATCGCCTTTGCTTTTACTATGGTTTGACCGAAAAATGCGAGACACACTCCACACTAATCATTTTACAAAATAATAAATATATTATGAGTTTTCTTATAATTCTATATAAAATTTAAATTATAATTCTATATAAAATTTAAAATATATAATAAGAATTAAACCCAATACACTATAATCTTTAATATTATAACATTCATTTCAACCAAAACCTCATTTATTTTTTATATAATTTTTTTCATAAATATATTTGTTAGATTAAAAAATTTTCACCCATACGATAGTGACATAATTTAATTTATATTTAAAATTTTGATGCCTTTAATAATTTTAATCTATTTATATACCTAAATATTAAAGAAAATTTTCAAGAAACTTTAAAAAAAGGCTGAGGGCATTTTGCTTTTGTTTATTTGTTTATTTATTTTTCTTTTGACCCAATAACCAATCTTGATCATCGGTCATCCATTCAAGTATAAATATCCGTTAGGCCTAACTTGAGCTTTCATTGTAATAAGCTTTTCGTCACTGCATCAACAAACAATAAAAGCAGAGCAATTTATTCTACAGTTGAAAGGGGTTTCTTCCTTTCGTATATTATTTCTTTTGAAAAGTTGTGTTATCACTTCTTATCGTTTTTTTTTCTCTTCATATCTTCCAAATATCTCCCATCTCCTAACCCTATTGTTGATTTGATCCAAATGGCTTCTTCTATGTCACCAGAAGCTCTTCTAGAAGGTATGTTTATATATATATTCAGCTCTTTTTCTTCATGAAATTGGCAGATTTCTTTTAATGGTAAGAAAATGTGAATACACACACATATATAGGAGTTGGTGATGCAGGGGCAGCTAAGCCTAGTGGTTTTGAACAAAGCGTTCTGGAAAAGCACGTTGCATTCTTTGACAGAAACCATGATGGCATCGTTTATCCATGGGAGACTTTTGAAGGTTCCTTCTTTTTTAATTTTCATGGGGTTTATTAGTTTTATGTGGGTTGTTTTTGTTTTCTTTTTTTAACGATTAATTAAAGTTAAACAGGTTTTCGAGCAATCGGGGCAGGTTATCTCTTGTCCATGACCGGTGCTTTCCTCATTCACTTTGCTCTCAGTAGCAAAACTCGCCCTGTAAACTCCTCTTCCACTTATTCTTTTATTCCTCGTCTTTTCTGTTTTTCCCCCCTTAATTAAATGTAGTAAGAAGCTTATTAATTAACAAAATTTTTATTTGTTTTGATTTGCATATTAAACTTTGTTTAGTGCTTGAAGAAATAGGTGCCTTGTATGTCTCAAACAGGCATTTATTAGAAGCAAAACAAACAAAGACACATACATCATGTCTTTGTCGTTGGTGAAACGGATGATATTTCGTTAGTTTTGATAGCATTAAAAGGACCAACTTCCTTTATTATTTTTATTTCTTTCAAGAAATGAGAAGACAAACAAGGATGTTAAGTAATAAGTTGTTCCGCAATCTAATATATGTAGGGGAAATATCCTTCTCCATTCTTTCCAATTGAGGTTAAAAACATCCACCTGGCTAAACATGGCAGTGACTCTGGTGTATATGACAGTGATGGAAGGTAAATCAACCCATTTGAATGACAGATTTAAGCTATCTTAATTAATGGATGATGTAATCATATAAAAATTTGGGTTGATATGGTAGATTTGTATCATTGAAGTTTGAAGAAATCTTCAGAAAGTTCGCCCGTACCCATGGCAATGCCTTAACATCTGGTGAACTCATGGCAATGCTCAAGGCCAACAGGGAACCACAGGATTACAAAGGATGGTAATCATTTTAAATATTTCCTTTCTTCTAATAGTGTTAGTGTATATATGTTGCCAAAAAGGGGTATAAATTTCGAATCTCAATATACACATTGCAGGATTGGTAGTTGGACGGAATGGATGACATTATACAATCTTTGCAAGGACAACAATGGATTATTGAGGAAAGAAATAGTTAAAGGCGTTTATGACGGAAGCTTGTTCGAACGCATGGAGAGGGACAGAAAACCTCACAGAAAATAAAGCGTAATGATGCTAGCTACCCTTTTTACATTTCATTCACATTCTTTAATTTATTGCTCATCTCTTTTTGGGGATGGGAACCGGACGGTTGGATTTTTGCTCCTTCCGCTCTACCCTAACTTTTTTCTTTTTCAAAGAAAACCCCATCCTGATCCGTTCCAGAATTTAATTAGAGGACCTTACCTCCACCTGATCTAATCTGAAATTTATTTCATTTTAAACTTAATTTTAGAGAAATAAGATTATACATTTTTAGTTAAAAAATAAGTCACAGAACAAATTAATTTCGTGGTAGAGTAAACACAGTTCTGGAGCCAAATTTTAAACTATTTGCAAATAGAAAATAGGTTTGCTTCAGCCATTTTTAAAACTAACGCAGTGGGAGAAATTATGAGGAAAAGAGAGTTGAGTGAGAAGGAAAGAAAATCTATATAAATGTAGGGGTGTAGAATTAAATACGAAAACTTTCATTTTATAAATATTTTAACAATTTAACCGTTAAGTTTATCGATATAATTTGTATTTGTCATGCATGTAAATTTTTAAACCAATTTGATATCTTTATCATATTGATCTAAAAAATGTATATACTAATATTTATTGAACAATTAAAAGTTTTTTTTATATAAAATAAATTTTAACTTACATTAAAATTAGTATGCATGATCGATATGAATGATATATGAAATATGACGGTTGAATCGTTAAAATATTAATCATACAAAAATATATGAACATCAGAGTAAGTAAATTCCTCAATATAAATATATATATATATGTATATATATATATATGTAAAGAATTATTTTATAAATATCTTCGGACAAATCTACCTTAAACTATTTTTTCAATTTAACCCTCCTGAAATCGATTTCAAAAACAAAAATCTAACTTAATGGATCGAGATTTCGGGATTTTTTTTTTTTTTTTTGCCACCCCTATCTCCTTTTGATTTAATTAATTATTTATTTTTGAGAATCAAAATACGTAAATTAAGGGTTTGAAGCAAATTGTTTGAAGAATAAGTTATAGTTTATTACTGTTTTTGATGCAGTTGGATATAAAGGAGTGCTTCATTCAGATGTTGGGTCTGATCGGGTTCAGTTGGGTTTGATTGGTTGAGCCTCGTTGGGAAGATTTGATTTGTGAACTTATAATTGAATTTTAATTGGTGTTTATGGTTTCGAATGTATAATGGTAGAAACAAATGTATCTGCCTATTCATTCATGTTTCACATATTTATTCTATTTCTTATAAAAATAAGTATGAATTACAATAGTCAAATTTACACTTTTAGCTATGTTTTAATACTTTGTTGGTTCGGGTTGGATTAGATGTATTCTACTAGTCCGAAATTTGAAATTTCACTCAACATTTAAAAGAATTTGAAGTAAAAAAACAGTGTGGATAGAAAAACACATAATGTTTTTATCTTTTTATTTAGGTTTTTTTTTTTTTATCTTTTTTAACAGTTAAACTTAGGTTCACAAAATGAATGAAAAAAATTAATATTTCTTAACTTTTTTTATGTGATAACATGTAGATTGCTAAGCTAATGCTACACAAGTAATTAATTTTTAAAAATTTTAAAAATTCAAAAAAAATATATAAATTATTTTAAAAAATTAAAAATTATTTAAAATCTACAAATTATAAATATATATTTTAAATTTTTAAAAATTAATTAATTGCTAACAAAGCATACACTTAGCAATCCACATTTATGCCACGGCAGTAAAGTTAACAAATGTTAATTTTTTTCCATCTATTTTGGAGAGATTTGAAAAAATAATGTAAGTTCAATGGCTAAAAGCGACGAAAAATTAAACAAAGTACTAAAATGACTCTTTTTTTTTTATAAAATTGAAAGGTCAAATAAGTCATTATGCTTAAAAATATTATATTTATTAAAAACATGGATTGAGCTTTGACTCCAACTTTTTGGCTTGTGCTCAACTTAATTTGTTTCCTAATTATGTAATATGTTATATTATTTTATTTTTAGGTATTAGGTAATTACATAAAAATTATATTTATAATAATATATTTATTATAATGAAACATTAAAAAATATATTAAGTTGCCTATATTTAATTTTTAAGAAAAATATTAAATATTAATTAAAAATGGCATAAAGTTTTGTAAATATATATCAGCCAAACTAAAATGAGTACGGATTAGCCATTTACAATTATGAGTGGGCCTAAAACAAACTTGGATTAGTCATTTACAAATATTGGCGGATTAGGGCAAATTTTGAGACCATATTTTAAACTGAGGCTATGTTTGTTTCACTAAAAACAAATTTTGAAAAATGATTCCTGGAAAAATTATATTTTCTGATGTTTGAATGATTTTACGTAAAATATTTTTCGTCATTTAGAAAAATTTCCTGAAATTCATTTTATAAAAGTTGTTCTTGGTGAAACAGACACAATATAAATATATTTGATACAAAATATTAGAGTAGCATATCTGTTAGATCAATAGATCAACTCGAAATTACTAAGAGGGGGGATGAATTGACCTTAAGAAAATTTGTGGAAGCAACAGACAAATATGTAACAATGAACACAACAATTTATAGTGGTTCGGCCCCAATTACCTATTCCATTACCTTAGCTTTCCACATATAAGGATTTTCTCAAATTTACTAATTTGACAACCTTTGAGGACAAGGTTTAACCTTATAATATCGCTTAAGATTTCTACCCTCTCAAAGAGAAAAACAAATAGAAAACTAAAAAGTAATCCTTACAATATTGATGTGTTTGTCAATTAAGCACAAATACAAAGAATAACACTTGAGCTGAATAAATACAATGAAAGCTCACAAGTGTTTACAAAAAGAATATGAAAGAATTAAGCATTAAGGTTGTTTTGATTAATCTTTAAGCTTGATGATCTCTCTCCTTGTTGTAAGACCTTTGGAACATGGTATTTATACCCTCTAATGCATTTCCAACCGTTGGGGTTGTTGTAAAAGTTAATAGAGCCGTTAGGGGTGAAAATACCAGATCATTAAATTCACTTGCAACAAAAGGTATCAATACTTTTTCTACAAGTATCGATACTATTAGCATTTAATGCCTGATTCAGTGACCGTTGAAATTAGTTTACAGTGATACCAAAGACAAATTATCGATACCTGGTAAAGGGTATCAATACTTTTTGTGAAAATTGAAAACAAAATATCAATTTGGTATCAATTTTAGAATAGATATCGATATCTTGAAAACTATCGATACTTGGTCAAAAAGTATCGATATTTTTTGGCCTAGAGCAATACTGACTTGTTTAAAAACAATTTTAACTTAATTTTATCAATTTCACCCAATTTTGTTCAACTTTAACTTTTATTCAAAAAACATTAATTTTTCATATCAAAACATATTATCAAATAAAACTTAGTTTAACAATATCCTTTTGACAATAAAAATTTATTTCATAATAAGATAAAATTTTATTATATTTAATATCTTATATAAACTTAATAATAAATAATATCTAATTAAATTTTAATTTAAATTACATATCTGAGGCTGGATAGCACCATATTAGAGCTGGAATGTATAAATAAAGCTAAGCATAATTTTTAAAAATACACATATTTATATTATTAAAATATTCATATTTTATAATGTAGAACATTTATTATTAAATATTTATAAATTGTAATATATATTTATCATTAAAATATTAAAATAAATATTTTCCAAGAATAGTGTAATGCCCCAAATTTTATGTTTTTGATCTTGCGATTAATTGACACATACTTGTATCTGTTTTAGTGATTAAGTGTTCTAGGTGTGTGTGAGAGGTTCCAAGTTCAAGCCATGACTTGGGCAAATTTTGGGTCCTTTTAGATTTAAGCCCTATCTCTGTTCAGTAGGTTTTTATTCGTTTGATTGTAAAAACATATTAGAATAGGTCTTCTGGTCTGGTGGTTAGGTGGGGTGTTAAGGTGCTGGAAGTCTTGTGTTTGATTCTTAGTGTGGGCAAAGGGGATTATTTTTGCTCAGTGGCATGTAAGAGTTTGAGTTTCAGTAGACAACTGAGTGGTGGATCTGTAGGGGTTGAGGGAAAAGTGGGAGGTTATCAGAAAATCTGATTTGGAACTCTATTCGGTTCTTTCCTCTTTCCCCAATTCTGACGTTTTGCTTATCTCTTTTTCCCTCTTCTGAATCTGTATTTTCTTTCTCCCTCTCTTTTTCTTTTTCGAATTTTGTGGTCAAGATCATCTCTTTTTGTGCCGCGTTCTCTCGTGTGTGTTCGATAAGAATGATTTTTGCTGCCTATTGTCGATTGTTTCTTGGTTAGTTTCTGAGGAAATCGTTTTGGTACTTTTGGTTTAAGCAAAGGATAGTAATCATTTTGTGTTGCTGCAGAGAGTAGAGCATTAGGGACATTGGTTTATTGTTGGTAAGTGATGATCTTGAGTTTTGAACTGCTTCGGTTTTGGGGTTGTGATAAATCATAAATTCAAGACTAATTATAGAGTTAAATTATTGGATATTTAGGTTTTGGAGTGCATCGGGGTTGCTTGAACATCGTTTCAGAACCAGGTGTGTACCCGAAACCATAGAAATCGAGAATCAATAAAAGCAAAAAAACAAATCTGTCGACGCCACACAGGCGTGTGGTAGGCCGTGTGGTAGTACACGGGTGTGTGATCGACAAGCCAGGCCGTACACACAAGACACGGGCGTGTGACACAATCGTGTGATGGCTAGTGAGGCCGTGAGCGAGACACGGGCTCAACCAATTAGGCCGTGTGGGCCACGCGGGCCTGTAGGTCTACACAGGTGAACCACACGGGCGTGTAGAATTTTGGGCTAGGCAGTGTGGATGCCAATTTGGGCCGTGTGAGCCACACGGACATGTGGGCCCACACAAGAAAACCACATGGGCGTGTGAGCCCATTTCTCTAGAAAACTCTATAAGGTTACACAGGTCATCCTAGTCGATTGTGACCTATTGTAGGGTCGGTAAGCATTATTTAGACCCCTAAGTTCGTGATCTGATTATGTGATGTATGATTTAAGCATGTGACACTTAGCATGTAATTTTGAACTATTTGAGTAATCTGATAGATTGCATTTTAGCATGCCATATATGCATGTTGCATTGAATCGGGGTTGGGTTAATGTTATATTAGAGGAAGTATTCTGAAAGGCTTTTAAGCCTGATATCTGGTAGCTCAGCTGTAATTATCTAATTATGTACCGCATTTTGGTACAGCCTGGTGTGTAGGGATGGGTGGGTTGATTTTATCACCACATGGTGTGTAGGGTTGGACGGAGATGGTGTGTAAAGGCTGGTGGGTAGAACTTGATGATCTATTCTGTATCTGTATCAGAGTGGGCTAAGGCCCAGACTGGTTCTATAATGGGCTCCGACCCTAGACTGTATTCTGATGATTGATTATTCTGTATGATTGATACCTGTGGGGATTACACACTGAGTTTTCAAAAACTTACCCCTTTTCTATTTTATCTGTTCAGGTAATCCCCAGCAATAGACGGGGCAGAGTAGCGGAGGACTCAGCAGTGGCCACATGGTTTTCCACTTGGACAATTTTCTAGTTTCTCATGATTTAATTTTTATTTGGAAAAATATGACGTAATTAAGGCGTTTACAGATTTTTGCTTAATTTGGGATTTTGTAAGGTTTTATGGTTTTTACTGCTAGTAGTAGAAAAACTCGGGTTTTCAACAGAATCAAATGTTTTACCAAATTACCACGCATGCGAAATGGTTTTAAAAGCTTCCATAAAGTTTAATATTTTGAAAATGGATAATGACATGTTTTAAAAGATAGTATAAGATAATGAAAAGAGGTACCTGCGGAGAAATGGTTTTAACGTCATTAAGATTTCTAAAGCACTATCATGTGACAGCGCTAGATTCAGTCATAACGTCTAGGCCGGGTTTGGGATGTTACATTTAGTGGTATCCTAGCCAGGTTGCAAAAATCGGCTGTGGATTTGGATTTTAAAGATTGGTTTTGAAGAAATGATTTAATTTGAAATATTTTTTAAATAAGTTTGTGGTACACTGAGTCTCCAGTGCTGATCCTGTAAGTTTTCTGAAACTCTGTTTAGAATTGTCTAAAAATATAATTAGAATACTCTGAAACTAAAAATATGATTAGAATACTCTGAAACTACTTTAGGCAGTATACCATACTCAAAACACTTTAGGAAGTGTAAACTGAAACCAGTAGTGAGACTACGATTCGCGATAACAGGCTCTAAACTTCTGATACTGTATTGCATAAAATATCTGTTAATAAAATATCAGAACTATTATCTAATCCATAAAATTTGTAATACAGATAAAATCAATTAGACAATGAGCACACGAGGTATCCGCGGGCATGGGACTAGAGGCCGAGGTAGAGGCCGTAGAGGGGCTCGATTTGAGTCCTCTTCCATGGATAATATACCGAATCTGGATACTAGCGAGACACCGGTATCACCTGCGATAGAGATTGGGTCTGGGTCTCATGATCGCGCGACTGGGGACGACACACTGTCCCAAACCATGTTACAGATTTTAGAGACGATCATTGGGCCCAACACTGGTTCTAAGGGCCGTGGGTCGGTTACAAGATGACTCCGGTCCAATGGGGCTGAATTATTCAGGGGTGTCGCTACAGTCGCCCCTAATGTGGCCGAGTATTGAATGGAGGCCACAGAGAGAATTATGGACGACCTTGATTTTACTGTCGAGTAGAAGCTTAAGGGGGTTGTATCTCTACTTCGTAATGAGGCGTACCAGTGGTGATTGATAGTTAAGGAGGGCACTCAGCTCGACTGATTGACCTATGATTAGTTTAAGACTACGTTCCAGGGTAAGTATGTAGAGGCCAATTACATTGATGCCAAGAGGAGTTAGTTCCTTAATCTCACCTAGAGAGACCGTTTACTGGCCGAGTATGAGGTTGAGTCGTTATGTGCGAGGCATGGTGGCAATTAATTATGAGCGCTGTGTCCGGTTTGAGGTGGTCTCAGGAACAATTTGTGAGTTCTGATAGCTCCGTAGAGAGAGCATGATTTTTTTATTCTGGTTGAGAAGGCGAAGATTGAGAGGAGGTTAAGCACATTGAGCACCAAAATCGAGAGAAAGGAAAGAATAAGTGGGAATTAGAGCCCTCGAGTGCTGCGATGAGACCTAAGAAAAAGGCTAGATCTAATGGACCAGTAAGAGTGGGGCCTCCTGCTACACCTTCTGGGGTGGTGCTCTGTGGACACTGTGGTAGATGCTATCCGGGCGAGAGTTGGAGGACTACTAGGGCATGCTTGAGATATGGGTCGACTGAGCACCAGATTTAGGATTACCCGTTGAGAATTGATCAGGTGAAAGCTCCGGGTTCTAGTACCGTGCAGCCACCGAGAGTAGTTCAGCAGCCACCTAGGGGCCGAGGCTAGGCCAGGGATGGTAATGGCATGGGCCAAGGTCAGAGAGTACTGGGTAGAGGTGCTGGACCGACTAAGGTGAGACAGCCTGCATAGTTTATGCTGCATGTCACCGTGAGGACTGAGATATTCCGGATGTCATCACGGGTACGCTCTTAATTTTTGATGTACCTTATCTTGCATTGATAGACATAGGCTCTACACATTCATACGTAGCTAGTACTGTGTCTGAAACTTCGGGGATTCCGGTTGTAAGTATTGATAGTGAGGTGACTGTTGTGAGTCCTTTGGGGCAGTCTATCCGAGTCAGCAAATTGTATAGAGACGTTCCGTTAGAAGTCCAAGAGACAGTGTTTCTGGTAGATTTGATGGAGCTTCCGTTTAGGGAGTTCGATTTAATTTTGGGGATGGATGGTTAGTCAAACACTGAGTAAGTCTGGACTGTACGACTAAGAGGGTTATTCTGAGAACCGAGGAGAGCAACAAGGTAGTCGTGATTGGAAAACGACGAGATTATCTGACCAATGTGATTTCTGCACTGATGGCAGAGAAGTTAGTGAGAAAAGGGTGCGAGGCATTCTTGGATTACATCAGTGTTTCTGATTCTGGGGACTCTTCGGTTAGGGACATTAGAACTGTGAGGGATTTTCCAGATGTGTTTCCTGAGGAATTACTGGGGTTACCTCTAAGCTGTGAGGTAGAATTTGGGATTGAACTGATTCCTGGTACAGCTCCAGTGTTTATCGCCCCTTACCGGATAGCACCGAAAGAGCTGACAGAAATTAAGGCTTAGATTCAGGAACTGTTAGACCGTGGGTTTATTTGTCCTAGTGTGTCTCCATGGGGAGCACCTGTTCTATTTGTAAAGAAAAAAGATGGGACGATAAAGATGTGCATTGATTATAGATAGCTGAACAAGCTAACGATTAAGAGCAAGTACCCACTTCCGAGGATAGACAACTTATTCGACCAGTTTAGAGGGGCTTCTGTGTTTTCTAAGATTGATATGCGTTCGGGTTACCATCAGTTGAGAGTCAAGGAGGCTGATGTGCATAAGACGACATTTAGGACTCGATATGGACATTACGAGTTCCTAGCTATGCCCTTTGGTTTGACTAATGCACCAGCGACATTTATGGATTTAATGAACCGAGTATTTTAGCCCTACCTAGATCAATTTGTAGTGGTATTCATTGATGACATTTTGGTGTATTCTAAGACATAAGATCAGCATGATGAGCACCTCAGAGTGGTTTTATAGATTCTTCGTGAGAAACAGTTGAATGTGAAGTTCAGCAAGTGTGAGTTCTGACTTCGGGAAGTGACATTTTTGGGACATGTAGCTTCCACTGAGGGGATGCGAGTTGATCCTTGTAAGATTGAGGTTATGTTGGGTTGGAAACAGTCGAAGAATGTGTCTAAGATTCGCAGCTTTCTGAGGCTGACAGGATATTATCGACGTTTCATAGAAGGGTTCTATTTCATCACAGCTCCGATGACTAAGCTACTACGTAAGGGAGTTCCTTTCGTTTGGACTGATGCACAGCAGGAGAGCTTTAATAAGCTCAATATGGTTTTAGCTTAGGCTCCTATTCTGATACAGCCTGAGCCTGGTAAAGACTTCGTGGTATTCAGTGATGCGTCGCATGTGGGTCTGGGTTATGTTATGATGCAAGACGGGAAGGTAGTTGCTTATGCATCTTGTCAGCTCAAGACTCATGAGGTAAACTATCTGATGCACGACTTGGAGTTGGCCGCAGTGATATTTGCACTAAAAATCTGGAGGCATTACTTGTATGGTGAGAAGTGTATCATCTACACTGGTCACAAGAGCATCAAGTACCTCCTCACTCAGAAGGAGTTAAACCTTAGGCAGTATAGATGGGTTGAACTATTTAAAGATTATGATTGCACTATCGAGCACCATCTTGGTAAGGCCAATGTGGTGGCCGATACGTTAAGCCGTAGGGCTACGACCGATCTAAGAGCGATGTTTGCTCAACTTAGTCTCTTCAACGATGGGAGTCTATTGGTAGAACTTCAGGTTAAACTGACATAGGTTGATTAGATCAGAGATAAACAGATTGGGGATAAGTCTCTAGAGTTACGTTTCCGTCAGGTTGAGAGTGGTGTTACTACGAATTTTGGGATTAATAAGGATGGGGTATTGTGTTTCCATAGTCAGATTTGTGTACCAAATAATGGGGACTTGAGGCAGTCTATTCTGAGGGAAGCGCATAGTAGCCCTTATGTTATGCATCCCAGTGGGAACAAGATGTACCGAGATTTGGGAGAATTATACTGATGGCCAAGGTTGAAGTTACTGACTTCGTGGCTCGTTGTTTGACTTGTCAGCAGGTTAAATCTGAACATCAGTTATCTTTGAGTTTGTTGCAGCCTATTAAGATACCGTTATGGAAATGGGAGCGAGTAACGATAGATTTTGTTAGTGGGTTGCCTCTAACACCCACTAAGAAGGATTCTGTCCGGGTCATCGTGGATCAATTGACTAAATTTGCGCACTTCATCCCGGTCAGAACAAACTTTTCTCTACAAAAGTTGGCTAAACTCTACATTTCTAAAATATTGAGGCTCCATGGGATACACGTCTCGATCATTTCTGATAAGGATCCTCATTTCACGTTTTGGTTCTGGAAGAAACTGCATGAGCCTCTAGGTTCGAGGTTAGGCTTCAATACTACTTTCCTTCCTCAAATAGATTGTCAATCAGAGAGGGTGATTAAGATATTAGAGGACATGTTGAGGAGCTGTGTTATCGATTTTCGAGGCAGTTGGGAGGATTACTTGCCTTTGGCAGAGGTTGCCTACAATAACAACTACCAGTCTAGCATACAGATGGCACCTTACGAGGCCTTGTATGGTCGTAAGTGTCGCACTCTCTTGTGCTGGATTGAGTTGGGTGAGCAACGTGTTCTGGGTCCGAAGTTGGTCTCCAAAACTGAAGACAAGGTCCGTTTGATTCGAGATCGACTGAAAGTAGCTTGTGATAGACAGAAGTTATATGCGGATCTGAAGCATAAAGAGGTAGAGTATTCTGTGGGAGACTTTGCCTTTCTTAAGGTCTCGCCATGGAAAAAGGTTCCGAGGTTCAGTCGCAAGGGTAAGCTGAGCCCTAGGTTTATTGGGCCGTACCGTATTCTGAAAAGAGTGGGGCCGATTGATTATCAGTTAGAGTTACCTCCAGAGCTAGACCGCATTCATGATATTTTCCACTCGATGTTGAGACGCTACCACTCTGATCCTACGCACATTGTTCCTATGGAGGAGATTGAGGTTAGGCCGGATCTAATGTTTGAGGAGGAGCTGGTTCAGATTCTTGATCGCGACGTTAAGGTTCTGCAAAGAAAGCCTATTCCCTTAGTTAAGGTGCTTTGGCAGAATCATAGTACTGAGGAGGCCACTTGGGAGCCAGAGGATTCGATGCATCAGTAGTATCCTCACCTTTTCTGATCAGGTAAAATTTCGAGGCCAAAATTTTCTTTTAGGGGGATAGAGTTGTAACGCCCCAAATTTTATGTTTCTGATCTTGCGATTAATTAACACAAATCTGTATTTGCTTCAGTGGTTAAGTGTTCTGAGTGTGTGTGAGAGGTTCCAAGTTCAACCCATGACTTGGGCAAATTTTGGGTCATTTTAGATTTAAGCCCTATCTCTATTCAGTAGGTTTTTATTCGTTTGATTGTAAAAACATATCAGAATGGGTCTGCTGGTCTGGTGGTTAGGTGGGGTGTTAAGGTGCTAGAAGTCCTGTGTTCAATGCTTAGCGTGGGCAAAGGGGATTATTTTTGTTCGGTGGCATGCAAGAGTTTGACTTTCAGTAGACAACTGAGTGGTTGAGGGAAAAGTGAGAGGTTATCTGAAAATCTGATTAGGAACTCTATTCGGTTCTTTCCTCTTTCCCCAATTCTGATGTTTTGCTTATCTCATTTTCCCTTTACCGAATCTGTATTTTCTTCCCCCCTCTTTTTTTTTCGAATTCGATGGTCAAGATCATCTCTTTTTGTGACGCGTTTCATCGTGTGTGTTCAGTAAGAATGAATTTTGTTTCCTGTTGTCAATTGTTTCTTGGTTAGTTTCTAAGGAAATCGTTTTGGTACTTTTGGTTTAGGCGAAGGACAGTAATCGTTTTGTGCAGCTACAGAGAGTAGAGCATTAGGGACATTGGTTTATCATTAGTAAGTGATGATCTTGAGTTTTGAACTGCTTCAGTTTTGGGGTTGTGATTATTCGTAAATTCAGGACTAATTATGGAGTTAAATTGTTGGATATTTAGGTTCTGGAGTGTATCGGGGTTGCTTGAAAATCGTTTCGGAACTAAGTGTGTACCCGAAACCCCAAAAATCAAGAATAAAAAAAAAGTCGAAAAACAAATTTGTAGACACCACACGGGCGTTTGGTCGCCCGTGTGGTAAGCCGTGTGGCAGTACACGGGCGTGTGATCGACGAGCCAAGCCATATGCCTAAGACACGGGTGCATGACACGGTCATGTGCTGGCCGGTGAGCCCGTGTGTGAGACACGGGTTCAACCAATTAAGTCGTGTGGGCCCACACGGGCGAACCACACGTGCGTATGGAATTTTGGGCCAGATCACACGGCCAAGGCCAATTTGGGCTGTGTAGGCCACACGGGTGTGTAGGCCCACACGGGCAGATCATATGGGTGTGTGAGCCCATTTCTCTAGAAAACTTTGTAAGGTTGCACGGGTCACCCTAATCCACTGTGACTTGTCGTAGGGTCAGTAAGCATTACTTAGACCCCTAAGTTCATGATCTGATTATGTGATGTATGATTTAAGCATGTGACACTTAGCATGTAATTCTGAACTGTTTGAGTCATTTGATAGATTGCATTTTTGCATGCCGTATATGCATGTTGCATTGCATTGGGGTTAGGTTGATGTTATATTGGAGGAAGTATTTTGAAAGGCTTTTAAGCCTGATATTTGGTAGCTCAGCTGCAATTATCTGATTATGTGCCACAGTTCGATACAACTTGGTGTGTAGGAATGGGTGGGTTGATTTTATCCCCACATGGTGTGTAGGATTGGACGGAGATGGTGTGTAGAGGCTGGTGGGTAGGACTTGATGATCTATTCTGCATCTGTATTTGAGTGGGGTAAGGCCTAGACTGGTTTTGTAATGAGCTCTGCCCTAGACTATATTCTGATGATTGATTATTCTGTATGTTTGATATCTGTGGGGATTACACACTGAATTTGCGAAAACTCACCACTTTTCTGTTTTATCTGTTCAGGTAATCCCCAGCAATAGACGGGTCGGAGTAGCGGAGGACTTAGCGGTGGCCACATGGTTTTCCACTTGGACCTTTTTCTATTTTCTCATGATTTAATTTATATTTGGGAAAATTTGACGTAATTAAGGCCTTTACGGATTTTCGCTTAATTTTGGATTTTCCAAGGTTTTACGGTTTTTACTGCTAGTAGTAGGAAACTCTGGTTTCCAGCAAAATCAAATGTTTTACGAAATTACCATGCATATGAAATGGTTTTAAAAACTTCTGCAAAGTTTAACGTTTTGAAAATGGTTAATGACACGTTTTGGAAGATAGCATAAGATAATGAAAAGAGGTACCTACGGAGAAATGGTTTTAACGTCATTGCGATTTCTAAAGCACTATCATGTGACATCGCTAAATTCGGCCATAACGTCTAGACCGGGTTTGGGGTGTTACAAAGAGTATTTAAAAATTAAAATTATTATTGTTAATATTTATTATTAAAATAAAATTGTAATATTAAATAATTTATTTATAATAATAAATTATATTAATTATATTAATAATTTGTTATATTATCAAATATAAATAATTAAATATGTATGTTTAATATTATTGAACATTATAATATTTGATATTAATATTTTAAAATTTTAAAATTTTATTATTAATATAATAATATTAAACTTGTTTCAAGTTGTTAGGCTTGAAAATACCAAGTGGGGGTGAATTGGTATTTTAAAATTCTTTGCAAATTTTTTTACATAATGAGAAGACAAAAGAAAAGATTAGACAATTTGATTTATAGGGGTTCGGTCTCAATTGCTTACCTCCATTACCTTGGTGTACCTCAACGAAAGATTTACCAATTCATTATATTTAAATTATTACCTTTCAAGGGAAATGTATAACATTTACAATCTCTATATTTTTCACAAGATAGAGATAAAACATTTCCCTTAGTTTTTGTAGCTAAACTAGAACCCTCTAACTTTTACAATGCTCAATCATAACCTTTTACAAATTACTTAAGGTTATATATATGAGTTACGACAGTTATATATAAATTAAGTTATGTACTTTCTTCCATATACTACAACATTACATCTCAATATAATAGGTCTTTTAAGTAACATACATATCACATCATTGTCATAATTATATCTATAAATTTTTTATTATTTTAAACAATTTCAAATACCTTATTTGCATACAATCATAATAAACAAGAAATATGTCTATTTCATATAAAAACAAAATAATTGAGCTCAAAGTGTCATATCATCATAATATAATATTCATCATTACAAGTGAGACCCATTTTTATGTACATGTTTTTTAAATGCTTTGACATAAGCCTTTAGTTAACAAATCTACAATCATGAGACAAGTTCTAATTTGATTTACAAACACTCTTTGTTTCTAAACTTCATCCTTAATTGTAACACCCCTTATCCATACCCGAGACTGGGATAAAGTATGAGGCGTTACCGGACATATACTTAGACATTTCAAAAATTACGGGTTATAAAATTTCATTCTAATTTCAAATCAATCAAACAACATCATAGTGTTCCTATTATGGACCTACAAGGTCCAAAACATACATTAAATTGATCCAGGACTAAACTGAAATCTGTAGAAAATTTTAGTAAAGTTCCTAAGGTTATGCCTCACACGCTCGTGTGGAGGCAAGCACACGCCCGTGTGCTTGGGAGCACGCCCGTGTCCCTCACTCGTGTTGAATTATTGGATTTATTTTTCATTTCGAACCTACAGGAGTTTTCATACGGCCAAGCACACGCCCGTGTCTCTAGCCCGTGTCCCTCACACGGCCTAGACATGCCCGTGTCCCTCACACGGCCTAGACATGCCCGTGTCTAAAAAATCAGAGATTCTTTTTATGATGTCATCATTCATTTTGAGGCACACGGCCAAGGCACATGCCCGTGTGCTAGGCCGTGTCCTCTACACAGTTGAGACACACGACCATGTCTTTTCCTGTGTGTTTACTACCATGCAATCTGACCTAAAATTTTAGGTGCAAGGGACATACGGCTAGGCAACACGTCCATGGGGGCTAACCATGTGTCACACATGGCCTAGACACATGCTCGTGTGTCTACCTGTCTGGACCTTTTTAGGGCTATTTTCCAAGCCTTTGGTTACCTTTTAACATCCATACACACTTATAGACTTCAATGGTATTTAACATGGCCTAGTTTTACTGTTAAACAACCTTGACATAACTCATTGCATGTTAGCCTCATCTCATCAGCTTAGTACATGCTAAATTATCCTTTTCGTATAAGGGCTTAACATAGCACATTTTACATTTAGGCCATATTATAACCATGTACTATTATATGCTATGTCCACTCTCAAATTATTAGGTCCCATTTCAAGCATCCGTTCATGATAAACCTCATCATCATATCTTATGAAATATTTAAAACATAAACATGCATCATTAGTAGGTTTACAACGTACATGAATATGAGCCATATCTCATGGCCATATACAAAAGAATAGGTATACCATTTAAGCTCTTACATTGGCTAGCCAAATGACACATACAAAAAAATAACCAAAAACCCTATACATGCCATTAAACAAAATAAAAGTATCTATATACCAAAGCGGAACAAGTCGATAGTGTGTTGATTCTCCAACCGTCTTCCAATCTTCACGAGTCCACGAGCTCTATAAGACAGGGAAAAGATAAGGGGGTAAGCATTTATATGCTTAGTAAGTTCGAATAACGGAAAGGTAAACTTACCGATTATTTAACATACAACCATATTAGTCATACATCCCAACAAGTATAGGATAGTTTCCTATCACATGCACTCAAATCATCAAGTCAGTCTCATGTCAAAATATTATAACGTTAATCTAGATGAGCTCATCAATTTAATAATTTCCATTCTCATTTCTCATTTTAATCCCGTTGAATTTCTCGGGAATCTCGATGGATAGCCCATTTACCGTCAAATCATACAAGTGATCATTTTCAAGCATGCACTTCCGCGAACCTCATATTTTATGGTGAGATTACCAGTCTAGGCTAAATCCCCCGTAGTAATAACTCATAGAGAAATGTCGGGATTGCCAGTCCAGGCTAAATCCCTTTTAACGATAATTTCTCTCTTAAGCTCGGATCTGAATTACTAGTCCAGGCTAAATTCAAACCCTAATCGGATTACCCATCCGGGCTAAATCCTTAATGCACCCATATTCTTTAAGAGGCTAAATCACTTTAGGAACACCAGTCTGGGCTAGATCCTTTCTATATCGAGATCAACGGATTACCCGTCCGGGCTAAATCCTTTTCTGTAATACATATAGGATCTCGTATCATGTAAGAATAGTGTATCCATCAGATATTCCTTTTTATTCAACCGAGACATTTTACCATATCATCAGTTTTCATGAATTATTTATATTGTAAATCACCATTTAAAATCATACAGGAATATGCATTTTTAATGTATTTAAATAGTTTACATTCGAGTTACACGAACTTACCTAGTAGTCGTTTCAGATTTGTATTTCGGTTATTTCGAAACCTTTCATTTTCCATGGTCGACCTCTGAAATTGGTTTCTTAGGGTCTATATTAGTAAAAATAAATCATTAATACCTTACATTATTCAATTTCGGCTAAAACTCACCTTAGGGTAAAATGCTTATTTTGCCCTTAACCTTTCACATTTTTACAAATTAATTCTTAGGCTCGTATAATGAAATGC
Organism: Gossypium longicalyx; assembly: GCA_025698465.1. Taxonomy (NCBI): domain Eukaryota; kingdom Viridiplantae; phylum Streptophyta; class Magnoliopsida; order Malvales; family Malvaceae; genus Gossypium; species Gossypium longicalyx. The sequence continues at coordinate 50,638,129 of CM046995.1, forward strand.
ATGAAATTCCTTGGATACCCAAGCCTAGCCGAATATTTTTCATACTTATAGTAGCCCACAATTTTCCCTCATTTCAAGTTTTTCTACCCATGTTTACAACTTTTACAAAATGGTCCTTCAAGCCATTTCCATGAACACTACTTAGTAAAAGTTGTTTACCATCCTTTAAACTTTCATATTCCTCCATAAATCATCAAAAAACAAGCATCTCATGCACGAGTAATTTTCTAAACATGAACCTTAGCTTGAGATATGGGTAGAAATAGAAAGAACATGTTACAAGGATATCAAAAATACGAAGAACATTAAAAACAAGGCTAGGATTGACTTACTATCAAGCTTGAAATGTTGGAAAATCCTAGCTATGAAGAGCATGCAAATTTTGACAACTATGGAGAAAAAATGACTGATTTTTGCTTTATTTTTCCTTTTTGTTACATTAATTAACCAAATGACCAAAATGCCCTTCCTTACTAACCTTTCCAAATTTTCCATGCATTCTCATTTTTGTCTAAAAACTTAGAAACTGGGAAAATTGCTCTTTAAGGACATTTAATTAATAATCCAAAGCAATTTCATACAAATTTCTTCTAGAACCCAAGTTTTGCAATTTATTCAATTTGGTCCCTACTTTCCAATTAGGAACTTTATACTTAGAATTTCTTCATGAAACTTTAACACATGTATACTTTAATATTCTAGACCCCATAATAATCATAAAATATATATATTAAGTTCAGATTTGTGGTCCCAAAACCACTATTCTGACTAGGCCCTATTTCGGCATGTTACATTATTGGCACAAATATTTTAATTTCCTATGTTTTGCACCTTTGAAATATTTGCTATTTCTGGAGAAAAGTGCCTTTGGTGAATTATCAAAATTAATTGTCAACGACTTGGTAATGGTGTCGACTACCTCAAGTCATAAAATATAGTTTCACAACAATGATGTTTGAATAGTATCCTCAATACATGTCATAGAATTTGCTTCCATCTTAGATGATGCAATGACAAACTATTTAGTACTTTTTCATTGTATGAAATAAATAGCCAAAAGTGTGTTTTCTACTGTCAAGGCATTAAAAAAAATTGAATTTGAAATTACTTTGAACTGATTGGCTCTTCTATACATGAACATGTAATCCCTTTAATCAAACCACCCACAATAAAGCCTAAAAAAATTATTCCTTTTTGTAGAAGGAGAAATTTTGGACTAATCAAAATTTATCACCTATCATTCTTGTTTTTATCTCTAATTAAATTAAATTTAATTAATAAAGAGATAAATAAAGAAATTAAATCATTTTAGAACTCTTTTATAAAGAAATCATATTATTTAAGAATTATTTTATCTCTAATTAATTAAATTAATATGAGATAAATAATAAATAAAATAATTCAATTCTTATAGAACACTCAAATGAAGAAGTTAAAATTTACAAGAACTTTTTTACTTGATTGACTGACACTATAAAAAGGGTCACATTCAAGCTATTCAACACACATTCACAAGCTCAAGAAGTCCAAAAATTCTTTATAGAAATCTCTGAAGAAACTCAATAACTTGAAGAAATTCTGATGAATGTTATATTCATTTTGAAGAAAAGCTGCCTTCCAATCCAGTTTAACTGAGAAGAATAATAACTCTAATATCTTAGAGTTATCTATATTTTATTCTTGTAGGATTTTAGGTTTATTTGTAGGTTAATTTTAGAACATCTGAGGTATTTTATTTTATTTCATTTATGTTTTTAATAAATTGTATATTCTTAGTGTTAAACCAAACTCATTTTCAAGTGTTTTCTTACCCAATCTAGGTCCAACAAAGCGTGGAGAAAGTATAGCTTCACATAGGCAATTAAGGTAGATTTTCACTCTAGCGAAATATTTTTCTACCCCAGTAAACACAGGCAGGCAACTCTCTGCTCCAGCGGAAAGTTTTTTCTCTAGAGCGGTGTAAGTACCTGATCAATTTTCAAGAGTTGTAATTTTTAGGGAATATAAAATGGGAATATATACCTAAATTCGAAAGAGGAGTGGAGAAAAAGAGGAGAAGCGACCAAAGCATTCATGCATTAAGAACTAATAGATTTCATCAAGAAAATTGAGTTTCTCCATTGATTTTATTATTGTGTTCTTTTTCTATGACTAGTTATTGTTTTTATTTCAAGATGTTTTTCAATTCCTCCATGACCTAAGCTCTCTTTCTAGGATTGCATTGGTTTCTATGTTTAGTTAATTAAACATTTTTCTATTTCCAGCTCTTTTATTCTTGATAGAGATTTGTTTATTTATTCATTCTTGTTCTTTATTGATAATACTCTAGCCAACTATTAATCTGACAAAACCTACAGAAATTAGAAATGGACTTTCCGTTTTAGGTCTAGAATGAGTAACTCTTAGTTTAAATTAGATGGGTAAATTTGTGATTTGTATTTAGGATAGAATTATACCTAATTACATTGGGTAGTCATAATTGAGCTTTGTTTTTAATCAATTTGGTCTAAATTATTGGCATAGAAATATAGCTTAATAGTTAGAATAAATTAGTTCTTTAATTGTTTGGAAAAGAATTAAGGGAAATTTAGTACCCTGGTTAATAATCAACTCTATTAGGGTAAACTAGGTTGAGATCGAACAATTAGCTAATCCACTGGATGAATTGTAATCCTAGGTTTTTATTATTGATTGATTATTTTGTTTTAATTTGCTTTGCTTATTTTTGTTTATTATACTTAGTTGAGAAATTCTATTATGGATTTTTTTTATAGGAATTGGAGTAATATTTGGTGATTAGTGTCATAATTAGTGATAGCTATTTGTGGGATCGATTTTTTATACTATTTTTTGCGATACATATACTTGCATGTGTGATATTTGACCAATAGAAAGGAAGCCGAAAGTCATTTCTGAAGAAAGCCGCCTTTTGATCCAATTCAATTGAAGAAAGGAGGTCCAAATCTATTTTCAAGATCAGGTCTTGATAATCCTTGAAGCAAATCGCATCCTTCCAAGATCAAGTCTAGACATCCCTTGAATTGAAGCTCAACCGAAGAGAAAAATCAAAGAAATTTTCTTTGTATTCAAGAAATATCCAAAGATTGTAACTTTTTTTAAGTTATAAATAAAATTTGCTCCAAATTTCCAAGTCAATATGTGAGTCAAAATTTGTGTGTACACCTTTCCTTTATATTCTATATCATTCTTTGGATATTACATAATATTGAATTTGCTCCCTTTTTGTATATGAATAATTCTTGTTAAATAACTACGCAAATTAAATCTCTTTAGAATTATTTTATGTAAGTTTTTTGATACAATGCTAACAATTATTTTTGTCTATCATAAAATATTTTAATTCATATCACATAGAATGTATTTAAAATTTACGTGAATAAAAGAGAACTTAGAATAACTAAATAAGTAACTATAAAACAATCCATTTTAAACCACACATTTACATTGCATAGAATGTATTTAAAACTAAATAATTAACTATAATTAGAATAAATTTTAAAAAAAAATGCACATATTTGCGTGAATTTAAAATTTGAAAGTTACTAAAATTAAAACCTAACATTGAACCAAATTCACATCGCAATAACATATTTCTTTTAATATGAAATGAATAAAAACTTATAGGATATGAACTTATAAAACAATGGTGCTAAAAAAAATTGCATTAAACAAATAAAATAAAACAGCCAAGAATTATGCCTTCCAGTGCTTTTTCACTAGGCCTAACCTTAGGGTTATTTTTGGAAAGTCCATTATCAACCAAAGTACATATTTTATATAGAAGGTTTATAAAATAAGTCGTAGAAAGGAGACCCACAAATTTGGAATATCAATACGTACATGTCCTTAAAAACCATAATCTCATCGATGCCATTAAGACCTTGTTCTTGTCATCAAGATTATTAAATTTAATCTGATATAAGTTTGGTCATAAACATATCTTGCCCTTCATTTTCCAAACCCTCTTCACATTATGCTTCAACGCATATTACTTATCATCCAAAAGGAGAGAGACCATCATCCTATCCCCCATCTAAATTTAACACTCAACCTATCAACTTTTAATTTGAATTATTTAATATTGTATTTTTAATAATAATTATTATCTTAAAATAATATTTTCATTTAGATTTGTTGGGAATCGACCCGTATATGCAACAAGAAAATAAAAATAAAAGTAGAGTATAACAAACACACAAATATTTATGAGAAAAAAATTTCTCCGAAGAAGAAGAAAAAAAACCACAAGCAAATAAGACTTTACTAAATAACAAAATATTGAAAGAGTATAGGATGGAGATAATCTCAACAAACAAACCCTAAACCTAGAAAGAACAAAGTACTCTGGCTTAAACCCAAAATCCGCTAAAATTTACGAGACCGTTGGATATAGTTGGCATGCTATAGAATTGTGAGTACTCACCTATATGTGTTTTGTGATTTGGGCGTTGAGACTATAGGACATGTTGGAGAGATAAAGGAATGTGAGCTAAACTCCATTCAACAAGACATGTTTAGTGTGTTGGAGAGTGTTAGCTTTATGCTTCACTTTTGGGATATGTTCGATTCTATGAGTCATTTGATGTATTGGAGATCTGTGTATTCGATGTGTGGTGATAGAGCTCACTTTTATGTTTCATAGCCTCAAGTGTCAAATTATCTTAAAATGTATATATGTGTAATGTGATGTATGCCTAAATGAGTATGTGGTTGCTATGATAATTATCGTTTAAATGTGATATTATTTGTTTTGGTAATACAATGTGAGATGAATGCTTAAACATGTGAATAATATGCTGAATGAGTTGATTTAAGTTTCATGAAAATGTTATTATGTTCTCATAATAAATTGTGTATGTAATTGTGGTTTGGATCATTTCCATTTGACTTGTGAATTCATGTGAATATATCAGTTAGACTTGTAGGTTATTAAAGAATGCATACATTGTTTAGTCCTGATGAATTATTGTTAAATGAATTATATATAAGCGAGTTAAGTGTAATTGCATGTAGGAGTATATGTTAGTTTTATGATTTAATGAAACATGGATATGATATTTTGACTTTATTAGAATATGGTTGTGAACGTGTTGCACATTGTGTAACACCCCTTACCCGTACCCGAGACTGGGATAGTATACGAGGCATTATCGAAAGCATACACAATCACTCATGCAAAAACCAAACTATAAAAAATTTCTTTAATAACTTCATTCACACATACATAAATTGTCCCTAGTATGGGCCTACGAGGCCCAAAACATACATTAAAGGTGGTCCGGGACTAAACCGAGAACTTAAGAAAAGTTTAGAAACTTTTCTATGTTAAGCCTCACACGCCCGTGTGGAGGCAATGCACATGCCCGTGTGCTTGGGACACGCCCGTGTCCCTTACCCGTGTGGAATTATTTTTCATTTCGAACCTACAGGGGTTTTCACACGGCCAAGTACACGCCCGTGTGCTCGCCCGTGTCCAAAAGCATAGACATTCTGTTTATGATGTCATCTTCCAAATTGAGGCACACGCCCGTGTACTAGGCCGTGTCCTCTACACGGTTGAGACACATGGTTGTGCGTCTGCCTGTGTGTATACTACCATTCATACTGACTTAGAAAATTTGGGTGCAGGGGACACACGGCTGTACCACACGCCCATGGGGCTATCCGTGGGTCACACACGGTCTAGACACATGCCCGTGTGTCTACCCGTGTGGACTATTTTAAGGCTATTCTTCAAGCCAATAGTCACCCTCATTCATTCATACACTTAGGCATAAGTCATAACATGCAACATGGCATATTTAGTTACTCCAATATTCAATTCCATAGCACTTCCATATCAACATAATGTCATCTTATTGCCCATTCATTTTATTATACTATTTAGAATCATTCCACACCAATTTCATGCATTGTTATACTTGTTACCCAAAACTTCAAGTTATGCATTCATGACTATAGTCATTTTAAAACATCAAGTCATCCCTTATCTCAAACACCTAACTAACACTTTATCATGCATCCATCAAGCAATAACATATCATATCATTGAGGCATTGACACATGTATGCATGGGTAATTAGGCTACAACCCAATGATCAATCGTAGGCCATATCACATGGCTATTACAAAACAAATCATCAACTTCATAAGCCTTCACAATTTGGCCAATTAGCATGACACATATCACACAATGACCAAGTCTCCTATACATGCCACACTCAAAATAGCACATTCACTATACCAAATGATTCTTTGATAGTGTGATCGAATGCTCCGACAACGTCCGATCCCTAAGCTAGCTTGGCAGAACTACAAGAAAGAAATGAGAAGGGAGTAAGCATTTAAGCTTAGTAAGTCCACATGCAAATAATATGCAATATTATTATGTCATGACCATACAAAGCATAATAACATATCTATTAAGGTCAATCATCACGTAGGCATTCTAGCTCCTTTATCAAATATTCACATACACATATGTATATGTACATAAACTTGCTTACTCTTCATGTATCATTCTTTAACAAGACATCATTGAGTACAACACACGTACCTGTACATACTTGTAGCAATTCAATAACTTTACCTTTATTACCATGCTCATCTTGGAACTTTCATTGCATCCTATTTTATATCAACCATTAGTCTTACCCGTTGAACTCTTGGAATACTATTGGATACACGGAAGCTTGCACCTAAGTGCCATATAAACATGGGTAGAACCCAATCACATGTGACGCATCCATTTTAAACTCGGACCACTCAACGAGCTCGGATGCTCGCATCCATATTGAACTCAGACCTCTCAACGAGCTTGGATTCTACATATCTCACGAACTTAGACCACTCAACAAGTTCAGATTAACCACATGTTTCACGAACTCCGACCGCTTAACGAGCTCGGATATCATAAATGTCACGAACCTAAACCGCTCAACAAGTTCGGACTTCTTAATTTCCTAGTGACATGTCACTTGTATCCTAAACTATTCCTAAGGTTCAAACTGGATTTCTTCTTCTCTTGTATAAGGCATTCTCTATTGCACTTGTTCATGGTGTCAAAATATCTCCATAATATTTCTCATGCTTGTAATATCATCAATAAACATAACACATACAATAATGACATAATGGAAATCATGCAATACCAATGCTTTAAAACATATTACATTGTCACATTATTTACATGTGTACTTACCTCGATACAAAAACGATAATAATCGAGCCTAATCGTTGTATACTTTATTCTTCCCTTGATCAAGACCCAGTTCACGTCTTTCTTGATCTATAATGTTAAATTTAACTAATTTATTATTCACATTGTTCAAATTCGCCCATAACTCATGTTTTGGTAAAATTAACCTTTTACCCCTAATTTAGTCCTTAGGCTCGTAAAATGAAATGCATACATTTTCCTTGTTACCCAAGCTTAGCCAAATCTTTACTAGGCTCATATCAGCCCATATTTTCCTTTATTTCACATTATCACTACCCATCTTTACACTTTTACAAACAAGTCCCTTATTTAGGTGTTTTCACTAAAAATCACCTAGTAAATGATGTTTACCTTACATCAAACATTCATATTCCTCCATTAATCAACAAAACACATGTATGCCATACATGGGTAATTTTTCAAACATAAACCCTAGCTTAAAATATAGCTAGAAATGGATAGATCATGTTACCGGAACTTCAAAAATACAAAGAACATTAAAAACGGGCTAGGGAAGCACTTACTATTAAGCTTGGAAATGTTGGACAAAACCCTAGCTATGGCTATTGTAATTTTCGACAACACTTGGAGAAGATGGACAACATTTTCACTTGATTTTTCCATTTTTATTCTTTTTATTACCAAATGACCAAAATGCCCTTAGGGTTTCTCTTTCCAATTTTTCCTATGCATGTCCATTTTTGTCCAAAATTATATAAATTGGTCAAATTTCTAATTAGGACCCTCTAATTCATAATCTAAAGTAATTTCACGCTAAAAGCTTCTAGAATGCAAGTTTTGCCTTTTATTCAATTTGATCCCTAAAATTCACTTAAACATTTTATGCATAAAAATTCATCTTGAAACTTTCACATAAGCATGCATTCATAACATATGCCTCATAGAATTCATAAAATAATTATTTCTATCTTGAATTTGTGGTCTTAAAACCACTATTCTAACTAGGCCCTAATTCGGAATGTCACAACTCTCCCCCTTTTAGGGATTTTTGTCCCTAAAAATCTTACCGATAAAAAGGTTTGGGAATTATCTCTTCACAGTCTCTTCGGGCTCTCATGTAGCCTCTCCAACCCTATGCCTTTGCCATAGAACTTTCACAAGAGTAAAACTTTTGTTTCTCAATTGCTTGACTTCCCGAGCCAAGATCTTAATTAGTTCCTCACCATAGGTCATATCCGGTTTGATTTCAACCTCTGTCGGCACAATCACATCAGAAGGATCCGATCTATATCGACGCAACTTGGATACATAAAATACATTGTGAATCTTTTCTAACTCAATCGGTACAGCTAGCCAGTAAGCAACAAGTCCCATCCTTTCAGTAATCTCATACGGTCTTATAAAAAGAGGACTCAACTTACCTTTTCTGCAAAATCTCAAAACCATTTTCCATGGAGATACTTTTAAGAATACCTTGTCGCTGACCTGATACTCAATCTCTTTCCTTTTTAAATCCGCATATGACTTTTGCCTATTCGATGCTGCTTTTAAGCAATCTCGAATTACCTTCACATTTTCTTCAGTTTCTTTGACCAAATCAACTCCATGAATCTCATTCTCTTTAAGCTCAGTACAATATAAGGGTGTACGACATTTACGTCCATAAAATGCCTCGTAGGGCACCATTTTCAAGCTCGACTGATAATTATTGCTATAGGTAAATTCAACCAAAGGTAAGTATTTTTCCCAACTACCTTGGAATTCAAGAACACAACATCTGAGCATATCCTCAAGTGTCTGAATCACTCTCTCGGATTGTCCATTAGTATGTGGATGAAAAGCAGTACTAAAGTTCAGCTTTGTACCCAATGCTTATTGTAACTTCTTCCAAAACCGCGAAGTGAATCTCGGATCTCTATCCGAAATAATCGATAAAGGCACTCTATGAAGTCTCATAATTTTAGAAATATACAATTAAGCTAACTTATCAAGTGAATAATAAACACGTATCGGTATAAAATGAGCTGATTTAGTCAATCTGTTAACCACAACCCATATGGTATCTTTCTTTCTCGGTGTCAATGGCAAGCCTGTTGTAACACCCCAAATCCGGCCTAGACGTTATGGCTGAATCTGTGATGTCACATTGAAGTGTTTTATAAATCACTAATTCGTTGAAAAATCCAATCTTTAAAAACTACCTTGGGATATTGACAAAATTTGAGATGTCTTGTTCTTTATGAAAACTCAAGTTGGCTTAATTTAATTATTGTTCATATTAGGTTGTTATAAAACTTTAAAATAATATTTGTTGTGAAAACCCTTAATTTGTGATGCGTAAACGTGGTGTTTTTAGGAAAAAAAACCTTTGTTTATAATTTCTTGAAAACCCGAGACCTACAACTAACCAATAAAAATATCAAGTATTACAATCCCCAAAATAAAATAAAAAAATTTAAAGAGGCCTTATTACAATATAAAAACCCCAAAAATAAAATCTTAATTATAGTATATAATAAAATAACTACGTTGGGTGGCCACCTTAAGTCCTCCATCACCTCAATCTGTCTAAGCTTGGGGATTTCCTGCACAAACAATAGACAGGTGAGTTTACGAAAACTCAGTGTGTGAAATCCTATGATAGCAATCAACCAGAGTAAACGCAAACTGGGCCTAAGCCCTTTAGTTCCAGTTAGGGGCCTTAACCCCTTTCAATAACAATAGCAGACTGGGCCATAGCCCATTTCAGTAACAATGGCAGTCTAGGCCTTAGCCCATTTCAGTACAGTATGCAAACAAAGGATCCTACCCAAACCATCCGCTACACACCAACTCCGTACCAGCCCTATACACTATGTAGGGATAAAAATCGACCCACCCAACCCTACACACCAAATCGTATCGAATTCGGTACTAAATCAGTATTTGCAGTAGGTTTGCCAGTAATAGGCTTATAGCCTTTCAGTACACTTCCTCCAAAATCATATATCCCGCCCCTTATAATGTAACATAATATCATACGTGTATGCAGAAATATTATGATCAGAAACAATCATACATAGTACAGGGGTATTTCAGTCAATTTACCTCACAGGAGTATAACGGTCATTTCATCAGTATAGGGTCTGAGTATACTTATCGACCCAACAGTAGGTCCACGGTCATCTTAGGCGACCCGTGCAACCTTGACAGTTAAACAGTGATATCGAGCCTACAACCCATATTGCGGGCCTATATGGGCCCATACTCTCGTATGGCCCACATCGCCCAGAAATGGCCTTAGCCATGTAGTTCACAAAGCCTGGCCTACGGTTTACCACACTTTGTGTGATTTTTTGTGTGAGGCCCACAGCCCATTGGTCCCACACGGCCCAGTATGGCCCACTATCGTTTTGGCCCATGTGAACGCTTATATAACACCTTTACCTATGTCCAACACCAGAATAGGGTACGAGGCATTACCGGACTTAAACATACACATTCATGCAGAAATCGGGCCATAAAATCTCTTTTAATACAAAACCTTTCAAATACATGCACGTTGTCCCTTATTTGGGTCTACAAAGCCCAAAACATTCATCGGGAACGTTTCGAGACTAGACCGAGAACTTTAAGAAGTTAGAAAAACTTAGAAAATTTTTCCATGAAACAGGGTTACACGCCCGTGTGGACATAGGGACACGTCCGTGTGCCTTTGGCACGCCCGTGTCCTCAGGCCGTGTAACTCTCTGTTTATGACGTCAGCATACACATCGAACCGGCCACACGCCCGTGTCTTCAGGTCGTGTCTCTCACACGGTTGAGACACACAACCGTGTCTCAGCCTGTGTAGACAACACTTAGGCTATTTTCTAAGCCTTCATGTTACCCAATGCACATCAAAATCACAAATCATGGCATCATTTTAGGGATTAAACACTCTTTATTAAGACATATCCTTAACATTAACATATCCTCTTACAAGTAATGTATCTACTCATGCAATACCAAGCCTAGACTACTTAATTTCACATTCATAAGACTTGTCATTTTGATGACCACTTTTATCATTATATTATGGTTACCAACTTATTCATTAAGCACTCATGTTCAATCATTCTTACGTTGTGTTTATAATGTGCAATTACTACATGGCTATGACCACCTCAATTGGTCATAGAGCATACATCCAACACACATGTCATATTACTAACCATGCATGGCAAACAAACATGATCACATTATAAACATTAGACATAACATGAATAACTAGGCTTACAAGCCATAATCAATATGAGCCACATCTCATGGCCATATGCATATAACTCAATACAAGCCAAAACATTTGGTCAAAGAAAAATAATGCATGTCAATCAACTAGATTCCTATACATGCCACTCGCTTGAAAATTTCTAATATATACTTCATTTTTTCCCAAAGGTAACGACTTGATAGTGTGATGCTACCTCCGATGATCTCCAACCCCGAGCTAACTTGAAAACACTAAAGGAAAGGAAAGGAAGGGAGTAACATTTATAGCTTAGTAAGACCGTATGAAAATAATAGGCAATTTATCAACTTGCTTCTCATGGTAATACAACCCTATTTGCTTTTTCACTCATATTTTAGTCAAGCTGTTTTCTTGAGTCGTAGTCACTAAATTATTTATATCTTGAGCTACAGAACTCCAAATTAAGATCCGCTAATTTTACCTGAAACTAGACTCATATATCTTCTTACCATAAAAATTACAGAATTTTTTGTTTAGCAAATTAGTACTATTTATTCTGTAAATTCGCCCCTAATTTGCTGCTCAACAGCTTTGACCAGTCTTTACTTAAAATTAATTATCTCCTTATATGGAATTGAATGATGTTTCCATTTATTTCTATTAAAAATATACTCATTAAGGAATCTATTCATATAAGTTATAACCCATAATTATTTTTGTACAATTTTTGATGATTTTCCCAAATTAGAACAAGGGATTTCAAAATCGTTCTGACTATGTCTCACACAATTTCAAATATCTCATAATATAAAATTCTTTTGCTTACACCGTTTCTTCTATGTGCAACTAGACTCAATAAGCTTCAATTTTGTATTTTATTCAGTCTCTAATTCACTTTCTGCTATTTTTTTGTGTATTTTCAAAGTTGGACTATTGTTGCTGTTTGAAACCGTTTTATTACTATATTTCACTCTTTTATGATCATTTTTAAATGGGCATTTATGCCAATCCATTTCTCCTTTCATGTTCATTAAGCCACCAAGTAAAGGAATATACATTTCATGTCTCAATTTAATGTGGCCTCAAAGTCTCACACATAATCATCAATCACATTTCAACCATCATGGTACAAATACATATATGTACATCATAAACACAAAACCATAATCACAAGGTCATCACAATTTCATTTTCATAGGCATAACTTACTTATTTGTATCCTTACCAAAGGTGCATTGCTTCATGTTCGCAATAGCATTTAAGCTTCGAATACATACTTGTACCTTTTCAACATGCTCATATATTTACCTTCTCGCTTTCATCGCAAGCTTTAAACTATCCGTTGAACCACTTGGAATACCAGAGGATAATTGGGAAATCTTACACATATCGATGCCGATGCCATATCCCAAATATGGTCTTACATTGGCTCTCACATATTCGTGCCGATGCATGTCCTAGACATGTCTTACACTAGCACATCTCGTAGCCGATGCATGTACCAGACATGTCTTACACTGGCTTACATCTCGAGGCCGATGCATATCCCAGACATGTCTTACACTGACTCACATAACAGCAGTGTCTCAATACCCGTATCCTAGGTATTTCCAAAGGTCCAACCGGGATTTCTCAAGAGTCACATCGTAGCCAAGCTCGTTCGAAGAATTGATCATACAATTCACGTGGTTCGTCACCATAAGAACTTTCAGTTCATTTCATCATTCTATAATTTACTCATCTCAACAAGATATCATATTTCATTGATTTCCAATATTTCATAAATACACAAAGTAAAATAGACATATTAAGCTTTCGATTATTTCATAGGGTAAATATTTTCTCATACACCCTAGCACTAACACATAATTCAATACAATAATAACAAGGAGATTTTCAAGTATAACAATAATAACATTAATAACATGCTTATTAAATCACACGGACTTACCTCGAATACGAAAACGACAAATTTACCATTTTGGTCTATAACTTTGTATTTTCCCGATTTAAGCCCGAATCTTAGTTTTCTTGATCTATAATGATAAAAATTTACTAATTTAATCACCACATTAATTAAAACATTCAACAATACATAATTTAGTAAAATGACCATTTTGCCCCTAGACTTTCACGAAATTATGATTTTGCCCTTAGGCTCGTAAATAAATTTTTATCACATACTGTTATTACCCAAGCCTAGCCAAATAATTTTTATACTAGAAGCTGCCCCCAATTATCATTATTTCATACATTTATCACTTATTTTACAACTTATGCAAAAAGGTCCTATTAGGGGTTTTCATGAAAATCTCTTCACAAAACTATGACTCATTTTCTTTCATAAAAATTTAGCAAACAACACAAATCCTTTCATGGAAAGTCCCTAAACTATCAACCATTTTGCAAGATAGTCCCCTCATTTGAAAGCTCATGTTACAAGGATTCTAAAAATGCAAAAATCATCAAGAAAGGTCTCTAAAATTACTTACTTGCAAGGGATTGAAGTTGCTGAAAGTTAAGCTCTAAAACCCCCCATTTTGTTGCCCTTTTTGGTGAAAGAGAAGAAGAAATGAAAAAAAATGACAACTTTTTCTTTATTTTATTTTATTACTAAAAAGTCACCTAATATCCCATAAATTTTGGCTTTTTGAAAATTTTGTCTCCCATGGCCGACCATACTCTACTTAAAGGCCTATTTGCACTTTAAAGACTCCCAATTATGGTTCTCTAGCAATTTAACACCTTTGGCTATTAAAACAAAACTTTTTCCTTTTATGCGATTTAGTCCTTTTTCGAAATTAAGCTCACAAATGCTAAAATTAATTCACCAAAATTTTCATGAACTCATATAATCATGTTGTAACACATAAAATAATATTAAAATAAATGTTTTTATCTCAGATTTATGGTTTCGAAACCACTATTCTGACTAAGCCCTATTTTGGGATGTTACAGCTCATGGCCATCTCGTCGACCACACGGTCATGGTTTGCACCACAGCCTGCAACACAAGCGACTACATGCCAGTGTGGTGTCAACGGCCCACTTTTCAGCTTTCCAGCTTTTTGCCGATCTATGCTAAGAGCAGCGTGACTACTCATACCTGTTATGGAGTTGTAGCCGAAAATGCTTCCGAGATCGAGAACCTATGGTTAACCACAAACCTTCATTCGTCTCCACCCTTGATAAATCAATACCATAATATTGAAAATGCTTAAGCCACACATCGCTACTTACCAAACAACAATCGCAAGCTCCTCTAACTCCAAACTACGTGCTCTCCCTCTAATGCTTTTACCTTCACAAGAAAGTTAACTGATTTATAAGAATCTTCAACCTCACAAGAATATAATCGATGATTAAAGTACTTACCACGAATGACGAGATTCTTTGTAGATGAAAGGCAATCGGCCTACACCTTGGTTGTAGAAACTGAGCCCCTAGCAACATATGAACGAAACAGGAGGGGTTAGATTAGCATATCCCTAAGATAGGCAAGGAGAGAATAGCTTTTTAGCCTAAAAGCTATGAAAGTCGAACCTAGAGAAGGAAACTAAATAAGATTCGGCTAGAGTATCCAAACCACAACCACTTACCAACAGAACAAGGGGATTTCGGCAGCCCCACAGCAAGAATTGGTCAAAACACAGAAAAGAGAAGAAGATGTTTAGACCTTAATAGGTTCGACCAACAAAAGAAGAACAAAGGTTTTCAAGAGGGGAAAAGTATGGTATTCGGTCCAATAGAGAAAGAATGAATAAGAACGGAAAAGAGAGTATTCGATTTCAAAGTAGAGGATGAGAAGAAGAAGATACTCAATTGGGATAATCGGCCTTCACTATAGTCCGGTAGTCGGTTTGAATCCAAGAAAGGATGGAGAGTAAAAAATCACTTAGGTATATGGCCAAAAGAGGAAACAAAAGACTGAGAAAGGTCTTCAGGAGTATTCAGT
This sequence comes from Gossypium longicalyx, assembly GCA_025698465.1. Taxonomy (NCBI): domain Eukaryota; kingdom Viridiplantae; phylum Streptophyta; class Magnoliopsida; order Malvales; family Malvaceae; genus Gossypium; species Gossypium longicalyx. The sequence goes on from CM046995.1 coordinate 50,653,495, forward strand.
TAATGCCAATAAACAGAAGAAATAAAGTTGCCAACCCCAAATATTAAAAACAAGGTCTACCCTTTTGCTAGCTAACACAAACCGACACCCCAAAGCCTATAGCCGAATTTGACCAAAAGAACACCACATATTCGGTTACTACACTAAACACCTCCTTACATCCTCACACAACCAAACCCTAAGTGCCAGAGTCTTCATTTGGCACTAACTCCCCACCATTCGAAATCCCTTGATTCTCTCCTAAAACTCTCCTCATATCTCTCCTCAACTCCCTCTTCCAATCCCCTCCATGACTGACTGCCTCACCTCAGTCTGTCCAGCATCTCTGCTAGGTGCTCTATATTCGCGGCCCATATCGTTACCACCCCTAGCCTGACTACGGCCTCTCGATGGTTGCTGAACTACCTTCTATGGCTGCAAAGTACTAGAACCTGGAGCTAGCATCTGATCGACCCTCAGTGGACACTCCCGAATGCGGTTCTCTAATAACTCAAACCTCAAACACGCCCTAGTCCTCCTCTAACACTCGCCCTAATGGCGTCTACCACAATCTCCACACGGCTGCAATCCAGTAGGAGCAATAGTGGCCCTAGAGTCCTGACCTTTTTCTTAAGCCTCTGCACTGAACTCAAGGCTCCAAATCCCTCCTATTCTTACCCCTCTCATCGTTTCTATTTTGGTGCTCAGCACGCTTAACCTCTTCAGCGATCTTCGCCTTCTCCACCAGAACGGAGAACTCTCGCTCCCTGTGCAGAACGATCAATACCCTTAGACTATCCCTGTAATGCCCTGTACCTGAGACCATTGCCGGAGTCGAACACGAGGTGTTAACAGCCTTAATTCATTGCTTAAACAGCTCAAACAATTTAATTTTAGAAATTCCAGACAAGCTGGCTAACTGCGTCATAGTTGCTTAAAAATTCATATCTCGAGTTCTGAAACTCAAAATCAAATTCCATAAATTTTCCCTAAAACTAAACTCATATATCTATTTAATAATTTTTTTCTAGAATTTTTGGCTAGGCCAATTAGTACAGTTTATTAGTTAAAGTCTCCCCTATTTCAGGGTTCGACTGCTCTGACCTCTATGTATTACGAATCAGATATCTCTCTGTACAGAATTTCAATGACTATTAAGTTTGTTTCTCTTAAAACTAGACTCAATAAGAAATCTGTACATATAAATTATGACTTTTAATTATTTTTATACAATTTATGGTGAATTTCCAAAGTAAGAACAGGGGATCCATAAATCGCTCTGGCCCTGTTTCACAAAAATTTAAACATCTCATAAAATATAACTCATATACCTGTTTCGTTTCTTCCATATGAAAATAGACTCATAATTCTTAAATTCCATATTTTATTCATCATTTAATTATATCTCTACTATTTTTAATGATTTTTCAAATTCATGTCACTACTACTGTCTGAATCTATTTTATGGTAAATTTTACCTATTTCATGGTTTCCATGGATTAACTAGCAATTTGACATACATAATACCAAATATGATCATAATTAGCCATTCCAATGGCTAATCATTACCAAGCATTTTTATAATACTCAATAACCATATCATAAGACCATATATACAAAATGATTATAATGCTATACATGCCATACTCAAAATATACAAGCCATTACGCCAAGATGGTATACGGATAGTGTGAGCGTGCCTCCGACCGTTCCCGATTTCCGAGCTGGCTTGTCAACACTACAAGGAATGAAAAGGAGGGAGTAAGCATAAATGCTTAGTAAGTTCACATGCAAATAGCAAGTAACATAACCATATAAGCAGACATAAAACATCATTTGCATAATCATCACCAAGACATTCATATCATATTTTCATTTATCATCTTACCATATTGTTGTTATATCAATTTTTCAACCCGAGGGTTAAGTACATACCTGTTCAAAGTATCCATTTCACAACACTTACCAATACATCCCTTTCATCTTGAGTATTCCTCCATTTGAGTAGAACTTTACCCGTTGAACACATCGTAATATAATTCGGATACATGGAAAGTTTGCACATAAGTGCCACATATGTAGCCAAGCTACTATGTAACCTACCCATAAGCGAACTCGGACTCAACTCAACGAGCTCGGGCATTTGCATCCATAAGTGAACTCGGACTCAACTCAACGAGCTCGGATGCCTAGTTACATTTCACGAACTCGGATTCAACTCAACGAGTTCGGACATTCGCATCCATAAGTGAACTCGGACTCAACTCAACGAGTTCGGATGCCCAAATATCCCAGTGACATGTCACTTGTATCCTAATCCGTTCCTAAGGTTCAACGGGACCTTTTTCCCAATCATGTGTCTCAACCATCTTCTACGGAATACCGATACCAATACTCGGTAGTATTTCACATTTTTCAAGTATATCACATAATTTGACATATTATCAAACAATTATCACGAGTATAATATTTCATAATAATTATCATATCATTTAAATAAATAAAAACATTTAAAATAATAACTATGTTACCAACATTTACATATGAACTTACCTAGTATGCGAAAATGTCTACTTTTACCATTTCATCCACAATTTGGTATTTTCCCCATTTTAGCTCGAATTTTAGTTTTTCTTGCTCTATCATTTAAAATATAGTCTAATTAGGACTCACATTATTCAAATTGACCCAAAATCATATTTTGGAAAAATTACAATTTTGCCCTTAAACTTTTGCATATTTACACTTTTTCCTCAAAGCTCGTAAATTAAACTTCAGCCTATTTTCTTATTTTTTATGACATGCTGATCATTTTTCCCTTCTATGGCAACATCAAATTCTCACTCTAACATGTACTTATGACTATTAGGTATTTTTACCGATCAAGCCCTTTTGCTCGTTTTCACTTAAAACCGAGTAGCACAAGTTGTCTAACATAATTTAAAATCTCATATTCTATCATAAAACACCAAAATACACAAATTTCACCTATGGGTATTTTTCCAAATATAAACCCTAGGTTAAATTATTGCTAGCATAAGCTAAATCGAGCTACCAAGACTCAAAAAACGTAAAGAACTTGAAAAACGGGGCTAGAATGGACTTACAATCGAGCTTGGAAGCTTGAAAAACCCTAGCCATGGTTTCTCCTTGCTATATTCGGCCATGGTGAAGAAGATGAGCAAAATTGGCTTTTAATTTTGTATTTTAATTCATTTTACCCCTAAATGACCAAAATGCCCTTACTACTAAACTTTCCAAAAATTCCATCCATGTCCAATTTTTGTCCATAAACTTAGAAATTGGTAAAATTCTATTTAAGACCTCCTAATTAATATTTCAAAACAATTTCATACTAGAAACTTCTAGAATGCAAGTTTTGCAAATTATTCGATTTAGTCCCTAATTTCAATTTAAGCACTTTAGGCATAGGATTTCATCACGAAATTTTCACACAATCATGCAATCATATCATAAACATCAAAATAATTATAAAATAATTATTTCTATCTCGGATTTTGTGGTCACAAAACCACTATTCCGACTAGGCCCAAAATTAGGATATTACAATCCCTAAGACCATCCTCAAAATGGATACATCTCTCATATTCAGACGCCACCATACCTCACACATAGCGGCTTAGTCTCAGAAACTCAGCCTCATACTCGTTACTGATTGGTCTCTCTAAGTGAGGTTTAGGGACTCACACCTACGAGCATCGATATAACTTGCTCCCATATACTTTCCTTGGAAGGCAGACTTAAAGAACCCCTAAGATAGACGATCGGGCTGAGTGCCCTCATTAATAGTTAGCTACCACTGATAGGCCTCATTGCGAAGCAACGAGACTACACCGTTCAATTTTTTCTCAGGAGTATAGTCTAAATCATCCATTATCCTCTTAGTAGCCTCCATCCAATACTCAGCCACATTAGGAGTGACTCCAGTGACACCCCTAAAAAGTTCAGCTCCATTAGACCGGAGTTGTTTCGTAACTGACCCTCGGCCTCTAGATCTAGTGTTGGGCCCAACGACCCTCTCCAGTATCCTTAACATAGCTTGGGACAATGTGTCGTCCCCAGTCATGCAATCTTGAGACTCATTCTCAGTAGCAGGTGACACCAGCGTATCATTCGTATCCAGGTTTAGCATACTGCCCAGAGAAAAAGACTCAGCTTGAATCCCCCTACGGCCTTTACCTCGGCCTCTAATACCACGTACATGGATACCTCGTGCACTTATGTCTATTCAGATTTATCTGTATCACAAATTTTATGAATCAGTTACAGTTTCAGTATTTATTAACAGATGTTTTATGTAGAGCAGTATCATAAATTCAGAGTTTGTTTTTAGTAAGCACAGTCTCTATCAGTTTCAGTTTCACTACAGTTTCGGTATACACTAACTAGAGTGTTTTCAGAACAGACTATCTTTAATATCATAACAGTTTATCAGAATACTTACAGGATCGGCGTTGGAGACTCAGTATGCTACATTCTCAGTCAAATCATTTCATATTATTTGAAATCAATTCTTAAAAACCAAGTTTTAAAACCCAAAATCCACGGTCGAGTTTTGCAACCTGACTCTGATACCACTAAATGTAACACCTCAAACCCGGCCTAGACGTTATGGCCGAATCCGACGATGTCACATGGAATGGAATTTGAAACAAAATTTAACAAGTTAAAACATTCCCGTTTATTAGTTTCTATTTATCTCTTGTCAACTTCAAAATCATTTTCCCATTAATTTGGTTCGTTTAAAAACATATTCTGTAGCAGATTTTTTTAAAACCGTGATATTTAAATAAAATCGTTCGCGTTTAGGGAAAACAATGTTTTTAATTAAACTGAGTTTTCATCGAGTTTGCAATTTAAAAATCCATGAAAAGGGTTAAAATCCAAAGTAAAAGCAAACAATACAAAATTCCAAAATACATAAAAAAAATACCCCAAAAATAATAGAAATTAAAAAACCTAAATGGAATTAAATCAGTTCAATAGTCATGTGGTCACCGCTGAGTCCTCCACCACACCGATCCGTCTAAGTCCGGGGATTACCTGTATAGATAAAACAAAGAGAGGTGAGTTTACGTAAACTCAGTGTGTAATCCCTACAGAAGACATGCATACAATCAAACAATAGTTATCAATCAAAAGCAGCTTGGGGCCTAAGCCCATTGTAGGTTCAGATACAGTTTAGGCCTTAGCCCATTCAGATACAGTTTGCACATAGCAACAGAAATCAGTATCCTTCCCACCAGCCTCTACACACCATCTCCGACCATCCCTACACACCATGTGGGGTTTAAAACACCCACCCAGCCCTACACACCAAGTCGTACCGAGTGCGGCACATATCAGTAATATTGCAGCTGAGCTGCCAAATAATAGGCATGAAAGCCTTTCAGTACACTTCCTCCAATAATCAATTATCCCACCCTAACGCAGATGCAAATAAACATACACAACGCAGATATACAGAAATACATGCTTACATGCTATTATTCAATTATCAATCATACATACAGATCAGTAACATGCATAAATTTACCATGCTCAATACATACATTGTATGTTCAAACCACACAATTTATGGTCTAAGTAGTGCTTACCGACCCTATAATAGGTTCACAGTCGACTTGGGCGACCCGTGCAACTCTAGGAAACATTTTAGCTAAATGGGCCTATACGTCTATGTGGTTTGCTCGTGTGGCGCCCACACGCTCGTGTGGCGCCCACACGCTCGTGTGGCCCACACACCCAGTTTGGTTTAGCTTGTGTGGTCCACACAGCCTCACCCTGGCCATCACACTATCGTGTCTTGCGCACGGCCTGACCTTCGTCGATCACACGCCCATGTTGTCGCACACAGCCTACCACACGGCCTTGTGGCGTCGACAGTAAGGTTTTCAGCTTTTGTCGAAAACTCGTTTTCTTGCGTTTTCGGTACACACCTATTATGGATTCGATGCAGAAACACCTCTGAGCCTTCTAGAACCTATAATCGACATATAACGCTCTAAAATCAATCACAATTCTCTATTAAACCGAAAACCCTCATCAACAGTAATTCAAAAATAGCGTTCAACACTTACAACAACTATCCCGAATGATTGACTACAATTCCGTAGGAGGAGAATCACGATCAGGATGCCTCGCTGCTGCCAAAAAATGAGTTCAATCATCAATGGGAAAAATTCCACATCGCTCAAACGGATTAAAAGAACAACTCTAAATTTGAACAAAAACCTCTTACTTACCGAACGTATAAACACAATGCCGAAATAAATAAAGAAGAACAATCTTTGTTGAAATGGAAAAGAAAAGAAAAGATTTTTGTTCAAAAAGGAAAGGAAAAAAATAGAGGAGCAAGAAAGGTGAATGTCAATTTTCTGCAGAGAATTTCTTTTTGGGGAAAACAAGTTTACCCAAATCCCTAAATTCACTCATCTAGTCACCCACTACTTAGAATTCCAACAACACTGAAACACTTGTGCAACACCCAGCAAAAATAAACTCTCACGCTTGCTCAAAGATTTGAACTCCAGACCTCCAACACACCAACACACATCTTAACCACTAGACCAATAATCCCATTCTGATATGGTTTTACAAATAATTAAATATAAGTCTGATGAACAAGATAAAGACTTAAGTAAGAAAAATACCAAAATTTGCCAAATGCAAAGCTTGAACTTGGGACCTCTCACACACATCCAAAACATTTAACCACTGAAGCAAACAAATATTTTGTGTCACATTTTCACAAAAGCCAAAATAAGAATTTTGGGGCGTTACATAAAATAACCCTAGACTAATCAAGGTTTAACTAGGAAACAATACAGAATTTAACAAGGAGAAGAGAATTTGACTGAATTGGGAAATACGTCGCCACATCGCAACGTCATATGTCCCTTGTCAAGACGTCATTCTTCACATCGTCGGGACGTCGACTCTTCCTCGTTGCAACATCGATTAGTAAATATAAGGCACACTCCATAAAATAATTGAATATAATAAAAATATATTAACTTATCAATTCAAATATTATAGTAGAAAATTTTCAAGTAATAATTAGAATATTTTTTTACATATTTAACATACAATATAATTTTACTTTATGTAATTAAGAAAAATTAACCTTACTCCAAAAAATAATAATCAACATAATTACTTTTAATATTAATTAAGTGATAGCTAAGATTCTTAAAATTCTATTTAAGTAATAACTCTTTTTTTACATTAATAAAATTAGCACAACTTTTGTAAGAAAATTTGATATCGTATGTAGTATTAATATGTCAGTAACAATGATAATGCAATAAAATACAGTAGCAGTAACACAAAAGAATACCTGTAATCGGAAAAAGTTAAAAATTAGAAGAAGAATTTTGTTAAGGCCTGTATAAACAGTTTCCTTAAGACAGATTCATCCTCTCCTCGGTGCTTTGAGTAACATTGGACGTCTATCTCCCAGAATATAACAACAAATGATCATAGTAGTAGCACAACAACAGTGATCAATCGAACACAATCTTGATTTTTTCTATTATCAGGAGAAATGAATTTAGAATGAATTTTTGATATTGATAATTTTAATGATATGTTTTTGAAATCTCCTAACTTTGCTTTATATAGAGGAGAAGAAATGAAAGAAAAGATTTGTTGAAAAATTAATAGACATGAGTGAATAAAGAAAATGAATGAAAAAATTTAATATTAAACCAAGAGATACATTTTTTTCAAAAGATACAACTGTATGGAAAAATGCATTATTAAACCAAGAGATACAATTATTATTCATCACTCAATAATTATTTTCCAACAACTTTTGTTTGCATATAAAATTTTTAAACTAATAATTGTAAATTATAATTATCACTACTTTTTCCTATACTTAGAGTTCTATTCAAGTAATAAATATATTTTGAAATTATCACAACTCCTTTTAACTAATAATTTTAATTTAAATTCTAAATTTTTTTAATGTGTAATTATCGCAACTTCTATTAAATTATAGTTATTTTTGAATGTGTTATCACAACTTCTATTTTATTTCAATTTTTTAAATTAATAATCCTAAATTAAATATTATAATTATTTTTAAATGTGAATTTAATAATAAGATGGAAAATTAAAGGTATTCTCAAAATTTTTTTCTAAACTCATGCTTTTATATATACTAGTTTTTAAGTTACACGCAATAGTTTTATGTGGTTATTTTTTTTTAAAGTAATGAAAATTAAAAAAGAGTGAGAAATGACCGATAGTAAAATATGGATATTTTATTTATATAAATATGACATATTTTAACCTAGTATAAAATTATGAATATTTTAATTATATAAATATGAGTATTTGTTTAAATAATGGTTAGCTTCATTTATCCCTTACAACTCTAATGTGTCAACATGTGCTCTCATATATGTAAATCAAATTAAGTTTTAATTAAACATTATTTATTATTAAGTTTATATATGACATTGATTATTACAAAATATTTTCTTATTATAAAATAAATTTCAATTGTTAAAAGAAAATTGGTCTATAATATTTTATAACAAATATATTTATGTCGTATTTGTTTTACAAAGAACAATGTTAAATATAAATTTATAAATATAAATTAAACTTAATCAAATAATGAAATGTTAAGAAAATCTCAAATGTATGTTTATTTCATTGAAAACAACTTTTATGAAATATTTTTAGAAAACCTGCCAAATAATAGAAAATGTTTTATACAGATTTACCCAAACACAAAAAAATTAGCTTTTCCAAAAAAGTAAATTATTTTCGATAAATTACTTTTCGAAACTCATTTTTAGTGAAACAAACGGAGCGTAATATACTATCATATTAATTAATATTACTTTTATTGTTATCACATAATAATATTAATAAATTATTATTCTAATGAAAATTTAATAATATAATTAACAGTAAATGATATTTTCCTTAATTCAATTTTTTTTTCAAATATGTACTTTTATATATTATACATTATATATGTATATATTATATTCGTGCATTTATCATTATGTTTCCATGTGTAAATTAAAAAAAAAAAAAAACTTTTAATAACACATTTCTTTTAATATGGAATGGATCAAACTTATGTGGTCCAAACTTAATTTAAACTGATAAAACAATTGCCTTCAGAAAATTGCATAAAAGAAGAAATAAATTAAAAAGAAATGAGGAAAAATTTCAAGAATTGCCTTCGTATGCTTTTTCACTAGGCCCAAGAATTATTCTTTGAGAAGTCCATTATCAAACATTTTCATCATTTACTTCACTTAGAATTGTTGATGGGTTGGATGGAATTGAACTACGAGTTGTTAGTAGGCATGTTTTTATCTCAATTTGATCATCTAAATTTACTATTAATTTAATATTAAAATTTTTAAAAGAATTGTAAATATTTATACAAGTTTATAAAATTTGAATAAAAATGCAGTTTAATTAATAGATACTAATAACATTGACCGAGTTGGATTAAACGAGTTATTCAAGTCTAAATTTATCAAGTTAGAAAAGTTTTTCAGTCCATGAATATGTTTAACTTTACTCCTTAAATTTTAAATTAAAGTATGAATTTTGATCTATCATTATCTAAAATTATTTTCATTTAAATTTTAAATTTATATTATAATAAATAGTTAGAGTTTATTTTCATTTTAATTGGACAAAATTGATAACTTTCTTTGAGTTCTGGTTAACAATCTTAATTTTCATTTAACTGCCGTTGAAAGATATTTAAAAAAATAAAGGTGAAGTGCTGCAATTCCAATCTCATTAGAACTTTGTTTATTATGGCGTTTGTTGTGACAAAATGGTCTTTATGACTGGAAAATAAATTTATGGCCCTATAATATAAGTGAAAGAATGGATAAGTCTTGTCAATATTCTATGTATTTTTGTCTTTGAATTACTAATCAAATTCCATCATTTCTTTAATAAAGTTAACTTTTGCTTAAACATTTTTCCTCACATGCACATCTTGTCTGATTTTGATTCAAGAATTGAAAAAAAAAAATCAACAACCATTTGAGCAACATAATTTAAAGCCAATTAGAATATGATTATACTAATACTAATAATTATATTATATTATATTTATATGTTATTATATTATATAAATAGATGAATAAAGAATGTCATAGTCTTGACTTAAATAAAGTGATAATTAAAGCTCTTGTCAGATATTTATTTGGTATATGTTTAAATTGTATTGTTCTCATCTTCTACCCTTAATATTGTGTCAAAAATAAAGGACATACTCTAGTTACAATTTCTAATTAGCAGTGACTCCGCCCTCTTCAATTTTGTTAAATTTCATTTAAGTCTCTTTAAGTTTTTAAAACTTTTATTTTTCTCTTATAATTTGTGTTTAAGATTAGGATAAAGTTTTGTTTTCTAAAGTTTATTTTTTTTAATTTTATTTCCTTTATAGAATTTATAATTTTTATGATAAATTTAAAAACATTTTTAGTTCAAATTGATAAATTAATACAAAATAGTATCTAAATATTAATTTGGTAAAAATAAAGTTAAATAATTCCAATATCTAACTATGAATAGTATATAAATAGTAACTAAATAAAAAATAAACTTAAATAATTACAATATCTAATACAAATTGAGCAATAAACTTATTTTGTTTTTCCTAAATTTTAGTGATCTTATGATTATACCGATTTTAAAAATACATTGTTAAAATTAAGTCTAGCCCGTCATCTCGAAATTAAAAATAGCTTATTAAAAGTGGGTTTGGCATACTTTGAGCATGTTTGTTTTTATTTAAATACCCACCCTTCCCCATCAATATTTTTGGCTTCACCCTTGATTGCCATGACCTAATTTATCTCGCAGGGCATGAGCCATGTCGTGAATACATAAGTTGGAATTATTCTCTTTGGTGCTCACAACTTTTTTAAAATTTTACCATCTTAAGTGTGTTTTCATATATTTGAACCCACACCATAACACAAACTAATTAGTACTCATTTCTATAGATTACACTCAATTGTATGTTATGACATGTGAATATCTAAAAATAATAATTCTAACATATCTACTTACAGCACGACCCATGCCTCACTAGTTGGATCGTATGAAGGGGTTAAGTCAAAATTTTTTTAGGAGGGTCGAAATTAGGTTATAATTTTTACAATAGTAAAAATATAATTTCACCATTTTAATAACTTGTATCTTTATAATTTTTAAATGTACTACATCAAATTTTTATCATTTTTAGAAAGGACAAAAGTACAATTTTATTTTTATTAATTTAAAATTTTAAAACATTTAAAAGATTTAAATGAAAATTTTTCTGTTTTAGGAGTTGTACCTATCAGCCACTACCTACGCACCTGATTGTATGGCCACAAATATTGTACTGACCAAAGTTTATTTTTTTAAAAGATGCAATAATGATAGTTAAAACGTTTTGGAAAGTTGTCTCTGAAATTTTCATTTCGAAGTGAAGAAAAAAAGCATAAAAATTGCAGCGTAAGAAATGAGAGACAGAGACTCCAATCATAATTGATAACTTATCCTCTACTCATCAAACCTAATAATTTGGTTCCAAAAGAGATCCATGCATGATTGGCAACAACAATGTAGTGAGGCAAGGGACAATATAACCGTGGCACAAATGCAGTTATGTATTTAAAAAACAAAGGGTATATTATGGTTTAGTATTATTAATTGCCAGCTCCAAAGTCGAGAGACATTGCATGATCCAACCCAAAATCAAAGGGTATTATAGAAAGGGCAATGGGGGGAGGGGTGATGCAACTGCTCTTAAATCTTATCTAATATAGCAAAATGACAACAGTTTGGTCGGAGGTTAAACCATAGACCTAAAAGTGCTGTGGGCACCTAATAAAAGCAATCACAAAACATTCATCGCTTTGATAAATGTACATATATGGACATTTGATTTAATTATTGAATGTGACCTTCCCTTTCCTTCATCTCTCCGTCGTTTCCCTTTCCTGCCCTCCATTATTTTGCTTTGATGGAACTTCCCATTCTTGCTCCTCCACAATCCTTGACCAACCATACTCCTCATTGCCAAATTCTGCGCCGAGCAACTTAAATGGCCGGTCCATATCGAAATTGCAATAAAAACAAGAAATTGCATGACTATGATACCATGTTTAAGTCATAAATTTTTAAGGAAATGATAAAAGGAATTTTGAGGAAGTTTTAATCGAATTAGTCTAAAGTTATTTTTTTATTAGGGGAAGAAATAGGATAACACGTATTAAACTCATGCCAAATAAATTGTCTAATAAAAGTTTTGACTATTATTCCGTTTAAATCAAAACAAGCTAAAATTATTTACATAGATATCGATATCTTTTCTGTTGATAACTTGAATCATATAAGGAGGTTGACGTTTACTTGATTTGTGGGTGCTGCATGCATCATTAATGACTTCCTCGCTTGATCAATTTCTCCGCAATGAAAAACCCGAGAGATCTATCATTAATTCTAAGAAAAACATTGACCTTTCATGACAATGAACCAAAGACTTAGAAAATAATACTGGCATTTTGAAGCAACTATAAGTTTTTTAATGAAATATAAGAAAATACGGGAAAAGGAAGCTTCTTGGTATTGACATGTTATGGTCATTTTGAGAACATAATTAATCTTTGTTAAAACTACAGAAATCTACCTAAATTTTATTTAATTCCAGAGTAAAAGGTTGAGAAGAAAATAGTGAATTATTGGAAAGAAATTTCCTTTTTAAAATGTAGTACTAGTATATATTAAAAAAGTTGCATCACTTTCTCCCAAACATTTCCTTTTAATTATATAAATTTAAAATAAATATTGATCATTCACAAATGTGGATTATAGGAAAGAATTGGATATTTTGTTAGAGAAATAACATTTGTTGATTTATGCATCATTAATGAATAATAATATAACATTTTATTATTGACTAAAATAAAAATAATAGAGAATTTAAAAATAAATAATAATTTTATTTAAAACATAATTGACTATTTTTTAATTATAATAATTATAAATAAATACTAATAACTCTCGATTTAAAGATTTAACGTCTCAAGTTTAGACTTTAATATCATGTTTAAGGTTTAGGGTCTCAAATTTAGATTTTTGTGTCATTTTAATTATAAAATGATTCGGCATCAAATATTCTCTCTTTATTAAAAGGGAAAGGAAACTTTGGATTACAAACTTTTACTAATTATAAAATATTTGGACAAGTTAAATAAAAATATGGATATATATATAAAATTTATGATGTCACTTGTAACACCCCTCACCCGTATTCAACGCTGAAATAGGGTTACAAAGTATTATCAAACTTTTCACACAATTAAACATACATTTCACATACAATTTAATCAATTCAAATACAATTCGATCACAACCAATCATATTGTCTCTAGTATGAGCTTACGAGGCCAAAAACATGCATTCGGGATGGTTCGGGACTAAACCAATAACTTTGGAAACTCTTAGAACACTTAGAAAATTTTTTCAAAAACAAGAGATACACGCCCGTGTGGTTCGGTCGTGTGTATCACACGGCCAAAGACATGCCCGTGTCACAAGCCGTGTGCACATTCGAAATGGGAGCACATGGCTGTGTCCCAGCCTGTGTCCGACCCTGTGTAACACGGCCAACACACATGCATGTGTGGCTAGCTCGTGTGCCCTAAAAATGGCCATACACGCGCCGTGTGCTAGGCCGTGTTTTGGGCCGTGCCAAACTTGTAGGGTATACTAACTTATGCCACATGGCCAAGTCACACGCCCGTGTGTGAGGCCGTGTGTAGCATATTGACTTAATTTTACTTTCAACACTAAGGGACACACGACCGTGTAATGTAACCGTGTGTCACACATAGCTAAGACACACGCTTGTATCTTTGCCCGTATGGAAAAAAAATAGGCTATTTACCAAGCTATTTTGCCACCAAATCTTCATATACCTACCATAACCCAATTGGCACAAACATGGCACATATAAGCATTCAACTACTCTCAATCAAACATCATTTAAACCATTTCAAACACCAACCAATAGAAAAACATATCAATACCATAATAAACCATTCCATTCATACTAAACTTCACTTATACAATTCAACTATGTAAGAATTGCTAATCGTGCATCTTTATGCTCAATTTCAAAAGCATATATCATCTCAAATTTCTATCATTTGACTACCACAATATCTACAATCCATAAACATTTCAAAGCCAATCTCTTGTTCATAACATAAGCCACATATATATATTTATATACATTTTCAAACCAACCAAAATAAGCCAACTCTCATGGCTATATATATACAAAGCAAAGCATAAGTATTTACAAACCATTTCAAATGGTACAACACATTACCAAATATACCAAAATAACCAAAGTTCCTATACATGCCATATACTTAAAACATAAGCTCAAAAAGTACCAAAATGGTAGTAGGATAGTGTAACAATGTCTCCGACGATTCCCGAGTCCGAGCTAGCTTTAAATTCACTATAAAACATAGAAAATTAAATAGAGTAAGCTTTATAGCTTAGTAAGCTCGTATGAAATGGACTTAATATATCTATAAACACATAATTCATCAATTGAACATAAACACATATAATTCATATTAACTAACAAACCTTTCAAATACTCATTCACAAAACTTTATGCATTCCTCACTGTTTCTTCGATTTAAAGCTTATATGATTTGTGTACATACCTATACCATAACGTATCAATCTCATTCTCAACCATACCATTCATTTACTCGTTGAACCATTCGGAATAAATTTCGGATACTCGGGAGTCTCGTACTCTAAATGCCAATATCATGGCCCGAAGCCAAATCAATGAAACTCGCACCCAAAGTTCCGATATCATGCCTCGAAGCCAAATCAATGTAACTTGCACCCGAAGTGCCAATATCATGGTCCGAAGCCAAATCAATGAAGCCCACACACGAAGTGCCGATATCATGGCTCGAACCCAATTCAATGAATTCCCTAATGAGATGTCACTAGTATCCTAATCTATTCCTAAGGTTCAACAGGGATTTCGTATGTCAAATCATTGTCGAATTACTATCGAATATATTCGTAGTCTCGTATTCACAATTTATACAATATCAAAGCATATAAAATACATTTTTAATGAAACTTATTACATACGAACTTACCTCAGACATAAAAACAACTAAATGGATCGATTAGTCGAGAACTTTGTCTTTCCCTTGATCTAGATTCGAGTTTCGCTTTTCTTGATCTATATGTAATAAAAATTAGCTTATTTAATCATCCCTCTATTCAATTTAGTCCAAAATTCACTTTAAGGTACTTTTACACATTTGCCCCTAATATTTCATAACTTTTACAATTTAATCCTTATTTCATAAAAATACAAATTAATGAAATTTAAGACTAACCCATGTTAGCCGAATTTCTCTAGTACTCATATCAGCCCATATTTTTTCACATTTCAACCATAAAGTTTTCATATTTCACAATTTAATCCCTAATTTACATTTTCACTAAAAATCACTTAACAAAACTTATATAACTATCATCAAATATTCATAATCTATCATCAAACATCAAAACACATGCTTATTCATCAATGGAAACATTCAAAATCTTTAACAGTTTTACAGAATAGTCCCTGGGCTAGCTAGACCTAGTTGCAACGATCTCAAAAACATAGAAATCATTAAAAACCGAGTCAAAATACATACCATGCAAGAGGAAAAGCTTATTTGGACCTTGAAGCTCTTTTAATGGAGTTTTTATTTGTTTAGTTTCGGTTGGATGATGAATAAACAAGATGGTAAATTGTTTTTCTTTAATTTAATTTACTTTAATACTAATTTACTTATTTAACCTTATTTATTAACCATCAAAATCAATTAATATATGCCCAAAATTGTCCACTCACAATTAAAATGGTCTAATTACCACTTAAAGACCTTAAATTTAAGGTTCTATAGTTATTAAACACCTTTAGCTAATAGAAGACAACTTTTATACTTTAAGCGATTTAGTCCTTTTTTTTTTATCAAATTAAGCATTTAAACAATAAAATTTCTTAACGAAAATTTCACAAAATCATATTATCATGCTGTAGACATTAAAATAATGATAAAATAAATATTTCAACTTTGGATTTGTGGTCCCGAAACCACTGTTCCGATTTGACTAAAAATGGATTGTTACAACTCCCCTTAGGGATTTTCGACCCCGAAAATCTTACCAGCAAAAAGGTTAGGGTACTATTTTCTCATAGATTTCTCAGGCTCGCATGTAGCCTCTTCAACCCCATGACGTTGCCAGAACACTTTCACTAAGCTATGCATTTATTTCTCAACTCTTTAACCTCTCGAGCTAAAATTTAGATCGGTTCTTCGTTGTATGTCATGTCGGGTTGAATTTCAATCTCTGTCGAAGAAATTACATGTGATGGATCTGATCTATATCGGTGCAACATCGATACATGAAATATATTGTGGATCATTTCTAATGGTAATGCTAACCTATATGCCACTGGTTGTAACAACCCGTTTTTGGGTCAATCAGAACAGTGGTTTCGGGACCACAAATCTGAAGTAGAAATATTTGTTTTATTATTTTTTTAAGGTCTACATCATGATAAATTAATTGTGTGAATAATTTGTTAAGAAATTTTATTGATTGAGTACCCAATTTGACTAGAAGGACTAAATTGCAATAGGTGCAAAATTTGAGTTCTACAAGCTAAAGGTGTCTAATTGCTATGAAATTTTAAATTGGAGGTTCTTAAATGGAAATTAGACCATTATATCCTAGGATGGACAAAAATGGATATGGTTAGGTGAAATTTCAAAGTTATGCATTAAGGGTATTTTAGTAATTTGGCTAATAAGGACAAAATTAACAAATAAAAGGTGTCCATCTTCTCAATTTCATCCCCCATAGCCAAAAATTGCAAGGGAAGACATAGCTAGGGTTTGGCCAAGCTTTCAAGCTCGATTGTAAGTCCGTTCTTGTCCCATTTTCAATGATTTTTATATTTTTGAAATTGTTGTAACTTGATTTAGCTATTTCAAGGACTAATTTGAAAGGAAGTTCAAGTCTAAAATTTTACCCATATTGAATATGTTTGTATTTTGATGTTTTATGGTAGAAAATGCATGTTTGTTGTTAGTTAAACAACGTTTGTAAAGTGGTTTTTGATAAAAAATGATAAATAGGGACTTATTTATAAATGTCTATAAAATGTGTAGAAAAGTGTGAATAAATGAAAAATGTGGACTGTTATGAGTACAAATAATATTCGTCTAGGCTGGGGGTTGTGATGAAATTGAAAGAAATTCATTTTACGAGCCTAGGGACTAAATTGTAAAATGTTGAAAAGTTAGGGGTAAAAATGTAAATTTTTCCATAAGATGTTTTTGGGCTGAATTGAATAATGTGATGATTAAATAAGTTAAATGTGGTATTATAGATCAAGAAAAACAAAGTTTGGATCCCTTTGGTCGTTTTTGTAACCGAGGTAAGTTCGTATGTTAAATAAGCTTTATTATAATTGTATTTTAAATGCTTTAATTTATGCATGAATTGTGTAATCGACTTTATGAACACATTTGGTGACATTCTGGCAAGCGAGAAACCCCAATCGAACCTTAGGAATAGATTAGGATACAAGTGAAATGTCACTAGGGTTTTATGTTATGTGATCCAGGTGCTGGTCCTGTATGTCCTACCGGTGGCTGAGTATACTGGCATATGTTACGGTTACTTGATAGCTTGTGTGAGCTGTACCGAGTAGCTACGTCTTGACTGACAGCTTGTGTGAGCATGCCCGTTGATGGCTCGAGAGGGAGTATATATGTGTTACGAGATAGAGGTAGCAATGGTTATATATGTGACACCTTGTGTGTAAGATTTCCCAAGTATCCGACATTATTATTCCAAGTGGTTCATTGGGTATGACAAAGACGAGAATGAATATGAAGTTATTACGAGATGGTACATGTATGTACTTAAAGCTTATGATTATTAATTCATGAAGTGACGATTTCAAGGTAAGTTTGTGATGGAAGTGAATTATGATCATAAGATTATGGTAAATTATATTATCTTATGTTATATTACTTGCATGTTAATGTATGGTAAGGTCTGCTTATTTCTTTCATACGAGCTTACTAAGCTATATAGCTTACTCCATTATATTTTCTATGTTTTATAGTGTCACCAAGCTAGCTCAGATTGGAGATTGTTGGAGATCGCATCACACTATCAAGCTGTCATTTTGGGGTATCGATGATGTTAACATTTTAAGTGTATGGCATGTATAAGGACTTGGTCATTTTCTCATATGTGTCATTATGAATTTGGCTAAATGTATTGGCTTGTAATTGTCAAAGGCTTGATGTGGTATTTGGCCAAGAACTTGGCTCATTTTGGTTGAATTGGTCGTAAGCTTATATATATTTATGTATGCATGCATGTGTAATTATCTCTTGTGTGATGTGGTTTATAAATGCTTGATAAATGGTTGAATGTGACTTAATGGTTTTGTTGTTGAATGGATAAGATTGGCTCATTGATATGCTAGGAAAAATAAGTAAAATCATGCATGTTATTGGTAACCAGATTAGAACTTGTAGAATGCGAGTTTGGTATGATTTGGTTTGGCAAAAAATGATGCTATAAATATGTTGAGTGTGGATGATGAAATGATATGTTCTAACCTTGATTATGGATGTTTTGTTTGCCTAAATATGCCATGATTTATGCAATTAAGATTGTGGGTATGTATGTGCAAATGAGGGTGGCAATTGGCTTGGTAAATAGCCTTTATTTTGTCCACACGGGTATGTGCCTAGACCGTGTATGACACACAGCCTGCCCCATGGGCATGTGTTTTGGCTGTGTGTCCTCTGCACCTTAATTTTGAGAAACAAAATGCTCAAAATTGAGCACAACAGCAAAGACACAGGCGTGGTCTCAGCCATGTGAGGGACACGACCTCAAACACGGGCGTGTGTCCCGACCGTGTGAAGTCTGCACCTATTTTAAGAAATTTAATTAACCACAAGGCCTAGCACACGAGCATGTGGCTTGGCCGTATGACTTCAATTTGTTCATGCTTTGCAAAGCAAAGAGTTACACTGGTTAGGGACAAGGGTGTGTGTGACCACACGACCTGCCCACACGGGCGTGTCCCAAACCACACGGGCGTGTGACCCCTGCTCATAGCAAAAATTTTCTAAATTTTGTAAAAATTTCTTAAGAGCTCGGTTTAGTCTCGAACCTCTTCCAAAGCATGTTTTAGGCCTCGTAGGCTCGTATTAGGGACTTTATGATTAAATACAAATGGTTTAAATTTGGATGCCAAATTTATGACTCGATTTGTATGTTTGCTTGTGATGTAAGTCTGGTAATGCTTCGTATCCTGTTTCGACATTGAATACGGGTTAAGGGTGTTACACTGGTCCTATTCTTTCAATAATTTCATATGGCCTGATGAATCGCGGACTCAACTTGCCTTTGCGACCAAATCTAAGGATTTTCTTCCACAGAGAAACTTTTAGGAATACTTTGTCACCTATCTAAAATTTAATGTCTTCTCGTTTCAAATCCGTGTATGATTTCTGTCGGTTTGAAGATGCTATCAGACTATCATGAATTACTTTCACTTTTTCTTCAGTCTCTCAGATCAAATCAACCCCGTGAATCTTTTTCTCACTCAGCTCGGTCCAATACAATGAAATTTGACATTTGTGGCCATATAAAGCTTTGTACGGTGCCATATTTATGCTCAATTGAAAACTGTTATTGTACGCAAATTCAACCAATGGAAAATATTTCTCCCAGTTGCCTTTGAACTCTAAAACACAACAACGAAGAATTTGTATTACTCTCTTAGATTGACTATCTGTTTGCGGATGAAAAGCTATACTAAAACTCAACCTCGTACCAAGAGCTTCTTGTAGTTTCTTCCAAAACTACAATGTAAACCTCGGGTCTCTATGTGAAATAATCAAAACTGGCACCCCGTTCAATCTAACAACCTTTGAAATATACAATTCAGCCAATTTATCAAGCAAATAGTCTGTATGTATCGAAATGAAATGTGCAGACTTTGTTAATCAATCTACAACAACCCAAATAGCATCTGTCTTTTTCAGAGATAGAGGCAAACCCGATACGAAATCCATCGTAACTATATCTCATTTCCACTCTAGTATCATCACAAGCTATAGTAATCTCGAAGGTACTTTGTAACAGTCCGATTTAGACCCTAGTCGGAACAGTGGTTTCGAGATCATATAACTAATTTTGAAAAATATTTTAATATTATTTTCTGTGTTTGTTATATGTGAATTTATATATGCGAAGTTTCTGTGATTTAATTTGTCTGTTTCTGTGCTTAATTATGATAAAGGACTAAATCGCGTAAAATGCAAAAGTTGCATGCTAATTGTTAAAGGCATTAAATTGCTATAAAAAGAAAGTGTGAAGCACTTGCATGTCAATTTGACCATTGATAGTGCATTTTGTCATAAAAGGACATGTGTTAGGTAAAATTTTATGTTAACTCATTAAGGGTAAAATGGTAAACTAATTTTTAATGTTATTATTAATAAAATAAAATGAAAGGAAGCCATTTTATCATGCATGATAGCCAAAAATCAGAAAAAAGAAGTAGGGTTTGAAGCTTTTATACATTCAGTACTTTGGTAGCTAGATTGAGGTATGAAATTTGTTCGGCTTTTGATAATTTTTACGTTTCTGTGATCATTGCTTCGTGTTCTTCAAAACCCATGTCTGAATTTCTGTTTCTATTAAAGATTATGAAAAGTGCCATTGATGATTATATGAGCTTTGTAATGTTTTTATAAGGATTATGAAAGATATATGTAAGATTATCATGCTTTATTCTTGAATTTTTGATGGAATAGAGCTATTTGGGTTAATTTGTGAAAATGAGGTTTTGAAGGACTAAATTGTGAACTAAATATGTTATTTGGGCTTGTATGGAAGCTATGTATATTCGGCCAAACTATAGTCTTGGTAAATTTTGCATATTTGTGATTTTATGAAAAATAGACTAAATTGTCAAAGTGTGAAAATGTAAGGGCTAAAATGCAAAGTCCCCTAAATATGTGTTCATGGATTATTTTGAATGAAATAAATGATTGAATGGTTGAATTTGAATTGTATTAGATCTAGAACAAAGAAAATCGGACTTAGATCGAGGGAAATCCAAAATAGTTGAATAGTCGACTCGTTTCCGTCTGAAATCCGTATGAGGTAAGTCAAATTACAATTACGTGTTAAATTGACTAAATTCTACACATAAAAATTGTAATCTGTATTGGACGGCCTTGAGAGCTTGAATGAATAAATTTTGAGTAAACTCCGATAATATGCTAGTATCTGAAAAGCTCTGTACGTTTTTAAAAGAACGTTGACATTAATCTGAGATATCGTGTAAGATTGTGTCTGGGACACAGGCCTCAATTTGAGATTTACGTGTAAGACCATGTCTGGGACATCGGCATCATATCTGATTTCGTGTAAGACCCTATCTGGAACAGAGGCATCGATACTGAATTACATGTAAGACCATGTCCAGGACGTCGGCATTGTACCCGTCTATGAGTATCTATATCGTTTCTGAACCATCTGATGATAGAGTACGAGATATGGGAATAAATATATGAAATGTATAATCTATACAGGTATGTTGGTATCGTACTAAATTTCTGAATATGAAAGACTCTGTTTCTGTTAAAGAATGAATGCGAAGCATGTATGAAATCATGGAAATGAAAAATGACATATATACAAGCAAATGAGCATGGTTAGGCTCATGAATTACTTTGTGAAATGGCTATGAATTTTTACTATTGAGTTTTACTTTATATGCTTTAATAGTTAGACTAGTTGTATTTGGCTTACTAAGCTCTTTGCAGCTTACTCTGTGTGATTTCTGTCTATTTTACAGTTATCGTAGCTACTGAAGGCTCAGGGATAGTCGAGGATTGTCGTCATACTACCAAACTTATTTTGGTACTTTTGAAAGTGTAAAATTTTGAAGTATGGCATGTATAGGCTAGAATGTTTATGTATTTAAACTTTGATATGTAAATATGTTATGCCATAAGAGTTGGCTAGCAAATGATATGTTTGTGCATAGTTTTGGTAAATGGATTGTGATGCCAAATTATGTATGCTTGTAATGGTTATATAACCTTATATGTGGTGGTCATTTTGAAATATGCCAAGTTGAGGAAATGGTAAGTTTAAGCATGAGTTAGAAAGTGTCATAAGTGAGCTATGAAATGAGCATTTTGGCATGTTGTTGTAATAAGATTTTAATGTGTTTTGATATGGATTTGAATAGGCTATTGAATGATGATGATTTAGTTATAATGAAGCATGTTCTGAGCATGGAATTGGCTGAAAAGTTTGGTATAAATGTTGTTTAATATTGCTTGTAGGAATGACCCAAA
This sequence comes from Gossypium longicalyx, assembly GCA_025698465.1. Taxonomy (NCBI): domain Eukaryota; kingdom Viridiplantae; phylum Streptophyta; class Magnoliopsida; order Malvales; family Malvaceae; genus Gossypium; species Gossypium longicalyx. The sequence continues at coordinate 50,676,000 of CM046995.1, forward strand.
AAAAGATGGCAAATTGGCTTAAACCAAGCCTGCATTGTGCCACACGGTCAGGGAACACAGGTGTGCCTCGTGGCCGTGTATGCAAAGCAGTAACTTTTTAAGATCACACGGTTAAGAAACATATATGGCCGTGGCCTTAAGTCAGTAGCCAGCTAAGTATTACACGACCATGGCACATGGTCGTGTCTGTTGGCCGTATGTAAAAGTCAGTATATATACTCTATTTTGGCACGGCTGGATCATATGGGCATGTCTAGTGCCCGTGTAAGGCACACGGCTTGGTCACATAGGCGTGTGACCTCAACAAATTTGAAAATTTTTTCTAAGTTCTGAAATTCTGAATGCGTTCAGTTTAGTCCTGACCTTTTCTAAAAGTATGTATTAGGTCTTGGAAACCTCCATAAGGGATGAATTGTTGATTTGCTTATGCATTAACATTATGTGATATCTATGATTCTGTATTGATCTGTAATGTTCTGTCTGTCTGGTAATGCCCCTTACCTATTCCAGCGACAGTTACAGGATAGGGGTGTTACATACTTGATGTTCAGCTTTATTGTAACAACTCAATTTTAGGGCTAATCAGAACAGTAGTTTCGGGACCACAAATTCGAGGCTAAGAAATTATTTTATTATTTTATTATTAATATTATTTTGGTGTCATAATATGATTATATGAGAGTATGAAAATTTTGGTGAATTAATTTTAGCGTTTATGAGCTTAATTACGAAAAAGGACTAAATCGCTTAAAGTGCAAAAGTCCTATTTTGATAGCTAAAGGTGTTAAATTGCTAGAGAACCAAAATTGAGGGTTTTTAAAGGGCAAATAGACCCTTTAGAAGCTGATGGCCTACCATAGGGACAAGAAATTCAAAATGGTCAATGGGTAGGTGACTTATTACATATTAAAATATTACCCTAGTGTCTAGCCATAATTTTTTTTCATTTTCCCTTCTTCTCCCTCGATTTTTTTTGAAAAAAATAGGGTTTTTGGAAGCTTGAAATTTTAGCAAATTGTAGCCCTCACAAGTAAGTGATTTTGATGGTCTTTCTTGATGATTTTTGCATTTTTAGAATCCTTGTAACATGAGCTTTCAAATGAGGGGACTATTTTGCAAAATGGTTGAAAGTATAGGATTTTACCGTGAGAGTATTTATGTTGTTTTATAAAATTTTATGGAAGAAATTGAATCATATTTGTAAAATAAATAACTTTGGTGAAAGGATTTCTCATGAAAACCCTAATAGGACCATTTTGTAAAGTTTGTAAAATAGATGGTAATATTATGAAATATTGGAAATTTGGAGTTGTCATAAGAGAGATAAATGGTCGGTTAGGCTTGGATAATAAGGAAATTCGATAAAAATCAAATTTCGGACCTAGGGGTAAAATGGTTATTTTGTGAAAGTCTAGGGGCAAAATGGTCAAATTACCGAGAATATGAATTATCGATTATGTGAAATTATCTAGTGAATTTTTATCCTTTTAGATCAAGAAAAATGAGGAATGGACCTTGACCGGAGGAAAAACATGGTGTACGAAGACTAGACTCGTTTTTACAAATTTTGTATCGAGGTAAGTTCACACACAAATAATGCAATGTGAATCATGTATAAATGCTTGAATGATGCATGAATTGTAATTTCTACGCTTGAAGGTAAGTTACATTACTTTTTTATTTATTATGCGGGATTATATGGTAATCCTTTTATCATTAAATTATGTAATTGCCTGTGTGACCGAGTTTGTTGAAGGTAAGTCTACGAGAAAAAAATCCCATTTGAACTTTAGGAATAAATTAGGATACAATGTGACATTTCACTAGGAATCATGTGGTTATGAGCTCATTTGTATATGTGATGTGTGATTTTATAAATCCAGGCGCTAGTCATGTACGTTCTACCGGTGGCTGGGTAACCCAGCATGTGTTGCGAGTACTCGTTAGCTTGTGTGAGCAGCCCGTGTAGTTACGTCTTGACTGTCAGCTTATGTGAGTAGGCCTATGATTAGCTCGAAAATGAGCAACATGTGATGTGTTAAATAAGGTAGCATGTGACTACATATAATGCGTTATGTGTAAGATTTTCGCGTATCCAATAATATTCCTAGTGTTCAACGGGTAAGTTAGAAGTCATTTGGCGACTAAGTCAATGTTGGGAATTAAGCAATTGTATTATGAGTTGGTGCAGGTATGTACGTAAAACTCATGAGTAGAGAATGTGATATGTTAAATACTTGTGGTAAGAGTGTGTATAAAAAAAAAGTTAAGCTTATGAAACTTTGTCTTATTTTAATTAATGAGTTATGTTGTTTATTATTTGCATATGAGCTTACTAAGCTTTGTGTTTACTCCCTTTTTTTTCCATTTTCTTATAGTGCCGTCAAGCTAAAATCGGGGATCAAGAAGCGTCGGAGGCATTGATCACACTGTCACCTGAAGCTTTTGGTATAGCTAGTTCAAATGTTTTAATTTTTGGCATGTACAGGGACTCGAATCCTTAGTTTAATGTCTTGTTAGTTTAGCCACAAGTGTTGGCTCATAGGATGGATGTGATATTCATTTTGTATAGGCAATTAATGTTGGCTAATGTTAATCATTATTATATGCATTTGATATAAATTCCTAATGGTTGTGGTTGATTTGATTATATATATGTTATGCTAGTATCGGGTTGGATGGTCTTCTGTAGGTTAGTGTAATGTAAGGGTGACAAAGAGGCTTAGTAAATAGCCTTATTTTTTTCCACATGGGTAGACACACGGGCGTGTGTCTAGAACGTGTGTGACACATGGTCTGCCCCATGGGTGTGTTATTTGGCCGTGTGTCCCCTACACGTTAAATTTGCAAGTCAGTATGCATGGTAGTAAACACACGGGCAGTGACATGGCCATGTGTCTTAGCCGTAGGAAGGACACGACCTCTGGCCATGGGCATGTGCCTTGGCCATGTGCCCTAAATTGGATGCTAATGTCAGAAATAGAATGTCAAGGTTTTTAGACACGGGCTAAGACATGGGCGTGTCATGGCCGTGTGAGGGACACAAGTCATAGAAACGGGCATGTGTTAGGCCATGTGAAAACCCCTGTAGGTTTGAATTTAGAATTTAATTCACATGGGCATGGGAAATAGGCGTGTCCTTAGATGCTTAGGCTGTGTGTGTCACACGAGCCATTAGCACGACCATGTTATAATGACCACACGGGCGTGTTGCCTTTCTACACGAGCGTGTGCCCTATTTTTAGAGTTATTTTTTTAGATTTATTTAAGGGACCCGGGTTGGTCCCGAATAGTTTCCAATGGATGTTTGGGGTCTCATAGGCCCATGTTAAGGAGTTTTAGACAAATTTCAAAATTTTTTAAAATTTGATTAAGTCTTGATGATTCAAAATCGTTGGAGTGCATGTGTTTAAGTTCAGTAATGCGTCGTATTCTATTCCGGCGTAGGGCACGGGTGTAGGGTGTTACATTTATCTTGCTGGAACACTAAACATCCGATACAAATTTTGAAATATCTTGTTTCATACCCGACCACGAATACAATTGTTTCAAATTATTGTATATTTTGGTACTTCCAAAGTGAACAGATAAACAACCACTATGTGCCTCGTGTAAAATTTTCTGAATGAGCTCGCGCAAATTCTATTTCAGAATATTAAACAATCATCAGCTCTGATTTGATAGTCTGAATCACTATTCGACTCACATTGCACCCTTTTAGCTTGTAACTCATTATCACACTTTTGAGCTCCACAAATTTGCCGAAGAAAAACTAGTTTTGTAACATCCCTAACCTGTATTTGTCGTCGGAATGGGGTTATGAGGTATTACCGAATGAGACACAACTTCCGGACATTCATGAATACACATAGGAATTAATCATTTAAATTCACCACATATGAACGTATACTAAACCAAATCAAAACATTACAGGTTACACGTAAATCAATAAACATTCAAACATAAATCATTATCAACTGGCCGAATATAAGCATATGAAATAAATAACTTATTGCTCATTATTCAAGACCAAATATACCTATAACCTTATTATAAGTTTTGACTAAACCAAGCTTACTTATTTGATATTGCATTAATACACACAAAATGTCATATAACATTTACTTAATAATTAAAGCACAATAACAAAGCCACATACTAAACTTACATCAAACCATCTTGTTTATTAAAATTATAAGTTATTATTCATATGGTCAATTTTTAAAGCTTTAGCCGAATATTAAACATGCTAAATACTTATGTTTTTTTTAATGTCTACTTCCATTATACTTTATTACTTTACACACATGAAACATTTCAAAGAACTAAATAATAAATCAAACATATTTTACCTTTCACATCAACGCATTAATAATATATATTTATGCATAATACATAGCAACTATTTGTCTAACACTTTACATACCAAAACCAAATTTAAACAGGCTAATATTACTTATCATGACAAAGGTCATATTCAAGACTAATTCAATGATCACATATTCGACTAAGTACATAAGTATACCTATAGCCAAAATTTATGTTATGTCAAACATAATACAATTATATCTCAACTAATGTATAATTATTAAATCAATACATAACTGAATACACAAAAACATATATATATATATATATATATATGATGAATTAATCTTATAAGCCAAAACAACCCACTTTCAAATCTCAAATACATGTTACCCCAATTATCTAACATTGACCGAAAGCTAATTCACCTTGTTTGTCGAATCAAAACATGATCATTTCACAAGCTATTCATTATACTTAAAGTCTCATTTACAACCAAAGACCAAAAACATATAAATATTGTCCATATCTGTAACGCCCAAAAACTCCTGAAATCCCAAACTTTTTTTTCTTTATTTTTGGTTTGATAAAAAGAGTGTTAGATATTCCTAGTCAAGTGTATTTAGGTGATAATAGACCTTGGTTAAGTTTTGAGTTCGAACTTAGAAGTGAAGGAAATTATAGGTTAATAGTTAAAAGAACCTTGATGGCAAGTAGATTGGTTTTTAAATAAATGAAGGAGGAATTGGACACAGAAAGCCTGATGGTGGAGTGGCAAGAAGTGCCACATGTGAGGCTTAGAGGTGGTGTCACATTCATGACAAGGAGGTCTGGGGTTCGAATCCCTCCTTGCTCAAAAGGAGGAATTTATTTTTTGCTTAACAGACGGCTAGTAGTGGTGCTGGATATAAACTCTGTAGAGAGTAATAAGAGGAGAAGTTTAAGGAAAAGATTAAGGAGTGATCAGGGAGAAAAATTAGGAGATGAGGAGTGTAGAGAGGTGGAGCCGAATTGGGAAGTTGGGGATAGAAAATTCGGCTATTATATATGTAGGTGCCGAAATTGCTTTTCTCCCTTTAGCCAAATTCTTCATTCTTGTTGCCAGAACACTTTGTTTACTCCAAGTGCTCAGAAGCACTGCTTTCTATCCGCAATTGCTTCTCTCCCTTTAGCCAAATTCAGCTCAGGATGCACTAGGTACGAAATTACATTTTAGCACTGCTTTCCATCCGAAACAGATGGTCAGTTCGAACGAGTCATTCAGATACTTGAGGATATGTTGAGATGTTTCATTCTCGAGTTCGATGGTACGTGGGAACGATACTTACCACTAATTGAATTTGCATACAATAATAGCTATCAATCGAGTATGAAAATGGCACCATTGTATTGGAATGAGCTTAGTGAAAATAAGATACACGGGGTTGATTTGATTAGAGAGACTGAACAGAAAGTAAAAGTGATCCGAGAAAGTCTGAATAAAGTGTAAGATCGTCAGAAATCGTATGCGAACTTGAAATGAAAAGATATAGAGTTTCAGATCGAAGACAAAGTCTTTTTGAAAGTCTCACCGTGGAAGAAAATACTTAGATTCAGTCGTAAAGGTAAATTGAGTTCGAGATTTATTGGGCCGTATGAGATTATAGAGCGTATCAGGCCAGTTGCTTATAGATTGTTGTTGCCACTTGAGCTAGAAAAGATTCACAATGTATTTCATGTTTTGATGCTTTGTAGATATCGATTTGATCCTTCACATGTGATTAGTCCGTCTGAGATTGAGATTAGGTCCGATATGACATATGAGGAAGAACTGATTCACATACTAGCTCGCGAGGTTAAAGAATTGCAAAATAAGAATATTTCATTAGTTAAGGTACTGTGGCATAAACATGGAGTTGAAGAAGCAACGTGGGAGCATTAGAATACAATGAAAGAGCATTATCCAAGCCTATTCACCTATAAGATTTTCAGGGACGAAAATCCCTAAGGGGGGAGAGTTGTAACAGCCCGATTTAGACCTTATTCAGAACGGTGGTTTTGGGACCACGAATCTGAGTTAGAAAGATATTTTAAAAAATATTTTTGTGTTTACTATGTGTGAATTTGTGTGTGAAATTTTCATGATTTAATTTTGTCATTTGAGTGCCCGATTAAATAAAAGGACTTAATCGCGTAAAATGAGAATTTGGTGGTTATTTTTAAAAGTGTCGAATTGATGATGTCTTTATTGCATGAGGTACTTATGTTGCAAATATGCCATCGAATATATGAATGTATGGCATTAGACTTATATTATGCAGTTTTCATGTTAATTAGTAAAGGTTAAAAATGTAAAATGCGTAATATGTTAATATATCATAAAACATAAAATAATTAAATCCATGTTCATTATTTCTTCTCATGACCGAAACATAAATAAGAAAGAAAAGAAAAGGAAGCTAGGGAATTCGACCATTGTTGAGTTTGATTCAAAGTGAGTTCTAGCTCAGTTTTTGATTATTTTTACGTTTTTGAGATCGTTGCTAAATTATCTACAAGACCCATGTTTGAATTTCTGATTTTGGTGAATATTTTAAGTTATGCCATTGTTGAAAGCTTGTGATTTTTTTTGTTTGATGGTAGAAAATAAAAAGTATGTGATAGATTAACATGTTTTGTATTGGGATTTTTGATGATTTTGAGTAATTTGGACTAAATTGCAAAAATAATAAATTGAGGGACTAAAATGTGAAATAAATGAAATGTGTGGACTTGTATGAACACTAGTAGTATTCAGCCTAAGCATGGTGTGTGCAAATTTTGCATGTTTTGTGTTTTGTGCAATTTGGACTAAAGTGTAAAAACTGTAAAATGTCAAGCGTAAAATGGTAATTTGCTCATTTATGTTTTTTTGGATGAATTTGAATGAATATTTGATTAAATAAGTTTAATTGATATTAATTTAGATCAATAATAGAGAAAATCAAATTTTGATTGGGGGAAAACTAAAGTTGTCGACTAGTCGTCCCGTTCCGATTTTTTATCGTCCGAGGTAAGTTTATAAGCATATAAACGTTGTTAATTTTAATTAAATGCGAACTATATATGATGAAATGAACATGTGAATAAATACATGTATTAGCCGAATGTGTACAAGCTTGGCAGCCATGTTTATGAATTCGTTTCGACTGAGTTACGACGTCCAAAAGCCCCGTATGAGCCTTAGGAATAGCTAGGATACATATATCATGACATAGGATTCTGATATGTGATGTACGAGTAAGACCATGGCATCGATATATGTGTGCGAGTAAGACCACGTTAAATACGTTGGCATCGATATGTGATTTCGATATATGTGTGCGAGTAAGACCCTGTCTGAGACAGTGGCATCGATATGTGGTTGCATGTAAGGCCACGTCTAGGACGTTGGCATTGTACGTTATGTGATATTGTCTGAGTATCCTACCCAATTCTGAATGGTTCAACAGGCAAAGATAAGTTGTGTACAAATGTATAAATTAGGCTAAGTGACCAGGTATGTGATAGTTGATTACCTATATGAAAATAAGGTAAGTTGTTTATTTGATATGTGATACAAAACATATATATTATGTTAGTTTGAATATGTGAGTAATTGTGAGGTATGTTCGGTCCCAAGTTAAGTGTAATTATGTGATATTAAGATTTGAATAAGAAGTATATGTAAACAAGTGTTTAAAGATTTGGCTTTATGCATTGATAATATGATTTTAAAAGTGTATGAAGCTTTGGTCTAGACATATGTATATTCAGCTGACATTATTTTCATCTATAAAGTATATGATTATATATACGAAACTTAAAGCTTGAGATTAAACGTGATTATGTTATTATAATTTTGCTTAGTTAAATTAAGTTGTTCATTTGCTTATAACTTACTGAGCTATAAAACCTTATTCTGTGTGTGTATGTTTGTTTCTATTTTATAGATTTTGGATCATGTTACAAGCTCGGGGATCGTCAGCAAAGTCTATCACACTATCGACTATCTTCGGTATATTATAAGCTGAATTTTTGGAACTATGGCATGTATAGGTTAGATTATAGTTTGAAATGTTGGATTTTGGTTTTTGTATAATTTAAGCTATGTGAAAATGGCTTAACTTCTATGCTTGAATTTGGTTTTGATTAATTATGGTTTAAATTCATTTTGGTTATTATGCTATATGTTAAAGATGAATGGTATTTTTTATATATATATATTAGATGCATGAAATATGGTTGACGATTTTGGATGTGTTATGGTTGAGTCGGTTTTGGTATATACATGAATATGAAATATGTTTGTTAGGTTAATCATGGTAAAAATGATGCAAGTTTGTTTTGTATTGGACATTAATAGTTATTTTAGAATGATGAGTGAATTTGGCTAAATGCTGGATTTGAATAATAAATATGTTTAATTGTTGATTCGGCGTTTGCATATATATGTAGTTAGATATAAATATATACATAAGATATGTGTATGAAATGTACGATATCATGGATAAATGTATTCGACAACTAAGGTTGAAAATGGATTAATATGTGATATTCAGTACATGATTTGATAAGCTATGTGATGATTTTGCTATATAGTGAAATTGGTTATTTGGTATGTTTAGTATTGACACAAACTTTGATATGTAATTTGACTTGTAAAATTTATTTGGATTTAATAAATGATATATATCTACATGCATATAACATGTGTGGTAGTGAATTGGTTAGAAATAATGAAATTATGTGTATAGTCATTTTTGGCTTGCTGAATGTGTGGTATAGTAAGTAGAATAAATTACTTTTGTAATGTATTGAAGATGTTCCAAATGACCAAATAACTACTTAACTTATTCGTTATGTGTATGTGTTTTATACTTGGTAATTTGGCATTTGAAATGGATGTTCGTAAAGTTATTAATTGTGCACAAGAAAGTTTATATTACTATGGTCTTTTGCGCATAGCCTTATAATGAATTTATTAATTAGGTATATGGTATGAATTGAATGTTGAATGTTGAATATATATATATATATATATATATGGATTGGATGCTATGAAATGTTTTATGTGTGTATTGTATTGGAGAAAGATAAATCTAGCATGGAATGTGGCATATATAATTAGTATGTTTTAAATATTCTGTTTCTGTATTGAAAATTTTCCATATGAATAGTAATTTTGTTATAAGATAATGAATGGTTATGTGTAAGTTTAATAAAACTGAATTATGTTTCGTGTATTATTGATTCGAGAACTTATAAATTGAAGTTATAAATGTATATTTTTGAAAATGGTTTGATAGACTGTGTGAATGTGAGAAAATTTTATTTTTTTCGGTAATGCCTCGTAACCCCAGTCCGATGACGGATACGGGTTAGGGGTGTTACTGGACAAGTTCGACACTGATGTGATAAGTGACAAAATTTCGGTTGAACCTTAGGAATAGAATAGGATACGAGTGACATGTCACTAGGACCTCATGTGATATATATGATTATGTGATCTGGGTGCTGGTCATGTACGTCCTACCTGTGGCTAGGTAATCTAGCATCTGTTGCAGATACCTGACAGCTTGTATGAGTAGCCCGTGTAGTTACGTCTTGACTGTCAGCTTATGTGAGTAGGCCCATGATTAGCTCGAGAGCGAGCATTTATGTGGTATGAAATATGAGGTAACTTTGGCTACATATGTGGCACTTGTGTGCAAATACTTTCCGTGTATCCGATTAGTATTCCAAGTGTTCAATGAGTAATACAAAGATTATATCAGATGTGAAAGGATATGATTATGTTACGAAATAATACAGGTATGTACAAAAATTCAATTGAGTATAGAATTCATGAATGGTGAGTTCATGAGCATTGTGACAATGTTATTGTGTTAACTTTATGAATAATGGTATATGTATATATATGTATGGTAAGAATTGTAGATGTTTATGAATCAGGCTTTTAGGCCAAATTGAATTGAAATGTGGTATGTTGTATTTCACTTGAAAATGATTCATCAGATATGAGCAAAAAGAAAAGATTGGCATGATTATTCACTAAAGATGGCTATGTTAGTATGAGAAGTTAAGAGATTAGAGAATTGAAAAATAATAAATTATATGTTTGAAAATTTGTATATATATAATTAATATGCATGTTTACCATGAAATTTGAAATGATTTGTTAATTGGTGTAACATATTATAATGGGAAAGATTACGGTTGCCAGGTTAATGCCAAGACTTGTTGAATTATGGTCATAAATTGAAAAGGGTAATCAATGTGATTGAATAAATTATGATTACGAGACTTAAGGAAATTTATACTATCTAGTAATCATATTATTGAAATGGTAAATTTATGGCATAAGTTGCTTATAATTTACATATGAACTTACTAAGCTATATCGCTTACCCCCTTCCTTTCCCGTGTTTTATAGGGTTAATAAGCTAGCTCAGGTTGGAGATCGCTGGAGATCCTATCACACTATCAAGCTATCACTTCGGGTATTGATGAATTCAAATATTTTGAGTCTATGTCATGTATAGGGACTTTGTCTTTTGGTTATATGTGTCATTATTAATATGGCCAAATATGTTGGCCTATAACGGATTATTATTCAAATTGTACATAGCCACAAATGATGGCTTATGTTGATTACAAGTTTATTCATGTGTTAATGCCCACTTGTAATGTGATGTTAATATGTTTTAATGGCTTAAGGATGATATGTTTTGTTCCTTTTGAATTGATATGAGTGCATGTGTGAATAAGGGTGGCAAATGGCTTGGTAATAGCCTTATTTTTGTCCACACGGGTAGACACACAAGCGTGTGTCTAGGCCATGTGTGACACACGGTCCACCCCATGGGCGTGTGATTTGGCCGTGTGTCCCTTACACCTTAATTGTTGCAAAATAGAATGCTCAGTATCGAGCATACGGGAGGAGACACGAGCGTGTATCTCAGCCGTGTGAAGGACACTGCCTAGCACACGGGCGTGTGCCTTGGCCGTATGACCCTAATTTGTTGCTGACATCATAAACAGATAGTTACACAGGTGAAGGACACGGGCTTGTGTGACCATACGGCCTAACCACACGGGCATGTCCCAAGCCACACGGGCGTGTGACACCTGTTTTTATGAAAAAGTTACTAAATGTTGGGAAAGTTTCCAAAGTTCTCGGTTTAGTCCCGAACCACTCCTAATGGGTGTTTTGAGCTTCGTAGGCTCGTTTAAGGGACAATATGAATGTATATGAAAAGTGATAAATTTGAGTGGAAATTTATGTCATGGATTTGAATGTCTGATTGAGTTTAAGTCCGGTAATGCCTCGTACCCTGTTCCGGCGTTGAATACGAGTAAGGGGTGTTACACTACTAGGCCCAAAATCGGGATGTTACAGCTTTCCCCCTTCAGGGATTTTCGTCCCCAAAAATCTTACCGGTAAAAAGGTTTGGGTATTGTTTTCTCATGGTTTCCTTGGGGTTCCGATGTAGCCTCTTCAACCCCATGTCTTTGCGACCAAACTTTCACAAGGGCAATACTTTTATTCCTCAGCTATTTGACTTCTCAAGCCAAAATCTTAACCGACTCTTCACCATAAGTCATATTCGGTCGAATCTCAACCTCTGTCAGTGAAATCACATGTGAAGGGTCTGATCGGTATCGGTGCAACATAGACACATGGAACACATCGTGAATCCTTTCTAGTTCAGATGGCAAAGCCAATCGATATGCTACTAGCCTATTCTTTCGGTAGTCTCATACGGTCCAATAAAACACGGATTCAACTTGCCCTTTCGGCCAAATCTGAGAAGTTTCTTCCATGGTGACACTTTCAGGAATACCTTATCACCGATGTGAAACTCAATCTCTTTTCGTTTCAAATCCACGTAGGATTTTTGTCTATCTGAAGCAGTTTTTAAGCAACACGAATCACCTTTACCTTTTCCTCATTTTCTCTGACTAAATTGACCTCGTGATTCTGATTCTCTCTAATTTCAGTCCAATACAATGGTGTTCGGCACTTGCGGCCATACAATGCCTCATAAGGTTCCATCTTAATACTTGACTGAAAACTGTTGCAAGAAAATTCTACCAAAGGTAGATATTTTTCCCAACTACCCTCGAATTCAAGAATAAAATACCAGAGCATATCCTCAAGAATCTGAATTACTCGTAGAGACTGACCGTCAGTTTGCGGCTAAAAAGCGATACTAAAGTTCAACTTTGTACCTAAAGCTTCTTGCAACTTTTTCCAAAATCGCGAAGTGAAACTTGGATCTCTATTCGATATAATCGAGATAGGCACTCCATGATTCAGTTCCAGAGCCAAAGATCGTAATTCTCGGATGAGCAATCGAAAAGATTCTGGAGCATCTTCGGGTTTAGGTATTGTTCCTCCAATGATCGTAGTCCCAAGTACTTCTTGGCGAGCTCTAATATGATCAGATTTTAAGTAAGCATTTCTTGTAAAATATGAGCAACACCAAATCCCTCTAGAGCCCAAACCTCCATTTCTCCTACCCGTTGTCCTCCTTGCTTGGACCTTCCTCTAAGTGGTTCTATTCGATATAATCGAGATAGGCACTCCATGCAATCTAACAATTTCACCAATGTACAATTCAACTAACTTATCGAGTGAGTAACCAGAACGTACCGGGATAAAATTAGCCTACTTCGTTAGCCTATCAACCAAAACCCAAATGGCATCTTTCTTTTTTAGTGTCAAGGGCAAACCCATCACAAAATCCATAATAATTCTATTCCATTTCCACTCGAGAACCATCACAGGCTGAAGTAAACCTGAAGGTACTTGGTGTTCAGCTTTTACTTGCTGACAAATCAGACATCTCAAAACAAATTTGAAAATATCTCTTTTCATACCCAACCACCAATACAATTTCTTCAAGTCGTTATGCATTTTCGTACTACCAGGTTGAACTGATAAACAACCACTATGTGCCTCATGCAAAATCTTCTAAATCAACTCGGTATCTTTGGAAATACAAATCCAATTTTGAAACATCAAACACTTATCGAAACAAACCCAAAAATCTTATTCAATACCCGATTCATACTGGATTATTTTAGTTTGTAAATCACTGTCACATTTCTGAACTTCATAAATCTACTGAAGAAATGTCGGTCTAGCTCTCAGCTAAGTTAAAATCGATGTAACAGTCCAGTTGAGACCCTAGTCGAAATAGTAGTTTTAGGACCACAAATCTGAGTTAAAAAATATTTTAATATTATTTTCTGTGTTTATAATATGTGAATTAGCATGTGTGAAAGTTTCGTATGAAAATTCGATCATTTGTGTGCTTAATTTGATAAAAGGACCTAATCGCATAAAGTGTAAAAATTACTTGCTATATGTTAAGTATGCATATTTATTATGTCTTTGTAAATGAGAGGTTATTATGTGGTTAATATGCCATTTACATGGTTAATGGACATTAATGGCCTTAATATATGTGAATTTATAATGGTTTATTAAAGGGTATTTTGGTAATTGGCATATTAATCATATATTAAATAAAATAAAACATGTTAATGGATGATTTATTCATCTATATTGTCGAAAACCACAAGAAAAATAAAGAAAATAAGTTTCTTAGGGTTCGGCCAAGCAAATTGATGATTAAGGTATGTGTTTTTATCAGTTTTTGATAATTTCTACGTTTTTGTAATCGTTGCTTTGTATACTATCAAGCCCGTGTCTCAATTTCTGATTTTGATTATGATTTTGAGTTGAGCCATTGATGAAATTATAAGCTTTGTGAAGTTAGCTGTTGGTAAATGAAAGATATATTTTGGGTTAACATGTTTTGGCTTTGAATTTTTGATAAGTTTGAGTAATTTAGGCTAAATCGTAAAAAAAGGGAATTTGAGGGACTAAAATGTAAAATAAATGAAATATGTGGGCTTGTATGAGCTATAGGAATATTCGGCCAAGTGTATGACTAAAGAAATTTGGTGTATTTTGTGATTTTATGAATTAGGGACTAAATTGTTAAAATGTGAAAATGTGAGGGCTAATTTGTAAAATTCCTTAAAAATGTGTTTTTGGATTGAATTGAATGATTTGGTGAATAAAAAGGTTAAATTTGAATTTATTTAGATCGAGAACCAAAGAAAACAGAATTAGATTGGGAAAAGTCGAAAGTCGTCGAATAGTCATTCATTTCTGTTCATACCGTACGAGGTAAGTCTGTATACAAATAAATGTGTTTTGAATTGAATTACTATCGATTTTATGCTATTGAACTATGATGAATGATTATATGATTTGAAAAACATGAGATATCCAAGAAAGTATCGACAAAGTTCTGATGTCCGAAAAGCTCCGTACGAACTTTAGGAAAAGTTAGGATACATGTGTCATGACATAAGATCCGATATGTGTTTTCACGTAAGACCACATCTGGGACATTGGCATCGACTTATGATTTATGTGTAAGACCACGTCTGGGACGTTGGCACCATATTTGATTTCGAGTAAGACCCCTCTGGGATAGTGGCATCGATATTTGATTACAAGTAAGACCACGTCTGGGATATTGGCTTTGTATGAGCTTTTCGAGCTATTCGGGTATCCTTATGATTCCTAACGGTTCAGCAGGCATTCCGAGAAAAGAATGAATATATGAAATGTTTATTCAATTTAGGTATGTTTGAAATGTAGTTGAATGTTTGAGAATAAAAGGTAAGTACATGAGCTAATGACAATATGTGATATAAGTATGAGAAAATATGCCATATCTGCAAGTGAATTGAGTATATAAGGAATGTATATGAATTATGTGGTTTATGATAGTATGTGACTATGGAGTATATGTAATTAGATGATGCTTATATGCTTTTATTGATAAGTTTATTTGTATATGGCTTACTAAGCTTTTGAAAGCTTACTTTGTGTGTGTTTGCATTATTTTATAGATATCGTTGCCATCAGAAGCTCGAGGATTGTTAAAGATCGTCACCACACTATCGAACCTTATTTTGGAACCTTTTGAAATTGTATATATTGAAGTATGATATGTATAGGCTACAAGTACTTAGATTATGTTTTGTGATATATGTATATTTAGCCATGTGATATGGCTATGTTTTGGTTGTGGTTATGGTTTGATTTTAGTATATGAAATGTGATGTAATATGATCAATATTATATGTTCATGAATGGCCAAAAGAATTGGTCAATTTTGTAAGTTTTTATTTGTGCCTGTTATAAAATTTGTTAAGGTTTTGACATGAGATTTAATTGTGTGATTAGAGATTATGGAACCTATGTTTTGGTATGATTTTGGCTTAGGAATTGGTATGGTTTGGTTTGTATATTGTGTATGTAATTGATGAATAATGTTATGGCATGAAAGATGCATGTTCTGGTTGTGAAATGGTTGAGAATTTGGTATAAAATGTCTTTGGTTTCATGCTTGTAGGGAGGACCCTTAATGGGTAGCAATTTGGCCTTACAAATGGCCAATTTTTGCCCACACGAGCAGAGACACGTGCTCGCGTCTTAGCCGTGTTGCTCGAGGGCCATTTCGAAATGAGCCTGAGCAGACTACATGGTCACACACATGGGCATATGCTAGGCCGTACGGCCAAGTCAGTTTCGACCACAGGGTAGACACACGGGCGTGTGACTGGCTGTGTGACCCAAGTTAGTAGCCTCCCTAATTTTTACACGGCTTGGCATACGGGCGTGTCTTGTGGCCGTGTGGACAAGTTAGTATGTATGCCCTATTTTGACACGTCCTAGACACATGGGCGTGTCTAAAGCCGTGTGAGGCACATGGCCTATTCACACGGGCGTGTGACTTGTACAACTTTGAAAAATATTTAAGTTTTAAAAAATTTTGTATAAGCTCGGTTTAGTCCCAACCCTTTTTTAAAGCATGTTTAAGGTCTCGTTGACCTATGTAAGGGACTCCGTAATGATGTATGATTACGTGTGAATGATGTTGTGAATTAGTTGTGAAATGTTCTGATTTGCCTGGTAATGCCTTTAACCCTAGTTCGACGACAGATACGGGTTAGAGGTGTTACCTTTGGTTGGTATCAGAGCTGCGGTTTAGTCTATTCTAGGACTAACGTAGCATATGTGAGTCTAGCTATACATGCCATATTTATGAACTGTGATAGTGTGACGAATCCTGATAATGGAAATGTGTTTTTATATAGCATATGGATCCCAAACGAGCCGTAGCTGATGATGTCGAGAGTAATGCGCCTGCTCTCGCGCAAGGGACAGCGCCATCCGACTCTTGACCGGCTACGAGTAGCAATGATGGAGAGGCTAGACAAGCCTTCTATCAAATGATGAATGATTAATTCAGTCAGTACATTAGAACTAATCTGGCTGTTTAACAACCCCCAACCCCAACTAATCCTCCACAAGTTCCTGTTATGTCACAAGCTAATCTGAATCAGTTGATTAAGCCACCGGTTGATAAGATTAGAAAATATGGAGCTAAAGAATTTCGTGCTACAATAAATGATGATGCTGAAAGAGCAGAGTTTTGGTTAGAGAATAGAGTACGAGTGTTTGATGAATTGTCTTTGACTCTGGATGAATGCATAAAATGTGTCGTTTCACTTTTAAGAGATACGGCGTATCACTGGTGGAAGACCTTGATTTCTGTGGTTCTGAGAGAGGGAGTCGCTTGGGATTTCTTTCAAACTGAATTTCGAAATAAATATATCTGTTAGAGATATATTAATCAGAAACGTAAAGAGTTTCTTGAGCTTAAATAAGGTCGTATGTCTGTTACAGAATACGAGCGAGAATTTGTGAGATTGAGTCAGTATGCTAGAGAATGTGTTTCGACTGAAGCAATAATGTGCAAGAGATTTGAGGATGGATTGAATGAGGATATCCATTTGTTAGTCGGGATTCTTGAGATCAAAGAATTCTTTGTGCTTGTTGAACGAACATGTAAATTCGAAGAACTCTGAAAAGAGAAAAGAAAAGCTGATTCAGAAGCTAGAGTAGTGCGAAAGAGATCAATGGGCAAGCCATTTCAGTCTATGTCAAAGAAATTCCAAGATGATTATAATCGTTTAAAGACTAATGTGGGACATTCGATTAGAGATTGTGCTAGATCATATTCGAGCTTCAGAGCTCCAGCTACATCTATTGCCAGTGTTGGAAATGTTTGATCTGATCGACCCGAGTGTAAACACTATGGTAAAAGACATCCTGACAATTGTAGATTATATGATCGAGCTTGCTTCAAATGTGGATCTTTAGACCATTTCATCCGTGATTGCCCCGAACCTATAGAGCAAGAAATTGTACAACATTCGAGAGCTAGTAACACTTCAGCTCGAGATAGACCTCCCAAAAATACGGGAAATATGAGTGGTAGTCAGAGAGGGACTAAAGACACCGTTGTTCGATCCGAGGCTAGAGCACCTGCCAAAGCCTACACCATCCGAGCTAGTAAAGAAGCTTCGTCTCTAGATGTTCTAACTGGTACTTTCACACTTTATGATACTTCTGTGATTGCTTTGATAGATCTTGGATCAACACATTCTTATATATGCATGAATTTACTGAATAGTAAGAATTTGCCTGTAAAGTCTATTGAATTCATAATTAAAGTATCGAACCCCCTAGGTAGATGTGTTTTGGTTGATAAAGTTTGCAAGAATTGTTCGTTAATATTTCGAGACATTTGTTTTCCAGTCGATCTGATGTTATTACCTTTTGATGAGTTTGATATAATTCTTGGTATGGATTAGTTAACTTTGCATGATGCTACTGTGAATTGCAAATAGAAAACTATTTATTTGAGATGCAAGAATGATGAAATAGTTCAAATTGAATCTAGTGACTTAATTGGGTGGCCGGATGTGATATCTTCAATGAAAGCTCTGAGTTTTGTGAGAAAGAGTTGTGAAGCCTACTTTGCCTATGTGATTGATTCGAAAGTATCAGAAAAAAAAGTTGAATCATTACCTATTGTATGTGAATTTCCTGACGTGTTTCCTGAAGAACTTCTAAGATTACCTCCGATATGAGAAGTTGAGTTTGGCATTGAATTAGTGCCCGGGACTACTCCAATTTCGATAGCTCCTTATAGAATGGCTTCGATCGAGTTAAAAGAGTTAAAGTCTCAGTTGTAAGAATTAGCCGATAGAGGGTTTGCTAGACTGAGTTTTTCACCTTGGAGTGCAACAGTGCTGTTTGTGAAAAAGAAAGACGGTACGATGAGAATGTATATTAATTATCATCAGTTGAACAAAGTGACTATCAAAAATAAATACCCTCTGCCTCGAACTGATGATTTGTTTGATTAATTCAAAGGAGCTACCGTGTTTTCAAAGATAGAACTAAGATCGGGCTTTTATCAGTTGCAAGTAAAAGATTCAGACATTTCGAAAATTGCATTTAGAACAAGGTATGGCCACTATGAGTTCTTAGTTATGCCTTTCGGATTAACGAATGGACCTGTTGTCTTTATGGATTTGATTAATAGAATTTTTAGACCATATTTAGATCGATTTGCTGTCGTATTCATTGATGACATATTGATTTATTCACGTGATGAATCTGAGCATGCCGAGCATTTGAGAATAGTGCTACAGGCCTTGCGAGATAAGCAATTGTATGCGAAGTTTAGCAAATGTGAATTCTGGTTACGAGAGGTTAGTTTTTTGGGCCATATAGTGTCAGCATTAGGTATCCGAGTTGATCCAAGCAAAGTTTTGGCTATTCTGGATTGGAAGCCTCCGAGAAATGTTTTTGAAGTTTGCAGTTTTCTTGGACTTGTCGGTTATTATAGACGGTTCATAAAAGACTTTTCTATGATTGCAACTCCATTAACGAAACTGCTTCAGAAGGATGTGAAGTTTGAATGGTCCAAAAAGTGTCAAAAAAGCTTTGATCAGTTGAAAGCCCTATTGACAGATGCTTCGGTGTTAGTACAACTAAAATCAGGTAAAGAATTTATAATCTATAGTGATGCTTCATTGAATGGTCCGGGCTACGTTTTGATGCAAGAAAGAAAATTCATAGCCTATGCTTCGAGACAGTTAAGATCACATGAAAAGAACTATCCGACACACGACCTTGAATTAGCAGTTCTTGTGTTCGCTTTGAAAATTTGGTGCCACTATCTGTTCGGTGAAAAATGTCAGGTCTATTTTGATCAGAAAAGCTTAAAATATTTGCTGACTCAGAAAGATATGAATCTACGATAGTGAAGATGGTTTATTGTTGTTAAAAGATTATGAGCTTGTAATTGACTACCATTCGGGAAAGGCTAATGTTGTTGCTGATGCTCTAAGTCAAAAATCTCTATTTGCATTGTGTGCGATGAATGCTCATTTGGTTCTGTCTGATGATGGTTCAGTATTAGCCGAATTGAAAGCAAGACCATTGCTTTTACAATAGATTATTGATGCTCAAAAGGATGATAATGAGATAATCGCAAAACAAGCTCAGTGTGATCTAGATTCTGATTCAGAATTCAGAGTTGATAATGACTATTGTTTGAGATTCCGAGATCGAATTTGTGTTTCAAGAAATCCAAAATTGATTCAGATGATTTTGAATAAAGCTCATAACAATTGTTTATCTGTTCATCTGGGTAGAACAAAAATGTATGATGATCTGAAACAGCATTACTGGTGGTCTAGAATGAAAAGAGATATCTCTGACTTTGTTTCTAAATGTTTAATCTGTCAGCAATTTAAAGCTGAACATCAAGTGCCATCTAGTTTGTTACAGCTGATTATGATTCTGGAATGGAAATGGGATAGAGTGACAATGGACTTTGTTTCGGGTTTGCCAATATCTCCGAGAAAGAAAGATGCAATCTGGGTTGTCGTTGATCGATTGACAAAATTAGCCCATTTTATTCCGATACGATCTGATTACTCACTTGATAAGTTAACTGAGTTATACGTTTTTGATATTGTGAGATTGCACAGTGTGCCATTATCTATTGTGTCAGATAGAGATCCGAGATTCACATCACGATTTTGGAAGAAACTGCAAGAGGCTTTAGGTACGAAATTGCATTTCACTACTGCTTTTCACCCACTAACAGATGGTCAATCCGAGCGGATTATTCAGATACTCGAGGATATGTTGAGATGTTGCATTCTTGAGTTTGAAGGTACATGAGAGTAGTATTTGCCATTGATTGAATTCACATACAATAATAGTTTTCAATTGAGCATCAAAATGACACCGTATGAAGCCTTATATGGTCACAAATGTTGTACATCTTTGTATGGGAATGGGCTCTGCGAGAATAAGATTCATGGGATTGATTTGATAAAAGAGACTGAACATAAAGTAAAAGTGATCCAAGATAGTCTGAAAGCGGTTTCTGATCGTCAGAAATCATATGCAAATTTGAAACGAAAAGACATTAAATTTGAGACCGGAGACAAATTGTTTTTGAAAATCTCACCGTGGAAGAAAGTACTCTGATTTGGCAGAAAAGGCAAATTGAGTCCGAGGTTTATCGGGCCATATGAGGTTATCAAGCGCAGCAAATTGGTTGCATATAGATTGTTGTTGCCCCTTGAGCTAGAAAAGATCCACAATGTATTTCACGCATCGATGTTTTGACAATACAGATCCGATCCTTCGCATGTAATTCCTCTGTTTGAGATTGAGATTCATTCTGATATGACGTACGATGAAGAATCAATCCGTATCTTAACTCATGAGGTTAAAGAACTACGAAATAAGAAAATTTCGTTAGTTAAAGTGATGTGGCATCGACACAGTGTTGAAGAGGCTACGTGGGAGCCAGAAGATGTTATAAGATAGCAATATCCAAATCTATTCAACGGTAAGATTTTCGAGGAAAAAAATTTGTAAGGGGGAGAATTGTAATAGTGCAGTTTAGACCCTAGTCGAAATAGTGGTTTCGAGACCACAAATCTAGTCAAAAAAATATTTTAATATCATTTTTTGTGTTTATAATATGTGAATTAGCATGTGTGAAAGTTTCGTATGAAAATTTGATCATTTGTGTGCTTAATTTGATAAAAGGACCTAATCGCGTAAAGTGTAAGAGTTGCTTGTTATATGTTAAGTATGCTTATTTGTTATGTCTTTGTAAATGAGAGGTCCTTATGTGGTTAATATGCCATTTACATGGTTAATGGACATTAATGGCCTTAATAAATGTGAATTTATAATGGTTTATTGAAGGGTATTTTGGTAATTGGCATATTAATCATATATTAAATAAAACAAAACATGTTAATGGATGATTTATTCATCCTTATTGCCGAAAATCACAAGAAAAAGAAAGAAAATAAGTTTCTTAGGGTTCAGCCAAGCAAATTGATGATTAAGGTATGTGTTTTGATCGATTTTTGATAATTTCAACGTTTTTGTAATCGTTGCTTTATAAACTATCAAGCCCATGTCTCAATTTTTGATTTTGTTGGTGATTTTGATTTGAGCCATTGATGAAATTAGAAGCTTTGTGAAGTTAGTTGTTGGTAAATGAATGATATATTTTGGGTTAACATGTTTTGTCTTTGAATTTTTGATGAATTTGAGTAATTTGGGATAAATTGTAAAAAGGAGAATTTGAGGGACTAAAATGTGAAATAAATGAAATATGTGGGCTTGTATGAGCTATAGGAATATTTGGCCAAGCATATGTCTAAAGAAATTTGGTGTATTTTGTGATTTTATGAATTAGGGACTAAATTGTTAAAATGTGAAAATGTGAGGGCTAATTTGTAAAATGCCCTAAAAATGTGTTTTTGGATTAAATTGAATGATTTGGTGAATAAAAGGATTAATTTGATTTTATATAGATCGAGAACCCAAGAAAATGGAATTAGATCGGGGAAAGTCGAAAGTCATCGAATGGCCGTTCGTTTCGATTTACACCGTACGAGGTAAGTCTATATACAAATAAATGTGTTTTGAATTGAATTACTATCGATTATATGCTATTGAACTATGATAAATGACTATATGATTTGAGAAACATGAGATATCCAAGAAAGTATCGACAAAGTTTCGACGTCCGAAAAGCCCCGTATGAACCTTAGGACTAGTTAGGATACATATGTCATGACATAGGATCTGATATGTGTTTTCGTGTAAGACCATATCTGGGACGTTGGCATCGTCTTACGATTTACGTGTAAGACCACGTCTAGGACATTGGCATCGTATTTGATTTTGCGTAAGACCCTGTCTGGGATAGTGGCATCGATATTTGATTACATGTAAGACCACGTTTGGGACGTTGGCATTGTACTAGATTTCCGAGCTATCAGCATATCCTTATGATTCCAAACAGTTCAACGGGAATTTTGAGGAAAAAATGAATATATGAAATGTGTATTCAATTCAGGCATGTTTGAAATGTAGTTCAATGTTTGTGAATAAAAGGTAAGTACATGAGCTAATGACAATATGCGATATAAGTATGAGAAAATATGCCATATGTGCAAGTGAATTGAGTATATAAGGAATGTATATGAATTATGTGGTTTATGATAGTATGTGACTATGGAGTATATGTAATTAAATGATGCTTATATGCTTTTATTGATAAGTTTATTTGTATATGGCTTTCTAAGCTTTTGAAAGCTTACTTTCTGCGTGTTTGCATTGTTTTATAGATATCATAGCTATCGAAAGCTTGGGGATCGTCAAAGATCGTCACCAAACTATCAAACCTTATTTTGGTACATTTTGAAAATATATATATTGAAGAATGGCATGTAAAGGCTACAAGTACTGAGATTATGTTTTGTGATTTACGTATATTTAGCCATGTGATATGGCTAGGTTTTGGTTGTGATTATGGTTTGATTTTTGTGTATGAAATGTGATGTAATATGATCAATATGATATGTTCATGAATGGCCAAAAGAATTGGTCAATTTGGTAAGTTTTTATTTGTGCCTATTATGGACTTTGGTAAGGTTTTGACATGAGATTTAATTGTGTGATTAGAGATTATGGAACCTATGTTTTGGTATGATTTTGGCTTAGGAATTGGTATGATTTGGTTTGTATATTGAGTATGTAATTGATGAATATTGTTATGGCATGAAAGATGTATGTTATGGTTGTGAAATGGTTGAGAATTTGGTATAAAATGTCTTTGGTTTTATGCTTGTAAGGAGGACCCTTAATGGGTAGCAAATTGGCCTTGCAAATGGCCAATTTTTTCCTACACGGGCAGAGACATGGGTGTGTGTCTCATCCGTGTTGCTTGAGGGCCATTTCGAAATGAGCCTGAGCAGACTACACAGTTGCACACACGAGCGTCAGTTTCGACCACGGGCTAGACACACGAGCGTGTGACTGGCTGTGTGACCCAAGTTAGTAGCCTCCCTAATTTTCACATGGCCTGGCACACGGGCGTGTCTTGTGGCCGTGTGGATAAGTCAGTATGTATATCCTGTTTTGACACGACCTAGACACACAGGTGTGTCTAAAGCCGTGTTAGGCACACGGCCTGTTCACACGGGCATGTGACCTGTACAACTTGAAAAATGTTTAAGTTTTGAAAAATTTTGTATAAGCTCGATTTAGTCCCGACCCTTTTTCTTAAAGCATGTTTAAGGTCTCGTTGACCTATTTAATGGACTCCGCAATGATGTATGATTATGTGTGAATGAAATTTGTGAATTAGTTGTGAAATGTTCCAATTTGTCCGGTAACGCCTTTAACCTTAGTCCGGCAACGGATATGAGTTAGGGGTGTTATAATCAAACCATCATCCAGTTAGAGTCAACTGGGTGTTCGTATCCCTCAAAGTAAATAACGACTTTCTACTCAAAGCATCGATGACCACATTCGCCTTTCTCGGATGGTAGTCAATGACTAACTCATAATCTTTTAACAATACCAACCATCTCTTCTGCCATAAATTCAAATCCTTTTGAGTCATTAAGTACTTTAAACTTTTATGATCAGTATAAACATGACATTTCTCACCATACAAATGATGTCCCCAAATCTTAAATGCAAACACAATGGCGACTAGCTCCAAACCATGTGTCAGATAATTTTTCTCATGCGGTTTCAATTGCCTCAAGGCATAAGCTATCATTTTGCCTTCTTGCATAAGCACACAACCCAGTCTATTCAAGGATGCATCACTATAGACCACAAATTCTTGTCCTGGTTCAGGTTGTACTAAAACGGTGCCACAGTCAACAATGTCTTCAACTTCTCAAAACTCTATTGACATCTTTCTAACCATTCAAACTTAACATCCTTCTGTAGCAACTTTGTCATCGGAGTAGCAATCATGGAAAATCCTTTAACAAACCGTCGGTAGTAATCGGCTAAGCCCAAAAAGCTTCTAACCTTAGATGCATTCCTTGGCAGTTTCTAATCAACAATCACTGAAATCTTACTCGGGTCAACTCGAATACCTTCACCCGAAACAATGTGCCCCAAAAATCTGACTTCTCAAAGCCAAAACTCACTTTTACTAAACTTAGCATACAATTGTTCATCTCTCAAAGTTTGTAAAATAGTTTTCAATTACTCAGCATGCTCGGACTCATTTTGAGAATAAATTAGTATATCATCAATAAAAACAACTGCAAACTTATCCAAATATGGTCGAAAAATCTGGTTCATCAAGTCCATAAAAAAAGCGAGAGCATTTGTTAACCCAAATGGCATAACAAGGAATTCATAGTGCCCATACCTCGTTCGAAATGTAGTTTTCAGCACATCTGACTCTTTAATCCTCAACTGGTAATAACCAGACCTCAAGTCTATCTTTGAAACCCAAGTGGCCCTTTTTAGTTGGTCAAACAAATCATCTATTCTCGGTAAAGGATACTTATTCTTTATGGTCACCTTATTGAGTTGTTGGTAAACAATACACAGTCTCACAGAGCCATCTTTCTTTTTCACAAATAATACTGGTGCACCCCACGAAGAAAAACTAGGTCTCACAAAACCATTATCCATCAACTCTTGCAACTAAGCTTTCAACTCTTTTAATTCTATTAGATCCATTCTGTACGGAGCAATTGAAATAGGTGCAGTGCCAGGGACTAACTCAATACCAAATTCAACTTCTCTAACTAGAGGCAATCTAGGCAACTCTTCAGGAAACACATCCATATACTCACATACTACCAGCACTGACTCAATCTTTAACTCAAACACTTTGGTATTCAACAGAAAGGAAAGATAAGATTTGTACCCCTTTCTCATATACCTCTGAGCTATTATAGAAGAGATCACAACTACCAATCCATTCAATTCATCTGATTTAACCCGAAGAATATCACCACTTTCACATTTCAACTCAATAATTTTTCTTCCACAATTTACTACCACATCATGAATGGTCAACCAATCCATACCAAGAATTATATCAAATTTATCAAATGGCAAAAGCATAAGATTAGCCAGAAAACAATGACCTCTAATCATCAAAGGACAATTCTTGCATACTTTGCCAACTAACACATGCTTGCCTAGAGGGTCGACACTTTTATTACAAATTCTATAGACTCAATAAACATATTCATACTAGATACCAATTTCATACAAACATACGAATGGGTTGATCCTAGATCAATCAAAGCAACAACATGAGTATCATAAAGAGAAAAAGTACTCGTAATTACATCAGGAGATGAAGCCTCTTCGCGAGCGCAAATGGCATAAGTCCTCACAGATGTTCAACCCTCAATTTTTAAAGCCAAATCTCTAGGTGCACCCTTGCTACTTGCTCCATTTCTAGGATTTTTCTGTGGCCTCCCTCTAGAAGTAGTATTACCAGATTTTGCACTCTGAAGTTTTTCTTTCTCAGCCATATTAGAGCAATCTTTGATAAAGTGATCATGTGAACTGCACTTGAAAATGCTCAGCTATTCATCCAGCACTCATTGGGGTGACGTCTACCACAATGCAGACATTTCGCTCTATTTGGTCGAGCATTACCAACACTAGCAATCGAAGTGGTTTGAGCTTTCGAACCCGAATATTGTTTATTCCAATTTCTGTTTGAGAGCTCAACAGAAGCATTGGAACGAGAATAAAAATCCCTTAACTTCTTTGATGAAGACTGAAACGACTTACTCATAGGTCACTTCTTTAAGTCTCTAGCTTCGATCTCGGCCTTTCTTTTCTCTTTAGCCAATTCCTCGACCATGCAAGCTCTATCTACAAGTATCACAAATTATTTCAGTTAAATAATACCAACCAACAATTGGATATCTTCGTTCAATCAGTCTTCAAATCTCTTACACCTGATGGCCTCAATCGATACACTTTCCCGATCGTACTTGTTAAGTCTTACAAACTCACGCTCGTACTCCGTTACTGTCATTCAACCCTATTTTAACTCAAGAAATTCCTTGCTTTTCTAATCGATAAACCTCTGGCTAATGTACTTTTTACGGAACTCTTCTTGGAAGAATTCCCAATTAACTCTCTCCCTTGGTGCAACCGACACAAGGGTGTTCAACCATTGATAAGTCGAGTCTCTCAGGAGTCACACAACATATTTCATACATTCCTCAAGTGTGCAAGACAACTCATCAAACACTCTGATGGTGCTCTTGAGCCAGAACTCTGCCCTTTCGGGA
The DNA here is from genome assembly GCA_025698465.1 of Gossypium longicalyx. Taxonomy (NCBI): domain Eukaryota; kingdom Viridiplantae; phylum Streptophyta; class Magnoliopsida; order Malvales; family Malvaceae; genus Gossypium; species Gossypium longicalyx. The sequence continues at coordinate 50,702,883 of CM046995.1, forward strand.
CCATCATCTATATTAGCTCGGAATTCTTCAGCTCCTTGTTTATGAATTCTGTCAACTAGGGGCTTGTTTTCTCACCATTTCCACAACCTGGGGGGCTACAGGGATAGGTTGAAGATTTGGTGGGGATGGAAGGGGTCGAGCATTCGGGTTCGTTTGAACAAACTCCGTATACCATGCATTCATCATATAGAGAAAGGCTTCTCTACCCCCTTCTTCTCTTCTCTAACTTACAGTTGCAGGTCTACCTTCAACTGGTGCCACCCTATAACACCTCTAACCCGTATCCGTCACCGGAATGGGGTTATGAGGTATTACCTCACAAAATACAACTACAAATTTACAAGCATTTCATTTCATACTTAATATGTTATTCTTATCAAATCACTCAAACCATTAAATTTTAAAATCTTATAGCTAACATCATCTCTTCACAAATCATTTCATATCATTTAACGAACATATATGTAATCACATAATTCATAAGCAAAAATATCATTTATATCATTTTACCACATAAGCATGTGCACATATCCAAGCTAATATAATTATTTCATTCCATTATTTCATACATAATTCATATAATCAAACAAATCGAAACACATATCATTTTGACCATATCATAATTGACACAATAAGGATATATCAATTTTTTAACCAAATTGAACATATATTCATCACATAAAACTCATAATCTTGTTTTACCAATGCACAATTCACTATTCAATTGGTCATTTTTCAATATACTAGCTGAAAGTATTTGTAACATCTTGAAATAGGGCCTTGTCGAAATAGTGGTTTCGGTACCACAAATCTGACATCAAAATATTTATTTTATAATTATTATGAGGTTTAGAATATGGGTACATGCATGTGTTAAATTTTCATGAAGAAATTTTTTGAGTAAGGTGTCCAATCGAAAAATAAGGACCAAATTGAATAAATTGTAAATCTTGGATTCTAAAAGCAATTTGTATGAAATTGCTTTAGATTATAAATTAGAAGGTCTTAGAGGGAAATTTTCCCAATTTTTAAGTTTTTGGACAAAAATGGGCTTGTATGGATGAAATCTAAAAGAAAGGGCTTAAGGGCATTTTGGTCATTTGGCATTTTAATGAAATAAAATGGGAAAAATGAACCAAAATCAGCTGATTTTCTTCTCCATGCTGCCGAAACTTCAAGGGACTGCATAGCTAGGGTTTTCAACCTTTTTAAGCTCAATAGTAAGTGCACCCAATCCCCGTTTTTAATGTTCTTTATATTTTTGAAATCCCGGAAGCTTACTCTCTTCATTTCTACCCATATTTCATGCTAAGGTTCATGTTTAAAAATCTAACCATACATGAGTTACTTGTATTTTGATGTTTTATGGAGGAATATGAAAGTTGGAGCTGTGTTAAACATCTTTTCTTAGGTGATTTTCATGAAAAACCCCTAAAAGGACCTTTTTGCAAAAGTTGTTAAATATGTGGTAGAAATGTGAAAATAATGGAAAATGTGGGCTTCCATAAGAGAGAAAAGTGTTCGGCTAGGCTTTGGTAAGGTAGAAATTACATGTGTTTCATTATAGGAGCCTACAGACTAAATCGTAAAAATGCGAAAGGTTAGGGGCAAAATGGTCATTTGGACCAAGGGTGAAATTTAGTCTCGAAAAGGTACAATTTGAGTTATTAATAATTTATTTTTATTGTTACAGACCCCGAGGAACAAATTCTGGAGGTCGATTGAGGAAAATGAAAGGTTTTGGAATAACCGAAACACAACACCGAAACGAGTACCAGTTAAGTTCAGATAACTTAAAGCAAACTCAAAATGTGTCTAATTATATGATTTATGAATGCATGATGATTGCATTTATTAATGGTATGAAATCATATGAATGCATCTTTGGCAATGATTTGTTGGAAAATGTCTCGGTTGAGGTTAAAAAAGGGAATTTGATGGATGAACCATGATTGACATGTGAATTGATATCCTGCATGTGTTGCAGAAAGGATTTAGCCCGGACGGGTAATCCGATGATCTCAAGTATGAAAAGGATCTAGCCTGGACGGGTATTCCTTGAGTGATCGAGCCTCCCGAAGAATATGTGTGCATTATGGATTTAGCCCAGACGGGTAATCCGATTAGGGTCTGAATTTAGTTTGGACTGGTAATTTAGATCCAAGCTCACTAAGTGTGTTTGTCGTTATAAAGGATTTAGCCTGGACTGGTAATCCAGCCATAAAATGTGAGGTTCCCGGGAGTGTATACCTGAAATGATCATTCGTATGAATTGACGGTGATTGGATAATACATCGAGATTTCTTAGAAACTAAACGGGACTAACACGAGGTATATGTAAAAATGACATGTTGAATGATGAGCTCATCTAAGAAATATTACATTGTTTTTTATTATGTGACTAACTCATTGATTGAGTGCATGTGATAGGGAAACCATTTTCATATTCGTTGGTTTCATTATCTAATAAGGATGTATGCTAAATAATCGGTAAGTTTACTTTCCAGTTATTCGAGCTTACTAAGCATGTAAATGCTTACCCCTCTCTTTTTCCCATTTTTAGAGCTCAAGGACTCGTAAAGATTGGAAGACATTTGGAGAGTCTACACACTATCAACTAGTCCAGCTTTGGTATATAGACACTTATGTTTTGTTCAATGGCATGTATAGAACTTTTAAGTATTTTGTTATATGTGTCATTTGATTTGCCAAAATGAAGGCATGTAAAGTTATACTTATCTTTTTATATATGGCCATGAAAATTGGCTTATTTTGAAGTAGGCTATGACCTACAAATCTATGCATATTTATGTTCATATGTGATGACTTGGTTATAATTGGAAATGAGTTATAAAAATGAACCAATTTTGAATGTGTCAATGAGACATGGAATCCCCTTAAATACGAGATGGGAATTAACCTAGCATGTATAAAACTGATGATATGAGGTTGTCATGCAATAAGGTTTATCATGGTCTTATACAATTGTATAATTTGGCCTTATCATGTGTAAAAGTAACCTATAAGTGTGATTGGTTGGTAGAGAGTGACCAAAGCCTTGGAAGATAGCCTAACAAGGTCCACACTGGTAGACACACAGGCGTGTGTCTAGGCTGTGTGTGACACCCGGCTCACCCCCATGGGTGTGTGGTATGGTCGTGCGTCCCCTGTACCTAAAATTTTAAGTCAGTGTTGTACACGAGCTAGGGACACGGGCGTGTGTCTTGGCCGTGTGCCCCTAATTGTGTGATGAGGTTATAGTCAGTGTCGCACACGGGCATGTCCCAAGCCACATGGGTGTGTGTGACCACACAGCCCTACCCACACGGGCGTGTGTGACCACACAGCCCTACCCACACAGGCGTGTGTGACCACACAACCCTACCCACACGGGCGTGTGACTCTGTAAAGTAAAGGAAATTTTCTAAGGTGCCCAAAATTTACTGAATGTTCCCGATTTTGTCCCGAATTGCCTCCAGCTATGACTTAGGCCTCGAAGGCCTGTGTAAGGGACGAGGTGTACATGTTTGAAAGGTTTTAAATTTTGGGTGAAATTTGTAAATCGGATTAGTATGTCGTGAAAGTCTAAATCCGGTAACGCCTTAAGCCCTGTCCCAGTACCGGATACGGGTGAGGGGTGTTACAATATTCATGCTTAATACATAAGCTTTATTCAATGTATAAATTCATCATTTTTAATCTATCACTTTATAAACATATAACCTTTCATTGAAATAAATCAATATATATATCAACCATAATTTGCACATCAAATCAAACATATTACATTATATCTCATCATATATATATAATATCACACCAATATCTCATATACTTATATATATATATATGTATAAATGCCAAATCATGATTAACTTACTAATATGATTCATAACAATTTCTTCACTTATCGCAAGCATATTGAACTCACATTTATCACAAGCCACAACCGAATTATCTAGTTACTATAATACATAACAAATATAAATAAAACATATTTCACCTATAAATACTAAGCATGTCTGAATCATCAATCAAATCTAATTCTATTACCTAAATTCAACATTTAATTGAATCATTAAACAATAGGTAACATATCAAGCATAATTCATACTTTTATACATTCCATAGACGATTCAACTAAACCAAATAGAATCATCATTTGAGCATAACATACAAACCAAACTTAGCAAACACAAGAACCATGATCGAGATAGCAAATACTTATATATCAAATTAGCTATTATTAAGCCACAACCAATATATATATCCATCAACATGTTTATTTCATTTGAGCTGAATCATAAAAATAAACATATACAAAACATACCAATATGACAAGCTTACCATAATGAACGGTCATAAGCTATACATATCATTACTTTAAACCATAAGCATATACCAAGCACACTATATATATATGCCATGCATATTACTTAACAAAAATATCTAGCTGCAAATTTTACATCATACAAAATATACCATACACATATACTTTGACATAACTTCATCATCATTAGCAAATATATCAAACATGATTCACATATAAATATATATATATATATATATATACTTATATATATTATATATATAAGCCATAGCCAAAACACAAAACCAAACATAGCCATCACTTAATCAAAGCAAAGGAATCTAAACTTAACAAAATAATAAGCCATTTTCGTATGGCTCATATTTACATACCCCAAAGTTAACATATATAAACTAGCCTATACATGCCATAGGTTCAAATTTAAACTTATAAAAGTATCAAAACAGTCGATAGTGTGATAAACTTCACTGCCGATCCCCAAGCTCCTAACTGGACTCCAAAATCTATAAAACTGAGGCAAACATACACACACAGTAAGCTATCATAGCTTAGTAAGTCATAAGCAAATTAAATAACACAATGAAAATATCAACTCAATTTAACCAAATCAATTTATGCTATCATAATCACATTTAATTTCAACCTTACAATTTCATATACAACATATGCTTTCATATCTAAATTTTACCTTGGCTGAATATACATATATCTATTATCAAAGTAATATTCAATTTCAAAACCATGGTACCATTATATAACCGAATATATATACACTCATAAGCATATACTTTTGAATCAAACTTTAATATCATATACTTATACATAACATGTGGCCGAATATACTTCACAAATACATGCATATTTACATATGTATCATATATAATTTACATCACATATTAATTAACCAACTTACCTTATTTTCAAATAGGAGATCAAATATCACATACCTGATCTTTTTAGCTCATTTTACACATTCAATCACAACTTATTATTGCCCGTTGAACCATTCAGAATTGTATAGGATACTCGAATAATCACATATATCGTACAATGCCAACGTCCTAGATGTGGTCTTACATTTATTCACATATCGATGCCACTGTCCCAGACAGGGTCTTACTCAGACACATATATCGAAGTCAAATATCGATGCCAACGTATTAAACGTGGTCTTACTCGCACACATATATCAAAGTTACACATCGATGCCAACGTATTAAACATGGTCTTACTCGCACACATATATCGATGTCATGGTCTTACTCGCACATCACATAACAAAATCCTATGTCGTGACATATGTATCCTAGCTATTCCTAAGGTCGTACGGGGACTTTCGGACGTTGTAACTCGGTTGAAACGAATTCGTAAACATAGCTCCCAAGCATATTTTTATTCGGTTACCACATATATACTTTCACATAGTTCATTTCAATATATATAGTTCGTATTTAATCAAATAAATAACATCAATTTGCTTATAAACTTACCTCGGACAACAGTAATCGGAACGGGACAACTATTCAACAACTTTGGTTTTTTCCCGATCAAAATCCAATTTCTTTAGTTCTTGATCTAAACATATTCAAATTAAAATCCTTCAAACATAATTTCATTCAATTTATTCCAAAAACACATAAATGAGCAAATTATCATTTTACCCCTCACATTTTACACTTTTTACAATTTAGTCCAAATTGCACAAAACTCAAAACATGCAAAATTTGCACACACCATGCTTAGGCTAAATACTACCCATGTTCATACAAGTCCATACATTTCATTTATTTCACATTTTAGTCCCTCAATTTATTATTTTTGCAATTTAGCCCTAATTACTCAAAATCATCAAAAATTTCAATACAAAACATATTAATCCAAAACATATATTTCATAATTCAGCAACTAACATGAAAAATGTCAATTATTCATCAATAGCAGAACTCAAAATATTCATCAAAATAAAAAATTCAAGCATGGGTTTTGTCCATTACACTGCAACGATCTCAAAAATGTAAAAATTATCAAAAACCAAACGAAAACTAACCTTGAATCAAGCTTGGACAAGGTCGAATACCTTAAATCTTTATTTCTTTTTTATTTTATTTAGTTTTGGTCATGCAAAAAGGAATATGAACACTTGGTTTAATTTTATGTTTTATTAATACATATATTATTACATGATTTACTAAATTAACCTTTATAATGTAATATAAAATCTTTATAATGGTTGTACACAATCGTCCATCACTATATATTATGGTCTAATTGCATCTTAAATACCTCAATTTAATTAGACAACAACAATTCGGCCCTTACACATTAAACTATCAAGTTTTCATTTTACGCGATTAAACCCTTTTAATTAATTGAGCACTCAAACGATAAAATTAAAGCACGAAAATTTCACGAATATAAATTCACACATTATAAACATAGAAAATAATTTTAAAATATTTTTGTTACTTGGATTTGTGGTCCCAAGATCACTGTTCTGAATAGGGTCAAAATCAGGCTGTTACAACTCTCCGCCTTAAGGATTTTCATCCCCGAAAATCTTACTGGTGAATAGGTTTGGATAACGTTCTTTCATTGCATCCTCTGGTTCCCACGTTGCTTCCTCAACTCCATGTTTATGCCACAGTACTTTCACTAACGAACTTTTCTTATTTCGCAATTCTTTAACTTCGCGAGTCAATATACGAATCGGTTCTTCCTCATATGTCATATCAGACTTAATCTCAATCTCTGACGGATTAATCAGATGTGAGGGATCAGATCGATGTCTACGAAGCATCGTCACATGGAAATCATTATGAATCTTTTCTAACTCAGGTGGCAACAACAGTCTGTAAGCAATCGGCCCAATAAATCTCACACTGAACCTGTTTTTACGACCGAATCTGAGTATTTTCTTCCACAGTGAGACTTTCAAAAATACTTTGTCCCCATTCTAAAACTCTATATCTTTTCATTTCAAGTCCGCATATGATTTCTGAGGATCTGACACTGTTTTCAAACTTTCATAGATCACTTTTACTTTCTGTTCAGTTTGTCTGATCAAATCAACCCCATGTATCTTGTTTTCACTGAGCTCGGTCTAATACCATGGTGTACGAAATTTATAACCGTACAAAGCCTCGTAAGGTGCCATTTTGATACTCGATTGAAAGCTATTATTGTATGCAAATTCAATTAGAGATAAGTATCGTTCCCACATACCTTCGAACTCGAGAATGCAACATCTCAACATATACTCAAGTATCTGAATGATTCGTTGAGACTGATCATCTATTTGTGGATGGAAAGTAGTGCTAAAATGTAATTTCGTACCTAGTGCATCTTGTAGTTTCTTCCAAAACCAAGATGTAAGCCTCGGATCTCTATTCAGAATAATAGAAATAGGTACTCCGTGTAATCTCACAATCTGAGAAACATATAACTCAGCAAGATTGTCAAGCGAGTAATCTGTATGAACTGGAATAAAATGAGTCGATTTAGTCAATCTATCCACAATAACCTAGATTGCATCTTTCTTGCTCGGTGTCAATGGTAAATCGGATATAAAATCCATCGTGACTCTGTCCCATTTCCACTTTGGTATCATGATCGGTTGAAGCAATCCAAAAGGTACCTGATGCTCGGCTTTTACTTGCTGACAGACTAAACATTTTGAAACAAAGTCAGAAATGTCTCGTTTCATACCATGCCATCATTCAAGCTATTTCAGATCATTATACATCTTCGTACTACCCGGGTGAACAGATAACCAACTACTGTGAGCTTCGTTCAAAATCATCTGGATCAACTCTGAATTTTTCTGAATACATATTTGGTTTCTAAACCTCAAACAACCCTTAGAATCAATTCAAAACTCTGAATCAACATTCAAATCACATTGAGCTCGCTTTGCTAACAAATCATCATCAACTTTCTGAGCATCACAAATCTGTTGAACAAATAACGGTCTTACTTTTAATTTAGCTATTATCGAACCATCATCAAATATAGTCATATACATATTCATTGCACTTAAAGCAAACAATGATTTTCGACATAGAGCATCAGCAACAACATTAGCCTTTCCCGGATGATAATCAACCACAAGCTCGTAGTCTTTTAATAGCTCTAACCATCGACGCTGTCTCAGATTTAGATCTTTCTGAGTCATTAAATACTTCAAGCTCTTATGATCAGAATAAACATGATATTTCTCACTGAACAGAACATGACGCAATATCTTCAATGCAAAGACAATAGCTGCCAATTCTAGGTCGTGTGTTAGATCGTTCTTTTCATGCGATTTTAATTTTCTGGAGACATAAGCTATGACTTTGCCTTCCTGCATCAAAACATAGCCCAAACCATTTAAAGATGCATCACTATAGATAACAACTTCTTTACCGGATTCTGGTTGAACTAGCACTAGAGGTTCGGTCAAAAGGGCTTTCAACTGATCAAAATGGCTTTCAACTCAACATCTTTCTGTAATAGCTTTGTCATCAAGGTTGCAATCCTAGGGAAACCTTTCACGAACCATCTATAGTAACCAGTAAATCCTAGAAATCTTCAGACTTTAGAAATATTTCTTGGAGGTGTCCAATTATGTACAGCTGAAATTTTACTCAGATCAATATGAATACCTGATGTTGATACAACATGCCTTAGAAAACTAACTTCACGTAACCAGAACTCACATTTGCTGAACTTTGCATACAACTGTTTATCTCACAAAGTCTATAACACAAGTCTCAAATGTTCGGCATGGTCGGTTTCATCACGGGAATAGATTAAAATGTCATCTATGAACACAACCACAAATCGATCTAGATACTATCTGAAAATCGCATTCATCAAATTCATGAACACTACAGGTGCATTAGTAAGTCTGAAAGACATAACCAGAAACTCATAATGTTCGTACCTTGTTCGGAAAGCAGTCTTTGGCATATCAGTCTTTAACTCACAACTGATAGTAGCCTGATCTCAAATCTATAGTCTTTCATTTGCAGTTTACAACAACATTGTGCAAAGTTAACCAACTCATACTCACAATTATATCAATCTCATCGAATGATAATAACATCAAATCAACCGGAAGACATGAATCTCGAACATCAACGAACAATTCTTACACATTTTATCAACCAGAATATACTGGCCTAAGGGGTTCAATATTCTAATCACAAACTCGACAGACTCTACAGGTAAAGTCTTACTGGATACTAAGGTCTCACATACATAAGAATGAGTCGAACAAGAATGAATGAATGCAATTACACTAGTATCATAGAGAGTGAATGTACTAGTAATAACATCAGGGAATGAAGCCTCATCGAGTGCACAAATGACAATAGCTCTGGCAGGTGCGCGAGCCTCAGATCGAACTACTGTGTCTTTAGTTCCACTCTGACTTCTATTTACATTTCTCACATTTCTAGAAGACTTATCCTCGGCTGAAATGTTACTCGATCTCAAATTTTGCACAATCTTTCACTCAACCGACTCGGGACAATCTCGGATAAAGTGATCTAAGGCTCCACATTTGAAGCAAGCTTGATTATTCAATCCCCAAATACTCGAATGTCTTTTACCATAATGTTTGCACTCAAGTCGATCAGATCTAACATTTTTAACATTAGCGATCGAAGTAGTTGAAACTCTTAAGCTCGAATATGATCTAGCACGATCTCTACTGAGTGTCCCACATTAGCTTTTGAACAGTTATAATCATTTCAGAATTTCTTTGATGTAGACTGAAATGATTTACCTGATGGTCTCTCACAGGAATCTCTAGATTTAAAATCAAATTTTCTTTTCTTTTCGTTTCGTATAACTTGGGAAGTTACAAGAACTTGAGGGGGTAGAGGTTGTCGAGTAGCCAGATTCGTTTGAATAAACTCCGTGAACCACTCATTCATTAACTGGAAGAAGGCTTGCTTAGCCTCTCCCTCTATACTACTTGAAATCAACCTAGAATCAACCAGTGCTGCCCCCAGAGTAGGAGCGGGCGCATTAGCTTCTACGTCACATGTTATAGCTCGATCGGGATCCATTTCTATAGGAAAACACATTTTTTAACTGTCAGGAATCATCACACTATCGCAGTTTATAATTATGGCATGTATAGCTAGACTCACACGTGCTACGTTAGTCCTAGAACTGACTAAATCGTAGCTCTGGTACCAATCAAATGTAACACCCCTAACCCGTATCGTCGCTAGAATGGGGTTATGAGGTATTACCTGACAAAATACAACTAGAAATTTACATGCATTTCATTTCATACTTGATATGTTATTCTTATCAAATCACTCAAACCACTAAATTTTAAAATCTTATAGCTAACATAATCTCTTTACAAATCATTTCATATCATTTAATGAACATATATGTAATCACATAATTCATAAGCAAAAATATCATTTATATCATTTTACCACATAAGCATGTGCACATATCCAAGCTAATATAATTATTTCATTCCATTATTTCATACATAAATCATATAATCAAACAAATCGAAACAAATATCATTTTGACCATATCATAATTGACACAATAAGGATATATCAAATTTTAACCAAATCGAACATATATGCATCACATAAAACTCATGTTATCTTCTTGTTTTACCAATGCACAATTCACTGTTCGTTTGTTCATTTTTCAATACATTAGCCGAATGTATTCATGCTTAATACATAAGCTTTATTCAAAGTATAAATTTATAATTATTAATCTATCACTTTATAAGCATATAACCTTTCATAGAAATAAATCAATATATATATCAACCATAATTTTCACATCAAATCAAAAATATTACATTATATCTCATCATGTATATATAAAATATCAAATCAATATCTCATATACTTATATATATGTATAAATGCCAAATCATGATTAACTTACTAATATGATTCATAACAATTTATTCACTTATTGCAAGCAATTGAAATCAAATTTATTACAAGCCACAACCGAGTTATCTAGTTACTATAATACATAACAAATATAAATACACCTATAAATACTAAGCATGTCTGAATCATCAATCAAATATAATTCTATTACCTAAATTCAACATTTAACCGAATCATTAAACAATAGGAAACATATCAAGCATAATTCATTCTTTTATACATTCCATAGACAATTTTGTAACACCCCAAACCTGGCCTAGACGTTATGGCCGAATCTGGTGATGTCACATTGAAGTGTTTTTCCCAAAGCGTGATATTGAATGAAAACCCTTTTTACATATTTACCTTTGTTTCTTATTTTTAATGATGCTTTTAAAACTCGTCGTTTACCATGTAAAAATGTCTTTAATTTTTAAAACGTTGTCTCTTGCGGAAGCTTAGAAAATGTGATACGTAAATGTGATGTTTTTAAAAAATAGTTACCCTTTTGAAAACCCATCTCTTTTCCTACAACTAACAGTTTATATCAATGCAAGTAAAAATACCAAATTAAAAGTTAAAACTTTAAAGAGGCCTTATTACATAAAAATACCCAAATTTAAATTACTTATAAATTAAAAATCCAATATAGGGGCATGAGCGAATGTGTGGCCACCTTCGAGTCCCTCGCAGCACCGATTTGCCTAAGGATGTCTGAATCATCAATCAAATATAATTCTATTACCTAAATTCAACATTTAACCGAATCATTAAACAATAAGAAACATATCAAGCATAATTCATACTTTTATACATTCCATAGACAATTCTGTAACACCCGAAACCTGGCCTAGACGTTATGGCCGAATCTGGCGATGTCACATTGAAGTGTTTTTTCCAAAGCGTGATATTGAAAGAAAACCCTTTTTACATATTTACCTTTGTTTCTTGTTTTTAATGATGATTTTAAAACTTGTCATTTACCATGTTAAAACGTTGTCTCTTGCGAAAGCTTAGAAAATGTGTTATGTAAATGTGATATTTTTAAAAAACAGTTACCCTTTTGAAAACCCGTCTCTTTTCCTACAACTAACAGTTTATATCAATGCAAGTAAAAATCCCAAATTAAAAGTTAAAACTTTAAAAAGGCCTTATTACATAAAAGTACCCAAATTTAAATTACTTATAAATTAAAAATCCAATATAGAGGCATAAGCGAATGTGTGGCCACCTTCGAGTCCCTCGCAGCACCGATCTACTTAAGGATTACCTACGCAAATAAGCAAAAGGGTGAGTTTATGAAACTCAGTCTGTAATACCTTAATAAACAAACAATTAGTCATACAATAGGCAAATACAGTCTGGGCCTTAGCCCGTTTCAGTAACAGTAACGGTTTTAGTTAGGGCCTTAGCCTATTCAGTAACAGTATCAGTGTGGGCTTTCACCCATTTTAGTAATAATAACAGTACAGAATGCAAACAGAAATCCTACCCAACCAGCCTCTACACTCCACTCCGTCCAACCCTACACTCCATGTGGGGATAAAATCAACCCACCCATCCCTACACTCCAAAATAGCACCCGGTTGCGGCACTAAGCGATGGTTGCAAAGCAGAGTCATAATACTGATACACTTCCTCCAATCAATAATAAACCCACCCCCATGCAACATATCATAATATCATGCATGTATGCAATATATATAATTGCATGCTCTAATACAGTCATACATAGCAATGAGGGATATCAGTCATTTTACCTCATAGGGGCATAATAGTTATTTCGTCAAATTAGGGTCTAGGTATACTTACGGACCCAACAGTAGTTCCACATTTGTCTCGGACGACCCGTGCAACCTTAATAATGAAACAGTGAAAATGGGCCCAAGGCCAATTATGCGGGCCCATGTGGGCCTACACGCCCGTATGGCCCACAAGCCCAAAAATGGCCTTGGCCATGTGGTCTACACAGCCTGGCCCAATATTTTCCACACGCCCGTGTGGTTTACCCATGTGGGGCCCACAAGCCTGTGGGGCCCACACGGCTCATTTCAGCCCAACATGGCCCAGAACGACCTAAGCCCATGAAATCGCTCATGGTGGCCTCTACGATCAAACGCCCACATTTTTGTGTTCGATTTACCACACGAGCGAGTGCACACCCGTGTAGTGTCTATAGTCACATTTTCCAAATTTTGCCAGTTTTGGATTTGGGTAGTGTTTACACACCTGATGTGATTTGATGTTAGTCGTTGCTTCAAATACTCTTGTCCTGAAGTAATGTAATGCCCTAAATCCTGAAAACTCCTGTTAAAATTATTTTTGTGTATGTGCTATGTGGATGTATGTCTGCCTTAGTGGTTTAGTGCTCTAGGGGTGTTCGGGAAGTTATAGGTTCAAGCCTTGGCTTGAGCAAAATTTTGCTTCTTCTTGAATAAACCCTGGTCTTCAGCTAGTAGACTTTTAAATTAATGTGAGGGTTGCATGACAGAATAGGCCTGTTGGTCTAGTGGATTGGTGGCATATGGAGTGTGCTAGTGGTTTGAGGTTCGAATCCCTACTTGTGCAAATGGAGTTTATTTTTGCTGGTGGCATTGGGAGGAAGTTGTGTTTGACCGAAACACCAAGGGTTTGAATAGATTTGAATGAAGTTGTTGTTAGCTGAATCTGAGGAGATGGAGAGGAAGAAATTGAGGAGGAAATCGGGGAAATTTGAATGGTTTGAATTTGTTTGTGCTGAATTTGAACTGATGGTACATAGAGTTTTTGTTTTGGTAGGGGTGTGTTGAGGAGTAGGTGTTAGGTTGTTGACTGAATAGAGGTGTTCCTTTTTGTCAAAATTTCGGTCATAGTCTAGCTAGGTGTCGAATCCTCCCCTTACTTTTCAGGTTTTCAAGTAGCTTGTTTTGCATTCTCTCTTCTTTTGGTCTTGAGTAGTCCCTCAAAGGTCCCGAAGAGTGCTGCCGATTTTCCCCTTGTTCTTAGTCGAATACTACTTTCCCCTACCTTCTTCTTTTCTGTTGATTCTATCTTCTCCTCTTTCTTAGCTTGGCTGATTATCTGAGTAGCACGTCCCTCCCTTTGATTCTTCTTTGTTCTTCTATTGTGTTGGCCGAACCTTATATCCTTTGTTTTTTCTTCAAGCCGAACACCTTGTTTCAACATTTTTTCTTCTCTTGGCCGATCCTTGGCTGGATATCTCTGGCATTTGTGGTCGTTTCTTCTTCTCCCACTTTTCTTCTCCCTCTCAATCTTGCTAATTTCTCTTGATAAAACTAAATACCCTTTTCAATTCGAGCGACTTCTAGGCTTGGGCCTTGGCTGAATATTGGGGCTCAATTTCATATCAAGGTGTTAGGTCGACTGCTTTTCCCTTACAAGTGATAATTCCTTTATTGGTAAGTGTTTAAGTTCTAGATTTTTTATATGGGAATAAAGATTGTTTTGAGTCGGCTAACTGTTTCTTGTGAAGGTTAAAGTATTAGAGAGAATACGTGGTTTTGGAACAAGAGGGGGCTACGATTGTTTGATTGGTAAGTAGCGATGTTTTGGTTAAAGTATTTTCAATACTTTGGTTTTGATTTAACCATGAATATTGACTGATGATGGGGTTGTAGTTAATCATAGGTGCTTTGATATCAGACGTGGTTCGGCTACAACATCATAAAAAGTGTGTGTAACACTGCCATTAGATGTGAAACAAAAAAAGCTGAAAAGCGAGAAAGTAGGCTGTCAACACCACACGGACGTGTGGTCACCCGTGTGGCAGGCCGTGTAACAGAACATGGTTGTGTAGTTGATGAGATGGCCATGAGCGTTTCATGGACTAAGACGATATTGGGACCTTTTGGGGCAGAACTTGGCCGTGTGGGTCCAATGGGCTGTGGTTCCCACACGAGTAAATTGCCCAAAAGTGTGCTAAATGTTGGACCAAGCTGTGTAACCACACGGCTAAGGTCAATTTCTAGGCTATGTGGGCCATATGAGAGTGTGGACCCACATGGGCCTACAATATGGCCGTAGGGCCATTTTCACTGATTGTCTATTAAGGTTGCATGAGTCGCTCGAGAGAACTGTGGACCTACTGTTGGGCCGATAAGTGTACTTGGACCTTCGTTTTTATAAATGACTGATATACCCCTATGTGATGTATGACTGTTTAAGCATGCCATTTTTACTGTATATACATTTATATTATGTTGCATTGCATAGGGTGGGATATATGATTTTGGAGGAAGTGTACTGTAAGGCTATAAGCCTATTGCTGGCAACTCTACTGCAAATATTGTTTTAGTGCTGCAGCCGGTGCTACTTGGTGTGTAGGGATGGGTAGGTCGATTTTATCCCCACATGGTGTGTAGGGTTAGTACGAAGATGGTGTATAAAGGATGGATTGGGTAGGATTCTCTATTTGCATACTGTACTGATATGTTATTGGGCTTAGGTCCCACTACTACTGATACTGAAATGAGCTTAGGCCTAGACTGCCACTATTACTGAAATAGGCTAAGGCCTAACTGATACTTAAAGGGCCTAGGCACAAATTGTGTTTACTCTGATTGAATACTTTTATGGGATTTCACACACTGAGTTTTCATAAACTCACCCATCTATTAACTGTGAGGAAATCCCAAGGCGTAGATGGATCGATGCTGTAGAGGACTCGGTGGTAGCCACTCGACGTAGTTATCTTTTAATACTATAATTAGATTTTATTTTGGGTTATTCATTATGTAATAAGGCTTTTTTAAGTTTATTTTAATTTGGGAATTTATTTACTTGATTTTATTTGTTAGAAGTAGGCCTCAGATTTTCAAGAAAATATAAACAAATGTTTTCTAAAACACCACATTTACGCAACACATTTTGAGAGTTTCCGCAATGAACACTATTTTAAAGTGTAATAACATTTTAATATGGTCAATGTTTTGCTAAAACAACTTGAGTTTTCACAATGAACATACATCCTAAATTTTTGCTAAGAACCCAAAGAAGTTTTATGTGGAATGGGGTTTTCCAAGAAATTAGGTTTTGAAAAACACTCCAATATGGCATCGCAAATTCAGCCAGAACGTCTAGGCCGGTTTGAGGTGTTACAAATAACATTTAATCAGTTACTTAACTTATGTTTCAAATGGAGCCTAACGGATTTCCCAAATTGACATAATCCCCTTACCTGAAATCGATCGTAAGGGCACTATTGGTTCTTAGGAGGCGTGCTAATCAATCTCGATCACCACCTATACAAAATTTGCACCTCTATAATAAGTCCATAATTGGAGTATAACACAACCTCCACACCTACCAACAATGACAGAGCATATTGTCGAAAAGAGCTGTAGCGTACAAAAAGCCAACAAGGAGGATCGATTTAAAACAGTACATAGAGGTAACAATCAAGATGAGAAGAAGAAGATGATGATGCTCATAACAGTGAAACTGAAGGGAGAAGGAAATAAGGCAGAGGCTTATTTACCAGTATTCGGCCAAAGAAAATGATTGAGTGAGAGGGGAGACCAAGTATTCGGTCAAGTGCAAGGTGAAGAGAGGATAAAGTTGAGTGGAAAAGAAGGGAGGGAGAGAAAAGAAAAGAAGGGGAATCTATTAAGAATCAAGAGTTAAAAGCCGAAGAATCTGAGAGAGAAGAGTGGTGAATTCAGCCAAGAACAAAAAGAGAGCACGAGAGAGAGAGAGACCAGTTGCTAAATGAGTAAGGGAGAAAAGAAGTTGGTCAAGAAGGGCACTCCAAAGATAAGAAAAGTCAAAATATACCAGAAATGACAAATACCCGAGTGGTCATCAACAATACTCGACCTTAAAAAAAAATGAAAAGAAGGAAACTTCAGTACCAAAGGAAGGGAAAAGAACCAAAATGTCAAAACTAGCAAGAAAAATGTCCCAATGACAGATGGTAGCCGAATTCTCTTGAGAAAGTGTTCAATTTTGGCACCACTACCTCCTTCCCTTGATCTCCTCCACGAAAATCTCCTCACATCTCCCCACCAACAAGTTTGAACTCTACTTAACCTCTTCTCTCCAAATTTTCCTCAACCGAAAATCCCTCTTAAAACCCTCCCAAATATTCAGCCACACACCCCACACTTCTCCCCCACTTAGTATTTCGGTCAACCAAAACTCTTCTATGGCCAAAAAGTAAAATAAAATGCTCCTTTTTCATCGCCAAGCCACGAACCTTAGACCCCAAGGAACACTCCACACACCACTTACCACTAGACTAGCAGGCCCTTTTGTCATGTTTTACTTACATTAATTTAAAAGCCTACTAACTAAAGGCAAGGGCTCATTTCTTAAAAACAAAACATTTTTGCAAATGTCCAGTCTTGAACCCAAGACTTCTCAGGTGCTTCCCAAGACTCTTAACCACTAAAGCAGACAGTTATTTGTGCAACACAACATACGTAAATAAATATTTAAGATTTGGGGCGTTACAGTTTCAACTAAACCAAATAGAATCATCATTTGAGCATAACATACAAACCAAACTTAGAAAATACAAGAACCATGATCAAGATAGAAAATATTTATATATCAAATTAGCTATTATTAAGCCACAACCAATATATATATCCATCAACATGTTTATTTCATTTGAGCTGAATCATAAAAATAAACATATACAAAACATACTAATATGACAAGCTTACCATAATGAACGGTCATAAGCTATACATATCATTACTTTAAACCATAAGCATATACCAAGCACACTATATATATATGACATGCATATTACTTAACAAAAATATCTATCCACAAATTTTACATCATACCAAATATACCATACACATATACTTTTACATAACTTTATCATCATTAGCAAATATATCAAACATGATTCACATATAAATATATATACACACTTATATATATTATATATATACCTTAAAGCTTTAATTTTTTTTCTTCTCTTTAGTTTCGGTCATGCAAAAAGGAATATGAACACTTGGTTTAATTTTATGTTTTATTAATGCATATATTATTACATGTTTTACTAAATTAACCTTTATAATGTAATATAAAATCTTTATAATGGTTGTCCACAACCGTCCATCACTATATATTATGGTCTAATTGCAACTTAAATACCTCAATTCAAATAGACAACAACAATTCAGCCCTTACACATTAAACTATCAAGTTTTCATTTTACGTGATTAAACCCTTTTATTAAATCGAGCACTCAAACGATAAAATTAAAGCACAAAAATTTCACGGATATAAATTCACACATAATAAACACAGAAAATAATTTCAAAATATTTTTCTAACTTAGATTCGTGGTCCTGAAATCACCGTTTCGAATAAGGTCAAAATCGGGTTGTTACAAGCCCCTTGAGTAAGAGTCGGCGCATTACTTTCTACATCATCTGCCATGGCTCAGTCGGGATCCATGGCTCAGTCGGGATCTATTTACTATATGAAAACACAATTTTATAATTTTCAAGAGTCGTCACACTATCACAATATATATATGGCATGTATAGCTAGACTCATACAGATGCTACGTTAGTCCGAGAATCGACTAAACCATAGCTCTAATACTACTAAATGTAACACACCTTACCTACATTCGACGCCGAAATAGGGCACGAGGTATTATCGGACTTATACACAAGTAATCATGCAAAACCAAGACATAAATTTCCATCCAAATTTGAACTTTTCATATACATTCATATTGTCCCTATTACAGCCTACGTGGCCCAAAACATACATTGGGAGTGGTTCGGGACTAAACCAAGACCTTTCAAAATTGTTACAACACTTAGAAAATTTTCATGCTTTGGAGGGTCACACACCCGTGTGGGTAGGTCATGTGGTCTCACACGCCTGTGGGGCCTAGGACACGCCCGTGTCCTTAGTCCATGTGACTCTCTGTTTATGATGTCATCAACAAATTAGGGTCACACAGCTAGGGCACACGCCGGTGTGCTAAGCCGTGTGAGCGATTTTATTTTCATAACTTTTCATAAATTAGGTGCAGACTTCACACGCATTGCGCATACGCCCGTGTCCCTGGGTCGTGCCCTTCACATGGCTAAGACACATAGCTGTGTCTTTGCCCGTGTGGCCAATTTGAAGCTAAAATTAAAAAATACAGGGGACACACGGCCAGATCACACACCCAATGGGCAAGCTGTGTCACACATGGCCTAGACACACGCCCGTGTGTCTACCCGTGTGGACAAAAATGAGGCTATTTACCAAGCCTTTTTGCCACCCTTACTTGCACTAACCTACACAACATTAAACAACCCCAAACCAAGCATATACACACAACCAAGACATCCACACATCAATTACATGCTATTTTCTATCACATACATCATTTCATAATTATCATCACAAACAATGCAATAACTCCATCCATGAAAGGCATCTCTATATGCATAAATACTTAACCAGTATTAGCCAATACCAAATGGCCATTTACAAAATGAATCAGATACCATTACAAGCCAAAACATTTGGCATATTCAAAATATCTAAATCAATTATACCCAAATGATCAAATTGATAGTGTGATCGATGCTCCGACTACTTCCGATCCCCGAGCCAGCTTGGCGACAATATAAGAAAATGGAAAGGAAGGAGAGTAAGCATAAGGCTTAGTAAGTTTACATGCAATAATAAACAATATTAAGCAACATTTAGAGGAGAGTAAGCATAAGGCCTAGTAAGTTCACATGCAATAATAAACAATATTAAGCAACATTTAGCATGAGCATCATACTATTTAACTTAACATAAATCACATATTTATCATCATAGTTTCATAAGCATAACTTTATCATTCTTAGTCTTACCAAAAGCTCATCACTTAACAAGCTCATTCTTATGAGTTTTTTGTACATACCTGTACCAACTCGTGACTTAACATACTCTTTCTTATTCTTGACATACCCGTTGAACACTTGGAATACTAAACGGATACACATAAGCTCTTTGCACACAAGTGCCACATATGTAGCCAAAGCTACCTCATTTTTCATATCACATAAAGGCTATCTCTCAAGCTAATCACGGGTTTGCTCACACAAGCTGGCAGTCAAGACGTAGCTACACGGGCTGCTCACACAAGTTGTCAGGTATCCGCAACACATGCCAAACTACCTAGCCACCGGTAGGACGTACATGACCAGCACCCAGATTCACATAAACATATATATCACATGGGGTCCTAGTGACATATCACTTGTATCCTATCATATTCCTACGATTCAAACGATATTTTCTCTCTCTTGTTAGAACTTGATGAATGTATTCATCGAATCAATTATACAGTTCATACAATATCAATGCATTAAAAATATGATCATAATATTGCATTATTTACATATGAACTTACCTCGATACAAAATATGGCTAATTAATTCGATTTAGTGCACAACCTTGTTCTTTCCCCAGTCTAGGTCCAGACTCTATTTTTCTTGATCTATAATAGCAAATTTAGCTCATTTAATTATCATATTGTCCAAATCAATCCAAAAACCATACTTTGGCAAGATTACAATTTTGCCCCTAAACTTTCAAATATTTACAAATTAGTCCTTAGGCTCGTAAAATGAAATGTACTCATTTTCTTTGTTACCCAAGCCTAGCCGAGCCTATGTCATGCTTATACTAGCCCACATTTTTCATTAAATCAAATTTCTACCACCCATTTTTACCCCTTTTTAGGTGTTTTCATCAAAAATCACTTAGTAAAATGTGTTTATCACACATCAAACTTTCATAATCTACCATGAAACATCAAAATATATGCATGTCACACATGGATCAAACCCTATACATCAACCCTAGCTCAAATAAATAGTAGAAATGGCTAGGTAGGTTGATAACAACTTTAAAAATGTAAAGAACATTAAAAACTGGGCTAGGATGCACTTACTATCAAGCTTAGAAGAAACCCTAGCTATGGCTCCTTAGAAATTTTGGCACTTGATGAAGAAGATGGAAAAGATTTTTACTTCATTTTTCCCTTTTAATTTTTTTATTAACCAAATGAAAAAAAGTGTCCTTTTTGCTAAACTTTCAAATTTTACCAATTCATGCCCATTTTTGTCCATAAAAATAGAAATTGGTCAGATTGCTATTTAAGGACCTCTAATTAATAATCCATAGCTCTTTCATGCTTAAAGCTTCTAGAATCACATATTTCACAACTTTTGTAGTTTGACCTTCATTTCAAATTGGACACTTTATCAATAAAATTTCTTCATGAAATTTTCACACAATCATGAGAACATATCATAGGCCTCAACACATTCATAAAATAATTATTTCTACTTCAGATTTGTAGTCTCCAAACCACTATTCTGACTAGGCTAAAAATCAGAATGTTACAACACAGGTAGTACACTCGAGGTGTATGAATCAGAATCTATCAATTCATGTCCAATGGTACCCATAGGGTACTACATTAGAAAGTACACACTCAAGCCACACATGTATACAACAGGATTACTAGTCCAGGCTAAATACTTTTTATGACATACGCTCTAGAGTGCTTGATCTGGATGAGGTCAATAGGATTACTCATCCGAGCTAAATCCCGTCCGCAACAAATGCAAGACCTCATTCATTTTGGGAAATCACATATCCATCGAATTTTCCATTTATTCAAACAGAATTTAGCATCTTTCAAGCATTATCAAGCATGTGGTCAATCTCATGTATTTATGCATTTATGCAATTCAAATGTTCACATTCAACTCAAGCATAAAATTAACATTTGATATGGTGATACATGGAAAAATGTAAGTTGAGATGAATGATATATTCTTATGTAACATGGTTAGATGTTGTGGTCATCCAAGATAAATTACATATTTCTTATGCTTATATTGCTAACATGTTTGTTGTGAATGCTTAGGATTTTGCCAAGCTTTGGTTGGATTATGCCATGTTAAACTTACTTATTAAGTGATGAAATAGTAAGTTGAGTTTTACATTATATGAACATACTAAGCATTTTTGCTTACTATGTGTTATTTTTCATATTTTATAGTGTATCAGAAGCTCATTCAAGTTGAAGCTTGTCAAAGTTATATCACACTATCCATCAGCTAAATCGATAGATTTTGGTTTCTTTAAGTTGTGGTTATAATGGCATGTATAGGTGTTTCGGTTGATGTTGAATCCATTATGTTTTGGCTTGTAAATTTGGTATTTTGTATGAAATGGTGTTAAGTTGGCATGTATATATATTTGGCCTTGTAATGGTTATTATTTTCGTGCTTATGGTAACTAAATGATGGAAGTTAAAATGGTAGTTAAAAATGTTTGTATAAATTATCTTTCGATATGTTTGAATATGGTGATTTGGTATATGAGTTATAGATGATATATATAGCTAATAGTGCTAGGTGTTAAATGGCATAATAGGTACTTTTGGTGTAAATTTGTTAGTTAAACAAAACGATATGTTATGGTATAAACTTAGTTATAAGTTGGTTGAACTTTTGGCTAAATTATGCATCTGTTTATACATGTTTAACTATTGTGATTGAGGTGCCTTTTGGGCATATTGGTTGTATGCATATGTACCTTATTTGGATAGCTTCTTGTGGCATGGTTTGGTGCACTTTGGAGTGCTTGATTATAGGTGGAAAATTGGTTGTAGGTATGTGCATGTTTGGGTGAAAAAAATGGCTTGAAAATGGCCTATTTTTATCCATATGGGTAGAGACACGGGCGTCTGTCTCAGCTGTGTGTGACACACAGCCAAGCGAAATGGCTGTGTGTCCCTTATAGCTTACAAAAGGTTGCAAGTTAGGTAGTTACATGGCCTAGCACACAGCCTGGCACAAAGGAGTGTGTTTTGGCCGTGTGACCCAAGTCAGAGAGTTACATGGGTATGGACATAGTTTAGGACACGGTCGTGTTTCCCTACTTCGAATGTCCACACAGTCTGAGACACGGGCGGTGTCTCAGCCGTGTGAGTCACACGGCCTGGCCACATGGCCGTGTGACCCTTACAGTTTGAAATTTTCACCTTTTTCTGAAAAATTCTATATGTTTCCCATTTAGTCTTGATTTGTTTCTAATGTGTTTATTTTGGGGGCTCAAGGGGTCATATAAGGGACAATATGTATGTTATTAATGGACTTTGCTATGATTTATGTTGTGTAGTATATGATTTAAATTTTTTGTTGTTTCAAAATGAAGTCTCCGGTAATGCTCCGTAACCTTATTTCAGCGACGGATATGAGTTAGGGGTGTTACTGTAATATCCCGAATTAGGGCCTAATCAGAATAGTGGTTTCGTGACCACAAATCCGAGATAGAAATAATTATTTTATAATTATTTTAAGGTTTATGATATGATTGCATAATTGTGTGAAGATTTTGTGAAGAAATTTTTAGCATAACGAGTTTAATTTAAAGTTAGGGACTAAATCGAATAAGTTGCAAAACTTGCATTCTAGAAGTTTTTAGCATGAAATTGCTTTGAAATATTAATTAGGAGGTCTTAAATAGCAAATTTACCAATTTCAAGTTTATGGACAAAATTAGGACATGGAAGGAATTTTTGAAAGTTTAGTAAGGAGGGGCATTTTGGTCATTTGGATATTAAATGAAATAAAAAGGGAAAAATGACACAAAATTGGTTATCATCTTCCTTAGTTGCTTCCGAATGCTCCCTCTCTCCATAGCTAGGGTTTCTTCAACTTTCAAGCTTCATAGTAAGTGATTCCAAGCCCCGTTTTTAATGATTTTTACGTTTTTGAGATCCCGGTAACTCGGTAAAGCTTATGCTAGCAATAACTTAACCTAGGGTTTATATTTGGAAAAATACCCATAGGTGAAATTTGTGTATTTTGATATTTTATGATAGAATATGAGGTTTTAAATTATGTTAGACAACATGTACTACTCGATTTTAAGCAAAAACGAGTAAAATGGCTTAATTGGTAAAAATACCTAATAGTCATAAGTATATGTTAGAGTGAGAATTTGATGTTGCCATAGAAGGGAAAAGTGATCAGCATGTTATAAAACATAAGAATAAGGAATAAAGTTTAATCCCGAGCCTAGGGGCAAAAGTGTAAATATGCAAAAGTTTAGCGGTAAAATTGTAATTTTGCTAAAATTTGAATTAAGGATTAATTTGATAATATGAGTATTAAATAAGCTAAATGTGTTATTTTAGATCAAGAAAGACGTGGAATCGATCCCAATCGAGGAAAAGAAAAGATTGTGGACTAAATTGCAAAATCTTTGTATTTTGGTACCAAGGTAAGTTCATGTGTAAATAATGTAGCATAATTGTTATTTTTAAGTTATTTATGTCAATTATATGATATGATAATTTTTATCATGAAATATATGCTTTGTGGTTATTTTCGAATAAAATGTAAATTATGTGAGCTACTTGTTAAATATAAATTGTTACCGAGTATTGGTTTCGGTATTCTACGGAAGACGGCAAGGATATGTATTCGAGGAAAAACCCGTTTGAACCTTAGGAATAGATTAGGATACAAGTGACATGTCACTAGGATGGTTGGGCATCCGAACTCGTTGAGTTGAGTCCGAGTTCACTTATGGATGCGAATGTCCGAACTCGTTGAGTTGAGTCCGAGTTCGTGAGAAGTAACTAGGCATCCGAACTCGTTGAGTTGAGTCCGAGTTCACTTATGGATGCGAACGCCCGAGCTTGTTGAGTTGAGTCCGAGTTCACTTAGGGGCGGGTTACATGATTGCTTGATTGCATATGTGGCACTTATGTGCAAATTATCCATGTATCCGAATTATATTCCGATATGTTCAACGGGTAAAGTTCTACTCAAATGGAGGAACACTCGAGATGAAAAGAGACGTATTGGTAAGTGTTGTGAAATGGATACTTTGGACAGGTATGTACTTAACCCTCGGGTTGAGTATTGATACAACAACGATAAGGTAATGAGATGATGAAAAATGATTAGAAATGTGATATATGTTTTGGTGATACCATGCTAATGTTGATTGGTATGATTGTTTGTTATGTTACTTATTATTTGCATATGAACTTACTAAGCATTTATGCTTACTCCCTCATTCTTACTCATTGTAGTTTTGGACAAGCCAGCTCAGGAGTCGGGATAGGTCGAAGGCTCGGTCACACTATCTGAAGGACTTTTTGGTAAATGACTTGTAAAATTTAAGTATGGCATGTATAGCAATATACCTATTTTGTGTAAATGATCTTATGATATGATGAAGGATTGGTTGAGAAAATGCTTGATAATGATAAGTTATGGAAATAGTTAGTTTAGATTATGTTTGATGTCATGGAAGGTTAATAGGTTATCTAGTTCATGAAAACTCATAAAAAGGATGAAATTTGCCATAAACAGAACATTGCAGCAACACTGACGTGAGTTTGAAAATTTACTAAAAATCATAGAAATCGAATTTGGTGATTTATTAAATATGAAATTGAATCCTAATATGTCTAGTTTTACATAAAACAAACTAAACAGGTAAAGGAATTATATGTTAGAAGATATTTTAATTTTAGTGAAACAGGGCCAGAACAATTTCTGGATCCCCTGTTCCAACTTTAGAAATTCACCATAAATTTTAAAGATATAATTAGGTGGTTTATTTTATATTATTGGAATCTTTATTTAGTCTAGTTTCAGGAGAAACAAATCTCATAGTCATATGAATTTTGTACAGGGAGAAATGTGGTTCGTAGTAAACAGAGGTCAGTCCAGTCAAGTCCTGAAATAGGGGTAACTTTAACTAATAAACTGTACTAATTGGCCTAACCAAAAATTCTAGAAACAAATAAGTAAGTAGGTATATGAGTCTAGATTCAGGGAAAATTTACGGATATTGATTTTGAGTTTCGTAACTTGAGATATGATTTTTCTTGTAACTGTGACGCAAGTAATTAGAAAGCTGTGAATGTAGAAACAAATGATCCAAAGTTTTTAAAATGTTAAATTAAGTTTAGTAACACCTCATACTCGACTCCGGCGATGGTCTCGGGCGTGAGGGCGTTACATTTAGTGGTATCAGAGTAGGTTTAGTCAGTTCTCGGACTACGTGTTGTATTTACGGATTTTGCTATACATGCCATATGTATAAATTGTGATAGTGTGACGACTTCTGACCTTTCTAAATGATTTTTTTTATAGTAAATGGATCCCGATCCAGCTGTGGCAGATGAAGTAGAGAGTAATGCACCAGCTCGGCTGAAGGAGCAGCGTGCCGATCTGAAAATCCACCTCCATTTTGTTGGTCGGGGAGGAGGAGAAAGGGATTGGGAAGCCTTTCTCCAAATGATGAGTGCATGGTACACTGAGTTCGTTCGTACGAACCCAAATGTACGACCTCCCCCACCTCCCCCAATTCTTCAACCTGTACCCTTGATGCCTCAGGGTGTGGATATGATAAAATTTCACAGAACTCCAGTTGATAGAATTCGTTAACAAGGGGCCGAAGAATTTAAGGAAAATATTGATGATGATGCCGAGAAAGCAGAGTTCTAGCTTGAAAATTCTATCCGGGTATTTGATGAATTATCTTGTACACCTGAAGAATGTTTGAAATGCGCTATATCTTTGTTGAGGGATTCAGCCTATAATTGGTGGAAGACTTTGATTTCGGTGGTACCAAAAGAGAGAGTAACCTGGGAATTCTTTCAAGAAGAGTTTCGAAAGAAATATAGTAGTGAAAGATTTATTGATCAGAAGCATAAAGAATTTCTTGAGCTGAAGCAAGGTAATATGACAGTTACAGAATATGAAAGAGAGTTTGTTCGATTAAGTAAGTATGCCAGAGAATATGTCCCTACAGAGGCCAAGATGTGCCGACGATTTGAAGACTGGCTTAACGAAAATATCAAGGTATTTGTTGGAATTCTTGAATTAAAAGAAATGGTAGTACTGGTTGATGGAGCTTGCAAGGCTGAAGAACTACTTAAAGAGAAGAAAAAGGTAGAGGCTGAGACTAGAAATTGGAAGAAAAGACCGATGAGCGGTTCATTCTCACAAAGACAACTTGGAAAGTCAAGAAATATGAATCCTCGTTCCCAAGTTTCAGCTGGGCAATTATATGGGAATTATAAGAAGCAAAATGTGGGTCTTAAGTCCCAGACTACTTCGACAGCCAGTGTAGGGAACTCGAGATTTGTTAAACCCGCATGCCGGTGGTGTGGTAGAAATCATTTTAGTCCGTGCAGAGCAAATGAATGTTTTCGATGTGGTTCTCCAGATCATTTTATTAGAGACTGCCCAGAGAGAGCTGAAAAAGAAAAATTTCAGAATACAAAAACAAGTGGTGCAGATTCAAGAGGAAGATATCCAAGAAAAGCTGGGAGTGAAGCAAACAGTAAGAATGTAGCCAGGGATGCACTAGTTAGACTTGAAGGAAGGGCTCCGGCTAGAACTTATGCTATTAAAGCGAGTGAAGATGCTTCCTCACCTGATGTGATTACCGATACATTTTCTCTCTATAATGTTAATGTTATTGCTTTGATTGATCCCGGTTCTACTCATTCATATGTGTGCATGAAACTGGTGTCTAGTATGAATATACCTGTTGAGAACATAGAATTTATGATTAGAGTGTCGAATCCGTTAGGCAAATGTGTGATTGTTGATAAAGTATGTAAGGAATGTCCTTTAATGATTTGGAGTCATTACTTTCCGGCCGACTTGATGTTGTTGTCATTTGATGAGTTTGATGTTATTTTGGGTATGGATTGGTTGACATTGCATGTTGCTATAATAAATTGCAAAGAAAAGGTTATAGAATTAAAGTGTGAAAATGGTGAAACTCTGCGGGTTGAATCAGATAAATCAGAGGCATTGCCTAGTGTGATTTCTTCAATGTCGGCTCAAAGATATCTGAGAAAGGGTTATGAAGCTTATTTGGCGTATGTAATTAATACAAAAGAAGTTGAAAATAAAGTTGAATCAGTGCCGGTTGTGTGTGAATTTGCGGACGTATTTCTAGAAGAATTACCGGGTTTGCCTCCAGTCAGGGAAGTAGAATTTGGTATTGATTTGATACCGGGAACAACTCCGATTTTGATTGCTCCATATAGAATGGCACCAGCAGAGTTGAAGGAATTAAAGTCGCAGTTGCAAGAGTTGACTGATAAAGGCTTTGTGAGACCGAGCTTTTCACCTTGGGGTGCTCCCGTGTTATTTGTGAAAAAGAAGGATGGTTCTATGAGGTTGTGTGTTGATTATCGGCAGTTAAACAAGGTGACAATCAAAAACAAGTATCCGTTGCCAAGAATTGATGATTTGTTTGATCAGCTAAAAGGAGCGACATGGTTTTCAAAGATTGACTTGAGATCTGAGTATTACCAACTGCGGGTAAAAGAGTCGGATGTGCCTAAAACTGCTTTTAGAACAAGGTATGGTCATTATGAATTTTTAGTTATGCCATTCGGGTTGACAAATGCTTCTGCTGTGTTTATGGATTTAATGAATCGCATATTTCGACCATACTTGGACAAATTTGTTGTGGTGTTTATAGATGATATTTTAATTTATTCAAAAGATGAGACAAAGCATGCTGAGCATTTGAGGATAGTTTTGCAAACTTTGAGAGATAAGCAGTTGTATGCTAAGTTTAGTAAAAGTGAATTTTGGCTCCGGGAAGTTGGATTTTTGGGTCATATTGTTTCAGGTGATGGTATACGGGTTGATCCTAGTAAAATTTCAGCCATTGTTGATTGGAAACCACCGAAAAATGTAACTGAAGTTAGAAGTTTCTTGGGGCTAGCTGGGTATTATCGGCGGTTTGTAAATGGATTTTCTATAATTGCTGCTCCTATAACTAGACTACTCCGAAAGGATGTTAAATTTGAATGGACGGAAGAATGTCAACAGAGTTTTGAAGAATTGAAAAAGTTATTAACAGAGGCACCAGTGTTAGTACAGCCCAAATCAGGTAAAGAATTTGTGGTGTATAGTGATGCTTCTCTAAACGGTTTGGGATGTGTACTCATGCAAGAAGGAAAAGTGGTGGCTTATGCTTCGAGGCAGTTAAAACCTCATGAGAGGAATTTCCTACTCACGATTTGGAATTGGCTGTGGTGGTGTTTGCTTTGAAAATTTGGTGACATTATTTGTATGGTGAAAAGTGCCGGGTATATACCGACCATAAAAGTCTTAAGTACTTGATGTCACAAAAAGACTTGAATTTAAGACAGCGAAGATGGTTGGAGTTATTGAAAGATTACAAGCTTGTTATTGATTATCATTCGGGAAAAGTGAATGTGGTTGCCGATGCTTTAAGCAGAAAGTTGTTGTTTGCTTTGAGAGTTATGAACACTCAGTTGAAAATGTCAGATGATGGTTCAATTCTAGCAGAGTTAAGAGTAAAACCGATGTTTTTACAAGAGATTTCTGAAGCTCAGAAAGATGATCAAGATTTGCAAGCCAAGATAAAGCAGTGTGAAGTTGATACAGAGTCAGATTTCAAAATCGGTTCTGATGGGTGCTTAATGTTTAAAGATCGGATTTGTGTACCAAAGAATGAGGAATTGATTCAAAAGATCCTACAGGAAGCACATAGTAGTTGTTTCTCGATTCATCCGGGTAGTACGAAAATGTATAATGACTTGAAGAAAATGTATTGGTGGAACGGAATGAAAAAGGATATATCAGAGTTTGTGTCCAAATGCTTAATTTGTCAACAGGTGAAAGCTGAACACCAAGTGCCTTCGGGATTACTTCAGCCTATTATGGTTCCTGAATGGAAATGGGATCGGATTACTATGGATTTTATTTTAGGGTTTCCATTGACTCCAAGAAAGAAAGATGCCGTCTGGGTAATAGTTGACAAATTAACTAACTTGGCTCATTTTATCCCGGTACGTACGGATTATTCTCTTAACAAGTTGGCTGAACTGTATGTTAGAGAAATTGTTAGATTACACGGAATACCATTGTCGATTATTTCAGATAGAGATCCAAGGTTTACCTCGCGGTTTTGGCAAAAGTTGCAAGACGCGTTAGGTACAAAATTAAATTTCAGTACTGCTTTTCATCCACAAACTGATGGACAATCAGAGAGAGTAATTCAGATTTTTGAATATATGCTCAGATGTTGTGTATTGGAATTTCAAGGAAGTTGGGAAAAATATTTACCGTTGGTAGAATTTGCTTACAATAATAGTTATCAGACGAGCTTGAAAATGGCACCTTATGAAGCATTGTATGGTCGTAAATGTCGAACGCCATAGTATTGGACTGAACTCAAGGAAAATCAGATTTATGGAGTTGATCTAATAAAAGAAACCGAAGAAAAAGTGAAGATAATTCGAGATTGTTTGAAAGCTGCTTCGGATAGACAGAAATCTTATGCAGATTTAAAACGAAAGGACATTGAATTTCAAGTTGGTGATAAAGTATTTTTAAAAGTGTCTCCGTGGAAAAAAGTTCTCAGATTTGGACGGAAGGGTAAATTAAGTCCGCGTTTTATCGGGTCATATGAAATAATTGAAAAAGTTAGACCGGTAGCATATCGGCTAGCTTTACCACCTGAATTAGAGAAGATTCATGATGTGTTCCATGTATCTATGTTATGTCGGTATCGTTCGGATCCTTTACATGTAGTTTCACCGACAGAAATTGAACTACAACCAGATATGACCTATGAAGAAGAACTGATTAAGATTTTAGCTCGAGAGGTTAAACAACTAAGGAATAAAACTATTGCACTTGTGAAGGTGTTGTGGCAAAAGCATGGAGTAGAAGAAGCTACATGGGAATCTGAAGAAAATATGAGAAATCAATACCCACATCTCATTTATTCTGGTAAGATTTTCGAGGACGAAAATCCTTAAAGGGGAGAGTTGTAATATCCCGAATTAGGGCCTAATCGGAATAGTGGTTTTGTGACCACAAATTCGAGATAGAAATAATTATTTTATAATTATTTTGAGGTTTATGATATGATTGCATAATTGTGTGAAGATTTCGTGAAGAAATTTTTAGCATAACGAGTTTAATTTAAAGTTAGGGACTAAATCGAATAAGTTGCAAAACTTGCATTCTAGAAGTTTTTAGTATGAAATTGCTTTGAAATATTAATTAGGAGGTCTTAAATAGCAATTTTACCAATTTCAAGTTCATGGACAAAATTAGGACATGGAAGGAATTTTTGAAATTTTAGTAATGAGGGGCATTTTGGTCATTTGGATATTAAATGAAATAAAAAGGGAAAAATGACACAAAATTGGTTATCATCTTCCTTAGTTGCTGCCGAATGCTCCCTCTCTCCATAGCTAGGGTTTCTTCAACTTTCAAGCTTCATAGTAAGTAATTCCAAGCCCCGTTTTTAATGATTTTTACGTTTTTGAGATCCCGGTAACTCGATAAAGCTTATGCTAGCAATAACTTAACCTAGGGTTTATATTTGGAAAAATACCCATAGGTGAAATTTGTGTATTTTGATGTTTTATGATAGAATGTGAGGTTT
This sequence comes from Gossypium longicalyx, assembly GCA_025698465.1. Taxonomy (NCBI): domain Eukaryota; kingdom Viridiplantae; phylum Streptophyta; class Magnoliopsida; order Malvales; family Malvaceae; genus Gossypium; species Gossypium longicalyx. Next base: position 50,734,581 of record CM046995.1, read on the forward strand.
TAAATTATGTTAGACAACTTGTACTACTCGATTTTAAGCAAAAACGAGTAAAATGGCTTAATCGGTAAAAATACCTAATAGTCATAAGTATATGTTAGAGTGAGAATTTGATGTTGCCATAGAAGGGAAAAGTGATCAGCATGTTATAAAACATAAGAATAAGGAATAAAGTTTAATCCCGAGCCTAGGGGCAAAAGTGTAAATATGCAAAAATTTAGGGGTAAAATTGTAATTTTGCTAAAATTTGAATTAAGGATTAATTTGATAATATGAGTATTAAATAAGCAAAATGTGTTATTTTATATCAAGAAAGACGTGGAATCGATCCCAATCGAGGAAAAGAAAAGATTGTGAACTAAATTGCAAAATCTTTGTATTTTGGTACCAAGGTAAGTTCATGTGTAAATAATGTAGCATAATTGTTATTTTTAAGTTATTGATGTCAATTATATGATATGCTGATTTTTATCATGAAATATATGCTTTGTGGTTATTTTCGAATAAAATGTAAATTATGTGAGCTACTTGTTAAATATAAATTGTTACCGAGTATTGGTTTCGGTATTCTATGGAAGACGGCAAGGATATGTATTCGAGGAAAATCCCGTTTGAACCTTAGGAATAGATTAGGATACAAGTGACATGTCACTAGGATGGTTGGGCATCCGAACTCGTTGAGTTGAGTCCGAGTCCACTTATGGATGCGAATGTCCGAACTAGTTGAGTTGAGTCCGAGTTCACTTATGGATGCAAACGCCCGAGCTCGTTGAGTTGAGTTCGAGTTCACTTAGGGGCGGGTTACATGATTGCTTGATTGCATATGTGGTACTTATGTGCAAATTATCCATGTATCCGAATTATATTCCGATGTGTTCAACGGGTAAAGTTCTACTCAAATGGAGGAACACTCGAGATGAAAAGAGACGTATTGGTAAGTGTTGTGAAATGGATACTTTGGATAGGTATGTACTTAACCCTCGGGTTGAGTATTGATACAACAACGATAAGGTAATAAGATGATGAAAAATGATTAGAAATGTGATATATGTTTTGGTGATACCATGCTAATGTTGATTGGTATGATTGTTTGTTATGTTACTTATTATTTGCATATGAACTTACTAAGCATTTATGCTTACTCCCTCATTCTTACTCATTGTAGTTTTGGACAAGCCAGCTCAGGAGTCGGGATAGGTCGAAGGCTCGGTCACACTATCTGAAGGACTTTTTGGTAAATGGCTTGTAAAATTTAAGTATGGCATGTATAGCAATATACCTATATTGTGTAAATGATCTTATGATATGATGAAGGATTGGTTGAGAAAATGCTTGATAATGATAAGTTATGGAAATAGTTAGTTTAGATTATGTTTGATGTCATGGAAGGTTAATAGGTTATCTAGTTCATGAAAACTCATAAAAAGGATGAAATTTGCCATAAACAGAACATTGCAGCAACACTGATGTGAGTTTGAAAATTTACTAAAAATCATAGAAATCGAATTTGGTGATGTATTAAATATAAATTGAAGCCTAATATGTCTAGTTTTACGTAAACCAAACTAAACAGGCAAAGGAATTATATGTTAGAAGATATTTGAATTTTAGTGAAACAGGACCAGAACAATTTCTGGATCCCCTGTTCCAACTTTATAAATTCACCATAAATTGTACAGATATAATTAGGTGGTTTATTTTATATTCTTGGAATCCTTATTGAGTCTAGTTTTAGGAGAAACAAACCTCATAGTTATATTAATTTTTTACAGGGAGAAATGTGGTTCGTAGTAAACAGAGGTCAGTCCAGTCAAGTCCTGAAATAGGGGTAACTTTAACTAATAAACTGTACTAATTGGCCCAACCAAAAATTCTTGAAAAAAATTAGTAAGTAGGTATATGAGTCTAGATTCAGAGAAAATTTACGGATCTTGATTTTGAGTTTTGTAACTCAAGATATGATTTTTCTTGTAACTGTGACGCAAGTAATTAGAAAGCTGTGAATGTAGAAACAAATGATCCAAAGTTTTTAAAATGTTAAATTAAGTTTAGTAACACCTCATACTCGACTCCGGCAACGGTCTCGGGCGTGGGGGCGTTACAGTTACAGTCCACACCACTGGAATATCATTAATTATGATACATCTTCCACTCATTCTCCAAATCAAGCTAACTCTCTTGTTGCTGCTGTGAGGTCTTCTTCTCATAAATCTAATACTTCTCTGCTGACTCCAGCAAACAATATTGACACCTTAGCCTTGTTAGACGAAGTTTGTAGAAATGAAGGAGTAACCGTCGTGCCTTCAAATACATCGAAGAGTCAAACTTAGGAAAGCGCCTGGTCCCTTGAGAGCACCCAAGGAATGAAGCAACTAGAATATTGAAGGCAATAACTGCCCCTAATTTTTACATCGTAGACTTAGGAAAGGGCCTACTCCCATGAGAGCAATCATCCCTCTTTCTCCTACCCTTCCTCCTGCTTTTGCCTTGCCAATAGAGTTGCCAACTCTGCAGACTCTCTAGTGCATGCCGTTGATCCTCCTATAGTTATAATCCCACCAGCAAAAAATATGCCAAACCAACAAGAAGCTCATTTTGGTTCCTCACAGGACAATGATCCAACTAGTGAAGCATATACTCTTTTCCCAAGGAAGGATCTCCTGAGGGCAGGGAAAAATCCTTTCTGACTAGATGCCATCTAGTAGCAGCAAAATAACAGTTTGCCTCAGCTGATGAAAGAGGCTTTCCTCTCTTCTCTTTCCTCAAATCCTCAACTATCCCCACACTCTGTACTGGGGAGATCCTTATAAGCTTTATCAGCTGAATATGGGCTTATGAGCTAGGCCTGTCAAGAGACTTGTAATCAAAACAACATGAAACTAGAAAGCTTGGAAGAAACTCTGCACTCTGGCGAGCAGTCTTTAGCTCAACTACGCAAAGCTCATAAGGTAGTTTTCAACCAAATTAATGATCATGACTTTTGTATTCTCACTTGGAAAACAAAATATATAATTTTGGAAAGTCAGGCCAAACAAATGGAGGAAGAGATCAATCAGCTAAAGGCCAAAGAGTTCTCTTGGGAGGAGAAGTTCAAATATCAAGGCCAACAATGCTTATCAGAGTTGGAGCATTTAAGCTAATACGATGAAGAGGCCTTGAAAAAGTACCAGGAGGAAAAAAATAAAATAAAATCTAGTTAAGGCTTTGCCTATACTATGTTCCAATCTAGTCCTTCATACCCAAGTTGTTACAGGTCTCCTCAACTTAAGTCAAGTGAACTTCAACTGCCTGCAAAAGGACACTACTAAATCCCTAAACTTGAATGGTATAATCCTAAGGGCGAAGATTGGGAGAAGTTACAAAGGGAATGGAAGCAACCGACTAACTTCTTTGTAACACCCTATACCCATCCTGGTCACCAAGCCCGAATACCAGGATGCCACATCACTGTCTCATATCACACTCATAGTAAATTGTCACATTTAGTATACAAGTATCTTTATTTTCTTTAATTACTATAGCAATTATGCGAATATTAAGACATGCAAACTCAAATTAATGTTTAACCATGCTAAAATATAACAAACAAACATAAAATGGACATACATCGAGCATTTGGACCATTTAGCAAATTTTTCCCAAAAATGTTTTGTAGGTATCGATACAACCTCCATGGTATCAATATTTTCTTTAGGTGGTATCAATACCACTTGGAAAATTGATAACAAACTAGCATTCTATTTCTCGCCAAATTTCAAAACATCGAAAATTATTAGTACCTTTTGTAAGGTATCGATACTCAAGCCAAAGTATCGACACCAAATCAATATTCTATTTCCCTGCACCATTAAAAATGCAGAGGTACCATTTTTAAAAATCAAATATTGATATGTCTGCTTCAAACTATAAAATCTCAACATACTTCAACATTAAAACCATTCAAACTTAATCTCAAACAACATGATTCATTCACCTAGTTAAAGAAACATCAAAATATCTGAAACAATAGTCCTAATATCATATTCAAGTCCATATACTTCCAAACATAAATAGCATGGAAACAACCCAAAAATTGACTTAGCAAAATCGATATAAAGTCTACCATATTGACCTATCACATTGCCTTTATTCCCTAAACATTTATATGCATATAACACCTACTAATGGAAGCCAAATAGTCAGCTTGGATCAATCCCTCGAAAGCCACACCGCTCACACCAGCACTATGTATTTGCAATGGTTAAGAGTGGATGAACTTAACAAGCTCAGACTAACCACTAGGTAAACAAGTTATCATGCATCAACGAAACAAACATACATCATATTCATATAATCTTTTACTCTTATGACATATTTTACACATTAATCATCTTTCTTGAATTCATTCACACGTTAGTCACATGAATATTTAAGCATATATTTTAGCATATGTCAATAACATTTAATCACATTTAGTCACTTTTTATGATAATTTGGCTCTTGAAATTATGAAACATGAAGTAGACTTTATCACCACCCATCAAATACGTAGATCTCTATCACACCATAATGACTCAAAGAGTCGAACATGTCCCATAAGTGAAGAATATAGCTAACACTCTCCAACACACCACAAATACATATCCCGATGAATGGAGCTTAGCTCACATCCTTTATCTCTCTGAAACTATCCTTGGGCCTCAACACCCTACATATATCACAAGAAAAAGGTGTGTACTCACAATCCTATGGCATGCCAACTATATCCAAAGGTCTCATAAAGTCACAAGGCCAAAATATCCACATTATTATCACATATTTACTTACCGATTTTTGAACATATTCACTACATAGTCACATTAGTAGCACAATATAATCTCTGTCATATGGATTGAAAACATATCCATAGATTTCCTGTCACATGGCATGAATAACGTACCCTCATATTCACTTTCACAATGGTTATCTGTAGCATCCCAAATTAGGGCCTAGTCAAAGTAGTGGTTTCGAGACCACAAATCTAAGATAGAAATAATTAATATATGATTCTTATGAGGTCTATGATATGAAAGCATGCTTATGTGAAAGTTTCATGGAGAAATTCTATGCATAAAATGTCTAATTGAACCTTAGGGACCAAATTGAATAAGATGCAAAACTTGCATTCTAGAAGCTTTAAGCACGAAATTGCTTTATATTATGAATTAGAGGGTCCTAATTAGAAATTTTACCAATTTCTATAATTTTGGAAAAAAATGGACATGCATAGGAAAAATTTGAAAGAAAAACCCGAAGGGCATTTTGGTCATTTGGTAATTAAAAGAATAAAAAGGGAAAATCAAAGCAAAAATATGTCCATCTTCTGCATGTGCTAGCCGAATTTCTCATTAGCCATAGCTAGAGTTTTGTTCAACATTTCCTATAACACCCCAAACCTGGCCTAGACATTATGGCCGAATATGCGATGTCACATTGAAGTGTTTTTCGAAAAACATAATTTCGTTGAAAAATCCGTTCTATATTAAAACCTCTTTGTGATCTTAACGAAAATTTAGGATATCTTGTTCATTGTTAAAACTCAAGTCGTTTAAGTAAAATGTTAATCATATTAGATTGTTTTGTTGTAGAAGCTTTTAAAATATGTTGCGTAAACGTGGTGTTTTGAAAAGCATTTATTTTTTTGAAAACCTGTGGCCTACTACTAATAGATATGAATCAAAGTAAATATATCCCAAATTAAAATAAAAACTTAAAGAGGCCTTATTACAAAACAAATACCCAAATTATATTACTTATAAATTAAAAGTTAAAAATGGAAGCAAATGCAGTTGTGTGGCCACCTTCGAGTCCCTCACAGCACCGATCCGCCTAAGAATTACCTACGCAGAAAAGAAAAAGGGTGAGTTTATGAAAACTCAACGTGTAATCCCTTAACAACAGTCAGTCATACAGTAGGCAATTAATGTCTAGGCCTAAGCCCGTTTCAGTAACAGTTCAATTTCAGTTATTAGCCCATTACAGTATCAATAACAGTACAGAATACAAATAGAATTCCTACCCAACCAGCCTCTACACTCCACTCCGTCCAGCCTTACACTCCATGTAGGGATAAAATCAACCCACCCATCCCTACACTCCAAAATAGCACCGATTGTGGCACTAAACAGTGGTTGCAGCAAAGCTGCTAGTACAGTACACTTCCTCCAATCAATAATAAACCCATCCCCATGCAACATATCATAATATCATGCATGTATGCAATATATATAATGGCATGCTCGATTACAGTCAAACATACATAAGGGCATAATAGTCATTTTACCTCATAGGGACATAATAGTCATTTATCAATTTGGGGTCTAAGTATACTTACCAACCCAACATTAGGTCCACAGTCATCTCGGGTGACTCGTGCAACCTTAACAGTCAAATAGTGAAAATGGGCCCAAGGTCCATAATGTGGGCCAACATACCAGTGTGGCCCATTTAGCCCAGAAATGGCCCTGGCCATGTGAACTACACAGCCTAGACCAAAGTTCTCCATGCTTTCGTATGGTTTACCCGTGTGGGGCCAACGAGTCTGTAGGGCTCACACGGCCTATTTTGGCCCAACATGGCCCAAATCGGTCTAAGCCCATGAGATCACACATGGTGGCCTCTACGATCAAATGCCCACGTTTATGTATTCGTATTGCCACACGAGCAAATGCATGCCCGTGTAGCGATAATAGGCACGATTTTTGGCTTTTATCGATTTACGTTTTGAACAGTGTTTACACATCTGATTGCGAACGTGAGCGACTAACCCACAAGAACACCAACCTATCATAATCAAAAACTTCGGTTAGTCGCTTATCAATCAATTGAAAAGAGCCCTAACCCAAAACATCTATTCGAGAGCTTACCTATAAACCGCCTTGATCGATCACACCAAAACCATCGTAGGAGATCGCTTAAATTCTTAAAGACTACCTGCATCCCATTCGTGACTCGTTAACTAATATCATACACACAAATAATTGAACCAAGTGTAAAGCAACTTACCCAAAACGTGGAACTTAAGACTGAGAGACAGAAGTATTCGGCCACACCCAAAACACACCCTTAAACCGAGGCACGAGAAGGAACAGTCGCACTCCCTAGCAGAAAATGGCATAAAAGAGGGGTGTTAAATATAAGGCTGTTATGGTAGAAGGGAAGAAAAGATAAAAACTGAGCACCCGCCCATGAGATGACGTATTCGGCTAACACAGAAGTTGAGAGGTTATTCGGCTCTAGCAAAAGAAAAGGGAAATTGAAGAAAGCCGAAAGAGTAAAGGGAAGAGAAGACAAAGTGTTCAACCAGAAAACATCAACTAATTGAGTAGGGGAAAAGGTATTCGGTAAAGGAACAAAACCAAGTGAAGAAAGTAATGGGTAAGGAGAATCGGCCAAAAACCAAGGCTAACAACCGAAAGGGTTTAAGAGAGAGGAAGGGAATATTCGACAATAGTATGAAAAGATAGAGGAGAGAAAAAGTATCAGTTATAAAAGGGTTTGTAGGGGAAATCAAAATCAACAAACGAAAAGAACCTGAATAGTACTCAAAATAAGCTAGAAACAAAAGATGCCGTAAGACTTTACTAGAACAATTTGATCTCTAAAGAATAGAAAAGAACCAATGTTGACAGTTATCGAACAAAGAAGAGCAATCTGCCAACCCCAAAACCAAATGCATAGAGAGACTACAATCCTAATTCGGCTCTAATACTCCCTCAACTTCACATCCCCTTGATTTTCTCCTAAAATCTCTCTACAACATCCTCAAACCAATCACCATCCAAATCCCCCCTTTCTCCTCCTAAATTTTGGCTACATAATCCCCTACACCCTTCAAACACTTCAATAGTCCAAGCATTAGAGTTCCACTGACATACAACCTCTCACACGGTAACTTGCAAAATAAAACACCCCTTGCGTGTAGCAGGACTCGAACTGAAGTCTCTTAGTAGTAGTAACACGCCATTATCCTCTAGACTAGTAGGCTTTTTATGACTTGATATCCCCACAATTATTTAAAAACCTACTATATAGAACCAAGGGTTTTATTCAATTAAAACAAAAATTTTGCACAGGCCAAGGCTTGAACCCAAGACTTCTCAGACACTTCCCAGAACACATAACCACTGAAGTAGACATGCAACTGTGTAACACAACATACAAATTTAATCACTTAAGATTTGGGGTATTACATTTCCAAGCTTGATTGTAAGTGCTCCCTAGCCTCCTTTTTAATGTTTTTTGTATTTTTGAAGTCTTTGAAGCATGATCTACCCATTTCTAACTTTATTTTGAGCTAGGGTTCATGTATGAAATTTGACACATGTGTAACATGCATGTGTTTTGTTAATTAATGGAGGAATATGAATGTTTGATGCATGATAAACATATTTTACTAGGTGATTTTTAGTGAAAACACCTAAAAGGGGGACTTGTTTGTAAAAGTGTAAAAGTGTAAAAGTGAGCAGTAACAGTGTGAAATAAAGGAAAATATGGGTTGATATGAGCATAGTAAAGGTTTGGCTAGGCTTGGGTAACCAAGAAAATACATGTATTTCATTTTACGATCCTAGGGACTAAATTGTAAATAAGTGGAAAGATAGGGGCAAAAAGGTAATTTTTACCAAAGTACGAATTATGGATCGATTTGAGTAATGTGATTAATAAACAAGTTAAATTTGGCATTATAGATCAAGAAAAACATGAACCGGGTCTTGATCGAGAGAAGAATAAAGAATACGATGATTAGGCTCGATTATCATCATTTTTGTACCGAGGTAAGTGCATATGCAAATAATGTAGTGTTGTAGCATGTTTTTAATGTTTTGATATCATGTGACAAATGTTTTCCTATTATTATAAGTTATATGCTTATTGGTTGATATGAAAGCATAAATGATATTATGGCCGTTACATACGACATCACGAGCAAGTACAACAAAGTATGCCTTGTGCGAGTGACGAAAATCTCATTTGAACCTTAGGAATAGTCTAGGATACAAGTGACATGTCACTAGGAATTAAGAAGTTCAAACTCGTTAGTGGTCTGGGTCGTGATATATGTGGCATCCGAGCTTGTTGAGTGGTCCGAGTTCATTATGGATGCGAGCATCCGAGCTCATTGAGTGGTCTGAGTTCATAATGGATGTGATACATATGATTGAGTTCTAGGAAATGGTCTTGTGTGTCCTACCCGTGGCTAGGTAATCCTTGAGTGGTCGAATACCTGAAAGCTTTTGTAAGTAGCTCGTGTAGTTACACCTTGATCGATAGCTTATATAAGCAAGCCCATGAGTAGCCCATTTGTGAGCGTTGCATGATATTACATATGTTTATGTGGCACTTATGTGCTAGATTCCGTGTGTCCGATAGTATTCCGAGTGTTCAATAGGTATTATAGTGAACGATGCGATGAAAGTCCCAAGATGGGCATGGTAATGAAGGTAAAGTTATTTGATACACTACGGGTATGTACAGGTACGAACATTATACTCATGAGTGATGCCTTATTAAAGGATGACGTGTGACGAGAAAGTACATTAATATATATATATATATATATAAATGAATACTTGATTAATGAGCTAGAATGCTTGAATGATGAATAATCTTGATGGTTATGTTATTATGTCTTATATGCTTATGGTTTACTAATATTGCATATTATTTACATGTGGACTTACTAAGCTTAAATGCTTACTCCCTCTCTTTTCCATCTTTTGTAGTTCTGCCAAGCTAGCTCGAGGATCAGAAGTTGTTGGAGCATTCGATCACACTATCAAAAGAACATTGGGTATAGTGAATTTGTTATTTTGAGAATGGCATATATAGGGGACTTGGTGATTTTGTGGTACGTGTCATGCTATTTGGCCAAATTGTGAAGGCCTATGATGTTGATAATTCATTTTTTAATAGCCATGTGATATGGCTCATGATTGATTCTTGGGTTGTAATATCTAATTATTCATGCATGCATGTGTTGATGCTTTGATGATGTGGAATATGATTACTTGGTGGATATATGTAGATGTATGGATTAAACACTAGAAGATAAAGAATGGTTTAATAACCTAAGATAACGATAGTTATAAATGTACAACTTGAAATTTTGATAATTAAGTTGATTTGTATTAAGTTTGTATAAAATGCTTCCAAATGGTATGACTAAGGGAAGGTGCAATAGGATGATATTAATAAGATGTGAAAGTACTATGGTGTTGAATATTGAGTGTCTAAGTATGTCATGTTGCATGCTATGAAATTTGCTTAAGTGCATGAGTGGTTGAGGGTGGCAATTGGCTTGGAAAATAGCCTTCAAATTGTCCACACGGGTAGACACACGGGCATGTGTCTAGGCCGTGTATGACACACGGTCTGTTCCATAGGCGTGTGGAATGGCCGTGTGTCCCCTGCATCCTAATTTTCCAAGTCAGTATGCTCAGTAGTAAACACACAGGCTAAGAAACGGGAGTGTGAGAGACACGGCCTACCCACATGGGTGTGTACTCTAGCCGTGTGAAGTCTTCACTTTTTTACGACAAATTCATTTAATTTTAATTGACCACACAATCTGACCACACGAGCGTGTGATACGGCCGTGTGACCTTAAATTGATGCTAACTTCATACTCAGAGAGTTACATGGTTGGAGGACACGGGCGTGTCCCCTGTCTCACACGGGCGTGTGGCTCTGTATTAGGGAAAATTTCCCAAACTTTTCTCTAAGTTCCCGATTTAGTCCTTATCCTTTTCCGATGGCTATTTTTGGGCCTCATAGGCCCATAGTAGGGGCAATTTGTATATGTATGAATGAAGTTGTTTTAAAGAAAATTTTATAGCCCGGTTTTTGCATGAATAACTGTGTATGTGTTCGGTAATGCCTCGTATCCTATCCGGGCCTCAAGTACGGGTAAAGGGTGTTACATCATTACAAGGTTTTAGCATATATCATAACATCTCATATATGTTCATGATTTTACAATTTTATCAATTCACAAGCAAACATTTTCACATTTAACCATAGGTGTGAGAACACTTACACTCATAATTTAGAGTATGGGTTTAGGTTACCTCTAAATTCTCAATTACACAACAAATTATCTGCAAGTATCCCAAAATGCTCACCAAAAATATGCTTTTGCCGAAAAGCTGAAAGCTTAGACAAGCTTTTCTTTGCCTTTGTCTCTATTCGTTGAAGGTCCTATTGACTTCAACACTTCAACAATACAAACCACACAAACACATGATCAACAATCAATAATCGACTCATCTTAAAAAATTAAAAAACATAGCTTAAGCTACGTTCACTATTAACCAAAACCTTCGACATGAAAACTTTATATTCAAATATCTCAATCTACACTTAATCTTTTTGCATGAAACGAATTTTGTTCATCTACTTAATCATCTTCAACTAATTCCCAAACTTTAAACTACACAAAACTACACGTTTTAAGGTATTAACATTTTTCGACAAATTTTTTGCCATTATGATGAAAATTCATTAAAACTTGAGAATTCCTTAATGAAACTTCAAAGTAGCTTTAAAAACCATCTAATTATGTTAAAACAAGTTAGAAAACACTTTAAAACCTAGTTTTAATCCACAAACCCAAAATCCACCACTAATGACCAAAATTTTTGCTTTTATCTTAAACATGCATTTTAATGGCTAGAAATTCAATTTAAAAGTCAAGATAACATTTAAAACTAATAGGAAGATGATTGCTTACCTTGTATGAAAGAAAAATGAAAAATGAACTTTTTCAAAATTCTAGAAAATCCACTCTTGGAGAAGATGAAATTAATTAAGTTTTTGGGTGTTTTCTTGGTTTCAATGGAGATTTATAGTTCAAGGGATGTTGGAAATCAAGAGGGATTAGGAATTTGAGATCAAAAGTAATTGGAAGAACAAAATGAGAGTAAGGGATGACACAACTAGCAAAGAAGAAAGAAATAACATGAAACATGTTGTAGATTGAGGGTTTTAGGTTAATTTTAAAATTCTAAGTAAATTTCTTCATAAAAACTCTAAGTTTTGAATCTTTTACAAATCAATCCTATTTTCAAAATTAAAGATATTTGAAACTCATTTTAAAAAATTAGTTTAATATCCTAATAGCCTTTGTCGAAAACATTATCGATTACCAAACTTACATAATTTCGAGTACATAAAGGCTAAAATTCCTAAAATACCCTAAAAACTTCTAGGCCTAATTTTGGGGTGTGACATTCTTCATTCTTAGTAAGCCAAAATTAGAGGATAATTTGGAAGATTCAATTGACCATGCAGAAGTCCCCAAAGAACACCCCTAGAAAGAAGAAGCCCTTACTAACCCAACCGATCAGCCTGCAAATGAGGGAAACTGAAGACTTTTTTCCTTTCTTATTTTAAAATTTTTTGTTCAGTTCGTATTCTTGTCCTTCTTTTAACAATGAAACCATCATTTTTCTTTCCAACTGTCTCATTTACCACAATATTAACTATGTGCTAAAGTATTTTTCTAACAGAAATCTTCAACTCACCCTAGGGACTAAGTCAAGTCCAACGTATTATGCATACAAGGCTAACTCTAACTCAACTTCTAGAGGATCAGCTAAACCAAAATCCCTAATACCAATTAACTTGTAACACCCTATACTTGACCCGATTTACCAGATGTAAACGTAAAATGTCACAATGCTCACATACTTAAAAAAATTTTACAACTAAAGAAAAACCATATTGGATGTACTTCTTATTTATTTAAAAATCTTTTCTGCATCAAAAGATTTGAATGATACGTTTAGAATTTATAACAGACTATTAAAACTTGTACAAAACATTACAACTTAAATCATTGATAAAATAGACATATTCATGGCATGTATTACTATTCGACATTTGAAAACATATTCTAAAAAATGTCCCTCTGTATGCATAACATCGCACTGTGATCAACTATATTGGTGCATTCTTGGCTTGGTCCCTTCTCGCAGATTGATTCAACTCAAGAACCTACATTACAAATAAACATCCATAAGTTCAATGGAACATAATGAGTCTCAACCAGTTTTACCTTTAAACAATGATGTTGGATTCCTTGACTTAAGAATTTTTTACTTCCTTTCAGATCTTGGAGAATATTTTTCTGATTCTTTGTAGATAACTATATGCCAACCTCTAACTCAACCTCGTGTACATGTACCACTCAATTGGCAGATAACAGACTTCTCACCTTATAGCGGACACTATTTTGCAATAGCTTGAAGATAAACATTAGATATGTTACTCAAAATAATATACCTATAGACACTACTCTCGGTAGGTTTATATACTGGTTTTCACAATTGTTCGAATACCAGTCATGTCGTATCTTCACGTTAGTCCAAACAACAAATTTGGTCCAATGGAGGTAATATTTTAAATCACCCAATAGAAGTTGAGATAACTTGTAACAACCCGATTTAGACCCTAGTAAAAACGGTGGTTTCAGGACTACGAATCTGAGTCAGAAAAATATTTAAATATTATTTTTTGTGTTTATTATATGTGAATTTGCATGTGTGAAAGTTTTGTATGAAAATTTGATCATTTGTATGCTTAATTTAATAAAAGGACTTAATCTCGTAAATTAAAAACTTGATAGTTTAAAGCATAAGGGCTGAATTATTAGTGGCTTTTTAAATTGGAATATTTATGTTGTTAATAAACTGTAAACGTTCGTGATGGACGGTAATGCCCATGTTTATAATTGTTTGATATTTTTATTATAAGGGATAAATAAGTAATTAATTTATATGTTAACATATATTATAATAAAACATAAAGTATATTTATATTCATTATATCCTCTCATCATTGAAACTAAATAAAATAAAAAGAAACAAAAGCTTTGTGATATTCGGCCATTTCTCAAGCTTGATTCAAGGTTAGTTTGGTTTCGATTTTTGATAATTTTTACGTTTTTGGGATCATTGCTTCAAGTACTATTCGACCCATCCTTAAATTTTTTATTTTGATGAATATTTTGAGTTATGCCATTGATGAGAGCTTGTGTTTTTTTTTTTTTTTTGATGATGAAATATGAAAGATATGTTTTAGATTAACATGTTTTGTATTGGAGTTTTTGATGATTTTGAGTAAATAGGACTAAATTGCAAAAATAATAAATTGAGGGACTAAAATATGAAATAAATGAAATATATGGACTAGTATGAGTATAAGGAAGATTCGGACTAACTAATTTGTTGTGAGATTTTGCATATTTTGTGTTTTATGCAATAGGGACTAAATTGTAAAAAATGTGAAATATCATGGGTAAAAGTGTAATTTACCCATTTGTGTCTTTTTGGATGAATTTGATTTAATATTTGATTTAATAAGTTTAATTTATATTAAGTTAGGTCAAGAAAAGAGAAAATCAAATTTAGATCGGGGGAAAACTAAAGTTGTCGACTAGCCGATCCGTTCCGATTTTTCATCGTCTGAGGTAAGTTTATAAGCAAATAGACTTATTCAATTTTATATAAATGCTAAATGTATATGCTGTAATGAAATAAATAAATATATGTATGTTATAATCAATTATGAATAAGCTTGGCTACCATATTTCTGAATTCGTTCCGATCGAGTTACGACATCCAAAAGCCCCGTATGAACCTTAGGAATAGTTAGGATACATATGTCATGACATAGGACTCTGATATATGTGTGTGAGTAAGACCACGTTTATACGTTGCCATCGATATGTGACTCCGATATATGTGTGCGAGTAAGACCCTGTCTGGGACAGTGGCATCGGTATGTGTTTATATGTAAGGCCACGTCTGGGACGTTGGCATTGTACGATATGTGTGATTATCCGAGTTTCCTATCCAATTCCAAATGGTTCATAAGGCAACGATAAGTGTGATCGAATGTGTAAATCGAACTAAATGACCAGGTATGAATTAGCTGGTTACATATTTGAATTAAGGTAAGTGAGTAAATTGATTATTTGATACAAATTGCATTTGATATAAATGAAAGATAGGTGTGATTATAATGTGTATATTCGGCCAAATAAGTAGTAAATGTACATGATGTTATATTATGATTCTTGAGCATATGTATGTTTGGTTATTTAATGACATATTGATTATGAAAGTTGAATATTATCCGGTAATTTTGATCACTTGAGCATTCGGGCAAGGTGGAAAGTGGAATATGAAATGTATTATATATGTAATTTTGTAGTTTGAGATTAAGAAATTATGAGTTTAATATAATTTGGTTAGTTTAAATGAATTGATTATATATTTTGGATTGTTTATTTGCTTATGACTTACTAAGCTATAAAAGTTTACTCTGTGTATATGTGTGTTTCTGTTTTATAGATTTTGGATCAAGTTACGAGCTCGGGGATCGTCAGAAAAGTTCATCACACTATCCACTATTCCTTTATTTATATAGTTGATCTTGAATTATGGCATGTATAGGTTGGAATTCTTAAATGTTGAATTTGGCTATGTATTTAAAGCCATGCGAAAATGGCTTGCTAATTATGCTTAATTTTGGTTTATTGTGTGTTTAGTTATAATGTTTAATAAGTTTGGTTTTGATAATGCGGTTATATTTGATTGTGGTTGGAAATCGTTTTGGTTATAATGTTATGTGCTATGAATGAAAGGTGTGTGAGATGGATGTTATATGTTTTGGAAATGATTAATGATTTTGGTTGAATGTGTGGTTGGTTTGGCTATGATATACATAGATAAAAATATATGTGCATTAGGTTGTTGTATCTAGTTAATGTGTTATAAGTGATTTGGAATCTAATATTGTTAAGCTATATCCGAACTTGTTATAAATATGTTTTAATATGCTTTTAACATGATATGCAAGGATTTTGTTTGAATATATTACAATTTGTATTTCAGCATATGTTTGTATAATCAAATTATCATTTGATGAAATGATTGGATGTGTATGTGCTTTAAATAATATGTTTCAGCTATGTAAGGTATTAAGTTATAAAAATGATCCAAGATTGTTTTGGTAAATTATTTAGCATGAATACAATGGTTAGGTGTGGCTTTGAAACCTAGTGCAAGTATATATATTATGTAATTAAACTTTAATAATATGTTTGGTCAAGTCATGATGCATATAGGTTTATCTGTGACTTACGAATGAGAAGAGTATAATATGTTTGGCTTTTGGATTTGATTTTGAAATTTTTTTCTTTTGTCTTTTTTATGGAATGAGTTAAGTTTTAAAATTTGAATTTGGTTAAACTCAAAATTAAACATTCAAGTATTCTGCTAAAGCATTGAAAAGATCAAATGAATAGTAACTTATGTTATGTTTTGAGTATGAGTAGGTTGAATGCATGCTTATATGTGGATAAATGCTAAAACATTATGGTGTTATATAGTTTAAATTTTAGTGGCATGCTATATTATATTTCGATACTATTATTTTATTTAAGAAAATTTTAGGTAAGTTATGATTATATATATTTATATGTTTATATATTAATGTCAAAGATGAATGTTAATTTGTTATATATTTAAGACATGAGATATTTTTATAATTCATATTTGTTTTACTTGATGTGGATGATTGTAATGACTTTGATATGCACATATGCTTTGTGTCAAAATAATATGTTTGATATTATTTGCTTATAACATTATATTAGACATATCTTGATTAAATGGTTACAATTGATTGGTATTTGAGTCGTATGCATGAGTATGATTGTGATTACCAGAAAGCTGTGTCTCATTTGGTAATACCTCGTAACCTATTCTGGCGACGGATACGGGTTAGGGGTGTTACATTTTATTGGTATCAGAGCTACGGTTTAGTCAGTTTTAGGACTAACATAGCGCGTGTGAGTCTAGCTTTACATGCTATATTATATACTGTGATAGTGTGATGACTTCTGACAATTGAAAATGTGTTTTCGTATAGTAAATGGATCCCGACAGAGCTGTAGCTGATGGTGTCGAGAGCATAATGCGTGCTCCCATGCAAGGAACAGTGCCGGTTGATTCTTGACTGACTTCGAGTAACCAAGAGGGAGAAGCTAAGCAAGCCTTCTACCAAATGATGAATGACCGGTTTACTCAATATATCCAGACTAACCCGGCTACACAACAACCTGCACCCCTGATTAATCTATCTTCGATACCTGCTATACCTCAAGCAAGTGATCTATTGAGATTGCCTAAGCCACCTATTGATAAAATCAGAAAATAGGGGGTTGAAGAGTTCAAAGCTATTGATGATGATGAAGCTGAATGGGATGAGTTATGGCTTGATAATATTGTCCGTGTGTTCGATGAGCTATCTTGTACTCCGGATGAATGTTTGAAATGTGCCATATCTTTACTACGAGACATTGCATATCACTAGTGGAATACACTAGTATCGGTGGTTTCGAAAGAGTGGGTGACCTGGAAATTCTTTCAGACTGAGTTCCGTAAGATATACATCAGCCAGAGATTTATCGACCAGAAACGCAAAGAATTTCTGGAATTGAAACAGGGTTGTATAACCATAATAGAAGTGTCTCAACCGAAGCTATCATGTGTAAAAGATTCGAAGACGGTTTGAATGAAGACATTAAGCTGCTAGTTGGCATACATGAGATAAAAGAGTTCGTAGCACTGGTTGAGCGAGCCTACAAAGCTGAAGAGCTCGAGAAAGATAAAAGAAAAGCTGATTTTGAAGCTAGAGATGCACATAAAAGATCATCGAGTAAGTCATTTCAGTCGGCACCAAAGAAGTTCCAAGAGGATTTAAGCTGTTCTAAGGCTACTTCAGGTTATTCACGACGGGATCGGGACAGACCACCTGTGAGCTCGAGAGCTACCTCAGTAGCTAGTGTTGGAAATGTCAGATCAAATCAACTCGAGTGTAAACATTGTGGTAACCGACATCCTGACAGTTGCAAATTTCATGATTGGGCCTGTTTTAAATGTAGATTGATGGACCATTATATTCGTGATTGCCCAGTGTTAGCTGAAGAAACTCCAATATAGAATACGAGACTGGGTAATACTGTAGCTCAAAGTAGACCACCCAGAAATACGGGTAATGTGAGTGGCAATTGGAGAGGGACTAAAGATACAGTAGTCAGATCTGAGGCTCATGCACCTGCGAGAGCCTATGCTATTCACGTACGTGAGGAGGCCTCATCTCCAGATGTCATTACTGGTACATTCACTCTTCATGATACTAATGTAATTGCATTGATTGATCCTGGTTTGACTCATTCTTATGTGTGTCAAACTTTAGTAATCAGTAAGACTTTGCCTATTGAGTCTACTGAGTTTATGATTAAAGTGTCAAACCCCTTGGGCCAGTATGTTATGGTTGATAAAGTGTGTAAGAATTGTCCCTTGATGGTTCGAGATTCGTGCTTTCCGGCTGACTTGATGTTGTTTCCATTTGATGAGTTCGACATAATTTTGGGTATGGATTGGTTGACTTTGCATGATGCTGTGGTAAACTGCAAAAGAAAGACCATTGATTTACGGTGTCAGAATGATGGGATTATTCGGATTGAATCTAATGATCTGAATGGGTTATCAGTAGTAATTTCTTTGATGTTAGCTCAGAAATATGTGAGAAAAGGTTGTGAAGCTTACTTTGCATATGTTCTTGATAGTAAAGTGGCTGAAAGAAAGATAGAATCAGTATCGATTGCGTGTGAATATCCAAATGTGCTTTTTGAAGAATTGTCGGGTTTGCCACCTATTTGGGAGGTAGAGTTTGGTATTGAATTAATTCCTGGGACGACTCTGATATTGATAGCTCCATATAGAATGGCACCAACTGAATTAAAAGAATTGAAAGCTTAGTTGCATGAGTTGACAGATAGAGGTTTTGCGCGACCGAGTTTCTCTCCCTGGGGTGCGCCTGTGTTATTTTTAAAAAAGAAAGATGGAACTATAAGAATGTGCATCGATTATAGATAGCTCAATAAGGTGACTATAAAGAATAAGTATCCGTTGCCACGGATTAATGATTTGTTTGATCAGCTGAAGGGGGCTACAGTGTTTTCAAAAATAGATTTGAGATCAGGCTATTATCAGTTGCGAGTTAAAGATTCCGATGAGCCAAAGACTATTTTCTGAATGAGGTACGGACACTATGAGTTTTTAGTCATGCCTTTTGGACTTACTAATGCACCTGCTGTTTTTATGGATTTGATGAATCGGATCTTCAGGTAGTATCTGGATCAATTTGTAGTTTTGTTCATAGATGATGTTTTGATTTACTCCCGTGATGAAACTGAACATGCCGAACATTTGAGACTTGTGTTACAAACTTTGCGAGATAAGCAATTGTATGCGAAGTTCAGTAAATGTGAGTTCTGGTTAAGCGAAGTCAATTTTCTAGACCATGTTGTATCAGCATCGGGTATTCGGGTGGATCCGAGCAAAATTTCAGCTATAGTCGATTGGAAACCTCCAAGAAACGTTTCTGAAGTCCAAAGTTTTCTGGGACTTACTGGTTATTATAGATGATTTGTGAACGGTTTCTTTATGATTGCAACCCCGATGACGAAGCTATTACAGAAAGATGTTAAGTTTGAATGGTCAGAAAAGTGCCAGAAAATTTTTGATCAGTTGAAAGCCCTTTTGACAGAAGCTCTAGTGTTAGTTCAGCCAGAATCGGGTAAAGAATTTGTTATTTATAGTGATGCATCTTTAAATGGTTTGGGCTGTGTTTTGATGCAGGAAGGAAAAGTTATAGCTTATGCCTCGAGATAGTTGAAGCCACATGAAAGGAACTATCCGACACACGATCTAGAATTGGCAGCTATCGTGTTTGCATTGAAAATTTGGCATCACTATCTGTTCGGTGAAAAATGACATGTTTATTCTTATCACAAAAGCTTGAAATACTTGATGACTTAGAAACACTTGAATTTGAGACAACGCTGATGGTTAGAATTACTAAAAGACTACGAGCTTGTGATTGACTATCACCCGAGAAAGGCTAATGTTGTTGCTGATACTTTAAGCCGAAAATCATGGTAGCCCAACCCATACACCATGGTAGCCCGGTTGCAGAACTACCTTCATTTACATTTTGGGCTTTAAAAGCTGTCAGTGGATCCACGATTGTCAAGCAACCACGCGATCCTCATATACTTCCTCCGTTCCATAATTCCCAGCCGATATGCAACCTAAGTAGAATTTCATATGTATGCATGTCGCATCCACAAAACTTACATTCAACAGCTAGGGGTATTTTGGTCATTTTTTCCCTTAGGGTCATTTCGGTAATTTTTCCTTAATTACGATTTTCACTTATCTTGGCCCGTTAACAAGTCCCGTGAGCTAAGATGAATGAATACTATGCACTAGGTAGGATTCTAGAGAAGAGGAGATGGGTCATTAAGACCACTTAAGTACCAAGCTCTCCCTAGATCCAATCCTAGACATGCATATACCCATTGCCACACCTTAACCCTTTGACTTGTCCATGGTCGCAATATATTAATTAAGTCTTATGTGGATATCATATACTAGGCCCAAAACCCTTAACAAAGCCCAAACAATTTTACATACCTATATCTGGCCTATTAAGCCTAATCATATTCGGATTGCCCATTAGGACCAAATCACCTCTATATGGCCCATTAGCCCAAATCACATTTATATAGCCCGTTAGGCCCAATCACATTCATATTCATGCTCACATATAAATTCCTATCACAAAGCATCAATATTCAGTTTTTTTCCTATTATGGGCCCAACAGCCCATCGGGCCCATTTAGCCTATTCTGGCCCATATGGCCAAATCACAACCCAAGTCCAAAGAATCGCCCGTGGGCCTCAGGCAACCTATCGGTTTCATCCTCACGAGTGTTTGTGCACTCGCAAGACTACCGCAACCAAACTTTTGGCTTTTCTGCTTTTCGACTTTTCGACTTTTGTCGATCTACTTGTGTGTACAGTGTATATACACACCTGGTAAGCAAGCATGCTGCGATTTCCGAAGCCCAAACCTATAATCGATATCACTCAAGGATTAATCTCACAACTTATCGAATACTTTACCAAAAGCCGGAATCTCACCTTAACCTTACCTGAACGCTAAGCCTTTACTAGCTTCTACTTTGGTCGCTTATCACGTATATCTCTCAGATCTGAAGAGCAAATCGGCAAGAATACAAAATCGAGATCTGAAACTAATTCCCTACCAAAGTCGATTAGAAAAAAGTGAGGAACTGAATACTCGATACTTATCAAAAATAGATTGGGAGAGCGAACACTTACACTAGAATCGATTGGGTGGAAAGAGTAGTGGCGGCACTAAGGGTATTCGGCCAAAGGATATTCAGCTCTTAGAGATTTTAATGGCAACAATCAATTACTCAGAACCAAAGAAGAGAGGAAGAAGAATCGGCTAAAGCAAATAAAATATTGAGTAGAGGAGAAATATAATTCGGCACAAGGAAAAAGAAAAAAAAAGAAGGCAGAGAGTTTTCAGCTTTTAGGGAAAAGAGTTTCTGGCAACAAGGTGGAGGAAATTCGGCATTAGTTTCATACCCTAGCATTCGGTGCCCATTTATAAGCCTTATAGCCGAATTTTCCCAAGCCTAATTCCCCATTCGGCTCCATCAGTTCTCCTTTCTCATCTCCTTGTTTTTCTCCCTAATAACCCCTTAATCCCTTCCTTAATTTTCTCTCCTGAACACTTCCCTTGGAGTCCACTTTCATGCCACTTCCACCTTCTAGAAGGCTAAAATTAAACTTCTAAAAACACTAAGCTAGGATTTGAACCTTGGATCTCATCACTAGCTGCTAACGCCACCTCCCTAGACCCTAAGTGGCGTCACTTAGCCACTCCTCCACAGGGCTTTTTGATGCTATTTTCCCCTAACTTTATTTAAAAGCCCAACTTCTTGCCAACCCTGACTCTTTTAATAATTAAACTATAATTTCATTTACCCCTAAGTTTGAATTAAGACCTACTATAATTATAACTGGGCTAGAAATATAAAACACAATTTTTATCAAAACTGAAAACAAAGAAAGTTCAGGATTTCAGGATTTTTGGGTTTCGGGATTTTTTTGGTGCGTTACAACTCTACCCCCTAAAAGAATTTTCATCCTCGAAATTTTTACCTGATTCAAACAGTTGAGGATATTGACGTAGCATCGTTTAAGTTACACCACTACGCTTCTGCTGCACACTCTATTTCTAATTTCAAAATAGATAGACTGCACACTATGGATAAAGTATGTACCAGTATTCGCTTCAGGGTTATCTTCATCTTCTCAATGATGAGCAGCATAAAACAAAACTGGCTGCGTCGCCTCAACATGACTTGCATTTTCGCCTAGTACTTCACACCCACGTCCATTGCCGTCACCAACCTTGGCCTGGTCACAGCCCCTTGGCGGCAGTTGACCACCCCTTGGTGGCTGAGCACCACCTTGGCCCACTACTGGCTCTCGACCTAGCATTCAGGGGCAATCCTTGATCCTATGTTGCATAGACCCACAAGTAAAACAAGCTCCCATTCTCTTTCAACACTCGCCTCCATGCCTTCTCCCACAGTCAGCACAAGGTGGCACCCCTGGATTAGCAGTAGGGGGCCCTACTCTAACTGGCCCATCAACTCTGGCCCTAGCCCAAGGCCTTTGATCGACACCCAGGGTCTCAGCCTCCCTTTTATTCTTACCCCTTTCTTTCTCTTGATTCAAGCTTTCAGTGCGCTTTACCTCCTTCGCTACCTTTACTTTCTCCACTAATTCTGAGAAAACTCATTCCCTTTGTGGAGCTATCAGCACCCTGAGGCTATCTCTAAGTCCATCCTCAAACTTAACGCAACGCTCATACTTCGTTGCCACCATTACTCTTGAATACCTACTAAGGCGTAGAAACTCCGCCTCATACTCCGCCACCGATTTGTTTCCTTGGGTCAAGTTCAAGAACTCCTTCCTTCTAGCATCCACATAGCTTGCACCCACATACTTCCCTTGGAATGCAGCTTTAAAAAACTCCCAAGTGACCCGCTCCGGTTGGGTGCCCTCTTTCACTGTCATCCATCACTGGTAAGCTTCTTCCCTAAGTAGTGACACTGCTCCTTTCAACTTTTGTTCTGGTGAGCAGTCAAAATCCTCCATTATTCTTTCAGTGGCCTCCAACCAATATTCTGCCACGTTAGGAGCCACGCCAGCCGCGCCCTTAAAGATCTCAGCCCCATTCGAATGAAGTCACTCCAGAATGGACCCCTGATTTCTAGTGCCATTATTAGGTCCAACGACCCTTTCCAAAATCCTCAGCATTGCCTACGACAATGCATCTTCTCTCGTGGCCCGATCATACGGTCCATTCCTAGCCACAGGTGAGGCCGGAGCCTCTTCTACTCCAACATCGGGCATATGGCCCGATGCCGACGATTCAGCCCTAACACTTCTGCGGCCTCGGCCACGTCCTCTTGCACCTCTTTTAGCACTCATTATCGATTTGAGTATTATCTAAATTAAAATTTTATGAAGTTTTAGTTAGTTTAATAATTATACTGATGTTTTATAAGAATATTTAAAGAGAATATCATTTTCAAAAATCCTTTACAGTTTCCAGATCCTACAGGCTTTAGTTCCATTCTAACAATCATCTAAAGTAGCCCTTTAATTATCTACTGTATAACAATTTAAACAAACTTAAAAAAATACTTACTTGGTTCGATGTCGGAGACTCGGTGTGTCGCACAGCAAAATTTCCCCTTTTTCCAAAATAGTGTGATCCCAAAATATTTTTAAAATCCGAAAAGAAACCAAATAATATGGCCCACTTCATAGCCCGAGTTTTGCAACCTGAGCTCTGATACCACTAAATGTAACACCCTAAACCTGGCCTAGACACCATGGTCGAATCTGGTGTGTCACATTGAAGTGTTTTAGCGAAAACTGTGTTTTCATTGAAAACCCTTCTTAAAATAAAAGAAACCTTAATTAACTTAAAAAAAACACCTTCAGTTACGAAAGCCTTGTTTAAAACATTTGATTAAAAAAAAACTTTGTTGCGAAAACGTAGAAAATATGCTATAATTTAAGAAATCCATGTTCAACTTCTCGCAATTACATTGAAAAGAATAATAATGGTAATAATAATAATAATTACACAATGGAAACCTTAATACAATTTGGTCTGGAACATACTTAAAAAGAAGTAAAAACTTAAATGCTTAAAAAAAACCCAAGTCCAAATCATCTTGCTAGCTGGCCACCCAGAGTCCCTCCAAACATCGAACCTTCTATTGAGCATCACCTGAAAATAAAATAAAAGAGGGGTGAATTTTCGCAAACTCAGTGTGTACAACCCTTGAAGAAAACAAGCATTCAAAAAAAAACAAACATCATTCATCATTCATGCAATGCAATCCCATCCAAATTATCCATCCGCTACACACCGGCTCTATCCCTCGTCACACCATGTGGGGATATAGATATTGACCCACCCAACCCACACACCATGGTAGCCCGGTTGTGGAACTACCTTCCTTTACATATTGGGCTTTAAAAGTCGTCAGTGGATCCACGATTGTCAAGCAACCATGCGATCCTCATATACTTCCTCCGTTTCATAATTCCCAACCCATATGCAACCTAGGCAAAATATCATATGTATGCATGTCGCATCCACAAAACTTACATTCAACAACTAGGGGTATTTTGATCATTTTTGCCCTTAGGGGTATTTTGGTAATTTCGCTTTAATTATGGTTTTCACTTATCTTGGTCCATTAACAAGTCCTGTGAGCTAAGATGAATGAATACTATGCACCAGGTAGGATTCCAGAGAAGAAGAGGTGGGTCATTAAGACTGCTTAAGTACCAAGCTCTCCCTAGATTCAATCCTAAACATGCATATACCCGTTGCCACACCTTAACCCTTTGACTTGTCCACGATCGCAATATATTATTTAAGTCTTATGTGGATTTCATATACTAGGCCCAAAACCCCTTACAAAGTCCAAACAACTTCACATACCTGTATCTGGCCCATTAAGCTCAAGCATATTTGGATGGCCCATTAGGCCAAAATCACATTTATATGGCCCGTTAGGCCCAGTCACATTCATATTCATGCTCACATACAAATTCCTACCACAAAGCATCAATATTCAGTTTTTTCCTATTATAGGCCCAACAGCCCATCGAGCCCATTTAGCCCATTCCGACCCATATAGCCAAATCACAACCCAAGTCCACGGAATCGCCTATGGGCCTCAGGCAACCTATCGGTTTCCTCCTCACGAGTGTTCGCGCACTCGCAAGACTACCGCAGCCAAACTTTTGGCTTTTCAGCTTTTGCCGATCTACTTGTGTGTGCAGTGTATGTACACACCTGGTAAGCAAGCGTGCTGCGATTTCCATAGCCCAAACCTACAATCGTTATCACTCAAATATTAATCTCACATATTTATAGAATACTTTACCAAAAGCTGGAATCTCACCTTAACCTTGCCTGAACGCTAAGCCTTTACTAGCTTATACTTTGGTCACTAATCACGTATATCTCTCAGATCTAAAGAGCAAATCGGCAGGAATCCAAAACTGAGATATGACACTAATTCCCTACCAAAGTCAATTAGAAAGAAGTGAGGAACTGAATACTCGATACTTATCAAAAATAGATTGGGAGAGCGAACACTTACACTAGAATCGACTGGGTGGAAAGAGTAGTGGCGGCACCAAGGGTATTCGGCCAAAGGATATTCGGCTCTTAGAGATTTGAATGGCAACAATCGATTACTCGGCACCAAAGAAGAGAGGAAGAAGAATCAGCTAAAGCGAAGAAAATATTGAGTAGAGGAGAAATAGAATTCGGCACAAGGAAAAAGAAAAAGAAAAGAAGGTAGAGAGTTTTCGGCTTTTAGGGGAAAGAGTTTCTGGCAATAGGGTGGAGGAAATTCAGTATTAGTTTCATACCCGAACATTCGACACCCATTTATAAGCCTTATAGCCGAATTTTCCCATGCCCAATTCCCCATTCGGTTCCATCACTTCTCCCTTCTCATCTCCTCGTTTTTCTCCCTGATAACCCCTTAATCCCTTCCTTGATTTTCTCTCCAGAACACTTCCCTTGGAGTCCACTTTCACACTACTTTCATCCTTTTAGAAGGCTAAAATTAAACTTCTAAAAACTCAAGCTAGGATTTGAACCTTGGGTCTCCTTGCTAGCTACTAATGCCACCTTCCTACACCCTAAGTGGCGTCACTTAGCCACTCCTCCATAGGGCTTTTTGATGCTATTTTCCCCTAACTTTATTTAAAAGCCCAACTACTTGCCAACCCTGATTCTTTTAATAATTAAATTATAATTTCATTTGCCCCTAAGTTTGAATTAAGACCTATTATAATTATCACTGGGCCAGAAATATAAAACACAATTTTTATCAAAACCAAAAACAAAGAAAGTTCAGGATTTTAGGATTTTTGGGTTTCGGGATTTTTGGGTTTCGGGATTTTTTTGGGGCGTTACAGCATATGCTTTGTGTCAAAATGATATGTTTGATATTATTTGCTTATAACTTTATATTAGTCATATCTTGATTAAATGATTACAATTGATTGGTATTTGATTTGTGTGCATGAGTATGAATGTGATTACCAGAAAGCTGTGTCTCGTCTGGTAATACCTCGCATCCCATTCAGGCGATGGATATGGGTTAGGGGTGTTACATAACTTCATATACAAAAGGGAAAAACTTTCAGATTTGGTAGGCACTTACACCACCCATAATTATTTATATCTAAGTTGACGTGAGGATGTGAGCCTTGGGTGCAGATGAGGTAGGGATGTGAGTGGTGCTAACGTGGTTTCCTTACCATGTTACAGAAGGTGTCGTAGTGAACTAGGTGCAAGGAAAGAACCTCTCCAGTTCTTGAAAAGGGCCCTTACTACACTTCGGGTTGATTGGATGTAAATAAATAAAGGAAAAATGGATTTCCCTAGGGAGACTAGTACACCACCATGTCCTATTTAGTGGGTGTGCCCCCATAAACCAGGAATTGTCACCATGTCAAACTCTTCTATAGAGGACGTAGTTTGTAGATAGGCAAAAAAGGGTGAAAATTAAAGGAATTAGATATGGAGAGAAATTACGTGTTGGAAGTGGCAAGGGAATTGCACTCCAGTATTGTATTTAAGTGAAAAAAAAATATAGGAGAATAGTCTAAAAGAGAAATTGAAGGTGGATCGAGAAGAAGGCTTGGAGGAGTATGAAATTCCCCACAATATCTAAGTTATTCATAATCTAACGGGGAGCACGAAAATTTATGGAAATTTAATAAGTGATAAGAAACCGTTCATACTCAAAAATGATGATATGTTACTTGTTAGAATCTAGAGAAGGAAGCGTCTTTTGGCAATCCCAAGTTAGGAATAGTTTCCAACTATTACCCAATATAGTGTAACCTTTAAATAAGGAACCAGTAATGGGACTGTTTAGTAACAACCTTCTTTGAGTAAGGTAGAATACCTTTGTTATTATTAGTGTAGGATTTTAGAGTTAAAGTACTGGCTCTGATACTCCACTAAAATTGTAGTAAGGGATGTGTCACAAGAAAGCTTAGCTACCCTATGATAAGAAATAATTAACCCACATATGGATAATGCTAGCAAACGAGTAAGCCAAAAATTTGGAAATATTTCGTCAACAATAGAACAAGAATAAGCCAAAAATTTGGAAATATTCTGTCAGCGATAGAACAAGAATTAGTTAAGCAGCACTCATTTCTAGGTATCCGCCAATTAGAGGACTGAAGAAAGGATTATACATTAGAGTAACGCAATGGAAGGATTGAAAGTCACCAACAATTTGTCCACTGAGATTCGCCAAAGTTAAGGATCCACAAGATGGGCGGAGTTAGAGCATAAGAAAATTTGGGATTTACGGAGGCATCTGCCAATGATAAGGTTGAAGAATTGGCAGACAGGAGGTATTCACCATTGAATGCTTGAAAATTTAAGATAATAATGGGACGTTACGGGACTAAAGGTGCCCAGTAGATGGTATGATTTGGTGATCGCTAACGAGCCGGTAGATTTATTTCGCTGGGTATAAACAATTGGGCAGAGCTGAAAGGAGGTGAGAATGTACTAAAAGGAACCAACATAGAACAACTTGAAAGAGAGATGGGTGAATACTTACACATACACTATGAAGGTTAGAATAAAGAAGGGGTTTCTAAGTCCACCTCTGAGGTTGGCGTGATGGAAAAATTTTGGGGACGAAATTTATTTTTGGGCGGGAGGAGTTGTGACACCCAGATTTATAACAACCTAAAAATTTGAAATAAATGGAGGAATAAATTGAAAGAGATAGCAAGTTGGTGGCATCTATTGCAAGATACGAAATGTTGGAAATCAAATTGGACATGGTTAAGATCAAATTTTGGTCTGGCTAGAATGGAACCCATTGGTCCCTTACGGGGAGACATAATAATTAGCTATGGACAGTTCTCATGAGTTTAGAAATAATGGGAAAACTGTAATAAATAGTTGGAAATAGCGTCCCAGGGATGATTTTTCTTCCAGAGCTTGTTTCATTTTCTTGTCATCACCTTCTTCGGTAGCTTGAAAAAGAAATAGTCATGGAAAGTTCTGCATTGAGTAGACTTAGCCTCTCTATGTATGTAGGAATAAGTAAATAAAGGTATGGACTTCAGAACCATTTTGAGGGTTTTGTATGTGTGGGGTTATGCTCAGAATATTGAGTTTAACCAATAATTTTTGGTTGAAATGCTTAGCTGCTAGGAGAATAGGAGCTCTAGAGTTCGAGGAAGCTGAGTTGTTGAAATGCTGAAGCTTCAAATAACTTTTAGACTCCAACTTGCTGTTATAATTTATGTCCTCTAAGTATTTCAAGTTGCATAAATATGAAAATTGATGATATGTGCATGCATTGCATGGAACTATAGGGAAAACCTTTATAGGATAGTTGAAGTTTGGAGTGACCCTGTTTGTTACCGCCTCGCGCGAAGCTCTAGCCTTGTAGACGGAACAATGTGGTGTTTGAGCATCAAGGATAGGTCATGTAAAGGAGGTAATCAGAGGAGGATTCGAGAAATGAAATCATGGAAAGGTACTTACCGTGATGACGTTATCTACTAGTCCTTCAGGGCGACACCATGGTAACGATATATGGCGTAAGACCATAGCTGAAAAATGATATAGCAGTTTGGTATAAGGTTCGTAGCGTAAGACCATGTACGACATATGCAATGGCAGCATAGAACAAGGTAAAAGATATATGGTGTAAGACTATGGATGAAAGACACCATGACAACAAGGTACAAGTTATAAGGTATACGGCGTAAGACCATAGATGAAAGATATTGTGACAACCAGGAATGATGAGTAAGACCATGGATGAAAGACTCCATGGCATTATAATATAGTACGCCAGGATGGCGAATCGGTGTAAGACCATTGATGAAAGACTCCATGGCATTAACAGAGATAGTCCGTTGGGACAGTAAATACGGAACAGAGAAAGTCTACTGGGATAGTAAAAAAAGAACAGAGAAAGTCAGTCAAGACAGTAAACAAGGGGTAAGTTTGATAGGACAAAAGAAACATGGTACGAAGGGTGTAAGACCATAGCTCAGCTACGATAACCCATAGAGTCCGCCAGGACCACAAGTGCGGGGTATACTTCTAGTCCGCCAGGCAAGAGAAACCACACAGGTTAAAGAAGAGTTAAGAGAAATTGTATGTATGGTAATCGGATCATGTGGAATCCACCAAAAATGATGAAAGTGGTAGGGATAACTATGAAATCTAACAAAGAATGGGCAAGAACCTAACAAGAATTAAAAGGAGATAAGTAATGCGAGAGCTAGCCTGACTATTAGAAGTGAGGAAAAGTATACGAGGATCGCAAGCAAGGATATGTCATGAAGAGCCACCAACGATAGCTCAATGAAGTTGTAAACAATAAGCAAATCTCATGAGAATGATGGGGATTTCCACTCCCAATATAAGGATTCTATCAAGGGATAGTATGTCTGTCAAGACTATTATTCTTTGAGGATAGTCCTCTACAGAAACATACCATGAAGCTAGCTCTGAAGGGAAAACTTATGTAAGAGGGGAGGCAGACTCATATAATTTGATAAGTGATGGCCTGTAAAGACGATAAGTCAGCTAATCATGATATGGGACAAAAGAGGTCCTATGTTTGTCTTGTACATAAGGTAGATTACTACAAGTAACCATGCCACTGTTATTAGTAGGATGGAACGAGTATGAGTTAACCAAAGAGGTAAGGTCCGCTGTAAGACAATACAAGCCAGAAATGTCAATAAGTCCTTTGAGACTATGGTTGGAGAGAGGGATTTTGTCAAGCTCACTAAGATGGTAAGGTGTCTAGATCACTATCAAGTAAAGACATCAACCAGAGGAAGGTCTCTTAATGACCCGAGTAGCTCAGAGGATCAGATGGAGTTTGCCACCTTGATAAAGAATATTTCCCTTGTGCGAGCAGGAAATATATTTATGTTTAAATTATTTTACATTTTTTACCGTCGTGTGATGGTTTTTTTGATATGATGCAATGAAGGAAATGACTAAGTTCATTTGAACTTACAGCATTATAATTGATGTCTGTGAGATTCGAGAGGTTGATCGAGGATTTAGAGTAGGGACTCAGCTTGACAAAGACTAGATCGGGGATCACAGGTAGCTAAAGTCATGCACATAGGAAGGGAGTACTATAAGAGGCTTTTCCTCAGTAAATTTTATTTCAAAAATTAGATAAAACCCTTAGAATTTGGGAAAAGGGATAGTTATCCTCTGAAAGTGTTGTAAGAGTTTTATTGTAAACAAATAATCAGATTAGAGATAGACATTCTAGAAATGAAGTATTCAATGGCTTAAGGCCTTTACTGTAGGAATTATTATTAATATTAATTTTTGAATGATTTTATAATAGTTTAGTCAATAAGAAATTAAGGTTAAGGGAACCTGGTCCATATGTGACACTTATTACCCGAATCCATTGGACGGGTCGAGCGTGGTGTGTTACACAAATGGTTTATAATTAAGTACTATTTATTTACCTATTAATTATAAACTCATTTAGTCACAAAGCCACTCCACTATAGTATCATGACTAAGCTCTTCCCAACGACATACCATTACGAAAGTACCTCGATAAGTGTGTTACCCTCATAGGATACCTTTAATCTATTAGAGATAAATTTGCTCTCCCAATATGATTCTATTTTATCTCATGGTAAACATTACATCTTCCTTCATGAAAAGTCAATTACTATTAAATAGTAATCAAGTCATTCATCACAAAGACGAATGACCCATGACCATGTTTACTTTTCATCAACCATGTAATGCCAATGAGAGGATATCATTTACCCATATCTCGGGCTACGAATTCCACTATTCTAAATGGCGCTACATGCTGTTGAAGTCGTATACCCAATGCACCAGTTTTTAGTTCCTTATCTACTTAAACTTAGGCTTTTACTTACGTCAAAGTATACAAGTCACGCATATTCACCTATCATCAAATATAGTAGCCAATTGGGGTCAATTCTACACTTAAGAAGTTTGTTTTCTAAGTAATTAGATCTTAGGAATAAAAGTTAAAAAAAAACAACTGTTTTAAAAACATTTTGTAGGTGTTGTCACCCAATAAACCGACACGGGCCTTAGGTTGTCCTAATTTGTTCAATTGAGTGTGTAGGATGGAGATATAAAGACCCAATTAGTGTGGAAGAAAAGGTCATGTGATGCACAACCTTCTTAGGATGTCAAAACACCAAAAGAATGATATAAGTCTGTATGAGGGGGTTGTTTCACGCAATGCAAGAGGTGTGGCATGACACAAGGTTGACATGCTTGTCACACCCCGAAAGTGGCGAATCCAAAAAGGTGAGTAAGGTATGTATGTAAACTATTTCTGTAACACCCCTAACCCATACCCATCGTTAGAACAGGGTTTCGGAGCATTACCAAAACATTCAGAACATTTTTCACTTAATTCACGCAAGATACTATTCATTAACTGAAATTATTCATAACGTCCCTTAATTAGACCCTCGAGGTCCAAAATAAGCATTAGAATTGAATTGGGACGTAATCAGGACCTCTAAGATTTTTTCGCAAAATTACAAAAATTTTCCAATGTCCAAGGCTCACACGCCCGTGTGGTCCAAGGACACGCCCGTGTGACCTTGGGACAAGCTCGTGCCAGAGGCCGTGTTCGACCCCATGTAACTCTCTGACTTGCACACACGGCCATGCCACACGCCCGTGTGCTAGGTCATATGGTTAATTAATTTAATTAGGTGTAGGTTTCGCACAGCCAGGAAATACGCCCGTGTTCTAGGCCATGTGGCTAACACGGCTGAGACAAATGCCCGTGTCCCTGTCCGTGTGCTCAATTCTGAGCATTCTGTTTCTCAAAATTAGGGAGCAGGGGACACATGGCCTAACCACATGCCCGTGTTACCAGGTCGTGTGTCACACACGATCTAGACACACACTCGTGTGTCTACCCATGTGGACAAAATGAAGCCATTCCGTAGCCCGTGTTACCAGGCCGTGTGTCACACACGGTCTAGACACACGCTCGTGTGTCTACCCGTATGGACAAAATTAAGCCATTTCGTAGCTTCATTTCTCACCCAATTCACCCAAAAACCTGCACATAAAACACTCAACCAGTCCCAACCAATTCAAGAATTTAAAGTAAGCAATTTTATCATATAACAAGGCATACCATTTCATGTATACATGATTACCAATTCACCTTATCTTAACTTAGGCATTAATAACATTTGATCACATGTACTTAACTTAGGCATTAATACCATTTCATGCCGAACTACACACCTATGGGGTAGACCGTGTGTCACACATGGCCTAGACACACGCCCGTGTGTCTACCCGTGTGGACAATATAAGGCTATTTACCAAGCCTCATTGCCACCCTTACATACCTATTTTCATACAAATGCCAACCAATACTAAAACGAGCATAATTTCTATAATCAAATCAGCCGTAATAGAAATTCATTCAACCATGAAAATCCATCTTTTATAAACTCAAAATAAATTTTAGCCATCATTCAAGGCTTAATACAAATTGTGGGATCTATCACAAGACAACACATTTTGCAAACTTCTCAAAGACACAAAATAATGAAGTCTAAGCCTTATACATGCCATATTCAAAAATATAAATCCAACTATACCGAAGGCTTCGGTTGATAGTGTGATCGATATCTCTGACTTCCAGTGATCCTTAAGATAATTAGGCGGCACTATAAGAAAAATGGAAAGAAACGGGAGTAAGCATAAAAGCTTAGTAAGTTGCATATAAATAAATATACAACAACAAAATTCATTAATGATCATCATGCTCATAACACAAAGGTAGGCATAAGCACACTTACTCATTACCATCCATACAAGTCACATATACTATATTGAGCTCATTTCTCATACGTACCAATTAGGTACCTGTACCACTCACAACACGGTTATACTTTCCTATTTAACTCACAATCATAATTTTCACCGTTGAACCATTCGGAACTCTACTAGATATTTCATAAGCCTCAAACATAGGGTAAGGTGCCGATGCCATGTCTCAGACATGGTCTTACACTAGCTCTCGCATATCTGTGTCGATGCCATGTCCCAGAATGGTCTTACACTGACACATCTCGTAGCCGATGCATGTTCTAGACATGTCTTACACTAGCTTACGTCCCGAGGCCAATGCATGTCCCAGACATGTCTTACGCTGACACTCGTCTCAATTCTGATGCCATGTCCTAAACATGGTCTTACACTGGCTCTCACAATGTGGTCGATGCATGTCCCGACATGTCTTACACTAGCCCACAATAACCTATATGTCATGGCATGAATATCCAATTTACTTTCTAAGGTTCCAACAAAATTTCTACTATCTCATTTATCGTTACACACTTTCAATTCCAAAATCAAGCAATTCATGCTATAATATTTCAAGCACATATAATAACAATGTGGTTGAATTATTTACATACAACTTACCTCGGATTACAAAACGTACATGACTAGTCAGTTTAGTCGATTTGTTTGGCCTTCCCCCGGTCTAGGTTCAGATTCGATAAATATTGATCTATAATAGCAAAATGCACTCATTTAGTCACTAAACACAATTAGGCAATCTAAAATTCACATCTTAGGCAAAATGACCATTTTGCCCCTAGACCTTGTCAAAATGACCATTTTGCCCCTATGCTAGAAAATCAATTTTTATCAAATTTATTCGTATCTCAAGCCTAGCCAAACCCTTTTTACTCTTATAGAAACTTCAAATTCTCACTATTTCACATATTTATTAACTATTTTACAACTCGTGCAAATGTAAAATAGTCCCTTTAAGTGTTTTCTATGAAACTCCCTCACAAAAGTTGTTTATAACATAGCTAGGACTCATATTCTTCCATAAAATTTCAGAAAACACCTTAAACCTCTCATGGAAAACCCTAAACTTTCCACCATTTTGCAATATAGTCCCCTCATTTGAAAGCTTATGCTTCAAGCGTTTCAAAAATGTAAAAATCTTCAAGAAAACTCATGAAAGTCACTTACTTGCAAGAGGGATAAGTGGCTGAAATTTTAGTTACAAACCCCCACAATGGCTGATATTTTTGGTGGTAGTAAAGAAGATGAAAATGTGATATCATCTTTTTCTTATTTTTATTTATATTTTAGTCAAATTAGCCCCCAAACCCACCAAACTTTTGACTTTTTGACCAATTTGCTCCCTATGGCCGGCCAAGCTCTTAGGAAAGGGTCTAATTGCTCTTTAAAGACCCCCAATTTTTATTCTCTAGCTATTTGAAAACTTTTGCTATCAATTTAGGACTTTTGCATTTTATGCGATTTAGTCCTTTTTTGCAATTAAACTCACAAACGCTAAAATTACTTCACCAAATTTTTCATGCACTCTTAAAAACATGCTATAACATCTAAATAATAATAAAATAATTTTCCTGACATTGAATTTGTGGTCCCGAGGCCACTATTCAACTAGGCCCTAAATCGGGCTGTTACATGTTCAACTAAATTATACGCATAATTGCATCATTACATATCATGTAGATCACTTTACCAAAACATATCAATTAATGTTAAACATGCCCTTCAATTTCTAACATAATTAGGCATATTTTTCTTAGACAACAAGGTAACAATTCACAACCAATTCATCAACTTACAAAACACTTATACAAAATGCACATATAACTGTCATTTTACCTTTCATCATTCAACCACCGATCAAGTTGCACCTCAACAAAATTAAGGCCATATATATCCATACCAAAATATACCAAAACACAAGCCAAATAAAATGGCTATAATCGCAACAAAACATATAGGTCAACATTAGTCAAAATAACCTACACATTCCATTATAACCAAACTTAAACCAACTGAAAGTATCGAGTGAGCTGATGGATAGTGTGATGGATATCTGACTAGCTTCCAACCTAATCGAGATTCCGATAATCTGACAAGTAAAGGAAAACAATTATGTAAGTAATGAATTCTTAGTAAGCTCGTATAAACTTTAATCATATCAATTCATTTCAAATATGAAATTTATACATATAAAGAAAAATCCAATACTGATACTACAAGATTTATGAAGCTATATTCAACAACTCAAAAGGTGAATGCATCCGCAGCATCACTTATACATATCATCCCTAGCATAATAGTATTTTAAATAACTTTAAACCCTTTAAAACTTTTCTTATTTTCATTTGCATTTCATTACTTTCCATTACATTTACTCTTATTAGCTCAAATAACATCAATTTAATTCATCATTCCATTTTTCATCAATCTACACTTTAGGTATGAACTTAGTATTTCATTACCTTTCCACACTCATTTTATATGCATAACACACAAGGCGTAAGCATGACATTCAATCATAGCCACAAGCTAGTGCATTTAAACATAATTCTTTTTGGAACTAACCACATGGTATACCATTTCAATAGGAATTACATAATTTAAACCTTACCACCCTTCAATGATCACAAGCATATTTCCATTTAGGCATTTACCATTTCAATGCATAACTTATAAGTTTAACGTGGTATAATCCAGCCACAATTTGGCCAATGCATAAGTACATATACACCAACAATGTTAGTCATGTAAATTCATATATGAATCAATAATCAAGGATGAACTCAACAATTAATCAAACTTCCATATTATGTATCAATACATCATGTAAAATCATTTCTATGGATTTCATGTGAATACCTGTAATAGTTCGTATCGAACTCATATCATCTTGTAACAGAACATTGCTTGTTGAGCCATTTAGAATATCATTGGACACTCAAGATAGTTCACACATAGTGTGCTAAACTGTAATCTGTCAATTCCTGTACATGTATGCTCATACGAGCTATGAATCGATATGCTCTCACGAGCTGTGAATTTGTAAGCTCATATGAACTGAGAATCGATAAGCTCATACAAGCTGAGAATCGGTATGCTCATATGAGCTGTGGTGTGTCCGTAACACATGCAGGACCTCAACCAAACCCTAATGAAATGTCATTTGTATCCTACGAATTTCTACGGTTCAAACGAGGCTCCGTAATCGCCGTACGTCGTTGGATTTACGTCGTTTCATAACACGGTAAATTGCATACTAACATATATATTGATTTAATTACAATATAATCACATATTAACATTCAATTTAATCCAAATTATACAAAATAAAATTCATACGAACTTACCTGGCTAAATTGTAGAAATACCAAAGTTTAGGGGCATTTTGGTAATTTTCCATTTTCCCTGATTTTTCACCCAATCCTGATCTACATTAATAATTTCATATAGTATATTAATTTATACAATAAAACAATTCATCTTAAGAAATTTGGTCTTTTTGATATTTTTACAAAATTGCCCTTAAATTTTTACTTTTATTCAATTTAGTCCCTGAGCCCAAAACATGCAAATTAATCATTTTTACCCAAAATTGATCTTAGCTAAATGTTCATAGCTCCCAATACAGCCCATATTTATGGAAATTTCACATAAAATCCTTGCACTTTTATTAATTTAACGATTTAGTCCTTAATCGATAAGTTCATCAAAAATCACTTAACAAAATACTTTTAAATACTAACTAATATTTCAAATTCATCATTTAACATCAAATATCAAAATATTCATCAATGGAAACATTTAAAATCTTTAACAGTTTCAAAATAAAAGGTACAGGCTAGCTGGACCTAGTTGCAACAATATCAAAAACATAAAAATTACAAGAAACAGGGCTAAATCGGACTTACATGCACACAATAAAGTTTTTCCAAAGCATCAAAGCCTTTAACAATGGCTTTCTTCTTTACAATTCAGTGAAAGAAATGGAAAAGAAAAGATGAGGCCAACTTTGTTTTATTTAATTAAATATAATTATCAAATTACCATATTAACCTTAGTTAATAATTAAATAAAACATCAAATTCATGTCCATTATTTTCCATTAACAAATTGAATGGTCTAATTACCATTTAAGTCTCTTTTTCTTTATTCAATAATCCAATTCATCACTCAAATCATGTAGTGATTAAATTTTGCATCTTTTACGATTTAGTCCTTTTTAATTAATTAACCATTGAAACGTTAAACATTTTCAACAAAACTTTATTTCCACCTTAATGACACTCCGTAAATATTTATAAAATTATTTACGACTCAGTTTATAGAAATGAGGTCCTAATACCTCATTCTCTAAAACCACTTGCCCTAAGGGTCAAACCACTTGAACTTAATAGATCGCTTATATAACAAAAACCTTTTGAAAACCATGTTTGACTCATAAATATTAAATAATAATATTTATGAACTTACTCATTGGATTTGGTGGCCC
Organism: Gossypium longicalyx; assembly: GCA_025698465.1. Taxonomy (NCBI): domain Eukaryota; kingdom Viridiplantae; phylum Streptophyta; class Magnoliopsida; order Malvales; family Malvaceae; genus Gossypium; species Gossypium longicalyx. The sequence continues at coordinate 50,772,535 of CM046995.1, forward strand.
CAAAACCACTATTTCTGACACCACTGAAAAATGGGCCATCACATACCAACCCCTGGATTTTGTAAGCATATTAGGGGGACCGAGAGTATATATATAAGGGAGGGGGACATTTTAGATGCCTTTTCTTTCTACTCAACATTCAAGTTCTTTCTAACCTAAAAATTCTCTTATTCTTCATTAAGATGGATCTAATACCTCATTTAATCAATGGATGATTCAACCTTCTGGCAAGTCTTATAGCCATGGATGTTACAATTGTTGAAGAGTATAGATGTTAAAAGGTGTAAAAATAATAAGGTGTGAGTGGAAGACCCTACATGGGGTTGCACGTAGTTGAAATGTTGGTAAATTATCTATAAATGGTGATTCTAATGGAAATTCTATGATCTTTTAAATAGTTGTAGCCACTGGATTAGGAAGGACAATTGAAGCAAAAGCTCTAGGCCGAGGTAAAGGTATGTCTCTAGTGAGTCTTTAGACCCGTCTTTTGCACTTTATCTTATAATGAATCTTTGCGTGGTTGATATCCACATAGATGAGCATATCTTTTTCAAGAGTTACAGTATATATGTATGTAGGTGTGTATGTTTTCAGAGAAGTATTTGTATGTACGTACTGAAGCATACGATGTGCTGCATGAAAATAATGATGTGTGGTAACATGTATGGGAAATATGATTCTGTTAAGGGTACAAGTGAAATATAAGTAAATGTGTCCATATTTTTAGTCAAGTGATGCATGTCAAATTATGGTTGGCGATAAGGGGGTTCTGGCAAACTGTTGAGAAAATATGTGATGTGGTAATGAACCATGCAGTGGTTCTTTGATGACGTCCACTAGAACCAAATAGGAAGGTCGGTATCATTAAAATGTAGTCTGTTAGGACTGAAAACATGAGAAAAGGCTAGTGTGGCAATTACATAGAAAGACCATCTTCGTGGCACATTCTGGAAATGACGGATGAACTGTTTTTGTCTTCTTGGGTTTTTGTGTCAGGCAATGTTAAGTTTTGACAAATTCATATCTTCAAACACGATAGTTTTTGTGGTGTCTTAGTGGCACAACAAATCGAGCCATTGTAACGAGGTTACTTTGAAAGCATTTGTGGAGAATTATTTGAAGAGCTTATGTGGCGTATTATTTGGGAAACCTTAGAAGCGAGATTATCTGGGAAGCCTTTATGGCATGTAATAGCCCATTTTTCAGTGAAGTCAGAACAGTGGTTTTAGGACCACAAATCTGATTCAAAAATAAAGTTTATTTTATTTTATTATATGGTCTATATTATGATAGATATGTCGTGTGAAATTTTTTGATACAAAAATTTTATCGATTAAGTGTTTAATTACGAGAAAGACTAAATCGCATAAAATGTGAAAGTTGAATTCTAGTAGCTATAAGGATTAAATAGCTATGGAATTCAAAACTAGAGGTTCTTATATGATAATTAGACCATTAAAGAAAAGTATATAGATTTTTGGGTGACTCATCCATGGTAAAATTAGGAAAGAGTAGGGACTAATTGGAAATTACACAAATTAAACGATGATAATTAATAAAATGAAAATTATCTTATTTTCATGTCTTCTTCCCGAAATTTTCTATGGAAACCCTAGGAGAGAGGAAGAAAACTTTCCAAGCTTCAAAAGGTATGAAATCAAGTCCCGTTTTTAGTAATTTTTATATTTTTAGAATCAGGATAGTCTAATCTATCTATTTGGGGGATTAATTTGAAAATTTATCAAGGTATGAAATTTGGGTCATGGATGAATATGCTGAAAATTAGAAATTTATGGTAGAAAATGAAAGGTTCTTGAGAGATAAACAACTTTTACATAGTGATTTTTGATGAAAACATGATTTAGGGATTAAAATATAAAGTTGTGAAATTTGATGAAAAATTCAGAATTTTTATGAATACATGTGCTGTGAATTTTGTAATGGGATTTTGGTTACGCTTGGAAAAGAGAATAAATTGCACAAGTTTTATTTTCCGATGCTAGAGACGAAATTGGAATTTATGGAAAAGTTAGGGGCAAAATGATAATTTTTCCTAGAACGTAAATTAAGTCCAAATGAGTATGAAATATGAGAAATTGGTGATTAAAGCTATTTATATAGATTCAAACAACACAAATTTGAGGTTAGATCGAGGAAAAGAAAAATTTTCAGATTAGTAGGTTTTATACGCGAACCAGTGTCGAGGTAAGTTCGTGTAACTTAATTGAGCAGGTAAATAGGTTAAATTGAATGTTGTGTTTTTATAGAATGTGACTTATATTGATGTGAATTATTTGGTTGTTATGAAGAAGAATTGAATACAGGTTCAGAAATGCTGGAAAAAGGGTAAAGTCTTGTTTGAATATTGAATTCTGATGAATATATGTGCTTTCCCAAAATGAATGAGGCCCTGCATTTGTTGCTGACGGGATTTAGCTCGAATGAGTAATCCTATTGAATTTGTTATGGAAAGGATTTAGCCCGGATGGGTAATCCTGATATAATCCCTCTTGAGCATATGTTACAATTAGGGTTTAGCCTAGACTAATAATCCTAATTGAGCTCTTCTGAGCATACGTTACATAAAGAATTTAGCCTACACTGCTAATCCTGTAATACGATATGTGGCTCGAGAGTGTATTCCTTGGTTAAATGCCCTATTGGGTACTCTTGAATAAGGATTGATGGGTTATTGAATCGTACACCTCAATTGTACCATTCGAGCATCCATCAGGATTTTAATGATTCAAAGGACATAAAAATCTTGATATGGTATGAGAATTTTGAGATGAAATGATAATGACTTGAAAGAATATTGCATGATAAGCTCATCTATGTTTACTTGATTGATATGAAGATTTTGGTGACTAACGTGTTTGATTGAATCCATGTGTTTAGGAAATTTTGCTAATGGATGGAAAACATTATATTGTATGCTTAGATTTAATAAACGGGATTGGTAAGTTTAGTTATCGTTATACGAACTTACTAAGCATGTAATGCTTACTCCGTTTTATTTTCCTTATTTTATAGTGCTCGGAAGCTCGCGAAGGTTGGAGATCATTGGAGCATCGTCACAGTATCAACTAACTTATTTTGGGAATACATAGAAAAATCATTTTGGTATAATGGCATATATAGGACAACTTGGCCTTTAGTGGCTTGATAATGATGTTTGTAATCTAGCCATTGGAATGGCTAGTAATAGTTGTTTTGAAATACTTGTAATGTCATGGTATGGTAGCTATATATATATGTTAAGTAGTTGATCAAATTATGTCTAACATATGGAATATACCAAGGTAAAATTATAAACATGTTTGCTTTCAATGATATGCCTTATTGAATGATGGAATTTGCTTAATTTGAATGCTTGAATTGGTAGGTATTTGGATGTGACTTTATGTGCATGTCATTGGTGTGATTTTGGGTGCGAAATGAAGCTAGAAATGGCTTTATTTTGTCTACACGGGTAGACACATTAGCGTGTGTCTAGACCATGTGTGACACACGGCCTGATAACATAGGCATGTGGTCAGGCCATGTGTCCCTTGCACCTTAAATTTGAGAAACAGAATGCTCAGAATTCAGCACACGGGTAGAGACACGGGCGTGTCTCTCAGTCGTGTGTGCTACATGGCCTAGAACATGGCCGTGTGTCTTGGCCGTGTGAAAGCTTCACCTAATTTCGAAATGAATTAATTAACCACACGGCCTAGCACACGGGTGTATGGCATGGCAGTATGCACAGGTCAGTGAGTTACACGGGGTCGAACACGGCCAGTAGTACAGGCGTGTCCCTTGGACCACACGGGCGTGTGAGCCCTGCACATTGGAAAGTTTTTGTAATTTCGCGAAAAATTCTTAGAGTTTTTGATTAAGTCCTAACTTGATTCTAGTACTCGTATTGGGCCTTGAGGGTCCAACTAAGAGTCGTTTCATATGATCTTAGTTATTGCATAGTAATTTACATAAATTATTTGTAAAATGTTTTGAAAGTTCCAATAATGCTCCGAAACCCTATTTTGACGACGAATATGGGTTAGAGGTGTTACGTGGCAAGTTATCTGGAAAGCCTGTAAGACAAATTGTAACACCATATAGCCAACTCGATTTACCGGATTTGAAAATAAGATGTCATAGTACTTACATACTCAATAAAATTTTACAGTCAACGAAAACCATATTGAATGTACCTAATATTTATTTAAAATCCTTTCTAAAACGAAAAGGTTGAATGAAACATTTAATGTTCGTCCAACTTTTCAAAGATAGTATAAAGCCTTACAACATAAATGTTTCATTAAACAAACATATTCATAACATGAATTACTATTTGTCATTCGAAAACATGTTTGTAAAAGTGTCCATCTGTATACATAACATTGCCATCAATCTACCACTATGGCACATGCCTGGCTTGGAAAATAAACACCCTTAAGTTCAATGGAACCTAATGAATCTCAACCAGTATTACCTTTCTAACATTACTTCTGAAATCCTTAACTTTAAGATTCTTCACTTCCTTTCAAACCTTGTCAAATACTTTTTTGCTTCCTAGTTGGTGGATAACAATACTCTAATATCTACTCTTAACTATGTTTTACAAATTTCACTCAATTGGCGGATCACAGACTTCACACCATATTTCAAACCCCATTACACAATTTATTTGCAAATAGTAGTTGGATACTTCTCAAAAAGATACTCAACAGATGCTACTCTTAATGTATTCCTTTATAAGATCTAGCAATTATCAGGACACCAGTTACATTGTATTTTCAAATCAGTCCAGACTACGAAACTTGTTTTGAAGAATATTTACATTTTAATTCAAGCGATAGAATCCTAAATGACTTCAATATTGAGACAAAGAAATTTCAAGTTTGGCGGGTGCTTGTACCACAAATTTTCTAGATAACCTAAGTTTCCTATCATGCTAGATTGCCATGGAAGAATCATTAAACAGGTTCACTATCGAAAAATCTTTCAAATAATGCCTCATCGCCATGCTCGGGTCTTTCATAAGGGTGGAATAACAACTTTTCATTTAGGCATTGCATCCAAAAAAATTGCCACAAGTATTTTCCCAGATTATTCCACCACTTGAGACTTTCTGAATAGTATGTGGAAACACAGAAATATATAGACTTTTCAGCACCTTTTGAGCTCTAATTAATGCAGTTTCATAGCATTTTTTCCCGAAATTCATACTTTAATTATAAAATAATTAATTTGTACTTAAATTATTTACATATTGAAATTTAATTATTATAATAAATTTTCACAAATCTGGTTTATTTTCGATAGTTTTGCATAAAATATGAAAATTGGCTCGGTAGACACCTCGAAAGGCTTGAAACATTGGGGTAATTTTTGCATCAAGTAAATAAAGAGCAGGGCTAATTATTCTTTTAGCCAAGGAATGTCAATAATGATTATTATATATATTTTATATATAATTTTTATCCAACATTAATTGAGTTAAAAATTGATATAAAGTCTAAAGAAGAAAGTTTCCTAATTGTGCTAAAAAAAATAGGACTGATCCAACAAGAATGGGGCAGCCCAAATCGTCCATATAGCTGACCCAACAGCTGATTTTAGCTGATTGTCACACTCGCAAAATAGCCCTTGAGCTTCTCCTAAATGTTATTCAAACCCCTCCACTTTTCATGCCTTTTACTTTTTGCCCCAAGCTAAAAATAGGAAGTTTGAATCACTCAAACTTGCTCAATGCATGGCTGGCCAAGGAAGAGGAAGTGGTTGATAATTCTTTGCTATTTTTAGTAGCCATTCCCACCTATAAGTACCCCTCTTCCATTATTCATTTCACAAAAATCATTTCACACACATCTTTTCATTTCTCTCTTTCATTTCCTTCATTTTTTCCCATTTCTTTTGTCCTCTTCCCTTGTCAATTTTCACTCTTGAAAGAGAGCTTGCTTCCCCCTTGGAGTAGCAATATTGAAGTGTTCGTGAAGGCCTTGAATTGACAAAATTAGTAGAGAAGAAGATGAGCACACTAGTTTGGCTTCGGAGAAACACCAGGATTTGTTTCCTAGTTTTCTTCTCTTTAATTTTTCTTGTTTATGTTGTGATTATGAACATGAATATTTTTTGTGTTGTTATTCTTGATTTAATTCAAATGGCTTAAATTTAACTCATGTTAGATTGATTGCATTATGTTCGCTTAAATTACTAAAATCATGTTTGTGTTGTTATTAGGCCTTGGTAGATTGTTCAATTAAATAAAATCATACTTAGGTTATACTTGCATTACAATTGTAAGGTAATGAATGAATTAATTATTAATTGTATTGAAATTTTAATTAATTGACACAATATTTAATTGGTCCATGTTTAATCTTCTAAAGTAGTTGAAGGTTAAATTAGCGACGATATTAAACGGTACATTAGCCTTGCATAACTTGCAAGATTACTGTGATTAAAATGTTTCAATGTAGGAATATGTTGTTACTTCACTTAATCTTATACTTATAAAAATTAATTAATTGTTTGAATTAACAGTGGAATATGTTCAAGAGATTAATTGATCTAGTAAGTGTGTATGTGGATTAGTTAACAAATTACCAAGTTGCCGTCAAAATATTCGTAACTTACAAGATTAATTGTGATTACATTAGCCTTGCATAACTTGCAAGATTATTGTGATTAAAATTTTTCAATGTAGGAATATGTTGTTACTTCACTTAATCTTATACTTATGAAAATTGATTAATTTTTTGAATTAACAATGGAAAATATTCAAGAGATTAATTGATCTAGTAAGTATGTATGTGCATTAGTTAACAAATCTAGTAAGTCGTTAAAATTTGTGGAAGCTTTTAAAATGATTTACATAGTGATGAGTGTTTTGAAAGAAAACATTTGTAACTTTTGAAAACCCATGTGTTCCCTACCACTAGTGATTACGAATCATAAGCAACGATAAACAAATCCCAAATTAAGGTAAAAATCTATAGAGGCCTTATAAAGTAAAAAAACACTAAATAATAATACTTATAATCCTAATCAAATACAAAAATATATGCGGTTGTGTGGCCATCTTTGAGTCCATCGCTGCACCGATCCACCTATGTCTGGGGATTACCTGTACAGTAAAACAAAAGGGGTGAGTTTACGAAAACTTAGTGTGTAATCTCCATGCACAAAAAAAAAAGATAGCATACAGATAATCACAGTCTAGGCATAAGCCCTTTTTCAGTAACAGTGTCAGTCTAGTTTGGGCCTTAGCCCATCTCAGTACAATAACAGTCACATATATGAAGTCACAAGTGTAACATCCCGAATTAGGGCCTAGTCCGAACAGTGGTTTTAAGACCACAAATTTGACACAGTAAATTTTATTTTTATTATATTTTTATGGTCTCCAATTTCAAAGGATGATTTCATGAAAATTTCGTTCAAAAATTTTAACATTTAGGCACTCAATTTGGTCAAAAGGACTAAATTGTAAAAATTGCAAAACTTGAGTTCTAGAAGCTAGAGGTGTCTAATTGATATGAAATTTTAAATTGGAGGTCCTTATATGGAATTAGATCATTGGCTTATTTTTTGGACAAAAATGGACATGAAATAGGTGAAATAGAATATTTTTAAGTTAGGGGCATTTTGGTAATCTAATAATTAAAAGAATTAAAAAGCCAAAATAAGCCAAATTTTTCCATCTTCTTCATGTACCAGACAAATCTACAATGGAATTCATGGCTAGGGTTTGGTTCAAGCTTCAAAGCTCATTTGTAATTGATCCCGAACCTCGTTTATAATGTTCTTTACATTTTTGAAGTCTCGATAACTCGATTTACCTATTTCTACCATTATTTTGAGCTAGGTTTCATGTTTAAAAATTTAACCATGAGTGATATTCATGTGTTTTGATTTCTAATGGTAGAAAATGAATGTTGGGTGTTAAACAAATGACTTTAGCTAAGTGATTTTCTGTGAAAATGCTTAAAAGGACTAAAGCGTAAAAGTAATAAAATTTGTCATAAAAGTGTGTTTTAGTGGAAATCATGGGCTATTATAGTTCTGAAAATGATTTGGCTAGGCTTAAAGTGCAAAGAAATTGAATAAAAATCATTTTAGGAGCCTAGGGGTAAAAGTGTAAATATGACAAAGTTTAGGGGTAAAAATGAAAATTTGTAAAAGAATATTTTTGGGTCAATTTGAATAATTTGAGTAATAAGTAAGCTATATTTGAAATATTCGATCAAGAAAACTGAGATTCGGGCTTAAAACGGGAAAGTACGAGATTATGGACTAAAATGGAAAAATTAGCTATGCTCGGATTCGAGGTATGTTCGTATGATAATAATAAGGCAATGTTATGTTTGGATTATATTCCTTACTATTATTTCATATATTGTATGATTTAATATATTGGAAAAGTTGATGGAATGATGTATATGATGTGGAAATATGACATGGAAGAATATTATATAAAATGCAAGAAAATAGTGAACAATGACAAGTGATATATGAAATATGTGATATATGTTATGTAAATTCTTAAAAGCTTATTTGCTATTTGAGTTATGCCTTATTATGCTATGAATGGGCAATTGGTACTATGGATAGTGAGATCGACACTTCGAGTAAGTTTGACAGAGATGTGGTATCGAAAAATCCCGTTTGAACCTTAGGAATAGCTTAGGATACAATGTGACATGCCAGTAGGAATTATACATTTGATGCATTATGTGCAAGTTTTTCGCGTATCCAATAGTATTCTGAGTGTTCAATGGGTAACGTAATGGATGATGTGACGAAAGTCCTAAAGAAGTTATGATTATATGTTGTATTACGAGTTGGTACATGTATATACACTAAACTCATGAGTAATGCCTTGATATATGATGTTTCATGATAAAGAGGTAAGTGGGTGATAAGTAAGTCAAAGGTTTTGAATGATGAATAAACTTATGTTTATGTTTATGATTATATTTATTATGCCATCATATGATAGTTATCATGATATTGCACTAAAACAGTTTTGGATAGCAACAGTTGTGTGACTTTGAAAATCCATCAAAAATTGTGGAAATTGAATTAGAAACTGAATAAGATATGATATTAAATCTTATTGAGTCTAGTTTCATATAGAGGAACCGATATAAGAAAAAGAATTTCATATTATGAGATATTTGAATTTTTGTGAGACAAGGTCAGAGTGATTTCGTGCTCCCCTGTCTTAAATTTGGAAAATCACTAAAACTTGTACAAGAATAATTATGGATTATAATTCATATGACTAAATCCTTGATGAGTCTAATTTCAAGAGAAATAGATGGGAACATTATTCGAATCTCGTACTATGAGATAATTAATTTTTAGTTAAGAAAGGTCGAAGCTGTCAAATAGCAGAACAAGGGTAACTTTAAAGAATAAATTGTACTTATTGACTAGGCCAAAAATTCTGAAAATTTTATTATTAAAAAGATATTGAAACTAATTTCAGGTAAATTTAGCAGATCTTAGTTTAGAGTTTCGTAGCTCAAGTTATAAATAATTTAGTGACTATGACTTGAGTAGACAACTTGACTAGAATATGAGCAAACAGGGAAATTATGTGTAATTTCGATTGTGTTACCATGAGAACATGTTGTAAGAATTTGGAAAAAAACATGTTAATAAATTGCTTATTATTATTTTCATATAGGCTTACTAAGCTATAAAGCTTACCCCTCTCTTTTCCATTTCTTTTAGTGTTGTCAGGTTAGCTTGAGGTTGGAGATCGTGAAGGCAGCATCACATTATCAAATTATCAAGCCGGGGTATTAATAAAACTTAAGTGTTTTCAAGTGAGTGGCATGTATAGAGACTCAGTACTTTATGATATGTGTTTCATGATTTGGCCAATTGAGTTGGCTTATAATGATTCATTTGTATAGAGCTATGAGATATGGTTTATATTTGATCATTGGGTTGTAAACTTAATTAATTTTGCTTGACTGTTCTAATGTCTTGATGATATGCATGTTGTGATGGCTTGTTATCGATTGATGTATGATATGGTATGCATATTTGATGGATGAACTTTGATCAATAGATGTGACCATATTCTTAGTATAAAAGTGTAAATTTAGAGTAAGTTAATGATGTTGATGAAGAATGAAATTGGTGTGGAGCGCCTTAAAGAAACATGTTAATGTGAGTGTGTGATATGTGACATTAAGGTTATAAATTAGACATGACTATGAATGCTAGATGATTAAGTTGAGAATATTAGCATGAAGATAACCATGGTATAAGGGTATAAGTGGTATTAAAGATGACAAGACCAAATGAATATGGTTTGGTATGTCTAGACTTGTTATAAAATGAGTATGAGAAATACAAGTATAATGACATGCAAAAGCTATGTTTGTGGCCTAATTGAAGATGTTTAATGACTAAATGGATTCCATGTTATATGCCTTTGATGTTGTATAAATGCGTGAGGCTTTATGGTTGACCAAGGCTTGGAAAATAGTTTAAGTGGTGGCCACACGGGCAGAGACACGGCCGCGTGTCTCAGCCGTGTGGGGGACACGACCTTAGCACACGAGTGTGTGACTTGGCTGTGTGACTCTATTTCGTTGCTGACATCATAAATAGAGAGTTACACGGGCTGAGGACACGGGCATGTCCCGAGCCACATAGACGTGTGTGACCACACGGCCTACCCATATGGGCGTGTGACTCTCCAAACTAGAAAATTTTCTAAGTGTTGTAAAAAAAGTTTGTAAGTTCTCAGTTTAGTCCTGAACCACCCCCGATGTATGTTTTCTAATCTTGATGTTAGACGAAAGCATTGATAACCCGATTGGTTTATAATCGGTATTGTTCTATTTCTCTCTAGTATTCCGTTATATTCCATCTGTTGGGAATTTATGAGAAGATGCACATGATGCTATGATTCTATCCCTTCAAATTGATGCTCTGTTCGACATATATATATAGAAAATATATCGTCTTTGTTTCATTTTAATTTCAGTGGGTTAGATTGATGTATTCTTCTGGAATTCTTTTCTCTGAGGAATTATCAAAATCCTTCACATTTCTCTTATGAGCGTTGTTCTGGGACTTTCATTATGATATTGTATCTTGGATTTCTGTATCTTGGATTTCTTTGTCCTGGACTTCTTTATCTCGATTTTCATGTCATCTCTATCCCGTAAATTATCGATTGTGGCTCATATCTAAAGTGTGTTCTTTGGCCTATGATAACTATGTTAATTATGATCATGCTCCTGGTTGATTATAGTAACGTGGTGATTCCGATATCTGGATTTTTCTAAATCTTCGTGAAAAAAATTGACATTAGCAAGGACATAATTGGTGAAAATGCGAATTTCAATTGGTATGGTAGAATTCTTTTCTCAAGTAAGTTACTCGAAGTTGATGCCTTCAATTGAGATATCCATGTTACTTGAGTTAATGTATTTGAAATGGTTTTTGATTAGCATGATAAGTGGACTTTGAATGATTACATGTTGAATCTTTCTATCGACTGGAAGAGAAGATTTCTTGAAATGTCATTTATTGATGATTAAGACCGACTTGGTTGTTCAATCGGTATTGGTTATTGTTTGAAAGATTAAATGAGATATTCATGTCTGGGAATAAAATTTCATTTCTTTACGGGTAAAGGACGGTTAGTCTAAATGAAAAGTGTTTATTTTCTAGCAGATTTTGATATGATTTAAAATTGCTATGAATGATAAAGTTATCGCCTTGTGAAAGTTGAACGGTCTATTGCATGTTAGTAAAGTTTGAAACAGACGAGAACATTGTTAATCGAAAAATTAGACTTGGTTTAGCCTACATCGGGCAAGAAATTCTTGATTTTTCAGTGATGTGTCATTAAATGGATTGTGATGCGTTTTAAGACTAAAAGGCAATGTGATAGCTCAACGTATCCAATATTATAGCCAAATCTGAGTATTTGATAGCATAGATGATTAAAGTTGTTAAAAGATGATGAGATAGTTATTGTATGATCTTCGAGAAAAGCAAAATACAGTCACTAGGGCTTGGGCAGAAAATCCAGAGCTGATACAGAAAGTCACAAGAAAACTCACAGGAGTAATGTATTGGTGTTTGAGTTTGGAACTCGACATTTCTGGTCTTTGTGCTTGAATACGTGAAATGTTATCAGGATTAAAGTCGAATATCAGGTAAAGTCAGAACAATTCTCGCCAATGGTTGTAATTGAGTGGAAATGAGAAAAAATTACTATGGATTTCATATCTGGATTATCTTCGTCTCTGAAAAAGAGAAATATTATGTAGCTTGTATTAAGTATTTAATGAAATCTGCAAATCATGTCGGTACGTACTGAATTCTCGCTTATCAGATTACTAGAATTATGTATCTCTGAGATTGTCAAATTTCTTAAAATGCTAGTATTTTTTAATCGGATTGAGATCCGTGATTTATATTGTGAATTATTAAGAAAGCTAAATGAGTTCTGAATTTTAATGAAGGCTAGAGGTTGAATTAGCAAATTGTCCGATTGTATAAAATTATAGAGAGTATAAGTCCAGTAATGCCTCGTACCCTATCTCTACCTCGGGTATGGGTAAGGGGTATTACATTTAGTGGTATCAGAGCTATAATTTAGTCGGTTCTCAGACTAACCAAGCATGTGCGGGAGTCTAACTATACATGCGACATATAATCTATGATAGTGTGATGTCTCCCAATGCGGATGAGATTTATCTCGCTGAGACGGAGATACTTTCCAACCGAGCTACACCAACCATGTTCAATGTAATGCTAAGGTATTTTAGTAAATTACAATTATGATGAGTCTAAGCTCAGAAAAGTATGAATAAAAGTTCATGATATGTACGTGATGACACGTGAGATGAAAGTTCATGTTGCGATGATAACCCAAGCTTGTTTGATGTTCATATGATGTTGGGCACTTGGTTTATTCGATTAAGTGAATGTGATAAGTAGAAATTCATAAAGGTACGAATAGAGGCCAATAATATCATGTTACGGATGGAAATGTTATTGTCCCAATTGCACATTGAATATTGATGAATTTCAACGATGTGCAAGATGAAAGTTTAGATTGTAATATGCTTATTCATGTTTGTTTAGCATTCGTATGATGTTATGTGCATGACTCGTTTGAGTAAATGAAAATGATTAGTAAAGTTATTGAGAATCCATAGAATGCATGTATAAGTACACTTGTTTAAATAGGGCAACCGGAAAGTCTGCATAAAACAAACATGAATGTTAGCTTGCCTGAAGTGAATGATATGATGGTGATAAAATGACTATAATGATGAAAATTGTATTGTAAGTATATGTGTATGAGAGACGAGTTAGGGACTTTACGACCCCACCCCCTTACCAAAGTAGTTTTTATAAAGGATTTTAAGAGATCTATAGAATAAGCTCACAAGTGTGGAACCAAAGAGTTTAGTTGTAGAATGATTATAAATATGGTCAGAGTTTGAAAATGAGTTGAGAAGTAAAGACAGAACTAGAAAGGTATCAGATTGATTTAAAGATTATTTGGTTTACGAAATGTCACAGTGACAGAAGAAATTAACTTTGGTAAATCGACTTATTCAGACATTATGTTGAAAGAATATGGTAATCATAGTGAACATGTAACACCTCTAACCCGTATTCATCGTCGGAAAGGGGTTACGAGGCATTACTGTTCAAAAGCATAATTCCAAACATTTATATATACAAATGAACAAGTCTCGAAAATTAGTCAAAATTTATTTCATGAACTGACATAAAGCATTTATGGACTTTACAAATTAATTACTAATGATATCATTACTCAACCCAAACTCAATCATCATTCAAATATGTAATATCAAATAAATTTATACTTTAAAACATTTGACAAAATATTATACAAATAAATATCCTAATAAATACTTGCAGCATGACCAATCCAATTTGTACCGAATATTTAATTACAAAGAAAACAATCACATAAGTCACATAGTTCTATCAAACATTTAAACATGTTAACACCATGAAATAGATAATTTATAAAACAAATCTTTAAAACTTAATGAATATTTTATCTTAATGACCGAATATTCACAACTATATATATGATAACTTCATATTTATCAAAGAACATAAATCTTAATCGAATTTCCAATACCATATTTAAAACATTTTATCTTATAAGCATGTAACTCAATTGATACGTCAAACCACTTCAATTCATGTGTAATCACAAATGCCAAACCATAGATAGCTTAAAAGAAATTATTCATATCTCCTAACACATAACCGAATGTCTTTACTTCAATTATAGACATTTAACTATCACATATATATTTATATTAATAGCATAAATATTGCCATATCAATTAATAACCTTATCATGACAGGATTATTTCATGTTTGAACATAATAATCAACCTGTAAACATTGAAACAATTAAAATTCATTGATTAAAATAGCCACATTAATCACACATGACATATTCTATAAATACCTTAATCGAATCACCCATACATTCATTCAGAATCATTAACCATTTCCAAAATATAAAAATACCTATCATGAACAACATCACCTTATAACACTTAGCAATATAACCAAAACGGTTTCAAGTCACAACCAAACATAACTGAAATCAAGCGTGAAAAATTAAGCCATTTTCGCATGGCCCTTATACAAATCCAAAATCAACATTTCAAAAGTATGTTCCAGCCTATACATGCCATAGTTCAGGTTTAACTATATAATTACCGAAATAGTGGATAGTGTAATGAACTTTACTGACGATCCTCGAGCTTGTAACTTAATCCAAAATCTATAAGACAGAAACACATATATACACAAAGTAAGCTAACTTAGCTTAGTAAGCCTTAAGCAAATGACATCTCAATAGTATAGTCAACTCCTTAAATTTAAACTAAACCAATTTACTATATCAATGCCATATTTAGTCTCAACATATATATTCCATAACCACACATGTTCAACATAACTATCAATTTGGCCGAATACTTATAAGGTTAAATTTTACAAATTTTCATTCAACTTTCAAAGTCAAATATCATTACACATCCAAATATACTTCCACTCATTTACAAAAGCTCACAAAACAAGTTTTAACTTCATATTCAAAAATCACTGATTTGGCCGAATACACAAGATCATATATAACATCACATATGTACATTACCCACATGGCCTAATATACATAGTCACACATATACACATAGTGAAGAATCATTTCATTGATGTTCAAATTATTTAGTCACAAGGCCAAATACACATACTAATCTCAGATATATTTTTCCTTTCTATCATACATGATTTAACACAAATATTCAAGGTACTTAATTACCTTATCTCACATAAGTAACAAGTTAATTCATACGTGGCCATTTAGTTCGTTTAATGTATTCAAATACCACATCAGCATGAAGTCTTTTAAGCATAAACTTATAAGTAATCATCGGCATAAAGCCTGCTAGGCATAAGCCTGTATTTCACACTAACACAAGGCCTGCTAAACTCAAAGTTTGATTTTATACATCGGCAATAAGCCTGCTAGGCATAAAGCCCGATTTAATTAACTAGCTCAAGGCTTGCTAGGCTTAAAGCCCGAGTATCACTATTATAAAGTTGTTTCATAAACAATTCATTTATCGAAAATTCCAAATATGCCATATAGTTCATACGAACTTTCAAATGTTATAACTCAGTCGAATTAGCTCAAATACATTATTTCCATGATTAATCATATTCGGCTAACTCTACTATACATCTATAAATTCCAAATCATCATATTAAACCATTTTACATTCAAAATAGACAATGTTTAATTGCTTAAAGACTTACCTCGGATATCGACGAGCAATGTAAATCGACTATTCGACTATTTTTGCTTTTCCCCGACCCAAGTCCGATTTCTTTTGTTCTTGATCTATAAAATTTCAAATTAATCTCATTCGATCAAAATTTCGTTCAATTTAATCCAAAAACACATAAATAGAAAATTACCATTTTACCCCTAATATTTCATACTTTTACAAATTAGTCCTAATTGCATAAAACACAAAATACACAAAATCTTCATGTAACAAGCTTAGGCCAAATGTTCCTCTAGTACATAAAAATACACACATTTCATTTATTTCACATTTTAGTCCCTCAATTTATTATTTTCACAATTTAGTCCTAATTACTCAAAATCATCAAAAACTCCAATACAGAACATGTTAATCTAAAACATATCTTTAATATTTTATCATCAAACATCATAAAACACAAATATTCATCAATGGCATAACTCAAAATATTTATCAAAATCAGAAATTCTAGCATGGGTTGGATAGTATTCGAAGCAACAATCTCAGAAACGTAAAAATTATCAAAAATCGAAACCAAACTAACCTTGAATTTGGATCAACAATGGCTGAATATCATGTGCTTTCACTTTTTCTTTTCTTTTACTAGTTTCGGTCAAATAATTTTATTTTTATGTTTTATTATATTATAACTTATAATGTTTTATTAAATTACCTAAATAACCTTTATAAACAAATATTTAACCATTATAAAACATGGCCACTACCGTCCATGTAATTAAATATGGTCAAATTGCCACTTAAATACTCTATATTAAAAAGACATATTCAATTCGGCCATTTTCTATTAAACCATTAAATTTTTATTTTACGCGATTAGGTCCTTTCTTTAAACCGGGCATCCAAATGATAAAATTTTAAAACGAAAATTTAGCACACACAAATTCACACATTATAAACACAAAAATAATTTTAAAAATATTTTTCTAACTTGGATTCGTGGTTCCAAAACCACCGTTCCGATTAAGGTCTAAATCAGACTGTTACACAACAGATTATGACTGTCTCTCTTGAGGTACTCTAAGGATTCATTTGTTCTCAGACGTGTTATTGTCACTGTCTATCTTCTAATAAATTGATATTGTACGAGGATGTTTTCTAATCTTGATGTTAGACGAAAGCATTGATAACCCGATAGGTTTATAATCGGTATTGTTCTATTTCTCTCTAATATTCCGTTATATTCTGTCTGTTGGGAATTTATGAGAAGATGCACATGATGCTATGATTCTATTCCTTCAAATTGATGCTCTATCTGACATATATATATGGAAAATATATCGTCTTTTTTGTATTTTAATTCCCGTTGCAATGCCCCGTACCCGAGACCGTTGCCGGAGTCGAACACGAGGTGTTAACAGACTTAATTCATTGCTTAAACAACTCAAACAATTTAATTTTAAAATTTCCAGTCAAGCTAGCAATCTGCGTTACAGTCGCTTAAAAATTCATATCTCGAGTTTCAAAACTCAAAATCCAATTCCGTAAATTTTTCCTGAAACTAGACTCATATATCTATTTACTATTTTTTTTTCTAGAATTTTTTACTGGGCCAATTAGTACAGTTTATTAGTTAAAATCTCCCCTATTTCAGGGTTCAACTACTCTGACCTCTGTGTACTAAGAATCAGATATCTCTCTATACAGAATTTCAATGACTATTAAGTTTCTTTCTCTTAAAACTAGACTCAATAAGAAATCTGTACATATAAAGTATGACTTCTAATTATATTTATACAATTTATGGTGAATTTCCAAAGTCAGAACAAGGGATCCAGAAATCACTCTGGCCCTGTTTCACAAAAATTCAAATGTACCATAAATTATAATTCATATACCTGTTTTGTTCAATCCATATGAAAATAGACTCATCAAGATTAAATTTCATAACTTACTCATCAATTAATTCTATTTCTACTATTTTTAGTGATTTTTCAAATTTACGTCACTACTGCTGTGTGATTCTATTTTATAACCAATTTCACCATTTTATGGTTTTCCATGGACTAAGTAACACATTAAACATACATGACATCAAATATGATCTAGATTGGCCATTCCAATGGCTAATCATTTCCAAACCCTTTTCTTGCCAATCCATAGCCATATCATAAGATCAATTACACAAAGTGAGTATTTTGCCATACATGCCACATTCAAAATATACAAGCCATTTTACCGATTTAAGCCTTCGGATAGTGTGAACGAGTCTTCGACCTATCCCGATTCTCAAGCCGGCTTGTCAAAACTACAATGAAAGAAAAGGAGGGAGTAAGCATAAATGCTTAGTAAGTTCACATGCAAATAGCAAGTAACATAATCACACAATCCCACATAAAACATCATTTACATTTAATATCTTTCTACTATTTCATCTTACCAAGTTTTCAACCCGAGGGTTTAAGCACATACCTGTCAAATTTTCTCATTTACCACACTTACCAACATGTCACCTTCGTTTTAGGCATTCTCCTTATTCTCTTAAGATCCACCCGTTGAACACATCGAAATATAATTCGAATACACGGAAAGTTTGTACATAAGTGCCACATATGTAGCCAAGCTACCATGTAACCCGCCCATAAGCGAACTCGGACTCAACTCAACGAGCTTGGGCGTTCGCATCCATAAGTGAACTCGGACTCAACTCAACGAGCTCGGATGCCTAGTTACATCTCACGAACTCGGACTCAACTCAACGAGTTCGGATATTTGCATCCATAAGTGAACTCAGACTCAACTCAACGAGTTCAAATGCCCAACCATCCTAGTGACATGTCACTTGTATTCTAATCTATTCCCAAGGTTCAAATGGACTTTTTCCTCGATTACACATCTTTGCCGTCTTCCACAGAACATCGAAACCGATACTCGGTAGCAAATCATAATCTACATATAATTCAATAATAACCATAAAGCATAATATTTCATGATATTAATCATCATATCACATAAATAACATTAAATTACTTAAAATGACAATTATGTTACTACATTTACACATGAACTTACCTCGGTACAAAATATTAGCAATCAAGCCTATTCCTCGTAAACTTTGTTTTTCCCTCGATCACGACTTTCTCGTTTCTCTTGATCTATAATGCCAAATTAATCTTATTTAATACATTCATTCATCAAAACAGCATTTAATACGAACTTTGGAAAAATTACATTTTTGCCCCTAAACTTTTGCATAATTACACTTTTGCCCCTAGGCTCGGGAATTAAACTTCATCCCTTATTCTTATGTTGTATGACATGCTGATCATTTTTCCCTTCTATGGCAGCATCAATTTCACACTCTAACATGTACTTATGACTATTAGGTATTTTTACCGATTAAGCCCTTTTACTCGTTTTCGCTTAAAACCGAGTAGTACAAGTTGTCTAGCATAATTTAAAATCTCATATTCTATCATAAAACACCAAAATACACATATTTCACCTATGGGTATTTTTCCAAATATGAACCCTAGGTTAAATTATTACTAGCATAAGCTAAATCGAGCTACCGGGATTCCAAAAACGTAAAGAACATTAAAAACGGGCATAGAAATCACTTACAATCAAGGCTTAAAAGTTGAAGAAACCCTAGCTATGGAGATAGCAAAATTCAGCAGCAACTATATGGAGAAGATGACTATTTTGTGTTACTCTTCTCATTTTATTTCATTTAATATGCAAATGACCAAAATACCCTTAATACATTTCTTTGAAAATTTTCATGTACAAGCCCATTTTTGTCCAAAATTTTAGAAATTGGTCAAATTGCTATTTAAGACCTCCTCATTAATATTCCAAAGTAATTTCATACTAAAAACTTCTAGAATGCAAGTTTTGCAAGTTATTCGATTTAGTCCCTAATTTCAACTTAAGCACTTTATGCATAGAATTTCGTCACGAAATTTTCACACAATAATGCAATCATATCATAAACATCAAAATAATTATAAAATAATTATTTCTATCTCGGATTTGTGGTCACGAAACCACTATTCTGATTAGGCCCTAATTCGGGATATTACAACTCTCCCCCTTTAAGGATTTTCGTCCTCGAAAATCTTACCAATAAACAGGTGTGGGTATTGAATTCTCATAGTTTTCTCAAGTTCCCATTTAGTCTCTTCTACCCCGTGCTTTTGACATAATACTTTCACGAGAGCGACACTTTTATTTCTTAGTTGCTTGACCTCTTGAGCTAAAATCTTAATCGGTTCTTCTTCGTAAGTCATATCCGGTCGTAGTTCAATTTCTGTCGATGAAATTATATGTGAAGGATCCGAACGATACCGACGTAACATAGATACGTGGAACACATCATGAATCTTCTCTAATTCAGGTGGTAATGCTAGCCGATATGCTACCGGTCCAACTTTTTCAATTATTTCATACGGCCCAATAAAACGCGGACTTAACTTGCCCTTCCGTCCAAATCTAAGGACTTTCTTCCATGGAGACACTTTCAAAAATACCTTATCACCAACTTGAAACTTGATTTCTTTTCATTTCAAATCCGCATAAGATTTCTGTCTATCCGAAGCAGCTTTCAAACAATCTCGAATCACTTTCACCTTTTCTTCGGTTTCTTTTATTAGATCAACTCCATAAATATGATTTTCCTTGAGTTCAGTCTAATACAATGGCGTCTGTCATTTACGACCATACAATGCTTCATAAGGTGCCATCTTCAAACTCGTCTGATAACTATTATTATAAACAAATTCTACTAACGGTAAGTATCTTTCCCAACTACCTTGAAATTCCAATACGCAACATCTGAGCATGTCTTCAAGAATCTGAATTACTCTCTCTGATTGTCCATTAGTTTGAGGATGAAAGGCAGTGCCTGATTGTCTATCAGTTTGTGGATGAAAAGCAGTGCTAAAATTTAACTTTGTACCTAATGCCTCTTGTAACTTTTGCCAAAACCGTGAAGTAAATCTCAGATCTCTATCCGAAATGATTGACAAAGGTATTCCATGAAGTCTAACAATCTCACGGATATACAATTCAGCCAACTTATTAAGAGAATAATCCGTACGTACCGGAATAAAATGAGCTGATTTAGTCAGTCCGTCAACTATTACCCAGATGGCATCTTTCTTCCCCGGAGTTAACAGCAACCCTGATACAAAAATCCATAGTAATCCGATCCCATTTCCATTCAGGAACCATGATAGGCTGGAGTAATCCCGAAGGTACTTGGTGTTCAGCTTTCACTTGTTGACAAACTAAGCACTTTGATACAAACTCGGAAATATCTCTTTTCATTCCACTCAACCAGTACATTTTCTTCAAGTCATTATACATTTTCGTACAACCCGAATGAACCGTCAAACAACCATTATGTGTTTCATGCAAAATCTTTTGAATCAACTCATTATTTTTGGTACACAAATTCGATTTTTAAACATCAAGCAACCATCAGAATCGATTTTGAAATCTGACCCCGTATCAACTTCACACTGTTTTCTCTTGGCTTGCAAATCTTCATCGCTTTTCTGAGCTTCAAAAATCTCTTGTAAAAACATCGATCTTGCTCTTAACTCTGCTAGAATCGAACCATCATTTGATATCTTTAACCGAGTGTTCATAGCTTCGCTTTTCCCGAATGGTAGTCAATAACAAGCTCATAATCTTTCAATAACTCCAACCATCTTCGCTGTCTCAAATTCAAGTCTTTTTGTGACATCAAGTACTTAAGACTTTTGTGGTCGGTATATACTTGACACTTTTCACCATACAAATAATGTCACCAAATCTTCAAAGCAAACACTATAGCAACTAATTCCAAATCATGAGTCGGATAATTTCTTTTATGAGATTTTAACTGCCTCAAAGCATAAGCCATCACTTTTCCTTCTTGCATAAGTACATATCCTAAGCCATTTCAAGAAGCATCACTATACATCATAAATTCTTTACCTGATTCGGGTTGTACTAACACTGGTGCTTTAGTTAATAACTTTTTCAATTCTTCAAAACTCTGTTGACATTCTTCCGTCCACTCAAACTTAACATCCTTTCGAAGTAATCTAGTCATAGGAATAGCAATTGTAGAAAATCCATTTACAAACTACCGATAATACCCAGCTAGCCCCAAGAAACTTCTAACCTCGGTTACATTTTTCGGTGGTTTTCAATCAACAATGGCTGAAATTTTACTAGGATCAACCCGTATACCATCACCTGAAACAATATGACCCAAAAATCCAACTTCCCGAAGCCAAAATTCACTTTTACTAAACTTAGCATACAGCTGCTTATCTCACAAAGTTTGCAAAACTATCCTCAAATGCTCAGCATGCTCTGTCTCATCTTTTGAATAAATTAAAATACCATCTATAAACACCACAACAAATTTGTCCAAGTATGGCCAAAATATGCGATTCATTAAATCCATAAACACAGCAGGAGCATTTGTCAACCCGAATGGCATAACTAAAAATTCATAATGACCGTACCTTGTTCTAAAAGCAGTTTTAGGCACATCGGACTCTTTTACTCGCAGCTGGTAATACCCAGATCTCAAGTCAATCTTTGAAAACCATGTTGCTCCTTTTAATTGATCAAATAAATCATCAATTCTTGGCAACAGATACTTGTTCTTGATTGTCACCTTGTTTAACTACCGATACTCAACACACAATCTCATAGAACCATCCTTCTTTTTCACAAATAACACGGGAGTACCCCAAGGTGAAAAACACGGTCTCACAAAGCCTTTGTCAGTCAATTCTTGCAATTGCGACTTTAATTCCTTCAACTCTGCTGGTGCCATTCTATACGGAGCAATCGAGATTGGAGTTGTTCCCGGTATCAAATCAATACCAAATTCTACTTCCCTGACTAGAGGGAAACCCGACAATTCTTCTGGAAATATGTCCACAAATTCACACACAACCGGCACTGATTCAACTTTCTTTTCAACTTCTTTTGTATTAATTACATACGCCAAATAAGCTTCATAACCCTTTCTCAAATATCTCTGAGCCGACATTGAAGAAATCATACTAGATAATGCCTACGATTTGTGCGATTCAACCCATGAGAATTTCACCACTTTCACACTTTAATTCTATAACCTTTTCTTTGCAATTTATTATAGCATCATGCAATGTCAACCAATCCATACCCAAAATAACATGAAATTCATCAAACGACAACAACATCAAGTCGGCCGGAAAGTAATGACCCCGAATCATTAAAGGGCATTTCTTGCATACTTTATCAACTATCACACATTTGCCTAATGGATTCGACACTCTAATCATAAATTCTGTGTACTCAACAGACATATTCATACTAGACACCAATTTCATGCACACTTATGAATGAGTAGAACTGGGATCAATCAAAGCAGTAACATTAACATCATAAAGAGAAAATATACCAGTAATTACGTCCGGTGATTAAGCATCTTCACGTGCCTTTATAGCATAAGTTCTAGCTGGAGCTCTTGCTTTAGATTTAGCTGCTGAATCTTTGGCTACATTTTTGCTGCTTGCTTCATTTTCAGCTTTTCTCGAATATCTTCCCCTCGAGTCTGCACCACTAGCTTTTACATTCTCAAAATTTTCTTTCTCGGCTCTCTCAGGCGATCTCTAATAAAATGATCCAGAGAACCACACCGAAAACATTCATTTGCTCTACATGGGCCAAAATGATTTCTGCCACACCGCTGGCACTCAGGCTTAACAAATCTCATATTTCCCACACTAGCCACAGAAGTAGTCTGAGATTTAGGACCCATATTTTGCTTCTTAACATTTCCATATGATTGTCCAGCCGAAACCTATGAACGAGGATTCATATTTCTAGATTTTCTGGATTGCTGTGAGAATGAACTACTCGTTGGTCTTTTCTTCCAATTTCTAGTCTCAACCTCTGCCTTTTTCTTCTCTTTAAGTAGTTCTTCAGCCTTGCAAGCTCGATCAACCAATACTACCATTTCTTTTAATTCAAGAATCCCAACAAATACTTTGATGTCCTCATTGAGTCCGTCTTCAAATAGTCTGCACATTTTAGCTTCTGTAGGAATGTATTCTCTAGCATACTTACTCAACCTGACGAGCTCCCTTTCGTATTCAGTAACTGTCATGTTTCCCTGCTTTAATTTAAGAAACTCTTTACGCTTCTAATCAATAAATCTTTCACTGATATATTTCTTCCTAAATTCTTCTTGAAAGAACTCCCAAGTTACTTTCTCTTTCAGGTACTCATCAAGTCAATGTCTTCCACCAATGATAAGTCTGAATCCCTCAACAATGATATAGCACATTTCAAGCATTCCTCAGGTGTACACGACAATTCATCAAATACCCGAATAGAATTCTCAAGCCAAAACTCTGCTTTCTCAGCATCATCATCAACATTTGCCCTGAATTCTTCGGCCCCTTGCTTACGGATTCTGTCAACTGGAGTTCTATGAAATTTCATCAAATCTACACCTTGAGGCATCGGGGGTACAGGTTGAGGAATCAGGCGAGGTGGGGGAAGGTTGTGCATTCGGGTTCGTACGAACGAACTCAGTATACCAAGCACTCATCATCTGGAGAAAGGCTTCTCGAGCCCCTTCTCCTCCTCCTTGACCAACAGTAGGAGGTGGATTTTCAGTTGGCACTGCCCCTTCAGCCGGAGCTGGTGCATTACTCTCTACATCATCAGCCACAGCTGGATCGGGATCCATTTACTATAAAAAAATCATTTAAAAGGTCAGAAGTCGTCACACTATCACAATATATATATGGCATGTATAGCAAAACCCGTACATACAACACATTAGTCCAAGAACCGACTAAACCTACTCTGATATCACCAAATGTAATGCCCCGTACCTGAGACTGTTGCCGGAGTCGAACACGAGGTGTTAACAGACTTAATTCATTGCTTAAACAGCTCAAACAATTTAATTTTAAAATTTCTAGTCAAGCTAGCAATCTGCGTCACAGTCGATTAATAATTCATATCTCGAGTTCCAAAACTCAAAATCCAATTCTGTAAATTTTATATGAAACTAGAATCATATATCTATTTACTAAGTTTTTTCTATAATTTTTTACTGGGCCAATTAGTACAGTTTATTAGTTAAAATCCCCCTGTTTCAAGGTTTGACTGCTCTGACCTCTGTGTATTACGAATTAGACATCTCTCTATAAAGAATTTCAATGACTATGAAGTTTGTTTCTCTTAAAACTAGACTCAATAAGAAATCTGTACATATAAATTATAACTTCTAATTATTTTTATACAATTTATGGTGAATTTCCAAAGTCAGAATAGGGGATCCAGAAATCACTCTGGCCCTATTTCACAAAAATTCAAATGTATCATAAATTATAATTCATATACCTGTTTTGTTCAATCCATATCAAAATAGACTCATCAAACTTAAATTTCATAACTTACTCATTATTTAATTCTATTTCTACTATTTTTAGTGATTTTTCAAATTCACGTCACTGCTGCTGTGTGATTCTATTTTATAACCAATTTCACCATTTTATGGTTTTCCATGGACTAACCATTTTATGGTTTTCCATGGACTAAGTACCACATTAAACATACATGACATCAAATATGATCTAGATTGGCCATTCCAATGGCTAATCATTTCCAAACCCATTTCTTGCCAAACCATAGCCATATCATAAGATCAATTACACAAAGTGAGTATTTTGCCATACATGCCACATTCAAAATATACAAGCCATTTTACCAATTTAAGCCTTCGAATAGTGTGAACGAGTCTTCGACCTATCCCGATTCTCAAGCCGGCTTGTCAAAACTACAATGAAAGAAAAGGAGGGAGTAAGCATAAATGCTTAGTAAGTTCACATGCAAATAGCAAGTAACATAATCACACAATCCCACATAAAACATCATTTACATTTAATATCTTTCTACGATTTCATCTTACCAAGTTTTCAACCCGAGGGTTTAAGCACATACCTGTCAAATTTTCTCATTTACCACACTTACCAACATGTCACCTTCGTTTTAGGCATTCTCCTTATTCTCTTAAGATCCACCCGTTGAACACATCGAAATATAATTCGAATACACGGAAAGTTTGTACATAAGTGCCACATATGTAGCCAAGCTACCATGTAACCCGCCCATAAGCGAACTCGGACTCAACTCAACGAGCTTGGGCGTTCGCATCCATAAGTGAACTCGGACTCAACTCAACGAGCTCGGATGCCTAGTTACATCTCACGAACTCGGACTCAACTCAACGAGTTCGGATATTTGCATCCATAAGTGAACTCAGACTCAACTCAACGAGTTCGGATGCCCAACCATCCTAGTGACATGTCACTTGTATTCTAATCTATTCCCAAGGTTCAAATGGACTTTTTCCTCGATTACACATCTTTGCCGTCTTCCACAGAACATCGAAACCGATACTCGGTAGCAAATCATAATCTACATATAATTCAATAATAACCATAAAGCATAATATTTCATGATATTAATCATCATATCACATAAATAACATTAAATTACTTAAAATGACAATTATGTTACTACATTTACACATGAACTTACCTCGGTACAAAATATTAGCAATCAAGCCTATTCCTCGTAAACTTTGTTTTTCCCTCGATCACGACTTTCTCGTTTCTCTTGATCTATAATGCCAAATTAATCTTATTTAATACATTCATTCATCAAAACAGCATTTAATACGAACTTTGGAAAAATTACATTTTTGCCCCTAAACTTTTGCATAATTACACTTTTGCCCCTAGGCTCGGGAATTAAACTTCATCCCTTATTCTTATGTTGTATGACATGCTGATCATTTTTCCCTTCTATGGCAGCATCAATTTCACACTCTAACATGTACTTATGACTATTAGGTATTTTTACCGATTAAGCCCTTTTACTCGTTTTCGCTTAAAACCGAGTAGTACAAGTTGCCTAGCATAATTTAAAATCTCATATTCTATCATAAAACACCAAAATACACATATTTCACATATGGGTATTTTTCCAAATATGAACCCTAGGTTAAATTATTGCTAGCATAAGTTAAATCGAAGCTAAGGATTCCAAAATGTAAAAAACATTAAAAAGCAGGCATAGAAATCACTTACAATCAAGGCTTAAAAGTTGAAGAAACCCTAGCTATGGAGATAGCAAAATTTAAGCAGCAACTATATGGAGAAGATGACTATTTTGTGTTATTTTTCTCATTTTATTTCATTTAATATGCAAATGACCAAAATACCCTTAATACCTTTCTTTGAAAATTTTCATGTACAAGCCCATTTTTGTCCAAAATTTTAGAAATTGGTCAAATTTCTATTTAAGACCTCCTCATTAATATTCCAAAGTAATTTCATACTAAAAACTTCTAGAATGCAAGTTTTGCAAGTTATTCGATTTAGTCCCTAATTTCAACTTAAGCATTTTATGCATAGAATTTCGTCACGAAATTTTCACACAATCATGCAATCATATCATAAACATCAAAATAATTAAAAAAAATTATTTCTATCTAGGATTTGTGGTCACGAAACCACTATTTCGATTAGGCCCTAATTCGAGATATTACACCCGTGTGGCCCAGACGACCCTATATGGCCTTGGCCGTGTCTAGCCTCAACTTCCCACACGCCCGTGTGGTTGACCCGTGTGGCCCACATGGCCCAAATCAGTCTGGCCCGTGTTCCTCACACGGCTAGCCTCGTCGATCACATACCCGTGTTCGATCACACGACCTACAGCACGGGCGGCCACGCGCACGTATGGTGTCGACAGTCTCACTTTTAGACTTTTTGCCGAATTCAGTTTTCAGCGTTGTGGTTACACACCTATCACCAATTCGATGTCGAACACTCCCTAAGCCCGAATACCTAACAAAAGTCATTCAAAATCAATTAGTGTCTATCAAAGGTCACTCAAAACCGATTAGTAGTTTAGTTTGCAGGTCTCAACAATCATTAATAGTATTAGCTTAACCTACCACCGAAGAAGACCCTTCACTAACACCGTTTAACCGAGAATAACGAGCACCTTAGAACCTTTCTTTAGCCATAATAATGTCACTTAGTCACTTAAAGCAGCGCTAAATCAAAACACACAAACAAACCTAAATACTAAACTCACAATCATTACCTTCACACCCACCAACAGGGTTTCGCACACTTCCCACGCCAATCAAAGATCACCAGTCCGCTGGGTAATTCCTACCAACAACAAAACTCCTCTTAAACGATATTCCAAAAAGAGAAAACAGAGTTAGCACTTACCAAAACTTACTGAACCAACGAAAATTAGGAGTTAAGCACAAGAGAAAGAAAGAATCGGCCAAAAGTGATGAAAAGGAAAAATAGAAAGAGGAAGAAGGTTTGGCAAAAGAAAGAAAGAAGAGGACGCTTGCTAGAGGGGTAGGAGAATAAGAGAAAATCGGTAAGCAAGGGGGAGGAATGATTGCCATAGGAAAGAACAAAGTTGGAAAAGAAGAAAAAGAAAGAAACTCGTAGGAACCCTTTGCAATATTCGGCCTTCAAGAATGGAAATCAATCGACAAAAGTCAAAATGTGGAGAAAACCAAACCTCAGCAAAAAATTTTGAGAGAGCAAAAAGAAATTCAATTCGGCACTAACTCCCTCTTTGCATCCCTAAAATCTCTTCTTAACATCCTCCCTATTATTTACGCAAAGACTCGAACCCCAGACCTCCTTCCCATAAGCTCTCCACTTATCCACCAGACCAGTAGGCCTATTCTGCCATATTTTACCCATATT
The DNA here is from genome assembly GCA_025698465.1 of Gossypium longicalyx. Taxonomy (NCBI): domain Eukaryota; kingdom Viridiplantae; phylum Streptophyta; class Magnoliopsida; order Malvales; family Malvaceae; genus Gossypium; species Gossypium longicalyx. Next base: position 50,801,174 of record CM046995.1, read on the forward strand.
TATTTATAAGCCTACTCACTAGAGACAAGGGTTTAATCATTTAAAACAAAAATTTGCACAAGCCAAGGCTTGAACCCAAGACTTCTCAGGCACTTCCAGAACACATAACTACTGAAGCAAATACACAGCTGTGTCACAAACATAAATAGATAAATATTAAATATTTTTTGGGGTGTTATAGTGTGGACGAAAAATAGGCTATTTCCAAGCCATTTTCTCACCCAAAGTCTAGCTACTTGCACAACCCAAATGTACCTATAATGATGCATTCAAAACACACCTAACATATGCATATAAAAGCTTAAACAATATAAGAACTAACCAATTCAACCAATATGCTGAAATGGCACCTCAATCTCAACAATCAAACTTAATTAAACACTTACTGAATCCATCCATAATCCAGTCAACTAATTGAACAACTTAATACTACATTGACCATAATGATCACATACCATTCTCATTTATTAGAAATACCATTATTACCATTTCTACATCTACCATTTACCTTAATAGGTTTACTAAATGCCAAGTACATTCAAGGCTACCAAAACTAGCCACTAACAACTCAAGACACTAACTATTTCATACCAAATAAACATCTCATAACGTACCTTAATATTCATCAATTCAACTAACATCACCAAGTACTTAGATGCCAAAATAACAACCATTTAAAGTACCATATATACATGATATCATATCAACTATATCATCAACCAAAATAAAATATACCTAAGCCACACATAATGGCTAAAATTCACCAGACAAGGACACTTATACATGTGCATATTTATCCAAGTATCAACTAACTTGTTTTCATACCAAAACATAAGATAATTGATACATGACAACCATACCAATTTTGGTCATTTCAAAACATACACCAATTTAACCATATTAACCACAACCAACAAGTTATCATTAGTACCTTAACTACCTCAAATCCAAGGCAACATTTCATGCCATAATCATCAATCAAAAGGACATATATATACTAAACTCATCAATTAAACATTAGACATAGTTCACTTGTACATGCCATTATAACCACGATCAAAGTATTAAACTCTACCAATAAAATTGATAGATAGTGTGATGAATCTCGGACTAGCTTCCAACTCGATCGAGCTTCCAATAATCTAAAAAGTAAAGGAAAAACAACTACGTAAGCAACGTATGCTTAATAAGCTCGTATAAATTTATTAGAGTGGACATAAACCTGTGCCAATGCCAATAATTCATAAATCTATATGTTCATCGACTCACAAATGAGTAAATTTATTAATATCACATATATCTGTCATTCATAACGTGATAGAATTTTAGGGGACATAATGTATAACCATCAACCTTTCTACAAGTTATACATCTTTTTTATTTAGTTACTTTCCGTTCCATTCCCAATGCTTATCATAAGCCTAAGCGACATTATCAATTCCCGACTTAGTATATTTATCCCTGATATAGATATATTCATCCATAGCATGCACAATTTGCTCACATATAAATACACCATTTATCACACTAAACTTTTTATCACATATAAATCGTTTCATTCCCTTTTTTTTTACCCGTTTCATATGCATAGTACATGCATAATCATAAACATTAATCATATCCACAAGCTTGGCATAAGCCAAAGCATATCAACAACACATGTTAGTTCATTTAAACATGATTCATATGAATTTACATAGATAACCATTATACTTGAGCACAACTCAATTGGATTTATCATCCATCTCATAATATATCATGTTCTTCATGTATCACCATTTCAATGAGTTTAATGCATACATATCTTAATTCATATAGAACACTTACCATTTCATTTGCATAACACATAAGACATAAATATAGCATTAACCATATTCACAAGTTAGTGAATAAACATGTAATTTAGCATAAATCACTACATGATAAAATAACTTTCATGAATATAGTAGTAACTTTTCATGAACATGGCTATACATACTTTAATTAACAACAACTCATGCCTTTCCATACTTTCATGACATTGCTAGTCGAAACACTTACCATTCCTTCCCTTTATATTCTTGTTGAACCACTTAGAATAATACCAGATACGCGGGAAAACTCACACAAAGTGTGTTAAACATATAGTCATAGCTCACACGAGCTGTAAAATAGGTCTGCTCACACAAGCTGTTGGTCAGAATGTAAGCACACAAGCTATCGAGTATCTGTAACTAATGTCAGACCTCAGCCATCGGAAGGACATTCAAGACCAGCACCCGAAACATAGTCACATGGGTCTACTTACACAAGCTGTCGGTCGGAATGTAGCTACACGGTGCTACTCATACAAGCTGTCAAGTATCAACAACACATGTCGAAACTCAGCCACCGGTAGGACATTCAAGACCAGAAACTAAAACACGATAACCCTTAATGACATGTTATTTGTATCCTATATATTCGTAAGGTTCAAACGGGGCTCGATAGACATTGTACGTCGTTAAATTTCCATCGTTTTTGTACTTGATAAGTTGTATAATTAACATATATGTTGATAAATTTACAATAAAATCATATAATAACATTCAATTTAGTCAACATTATACATAGTACAGTTCATACGAACTTACCTGGCTATTTTGTAGAAGTATCAAAGTATAGGGGCATTTTGGTAATTTTCTATTTTCCTCGATTTTCCACCCGATCTTGATCTAAATTAATAATTTCATTCAATTTATTAATTTAGACAGTTAGAAAATGTATTTTATACAATTTAGTCATTTTGAAATTTTTACAAAATTACCCCTAAAGTTTTACTTTTATTCAATTTAGTCCCTGAGCCCAAAACATGCAAATTAACCATTTTTACCCAAAATTGAGCCTAGAAGAATACTCATGGCATCGAAAACAGACCATTCATGCAATGATTTCACATTAAATCCTTGTATTTTACTATTTTAAAAATTTAGTCTCTAATCAAATAATTCATCAAAAATCACTTAATAAAATACTTTTAAATATCAACCAATATTTCAAATTCATCATTTAACATCGAAAATCATAAGGTTCATCAATGGCAACATTCAAAATATTTAACAGTTTCAAAATCGAAGGTACGGGCTAGTTGGACCTAGTTGGAATGATCTCAAAAACATAAAAATTATTAAAAACGGGCAAGAATTGTTTACCATGAATGAGAAAATTACCATGGCTGAACCAAGCTTAAGGTTTTCCATGGACATTTGGGTTGTTGAAGATGAAAACAAAAAGATGATAAGAATTTAGCCTTTTGTTTTTATTTTATTTTAATTTAATATACCAAAGTACCATTTTAACCTTGATTAATAATTAAATAAAACACCAAGTCCATGCCCATAATTGTCCACACACTCCTTGAATGGTCTAATTAACATTTAAGTCCCTTTTCCTTTATTCAATTAACCATTTAATCACTCAAATCAAAAAGTGATCAAAATCACATCTTTTACAATTTAATCATTTTTAATTAATTCACTATCGAAACGTTAAATTTTTTCAACAAAACTTTAATACCACCTTGATGACACTCCATAAATATTTATAAAAATATTTACGGGTTGGTTTATAGAAACGAGATCACGATACCTTATTTTCTAAAACCACTTGACCTTAGGGTCATACCACTTGAACAAATCGCTTATATACAAAAATCATCATATCAAAAACCTTTTAAAAACCATATTTTTCTCATAAATATTAAATAAAAATATTTACTAACTTACTAATTGAATTTGGTGGCCCCAAAACAACTATTTTTGACACCAATAAAAAACGGGTTATTACAGCCAAGATGGTTTTACAGAGAGTTCGCCACAAACGCATTACAAAGTATTCACCAAAAACACTTTCTAGAGAATTTACCACAAAGGCTTTCCAGAGAATTCGTGTTTGTTGTCCTAGCAGACCATCTTTTTGGATGTCATGGGGCTTCTCCCACATGGTCTTATACTTTCACACCCTATTGGCGTATTATCATATGATTCAATGGCCATAGACTTTCTAAAAAAGTTTTCAGTGGTCTGCCCTATCGGAGGCTTCATAATAAATCTTTGTTTTCACAGTGATTTGCATGTCCGATCAGAAATATTTCTACCCTATTGAAGGCTACGCAAATGGATCTCTTTCTCACCTTTTTACATAACCCAGATTTGTCAAGTACTGGAATCATATAGTAGGAAAGTATTAGGCAATGACCTCACATATGCTAGCAACTACATCTTATATCACACGTCATATCATGTCACAAATTGTTCACCTCATATACGTATTTGTAGATACCTCTCAGAAAATAAACATACAAATAATTACATAATATGCAAGAGACAAGTTTAGGGACTCACTAGAGACCTACCTTTACCTTGACCTGAAGTTTTTGTTTCAACTGTCTTTCCCAATCTAATAGAAGTAATTCCTTAAAATAACATAAGATTTCCATTAGAATCCCCATTACATCCATTTTACTAACATTTCAACTACATGCGACCCCAAAGTTAGGCCTTCCTATAACATCTTTCTCTTCTATAATCGTAACGTGCAAAGATGTAAGACTTACTACAAGGTTGAATCATCTACTTATTAAATGAGATCTTAGTTCAATCCTAACAAAGAAGAATAAGAAGGGAATGCTAAGGTTAGAAAGAAGAACCTGAATACTAGGTAGATAGAAAACCATATGAAATGTCCCCTTCCTATAAGTATACTCTCGGTTCCTCTAATTTCCCTACCAAATCCATGGTAGGTAAAAGAAAATTCAGTGAAGGTTTAACTTACTATTGACCAGTCATGGGGTGGGTCAAATCAATCCAATTGACTCATGTTGAAAAGTGGTCAATCATGCTACTATGATGATTTTTTTAGTTGGCTTGTTTTAGTGTACAAGCAAACTTTTATATATCTTGTTACTCTTCTCTTTACTCTGATATCTACTTTTGTTGTTGTAGAATCCCAACAACTCCCAACTAAACCTGATACAAGATCCACTAGAACAGTATTCATGCGGATCAAGTGTACTAGATCTTGGCAATATTTCACATTCGGCATGGTCTTAAAGAAAATTAAGTCTCCTGTTGCTTCCTTATACACTTAATAGGCTCTTAGTGCTCAAATAGAACTCTGGGCGTACACTTCTTAGGCACGCACTTTCTTGGGCATAATCTTTCTTTACTAGAAAACATCCTAGAATTAATTTCTTAAATACCACCAACAAATGAATACCTTAACACTAGTATGTGCCAAATAGTTTACATACAAGATTTACACATCATTTCAGATTTGCATATATTAGGGGTGTGACACAAATTCTCTAACTCCTGAATGGCGAGTTGTTAGTCCACCTTTGTGGTGAGATCAGGGTATACCTTTAAGGCATTCTCTAAAAGATTGCTCAGTAGTGCACCCGATTGGTGAATCCCATAGTAACTCTTTAGGTCAAAGAACCTAGCATATATGTAGTTATGGGTGATGTAAGTTTTCGGCTAAGCTGGAAGTTTTCATATTTTGAATCGAAGTTATTTGATTTTCTATTAGATGATATATAATGTTGCCTTCATAGAATCAAGTTCGTTGTCTGGATCGACTTGAAGATACAGTGTGTCTAGCATTTTGATAGTTGCTAGAGCCAATATAAGAATCCGTTGAGAGTAGTGTCTGTATGCATATCATTCTGAGCAATGTGCCAAACTTCTATCTCCAAGCGATTGCGAAGTAGGATCCATCATAAGAAGGGAAGTTTGCGATTCACCAATCGAGTAGAATGTGTGTAAGGTGGTCAAGTTAGAGGTTGGTGTATAGTTATCCACTAGGAGTTAGAAAAATATCCTTCAAAGTCTAAAAGGAAGTCCAAAATACCAAAGTCGAGGAATTCAACAAAACCTTTTAAAGGTAATAATGGTTGAGATTCACTAAGTTCTGTTCAACTTACAAGTGTCTATTTGTTATGCAAGATCTTGGAATTGAACTTGTGCACCGAGAAGGACTAAGCCAGGAATGGCCAGGGTGACATTTCAAGAGAGATATTATGCATACATAGGGGAATTTTTGGATATATGGTGAATAGTATTCTACGCCATGATTAAGTCTGGTTTAAAAAATATCTAAGTTCTAATGTCTTAAACTGCTTTTGAGAATCTATAGAAATTAATAAATTTTCCTTCAAGAATTTTGACTTATAAAAGAATTTAAATAAGTAAGAAGTACATCTAGTATGACTTTCGCCAGTTGCAAAATTTTTGTTAAGTATTTAAGTATTATGACATCCTATATCCAAGTTCAATAAATTGGTTCGATATAGGGCGTTACAGTGTTACCCAAGTATTTTGAAGTTAATTTTGTCTGTGCAATCAAACTTATTCGAAGACCTAGGACATGTCAAAGACATAATTTAGGTTGTCAACACCTCTATAAATACGATATTAGGGGCTAAATGTAATCAAATCGTTATAGACGCCTTTAAAAACCCTTGTAGTTTAGAAGTACTTGTAGTTTATTTTCTTTTCATCTCTTTATAACTATTTTTTTCTTCTTGAATCAATTTTGATTCAAGAGCCTGTTTATTTAATTAAAGTATTCAATTTATATTTTCCTTTGCATTTGTTTTATTTTTTTGCTCTGATCGAGAGATTTGCTACTCCATTCCCAATTTGATATTCAATCCACGATTATTTAAATCATTTTTCTTCCCTAAATCGACCATGTTCTGAACATGATATGTTCAATCAAAGTTTAGGTTATGAATAACATGAGTGGCTAAATCCCTTAGGGGAGATTAACGAGTGGATGAGAATGTGATTAACAAACGATTTGGGGTTTCCCAAGAGGGATTAGTCGGTATATATTAAGTGTTCTTAAACTGTTAGGCTTGACAACCCTAATAAGTTGTCATAGGCTAGGCGAGGTCGGGAGATAAGTCAAACTGAGTAAATTGTAATTTATTCTGGTTGAGAAAGTGAGGTTCAGAGAGAAACGAGTATCAACCAACTGATTAGTTAATTAGAGGTCGAGAGGTAATCATTAGTCAATTGATTACTAATCTGCTCTAAAACCCTAATCCAAAGTTAGTTACAAACCCCGAAGTGAGTTAATCTTCCTAATTGGTCTATCAATTAATTTTGTTTGTTTATGTTTCTTTATTTATTTCTTTCCACTATTTATTTATTTTTATTCCCATAATCTATTTTATGGTTCATCATAATATAGGAAATAATTACTATTACTTAGACTTATTATTGTAAAATGTGTTTTCATTATTATTTTATTCTCCCTTCGGTATGGTCCACGGAATATTTCCAATTATTTTGTTATACTAAAATATATTACAATTTGACCCGTTCACTAGCTCTCTGGAGATGAAGAGTTGGTCAATTGCCTTCATTCCTTCTAGAACTTCTCCCAATCTTCAGCCTCAAAGTTATAGACATCAAAGTTCAGGGACACAATAGTGACGTTCTATAAGCAGTTGAAGTTCAACTGACTTAGATTGAGAGGACCCGCAACAACTTCGGTGTGAAGGACCAAGTTGGATCATAGTATGGGCAAGTCCTTTGCCAGAATTTTCTTAGTGTCTTCTTGGTATTTCCTTAAAGCTTTCTCGTTGGAATGGTGTAGGTGCTCCAATCTAGATAAGTTTCGTTGGTCTTGGGATTTGAATTTCTCCTCCCAAGAAGACTCACTTGCCCTTAGTCAATCAAATTCTTCCTCCATTTGCTTGGCTAGGTTTACTATATCATCGTATTTGACCTTTCAAGAAGAAACGAATAAGTGAAGCTCTTTAATATGGCTAATAGCTTCCTCGTGACTCAGGCGTAGTTGAACTAAGGACTATTCACTAGAAAGCATAGATTCATCTAAGCATGCCAATTTCATGTTGTTTTGATTGCAAGCCTCTTGAAGGGACCAGCTCATATGCCCATATTTAGCTGCCAAAACTTAACAAGGCCCCACCAACCCAGAGTGAGGGAGGATGAGGATTTGAGGAAAGAGAATGGGGAAAGCCTCTTTTATATGTTGAGGCAAGATTTTTTTCTGCTATTGGATGGGTTCAATAAAAAAGGGATATTGCCTAAACCTTATGAGATCCTGCCATGGGAAAAGTTTACCTGCTTCGCCAGATAAAGTGTTAATGTCTAAGGAACCAAGAGTGGCCTCTGGCTAGCTTTCACATGTTGCCTCTGGCGTGGATACAACCACAGGTGGATTTGAGGCATAGACTATAAAGTCTGTAGAGTTGTCGGTCTCTACTGGCGTAAGAAGAGTAAGAGGCAGGGCAAGCTAGGAGCAAGAGTGACAGCTCTTATAGGAGTAGGCCCTCTTCTAAATCTATAATGAATTAGTTATGGGTGATCATTGTACTTTGTATCTTGGGTGCTTCCCTTCACCCTTGGCCTTTTCTATGTTCTATCAGCCAATGATCTTGTTGGTGTGGTGGCGACAACTCCTTCATTCTCGCAAACAATGTCAATAATATTGAAGTGTCCATGTTGGATGCCAGAGTAGGCAGGGAAGTACTAGATGTACGAGAAGAAGAAGAAGACCTTGCAGTAGCAACAAGAGAGTTAGCGTAGTTTGGAGGAGTGAAAAACGTGCCATAACTAACAATGTTCCAATGACGTGTATATAGTCCACATGTCTGATAAAAAAAGAAAGGAGGCTACCTCATCCTCCTCATTAGAATCTGTGCCAAATCATCATTGGTATTGTAAGGCCAAGTCATCTCAGCAAAATTAAACATTATGGGAATTTGCCTATAGTAAAAGGTCATTTGCTCGACGATGATTTGGATTCAGCAATCAATGAAATAGGCCACCAATTTTCACCAAGAAAGGGTGAATAGTTGCCTTGGTCCAATACTATATTCATTGAGCAACGAACAGAAGCAAGAATGAAGAGGCAAGTGAAAGCTAACCTCGAGCAGGAAGAAAGGAAGAATAAAGCCCTTAGTGTTGTCCCTTTGGTGACACTCCTATTGGACGAAATGAAAATTAAAGGTGAAGTTCGGATGAAGGATACCTCTAGCCCCAAAGTATCGAGGCAATTTTTCCTAGGTAGTATTGCATTTTTACATGGGAGCGAGTACATGTCGGTACCATCAAGACCTCTGGGTCTGATCCAAATAGCGTCTGTAACGCCCCAAAAATCCTAAAACTCAAAAAAATCCAAAAATCTTGAAATTCTAAATTTTCTTTATTTTTGATTATGATAAAAATTGTGTTTAATATTCTTATCCAAGCGATAATTTTAATAGGTCTTAGCTAAGGTTGAGTTCGAATTAAGGGGTAGAAGAAATTATAATTTAATTATTAAAAGAATCAGGGCTGACAAGTAGGTGGGCTTTTGAATAAATGAAGAAACAATTAGACACAAAAAGAGCCTGTGGTGGAGTGGCTAAGTGACGCCACATAAGGTGTAGTGAGGTGATGTTAGTAGCTAGCAAGGGGGTCCAAGGTTTGAATCCTAGCTTAGTATTTTTAAAGTTTAATTTTAGCTTTCTTAAAGGATGGAAGTGGCGTGAAGATGGACTCCAAGGGGAGTGTTCGGAAGAGAATATTAAGGAAAGGATCAAGAGGTTATCAGGGAGAAAAATGAGGAGATGAGAAGTGAGGAGTAAGTGGAGCGGAATTAGGAACTTCGGCTTGAATAATTTGGCTATAGGGCTATAAACAGATTCCGAATGAGAGGGTTGAAAAGCTAATGAGGAATTTCCCTTCACTTTGTACCAGAAACCTTTTTCTCTAAAAAGACGAAAACCCTTTTTTCTTTTCTTTCTTTGTGCGGAATTCTTATCCCTCCTCTACTAAATATTTTCTTTGCTTTAGCCGATTCTTCTTCCACTTTTCTTTGGTGCTGAGTAATCAATTTTTTCCATTCAAATCTCTAAGAGCTGAATACCCTTGGTGCTGCCACTACTCTTTCCACCCAGTCGATTCTAGTGTAAGTGTTCGCTCTCCCAATCGGTTTTTGATAAGTATCGAGTATTCGGTCCCTCACTTCTTTCTAATTGACTTTGGTAGGGAATTAGTGCCAGATCTCAGTTTTGGATTCCTACCAATTTGCTCTTCAGATCTGAGAAATATGTGTGTTTAGTGATCAAAGTAAAAGCTAGTAAAGGCTTAGCGCTCAGGTACGGTTAAGGTGAGATTCTGGCATTTAGTAAAGTAATCGATAAGTACATGTGATTAATCTTTGAGTGGTATCAATTGTAGGTTTGGGCTAAGGAGATCGCATCACGCTTGCTTACCAGGTGTGTATATACACTGCACAGACACTATAAATCGACAAAAGCCGAAATGTCGAAAAACTGAAAAGCCGAAATACCGAAAAGCCAAAAGTTTGGCCACGGTAGTCTTGTGAGTGTGCAAAAACTCGTAAGGGGGAGACCGATAGGCTACCTGAGGCCCACGGGCGATTCCATGGACTTGGGTTTTGATTTGGCCACATGGGCCAGAATGGGCTAAATGGGCCCGATGGGCTGTTGGGCCCATAATAGGCAAAAATTGAATATTGATGCTATGTGATAGAAATTTGTATGTGAGCATGAATATGTATATGACTGAGCCTAACGAGCCACATAAATGTGATTTGGGCCTAATGGGCCATATACAGGTGATTTGGGCCTAATGGGCCATATGGATATGATTGGGCTTAATGGGCCAGATACAGGTATGTGAAATTGTTTGGGATTTGTAAGGGTTTTAGGCGTAGTATATGATACCAACATAAGAATTAATTAATATATTGCGACCGTGGACAAGTAAAAGGGTTAAGGTGTGGCAACGGGTATATGCATGTCTAGGATTGGATCTAGGGAGAGCTTGGTACTTAAGCGGTCTTAATGACCCACCTCCACTTCTCTGGAATCCTACCTGGTGCATAATATTTGTCCATCTTAGCTCGCGAGACTTGTTAACGGGCCAAGGTAAGTGAAAACCATAATTAAGGAAAAATTACCAAAACTCCCCTAAGGGCAAGAATGACCGAATTACCCCTAGGTGCTGAATGTAAGTTTTATGGATGTGACATGTATACATATGATATTCTGCTTAGGTTGCATATAGGTGGGAATTATGGAACGGATGAAGTATATGAGGATCACATGGTTGCTTGACAATCGTGGATCCACCGACGACTTTTAAAGCCCAATATGTAAATGAAGGTAGTTCCGCAACCGGGCTACGATGGTGTGTGGGTTGGGTGGGTCGATATTTATATCCCACATGGTGTGACGGAGGACAGAGTCGGTGTGTAGCGGATGGATAATTTGGATGGGATTGCATTACATGATTGATGAATGATGTTTTTTTGAATGCTTGTTTTTGCTGAAGGTTGTACACATTGAGTTTGCGAAACTCACCCCCTCTTTTTTTTTATTTTCAAGTGATTCTCAGTAGAAGGTTCGATGTTTGGAAGGACTCTGGGTGGCCAGCTAGCAAGATGATTTGGACTTGGGTGTTTTCCAAGAATTTAGGTTTTTACTTCTTTTTAAGTATGTTCCAGACCAGATCGTAATAAGCTTTTCATTGTGTTATTATTACTTGAATTATTATTATTTTCAATGTAATTACAAGAAGTTGAACATGGGTTTTCTAAATTATAGTATGTTTTCTACGTTTCCGCAATTAAATTTTTAAATGTTAAGTTTTCTTAAATCAAATGTTTCAACAATATTTTTGTAACTGAAAGGTGTGTTTTTTTAAAGTTAATTAAGGTTTCTTTTTATTTTAAGAAGGGTTTTAATGAAAACACAGTTTTTACTAAAAAACTTCAATATGACACACCAGATTCGGCCATAACGTTTGGGCCAGGTTTGGGGTGTTACATTTAGTGGTATCAGAGCCCAAGTTGTAAAACTTGGGCTGTGAACTGGGCCTTATTATTATTTAGATTTTTTTTGGATTTTAAAAATATTTTGGATCGTGATGCTTTGGAAAAAGAGAAATCTTACTGAGCGGCACACCGAGTCTCCGACATCGAACCAAGTAAGTACTTTTACTTAAGTTTGTTTAAATAGTTATGCAGTAGATAGTTAGAGAGCTACTTTAGATGATGGTTAGAATAGAACTAAAGCCCGTAGGATCTGGAAACTGTAGAGGATTTTTGAAAACGATCTTCTCTTTAAATATTTTCATAAAACACCAGCGTAATTATTAAACTAACTAAAACTTCATAAAATTTCTAATTCAGATAATACACGAATCAACGATGAGTGCTAGAAGAGGTGCAAGAGGCCGTGGCCGAGGCCGCAGAAGTGTTAGGGCTGAATCATTGGCATCGGGCCATATGCCCGATGTTGGAGTAGAAGAGGCTTCGGCCTCACCTGTGGCTGGGAATGGACTGTATGATCGGGCCATGGGAGAAGATGCATTTTCGTAGCCAATGCTGAGGATTCTGGAAAGGGTTGCTGGGCCCAGTAATGGCAACGAAAATCGAGGGTCCATTCCAGAACGACTTCGATCGAACAAGGCTGAGATCTTTAAGGGCATGGCTGGCGTGGCTCCTAATATGACGGAATATTGGTTGGAGGCCACTGAAAGGATAATGGAGGATTTGGACTGCTCACCTGAGTAAAAGTTGAAAGGGACGGTGTCATTGCTTAGGAAGGAAGCCTACTAGTGGTGGCTGATAGTGAAAGAGGGCACCCAACCTGAGTGGGTCACCTGGGAGTTTTTCAAAGCTACATTCCAAGGGAAGTATGTGGGTGCTAGCTATGTGGATGCTAGGAGGAAGGAGTTCCTGAACTTGACCCAAGGCAATAAATCGGTGGCGGAGTATGAGGCGGAGTTTTTATGCCTTAGTAGGTATGCAAGAGTTATGGTGGCAACAGACTATGAGTGTTGCGTTAGGTTTGAGGATGGACTTAGAGATAGCCTCAGGGTACGGATAGCTCCACAAAGGGAACGAGTTTTCTCAGAGTTAGTAGAGAAAGCAAAGATAGCAGAGGAGGTTAAGCGCACTGAGCACTTAAATCGAGAAGAAGAAAAGGGTAGGAATAAAAGGGAGGCTGAGACTCTGGATGTTGGACAGATGCCTTGGGCTAGGGCCAGAGTTAGTGGGCCAGTTAGAGCAGGGCCCCCTGCTGTTAATCTAGGGGTGCCACCTTGTGCTGATTGTGGGAGAAGCCATGGAGGCGAGTGTTGAAAGAGGATGGGAGCTTGTTTAGCTTGTGGGTTTGTGGAGCATAGGATTAAGGATTTCCCCCGAATGCTAGGTCGAGAGCCAATAGTGGGCCAAGCTGGTGCTCATCCACCAAGGGGTGGTCAGCTGCCGCCAAAAGGCCGTGAGTAGGTCAGGGGTAGTGACGGCAATAGACGTGGACGTGGAGTACTAGGCAGAAATGCAGGCCATGCTGAGGCGAGCCAGCCAACTTTGGTTTATGCTGCTCGTAACCGAGAAGATGAAGATGCTCCAGAAGCGAATACTGGTAAGTACTTTATCCATAGTGTACGATCTATCTATTTTGAAATTAGAAATATAGTGTACAACAGAAGCGTAGTGGTGTAACTTAAGCGATGCAACGTCAATATCCTCAACTGTTTAAACAAGATAAATTTTGAGGATGAAATTTCTTTTAAAGGGTAGAGTTGTAACGCCCCAAAAATCCCGAAACTCAAAAAAATCCAAAAATCTCGAAATTCTGAATTTTCTTTATTTTTGATTGTGATAAAAATTATGTTTAATATTCTTAACCAAGTGATAATTTTAATAGGTCTTAGCTAAGGTTGAGTTAGAATTAAGGGGTAGAAGAAATTATAATTTAATTATTAAAAGAATCAGGGCTGACAAGTAGGTGGGCTTTTGAATAAATGAAGAAACAATTGGACACAAAAAAAGCCTGTGGTGGAGTGGCTAAGTGACGCCACATAAGGTGTAGTGAGGTGGTGTTAGTAGCTAGCAAGAGGGTCCAAGGTTCGAATCCTAGCTTAGTATTTTTAAAGTTTAATTTCAGCTTTCTAGAAGGATGAAAGTGGCGTGAAGATGGACTCCAAGGGGAGTGTTCGAAAGAGAAAATTAAGGAAAGGATCGAGGGGTTATCAGAAAGAACAATGAGGAGATGAGAAGTGAGGAGTAAGTGGAGCCGAATAGAGAACTTGGGCTTGAAGAATTTGGCTATAGGGCTATAAATAGATGCCGAATGGGAGGGTTGAAAAGCTAATGACGAATTTCCCTTCACTTTGTGCCAGAAACCCTTTTCTCTAAAAAGCCGAAAACCCTTTTTTCTTTTCTTTCTTTGTGCCTAATTCTTATCCCTCCACTACTTAATATTTTCTTTGCTTTAGCCGTTTCTTCTTCCTCTCTTCTTTGGTGCTGAGTAATAAATTTTTTCCATTCAAATCTCTAAGAGCCGAATACCCTTGGTGCTGCCACTACTCTTTCCACCCAGACGATTCTAGTGTAAGTGTTCGCTCTCCCAATCTGTTTTTGATAAGTATCGAGTATTCGATCCCTCACTTCTTTCTAATCGAATTTGTTAAGGAATTATTTTCAGATCTCAGTTTTGGATTCCTATCGATTTGCTCTTCAGATCTGAGAAATACGCGTGTTTAGTGATCAAAGTAAAAGCTAGTAAAGGCTTAGCGTTCAGGTAAGGTGAAGGTGAGATTCCAGCTTTTAGTAAAGTAATCGAGAAGTACATGTGATTAATCTTTGAGTGATATCAATTGTAGGTTAGGCTAAGGAGATCGCATCACGCTTGCTTACCAGGTGTGTACTACACTGCTCACACACTATGAATTGACAAAAGCCGAAATGTCGAAAAACAGAAAAGCAGAAATGCTGAAAAGTCGAAAGTTTGGCTACGGTAGTCTTGTGAGTGCGCGAACACTCGAAAGGGGGAGACTGATAGGTTGCCTGAGGCCCACGGGCGATTCCGTGGACTTGGGTTGTGATTTGGCCACATAGGCCAAAATGGGCTAAATGGGCCCGATGGGCTGTTGGGCCCATAATAGGCAAAAATTGAATATTGATGCTGTGTGAAAGGAATTTGTATGTGAGCATGAATATGTATATGACTGGGCCTAATGGGCCATATAAATGTGCTTTGGGCCTAATAGGCCATATACAGGTGATTTGGGCCTAATGGGCCATATGAATATGATTGGGCTTAATGGGCCAGATACAGGTATGTGAAATTGTTTGGGCTTTGTATGGGGTTTTAGGTCTAGTATATGATACCAACATATGACTTAATTAATATATTGCGACCGTGAACAAGTAAAAGGGTTAAGGTGTGGCAACGGGTATATGCATGTCTAGGATTGGATCTAGGGAGAGCTTGGTACTTAAGCGGTCTTAATGACCCACCTCCACTTCTCTGGAATTCTACCTGGTGCATAATATTTGTTCATCTTAGCTCGCGGCACTTGTTAACGGGCCAAGGTAAGTGAAAACCATAATTAAGGAAAATTACCAAAACGCCCTTAAGGGCAAGAATGACCGAATTACCCCTAGGTGCTGAATGTAAGTTTTATGGATGTGAAATGCATACATATGATATTCTGCTTAGGTTGCATATGGGTGGGAATTATGGAACGGAGGAAGTATATGAGGATCGCATGGTTGCTTGACAATCGTGGATCCACCGACGGCTTTTAAAGCCCAATATGTAAATGAAGGTAGTTCCACAATCAGGATACCATGGTGTGTGGGTTGGGTGGGTCGATATTTATATCCCCACATGGTGTGACGGGGGACAGAGCCAATGTGTAGCGGATGGATAATTTGGATGGGATTGCATTGCATGATTGATGAATGATGTTTTTTTGAGTGCTTGTTTTTGCCGAGGGTTGTACACACTGAGTTTGCGAAAACTCACCCCCTCTTTTATTTTATTTTTAGGTGATGCCCAGTAGAAGGTTTGATGTCTGGAAGGAATCTGGGTGGCCAGCTAGCAAGATGATTTGGACTTAGGTTTTTTCCAAGCATTTAGGCTTTTACTTCTTTTTAAGTATGTTTCAGACCAGATTGTAATAAGGTTTTCATTGTATTATTATTACTTGAATTATTATTACTTTTAATGTAATTACAAGAAGTTGAACATGGGTTTTCTATATTATAGTATGTTTTCTACGTTTCTGCAATTAAATTTTTAAATGATAAGTTTTCTTAAATCAAATGTTTCAACAAGGTTTTTGCAACTGAAAGGTGTGTTTTTTTAAATTAATTAAGATTGCTTTTATTTTAAGAAGGGTTTTCAATGAAAACACGGTTTTCGCTAAAACACTTCAATGTGACACACCAAATTCGGCCATAACGTCTGGGCCAGGTTTGGGGTGTTACAACGTCTCTAGGGTTATCACTTCTACTACTTTGGGCAAGGGTTCTTCCGCGAGATGTAGTTTAAACCATTTTAACTAATGGAGAGAGAATTAGAGTTACCTCTGAAGAAAGATACAAACTAAATTCGAAAAAAGCGAAGAGACTCTCGAAGAAAAAAAATTAAGGCTCCAATAATTGTAAGAAAAATGTTGGGGAAAAGTGTTGGACACTTAGAATTTATAAAGAATTAAGAGTCCGTAAGAAGTTTCAGTTTCAAAGTCAACTATTTGAGTTCTTTAATCACAGCTAAACACTTGTCAAGGCTAAGGCTATGGGATGTTTTAAAAACACGAGAGTACCCACCAATTACGCCCGTGCGTCTAAAATTGGCCAATCTAGAAAAGTCTTTTACATTCGCACCAATTAGAATCTCTAAAGACAAGAAGTTTGTTATGACTATGTGTGGCCAATTTGCCAAGAATTATATTACACCTAATCCAAGAGTTTGGCCTCGTATCATTCGACGATGAGGTTACCAGGTTGGTGACACCTTAAAAAAATTTCGAGATGAAATTTCCTAAATGAGAGGAGAGTTGTCACACCCCATAAGCGGCAGATCCAAAAAGATGAGCACAGTATGTATGAAAATTTTTTTGGCACACTATAGTAGTATAAACCATCACCATGACTTGTCAATGAACTAGAGTATTGGTGCATACTAGCGTTTAAGTACCTATCTGCTAGTAATATCTAAGGATTTAATTACAGGGTATCTTCAAGTGAAAAGAAAATGTGCACAAGAAAAAGTATACCTCAAAGTTTATGTGCACAAGAAAAAGTATACCTCAAAGTTTATGTGCACAAGAAAAAGTATACCTCAAAGTTTTTGGTTGAGCATGAAGAGTCTACCAACTGAATGAGAAAGCTGTAAGAGACTTAACTATCTTTAAGACCATGCCGTATGCGAGTCACCGCCAAGGTATAGTATGCTCAGTTTACGTGAGCACTATTCAAGTTGGTTCTTCTAAAGGGATTAGTTGGTAGTTAATTAGATTGATTTAACCCTCCACATGACTATTCAACTCTAAAATTCATTTTCGCCGAATTTTCATTTACCTACCCCTGGATTTGGTAAGAAAATCTGGAGGACTGGGAGTATATATATAAGGGAGGGGGACATTCACTTTGGTTTTTTTTCTACTCAACGTTCAGGTTCTTCTTTCTAACCTAAACATTCTCTTCTTCTTTGATAAGAGGGAGCAAAGACCTCGTTTAGTTAGTGGATGATTCAATATTCTCGTAAGCCTTATACCCTTATATGTTACGATTGTTAAAGAGTAAGGATGTTAAATGGTTAAGAATGGTAGAGTATGAGTGGAAGACCCTTCATGGGGTTCACACGTAGTTGAAATGTTAGCAAACTATCTGTAAATGGGGATTTTAATGGAAATTCCATGATCTTTTAAGCAGTTGCAGTCGCTGGATTGGAATGGACAATTAAAGTAGAAGCTTCAGGTCAAGATAAAGGTAAGTCTTTGGTGAGTCTAGATTCATCTCTTGTACATTATCTTATAATGATTCTTCGTATAGTTGATGTCCACATAGATGAGCATATCTTCTTGAGGAGTTGCAGTATGTATTTGTGTATGTTTGTATTTTCAAAGAAGTATTTGTATGTATGTAATGAAGCGTATGATATGCTGCATGAAAATAATGATGTGTGGTAAGCATGTATGGGAAGTATGATTCCATTAAGGGTACAAGTGAAATATATGTTAATTTGTCCATATTGTTATTCAAGTGATGCACGACAAATTATGGTTGGAGATAAAAAGCTTCAAACGGAGTGTCGAGAAAATTTATGGTGTGATAATGGACCCCACAGTGGTGCTTTGATGACGCCCGTGAGGAAAGCAAACACGAAGGCTAGTAAGGCAAAAATATAGTCTGCTGGAACCATAAACACGAGGTCCTCCTGGACAATAAACACGAGAAAAGCCTAGTGAGGTAGTTACATGGAAAGACCATGGTCGTGGCACATTCTGAAAATTACAGATGAGCCAGTTTGCAGATGGCACATTCTGCATCTCTCGGGGGCAATGATAGGAAAAACTCAAGCGATGCTGAGTTTAGATAAATCCATATAATCAAACACAACAATTTGTGTGGTACCTTGGTGGCATGCCAATCCAAGCCTTTGTGGCAAGTTATCTATAAAGATTTTGTGGCTAGGTTATCTAGGAAGCCTTTATGGCGAATTATCTTAAAAGCCTATGTGGTGTATTGTTTGGGAAGACTTAGTAGTGAGTTTATCTGGGAAGCTTTTGTGGTGAGTTACCTGTAAAGCCTGAAAGATGAATTTTGTACCACCTGAATGGCAAGTTGTGAGTCTACCTTTGTGGTGAGATCTAGGTATGCCTTTAAGGCATTGTCTGAAAAAGTTCTTGGTAGTGTACCCGACTGATAAATTTGTTATAGTAACTCTCTAGGTCAGAAAACTTGGAAAATATATAGTTATGGTTGGTGTAACTGTCTGGTAAACCTAGAAGTTTTCACATTTTGTATCGAAGTAATCTAAGTTTCTATTAGAAGATCTAAAATGTTGCATTCATTGAATCAAGTTTGTTGTCTAGATAGACTTAAAGATACGGCGTGTCTAGCATTCAAACCACCACTGGAGCCAGTATAAGAATCCACTGAGAGTAGTGTCCATATGCATATCATTCTGAGGAATGTACCCAACCTCTATCTCCAAGCGATCGTGAAATAGGATCCACCATAAGGAAGGAATTCTATGATACGCCAATCGAGTGTAATGCATATAAGGTGGTCAAGTTAAAGGTTGGAGTATAGTTGTATGTTAGGAATCAGAAAAATATCCTCCAAAGTCTTAAAGGAAGTCCAAATTTCTTAAGTTGAGAAATTCAACAACACCGTTTAAAGGTAATAATGGTTGAAATTCACTAAGTTCTATTGAACTTACAAGTGTTTATTTATTATGCAAGATCTTGGAATTGAACTTCAATGCCAAGAGGGACTAAGATAGGAATGCGTCAGGGTGGCATTTGAAGAGAGATATTATGCATACAGAGGGGCATTTTTGGATTATAGCGAATAGTACTCTATGCCATGATTAAGTCTGGTTTATCAAAGACCTAAGTTGTAATGTCTTAAACTACTTTAAAGATTCTTTCATAATTAATAAATATTCCCTTCAAAACTTTTGACTTAGAAAAGAATTTAAATAAATAAGAAGTACATCCAGTGTGGATTTTTCCAGTTGTAAAAATCTAGGATGTTTTGAAGACCTAAATTGGCCTGCCAACACCTCTATAAATAAGACATTAGGGGTTGAATGTAATCAAGTTGTCCTAAACACCTTCAAAAACTCTCGTAGTTTAGAAGTAGTTGTAATTTATTTTCCTGTTGGCTTTTTATAATCTTTTTTTCTTGAATCAGTTTTCATTCAAGACCTTGTTTATTTAATTAAAGTATTTAGTTTATATTTTCCTTTCCAATCATTTTATTTTTTTGTCCCAATCGGGAGGTTTGCTGCTCCGTTTCCCATTCTATATTCAACCTACAATTATTCAAATCTCTTTTCTTCCCTTAATGGATCATATTCTTTACATGATTTTTTTAGTCGGAGTTGAGATTATGAATAACATGAGTGGCTAAATTGCTTAAGGGAGACTAATGAGTCGATAGGAATGTGATTAACGGATGATTTGTGTTCCTCGAGAGGGGTCAGTTGGCATTAATTATATATTCTTAAACGGTTAGGCTTGATAACCCTAATAAGTTATCATAGGCTAAATAAGGTCGGGATATAAGTCAAACCGAGTAAATCATAATTTATCCTGGTCGAGAAAGTGAGATCAAGAGATAAGTGAGTATCAAATGATTTACTAGTTAATTGGTCAAGGGTAATAATTAGTTAATTGATTACTAATCCACTCTAAAACCCTAATCCGAAGTTAGTTACAAACCCTAAAGCAAGTTAATCTTTCTAATTGGTTTATCAATTTATTTCATTTGTTTATTTTTATTTATTTATTTTTATTAGTTCTTTATTTTTATTCCCTTAATTTATTTTATGGTTCATCGTAATATAGGAAATAATTACTACTACATAGACTTATTATTGTAAAAAGTGTTTTCATTATTTATTCCATCCTCCCTTGAGTACGATCCTCATAAGACTTTCAAGTATTTTGTTATACTAAACTATATTATAATTTGACCCATGCACTTGCAGACACCGTCATTCTCAATTCTTATATTTTTGTGTTATATTTATTCTATAAATGATAGTGTATTTATAGGTGGTCACATACATAGCTCGCTATCCACTCAAGATTTAAGTATGTCAGACTATGAAGGTCAAAAATCTAACATCTCGAATTAAAGCCTAGTAAGAACAGTGGTTTCGAGACCACAAATCAGAGATAGAAATAATTATTTTATGATTCTTATGAGGTCTATGATATGAATGCATGCTTATGTGAAAGTTTCATGAAAAAATTCTATGCTTAAAATGTCTAATTGAATTTTAAGGACCGAATTGAATAAATGCAAAACTTGCATTCTTGAAGCTTTTTGCATGAAATTGATTTAGATTATGAATTAGAAGGTCCTAATTAACAATTTAACCAATTTCTAAAAGTTTCGACAAAAATGGACATGGATAAGAAAATTTTGAAGGAAAAACATTAAGGGTATTTTGGTCATTCGATAAATAAAAGAATAAAAAGGGAAAATAAGTCAAAATTGGTGTCCATCTTCTTCTTTCATTGAAAAAAATTGCAAGACACCATAGCTAGGGTTTTGTTCAACATTTCAAGCTTGATTGTTAGTCAATCCTAGCCCCGTTTTTAATATTCTTCGCATTTTTGAAATGTTTGAAGCATGATCTATCCATTTCTAGCTATATTTTGAGCTAGGGTTCATGTATGAAATTTTACCCATGTGTAACATGCATGTATTTTGTTTATTAATGGAGGAATATGAATTTTTAATGCATGATAAACATCTTTTACTAGGTGATTTTTAGTGAAAACACCTAAAAATGGGACTTGTTTGTAAAAGTGTAAAAGTGGGTAGTAATAATGTGAATTAAAGGAAAATATGGGCTGATATGAGCATAGTAAAGGTTTGTCTAGGCTTGGGTAACCAAGAAAATGCATGCATTTCATTTTACGAGCCTAGGGACTAAATCGTAAATAAGTGGAAAGATAGGGGTAAAAAGGTAATTTTACCAAAGCATGAATTATGGATCGATTTGAGTAATGTGATTAAAAAACAAGTTAAATTTGGCATTATAGATCAAGAAAAACGTGAGCCGGGTCTTGATCGAGGGAAGAATAAAGTATAAGACGATTAGGCTCGATTACCATCATTTTTGCACCGAGATAAGTACATGTGTAAATAATGTGACAATGTGGTATGTCATGTTGTGTTAACATTATGTGAAAATTATTTTATTGATTATTATGTATGCTATGTCTAGTGGTACTATTGTATGCATGAATGATATATTGGTCGCTATCCACGACGTCACGAGCAAGTGCAATGGAGGTGCAATGTGCAAGTGGGAAAAACCCCGTTTGAACCTTAGGAATAGTCTAGGATACTAGTGACATGTCACTAGGAATTAAGAAGTCCGAACTCATTGAGTGGTCTGGGTTCATGATATATGTGGCATCCGAGCTCGTTGAGTGGTCCGAGTTCATAATGGATGCGATACATGTGATTTAGTCCCGGGCAATGGTCTTGTGTGTCCTACTGGTGGCTAGGTAATCCTTGAATGGTCGGATACCTGACAGCTTTTGTGCGCAGCCCAGGTAGTTACACCTTGATCGATAGCTTATATGAGCAAGCCCTTGAGTAGCTCCAATGCTAGCGTTGCATGATATGAGGTAGCTTCGGCTATGTATGTTTATGTGGCACTTATGTGAAAGTTTTTGTGTATCCAATAGTAGTCTGAGTGTTCAACAGGTATAATGGATGATGCGATGAAAGTCCAAAGATGGGCATGGTAATGAAGGTAAAGTTATTTGATATGCTATAGGTATGTACAGGTACGTAAGTTATACTCATGAGTGATGGCGTGTTAAAGGATGATATGTGAGGAGAAAGTACATTCACATATGTACATATGAATACTTGATAAATGAGCTAGAATGCTTGAATGGTGAATAATCTTGGTTGTTATGTTATTGTATCTTGTATGATTATGGTTTGCTAATATTGCATATTATTTGCATATGGACTTACTAAGCTTAAATGCTTACTCCCCTCTCTTTTCCATCCTTTGTAGTTTCGCCAAGCTAGCTGTAACAACCCTAACTCGTATCCATCGCCAAACTAAGGTTAAAGGCGTTACCGGACAAATCGAAACATTTTACCAATTTTTTGAAGCTTAAACAAATTTTTAAATTTTCAAATTTTCACAGGTCACACACCCGTGTGAACAGCCCATGTGCCTCACACGGCTTTAGACATGCCCGTGTGTCTAGGCCGTGTCAAAACAGGGCATACATACTGACTTGTCTAGACAGCCACATGACACGCCTGTGTGCTAGGCCATACGAAAATTAGAGAGGCTACTGACTTCGGTCACACAGCTAGTCACACGCCCGTGTGTCTAGCCCGTGGCCGAAATTGACTTGCCCACATGGCCTATCACACTCCCGTGTGTGCGACCGTATGGTTTGCCCAGGCTCATTTCGAAATGGCCCTCGAGAAACATGACTGAGACACACGCCCTTGTCTCTACCTGTGTGGGAAAATAGGCCATTTGCAAGGCCAAATTGCCACCCATTAAAGGTCCTCCTTACAAGCATAAAACCAAAGACAATTTATACCAAATTCCCAACCATTAAAACATACACTTATTTATACCATATTATTAACAACATATTTCATGCTTGAAACATATACCAAATCATATCATTCCATAAGCCAAAAACATACCAAATTATATGATTTATAACCTTGATATTCACATTCAATTTCACACCACATTTTTACCAATTCAACAATTAAGCACATACCAAAACTTACCAAACTTACCATTTCTCTTGGCCATTTATGAACACATCAAACATACCACAATTGTATCACATATCATATACCAAAACTCATACATATACACCACAAAACCAAGCCAAATCACATGGTTAGATATATACACTTCACAAAACATTTCCAAAGACTTCTAGCCTGTACATGTCATACTCTCAAATTTACACTTTCAAAATGTACCAAAATAGAGTTGGATAGTGTGGTGACAATCCTCGACGATCCTCGAGCTCCCAGTAGCTACGATATCTATAAAACAATGCAAACACACACAAAGTAAGCTTTCAAAAGCTTAGTAAGCCATATACAAATAAACTTATCATTTAAATCATATAATCATCATCAACTTGCATATAATTCATAGCCAAATACTATCACAAACCTCAATGTTCATATACATTTCTTATATTCCAAATTCTTTAGCACATATAGCATATTTTCTCATGCTTTTATCACAAATCATCAATTGATCACTAAAGTACATATATTTACCTTTTTATATCAAATATGATACTCACTCCAAACGTACCTGAATCGGATACATGTGCATATCATAATTCACTTTCTCGGAATGCCCGTTGAACCATTCAGAATTATAAGTGTAACACCTCTCGCCCATATCCAACGCCGGGATAGGGTTCGAGGCGTTACCGGTAATTCATCTTTACAAACTTACACAATCAGGTTACTAAATTTCGTTCATAATTTAAAACTTTTCAAACGTGTACACTTTGTCTCTTATACAGGCCTCCGAGACCTAAAAACATTCCTAGAGGCAGTACGGATCAAAATCAAAATTGTCCGATAAACTTGGGACACTTTAGGAAATTTTCCCTTAGTTGAAGTGTAACACACCCGTGGGGCATAGAACACGCCCGTGTCCTTTTTCCAGTATGCAACACGCCAAGGCACATGCCTGTGGGATTAGCCCGTGTGCTACACTGACTTCAACCTCACCATTCTGTTAAATAAACATGGTCAAGGCACACGCCCGTGTGCTTAGCCCGTGCTCTATGATGACTTAAAATTTCAGATGCAGGGGACACATGGCCATAGCACACACCCATGGGAGTAGCCCGTGTGTCACACATGGCCTAAACACACGCCCGTGTGTCTACCCATGTGGACCTTATTAGGCTATTTTTCAAGCCTTAAGTCACCCTCTACTAGCCAATTACACTTATAGATTACTATAGTGCATATTTGGGCCAAATTATCCATTTGTAAGTATGAAACTTTGATTAACCTCATTGCATGTGAACCTCATGTCATTGGTTTGATACATTATAAGTTAATTCTTATCTTGCATTTAATGATTTACATGTTTGCTTGACATATTAAGATTCGCTCGTTATTATAACTCATTGCCAATTATAACTAAGCCATCACATATGAATATAAACATGCATAGATTTGTAGGGCATAGCCTACTTCAAAATGAGCCAATTCTCATGGCCATATACAAAAGATAAACATAATTTTTCATGCCTTCACTACGCAATTCAAATCACATATATATCAAAATACTCAAAAATCCTATACATGCCATTGGACAAAATAGAAATGTCTATATACCAAAACTTGTCTAGTTGATAGTGTATTGACTCTCCAATTGTCTTCCAATCCTTATGAGTCCTCGAGCTCTAAAAAGCAGGGAAAAGAGAGGGGTAAGCATTGACATGCTTAGTAAGCCCGTATAGTTAGAAGGTAAACTTACCGATTATTTAGTATGCAACCATATAAGGCAATAAAACCAACAATCATGAAATGGTTTCCTTAATACATATACTCAATCATCAAGTTAGTTACATAACAATGTACCATGTAATTCATCTTAGATGAGCTCATCATTTAACATATCAAATATACATATTCGTTGTGATAGTCTCGTTGAGTTTCTAGGAAATCTCGATGGATTATCCATTTACCATCAATTCGTACGAATGATCGTTTTAGTATGCACTCCCGCAAACCTCATATCTTACGGCGGGATTACCAGTCCAGGCTAAATCCCCTGTAATATAAACTCATAAGGTGATGTCGGGATTACCAGTCTAGTCTAAATCCCTTACGTGACAAACACCTTTAATGAGCTCGAATCTGAATTACCAATCCAAGCTAAATTCAGACCCTAATTGGATTACCTGTCCGGGCTAAATCCACAATGCACACATATTCTTCGGGAGGATCGATCACTCAAGGAACACCAGTCCAGGCTAGATCCTTTTTATACTTGAGATCTTCGGATTACCAGTCTAGACTAAATCCTTTTCTGCAACATATGCAGGATCTCAAGTCTCATGTAAATCATGGTTTATCCATCGAATTCCCTTTTTAGCCTCAACCGAGATGTTATCCAATAATTCATTAATATATATGCAATTCATGCATTTTCATGCCATCAATAATGCAATTATCATACATTCACAAAACATGCAAATATGCATGTTATAGGTTTACTTCGAGTTATCCGAAATTACCCAGTATTCATTTCGGAGCTGTGTTTCGATTATTTCGAAACCTTGTGTTTACCTCGATCGACCTCCGAATTTTGTTCCTCGAGGTCTATAACAACAAAATTGTGTCATTAATTCACTACATTACACTTTTCAAGTTTAATTTCTACCCTGGTCCAAATGGCCGTTTTGCCCCTAACCTTAGACATTTTTACGATTTATTCCCTAGGCTCGAATAATGAAACACATGCAAATTCTATCTTACCCAAGCCTATCTGAACATTTTTCTCTCATATGGAAGCCCACATTTTCCATTATTTTCACATTTCTACCAAATATTTAACAACTTTTGCAAAAAGGTCCCTTTAAGGGTTTTTCATGAAAATTACCTAAGAAAAGATATTTAACACACCTTCAACTTTCATACCCCTCCATAATCCACCAGAATACAAACAACTCATGCATGGTTAAATTTTTAAACATGAACCCTAGCATGAAATATGGGTAGAAATGGAAAGATCAAGCTACCAAGATTTCAAAAATATAAAGAACATTAAAAACGGGGCTTGGGAGCACTTACTATTGAGCTTGAAATGTTTGAAAACCCTAACTATGTTGACAAGAGAATTTCAGCAACTATGGGGAAGAAGATGGCTGATTTTGGCTTGATTTTTCCCATTTTATTTCATTAAAAAGCCAAATGACCAAAATGCCCTTATGCCCTTTCTTTAAAATTTCATCCATGCAACCCCATTTTTGTCCAAAAACTTAGAAATTGGGAAAATTGCTCTTTAAGACCTTCTAATTTATAATCTAAAGCAATTTCATACAAATTGCTTCTAGAATCCATGTTTTGCAATTTATTCAATTTAGTCACTAATTTCTTATTGGACACCTTACTCAAGGAATTTCTTCATGAAACTTTAACAAATGCATAATCTCATATTCTAGGTCTCATAATAATCATAAAATAAATATTTTGATTTCGGATTTGTGGTCCCGAAACCACTGTTTTGACTAGGCCCTATTTTGGGATGTTACATTTCTCCCCTCTTAGGGACTTTCGTCCCCGAAAGTCTTACCAGTAAACAGTTCGGGTATTGGTTTCTCATGGTTTCTTTTGGTTCCCATGTAGCTTCTTCCACACCATGTCAGTGCCATAGAACCTTTACTAAAGTCACACTTTTATTTCTCAACTGTTTAACCTCTCGGGTCAAAATCTTGACTGGTTCCTCTCCGTAAGTCATGTCTGATCTAATCTCAATATCCTTTGGTGAAATCAAATGAGAGGGGTCTAATCGATATTGTTTTAACATGGATACATGGAACACGTTGTGAATCTTTTCCAATTCGAGTGGCAATGCCAAGCGATAGGCTAATGGTCCAATCCTTTTAATGATCTCATAAGGTCCGATAAATCGCAGACTCAGTTTACCTTTCCGACCAAATCTCAACACCTTTTTCCATAGAGACACCTTCAAGAATACTCTGTCCCCAAATTGGAATTCAATCTCTTTTCTTTTTAGATCAGCATAAGACTTTTGCCTATCCGATGCCGCTTTTAAATAGTCTTGTATTACTTTAACTTTTTCTTCAGTTTCCCTAATTAGATCCACTCTATGAATCTGATTTTCCTTAAATTCTGTCCAGTATAACGGAGTTCGGCACTTCCTGCCATAGAGGGCGTTATAAGGTGCCATTTTCAAACTTTTTTGGAAACTATTGTTGTAGGCAAATTCTACCAATGATAGGTATTTTTCCCAGCTATCCTGAAATTCGAGGATGCAACATCGTAACATATCTTCAAGAATCTGAATTGTACGCTTATACCAGCCATCGGTCTGAGGGTGAAAAGCTGTACTAAAACTCAACTTCATCCCCAAGGCTTCCTATAGCTTTTTCCAGAATCTCGAAGTGAACCTTGGGTCTCTGTTTGAAATAATCGATAATGTTACTCGTGCAATATTACTATATCAAAAATGTATAATTCGGCCAGTCTATCAAGGGAATAATTTGTCCTTATAGGAATAAAATGAGCTGACTTGGTCAACTTATCCACTACGACCCATATGGCATTTTCCTTTTTCGGAGTCAAAGGCAATCCCGTCACAAAGTCCATGGTAACTCTGTCCCACTTCCATTCGGGAACCATCACAGATTGTAACAAACCTGAAGGCACTTGATGTTCAGCTTTAACTTGCTGACATACCTAGCATCTTGACACAAACTCAGAAATAACTCTTTTCATACCATTCCACCAATACATTTTCTTCAAATCATTGTACATCTTGGTACTTCTTGGATGAATAGACAAATGGATACTATGTGCTTCTTACAATATTTTTCGGATAAGGTTATTGTCTTTAGGTACGCATACTCTATCTCTGAACATCAAACACCCATCAGGACTAATCCAAAAATTTGATTCAATCCCTGACTCGCATTGAGCCCTTTTTGCTTGCAAGTCACCATCATTAAACTAAGCATCATGAATTTCCTGCAGAAATGTCAGCCTAGCCTCCAGCTCTATCAAGACCGAACCATCATCAAGCAATGTCAAACGAGTATCCATGGCTTTCAAAGCAAATAAGGATTTTCTGCTCAGAGCGTCGGCGACCACATTCGCCTTTCCCGAATGGTAGTCAATGATCAGATCATAATCCTTAATTAATTCTAACCATCTACTTTGTCTCAGATTTAATTCTTTTTGAGTCATCAACTACATCAAACTCTTGTGGTCCGTGAAGATACGACACGCTTCACCATATAAATAATGCTTCCAAATCTTTAAGGCAAAAAAAAAAAATCGCAGTAAGCTCTAGGTCATGGGTCGGATAATTCTTCTCGTGAGGCTTCAATTGCCGTGAAGCATAGGCTATCACCTTGCCATCTTGCATAAGCACACAACCCAATCTATTTAAGGATGCATCACTATAGACCACAAATTCCTTTCCCGATTTGGGTAGCTCTAAAAAAGGAGCTTCAGTCAGCAATGTCTTTAATTTCTCAAAACTTTGCTGACACTTTTCCGTCCATTCAAACTTAACATCCTTCTGTAGCAACCTCGTCATCGGAGTTACTATCATAGAGAATCCTTCTACAAACCTTTGATAATAACCGGCCAAGCCCAAAAAGCTTCTAACTTCGGTTACATTTTTAGGCGATTTTCAATCAACAATAGAAGAGATTTTACTTGGATCAACTCGGATGCCTTCACCCGAAACAATATGACCCAAAAATCCATTTTTTTGGAGCCAAAATTCACTCTTGCTAAACTTAGCATAAAGTTGTTTTTCTCGTAAAGTCTGCAAAACAATTCTTAGGTGTTTCGCATGTTCTGACTCAGTTTTGGAATAAACCAAGATGTCGTCAATGAACACAACAACAAACTTATCCAAATATGGCCGAAAGATCCTATTCAATTAGATCCATAAATACGGCCAGTGCATTCGTCATCCCAAACGGCAGAACAAGGAATTCGTAATGACCATACCTCGTCCTGAAAGCTGTCTTTGGCACATCTGATTCCTTGACACGCAACTGATAGTAGCCAAACCTCAAGTTGATCTTAGAGAACACAGTGGCTCCTCTCAACTAATCGAATAAATCATCAATCCTTGGTGAAGGATACTTATTTTTTATGGTTACCTTATTCTGTTGTCGGTAATCAATACATAATCTCATTGAACCATCTATATTCTTTACAAACAACATTGGGGCACCCCAAGGTGAAAAACTTGGCCTTGCGAATCCTTTATCTGTCAACTCTTGCAACTGTGCTTTTAACTCTTTTAGCTCGGTTGGCGCCATTTTGTACGAAGCAATAGAGATGGGAGCTATCCCTGGCACCAATTCAATACCAAACTCAATTTCTCTCTCAGGAGGTAATCCTGGTAATTCCTTCGGGAATACATCTGAATACTAACATACTATTGGCACAGACTCGATCTTTAACTCTGGTTCCTTAGTGTTCAGTAAAAATGCAAGATAAGCTTCATACCCTTTCTTCATGTACCTCTGGGCAACCATTGTTGTGATTACATTCGACGACGAACCCAATTCTCTCGATTCGACCTGTAAAGTTTCACCATCCAGACATTTTAACTTAATATACTTACTACCACAATTCACAGTTACATCATGAAGGGCTAACCAATCCATACCAAGTATTACATCAAATTCATCAAATGGAAGCAACATAAGGTTAGCCGGAAAACAATGACCTTGTATCATTAAAGGACAATTCTTATAGACTTTATCAACTAGAACCGATTTGCCTAATGGGTTCGACACTTTAATAACAAATTCGTAGGTGTAACGGGTATATTCATACTAGACACCAACCTCATGCAAACGTCAGAATGCGTTGACCCCGGGTCAATTAAAGCAATAATACTTGTATTAAAAAGGGAAAAAGTATCTGTGATAACGTCAGGAGCAGAGGCTTCCTCTCGAGCGCGTATTGCATACGTTCTTGCCGGGGCTCTAGCCTCTGGTCTTGCAGTATCCTTAGTTGTGGCTCGACTGCCACTAGCACTTCTGGGGTATCTTGAAGGTCTACCTCGTACCGTAGGAGCACTCGGCTTCGGGGTTACTTCCACTTCTTTTTCCGTTCGATCTAGGCAGTCTCTGAGAAAGTGATCAAGAGAGCCACATCTGAAACACGCACCGCTTTTTACTCGGCACTCTCTGAAGTGAAATTGGTTGCAGCTCTTACACTTCAGCTTTTGATCATCTACACTCCCCACACTAGTCATCATTGGGGAGGAAGACTTTTGACTTCGTCGTCTAGGACCCTTCACTCTACCCGAATATCCTACTAATGAAATGGAGTGTTCATGCTGGCTCCTAGCTTTCTTCATAGAGAAAGAGAGTGTTTTACCATTAGTCCTCTTGTTCGTAACTCGAGCCTCTCTCTTTGCTTGCTTCCTTTCGTTATTAAGCTCCTCGGCTTTCTTGGCCCGATCAGCCAATGCAGCAAACTCCTGTAGTTCAAGAATTCTGATCAACAATTTGGTGTCCTCATTCAGACCCTCCTCAAAGCGTTTACACATTTCTGATTTAGTTTGGGCCCATTTAGTTGCATATTGACTTAGCCGTACGAACTCTCTCTCATATTCCGCTACAGTCTTGTTCCCTTGTTTGAGTTCCAGGAACTCCTTTCGCATCGAGTCTAAAAACCGTTGGCTAATAAATTTCTTCCTAAACTCTGTTTGGAAGAAATCCCAAGTAATATTTTCCTTCGGCACTACCAAGGATACAGTCTTCCACCAGTGGTATGCAGTATCCTTCAAGAGGGACACAGCACACTTCAAGCACTCCTCGGGTATGCATGACAATTCATCTAACACCCGTGTAGTATTTTCAAGCCAGAACTCGGCTCTTTCAGCGTCATCATCTACTTTCGCTCTAAATTCCTCAGCCGCATACTTTCTAAGCTTGTCTACAGGGGCCTTACCGATTCTTACCGATGCCATACCTCGTGGCACATCCTCATCAGGTTGGTTAAGGGGTGGGGCGGTCGTGGTATGTTGGGGCGATTCCTTAGATAATCCCCAAACCATTCATCCATCATATCAAAGAATGCGGCTCCGGCCTCTTCCCGGCCTTCTGACATAAGTCTCCTACTACTACTAGATAAAACTCATTGTACGGAAGATGGAGCATGGCTCTCGGCTCCCTCGGAATCATCTTCTGCTCGATTGGAAGACATTTACTATATTCAAAACAAGTTAAACAATTAGGAGATGTCACACTATCAACATTCGAATAATGGCATGTATAACGAACTTTAACATCCTCTACAGTAGTCCTAGAATCGACTAAATCGTAGCTCTGATACCACTAAATGTAACACCCCTCGCTCGTATCCGACGCCGGGATAGGTTTCGAGGCGTTATCGGTAATTCATCTTTACAAACTTACACAATAGGGTTACTGAATTTCGTTCATAATTTAAAAATTTTCAAACGTGTACACTTTGTCTCTTATACAGGCCTCCGAGACCTAAAAACATTCCTAGAGGCAGTACGAAACAAAACTGAAATTGTCTAATAGACTTGGAACACTTTAGGAAATTTTTCCTTAGTTGAAGCGTAACATACCCGTGGGGCATAGAACACGCCCGTGTCCTTTTTCTAGTATGCAACATGGCCAAGGCACACACCGGTGGGCTTAGCCTGTGTGCTACACTGACTTCAACCTCACCATTCTGTTAAATAAACATGGCCAAGGCACACGTCTATGTGCTTAGCCCGTGCTCTATGCTGACTAAAAATGTCAGATACGGGTGACACACGGCCATAGCACACACCCATGGGAGTAGCCCGTGTGTCACACACGGCCTAGACACACGCTCGTGTGTCTACCCATGTAGACCTTATTAGGCTATTTTCCAAGCCTTAAGTCACCCTCTACTAGCCAATTACACTTATAGATTACTATAGTGCATATTTGGGCCAAATTATCCATTTGTAAGTATGAAACTTTGATTAACCTCATTGCATGTGAACCGCATGTCATTGGTTTGATACATGTTAAGTTAATTCTTATCTTGCATTTAATGATATACATGTTTGCTTGACATATTAAGATTGGTTCGTTATTATAACTCATTTCCAATTATAACTAAGCGATCACATATGAATATAAACATGCATAGATTTGTAGGGCATAGCCTACTTCAAAATGAGCCAATTCCCATGGCCATATAAAAAAGATAAACATAATTTTTCATGCCTTCACTAGGCAATTCAAATGACATATATAACAAAATACTCAAAAATCCTATACATGCCATTGGACAAAATAGAAATGTCTTTATACCAAAACTTGTCTAGTTGATAGTATGTTGACTCTCCAATTGTCTTCCAATCCTTATGAGTCCTCGAGCTCTAAAAAGCAGGGAAAATAGAGGGGTAAGCATTTACATACTTAGTAAGCCCGTATAACTGGAAGGTAAACTTACCGATTATTTAGCATGCAACCATATAAGGCAATGAAACCAACAAGTATGAAATGGTTTCCCTAACACATATACTCAATCTTCAAGTTAGTTACATAACAATATACCATGTAATTCAACTTAGATGAGCTCATCATTTAACATATCATCTCTATATATTCGTTGTGATAGTCCCGTTGAGTTTCTAGGAAATCTCGATAGATTATCCATTTACCATCAATTTGTACGAATAATCATTTCAGTATGCACTCCCGCAAACCTCATATCTTACGGCGGGATTACCAGTCTAGGCTAAATCCCCCGTACTATAAACTCATAAGGTGATGCCGGGATTACCAGTCCAAGCTAAATCACTTACGTGACAAACACCCTTAATGAGCTCAAATCTGAATTACTAGTCCAAGCTAAATTCAGACCCTAATCGGATTACCCGTCTGGGCTCAATCCATAATGCACACATATTCTTCGGGAGGCTCGATCACTTAAGGAATACCAGTCCAGGCTAGATCCTTTTTATACTTGAGATCTTCGGATTACCAGTCCAGGCTAAATCCTTTTCTGCAACACATACATGATCTCAAGTCTCATGTACATCATGGTTTATCTATCGAATTCCCTTTTTAACCTCAACCGAGATGTTATCCAATAATTCATTATTAAAGATGCAATTTATGCATTTTCATGCAATTAACAATGCACTTATCATACATTCACAAAACATACAAATATGCATGTCATAGGTTTACTTCGAGTTATCCGAACTTACCTGGTATTTGTTTCGGAGTTGTCTTTTGGTTATTTCGAAACCTTGCGTTTGCCTCGATAGACCTCCAGAATTTGTTCCTTGGGGTCTATAACAACAAAATTATATCATTAATTCACTACATTACACTTTTCAAGTTTAATTTCTACCCTCAATCCAAATGACCGTTTTGCCCCTAACCTTAGACATTTTTACGATTTAGTCCCTAAGCTCGTATAATGAAACACAGAAATTTCTATCTTACCCAAGCCTATCCAAACATTTTTCCTTCATATGGCAGCCTACATTTTCCGTTATTTTCACATTTCTACCACATATTTAACAACTTTTGCAAAAAGGTCCCTTTAGGGATTTTTCATGAAAATCACCTAAGAAAGATGTTTAACACACCTTCAACTTTCATACCCCTCCATAATCCACCAAAATACAAGCAACTCATGCATGGGTAAATTTTTAAACATGAACCCTAGCATGAAATATGGGTAGAAATGGAAAGATCAAGCTACCGAGATTTCAAAAATACAAAGAACATTAAAAACGGGGCTTGGGAGCACTTACTATTGAGCTTGAAATGTTTGAAAACCCTAACTATGGTGACAAAAGAATTTCGGCAGCTATGGGGAAGAATATGGCTGATTTTGGCTTGATTTTTCCCATTTTATTTCATTAAAAAGCCAAATGACCAAAATACTCTTATGCCCTTTCTTTAAATTTTCATCCATGCAAGCCCATTTTTGTCCAAAAACTTAGAAATTGGGAAAATTAAACTTTAAGACCTTCTAATTCATAATCTAAAGCAATTTCATACAAATTGCTTCTAGAATCCAAGTTTTGAAATTTATTCAATTTAGTCCCTAATTTCCAATTGGACACCGTAGTCAAGGAATTTCTTCATGAAACTTTAACACATGCATAATCTCATATTCTAGGTCTCATAATAATCATAAAATAAATATTTTGATGTCGGATTTGTGGTCCCAAAACCACTGTTCTGACTAGGCCCTATTTCAGGATGTTACAATAAGAATACGCGGATAGCTCGAAAATCTCGTACAATGCCAACATCTCAGACGTAGTCTTACATGTAATCGGATATCGATGCCACTGACCTAGACAGGGTCTTACACGAAATCAAATGCGATGCCAACATCCCAGACGTGGTCTTACACTTAAATACCAATTCGATGCCAACATCCCAGGCGTGGTCTTACACGATATCACATCTCGAAAATCCTATGTACGGGGCTTTTCGGACATCGAAACCTTGTCGATACTTTTTCGGCTATCTCATATTCAAGGAAAATAGCCATTCGACATAGTTCAATAACATATTAGAATAAATAAACCATTCCAAATACAGTTATTTGTATATAGACTTACCTCGTACGGAATCGGACGAACAGAGTCGATTACTCTACGACTTTTGACTTCTCCCGATCTAATTTCATTTTCTTTTGTTCTTGATCTAAATTGCCAATATAAGTTCCGAAACCCTAGCTTGCTTATTCTTCTTATTTTTCTATCAAATTTCGACATATACAAACATATAATGGCCTATTTTCATGTTTTGTTTAATTAATATAACCTAAATATACATTTTACCATTTTAACCTTATTATAAACATTATAAAATAATATAAATGAAGGCCATTTATGTCCATTATCAAAACCAATGGTTTAGTATCAATATAAGGCCTCTCAATTAGTATGCCATTTTTTTCAACACTTTTGACAAATAGCATACAACTTTTACAATTTACATGATTAGGTCCTTTTATCAAATTGAGCACACAAACGATTAAATTTTCATACGAAATTTTCACACATATCAACTCACATATATTAAACACGGAAAATAATATTAAAATGATTTTTTGACTCTGATTTGTGATCCCAAAACCACTATTCCGACTAAGGTCTAAACCGGATAGTTTCAATTCTCCCCCTTAGGTATTTTCGTCCTCGAAAATTTTACCGTCGAATAGGTTCAGATATTGCTATGTCATAGCATCTTCAACCTCCCACGTAGCCTCTTCAACACCATGTCGATGCGACAATACTTTTACTAACGAAATTCTCTTATTTCTCAATTCTTTAATCTAACGAGTTAAGATACGGATCGGTTCTTCTTCATATGTCATTCAGACTGAATCTCAATCTCAGACAGAGGAATTACATGCGAGGATCAGATCTGTATCGTTGAAGCATGGATATGTGAAATACGTTATGTATCTTTTCTAGCTCAGGTGGCAACAACAAATGATAAGCAACTGGCCCGATACGCTTGGTAATCTCATACGACCTAATAAACCTCGGACTCAATTTGCCTTTTCTACCGAACCAAAGTACTTTATTCCATAGGGATACTTTCAACAACACTTTGTCACTGATCTCAAATTCAATATCTTTTCTTTTCAAATCCGCATATGATTTTAATTGATCGGAAGCTGCTTTCAAACTATTTCTAATCATTTTTACTTTCAGTTCAGTTTCTTTTATCAAATCAACCCCGTGAATCTTATTCTCACTGAGCTCAGTCCAATACAGAGGTGTACAGCATTTACGACCATATAAGGCTTCGTACGGTGCCATTTTAATGCTCGATTGAAAACTATTATTGTAGGTGAATTCAATCAAAGGCAAATATTGGTCCCACGTACCATCAAACTCAAGAACACAACATCTAAACATATCCTCGAGAATTTAAATATTTCGCTTGGATTGAACATCCGTTTGTGGGTGGAAAGCAGTACTAAAATGCAATTTCGTACCTAGAGCATCTTACAATTTCTTCCAGAATCATGATGTGAATCTCGGATCTCTGTCTGACACAATAGATAATAGCACACCATGTAATCTCACAATATCATAAATGTATAACTTAGCTAACTTATCAATTGAGTAATCGGATCGTACTGGAATAAAATGGGCTGATTTCGTCAATCGATCAACTATAACCCAGATTGCATCTTTCTTTCTTGGAGATAGGGGCAAACCCGAAAGAAAATCCATCATTACTTTATCTTTTTTCCACTCAGGAATCATAATCGGTTGTAACAAACTAGATGGCACTTGATGTTCAGCTTTAACTTGCTGACAGATTAAGCATTTCGCAACAAATTTAGAGATATCACGCTTTATACTAGGCCAACAATAAAGATGTTTAAGATCATTATACATTTTCGTACTACCCAGATAAACAGATAAACGACTGTTGTGAGGTTCATTCAAAATCATCTAAATCAATTCTAGATTTCTCGAAACACAAATTTGATTTCAGGATCTTAGACAATTATCTTTATCAACTCTGAATTCTGAATCAGAATCTAAATCACACTGAGTTCATTTCGGTATTATCTCATTATCAACCTTCTGAGCATCAATAATCTGTTGTAAAAACAACGGTATCACTTTCAATTCGACTAATACTGAACCATCATCAGACAGAACCAAATGAGCATTCATCGTAAGCAGAGCAAACAATGATTTTCGGCTCAAAGCATCGGCAACAACATTTGCTTTTCCTGAATGATAATCAATAACAAGCTCATAGACTTTCAGTAACTCTAGCCATCTTCTCTGTTGCAGATTCAAATTTCTGAGTCATCAGATATTTCAAACTTTTATGATCAGAATATACATGACATTTCTCACTGAACAGATAGTGGCACCAAATTTTCAAAGCAAACATAATCACAGCTAACTCAAGGTCATGCGTCGGATAGTTCTTTTCATGTGGCTTTAACTGTCTCGAAGCATAAGCAATGACTTTGCCTTCCTGCATCAAAACACATCCTAGACTGTTCAACGAAGCATCACTATAGATCACAAATTCATTACCCAATTCAGGTTGTACTAACATTGGAGCTTCAGTCATAGGGCTTTCAATTGATCAAAGCTTTTCAGACATTTTTTAGACCATTCAAACTTCACATCTTTCTAAAGCAGTTTCATTAATGGAGTTGCAATCATAGAAAAGCCTTTTACAAATTGTCTATAATAACTGGCAAGTCCCAGAAAACTGCGGACTTTGGAGACATTTCTCGGAGGCTTCCAATCCAGAATAGCCAAAATTTTGCTCGGATCAACTCGTATACCTGATGCTGATACAATATGGACCAAAAAATTGACTTCTTGTAGCTAGAATTCATATTTACTAAACTTAACATACAATTGCTTACCTCGTAGAGTCTATAGCACTATTATCATATGTTCAGCAAATCAATATGTCTTCAATCAATACGACAACAAATCGATCTAAATACAATTTAAAAATTTTATTCACCAAATCCATAAAGATAGTAGGTGCATTTGTTAACCCGAAAGGCATAACTAAGAATTCATAATGGTCGTACCTCGTTCTGAATGCAGTTTTCAGAATGTCTGAGTTTTTTACTCGCAACTGATAATAGCCTAATCTCAAATCTAACTTTGAAAACACAGTAGCTCCTTTTAATTAATCAAATAAATCATCAATTTGAGGCAGAGGATACTTATTCTTGATTGTCACTTTATTCAACTGACGATAATCTATGCACATTCTCATCGTACCGTCTTTCTTTTTCACAAACAGAATAGGAGTACCCCAAGGTGAGAAACTCGGTCTAGCAAGCCCTCTATCGGTCAACTCTTGCAATTGAGACTTTAATTCTTTTGGTTTTGTTGGAGCCATTCTATATGGAGCTATCGAAATTGGAGTAGTTCCCAGTACTAACTCAATACCAAATTCAACTTCTCGGATCAGAGGTAATCCCAGAAGTTCTTTAGGAAACACATCAGGGAATTCACAAACAACAGACACTGATTCAATTTTCTTTTATGATACTTTCGAATCAATCACATAGGCGAAGTAAGCTTCACAGCCTTTTCTCACAATACACAAAGCTTTCATCGAAGATATCATAGTAGGCAATCCATTCAAATCACTAGATTCAATTCAAACTATTTCATCATTCTTGCATCTCAAATCAATAGTTTTCAGTTTGCAATTCACAACCGTATCATGTAAAGTTAACCAATCCATACCCAGAATTATATCAAACTCATCAAAGGGTAATAACATCAGATCGGCCGGAAAACAAATGTCTCGAAACATTAGCGGGCATTTCTTACAGACTTTATCAACCAGGACACATCTGCCTAGGGGGTTCGATACTTTAATTACGAATCCAGTAGACTCTACAAGAAAAGTCTTACTATTCACTAAATTCATGCACATATATGAATGTGTTGATCCAGGATCTATCAAAACAATCACAGAAGTATCATAAAGAGTAAATGTACCCGTAATCACACCTGGTGACAAAGCTTCCTTCGGAGCTCGAATGGCATAGGCTCTGGCAGGTGTGCGAGCCTCAGATCTAACGGTGGTATCTTTAGTCCCTCTTTAACTACCACTCAAATTTCTTGCATTTCTGGGAGGTCTACCTCGAGTTGAGGTGTTTCTAAGTCTCAGATTTTACACAATCTCTTGCTCGACAAACTCGGGGCAATCACAGATAAAATGATCTAATGATCCACAATTGAAACAAGCCCGATCATATAGTCTACAATTGTTGAGATGTCTTTTACCACAGTGTTTACACTCAGGTCGATCAGATCAAATATTCCAACACTGGCAACAAATGTAGCTGAGGCTCTGAAGCTTGAATGTGATCTAGCACGATCTTTACTCGAATGTCCAATATTAGTCTTTGAACGACTATAATCATCTCGAAATTTCTTTAACATAGACTAAAATGGCTTGCTCGATGATCTCTTTCGCACTTCTCTAGCTTTTGAATCATCTTTTCTTTTCTCTCTCTTGAGTTTTTTAGCTTTACATGGTCGTTCAACAAGCACTACAAATTCTTTGATCTCAAGAATCCTGACTAACAAGCGAATATCTTCATTCAAACCGTCTTCAAATCTTT
This sequence comes from Gossypium longicalyx, assembly GCA_025698465.1. NCBI lineage: Eukaryota > Viridiplantae > Streptophyta > Magnoliopsida > Malvales > Malvaceae > Gossypium > Gossypium longicalyx. The sequence goes on from CM046995.1 coordinate 50,840,618, forward strand.
TGCACATTATTGCCTCAGTAGATACATATTCTCTAGCATACTGACTCAGTCTTACAAATTCTCGCTCGTATTCTGTAACAGAGAAACGACCTTGCTTCAATTCAAGAAACTCTTTACGTTTCTGGTTGATAAATCTCTGACTGATGTATTTTTTCCAGAATTCATCTTGGAAGAAATCCCAGGTGACTCGCTCACTCGGAACCACAGATATCAAAGTCTTCCACTAGTGATACGTCGTATCTCTCAAAAGTGAAATGACACATTTTATGCATTCATTTAGAGTCAGAAACAATTCATCAAATACTCTTATCGTATTCTCTAACCAGAACTTGGCTTTCTCAGCATCACCATTCGTAGTAGCACAGAATTCTTCGACCCCATATTTTCTAATTTTATCAACTGAAGGCTTATTCAACTGATTCAGATTAACTTGTGACATAGCAAGGACTTGCAGAGGATTACCGGGGTTAAGGGTTGTTGAATAGCCAGATTAGTTCTAATGTACTGACTGAACAAATCATTCATCATTTGATAGAAGGCTTGTCTAGCCTCTCCATCATGGCTACTCGTAGCCAGTCTAAAGTTGGAGGGCACTATCCCTTGTGTGGGAGCAGGTGCATTGCTCTCGACATCATCAACTACGGATAGTTTAAGATCCATTTACTATATAAAAACACATTTTCATTATCAGGATTCATCACACTATCGTAGTTCATAAATATGGCATGTATAGCTAGACTCACATACGCTACGTTAGTCCTAGAATTGACAAAATTGTAGCTCTGATACTAACCAAATGTAACACCCTTAACCTGTATCTATTGTCGAAATAGGGTTAAAGGCGTTACCGAAAAAATTAAAACATTTTCAGAACAATTCAATAACATCATCCAAAAACATAGTCAAACATCATTATATAAGTGCCATTGAGACCTTAAACATGCATTAGAAAGGGGTCGGACTAAACTGAGCTCATACAAAACTTTTTGAAACTTAAACAATCTTTCAAAGTTTCACAAGTCACACGCCCGTGTGAACAGGCCGTGTGCCTCGCACGGCTTTAGACACGCTTGTGTGTCTAGGCCGTGTCAAAATAGGGCATACATACTAACTTGTCCACACGGCCACATGACACGCCCATGTGCTAGACCATGTTAAAATTAGGGAGGCTACTAACTTGCGTCACATGGCCAATCACACGCCCGTGTGTCTGGCCCGTGGTCGAAACTGACTTGCCCACACGGCCTAGCACACCCCCATGTGTATGACCGTGTGGTTTGCCTAGGCTCATTTTAGAATGGGCCTCGAGCAACACGGCTGAGAGACACATCCGTGTCTCTACTCGTGTGGGAAAAATTAGGCCATTTGCAAGGTCAAATTGCCACCCATTAAGGGTCCTCCCTACAAGCATAAAACCAAAGACAATTTACACAAAATTCCCAACCATTGAAACATACTCTTATTTATACCATATTATTAACAACATATTTCATGCTTGAAACATATACCAAATCATATCATTCCATAAGCCAAAAACAGACCAAATAATATGATTTATAACCTTGACATGCACATTCAATTTCACACCACATTTTTACCAATTCTATAGTTAAACACATACCAAAACTTACCAAACTTACCATTTCTCTTGGCCATTTATGAACACTTCAAACATGCCACAATTGTATCACATATCATATACCAGAACTCATACATATACACTACCAAAACCAAGCCAAATCAGGTGGCTAGATATATACACTTCACAAAACATATCCAAAGACTTCTAGCCTATACATGCCATACTCTCGAATTTACTCATTCAAAATGTACCAAAATAGATTTGGATAGTGTGGTTACAATCCTTGAGGATCCTCGAGCTCCCGGTAGCTACAATATCTATAAAACAATGCAAACACACACAAAGTAAGCTTTCAAAAGCTTAGTAAGCATATACAAATAAACTTATCATTTAAATCATATAATCATCTTTAACTTGCATATAATTTATAGCCAAATACTATCACAAACCTCAATGTTCATATACATTTCATGTATTCCAAATTCTTTAGCACATATAGCATATTTTCTCATGCTTTTATCATATATCAACAATTGATCACTAAAGTACATATATTTACCTCTTTATATCAAATATGATACTCACTCTAAACGTACTTGAATTGGATACATGTTCACATCATAATTCATTTTCTCGGAATGCTTGTTGAACAATTCAGAATCATAAGGATACGCGGATAGCTAAAAAATCTCGTACAATGCCAACGTCCTAGACGTCGTCTTACATGTAATCAAATATCGATGCCACTATCCCAAACAGGGTCTTACACGAAATCAAATACAATGCCAATGTCCCAAGCGTGGTCTTACATGAAAATACCAAATTGATGCCAACATCCCAGATGTGGTCTTACACAATATCAAATATCGAAAATCCTATGTCATGACATATGTATCCTAACTATTCCTATGGTTCGTACAGGGCTTTCCGGACACCGAAACCTTGTCGATACTTTTCCGGCTATCTCATATTCAAGCCAAATAGTCATTCGACATAGTTCAATAGCATATAAGCATAAATAAACCATTCAAAATACATTTATTTGTATATAGACTTACCTCGTACAAATTCGGACAAACAAAGTCGATTATTCTATGAATTTTAACTTCCCCCGATCTAATTCCATTTTCTTTTGTTCTTGATCAAAATAGCCAATATAAGTGCCAAAACCCTAGCTTGATTAATCTTCTTCTTTTTCTTTCAAATTTCGGCATATACAAACATATATTGGTTTATTTCCATGTTTTGTTTAATTAATGTAACTTAAATATACATTTATAAAATCATATATATTAAGGCCATTTATGTCCATTATCAAAACCAATGGTTTAATATCAACATAAGGCCTCTCAATTAATAAGCCATGTCATTTCAACACTTTTAGCAAACAGCATACAACTTTTACAATTTACGCGATTAGGTCCTTTTATCAAATTGAGCACACAAACGTTTAAAGTTTCATACGAAAATTTCACACATATCAATTAACATATAGTAAACACAAAAAATAATATTAAAATATTTTTTAACTTAGATTTGTGTTCTCAAAACCACTATTTCGACTAGGGTCTAAATCGGACTGTTATACTAGCTCGGGGATAGGAAGTTATCAGAGTATTGGATCACACTGTTAAAAGAATATTGGGTATAGTGAATTTGTTATCTTGAGTATGGCATGTATAGGGGACTTGGTTATTTTTTTATATGTGTCATGCTATTTAGGCCAAATTGTGAAGGCCAATGATGTTGACGATTCATTTTGTAGTAGCCATGTGATATGGTTCATAATTAATTCTTGGGTTGTAATATCTAATGATTCATGCATGCATGTGTTAATGTCTTGATGATGTGATATGTTATTGCTAGATGAATGTATGATAAAGTATGGATTAGATGCTAAAAGATAAGGGATGACTTAATGGCTTAAAATGACTATAGTCATGAATGCATAATTTGAAGTTATGGTAACAAGTTTGGTTATGCATGAAATTGGTGTGAAATGCTTCTAAATGTTGTAACAAAATGAATGTGCAATAGGAGGACATTATGAATGTGTGAAAGTGCCATGGTGTTGAATATTTGAGTGTCTAAATATGTCATGTTGTACGCTATGGAATATGCTTGAATGATTGAGGGTGACAATTGGCTTAGAAAATAGCCTTTAAATGGTCCACACGGGTAGACATACAGGCATGTGTCTAGACCGTATGTGACACACATTCTACCCCACGGGTATGTTGAATGGCCGTGTGTCCCCTGTACCCTAAGTATGCAAGTCAATATGCTCAGTAGTAAACACACGGGCTAAGACATGGGCGTCTGTCTTGGCCATGTGAGAGACACGGCCTACCCACATGGACGTGTACTTTGGCCATGTGAAGTCTGCACCTTTTTATGAAAAATTAATTTAATTTTAATTGACCACACGGTCTGGCCACAAAGGCATGTGATACGGCGTGTGACACTAAATTGGTGCTGACGTCATAGTCAGAGAGTTACATGGATGGAGGACACGGGCATGTCTAGAGCACACAGGTGTGTCCCTTGTCTCACACGGGCGTGTGGCTCTGTATTAGGGAAAATTTCCTAAACTTTTATAAAGCCCTTGATTCAGTCCCGAATCTTTTTCGATGGTTGTTTTGGGCCTCGTAGGCCCATATCAGGGACAAATTGTGTATTTATGAATGAAACTTTCTTTGAAGAAAAATTTTATAGCCCAGTTTTTACATGAATGACTGTGTATATGTTTGGTAACGCCTCGTATCCTATACCGACCTCGGGTACGGGTAAAGGGTGTTATATTTAGTGGTATCAGAGCTATAGTTTAGTCGATTCTTAAACTAACCTAGCGTATTTGAGTCTAGCTATACATGCCATACGTATATATATATAATGATAGTGTGACGACTCCTAATAATATTAAAATGTGTTTTCATATAGCAAATGGATCCCGACAGAGCAATGCCAAATGATGTAGAACATAACGCACCTGCTCCAGCTGAAGGAGCGGTGCCATCCGAGAGTAGACCCAAAACTGTCAATAGAGGAGAAGGAGGCAGAGAAGCCTTTCTCCACATGATGAATACATGGTATATGGAGTTCGTTCGAATGAACCCGAATGCTCAACCTCCCCTATCTCCTGCAAATCCTTAACCCGCACCCGTAATGCCTCAAGGTATAGATTTTATGAGATTCTCTAGAATACTTGTTGATAAGATTCGAAAGCATAGCGCTGAGGAGTTTAGGGCAAATACTAATGATGACCCTGAGAAAGCAGAGTTCTGGTTAGAGAACTCGACACGGGTATTTGATGAATTATCCTGTACACACGAAGAGTGCTTAAAATGTGCCATATCCTTATTGAGAGATGCGGCATATCACTGGTGGAGAATATTGATATCTATCGTACCTCCGGAGACGATTACATGGGAATTCTTTCAAGAGGAATTCCAAAAGAAGTACATTAGTGAACGGTTTATTGATCAAAAGTGCAAGGAATTTCTGGATTTGAAACAGGGTCGTATGATGGTTAATGAGTACGAGAGAGAATTCATTAAACTCAATAAGTACGCTCCGAAATGTGTATCTTCCGAGGCTAAGATGTGTAGAAGATTTGAAGATGGACTTAATGAGGACATAAAGACGTTACTGGGTATCCTTGAGTTGAAGGAATTGTGGTACTCGTTGAACGGGCTTGTAAACCCGAGGAGTTGATCAAAGAAAAGAGAAAAGCTGAGTCTGAGGCAAGAGATACAAAAAAGAGATATATGAGTAAGTCATTGCCATCTCAGTCTAAGAAATCTAGAGAGATGTACTCTTGTTTGTATTTGTCAGCAGGAAATTCATACGGGAACCGAAGAAAGCAGAATTTAGGCTTTAGATCTCAGGCCACATCTATGGCTAGTGTAGGTAATGCAAAACCTTCTAAGGTCGAATGCCAGCAATGTGGTAGACATCATTCTGGCAACTGTAGGGTGAGTGAAGGATTTCGTTTTCTATGTGGTTCTCTAGACCAATTTATTAAGGATTGTCCCGAGATGATAGAGAAAGAAAAATTTCGAAGTCCAAGATTGAGTGGTGTATCTTCTAGGGGAAGACCCTTGAGAAATGCTGGGAATGGGTCCGGTAGTAAGAATATGTCACGAGATACAGCAGTGAGATCTGAAACTAGGGCTCCGACTAGAGCCTATGCCATACGCGCATGTGAAGGTGCAAATTATCCTGATGTGATCACTGGTAATTTTTCTCTCTATGATACTACTGTTATTGCTTTAATAGACCCTGGCTCCACTCATTCGTATGTGTGTATGAAATTGGTATCTAGTATGAATATACCTATTGAGTCTACATAATTTATGATTAAGGTGTCAAACCCGTTAGGAAAGCATGTGATAGTTGATAAATTATGTAAGAAATGCCCTTTGATGGTTAGAGATCATTGTTTTTCGGCCGACTTGATGTTGTTACCGTTTGATGAATTTGATGTCATACTGGATGGATTGGTTGACACTACATGATGCTATAGTAAATTGTAGACAGAAAGTTATGGAATTGAAAAGTGAAAATGGTGAGGTTCTTCGGGTTGAATCAGATGATGTAGATAAGTCGCCAAATGTAATTTCTTCGATGACTACTCAAAAGTGTTTGAGAAAGGGGTATGAAGCTTATTTGGCATATATATTGAATACAAAGGAATCAAAATTGAAAATTAAATTAGTGTCGATTGTATGTAAGTATACGGATGTATTTCCTGAGGAGTTGCCAGGTTTGCCTCCGATTAGAGAAGTTGAGTTTGGTATTGAACTGATGCTGGGGACGACACCATCTCTATTGTTCCATATAAGATGGCCCCAACTGAGCTGAAAAAATTGAAGTTACAATTGCAAGAGTTGACTGACAAAGGTTTTGCGAGACCAAGCTTCTCGCCGTGGGGTGCTCCCGTGCTATTCGTGAAAAAGAAGGACGTGTGACAGCCCTAATTTGACCCTAGTCAGAAAGTGGTTTCGGGACCACAAAATCGAGTCATAAAAATAATTAATTGTTATATTCTATGCTTATTATATGTGTACATGCATATGTGAAAGTTTCATGCTTTAATTTTGTCATTTGTATATGAAATTATTAAATAGGACTTATGTGAGAAAAATGTGAAAGGTGATAGGTAATTGTTAAAGGAGGTCTAATAATGTATGTATTGCAAAGAATGGTTTTGCATGTCAAATTACCCATTTTTGATAGTGGCCGGCCATGTTGTTAGTTAGTATAAAATATATGAATTTTCTATTAGCATTATTTTTAATTAAATGGCTTTAAATTATAGAATAATAATAATTAAAGGTAGAAATTGGTGAAGAAAACAAAGTATTCATCCTTGTTTCTTCCTAGCCGATTTTAAAGAAGGAAAAGAGCAAACCATTCGGTGATCTTGAACTTTAAATAAGGTAAGTAATTCATGTTAATTCTTGGATTTTTAGCATATTTTGAGTTAGTTATTAAATTCTTTACTTAACCCATGACAAAATTTTGAGTTGTGTGGTGTCTTGAGCATTCGACCATGGGAGAAATTGAAGGAGATAGATTGTTGTTATTATGGTTAAATGAAGTTTGAACTAGTTAATATTTAATTGTTGGTATTTATATATGAAATAGATGAACTTGGACTTGTTGAGTTACTTGAACAAATTCGGCCTTGTAAATGATTTTAAGGGTATACATCTTGAATAATGCTATGCATAGGTTTCGACTTTGATAGTACTTATATAAGTATAATTAGTTCAATTTTGATAATATGGTATGAAGTGATAAGTAAATGTATAATAGTAGCTTAAGATAAACAACATTCAGCTATGAATTTTTGTGTTAAATTTTTTTAATGTCGATGTTAAATTGAAAATGGATGTTAGTTGAGTTATGAAAATTGCTTAATAATGATAAGAACATGAGCTTAATGCTTAAGTAGCATTCGGCTTTGGAGTAAGTTAATTTAGTTAGGGAATGAATTCCAAGATAGTAAATTATGTGTTAAGAGAGGAATTTAGGTTGTATATATATATTCGTGATTATATTGAATCTAAGAGACTATGTTAGTTATTTGGGAGTTTCGGCCATAGTATTATAGTGAATATTATTTTGAACAAGGGTTTTAATTATAATAAATTGGTGTAAATGTTTTGAGTGAGGTAAACACTAATAAGATGAATTGAGAAATGATTTCTCAAATGTCTAAAATGATATTCGGCTTAGGCTTGTAAGCATGTCTAGTCGATGTTGAATGTTTTATTTAGGGAAGGTTATAAGTTGAGTTTGGCGTTAAATGAAACATTTGATCAGATACATAGTGCCGAATGTGTTTGAATGTGAATTACCAAGTACATAAACTTGATAATGCTATAATGGTAGGCTTAGTTGGACTTTGGCATTTTGAGAGATGCATTTGATTCTTGTGTTAATCTGAGATAATATGTGTATTTTTTTTTATGAAATTAAGTGATGGTTATGTCATTCGAAAATGCAAGGCAATACGCTAGTAATATTTTCGATTGTGCATGAGTAGAGCATATTTATGATGTTTAAATAGCTAGTTAATAAAATCATTTGTACTTAATGGCACGATATACATGTATTAAATCGAATTGTTAAATTGATAAGTAATTAAATAGATCTATTTGTTTGAATCAAGCTCAAGAGCTAAGAGGGTCTAAATCAGATAAGCTAAAGGAGAAAGCAGTCGAGTAGATTATTCGCAACTGTTCAAAATATCCGAGGTAAGTCTTTGAGTAATGGAACTTAGCTTATGATTTGATAAAATTATGATATATATAAGTATAATAAATAAATCGTGATCTAATAGTTCTATTTGAATTACGTAGTGAAATAAATGATTTGTGCATATGACTTGTAGCCGAATAATTATAGAAATCATGTAGAATAGCGAAATGAAATCGTGTTAATTGTATGTGACTATTGGGCCGAAAGTGGAAGGGTTGATAAGCATGTTGTGCTTGTGTTCTAGTAATGTAATTGAAATGCTAATGTGTTATGATATATTTATGTGCATGATAATTGAGGATTATATCCATGTTAAGTCCCGAAGGCATTCGTGCTGGTTGTTATATCCGAGTTAAGTCCCGAAGGCATTCGTGCTGGTTGTTATATCTGGGCCAAGTTTCGAAGGCACTCGTACTGGTGTTATATCCGGGCTAAGTTCCGAAGGCATTTGTGTTTGAAAATGTGCTATCCTGCTGTAATAATTCCAATTAATGTGTTCACAACCCTAAGATGATCAGGTATGTATTGTATATACATTGGAAAATTTGATTCGGTATAAATTGTGATTATTCAATTGAATAGTGCTCTCCCGGCCATTACTTAGGGTTGTATGAAGTCTATAGCTTATTCGGGATACATGAATTTTGATTTAAGTGAAATTTAGTTAAGTTTGACTCTGAGCGTATGAGTATATTGGTTGAAGTGTGAAGTAACATGATCATGGGATTTTGCGTATATGTATTTATTTAGCCTTATGAATGCTATGCTTTAGTTTTAAATGATTTCATTACTTAAAACTTACTAAGCATCGAAAGCTTACTATGTTTCTTATCTCTCTGTTTTATAGATTGTTGATTTTGGCCACTAACTCGGGGATCGTCAGCAGTTCATCATACTATCGATCTTGTTGGTACAGTTATATTTTGGTCTCAATATGGCATGTATAGGTGGGACTGTTGACAAAATATGTTTTGTAATTGTAAATATTTTGGCCATATGAAAATGGCATTTATAACTTATAAATCTGTATGTATTCAGTTCAATTTCTACTTTTGTTGATAGATTATGTGATTAAAAAATTAAATGTTTAGCTTGATAATACCTCACAGCCTAAACCGGCGATCGGACTCGGGCTAGGGGTTTTACATTTTATTAGTATCAGAGCCACGGTTTAGTCGATTCTAGGACTATTATAGCGTGTTTGAGTCTAGTTATACATGCCATATAGTACTAATATGATAGTATGATGAATTCTGATAGTTAAAAATGTGTTTTTGTATAGTAATGGATCCCGATCCCAATCGAGCGGTAGCTGATGATGTTGAGAGTGTAGCGCCTGCTTCCGCGCATGGGACAGTGTCGATGGACTCTCAACCTATTGCAAGCAATCAGAGTGACGAGGCTAGACAGGCTTTTTATAGTGTGATGAATGATTGGTTCAACCAATACATTCGAACTAATGCGGCTGTTCCACAACCCCCACATCTGAATAATACGCCCCCTGCACCCACGATGACTCCGATAATTAATCATATGAGGTTGAATAAACCCCCGGTTGATAGAATTCGAAAGCACGGGGCTACTGAATTTAATGCTACAGATAGTGATGATGCCGAACAAGCTGAATTTTGGTTGGACAACACTATTCGGGTACTTGATGAACTATCTTGCACACCCGATGAATGCCTGAAATGTGCTATATCTTTGCTACGTGATTCTGCCTATTATTGGTGGAATACATTGGTTTCTGTTGTACCCAGAGAGCGGGTAACATGGGAGTTCTTCCAAACTGAATTCTGAAAAAAATATATCAATCAGAGGTTCATTGATCAGAAACGAAAAGAATTTCTTGAGCTTAAACAGGGTTTTATGTCAGTTACTGATTATGAACGGAAGTTGGTCAGACTCAGTAGATATGCTCGGGAATGTGTATTGTCTGAGGCTATTATGTGTAAATGTTTTGAAGATGGGCTGAATGAAGATATAAAGATGTTTGTTGGCATTCTTGAAATACGAGAGTTAGTAATACTTGTTGAGCGAGCTTGCAAGGCCGAAGAGCTTAGTAAAGAAAAAAGGAAAAATGATGTCGAAGCTGAAAAATTTTGTAAAAGATCTTCAGAAAAGTCTTTTCAGCAATCATCGAAGATATTTCGAGATGATTCTGGCCGATCAAAGAATATTTCAGGTTTTTCCAGACGAGACCACGATCGACCCCTTGTGAGTACACGAGCCATTTTAGTTGCCAGTGTTAGAAATGATCGTCGGGACAGGACAGAATGCAAGTATTATGGTAAATGGCATTCGGGGAGTTGTAGATTTCATGACCGCTCCTGTTATAAATGCGGGTCAGCCGACCATTTTATTAAAGACTGCCCGAGATTATCCGAGCAAAATGTGAACTAGAGTGGGAAACCGAGTATTACAGCACGAGGTAGACCATCTAGGAATACGGGGAATGCTAGTGGCGGTCAGAGAGGGTCTAGAGATGCTACAACCAGATCCGAGGCTCGTGCTCCTGCTAGAGCTTATGCTATACGTGCACGCGAGGATGCTTCTTCGCCTGATGTTATTACCGGTACTTTAACTCTCTTTGATACTGATGTGATTGCTTTGATTGATCCTGGTTCTACTCGTTCATATGTATGTGAGACTTTAGCATCCAGTAAGACTCTACCTGTTGAGTCTACTGAGTTCGTAATCCGAGCGTCAAATCCCTTGGGTCGATATGTGTTAGTCGACAAAGTGTGCAGGAATGTCCCTTGATAATCCGAGGTTCCTGTTTTCTGGCTGATTTGATGCTTTTACCGCTTAATGAATTTGATGTTATTCTCGGTATGGATTGGTTGACCATTCATGATGCAGTTGTGAATTGCAAAAGAAAGACTATTGACTTGAGATGTGCAAATGATGAGATAATCCGAGTTGAGTCTACTGATATGAATGGGTTACCAGCAACTATATCCTCGATGTTGGCTCAGAAATATGTCAAAAAGGGGTGTGAAACGTATCTTGCGTACGTACTTGATAGTAAAGAATCAGAAAAGAAGCTTGAATCAATATCAGTGGTTTGTGAGTATCCAGATGTTTTTCCCGAGGAATTGCCAGGGTTACCACCTGTTCGGGAGGTAGAGTTTGGTATTGAACTTGTACCTGGGATTACACCAATTTCGATAGCGCCGTACCGTATGGCACCAATGGAATTGAAAGAATTGAAAACTCAGTTGCAAGAGTTAACGGATAGAGGTTTTGCTCGACCGAGTTTCTCACCTTCGGGTGCACCAGTATTGTTTGTGAAAAAGAAAGATGGAACCATAAGAATGTGCATCGACTATCGTCAATTGAATAAAGTGACAATAAATAATAAATATACGTTACCACGTATTGATGATTTGATTGATCAGCTGAAGGGAGCTTCAGTGTTTTCAAAGATAGATTTGAGATTGGGTTATTATCAGTTGCGAGTTCGAGACTCAGATATACCTAAAACTGCTTTTAGAACGAGATACGGTCACTATGAATTTTTAGTGAAGCCGTTTGGGCTCACTAATGCCCCTGCATATTTATGGACTTGCTGAATCGGATCTTTAGACCGTATTTGGATCGATTTGTAGTTGTGTTTATCGACGACATTTTGATTTATTTACACGATGAAACTGAACACGCCGAGCACCTGAGGTTAGTGTTGCGATTTTCTGGGATAAGCGATTATATGCTAAGTTCGGTAAATGTGAGTTACGGTTGAGAGAAGTTAGCTTTTTGGGACATGTAGTATCCGTGATCGGGAATTCAAGTTGATCCGAGCAAAATTTCAGCCATACTTGATTGGAAGCCCCCGAGAAATATTACTGAAGTTCGGAGCTTTTTGGGACTTGTTGGTTACTACAGACGGTTTGTAAAAGGTTTCTCGATGATAGCCACACCAATGACAAAGCTACTTCAGAAAGATATTAAGTTCGATTGGTCAGAAAAGTGCCAGAAAAGTTTCGACCAACTGAAAACACTTTTGACAGAAGCCCCAGTGTTAGTGCAGCCCGAATCCGGTAAAGAGTTTGTCATTTACAGTGATGCGTCCTTACTTGGGCTGGGTTGTGTGTTGATGCAAGAAGGTCGAGTTGTAGCTTATGCGTCGAGGCAATTGAAGCCACATGAGAAAAATTATCCGACTCATGATCTCGAATTAGTTGCCATAGTATTTACTTTGAAAATATAGCGACATTACTTGTTCGGAGAGAGATGTCATGTATATTCAGATCACAAAAGTCTCAAATATTTGATGACTCAAAAAGATTTGAATCTGCAACAAAGACGTTGGCTTGAATTGTTGAAAGATTATGATCTTGTTATTGACTATCACTCTAGAAAGGCTAACGTAGTTGCCGATGCTTTGAGTCGCAAGTCCCTGTTCGCTTTGCGAGCGATGAATGTTCACTTGTCTGTTTCATCTGATAATGTGTTAGTAGCAGAATTAAAAGCCAAACCGTTATTAATTCATCAAATATGTGGAACTCAGAAAGTTGATAATGAATTAGTGGCTAAACGAGTTGAATGTGTTTCGAATGTGGATTCAGAGTTTCAAATTGACGACAACGATTTTTTGAGGTTCATAAGTCGATTGTGTGTTCCAAGAAATTCAGAACTTATTTCAATGATTTTGAAAGAGGCTCATAGTAGCCGAATGTCAATTCACCCGGGGAGTACGAAAATGTACAACGATCTGAAACGTCATTTTTGGTGGCCTGGTATGAAACGAGACATTTCTGACTTTGTTTCGAAGTGTTTGATATGTCAACAGGTGAAAACGGAACATCAAGTGCCTTCAGGGTTACTTCAGCCGATCATGATACCCGAATGGAAATGGGATCGAGTCACGATGGATTTTTTATCTGGGTTGCCATTGTCGTCAAGCAAGAAAGATACGATCTGGGTTGTTGTTGATAGACTAACAAAGTCGGCTCATTTCATTCCTGTACGTACGGATTATTCCCTTGACAAGCTAGCTGAATTGTATGTTTCTCAGATTGTAAGGTTACACGGAGTACCTATTTCTATTGTGTCGGATAGAGATCCGAGATTCCCATCACGATTTTGGAAGAAATTGCAAGATGCATTGGGTACCAAGTTGCATTTTAGCACCGCTTTTCATCCCCAGACTGATGGTCAATCTGAGCGGATCATTCAGATACTCGAGGATATGTTGAGATGTTGCATCCTTGAGTTTAGTGGTTCATGGGAACGGTATTTACCTTTGATTGAATTCGCTTACAACAATAGTTTTCAATCAAGCGTTAAAATGCAACCTTACGAGGCTTTGTATGGTCGTAAATGCCGTACACCGTTGTTTTGGACCGAGCTTAGTGAAAGTAAAATTTTCGGGGTTGATTTGGTTAAAGATGCTGAGCAGAAAGTAAAAGTAATTCGTAGAAGTCTAAAAGCAGCTTCGGATCGTCAGAAGTCGTACGCGGATTTAAAGCGAAAAGACATTGAAGATCAGGTAGGAGACAAAGTGTTTCTTAAAGTTTCACCTTGGAAAAAAATGCTCAGATTTGGCCGTAAAGGCAAATTGAGTCCGAGGTTCATTGGACAGTATAAAATATCTGAACGAATTGGGCCAGTCGCATACAGATTGATTTTACCCCCTGAAATTGAAAAGATTCACAACATTTTTCATGTCTCGATGCTTCGACGTTATAGATCCTATCCATCGCACATAATTAACCCATCTAAGATTGAGATTCACTCTGATTTGAGTTACGAAGAAGAACTAGTTTGTATTTTGGCTCACGAAGTAAAAGAACTACGAAATAAGAAAATCTCTTTAGTGAAGGTACTATGGATTAAGCATGGGGTTGAAGAAGCTACTTGGGAACTTGAAGACGCTATGAAGGATCGATATCCTAACTTATTTACTGGTAAGATTTTCGGGGACGAAAATTCCTTGTATGGGGGAGAGTTGTGACAGCCTTAATTTGACCCTAGTCGGAAAGTGGTTTCGGGACCACAAAACCGAGTCATAAAAATAATTAATTGTTATATTCTATGCTTATTATATGTGTACATGCATATGTGAAAGTTTCATGCTTTAATTTTGTCATTTGTATATGAAATTATTAAATAGGACTTATGTGAGAAAAATGTGAAAGGTGATAGGTAGTTTTTAAAGGTGGTCTAATAATGTATGTATTGAAAAGAATGGTTTTGCATGTCAAAATATATGAATTTTCTATTAGCATTATTTTTAATTAAATGGCTTTAAATTATAGAATAATAATAATTAAAGGTAGAAATTGATGAAGAAAACAAAGTATTCATCCTTGTTTCTTCCTAGCCGATTTTAAAGAAGGAAAAGACCAAACCATTCGGTGATCTTGAACTTTAAATAAGGTAAGTAATTCATGTTAATTCTTGGATTTTTAACATATTTTGAGTTAGTTATTAAGTTCTTTACTTAACCCATGACAAAATTTTGAGTTGTGTGGTGTCTTGAGCATTCGACCATGGGAGAAATTGAAGGAGATAGATTGTTGTTATTATGGTTAAATGAAGTTTGAACTAGTTAATATTTAATTGTTGGTATTTATATATGAAATAGATGAACTTGGACTTGTTGAGTTATTTGAACAAATTCGGCCTTGTAAATGATTTTAAGGGTATAAATCTTGAATAATGCTATGCATAGGTTTCGGCTTTGATAGTACTTATATAAGTATAATTAGTTCAATTTTGATAATATGGTATGAAGTGATAAGTAAATGTATAATAGTAGCTTAAGATGAACAACATTCAACTATGAATTTTTGTGTTAAATTTTTTTAATGTCGATATTAAATTGAAAATGGATGTTAGTTGAGTTATGAAAATTGCTTAATAATGATAATAACATGAGCTTAATGCTTAAGTAGCATTCGGCTTTAGAGTAAGTTAATTTAGTTAGGAAATGAATTCCAAGATAGTAAATTATGTGTTAAGAGAGGAATTTAGGTTGTATATATATATTCGTGATTATATTGAATCTAAGAGACTATGTTAGTTATTTGGGAGTTTCGGCCATAGTATTATAGTGAATATTATTTTGAACAAGGGTTTTAATTATAATAAATTGGTGTAAATGTTTTGAGTGAGGTAAACACTAATAAGATGAATTGAGAAATGATTTCTCAAATGTCTAAAATGATATTCGGCTTAGGCTTGTAAGCATGTCTAGTCAGTGTTGAATGTTTTAATTAGGAAAGGTTATAAGTTGAGTTTGGCGTTAAATGAAACATTTGATCAGATACATAGTGCCGAATGTGTTTGAATGTGAATTACCAAGTACATAAACTTGATAATGCTATAATGGTAGACTTAGTTGGACTTTGGCATTTTGAGAGATGCATTTGATTCTTGTGTTAATCTGAGATAATATGTGTATTTTTTTTTATGAGATTAAGTGATGGTTATGTAATTCGAAAATGCAAGGCAATACGCTAGTAATATTTTCGATTGTGCATGAGTAGAGCATATGTATGATGCTTAAATAGCTAGTTAATAAAATCATTTGTACTTAATGGCACGATATACATGTATTAAATCAAATTGTTAAATTGATAAGTAATTAAATAGATCTATTTGTTTGAATCAAGCTAAAGAGCTAAGAGGGTCTAAATCAGATAAGGGAAAGGAGAAAGCAATCGAGTAGATTATTCGCAACTGTTCAAAATATCCGAGGTAAGTCTTTGAGTAATGGAACTTAGCGTATGATTTGATAAAATTATGATATATATATATATAAGTATAATAAATAAATCATGATCTAATGGTTCTATTTGAATTCCATAGTGAAATAAATGATTTGTGCATATGACTTGTAGCCGAATAATTATAGAAATCATGTAGAATAGCAAAATGAAATCGTGTTAATTGTATGTGACTATTGGGCCGAAAGTGGAAGGGTTGATAAGCATGTTGTGCTTGTGTTCTAGTAATGTAATTGAAATGCTAATGTGTTATGATATATTTATATGCATGATAATTGAGGATTATATCCGGGTTAAGTCCCGAAGGCATTCGTGCTGGTTGTTATATCCGGGTTAAGTCCCGAAGGCATTCGTGCTGGTTGTTATATCCGGGTTAAGTCCTGAAGGCATTCGTGCTGGTTGTTATATCCGGGCCAAGTTCCGAAGGCACTCGTACGGTGTTATATCCGGGCTAAGTCCCGAAGGCATTTGTGTTTGAAAATGTGCTATCCTACTGTAATAATTCCAATTAATGTGTTCACAACTCTAAGATGATCAGGTATGTATCGTATATACATTGGAAAATTTGATTCGGTATAAATTGTGTTTATTCAATTGAATAGTGCTCTCCAGGCCATTACTTAGGGTTGTATGAAGTCTATAGCTTATTCGGGATACATGAATTTTGATTTAAGTGAAATTTAGTTAAGTTTGACTCTAAGTGTGTGAGTATATTGGTTGAATTGTGAAGTAACATGATCATGGGATTTTGCGTATATGTATTTATTTAGCCTTATGAATGCTATGCTTTAGTTTTAAATGATTTCATTACTTAAAACTTACTAAGCATCGAAAGCTTACTCTGTTTCTTATCTCTCTATTTTATAGATTGTTGATTTTGGCCATTGACTCGGGGATCGTCAGCAGTTCATCATACTATCGATCTTGGTGGTACAGTTATATTTTGGTCTCAATATGGCATGTATAGGTGGGACTGTTGACAAAATATGTTTTGTAATTGTAAATATTTTGGCCATATGAAAATGGCATTTATAACTTATAAATCTGTGTGTATTCAGTTCAATTTCTGCTTTTGTTGATAGATTATGTGATTGAAAAATTAAATGTTTAGCTTGATAATACCTCATAGCCTAAACCGGCGGTCGGACTCGGGCTAGGGGTGTTACAGGACGGTTCCATGAGATTATGCATTGACTACCGGTAGCTCAATAAGGTGACAATTAAAAATAAGTATCCTCTTCCAAGGATTGATGACTTGCTCGACCAGTTAAAAAGGAGCGACATGGTTCTCTAAGATAGACTTCAGGTCCGGATATTACTTGTAACACCCCTTACCCGTATCCGATGCCGGGTTAAGGGTCGAGGCATTACCAGACTTAAACGTACACAATTTTGTAAAATCGGGCCATAAAATTTCATTTAAATTAAAAATATTCAATCACATGCGTAATGTCCCTCACACAAGTTACCGAGGCTCTAAACATGATTAAAGGCGGTTTGGGACTAAATCGATAACTTTGGAAAGTTTTTGGGAAAACTTTGAAAAATTTTCATGAAACAGGGTCACACGCCCGTGCGGACACAGGGACACATCCGTATGTCTTCAACACGCCCGTGTCCTAAGGTTTTGTAACTCTCTATTTATGACGTCAGCAAAACAAATCGAACCACACGGCTAGGCCACACACCTGTGTGCTAGGTCGTGTCCTCCACATGGCTAAGACACATGGTAGTGGCTCTGCCAGTGTGGCTAGCACTTAGGCTATTTTCCAAGCCTTTTTGTTGCCTTAACCCTTTCACATGCTCAAACACTTCATAAACATATGCTAAAACACCGATTTAATGATTACACATCCTTTATTAAGATTCAAAAATAGAATTTGCATGGCTACATACATGTGAATCACATACTCGTATAATACCAAGTCTAAACACATCCATTCATATTATTTTTGTAACATCCCATACCCGTATCTAGTGCCGGGACAGGGTACGAGGCATTACTGGACTTAAACGTACACAAACATGCAAAACCAGGCCATAAATTTTCATCCAAATTAAAACTTTTCAAACACATGCATATCGTCCCTTATACAGGCCTTCGAGGCCTAAAACATACATTGGGGTGGTTCGGGACTAAACCGAAAACTTAAGAAAAATTTTATAAAATTTCCCAAGTTAAACCTCACATGCCCATGTGGAGGTATTACACACACCTGTGTGCTTAGGATACGCCCGTGTCCAATACCCATGTGGAATTATTTTTCAGTTCAGACCTACAGGTGTTTTCACACGGCCGAACACATGCCCATGTCCCTGGCCCGTGTCCCTCACATGGCCTCGACACGCTCGTGTGACCGCCTGTGTCCAAAAACTTGAACTTTTTATTTATGATGTCATCATTCATTTTGAGGCACACAGCCAGGGCACACGCCTGTGTACTAGGTCATGTCCTCCACACGGTCGAGATACACGGCCGTGTCTCTGCTCATGTGCTTACTACAATGCATACTGACTTAGAAAATTTGGGTACAAGGGACACACGGCTACTCAACACGCCCATGGGGCAAAGCGTGTGTCACACACGGTTTAGACACATGCCCATGTGTCTACCCGTGTGGACTATTTTAAGGCTATTTTCCAAGCCATTAGTCACCCTCATTCATTCATAGACTTAGACATAAGTCATCACAAGCATCATGGCATATTTAATCACTCAATTATTCAATTCCATGGCACTTTCATACCAATGTAATGTCATCTTATGTCCTGTACATTTATTTATACTATTTAGAATCATTCCACACCAATTTCATGCATTGTTATACTTCTTTACCGAAAACTTCAATGTTATGCATGCATGACTATAGTCATTTTAAAACATCAAGTCATCCCTTATCTCTAAGCACATAACTAACACTTCATCAAGCATCCATCAAGCAATAACATATCATATCATCAAGGCATTATCACATGCATGCATAGGCAGTTAGATTCAAATGTAAGCCATATCACATGGCCATTACAAAATGAATCACCATCATTATAGGCCTTCACAATTTGGCCAACTAGCATGTCACATATCACAAAATAACCAAGTCCTCTATACATGCCATACTCAAAATAATACATTTACTATACCAAATGATCTTTTGATAGTGTGATCGAATGCTCCGATAACCTCTGATACCTGAACTAGCTTGACAAAACTACAAGGAAGAAAATGAGAAGGGAGTAAGCATTTAAGCTTAGTAAGTCCACATGCAAATAATATGCAATAGTAACATGCACCATCATGCAAAATCATAGGAGCATATTCACAATTTCTCATCATTCAAACCTTTTTGGCTTATTTATTTGGTAGTCACATATAAACATACGAATTCACTTTCTTATCCCATGCCATCCTTTAGCAAGGAATTACATATGATAATAATGTACGTACCCGTACATACTCGTAGCATCTTAAATAAATTTACCTTGCCCACCTCGAGGCTTTCATCATATCATTCTTTATATCAATTGCCAAACTTCTCATTGGATTTCCCATTGAATTAACCATTGAACTCTTGGAATACCATGGGATACACGGAAACTTGCACCTGAGTGCCATATAAACATGGGTAAAACCCAATAACATGTGTTGCATCCATTTTGAACTCAGACTGCTCAACGAGCTTGGATGCTCGCATCTATAATGAACACGGACCACTCAAAGAGCTCAAATGCTACATATATCGTAAACTTGGACCGCTCAACATGTTCGGATCAACCACATGTTTCACAAACTCGGACCACTCAACGAGCTCGAATATCATATACGTCACGAACTTGGACCGCTCAACAAGTTCAGACTTCTTAATCTCCTAGTGACGTGTCACTTGTATCCTAAACTATTCCTAAGGTTCAAGCGGGATTTTTTTACTCATGCATGTAACTTTTTCGTCATACTTGCTCGTGGTGTCGGAATAACGTCTATAACTTTTCTCATGCTTGCAATGTCGTCAATAAAAATAACATATAAAATAATGACATAATGGCAACCGTGCAATATCAATGCGTTAAAACATATCATATTGTCACATTATTTACAAATGTACTTACCTCAGTACAAAATGATAATAATCGAGTCTAATCGTCGTATACTTTATTCTTCGCTCGATCGAGACCCGGTTCACGTCTTTCTTGATATATAATGCCAAATTTAACTTATTTATTACTCACATTCTTCAAATCAATCCATAACTTATCTTTGGTACAATTACCCTTTTACCCCTAACTTTTCACTTATTTACGATTTAGTCCTTAGGCTCGTAAAAATGAAACGCATACATTTTTCTTGTTATCCAAGCCTAGCCGAACTCATAACATGCTCATAACAGCCCATATTTCCCATTATATCATACATCTCTCTACCCATTTTACAAACTTTACAAGTTAGTCCCTTTTTAGCCACTTTCACTAAAAATCACCTAGCAAAAGATGTTTACCATGTCTTAAACATTCATATTCCTCCATTAACCAATAAAACACATGCATATTACACATGGGTAATTTTTCAAACATAAACCCTAGCTTAAAATATAGCTAGAAATGGATAGATCATGTTACCAGGACTTCAAAAATACAAAGAACATTAAAAACGGACTAGCGAAACACTTACTATTAAGCTTGGAAATGTTCAAAAAAACCCTAGCTATGGAGTCTTGGTATTTTCGGCAGCTAAGGAGGAAGATGGACAACATTTTCACTTGATTTTTCCTTTTTTATTCTTTTTATTGCCAAATGACCAAAATGCCCTTAGGGTTTTTCTTTCTAATTTTTCCTATGCATGCTCATTTTTGTCCAAAATTGTAGAAATTGGTCAAATTGCTAATTAAGACCCTCTAATTCATAATCTATATCAATTTCATGCTTAAACCTTCTAGAATGCAAGTTTTGCCTTTTATTCAATTTGGTCCCTAAAATGCAATTAGACATTTTATTCATAGAGTTTTCATGAAACTTTCACACAAACATGTATTCATTACATAAACCTCATAAGAATCATAAAGAAATTATTTCTATATTGGGTTTGTGGACTCAAAACCACTGTTCCGACTAGGCCCTAATTTGGGATGTCACAATTTTGGCTTTACCATTTTAATCACTCTTATACTTTTATACCATGTTCAATAGCATACCATTTAATCTCAACAAAATCAGCAAGCATACATATCATGATATCATCTAATCATAGCAATCAAGCCAAATCATATAACCACTTCACAGGGCAATATCACATAACTTAGATAATTAGGCTTACCAGCCATGACCATCATAAGCCACATCTCATTGCTATGTACAATGTACTAATATAAGCCAACATCTTGGCCAAATCATCAGAACACATATCAATAACTAATTCCCTATACATGCCACTCACTTGAAGATGTTTAAGATTCATCAATACCCTGAAAATGATAGCTTGATAGTGTGATGCTGCCTCCGACGATCTCCAACCCCGAGCTAACCTGACAACACTAAAAGAAATGGAAAGGAAAGGGGTAAGCTTTATAGCTTAGTAAGCCTATATGAAAATAATGAGAAATTTATTAACATGCTTTTACCAAATTCTTACAACATGTTCTCACTGCAACACAATCAAATTTACACATAATTCCATTATTTGCTCATATTCCAGTCAAGCCGTCTACTCTAGTCATAGTCGCTAAAATATTTATAATGTGAGCTACAAAACTCTAAATGAAGATCCACTAATTTTCCCTGAAACTAGACTCACATATCTTCTTACCATAAAATTTTTAGAATTTTTGATCTAGCCAATATGTACAGTTTATTCTTCAAATTTACCTCTATTTTGTTGTTTGACAGCTTCAACCTTTCTTTACTAAAATTCATTTATCCCTTAGTACGGGATTCGGATGATGTTTCCTTCTATTTCTATTGAAAATGGACTCATTAAGAATTTATTCATATAAATTCCAACCCATAATTAGTTTTTTACAATTTTTAGCGACTTTCCAAATTTAATACAAGGGAGCCCGGAATCACTCTGTCTATGTCTCACAAAAATTTGAATATCTCATAATATAAAAGTCTTTTGCTTACACCATTTCCTTTATGTGAAACTAGGCTCAATAAAATTTAATTTAATATTTTATTCAATCTCTAATTCAGTTTCCAAAATTTTTTGGTGGATTTTCAAAGTCGGACTACTGCTGCTGTCCAAAACTGTTTTAGTGCAATATAATGATAACTATCATAAGTTCATTTCCAACTAATTATGAGCTTACCATTTCATGGATTCCATGTTCAATTACACAATGTAAGTTAGCATGATATTGCAACAAAATTCATAATTATAATTCATACATCTTAGCTCACCGATGTCTCAACATTTCAAAGTCTCAATAATCATAAGCTTAGTGTACATACCTGCACCACTCGTAGTATAGTATACAACCATACCTTCTGTAACATGTCCTCCTCGGGACTTTCCTTACATCATCCATTGTATTACCCGTTGAACACTCGAAATACTATTGGATACATGGAAATTTGCACATAAGTGCCACATATACAAACGTAGCCAAAACTACCACATAACATGTAACGCTCACGAAGGAGCTACTCATGGGCTTACTCATATAAGCTATCAGTCAAGGTGTAACTACATGGGCTACTCACAAAAGTTGTCAAGTATCCGACCACTCAAGAATTATCTAGCCACCGGTAGGACACACAAGACCATTGCCTGGAACTCAATCACATGTGTCACATCCATTATGAACTCAGACCACTCAACGAGCTTGGATGCTCGAATCCATAATGAACTCAGACTACTCAACGAGCTTGAATGCCAGATATATCAGGAACCCAGACCACTCAACGAGTTCGGAATTCTTAATTCCTAGTGACATGTCACTTGTATCCTAAACTATTCCTAAGGTTCAAACAGTGGTTTTTCTCACTTGCACATTGCACCTCTATTGCACTTGCTCGTGATGTCGTGGATAGCGACCATAATATCATTCATTCTTACAATAGTACCAATTGCCCATTTATAGCATAATAAGGCATAACTCAAATAGAAAATAAGCTTTTAAGAATTTACATAACATATATCACATATTTCATATATTACTTGTCATGTATCATCGTTTCCTTGCATTTCATGTAATATTCTTCCATGTCATTTTTCCACATCATATACACCATTCCATCAATTTTTCCAATATATTAAATCATACAATACATGCAATAATAGTAAGCAATATAATTCAAACATAACATTGCATTATTATTATCATACGAAATTACCTCAAATCCGAGCACGGCTAATTATTTCATTTTAGTCCACAATCTCGTACTTTCCCAATTTAAGCCCGAATCTTGGTTTTCTTGATCTAACATTTCAAATATAGCTTATTTGGGACTCACATTATTCATATAGACCCAAAAATCAAATTATGGCAAAACTACATTTTTTCCCCTAAACTTTATTCTTTAAGCCTAGATGAATCATTTTCATAACTATATCCTAGCTGAATAATTTTCATAACTATAGCAGCCCACAATTTCCACTAAATCACACTTTTATGACAAATTTATAACTTTTACAATGTAGTCCTTTTAAGCATTTTCACTGAAAATCACTTAGCAAAAGTCGTTTATTTAACACCCAACATTCATTTTCTACCATTAGACATCAAAACACATGCATATCACTCATGGGTAAATTTTTAAACATGAACCCTAGCTTAAAATAATGGTAGAAATAGGTAAATCGAGTTACTGGGACTTAAAAAACGTAAAGAACATTAAAAATGGGGTTCGGGATCACTTACAAATGAGCTTGGAAGATTGAACCAAACCCTATCCATGGCTTCCATGGTAGATTCGACTGGTACACGAAGAAGATGGACAAATTTGGCTTATTTTGGCTTTTTAATTCTTTTAATTATTAGATTACCAAAATGCCCCTAACTTAAAAATATTCTATATCACCCATTTCATGTCTATTTTTGATAAAAATTAACCAATGGTCTAATAACCAATTAAGAATCTCAAATTTAAAATTTCAAAACAATTTGACACCTCTAACATGTAGAACTCAACTTTTGCACTTTTTACAATTTAGTCCTTTTGACTAAATTGAGTGCTCAAACGTCAAAATTTTTGGATGAAATTTGCACGAAATCATCCCGTTAAATTGTAGACCATAAAAATATAATAAAAATAAGTTTTCTTACGTCAAATTTGTGGTCTCGAAACCACTATTCTGGCTAGGCCCTAATTTGGGATGTTACATTACCAGTTACGAGTTAAAGAGTTGGATGTGCCAAAAACTACCTTTAGAATGATGTATGGCCAGTATGAGTTTCTTGTTATGCCATTTGGGTTAATGAATTCTCTTACCGTGTTTATGGATTTAATGAACCGAATCTTTCAGCCATTTTTGGATAAGTTTGTTGTGGTGTTCATCGATGACATTCTGATCTATTCTAAAGATGAGGCAGAACATGTCGAGCACTTGAGAACAGTGTTACAGACTTTGAGGGATAAACAGTTAAATGCAAAGTTTAGTAAAAAAGATTTTTGGCTTCGAAAGGTTAGATTTTTAGGCCACATTGTCTTAGGAGATGGTATACGATTTGATCCCTATAAGATTTCTACTATTGTTGAATGGAAACCGCTAAAGAGTGTAACTAAAGATAGGAGATTTTTGGGTTTGGCTGGTTACTACAGAAGATTTGTAAAAGGATTCTCCATGATAGCCACTTCTATGATGAGATTACTTCAAAAAGATGGCAAGTTTGAAAGGTTAGAAGAATGTCAGAGAGCTTTGAGAAATTGAAAATGTTATTGGTCGTGGCACCAGTGTTAGTACAATTGGAATCAGGGAAAGAGTTTGTGATTTATAGTGATGCATCCTTGAGTGGACTAGGTTGTGTGCTTATGCAAGAAGGTAAGATAGTAACTTATGTGTAACAGCTCGATTTAGACCCTATTCAAAACGGTGGTTTTGGGACCACAAATCTGAGTCAGAAAAATATTTAAAAATTATTTTCTGTGTTTATTATGTGTGAATTAATATCTGTGGAATTTTTGTGCTTTAATTTTCTCGTTTGAGTGCTCGATTTAATAAAAGGGCTTAATCGCGTAAAATGAAAATTTGATGCTTAAATGTGAAAGTGCCTAATTGTTGTTGTCTTTATAATATGAAGCACTTCTAATGCAATTAAGCCATAACTAAACAAGTGGACGGTTATAACCATGAATTATAATGGTTTAAAATTTTATTATAAAGGTTATATAAGTAAAATGATTAATAAGTAATAATAATACAAAACATAAAATAAAAACATAAGTGTTCATCTTTTGTTTTTGGTGACCGAATATTAAAGAAAATAAATGGAATAAGGTTTCCATAGGTTCGACCATTGATGAGTTTCATTAAGGTATGTAACTAGCTTGGTTTTTTATAATTTTTACGTTTTTGAGATCGTTACAGTGTAATGTACAAAGCCCATGCTTGAATTTCTAGTTTTGATGAATATTTTGAGATATGACATTGATGAATATTTGAGTTTTGTGATGTTAGTTGATGAATTATGAAAGATATGTTTTGGATTAATATGTTTTGTATTGGAATTTTTGATGATTTCGAGTAATTAGGGCTAAATTGCAAAAATAATAAATTGAGGGACTAAAATGTGAGATAAATGAAATGTATGGACTTTTATGAACATGGGTAGTATTCGGCCTTGTATGGTGTGTGCAAATTTTGCATGTTTTGTGTTTTGTGCAATTTAGACTAAATTGTAAAAAGTGTGAAATGTCAGGGGTAAAATGGCAATTTGCCCATTTATGAGTTTTTGGACTAAATTGAGTGAAAATATGTTTGAATGAGTTTAATTTGAATATGTTTAGATCAAGAACCAAAGAAATCGGATTTGGATCGGGGGAAAACCAAAGTTGTTGGTTAGTTGTCCTATTCCGATTATCGTTGTCTGAGGTAAGTTTATAAGCAAACAGATGTTGTTAATTTTAAATAAATACGAGTTTTAAATGCTGAAATGAATTATGTGAAGATATATATATGATATTCAAATGTGAATATGCTTGAAAGCTATGTGTACGAGTTCAATTCGATCGAGTTATGACATCCGAAAGCCCCGTACGAACCTTAGGAATAGCTACGATACATATGTCATGACATAGGATTTTCAATATGTGTTCTCGTGTAAGACCACGTTTGGGATATTGGCATCAATATGTGATTACGTGTAAACCATGTCTGAGACATTGGCATCATATTTGATTCGTGTAAGACCCTATTTGGGATAGTGGCATCGATATGTAATTGCATGTAAGACCACGTCTGGGACGTCAGCATTGTACAATACATGTGATTATTCAAGTATCCTATTCAACTCCGAATGGTTCAACGGACAATGATAAGTTGTGATTGAATGTGTAAAACGAGTTAAAGTGATCAGGTATGTAATAGCTTATTACCTATTTGAAATAAGGTAAGTAGGTTACTTGATATGTGTTGCAAATCATATATGATATAAATGTTACTTGTTAATGTGAACTACAGGTATGCATATGTGAAAGTATACGTTCAGTTTAATGGTGTAATCATGATGCAAATGAAAGTATATGTGTATATGAAAATTATAATTGGTCAAATGTCTAATATATGTAACCTTGTAATTGTGATTTTAGATGTGAAAAATAATTATGATATTAACTACATGTGTATTCAATCTATTTAGATTTAAAGTGTAGTTATATGTTCGATAAATGCATTTTTGCAAGTTTGAAAATGTAAATGAATATGATATAATGTAACGCCCAGAATTTGGGCCTAGAAGTATTGAGCCTTGAGTATGGTTCCATAAGGGGGTTGTGTATAATTATTTAATTGTGCAAGGAAATGACACAACTAAATGTCTGCTCAAGTGGTTAATGGCTTTGAGAAGTGTTGGAGAAACCTTGGGTTCAAATTGGGCTTTAGCAAAAATTTTGGTTTTAAGTGAATAAAACCCTGGATGCTTGGATGATGGCCTTTTAATTTATTGTGTTAAGTAAATGACATAAGGAAGCTTGTGGTCTAGTGGTTGTGGCTTCATTAAGGTTGTAAGGGAGCCTAGGTTCAAATATTCGCTCTTGTAATTTATTTTGGTTTTTCTTTTAAAGGAACCTGGACTTTGGCCTATAACTTTATAATTAATTGAGGATAAAATAGGACACAGAAAGAGCCTGTGGTGGAGTGGCAAGGTGGCGTGTTGTGCAACAATGAGGTCTGAGGTTCAAGTCTTGAGATGCGCAGTGGAGTATTTATTTTGCTATTTGAGCTGTGTAGGAGGTGGAGTTGGACTGGAACTCTGTGGTTGAAGTGGTCATAAGAATGAGGAATTTTCCTAATAGTTGAAAGTATCCAACATCGGGAAGCTATGAGAATTGGTGAGAAGCTGGCTTTAAATAGAGTGAACCAGATGAGTTAGTGAGGGGGAAAGTGATGAAGACTCAATGCAGGATGTGCCAAGTTCGGTAATTATGGATTTCGGCACGTTCTCACAAATAGGTGTGTATTTACGCCTTTCTTTGCTGGAAGTCAGGAAAAGCCGAAAAGCCAAAACTTTGGCATTTGAGGCCTCACAAGCGTGTGATCGCTCGTGTGGTAAACTGATCCCATGAACATGGGCAATAGACAATAAAGGCCACCACGAGCGCTCTCGTGGTCTTGGGCTGTTCTAGGCCTTGTTGGGTCGAAATGGGTCGTGTGGGCCTAGCGAGCTTGTGGGCCCACATGGATAAAATGTATGTAATGCTGTAAGTTTTGTTTGGACTGTGACATTCACATAGTTGTGGTTGTTTCGGGTCTAAATGGGCCACACAAGTGTATAGATCCCACTTGGGCCGAGTATGGGTCTGAGGCCCATTTACACCGTCAGGTCTATTTAGGTTACTTAAGTTGCTCGAGGCAACAGTGGACCTTCTGTTAGGTCATTAAGACCCTCAGTTTGTAAAATTACCGTAATACCCTTGTAGGGTAAAATGACCGTAATACCCCTGTAGGGTAAAGTGTTCATTATGCTCTTATATTATGTGTGACTGGTTTGCTATATGATTTATTTATGACCATGATTGAGCATGACATCCTGTATTCACATATGATGTTATGACATGACATTCTGCATGGGGATGGGTTATTATTGACGGAGGAAGTGTACGGCCTGTAGCTGTTTTGTACAAGGCTTTCAGCCTTTCTGCGATATTTATTGCCTTAAGTCGTTCTGTACAAGGCTTTTAGCCTTTTTGTGATACTTATTGCTTATAGCCGTTCTGTTAACTGGCAACATTGCTGCGATATTTACGGCCTTTAGTTTGTTCTTTCTACGGCGTTGAGCCGTTCTGTTGACTTAGTGCCGCAACCGGTGCTAAGCTTGGTGCGTTGGCTGGGTGGGTCGATTTCATCCCCACATGGTGCGTTGGTTGGTATGGGTGGTGTATTAGTTAGACTGGGCTAGGTATTTGTCTGCATATCTATATTTGATATTGATTCTGTACTAGGCTTAGGCCCTCTTGATTCTGAGAATGGGCTAGGCCCAATTGATTCTGATGAGGGCTAAGACCCTAGTGAAATTGTATTGGGCTTTGGCCCACACACACTGTTACTGTAATGGGCTCTGGCCCAGACTGATTTTGAATTCTGTCAGTTTACTAACTATTTTAGTTTAGGAGGGGATTACACACTGAGTTTTTGTAAACTCACCCTGTTTATTAACTATGCAGGTAATCCCCAACATTAGGAGGATCGGTGCTGCGAGGGACCGAAGGTGGCCACACAACTGCTATTGTCTTTGATTTTGTTTTAAGTTATCTATTTACAAGTACTTATATTTGATCTGGGTTGTAATAAGGCCTCTCTTAATTTCTGGTTTTTATTTTAAACTTTAGAATTTTATATATTGTTTTATAACTACTGGAGTAGAACAGGATTTTTCCAAAACAATAACTGTTTTTCAAAATATCACATTTCTGCAACTGTTTAAATTAAGCTTCTGCAAGCAAATAAAGTTTTAAAGGTAATAATGTTTTACAAGAGAATGACTTTTAATAGACCAACGTAAATTGAGGTGTTCACAAGTTTTAAAATTGCTAGAGGATTTAAATAGTAAGAAGGGTTTTCAATGAGAACATGGTTTTTGAAAAACACTTCAATGTGACATGCCAGATTTGGGCCTAACTTCTAGGCCGGGTTTGGGGTGTTATATTTAGTGGCATCAGAGCCAAGTTGTAAAACTCGACTCTAGAATGGGTTTTCAAAATTTTGTATTTCATGAGGTTGTTTCCAAATTTGTAAAATGCTTTGAGGTATGGTTGTGGAAAGTGTAGCACACCGAGTCTCCGCGCTGAATCCATAAGTTTCTAAAATTGTTGTTTGTTTTCATTGAAAACCAGTAGATAGATACACTGTGATTTCTTAAATATTAGACTGTATTACTACACGTAAAGCTAGAGTTTGTATTTTTCTGTGTATGTTCTGGAAATGGCATGCATCTGATATCTATCCGCTCCGATGGATAGATGGTTTGGTGTGTGCATGTTGTAACACCATGAATTTGGGCATAGAAATATTGGGCCTTGAGTATGAGTCCGTAAGGAGGTGGTATATAAGTATTTAATTGTGTAAGGAAATGACAAAATTAAATGTCTACTTTGGTGGTTAATGGCTCTGAGAAGTGTTGGAGAAATCTTGGGTTCAAACCTGGGCTTTAGCAAAAATTTTGGTATTAAGTGAATACAACATTGAATGCTTGGATGACGGCCTTTTAAATTATTGTGTTAAATAAATGACACAAGGAAGCATGTGGTCTAGTGGTTGTGGCATCATTAAGGTTGCAAGGGAGCCTAGGTTCAAGTCTTGGCCCTTGCAATTTACTTTGGTTTTTCTTTTAAAGGAACTTGGACTTTGGCCTATAGACCTTATAATTAATTGAGAATAAAATATGACACAAAAAGAGCCTGTGGTCGAGTGGCAAAGTGACATGTTGTGTAACTATGAGGTTTGAGATTCAAGTTTTGGGATGCATAGTGGACTATTTATTTTGCTATTTGAGCTGTGTAGGAGGTGGAGTTGGACTGGAACTGTATGGTTGAAGTGGTCATAAGAATTAGGAATTTTCCTAATGGTTGAAAGTAATCCCACATCGGGAAGCTAACATGAGAATAGGTGAGAAGCTTCCTTTAAATAGAGCGAACCAGATGAGTTGGGGAGGAAGACTCAATGCAGGATGTGCCAAGGTTGGTGATCGTGGACTTCGGTGCATTCTCATAAACAGGTGTGTATTCATGCCCTTCTTTGTTAGAAGTCGGCAAAAGCCGAAGAGCTGAAACTTTGGCATTTGAGGCCTCACGAGTGTACGATCGCTCGTGTGGTAAATCAAGCCCACAAATCATGAGTGATAGACTGTAGAGGCTGCCACGAGCGTTCTCGTGGGCTAGGACTGTTTTGGGCCTCGATGGGCTTGTGGGCCTGCTTGAGTAAATCTAACTGTTGGGTGGGAAGTAGTTGGGCTTGTCATGTCATGTGCATGGCATAGGCAGTTAAGGGCTTCGTTGGGCCAAAATGGGTCGCGTGGGACTAATAGGCTCGTGGGCCCCACACAAATTAAATCCATGGTAAGTGATAAATGTTAGACTGGGCTTTGTAGGTTACATAGTTGTAACTGAATTTGGGCTAAATGGGCCACATGAGCGTGTGCGCCCACTTGGGCCGAGTGTGGGTCTTAGGCCCATTTACATCGTTAGGTCTGTTTAGATTGCTTAAGTCGCTCGAGGCGATGGTGGACCTCGTGTTGGGTCGTTAAGAACCTTGATTTGTAAAATTACCGAAATACCTCCAATTTATAAAATTATCGAAATACCCCCTCGATTTGTAAAATTACCGAAATACCCCCAATTTGTGAAATTACCAAAATATCCTCAATTTGTTAAATTACTGAAATACCCCCAATTTGTAAAATTATCGAAATACCCCCAGTTTGTAAAATTATTGAAAAACCCCGACATGTAAAATTACCAAAATACCTTTGACTTGTAAAATTATTAAAATACCCTCGATTTGTAAAATTACCAAAATACCCTTGATTTGGAAAATTACAAAAATACCCTTAATTTATAAAATTACTAAAATACCCTTGGTTTGTAGATTTATCAAAACACCCTTGTAGGGTGAAATGTCTAAAATGCCTCTAATAGGTAAAAAGATCGTTCTACCCCTCTAGAGTATATGACTCACTGATAATACAATTTGATTGATTTGACTATGTTTTGACTGAGAACGTATGACTGTGGTTGGACTATTGTGACTATGATTTGTATGATTTTGTATGTCGTGTGTATATTTGCTGCATTAATATAATATGGTGTTGCACATGGGTGGGGATTATGAAACGGGGGAAGAAATTGAGGATCGCACGGTTGCTTGACGACCGTGGATCCACCGATTAAGGATCGCATGGTTGCTTGACGATCTGGATCCACCGATGGCTTTTAAGACCAATATATGATTATTGAAAACTCTATGTCGATCATATTTACCCGAGGCTGTGTGTCGACTATATTACCGTCACTGATGGCTATGTGCCTAACATGAAACAGCTACCGAAGGCTTAAAGCAAATTATTTTGATTGTGGCTTTTTGCCAACTTAAAAATGGCTCTATGCCATCTTGACTATGGCTTTGTGCCAAACATATTTACCTGTGGCTATGTGCCTAACATACTTATGGATGACTCTGTATAGGTTATATTTACCCAAGGATGTATGCCGATTATATTACCATCGCTGACAGCTATGTGCCCAACATAATGCAGTTATCGATGGCTTTGTGCCAATTATAATACCGCTACTGAAGGCTTTTTAAGCCCAATATATGATTAGCAGCTTTGCTGTAATAAAGGTAGTACTTGTAACCGGGCTACCATTGATGTGTATCGGATGGGTGGATCGATATTTATATCCCTACATGTGTGTACTGGTGGACGGAGTTGATGTGTAACGGTTGGATTATTGCAATGGGATAGCATGCATCCATGCATTCACACATTCTGTTTTATTATTGGTTTGAGCTGGGCCCAATTGATTCTATTATGGGCTGTGACCCAAATGACATTGTAATAGGCTTTAGCCCACGTATGCTCGAATCGGTCAGTAGTGTTATCGTTACATTGCAGCTCTAGCCTGCATCGTTTTTGTTTTTATTTACTCTAGTAAGGGGATTACACACTAAGTTTTTGTAAACTCACCCTGTTTATTAACCATGCAGGTAATCCCTAGCGTTAGGTGGATCGGTGTCGCAGAGGGACTCGGAGATGACCACACAACTGCACATGTTTTTTATTTCGTTTATTTAGTTAAGCACTTTGGTTTTGATTTGGGTTGTAATAAGGCCTATTTATTTCCTTAACCTTTTATTTGGAAAGATTATTTAGTATGTCTAATATCTGTTAGAAGTAGGACATGGTTTTCCAAAACAACAACTATTTTCAAAACACTACGTTTTCACGACTTAACTTTTAAAACATCAGTTTTTGTAAATCGGTTACTTTTAGAATTAGCTTTCGCAAAGTAAAAAGAAGTTTTGGAAATAAAATTAAGAAGTTTTCAATATACTACGTTTTAAATAAGAAGGGTTTCTAATGAAAACATGGTTTTTGAAAAACACTTCAATGTGACACGCCAGATTCGGGTCTAATTTCTGGGCCGGGTTTGGGGTGCTACACTTGTATTGTTAGGAACAGAGTGTGTAGCGAGAGCATAGTGTGGTAGGCTAGGTTGTGTGGCTATTCTGATAGTTGGAAATTTTGAGGACGAAATTTCTTTAAGGGGGTATAATTGTAACGCCCCAAAGTTGGGCCTAGAAGTATTGGGCCTTGAGTATGGGTCCGTAAGGGGGTTGTGTATAAGTATTTAATTGTACAAGAAAATGACACAATTAAATGTCTGCTCAAGTGATTAATGGTTCTGAGAAGTGTTGGAGAAACCTTAGGTTCAAACCTGGGCTTTAGCAAAAATTTTGGTTTTAAGTGAATAAAACCCTGGATGCTTGGATGATGGCCTTTTAAATTATTGTGTTAAGCAAATGACACAAGGAAGCTTGTGGTCTAGTGGTTGTGGCATTATTAAGGTTGTAAGGGAACCTGGGTTCAAATCTTGGCTCTTGCAATTTATTTTGGTTTTTCTTTTAAAGGAACCTGGACTTTGGCCTATAGACCTTATAATTAATTGAGGATAAAATAGGACACAGAAAGAGCCTGTGTGGAGTGGCAAGGTGGCGTGTTATGTAACTGTGAGGTCTGAGGTTTAAGTCTTGGGATGCACAGTGGAGTATTTATTTTTCTATTTGAGCTGTGTAGGAAGTGGAGTTGGACTGGAACTCTGTGGTTGAAGTGGTCATAAGAATGACAAATTTTCCTAATGGTTGAAAGTAATCCCACATCGGAAAGCTAACATGAGAATTGGTGAGAAGCTAGCTTTAAATAGAGTGAACCAGATGATTTGGTGAGGGGGAAAGTGATGGAGACTCAATGCCGGATGTGCCAAGGTCAGTAATCATGGACTTCGGCGCGTTCTCATAAACAGGTGTGTATTCATGCCCTTTTTTGTTGGAAGTATGCAAAAGTCGAAAAGCCGAAACTTCGACATTTGAGGCCTCACAAGCGTGCGATCACTCATGTGGTAAACTGAGCCCATGAACATGGCCATTAGACTGTAGAGGCCACCATGAGCGCTCTCATGGTCTTGGGCTGTTCTGGGCCTCGTTGGGCCAAAATGGGCCATGTAAGCCTAGCGGGTTTGTGGGACCACACGGATAAAATGTATGTGATGCGGTAAGTTTTGTTTGGACTGTGATGTTCACATAGCTATGGCTTTTTTGGGGCTAAATGGGCCACACGAGTGTGTGGGTCCCACTTGGGCCGAGTGTGGGTCTTAGTCCGTTAGGTCTATTTAGGCTACTTCAGCCATTTGAGGCGACGGTGGACCTTCTATTAGGTCATTAAGACCCCCAGATTATAAAATTACCGTAATACACTTGTAGTGTAAAATGTCCGTAATACCCTTGTAGGGTAAAATGACCGTAATACCTCTGTAGTGTAACACCTCAAACCCGGCCCACACGTTATGGTCGAATCTGTCGTGTCACACTGAATCGTTACTGTAAAAGCCATGTTTTATCAAAAATCTTTCTTAGTGTTTAAAGAGTATCTTCGTTATAGATTAAAGTGAATAGAAGTTGTGCACCAGGTAGGATGCCAGTAAAAGAGAAGGTGAGTCTATTAGATTGCTTAAGTACCAAGATCTCCACGGATCCACTCCTAGACATGAACACAACCATTGCCACACTTTAACTGAGTGGTTGTTCAGGAAAACCATTTCGTTTTAAATCATTTGGAAACACTTATTAATTTTGAGAACGTTTCTGTTTAGGAAGCTTTGTCTTATTTTGTGATATTTTGAAATCAGGTAATTTCTTTTTATCTTTCTTTTTCAATACGCGCCCTAGAGCTATTCAATTTCAAACATTTAAAACAATATCACGCCTAAGGTAACAGTCATACTAAAGAAATTAAAAATAATTTAAGCGGCCTTATTACAACTTAAACCCAAAATAATTAAGGTAAATAATAACTAATCAAGTCATAAGAATAAAACTGAGCTTGCAAAACATGTAGCCACTCCGAATCCCTCACAGCTCCAAGTCCACTATGGTTGGGGGTTACCTGCATAGATAAAATTAAGGGGTGAGTTTGGAAAATTTAGTGTGTAAAATAACCCAACCATAGTCCAGATTATTACAAACCACAGAAACAGATTAAGTTGGGCCTTAGCCCTATACAAAATTCAAAATGAAGCCCATAGGCCCATAACAGATACAGAACAGAAATATCATGTATGCAAAAAACCTAACCCATATCCATCCGTATACACCCCCATACCAATCTTACACCATGTAGGGAGACAACTCGACCCACCCATTTACTACACACCACAGAATTTACAGCATGGCTGCCAGAACAGATATTGTGACAGAGTCACTAGATACAGATATTGTGGCAGAGCCACCAGAATAGATATTTGTGGCAGTGCCACCAGAAACAGATAATTGTGGCAAAGCCACCAGAACGCTTCCTCCATCAAAATAACCCTTATCCCATACAACAGATATACATGTCATGGCATATCACAAACAGAATTAGAATATCATGCAATTCAATCAAAATCAACCCTAGGGGTATAATGGTTATTTTGCACCTAAGGATATATTGGTAATTTTCATATGTAGGGGTATTTAGTGAATCTACGATTTTAGGGTTTTCATGTATATTACAACCATCAATGTTTTAACAGAAACACTTACCGAGCGTTTTTACCGAATTGGGCCGTTAGCCCATTAACCAGTTTTCTGCCCATTAAGCCCAAATATACCGAAGTGTACGAAATTGCGCACTTTGCAATCATGCTGCTTGAGATTACCAGGATTAACAAACAAACTATCTCACGAGCGCTCGTACGCTCGCAAGTTCACAAAATGTCAGCTTTTCGGCATTTTGGCTTTTCGATTTTTGCCGATCTAGTCTATGAGTGGGTGTCATTTGCACACCTAATTTGTGACAACTACTACCGAAATCTCCCAAGATATCCTACAATCGGTCACTACACATATCAGATCCAAAATACAATGGCAACCATCATAAACTTACTTATCATAATCGGCCATCAATACCTATGGTCCTTGAGAGCCTACCTTTGCCCAACTAGTGACTAGATTTAGATCTAGTCGTTCCACTTAACCAAGCCTTCGATCAGTAGCCTCTAGATCACTACACCAAACTAATCAATTGTTACAACCCTTAGAGCCTTAGGCTCCAATCGACAGCCTCCCTATGCCTTTAGGGATTTTGGCTTTTCCGAAATAAAGAATAGATCTGAGTACCTATCACAGGTTCTTTCAACCAAAACGATTCCACTTCAGTTTCCACTCAGATCTGATGCAGAGCTAGCCCTTAAGCACTAGCAGAAATCAAACCTTAGAGATCTAAAGATTCGACTATATGTCCCTAAAACTATGGTGTTTTCGGCTTTTGGACTGTGAAGAGGAAGATGATTTGGTATAGTGGTTTTGCAGTGATATTGCCGACAGGGGTTGGGGTTTAGAGGGTGTGAAAATTGGCCAAAAGAGATGAAGAAAATAGAAGGATTTTTGCTAGAAGAAACCGGCACAAGAAACAACTTTTGGGATTTCAGCTTTTATGGCAATGGACTATAGATGTTTAGAAAAGAATGAGAATGAAAGAGGAGATGAGTAGAATGGTAGGAATGTTTCAGCTAGAGAAGAAAAGAAGGAGAAAAGAAAATAGAAGAAGAGAGGAGAAGAGAAGAAAGAATTCGGCACTCAAGAGATCTAACTTTACATTTTTAGCTTTTTGCGACACTGATAAGAGAATAGAATGAAAGTGAAGGCTCTAGGTGGCTAACCCTAATTCAGCAAAACAAAAAGAAAATAAAGCTTGCCCTAATGGTCATTCAGACCTACAGCCCAACCTTCCTAAAGCCCTAGCCAAACTTTCACTTAAGCTCTATCACATGCCCGACACATGCACACAAAAATAAAAGTAACAATACGCTTACCTTGTGACTTGAACTCTGGCTCCCCCCTACATACCACAAAATTTGCAACATGGCTGCCAGAACAGATATTGTGACAGAGTCACTAGATACAGATATTGTGGCAGAGCCACCAGAACAGATAGTTGTGGTAGTGCCACTAGAAATAGATAATTTTGGCAAAGCCACCAGGACGCTTCCTCCATCAAAACAACCCTTATCTCATGCAACAGATATACATGTCATGGCATATCACAAACAGAATTAGAATATCATGCAATTCAGTCAAAATCAACCCTAGGGGTATAACGGTCATTTTGCATCTAAGGATATAATGGTAATTTTCATACGTAAGGGTATTTAGTGAATCTACGATTTTAGGGCATTCATGTATATTACAACCATCAACGTTTTAACAGAAACACTTACTGAGCAGTTTTACCGAATTGGGCCGGTTAGCCCATTAACACGTTTTTGGCCCATTAAGCCCAAATATACCGAAGTGCACGAAATTGCGCACTCTACAATCATACTGCTTGAGATTAACAGGATTAACAAACAAACTATCTCACGAGCGCTCGCACGCTCGCAAGTTCACAAAATGTCGGCTTTTTGGCATTTTGGCTTTTCAGCTTTTGTCGATCTAGTCTATGAGTGGGTGTCGTTTACACACCTGATTTACGACAACTGCTACTGAAATCTCCCACAATATCCTACAATCAGTCACTAGACATATCAGATCCAAAATACAATGGCAACCATCATAAACTTACTTACCATAATTGGCCATCAATACTTATGGTCCTTGAGATCCTACCTTTGCCCAACTAGTGACTAGATTTAGATCTAGTCGTTCCACTTGTCCAAGCCTTCAATCAACAGCCTCTAGATCACTACACCAAACAAATCAATTGTTACAACCCTTAGAGCCTTAGGCTCCAATCAACAGCCTCCCTATGCCTTTAGGGATTTTGGCTTTTATAAATCCCGAAATAAAGAATAGATCTGAGTACCTACCACAGGTTTTTTCAACCAAAATGATTCCACTTCAGTTTCC
This sequence comes from Gossypium longicalyx, assembly GCA_025698465.1. Taxonomy (NCBI): domain Eukaryota; kingdom Viridiplantae; phylum Streptophyta; class Magnoliopsida; order Malvales; family Malvaceae; genus Gossypium; species Gossypium longicalyx. Next base: position 50,878,446 of record CM046995.1, read on the forward strand.
AATCAGATCTGATGCAGAGCTAGCCCTTAAGCACTAGCAGAAATTGAACCTTAGAGATCTAAAGATTCGGCTATATGTCCCTAAAACTATGGTATTTTTGGCTTTTGGACTGTGAAGAGGAAGATGATATGGTATAGCAGTGATATTGCCGACAGGGGTTGGGGTTTAGAGGGTGTGAAAATCATCCAAAAGAGATGAAGAAAATAGAAGGATTTTGGCTAGAAGAAATCGGCACAAGAAACAACTTTTAGGATTTCGGCTTTTATGGCAATCGGCTATAGATGTTTAGAAAAGAATGGGAATGAAAGGGGAGATGAGTAGAATGGTAGGAATGTTTCGGCTAGAGAATAAAAGAAGGAGAAAAGAAAATAGAAGAAGAGAGGAGAAGAGAAGAAAGAATTCGACACTCAGGAGATCTAACTTTACGTTTTCGGCTTTTTGCGACACTGATAAGAGAATAGAATGAAAGTGAAGGCTCTAGGTGGCTAACCCTAATTCGGCAAAACAAAAATAAAATAAAGCTTGCCCTAATGGCCATTCAGACCCATGACCCAACCTTCCTAAAGCCCTAGCCAAACTTCCACTTAAGCTCTATCACATGTCAGACACATGTACACAAAAATAAAAGTAACAATACGCTTACCTTGTGACTTGAACTCTGGCTCCCCCCTAAACATCCACACGTCACTCCCCCAAACACCTAGGTGGCTTCACATGCCACCTTACCACAGATCTTTCTGTGTCCTATTTTACCACCTCAATCTTGAAAGCCCATAACGCCAGAACCCTCTCTTTCCAAAATTAAAAATTTCAGAATTCACCTCGAATTAACTTTACTCTTTGGCCTTTTAAGGGCCACTAACATACTCAGACCCACATCAGACAATCAAAACACAGTATTTTTAAAATTCATTGGAAAATACAGAAATCCCCAAAAATCCTGAAAAATTAGGGCGTTACATGTAGGGTAAAATGTCTGTTATGCTCTTATATTATGTGACTGGTTTGCTATACAATTTATATATGACTATGATTGAGCATGACATCCTGCATTCACATATGATATTATGACATGACATTCTGCATGGGGATGGTTATTATTGACGGAGGAAGTGTACGGCCTGTAGCCGTTTTGTACAAGGCTTTCAGCCTTTCTGCGATATTTATGGCCTTGAGCCATTCTGTGCAAGGCTTTTAACCTTTCCGTGATACTTATAGCTTACAGTAATTCTGTTAACTAGTAGCGTTGCTGCGATATTTACGGCCTTTAGCCATTCTATCTACGGTGTTGAGCCGTTCTGTTGACTTGGTGCCACAATCGGTGCTAAACTTGGTGTGTTGGCTGGGTGGGTCGATTTCATCCCCACATGGTGTGTTGGTTGGTCCGGGTGGTGTATTGGTTGGACTGGGCTAGGTATCTATCTACATATATACATCTAATACTAATTCTATACTAGGCTTAAGCCCACCTGATTCTGAGAATGGGCTAGGCCAAATTGATTCTGATGAAGGCTGAGACCCTAGTGAAATTGTACTAGGCTTTGGCCCACACACACTGTTACTATAATGGGCTCCGGCCCAGACTAATTCTGAATTCTGTCATATTACTAACTGTTTTAGTTTATGAGGGGATTACACACTGAGTTTTCGTAAACTCACCTCGTTTATTAACTATGCAGGTAATCCCCAGCATTAGAAGGATCGGTGCTGCGAGGTACTCGGAGGTGGCCACACAACTGCTATTGTTTTCGATTTTCTTTTAAGTTATCTATTTACAAGTACTTATATTTGATCTGGGTTGTAATAAGGCCTCTCTTAATTTCTGGTTTTTATTTTAAACTTTGGAATTTTATATATTGTTTTATAAATACTAGAGTAGAACACGATTTTTCCAAAATAATAACTGTTTTTCAAAATAACACATTTTCGCAATTGTTTAAATTAAGCTTCCACAAGCAAATAAAGTTTTAAAGGTAATAATGTTTTACAAGAGAATGACTTTTAATAGACCAACGTAAATTGAGGTTTTCACAAGTTTTAAAATGGCCAAAGGATTTAAATAGTAAAAAGGGTTTTCAATGAGAACATGGTTTTCGAAAAACACTTCAATGTGACACGCCAGATTAGGGCCTAACTTCTATGCCGGGTTTGGGGTGTTACATATAATGATTCGATTTTGTTATAATGAATTATAAATGTTACTGAGTTATTAACTTGCTTATGACTTGCTAAGCTATGAGATCTTACTGTGTGGGTTTATGTTTGCCTCTATTTTATTGATTTTGGAGACTAGTTACGAGCTCGGGGATCGTCAGCAAAGTCTATCACACGATCGACATTTTTTGGTACTTTATAAGTTTAAACTTGAATCTATGGCATGTACAAGCTAGGTTACATTTGGTTAAGTTTGAAGTTGTGTATATATTAAGCCATATGAAAATGGCTACTATGTTATGTGAGTATATGAAAATTTAGTCAAGTTTATTTGTGTTATATGCATTGGAAATGGTTGGTGATTTTGGTTGTGTGTTTGGTTGATTCGGCTATGGTTTATGCATAGATAAAAGTATATGTGAACTTGGTTGATATGTTTTGTTAATATGTTATTATGTGATTGGTATTAAAGAATATTCGGTTATATTCAAACATGGTTGAAGTTTATTTTGATATGCATATTATATGGTATGTTTTGCCTTTATGGATGGTTTATTGATTTGGTTTAGTAATGGAGTAAAATGATTATGATTTATGTATATTCGAATGTGTATTAGTTATTTTGATTCGATTTGTAATGGAAATGTATGTGCATATATTGTGTTTTAATGGTTGGATAATTAAGCATAATTGATAAAGACAAATAATGAGTATGTTATATGACTGTTTTGATTAATATGCTTGGTTTGAGGTACGGTGATAAAAGATCAAAATGTTAGGTTTTATATTGAGTTACAAAGGTGCCATATTTGTGAATTCGGAAAATGTGCTTAAATCATATCATTGTGTGTTTATTTATATGTTAACGTTATGATTGTGGTATTGAATATTTGTGAACTAAGTTAGGCTATGAAAATTTGATTAATGAATGTGGTTTTTGTGTCGGTATCAAATGGTATATTATTTGAATGTTTTGGTTAGATTATTTGAGTAGTTTAATTGGTTAAGCTGATGATATATTTGGCATATGCTAAGTAGAATATTATATATATGTATCTATGTTACGCAAATGTTGTAGTTAGGTAAACAAATGTTATAATGGTACAAGTTATTTATATGAAATGAAATGATTTATGTTTGTATGTTTTAAAATATGCGCATATAATATGTAAGATAATAAGTTATTTTATATTTAAATTATTCGAATGCCATAAATGTTAAGTATACATCTATTATTGGTATATAAATGAAATATACTTGGTTATGAGTTAATCATTCGATTTTCATGATTTCTTGGTTGTATTGATTGAATATAAATTAAGAAATTATTTGAATGATAGAATCGAAGCATCTTAGATTGGTTTTAAATTTTACTAGATAATTAATATTGAGATAAAAGTTTGTTCTGAGTTGTATTTTGAATGGTAATATCTCGTAACCCCATTCCAGCGACGGATACGGGTTAGGGGTGTTACATTATGCCTCGAGACAACTGAAGCCCCATGAGAAGAACTATCCTACCCATGATGTAGAGTTGGCTGCCATTGTATTTGCTTTGAAGATTTGGCGAGATTAACTATTTGGGGAGAAATGCCATATTTATATAGACCATAAAAGTCTTTAGTATCTGATGACCCAAAAGGACTTGAATTTGAGGCAATGAAGATGGATGGAATTGTTAAAAGACTATGAACTTGTGATTGATTATCACCCCGGTAAGGCAAACGTGGTTGCCGATACCTTGAGTAGAAAGTATTTATTTGCTTTGAGAGATATGAACGCATGGCTAACCCTATCTCATGATGGGGAAATTCTAACTAAGTTGAGAGCTAGACCGATCTTTCTTCAACAAATTTGTGATGCTCAGAAAGCTGATAAAGAGTTACAAGCTAAGAAAGCTCAGTGTGAGTCGAACAATGAATCAGATTTTTAGGTAGACTCTGATGGTTGTTTGAGGTTCCTTGGAAGGATTTGTGTCCCGAAGAATGCTAAGTTGATTCAGAATATTTTTCATGAGGCTCATAACGGAAGTATGTCAGTTCACCAGGGTAACGCGAAAATGTACAATAATTTAAAGAAAATGAATTGGTGGAATGGCATGAAAAGATATATATTCGAGTTTGTATCGAGGTGCTTGATTTGTCAGGAAGTAAAGGCCTAACACCAGGTACCCTCAGGTTTACTTCAGCCTATTTTTGTTCTCGAATGGAAATATGACCGAATTACTATGGATTTTGTGACAGGCTTACCATTGACACCAAGAAAGAAAGATGTCGTATGAGTTGTGGTCGACAAATTGACTAAATCGGCTCATTTAATACCGATACGCAGTGATTATTCACTTGATAAGTTAGCTGAGTTGTATGTTTCTGAGATTGTGAGACTTCATGGAGTACCTTTGTCAATTATTTTGGATAGAAACCTTAGGTTCACTTCGAGATTTTAGAAGAAGTTACAAGGAGCTTTGGGTACAAAGCTGAATTTTAGTACCGCTTTTCACCCACAGACTGATGGACAATTCGAGAGAGTAATTCAGACACTTGAACATATGCTCAGATGTTATGTTCTAGAGTTTTAGGGTAGCTGGGAAAAATTCCTATCGTTGGTTGAATTTGCCTACAACAACAGTTATCAGTCAAGCTTGAAAATGGCACCTTGTGAAGCATTTTATAGACGTAAATGTTGTACACCTTTGTACTGGACTGAACTTAAGGAGAATAAGATTCATGAAATTAATTTGATTAAAGAAACCGAAGAAAAAGTGAAAGTAATTCGTGATTGTTTGAAAGCGGCCTCGGATAGACAAAAGTCGTATGCGGATTTGAAAAGAAAAGAAACTAGGTATCAAATTGGTGATAAAGTATTCTTGAAAGTATCTCCATGGAAAAAAGGTTTTGATATTCGATAAAAAGGGCAAGTTAAGTCATTATTTTATAGGACCGTATGAGATTACCGAAAGGATAAGACCGGTAGCATATCGGTTGGCTATGCCATATGAGTTGGAAAAGATTCACGATGTGTTTCATGTGTCCATGTTGTGCCGATATAGATCCGATCCTTCTCATGTGATTGCACTGGTAGAGGTTCAAATCAGACCAGATATGACTTATGGTGAGGAACCAGTTAAAATCTTGGCTCAAGAAGTCAAGCAGTTGAGAAATAAAAGTGTTACTCTTGTGAAAGTTCTATGGAAAAGACATGGGGTTGAAGAAGCTACATGGGAGCCCGAAGAGGCCATGAGAAAACAATACCCAAACCTTTTTACCAGTAAGATTTTTGGGGACAAAAATCCCTAAAGGGGGGAGAGTTGTAACATTCCAAATTAGGGCTTAGTCGGAACAGTGGTTTTGAGATCACAAATCTGAGATAGGAATAATTATTTTATGATTCTTATGACGTCTATGATATGAATGCATGTTTATATGAAAATTTCATGAAGAAATTCTATGCATAAAATGTCTAATTGAATTTTAACGACCAAATTGAATAAGATGCAAAACTTTCATTCTAGAAGCTTTTAGCATGAAATTGCTTTAGATTTTGAATTAGAAGGTCCTAATTAACAATTTGACGAATTTCTAAAAATTTTCACAAAAATGGACATGAATAAGAAAATTTTGAAGGAAAAGCATTAAGGGTATTTTGGTTATTTGGTAAATAAAATAATAAAAAGGGAAAATAAGTCAAAATTAGTGTCCAACTTCCTCTCTCATTGCCGAAAATTATAAGACACCATAGCTAGGGTTTTGTTCAACATTTCAAGCTTGATTGTAAGTCAATCCTAGCCCCACTTTTAATATTCTTTGAATTTTTGAAATGTTTGAAGCATGATCTATCCATTTCTAGCTATATTTTGAGCTAGGGTTCATGTATGAAATTTTAACCATGTGTAACATGCATGTATTTTGTTGATTAATGGAGAAATATGAATGTTTGATGCATGATAAACATCTTTTACTAGGTGATTTTTAGTGAAAACACCTAAAAAGGGGACTTGTTTATAAAAGTGTAAAAGTGGGTAGTAATAATGTGAATTCAAGGAAAATATGGGCTGATATGAGCATAGTAAAGGTTCGGCTAGGCTTGGGTAACCAAGAAAATGCATGCATTTCATTTTACGAGCCTAGGGATGAAATCGTAACTAAGTAGAAAGATAGGGGTAAAAAGGTAATTTTACCAAAGCATGAATTATGGATCGATTTGAGTAATGTGATTAACCAACAAGTTAAATTTGGCATTATAGAACAAGAAAAACGTGAATCGGGTCTTGATCGATGGAAGAATAAAGTATACGACGATTAGGCTCGATTACCATCATTTTTGTACCGAGGTAAGTACATGTGTAAATAATGTAACAATATGGTACGTCATGTTATGTTAACATTATGTGAAAATTATTTTATTGTTTATTATGTATGCTATGTCTAATGGTACTATTGTAAGCATGAATGATATATTGGTCGCTATCCATGACGTCACGAGCAAGTGCAATAGAGGTGCAATGTGCAAGTGAGAAAAACCCTGTTTGAACCTTAGAAATAGTCTAGGATACAAGTGACTTGTCACTAGGAATTAAGAAGTCCAAAATTTTTGAGTGGTCTGGGTTTGTGATATATGTGGCATCTGTAACACCCCAAACTCAGCCCAGACCTTACAGTCGAATCTGGCAAGTCACATCGAAACTACATTCAAAAAATGGTCTTGTCGATAAAAGTTTATTTCTATGTTTCAAAGCCTTTTATATTATTATTATTGTTTCATCAAAACATTTGATTAAAAGTTGTCTTTGTTTTATTCAGTTATTTAAAAACTGTAGAAGCTTCTAAAGTTTGGATTTAAAACGTGTGATTTTCTTGTAAACGTTTATTATTTCGAAAACCTATTATCCTATTCTAGCAGTTTGAGATAATAAAACGACAACCTAATTAGGATAATTAAAACTATTAAATGGCCTCATTACATAAATAAAAACCCACATTGATATTTTGAAATAATTAAAATCAAATCCAAATAACAGTAATCATGTGGCCACCTCCGAGTCCCTTGCAGCTCCAAATCGTCTATGGCTTGGGATTACCTATACAATTAAAAGGAAGGGTGAGTTTGTGGAAACTCAATGTATAATCCCCTAACAGACAACAGAAATCAGAATATGCAAAAGCGATGCAGGCGTAACCTTATACAAGAATAGAGCGATGCGGGCTTTAGCCCTATACAGTAGCAGAGTGGGCCCAAGCCCAAAGCAGAATCAATACAGAGCAAATAAGTATCCCAACCCAATCAAACCAGCACACCACCCGTACCAGCCAACACACCATGTAGGGATTCGATTGACCTACCTAGCCAACACACCAATAACGTAGCGAAGCTGCTAATAATAGAAAACGTGGCAAGCCACTAGAATCAAAATACATGGCAAAACCACTAGTACAGAACTTCCTCCAAAACAGACCCCAAACCCCATGTAGTATGTCATGTCATAAATTTTACGTGTATGCAAAGTCATACTCAGTACAATCATATATGTAAATCATAAGCACATCAGTCATACGGAACATAAGGGCATAATCATCATTTTACCATACAGGGGTATTACGGTCATTTTAACTATTTTAGGGTTTCAGCTCATATAATGACCTCTCTGAAGGTCTATAGTCGCCTCAAGTGACACAGATAACCTTAATGATCATAACGGTGTAAATGGCCCAAAGCCCATTACTTGGCCCAAGTGGGCCCACACGCTCGTGTGGTCCACTTAGCCCAAATTCAGTTATGGCTATGTGGCCTACATAGCCCAGTCCAGTATTTATAACTTACCGTGGATTTAATCTGTTTGGGGCCCACGAGCCTATTGGGCCTACACGGCCCATTTTGGCCCAACGTGGCTGATAATGGCCCAAGTCCATGGAAACGTTCGTGGTGGCCTTTACAGTCTATCACCTATGATTTGTGGGCTCAATTTACCCCACGAGCGATCGCACACTCGTGAGGCCTTAAATGTCGAAGTTTTGGCACTTCAATTTTTTGGCTTTTGTCGATCTACATTAAGGAAGGGTGTGGACACACACCTTTATCGCAGCTCGCACGATTAACCCACGAATGTCGAACCTTCACCCAAGTACGCAATTTAATCCACTTATGATGTTAATTGAAAGATATCTACTCCTCTTCCTACCGAAAGGTTGTATTAACCAAAAGAATCCATTAACATGAAACGAATAGGCAGGAGGCTTATTCTGGTATCCACTTGTTTAAAGGAATCTTAAAACTAGAGACAAAAGAATGAGCACTCGGCCAAAATAAGTCTACTTACCCCGGTTATTGATTGAATGCCGACAGAAGGACTTGAAAGCCTACGAACATTTGAGCACAAAAACACATGAGAAGGGTCAAAGAGTCAGTAACACTAAACCGAAACACTCGACTTCATCAGAGAAGAAAACCATCATAAAAGGACCAAGAACCTAATCAAGAACAAGAAATACTTACCCAAACTCAGCTGATAGGAACGGAATAACAAAGTAATAGTCGGCCACTATGAGAGCCTAAATTCCTAAACAGACACAAACCCAATGCATTGAGAAGGGAGAAGTATTCGACTAGCTTGAAAAGAAAAGAAACGACAGAAGGGTAAAAAAGAAATTGAATTCGACTTAGTCATACCTTAGGAACCATAAAAGAATTGTTGAGAAAAAGAAATAAAAGGTTCGATTATGAGAGTAAAACCGAAAGAATAAAAGAGGGGAAGAAGAAGAAAGGCAAAGTTTAGTCGAATGGTAAACTACAATTGAGGAGAGGGGGATACCAGATTCAGCTTTTAGAAAAGAAAGTAAAGAAAGAAAAATGTCCAAATGGTCACAAAGGTAAAGCATGAAATTGCCAAAAGAAGAGAAAGAAACCAAAATGCAAAAAGGGGAAAATAACCCGAAATGCCAAAAAGAGAATTCGGCACCCATACACTCTTAAGTTTTCGTACCTGCACTCACCAAACCCCTTAGCCGAATTTTCACATACAAGCTACCTAATTCCAGCTACAACTCTCCAAGCTTCAAATTCCTTGATTCACTCCACCCTTTTCTCCATAATCCACTCCTTCAAATCCCCAACAATCAACATCCTATCCCTTGACCCCTTCCCCTTTTACCAAGTCCACAACCACTCAATAGAGTTTTAGTCTACCACCAACACTTGCTGCCCTAAGTAGCAAAATAAATATCCTTTTGCATGCAATGGGATTCGAACCCAAACCCTCCCAGTTGCTAAACACGTCACTTGCCACCAAGCCACAAGGCTCTTTTTGTGACACATTTTACCCAAAAATATTTATTAAGCCTACAAGCTAAAGCCAAGGTTCACTTAAGGGGAAAAACTAAATTTTTTGCAAAAGCCCATACTTGAACCCAGGCTTCTTAAACACTCCCACACACATCCAAATCACTTAGCCAATAAAGCAAACATGAAATTTGTGTCACTTTCTTGCTTAACTAAAATATTTATGAGCAGTCTCCTAACCGCTCCCATGCTCAAGGCCTAATACTTCTAGGCCCAATTTTGGGGCGTTACAACATCCGAGCTTATTGAGTGGTCCAACTTCATAATGGATGTGATACATGTGATGAATGGCCATGTGTCCCCTGCACCCTAATTATGCAAGTCAGTATGCTTAGTAGTAAACACATGGGCTAAGACACGGGCATGTGTCTTGGCCGTGTAAGAGACATGGCCTACCCACAAGGGCGTGTACTTTGGCCTTGTGAAGTCTTCACCTTTTTTATGAAAAATTCATTTAATTTAATTGACCACACGGTCTAGTCACACGGGCGTGTGATACGACCGTGCGACCCTAAATTGGTGCTGACGTCATAGTCAAAGAGTTACACGGCTGGACGACACGGGCGTGTCAAGAGCGGACGAGCGTGTCCCCTGTCTCACACGGGCGTGTGGCTCTGTATTAGGGAAAATTTCCCAAACTTTTCTAAAGCCCCAAATTCAGTCTCGTATCTTTTTCGATGGTTGTTTTGGGCCTCGTAGGCCCATATCAGGGACAAATTGTGTATGTATGAATAAAATTTTCTTTGAAGAAAAATTTTATAGCCCGAGTTTTGCATAAATGACTGTGTATGTGTTTGATAACCCCTCGTATCCTATCCTGGCCTCGAGTACGGGTAAGGGGTGTTACAAAAAGTGAATAAATCCACAAATGGATTTAGGATCTATTCTTCTTGGGTTCAGTTCGATATACTATCAGTCCAATTAATCACATCTATGTCTCTATCTTCTAGGTGTTATTCGGTTTGATGCCCTAAACAAGGTATGTCCTTAATTGGACCTGATTGACAGCATATAAGTCTTTCAATTAGTGTACTCATTTTCGATTAGGCTTAGAACATGTTTAGATTCTTCTACTAATATAAGTTGTCTTTTCATATTACTGTTCAAACACGTAATACCACTATGTATTAGTTTAAACATTAGACAATCAATGAGTTGATATTTGCTTCTATTTTTCTTTTCATGAAAAAACCACATGAGGACATTATAAAAATTACATTAATGTAATCCATGAATTATTTTATTAACCAATCTATTCAAAAAAATTACAAGTGTACATAGATGATAATACTACACTTATGGCACCAGATCCAACACTCTTCCACTTGCCTTAGTAAATTAGATGAGTCATGTTTCACATTCATATACCCTCCATATGTTTCCCAAAGAACTCTGTAGCTAGTAAAGTCATGGTAAAACAAATCCCCAAGGTTTGTCGCTAGATGCGATCTTTAACTACATCAGTATTTCGTCAAACATTACTGTCTTCGTTATGATACTTTCTATCAATGTGTTTTATCCATATGTGATATCTTTAGGGTTTAGCTATACACACTTGTTAAAGTGTCATAGCTTTTCCATACCTCACATTCGGCCCTCATAGTGAAGTTAGCAATGCAACCATGCTTAGCACTTATTCACACTATGGACTTTCCGTTTAAGACAAAAACATAGCCCGATCTCGGTTTCCTCAAATCTCAACATATTAGAAAGTAAAAATTAGTATATCTGATAAGAGTAAGATCTCCTCCATAATACAGAAGCATAGAAGCCCTTGTTCTTCATAAATACTTGAGTATATGCTTAAATGCTTGTCAGTGCCTTGGTTCTAGATTCATCTGATATCAACTCACTAGCCCTACTATGAAATACATATTTGGATATGTGCACACCATAGCATACATTAGACTTCCTACTGCCAAAGCATAAGAAACCTTTCTCATGTATTTTCATTAGCGACACCCATATATGGCATTGTATACTGAAGGTTAGTTAACCACAAAGAATTCCATCATTCATGTAATCACACATTCTCATCCCAATGGTTGGTAAGAGCGTGATCGACTATTTCACTTCAATGTACTGATTAGTGAACTCATAAATAAGGCTAACTTATTTAGATTAACTTTTATCTAGTCTATTTGCTAAAAGGAATCCTAGGGTAAAGCATCCACAACAACTATCCCCTATTATTCTCTTTTCTTTATGGTTAGTGGTGGTTGTAGTTATCACCAAAGGATCATTCCCTTCATCATCAGCCACAATCTTTTAATCAGATTCATTAAAACTTACTTTTTATATATCTCTTTCCCTATGGCTTTTAAAGGGTTTTTTCTACCAATGCTCCTACATTGGGCTTTACTTCATGTATTCGAGGTAAGTCATTCTTTCATCATACCCACTATAACATGGAGCTATTTCTTATCCCCTATCTCCATTTTCTTAGGCCTTTCTTTTTCATGGTTCCCACTCTATGTAAGGTGTCTTTCTTTCCACCAATTGTCCCAACTTACATTGCATTACAACTTTTTCTATGGCATTCATCCAGTCCCTACACTCTTTCGAGCTATTCCTCAATACCTACACCTTTCCCCCGGCCGCCATTGAATGGGAAAAAGCTTCTTAGGTGTTGGGGCTCTCGATACCTGTTCTTTAATGACATGATTTAAAATATGTACTCAGGATACATTCAAGTTAATGCACAATTAGAATTTATAATAAGGGGCTTATTCTTTCAGTGAAACTTTTTCACTTGCCTCGATTGTTTCCTCCTTAGCAAAGAATGTTTATAAAAGGGTTATTTTTACATAATGACTCTAAGACAAGGTTATTTCTCTAATCCTTTGAGTAAGCTTACCTCAACACCTCTGTCCTTTTCGTTGAAAATTGATTCCTGTCTTAGCTTGAGGTCACGTGTACGTGGCTTAAACCACTCAACTCTTCGATATCAACATAGCAGTCTACCTTCTCATACAATGCATATCTCATATGTTGATAGGTTACTCCAATCATGAAAGCTTGAATTTCCTAATCATCCATTAAACCTTTAATTCTCTTTGTGGTAGTATTAAACAACTAGATGTATTCTTACAAGACTTCACCTTTCTCTTGTCAAGTACCGAAAAGTATTGTGGTGTTTTTTGTCATAACGATATTGGCAGAGTGTTAGCCTTCAAATTAAAAATTCAATTCATTAAAACTACCAATAGACCTACTTGGGAGAGTTAAATACCAACTCCTAGCGTGATCTCGCAATGTTAAAGAAAACAACGAACTTTTAAGTATCAAAAGCTCCTATACTTATATAAACGTTATATTGATGTTGATGGTTCCTTGATCCTCTATTCCCTTATATGTTTCCTTCAGTAATTTGAAAGAACCTAGGATTGGTTTTGCTGCAACTTGGGTAGTTAATGGACCATCTATATATTAAACCAATGAAATCTCTTCTAGTCTTGCCAATACTTTTAGAAAATCTATTTCTCTTTTTAAAAGCTCCATTTGCTGCTAATTGGGGAGCTTATTGGCACTACACCAACCCTTTCTAGACCATGCTCACATCTTTCATTTTTATTCTAGTGGGATAATCCCTTGCCCAACTGTGATGAGATTGTTTCCTATTTTTTTAATGTTACACTTTTTGTCTTTGGATGGTCTCGCTTTACCCTTGACTCGCGGATAATTCGAGTGTTTTTTTAAATCATATATTGTAGCTAGTTATACTTTCTAAAAAAAGTCAAAGTTGCTCCTAAAACTTAGTATATTCTTGCACTGTAAGGGCTATTGTTCTGCATGGTAAGATTTTCTACCCTTTAGTGTTGCAATTATTGGTTTGTTCCAGTAAGATTTACTTGATTTGGGTAACTTTGATAGTGCCTAGTCAACTTCTCCTATCGTGGTAGTTAGTAATAGTCTCCATGGTCACCTAGCTAACCACACTAGTTGTAATCGGTGTAATCCTAGTTGTTGCTAATAATTTTTTCCTTGATCATAGTTGTATTGATAGTAATCGTCTTGACTATATTGGTTTTTTCCATAATCATACTAACTGAAATATTTGTTTTAATAACACTAGGCACCCTATTCATAGTTGACCTTATTAACTTCTCCTGGGATGTTCTAGCTCAGTTGAACCATAGCTTGTCTTCTAACTCCCATAACAGGTGCCAATTTTTATAATAATTAAGTCATACTAGTTTATAATGATGATGGTTTACACCATATGAAGTGCAAAGAGTCATTGGAATCGCTAGTTTTAAGGAGTTGAGGCATGTTTGAGCAAAGTGTAGGCATTTTATAATTACTTGTTCTTCTTCTTTTAGAAGAGGGAGTATAACGGGTCCCTTATCCCATGATTGCCTCCTTGATAGAGTCCAACCTACCCCCAAATTAAGGTATGGTCCAAATATGAATTTTTTTTATTAGTGAGCCTTGAAAGTTAGAAACATTAATGAAATTGGATCTAATATGATGGTTATGGTTGATAGCATCGCAGTGATGCTCTATCCATATGGTGTAGAGTGCTCATGTGTAGGAGGCATAATGAGCCCTAAAGCATGGGGTATAATAAGGGTATTTTCATCTTTTTGTCTTTTTGTATAAATTGTTTTCTTATAAAATATAACTATGGTGAGATTTTAACACAAGACATCATGATCTTTAACGAAAGCCTCATTTGATGTTTATATTTTTTTAGTGAATATATTTTTTACTTAATAAATAATTTGGTACTATAATGGAAAGATTAGTTAATGAGATCATTTATTTTAGTAGTTTTCTATATTATAGGAAGTTGAAGGTGAATAGGAGTAGTGTAACACCCCAAAATAGGGCCAAGGAGTTTTAGGGTATTTTAGGAATTTTGGCCTATATGAACTCAGAATTTCGTAAGGTTGGTACTTGGTAATGTTTTAGACTATGGCATCTTAACTGTAAAATCAATTTTTTGAAAATGTGTCTTAAAACCCCTTAATTTTAAAAAAAGGACTAATTTGTAACAAAGCCAAAATAGTGAGAATTTATATGACAATTTAACCAGTTTATAAAATTGAACCTATTTCTTCCCCATCAACGTGTTTTCACGTCAGTTTCTTTTCCCCTTCATTGTGCTTGTCGTCCCTTGCTTTTCCCTTGCTATTTCTTTCAATTTTTTTATTCCCGAACTACAATACATTGATTTCACATCATTCCCAAGCTATTATCATCATAAATCTTTAAGAAAAACACTCAAAACTTCATAGATTTCATCATCTTCTCCAAACATAGGTTTTTCAGATTTACGTCAAAACTCCTTCATTCTTTCAACAATGGTAATCATTCATGTATCCATTAGTTTTTAATGTTATTTAGACTCTAAAACTGAATTATTAGCCCTCAAATCGCATGTTTTAAATAAAACTCAAAAATCGAGCCATTAATGGTGGATTTCAGGATTTTGCATAAAAGCTTGGTTTCAAAGTGATTTTAAATTTTTTTAAGCATGATTACAAGGTTTTTAAACTTACCTTGAAGTTTTATTAAGGATTTCTAACGTTTTAATGATTTTTTTTTAAAATTGCCTGAAAGATGTTGAAAAATGTTGATACCATGAATTGACTAGATTTGTCTAGTTTCAAGGTTGCGAATTAGGTGTAAATGATTAATTAGATGAACAGAATTGATTTTAGGCAAGAAGGTTGAGCATAGATTAAGATATTAGTGTTTAAAGTTTTTTAGTCTAATAGTTTAAGTTACGTGGGAACTTAGCTTAAAGCTTGTGTTCTAGTTGTTTTAAGTGAATTTTTGGTTGTTACTTGATTGTGGTTATTGTATGATTTTTGTGTGTAAAGCCCCGAATTTGTTAGAGCTTGCTACGAGCTAGGGAAGAGTTAGTTGAGCTTTTAGCTTTTTGACAAAAGAATAAAGTGGTGAGTGTATTGAATTGCTACTCGTAAACATGAGTCATGTGTTATTTGGGAACTTAGATGTTGCCTAAGCCCTTACTCTAAGTTTCGAGTGTACATTTTCTTGAATGTCTAATTATCTTATGGTTGTGTATTGTGCATGAAATGTGATAAGTGAGAATGGTGATTATTGTGTGTAGTGTAATTATATATATTGAAATTAATGTGTAATATATATGTTCTATGACTATGCTAGTGTTTTGTAAAAGATGTCAATATGCAGTGATAGTGCACGAATAATCGATAAGTAATATGTGTTGTTTTTCAGATATTTTTGGCCTTGTGATCTTGGAACCATTGGATATAGTTGGCATGCCATAGGATTGTGAGTACTCATTGTATAGTGGTTTTAGGCGTTGAGGCCCTGGGACATGTTTGGAGGGATAAGGGAATGAGAGTTAAGCTCCATCCAACAGGACATGTGAGGGGAAATAAGGAGAGTGTTAGCTATATGCTACACTTTTGGGACAAGTTTGAATCTATGGGTCTATGTGGTGTAATGGAGATCTATGTATCCAATGTGTGATGATAGAGCTCACTATATGTTTCATATCCCAAATGTCATCTTATCATATTTTATGTAATCGTGTGGAATATGTTCTATGCTTGAGTGAGAATATATGCGTTGTGAGAATGAACTATTAGACGATGCATGATTTAATACTACATGATGTTAAACTTAAGAATAAGGTACTTGTGAGTAAATGATTGGTGGTGTTGCATAATGACATGTTTACGTTGTGAAAATTCTTTTCATTCAGTAAGCTTGTAGAAGCTCACCCACTCATTTCAACCTATGTAGATTAGTAACGACACGGTGTGGGCAGTGTGTTTTCCGAGGGAGAGATCCAAGGAAGACTGATCACTCATCGTAGGTGCTTTATTATTTTACTCGTATTAGGGAGACAGGCAATGTGGTAGAATTGCTATGGCTATGTTGAGTTCTAGACAATTTGGTTTGGTTTATAAGGTCTTCATGATATTATTATTCTAGAATAATAGACATTGATGTTGGCATGATGATTCTTGTTTGGATGATTTGACATTTTGGACTGATAAATTTAGCCGTTGAATGATGAAACAAATAAAGTACTTGAAGCATGTTGCCTAAGGACTATAACAATTGAATTATTTTCTCTTCTATGATGCATTTTTAGCTTCAGTAGCAGAGGTACCGATAGTTGGCTTTAAAAATCGATACCTCTGTGAATTAAAACAAATAAGAAAATAGAATAAGGATTTGGTATCGATACCTTATCTCGAGTATCAATACTCGAGACTAAAGTATCGATAATTTTTAGCAAGTACCGATAATTTTCGACAAATAAGAGTTTTGTCAAGAAATAGTATGCTCATTTGGTATCGTTTTTCTAAGCGGTATCGATACCACTTAAAGAAAATATCGACACCTTAATGTCAGTACCGATACCTACGGACTTTTTATGAAAGTTTGCTAATTAACCCTTATACATGATTCTGGTTGCATGTATGACCAATTAACAAATGTTTTGCATGTAACAATGTTAATTAACTATTTGGACAACTTAAAACTTATATGGGTTAACAAAAGAAGACCACTTTACTTGAATCTAGTTTCCTATTGACGTACATGAGACAAGACGGTGGTGTGGCATCCTGTATTTGGGCTTGGCGACCAGGTCGAGTATCGAGTGTTACAAGTAGTTTTCCTATATTATAGGAAGTTTAGGGCAAATAGGAGTAGTTTTCTTATTTCGATTCTAACTGTGATATGGCATGTATTTTTTTCATCCTAAAGTTATTCATTTGTTTTGTAATAGTTAGTTTGCTCTGCATATTGCTTATAATCATGTTAGTCACGAACGTACGAAGCATATTGAGGTGGATTGTCATTTTATTCAGGATGCAATCCAGGAGGGTCTTATTTCTCTATCATATGTCTCTACTACAGATCAACTAGCAGATTTATTTACAAAGGCTTTGGGAAAGAAATAATTTGATTATTTTCTTAGCAAGTTGGGTATTTACAATTCGCATGCTCCAACTTGATGGGGGTATTACAGAAAGATTAGTATATGAAATAATTTATTTTAGGAGTAGTTTTCTATATTATAGTAAGTTGAAGGCGAATAGGAATAATTTTCCTATATTATAGGGAATTAAGGGTTGTAATGACCCAAAAGTCAGTGGTGTCAAAAATAGCGATTTTGAAACCCTACTCTCCGATGATCAAGCCCATAAATATTGTTAATTAATATTTACGAGCCGATTATAATATTATATTAAATTTTTTATGGATAATTTTGTCAAATTGGTGACAAATTAAGGTACAAGGACTAAATTATAAAAGCGGTCAAAGTTAATTGCTATAGATTTTTATTTGTTAAAAGGCTTATTTAATAATTAGAACAAGGTGTGAAATGGCAATTTAACCACTTTATTATTATGATAGGCGGTTTGGTTATATATATAATAATTTTATAATTTATAATAAACAAAATATAATGTATAATTTATAAATGAAAACAAATTAAGTGGAAAAAGAGAGATTAAACATCATCTTACTCATCCCACCATTTTCCATAGCTAAAAAAACCAAGCTTTTGGCCTAAGGGTTTCCAGGTTTACATCTTCAATTGGTTAGTTCAATTTAGTTCTTTTCTCGTAATTTCTATATTTTTGAGATCTCGAGAGCTTGATTTTGTCACACCCTCAACATCGGTGAATCTGAAAAGATGAGTAACGTATGTATGTAAACTATTTGGCGCACTGTGCAACATGATCCGCCACCCTGTTGGCCTAATGACGAGTAAGAGTATTGGTGCATACTAACAAAGAACCCTATTGGCAGTATCTAAGGATTAAATTGCAGAATAACTTCAAGTGAAGAAAGAGTACACTCCAGAGTTTTGATTGATCACTAAAAACCTATCAAGTGTATGAGAAAACGGTATGGGACTTAATTGGCCTTAAAACCACACCTTACGTAGGTCACCGCCAAGATATGGTACTCCTGATCTGTATGAATACTATCCAAGTAGATCTGTATCAGTTTAATTAGGAGTTGTTGGGATTTTGCAGCATCAGAAGCAGAGATCAGAGTAAAGAGCAGAGCAGTAACATGTATGAAAGGTTTCTTGAACACTAAAACAAGAAAACTAAACAAATCATCACAGCATCATGGTTGGCCACTTCTTATTAGAAGTCAATTGGATTAATTTGACCCTCCTCATGACTGGTCAACAATAAGTTAAACCTTCGCCAAATTTTCTTTTACTTACCCTGGATTTGGAAGGGAAATTAGGGGGATCGAGAGTATATTTATGGGAAGAAGAGATTTCAATGGTTTTTCTATCTACTTAATGTCTAGGTTCTCCTTTCTAACCTCAACATTCTCTTCTTCTTCTTCGTTAAGATCAAAATAAGATCTCGTTTAATGAGTAGATGATTCAGTCTTCTGATAAGTCTTACAGCTTTGCACATTATGATTACAGAAGAAAAGGGTGTTACAGGAAGGCCCTGCTTGAGGGTCCCATGTAGTCGAAATGTTAGTAAAATGTCTATAATGGGGATTCTAATAGAAATCTTATGTTCTTTTAAGTAATTTCTGTTATTGTCTTGGGACGAATATTTGAAAAAAAAAGCCTCAGGCCGAGGTTAAGGTAGGTCTCTAATGAGTCTCTAAACCCGACTTTTGCACACTATTAATATGATTCCTTGTATGGTAGATGCGCATATCTCCTTGAGAAGTTGTTGTGTGTATGCATGGTTGTGTGTTCTCTATGAAGCATTCGTATGTATGCACTGTATGAATATGACAATGTGCAGTAAGTATGCATGGGAAGTTATATGTTAAGAAGTATAGCTCTGTTAAAAGTATGAGCAAAATCTATGTAGATGCATCCATTGTGTCATTTGAGTGATGCATGATAATCTATGTTGGCATTAAGAGGGTTCGGGCTGAGTGTTGGAAAATTATGTGATACAATAATGAACCCCGCGGTGGTACTTTGATGACGTCCATTAGTAAGTAAACATGAAAGCCATTATGGCGAGTATGTTTTTTGCTGGGACAGTAAACACAAAGGTTAGTGAGGTAATTATGTAGAAAGACCATGGCCATGGAATATTCTAGAATTGACAGATGAGCCGCATTTTGCCTACTAAGGTTTCTACATGTCCAAGGGGCGATGATGGACAAACCTCAGGTTATGCTGATTTTAGGCAAATCCATATCGTCGAACATGACAATTGGCATGGTGCCTTGATGGCAAACCAAACCAAGCCTTTTATGGTGAATATTTTGTAAAGCCTTTATGACGAATACTCTGTAAAGCCTTTGTGGCAAATATTCTGTAAAGCATTTGTGGTGAACTCCTTATAAAGCCTTTCTAGTGAATATTATATTAAGCTTCAGTGGCGGAGTAATCTAGGGAATACTTGTGGCACATTTTCTAGAAAGTCTGTATTGTGAATTTTGTACCGCCTAAATGATGAGTTAATATTCCACCCTTGTGGCAATACCTGGGCATGTCTATTAGGAATTATTTGAAATAGTTCATGGCAGTAAACCCGTTTAATCATAATGCCATAGTGATCTGCCATGTCATGGAATTTTGTGTATTAGGAATATTGGTGGCTAAACTTGGAATTTCTTAGGTCTTGTACTAAAGTCACCTGGGATTTTGTTGCTTGAATTTCAACTTTGTATTCTTCTAAGCAAGTATGTTTGTCTGGACTAATTTGAATATACTGTGTAGCTGGTGTGCTGAAAATCATTGGGTACTCTAAACGAATCCGTCAAAAGTAGTATCCGTTGAGTTTTGTTCGGGGAAGTGTATCCAACTACTATCTACAAAGAAATTATGTAATGGGATTCGAAATATGTTGTGAATTTTGAGATCCGCCAGTCGGATGAAATATGTATAAGGCGGTTAAGTGTAGAAATTGGCGCATGGTTATTCGCCAACTAGGAATCAAAAACGTATCTGCCAAGGTCTGAAAGGAAATCCAAAACCCTTGAGTTGAGAAATTCTACAACACCGCTTAAAGGTATTAATGAATAAGGCTCACAAAGTTCCTTTGAACTTATATGTGTCGTTTGGTATGTAGGTTCTGAGAATCGAACTAGTGCATCGAGATGGACCAAGCCAGGGATGCGCCATGGTGGCAGATTGAGGGTAATGTTATGCATATAGAGGGACACTTTTAGAAACATGTTTTCAAATGGAAAATAGTAATACACACTACGAATATGTCTGTTTAATCAAACATTTATGTTGTAAGGCTTTATACTACCTTCGAGAGTCTGTGACAAATGAAACATGTTTCATTCAAACCTTTTGACTTAGAAATAATTTTAAATAAATAATAGGTACATTGAATATGATTTTCACAAATTGTAGCATTTTGTTTTATGTAAGTATTGTGACATCTTGTATTCAGGTTCAGTAAATCAAATCGGGTATAGGATGTTACAGATTTAGCTAACTTGTGTGTTAATTTTTAAAACTATTAAAGTTTTTTAAATATTTCCATTGTTGAATCTTGAAGCTTTTGGTGTTAAATGGTTAGATTTAAAGCCTAGATATGAAAAAGGACTAGTTTGTAATGTTAAAGTTGTTAGTTCTGGACATAAGGACTAAAGTGTAAATATTTCAAAATTGGTATGAAATTTTTGTAATTATATATTGTAGTGGGCTATAGAAGGATGAAATTGAGAATGGTTTCGAAATTGATACTCAAATTTGAAAGTTATAAATATATTAGTTTAGGACTAAATTAAATAAAATGTAAAATTATAGGGAGCATTTGAAAAATGAAATTGAGCTGATACATGTTTATAATAGGATGAAATAAGAGAGTTGAAATTGATAAATTGAACTGAATAATTGTATAGAACAAGAATTGGACCAAATCAGAATTAATCAAGGTAAAAGGAAAATTTGTTGATTAATCCTTAAAAAATTGATCGTTTTTTAAATTTCTAGGTAAGTTCATATGGAACTTACTATGCAAATTTTATGATATGTTTGATTATATTTAATGTGTATTAATTAGATTGATTATAACTTTGATGATATTGGCTTATAAGGGACTAAAACGTAAATTATGAATTGTATGACAAGTACGAATAGGTACATGGTTGTTGGCTTAAATTTATTATGTGTTTAATATTAATAGATGGCATGCTAGAATTATATAAGTTTTGAATGGAAATTTGGTATAAATAATTGGTGCCCTATTGAGTTGGGTGAGTTGAACGATTATAAAAATGAGAATATTGTAGGTCAAAAATGGTATGTATGTAGGACTAATATATATATGTTTATTTTGGGATGATTGCTTCAATTTGAACCTTGATGAATGTTTACTTTTGAAATGGTAAAGGACATATGAAGATGTGTATGTGATGGTAGCTTGTTATATGGCATATGTATCATTTGAATGGTAAAATTTGGTAGATTCATAATCGCTTGAACTTGGTTATATGTGGCATGAACTTAGGAGATGTCATATTATCTTATTATGCTTTGTTTGGTTGGGAACATAGTTGATATTGAGCCTATAATGTACTTGGCAAATGTTTAATATGCACAAGTTTATAATCATGTTATGGTATATATATGTTGGTTTATAAACTACATGATTCAGCATGAATGAATTCAAGAATTAGATGGTTAATTAATTAAAATTGGATGTTTCTTAGTTGGATCGTTTGAGGTCTCGGTACTTTACCAAATAAACTGTTTTCATAATGACAAAATGTCAATTTGGTATCGATATCTGGCTTTGGTATCGATACCTACAATTGAATTTTGAAAAGTTTTCAGTTTGGTCCTCCTGCAAGCTCGTGATAACTCCAGAGCCCTCATAAGCTCGTTTAAAGCCTAGTTTTAATTGAATATTAATTTATACATGAATCTATAACACGAATAAATGATGGAATAAATTGTTTCTGTATTGTATGTACCTTGAGGGTGTTACATGAATTGGGTTTATATGCAAATTAACTCATTGTGTGGACTGTGTAAATGTACAAATTGTGTCAAGGCGTGAACTATCACTATAACGTATGTGTGAATTGATTCTGTAAGTAGTAACGCACTAACTAATTTTTTGTCATGTATACTAGAATTGGCTTTGTCAAGTGTTTGCAAATTAATTCACTAAAGTTTTTATATGTGAACTAACTTGGTATGATGTATAGATACAAGTTGAACCGTTGAAGAATCCTATAGCTCAAGTCCAGTGACCGAATTAGGCAAGGGGTGTTACAAGTTTTGTTTACCTAACATGTTTATATCGAGATTGTTAAGCTTGGGAACTTCAAGTTAAAAGTAAATGGTAGATATATGCATAAAGATATACATTTTTACTTAGATTAGAACTGTTAATGCTAATATTATCTTTTTAAATTATAAAAATACTAATGAATGCTTTACCCAGCATATGGATTGTTTTTCTCATGCACAGGTTAGATTTAATGCAAGGTTTTCATGCATCGACCTTAGCATCCAATCCGCAGTCCTGGTCTCAGAAATGCTGGTTGTTTCAAACGTTACTTATGGTTGGCATGTACCTAATAGATTAAGTTTTAAGGTAGTTGGATGATGTTTCAATTAAATGTTATACCTTATATTCAAGTAGAAAAATATATATATTGGATTTATTGTTTGTTATTAGGTCTTTTTATAAAACAAATATCAATTTTCTTTTGTATTACTACGGAATGTTTATTGTCAAATAATTATCACATAAATTGCATAATTAAATTGTCAATTGATCACAGTTGATCCGGCAATGAATGTGACACTCTGTAGCTCAGACTCAGCGGTAGGATCAACTTTAAGGGTGTTACAAGGGCGAATAGGAGTAGTTTTCCTATTTTGATTCTAAGTGCGATATGGCATGTATATATATATTCTATTGGAAAAAATATATTTTTGAAAGATTTAAGGCATATTCTCGATTGGTAAAAGTGGAGATTTGAATCATAAAATTATGGTTTTATATTCTACCTTATGAGACCTTTACAATAGTATATAATATACTCAAAATGATTAAGTGATGAATGAGAAATTAATGCTAAAAGAAAGAAACTTGTGAATTATGTTGAGGAAAATGGAAATCCCAACCTGCACAACATCGGCAACGCAAAATGTCCAGATCGGTCAAGCCCTTCTAAGCCTATGAATATTTTAGCCCAATACGTAATTTTATTTTCCCTCGGCAGAGCTTATCTCTTCAAATTCTGTTTGCAATTAAAAGGACAAATATTAAATTGAGTTTAATGGCTCCTTTAATTCAAACGTTAATTTGGGTTTTTAGTAGCTCATTAATTCAAGGATGCTAATGGCTCCACTACTCAAAAAAAATCCAAACATTCTTTCATTTTGAATAATTTGTTTAAACCGGAATAATCTGGAGGAGAAAAACACACTGAATTTTCCTCTATTTTTCCTGAAAAAAATTTCGAGATCTTTTTCCTGCATATTCCAAGCTTGGTTTAGGTGATAGAAGAAAGCTAGGCCACACTTTATTGATCACTATAGTCGTGCTACTGTCATGCTCATCTCGTTTTTGTATCCTAGGAGACAATCGACTAACATTTCTCCAGCACCAAAGGAGCGACCGAATCTGTCTAAAGGAAACTGTGAAAACAGGCCTCAACTACTAGTTGAATTTCTGCCTACCTATGAGTACAAAATTTCAATCCAGTTTTATTTCTAATTTCAATTTTTCAAGTTATTTTATTTATATATCTATATTATTCTGGTTTGATCTTGTGATTTAAATTAATATTTTACATTACTGTTTATTTCACTAACGTATTTGCAGCAATCTTAAAATCGATTCTATTCCACTTTCTAATCCGAGACAAACAGGAAACTGACGTAAATTTGTATACTATTTGTAAACAGAAACCAATTGAACAGTTCTATTTTAAGGTTTTATACCTGCCATTCAACAGAATTTGTTCAATTTTCTATTTTGAAACAGAAATCACTTGAACAATTTTGTTTTCGAATTCTAATCCTGTCATTCAACAGAATTTATTCGATTTTTCTTTTTAACAATAATCGTTAGAGAATAACAATTTTGTTACCAGAAATTGGTTATTGATTTTATTTCAGAATTTTTAGTTCCTAACTAAATTCTGTCGTTTAATAGAATTGAAGGGTAGTATAAACTGGAAATTAAATTTTTTGTTTATTATTATTACTAATTCTGATTCCGTTTCTGAAATCTTAACAGAAAATGGAAACTCCCACCAATTAACCCAATTCATGATCTAGAGTGTTCATTCCAACTCAGGCTTCAAATCAAATTTCAATGTTGCTGGTGGTTGTAACCTACAACGAGAAGCCTGCGAAATTCTCTGGATAGAATTTCAAGATACGATAACAGAAGATGTTATTCTATTTGACCATGTTGAACTTGGCCAAATTTTTGAAGGATGACCTTCCTAATGTTAAAGAGGGTAAGGTAGATGATGTTACTGCCTTCACAGCTATTGAAGCTTGAAAGCATTCTGAATTCCTATACTGAAATTACATCTTGAATGGGTTGTCAGATGCACTGTACAAAGTATACAGTGTCAAGAAGACGACTAAGGAATTATGGACGTCATTGGACCATAAATACAAAACCGAAGATGCTGGAGCTAAAATTTTTTAGTTGTCAAACTCTTGAATTTTGTAATGGTTGATTCTAAACTAGTTTTGAATCAAATGCAAGAACTTTAACTGATCATTCACGAAATTCTTGCTGAAGGGATGGTCATAACTGAATCCTTCCAAGTGGTAGCCATTATTAAGAAGCTACCCCTTGCTTAGAATGACTTCAAGAACTACCTAAAGCATTAAAGAAAAGAAATGTAAGTGGAAGACCTAATTGCAAGACTTCAAATTGAAGAAGACAATAGAGGTACTGGTAAAAAACTCAACAAAGTAGTAAATGTCAATGGTGCTAAGGCGAACGTGGTAGAAGTTAAGAAGGGAAAACAACCTTAAAATGCATCTAAACTAGGACCAAAAAGTGGCATTTCCAAGAAGCAAAAATTTCAAGGGAAATGCTTCAATTGCAACAAAATGGGGCACATGTCATATGACTGTAGGCTTCCAAAGAAAGTCAAAGCTAACAAGGTCAATGTTATGGAAGAAATTTCCAAGGAAATGTCTGATACGGACTTATGTGCTGTGATTTCTGAAGTGAACATGGTTCACTCAAATCCAAGAGAATGGTGGCTTGATACTGGTGCCACACATCATATCTACTACGGCAAAGACTATTTTTCTAAGGTGGTGCCACGACTTCCAAGATCAAGGGGAAGGGTACTGTGGTCTTGAAGATGACTTCTAGCAAAAAAATCAAGCTTCAAAATGTGTTGTGTAACACCCCTTAACCCGTATCCGTCGCCAGAACAGGGTTACGGAGTATTGCCGAAACTTTCAGAACATGTAACTGCCCGATTTTAGGTCTAGTCAGAATAGTAGTTTCAGGACCACAAATCTGACGCAAAAAAAAATTATTTTTATTATATTTTTATGGTCTAAAATTCTATGGAATGATTTCATGAAAATTTCGTTCGAAAATTTTGACGTTAGGGCACTCAATTTAATCAAAATGACTAAATTGTAAAAAGTGAAAAAGTTGAGTTCTACATGTTAAAGGTGTCTAATTGCTATGAAATTTTAAATTGAAGGTCCTTAAATAGTACTTAGACCATTGGTTAAGTTGTTGGACAAAAATGGACATGGTTAGGTATGTTTCTAAAGTTTTTCATTAAGGGAATTTTAGTAATTTGGTAATTAAATGAATTAAAAAGCCAAATTAAAAGCCAATTTTCTCCATCTTCCTCCCATGGATGAATTTTACAAGGAGAAACCATGGCTATGGTTTTTCAAGCTTCCAAGCTCGATTGTAAGTCCGTTCTAGCCCCATTTTTATTGATTTTTATGTTTTTGGAATCCTTGTAACATGATCTATCTATTTCTACCACTAATTTAAGACATAATCAAAGTCTAAAATTTTTTCCATGGTGGATATTTGTGTATTTTGATGTTTAATGGTAGAAAATACATGTTAGTTGTTTGATAAACAACTTTTCCTAAGTGATTTTCGGTGAAAATGCCTAAAACAGACTTATTTGTAAAAAGTTGTAAAGTAGGTGTTAAAATGTGAATTAAAGAAAAATGTGGGCTTCTATAAGCATATATAAGGTTCGACTAGGCATGGGTATTGAAGAAATTGAGTACATTTCATTTTACAAGCCTAGGGACTAAATTGTAAAAATGTGAAACTTTAGGGGCAAAAATAGAAATTTTGCCATAATATGATTTTTGGCTGATTTGAATAGTATAATGATTAAATAAATTAAATATGATATTATAGACCAAGAAAAATGAGATTCTGAACTAGAACGGGAGAAAAACAGGTATTTGATAGTTAGGTCTTTTTCGTCATTTTTATGCCGAGATAAGTTCGTGCGTTTAATAAGCATTAATTTATATATGTATAAATGCTTAATTGATATGATTGTGGTAAATGCTATATTATTGGAAAGAAATGTGAATGCTATTGAGTATGATACTACGGAAATGACCGACAGAGATTGGATACAGCAAAAATCCCGATTGTACTTTAGGAATAGATCGGATACAAATTTCATGACATTAGGGTTATTGAGATTACGTGTAATGTAACACCCCTAACCCGTATTCATCGTCGGAATAGGGTTACAAGGCATTACAAGATATTACACATCAATCACATACATTTATGTAATCATTATCGTAAACTATTCATAGACATTCACATTTATCCCTTACAAGGTAATAAAAAACCTTAAAACATGTATAAGAGTGGTTCGGGACTAAACCAATCACATAAAAAAGCTTCCGGACACTAGAAAAATTATGCAATAACAGGTCCCATGCCCGTGTGAACAGGCCGTGTCATAGGCTGTGTGAAAATAGGGCATACGTATTGACTTGTACCACACGGCCGGAGACATGCTCGTGTGCCTTGGTCGTGGTCGAAACTAACTTGGGTCACACGGCTAACCACACGTCCGTGTGTCTAGCCCGTGTACCCTTCGAAATGGCCACACACCCCCATGAGCTCAGGCTGCGTGCCTCATACGGCCACCAGACATGCCCGTATGTCTAGTCCGTGCTTGAGATTGACTTTAAATTGTAGGACTACCCCAAGGGACACACGGCAATATAACACATCCTTGTGTCTTACACAGCTGAGACACATGCCCGTGTCTAAACCTGTGCGGACAAAAATAGGTCATTTGCAAGGCCAATTTGCCACCCTAAAATCATGTACACATAGCAACCAATTTGAAACCATTACATCACATAAATAGGCAGCCAAACATACCAAATCATATACATATTATGCCATCTATACACAACCATTTCAATTACCCAATTTTATAACCAAAACCTACCAAATCATTATGCCAAAATCTATAAACTTGCATAATATCTATATGCATTCTATCATCACAGTTTTACCTATTTCATGCCATATAACTTACCATTTTAACATCACATAAACAAGCCACACATAAGGCATCATATACATCACATTATATCACTTATCAAGCACATAACATAAGTCAACTTATATGGCTAAAAACATAACAACATTTCCAACAAAGAATAAGCCAAATCTCAAGGCTATAATCTTAACACTAAACATATCGTTTACTCACTAGCCTATACATGCCATACATTAATATTTTCAACTTCAAAAGTACCAAAATATCATTCAATAGTGTGACGATGATCCTCAATAATCCTCGAGCTCGTGGTAACTTCGTTAATCTATAAAACAACTGAAAAACACACAAAATAAGTTGTCCAAAGCTTAGTAAGCCATATACAAATAAACTTATCACATTTTCATATAGATCACATCTCAAACAATCATATTCATTTTTACTTCTTATTGTCAAATTTCACATATCTTTCGTACTTACCTGAATCGGATATACATTCATTTGTTCTTTTCTTTCTCCATAATGCCCGTTGAACCGTTTAGAAGCAATAAGGATATTCAGATAGCTCAGAAAGCTCGTACAATGCCAATGTCCCAGACATGGTCTTACATGTAATCAAATACCGATGCCACTGTCCCAGACAGGTACGATGCTGATGTCCTAGACATTGTCTTACACTTGAATCACAGGTCAATGCTAACGTCCTAGACGTGGTCTTGCACAATATCACATCTTGGAGTCCTATGTCATGACAGATGTATCCTATACTATTCCTATGGTTCATACAAGGCTTTCAGATGTCGTAACTTTGTCGATACTTTCTCAGATTCAATTATCAGCTCTCATAGCAATTCAATACATTCCCACAACAATCAAACATATATTATTCAATTTAAAAACATTTATTTGCATATGAACTTACCTCGGAAATAAGAACAGCTAAACGAGTTGATTATTCTACGACCTTCAACTTTCCCCGATCTAATTCTAATTTCTTTTGTTTTTGATCTTTATAAATTCAAATTTCACTAATTTAATCACATTTACTCAATTCAAACCACAAACACATAATTAGGGAATTTTACTCTTTATCCCCTGAAATTTCACATTTTAACATTTTAGTCCCTATTTCATAAAATCACAAAATCCACATAATTTCAACAAACCCATGCATGGCCGAATATCAGAGGGACCTCTAATAGGCCAAAACTTTTATTTATTTCATATTTTGACCCCTAAATTTGCAAATTTTACAAATTAGCCCATAATAATCAAATTCATCAAAAATCCCAATACAAAACATATTAACCTAACACATATCTTTCATTTTTTTATCAATTAACAAAACAAAACTCATGGATTCATCCATGACATATCTCAAAATCATCATCAAATTCAAAAATCCAAGCTTGGGCAAGCTAGAGTACTAAGCAACAATCACAAAAACATAGAAATCATCAAAGACCGAGTCAAAACGGACTTACATGCTTGAACAACAATGGCCGAACCCTAGCTTGGTCTTTTTCTTTCTTTTTCTTTTGATTTTCGGCTATGGATGATAATGGATGAACAAAATTTGATTTTTGTTTTAATTATATTAACATAATATACTAATTACCGTAATAACCTTTATTAAACCATTTTAAAATCACTTAATGGATATCCATTAATGTCCATTAACCTTATCAATGGTCTAATTACAACATACGGACCTCTCATTTAAGAAGCCATAGCATTTAAGCACTTTTAACATATGGAATGTCACTTTTGCATTTTTTGCGATTTAGTCCTTTTTGCAAAATCAAGCACACAAACGACGAAATTTTCACACATATCAAATATCATGCTGTAAACACAGAAAATAATATTAAAATGATTTTTTGACCTCAGATTTGTGGCCCTGAAACCACTGTTACGATTAGGGTCTAAACTAGGGTGTTACAACTCTTTTTGTGACAACCCGAATTAGGGCCTAATCGGAATAGTGGTTTTGTGACCACAAATACGAGATAGAAATAATTGTTTTATAATTATTTTGGGGTTTATGATATGATTGCATGATTGTGTGAAAATTTCGTGATGAAATTCTATGCCTAAAGTGCTTAAATTGAAAATAGGGATTAAATCGAATAAGTTGCAAAATTTACATTTTAGAAGTTTTTAGTATGAAATTGCTTTAAAACATAAATTAGGAGGTCTTAAATAGCAATTTGACAAATTTTAAGTTCATGGACAAAATTAGGACATGGAAGGAATTTTTGAAAGTTTAGTAAGGAGGGGCATTTTGGTCATTTGCATATTAAATGAAATAAAATGGGAAAAATAACACAAAATTTGTTATCATCTTCACTAGTTGCTG
The DNA here is from genome assembly GCA_025698465.1 of Gossypium longicalyx. Taxonomy (NCBI): domain Eukaryota; kingdom Viridiplantae; phylum Streptophyta; class Magnoliopsida; order Malvales; family Malvaceae; genus Gossypium; species Gossypium longicalyx. The sequence continues at coordinate 50,908,729 of CM046995.1, forward strand.
CCGGAAATTGCTCTCCTCCATAGCTAGGGTTTCTTCAACTTTGAAGCTCCATAGTAAGTGATTTCAAGCCCCGTTTTTAATGTTCTTTACGTTTTTGGATTCCCGGTAGCTCGATTAAGCTTATACTAACAATAATTCAACCTAGGGTTCATATTTGGAAAAATATCCATAGGTGAAATTTGTGTATTTTGATGTTTTATGATAGAATATGAGGTTTTAAATTATGTTAGACAACTTATGCTACTCGGTTTTAAGTGAAAACGAGTAAAACTAAGATAATCGGTAAAAATACCTATTGTTCACAACTATGTGTTAGAGTGATAATTTGATGTGGTCATAGAAGATAAAAATGTTCAGCATGTCATAAAACATAAGAATAAGGGCTGAAATTAAATTTCCGAGCCTAAGGGCAAAATTGTAATTTTGTAAAAGTTAGGGGCAAAATGTAATTTTTCCATAATGTGATCTTTGGATTGAAATAAATAGTATGAGTGCTAAATGAGCTAAATGTGTTGTTATAGATCAAGAAAGGCGTGGAATTGACCTCGAACGAGGGAAGGAAAAAGTTTTGGACTAAATCGCAAAATTTCCACATTTTGCACCGAGGTAAGTTTGTATGTAAATATTATATTATTTTCATTTACATTCCTATATATTTCAGCCTATTATATGAATATACTAGCTGATGTTAAAATATAAATCGACTATTGGAAGAATAGAAATAAATAATAGAGAGGATCCCGATTGAACATTCTGAGAGATCGAATAAAATAGAGAGGAGCGTAGCTAGGTCACATGTATGATGCTGAGTGCACATCATGTGTACAAGAAAGCTACGAAATACAATGTAGTAGCTAGGTCACATGTGTGATACGGGATGTATCCCATGTAGACAAGAGAGCTACGTAAGAGATAAATGTAGCTAGGTCACATGTGTGATACGGGATGTATCCCATGTAGACAAGAGAGCTACGTAATAGATAAATGTAGCTAGGTCGCATGCGTGATTCCAAGTGAAGGACACAATGTAGACAAGAAAGCTACGAGACAAATCGGCTAGGTCGCATGAGTGGTATTAAGTGTTCACCATGTGTACAAGAGAGCCGAACTAAATGAAGTATGATGGTGGGGCTGTGTGCTAAAACCATTAAATTTCGAGGATTGATCCGAATTGTTCAACGGGATGGTTTTGTGGTGACATTGTGGTTATGGACCTATACTTGTGATGAATGAATTGTGGTGAAAATGATTTGTGGCATATCTATATATGTAAGATAAAATGAGGTTAGCATAAAGAATGTGTGAAAGAGTGAAATTAGCATTAAAACTGTTTTGGACGGTAGCAGTGATGTGATTTTGAAAAATCACCAAAAATACGAGGGACATAATTAGAGGTTGAATGAGATGTGCAATTAAATTTTAATGAGTCTAATTTCATATAAAAGAATCAGAACAAGCAAAGGAATTTTATATTTTGAGATATTTACAATTGTGTGTGACTTGCTCAGGATGAATGTGTGATCCCCTGTTTCAACTTTGAAAAATCATTAAAAATTGTAAAAATAAAATTAAGAAATATAGTTTACATGCCTAAATTCTTCATTAAGTCTAGTTTTAAATGAAACAAATTTCAGGGTTATCTGAATTGTGTACTGAGAGAAATTCAATTCGTAGTGAATAGAGGTCAGACTAGTCGAGCTGTGTAACAGGGGAAGCTTTAACTAATAAACTGTACTAATCGGCTGAACCAAAAATTCTAGAAAAAAATTAGCAAAAATATTTATGAGTCTAGATTCAGCGAAATTTTACGGATTTGAATTTCGAGTTTTTCAACTCGAGTTATGATTTATTTAGTGAACATGATGCAGGGGGGACAACTTGATCAAATTGGGATAAACAATAAAAGTTAAAAAAAAATATTATATAATTGAGTTATGTTGTAAACATGTTAGATTTCTTATTTGTTATTTATATACTTACTTACTAAGCTATATGCTTATCTTCTTTTCTTTTTTCTTGTCTTATAGAGTTACTAAGCCAGATCGGGAATTGAAGATCGTTGGAGACCCATCCACACTATCAATACTTTTTGGTACATTGTAAACACTATTTTGAAATATGGCATGTATAGCAGACTTGGTTATTTTGTTACGTATCATAAATGTCTAGGTTTAAATTACTACTTATAGTATCAAGCTAATCATTTTGTATGAAACCTTTGGAATTAGTTTATATTGTTAATAGCAGATGTTATAATGATCAAATTGCACGCTATATTTTTGTTGGGTTTTATTTAATAGTATTTACTATGATTTATTAATACCTCGTACCCTGTTCTGGCTACGGATACGGGTAAAGGGTGTTACATTTAGTGGTATCAGAGCTATGGTTTAGTCGGTTCTCGGACTAATAAAGTGTGTGTAAAAGTCTAGCTATACATGCCATAAAAATATTGTGATAGTGTGGTGACTCCTGACTATTCTAAAATGTGTTTTGTTTTAATATAGTAATGGATCCTGAAGGAACTGCAGCTGATGATGCTGCTAGTAATGCGCCGGCTCCCGCACAAGGGACCATACCTGTGGAAAGTAGACCAGAGACGTTGAGACAGGGAGATGAGGCTTGGGATGCCTTTCTCCAAAGGATGAACAATTGGTATACTGAATTTATTCGAGCAAATCCAAATACTCAACCTCCTCCACCCCCTCCTATACCTCAGATGATTCCTGTAGCTGCTCAAGACGTAAATTTGGTAAGGATGAACAAGCCTCCGGTTGACAAGATTCGAAAACAAGGGCCAAGAGTTTAGAGCAAAGATCGATGATGATCCGAGAAAGCGAATTGCGGCTTAAGAATTCTACCCGTATTTGATGAGCTCTCATGTACACCGAAGAATGCTTAAAGTGTGCTGTATCCACTTTTGAGAGATTCGGCCTACCATTGGTGGAAGACTTTGGTATCAGTGGTGCCAAAAGAAAAAGTTACTTGGGATTTCTTCCAGGAAGAATTTAGAAAGAAATACATAAGTCAACGATTTATGGATCAAAAACGGAAGGAGTTCCTTGAATTGAAGCAAGGCAAGATGTCTGTGGCAGAATATGAACGCGAATTTGTGAGACTTAGCAAGTATGCCCAGGAATGTGTGTCAACCGAGGCCATTATGTGTAGAAGGTTTGAAGATGGGCTGAATGAGGACATTAAAGTGCTTGTAGGAATTTTGGAATTGAAAGAATTTGTTGTATTGGTTGATCGAGCTCTTAAAGCTGAAGAATTGAACAAAGAAAAAAGAAAAGTTGCTATTGAGGCTCGAGATGCCAGAAAAAGGCCGATAAGCAAGCCATTTCAATCTCAATCAAAGAGGTCCAAAGAGGCAAACCCTCGAATGACAGTTTCAATTGGGGAGTCACACAGAGATCGTGGTAGAGCGTATTCGGGTCTAAAGCTCAAGCTACTTGGTGGCAAGTGTGGGTAATGTGCGACCTAGAAAGCCCGAGTGTCGATGAATGTGGGCGGCAACATTATGGTGAGTGTTGGGGAACCGAGCGAGCTTGTTTGGTGCGGTTCTCGCGAGCATTTTATTAGAGATTGTCCGGAGAAAGTTAAAGAAGAAAAATTTCAAAGTGCTAGACGTAATACCACCGCTAATAGAGGTAGACCACCGAGAAATACTGGAGGTGGGACTAGCAAAGAAAGCTGCGATGAAAGACTCGATGGCAAGATCGAAGCTAGAGCACTGCTAGAGCTTATTCTATACGTGCCGAGAAGATGCATCATCTCCGATGTCATTATGGTACATTTTCTCTCTATGATACTATTGTTATTGCATTGATTGATCCCGGTCCACTCATTCCTATATTTGCATGAATTTAGTATCTAATAAAAAGTTTCTGTTGAGTTTCATGAGTTTACGATTAAAGTGTCGAACCCCTTAGGCCAATATGTGCTAGTTGACAAGGTTTACAAGAATTGCCCATTAATGATTCAAGGTCACTTTTTTTCGACCAATTTGATGTGTTACCATTTGATGAGTTTGACGTTATCTTGGGAATGGACCGTTGACATTATATGATGCTAAGGTAGATTGTAAACAAAAGAAACTAGAGTTGAAATGTGAAAATGGAGAAATTTTGTGGGTTGAAACAGATTTAATCAAATAAATTGCCTATGGTGATTTTCGCATATGTCCGCATGTAAATACATGAGGAAAGGGTGTGAAGCTTATCCGCTTATGTAATGAATATTGAGTTGCCTCAATCAAGTTTGAATCAGCATCGATAGTTTGTGAGTTTCGGATGTATTTCGTAAGAATTGCTCAGGTTGCCTCCAACAGAGAGATAGAGTTTGCCATTGATTTATTGTCGGCATCGCACCGATCTCGATTGCTCCTTATAGAATGGCTCGATCGAATTAAAAGAATTGAAGGCTCGGGTTGCAGGAATTAACAGATAAGGGATTTGTGAGACCGAGTTTCTCTCCTAGGGTGCTCTCTGTATTATTCGTAAAGAAGAAGGATGGTTCAATGAGACTTTGCATTGATTATCGTCCACTCAATAAGGTGACTATAAAGAACAAGTACCCATTGCCGAGGATTGATGATTTATTCGATCGATTAAAAGGGGCTACTGATGTTTTCAAAGATTGATTTAAGGTCCGGTTACTACCGGTTGAGAGTTAAGGAGTCGATGTGCGAAAAACCGCCTTTAGGACAAGGTATGGACATTATGAGTTTCTTGTAATGCCTTCGGCTTAACAAATGCTCCAGCTATATTTATGGACTTAATGAATCGGATCTTTTCGCCATATTTGGATAAGTTTGTAGTAGTATTCATAGATGACATTCTAATTTATTCTCGGGATGAATTTGAACATGCCGAACACTTGAGAACCATATTGCGATTTTGAGAGAAAAGAAATTGTTTGCCAAGTTTAGTAAAAGTGAGTTCGCTTCGTGAAGTCGGATTTTTGGGACATATAGTCTCGGTGATGGTATTCGGTCGGTGGATCCAAGCAAGATTTCTACGATCGTTGATTGGAAACCGCCAAAGAATGTATTTGAGGTTAGAAGCTTTTTAGGCTTAGCCGGATATTATAGACGTTTTGTTGAGGGATTTTCGATGATTGCCTCTCCTATGACTAAGTTGCTGCAAAAGAATGTTAAGTTTGAATGGGTGATGAATGTCAGAGAGTTTTGAAAAGTTGAAAACACGATTGATCAAGCACCAATTTTAGTACAGCCTTTTGAGCCAGAAAAAGAGTTCGTAATTTATAGTGATGCATCGTTGATGTGCCTTGGATGTGTGTTGATGCAAGAGGGTAAAGTGGTAGCTTATGCTTCGAGACAATTAAAACCGCATGAAAAGAATTATCCTACACATGATTTGGAACTGGCCGCTATTGTCTTTGCTTTGAAGATTTGGCGACATTATTTGTACGGTGAAAAATGCCGAATTTTTACTGATCACAAAAGTTTGAAGTATTTGATGAATCAAAAGGATCTAAATCTGCGACAAATAAGATGGCTTGAATTATTAAAGGATTATGATCTAGTGATTGATTATCATCCGGGAAAAGCAAATATAGTTGCTGATGCCTTGAGCAGAAAATTTCTTTTTACTTTAAGAACCATGAATACGGGATTAGCATTGTCTGATGATGGGTCAATCTTAGCAGAGATGAGAGCTAAACCGTTATTTCTCCAGTTGATTTGTGATGCTCAAAAGAATGATAATGAGTTGCGGACCAAAAGAACTCAATGTGAATCGAGTTACGACTCGATTTTCGAGTTGGACCAGACGATTGTTTAATGTTTGAGAGACGAGAATATGTGTGCTTAGAAAAATAATGAATTGATTCAGAAAATATTACATGAGGCGCACAATAGCTGTTTATCAGTTCACCCTGGTAGCACAAAAATGTATAAAGATTTAAAGAAGTTGTATTGGTGGCCAGGTATGAAAAGGGACATTTCTGAATTTGTAACCAAGTGTTTGATCTGTCAACAAGTAAAAGCCGAACATCAAGTGCCTTCAGGACTACTTCAGCCGGTAATGGTGCCTGAGTGGAAATGGGACAAGATTACCATGGATTTTGTAACCGGTTTGCCTTTGACTCCTAAAAAGAAGGATGCTATCTGGGTAGTGGTTGATAGATTAACAAAATCAGCCCACTTTATACCAGTACGTACCGATTACTCACTTGATAAATTAGCCGAATTATATATTGCTGAAATTGTGAGGTTGCACGGCGTACCTATGTCTATAATATCAGATAGAGATCCGAGATTTACCTCGAGATTTTGGAAAAAGTTACAAGAAGCTTTGGGTACAAAATTGAACTTTAGTACCGCGTTCCATCCACAAACAGATGGTCAATCGGAAAGAGTAATCCAGGTACTCGAAGATATGCTTAGATGCTGTGTTTTAGAATTTGGAGGTAGTTGGGAGAAATATCTATCTTTAATTGAGTTTGCCTACAATATGCTTATCGATCAAGTATACAAATGGCACCGCACGAAGCCTTGTATGGTCGTAAGTGTCGACTTCTTTATATTTGACTGAACTCGGTGAGAAACAGATTCACGGAGTTGATCTAGTTAAAGAAACCGAAGAGAAAATAAAAGTAATTCGGGATTGCTTGAAAGCTGCTTCAGATCGACAAAAGTCATATGCAGACTTGAAAAGAAAAGAGATTGAATTTCAAGTGGGTGATAAAGTGTTCTTGAAGGTGTCACCATGGAAAAGATTTCGAGATTTAGTCGAAAAGGCAAGTTGAGTCCGCGTTTTATTGGGCCGCATTTGAGATTACCGAGAGAATTGGACCATGGCATATCGGTTGGCCTTACCGGCGAGCAGAGTTAGAGAGAATTCATAACGTGTTTCACGTATCAATGTTACAACGTTATCGTTCGATCCTTCACATGTGATCTCCCAACGTAAATTGAGATTCGATTGGATATGACCTATGAGGAGGAACCAATAAAGATTTTGGCTCGAGAAATTAAACAGTTAAGAAATAAAAGTATAGCCTTAGTGAAAGTATTGTGGCACAGACATGGAATAGAGGAAGCTACGTGGGAACCTGAGGAAGCTATGAGGAAACAGTACCCAAACCTCTTTACCGGTAAGATTTTCGGGGACGAAAATCTCTAAAGGGGGGAGAATTGTGACAACCCGAATTAGGGCCTAATCGGAATAGTGGTTTCGTGACCACAAATATGAGATAGAAATAATTGTTTTATAATTATTTTGGGGTTTATGATATGATTGCATGATTGTGTGAAAATTTCGTGATGAAATTATATGCCTAAAGTGCTTAAATTGAAAATAGGGATTAAATCGAATAAGTTGCAAAATTTACATTTTAGAAGTTTTTAGTATGAAATTGCTTTAAAACATAAATTAGGAGGTCTTAAATAGCAATTTTACAAATTTTAAGTTCATGGAAAAAATTAGGACAAGGAAGGAATTTTTGAAAGTTTAGTAAGAGGGGCATTTTGGTCATTTGTATATTAAATGAAATAAAATGGGAAAAATAACACAAAATTTGTTATCATCTTCATTAGTTGCTGCCGAAAATTGCTCTCCTCCATAGCTAGGGTTTCTTCAACTTTGAAGCTCCATAGTAAGTGATTTCAAGCCCCGTTTTTAATGTTCTTTACGTTTTTGGATTCGTAGAGCTCGATTAAGCTTATGCTAACAATAATTCAACCTAGGGTTCATATTTGGAAAAATACCCATAGGTGAAATTTGTGTATTTTGATGTTTTATGATAGAATATGAGGTTTTAAATTATGTTAGACAACTTATGCTACTCGGTTTTAAGTGAAAACGAGTAAAACGGCATAATCGGTAAAAATACCTATTGTTCACAACTATGTGTTAGAGTGAGAATTTGATGTGGTCATAGAAGATAAAAATGTTCAGCATGTCATAAAACATAAGAATAAGGGCTGAAATTAAATTTCTGAGCCTAAGGGCAAAATTGTAATTTTGTAAAAGTTAGGGGGCAAAAATGTAATTTTTCCATAATGTGATCTTTGGATTGAAATAAATAGTATGAGTGCTAAATGAGCTAAATGTTTTGTTATAGATCAAGAAAGGCGTGGAATTGACCTCGAACGAGGGAAGGAAAAAGTTTTGGACTAAATTGCAAAATTTCCACATTTTGCACCGAGGTAAGTTTGTATGTAAATATTATATTATTTTCATTTACATTCCTATATATTTCAGCCTATTATATGAATATACTAGCTGATGTTAAAATATAAATCGACTATTGGAAGAATAGAAATAAATAATAGAGAGAGGATCCCGATTGAACATTCTGGAGAGATCGAATAAAATAGAGGAGCGTAGCTAGGTCACATGTATGATGCTGAGTGCACATCATGTGTACAAGAAAGCTACGAAATACAATGTAGTAGCTAGGTCACATGTGTGATACGGGATGTATCCCATGTAGACAAGAGAGCTACGTAAGAGATAAATGTAGCTAGGTCACATGTGTGATACGGGATGTATCCCATGTAGACAAGAGAGCTACGTAATAGATAAATGTAGCTACGTCGCATGCGTGATTCCAAGTGAAGGACACCATGTAGACAAGAAAGCTACGAGACAAATCGGCTAGGTCGCATGAGTGGTATTAAGTGTTCACCATGTGTACAAGAGAGCCGAACTAAATGAAGTATGATAGTGGGGCTGTGTGCTAAAACCATTAAATATTGAGGATTGATCCGAATTGTTCAACAGGATGGTTTTGTGGTGACGTTGTGGTTATGGACCTATACTTGTGATGAATGAATTGTGGTGAAAATGATTTGTGGCATATCTATATATGTAAGATAAAATGAGGTTAGCATAAAGAATGTGTGAAAGAGTGAAATTAGCATTAAAACTGTTTTGGACGGTAGCAGTGACGTGATTTGGAAAAATCACCAAAAATAGGAGGAACATAATTAGACATTGAATGAGATGTGAAATTAAAGTTTAATGAGTGTACTTTCATATAAAAGAATCAGAACAAGCAAAGGAATTTTATATTTTGAGATATTTACAATTGTGTGTGACTTGCTCAGGATGAATGTGTGATCCCCTGTTTCAACTTTGAAAACTCATTAAAAATTGTAAAAATAAAATTAAGAAATATAATTTATATGCCTAAATTCCTCATTAAGTCTAGTTTTAAATGAAACAAATATCAGGGTTATCTTAATTTTTTACTGAGAGAAATTCAATTCGTAGTGAACAGAGGTCAGACTAGTCGAGCTGTGTAACAGGGGAAGCTTTAACTAATAAACTGTACTAATCAGCTGAACCAAAAATTCTAGAAAAAAATTAGCAAAAAGATTTATGAGTCTAGATTCAGCGAAATTTTACGGATTTGAATTTCGAGTTTTTCAACTCGAGTTATGATTTATTTAGTGAACATGATGCATGGGGGGACAACTTGATCAAATTGGGATAAACAATAAAAGTTAAAAAAATATATTATATAATTGAGTTATGTTGTAAACATGTTAGATTTCTTATTTGTTATTTATATACTTACTTACTAAGCTATATGCTTATCTTCTTTTCTTTTTTCTTGTCTTATAGAGTTACTAAGCCAGATCGGGAATTGAAGATCGTTGGAGACCCATCCACACTATCAATACTTTTTGGTACATTGTAAACACTATTTTGAAATATGGCATGTATAGCAGACTTGGTTATTTTGTTACGTATCATAAATGTCTAGGTTTAAATTACTACTTATAGTATCAAGCTAATCATTTTGTATGAAACCTTTGGAATTAGTTTATATTGTTAATAGCAGATGTTATAATGATCAAATTGCACGCTATATTTTTGTTGGGTTTTATTTAATAGTATTTACTATGATTTGTTAATACCTCGTACCCTGTTCCGGCTACGGATACGGGTAAGGGGTGTTACACTCTTCCCTTAGGGATTTTCGTCCCTGAAAATCTTACCATTGAACAGATTCAGATATTGTTGCCTCATAGCATCTTCGGGTTCTCACGTAGCTTCTTCTACCCCGTGTTTATGCCATAACACTTTCACTAAAGAATTTTTTTCATTTCGTAATTCTTTAACTTCGCGAGCCAAAATACGGATCGGTTCTTCTCATATGTCATGTCTGACTAAATTTCTATTTCGGACAGAGTAATCACATGCGAGGGATTAGATCAATATCATTGAAGTATTGATACGTGAAACACATTATGAATCTTGTTTAACTCAGGTGGTAACAATAATTTATAACCAACCGACCAGATATGCTCGATAATCTCATACGGCCCGATGAATCTTGGACTTAACTTGCCTTTACAGCCAAATCGAAGTATTTTCCTCCACGGAGACACTTTCAAAAACATTCTATCCCCGATCTGAAACTCAATATCTTTTCATTTGAAGTCTGCATACGATTTCTGACGATCTGAAGTTGCTTTCAAACTTTTACGAATCAGTTTTACATTCTACTCAGTTTCTTTAATCAAATCTACCCCGTGAATCTTATTCTCACTGAGCTCAATCCAATACAAATGTGTACGGCATTTATGACCATATAAAGCTTCGTACAGTGCCATTTTAATGCTCGATTGAAAACTATTATTATACGCGAATTCAATCAATGGCAAACGTTGTTCCTACGAACCTTCAAACTCAAGAATGCAACATCTCAACATATCCTCGAGTATCTGAATAATCCACTTGGATTGACCATCCGTCTGCGGGTGAAAAGCAGTACTGACATACAATTTCTTACAGTTTTTTCCAAAACCTCGAAGTGAATCTCAGATCTCTATCTGACACAATAGACAGTGGCACCCCATGCAATCTCACAATTTTAGAAATGTATAATTTAACTAACTTATCAAGCGAGTAACCTATTCGAATTGGAACAAAATGAGCTGATTTCGTCAATCTATCAACTACAACACAAATTGGCATCCTTCTTTCTCGGAGATAGGGTTAAACCTGAAACAAAATTCATCGTCACTCTATCCCACTTCCACTCGAGAATCATAATATGTTGTAACAAACCGGATGGCACCTAATGTTCAGCTTTAACTAACTGACAGATCAAACATTTTGAAACAAAGTCAGAAATATCTCTTTTCATTCCAGGCCACTAGTATAGCTGTTTCAAATCATTATACATTTTCGTACTTCTCGGATGAACAGATAAAAGACAGTTGTGAGCCTCATTCAAAATCAACTGAATCAACTCTGGATTTCATGGAACACAAATCCGATCTCAAAATCTCAAACAATCATTATCATCAACTCTAAATTCTGAATCAGAATTCAATTCACACTGAGTTTGTTTTGCTATTATCTCATTATCAACTCTCTGGCATCACAAATCTGTTGTAAAAACAACAGTCTCACTTTCAATTCGACTAATACTGAACCATCATCAGATAGAACTAAATGAGTATTCATCGCACGCAAAGTAAACAAAGATTTGTGGCTTAAAACATCAACAACAACATTTGCTTTTCCCAGATGATAATCAATAACAAGCTCGTAGTCTTTTAGCAATTCTAGCCATCTTCTCTGTTACAAGTTCAAATCTTTCTGAGTCATCAAATATTTCAGGCATTTATGATCTGAAAACACGTAACATTTCTCACCTAACAGATAGTGTCGCTAGATTTTTAAAGCAAATACAATAGCAGCTAATTCAAGGTCATATGTTGGATAATTTTTTTCATGTGGCTTTAACTGTCTCGAAGCATAGGCTATAACTTTTCCTTCTTGCATCAGAACACAACCTAAACCGTTCATCGAAGCATCACTGTAAATAACAAATTCTTTACCCGATTCTGGCTGTACTAACACTGGAGCTTCAGTCAATAAGGCTTTCAATTCATCAAAACTTTTCTGACACTTTTCAGACCATTCAAATTTCATACCTTTCTGAAGCAATTTCGTCAACGGAGTTGTGATCACAGAAAAACCTTTTACGAACTGTCGGTAATAACCAACAAGTCCCAAAAAACTACGGGCTTTAGAAACATTTCTCAGAGGTTTCCAATCCAAAATAGCTGAAATCTTACTCGGATCAACTCGGATACCAGATACTGAAACATTATGGCCTAGAAAACCAACTTCGCGTAACCAGAACTCACATTTACTAAATTTCGTGAATAGTTGCTTATCACACAAAGTCTATATCACAACTCTCAAATGCTCAGCATGCTCAGATTCATCACGCGAATAAATCAAAATGTCATCAATAAATAAAACAACAAATTGATCTAAATACGGTCTAAAAATTTTGTTCATCAAATACATAAAGATTGGAAGAGCACTTGTTAATCCGAAAGGCATTACTAAAAACTCATAATGTCCATACCTCATTCGGAAAGCAGTCTTTTGTACATCGGATTCATTAACTCACAACTGATAGTAACCTGATCTCAAATCTATCTTTAAAAACACTTTAGCCCCTTTCAATTGGTCAAACAAATCGTCTATTCTGGGCAAAGGATATTTGTTCTTGATTGTCACTTTATTAAGCTGTCGATAATCGATGCACATTCTCATAGTTCCGTCTTTCTTTTTCACAAAAAAACGGGAGCACCCTAGGGTGAAAAACTAAGTCGTGCAAAGCCTCTATCTGTTAATTCTTGCAACTGAGCTTTTAATTCTTTTAACTCGGTCAGAGTCATTTGATACGGAGCTATCGATATTGGAGTAGTTCCCGACATTAACTTAATGCCAAACTCAACCTCTCGGATCGGTGGTAAACCCGGTAACTCATCAGGAAACACATCCGGATACTCACACACAACAGGTACTGATTCAATCTTCTTTTCAGTCACTTTAGAGTCGAGCACATAAGCAATGTAAGCTTCACAACCTTTTCTCACATATTTCTGAGCTAACATTGAAGATATCACTGATGGAAAATCGTTCAAACATTAGATTCAATCCGAATTATCTCATCATTTTGACATCTCAGATCAATCGTTTTTGGTTTGTAGTTCCCAATCGCATCATGCAGAGTTAGCCAATTCATACCCAGAATTATATCAAATTCATCAAATGGTAATAGCATCAGATCAGCCAAAAAAAAGATATCTCAAAACATCAATGGACAATTCTTGCACACTTTATCAACTAGAACTTTTTTGCCTAAGTGGTTTGATACTCTAATTACGAAATCAGTAGGCTCTACAGGCAAAGTCTTACTGGATACTAAAATCTCACATACATAAGAATGAGTAGATCCTAGATCTATCAAAGCAATCATAGAAGTATCATAAAGAGTAAATGTACCAGTAATCACATATGGAGACAAAGCTTCCTCAAGAGCTCGGATGGCGTAGGCTCTGTAGGTGCTCTAACCTCAGATCGAATAGTTGTACCTTTAGTAGCTCTTTGGCTACCACTCACATTTCCCATATTTTTGGGAGGCCTTCCTCTAGTTGAAGTGCCACTCAGCCTCGGATTCTATACAATTTCTTGTTTAATAGACTCGGGGCAATCTCGAATAAAGTGATCTAAGGATCCACATTTAAAACAAGCCCGATCATTCAATCTACAACTATTGGGATGTCATTGACTACAACATTTATACTCAGGTTGATTAGGTCTGATGTTACCAACACTAGCTACTGAGGTAGCTTTCAAACTTACTGGTGGTCTATCTTGATCACGTCTAGAATAGCCCGAAGTAGCCTTTGATCGTCTAAATTCATCTCAGAATTTCTTTGATGCGAACTGAAATGACTTATTCTATGATCTTTTTCGCACCTCTCTAGCTTCTGAATTGGCTTTTCTTTTCTCTTTACTCAATTCTTCAGCTTTACACGCTCTTTCAACAAGCACCACCATCTCTTTTATTTCCAGAATCTCGACTAACAAGCAGATATCTTCATTTAAGCCATCTTCAAACCTTTTAAACATTATTGTTTCGGTCGAGACGCATTCTCATGTATACTAGCTCAATCTCACAAATTCTTACTCATATTCCGTAACAGACATATGACCCTGTTTCAACTCAAGAAACTCTTTGCATTTCTGATCGATAAATCTCTGATGAGGTACTTCTTTCTAAACTCTGTTTGAAAGAACTCCCAAGTGACTCGTTCTTTCGGAACCACTGATATCAAGGTTTTCCACCAACGATACGCCGTATCTCTTAGAAGCGAGACAGCACATTTAAGACTTTCGTCCGGGGTACATGACATTTCATCAAACACTCAGGTTGTATTCTAGAGCCAGAACTCAGCCCTCTCAGCATCATCATTAGTAGTAGCACGAAATTCTTCAGCCCCATATTTTCTAATCTTATCAACTGGAGGCTTACTCAAATGAATCGGATCTACCACTTGGGGAGCTACAGACACTTGCGAGGGTAGAGGTTAGGGAGCAGCCGGGTTTGTTCTAACATACTGAGTGAACCACTGATTCATCATTTGGAAGAAGGCTTCCTTAGCCTCTCCCTCATGGCTACTAGTAATAGGTCAAGAATCAGATGGCGCTGTCCTTCGAGCGGGAGCAGGCGCATTACTTTCAACATCGTCAACTACGGCTCGATCGGGATCCATTACTATACGAAAAACACATTTTATTTCTCAAGATTCATCACACTATCACAGTTCGTATATATGGCATGTATAGCTAGACTCATATAGGCTACGTTAGTTTTAGAATTGACTAAACCGTAACTCTGATACCAATAAAATGTAACATCCCTAACCCGTATCCGTCGTCGGAATAAGGTTACAAGTCATTACCGGATATTACACATCAATCACATACATTTATGCAATTATTATCGTAAACTATTCAAAGACATTCACATTTATCCCTTACAAGGTAATACGATACCTTAAAACATGTATAAGAGTGGTTCGGTACTAAACCAATCACATATAAAAGCTTCTGGACACTTAGAAAAATTATGCAATCACATGTCAGGCATGTGACTCACACGCCCGTGTGAATAGGCCGTGTGACTCACACGATTTTTAAACACGCCCGTGTCATAGGCCGTGTGAAATCAGGGCTTACATACTGACTTGTACCACACGGCTGGAGACATGCCCATGTGCTTTGGCCGTGGTCAAAATTGACTTGGGCCACACGGCTAACCACACGCCCGTATGTCTAGCCCATGTACCCTTCAAAATGGCCACACATGCTCATGTGCCAAGGCTGTGTGCCTCACACGGCCACCAGACATGCCCGTATGTCTAGTCCATGCTCGAGACTGACTTTAAATTGTAGGACTACCCCAGAGGACACACGGCCGTGTAACACATCCGTGTGTTGCACACAACTGAGACACATGTCCGTGTCTCTGCCCGTGTGGACAAAAATAGGCCATTTGCAAGGCCAATTTTCCACCCTAAATTCATGCACACATAGCAACCAATTTGAAACCATTACATCACATAAATAGGCAACCAAACAAACCAAATCATATACATATTATGACATCTATACACAACCATTTCAATTACCCAATTCTATAACCAAAACCTACCAAATCATTATGCCAAAATCAATAAACTTACATAACATCTATATGCATTCTATCATCACAATTTTGCCTATTTCATGCCACATAACTTACCATTTCACAATCACATAAACAAGCCACACATAAGGCATCATATACACCACATTATATCACTTATCAAGCAAATAATATAAGCCAACTTTTATGGCTAAAAACATAACAACATTTCCAACAAAGAATAAGCCAAATCTCAAGGCTATAATCTTAACACTAAACATATCATTTACTCACTAGCCTATACATGCCATACATTAATATTTTCAACTTCAAAAGTACCAAAATATCATTCAATAGTGTGACGATGATCCTTAATAATCCTCGAGCTCGTCGTAACTTCGTTAATCTATAAAACAATTGAAAAACACACAAAGTAAGTTGTCCAAAGCTTAGTAAGCCATATACAAATAAACTTATCACATTTTCATTTAGATTACATCTCAAACAATCATATTCATTCTTACTTCTTGTTGTCAAAATTCACATATCTTTCGTACATACCTGAACCAGATATACATTCACTTGATCTTTTATTTCTCAATAATACCTGTTGAACTGTTCGAAAGCAATAAGGATGCTCGGATAGCTCAGAAAGCTCGTACAATGCCAATGTCCTAGACATGGTCTTACATGTAATCAAATATCGATGCCACTGTCCCAGACAGGGTCTTACATGAAATCATATACGATGTCGATGTCTCAGACATGGTCTTACATGTAAATCACAAGTCGATGCCAACGTCCCAAACATGGTCTTACACAATATCACATCTCGGAGTGTAACACCTCGACTTTAAGCCTAGAAGTATTATGCATTGAGTTTGGGTTCGTAAGAAAGTTGTATATAAGTATTTAATTGTGCAAGGTAATGACACAAATGCATGTTTGCTTCAGTGGTTAAGTGTCCTGTGAAGTGTTGGAGAAGTCTTGGGTTCAAACCTGGGCTTTAGCAAAAATTTTGGTATTAAGTGAATAAAACCCTGGATGCTTGGATGATGGCTTTTTAAATTATTGTGTTAAATAAATGACACAATGAAGCATATGGTCTAGTGGTTGTGGCGTCATTAAGGTTGCAAAGGAGTCTGGGTTCAAGTCTTGGCTCTTACAATTCATTTTGGTTTTTCTCTTAAGTGAATATGGACGCTAGCACATATGTCTTAAAGTTAATTATGGACATTTTTAACACAAAAAGAGCATGTGGTGGAGTGGCAAAGTGGCATGTTGTGTAACTGTGAAGTCTGAGGTTCAAGTCCTGGGATGCGCAGTGGAATATTTATTTTGCTATTTGAGCTGTGTAGGAGGTAGAGTTGGACTGGAACTCTGTGGTTGAAGTGGTCATAAGAATGAGGAATTTTTCCTAATGGTTGAAAGCAATCCCACATCGGGAAGCTAACATGAGAATTGGTGAGAAGCTGGCTTTAAATAGAGCGAACCAGATGAGTTAGGGAGGAAGACTCAATGCATGATGTGCCAAGGTTGGTGATCGTGGACTTCGGCGCATTCTCATAAATAGGTGTGTATTCGCGCGTGCTATTGCTCGTGCGGTAAATCGAGCCCACAGATCATGGGCGATAGACTGTAGAGGCTGCCACGAGCGTTCTCGTGTGCTGGGGCTATTCTGGGCCTCGATGGGCCCGTGGGCCCGCTTGAGTAAATCTAACTGTTAGGTGAGAAGTAGTTGGGCTTGTCATGTCGTGTGCAAGGCATAGGCCGTGTGAGCCAAATGGGCCTATGGGCCCTACATAGATTAAATCCACGTTAAGTGATAAATGTTGGACTGGGCTTTGTAGGTCATATAACTGTAACTGAATTTGGGCTAAATGGGCTAAATGGGCTAAATGGGCCACACAAGTGTGTTGGCCCACTTAGGGTTGATTAATGGGCCTTCTGTTGGGTCGTTAAGACCCCCGATTTGTAAAATTACTGAAATACCCCCAGTTTGTAAAATTATCGAAATACCCTCAGTTTGTAAACTTATCGAAATACCCTGATTTGTAAAATTTTTGAAATACCCCTGATTTGTAAAATTATCAGAATACCCTCAATTTTTAAATTTACCAAAATAGCCCCGATTTGTAAAATTACTGAAATACCCTCGATTTGTAAAATTATCGAAATATCCCCGGTTTATAAAATTATCGAAATACCCCTGATTTGTAAAAGTACCGAAATACCCCTAATTTGTAAAACTATTGAAATACCCTTAATTTGTAAAATTATCGAATTACCCTTGTAGTGTAAAATTACTGAAATACCCATGTAGGGTAAAATGACTATTTTGCCCTTGTGGGTAAATGACTGACTTGGACTATGAATTTGACTGATTGATTGTGATTGTATGATTGTGTTTTAACTGACTTGACTATGGTTGTAAAACAAATATGTTTTTAATATATGTTTAAATGATTGTTACTAAGCATGGCCATTTTGCATACACGTGTGATGATTGAGCATGACATACATGACATATTGCATGGGGTTGGAATTGTGAAACAAAGGAAGAAATTGAGGATCGTATGGTTGCTTGACTACCGTGGATCCACCGATTGAGGATCACATGGATGCTTGAAGATCGTGGATCCACCGATTAAGGATTGCATGGTTGCTTGACGACCGTGGATCCACCGGTGGCTTTTAAGCCCAATATATGATTATTGACGACTCTGTGTCGATCATATTTACCCGAGGCTATGTGCTGACTATATTACCGTCACTGATGGCTATGTGCTTAACATGAAACAGCTACCGATGGCTTAAAGCCAATTATTCTGATTGTGGCTTTGTGCCAACCTAAAAATGGCTTTGTGCCGTCTTAACTATGGCTTTGTGCCAAACGTATTTACCTGTGGCTATCTGCCTAACATACTTATGGATGACTCTGTATGGATCATATTTACCCAAGACTGTATGCTGATTATATTACTGTCGCTGACGGCTATGTGCCAAACATAATACAGTTACCGATGGCTTTGTGCCAATTATAATACCAGTACTAAAGGCTTTTTAAGCCCAATATATGATTAGCAGCTTTGCTGTAATGAAGGTAGTACCGCAACTGAGCTACCATTGATGTGTATCGGATGGGTGGGTCGATATTTATATCCCTACATGATGTGCATCGGGGGACGGAGTTGATGTGTAACGGTTGGATTATTTGGATGGGATAGCATGCATCCATGCATTCACACATTATGTTCTGTTATTAGTTTAGGTTGGGCCCAATTGAATCTATTATGGGCTATGACCCAAATGACATTGTAATAGGCTTTGGCCCACGTATGCTCTGAACTGGACTGTACTATTACTGTTCACGAGCTCTAGCCTAAACTGTTTCTGTTTTTGTTTCTGTATACTGACTATTACTCTAGTAAGGGGATTACACACTTAGTTTTCGTAAACTCAACCAGTTTATTAACCGTGCAGGTAATTCCCAATGTTAGGTGGATCGGTGTTCTAGAAGGACTCGTAAACGACCATACAACTGCACTTGCTTTTCTATTTCGTTTATTTAGTTAAGCACTTTGGTTTTGATTTGGGTTGTAATAAGGCCTCTTTATTTCCTTAACCTTTTAATTGGAAAGTTTATTTAGTATGTCTAATATATGTTAGAAGTAGGACACGGTTTTCTAAAACAACAACTATTTTCAAAACACTACATTTTCGTGACTTAACTTTTAAACATCACGTTTTCGTAAATTGGTTACTTTTAAAATTAGCTTCTGCAAACTAAGAAAGGAATTTTGGAAATAAAATTAAGAAGTTTTCAATGTACTACGTTTTAAATAAGAAGGGTTTCTAATGAAAACATGGTTTTCGAAAAACACTTCAATGTGACACGCCAGATTCGGGTCTAACTTTTGGGGTCGGGTTTGGGGTGTTACACGGAGTCCTATGTCATGACATATGTATCCTATACTATTCCTATGGTTCATACGGGGCTTTCGGATGTTGTAACTTTGTCGATACTTTCTCGAATTCAATTATTTAGCTCTCATAGCAATTTAATACATTCACACAACAATCAAACATATATTATTCAATTTAAAAATGTTTATTTGCATATGAACTTACCTCGAAAATAAGAACGGCTAAACGAGTTAATTATTCTATGACCTTCGACTTTCCCCAATCTAATTCTGATTTCTTTCGTTCATGATCTATATAAATTCAGATTTCACTAATTGAATCACACATTTACTCAATTCAAAACACAAACACATAATTAGGGTATTTTACTCTTTACCCCCTGAAATTTCACATTTTGACATTTTAGTCCTTATTTCATAAAATCACAAAATACACATAATTTCAACAAACCCATGCATGGCCGAATATCATAGGAAACTCTAATAGCCCAAAACTTTCATTTATTTCACATTTTCACCCTTTAATTTGCAAATTTTACAAATTAGCCCATAATAATCAAATTCATCAAAAATCCCAATGCAAAACATATTAACCCAACACATATCTTTCATTTTTTTTATCAATTAACAACCCAAAACTCATGGATTCATCCATGACATATCTCAAAATCATCATCAAATCCAAAAATTCAAGCATGGGCTAGCTAGAGTACAAAGCAACAATCACAAAAACATAGAAATCATCAAAAACTGAGTCAAAACGAACTTACATGCTTGAACAACAATGGTCGAACCCT
This sequence comes from Gossypium longicalyx, assembly GCA_025698465.1. Lineage (NCBI taxonomy): Eukaryota > Viridiplantae > Streptophyta > Magnoliopsida > Malvales > Malvaceae > Gossypium > Gossypium longicalyx. The sequence goes on from CM046995.1 coordinate 50,928,932, forward strand.
AGCTTGGTCTTTTTCTTTCTTTTTCTTTTGATTTTCAGCTATGGATGATAATGGATGAACAAAATTTTATTTTTGTTTTAATTGTATTAACATAAAATACTAATTACCATAATAACCTTTATTAAACCATTATAAAATCACTTAATGGATGACCATTAATGTCCATTAACCTTATCAGTGGTCTAATTACAACATAAGGACCTCCCATTTAAAAAGCCATAGCATTTAAGCACTTTTAACATATGGAACGCCACTTTTGCATTTTTTTGTGATTTAGTCCTTTTTGTAAAATCGAGCACACAAACGATAAAATTTTCACACGAAATTTTCACACATATCACATATCATGCTATAAACACAAAAAGTAATTTTGTAACCTTGGATTTGTGGTTCCAAAACCACTATTTCGGCTAGGGTCTAAATTAGGCTGTTACATGTAAGACCATATCTAGGATATGGCATCGATATGAAACTTCGTGTAAGACCATAACTGGGCTATTGGCATCGATACGAGAATACATGTAAGACCATATCTGGGATATGGAATTGGTACGGTACTATGAGTACGAGATTCCTAAGTATCCTTTATTATAGATCAAGAAAAACGAGATTCAGAACTAGATCGGGGGAAAAAAATATTTCACGGTTAGGTCATTTTCATCATTTTTATGGTGAGGTAAGTTTGTGCGTTTAATAAGCATTAATTTATATATGTATAAATGATTAGTTGATATGATTGTGGTAAATGCTATATTATTGGAATGAAATGTGAATGCTATTGAGTACGATACTATGGAAATGACCTACAGAGAGTCGATACAGCAAAAATACTGGTTAAACCTTAGGAATAGATAGGATACAAATGTCATGACATTAGGGTTACTAAGACTACATGTAAGACCATATCTGGGATATGGCATCGATATGAGACTTGTGTATGTAAGGCCCCAAATTTGGGCCTAGAAGTATTGGGCCTTAAGTATGGGTCCGTAAGGAGGTCGTATATAAGTATTTAATTGTGCAAGGAAATGACACAATTAAATGTCAGCTTTGGTGGTTATTGGCCTTGAGATTGGAGAAATGGCTTTAGTAAAAATTTTGGTTTTAAGTGAATAAAACCCTAGATGCCGGGATAAAGGCCTTTCAAATTATTGTGTTAAATAAATAACACAAGGAAACATGTGGTCCAATGGTAGTGGCATGATTAAGACTACAAGGGAGCCTGGGTTCAAGTCTTGACTCTTGTAATTTATTTTGGTTTTTCTTTTAAAGGAACCTGGACTTTGGCCTTTATACCTTATTATTAATTGAGGCTAAATGATGACACAAAGAGCCTTATGGTGTAGTGGCAAGGTGGCATCACAGGGCTGGCAAGGAAGTCTAGGGTTTGAGCATTTCCATGGGATATTGATGAGTATTTATTTTGCACTTGTGGATGGCAAATAGTTTAATTGGAGTAGAATTCTATGTGGTGAAAGGTTGATTTGGTCTTGGAATTTGAATATGAAGTGAGAGTAAGTTGAGGAGGGGATTATGGAGAGAATTAAGAAGTGAATCAAGGAATTTGAAATTGGGAGAGTTGTAGCCGAATGGGGAGGTTTTTGTATGACAAATTCGGCTAGAGGGAAATTTGGTGAACATTTTTGCGGTCTTGGAGTTTTAGTCTCTTGTGCAAATTTGAGTTTTGGTGATGTTATATTTTAGTTTCGATTTCTATTACCTTTTGCTGTTGGTGCCAATTTCTTGCTAAGGGTTAAGGGCCTTCTCGATTTTAGGTGCCTTTGGGTATTTTTCTTTTTCTCCTCAATTTCTCTGTTTGTCGAATCCATATTTGTGGTGTAGCACCATTTTTCTATTCCTATTCCCAACTGCACTCATTCGAGTTCTTTTCTCTTACTATTCATTCGGCCTTGCAGAGTTACTTGCTTCCATCACCCCTTTCTACTTTTTATTTTTCCCTTGATTGAATGTAGTTCCACTCCTCCCCCTCTCTACTTCATTTTCCTTCGGTTGCTCTTTTAATCTGAATCATCTCTCCATCTTTGTGCTCCATTCTCTTTTTTGTTTTTCTCCCGATTTATCATTTAATCTGAATACTCCTCTTCTCATCTATTACTACACTATTTTGGTTTTACAAGATTCCTTGGATATTGTCGATTGTGCTTTCCTTTTTGTGAGCCGAATCTCTCTACATTTGGTTATCCATTTGATTGAACTCGTGAAGAGCAAATGGTGTTTTAGCAATAAAGGGGTGTCAATGGTGCCGAATGGGAGTGGACGCATAGCCTCTGTCCCCAAGTTTAAGCGACATAGGGTGTTGACAGTTTGGGACTTCCCGCCAGGTTACAGAAGGGTGTCTGCACCAAACTTTGGATTTAGTAAGCAAATCACAGTTGACCAAGGCAAGTGGTAGTCGATCATTTGGCTAGGTGTTTTTGTTAAGATTCTTTTAACTATATTGCTAAGTGATTAACCAAAGTTATGTTGAATATAGGTTCTGGCGATCGTGAATTCTTAGTACTCCACGTGATCAAGTGTGTAATCAGATGCCTTGTTTGATAATCGGCTGAAAAGTCGAAACTGTACGTGATGTTCACTCTGCTATGACTGTAGATCGGCAAAATGTCGAAAAGTCAGAAACATGGCGTATGATGCCACATGAGCTTGGTATGTTAGCTGGGTGGGTCGATTTCATCCCCACATAGTGTGTTGGTTGGTACGGATGGTGTGTTGGTTGGACTGGGCTAGGTATCTATCTGCATATCTGCATCTGATACTAATTCTATACTGGGCTTAGGCCCACCTGATTCTGTTAATGGGCTAGGCCCAACTTTTACTGATTTTGAGAATGGCCTAGGCCCAATTGATTCTTATGAGGGCTGAGACCCAAGTGAAATTGTACTAGGCTTTGGCCCAGACACATTGTTCTGTTACTATATTGGGCTCTGGCCCAGACTGATTCTGAATTTTGTTGGTTTACTAACTATTTTAGTTTAAGAGGGGATTACACACTGAGTTCTCATAAACTCACCCCATTTATTAACTGTGCAAGTAACCCCCAGCATTAGGAGGATTGGTGCTGCGAGGGACTCAGAGGTGGCCACACAACTACTATTGTTTTTTATTTTCTTTTAAGTTATCTATTTACAAGTACTTATATTTGATATGCATTGCCCACATGTTCATGTGGCCTACATAGCCCAGGAATGGCCTTGGCCACGTGAACTACACAGCCTAGCCCAATATTCTCCACACTTTCGTGTGGTTTACCCGTGTAGGGCCCACAGACCAATGGGGCCCACACGGCCTATTTTGGCCCAACATGGCCCAAAATGGCCTAAGCCCATGAAATTGCTCATGGTGGTCTCTACAATCAAACACCCACGTTTATGTGCTCGATTTACCACACGAGCGACTGCATGCTCATGTAGCTTTAATAGTCATATTTTTCAGCTTTTGTCGATTTGCGATCTGGGCAGTGTTTACACACCTATTTACAAAAACGTGCAAATAGCCCACGAGTACCAAACCTACATTCAATCAAGGTATTCTATTAGTTAATTGATAATAGGGTTAACCACCTCCCTTAATACAATCCCAACTTATCATAATACCTGCCTTTGATTGAACAAATGTGGCTTAGTCCCCTTAGACCGCTGGCTAAGATTGACCACACGCTCCTTGTCGAATATCTGCATTACCAATGAAATCCATTAGTTACGATTACTTAAACCCGTGAGTTGGATCAACCTATACTAATTATAGAAAACATAAACCCCCAGAATAGGGGAAGTAGCATTCGGCCAACACCAAAAGATGCAAGCCAACATACCCTAGTTGAACATAATAACTGCAACCAGGGTTACCTTCGATTGAGTGATGAGGGAAAAGTTTCAACTACTTCAGTATCGCTTGCAACTCTTTCATTCCTTGAGAAACTAGGAACCAAATGAAACACCACACAAGATAAGGGAGATGAGATTCGACAATAAGAAAAGAAGAATATTCAACTTAAACAATGCAAGAGAGAGGACACTTGATAAAAGTTGAGAGAGAATAAGAAGGAGTCAAGCGCTTACCATTTTGTCAGAGAATACTTGCAAAAACTGAAACTAAAATAGAGAGAGAGATGTAGAATTTGGCCAAAGTATCTAGATAAGAAGAGAGGGAAGAAAATGTAACCGATCAAGGAGGTAATCAATTGAGCAAGGGAGAAGAAGGAGAGAATCAATCAAGACTAAGGCTAAAAATCGAAAGGGTCAAAGAGAGGGAATAAAGGAGAGTATTTAGCAACAAAAGGTATTAAGGGAAAACGATTGTCAAAGAGTAGAGGGAGAAGAACAAAAATCGAGATAGTCCCAAAATGAAAGTACCCGAAAGCACTAGTCAAAAAGCAAAAGATACCGAAAGACTTCCTAGCACAATTGGGCTTCTAAAGGAAGAAAAGAATCAAAATTTGATAGCCACTGAAAAAAGAAAAGCAAAAGGCAACCTCAAAACTAAATTCATTAGATGTCTACAACCGTAAATCGACACCAATACTCCCTCAAGTTCCAATCCCCTTGATTTTCTCCTAAAATTTCTTCAACCATCCACCAAATCCCTTGATCTACCCCTTACCCTCTCCTCCAATCTCTCCACCAACTAATTTGAATTCCCTTCCACCTCCTTAGAGTTTCGGTCAACCTAGGGCACTGCCATGTGCTCACAGCAAAATAAAACACTCCCTGCACATTAAAGGACTCGAACCTCAGACCTTATGGAACACTCCACACGCCACTTACCCCTAGACCAACAGGCCCTTTATGTCATGTTTTATCCACATTTATATAAGAAGCCTATTGGCTAGAAACAAGGTTTATTTAAGTAAAAACAAAATTTTGAACAAGCCAAGGCTTGAACCCAAGACTTCTCCAACACTTTTCAGGACACTTAACCACTAAAGCAAGCATGCATTTATGCAACACAACAAAAAAATATAAATATTGAAGATTTGGGGCGTTACAACTCTACCACCTAAAGAAAATTTTGGCCTCAAAATTTACCTAGTCAAAACAGATAAAGGTATTGTTGTCGCATCGCCTCCCCATGTGACTTCCTCAAAACTGTGAATGTGCCAAAGTACTTTAACTAGTGGAATAGACTTTTTCCTTAAAACTTTCACATCTTGATCTAAAATTTGATTCGGCTCCTCCTCGAAAGTTAGATCTGGCCTAACCTCAATCTCCTTAATCGAGATAACATGTGTGGGATTAGAGCGGTAACGCCTCAACATAGAGACGTGAAACACATCGTGGATCCTGTCCAATTCTAGAGGCAACTCTAACTAATAGGCAATCGGTCCCACACGTTTCAGTATACAGTAAGGCCCAATGAACCTAGGGCTTAGCTTGCCCTTCTATCCAAACCTTAGTACCTTCTTCCATGGCGAGACCTTGAGAAACACTAAGTCCCCCATGGATTACTCAATCTCCTTATGTTTTAGATCCACATACGACTTTTGTCTGTCTGATGTCGCCTTCAGTCGATCCCGAATTAATCTACCTTTATCCTTGGTATTAGAAACTAACTCAGGGCCCAGAACACGTCGCTCTCCCAACTCAGTCCAACACGAAGGAGTACGACACCTACGACCATATAATGTCTCATAACGTGCCATCTGTATGCCAGACTAGTAGCTATTGTTATATGCAAACTCAGCTAATGGTAACTAGTCCTCCCAACTGCCTCAAAAATCTATCACAGAACTCCTCAACATGTCCTCCAATATCTGAACCACCCTCTCTGACTGATGGAAACACAAAAATTTACATACTTTTTCATACCCATTTTTACTTAAATTCATGCAAATCCGGTTAAATTCTTGTTGAAAAATAATTAAATTGCGTTAAAAATATGAATATGGTGAATTTAGTTAAATTTTATAAATTTTGACTATTTTTTGACAGATTCGCGTAAAAGGCAAAAATTGGCTCGGTTGACACTGCTGAAAGCACAAAATCGAGAAGCGATTTGAAGTATCGAGGAACATTAATTTCCAGCCTAAGACGGTCTAGAAATGTGTTTTAATTCATAATATAATTAATTTTAATTTATTCCCCATTTAATTTGGGTAAAATAAATTATTTTTAATTAATTATGGAGAAAGGGTCCAGTTGAACTGCACTGGTCGAACCATATTGAGAGAACCGAACCAGCCACTAATTGGGAAGCCCAGAACTGTCCATATTTTGACCCAAATCAGAATTTTAGCTGATTAAATATGCTTGCAAAAAGTCCCTTGAAGAACTTTCAAAATGCATTCAAACCCCTCCTTTAATTATGGCTTTATGAAATTGCCCCAAGCCTAAAATAGCAAAGTTGAAACTCACAACTTTTCCATGTGTGTGGCCGGCCATAGGGGGGCTCTTTGGCTGCTGGAATTTTCTATTTTTAGTAGTCACAATTAGCTATAAAATCCACCCCTTGCTGATCATTCAAAGCATCTCTCACTTCACAACATTCTCCCATTCCCTCTCTCACTTTTCTCTCATTTTTTTCATCCTATTTCCCTCTTGTTCAAGTGCCGATTTCTTCTCTTGAGAAAGAGGCTCTCATCAGCCATTTTGGAGCAGCAATTAGGTGTTCATAAGCCACCTTGATAGCCAAGGCCAACGAAGAATGGAGCAACTAGACAATCCATGAAGAAACATCGAATTTGCCTCTTGTTCCCTAACTCTTTAATTTTTGTTGTTGTTTTGATGAACATGTTTATGAATATTTATGCTATTGAAATGGTTATTTTAATCAATTCAGCTTAAATTTATGTTTGTGTTGGGTTGATTATATTTTGCCTGCTTGTATTGTTAAAATGATGTTTATGTTGTTATAGGCCATGGTAAGATGTTTGATTAGGTAAAATCATGCCTAAGTTATTCTTGCATTATGACTGTGAGGTAACTAATGAATTAATTATTTAAACGGATTGAAATTGTAATTAGTTGACCCAGTACTTAATCAGTGCATGTTTATTCTTCTAAGGTAGCTGAAGGTTAAATTAGCAATGTATCTGGCGATATTATTGCGTTGCATAATTTGCAAGATTATTGTGATTAAATTCTTTCAAGGTAGGGATGCCTTGTTACTTCACATAGTCTTTTATATGCTTATTAGATTTGATTAATCGTTTGAATTGACATAGGGACATGCAAGAAATTGGTTCAATTTAATGAGTATGTATGTGCAATAACAGGTTTCCTTACTAGAATCTGTTTAGTCGGTTGAATTGACATAGGGATATGTCAAGAGATGAATGGATTTTGGTATGTAAGTATGTTCATAAGTTAGCAAATTACCGAGTTGCCGTGATTTTATTCATAATAGTGTAAACATAAGTTTAATAATTCAAAGTTAAAGGGATATAATTAATCCAACACAAGTATGTTACATTGATTAAATCTTATTTGAAATCGTGCACTAGAACTCCTTTGTTTCATTATTTACATAGTTTTTATCAGTTTTTGACCACCTTTTTAAACCAAATTATTTTTGCCTCACCAAAGTGTTTTACAATTTATTTCATAAATCATTCTTTTTACAGTTCCTATGGGTACGATAACTCGACATTTACTTTTTACTTTATTACTTGTTGCGATTGTGTACACTTGCACCTTTTTTCGTCGTTCCAAGTTTTTGGCATCGTTGCCGAGGACTGTTTTAAAAAGTCATTATTTGTGAATTTGTTAGTTTTACATTTTGGTTTATTTTTCTGTTTAGCTTTTAACTTAATTATTTTTATTTGATAATTTTAGGTGTTTATGAGTATTGACCAGATTATTGACTTACTCCCTGTAGACCCTAAAATAGAACGAACCTTTCGACAGCGAAGAAGACAAGCGAACCAGAGAAGGACTGAAGGAATGAATTTTGAGAATATGAATCAAGGAAACGGAGCAAACCTTGCTCAAAATCCTATCCTTATTGCTGATGTCAGGGATAGAGCTTTAAGACAGTATGCAGTGCCTGTATTTAATGATCTTAATCTGTGTAACAGTCCGGTTTTGACCCAAGTCGGAACAGTGGTTTTGGGACCACATCTCCGAGTTAGAAAAATATTTAAATATTACTTTCCCTGCTTATGATGTGTGAATTAGCATGTGTGAAAATCTTGTACAAAAATTTAATTGTTTGTATGCTTAATTTGCAAAAAGGACTCAATTCCATAGAATGTAAAAGTTGTGTGTTAGATGTTAAAAGTGCCTATTTGACTTGGCTTTATAATTGAAAGGTCCTTATGTGGTTATTATGCCATTCACATGTGCAATGGACATTTGTAGCCTTAATATATGTGAATTTATAATGGTTTAATAAAAGGGAAAAATTGTCATTTAGATTATATGTTAATTAAAATAAAAAAAACTTAAAATAAGCTCATTTTCATCTTATGTTGCCAAAATCATAAAAAGAAAAAAGAAAAGGAGTACAAGCTAGGGTTCAGCTTTGATTTTCATTGATTAAGGTATGTGTTTTGATCGATTTTTGATAATTTATACGTATTTGTAATCGTTGCTTTGTCTACTATGAAAGCCCATGCCTCAATTTCTGATTTTGATGATAAATTTGAAATATGCCACGGATGAATTCATGAGTTTTGTGTTGTTAAATGAAATATGAAAGCTTGATGTTGGGTTTACATGTTTTGTCTTTGGTTTTTTGATAAATTTGAGCAATTTGGACTAAATTATAAAAATGTTATTTTGAGGGACTAAAATGTGAAATAAATGAAATGTGTGGACTAGTATGAGTACTAGGAGAATTCAGCTAAGCTTGTGTATATGCAAATTATGTGTATTTTTCGATTTTGTGAAATAGGGACTAAAGTGTCGAAATGTGAAAATATGAGGGCTACTTTGTAAAATGCCCTAAATATGTGTTTATGGATTGAATTGAATTAATTGGTGAATAAAAAGGGTTAATTTTGAATACATATAGATTAAAAAAGGAGGAATTTGAATTTAGATCGAGAGAAGTCGAAGGTTATCGAGTAAACAATTCAAATCGACAATTTCGAATACGAGGTAAGTTCGTACGTGATAAATGATGTTAAAGTTATGTTTTAATGCGATGGTAATGCATAAATTGTATAGATATTTGATTAAGATTTGAGTATGATGATATTCGACTATGTTTGGCACTAAGTATGCGATTTATTATAGCTTCAGCTACAAATGGCACTAAGGGTACGAGTTGGAATAGCTTCGGCTATATAAGGCACTAAGTGTGTGATACCGATTTAGCTTCAGTTATTTGAGATGGCACTAAGTGTACGGAATCATTCTAGCTTCGGCTAACCTTTTAGCACTAAGTGTGCAGATATTTAAAGTACAAGTAATTGACAGAAAATTTTATAATACTCAAGGAGAGGTAAGTATGAAATTGAATAAGTACGAGGAGATTCAGGTATGTGCAATACCAAAGTGTTATGTATGTTAAGTTCACTGAATTGATATGATCATATAGATTGAAATTGTATAAACACTTATGTATTGATTTGTTAAATTTTATATATATATTGTTGATGATTTTAGCTCGAGCTTACCAAGCTTTTGAAAGCTTACTTTTTGTGTGTTTGCGTTGTTTTTAGATATCGAAGCTACCTCAAGCTTGGGAACCGTCAAGGATCGTCACCACACTATCGAACCTCATTTTGGTACTTTGAAATGTATATTTTGAAGTATGGCATGTATAGGCTAGTAGTTGTGGGATTATGTTTTGTGATGTATATATATTTAGCCATATGATTTGGCTAGTTGGTGTTTAAACTTATACTTTATAATGAATTATGATATGTGATGTTAATGCGCAAATGTGATATGTTTTAGTTGGACAAAAGAAATGGTAAGTATTGGTAATTTTGGTAAGTTGAGTATGAGTTTGAATAATGTATGAAAGGAAATGTTTTGGTATAATCTTACCTTAGGTTTGGCATGAATTGGTAAGGTTTATGAGTAGATAATTGGTTGATTTTGATATGGTTGGAATGATATGTATATTGGTATAAAAATTGGTTGAATTGGTTAAGCATAAATGCTTGTTTCTATTGCTTTTAGGAATGACCCGAAAAGAGGTGGCCAGTTGGCTTAATCCAAGCCTGCATTGTGCCACACGGTCAGGGACCACAGGCATGCCTTGTGGCCGTGTATGCAAAGCAATAACCTCTTAAGATCACACGGTTAAGACACATGGGCGTGTCATATGGCCGTGGGCTTAAGTCAATAGCTAGTTAAGTATCAGACGGCCATAGTACACGGGCGTGTATGTTAGCCGTGGGTGAAAGTCAGTATATATACTCTATTTTGGCACAGTTGGATTACATGGGCATGTTTGGTACTCATGTGAGGCACACGACCTGGTCACACGGGCGTGTGACCTCAACAGAATTGAAAAATCTTTCTAAGTTTTGAAATTTATGAATGTGTTTGGTTTAGTCTCGACTATCCTTAAAAGTATATTTTAGGTCTCGTATACAATCATAAGAGATGATTTATTGATGATTGCGTATGCATTAATATTATGTGATACCTATGATTCAGAATTGGTTTGAAATGTTTTATCTGCCTGGTAATGCCCCTTAACTATTCCGGCGACGGTTACGGGATAAGAGTGTTACATTTTGTTGGTATCAGAGCTATGGTTTAGCCGATTCTAAGACTACCATAGCGTATGTGAGTCTAGCTATACATGCCATAAATATGAACTGAGATAGTGTGATGAATCCTGACATTGAAATGTGCTTTTATATAGTAATGGATCCCGATAGAGCTGTAGCAGACGATGTTGAAAGCAATGCACCTGCTCCTGCGCAAGGGACGGTGCAAGCTGATTCTTGACCAGCTACGAGTAGCCGTGATAGCGAGGCTAAACAAGCCTTCTATCAGATGATGAATGATTGATTCACCCAATATATTAGAACCAATCCGGCTGTACAATAACCTCCACCCCCAGTTAATTCTCCTTAAAGTCCTGTTATGGCACCAGTAAACCTGATACAGTAGAGTAAACCACTAGTTGATAAGATTAGAAAACATGGGGCCGAAGAGTTCCAAGCTACAACAAAGGATGATGCTGAAAAAGTCGAGTTCTAGTTAGAGAACACAATAAGAGTGTTTGATGAGTTGTCTTTGAGCCCTGAGGAATGCATAAAATGTGTTGTTTCTCTTTTGAGAGATACGGCATATCATTGGTGGATGACTTTGACATCCGTGGTTCCGAGTGAATGAGTTACCTGAGATTTCTTCCAAGCTAAATTTTGGAAGAAATATATTAGTCAGAGATTCATTGATCAGAAAAGTAAAGAATTTCTTGAACTTAAACAAGGTCGAATGTCTGTCATGGAATACGAGTGGGAATTTGTAAGGTTGAGTCAATATGGTCGTGAATGTGTATCTACGGAAGCAATAATGTGTAAGAGATTCGAATATGGCTTGAATGAAGATATTCATCTGCTAGTTGAAATTCTGGAAATCAAAGAATTCGTAGTGCTTAAGATCTTGGGAAAGAGAAAATAAAGGTTTATTTTGAAACTAGAGAGGTACGAAAGAGATCTTCGGGCAAATCGTTTCAATCTGGATCCAAGAAGTTTAGAGATCATAGCAGTCGTTTAAAGACTAATATGGGACCTTAGACCAGAGATCATGTTAGATCGCAATCGAATTTCAAATCTTCAGCTACATCTGTTGCCAGTGTTGATAATGTCAAGAATGAAAAGCCTGAGTGTGATCAGTGTGGAAGACGACATTTCGGTGAATGCTGAGGAAAAAGTATTAACCGAGCTTGTTATAGTTGTGGTTCAAGAAATCATTTTATAAAAGATTGCCCAGATTTAGCAAAAAAAGATAATGTTTAGAATCCAAGGTAGAGTGGTAATGTTTCTCGAGGTAGACCTTCCAGAAATTTGGGAAATTTGAGCGGTAGTCAGAGAGTAAAGAAAGACACAGCTGTGAGATCTGAGGCTCCTACACCTGCCAAAGCCTATGCTATCAGAGCTCGCGAGGAAGCTTCATCGCCCAAATGTGATTATGGGTACATTTACTCTCTATGATACTTCTGTGATTGCTTTGATAGATCCTAGATCGACACATTCATATATATGCATGAACTTAGTGAAAAGTAAAACTTTGCCTGTAGAGTCTACTGAATTTGTAATTAGAGTTTCGAACCCCCTAGGCAGATGTGTTCTGATTGATAAAGTCTGCAAAAATTGTCCGTTAATGTTTCGAGATAATTATTTTCCGGCTGATCTGATGTTATTACCTTTTGATGAGTTTGATATAATTCTAGGTATGGATTGGTTAACTTTGCATGATGTTGTAGTGAATTGCAAACGGTAAACTATTGATTTGAGATGCAAGAATAATGAAATAGTTAGAATTGAATCTAATGATTTGAATCGATTCTCTACTGTAATATCTTCGATAAAAGCTTTAAGAATTGTGAGAAAGGGTTGTGAAGCTTATTTTGCATATGCGATTGATTCGAGAGTATCAGAAAAGAAGGTTGAATCTATGCCTATTGTTTGTGAGTTCCTTGATGTGTTTCCTGGAGAACTTCTAGGATTACCTCCGGTTAGAGAGGTAGAGTTTGGCATTTAATTGGTACTTGGTACTACTCCGATTTCAATAGCTCCATATAGAATGGCCCCGACTGAACTAAAAAAATTAAAGTCTCAATTGTAAGAGTTGACCGATCGAGGATTTACTAGACCGAGTTTCTCACCTTGGGGTGCTATGGTTCTATTTTGTGAAAAAGAAAGACAGTACAATGAGAATGTGTATTGACTATCGTCAGTTGAATAAAGTGACTATCAAGAATAAATATCCCCTACCCCGAATTGATGATTTGTTTGATCAGTTGAAAGGAGCTGTTGTGTTTTCGAAAATAGATTTAAGATTAGGCTATTATCAGTTGCGAGTGAAAGACTCATATATTCTGAAAACTGCTTTCAGAACAAGGTACGGTCACTATGAATTCTTAGTTATGCCTTTTGGATTGACTAACGCGCCTGCTATTTTCATGGATTTGATAAATAGAATTTTCAGACTGTATTTAGATCAATTTGTTGTGGTATTCATTGATGACATATTGATTTATTCACGTGATGAGTCTGAACATGCCGAGAATCTGAGGTTAGTGTTACAGATTTTGAGAGATAAATAGTTGTATGCAAAATTCTATAAATGTGAGTTCTGGTTGCGAGAAGTTCGTTTCCTGAGTCATATTGTATCAGCCTCTGGTATTCGAGTTGATCTGAATAAAACTTCTGCTATTTTGGATTGGAAACCTTGGAGGAATGTATCTGAAGTTCATAGTTTTCTGGGACTTGCGGGTTATTATAGAAGATTCGTGAAAGGTTTTTCGATGATCGCAACGCCGTTAACAAAACTGCTTCAGAAAGATGTATAGTTTGAGTGGTCTGAAAGGTGTCAGAACAGCTTTGATCAGTTGAAAGCTTTGTTGACTAAAGCTCCGGTATTAGTACCACCTGAATCGAGTAAAGAATTTGTGATTTATAGTGATGTTTCATTAATTGGTTTGGGATGTGTTCTAATGCAAGAAGGAAAAGTCATTGCTTATGCTTTGAGACAGTTGCAGTCGTACGAAAAGAACTATTCGACACATGATCTTGAATCAGCTTCGATTATGTTTGCTCTAAATATTTGGCGCCATTACTTTTTCGGTGAAAAGTGTCATGTATACTCTGATCATAAGAGTTTGAAGTATTTGATTACTCAAAAAGATTTGAATCAGCGACAAAGAAGATGGCTTGAACTACTAAAGGACTACGAACTTGTGATAGATTATCATCCGGGTAAAGCAAATGTTGTTGCTGATGCCCTGAGTCGAAAATCATTGCTTGCTTTGCATGCGATGAATGCTCATTTGGTTCTGTCGGATGATGGTTTAGTTTTAGCTGATTTAAAAGCAAGACCTTTGTTCTTACACTAGATTATTGAAGCTCAGAAGAATGATAATGAGATTTTAGCTAAACGAGCTCAGTGTGATGTAAAGTCTGATTCAGAATTCAGAGTTGATAAAGATGATTGTTTAAGATTTCAAGATCGAATTTGTATTCCTAGAAATCCAGAGTTAATTCAAATGATTCTGAGTGAAGCTCACAACACTCGTTCATCTATGCATCCAGGTAGTACGAAAATGTATAAAGATTTAAAACAACATTATTGGTGGTCTGGAATGAAAAGAGATATCTCTAATTTTGTTTCTAAATGTTTAATATGTCAACAAGTTAAAGCTGAACATCAGGTGCCATCTGGTTTGCTACAACCGATTAAGGTTCCAGAGTGGAAATGGGATCGAATGACTATGGACTTTGTTTCGGGTTTGCCCTGTCTCTGAGAAAGAAAGATACAATTTGGGTCATAGTTGATCGATTGAAAAAATCAGCTCATTTTATTCCGATTCGATCCGATTCCTCACTTGCTAAATTAGTTGAGTTATACATTTCTGATATTGTGAAATTGCATGGTGTGCCACTGTCGATAGTGTCAGATAGAGACCCGAGATTTACATCACGATTTTGGAAGAAGTTGCAAGATGCATTAGGTACTAAATTGCACTTTAGTACTGCTTTTCATTCGCAAACGGATGGCCAATCTGAGAGGATTATTCAAATACTCGAGGATATGTTGAGATGTTGCATTCTTGACTTGAAGGTACGCGGGAACAATATCTACCTTTGATTAAATTCGCGTATAATAACAGTTTTCAGTCAAAAATTAAAATGGCACCATACGACATTTTATATGGTCGCAAATGTCGTACACCTTTATATTGGATCGAGCTCAGTGAAAACAAGATTTACGGGGTCGACTTGATAAAAGAAATCGAACAAAAAGTAAAAGTAATCCGAGAAAGTTTGAAAACAGCATCTGATTGTCAAAAATCATATGCGGATTTGAAAAGAAAAGACATTGAGTTTGAGATCGGCGGCAAAGTGTTTTTTAAAGTGTCTCCGTGGAAGAAAGTGCTCCGGTTTGGTAGAAAAGACAAGTTGAGTCTGAGGTTTATCGGGCCGTATGAAATTACCAAGCGTATTGGGCCGGTTGTATTTAGATTGTTAATTCCACTAGAGTTAGAAAAGATTCATAATGTATTTCATGTATCAATGCTTCGACGATACGGATCCGATCCTTCGCATGTAATTCCTTCATTTGAGATTGAAATTTAGTCTGATATTACTTACGAAGAAAAGTCGATCCGTATCTTAGCTCGTGAAGTTAAAGAGTTACGAAATAAGAAAATCCCATTAGTTAAGTGATGTGGCATTGAATTGGTATTGAAGAGGCCACGTGGGACCTCGAAGACTCAATGAGACAGCAATATCCAAATCCATTTAACAGTAAGATTTTCAGGGACGAAAATCCCTAAGGGGGAAGAATTGTAACCGTCCGATTTTGACCCCAGTCAGAACAGTGGTTTCGAGACCACATATCAGGGTTAGAAAAATATTTAAATATTATTTTTCGTGCTTATGATGTGTGAATCAGCACGTGTGAAAATCTTGTACAAAAATTTAATTGTTTGTATGCTTAATTTGCAAAAAGGACTTAATTGCATAGAACGTAAAAGCTGTGTGTTAGATGTTAAAAGTGCCTATTTGACTTGGCTTTATAATTGAAAGGTCCTTATGTGGTTATTATGCCATTGACATGTGTAATGGACATTTGTAGCCTTAATATATGTGAATTTATAATGGTTTAATAAAAGGGCAAAATTGTCATTTAGATTATAGGTTAATTAAAATAAAACAAAAGCTTAAAATAAGCTCATTTTCATGCTTATGTTACCGAAATCATCAAAAGAAAAAGAAAAGGAATACAAGCTAGGGTTCGGCTTTGATTTTCATTGATTAAGGTATGTGTTTTGATCGGTTTTTGATAATTTCTACGTATTTGTAATCGTTGCTTCGTCTACTATCAAGCCCATGCCTCAATTTCTAATTTTGATGATGAATTTGAAATATGCCATGGATGAATTCATGAGTTTTGTGTTGTTAAATGGTGAAATATGAAAGCTTGATGTTGGGTTTACACGTTTTGTCTTTGGATTTTTGATGAATCTGAGCAATTTGGACTAAATTGTAAAAATGTTATTTTGAGGGGCTAAAATGTGAAATAAATGAAATGTGTGGACTAGTATGAGTACTAGGAGAATTCAGCTAAGCTTGTGTATATGCAAATTATGTGTATTTTATGATTTTGTGAAATAAGGACTAAAGTGTCGAAATGTGAAAATGTGAGGCTAGTCTGCAAAATGCCCTAAATATGTGTTTATGGATTGAATTGAATTAATTGGTGAATAAAAAGGGTTATTTTTTAATACATATAGATCAAGAAAGGTGGAATTCGGATTTAGATCGAGGGAAGTCAAAGGCTATCGAGTAAACAATTCAAATCGACAATTTCGAATACGAGGTAAGTTCGTACATGATAAATGATGTTAAAGTTAAGTTTTAATGCGATGGTAATGCATAAATTGTATAGATATTTAATTAACATTTGAGTATGATGATATTCGACTATGCTTGGCACTAAGTGTGCGGTTTATTATAGCTTTAGCTTCAAATGCCACTAAGTGTGCGAGTTGGAATAGCTTCGGGTATATAAGGCACCAAATGTGCGATATTGACTTAGCTTCGGTTATTTGAGATGGCACTAAGTGTGCAGAATCATTCTAGCTTCGACTAACCTTTTAGCACTAACTGTGCAGATATTTAAAGTACGAGTAATTGACGGAAAATTTTATAATACTCAACAGAAGGTAAGTATGAAATTGAATAAGTACTGGGAGATTCAGGTATGTGCAATACCTAAGTGGTAGATGATATTATGTATGTTAAGTTCACTGAATTGATATGATCATATAGATTGAAATTGTATAAACACTTATGTATTGATGTGTTAAATTTTATATATATATATATTGTTGATGATTTTAATACGAGCTTACTAAGCTTTTGAAATCTTACATTTTGTATGTTTGCGTTGTTTTTAGATATCGAAGCTACCTCAAGCTCAGGAACCGTCAAGGATCGTCACCATACTATCGAACCTCATTTTGGCACTTTGAAAATGTATATTTTGAAGTATGGCATGTATAGGCTAGTAGTTGTGGGATAATGTTTTGTGATGTATATGTATTTAGCCATGTGATTTGGCTAGTTGGTGTTTAAACTTATAGTTTATAATGAATTATGATATGTGATGTTAATGTGCAAATGTGATATGTTTTAGTTGGACAAAATAAATGGTAAGTATTGGTAATTTTGGTAAGTTTAGTATGAGTTTGAATGATGTATAGAAGGAAATGTTTTGGTATGATCTTACCTTAGGTTTGGTAGTGGACGCTTCAACGAGGATGGTAGTGGACCCTTCTGCTAACGGTGCTCTCCTTTCTAAGTCTTAAAATGTGGCTTACGAAATCATCAAGAGGATCGCCAGTAACAATTATCAATGGCCAACAATCAAGCTGCGTCAGGAAGACGAGTCGCTGGAATACATGAAGTGGATACTCTCACTTCACTCGCATCTCAGGTATCTTCAATATCCTCAATGCTTAAGAATCTTACCACTAATGGTCTAATAGTTTTACAGCCCAATCACCTCAGCAATTTGAGAGTATAGCCTGTGTTTATTGTGGGGAAGGACATTTGTTTGAAGAATGCCCATCAAACCCCGAATCCATATACTACATGGGTAACCAAAACCAAAATCGTGGAAGGCAAGGACTGCAGTCCAACTTTTATAACCCATCATGGCGAAACCACCCAAATTTTTCCTGGAGTAACCAAGGGGCTAGAACCAGTAACAACTACGCTCAACCTTGCCCGACTCAGCCGCTTAGGTTTTCCCAACAAGCTCAGAAACCAGCTCAGGCTGAATCATCCAATAGATTAGAGAATTTATTAAAGGCATACATGGCTAAAAACGACGCCACTCTAAGGAATTTGGAGAATCAAGTGGGTCAGCTTGCTACTAAACTCAGGAATCAACCACAAGGTGCTTTACCTAGTGATACAAAGAATCCAAGAAATCCAGGGAAGGAACATTGCAAAGCGTTAACACTGAGGAGTGGAAAGATAGTAGATCCCAACACTATCGAAGCTGAAAAGGAGCCAGCTAATGCTCAAGACTCAGAACAAGCTCAACCGAGTGTTGAAAGTCCAGTTTCACAAGAACCAGAATTTGCAAAACCCGATAGGGTAATTCCAGAACCAGCTAATTCTGATCAACTATCAACTCTGTTAGATGCAGAATTGCCGCAGAAAACGAATCAACCAGTCCCAGTAAAGAAACCTCCACCACCCTACCGTCAATGATTTTAGAAGCAAAAGCAGGAAATTCAATTCAATAAATTCCTAGACATATTCAAGCAACTTTACATCAACATCCCGTTGGTTGAAGCACTTGAAAAAATGCCGAACTACGTCAAATTCATGAAGGATATCTTGTCTAAAAAATGAAGACTTGGAGAGTTTGAGACGGTAGCTCTGACGAAGGAATGCAATGCATATCTTCAAGACAAACTACCCCCAAAGTGGAAGGATCCTGGATGTTTTACCATACCTTGCAACATTGGAGCAACATATTGTGGTAAGGCACTATGTGACTTGGGTGTGAGTATTAACTTGATGCCTATGTCAATATTTAGAAAATTGGGGATAGGTGAAGTTAGACCTACTATGGTTACACTTCAACTAGAGGATCAATCTTTAGCACATCTAGAAGGAAAAATTGAGGATGTATTGGTATGTGTAGATAAATTTATCTTCCCTACTGATTTTGTTATCCTAGACTTTGAAGTAGACAAAAAAGTGCCAATTATCCTAGGAAGGCCATTTTTAGCAACCGGAAGAACCCTTATTGATGTGCAAAAGCGTGAGCTTACTATGCGTGTTCAGGATGATCAGGTAACATTTAATGTTTTTAAGTCTATGCGATTTCCTGACACAATTGATGATTGTTCTGCAGTATCCGATTTAGAGGATTTAATAGTGGAAAAGGAGCTCAACTATGTTGAGGATCCATTGGAACAAATTTTGACATCAAACCCTCCAAATGATGAAGAGGAGGATGAATACTTAGCTTTGTTAGAAGCTAATCAAAGGGAATTTAATCTACAATCCCGCTTTGAATCTTTGGAGTTAGAGAAAAGGGATTATACCTAACCAAAAGCTTCAATCGAGGAGCCACCTAAATTAGAACTGAAGGTACACCCCTCATATTTGAAATATGTTTATTTAGATAACTCTTCTACTCTACCTGTGATTGTTTCAGCAGAATTAACTACTGAGCAAGAAGAGAAACTTATCTTAGTCTTGAAACAATTCAAGAAGGCTATTGGATGGACTATAGCCGATATCCGCGGTATTAGTCCATCTGTATGCATACATATGATTATCCTGGAAGATGGCGAAAAAGGGACGATTGATGGACAACAAAGACTGAACCCCATCATGAAGGATGTGGTGAAAAAGGAGATTATCAAGTGGTTAGATACGGGTATCATTTATCCTATCTCAGACAATTCGTGGGTAAGTCCGGTCCAGTACGTGCCAAAGAAGGAAGGTATCACAGTCATAGAGAATGAGAATAATGAGTTGATACCAACTAGAACAGTTATGGGATGGAGGATTTGCATCGATTATCGAAAGCTAAACAATGCGACTAGGAAAGATCACTTTCCATTGTCGTTCTTGGACCAGATGGTGGATAGACTCGCGGGGCAAGACTATTACTATTTTCTTGATGGATACTTAGGGTATAATCAGACTACAGTAGCACCGAAAGATCAACACAAAATAATGTTCACCTGCCCGTATGGTACATTTACATTTAGACGTATGCCATTTGGTTTATGTAATGCACCTGCTACATTTCAAAGATGTATGATGTCCATTTTTACTGACATGGATGAGAAGTACTTGGAAGCTTTTATGGGTGAATTTTCAGTATTCAGAGTTACTTACGATGATTGCTTAGTCAATCTAGCTAAGGTACTAAGGCGATGCGAAGAAATGAACGTGGTACTTAACTGAGAAAAGTGTCATTTCATGGTGTGAGAAGGAATTGTTCTAGGGCATTGGATAACAAGACATGGAATTGAGGTAGATAAAGCAAAGGTAGATGTTATCGAGAAACTCCCACCTCCAACATCTGTAAAGGGTGTTAGGAGCTTTTTGGGCCACGGCGAATTCCATCGAAGATTTATCAAGGACTTCTCCAAAATTACTAAACCCTTATGCAAATTATTGGAGAAGGACACGACGTTCAAGTTCGATGATGAATGCTTAAGAGCTTTCAAGGATTTGAAGAGTCGATTAGTTACGGCACCCATAATCGTCACACCAGACTGGGATTTGCCATTTGAATTGATGTGTGACACAAGTGACTTCATGATAGTGGCTGTCATGGGCCAGCGAAGGAACAAAGTTTGTCATCCCATCTACTATGCAAGTCGGACTCTTACAGGAGCTCAACTGAACTATACGGTAACAGAAAAAGAGTTACTTGCTATTGTATTTGCTTTTGACAAGTTTCGATCTTATCTTGTAGGTACCAAAGTAACTGTCTATACGGACCACTCGGCAATTAAGTATTTGCTTGCCAAGAAAGACGCTAAGCCAAGACTGATCCGATGGGTACTTCTACTTCAAGATTTCGATCTAGAAATTTAAGATCGAAAGGGAGTAGAAAACCAAGTAGCAGATCACTTGTCCAGATTGGAGCTGCAAGAAGGGAATTCTCCTAATATACCAATTCAGGAAACATTTCCAGATGAACACATACTGAAGGTAAGTCATGTCCATAATACCCCTCGATTTGCTGATATTGCTAACTATTTAGCTTGTGGTTTGATGCCAATTGATAAGTCTTATCAACAAAGGAGAAAGTTTCTTCACGATGTGAAGTACTATTTTTGGGAAGAACCATATTTGTTTAAAAAGTGTGCAGAGCGTGGCAGAAGATGAAGTTCAAAAGATTTTATACCATTGTCATTCTGCTCCGAGTGGGGGACACTTCGGAGGTACTCGTACGGTGGCCAAAGTATTGTAAGCCAGATTCTTTTGTCCAACACTATTCAAGGATGCATATGCGTACGTAAAGAGCTGTGACCAATGTCAAAGGATTAGAAATGTCACCAACAGAAATGAGATGCCTCGAACAAACATCATTGATATAGAATTGTTCGATGTATGGGGTATTGACTTTCTTGGTCCTTTCCCTCTATCTTTTGGTCACAAGTATATATTGGTAGCAGTAGACTATGTGTCCAAGTGGGTCGAGGCTGAAGCTTATCCGACAAATGATGCTAGAGTTGTAATTAAGTTCTTGCAGAAACACGTGTTCATAAGGTTTGGAACCCCAAGAGCTATCATTAGTGATGAAGGGTAACACTTTGTGAACAAGTGGTTAAAATGGTTATTAGACAAGCATGGAGTGAAACACAAGGTTAACAGCTTACCATCCGTAGACAAATGGGCAAGCTGAACTGGGAAATAAGGAAATCAAAGGCATACTTGAGAAGGTAGTTTGCCCAAATCGACGAGATTGGTCCAAAAGGCTGGACGATGCTTTATGGGCTTACAGAACAGCATACAAGACGCCTTTAGGGATGTCACCCTATAGGTTGGTCTTTGGGAAAGCATGTCATCTACCCTTAGAGTTAAAGCACAAGGCTAACTAGGCTCTTCGAAAACTCAACTTAGATCCTAAACTTGCTAAAGAGAAACGGATGCTCCAACACAATGAGCTAGAGGAACTCTGGCTATTCTCCTATGAAAATGCCAAATTACTCAATGAGAGACTTAAGAAATGGCATGACAAGCACATTCGAGTTCGAGAATTTGAAGCAGGTCAACGAGTCTTGTTATTTAATTCCAGACTAAAGTTCTTTCCATGTAAGCTAAAATCACATTGGTCCGGTCCATTTACGATTCATCGCGTCTATCCATACGGAGTTATCGAGCTCCAAGGTAAAGGAGGTAATTTTCAAGTTAACGCTCAGCGCCTGAAACACTATTGGGGAGATAAGATTGAACGGAATGAAATTTCGTTCATTTTATTGGATGTTTAAAATTTTCTTATCTTCCTTTTTAATAAATGATTTAGGGTATATTTTCGATATTAGTATGTTTAAATAAATTCTGTCTAAGAGATTGGAACTTAAGCGGGACCGCTTGTGACCCCTCCAATCTTTCCTGGAATTGATTTTAACATAATTTTCCAAAAAATTATTCTCTAAATAGAAATTTAAATTTTTGATTTTTCAAGTAAAAGGGTCAATTTTGATCCAAATCTTAAATTGCAACTCAATTCTAAATTTTCATTAAGTCTAGGGACTTAATTGAATCATTTTTAAAATTTGGTTGCTATTTTCGTTAATAATAAAAACTAGATGCTTCTTTTTGTAAATATTTTCAAAAGGCTTCTAGAATAAATGTTTTTTTTAGTTTGAAAAAATGATAATTATTAATATATAATTATATCCATTATAATACATATTAATTATTATCAATTTTAGGATTTTATTTGATGAGTTTTTAATGGTAATAAGAAGATAATCTTTAATATATAATTATATCTATTATAATTTATATATTAATCTTTATCAATTTAGCATAGAATTAGGATTAGTTTTAATCATATTTTATCTTTGTTTAAATAAATTAAATAGCAATTAATAATTTAATATGCATATATATAATTATTAATTGTTGTTATCTTTATATAAGATTAGAACTTAGAATTCTTATTAATTAAATTGTTTTAAGAATTCTACTCTAATTCCTACTTTTCCCTCTACAAATACCACCCATCTTCCCATTCATCTAACACTCAAAACTCAAAGCACTAAAACACCAAAGTACCGAAGCCCCTAGCCATAGCAGCACCAAGCAGTCGGCCAGCGCACATCCAGCTCTATCGCACGCCCATCTCGCGTGCACCAGGTGCGCATTGCCTAGTGCTGCTTTAGCCTCAACTCGCGCCAGCCTTTATCCCGTGTGCACTCACAACAGGTCTACTCGATGAGGATCTGCGTGCCACTCGTACTGCTCTAGCCTAGCCTACGCACGTTGCTGCCTACTCTTATTCCATGCTGCGCGCTGCTGCCTTGCACACCCGAACGGCACCACCCTTTCATCCATCCTAAGCCACAAACCCTCCAACCCTCCTTTTAAATTTCCATCTTTTCCTTTATTATTATTATTATTTTCTAGAGTTCTTATATTTTTACAAAACAAAAAAAGGTGGTAAGACCTAGTTTTCTCTTGAATTTTAATTTTATTCAATTAGTTAATTTTTCAATTCATTGAACTATTAATTTTTCTTTAATTTTTTGAGAAAATAAATTTTCCATCTTATGATGGGGTTAAACATGCCTCGCAAGAGAACTCGTGCTTCCGCTCAAATTGATGAAACACAAAACAAATTTCACTGTGAAGAAGCCAGAGTGAGATACGAAAGTATCTTCAAAAATCAATAGATGCATCCAGAGAAAGGCTTTACATTAAAGGAGAGAAACTACAGAGACTTTATGGCACGTATTCATCAAGTTGTTGAAACCCTCAATTGGGAGCTATTTTGTGAAAAGAGACCTAGTGTGGATGAGGAGCTAGTTCGTGAGTTCTATGCGAATTTAACTTCAAGTGAGAGGACAGAAGTTCCAGTTCGCGGAATCAAGGTACCGATAAATTCAAATGCTATTAATGAGTTCTTTGAATTACCTGATTTCGAAAATGATGAATATTCCACATTGATGAGCAATATCAAGCCTGAAAATTTGCAAGAAATTCTCGAGGAACTGACAGTTCAGGGTTCTACATGGACTGTGTCAAAACAAGGAATCTACACTTGTCGAAGAGAATATTTGGCGCCGCTCGCGAAGGTATGGTTTAACTTCATTCGATTCAGCCTTATGCCTAGCTCACATGGGACTACAATCTCATTAGTGTGAATGGTTTTATTGTACTCGATCCTAACTGGTAAGACCATTGATGTGGGGAAGATCATCTTGAGAGAAATACGGAATTGTGCTATTAAACGCTCTAGCCCTGCTCACTTCCCCTTTACAATAACAATTTTATGCTTGAAAGCTAAAATTCTTGCGACTGTAAGGAAGACAGGGTATAGCCAAGCCACAATCACGGATTGGGACCTTTACCGACTAGCTGGAGACTCAGTCCTACACCAACGAGTTGAAGTAAGTGAGGAACCGGAGGACCCTGATGAAGAAGAAGATCCTACGATGCAATCATTTCAAATCCCTGATAAGGTAGAATCAGTGGAGCCAGAAGCTGAACCTGATGCTAAAACTTCAATGTTTAGAGCTCAATCGCCTAGCCTAGACCTTCGAGATGAGCTATCAAAATTGATGGACTTAATGCAACATATGCAATGGCAGCAACAAGCCTACTGGAGATACTAAAAAATAAGGGATGACTCGATGAGAAGTGCTTCTAAGAAAATATACAATGACCCATTTATTTTTGTGCCTGAGTTTCCAGATTTTATATTTGAACCATGGAGTCCATTATCAAAGAAGGAGCGAAGTGATTCATGCAAAGGCGATAGTGATGGAGCAAAAGATGAGTCAAATTCGGAAGGGTCTGTAAATAAATAAAGAGGGGATCTTGACTTGACTTTATTTTTGTTCTTAGACTATTTTTAGGATTAAGTTTAATTAGGAATCTTTTATTTTTTCCATCATAAAACAAGAGAGGAAAATCACTAATAAAATGTGAGCAAGTCACAAAGTATAAAGTGTCGCAATAGATATAGACATGTCTAGGATTCAATTTAGAAAGAGCTTGGTACTTAAGCAGTCAAATTGACTCACCTCCTCTTTTCTAAAAACTTACCTGGTGCATAGTATCTGTTCACTTTAAACAATGAGAACATTGTTCATTTTAAGTTGAGGGGATCGAAAATTTGAATTATTTCCACTCAGAATAAAATTTTTCTTTTAATTATGATTAAGATATTTTTTGTTCAAAAATTTGAATTCTGTTAAGTATGCTCAATTTGAGTATGAATAAAGTTCAATTATTTCAATAAAGTATTATGTTAGCTTATTAATAACATGAATGTATTTTTAATAAAGCATGCAAATTCGTACCATAAAATTTTTAGTTCTTTAGGAAAGTTAGGTATGCATGAAAGTTTAAGTCTTTAGAATCGACTTAGTAGTTTTTTGAGGCGAAATCCTAGGGAGCATGGAACGTTGGAAATGATTTAGGCAACTATTTTTTGGACCATTTGAACCTATCAAGCCCACCGTGGTAAAATTTTATCCTTTGAAACCCAACTTTGAGACTATATTGCCTAATTTTATTTCGACCCTTGCAATAATTAGCCATTACTTTTTGCTTAATGATCTTAAAATTGTCCCAAACACTAGACTCAATAATATTCAAAATGTACTTCGAAAATAATTTTGGAGGAGTTGAAAAATTGCTCAAGAATTGTAGTACACAAAGTAAGTGCTCGTGTTTGCTAAAAAAAAAGAGAGAGCACATGTATTTGAAAGAGATGTACAAAAGAGCATATGAAAGTCAAGTTGGTGTATCGAAGGTAAAAACTCTGAAGGTTCGATTGACGCTGAGTCTAGGGTTTGTAAACCAAAATTTATTCATCTTTAACCTACCCCTAGCCTAGCCACGTTACAACCTTGATAAAAACCTATTGATTCAAAGTTCTCATGCTACCTACATTAGTGGAGAGAAATTACTACAATCAACATATGAAGACATAAGTTAAGCTTAATGATTGCAGCTTAGTCTTGAATAAAGGAATAAAAATAAAATTGGTAAGGGTTAATTCTCTTTGTTACAAAAGCATTTAGTCTATATTTTGCTATTATAATAAGTTGTTGAATTTAATTTGAACAATGTTGTTCTGAAGGAATTTTTCAAAGGTGTTTCCGAGATATTCTTTTCAAAATTTGTGCATTACTCGAGACGAGCAATGAGTTAAGTTTGGGGGTGTGGAAACACAAAAATTTATATACCTTTTCATACCCATTTTTACTTAAATTCATGCAAATCCGGTTAAATTCTTGTCGGAAAATAATTAAATATTATAAAATAATTAAATTGTGTAAAAAAAATATGAACATGATGAACTTAGTTAAATTTTATAAATTTTGACTATTTTTTGGCAGATTCGCGTAAAGGGCGAAAATTGGCTCGACTGACACTGCTGAAAGCTCAAAACCAAGAAGCGATTTGAAGTATCGAGGCACATTAATTTCCAGCCTAAGACAATCCAGAAATGTGTTTTAATTCATAATCTAATTAATTTTAATTTATTCCCCATTTACTTTGGGAAAAATAAATTATTTTTAATTAATTATGGAGAAAGGGTCCAGTTGAACCGCACTGGTCGAACCATATTGAGAGAACCTAACCAGCCACTAATTGGGCAGCCCAGAACTGTCCATATGCTGAACCAAATCAGCATTTTAGCTGATTAAATATTATTGCAAAAAGGCCCTTGAAGAACTTTCAAAATGCATTCAAACCCCTCCTTTAATTGTGGCTTTATGAAATTGCTCCAAGCCTAAAATAGCAAAGTTGAAACTCTCAACTTTGCCATGTGTGTGGCCGGCCATAAGGGGGCTCTTTAGCTTCTGGAATTTGCTATTTTTAGCAGCCACAATCAGCTATAAAAGCCTCCCCTTGCTGATCATTCAAAGCATCCCTCACTTCACAACATTCTCTCATTCCCTCTCTCACTTTTCTCTCATTTTTCCATCCCATTTCCCTCTTGTTCAAGTGCCGATTTCTTCTCTTGGGAAAGAGGCTCTCATCAGCCATTTTGGAGCAGCAATTAGGTGTTCATAAGCCACCTTGATAGCCAAGGCCAATGAAGAACGAATAACGGAGCAACTAGACAAGCCACGGAGAAACACCGGATTTGCCTCTTGTTCCCTAACTCTTTAATTTTTGTTGTTGTTTTGACGAATATGTTTATGAATATTTATGCTATTGAAATGGTTATTTTAATCAATTCAGCTTAAAATTATGTTTTTGTTGGGTTGATTATATTTTGTCTGCTTGTATTGTTAAAATGATATTTATGCTGTTATAGGTCTCGGTAAGATGCTTGATTAGGTAAAATCATGCCTAAGTTATTCTTGTGTTACGATTGTGAGGTAACTGATGAATTAATTATTTAAACGGATTGAAATTGTAATTAATTGACACAGTACTTAATCAGTGCATGTTTATTCTTCTAAGGTAGCTGAAGGTTAAATTAGCAATGTATCTAGCGATATTCTTGCCTTGCATAATTTGCAAGATTATTGTGATTAAATTCTTTCAAGGTAGGGATGCCTTGTTACTTCACATAGTATTTTATATGCTTATTAGATTTGATTAATCGTTTGAATTAACATAGGGATATGCAAGAGATTGGTTCAATTTAATGAGTATGTATGTGCAATAACATGTTTGCTTACTTGAATCTATTTAGTCGGTTGAATTGACATAGGGATATGTCAAGAGATGAATGGATTTTGGTATTTAAGTATGTTCATAAGTTAGCAAATTACCGGGTTGTCGTGATTTTATTCATAACAGTGTAAACATAAGTTTAATAATTCAAAGTTAAAGGGATATAATTAATCCAACACAAGTATGTTACATTGATTAAATCTCATTTGAAATCGTGCACTAGAACTCCTTTGTTTTATTATTTACTTAGTTTTTAACAGTTTTTGACCACCTTTTTAAACCAAATTATTTTTTACCTCACCAAAGTGTTTTACAATTAATTTCATAAATCATTCTTTTTACAGTCCCTGTGGGTACGATAACTCGACATTTACGTGTCACTTTATTACTTGTTGCGATTGTGTACACTTGCACAATTTTTCGTCGTTCCAACTGACCATCTTTCTAAGGATAGAACGCAGTACTAAAGTCCAACCTTGTACCTAAAGCCTCGTGTAACTTTTTCCAGAATCGAGAAGTGAAGCGAGGATCTCTATTAGATATTATGGAAACCGGTACCCAATGCAGTCTTACTATCTCAGCCACATATAACTTAGCCAGCTTCTGCAATGAGTAATCAGTACGGACTGGTCTCAAATG
The DNA here is from genome assembly GCA_025698465.1 of Gossypium longicalyx. Classification (NCBI taxonomy): domain Eukaryota; kingdom Viridiplantae; phylum Streptophyta; class Magnoliopsida; order Malvales; family Malvaceae; genus Gossypium; species Gossypium longicalyx. The sequence continues at coordinate 50,957,082 of CM046995.1, forward strand.
GGAAGATTTGGTCAATCGATCCACGATGACCCATGCTGAATCCTTCTTAGCAGGCGTTGGGGGCAGCCCACTAACGAAGTCCATAGTCACTTTCTCCCACTTCCAAACTGGAATCTTAACTGGCTAAAGCAACCTTGAAGGCAACTGATGTTCCGCCTTAACCTGCTGACAAGTAAGGCATTGACCCACGAAGTCGGTAACTTCACGTTTAATACCTGGCCACAAATATAACTCACGAAGGTCTCGGTAAATCTTATTCCTACCGGGATGCATAGCATAAGGGCTACTATGCACCTATCACAGCATAGATTGCCTCAAATCAGTATCCTTCGGTACACATACTCTCCCACGGAAACACAGTACCCCTTCGCTATTCAGTCCAAAATCTGATGTTTCACCCCTATCTATCTGTTAGAATCGAGGACCCAGTGACTCATCCTCCAACTGCTTACCCTTAATCCTCTTAATCCACATCGATTTAACTTGGAGCTCAGCCAACAAGCTACCATCATCAAATAAACTAAGGCAAGTAAACATCACCCTCAGATCAGTCATGGCCCTACGGCTCGTGCATCGCCCATCACATTGGCCTTACTAGGATGGTATTCAATTGAACAATCATAATCCTTAAGCAGCTCAATCCATCTATGTTGCCTAAGATTTAGCTCCTTCTGAGTGAGGAGGTACTTGAGGCTTTTGTGATCTATGTAAATGATACACTTCTCACCATACAGGTAATGCCTCCAAATTTCCAGTGTGAATACTAGTGTGACCAACTCCAGGTCATGCTTCAAATAATTCGCCTCATGAGTCTTAAGCTGACGAGACGCATAAGCCACCACCTTCCCCTCTTACATCAACACACATCCCAAACAACCATGTGATGCATCGCTATAGACAGTGAATTCTTTCCCAGACTCTGGTTGTATTAAGACAGGGGCCTCAGTCAGAACCTTTTTAAGCTTCTCGAAACTTTCTTGCTGTGCATCGGTCCAGTTAAAAGGCACACCCTTATGTAACAGCTTAATCAAAAGTGCAGCAATCAATGAAAACCCTTCAACAAATCGTCAGTAGTACCCTGCCAGACCTAGAAAACTTCGAATCTCAGATACCGTCTTAGGCGGCTTCCAATCCAGAACAGCTTCAATTTTTCGAGGATCAACCCTAATCCCTTCAACAGATACCACATGACCCAAAAATGTTACCTCTCTTAGCCAGAACTCAAACTTACTGAACTTAGCGTACAGTTGTTTCTCCCTCAGAATCTGCAAAACAACTCGAAGATGTGCATCATGTTCAGCCTCAATTTTTGAATACACCAGAATGTCGTCTATAAAGACCAGCACGAATCGATCCAGATAGAGTTGGAACACTCGATTCATCAAATCCATAAAAGCTGCTAGTGCATTCGTCAGTCCAAACGGCATCACTAGGAACTAGTAATGACCATAATGAGTCCTAAATGCTATCTTGTAGACATTAGTCTCTTTGACTCTCAGTTGATGGTAACCAAATCGGAGATCAATCTTAGAGAAAACTGTGGCTCCACGAAACTGATCGAATAGATCATCAATCATCGGTAGAGGGTACTTATTCTTAACAGTCAATTTATTCAGTTGCCGGAATTCAATGCACATTCGCATGGATCCAACCTACTTTTTCACAAACAAAATCGGTGCTCCCCAAGGAGACACTCTAGGTCGGATGAACCCTCGATCCAGTAACTCTTGAATTTGAGCTTTAAGGTCTACAAGCTCTTTCGGTGCCATTCTATAAGGGGTGATGGACACCAGAGCTGTACCAGGCAGGAGCTCAATCCCAAACTCAACTTCACAATTTGGAGGTAATCCAGGTAGCTCATCAGGAAAAACATCTGGAAAGTCCTTAACTGTTCTGATATCTTTAATGGAAGAAACCTTTGAATTTGAAACACCGACGTAGCCTAGATATACCTCACAACCCTTACGAACTAGTTGCTCGGCCCCCAGTCCAAAAATCACATTTGACAGATAATTCCGACACCCACCAATTACCACTACCTCGTTACCCTCTGCAATTTTCAGTACCACCCATTTAGTAACACAATTCAAACTCATTTGATGCTTAACCAGCCAGTCCATGCCCAATATTAAGTCGAATTCTCCAAAGTAGAGTTCCATTAAATCTGCCAAAAAGACCATCCCTTTAACCTCCAAAGGTACATCTCTGAACAATTTGTTTACCCTCACTGACTGCCCTAACGAACTCAACACAGTAACCTCACTCGTAGTGCTTTCAACCATTAAACCCAAAGTCTCAGACACAATGCATGCTATATACAAATGTGTAGATCCAACATCAATCAGTGCAGTATAAGGTACATTATACATAAGGAACGTACCCGTGATAACATCTGGGGCGTTTCCATCCTCTCGGCAATGTGTCGCATATACCAGAGCTAGCTGTCTTGCCTCAGTATGACCAGCACCTTTGCCCGATGCCCCCTGACCACGACCAAATCCATTACCACCTCTAGCCTGACCACGGCCTCTCGGTGACTACTGAACACCTCTCGATGACTGAACAGTACCCTGACCTATAGCTTGCATCTGCTCGGGCCTCCATGGACAATCTCGGATATGGTGCACCAATGATCCACACCTCGAACATGCCTTAATCATTTTCCATCACTCGCCCTGATGGCGTCTCCCACAATCAGCACAGGACTGCGGTCTAGTAGCAGTAGCAGAAGCCCCAACTCTAACCGGCCCATCCACCCTAGCCTTTTTATTAGGCCTCAGAAAAGAACCTAAAGGCTCCAAATCCCTCCTATTCCTACCCCTTTCCTTTTCGCGGTTTTGGCACTCAGCGCGCTTCACATCTTCGGCGATCTTCACCTTATCCATTAAAGCAACAAAATCTTGCTCCCTCTGTGGAGCTATCAAAACCCGCAGACTATCTCTGAGGCCATCCTCGAATCGAACACACCTTTCGTACTCAGTTGCCACCATGCCTCGTGCATAACAGCTCAATCGCAAGAATTCTGCCTCATATTCAGCCACTGATTTATCCCCCTGAGTAAAATTCAAAAACTCCCTCCTCCGGGCATCCACATAACTAGCGCCCACATACTTTCCTTATAAAGTAGTCTTGAAAAATTCCCAAGTCAATCGGTCGGCCTGAGTTCCCTCTTTAACTGTAAGCCACCACTGATAGGCTTCATCTCGAAGTAGTGACACTACACCTTTGAGTTTCTACTTGGGGGTGCAGTCAAGGATGTCCATGATCTTCTCTGTAGCCTCAATCCAATATTCAGCCACTTTAGGGGCAACTCCAGCGATACCCCTAAAAATCTCGACCCCATTCGACCGGAGTCATTCCATAACCGACCCACCGCCTACAGTACCAGTATTGGGCACAATGACCCTCTCCAAATTTCGTAACATAGCTTGAGATAGTGCGTCGTCCCCATCCGCACGATTGTGAGACCCAGTCTTAGTCCCCGGTGAAGTCGGTGCCTCTCTAGCCTCAACATTAGGCATGTGGCCAGATGACGAAGACCCAGCCCGAGCACCTCCACGGCCTCTTGTACCCCTTCCACGAGTACTTCTGGTGCTCATATCGATTTACGCTTTTATCTATTTTAACAATTTTATGCATCAGTTTTACAGTTCCAGTGTTTATTAATAGATATTTTATGGAAAATATTATCAGTAATTTAGAGTTTTGTTTACGCAGAACGCAGTCTTACTACAATTTTAGGTTACCCTAAACAAAGTATTTCAGCATAGTCTATTGCCTACAATAGTCTCAGTATTTTAGTTTAAACAGACAGTAGTTTTAGAGGACCTACAGAATCGGCACTGGAGACTCGATAAACCACACATTCAGAAATAACATTTCAAAATACTTTCCAACCATTTGAAAATAGTTCTTTTTGAAAATTTCACGTTTTTAGAAAAACCTAAATCCACAGTCGAGTTTTGCAACCTGGCTTTGATAAGACTGAATATAACACCCCAAACCCGGCCTAGACGCTATAGCCTAATCTGATGATGTCACATGAAAGTGTTTTTCAAAATATAATTTCGTTTAAAACCCCATTCTATATTAAACCCCTTTGTGATCTTAACGAATATTTAGGTTGTCTTGTTCATTGTTAAAACTCAAGTTGTTTAGCAAAATGTTAATCATATTAAATCAAAGTTACTTTTTAAAACCTTGTTTGTTGCGAAAGCTTTTGAAATATATTACGTAAACGTGGTGCTTTAAAAAGCATTTATCTTTTTGAAAACTCGCGTCCTAATACTAACAGGTATGAATCAAATTAATCAAATCCCAAATTAAAAGTTAAAAATTAAAGAGGCCTTATTACATAACCAAATTAAATTACTTATAAATTAAAATCTAATAAAAAGTCCATGTAGTTGTATGGCCACCTTCGATTCCCTCACAAAGACGACTACTTTATGACTAGGGATTACAGCAGAGATAATGAAGAAGGCGAGTTAAAACTCAGCGTGTAAACCCTTAATAATCAATCAGTCAATTATGTATTAAACAATTACAGTATCAGTATCATTATGGGCCTTAGCCCATTTCAGTAACAGTACAGAATGCAAACAAAAATCCTACCCAACCAGCCTCTACACTCTACTCCATCCAACCCTACACTCCATGTAGGGATAAAATCAACCCACCCATCCCTACACTCCAAAATATAGCACCGGTTGTGGCAATAAGCAGTATTTCTAGTAGAGCTGCCAGTACAGTACACTTTCTCCAATCATAATAAACCCACGCCCATGCAATATGTCATGTGTCATGGCATAATATCATACGTGTATGCAATATATATTTAATGGCATGCTCGAATACAGTCATACATATCATAGGGGCATATCATTCATTTTACCTCATAGGGCATAACAGTCATTTCATCATATTGGGGTCTAGGTGTACTTACCGACCCAACAGTAGCTCCACAGTCATCTCGGGTAACCCGTGCAACCTTATCAGTCAAACAGTGAAAATGGACCCAATGCCCATAGTGCGGGCCCATGTGGGCTCACACGCTCATGTGGCCCACATAGCCTAGAAATGGCCTTGGCCACGTGAACTACACAGCCTAGCCTAATATTCTCCACACTTTCGTGTGATTTCCCCGTGTGGGGCCCACAGACCCATGGGGCCCACACGGCCCATTTTGGCCCAACGTGGCCCAAAACAGCCTAAGCCTATGAAATCGCTCATGGTGGTCTCTATAATCAAACGCCCATGTTTGTGCGCTCGATTTACCACACGAGCAACCGCACGCTCATATAGTGTTAATAGTCACATTTTTCGACTTTTGTCGATTTATGATTTGGGCACTGTTTACACACCTATTTACAAAAACATGCGAACAACCCATGAGCACCAAACCTACATTCATTCAAGGTATTCTATTAGTCGATTGACAATAGTTAACCACCTCCCTTAATACAATCCCAACTTATCATAATATCTACCTTTGATTGAACAAATGTGACTTAGTCCCCTTAGACCGCTAACTAAGATTGACCACACGCTCCTTGTCGAATATCTACGTTACCAACGAAATCCATTAGTTATGATTGCTTAAACCCGTGAGTTGGATCAACCTATACTAATTATAGCAAACATAAAACCCCAGAATAGGGGAAGTAGCATTCGGCCAACTCCAAAAGATGCAAGCCAACATACCCCAGTTGAACACAATAACTGCAACCAGGGTTACCTTTGATCGAGTGATGTCACTCCTCGAGAAACTAGGAACCAAACAAAACACCACACAAGAGAAGAGAGATGAGATTCGGCAACAAGAAATAAGAATATTCGGCTTAAGTAGTGCATGAGAGGAGAGACTTGATAAAAATTGAGAGAGAAAAAGAAGGAGTTGAGTGCTTACTGATTTGTTAGAGAATACTTGCAAAAACTAAAACTAAAATAGAGAGAAAGAGAGGCAGAATTCGGCCAAAGTATCTAAATAAGAAGAGAGGGAAGAAAATGTAATCAATAAAGAAGGTAATCAATTAAGCAAGGGAGAAAAATGAGAGAATCGATCAAGACTAAGGCTAAAAACTGAAAGGATAAGAGAGAGAGGGAAAAAATGAGGGTATTCGGCAACAAAAAGTATTAAGGGAAAATGATTGTCATAGAGTAGAGGGAGAAGAACAAAAACTAAGATAGTCCCAAAATGAAAGTACCCGAAAGCACTAGTCAAAAAGAAAAAGATACCAAAAGACTTCCTAGCACAATTGGGCTTCTGAAAGAAGAAAAGAATCAAAATTTGACAGCCACCGAGAAAAGAAAAGCAAAAGGCAACCCCAAAACTGAATTCATTGGGTGTCTACAACCCCAATTCTGCACCAATACTCCCTCAAGTTCCAATCCCCTTGATTTTCTCCTAAAATTTCTCCAACCATCCACCAAATCCCTTGATCTACTCCTTACCCTATCCTCCAATCTCTCCACCAACTAATTTGAATTCCCTTCCGCCTCCTTAAAGTTTCGGTCAACCTAAGGCACTCCTATGTGCTTACAGCAAAATAAAACTCTCCCCTACACATTAAAGGACTTGAACCTTAGACCTTATGGAACACTCCACATGCCACTTACCCCTAGACAAACAAGCCCTTTATGTCATGTTTTATCCATATTTATCCACATTCTTAAAGTTTCAATCAACCTAGGGCACTCCCATGTGCTCACAGCAAAATAAAATACTCCCCTGCACATTAAAGGACTTGAACCTTAGACCTTATGGAACACTCCACATGCCACTTAACCCTAGACCAATAGGCCCTTTATGTCATGTTTTATCCATATTTATATAAGAAGCCTATTGGCTAGAGACAGGGTTTATTCAAGTAAAAAAAAACAATTTGTACAAGCCAAGGCTTGAACCCAGGACTTCTACAACGCTTCTCTGGACACTTAACCACTGAAGCAAGCATGCATTTATGCAACACAACATACAAAAATAAATATTGATGATTTGGGGCATTACAACGAACTTACCTCGACACTGGTTCGTGTATAAAATCTACTAATCCAAAACCTTTTCTTTTCCTTGATCTAACCTCGAATTTGTGTTGTCTGGAACTATATAAATAACTTTAATCATCAATTTCAACATTTCATATTCATTTGGACTCAATTTACGTCATAGAAAAATTACCATTTTGCCCTTAACTTTTCCATAAATTCCAATTTCATCCTTAGGCTCGAAAAATGAAATTTATGCAAATTTACTCCCTATTCCAAACCTAACTGAAATTTCAACATAAAATTTACAGCACATATTTTCTATAAATTTTAGAATTTTTCATCAATTTACACAACTTTACATTTTAGTCCCTAAATAATGTTTTCATAAAAAATCACTTCGTAAAAGTTCTCTATCTATCGACAACCTTTCGTTTTCTACCATAAATTTCTAATTTTCAGCACATACAGATGACCTAGTTTCCATACTTTGATAACTCTTCAAACTGATCCCCCAAATAGATAGATTAAGTTATCCCAGTTTTAAAATTTTCAAAATTACTAAAAACGGCACAAGGAAAATTACCCAATTAAGCCATGAAAGTTTCTTCTCTCTCTCCTAGGGTTTCCATAGAATTTTGGGGAAGAAGATGAGAAAAATAAGATGATATCTTCTATCATATTTTTAATTAATTACATTATTTCAAATTCTAATTTAGTCATTGCCCTTTTTCTAAATTTCCATGGATGAGTCACCAAAATATCTACATACTTTTCTTTAATGGTCTAATTACTATATAAGGACCTCAAGTTTTGATTTTCATAGCTATTTAATCCTTCTAGCTACTACAATTCAACTTTTGTATTTTATGCGATTTAATCCATCCTACAATTAAGCACTAAATTGATAAAATTTTATCATCAAAATTTTCACATTATGGACTATGTAATAAAATAAAAATAAAATTTATTTTCGGATTAGATTTATGGTCTCGAAACCACTGTTCTGATTTTACTGAAAAATGGGCTTACATGTTGTATGTACCTAACATATGCAAAAACCTTGTTTTTGGGACACTCTTGAGTGTACATGGCTTTAGGATGGCGTTTGAATCCCAGAAGCTAATTTTGTCTAAAGGGGAATGTTTGTGGGAAGGGTATATGTATTAAATGACATGTGGAAACTTAATGCAATCTTTGTAAAAGCAAAGACAATGAATAAGAATATCGCTTCTTCTTTTGTTTCTATGTTTGAGTCATTTAATTTATGGCATGGTAGGCTTAGACATGTTAATTATGATACTTTACATAGATTAATTAATTTAGAGCACATTCCTTTATTTCACATTAATTATAAACACAAATATGAAACTTGTGTTGAGGTGAAATTAACATGGTCTTCATTTCAAACTGTTGAAAGAAGTACAAAACCACTTGATCTAATATATAGCGATGTTTGGACTTAAAGTTTGTTCAAACTAGAGGAGGAAATAAATATTTTATTACCTTAATTGATGATAGCACAAAATATTGCTACGTATATTTTCTTAAGAATAAAGACGAAGCTATAGAGAAATTTATTCTTTATAAACAGGAAGTTGAAACCCAACTTAATAAAAAGATTAAGATGGTAAGAAGTGATCGTGGCAGTGAATATGTTGAACCATTTGGTGAATACTGTGCACAACATGGTATTATTCATGAAGAGAAATCACCATACTCTCCTTAATCAAATAGAGTAGTCAAACAAAAAAATCAGACTCTAAAGGAAATGATGAATGCATTGCTAGGAAGCTTTGAGTTATCACAAAACATGTGGGGGGGAAGCTATTCCATCAGCTAATTATCTTTTAAATAAGGTTCCCCTCAATAAAAGGGACATGTAATATCCCGAATTAGGGCCTAATCGGAATAGTGGTTTCGTGACCACAAATTCGAGATAGAAATAATTATTTTATAATTATTTTGAGGTTTATGATATGATTGCATGATTGTGTGAAAATTTTGTGAAGAAATTCTATGCATAAAATGCTAAATTTGAAGTTAGGGACTAAATCGAAAAAGTTGCAAAACTTGCATTCTAGAAGTTTTTAGTATGAAATTGCTTTGAAATATTAATTAGGAGGTCTTAAATAGCAATTTGACCAATTTCTAAAATTTTGGACAAAAATGGGCTTGTATATGAAAATTTTCAAAGAAATGTATTAAGGGCATTTTGGTCATTTGGATAATTAATGAAATAAAATGGGAAAAATGACACAAAATAGTCATCTTCCCCATTTAGTTGCTGCCGAATGCTCCATCTCACCATAGCTAGGGTTTCTTCAACTTTCAAGCTTCATAGTAAGTGATTCTAAGCCCCGTTTTTAATGATTTTTATGTTTTTGAGATCTCGGTAACTCGATTAAGCTTATGTTAGCAATAATTTAACCTAGGGTTTATATTTGGAAAAATACACATAGGTGAAATTTGTATATTTTGAAGTTTTATGATAGAATATGAAGTTTTAAATTATGTTAGACAACTTGTACTACTCGATTTTAAGCAAAAACGAGTAAAAGGGCTTAATCGGTAAAAATACCTAATAGTCACAAGTACATGTTAGAGTGAGAATTTGATGTTGCCATAGAAGGGAAAAGTGATCAGCATATTATAAAACATAAGAATAAGGAATAAAGTTTAATCCCGAGCCTAGGGGCAAAAATGTAAATATGCAAAAGTTTAGGCGTAAAATTGTAATTTTGCCAAAATTTGAATTAAGGATTAATTTGATAATGTGAGTATTAAATAAGCTAAATGTGTTATTTTAGATCAAGAAAGACGTGGAAACGACCCCAATCGAGGAAAAGAAAAGATTGTGGACTAAATTGCAAAATCTTTGTATTTTGGTACCAAGGTAAGTTCATGTGTAAATAATGTAACATAATTGTTATTTTTAAGTTATTGATGTCAATTATGTGATATGCTGATTTTTATCATGAAATATATGCTTTGTGGTTATTTTCGAATAAAATGTAAACTATGTGAAGCTATTTGTTAAATATAATTGTTACCGAAGTTTTGGTTTCGACATTCTACTACGGGAAGACGGAAAGGACAAGTGTTCGAGGAAAATCCCGTTTGAACCTTAGGAATAGATTAGGATACAAGTGACATGTCACTAGGATGGTTAAGCATCCGAACTCGTTGAGTTGAGTCCGAGTTCACTTATGGATGCGAATGTCCGAACTCGTTGAGTTGAGTCCGAGTTCGTGAGATGTAACTAGGCATCCGAACTCGTTGAGTTGAGTCCGAGTTCACTTATGGATGCGAACGCCCGAGCTCGTTGAGTTGAGTCCGAGTTCGCTTATGGGCGGGTTACATGATTGCTTGATTGCATATGTGGCACTTATGTGCAAGTTATCCATGTATCCGAATTATATTCCGATATGTTCAACGGGTAAAGTTCTACTCAAATGGAGGAAAACTCGAGATGTAAAGAGGCGTATTGGTAAGTGATGTGAAATGGATATTTTGGACAGGTACGTATTTAACTCTCGGGTTGAGTATTGATACAACCACGATAAGGTAATAAGATGATGAAAAATGATTAGAAATGTGATATGTGTTTTGGTGATGCATGCTAATGTTGATTGGTATGATTGTTTGTTATGTTACTTATTATTTGCATATGAACTTACTAAGCATTTATGCTTACTCCCTCCTTCCTACTCATTGTAGTTTTGGACAAGCCAGCTCAGGAGTCGGGATAGGTCGAAGGATCAGTCACACTATCCGGAAGAACTTTTCGGTAAATGGCTTGTAAATTTAAGTATGGCATGTATAGCAATATACCTATTTTGTGTAAATGATCTTATGATATGGTGATGGAATGGTTGAGGAAATGCTTGATAATGATAAATTATGGAAATGGTTAGTTTAGATTATGTTTGATGTTATGGAAAATTAATAAGTTATCTAATTGATGAAAACTCATAAAAAGGATGAAATTGCCATAAACAGAATATTGCAGCAACACTGATGTGAGTTTTAAAATTTACTAAAAATCATAGAAATTGAATTTGGTGATGGATTAAATATCAAATTGAATCTTATTATGTCTAGTTTCACATGAAACAAATGAAACAGGTAAAGTAATTATATGTTAGAAGATATTTGAATTTTAGTGAAACAGGGTCAGAGCAGTTTCTGGATCCCCTGTTTCAACTTTAAAAATTCACCATAAATTGTACAGATATAATTAGGTGGTTTATTTTATATTCTCAGAATCCTTATTGAGTCTAGTTTCAGTAGAAACAAACCTCATAACCATATGAATGTTTTACAGAGATAAATGTGGTTCATAGTAAACAGAGGTCAGTCTAGTCAAGTCCTGTAATAGGGGTAACTTTAACTAATAAACTGTACTAATTGGTCCAATCAAAAATCCTAGAAAAAAATTAGTAGATAGGTATATGAGTCTAGATTCATGAAAAATTTACGGATCTTGATTTCAAGTTTCGTAACTCGAGATATGATTTTTTTTGTGACTGTGACGCAAGTAGCTTAAAAGCTGTGAATGTAGAAACAAATAATCTAAAGTTCTTAAAATGTTAAATTAAGTTTAGTAACACCTCATACTCGACTCCGGTGACGGTCTCAGGCGTGGGGGCGTTACATTTAGTGGTATCAGAGCAGGTTTAGTCGGTTCTCAAACTACGTGTTGTATGTACGGATTTTGCTATACATGCCATATGTATAAATTGTGATAGTGTGACGACTTCTGACCTTTTTAAATGATTTTTTTTATAGTAAATGGATCCCGATCCAGTGTGGCGAGATGAAGTAGAGAGTAATGCGCCAGCCAGCTGGCTGAAGGAGCAAATACGACTAAAAATCCACCTCCTACTGTTGGTCGGGGAGGAGGAGAAAGGGGTCGGGAAGCCTTTCTCCAAATGATGAGTGCATGGTACACTCGAGTTTGTTCGCACGAATCCAAATGTACAACCTCCCCCACCTCCCCAATTTCTCAACCTGCACTCGATGCCTCAAGGTATGGATCTGATGAAATTTCATAGAACTCCAGTTGATAGAATCCGCAAGCAAGGGGTCAAGAATTTAAAGCAAATATTGATGATGATGCCGAGAAAGCGAGTTTTGGCTTGAAAATTCTATCCAGGGTATTTGATGAATTATCTTGTACACCGAAGAATGTTTGAAATGCGCTATATCTTTGTTGAGGATTCAGCCTATAATTGGTGGAAGACTTTGATTTGGTGGTACCGAAAGAGAGAATAACACGGGAATTCTTTCAAGAAGAGTTTGGAAGAAATATATTAGTGAAAGATTTATTGATCAGAAGCGTAAAGAATTTCTTGAGCTGAAGCAAGGTAATATGACAGTTACAGAATATGAAAGAGAGTTTGTTCGATTAAGTAAATATGCTAGAGAGTATGTTCCTACAGAGGCCAAGATGTGCCGACGATTTGAAGACGGGCTCAACGAAGATATCAAGGTATTTGTTGGAATTCTTGAATTAAAAGAAATGGTAGTACTGGTTGATCGAGCTTGCAAGGCCGAAGAACTACTTAAAGAAAAGAAAAAGGTAGAGGCTGAGACTAGAAACTAGAAGAAAAGACCGATGAGCAGTTCATTCTCACAGCAACCTGGAAAATCAAGGAATATGAATCCTCGTTCCCAAACTTCAGCTGGGCAATCATATGGGAATTATAAGAAGCAAAATGTGGGTCCTAAGTCCCGCACTACTACTTGCAAACCAGTGTAGGGAAATTGAGATTTGTTAAACACGAGTGTGCGGTGTGGTAGAAATCATTTTGGTCCGCATGAGCAAATGAATGTTTTCGATGTGGTTCTCCGGATCATTTTATTAGAAAGCGCCGTAAAGAGCTAAAAAGAAAAATTTTCAGAATACAAAAAAAGTGGGGCGGATTCGAGAGGAAGATATCCAAGAAAAGCGGGAGCGAAGCAAGCAGTAAGAATGTAGCCAAGGATGCACCAGTTAGACCTGAAGGAAGGGCTCCGGCTAGAACTTATGCTATTAAAGCGCGTGAAGATGCTTCCTCACCTAATGTGATTACCAGTACATTTTCTCTCTATAATGTTAACGTTATTGCTTTGATTGATCCCGGTTCTACTCATTCATATGTGTGCATGAAATTGGTGTCTAGTATGAATATACCTGTTGAGAACACAGAATTTATGATTAGAGTGTCGAATCCGTTAGGTAAATGTGTGATTGTTGATAAAGTATGTAAGAAATGTCCTTTAATGATTCAGGATCATTACTTTCCGGCCGACTTGATGTTGTTGCCGTTTGATTAGTTTGATGTTATTTTGGGTATGGATTGGTTGACATTGCATGATGCTAAAATAAATTGCAAAGAAAAGGTTATAGAATTAAAGTGTGAAAATGGTGAAACTTTGCGGGTTGAATCAGATAAATCAGAGGCATTACCTAGTGTGATTTCTTCAATGTCGGCTCAAAGATATCTGAGAAAGGGTTATGAAGCTTATTTGGCATATGTAATTAATACAAAAGAAGTTGAAAAGAAAGTTGAATCAAGTTTGGTTGTGTGTGAATTTGCGGACGTATTTCCAGAAGAATTGCCGGGTTTGCCTCCAGTCAGGGAAGTAGAATTTGGTATTGATTTGATACTGGGAACAGCTCCGATCTCGATTGCTCCGTATAGAATGTTACCAGCAGAGTTGAAAGAATTAAAGTCCCAGTTGCAAGAGTTGACTGATAAAGGTTTTGTGAGACCGAGTTTTTCACCTTGGGGTGCTCCCGTGTTATTTCTGAAAAAGAAGGATGGTTCTATGAGGTTGTGTGTTGATTATCGGCAATTAAACAAGGTAACAATCAAAAACAAGTATCCGTTGCCAAGAATTGATGATTTGTTTGATCAGCTAAAAGGAGCGACATGGTTTTCAAAGATTGACTTGAGATCTGGATATTATCAACTGCGGGTAAAAGAGTCGGATGTGCCTAAAACTGCTTTTCGAACAAGGTACGGTCATTATGAATTTTTAGTTATGCCATTCAGGTTAACAAATGCTCCTGCTGTGTTTATGGATTTAATGAATCGCATATTCGACCATACTTGGACAAATTTGTTGTGGTGTTTATAGATGATATTTTAATTTATTCAAAAGATGAGACAGAGCATGCTGAACATTTGAGGATAATTTTGCAAACTTTGAGAGATAAGCAACTGTATGCTAAGTTTAGTAAAAGTGAATTTTGGCTCCAGGAAGTTGGATTTTTGGGGCATATTGTTTCAGGTGGTGGTATACGGGTTGATCCTAGTAAAATTTCAGCCATTATTGATTGGAAACCACCGAAAAATGTAACTGAAGTTAGAAGTTTCTTGGGGCTAGCTGGGTATTATCGGCGATTTGTAAATGGATTTTCTATAATTGCTGCTCCTATAACTAGACTACTCCAAAAGGATGTTAAATTTGAATGGACGGAAGAATGTTAACAGAGTTTTGAAGAATTGAAAAAGTTATTAACAGAGGCACCAGTGTTAGTACAGCCCGAATCAGGTAAAGAATTTGTAGTGTATAGTGATGCTTCTTTAAATGGTTTGGGGTGTGTGCTCGTGCAAGAAGGAAAAGTGGTGGCTTATGCTTCGAGGCAGTTAAAACCTCATGAGAGGAATTATCCTACTCACGATTTGGAATTGGTTGCGGTGGTGTTTGCTTTGAAAATTTGGCGACATTATTTGTATGGTGAAAAGTGCCGGGTATATACCGACCATAAAAGTCTTAAGTACTTGATGTCACAAAAAGACTTGAATTTAAGACAGCGAAGATGGTTGGAGTTATTGAAAGATTACGAGCTTGTTATTGATTATCATCCGGGAAAAGCGAATGTAGTTGCCGATGCTTTGAGCAGAAAGTTGTTGTTTGCTTTGAGAGTTATGAACACTCAGTTGAAAATGTCAGATGATGGTTCGATTTTAGCAGAGTTAAGAGCAAAATCGATGTTTTTACAAGAGATTTCTGAAGCTCAGAAAGATGATCAAGATTTGCAAGCCAAGAGAAAGCAGTGTGAAGTTGATACAGAGTCAGATTTCAGAATCGGTTCTGATGGATGCTTAATGTTTAAAGATCGGATTTGTGTACCGAAAAATGAGGAATTGATTCAAAAGATCCTACAGGAAGCACATAGTAGTTGTTTCTCAATTCATCCAGGTAGTACGAAAATGTATAATGACTTGAAGAAAATGTATTGGTGGAATGGAATGAAAAAGGATATATCGAGTTTGTGTCCAAATGCTTAATTTGTCAACACGGTGAAAATTTGAACACCAAGTGCCTTGGGATTACTTCACCTATTATGGTTCCTGAATGGAAATGGGATCGGATTACTATGGATTTTGTATCAGGATTGCCATTGACTCCAGGAAAGAAAGATGCCATCTCGGTAATAGTTGACTGATTGACTAAGTCGGCTCATTTTATCCCCGTACGCACGGATTATTCTCTTAACAAGTTGGCTGAATCGTATGTTAGGAAATTGTTAGACTACATGGAATACCATTGTCGATTATTTCAGATAGAGATCCAAGGTTTACCTCGCGCGTTTTGGCAAAAGTTGCAAGGCAGCGTTAGGTACAAAGTTAAATTTTCGATCGCTTTTCATCCACAAACCGATGGACAATCGGAGAGAGTAATTCAGATTCTTGAAGACATGCTCAGATGTTTTGTATTGGAATTTCAAGGAAGTTGGGAAAAATATTTACCGTTGGTAGAATTTGCTTACAATAATAGTTATCAGACGAGCTTGAAAATGGCACCTTATGAAGCATTGTATGGTCGTAAGTGTCGAACGCCTTTGTATTGGGTGAACTCAAGGAAAATCAGATTTATGGAGTTGATCTAATAAAAGAAACTGAAGAAAAAGTGAAGGTAATTCGAGATTGTTTGAAAGTTGTTTCAGATAGACAGAAATCTTATGCAGATTTAAAACGAAAGGACATTGAATTTCAAGTTGGTGATAAAGTATTTTTAAAGGTGTCTCCGTGGAAAAAAGTTCTCAGATTTGGACGGAAGGGCAAATTAAGTCCGCGTTTTATTGGGTCATATGAAGTAATTGAAAAAGTTGGACCGGTAGCATATCGGCTAGCTTTACCACCTGAATTAGAGAAGATTCATGATGTGTTCCACGTATCTATGTTACGCCGGTATCGTTTGGATCCTTCACATGTAGTTTCACCGACAGAAATTGAACTACAACTAGATATGACTTACGAAGAAGAACCGATTAAGATTTTAGCTCGAGAGGTCAAACAACTAATGAATAAAAAGATTGCACTTGTGAAGGTGTTGTGGCAAAAGCATTGAGTAGAAGAAGCTACATGGGAATCCGAAGAAACTATGAGAAATCAATACCCACATCTGTTTACCGGTAAGATTTTCGAGGACGAAAATCCTTAAAGGGGGGAGAGTTGTAATATCCCGAATTAGGGCCTAATCGGAATAGTGGTTTCGTGACCACAAATCCGAGATAGAAATAATTATTTTATAATTATTTTGAGGTTTATGATATGATTGCATGATTGTGTGAAAATTTTGTGAAGAAATTCTATGCATAAAATGCTTAATTTGAAGTTAGGGACTAAATCGAAAAAGTTGCAAAACTTGCATTCTAGAAGTTTTTAGTATGAAATTGCTTTGAAATATTAATTAGGAGGTCTTAAATAGAATTTGACCAATTTCTAAAATTTTGGACAAAAATGGGCTTGTATATGAAAATTTTCAAAGAAAGGTATTAAGGGCATTTTGGTCATTTGGATAATTAATGAAATAAAATGGGAAAAATGACACAAAATAGTCATCTTCCCCATTTAGTTGCTGCCAAATGCTCTATCTCACCATAGCTAGGGTTTCTTCAACTTTCAAGCTTCATAGTAAGTGATTCTAAGCCCCGTTTTTAATGATTTTTATGTTTTTGAGATCCCGGTAACTCGATTAAGCTTATGTTAGCAATAATTTAACCTAGGGTTTATATTTGGAAAAATACACATAGGTGAAATTTGTATATTTTGAAGTTTTATGATAGAATATGAAGTTTTAAATTATGTTAGACAACTTGTACTACTCGATTTTAAGCAAAAACGAGTAAAAGGGCTTAATCGGTAAAAATACCTAATAGTCACAAGTACATGTTAGAGTGAGAATTTGATGTTGCCATAGAAGGGAAAAGTGATCATCATATTATAAAACATAAGAATAAGGAATAAATTTTAATCCCGAGCCTAGGGGCAAAAATGTAAATATGCAAAAGTTTAGGCGTAAAATTGTAATTTTGCCAAAATTTGAATTAAGGATTAATTTGATAATGTGAGTATTAAATAAGCTAAATGTGTTATTTTAGATCAAGAAAGACGTGGAAACGACCCCAATCGAGGAAAAGAAAAGATTGTGGACTAAATTGCAAAATCTTTGTATTTTGGTACCAAGGTAAGTTCATGTGTAAATAATGTAACATAATTGTTATTTTTAAGTTATTGATGTCAATTATGTGATATGCTGATTTTTATCATGAAATATACGCTTTGTGGTTATTTTCGAATAAAATGTAAACTATGTGAGCTATTTGTTAAATATAATTGTTACCGAGTTTTGGTTTCGACATTCTACGGAAGACGGAAAGGACAAGTGTTAAAGGAAAATCCCGTTTGAACCTTAGGAATAGATTAGGATACAAGTGACATGTCACTAGGATGGTTAAGCATCCGAACTCGTTGAGTTGAGTCCGAGTTCACTTATGGATGCGAATGTCTGAACTCGTTGAGTTGAGTCCGAGTTCGTGAGATGTAACTAGGCATCCGAACTCGTTGAGTTGAGTCCGAGTTCACTTATGGATGCGAACGCCCGAGCTCGTTGAGTTGAGTCCGAGTTCGCTTATGGGCGGGTTACATGATTGCTTGATTGCATATGTGGCACTTATGTGCAAGTTATCCATGTATCCGAATTATATTCCGATATGTTCAACGGGTAAAGTTCTACTCAAATGGAGGAAAACTCGAGATGTAAAGAGGCGTATTGGTAAGTGATGTGAAATGGATATTTTGGACAGGTACGTATTTAACTCCCGGGTTGAGTATTGATACAACCACGATAAGGTAATAAGATGATGAAAAATGATTAGAAATGTGATATGTGTTTTGGTGATGCATGCTAATGTTGATTGGTATGATTGTTTGTTATGTTACTTATTATTTGCATATGAACTTACTAAGCATTTATGCTTACTCCCTCCTTCCTACTCATTGTAGTTTTGGACAAGCCAGCTCAGGAGTCGGGATAGGTCGAAGGATCAGTCACACTATCCGGAAGAACTTTTCGGTAAATGGCTTGTAAATTTAAGTATGGCATGTATAGCAATATACCTATTTTGTGTAAATGATCTTATGATATGGTGATGGAATGGTTGAGGAAATGCTTGATAATGATAAATTATGGAAATGGTTAGTTTAGATTATGTTTGATATTATGGAAAATTAATAAGTTATCTAATTCATGAAAACTCATAAAAAGGATGAAATTGCCATAAACAGAATATTGCAGCAACACTGATGTGAGTTTGAAAATTTACTAAAAATCATAGAAATTGAATTTGGTGATGGATTAAATATCAAATTGAGGCTTATTATGTCTAGTTTCACATGAAACAAATGAAACAGGTAAAGTAATTATATGTTAGAAGATATTTGAATTTTAGTGAAACAGGATCAGAGCAGTTTCTGGATCCCCTGTTTCAACTTTAAAAATTCACCATAAATTGTACAGATATAATTAGGTGGTTTATTTTATATTCTCAGAATCCTTATTGAGTCTAGTTTCAGTAGATACAAACCTCATAACCATATGAATGTTTTACAGAGAGAAATGTGGTTCGTAGTAAACAGAGGTCTGTCCAGTCAAGTCCTATAATAGGGGTAACTTTAACTAATAAACTGTACTAATTGGTCCAACCAAAAATTCTATAAAACAAATTGTAGATAGGTATATGAGTCTAGATTCAGGGAAAATTTACGTATTTTGATTTCGAGTTTCGTAACTCGAGATATGATTTTTTTTGTGACTGTGACGCAAGTAGCTTAAAAGCTATGAATGTAGAAACAAATAATCTAAAGTGCTTAAAATGTTAAATTAAGTTTAGTAACACCTCATACTCGACTCCGGTGACGGTCTCGGGCGTGGGGGCGTTACAGGACAAGACACCATATGAGTTATGGAAAGGTAAAAAAACCTTCCTACAATTACTTGAAAGTGTGGGGGTGTCTTGCGAAGGTAATGACTGTTACCAAAGCAAATGAAAATAGGTCCTAAAATAATGGATTGTATTTTCAGTGGCTATGTATATCATAGCAATGCATATCGGTTTCTTGTGCATGAATCAAAGAATCCTGACATTCACAAGAACACTATATTAGAATCATAGAATATCTCATTCTTTGGAAATATCTTCCCTTGTAAAACTAGGGAAGTTGATTCAAGTTTAATGAAACGAACTTCAGAGACTAGATGAAAATAGTCAAGACGTTCAACAAGAGGTTGAAACTGAGATAGAGCTAAGAAGGAGTATATAATATCCCATTTTAGGTAAAACCAGAACAGTGGTTTTAGGACCAGAAATCTGATTTCGAAAGGGAAATTTATTTTTATATTATTTTATGGTCTATAGTATGATGTAATGTCATATAAAAATTTGGTAAAGAAATTTTACCGATTACATGTTTAATTTGATAAAGGACCAAATTGCACAAAGTGCAAAAGTTGAGTTCTACTAGCTAAAGGGATTAAATAGCTATGGAATTCAAAGTTTGAGGTCCTTATGTGGCAAATATACCATTAAAAATGCTTAGTGGTTAAGGATGATGATTCATACATGGAAAATAAAATAAAAAAAGGATGAAATTGGAAAGTGAAAAAAATAAAAGATGATAATTAATTAAATAATGAAAATATCATCTTTTTCATCATCTTTCCCAAATTATTTCCATGGAAACCCTAGCTAAGAGAAAATAGCTCGAGCAAGCATACTTTGATCAATTAGGTATGTTTTATTGTCTCATTTTTAATGATTTTTATATTTCTGAGATTGTAATAGCTTAATCTAGCTATCTAGGGGATTAATTTGCAAAGTTATCAGGGTACTAAGGTTTTTCCATGGATGAACATAGTTTAATTATGAAGTTTTATGATATAAAATGAAAGGTTGTTGATAGATAAATAACTTTTGTAAAGTTAATTTTGATGAAAATTTATTTAGGGTGTAACACCCCTAACCCGTGTCCATCGCCAGAATAGGGTTTTGGAGTATTATCAAAACTTTCAGAACAAGTTTCAGACAATTCTCGTAAATTACTATTCATTAATCGAGATCATTCAAAACGTCCCTTGATTGGACCATCGATGCCCAATACGAGTATTAGAATTGAGTCGAGACTATTCATTAATCTAAGAATTTTTCGCGAGATTTCAAAAGTTTTCCAAGGTGCAGGGCTCACACGCCCATATGGTCCAAGGGACACGTCCGTGTGACCCTGGGGCACGCTCGTGCTACAAGCTGTGTTCAACCCCGTGTAACTCTCTAACTTGTGCACACGGCCATGCCACACGCCCGTGTGCTAGGCCGTATGGTTAATTAATTCAATTCGAAATTAGGTGCAGGTTTCACATGGCCAAGACACACGCCCATGTTCTAGGCCATGTAGCACACACGACTAAGACACACGCCCATGTCTCTAACTGTGTGCTCAATTCTGAGCATTTTGTTTCTCAAAATTAAGGTGCAGGGACACACAGTGTAACGCCCCGATTTTTGGGCCTAGAAGAGTTGGGCTTTGAGTCTGGGATTCAGATAGAAGAAAACCTGAATAATTAAGAAGTTTTAAATATTATCGTTTAAGAAAAAAATTTTGAATTAAATTACTACTAGAAAATTTTTATTGTATTTATTATTATGGATATTTTAAATTTTTATTTTAATTAGTATTATGAGATAAAATTTTTATTATTAGAAAAATATTATTGTATGTATGTTTGAAAAATTTTTCTGAAAATTATTATTTACTGTATTATTGATATTTGAAATTTTTATTATTAGATATATTTATAAAATTATTATTATAATTATTATTATTAGAGAGGAAAAATATATATATATTTATAAAAGTATTGTTGTTTTGGTGTTTAAACTCTAGGAAAAAAATTGTTTTAGTTTTTGCCTCATAGAGGGAATCTGGGCATAAGGCTTATAAAATAAATTGGGCAAGACTGGGCATGAAGAAGCGTACCTGGCCCAGTGGTTAGCATGCTAGGTAGTGGGAAGGAGAGCTGGGGTTTGACTCCCAGCATGTGCAAAAGTGTTTTATTTTTCTTTATATTAGGGAACTATGCAAGGAAGCCTTATATATAGTTGGGGTTAAAAGGTAACACAAAGGGAAGTTCGGTCCAGTGGCAGAGGCGCTGGGAGTGTGGTATAGTGCCTAGGTTCGAGGGTTGGTGCACGCAAAGGCTTGTTTTTATTTTAGAAGCCAGGTTGCACTGAAGTAAGGTTTAAGAATAGTTGCGACCGAGTTATGCTACAAGGACGCTTGTGGCGCAATGGTAGTAGGGTGCTAGGAGTTCCACAAGGGCGCGGGTTCGAGTCCTTGCGCGGGCAAATTCTGTTTCATTTTTAAAGCAGGCCAGAACTGAAACAGGTAAGGTTTATAATTAATTGTAACCATATATTAGTAAAGGAGAAAGCGTGGTGCAGTGGCCAGTAGCTCGGGCGCAAGGCGGACGAAGGTTTGGGGTTTGAGCTTCATCTCGCGCACGCAAGGTTTGGATTTTTGCTGGATGCGTGGGGAAGGAGTTAGAGTCTGATAAGGACTCTTGGCAGCATGCTGAAGCGGTGCAAATGGTGGGCTGATCGGTTAAGAGTTTGAATGGAATTCAAACATTGGATGTGGCCAAAAATCAAGGAACAATTCGGGGAATTGGAATTTAGGAAGAATTCCTATGCCCGAAATACACTCACTCGGCCATAACTAATAAGTGTCGTATATTTTGGCCTTTAGAATTCAGTTTTTCTTCTTCTATTTCCTTTTCTTTTCTTTTCTCCTCTCTTCATATACTTCCTTTCATCTACTTCTTTTCCTCTATAGCCGAACCTTCCTACCATTCTGCTCATCTCCATCTCTTATCAGTTGTTTTTTTAAGCCTTATAGCCGATCGCCATAAAAGCCAAAATCCCGAAAACTCACTTCTTGTGCCGATTTCTCCAAGCCAAAATGCTTCAGTTATTTTTGTTCCTTTTGATTAACTTTCATCTTCTCTAAACCCTTAGTATCTGTCTGCAACATTACTTCAAAGTTATAGCCTCAAATTGTCATCTTCTTCATCACTTAAAAAACTGAAGTACCACAGATCTCCTGGATTCGAGTTCTACTATCATCTAGAGGATAGATCTACTATCCTTCAGATCTACGTAGAAATCAAAGAGGAATAGGTGGTAAGTGCTCATCACCTCAGATCTAGTCTTATTTTACAATTTAGAAAAAGCCGAAGTCCCTAAAATCTAAAGAGGCTGTCAAATTTGGGCATAGGGCTTTAAGGGTCTTTAACCGACGATTTCTTTTGGTGATTAGTGTCTTCTAGAGGTTGGATCGAAGGCTTGGATCTTTGGAACAACTAGACTTAGATCTAGTCATCGGGTTTCGGCAAAAAGGTAAGATTCTAAAGGCTTTAGGGGCATGGTTCGAATATGGTAGGTGAATATTGGGATTGGTTATTGTGGTTTGCAATCTAAGAATTGTGGTAATCAATTGTAGGACATCGTAAGGGATCTCAGTGGCAGTCGTCGCGAAACAGGTGTGTATCGAGCACCCTCTCATAGTTCAATTCGGCAAAAGCTGAAATGCCGAAATTCCGGCATTTCGTGGGCTTGTGAGTGTGCGAGTGCTCACAAGACATTCAGAAATCATTTGATCTGAAATCGCAAAGTAGTAAGTTAGTCGTGTGTGAAATTTTGTGCACTTCGGTAATTGGGCCTCGATAGGCTAAAACTGGGCCCAATGGGCTTACGGGCCCATACGAATAAAATAATAAAAAAATAGGCAATAAGTATGTTCTGTTAGACTGTAGAATCAAAACTGCTTAAACCGGTAAACTGGTCATAAAACTTGAATTAAATGGGCTTAAATTGCTAGAGGACACTGTAGGGCCCATTAGGGGTTTTAGGGCCCAATGGCTAAAATTGTGAAATTGAGATAAATAAATTACTGTGATGACAAATGGGCTAGTAAGGACCATATCATTCATAAGAATCCTTAAAACGGATAAAATTACTGAAATACCTTTATAGGTGGAAAATTTACAAATTTACCCCGAGGAGTAAAATTACTGATATACCCCTAGGGTTAAGGTTGACCTGAATGCATGTTCGACTGTTACTATTTACTGCATGCCATGTTGTTATTATCTGATGCATGTTATTATTATCTGATACAATATCATGTTTTCCATCCATTTGGCTAAATTGCCTAAACACATACATTCAATCAAACATGTTAGTCACAAGGTTTACATATACATCAAGTAAGGATAGATTAGCTCATCATGAAATACTCTTTCAAGACATTATCATTTCATCTCATAATTCTCATGCCATGTTAAGAGTTTTATGCCCATTGAATCATTGAAATTTTGATGGATACTCAAGTATTACACTCGGAATGTACGATTCAATAATCCGTCAATTCTTATTTGAGGATATCCATTAGGGCACTTAATTAAGAAACACACTCTCGAGCCACATATCGTATAACAGGATTACCAGTCTAGGCTAAATTCTTTATATAACGTAAGCTCAAAAGAGCTCAATTAGGATTACCAGTCCAAGCTAAACCCTAATCGTAACGTATACTCGAGAGCTATTATATCTAAATTACCCGTCTGGACTAAATACTTTTTATAACAAGGTCAATAGGATTACTCGTCTGAGCTAAATCCTATCTACAACAAATGCAGGACCTTATTCATTTCGGGAAAGCGCATATATTCATCGGAATTCAATATTCAATCGAGGCTTAACCCTTTTTCACCATATCAAGCATGTATTAAATTTCTCATTATAGCATTCAAGTAAACAAATTTACATGCCCGATTAAGTTACACGAATTTACCTCGACACTTGTTCGGGTATAAAATCTACTAATACAAAACCTTTTCTTTTCCTTGATCTAACCTCAAATTTGTGTTGTTCGGATCTATATAAATAGCTTTAATCATCAATTTCACATATTTCATATTTATTTTGACTCAATTTACGTCCTAGGTAAAATTATCATTTTTCCCTAACTTTTCCACATATTCCAATTTCGTCCCTAAGCTCAAAAAATGAAACTTGTGCAATTTACTCCCTATTCCAAGCTTAACCAAAATCCCATTACAAAATTTACAGCACATGTATTCCTAAAAATTTAGAATTTTTCTTCAATTTCACAAGTTTACATTTTAGTCCCTCAATCATGTTTTCATCAAAAATCACTTTGTAATTTATCTATCAACAACCTTTTATTTTCTACCATAAATTTTTAATTTTCAGCATATACATCCATGACCCATTTCCATAATTTGATAAATTTTCAAATTAATCCCCCAAATATATAGTTTAAGCTATCCCGATTTCAAAAATATCAAAATCACTGAAAACGGGACAAGAAAACTTACCCAATTAAGCCTTGAAAGTTTCTTCTCTCTCTCCTAGGGTTTCCATTTGGGGTTAAAGATGACAAAATAAGGTGATATTTTCTTTTTATCACCTTTTAATTAATTATTTATTTCAATTTCCAATTTAGTCCATACTCTTTTCTAATTTTTTCATGGATGAGTCACCAAAAATCTACATACCTTTATTTAATGGTCTAATTACCATATAAGGACCTCAAGTGTTGAATTCCATAGCTATTTAATCCTTATAGCTACTAGAATTCAACTTTCGCATTTTATGCGATTTAGTCCTTCTCGTAATTAAACACTTAATCGATAAAATTTTCGTATCAAAATTTTCACACGACATTTTTATCATAATACAGACCATATAATAAAATAAAAATAAACTTTGTTTTCGAGTCGAATTTGTGGTTCCAAAACCACTATTCCGATTTCATTGAAAATGGGCTATTATATAGGGACTAAATTGAAAAGATGTAAAATTCATGAAAAAATTATGAATTTTATGAAATACATGGGTTGTAAAATTTACATGTAAAAATCGGCTAGGCTTGGAATAAGGATTAAATTGCATGAATTTCATTTTTCAAGCCTAGGGACAAAATCATCATTAATTAAAAGTTTAGGGGTAAAATGGTAATTTTTCCTAAGATGTGAATTGAATTGAAATGAACATGAATTAATGTTAAACTTATTCATATAGATTCGGATAAACTAAATTCAAATTTATAATAAGGAAAAGAGAAAATGTCAGATTAGTAGATTTTACGTATACGAACATTTGTCGAAGAAAGTTCGTGTAAATAAATTGTGTGTATTTATATGTTTGAATTGAATGTTGTGTATGTGAATTGTATAAATTCCATATACATAAAATTGTTTACATATCCGACAAAGCCCGATAAATATTAAATCTTGTTTAAATAATGGAATTTGATGGATACAGGATTTCTCGATTGGTTGTGGTCCTACATATGTTGCGAATACACCATAGCTCTTACGAGCATTCTATTATAAGACCTCTCGAGCTTCTAGTTACATAGTTCTTGCGAGCATCTTGATTAGTAGTGATCTTGCATGTGTTGCAGACTACTATAGCTCTTTGTGAGTGTAACACCCCTAACCCGTATCCGTCGCTGGATTAGGGTTACGAGGCATTACCGATCGAAACACAGTTCTAGACAGTCATTAATTACTACTCATGCACAAAGTGATATATTTTCCTTTACAAAATTTTTCCATACTCAAATTAATAGCCATCCTCTTATTCATACAAATCAAGCTCGTTTATATAAAACACATAACCAATTAAAATCAAATGTGTATTATTAGTCATATTACATATACGAACCATGCTTCATAATTCAACCATATCAATATCATGGATTTAATCAAATTTTTGAACCAATTAAGCTTGCATCAAAACTATACTACATATGCTTTATAAATATATAGTTCAAACCTTATGAATATCAAATTTCATAGCATGCGAATGACGAATTCATTAGCCAACATTTTTCATCTCATGTACCAAACATGCATTAATAATCTATTTAGTACAATTTCATTACTTTAACTAAATACTAAACATATCCTTTCGCTTATCTATACGCATCCGCATTTTAACCCATACCAACCATATCACATAGAATAATATTCATTAATATATAAGACTATGGTTAACATTACATCATGGTCAACTATGCTTTTAATGCTTTTATGTATACGTATATCATCCTAAATACAAAAGTCATTTCTAATTTCAATTAGTAAACTTGACATTTTAATCCTTCATTATTGTACCTCAAACAAAACCTATACCCCAAAGTTACCATATAACATATTCATCATTTACTTCCACCAACCATTTAAGCATAACCTAAACGCAAACATTGCATTGACAAACCAAACCAAAATATCCAATACATAGTTAGATATATAATTGTTATTTCACTCCTTTTCTAACTAATTTATAAAATTCATTTTCAAAGACATAGCATATCACACATAAGACTTACCAGAGATGGATTAATCATAAGCTATTTGTAGTATCTTAACCAAACACAACAACCAACTTCACACATATTTTATCTATGCAAATACCATAGCCGAATCAACTAAATATACTTATGAAAATATATATATCATCACCGAAATCACCTAAGCTTAGACATCATTTCTAGCTATCATAATCGAACATAGGTAGTCAAATTTCATAGTCAAACAAATATATATCAAATACACATATATCTTTAACCTTTTTGCCAAAATAACTCATGCATGATCAAACTTAATAAACCTCAATATTAATAAACATATCATTCTTACTTCTTCTAAATGTCATAACCGAATTTACCTTAATACCTAATCACTTAATAACACTATGACCAAACATAACAACAAGTTCACATATATTTATCTATGTATAAACCGTAGCTAAATCACAAAACCACGACCAAACAAAACCATGATTCAACCAATCATTGAAACCGAACTTAACAATTTTAACAAGCCATTTTCGCATGGCTTATATATTTACATACCAAAATCTTCATAACCAAATATAAGCTAGCCTATACATGCCATAAGTTCGAAATTCAACTTATAAAGTACCAAAAATAGTCGATAGTGTGATAAACTCCTTTTACGATCCCCGAGCTCGTAACTTGAATCCAAAATCTATAAAATAGAGACAAACATAAACACACACAGTAAGTTTTCATAGCTTAGTAAGTCATAAGCAAATAAAAAATTTAAAGACATAATCGATGCATTTAAACTATATCAATCTATACTATCATAACCAAATTAAACCTCAATCTTATGATTTAACATTTTTCATATAATTTCACCTATAAACTTGTTTATGGCCGAATACATATATATATTATCAAAGTGTCTTTCGATTTCAACATTCATTATCATTATGTGACCATGTACATGTATACACATATACGTATACTCTTGAATCGAAATATAGTTTCATATGCATAAACATAGCAATGATCAAATGAATATATGTATGCCTATACATTAACAAACTACCATTCAATTACTGAGCCAAAATATCTTTATCATACCAAATACATATACACTTATATGCATATTCTCGTAAGTTAAAGTATAACAATCACATATAAAATTTATATATGGCCGAATATACCACCAAGTGCACATATGTTTACACTAATAACTTGTATTATTTAAATCACATATTAAATGGCCAACTTACCTTATTTTCAAATAGATAATTAACTAACTCATTCCTGATCATTTTACCTCAATTTACACCTTCGTTCACAATATATCATTGCTCGATGAACCGTTTTGAATTGGATAGGACACTTGGATAATCACATATATCGTACAATGCCAACATCCCAGACGTGGTCTTAC
The DNA here is from genome assembly GCA_025698465.1 of Gossypium longicalyx. Classification (NCBI taxonomy): domain Eukaryota; kingdom Viridiplantae; phylum Streptophyta; class Magnoliopsida; order Malvales; family Malvaceae; genus Gossypium; species Gossypium longicalyx. The sequence goes on from CM046995.1 coordinate 50,985,201, forward strand.
ATGTAATCACATATCGATACCACTGTCCTAGACAAGGTCTTACTCGCACACATATATCGGAATCACGTATCGATGCCAACGTATTAAACGTGATCTTACTCACACACATATATCAGAATCACATATCGATGCCATGGTCTTACTCACACATCACATATCAGAATCCTATGTCATGACATATGTATCCTAGCTATTCCTAATGTTCATACGGGGCTTTCGGATGTCGTAACTCGATCGAAATGAATTCATAAACATTTCTGCCACATATATTTTTAAATATTTCAATTCAGCATATATAATTCACATTTAATTAAAAATTAAGTACGTCTATTTGCTTATAAACTTACTTCGAACGATGAAAAAACGAAACAGGACGACTAGTAGACAACTGTAGTTTTTTTTTCCCCGATCCAAATCTGATTTCTTTGGTTCTTGATCTAAACATATTCAAATTAAACTCATTCAAACATAAATTGGCAAATACCATTTTACCCCTGACATTTTACACTTTTTACAATTTAGTCCCTATTACACAAAATATACAAAATTTCAACACACCCATGTTAGGTCGACTTTTACCCATGTCCATACAAGCTCATATATTTCATTTATTTCACATTTTAATCCCTTAAATTATTATTTTTGCAATTTAGTCCTAATTACTCAAAATCAGCAAAAACTCCAATACAAAACATGTTAATCCAAAACATATCTTTCATATTTCATCATCAAACAACAAAAATCACAAGCTTTCAACAATGGCATAACTTAAAATATTCATCAAAATCAAAAATTCAAGCATGGGTCTTGTAGATAACTTAGCAACGATCTCAAAAACGTAAAAATTATCAAAAATCGAGTAAAAACGAACCTTGAATCAAGCTTGGAAGATGGTCAAACCTTTGAAACCTTGTTCTTTTCTTTCTTAGTTTGATATTCGGTCATGAAAGAATAATATAAGCTATGGCTTTTAATTTTATGTTTTATATTAATATAATTTATTAACCAAATTACATATATAACCTTTATAATAAAATATAAAACCATTATAATTCATGGTTTTTACTGTCCATCACTTGTTCAATGGCATAATTGCAACATACATGCTTCAATTTATTAAGACACATTCAATTTGGTCATCACACATTAAATCATCAAATTTTTATTTTACACGATTAAGCCCTTTTATTAAATCAAATACTCAAACAACAAAATTAAATCACGGAAATTTCACACTTAATAAACACAGAAAATATTTTTAAAATATTTTTTGGCTCGAATTCATGGTCCCGAAGCCACCGTTTCGATTAGGGTCTAATTCGGGCTGTTACAGTGAGCGTCCTGTTATATGTTCGGTTGTGCTCCTGCATATATTGCAGGCATAAACGCAGCTCTTTGTGCGCATCCTGATATGGCTCGCTTGAACTTCCTGATATATGGCTATCCGAAGCTCTTAATTAAAGGCTCTTCGTGAGCTTCCTGATTAAAATTTCTTTGTTAACTTCTTGATTATGGCTCTTATGAGCTTCCTGTTTTATAGCCCGGATAAGCTTCCTGATAGGCTATTTGTGAGCTTCCTGTTATATGGCTTGAGAGAGGATTTCCTGATTATGTACTTTAAAAAGCACTCCTGAATATGATTTGACGGATTTCTGATTTGTACACTTCGAGTGTACTACCTATGTGTCCATCAATGTTTTCAATGATTCAACGGGCAAAATTCGGACATGAAAAAATATGAACATGAAATAAATTAATACACACATCTGCCTGAAATGCATGAAACGACGATACATGATATACGGAAATAAGAGATGATAATATATGAACATGGAATTTGTTTGATGAATATGTTCATCCATGATTATAGATTTGTACACCTTGAGTGTATTACCCGTGTGACACTAACATTTCAAATGTTTTAATGGGTAAAGTTTTGACATGAAATAGTTTGAACTCGAGATAAATTATTATGAAAATGTACTTGAAATACATGGATATGATTTGTATATGTTATATGAATACAGGATGTGGAAAGAATATTTATATGGAAATCTGATTACTATTGAACCCATACATATTTCTTGATATTTGAATGAAATATATGACTAACAAGGATGATAAAGATATGTGCTAGGGCTTGTGATCAAATTGGTTGAATGTGTCTTGCATGTTTATCTTGAACATGAATTAGTGGTAAGTTAATTACCATGTTATACAAACTTACTCAGCAATTCATGCTTACTCTATTTTATTTTCCCCTGTTCTATAGTAATTCGGAGGCTCATTGGATTAGAAGCTTGGCGAAGATCACTCACACTATCCATCAGCCCATTTCGATATATATATGGCAAATCAATTATGGTTATAATGGCATGTATAGTTTAATTGGCCAATATCAGCATATAAATGCTTTAAGTGTAACTAGCCATTGGAATGGCTTGTGATGGATATGTTTGGTATGTGTTTGAAATGGTTGATTGATAGAAATTATATTGGCATATTGATGATTGAATTAAGTTAGCATATTTGACAAGATATGCATATATATGAATTTGGTAATTTAAGTAAGTGAGTATACTTGATTATATGATGTATTATATCATGTATAGGACTTGATTTTTTGTTGGGTTAAATGACCTATAATAGCTTGTGAATGTGTTAAAGTGTTGGTGTAGGAGGATGAAAAAATGGGGTGAGAAATATGGCTTGGAAATTAGCCTATTTTCGTCAACACGGCAGAGACACGGACGTGTGTCTCAACCGTGTGTGACACACGGCCTAGCACATGGGCGTATGACCTGGCCGTGTGTCCCTTGTATTTTTAAATTTTCAAAATAGAATGCCCAGGTATTTACACACGGCCTAGCACACGGTCGTGTGCCTTGGTCATGTAACCCAAGTCAAAGAGTTACATGGCCTAAGACACGGGCGTGTCCCTTAGGGTTCACACGGCCTGACCACATGGGCGTCACCTAGGAAAAATTTTGAGATTTTGCGAAAAATTCTCTGAGTGCCCGGTTTAGTCCCAACTCATTTCTAATGCATGTTTTGGACCTCAAGGGTTCATATAAGGGACTTTATGTTTGATTTCTGACATGAATATTGTATAAAATGAAATATCTATTTACTTGATCTGTATAATTCAGTTAATGCTTCGTAACCCTGTTCCGGCGATGGATACAGGTTAGCGGTGTTACAGAGTAAACAAGAGTTGGAAATTCTTTTGGATCAAATTTCCTAATCTTTATACTAGAGGTCGAACCTAAAACGTATAATGATGTTATACGGTCATCCAAAAGCATTTTATGGAAAAATGCTATTAAAAGTGAAATTGACTCCATCATGCAAAATCATACATGAGAATTAGTGGATCTTCTTCCGAGAATTAAACCATTAACTTCTAAGTGGATTTTCAAACAGAAAATGAAAGCAAATGGAATAATTGATAAGTACAAGGTCGGATTGGTTATAAAAGGTTATAGACAAAAGGAAGGCATTGACTACTTTGATACTTTTTTTCTCCAGTATCCAGGATATCTTCTATAAGGATGATACTTGCAATTTTCGCCTTGCAGAATCTACAAGTGTATCAAATGGATATGAAAAAAACTTTCCTAAATGGAGATCTTGATGAAAAGTTTTACATGGATCAACTTGAGGGTCATATAGTTCTAGGACAATAAAAGAAAGTTTGTAAATTGGTGAAGTCTTTGTATGGACTTAAGCAAGCACCAAAGTAATGGCATGAAAAGTTCAATAATGTGACAGCGCTAATTTGACCCTATTCGGAAAGTGGTTTCGGGACCACAAAACCGAGTCACAAAAATAATTAAATGTTATATTCTGTGCTTATTATATGTGAAAGTGTATGTGTGAAAGTATCGTGTCTTAACTTTGTCATTTAAATGTGGAATTAGCTAAAAAGAACTTCTGTGTTAAAACTTAAAAATGTGATAGGAAGAATTTAGAGGGCCGAATAATGCATGGTATATTACAAGGAGGACTTGCATGTCAAATGGACCACTATTAAATTAGTGGACAGCAATGATGATAGTTGATAAGTAAAATATGTATTTTGTATTGTAAAATAATAAACTAATGAATATTATATGCATTCCATTTAGTATTATAATATCTAATGATATTATAAGAGGAATTATATAAATTAATAAAAGAAAATAGGTGAGAAAAACAAAGTTTTCATCCATTCTTCTTTCATTTTGCCGAAATTTAAAGAACAAGTAAAACAAAAGGCTCTTGGATATTCGGCCTTGGTGTTTCTAATTAGAGGTATGTTTGATTTTATTTCTTGATAATTTATGTGAAATTAAGTTAATTGCTAAGCTCCTTTCATTGCCCATGACTTAATTTTTGTTATTGGTTTGAAGTGATGCATTTGGTTATGGGTTGTTTGGGTGTCTTTGAAAGTATTATATGTTTTGGAAATGGTTTGATAATGATGATAGTTATGAGGTATAATCGGTCATGTAATTAGCTCAATTTGAAAATTTTGTTTAATGTGTAAGTGGGTGATATACTTGGGTAAATGAATCGGTTTGAATAATGTTTTAGTTGGGAATGTGTTTTTGCTAAAATGCAAAAATATATATATTCGAGTGGGTACTAATTATTATGAAATGAATGTAATGACAATGTATGTGATTGTATCTTACATTGGGATGATTAGTTAATTAGGTACGGTTGATAAAAACAAATGATAAATATGTTATATGAATGATTTTATTAATATGCCTTGTTTGAGGTATGATAATAAAAGACTAAAATGTTAGGTTTGTGCCTTAGTTGTGGTTTGACAAGTATGCATATTAGGTCATTATGGGTTTATTTATATGATAATGCTATATTTGTAGTATTGAATAATTATAGACTTAGTTGGGCTATGACCTTTTGATTAATGCATCTGACTTTTGTGTCGGTCTTCAAATGGCATATTAATTGAAAGTATTGGTCAAATATTTACGTAGTAGAATTGGTTAATTTGATGATATATTCAATTTATAATAAGTAGGATATTATACGTATATGTATCTGTGTTATGTAATTGCTGTAGATAAATGAATAAATGGCATGATGGTATATGTTATTTATATGGAATGAAATGATGTATATGGAAATATGATAAGAGTTATGTTTTGATTTTATTACAATTTGTAATTCGGCACTTGTTCCATGATATAATATTTGGAGTTGTATGTATATTAATTAATGAAATTCGGATATGCAAGGTAATGAGTTAGTAAAATGTTCCCTGATGGTTTTAGTCTATTATTTGGGAATAAATGCAATTGTTGATTGTAGCCTTGAAATCTATGTTAAGAACGCAATATGTATTTAATTTATAATAGCATATTCGAACATGTCATATATGTATATTAGGTTGTATGTGTGATTGTTTATCAAATTATATAATAGCCATATGAGTTTTGTGCTTGTGCATGAGAGTTAATATACAATGAATATTCAACTGTAAGGTTTGAGGGTTAAATCATAGGAACTTTGATGATATACATATTCAAATTATTCGGTCATTAGGGTTACATGTACTTTGGCTATGTGAGTTATATGTTAAGGTAAATTGCTTAATGTGATTAAAAATGTGCATGACCATTTTATACTTGAGCTAAAAGTAACTATATGGCCTATTAAGTTTCTTGTCATATTCGGCCATAAGCTAGAATGATGGGACTTTAATAAGTTAAATTTTGTTTGAATTAGCTCAAGAGCGTAGAGAACCGAGGTTGGACAGGGAAAAAGAGAAAGTAGTTGAATAGCTGATCTGAGACTGTTCGAATATATTTGACGTAAGTTTTAAGTAGTTTATATATAAATATATATATATATAAATTTTGATAATGATATGACATATTATAAGAATTAAGTATTACTTGTCATATATGTATATGGCTAAATGGCAATTGTAATGGAAGTAAAATGTGATATACTTTTATGATTAAATGATGTATATTCAAATGATGCTTGTATCCAATTTGGTGTGATTGTGTTATATAAAAATTGTGATTTGAATATCGCACGGTATTATTCGAGCCTTTGAGCCTAGCAGGCTATGATGCCGATGAGATACTATTCGGGCCTTTGAGCCTAGCAGGCTATAATGCCGGTGAGATACTATACGGGCTTCGACCCTAGCAGGCGAAATACCGGTGAATGAATTCGAGTTTTTAAACCTAGCAGGCTAAATGCCAGTGATTTGATAAAAGTCTAAAACTAAGATACCTCGTGTTAGAACGACAAAATGAATACATTCAATACGTTAAGTTGGCCAGGTACGTATTTTGTATTTATATGTGAGTATGATTTGAATTGAATCATAAGTGTATAATGTGATACATATGTGAATAAATGTTATACTTATATCTATGATCATGATACATTTGGTTAAGGTGTAAAAGTATTTGAAAATATTCGATTTATTGATTATGCCATATGGATTCAGATTTAGTGAAATGAGTATGTAATTGTGCATAATGTGCTTATGTATATTCGGCCAAATGGTAATATATCTAGAAAATAATCTCTTGAGAAATTGGATAATTGATCTATAATTGAGTTTATTTGTTGCATTACTTAAAACTTACTAAGCTTATGAAAGCTTACTCTGTTTATTATGTTTCTCTGTTTTATAGATTTGTTGATTTGATCACCGCTCGGGGGAGGATCGTCGACAATTCGTCACACTATCTATCATTTTGGTACTACTATATTTTAAGCTAATATGGCAAGTATAGAATAGACTTAAGTGAATGATATTTTGAGATGTCCTTGTATATAAGCCACGCGAAAATGGTATCTTTTGGTTTTTTGTATAAAGTTTTTGAATGCATATAAAAGTTAATGTTCTAATATCAATGTGATTGTACAAATGTGGTATTTTGGGTTGGTAACACTTCATAACCCATTCTGGCAATAGATACAGGTCATAGGGGTGTTACAATTTTATTAGTATCAGAACTACGATTTAGTCGATTCTAGGACTAACGTAGCGTGTGTGAGTCTAGCTATACATGCCATAAAGTGTTAATATGATAGTGTGATGATTTTTGACAGTTGAAACATTTTTTTCGTATAAAAATGAATTCCGATCCTGATCGAGTAGTAGCTGATTATGTAGAGAGCGTAGCGCCTACTCCCACGCTAGGGACAACGCCGTTGGACTCTCAATCGAATGCTAGTAATCAAAATGATGAGGCTAAACAAGCCTTCTATGCTATGATGAACGATTGGTTTACTTAGTATATTCGGACTAATCCAGCTGTTTCACATCCTCCACCCCCGACTAATACAACCCTTGCACCTGTGATACCTCCTGTAGTTGACCCGTTGAGGTTGCGTAAGCCCCCGGTTGATAGAATTCAAAAGCACGGGGCTACTGAGTTCAAGGCTACTAACAGTGATGATGTCGAGCAGGCTGAGTTTTGGCTCGATAATACCATTCGCGTGTTTGATGAATTATCGTGCAGACCCGATGAATGTTTAAAATGTGTTATATCTCTGTTACGTGATTCTGCCTACTATTGGTGGAATACCTTGGTTTCAGTTGTGCCGAGTGAAAAGGTTACTTGGGAATTCTTCCAAACTGAGTTCCGCAAGAAATATATCAGTCAAAGATTTATCCTTTAGAAACAGAAGAAATTTCTTGAGCTCAAACAGGGTTCTATGACAGTCACCGATTACGAGCGAAAATTTGTCAGACTTAGTAGATATGCTCAGGAATGTGTTTCATCTGAGGCTATCATGTGTAAACGCTTTGAGGACGGGTTGAATGAAGACATAAAACTATTGGTGGGTATTCTAGAAATCAAAGAGTTTGTAATGCTTGTCGACCGAGCTTGTAAAGCCGAAGAGCTCAGTAAAGAGAAAAGAAAAGTTGATGATAGAGCTAGAGAGTTCCAAATCTTCGGGAAAATCTTTTCATCAGTCATCGAAGAAATTTAGAGATGACTCGGGCCGATCTAAGAATACTTCGAGTTTTTCCAAACGGGATCGTGATCGACCCCCTGTGAGTACGCGAGCCACCTCAGTTGCCAGTGTCGGCAATGATCGTCAGGATAGATCTGAGTGCAAGCATTGTGGTAAATGGCATTCAGGAAGCTGTAGATTTCATGACCACTTTTGTTTCAAGTGTGGATCAGCTGATCACTTTATCAGAGACTGTCCGAAATTAGCTAAATAGAATACTAATCCGAGTGGGCCTAGTAACACCGCAACACGAGGTAGACCACCTAGACATACGAGTAATACTAATGGAAATCAGAGAGGGACCAAAGATACTACTGTACGTTCTGAGGCTCGTGCTCCTTCCAGAGCATATGCTATACGCGCGCGCGAGGATGCTTTTTCGCCAGATGTTATTACCGGTACTTTCACTCTTTTTGATACTGATGTTATTACTTTGATTGATCTCGGTTCTACTCATTCATATGTGTGTGAAACCTTGGCATCCAAAGAAGACTCTCACCGTTGAGTCTCTGCGAGTTTGTGATTTGGGTGTCGAATCCTTTGGGCCGTTATGTGCTAGTTGATAAAGTATGTAAGAAATGTCCCCTAATGATCCGAGATTCTTGCTTTCCGGCTGATTTAATATTATTACCGTTTGACGAGTTTGATGCCATTCTCGGTATGGATTGGTTAACGGTGCATGATGCAGTAGTAAATTGTAAGCGAAAGATAATTGATTTGAGGTGTTCAAATAATGAAATAATTCGAGTTGAGTCTACCGATTTGAATGGATCACCGGCAGTGATATCCTCGATGTTGGCTCAGAAATATATGAAAAAGGGGTGTGAAGCATATCTTGCGTATGTACTGGATAGTAAAGAATTAGAAAAGAAACTTGAAACTGTGCCCGTGGTTTGTGAATATCCGGATGTGTTCCCCGAGGAATTACTTGGATTACCACCTGTTCAGGAGGTAGAGTTTGGTATTGAACTAGTACCAGGGACTACACCTATTTCGATAGCTACGTATCGTATGGCACCAACCGAATTAAAAGAATTGAAATCTCAGTTGCAAGAGTTGACAGATAGAGGTTTTGCTCGACCGAGTTTTTCTCCCTGGGGTGCACCAGTGCTGTTTGTGAAAAAGAAAGACGGAACCATGAGAATGTGCATTGATTATCGTCAGCTTAAAAGGGTAACGAGAAAGAATAAATATCCATTGCCACGAATCAACAATTTGTTTGATCAACTGAAAGGAGCCTCAGTATTTTCGAAGATAGACTTGAGATCGAGTTATTATCAGTTGCGAGTTAGAGATTCTGACGTGCCTAAAACTGCTTTCAGAACGAGGTACGGACATTATGAGTTCTTAGTGATGCCGTTTGGGCTCACTAATGCCCCTGCTATTTTCATGGATTTGATGAATCATATTTTCAGACAGTATTTGTATCGGTTTGTAGTCGTGTTTATAGATGACATTTTGATCTATTCACACGATAAAAATGAACATGCCGAGCACTTGAAGTTAGTATTGCGGATTTTGCGAGACAAGCAATTATATGCGAAGTTTAATAAATGTGAGTTCTGGTTAAGGAAAATCAGCTTTTTGGGGCATATTGTATCCTCATCGGGCATTCGAGTTGATCCGAGTAAAATTTCAACTATACTCGACTGGAAGCCTCTGAGAAACGTTTCAGAAGTTTGAAGCTTTTTGGGGCTTGTTGGGTACTACAGACGGTTTGTGAAAGGTTTCTTGTTGATAGCAACACCGATGACAAAGCTTCTTCAGAAAAATGTCAAGTTTGAGTGGTCGGAAAAGTGTCAGAAAAGTTTTGATCAATTGAAAACTCTTTTGACTGAAGCCCCAGTGTTAGTTCAGCTAGAATGTGGTAAAGAATTTGTGATCTATAGTGATGCATCTCTGAATGGTTTGGGCTGTGTGTTGATCCAAGAAGGTAGAGTTGTAGAGTACGCTTCGAGACAATTGAAGCCACATGAGAAAAACTATCCGACTCATGATCTCGAGTTAGCTGCTATTGTTTTTGCTTTGAAAATTTGGCGCCACTACTTGTTCGGGGAAAAATGCCATGTGTATTCCGATCACAAAAACCTCAAATACTTGATGACTCAAAGAGATCTGAATTTGAGACAAAGACGTTGGCTAGAATTATTAAAAGATTACGAGCTTGTCATTGATTACCATCCGGGAAAGGCTAACGTGGTTGTTGATGCTTTATGCCGTAAATCACTGTTTGTTTTACGAGAAATGAATGTGCACCTGTCTGTGTCCGCTGATGATATGTTAGTAGCAGAGTTAAAAGCAAAACCGTTATTGATGCAACAAATCCATGAAGCTCAAAAAGTTGATGATGAATTAGTTGCAAAGCGAGCACTATGTGTTTCGAAAGAGGATTCAGAGTTTCTGATTGATAGCAACGATTGTTTGAGGTTCAAGAATCGAATTTGTATTCCGAAAAACTCAGAGCTTATTCCAATGATTTTGTGTGAGGCTCATAGTAGCCGAATGTCAGTTCACCCGGGTAGTACGAAAATGTACAACGATCTGAAACGTTTTTATTGGTGGCATGGTATGAAGCGAGACATTTCTGATTTTGTTTCGAAGTGTTTGATATGTCAACAAGTGAAAGTGGAACATCAAGTGCCTTCGGGATTACTTCAGCCAATCATGATACCAGATTGGAAATGGGATCGAGTCACGATGGATTTTGTATCTGGGTTGCCATTGTCTCAGAACAAGAAAGATGCGATATGGGTTATTGTTGATAGATTGACGAAGTCGGCTCATTTTATTCCCGTACGTATGGATTATTCACTTGATAAGTTAGCCGAACTGTATATTTCTCAGATTGTAAGGTTACACGGGGTACCTACTTCTATTGTACCGGATAGAGATCCGAGATTTACATCGTGGTTTTGGAAGAAATTCCAAGAAGCATTGGGTACTAAGTTGCATTTTAGCACCGCTTTTCATCCCCAGACCAATGGTTAATCCAAGGGAATTATTCAAATACTCGAGGATATGTTGAGATGTTGCATCCTTGAGTTTAGTACTTCGTGGGAACGATATTTGCCTTTGGTTGAATTCGTATATAACAATAGTTTTCAATCGAGCATCAAGATGGCACCTTACCAGGCTTTGTATGGTCGTAAATGTCGTACAACTTTGTTTTGGACTGAACTCAGTGGGAATAAGATTTACGGAGTTGATTTGATTAAAGAGGCCGAACAGAAAGTAAAAGTGACCCGTGAAAGTCTGAAAGCAGCATCAGGTCGTCAGAAATCATATACGGACTTGAAACGGAAAGATATAGAATATCAAGTCAGAGACAAAGTGTTTCTTAAAGTTTCACCGTGGAAAAAGGTACTCAGATTTGGCCGTAAAGGCAAATTCAGCCCGAGATTTATTGGACCATACGAAATTTCAGAACGGATTGGATCGGTTGCTTATAGACTACTTTTGCCACCTAAACTTGAAAAGATTCATGACGTTTTTCATGTTTCGATGCTCCGTCGATATAGATCCGATCCTAGTCATGTGATAAATCAAACAGAGATTGAAATTCAATCTGATTTGAGTTATGAAGAGGAACTGATTCGTATTTTGGCTCGTGAAGTAAAAGAACTACGAAACAAGAAAATCTCATTAGTAAAAATACTGTGGCTCAAACACAGGGTTGAAGAAGTGACTTGGGAGCCAAAAGACTCAATGAAAGAACGTTATCCTAACCTTTTCGCTGTAAAGATTTTCGGGGACGAAAATTCCTTAGGGGGGGAGAGTTGTGACAGCCCTAATTTGACCCTAGTCGAAAAGTGGTTTTGGGACCACAAAATCGAGTCACAAAAATAATTAAATGTTATATTTTGTGCTTATTATATGTGAAAGTGTATGTGTGAAAGTATCGTGTCTTAACTTTGTCATTTGAATGTGAAATTAGCTAAAAAGGACTTGTGTGTTAAAACTTAAAAATGTGATAGGAAGAATTTAGAGGGCCGAATAATGCATGGTATATTACAAGGAGGACTTGCATGTCAAATGGACCACTATTAAATTAGTGGACAGCAATGATGATAGTTGATAAGTAAAATATGTATTTTATATTGTAAAATAATAAACTAATGAATATTATATGCATTCCATATTAGTATTATAATATTTAATGATATTATAAGCGGAATTATATAAATTAATAAAAGAAAATAGGTGAGAAAAACAAAGTTTTCATCCATTCTTCTTTCATTTTGCCGAAATTTAAAGAACAAGTAAAACAAAAGGCTCTTGGATATTCGGCCTTGGTGTTTCTAATTGGAGGTATGTTTGATTTTATTTCTTGATAATTTATGTGAAATTGAGTTAATTGCTAAGCTCCTTTCATAGCCCATGACTTAATTTTTGTTATTGGCTTGAAGTGATGCATTCGGTTATGGGTTGTTTGGGTGTCTTTGAAAGTGTTATATGTTTTGGAAATGGTTTGATAATGATGATAGTTATGAGGTATAATCGGTCATGTAATTAGCTCAATTTGAAAATTTTGTTTAATGTGTAAGTGGGTGATATACTTGGGTAAATGAATCGGTTTGAGTAATGCTGTAGTTGGGAATGTGTTTTTGTTAAAATGCAAATATATATATATATTCGAGTGGGTACTAATTATTATGAAATGGATGTAATGACAATGTATGTGATTGTATCTTACATTGGGATGATTAGTTAATTAGGTACGGTTGATAAAAACAAATGATAAATATGTTATATGAATGATTTTATTAATATGCCTTGTTTGAGGTACGATAATAAAAGACTAAAATGTTAGGTTTGTGCCTTAGTTGTGGTTTGACAAGTATGCATATTAGGTCATTATGGGTTTATTTATATGATAATGCTATATTTTTAGTATTGAATAATTGTAGACTTAGTTGGGCTATGACATTTTGATTAATGCATCTAACTTTTGTGTCGGTCTTCAAATGGCATATTAATTGAAAGTATTGTTCAAATATTTAAGTAGTAGAATTGGTTAATTTGATGATATATTCAATTTATAATAAGTAGGATATTATACGTATATGTATCTGTGTTATGTAATTGCTGCAGATAAATGAATAAATGACATGATGGTATATGTTATTTATATAGAATGAAATGATGTATATGGAAATATGATAAGAGTTATGTTTTGATTTTATTACAATTTGTAATTCGGCACTTGTTCCATGATATAATATTTGGAGTTGTATGTATATTAATTAATGAAATTCGAATATGCAAGGTAATGAGTTAGTAAAATGTTCCCTAATGGTTTTAGTCTATTATTTGGGAATAAATGCAATTGTTGATTGTAGCCTTGAAATATATGTTAAGAACGCAATATGTATTTAATTTATAATAGCTTATTCGAACATGTCATATATGTATATTAGGTTGTATGTGTGATTGTTTATCAAATTATATAATAGCCATATGAGTTTTGTGCTTATGCATGAGAGTTAATATACAATGAATATTCTGCTATAAGGTTTGAGGGTTAAATCATAGGAACTTTGATGATATACATATTCAAATTATTCAGTCATTAGGGTTGCATGTACTTTGGCTATGTGAGTTATATGTTAAGGTAAATTGCTTAATGTGATTAAAAATGTGCATGACCATTTTATACCTGAGCTAAAAGTAACTATATGGCCTATTAAGTTCTTGTCATATTCGGCCATAAGCTAGAATGATGGGACTTTAATAAGTTAAATTTTGTTTGAATTAGCTCAAGAGCATAGAGAACCGAGGTTGGACAGGGGAAAAGAGAAAGTAGTTGAATAGCCGATCCGAGACTGTTCGAATATATTTGACGTAAGTTTTAAGTAGTTTATATATATAAATTTTGATAATGATATGACATATTATAAGAATTAAGTATTACTTGTCATATATCTATATGGCTGAATGGCAATTGTAATGGAAGTAAAATGTGATATACTTTTATGATTAAATGATGTATATTCGAATGATGCTGTATCCAATTTGGTGTGATTGTGTTATATAAAAATTGTGATTTGAATATCGCACGGTATTATTCGGGCCTTTGATCCTAGCAGGCTATGATGCCGGTGAGATACTATTCGGGCCTTTGAGCCTAGCAGGCTATAATGCCGGTGAGATACTATATGGGCTTCGAGCCTAGCAGGCAAAATGTCGGTGAATGAATTCGGGTTTTTAAACCTAGCAGGCTAAATGCCGGTGATTTGATAAAAGTCTAAAACTAAGATACCTCGTGTTAGAACGACAAAATGAATACATTCAATACGTTAAGTTGGCCAGGTACGTATTTTGTATTTATATGTGAGTATGATTTGAATTGAATCATAAGTGTATAATGTGATACATATGTGAATAAATGTTATACCTATATCTATGATCATGATACATTCAGTTAAGGTGTAAAAGTATATGAAAATATTTGATTTATTGATTATGCCATATGAATTCAAATTTAGTGAAATGAGTATGTAATTGTGCATAATGTACTTATGTATATTCGGCCAAATGGTAATATATCTAGAGAATAATCTCTTGAGAAATTGGATAATTGATCTATAATTGAGTTTATTTGTTGCATTACTTAAAACTTACTAAGCTTATGAAAGCTTACTCTGTTTATTATGTTTCTCTGTTTTATAGATTTGTTGATTACAGTCACCTGCTCAGGGAGGGGATCGTCAATAATTCGTCACACTATCTATCATTTTGGTACTACTATATTTTAAGCTAATATGGCATGTATAGAATAGACTTAAGTCAATGATATTTTGAGATGTCCTTGTATATAAGCCATGCGAAAATGGTATCTTTTGGTTGTTTGTATAAAGTTTTTGAATGCATATAAAAGTTAATGTTTTAATATCAATGTGATTGTACAAATGTGGTATTTTGGATTGGTAGCACTTCATAACCCATTCTGGCGACGGATACGGGTCATAGGGGTGTTACAAATAATGTCATGATGACAAATGGCTTTAAGATTAATGAGTATGACAAATGTGTGTATGTCAAAACTACCGACATTGGATATGTAATCCTATACTTAAATGTTGATGACATACTCATTTTTGGAAGTAACAATGAAATGGTAAAATATATCAAAGATATGGTAAATTCAAGATTGACATGAAAGATATAGGACTTGTTGGAAGTAACAATGAAATGGTAAAACGTACCAAAGACACGTTAAATTCAAGATTTGACATGAAAGATATAGGACTAGTTGATGTGATTTTGGGCATCCAAATCAAGAGGTCATCTAAAGGTCTCATATTGACTTAGTTACACTATGTGGAAAATATTCTTGGAAAATTTAGCAAGGATGATTCTAGTATAGCCAGAACTCCAATAGATACGAGCCAACATCTGTCAAAAAATAAAGGTGAGAGTGTTTGACCAAATGGAATATGCAAGGGTTATAGGCAATCTAATGTACCTTATGAGTTGTACTATACCAGATATTTCTTTCACTATGAGCAATTTAAGCAGATTCACAAGCAATCTAGGGAAAATCACTAGAAAGCAATTATGAGGGTACTAAGATATCTCAGATACACTCAGGACTATGGACTGCATTATTCCAGAGATCCTACTATGTTAGAAGGATTCTCCGATACCAGTTGGATATCTGATATTCAAGATACCAAAAGTACAAGTGAATATGTTTTTAGATTGGGAGAAGGAGCTGTGTCATGGAAATCCTCAAGACAAACAATTATAACTAGATCCACAATAAAATCTGAGTTTGTAGTTCTAGACAAATCTGGAAAAAAGGCTGAATGGCTTCGAAACTTCTTGTAGGATATTCTTGACTAGCCAAAGTTTATGTCCACAATATGCATATATTATGATAACCAAGAAACAATAGGTAGAGCACAGAACGTAATGTATAATGATAAGTCTTGACATTGTGTCGTCGACATAATACCGTTAGACAACTAATCTCAAATGGAGTTATCACTATTGATTTTGTAAAATCAAAAGAAAACATTGCGGATCCGCTAACTAATGGCTTAAATCGAGATCAGATTGAAAAAACATCGAAAAGAACGGGACTAAAGCCCATGAAAATTAAAGGCACTATGTAAAGGAAAACCCAACCTAGTTGACTGGAGATCCCAAGATCTAGGTTCAAAGGGACAACCCATTTGCATAAACCTTGTGAGGTCACTGTGGGGGTTCTTATCCCAAGTCCATTCCTATGGTAAATAGTGATTAAAAGTGAGATAGGTTAAATAATACTTTTAATGACCGTTGTGTATTTCGGTGAGCCAAGCAACATAAATCACCTATGTGAGAGTGAAGTGGGGTCACTTCAAAAAGACTACTGGGGCATAGTTCTCTCAAAATTTTACAAAACTAAGAGATGTTCATGGCCATATGAACATACCCATGAGAACTAAAACCTTGATAGGAAGGTAATTGTGTAAGGTATATCATCATTTACACAAACGGCAGAACAATTCAAGGACATCGCATATATTGGTCAGCTAGTAAAGTAAATATATTTTCACAAGGAAAGGTTCAAGGGTTGATGAGACAACTATCCTATGCAACTATTAATCGTAGATTCTATCACCACATCGAGTCAATGTTTTTTGTTAAAACTATCAATTTCATTCACGTGGAGGATTGTTGGAAAAAATAGATTTTTGAAAGCTTTAAGGTATACTCTCGGTTGGTAAAGGTGGAGATTTGAATCATAAAATTATGGTTTTATATTCTACCTCATGATACTTTTACAATGGAATATCATATGCACAAAATGATTAAGCGATGAATGAGAAATTGATGCTCAAAGTAAGCCACTTGTGAATTATGTTAAGGAAAATGGAAAGCTTAGTTCCACATTGGTTAGATATCAAGTGTGGAATATGTTTATATATATGAATCAACTTGGTGGTTATTGAATGACTAAGCTAATGCTTTCCCTCGCACGCAAGGGGTGCAAATCCAAACCCGTTGGGGTTGGGGGTGCACCCGCACGACGTGGGCGACATAAAATGTTCAGGTCGATCGAGCCCTTCTAGTCCTGCGGATATTTTAGCCCAATATGTAATTTTATTTTTCCTCAGCAGAGCTTATCTCTTCAAAATAT
This sequence comes from Gossypium longicalyx, assembly GCA_025698465.1. Lineage (NCBI taxonomy): Eukaryota > Viridiplantae > Streptophyta > Magnoliopsida > Malvales > Malvaceae > Gossypium > Gossypium longicalyx. The sequence continues at coordinate 51,002,329 of CM046995.1, forward strand.
ATTTGCAATTAAAAGGAAAAATATTAAATTGAGTTAAATGGCTCATTTAATTCAGACGTTAATTTGAGTTTTTAATGGCTCCTTAATTCATGGACGTTAATGGCTCCATTAGTCAAAATAAATTTCCAAAAATTCTTTCATTTTGATTATTTTATTTAAACCGAAATAATCTAAAGGAGAAAAACACACTAATTTTTCCTTTATTTTTCCTGGAAAAAATTTCGATATCTTTTCCTTGCATATTTCGAGCTTGTTTTCGTTGATAAAAGAAAGCTAGGCTACAATTCATTGATCACTGCAACCGTGTCACTATCGTGCTCATCTCATTATTGTATCCTAGGAGATAGTCGACCAACGCTTCTCTAGCACCAAAGGAGCAGCCGAATCTGTCTTAAGGAAACTGTGAAAATAAGCCTAAACTACTAGTCGGATTTCTGCCTACCTATGAGTACAAAATTTCGATCCAATTTTATTTCCAATTTCTATTTTTCAATTTTTTTAATTTATATATCTATATTGTTCTGGTTCGATCTTGTGATTTAAATCAATATTTTACATTATTGTTTATTTCACTAACGTATTTGCAACATTCTCTTATGTTAATGAATGATTTTTGGGACTTTTACCCTACTATGTACCTAAGTTTGACTTTTTTTTTCTAATACAATACCTGTGTTTTTTTTTCTAGTCTAGTACATGTATTTGACCAAAGTTATATATTTTGGTACCCAAAGGTAACAATGTTAACTTTTTAGTATTTAATTCAAGTTTTAAGATTGATTTGATGAAAATTAATTACTAATATCATTATGTTTGTGTTAGGATCAACCCGATTAAGCAACAAGTAAAAAATATAGCGGAATAAATTGAGAAATTGAACACACAAATTTAACGTAGAAAACCCCTCTAAAGAGAATAAAAAACCACGGGCAAAGATAATTTTACTATAATGGTAAAAGAACGAAGAGTACAAAAGATGGAGATAAAAACTAAACCCCAAAAACCTAAAAATAAAGAACTCTCAAAACGTAAACACAAAATTCTCTAAATGTGTTATGAGTTCTAATATCTAATGGGTGTATTTTCTAAAGTTGTAAAAGAGCCTATTTATAAGCTAAATTCATAGGTCAAATAATAATAAAATAATCTAAACTAATCAGTTTTTAATTGAAACAAATAAAAAGAGTTTAACTAAAAGATTATTTCTCAAATTTGACTGAAAGGAGTCATATTTAATAAATCTCCACCTTGACTCATATTTCCACAACGCCATCTTTGCCAAAGCCCGCCACGAGCCTATCTTGAACTATATAGGGAGTTAACTGAGTCAAATTTGTGCTTAAAAATTGGAAGACTTCTAGCCTTTGACTTGTACACTCTATAACAAAATAAGATACTTTAATACCGCTCGACTTGATGTTGATTCTGCATCCTTTCAAGTCTAAAATACTCAATGAGATGAGATTCTTTCGTAAATCAGGTACATACCTGACATCTGAGAGTGTCATAATCGTCCCATCGTGTATCCTAATTTTAACAGTACCAATACCAATTACCTTACTAGATAAATCATTTCCCATGCACACAACTTCACCTTCAACCGAACTGTATGTGGAGAACCATTCTTTATTGGGACACATGTGGAAAGAACATCCCGAACCTAGGATCCACTCGGACGTGAGCTTGGAGTTATCGCTAGTTGACACTAACAAGAAATCATCACCGTTTTCATCGGCCAAATTAGCACTAGCTACATCTTTCTCGTTACTCTCAGTAGCTATTTTATTTCGCAGTTTATAACAAACTGCTTTGACATGACCTAACTTTTTACAATAGCGACACCTTTTATCTCGTTTCTTTGATGTTACCAAAACGGAAGCTTGCCTATCTGTCTTGCTATCCAAATTGTCGAGTTTGTCTCTACTCAACAAATGACCCTTCACATCTTCGAACGAGAGTTTATCTCTACCATAAATTAGGTCTCCCTAAAAGACTTGTATGAAGGGGGTAAAAAGCACAATAATAGCATAGCCTGATCTTCATCGTCAATATGAACCTCAACATTCTTTAAATCATTTAAAAGAGTAATGAATTGGCTGATGTGATCTCTAAGAAGCTCACCTTCGTTCATGTGAAACGTAAATAAACGTTGTTTCAACACTAAACAATTAGCCAAAGACTTAGTCGCATAAAGAGTTTCTAACCTTTTCCACAAGGTGGATGAGGTTTTCTCCATCAATACCTCCTGCAATACCGTATTCGCGAGGCACAACTGGATTGCAGATGAAGCCTTTTCATCAAGCTCTTCCCATTCTATTTTATTTAGATTCTCAGGCTTTTTCCCGATAACAACCTTTTTCAAGCTCGGTTGAACTAGAATTGCCATCATCCGAACTTGCCACAGATTGAAATTTGTCTCACCATCGAACTTCTTAATTTTAAACCTTGTTGTTGCTATCTCTGAATGAGCTGATCTATGAAAATTGAACTAGCTCTGATATCACTTGTTAGGATCGACCCGATTAAGCAATAAGTAAAAAAATAGCGGAATAAATTGAGAAATTGAACACACAAATTTAACGTGAAAAAACCCCTCCAAAGAGGATAAAAAACCACTAGCAAAGATAATTTTATTATAATGGTAAAAGAACGAATAGTACAAAAGATCGAGATAAAAATTAAACCCCGAAAACCCAAAAACAAAAAACCCTCAAAACGTAAACACAAAATTCTCTAAATATGTTATGAGTTCTAATATCTAATGAGTGTATTTTCTAAGGTTGTAAAAGAGTCTATTTATAGGCTAAATTCATAGGTCAAATAATAATAAAATAATCTAAACTAATCAGTGTTTTATTGAAACAAATAAATAGAGTTTAACTGAAAGATTATTTCTCAAATTTGACTGAAAATAAGAGTCATATTTAACAGTTTAATTTTTTATGATTTTATTAATAGAATAAATTTTGTGCTAATTGTGAATTTGTTTAATTTTTCATTTAATTTGTCGAATATAGTCTAAAAGATATGATTTAATTTGAGTATATGATTGAATTGATGAAAGTTAATTCCTAATATTATTAATTAATTAAAAATTTTCTTCAAATAAATTCTAAAACCCAAATTCAATACTAAAAAGTTAACATTATTATTCTTAAATACCATATTAAACCAAAATATAACATCATCATATTAAAAAAAACAAACTTAAATACTAAATTATGTATAACTTGTATATTATATAATTTTTCCCCAATGCCATAACTGATCTATATTTTAAAGAGTTTAGTCTTATCAAATAATAAAGCTGGACTATTTCTGGAACCTACTTACTCTTCCACTTCTTTTTAGCCTTCAAGTTAGACTTTTGGGGGGAAATATAGAAAATGAAAACTGGAGTTCAAAGTTACTTGATAGAAAACCCGATTTCTATTATTTAAATAGAAGTGCTTGTTGATATACTCTCTAAATTTCATAAACATAATTAGGGGTCACCTAATGTTTCGTTTTTTTAATTAATTCTTTTAATAGGATTCTTTTCCCTTTAGATGATAATCCGAGAACTGTTAATCTAGTTTTAATGTAGCAACATATGAGATAATTCCTTTATATTATCTTAGTTTAATTATGTGATTTGAATGTTATTTTGAAAAATAAAATAGGGTGATGCGTCAATTTTGGTGACCCCAATCTATAAGGTATATCCATATAAATATTGTACCGTCAGAGTCTTTGTCACAAAAAGAGTTTAGCTGATTTTCCTAGCACTTTCATAAATATGGAAGCATTAGTGTAACAAACATGGAGGTTCCATTCTTCAATGGAAAACTACTCTTCAATTATAGGGTTAGGTGATATAATAATGATTTTGTGTGTTTTAATTAATGATTGAAGATTTGATTTTTATTTTAAATATTTAATAATTTTAAAATTTATGATTTATATCTATTCCTCAATATTCTAGAACATAAAAAATTAATCATTGAATTTACTTTAATAAATACCTTAATAGAAAAAAAAAAGTAGAAAACTACGCATCATCAATTTACCTTACCTCCTATTTGGACTCAAAATACTTACCTGATTTGGCTGATTCCATTAATACGAATTAAGTTTATTTTAGAAAATGAATTTTATAAATTCTATTATGATTGACGTGAATTAGTATTTAATAATGATTTTTTATTTAAATTTATTTGCCAATCAGATCTTTTTAGGAAAAAAAAAAAAAAAAAGGAGATTGTAAAATGCACATACAGGTTTTCCGTCTAAAAGTTTCAACCTGTAAACAGCGTTGGTCCAAATTAATTTGTATACATTGTAATAAAATAGGTATGGAAGTCAATAGTCAATCCCTTTGCCACGAACAATTATTTTATGAGTCTTAGGTCAATAAAGTTAGGTGACTTGTAGAAATAGAAATAAAACCCATTGCTTGACAAGAGGTTCAAATTAATTCAAGAGTATTAAATTAAATCCATTTTAGTACTTTACAGTTGTAATAAGTAAATCCCATGCTACTTTTGCTTTGTTTCAAAAGACTATAGCTTTATAGAAAGCCCCCACAAGTTGACGATGATTACAATGCCTAAGCTATAGGAAAACAAATCAATCAAATTAAAATTATTTATGTATGTTTGCTAAAATTAAAAATAAGTTGGGACGCTTACTACTATTTTTGCGCTTAGACTCAAATTTAAATTAAATATTTTTAAAATATTTTATTTAAATTTATTTATAAAATATTATTTTAAATACTAACATCAGTTATCTAATGTGGGTAGATTGACAACAAGTTCAAATTATGTCACTCATTTTCTCATGCCTTATATAATAATAATAATAATAATAATAATAATAATAATAATAATAATAATAATAATAATAATAATCGTCAAAGAGCACACCTCGAATAGATTGTTACACAGAACTTGAAATTTGTTAAATTTTACTTAACCCTATGTTTGGATTAACAATATTAAAGAAAAAAGAAAGGAAAGATAAGTAATGAAAAAAGTAAGGAGAGAAAAGAATTACCAATTATTTTGTTTAGATAATTAAAAATTATTAAAGAAAAGGAAAATAATTTTAACAATGTTTGTTTGGTTAACTGGTGAAAAGGAAAGGAAAAAAGTTGGTTAGGATTATTTTTCTACAATGTCCTTTTTATAAAAATAATTTATATAGAAAATGAACAGAATAAAAAAATAATTCACATCTTAAAAATCTTTTTTCGTTTCTTTCCTTAACTTTTACCCCAAATTGGGTTAAATAAAACCAAAGGAAAGTAATGAATACTCAATTTCCCTTAAATAAAAATACCAATCAAAATAAGGGAAAGGTTCTTCTTTTCCTTTCATTCTCCTTACTCCAATCCAAATATAGTATAAATTATATATAATATAACATAGTAATTTTTAAGATACTAAAAAAATGTTTTAAAGGTTTTACTAATTAGATTGTGTTTTGAATAAATTAAATATTTTGCGATTCAAATTTAATTTCATCTAACGATAAATAACTTAATATAAAAAAATTAATTTTAAATATGATATATGAATTTAATATTGCAAACGATATTTTTATTTTATAATCAAATGAAATATCAATTTCTAAATAACATAATCGTTGCATATGTAAAACTAGTATGAATTAAAATTTCAATGTTAATCTAGCTTTATAACAGGGGACTTTTCCATCAGAATGTTTCTTCACCTTGAATAACCATCTACATTAATCCAAAAATTTCCTACTTTGGCAATGTCACCGATGCCCAAATATTTTTGTTGAACAAGGCTTCTAATTTTATTGCACAACCTCTTGTCACCAAAAAGGCTCCTTATGACAATGTGAATGTGAATAGAATCCTCTTCTATGCTTAATGTCATATAAATCTTAGATTTTTTTTACCGCCTCCAAACATGCAAACGTTTAGAGTAAAACTCGTATAAATAAAAAATATAAAATTAATGCGATATCTACAAGCGAATAAGTCAAATTGTAATATAGTTTAGAGTTACAACGAAACACAAGGAAGTATTTCGAGAATCGTACTCAAGGGAGGTTGAATTAAATCTAAATATATTATCTACACTATCAGGTCTAAACAGTAATCACTAAAAATCATATTACGATAATTAAAATTGAGAATTAAAATTATAGAAAAAACTATCTACTAAAAACAAAGATAACAACAAAGATCTCTCAATTAACATGAAGAACATTAACTTACTTCAGGGGTTGTAATTAACTTCGGAATCCAGGTTTTCATTAGGGAATTAGTTGTTAATTAAACAGTCTTACCTCTCGGCCTCCACTACTTAACTAATTGACCAATACACGCTTATCTCTCGACCTCAATTTCCTGACCAAGATAAATCCACGATTTACTCGGTAAACGTATCTCTCGACTTCATTTATCCTAGATCACTTTCTAGAGTCGTCAATCTTAGGGTTTAAACACACATGAATTTATACCAACTAACTCTATCAAAAAACCCTAATTCTTTCGTTAATCACTCTCACATTCGCTTGTCAATCTCCCTAAGGATCTAGTCACTCATGAACACAACTTCCATATTCTTTAAAATTAAGTTAATCATGTACAAACACACAAATAAATTAAAATGAGAAAAGGATAGAAATTGCTCCATTTGATAAACTTAATGTGCTCGAAATCACGAAATCCTTTAGTAGTGATTGAGAATACCGTCAGTTGCAAACAAGAAATGAAAAAAAATATGGGAATACTTTGTAACACCCCCTAAGCCGTATCTGTCGTTGGAACAAGGTTTCAGAGCATTACCAGAATTTTCAAAATATTTTACAAATAATTCATGTAAATACTATTCTTTTACCGAGATCATTCATAACATCCCTTGATCGGGCCCTCGAGGCCCAATACGAGTATTAGAATCGAGTCGGACTTAATCGGGAACTTTAAGAATTTTTTACAACTTTTCAAAAAATTTTCCAATGTGCAGGGCTCACACGCCCGTGTGGTCCAAGGGACACGCCCGTGTGACCTTGGGACACGCTCGTGCTAGAGGCCGTGTTTGACCTTGTGTAACTCTCTGAATTGCACACACGGCCATGCCACACGTCCGTGTGATAGGTCGTATGGTTAATTAATTCAATTCAAAATTAGGTGCAGGTTTCACACGGCCAAGGCACATGACCGTGTTCTAGGCCGTATGGCACACATGACTGAGACATACGCCCGTGTCTCTGCCCGTGCGCTTAATTCTGAGCATTCTGTTTCTCAAATTTTAGGTGTAGGGGACACACGGCCTAACTACAAGCCCATGTTACCAGGTCGTGTGTCTGCCCATGTGGACAAAATGAAGCCATTTCTAGCTTCATTTCTCACCCAAAATTTCATCCAATACCTGCACTTGAAACACACAATCCATACCAACCATTTCAAGCATTTAAAATAGGCAATTTCATCATTTAACATGACATATCATTACAAGCATACATGATCACCACCTTACCTTAGTTAACTTAGGCATTCACAACATTAATCACATATTCTTAACATCACACATATGTATATATATATCATCATAATCTACTTAATCATACCAAAATGAAACATTACTGGCCATTCCAATGGCTAGATTACAAAGTAGCATTTCAAGCCACTATTGGTCAAGTTGTCCTATACATGCCATTATACCAAAATGATTTTACAAAGTATACCCAAAATGACTAGTTGATAGTGTGACGATGCTTTAGTGATCTTCAACCTTCACGAGCTTCCGAGCACTATAAAATAAGGGAAAATAAAATGGAGTAAGCATTACATGTTTAGTAAGTTTGTATAATGGAAACTAAACTTACCAATCCTGTTTATTAAATCTAAGCATACAATGCTATGTTTCCACCCATTTGGTTAAATTACCTATTCACATACATTCAATCAAACATGTTAGTCACCAAAATCTTCATATCAATCAAGTAACATAGATGAGCTCATCAAGCAATATTCTTTCAAATCATTATCATTTCATATCAAGATTTTCATGCCATGTCAAGAGTTTTATGCCCGTTGAATCATTAAATTCTGATGGATGCTTAAGTAGTACACTCGAAGTGTATGATTCAATAATTCGTCAATTTCATATTCAAGGGTACCCATTAGGGCACTTAACCAAGAAACACTCTATTGAGCCACATATCGTATAACAGGATTACGAGCCCAAGCTAACTCCTTTATATAGCTTAAGCTCAGAGGAGCTTGATTAGGATTACCAGTCCAGGCTAAATCCTTTATATATCAAGTTCAATGGGATTACTCATCCGAGCTAAATTTCGTTCGTAACAAATGCAAGACTTTATTAATTTCGGGAAAGTGCATATAATTATCGGAATTCAACATTCAATTGGGACTTACCCCTTTTTCATCATTTCAAACATGTATTCAATTTCTCGTTTTAGCATTCAAGTAATGTACATAAATATAAGTCACATTCCTTGACACAACATTCAATTAAACATATTTACAAGCCAGATTAAGTTATACGAACTTACCTCGACACTTGTTCACGTAAAAAGTCTACTAATCCGAAATATTTTCTTTTCCTCGATCTAACCTCAAATTAGTGTTGTCCGGATCCAATTAAGCCTTGAAAGTTTCCCCTCTCTCTCCTAGGGTTTCCATAGAATTTTAGGTTGAAGATGACAATAATAAGATGATATTTTCTTTTATCATCTTTTAATTAATTTAACTATTTCAAATTCCAATTTAGTCCTTGACCTTTTCTAATTTTTCCATGGATGAGTCACCAAGAATCTACATACTTTTCTTTAATGGTCTAATTACCATATAAGGACCTCTAGATTTGAATTCCATAGCTATTTGATCCTTCTAGCTACTAGAATTCAACTTTCGCATTTTATGTGATTTAGTCCTTCTCATAATTAAACACTTAATCGATAAAATTTTCATATCAAAATTTTCACACGACATATCTACCATATTACGGACCATATAATAAAATAAAAATAAATTATATTTTTGGGTCGAATTTGTTGTCCCAAAACCACTGTTCTGGTTTCATTGAAAAATGAGTTGTTACATACTTAATAACGAAAACTTGGATTCAAATAACAAGAAAAATGCGTTGTCTTTGAAAATAAACTAAAACTAAATAAAAACCTAAAACGACTTGGCAAAAATTTCCTAAGCTTTACCTTAACTTAACTATTTATAGATAGAGTTTAGCAACCTTAATTAGGTCAATTACAAGCCTTAATCACATAAAATATGAGTTGTGCGAACAGAAACACCCTCACTTAATTTCTACCCATCGTCCTACCTTTGTCGCAACACAACTTCGAGTGTAATATTCTAAATTTGCTCGGTTGTGTTGCGACTCCGAAAGATTATGTTACAACCCGACTATCATTACTAATGCTTTTAGGCTTCCAATAGGTATCTTGCACACTCAAATAAATCATTAAAACCACCTTAAGACTAGTATTGGCCCATTAGGTCAACTAACTCGAAATAGTGTGTAAAAATGCTTATTTAGCAATATTTTGAATCTAAACTAAGAAATGTAAAAATGCAAAAAAAAAAAAAATTAAAATGACTAGAAATCACGCTTGTTAAGTGCTGAGAAGTACTTAATCTGTCACTACGATTTGTGACAGATCACTCTCCAATAACAACATTACTACAACTAGCCATATGATTAATGTTTCTTACTTCAAACTTTGCATCTCTTATTTGAAAAGTTGTCTTCATTCTCGGTACACGTGAAGACTCTTCAAGGCTTGCACTTCAAGAATAAGAATGCATAGCATGTGTTGAACCAATGGAGTGAGGTACTAGTGAATCACACTTAAAGGAGATGATAGCTATATGAACATAATTGGTACTCAAGTTGAAGCTTTAACTTTCAATGTTAGAGACTACTGGAAAGGGAACGCATGCTCCTCAAATCAAACATGCATTGAAATATAAACGTTTCCTACGGAATCCATAAATCATGACTTGAAATATAAACATTTTCTATGGAATCCATAAATCGCAGTTTTCTTCCAACGATCCCATATAGTGGGATCTTAATAAAATTTCAATTTCTCTATTCCTCCATCCATTCCTCTATTTTTTCACTCCTAACATTGATGCGTGAACACCGCAATGTCTGTTCCGCAAGGCCAGGAGCTTCATTCATCACGGGTGCACTCAGCACCATCGTATAGCAGTATCTAACAAAATAACCCTTTTTCCTATCCTAAATTCATCTAACCCATCGATAATTGTCTTTTGTATTCCATAATAAATGAAAAGACATTACGAGAAATCCATAACAACTTTTCATAACGACATACTGGCGGATACTCATAAACCTATTCAACCTTATACAATGAAGCATTCTCAAGCAACAGAGATAATGCATCATCATAGAACTCATTTTGAAATTAACTTATACACATGTTGAACACACAACATCCCATAAAAGGAGTATAAAGATTCGCATGATGCTTTTTCGTCTTATCAGCTTAGCTCTTCCAAATGTTAGAGCTTCCAATCTCCAGGTAGCTAAGCATGACAACCAAAATCATGAGCTAAACTCAACATTTTTAACTTAAATCTAACTTTTTGATAAACATGCAGAACCCTTAATATGGTTTCTGTAAATCCTTATCTTTATTTTCTTAACCTTACTCATATAGAAAGATAGAGAACCTTACCAGCTTACTGGATTTTCCATATTTTTTACTTAAACCTCACGATCTTCGCTCCATGTAGTGCTTCCCATAACTATCTCTTCTTCAAAGCAATAAAGGAAAAACATAAGGAAGAGGAGAAAATGAAATAGAATCGAGATGAATCATCTCTTGGAAGTCACCTTTCAATTATTTATAGCCTTTCTCAGTCAATCTTCAACAGTGTAAAACCCACCCATTAACAATCATTGTGTCTCCCACTAATGAATTTGCTAGTTCTAATCCAACCGAACTAGACTTGGATCTAATCTACACGGTCTCTTTCAATTTAATCTCTAAATTGTTCCTAATTTTCAATTTATAGAAAATCGGGTGTGATAACTTACGCGTATCAAATCTTTATACTTGTGATAACATGAGTTATTCATTAATAGTTAATGTAGTAAATCTCACTAAGTTTATTTGAACTTATTAGTGGTTTCATTTGATGTAGGATCAAAGATTGACAAGGTCATATGAGAAGGGACCAAGCCAGACACCGCCAAGCTCACACGAAAAGCCTAATAGTTGTTTAATGTATATAAAGAGACACCCTAGAGGCTACACCTCAAGGGTTGATTAAATGTATTTATGATGAATTCTTAAGTTTCAAGTCTATAAAAATAATTATTCATGAGTAGTAAAGCAAAATGATTGTAAGAATCTTAGTGATTATAAAAGGTTTTATTTAAAGTTAGAAATATGTTGATAAGTAAGAGGTCAGAATAAGTTATGTGATAAATATGGATTAAACTTGGAGTTGAATAAGTTTTTAGATAAATCAAATTAAAAATTGATGCTAAGTAACTCAGGTTAGTTGTGACACTTGATACTCGAACTCGACAATTGGTTCGGATAAAGGGTATTACAATTTAGTGGTATCAGAGCTTAGGTTTAATTGATCTTATAAACATAGGAAATTAAGGAATAGCCCTTATATGCACGATACATTAGATCTGACTTAGCCTTTTAGATGAAAATAAGTGTAACAGCCTGATTTTGGGACTAGTCAAAATAGTAGTTTCGGGACCACAAATGCAACATAGAAAAATTTATTTTTATTATATTTTTATGGTCTACAGTTTTATGGAACTATTCTGTGAAAATCTTGTTCGAAAATTTTGTCGTTTGGGCACTCAATTTAGTCAAAAGGACTAAATCGTAAAAAGTGTAAAAGTTGAGTTCTACTTGTTAAAGGTGTCCAATTATTATGAGATTTTAAATTAGAGGCCCTTAGTTGGTAATTAGACCATTAGATAAGTTAGTGGACAAAAATAGACATGAATAAGTAAAATTTCAAAGTTATACATTAAGGGCATTTTGGTCATTGAGTAAATAAAAGAATAAAAAAGGAAAATCAAGTCAAAATTGGTGTCCATCTTCTTCACCTTGGCCAGATTTTTCAAGGAGACCATAGCTAGGGTTTCTCCAACTTTCAAGCTTGATTGTAAGTACATCCTAGCCCCGTTTTTAATGCTCTTTATATTTTTGAAGTCCTCGTAACCCGATTTACCTATTTCTACCATTATTTTGAAGTAGGGTTCATGTTTAAAAATTTACTCATGTGTGACATGCATGTATTTTGATGTTTGATGGAAGATATTGTATGTTTAAGGTATGATAAACAACTTTTACTATGTGATTTTTTAGTGAAAATGCACAAAAAGGACTTATTTGTAAAAGTTGTAAAAATGGGTAGTAGAAATGTGATTTCATGAAAAATGTGGACTGTTATGAGCATGATTTAGGTTCGGTTAGGCTTGGGTAACAAAGAAAACGAATATTATTCATTTTACGAACCTAAAGACTAAAATGTAAATATGTCAAAGTCTAGGGGCAAAAATGTAATTTTTTCCATAAGTTGATTTTTGGGCAGAATTGAGTAATTTGATAATTAAATAAGTTAAATTTGTTATTATAGATCAAGAAAAATGAAGTTCGAACCTTGATCGAGGGAAAAATAAGGTCATTGACGAGATTAGGTCCAATTCCTACTATTTTGTAGCAAGGTAAGTTTGTGTGTAAATAATGCAATGTTATATTATGTATTTAATGTTTAATATTGCATAAATTGTATGATTGTTTCTATGAAAATATTCAACGAAGTTTCGACGATGAGAAAAATCCCTGTTGAACCTTAGGAATAGTTTAGGATACAAGTGACATGTCACTAGGAAACCATGAGTTATGTGATTTATGTGAATCTGGGTGCTAGTCATGTACGTCCTACCGATGGTTGGGTAGCTCGGCATGTGTTGCGGATACCTGACAGCTTATGTGAGTAGCACATGTAGCTACGTCTTGACTGACAGCTTGTGTGAACAGGCTCGTGATTAGCTTGTGTATGAGCCTTATGTATTATGAGATATGAGGTAGGATTGGCTATATATGTGGCACTAATGTGCAAGACTTTCTGTGTATCCGATAATATTCCAAGTGTTCAACGGGTAATCCGAAGAGTATGTCAAAGTTGGCAAAGTATGCAACTACGTTATGAATTGGTATAGGTATGTATGTAAAACTCATGAGTATGAATTTTAGTATGAGATGAACTCTTGGTAAGAATGCTAATAAGTAAGTTAAGCCTAAGATACTTGATGATAATTATGTTAACTTATGTTGAGTAGTTATATGATTAATGTATGATTTATGTTGCTTACTATTTGCATGCAAACTTATTAAGCTTTAAAAGCTTACTCCCCTTTTCTTTTCATTCCTTATAGTGTGCCAAGCTAGCTCGAAGATCGAAGAATGTCAGAGCTCGATTCACACTATCAAACGATTGTTTTGGGTATACTTGGTTTCAATATTTTGAGTATGGCATGTATAGGGACTTGGTCATTTTGTTACACATCATATTGGTTTAGCCAAATGTGTTGGCATTGTAATTGTCAATGATTCATTTTGTATATGGCCATTGGAAGTTGGCTAATATTATTCTTATTGGTCATTGGTATATTTATGTGATGATGTTTATCATGAAGATGAATTTGGCATGAATGGAAAAGAAAGTATTTGATGTTTATGCATGATAGATGTTAGTAAGTGCAAATGATGTTTTAATATCTTGTTTGTGGTTGATTTGGTTGTATGTATATGCTTGGATTGGTGTTGCTTGTTGTGGTGTAGGTTGGTGCAAGTAAGAGTGACAAAATAGCTTGGTAAATAGCCTTATTTTGTCCACACGAGTAGAGACACGGCCGTGTGTCTCAGCCGTGTGAAGGACATGGCCTAGGAACATGGGCGTATGCCTAGGGCGTGTGAAGTCTGCACCTATTTTATGAAAAATCATGAAAATTAAATCGTCCACACGGCCTAAGCACACGGGCGTGTGACTTCAATTTGTTGATGACGTCATAAACATAGAGTTACACGGGTTAGGGACACGGGCGTGTGTGTCCACACGGCCTACCCACACGGACGTGTGACCTCTATTTTGGTGAAAAATTTTCTAAGTGTTGGAAAGTTTTCTAAAGTTCTCGATTTAGTCCCGAACCACTCATAATGCATGTTTTGGGCCTCGTAGGCTCGTTTAAGGGACGATATGAATGTTTTCAAAAAAATTTAAATTTAAGTGGAAATTCATGTCCCAGTTTTAAATGTTTGTTTGAGTTTAAGCTTGGTAATGCCTAGTACCCAGTTTCGGCGTCGAATACGGGTAAGGGTTGTTACAATATGGGTATCATGTGTTATGTGATTGTGTACATGTTGGAGAATCGTTACGAGTTGGTAATAAACAATTTAAAAACAATAGAAAGAAATGTAAGTACAACACAAATAAGAGACAATGGAAGAAAGGTAGAAATTTTCATTAAAATAGGGAGACAAGTACAAGAACAGTTAAACATTATCCTCAGCTGGCTAGTCAATGGTCTCCTCTATGTATTCCTCCCCCTCATCACCGGCTTCCTCAATAAGATCAGGAGTGGTTGGCTCTGGTTCTAGGGAGAAGAAGAGGTTGTCAAATTCCTTCCACTTCTTCTGAAATTCTTCCCACTCAACCTCTAAAAAGTTGAGTGCATTGAAGCCCAGATTGATGTTGGTAAGCTTACGTATACAGCTGAAGTTTACTTGACTCATATCAAAAGGTCCCATGACGACTTCGGTGTGTAGAATGTGGTTGGATCTCAGCTTTGGAAGGTAACCTGGTATCCCTACCTTGGTTTCTACCTTGTAACACTTTAGGGCTCCATTGTTTTCTTTTTGCATCCTCTCTAAGTGTGCCAAACGTTATTCATCTAAGGAATGGATTTAGCTCTTCAGTTGGCGTATTCTTTCCTCCAACTCTTTCTTCATAGAATTGTATTTAGTCTCCTACCTGAAGACAGATTTGGTTAGCACCTAGTGTTGGCGGACTGAAGCCTTGTGTGATTGGCGAAGCTGGTCTAGTGCTTGGTTGCTGGAAGCCAAGGCCTTTTCTAACTCAATTTGTTTAGCTTTACTTCTACTACAGTACTTGCAGAGGGCCCAGCCAAGAAGTCTGCATTCTTCCACCATCACTTGGTAAGAATCTATCAATTTTGGTAAGGTTGGTTGGTGGGCTAATATTTGTTACTTTAGATAATTAATATCGTTAATTGTTTGATTAAAATATTGATATGAAATTTTATTAAAAAAAATTATTATAAGAAAAAGGTTCTATTTGGCATTATGAGTTAGAATAAGTGTTTTAAAAAACTCTATTTAGCTACTGAAATCATTAAAGGATGTTAATTGTTTAGACTAACTAATGATATTATCATGATAGATTAGGCAAATTTAGTCAAATAAAAAAAATTTAATTAATCACAAATTTAAGCATACTAGAATGATCAATACCATGACCTAAGACAATATATGGCTAACACAATCGCTACTTATATATACGTATACAAATATATATTACATATTTGAATATTAGATTTATTTAGTATTAATTCATTTCGCATATGAATATGAGGCAACAAAATCATTTACTAAATTCATTTTAATGTAAATATTTTAAATATTTGAATTCTTAACTAAAATTTGAGTTACTCGTAAGCGTAAATATTTTAGATATTTAAATTAAATATTCATTTTATTTTCAAAAAATAATTTAATAAATTTTAATATTTTTAAAAATATAATTAATGTATTTTATTTTAATTATATAAAAACATATATAAACCAACAAAAATATCGTCTATTGTTTTCAACTATTTCTATTATTATTTTTCTTACTTTATGTATTTATATATTTTGAGTAAAAAGATAGTTATAGAACTAAGCGGTCAACTTTCATTTCCACAAATTAAGAAAGCGAAAGCTTAATAATGAAAAACTTAAAGTTAACTTTTAATTTTATGAATTTGTAACTTAATTTAATAATAAAATATTTTTTTCTAAAGAAACTGCTTTTATTAATCTTTTGGATTTTTTTTCTTTACTTTTTTTTTCAACAGTTTTATCTTATAAAACTAAAGAGTTTAGTATTTAAAAACAAATCTTTAAAAAGATTTTAAGCTATGGTTAAATTCCCTGTGCAAAGGAAGGGATACACACAAGTGAAAATAAGAGTGGGGTATTCTTGTAAATATATTGGGACAAGACAGGGGAAGATGGGTCTTTCCAAAATTGTAATTTTAATGAAAAAACTAACTAATCCGACCTGAAAGCAATTTAAAAAAAAAAAAAAACTCTATAGGGACGGGGCAGGTTGAAATCCAATGGTTTTGAGATTTTTTAACATCCGACATACTAAGTAAAAGTAAATTCATAAATAATAAGATATTTTAATATAAAAAATATGTTCGTAGATGGTTACATTTAAGATAATTTATTATACGAAATTTGAGATATTCAGATAGGGTTCCGGAATCTCATGATTGAAAGTCTATTATTAATACAGATGAGGAAAGAGGCTACGGTGGTGCCCGGAATTAAGAAACCTTGTTGGAAGCCGTTGGGAAACAGTGCTTGCAGATTTTATGGCATAGCTAAATGATAAATTGATTATGATTATGATTGTAATAGCTAAGGCTGTTTAAGCCTCGTTATTTTACCAATAAAAAGAAAATCCTTAGGATAAATATATTTTTATTGACCATAAATATTATTTTAGCCGTACAAACTTAGGTACCCATCTCACCCCACACCTCATCTTCTAATTGAAACTTTCTACAAATTGCAAATTTTTTTCTCCTACGATACTTGATTTCTAGAAGTAGCTAGAAAAATCCCTTTTCGTATCTTTGATCATTAAATCAAACTATAATAATAATATTAATACTTGTACCTATCACTTTCTATTGTAATCTCCTCCCTCCAACCATCCAAAATCTTGCTCCGCGCACTAACTCCATATTAAAGGCCTCATGTGATACGTATATAAAAACTATACTGAATAAATATATTTCCAATCTCACTAAACTAAAACTAAACTGATAGCACACCGTACCAAATGATTTTTGTAAATGAAAGATGGAATTGATTTTGATGGATGAATTATAATGTAGGAGTCCCGGACCATCTTTGATGTAATACGGATCAACCGTTACCGGTCCCTCAACCACAACCACATCTGATTTTTAACCTCACCATCACTCAAAACCCTATACTATATTACTTCATTTCTCAATCCCCACTGCTTCTCATCTCTCACTAATGTCATTTTCCAACTAATTAAATACCAAAAATATTCATTCATGCAATTAATTCTTCGTAATATTATTACTATATGATGATTTGTCACGTTTTTCAAATTTTAATTTACATGGGTATCGAAAATTTTCAGTTGCAAAAATTTATCACTTATTATTGTTATGCTTAATGCAATCAAATTATTGTTTTTGGATTTAATTGGTGAAATCTTCAATTTAACACTACTGAAATAAAAATAAAATATTTAATTCAACTGTGGATTATATATCATTAGTTAAATGATTCATATTATTAATTTTTTTTTATTTAAACAACCAATTATGGAAACACTAAATATAATAATAAATCAATAATATTTTCTACAACTTTGAAAGGAAAAAGAAAAAAAAATTGTCTTGAACCCCTAATGTCCGAAAGGTACAATGGGTCGAACAAATTCTCCCATTTCGATATAATTTCTCCTAACATTTTTTTTTTCTTTTTACATTACTCCTCATTAATCAACTCAAAAAGTATCCATAGTAAATCATCCTTAGAATGTTAATAATACTAGAAATGATTTGTCGCAAACTTTTTAATACGATACCAAAACCCTTTTATCTACTCTAGTAATTTAAAAAAAAAGTGTCCGAATTCTTCGATTAGTTAAAGCAGTTGGTAAAAACATGATTTAATAATCATCATAAAAACAACATATGAGAAAAAAAATCATATATGGAAATTCATGTGAAAATACGAAGCTAGTTTCCTCCTTACGTAAATTCCCCTCAAAGCAACAATCCACTCCTTTTCTCTCACTCAAAACAGTGTCATCCATCAGTTTTTAATGCTTTGATAGCCTCTTCTTTAAGCCATCCTTCACTCCCCTTTCTATATTCTCTTTCAAACCCTTCTTTTTCTCACACACCCCCATGGCTTTAGCTACGAAAATAACGTCGCTGTTTCTTCTTCTTCTCGTTTTATGGTGTTTCTTCATAACACCATCAAATTCAGCCACCGATTCCTTCGTTTTCGGTGGCTGCTCGCAGCTTAAATACACGTCTGGCTCACCTTATGAGTCCAACGTCAACTCCATACTCACTTCCCTGGTCAACTCAGCCATGTACACCTCTTACAGTAACTTTACCCTCCCAGGAGCCAGCAATCAGGACACTGTCTACGGCCTATTCCAGTGCCGTGGTAACCTCAACAGCGGTGATTGTGGCCGCTGTGTGGCTAAAGCCGTCAGTCAACTCGGCACTCTTTGCCTTGACTCTACGGGTGGCGCGTTGCAACTCGAAGGGTGTTTCGTTAAATATGATAACACGACTTTCATGGGGATGGAGGACAAGACGGTGGTGGTGAAAAAATGTGGGCCGTCGATTTCGTCTTACTCGGACGCATTAGGTCGGCGCGATGCGGTGTTGGGTTACTTGGGAGCAAGTGATGGTACCTACAAGCCGTTCCGGGTTAGCGGTTCAGGGGATGTACAAGGTGTAGCTCAGTGTGTAGGGGATCTGAGTCCGAGCGAGTGCCAAGATTGCTTATCAGACGCGATCGGAAGGCTCAAAACCGACTGTGGGGCTGCCAAATGGGGTGACATGTACTTAGCCAAGTGCTACGCGCGGTACTCAGAAGGTGGAGACCACTCCCACGGCCAAAAAGGTGAGCAGTAAGCTCCTTCACCAATCTCCACCCCCTTTTGGTGGTGGTGGTGGCGGTGGTTAATATTTTGTGTGATTTGCAAAATTATTCAAAATATTGTAAATTGTAAACTTTGTTTTTCTCTCTTGTGTGAGATAGAGATTATGTGTTTCTTTCCTAATTCAGGTCAAATATTTTTTTTGGTACCAAAAAACTTAAAAGTAACTTTATGGTTAAAATATTTCATTAGTTATATAGTATTTAAAAATTTAAAATTTAGTTACTATACTTTTTTTAGGAATTTTTTTTATTTTTTAGATTTTAAAAATCAAATCTAACTATGAATACTATTATTTTTTATTAAATTCTGGTTAATTATTTTATGATTTTAAAATGTCACATAAATAAAATTAATTAAAAAATTTAATAATGTTAATCGTTAGATATAAATTTTAAATCTAAAAATTATAAATACTAAATTTCTATAAATAAAACCACAAACATTATATTCAAAATTTTTAAAGAATACAAATGTTTACAACATATTTCAACTTATTACTTGTGAATATGTCATAGTTTCATTTTTGGTCATTCATTATTGTATATCTTATTTCATTATAAAATGTAGTGCTATTTCCATCTACCCTTTAATGGAATTGGAAGTTGAAAAAGTTTAATGATTAAAAATTTGAGATAATTCGATTATAAATTTAATTGGAATTTTGAAACATATATATGGCATAGGGAACAACAAATTGGTACAATTTTGCATGAAATTCAGGTCCACTGTTGAATTAATGGCCCATTAAATCAAAGAAGAATCCAATGCCACCCAACATCCCCTCCTTAGGGAAAAAAGGTCATAGATTTTCAAGTTGTAATTGTTAATTAAACAATTTCTATTCTACACAGATTTTGGAGTAATAGATTCAAACGTTTGTGAATGTTGTAGATACAAATAACAATGATGATGAGATTGAGAAGACCCTGGCAATTCTAATTGGACTCATTGCTGCAGTTGCTTTGATCATACTCTTTTTATCATTCTTATCGAAACTGTGTGACAATGGCAAAGGTAATTCCATATCTCACTTTCACTTTAATTTGAGCTTTTCTTTCTCCCTTTAGCTTTTGAATCGTTTTCATTCCCTATTTTTGAAATTTTTTTGCAGGTGGTAAATAAAACAATCAATTCGGGGATCTCACTAAAAACCCTTTTCTTCTTCTGGTAATTAAATTCTTTAATGCCCCTTTTAGCTACACTTTTGGATGACCTCTTCTATAAATTTTTTTTTTAATTGAGATCTCCAAAGGTAATTGATAGGAAATATATGTTTACGGAAACAGGGGCTTTGAATCAAGTGAAAAGAAAGTTGCAGTATAAGATGGAAAAAGCCTAAAGATCACTTCCACTTGAGCTTTTCAACCATGCCTAAACCCCTTTTTCTTTTTCTGAGTGTATAATTAAGTAGTGAACACTTTTGTGAAAATACAAGTGTTATTTGTAGTGGGTGAATTTGTTGGCTGTAATTACAGCTTTTGCTAACTTTTTAGTATATTTGGTTGGCAAAAGCTTTAATTCATCATCTATAATTTTAGATTAAATTTACTTGTTTAATTCTATCATCCCCGAGACTTAATGCTTAATGATCTCACTTATACAGTGATTAAGATATTAGGTGTTGGTATTCACGTTCCAATTGTACTTAAACAAAAATAATATTTCAATGTTACAAGATTATTTGCTATAACTTTCTTATGATTCTAATATAATTTATATTGGAATTGCCATACAATACATCAGATCAAATTAAGATATAAATTTTATAGCTACATCAAAACAAAGTTATTTTTAGCAACCATATGTCCACTAATGTCTAACCAACCTATTTATACATGTCTACATTCCAAGCATTAACAAGTTATTATCAAAAAAGGACAACCTATTTAAATTTGTGATTTAACTTTTACAATTTAACATAATTTAATCTTCTATTTTTTTATAACAGTTAAATAATTAATCTCAGTAATTATTTCAATTAAACCTTCCCCTCTTCATGTTTGACAAATATTTCTTTTGTGTTGAAAGAGGTGTTAAAAAAGAGATAAAAGTAATATTTAGTCCTTGAATTTGGTTATTTTTTTTAGTTTGGTCTCTAAATTTTGTTTGGACTAAATTAGTCTTAAAACTTGATAACTTTTGTCAATTTAGTTCTTAGATTTGAATTTCGTGTCATGTCATTAATTGATTTTTTTTAAAAATTATATAAAATATAAAATAAAATAAAAAAATTATAAATTATAAATTTTAAGTAACAATTTCTCACAATCTTAAAATGCCACAACATCATACCTTAAGAGAATCCAAATTTAGAAACTAAATTGAGAAAAACTGTTAAATTTTGGGATTAATTTAGAAAAAAAAGTTTAGGAACCAAAATTAAAAATTGTCAAGTTGAAGAAGTAAATGTTACTTTACCCCTGAAAAATCAGACACATGTTTGAATTTTAACCAGAATAATTTAACCTTGTTTTGGTATAATAAATATTACATTTTTTTTTATCACAAACTTATTATATATCAGCCTTGGAGATAATTATATAATCTAATTCAACTAAGCTTTTGAATGTTTAAATACATAATAATCCTCAGTCAACAATGATTAAGACAATATTCCCTGTGTTTGAAGGCCAATAATTTATGGTTAAAATTCATGAATCAGCTAAGAATCTTCTCTCTCTTCAATTATCCAACTAATTGGCTTTGCTTTTTATCACAAGGGTTTTAATCTCTGTCCCATTCTAAAACAAACAATCCCTTTGTCACCATGTAATTTCTTTTTTAGTTTTTTTTTTCTCAATAAATTTCCTTTATTTTTGTTTTCATAATCAGAAAATTAGATAGGTGAAAATTCGATATTTTTTAAATAAAATTTTAAATTCTAATAATGTGAATAGAGAAAATAACATGAAAAAATTAATTATTCATCAAAAAGTGTCAAATTTAATTAAAATCTAATATCCAGGGAGAAATAAAAAGGTAGGGTCAAAGGAATGATGGGGTTGGATTATAATTGGTGTCGCTAATGCAATTCTAAATCCCCTTTATACAAATATTCCTAGACAAAGAGATGGAGAAAAGAAGAAATTAGATAATGACTAGCTTTTAATAAAGGCAAACAAAAAATGTAAAAGGATATAATCAATTAGACAAATTGAGGATTGCAAATTTGGAAGTAAAAGAAAAGGTGTTGGAAATCAAAATATAAAACTAAAGAATCTGCTAAACATCATTTTCATCTCTTGCTTTTGGCTACACATATAAATCTGTCCATATAATCATTCACCAATTTATGTACACGTGGCAAGCTGCCATGAATTTATTCCTTCTTTTCAGCTCCCCACAAATTTTATGCTTTTAGAGGGAAATTGTTTGAGTGGTGCGGAAAAATCATTTTGGAAATTGGAGTAATATTTTAAGATTAGTCCATTGTACCTCACTCAAATCCCTAAATGGCCTATTTTGTAGATTAGTATAACAAATATTTATTCAAATTAATTCAGAGAGCCATTTCTTCTTGTATTCTACGCTTTAAAACATACATCCAACACTCAACATTGGGTTTTAATATGAAGTACTAATTGATTAAAAGCTTGATGAGTTATTTGGGTTGAATTTTATGAAATTAATATTTTAATTCTATATTTAATTTTTTTAATTTTTTATATTTTTTATTAAATTACCTTAAAATGAATGAAAAATTAATGTTTTTTTTAATTTTATTGGCATGATATATATTTAGATGACATATCAATATTTATTTAATTTTTAAAAAAATTAAAAATTCAAAAAATAATTTTTAATTGTTAAAAAAATAAAAAATCTTTAAAAAATAAAAAAATATTTTGAATATTTTTAAATTTTAAAAAATAATTAAATATTGACATGTCATCTATGTATATGCCATGTCATCTATGTATATGCCACGTTAATAAAATTAACAAAGGCTAAAGAAATAATAAATTAAATAGATAATTAAAATGATTTTTTTTATAAGTGGGAAAACTAAACAAGTTGTTATATCTTAGTTAAAAGTAGTAATAATGAGAATGAAAAAGAAACGACTTTGTTAGTAATTATGAACTGGGGGTAAGTAGGGGGATCAAACTTTCTAAGACGACTTTTGTTGAAGGGGGGGATTAGAAAAAAAAAGTAAAGTGGGTAAAGCCTAGACAAAGGAAGTTGGAACTCTAGTGTTTGTGAAATTGCAACAAAGAATCTCCGCATTTGCATAAATACATATGTATGAAGTGTAAACGTGGCACATATAATAACTCAGTTGAACCTTCTGGTTAATGTAAAATAATTTATATGTAATGATGAAGGAGGTGTGGGGATGTTGACCATCCAAGTGAATACATGGCTTTTCTGATAAGCCAACCTAGTCCTTACACATGATCCAGGTTAGTTGGGTTCTAACTTTTAAACTACTTCTTCATTTACAGCAATTTTCTGTCTAAGATTAAGTTGGGAAGATCTTGATCATTTGGGTAGACCATAATTTACTAAAATAAATTTAGATTAAATCCATGAATGGTACTCTATGGTTTTTAGATTCTCTTTTTCATCATTAACCACTTCTCTGTCTTTTGAATGAGCCATGATTAGAACCCTAATCCACGAAATTAGCAAAGGATTGAAATGAAAATTTGTAACGCTGTAAAATTAATTTCAAAACTTATTGTAACGACCATAGTATGATATAATTCTCCCATGAATACCTCAGAATCATTATTTCAATATTATCAAAAACAAAGGAGCATAATTTCAGGTCCAATGTTCATCGCCCACAGCATGCAATGGCAACAAATATTTGTATGTGGAAAATTTTAAGCCCAACCTTTAAAGGGAAAAAGTATTGTGCACGGAAAGAAATTTAAGCCCATACAAGGTCCACACCCAATTAGACTCGAATAAAGCTCACCATGACTGCCAAAATTATAAAAATAAACACCACAAATTTAATAAATATTAAATTATATCACACTCAATACGACTGGAAATATTTTTATAAATTATTTATTTCATAATTAAATTATAGGTGGATTGGTAAAATATTGTGTATACCAATTTCGGATTTGATTCCTAGAGATTTTATGTTTTTAGTTGTTTTATTTTAATATTTCATATAAAATAATAGAAGGTGAAAACATCATTATAATAATATTTATTATTTTTTTAAAAAATTATTTTTAATATTTTTTTTACCGAATTAATATTAAATTGATTTATGACATCAAACTTAAAAGAGATTTTATTATAATATATAAACTAATATCAAAATAATATAATAAACATGATATATTTAAATATCGTTACTAATTATAATGCTTTTAACTAAGTTTAATGTTACTTGATCCAGTGACACTAACACTAAAATATTCAAAATATTAATTTTTAACAAATGAGTAAATAATGTAATAAAAATATATTTTAATTTTTTATAGAATACATATTTTTTTCTAAAAAAAACATTCTTTTAAATACCACCACACAAAAAAATACCACTTACCCCTAAAAAAACCTTATATACCTAAAAAGACCGCTTATATCATATTATTAAAAACTACCATTGATTTCGAATATATTCATACTATTATTTAAATATCGGGCTGAATTGATATCACAAGTCAATCAAGTACCAACTCAATTGAGAAATTAGTATACTACCTTTTTATATTTGGAAATAAGTTATATGCTTACAAAAATACTTTTGGTCTTTTTAAATATTTTTAATAAAAATAACAATAAAATTTTCATATGTTCATATTTGAACGCATGGCATTGAGATCTATAAATTTTTTTTATCACCTCAACCAAAGTTTTATTTTGATATTTTTATACATATTAATGTTATTACACAAATTGTTTCACAATTAAATGATAATAATAAATTATCATTTTATCTCTAATTAATTAAATTATTATGAGATAAATAATAAATAAAAGAGTTTAAATATTCTAGATCACTTAAATAAATAATTTATATTTCATATAAAATGGGTCACCTCAAAACCATTTTACACATTCACAAGTTTAGAAATCTAAAAGTTCTCTGAAAGGAAGATTTTGCAGACTCAATTTTTTTTCTAAAATTTCAAAAAAGTTCTAAAAATAATAGAATAACTTAAAGAAATCATGAGGAACACCATATCAATTAGGAAGAAAGTTACCCTTCAATCTTGTTCAACTGAATAAAGGAGGTGCAAACCCTAAATGTAACACCTTACACCTAACTCAAAAGACGATGAAATGCATGATGCCACATTGGTTACAAAATAACCTTAAACAAAACCAAAATAATCAAATTCGCTTGCACACAACATGTTTGAATCACATTTACAAAAATGTCATGGGCCATTAATAATAATTAAACAAAATCATAGCGAAAATGGGCTTTAGAACAATATTCAAGGCCTAAAGCATAAAAAATAGAGGACAAGTACCAATTCTTAGTCCCATGTATTAAAAATTTAAAATAGTTCAGCTCCAAGAGTCCATATACCAATTAAAAAAATATATATCAATACATGTGAACAAATATCGATACCTTAGGTCATGTATAAATACCTTATAAGGAAGTACATATACCTAAGTGCGAGGTTTTGATACCTTATCCCAGAAACCTAGAAAATTTGCAAAATTTGATAGTTAGGCCATTTAGTCAAATCCCAAAATATATCCAAATATTCACCAAAGCTATAAACACATACTTAACAGATTGAATTAAATTCGAGACACCAAATTTCATGTTTACAGACACATTAAATCAAAATTAAACTACCTAGGAAAAATTCATGCACTTTAACAAATAACTCAACATCAATTTTGATCTCAAAGTTCACTTATAGGCATAAAACCAACACATCACATATGCATTAACAAGTATTGACCAACATAGAAATTTGACATTTAATTATCATGAGAAAATATCCACTCAAGGGTCTTATCACATGACCAAACTAAACAAAAGTGCAAAATTCATTACAATTCAAAGAATTTAGCCGGAGTTCCCCTTTCCCGACATTGCTTGAGCTCCAAGAAATCTAAAACCTCAAAAACTTGTGAACAAAAAACAAATCGACACGTTGAGCATAAAAAAGCTCAATGGTGCCAAAAAAATCCAATTTCATAATATAACATCATTATGTAACAAAATATGTTAAAACAAACATGACACTTATCAATCAAACTCCTTATGATTAGTAACTTCACTTGCCAACATTTAATAAGTCTCCATGATAGCAATTCATTTATAGAATCGAGCACAAATACACAAATTAACCCCTGCCACTCTACAAAAATGCACATAAACGTCATACAGGCATAAATGCTTTGATGTGTGTAAAACGTACCTTTCCCGAACCTTTCAATATTGGACACACGTGCCAAGTGTATATGTGCACAACCACAAATGTAATGCGCACAAGTGTCAAAAGTATCCTCAAACATGAAAACAAATCCTATATCATGCTAACTATAGACGAACCATTTTCAACATCATTGAATAAGACATTTTGTAACACCCCTTACCTGTGTTTGATGTCGGGACAGGATACGAGGCATTACCGGACATAAAGATACACATACATGTAAAACTGGGCCATAAAATTTCAACCAATTCAAAAACATTCAAACACATGCATATCGTCCCTTATACGAGCCTACGAGGCCCAAAACATACATCAGGGGTGGTTCGGGACTAAACTGAGAACTTCCAAAAATTTTTACAACACTTAGGGAATTTTCCATGTTTAGAGAGTCACAAGCCCGTATGGGTTAGGCTGTGTGATCACACACGCCCGTGTGGCTTGGGATACACCTGTCTCCTTAGCTTGTGTAACTCTTTGTTTATGACGTTAGCAACGAAATAGGGTCACATGGCCAAGTCACACGCTCGTGTGCTAAGGCCGTGTCCCTCACACGGCTGAGACACATGGCCGTGTCTCTGTCTATGTGCCAACACTTAGGCTATTTTCCAAGCCTTGGTCAACCATAAACCCTCACACATTTATACAACATCAAGGACATATAACATGACATCCATTTAATGATTAAACATTTTCAATTAGGCCACAAACATAGCATTTGCATGTCATGATACATGTGTTTTACATACTCGTTTTTTACTAAGTTAAACACACCAATTCACACTCATTTGGCCTTGTCTATTATGATATCACTTATACTTTTATACTATGGTTACCATCATACCAAAACATTTCAACTTAATCATCAAGCATTCATATTCAAGGCTAACTCATAACTTTATAACATACCAACATATTTCACATGCATAGAATAACATGCTTGTCTAAGACATTGCACACCATATCAAGTCACATACTCACGTCACATGAAACTTTTAAGCTTGTGCATGCACATATAATAGGGTTACAACCTAATAATAATATAAGCAACATCTCATGGCTATATACAATTGAATCATTATAAGCCAATACATTTGGCCAAATCATGAAACACATATATCAAAAGACTAAGTCTCTATACATGCCACTCACTTGAAAACACTTAAGGTTTATTAATACCCTAAATTGACAATTTGATAGTGTGATGCTGCCTCCAACGATCTCAAACCCCAAGCTAACCTGACAATACTAAAGAAACGAAAAGGAGGGAGTAAGCTTTATAGCTTAGTAAGTCCATATGAAAATAATAAGCAATATGCCAATATGCTTCTCAAGGTAATACAAACATAATTACACTTTTGCTTATGTTCTGGTCAAGCCATTTTCTTGAGTCATAGTTACTAAATTATTTATATCTGGAGCTATGGAACTCCAAATTAAAACCCGATAATTTTTACATAAACTAGACTCACATATATTCTTACCATAGAATTTTTAGAATTTTTGGTTTAGCCAATAAGTACAGTTTAATCTTTAAAGTTACCTCTGGTTTGTTGTTTGATAGCTTCGGCTTTTCTTTACTAAAAATTAATTATCTCATAGTACGGGATTCAGATAATGTTCCCATCTATTTATATTAAAATTAGACTTATTAAGGATTTAGTCATATGAATTATAATCCATAATTATTTTCGTAAAATTTTTAATAATTTTCAAAATTCAAAACAGGGGAATCTAAAATCATTCTGATCCTGTCTCATGAAAGTTCAAAAATCTCATAATATGAAATTCTTTTGCTTATATCGTTTCTTCTATGTAAGACTAGACTCAATAATATTTAATTTCATATTTTATTTAGCCTCTAATTCGACTTTCACATTTTTTGATGGATTTTCAAAGTCGGACTACTACTGGTGTCTAAAACTAATTTACTACAATACAATGATAACTATCATAAAATCGTTTCCAACTAATCATGAACTCACCATTTCATGGATCCCATACTCATTTACACAATAGAGCTCAATATAAAAGTCGTTATTTCTCATGGGCATACTTAACCATACATTCCATCGATCAAGGTAATTTTACTAAATACCTACACTCAATCAACAAATTAGTCACTTGTATATCAATATGCATAGATGAGCTCATCATGCCATGTACATGTTTCATCTTTTATTTCTCATGTCATTTAACATGTTATCCTTTGAATCATTGAATTTTTTATGGACATTTCATATACTACACTCGAAGTGTACAAATTTTAATTTTCCGTCAATTTATATCTTGAAGCACCTATTAAGGTACACTCTCGAGCCACATATCATACAGCAGAAACACCAGTCCAGGCTAGAATCTGTCTGTAACATATACTCTAGGAGCCTTGTCGGATTACCAGTCCAGGCTAAATCCTTTGTGACAAAGAATTCTCCATAGAGTTTATTCTGGATTACCAGTCCAGGCTTAATCCAGTCAATTAGGATTATCAGTCCAGGCTAAATCCTAATTGAAGCATATGCTCAAGAGTCTCATTTCGGATTACCCGTCTGGGCTAAATCGATTCTACAACACATACAGTTTCAGTGGGAAGTCACCTTTCACCTATCGGAATTCAATATTTAAACGAAATATAATCCTTCTTAATAATTTCCAATATATATCATTTCATTCATTGCCATGTCTATATAATTTACATACATAATCAATGTAACATAGCATTCAAACCAACACATTTTCATGTTTATTTAAGCATTAAACATATAATAAAAATAACACGTTGCATTATTTTCATACAAACTTACCTCGATACCAAAAATGGTGAAAAAAGGACTTAACCGTAAAATACTTGATTTTCCCTGATCTAAGTCCGAATCTTGTTTTCCTTGATCTATAATATCACATTTAGCTTACTAATTAGTCAATTTATTCATTGTGACCCAAAAATTAAATTATGACAAAATTATATTTTTGCCCCTAAACTTTGTCATATTTACATTTTTTCCCTTAGGCTCGTAAAATGAAATTTATTCAATTTCTTTGTACTTAAAGCTTAGTCGAATCATTTTCATAACTATAACAGCCCACAATTTCTACTAAATCACACTTTTATGACAAATTTTATAACTTTTACAAATTAGTCCTTTTTTACGTTTTCACCGAAAACTACTTAGTAAAAGTCGTTTAACACACAACAAACATTCATATTCCTCCCTAAAACATCAAAATACACACATGTAGCCATGGGTAAATTTCTAAACATCAGCCATAGCTCAAATAAATGGTAGAAATAGCTAGATCTTGTTGTGAGGATTTCAAAAACGTAAAAATCATTAAAAACGGGGCAAGAACGGACTTACAATCGAGCTTGGAAGCTTGGAAAACCCTAGACATTGTTTCTCCATGCAAGTTTCGGCCTTATCTTGAAGATGGACAAAAATTAGCTTTTAATTTTGTTTTTAATTCATTTTAATTACTAAATGACCAAAATGCCCCTGACTTAAAAATATTCTATTTCACCTATTTCATGTCTATTTTTGTCCAAAAATTAACCAATGGTCTAATTACCATATGAGGACCTCCAATTTAAAATTTCATAGCAATTAGACACCTCTAGCTTCTAGAACTCAAATTTTTCACTTTTTACAATTTAGTCCTTTTGACCAAATTGAGTGCCCAAACGTCAAAATTTTCGAACGAAATTTTTAAAAAATCATCCCGTGAAATTTTAGACCATAAAAATATAATAAAAATAAAGTTTCTTATGTTGGATTTGTGATCTCAAAACCACTGTTCTGACTAGATCCTAAATTGGGATGTTACAACTCTTCCCCCTTTAGAGATTTTCGTCTGCGAAAATCTTACCAGAAGAGTGGTTCGGTTTTCACTTAAACTCCACTATCTCATAATAATTGCTAAAGAACTTTTACTCAGGCTATGCTTAATACTTAGCTCTTTAATTTCTTATACTAAAGTCATGAGCAATTCTTCGCAATACGATGCATCAATTAAATCTTAATCTCTATTGGAGAATTCATGTACTCAAAGGTCTGATCCATAGAATTCATGTACTCAAAGGTTTGATCCATAATGTCATGGCACATACATACATAACATACTTGAATCCTTTTGGATTTAAATGGCGTAGCCAGCTCGATTATCATGGCCTTATACTCTCTGCAATTTTATACAGTTAGATAATTTGCTAATTCAACCTCTAGCCTTCATTAAAATTTAGAACTTCATTTAGCTTTCTAAATAATTCACGATATAAATCCCGGATCTCAACCCAATTAACAAAGACTAGCGTTTTAAGAAATTCGACAATATTAGAGATACATAATTCCGGTAATCCGATAAGCGAGAATTCAGTACATACCGTCATGATTTGTAGATTTCATCAAATACTTAATACAAGCCACATAATATTTTTCTTTTTCAGAGACGAAGATAATCTAGATATGAAATCCATAGTAATTCTTTTTCATTTCCATTCTTGTGTCAACACTGCCTAAAATAGTTCTGATAATACTTGATATTCAACTTTAACTCTGTTAACATATCAAGTATTCACTCACAAGGATCAGAAATGTCGAGTTTCAAAATCGATCACTAATACACTATTCCTATAATTTTTTTTGCAAATTTTCTATATAAGCTCTTGGTTTCTATCCAAACACTTGTAACTGCATTATGCTCTTCTCAGAGATAATAAAATAATTATCTTATCATCTTTTAACGACTCTAGTCATCTATACTATCACAAACTTAGATCTGTCTATAACATCGAATACATTGAGCTATCACACTACCTTTTAGTCTTATAACACATCATAAACCATTCAACAACATATCACTGAAAATTAAGAAGTCTCTGACCAATGCAGACTGAACTAGTTCAAAGGCTTCGATTAATAATTTTCTCGTCTATTCAAAGCTTTACTATCATGTAATAGACCATTCAAAGCAGCTTTAAATCATATCAAAGTCTTCTAAGTTATGTACACTTTTCATTCGGACTATCTGTCTTTTACCCGAAAAGAAATAAAATCTTACTCTCAGACTTGAGAAAAATGATTTGGGCATACATGTCTTATTAAATCTTCCTAACAATAACCCATACCGATTGAACAACCAAGTCGGTCTTAATCATTAATAAAGGATATTTCAAGAAATTCTCTCTTCCATTCGATAGAACGATTCAACATACAACCATTCAAAATTCACTTGTCATGCTAATCAAAGACCATTTCAATTACATTAGCTCAAGGTAGTATAAATATTTCTAATCGAAGGCATTAACTTTGATTAATTTACTTGAGAAAAGAAATCCACCATACAAATTTAAACTAGCAATTTCACCACTTATACCTTTGCTGATATCAATTCTTTACACAAAAATTAAAGAAACCCAGATACTAAGATCATCACGTTACCACAATCAAATCAAAAGCATTGTCATACTTGATATAAATATCACAAGTTGAAGGGAATAATTTAGATGCGAGCCATAATCGACAAATTATGGAATACAGATGACAAGGGAAAGCAAGTAAAGAAATCCAAGATAGAGAAATTCGAGATAGGATACCATGTCAAAAGACTGAGAATAAAAATCTTAAGAAATATAGATGATTTCGATAATTCCTCAGAGAAAAAAGTCCAGAAGAAAACATCATTCAGCCCACTGGAATTAAAATGAAACAAAGACAATATGTTTTCCATATATATATGTCGGATAGAGCATTAATTTGAAGGAATAAAATCATAGCATCATGTGCATTTTTTCATAAAATCCGAACAGAAGGAATATAATAGAATACCAAAGAGAAATAGAATAATACCGATTATAAACCAATCGGGTTATCAATGCTTTCGTCTAACATCAAGATTAGAAAACATCCTCGTACAATAACAATTTATCAGAAGATAGACAATCACAATAACACTTCTGAGAACAAATGAATCCTTAGGGTACCTCAAGGGAGACAATCATAATCTATTCACTGTGATTACCACATTCTTTCAACATTGTGTCTGAATAAGCCGATTTACCAAAGTTAATTTCTTCTCTCACTATGATATTTCGTAAATCGAATAATCTTTAAATCAATCTGATACCTTTCTAGTTTTGTCTTTACTTATCAACTCATTCTCAAACTCTGATCATATTTATAATCATTCTACAGCTGAACTCTTTGGTTTCACACTTGTGAGCTTATTCTACAGATCTCATAAAATCCTTTATAAACACCACTTTAGTAAGGGGGTGGGGTCGTAAGGTCCCTAACTTGTCTCTCATACACATATACTTACAATACAACTTTCATCATTATAGTCATTTTATCACCATCATATCATTCACTTCAGGCAAGCTAACATTCATGTTTATTTTACGCAGACTTTCCGGTTACCCCATTTAAACAAGTGTACTTATACATGCATTCTATGGATTCTGAATATCTTTACTTATCATTTTCATTTAGTCAAACGGGTTATGCACATAACATCATACGAGGGCCAAACAAAAATTGATAAGTATATTACAATCTAAACTTTCATCTTGCACATCATCATATACATATCATTACAATCATATAACTCAATTTAATCAATTTAGCACATTTACTTAAGCTATATGAGCTTGCCAATCATAATTATCCAAAGTAGTATACATGAGCATTCGTTCCATCAGTATCTTTGGTGAGTTACCTAAATACATGCATTCACTCGAGCAAATCAGTCATATACATCATAGAACTATCAATTAAACATAGATAAGCTTATTACAATGTATTCCCTTATCTCATTTTAAGATATCATTAAAATTCATAAATATTCAATATCCAATTAGGACAATGACATTTCCATCCGTAACATGATATTATGAACCTTTATTCATACCTTTATGAATTTCTACTTATCGTATTCACTTAATCGAATAAACCAAGTGCACAACATCATATGAACATCTCATCGTAACATGAACTTTCATCTCATGTGTCATCACTTACATATCATGAACTTTTATTCATACTTTTCTGAGCTTAGACTCATCATAACTATAATTTACTCAAATACCTTAGCATCACGTTGAACATGGTCAATGTTGTAACAGCCTAATTTTGGCCTAGTTGAAATAGTGATTTCGGAACCACTATTCCAAGGTCGAAGAAATTATTTTTAATGTTATTTTATGTGTTATAGCATGATTATATGAGTGCATGAAAATTTTGGTGAAATAATTTTAGCGATTGCTTGCTTAATTTTGAAAAAGGACCAAATCGCATAAAGTGCGAAGGTTTCGTTCTACTAGCTGAAGGTGTCAAATAGCTATAGAACATTAAATTAGGGGTCTTTATTGAGTAAATAGACCATAAATATGTTAGTGGCTGATCAAGGAGACAAAAGTATTGTAGGGTCAAAGTTAGGTGAAATGTTGGTAACTAATTTGACTAGTAATATAATAATAAAAAAAGGTATCATATTTCATCTTCCTTCTTCCCCACTGAAAATACCAGCAAAGAAGGGGTTTTGAAAGCTCAAAAATATCAGCAACTTATATCCCTTACAAGTAAGTGATTTTGATGGCCTTTCTTGATAATTTTGTACTTTTGGGACCCTTGTAGAATAATCTAGCTAATGAGGGGACTATTTTGCAAAATGGTTGAAAGTATAGGGTTTTGCATGAGAGTATTCATGTTTTTTTCTGAAATTTTATGGAATAAAATGAATATTGGTTGTTAAATAAACAACTTTTGTGAAAGGATTTTCATGAAAACACTTAATATGGACCATTTTGTAAAGTTTGTTAAATGGATGGGAATTGTGTGAAATAATTGGAATTTTGAGTTGCTACAAGAGTAACAAAGGTTGGGCTAGGCTTGGATAATGTGGAAATTTGATAAAACTCGTTTTACAAGCCTAGAGGTAAAATCGTAATTTTTGTGAAAGTCTAGGGGCAAAATAGTCATTTTGCCAAAGTATGAATTGTGGAACGCTTAATTTAATTTAATTATTAAATGAGTAAATTTTATTATTTTAGATCAAAAAAATCGAGATTCGAGCTTAAATCGAGAAAGTACGTGGTTTAAGACAAAAAGGGAATAATTAGCCATTTCTGCATTCGAGGTAAGTCCTTGTGACTAAATAAGCATATTATCCACGTTATTGTTAATATACTTGAATGCTATAATTGTATTGAATTATACGTTGATGATATTAAGTATGAGAAAGTGATGCCAAATGTTAATAACATTTATGTGATGATTGAATACATTGGAAATTTGATGGAATATGATATTCCATTAAAACGAGTAAGATGTGCGTAAATATTACAACTTTATTGTTATTATGCATTTAATGATTGATTTTGCATAAAATGTTTGAATGTGGCTATGAGTAATGTATGATGAGATTAATACGGGAAACTCCCGGTTGAACCGTAAGAATAGATCGAATATTCATGCCATGATGCTAGGGAGATATGAGAGCTAGTGTAAGACCATGTCTGGGACATGACATCGGCCTTGAGATATGAGAGCTAGTGTAAGACCATGTCTAGGACATGGCATCAGCACCGATAGATGAGAGCCAGTGTAAGACCATGTTTGGGACAAGGCATCAGCCTCGATATACGAGATTCAGTGTAAGACCATGTCTGAGACATGGCATCGACTTTGATGTGTAAGCTAATGTAAGACCATGTCTGGGACATGGCGTCAGTACCTTACCCTATGCTTGAGGCTTATTGAATATCCTGTAGTATTCCAAATGGTTCAATGGGAAATTTACGGTTTATGTCAGAATAAGAGAGGTTATGACCATGATGTGAGTGATATAGGTACTTACATGAAATTCATGAAATGCGTGCTCAATGTATGTTGTATGATTAGTAAGGAATGAAAATGAGTAAGCTATGTTTATGATCATGTTGAAAGGGTATAGATATGTAATAAAAATTCTTAAGGGATGAGCTTGATGTATATTGGACTTTTGAATATGAGCCTAATGAATATGAAAAGAGAAATTGATTGGCATGAAAGTTTATTTAAAGATAATTATGAAAGGGTAAAATTAGCTTTGAAATAGTTTTAGACAGCAGTAGCAGTCTAACTTTGAAAATCCACCAAAAATTGTCGAAATCGAATTAGAGGCTGAATAGAATATAAAATTAAAAATTATTGAGTCTATTTTAATATAGAAGAAACGGTGTAAACAAAAGTAGTTCATATTATGAGATATTTGAATTGTTGTGAGATAGAGTTAGAATGATTTCGAAATCCCCTGTTCTGATTTGGGAAAATCATTAAAAATTGTACAAAAATAATTATGGGTTATAATTTATATGATTAGAATCCTTAATGAGTATATTTTCAAAAGAAACAAAAGAGAACATCATCTGAATCCTGTACGAGGAGATAATTAATTTTTAGTGAAGAGGGACAGAACTGTCGGACAGCAAAACAGGGGTGAATTTAAAGAATAAAATGTTCTTATTGGATGGACCAAAAATTCTGAAAATTTTATGGTAATAATATATGTGAGTCTAGTGGAAAATTAGCGAATCTTAATTTGGTGTTCCGTAGCTCCAGATATAAATAATTTAGTGACTGTAACTTGAGAAAACAACTTGACTTAAACATAAGCAAAAGCGCAAATATTGTCGTATTACCTTGAGAAGCAAGTTGATAAATTACTTATTAATTTCATACGGTCTTACTAAGCTATAAAACTTACTCCCTTCCTTTCCTTTTCTTTTGTATTGACAGGTTAGCTCGGGGTTGGAGGTCATCGGAGGCAGCACCACACTATCAAACCATCACCTTTGGAATATTGATATATATATGCTAAGCGCCTTCAAGTGAGTGGCATGTATAGGGACTTGTTTTTTTTTTTATGATATGTGTTAACATGACTAGCCAAATGTATTGGCCTATATTGAGTTATTTGTATATGACCATGAAGGGTGGCTCATATTGATTATGGTTTGTGAACCTATCTATCTATGCTATGCTCTAATGCTTGTGATGTGATTATGCTTGTTGGCCATATATGGTTGGTGTTATGAAATATGTGCAAGATGAATGTTTTATGACCAATCTAAATGGTCATGGCCATGAATTAAATGTGTAATATGGAAATAAAGATGTGAAGGATTAAGGGTAACTTAAAGGCTTGAAAAATAGCCTAAGTGTTGGCCACACGGGCTGAAACACGGCTATGTGTCTCAACTATGTGGGGGACACGACCTTAGCACACGGGCGTCTGGCTTGGCCGTGTGGTCCAAATTATTCGCTGACGTCATAGTTAGAGAGTTACACGGCCTGAGGACATGAGCGTGTCGAAGGCACACGGGCATGTCCTTCTATCCACACGGGCGTTTGACCTTGTGTCATGGGAAAATTTTCTAAGTTTTCCCAAAACTTTCTAAAGATCTCAGTTTAGTCCCAAACTACTTTCAATGCATGTTTAGAGCTTCATAGGCCTGTTTATGGGACATTATGCATGTGTATGAAAATTTTTGATACAAATGAAATTTTATAGCCCAATTTTTGCATGTTTGTGAATGATTAAATCTGATAATGCCTCGTACCCTATTCCAGCGTCGGACATGGGTAAAGGGTGTTACAGGTGTAGCTTTATTGGAGATTATCTCTGTCCAAGCGAGATAAATCTCATCCGCGTTGGAAGACATTACACTATCATAAATTATATGTGGCATGTATAGTTAAACTCTCACACATGCTAGCTTAGTTCGAGAACCGACTAAACCATAACTCTGATACCATTAAATGTAACACCCCTTACTCGTGTCTGATGCTGGGACAGGATATGAGGCATTATCGGACTTAAACATATACATACATGTAAAACCGGGCCATAAAATTTCAACCAATTCAAAAACATTCAAACACATGCATATCATCCCTTATACGAGCCTACGAGGCCCAAAACATACATCGAGGGTGGTTCGGGACTGAACCGAGAACTTCCAAAAGTTTTAGAACACTTAGGGAATTTTCCATGTTTAGAGAGTCACACGTCCGTGTGGGTTAGGCTGTGTGATCACACATGCCCGTGTGGCTTGGGACACGCCCATATCCTCAGCCCGTGTAACTCTCTGTTTATGACGTCAGCAACAAAATAGGGTCACATGACCAAGTCACACGCCCCTGTGCTAAGGCCGTGTCCCTTACACGGTTGAGACACACAGTCGTGTCTCTGCCCGTGTGGCCAACACTTAGGCTATTTTCCAAGCCTTGGTCAACCATAAACCCTCACACATTTATACAGCATCAAGGACATATAATATGGCATCCATTTAATGATTAAACATCTTCAATTAGGCCACAAACATAGCATTTGCATGTCATGATACATGTGTTTTACATACTCATTTTTTACTAAGTTAAACACACCAATTCACACTCATTTGGCCTTGTCTATTATGATATCACTTATAATACCATGGTTACCATCATACCAAAAGATTTCAAATTAATCATCAAACATTCATATTCAAGGTTAACTCATAACTTTATAACATACCAACATATTTCACATGCGTAGAATAACATGCTTGTCTAAGACATTGCACACCATATCAAGTCACATACTCACGTCACATGAAACTTTTATTCTTGTGCATGCACATATAATAGGGTTACAACCCAATAATAATATAAGCCACATCTCATGGCTATATACAATTGAATTATTATAAGCCAATACATTTGGCCAAATCATGAAACACATATATCAAAAGACTAAGTCTCTATACATGCCACTCACTTGAAAACACTTAAGGTTTATTAATACCCCAAATTGATAATTTGATGGTGTGATGCTGCCTCTGACAATCTCCAACCCCAAGCTAACCTGAAAACACTAAATAAATGGAAAGGAGGGAGTAAGATTTATAGCTTAGTAAGTCTATATGAAAATAATAAGCAATATGTCAACATGCTTCTCAAGGTAATACAAACATAATTACACTTTTGCTTATGTTCTGGTCAAGCTATTTTCTAGAGTCATAGTTACTAAATTATTTATATCTGGAGCTACGGAACTCCAAATTAAGATTCGATAATTTTTACAGAAACTAGACTCACATATATTCTTACCATAGAATTTTTAGAATTTTTGGTTTAGCCAATAAGTATAGTTTAATCTTTAAAGTTACCCCTGGTCTTCTATTTGACAGCTTCAACCTTTCTTTACTAAAAATTAATTATCTCATAGTACGAGATTTGGATAATGTTCCCATCTATTTCTATTGAAATTAGACTCATTTTGAATTTAGTCATATGAATTATAATCCATAATTATTCTCATAAAATTTTTAATAATTTTAAACAGTCAGAATAGAGGAATCTAATATCATTCTAAACCTATCTCACGAAAGTTCAAAAATCTCATAATATGAAATTCTTTTGCTTATACCGTTTCTTCTATGTAAGACTAGACT
Organism: Gossypium longicalyx; assembly: GCA_025698465.1. Taxonomy (NCBI): domain Eukaryota; kingdom Viridiplantae; phylum Streptophyta; class Magnoliopsida; order Malvales; family Malvaceae; genus Gossypium; species Gossypium longicalyx. The sequence goes on from CM046995.1 coordinate 51,041,195, forward strand.
CAATAATATTTAATTTAATATTTTAATTAGCCTCTAATTCAACTTTCACATTTTTTGATGGATTTTTAAAGTCGGACTACTGCTGTTGTCCAAAATTGATTTAGTGCAACAATGATAACTATCATAAAATCGTTTCCAACTAATCATGAACTCACCATTTCATGAATCCCATACTCATTTACACAATAGAGCTCAATATAAAAGTCGTTATTTCTCATGGGCATACTTAACCATCATTCCATCGATCAAGATAATTTTACTAAATACCTACACTCAATCAACAAGTTAGTCAACTGTATATCAATATGCATAGATGAGCTCATCATGCAATGTACATGTTTCATCTTTTATTTCTCATGTCATTTAACATGTTATCCGTTGAATCGTTGAATTTTCAATGGACATTTCATGTACTACACTCGAAGTGTACAAATTTCATTTTCCGTCAATTCATATCCTGTAGTACCTATTAAGGTACACTCTCAAGCCACATATCATACAGCAGAAACACCAGTCTAGGCTAGAATTTGTCTGTAACATATACTCTAGGAGCCTTGTCAGATTTCCAGTCCAGGCTAAATCCTTTGTGACAAAGAATTCTCCATAGAGTTTATTCTAGATTACCAGTCCAGGCTAAATCCAGTAAATTAGGATTACCAGTCCAGGCTAAATCCTAATTGAAACATATGCTCAAGAGTCTCATTTCGGATTACTCGTCTGGGCTAAATCCATTCTGCAACACATATAGTTTCAATGGGAAGTCACCTCTCTCCTATCGGAGTTCAATATTCAAACAGAATATAATCCTTTTTAATAATTTCCAACATATATCATTTCATTCATTGCCATGTCCATATAATTTACATACATAATCAATGTAACATAACATTCAAATCAACACATTTTCATGTTTATTTAAGTATTAAACATATGATAAAAATAACCTGTTGCATTATTTTCATATAAACTTACCTCGATACTAAAAATGTTGAAAATAGGACTTAACCGTCAAATACTTGTTTTCTCCCGATCTAAGTCTGAATCTCATTTTCCTTGATCTATAATATCACATTTAGCTTAATAATTAGTCACATTATTCATTGTGACCCAAAAATCATATTATGACAAAATTACATTTTTGCCCCTAAACTTTGTCATATTTACATTTTTACCCCTGGGCTCGTAAAATGAAATTTATTCAATTTCTTTGTACTTAAAGCCTAGCCAAATCATTTTCATAACTATAGTAGCCCACAATTTCCACTAAATCACACTTTTATGATAAATTTTATAACTTTTACAAATTAGTCTTTTTTAGCTTTTTCACCGAAAACTACTTAGTAAAAGTCGTTTAACACACAACAAACATTCATATTCCTCCCTTAAACATCAAAATACACACATGTAGCCATGGGTAAATTTTTAAACATCAGCCATAGCTCAAATAAATGGTAGAAATAGCTAGATCTTGTTTTGAGGATTTTATAAACGTAAAAATCTTTAAAAATAGGGCAAGAACGGACTTATAATCGAGCTTGGAAGCTTGGAAAGCCCTAGCCATGGTTTCTCCATGCATGTTTCAGCCATAGCTTGAAGATGGTCAAAAATTAGCTTTTAATTTTTTTTAATTCATTTTAATTACTAAATGACCAAAATGCCTTTAACTTAAAAATATTCTATTTTACCTATTTCATATCCATCTTTGTCCAAAAAATTAACCAATGGTCTAATTACCATATGAGGACCTCCAATTTAAAATTTCATAGCAATTAGACACCTCTAGCTTCTAGAACTCAAGTTGTGCACTTTTTACAATTTAATCCTTTTGACCAAATTGAGTGTCCAAACGTCAAAATTTTCGAATGAAATTTTTACGAATTCATCCCGTGAAATTTTAGACCATAAAAATATAATAAAAATAAAATTTCTTATGTCAAATTCGTGGTCTCGAAACCACTGTTCTGATTAGGCCCAAAATAGGGATGTTACATTTCTCCCCCTTTAGGGATTTTTGTCCTCGAAAATCTTACCAGAAAAGTGGTTTTGTTTTTTCACTTAGATTCCTCAATCCTATAATCGATGTCAATGAAATTTCACTCAAGGCTAAACTTTTACTACATATCTCTTTAAATTCCACAAATAAGAATCATGAGCGGTTTTTGCTTTACAACACTTTCACTGAAACTTAATCTCTATCAGAAAGTTCATGTACTCAAAAGTCTGATCCATACCATCATGTTATATATACATTCATACCTGAATATTTTCAAATTCGAATTGTGAAACTAGTCAGTTCATCCCGGTCTTATACTCTCTATAATTTCACGCGGTCCAATTATTTGCCAATTCAACTCTCGGTTACCTTTCATTTCAAAGCCTCCTTTGGTTTTCCCAAGAAATCACGATATGAAACCCGAATCTCAATCTAATTAGTGGAGACTAGTATTCCAAGAAATCCATTAATCATAAAGACATGAAATTCCTCGAACCTGATGAGCGAAAATTCAGTACATACCAGCATGATTTACATATCTTGTCAAACATTTAACAAAAAATCACATAACATTTTTCTCTTTCAGAGACAGTAATAAATCAAACATGAAATCCATAATAACTTCTTCTCATTTCCATTTTGTTGCCAACATGGGCAAAGATAATTCTGATGACACTTGATATACATCCTTAAACCTTTCAACATTTCAAGTATTCTCACACAAGGATCAATGATGTCGAGTTCCAAACTCGATCGCTAATACATTACTCCTATAAGTTTTCTTGCAAAATCTATGTACAAGTTCTAGATTTTCTACCCAAGTGTTTTCACTGCATTCTGCTCTTCTCAAAGATCATACAACAACTATCACTGAAAATTAAGAAGTCTTTGCCCAATGCATACTAAACCAGTTCAAAGGCTTTGGTCAACAATGTTCTCATTTGCTCAAACTTTACTAATCATGAATTAAGCTATTAACTTTCACGAGACGTAAATTTTTCCACTTAAGCCTTTGCCAATGTTAAATCCTTATAAAAAAAATTGAGAAATCTAATTACTAAGATCACCATTTTACCATAATCAAATCAGAAACATAGTCATACTTGATATATATATCGCAAGCTAAAGGTCATACTTTAAATATAAGCCATGCTCAACAAGTTACGAGATAAAGATAACCAAAAATTCAAGATAAGGAGACCCATAACGAAAAATTCAGAATATAGAAATCCAATATAAATAAATCCAAAACATGAAAATCCAAATCACGGTACCGTATCGAAAGACATAGAGCAAAGTTCATAAGAAAATATGAAAGACCTCAATGGTTCCTTAGAGAAGAGAAATTCAAAAGAAAATATCATTCTGACCACCAAGGATAGATGCAACAAGAATAATATACCTTTCCATATACATATCAGACAAGACAACCATTAGAAGAAATTGAACCATAGCTTCATACATGCTTTCTCATCAATTCCCAACAGACGAAAGGTAACAGAATACCAGAAAGAAATAGGATCATGTAGATTATGTACCAATCAGACTGACAATGCCTTTTTCTATCATTAAGATCAGGGAACATCTCCATATTACAAAAATTCATCAGAGGATATACAACCACTACAACAAATTTCCAGAAATAAATGGACTCATAGAGTGCCTTAAAAGAGACAACTATCATCTGCTTGCTATATTTACCATACTCAAACATTTCGCATTTCGAACATTATTCCTTTAACTATTTTCTGCATCAATATTTCCACATTATTCTTTTCACTAAAGAAGATCAGCTCATGAGGGAATTTCAATCAATACATTTCTCGACGTCATACCAGGATAGATCGTTTCACCAAAATTAACCCTTTTCACTAACTGCGGTTGTGAAAATTAAACAATCTTTCGGTCAATTTGATATCTTTCTAGTTCATGTCTATACTTATCAACCCTTTCTCAATCTCTAATCATGCTTATAACCATTCTATCATTGAACTTTTTGGTTTCTCACCCGAGAACTCATTCAACACAAATCTCAGGAATTTTCATTATAAAATACCACTTTGGTAAGGGGGAGGAGGTCGTAGGGCCACTGACTTGACTCTCATATACATATACATGTAACACAGTTTTCATTATCATAGCAACATCATCACAATCATGTCATTCATTTCGGGTAAACTAACTTTCATATTGATTTTACGCCCACTTTCTAGTTATCCATTTTAACAAGTATACTTATGCATGCATTCCATGTTTTCTAGATAACTTTACTTATCCATTCATTTAATCATACAAGTCATGCACATGATATCGTACAAGGGCCAACAAACATGGATAAGTTTATCACAATCTATACTTTTTTTTTCACCTCCTACACCATCATTTAGACATATCATCACAATCATATAAATCAGTCCAGACAATTTAACACGTCTACTTAAACTATATGAGCTTGTCAACCATAATCTTTCAAATAAACATACATGAATATTCATTCCATCTATATCTTTGGTAAGTTATCTAAACACATGCATTTATTCGAGCAATTCAGTCACATATATCATGGAATTATCGATCAATCATAGGTAAGTTCATTATGCCATATAATCCTTTATCTCATTTCAATAATTCATTTCAATCCATCAAATTTTTTATATCCAATCAGGTCAATGAAATTTTATCTATAATAGGGTATTGTAAATCTTATTCTTACCTTTTCAAGTTTCAACTCATCATGACTGTACTTTGCTTAAATACCTCACTACCATAATCAATATGGTCGGATGTAGTGTAACGCCTCGAATTCTGGGCCTAGAAGTATTGGGCCTTGAGCGTGGGAACTGTTAGTAGGCGGCTTATAAATATTTTAGTTGAGCAAGAAAGTGACACAAATTGCATGTTTGGTGTGGTGGTTAAGTGATTTGGGTGTGTTTGGGGATTTTTGAGAAGTCTTGGGTTCAAATCTAGGCTTTAGCAAAATTTTAGTTTTTCCCTTAAGTGAATCTTAACTTTAGCTTGTAGGCCTTATAAATATTAGAGGTTGAAATGTATCACAAGGAAGCATGTGGTCTAGTGGTTGTGGCGTCATTATGGTGGAAAGGGGATCTTGAGTTCGAATCCCGTGATTTGTAGGGTACATTTATTTTATTCCCATGAGGTGAGAGAGGTAGAGTTGGATTAAAACTCTCCTGAGGTGGTTATGGACTTGGTAAAAGGGGAGGGGATCAAGGGAGAGGATGTTGGTTGTTGGGGATTTGAAGGAGTGGATTATGGAGAAAAGGGTGGAGTGAATCAAGGAATTTCAAACTTGGAGAATGTTGTAGCCGAATAAAGAAGCTAGTGTGTACAAATTCGGCTAAGGGGTCCCTTTGTGTGCATTTTTGGCAATTGGAGAGGTTTGGGAGTTATTCTCTTGTGCAATTTTAGTTTTGGGGCACTTGGTGCCGAATTTGTTTGGGGTTTGCTCTTCCTTTTTGGTTTTTGGCCAAAACGTTCCTTTTTTTATTTCCCTGCACTTTCTGGTAGAAGTCGAATATTGCTTGTTATTCGGGTAACTCAGTTTTGTTTTTCTCAATTGTTGGTACTTGTTCTTTTTGACCATTTGGTTCTTCTTGAAACCGATGGTTCCTTTCTTTCCCTCTGAGCCTTCTTTCTAGACTGATTTCTTCTATCAACATTCTCCCTCAACCCTTGTTTTCCCTGCCCGATTATCTAGTCTCTTCTTCCCCTCTATTTCTTTTCTCTCTTCACCCTTCCATTGTGTTTGGTGCATTGGCCGATTGGTGTCAGGTAAGTCTATTATTTTCCTTCATCCTCGGTTCTTACCTTCGTGCCCTCGTTCATAGTGTTCTTGCATTTCAGTTCTACGTGAGGAGTGAAGGGGTTCTCAAGGGGCTTCTGTGGCGTTCAAGATCTTGTGCCATCATTCGGCTAAAGGTAACTCAACCCTTAAATATCTTGTGGTGCACTTCGTGTGTGTTTGGTAGTAGAGGGTGTTGGCTGAATGTCTTATTTCCTTGTATTGGATCTAGTATGTTCTATAAGGCTGTTTTGATTCTAGTTGAGTATGTATAAGAGACCACCATTTAATGGACCGCTTTGGGTAGTGCAGATTCTTGACAAGGAGTGGCGATCGCTAGATTAAGGAAGGAGTGAACTCTGCTTGCTTAATCAGGGTTGATGTTGTGGAGAGTTGCTCATGTATCGCAAAAAGGTGTGTATTCACGCCCTTCTTTGTTGGAAATCGGCAAAAACTGAAAAATTAAAACTTCAGCATTTGAGGCCTCATGAGCGTACGATCGCTCGTGTGAAAGACTGAGCCCACAGATCAGGGACAATAGACTGTTGAGGCCACTACAAGCGTTCTCGTGTACTGGGGCTGTTTTGGGCCTCGATGGGCCGAAATAAGCCGTGTGGTTCCAATAGGCTCGTGGGCCCCACTCAGATATAATATGTGGTATGTGACAAATAATGAACTGGGCTATGGTGTTCGCATAGCCATGATTGAAATTGGGCTAAATGGGCCACACATGCGTGTGGGCCCACTTGGGTCGAGTAATTGGCATTGGGCCCATTTACACCGTTTTGACCATCTAGGTTACTTGAGTCACTCGAGGCAACGATAGACCATCTATGAGGTCGTAATCTGTACTGGGACCCCAAAATTAGTAAAATGACCAAAATACCCCTAAAGGGTAAAATGACTGTTTTGCCCCTCGAGGGTAAATGACTGATTTGTCTGTGATTTGTATGACTAATTTTGGGCATGACATTCTGCATACATGACATACTACTTGGGATTAAAATATTGTTATGGAGGAAGAAATCGTATTGGTGGCTGTGCCACATATTCTGATATTAGCGGCTTTGCTACGACTCTAGTTATTGCCGCAACTGGTGCTAACACTGTAAGTGTAGGGATGGCGTGGGTGATTTATTCCCCACAGGTAATGCAGGTTTGGACGGAGGAAAGTGCAGGGTTGGATGGGTTATCATGATTATTCATATGGATTTGATTCTAATATGGGCTAGGCCCAACTAATATTGATTCTGATATGGGCTAGGCCCAACTAACAGTGATTCTGAGATGGGCTAGACCCAATTGATACTGTGATGGGTTGAGACCCAAATGTTAATAAATCAGGCTTTGGGCGCACATATATTCTGAACTGGACTGTACTGTTACTAGATAGGGCTCAAGCCCAGAATGGTTCTAAAGTCTATTTTTGACTGACTGTTTGGATGCTACGGATTACACACTGAGTTTTCGTAAACTCAACCCGTTTATTAATTGTGCAGGTAATCCTCAGTGATATATGGATCGATGCTGCGAGGGACTCGGCGATGGCCGCACACACTGCTTATATTTTTAGATTTGTTTATTTACTGCTGAGTATTTTTTATTTGGGTTGTAATAAGGTGTCTCTTGATTTTTGGATTTTTATTTGGGACTTTTGGTTTTTTACGTTTTACATCTACTAGTAATTGGACGCGTTTTTTTAAAAAACTTAAACTATTTTCAAAGCATCACGTTTCCAAAAACTATAAAATCTTACAAACTTTAGAATGATTCAAGGCTGGTTTGAAATGGTTAGTAAATAATTATACTGACTTTAGAATTAAACAAAAGGGTTTTTATCTTTCAAGCGTAATTTATTAATAAGACAAAGTTTTTTGAAAAAGCATTTTAATGTGACACGCCAGATTCAGCCCTAACATCTAGGCCGAATTTGGGGTGTTATATGTAGCTCCGTTGGAGAGTACTTTTGTCAAAACAAAATTTCTCTCATACGCATCAGGAGACATCACACTATCACAGATCGGTGGCATGTATAGCTAGACTCTCATACATATGCTAGGTTAGTCTGATAACCAACTAAACTATAGCTCTGATACCACTAAATGTAACACTCCTTACCCGTATCCAATGCCGGGACAGGGTTCGAGGCATTACCAGACTTAAACATACATAATTTCGTAAAATCGGGCTATAAAATTTCATTCATTTTTGAAACATTCAATCACATGCACATAATCTCTTATTTGGGTCTACAAAGCCCAAAACATACTTTAGAAAGAGTTCGGGACTAAACCGAGAACTTTGGAAAGTTTTGGGAAAACTTAGAAATTTTTTTCTCATGAAACAGGGTCACACACCCGGTCACCAGACCGTGTCCCTCACATGGTTAAGACACATGGTCGTGTCTCACCCCGTGTATTTGACTCTTAGGCTATTTTCCAGGCCTTTATATTACCCATAACCTCTTACAACTTTATACACGTCATAATTACAATTCAAAACAACATTTTAGTGATTAAACACCCTATATTAAGACACATTCAATTCATGGTCATGACCACCTTGATTGGTCATAAAACATGCATTCAACACACATGACATATTACCAACCATGCATGGCAAACAAATATATTCACATTACAATTATTAGACATAACATGAATAGCTAGATTTACAAGCCATAATCAATAGCTCAATATAAGCCAATACATTTGGCCAAATTATAATAACACATGTTATAAAACTAGGTCCCTATACATGTCACTCACTTGATAATTCTAACATATGTAACAATATTCCAAATGTATTGACTTGATAGTGTGATGTTGCCTCCGACGATCTCCAACCCCGAGCCGACCTGAGAACACTAAGGAAATGGAAAGGAGGGAGTAACCTTTACGCTTAGTAAGCTCGCATGAAAAATAATAAGCAATGTATTAACATGCTATTTACAAATTCTTTCTATTTATTCGAAGTCTAGTCAAGCTATTTTCTCGAGTCGCAATCATTAAATTATTTATATCTGGAGCCACAGAACTCCAAATTAAGATTTTTTAATTTTCCCAGAAACTATACTCACATATATTTCTATCATAAAATTTTCAAAATTTTTGGTTTAGCCAATAAGTACAGTTTATTCATTAAATTCACCCCTATTTTGCTATCTGATAGTTCTAACTTCTCTTCACTAAGAATTAATTATCTCATGATACGGAACTTGGATAATATTCTTGTCTATTTTTATTGAAAATAGACTCATTAATAATTTTAAGCATATAAATTATAACGCATAATTATTTTTATACAATTTTTTATGATTTTCCAAATTCAGAATAGGGGATTCATAAATCATCCTGACCCTATCTCACAAAAATTCAAATATCACAGAATATGAAATTCTTTTGCTTTCATCGTTTCTTATATGTGAAAATAGACTCAGTAAGCTTTAATTTTATATCTTATTCAACTTCTAATTCAGTTTCTACCAATTTTGGTGATTTTTCAAAGTCACACAACTGTTGCTATCCAAAACTATTTTATTACAATTTCACTCTTACATAATCTCACTTACTCCATTCCTATCTTACTGAAAGTTTGCTCAACTATCGAGCACGTTGCTCATAAATTTTTACACATATATACCTACACTTATTCATCACGTAGTCATATTCAATTACACTAGTCATTACATGATCACATGTATTTTCACTTAGTTAATTTCCCCGTTGAACTCATCAGAATAATAACAGATACAGGGTGGCCTACACATATTACCACCCTTATAACCGAAGCTATCTGGTGCATATAGTAGCCTACACTTAGTACTACATCTGTGACCAAAACCGTCTCTTACACATAGTGGCCTGCACTTAGTATCACACATGTGATCGAAGCTATTGGGTACGCATAGTAGCTTGCTCTTAGTACTACACATGCGACCTAATCATCTGGTACACGTAGTACCCTGCACTTAGTACTACACACGTGACCTAAAACCTTTTTAAACACATAGTAGCCTGCACATAGTACTACACATGTGTTCTCACAATGGATCATTTGTATCTTTTCTATTCCAAAGGTCCAACTGGGAAACTCCTCACTTTTCAACATTTTACCAATTCATCCATAATCAATTTCAATTCATAATTTACATCAAGTGATCATTCAATATACAATGACATCTCATATAATACCAAAATATTATAACATAAGTAAAAACGATATATTATTTACATACAAACTAACTCATTTAATTTAAAATGTCATTTTCCATCAAATTTCCATTAACATCAAATCAATACAATCATGCTTATTAAATCACACAAACTTACCTCAGCACCAAAATAGCAAAAAGGAACCTAACCATCGATTTTCTATTTTTCAACCGATCTAGGTCCAATCCTCATTTTTATTGATCTATAATATCACATTTAGTCTAATTATTAGTCACATTATTTAATGTGATCCAAAAATCATATTTTGTCAAAATTACATATTGCCCTTAAACTTTATAAAAATTACACTTTTACCCCTAGGCTCGTAAAATGAATTTTATTCAATTTTCTCACTCTATAGGCCTAGCCGAACCATTTTCATAACTATAGAAGCCCACAATTTACACTAAATCACACTTTTATGGCAAATTTTATAACTTTTACAATTTAGTCCTTTTTAGCGTTTTCACCGAAAACTACTTAGTAAAAGTTGTTTCTCCAACCATAAACATGCGTAATCTACCATTAAACATCAAAATGCACAAATTTATAACATGGGTCAAACCCAAGACCTTCATCATAACTCAAATAAATGGTAGAAATAGGTAGATATTGTTACAAGGATATCAAAAACGTAAAAATCATTAAAAACGGGGCTAGAACGGACTTACAATTGAGCTTGGAAGCTTGAAAAACCCTAGCTATGTCTTCTCCATGCAAGTTTCGGCCATGGGGTTGAAGATGGACAAAAATTGGCTTTTAATTCTGTTTTTAATTCATTTTAATTACTAAATGACCAAAATGCCCCTAACCTAAAAAATTTATATTTCGCCCATTTCATATCCATTTTTGTCCAAAAAATTAACCAATGGTCTAATTACCAATTAAGGACCTCCAATTTAAGATTTCATAACAATTCGACACCTCTAGCATGTAGAACTTAACTTTTGCATTTTTTACGATTTAGTCCTGTAACACCCCTCGCCCCGTATCCGACGCCGGGATAGGGTTTGAGGCATTACCGATAATTCACCTTTACAAACTTACTCAATCGAGTTACTGAATTTCGCTTGCAATTTAGCACTTGTCAAACGTGTGCACTTTGTCTCTTATACAGACCTTCGAGGCCTAAAAACACTCCTAGGGGTAGTACGGAACAAAACTGAAATTGTTCGATAAACTTGGGGCACTTTAGGAAAATTCCCTTAGTTGAAGTGTAACACGCCCGTGGGGATTAGAACACATCTGTGTCCTTTTTCCAGTATGCAACACGGCCAAGGCATACGCCCCTGGGCTTAGCCCGTATGTTACACTGACTTCAACCTCACCATTCTGTTAAATAAACACGGCCAAGGCACACGCCCGTGTGCTTAGCCTGTGCTCTATGCTGACTTAAAATTTCAGGTGCAGGGGACACACGGTCATAGCACACACCCATAGGAGTAGCTCATGCATCACACACGTCTTAGACACACGCCCGTGTGTCTACCCATGTGGACCTTATTAGGCTATTTTCCAAGCCTTAAGTCACCCTCTACTAGCTAATTACACTTATAGATTATTATAGTGTATATTTAGGCCAAATTATCCATTTTTAAATATGAAACTTTGATTAACCTCATTGCATGTGAACCTCATGTCATTGGTTTCATACATGCTAAGTTAATTCTTATCTTGCATTTAATGATTTGCATGTCTGCTTGACATATTAAGATTGACTCGTTATTATAACTCATTGCCAATTATAACTAAGCCATCGCATATGAATATAAACATGCATAGATTTGTAGGGTATAGCCTACTTCAAAATGAGGCAATTCCCACGGCCAAATACAAAAAGATAAACATATTTTTACATGCCTTCATTAGGCAAATCAAATGACATATATAACAAAATACTCAAAAATCCTATACATGCCATTGGACAAAATAGAAATGTCTTTATACCAAAGCTTGTCTAGTTGATAATGTGTTGACTCTCCAATCGTCTTCCAATCCTTATGAGTCCTCGAGCTCTGAAAAGTAGGGAAAAGAAATGGGTAAGCATTTACATGATTAGTAAGCCCGTATAACTGGGAGGTAAACTTACTGATTATTTAGCATGCAACCATATTAGGCCATGAAACCAACAAGCATGAAATGGTTTCCCTAACACATATACTCAATCATCAAGTTAGTTACATAAAAATGTACCATGTAACTCATATTAGATGAGCTCATCATTTAACATATCATTTATACATATTCCTTGTGATAGTCCCGTTGAGTTTCTAGGAAATCTCGATGGATCATCCATTTACCATCAAATTGTTCAAATGATCGTTTCAGTATGCACTCCCGCGAACCTCACATCTTACGGCAGGATTTCCAGTCTAGGCTAAATCCTCCGTAATATAAACTCATAAGGTGATGTCAAGATTACCAGTCCAGGCTAAATCCCTTATAATGACAAACACCCTTAATGAGCTCGGATCTAAACTACCAGTCAAGGCTGAATTCAAACCCTAACCAGATTACACGTCCGGGCTAAATCCACAATGCACACATATTCTTCAGGAGGCTCGATCACTCAAGGAACACCAGTCCAGGCTAGATCCTTTTTATACTTGAGATCTTCGGATTACCAGTCCACGCTAAATCCTTTTCTGCAACACATACAGGATCTCAAGTCTCATGTAAATCATGGTTTATCCATCGAATTCCCTTTCCAACCTCAACCGAGACATTATCCAACAATTCATTATTAAAGATATAATTCATGCATTTTCATGCCATCAACAATGCAATTATCATAGATTCACAAAACATACAAATATGCATGTTATAGGTTTACTTCGAGTTATTCGAACTTACCTGGTATTCGTTTCGGAGCTGTGTTTCGGTTATTCCGAAACCTTGCGTTTACCTCGATCGACCTCTGAAATTTGCTCCTCAGGGTCTATAACAACAAAATTATATCATTAATTCACTACCTTACACTTTTCAAGTTTAATTTCTACCCCGGTCCAAATGACTGCTTTGCCCCTAACCTTTGACATTTTTACTATTTAGTCTTTAAGCTCGTATAGTGAAACACATGGAATTTCTATCTTTCCCAAGCCTAGCCGAACATTTTTCTCTCTTATGGGAGCCCACATTTTCCATTTTTTTCTCATTTCTACCACACATTTTAAAACATTTGCAAAGTGGTCCTTACAAGGGCTTTTCATGAAAATCACATAGGAAAAGATGTTTAACACACCTTCAACTTTCATACCCCTCCACAATCCACCAAAATACAAGCAACTCATGCATGGGTAAATTTTTAAACATGAACCCTAGCATGAAATATGGGTAGAAATGGAAAGATCAAGCTACCTGGATTTCAAAAATACAAAGAACATTAAAAACGGGGCTTGGAAGCACTTACTATTAAGCTTGGAAAGCTTGGAAACCCTAGCTATGGGGACTCTTCAAATTTCGGCAGCCATGGAGAAGAAATGGCTGATTTTGGCTTATTTTTCCCATTTTATTTCATTAAAAAGCCAAATGACCAAAATGCCCTTAAGTCCTTTCTTTAAAATTTCATCCATGCAAGCCCATTTTTGTCCAAAAACTTAAAAATTGGGAAAATTTCTCCCCAAGACCTTCTAATTTATAATTTAAAGCAATTTCATACAAATTACTTCTAGAATCCAAGTTTTGCAATTTATTCAATTTAGTCCCTAATTTCCTATTAGACACCTTACTCAAGGAATTTCTTCATGAAACTTTAACACATGCATAATCTCATATTCTAGGTCTCATAATAATCATAAAATAAATATTTTTATGTCAGATTTGTGGTCCGGAAACCACTGTTCTGACTAGGCCCTATTTCGGGATGTTACACGTCTTATTGACTAAATTGAGTGCCCAAACGTCAAAATTTTCGGATGAAATTTTCACAAAAACAATTCTATAGAATTATAGACCATAAAAATATAATAAAAATAAATTTTCTTATGTCGGATTCGTGGTCTCGAAACCATTATTTCGACTAGGCCCAAAATTGGGATGTTACACCTAATGGGTGACCAAACACTATTATTCTATTTGTGTAGGTTTAACCTAAATGGGTAACCAGACACTATTACTTTCACCTGTGTACAAAGTTCTTTTATGAAGTTTCATCGAGTAATATTGTGAATGAAAATGTGATGATATGCCATTAAATGCTGGAAAAGTAATATATATGATTTGGAAATAAGATATAATTTGGTTTTGAAAAGAAAAATGTGAACAAATGAGATTATATATGTGTTTGAGCTCAACACCTTATGTGTTAATGATGTTGTTTGAATTCTTGATAGCTATATGTATATTACATAATGATTTTGTATGTGATAAGCAATTGAAGTAAGTAAATGTTTATATTGTATAAGCTTACTAAGTATTGTAAATACTTACTTGTGTTACTACTTTTCTATAGATTTTAGACGTTTAGAATGTGTCGATCGGATCATCGAGAAGCACACATCTACTATCTCCCAATTTAGTAGACTTTTGATGTTTTGAACTTGGTTACTTATGGCATATACATAGGATGTTTTGGCTTGTTTAGTGAGGGTATATGTTTTGGTATGTGACATTTGGTTTGAAGTCAAATTTTGTACTTTGAAGCTTAAAGGAAATGAAAAATTTTGAATGATGTTATGCATATGAATTAGTAAGTGCTTGTGTTTTGGCATTGTTGAGTTTGAATATATGTTGGTGCCAATGATCCCTGTTTTAAATGTAACACCCTTAACCCGTATCTGTGGCCAGAATAGGTTACGAGGTATTACTGATCAACACACATCATTCACATACATAACGTATTTATTTATGCATTCATATATAAAACTCATTCAAATCATTCACATTGTCCCTTATAAGGCTCTACGAGACCTTAAAACATGCTTAGAAGAGGTTCGGTACTAAACTGATAACATTTGCAAACTTTGGGAAACATAGAAAATTTTCAAATATTTAAGGGTTGCATACCAGTGTGAACAGGCCGTGTGCCTTACACGATTACCAGACACTCTCGTATCTCAGGCCATGTGAAAACATGGTATACATATTGACTTGCACCACACGGCCGAGGACACGCCCGTGTGCCATGGCCGTGGAAAAATTAGAGAGGTTACTAACTTGGCCACATCGCCAGCCACACTCCCGTGTGTCACACACAACTAGTAGACACGCCCGTGTGTCTAGGTCGTGCCAAACCTGTAGGGTATACTGACTTTAATTCAAAGGGTACTCGAGTGGACACACGACTATGTAGCATGACTGTGTGTCACACATGGCTGAGACAAACGCTTGTGTCTCTACCCCTGTGGACAAAAATAGGCTATTTGCAAAGCCAATTTGCCACCCTTTTCTCATGCACACCTAGCCATCAAAATGGTATCATTTCAATACATTAATAGGCAATAGAAACATGTTGTTTCATACACATTTCATGCCATTTATACATCATCCTTTTCACTACTCAATTCCACAACCAAAAACATGCCAAATCAAATTGATACTTTAACTAATATCTACATTTAGACACAAACCAAATCATCAAGCATTTACTAAACCAAAATGGCATCCAAACATCATCTTAAATTATACCAAAGCTTACCATTTCTCAAACATAACACATCATTAACAATTTACTAAATACTTATTCATCAACTCATCAAAATAACCATATCATATCTACCAAAACATAAGGCATCTTAAATACATCACATATCACATATTAACTCATAACATAAGTCAAATTCAACTTCATAAACAACACCATTTACAAGCCAACTCACATGGCTAAATTCAAAGTTCAAAACATACCAAATTGACACTAGCCTATATATTCCATATACCAAATATACAAAGCTTCAAAAGTACCAACGAGTTGATCGATAGTGTGATGACGTTTCCCGATGATCCCCGAGTCTAAGTTAGCTTTGATAATCTATAAAACAGTGGAAAATAAACACAGTAAGCTTTAAAAGCTTAGTAAGCCATACACAAATAAATAATCTTATGAATCAGTATCATTTCCATCAATTAAGTAAGATATGAATAAGCATAACTAAATATACATTCAAGTTCACAAACCTTTCTCATTTTACACATATTTAATATCATAATTAAATTCATCAAATGCTTTACTTTTCAACACTCGTATGAATCTTGTACGTACCTGAGTCGTTTAACTTATTTGCACATTCTTTCTTGACTTAACTTTGCCCGTTGAACTATTTGGAATCGTTAAGGATACTCGGCAATCACATATCGCTCATACAATGCCATATCGCAGATATGGTCTTACATGTTATCACATATCGATGCCACTGTCCCAGACAGGGTCTTACACGTAATCAATTAACAATGCTAATGTCCTAGACATGGTCTTACGTGTAATCTCAATACAATGCCAATGTCCCAAACATGGTCTTACATTTAATCACATCTTTGTAACCTAATGTCATGACATTCGTATTCTATACTATTCCTAAGGTTCGCACGGGACTTTCGAATATCGTAACTTCATCGATTCTTGCTCGTAAGTGCTCGTTCAACATTTATAAAATTTTCATGACAAGTAAACACATGTAATTCAATTTAAAGATATTTATTTGCATATGAAATTACCTCGTATTCGAAATAGAGGGACTGGATCGACTATTCGTCAACTTTCGATTTTCCCCGATCTAAATCCATTTTCTTTCGTTCTTGATCTATATACATTCAAAAGTAACTCTTTTATTCATCAACACATTCAATTTAATCCACAAACACATATTTGAGCATTTTTTCATTTTAGCTCTAAACTTTCACATTTCTTACAATTTAGTCCCTATTTCACAAATACACAAAATTCATGAAATTTCCTTAAACCCAAGCCTAGCCGAATTCTCTATAGGTCCCTATCAACCTATATTTTTCATTTATTTCATAATTTAACCCCTAAATTTACACTTTTCTCAATCTAATCCCTAATTGACATTTTTGTCAAAAATCACTTTACAAAACTTGTATATCAAACACCAGGCTTGCATAATTCATCATCAAACATCATAAAACTCATGGATTCATCAATGGAATTTTTCAAAGTCACTAAAAAACTAAAAAATTATGGTATGGACTAGCTAGTATTCAAAGCAACGATCACAAAAATGTAGAAATCATCAAAAACTGATCAAAAATCATACCTTAATCAAGGATCTATATTTCTGAACCCTAGAATGCATAAAAACTTCTTTTTTTCTTTGTATTTTTGTCTAGGTATCAAAAATATGTTACAAAATTTGGTTTTGTTTTAATTATATTAACGTAATTATAAATTACCAATTTTAACCTTTAATAATAAACATATAAATTACTTAATAGTTGGCCATTTATGTCAAATTATACTAATCATGGTCTGATTACATCATAAGGGCCTCACATTTAATAAGCCATAACAATTAAGCACTTTTAACATATGGAATGCAACTTTTTTATTTTACGCGGTTAGGTCATTTTTCTCAAATTAACCACTTAAACGATAAAATTAACACACGAAATTTTCACACATATATATTCACATGCTGTAAACATCAAAAATAAAATGAAAATAATTTTACAACCTCAGATTTGTAGTTCCAAAACCACTATTCCTATTTAACTAAAATCAGGTTGTTACATTGCATTTTTACCATTCTTTTTGTAAAAGTTTCAAAATAGTCCTAAATTGATTCTGAGTCAGTTTAAGAGCTTTCGTAAGCTCGATTGAGACTTGATTTTTTTTGTTATACATGTTTACCATAGAATTAATTTGTATATATTGATTTAAAGAATAATATTGTTTAATTTTCATGTGAATGTTTCTGTTCACTGTTGTAACATACTGTAGCTTGGGTCCGGTGATTGGATTGGGCATGGTATGTTACATTTAGTGGTATCAGATCTACGATTTAGTCGATTCTAGGACTTAACGTAGCGTGTAATGATTTTAGTCATGCCGTACATGATGAAGTGGACAATAACGTTTTGACTTCCAAACAGGGAGCAAGGTAAAAATTCTCACATTAGGGATAAAAGAACTATAGATTAAATGAGTATCGTTAGTGAAATTTTTTTTGGCATTTTTATAGTATTGATGAAGCTTAGTGAAAATTTTTTTTGGCATTGTTATAGTATTGATGAAGCTATTTGGGAAACAAATGAATCAATGAGATTTCAATACCCGAACTTATTCTCAAGTAAGAAATTTCAAGGATGAAATTTCCTAATAGGGGAGAGTTTTAACAACTTATTTTTCAATGGTGTCAGAAATAGTGGTTTCGAGACCACAATTTCAACGAGTCAAGTATATTGAAATAGTGAATTTTGATTTGATAATTTTTATTAATTGGATAATTAGTTAGGTACAAGTGGTTAGATCCTTAAGTCAAATAGTTTTGAAAAATAAGGTATCAAGACCTCTTTTCCGTAATTTGAAGCTGTAAATATTTTTATTAAATATTTACAGAGTTGTATTATAGGTGGATTGAATTTTGGTCTGAAAATTTTAGTGATTGGATATTTAATTAAAGTATAATAACTAAATTGTAAAAGTGGTTAAAGTTAATCGCTATAGATTTTAAATAGCTAAAGGGTCAAAATGGTGAATAGACCATTTTCAGAAGTCCAAACAGTGGTGGATGTCATTAAATCCCATTAAATTTTGGGTTATCTACTATTAGGAACTAATTAATTAAGGTTTAATAGAAATAAAGCTTGATTAATTACTTACAAGACTAATTGAGCAATTGGACCATTTGTATAAGTCTAAGAAGTGGTGGATACCAATTGTATCCCACCAATTTTGCTAATCATATTTGAAGTTGAAATTGTAATAGATTAATTAAAGTTTAATTTAAAAGATCTCAATATTTACAATTTTACCAAGCTATATAAGTTAATTAAAGAAAAAAAAAGATGACATTTTATCATCATCTTCTTTAACTTTCTCTTCCATAATCGAATGTGAGAAACAAAAACAAGGGTTTGGGTATCAAGCTTTAACTCATTGATTGGTGAGTCAATTTTAGTCTATTTCTTGTAATTTTTATATTTTTGAGATCATTGCAACTAGGTCCAACTAACCCGTATCTCCGTTTTCAAAACTGTTAAAGTTATCATTGATGTTAATTGAAGTTTTTGAATTTTTTTGATAACATTTGAAGCTTTGGTGGAAAATAGGACTATTTTATAAAGTGATTTTTGTTAGTTTTGAATATAAGTACTAAATTGTTAATAACTTGAAATTTTCATGTAAGTTCTGTAATTTTTTTATAATAGGAGGTTGTAATTCGATATATTTGAAGTTGGTTTAAATTTGGAGTCCAAATTTGAAATTTTAACACCTTATACCTCGTCCAATCACCAACCCAAGCTATAAAGTATTACAGCTATTAAACTTTAACATTATTCACTATCTTGCCACAAATAATCAAATAATTCAATTCATAATAAAATTATAATAATTTCCAAGATATTCAATTATATCCAAACTTAAATCGAGTATTTGAAACATTTAAAACAACCCGGGAGAAAATTTGGACTAAATTGAAACTTTTACAAAAAATCAAGTGAAAAGTAAAAATAAGGGTCACACAACTGTGTGGCAAACTGTGCCATAACATTTAAACCATGTACTCTAGGGTCACACGGCCGTGTCCCAGGCTGTGTAACTCTCTGTGATCGTGTGGACAAACCTGCACCAAAATTTAACAGGCCACATGGCCGTGTCATCCAACCGTGTGTGTCACACAATTGTCTGGCAGACCTTGTGCACCTAAAAGTACCTTCAAAATCAAGTCATTTCACCTAAAATTCCTTAAGTCTCAAGCCATGCAAATAACATCACTTAAACCTATTCAAAATGTACCAAAACATGTTAAATAACATTCAACCTAAGTGTCTAACCAATATGCCCTCATTAGCACCACAATTCAAATATAAACATTAACCATTCAAACTAAAACATAATTAACTTATCAAACTTATTAATTCAACAACTAAACTACAAATACCAAATGGAAAAATCATCCATTCATAAAAATTTTCAAAGGCTAACATAGCCCCACCAAAGTTTCATAAGTTACCAAAACAAAATGACCATTTTGCAGCAAATTATCAAAATAGACATCAAGTAAAAATCTACCAATTCAAGTTGCCAGAACAACCATATACATATTTACATCTCAATTGGCACAAAACATCACCAATATATCTATTAACATAAGCATGCCAAAACCCTATTTACATACCACTTATAACCAAGCAAAAATAAACATATAACTATCGAAAGAGTTGCCAGATAGTATGATCTCCAACGATGTTCCAATCGATAGAAAAAGTCCGACAATCTACAAAGAAGACAAACAAATATGTTAACCTGACATAAAGCTTAGTAAGTTTTTAAAGCATAAAGTATCACATGCCTGTTAATTTAAGTTTACAACTCATACATAACATAGAATTAATATTCCTCTTCCTTGATTCATAATTCCTACCATATCAAATAGTTAGGCATAAATAAATCATATAATTAAAACATAGCATACCAAAATTCACATACCAATTTAACCAACATAACATAGTTCATCATGTCATCATGTCATCTTGTTTTATTTCCATTTCATTTATCAACTATTTTGCCTAGAGAACAATAGTAAATTGACTTTGGATATGCAATAGGGTAATGCTCATACAAACTGACAAATGAGAAATTAACTAATACGTGATGCTACTCACACAAGCTTCAGAGAATCCGCAAAACATGCAAGATCTCAAGCCATTGGTATGGTATCCACTCCAGTACATAGTACCTGGAACTATAATCACAGACAACTAGTTCCTGGAACCCCCTAATGACATGTAATTTGAGTCCAATCTATTCATTAAGTTCACATAAGCTTTATCCTATTTTCTGATATCATCATATATTCAAATATTAACCATGATCATGTACATTTCGTATACTAACTTATATCAATGTAACTATATACCATGCAATACTTTACATTTCAATCCAATACTTTTCCATTTCAAAACTACCTCAATTAATCACATCAGTTATACATATACATATATATGATCACATACATAATTAAATTCAACAATCATCAAACATGTTAAACTCAGTACGAATTTACCAAACACAGTAGCTAAGGACACCTTGATGACGATGACTATTCGACGAAATTTCATTTCCCGCAATTATTAACCTATTGATTCGTTTCTTAATCTAAATATAATAATTTACTTCAATTAACCTGTAACACCCCTAACCCATATCCGTCGCTGGAATAGAGTTATGAGGCACTACCGATCAATGCACAAATACAAATATTAATAAAGCTTTACCCATGTCAAACTCATTATATAAGTCAAACTCGTATATTATTTTGCATGTTGTAAACAAATATCATATCAATTTCAAACTAGCACTTACTGCATATAATGCTTATATATATATTTATACAACATTAATCGTCAACAACATGGCCAAACATATTATCAAATCACTTATGAATTTATACATACACCACCAAATATCACATACAGATTCATATAATTTAATAAGCCAAAATACATATAAATAAAATTACTAACATATGCAACTTAAGTTTAGACCAATTTTGAACTTGCATGTTATGTACCTATGTTCAAATTCATATATTCATTCAGCATTAACCATACATTACCACATACTTCATTTTAATATTAATCACTAAAGACTATACACATTTATTTTAATTCATTAAATCATATACATTTGGTCTTAGTAATTTAATCATTTTATAAATACACATCACCTAAAAGTACTCCTATTAAATATGCCAACCAACATGTCTAAGAGTACACACTCAATAACCAAATAATGGTTACCATTCGAACAACTTAAGCTTGGGTTTATTTATTGACATTTGAGACCAAACTTATTTAGCACATTCATGATATCTAAATTTAAGCATGGATCCATAATCTACTAAGTTTGACCGAATACACTTGTCAACTAAAGAGACTATATTTATCATTACAAGGAACAAATCACCTATAAACATACTCAAACATAAATCTTGCATATCATGCGTGAAACAAATTAAGTCAAATTATCATACGCATAAATATTTATATAAACATATGACAAATCACAAGTTAGTCATAACCATCCTATATACCTTTATCTTTTATACGAATTTATAATACATTAGCATATAATTTTCAACTAACTCATATTAATATTTACACTTCTCAAGAATAAGGCATTGACCACAAATAGACGTATAAACAAATCATGAATCTTACTGCCATGTAACAACCAAACTAAATCTACTCATGTTAGGTTAAGACTCAGCCAACATGTATTGCTGAATTACACATATTACATTGAACAAATACGCCCATCACATACACATATACCTTAGTCTATGTTTACCTTAGCTGGATCATCCATATAATTGACCAAAAATCATTGATCATTTCCATAACATGATACACCTATCATGAATATCATTTCTTCATAGCACATAACACTATTACCAAAACAAACTCAAACCACAACCAAGCATAACCAAAGTAAATCTTAGAAATTAAGCCATTTTTGCATGGCCTTAATACAAAACCAAAGTTTATTATTTCAAAACGAAATCCAACCTATACATGCCATTATATGAGTTTGATTATTTAAATACCGAAGCTGTAGATAGTGTAATAGACTTTGCTGACGATCCCCGAGCTTGTAACTCGAATCCGAAATCTATAAAACAAAGACAAATATACACACAGTAAGCTATTTAAGCTTAGTAAGTCATAAGCAAACAAACAAACTGATAACATAATCAACTTATTTAACCAACCAAATTAAAATATCAATATCAAGCTTAATCTCAATT
Source organism: Gossypium longicalyx (assembly GCA_025698465.1). Classification (NCBI taxonomy): domain Eukaryota; kingdom Viridiplantae; phylum Streptophyta; class Magnoliopsida; order Malvales; family Malvaceae; genus Gossypium; species Gossypium longicalyx. The sequence continues at coordinate 51,064,127 of CM046995.1, forward strand.
TTCAACTTCAATAATAATATACCTGAACACATATATCCATTACCTTAGCCGAATGTTCACAAGATTAAGTCATCAAATCATTGTTCAATTTTCAAAAGCCAAATTATCAATATAAAACCTAATATACATACCTCTGTATAAATAAGCTTTTAAATCAAGATAAATTTTATATACACACATTAACTAAGTAACTGAATATGCAAGATCATTACATATATATGCGAAAATAAAATCACACCAACAAGGATCATACTTCTTGCCCATAGGCCAAATATACATGACATATTTACACATGTACTTTTCATTCATTTTACACATGCTTGTAACTAATATCATAACACTCACTTACCTTGTTGTAAATAAATACTAAACTAATACATACCTGATCAGTTAGCTAATTTTATATATTTTTTCCCCACTTATCGATGCCCAATGAACCATTCGGAATTGGGTAGGACACTCAGATAATCACACATGTATCGTACAATGCCAACATCCCTGACGTGGTCTTACATGTAATCACATATCGATACCACTGTCCCAGACAGGGTCTTACTCGTACACATATATTAGAATCACATATCGATGCCATGGTTCTTACTCGTACACATATATTAGAATCACATATCGATGCCATGGTCTTACTCGCACACATATATCGGAATCCTATGTCATGGCATATGTATTCTAGCTATTCCTAAGGTTCATACGGGGCTTTTGGACATTGTAACTCGATCGAAACGAATACTCGAACATGGTTACCAAGCTTATACACATTCAGCAATAGCATATTTAAATTCATACTTTGCAAACCAGCATATATATTTAGTATTTAACTATAATTAAACACGTCTATTTGCTTATAAACTTACCTCGGACAACGAAAAACTGGTACGGATCGACTAGTCGACAACTTTCGTTTTCCCCCGATCCAAATCTGATTTCTTTGGTTCGTGATCTAAACATATTCAAATTAAGCTCATTCAAACATATTTTCATCCAATTTAGTCCAAAAACACATAAATGAGAAAATTACCATTTTACCTCTGACATTTACAATTTTTACAAATTAGTCCCTATTGCACAAAACATAAAATATGCAAAATTTCAAAGTACTCATGTTTGGCCGAATCTTACCCATTACCATACAAGTCCATATATTTTATTTGTTTCACATTTTAATCCCTCAAATTATTATTTTTGCAATTTAGTCCTAATTACTCAAAATCATCAAAAACTCCAATACAAAACAAGTTAATCTAAAACATATCTTTCATTTTTCATCATCAAACAACAAAAATAACAAGCTATCAACAATGACACAACTCAAAATATTTATCAAAATAAAAAATTAAAGCATGGATTTTGTAATACTCAAAGCAACGATCTCAAAAATGTAAAAATTATCAAAAATCGAGCTAGAACTTACTTTGAATCAAGCTTGAAAGAGCCAAACCCTAGGTTTCTTTTCTCTTTTCTTTTGTTTTAATGTTTCGGTCACGAAAATAATAATATGAACATGGTTTCTTATTATATGTTTTATTATATACTTATTATTACTTATTTTACTATTATAACCTTAGTTATAAAATTATAAAATCATATATAACATGCCCATTACCGTCCACTTCACTTAATATTGGGCTAATTGCAACATAAAGGCTTCCATTTAAAAAGCCAAGTACAATTTAGCCCCTTTTAAAAATGACCACCTAATTCTCATTTTAAATGATTAAGTCTTTTTATTTAATCGAACACTCAAACGACAAAATTAAATCACGAAAATTTCACAAGTATAAATTCAGACATAATAAACACAGAAAATAATTTTAAAAAATTTTTCTAACTCAGATTCATGGTCCCAAAATCACTGTTCCGATTAGGATCTAAATCGGGCTATTACATAACCAATTCAAATATCTTAAAACACTTAAATTCACATATTTGACCCTTAATCAATATTTTACACTTTTACCCTAAACTTTTACCTTCTATTCAATTTAGTCCCTAAACTCGAAACATTCAAATCTATCACAAATCAACCACATAAATGCTAGTCGAATTTTATAGTCCCTGTACAACCCATATTTATCAAATTTTGACAAGAATTTCATGTAACTTTATTATTTTAACAAATTAGTCCTTAAACTTTAAAATCAACCAAAATCACTTTACAAAATAGTCCTATTTAAGTATCAAACTTATAAATCTATCATCGAACTTCAAAAATATAAAAAAAATCATCAATAAAATAACTCAAAACATTTAATAGTTTTACAAATTAGTCCATGTGTGAGCTAAATTAAGCTATAACAGTCTAAAAAACATAAAAATTATTAAAAAACCTTAAAGCTCTAATGGTGTTCCAATGAACCATGATGAAAAATGAAGAAGATGATACTTGTTTAATTATTTTATTTTAGTTTATATTTTTTTATTTGCCAAAATGTCATTAATTCTTACATATTTTAAATTAAAACATATATACTATTACACCCAGATTTAACGAGTCCTGATTCTAGCAAAGTGGCCCAAAGAAAATCTGATGGGCGCGATCCTATATGCCAAGATGAAATTTTTGGCACACAAGTAGGGCACATAGACAACGATAGGATGTAAGGAAAATAGGATGTAAGGAAAGGAATAATCTCTAAAAAGTGTATGATTGGGAAGAAAAGAGAGATTGACAAAGATATTAAGGATTATTAAGTTATAGGAAGACTTCGCCAAGTTAAGGTACACCCAATTTGTCCAGTTAAAGTATAAGTTACTTACTAATAAGATAGTTAGGATGGAATGATGGGTCAAATCAAAGATATGAAAAGATTTTGGATTCTAGAATATGCTTCTCTACAATGGTAAGCCACTAATAAGAGCAGCCTTGAAAATTAATGACACGTGTCATGCTTTACCAAGAGAACATGGGGTTTCTCTATAAAGTACTGTAACTTAGTTTAGAAAGAAGTAAGTTATCTTTACCCCTTGATTTGATAACAACTATTGATGTTTGGCTCCCGAAGTTAATTAAGAATTTTTTATTAAGTTAAAACTAAGGATCGAAGTTAATGTATAGGATGGTTTCCTCATCCAAGGTAATTATTATAGACTGACATGTGGTTTTCTGTGACAGTAAGCTAGCTTATGTTTGTAAATGAAAAGATATAATGATAAATATTGGCATGGAGGTTGATTCGATTTCAGACAAAATAAAGGCTATGCGAATGAAGTTTTGATGGTATACCTACGTCTCATGGGTAGTGATTTTTGAGAGTTCGTGAATGAATGTGTGAGCCTGGAGATCAAACTGCAATACGTGGGTGTTAGGTGAGTCCCTAGACTGACTCTTGCATGTAGTATGTATGTTCTAGGAACTTCTATGCTAAGTGACCAAATAGTGAAAAATGAAAGGTTCATGATCATGCATGTATGAAATGTATGAAGTTTGATAGTTTAAGTATGGGGCATGAGCCTGAATGATTATGGTGTGCATATGAGTTTGAGAGAAAGAATATATCTGTAACAACCTATTTTTTCAGTGAAATCAGAACAGTGGTTTCGGGACCACAAATCTGACCCAAAAATAAGGTTTATTTTTATTTCATTATATGGTCCATATTATAATAGGCATGACGTGTGAAGATTTTGATATGAAAATTTTATCGATTAAGTGCTTAATTACGAGAAGGACTAAATTGCATAAAATGTAAAAGTTGAATTCTAGTAGCTATAAGGATTAAATAGCTATGGAATTCAAATCTAGAGGTACTTATATGGTAATAGACCATTAACGAAAAGTATGTAGATTCTTGGTGACTCATCCATGGGAAAATTAGAAAAGGTCCAGGACTGAATTGGAATTTGAAATAATTAAATTAATTAAAAGATGATAAAAGAAAATATCATCTTATTTTCATCATCTTCAACCTAAAAACACATGGAAACCCTAGGTGAGAGAAAAGAAACTTTCAAGGCCTAATTGGGTAAGTTTTCTTGTCCCGTTTTTAGTAATTTTGGTATTTTTGAACCGAGATAGCTTAATCTCTCTATTTGAGGGATTAATTTGAAAAGTTATCAAGGTATGAAAAATGGGTCATGGATGTATATGCTGGAAATTAGAAATTTATGGTATAAAATGAAAGATTATTGATAGATAAACAACTTTTACAAAGAAATTTTTGATGAAAACATGATTTAGAGACAAAAATGAAAAGTTGTAAAATTTGATGAAAAATTTTAAAATTTTATGAATACATGTGCTGTAAAATTTGTAATGGGGCTTTGATTAGGCTTGGAATAGGGAGCAATTTGCACAAGTTTCATTTTCCGAGATTAGGGACAAAATTAAAATTTATGAAAAAGTTAGGGGCAAAATGGTAATTTTGCCTAGGACATAAATTTAGTCCATTTAAATATGAAATGTGTGAAATTTATATTTAAGTTCATTTATATAGATCTGGACAACACTAATTCGAGGTTAGATCGAGGAAAAGAAAATGTTTCAGATTAGTAGACCTTTTACGCAATAAGTGTCGAGGTAAGTTCGTGTAACTTAATCGAGCATGTAATTATGTTAATTGAATGTTGTGTTTGAACGTAATGTGATTTATGTTGATGTGACTTACTTGTATGCTATGATAGAAAAATTGATACATGCTTGAAATGGTGATAAAGGGTTAAGTCTCGATTGAATATGAATTCCAATGATTATATGCGCTTTCCCGAAACTAATAAGGTCTTGCATTTGTTACGGATGGGATTTAGCTCGGACGAGTAATCCCATTGACCTTGTTATAGAAAGGATTTAGCCTAGATGGGTAATTCTGATATAATACCTCTCGAGCATACGTTATGATTAGGGTTTACTATGGACTGGTAATCCTAATTGAACTCCTCTAAGCATACATTATATAAGGATTTAGCCTAGATTGGTAATCCTGTTATACGATATGTGGCTTGAGAGAGTGTTTCTTGGTTAAGTGCCCTAAGAGGTGCCCTTGAATAAGGAATTGATAGATTATTGAATCGTACACTTCAAGTGTACTACTTGAGCATCCATCGAAATTCAATGACTCACTGGACATATAACTCTTGACATGACATGAAAATCTTGAGATGATAGGATAATGATTTGAAAGAATATTACTTGATGAGCTCATATATGATACTTGATTGATATGAAGATTTTGGTGACTAACATGTTTGATTGAATGTATATGATTAGGCAATTTAGCCAAATGGATGGAAACATAACATTGTATGCCTAGATTTAATATGCAAGATTGGTAAGTTTAGTTTTCGTTATACGAACTTACTAAGCATGTAATGCTTACTCCATTATATTTTCCCTTGTTTTATAATGCTCAGAATCTCGCGAAGATTTAATCAATCCATAACCTTTACCCAACAACTATGTCGAAATAACAAACTAGTTATCCTTAGTTGCACTTATGCTTCACGATTTGTGGGATCCGATTAGCTAATTGATCAAGAATGTCTCTCTCTAATTAACATGTGATTAAAAGCTATTTAGGAGGGTTCAAGAACACAATTTAATGCTGGAAAAAAATATGGGCAAGACCCAAGAAACAAAATTGCCCCCTTTCTTACACATAGGCACATGCACCATTACCCATGGTGACCAAAATTTGGGCTGAATTTTAAAATGGTTTGAGATCTCATTAAAATCTAGAAAATTACCTTTGAAATAATTTAAAATCCCTAAAATTCAACATATGTAAATTTTGGTTTTTAATTGACAAAATTAATAAAAAAATTGAAGAGAAAAGAGATCTTACCCAATCTAGTTGAGAGAAACAGTAATGGCACTTTCGTGGCAATGTTCGAGATTGATATTGGGGATAAATGTAACACCCCAAACTCGTATCCATCGTCAGAGTAGGGTTTCAAGGTATTTCTAATCAATTCACAACATATAGCATATACTTATCAAACATAAAGCATTCATTCTCATAAATCATTCAACACAATCACATTGCCCCTTATAAGAGCCTACGAAGCCTTAAACATGCTTTAGAAGTGGTTTAGGACAAAATCGATAACATATGAAAATTTTTGGAAACTTAGAAAAGTTTCAGTCATAAAGGGGTCACACGCCCATGTGAACAGGTTGTGTGCCTCACACGGCTCCAGACACGCTCGTGTCTCAGGCCGTGTGGAAACAGGGCATACATACTAACTTGTATCACACGACCGAGGACACATCTGTGTGCCAGGCCGTGTGAAAACCAGAGGGTATACTAACTTGTACTACATGGCTAGTCACACGCCCGTGTGTGAGACCGTGTGGAGCATACTGACTTCAATTCAATTTCAACACTAAGGGACACACGGTCGTGTAACATGACCGTATGTCACACACGGCTAAGATACACGCCCGTGTCTCTACTCGTGTGGACAAAAATAGGTCATTTACCAAGCCATTTTGCCACCCATTTTGCACATACCTATACAAGATCAATTGGTACCATTTTAAAACACAAATATGCAGTCAAAAGTCATCAAACTATATCCATTTCAACCAATTCAATACTCAATTCAATGCCATTTACCAATTCAAATACCTATTAATTCAACTTGCCTTACTATACATAATTCACATATATATTTCATTTAGTTAAACCATTCCAAACATGCATTATTAATTCAACCTCATTTACTCAATATAGGTAAATTACCTAACTCAAAACAAAGCCATTGACACATCTTTATACATTAACAAATTCATTATCACAAGCCAACTCAAATGGCCTAATTACATGTTCATCAAACATACAAAAATGAAACAAGCCTATACATTCCATATACTATATTTACACAACTTAAAAGTACCAAATAGATGTCCGATAGTGTGATGAAGTCTCTGACGATTTACAGATCTGAGATAGCTTCGTAAAACTATAAAACATCGAAAATTAAACAAAGTGAGCTATAAAGCTTAGTAAGTTCATATGTAAATATGAAATAATCACAACATTCATTAACATTTCAAAATGGATAACATAATTAATATTTAAAACATCAATCAATGAGCTAACATAAAGTTTAACCATATCGTAACTCATAAATCCTCACTTCTTCTATGTCGTTACATGTATAGTTTTCAGTACATACCTGTACCGATACATATCTATTTATCACCAACTCTCTCTTGCCAAATCACTTTGAGCTTATAAATACTTAAGATTCAAATACTTCAATTTTTTGATGCCATAGTCCAACTATGGTCTTACACATACACTGCCAAGGCCTTGCCGTGGTCTTACATTCACATGCCATAACCTGGTTATGGTCTTATTATCCGATTTGCCATAGCGCAACTATGGTCTTATTCAGTTTACTTTAACTGTACATTAAATTTAATATCTCCACATTTATCTATTATAAAAAATACTATCTCAATTTCACATTTTACGCGATTTAGTTCTTTTTCTCAAATTGAACAATTAAACGATAAAATTTCTTAACGAAATTTTCACACCAACATGATATGATACTGTAAACATTAAAATAATAATAAAATAATTATTTTAACCTCGAATTTGTGGTCTCAAAACCACTCTTTTGATTTTTCTAAAAATAGGCCGTTACAACTCTCCCCCCTTAGGGATTTTCGTCCTCGAAAATCTTACCAGTGAATAGGTTCCGGTATTGTTTTCTCATAGCATCTTAGGGTTCCCATGTAACTTCTTCAACCCTGTGTCGACGCCATAATACTTTTATTAATACGATTCTCGTATTTCTCAGTTCTTTGATCTCACGAGCTAAAATTTGAATCAGTTCTTCAGCATATGACATGTCAGACTGAATTTCAATCTCGGTCAGAAAATTACATGTGAAGGGTTAGATTGGTATCTTCATAGCATCAATACGTGAAACACATTATGTATTTTCTCTAACTCAGGTAGTAAAGATAGTCGATATGCCACTGGCTCAACTCGCTCAGCAATCTCATATAGTTCGATGAATTACGGACTCAATTTCCCTTTTCTACCAAACCACAATATCTTTTTCTACGGTGACACTTTCAAAAACACTTTATCCCCGATCTAGAACTCAATATCTTTCCGTTTTAAGTCTGCGTACGATTTCTGTTGATCTGAAGTTGCTTTCAAACTATTGCAAATTACTTTCACTTTTTCTTCAGTCTCTCCGATCAGATCAACCCCGTGAATCTTATTTTCGCTGAGTTCACTCCAGTACAACAGTGTTCGACATTTACAATAGTATAAAGCTTCATAAGGTGCCATCTTTATACTCGATTGGAAGCTATTATTGTAAGCAAATTTAATCAGTGGTCGATATTTCTCCAAGCTACCTTTAAACTCAAGAATGCAACAACGCAACATATCGTCAAGTATCTGAATAACTCGCTCAGATTGACCATCTGATTGCTGGTGAAACGCGATGTTGAAATATAGCTTTGTACCTAAAGCTTATTGCAATTTTTCCAAAATCACGAAGTGAATCTCGAAGCTCTATCCAAAACAATAGATAGGGAAACACCATGTAATCTCACAATTTCAGAAATATACAACTCAGCTAATTTATCAAGTGAGAAATCTGTATGTACCGGAATAAAATGAGCTGACTTCGTCAATCTGTCAACAACAACCTAGATCGCATCTTTCTTTTTCAGAGATAAGGGCAAACCCAATATGAAATCCATTGTTACTCTATCACACTTCCACTTAGTAATCATAATAGGCTGTAATAAACCTGGCGGTACTTGATGCTCAGCTTTGATTTGCTGACAAATTAAACATTTCGAAACAAATTCTGAGATATCTCGTTTCATGCCGTGCCATCAATAAAGCTGTTTAAAATCGTTATGCATTTTCGTACTTCTCAGATGTACTAATAAACAACTACTGTATGCTTCATTTAGAATATTCTGAATGAGGCTAAAATTTCTTGGTACACATATTCTATCACAAAACATCAAACAGTCATCAGGCCCTATTTGTAACTCTGAATCAGAAGTCGACTCACACTGAGCTCGTTTTGCTTGCAATTCATTATCAATTTTTTGAGCCTCACAAATCTGCTGTAGAAATAACAGTCTTGCTTTCAACTTAGCTACTATCTAATCATCATTAGACAAAGCTAATTGTGTGTTCAAAGCACGCAAAGTAAATAAGGACTTTCGACTCAAAGCATCAGCAACTACGTTCACTTTCCCTGGATGATAGTCAATCACTAAGTCATAGTATTTTAGTAATTCTAATCATCTCCGCTGTTGGAAATTCAAATATTTTTTAGTTATTAGATATTTCAAGCTTTTGTGTTTGGTATAAATATGGCATTTCTCACCAAACAAGTAATGATGCCAAATTTTCAATGTGAACACTATCGCGGCTAACTTTAGATCGTGCATCAGATAATTCTTTTCGTGCGGCTTCAACTGTCTTGAGGCATAAGCTAAAACTTTGCCTTCTTACATCAAAACACAACCTAGGCCATTTAACGATGCATCACTGAGAACTACGAGTTCTTTACCTGACTTAGGCTGAACTAGCACTGGTGCCTCTGTCAATAATGCTTTCAACTGCTCGAAGCTATGCTGACACTTTTTTGACCATTCAAATTTAACATCTTTTTGAAGCAATGATGTCATCGGAATCGCAATCATCAAGAAGCCTTTCACAAGTCGTCTATAATAGCTGGCTAGTCCTAGAAAACTACAGACTTCTGATACATTTCTCGAAGGTGTCCAATCTATAATCGCAGAAATTTTGCTCGGGTCAACTTGGATACCCTCGACTGAAACTATATGTCCGAGAAAACTAACCTCTCGTAGCCAAAACTCACATTTGCTAAACTTTGCAAACAACTACTTATCTCTCAAAGTTTGTAACACGATTCTCAAATGCTCGGCACGCTCAAATTCATCAAAAGAGTAAATTAGAATATCATCAATAAATACAACCACGAATTTGTCTAAATACGATCTAAAAATCTGATTCATCAAATCAATAAAAATGGCAAGAGCATTAGTCAATCCAAAAGGCATAACAAGGAATTCATAATGTCCGTACCTCATTTTGAACGCTGTCTCCGGCACATTTGAGTCTTTAACTCGTAACTTATAATAACCAAATCTCAAATCAATCTTTGAAAACACCGTTGCCTCGTTCAACTAATCAAATAAATTGTCAATTCTTGGTAGACGACATTTATTCTTGATTTTCACTTTGTTGAGTTGTTGATAGTCTATACACATTCTCATAGAAACATCCTTTTTCTTTACAAACAAGACTAGTGCACCCTAGGGCGAGAAACTCAGTCTTGTGAATCCTTTATAAGTTAATTCTTGCAACTAAGCTTTTAACTCTTTTAACTCTGTCAGAGCCATTCTGTACGGAGCTATCGATATTGGTGAAGTTCCCGGTACTAAATCAATAGAAAATTCAACCTATCTAATTAGTGGCAAATTCGATAATTCTTCTAGAAACATATATGGATACTTGCAAACAACTGGTATTGATTCAATCTTTGTTTCTGGCACTGTTGTATCAAGTACATATGCAAGATATGCATTGCATCCCTTTTTCACATATTTCAGAGCTAACATCGACGAGATTACAACTGGTAAACCCTTTAAATCATTTGATTCAATTCGGAGAGTTTCATTATTTTGACATTTCAACTCAATTTTATTTCGTCTATAATTTACTACCGCATCATGCAACGTCAACCAGTCCATACCCAGAATAATAACATCAAATCAACCATAAAATAGTAACCCCGAGTCATTAACGGACAATTCTTGCAAACTTTGTCAACCAGGACATATTTTCTTAAGGGGTTCGACACTTTTATAACAAGCTTAGTAGAATCAACAAGTAAATTCTTATTAGACACTAAGTTCACATGTAACATCCCGAAATAGGGTCTAGTCAGAATAGTGGTTTCGGGACCACAAATCCGATGTTAAAATATTTATTTTATAATTATTATGAGGTTTAGGATATAGAAATATGCATGTTTTAAATTTTCATGACGAAATTCTATGAGTAAGGTGTCCAATTGGAAAATAAGGACCAAATTGAATAAATTGCAAAACTTGGATTCTAGAAGCAATTTGTATGAAATTGCTTTAGATTATTAATTAGAAGGTCTTAAAGATAAATTTTCCCTATTTTAAGTTTTTGGACAAAAATAGGCACGTATGGATAAAATTTTAAAGAAAGGGATTAAGGGCATTTTGGTCATTTGGCTAATTAATGAAATAAAATACAAAAATAAGCCAAAACTCAGCTCATATTCTTCAAGTTGCTGCCGAAAATTTGGGGGTCTCCATATCTAGGTTTTTAAGCTTTTCAAGCTCAATAGTAAGTGCTCCCTAGCCCCGTTTTTAATGTTCTTCGTATTTTTAAAATTTCGGTAGCTTATTCTCTCCATTTCTACCCATATTTTGAGTTAGGGTTCATGTTTGCAAAGTGACCCATATGTGACATGTTTATTCTTAGATGTTTTATGGAGTAATATGAAAGTTGGATGTGTGTTAAACATATTTTTCGAGGTGATTTTCATGAAAAACCCCTAAAAGGGACCATTTTGTAAAAGTTGTAAAAATGGGTAGAATGTAACAGCCCGATTTAGGGCCTAGTCAGAAAAGTGGTCTCAAGACCACAAATCTGAAGTTATAAAATTTATTTTATTACAATTATGAGGTTATAACATGATTAAATTAGTGTATGAAAAATTTGGTGGGTTAATTTTGATGTTTATGAGCCCAATTGCAAAGAAGGACTAAATCGCATAAAAGGCAAAAGTTGCATTTTAGTACCCAAATGTGCCAAATAGCTAAAGAATTAAAATTGGGGGCCTTTAAAGAGCAATTAGACCCTTAGAGACTAGGGTGGCTGGCCATAGGAGACAAATTGATGGGAAAGTCAAAATTAGGTGGTGTTTGGTCACCGATTTTGACTAGTTTTAAATTAAATAAAAGAAAGGCCATTTCCTCTTTATTTTTCTTCTTCTCCATTGATTTTTACCAGCCATAGGAGGGTTTTAAAAATTGAAATTGGCAACAACTTATCATCTCTAGAAGTAAGTGATTTAATACCCTTTGTTTAAGATTTTTGTATTTTTGAGACCCTTGAAGCAAGAGCTTTCAAATGAGGGTGCTATTTTGTAAAATGATGAATGGTTTAGGGTTTTTCCATGAAAATATTTATGAGGTTTGCTGAGTTTTTAAGGAAGAAAATGAGTCTTGGTTGTCTTATAAACAACTTTTGTGAAAGGTGTTGGCATGAAAACACCTAAAAGGACAAATGTGCATAAGTTGTAAAATAGATAATAAATGTGCAAAATAGTGGGAATTTGGAGTTTCTATAAGAGTCAAAGAGGTTCAGATAGTCTTAAGAAATAAAGAAATTCAATAAAAATCAATTTTCGGGTCGAAGGGTAAAATGGTCATTTTGCAAAAGTCTAGGGGCAAAATGGTCATTTAGCCCAATTGTGAATTGTTGAGTGCCTAGGTTGATAAAGTGACTTAATAAGTGCATTTTCTTATTATAGATCAAGAAATATCGAATCTGAGCCTAGACCGGGGGAAAGCCAAGCAAATCGACTAAATCGACTAGTCGAGTACATTTTGTAAACCGAGGTAAGTTGTATGTAAATAATACAACTACATTGTTAATGCATGTATTTGAATTGTTATTGATTTTATATAGTATGAATTGCTAGATTGTGAACTGAGAATGCATATTAATGATTGAGATAATAGAAAGATCCCATTGGAACCCTAGGAAACAAACCGGATATTCATGCCATGGCATTCGAGTTATTTGTGTGCCAGTGTAAGACATGTTTGAGACATGCATCGGCCACATAATGATAGCTAGTGTAAGACCATGTCTGGGACATGGGATTAGCATTGAGACGAGTGCTAGCGTAAGACATGTCTGGGACATGCATCGGCCTCAATGATGATAGCCAGTGTAAGACATGTCTAGGACATGTATCGGATAAGAGTTGTGCTAGTGTAAGACATGTCTGGGACATGCATCAGCACGTATATACGAGAGCTAGTATAAGACCATGTCTAGGACATGGCTTTGGCAACTTATCCTATGTTTGAGGCTTATAGCATATTCGGTAGTATTCTGAAAGGTTCAACTTTAAAGGTTATGAAAGTGATTTATTAGGGAAAGTATAATAATGTTATGAGTGGTGCAGGTACCTAGTTGGTATGCATGAGTAATGAGATCAAATTAGAAAATGTGACTTGAGTAGTCGGTAATGAGTAAGTCAAGTTTATGCTTACCTTTAAACTATGAGTATGATAACTAATGGTGAAATTGCTGTTGTATATTAATTATATGCAACTTACTAAGCTTTATGCTTACTCTCTTTCCTTTCCCTTTCGTTTCAGTGCCGCTTATCTAGCTCAAGGATCCCTTGAAGTCAGAGATATAGATCACACTATCAACCGTAATACTCGGTATAGTAGGACTTATATTTTTTATTATGGCATGTATAGGACTATACATTATTATTTTGTGTATTTGAGAATTGGCCAAATATGTTGGCTTAGAATAGATTCCACACTTCACATTAAGCCTTAAATGAGGGTAATATTCATTTTGAGTCAATAATAGATGCATCTTCATGGTTAAATGAATGTCTATCATGCTTGATTGGATATTTGTTGGTATTGACATGAAAATAAGCATACTAGGGTGGCAATGAGGCTTGGTAAATAGCCTCATATTGTCCATATGGGTAGACACACGAGCATGTGTCTAGGCCGTCTGTGACAGATGGACAGCCCCATGGGCGTTTGAGAAGGCCGTGTGTCCCCTGCACTTAAAAATTTCAAGTCAGAACGCATAGTAATAGTCACACGGGCAAGGACACGACCTTGTGTCTTAGCCGTGTGGAAGGGCACGACCTAGCACACAGGCGTGTACCATGGTCGTGTGATGCTGACGTCAGAAATAGAATACCCAGGTTTTTATGCATGGACTACGCCACGAGCGTATCATAGCCGTGTGAAAGGACACAGGCGTGTGTCCAGGCCATGTGAAGTCTGCACCTATTTTATGAAAAATTGTAGGATTAAATTGGCCACATGGGTACGGGACATGGGCGTGCCCCTAGCACACGGGTGTGTGCCCTATACCCACACGGGCGTGTGGAGCCTTAAAGCATGAAGTTCTTCGAGTTTTTCTTGAGCCCTCAGTTTGGTCTCGAACCACCTTGAATGTATGTTTTGGGCCCGTAAGCCCTATTAAGGGACAAATTGTATATGAAATGAAAAATTATAAATTGATCAAAATTTTATGGCCCGATTTCCTAAGAATGGTTGAGTTTAAGTTTGGTAGCACCTCAAACCCTATTCTGACGTTGGATACGAGCAAGGAGTTTTTCATTTAGTGGTATCAGAGCTATGATTTAGTCAGTTATAGGACTAACCTAGCGAGAGTACGAGTCTAGCTATACATGCCATAGATGTACATTGATAGTGTGACGAATTCTAAAAATTATAAATTATGTTTTTATATATTAAATGGATCCTAATAGAGCCACAACGGATGACGTAAAAAGTAATGCGCTGGCTCCTGCAGAAGGGACTACGTCGGCTCCCGCAGAAGGGACTGCGCCAGTAGAGATTGAGCCCCTGACTTTGGGCCATGATGAAGGGGCTAGAGAAGCCTACCTCCGTATGATGGACGCTTGGTATACGAAGTTTGTTCGTGCGAACCCGAATACCCCACCTCCCTCAGCTCCTCCGATTCCTCATTATGCCCCAATAGCTCCGCAAGGTGCGGACATGTTTAAAAAAGAGAGGCCTCCGGTAGACTAGATCTGGAGACAAGGGGCCGAGGAATTTCAGGCTAGTATAGATGATAATCCAGAGAGGGCAGAGTTCTTGCTAGAAAACACCATCAGAGTATTCGATGAACTGTCATGCAAGCCTGAAGAGTGCGTAAAGTGTGCTGTGTCACTTCTACGAGACTCAGTTTATCAGTGGTGGAACACTCTCGTGTCCGTTGTACCGAGAGAGAGGATTACATGGGAATTCTTTTGGGAGGAATTTCGAAAAAAGTATATTAGCCAAAGATTCATGGATCAAAAGAGGAAAGAATTCTCAGAGTTAAAGCAAGGTTGAATATTAGTAACGGAATATGAACGAGAATTTATAAAGCTCAGCAAGTATGCACGGGAGTACGTATCAACAGAAGCCATCATGTGTAAGAGGTTTGAAGATGGCCTCAACGAGGATATTCGAGTGTTTGTTGGTATTCTTGAACTACAGGAATTTGTAGCCCTTGTTGATAGAGCCCGTAAGACCGAATAGTTAATTAAAGAAAGGAGGAATGTGGCTTTTGAGTCGCGAGACTCAAAAAAAAGATAGATGGGGAAATCACAAAAGTCCTTCTCTAAGAGGTCGAAGGAATTCATTACCCAATCAAATACTTTGGTGGGATTCTCAAATAGAAATAAGAACCAATAGAACATAACTTCGAGAGCCAAGACCACTTCGGTCGCCAGTGTTTGTAGCACTTGACCCAATAAACCAGAATGCTCATATTGTGGTAGGCGTCATTTTGGCGAGTGCTGAGGGAATGAGAGAGGCTACTATAAATGTGGGTCACACGACCACTTTATTCGCGATTACCCTAAGATGGAAGAGAGAGAGAGGAAGCAAGAAATGAAGGAAAATAGTGCTCCGTTGAAGGGTAGACCACAAAAGAACCCCGGGAGTGGGGCTAGTTGTAGGGGTACGACAAAAGACATTGCAGTGAGGTCCGAGGGTAGAGCGCCTGCAAGGACTTATGCTATTCGTGCCCGCGATGAGGCAGAATCTCCTGATGTGATCACGGGTACTTTTTCTATCCATGATATATCTGTTGTTGCATTATTTGATCCGGGGTCTACCCACTCCTATATTTGTGTGGAATTCATTCCTAGAATGAACATGATAGTGGAGTCTACTGAATTTGTAATAAGAGTGTCCAATCTATTGGATAGATATGTGTTAGTTAGAGTGTCAAGATTGTCATTTAATAGTTAGAGGTCATTGTTTTTCGGCTAACTTAATGTTATTATCGTTCAATGAGTTTGATGTAGTGATCGAGCCTCCCAAAGAATTTGTGTACATTACGGAGTTAGCCCAGACGGGTAATCCAATTAGGGTCTAAATTTAGCCTGGACTGGCAATTCAGATCCGAGCTCATTAAGGGTGTTTGTCGCTATAAGTGATTTAGCCTGGACTGGTAATCCTGACATCACCTTATGAGTTTATATTATAGGGGATTTAGCCTGGACTAGTAATCCCGCAGTAAGATGTGAGGTTCGCAGGAGTGCATACATGAAATGATCGCTCTTATGACTTGACGGTAAATGGATAATCAATCAAGATTTTCGAGAAACATAACGGGATAATATGAGATATGTATAAATGGAAATGTTGAATGATGAGCTCATCTAAGATTAATTACATGGCGCATTGTTATGTGCCTAACTTGTTGATTTAGTGCATGTGATAGGGAAACCATTCCATTCTTGTTGGTTTTATTGCCTAATATGGTTGTATGCTAATTAATCGGTAAGTTTACTTTCCAATTATTCGGGCTTACTAAGCATGTAAATGCTTACCCCTCTTTTTTCCCTATCTTATAGAGCTCAAGGACTCGTAAAGATTGGAAGACGGTAGGAGAGTCAACACACTATCAACTAGTCTAGCTTTGGTATATAGACACTCTTATTTTGTTCAATGGCATGTATAGAGCTTTTGTTTATTTTGTTGTATGTGTCATTCGATTTTCCAAAATGAAGGCATGTAAAGGTATACATATTCATTTGTAACTGGCAATGGGAATTGAATCATTGTGATGTAGGTTATGACCTACAAATTTGCGCGTGTTTATGTCTAAATGTTCTTGTGATATTTAAATGTGGCATATTACAATTAGGCTTAAGTAACATGACCAAATTACATAGGATGGCTTGGCCATAATTGGCAATGAGTTATAATAATGAGCCAATCTTAAAAGTGTTACAAGGTATAGAAATCCTTAATACAAGGGAAATAGCCTAGCATGTGTAAAACCGATGAAATGAGGTTTACATGCAATGAGGTTTATTGAGGTCATTTAAGTATATAATCAGGCCTTGTTATGTATAATGGAAACCTATAAGTGAGAGTAGATGATAGAGGGTGACCAAAGGCTTGGAAAATAGCCTAACAAGGTCCACACAGGTAGACGCACGGGCGTGTGTCTAGGCCGTGTGTGACACACGGATCGCCCCATGGTCGTGTGGTATGGCCGTGTGTCCTCTGCACCTAAAATTTTGAAGTCAGAACGCATGGTAGTAAACACACGGGTAGAGACACGGCCGTGTGTCTCAACCATGTTGAGGGCACTACCTAGTACACGGGCGTGTGTCTTGACCGTGTGCCCTTAAATGCATGCTGACATCATAAATAGAATGTCTAGGTTTTTGAACACGGGCAATCACACAAGCATGTCTAGGCCGTGTGAAGGACACGGGCCAGGGACACGGGCGTGTGCTTGGCCGTGTGAAAACCCCTGTAGGTTCGAATTGAAAAATAAATTCAATTAATTCCACACGGGTTAGGCACACCGGCATGTTCCAAAACACATTGGCCTGTGAAATGGCTCCACACGGGCGTGTGTGACATTAACCTAGAAATTTTCTTAAGATTTTTTTAAGCCCTTGGTTTAGTCCCGGACTGTTCTCAATATATGTTTAGGGCCTCGTAGGCCCATAACATGGACATTAAGACGTTGTTTGATTGGTTTCAAATTGGAACGAAATTTTGTAACCCATATTTCTCGAGATTGTTCAAGTACATGTCTGGTAACGGCTCATACTTGGTCCCGGTCTTGAGTACGGGTTAGGGGTGTTACATCACACATATATATATGAATGAGTTGATCTGGGATCTATCAATGCAATTACATCATGTCGTAAAGTGAGAATGTATCAGTAATAACATCTGGAGATTACGCTTTTTCGCGAGCACGAATAGCATAAGTTCTGGCAGGTGCTCTAACCTCTGATCTCTCAATAGCATCTCGTGTTGCACCTCTACCACCACTCACATTTCCAGCATTACAGAATGGTCTTCCTCTCGCAGTCGTGTTGCTTTGTCTTGCACTCTAGATTTATTTTTCTCATCTAACTCAGGACAATCTCGAATGAAGTGTTTGTACGAACCACATCTAAAATAGGCTTTATTATTCAGTCTACACTCTCCAAAATGTCGTTTTCCACATCATCCACATTCAGGTTTATTCGGTCTAGCATCATGCACACTTGCCATTGATACGGTTGGAGTTTTTGAACCCATAAATTACTTCCCACGATCTCTATTAGAGTACTCCACTGACGCATTTGATCGACTATATGAATCTTGGAATTTCTGTAATGAGGAGTGATAGGGTTTATTTATTGATCTCTTTCTCAAATCTCTAGCTTTAGAATCAGTTTTTCTCTTTTCTTTGCACAATTTTTCAACTTTACAAGCACACTCAACTAATACAATGAATTCCTTTTAAATCCAATATTCTGACAAGAAGTTTAATATTTTCGTTCAACCCGTCAACAAACCGCTTGCGCATTATCTCTTCAGTCAAAACATACTCTCGAACATATTTACTTAACCGTACAAATTCTCTCTCGTACTCGGTTACAGTCATGTGGCCTTTTTTTAGTTCTAAAAACTCTTTATGCTTTTGATCCAGAAACCGTTGACTGGTGTACTTTTTTTGGAACTCGGGTTGAAAGAACTCCTAGGTGACTCTCTCTCTTGGCACCACAGATATTAATGTATTCTACCACTGGTATGCAGTGTCTCTTAAAAGAGATATAGCATACTTTAAACATTCAGCCGGTGTACAAGAAAGTTCATCAAACACTCGGATCGTATTTTCAAGCCAAAACTAGGCTCTATCAAGATCATCATCAACATTAGCCCTAAACTCTTTAGCCCCATGCTTACGAATTTTATCAACTGGCAGTTTATTCAATCATATTGGATCAATAAGTTGAGGAATTATGGAGATTGATTGAGGATTTGGTGGGGGTAGAGGTTGTTGAGCAACCGGACATATTTTGTGAAACACTTATTCATCAACTGGAAAAAGACTTCTTTAGCCTCACCTCCGTGACTACTCGACACGGGTCTAGATTCAGAAGGCGCTATCACTTGAGCGAGAAGTGGCGCATTACTCTCAACATCATCTGCTACAACTCGTTCAGGATCCATTACTGTACGAAAACATAGTTTATAATGTCAGGATTCACCACACTATCACAGGTTATATATGGCATGTATAGCTAGACACGCCCATGTCTCAGGCCGTGTGGCAGAGCATACATACTGACTTGTATCACACAGCCGAGGACACGTCCGTGTGTCAGGCCGTATGAAAACTGGAGGGTATACTGACTTGTACCACACGACCAGTCACACGCCCGTGTGTGAGACTGTGTGGAGCATACTGACTTCAATTCAATTTCAACATTAGGGGACCACGGCTGTGTAACATAATTGTGTGTCACACACGACTGAGACACACGCCCGTTGTAACATCCCAAATTAGGGCCTAAACAGAATAGTGGTTTTGAAACCATAAATCTGAGGTAGAAATATTTATATTGATAAAGTTTTAATGTCTACTGGGTGATTAAATAACTGAGTGAAAATATCAATGAGAAATTTTACCGATAAGGTGTCCAATTAAATCATTGGGACTTTATTGCAATGAGTGAAAAATATTTGATTTAGAGACTTAAATGTGATGGGATTTGAGATTTGAAGTCCCTATTTAGTAAATAGACCATTATATGTCATTATGGACAAAAATGGACATAGGAGGGATAATATATCAAAGTTTTAATAGAGGGGCATTTTTGTCCATTAGTATTTAAAAGAATTAAAAGGGAAAAATAGCCAAAAATTGAGTCCATCTTCCCCATCCTTGGCTGAATTTCATAAGAAGCCATAGCTAGGGTTTCTTTCATCTTTTAAGCTCAAAGTAAGTGCATTCTAGCCCCATTTTTAATGTTCTTTGTATTTTTGAAATCCTCGTAGCTCGATTTAGCTATTTATACCCTTAATTTAAGCTAGGGTTCATGTCCACAAATATACCCATGAATGGCATGCTTGTGTTTTGATGTCTAATGGACGAAGATGAATGTTTGATGTGTGATAAACAACTTTTACTAGGTGGTTTTTGGTGAAATTGATAAAAAGGACCTAATTGTAAAAGTTGTAAAACTACGTTTAAATGTGTGAATGAATGAAAATTTTGGGATGGTATAAGAGAATAAATGATTCGGCTAGGCTTGGGTAATGAAAAAATGGGATATTTTTTATTTTACGAGCCTAAGGGTAATTTTGTAATTATGTGAAACTTTAGGGGTAAAAATTATAATTTTATCATATTGTGATTTTTGGACTAAATCGAATAATGTGTGTATTAAACGAACTAAATGTAATAGTATAGATCAAGAGGGACGAGGAATAGACCTCGACCGAGGAAATAGCACGGTTGTGGATTAAATCGCAAATAGTCATATTTTGTATCGAGAAATGTGATTTATGTTTATACATGATAATCATAACATTCAATTTAAACATATAAATACAATTTAGTTACACGAACTTACCTTGACAATGTTCGTGTTCACAAATACTACTAATCCGATATTTTCATTTTTTCTCGATCTAACTCAGTACGAGGTCTAACCGGATCTATACGAGTAAATTTAACTCAATTTAATACATTTCATACTCAATTGAACTCAATTCACTTCCTAGATAAAATTACCATTTTGCCCCTATACTTTTTATAAATGATAATTTTGTCCTTATGCTCAGAAAATAAAATTCATGCAATTTAATCATTATTCCAAGCCTAATTGATTTTTACGTGTTTTAATAACAGCCCATGAATTTCACAAAAATTAGAAATTTTCCATGGGTTTTACCATATTTCAATTTAGTCCCTAAATCATAATTTTATCAAAATTCTCTTTGTACAAGTTGTTTATCTTTCAACAACCTTTCATTTTCTACCATAAATTTAAAAATTTCAGCATTTACATCCATGGAAAAATTTCTTTACTTTGATATTTTTACAAATTAATCCCCAAAATAGATAGATTAAGTTATTCCGATCTCGGAAATATAAAAATTACTTAAAACGGGACACAAATGCTTACTCAATTAAGCCAAGAAAGCTTGCTTTCACTTTCCTAGGGTTTCCATGTATTTTTGGGGAAGAAGATAATAATAATATGATATTTCTATTTAATTTATTATCTTCCATTAATTTTTCAACATTCCAATTTAGTCCTTTTCTTTTTCTAATTTTCCATGGATGATTCATCAAAAATATCTACTAACTTTTCTTAATGGTCTAATTACCATATAAGGACGTCAAGTTTTAAATTCCATAGCTAATTAATCTTTATAGCTACTAGATTTTAACTTTTGCATTTTATGCAATTTGGTCCTTTAATCAAATTAGACATATAACGGGTAAAATTTATTAACAAAATTTTCACACTATATTTCTATAACTCTGTAGATCATAAAATAATATTAAAATAAATTTATTTTCTGGGATCGAATTTGTGGTCCCAAAACCACTGTTCCGATTACACTAAAAATAGGCTGTTACAACTATGGTCTTACATGATATAGTTTTTTGGGTGCCATGGCCATGTGCTTGTCCTTTTAGAGATGGACTCCTTTAGATGACTTTGGAGACAAACACAGACTCATTACACATACTGACTCATTCGTAACAAACACATTCCATGACATGTTTTTAAGACACATACATTTTACTTTTCAGTCATTCATATATAAGCATCCTTCTACTTCAAGATTTGTATTACACAACACACATATAAACATAAGTCAGTAAATTGATTACCTATATGCAAATTACAATGCATTCAGACTCATCTAACATTTTGTCAAATATGCAAACAATCTTCATTAATCATAATCTATGTACCTCAATCTTTTTATCAGATCATAGCTCATAATACACATACCTAGAAGGATTGTAGTCTTTCATTTTAGAAACTCACCAGGAAAATTCATACCTTTCTATAGACATATTTCACCTACATACTCATCAGTCCACTTCTAAATCAAAAAAATTTCCGCATATACTTTCTTTGTTCTTGCATCATTTCTCCTTTGTTTTACTTGTCTACTAGACATTTCAAATTTATCCTACGCAATCTATTAACATTTAGGAGTCAGAGTAGAGACTTACCTAAAGATTACTTACCACAGCCTAAACACCATATCTAAACATTTGACACATAATTAGCAACAGCCATTGCTCACAAAACATAAAAGCATCATCAAAACCCATTCAGATATATTTTTACCATCATCACAAGTATATACAAACCCCCTTTCCTTTAATCTTTCTGTTCAACCATAGTTAATAGACTTTCTCTTACAAAATTCCACATGCATAACTGTGATACTTACCCAGGATATGAAATAATCTTCTACTTAAGCTTAGATCTATAGTTCTTGCTTAACAATAGAAAGCTTCAGTTAGCATCTAAAGAAAACCATAATAACATTTTCAATGGAAGAAGAATGAAGGAAGAAGAAAATGTCATTTTCTTAGGTTCATAAATAAATATATATACAAGACTTATGTCCTCAAAGTATAACCAGACGTGTCACATTCCTACAAGATTACCTTTATTAATGGTCTATAGCTATAAACGAAAATCCAATATTTTATTTACCCAGTTATTCATCCCGTTGATTCTTAACCAGCTTACCTTGTAACTTGTATAGTACTCTAGACAAGTAAAGCGCACTACACCTCCGACATGCACTCATTTCATACTTACCCTTTACTCTAGACAAGTAAAGCGCACTACACCTCCGACATGCACTCATTTCATACTTACCCTTTCACTTGGCTTATGTCTTATTTCAAATAACATAGAAGTATGACAGTAACAACCCATTTTTAGTGAAATCAGAACAATGGTTTCGAGACCACAAATCTGACCCAAAAATATAAATTATTTTTATTTTATTATATGGTCCATAATATGGTAGATATGTCGTGTGAAAATTTTGATATGAAAATTTTATCAATTTAGTGCTTAATTACGAGAAGGACTAAATCTCATAAAATGTGAAAGTTGAATTCTAGTAGCTATAAGGATCAAATAACTATGAAATTCAAAACTTAAGGTCTTTATATGACAATTAGACCATTAAGAAAAGTATGTAGATTTTTCTTGATGACTCATCCGTAGAAATATAGAAAAAGGGTAAGGACTAAATTGGAAATACTAAAATACTTAATTAATTAAAAGATGATAAAAGAAAATATCATTTTATTATTGTCATCTTCAACCTAAAACACATGGAAACCCTAGGAGAAAGAAAAGAAACTTTCAAGGCGTAATTGGGTAAGTCCTCTTGTCCTGTTTTTAGTAATTTTGGTATTTTTAAAATCGGGATAGCTTAATCTCTCTATTTGAGGGATTGATTTGAAAAGTTATCAAGGTATGAAAATGGGTCAAGGATTTATATGCTGGAAATTAGAAATTTATGGTATAAAATGAAAGATTATTGAAAGATAAACAACTTCTACAAAGTGATTTTTGATGAAAACATGATTTAGGGACTAAAATGAAAAGTTGTAAAATTTGATGAAAAATTTTGAAATTTTATGAGTACATGTGCTGGAAAATTTGTAATGGGGCTTTGGTTAGGCTTGGAATAGGGAGTAATTTGCACAAGTTTCATTTTCCGGGCCTAGGGATAAAATCAGAATTTATGGAAAAGTTAGGGGCAAAAAGGTAATTTAGCCTAGGAAGTAAATTGAGTCCATTTAAATATGAAATGTGTGAAATTGAGGGTTAAATTCATTTGTATAGATCTGAAAAACACTAATTCGAGGTTAGATTGAGGAAAAGAAAAGATTTCGGATTAGTAGACTTTTACGCAAACAAGTGTCGAGGTAAGTTCGTGTAACTTAATCTGGCATGTAAATATTGAATGTTGTGTTATATGTAATGTGATTATATTTATGTACATTACTTGAATGCTATAATGGAAAATTAATACATGCTTGAAATGATGAAAAAATGGTTAAGTTCCAATTGAATATTTAAGTCTGATGATCACATACGCTTTCCCGAAATTAATAAGGTCCTGCATTTGTTGCGGATAGGATTTAGCTCGGACGAGTAATCCCATTTGTTGCGGATAGGATTTAGCCCAGACAGGTAATCCTGATACAATACCTCTCGAGCATATGTTATCATTTGGGTTTAGCCTGGACTGGTAACCCTAATTGAGCTTTTCTGAGCATACGCTATATAAAGGGATTTAGCTTGGATTGGTAATCCTATTATACGACATGTGGCTCGAGAGTGTGTTCCTTGGTTAAGTACCCTAAGGGGTAACTTCGATAAGAATTGACAGATTAATAAATCGTACACTTCGAGTGTACTACTTAAGCATCCAACGGAATTCAATGATTCAACGGACATATAACTCTAGACATGGCATGAGAATTATGAGATGAAATGATAATGTCTTGAAAGTGTATTGCATGATGAGCTCATCTATTCTTACTTGATGTATATGTAAACTTTGTGACTAACATGTTTGATTGGATGTATGTGTTTAGGCAATTTAGCCAAATGGATGGAAAACTTGTTATTGTATGCTTAGATTTAATAAACGAGATTGATAAGTTTAGTTTCCGTTATATGAACTTACTAAGCATGTTTTATAGTGCTCAGAAGCTTGTGAGGGTTGGAGATCACTAGAGCATCGTCACACTATAAACTAGTCATTTTAGGTATACTTAGTAAAATCATTTTGGTATATGGTATGACACATGTGCTAAGAATATGTGATCAATGTTATGAATGCTTAAGTTAAACTAAGGTAAGGTTGTGAATATATATGTATGTAGTGATATGACTTGTTGAATAATGAAATTGCCCAATTTGAATGCTTCAAATGGCTTGTATTGGTTGTGTGTTTCAAGTGCAGGTCTTAGGTGAATTTTTGGGTGAGAAATGAAGCTAGGAATGGCTTTATTTTGTCCACACAGGCTGACAAACGGGCGTATGTCTAGACCATGTGGGACACATGGCCTGGTAATATGAGCATGTGGTTAGGTCATGTGTCCCTTGCACCTTAATTTTGAGAAATAGAATGCTCAAAATTGAGCACACGGGCAGAGACGCGAGCGTGTGTCTCAGCCGTGTGTGCCACGTGGCCTAGAACACAAGCGTGCGTCTTGGCCGTTTGAAACCTGTACCTATTTTCGAATAGAATTAATTAACCACACGGCCTAGCACACGAGCATGTGGAATGGCCGTGTGTACAAGTCAGAAAGTTACATGGGGTCGAACACGGCCTCCCACATGGGCATGTTCCAAGGTCACACGAGCGTGTCCCTTGGAGCACACAGGCGTGTGAGTCCTGCAACTTGGAAAAAATTTGTAATTTTGAGAAAAATTCTTAGAGGTCCCGATTAAGTTCCAATTCGATTCTAATGCTCGTATTGGGCCTCGAAGGCTCGATCAAGGGATGTATGGATGATCTCAGTAAATGAATTGTAATTTACGTAGATTAGTTGAAAAATGTTCTAAATGTCCTGGTAATGCTTCAAAACCCTGTTCTGGCGACAGGTATGGGTTTGGGGTGTTACATTTAATGGTATCAGAGCTACGGTTTAGTCGATTGTCAGATTTGATGTAGGGAACATGAGTTTAGCTATACATGCCATTATATAAATTGTGATAGTGTGATGACTCTTGATCATTTTAAATGTGATTTTCATATAGTAATGTCATCCAACCAAGCTAGAGCTGAATCCGAGAAAGCTAAGAGCAATGCTGCAGCTTCGGTTCAAAGAGTTGCATCTGCATCTAGTAGTGAAAGGCCTGTGTTTGAGGGCCGAAGTGAGGAGGCAAAGCAAGTCTTCTTTCAAATGATGAATGAATGGTTTACTCAATACTTGAGAACAAACCTTGTTGTACAACAACCTCCCCCACCTGCTCCCCAACTGATTCTTGAGGTACCATAGGGTGCCGAACATGTTAGAATTGGTAAGCCTCTGATAGATAAAATCCGAAAACATGAGGTGGAAGAATTTAGAGCTACCACAGATGATGATTCAGAAAGGGCTGAGTTTTGGTTAGAAAATAATATTTGGGTTTTTGATGAACTATCTTGCACACCTGCTGAATGTCTGAAATGTGCGGTATCTCTACTGAATGATACAACTTATCATTGGTGGAATACCAAAACTTCAATAGTACCAAGAGAGAATGTCACATGGGAATTCTTCCAAGCTGAATTATGGAAGAAGTATGTGAGTCAGAGATTTATGGATCAAAAAAGAAAAAAGAATTTCTAGAGCTTAAACAAGGGAACATGACCGTTGTAACACCCCAAACTCAGCCTAGATGTTATGGCCAAATCTGGCGTGTCACATCGAAGTGTCTTTCAAAAATGAGGACTTATGAATAAAAACTTGTCGTCCAAAACCTCTTTGTGATTTTGTTGTTTTTTTTTTAAAAAAACTTTAGTGAATTAAGTTATTTGCTATTACCAAAGCATCTTGTCAAAATGTTTTACCAGATTAATTGCTTTTGATATGCTAAATTGTTTTAGATTGCGGAAGTTTTTAAAACCTTGAAGTTGAAACGCGTGTCTTTGAAAAACAATTATTATTTTGGAAACTCGACTTCTTATAACTAGTAGTTTTTAAGTAAGTAAATAAAAGCCCAATTATAAATTAAACCCCATAAATGGCCTTACTAAAAAAAACCCAAAACGAAACTTTAAGTATAAATAAAACCAAATGTAAATTAATTGCAGTCGTGTGGCTACCTCGAGTCCCTTGTAGCACCAAATCGCCTATAGCTGGGGATTGCCTGCGTAGATAAAAGAATGGGTGAGTTTACGAAAACTCAGTGTATAATCCCCATCAGTCGATCGGTATAATGCTTACAGAAATAGTCTGGGCCTAAACCCTACTAAAAAATAATACAAAGTGGGCTTTAGCACAATACAGTAATAGTGTGAGCCTTAGCCCAATACAGTAACAGTACAGTACAGTAATGCAACCCATCTCAATCCATCCAACACATCACTCTGTACCACCAGCACACCATATGGGGACAAAGTCCACCCACCCAGCCAACACACCAATATCGCAGCATAGCTGCCAGTAATAATATCACAGCAAAGCTACCAGTATCAGTATATGTGGCAAAGATACCAGTAATAGTATATGTGGCAAAGCCACCAGTACAGTACACTTCCTCCTTAACAGTATCCCAACCCATGCAGAATGTCATATCATAAATCATACGTGCATGCAGAATGTCATGCTCAGTACAGTCATATACTTATCTTAATGCATTAGTTGATCTACCTCTAGAGTATAACGGTCATTTTAATCTATTTGGGGTAAAACAGTCATTTTACCCTTTTGGGGTATTTTGGTCATTTTAACTATACGACCCCTCTGAAGGTCCAAAGCTGCCTCGGGTGATTCAAGCAGCCCTAACGGTCATAACGGTGTAAATAGGCCCAAGGCCCATTATTCGACCCAAGTGGGTCCACATGCTCGTGTGGCCCATTTAGCCCAAGTTTAGCCATGGCTATGCAAATTACACAGCCCAGTCCAGTATTTGCCACATATTGTGGATTTCATCCTTATGGAGCCCACGAGCCCATTGGGCCTACACAGCCCATTTTAGCCCAACATGACCCAAAATAGCCTAAGCTCATGAGAATGGCCAGGGTGGCCTCTACAGACTTACGCCCATGATTCATGGGCTTGATTTATCGTAAGAGCGATCGCACGCTCGTGTGGCCTGAAATGCCATATTTTCAGCTTTTCAGCTTTTTTCGTTCGACAGTTGAAAGAGGGTGCGATTACACACCTGGTTGTGAATACTTGCAAAAAGCATTTGAACACCAACCTATATTAATCAAGACATTTGGCTAAACGTTTGGCACTAGGGTCAACACCCACTTACTAATACATAATCCTGAAAGAAATAGCATTAACACTTGTCTTAATCAACGAATGTGGTTTAACCCGTCAATAATTTTAATCACAAGTTGGCCACACCCTCTTTTGCCGAAAAGCTGTATTATCCAGGAAACCCATTAACAACAATCACATAAACCAAGGACTTGAATCGATACTTATTGCCTAAATAAAACTCAAAACTAGAGATAGGGCCTTCGGCCAACACCTCAACATGTTAGCCCACATACTTACCCTAAGTCGAGTGATAAGAAAACGATTTCGATGACTAAATATCACCAAAAACTCCTTCACTTCTTGAGGAATTTTGAGAATCAAAAGAATAGCACACCTAAAAGAAGAAGACAAGGATCGGCTATAAGGGAATAAGAGAAGGGAAGAGCATTCGGCTTTAAACAGAGGTAACATGAAAAATATTAAAGAAAAACAAACAAGAGTCGAATGTACCTACAATAGCCGTCAAGCCGCAACAAGATGAAGAGGTGAGGAGGAGAGAATCGGTCATGAACCAATGGCTAAAATTGAAATGGATAAAAAAGAGGAGGAGAAGAGGCAGTGAGCAATCGGTTTACCAACAAAATGGGAACAAAGAGGGAAGAAGGAAAAAAAGCATAAAGAAGAGAGAAAAGAGAGGTTCGGCTAGGATGGAAAACTGAAGGACAGAATAGTAAGGGAGAGAAAAGGTGTATTCGGCCTACCAAAGTAAAGAGATTGAGGGAAAGAGACGTGGTTACCAGAGAATAGAAACCACAAACGTGAAAGGTACAAAGAAACACTCAGCTTATCAGCAATTGACTGAAGTGAGATTTATGTTGTCACAAACCAAGAATACTCGGCCAGAGAAAAAAAATGCAAAAGAAAGAGTGTCAAAAGAGAAACTAAAACAACGGAAACTCCCCCAAAAGAAGTTACCGCCAAAATTCTGAGTAGCTAGAATCCCAATTCGGCACTACCACATCCACACCCTCAACATCCTTGATTTTATCCTAATATCTCTCTATGATTCTCTCCAAAAATCACCCTCACATCCCATTCAAACTCTATTCAAACTCTCATGACCAATTCAACCTCAGAGTCTCAATCCAACTCCACTACCTACATAGCTCAAACAACAAAATAAATACTCCACTACGCAACTCAGGACTCGAACTCAAGTTCCCCAACAGAAGTAACACACCACCTTGCCACTAGACCACACGCTCTCTTTGTGTCATAAAACAAACACTATTATTTATAAGGCCTATATGACAGTGTCCAGATTCATTTAAGAGCAAAACTAAAAATTCTGTGAAAGCCAAGATTTGAACCCAGGCTTCTCAAACACTCCCAAACACACCCAAATCACTTAGCCATTAAAGCAAACATGTAATTTGTGTTAGATAATACAAAATTAAATACTCTAAATTTTTGGGGAATTACAACTCTACCCCCTTAAAGAAATTTTGACCTCAAAATTTACCTGATCATAATAGATGAGGGTATTATTGTCGCATATCCTCCTCAGGTTCCCACGTGGCTTCCTCTGAGCTGTGATAACGCCAAAGCACTTTAACCAGTGGAATAGATTTCTTCCTTAGTACCTTAACCTCACAATCTAATATCTGTACTGGCTCCTCCTCGAAGCTCAGATCTGGCCTAACCTCGATCTCCTCGACTGGTACTATATGTATGGGATCAGAGCGATAACGCCTCTTCATGGAGACGTGGAATACATCATAAATTTGATCCAACTCTGGAGGCAACCCAAGTTGATATGCGACCAGTCCCACACGCTTCAGTATACGATAAGGCCCAATGAACCTAGGGCTTAGCTTGCCCTTACGTCCAAACCCTAGAATCTTCTTCCATGGTGAGACTTTAAGAAAGACATAATCCCCCACAGAGTACTCAACCTCCTTACGTTTCAAATCTACATACGATTTCTGTCTATTTGATGCTGTCTTTAAACGGTCTCAAATTAGCCTTACCTTGTCTTCAGTATTAGAAACTATTTCAGGCCCTAGAGTTCGTCGTTCACCTAACTTAGTCCAACACGTAGGAGTACGACACCTACGACCATATAATGCTTCGTACGGTGCCAACTGAGTGCTAGAATGGTAGCTATTGTTATATGCGAACTTTGCTAACGACAAGTAGTCTTCCCAAACCGCCTCGAAAATCAATTACACAACTTCTGAGCATGTCCTCCAATATCTAAATCACCCTCTCTGACTGACCGTCTGTCTAAGGATGGAACGCAGTACTGAAGTCCAACCATGTACCCAGTGTCTCGTGTAACTTCTTCTAAAACCCATATGTGAATCAAGGATTCCTGTTAGATATAATGGAAACCGGTACCCCATGCAGCCTCACAATCTCAGCCACATATAACTTAGCCAACTTCTACATCGAATAATCAGTACAGACCAGTATAAAATGGGCAGATTTAGTCAATCGGTCTACGATAATCGATACCAAATCCTTCTTAGTGGGCGTTACGGGCAGCCCACTCATAAAATCTATGGTTACCCTCTCCCACTTCTAGAGTGGAATCTTAACTGACTGCAGTAAGTCTGAAAGTAGTTGATGCTCAGCCTTAACTTGCTGGCATGTCAGACACTTACTTACAAAATCGGTAACTTCGCGCTTAAGTCTTGGCCATTAGAATAGCTCATGAAGATCTCGGTATAACTTGTTTCCGCCAGGATGCATAGCATATGGACTACTATGCGCCTCTTGCAGTATACACTGCCTCAGATCAGAATCCCTCGGTACACAGACTCTCCCATGAAAACATAGTACTCCTTCACTATTCAGCCCAAAATAAAAAATCTCCCCATTCTCAACTTGTCAAAAACGAGGAACCAATGACCCATCCATCAACTGCTTACCCCTAATCTATTCAGTCCACGTTAGTTTAACTTGTAGCTCAACCAACAAGCTCCCATCATCAAACAAGCTAAAACGAGCAAACATTGCTCTTAAATCAGATACAACCCTATGACTCAGTGCATCAGCTACCACGTTAGCTTTACCAGGATGGTATTCAATTGAGTAGTCATAATCCTTGAGCAGCTTTATCCACCTTCACTTCCTAAGATTCAACTCCTTCTGAGTGAGAAAGTACTTAAGGCTTTTATGATTAGTGTAAATGATAAACTTCTCACCGTACAAGTAATGCCTCCAGATTTTTAGAGCAAATATTACCGCAGCTAACCCCAAGTCATGTGTAGGGTAATTTGCCTCATTGGTTTTAAGTTGACGAGACGCGTAAGCAACCACCTTACCGTCTTGTATTAACACACAACCCAAACCAACATGTGATGCATCGCTAAAAATAATTAATTCTTTCCCAGATTCTGGTTGTATCAAGATAGAGGCCTCAGTCAAAACCTTCTTCAGTTTCTTGAAACTTTCTTACTACCTATTCGTCCAATCAAATGGTACTTCTTTACGCAGTAACTTAGTCAGAGGTGTAGCAATCAGTGAAAACCCCTCTACAAAATGTTTGTAATATCCAGCCAGACCCAGAAAACTTCAAATCTCAGATACGATCTTAGGTGGTTTCCAATCAGAATAGCTTCGATTTTTCGAGAATCAACCCTAACCCCTTCGATAGATACCACGTGACCCAAAAATGTCACCGCACGCAGCCAGAACTCACATTTATTGAACTTAGCGTATAACTACTTCTCCCTTAAAATCTTCAGAATAACACGGAGATGCACATCATGTTCTTCCTCAGTTCTCGAATGCACCAGGGAACCATCTATAAATACTATCACGAACCGATCTAGATAGGGCTGGAACACTCGGTGCATTAGATCCATAAAGGCAGCTGGTGATTTCATCAGCCCAAATGGCATCACTAGAAACTCATAATGACCATAACGAGTCCTAAACGCTGTCTTGTACACATCAGTCTCTTTAACTCTTAGTTGATGATACCTAGAACAAAGATCTATTTTGGAGAAAATCGAAGCTCCTCGCAGCTGATCAAATAAATCATTTATCCTTGGCAAAGGGTACTTATTCTTGATAGTCAGTTTGTTCAACTGCCGATAGTCGTTGCAAATGCGCATAGTTCTTGAATCCTCTATCATCTATCATTCTTCTTCATGAACAACATTGGTGCTCCCCATGAAGACACGCTGGGTCAAATGAATCCTCGATCCATTAGTTCTTGAATTTGAGCTTTTAACTCCACCAGCTCATTCGGTGCCATCCTATAAGGAGTGATGGACACTGGAGCTGTTCCAGGCAAGAGCTCAATACCAAATTCGACCTTACGATTCTGAGGCAACCTAGGGAGTTTATCAGGAAATACATCAGAAAAATCCTTAACAGTTCTAATACTTTCGACCGAAGAACCCTCAAAATTAGATACACCAATGTAGGCTAGAAACGCCTCACAACCCTTACGAGCAAATTTCTCGGCCCTTAGTGTAGAGATTACATTTGATAGATAATCCCTCGCTCTCCAATCACAACCACCTCCTCATCCTTAGTAGTCCTCAACACCATATGCTTAGCAACACAATCCAAACTTGTACGGTATTTTACCAGCCAATCCATCCCCAAGATAAGGTTGAATTCACCAAACGGTAGCTCCATCAAATCTACTGGAAAGATTACTCCTTGAACCTCTAGGGGCACATTCCTGAACAATTTATCTACCTTTACTAACTGTCCTAGTGGACTAATCACAGTCATCTCACTAACAGTACTCATACACAAGATACCCATGCTTCCAGACACAGTGCATGCAATGTATGAGTGCGTAGACCCAATATCAATTAGAGCAGTATAATGTACCTTATGGATTAGGCAAGTACTGGTTATAACATCTGGGGCGCCTCCATCCTCTCGGCGCCATGCAGCATATACCAGAGCTTGCTGCCTTGCCTCAGTATTACCAACACCTCTGCCTTGTGCTCTGCCACCTCGCCCCATACCATTTCCACCTCTGGCCTGACCACGGCCTCTCGGTGGCTGCTGAACACCTCTCTCTGGTTGTACATAACCCTGTCCTGTAACTTACATCTGAACACGTATTTGAGGATAATTTTTAACTTGGTGCTCTATAGACCCACTTATAAAACATGCCCCAATCTTCTTCCAGCACTCACCCAGATGATGTCTCCCACAATCTGCATAAGGCTGCGATCTCGCAACAGGAACCCCAACTCAGACTGGCCCATCAAACTTGGCCTTCTTTTTAGACCCACCAAAAGAACTTGAGGGCCTTGAATCCCTCTTAATTCTACCCCTATCCTTTCTCGATTCTCGCGCTCAGAGCGCTTTACATCCTCGACTATTTTTGCCTTTTCTACGAGGGCAGCAAAATCTCGCTCCCTCTGCAGAGCTATCAGGACTCGTAACTCATCTCAGAGGCCATCCTTGAAACGCACACAGCGCTCATATTTAGTGGCTACCATCCCACGAGCATAGCAGCTAAGTCGTAAGAACTCTACCTCATATTCTGCCACAAATTTATTCCCCTGGGTCAAGCTCAAAAATTCCCTTCCTCGGGCATCCATATAACTTGTGCCCACATATTTCCCTTGGAAAGCCGCCTTAAAGAAATCCCATGTTAATCGGTCGGCCTGAGAACCCTCTCTCACGGTAAGCCACCACTGATAGGCCTCGTCTCGCAGTAAAGACACTGCACCTTTTAGTTTTTGCTCGGAAGTGCAGTTGAGATTGTCTACTATTCTCTTCGTGGCTTTCAACCAACATTCAGCCACATTAGGGGTTACTCCAGAAATACCCCTAAAAATTTCTGCTCCATTTGACCGGAGTCATCCCGAAATTGACCCACTGCCCACAACACCCGTATTGGTTCCAGCAACTCTCTTCAGAATTCAGAGCATAGCCTGGGATAGTGCATCATCCCCAGCTGCTCGATCGAATGATCCTATCTCAATTACCGGTGAAGCTGGAGTCTCCCTAGCCTCAACGTTAGGCATGTGGCCCGATGCCGAAGACTCAGCCCTAGCACTTCCACGGCCTCTACCGCGGCCTCTTGTACCTCTTCCGCGAGTACTTCTAGTGCTTATATCAATTCTCGTATTATCTGTTTTATAAGTTTTATGTTTTAGTTAGTAATTCCAAAAATTATTAACAGATGTCTTATAAAAAGTAGTAATCAGAGTTTGTTTTTGCAGATCGAGGTCTCACTACAGTTTTTAGTTTCTTATAGTTTCAGTTTACTCTAACTAGAGTATCACAGTATTATCTAAAGTAACCTCAGTATTGTGTTTCAGTCTGAACAATCATCAGTTAGCAAGAAACTTACAGATTTAGTGCCGGGGACTCGGTGTGCCACACTTGCGAATCCTCTAAAATATTTCAAGAACAGTTTTCCAGAATTTCAAACATTTTCAAAACTCATTCCACAGCCAAGTTTTGTAACCTGGCTCTGATACCACTAAATGTAACACCCCAAACCTGGCCCAGACGTTATGGTCAAATTCGACGTGTCACATCGAACTGTCTTTCAAAAATGAGGACTTATGAATCAAAACTTGTCGTCAAAAACCTATTTGTGATTTTGTTTTTTTTTTTTAAAAAAAACTTTAGTGAATTAAGTTCTTTGCTATTACCAAAGCATCTTGTCAAAACTTTTTACCAGATTAATTGCTTTTGATATGCTAAATTGTTTTAGATTGCGAAACCTTTTAAAACCTTGAAGTTGAAATGCATGTCTTCGAAAAACAGTTATTATTTTGGAAACTCGACTTCTTATAACTAGCAGTTCTTAAGTAAGTAAATAAAAGCCCAATTATAAATTAAATCCCATAAATGGCCTTACTAAAAAAAATAAAACCTAAAGCAAAACTTCAAGTATAAATAAAACCAAATGTAAATTAATTGCAGTCATGTGGCCACCTCCGAGTCCCTCGTAACACGAAATCACCTATAGCTGGAGTCGATTGATATATAGCTTACAGTAACAGTCTAGGCCTGAACCCTACTCAGAAATAGTACAGAGTGGGCTTTAGCCCAATACAGTAACAATGTGGGCCTTAGCCCAATACAGTAACAATACAGTACAATAATGCAACCTAACCCAATCCAGCCAACACACCACTCCATACCACCAGCACACCATGTGGGGACAAAGTTGACCCACCCAGCCAACACATCAATATCGCAACATAGCTGCCAATAATAATATTGCAGCAAAGCTGCCAATATCAGTATATGTGGCAAAGCCACCAGTAACGGTATATGTGGCAAAGCCACCAGTACAGTACATTTCCTCTCTAGCAATATCCCAACCACATGCAGAATGTCATATCATAAATCATACGTGTATGCCTCTGAAGGGGTATAACGATCATTTTAATCTATTAGGGGTAAAATAGTCAATTTACCCTTTAGGGGTATTTTGGTCATTTTACCTGTCTTGGGGTCCAGACCCGCATAACGACCCCTCTGAAGGTTTAAATTTGCCTTGAGCGATTCAAGCAGCCTTAACGGTCATAACGGTGTAAATGGGCCCAAGGCCCATTATTCGGCCCAAGTGGGGCCACACGCTTGTGTGGCCAATTTAGCCCAGGTTTAGCCATGGCTATACGAACTACACAACCCAGTCCAGTATTTACCACGTATCATGAGTTTTATCCTTGTGGAGCCCATGAGCCTTTTGGGCCCGCAAGACCCATTTCGGCCCAACATGACCCAAAACAGCCTAAGCCCATGGGAACGCCCACGGTGGCCTCTACAATCTTACACCCATGATTCGTGGGCTTGGTTTACCGCACAAGCGGTCGCACGCTCATGCGGCCTCAAACGTCTTATTTTTGGCTTTTTTAACTTTTGCCGATCTACTGTTGAAAGAGGGTGTGATTACACACCTGGTTGTGAATACTTGCAAAAAGCCTTCAAATACCAACCTATATTAATCAAGACATTTGGTTAAACATTTGGCACTAGGGTTAACACCCACTTGCTAATACTTAATCCCAAAAAGAATAACATTAACACTTGCCTTAATCAACGAATGTGGTTTAACCCGTCAATAATGTTAGTCGCATAAACCAAGGATTTGAATCGAAAAACTCATTAACAACAATCGCATAAACCAAGGATTTGAATCGATACCTATTGCCTAAATAAAACTCAAAACCAGAGATAGGGCCTTCGGTCAACTCCCCAACATGTTAGCCCACATACTTACCCTAAGTCGAGTGATAAGAAAATGATTTTGACGACTAAATATCACAAAAAACTCCTTCAGTTCTCGAGGAATTCTGAGAATCAAAAGAATAGCACACCTAAAAGAAGAAGACAAGAATCAGCTATAAGGGAACAAAAGAAGGGAAGAGCATTCTGATTTAAGCTGAGGTAACATGGAAAAGATCAAAGAAAAACAAGCAAGAGTCAAATGTACCTACAATAGCCGTCAAGCCGCAACAAGATGAAGAGGTGAGGAGGAGAGAATCAGTCATGAACCAATGGATAAAACTGAAATGGATGAAAAAAGGAGGAGAAGAGGCAATGAGCAATCGGTTTACCAACAAAAAGGGAGCAAAGAGGGAAGAAGGAAAAGAAGCACAAAGAAGAGAGAAAAGAGAGGTTCGACCAGGAGAGAAAAACCGAATGACAGAATAGTAAAGGAGAGAAAATGTGTATTTGGCCTACCAAAATAAAGAGATTAAGGGAAAGAGACTTGGTTACCAGAGAACAGAAACCACAAATTCGAAAGGTACAAAGAAGCATTCAGCTTACCAGCAATTGACCAAAGTGCAATTTAGGTTGTCACGAACCAAGAATATTCGGCTAGAGAGAAAAAAATGCGAAAGAAAGAGTGTCAAAAGAGAAACCGAAACAAGGAAAACTCCCCCCAAAAAAGTGACAGTTGAAATTCTAAGTAGCTAGAATCCCAATTCAGCACTACCACATCCATACCCTCAACATCCTTGATTTTCTCCTAATATCTCTCCATGATTCTCTCCACAAATCACCCCCATCCCATTCAAACTCTATTCAAACTCTCATGCCAATTCAACCTCAGAGTCTCAATCCAACTCCATTACCTACATAGGTCAAACAACAAAATAAATATTCCACTGTGTAACCCAGGACTCGAACTCAAGTCCCCCAGCAGAAGCAGCACGCCACCTTGCTACTAGACCACATGCTCTCTTTGTGTCATAAAACAAGCACTATTATTTATAAGGCCTATATGACAGTGTCTAGATTCATTTAAGAGCAAAACTAAAAATTCTATAAAAGCCAAGACTTGAACTCAGGCTTCTCAGACACTCCCAAACACACCCAAATCACTTAGCCATTAAAGCAAACATGTAATTTGTATCAGATAATACAAAATTAAAGACTCTAAATTTTTGGGCGTTACAACCGTATCCGAATATGAATGGGGATTTGTTTAGTTGAGTAAGTATGCTAAGAAATGAGCTTTAATCTAGGTTGAAATGTGTAAACGCTTTGAAGAGGGCTTGAATGAAGATATCAAGTTATTTATTGGGATTATCAAAATAAGGGAATTTGCAGTACTAGCCAACCGAGCACACAAAGCTGAGGAACTAAGTAAAGAAAAGAAACAGGCTGAAAGAGAGGCTTAGGTTTCTGGAAAAAGAATTTTGAGTAAGCCACAATCATTTGCTTATAAGAAATTAAGGATGTATTATGATCGTGTTACCACCTCTACGGGATATTTTGGAAGAAAGTGGGGCTCTCAATGTTCTAACTCGAGGTCTTCATCTCTATTTGTGACCAATGTGGGTATTGTCGGTAGTCCCAAACCGAAATGTAAATATTGTAACAAATTTCATCATGGGGAATGTCGGTCCAGAAGTGAAGCTTGTTTCAAATGTGGTTCACTTGACCATTTTCTTAGAGATTGTCCAGAAAGAGTTGGAAAAGAAATAGAACAAGCTCCGAAGCTGAGTAGTCCTATCTCAAAGGGCAGACTGCCTCGCCATCCTGGCAATGTTAGCGGTAGTTGAGGTACTACCAAAGATAATACAGTTAGATCTGAGGCACGAGCACCTACAAGGACATATGCTATTCGTGCTAGAGAAGATGTCTCTGCACCAGACGTCATTACTGGTACCTTTTCTCTACTTGTTACTGATATTACTACATTGATTGATCCTGGTTCCACACATTCATATATATGCACGAACTTAGTGTTTGTGAAAAATTTACCTATTGAATTCACTGAAATTGTGGTTAAAGTTTCAAACCCCCTGGGCCAGTGTGTTATGGTGGATAAAGTTTGTAAGAATTGTCCATTAATGGTAAAAGGTTATTGCTTTTTGGCTAACTTGATGCTATTGCCATTTGATGAATTTGATGTGATCTTGGGAATGGATTGGTTAACCCGATATAATGCAGTAGTAAATTGTAAGCAGAAATATATTGTATTAAAATGTGAAAATGGTGAATTACTTCATGTTGAATCTAATAAACTAGATGGACTACCTAATGTGATTTCAGCAATATCAGCATAGAAATATATCCGAAAGGGTTATGATGCTTACCTTGCATATGTGTTGGATACTAAAGTATCTGAGTTAAAGATTCAGTCAGTGCTGGTAGTATGTGAATTTCTTGATGTATTCCCAGAAGTGGAATTCTCTATAGATCTTGTTCCGGGTACAACACCTATATCCATAGCACCTTACAGAATGGCTCCTAATGAATTGAAAGAGCTGAAAGTACAGTTGCAAGAGTTGATTGACAGAGGTTTTGCTCGACTTAGTTTCTCACCCTGGGGTGCGCCTGTTCTATTTGTAAAGAAGAAGGATGGAACGTCGAGGCTGTGCATTGATTACAGACAGCTCAACAAATTTACAATAAAGAACAAGTATGCATTGCCTCAGATCGATAACTTGTTTGACCAATTAAAGTGTGCTACTGTATTTTCGAAGATTGATCTCCATTCTGGTTACTATCAACTACGGGTAAAAGAATCAGATGTACCAAAGATAGTTTTTAGAACCAGGTATGGACACTGAGTTTCTTGTAATGCCATTCAGCTTGACAAATGTACCTACAGTGTTTATGGATTTGATGAATAGAACTTTTAGCCCGTATTTAGATAGGTTTGTGGTGGTATTTATAGATGATATTTTGGTTTACTCTCGGAATGAAAATAATCATGCTGAGCACTTGAGAATAGTGTTGCAAACTTTGTGAGAGAAACAACTGTACGCCAAATTTAGTAAATGTGAATTTTGGCTACGGAAAGTTGGTTTTCTTGGGCATATAGTATCTGTTGAAGGTGTCAAAGTAGACCCGAATAAAATTTTAGCCATAGTTAATTGGAAGCCACCGAAGAATATGTCTGAAGTTTGAAGTTTGCTGGGACTAGCTGGTGATTATCGGAGATTTGTAAAAAGTTTTTCAATGATAGCTACTCTTATGACTCGTTTGTTACAGAAAGATGTGAAATTTGAATAGATAAAGAAATGCCAGTAGAGCTTTGACAGATTGAAGGCTTTATTGACAGAAACACTTGTGTTAGTCCAGCCAGAATTGAGTAAGGAATTTACAGTTTATAGTGATGCGTCATTTAATGGTTTAGGTTGTGTTTTGATGCAATATGGTAAGGTAGTAGCCTATGCTTCACGACAGCTGAAGCCACATGAAAAGAACTACTTGACACACGATCTTGAATTGGCAACCATAGTGTTTGCATTGAAAATTTGGCAGCATTACTTGTTTGGAGGAAAATGTCACTATTCACCGATCATAAAAGCCTGAAATACTTGATGTCACAGAAAGATTTGAATTGGAGACAACATAGATGGCTTGTGTTATTGAAAGGTTATGATCTTGTCATTGAAATATTATGATCTTGTTATTGACTACCATTCGGGAAGGGCCAACGTAATGGCAGATGCTTTGAGCAGAAAAGCCCTGTATACTTTGTGAGCAATGAGTACCCGATTATCGTTGTCTAATGATGGCTCAATCATAGCTGAGTTAAAAGCTAGACCAACATTTTTGCAACAAATTTCTGAAGCTCAGAAAAACGATAGCAAGTTGCAAGGAAAACGGGTACAAAGTGAATCGACTACTGACTCAGAATTTCATATTGAGACTGATGGTTGTTTGTTATTCAGAGGTAGAGTATGTGTACCAAAAAGTTCAAAACTAGTATAGAAAATTTTGAATGAAGCTCACAATGGTAAAATTTCTATTCATCCTGGTAGTAATAAAATGTATAATAATCTGAAAAAGATGTATTGGGGGTTGAGGATGAAAAGAGATATCTCTGAGTTTGTATCTAAGTGTTTGATATGTCAACAAGTAAAAGCTAAACATCAGTTCCCTTCTGGACTATTACAGCCAGTAACGATACTAGAATGGAAATGGGAAAGAATTACTATGGACTTTGTAACGGGGTTACCCCTGTCTTCAAGGAAGAAAGATACCATTTGGATAATTGTTGATCGGTTGACAAAGTCTGCGCACTTTATTCTAGTACGTATGGATTATTCCTTGGGTAGATTGGCTTAATTATACGATTCTGAGATTATCAAATTGCATAGAGTGCCTGTCTCCATTATTTCAGATAGAGACCCTCGATTTACATCTCGATGCTGGAGCAAATTGCAAGAAGCTC
Source organism: Gossypium longicalyx (assembly GCA_025698465.1). NCBI lineage: Eukaryota > Viridiplantae > Streptophyta > Magnoliopsida > Malvales > Malvaceae > Gossypium > Gossypium longicalyx. The sequence goes on from CM046995.1 coordinate 51,104,807, forward strand.
TAGGTACTCAGTTACATTTTAGCACTGCATTTCATCCCCAGATAGATGGTCAATCTGAGCGGGTAATACAGATCTTAGAAGATATGTTTCGATGTTTGGTACTTGAGTTTGAAGGTAACTGGGAGAGGAATTTTCCTTTGGTTGAATTTGCTTATAATATCAGTTATCAGTCTAGTATTAAAAGGGCACTGAATGTAGCCTTGTATGGATGCAAATGTAGAACTCCATTGTATTGGACAGAAGTCAGTGAGAAAAAGTTACACGGAGTTGACTTGGTTCGAGAGACAGAGGAAAAGGTGAAAGTAATTCGGGACAATTTGAAAGCAGCCTCAGACCGTCAAAAGTCATACGCTAATTTGAAACGAAAAGAAATAGAATTTCAAGTCGATGACAAAGTATTCTTGAAAGTGTCACCTTGGAAGAAAGTTCTCCGGTTTGGACACAAAGGAAAACTGAGTCCACGGTTCATTGGACCATATGAGATTATAGAAAGAATTAGACCGATTGCATATCTGTTAGCTTTACCACCAGGGCTTGATCGGATTCATAATGTTTTTCATGTGTCTATGCTACAGTGGTATCGATCCGATCCTTCACATGTTATCTATCCGACAGAGGTAGAGATTCAGCCTGATATGACATATGGTGAAGAACCAATCAAAATCTTAGCCCGGGAAACAAAAGAGTTAGGAAATAAAAAAGGTAGCTTTAGTAAAAGTTCTTTAGCAACGACACGGTATTGAAGAGGCTACCTGGGAGCCAGAGGATACTATGAGGAAGCAATACCTGAATCTTTTTACTGGTAAGATTTTCGAGGGCGAAAATCCCTAATAGGGGGAGAGTTGTAACAACCAATTTTTCAGTGAAATCGAAACAGTGGTTACGGGACCACAAATTTGACCCAAAAATATAAATTATTTTTATTTTATTATATGGTCCATAATATGGTAGATATGTTGTGTGAAAATTTTGATATGAAAATTTTATCGATTTAGTTCTTAATTTAGAGAAGGACTAAATCGCATAAAATGCGAAAGTTGAATTCTAGTAGCTATAAGGATCAAATAGCTATGTAATTCAAAACTTAAGGTCCTTATATGGTAATTAAACCATTAAGAAAAGTATGTAGATTTTTCTTAATGACTCATCCATGGAAATATAGAAAAAGGGTAAGGACTAAATTGAAAATACCAAAATACTTACTTAATTAAAAGATGTTAAAAGAAAATATCATCTTATTATTGTCATCTTCAACCTAAAACACATGGAAACCCTAGGAGAGAAAAGAAACTTTCAAGGCGTAAATGGGTAAGTTCTCTTGTCTTGTTTTTAGTAATTTTGGTATTTTTTAAACCGGAATAGCTTAATCTCTCTATTTGAGGGATTAATTTGAAAAGTTATCAAGGTATGAAAATGGGTCAAGGATGTATATGCTGGAAATTAGAAATTTATGGTAGAAAATGAAAGATTATTGAAAGATAAACAACTTCTACAAAGTGATTTTTGATGAAAACATAATTTAGGGACTAAAATGAAAAGTTGTAAAATTTGATGAAAATTTTTGAAATTTAATGAATACATGTGCTGGAAAATTTTAACGGGGCTTTGGTTATGTAACACCCCTTACCCATATTCGACGCCGGAACAGGGTACGAGGCATTACCAGACTTATACACGAGCAATCTTACAAAACTGAGACATAAATTTTCCATCCAAAGTTAAAACTTTTTGCATTCAATCCTAAGGTACCTAATATGAGCCTACGATGTAACACCCCGTACCCGAGACCGTTGCCGGATTCGAACACGAGGTGTTAACAGACTTAATTCATTGCTTAAACAGCACAAACAATTTAATTTTTAAAATTTTCAGACAAGCTAGCAATTTGCGTCACAGTCGCTTAAAAATTCATATCTCTAGTTCCAAAACTCAAAATCTATTTCCATAAATTTTCTCTGAAACTAGACTCATATATCTATTTACTAATTTTTTTCTAGAATTTTTGGCTAGGCCAATTAGTACAGTTTATTGGTTAAATTCTCCCCTGTTTCAGGGTTTGACTGCTCTGACCTCTGTGTATTACGAATCAGATATATCTCTGTACAAAATTTCAATGACTATGAAGTTTGTTTCTTTTAAAACTAGACTCAATAAGAAATCTGTAAATATAAATTATGACTTCTAACTATTTTTATACAATTTATGGTGAATTTCCAAAGTCAAAACAGGGGATCCAGAAATCACTCTGGCCCTATTTTACAAAAATTCAAATGTCTCATAAATTGTAATTCATATACCTATTTTGTTCAATCCATATGAAAATAGACTAATTAAGCTTCAATTTCATAACTTACTCATCATTTAATTCCATTTCTACTATTTTTAGTGATTTTTCAAATTTACATCACTGTTGCTGTTAGATTCTGTTTTATGGCAAATTTCACTTTACTAAGGATTTTCATGGACTAAATATCATTTTAAACATACATAACATCAAATATGACTTAGATTGACCATTTCAATGACTAATCCTTTACAAACCCTTTCCTTGATTGACCATTGCAATGACTAATCATTTACAAACCCTTTTCTTGCCAAACCATAGCCATATCATAAGATCAATTACTCAAAGTGAGTATTTTGCCATACATGCCACATTCAAAATATAAAAGCCATTTTTCCGATTTAAGCCTTCGGATAGTGTGAACGAGTCTTCGACCTATCCCGATTCTCAAGTCGACTTGTCAAAACTACAATGAAAGAAAAGGAGGGAGTAAGCATAAATGCTTAGTAAGTTCACATGCAAATAGCAAGTAACATAATCACACAATCCCACATAAAACATCATTTACATTTAATATCTTCCTACGATTTCATCTTATCAAGTTTTCAACCCGAGGGTTTAGGCACATACCTGTCAAATTTTCTCATTTACCACACTTACCAACATGTCACCTTCGTTTTAGGCATTCTCCTTATTTTCTTAAGATCCACCAGTTGAACACATCGGAATATAATTCGAATACACGGAAAGTTTGTACATAAGTGCCACATATGTAGCCAAGCTACCATGTAACCCGCCCATAAGCGAACTCAGACTCAAATCAATGAGCTTGGGTGTTCGCATCCATGAGTGAACTCGGACTCAACTCAACGAGTTCGGACATTTGCATCCATAAGTGAACTCGGACTCAACTCAACGAGTTCGGATGCCCAACCATCCTAGTGACATGTCACTTGTATTCTAATCTATTCCCAAGGTTCAAACGGGCTTTTTCCTCGATTACACATCTTTGCCGTCTTCCACGGAACATCGACACCGATACTCGGTAGCAATTCATAATTTACATATTATTCAATAATAACCATAAAGAATAATGTTTCATGATACTAATCATCATATCACATAAATAATATTAAATTACTTAGAATGAAAATTATGTTACTACATTTACATATGAACTTACCTCGATACAAAATATTAGCAATCAAGCCTATTCCTTGTAAACTTTGTTTTTCCCTCGATCAGGACTTGAATCTCGTTTCTCTTTATCTATAATGCCAAATTAATCTTATTTAATACGTACATTCATCAAAACAGCCTGAAATACGAACTTTGGAAAAATTACCATTTTGCCCCTAAACTTTTGCAAAATTACACTTTTGCCCCTAGTCTCGGGAATTAAACTTCATCCCATTTTCTTATGTTTTATGACATGCTGATCATTTTTCCCTTCTATGGCAACACCAAATTCTCATTCTAACATGTACTTATAACTATTAGGTATTTTTACCGATTAAGTCCTTTTTCTCATTTTCACTTAAAACTGAGTAGCACAAGTTGTCTAGCATAATTTAAAACCTCATATTCTATCATAAAACACCAAAATACACAAATTTAACCTATGGGTATTTTTCCAAATATAAACCCTAGGTTAAATTATTGCTAGCATAAGCTAAATCGAGCTACCGGGGTTCCAAAAACGTAAAGAACATTAAAAACAGGCATAGAAATCACTTACAATCAAGGCTTAAAAGTTGAAAAAACCCTAGCTATGGAGAGAGCAAGATTCGGCAGCAACTATATGGAGAAGATGACTATTTTGTGTTATTTTTCTCATTTTATTTCATTTAATATGCAAATGACCAAAATACCCTTAATACCTTTCGTTGAAAATTTTCATGTACAAGCCCATTTTTGTCCAAAATTTTAGAAATTGGTCAAATTTCTATTGAGGCCCTCCCCATTAATATTCCAAAGTAATTTCATACTAAAAACTTCTAGAATGCAAGTTTTGCAAGTTATTCGATTTAGTCCCTAATTTCAAATTAAGCACTTTATGCATAGAATTTCGTCACGAAATTTTCACACAATCATGCAATCATATCATAAACATCAAAATAATTATAAAATAATTATTTCTATCTCGGATTTGTGGTCACAAAACCACTATTCCGATTAGGCCCTAATTCAGGATATTACACACGAGGCCCAAAATATGCATTGGAAGCTGTTCGGGACTAAACCGAAAACTTTAGAAAATTTAACAACACTTAGAAAATTTTTCACTAAACAGGGGTCACACGCCCGTGTGGCTTGGGACACGCCCGTGTGGGCAGGCTGTGTGGTCACACACGCTTGTGTCCCTAACTTGTGTAACTCTCTGTTTGTCACCCAAGAACAAGTTAAAGACACACAGCCAAGTCACACGCCCGTATGCTAGGCCATGTGGTCAATTTAATAATTTTGATTTTTCATAAAATAGGTGCAGACTTCACAAACCAAGACACATGCCTGTGCCTTTGGCCGTGTCATCCATACGGTTGAGACACACACCCCTGTATCTGCCCATGTGCTCAATTCTGAGCATTCTGTTTTGCAACAATTAAGGTGCAGGGGACACACGGCCAAAACACATGCCCATGGGGCAAGCCGTGTGTCACACACGGCCTAGACACACGCTCGTGTGTCTACCCGTGTGGACAAAAATAAGGCTATTTACCAAGCCATTTTGTCACCCTTTGTTGCACACACCTACACAACAACGTATAAGACCAATCCAAGCATATACATACAACCAAATCTGCCACAACCAAGTCATCAACACCTCATTCACATACTCACATTTATCAATTCAAATTATGCAAATTCCCACATTCATGAAAAGCATCATCATAAACATATATACTTATACCAATATTAGCCAATTTCAAATGGCCATTAACAAGATTAATTACTAACCAATATAGGCCAACACATGAGGCCAATTCAATTATGAAACATACAAAATGACCAAGTCCCTATACATGTCATAACTCAAAATGTTGAATTCATTGGTACCTAAAATAATAAGTTGATAGTGAGTGGATCCCCGACAGTCTTCGATCCCCGAGCTAGCTTGCTGACACTATAAGACAAGGGAAAAGAAAGGGGAGTAAGCTATATAGCTTAGTAAGTTCCTATGCAAATAATAAGCATCATATCCAAACATTTAACATACAATTAACTTGATGATAATTGGCATAAATATTTTTAAGATATTATTATCATAACTTACTCAATCGTAACCTTACCGAGGGTTCATCACATAACGAGCTCATTACATATGATTTTTAAATACATACCTGTGTCATCTCGAATTGGATTTACACACAATTCATTTTTGACATACTCGTTAAATTATCTGTTCAGTTTCCCTCTGAAGCACTTGGAATACTAAAGGATACTCGGGAATCTCGTTCACACAGTACCATACCAATGCCATATCCCAGATATGGTCTTACATGTAGTCTTGTATCGATGCCAATAGCCCAAATATGGTCTTACACGAAGTATCATATCGATGCCATATCCCAGATATGGTCTTATACGTAATCTTAGTAACCCTAATGTCATGACATTTGTATCCTATCTATTCCTAAGGTTCAACCGGGATTTCACACCTGTTGAAACTTTGTCAAATATGTCCAAGGGTCAATCACAATTCATACAATAATAAAATCATTTAAAACATAATTAAAACAATACATTATTTACATACGAACATACCTCGGTACAAAAATAGTAGAAATGAGACCTAATCGTCAAACACTTTATTTTCCCCCGATGGTTCGAACCTCGTTTCTCTTGATAATTGAGCTTGAAAAGTGGTAAAACCCTAGCTATGTCTTCTCCCTTCAAGTTTCAGCCAAGCAAGAAGATGATGGACTAAATTTTGCTTTTATTTTACTTACTTTGTCTTTAATTGACAAATTATCAAAATGCCTTTTTTTATAAAACATGAAATTTCTCTTACCTCATGTCCATTTTTGTCTACTAACTTAACAAATGGTATAATTACCATTTAAGGACATTCAATTTAAAATTTCATAATAATTAGACACCTCTAGCATGTAGAACTCAACTTTTGCACTTTTTATAATTTAGTCCTTTTTTGCTAAATTGAGTGCTCAAACGTCAAAATTTGCGAACGAAATTTTCACGAAATCATTCCATAAAACTGTATACCATGAAAATGTAATAAAAAATGTTTTTCTACGTCAGATTCGTGGTCTCGAAACCACTATTCTAACTAGGCCCAAAACCGGGTTGTTACAACTCTCCCCCCTTTAGGGATTTTCGTCCCCGAAAATCTTACCAGAAAATAGGTTTGGGTACTGTTTTCTCATAGATTCCTCAGGTTTCCACGTAGCCTCTTTGACCCCATGTCGTTGCCATAAAACTTTCATTAAGGCTATACTTTTATTTCTCAATTGTTTAACTTCACGAGCTAAAATCTTGATCAGTTCTTCACCGTACATCATATCAAGTCGAATCTCAACTTCTGTCGGTGAAATCACATGTGAAGGATCAAAACGGTATTGTCGCAACATCGACACATGAAACACATTATGGATCATTTCCAACTCTATCGGTAAAGCTAACCGATATGGCACTGGCCCTATTTTTTCAATAACTTTATACGACCCAATGAAACGTGGACTCAACTTGCCTTTACGACCAAATCTGATAATCTTCTTCCACGGAGATACTTTCAGAAATACTTTATCACCGATCTAAAATTCAATCTCTTTTCTTTTCAAATCCATGTACGACTTTTGCCGATCTAAAGTAGCTTTCAAGCAATCATGGATTACCTTTACTTTTTCTTTGGTTTCTCTAACCAAATCAACCCCATGAATCCGCCTCTCACTGAGCTCGGTCCAGTACAATAGAGTTTGACACTTGCGGCCATACAATGCCTCATATGGTGCCATCTTTATACTCAACTGAAAACTGTTATTATAAGCAAATTTGACCGATGGTAGATATTTCTCCCAACTACATTCAAACTCTAAAACATAACAGTGAAGCATATCTTCGAGTACCTGAATCGTTCTTTCAGATCGACCGTCGGTTTGTGGATAAATACAGTACAAAAGTTCAACTTTGTACCCAAAGCCTCATATAATTTCTTCCAAAATCTCAAAGTGAACCTTGGATCTCTATCCGAAATAATAGAAATAAGCACTCCGTGCAATCTCACAATCTCAAAAATATGTAATTCGGCTAACTTATCAAGTGAGTAGTCAGTACGTATCGGTATAAAATGAGCCGATTTCGTTACTCTATCAACAACAACCCAGACGACATATTTCTTTTTCGGAGTCAAAGGCAACGCAGTTACAAAGTCCATAGTAATCCTATCCCACTTCCACTCAAGTACCATCACTGGCTGAAGTAAACCCGAAGGCACTTGGTGTTTAGCTTTCACTTGTTGACAAATCAAACATCTCGAAACAAATTCTGAAATATCTCGTTCCATACCTGACCACCAATAAAATTTCTTAAAATCATTATACATTTTTGTACTACCCGAATGCACAAATAAACAACCATTATGTGCTTCATGAAGAAATTTCTGAATAAGTTCATCATTTTTCGGTACATAAATTCTACCTTGGAACGTCAAACAATCATCGGATCCGATATGAAAATTTAAATCACTACCTGATTGACAAAGAACTCTTTTGGCTTGCAAATCACTGTCACATTTCTGAGCTTCACAAATTTGTTGAAGAAATAATGGTCAGCTCTAAACTCAACTAGGATCGAACCATTATCAGATGAAGTCAACCGTGTACTCATCGCTCTCAAAGCAAACAAAGTCTTTCTACTCAATGCATCTGTGACTATATTTGCCTTACCTAGGTGGTAACCAATTACTAGCTCATAATCTTTCAATAACTCGAGCCATCTCCGTTGCCGCAAGTATAAATCTTTCTGAGTTATCAAGTATTTTAAACTCTTATGATCAGTAAAGATACGGCATTTCTCACCGTACAAATGATGTCTCCAAAATTTTAAAGCGAACACAATGTCGGCTAATTCCAAATCATACGTTGGATAATTCTTCTCGTGCGGTTTCAACTGCCTCGAGGCATAAGCTATCACTTTGCCCTCTTGCATCAACACACATCGTAATCCATTTTGTGACGCATCACTATATATCACAAACTCTTTTCCAGACTCAGGTTGCACTAAAATTGGCGCCTTAGTCAATAATGCTTTCAACTTCCTAAAACTTTGTTGACATTTTTCAAACCATTCAAATTTAACATCTTTTTGCAACAGCTTGGTCATAGGAGTAGCAACCATCGAAAATCCTTTGACAAAACATCAGTAATATCTAGCTAAGCCCAAAAAGCTTCTAACTTCAGATGCATTCCTCGATGGTTTCCAATCAACAATCGCTGAAATCTTGCTTGGATCAACCCGGATACCATCACCTAAAATAATATGTCCCAAAAATCTAACTTCTCGGAGCCAAAACTCACTTTTACTGAATTTAGTGAACAACTGCTTATCTCTCAAGGTCTGAAATATAGTTCTCAAGTGCTCGGTATGCTCAGATTCGTCTCGAGAATAAATCAGAATATCATCGATGAACACAACCTCAAACTTATCTAAATACTGCTAGAAAATTCTATTCATCAAGTCCATAAAAACAGCAGGTGCGTTAGTTAGTCCAAAAGGCATAACAAGAAATTCATAGTGGCCATACCTTGTCCTGAAAGCGATTTTCGACACATCCGTCTCTTTAACTCTCAACTGATAATAGCCAAATCTCAAGTCAATTTTCGAGAACACTGTTGCTCCTCTCAACTGATCAAACAAGTCATCAATCATTGGCAAAGGATACTTGTTCTTTATAGTCACCTTGTTGCGCTGTCGATAATCGATATAAAGTCTCATAGATCCGTCTTTGTTCTTTACAAATAACACTGGAGCACCCAGGGAGAAAAACTTGGTCTCGCAAAACCCTTATCCGTCAACTCTTGCAACTGAGCTCTTAATTCTTTCAATTTAGTTGGAGCCAGTTTATACGGAGCAATTGATATCAGTAAGGTCCCTGGTACTAAATCAACACCAAATTCAACTTCTCTAATCGAAGGCAACCGAGGCAACTATTCTAGAAACACATCCAGATATTCACAAACTATCGGCACTGACTCAATTTTCAATTCAGACATATTTGTATTCAACACATAAGCAAGATAAGCTTCACAACCTTTCCTCGCGTATTTTTGGGCAAATATCGAAGAAATCACAACAGGTAACTCACCCGACTCATCTAAATCAATTCGAAGAGTTTCACCATTTTCACATTTCAGTTCAATAAATTTTTTTACAGTTCACTACGACATCATGCAGTGTCAACCAATCCATACCCAAAATAACATCGAATTTATCAAATGGCAACAACATTAAATCAGTCGAAAAATAGTGACTTCGAATCATCAAGGGACAATTCTTGCAAACTCTATCAACTAATACATGTTTGCCTAAGGGGTTTGACACTCTAATCACAAACTCAGTAAATTCAACAAGAAAGCTCTTACTAGCTACCAATTTCACACAAACATAAGAATGGGTCGACCCACGATCAAGCAATGCAATTACATTAGTATTATAGACAGAAAAAGTACAAGCGATAATATCGGGAGATGTCGCTTCTTCATGAGCACGGATGGCATAGGCTCTAGCAAGTGCTCGAGCTTCAGATCTCACAGTTGAATCCTTCGTCACACCTTTACTAATAGTTCCATTTTCGGTATTCCTCGGTGGCCTACCCCTATTAGTAGTATTACTTAGCCTTGCACTCTGAAATTTTTCTTTCTCAGCCATTTTAGGGCAATCTCGAATAAAATGCTCTTGAGAATCGTACTTGAAACAAGCCCGATCATTCATCCTACACTCACTGGGATGTCTTCTTCCACAATGCTAACATTCAGGTTTGTTAAGCCTTACATTACCTACACTTGCCATTGAAGTGGCTTGAGATTTAAAACTCGAGTATTGCTTCCCACGGTCACTGTGAGAATACCCAGATGATACATTCAAATGGGAATACTTTTCTTTAGATTTCTTTGAATGAGATGGAAATGACTTACAATCAGCTCTAGCTTTACAATCAGCTTTCCTCTTCTCTTTATTCAACTCTTCAGCCTTATAAGCTCGCTCAACTAACACTACAAATTCTTTTAGCTCTAAGATCCTAACTAACACACGAATATCCTCATTCAATCCATCCTCAAACCTCTTGCACATGATAGCCTCATTGGATACACATTCTCGAGCATATTCACTAAGTTTGACAAATTCTCGCTCATCCTCTGTCACTGACATTCGGCCCTATTTCAGCTCAAGAAATTCCTTACCTTTGTGATCGATGAACCACTGACTAATATATTTCTTCCAGAACTCCTCTTGAAAGAATTCCTAGGTAATCCTCTCTCTAAGTACACAGATACTAGTGTATTCCACTAGTGATATGCAGAGTCTCGAAAAACTGAGATGGCATACTTTAAACACTCGTCCGGTGTGCATGACAGCTCATCAAATACCCTAATGGAGATTTGAAGCCAAAACTCAGCTCTCTCGGGATCATCATCCATATTAGCTCTAAAATCTTCAGCCCCGTGCTTTCGGATCTTATCAACCGGGGGCTTGTTCATTCTTACAAATTCTATACCTTGTGAAGCTACAGGAACCGGTCGAGAAATAGGTGGGGATGGAGGAGGTTGGGCATTCGAATTTGTTCGAACAAACTCCGTATACCATTCGTTCATCATATGGAGAAAGGCTTCCCTAGCCCCTTCTCCTTAACCAAACGTTGGAGGTCTAATATCAGACGGTGCTGCTTCTTGAACGGGAGTTGGCGCATTACTTTCAACGTTATCAACCTTAGCTTGGTTGGGATCCATTTACTATATGAAAACACAATTTAAAATTTTCAGGAGTCATCACACTATCACAGTTCATTTACAGCATGTATAGTTAGACTCTTACACACGCTATGTTAGTCTGAGAATCGACTAAAATAAGGCTACTTACCAAGCCATTTTGTCACCCTTTGCTACACACACCTACACAACAACATATAACACCAATCCAAGCATATACATACAACTAAATCTGCCGCAACCAAGTTATCAACACCTCATTCACATACTAATATTTATCAATTCAAATTATGCAAATTCCCACATTCATGAAAAGCATCATCATAAATATATATACTTATACCAATATTAGCCAATTTCAAATGGCCATTTACAAGATGAATTACCAACCAATATAGGCCAACACATTAGGCCAATTCAATTATGACACATACAAAATGACCAAGTCCCTATATATGCCATAACTCAAAATATTGAATTCATTGGTACCCAAAATAATAAGTTGATAGTGTGAGTGGATCTCTGACAGTCTCCGATCCCCGAGCTAGCTTGGTGACACTATAAGACAAGGGAAAAGAAAGGGAGTAAGCTATATAGCTTAGTAAGTTCCTATGTAGATAATAAGCATCATGTCCAAACATTTAACATACAATTAACATGATGATAATTGGCATAAATATTATTAAGATCTTATTATCATAACTTACTCAATCGTAACCTTACCAAGGGTTCATCACATAATGAGCTCATTATGTATGAGTTTTGCGTATATACCTGTGTCATCTTGAATTGGATTTACACCCAATTCATCTTTGACATACTCGTTAAATTACCCATTCAATTTCCTGCTGAATCACTTGGAATACTGAAGGATACTCAGGAATCTCGTTCACACAGTACCATAAAAATGCCATATCCCAGATATGGTCTTACATGTAGTCTTGTATCGATGCCAATAGCCTAGCTATGGTCTTACACGAAGCCTCATATCAATGCCATATCCCAGATATGGTCTTACACGTAATCTTAGTACCCCTAATGTCATGACATTTGTATCCTATCTATTCCTAAGGTTCAACTGGGATTTCACATGTAACACTCCTAACCCATATTTTTTGCCGGAATAGGTCTATGAGGCATTACTGATCAATTGTAACATACAACATACATTTCTCATACATGAATTCATTATCACATAAACATTAATCAAACATAATCGTATTGTCCTTTATGAGGCTCTATGAGACCTTAAAACATGCTTAAAAGAGATTCGGGACGAAACTAATAACATTTGAAAACTTTGGAAAACTCATAAAATTTTCATGTATACAGGGAGCACACGCCCGTGTGAACAGGCCGTATGCCTCACACGACCACCAAACACGCCTGTGGCACAGGCCATGTGGAAACATGGCATACATACGGACCTGCATCACACGGCCGGAGACACGCCTGTGTGCCATGACTGTGTAAAATTTGGAGGGTCTACTGACTTGGGTCACATGGCCGACCACACACCTATGTGTTAGCCCGTGTGCTACACAAGGCTAATAGACACTCCCGTCTGTCTAAGCCGTGTAACTCACTGACTTGTTTTAACAAGGATACAGCAGGCACATGGTCGAGTCACACGCCTGCGTGTTCAACCGTGTGGGGTAAAATTAGGCTTGGTTTAAGCCACATTTCTCACCCACTTTAAGCATACTTAAAACACAACAATTTCATACCATTTCAATACATTCAAAGGCAACCAAAGCATGCTATTTCATACACATTTCATGCCATTTATAAACCATTCATTCAACCCCTAAAATCATATCCAAAAACATACCACATCATTATGTCATAACCAACATTTTTCACCTAACGTCCTTGTGCATATTTTCTCCACATTATCAAGTAATTCTTGCCACAAAACATACCATTTCATCATCTTAAAATCATTCCATAACATGCCGTCTTCCAATCAATATTACACCAATTAACATCTAGTTAATTGAGCAGCTCATAACCATCACAAGGACCATATCAAATATGCCAAAACACAAGGCAACTATTACCACATATATCACTTATCAAACTCATAAATCAAGCCAACTCTAATAGACAAATACACACCAACATTTACATCATATACAAGCCAAATCTCATGGCTATATCATATATCATCATATCACTAGCCTATACATGTAATAGCTCGATTTAGACCCTAGTCGGAACGGTAGTTTTGGGACCACGAATCCGAGTCAAAAAATATTTAAAAATTATTTTCTATGTTTATTATGTGTGAATTAGCATGTGTGAAATTTTCGTGATTTAATTTTTTTTCATTTGAGTGTCCGATTAAATAAAAGGACTTGATCACGAAAAAAGGAAATTTGGGTGGTAAAGTGTGAAAGGGCCGAATAGTTGTTGTTCTTTTAATATGGAGGTTTTATGTTGCAATTAAACCATAATTTATAATGATGGATGATTTTGGACAACCATTATAAATGTTTCATATTAAAATTCCAAGGTTAAATAAGTAAATTAGGTAATAAAATGTATATAATATAAACATATAATTAAAAAGCCAAAGTCTTATTTTATTTCTCATGACCGAATATGAAAAGATAGAGAAAAGAATAAGGTTTCAAGGGTTTAGCCACCTTCCAAGTTTGATTCGAGGTTCGTTTTTACTCAGTTTTTGATAATTTTTACGTTTCTAAGATTGTTGCTTCAAGTACTAGTAAACCCATGTTTGAATTTTTTATTTTGGTGACTATTTTGAGTTATGTCATTGTTGAAAGCTTGTGATTTTTGTTTTTTGATGATGAAATATGAAATATATGTTTTGGGTTAACAAATTTTGTATTGGAGTTTTTGATGATTTTGAGTAATTACGACTAAATTGCAAAAATAATAATTTGAGGGACTAAAATGTAAAATAAATGAAATATATGGACTTTTATGAACATGGGTAAGATTTGGCCTAACATGGGTGTGTTGAAATTTTGTATATTTTGTATTTTGTGTAATAGGGACCAAATTGTAAAAACTGTAAAATGTCAAGGGTAAAATGATAATTTGCCCGTTTATGTGTTTTCGGCCTAAATTGAATGAAAATATGTTTGAATGAGTTTAATTTGAATATGTTTAGATCAAGAACCAAAGAAATCAGATTTGGATCGGGGAAAAACAAAAGTTGTCGACTAATCGTCCCGTTCCATTTTACATCATCCGAGGTAAGTTTATAAGCAAATAGATGTACTTAATTTTAATTAAACGCAACTTATATATACTGAAATGAAATATGTGAATTTATATCTACAATAGCCAAATGTATACAAGCTTGGCTACTATATTTTTGAATTCGTTTCGACCGAGTTACGACGTCCAAAAGCCATGTATGAACCTTAGGAATAGTTAGGATACATATATCATGACATAGGATTCTAATATGTGATGTGTGAGTAAGACCATGGCATCGATATGTGACTCCGAAATATGTGTGTGAGTAAGACCCTATCTGGGACAGTGGCATCGATATGTGGTTACATGTAAGACCACATCTGGGACGTTGTTATTGTACGATATATGTGTGATTATCCGAGTGTCCTATCCAATTCTAAATGGTTCATCGGGCATCGATAAGTTGTGATCGAATGTGCAAAAATGAGCTAAAATGTTCAGGTATGAATTGGTTTATTACCTATTTGAAATAAAGTGAGTAAGTTACTTTATATTTGTTGCAAAACATGCTTGAAGTAAAGTAAGAATATATGTGAATGTGAAAAAAAGTATTTACCCTTGTGAGCAAATAATATTAATGTTATTGAAATGATTTTTGAATATATGCAATTGGTGGTATATTCGGCCATTGATATAAATATAAATATGATTGTTATACTTTGACTTACGAGTATATGCATATAAGTGTATGTATATTTGGTATGATAAAGATGTTTTGGCTTAGCCATTGAATGATAGTTTGTTAATGTATCTTTATATATAAAAGTGTTCAATCGGTCATTTCTATGCTTATGCATAAAAAGCTATATTTTAATTCATGAGTATATGTATATGTGTATACATGTACGTGGTCACTTAATGATTGAGCTTTGAAACCGAAAGATGCTTTGATAATATATATATATGTATACGGTCATAAATAAGTTGTGTGTGAAAGTATAAGATAAATGTTAAATCATAAGATTGAAGTTTAAATTGATTATGATAGTATAATTTGGTATAGTTTAACTGTATAGATTATGTCCTTGAATAGTTTATTTGCTTATGACTTACTAAGCTATAAAAGCTTACCCTGTGTGTGTATGTTTGTTTTTGTTTTATAGATTTTGGATTCAAGTTATGAGCTCGGGAATCATTAGAGAAGCTTATCACACTATCGACTATCTTCAGTATCTTTGAAGTGAACTTTCGAATCTATGGCATGTATAGGCTAGATTTTACTTTTGAAATGTTTGATTTTGGTTAATGTAACCATGAGCCATGCGAAAATGGCTTAATAATTTATTATGCTTGGATTTAATGCTTCGTTTTGATGATGGTTGTGTTTGGTTGTGATTTTGGTGGTTTGGCCTTATATATTTTCATGTGAACCATGGTCGGATATAATGGTTGTAAAATGAATTAAGGTATTTCATATATTAGTTAGGTAAAAATCAAGATATGTACATGAGGTATATACGATGTTGTTTCATGGACAATATTAGTGATATGTATAATTAATGATTGGTTGTTATGGTTTAAGTTTATTTGGATATAATGTTATGCGTCAAGAATGGAAGGTATTTGTGATATGTGTTTCATAAATTGAATGTGGTTGATGACTTTGGATATGATTAGATTGAACTGGTCATGGTATATCTACAAGTATGCTTTAAGCTTGATATGATATTTGTGGTTGAATGATTCGGATATAGTGCATGCATAGATAGACATGTATGTGATTTGGTACCTAAGAGTAATCAGCTATATTTTAATGTGAATAAAATTTATTTTGGTTTAGGTAATATATGATATGTTTATATTTGAGAATGGTTTACTAAATTTGGCTTTGTATTAAAGTGAAATGATTATGATATGTATATATGTTTAAATGGGTACTAGTTATTTAAATTCAGTGGCCATAGTAATGTATAATCATATATACATAAGTGCATAAGTCATGGTTATTATTATAATGAATTGGCCAAGTAGAGACAAGTTGGATATGCTATTTAGATTTATTTATATACTACTTTGTGGTTCGGCAAATGTGATTAAAATAGGTCAATATGCCACTTGTTTGCTTGTGTTATAATTATGGCTAAGTAATTTGTATTATAAGGATTGGTAATATCTGATAAATGACGTGGACATTGTGATATATATTATCTATATGAAGTAAAATGATGTATGATTTTATTAATTAAAGTTGGTGCGTATAAACCTTAAGTTGATAGATTAATTCGTATGTAAACCATTCATATACTTTTAATGTTAAGTTTACAAATATGATTTGAGTATGAAATGAATTATATTGGGTTATAAGCTCAGCATTTAATTTCTATGATTATTTATTTGTATTGTATTAGCAATAATTTGAATAATTAGATAAATGGTATGATCGAAACATGTTAATTCGTTTTTTTTAATTTATTAGATGGTTTACTTTGTAATGAAAGTCTGTTCTGAATTGTCCTATGAACGGTAATGCCTCGTAACCCCATTCTGGCAATAGATTTGGGTTAAGGGTGTTACAATACATGCCATATACCATATTTACAAAGTATCCTAAAATACCAACAAGTAGTCGATAGTGTGATGACGGTTCCTAATGATCCCCGATGTCCGAGCTAGTTTTGATCATTTATAAAATAGGAAAACAACACACAAAGTAAGCTTTAAAAGCTTAGTAAGCCATATACAAATAAAATTACCACATGAATCAACACCATTTCCATCAAATAGGTAAACTATGAATAAGCACATATAAGTTCACAAACCTTTCCCAATGCATACATATTTTAGGGATTTCGGCTTTTCCTTAAATATGTAAGAAGACTAAGTTTTTGAAGACTTACCACCGATTCCTTAGTGACTGATTCCAATGAGTTTCCCACTCGATCTCGATGTAGAGTTAAACCCTCAGATAATAACAAAAGTTGAGCTTTCAGTGACTACAGTATCCGGCCAAGTCCCTTTTAATGTGGGGTTTTCGGCTTTTTGCAACTTGCATTTAGAAAGGTAAAACGAGAGGGTTTTGCTATGGTCTTGTCGTCAAAACTTGAGGTTTTAGAGGGCTGGTGAATCGGCCACAAATGATGAAGAGAAGAGATGTGGTTTTGGTTATAAGAAATCGACACCAAAAAGAATCAAGCTTTCGGGATTTCGGCTTTTTATGGCCAAAGGCTATGAAGGTTTTGAAACGGTTGAAGGGGAAAAAAATAGAGATGAACAAGATGGTAGGAAGGTTCGGCAATGGAGGAAAGGAGACGAAGAAAAAGTTGATGAGGAGAAAAGTCAGGAAACGGCACCAACTACCCGAAGTGCCGAATTTATACTAACTCCTTAACCTAGCCGAATTTTGCCCCCCTTAAAGAATCCCTTGGCCGGCCACCTCTTGCTCTTTAAGAGTCCAACATTCAACCAACACATCCTCCTTCCAACATTCAACCAACACATCCTCCTTGATCAGCTCCTAAATCCTCTCCCTTATCCCCTCCTTACTCAATCTCCTGAGCAATTCAAACTCTTCCTGACAGACTTTTACTTCAGTTCCACTACTTACCTTTTCTGTTCATAAAAATTAATCCCTTGATTTGCTGTCATTGTGACTTGAACCTGGGTCCTCCCTAGCTTCCCCAAGCCACTTATAGCCTTCTCTGTGGCGTCACATGCCACTTCACCACTTGCTTCCTTGTGATCTATTTTACATAATTAATACTTAAAAGCCCAGTTAACCAGAACCCCTTTTTCCCTATGGATTAAAAATTAATTAAAACTATCGGGTTTTATCCTAAGCTTGGGCCTTCTAGAGGCCCACAATCACAATTAAACCTACTATTAACAAGCAGAACACAGAATTTTTAATTTTACAAATCATTCACAGAATTCCCGAAAATTGGGGCGTTACAACTCTACCCTCCTTAAAGAAATTTCGTCCTCGAAATTTACCTGATCCGAATAGATGAGGGTATTGTTGTTGCATTGCCTCCTCTGACTCCCAAGTAGCTTCTTCTCTGCCATGGTTACGCCAAAGCACTTTCACTAATGGTACAGATTTCCTTCTCAGAACCTTAACGTCTCGATCCAATATTTGTACAGGCTCCTCCTCAAAGGTCAAATCAGTTCGCACCTCAATTTCTGCAACCGGCACGACATGAGTAGGGTCAGAACGATAGCGCCTTAACATGGAGACGTGAAAAACATCGTGAATCCTGTCTAACTCTGAAGGCAATTCCAACTGATAAGCCACTGGGCCTACTCGCTTCAAAACCCGATAAGGCCCAATGAACCGCAGACTCAACTTGCCTTTCTTACCAAACCTCAATATCTTCTTCCAGGGAGAAACCTTTTAAAAGACCATATCCTCATCGAGTACTCAATCTCCTTACGCTTCAAATCTGCATACGAATTTTGCCTATCGACGCTTCCTTTAACCGATCTCTAATTAACTTGACCTTATCCTCGATTCGCCACCAACTCAGTCCAAGAACTCGCGCGCTCCCCGATTCGGTCCAACAACTAGGTGTTCGACACCTTCGCCCACATCTGATGCTTCATAAGGTGCCATTCGAATACTCGACTGATAACTATTGTTGTATGCAAACTCTGCCAAAGGCAAGTAATCCTCCCAACTACCTCGAAAATCAATAACACATGCCCTCAACATGTCTTCCAGAATCTGAATAACTCTTTCCGACTGACCATCAGTTTGGGGATGGAAAGCCGTACTAAAGTTCAATCGCGTTCCCAACGCCTCATGCAACTTTTGCCAAAATCGAGATGTGAATCTAGGATCCCGATCAGAGATAATCGAAACCGGAACTCCATGCAGTCGCACAATCTCCGCCACATACAACTTGGCTAACTTCTTAAGAGAAAAGTCTGTGCGAACAGGTATAAAATGAGCCGACTTGGTCAACCTATCCACAATTACCCATATCGAGTCTTTCTTCGATGGTGTCAAGGGTAGCCCACTTACAAAGTCCATGGTTATCCTCTCCCACTTCCAAAGTGGTATTTTTACTGGCTGCAATAATCCGAAGGTGGCGATGCTCGATTTCCACTTGCTGGCATGTCAGACATTTCCCCACCAATTTCGTTACCTCTCGCTTAAGTCCAGGCCACCAATACAGTTCTCGCAAGTCATGGTACAACTTATTCCCTCCAGGATGCATGGCACAAAGTCCCCCATGAGCTTCCTTCAAAATTGACTGTCTCAAGTCAGAGTCCTTCGAAACACAAATTCTACCTCGAAAACACAGAACCCCATCATCATTTAACCCAAACTCAGAAGTTTCCCCTTCCTTAACTTGTTGAAAACGAGGGACCAAAGACTTATCTTTCAACTGCTTTTCCTTAATCTGATCCACCCAAGTTGGCCTTACTTGCAATTCAGCCAACAGACTTCCATCGTCATACAGACTTAGACGAGCAAACATTGCTCTCAGATCAGATACAGCTCTACGACTTAGAGCATCAGCTACCACATTAGCCTTGCCTGAGTGATATTCGATTGAACAATCATAATCCTTGAGCAACTCGATCCACCTTCTTTGCCTAAGGTTCAGTTCCTTCTGAGTCAGCAAATACTTGAGACTTTTATGATCTGTGTATATAATACACCTTTCTCCATACAAGTAATGTCTCCAAATTTTAAGCGCAAAGATCACTGCTGCTAACTCCAAATCATGAGTGGGATAATTCCCTTCGTGAGGCTTAAGTTGTCGAGACGCATAAGCAACCACCTTACCCTCTTGCATCAACACACAACCCAAACCTACGTGTGATGCATCATCGCATACTGATAAAATCTTTCCCGGACACTGGTTGAATTAACACAGCGCGTTCATCGAGAACTTTCTTCAATCTCTCAAAAGCTTCTTGCTACTTCCCCGTCCATACAAACGGTACTCCTTTCCTTATGAGTTTTGTGAGAGGTGCTGCCATCACAGAAAAACCTTCCACAAACCTTCTATAGTAACCTGCCAATCCTAGGAAACTTCGAATTTCTGAAACCGACCTAGGTGGCTTCCATTCCAAAATTGCTTCAATCTTTCGAGGATCCACTCTAATCCCCTCTACAGAGACCACATGCCCCAAAAAGGTTACCTCCCTCAACCAGAACTCACACGTGCTGAACTTCGCATAAAGTTTCTTCTCCCTTAACACTTGTAACACAGTGCGGAGATACTCATCATGTTTTGCTTCGGTCTCAGAATATACCAAAATATCGTTAATAAAGACGACCACGAATTGATCCAGAAATGGTTGAAACACCCGATTCATCAGATCCATAAATGCCGCAGGAGCGTTCGTTAGCCCAAATGGCATAACCAGAAACTCGTAATGACCATCGAGTCGAGTCCTCGATCGCCGTCTTATGGATATCTGTTTCCTTGACCCTTAAGCGATGATATCCGATCGAAGGTCGATCTTAGAAAATACGAAGCCCCCTAAGCTGGTCAAACAGATCGTCAATCCTTGGCAGAGGGTACTTATTCTTAATCGTCAGTTTGTTCAACTGGCGATAGTCAATGCACAAGCGCATCGTCCCATCCTTCTTCTTTACGAATAGCACCGGTGCTCCCCATGGAGACACACTTGGCCTGATAAAGCCCCTATCCAACAATTCTTGAATTTGCGCCTTTAACTCCACTAACTCCTTCGGTGCCATCCTATATGGTGCAATGGACACTGGTGCTGTCCCAGGCAACAGGTCGATTCCAAATTCAACTTCTCGGTTTGGAGGCAATCCCGGAAGCTCCTCCGGAAAGACATCTTGGAACTCTTTTACAGTTCTAACCTTATCCACAGTCAGCCCCTCTACATCTGTTCGACTTACAAATTCCAAATAGGCCTCACAACCTTTTCGAATCCACTTTTTAGCCCTCAAAGCCGATATCACATTAGACAAATAGTCCCTTCGCTCACCTATCACCATAACCTCATCCCCTTCCGTGGTCCTTAGCACCATTCGCTTAGCAGCACAATCTAGAGTCGCTTTATGCTTAACAAGCCAGTCCATTCCTAGAATGAGATCAAACTCTCCAAACGGCAACTCCATTAGATCGCCAGGAAAGATTCTACCTTGAGTTTCTAAGGGTACATCCTTATACAGCTTGTCTACCCTAACCGAGTGACCCAAGGGACTTAGCACAGATACCCCACTCACTATCTTCTCAGAATGCACTCCCAATGACCCAGATATGGCACACGCAACATAAGAATGAGTAGATCCAATATCCACCAAGGCAGTATACGGCATATTAGAAACTAAAAACGTACCAGTTATGACATCAGGTGCGTCGCCCTCCTCTCGACGACGAGCTGCATATACCAATGCTGGCTGTCGAGCCTCAGCATTTTCGGCTCCCCTGCCAGGCGCCCCTCGACCTCGACCATTTCCATTCCCATTTTCGCCTCTACCTTGTCCACGTCCTCTCGGTGGTTGTGGTCCACCTCTCGCTGGTTGAGTAACCCTCTGTTCTGCAACTTGAACCTGATCAGCTCTCTGAGGATAGTCTTTAACTCTATGCTCCATAGATCCACATCGAAAACAAGCACCAGAACGTTTCCTACACTCACCCAAGTGTACCTTACCACAGTCCCCACAGATTGGCGGTCTAACCACATTCATCGGAATGGCTCGAACTGGCTCCTCCACTCTCGCCCTTTTGACATTCTTGTTTGCTCCACCCGAAGGTCCAGAATCCCTCCGAAAATGGTTTCGATCTTTCTCACAATTCTGCCTCTCAGTATGCTTTACCTCCTCAGCAATCTTAGCTTTTTCCACTAGAACCGCGAAGTAACGCTCCCTCTGCTTAGCAATCAGTACCTTAAGGTCATCTCTGAGTCCATCCTCAAAGCGAACGCTACGCTCATACTCCGTAGCAACTATTCCCACAGCATACCTACTCAGCCTCAGAAATTCAGCCTCGTACTCAGCAACAATTTTGCCTCCTTGGACCAGATTTAGGAATTCTTTCCTACGGGCGTCCACATAACTCGCCTCAACATACTTCCCCTTAAAGTCTATCTTAAACAGCTCCCAAGTGACCCTATCAGCTGGGGTTCCATCCCTCACAGTGAGCCACCACTAATAAGCCTCATCTCGCAGCAACGATACGGCCCTCTTCAGCTTCTGCTCCACAGAACAGTCCAAGTCATCCATAATTCGTTCCGTGGCCTCCAACCAATATTCTGCCACATTCGGGGCTACACCAGATACACCCCTAAAGATCCCTGCTCCATTAGCCCGGAGTCGTTTAGAAATTGATCCTCGAATTCCTTTGCCCGAACTTGCCTCGGCAACCCTTTCCAGAACTCGAAGCATGGCCTGCGACAGGGCGTCATCCTCGGCACCACGATCATGTGATTCCACTTCCGTTGCCGATGGTACCAGTGTTTCTGCCTCTGGCATATGTCTTGAAGACGAAGATCTTGCTCGAGCTCTTCCTCGGCCTTGTCCACGGCCTCTACCTCGAGCTGCTCGCGTACTCATATCATTTTATCTGTTTATGAATTTTATGCATTATTTTCAGCATTCCAGTGATTATTACAGATGTTTTATGATTCAACCAGTAATTCAGAATTGGTTTCGCAGAATCGAGGTCTAGCTATAGTTTTAGCAAATTTTCCTACGATTTCAGTAACATTATATCTAGAGTGTCCTAGTAGGGTTTCAGTACAGATAGATAATTCATAGTATATATTCAGAAAATTTTAAAATACTTACATGGACTTGGGTAGGAGATTCGAATGCCACTCACTGCATTCAGATTTTGAAAACAGAGTTTCTGATCTCCAAAATTTTTTTAAAAACTTTGTTATTGTAAACCCATTCCACACCGAGTTGTTGCAACTTTGGCTCGATACTCACTGAATGTAACACCCCAAACCCGGCCTAGAGCGTTATGGCCGGATCCGATGCGCCACATTGATGCGTACAAAACATTCCGTATTACTTAGTTTGTAAAACTTAATTAGTGATGTAAAAGATACTTTTAATGTAGGTTAAAGTGAATGGGAGTGTGCACGGTAGGAAACGAGAAAAAAAAAGAGGAGGTGAGTGCGCCGATTTTGCTTAAGTACCAAGCTCCCTTCGGATCCAATCCTAGACATGCACACCGCCATCGCCACACTCTAACATCTCGTATAATTGTGAGAAATCCATTTGGTTAAGTCTATCTTAACTTAAGTTTGAAAACGTTTGCTTAGCGGAAGTCTTACTTGTAATCGTGTTATTTTGAAATCACTTAATGTTTTTGAAAACGCGTCCTAAAGCTAACCCATTTACCTTAGTTATCATAGTTCTTTCATCATAATAAAATAAAATAATAAAAGTAAAACAGAACCATAAAAATAATTAAGCGGCCTTACTACACATAAAACCCAAAACCATAAATGAAATTAAAAGGACGTCCAGTTCACCAGAAAAAAAACCAGGTTCGTAGAAACATGTGGCCAGTCCGGATCCCTCACAGCTCCAAGCCCACTATGGTTGAGGATTACCTGCGAGGATGAAAATAAGGGGTGAGTTTTGGGAAACTCAGTGTGTAATTCAACCCAACCATAGCCTAAATCGGTTCAAACCACGAGAGGCGAGAATAAGTTGGCATCGGCCCGAGCAGATATCGAATAAAGCCCATAGACCTGCAAGCGATCGAGCGGATATATCATGCTTATGCGAAACCCAACCCATATCCAACCATGTACACCCCATACCATCCTTTCACCATGTGGAGAGACTACTCGACCCACCCAACCGCTACACGCCACGAAATATATGCGCATGGGCTGCGGAATAGATAATGTGACAGAGTCACGAGAACAGATATTTTGTGGCAATGCCACCGAATCAGAGATATACGTGGCAGGGCCACCAGAACAGATAATTTGTGGCATAGCCACCAGGACGCTTCCTCCATAATATAACCCATGTCCCCATGCAACAGAGATGTAATCGTGGCATACATCGTACAGATTCAGATCATGTTTTCCAGTCAAAACTAACCCTAGGGGTATAATGGTAATTTTACACCTAAGGGTATAATGGTAATTTTTCCATGCATAGAGATATTTTTGTATTTTAACTATTTTAAGGTTTTCATGCATAATTCTACCATTTACGCACTATCAAAACACTTACCGCGCATACTTACCGAATTGGGCCAGTTGGCCCATTAACCCGATTTCGGCCCACTAAGCCCAAAATATAAATAATGCACGAAATTGCACGTACTGTAGTTTTATCACTTAATATTATCAAAAATATTAACCCACTTATCTTTTGAGCATTCGCACACTCGCAAGTTCCCAAAATACCGACTTTTCGGCATTTCAGCTTTTCGGCTTTTGCCGATCTAGTCTATGAGAGGGTGTCAGTTACACACCTGTTTTTGGGATTTCCTCGACGAGATCTACACACGAACTGCCTACAATTGAATCACCTAATATTACTCCAAATATCGAAATAAAATTGAGTATATAGTCCCTTACCACATTCGGCCAAACATGCCTAAAACCCTTATTGTTCTTACCTTACTGCCGAGAGATGGTTAACTCCAAAGATCCGATCGTTTCACCTGTCCAAGCCCTTGATCAACCGCCTCTAAATCACGCTATTACGAAAACAAAATAGTTATTACGACCCCTCAGGGTTACAAGTCCAAATCAACAACCTCCCTAACTTTTAGGGATTTCGGCTTTTCCTTAAATATGTAAGAAGACTAAGTTTTTGAAGACTTACCACCGATTCCTAAGTGACTGATTCCAATGAGTTTCCCACTCGATCTCGATGTAGAGTTAAACCCTCAGATAATAACAAAAGTTGAGCTTTCAATGACTACAGTATTCGGCCAAGTCCCTTTTAATGTGGGGTTTTTGGCTTTTTGCAACTTGCGTTTAGAAAGGTAAAACGAGAGGGTTTTGCTATGGTCTTGTTGTCAAAACTTGAGGTTTTAAAGGGCTGGTGAATCGGCCACAAATTATGAAGAGAAGAGATGTGGTTTTGGTTATAAGAAATCGGTACCAAAAAGAATCAAGCTTTCGGGATTTTGGCTTTTTATGGCCAAAGGCTATGAAGGTTTTGAAACGGTTGAAGGGGAAAAAATAGAGATGAACAAGATGGTAGGAAGGTTCGGCAATGGAGGAAAGGAGACGAAGAAAAAGTTGATGAGGAGAAAAGTCAGGAAACGGCACCAACTACCCGAAGTGCGGAATTCATACTAACTCCTTAATCTAGCCGAATTTTGCCCCCTTAAAGAATCCCTTGGCCGGCCACCTCTTGCTCTTTAAGAGTCCAACATTCAGCCAACACATCCTCCTTGATCAGCTCCTAAATCCTCTCCCTTATCCCTCCTTACTCAATCTCCCGAGCAACTCAAACTCTTCCCGACAGGACTTTTACTTGGTTCCACTACTTACCTTTTCTCATTTCATAAAAATTAATCCCTTGATTTGCTTTCATTGTAACTTGAACCTGGGTCCTCCCTAGCTTCCCCAAGCCACTTATAGCCTTCCCTGTGGCGTCACATGCCACTTCACCACTTGCTTCCTTGTGATCTATTTTACACAATTAATACTTAAAAGCCCAGATTAACGTAACCCCTTTTTCCCTATGGATTAAAAATTAATTAAAACTATCGGGTTTTATCCTAAGCTTGGGCCTTCTAGAGGCCCACCATCACAATTAAACCTACTCTTAACAAGCAGAACATAGAATTTTTAATTTTACAAATCATTCACAGAATTCCCGAAAATTGGGGCGTTACATACCTTGTATTCAGAATAAACGGACTAGATCAACTATTCGATAACTTTTGATTTTCCACAATCTAAATTCGATTTGTTTCGTTCTTGATCTATATACATTCAAAATTAACTCATTTATTCATCAAATCATTCAATTCATTCCACAAACACATATTTGGGCATTTTTACACTTTAGCCCCTAAAGTTCCATATTTTTACAATTTAATCCCTAATTCACAAATACACAAAATCCATGAAATTTCATTACACCCAAGCTAGCCGAATTTTCCTTGTGCACATATCAACCTATATTTATCATTTATTCACACATTTAACCACACATTTTCACAAATAAATCCCTATTTGACATTTTTGTCAAAAATCACTTTACAAAACTTATATAACTATAAAAAAATATTCATTTTTTTATCATCAACATCCAAAAGCTCAAATAATCATCAATGGCACTTCACAAAATCATAAAAAAAAAATTCAAAAATTAAGGCACAAGCTAGCTAAAACACAAATCAATGATTACAAAAATAAAGAAATCATCAAAAACCGAGCTCAAACCGTACCTTAATCAAGCCAAATGTGTGTCGAACCCTAATGTTCTCCCATGGCTTTATTTTCTTTTGTTATTCAGTTAAGATGAAGAGAAAATAAAGATGAAAATGCTTTTGTTTTATTTATTACATGAATATTATCATTTTTACTAAATAAACCTTTACTAAACCATTTAAAATCATCATATTAATGCCCATTTATGTCAAATTCCACTATCAATGGTCTATTAACATCATAAAGACCTCCACATTTAAATTTCATAGGCAATAGACACTTTTAACAAGTAGAATGCAACTTTTGCATTTTATGCGATTTAGTCTTTTTTTCTCAAATTGAGCTATTAAATGATAAAATTAGCTCACAAAATTTTCACACATATATAATCATATGCTATAAACACCAAAAATAATATTAAAATAATTTTTTGACATCGGATTTGTGGTTCTAAAACCACTATTCCGATTTAGCTAAAATCAAGCTACTATAACTCTCACCTCTTAGGGATTTTCGTCCCCGAAAATCTTACCAGTGAATAGGTTTAGGTATTTCTTTCTCATAGCATTCTCAGGTTCCCACGTAGCTTCTTCAACCCCGTGTCGATGCCATATTACTTTCACTAATGCAATTATTCTATTTCTCAACTTTTTTATCTCACGAGCTAAAATTCGAATCGGTTCTTGATCATATGACATATCAGACTGAATTTCAACCTCTTTCGAGGAAATGACACGTGAAGAGTCAGATCGGTATCATTGAAGCATCGATACATGAAATACATTATGAATTTTCTCTAGCTCAGACAGTAAAGATAGTCGATAAGTAACTGGTCCGATTTGCTCGATAATCTCATACGACATGATGAATCGCAGATTCAATTTTCCTTTCCGATCAAACCATAATATCTTTTTACACGGTGACACTTTCAGAGACACTTTATCCCCAATTTGAAATTCAATATCTTTTTGTTTCAAGTCTACTTAAGATTTCTGTCAATCTGAAACTGCTTTCAAACTATCACGAATTACTTTCATCTTTTCTTCTATTTCTCTGATCAGATTAACTCCATGAATTTTATTCTAGCTAAGCTCAGTCCAGTACAAAGGTGTTCAACATTTACGACCATACAGAGCTTCGTATGGTGCTATCTTTATACTCGATTGAAAGCTATTGTTATAAGCAAATTCAATCAGCGGTAAATATTTCTCCCAGTTAGCTTCAAACTCAAGAATGCAACATCGCAACATATCCTCAAGTATCTAAATAACTCGCTCGGATTGGCCATCTGTCTGTGGGTGAAACGCGGTATTGAAATGTAGCTTTGTACCCAATGCCTCTTGTAGTTTCTTCCAAAATCGTGAAGTGAACCTCGGATCTTTATCTGAAACAATAGATAATGGCACTCCATGCAACCGAAAAAATCTCTGAGATATACAACTCAGCCAATTTATCAAGTGAAAAGTTTGTATGTATCGGAATGAAATAAGCTGATTTTGTTAATCTGTCAACGACAACCCAGATTGCATCTTTCTTTCTCAGAGTTAAGGGTAAACCCGAAACAAAGTCAATAGTTACTCTAGCCCATTTCCACTCAGGAATCACGATAGGCTGTAATAAACATGACGATACTTGATGCTCAGCTTTGACTTGCTGACAAATCAAACATTTCGAAACAAATTCTGAGATATCTCATTTCATGCCATGCCACCAATAAAATTGTTTCAAATCATTATACATTTTCGTACTTCCCAGGTGTACTGATAAACAATTTTTATGTGATTTGTTCAAAATCATCTGAATCAACTCTGCATTTCTCGGAACACATATTCGATCCTCGAATCTCAAACAATCATCGGAATCAAGATTCGACTCACACTGAACCCGTTTTGTTTGCAATTCATTGTCAAACTTTTGAGCCTCACAAATCTACTATATAAACAACAGTCTCGCTTTCAACTCGGCTACTAATGAACCATCGTCAGACAAAGCCAAATGTGAATTCAAAGCACGTAAAGCAAATAAGGACTTTCAGCTTAAAGTATCAACAACTACATTTGCTTTTCCCGGATGATAATCAATTACCAAGTCATAATATTTTATCAATTCTAACCATCTCCACTGTCGCAAATTCAAATTTCTTTGAGTTATCAGATATTTCAAGCTTTTGTGATTGGTATAAATATAGCATTTCTCACCGAACAAATAGTGACGCCAAATTGTCAATACAAACACTATTGCGGCCAATTCATGATTGTGCGTCAGATAATTCTTTTCATGTGGCTTCAACTGTCTCGAGGCATAAGCTACAACTTTGCCTTCCTGCATCAAAACACAACCCAGGCCATTTAACGATACATCACTAAAAATTATGAATTCTTTAACCGACTCAGGCTAAACTAACACTAGAGCTTCAGTCAATAAAGCTTTTAATTGCTCAAAACTTTTCTGGCATTTATCTGACCACTCCAACTTAACTTCTTTTTGAAGCAATCTTGTCATTGGAGTCGCAATCATCGAAAAGCCTTTCACAAATCGTCTATAATATCTCGCTAGTCCCAGAAAACTGCGGACCTCAAAAACATTTCTCGAAGGCTTCCAATCTATAATTTCAGATATCTTACTCGGATCAACCAGGATATCATCAGCTGAAACAATATGTCCTAGAAAACTAACCTCTCATAGCCAAAACTCACATTTGCTGAATTTTCCATACAACTGTTTATCTCTCAAAGTTTGTAGTATAATTCTCAAATGCTCGGCATGTTCAGATTCATCATGAGAGTAAATTAAAATTTCATCAATAAACACAACAACAAATCGATCTAGGTACGGTCTGAAAATCCTGTTCATTAAGTCCATAAAAATAGCAAGTGCATTCGTTAGTCTAAAAGGCATAACTAAAAATTCATAGTGTCTGTACCTCGTTCTAGAAGCAGTTTTTGGTATATCGGAGTCTTTAACTCACAACTGATAATATCCCAATCTCAAATCTATTTTCAAAAACACTGTAGCCCCTTTCAATTGATCAAACAAATCATCTATTCTGGGCAAAGGATATTTATTCTTAATCGTTACTTTGTTAAGCTGTCGATAGTCTATACACATTCTCATCATGCCATCTTTCTTTTTCACAAACAACATAGGAGTAGCCCAAGGCGAAAAACTCGGTCGTGCAAATCCTCTATCGGTCAACTCTTGTAACTCAGATTTCAATTCTTTTAATTCTATCATAGCCATTCTGTACGGAGCTATTGATATTGGCGTAGTTCTTGACACTAACTCAATGCCAAACTCAACTTCTCGGATCGGTGGTAAACCCGGTAACTCTTCAGGAAATACATCTAGATATTCACATACAACTGGTACTGATTCAATCTTTGTTTCTGTCACTTTCGTATCAAGCATATAAGCAAAATAAGCTTCGCAACCCTTTCTCACATATTTCTGAGCTAACATCGATGAAATCACTACTAATAAACCATTCAAATCATCTGACTCAATCCGGATAATCTCATTTGTAACACCCCTTACCCGAGACCATCGTTAGATCCGAGCATGAGCCATTACCAGCCTTATCTTACTTATCCGGGGCATAAAAAAAATTTTCCGATTACTTACACAAATCAAAACAATTTATTTCACTATTCATAATAAACATGTCCACCTTTGTAACATTCATTAAATTAATTATAACTTGAGTTACAAAACTCGAAATTTAAATCCATAAATTTTACTTGAAACTAGAATCATATATATTATTATCGTAATTTTTTCAAAATTTTTGGTTTGGCCAATTAGTACAGTTTATTCATTAAATGTTCCCCTTTTTTGCAGTTCAATGGAACAGACCTCTCTTCACTAAAAATTGATTATCTCATTATACAAAATTTGGATAATATTTCTATTTCTTTCTAATAAAAACAGACTCACTAAGTAATCTATACATATGAACTATGACTTATAATTCTTTTTGTACAATTTCTAGTGATTTTCCAAATTTGGAATAGGGGATCACAAAGTCACTCTAAACTAGTCTTACAAAAATTTAAATATCTCAAAATATAGACTTGCTTTGCTTTCTTTGTTTCTTTCCTATAAAAATAGATTCAATAAGATTTAATTATATATCTCATTCACCATTTAATTCCATTTTTACAATTTTTAGTTATTTTTTAAAGTCACATTACTGCTGCTGTTTCCTAACTATTCCATGACCAACTCTTACTCTTTTATAATTTCTTTGCATTAAACCTCATTTAGGCATACATAATATCAAAACATGTTCTTAGTTAGCTATATAATAAGCTAATCATTACCAAGTATTCACATGTCATTCTTTAATCATATCATCAGGACATACACACAAAATATCCAAGTCCCTATACATGCCATAACTTAAAGTATTTCTAGTCACAAAATACCGAGATAGCACGTTGATAGTGTGAGGCGATCTCCAGCGTCCTTATGATTTTCCAAATTGACTTTGCTATACTATAAAAAAAAAAGAGAAAAGAAAGGGAGTAAGCATAAAGCTTAGTAAGTTTGCATGTAAATAAATAACAACATTCTAAATGAATTATCTCTTTCTTATCTTATCAAAACCACTATAACCTTTAAACTCAATATGTATAAGTCTTGAATTCTTACCTGAACCTCTCAAACATGTACTTATCTTACCTTTCCTTTGGTACACTCTTTGACTTTTCCATTGAACCACTTGGAATACTAAGGATACACGGGTACCTTTCCTTTTTAAACTTACCATTGTCATGTCTTGACATGGTTTCACGTGGTATCCTTGCCTTATAGTAGTTTATCAATGTCATGTTTTGAAATGGTCTTACATGATTTCCTTGCCTTGTAAAGCTTATCAATGCCATGCCTTGGCATGGTCTTACGTGGTATCCTTAAACCCTAATGTCATGACATTTGTATCCTACACATTCCTAAGGTTCAACCAGGACTTTTAAGTACCATTTCTCCATCAACTCTTGCTTGAATCATCAAGGAGTAAATTTACAAAATAAATATATAGATGCTGAAAAATAACATCATTAATTATAAATAATAAAACTTTGCTTTTATTTACCGCAAACTTACCTCGATACAAAATTACGATCAAATATTTTGATTTAGTCCTCAACCTTTTTCTTTCCTCGGTCTAACCCCGAATTTCATTCTTCTTAATCTATAATAGCAAATTTAACTTATTTAATATTCACATTTATCAAAACAGTCCTTAATCTAACTTTGGAAAAATTATGATTTTGCCCCTAAACTTTTACATATTTACACTTTTGCCCAAAAGCTCGGAAATGAAACTTTATCCCTAATTCTTATGTTTCATGACATGCTGATCATTTATTTACCTACGACAACATCAAATTCTCACACTAACATGTACTTATGACCATTAGGTATTTTTACCAATTATGTCGTTTTACTCATTTTCACTTAAAATCGCTTAGCTCAAATCATTTAACATATTTTTAAGCTTCATATTCTACCATAAAAAATCAAAATGAACACATTTCACCTATGGGTATTTTTCCAAATATGAACCCTAGGTTAAATTATTGCTAGAATAAGCTAAATCAAGTTACCGAGACTCCAAAAACGTAAAGAACATTAAAAACGGGGATTGGAATCACTTGCTATGGAGCTTGGAAGCTTGAAAAAACCCTAGCTATGAAGAACCCTTGAAATTTCAGCCTAATGAAGAAGATGGGCACATTTTGCCATCTTTTTCCCTTTTTTAATCTTTTAATTACCAAATCACTAAAATACCCTTCATTAAAACTTTAGTTATTTTTACCTATGTATGTCCATTTTTGTCCATGAAAACCTAATGGTCTAATTACCATTTAAGGACCTCTACTTCAATTATGCTCTTCAATTTAATCCTTTACCATCTAAAACTCATATTTATCAACTTTTGCAATTAAGCCCTAGTAGGCAAATTAAACACGCTATCTATAAAATTTTCCATCGATACTCTAACACATGCATCTACTCACTCGATAAATTATAAAAATTAATCGAAATAAACTTTTTTATCTCAAATTCATGGTTTCGCAACCACTGTTCCATTTAGGCCCTATTTTAGGATGTTACATTTCTCCTCCCTTTAGGGATTTTCGTCCTCAAAAATCTTACCTGTGAAAAGATTTGGATAATTTTTTTGCATAACCTCTTCAGGCTCCCATGTAGCCTCATCTACCCCATGTCTATTCCATAATACTTTCACAAGTGCAATACTTTTGTTCCTTATTTGCTTGACCTCTCGAGCTAAAATCTTTACCGGTTCTTCACCATAAGTCATATCTTGCTGAATCTCAACCTCTGTCTATGAAATCACATGTGAAGCATCAGAACGGTAACGACATAACATAGACACATGGAACACATCATGAGTCTTCTCTAACTTTAGTGGCAAAGCTAGCCGATATGCTAATGGTCCAACTCTGTAACAGACCCTAATCGAAACGGTGGTTTCAGGACCACGAATTCAAGTTAGAAAAATATTTAAATATTATTTTCTGTGTTTATTATATGTGAATTTGCATGTGTGAAAGTTTCGTATGAAAATTTGATCGTTTGTGTGCTTAATTTAATAAAAGAACTTAATCATGTAAAGTGAAAAGTTAATAGTTAAATATGAAAGTGCTTAATTGAGCTTGTCTTATTAAAATGAAGCACTTATAATGCAATTAGGCCATTATTAAATTAGTTGGACGGTTGTGGATCACTAATATAAAGATTTTATATTAGTTTATAAAGGTTATTAAAGTAAATTATAAAATATTATGTATTATAATAAAACAAAATTTAAAAGACATGCATTTTTATTCATGTTTTTGGTCGAATCTTAAGAAAGAAAAAGAGGTTAAAAGCTTTTGAACTTTTGGCACTTTGGAAGCTTAATTCAAGGTTAGTTTAGTTTCGGTTTTTGATAATTTCTACATTTTTAAGATCGTTGCTTCGAATACTATCCGACCCATGCTAGAATTTCTAATTTTGATGAATGTTTTGAGTTATTCCATTGATGAATATTTGTGTTTTTTGATGTTTTATGATGAAATATTAACAATATGTTTTAGATTAACATGTTTTGTATTTGAGTTTTTGATGATTTTGAGTAATTAAGACTAAATTGTAAAAATGATAAATTGAGGGACTAAAATATGAAATAAATGAAATATATGGACTAGTATGAGTATAATAAATATTCGGCCTAACTATATTGTTGTGAGATTGTGTATATTTTGTGTTTTATGCAATATGGACTAAATTGGGAAAAATGTGAAATATCAAGGGTAAAAGTGTAATTTGCCCATTTGTGTGTTTTTGGATGAATTTGGTTAAATATTTGATTTAATATGTTTAATTTATATTAATTTAGATCAAGAAAAGAGAAAATCGAATTTAGATCGGGGGAAAAGTAAAATTGTTGACTAGTCGATCCGTACCGATTTTTCATCGTTCGAGGTAAGTTTTTAAGCAATTAAGCATCGTTAATTTTGAATGTATCTTAGTTTAATATGCTGACTTGGAATTAATGGATTTATGGTTGAGTTAGACGAATGTAATAAAGTATAAAAATAACGTATTTGAGTTTAACTCGATTGAGTTATAACATTTGAAAGTCCATGTGAACTATATGCAATATCTGAAATGTTCGATATATCAATTGTTTATGAGACAGCTTTGTAATGGTGATATTCGGGCTTTGAGCCTAGCAAGCCTCGTACCGGTGTGATACGGGCTTTATGCCTAGCAGGCTTATTACCGGTGTATAAAATCAAACTTTGAGTCTAGCAAGCCTCGTGTCGGTGTGTGATACGGGCTTTATGCCTAGCAGGCTTTATGCTGGTGAACTACTATATGTTTATGCTTAAATGACTTTATGCTGATGTGGTAATTGAATACGTTAAACGAGCTAAACGTTCAGGTATGAATTAGCTTGTTGTTTACTTAAACAAGGTAAGTGTATTTAGCCTTAAAATTACCATTGATAAGAAACTTAGTTATATGCGTGCATGATTATATGTATTTGGTTTCATATCTAATATATGAATATGAAACTATGCTGTAATACACAAGCTTATATGTTTATGAGTATATGAACTAGGTTACAATGACTAATTGACTGTGAAAGTTATATGATAATAATGATAATTTGGCTACATGAACATTCGGCCAAGGTGATTATTTGAGAATGAATGTAAATATAAATATAAATATATATATATAATATGAACTTCATACGTTTGGACTTAATGTGTTATAATACTATAATTTGGCTTGGTTTAATTAAGTTGATAATATTATTGAAATGTTCAATTGCTTATGACTTACTAAGCTAAGTTAGCTTACTCTGTGTGTTATGTTTGTTCTGTTTTATAGATTTTGGGTTCACGTTACAAGCTCGGGGATTGTCAGCAAAGTTCATCACACTATCTACAGCTTTGGTATTTAAATATTTGAACTCAAACTATGGCATGTATAGGCTAGAAAGTGTTTTGGAAATGTTTGATTTTGGTTTGTATAATAGCCATGCAAAAATGGCTTGATGTTAAATTCAGTCATGTTAAGTTTGGTTCGTGTTCACCCTGGTTATATAGTTATGAGCCTGGTATGTGTGATGTTGTGCTAGGTACCATGTGCTACGCAAATGGTTTGCTTATTATGCTAAAATTTAGTCTTATATGATCTTAGTTAAAATGTTCAATGAATTATGTTTTGGTATTTCGTGATGGGAATTTTGAATGTATATGTGGTTTTAAGTAACATGATTCGGTTATGAAAGATAATAAGTATAATATGTATTTAGTTTAATAAATTTTAATGATGGAATTATGAAATGTGATATAATTAAAGTGACGGATGGTAGTATATTAGTTTGATAAGTTCGGTTGTTAAACGGTAAGTAATGAATGTGTTTCATGATTGTTTTGGTTGATTATTTTAGTTTGTATTCAAAGTTTAAGTTTGGCCTTTAATTTTAGGGTAGGTTACGTACTATATATATATGAAATATTAGTACATTCGGCCATGTTATAGTATGCTTAAGTTGCATGTGTAATTGTATATTAAATTATGCAATATGATTTCATTTGGTTTTAATGTGAGTTTGTACAGATGTTGATAATTGATTAGTTTGATATACAATTAATGAAATGGAAATTGGCATATATTTGATGTATGCAGTGATGTGTTATGATGGAATATGATTTATTTATAAAAATGGCATTTAGGTGATTGATATAGAGAAACAAACTTTGAATTTTTAAATATGTGAACATGGTTTTATATATATATACAAGTTTGATCGAATTTGATAATTATGGAACATGATCATTTGAGTTTGATAAGTTTTTAATGTTATGATATTCTTGGTGGTATGAAATGTAAAAAAAAGTCAGTTTAATTTGTATTTATTTGGTAATGCCTCGTAACCCCATTCCGGCGACAGATGCGGATTAGGGGTGTTACAAACTCTTTCAGTCACCTCAAACGGTCCAATAAAATGTGGACTTAGTTTACCCTTCTTGCCAAATCTAAATACTTTCTTCCATGGGGATACTTTTAAGAACACTTTGTCACCAACTTGATACTCAATCTCTTTCCTTTTCAAGTCCGCATAAGACTTCTGTCTATCTAAAGCTATTTTCAGGTAATCTTTGATAACTTCCATTTTCTCTTCAGTTTCTTTAACTAAATCAACCCTGTAAATCTGATTTTCTTTAAACTCTGTCCAATACAAAGCTTCATAAGGTGCCATCTTCAAACTCGACTGGTAACTATTATCATAAGCAAACTCTACCAACGGCAAATATTTCTCCCAACTACCTTGAAATTCTAAGACACAACATCTGAGCATATCCTCAAGTATCTGAATAACTCTCTTTGAATGACCATCGGTCTGAGGGTGGAAAGTTGTACTAAAACTCACTTTGTGCCCAAAGTTTCCTTTAACTTCTTCTAAAATCGAAAGTGAATCTTAGGTCTCTATCTAAAATAATCGATAACGGTACTCCATGTAGTCTGACTATCTCTAAAATATACAACTCGACCAACTTGTCAAGTGAATAATCCATACGAACTAGAATAAAATGAGCCGAATTCGTTAGCTGATCAATCACAACCCATACTGCATCTTTTTTTCTCAGTGTCAACGGTAATCCTATCACAAAATCCATGGCAACTCGATCCCATTTCCACTCAGGAACTAACACAGGCTACAACAAACCTGAAGGTACCTGATGTTTGGCTTTTACCTGCTAACAGATCAAGCATCTAGAAACAAACTCTTAGATATCTCTCTTTATTGCTACCCACCAATACATTTTCTTCAAATCATTATACATCTTTGTACTCCCTAGATAAATAGACTAGGAACTGCTATGTGCTTCCTCTAAAATCTTTTGAATAAGCTCATCATTCTTTGGTACAGATATCCAATTTCTGAACATTAAACAACCGTTAGAACCGATCTAAAAATTTGACTCTATACCTGACTCACACTGAGCTCTTTTGGCTTGCAACTCACTGTCATATTTCTGAACTTCACAAATTTTTTCAAGAAACATTGGCTTAGCTCTTAATTCGGCTAAGATAGAACCATCATCCGATAAGGTTAAACTAGTGTTCAAAGCTCTTAATGCAAATAAAGATTTTCTACTCAAAGCGTCAACAACTACGTTTGCCTTACCCAGGTGATAATCGATCACTAGTTCATAATCTTTAATCAACTCTAGCCATCTTCTTTGCCTCAAGTTCTTATCTTTCTGAGTCATCAAGTATTTCAAACTTTTAT
Organism: Gossypium longicalyx; assembly: GCA_025698465.1. Classification (NCBI taxonomy): domain Eukaryota; kingdom Viridiplantae; phylum Streptophyta; class Magnoliopsida; order Malvales; family Malvaceae; genus Gossypium; species Gossypium longicalyx. The sequence goes on from CM046995.1 coordinate 51,142,380, forward strand.
GATCAGTAAATATTCGGCACTTCTCACCATACAAGTGATGTCTCCAGATTTTCAACTCAAATACAATGGTAGCTAGTTTTAAATCATGTGTCAGATAATTTTTCTCATGTGGCTTTAGTTGTCTAGAGGCATAAGCAATTACCTTTCCTTCCTGTATAAGTACACAGCCTAGTCCATTCAAGGATGCATCACTATAAATCACAAACTCTTTACCCGGTTCTGGTTGTACTAAGACAGGAGTTTCAGTCAACAATGCCTTTAACTTGTCAAAACTCTGCTAACACTTTTCAGTCCATTCAAACTTGACATCTTTCTGTAGCAATCTTGTCAATGGAGTAGCTATCATGGAAAATCTCTCTACAAATCGTCTATAATAACCAACGAGACCAAGAAAACTTCTGACCTCTGATACATTCCTGGGAGGCTTTCAATCAATAATGGCTGAAATCTTGCTTGGATCAACTTTCATGCCTTCACTTGAGACTATATGTCCAAGAAAAAACCAGAATTCACTTTTGCTAAACTTGGCATAAAGCTGATTATCTCTCAAAGTCTATAAAACTGTTCTCAAATGCTATGAATGCTCAGTCTTATCATGAGAATAAATCAAGATATCATCAATGAACACAACTATAAATTTATCCAAGTAAGGTCTGAAAATTCAATTCATTAAGTCCATGAAAATGGCAGGAGCATTAGTCAAGCCAAATGGCATCACAAGGAACCCATAATGGCCATACCTAGTTCGGAAAGCAGTCTTCATAACATCTAACTCTTTAACTCGTAATTGATAATATCTAGATCTCAAATCTATCTTGGAGAACACAGTAGCTCCCTTCAATTGATCAAACAAATCGTCAATTCTAGGCACTGGATACTTGTTCTTAATAGTCACCTTGTTAAGCTGCCAATAATCTATGCACAATCTCATCGAACCATCTTTCTTTTTCATAAAGAGCACTGGTGCACCCCATGGTGAAAAACTAGGTCTTGCAAAGCCTTTCTCTGTTAATTCCTGCAACTGAACTTTCAATTCTTTCAATTCCATTAGAGCCATTCTATAAGGAGAAATAGAAATGGGTGTTGTACCCAGAACCAATTCAATACCAAATTCAACTTCTCTAATAGGAGGCAAACCTGGTAGTTCTTCCGGAAACACATCAGGAAAATCACATACCATAGGCATTGATTCAATTTTCAACTTTAGATCTATACTATTCAATACAAAAGCAAGATAAGCTTCATATCTTTTTCTCAAGCATTTCTAAGCAGACATAACAGAAATCATGGCAATTGAACTATCTGACTCATCTGAATTAACCCGAAGAATTTTACCATTTTTGCATTTCAACTCAATAAATTTCTTTCCACAATTTACTATCACGTCATGCACAGTCAACCAATCCATACCAAGAATCACATCGAACTCATCAAATGGCAATAGTATGAGATCGGCCGAAAAATAGTAACCTCTAATCATGAAAAGGCAATTTTTACATGCTTTGTCTACTAATACATACTGACCCAATGGATTCGATACTTTAATCACAAATCTCGTAGACTCTATGGACATGTTTATACTAGGCATCAATTTCATGCAAACATTGGAATGGGTCAAACCCGAATCAATCAAAGCAATAACATTAACGTCATGAAGAGAAAATGTACCCGTAATTACATCAAGGAGAATGCCTCTTCACGAGCACGGATAGCATAGGTCCTTGCAGGTGCTCTAACATCTGGTCGTGCTGCTGAATCTCTAGATGCACCTCTACCTGCCCCTATTCTCGAACTTTTCTAAGGTCTACCTCTAACGGAAGCATTGCCTGATCTTACACTCGGTATTACTTCTCTTTTAACCATCTCAAGACACTCCTGAATGAAATGATCCGATGCACCACATCGGAAACAACCAGTCTCAGTTGCTCGACATTGACTGGATGACGTTGACCTCATTGAGGACACTCGGGCTATCAGGCTTAATACTGCCAACACTCGCAATTGAAGTGGTCTGAGCTTTCTGACCCATAAATCTTCTACTTCTGTTTCGGCTAGAATACCCTGCTGAAAAATTAGATCTCGTAGAGAACTCTCTAGGCCTCTTGGATGTAGACTGAAATGACTTGCTCATCTGTCTTTTCTTCGTGTCTTGCATCTCAATTTCAGCTTTACCCTTTCCTTTCAGCAACTTCTCTTCCTTACATGCTCTTTCAACTAAAATGACACACTCTTTTATTTCTAAAACACCGATTGATAGTCGATTATCATCATTGAGCCCATCTTCAAATCTCATGCACATAATAGCTTCAGTAGCACACACTCTCAAGCATAATTGCTGAGTCTGACAAATTTACATTCATATTTAGTCACTGTCATCTTACCCTGCTTTAGTTCAAGGAATTTTTTTCTTTTCTGGTCGATGAACCTCTGACTAATGTATTTCTTACAGAACTCCTCCTAAAAGAAATCCCAAGTAACCCTCTCTTTCGGTACTACTAACACAAGTGTCTTCCACCAATGGTAGGCCGAGTCTCGTAAAAGTGATACAACACACTTCATACACTCTTCAGGTGTGCATGATAACTCATCAAAGACCCTGATAGTACTCTCGAGTCAAAATTCAACTTTCTCTACGTCGTCATCTTTAGTAACCCGAAACTCTTCAACCCCTTGTTTTCTAATTTTATCAACTGGTGGCTTCTCTCTTCTGACTGTATCTGTGACTGGGGAAGCTACATGGATAGTCTGAGGATCATAAGGGGGTGGAGGTCTAATGGCCGGATTCGTATGATCAAACTCGGCAAACCATTCATTCATAGTTTGGAAGAAGGCTTCTCAAGCCCCTCCTCCCTAACTAACTGTAACGGGCCTTTCACTACTATCTGGTGGCACTGTCCCTTTTGCGGGAGTGGACGCGTTACTTTCTACATCATCTGCACCAACTCGTTCGGGATCCATAACTATAAAAGAAAAACATTTTAAAATCGTCTGGAGTCGTCACACTATCAAAATATAAGTATGGCATGTATAGCTAGACTCTTACTCATACTGAATATTTCGAGAACCGACTAAAATTTTGCTCTGATACCAATAAATGTAGCACCCGTTACCCGAGACCATCACCGGAATCGAGCACGAGGTGTTACCAGACTTATCTTACTTATTGGGGTATAACAAAAAATTTGATTACTTACACAAATCAAAACAATTTATTTCACTATTCATAACAAAACTGTCCACATGCACGATAGTCATTAAATTAATTATAACTTGAGTTACAAAACTCGAAATTTAAATCTATAAATTTTTCCTAAAACTATACTCACATATCTTCTTACCATAATTTTTCCAAAATTTTTCGTTTGTCCAATTAGTACAGTTTATTCATTAAATGTTCTCTACTTTCGTAGTTTACTGGAACTGACCTCTCTTCACTAAAAATCAATTATCTCATTATACAGAATTTGGATAATGTTTTTGTTTTCTTCTAATGAAAACAAACTCATTGAGGAATCTATACATATAAACTATGACTTATAATTCTTTTTTTACAATTTCTAGTGATTTTCCAAATTTGAAATAGGGGATCACGAAATCACTCTGAACCACTCTTACAAAAATTTAAATATCTCTGAATATACACTTCCTTTGCTTGTTCTATTTCTTTCCTATGAACATAGATTCAATAATATTTAATTATATATCTTATTAAGCATTTAATTCTATTTCTACAATTTTCAGTGGTTTTTCAAAGTCACGTTACTGCTGTTGTTTCCTAACTGTTCCATGACCAACTCTTACTCTTTCATAATTTCTTTGCATCAAACCTCACTTAGGCATACATAATACAAAAACATGTTCTTATTTAGCTATATCATAAGCTAATCATTACCAAGTATTCAAATGCCATTCTTTAATCATATCATAAGGACATACACACAAAATAGCCAAGTCCCTATACATGCCATAACTTAAAGTATTTCTAGTCACAAAATACCGAGATAGCTCGTTGATAGTGTGAGGCGATCTCCGACATCCTTATGATTTTTCGAGTTGGCTTTACGATACTATAAAAAAAAAGAGAAAATAAAGGGAGTAAGCATAAAGCTTAGTAAGTTTGCATGTAAATAAATAACAACATTCTAAATGAATTATCTCTTTCTTATCTTATCAAAACCACTATAACCTTTAAACTCAATATGCATAAGTCTTGAATTCTTACCTGAACCTCTCAAACATGTACTTATCTTACCTTTCCTTTGTACACTCTTTGAATTTCCCGTTGAACCACTTCGAATACTAAGGATACATGGGTACCTTTTCTTTTTAAACTTACCATTGCCATGTCTTGACATGGTCTTACCTGGTATCCTTGCCTTATAGTAGTTTATCAATGCCATGTCTTGACATGGTCTTACATGATTTCCTTGCCTTGTAAAACATACCAATGCCATGCCTTGGCATGGTCTTACTTGATATCCTTAAACCCTAATGTCACGACATTTGTATCCTACACATTCCTAAGGTTCAACCGGGACTTTTAAGTACCGTTTCTCCGTCAATTCTTGCTTGAATCATCAAGGAGTAAATTTACAAAATAAATATATAAATGCTGAAAAATAACATCATTAATTATAAATAATAAAAAATTGCATTTATTTACCGCAAACTTACCTCGATACAAAATTACGATCAAATATTTTGATTTAGTCCTCAACCTTTTTCTTTCCTTGGTCTAACCCCGAATTTTGTTTTTCTTGATCTATAATAGCAAATTTAACTTATTTAATATTCACATTTATCAAAATAGTCCTTAACTCTAACTTTGGAAAATTATGATTTTACCCCTAAACTTTTACATATTTACACTTTTACCCCAAAGCTCGGAAATGAAACTTTATCCCTAATTCTTATGTTTTATGACATGCTAATCATTTATTTACCTACAGCAACTTCAAATTCCCACTCTAACATGTACTTATGACCATTAGGTATTTTTACTGATTATGTCGTTTTACTCGTTTTTACTTAAAATCGCTTAGCTCAAATCATTTAACATAATTTCAAGCTTCATATTCTACCATAAAACATCAAAATAAACACATTTCACCTATGGGTATTTTTCCAAATGTGAATCCTAGGCTAAATTATTGCTAGAATAAGCTAAATAAAGTTATCGGAACTCCAAAAAAGTAAAGAACATTAAAAACGGAGCTTGGAATCACTTACTATGGAGCTTGGAAGCTTGACAAAACCCTAGCTATGGAGAATCCTTGAAATTTTGGCCTAATGAAGAAGATGGGAACATTTTTTCCATCTTTTCCCCTTTTTTAATCTTTTAATTGCCAAATGATTAAAATACCCTTCATTAAAACTTTAGTTATTTTTATCTATGTATGTCCATTTTTGTCCATGAAAACCTAATGGTATAATTACCATTTAAGGACCTCTACTTCAATTATAATCTTCAATTTAATCCTTTAGCATCTAAAACTCATATTTATCAACTTTTTCAATTAAGCCCTAGTAGGCAAATTAAACATACTATCTATAAAATTTTCCATCGATACTCTAACACATGCATCTAATCACTCGGTAAATTATAAAAATTAATCGGAATAAACTTTTCTATCTCAGATTCATGGTTTCGCAACCACTGTTCTGTTTAGGCCCTATTTTGGGATGTTACATCATTATTCTGACATCTCAGATCAATCATCTTTCGTTTACAGTTTACTATAGCATCATATAGCATTAGCCAATCCATACCCAGAATTATATCAAATTCATCAAATGGAAAAAAAACATCAGATCAGCTAGAAAATAGAAATCCCGAATCATCAATGGACAATTCTTACACACTTTATCAACCAAAACACACTTGTTTAAGGGGTTTGATACTCTAACCACAAATTCAGTAGACTCTACAGGCAAAGTCTTACTAGATACTAAATTCATACATATATACGAATGAGTTCATATTGGATCTATCAATGCAATCACATTAGTATCATAAAGAGTAAAAGTATCAGTGATCACATCTGGAGATGACGCTTTTTCGCGATCACGTATAGCGTAGGCTTGTGTAGGTGCTCTGGCCTCTGACCTCACAGCAGAATCTTTAGTCACTCTCTGGCTACTACTCACATTTCCCGTGTTTCTGGGTGGTTTACCTCTAATTGTAGTGTTAATCGGCCTCGTGTTTTGTACTGTATCTTGCTCAACCAACTCAGGATAGTTACGAATGAAATGATCTAATGATTCACATTTAAAACAGGCTCGATCATTCAATCTACAATTACTGATATGTCATTTTCCACACTGTTTACATTCAGGTCTATTTGGTTTCACACTACCACCACTTGCAATAGAAGTAGCTTGAGCTTTAGAACTCACAGGTTGTTTTTCATGATCTCTACTTGAATGTCCAACTGATGCATTAGGACGATTAAACGAGTCTCAAAATTTCTTCAATGCAGACTAATAGGATTTACTAGTTGATCTCTTTCTCTTTTCTTTGCTGAGATCCTTGGCTTTACAAGCCCTCTCAACCAGAACGATGAATTCTTTCAATTCAAGAATCTCGACTAATAGTTTTATATCTTCATTCAGTCCATCTACAAATTGTTTACACATGATTTTTTCAGTAGACACATACTCTCAAGCATACTTATTTAAACATACGAATTCTTTTTCATACTCAATGACAGTCATCTGGCCTTGTTTTAATTCTAGAAACTCTTTATGCTTCTGATCGAGAAATCACTGACTTATGTACTTCTTTCGAAACTCAGATTGAAAGAACTACCAGGTAACTTGTTCTCTAGGAACCACAGATATCAACGTTTTCCACCAATGGTACGCATTATCTCTCAACAATGATACAACACATTTGATACATTCATTAGGAGTACAAGACAATTCACCGAATACTTGTATCATGTTCTTGAGCCAGAACTCAGCTCTCTCAGCATCATCATCAACGGTAGCCTAGAACTCCTCAGCCCCGTGTTTTTGAATCTTATCCACAAGTGGCTTGTTCAACCGTGTCAAATCTATAACTTGAGGAATAGCAGGGTTTTGTTGAGGAACAGTTGGGGGTGGAGGTTGTTGAGCAGCCATATTCGTTCGAATGAACTCCATAAACCACTCACTCATCATCTAGAAGAAGGCTTACTTAGCCTCTCCCCCGTGACTACTCGAAATCGGCCTAGAATCAGCCGGTACTACCCCTTGAGTGGGAGCGGGCGCATTACTTTCCACATCGTTAGCTAAAACTCATTTGGGATCCATTTACTATATGAAAACACACTTTAAGCTATCAGGAATTATCACACTATCGCAGTATATATATGGCATGTATAGCTAGACTCTCACATGCTACGTTAGTCTTAGAATCGACTAAATCGTAGCTCTGATACCAATAATTATAACACCCTTAACCCGTATTCGTCACTGGAATAGGACCACGAGGCATTATCGATAAATTACATTTAACACCCCAAACTCGGCCCGAACGTTATGGCCAAATCTGGCACATCATATTGAAGTGTTTTAGAAAAAATCGTATTTTCATTGAAAACCCTTCTTAAAATAAAAAGAAACCTTAATTAACTTATACAAACTCTTTTTATTTTTCAATCACGAAAACCTACTTTTTTAACATTCTGTTGCGGAAGCATAGAAAAACATACTATAATTTAGCAAACCTATGTTCAACATTTCGCAATTACAACACATGAAAATAAAAACCCAAATAATACCAAAATGGAAGCCTTATTACAATCTAGTCGGAAAAGTACTTAATAAAATAAACACTTGTATGCTTTTAAGAGAAAAACAAGTCCATGTTGCCTTGCTAGCTGGCCACCCAGAGTCCCTCCAAACATCGAACATTTTACTGAGCATCACCTAAAAATAAAATAAAAAAGGGGGTGAGTTTTCACAAACTCAGTGTGTACAACCCTCGACGAGCAACAAGCATTCAATAAACACCATACATCAAACATGCAATGCAATCCCATCCCCAATAATCCATTCGCTACACACCAGCTCCGTCCCCCGTCACATCATGTGAGGATATAAATATCGACCCACCCATCCATCACATCTATGGTAGCTCGGTTGCGAAACTACTTGCATTTACACATTCGGCTTAAAAGCCGTCGGTGGGTCCACGATTGTCTAGTAACCATGCGATCCTCATATACTTCCTCCGTTCCATGATTCCCAACTGATATGCAACCTAAGCAGAATATCATATGTATGCAGCAGATATACATGTCACATCCATAAAACTTACATCCAAGATCTAGGGGTATTTTGGTCATTTTTTCTCTTAGGGGCATTTCAGTAATTTTCCCTTTATTATGATTTTCACTTACCTTGGCCCGTTAACAAATCTCGTGAGCTAAGATGAAAGAATACTATGCACCAAGTAGGATTCCAGAGAAGAGGAGGTGAGTCATTAAGACCGCTTAAGTACCAAGCTCTCCCTGGATCCAATCCTAGACATGCATATACCCGTTGCCACACCTTAACCCTTTGACTTGTCCACGGTCGCAATAGATTAATCAAGTCTTATGTAGTTATCGTATACTAGGCCCAAAACCCCTTACAAAGCCCAAACAAATTCACCTATCTGTATCTGGCCCATTAAGCCCATTCATATTCATATGGCCTATTAGGCCCAAATCACCTGTATATGGCCCATTAGGCCCAAATCACATTTATATGGCCCATTAGGCCCAAATCACATTTATAGTCATGCTCACATACGAATTTTCCATCACATAGCATCAAATATCAATTTTGCCTATTATGGGCCCAACAGCCCATCAGGCCCATTAAGCCTATTCTGGCCCGATTGGCCAAATCACAGCCCAAGTCCATGGAATCGCCCATGGGCCTCAAAAAACCTATCATTTTCCTCCTCACGAGTGTTCGCACACTTGCAAGACTACCGTAGCCCAACTTTCGGCTTTTCGACATTTCGGCATTTCGACTTTTCGGCATTTCAGCTTTTGCTGATTCATTGTGTGTGTGTAGTGTATGTACACACCTGGTAAGTAAGCGTGCTTCGATTCCCTTAGTCACCAACCTACAAATGATATCACCCTTCAGTTAATCGCATGCTTAATACATATCCTTACTAAAACTGAAACCTCACCTTAACCTTACCTTGCGCGATAAGTATAACAGCCCATTCTTAAACCACTAACCACGACCAACTCCTAGATCTGTATCAATCTTAACTATTAGAAACCAGAATAATAGGTGACTCATATCCTACACAAGTCCCCTTACCTTAACTCTGACTATTCGGCCAACTAAGATTAAGAGTACTTACCAAAGCCCCTTACCTGAAGAGCAAATCGACAGGGATCCAAAACTAAGATTCAATACCTATTCCTACCCAAAATCGATTAGAAGAAGTGAGGAACAATAATCGATACTTTAGCAAAAATATATTAGAAGAGCAAACACTTACACTAGATTCGGTCAAAGAGTATTCGGCCCTTGGGAGATTTGGCTTTTCGGCTTTCAAACTTAGTATGGTGAATAAGGTTTATTTTGTACAGATTAAAGAAGAAAAGTAGAAGAAGGAATCGGCTAAGTGAAACAAAGAAAATTGTGTAGAGAATAATAGAAATCGGCAGAAAGAAAAGAAAGAAAAACAAAAAGGTTTTTGACTTTTAGGGAAAAGGGTTTTTGGCAACAAGGTGAGGGGAAATTCGGCATTAGCCTGGAAAACTCCCACTTAGCACCTATTTATAGCCCTATAGTCGAATTCCTCAAGCCCAAGTTCCCAATTCAGCTCCATCACTTCCCCCTTCTCATCTCCTCGTTTTTCTCCCTAATAACCCCTTGATTCTTTCCTCAAATTTCTCTTCTGAACACTCCCATTGGAGTCCATTTTCACGCCACTTCCAACCTTCTAGAAGGCCAAAATTAAACTTCTAAAAATACTAAGCAAGGATTCGAACCTTGGATCTCTTTGCTAGCCACTAACGGCACCTCCCTACCTCCTCCACAAGGCTTTTTGATGCTATTCTCCCCTATATTTATTTAAAAGCCCAACCACTTGCCATCAGGGTTCCTTTAATAATTATAATATAATTTCTTTTACCCCTAGATTCGAACTCAAACCTTGACCAAGACCTACCATTGTGTAATTAACACTTAATTGGAATTACTAAGCACAAAAAGAAAAAATTTGAGATTTCAGGATTTTCGGGTTTCGGGATTTTTGGGGCATTACATTACAGCATACAACATACATTTCTCATACATGAATTCATTATCACATAAACATTAATCAAACATAATCATATTGTCCCTTATAAGGCTCTACGAGACCTTAAAACATGCTTAAAAGAGATTCGGGATTAAACCGATAACATTTGAAAACTTTGGGAAACTCATAAAATTTTCATGCATATAGGGATCACACGCTTGTGTGAAAAGGCCGTGTCCCTCGCACGACCACCAAACACTCCCGTGTCACAAGCCATGTGGAAACAGGGCATACATACTGGCTTGCATCACACGGTCGGAGACACGCCCGTGTGCCATAACCGTGTGAAATTTGGAGGGTATACTAACTTGGGTCACACGGCCGACCACATGCCCATATGTCAGCCTGTGTGCCACACACGGCTAATAGACACGCATGTGTGTCTAAGCATGTAACTCACTGACTTGTTTTAACAAGGCTACAGCAGACACACGGTCAAGTCACATGCCCATGTGCTAAACTGTGTGGGGCAAAATTAGGCTTGGTTTAAGCCACATTTCTCACCCACTTCAAGCATACTTAAAACACAACAATTTCATACCATTTCAATACATTCAAAGGCAACCAAAGCATGCTATTTCATACACATTTCATGGCATTTATAAACCATTCATTCAACCCCTAAAATCATATCCAAAAACATACCACATCTATATGTGATAACCAACATTTTTCACCTAACTTCCTTGTGCATATTTTTTCCACATTATCAACTAATTCCTACTACAAAACATACCATTTCATTATCTCAAAATCATTCCATAACATGCCATCTTCCAAGCAATAATACACCAATTAACATCTAGTTATTTGAGCTACTCATAACCATCACAAGAACCATATCAAATATGCCAAAACACAAGGCAACTATTACCACATATATCACTTATCAAAATCATAAATCAAGCCAACTCTAACAGCCAAATACACACTAACATTTACATCATATACAAGCCAAATCTCATGGCTATATCATAACTCAAAACATATCATCATATCACTAGCCTATACATGCCATATACCATATTTACAAAGCATCCTAAAATACCAACAAGTAGTCGACAGTTTGATGACAGTTCTTGATGATCCCTGATGTCTGAGCTAGCTTCGATAATCTATAAAACAGGGAAAGAACACACAAAGTAAGCTTTAAAAGCTTAGTAAGCCATATACAAATAAAATTACCACATAAATCAACACTATTTCCATCAAATAGGCAAACTATAAATAAGTACATATAAGTTCACAAACCTTTCCTAATGTATACATATTCAACGTCATATGTGAATTCATAAAATACTTCCCTTTTCAATACTCGTATGAATCTCATACGTACCTGAATCACTTAACTCATTCACATATTTTTTCTCAACTTGATTTTGCCCATTGAACCCTTCGAAATCGTTAAGGATACTCGAAAATCACATATAGCTCATACAATGCCATATTCCTGATATGGTTTACATGTTATCACATATTGATGTCAATGTCCCAAACATGGTCTTACACGAAATCATATAACGATGTTAATGTCCCAGACATGGTCTTACACATAATAACAATACAATGCCAATGTCTCAGACATGGTCTTACATGTAATCACATCTCGGTAATCCTAATGTCATGACATTTGTATCCTATAATATTAACAATACAATGCCAATGTCTCAGACATGGTCTTACATGTAATGACATCTCGGTAATCCTAATGTCATGACATTTGTATCCTATACTATTCCTAAGGTTCGTACAGGACTTTCGAATATTATAACTTCATCGATTCTTGCTCGTTTTTTCTCGTTCAACATTCATAGCAATTCAATGACAAATAAGTATTTATAAATCAATTAAAAGGTATTTATTTGCATATGAACTTACCTTGTATTCGGAATAAACGGACTAGATCGACTATTCGATAACTTTTAGTTTTCCACAATCTAAATCTGATTTCTTTCGTTCTTGATCTATATACATTAAAAATTAACTCATTTATTCATCAAATCATTCAATTCAGTCCACAAACACATATTTGGGTATTTTTACACTTTAGCCCCTAAAGCTCCATACTTTTACAATTTAATTCCTAATTTACAAATACACAAAATTCATGAAATTTCATTAGACCCAAGCTAGCCGAATTTTCCTTGTGCACATATCAACCCATATTTATCATTTATTCACACATTTAACCACACATTTTCACATTTTCACAAATAAATCCCTATTTGACATTTTTGTCAAAAATCACTTTACAAAACTAATTTAACTTTCAACAAATATTCATTTTTTATCATCAACATCCAAAAGCTAAAATAATTATCAATATCACTTCACAAAAATTATAAAAAAATTCGAAAATTAAGGCACGAACTAGCTAGAACACGAAGCAACAATTACAAGAACATAGAAAACATCAAAAATCGAGCTCAAACCGTACCTTAATCAAGCCAAATGTGTGTCGAACCCTAATGTTCTCTCATGGATTTATTTTATTTTTTTTTTCGATTAAGATGAATAGAAAGTAAAGATGAAAATGCTTTTGTTTTATTTATTACATGAATATTATCATTTTTACTAAATTAACCTTTACTAAACCATTTAAAATCATCATATTAATGCCCATTTATGTCAAATTCCATTATAAATGGTCTATTAACATCATAAGGACCTCCACATTTAAATTTCATATTCAATAGACACTTTTAACAAGTAGAATGCAACTTTTGCATTTTCCGCGATTTAGTCCTTTTTCTCAAATTGAGCTATTAAACGATAAAATTAGCTCACGAAATTTTCAAAAATATATAACCACATGCTATAAACACCAAAAATAATATTAAAATAATTTTTTGACATTGGATTTGTGGTTCCAAAACCACTGTTTCGATTTAGCTAAAATCGGGCTGTTACATCACACTTGTCAAAATTTTGTCGAATACGTCCAAGGTTCAATCACAATTCATACAATAATAAAGAATTTAAAACATAATTAAAACAATGCATTATTTACATTCAAACTTACCCCGGTACAAAAATAGTAGAAATGGGACCTAACTGTCAAACACTTTGTTTTTTCCCCGATCTAGGTCCGAACCTCGTTTCTCTTTATAATAAAGCTTGAAAAGTGGCAAAACCCTAGCTATTTCTTCTCCCTTCATGTTTAGACCAAGCAAGAAGATGATGGACTAAAATTTTCTTTTATTTTACTTAGTTTGTCTTTAATTGACAAATTTTCAAAATGCCTATTTATAAAACATGAAATTTATCTTACCTCATGTCCATTCTTGTCCACTAACTTGACAAATGGTCTAATTACCATCTAAGGACCTTCAATTTAAAATATCATAACAATTAGACACCTCTAGCATGTAGAACTCAACTTTTTCACTTTTTACAATTTAATCCTTTTTGCTAAATTGAGAGCTCAAACGTCAAAACTTTCTAACGAAATTTTCACGAAATCATTCCATAAAACTGTAGACCATAAAAATGTAATAAAAATAAGTTTTTCTATGTCGGATTCGTGGTCCCGAAACCACTATTTTGACTAGGCTCAAAATCGGGTTGTTACAGGTTAGGCTTGGAATAGGGAGTAATTTGCACAAGTTTCATTTTTCGGGCCTAGGGATAAAATCAGAATTTATGGAAAAGTTAGGGGCAAAATGGTAATTTTTCCTAGGACGTAAATTGAGTCCATTTAAATATGAAATGTGTGAAATTGATGGTTAAATTCATTTATATAGATCCGGACAACACTAATTCGAGGTTAGATCAAGGAAAAGAAAAGATTTCAGATTAGTAGACTTTTACGCTAACAAGTGTCGAGGTAAGTTCGTGTAACTTAATCTGGCATGTAAATATGTTTAATTGAATGTTTTGTTGTATGTAATGTGATTATATTTCTGTTCATTACTTGAATGCTATAATGAAAAATTAATACATACTTGAAATGATGAAAAAGGGGTTAAGTCCCAATTGAATATTGAATTCCGATGATCACATACGTTTTCCCAACATTAATAAGGTCTTACATTTTTTGCGAACGGGATGTAGCTCGGACGAGTAATCCTATTAACCTTGTCATATACAGTATTTAGCCCAGATGGGTAATCCCGATACAATACCTCTCGAGCATACGTTATGATTTGGATTTAGCCTAGACTGGGAACCTTAATTGAGCTCTTCTGAGCATATGTTATATAAAGGGATTTAGTCTGGACTGGTAATCCTGTTATACAACATGTGGCTCGAGAGTGTGTTCCTTGGTTAAGTACCCTAAGGGTAACTTCGATAAGAATTAACGTATCAATGAATCATACACTTCGAGTGTACTACTTAAGCATCCATCGGAATTCAGTGATTTAACAGACATATAACTCTAGACATGGCATGAGAATTATGAGATGAAATGATAATGTCTTGAAAGTGTATTGCATGATAAGCTCATCTATTCTTACTTGATGTATATGTAAACTTTGTGACTAACGTATTTGATTGGATGTATGTGTTTAGGCAATTTAGCCAAATGGATGGAAAACTTGTTATTGTATGCTTAGATTTAATAAACGGGATTGGTAAGTTTAGTTATCATTATACGAACTTACTAAGAATGTAATGCTTACTCCGTTTATTTTTTCCCTGTTTTATAGTGCTCGGAAGCTCGCGAGGGTTGGAGATCACTAGACTACCGTCACATTATCAACTAGTCATTTTGGGTATACTTAGTAAAATCTTTTTGGTATAATGAAATGTATAGGACAATTTAGCCAATAGTGGCTTGAAAATGTTATTTTGTAACCTAGTCATTGGAATGGCTAGTAATGGTTCATTTTGGTATGACTATGTAGATTATTATGATATATATATGCACATGTGTTATGTTAAGATTATGTAATCAATGTTATGAATGCTTAAGTTAAACTAAGGTAAGGTTGTGAATACATATGTATGTAGTGATATGCCTTGTTGAATGATGAAATTGCCTAATTAGAATGCTTGGAATGGCTTGTATTGGTTGTGTGTTTCAAGTGCAGGCCTTGGGTGAATTTTTGAGCGAGAAATGAAGCTAGGAATGGCTTCATTTTGTCCACACGGGCAGACACACAAGCATGTGTCTAGACCGTGTGTGACACATGGCCTAGTAACATGGGCATGTGGTTAGGCCGTGTGTCTCCTGCACCTTAATTTTGAGAAACATAATGCTCATACTTGAGCACACGGGCAGAGACACAGGCGTGTGTCTCATCCGTGTGTGCCACATGACCTAGAACACAAGTGTGTGTCTTGGCTATGTGAAACCTACACCTATTTTCGAATTGAATTAATTAACTACAAGCCTTAACACACGGGTTGTAACACCCCTTACCCGTATTAGACCCCAAAATAGGGTACGAGGCATTACCAGCTTAAACACAAGCAAACATACAATTCCGAGCCATAAAATTTGGCATCAAATTGAAACTTTTTGCATTTAATCATAAAGTCCCTAATACAAGACTATGAGGCCCAAAACGTGCTTTGAAAGTGGTTCGGGACTAAACCGAGAACCTTAGAAAATTTTACGACACTTTGAAAATTTTTGCTAATATAGGGGTCACACGCCCGTGTGGCTTGGGAACCTCCTATGTGGGTAGGCCGTGTGGTCACACACACCCGTGTCCCTAACCCATGTAACTCTTTGTTTGTCACCAAAGAGCAAATTGAAGTCACACAGCCATGGCACATGCCTGTGCCTCGAGCCCATGTCCTTCAAACGGCTGAGACACACGGCATTGTCTCATACCCATGTGCTCGATACTGAACATTCTGTTTTGCAACAATTTAGGTGCAGGGGACACACGGCCGGATCACACATCCATGGGGCTGACCGTGTGTCACACACGGTCTAGACACATGCCCGTAGGTCTACTCGTGTGGACAAAACAAGGCTATTTACCAAGTCATTTTGCCACCCTTATTCACACATACACTTACCCCAATTCAAAGGCAGAAAACAATACATACATGGCAACCAAAACATCCACATTCATGGTTAAAACATATCAACTCAATGTCTTTATCTAACATATTCACTACATTTATTAAGCCCTAAATCAAGCATACAAATTTCACATTCATTAGACTTCATTCAATTACTTTCTAATTACCAAATTATACTCAAATTCCTCATCTCATCAATACGTCACATTTCCAAAAATTACACAATCATGCCATTAATCACATTTCCAAACATTTCACATTCACTAAGAATACCATGATCATATCACCATAGACATTGACACATATATGAATATACTTAGGCTTACAACCATGTTAGCCAATATAAGCCAACTTACATGGCCAAATAGCAAAACAAGCATTTGACGATTACAAGCCATTACATTGACTAAAATCATATGATGCATATAACAAAATAACCAAGTCCCTATACATGCCATAACTCAAAATATTTGAATTCATCAATACCCAAAACGATAGCTTGATAGTGTGATAGGATCTCCGTCAATCTCCAACCTGAGCTAGCTTGACGGTACTATAAAACATGGGAAAGGAAAGGGGTAAGCTATATAGCTTAGTAAGTCCGTATAAACATAATAAGCAACTCTTACCAATCATTTACCAAATCTAATGATATAAACACAAGATAATATAAATTGCATTAAAACTCACAGTTATAACTTATTCAGTCACATTGTTTATTCTATCAATTTGCAAGGATAATTTAACATGTCTTAACATTAGCCTAATAACCGAAATCTCTCCATTATAACTGTTTTCCACAATCAATCAATCATTTCAAACCTCATAATAAACATGCACATTAATTTACTTTTCAAGCATATATTCTAACATCTTTCAATTGTTTAAAGCCCATATCTTCTCATAATCATTTTAATAGGCAATTATGCCAATCTTTCCTTTTTCTCATATCCAATAAATCACAATTTGTGTGAATCAAACTTGCTAGATCATAACTCAATTTGGCCCGAAAGACAATTACATGATCGCCAGCCGAATTTACTATATATTTTGTACATCACAAGTAAAGATCAATAATCACAAGGCTTTCGCAAAAACATTCTCATGGAAACCATGAACTCACAATATTATGAAGTCAATGCTTATAAACTTTATATACATACCTATACAAATACACAATACTTACATGCTCTTTCTCTTCTTCAACATACCCATTAAATTACCCGTTGAACCACCTTGAATACTAAAGGATACTCAGGAATCTCGTATACACGGTATCAAATATAGTCTTACATGTAATCTCGTATCGATGCCAATAGCCCAACTATGGTCTTACATGAAGTCTCATATCGATGCCATATCTCAGATATGGTTTTACACGTAATCTCAGTAATCTTAACGTCATGACATTTGTATCCTATCTATTCCTAAGGTTCAATTGGGACTTTCGCTATATGGAATCTCTATCGATCATCTCCGTAGTATCGTACTCAATAGCATTCACATTTCATTTCAATAATATAACATTTACCACAATTATATCAATTAAGCATTTATACATATATAATTTAATGCTTATTAAACATACGAACTTACCTCAACATAAAAATGACGAAAAGGACCTAATCGTCAAATATTCATTTTTCCCCCGTCCTAATTTCGAACCTCATTTTTCTTGATTTATAATATCACATTTAAATTATTTAATCATTATACTATTCAAATCAGCCCAAAATCACGTTATGGCAAAAATTACATTTTTGTCCTTAAAGTTTGACATTTTTACAATTTAGTCCTTAGGCTCGTAAAATGAATTGTACTCAATTTCTTCAACACCATGCCTAGCCGAACCTTATACATACTTATAGCGGCCCACATTTTTCTTTTATTCGCATTTTAACACCCATTTCACAACTTTTTATAAATAAGTCCTTTTTAGGTATTTTCATCGAAAATCATTTAGCAAAAGTCGTTTATCTAACAAATAACATGCATTTACCTTTAGACATCAAAATACACAAATATCCATCATGGGTAAAATTTTAAACCTTGATTATTTCTTAAATTAGTGGTAGAAATAGATAGATCATGTTACGAGGATTTTAAAACCATAAAAATCATTAAAACTAGGGCTAGAACGGTTACAATCGAAGTTGAAAGCTTGAAAAACCCTAGCCATGGTTTCCTCTTGTGAATTTCGGCCATTGGGTAGAAGATGAGCAAAAATTGGCTTGTAATTTGGCTTTTTAATTCATTTAATTACCAAATTACTAAAATGTCCTTAATGAAAAACTTTAGAAACATACTTAACCTTGTCCATTTTTGTCCAAAAACTTAACCAATGGTCTAATTACTATTTAAAGACCTCCAATTTAAAATTTCATAGCTATTAGACACCTCTAGCATGTAGAACTCAACTTTTGCATTTTTTTCAATTTAGTCCTTTTGACTAAATTGAGTGTCCAAATGTCAAAATTTTCAAACGAAATTTTCACGAAATCATTCCATAAATTGTAGACCATAAAAAAATAATAAAAATAATTTTTTATAAGTCAAATTTGTGGTCCTAAAACTACTATTCTGACTAGTCCCAAAATCGGGCTTTTACAACTCTCCCCCTTTAGGGTTTTTCGTCCCCAAAAATCTTACCAGAAAAGAGGTTAGAGTAACATTCTCGTAGTTTCCTCTACCTCGTCAAAGAGTCCCCTTCGAGGGCAATACTTTCAGAAGCACTCTATCATCTATTTGGAATCCAATATCTTAAATTTTCAAATTTGTATACTACTTATGTCAGTCTGAACTTGCTTTCAACTTTCATGAATCACTTTCACCTTTTTCCTCAGAATCACAAATCAATTTCACCCTGTATATCTCTTTCCAATCACCTTTGAACTCTAAAACACAGTGTCAGAGCATATCGTTAAGGATCTGAATTACTCTCTCAGGCTTACCGTCAATCTAAAGATGAATTACATTGCTAAGATGCAACTGCGTACTCAGACTATATTCCCGATCATCAGGACATCTTCTTCAAATAACTATATATTTATTACACCCTGAATGAACAAATGAGCTACTACTGGGTTTCGTAAAACATTTTCTAAATAAGCTCTAGATAATTCATTGCACGAATTCTATCTCAGAATAATAATAATAGAAATCAAAATCAAAAGTCGTCTCACACTGTACTCGTTTAGTTTACCACTCACTATCACATTTCTAAGGTTCTCAATCCTGCAAAGAAAACATCACTTTAGCTTTTTAATTTAGCTAAATTCAGACTTCCATCAAATAAGATTAATCATGAAACCAACACCCACAAAATGAACAAAGGCTTTCCATTCAAGCATCTGCAACTATATCTACTTCTTTAAAGGTTAATCGTTAACTATTCACAATCTTTTAATAGTTCAAGCCATCAACGTTGTCTTAATTTTCAGATTTTTCTGTAACATTAGATACTTTATACTTTGGAATCAAGAAGCACATGACATTTTTCGTCAAACAAACGATGTCATCAATTTCTCAACACAATCACACAAGTGGCCGACTCTAATTCACTCTTCAAACAATTCTTTTAATGAGACTTTAACCATCTGAAAGCATAAACTGTCACTTTACATTCTTACATTAAAACACATTCCAATCCGTTCGATAGTGCATCAATGAAAAAAATCACGAATTCTTTACTCAATTCAAATAGAACCCAGAGTCAGTGTTTCGGTTAATAACACCTTCAAATGTTTTCAACTTTGTTAACATGCAACAAACCATTCAAACTTTCACAAATGAGATAACTCATCAATCGGAACAACTTTAACTCATAACAACATCATTCGATTAGAACAAATCTAATAGGTCTAACTCTATATCATACTTTCTAGAATATGAATTCTTCCTTCAAATTATTCTTCTATTCATCTATGAATGTACAAGATTTTATTTTCTTACTTGAGGATAAACTTAAATGCATATAACTCAAATTACCTTCCAACTGACCAGCTCGCTTAGATAAAAAAAAAACAATTGAGTCAATCTCAACTATCAAATAATAACATATCAAAATACACTTTTCTTCATGCTGTTAAACAACTCAAACATACAATCTTTTATAATTTCATTTACAAGCTAATGAAAGATCTTTACAACTGCATTAGCTCAAGGAAACAATATATCCTAATTGAACTCATTGACCTTAATCAAACTTACCTAAGAAAAGAAAACCATCATACAATTTGAGCTTGAGCTTCCACTATCTATACATTTGTCGATGTCAATTCCTTCCATGAAAATTAGAGAAATCCTGATACCAGAATCACCACGTTCCTATGATCGAACCAAAAATACACCCATAATAGACATAGTTATCACAAGTCAAAGAACACACTTTAAAGATAAACCATGATTGATAATTTATGAAATAAGGATGATAAGAAAACCGAGATAAAGAAATCCAAAATGCAAATACCATACTGGAAGTCCGAGAACATAACTCATAAGAAATAACAAAAATCTTGATGATTCCTTGGAGAAAACCAAAAGAAAAACAATGCTTACACACTCTGGAATCAATTGTAACAGAGATAATATATTTTCCAAATATATATATATATAACAAAACAACATCCAGTATAAATAGAAGAATAGACTCACATAAATTTTCACCATAAACTTTTATTCCAAACATAATAGAATAAAACCCTAAAGTGAGAGAGATAAGATATGCTGATCATCAACCAACCAGACCAACAGTGCTTTCCTCTAACATTATAATCAGCTAGCATTCTTATACAATAAGAATTTCATCAGAAAACGAACAATCACATATATCTCTAAGGATAAATGGATGTATAAAATACCCAGGAGAGATCATCATAATCTATTCAATTTCAACTCTTACACTCAAACATCTTTACGATTCAAATATTGTTTCTCTGATTAATTCTTTCATCACTAATCACGTATTATTCCATTCACTAATTAAAATCAATCCGAAAGAAATTCTAGCAAATACATACCTTAGACATCATACCTAAATGAGTCGATCAGCTGAGATTAACTTTTTCTTTAACCGTGACATTGCGAAATCTGAATGATCTTTAGAATAACCTGACATCTTTTCCAAATCTGTATTCACTTGCCAAACTATTCTCAACTTTGACCACATTATTAGTTATTCCATTACTGAACTCTTTAGTCTCTCACTTGTAGCTTATTCAACATAAATCTCATTAATTTCATCATAAAATACCACATTGGTAAAGGGGTGAAGTCGTAAAGCCTCTAACTCAACTCTCATATATGCACACATGTGACTTAACATTCATCATCATCATAATATCATCAAAGTTATATAATTCACTTTAGGCAAATTAACATACATATTTATGTTACATGAACTTTCTGAGTATATTATTCAAACAAGTGCACTTATACATACATTCTATAACTTTTGAGTAAATTTACTTATCGCATTCACTTAATCAAACAAGTTAGGCACATAACATCATATGAATGACAAACAAACATGGATGATCTTATCACAATATAAACTTTCATTTCGTTTCATAAAATCACCATAATCCATCGAAACACAACGTTCAATCGGAACAATGACATTTTACCCATATTTTTCAACTTATGGTTATTTTATTTTGTACATCATCACATACATATCATGAAATCTTATTCATACCTTTCCAAGTTTCAACTTATCACAAACACATTTTCAAATATCTTAGTATCACTTTTAGTGTTTTCGAAAGTAGCTCGGTTGAAAAGCATCTTTGTCTCAACAAAACAATTTCATCAGAGTCTGAAGATACCATACTATTATAGATTATATATGGCATGTATAGCTAGACTTCCACACATGCTAGGTTAGTCTGAGAATTGACTAAACCATAACTCTGATACCACTAAATGTAACACCCCTTACCCGTATTCAACGTCGAAATAGGGTTAAAGGCATTACCGGACTTAAACACAAGCAAACATACACTTCCTAGCCATAAAATTTGGCATCAAATTGAAAATTTTTGCATTTAATCATAAGGTCCCTAATACAAGACTACGAGGCCCAAAATGTGCTTTGGAAGTAGTTCGGGACTAAACCGAGAACCTTACAAAATTTTACGACACTTAGAAAATTTTTGCTAAAACAGGAGTCACACGCCCATGTGGCTTGGGACACGCCCGTGTGGGCAGGCCGTGTGGTCACACACGCCCGTGTCCCTAACCCGTGTAACTCTTTGTTTGTCATCCAAGAGCAACTTGAAGTCACACAGCCATGGCACAGGCCCTGTCTTGAGGTCGTGTCTTTCACACGGCTGAGGCTGTAATACCCTTCACCCGTATCCCTTGCCGGAACAGGGTTCGAGGTGCTACCAGATTTAAACTCAACCATTTATATAAAACCAGGCCGTAAAAATTTTTGATCAATTTTAAACTTTTCATACACGCGTATATTATCCATTAATCGGGCTTACAAGGCCCCAAAACATTCATGAGGCATTATTAAATATTTACTAATATCTTAGTCTTGTATCATTTACTTACTCAATAATGAATCACAATTCAAATTCTAAATATACATGCTATAAACCACATCACAGGAGATAATAACATACAGGCATATGAATAATCAAACTACCTTAATAACAATCCAAAGTCTTTGGCTTAATCATAATATTACATACTCAACTTTACAACCTTATACATGCCATAGACTCGAAACACTAAGATTTACTTATGCCGATAGCGTAGACTCGACAATGTGATAATATCTCTGACGGCCTCCAACCCGAGCTAACCTGGCAACCCTAGGGAATATGGGAAAGAAAAGGGGAGTAAGCTTTACGTTTAGTAAGTTCATAAGAAAACAATAAGCAACTCATTAACAAGTTTTATCAATGTTTACAACATAATCACAAATTCACTACAAGTTGTCTTCCTGAGCAACAGTCACTAAATTATTTATAACTAGTGCTACGAAACTCCAAATCAATTGTCATTAATTTTCTCTAAAAATAGACTCATATATCTTCTATTCATAAAATTTTCAGAATTTTTGGTTTGGCCAATCAATACCAGATTTTTCTTAAAGTCTCCCCTCTTTTACTATTTGACGAATCTGACCACTCTTCATTACGAATCAAATTTCTCATTGTACAGATTTCAAAATATGTTCTCATTGATTTCATTTGAAACTAGACTCATCAAAGAGTCTAAGCATATAAATTTTATCTTATAACCATTTTTTTACAAATTATAATGATTTTCTAAAAACAGAACAGGGGACCCCGAAGTCGTTTGACTCTGTCCCACGCCACTTCAAATATCTCATTATCAGCAATTATTTTGCTTACATGGTTTATTTTATAAGAAACTAGACTCATTAATCTTTAATTACATAATTTATTCAGTTTCTAACTCAACTCTCACAATTTATGGTGATTTTCCAAAATCACATTACTGCTGCTGTCCCAAGCAGATTTATTACAAATTTACTCTTTCACACATTCTTTGCATTCATATTATTTAAACATGTATATCACCAATCAATTTCATCACATATCTATAACTTCGCTTAAGCATAATCTCAATACAATACATCGTGCTCAATGATACGCACACAACTGTTCAAATTAGCAATTATAAGATGGTTCGCACATAGCCCACCCTTATCGATAATTTACAATGGTTTTACCCTTACTCACATATATGACATAGGCATTTAAATACTTCAGTGTCAACTTTAAATCAACCAAATTCAACCATTGTACCATTTCATAACCATAGTTACTTTCGTCATTCATATCTAAATGGTATTTCACATAATTCATATAACCTTTCACCATGACCGAATACACACATACACATATGACATCTTCACCTATGCTTCTCATTTCACATTCATGATTCAATTCCAATCGATCTAACATGTTTAAGTGTATATCACATACCTGGTCAACTTAATGTATTGAACAAATTCAATTGCCAATTTAACACAAGGTCTCATAGTCTTAGACTTTTATCAAATCACCGGCATTTAGCCTGCTAGGTTTAAACCCGAATTCATCACCAGCACGAAGCCTGCTAGACTTTAAGTCTGAACTCATTCACCGGCATTTCGCCTGCTAGGCTTGAAGCCTGATATCATTTCACCGGCATTATAGCCTGCTAGGCCCGAAGCCCGAATATCACATTTCGATAAACAATTCATTTGTTCTTTCATACTTTCATAACTTATACTTCAATTATGTATAACTGAAACACATATCTATGAACAAAGATTTTCATCATTTCAACCACATAGGGTTTAATTTCCACATTGGAACACATATCTTAGTACATCATTTAATAGTATCAAAGTCGACTAGATATGCTAGCCACATACGGCTCATAACTTTAATTTAATATTCATTCAACACAAAGAACATATGTATATATATAATCAAACATCTTAATTATGATTATTCAACTCTTAAGCATATAACATGATCAAACACAAACACTTAAGAACTTACCTTGGATTTTATCGAATAACCACGGATTGATTAATCGACTAGTTTCGCTTTCCCTTTATCCAAAATTGGCTCCTTATGCTCTTGAGCTTGATTAACAAATTCAACTTATCACATCTCTTTTATTTAAAGCCATATTCGGCAATTTATAAAATACTATAATTATCACATCTCATTCATCCAAAATCACATTCGGCACAAAAAAAAAAACATTGATAAGTCTCAAAACACAAACAACACTTATCAAAGTCATGTAATTTACACACTTCACATGGCACTACTACATTCATTAACCTTACTTTCATACAACCACTCTTCTTTGACCGAATGCTCCCACACTTATATAAATATACTCTTAGACCGTAAACATCAAGTGCACATGCTGTTCATATAGCCGAATATCACTTAACTAATTAATTAAAAATCTTTTAATACTTAATTCCACTAGTCCATTCGGCATTAGCTCAACCAACTCATATTTTTCATTGACAACCTCTATAACTACAATTTATTCAGATC
Source organism: Gossypium longicalyx (assembly GCA_025698465.1). NCBI lineage: Eukaryota > Viridiplantae > Streptophyta > Magnoliopsida > Malvales > Malvaceae > Gossypium > Gossypium longicalyx. The sequence goes on from CM046995.1 coordinate 51,167,700, forward strand.
CTTATTCATGCTACATTCGGCCATTATAAATAAAAATATATATATAAATAGTTACACAATGATCACTTTAGTCGATTATAAATTCTCAATTAAATCACATATATCATTTACAAGCTCAAACTCATCCTTTACCTCATTTCTCTCTTTAATTCATATTCGGTAAATCTTTCCAACCGCTTAAACGATTATAGCACAAGGACATTTTCAATTCAATCGAAGATGATCTCACATTTACTATTTACAAATGGTAATTTCATTCTATTTATCTCAATTTACTAACAAACCCAACCTTGCATGGATTTAAGCACATTCGGCCATTATTTAACAACAATTCATTCACATCATAATTCATGTTCATATTCGGTCATCTATACCCATACTAACCATATAACTATTAAATTCCAATTTAAACACAAGTATAACATTTTAACATAATAGCCGAACACTTCATGAAGTTATCGAGACTCATCATTTGCTATTTCACACACACTCACATTCAATCCTTTTTATTAAACACTCAAAATCAACCATCTTCATGCCTCATCACAAAAACATCAAAACACCAACCAAGAAATACAACATCCATGGCCAAATATCATCTCCATCAAATAGCAAATTTGAACCATGGGCTAGGTAGAATTCAAACTAACAACTTAAAATATACATGAATTTCAAAAAAAAAATATCAAACATACCTCAATCTAGTTACAAGGATGGCTGAACTTCTTAGAAACTTTTCCTTTTCTCTTTTACTTGGTTTTTCGGCTAAGGAAGAACAAATATGAACAAACTTTGTTCTTTTCACCCCTTTTTGTTTTATTAATTCTTATTTCATATTATAAAACATTTAATAATTATTTTTCTTATATATATAAAATGCATATATTACAAATCATCATCAACATGGCCGGCCACTAACTTTAAATTGGACAATTTGACATGCAAGTCCTCCCTTTTAATAAGTCATGCATTATTCGGTCACCTCATTTCTTCCTAACACATTCTTCAAGTTTATCACATAAGTCCTTTTTCATAATTTCACATTCAAATGACAAAATTTAGACTTGATACTTCACATATAATAAACATGGAAAAGAGCATTTAAATAATTTTGTGACTTAGTTTTGTGGTCTCGAAACCACTTCCCCGACTAGGGTCAAATTAGAGCTGTCACAGAGGCACACGACTGTGTTTCATACCTATGTGCTCGATACTGAGCATTCTATTTTGCAACAATTTAGGTGCAAGGGACACACGACTGGATCACACGGTCGGATCACACACCCATAGGGCTGACCGTGTGTCACACACGACCTAGACACATGCCCGTGTGTCTACCTATGTGGACAAAAACAAGGCTATTTATCGAGCCATTTTGCCACCCTAATTCACACATACACTTACCCCAATTCAAAGGCACAAAATAATACATACTTGACAACCAAAACATCCACATTCATGGTTAAAACATATCAACTCAATGTCTTTATCTAACATATTCACTACATTTATTAAGCCCTAAACCAAACATACAAATTTCACATTTATTAGACTTCATTCAATTACTTTCTAATTACCAAATTATACTCATTTCCAAAAATTACACAATCATGCCATTAATCACATTTCCAAATATTTCACATTCACCAAGCATACCATGATCATATCACCATAGACATTGACACATATATGAATATACTTAGGCTTACAACCATGTTAGCAAATATAAGCCAACTTACATGGCCAAATAGCAAAACAAGCATTTGACGATTACAAGTCATTACATTGACTAAAATCATATGACGCATATAATAAAATGACCAAGTCATTATACATGTCATAACTCAAAATACTTGAATTCATCAATACCTAAAACGATAGCTTGATAGTGTGATAGGATCTCCGATGATCTCCAACCCGAGCTAGCTTGACGGCACTATAAAACATGGGAAAGGAATGGGGTAAGCTATATAACTTAGTAAGTCCATATGAACATAATAAGCAACTCTTACCAATCATTTACCAAATCCAATGATATAAACACAAGATAATATAAATTGCATTAAAACTCACAGTTATAACTTATTCAGTCACATTGTTTGTTCTATCAATTTGCAAGCATAATTTAACATGTCTTGACATTAGCCTAATAACCAAAGTCTCTCAATTATAATTGTTTACCACAATCAACATATCATTTCAAACCTCATAATAGACATTCACATTAACTATGAGTGTTCACTTTTCAAGCATATATTCTAACATCTTTCAATTATTTAAAGACCATATCTTCTCATAATCATTTTAATAGGCAATTATGCCAATCTTTCCTTTTTCTCATATTCGATAAATCACAATTTTTCTAAATCAAACATGTTAGATCATAACTCAATTTGGCCCAAAAGCCAATTACACGATCGCCAACCGAATTTATCATTTATTTCGTACATCACAAGAATAGATCAATAATCACAAGGCTTTCGCAAAAATATTCTTATGGAAACCATGAACTCAAAATATCATTAAGTCAATGCTTATAAACTTTATGTACATACGTGTACAAATTCATAATACTTACATGATCTTTCTCTTCTTCGACATACCCATTAAATTATCCGTTGAACCACCTGAAATACTAAAGGATACTTGGGAATCTCGTATACACATTACCGTACCAATGCCATATCCCAGATATGTCTTGCATGTAATCTCGTATCGATGCCAATAGCCTAGCTATGGTCTTACACAAAGTCTCATATCGATGTCATATCCCAGATATGGTCTTACATGTAATCTCAGTAACCCTAACGTCATGACAATTGTATCATATATATTCCTAAGGTTCAACCGAAAATTTCGCTGGATCGAATCTCTGTCGGTCATCTCCGTAGTATCGTACTCAATAGCATTTACATTTCATTTCAATAATATATCATTTACCACAATTATATCAATTACATTGATACATATATAATTTAATGCTTATTAAACATACGAACTTACCTCGACATAAAAATGGCGAAAATGACCTAACCGTCAAATACTCATTTTTCTCCCGTTCTAATTCCAAACCTCATTTTCTTTATCTATAATATCACATTTAACTTATTTAATCATTATACTATTCAAATCAGCCCAAAATCACGTTAGGCAAAAATTACATTTTCGCCCTTAAAGTTTTACATTTTTGTAATTTAGTCCCTAGGCTCGTAAAATGAAATGTACTCAATTTCTTCAACACCATGCCTAGCCGAACCTTATACATACTTATAGCAGCTCACATTTTTCTTTTATTCACATTTTAACACCCATTTCACAACTTTTTACAAATAGGTCCTTTTTAGATATTTTCATCGAAAATCACTTAGCAAAAGTCATTTTTCTAACAACTAACATGCATTTCCTACCTTTAGACATCAAAATACACAAATATCCATCATGGGTAAAACTTTAGACCTTGATTATTTCTTAAATTAGTGGTAGAAATAGATAGATCATGTTACGAGGATTTCAAAACCATAAAAATATTAAAACTGGGGCTAGAACGAACTTACAATCGAGTTTGAAAGCTTGAAAAACCCTAGCCATGGTTTCCTCTCGTGAATTTCAGCCATGGGGTAGAAGATGAGCAAAAATTGGCTTTATAATTCATTTAATTACCAAATTACTAAAATGCCCTTAATGAAAAACTTTAGAAACATACCTAACCTTGTCCATTTTTGTCCAACAACTTAACCAATGGTCTAATTACCATTAAGGACCTTCAATTTAAAATTTCATAGCTATTAGATACCTCTAGCATGTAGAACTCAACTTTTGCATTTTTTCAATTTAGTCCTTTTGACTAAATTGAGTGCCCAAACGTCAAAATTTTCGAACAAAATTTTCACAAAATCATTCCATAAAATTAAAGACCATAAAAATATAATAAAAATAAATTTTTCTATGTTGGATTTGTGGTCCCGAAACCACTATTCTGATTAAACCCAAAATCGGGTTGTTACACGAGCGTGTGGCATAGTCGTGTGTGCAATTCAGAGAGTTACACGGGGTCAAACACAGCCTCCTACACGGGCGTGTTCCAAGGTCACATGAGCGTGTCCCTTGGACCACACGAGCGTGTGGGCCCTGCACCTTGGAAAAGTTTTGTAATTTCGTGAAAAATTCTTAAAAGTCTCGATTAAGTCCTGATTCGATTCTTATTTGAATAGTAATTTACGTAGATTAATTAAAAAATGTTCTGAATGTTCTAGTAATGTTTTGAAACCCTATTTCGACGACGAATATGGGTTAGGAGTGTTATAATGACATTGAACCACCATTAACTTTCATATGTAATAGAACGTGCCCGTCCTAAGTGCCAAAAGAAATAGTTGGGTGGATACTACCACGTCAAACTGACTATCTAGGTCTATGCGCAAGAACTTTGAATCTGCCAAAATTGGGGTGTTACAGTGTAATTAAATGGTTCGATCAGAATCATAAAATAATAATATAGTAAATGGTTCTTTCAAACTAATGACTTAACATATTTGTCTAATAGTTGGAGCGGCGTATAATCTACAGGGGATTTTGCCAAACCACCAAGCTTGCCAAACACAGACTTTGTCCGAAGAAGTGTTCACATACTTACCTACTTAATCACAATTAATATCTTACTCACTCAGAACTTACTCTAAACACCATACTTTGATAACCAGTATTCGAATACTAGGACTACGCCAGGCAGGATGTTACATCACAACATTCAAGGAAAAACTCACCTCACTACTGAAGCATTGGGTGGTGTTCGGATAACACTAGTAAAGTGAAATTTCTTAGACATACAGATGTTTTTCGACAAGAGCTAAATAGTTCAGTGAGGTAAAAACCCCTTTAGTGAAAATATTTTTCCTACTTTAACCTTTTTATTCTCCTTTAATAAATCTAAAATAAAAGTATAAATATAATTGATAGTTATAAAAACATGGGTTTTTTTTACAAATTAAACAAATTATATAAATACAACTATGTGAAAATAAAATAAAATAAAATAAAATAAAGAACACACAAATTTTTACGTGGAAACCCTTTCGGGAAAAAATCACGGGCAGAGGAGAAGAAAATTCACTATGTCGAATTTGAATTAATACAAGAGGAATAGACTATGTCTATTTATAGGCTTGTAAAGCCATATTCTAGTAAGATTGAAACACCTTATTCTAATCAATATCAAATAGATGGAATTTAATAAGGTTTAAAAAATCTTATTCTAAAAAATAAAATAAAAGAAATGTAATTCTATATGGATTCTTCTTTTATTTTATTTTACCACTGTATTTTATTTAAATAAGGATTCGAGACACTTAATTCTAACAATCTCCACCTTGACACGAATTCTTAATGAACAAGTTCTTCTTCGCAAACTCTTAACGAACAAGTTCTCCACCTCTTCCATAAAAACCCCTTAAGGGTTTAACTTCAACAATGAACACCAACCAAGTTTAAGCAATGCTCAAACTTGGTTATAAGAAGTGACTTAGTCATCATATCTGCAGGATTTTCATGAGTACTAATTTTGCTCACAACAATATCACCACGAGCAATAATATCACGAACAAAATGATATCGAACATCAATGTGTTTTGTTCTCTCATGAAACATTTGATCTTTTGTAAGAAAGATGGCACTCTGACTGTCACAAAATATTGTGCTGATTTAAAGGTCTTCATTGAGTTCACTAAAGAGTCCCTTCAACCAAATAGCTTCTTTACAAGCCTCGGTAATCGCCATGTACTCAGCTTCAGTGGTAGACAAAGTGACTTTATTTTGCAAAGTGGCTTTCCAACTAATTGCACAACCTCAGATTGTAAAGACATAATGTGACAGTCCTAATTTGACCCTAGTCAGAAAGTGGTTTCGGGACCACAAAATCGAGTCATAAAAATAATTAATTGTTATATTCTATGCTTATTATATGTGTACATGCATATGTGAAAGTTTCATGCTTTAATTTTGTCATTTGTATATGAAATTATTAAATAGGACTTATGTGAGAAAAATGTGAAAGGTGATAGGTAATTTTTAAAGGTGGTCTAATAATGTATGTATTGAAAAGAATGGTTTTGCATGTCAAATTACCCATTTTTTATAGTGGTCGGCCTTGTTGTTAGTTAGTATAAAATATATGAATTTTCTATTAGCATTATTTTTAATTAAATGGCTTTAAATTATAGAATAATAATAATTAAAGGTAGAAATTGGTGAAGAAAACAAAGTATTCATCCTTGTTTCCTAGCCGATTTTAAAGAAGGAAAAGGGCTAACCATTCAGTGATCTTGAACTTTAAATAAGGTAAGTAATTCATGTTAATTTTTGGATTTTTAGCATATTTTGAGTTAGTTATTAAGTTCTTTACTTAACCCATGACAAAATTTTGAGTTGTCTAGTGTCTTGAGCATTCGACCATGGGAGAAATTGAAGGGGATAGATTGTTGTTCTTATGGTTAAATGAAGTTTGAACTAGTTAATATTTAATTGTTGGTATTTATATATGAAATAGATGAACTTGGACTTGTTGAGTTACTTGAACAAATTCGGCCTTGTAAATGATTTTAAGGGTATAAATCTTGAATAATGCTATGCATAGGTTTTGGCTTTGATAGTACTTATATAGGTATAATTAGTTCAATTTTGATAATATGGTATGAAGTGATAAGTAAATGTATAATAGTAGCTTAAGATAAACAACATTCGGCTATGAATTTTTGTGTTAAATTTTTTTAATGTCGATGTTAAATTGAAAATGGATGTTAGTTGAGTTATGAAAATTGCTTAATAATGATAAGAACATGAGCTTAATGCTTAAGTAGCATTCGGCTTTGGAGTAAGTTAATTTAGTTAGGAAATGAATTCCAAGATAGTAAATTATGTGTTAAGAGAGAAATTTAGGCTGTATATATATATTCGTGATTATATTATATCTAAGAGACTATGTTACTTATTTGGGAGTTTCGGCCATAGTATTATAGTGAATATTATTTTGAACAAGGGTTTTAATTGTAATAAATTGGTGTAAATGTTTTGAGTGAGGTAAACACTAATAAGATGAATTGAGAAATGATTTCTCAAATGTCTAAAATGATATTCGGCTTAGGCTTGTAAGCATGTCTAGTCGGTGTTGAATGTTTTAATTAGGGAAGGTTATAAGTTGAGTTTGGCGTTAAATGAAACATTTGATCAGATACATAGTGCCGAATGTGTTTGAATGTGAATTACCAAGTACATAAACTTGATAATGCTATAATGGTAGACTTAGTTGGACTTTGGCATTTTGAGAGATGCATTTGATTCTTGTGTTAATCTGAGACAATATGTGTATTTTTTTTTTATGAAATTAAGTGATGGTTATGTAATTCGAAAATGCAAGGTAATACGCTAGTAATATTTTCGATTGTGCATGAGTAGAGCATATGTATGATGTTTAAATAGCTAGTTAATAAAACCATTTGTACTTAATGGCACGATATACATGTATTAAATCGAATTGTTAAATTGATAAGTAATTAAATAGATCTATTTGTTTGAATCAAGCTCAAGAGCTAAGAGGGTTTAAATCAAATAAGGGAAAGGAGAAAGCAGTCGAGTAGATTATTCGCAACTGTTCAAAATATCCGAGGTAAGTCTTTGAGTAATGGAACTTAGCTTATGATTTGATTTAATTATGATATATATAAGTATAATAAATAAATTGTGATCTAATGGTTCTATTTGAATTACGTAGTGAAATAAATGATTTGTGCATATGACTTGTAGCCGAATAATTATAGAAATCATGTAGAATAGCGAAATGAAATCGTGTTAATTGTATGTGACTATTAAGCCGAAAGTGGAAGGGTTGATAAGCATGTTGTGCTTGTGTTCTAGTAATGTAATTGAGATGCTAATGTGTTATGATATATTTATGTGCATGATAATTGAGGATTATATCCGGGTTAAGTCCCGAAGGCATTCGTGCTGGTTGTTATATCCGGGTTAAGTCCCGAAGGCATTCGTGCTGGTTGTTATATCCGGGCCAAGTTCCGAAGGCACTCATACTGGTGTTATATCTAGGCTAAGTCCCGAAGGCATTTGTGTTTGAAAATGTACTATCCTGCTGTAATAATTCCAATTAATGTGTTCACAACCCTAAGATGATCAGGTATGTATCGTATATACATTGGAAAATTTGATTCGGTATAAATTGTGATTATTCAATTGAATAGTGCTCTCCCGGCCATTACTTAGGGTTGTAGGAAGTCTATAGCTTATTCGGGATACATGAATTTTGATTTAAGTGAAATTTAGTTAAGTTTGACTCTGAGCGTGTGAGTATACTGGTTGAAGTGTGAAGTAACATGATCATGGGATTTTGCGTATATGTATTTATTTAGCCTTATGAATGCTATGCTTTAGTTTTAAATGATTTCATTACTTAAAACTTACTAAGCATCGAAATCTTACTCTGTTTCTTATCTCTCTGTTTTATAGATTGTTGATTTTGGCCACCGACTCGGGGATCGTCAGCAGTTCATCATACTATCGATCTTGTTGGTATAGTTATATTTTGGTTTCAATATGGCATGTATAGGTGGGACTGTTGACAAAATATGTTTTGTAATTGTAAATATTTTGGCCATATGAAAATTGCATTTATAACTTATAAATTTGTATGTATTCAGTTCAATTTCCGCTTTTGTTGATAGATTATGTGATTGAAAAATTAAATGTTTAGCTTGATAATACCTCATAGCCTAAACCGGCAATCAGACTCGGTCTAGGGGTGTTACACATAACCTGTGAGAGATCTTCTTCTATCAAGGTCTCCAGCAAAATCAGCATCAACATACCTAATGACTCCATCTCTAGTTCTTCCAAACTATAAGCAAACATCAATAGTACCTTGTAAGTATCTTAAAATCCACTGAACAGCTTTCCAGTGTTCTTTACCAGGATTCGCCATGTATCTGCTAACTACACTAACTGCATATGATAAATCTGGACGTGAACAAACCATAGCATACATGAGAGATCCCACTGCACTAGAGTATGGAACATGTGACATGTACTCAACCTCATTATCTGTTTGTGGAGAAAAAATCGATGAAAGTCTGAAATGGGCTGCTAAAGGAGTGCTAACAGGCTTAGCACTCTGCATATTGAACCTGCAAAGAACTTTCTCAATGTACCCCTTCTGACTTAGGTACAATTTACTTGCTTTTCTATCTCTGAGAATCTCCATTCCAAGTATCTTCTTTGCTGGTACTAAATCTTTCATCTCAAATTCTTTACTTAGTTAGGCTTTGACATTTCTTATCTCTCTTAAATCATTTGCTGCTATCAACATGTCATCAACATAAAGAAGTAGATACACAAAAGAACCATCACTATTTTTCTTAAAGTAAACACAACTATCAAAACTACTTCTTTTGAAATCATGAGAAGTCATAAAGGAATCAAACCTCTTGTACCACTGTCTTGGTGACTATTTCAAACCGTAAAGGGACTTTTTCAGTAAGCAAACAGAGTCCTCTTTTTCTAAGACTGTAAAACCCTCTAGTTGTTGCATGTAAATGTCCTCCTCAAGTTCTCCATGCAAAAATGCAATTTTTACACCTAACTGCTCAAGCTCCAAATCATGCATGGCCACAATACCAAGCAAAGCTCGAATCGAACTATGCTTAACAACTGGGGAGAACACATCTGTGAAGTCCACTCCTGGAATTTGACTGTAACCCTTTGCAATAAGCCTTGCTTTATATCTGGGTTCTTCAACTCCTGGAGTCCCTTCTTTCTTTTTAAACACCCATTTACAACGAACAGCCTTTTTACCTTTAGGAAGTTTCACAAGATCCCATGTTCTGTTTTTGTAGAGTGATTCCATCTCCTCTTGCATAGCAAACATCCACTTTTCTGAGTCTTCACAACTAACCGCCTCAGAATAATTAGATGGCTCTTGATTCGCATCTATATCTTCAGCCACATTTAAAGCATAAGCAACTAGATCAGCCTCGGCATACTTCTTTGGAGGTTTAATTTCTCTTCTAGTTCTGCTTTTGGCGATAGAGTATTATGGTGAAGAAGCAACTCTATTCTCAATTTTTGTACTGGCTTGAGGAGTCGAATCTGTATTAACCTGATGCTCCACCTGCTTTTGATTTTCTTTATTGGAAGAGTCTTTAAGAGATAAGTTAGGTAGCATAGCAGTTTCATCAAAAACAACATCTCTGCTAATCACAACTTTTCTATTTTCAGGACACCATAACTTATACCCTTTTACAAGCTTTATAACCAAGAAAAACACATTTAATGGATCTCAGTTCCAATTTTCCATTATCAACATGAGCATACACAGGACACCCAAAGATCTTTAAATCAGAATAATTAGCAGGATTACCAGACCATGCCTCTTGTGGAGTCTTTTTCTCAATGGCAACGGATGGAGATCGGTTGATCAAAAAACATGCAGTAGAGGCTGCTTCTGCCCAAAACGACTTCGCTAAGTTGGCATTTGACAACATACATCACACTTTTTTCATGATCGTTCTGTTCATTCATTCTACAACGCCGTTTTACTGTGGAGTATGACAAACTATCAAGTGTCTCACGATCCCTTCTGACTTGCACAATTTATTAAACTCATCAGAACAGAACTCTAAGACATTGTCTGTACGGAGGTATTTTATTTGTTTTCCCGTCTATTTTTCAATCATAATTTTCCAAGACTTAAATGCGGAAAACACATCGCTTTTCTGCTTCAGGAAGAACGCCCAAACTTTTCTGGAAAAATCATCAATAAAGGTTAGCATATAATTAGCTCCACCTCTCGAAGGCACTCTGGATACCCCCCACAGATCAGAATAAATATACTCCAATGTTCCCTTCGTGCTATAGATTCCTCTTGTGAATCGAACAATCTTTTGCTTCCCAAAAACAAAGTACTCATAGAAATTCAGTTTGCAAATTCCTTGCCCATCAAGAAGTCCTCTTTTGCTCAATTCTACCATGTCATTCTCACTCATATGCCCTAGGCACATATGCCAAATTTTAGTAATATCATCATCTGACAAGGAAGAAGAAGCGACATATATAACTTGGCAGTTTTCTTTGCCCTTTCATCACAACAAGGGAACCTTTGGGAATCTTTAAAACCCCACTTTCAGCTGTGTATCTATACCATTTTGAATCAAGAGTACTCAACGAAATTAAATTTCTCTTCAATTCTGGAACATGTCGCACGTCACTAAGTGTTCTGACAACTCCATCAAACATCTTAACTTTAATTGTTCCAACACCTGTGATTTTACACGAAGCATTATTTCCCATCTAATTTTCAGTGGTATCGGGAATAGAGATTTGAGATCACTAAATCCGACGGGTGAGTTTAAAATTTAATAAATTAATACCTATGAGTCAAATATGAATATAAAAGAATTTTTGAATTAGTGAATTTGGTGATTTAAAAGAATTAATTAGCTAAAATGGGTCGAGAATGAGGTATCGAGACCTCGACTTCATAAACCGAGCCATAAATATTTTTAGAAATATTTATGGAGTGTTGGTGAGGTAATAATAAAATTTAGTTAGAAAATTTTGACGTTTGGGTGGTTAATTAAATAAAAAGGACTAAATTGAAAAAGGTGTAAAAGTTTCTAAAATGATTAAATAGCTCAATTGTCAAATGAGGAAGGACCTAAAGTGCAAATAAGCCCAAAGGAGATATTTTGGGCGGCAATAGCTGAGAAAAATCAAGAAATGGGTGAAATAAGGGCAAAATTGGAAAATTGCCAAAATTGGCTAAATAAAAATGGGACTAAATTGGAATATCTAGAATTCTCTTCATTTTCTCTTCATATTGATCAGCTGAAAAACAGCCATGGAGGGGGGTTCAAGCTGGTTTTCATACTCTAGCTTCATGTAAGTTTAATTCTTGCTTTCTCCTTGAAATTTTTATGTTTTTGGACTTTTACAATTGGGTCCAACTTATTATTTCATTAGTTTTTGATTCCATGGCTAATTTTTGAAGTTGTTATGGATGAGTGCTGGAAATATATGATGATTTGGCATGGAATTAGAGCTTTAAATTGTTTATATTATGATTTTATTGAAAGAATTGAATAGAAAGTGAATGTTTGGGACCTAAGTGTAAAAGAGTTTGAAGTTAGAGTTTTATGTGGAAATTCTGAATTTCAATAGTTATGAAATATCTTATAATGTCTAGTAAAAGTATTAATTGAGAAAATTATCTTAATTGAGGGATTAATTGAGCAAGGACTGAATTGTATGAATTGTGAAATTTGGGGCAAAATGGAAATCAACATTTTACACTAAAACTGTTTTGGACAGCAGCAGTAGTCTAACTTTGAAAAATCATAAAAAAATTTATAAATTGAATTAGAGAATGAATAAAATATTAAATTAAATCTTATTGAGTCTAGTTTCTTATAAAAGAAATTATGTAAGCAATGGAGTTGTAAATCATGAGATACAATAACTTTTGTGAGACAAGGTCAGAATGATTTCGGGTTCCCCTGTTTTGAATTTGAAAAATCATCAAAAATTGGATAAAAATAATTATAGGCTTAAATTTATATTTTTAGAATCCTGAATGAGTCTATTTTCAAGAGAAATAAACGAGGACATCATTCGAATCCTGTACGAGAAGATAATTAATTTTTAGTGAAGAAGGGTCGGAACTGTTAGACAGCAGAACAGGGGAGACTTCAATGAATAAACTGTATTAATTGTCCCAACCAAAAAATTATGAAATTTTTATGGTAAGAAGACATATGAGTCTAGTTTCTGGGAAAATTTATGGATCTTAATTTGGAGTTCTGTAGCTCAAGATAAAAATAATTTAGTGACTATGACACAGATGGACAGCTTGAATATTCACCTAAGTAGATAGTGAAAATTATGGATAATGTTACCTACAAGTATGTTGTTTATACTAAGGATGTGGATGGAGAGGAGGAGGAAAAATATATGAATGACTCGTGTATAAATTGATCACATGCCCGATTATAATCGATAAGTGTTGGATTAGAAATGATATAATGTTTTATTTGGAATATTTATTATGAAATTATGATTATCGTTATAATAGAAAAATTGAACTTGTGAGTTTATATGGCTAAATTTTAGTGATTATTTGTTAATTTTATGAATTTCATGATGTGTTATTTCATATGTATTGATGATAAAATCGTGAATAATGTAAAAGCATGAAAATTGAATAAATGATCAAATTGAGCATTTCAATTCAGTGACAAGATGAATTAAAGTAAAAGACCATGGTTGGACCATGGCAACAAGTGATAAGTGATAGCTTCGGCTACACTTATCTGATCAAGGACAAATGAAAGTGATAAGTAATAGCTCCGGCTACACTTATCTGATCAAGGACAAGTAAAAGTGATAAGTGATAGCTTCGGCTACACTTAACTGATCAAGGACAAATGACAAGTGAAAAGCGGTAGCTTCGGCTACCTAATCAATGAAAAGTGGTAGCTTCTGCTACCTGATCAGTGAAAAGTGGTAGCTCCGGCTACCTGATCAGTGAAAAATGATAGCTCTGGCTGCCTGATCAGTGAATAGTGGTAGCTTCGGCTACAAGTGACAAGTAACAAGTGATTTCCGTATAAGACCATATATCTTGGATATGGCATCGGTGTGATATATGCTACTGTATAAGACCATATATGGGATATGGCATCAGCGAGATATGTGATTCATGTAAGACCATATCTGGGATATGGCACCAGTGAGATATGTGATTCGTGTAAGACCATAGCTGGGCTATGGCATCATTATGTGAAGATGTGTAAGACCATAGTTGAACTATGGCATCGAGAAAACGAAGTACTCAATTTCGTAAGACGTTCACTAATTTGACAAAGTTTGGTAAGTGTTACATGGAATTATGTGATACAAGGAAGTACGAGTTGATAAGATATGAGTATAGAACTTGGTTGATAAATGAATTCATTTGTGATTATATAATTGGTCATCTTGAATGTACTGTTCATATGTATTGATAATTCAAATGTTTTAATGAATAAAGTTTCGACATGGAATAAATTGAACACGAGATAAATAATTATGAAATTGAACTTAGAATTCATGAAAATGACGGTTATTGATATATGAAGGAGACATTGATATATGAATATGGAAAATGTTTGATAAATGTGTTTATTCATAATTATGGAATTATATACCTCATGTGTACTATTTGCATAAAGATGATATTTCAAATACTTTGGTTATTTAAGCTTAAATATGAAATAATATGAAATCAAGATAAATTGTTATGAAAATATATTTAGATTACAGAGATATGACTGATATATGTTGTATGATTACATAACGTGAAATTGTGTATATATATGAGAAATTTAATGAGAATTGAGCCCATACACGTTTCTTGTTATTTATATGAAGTGTACGACTAACAAGGGTGATGAAGTTATAAACAGAGAGTTACACGGGTTGAAAACACGAGCGTGTGACTCTCCAAAGTGTGAAAATTTTCTAAGTGTTGCAAAAATTTTATATGTTTACAGTTTGGTCCCGAACTACCCTGAATGTATGTTTTGGTCCCCGTGGGCCCATATAAGGGACGTTAAACATATGTTTGAAAGTTTTTAATTTAGAAGAAATTTTATGGCTGATTTTTACATGATTGATCATATTAAGTTTGGTAATGCCTCGTACCCTATTCTAGGCTCGGAATACGGGTAGGGGGTGTTACAAAAACAACACCTTCAGACACTGTTTCATAAGTTGTAAACCAATCCCGATTGGGACTCATGTGGAAGGTGCAGCCTGAATCAAGTATCCACTCTTCGCTTATTTTAGGATCATTGACAGAAGCGACTAGAAGTTCACCATCGCTGTAGTCTTCTACAACATCAGCTTCACCGAAATTTTCTAGTTGTTTTCCCTTTTGATTCGCAGCCTCCCTTTTAATCTTGTTTTGTAGCTTATAGCACTCAAATTTAATGTACCCTTTCTTCTTGCAGAAGTTACAAGTTTTACCTTTGTTTGAAGACTTCGATCTACTCTTAGATTTACCGCGAGGATTCCGTTCCTGTGTCCTTCCACGATCATTATCAGCATTCCGATCTTGTCTCCCACGAGCAATGAGACTCTCTCCCTGAGGGTTGGGTTTAACCACAAGATACTTCATCTTATCATACGAGGTCAAAGAATCATAAACCTCATCAACTGTGAGAGACTCGCGACCTAAAGGTTGAATAAGACGGGGGCAACGAACAAAGTAGAATCAACCCTAGATCTTCCTTATCATATTGAACCTCCATGGCCTCCAAGTTTGAGAGAATTTCTTTAAACAACTATGTTAAGTGTTAGGTGTCTGACGCACCTTCCTCCAAATGATGAGCATAAAGATGCCGCTTCATATGCAACTTGCTTGTTAGAGTTTTCGACATACATATTTGTTCTAGCCTCTTCCATAATGCAATGGCAATATTTTCTTTCATCACATCCTGTAAAATTTCGTTGGACAAATGCAGATGTAATTGTGTTAACACCTTTTGATCTTTACGCTTCTTCTCTTCATCTGTTAAAGTCGAAGGCATCTTATCTATCCCTAGCAGGACATCCTCTAGATCCATCTGCGCAAGAACTGCTTGCATCTTAATCTGCCACAACGCAAATCTAGTGTTGCGATCCAACAGCAGAATTTCATACTTCAAAGACGTCATTACCGTGATCGAGATGAAAAACCGGGAAGCTCTGATACCAATTTATGAAAATAAAATAAAATAAAATAAAGAACACACAAGTTTTTACGTGGAAACCCTTTCGGGAAAAAACCACGGGCAGAGGAGAAGAAAATTCACTATGTCGAATTCGAATTAATACAAGAGGAATAGACTATGTCTATTTATAGGCTTGTAAAGTCATATTCTAGTAAGACTGAAACACCTTATTCTAATCAATATCAAATAGATGGAATTTAATAAGGTTTAAAAAATCTTATTCTAAAAAATAAAATAAAAGAAGTGTAATTCTATATGGATTCTTCTTTTATTTTATTTTACCACTGTATTTTATTTAAATAAGGATTCGAGTAACTTAATTCTAACAAACTATAAATTTAATAATTATAAAAGTAAATATATTATTTTATAAAAAAGTAAATATGTTATAAACTATTTTATTATATAATGCTTGTAATTTTATATTATAATTATGATATTAATATTTTTAATTATCAATTTTGAAAATTATATTTTATATTTTATTACTTAATATAGGTATGAATTTTAATTATTTATTATATTATAAGAACTTTTTAATTAATGTCTATAATAATTATTTCTATTGTCATCAAACTACTATTGTTGCATTTGAATCTAAACATAATTTCGTTATTTATTTTAATTTTATTACTATAATATTTAATCTCACCGCTACAATTATTTTTAATCTCATTAGAATCAATCTTATTGTTCATCCAAAGAGAGCTTTAAACGCTAAAAGTTAAAGATTAAAAAATATTGAATATATTTATTAGTAATAGGAAGCTAGATGTTTCCCATTCACAGAGACTATTTAAACCAAAAATCCTTTAACGAGGCTTTACATTAGGCTTAGAACAATGAGTATATGTTATATCCAACGTTCAAGATAATAACTAGCACGGTTTTGAACCATTATGAAACCAATTCGTGTAAACACCATCACAAACACGCGGCCTAAAATAAGCAACCTACTCGTTTGCTGCGTATGCAACATCCTAGCTTTAGAACACAATTGAATGTAAGATATCATATTCGTTTTTAGAATAATTCAAAAATAATTACAACCTTATGATTTAAAAAATTGAAATGAATAAGACATTTCACTTAAAAGTCATTGCAAGTATTAAATAAATTTCAATTATCCCATTTACAATAAATCAATATTAAAGACGATCAAGCACAATATCAAGTTATATTTCTTGAATTAAACAAGCAAAATATAAGCTTGTGTCTCTAAAATTTTGATGCCTATATCTTAAGACAATGTACCATATCTCAGCACATTACACTCAATATTTGGACATTTAACTTCAATGTTTTATGTGTTCCATTTTCTTGAGACAATATGCCTAATGTATCGAGATATGCATATTAAAATGCATGAATATTCACAAAATATTCTTAATATCTCAAGTCATGTTCTTGAGGTCTTGAGCATCAACCTAAAAATGCAATTTTTTTTCAAGTCATTATATCATGCCTCTATTTGTTTCTAAATAGGTTTAACATGCAACCAAAATTATGTAAACATATTAGGAATACTAAAACAAGATATTCTATAACTAAAAACTCTTTAAATCAAGAATTCACTGTATAAATAAATGCAGTACATATCAATATATATATAACAGGAGAAATCCCATTATAACACCAATATAAAAGTGATCAAGAATGTTTAAATGATACCAAAATATACTAAACAGACTAAATGTCTCAAAACAACATAGAAACCATTCCAAGACCACAAAATCCATTTAAATTTAGCATTACTTCTTAAAAAGCATTTTTAAGTCAAAAAGCATTTTAAAACAAAAGTTAGTTTTTGTATAAAAAAAAAAGTGCTTTTGCAAAGCTTTTTTTTTGTCTCAAACACACTTTTAAATGGTTCAAAAGCATATTGTTTAACAATGCTTTTGTCTCAAACGTGTTTTTTTGTCTCAAAAGTCTTTTTGAAAAGCCATACTAAACTGACTCTTTATGACCTAAGTAGTTGCCAAACTACAAATAATTCAAAAGAAAATTATAAAACCCAAGGGATTAATTGAGACTTGTTCCTCTGGTCAATGTCCGAATCAATCACAAAACACTTGCTACATGTGCAAGGAACAAACAATATACAGTAGAGATATTAGTTGAGACACAAAAACTAAAGGATTTTAATTTAGTGAAAAATTTTAGAGAAAATTCTATCTAAGTTTTTGTGAGAAAGGTTAGAGTTAAAAAAGTTATACCATTGTCCTCAAATAGAGTTATAAAAGTTATACCATTCTCCTCAAAAGATTACTAGTAATAAATTAGAAAATCCTTAATAATGAAAAATTAAAATAGTAAAGATAGTCAATTAAAGTCAAACTAATATAAATTCAAATGTTCCAACTTTTTCGGCCCAAACACGCTACTTGAGAACTGCTCTATCAGCTACAACAAAAGTACAAAAATTTTGGCTAATGGCTCTTTGGGTTTGGACGTTACCTAGCCTGTTCAAAGTTGGAAGCTTCATACTTGCAAGTTTCCATCAACCAATGGATCAATTTCCAGAGGAAGTGAACTCGGATTTGACCATTATCTAGAAAGCTTAAGACACTACGATGAAATGGAATGAAACGAAATGAATTTATTATAAACCCAAAAACAAGTGGACTGAGGCCACCCCAAGGAGACATTACTGTTGTTTGACAAGTCTAACTGATCAAAAATCAAATGGAGCCAAAGAATCAGCCTTTGCTGAAACAAAATTACAACATCAGGAATTCACAGCTTTGAAAAACAATAAAAGAATTTGCAGTGTTTCCCCCAATCAGAAGAGAAAGGTTTATGCCACAGATGTTTCATTTGGTTACAAGCGGTTCACTCAGTTCCAACAGTTCATTCGATAGCCCTGTAAACACCACTGAATCAGTTTCAATAGGTTTGAACTTTATAAGGGCTGAAGGCACCAAATCCTCATCATCTAGCGTTCGGGCTTTCTGTCCAGCTGCCGGAAAAGAAGGGATCACCCTCCGTTTAACCAGTACAGGATCCAACAGCTCAAACTCCAAGGACGGTTCTTTCAGTGATAAGCTGACAAACTGAGGATAAAAAACAGCATATATCATTTCACATTCCAACAGGATGAACAAACTAAATAGTAAACCTGGAAATATCTTGAGAATGAAGAAACTAATAGGAAACAATACAAACAACTAGGCATGAGGACTAACCTTGTAGAGAGAACTTGTTGGCTCCCAAGGTGCAAAAACGGCTTGAAGAACCACTCCATCAGGAAACTGGATGCGAATCATTGTTCTTCGATACCTCCTTCGGCCTGCTTTTGCCTGCTTTTCCTTGAAAGATTTAGGGATTAAGAGCTGTGATTCTGCATTCTTTTTCTTTCTCAACTCTGCTTCTCTTTTCACCTCTTCAGCTGATAGGCTGTAGAAAGAATCCGGTAGCTCGATTTTTGCTGCTACACTCTCAGGTACAGAGAAGAAGACCCGGATCTACAATGACAAAAAACTCATGTTCTGAGTTAGAGATATATGCTACATTGGGAGATAGGTGACAAGGGGCAGTAATGGACATCTGATAATCTTGATTAATCGCATATTCTACTAATGAACTTGCATAAAAATTGTGCATATTCACTGAATATCAACATTCAACAACATAGACAGAGGATGAACAATTAAATGACAAATAAGTATACAGAAAAGACCAAAAACAAAAAATGAAACAATTGAACAGTAAGCGATGCAGTCAAGTTTCCTATAATTTACAACGCCTCGTTTAAAACAACCATAAACGAAGGCAGTTCAATAATATTCTAGAAGAGAATTCATTTCACCAAATATTACATCTATTTCCTTAGCCATATTCTTATTTCACCTATGTTAGCAAACAATGCATTAATCAAGGATTCTATAGTAATCAATAGGCTAAAATACAGATAAAGATAAAAGGGGTAAAACCATACGAATATCTACAAACAATTAATTACCTGTCTGTCAATCTTCTTTGGCTCAACCATTTCCTCTTTCTCACTCTTGTTACCTTCTTCTATCTTTCCCTGTTCCAACAACATTATTGCCTTGTTCATCAAAGTAATCATCTCCTTCTTAGGAACATCCATGACTGCCCACATTTCCCCTCCTCCTTCCTTCAACACAAATCCAACAAGCTCCAACAGCTCAACTCCTCCAGAGACCTCGCCAATTGCTTCCCTTATCTTTGGATTACTCATCCGAATCTTCCTGAACTTGTCATTCCCAGGTTCCTTAACTATGTTCCTCAACAACCTAAGAAAAACCTGAACTGATCCGTCTGGTGGGTTCCCTGAAATATATGAACCAATGCAAACCTCCAATTCAATCCCTGACGACTCTTGTAACTCGTTCTCATTCGATCCCGTATCTGTGTCACCGCCTTCTCTATTGGATGAATTGATCTCAATACAAGTTTCTACATGTTTAGATACCTCCTCCTCAGACACATAAGGAGCACCACAAATCGGACACTCAAACATATTCAAGGTGAATCCATTTTTGGATACCTTGCTAGAAGTGATCAATGAACCGTAAGGATCGAACCCGTTTTCCGGCTTCCGAGGTGGTTCAAGATTGCTGGGCGTGTTTTGATCGGAATTTGAAGATTTAGAGGGCAAAGAAGGCTTGGATGTCGAAGAGGAGGAAGAAGATGAGGGAGGAATAGGCTTGGGAGAAGGGGTGTGAGGTGGGGAGGGACGGGTAAGGATGGGGTTAACAGGTCCAGAAGAAGAGGAACCCAAGACTCGACCTTGGCCCTTGAAATTCCCAGATGATGAAAATTGGTTGTTGACTTTCTTCATGAATCCACTCCATTTGCCTTTCATTTCATCCATTATTATTTCTCTGGGTAAATGTCCTTTTTGGTTTGAAGCTCCAAACTGAATATGAATAAGAGCAATATCAATAACAACAAAGAAGAAGATTAGGAAGGAAACAAAAAAAGGTAATGAAGGAACCGAAGAAATGAGTGGGGGAAATTAGAAATTATAAAAAGTTATAGCAGACTCAGAAAATCAACAATGAAGAAATAAGAACAAAGAGGGTTTACCTTACCTTACCTTACCTCGGAGGATCAGTTGGTCTTTCGTCGATAACAGAATTTTTTAATTTCTTAACTGTTAAGAATAGGTAGATGTAATTGGCAGATGGAACGGATAATGGACCCCACCCACACTTTGAATTGTCCATAACCAAATACACGCCCTCTTTCTCGCTTATCTAAATCAATAACATTCCACCACGTATAATACCCCTACCTTTTTTTTTTAGTTAACAATCATATTAACAAAAACTACAAAAAATCATATTAATAAAATTGAAAATCCCTAGTTTCGACTTCAAACGTTGAATGTTTTGCCTATTGTGTCTACCCAAGTTTTTTGTCCCAAGTATTTTTTGGAACTCGACCCAAGTCGAACAATCAGACCAAGCCTATTCGAGTTTCCAATCCAATACATTAACTTCTGCTCCAATTAATCTGTATATTCTGATTCATCCACTGATTACCTTATTGCCAATCCCTAGAGCTTTGAATACGCAGAATGTTTCAATCCACATTGAAGTTGAAATTGAAATTGAAATTGAAATGAAAAAATCACCAAAGAGAAGAATTTGAATATATAAACGTAAAGAAGTGCGCATCCCAGTAAATTTTAACTCATTTACAATTTACATCTAAGCCAACCCTAGACTGTCAAAACTCTAGTCGAGACCTCCAATGGCCGTGTACATATGTGCTTCAATCTCACTCCCAGAAGGAAGAGATCTTTGCTTGGAGTTTGAATCTGAAGTTCCAACTTCCACTTCAGTCTCCGTAAAGCCCAAGTCACGCCCTTCTGAAACTGGCCACCTTCTACCTTATTAAATGAACAAGAGCAAGTCCCCCAGAAAAGAATCATTGAGAAATTCATGCCAACATTTGCCGTGTTCCACAAGGTTCTAGCAAACTTCCCTGCCAAATTTAAGTTCATTTCATATCCCCAAAAAAAAAAAAAAAAACAACAAACCATCAAAGCTAGTAGTAGTAACCGAGAGAAGATCGGTTTTGCCACTGGAAACATTTTGTTCCTTCTTCCGCCGATCATTATGCTGCTGTTCAAGATTATGACATCTTCTTGCACCATGGGCAGTCAAAATGATCTCATCCATATTGTAAGACCCAATTTTAGCCCGGGCTCAAGTACCTAATTCCAACCTAAATACTCAATAATAAACTCAAAAATAAAACCAACTCAATTACATTAAGTAAGCCCAAATTAAACAAGCCCAAAATTTAACCCACAACAAATCAGAAAAACAAGCAAGGAGGGAAAACCCAAGCCCTCTAAGTGCTTCAGTCGTCGCCCATGTTGTGCGCCACTCCTCTACCCAAGTCCTCCACCACTATTCACCAGCACATCCCTACGGCCACCACGTACCACGTCCAAGCCATGTTTGCCATACCTGCAAATGTGCACAAAAACAGTTATAAAATGGCTATATAAAGCCATGAATATTCATTTGTTTTTTTAGGTTACGGAAGTCAATACAAAATATATATACAAAAATCAATAGAAAAATCTAGCTCAAAGGAAATTTAAAAGGTGAATCTCAATTGGCTCTGCTTGTTGAGTTTTTTTATTTATTTATTTGGGTGTGCAAAGAGTAATAAAAAGGAGGAGAAGTGAGAGTACTTATCAAACTATCGTGGGCATAGTCAGAGTTCTCCTCTGTTGGCGAAATCAGCCATCGTCTGCGCGT
This sequence comes from Gossypium longicalyx, assembly GCA_025698465.1. Lineage (NCBI taxonomy): Eukaryota > Viridiplantae > Streptophyta > Magnoliopsida > Malvales > Malvaceae > Gossypium > Gossypium longicalyx. The sequence continues at coordinate 51,190,249 of CM046995.1, forward strand.
TGTCGGCCACCGTATGGTGGTCGTTCGGTGGCTACACGTTTCTGGGTTGAAACTCTAGCAAAAAGGGTTAAAAAACTTTAGGTTTTCTAAAAGGTTTTTTAATGTTTAAAAAAAACAAAATAAAGGCTTCATTTAATTTTAAAACAACATTTTTCTTTTGGGGGGGGAGGAGAGATAGCTTGCGTGATGACCTGATCTATGGGCTGGGTCCGCGCATTTTTCCCTCACATGGGTAATTTGCGCGGCCAGTCTTTCCTATTTGCGCCACCCTTAATTTAACCCTATTATGTTTCTTTCATTTTTTCCCTGAGGTTTGCGCACTATTTCAATTTGGTCCGAGCCTGGGCAGTGCATTTTGTGATTCGTAATATTTGCATTTTTAATCCTTGTTCTTTTGTGCGCATCTTATTGCGTTCCTTAATTTTGTTTTAATAATTTGATTTGTTCATAAATTATTCTTCTAATTTTACTTTCGTTTCAATTGAGTTTTTTTTGTTTATATTTTTAAATTCTTTACGAGTTATTCATCATTTTTTTTAACATATTATTTTAAATTATTTATTTGATTTCACACTGTTTTAATTTTTTTTTTCTTTTGGTATTTTTTCGTTTTATTTTAGTATATAATTTATTTATCTTAAAATTTTCCTTTTTGAATATTCATTTTTTTCAAATATTACATTATTATTTTTGTATATATATTATTTATACTACATTATTTGTATTTTTTATATTATTTATTTTAGATGAATCTATATATTATTTTGTATATTACTTACTTTAACTTTCTTCTCACATAATACTTATTATAAAATTAATTTATATATTATTATTTTACATTTTATTAATTTTTGTTCTTATTTTTTATGACTTATTTTAAAATTTTACATTCATTACTTACTTTAAGTCTCTTTTTACAAATAATTTATTCTTAAACTGTTGTTATATTGTCACTTTCCAATTCTTTTCTTATTCATTATTTGATTTAGCATTGTTCATTATTATTTGGGAAACTTGGTATATTTTTTTTTTGTTTTATTTTACCTTATATACATATATATTCTTTAATCGTTTTTTATTCATTAGTTTTAAACTAAATGTTAGTTTTTAAAACAAGGTGGTTTAGTTTTTAAAATAAAGTGGTTGCGAAATTGTTACTATTGAGTATTTTGATTCGTATATTTATACTTTTATCATTGTCATGCCTTTGTATAATGTTGAACTTACATGTTATTATTTCATGCTCAATATTATGTTTGTTTCTTATTATCGTATTGTGATTCAAATTCTAACGTGTTTAGGCTATTTTTAATTGTTTCATTTTTATCCCAAACAAGTCAAATAAATACATTTTGCGCCGGATTTACAATTGTTTTTTTTTTAAATATGGCAATATTTTGTGTTCGAAAATTTGAAGAATCGTGCCCTAACGTGTTGGGTTTCGATTTTTTGTTTGACCGAATAACTAAATATCCTTTCAAAATTTCGTCCATGTTTTCTTAAATTAAAAAATAAGGCAATTTTTCAAGCTTGAAAATCTGAGAAATTGTGCACTAACGTGCTGGGTTTCAATTTTTCGTTGACCAAATAACCAAATATCCCTTTTAAAATTTCAGTACGTGAATTTTGGAAATCATAAGATGATCTTGGTATCGAGGGTTTGAAATATTGTGCCCTAACGTACTGGATATGATATTTTATTCCTTCAGGACAATGGAGTTTAAGCATCCAATTCTAGTACATTCAAACATTTTTAAATGGAATTGTATTTTAAAATCTTTTCAAATTTTCGATATTAGGACATTAATTAATCAATTAGGTACTAATTTGGGGCGTTGCGAGGGTGCTAACCCTTCCTCGTACGTAACCGACTCCCGAACCCATTTTCTTAACTTACATAGGCCAAAATCAATTTTTTTAAAATAAAATAAAATATTTTATTAGGTGATCCGATACCACCTAAACAAAAAGGATTGGTGGCGACTCCAAACTTTTCGTTTAAAAAAGTCGATTCCTGCTTTTCAAAATAAAAATGGTTTCGACAGCTTGGCGACTCCACTGGGGACAATAAGAGAGTCAAGTCGTAAAATTGATTATTTTCTGTCCTTTTGTCGAAAAATTGAAAATTTGATTTGAAAAATCATGCTTCTTTTGTCGCATTTGTTGGTGTCATGTTATTTGTTTGTTGTGATATGAGATACGTAGGATATTTCTACATCATTGTACATGATCGTTATGGTCACACCTTTTAAGTGGGAGTGAGAAACTATGCCTTCATGAGGTTTTCACCTCCGCATGGGCTAGTGGACTGCTTCCGGGGTACATCTGTACTTATGTCTTCGCGAGGTTTTCACCTCCGCATGGCCATAGGGAAATGTATTCCCCTGAACTGAACTTGATCCACATGAGCCTATAATGGGTGAGGGTTGAAGAATCTGCTGGTTCAGATACCCTTTCTTTAGAGCCGAACCACATATAGTGAACCCTAAGAGCCCGCCCTAGATAGAGCTATGTTGAACTCTAGTGGTTACCCGGATAGGTGTTTGACTATTTTCTATTTGTTGTGGTTTTTATTATTTGATACTGACTTATTGTGTTTTGTTGTGGCTATGATTTCATGTCATTTCATATTAAATAGGTGTCGATTCCTGTTCAGTTACTAAATTAGAAAGCTTGTTATGAGGAACAAATTTCTTAATAAAGTGGAGGATAATGCGGTTGTCCGTGATAGCTTAGCTGAGGGATATACATCGGAGTTATGGGACTTTACCCGTATCAGTGTGACCCAAAATGAGTTCCAGGAATTGAGGGATATATGGGCCCGTTGGAATGATGAGACTAAGCAGTTGTTCTATCAAATTTTTGGCGACTTACCCTACCTGCTCGACATCAAGGTGGACAAACATTTATTTCAGGCTATGACTCAGTTTTGGAACCCTGCATATAGTTGTTTCACTTTTGAGAAGGTGGACTTGGTGCCTACTGTGGAGGAGTATACAGTTTTGCTTCATTGTCCAAAGGTTCCAAGTCGACAAAACTTATTCTAAGGCTACTAATGCCCCAACTTTTGTAAAGAAATTAATGAGTATCACTGGGATGAGTGAACAGTGGGTTACAGCCCGAATTCAGTAGAAAGGTGATGGTAAATGCATTCTTTGGGAGTTTAAGGGACCTCATCGTAGTACATCCAGATATAAAGAAGAAGGTTGACGTCTTCGCCTTGAGTATCTATGGTTTGGTAGTTTTCCTCAAAGTTCTAAGACATATAGATGAAGCAGTTGCTGACTTATTTGATCGACTTGACAAATGGGTCACATCGGTGTCGGCAATTCTAGTTGAGACGTTCAGATCTTTGAGTGCATATCGGAGGGCAGGTAAAGGTAGATTCATTGGATGCGCGCAATTACTGTTAGCTTGGTTCCATAGCCATTTCTAGAAGGTGGATAAAGTTTCCTATCGGGTTTTTTCCAAGAAATACTCCCCGTTAAAGGAGATAACAGCCATGCTCAGGAGAGATGACATATTAGAAGAGAATATGATCGCGCTCCTTTGGAATTTCCAGGAAGAGGACGTCGAGTGGAGAGCTCTTTGGTTGGTTTCCAATGAGATCCTCTATTGGTGTGGGAGTTTTGATTGGGTACCTCTACCTAGAATTTGGGGAGCCGTTGGATATGCCCCTCTGCTTATTTTAAGACAGTACAGATCAAGGCAATTTATACCGATAACACATGGGCTAGCTTAGTGTGAATTCTCGTATGGGGAGGACAATTATAAGAAGAAGGTTCGAGAGATTTCTAATGCTTGGAAATGGTAATGTAAGATGAAGAGATTGGCTGTAGGTTCAATGACGACCCCTGAATACAAGGGCTAGTTAAATAAAAGGATCAATGATAATATCATTGGGCTGAGTTTAGAGGGCATTCGATCAATGGAAGAATACTTGTAAGTAATTCCCTCCAAGCTAGAAATCATAAAACAGGACTTCGAAAAGAGAAATTCAAAGTTAGAGGAAAAGATAGAAGGATTGGAGGAGGAAAAGATGCATTTGAGGTTAGATGTCGATGTTTAGAAACTCGAGGTCGAGAAGTTGAGGAAAGGGAAAAGAAAGGTTGAAGAAGACTTGGATTGTTTGAAGACTGATTATAAAAAGTAGCGTATGTCGATAAGAACAGCCGAATTGGGAAAGACGTCAGAGCAGTGGAGTCAAGAAATTCAAGAAGAAAAAGTTAGAGTTGATCAGTGGGAGAAAAGGTTCCATGATGCTCGAGCACGCGGAAACGCCTTAAAAAAGAGTTTGGTTGATGGCCAAGATGAGAAGGAGATGTTAGTAGCTCAAGTAGCGAAGCTAGAGAAGGCACTGCATCAGCATCGCGGTCGTAACTCCGACATTGAATTAAGAGCCAGCCTGAGCAGGATCGAGGACCTGAAAGGAAAGGTAGAAGAACTCGAGACTGCACTACAGAATTGTAAGCTTCGAATTGAATTCCTTGAGTTGAATAATGAGCAGTAGAAGAAACAACTCAATCAGTCGCAAGGCCAGGTCAGGGATAGGGATTACATCATGGGCGAAGCTGTAGCTCAGATACGAGAAGTGGCCTATCATTTACAGACCTTAGCAGTTCAGGCTGATGTGCTAAGTGTGAAGTATGAGTTAGAGTCAGACCAGGGTCGTGAGCTGGCTTGCCTTCTTCAGAAAGTTAAAACTTTGAGCATTAAGTCAAAGCCGTATATATGATCTATTTTATGTAAAAGATTTTGTTTTCTAATAAAGTTTCTAAATTGAATTGGATCAGGATCGACATCTTTTTAGTTTTGCATTCATCTCATGCATTTGCATTTCATTGCATCATGTGCATTAAATTTCACAAAAAGAACCTTAATTAATTGAAAATTGTATTATAGTTAGCCTGGAACATCAATACTACACACGGAAAAAAACCAAAGCTATGGATCAAAGGTTGGAAAAATTGGAGCAAATGCAGAAAGAAATGCAGGATCAATTGCAAGTATAGATGCAAGAACAGTTGGCCAAAATTCAACAGGACATGAATGATCATATGCTGGAATCTCAAAGGAATATGATGAACCAATTGTCTCAGCTACTAGTTGGAAGGCCAGAAAAAGGGAAGAGTCTCATTATCAATACTGAGGACTACAGTGAGATCCTTACTTACCCTCCAGGTTTCACCCCAACAAATACCCCAGTACCACCACAAGGGGTGTCTGTCAATATCAAACCCCAATATTAGACTGGTACTTCGGCACCGGTAAATTTCCCAATGGGCTCATGTTCTAACCCCAAAGATAATTGGGCAAATCCTGTAGTCCCTGACCTCGATGATGTAGCAGAAACATGAAGGGAAAGAGCGAAACTCTCAAAGCAACTAGAAAACCGATACAAATGGCTAGAAGAGAAATTCAAGGCGTTGGAAAGCGCTGATTATCATTATGGAGTGGATGCTAAGGAGTTGAGCCTCGTCCCAGATTTGGAGCTCCCTCCGAAGTTTAAAATGCCAGAGTTTGAGAAATACAACGAAACCAGCTGCCCCGAGGCTCACATCATGATGTTTTGTCGGAGGATGACTGGTCATGTCAATAATGATCAGTTATTGATTCACTGTTTCCAGGATAGTTTGTCTAGGGTTGCGGCCAAATGTTACAATCAGCTGAATCGTACCTAAGTTAAATCATGGAAAGACTTAGCATAGGCCTTCATGAAGCAATATGGCCATGTGACGGACATAGTGCCTGACAGGATCACGTTACAGAACACGGAGAAAAAGTTGAGTGAAAGTTTCAGGCAATATACTCAGAGGTGGAAAGAAGTCGCGACACAAGTTCAACCGCCACTATTGGAAAAAAAAACAACCATACTTTTCATTAATACCTTGAAGGCACCTTTTATTAATCACATGCTGGGAAGCGCAACTAAGAGTTTCACGGACATAGTGATGTCTGGTGAAATGATAGAGAATACGATAAGGTGCGGAAAGATAGAGGCTGGGGAAAGTACCAGGAGGTCGGCCCCGAAGAAGAGTGAAAATGAAATCAACAATGTGAGCATGGGTTATGCAAAACCAATTACAGTAAACCAACTGAAGCGGTAGCCACGGGCTAATAAGCTTCGCCAAGGCAATAGCCCAATACAAAGCAGAACACAGAGAAGCTTCAGTTTACTCCCATTTCAATAACGTATCAAGAGTTGTACAAAAGTTTATTTGATGCACACGTTGAATCCCTTTTCTACTTAAAATCGTTGCAACCCCTATACCCCAAGTGGTACGATGCAAGTACTCAATATGAATATCATGCGAGAATCACTAGACACTCGATAAAGAATTGCACCTCTTTTAAAAGGTTAGTCGAAAGGCTCATCAAAATGGGTGTTGTAAAATTTGATGATGCATGTAAGAAATTCGTTACCCAATCATACTGATAATGGGGTAAACACGATAGTCGAGAATATGGAGAGGAGAATCAAGTTGAATGTTGTAAAAGTGAAAACCTCGTTGAGGGAAGTTTGGAAGAAGATGATGGAAAGAGAGTTAATCATGCAGGATTTGAGAAACAAATTCCGAGGGGCGAGGAACTACTATGAGCTTCACAATAAAGGAGATCACGAAATTGAGAGACGTAATGAATTTAGAACCCGGTACAGGGTCTAATGGACAACAAAGAGTTGGAGTTCTTTGAATTTACTAAGGAAGAAGATATATGCACCTCGGAGGAGGGGTTAATGGAGAAGGTCTCTGAGGTCAATCACCCAGTGGTGATTATTTCACGACCGAGAATCAATAAAGTTGGAGAAAAAATTACACCAATGGTTGTAATTCAGAAACTCGTGGCTTTTCCTTATAAGGATAGCGAAAGGGTGCCTTAGAATTATAACTGCAATGTGACATCATCAGGAGAGGGGAGTCCGGTCAGCACGTCAAATACAAAAACCAAGCCTATAAAAGGGAAATCTTTGGTGGTCGAACAAGTGAAAGAGAAGCTGGAATTATCTATTCATAAGCCCGTAACGAAGAAATAAGCTAAGGAATTCTTGAAGTTCCTAAAGTACAGCGAGTATAGCGTTATGGAATAATTACACAAGCAGTCGGCACAGATATCGGTACTAGCTCTGCTTCTAAACTCGGAGGTACACTGTAACGCGTTGATGAAGGTGTTGAACGAAACCTATGTCACTAATAACATTTCGGTAAACAATCTGGACCGTCTTGTCAGCAATATAAGCACCGACAATTTCATCTCTTTCAGTGACGATGAAATACCACCAGGGGGCATGAGATCCACCAAGGCTTTGCACATCACCACCCACTACAAAGGGTATACATTACCGGGGGTATTAATTGATAATGGATCAGCGTTGAACGTTTTGCCCTTATCCACATTGAATAGGCTGCCAATAGACAGCTCTCATATGAAGACATACCAAAACATAGTAAGGGCATTTGATGGCACCGAAAGGAAAGTGATGGGAAGGATTGAGGTACCTCTTCTGATCGGACCAAACACATACGAGGTAGACTTCCTAGTGATGGACATCACGCCATCTTATAATTGTTTATTAGGGAGACCTTGGATTCACTCGGTAGAGGCAGTACCATCATCATTACATCAAAAGCTAAAGTTAGTGACAGAAGGTTGGTTGATAATGATAAATGCGGAGGAGGACATTATCGCATCTGTTACTAGTAATGCACCGTATATAGAAAATGATAGTGAGGAAATAGAGTGTTCCTTTCAGTCATTGGAATTTTTCAATGCAACTTTTATCATCGAGTGAGGTAGGATCCTAAGGCCAAAAATATCCAAGGCTACGAAGATGAGCTTGCAACTAACAATTGGAAAAGGGGCACCGCCTGGAAGGGGACTTGGAAAGTATCTCCATGAACGGGTTGAGGTGCCGGTCTTGGCTAATAAACAAGATCGCTTTGGCTTAGGGTATAGGCCAGATGCAAAGCAAAGGAAAAAGGAGATGAAAAGGAGGCAAGAGAGACGAAGAGCACGATTGAGTGGGACAAAGGTCAAGTGGGAATCAATGACTTTTTCCCATATATCCAATACATTTATGTCAGGAGGAATTATCTATCCTGAACAGAAGATGACAGGAGAAGGAACGGTCGAAGATTTGATGGGAAATCTGAACATCAACGCATTATTTGAAGAGAAAGTGATAGAAGGAGACTTGGCAAGCATTCGCCTTTATGAGCCTGGAAGTGTTCTGAACAACTGGACTATAGAAGAAATTCTTGTAGTTTTTAGAGCTAATACAGAGTACTGTTCAAAACACACTTGTTGTTTTAAAGCCTAGAAGCAATAGGAATCTTTTGTGAAATAGGTTCATGTCCAAAACATTTATTTCAATGTAAATACACCTTTATAAATATTCTTTTATCTTGAGCAAATATTCTTTTCTTGTATCTCATTTATAATCATGCCATACAAATAAGCTATTCTTAGATTATTTTTTTTTTGGATATCCTTCTGTGCCTACAATAAGTTTCTAGATATCAATGACGTAAGTGACGCTGTTACAGACTCAGTGTTCCCTTTTGAGCGAGACATGTGTCTGGAGGGATTTCAGGCTTTTGAAGATGATGGAGACTGTAACTTACCTCCGGATTTGTTAAGGATGGTAGAGCAGGAAGAGAAACAAATTCTACCCCATAAGGAGATGATAGAGAATGTGACCTTAAAAGAAGGGAAAGAGGTGAACAATATAACTTGCATAACTGAGGAAATGAGACGAGACCTCATCGAATTACTGTAAGAGTTCAAAGATATCTTCGCGTGGTCGTATCAAGACATGCCTGGGTTAAGCACTAATATTGTGGTGCATCGCGTCCCCATAAAAGAAAAGTGTAAGTCTATTCAACAGAAACTTTGAAGGATGAGACCCGATGTTGCAGTAAAAATAAGGGAAGAGGTCAGGAAGCAATTTGATGCTGGGTTTTTGCAAGTTGTTAATTACTCAGAATGGGCAGCCAATGTTATCCCCGTCCCTAAGAAAGATGGGAAAGTGCGGATGTGTGTAGATTACAAAGACTTAAACAAGGCCAACCCAAAAGACAACTTCCCACTGCCTCACATTGACACTTTGGTGGATAACACGGCAGGTTATTCATTGTTCTCCTTCATGGATGGTTTCTTTGGATATAATCAAATAAAGATGCATCTTGAAGACATGGAAAAGACCACATTCATAATCTTGTGGGGGACTTTTTGCTATAAGGTGATGCCATTCGGGTTGAAGAATGTGGGAGCAACGTATCAAAAAGCCATGGTAACCTTGTTTCACGACATGATGCACAACAAAATTAAGGTTTACGTCAACGATATGATTGCAAAATCCTGAACAGAAAATGAGCATGTACAGGTTTTGAGAAAATTGTTCTTGAGGCTGAAGAAGTTTTAGCTAAAGCTCAATCTAACAAAATGTACTTTCAGAGCTAGGTCAGGAAAATTACTGGGTTTCATAGTCAGTGAAAGGGGAATTGAGGTCAACCTCGATAAGATCAAGGCTATACAAAAATTACCTCCGCCGCGCACTCAGAAGGAAGTTCGAGGTTTCCTGGGAAGACTAAATTACATCGCCCGGTTTATTTCACATTTAACTGAGAAATGTGACCCCATATTTCATCTTCTCAAGAAACACAACCCAAGTGTGTGGGATGATGAGTGCTAGAAAACCTTTGACAAGGTTAAACAATATTTGTCCAATCCCCTAGTGTTAATGCCACCTAGTCCTGGTAAGCCATTGATACTGTATTTGACAGTATTTGACAATTAAATGGGATATGTGCTCGGCCAACACGATGAGACAGGAAAGAAAGAAAGGGTGGTATATTACCTCAGTAAGAAATTCACTGAATATGAAATGAGATACTCGCCAATTGAGAAATTATGTTGCGCCTTGGTTTGGACCACTCAGGGATTGAAGCAGTGCATGTTGTACCATACGACTTGGTTAATATCAAAATTGGACTCTTTAAAGTACATGATGGAGTCAACTACTTTGAGTGGAAGGATGACTCGATGACAAATTCTACTTTATGAATTTGACATAGTTTATGTGAACCAGAAGGCTGTAAAAGGAAGTGCAATAGTAGATTTTCTAGCCAGTAGAGCTTTAGAAGATTACGAGCCTTTGAACTTTGATTTCCCTAATGAATATCTGATGTATGTGGCAACTATCGAAGAAGACACTCCAGAGGATCATCCTTGGAAACTGAATTTTAACGGAGCATCAAACGCCATTGGTAGTGGAATTGGGGCAGTCTTGATATCCCCAAGTGGAGATCATTATCCATTCACTTGCAAAATAGATTTTGATTGTACAAACAATATGGCATAATACGAAGCATGTATCATGAGAATCCGTGCAGCCATCGAACGAAAAATCAAAGTACTGGAGGTGTATAAGGATTCTGCGCTAGTAATCTATCAGTTTAAGGGTGAATGGGAAATAAAAGATCCCAAGCTGATTAGTTACTGAAAGCTGGTCCTGGAGTTAATTGAGGGGTTTGATGATATCGCTTTTTATTACCTCCCGCGAGACGAAAACCAGATGGTTGATGTGTTGGCTATGTTAGCTTCTATGATCAGAGTAAATAAACGAGAGGATATGAAGTTGATCCAGATAAGCATCTGTGAGGCTCCAGCTCATTGCTGCAATATCGACGAAGAAGAGGAGATAAATGATTATCATTGGTATCATGAAATTTTACGATATGTGAAGAACTGTGAATACCCTGATCAGGCAGCTAAAAATGATAAGAGAACATTGAGGATGTTGGCCAGTGACTATGTCTTAGACGGAGAGATCCTATATAAAAGGAGGAAAGAACAGGTGCTGCTAAGATGTGTTGACGCTGTTGAAGCTAAGAAAATCCTAGAAGAAGTCCATGAAGGTGTTTGTGGGACGCATGTCAATGGGTTCACAATAGCCAGGCAAATCATGAGATTCGGGTATTACTGGTCCACAATAGAAGGAGATTGCATCAGTTACGCCAAGAAATGCTATAATTGCCAAATTTATGGAGACAAGATCCATATGCTCCCTTCACCTCTTCATGTCATGACTTCTTTGTGGCCTTTCTCAATGTGGGGCATGGACGTCATTGAACCGATTTCGCCAAAGGCTTCTAATGGACATCGATTCATCTTTGTGGTCATCGATTACTTCACCAAGTGGGTAAAGGCTGCTTCATATGCTAATGTCACAAAGTTGGTAGTCAGCAAGTTCTTGAAGAACGAGATCATATGTCGATATGACATGCCAGAAAGGATTATATCTGACAACGCGTTGAATTTGATAACAACATGATAGTGGAGGTCTGCAGACAGTTCAAAATTAAGCACCATAACTCGTCACCATATCATCCGAAAATGAAGGGTGCGGTTGAGGCAGCTAATAAAAATATTAAGAAGATCGTGGGGAAAATGACTGAGACCTACAAGGATTGGCATGAAAAGTTACCATTTGCTCTCTATGCTTATTGAACATCTGTCAGAACTTCTACTGGGGCAACACCTTACTCTTTGGTTTATGAGATGGAGGCAATTTTGCCCATTGAAGTCAAAATTCCTTCTCTCTGGGTTTTATTAGAGCTGAAGCTGGACGAAACAGAATGAATCCAATCCTGGTATGATCAGCTGAACTTGATTGAAGAAAAGAGGCTGAAGGCTATCCGTCATGGTCAAATATACCAGAAGCGAATGATACAAGCTTACAACAACACGGTTCGCCCCAGAGTATTCCATGAGGGGGACTTGGTATTGAAAAAGATCCTCTCCCTATGCAAAAAAATTTCAGGGGGACTTGGTAAAGAAGGCTTTTTCTAGAGGGGCACTGATATTAACTGAGATGGACGGTAAGAGCCTGCCTAATCCAGTAAATTCAAATTCAGTCAAGAAGTACTTCGCTTAAAAGGAGGCTAAGGTGAAAACCTGCAAAGGGCGCCTAAAAAAAAGGGGGGGAGAAGCCGAGGTGAAAACCCATAAAGGGCGCTTTGAGACCAAAGGGTTTTGAATTGAAAACTCGAAAAGGGCAATTCAAATTTTGACCAAAGATGAGGCATGTGATAGTCTTGCTATGCTGGAATTAACGAAGAGGAAGTACGCTACGTCTTGGGGCATCGACAAAGTACTCTAGATCTCCTAGGCACATGATAAAGCTCAAAATGGTCCTCATAGAGTTCGTACGGAGGAGCTCAGGCTGCGATATCTGGGGTACTTATTTTTGTCCCTCTTTACCTATTTTTGTACTCCGACAGTATTTGCTTTCTTTGATTAATCCATTCTTTTCGAATTTTGTTCCTAATAAATTTTAGTTTTGTCTATCTTTTTCAAGAGCTTGTATTGAAATAATGATTAATGGACTAATAATACTTTTACAAAAGAGGTTCTGCATATTACTCTAGAAGTTTCTAAATGGTACAATAACCTGAAACAGGATTATTATTTAGAACTTACTAAACCTAAAGGTTGGGAATGTTTAAGAAGGAAGGGTCTAAGTTGAGACTACCTCTTAAGATTTTTTGTCAAAAGTATCAGATACAAGATATTGCATTGACGATACAACCTCGACGAATAACGAGCAGTGTTCACCTAAGCATTAAAATGAGATCATGTTCAAAAAAGAAAAATTGATATTCTACATACACATCTGGTCATGTTACCCAGTGAGGGGTGTAACAAATTATTTAGTTGAAGAAGATGGTACAATTCCTATACCCTTGAGTTGTAGTGGGATGGATTAAAGAAGATGATTTTCTGTCAAAGATACTAGCTGAGTAAAGAAGGCAGCATAATACGTCAGTGATAAAACTCTAATAAATAACGAGTGATGACACTTTAAGCATTTAAAAAGAAATCGTTCTCATGGCATTTCTTCATTCATATCATTCATAACGCATTTTGGTTAGGAGCATCTGATTCATTCTAATCATAGCATCCTAATCACTTGGCATAACAATAGGCATATGAAACCAAGTCTCCAAGACATGTCCCTTAGAGGACGGTTTAGCAATACCAGAAAATTCATAGATCTTATCTCCCTAAGCAGTAGTGGAGCAGATCAAAGACGACAAATATTATCTCCATGTATCGGCAATGGAGCAGATTTAAGCCACTAGCCTTATCTCCCTGAACTTGCAGTGGAGCAGGCTCAAGATACAAGTCTTATCTCCTTGAAGTTTCAGTGGAGCTGACTGAAAATTATAGATCTTATCTCCCTAAGCAGTAGTGGAGCAGATCGAAAATGGAGAATCTTATCTCCATGTATCGGCAATAGAGTAGATTTAAGCCGCCAGCATTATCTCCCTAAAGTTGCAGTGGAGCAGACTGAAAATTACAGATCTTATCTTCCTAAGTATTAGTGGAGCAGATCGAAGATGACGAATCTTATCTCCATGTATCGGCAATGGAGTAGATTTAAGCCACCAGCTTTGTCTCCCTGAAGTTGTAGTGGAGCAAGTTCAAGATACCAGCCTTATCTCCCTAAAGTTGCAGTGGAGTAGACTGAAAATTGCAGATCTTATCTCCCTAAGCAGTAGTGGAGCAGATCAAAGACGGTGAATCTTATTTCCATGTAGCGGCAATGGAGCAGATTTAAGTTACAAGTCTTATCTCCTTGAAGTTGCAGTGGAGTAAACTAAGGATAATGAATCTTGTTTCCTTGAAGATGCAGAAGAACAGATTGAAGCTCAATAAACAGATCATAGCCAACTTTATCTCCCTGAAGTTGCAGTGGAGAAGGTTAAAATTACCAATTCCATTCTCCTTGAAGTTCCAGCGGTGGATAGGAGCGAGGCTACGTGAAGAAACGAAGCACCAAGAAGTTAAGAGGACCGTGCAAAATTGGTCCTTTTAAATTTTTTGCTCCATTCTCATTACACGACAACAAGCAAAGAGAGGCAGTTGTAAGACCCAATTTTAGCGCAGGCCCAAGTACCTAATTCCAGCCCAAATACCTAATAATAAACCCAAAAATAAAACCAACTGAATTACATTAAGCGAGCCCAAATTAAATAAGCCCAAAATTTAGCCCACAACAAATTAGAAAAACAAGCAAGGAGGGAAAACCCAAGCCCTCTAAGTGCTTCAGCCACCGTCCATGTTGTGCGCCACTCCACTACCCACGTCCTCCACCACTGTTCACCATGCACATCCCCACGGCCACCACGTACCACGTCAAAGCCATGTCGCCCATACCTGCAAATGTGGACAAAACAGTTGTAAAATGGCTATATAAAGCAATGAATATTCATTTGTTTTTTTAGGTTACGGAGGTCAATACAAAATATATACAAAAATCAATAGAAAAATCTAGCACAAAGGAAATTTAAAAGGTGATTCTCGATTGGCTCTAATTGTTGAGTTTATTTATTTATTTATTTGGGTGTGCAAAGAGTAATAAAAAGGAGAAGAAGTGAGAGTACCGTGGGCATAATCGGAGTTCTCCTCAGTTGGCGAAATCGGCCATCGTCTGCGCGCTGTTGGCCACCGTATGATGTGGTTCGGTGGCTGCACGTTTCTGGGTTGAAACCCTAGCAGAAATAGTTTAAAAACTTTGAATTTTCTAAAAGGTTTTTTAATGTTTTAAAAAAATAAATAAAGGCTTCATTTAATTTTAAAACAGCATTTGAGGGGGAGAGAGAGATAGCTTGCGTGATGACCCGATCCATGGGCTGGGTTCGCGCATTTTTTTGTTACATGGGTTATTTGCGCAGCTAGTCCTTCCTATTTACGCCACCCTTAATTTGACCTATTATGTTTCTTTCATTTTTCCCCAAGGTTTGCGCGCTATTTCAATTTGGTCCGCGCCTAGGCAGTGCGTTTTGTGATTCGAAATATTTGCATTTTTAATTCTTGTTCTTTTGTGCGCATGTTATTGCGGTCCTTAATTCCATTTTAATAATTTGATTTGTTCATAAATTATTCTTCTAATTTTGCTTTCGTTTCAATTGAGTTTTTTTAGTTTATATTTTTAAATTCTTTACGAATTATTCATATTTTTTAACATATTAATTTAAATTATTTATTTGATTTCACACTGTTTTTATCCCAAACAAGCCAAATAAACACATTTTGAGCCGAATTTACAATTATTTTTTTCAAAAATAAGGTAATATTTTGTATTTAAAAATAAAAAAAATCGTGCCTTAACGTGCTTGATTTCGATCTTTTATTTGATCGAATAACTAAATATATCGAATAACTAAATATTCTTTCGAAAGGTCGTCCATATTTTCTTAAATTAAAAAATAAAACAATGTTTCGAGCTTAAAAATCTAAAAAATCGTGCCCTAACGTACTAAGTTTTAATTTTCCGTTAACTAAATAACCGAATATCCCTTTTAAAATTTCAATACGTAAATTTTAAAAATCATAAAATGATTATGATATCGAGAGTTTGAAATATTGTGTCTTAACATACTGAATATGATATTTTATTCCTTCAGGACAAGAGAGTCTTAGCATCCAATTCTAATATATTCAAATATTTTTAAATAAAATTATATTTTAAAATCTTTTTAAATTTTCAAAATTAAAACATTAATTAATCAATTAAATACCAATTTTGAACGTTGCGATGATGTTAACCCGTAACCGACTCCCGAACCCGTTTTTTTAACTTATGTAAGCCAAAATATTTTTTTTAAAATAAAATAAAATATTTTATTAGGTGATCCAATCCCACCTAAACAAAAAGCATTAGTAGGGACTCCACCTAAACAAAAAGCATTAATAGGGACTCCAAACTTTTTCGTTTAAAAAAAATCGATTCCCACTAATAAAAATCGTTTAGACACATATATTAAGGGATCAATTATAGTTTTACCAGAATAAGTGAGGCATCAGAAAGGGAATCAAAGCTTCGGCCAAAGGGTTCAGCACCCAAGCTGTAAGCTCACCTACCTGGAAGTACTGAGGTTCAATCAGGGTCAGTAGCTACAGAATCTTTGATTAAAATCTCATCATGATTCATGAATGGATGATCGTAAGGTCCAAGATAAATATAGTGATGAACTCAAAAATTAGAAAAAAAAAAAAAAAGAAACAAAAATAGTTCGCCAACAAACTTCCAAGTGCTTAAAACTCCAAAGATAACGAGCTTACCAGTAAAGAATTGAAGCTAAATTGGCGTTCAAGAATGAATGGTTACCGTAAGGAAATCGTCCTTCTAGAGCATCGAGTAGGTATAGAAAAATTATTGCCCTAGTTTCAAATCCATATTTCAAACGTTTTACTAGAGAATGATATGGCGCTGTACCAATGTAGAAAGCTATAGGGTAATTATACAATTTGAGGCATTGGACATCACAGCTTCAATTATGTCCATTCGATCATCATGTTGCCTTGCATAACCAAGTTCCAAACGATAATCAACTTGTTCTAATTGGATACTAAATCCTAAATTTCAACTCCAAAAGCAGTTGTCAATATTGAAACAATAGCGATAACTTGAACCAAACCCCAACTTTTTTTTAATCAAATCGTAAATTGAATAACAGAGATGCAATAATAACAACATATAGTTCTTTCAAGATAAACCTCTCAAATCATCCAAACACATCAGAGTTGAAATTCAAACAAAAAGATTATTAAAAAGAAAAGAAAAAGAAGTAGCCCAAATACAACAGATCTAAAATTCGCAGCACTTATCTCAATCGCGATTCTTAAGCCTCTCAACTCGCTGATTCAACTGCTCGATCTTAACAACAAGGTTAGTAACAGAGTAAAGAAGCCAGTACAAAATAAGAGCGGCAGCGATGAGAAGCACGTTGCGCTGGCTCTTCATGATGGATTTCTGGTGACGGAGATATTCGGAAGGGGTACAGGTATCGGCGTCACAGGTTGGACGCGTCTCGTATTTCCAGTATATATCCATGAGGAGGAAAAGGCAGAAAGGAACCACCGACATGAAGGGCTTGAGGAGGTTACGTGTGACGGCGATCAAGCCCTTTCGGAGTCCGTCGAGGCCTGGAACTGTGAGGAGGAGCAACATGATGGCTTCAGCGCCGGCGGTGTAGCCTAGCACTACCCATTCTAGAGCCATATCTTTTGCGGGAAATTTTGACAAAAAAATGTTAGATCTGATTTAGGTTTTTTGATTTTGAGCTTTGGGAATTGGGGGGTTTGGTTTTTGTATATGTGCTTTTCTTAGCGAGGAAGGAGGGCAGAAAATGGATTTATTTTATTTTTTTAATTTTTTATTTTAAAGGAAACGAGGGGCACGTGGACTTCATCGTACAGATGGCAGATTTTAAAAAAACGGGCTTTTATTTATTCTGATTTGGCCCATTATTTTCTCAACATTATTTTTTTTTTTGCAACTCAAATTTAACACATTTATATATTGTCATATAAATTTTCAAAATTTATATAAAAGTTTATCTTCATAATATCTATAATATCTATACTATAATATATAAAAGATGATGGCTCTTGATTTTTATATTTAAAATTTAATGTGTATATTTTAATTTTAATATAATTTACTATTTCATTTAAATACTTTATTTTCAGTAAAATGTTATGTGAGATTTTAAGAACTTTTAACTCCTTAATTTTTCTATTAAATTTAAATGAATTACAATCTCATTTTTTGTTGTATGGATATTAAGTGAGTAATTTCTTTTAATTTTAAAATATTACACCAATAAATTTAACAGAAAAATTATAACGATGTTAATTAATGGATCTAAATTTTTAAATTCGAAAAGTAAAAGAATTAAATTTCTGAAAATAAACGTATGAAAATTAAATTCCAAATATACGAAAGTACAAAAAATTTTAAAATGTATCAAAAAGGCCCTCAAACCTTTTCAAAAAAAGCAATTAAGTCCCTACTCTTTTTTTTTTGTACTCAATTGGGTACTTGAATTTTTAAAATGCATCAAAAACACCATCAAACTTTAAAAAAAAAAACAATTAAGCCCCTACTTTTATTAAAAATTATAAAAAAAATAAAAAAAATAAAAGCTATCAATATTATTAAATTTTAATAAAAAAATTTAAATATTAAAAATTTATTAAAAATTAGAAAAATATAAAAATCCTAAAAAATTATAAAATTTTATAAAATTTTATAAAGTCGTAAGAAAATTATACAAAATGTAAAGAAATATAAATTTCGTAAAAAAATTATAAAAATTATTGTATCAAAAGATGCATTTTATAATTTTTCTATAACTTTTATTGATTTTTATTTTTTATCATATTTCGCCACATGTTACATTGTGTTTAGACCTGTCCATGGCCAGGCCTGAAGGCCTGCCCGAAAAGTGGAAGGGTTTGGGTAAAAATATAGGCCCGAAAAATGGGTTTGGGCAAAAAAAATGTTCGTTTAGAAAACGAGCCGGGTCTCGGGTGAGGCTTTTTTGGCTTGAGCCTGGTCTGAATATGCAAAATAAAAAAAAAAAACAAAAAAAACTATAGTTCTTTTTATTTCTTTCTTTTTTGCTGTTTTTTATTATTTTGTTGCTATTTTCTTGTTTTTTTTTTCACTATTTTGCTACCATTTCACAATTATGTTGATACTATTTTGTTGTTATTATTCAGATATTGTATAACTCTTGTTCTATTATAAATTTTGTTACTATTTTAAAGTCATTTGCCTGTTAAGTTGCATATATCTTAATGTTATTTAAGTATACATATATATTTTTTAAAATTTATTTTCAATTTATTGGGAAACATTTATTTTAATATTTTTAAAAAATAATATAAAAATATTATACGGGTCGGATATGAGTTTTAGCATTTTTATTCGAACCGGGCTTGGACAAAATTTAGACTCACTTTTTGGGTCAGGTCGGGTCCGGAACTAACAAATGGGCTTAAAATTTTGGTTGGGCCTGACCCTGTCCATGGACACCTTTAGCTATGTTACGGCACATGATGACTTTAATTGAAAAAAGCCAGGAGTCGCTAATTTTTTATGATTTTTATAAAATTTTACAATTTTTTATTTTTTATGATTTTTATAAAAAAAATCAAATTTTTAATAAATTTCTAATTTTTTATATTTTATTAAAATTTTATAATTTTTCTAAAATTTATTATTTATCATATTTTTCTAATTTTTAATAAGAGCATGGGCTTAATTGCTCTTTTGAAAAATTTTGAGGGTCTTTTTGATACATTTTGAAAGTTCAAGTACTCAATTAAGTGAAAAAAGTAGGGGCTTAATTGCTTTTTTTAAGAAGTTTGAGGGCTTTTTTGATGCATTTTGAAAGTTCAAGTACTCAATTGAGTGAAAAAAAATGAGGAATTTAATTGCTTTTTTTTTTTTTTTTATAGTTTGAAGGCTTTTTACTCAAGCCTAAATTTGATAAATATTAAATGTTAAATTTGTTCAATTTTTTTTATATTTAAGATCAAACTGATAAAATATGTAAATATTAAAATACTAACTTTATTATTAGGCTAATAATATAATTTATCTAGAAAATAATTGTAATTTTATTAGGTATAGAAAACTAATTCTCGGTCTATCTTTGACACCGCAGATTTATATTATATATTTCTTAAAATGAAATTTGGAACACCTTTGCGGAAATAAAAGAGAAATTATATTTTAAAGAGCGTTTGAAACTTTGGTCAAATAATCGAGGCAAACCCTTTGATAAATCTAATAATTTATTATTGCATATTGTAGAAATTAATTTCTGAAAACTGATTTTGAAAATTGGTAACAAATTTTGATTTAGGGTAAATTCTATAAATGGTCACTTAACTATGCTCACGTTCATGTTTTGATCACTTAACTTTAATTCTTTTCAATTTAGGCATTAACGTTTGAATTTGTTTCTATTTAGTCATCCACCACTAAATTGATAACAGAAAATCTTTTTCTAACTGATACAATAACACATTTAGTCCTCAATATTTACATACTTTATCAATTTTGCCTTAAATCTAAATAATTAATCAATTTAACCCTTCATATGTACAAATTCTATTAAATTGATCCTCAAACTACCTAACCCAAGCTTTCAACTTTTAAAATAGAGGCATTTCACATCTTTTAAATCCATAATAAGCAATACGTATCACTAATAATCTAATTTAGTGTTAAATCATTTACCAAATTAATTAAAACTAAAATTATGTTAGTAAGAATGAAAATTATTTTTTACAAATATTAAAATTAAAATTATTTAGATAATTTTATTATATATTATATTTTTAAAATTTGTATTTTCTATTATTTTTAATAGTGTTTAGATAATTTCTAACACTAATTTCTTAAAAATATAAACAAAATAGGGTTATGTACCAAATTGGATAATTTCAACCATAAATTAAACAATTAATAGATGTAGGATGCCTTTATTTTGGTACAACCCTTTACCTTTTTTACTAGAATATCTAAGATGCTCTCATAAAATATAAATTGAATAGATTTGGAAATATTGTATATTGTTGTAATTGCAAAATTGACTTTATGATAAGATGAATTATAATGTTATGCATACAAATTGATAATTAGTTAATGAAATGACAACATTAAATTGAGAAATTGGCTTATAAATGAAATTGATTAAATTGTTACCCTATTATCTGTTGGGGCAGAATGAGATATAGTTGGTATGCCATAGGATAGGAAGAGTTCAGGGTTACTTCAACTACGTGTCAATGAGGTACTAGGTGCCAAATTACTTCAGTTATACTGATGAGGCACTGAGTGCCAAACACATTGATGAGCGCTGGATGCGAACTATTTACTTTGGAATTGTTCAATGGGGCACTAGGTGCCAAACTAGTGTGATTGGTTGGATCCGTGTATCTATTCAATTCCGTCAAGTAAATAGGGGTATAAAATGAAAATTTGATAAATGATATTTCAATTGGGTTGATATTATGGTTTGATGATTTGTATACATATTCTGATTAACTAATATCAATGGTTGTGAAAAATCATACGAGCCTGGAAGGCCGATATAGAAATGTGATGAATCAATGAATTCAACTCAAAATTCGAATAAGGAAATGAAATAGTAATTGACATTAAATTGAAATTGGATGTATAATTGATAAATAGATGGAATGATATGATATATGATAACAATGTTTATATGGTTAACTGTTAAATTTGTTTTGAGAATGGTATTGAAATGTGATTTTGGGGGATTCGATTTATTTCATATTGAAATGTTATATGATGGGGTTAAATGTTAAGTCACATTTTTTATATTTGATTTGCCATAATAGGCAAGCTTTACCAAGCTAAGTAGCATGTACTGTTTAATTATAACCTGATGTTACTTGATTTAATACCTATAAACTTGCTAAGCATTTGTAATGTTTACCCTCTTGTTTCCTTTTCCTTGGAGATTGCAAACTTGCGGAACGTGTTAGGCAGATCGTTGAGGAGCTCACACTATCATGTTCTTGATTTGGTAATCTTTTAATCATTTTGAAGTTCGATTTTGTGGCATGTATATAGGAGATTTGTTTTTGGTCAATCTTGAATGTTGGTATTTTGGTTCTTGCATGTGGTTTGTATTTTGAACAGTTATATGCTATGTACATAAGTGTGAAGGTTGGTAATTGTCATAGGCTATAATTGAAGCATTTAAATAGTAAGTTGGTAATGTGAAATAGTTGGACCAATGTGTTGAAAATGTTTGGATATATGATGCTTGGGTATTGGCATTAATGTGTATAGATGTTATTCTAAATGGTTTTGGTTTAAAGACCTTAAATGGTGTTAAACTTGACTGGTAAATAAGTTGTGTATAAAAATGTGCACTTTGCCCTTTTTTTTGTCAAGTAAAGGTAGAAGCTTAAATAGCTTCTTTTTTTTTTTAGTTTAAGTTGGAAATCTTAAGATGTTTGGGGTGTGCCTTGTTTGAGTGGTTGATGAATATATAGGTTAGTAAGCTTATCAAAGTGTTCATTACATGTAGAATAGCTTGTATGGTTTTGTGGTTGGCTAAATGAATGAATTAGCATGTGTTTAGGTTGGTTTTATATATGTGTGAATGGCCAAATGTGCATCATTTGAGCCATTATTTTGATTTGGTATGAATTAGATTCATAATGGCATATTTTTGCACCACACGGGTTGGCACACAATTGTGTGTCATACATGGGCTGGTCATATGCCCATGTGAGTATTGTAGATTTAGTAACTTTTGATCCACACAGTCTCAGTTAGTGAATTTTGGTAAAATTGGTGTTTTACCCTGAGTAACACGGCCGTGTGACCCCTATTTTGCACTGTAACGCCCAAAAAATCTCGAAACCCAAAAATCTCAAAATCCTGAATTTTTTTCGGTTCTGATAAAAAAATGTGTGCTAGGTATTTTCGGTTAAGTAGGTAATAGTAGGTCTTGGCTAAGGTTTGAATTTGAACTTAGGGGAAAAGAAAATTATACGTTAATAATTATTAAGGAACCCTGATGGCAAGTAGTTGGGCTTTTAAATAAAAATAGGGGAAAAATAACATCAAAAAGCCTTGTGGAGGACTGGCTAAGTGACGCCACTTAGGGTGTAGGGAAGTGGCATTAGTGGCTTGCAAGGAGATCCAAGGTTCGAATCCTAGCTTAGTATTTTTAGATGTTAATTTTGGCCTTCTAGAAGGTTGGAAGTGGCATGAAGATAGACTCCAAGAGGAGTGTTCAGAAGAGAAAATTAAGGAAAAGATCAATGGGTTATCAGGGAGAAAAACGATGAGATAAGAAGGGAGAAGTGATGGAGCCGAATTGGGAATTTAGCATGGAAAATTCGGCTATAAAGGCTATAAATAGGGGCTGAATACAAGGTTGCCAGGCTACTGCCGAAATTCTTCACCTTGCTACCGATAACCCTTTTCTTTTCAAGACCTAAAAAGCCGAAAACCCTTTTATTTTTCTTTCTTTCTGCCGATTTCTATTATTCTCTACAAAATTTTCTTTATTTCACTTAGTCGATTTCTTCTTCTACTCTTCTTTTTTAATCTGTGCCAAATAAACCTTATTCACCATACTAAGTTGAAAGCTGAAAAGTCGAACTCCCAAGGGCCGAATACTCTTTGACCGAATCTAGTGTAAGTGTTGTACAATCCATTTTCTTTGCTCAGTATCGATTATTGTCCCTTACTTTTTCTAATCGGTTTTGGGTAGGAATAGGTATCGAATCTCTGTCCTTGGATCCCTGCCGATTTACTCTTCAGAGACTTTGGTAAGTACTCTTAATCTTAGTTGGCCGAATGGTCATAGTTAAGGTAAGGGGACTTGTGTTGGATGCTAGTTCCCTAGTATTTAGTTTTAATGATTAAGACTAATACAGATCTAGGGAGTACGTGATCAAGGAAAAGCTATTAAAGATTGGTGCTCAAGGTAAAGTGAAATGTGAGGTTTCGATTTTAGTAAGGATATGTATTAAGCATGCGATTAATGGAAGGGTAATATCGTTTGTAGGTTGGTGACTAAAGGAATCACAGCACGCTTGCTTACCAGGTGTGTACATACACTACACACACACTATGAATCGGCAACAGCCGAAATGCCGAAAAGCCGAAAAGCCGAAAGTTTGGCTACGGTAGTCTTGTGAGTGTGCGAACACTCGTAAGGGGGAGATCGATAGGTTGCTTAAGGCCCACGGGCGATTCCGTGAACTTGGTTTGTGATTTGGCCGTATGGGCCAGAATGAGCTAAATGGGCCTGATGGGCTGTTAGGCCCATAATAGGCAAAAATTGAATATTGATGCTATGTGATAGGAATTCGTATGTGAGCATGAATATGAAAGTGACTGGGCCTAACGGGCCATATAAATGTGATTTGGGCCTAATGGGCCATATGAATATGATTGGGCTTAATGGGCCAAATACAAGTATGCGAATTTGATTGGGCTTTGTAAGGGGTTTTGGGCCTAGAATATGATGACTACATAAAACTTAATAATTAATTGCGACCGTGGACAAGTCATAGGGTTAAGGTGTGGCAATGGGTATATGTATGTCTAGGATTGGATCTAGGGAGAGCTTGGTACTTAAGCGGTCTTAATGACCCACCTCCTCTTCTCTTGAATTCTACCTGGTGCATAGTATTCGTTCATCTTAGCTCATGGGATTTGTTAACGGGCCAAGGTAAGTGGAAACCGTAATAAAGGGAAAATTACCGAAATACATTTAAAGGCAAAAATGACCAAAATACCCCTAGATGTTGAATGTAAGTTTTATGGATGTGACATGCATACATATGATATTCTGCTTAGGTTGCACATGGGTTGGGAATTATGGAATGGAGGAAGTATATAAGGATCGCATGGTTGCTTGACAATCGTGGATCCACCGACGGCTTTTAAAGCCCAATATGTAGTTGAAGGTAGTTTCGCAACCGGGCTACCATTGGTGTGTCGATTGGGTGGGTTGATATTTATATCCCTATATGGTGTGACGGGGGATGGAGCTGGTGTGTAGTGGATATATAATTTGGATGGGATTACATTGCATGCGATGCATGATGTTTATTGAATGCTTGTTTTCATCGAGGGTTGTACACACTGAGTTTGCAAAAACTCACCCCCTCTTTTATTTTATTTTCAGGTGATGCTCAGTAGAAGGTTCGATGTTTGGAGGGACTCTGGGTGGCCAGCTAGCAAGATAATTTGGACTTGGTTTTTTTTAAGCATATAAGTTTTATTTTATTAAGTATGTTTCAGACCAGATTGTAATAAGGTTTTCATTATGTTATTATTACTTGAATTATTATTATTATTATTTTCATTGTAATTACGAGAAGTTGAACATGGGTTTCCTAAATTATAGTATGTTAACTACGTTTCCGCAACTAAATTTTTAAATGATAAGTTTACTTAAATAAAATATTCTAAACAAGTTTTTCGCAACTGAAAGGTGTGTGTTTTTTTTAAGTTAATTAAGGTTTCTTTTATTTTAAGAAGGGTTTTCAATGAAAACACTGTTTTCGCTAAAACACTTCAATGTGACATACCAGATTCGGCCATAGCGTCTAGGCTGGGTTTGGGGTGTTACATTTAGTGGTATCAGAGTCCAGGTTACAAAACTCGTGCTGTGAAGTGAGCCTTCTTATTATTTGGTTTTTTTTCTATTTTAAAAATATATATATTTTGGATCACGAGGCTTTGGAAAAAGGAAAACCTTGCTGAGCGGCACACCAAGTTTCCGACGTTGAACCAAGTAAGTATTTTTTTAAGTTTGTTTAAATTGTTATACAGTAGATAGATAGAGAGCCACTTTAGATGATTTTGTTAGAATGAAACTAAATCTCGTAGGATCTAGAAACTGTAGAGGATTTTTGAAAACGATCTTCTCTTTAATTATTCTCAGAAAACATCGGTGTAATTATTAAACTAACTAAAACTTCATAAAATTTTAATCCAGATAATACGCGAATCGACAATAAGTGTTAGAAGAGGTGCAAGGAGCTGTGGCCGAGGCCGCAAAAGTGTTAGGGCTGAATCGTCGGCATCGAGCCATATGCCCGATGTTGGAGTAGAAGAGGCTCTGACCTCACCTGTGGATGAGAATGGACCGTATGATCGGGCCACAGGAGAAGATGCATTGTCGCAGCCAATGCTGAGAATTTTGGAAAGGGTCTCTGGGCCCAATAATGGCACTGGGAATCGGGGGTCCATTCCGGAGTGACTTCGATCGAACGGGGCTGAGATCTTTAAGGGCGTGGCTAGAGTGGCTCCTAACGTGGCTGAATATTGGTTGGAGGCCACTGAAAGGATAATGGAGGATCTGGACTGCTCACCGGAACAAAAGTTGAAAGGAGCAATGTCACTATTTAGGGAAGAAGCCTACCAGTGGTGGTTGACGGTGAAAGAGGGTACCCAACCGGAGCAGGTCACTTGGGAGTTTTTCAAAGCTGCATTCCAAGGGAAATATGAGTGTGCAAGCTATGTGGATGCTAGAAGGAAGGAGTTCCTGAACTTGACCCAAGGAAACAAATCGGTAGCGGAGTATGAAGCGAAGTTTCTACGCCTTAGTTGGTATGCAAGAGTTATGGTGGCAACGGACTTTGAGCGTTGCGTTAGGTTTGAGGATAGACTAAGAGATAGTCTTAGGGTATTGATAGCTCCACAAAGGGAGCGAGTTTTCTCAGAGTTAGTAGAGAAGGCAAAGATAGCAGAGGAGGTTAAGCACACTGAGTGCTTAAATCGGGAAGAAGAAAGGGGTAGAAATAAGAGAGAGGCTGAGACTTCTAGTGTTGATCAGAGGCCTAGGGTTAGGGCCAGAGTTGATGGGCTAGTTAGAGTAGGGCCCCCTACTACGAATCCAGGGGTGCCACATTGTGCTAATTGTGGGAGAAGACATGAAGGCGAGTGTTGAAAGAGAATGGGAGCTTGTTTCGCTTGTGGGTGTATGGAGCATAGGATCAAGGATTGCCCTCGAATGCTAAGTCGAGAGCCAGTAGTGGGCCAAGGTGGTGCTCAGCCACCGCGGGTGGTCAGCAACCGCCGAGAGGCCGTGATCAGGTTAGGGGTGGAAACAGTTTGGGTCATGGAGCACCGGGCAGGGGTGGAGGCCATGTTGAGGCGAGGCAGCCAGCTTTGGTTTATGCTGCTCGTCGCCGAGAAGACGAAGATGCTTCAGAAGAGAATACCGGTATGTACTTACCCATAGTGTGCTATTTATTTAGTTTGGAATTAGAGTGCGCAGCGGGAGCGTGGTGTGGTAGTCTGTGTTATGCAGCTGTACTGATAGTTGGAAATTTTGAGGAAAAAATTTCTTTTAGGGGTAGAGTTGTAATGCCCTAAAAATCCCGAAACCCAAAAATCCTAAAATCCCAAATTTTTTTTCGGTTTTGATAAAAAAATGTGTGCTAGGTATTTTTGGTTAAGTAGGTAATAGTAGGTCTTGGCTAAGGTTTGAATTTGAACTTAAGGGAAAAGGAAATTATGCGTTAATAATTATTAAGGAACCCTGATGGCAAGTAGTTGAGATTTTAAATAAAAATAGGGAAAAATAACATAAAAAAGCCTTGTGGAGGAGTGGCTAAGTGACACCACTTAGGGTGTATGAAGGTGGCGTTAGTGGCTAGCAAGGAGATCCAAGGTTCGAATCCTAGCTTAGTATTTCTAGAAGTTTAATTTTGGTCTTCTAGAAGGTTAGAAGTGGCGTGAAGATGGACTCCAAGGGGAGTGTTCAGAAGAGAAAATTAAGGAAAAGATCAAGGGGTTATTAAGGAGAAAAACGAGGAGATGAGAAGGGAGAAGTGATGGAGCCGAAGTGGGAATTCGGCATGGAAAATTCGGCTATAAGGGCTATAAATAGGGGCCGAATACAAGGTTGCTAGGCTACTGCCAAAATTCTTCTTCACCTTGCTATCGAAAACCCTTTTCTTTTCAAGATCCAAAAACCCGAAAACCCTTTTATTTTTCTTTCTTTCTGCCGATTTCTATTCTTCTCTACAAAATTTTCTTTATTTCACTTAGTTGATTTCTTCTTCTACTCTTCTTCTTTAATCTGTGCCAAATAAACCTTATTCACCATACTAAGTTGAAAGCCAAAAAGTCGAATCTCCTAAGGGCCGAATACTCTCTGACCGAATCTAGTGTAAGTGTTTTACAATCGGTTTTCTTTGCTTAGTATCGATTATTGTCCCTTACTTTTTCTAATCAGTTTTGGGTAGGAATAGGTATCGAATCTCTGTCCTTGGATCCATGCTGATTTGCTATTCAGAGACTTTGGTAAGTACTCTTAATCTTAGTTGGCCGAATGGTCATAGTTAAGGTAAGGGGACTTGTGTTGGATGCTAGTTGCCTAGTATTTAGTTTCAATGATTAAGACTAATACAGATCTAGGGAGTACGTGATCAAGGAAAAGCTATTAAGGATTGGTGCTCAAGGTAAGGTGAAAGGTGAGGTTTTGGTTTTAGTAAGGATATGTATTAAGCATGCAATTAATGGAAGGGTGATATCGTTTTTAGGTTGGTGAATAAAGGAATCACAGCATGCTTGCTTACCAGGTGTGTACATACATTGCATACACATTATGAATCGGCAAAAGCCGAAATGCCGAAAAGTTGAAGCGCTGAAAAGTCGAAAGTTTGGCTACGGTAGTCTTGCGAGTGCGCGAACACTCGTTAGGGGGAGATCGATAGGTTGCCTAAGGCCCACGAGCGATTCTGTAGACTTGGATTATGATTTGGCCATATAGGCCAGAATGGGCTAAATAGGCAAATGGGCCCGATGGGCTGTTGGGCCCATAATAGGCAAAAATTGAATATTGATGCTATGTGATAGGAATTTGTATGTGAGCATGAATATGAAAGTGACTGGGCCTAACGGGCCATATAATGTGATTTGGACCTAATGGGCCATATGAATATGATTGGGCTTAATGGGCCAGATACAAGTATGCGAATTTGATTGGGCTTTGTAAGGGGTTTTGGGCCTAGAATATGATGACTACATAAAACTTAATAATTAATTGCAAACGTGGACAAGTCATAGGGTTAAGGTGTGGCAACAGGTATATGTATGTCTAGGATTGGATCTAGGGAGAGCTTGGTACTTAAGCGGTCTTAATGACCCACCTCCTCTTCTCTTGAATTCTACCTAGTGCATAGTATTCGTTCATCTTAGCTCACGGGATTTGTTAACGGGCCAAGGTAAGTGAAAACCGTAATAAAGGGAAAATTATTGAAATGCTCTTAAGGGCAAAAATGACCAAAATACCCCTAGATGTTGAATGTAAGTTTTATGGATGTGGCATGCATACATATGATATTTTTCTTAGGTTGCATATAGGTTAGGAATTATGGAACGGAGAAAGTATATGAGGATCGCATGGTTGCTTGACAATCGTGGATCCACCAACGGCTTTTAAAGCCCAATATGTAAATGAAGGTAGTTCTGCAATCGGGCTACGATTGGTGTGACGGTTGGGTGGGTTGATATTTATATCCCCACATGGTGTGACGGGGGACGGAGCTGGTGTGTAGCAGATGGATTATTTGGATGGGATTGCATTGCATGTGATGTGTGGTGTTTATTGAATGCTTGTTTTCATCGAGGGGTGTACACACTGAGTTTGCGAAAACTCAGCCCCTCTTTTATTTTATTTTCAGGTGATGCTTAGTTGAAGGTTCGATGTTTGGAGGGACTCTGGGTGGCCAGCTAGCAAGATAATTTGGACTTGGTTTTTTTTTAGGCATATAAGTTTTATTTTGTTAAGTATGTTTCAGACCATATTGTAATAAGGTTTTCATTATGTTGTTATTAATTGAATTATTATTATTATTATTATTATTATTATTATTATTATTATTTTCATTGAAATTACAAGAAGTTGAACATCAGTTTCCTAAATTATAGTATGTTTTCTACGTTTCCGCAACTAAATTTTTAAATGATAAGTTTACTTAAATCAAATATTCTAAATAAGGCTTTCACAACTGAAAGGTGTGTTTTTTTTAAGTTAATTAAGGTTTCTTTTATTTTAAGAAGAGTTTTCAATGACAACACGGTTTTCGCTAAAACACTTCAATGTGACACATTAGATTCGACCATAGCGTCTTGGCCGGGTTTGGGGTGTTACATGCAAGAATGCCCTTATCTTTTGAAAATGTTTCAATTTGATCCTTATTTGTGCTCAAGTCAACTTTAGAGAAGTGTGATTAAGAGTCAAATTTAATTGTATCTCGTAATATTTTAATGTTTGTGACATGATTGATTATATGAAAGATTTATTTATGATATAATTGTTGGATCGCCCGTATGCCCCGTGGCATAGCAGAAAATTGTTTCGGTGATCATTAAACATAGATCCATTTACAAGGAACAAGTCGGGTTGAAAATATACTCTTTTCAATCTAAAAACTGGAGAATAATGTTTTTGGTTTGAACCTTTTAAAGGATGTCAATCCAAGTCGCAACAAAAATGTCTCGACCTCTACGTAGTCCACTCAGTTATGCAACAACATAACTCTTTGAACTTTTTAGATAACCTAAAAAGATTGGTTGCTAGACCTAATTTTAATTTATTAGCCCCCCTTAGCCTAATCTGGGATTGTATTACTTTTATTAATATCATGTATATTAAAAATAAAATAATTCCCTTTTTACTTTTCAGAGAAAATAATGAAATATATTGAAATCATATTCTTTCCAAAAGAATACTAACTTTGTAACACCCCAAACCCGGCCCAAACGTTATGGTCGAATCTGATGTGCCACATAAAAGTTTAAAAATCCATGTTTCGTTTTAGTGTTTAAAAACCGACTTTTGTTGAGCTAACAAAGTGAATGGAAGCTGGGCACCAGGTAGGAATCCGTAACAGAGGAGGTGAGCCATGAAGGCTGCTTAAATACCAAGCTCTTCGATTGGATCCAATCCTAGACATGCCCACTACCATTGCCACACTTGGTTACATCGAGTAGAAATTTATTTAAGTGAATAACTTTGATAAATCAGATAATCGAGGCGTTGTGTTATTTTGAAAACAAGTATCGTTTGAAAACACGTCCTAAGTCTAGCCCATTTAAATTAATATCAACCAATTTGAAGTTATTAATAATAAAATAATCTCAGAAAAGAAAAAGAAAGGAAAAAAAATAAAGTTAAAATGGCCTTATTACAACCCAAAAATAAATAATAAATAAAGTAAACTTAAAAAAAACCAAACGCTTATTCAAAGGCCCAAAAGCGATCACCGTGGCCACTCTGAATCCTCTCCGGCTCCAAGTCCCCAAATCAAGGCTCACCTGCAAGGTTAAGGAAAGGGGGTGAGTTTGGAAACTCAATGTGCAACAAGCCCCTTTCAGAGCCCAAAACGATATCAGCCTACTGGGCCTAAGCCCAAACTCCATCTCAGTATATACTGGGCCGAAGCCTTATCATATTTCATATCTCATAACACTGGGCCGAAGCCTTTTCATATTTCATATCACTGGGCCGAAGCTTTTACTGTAAACGATATGGCCCATAGGCCCATTTCAATATCATATGCAAAGTCAATGAAAGAATGCAACCCATTTGGGGAGACTACTCAACCCACCATCCGCTACTCTCCACCCGTACCAACCAAGCTCTCCATGTGGGAATAACTCAACCCACCCAACCAATACTCTCCACTGGCAACATAGCTGCTTTATCATATAACTGGAGGCCTAGCCTCTTTTAATAACTGGGGCAAAAGCCCTTTTGATAACTGGGGCAAAAGCCCTTTTCGGTAAACTAGGGCATAGCCCTTTTGCACTTCCTCCATCTATATAAAAACCCAACCCAATGCATTATGAATTCATCATGTGTATATCATACATATCATGTGCATATCATACATATCATGTACATATCATACATATCATGTATATCAAAATCCCATGCATCAAATTCATAATTAAACCCTAGGGGTGTAATGGTCATTTTTACCTAGGGGCAAAACAGTCATTTTCATATTATAAGGGTCATTTCATAATCTTACCAAATATTAGGGATTTTCCATGTTCATTATCACTTACTAACTATTCATTTGTTTAAACCGCGATTCTGACCCATTTTTAGCGAAACCAAGTTATTGGGCTAAAAACCCATAATGGGCCCTACATAACCGATTTAGTCATCTAGGCCCATTTAGCCTATATTCCATAATGGTGTTACCAGTCTTAACGCGCCATTTAACAAGTTTTCATTTTCTACCAATTTTACCCAAATGGGCCCGAAAGCCCATTGGGCCCGATGTTAGCCCCTCGAGGCCCAACTTACCGTGAATGCCAAAAATCATGCTTTTACCTTTTCCAACGTTCCCAATCGTCAACTTAGCAAATCTATCTAACCAATGAGCGTTCGCTTGCTCGCAAGTCCTCGAAATGCCAGAATTCCAACATTTCGGCTTTTCGGCATTTATCGAAACAAGCTACGAAAGAGGGTTCGTTACACACCTAATTTGCGATATTCCTTGACGAGATCCCCTACACGATTCCTCCTATAATCAACCACTTATAGATCAGCTCATAATAATTAAACCAAAACGAGAACCATCTATTATCAACACTTACACATTCGACCACCATCCATAATGGCCTTAGAATCCATACCTTTGCCGAGGTTGATGACTAGATTTAGTCACTCCGATGATTCGAGCTAATCCAAGTCGACACCACGCCTTGCTGCTCCTCTACTATACAAACCATAAAAGGATTAAAAGAAGAACCCAATAGAGCCTATACCCACATTCGGCCACCTCCCTAAACTATAGGGGTTTCGGCTTTGTCAACAGTTATTATAGGAATCGTTTAGAGTTTCGAGCACTTACCACAGTCTTCTCTTCTTGAATCCGTCTATGCTTAGAAGATAAGGGAATTGATCACCAAAAAGTGAAACGAAAAAGAAGGTTGCTGGTTAGTAAAGAATCGGCACCACCTAGTCTCCACAGGTTTCGGCTTTTGCGGTTTTTCGGCAATGGTGGAGGTAAGGGAAAGAAACAATGGATGAATAGAGGGAAGTAGTGGGCTGGTTTGGAAGAAGAAAAAGGAAGAAAAGATGAGAGGAGAGATGATAGATTCGGCTGAAAAAAAAAGAAAATGAGAGAAAAGACTAGACAAAAGGAAGAAAACGGCACACAAGTACCCAAGTGCCGAAAATCCCTAACTAAACCCCTCTGCCGAAATCCCCTCTCTAATCCCCCTTAATCGGCCAACTCTATCTCCCTCTCAAATCCCTAAAATCTCTCCCCTTATCCCTCCTTAATCCATACACTTGACTGATTCAAACTCTCCCCCCATAGAGTTCCATTCGGTTACAACTTTTGCATGCTCAAAGCATAAAAATTAGCATCATATTTGCCATCACAGGGAATCGATCCCAGGTCTTCCCTTATCCATCTACACGCCACCTTTATAGCTCCCTAGTGGCGTCACTTAGCCACATTACTAGAGGCTCTTTTGTGTTACACTTTACCCACAAATTTTAATAAGACCACCTACCCATGGCTCTTAACTTCTTAAGTCCAAAATTCAAAAATTCTACAGGGTTTTGGCCAACACATGGGCCTTCCATAAGCCCATTTACATACTCAAACTATGAATTCGTTAACCAAATACCAAATTTTAAAAACTTTACCAAAATACTGAGAATTCGCGAAAAACCCCAAAAATCAGGATGTTACAACTCTACCCTCCTTAAAGAAATTTCGACCTTGAAATTTTACCTAATCTAAATAGTTGAGGGTACTGCTGACGTATTGCCTCTTCAGTCTCCCAAGTAGCTTCTTCCTTGCCATGGTTCCTCCAAAGTACCTTCACCAATGGGACTGACTTCCTTCTCAACACCTTGACGTCGCGATCAAGTATCTGCACAGGTTCCTCTTCGAAAGTCAAATCTGACTATACTTCGATTTCTGCAACTGGCACGATATGAGTTGGGTCAGAACGATATCGCCTTAGCATGGACACATAAAAAACGTCGTGAATACGATCCAACTCTGGAGGTAACTCTAGCTGATAAGCCACCGGCCCTATCCGCTTAATAATTCGGTAAGGCTCAATAAACCGTGGACTCAACTTGCCCGTCTTACCAAATCTCAATATCTTCTTCCAAGGCGAAACTTTCAAAAAGACCATGTCCCCAACTGCATATTCAATATCTTTACGCTTCAGATCGGCATAAGACTTTTGTCGATCCGCCGCCTCCTTTATTCGATTCCTGATCACCTTAATCTTGTCTTCGGTATCTGTTACCAACTCTGGCCCAAGGACTTGCCTTTCTCCCAACTCCGTCCAGTAAGTGGGCGAACGACACCTTCGCCCATATAGTGCCTCATAAAGAGCCATCTGGATACTTGCTTGGTAGCTGTTGTTATATGCGAAATCTGCCAATGGAAAGTAATCCTCCCAACTGCCTCGAAATTCGATAACACAACCCCTCAACATATCTTCTAGAATCTGGATAACCCTCTCTGACTGCCCATCCGACTGAGGGTGAAAAGCCGTGCTAAAATCCAATCGCGTTTCCAAAGCCTCATGCAACTTCTACCAAAATCGAGATGTAAACCTTGGGTATCGGTCAGAAATTATTGATACTGGCACTCCATGGAACCGCACTATCTCTGCCACATACAACTTGGCCAACTTCTGAAGTGAGTAATCGGTTCGGACTGGTATGAAATGGGCAGATTTCGTGAGCCTATCCACAATTACCCAAACTGAGTCCTTCTTGGAAGGTGTCAAAGGTAGACCACTCACAAAATCCATAGTTACTCTTTCCCATTTCCACAGTGGTATCTTTACTGACTGCAACAATCCTGAAGGCAGTTGATGCTCGGCCTTTACTTGTTGACACGTCAAACATTTCCCCACGAATTCGGTCACTTCTCGCTTAAGCCCAAGCCACCAGTATAGCTCTCGCAAGTCTCGATACAATTTACTCCCTCCTGGACGCATAGCACAAGGTCCACCATGTGCCTCCCTTAAAATCATCATTCTCAAGTCAGAGTCCTTCGGCACACAAATTCTTCCTCGAAAATAAAGAACCCCATCATTATTTAACCCAAAGTCTGGATTTTCCCCTTTCTCAACTTGCTGAAACCGAGAAACCAACGACTCATCCACCAACTGCTGTTTCTTAATTTGCTCCACCCAAGTCGGTCTCACCTGTAACTCTGCCAATAAACTTCCATCGTCATACAAGCTTAAGCGAGCGAACATTGCCTTCAATTCCACCACAGTCCTTCGACTTAATGCATCAGCCACGACATTTGCCCTTCCTGGATGGTACTTAATCGAACAGTCATAGTCCTTTAACAACTCTATCCACTTTTGCTGTCTAAGATTCAGCTCCTTTTGAGTCAGCAAGTACTTAAGACTCTTGTGATCCGTATAGATGATACATCTCTCCTCATACAAGTAGTGCCTCCATATCTTAAGCGCAAAAATCACCGCTGCCAACTCCAAGTCATGAGTAGGATAGTTTACCTCATGAGGCTTAAGCTGTCGTGAAGCATAAGCGACCACTTTACCCTCTTGCATCAACACACAGCCCAAACCTACATGTGACGCGTCACTGAACACAGTGAAATCCTTACTAGACTCTGGCTAAATCAACACTGGTGCTTCTGTCAGAACCTTCTTTAACTTCTCAAAAGCCTTTTGTTGCTTATTTGTCCAAACAAACGGTGCTCCCTTCCTTATAAGTTTCGTTAACGGTGTCGCCAACACAGAAAATCCTTCCACAAACCTTCGATAATAACCTGCCAACCCCAGAAAACTTTGGATTTCAGTTACTGACCTCGGTGGCTTCCATTCCAGAATTGCCTCAATCTTTCAAGGGTCTACCTTGATTCCCTCAACAGGCACAACATGCCCCAAGAAAGTTACTTCACTCAGCGAAAACTCACACTTACTAAACTTTGCATAAAGTTGCTTTTCCCTTAGTACTTGCAGCACAATACGAAGATGTTCATCATGCTTCTCTTCTATTTTTGAGTATACTAAGATATCATCGATAAAAACGACTACGAACTGATCCAAGTATGGCTGAAACACCCGATTCATTAAATCCATGAATGCTGCCGGTGCGATAGTCAAACCAAAGGGCATAACTAAAAACTCATAATGACCATATCGAGTTCTGAATGCCGTCTTATGGATATCCTCTTCTTTGACTCTCAACTGATGATATCCTGACCGAAGGTCAATCTTAAAAAATACCGAGGCTCTTTTCAGTTGGTCGAACAGATCGTCGATTCTTGGTAACGGATACTTGTTCTTGATCGTCAGTTTATTCAACTGTCGATAGTCAATGCACATCCGCATAGTCCCATCTTTCTTTTTTACGAACAACACTGGTGCACCCCACGGGGAAACACTTGGTCTTATAAACCCTCTATCCAACAGTTCCTGAATTTGAGCTTTCAATTCTACAAACTCCTTTGGTGCCATCCTATAAGGCGCAATGGACACTGGAGCTGTTCCAGGTAACAAGTCGATTCCGAACTCGACTTCTCTATTCAGAGGTAGTCCAGGAAGTTCCTCCGGAAATACATCTTGAAATTCCTTGATGGTCCTAACTGACTCCACAGTCGTCCCCTCTGGTCCAAATTGACTCACGAATGCTAAAAATGCCTCACAACTTTTCCGAATCAACTTCTCGGCTCTTAAAGCTGAAACAACATTAGACAAATAATTCCTTCGTTCCCCTATGACCATTATCTCCTCATCTTTGGCAGCTCTTAGCACCATTCTCTTAGTAACACAATCCAACGTTGCCCTATGCTTAGTTAGCCAGTCCATACCCAAAATAAGATCAAAATCCCCAAATGGCAGCTCCATCAAATCTCCTTCAAAAATCTTATCTTGTGTCTCCAAAGGCACCGCCCTAAAGAGCTTATCTACCTTGACCAAGTGTCCTAAAGGGCTTATCACCGATACCCCACTCACAGTCTCCTCAGGAAGCACACCCAATGCCCCAGATACATCACAAGCAACATACGAGTGAGTGGAACCCACATCTATCGAAGCAGTGTAAGGCGTGCTATGAATGAAGAACGTACCGGTTATAACATCAGGAGCGTCACCCTTCTCACGACGTCGTGCAGCATAAACCAACGCCGGCTATTGAGCTTCAGCATATCTAGCACCCCTGCCAGGTGCCCCACGTCCTCGTCCATTACCATTGCCACCTCTACCTTGCCCACGACCTCTCTGTGGTGGTGGTCCTCCTCGCTGCGATTGGACACCTCTTTGCTCCGCAGCTTGATCCTGAGCTGCTCTCCAAGGACACTCTCTGAACTTATGTTCCTTTGACCCACATCGAAAACATGCCCCAGTTCGTTTCCAGCACTCCTCCATATGCGCTCTGCCACAGTCCTTGCAAACCTGAGGTCTAAAAGTATTAACCAGAGCTGGTCGAACTGGTTCCTCCACTCTAGCTCTTTTAACATTTCTATTTGTAGCACCCGAGGGTCCGAAATCTCTCCTAAATCTGGGTCAATCCTTCTCACGATTCTGTCGTTCAGTTTGTTTCACTTCCTCAGCTATCTTAGCCTTCTCTACCAATGCAGCGAAATCACACTCCCTCTGTGGAGCTATCAGTACCCTAAGCTCATCGCAAAGACCATCCTCAAATCGAACACTGCGCTCATATTCAGTTGCAACTATCCCGCTGGCATATCGACTCAGCCTCAAAAATTCTGCCTCATACTCCGAGATAGTCTTATTACCCTGAGTCAGATTCAAAAATTCCTTCCGATGAGCATCCACATAGCTAGCTCCAACATATCTCCCCTTAAAAGCAGTTTTGAACAATTCCCAGGTTACTCATTCAATTGGGGTACTCTCCCTTACAGTAATCCACCACCGGTATGCCTCGTCTCGTAGCAACGACACAGCCCCCTTCAGCTTTTGCTCCACAGAGTAATCTAAGTCGTCCATAATCCGCTCTGTTGCCTCTAGCCAATACTCAGCCACATTTGGGGCTACTCTAGATACGCCCCTAAAAACCTCTGCTCCGTTAGCCCGGAGTCGCTCAGAGATGGATCCCCTATTCACTGTCTTGGTGCTTGCTTCAGCAACCCTTTCCAAAACCCTTAACATTGCTTGGGACAAAGCATCATCCCCCGCAGCCCGATCATATGACCCAGTCTCAGTTGCCTGTGGTACGGATGCCGCCTCAGCTGGCCTATGCCCCAAGGACGAAGATTCAGCTTGCACCCTTCCGCGACCACGTCCGCGGCCTCGTCCATGAGTTCCTCTTGTACTCATATCGATTTATTTGATTATGAATTTTATGATATTAGTATAATGTTCAACTGTTTATTACGAGATGTCTTTTGGAAATATAGCAGTTCAATGATTGTTTTCGCATCGTCGTAGCCTAGCTACAGTCTCATTTCTACCGTTTTCACAGCTCTAACCTATCTAAAGTATCATAGTAGAGTCTCAGTTCTATTCATAACATCATATCAATATTACAAAAGAGAGTATACTTACAGACTTGGTGTCGGGAATTCAGTGTGCCACTTCTTTCTCCAAACCATTTAAAACAAAAACCTTGGGTTTGGTCACAGAAAATAAAATAAATTTTTTTCCTAAAATTGATTTAAAATACCTTTGTTTTGAAATTCTTGATGTTATTTCCTTTAAAAACCCACAGCCGAGTTGTTGCAACTAGGCTCTGATACCACTCAATGTAACACCCCAAACCCGACCCAGACGTTATGGCCGAATCTGACGTGCCACATAAAAGTTTAAAAATCAATGTTTCATTTTAGTGTTTAAAAACTGACTTTTGTTGAGCTAACAAAGTGAATGGAAGTTGGGCACCAGGTAGGAATCCGTAACAGAGGAGGTGAGCCATGAAGGCTACTTAAATACCAAGCTCTTCGATTGGATCTAATCCTAGACATGCCCACAACCATTGCCACACTTGGTTACATCGAGTAGAAATTTATTTAAGTGAATAACTTTGATATCGGATAATCGAGGCGTTGTGTTATTTTGAAAACAAGTATCGTTTGAAAACACGTCCTAAGTCTAGCCCATTTGAATTAATATCAACCAATTTGAAGTTATTAATAATAAAATAATCTCAGAAAAAAAAGAAAGGAAAAAAATAAAGTTAAAATGTCCTTATTACAACCCAAAAATAAATAATAAATAAAGTAAACTTAAAAAAGACCAAACACTTGTTCAATGGCCCAAAAGCGATCACCGTGGCCACTCTGAATCCTCTCCGGCTCCAAGTCCCCAAATCAAGGCTCACCTGCAAGGTTAAGGAAAGGAGATGAGTTTGGAAATTCAATGTGCAACAAGCCCCTTTCAGAGCCCAAAACGATATCAGCCTACTGGGCCTAAGCCCAAACTCCATCTCAGTATATACTGGGCCGAAGCCTTATCATATTTCATATCTCATAACATTGGGCCGAAGCCTTTTCATATTTCATATCACTGGGCCGAAGCCTTTACTGTAAACGATATGGCCCATAGGCCCACAGGCTGAAGTAGTGGGCTGGTTTGGAAGAAGAAAAAGGAAGAAAAGATGAGAGGAGAGATGATAGATTCGGCTGAAAAAAAAGAAGAAAACGAGAGAAAAGACTAGACAAAAGGAAGAAAACGGCACACAAGTACCCAAGTGTCGAAAATCCCTAACTAAACCCCTCTACCGAAATCCCCTCTATAATCCCCCTTAATCGGCCAACTCTATCTCCCTCTCAAATCCCTAAAATCTCTCCCCTTATCCCTCCTTAATCCATGCACTTGACTGATTCAAACTCTCCCCCCATAGAGTTCGATTCGGCTACAACTCTTGCATGCTCAAAGCATAAAAATTAGCATCATATTTGCCATCACAGGGAATCGATCCCAGGTCTTCCCTTATTCATCTACACGCCACCTTTATAGCTCCCTAGTGGCGTCACTTAGCCACATTACTAGAGGCTCTTTTGTGTTACACTTTACCCACAAATTTTAATAAGACCACCTATCTAAGGCTCCTAACTTCTTAAGTCCAAAATTCAAAAATTCTACCGGGTTTTGGCCAACACATGGGCCTTCCATAAGCCCATTTACATACTCAAACTATGAATTCCACAACCAAATACCAAATTTTAAAAACTTTACCAAAATACCGAGAATTCGTGAAAACCCCCAAAAATCAGTATGTTACAAACTTCCATAAATATTAACTTTGGAAAGGAGTTGCGAATCATATCCGTAAGGTAATACTATTCTCTAGACAATGCTATCCGCCTGGCGAAATTTTTTGCCAGGTGATACTTATCTGTCAATGATAAGAATTCGCCATATTTGTATATAGGAGGGAATGCGCCCATTCTTTTATCGTTGGTAGTAATACTAGAACATTTCTAATGTTACAAGCAATGAGCAGCATCTAGCAATGCATTATTGCTACCCAAGTTACAAGAAGTCGTGATTCGACATAACCTTTGTGTGATAAACTTTTCATGTATCATATCTTTTTATCTTTTATATCTAGATTGGACACAAGTCATGGTATAGTCACACTTGTAAAGTCCAATCTCATATTTCTTTATATTTTGAATAGACTATGTTAAACAAATAAGTGTGATATCTCATATCAACTTATTTGAGCATGACCATGTGTAACAACCCGATTTTGGGCCTAGTCAAAACAGTGATTTCGAAACCACAAATTCGAGGTTAGAGAAATTAATTTTGAAATTATTTTATGTGTTATAGCATGATTATACGAGTGTTTGAAATTTTTGGTGAATTAATTTTAGTGATTGCATGGTTAATTTTGAAAAAGGACTAAATCGTATAAAGTACAAAAGTTTTGTTCTACTAGCTAAAGGTGTCAAATAGCTATGAAACATTAAAGTATAGGTCCTTATTGAGTAAATAGACCAATAAAATGTTAGTGGCTGACATGGAGCCTTAATTCATGGAATAGTCAAAGGTTAGGTGACTTAATTGATAATAAAATAATAAATCTAAAGGCTAGCTATCATCTTTTTCATTCCTTCTCTTCACCATCGAAAGTTTCAGCAAAAAGGGGGGTTTGAGAGCTCAAAATTTCAGCAACTCCTATCCCTTACAAGTAAGTGATTTTGATGATCTTTCTTGATGATTTTTGTATTTTTGGGACCCTTGTAGTATAAGCTAACTAATGGGGGGACTATTTTGCAAAATGGTTGAGAGTCTAGGGTGTTTCCATGAGAGTATTCATGTTGTTTTCTGAATTTTTATAGAAGAAAAAGAATTATGGTTGTTAAATAAACAACTTTTGTGAAGTGGTTTTCATGAAAACGCCTAAAAGGAACATTTTGTGAAGTTTATAAAATAGGTTGCAAATGTGTGAAATAATTGAAATTGTAAGATGCTATAGGTTTAAAGTAGTCTCGACTAGGCTTTGTTAATGTGGAAATTCGATGAAAATTGTTTTACAAGCCTAGGGGCAAAATTGTAATTTTATGAAAGTCTAAGGGAAAAACGCTCATTTTGCCAAAGTAGGAATTTTGGAATGTCTTGATTTATGTGATGATTAAATAAATAAATTTTGTTATTATAGATCAAGAAATATGGAATCCAGACTTAGACCGGGGGAAAACCAAGCTAGTGGACTAAATCAAACTAATCGCCTATATTTTGTATACCGAGGTAAGTTGCACGTAAATATCCCAATTCTATTGTTATTATGCATTAAATAATTGATATTGCATGAAATGTTCAATTTTTTT
This sequence comes from Gossypium longicalyx, assembly GCA_025698465.1. Lineage (NCBI taxonomy): Eukaryota > Viridiplantae > Streptophyta > Magnoliopsida > Malvales > Malvaceae > Gossypium > Gossypium longicalyx. Next base: position 51,231,397 of record CM046995.1, read on the forward strand.
ATGAATATGCATGACGAGATTTGATGTGGTAAAACTCTCGGTTGAACTATAAGAATAGATTGGATATCCATGCCGTGATACTAGGGTTATGTGAGCCAGTGTAAGACCATTTTTGGAACATGGCACAGAATTTATATGAGAGCTAGTGTAATACTATGTCTGGGACATGGCATCGGCTTCGATATGTGAGCTAGTGTAAGACCATGTTTGAAACATGGCATCGGCATTTACATGAAAGCTAGTGTAAGACCATGTCTGGAACATGGCATCGACCTCGATATATGAGCCAGTGTAAGACCATGTTTGGAACAAGGCATCAGCATTTATATGAGAGCTAGTGTAAGACCATGTCTGGGACATGGCATCGACATCTTACCCTTTTGTATGAGGCTTATTGGGTATCCATTTATTATTCCGATTGTTTCAACGGGTAATTTAAAGATTATATCACGATTGAGAAAAGTTACGATTATGTTGCAAGTGGTACAGGTACCTACACGAAACTCATAAAAATGAGGTCGGGTTATGTATATGAATAGTAAGGGTGAAAATAAGTAAGCTATGTCTATAGTCATTCGAGAATCTTGTGCAAGTGTATGATACGTTATGAGTATGATGTTATTTGGTAAAAAGATGTTAATTATTTACTTATGACTTACTAAGCTTTATGCTTACTTCCTCTCTTTTCTATTTTCTTATAGTGCCACCAAGCTAGCTCGGTAATCAAGGGACGTCGGAGGCATTGATCACACTATCACCTAAAGTTTTTGGTATAGTTAGTTTAAATGTTTTGAGCGTGGCATGTATAGGGATTTGGTCTTTTTGTTTAGTGTCATGTTGGTGTAGCCATAAGTGTTGGCTCATATGGAAGTGATGTTCTGTAACACCCCTACCTGTATCCGTCGCCGGATTAAGGTTACAAGGCATTACCAAACAAGACAGTCTTCAAACATTCACAAGTTTATACAAATCATATTTGCATTATATGAATCATATAATTGATTAAAATTTAAACATACCCTATAAATCAAGATACGACATGCATTTCATAGCACAAGTCAAATATGATATACTTTTAAATATAAACACATTTAAATAAATACATATAATAAGCCAACAACAACTTGAACAATTACGTACTTCCATAATCTACCTTAACATAGATGCACAAAGCTCATGACTTCTTAGCAATTTCACATATAAGTATTTTGATAGTAATTATCAAAAGTTACTATTCATTTGGTTAATTCTCATCTCATTAGCTGAACATGCACATGCCTACTATCATTTCCCTTCCAACTTTATTTCACTACTCAACAAATATACAATCACACATGGAAGCATATATAAACATATGTTTATTGATATTACCTTTTACTGGTCAAATATAAACATGTATTATACTTGACTTATCATTTAATCATATTATCAAATCTCAAACTAATTTTATATTCATATAAAGCAACCAATCTATCTTAATCCAATCATTTTGTTTCACAAGCATATAATTCAAATAATATAGCAAACTAATTTATTAATCATACTTAGTTTCTCAATCATTTACAGAAATTAATATATTCATTTTCACTTTCATATAACCAACCCGAATTGTTCAACTCTCATTATATTACACATGCATAAATACCATAGCCAAATCAACTAATATACCTATGAGCATGTACATATATTAATACCATAACCGATATGTCAAATACCTAGATATATATATATATATATATATATAAACAATAGCTGAATCCTCAATTTTATTCCAACATATATCACATGATAATAATAACCAAATACTGAATTTATAAACATTTATACTCAGGCATAGCCTTAACCAAATTGTACTCAAGTATAAGTAAAATCATTTGCCACTTCAAGCATATATTAACTACCACATTACTATGCATCATAGTACATAGCTTTATAAATAAGATATACATAAACCATAAGAAAAATGAATAAAATTTGAACATGAAGTTAAGACACTTCCAATGCATAAAACTCTTACCACAAAGTCATTCATTCATATTACTAGACACTTTAAATTAACGAATTTTAAGCACAGTAAAGCATAACCAAATTATCAATACCAAGCTTACTATACTTTATAACTAAGCACACTTAAAACCAATTCTAAACATAAAAGCAAGCCATTTTCGCATGGCTTAAATACATAACCAAAATTGATATATCAAAAGTATGTTCCAGCCTATACATGCCATAATACGAGTTTGATTATTTAAATACCGAAGCTGTAGGTTGTGTGATGAGCTTGGCTGACAGTTCCCGAACTTGTAGCTTTACTTCAAAATCTATAAAACAGAGTAAACATAGCACACAAAGTAAGCTATCGAAGCTTAGTAAGTCATAAGCAAATAAACAACTCAAAATCATAATTGACTCATGTCAGCTAAACAAAATGCATTAGTAGTTTCATGCTTGACCTTAAACTTATGAATTCTATATGTAAAACATTTTTCATAGACTACTTTCCACCTAAGCTGAATACACATATGACCATTTAACACCTTATAAATCAACTTCCATCCAAATTGTCATAATAAACCACACATCCATTTACTCATTTATACAACATGAGAATCATCAATGACATCTCATGTATAACTAATATCTAGGTAGCCGAATACTCAAATTATATATACACATATTAAGTATCATTTCAATACTACACAAATTATTCATTCACAAGCCGAATATACATATCAAATACACATGGATTCTTATTTGTATTGTACATGATTTACAGTACATATCTATAGTACTTTCTTACCTTATCTTAAATAGTTATCAAGTTAACTCATACCTGATCATTTAGCTCATATTATACAATCCGTACATGATATACCTTTGCCCGATGAACCATTCGGAATCGGATAGGACACTTGAATAATCACATATATCATACAATGCCAACGTCCCAGACGTGGTCTTACATGTAGCCACATATCGATACCACTGTCCCAGACAGGGTCTTACTCATAAACACATATCGAAAACACAAATTGATGCCATGGACTTACTCGCACACATATATCGAAATCCTATGTCATGACATATGTATCCTAGCTATTCCTAAGGTTCATGCGGGGCTTTCGGACGTCGTAACTCGGTCGAATCGAACTCGAAAATGTAGTGGCCTAATTTAATTATGTTCAGCTATAGCATATTTGAATTCTAACTTTCCAAAACAGCATATAAAAATAACATTAAATTATCAATAAACACGTCTATTTGCTTATAAACTTACCTCGGACGATACAAAAAGGAATCGAGCAGCTAGTCGACAACTTTCGTTTTTCCCCGATCCAAATCCGATTTCTTTGGTTCTTGATCTAAACATATTCAAATAAAGCTCATTCAACATATTTTCATTCAATTTAGTCCACATAAATGGGAAAATTATCATTTTACCCCTGACATTTACAATTTTTACAATTTAGTCCCTATTGCACAAAACACAAAATATGCAAAATTTCCCTATACTTATGTTGGGCCGAATTTTACCCACTCCCAAACAAGTCTATATATTCAATTTATTTCACATTTTATTCCCTCAAATTATTATTTTTGCAATTAAGTCCTAATTACTCAAAATCGTCAAAAACTCCAATACAAAATATATTAATCTAAAACATATCTTTCATATTTCATCATCAAACAAAAAAATCATAAGCTATCAACAATGGCTCAACTCAAAATATTCATCAAAATAAAAAATTCAAGCATGGGTTTTGTAGTACTCGAAGCAACGATATCAAAAACGTAGAAATTATCAAAAACCGAGCTAAACACATACCTTGATTGAGCTTAGAAATGGCCGAACCCTAGGTTTCTCTTTTTCTTTTCTTTTGTTCTTAGTTTCAGTCAAAAGAAAAATGGATGACCATGGCTTATTTTTATGTGTTATGATATATATTATAACTTATTATAATTTAAAGTTTAATTTACATATTTAACCTTAATGAAATAGTAATAAAATCTCATAATGTATGTCTTTTACCGTCCAAAAAATGTGTTAATGGGTTATTTTCAACATAAATACTCCCATTTAGAAAGCCATTAACAAATAATCCCTTTACAAATTAAACTACCCAATTTTCAATATAAGCGATGAAGTCCTTTTATTTAATCGAACACCTAAACGACGAAATTAAATCACGAAAATTTCACATATATAAATTCACACAAAATAAACATGGAAAATAATTTAAAAATATTTTTTTGACTTAGATTCGTGGTCTTGAAACCACCATTCTGATTAGGGTCTAAATCGGGCTGTTACATGTTCATTTTGTATAGGCTATTGATGTTGGCTAATATTGATTATTATTAAATGCATTGATGTGAATTCTCATGGATGTGTTTGTTGCATGGTTTGTGTTGATAAGTAGGAGATGTTATATGTGATAGGAAATAGCTTGGAAATGATGTATGGATGCCTAGGTATTGGCTGATATGGTCATGTGTTTATGTGGTATTGGTATTGTTCGATGTTTTTGTAGGTGGTCCAAGTAAGGGTGACAAAAAGACTTTGTAAATAGCCTTGTTTTTGTCCACACGGGTAGACATACAGGCGTGTGTCTAGACCGTGTGTGACACACGGTCTGCCCCATGGGTGTGTAATCAGGTCGTGTGTCCCTTGCACCTCAATTTGGCAAAACAGAATGCCCAGTAGTAACCACACGGGCAGAGACACGGCCGTGTGTCTCAACCGTGTGGAGGACACGACCTAGTACACAGGCATGTGCCTTGGCCATGTGCCCCTAAATGGATTGATGACGTCAGAAACAAAATTTCAAGGTTTTTGTACACGGGCTAAGACACGGGCGTGTCATGGCTGTGTGAGGGCCATGGGCCATGGACACAGGCGTGTGCCAGGCCGTGTGAAAACCCCTGTAAGTTCGAATTAAAAAATAAATCTACACGGGCTAGGGACACAGGCGTGTCCTGATATGTTCAGGCCGTGTGAGCCACACGAGCTCTCAACATGGCCATGTTGAGAGGACACATGGGCAAGTCGCCCTTCCACACGGGCGTGTGCCCCTATTTACGTTGAAATTTTTTCAAAGTTTTCTAAAGTGTGTAATTTATTCTTGAACCATTTCCAAAGTGTAATTTGGGCATCTTAGGTCCATATTAGGGATGTTGAAAGGAAGTTTGAAAGTTTAAAATTTGAGCGAAATTTTGTAACCTGAAAATGTTTGTATGCATGTGTTTAAGTCTAGTAATGCCTCGTACCCTATTCCGACTGGGGATATGGGTAAGGGGTGTTACACCATGCATTTCTAGTCGTACTCCATCAATTGGCCCAAGATATTACTTGTCACATTTCGAGACTGGGGTCAAAAGTTTTGGCCATACAAAGTTAAGGTTTGCCAGTGTTTCGGCGAACTAGGATAGTCAAAAGTTTGGTGAACTGGGGGCTCACCAAGATTTAGGTGAGCTGGGTGTTCGCCAAGGAAGTTTCAACAAAGGGGTTTGCTAGCAATAATGTACACCAAATGAAGTGGTAAGGGGTTCGATAGTTCCATTGTGAGGCAGGATCGCTATTGTGTTAGGCGAGTTGGGGTTTACCAATCTGTGTGACGAACTGTGTTCACCATGTAAGTTGCGAATTTGGTTCGTCGGTCAAAGATACAATCAAGCTCAAATTAAGAAAAAGTGATTTAGTGTATCTAGGAATACTTTACGTGCAACAAACAACTTTCCTAAGCCAAATAGGGTGTCCAAAGATTTCTAGGACTCTTAGGTCTATAAATATGACCCTTAATTCTGTGAATTCTTCACAGAAGATTCTACCATTAAAGTCTCTATTCTAAGTTCTATTCGTAGTAATCCAAGTAAGTCTTTATCTTGTTTAAGTTGATTATCCCAAAAGCTAGGTTTGCTTGCGTGTATGATATATGTATGTTCTATTAGTAATATATTTGTTTGTTGTGAACCATTTGACCATCTTCTAGCAAGGATAAAGGCAAAGCCAAAATCATTTAAGTTCTTCATATTCGGTGAGTGATTAGGTTTCATTATGAGTATATTCCTTACTAAGTTTTCAAAAGTGTGAGTGGTTTGAGATTATTTCAATTATGTTCAGGTTATGATATTTTGTTATGATTTTCTGAAAAGAACTCTGATTTTCAAAAAATAAGATTCAAAGGTAAGTTTTCTAGAATACCACCGATACTTTGTTTTTAAGCTACAAAACTATGTTTAAAAAAAATGATTTTGAAAGACAATTTTAATGCACAATTTAATGTGAGCTCCTATGCAAGCCTTTGATTTTAAGAAGTTTTGGAAGAATGCTTTTTAAATTCTGTTTTTAAAAGGCACTTAACCTGCGAGCTTTTTATAAGAAAATGTTTTAGCTCTACTTCGTGCGAGCTCTCTGATAAGATCTACTATGTGCGAGCTCTCTATTTTAGTTCATTTTGTGCGAACTCTCTACTTGGCTCTGCTTCTTGGAGCTTTCTGTTTAGTTTTGCCTAGTGCAAGCTTTTTGTTCTGTGAGCTTCTTTGAGAGCCTTCTGATTAGTATACAAATAGTGTGAGTACTCACCCATGTTAAGTCTCACTTTGTGTGTTCTTTTGAAACATGAGATTTTGTGAGCCTCACTCTACGTGCTCCTTGAGAGCATGGGATTTTGTGAGATTTGTGATATGTCTCATTCTACGTGCTCCTTGTGAGCTAGGTTGGATATAACTTATTCAATGAGACATGTCTTCTATTTGAAGAACTAGTTGTGCAACCTAAGGTTGATTCTGTTCAAAATTTCTAATATGCGCGGGTAAGTCTTGCGGCTCTGTTATAAACTCAGATTCATTATTTTTGAAAGAAATATAGCTTTAGACTATTTTAATGCGAGTCCCTTTTTAATACAAGTTTTTGAAAGAAAAAATTTGTAAACATTGCTTTTGAATTGTTTTCACAAAATATGTTTTCAGATGTGAACTAGGTCTCGCATTCTCACTTGTGAACCTAGCACGCAAAACATTTTCTAACTAAAGTTTTCTACTATTTTCAAATATTGTTTTAAGGCATGATCCAAATGGTTTCTGATTATTCATTGAGTTCTCCCCGAACTCACCCACTCTCTCTTACTTTTGAAGTAAGTAGATTGTGGATGGCATTGGCAAGGTTGATGATTTGGTGAGGCACCTGATTGATATCAACAAACCATAAAGATGGGCGATGAGTTATGTTATACAAGATTGAAGAATAATTATATCCTTGATTTGATTACCAGAACAATTTGTTTAAGGATGAGTTTAGTATGTTTTTTTTTAAAGTTTATTTTATTCCTGCGAACGATGTCTTAAAATACATATGTTCTTTTTTATTTATCAATTAATCAATGTTATTCATGTATGTTTATTTTGTTTCCAATCTATGAACATAAATTACTTGCGTTGTAACAACCCTAACCCATTTCCATTGCCCGAACAGAGTTATGGAGCATTACTGGAACTTTCAAAACATTTACAAGTAAATCATGTCAATCACTGTTCATTTTCCGAGATTATTCAAAACACCCCTTAAATGGACCCTCGAGGCCCAATATGAGCATAGAATCAAGTCGGGACTTAATCGGGAACTCTAAGAGTTTTTCGCGACATTTCAAATTTTTTTCTAAGTTACAAGGCTCACACACTTGTGTGACCCTGGGACACGCCTGTGCTACAGGCTGTGTTCTACACCTTGTAACTCTCTGACTTGTGCACATGGCCATGCCACACGCTCGTGTGCTAGGCCATGTGGTTAATTAATTTTCTTCGAAATTAGGTGCAGGTTTCACAAGGCCAAGACACACGTCAGTGTTTTAGGCCGTGTAGCACACACGGCTGAGACACACACCCGTGTCTCTGCCCGTCTGCTCAATTTTGAGCATTCTGTTTTCTTGAATTTAAGGTGTAGGGGACACATTGCCTAACCACACGCCCATGTACCAGGTCATGTGTCACACATAGTCTAGACACATGCCCGTGTGTCTACCCATGTGGGCAAAATAAAGTTATTCCTTGCTTGATTTCTCACCCAAAATCACACCAATGACCTGCACTTAAACTCACATCCAATACCCAACCATTTCAAGCATTCAAATTGAGCAAAATCTATCATTCAACATAGCATATCATTACATACATACATGTTTATAATCTTACCTTGATATATTCCATATGATAGGCATAATTTGAACAACCATTTAACATGTATATAGCTAACATAGTATGACATTACAAGTATATAAAAAACAACCATTACTATCCACTCCAATGGCTAGATTACAAACCACATATTTAAGCCATCTATGGCCAAGTTAGCCTATACATGCCATTATACCAAAATGATTTTACTATATATATCCAAAATAAACTAGTGGATAGTGTGATGATGCTCTAATGACCTCCAACCTTTGCGAGCTTTCGAGCATTATAAAATAGGAAAACATAAAACGAAGTAAGCATTACATGCTTAGTAAGTTCATATAACGGAAACTAAACTAACCAATCCTGTTTATTAAATCTAAGCATACAAAGTCATGTTTTCCATCAACTTGGAAAAATTGCCTAAACACAAGCATTCAATCAAACATGTTAGTCACAAAACTTTTGTATACACCAAGTAAACATAGATGAGCTCATCATGTAATATTCTTTCTAAACATTATCATTTCATCTCATAATTCTCTCATCATGCCAAGAGTTTTGTCCGTTGAATCATTGAAATTCCGATGGATACTCGAGTAGTACACTCAAGGTGTACAATTCAATAACCCGTCAATTCTTATTCAAGAGTACCCTTTAGGGCATTTAATCAGAGAACACACTTTTGAGCCACATATCATATTACAGGATTACCAGTCCAGGCTAAATCCTTTATGTAATGTATACTCAGAAGAGCTTAATTAGGATTTAGCAATTAGGATTACCAGTCCAGGCTAAATCCTAATTGTATCATATGCTTAAGAGGAATTATATCAGGATTACCTATCCGGGCTAAATCTTTTCCATAACGAGGTCATTAGGATTACTCGTCTGAGCTAAATCCCATTAGCAAAAAATGTAGGACCTTATTCATTTTGGGAAAGCATATATATTCATCGGAATTCAATATTCAAACGAGACTTTACCCTTTATCCAACATTTCCAAACATGCAATCATTCACACATTAATAATATTCACATAAATGTAAATCATATTGCATACAATCATAACATTCAAGTTAACATATTTACATGCTCGATTAAGTTACACAAACTTACCTCGACACTGGTTCGCGTATAAAATCTACTAATCCGAAACCTTTTCTTTTCCTCGACCTAACCTCAAATTTGTGTTGTTTGGATCTATATAAATAATTTTAATCATCAATTTCACATATTTCATATTCATTTGGACTCAATTTACGTCCTAGGCAAAATTACCATTTTGCTTCTAACTTTTTCATAAATTCTAATTTAGTCCCTAGGCTTGGAAAATGAAATTTGTGCCATTTACTCCCTATTCCAAGCCTAACCAAAATCCCATCACAAAATTTACAGCACATGTATTCATAAAAATCCATAATTTTTCATCAAATTTCACAACTTTACATTTTAGCCCCTAAATCATGTTTTCATCAAAAATCACTTTGTAAAAGTTGTTTATCTATCAACAACCTTTCATTTTCTACCATAAATTTCTAATTTTTAGCATATTCATTCATGACCTAATTTCCATACTTTGATAACTCTTCAAATTGATCCCCCAAATAGATAGATTAAGCTATCCCGGTTTCAAAAATATCAAAATTACTAAAAACGGGACAAGGAAACTTACCCAATTAAGCCATGAAAGTTTTTTTCTCTCTCCTATGGTTTCCATGTATTTTAGGTTGAAGATGACATAAAAATAAGATGATATCTTTTACAATCTTTTAATTAATTAAATAATTTTCAATTTTCAATTTAGTCATTGCCCTTTTTCTAAATTTCCATGGATGAGTCACCAAAATATCTACATACTTTTCTTTAATGGTCTAATTACCATATAAGGACCTCTAGTTTTGAATTCCATACCTATTTAATCCTTATAGCTACTAGAATTCAAATTTTACATTTTATGCGATTTAGTCATTTTCCTAATTAAACACATAATCGATAAAATTTTCTTATTGGGATTTTCACATGACATTTCCAACATATTATGGACCATGCAATAAAATAAAAATAAATTTTATTTTCGGATCGAATTTGTGGTCTCGAAACTACTATTTCGATTTCATTGAAAAATGGCTGTTACATGCGTACTTTTGTAAAATTACGTTATTTACATGTGTACCCTTAGCTTTGTGAACCCTTATGTGTGTGCAAACCCATGAAATTATGCGAACCTTGTTTAAATATGATAATCTTTTACATGAATGTTTTTCCTTGTTTGTGAAGAATGTTATTTAGTGAAGCTATGATGTATAAACTATTTAGGTCTTAAATGAACTATTAATGTTTTGTGAACTTAAGATTTAAAATTACTGTATGCAATCTGCTAAATCTTGCGAACTCATGTTTTTATGCAAACCTATATTTGTTTGTTGGTCTGCGATCTCTTGTGATAATAAGGTATGTGAGCTATGTTTGAATGTTATGCGAAGTGCTTAAGCATAGTGTGAGCATGCAAATGTTTCTAAGTGTATGGAATTATTGTTTCACATGATTAGGTACTCTGATTTATTTTGCATACGAACCCTTGTGTTTTATGATTGTATGGTTTTCCACTGCTTTGTTAAAGATTAACACTATGTTCACGTGCTATGTATAAGTGGTGTGTTGGAGGTTAGGTTAGGAGTTAATGGAGAGTCACTTCTGTGGCTAATGTGGCATGTCGGATTTGGGTTGGATCTTTCCGGTTGGGTTTGGGTTGTTACATTACTCCTATTATGTAAGAGAGATAAATCCTATCTTGATCAATCATATCCCACTACATGGATTGTGGTATATTCAACATCAACCTTTATAGTTCAACCTGTTACGGTAGACATTTGACTATATCAAAATATACAACTCACAATGTTGGGACAATGATGATCTGAAGTCTGAGGATCATATACATAGTTACCACTATGAGTAATGTTTGTGACTATTACATAATAATCCAAGAAACATACTCATGGTGGGTTAGTCCAATATGTTGTTCTCTAACACATACTCATGTATTGATTTTGACATCTCTATGTCAATTATGACACTTTGTCATCAATCAACTACACATTAGTCTTAATGCATTACTACTGTCTAAGCCTACAATAATACTTGACTAATGACCTTTTAAAAATAATCATTTTATTATTAGGACTATATTATTGATCAGTTTATTTATATACACAGAAAAAGAAATTGAAATAACAATGACAATGCCTTTTATTAATTACGAGGTAAAATGAGTATGTAATTAAAACCATCCTATGATTGGTCCTTAGGCATACTCTAACAATCTCCCACTAGCACTAAGGCTGGTCAGTCATATATCTTATACCAAGTGACTTAGTGTAACGATCATGCTTCTGACATGTTAGAGGCTTCGTCAGTAGAACAACGATGTTGTCATCTATTGATACTTTTCATATTTCCATATCTCCTCAATCAATGATTTCCCAAATGAGATAAAATCTCTTAAGTATGTTTTTGGATGCTGGTGAGATTTAGGTTCCTATGCCTATTCAATGACTCTATTATTATCACAATAAAGTTTTATAGCATCTGATATGGTAGGCACAACCCTAGTTTAGATATGAACTTCTTGATCCAAATAGCCTATTTTGCAGCTTCATTATCTGCAATGTACTCGGCTTCAGTTTTAGAATAAGCTATTGTATCTTGCTTTGAACTTTTCCAGCTTACAGCACCATTGTTAAGGCAAAACACAAAACTTGATTGCGACCATGACTCGTCCTTGTCAGTTTGGAAGCTAACATCAGTGTAACCATTTACACTTAGCTCTTCCTCACCTCCATATGTAAGGAATGTATTATTAATCCTTCTCAAGTACTTGAAGATATTTTTAACTGCAACCCAATGACCTTCACCGGGATCTACTTGGCATCGACTTCTCATGCTTAAAGCATTTAATACATCTGGATGAGTACATAGCATGACATATATGACAGACCCAATAGCCGAAGCATATGGAATCTCACTCATACATTCTCTCTCTTATGGAGTTGAATTACACTTTTCCTTCAAGAGTGAAATACCATGTCTCATAGGTAAGAATCCTCTCTTAGATTCTTCCATGCTGACCTTTTTAGTACTTTATCTATGTATGAACTTTGGCTTAAGCTTTGGAGTCGTCTTGATCTATCTCTATAGACTTTTACTCCTAATATGTATGTAGCTTTGCCTAAGTCCTTCATAGAAAAAAACTTCTTAACCAAGTATTAATAGACTGTAGGGTAGGTATGTCATTTTCCATGATAAGTATGCCATCTATATATAGTACCAAGAATGCAATAATGCTCCCACTAAATGTCTTGTAAACACAAGGCTTATATTCATTTTTAATAAAATCAAACTCTTTGATCACATCATTTAAATGAAGATTCCAACTTTGGGAAGCTTGCTTTAATCCATAAATGGATCCTTATAGCTTGCATATCTTTTCAGCATCTTTTGGATCAACAAAACCTTTGGGTTGTGTCATGTACACATCCTCTTCTAGTTTCCCATTAAGAAAAGTTGTTTTGATGTCCATTTTCCAGATTTCATAATCATGAAATGATGCTATTGCAAGTAAGGTCTAGATGGATTTAAATATAGCTATAGGAGAAAAGGTTTCGTCATAGTTTATACCATGTACTTGTACAAAACCTTTAATGACAAATCACCCTTTGTATGTTTGTACATTATCATCCATGTAGATTTTCTTTTTGTACATTACCATCCATGTAGATTTTCTTTTTGTACATTACCATCCAATGGGTTTAACCCTTTCAGGTGGGTCAACCAAGATCCATACTTGGTTTTTTGACATGGAATCCATCTTAGACCTCATGGCTTCAAGCCATTTCTCATAATCTAGGTTTGCCACTGCTTTTTGATAAGTCCTAGGCTCATCTTGATCCATAAGTAGAATATCACCATGTGCTGTAATGAGAAATCCATATCTCTCAGGTACATGTCATTCTCATCTTTGCAATATTTATGTTTCCAGAACAGTTGATTGTTCTGTAACTTGTGAAACCTGTTGTTTCTCGATCTCTAGTTTATGATCTGCTTGTTCTTGAATTTTTCCGAGTTTAATTTTTTACCACTTCCTTTCTAGAGACAAATTTTCTTTTAAAGAAGACTCTTGTCTGAGAAACAAACACTTTGTTCTCAATAGGATAGAAGAAATAATATCCTTTAGTTTTCTTAGGATATTCCAAAAAGATGTAATTTTGAGGTTTGGGTTTGAGCTTTATAAATGTCTAATATTTAACATAAGCTTCATAACCCTAAATCTTCATAAAAGACATACTAGGACACTTTCCAGTCCACATCTCATATGGTGTCTTTTGAATCGATTTAGATGGAACACAATTTAGTGTGAAGGCAGCTCTCAAGTGCTTATCCCCAAAAGGAAGTAGGAAGATCAACATGGTTTGTCATTGATTGAACCATGTCTAACACTGTTCTATTTTTCCTTCCAGAAACTCTATTCCATTGTGGAGTATTGGGAGGTGTAAGTTGTGAGACAATCCCATATTCCTTCAAAAACTCATCAAACTCTAAGCTTAAGTATTCTCCTCCTCGATCTGATCGAAGTACCTTAATACTTTTTCCTAGTTGATTTTGTATTTCATTTGTAAACTCCTTGAACTTTTCAAGGGCTTCAGATTTATGGCACATAAGATAAATATACCCATTTATACTGAAATCATTAGTGAAAGTGATGAAGTATTGGAAACCTCCATTGGCTTGTGTGTTCATTGGCCTATATACATCACTATGTATTAAAGCTAATAAATCACTAGCTCGCTCACTTTTACTATTAAAAAGAGTTTTAGTCATTTATATGGCCCAAACGTAAATGCCAAGATAAGTTTGATTAGAGTCATTTATCTTGATCTTTTAGTATTTATGTTATAAATGGACATTTCTTGATTTAAAATGTAGAGGCCATTTACTAATTGCGTCGAACTATAGAAAACATTATCAAAATAAAATGAACAATAATTATTCTTAATAATTATCACAAAACCAATTTTGTCTAAACAAAAAATTGAAATAATGTTTCTAGTTAAATTGGGCACAAAATATCAATCCTCTAAACATAAATCAAGTCTACTAGGCAATGATAAAATATGTGTTCCTACAGCTAATGTAGTAACTCTTGCTCCATTTCCAACTCACATGTCCACATCTCTTTTAGCCAGATTCCTACTCCTTTATAATCCCTGTACAGAGGTGAAAATATAAGAACCACAACTGATATCAAATAACCAAGAAATAGACATTGATAAATTAGTATCAATAACATAAATACCTAAAGTGGGCGCTCCTCTTTCCTTTTCCTTCTTAACCTCTTCAAGATAGGTAGGGTAGTTCCTCGTCCAATGTCTGATCTTACCGCACTGGAAACATTTTCCTTCCTTAGAAATTCCTCATTTAGGTTTCAGTGCAGTCTTTTCTTTGTTAGGTTTGGTCTTGCCATTGTCCTTAAGCTTTTCCTTTGCATGAAGCTTTCCTTTGCCCTTGTCCTTATAGACCATCAAAATGGGCTTAGGTCCAACACTTTTCATGTTACTTTCAACAATTTGTAACATGCTAAGTAATTGTGGCAAAGTCTTGTTAATTTCATTCATATTAAAATTTAGGACAAATTGGCTAAAACTATTTGGAAATGATTGCAGGATAACATTGATGGCCAATTCCACACCCAGAGGGAGTCTAAGTTTTTCAAGGTTTTCAATATAGCCTGTCATATTGAGAATGTGAGTTCCCGTAGAAGTTCCCTCCACCATCTTTCATCGAAACAGAGCTTTGAGTTCTTATGCCTCTCATGATGTTCTTGATCATATCACAAGTAACCATAGCCTCATGTTGCTTTTGAACCTCATGAGTTATGGTGGTAAGCATTAAACATCCTATGTCTAACATATCATCAATATGCTTCTTATAAGCATCCTTGTCAGCTCTAGAGGCATTGCCTGCAGGTTTTTTGGGAACGAGTTCTTCAATGACATATAATTTTCGTTCTTGTTTGAGGACAATCCTCAATTTACGGAACTAGTCAAGGAAATTCAAGTCGTTCAACTTGTCCTTCTCAAAGACAGATCACAATGATAAAGAGTTTGTATTGTTTTCCATAATAAATCTACAATAGTAAAACATGATTATGAGTAATTTTTACAAGTTTATTATAAAAAAATTAAAAGGACTTTATTAAGAGATGCTTCCACTATTTTATTCAAAATTAATAACCCTTAGATATTATTTTCGAAAAGTCTTTTCTCTAAAGTTTCCTAGTAGGTAAAGATCTATATTTAGGTATGAAACACTAGCTAATTACATCATACATAACTCTTTATTTAGTGAACAGCTCTTATTCCAATCATCTCATGATCATTCAAATCTCTTGCATCTAGGTTTCTAATCCTATTAGAGTAACCTAGTTAAGTGATTAACCAATATTATAATTGACGAATATCACTTGCTTATTCTACACATTTCACCAAGATAGATATAAGTACTTTACTTTAGCAGAACCCACTTTGTATCGATCAAGGCTTTAACAAGGTTAAATATTGAAAGGCAACCTTAACTTAATATTTTATTGAGGGTTTTTTAAATAAACTTCATCTCACCATTAATGTTCAACTTTAATCCATTTTATTTATTTATTTATTTTGATTGTATAAATATACTATAACATACATGCATATCATTCATTGTATCATTAATATGAATAATATAAAGAAGTAAATAAATGAAATAGTTATAGCCCATAAAACTAAGGTGGTCCCTCCCAAGACAATGAGAGAACTGAAAGGAATCCTAACGGTGTAAGTTACTTCATAAGCTTCTTTCTTACTTTATGTAGTATAACGTTCATCTCCTCTAGTCTACAGTAGTTCGTATGATTTACAATTATAAAAACTCGTTTTACATATGAGGGAGTAAGATGGGAAAAGAAATACAAGAGAAAAATAGAAAGACACAACACCCAGGTTGATTTATAAAATTAGAACCTTTGTAAATTATAAATTAAATGGGCTATCGGACTATAACCATGCATTTCAAACGCTGTGCATATCAACCATAGTAAACAATATATATTTATTCAGTTGATTATTAATGTGAATTACAATATTTTCCTAACAATTAATGTTGCCTATGTAAAGGGGTCAAAGGGTAAAGCCTTTTGCAAAGGTCACGGGGCAGAGCCCCCTACTGGGTCAAGGGGTGGAAAATAAGAAATCGTACTTAGATCTTTGTGAGAAAAAACATCATTAATTGATTTTTTTCTCAAAAATCAAATATTTTTGAAAAACAGGATATTCTTAATCTTTAGATCTATAAGTTTTCATTCTGGAACAAGTTTTGCTCCAAATTTTCGTATGTTACCAGCAAGTTAACTATTAACTACAAATAACATAAACTCCATTGCCTTAAGACAAATCTTTTAACACTTAACAAATTATATATAAAACTCAATAGGTATAAAAAATAATGATTAGCATTTAATCAGTGATTGAGATAAACATATAATCACATAGGTTTATTAAACATATTGCATGTATCATATATATATAACATATTGATTAAAACAAACCAGACATCATGTATTTCATACAATCACATCAACCAATAAATTTGATGTTGAAACCATATTGTACAAGTGATTCTGATACCACTGTTGGATTGACTGTATGCCTTGTAGCTCAGCAGAAAAATTATTCCAATGATCATCAACTGTGGATACATATATAAGAAACAATTCGAGTTGAAATAGGGTTGAAAATATACCTTTTTCAATATGAAAACCGGCAAATAACGCTGTTGGTTTGATCCTTTTGAACGATGTCAATCTAAGCCATAATAAAAATCTCTCGACCTTTACATAGTCCACCTAGTCAAGAACGAGCAATAGAACTCTTTGATGTTTATACAAAGCCCTTAAAAAATTGGCTGCTAGACCTAATTTTAATTTCTTAACCCCTTCAGCTTAATCCAGGATTGTTTTCCTTTTATTAAAGTCATGTATATTAAAAATGAAATAATTCCCCTATTACTTTTTAGAGAAAATAATGGAAGATATTGAAATTGTATTCTTTTCAAAAGAATACTAACTTTGGAAAAAAGTTGCGAATCGTATTCGCCAGGTAATAATGTTCACTAGGCGATACTGTAACACCCATTCTGTAACTCCCCTAACCCATATCCGTCACTAGAACAGGGTTATGAAGCATTACTAAAGTTTACAGGACATTTACAAACATTTTGTATCAATTACTATTCATTTTCTGAGATTATTCTTAACGTCCCTTAAATGGACCCTCGAGGCCTAATTTGAGTATTAGAATTGAGTCGGGACTTAATCGGGAATTCCAAGAATTTTTCGTAAAATTTTTAAAATTTTCCTAGGTGTAGGGCTCACACGCCTATGTGGTCAAGGGACACACCCGTGCTGCAGGCTGTGTTCGACCCTGTGTAACTGTCTGACTTGTGTCACACGGCCAGCCAGACATCCGTGTGAGTAGGCCGTGTAATCAATTTAATTTTCAAAAATTAGGTACAGGGTTCACAAGGACAAGACACACGCCCGTGTTCTAGGCCGTGTAACACACACGGCTGAGATACACGCCCGTGTCTCTACCAGTATGCTCAATTCTAAGCATTCTGTGTAACATCCCGAATTAGGGCCTATTCGGAACAGTGGTTTCAAGACCACAAATTTGAAATAGGAATAAATATTTTATGATTATTACGAGGTCTATGATATGATTCCATGCTTGTGTGAAAATTTCATGAAGAAATTTTATGAGTAAAGTGTTCAATTTGACTTTAGGGACTAAATTGAATAAGTTTCAAAGCATTGTTTTCTAGAAGCTTTTAGTATGAAATAGCTTTGGATTATTAATTAGAGGTCCTTAAATAGCAACTTTCCCAATTTCTATTTTTATGGACAAAAATGGACATGCATGAATAAAATTTGAAAGTTTAGTGAAAAGGGCATTTTTGTCATTTGGTTAATAAAATAATAAAAAGGGAAAAATCAAGAAAAATCTACTCATCTTCTCCATGCCATAGCCAAATTCTCAAGCTCTCCATAGCTAGGGTTTTTCAACTTTTCGAGCTTGATAGTAAGTGCTCCCTAGCCCCTTTTTTTTGTTCTTTGCATTTTTGAAGTCCTTGAAGCATGACCTATTCATTTCTAACCATATTTTGAGCTAGGGTTTATGTATGAAATTTGACCCATGTGTGACATGTTTGTATATTGATTTTTAATGGAAGAATATGAAAGTTTGATGTGTGTTTAACATCTTTTACTAAGTGCTTTTTGATAGAAATGCATGGAAAGGACTTGTTTGTAAAAAGGTATAAAAATGAGAAATGAAATGAGAAATAAAGGAAAATATGTGCTGATATGAGCATGGAATAGGTTCGACTAGGCTTGGGTAACAAATAAAATGAACACATTTCATACTACGAGCCTAGGGACTAATTTTTAAATATGTGAAAGTTTAGGGGCAAAATTATAATTTTGCCTAAAAATAGTTTTTGGACTGATTTGAATAATGTGATGATAAAATGAGCTGAATTTGCTATTATAGATCAAGAAAAATAGAGTCCAGACCTAGACCGGGGAAAGAACAAGATTTTGGACTAAATCGAATTAATTGTCCATATTTTGTACCGAGGTAAGTTCACGTGTAAATAATGAAATGATATATCATGTTTTAATATTTTATTAATGTATAAGTATTTATTATTAATTATCATGACAAGTGTATGAACGATGTTATAGTTTATGAGCATGACAATGTGAACGAGTTCGACGAATATGTGATATCGAAAAAAATCCCGTTTGAACTTTAGGAATAATCTAGAATACAATGTGACATGTCACTAGGAACTATTTGATTATGAGCTCATGAGATTATGTGTATATGTGATTATGTGAATCCGGGTGCTAGTCTTGTATGTTCTAACGGTGGCTGGGTAGCCTGGCATGTGTTACGGGTACCTGTCAGCTTGTGTGAGCAGCCCGAGTAGTTATGTCCTGATTGTCAGCTTGTGTGAGCAGGCCCGTGATTAGCTCGAGAGCGAGTAATGTGTGATTGTGATATGAGGTAGCTTGTGTCTACGTTTGAAGCACTATGTGCAAGTCTTCCGTGTATCCAATAATATTCCAAGTGTTCAACGGGTAAACCTGTGAGTTATTCGACTAGTAAGTCAATGATGAGGAAATGTGACAATGTGTTACAAGTTGGTACAGGTATGTACGAAAAACCTATATGAATGAGCTAGGTATGTGATGAACTTTTGGTAAGATCGGAATTGTGTAAGTTAAGCCTATGAATTTATGATAACACATAAGTAAACTATGTTATGTCATTGGTATTTATTTATATGATTATGCTGCTATTTATTTACATGTGAACTTACTAAGCTTTATGCTTATGTTGCTATTTATTTACATGTGAACTTACTAAGCTTTATGCTTACTCCCCTCTCTTTTCCATTTTCTTATAGTATAACCAAGCTAGTCTCAACATTTTGAGTATGGCATGTATAGGGACTTGGTCTATTTGTTATGTGTCATATTGCTTAGCCAAATGTGTTGGCTCATGAAGGTGTCACGATTATTTTGTATATGGCCATGAGAAGTGGCTCATATTGATTATTGGGTTGTAACCCTAATTATTGGTGTATGCATGCAAATGTGCTTAGGCTTTAATGTGGTTATGGTTGCTTATGGTTAATGAGTGTGATGGATGGCATGTATGCTTGGTGTATGAAATATGAATTGATGTGCATGACAATAAAGGTGTTGCAAGTGTGTAACTTAAAAATAGGTTAGTAGAGATGATAGACAAATATGAAATTGGTGTGGAATTCCATACGAAAGCATGATAGCTTGAATAGGAGATAAGTGGACATTACCAAGTCATAATTTAACCATGAATGTGGATGCTCGAGTATTCAAATATGCCATGTTGCATGCCATGAATTGAGTGTAAGTATGTGAGTGTTTAAGAGTGGCAAATGGCTTGGAAAATAGCCTAGAAATTGTCCACACGATTAGACACACTGTTAGTCACACGGGCATTTGTCTAGGTCGTGTGTGACACACGGTCTGCCCCACGAGCATGTGATCAGGTCGTGTGTCCCGTGCATCCTAATTAATTCAAACAAAATGCCAAGTAGTAAACACACGAGCAGAGACACGACCATGTGTCTCAGCCCTATGGAGGACACGGCCTCAGGACATGGGCGTGTACCCAGGCCATGTAAAGTCTACACTTAATTTTGAGAATTTAATTCTTCACACGGCCTAAGTACACGGGCGTGTGACTTGGCCGTGTGACATTATTTTGTTGATTATGTCATAGTCAAAAAGTTACACGGGCTGAAGACATGGGCGTGTCCCAAGCCACACGGGCTGTGTGACCACATGGCCTACCCACACGGGCGTGTGACTATTCAAAATAAGAAAATTTTCTAAGTTTTTTAAAGTTCTTGGTTTAGTCCTAAACTACTCCCGATGTTTGTTTTGGGTCTCATTGGCCTTTATAAGGGACAATTTGTATGTGATTGAAAAGTTTTAAATTGGATGAAATTTTACAGCCCGATTCTATATGTTTGCTTGTGTTTAAGTCCGGTAATGCCTCATATCCTGTCCCAGCGTCAGACATGCGTAAGGGGTGTTACATTCTGTTTCTTGAATTTAAAATGTAGGGGACACATGGCCTAACCACACGCCCATGTACCCGGCCGTGTGTCACACACGGTCTAGACACACACCCGTATGTCTATCTATGTGGACAAAAGAAAGCCATTTCTAGCTTCATTTCTCACCCGAAATTTTACCAATATCCTCCACCAAAACTTACATCCAAATTCCAACCAACCCAAGCATTATAACAAGACCAATTCAAGCATCTAACATTGTATATCATTATACGGATACCTCAATCAAACCATAATAATATATGTACTCGTGATAATACCATAAGATTTCCTTAATAGATATCCCAAAATATAATCATTACTAGCTATTTCAAATAGTTAGATTACAAACAACATTAATATACCAATATTTGGCTAAGTTACCTATACATTCCATTATACCAAAATGAGGTTACTATTTATACCAAAACAAGCTTATGGATAGTGTGATGATGCTCCAACCGTTCACCAACCTTTGCGAGCTTCCGAGCACTATAAAACAGAGAAAAGTAAACCTAGTAAGCATATTATGTTAGTAAGTTCGTATAACTGGAATTAAACTTACCAATCTCTTTATTAAAATTAAGCATATAATAACATGTTTCCATCAACTTGACAAAATTGACATAACATGTCAAGTATTTTATCCGTTGAATCATTGATGAGCTCATCATGCTATATTCTTTCAAGACATTATTCATTTCGTCTCATAATTCCTATAACATGTCAAGTATTTTATCCATTGAATCATTGAAATTCTGATGGACACTCAAATAGTACACTCAAGATATACAATTCAATAACCCGTCAATTCATATTCAAGAATACCCATTAGGGCACATAATCAGTGAGCACTCTCTCAAGCCACATATCACATAACAGGATTACTTGTCCAAGCTAAATCCTGTTTCCAACATATGCTCATAAGAGCTTAATCAGGATTACCCGTCCGGGCTAAATCCTATCTTTAACATATGCTCAAGAGGGCTTATATCAGGATTACCAGTCTAGGCTAAATCTTTTCTGTAATGAGGTTAATAAGATTACTCGTCTGAGCTAAATCTTGTCAGTAACAAATGCAGGATCTCATTCAATAAGGGAAATCACATTTATCCATCGAAATTCAATATTCAAACGAAAATTAACCCTTTTCAAAAAATTTCAAGCAAGTATTCATTTCTTATATTGTAACATCCAAAAAATTCACATACAAATAAACCACATTCTATACAAATACAACATCCAATTCAACATATTTACATGCTCAATTAAGTTACACGAACTTACCTCAACACTTGTTCGCGTATATAGATTTACTAATCTGAAAATTTCTCCTTTCCTCGATCTAACTTTGAATTTGAGTTATCCGGATCTATATAAATGAATTTAATCTTCAATTATCACATTTCACATTCAATTGAACTCAATTTACATCCTAGGAAAAATTACCATTTTGCCCCTAAACTTTCCATAAATTCTAATTTTGTCCCTAGGCTCGGAAAATGAAATTCATGCAATTTACTCCTTTTTCTAAGCCTAACCAAAATTTTCAATATAAAATTTACACCACATATTATCTATAAAATTTAGAATTTTTCTTCAATTTTCACAACTTTACAAATTAGTCCCTAAATCATATTTTCATAAAATCACTTTGTAAAAGTTGTTTATCTATCAACAACATTTCATTTTCTACCATAAATTTATAATTTTTAGCATATTCATCCTTGAAATAATTTCTATACTTTGAAAACTTTTCAAATTAATCCCCTAAATAGATAGATTAAACTATCCCGATTTTAAAAATATCAAAATTACTAAAAACGGGACAATAAAACTTACCCAATTAAGCCAAGAAAGATTGTCTTCTCTTTCCTAGAGTTTCCATGGAATATTTTAGGAAGAAGATGATATAAAATGATTTTAATTCTATTTTAATTATTTATCATCTTTAGTTATTTCTATTTACAATTTAGCCCTTGCCCTTTTCTAAATTTTCATGGATGAATCATAAAAAATATCTACTAAGTTTTTATTAATGATCTAATTACCATATAAAGACCTCAAGTTTTGAATTCCATAGCTATTTGATCCTTCTAACTACTAGAATTCAACTTTTGCATTTTATGCAATTTGGTCCTTCCCATAATTAAGCACATAATTAGTAAAATTTTCTTATTAGAATTTTCACATGACATCTCTATCATAATACGAACCATGCAATGAAATTAAAATGAATTTTATTTTTGGCTCAAATTTTTGGTTTCGAAACCACTACTCCGATTTCACTAAAAATGGGTTATTACAACTCTCCCCCTTAAGGATTTTCGTCCTTGAAAATCTTACTAGTAAAGAGGTTTGGATATTGATTTCTCATGGTATCCTCCAGTTCCCAAGTTGCTTCTTCAATACCATGTCTCTGCCAGAGAGCTTTTACTGCTGCCACCATTTTATTTCTTAACTCTTTTGTTTCCCGAGCTAATATTTTGATTGGTTTTTCACTGTATGTCATATTTGGCTAAATCTCTACCTCTGTTAGAGAAATAACATGTGAAGGATCTGATCGATACCTTCGTAGCATAGACACCTGAAAAACATTATGAATCCAATCAAGTTCTGGTGGTAAGGCTAATCGATATGCGACAGGTCCAATTCTTTTTGTAATTTCATATGGTCCTATAAACTGTGGACTCAATTTTCCTTTACGACCAAATCGGAGAACTTTCTTCCAAGGCGATACTTTCCAAAATAGCTTGTCAGCATAGGACTTTTGACGATCAGAAGCTGCTTTCAAACTGTCTTGAATTATTTTCACCTTTTCTTCGGTTTCACGAACTAAATCAACTCCATGTAACTTTTTATCACTGAGTTCTGTCCAATACAATGGAGTTCTACATTTGCGACCATATAGAGCTTTATACGATGCCATTTTGATACTGGACTGGTAATTGTTATTATAAGTAAATTCAACCAAAGGAAAATACTTTTCGCAGTTACCTTAAAACTCAAGTACACAACATCGAAGCATATCTTACAAGATTTGTATTACACGTTCAGATTGACCATCTGTCTAAGGATGAAATGCAGTGCTAAAATGTAACTGTGTACCCAGAGTTTCTTGCAATTTGCTCCAGAATCAGGATGTAAATCGAGGACCTCTATCTAAAATAATGGAAACAGGTACTCCATGCAATCTAACAATCTCAGAGACATATAATTTAGCCAATTTATCTAAAGAAAAATCCATACGTACCGAAATAAAGTGTGCAGACTTTGTCAACTGATCAACAATTACCCAAATGGTATCTTTTTTCTTTAGAGACAAGGGTAACCCCGATACAAAATCTATAGTAATTCTTTCCCATTTCCATTTTGGTATCATAATTGCCTGTAATAACCCCGAAGGTAACTGATGTTTAACTTTTACTTGCTGACATATTTTGATACAAATTAAAAAATATCCCGTTTCATTACCGGCCACCAGTATATCTTTTTCAGATCATTATACATTTTATTACTACTAGGATGAATAGACATGTTACCATTATGAGCTTCATTCAAAATATTCTGTACTAATTCTGAATTCTTCGGTACACATATTCTACCTCTGAATAACAAACAACCATCAGTCCTGATCTGAAATTCTGAATCAGAAGTCAATTCACAATGTATCCGTTTTGCTTGTAACTTACCATCATCTTTCTAAGCTTCAGAGATCTGCTCCAAAAATGTCAGTCTAGCTTTTAATTCAGCTATGATTGAACCATCATCAAACAATGATAATCGGGTATTCAGTGCTCGTAAAGCAAACAAATATTTTCTACTCAGAGTATCAGCAACCACATTGGCTTTTCTCGGATGGTAATCAATAACCAAATCATAATCTTTCAATAACTCAAGCCACCTACGTTGTCTCAAATTCAAATCTTTTTACGACATCAAATACTTCAAAATTTTGTGATCAGTGAATATATGACATTTTTCACCAAACAGATAATGTCGATATATTGCAAACACATTTGCTGCCAATTCCTGATCATATATTGGGTAATTTCTTTCATGTGGTTTTAGCTGTCTTGAAGCCAAGGCTATTACTTTACCTTCTTGCATCAAAACACAACCTAAACCATTTAATGATGTATCACTATAAATTATAAATTCCTTACCCGATTCAGGTTGAGCTAACATAGGTGCTTCTATCAATAAGGCTTTCAATCTATCAAAGCTCTGTTGACACTTATCAGACCACTCGAACTTCACATATTTTTGTAACAATCGAGTCATCAAAGAAGCTATCATTGAAAAACCTTTTACAAACCTTCAATAATATCCACAATTCCTAGAAAACTTCAGCTTTCAGATACATTCTTCGGTGGCTTCCAATTGACAATAGCTGAAATTTAACTGAGATCTACTCAAATACCCTCTGTAGATACAATATGTCCAAGAAAACCAACTTCTCGTAGCCAAAATTCACATTTACTGAATTTAGCATACAACTATTTTTCTTATAATGTTTGCAGCACAATTCTCAAATGTTTAGCATGTTCATTTTCATCGCGGGAATAGACCAAAATATCATCAATGAATACCACTACAAATCTGTCTAAATAAGGTCTGAGAATTCTGTTCATCAGATCCATAAATATTACAAGTGCATTTGTCAAATCAAATGACATTACAAGAAACTCATAATGTCCATACCCGTAACTGATAGTAACCAGAACGGAGATCAATATTTGAAAATACAGTAGCACCTTTCAACTGGTCAAATAGATCATCAATTCGAGGCAATGGATACTTGTTCTTTATTGTAACTTTGTTAAGCTGTCTATAATCAATACACAACCTCAACGATCCATCTTTCTTCTTTACAAATAGAACCAGTGCACCTCATGGTGAAAAATTGGGTCGAGCAAAGCCTTTATCAATCAACTCTTGCAACTGTGCTTTCAACTGTTTTAATTCTGTAAAAGCCATTCTATAAGGTGCTATAGATATAGGTGTTGCTCCCGGAACAAGATCTATAGAGAATTCCACTTCTCTAACTGGTGGTAAACCAAGTAACTCTTCCAGAAATACATCAAGAAATTCACATACAACCGGCACTGACTGAGTCTTTGACTTAGATACTTTAGTGTCTAACACATATGCAAGATAAGCTTCATAACCCTTTCTAACATACTTCTATGCTGATATTGCTAAAATCACATTAGATAACCCATCTAATTTATCAGATTCAACATGGAGTAACTCACCATTCTGACATTTCAACACAATGTCATATCCTTTCTGTGATAAACTTTTCATGTATCATATCCTTTTATCCTTTATATCTAGATTGAACACAATTTATGGTATAGTCACACTTGTAAAGTCCAATATCATATTTCTTGATATTTCTAATAGACTATGTTAAATAAATAAGTGTTAAATAAATAAGTGTGATATCTCATATCAACTTATTTGAGTAAAGCCATGCATTTCTAGTCTTACTTCATCAAGTGACCTAATATATTACTCCCATTATGTAGAATCCTATCTTGATCTATCATATCCCACTACATGGATTATGGTATATCTAACATCACCTTTATAGCTCAACTAAGTTTGACTATATTAAAATATATAGCTCACGATGTTGGGACAATGATGATCTCAAGTTTAAGGATCATATACATAGTTATCACTATGAGTAATATTTGTGACTATTACATAATAATCCAAGAAACATATTCATGGCGGGTTAGTCTAGTATGTTGTTCTCTAACACATGCTCATGTATTGATTTTGACATCCTTATGTCAATTACGACACTTCTTCATCAATCGACTATACATGAGTCTCAACGTATATTATTGTCAAAGCCCACAATAATACTTGATTAATTGTTAAAGACCTTTTCAGAATAATCATAGGACTATATTATTGATCAATTGATTTATATACTCAGAAAAAAAAACTAAAATAACAATGACAATGCCTTATATTAATAACGAGATAAAATAAATACGTAATTACAACCATCTCATGATTGGTCTTTGGGCATACTCTAACAATAATTGATTTGTAAGTTGGAAATGTTGCAAATTAGTTCTATTTAAATTCGAGGTTGATACTAGAGCTTACGTAAACTCATATAAGGCTAAGAAATATTATATTTGGTAACTATTTATTGATTTGATTATGATTGTATGATTCATGTTTATTTGAAAATAATCAATGTGAATTGAATTCGTTCGGTCCTGAATTTGACTATAGCAGTCTATAACTCAGGTCCAACGATTAGACTGGGTAAGGGGTGTTACATTTAGTGGTATTAGAACTACATGTTTAGTCGATTCTAGAACTGTGAGGTTGAGAGATACGTAGCTGTTGCCGACTAATTAGTTTAGTGCAAGATTGAGAGATCCTGCTAGGGTAATGACTAGTTGATTGAGTAGAAACCCGGAATAGAAATTAGTTATGATCACCGATGTAACAACCCATTTTTAAGTGAAATTGGAGCAGTGGTTTCAGGACCACAAGTTTGATCTGAAAAAAAAAGTTTATTTTTATTTTATTATATGGTCCATATTATGATAGACATGTCGTGTGAAACATTTGATGCGAAAATTTTATCGATTAAGTGCTTAATTATGAGAAGGACTAAATCGCATAAAATGCGAAAGTTAAATTCTAGTAGCTATAAGGATTAGATAGCTATGTAATTCAAATCTAGATGTCCTTATATGGTAATTAGACCATTAAAGAAAAGTACGTAGATTTTTGGTGACTCATCCATGGAAAAATTAGAAAAGTGTAGGGACTAAATTGGAAATTAAAATAAATAATTAATTAAAAGATGATAAAAAGAAATATCATCTTATTTTTTCATCTTCAACCCCAAAATTATATGGAAAGCCTAGGAGAGAGAGAAAAAACTTTCAAGGCTTAATTGGGAAAGTTTTCTTGTCCTGTTTTTAGTAATTTTGATATTTTTGAAACCGGGATAGCTTAATCCATCTATTTGGGGGATTAATTTGAAAAGTTATCAAAGTATGTAAAATGGGTCATGGATGTATATGCTGAAAATTAGAAATTTATGGTAGAAAATGGAAGGTTGTTGATAGATAAATAACTTTTACAAAGTGATTTTTAATAAAAACATGATTTGGGGACTAAAATGTAAACTTGTGAAATTAAAGAAAAATTCTAAATTTTTATGAATACATGTGCTGTAAATTTTGTAATGGGATTTTGGTTAGGCTTGGAATAGGGAGAAAATTGCACAAGTTTTATTTTTCGAGCCTAGGGACGAAATTGAAATTTATGGAAAAGTTAGGGGCAAAATGATAATTTTGTCTAGAATGTAAATTGAGTCCAAATAAATATGAAATATGTGAAATTGATGATTGAAGCTATTTATATAGATCCAGACAACACAAATTCAAGGTTAGATCGAGGAAAAGAAAAGGTTTCGAATTAGTAGTTTTTATACACGAACAAGTGTCGAGGTAAGTTCGTGTAACTTAATCGGGCATGTAAATATGTTTAATTGAATGTTGTGTTGTATGGAATGTGAATTATATTGATTTACATTACTTGAATGCTATAATGAGAAATTTAATACTTGCTTGATATGGTTAAAAAAAGGGGGTTAAGTCCCGATTGAATATTAAATTTCGATAAATATATGCACTTTCCCAAAATGAATAAGGTCCTGCATTTGTTGTGGATGAGATTTAGCTCAGACGAGTAATCCTATTGACCTTGTTATAGAAAGAATTTCATCCGGACGGGTAATCCTAATATAATACCTCTCGAGTATACGCTACGATTAGGGTTTAACCTAGATTGCTAATCTTAATTGAGCTCTTTTGAGCTTACGTTATATAAAGGATTTAGCTTGGACTAGTAATCCTGTTATACGATATGTGGCTTGAGAGTGTGTTCCTTGATTAAGAGCCCTAATGGGTACCCTTGAATAAGAAATTGATGGATTGTTGAATCGTATACCTCGAGTGTACTACTTGAGCATCCATCAGAATTTCAATGATTCAACGAAAATAAAACTATTAACATGGCATGAGGATTATGAGATGAAATGATAATAACTTGAAAGAATATTGCATGATGGGCTCATCTATGTTTACTTGATTAATAAGAAGATTTTGGTGACTAACATGTTTAATTGAATGTATGTGTTAGGCAATTTAGCCAAATGGATGGAAAACACGATATTGTATGCTTAGATTTAATAAACGGGATTGGTAAGTTTAGTTTCCGTTATATGAACTTACTAAGCATGTAATGCTTACTCCATTTTATTTTTCGCCTATTTTATAGTGCTTGTCACATTATCAACTAGTTATTTTAGGTATACTTAGTAAAATCATTTTGGTATAATGACATGTATAGGAAAACTTGACCATTAGTGGCTTGATAATGATGCTTGTAATCTAGCCATTGGAATGACTAGTAATGGTTGTTTTGATATACTTGTAATGTTATGCTATGGTAGCTAAATATATGTTAAGTAGTTTATCAAATTATGTCTAATATATGGACTGAATCAAGGTAAGATTGTGAGCATGTATGCATTTAATGGTATGCCATGCTGAATGATGGAAATTGCTTAATTTGAATGCTTGAATTGGTTGGAATGTGCTTGGTATTTTTTAGTGCAGGAAAATGGTAAATTTGTGTGACAAATGAGGCTAGAAAATGACTTTATTTTGTCCACACGGGCGTATGTCTAGACCGTGTATGGCACACGGCCTAGTAACATGGGCATGTAGTTAGTTCGTGTGTCCCTTGCACCTTAATTTTGAGAAACGAAATGCTCAGAATTGAGCACTCGGGGTACGCGGCCTAGAACATGGGCGTGTGTCTCAGCCGTGTGTGCTACACAGCCTAGAACATGGGCGTATGTCTTGGCCATGTAAAACATGCACCTAATTTTGAATTAAATTCATTAACCACACGGCCTAGCACACGGGCGTGTGGCATGGCCGTGTGTATAAGTCAGAGAGTTACACGGGGTTGAACACGACCTCTAGTATGGGCGTTACGCGGGTGTGTCCCTTAGACCACACGGGCGTGTGAGCCCTGCAGCTAGGAAAATTTTTGTAATTTCATAAAAAATTCTTAGAGCTCTAGATTAAGTCCCGACTCAATTTTAATGCTCGTATTGAGCCTCGAGAGTCCAATTAAGGGACGTTTTGAATGATATATGTTAATAAATAGTAATTTATATAAATTATTTGTAAAATATTTTGAAAGTTCTGGTAATGCTCTGAAACCTTATTTCGACAACAATTACAGATTAAGAATGTTACATTTAGTGGTATCAGAGCTACGATTTAGACGATTCTCAGATTTGACGTTGCCAAACATGAGTTTAGCTGTACATGCCATTGTAAAATTGTGATAGTGTGATGAATCCTGATCATTTTAAATGTGTTTTTCATATAGTAATATCATCCAACTGAGCGAGAGCCGAATCCCAGGAAGTTAAGAGCAATGCTTCAGTTTCGGTTCAAAGAGTTGCATCAGTGTCTGGTAGTGAAAGGCCCATGTCTGAGGGCCGAGGTGAGGAGGCAAAATAGGCTTTCTTTCAATTGATGAATGAATGGTTTACCGAGTACTTAATAACAAAGCCTGCTGTACAACAACCTCCCCCACCTGCTCCTCAACCGGTTCCTAAGGCACCATAGGGTGCTGAACCTGTTAGAATTGGTAAGCCTCAGCAAGCATATGGTGGAAGAATTTAGAGCTACCACAGATGATGATCCAGAAAGGGCTAAGTTTTGGCTAGAAAATACTATCCGGGTTTTTGATGAATTATCTTGTACACCTGCTGAATGTTTGAAATGTGCAGTATCCCTACTGAATGATACAACTTTTCATTGGTGGAATACCATAGTTTCAGTGGTACAGAGAGAAAATGTTACATGGGAATTCTTCTAGGTTGAATTCAGAAAGAAACATGTTAGTTAGAGATTCATGGATCAGAAAAAGAAGGAATTTTTAGAACTCAAGTAGGGAAACCTGACTGTATCTGAATATGAATGAGAATTTGTTTGGTTGAGCAAATATGCCAGAGAATGGGTTCTAACTGAGGCTGAAATGTGTAAAAGCTTTGAAGAGGGTTTAAATGAGTATATCAAGTTATTGATTGGAATTCTCAAAATAAGGGAAGTTGCGGTGTTAGCCGATCGAGCACACAAAGCTGAGGAATTGATTAAAGAGAAGAAACAAGCTGAATGAGAGGCTCGGGTTTTTGGAAAAATAACTATGAGTAAATCACAATCATTTGTTTCTAAGAAATTAAAGAGGTATTATGATCGTCTTACTACCTCTACGGGATATTCTAGAAGAGAGCAGGGCTCTCAACATTCTAACCCGAGGTCTTCATCTCCATCTCTGACCAGTGTGGGTAGTGTCGGTAATCCCAAATCGAATGTAAACATTGTAACAAATTTCATCGTGGGGAATGTCGGTCTAGAAGTGGAGCTTGTTTTGGATGTGGTTCACTTGACCATTTTCTTAGAGATTGTCTCGAAAGAGTTGAAAAAGAAATAGAACCAACTCCAAAGCCTAGTAATCCTGTCTCGAGAGGCAGACCACCCCGTCATCCCAGCAGTGTTGGTGGTAGTCGAGGTACTACCAAGGAAACAACAGTTAGATCTGAGGCACGAGCACCTGCAAGGACATATGCTATTCGTGCAAGAGAAGATGCCTCCGCACCAGACGTCATTACTGGTACATTTTCTCTACTTGATACTGATATCACTGCATTGATTGATCCTAGTTCCACACATTCATACATATGCATGAACTTAGTAACTGTTAAAAGTTTACCTGTTGAATTCACTGAATTTGTGTTTAAAGTTTCAAACCCCCGGGCCAGTGTGTTATGGTGGATAAAGTCTGTAAAAATTGTCCGTTGATGGTAAAAGGTTATTGCTTTTCGCCTAAATTGATGTTACTGCCATTCAATGAATTTGATGTGATTTTGGGAACGGAATGGTTAAACCAATATGATGCAGTGGTGAATTGTAAGTAGATATATATTGTATTGAAATCTGAGAGTGGTGAATTACTTTATGTTGAATCTAATAAACTGGATGGATTACCTAATGTGATTTCAGCAATATCAGCACAGAAATATGTCAGAAAGGGTTATGATGCTTACCTTGCATATGTGCTGGATACTAAAGTATCTGAGTCAAAGATTCAGTAAGTGCCGGTTGAATCTGTAATACCCCTAACCCGTATCCGTCGCCGGATTGGGGTTACGAGTCATTACTAAACAAAAACATAGTTTCAAAAATTTTCAAATTAATTCAAGATTTAAATCACATTAATGCTTATAATCGATCTAAAATCTAATCATAAATTTATTATCATTCACCACATAGCTTAAGTAAATCATACTTCAAACATTCGCAAATATTAAAACAATTCACTCTATATACAGAACATGTAATGTATCAATAATTTCTTAACGGACTATTTGTCCTATACTTATACTTATACAAGACATGCATGTACACAAGTTAATTATCCATTAAACTAAATTTCATTACGACCCTTTCTCCTTCACGTATATGGGCCATTAATAGGTTAAACTATGGGTAATTCATATGTTATAAATTAACAAATTTTAATAACAAACATTCGATTATAAATAACCCATTTTAATCCTATGTCTACTTGACTAACTCATTCCATTATTACATATTTAATATTTTATAAACATCTAATGTATCACTTTACCCTGCACATGTACATAACAACTATTTTGCAAGCATATACATTTATACACAAATAACATATAAAATCTCACTAACATAATGAGACCTATTACCGAATACACACTTATCTTTATATAAACCTAAACTTCAATATGACTAACTTTTCAAATAACAATTTGAAAGTCATCACGTCATTAATATAGACCATAAATGAACACTCAATTTAAACCATGCAGAATAATCATTTTAAACTTAGACAATGATACAACCAAACCGAATTTGAACCTAAGATTAAAGCCATTTTCGATTCATGATATGCATACTAAAACATCAAACATAACATTGATATATTTCACTAGTGAACATCGAACCTACCTCATGCAATTATATGTATTTCAAATACCTTATACCATCTCCGGACTTGTTAATGATGTACGTATATAATATGTATACTACACATTTAACCGAATTTTATTCATGTAACATACATAATATTTATCAACACCCAAGTTCAATGAACATTTAACCAAAACACATAAAACTGAATGTATCAATTCATTATTGAAATCATATTCAAGCCAATTCGTGTTCATTTTACCTGTACCAACGCCTTGTCAAGGCAAGTAAACATGCTTTGCCCGATGAACCATTCGGAATCAGATAGGACACTCGGATAATCACATACATCGTACAATGGCAACATCCCAGACGTGGTCTTACATGTAGCCATAAATTGATGCCACTGTCCCAGACAGGGTCTTACACGTAAACACATATCGAAATCAAAAATCGATGCCATGGACTTACTCACACACATATATCGGAATCCTATGTCAAGACATATGTATCCTAGCTATTCCTAAGGGTCATACGGGGCTTTCGGACGTCGTATCTTGGTCGAAATCAATTCGGAAATGTGATAGTCAACCTTAAGCATATTCGGCTATTGCTTATATATATTCTTACATTACATAACAGCATATAATATTTACATTTAAATACAATTTAACACGTCTATTTGCTTATAAACTTACCTTGGACGTCGTAAAACGGGATGGGGCTGCTAGTCGACAACTTTCGTTTTTCCCCGATCCAAATCTGATTTCTTTGGTTCTTGATCTAAACACATTAAAATTAAGCTCATTCAAACATATTTTCATTCAATTTAGTCCAAAAACACATAAATGGGTAAATTACCATTTTACCCCCGACATTTATAATTTTTACAATTTAGTCCCTATTGCACAAAACACAAAATACACAAAATTTTAAGGTACCCATGCTTAGCCGGATCTTACCCATTACCAAAAAAGTCCAAATATTTCATTTATTTCACATTTTAGTCCCTCAAATTATTATTTTTGCAATTAAGTCCTAAATACTCAAAATCACCAGAAACTCCAATACAAAATATGTTAATCTAAAACACATCTTTCATTTTTCATCATCAAACAACAAAAATCACAAGCTATCAACAATGGCACAACTCAAAATATTCATCAAAATAAAAAATTCAAGCATGGGTTTTGTAGTACTCGAAGCAACGATATCAAAAACGTAGAAATTATCAAAAACCGACAAAGAACAAACCTTAATTTTAGCTTGGAAGATGGCCGAACTAGGTTTCTTCTCCTTTTCTTTGTTATTTAGTTTCAGTAATTGTAAATTAAAAGTATGAGCATTATGTTTTATGTTATATTTTATATTATTCTAAGTTATATTATTAGTTTACCAAATTAACCTTATTAAAGTTATTACAAAATCACATAATATATACCCATTGCCATCCATTCAATATATCAATGGGCTATTTACCACTTAAATCCTTCAATTTAGGAAGCCACTAAAAATTTGGCCATTTTTTTATTAAAATATTAAATTTTCAATTTACGCGATTAAGTCCTTTTATTTAATTGGACACCTAAACGACAAAATTAAATCACGAAAATTTCACAGATATAAATTCACACAAAATAAACACAGATAATAATTTTAAATGTTTTTCTGAGTCAAATTCGTGGTCTCAAAACCAACATTCCATTTAGGATCTAAATCGGGCTTTTACAACTCTCCCCCCTTAGGGATTTTTTCCCCGAAAATCTTACTAGTGAATAGGTTCGAATAGCGTTCTCTCATTGCATCCTCTGGTTCCCATGTTGCTTCTTCAACACCGTGTTTATGCCACAATACTTTAACTAACGAAATCTTCTTATTTCGTAACTCTTTAACCTCACGAGTCACAATGCGAATCGGTTCTTCTTCGTAGGTCATATCAGGCTGAATTTCAATCTCAGATGGACTAATCATATGTGAAGGATTAGATCGATATCTCCGAAGCATCGAAGCATGGAATACATTGTAAGCAACAATAATCTGTAAGCAACTGGCACAATACGCTCTATAACCTCATATGACCCAATAAACCTCGGACTCAATTTCCCTTTACGATCGAATCTGAGTATTTTCTTCCACGGTGAGACTTTCAAGAAAACTTTATCTCCGATTTGAAACTCTATATCTTTACGTTTCAAATTCACATAAGATTTCTGATGATCTGATGCTACTTTCAAACTTTCACAGATCACTTTCACTCTTTGCTCAGTTTCTCTGATTAAATCAACCCCATGTATCTTATTTTCGCTGAGCTCAGTCTAGTACAATGGCGTATGTCATTTACGACCGTACAAAGCCTCATAAGGTGCCATTTTGATACTCGATTGGTAATTTTTATTATACGCAAATTCAATCAGAGGTAGGTATCTTTTCCACGTACCTTCAAATTCGAGAATGCAACATCTCAACATATCCTTAAGTATCTGAATAGTTCGCTCAGACTGGCCATCTGTTTACAGATGGAAAGCAGTACTGAAATGTAATTTCGTATCTAGTGCATCTTGTAATTTCTTCCAAAATCGCGATGTAAACCTCGGATCTCTATCCAAAACAATAGATATAGGCACACCATGTAATCTCACAATCTGAGAAACATACAATTCAGCTAGGTTTTCAAGTGAGTAGTTTGTACGTATTGGAACAAAATGAGCCGATTTAGTCAATCTATCAACAACAACCCATATTGCATCTTTCTTGCTCGGTGCCAACGATAAACCAGATACAAAATCCATAGTAACTCTATCCCATTTCCACTCAGGTATCATAATCAGCTGAAGTAATCCTGAAGGCACCTGAAGTTCAGCTTTTACTTGTTGACAAACTAAACATCTTGCAACAAAGTCAGAAATGTCTCGTTTCATACCATGCCACCAGTAAAGCTGTTTCAGATCATTAATCATCTTGGTACTACCTAGATGAACTGATAACCGACTGCTATGAGCTTCATTCAAAATCATCTGAATTAACTCTGAACTCCTCGGGACGTATATTCGGTCTCTAAATCTCAAACAGTCATCAGCATCAACTCTGAATTCTGAATTAGTATCTGTCTCACACTGAGCTCGTTTTACGATCAACTCATTATCAACCTTCTGGGCATTACAAATTTGTTGAATGAATAACGGTCTTGCTTTCAATTCAGCTATTATTGAACCATCCTCAGACATAGCCATATGTGCATTCATTGCAAGTAAAGCAAATAGTGATTTCCAGCTTAAAGCATCAGCAACAACATTAGCCTTCCCCGGGTGGTAATCAATTACAAGCTTGTAATCTTTTAGCAATTCTAACCATTGGCGTTGTCTCAAATTCAAATCTTTCTGAGTCATCAAGTATTTCAAGCTCTTGTGATAAGAATAAACATGACATTTCTCACCGAACAAATAATTACGCTAAATTTTCAATGCGAATACAATGGCTACCAATTGTAAGTCGTGTGTCGGATAGTTTCTTTCATATGGCTTTAACTGTCTCAAAGCATAAGCTATAACTTTACCTTCCTGCATCAAAACATAGCCCAAACCATTTAAAGATGCATCACTATAAATAACAAATTCTTTACTCGATTCTGGCTGAACTAGCACTGGAGCTTCGGTCAAAAGGGCTTTCAACTGATCAAAGCTTTTCTGGCACTTCTCTGACCACTCAAACTTAACATCTTTTTGCAATATCTTTGTCATCGGGGTTGCAATCATAGAGAAACCTTTCACGAATCGTCTATAATAACCAGCAAGTCCTAGAAAGCTTCGGACTTCAGAAACATTCTTCGGAGGTTTCCAATCCAGTATAACTGAAATTTTACTCGGATTAACTACCTGATGCTGATGCCACATGACCCATAAAACTGACTTCACTTAACCAGAACTCACATTTACTGAATTTCGCTTACAACTGCTTATCTCGCAAAGTCTGCAACACAAGTTTTAAATGTTCGGCATGTTCGGCTTCATCACGGGAATGGATCAAAATATCATCTATAAACACAACCACAACCCAGTCCAAATATGGTTTGAAGATCTGATTCATCAAATCCATAAAAACAGCAGGTGCATTAGTGAGTCCAAAAGGCATAACTAGAAACTCATAGTGTTCGTACCTCGTTTTGAAAGCAGTCTTTGGTACATCGGAGTCTTTAACTCGCAACTGATAGTAGCCCGATCTCAAATCTATCTTCGAAAATACTGTAGCTCCTTTCAGTTGGTCAAACAGATCGTCAATCCGTGGCAATGGATATTTATTCTTTATAGTCACCTTATTAAGCTGTCTATAATTGATGCACATTCTCATAGTTTCATCTTTCTTTTTCACAAACAATACAGGTGCACCCCAGGAGAGAAACTCGGTCGCGCGAAACCTCTATCTGTCAATTCTTGCAACTGTGCTTTCAATTCTTTTAATTCTGTTGGTGCCATTCTTTACAGAGCTATAGATATCGGAGTCGTCCCAGGCATTAACTCAATATCAAACTCTACTTCCCGAATAGGTGGCAAACCCGGTAATTCTTCAGGAAACACATTCGGGTACTCGCACACAATAGGTACTGATTTAATGTTTCTTTTAGCCACTTTACTATCAAGCACGTAGGCAAAATAAGCTTCACACCCTTTTCTCACATTTTTCTGAGCTAGCACCAAAGAAATTACTGCTGGTAAACCACACAAATCACTAGATTCAATCCGAATAACCTCATAATTCTGACTCCGAAGATCAATGGTCTTTCTCTTGCAGTTCACAACAACATCATGTAAAGTCAACTAGTCCATACCCAAAATTATGTCGAACTCATCAAATGGAAACAGCATCAGATCAGCCAGAAAGCATAAGTCTCGAACCATCAAGGGACAATTCTTACACACTTTATTAACCATAAGATACCGGCCCAAGGGGTTTGACACTCTAATCGCAAACTCAGTAGACTCAACAGGTAGAGTCTTGCTGAATACTAATGTCTCACACACATAAGAATGAGTAGAACCAGGATCAAACAATACAAACACATTAGTATCATAAAGAGTGAATGTACCAGTAATAACATCTGGGGATGAAGCCTCCTCTCGTGCACGTATAGAATAGGCTCTGGCAGGTGCACGAGCCTCAGATCTGACTGCCGTATCTTTAGTCCCTCTCTGACTACCACTCGTATTACCAGGATTTTTGGGTGGTCTACCTCGAGCTGCAGTATTACCCGATCTTGTATTCTGTACTGGATTTTCCTCAGCTAACACTAGGCAATCTCAAATATAGTAGTCTGTCGATCCACATTTAAAATAGGCCCAATCATGAAATCTGCAACTGCCAGGATGTCGTTTACCATAGTGTTTACACTCGGGTTGATTTGATTTGACATTATCCACACTCGCTACTGAGGTAGCTCTCGAGCTCACTGGTGGTCTATTCTGATCTCGTCTGGAGTAACCTGAAGTGGCTTTAGAACGACTGAAATCATCTCAGAACTTCCTTGATGCTGACTGGAATGACTTACCAGATGTTCTTTTACGTGCATCTCTAGCTTCAAAGTCAGCCTTCCTTTTCTCTTTCCCGAGTTCTTCAGCTTTGCAAGCCCGCTCAACCAGTACCGCAAACTCTTTTATTCCTAGTATGCCAACTAACAGTTTAATGTCTTCATTCAGCCCATCTTCAAATCTTTTACACATTATGGCCTCAGTAGAAACACACTCTCGAGCATACCGACTGAGTCTAACAAATTTTCGCTCGTACTCTGTCATGGTCATTCGACCCTTTTTCAGCTCCAAAAATTCTTTACGCTTCTGATCGATAAATCTCTGGATGATATATTTCTTACAGAACTCAATTTGAAAGAATTTCCAGGTTACTCGCTCTCTCGGAACTACTGATACTAGGGTATTCCACCAGTGATATGCTGTGTCTCGAAGTAAAGATATGGCAC
This sequence comes from Gossypium longicalyx, assembly GCA_025698465.1. Taxonomy (NCBI): domain Eukaryota; kingdom Viridiplantae; phylum Streptophyta; class Magnoliopsida; order Malvales; family Malvaceae; genus Gossypium; species Gossypium longicalyx. Next base: position 51,270,373 of record CM046995.1, read on the forward strand.
ATTTCAAGCACTCATCTGGGGTACAGGACAGCTCATCCAACACATGGATGGTATTTTCAAGCCAGAACTCAGCCCGCTTAGCATCATCATCATTGGTAGCTTTAAACTCTTCAGCTCTATGTTTTCTAATTTTATCAATAGGTGGCTTATACAATCTCAGCAGATCACTTACTTGAGGTACAACAAGCATCAAAGATGGATTAATTGGGGGTAGAGGTTGTTGTGCAGCTGGGTTAGTCCGAATATATTGAGTAAACCAATCATTCATCATTTGATAGAAGGCTTGTTTAGCCTCACTTTCTTGATTACTCGAAGTCGGTCGAGAATCAGTCGGCACTGTCCCTTGCGCGGGAGCAGGCACTACACTCTCAACATCATCAGCTATAGCTCTGTCATGATCCATTTACTATATAAAAATACATTTCAAATGTCAAAAGTCATCACACTACCGCAGTATATAATTATGGCGTGTATAGCTAAACTCACACACGCTACGTTAGTCCTAGAACCGACTAAACCGTAGCTCTGATACTAATAAAATGTAACACTCTTAATCCATATCTGTCGCTGGATTGGGGTTACGAGTCATTACTAAACAAAAGCATAGTTCCGAAAATTTTCAAATTAATTCAAGATTTAAATCACATTAATGCTTATAATCGATCTAAAATCTAATCATAAATTTCTTATCATTCACCACATAGCTTAAGTAAACCATACTTCAAACATTCACAAATATTAAAACAATTCACTGTATATAAATAACATGTAATGTATCAATAATTTCTTAACGGACTATTTGTCCTATACTTATACTTATACAAGTCATGCATGTACACAAGTTAATTATCCATTAAACTAAATTTCATTACCGATCCTTTCTCCTTCACGTATATGCGCCATTAATAGGTTAAACTATAGGTAATTCATATGTTATAAATTAACAAATTTTAATAACAAACATTCGATTATAAATAACCCATTTTTATCCTATGTCTACTTGACTAACTCATTCCATTATTACATATTTAATATTTTATAAACATCTAATGAATCACTTTACCCTGCACATGTACATAACAACTATTTTGCAAGCATATACATTTATACACAAATAACATATGAAAATCTCACTAACATAATGAGACCTATTACCGAATACACACTTATCTTTATATAAACCTAAACTTCAATATGACTAACTTTTCAAATAACAATTTGAAAGTCATCACGTCATTAATATAGACCATAAATGAACACTCAATTTAAACCATGCATAATAATCATTTTAAACTTAGACAATGATACAACCAAACCGAATTTGAACCTAATATTAAAGCCATTTTCGATTCATGATATGCATACTACAACATCAAACATAACATTGATATATTTCACTAGTGAACATCGAACCTACCTCATGCAATTATATGTATTTCAAATACCTTATACCATCTCCGGACTTGTTAATGATGTACGTATATAAATGCATACTACACATTTAACCAAATTTTATTCATGTAACATACATAATATTTATCAACACCCAAGTTCGATGAACATTTAACAAAAACACATAAAACTGAATGTATCAATTCATTATTGAAATCATATTCAAGCCAATTCATGTTCATTTTACCTGTACCAACGCCTTAGTCGAGGCAAGTAAACATGCTATGCAAGAAGAACACACAATGTCATTACAACAACCATTTTTCAAACATATGACATTTATCACATGTATTATACATATCATGACATGCAACATTATAGCTAAAACAGATTAAGCCACGACCAAAACATAACCAAAGCCAAACTTAAGAATTTAGCCATTTTCGCATGGCTTAAATTATACACGTTCAAAACTAAATCCAAAATTTCAAAGCTTAAGTCAGCCTATACATGCCATAATTTAAGTTTAGCTAATAAGGTACCAAAACAGTAGATAGTGTGATGAGCTTGGCTGGCAGTCCCCGAGCTTGCAGCTTGACTTCAAAATCTATAAAACAGAGTTAACATAACACAGGAAGTAAGCTATCAAAGCTTAGTAAGTCATAAGCAAATAAACAACTCAATGACTTATTCAGCTTAACTAAATTAAACTAGATTATTATATCAATTCACATTTAAATCCAGGCACTTATATGTTCATTTTACATACATATAATCCCATACATTTGTATACAATTATTTTATCACTTTAACCGAATGCTAATATAATCAAAATTAACAAATCATCATTTAACCTTCAAGGCCGAATATTCATTAAGTACCTAGTTCACACACACTCATAAATACATAAACTCATAGATCATAATATAGTCTCATGTACATATATTAGTCATTTGACTGAATACACATAAATTCACATACACAAAATTAACACTCATTCAATAATGTGCAATAGGCCGAATACACTTACCTTATTTTAATAATTATTGAACTAACTCATACCTGGCCATTTAGCTCGATTTACATACTCGAACTTGACTTATCTTTTCCCGATGAACCATTCGGAATTGGATAGGACACACGGATAATCACATATATCATATAATGCCAACGTCTCAGACGTAGTCTTACATGTAGCCACAAATCGATGCCGCTGTCTCAGACAGGGTCTTACTCGTAAACACATATCGAAATCACAAATTGATGCCATGGACTTACTCGCACACATATATCAGAATCCTATGTCAAGACATATGTATCCTAGCTATTCCTAAGGTTCATACGGGGCTTTCGGACGTCGTATCTCGGTCGAAATCAATTCAGAAATATGATAGTCAAGCTTAAGCATATTCGGTTATAACTTATATATATTCTTACATTACATAACATCATATAATGTTTACATTTAACTACAATTTAACACGTCTATTTGCTTATAAACTTACCTCGAACGTCATAAAACAGAACGGGGCTGCTAGTCGACAACTTTCGTTTTTCCCCGATCCAAATTTGATTTCTTTGGTTATTGATCTAAACACATTATTAAGCTCATTCAAACATATTTTCATTCAATTTAGTCCAAAAACACATAAATGAGCATATTACCATTTTATGCCCGACATTTACAATTTTTACAATTTAGTCCCTATTGCACAAAACACAAAATACACAAAATTTTAAGGTACCCATGCTTAGCCGAATCTTACCCATTACTAAACAAGTCCAAATATTTCATTTATCTCACATTTTAGTCCCTCAAATTATTATTTTTGCAATTAAGTCCTAATTACTCAAAATCACCAAAAACTCCAATACAAAATATGTTAATCTAAAACACATCTTTCATTTTTCATCATCAAACAACAAAAATCACAAGCTATCAACAATGGCACAACTCAAAATATTCATCAAAATAAAAAATTCAAGCATGGGTTTTGTAGTACTCGAAGCAACGATCTCAAAAACGTAGAAATTATCAAAAACCGACAAAGAACAAACCTTAATTTTAGCTTGGAAGATGGCTGAACTAGGTTTCTTCTCCTTTTCTTTGTTATTTAGTTTCGGCAATGGTAAATTAAAAGTATGAGCATTATGTTTTATGTTATATTTTATATTATTCTAAGTTATATCATTAGTTTACCAAATTAACCTTATTAAAGTTATTACAAACTCACATAATATATACCCATTGCCGTCCATTCAATATATCAATAGGCTATTTACCACTTAAATCTTTCAATTTAGGAAGCCACTAACAATTTGGCCATTTTTATATTAAACTATCAAATTTTTAATTTACGCAATTAAGTCCTTTTATTTAATTGGACACCTAAACGACAAAATTAAATCACGAAAATTTCACAGATATAAATTCACACAAAATAAACACAGAAAATAATTTTTAAATATGTTTTTTAGTCGAATTCGTGGTCCCGAAATCACCGTTCCGATTAGGGTCTCAATTGGGCTGTTACAGTATGTGAATTTTCTAATGTATTCCAAAAATAATTACCTGGTTTACCATCGGATAGAGAAGTTGAATTCTCTATAGATCTTGTTCAGGGAACAACACCTATATCCATAGCACCTTACAAAATGGCTCCTACTGAATTGAAAGAGCTGAAAGTAGGGGTGAGCATTCGATCGAATCGAATTGAAAATTTTCGAGTTAATCGAGTTTTTGATTCTTATTTTATCATCCTAACTTTATTTGAAATTTTCTTGAACTGAGTCGAGTGAGATGGAATTCGAATCGAATCGAATCGAATATATTTGTTCGAGTTAAATTTTTTAAAAAATGACTAGCGTTATTTATTTTTATGTAATTTTTCAAAAAAAAAAATTTCTTTAAAGTTTTTAAACATGATCATACAACAAAAAATTAAAGTAAATAAGTGAATAAATAAAAGCAACACATCAACCCAAATAAACAACATTAGTGAAAAAAAAAATACAACAAGATTATAATAAAAAAAACATAAGTAAAAGTCCAAGAAAACAACATGAGTCGAAGTAAACAACAACATTATAACAAAAAAAAAACATGAGCAAAAGCTCAAAATACAATAGAAACCTATACCAGTCCAAAAAGAAAAAGAACACAACAAAAGTTCAATTAACCAACAACAATAACAAACCAAACCAAACTAATAACATTATAACAATAACACATCAGTTCAAAAACCATTATAGAATAGTTTAAGTTTCTCCATGAGTCCAACTAAACAACAAAAATAATACAACAACATTATAATAAAAAAAAATCAGCAAAAGTCCAAAATACAATAGAAACCTACATCAGTCCAAAAAAAAAAAAGAACACAACAAAAGCTCAATTAACCAACAACAATAACAAACCAAACCAAACTAATAATAATAACACATCAGTTCAAAAACCATTATAGAATAGTTTAACTTTCTTCTTGTGCTTCAATCACCGTTGATAATCTTGAAACATCTAGTAAAAGTATTGAATGAGTTAGTTAAATGATAAAAAATGTTTGCAAAAATAAATTAAATAAACATTTAACTTTATAAACTAATGCCAAGTATATTACCTTCTTGATCTTCGGGTATTTTGAATAAATCTAGCAAATTTAAAAACAAACGTGTTAGTTAAATTATGGAAATGGTTATAAATAATACAAAAGCTTATTTTATAAATTAAAATTTATATATTACCGTCTTCCATAGTTTGAAGTTCATCAACATAATCTTCAAGATTGATGACATCATTAGATTTCTGAAGCCAATCTTGTGTGCAAACCAAAGCCTCAACCATGAGAGGAGTTAGAGAACTTCTAAAACTATCAAGAACAAGTCCACCCATGCTAAATGCACTTTCCAAGGCAACTGTTGAGATAATAATAGCAAGAATATCTCGAGCCATTTGTGCAAGAATAGGGAATCTAGGACTGTTCATTTTCCACCACAATAGTAAATCAAATGAAATTGAATTGTTTACTTCTTCATCCTCACCCAAATATCTATCCAACTCAGATTTTCTTTCTAATCCAACTTGTTTCTTCTTCTTAAGGTATTTTTGTTTGGCCAAGCTCGTTTTCATTTCTGACTGATCTATTTCCATTGAACTACAAAGATTTATTGAAGAACTAGATCTACCTTCAAACAATTCAATTCTCCCGGCATTAGAAGAATACTCATTGAACAAGCAATGCAATTCTTTATCAATCATTTTTATAATGTCATTAGCAACATTAGGAAAAAGCAAGTTGACCTCAAAGTCCAAAAAACTCATTTTACATCGCGGATCAAAGATGACCACCAAGTAAACTAGCATGTTGATTTTGTTTGCTTCAGCCCAATACTTATTATATTTCTCTCTCATTTTGGAAGTCATAGAAATTATGTCAAGATCTTCACAATCTTTCCACCCATAAAAAAGACAATGCACATCCGTCAATACTTTAAAAAGTGAATGAGAGGTAACATGTAAAGATCCAAACGCCTTCAATGTAAGATAATAAAAAGACTCCAATACTTTTATAACTCTTTGAACAATTTCCCAATCATCAAGTGTGGGAACTCCATCTCCAACAGTAAGGTCAAGAAAAAAATTATGGTCATCACCTACATATCATTCAAATGCACGCTCATATTTTTCGGCCACCTTTAACATCATATATGTTGAGTTCCATCTAGTAGGCACATCTAAACACAATTGAGCCTTACTATCTATCATTTCTTCTTTTACCCGTTGGTTGAATTTTTTTCAACCTCGATGGTGATGCTCTTATATACCTCACATCACCTCTAACTCAATCCATAGGCACAGAAGCATCCTTAATACCATATTGCACAATGAGATTAAGAATGTGTACAACACATCTCATATGAATAAATTTTATATTTGCAACAGAAGTATTTCGATGATTGAATTTCTTTCTCAAATATTCAATGGCAACACTGTTGGCGGATACATTATCAACCGTAATAGTAAAGACCCTCTCAATCCCCCAATCTCGAAGACATTTTCCAATGCTTGACCTATGCTTTCACCTCTATGAACAGATATTAGGCAAAAATTTATAATCTTTTTTTGCAACCTCCACTCATCATCCACCCAATGTGCTGTTAAAACCATGTAAGATATCCTCTGCAATGAAGTCCAAGTGTCTATAGTCAAACAAACTCTACTTATATCTTTTTCAAAACAATTCTTCATCACACTCTTCATGGAGTTAAATAAATCAAGACAATCCCTTCTAATTGTCCAACGAGATGGAAGACTAAATCGTGGGAATGCTATAGAAAGAAAGTATTTGAAACCATCTCCCTCTACAATTTTAAAAGGTAGTTCATCCACAATAATCATACGAAGCAATGCTTTTCTAACAGCATCTTTATCAAACACCCAAGTTGATAAATCCATTGTTTCTTAGCTAACATTTACAAATGCTAATTCTGATTGCTTCGGATTAGAAGTATTACCTCGAGGTCTTTTTAGGCATGTTTTCAAATGGTTATTCAAATTCGTTGTAGAACCCAAAGTTAATTCCATGGTGTAAGTAACATCACATGCATTGTACCTTGCTCTCTTCTCCCCCTCTTTAGTCACAAATTTGGTGAAATGGTTCCAACAAGCTGCCCTTGGAGTAATCTTTTTTCGAATATTTTTCTTGGTTGTTGTTTGATCATCTTTACTTGGGGAAGAATTTTGTGAACTTTGAGTTGAACCATCTCGCTTTAGATCACTCATCTACAAGTAAACATTTGTTGCAATCACTAACCATGACCAATAATTGATTTAAAATCAAACTTAATAAATCAGTTAAATTAAAATTAATTAATATAATAGTACAATAACATAAATTAAACAAAAAAAAAGAATAAGATGAAAATTTCAGTTAAAAATATGTCTTGTTACTTTTATAAAAGTAAACCCTATCAATAGGTCACCCCTAGTTAGGTAGCCCAGTTTCTTACTAAATATCTATAATCTATAATTCTATATCTACTTACAGAACATAAATTTTTCATTTTCAAATTATTTTATGAACATCTGTTTTCTGGTTAAATGGCATTTATTGAGTCTAATTTTTGTCTTTGGTAATTAGTAAAATCGATTGGGTTTGTAATTAGTAAATTAGCTAATTCATAATGATACTAATTCATATAAATATTTGTTAAGGGTTATTGTACATCAAGTGGATAAAGCTAAAAATAAAATACCCTGAACCCTCATCGCCCACAGTCACTGCTGTAGGTTTTTTCTTCTTCAATCATTGAAGAAAAATTAGCTAATTCATAAGGATAAAAATCATAAGAGAATTTACTAATTACAACTTGAACTAGTAATACAAAATTAATTAACTAAGTTTTAAAAAAAATTCTTATAAATTAGTAAACCCCTAACTGCTGTAGGTTTTTATCATTGAAGAAAAATTAGCTAATTCATAAGGATAAAAATCATAAGATAATTTAATAATTACAACTTGAACCAATAATACAAAATTAATTAACTAAGTTTTAAAAAAAATTCTTATAAATTAGTAAACCCCTAACTGCTGTAGGTTTTTATCATTGAAGAAAAATTAGCTAATTCATAAGGATAAAAATCATAAGATAATTTACTAATTACAACTTGAACCAATAATACAAAATTAATTAACTAAGTTTTAAAAAAAATTCTTATAAATTAGTAAACCCCTAACTGCTGTAGGTTTTTTTTTTCAATCATTGAAGAAAAATTAGCTAATTCATAAGGATAAAAATCATACGAGAATTTACTAATTACAACTTGAACCAGTAATACAAAATTAATTAACTAAGTTTTTAAAAAAATTCTTATAAATTAGTAAACCCGTAGGAAACAGTAATATCCTTATGAATTAATAATTTCTTAATTTAAATATTGTAAAACTCTAACGAGAAAACCATACAAGTTTCAAGAAATAAAGCTTCAATCAAGCTGTAAAAATTGATCTGAGGTATTTTTACTTCTTTAGATAACATTTAATAATACATTACAATTACAACAGTTTTTTTCCAATAGATTCATCAAGTAAATCCTAGTAAAAAAAATCATACAAGTCTGGGTTTTTTTAATGAAAAACCATTGAATCAAAACACAGTCTTCAAGATTTTGTTTTCCCTTTCCAAATGGTAAATCCCCACAAATTCAGTTTCTTTTTCCCTAAATGAATTGTAACCTTCTCCACAACAGCAAATAGGTAAATGGAGAAGGAAAATAGAGCGAGCTGAAAATCATTCAATGGAGCGAAAGTGAAACTGAAACAGATGCAAATAGAGTGAAAATAATTTAATAATTCAAAAATGTTTCAAGAATTTAAATAGAGATGAAAATAGAGGGAAAAATCATTCAATAATTCAAAAATGTTTCAAGAGTCAAGACAAACCTTAAAGATGCAAAAACTTCGAGCTTAAAATGAAAGAGATGAGAACAAAGTGCCTCTATCAAAAGGAAAAGCAACTCGATTTGGAGGTAAGGACTAAGGAAGAGATGAGAACAAAGTGCCTCTATCAGAAGGAAAAACAACTCGATTTGGAGGTAAGGACTAAGGATTTTGATTTGAAGCTTTGAATGAACTAGAATAAGAAGAAGGAAGAAGTGTTTATTTTAGGGTTTTTTTTGAGAAAAATAGATTTTAAAGTTTGATTTTCGTGGAAATGGATGCTGTCTGGAGAGAATAAGAAAATTAATTTGGGGTTTGGTTTGGACTTTGAAAGATGGAATTGGTTGGGGCACGGCATGGGGGTTTGATTTGGGGAGGAATTGGATTTTGGAAAATAAAGTTTTGGGCAGACGGGCTTGGGGTTGGGGTGGGGAAATGGGATAAAATAAAATATTTGAGCTTAAGGGTAATTGGATTAAGTAATTAGTAAAAGCCTAAAATTTAAAAAAATTTAAAAATATAGTTTATATTCAGTTTATTCGAATTATTCGAGTTATTCGAATTTGAGAATTCAACTCGACTTGAACTCGAAATTAAAAAAAAAACAAGTTCATTCGATTAATTCGATTAACTCAATTAACTTGATTCGAATAATTCAAAATTCAATTTTTTTCGATTTTTTCGAATCGAATCGAATTTTGCTCACCCTTAGCTGAAAGTACAGTTGCAAGAGTTGATCGATAGAGGTTATGCTCGACTTAGTTTCTCACCTTAGGGTGCGCCAGTTCTATTCGTAAAGAAAAAAGATGGATCGTTGAGGCTGTGCATTGATTACAGACAGCTTAACAAAGTTACAATAAAGAACAAATATCCATTGCCTCGTATTGATGACTTGTTTGACCAGTTTAAATGTGCCACTGTATTTTTGAAGATTGATCTCTGTTTTGGTTACTATCAACTATGGGTAAAAGATTCAGATGTGAGAAAGACATCTTTTAGAACCAGGTATGGACACTATGAGTTTATTATGATGCCATTCAGCTTGACAAATGCACTTGCAGTGTTTATGGATCTGATGAATAGAATTTTCAACTAGCATTTGGATAGGTTTGTAGTGGTGTTTATAGTATCTACTGAAGGTGTCAGAGTAGACCTGAATAAAATTTCAGCCATTGTTAATTGAAGCCACCAAAGAATGTGTCTGAAGTCTGAAGTTTTCTGGGACTAGCTGGTTACATTCGGAGATTTGTAAAAAAATTTTCAATGCTAGCTTCTTCGATGACTCGTTTGCTATAGAATATGTAAAGTTTGAGTGGACTGACAAATGTTAGCAGAGTTTTGACAGATTAAAGGCTTTATTGATAGAAGCACCTATGTTAGTCCAGCCTGAATCGGGTAAGGAATTTATAATTTACAGTGATGCATCATTGAATGGTTTATGCTGTGTTTTGATGAAAGATGGTAAAGTAGTAGCCTATGCTTCAAGATAGGTAAAACCACATGAAGGAAACTACCTGACACATGATCTTGAATTGGCAGCCATAGTGTTTACATTGAAAATATGGCGACATTAATTATTTGGTGAAAAATTTCACATATTCACTGATCATAAAAGTCTGAAATATTTGATGTCACAGAAAGATTTGAACTTGAGACAGAGCATATGGCTTGAATTACTGAAAGATTATGACCTCGTCATTGACTATCATCCTGGAAAAGCCAATGTAGTGGCAGATGCTTTGAGTGGAAAATCTTTGTATACTTTGCGAGCAATGAGTACTCAGTTGTTATTATCTGATAATGGTTCAATCATAGCTGAGTTAAAAGCTAGACCAATGTTTTTACACCAAATCTCTGAAGCTCAGAAAAATGATAGTAAGTTGCAAGCAAAACGAATACAAAGTGAATCGACTCCTGGCTTAGAATTTTAGATCAGGACTGAGGGTTGTTTGTTATTTAGGGCAGAATGTGTACCGAAAAGTTCAGAACTAGTATAGAAGATTCTGAATGAAGCTCATAATGGTAACATGTCTATTCATCTTGGTAGTATTAAAATGTATAATGATCTGAAAATGATGTACTGGTGGCTAGGAATGAAACGAGATATTTCTAAGTTTGTGTCCAAATGTTTGATATGTCAGCAAGTAAAAGCTGAACATCAGTTGCCTTCTAGACTATTACAGCTAGTTACGGTACCAGAATGGAATTGGGAAAGAATTACTATGGACTTTGTATAGGGATTACCTTTGTCTCCAAGAAAGAAAGATGCTATTTGGGTAATTGTTGATCAGTTGACAAAGTCTGCACACTTTATTTTGGTACGCATGGATTATTCTTTGGACAGATTGGTTGAATTATATGTCTCTGAGATTGTCAGATTGCATGGAGTGCCTGTCTCCATTATTTCGAATAGAGACATTTGGTTTACATCTCGATTCTGGACAAATTGCAAGAAGCTCTAGGTACTCAGTTACACTTTAGTACTGTATTTCATCCCTAGACAGATGGTCAATTTGAGTGGGTAATACAGATCTTAGAAGATATGCTTCGATGTTGTATACTTGAGTTTGAAGGTAACTGGGAAAAGTACTTGCCTTTAGTTGAATTTTCTTATAATAATAGTTATCAGTCCAACATCAAAATGGCACTATATGAAGCTTTGTATGGTCGCAAATGTAGAACTCCATTGTATTAGATAGAACTCAATGAGAAAAAGTTACACGGAGTTGACTTAGTCTGGGAAATCAAAGAAAAAGTGAAAGTAATTTGGGACAGTTTGAAAGTAGCCACTGATTGTCAAAAGTCTTATACTAATCTTAAACGAAAAGAAATAGAATTTCAAGTCGGTGATAAGGTATTCTTGAAAGTATCACCTTGGAAGAAAGTTCTCTGGTTTGGTTGTAAAGGAAAATTGAGTCCACGGTTCATTGGACCTTATGAGATTACAGAAAGAATTAGACCGGTTCCATATCGGTTACCTTTACCCCCAGAACTTGACCGGACTCATAATGTTTTTCATATGTCTATGCTACGGCAGTATCGATCCAATCCTTTACATGTTATTTCTCTGATAGAGGTAGGGATTCAACTTGATATGACATATAGTGAAGAACCAATCAAAATCTTAGCTCGGGAAACAAAAGAGTTAAGAAATAAAAAGGTAGCTTTAGTAAAAGTTCTTCGGCAACGACACGATATTGAAGAGGCTACTTGGTAACCGTAGGATACTATGAGGAAGCAATACCCGAATCTTTTTACTGGTAAGATTTTCGAGGACAAAAATCCTTAAAGGGAGAGTTATAACTGCCCATTTTCAAGTGAAATAGGAACAATGGTTTCGAGACCACAAATTCGACCCGAAAATAAAGTTTATTATGATAAATAGTGGTTTCGGGACCACAAATCGGAACAGGGGGAGAGTTATAACTGCCCATTTTTATTATATGGTTCGTATTATGATAGACATATCGTGTGAAAAATTTGATACTGAAATTTTATCGATTAAGTGCTTAATTATGAGAAGGACTAAATTGCATAAAATGTGAAAGTTGAATTCTAGTAGCTATAAGGATTAAATAGCTATGGAATTCAAATTTAGAGGTCCTTATATGGTAACTAAACCATTAAAAAAAGTATGTAGATTTTTGGGGACTCATCCATAGAAAAATTAGAAAAGTGTAGGGACTAAATTGGAAATTAAAATAAATAATTAATTAAAAGATGATAAAAAGAAATATCATCTTATTTTGTCATCTTCAACCCCAAGTTTATATGGATACCCTAGGAGAGAGAGAAGAAATTTTCAAGGCTTCATTGGGTAAGTTTCCTTGTCCCGTTTTTAGTAATTTTGATACTTTTAAAACCAGGATATCTTAATCTATCTAATTGGGGGATTAATTTGAAAAGTTATCAAAGTATTGAAAATGAGTCATGGAGGTATATGTTGAAAAGTAGAAATTTATGGTAGAAAATAGAAGGTTGTTGATAGATAAACAACTTTTACAAAGTGATTTTTAATGAAAACATGATTTAGGGACCAAAATGTAAACTTGTAAAATTGAAGAAAAATTCTAAATTCTTATGAATACATGTGCTGTAAATTTTGTAATGGGAATTTGGTTAGGCTTGGAATAGAGAGTAAATTGCACAAGTTTCATTTTTTGAGCCTAAGGACGAAATTGGAATTTATGGAAAAGTTAGGGGCAAAATGGTAATTTTACCTAAGATGTAAATTGAGTCCAAATAAATATGAAATATGTGAAATTGATGACTAAAGCTATTTATATAGATCCGGACAACACAAATTCGAGGTTAGACTGAGGAAAAGAAAAGGTTTCAAATTAGTAGATTTTATACGCGAACAAGTGTCGAGGTAAGTTCGTGTAACTTAATTGGGCATGTAAATATGTTTAATTAGAGGTTGTGTTGTATGAAATGTAACTTATATTGATGTACATTACTTGAATGCTACAATGAGAAATTTAATACATGCTTGATATGGTGAAAACAAGGGTTAAACCCCGATTGAATTTTGAATTCCGATGAATATATGCACTTTCCCGAAACTAATAAGGTCTTGCATTTGTTGCGGACGAGATTTAGCTCAGACGAGTAATCCTATTGACCTTGTTATAGAAAGGATTTAGCCTGGATGGGTACTTCGGATATAATACCTCTCGAGTATACGTTACGATTAGGGTTTAGCCTGGACTGGTAATCCTAATTGAGCTCTCTTGAGCTTACGTTATATAAAGAATTTAGCCTGGACTGGTAATCCCGTTATATGATATGTGGCTCGAGAGCTTATGTTCCTTGATTAAGAGCCCTGATGGGTACCCTTGAATAAGAAATTGACAAATTGTTGAATCGCACACCTCGAGTGTACTACTTGAGCATCCATCGAAATTTCAATGATTCAACGGACATAAAACTCTTGACATGGCATGAGAATTATGAGATGAAATGATAAAATTACGAGGTCGAAATAAGATTACAAGGCATTACTAGAAATCCTACACGATTCACATACATTTATCACATTGTCTCTTGTAAGGTCATATGAGACCTTAAAACATGCTTAAAAAGGGTTCGAGACTAAACCGATAACATTCACAAACTTTGGGAAACATAGAAAATTTTCCAAGATATAAGGGTCACACGCCCGTGTAAACAGGTCGTGTGCCTCACACGGCTACTAGACATACTCGTGACATAGGCCGTGTGAAAACAGGGCATACATACTGACTTGCACCATACGGCTGAGGACACGTCCATGTACCATGGCCGTGGGAAAAATTAGGGAGGTTACTGACTTGGGTCACACGGTTGACCACACGCCGATGTGCTAGCCTGTGTATCACACATGACCAATAGACACGCCCGTGTGTCTAGGCCATGTCAAAACTGTAGGGTATACCAAATTTAAATCGTAGGGTACCCTAGGGGACACACGGCCATGTAACATAACTGTGTATCGCACATGGCTTAGACACATGCCCGTGTCTCTACCCTTATGGACAAAAATAGGTTATTTATAAGGCCAACATGCCACCCAAAAAGGGTAATCTCTACAAGCATCATCCAAAGCATAATTCATGACCAAATAACAACCAAAACCATACCCAAACATGCATAATTCAATCCACAATATCACCAATCAATTTCATACTGAATTTCATATCAAAGCATACCAATTTTATGAACTAAAATTATTCCAATCGATTTGTCTCAAACACCATATAATTAAACTCAAAATCATATCAAAACCTTACCATTTTAACTACCAAATCATACCAAGATGGCCATTCACCCAAGACTATATATATACATCAATTATAACCTTTTTCCATCACATAGTCTACACCAAAACCAATTCCATAGTCTCAATCATATTCATATCATATCACATGGCAATAAATACACATAACACATATCATAACATCACTAGCCTATACATACCATATATTAACATTTACAACTTCAAAAGTACCAAAATAAAGTTCGATAGTGTGGTGACGATCCTTGATGATTCCTGAACTCACGGTAGCTTTGATAATCTATAAAACAATGAAAAACATACACAAAGTAAGCTTTCAAAAGCTTAGTAAGCCATATACAAATAAATTTAACACATAAGATAAATATAATTCAATTTATCCATGGAATCCATAGCAAATTTCATATAAAAGTTTCATAATTCACATCTAACTCACTTGTTCTTAATACACTTGTATTTAACCACCATTCATTATTATGAAATTCAAATGTCATTATTTATACACATACTCACCTTTCATTCTTGAACAACATATACATTTCATATGTACCTAAATTGGATACTTATTCACATTTTCATTCCATTCTTGATATTGCCTGTTGAACAATTCAGAATTGATAAGGATACTCGGATAGCTCGTAAACTCGTACAATGCCAACGTCCCAGATGTGGTCTTACATGTTATCAAATATCGATGCCACTATCCCAGACAGGGTCTTACACAAAATCATATACGATGCCAATGTACCAGACATTGTAACACCCCAAATCCGGCCCAGACATTATGGCTGAATCTGGCGTATCACATTGAAGTGTTTTCACGAAAACCTTGTTTTCATTGAAAACCCTTCCTTAAGATATGAAACCTTAGTTAACTTATGAAAATACTCTTTTCAGTTGCGAAAGCTTTGTTTAAAACATTTGATTTAAGAAAGTTTATCAATTAAAAGTTTGGTTGCAGAAACGTAGTATATATAAAACTATAGTTTAGAAAATCCCTGTTCAACTTCTAGCAATTACAATGCATAAGAACAATAATCCAAATAATAATAAAAAGGGGAGGCCTTATTGCAATCCAGTCTAAAATCACTTAATAAATCAGGAATTAAATGCTTTTACAGTAACCAAGTCCAAGTTGTCTTGCTAGCTGGCCACCTAGAGTCCTTCTAGACATCGAACCTCCTATTGAACATTACCTGAGAAAAAAAATAAAAGAGGGAGTGAGTTTTCACAAACTCAGTGTGTACACCCTCGTCGAGCAGTAAGCATTCATCAATCATCATAAAATCACACATGCAATGCAGTGTAATGCAACCCACCATAATAATCCATCCGCTACACTTTAGCTCCATCTCCCGGTACACTATATGTGGGGATATAAATATCGACCCACCCAATTGATACACTTCAATGGTAGCACAGTTGCGAAACTACCTTCATTGCAGCAAGCTGCCAATCATAGAATGGGCTTAAAAAGCCTTTAGTGGATCCACGATCGTCACGCGACCATGCAATCCTCATATACTTCCTTCGTTCCATAATTCCCAATCCATATGCAACCTAATCAGAATATCATATGTATGCATGTCACATCCATAAAATTTACATTCAACACCTAGGGGTATTTTGGTCATTCTCGCCCTTAAGGGCATTTTGGTAATTTTCCCTTTCTTTACGGTTTTCACTTACCTTGGCCCGTTAACGAATCCCATTAGCTAAGATGAACGAATACTATGCACTAGGTAGGATTCTAGAGAAGAAGAGGTGAGTCATTAAGACCGCTTAAGTACCAAGCTCTCTCTAGATCCAATCCTAGACATGCATATACCCGTTGCCACACCTTAACCCTTTGACTTGTCCACGGTCGCAATTAATTAATTAAGTTTTATGTAGTCATCATATACTAGGCCCAAAACCCCTTACAAAGCCCAGTCAAGTTCACATAGCTATATATGGCCCACTAGGCCCAATCACATTCATATGGCCCATTAGGCCCAAATCACCTGTATATGGCCCACAAGGCCCAAATCACATTTATATGGCCCATTAGGCCCAAATCACCTATATATGGCCCATTAGGCCCAAATCACATTTATATAGCCCATTATGCCCAAATCAAATTATACACATGCTCACATACAAATTTCTATCACATAGCATCAATTTATCAATTTTGCCTATTATAGGCCCAACAGCCCATCAGGCCCATTAAGCCTATTCAGGCCCAGTTGGCTAGATCACAGCCCAAGTCCATGGAATCACCCATGGGGCCTCAAACAACCTATCGGTTTCCCTCTTACGAGTGTTCACGCACTCGCAAGTCTGCCGTACCCAAACTTTCGACCTTTTGGTATTTTAGCTTTTCAGTTTTTCGGCATTTCAGCTTTTGCCGACTCATTGTGTGTGTGCAGTGTATGTACACACCTAGTAATAAATCGTACTACAATATCCTTAGCCCCAATCTTACAATCAATATCACCCTTCAATTAACCGCATGCTTAATACATATCTTTACTAAAACCGAAACCTCACCTTAACCTTACCTTGCGCGATAAGTATAACAGCCCCTTCTTAAATCACTAACCACAATCAACTCCTAGATCTGCATCAATCTTAACTATTAGAAACCAAAATAATATGTGACTCGTATCCAAAACAAGTCCCCTTACCTTAACTCTGACTATTCGGCCAATTAAGATTAAGAGTACTTACCAAAGTCCCTTACCTGAAGAGCAAATCGGTAAGGATCCAAAACTGAGATTCGATACCTATTTCTACCCAAAACTGATTAGAAGAAGTGTGGAACAATAATCGATACTTTAGCAAAAACTGATTGGAAGAGCAAACACTTACACTAGATTAGGTCAAAGAGTATTCAGCCACAAAAGTTTCTGCCCTTTGCGATTTTGTATGGCAAAAGAGAGTTATTCGGCTCCAAGGAAAAAGAAAGAAAGGTCGGCAATGAAGTAGAGGAAGAATGGGAATCGGCACAAGAAAAGAAAGGAAGAAGTAAGGATTTTTGACTTTTTGGATCTTGAAGAGAAAAGGGTTTCCAGTAATCAGGGTGAAAAAGATTTCAGCATTAGCCTGACAACCTTGCATTCGGCACCTATTTATAGCCCTTATAGCCGAATTCCTCATGGCTAAATTCCCCATTCTACTCCATCACTTTCCCCTTCTCATCTCCTTATTTTTCTCTCTGATAACTCCCCAATCTATTTCCTAACTTTTCTCTTCTGAACAATCCCCTTGGAGTCCATCTTCACACCACTTCCAATCTTCTAGAAGCCAAAATTAAACTTCTAAAAATACTAAGCTAAGATTCGAACCTTGGATCTCCTTGCTAGCCACTAACGCCACCTCCCTACACTCTAAGTGGCGTCACTTAGCCACTCCTCCACAAGGCTTTTTGATGCCCTTTTTTCCTTATATTTATTTAAAAGGCCAACTGCTTGCCATCATGGTTCCTTTAATAATTATACTATAATTCCTTCTACCCCTAGATTCGAACTCAACCCTTGACCCAGACCTACCATCGCGTAATTAACACTTAACCTGAATTGCTAAGAACAAAAAAGAAAAATTCGAGATTTTGGGATTTTTAGGGCATTACAGACATGGTCTTACATGTAAATCTCAAATCGATGCCAACATTTTAGACATGGTCTTACACGAAATCACATACTAGAATCTTATGTCATGACATATGTATCCTAACTATTCCTATGGTTCGTACGGGGCTTTCGGACGCCATAATTCGATCGATGTTTTCTCAATTTCACATATTCATCTTCCATAGCCATTCATTACATTTCAATATCATAAAAGCATGAATAAATCAATTCAAATACATTTATTTGCATATGAACTTACCTAGTACGGAGACAAACGGACCGAAACGACTAATCGAAAACTTTTGATTTACCCCGATCCAAATCCGATTTCCTTTTTTCTTGATCTAAATACATTCAAAATTAACCATTTTATTCATGAACACATTCAATTTCATCCACAAACACATATTTGAGCATTTTTACACTTTAACCCTTAAAGTTACACATTTATTCATTTTAGTCCCTATTTCATAAATACACAAAATTCACAAAATTTCCTTATACACATTCTTGGCCGAATATTCCCTTAGTTCATATAAGCCCATATCTTCTATTTATTTCATAATTTAACCACACATTTTACACTTTTCACAAATTAGTCCTTTTTATGCAATTTCACTTTACAAAATATAGATATCTATCATCAAGCTTGAATAATTCATCATCAAACATTCAGAAACACATGAACTCATCAATGGAAACTTTCAAAATCATCAACACTTTCACAAATTAAGGCATGGGCTAGCTAGTATTCGAAGCAATGATATCAAAAACGTAAAAATTATAAAAAATTGAGCTAAACACATACCTTAATCAAGCTTGAACATGGCCGAACCCTAGAAACTCATTTTCTTCTTCTTTTTCTCTTAATATTCGGCTATATGGATGATGATAACACCAAATTTTTATTTTGGTTTTATTAATGATAACATAATAGCCATTTTATAATTTTAACCCTTAATAAAAACATTATAATTCACATAACATAAGGCCATTAATGTAATACTCCACTAACTATGGTCTAATAACATCATAAGGGCCTTACAATTAATAAGCCATAACAAATAGGCAGATTTAACATATAGCAAGTCACTTTTGCATTTTACGCGATTAAGTCCTTTTATAAAATCGAGCATACAAATGATAAAATTTTCACATGAAATTTTCACACATATCACATATCATACTGTAAATACATAAAATAATATTAAAATATTTTTTTGACTCGAATTTGTGGTCCCAAAACTACTGTTCCAACTAGGGTCTAAACCAGGCTGTTACAATAATAACTTGAAAGAATATTGCATGATGAGCTCATCTATATTTACATGATTGATAAGAGAATTTTGGTGACTAACATGTTTGATTGAATGTATATGTTAGGAAATTTAGCCAAATGGATGGAAAACACGACATTGTATGCTTAGATTTAATAAACGAGATTGGTAAGTTTGGTTTCCTTTATACGAACTTACTAAGCATCTAATCCTTACACCATTTTATTTTTCCCCTGTTTTATTATGCTCGGAAGCTCGAGAAGGTTGGAGATCATTGGAGTATCGTCACATTATCAACTAGTTATTTGGGTATGCTTAGTAAAATCATTTTGGTAGAATGGCATGTATAGGAAAACTTGACCATTAGTGGCTTAATAATAATGTTTGTAATCTAGCCATTGGAATGGCTAGTAATGGTTGTTTTGATATACTTGTAATGTCATGCTATGATAGCTAAATATATGTTAAGTAGTTGATCAAATTATGTCTAATATATGGATTGAATCAAGGTAAGATTGTGAGCATGTATGCATGTAATGGTATGCCATGCTGAATGATGGAAATTGCTTAATTTGAATACTTGAATTTGTTGGAATGTGCTTGGTATGTTTTAGTGCAGAAAAATGGTAAATTTGAGTGAAAAATGAGGCTAGGAAATGGCTTTATTTTCTCCACACGGGTAGACACACGAGTGTGTGTCTAGACCGTGTGTGACCCACGGCTTGGTAACATGGGCATGTGGTTAGGTTGTGTGCCTCTTGCACCTTAATTTTGAGAAATAGAATGCTCAGAATTGAGCATACGGGCAAAGACATGAGTGTGTGTCTCAGCCGTGTGTGCTACACGACCTAGAACACCAGCGTGTGTCTTGGCTGTGTGAAACCTACACCTGATTTTGAATTAAATTAATTAAGTAGACGGCCTAACACATGGGCGTGTGGCATGGCTGTATGCACAAGTCAGAGAGTTACATGGGGTCGAACACGACCTTTAGCACGGGTGTGTCCTAGGGTCACACAGGTGTGTCCCTTGGACCGCACGGGCGTGTGAGCCATGCAGCTTCGAAAATTTTTGTAATTTCACAAAAAATTCTTAGAGCTCCCGATTAAGTCCCTATTCGATTCTAATGCTCGTATTGGGCCTCGAGGGTCCAATTAAGGGACGTTTTGAATGATCTCAGTTAATGAATAGTAATTTACAGAAACTATTTGTAAAATGTTTTGAAAGTTTCGGTAGTGCTCCAAAACCCTATTTCGACAGCGGATATAGGTTAGGGGTGTTACAACCGAAGTGAGCTAATCACCTATGCTTAGATTTGATTAAGTTAGAACTTTTTCACCAAATTTCACTTTATTTTTTCTACTGTTACTTTCATTATTATAAAAATCCAAAAATATTTCCCTTATGTTTAGTCATAATATAAATTATTTAAAATATTAATTAGATTTATTTGCGTTTAGGTTAAAGTTAATTTAGTACTCGTCTCCCTTGGGTACGATCATCGAAGTACTCACCTACTTTTTTTGTAAAAACTATATTATTATATGACCCATATACTTACGAACACCCCTTCAAATCCATATATTTAATTGTAGTATTCACACTCTGGACGTTGGTACGTCCTGAGGCGGTCAAGTTGTTGGCGCCGTTGCTGGGGTGGCAACACTACTAAGTTGATTTTAATTTTATCCTTTTAATAGAATAATTAGGAAATATCTATATTATAGATATGATTGTTAATCCATTTTTACTAACATATTTTAATTTCTTTTTAGTTTCAGTGTATGACTCACAGTAAGAGTGTACTTATAGAGCCAACCACTGACCTAGAGGGAATAATTTGTAAGAATCATTGACAACAACAACAATAATAGATATAGAATCAACCACCTTCTATAGGCAACCTATTACGAGAAAACCTTCTATTTATAAGATTAATGAAACTAACCCACAAGATTCACCACCACCACTGCAGTTACAAGCAAACATACAAATGGCATGAAGTGAAAGAACCCTAAGGGACTATGCATTACCCCATCTGGAGATGCTTCAAGGAAGCATGACAAGGCCAACCATCATGACTAATAATTTTGAGATAAAAACAGCCATAACCCAGATGATCCAAAATATTTTGCAGTTTAGATGTACAATGATGGAGGACCTAAAATAGCACATAAAACGATTCCTTCAGCTTTGAGATATGTTTAAATATAATGTGGTCACTGATGATGCTATTCATCTTCTTAATTGATAACACGTTTACTTGGTTAGACTCGTAGGCACCAAGATCTATCATGACATGAGATAAACTCACGGAGAAATTTTTACAAAAGTTCTTTTCTATTAGCAAAATAGTCCAACTGAGGAAGGAGATCACTATATTTAAATAGTTAAAAAGAGAGAGCTTTCACGAAGCTTGGGAGTTTTTTAAAATGCTAATACAAAAATGCTCACATCATAGAGTACCGAATGGTTGAGGCTGCATATGTTCTATAACGGGTTGGATGCACACATATGTTCAGGATTATATGGAAGATCAGATGAGCCAATTGATGAGTATGGTGGGAGACATCAAAAGACATATTGGCACTAGAAGCTCGAACAACACAAAGAATAATTTTTAGAGAGAAAGGAAGGAGCTTGTGAAAGAAATTACACTCCATTCAAGTAAAGTACTGAGTAGCCTAGAAAAACTAGCTCACAAGAAGAATAAAAAGGATTCTGAGGATGTTCAAGAGAAATCTAAGGACACTGAGAAGGAACTAGAACCAGAAGAAGTAGCCATGCCGATAGCTGAGTAGGAGGAAGAGCCAACAAAGGAGCCTACATTGGTAAAGGTACCATTCCCTTCATAGTTAGAAGAAAAACAAAGACAGGATAAGGCAGAATTTGTAACTTTTCTGAACTTATTTAAATCCTTGAATGCTAACTTTCCTCTAATTTAGTTAATGAAAAAAAAGTTACTAAATACACCAAGTATTTAAAAAAATTATGTTTAGGCGTAGGAAAATAAAAACATGAGAGAAAGTTAGCGTAAAAACCTCATGTAGTGCGATTATATCCAAAAAAATACCCCTAAAAATAAAAGACCCAAGTATTTTTATAACACCAATTGAGATAAGGGATATTCACTTCAGTAAGACACTATGTGATTTAAGAGCTAGTATTAATTTAATGCTGTTATCTATTTATGAAAAAATATGCTTAAGCGAGCTAAAAACCAAGCAAATTACACTACAACTAGCCGACAGGTCTTCCATACAACCTAAAGGAGTACTTGAAGATTTGTTAGTTAAGGTAAGGAGATTTATCATCCCGGTTGATTTTGTTATTCTAGATTATGAAGAGGACCGTGAAATACCCATTCTGTTGGGTAGACCATTTTTAGTAACATCGAGGTCCAACATTGACTTAGAAAATAATGAGTTAAAAATGAGAATCAATGGTGAAATCAAAATCTTCAAATGTGGTCATTGAAAGAATGAAGAACATAGGGAAAAACTAAGGAAACAATGCTTTAAAATATCTATAAAAATCCCTAATTACCCTGTGCTAGGGGAAGTGTTTTCTGTGATCAGTGCAGGTAGAAATAGAAAGTTTAAAGAATAGGACAAGCAGAGGAAGGAGGAGTGGCACATAGATGTTGGAAGAATATTGATTGAAAAAGAACATGAAGAGCATCCACATGTATGTTGCTTGACCTAACGGATGAATCCGGTAGCAAGACTTGACATTTCTAAATTGAATTATAACTTTTTATATATTTTTATTTTTAACTAACCGGTAGATTTGACTTTAATTTTTATTTAAGTTTTTGTTTAATAAGATTCAAAACACTTTGAAAGTTGAAAATTGGGACTAAAATAGAGTCGGTGTCGTAACACAGCACTTTCGTGTAGTAACACTGCTCACAGATTCAAAGAAGTCGTGCAAACTACCTCAATGTCGTGACATGGCACCTTTGTGTCGCGACACAATAGGCAAAATACCTCAAGGCTCAAAAATTTTAGAGTGTGTCATGACATCGAACCCCGATGTTACGACAATAGGAAACTGTCAGGGGTGTCGCGACACAGAACTTTCGCGACATCGATACAATTTTGCAAGGCCAACCCATCCCGGTCACGCGAGCTATCAGCTTTAACCTAATTTTAACCTGATTTCAACATTAAAAACCCCAAAAGTTTAAATCCTAAATCACTTTAACTCATCTTTAACCTTAATATCCCTTTAAAACTTCTCCTAACCTTAAAACCTTTCAAAAATCTTTCATTAAACTTAAACCTTAAACTTTATTTTCTACTATCTTTTGTGTTTTCATTTTAAGTGCAACAAAGTGCTGGTGGAAAGGACCAACATCTACAAGGAACAAAGCTTTCACAAGGAATTCAAAGACATTAACCAAGAAGAAGTAGATATGCATAGGGCAATGGATCCATCAAAGTTAGAAGTGTTCTATGAGTGGCCAGAAGATCAGGATCTTCTTTCCCCACCTCATGATAGTAATTTGCAAAAGCGTAGAAGTTCCAATGGAAGAAAATAAGCAATTTATGCTCCTTACAAAGAGCTTGATAAGTGGCTCAATTGACACTTAGTATGTAGAGCTAAACCAAAAACAAATTATAGATTGAAACTACAGGCGAAAAGAAAAGATGGATGTCCAAACATTGTTCAAATGGAAAGTAAAATAGACACTTAGACAAGAAAGGGGCAAGAGTAGTAGTGCAAAAATAGATGATATGATATGATGGATGCAAGAAACGGGCCGGTCCTTCAAGTATTTGCATGATGGAACAATATGAAAATACCTAATTATTGGTTGGACCTGTTTGGCCAAATGTAGACTCATCATAAAGAGGAAGAGCAAGGGAGAGAGGAAAGAGAAGATAACGAGGATGAATAAGGAGAAAAGGAAGGAGATGGCATGGAATTTGAGGAAGAGGAGGATGATTAAATTGAATTTTTAAATTTTATTACTGGATTGTAATTAATCTTGCATAATTTTAATTTTTATCATTGTAGGAGTAGCTTAATAGAACACATTTATATATTTTCTTCGTTTTTGGTTTCAAGTTTTTTGTGTAGGAACCTCACATGAAAGGAGCACTACATTTTCAAACTTACAAAGAACAATGATGGAATCATCCAACATTAGACCATTGCAATGTCATGATATATCGGGTAGCTTCTTTCCTTATTTATTCAGGATTGCACATTAGGGACAATGTGCCATCTAAAGTGTGTGGGAGGGTAACATAGGAAATTTGTTTTTATTTTTATGCTATTATGTATGCTAAACTGTTAAATTTTTGATTGTTTGATTGATTAAATTTGTGAATATTGAGATACCTAAGGATAACCTAAGACATTGTTTGGTATACAACATAAGCCAAAAGGCTAACCCTATTTATTCATCCTTAATACTTATATTTGAGCCAGAAAACACTTCTTAAAGAACCTTCATACAAAATCTGATCCAAAATTGTTAATTTGTATTTACCTTTTTTCTTTGGTCCTAAATACAAGACTACAGATGTTTGAACATACGTATTGAGGGTTAAGTAGATACATCACAATGGATTTTGTAAAAATAGAGTGAAATAGGAAAAATTAGCTTGATATAGTGCTTATAGGTTAGCCAATACGTGCAACAAAAGAAAAGTTCACAAAAGTAAGAAAAACGAGTAGAAAAAGTACTTAAAAGTAAAAACATTTATAAGTGAGATGAATTGAAAAGGAAAAAAGGGGAAAAACTCACAAAAGTAGAAAAATTGTTTTGTAAGTGCACCAAAACTCGTCAGCTAGCCGTAGTTGTTGTATTATGTTGTGACTTCCAATGTGGAGAAATAAGGAAGGTGGGAGAATGATAAATAAGGCGGTGAGTGGGAAAGGGTTACTAAGGGGAAGAATAGGGGAGAAAATGATTTGCCAATACTATTTTCGTGCTTAAAATCATTTTGATGCTCTTTATTCCTGAATCTCATACCTGTCCTAAGCCTCAGAACTTTACTAGCTAAAAACCCATAAGTGATCTAGGTAGACTTATTTATGAATTAACATCATATCAAGTAATTGCATTAATGATTGTTTGTAGTATGATAGGATAATCAAATTACTTGTATAATTATTGATGGACTCATATGTTTGAAAACCTTAATGTTTGTATACTTTGTAATATTCTAAAGTAAGGTGTTTGATATTAAAAGTGGTAAGTCATTTATATATCATGTTGAGATTATGTGTAATTATGAAAAATACCTAGCTATGTATGTCGAAACCAATGTTTGTAATCTACCTGCTCAAGGGTCATCATTTACTTTTTTGTTTTTGTTTTGCTTTACTTGAAGACAAACAATGACTTAAGTGTGGGGGGGTTTGATCTACCGTAATTTGGTGTAGTAGATTAAACTAGTTCTCATACTTGAAGAGCTTGAATACAATCAATTTCATTATGTATGTTTTAGTTAGGTTTTTATATTTTAGTTTAAATTCAATAAAAAGTGCATTTTGAGTCTTTTATTGACCTTGGGTGTCGAATAAGGCCAAAAGGTGAGTTAATGTACTTAGTAATTACACGGGGAGTTTGATGTCACAACATAGGGAGTAGAATGCTAGAATTGCTATACTGCCTTTTGTGTCATGACACAACCATGGGATGTCATGACACACTGATGTTACGACACACCCCTGAAGTTACCCCTGAGCCATGCATAC
This sequence comes from Gossypium longicalyx, assembly GCA_025698465.1. Lineage (NCBI taxonomy): Eukaryota > Viridiplantae > Streptophyta > Magnoliopsida > Malvales > Malvaceae > Gossypium > Gossypium longicalyx. The sequence continues at coordinate 51,296,582 of CM046995.1, forward strand.
TACCTTCAGTGTCGTGATATTGACCTTACATAGGAAACACTTATGAGTCATTAGCGTTTTGGTTTACATAATGGAAATTAAATATGAGAACGTCAGCTGATCTAGGTTTGAGGACAACGAAAACCTTACTCTATAAATAGGCTCTTAAATTACTTCTTTAGGGGATAGTTTGGATATTTGAGATTTTCTTTGTAATTTTAGTTTTAAGTTTTTCCTTTCTTTTAGGCTTTAGGTTTATTTTAGTTCCTTACTATTTATGTTCTTCAGAGAATGTAAGTTGTAAACATGATCAAACTATTGTGGATTTTATGCTTTAATCAATACAATTTAGGATTCTCTTAAACCTTTCTTTTGATTTGTTATTTATGTTTATCTTTATAATCAAGTTTATTATGTTCATGACATCCATGAGGAACTAGTCCTCTTATAGGATATTAGTGAGTGGAGGTATGATTGAATGATTACTATGTATGGTTTTCTTAGCGGATCAACTGTTTGGGAGAGGAAGAACTTAAGCCCTAGTCTTGATGACCATAGGAAATCATTTAGGTGAGAATTAACCCAAAATTGGTATAACCTATCCATGATCACCTTATCCCCAAACCAGTCTCGATTGTGAGGGCGAAAGATAAGTAGTTCTTTCCAACTAATTAGTTTAGTGGAAGATAGACAGGAATTAGTTATGATCATCGAAGTGAGCTAATCATCTATGCTTAGATTTGATTATGTTAGAACTCTTTCACCAAAGTTCACTTTATTTTTGCTACTGTTATTTTCATTATTATAAAAAACCAAAAATCTTTCCCTTATGTTTAGTCGTAATATAATTTATTTAAAGTACTAATTAGATTTATTTGCGTTTAGGTTAAAGTTAATTTAGTACTTGCCTCCCTTGGGTACGATCTTTAGAGTACCCACCTACTTTGTTGTAAAAACTATATTACAACCTAACTCATATACTTGCGAACATCACCTTAAATCCATATATTTAATTGCAATATTCGTACTTTGGACATTGGTACGTCTAGAGGCGGTCAGTAAGTCTTTATGTTGATCTTTGTTTATATGATAATGGTATTGGTAAATCTTTAAGAGAGTGGCTAAAGATGATGATGTGATCCTTGAGGTTACAATATGCTATATATGTGACCCTGTATGTTGTTATTGAAGTACATCTATGAGCATGCTAATGTTTGTTGAGAATGATATGCATACTTGGCATAGATATGTTGAGTTCAAGTAAGTTAGTGTGAAGTATGGTTGCACCTGGATGTCTAAATTATGTATATGCATCTTAGTTGTATGCTATTCTAAATATTCTGATGATAGTGGGTCTAAGCATGATAAGTCTATGTCTATCTCTATAGAGTCATCTAAAGGGGTCTGTCAGGATGAAAAACATGATCTTCTATATGAATCCCTGAAAGAGATTCCATGGCCATGGCACCATATTGTGTAAGACCATAGCTGGGCTATGGAATCATACAGAAAAGAACTAAAGAAAGGTGAGTACCCTAAGGGCTTCTCTATGTGACCCTAGATGATGAGGGGTAATAAATTTATTTTGGTGAAAAGAAAACATTTCAAAGATTTTGATTTTCCCATATAGTGGTCAATTCCTATAGATTCTACTTGCCACCAACCCCAACCCTTAGACACAGAAATCACGGTAGCACAAGCTGAAATATTGAATCTAGGGCAGACTCTAGAGTTAAAAAGGCTTCTTAATGTTAGAAATATCTTTCAATACTACTTGAAGGGAAGGAGCCCAAATGATTGGTGAGCTTTAGACTGTTATCTTTGCGTGAACCCTAAAATGGTTCATTTCATTGAAGAGGCATGGCTGTTTGGGGCCGATGGTAAGTTAGCTTGAGATCTTGCTGGAAAATGGAGGGAGTCCGTTGATTTCTTCTACACTGTCTGTAATATTCATCCCTGCTGCGGGTTTTTCTTCAACTTCAGGGTTCATGGGTGAGTCATTGGGTAGAGACTTAGTCGAAAATGTTGATGACCCCACTGTTCCTCATGCATGTCCTACTCATCTCTTGCCCCTAACACCCTTTTCCTTGTAGCACTCCTAACCCCTCTCCGTCACGAATAGGGTTACGAGTACTACCGAATAATTGAAATATTTATAATTAATTTTGTTCAAAGTCATAAACATAATTAATACCATTCAAACATACAAATATTTTCCCTAAAACGAGCCCTCAAGGCTCTAAGAATACTTTAGAAACAAATTGAGACCAATTTGAAATAATTTGGAAAGTCTAGGAAAAATTCAAAAAAAATTGAAAATAGGGGCATACGACCGTGTGGCCAGGTTGTGTGCCTCACACGGCTGAGACACACGCTCGTGTCTCAGGCCGTGTAACAATCGAAATAGGGACACGTGGTCGTTTCCTAGCCCAGGTCATTGCCCGTGTAACATTCAAACTAGAGACACACGGTTGTGTCCTAGCCTGTGTCTCTGCCTGTGTAACTCACTAAGTAGGGTCACATGGCCGTGTCACATGCCCGTGTGCCGAGCTGTGTAACTCTTGAAATAGCCCCACACCCCCATGTACCAGGCCATGTGCTAGCTAACTTGCACCCTAAGCACTCAACAGATGACACACGGCCGTGTTGCCAAGCCATGTATCTCACACGGCCATGTCACATGCCTGTGTGTTTGGCGTGTGGACCTAAAAAATGTACCTTAAACAACAAGTTTATCATTTCCTACTTGGTTGGGCATTAAGAACTCAAAAACCAGTCATTTAACCTATTCAAAATACGATCAAACATACTCAAAGCATGCCAAAACAATCATCTTAGGTGCCTAACCAATATACCCTCATTGGTACCACATTTTATATCATCAAAACATATCAACTATGCATCATTCAAATCAAGATTTTAAGCATGCCAAAATCACCCAATTTAGCCTAACATATAGCTACCTAAGACATCAAATTTAAAGTTCACACAGATACCAAGCCTTGGATCAAAACAACATACCAAACTTATGGCTTCAAACAAAAACATTTACTTATATAACCAAACCAACATTATACTTATAACTCAATTTACATCCCATTAAAAAAATAACTAACAACAAAGACACCTTAGGTACATGCCATTAAAAAAAGCAAACATCAACACTCTTGAGATCGGGATTGTTGTTGGATGTTGAGTCGACGATCAAAAGAGAAGTACCTAACCTATGCATGGAAAGCAAGACCGCACCCTGAGTAAAACTCAGTGATATTTCTATAATCCAAACATTTAAAGACATAATGATACATGAACTCTTAAATTGAATTATACAATCACACTATTATCTAAGCATACAACTACAAGATATCATAATCTCAGTTTTATGCAAATTACTACATCATTTCATATTGTACTCAATTTTCACATGTTTTCATACTTGATTTGGTTTTAAAAAATATCTCAATTCACATCTCTTGATATATAAATAGCTTTTCATAGATCATTCAACAGCTCATTTACATAATGGTACAAGCCAATTCATATTCAATCCATGAGTGCGTCACTCATATATTTCATTTATGAACACACAACAATTCACATTTGACATTTCATTTTTCAATCCACTTTCTTATTTCCAATTCACATACTTTGCCATTTCAATATCAATTAAAAACTTTATTATTTAATTTTGCCTATTAACACGATTGGGACTCGAATGAATACACTGATCCAACCAACACACCAGTTTGGCACCCAGTGCCTCATTAGATAAATCTGAAGTAATAAATATCCCCAACGCTATATAAATTGACACCTAGTGTCTCATCGGTTAAACCAAAGCAAATTGACACCCAATGCCTCTTCGACTCTAGTCGATGAGATCTCTGAACTCTTCCTATCCTATGGCATGCCATCTATATCCGACTTAGCTCGAAATAGTTAACAAGGTTCCATATCACTTACAAATACATCTAATATCCAATTCTCATATTTCATATTATCATATTTAAACATATATTCAATTCAATTTCTAAATACTCAATACATCCATAATATATTCCAAATTAATCCAATTCAATCAACTATAAATGTAACACCCCTAACCCGTATCCGTCACCATATTAGGGTTAGGAGGTATTACCAATCAAAATACAACTCAGAACAAACTTTCATGCTTTGATTCTATAATTCATATAACTTCCAAATTTATATTCAATCAATATCAACAAGAAATCATGAAAATAGAATACTAAACTCATAACCAAGTATATTTCATTTCACATACCAATCATATATGTATACTTTAACATTTATGGCATTCAAATAATTTAAATATAAAACATCTTATTGTCTTACTAGTCTTATACCATACTTTAAAGCATGCAAACCTACATTATTTCATTCCATATAAATAACATGTACCATTATGACATTTGTTTACTTAACTGCAACAATTGCATAACATGGATACATATATATAATATCCTACTTAGCATAATCTGAATATATCATCAACTTAACCAATTAAACCACTCAAATAAATTAACCAAAACATTCAAATAATGTTCCATTTAAAACCGATACAAAAACCATATTCATTATTTATCTATTCGACTAACAAAATTTACTTGTACATATACATTGATTTTCAAATAACTAACGAATCAATATAACCTTTGTAACACCGCAAACCCGACCTAGACGTTATGACCGGATTTGTGATGTTACATTGAAGTGCATTTTGAAAAGTGTCATTCTTTTTGAAAAAAAAATCTTTACTATATTAAAACCCTCATAATGGTCTTTTATAAAACTTTTAAGTTTTTATTTCTTTGTTGAAAACTCAAGTAGGTTAGCAAAAGTTTAATCATTTTTGGTTGTTATTACATTTTAAACAAAATGTTTGTTACAGAAGCTTTTGAAATACGTTATAGTAGCTTGGTGTTTTGAAAATAGATATTTTTTAGGAAAACTCGTGTCCTACTGCTAGTAGATATAAATCAAAATAAGTAAACTCCAAATTAAAGTAAAATTTATAGTGGCCTTATTACATAACAATTACCCAAATTAAATAGCTTAAAGATTAAAGGTTTAAAATAGTAGCAAAAGTAGTTGTGTGGCCTCCACCGAGTCCCTCGCATCACTGACCCCTCTAAGGATTACCTGCACAGGAAGATAAAAGGGTGAGTTTAGATAAACTCAGTGTGTAATCCCTTATTAAACAAACAATTAGTTATACAATAGGCAAATACAGTTTGGGCCTAAGCCCATTTCAATAACAGTCCATCCCTACACTCCATGTGGGGATAAAATCAACCCACCCATCCCTACACTCTAAAAAGTAGCACTGGTTGCGACACTAAACAGTATTTATAGCAGAGTTGCCAGTCCAGTACACTTCCTCTAAATATATTAAACCCACCCCCATGCAATATGTCATGTCATAATATCATACGTGTATGCAACATGTCATGCTCAAATATAGTAAAACATATCATAGGGGTATATCAGTCATTTTACCTCTTAAGGGTATAACAGTCATTTCATCAGTATGGGGTCCAAGTATACTTATCGACCCAATAGTAGGTCCACAGTTGTCTCAGACGACCCGTGTAACCATAACAGTCAAACAGTAAAAATGGGCCCAAAGCCTAAAACACGATGCATGTGGGCCCATACGCACGTGTGGCCCAATAACCCCAAACATGGCCTTGGCCGTGCGAACTACACAGCCTGGCCCAATAATCTCTGCACACCCGTGTGGGGCCCATGAGCCCGTGGGGCCCACGCAGCCCATTTTGGCCCACTGTAGCCCAAAATGGCCTAAGTCCATGAAATCGCTTATGGTGGCCTCTACGATAGAATGCCCACGTTTTGTACATTCAATTCACCACACGAGCGAGCGCACGCTCATGTAGGACACTAGCCATATTTTCCAGCTTGTGCCGAGTTACGATAAAAGCAGTGTGATTACACACCTGTTTGCGAAACGTGTGTCTACCTCAAGAATTCCCCAGACCTACATTCAATCTAGATATTCCGTTAGTCACTTGATACTAGAGTTAATCACCCTTCTTTATCCCAAACTTAAAATAACATCCAATACTTGCCTTGATTGTGAGAGTGATTAGCCCTGCTAGAACCATTGACGAAGGCTGATTTACTCTCCTAATCGAATAGCTGCATTGATAGCGAAACCCATTAACGATGATCACAAGAACACATGACTTGAGACTATAATATGGCTTATTGAATACACAAAACCAAGAATAGGTGAAAATAGGCAATCAGCCAACACCCTCCTAAACAAGTCATGCACCAATTGAGCACAATAATCGCAAACAAAATTACCTTGATCGAGTGAAGAGAAAGGTTTTGATTGCTTTAGTATTTACTAGTAACTCCTTCGCTCCCTGAGAAATTCCAGAAACCGAAAGAAACACCACACCTAAGAGAAAGAAGATAAGAATCGACAAGAAGGGAAGGAGTATTCAGCTTTTAACAGTGCGAGAGTACTTATCAACTTGTTGAAGAACAACACCTAACCACAACAAAAGAGATGGAGTATTCAGTCATAGCAGCAAGGTGGACAAAAATAAACTTTGATAACCACGAGAGTCGAAAGAAGGGAGACGGTATATTTCGCCAAAGGCCGAAAAAGAGAGGAAGGGTGAAAAAAAGAAGAAGAAAAGGTGTATTCTGTCAAGAAGGGAAACGTTGGAGTAAGGGAGAGGAAGAAAGGAGTCGGCTCACCACCAAGGCAGAGATATTCGACCAAAGAGACTTATTCGAGAGAGAAGAGGAGCAAAGGCAATCGGTTACCAAAAATGTTAAAGGAGAACAATCCGAAATAGACCAAAATGACAAAAATGAAACAACCCAAAAAGAACCACAATTCGCAAAAACCCAAAAGAAAATAGAGAGAAAAGACCTCAAAAGAGACAATGCCGAAAGTTTTAGAGGAAAGCACTCAGTTGAAATCCCTATGCCCACTACCCAATTTCGGCACAACTCCACTACATCTCAAACTCCACTTTTTCCTCCCCTTATCTCTCTTCTAGAATCTCTCCACCTTATTCTACTCAACTGCCCATTCAAACTCCCACTAAACACTTCAATTTCGGTCAACCTAGGATACTTCCCTAGCTCTTGTAGCAAAAATAAAATGCTCCTACCCTGCCAATGCTTGAACCTCAGACCCCAAGAAACACACCACACGCCACTTACCACTAGACTAGCATGCTTTTTATGACAATTTTTATCTACAATAATTCAAAAGACTACTAGCTAAAGACCATGGTTTATTCTTAAAAAAAAAACAAAGTTTTTACAAATGCCCAGGCTTGAACCCAAGACTTCTCAGGCACTTCCCAGAACACTTAACCATTGAAATAGACATGCATTTTGTTACACAAGATACAGAAAATAAGTACCTACATTTTGGGGCGTTACAACCTTACATATCATTATTTTAAATCATAAACATATACTAGTACACCACAAATAAATGACATGCATTTTACTAACTTATGCATTACATATTATAACTCAATACACATTTATCATTTACTCCATAACCGAAACACATAACCAAACACCACCATATATATATATATATATACCTTGAGATAATATTTATATCATATCAACACATCATGTGCAAAAATATATGTATATGCAAGCGCTAAATCATAGAGTTGATTATAACCATCCCATATATTCTCCTCATATAACCAAATACATAAGTACATTATAAACAATTTCCAAACCAATTCATATTACAAATTGTATTTCTCAACAATAAGTCATTAAACCGAATATATATGCCCAAAATACAAAACTTACATACCATATAATAAACATATCAAAATAATCTCCTTCCATGTTCGAACTTAACCAAGTATCATTTAATGCCAATTCACATAATAACACCTTAATCAAACATAACAACCAATTTCACATATACTTTTATCTATGCATAACCATAGCTGAATCAACCATATACACATCCAAAATCATCAACCATTTCTAAAGCATATAACACATATAAACTTGACTAAAGTTTTCATACACTCTCATAACATATTAGCCATTTTCGTATGGCTTAATATATACATAATTTCAATCTTAACAAAATACAACCTAGCTTATACATGTCATAGATTCAAGTTTAAACTTATCAAATACCAAAAATAGTCAATAGTGTGATAGACTTTGCTGACAATCCCCGAGCTTGTAACTTGAATCCAAAATCTATAAAACAGCGGTAAACATAAACACACACAGTAAGCTATTATAGCTTAGTAAGTTATAAGCAAATAAACAACTAATTGATATAATCAATTCATTAAAACCAAACCAAATTATACTATGATAATCACATTAAATCTCAAACTTATAATTTCATGTATAACATACACTTTCACATATAAACTTATTCATGGACGAATATACATATATCTATTATCAATGAAATATTCAATTTCAAAACCATAGTACCATCATATAACCGAATATACATAAACCCACATACATATATTCATAAATCATTTCATAAATATTCACATGTTATAATCAAAAGGTCGAATACCCTTTCCATATGCACATACATTTTTCATTTACATTATACATGTTTTACAACATATATCAAGTAACCTACTTACCTTATTTCAAATAGAGAATAAGCTATCATATGCCTGATCTCTTTAGCTTATTTTACACATTTAATAACAACTATCATTGCTCGTTGAACCGTTCAAAATTGATTAGGACACTCAGGAAATCACATATATCATACAATGCCAACGTCCCAGACGTGGTCTTACATGCTATCTCATATCGATGCCACTGTCCTAGATAGGGTCTTACATGAATCAAATACGATGCCGATGTCTCAAACATGGTCTTATACGTAATCACATATATCGATGCCAACATTCTAGACGTGGTCTTACACGTAAACACATATCGGATCCTATGTCATGACATATGTATCCTAGCTATTCCTAAGGTTCGTACAAGGCTTTCAGATCTCATAACTCGATCAAATCGAACTTGTAAATTTAGTTCCCAAGTATATACACAATCGGCTATTATGTATACAAACTCATAAAATTTAGATCAGCATTTTACATTCACATATATTCAAAATTTACAGCATTTATTTGCTTATAAACTTACCTCAGACGATGAAAATCGAAACGAGACAGCTAATCGACAACTTTAGTTTTTCCCCGATCCAAATCCGATTTCTTTGGTTCTTGATCTAAACATATTCAAATTAAACTTATTCAAAATATTTTCACTCAATTTAGTCCAAAAACACATAAATGGGAAAATTACCATTTTACCCCTAACATTTTACATTTTTTACAATTTAGTCCAAATTGCACAAAACACAAAACATGCATAATTTGAGTACACCATGCTTAAGCCGAATGTTCCTTGTGTTCATACAGGTCCATACATTTCATTTATTTTACATTTTAGTCCCTCAATGTATTATTTTTTCTATTTAGTCCTAATTACTCAAAATCATCAAAAATTTCAATACAAAACATGTTAATCCAAAACATATCTTTCATATTTCATCAACTAGAATCACAAAAGCTCAAATATTCATCAATGGAATAACTCAAAATATTCATCACAATCAAAAATTCAAGCATGGGCTTTGTCCATTACACTGTAATGATCTCAAAAATGTAAAAATTATCAAAAATCGAGCTAGTTACATACCTTGATTAAACTTCCAAAGTGCCGAATACCTAAAGCTTTATTTGTTTTCTTTTTTTTTTTATTCAGTCATGAGAAAATAATGAACTAATGGCTCTTAATTATGTTATAATATAACATATATTAACATATTATCTAATTTGCATATTTAACCTTTATTATAAAATATGAAACCATTATAACATAAGGTTACTACCATCCATCCCATATATTAATGGTCTAATTGCAACTTAAATGCCTCAATTTAGAAAGACAACAACAATTCGGCCCTTACACATTAAACTATCAAGTTTTCATTTGACACAATTTAGCCCTTTTATTTAATCGGGCACTCAAACGACAAAATTAAATCATGAAAATTTCACACATATAAATTCACACATAATAAATACAGAAAATAATTTTTAAATATTTTTTTTACTTGAATTCGTGGTCCCAAAACCACCTTTTCAAATAGGGTCAAATCGGGCTGTTACAACTCTTTCCCCTTAGGGATTTTTGTCCCTGAAAATCTTACCGGTGAATAGGTTTGGATAACATTCTTTCATTGCATCCTCTGGCTCCCACGTTGTTTCTTTAACTTCGTGTTTATGCCACAGTACTTTCATTATCAAAATTTTCTTATTTCACAATTCCTTAACTTCGCGAGCCAGAATATGAATCGATTCTTCCTCACATGTCATATTAGACTTAATCTAAATCTCTGGCGGATTAATCACATATGAGGTATCAGATCGATATCTATGAAGCATCGAAACATGGAATACATTATGGATCTTTTCTAACTCAGGTGGCAACAACAGTCTATAAGCAACCGGCCCGATAAGTTCTATAATCTCATCTGGCCCGATACGCTCTATAATTTCATCCGGCCCAATAAATCTTGGACTCAACTTGCCTTTACGACCAAATCTGAGTATTTTCTTCCTTGGTGAGACTTTCAAAAAGACTTTATCCCTGATTTGAAACTCTATATCTTTTCATTTCAAGTCCGCATACGATTTCTGACGATCTGACGCTATTTTTAGACTTTTATGGATTACTTTTACTTTCTCTTAAGTCTTTCCGATCAAATTGACCCCGTGTATCTTGTTTTCACTGAGCTCTATCCAATACAATGATGTACGACATTTACGACCATATAAAGCTTTGTAAGGTGCTATTTTGATACTCGATTGAAAGCTATTATTGTACGCGAATTCAATCAAAGGTAAGTACCGTTCCCACGTACCTTCAAACTCAAGAATGGAACATCTCAACATATCCTCAAGCACCTGAATGATTCGTTCAGACTGTCCATCTATCTGCAGATGAAAAGCTGTGCTGAAATGTAATTTAGTACCTAGTGCATCTTGCAGCTTCTTCCAAAATTGCGATGTAAAACTTGGATCTCGATCCGAAACAATAGAAGTAGGTACTCCGTGTAATCTCACAATATGAGAAACATATAACTCTGTAAGTTTTTCGAGCGAGTAATTTGTATGAACCGGAACAAAATGAGCCGATTTAGTCAATCTATCCACAATAACCCAAATTACATTTTTCTTGCTCAGTGTCAACGGTAAACCGGATACAAAATCTATTGTAACTCTGTCCCATTTCCACTTAGGTATAATGATCGGTTGAAGCAATCCAGAAGGAACTTGATGTTTGGCTTTTACTTGCTGACAGACTAAACATTTCGAAACAAAGTAAAAAATGTCTCATTTCATATCATGCCACCAATAAAGCTGTTTCAGATCATTATATATTTTCGTACTACCTAGGTGAACAGATAATCGACTATTGTGAGCTTCATTCAAAATCATCTGAATTAACTCTGGATTCTTCAGAACACATATTCAATTTCTAAACCTCAAACAGCCCTCAGCATCAACTCTAAACTCTAAATCAATATTCAAGTCACATTGGCTCTGCTTTGCTAGCTAATCATTATCAACTTTCTGGGCATCACAAATTTGTTGAACAAATAATGGTCTTGCTTTTAATTCAGCTATTATCGAACCATCAAAGCAAACAGTGATTTCAGCTTAGAGCATCAGCAACAACGTTAGCCTTTCCCAAATGGTAGTTAATCATAAGCTCATAGTCTTTTAACAGCTCTAACCATCGGCGTTGTCTCAAATTTAGATCTTTCTAAGTCATCAAATATTTTAGGCTCTTGTGATCAGAATAAACATGACATTTCTCACCGAATAGATAGTGATGCCATATTTTCAATGCAAACAAAATAACTGCCAATTCTAGGTCGTGTGTCGGATAGTTCTTTTCATGCGGCTTTAACTGTCTCGAGGCATAAGCTATAAATTTGCCTTCCTGCATCAAAACACAACCCAAACCATTTAAAGATGCATCACTATAGATAACAAATTCTTTACCCGAATCTAGCTGAACTAGCACTGGAGCTTCGGTCAAAAGGGCTTTCAACTGATCAAAACTTTTCTGGCACTTTTCTAACCACTCGAACTTAACAACTTTCTGTAATAGCTTCATCATCGGGGTTGCAATCATAGAGAAACCTTTCACGAACCGTCTATAGTAACCAGCAAGTCCTAGAAAAGTTCAGACTTCAGAAACATTTTTCGGAGTTTTCCAATCAAGTATAGCCAAAATTTTATTTGGATCAACCCGAATACCTGATGCTGATACAACATGTCCCAGAAAACTAACTTCACGTAACTAGAACTCACATTTACTAAACTTTGCATACAACTGTTTATCTCACAAAGTCTGTAACACAAGTCTCATATGTTTGGCATGCTTGATTTCATCACGGGAATAGATCAAAATGTCTTCTATGAACACAACCACAAATTGATCCAAATACTGTTTGAAGATCTGATTCATCAAATTCATGAAAACAGTAGGTGCATTAGTAAGTCTGAAAGGCATAACCAGAAACACATAGTATCCTTACCTCGTTCGGAAAGTAGTCTTTGGCACATCGGAATCTTTAACTCGTAACTAATAGTAGCCTGATCTCAAATCTATCTTTGAAAACACTGTAGCCCTTTTCAGTTGATCAAACAGGTCATCAATCTGTGGCAACGGATATTTATTCTTTATAGTCACCTTATTAAGTTGTCTATAGTCGATGCACATTCTCATAGTTCCGTCTTTCTTTTTCACAAATAAAACTGGTGCACTCTAGGGAGAGAAACTCGGTCATGTGAAGCCTCTATCTGTCAACTCTTGCAACTGAGCTTTCAATTCTTTTAGTTCATGTAACATCCCGAATAGGGCCTAGTCAGAATAGTGGTTTCAGGACCACAAATTCAATATCAAAATATTTATTTTATGATTATTATGAGGCCTAGAATATGAGAATATTAATGTGATAAAGTTTCACGAAGAAATTCTATGGGTAAAGTGCCCAATTGGAAAATAAGTACCAAATTGAATAAATTGTAAAACTTGGATCCTAGAAGCAATTTGTATGAAATTGCTTTAGATTATAAATTAGAATGTCTTAAAGAGAAATTTACCCAATTTCTAGGTTTTTGGACAAAAATGGGCTTGTATGGATGACATTTCAAAGAAAAGGCTTAAGGGCATTTTGGTCATTTGATAATTTAATGAAATAAAATGGGAAAAAGAAGGAAAAAAATCAGCTATTCTTCTTCCTTGTCCAGCTGAAATTCTCAAGTCACCATAGCTAGGGTTTTCAACATTTTCAAGCTCAATAGTAAGTGCTCTCAAGCCCCATTTTTAATGTTCTTCGTATTTTTAAAATCCCGATAGCTTACTCTCTCTATTTCTACCCATATTTCATGCTAGGGTTCATCTTTAGAAATTTACCCATGCATGATTTACTTGTATTTTGATGGTTTATGAAGGAATATGAAAGTCAGATGTGTGTTAAACATCTTTTCCTAGGTGATTTTCATGAAAAACCCCTAAAAGGACCTTTTTACAAAAGGTGTAAAATGTGTGTTAGAAATGAGAAATAATGGAAAAATGTGGGCTGCCATATGAGGGAAAAACATTCAGCTAGGCTTTGGTAAGATAGAAATTACATGCATTTCATTATACAAGCCTAGGGACTAAATTATAAAAATGTGAAAAGTTAGGGGCAAAACGGTCACATGGACTTAGGGTGAAATTTAGAATTGAAAAGTATAATGTGAGTTGTTAATGATTTATTTTTATTATTATAGACCTTGAGGAATAAATTTTAGAGGTCGATTGAGGAAAACGAAAGGTTTCGAAATAACCGAAACACGATACCAAGACGAACACCAGGTAAATTCTGATAACTTAAAGTAAACTCATAATATGCCTAACTACATGATTTATGAATGTATGATAATTTCATTTGACGATGGCATCAAAATACATGAAATGTATCTTTAATAATGACATGTTAATAAATGTCTCGGTTGAGGTTAAAAAGGAAGTTCAGTGGATAAAGCACGATTTACATGTTACTTGAGATCCTGCATGTGTTGCAAAAGGATTTAGCCTGGACGGGTAATCCGTTGATCTCAAATATAAAAAAGATCTAGCCCGGACGGGTGTTCCTTAAGTGATCGAGCCTCCCGAAGAATATGTGTGCATTGTGGATTTAGCCCGGACGGGTAATTCGATTAGGGTCTGAATTTAGCCTGGACTAGTAATTCAGATCCGAGCTCATTAAGGGTGTTTGTCGCTATAAGGGATTTAGCCTGGACTGGTAATCCCGACATCACTTTATGAGTTTACGATATGGGGGATTTAGCCTGGACTGGTAATCCCGCCGTAAAATGTAAGGTTCATGGGAGTGCATATCTGAAATGATCATTCTTATGAATTGACGGTAAATGGATACTCCATCGAGATTTCCTAGAAATTCAATGAGATTAATATGGTGTATATAAATGAAATGATGAACGATGAGCTCATCTAAGACAAATTACATGGTACATTATTATTGTGACTAACTTATTGATTGAGTGCATGTGATAGGAAAACCATTTCATTCTTGTTGGTTCTATTGCTTAATATGATTGTATGCTAATCAATGGATAAGTTTACTTTCAAGTTATTCGGGCTTACTAAGCATGTAAATGCTTACCCCTCTCTTTTTCCCTGTCTTACAGAGCTCGAGGACTCGTAAAGATTGAAAGACGGTTGGAGAGTCAACACACTATCAGCTAGTCTAGCTTTGGTATAAAGACACTTTTATTTTGTTCAAAGGCATGTATAGGGCTTTGGTTCATTTTGTGATATGTGTCATTTGAATTGCCCATATGAAGGCTTGTAAAAGTTTACATATCTTCTTGTATTTGGCCTTGGAAATTGGCTTATTTTGAAGTGGGCTATGACCTACAAATTTATGCATGCTTATGTTTGCATGGGATGGCTTGACCATAATTGGCAATGAGTTACAAAGAATGAGCCAATCTAAAAAGTGTCAATGAGACATGGAAATCCTTAAATAAAAGGAAATAACCTAGCATGTGTTAAACCGATGATATGAGGTTTACATGCAATGAGGTTTATTAAGGTTATATGTAAGTGTATAATTTGGCCTTATTATGTATTAAGGTAACCTATAAGTATGATTGGTTGATAGAGGGTGACCAAAGGCTTGGAAAATAGCCTTACAAGGTCCACACGGGTAGACACACGGGCATGTGTCTAGGCCGTGTGTGACACATGGATCGCCCCTAAGGGCGTGTGGTATGGCCGTGCATCCCCTGCACCTAAAATTTTAAGTCAGTTTTGAGCACGTGCTAGACACACGAGCGTGTGTCTTGGCCATGTTCCCCTAAATGCATGCTGACATCATAAACAGAGTGCTCGAGTTTTTGGACACGAGCAGCCACACAGGCCTATCTAGGCCGTGTGAAGGACACGGGCCAGGGGCATGGGCGTGTGCTCGGCTGTGTGAAATCCCCTGTAGGTTCAAAAAGAAAAATAATTTTCATAAATTCAACACAGGTAGAGGACACGGGCGTGTCCCAAAGCACACGGGCGTGTAAGGCTTTACCTAGGAAAATTTTTATGAACTTCTGTAAGTTCTTGGTTTAGTCTCAGATCATTTTCAATGTATGTCTAGGGCCTCATAGGCCTATAATAGGGACATTATGATGCAATTTAATCTATTTTATATTGGAATGAAATTTTATAGCCCGTATTTCCTGAAAATGTTCAAGTTCATGTCTGGTGATGCCTCCTATCCTGTCTTAGTGTCGGGTACAGGTAAGGGGTGATACATTTAGTGGTATCAGAGATACGATTTAGTCAGTTCTAGGACTACTGTAGAGAGTATCGAGTTTTGCTATACATGCCATTATTCGAACATTAATAGTGTGACATCTCCTAACTGTTTAAATTGTTTTTGAATATAGTAAATGTCTTCCAATCAAGCACTAGATGAGTCCGAGGGAGCTGAGAGCCTTGCTCCAGCTTCCGTACAACGATCTATTTCTACTAGTAGTAGAAGGCTTATGTCTGAAGGCCGGAAAGGGGCCAGAGCTGCCTTCTTTGACATGATGGATGAATGGTTTGGGGATTATTTGAGGAATCGCCCCAACATACCACGACCTGCTCCGCCCCCTAAACAACCTGATGAAGAATTGCCACGAGGTATGGCACTGGTAAGAATTGTTAAAACCCCTATAGATAAGCTTAAGAAGTATGGGGCTGAGGATTTTAGAGCTAAGATTGATGATGATACTGAGAAAGCCGAGTTCTGGCTCGAGAATACTACACGGGTACTAGACGAATTATCATGCACAACTGAGGAATGCTTAAAGTGTACCGTGTCTCTCCTGAAGGATACTACATACCCTTGGTGGAAGACTGTATCTTCAGTGGTACCAAAGGAAAACATCACTTATGAATTTTTCCAAGAAGATTTTAAGAAGAAATACATCAGTCAAAGGTTCTTAGACTCGAAGTGAAAGGAGTTCCTGGAACTCAAACAAGGAAATAAAACTGTAGCGGAATACGAAAAGGAGTTTGTAAGGCTAAGTCAGTATGCGACTGAGTGGGTTCAAACAGAGTCAGAAATGTGTAAACATTTTGAGGAAGGTCTGCATGAGGAAATCAGACTGTTAATTGGGATCCTTGAAATACGAGAGTTCGCTGCATTAGCCGATCAAGCCAAGAAGGCCGAAGAGCTCAGTAATGAAAGAAAGCAAGCAAAGAGAGAGGCTCAAGTTTCAAGCAAGAGGTCCAGCAGTACGGCGCTCTCATTTCCCACAAAGAAATCAAGGAGCCAATATAAACGCTTCACTTCATCGGTAGGATATTCAGGTAGAACGAGAAGCTCCAAACGACATAATCAGAAGTCTTCCTCCCCGATGGTGACTAGTGTAGGGAGTGTAGATGACCGAAAGAAAAAGAGTAAAAGATGTAACAAATTTCACTCCAGAGAGTGCCGAATGAAGAGCACTGCATGTTTTAGATGTGGTTCTCTTGACCACTTCCTCAGGGACTGCCCAGAGCGAAATGAAAAAGAAGTGGAAGTAGCCCCAAAGTCGAGTGCTCCTATTGCACGAGGTAGACCTTTGAGGTTTCCTGGAAGTGCTTGTGGCAGTCGAGTTTCGGCCAAAGACCCTAAAAAATCAACGGCTGAAGCCTCGACAAGAACGTATGCAGTACGCGCTCGAGAGGAAGCCTCTGCTCCTGATGTCATCACATATACTTTTTCTCTTTTTAATACATGTGTTGTTGCCTTAATTGATCCAGGGTTGACGCATTCATACATTTGCATGAGATTGGTGTCTAGTATGAACATACCCACTGAACCCACGAAATTTATTATTAGAGTATCGAAACAATTAGACAAGTCAGTCTTGGTTGATAAAGTCTGTAAGAATTGTCCTTTGACAATTCAGGGTCATTGTTTTCTGGCTAACCTTATGTTGTTACCATTTGGTGAGTTTGATGTAATACTTGGTATGGATTGATTAACCCTGCATGATGTAATTGTAAACTGTGGTAGCAATTATATTGAATTGAAATGCCTAGATGGCGAGGTTCTATAGGTTGCTTCAAGAGAATTGGGTACACCGCCAGTTGTAGTCACAGCGATGGTGGCTCAGAGATATGTGAGAAAAGGGTATGAAGCTTATCTTGCTTTTGTATTGAACATTAAGGAAACAGAGTTGAAGATTGAGTCTGTGCCAATAGTATATGAATATCTCGACGTGTTCCCGGAAGAATTACCCGGATTACCTCCTGAAAGAGAGATAGAGTTTGGCATTGAACTAATGCCAGGAACAGCTCCCATTTCTATTGCTCCATACTGGATGGCGCCAATCGAGCTGAAAGAGTTAAAAGCACAGTTATAAGAGTTGACGGATAAAGGTTTTACAAGGCCAAGTTTTTCACCTTGGGGTGCCCCCGTATTGTTTGTAAAGAAGAAAGATGGTTCGATGAGGCTATGTATAAATTATCGCCAACTGAACAAGGTAACTATTAAGAATAACTATCCTTTGCCAAGGATCGATGATTTGTTCGACTAGTTAAGAGGAGCTACCATGTTCTCTAACATAGACTTGAGGTCCGGCTACTACCAGTTGCGAGTTAAGGAATTGGACGTGCCTATGACAGCTTTCAGAATAAGGTATGGCCACTATGAATTTCTTGTCATGCTGTTTGGGTTAACAAATGCACCGACCGTATTCATGGACCTAATGGATAGAATCTTTTGGCCATACTTAGATAAGTTCGTTGTTGTGTTCATTAACAACATCTTGATTTCTTCCAAAGATGAGAGAGAGCATGCAAAGCATCAAAGAACTGTGTTGGGCTTTGTTATCGTTGAATGGAAACCACCTAAAAATGTAATCGAGGTAAGAAACTATTTGGGCTTAGTCGGTTACTATCGAAGATTTGTGAAAGGATTCTTCATAATAGCAACTCCAATGACGAGGTTGCTACAGAAAGACGTTAAGTTTGAATAGACAGAAATGTGTCAACAGAGTTTCGAGAAGTTGAAGACACTATTGACTGAAGGTCCTGTTCTAGTATTGCCCGAGTCAGAAAAAGACTTTGTGGTCTACAGTGATGCATCATGATTGGACTAGGTTGTATACTTATGCAATATGGAAAGGTGATAGCCTATCCTTCACGATAGTTGAAACCACACGAAAAGAACTATCCAACGCACGACTTAGAGCTTGTTGCCATTTTATTTGCCTTGAAAATTTAGAGGCATTATTTATATGGTGAAACTTGTCGTATATTCACAAACCACAAGAGTTTGAAGTATTTGATGCCTCAAAAAGAATTGAATCTGAGACAGCAGAGATGGTTAGAATTAATTAAAGATTATGAGCTGATCATTGACTATCACCCGGGAAAGGCGAATGTGGTCGCCGACGTGTTAAGCAGAAAATCCTTGTTTGCACTGAGAGCCATGGACGCTCGGTTAGCATTGCTTGATGATGGTTCAGTTTTGGCAGAGCTAGAGGCTAGGCCTACATTTTTGTAGGAAATTTATAATGCTTAAACTAATGATAGTGACCTGCAAGCTAAAAGAACTCAATGTGAGTCGGGCATTGAATCAGATTTTTGGATTAGTCTTGATGGATGTTTAACATTCAGAGATAGAGTTTGCGTGCCCAAAGATGATGAGCTTATTCAAAAAATCTTGCAAGAAGCACATGATAGACGTTTGTCTATTCTTCCAGGAAGTACCAAGATGTACAATGATTTGAAGAAAATGTACTGGTGGAACGGCATGAAAAGAGACATCTTTGAATTTGTATCAAAATGCTTGATATGTCAGCAAGTCAAAGCAGAACATCAAGTACCTTCAAGTTTGTTACAGCCTATGATGGTCCTCGAATGGAAGTGAGATAAAGTTACTATGGATTTCATGACAGGATTGCCATTGACCCCGAAAAAGAAAGATGCCATATGGGTTGTGGTGGATAAGTTAATGAAGTCGACTCTTTTTATTCCGGTAAGAATGGATTACTCTTTTGATAAGTTGGCCAACTTGTACATATCAGAGATTGTGAGGTTACACGGGGTACTGTTGTCGATTATTTCAAACAAAGACCTGAGGTTCACTTCGAGATTCTAGAAGAAGTTACAAGAACCCTTGGGTACAAAGTTGAGCTTTAGTATAGCTTTTCACCTGCAGACCGATGGTCAGTCTGAGCGGATGATTTAGATTCTTGAGGATATGTTGCAATGTTGCATCCTCGAATTTCAAGGTAGCTGGGAAAAATACTTGCTATTGGTAGAATTTGCCTACAACAACAGTTTCCAGACGAGTTTGAAGATGGCAGAAAGTGCTGAACTCCATTGTATTGGACAGAACTCAAAGAGAGTCAGATTCACGGAGTTGACCTGATCAAGGAAACTGAAGAAAAGGTTAAAGTGATACGTGACTGTTTGAAAGAAGCATCGGATTGGCAAAAGTCATATGCTGATTTGAAACGAAAAAAGATTGAGTTCCAAGTTAGAGATAGAGTATTCTTGAAAGTATCTCCATGACAAAAGGTGTTAAGATTTGGCCGAAAAGGCAAACTGAGTCCGCGATTTATTGGACTGTACGAGATCACCAAAAGAGCTGGACCATTAGCCTATCGTTTGGCATTGCCACCTAAATTGGAAAAGATTCACGACGTGTTCCATGTATCTATGTTAAGGCGATATCGATCAGAGCTCTCCCATGTGATTTCACCGACTGAGATTGAAATTAAACCAGACATGACTTATAGTGAGGAACCGGTCAAGATTTTGGCTCATGAGGTTAAACAGCTGAGAAATAAAGATGTGGCTTTGGTAAAAGTTTTATGGCATCGGCATGGTGTAGAAGAGGCTACATGCCATGAGAAGCCAATATCCGAACCTGTTTACTAGTAACATTTTCGAAGACGAAAGTCCCTAATGGGGGAAAATGTAACATCCCGAATAAGGCCTAGTCGGAATAGTGGTTTCGGGACCACAAATCTGATATCATAATATTTATTTTATGATTATTATGAGGGCTAGAATATGAGAATATGCATGTGATAAAGTTTCATGAAGAAATTCTATGGGTAAAGTGCCCAATTGGAAAATAAGGACCAAATTGAATAAATTGTAAAACTTGGATTCTAGAAGCAATTTTTATGAAATTTCTTTAGATTATAAATTAGAAGGTCTTGAAGAGCAATTTTCCCAATTTCTAGGTTTGTGGACAAAAATGGGCTTGTATGGATGACATTTCAAAGAAAGGGCTTAAGGGCATTTTGGTCATTTGGTAATTTAATGGAATAAAATGGGAAAAAGAAGGCAAAAATCAGCCATTCTTCTTCCTTGTCCAGCCTAAATTCTCAAGTCACCATAGCTAGGGTTTTCAACATTTTCAAACTCAATAGTAAGTGCTCCCGAGCTCAGTTTTTAATGTTCTTCGTATTTTTGAAATCCCGGTAGCTTACTCTCTCTATTTCTACCCATATTTCATGCTAGGGTTCATGTTTAGAAATTAACCATGCATGAGTTACTTGTATTTTGATGGTTTATGGAGGAATATGAAAGTTGGATGTGTGTTAAACATCTTTTCCTAGGTGATTTTCATGAAAAACCCTAAAAAGACCTTTTTGCAAAAGGTGTAAAATGTGTGGTAGAAATGAGAAATAATGGAAAAATGTGGGCTGCCATATGAGGGAAAAACATTCAGCTAGGCTTTGGTAAGATAGAAATTACATGCATTTCATTATACGAGCCTAGGGATTAAATTGTAAAAATGTGAAAGGTTAGGAGCAAAACAGTCACATGGACCGGGGGTGAAATTTAGACTTGAAAAGTATAATGTGAGTTGTTAATAATTTATTTTTATTGTTAATGAAATGTATCTTTAAAAATGACTTGTTAATAAATGTCCCCGGTTGAGGTTAAAAAGGAAGTTCGGTGGATAAACCATGATTTACATGTTACTTGAGATCCTACATGTGTTGCAGAAGGATTTAGCCTGGACGGATAATCCGTTGATCTCAAATATAAAAAGGATCTAGCCCAAACGAGTGTTCCTTGAGTGATCAAGCCTCCTGAAGTATAAGTGTGCATTGTGGATTTTGCCCGGACGAGTAATCCGATTAGGGTCTGAATTTAGCCTGGACTGATAATTCAAATCCGAGCTCATTAAGGGTGTTTGTCGCTATAATGGATTTAGCCTGGACTGGTAATCCTGGCATAAAATCTGAGGTTTACAGGAGTGCATACCTAAAATGATCATTCTTATTAATTAACAGTAAATGGATAATCCATCGAGATTTCCTAGAAACTCAACGGGATTAATATGGTGTATATAAATGAAATGATGATCTAAGAAAAATTACATGGTACATTATTATTGTGACTAACTTATTGATTGAGTGCATGTGATGGGGAAACCATTTCATTCTTGTTGGTTCTATTGCTTAATATGATTGTATGCTAATCAATCCGTAAGTTTACTTTCTAGTTATTCAGGCTTACTAAGCATGTAAATGCTTACCCCTCTCTTTTTCCCTGTCTTACAGAGCTCGATGACGTATAAAGATTGGAAGACGGTTGGAGAGTCAACACACTATCAACTAGTCCAACTTTGGTATAAAGACACTTTTATTTTATTCAAAGGCATGTATAGGGCTTTGGTTCATTTTGTGATATGTGTCATTTGAATTGCCCATATGAAGGCTTGTAAAAGTTTACATATCTTCTTGTATTTGGCCATGGGAATTGGCTTATTTTGAAGTGGGCTATGACCTATAAATTTATGCATGCTTATGTTTGCATGGGATGGCTTGACCATAATTGACAATGAGTTACAAAAATGAGCCAATCTTAAAAGTGTCAATGAGACATGGAAATCCTTAAATCAAAGGAAATAACCTAGCATGTGTTAAACCGATGATATGAGGTTTACATGCAATGAGGTTTATTAAGGTTATATGTAAGTGTATAATCTGGCCTTATTATGTATTAAGGTAACCTATAAGTGTGATTGGTTGATAGAGGGTGACCAAAGGCTTGGAAAATAGCCTTACAACGCCCATGGGCGCACACACGGGGCAGTGTGTTCAGGCGTGTGTGACACACGGATCGCCCTTATGGGCATGTGGTATGGTCGTGCGTCCCCTGCACCTAAAATTTTAAATCAATTTCAAGCAGGGGCAATGTAACACCCCAAACTCGGCTTAGAAGTTAGGCCCGAATTCGACGTGTCACATTGAAGCGTTACTGTAAAAGTCATGTTTTAACTAACATCTTTCTTAGTGTTTAAAGAGTTTTTTTGTTATAGATTAAAGTGAATGGAAGCTGTGCACCAAGTAGGATGCCGGAAAAGAGGAGTTGAGTCAATTAGACTGCTTAAGTACCAAGCTCTCCATGGATCCACTCCTAGACATGCACACAACCATTGCCACACTTTAACTGAATGATTGTTCAGGAAAAACCATTTCATTTTAAGCCATTGAAAGAACTTGTTAATTTTTTTTAAAACGTTTTCGTTGCGGAAGCTTTGTCTTGTTTCACGATATTTTGAAATCAGATAATTTCTTTTAAAAATGCGCCCTAGAGCTATTCAATTCGAAACCTTTAAATCCATATCATGCCTAAGCTAATAATCATACTAAAGCAATTAAAAATAATTAAAGCGGCCTTATTACAACTTAAAACCCGAAAACATAAAAGAAGTATTCTAGAATAAAAGTGAAGGCATAAACACTTATTTTAAACAGTCCACATGGCCACTCTGAATCCCCTCCGGCTCCAATTCCACCGATCTAAGGCTCGCCTACAAAGATGGGAAAAAACAGAGGGTGAGTTTGGAAAACTCAGTGTGCAACAAGCCCCTTTCAGAGCCCAAACTAATACCAGCATACTGGGCCGAAGCCTTTCGTTTAATGGTTACTGGGCCAAAGCCTTTTCATGAATCATATCACTGGGCCGAAGCCTTTACTGTAATCGGTATGGCCCATAGGCCCATTTCAATATCACATATAATATTAATGGATGTATGCAAGCCCATTTCGGGAGACTACTCAACCCACCATCCGCTACTCTCCACCCGTACCAACCAAGCTCTCCATGTAGGGAATAACCCAACCCACCCAACCAAACTCTCCACTGGCAGAATAGCTGCTTTATCATATAACTGGAGGCCTAGCCTCTTTTAATAACTAGGGCAAAGCCTTTTTTTGATAAATTGGGACAAAACCCTTTTCGGTAAACTAGGGCAAAGCCCTTTTTGCACTTCCTCCATTTATATCAAACCCAACCCATGCAAATAATGAGTATATCATGTGCATCTCATAACATATCATGTGCATATCATGTCATATCATGTATATCAAAATCTCATGCATCATATTCATAATTAAACCCTAGGGGTATAATGGTCATTTTTACCTAAAGGCAAAACAGTCATTTACCATATTTTAGGGGTAATTTCGTAAATTTACCAAATATTATGGGTTTTCCATGTTCATTAACAATTATCAATATCCTCAAGTGTTTCAACAGCGATTTTAACGCACTTTATCAAATTAGGGCTTTTGGGCCCAAAACCCCTAATGGGTCCTACGAATGCCGATTTAGCCCATTAAGCCCACATAATCCAAATTTTACAACAATACTAACCATGTTAACATGCAATCTTTCCAAATTCCATTTTCTAGCAATTTTACCTAAATGGGGTCGAAAGCCCATTGGGCCCAATTTTAGCCCATTGAGGCCCAACTTACCGTCGTGCACAAAATTACGATCTTACCTGTTCCATCGATCCAAACACCGATCATATCATTTTTATCGCATCTAAAATCGGATGCAAAATCTCAAGTTCCCGAAATGCCGGAATTTTGGCATTTTGGTTTTTCTGCAAATATTAGCCTAAGCTACTACGAGGTTTGTTACACACCTGTTTTGTGACGACTTCCACTGAGATCCCTTACGATGTCCTACAATTGATTACCACAATTCTTAGATTGCAAACCACAATAACCAATCCAAATATTCGCCTACCATATTCGAACCATGCCCTTAAAGCCTTTAGAGTCTTACCTTTTTGCCGAAAACCGATGACCAGATCTAAGTCTAGTTATTCCAAAGATCCAAGCCTTCGATCCAACCTCTAGAAGACACTAAACACCAAAAGAAATCTTCGGTTAAAGACCACGAAAGCCCTATGCCCAAATCAATGACCTCTCCTAGATTTTAGGGACTTGACTTTTCTAAATTGTAAAATAAGACTAGATCTGAGGTGATGAGCACTTACCACTTACTCCTCTTTGATTTCTACACAGATCTGATGCAGATCTATCCTCTAAACAATAGTAGAACTCGAATCCAGGAGATCTAAAGTTTCGGCTATAAGTCCCTAAATCTATGGTACTTCGGCTTTTTAAGTGATGAAGAAGATGATGATTTGAGGCTATAACTTTGAAGTAATGTTGCCGATAGATACTAAGGGTTTAGAGAAGATGAAAGTTAATCGAAAGGAACAAAAATAACTGAAGGATTTTGGCTTGGTGAAATCGGCACAAGAAGTGAGTTTTCGGGATTTCGGCTTTTATGGCGATCGGCTATGAAGGTTTTGTGGAGGATGGGATCGATAGAGGAGGTGAGTAAGGTGATCAGAAGATTTCGGCTAGAAGTAAAAGCAAAAAGAAAGAAAGAAAATGGAGGAAAAAGAGAGGAAGAAGAACTCGGCCCCAAGGAGAAGGAATTTGCGTTTTCGGCTTTTATGAGAACACAAAAGGGATGAATGACAGTGAAAGCTTTCAGGTGGCTAACCATAATTCTCCAAGACAGGAAAAAAAAGAACCTAACCCTAATATCAACTAAAACAATCAGCCCAACCTCCCTAAGGCCCTTTCCGAAATGCACTTAAATGATCACATGCCCGACACATGCCTAAAATTAAAAAGTAACAGTATGCCTACCTTGCAACTCGAACCCTGGACTTTTAATTCCTTCCCAGGTGCCATTTTTTTAGGAACTTAGTGGCACCACCTTTCCACTTTACCAAGGCCTTATTTGTATCATAATTTACCACCTCAATTTTAAAAGCCCATAACGCCAGTACCCTCTTTTTCCAAAATTAAAAATTTAGGAATTTCCTCGAATTAAATTTACTTTTGGGCCTTTTTCTCACACCATAACCCTTCGTAATTTATTTAATTACATACTAAATAATAATAATAATCAAAACATCCAAATTGTTCGGACCGTCTTCTACCCAAACCTAGACTCAAGGCCCATTGCTCCTAGGGTCAAAAATCGGGGCGCTACAACTCTACTCCCCTTAAAGAAATTTCCTCCTTGAAATTTCAAACTACCAACTAATCGTATTACTTAAGTCAAAACCACTGTGCTTCCACTGCGCACTCTAATTTAATTTAAAATTTTTAAATATATATATAAATCTTAGTACGACCAAGAACATCTAATTACCAAAGTAAAGAAACATTTATCAAGCGCGCATACAATTTGTAACACACACTTAAATAGAATAAGCTTGGCAATCCCGAGCTCGATGCTCCTTGGACCCACATCTAAAGCATGCTCCTGTCTTCCTATGGCATTCACCTGGATGACGCCCGTTGCAGCTCTTGCAGGTTGGAAAGTTTGGTCGTGTCTTAACATGTTACACAAAACGAGGCTTAGTCTTCTGAGAACTAGAATCCTTCCTCTTCTTACACTCCAAGCACCCTGCTTGAAGCGTTTCCCTAATTTCTTTAACCTTGGTCTCCAATACTTCTTCTACCACTTTCCTTACTAACTCGGTTAGTGCCTTAGTCCCAAGCTCCGAGTTACCGCTACCCGAAGTTGGCAGACTTTGCTTACCCTCAGAATCCATATCAATACTCTACATTACCAGTACATATATCAAATAACTACAAAGATCTCAAAATTTTACTATTCATTCATATGTCTTATCAAGAGAGATAGTATTTTAGAGTTTTTGTTCTTTACAGAATCATAGCCTAGCTACAGTCTCAATCTTT
Organism: Gossypium longicalyx; assembly: GCA_025698465.1. Taxonomy (NCBI): domain Eukaryota; kingdom Viridiplantae; phylum Streptophyta; class Magnoliopsida; order Malvales; family Malvaceae; genus Gossypium; species Gossypium longicalyx. Next base: position 51,323,215 of record CM046995.1, read on the forward strand.
TTGGGTTTTTAGTTCCTATTGCCTCAGTCTCTATGGTTTTAGTATCAACCTAGCTACAGTATCATAGTAAAGTCTCAATCCTATCTACAGTAAGGTTTTAGTACAATACAGTATTTAAGGGGAAAGTACTTACAGGACTTGGTGCCGGGATTCAAGCAGCCACTTCTTCGTAAATCAAATTTGTAAACCAGAAAAACTTAGACTATTTTAATATTGAACCTTAAAACATGTATGCCTTGTAAAATATATTTGAAAAGAACTTTCCCAAAAACTGTTTCCAAAATACCCTTCTTGGGTCTAAGTTTAGCAATTTTTTTTGAAAAGCTTTTCGGACCCAATCCACAGTCGAGTTGTTGCAACTTTGGCTCTGATACCACTAAATGTAACACCCTAAACATAGCCTAGAAGTTAGGCCCGAATTCGACGTGTCACATTGAAGCGTTACTATAAAAGTCATGTTTTAACTAACATCTTTCTTAGTGTTTAAAGAGTATTTTTGTTATAGATTAAAGTGAATGGAAGCTGTGCACCAGGTAGGATGCCGGAAAAGAGGAGGTGAGTCAATCAGACTGCTTAAGTACCAAGCTCTCCATGGATCCACTCCTAGACATGCACACAACCATTGCCACACTTTAATTGAATGATTGTTCAGGAAAAACCATTTCGTTTTAAGCCATTGAAAGCACTTGTTAATTTTTTTTTTAAAACGTTTTCGTTGCGGAAGCTTTGTCTAGTTTCACGATATTTTGAAATCAGATAATTTCTTTTAAAAACCCGCCCTAGAGCTATTCAATCTGAAACCCTTAAATCCATATCATGCCTAAGCTAATAATCATACTAAAGCAATTAAAAATAATTAAAGCGGCCTTATTACAACTTAAAACCCGAAAACATAAAAGAAGTATTCTAGAATAAAAGTGAAGGCATAAACACTTATTTTAAACAATCCACATGGCCACTCTGAATCCCCTCTGGCTCCAAGTCCACCGATCTAAGGCTCACCTGCAAAGATGGTAAAAAAAAGGGGGTGAGTTTGGAAAACTCAGTGTGCAACAAGCCCCTTTCAGAGCCTAAACTAATACCAGCATACTGGGCCGAAGCCTTTCGTTTAACTGTTACTGGGCCAAAGCCTTTTCATAAATCATATCACTAGGCTGAAGCCTTTACTGTAATCGGTATGGCCCATAGGCCCATTTCAATATCACATATAATACTAATGGATGTATGCAAGCCCATTTGGGGAGACTACTCAACCCACCATCCGCTACTCTCCACCCGTACCAACCAAGCTCTCCATGTAGGGAATAACCCAACCCACCCAACCAAACTCTCCACTGGCAGCATAGCTGCTTTATCATATAACTGGAGGCCTAGCCTCTTTTAATAACTAGGGCAAAGCCCTTTTTTGATAAACTGGGGCAAAGCCCTTTTCGGTAAACTAGGGCAAAGCCCTTTTTGCACTTCCTCCATTTATATCAAACCCAACCCATGCATATAATGAGTATATCATGTGCATCTCATAACATATCATGTGCATATCATGTCATATCATGTATATCAAAATCTCATGCATCATATTCATAATTAAACCCTAGGGGTATAATGGTCATTTTTACCTAAAGGCAAAACAGTCATTTACCATATTTAGGGGTAATTTCGTAAATTTACCAAATATTATGGGTTTTCCACGTTCATTAACAATTATCAATATCCTCAAGTGTTTCAACAGTGACTTTAACGCACTTTATCAAATTAGGGCTTTTGGGCCCAAAACCCCTAATGGGTCCTACGAATGCCGATTTAGCCCATTAAGCCCACATAATCCAAATTTTACAACAATACTAACCACGTTAACATGCAATCTTTCCAAATTCCATTTTCTAGCAATTTACCCAAATGAGGCCGAAAGCCCATTGGGCCCAATTTTAGCCCATTGAGGCCTAACTTACCGTCGTGCACAGAATTGAGCTCTTACCTGTTCCATTGATCCAAACACTGATCATATCATTTTATCGCTTCTAAAACTGCATGTAAAATCTCAAGTTCCCGAAATGCCAGAATTCTGGCATTTCAGGTTTTCTGCAAATATTAGCCTAAGCTACTACGAGGTTTGTTACACACCTGTTTTGTGACGACTGCCACTGAGATCCCTTACGATGTCCTACAATTGATTACCACAATTCTTAGATTGCAAACCACAATAACCAATCCAAATATTCACCTACCATATTCGAACCATGCCCTTAAAGCCTTTAGAATCTTACCTTTTTGCCGAAAACCGATGATTAGATCTAAGTCTAGTTGTTCCAAAGATCCAAGCCTTCAATCCAACCTCTAGAAGACACTAAACACCAAAAGAAATTGTCGGTTAAAGACCCTTAAAGCCCTATGCCCAAATCGACAGCCTCCCTAGATTTTAGGGACTTCGGCTTTTTCTAAATTGTAAAATAAGACTAGATCTAAGGTGATGAGCACTTACCAACTATTCCTATTTGATTTCTACGCAGATCTGATGCAGATATATCCTCTAAACGATAGTAGAACTCGAATCCAGGAGATCTGAAGTTTCAGCTGTAAGTCCCTAAATCTATGGTACTTCCGCTTTTTAAGTGATGAAGAAGATGACGAATTGAGGCTATAACTTTGAAGTAATGTTTTCGACAGTTACTAAGGGTTTAGAGAAGATGAAAGTTAATCGAAAGGAACAAAAATAACAGAAGGATTTTGGCTTGGAGAAATCGGCACAAGAAGTGAGTTTTCGGGAGTTCGGCTTTTATGGCAATCCGCTATGAAGGTTTTGTGGAGGATGGGATCGATAGAGGAGGTGAGTAAGGTGATCAGAAGGTTTCGGCTAGAAGAAAAAGCAAAAAGGAAAACAGAAAATGGAGGAAAAAGAGAGGAAGAAGAACTCGTCACCAAGGAGAAAGAATTTGCGCTTTCGGCTTTTATAAGAACTCAGAAGGGATGAATGACAGTGAAAGCTTTCAGGTGGCTAACCCTAATTCTCCAAGACAGAAAAAGAAAATAACCTAACCCTAATATCAACTAAAACAAACGGCCCAACCTCCCTAAGGCCCTTGCCGAAATTCACTTAAGTGATCACATGCCCGGCGCATGCCTAAAATTAAAAAGTAACAGTATGCCTACCTTGCAACTTAAACCCTGAACTTTTAATTCCTTCCCAGGTGCCATTTTTTTAGGAACTTAGTGGCACCACCTTGCCACTTTACCAAGGCCTTATTTGTATCATAATTTACCACCTCAATTTTAAAAGCCCATATCGCCAGAACCCTCTTTCTCTAAAATTAAAAATTCAGGAATTACCTCGAATTAAATTTACTCTTGGGCCTTTTTAGCACACCATAACCCTTTGTAATTTATTTAATTACATACTAAATAATAATAATAATAATAATTAAAACATCCAAATTTTTCGGGCCGTTTTTTACCCGAACCTAGACTCAAGGCCCCTTACTCCTAGGCCCAAAAATCGGGGCGTTACAGGCTAGACACACGGGCGTGTGTCTTGGCCGTGTGCCCCTAAATGCATGATGACGTCATAAATAGAATACTTGAGTTTTTGGACTCGGGCAGTGACATAGGCCTGTCTAGGCCATGTGAAGGACACGGGCCAGTGGCACGGGCGTGCGCTCAGCCGTGTAAAAACCCCTGTAGGTTCGAAACGAAAAATAATTGTCATAAATTCAACACGGGTAGAGGACACGAGCGTGACACAAAGCACACGGGCGTGTGCATTGCCACCACACGTGCGTGTGGGGCTTTACCTAGGAAAATTTTTATGAACTTCCATAAGTTCTCGGTTTAGTCTCGGATCGTTTTCAATGTATGTCTAGGGCCTCCTAGGCCCATAATAGGGACATTATGATGCAATTTGATCTATTTTATTTTGGAATGATATTTTATAACCCGTATTTCCTGAAAATGTTCAAGTTCACGTCTGGTGACGCCTCGTATCCAGTCCCAGTCTCGGGTACAGGTAAGAGGTGTTACAGTTCAGTAGGTGCCATTTTGTACGGAGCTATTAATATTGGAGTCTTCCTCGACACTAATTTAATACAAAACTCTACTTCTCGAATAGGTGGCAAACCCGACAATTCTTCAGAAAACACATCTGATTACTCACACAGAACTGGTACTGATTCGATCTTTCTTTCAACCACTTTACTATCAAGTACATACGCAAAGTAAGCTTCACAACCCTTTCTTACATACTTCTGAGCTAATATCGAAGATATCACTGCCGGTAAACCATTTAGATCATTAGATCCAATCCGAATAATCATATTATTCTGGCACCGTAAATCAATAGTCTTTCTTTTTCAGTTTACAACAGCATCGTGCAAAGTTAACCAGTCCATACCCAGAATTATATCGAACTCGTCAAATGGAAACAACATCAAGTCGGTCAGAAAACACGAATCTCAAATCATTAAAGGACAATTCTTACACACTTTATCAACCATAACACACCGGCCCAAGGGGTTGGATACTCTAATCACAAACTCAGCAGATTCAACAGGCAAAGTCTTACTGAATACTAAAGTCTCACACACATAATAATGAGTTGAACCAGGATCAATCAATGCAATTACACTAGTATCATAGAGAGTGAATGTACTAGTAATAACATCTGGGGATGAAGCCTCCTCACGTGCGCATATAGCATAGCTCTGGCAGGTGCACGAGCCTCAGATCTAACTGTTATATCTTTAGCGCCTCTCTGACTGCTACTCACATTACCCATATTTCTGGGTGGTCTTCCTCGAGCTGCATTGTTACCCGATCTCATATTCTGTACTGGATTTTGTTCAGCTAACTCAGGGCATTCACAAACAAAATGGTCTGTCGATCCACATTTAAAACAGGCCCGATCATGCAATCTACAACTGCCAAGATGTCATTTACCACAATGTTTACACTCGGGTTGATTCGATCTAACATTTCCAATACTAGCTACTGAGGTGGCTCTCAAGCTCATAGGTGTTTTATCACGATCCCGTCTAGAATAATTTGCAGTAGCCTTTGAATGACTAAAATTATCTCAGAATTTCTTTGATGCCGACTGGAATGACTTACTCGATGATCTCTTACGTGAATCTCTAGCTTCAAAGTCAGCTTTTCTTTTCTCTTTCCTGAGCTCTTCAGCTTTGCATGCTCGCTCAACCAGTACTACAAATTCTTTTATTTCAAATACGCCAACTAGCAGTTTAATGTCTTTATTCAACCCGTCTTCAAATCTTTTACACATTATGGCTTCAATTAAAATACACTCTCGGGCATATCGACTGAGTCTCATGAATTTCCGTTCATATTCTGTCATAGTCATGTGACCTTGTTTCAATTCCAGAAATTCTTTGTGCTTCTAGTCAATAAATCTCTGGCTAATATATTTCTTATGAAATTCAGTCTGCAAGAACTCCCAGGTCACCTGTTCTTTCGGAACCACCGACACTAGTGTATTCCACTAGTGATATCCAATGTCAAGTAACAAAGATATGGCGCATTTCAAACATTCATCCGGGGTATAAGATAGCTCATCAAATACACGAACAGTATTATCAAGCCAGAATTTAGCTCGCTCAGCATCATTGTCATCAGTAGCTCTGAATTCTTCAGCCCCGCATTTTTTGATTTTATCCGCAGGGGGTCTATGAAATCTCAACGGATTAATCACTTGAGGTATAACATATATCAGAGAAGGATTAGTCGGGGATGGAGGTTGTTGTACAATCGAATTAGTCTGGATATACTGAGTAAACCAGTCATTCATCATTTGGTAAAAGGCTTGTTTAGCCTCTCCCTCTTGGTTACTCAAATTTGGTTGAGAATCAACTGGCGCTGTCCCTTGCGCGGGAGCAGGCGCTATACTCTCTACATCATCAGCTACGGCTCTATCAGGATCCATTTACTATACGAAAACACATTTTTAAGTGTCAGAAGTCATCACACTATCACAATATATAATATGGCATGTATAGCTAGACTCACACACGCTGTGTTAGTCCTAGAATCGACTAAACGTAGCTCTGATACCAATAAAATGTAACATCCTAACCCGTATCCATCGTCGAATTAGGGTTACGAGGTATTACCAATCAAAATACAACTCAGAACAAACTTTCATGCTTTGATTCTATAGTTCATATAACTTCCAAATTTATATTCAATCAATATCAACAAGAAATCATGAAAATAGATTACTAAACTCGTAACCAAGTATATTTCATTTCACATACCGATCATATATGTATACTTTAACATTCATGACATTCAAATAATTTAAATATAAAATATCTTATTGTCTTACTAGTCCTATATCGTACTTTAAAACATGCAAACCTACATTATTTCATTCCATATAACTAACATGTACCATTAGACATTTGTTTACTTAACTGCAACAATTGCATAACATAGATACATATATATATATAATATACTATTTAGCATAATTCGAATATATCATCAACTTAACCAATTAAACCACTCAAATAAATTAACCAAAACAATCAAATAATTTACCATTTCAAAATCGATACAAAAACCATATTCATCATTTATCTATTCGGCTAACAAAATTTCCTTGTACATATTCATTGATTTTCAAATAACTAACGAATCAATATAACCTTACATATCATTATTTTAAACCATAAACATATACCAATACACCACAAATAAATGACATTCATTTTACTAACTTATGCATTACATATTATAACTTAATACACATTCATCATTTATTCCATAACCGAAACACATAACCAAACACCACCATATATATATACCTTGAGATAATATTTATATCATATCAATACATCATGTGCAAAAATATATGTATATGCAAGTGCCGAATCATGGAGTTGATTATAATTATCCCATATATTTTCCTCATATAACCAAAAACATAAGTACATTATAAACAATTTCCAAACCAATTCATATTACAAATTATATTTTTCAACAATAAGCCATTAAACCGAATATATATATGTCCAAAATACAAAACTTACATACCATATAATAAACATATCAAAATAATCTCTTTCCATGTTCGAACTTAACCAAGTATCATTTAATGCCAATTCACATAATAACACCTTAATCAAACATAACAACCAATTTCACATATACTTTTATCTATGCATAACCATAGCCGAATCAGCCATATACACATCCAATATCATCAACAATTTCTAAAGCATATAACACATATAAACTTGACTAAAGTTTTCATATACTCTCATAGCATATTAGCCATTTTCGTATGGCTTAATATATACGTAATTTCAATCTTAACAAAATATAACCTAGCTTAAACATGCCATAGATTCAAGTTTAAACTTATCAAATACCAAAAACAGCCGATAGTGTGATAGACTTTGCTGACGATCCCTGAGCTCGTAACTTGAATCTAAAATCTATAAAACAGAGGTAAACATAAATACACACAGTAAGCTATTCTAGCTTAGTAAGTTATAAGCAAATAAACAACTAATTGATATAATTAATTCATTAAAACCAAACCAAATTATACTATGATAATCACATTAAATCTCAAACTTATAATTTCATGTATAACATACACTTTCACATATAAACTTATTCATGGCCGAATATACATATATCTATTATCAATGAAATATTCAATTTCAAAACCATAGTACCATCATATAACCGAATATACATAAACCTACATACATTTATTCATAAATCATTTCATAAATATTCACATGATATAATCAAAAGGCCAAATACACTTTCCATATGCACATACATTTTTCATTTACATTATACATGTTTTACAACATATATAAAGTAACCTACTTACCTTATTTCAAATAGGGAATAAGCTATCACATACATGGTCACTTTAGCTCACTTTACACATTTAATCACAACTATCATTGCTCGTTGAACCATTCGGAATTGATTAGGATACTTGGGCAATCACATATATCATACAATGCCAACGTCCCAGATGTGGTCTTACATGCTATCTCATATCGATGCCACTATCCCAGATAGGGTCTTACACGAATCAAATACGATGCTGATGTCCAAACATGGTCTTACACGTAATCACATATATCGATGCTAACATCCCAGACGTGGTCTTACACATAAACACATATCGGATCTTATGTCATGACATATGTATCCTAGCTATTCCTAAGGTTCGTACGTGGCTTTCGGATGTCGTAACTCGATCGAATTGAACTTGTAAATTTAGTTCCTAAGTATATACACATTCGGCTATTATGTATACAAACTAATAAAATTTAGATCAGCATTTTACATTCACATATATTCAAAATTTATAGCAATTATTTGCTTATAAACTTACCCCGGACGATGAAAATCGGAACAGGACGGCTAATCAACAACTTTATTTTTCCCCGGTCCAAATTCGATTTCTTTGGTTCTTGATCTAAACATATTCAAATTAAAATTATTCAACATATTTTCACTAAATTTAGTCCAAAAACACATAAATGGGCAAATTACCATTTTACCCCTGACATTTTACACTTTTTACAATTTAGTCCAAATTGCACAAAACACAAAACATGCAAAATTTGAGTACACCATGCTTAGGTCAAATGTTCCTTGTGTTCATACAAGTCCATACATTTCATTTATTTCACATTTTAGTCCCTCAATTTATTATTTTTGCAATTTAGTCTTAATTACTCAAAATCATCAAAAAATTCAATACAAAACATGTTAATCCAAAACGTATCTTTCATATTTCATCAACTAACATCACAAAGCTCAAATATTCATCAATGGCATAACTCAAAATATTCATCAAAATAAAAAATTCAAGCATGGGCTTTGTACATTACACTGCAACGATCTCAAAAACGTAAAAATTATCAAAAATCGAGCTAGTTACATACCTTGATTAAGCTTCCAAAGTGCCGAATACCTAAAGCTTTATTTGTTTCTTTCTTTTTTTTTTACTCAGTCATGAGAAAGTAATGAACTAATGGCTTTTAAATATGTTATAATATTACATATATTAACATATTATCTAATTTACATATTTAACCTTTATTATATAATATGAAACCATTATAACATAAGGTTACTACTGTCCATACCATATATTAATGGTCTAATTGCAACTTAAATGCCTCAATTTAAAAAGACAACAGCAATTCGGCCCTTACACATTAAACTATCAAGTTTTCATTCTACGCAATTTAGCCTTTTTATTTAATCGGACATTCAAACAATAAAATTAAATCACAAATTTCACACATATAAATTCACACATAATAAACATAGAAAACTATTTTTAAATATTTTTCTGACTCAAATTTGTGGTCCCGAAACCACCATTCCGAATAGGGTCTAAATCGAGATGGTACAATAAATTTAATTCAATCTCAAGGTACTAAAGTACTCACCTCAACTACTTACCATATGCAATAATTCAAAATACAATAATTAACAACTTAGTTCGGATTATAGAAACACAAACCGTGGATTTTGAGCTATTCGATGTTGATTTTATGCTTTCCCTTTTTAGTTGAGGATTCTGGTACAACGTTAGCTACAAAATTAAAACAATTAAAATACATTCATACTATGCAATTCAATTCCACATTGAATATTTCAATTTTTACTCAACATTTGCTTAAATTTCAATTTTAGTCCCTAAATTGAGACTAATTTTTAATCTTTCCATTTAATTCAATATTTTCATACTCATTACACTTTAAACTAAATTTAACTCCCTATTTTCAATTATACCCTTAAATTTCAAATTTTTTAGAATTCGGTCCCTATTAGTTGAAATTAACAATTTGTTCTACAATTTAACCCTTTTCTATTTCTAACTTAAAAATCTATCAAGTTAACCCCTAATACTAAAACTATTCAATAATAAAAACATTTTAAATCTTAATCAATGCTAAAATTTTAACATGGGTCGAGTAGTTCTAAACACCGAGATTCCAAAAATATAAAAATTACAAGAAAAGAGACTAAATTGACTAACCAATTGAACTTGGAAGGCTTTAAACCCTTATGGTCGTGCGTTTCTTTCTCTTTTCTTCATTTCTTTTCTTCCTCAGTTTTTGCATGCAATTCTATTTCTATTTCTTTATTCTTTCTTTTATTATAATAACTATTATCATTATTATTTTATAACTTAAATATATATATTAGATTAACATATAAAAATATACATTATAAACCATTACTGCCGTCCACTACTAAAAATAAGTGTATATTTGCTATTTTAATCCTTTTCATTAATTTTAATCTATAATTCAACTTTTAACCTTTACGCGATTTAGTCCTTATACTTTAATAACTCTTAATTTCACAAAATTCACTTCATCAAAATCTAATTCACTACTAACTAACCTCATAAATATTTAAATAAAAATATTTATGGGTTCGTTTTACAAAAACGATGTCTCAAACTTTATTTTTCGACACTTTAACTATTAGGTCGTTACATTCCTAGCCCAGAGTCATAGATGTAGAGGTTTTGTTTGAAAGTGCACAATAAGCCATGGATGTGGTTGATTCGAGAGTGTGAGCTAGTAGTAATAGCCGCAAGAAGTGAGACTTGAAAGGGGGTCCTCTAGTGTTGGGGAGAGTAGCAACAATAGGTTGTCCTTCCACAGACCTGGCAAGCAAACTATCTATCTAGAGGGTGAATCCCCTGCTCCTCCTTTAGTGCACATGGCAACATTCCCAGAATCTGACTCTCCAACACATCCTTTATTTCTTCCTCTGGTCCTTCCCGGTCCTCTTGTTGAGTCTGCCAATGCTAGGGAACCTCTTACTACCACCTCAGCTCCCCTTCTCACGGACTCCAATGCTCACCGCAAAGCTCCCCATGCTTTCCCAATTGGCGCCCTCTATTACTCTCCCTCTTCAAGCGAGGTCCAAACCTTATTCTCCTAATAGAAACAAATCAGTGCAGGCCAGTATCCTTTTTCTCCCTTTGTTGTTCAACAAAAAGAAGACAGTGAGTTGTGAGTATTATAAGCGAATGTTCTTCTTGGATTTTGGTTTGGATTTTTGAAATTCATCTCTTTGGTCCTTCTTTGGCTTGCTTGTCTTCTTCGCTGTTGAAAAGTTCTTTCAATCTCAGGGTCTACAGGGAGTAAATCGATAATTCGGTTAATACTCATAAACACCTGAAATAAACACAGAAAAATTAATTAGGTTAAAATTGAACAGGAAAATAAACCAAAATGAAAAATTAACAAATTCACAAATAATGACTTTTAAAAATAGTCCCTGGCAATGGTGCTAAAGACTTGGAGCGACGGAAATGTGCAAGTGTACACAATCGCAACAAGTAATAAAGTGACAAGTAAATGTCGAGTTATCGTAACCACAAGGATTGTGAAAACAATTATTTATGAATGCAATTTTAAAAACAATTTAGTGAAGAAAAATATTTTGATTTGAAAATAAGGATTTTAACAAAGTAAAATAAATAAAAATAAAATAAAAGTTCCAATGCACGATTTCAAAAGATGATTTTAATCAAGATGTCATAATTGTGTTAGATTAATTACATTTATTAACTTAGAATTATTAAACTCATGTTCATGTTGTTACAAATAAATTCACGACAACTCGGTAATTTACTAACTTATGAATATACTTACCTACCAAAATTCATTTATCTTTTGATCATATCTCTACATCAATTCAACCGATTAAACAAATTTTAATAAACAAATGTGTTAATGCACATACATACTTATGAAATTAAAATAATCTCATGTACATATCTCTATGCCAATTCAAACAATTAATTCAATCTCATATGCACATAAAAGATTATGTAAGGTAACAATGTATTTCTACCTTGAAACAATTTAATCCCAATAACCTTGCAAGTTATGCAAGGCTAATGTATGGCTAGATACCGTTGCTAATTTAACCCTCAGCTACCTTAGATGATTAAACATGCACTGATTAAATATCGTGTCAATTAATTATAATTTCAATCTGTTTAAATAATTAATTCATTAGTTACCTTACACTTGTAATGCAAGAATAACTTAGTCATGGTTTTACTTAATCAAACATCTTACCGAGGCCTATAACAACACAAACACAATTTTAATAAATTAAGTAGACGAAATGCAATCAACCTAACACAAATTAAATTTAAGCCATATTAATTCAATTAAACATATCAGCATCACAAAAATTCATAGACATGTTCATCATAACAACAAAAAAAATTAAAAGGATAGGGAACAAGAATCAAATCCGATGTTTTCTCTATGGCTTGACTAGCTTGCTCCACTCCTCCTTCTCTGCTTGTTCTAGTCGAACCGAGGCTTCTACAAACACTTGAATGCTACTAAAAATGGTGGTTGATTAACTCTTTTTCAAGAGGTGAAATCGGCAAGGGAATGGAGGAAGCAAATGAAGAACAATGGAAGGGAATGAAGAGAGAAAAATGAGAGAGAAGTGAAGAATGAATGGTTTTGAGATGTGCTTGAAGTAAGCAGCCAAGGGGGGTTATTTATAGGTTGAGAAAGCTGCTAAAAATAGCCAAAATCAGCAGCCAAAGACTCCCCATGGCCGGCCACACATGTGGTGTAATAGCCCGATTTTGGGCCTAGTCGAAACAGTGGTTTCGAGACAACAAATCCGACGAAGAAAATTTTTTTATTATATTTTTATGTTATATGGTTTCAAGGAATGATTTCATGAAAATTTCGTTCAAAACTTTCGACGTTTGGGCACTCAATTTAGTCAAAAGGACTAAATTGTAAAAAGTGCAAAAGTTGAGTTCTACATGTTAGAAGTGTCCAATTGTTATGAAATTTTAAATTTGAGGTCCTTAAATGGTAATTAGACCATTGGTTAATTTTTTGGACAAAAATGAACATGAAATAGGTGAAATAGAATATTTTTAAATTAGGGGCATTTTGGTCATTTAGTAATTAAAATGAATAAAAACAAAATTAAAAGCCAATTTTTATCAATCTTCAACCCCATGGACAAATTTGACAAGGGGAAACCATGGCTAGGGTTTTTCAAGCTTCCAAGCTCGATTATAAGGAAAACAAAGTTCAGACTTAGAACGGGGGAAAAACGAGTATTGGACGATTTGGTCCTTTTCACCATTTTAGATCGAGGTAAGTTCGTATGTTAATAAACGTTATTGATTTGTGTTAATTATGCAATATTATTATATATCTGATTAAATTGTGAAAATTAAAGTAAACGTTCAAATTAAGTAAAAACGCAAGATCGATCACGATCGTTGCATAGTGAAATATGAATTGAGGGTAAAAGACCATGGTTAGACCATGACAATGTGCTAAGTGAAATAAGTGATTTGCATGTAAGACCATATCTAGGATATGACATTGTGCTAAGTGAAATAAGTCCATGGCATCTAAGCGAAATAAGTCCATGGCATTATGCTAAGTGAGAAATTTCCCTATTGAACCTTAGGAATAAAATAGCTTTGGATACAAGTGTGGTACTATGCGAAGGCCACTTTGTGAATATAATAGCTTTAGACACAAGTGTGGTACTATGTGAAGGCCACTTTGTGAATATAATAGCTTTGGACACAAGTGTGGTACTATGTGAAGGCCACCGTGTATCTATTATTATTCTGATGTGTTCAATAGGAAATGACTAAGTGTAAATGAATATGACTATGTGATGATTAAATGTGAAAGAATTATGAACCAATAATATTATTTGATGTTGAATTGAAATAATGTGTTTTCATTGAGGCTTAAGTGTATCAACTGACATAGCCAAGATTAAAAAATGAAAGTATAACTGATTTAAGTGATACAGGTACGTGCGAAATATATGAGAATGTTGAATGAAAGTTAATACAAAGAAAACGTGAGAGAGTAAAATTAGCAATAAAATAGTTTTGGACAGCAGTAGTTGTGTGACTTTGAAAAATCATCAAAAATGGTGGAAATCGAATTAGAGGTTGAATAAGATATAAAATTAAATATTTTTGAGTCTATTTTCACATAAAAGAAACAGTGTAAGCAAAAGAATTTCATATTACAAGATATTTGAATTTTTGTGAGACAGAGTAAGAATGATTTTGAAATCCCCTGTTTTAAATTTGGAAAATCATTAAAAATTGTATAAAAATAATATTGGTTAGAGTTTATATTTTTTAAAATTCTTATTGAGTCTATTTCAATAGAAACAAACGAGATCATCATCCAAAGCCCATACAATGAGAGAATTATTTTTTAGTGAAGAAGGGTAGAAACTGTCAAATAACAGAATAGGAGAAACTTTAAAGAATAAAATATACTTATTGGATAGACCAAAAATTTTGAATTTTTTTTGGTAAGAAGATATGTGAGTCTAGTTTCAGAGAAAATTAGTAGATCTTAATTTGGAGTTTCGTAACTCAAGATATAAATAATTTAGTGACTGTGACTCGAGTTGACAGCTTGAGATGAACAATAGTAAATAGTGGAACTATGTGCAATTATGATTGTATTATCTTGAGAACATATTGTGAGAATTGGTAAAAGCATGTTAATAAATTTCTTATTATTTACATACCAACTTACTAAACTATATAGCTTACTCCATTTATTTTCTGTGTTTATAATGTCCTCAAGTTAGCTCAGGTTGGAAGTCACTAGAGAACCTATCACACTATCAAACTAACAAATTGGGTATTGATAATTCTTATACTTAAGGTCATGGCATGTATAGGGGACTTGGTTATTTTTGTATGTGTCATAATTGTTTTTGCCTAAAATGTTGGCCAATGCTATTTGAAAGTTCATTGTTGTGTAAGGCCTTTTGATATTGGTATATTGGCTATATTATAAGTCCATGATGATGCATTTCAAGGATGTGGATGCTTACATATGTGGATGAATGATTGGTGATATCTATGTGTGGCGTAAATTTGTTCGGAACGACAAGTCAGATTAGTGCACGGGCTAGGGACATGGCCATGCGAGCCACACGGCCGTGTCCTAATATCACACAGGAGTGTGCCCCTATTTTTCATGAAAATTTTCAAAGTTTTCTAAAGTTATTGGTTTTGTCCCGAATCGTTTCCAAAGTATGATTTGGGCTTCGTATGTAACACCCCTTACCCAAGTCTGAGGCCAGGATAGGGTACGAGGCATTACCGGACTTAAACGTAAACAACTATGTAAAATCGGGCCATAAAAAAATTTCGTTCAAATTAAAAACATTTTTTCATATTCACAATGTCCTTTATATGGGCTTATGAGGCCCAAAACATACATCGGGGGTGGTTTCGGACTAAACCGAGAACTTACAAACTTTTTACAACACTTAGAAAATTTTCTAGTTTTGGAAAGTCACACCCCTGTGTGGGTTAGACCGTGTGGACACACACGCCCGTGCGGCTTGGGATGTAACACCCCTTACCTGAGACCGTCGCCGGAGTCGAGCACGAAGCGTTACTAGACTTATCTTACTTATTCAGGGAATAAAAAAAAATTTTCGATTACTTACACAAATCAAAACAATTTATTTCACTATTCATAATAAAACTGTCCACCTGCGTAACAGTCATTAAATTAATTATAACACGAGTTACAAAACTTGAAATTTAAATCTGCCAATTTTCTTTGGAACTAGACTCATATATCTTCTTACCATAAATTTTTAAGAATTTTTTGTTTGTCCAATTAGTACATTTTATTCATTAAAATTTCCCCTGTTTAGCAGTTCAGTAGACTTGACCTCTCTTCACTTAAAATCTATTATCTCATTATACAAAACTTAGATAATGCTTCCATTTATTTCTAATGAAAACATACTAAATAAGGAATCTATACATAGAAACTATTACAAATAATTTATTTTGTATAATTTCTAGTGATTTTTCAAATTTGGAACAGGGGATCACGAAGTCACTTTGAACCAGTATTACAAAAATTTAAATATCTCAGAATATAGACTTCTTTTGCTTGCTCTATTTCTTCGTATGAAAATAGACTCAATAAGATTTAATTATACATCTCATTCACCATTTAATTCCATTTATAAAGTTTTTAGTGATTTTTCAAAGTCACATCACTACTTCTGTTTCCTAACTGTTCCATGGCCAGCTCTTACTCTTTCATAATTTCTTTGCATCAAACCTCATTTAGGCATACATAATACAAAAAAAAAAAAATTCTTATTTAGCTATATCATAAGCTAATCATTACCAGGTATTCACATGCCATTCTTTAATCATATCATAAAGACATACACACAAAATAGCCAAGTTCCTATACATGCCATAACTTAAAGTATTTCTAGTCACAAAATACCAAGATAGCTCGCTGATCGTGTAAGGCGATCTCCGACATCCTTACAATTTTCCAAGTTGGCTTTGCAATAATATAAAAAAAAAGGAGATAAAATAAAGGGAGTAAGCATAAAGCTTAGTAAGTTTGCATGTAAACAAATAACAACATTCTAAATGAATTATCTCTTTCATATCTTATCAAAACCACTATAACCTTTAAACTCAATATGCATAAGTCTTGAATTCTTACCTGAACCTCTCAAACATGTACTTATCTTACCTTTCCTTTGGTACACACTTTGAATTTCCCCATTGAACCACTTGGAATACTAAGGATACACGGGTACCTTTCCTTTCTAAACTTACCATTGCCATGTCTTGACATGGTCTTACGTGGTATCCTTGCCTTATGAACTCACCATTGCCATGCCTTGGCATGGTCTTACATGGGATCTTTGCCTTATAGTAATTTATCAATGTCATTTCTTGACATGGTCTTACATGATTTCCTTGCCTCATAAAACTTACCAATGCCATGCCTTGGCATGGTCTTACTTGGTATCCTTAAACCCTAATGTCATGAGATTTGTATCCTACACATTCCCAAGGTTTAACCGGGACTTTTAAGTACCATTTGTCCGTCAATTCTTGCTTGAATCATCAAGGAGTAAATTTACAAAATAAATATATAAATGCTGAAAAATAAAATCATTAATTATAAATAATAAAAAATTACATTTATTTACCGCAAACTTACCTCGATACAAAATACGATCAAATATTTTGATTTAGTCCGCAACATATTTCTTTCCTCAGTCTAACCCCAAATTTCATTCTTCTTGATCTATAATAGAAAATTTAACTTATTTAATATTCACATTTATCAAAACAGTCATTACCTCTAACTTTCACAAAATTATGATTTTGCCCCTAAACTTTTGCATATTTATACTTTTGCCCCAAAGCTCGGAAATGAAACTTTATCCCTAATTCTTATGTTTTATGACATGCTGATCATTTATTTACCTATGGCAACATCAAATTCCCACTCTAACATGTACTTATGACCATTAGGTATTTTTACCGATTATGTCGTTTTACTCGTTTTCACTTAAAATCGCTTAGCTCAAATCGTTTAACATAATTTCAAGCTTCATATTCTACCATAAAACATCAAAATGAACACATTTCACCTATGGGTATTTTTCCAAATATGAACCCTACGTTAAATTATTGCTAGAATAAGCTAAATTAAGTTACCGGGACTCCAAAACGTAAAGAACATTAAAAACGGGGATTGGGATCACTTACTATGGAGCTTGGAAGCTTGACAAAACCCTATCTATGGAGAACCCTTGAACTTTCAGCCTAATGAAGAAGATGGGCACATTTTGCCATCTTTTTCCCTTTTTTAATCTTTTAATTACCAAATGACTAAAATACCCTTCATTAAAACTTTAGTTATTTTTACCTATGTATGTCCATTTTTGTCCATGAAAACCTAATGGTCTAATTACCATTTAAGGACCTTTACTTCAATTATGCTCTTCAATTTAATCTTTTAGCATCTAAAACTCATATTTATCAACTTTTGCAATTAAGCCCTAGTAGGCAAATTAAACATGCTATCTATAAAATTTTCCATCGATACTCTAACACATGCATCTAATCACTCGGTAAATTATAAAAATTAATTGGAATAAACTTTTCTATCTCGAATTCGTGGTTTCGCAACCATTGTTCCATTTAGGCCCTATTTTGGGATGTTATACTTCTCCCTCCTTTAGGGATTTTCGTCCTCGTAAATCTTGCCTATGAAAAGATTTGGATACTCTTTTCGCATAACCTTTTCAGGCTCCCATGTAGCCTTGTCTACCTCATGTCTATTCCATAATACTTTCATAAGAGCAATACTTTTGTTCCTTAGTTGCTTGACCTCTCGAACTAAAATCTTTACCGGTTCTTCACCAGAAGTCATATCTTGCTGAATCTCAACCTCTGTCTATGAAATCACATGTGAAGGATCAGAATGGTAACAACGTAACATGGACACATGGAACACATCGTGAATCTTCTCTAACTCCGGCAGCAAAGCTAACCGATATGCTAATGGTCCAACTCTTACAATCACCTCAAACGGTCCAATAAAACGTGGACTTAATTTGCCTTTCTTGCCAAATCTAAAGACTTTCTTCCATGGGGATACTTTCAAGAACACTTTGTCACCACTTGATACTCAATTTCTTTTCTTTTCAAGTCTGTATAAGACCTCTGTCTATCTGAAGTTACTTTCAAGCAATCTTTGATAACTCTCACTTTCTCTTTAGTTTCTTTAACTAAATCAACCCCGTAATCTAATTTTCTTTAAGCTCTTCCAATAAAAAGGTGTGCGACATTTACGTCCATACAAAGCTTCATAAGGTGCCATCTTCAAACTCGACTGGTAACTATTATTATAAGCAAACTCTACCAACAGTAAATATTTCTCCCAACTACCTTAAAATTCTAAGACACAACATCTGAGCATATCCTCAAGTATCTGAATAGCTCTCTCTGAATGACCATCGGTGTAATGCCCCTTACCCGAGACCATCGCCGGAGTCGAGTATGAGACATTACTAAACTTATTTTAGCATTCAAACAAGTTCAAACAATTCTCATAGTAAAATGTCCATCTGCGTCACAGTTGCTAAAAAAATTATATCTCGAGTTACGAAACTTGAAATCCAATTCCATAAAATTTTCCTGAAACTAGACTCATATATCTACTTACTAATTTTTTTATAGAATTTTTGGTCAGGCTAATTAGTACAGTTTATTAGTTAAAGTCTCCCTTGTTTTAGGGTTCGGCT
The DNA here is from genome assembly GCA_025698465.1 of Gossypium longicalyx. Classification (NCBI taxonomy): domain Eukaryota; kingdom Viridiplantae; phylum Streptophyta; class Magnoliopsida; order Malvales; family Malvaceae; genus Gossypium; species Gossypium longicalyx. The sequence continues at coordinate 51,342,364 of CM046995.1, forward strand.
ACTCTGACCCTTGTGTATTACGAATCAGATATCTCCCTGTACAGAGTTTCAATGACTATGCCATTTGTTTCTCATAAAACTAGACTCAATAATGATTTCATACATGTAAGGTAAAACTCCTAATTGTTTTTGTACAATTTATGGTAAATTTTTAAATTCAAAACAGGGGATTCAGAAATCTCTCTGACCCTATTTCACCAAAACATAAATATCTCACAAAATACAACTCTTTTACTTATTTTGTTTCTTTCAAATGAAAATAGATTCATTAAGCTTCAATTCCATATCTTATTAATCATCTAATTCTATCTCTACTATTTTTAGTGATTTTTCAAACTCACGTCACTACTGCTGACTGATTTTGTTTTGTGGCCAATTTTACCTTTCCAAGGATTTTCATGGTTTAGTTAAGACATAAAACATACATGTTATCATATATAAACTTGATTAGCCATTCCAATAGCTAATCATTCTCAAACATTTCCATTCCATCCATGGGCCATATCGTAAGATTATACACACAAAATGATTGGAATGTTATACATGCCATATTTCCAAAAATTACAAGTCATTATACCGCAATTGTTCAGTGATAGTGTGAGCGTGCCTCCGACCGTCCCGATCTCCAAATTGGCTTGTCAAAACTACAAAGAATGAAAAGGAGGGAGTAAGCATAGATGCTTAGTAAGTCCATATGCAAATAACAAATAACTTAACAAAGTAACTATACCAACCAACATTAGCATAATATCACCAAAACGTATATCACATTTCTATTCATCATTCATCATCTTACCATATTATTGTTGTCGTATCCAATCTCAACCCAAGGGTTAAGTACATACCTGTCCAAAGTGCCCATTTCACAACACTTACCAATGCGTCACTTGCATCTTGAGTATTCTTCCATATTACTAGAATTTTACCCGTTGAACACATCGGAATATAATTCGGATACATGGAAAGTTTGGACATAAGTGCCACATATGTAGCCAAGCTACCATGTAACCCGCCCATAAGCGAACCCAGACTGAACTCAACGATCTCGGGCATTCGCATCCATAAGTGAACTCGGACTCAACTCAACGGGCTCGGATGCCTAGTTACATCTCACGAACTCGGACTCAACTCAACGAGTTCAGACATTTGCATCCATAAGTAAACTCAGACTCGACTCAACAAGATCAGATGCCCAAGTATCCTAATCTATTCCTAAGGTTCAACGGGATTTTCCTCGTTCGTACTCCTTTACCATTCTCCTTGGAATACTAGTGACGATACTTCGGTAGTCTTTCACATTTTTCACATAATTCATAAAATTTTTGCATGTTGTCCAACAATTACCACAAAGCATAGAATTGCATAATAACAATCATAATATTTTATAGATAGCATTAAATGATTTAAAATAACGGTTATATTACAATATTTAAATATGAACTTACCTCGGTACAATATGTTAGAAATCAAGCCTATTCTTCAGAAACTTTATTTTTCCCTCGATCACGACTTGAACTCATTTCTCTTGATCTATAATAAAAAATTTAGCTTATTTAATACTCACATTTATTAAAACAGTCCTTGACTCAAACTTTGGCAAAATTACATTTTTTCCCCTAAACTTTTGTATATTTACACTTTTTCCCCAAAACTCGAAAATTAAACTTCATCCTATTTTCTTATGTTTTATGACATTCTGATCATTTTTCCCTTCTATAGCAACATCAAATTCACACTCTATCATGTATTTATGAACATTAGGTATTTTTATCGATTTTGTCGTTTTACTCGTTTTCACGTAAAATCGCTTAGAAAAAGTTGTTTAACACAATTTCAAGCTTCATATTCTACCATAAAACATCAAAATAAACATATTTCACCTATGGATATTTTTCCAAATATAAACCCTAGGTTAAATTATTGGTAGAAATAGGTAAACCGAGCTATGAGGATTTCAAAAATGTAAAGAACATTAAAAACGGGCATAGAAATCACTTACAATCAAGGCTTAAATGTGTTGAAACCCTAGCTATGGTGGAGAGCAAAATTCAACAGCAACTTATGGAGAAGATGATCATTTTTGTGTTATTTTTCCCATTTTATTTCATTTAATATCCAAATGACCAAAATGCCCTTCTTTGCTAAACTTTCAAAAATTCCATCCATAACCAATTTTTGTCCATAAATTTAGAAATTGGTCAAGTTTCTATTCAAGACCTCCTAATTATTATTCCAAAGCAATTTCATACTAAAAACTTCTAGAATGCAAGTTTTGCAACTTATTCAATTTAGTCCCTAATTTCAAATTAAGCACTTTATGCAAAGAATTTCTTCACGAAATTTTCACACAATCATGCATTCATATCATAGACCTCAAAATAATCATAAAATAATTATTTCTATCTCAGATTTGTGGTCCCAAAACCACTATTCCGATTAGGCCTTAATTCGGGATATCACAATCAGTCTGAGGGTGGAAAGCTGTACTAAAACTCAACTTTGTGCCCAAAGCTTCCTGTAACTTCTACCAAAATTGTGAACTGAATCTCGGGTCTCTATCTGAAATAATCGATAACGGTACTCCATGTAGTTTGACTATCTCTGAAATATACAATTCGACCAACTTGTCAAGTGAATAATCCATACGAACTGGAATAAAATGAGCCAACTTTGTTAGCTTACCAATCACAACCCATACTGCATCTTTCTTTCTCGGTGTCAATGGCAAACCTATCACAAAATCCATGGCAACTCGGTCCCATTTTCATTTAGGAACTAACACAGGCTGTAATAAACCTGAAGGTACCTGATGTTCGGCTTTTACCTGCTGACAGATCAAGCATCTAGAAACAAACTCTGAGATATCTCTCTTCATTCCTACCCACAAATACATTTTCTTCAAATCATTATACACCTTTGAACTACCTGGATGAATAGACAAGGAACTACTATGTGCTTCCTCTAAAATCTTTCAAATAAACTAATCATTCTTTGGTACACATATCCGATTTCTAAACATTAAACAACCGTCAGAACTGATCTGAAAATCTGACTCGATACCCAACTCACAATGAGCTCTTTTGGCTTGCAACTCATTTTCATCTTTCTGAACCTCAGAAATTTCTTCAAGAAACATTGGCTTAGCTCTTAATTTGGCTAAGATAGAACCATCATCTGATAAGGTTAAACTAGTGTTCAAAGCTCTTAATGCAAATAAAGATTTTCTACTCAAAGCATCATTAACTATGTTTGCCTCACCCGGGTGATAATCGATCACTAGTTCATAATTTTTAATCAACTCTAACTATCTTCTTTGCCTCAAGTTCAAATTGTAATATCTCGAATTAAGGCCTAATCAAAATAGTGGTTTCGTGACCACAAATTTGAGATAGAAATAATTATTTTATAATTATTTTGAGGTTTATGATATGATTGCATGATTGTGTGAAAATTTCGTGAAGAAATTCTATGCATAAAGTGCTTAAGTTGAAATTAAGGACTAAATCGAATAATTTGCAAAACTTGCATTCTAGAAGTTTTTAGTATGAAATTACTTTGGAATATTAATGAGGAGGTCTTAAATAGCAATTTGACCAATTTCTAAAATTTTGGACAAAAATGGGCTTGTACATGAAAATTTTCAAAGAAAGGTATTAAGGGTATTTTGGTCATTTGGTAATTAAAATTAATTAAAAGGGAAATTAAGGCCAAAATGTGCTCGTCTTCTTCAAGCCTTGGCCGAACCTTACATCTCTCCATAGCTAGGGTTTCTTCAACTTCCAAGCTTCATAGTAAGTGATTTCAAGCCCCGTTTTTAATGATTTTTATGTTTTTGGAAACCCGATAGCTCGATTTAGCTTATGCTAGCAATAATTCAACTTAGGGTTCATATTTGGAAAAATACCCATAGGTGAAATTTTTGTATTTTGGTGTTTTATGATAGAATATGAGGTTTTAAATTATGCTAGACAACTTGTGCTACTCAGTTTAAGTGAAAACGAGTAAAAGGGCTTAATCGGTAAAAATACCTAATATTCATAAGTACATGTTAGAGTGTGAATTTGATGTTTCTATAGAAGGGAAAAATCATCAGCATGTCATGAAACATAAGAAAATAGGATGAGGTTTAATTTACGAGCCTTGGGGCAAAAGTGTAAATATGTGAAAGTTTAGGGGCAAAATGGTAATTTTTCCAAAGTTTGTACTAAGGGCTGTTTTGATGAATGTATGTATTAAATAAATTAATTTGGTATTATAGATCAAGAGAAACAAGATTCAAGTCGTGATCGAGGGAAAAACAAAGTTTACGAGGAATAGGCTCGATTGCTAATATTTTGTATCGAGGTAAGTTCAAGTGTAAATAAGGTAACATAATTTTTATTTTAAGTGATTTAATGTTATTTATATGATATGATACTTATTATCATGAAATATTATGCTTTGTGAATTATTATTTGGTAATATGCAAATTATGTGAACAACTTGATAAGTATGAGATGCTAGCAAGTATCGGTTTCTACATTTCGAAGAAGGCGATCAAAATGTGTATTTGAGAAGAATCTCGTTTGAACCTTGGGAATAGGTTAGGGTACAAGTGACATGTCACTAGGATGGTTGAGTTCTGAACTTGTTGAGTTGAGTCCGAGTTCGTGAGATGTAACTATGCATCTGAGCTCGTTGAGTTGAGTCCGAGTTCACTTATGGATGCGAACGCCCGAGCTCGTTGAGTTGAGTCCGAGTTTGTTTATGGGCGGGTTACATGGTAGCTTGACTACATAAATTTCAAAAGCTATTGAGCTTGTTTAGCTATGAGTATAGCACTTACGTGCACACTATCCGCGTATCCGAAATTATATTCCGATGTGTTCAATGAGAGAATCCTAAGAGAATAGGGAGAGTACTTAAAATGAAAGTGATTGATGATGAATATATTGAAGAAGTGAAAATGGACAGGTATGAGTTTAATCCTTGGTTGAGAATTTGGTAAGACAAAATTGTGGTAAGATAGTAAGTATTCTTATGACATGAGTGTCTTAATGATGTTTATGTTGGATTGCATGATCATGTTACTGGTTATTTGCATGTGAACTTACTAAGCATTTATGCTTACTCTCTTCTTTTCATTCATTGTAGTTTTGACAAGCCGGCTTGAGAATCGGGATAGGTCGAAGGCTCGCTCACACTATCTGAAGACCTAAATTGGTAAAATGACTTGTATATTTTGAGTGTGGCATGTATAGCACTATACTCACTTTGTGTAAATAATCTTATGATATGGTTATGGTTTGATAAGAAAAGGCTTGGAAATGATTAGCCATTGGAATGTCCAATCTAGATCATATTTGATGTCATGTATGTTTAATGTGTTACTTAGTCCATGGAAAATCATAAAATGGTGAAATTGGTTATAAAACAGAATCACACAGCAGCAGTGATGTGAATTGGAAAATTTACTAAAAATAGTATAAACAGAATTAGATGATGAATAAAATATGTAATTGAAGACTAATGAATATATTTTCATGTGGAATAGACAAAATAGGTAAAAGAGTTGTATTTTATAAGATATTTAAATTTTTGTGAAACAAGGCCAGAGCAATTTCTGAATCCCCTGTTTTGACTTTGGAAATTCACCAAAAATTGTACAAAAATAATTAGAAGTTATGATTTATATGTAAATATTTCTTATTAAGTATAGTTTTAATAGATACAAACGGCATAGTCTTTTGAGTTCTGTACAAAGAGAAAAGTGGTTCGTAGTGAACAGAGGTCAAAGTAGTCAAATGCTGAAAGAGGGTAAAATTTAACTAATAAGCTGTACTAATTTGCTTGACCAAAAATTCTAGAAAAAAAATTAGTAGATAGATATATGAGTCTAGTTTCAAGGAAAATTTATGGATCTTAATTTCGAGTTTCGGAACTTGAGATATGAATTTTTAAGCGACTATGATGCAGTTAGCCAGCTTGTCTGGAATTTCTAAAATAAATTGTTTGAGTTGTTTAATTAATGAATTAAGCCCGTTAACACCTCGTGCTCGACTCCGGCGACGGTCTCGGATACGGGGGCGTTACAAAAATCTTTCTGAGTCATCAAGTATTTCAAACTTTTATGATCAATAAATATTCGGCACTTCTCACCATACAAGTGATGTCTCCAGATTTTCAACGCAAATACAACGACAGCTAGTTCTAAATCATGTGTCGGATAAAATTTTTCATGTGGCTTTAACTGTCTTGAGGCATAAGCAATTACCTTTCCTTCCTGCATAAGTACACAGCCTAGTCCACTTAAGGATGCATCACTGTAAATCACAAACTCTTTACCTGGTTCTGGTTGTACTAAGACAGGAGCTTCAGTCAACAATGCCTTTAACTTGTCAAAACTTTGCTGACACTTTTCAGTCCATTCAAACTTGACATCTTTCTGTAGCAATCTTGTCAATGGAGCAGCTATCATGGAAAATCCCTCTACAAATCGTCTATAATAACCGGCGAGATCAAGAAAACTTCTGACCTTTGATATATTCCTAGGAGGCTTCTAATCAACAATGGCTAAAATCTTGCTCGGATCAACTTTAATACCTTCACCTGAGGCTATATGTCCAAGAAAACCAACTTCCCATAACCAAAAATCACTTTTGCTAAACTTGGCATAAAGCTGATTATCTCTCAAAGTCTGTAAAACTGTTCTCAAATGCTTTAAATGCTCAGTCTTATCATGAGAATAAATTAAGATATCATCAATGAACACAACTACAAATTTATCCAAGTAAGGCCTGAAAATTTGATTCATTAAGTCCATGAAAATGGCAGGAGCATTAGTCAAGCCAAATGGCATCACAAGGAACTCATAATGGCCATACCCAGTCCGGAAAGCAGTCTTTTGAACATCTGACTCTTTAACTCACAACTGATAATATCTGGATCTCAAATCTATCTTGGAGAACACAGTAGCTCCCTTTAATTGATCAAACAAATCGTCAATTCTAGGCAGTGGATACTTGTTCTTAATAGTCACCTTGTTAAGCTGTCGATAATCTATGCACAATCTCATCGAACCATCTTTCTTTTTCATAAAGAGCACTGGTGCACCCCATGGTGAGAAACTAGGTCTTGCAAAGCCTTTCTCTGTTAATTCCTGCAACTGAACTTTCAATTCTTTCAATTCCATTGGAGCTATTCTATAAGGAGCAATAGAAATGGGTGTTGTACCCGGAACCAATTCAATGCCAAACTTAACTTCTCTGATAGGAGGCAAACCTGGTAGTTCTTCTGGAAACACTTCAGGAAACTCACATACCATAGACACTGATTCAATTTTCAACTCTGGATCTTTAGTATTCAATACAAAAGCAAGATAAGCTTCATATCCTTTTCTCAAGCATTTCTGAGTAGACATAATAGAAATCATGGCAATTGAACTATCTGACTCATCTAAATTAACCCGAAGAATTTCACCATTTTCGCATTTCAACTCAATGAATTTCTTTCCACAATTCACTATCAAGTCATGCGCAGTCAACCAATCCATACCAAGAATCACATCAAACTCATCAAATGGCAATAGCATGAGATTGGCTGGAAAACAGTAATCTTTAATCATCAAAGGGAAATTTTTACATACTTTGTCTACTAATACATACTAATCCAATAGATTCGATAATTTAATCACAAATCCCGTAGACTCTATGAACATGTTCATACTAGGCATCAATTTCATGCAAACATAGGAATGGGTCGAACCTGGATCAATCAAAGCAATAACATTAACATCATAAAGAGAAAATGTACCCGTAATTACATCGGGGGAGGATGCCTCTTTACGAGCACGGATAGCATAGGTCCTTGTAGGTGCTCTAACATCTGGTCTCGTTGCTGAATCTCTTGATGACCTCTACCTACCCCTATTCCTAAACTTCTCTGAGGTTTTCCTCTAACGGGGGCATTGTCTGATCTTACACTCGGTATTACTTCTCTTTTAACCATCTCAGGACACTCCTGAATAAAATGATCTGATGCACCACATCGGAAGCAACCAATCTCAATTGCTCGACATTGACCTAGATGACGTCGACCACATTGAGGACACTAAGGTCTATCAGGCTGAATACTACCAACACTCGCAATTGAAGTGGTCTGAGCTTTCTAACCTATAAATCTTCTTCTTCTGTTTCTACTAGAATACCCTGTTCAAAAATTAGATCTCGTAGAGAGCTCTCTAGGCCTCTTGGATGTAGACTGAAATGACTTGCTCATTTGTCTTTTCTTCGTGTCTTGCATCTCAATTTCAGTTATACCCTTTCCTTTTAGCAACTCTTCTACCTTACAAGCTCTTTCAACTAAAATGACAAAATCTTTTATTTCTAAAACACTGACTGACAGTCAAATATCATCATTGAGCCCATCTTCAAATCTCTTACACATAATAGCTTCAATAGACATACACTCTCGAGCATAATTGCTGAGTCTAACAAATTCATGTTCATATTCAGTCACTGTCATCTTACCCTACTTTAGTTCAAGGAATTATTTTCTTTTCTAATTAATGAACCTCTAACTAATGTATTTCTTACGGAACTCCTCCTGAAAGAAATCCCAAGTAACCCTCCCTTTTGGTACTACTTACGCAAGTGTCTTCCACCAATGGTAGGCCGAGTCTCGTAAAAGTGATACAACACACTTCATGCACTCTTCAGGTGTGCAAGATAACTCATCAAAGACCCTAATAGTATTCTCGAGCCAAAATTTAGCTTTCTTTGCATTGTCATCTTTAGTAGCCCAAAACTCTTCAGCCTCTTGTTTTCTAATTTTATCAACTGGTGGCTTCTCTCTTTTGACTGTATCCATGATTAGGGAAGCTACATGGGTAGTCTGAGGATCATGAGGGGGTGGAGGTCTAACAACCAGATTCGTACGAACAAACTCGGCAAACCATTCATTCATAGCTTGGAAGAAGGCTTCTCGAGCCCCTCCTCCTTGACTAATTGTAACGGGTCTTTCACTACTATCTAGTGGCACCATCCCTTCTGTGGGAGTGGGCGTGTTACTTTCTACATCATTTGTACCAACTCATTCGAGATCCGTAACTATAAAATAAAAACATTTTAAAATCGTCAAGAGTCATCAGACTATCAAAATATAAGTATGGCATGTATAGCTAGACTCTTACTCATACTGAATATTTCAAGAACCGACTAAACTCTTACTCTGATAGTGATAAATGTAACACCCCTTACCAGAGACTGTTGTTGGAGTCAAGCACGAGGTGTTTCCAGACTTATCTTACTTATTCGAGGCATAAAAAAAATTTTCCGATTACTTACACAAATCAAAACAATTTATTTCACTATTCATAATAAAACTATCCACTTGCATAATAGTCATTAAATTAATTATAACTCAAGTTATCAAACTAAAAATTTAAATCTGTAAACTTTTCTTGAAATTGGACTCAAATATCTTCTTACCATAATTTTTCCAGAATTTTTGGTTTGGCCAATTAGTACGATTTATTCATTAAAGTTTCCCCTACTTGGCAGTTTAGTGGACCTGACCTCTATTCACTAAAAATTAATTATCTTATTATAAAGAATTCAGATAGCATTTCAATTTGTTTCCAATAAAAATAGACTCACTAAGGAATCTATAAATATAAACTATGACTTATAATTCTTTTTTTTACAATTTCTAGTGATTTTCCAAATTTGGAACAGGGGATCATGAAGTCACCCTGAACCAGTCTTACAAAAAATTAAATATCTCAGAATATAGACTTCCTTTACTTGATCTGTTTCTTTCCTATGAAAATATACTCAATAAGATTTAATTATATATCTTATTCATCATTTAAATCCATTTCTACAAATTTTAGTGATTTTTCAAATTCACATCACTGCTGTAGTTTCTTAACTGTTCCATGGCCAACTCTTACTCTTTCATAATTTCTTTGCATCAAACCTCATTTAGGCATACATAATACCAAAACGTGTTCTTATTTAGCTATATAATAAGCTAATCATTACCAGGTATTCACATGCCGTTCTTTAATCATATCATAAGGACATACACACAAAATAGCCAAGTCCCTATACATGCCATAACTTAAAGTATTTATAGTCACAAAATCTGAGATAACTCATTGATCGTGTGAGGCGATCTCTGACTTCTTTACAATTTTTTGAGTTGGCTTTATGATACTATAAAAAAAAGAGAGAAAAGAAAGGGAGTAAGCATAAAGCTTAGTAAGTTTGCATGTAAATAAATAACAACATTCTAAATGAATTATCTCTTTCTTATCTTATCAAAACCACTATAACATTTAAAATTATTATGCGTAAGTCTTGAATTCTTACCTAAACCTCTCAAACATGTACTTATCTTACCTTTCCTTTGGTACACTCTTTGAATTTCCTCGTTGAACCACGTGGAATACTAAGGATACACGGGTACCTTTCCTTTTCAAACTTACCATTGTCACGTCTTGACATGGTCTTACGTGCTATCCTTGCCTTATGAACTCACCATTACCATGCCTTGGCATGGTCTTACATGGGATCTTTTCCTTATAGTAGTTTATGAATGCCATGTCTTGACATGGTCTTACATGATTTCCTTGCCTTGTAAATGTAACACCCCGAAATATGGCCTAGTCGGAATAATAGTTTCGAGACAATAAATTTGATGTTAAAATATTTATATTATAACCATTATGAGATTTAGAGTATAAGAATAAGCATGTGGTAAAGTTTCATGAGGAAATTTTAAGAATAAAGTGTCCAAATAGAAAATAAGAACTAAATTCAATAAGATGTAAAATTTGGGTTTTAGGGATAATTTGTGTCAAATTGTTTTGAATCATGAATTAGAAGGTCTTAAAGAGCAATTTGCCTAATTTCTAAAATATTGGACAAATATGGACATCCAAGGAAATTTTTGTAAGTTTAGTGAATAAGGGCATTTTGGTAATTTGGATATTAAATGAATTAAAAGGGGAAAAAGAGCTAAAAATCAGCTCAACTTCCTCATGTTGCTGTTGGAACTTCAAGGGTACCATAGCTAGGGTTTCTTCAACTTTCAAACTTGATAGTAAGTCAATCCTAGCCCCGTTTTTAACACTCTTTGTATTTTTGACATCCTTGCAACTTGCTCTCTTCATTTCTACCCATATATCATGCTAGGGTTTATTTTTAGAAAATTAACCATGATTGAGTTAGATGTGTTTTGATGGATTATGGAAAAATATGATAGTTTAAGGTATGGAGAACAGCTTTTGTTAAGTGATTTTGCATGGAAACCCTAAAAAGGACTTATTTGTAAAAGTTGAGAAAATTGGTAGAAAAGTGTGAAATGAAGGAAGTATGGGCTGTTATAAGTACAAGAAGCATTTGGCTAGACTTGGGTAACCAAGATATCACTTGCATTCCAACATACGAGCTTAGGGACTAAATTGTGAATAAGTGAAAGTTTAGGGTAAAATGGTAATTTTATCAAAGCATGAATTTAGGGTCGATTTGAGTAATGTATGAAGTTAATGAGCTAAATTTATTATTATAGATCATGAAAGACGAGAATCAAATCTTGATAAAGGCAAGAACAAAGCGTTCGAGGCTTAGGCACTATATCGAATATTTTGTACCGAGGTAAGTACACGTGCAAATAAATACTTTAATTAACATTTTAAATGTTCAAATAATATTTAGATAAATAATATGTTATTTGGCTACTTTGTTGCTATAATGTATTTTGATGTTTTATTCTTATTTTACAAGTGTTGCCGTGTTAGCATTTGTATTTGAAAATGTCATATGTTTTGAGGCCAACATTCCGAGAATGTTTGACAAAGAGACGGAAGTCCAAAAAACCATTTTGAACTTAGGAATAGGTAAGTATACAAGTGACATGTAACTAGGATAGCTATGTATGTATAAGCTCATTTGATGGCATGATACATGCTAGGTCCGGGAGCTTATGTAGCCCCGTTGAGAGGCATGTAATTATGTGGTACACGTTAGGTCCGGGAGCTTATGTAGCCCCGTTGAGAGGCGTGATCATGTGATGCATGCTAGGTCTGGGTGCTCTTAGGTAGCCCTGTTGAGAGGCGTGCTATGTTATGTTATGGCACTTCGGTGCATATGTATCCGAGTATCCTGTTCATTATTCCAAACGTTCAACAGGTAATGCACTTGTAGTTCGAATGTGAGCTAGGTAAAGTATATATGTATGCATGGAAGTAAAAAGGTACGTGCTTAAACTTGTGTACTCTTATGACCACAATGGTTAATGGCAATGCATGTCTTTATGTAATATCTTTGGAAATATAGATCATACATTTTGATGGAAGCTTTGAAATAGTGACAAAGATATAAATAATATTCTAAAGTCTAAATAAGATTTACTTTATTTGTATGTGTACTTACTAAGCTTATAGCTTTCCCCTCCCTTTTTCCATCCCTTTTAGATTCGTCAAGCTAGGTCGAGGAATCGAGAACGTTGGAGCTCGGGTCACACTATGAACTAAACTTTAGGTATAATGCATTTGATTATTTTGAATCATGGCATGTATAGGTGATTGTTATTTTGTATATGTGCCATGCGTCTAGTCCAAAGTATTGGTGCTCTATTTGGAATGATCATTTTGTATATAGCCAAGTGAGTTGGTCCATATAACCTCTTTAGATGTCTTCCTATGATGTTCTATTATATGCCTGTTAAATTGTATATGTGCTTGTGATATGGGTTAAATGGTAGAATGATATAAATGTTGGCGTGCATGAGAGACCTTGGGTGACTAATGGCTTGGAAAATAGCCTCCAAATGGTTCACATGGATGGACACACTAGTAGGTGTCTAGTCTGTGTGTGACACATGGGTAGCCCACACGGGAGTGTTGTTCAGCCGTGTGTCCCCTGTTTCCCAAAATTTTCACGTTGCATGCTTTGTAGTGTCTACACGAGTTGGAGACATGACCGTGTGTCTCAATCGTGTGGAGTACACGGCCTAATCACACGGGCGTGTGCCTTGGCCGTGTGCCCCTAAATGAATGATGACGTCACAAAGAGAATGTCCAGGTTTTAGGACATGGGTGACGACACTGGCGTGTCTAGGCCTTGTGGGAGGACACGGTCGTGTGTCTAAGCCGTGTGAAAACCACTGCATCTTGATCGGAAAAATAATAAAATTCAAAATTCCACATGGGCTAGGGACACGACCGTGTCCCAAGCCCACGGGCATGTGGTACGCCTTCACACGGGCGTGTGGGGCCAAAATGTAAAAATTTTCTTAAGTCTTTCATATGTTCTCGGTTTAATCCCGGACCACTTCAAATGTATGTTTGGGCCTCGTAAACCTATATAAGGGACAAAATGATAAGAATAGAAACTTCATACTTGTATTTTTAATTGGATGTTTGTATATTCGTCCGGTAATGCCTCGTACCTTTCCCAATCTCGGGTACAGGTAAGTGGTGTTACATTTATTGGTAATCAGAGCTATAATTTAGTCGATCCTCAGATTGCGTAGCATGTGTGTGAGTCTAGCTATACATGCCATGAATAAAGTTATGATAGTGTGACAACTCCTGACGATATAAATTGTATTTTTCATATAGTATAGATCCCGATCGAGCTGCGACCGACGATGTTGAGAGTAATGCACCAGTCCTCGCTCAAAGGACGGTGCCAGAGGGGGATAGACCCAATACAGTTAACCAAGGAGGGGAGCTGAGAGAGGCTTTCCTCCAAATGATGGATAACTGGTATACCGAGTTTATGAGAGCGAACCCTAATGCTCAAGCCCCACCTCCTCCACCCCCTTGAACCCTCAACCTGTGCCAATGATGCCTTGAAATATGGACTTTATGAGATTTTCTAGGACCCCCGTAGATAAGATTAGAAAACAGGGAGCCGAGGAATTTAGAGCAAATATCGATGACGATGCTGAGAGAGCCGAGTTTTGGCTCGAGAATTCGATCCGAGTATTTGAGGACCTATCTTGTGATGGCTTAAATTCAAGGTTATCGGAACAGTGGTTTTGTAACCACAAATCCGATTTAAAGAGAAATTTATTTCAATATTTTTTCTTGAAAATTGATATGATAGGAAAATCGTATGAAAATATTGATAGAAAAATTTTACCGATTTAGTGATTAGTTAAAAAAAGAAATTATTGAAGAAATTGGGTAAAAACAAGGTATCGGGACCTTTATCTCGTAAAACCGGGTCGAAAATAATTTTATAAATATTTATGAAATGTTAGTAATGTGGTATTAAAATTTCGTTAGGAAATTTTAATGTTTGGGTAGTCAATTAAATGAAAAGGACTAAATTGTAATAGGTGTCAAAGTTGCTAGAAAGATTAAATAGCTTAAGAGTCTAATGAGAAAGGATTTAAAAGGCAATTAGACCCAAAATTTATTTGGACTGGACGGCAAGGGCATGAAATTAGCAGGGAATTTGATAAATTAAGGGCAAAATTGGAATATTGCAAAATTAACTAAATAAAGCTAGGACTAAATAGGAAATATCTAGATTTCTCTTCATTTCTCTTCAATTCCAGCAGCTAAAAATGCCATAGGAGGGTTCTCTAAGCTGGTATTTCATAATTTTTGCACCAAGTGAGTTAATCCTTGCCTTTTTCTTGTAATTTTTGTGTTTCTAAGACTTTTACAACTAGGTCATACTATTAAATTCATTAGTTTTTGATTTCATGGATGAAATTGAAAGTCACCATGATTGAGTGTTGTAATTTTATGATGAAATAGAATGAAATTAAAGTTTTAATTTGTTTATGAGATGATTTTATTAGGTAATTTCAATGGAAATTGATTTTTAGGACCTAATTGTGAAAATGTTTGGAATTAAAGTTTATTTCTGAAACTCAGATTCCTAAAGGTTGTAAACTAGTTTAAAGTGATATAATAAAGTGTTAATTGAGAAAAATAATCTCAATTGAGAGACTAATTGAGTAGGGATGAAATTCTCATTTATTAAAAGCTTAGGGGAAAATGGTAATAAACAGCTTGCACTAAAACAATTTGGACAGTAGCAGTAGACTAACTTTGAAAAATTACTATAAATTTTAAAAATCGAATTAGAAGATTAAAAAAATATAGAATTAAAGCTTATTTAGTCTAGTTTCTCATAGAAGAAACAGTGTAAACAATGGATTTGTAAATTTTGAGATATAATGAATTTTGTGAGACAAGGTCAGAATGAATTCGGGTTCCCCTGTTCTGATTTTGAAAAATCATAAAAAATTGAAGAAAAATAATTAGGGGCTTAAATTTATATGTATAGAATTATTAATGAGTATATTTTTAATATAAATAAACGAGAACATCATTTGAATTCTGTATGATGAGATAATTAATTTTTAGTAAAGAAGGTTCAGAACTGTTAGACAGCAGAATAGGGGTGACTTTAAAGAATAAACTGTACTTATTGGCTAAACCAAAAATTCTGAAAATTTTATGGTAAAAAGATATATGAGTCTAGTTTTAGGAAAAATTAACGAAACTTAATTTTGAGTTCCGTAGCTCAAGTTATAAATAATTTAGTGACTATGACTTAAGTAGACAGCTTTGGATGAACTATAAATAATAGTTAAATTATAGAGAATGTTGCATATGAACATGAAATGTATTAAATTGATAATTAAATTTATTTATTTAGATCCAGAAGATTCAAATACGAAGCTAGATCGAGGAAAGGAAAAAGTTCAGGATTAGTAGATTTGTGTACACAAACAAGTATCAAGGTAAGTTCATTGAACTTGAATTATATTCTTAAATACTTGAAATGCATGTTTTTTTATATGAATATGATTTGAATGTTCATTATATGAAATTTTATGAAACATTGACATATTTGATAAAAGAGGAAGAAATCTCGGTTGAATGAAAGGAAAATTCGATGGATCTCTGAAAAGGAATTGACGGTAAAAAGGATCTAACCCGGACGGGTGATCCTATCCTGATATAGCCCTCCCGAAGAATATGTGGAAAATGGATTTAGCCCGGACGGGTAATCCGAGTCAAGGTCTGAATTTAGCCTGGACTGGTAATTCAGATCCAAGCTCATTAGAGTAATTATCGTTGCAGGGGATTTAGCCTGGACTGGTAATCCCGCTGTAAGGATGTGGTTCGCGGGAGTGTGCTCTCTGAAATGGAAATGTGTGCACATGAATATGAATTGTGGGTTCGAATTGTACACTAAAAGTGTACCTCTGAAAATCCATCGAAATTCTGAGAAATTCAACGGGATAAATATAGAAAAATAACAAGGAAATAGAAATCATGGTATTGATGAGCTCATCAATCATGATATATATTATTGGTACATGCAAATTATTGTACTAACTTGAATGTTGAGTTTGTGCATATTAGGGTAATAATGCATTGAATGGATATATAAATGTTTATTGTATTGTATTGAAAATATTAGGTAAGTATAATTCTTGTTACATGAGCTTACTAAGCACAAAGTGCGTACCCTGTTTCATTTTCCCCTGTTTTGTAGTGTTAAGAGCTCGGAGGTCAGATTTGGTCAGAGACACATCACACTATCAACCTCAGGATTTCGGTACATAAAGAAACTTTATTTTGAAAATCAATGGCATGTATAAGCTAATAAAGTAAATGATATTGTGAAATGAATGTAGAGTTAGCCATTGGTATGGTTAACAAACCTGGTTTTGGGTATGTGATGACGGTATTTTTTAAATATGCATGAATTTATCTTGAAAATATGTTGAATTGGATTGGTTGATGTGGATTGTTTTTGGTTTAAAATTTCAGGGAAGGGTAGATATCTATAAAGGGGTTATATTGAGTTAAAAAAATTTAATTTGTAAACTCCGGTAATACTTCGTACCCTATTCCGGCAATGAATACGGGTAGGGGTATTACATATCTTGCACACCCGAGGAGTGCCTTAAGTGTGCCATTTCTTTATTGAGGGACGATGCTTATCATTGGTGGAAGACTTTGATCTCGGTAGTACCTAAAGAGGCTGTCACATGGGAATTCTTTCAGGAGGAATTCTAAAAGAAGTATATTAGTGAAAGGTTTATTGATCAGAAATGAAAGGAATTTCTCGAGCTTAAGTAGGGACGTATGTCAGTGACAGATTACGAGCAGGAATTTGTTCGATTAAGTAAGTATGCTCGAGAGTGTGTGCCCACTGAGGCCAAGATGTGCCGGAGGTTAGAAGATGGACTCAATGATGACATTAAAGTGTTGGTTGGCATCCTTTAACTTAAAAAGTTCATTGTACTTGTTGAACGGGCATGTAAGGCTGAAGAATTAACAAAAGAAAAGAAGAAAGCCGAGTCAGAGGTTAGAGACTTTAGAAAGAGAATGATGAGTAGATCGGCTCTGACACAATCCAAGAAATCAAGAGATGCACCTTCTCATTCTTATGCATCGACAGGACGCTCTTATGGAAATTGTAAGAAGCAAGGCTCGAGTTGTAAGACTCAAGCTACATCTATAGCTAGTGTAGGTGACACTAAGCCTCGTCAATTTGAGTGCCAACACTGCAAGAAGTGTCATCCGGGTCTGTATAGGAGAAATGAGGGGACGTGTTTTGGATGTGGTTCTCCAGATCATTTTGTTAAGGATTGCCTCGAGCTGGGTGAGAAAACTCAGACTGTGAGACAGAGTGGTTCAGCTCCTAAAGGAAGGCCCTTGAAGAATACCAGTGGTGGAACTAGTAGCAAGAATATGACTCGGGAGATTGTTTTGCGATCTGAGGCTAGGACCCTAGCTAGAGCCTATGCCATACGTGCTCGAGAGGAACCATCTTCGCCAGATGTGATCACCAGTTTATTTTCTTTCTATGATAAAGATGTTATTGCTTTAATAGATCTAGGCTCTACCCATTCGTATATATGTATGACATTGGCATCTAGCATGAATTTACCTGTAGAGTCAACATAATTTGTGATTAGGGTATCAAACCTGTTAGGCAAACATGTCTTAGTAAATAAGATATGCAAGAAATGTCCTTTGATGATTAGAGGTCTTTGCTTTCTGGCCGATTTGATGTTGTTGCCGTTTGAAGAATTTGATGTTATTTTGGGTATGGACTGGTTGACACTCCACGGTGCTATAGTGGACTGTAAACGAAAAGTTGTTGAATTGAGACATGAGAGTGGTGAGATCCTTTGGGTGGAGTCTGAAGAGTCTAATGGGTCACCGATTGTAATTTCTTCCATGAATGCCCGAAAATTTTTAAGAAAAGGGTATGAAGCTTATTTGGCTTATGTAATGAATTCAAAGGAATCTGAATTGAAGGTTGAATCAGTACCTATCGTAAATGATTTTGTGGATGTGTTTCCGGAGGAATTGCCAGGTTTGCCCCCGGTTAAAGAGGTTGAGTTTGGTATTGAGTTGATGCCAGGGACTACACCTATTTTGATTGCTCCGTACAGAATGGCTCCAACAGAACTGGAAGAGCTAAAGTCTCAACTACAAGAACTAGTGGACAAAGGATTTGTAAGACCAAGCTTTTCGCCATGGGGTGCTCCCGTGTTGTTCGTGAAGAAGAAAGATGGTTCCATGAGATTATGTATCAATTACTGACAACTAAATAACGTAACGATCAAGAACAAGTATCCTCTCCCAAGAATCGACGATTTGTTTGATCAGCTAAAAGGAGCAACATGGTTTTCCAAGATCGATCTAAGGTCCGGCTATTATCAACTTTGAGTTAAGGAGACAGATGTGCCTAAGACTACTTTCAGAACTAGGTATGGTCACTATGAATTTTTAGTTATGCCCTTTAGATTAACAAATACCCCAGCTATATTTATGGATTTGATGTATAGAATTTTTCGGCCCTATTTGGACAAATTTTTCGTAGTGTTTATTGACGATATTTTAATCTACTCGAGAGATGAAGCAGAGCACGTCAAACACTTGAAGATCGTTTTGTAGATTTTGAGGGACAAGCAATTGTATGCTAAGTTTAGTAAGAGTGATTTTTGGCTTCGGGAAGTTGGATTCCTAGGTCACATTGTTTCAGGCGATGGTATTCGGGTTGATCCTAGTAAGATTTCTGCCATTGTTGAATGGAAGCCTCCAAGGAATGTAACCGAAGTTAGGAGCTTTTTGGGTTTAGCCGACTACTACTGGAGGTTCGTAAAGGTATTTTCTATGATAGCCATTCCTATGAAGAGACTACTGCAAAAAGATGCTAAGTTTGAGTGGAGGAAGAGTGTCAACGAAGCATTGAAAGGTTGAAGATGTTATTG
Source organism: Gossypium longicalyx (assembly GCA_025698465.1). Classification (NCBI taxonomy): domain Eukaryota; kingdom Viridiplantae; phylum Streptophyta; class Magnoliopsida; order Malvales; family Malvaceae; genus Gossypium; species Gossypium longicalyx. The sequence goes on from CM046995.1 coordinate 51,361,615, forward strand.
ATGGAGGCACCAGTGCTAGTACAACCTGAATCAGGAAAAGAATTTATAATTTTCAGTGATGCGTCACTGAATGGACTAGGTTGTGTGCTTATGGAAGAAGGCAAAGTTGTGGCCTATTCTTCAAGACAGTTAAAGCCTCACGAGAAGAATTATCTGACGCACGATCCAGAGCCAGCTACAATTGTGTTTACTTTGAAGATTTGGCGTCATTACTTCTTCGGTGAGAAATGCCATGTTTACACCGACCAAAAAAGTCTTAAGTATTTGATGACTCAAAAGGACTTGAATTTAAGACAGCGGAGATGGCTAGAATTGTTAAAGGATTACGAACTTGTGATTGATTACCACCCGTGAAAGGTGAACGTGTTCGCTGACGCTTTGAGCAGGAAGTCTTTGTTCACTTTGAGGGCCATGAACACTCAGATGACTTTATGCAATGATGGCTCTATATTGGCCGAATTGAGAGCTAGCCCAACTCTTCTTCAACAGATCTATGAAACTCAGGAAGTCGATAAAGAATTACAAGTTAAGAAAATCCAGTGCGAGTCCTCCAGTGAATCTGATTTTTAGGTTGACCCTGATGGATGTTTGAGATTCAGAGGTATCCTAAAGATGCCAAACTAATTTGGAACATTTTGCAAGAAGCATATGAAAGTCGTACGTCAATTCACCCGGGGAGTACAAAGATGTACCACGACTTGAAGGAAACGTATTGGTGGAATGGCATGAAAAGAGACATATCCGAATTTGTATCAAGATGTTTGATCTGTCAACAAGTCAAAACTGAACATCAAGTGCCATCTAGTTGTCTTCAGCCCATTATGATTCCAGAGTGGAAATGGGATCGAGTTGTTATGGATTTTGTGTCTGGACTACCAGTGACTCCGAAGAAAAATGACACTATTTGGGTAATAGTCGACAGATTAACTAAGTCGGCTCATTTTATACCGGTACGCTTTGAATTTTCTCTTGACAAGTTGGCTAAATTGTACATCTTAGAGATTATTAGACTTCACGGTGTACCTTTGTCGATCATTTTGGATAGAGACTCGAGGTTCACATCTCGATTTTGGAAAAGTTACAAGTGGCCTTGGGTACGAAACTAAATTTTAGTACTGCTTTCCAGCCGCAAACGGATGGACAATCTGAGAGAATTTCAGACACTTGAGGATATGCTTCGATGCTGTGTTCTTGAGTTTAAAGGTAGTTGGGAAGCTTATTTGCCTTTGGTCAAGTTTACTTACAATAACAACTATCAGACTAGTTTGAAGATGGCTTCTTACGAAGCATTGTATGGACGAAAATGCCAAACTCCCTTGTCTTGGACAGAGCTCAAGGAAAGCAAGATTTACGGAGTTGATTTGATTAGAGAAATCGAGGATAAGGTTAAAGTGATTCGAGATGGTTTGAAAGCAGCAACAGATAGACAAAAATCGTATGTGGATTTAAAAAGGAAAGATATCGAGTATCAAGTTGGCGAAAATGTATTTTTGAAAGTGTCGCCATGGAAGAAGGATCTAAGATTTAGTAGGAAAGGCAAGCTAATTCCTCATTTTATTGGACCTTACGAGATCACTGAGAGAATTGGGTTGGTTGCCTATTGCTTAGCTTTGCCATCAGAGTTGGAAAGAATCCACGACGTGTTTCATGTGTCCATGCTACATCGATATTGATCAGACCCCTCGCATGTAATTACTCCAACTGAGGTTGAGATCCAACCGGACATGACGTATGGTGAGGAACCGGTTAAGATTTTGGCAAGAGAAGTTAAGCAATTGAGGAATAAAAGTGTGGCTCTTGTGAAAGTACTTTGGCATCAACATGGAGTCGAAGAGGCCACTTGAGAACCAGAGGAGACTATGAGAAGTCAGTATCCGAATTTGTTTCCAGGTAAGACTTTCGAGGACGAAAGTCCCTTAATGGGGGAGAGTTGTAACACCCCGAAATATGGCCTAGTCAGAATAATGGTTTCGAGACCATAAATTCGATGTTAAAATATTTATATTATGACCATTATGAGATTTAGAATATAAGAATATGCATGTGGTAAAGTTTCATGAGGAAATTTTAAGAATAAAGTGTCCAATTAGAAAATAAGGACTAAATTGAATAAGATACAAAATTTGGGTTTTAAGGATAATTTGTGTGAAATTGTTTTGAATTATGAATTAGAAGGTCTTAAAGATAATTTGCCCAATTTCTAAAATATTGGACAAATATGGACATCCAAGGAAATTTTTGTAAGTTTAGTGAACAAGGGCATTTTGGTCATTTAGATATTAAATGAATTAAAAGGGGAAAAAGAGCTAAAAATTAGCTCATCTTCCTCATGTTGCTGCCAAAACTTCAGGGGTACCATAGCTAGGGTTTCTTCAACTTTCAAACTTGATAGTAAGTCAATCCTAGCCCCGTTTTTAATGCTCTTTGTATTTTTGACATCCTTGCAACTTGCTCTCTTCATTTCTACCCATATCTCATGCTAGGGTTTATTTTTAGAAAATTACCCATACATGATTTAGATGTATTTTGATGGATTATGGAAGAATATGATAGTTTAAGGTATGGAGAACAGCTTTTGTTAAGTGCTTTTGCATGGAAACCCTAAAAAGGACTTATTTGTAAAAGTTGAGAAAATGGGTACAAAAGTGTGAAATGAAGGAAGTATGGTCTGCTATAAGTACAAGAAGCATTCGGCTAGACTTGGGTAACTAGTAAATCACTTGCATTCCAACATACGAGCTTAGGGACTAAATTGTAAAAAAGTGAAAGTTTAGGGGTAAAATGGTGATTTTATCAAAGCAAGAATTTAGGGTCGATTTGAGTAATGTATGAAGTTAATGAGCTAAATTTATTATTATAGATCAAGAAAGACGAGAACCGAATCTTGATAAAGGCAAGAACAAAGCGTTCGAGGCCTAGGCACTATATCGAATATTTTGTACCGAGGTAAGTACACGTGCAAATAAATACTTTAATTAACGTTTTAAATGTTCAAATAATATTTAGATAAATAATATGCTATTTGGTTACTTTGTTGCTATAATGTGTTTTGATGTTTTATTCTTATTTTACAAGTGTTGCCGTTTTAGCATTTGTATTTGAAAATGTCATATGTTATGAGGCCAACATTCCGAGAATGTTCGACAAAGAGACGAAAGTCTGAAAATCCTGTTTGAACTTAGGAATAGGTAAGGATACAAGTGACATGTCACTAGGATAGCTATGTATGTATGAGCTCATTTGATGGCATGATACATGCTAGGTCCGGGAGCTTATGTAGCCCCGTTGAGAGGCATGTAATTATGTGGTACACGCTAGGTCCTAGAACTTATGTAGCCCCGTTGAGAGGCGTGATTATGTGATGCATGCTAGGTTTGGGTGCTCTTAGGTAGCCTTGTTGAGAGGCATGCTATGTTATGTTATGGCACTTCGGTGCATATGTATCCGAGTATCCTGTTCATTATTCCAAACGTTCAACGGTTAATGCACTTGTAGTTTGAATGTTAGCTAGGTAAAGTATATATGTATGCATGGAAGTAAAAAGGTACGTGCTTAAACTTGTGTACTCTTATGACCATAATGGTTAATGGCAATGCATGTCTTTATGTAATATCTTTGGAAATATAGATCATACGTTTTGATGGAAGCTTTGAAATAGTGACAAAGATATAAATAATATTCTAAAGTCTAAATAAGATTTACTTTATTTGTATGTGTACTTACTAAGCTTATAGCTTACCCCTCCATTTTTCCATCCCTTTTAGATTCATCAAGCTAGCTCGAGGAATCGGGAACGTCGGAGCTCGGGTCACACTATGAACTAAACTTTGGGTATAATACATTTGATTATTTTGAATCATGGCATGCATAGGTGATTATTATTTTGTATATGTGTCATGTGTCTAGTCCAAAGTGTTGGTGCTCTATTTGGAATGATCATTTTGTATATGGCCAAGTGAGTTGGTCCATATAACCTTTTTAGATGTTTTCCTATGATGTTTCTATTATATGCCTGTTAAATTGTACATGTGCTTGTGATATGGGTTAAATGGTAGAATGATATACATGTTGGAGTGCATGAGAGACCTTAGGTGACTAATGGCTTAGAACATAGCCTCCAAATGGTCCACATGGATGGACACACTAGTAGGTGTCTAGTCTGTATGTGACACACGAGCAGCCCACACAGGCGTGTTGTTCAGCCGTGTGTCCCCTGCTTCCCAAAATTTTCACATTGCATGCTTTGTTGTGTCTACATGGGTTGGAGACACGGTCGTATGTCTCAACCATGTAGAGTATAGGGCCTAATCACACGGGCATGTGCCTTGGCCGTGTGCCCCTAAATGAATGATGACATCATAAACAGAATGTCCAGGTTTTCAGAAACGGGTGACGACACGGGCGTGTTTAGGCCGTGTGGGAGGACACTGGCCAAGGACACGGGAGTGTGTCTAGGCTATGTGAAAACCACTGCACCTTGATTGAAAAAATATTAAAATTCAAAATTCCACACGGGCTAGGGACACGACCGTGTCCCAAGCCCATGGGCGTGTGAGGCCAAAATGAAAAAAATTTCCTAAGTCTTTCATATGTTCTCGGTTCAGTCCCGAACCACTTCAAAGGTATGTTTGGGCCTCATAAACCCATATAAGGGACAAAATGATAAGAATAGAAACTTCATACATGTATTTTTAGTTGGATGCTTGTATGTTCGTCCGGTAATGCCTCGTACCTTATCTCGGTCTCAGGTACGGGTAAGGGGTGTTACAGTAAAACTTACCAATGTCATGCCTTGGCATGGTCTTACTTGGTATCCTTAAACCCTAATGTCATGACATTTGTATCCTACACATTCCTAAGGTTCAACCAGGACTTTTAAGTACCATTTCTCCGTCAATGCTTACTTGAATCATCAAGGAGTAAATTTACAAAATAAATATATAAATGCTGAAAAATAACATCATTAATTATAAATAATAAATCATTGCATTTATTTACCACAAACTTACCTTGATACAAAATACGATCAAATATTTTGATTTAGTCCTCAACCTTTTTCTTTCCTCGGTCTAACCCTGAATTTTGCTCTTCTTGATCTATAATAGCAAATTTAACTTATTTAATATTCACATTTATCAAAACAATTCTTAACTCTAACTTTGGAAAAATTATGATTTTGCCCCTAAACTTTTGCATATTTACACTTTTGCCCCAAAGCTCGGAAATGAAACTTTATCCCTAATTCTTATGTTTTATGACATGCTGATCATTTATTTACCTATGAAAACATCAAATTCTCACTCTAACATGTACTTATGACCATTAGGTATTTTTACCGATTATGTCGTTTTACTCGTTTTCACTTAAAATCGCTTAGCTCAAATCGTTTAACATAATTTCAAGCTTAATATTCTACCATAAAACATCAAAATAAACACATTTCACCTATGGGTATTTTTCCAAATATGAACCCTACGTTAAATTATTGCTAGAGTAAGCTAAATCAAGTTACTAGGACTCCAAATATGAATCCTATTCCCATTATGAGCCAATACATTTGGCCAAATCAAATGAAACATACCCAATTGACTAATTCCCTATACATGCCATAGACTCAAAGTGCTTGAAATCATTTATACCCTTCAATAGCTGGAAAGTGTGATAGAATCTTCGACGATCTCCAACCTGAGCTAGCTTAGTAACCCTATAAAATGAGGACAAAGGAAGGGGTAAGCTATGTAGCTTAGTAAGTCCATATGAAAATAATAAGAGTTTTATTGACATGTTTTTTCCATATTCTCACAACATGTTCTCAAGGTAACACAATCATAATTGCACATAATTCCAGTATTTATTCATATTCCAGCCAAGCTGTCTATGTGAGTCATAGTCACTAAATTATTGATAACTTGAGCTACTAAATTCTAAATTAAGATCCATTAAAATAATTTGAAACTAGACTCATATACCTTTATACTATAAAATTTTAAGAATTTATGGATTAGCCAATAAGTACAGTTTATTCTTCAAAGTTACCCATGTTCTGCTATTTGACAGCTTCGACCTTTCTTTACTAAAAATTAATTATCTTATTCGGATAATGTTCTCGTCTATTTCTCTTGAAAATAGACTCATTAAGGATTTAGTCATATGAATTATAACCCATAATTATTTTCATACAAGTTTTAACGATTTTCCAAAGTTAAGATAAGGGAACTTGAAATCACTCTAGCCCTGTCTCACCGAAATCCAAATATCTCATAATATGAAATCTTTTGCTTACACTGTTTCTTCTATGTGAAACTAGACTCGATAATATTTAATTTCATATTTTATTCAACACTAACTCAATTTTCACAATTTTTGGTGGATTTTCAAAGTCAGACTACTGCTGCTGTCCAAAACTGTTTTAGTGTAAAATAATGATAACTAACTTTATAATACCTTTACAAATCATTTCAACCATCATGGTAAAAATACATATTTATACATCATAAGCATAGACCAATAATCACAGGGTCATCACAAAATCGTTCCCATAGGCATGACTTACTTATTTGCTTCCTTACCAAAGGTGCATTATAAACCAAAATCATTTCTCATGAGTTTTGTACACATACCTGTACCACTTGCAACATAATCATAACTTTTCTCAATCATGACACAATCTTTAAATCACCTGTTGAACCTGTTGGAAAACTAAAGGATACCCAATAAGCCTCATATAAAAAGGGTAAAACGTCGATCCCATGCCCTGGACATGGTCTTACACTGGCTCTCATACATCAGTGCCGATGCCATGTCCCAGACATGGTCTTACACTAGCTCACATAACAATGCCAATGCCATGTTCCAAACATCGTCTTACACTGGCTCACATAATAATGCCGATGCCATGTTCCAAACATTGTCTTACACTGGTTCGCATATTGAGGCTGATGCCATGTCCCAGGCATGGTCTTACACTAGCTCTCATAGCAATGCCGATGCCATGTTCCAAACATGGTCTTACACTGGCTCATACATAACCCTAGTATCATGGCATGGATATCCGATCTATTCTTATGGTTCAATCGGGATTTTTACCACATCAAATCTCGTCATGCATATTCCATGTAATATCACTCTTTAACATCAAGTTACCATTCATTATAATGTCATCAAACATCATAGACATATGTTTTAGGTCATTGCATATACATAGCATACAATATAATTTTGTGAAGCATAACACCATCACGTACATAGTACCACAAACATATAATTCAACGCATCCGAATTATCATATCAATTCAGATATTCAATCACAAATCACAATAACATTATTGTCTTACCAATTTTATCATACGACTCGTTTGTCGATTCCTCATCGAGTATATCCGTAACAAATCATGCAAATTATATAATAATAATTAAACAGTTCAATTCAAATAAGACATTGCATTATTATTATCACACGAACTTACCTCGAATGCAAAAACGACTAATTATTCCCTTTTTGTCCTTAACCACATACTTTCTCGATTTAAGCTTGAATCTTGATTTTCTTGATCTAACATTTCAAATGTAGCTTATTTATTACTCACAATATTCAAATTGACCCAAAAATCATACTTTGGCAAATTTAATTTTGCCTCTAAACTTTCACTTATTTGCAAATTAGTCCCAAGGCTCGGAAAATAAAATTCATTCAATTTTATCCCAACTTAAACCTAGCCGAATATTTATCTTACTTATAGTAGCCCACATATTTGACATATTCACACTTTTATCACACAATTTAACACATTTCTCAACTTAGTCCTTAATCAACATTTTTATCAAAAATCACTTTACAAATATTGTTTATCTAACAACAAGGATGCATTTTCTATCATCAATTATCAAAATACACATTTGATCAACAATGGAAAAATTCACAAACTTTAACAGTTTTGAAAACGAAGGTACGAGATAGCTAAATCGAGTTACCACGACTTCGAAAACATAAAAATAATTAAAAACGGGACAAAAACATTACCTAGATGAGCCATAGAAGCTTGGCCGAATATCATGCTCATCCATGGCTGCCCATTTTTCTTCATTTCAGTGGAAGAAAGAAACATAATGATGATAAATTTTTGCATTTTTGTCTTATTATACCTTTTTAACTTAATTACCAATTTACCCTTTTAATTTCTAACTAATTTCAATAATACCAAACAAATATCTTCTACTAACTTATTAATGGGATAATTTTCACATAAGGGCTTCCATTAAAAAATTTATAGCTATTTAATACCTTTAGCTATTAGAATGCAACTTTCGCACTTTACGCAATTTAGTCCCTAAAGCCAAATTAAACACTTCTCACATATAATTTATTCATGAAAATTTTACACAATCATATAAACATATCATAGACCTTATAATAATTATTAAATAATTATTTCTAATTTTAATTTGTGGTCTCAAAACTACTGTTCCGACTAGGCCCTAATTCGGGATGTTACATCGTAGGCCCATATTAGGGACTTTAAGATGAAATGTGAAAAGTTTTAAATATGAACACAAATTCATGACCTAGTTTTATATGATTGCATGTGTTTATGTCCTGTAATGCCTCATACCCTGTTTCGGTGTCGAACACGGGTAAAGGGTGTTACATTTAGTGGTATCAAAGCTATGGTTTAGTCGGTTCTCGGACTAACCTAGCATGTGTAAGAGTCTAGCTATACATGCCATATATGAACCAAGATAGTGTGATATCTCTCGACTCTAATGAAATTGTTTCGTTGAGACAGAGGCGCCTTCCAACTGAGCTATTTTTGAAAATACTACAAATGACATTGGGATATTTGATAATGCGTTTGTGATAAATTGAAACTTGAAAGGGTATGAATAATAGTTCATGACGTGTATGCGATGAGGTATAAAAATGAAGCATCCATAAGTTGAGAATTATGAGTAAGATGTTATTATTTTGGTTGAATGTAGTATTTTGATTGATTGTGATGATTTTATGAAACGGGTAAAATGTTATAAATGTTATGAAAAGGCTTTAACCTGGACTGGTAGTATTGTTATATCATATGTGACTCTAAAGTGTGTATTATGAATATGTGCCAAAAAGGGACATTTTTGAAAATGAAATGATAGATTGTTAATATACATACCTTGAGCATACTATCTAAATATTCCTTGAAATTAAAATAGTGTAATGGTTATTCTTGAAATATGGGAAAGTAACATAAAATGCAAATTTGTATTATGACAAGCATTCATGTTTGTTTGACCTTTATATGATGTTATGTGTTTGACTTGTATGATTAAGTGAATGCAGTAAGTAAACGTACTTAATATTTGTGGAATGCATGTATAAATGCACTTGTTTGAATAAAATAATCGAAAAGTTAGTGTAACATAAATATGTGTGCTTAATTGCCTGAAGCAAATTGTATAATAGTGGTGATGATGATGATGAATGTTAAGCCATATGTGTATGTATGAGAGTCAAGTTAGAGGCTTTATGACCTCACCCCCTTACTAATGTGATATATTACAATAAAATTTCATAAGATTTGTACTGCATGAGTTCACCAGTGAAAGATTAAAGAGTTTAGTAGTGGATTTGCTAATAATGTGGACAGAGTTGAAAATAGTTGAGTAAGTAAATACAGTTTTGGAAAGGATACCGAGTTATTCTAAAGACTATTTGGACTTTGCAAAGTCACGGTTAGAGAAAATGTTAATCTCGGTTAATCGGCTTAAACATGTATGATGACTAAAGTATGTGTTTGCTGGAATTTCTTCTGGATTAATTTACGTTAGTGAATTGAATAATACAGGATTGGTAATGACAAAAATGGTCAGAGAAATGAATTACGACTTGTAAAGATGTTTGAGTATGACAATAGCGATTGAGTAGATTATGATGATCTCTTCTGGGTATTATATATATGTGTGATTGTTCATTATCTGATGAAATTCTTACCGTATGAGAATGAGGGATGATAATAATGTTAGATGAAAGCACTGTCGTTTGGCTGATTGATAATTAGTATATCTTACCGTTCTCTTTAGAGTCTATTCTAATATGTTTGGTATGAAAAGTTAATGGTGAAAATTATGTGGGGCTATACTTCTGCTACTACTGAGCATTGATTTAGTTAAGATATGTATAATTGTAAATATGTTACCTTTGTTACAATTGACTCTAGAACGAGTAAGCATAATTTTCTTCTGGACTTCTCTTAGGAACCGTCAAGGTCTTTATTATTATTTCCTTCTGAATTGTGTTCTCAGACTTTTAGTATGTGTATTCTTTAACTTGTGATGGCTATGTTTGTTATGGATGTTATCCTGGTCACAGGAACGTGGTGATTCTGGCATCAGGATTCCTTAAATTTTTGTGAAAGGAATTGCTATCGGAAGAGGTATGGATAGTTAAAGTTCAAACTCAAATGGTATAATGGTTTTTTTTCCTCAGGCAAGTTTTATTAAAGCCAATGAGTTCAATCGAGATATTTTGTTTCCTTGAGCAAATGCATCTTTGATTAGAATGATAAGAGAATTTTGAAAGACTGTGTGTTTGAGCTGTTTTAATAGCGTGAAGAAAGGAGCATTTTGTTATGTTATTATTTGATAGTCGAAATCGACTTGGTTGTTTTTATCAGAGTGAGCTGGTCAGTTGAAATGTGATTTGAGTTACATGTAGTTAAAGTATCCTCAGTTATGGTAATACATTTTGTGCATTCACGAGTATATCCATGGACAGTCTGAATGAAGGATTTATATTCTAGAGAGTATGATATCGAGATATACCTATTAGATTTGTTCTAATCTGATGATGTTATTATGAGTTAAAGCTATTCTGAATGATATGGTTATCACATTTATGAAAATTTGGATGGTCTATGCATGTTAGCTAAGTTGAAAACAGTTGAAGATATTATTAACCGAAGCTCTGATTCTGAGTTCAGTTTGAATTGAGTAATGAATTTATGATTTTTTAGTGATGCACTATTGAACGAATTGGAATGTGTTTCATTACTAGAATGTAAAGTGATGATTCACGTTTTCATACGGTTAATGTCACATTAAAAAGAACTGTTCGACCAGTGATTTAGAGATGGTCACTTTTATGTTCGTATTTAGAATTTGGTGATATCGTTTAATCGACGAAAAATGTCACATGTTCCCTAATTTCAAGAATTAAAATATCGAATGTCATAGAAAGAACTAAAGTTAAGATAGTGTTAAAGACTTGAACTATTGAAAGATTGCGGGTAGTTATTAATTAATCTCTGGGAAAGCAGATATAGTTACAGATACTGAATGGAAAAATCTTTGTTTATTTTGTTAGTGGGTTACACGATTGATCTTAATTGATGATGATCTGATTTTAGCTAGATTAAAAGCTAAAGCGATGTTTTCATTACAAGATTGAGAATCTCAGAAATGTGCTAATGAGTGGTAAGTTAAACGAGTTCAATATGAATCGATTTTTTATTCTGAATTTCAAGTCTGACCTGATGATTGATGTTATTGTTCTGAGATAGAAATTGCATGTAGATGAATTCAGAGCTTATGTGTAACACCCTTTACCTGTATCTGATGCCGAGACAAGGTACAAGGAATTATCGAACTTAAACGTACATAATTTCATAAAATCGGGCCATAAAATTTCATTTAAATTAAAAACATTCAATCACACGAATAATGTCCCATACACGAGCTTTCAAGGCTCTAAACATGCATTAAAGGTGGTTTGGGACTAAACCGAGAACTTTGGAAAATTTTGGGAAACTTAGAAAAATATTCATGAAACTGGGTCACATGTCCGTGTGGACACAGGGTCACGCCCGTGTCCTCAGGCCATGTAACTCTCTATTTATGACGTCAGCAAAACAAATTGAACCACACGGCCAGGCCACACGCCTGTGTACTAGGCCGTATCCTCCACACTGCTGAGACACATGGCCGTGTCTCTGCCCGTGTGGCTAGCACTTAGGCTATTTTCCAAGCCTTTTTTACCATTAATGCCCCACATACTTAAATACATTATAGACACATATAATATAGCATCAAGTAAATGATTAAACATCCTCATTGAGACTCAATTGTGATATTCATATTTCATCATACATGTGTTTTTCTTACTCATTTTACACCAAGTCTAAACACACCAATTCACAATCAATTGAACATGTCATTTTGATTTTCACTTATACATTTATACCATGCTTGCCTAAGTCATTCCACACCAATTTCATGTTCAAGCATTATTGACTTATTACCATGTCATACTTTTATTCTCTGATTATGACCACTCTGTTTGGTCATAAGACATTCATCAAGCATACATACCGTAATACTAGCCATTCATATCAAACAAATATAATCACATGACCACATCACAAGGCATCAATACATATGTAAGCCACGTCTCATGGCTAAACACAATGAATCAATTTAAGCCAACATCTTGGCCAAATCAAAAGAATACACATCATAATAACTAAGTCCCTATACATGCCACTTACTCAAATATAGTTAAGGTTTATCAATACCCCAACGGTAATAGCTTGATAGTGCAATGCTGCCTTCGACAATCTCCAGCCCCGAGCTAACCTAACATCACTAAAGAAATGAAAAAGAGGAAGTAAGCTTAAAGCTTAGTAAGTCCATATGAAAATAATAAACAATATGCCAACATGCTTCTCAAGGTAATACAACCATAATTACACTTTCAATTATATTCTGGTCATGTTGTTTTCTCGAGTCATAGTTACTAAATTATTTATATCTAGAGCTACAATACTCCAAATTAAGATCCGCTAATTTTTCCTAAAACTAGACTTACATATCTTGTTACCATCAAAATATTTAGAATTTTTGGTCCAGCCAATAAGTACAGTTCATTCTTTAAAGTCTCCCCTTGTTTCGCTATTTGACAGCTTTGACCTTTCTTCACTAAAATTTATTTATCTCTTAGTACAGGATTTAAAAAGATTCTTGACTGTTTCTCTTGAAAATATACTCATTAAGGACTTATTCATATGAATTCTATCCTATAATTATTTTTGTACAATTTCTAGTGATTTTCCCAAGTCAGAGCAGGGGATTCCAAACTCATTCTGACTCTGTCTCACAAAAATTCAAATATCTCATAATATGAAATTATTGTACTACAAAGTTTACTTTATATGAAACTAGACTCAATAAGATTTAATTTCATATTCAATTCAACCTCTAATTCAACTTTCACCAGTTTTGGTGGATTTTCAAAGTCGGACGACTGCTGCTGTCTAAAACAATTTCAGTGCAATATAATGACCACTATCATAAAGTCATTTTCAACCAATCATGAACTCACCATTTCATGAATGCCATATTCAAATATGCAATATAAGTTAACATGATATTGCAAAAAAATTCATAATCATAATTCATACATCTTAGCTCACCGATATCTCGACATTTCAAAGTCTCAATAACCATAAGCTTAGTGTACATACCTGTACCATACATTCTTACCGATTTTATTCCACTTTTTATCCCAACATCTTGAATGACTCGTTGAACCACTGGAACACTAAATGACACTCAGGATTATCATACACCAAATAAAGTACCAATTCCATGTCCCTGACATGGTCTTACATGAATCCACATATCATCACTGATGCCATGTCCCAGACATGGTCTTACACTGGCACACATATCATCGTCGATGCCATGTCCTAGACATGGTCTTACACGGGCACATATATCATCACTGATGCCATGTCCCAGACATGGTCTTACATGGGTATATATATCATCGCTGATGCCATGTCCCAGACATGGTCTTACATAGGCACACATTTCTGATGTCGATGCCATGTCCTAGACATGGTCTTACATAGGCACACATCTCTGATGTCGATGCCATGTCCCAGACATGGTCTTATAGGGAATCTCATTTAGTACGGTGTCACGACATCCAAGTCTTAAGTATTCCTTTGGGTCACCCGGGCTTCCTAGACACGAGGTTATAACTAAACTTCCATTGGATCATCACAAGTCAATTTCATTTAAGCATACATACATGTATCATATAATTTCAAATATTAAATATGTAATATTAGAGTTATTGAATTACTTACACACAAATTTAAAATTCATGTAATAGCAAGTATTAACATTCAAGTATAATATTTCATTATTATTATCACACGAACTTACCTCAAAAGCAATTACGGGCAACTAGTCCAATTTAGTCCATAATCTTGAACTTTCTCGATTTAAGCCCGAATCTCAGTTTTCTTGATAAATGAGCTTGGAAGCTTGAACCAAACCCTAGCCATGTCTTCCATCGTAGATTCGCCTGGACAAGAAGAAGATGGACAAATTTGGCTTATTTTCCCTTTTTAATTCTTTTAATTATTAGATTACCAAAATGCCCCTAATGAAAAACTTTTAAAAACAAATCATACCATGTCCATTTTTTTCCACTAATTAAAAAATTGTTTAATTGTCATTTAAGGACCTACAATTTAAAATTTCATAACAATTAGACACCTCTAACATGTAGAACTCAACTTTTGCACTTTTTGCAATTTAGTCCTTTTGACTAAATTGAGTGCCCAAACGTTAAAATTTTCGAATGAGATTTTCACGAATTCATTTTGTGAAATTGTAGACCATATAAATATAATAAAAATAAATCTTCTTATGTCAGATTTGTGGTCCTGAAACCACTGTTTCGATTAGGCCCTAATTCAGGATGTTACATTATGCATGAAATTTTTGTATGAGGCTCAATAGTAGCTCATTGGTTCATTTTGGGAGTAATAAAATTGTGCAGTTATTTGAAATAGATGTTTTGGTGATCGGGTATGTAACTTGGTATTTTTGAGTTTATGCTCAAATGTTGATTTGATAATGGATAAAAGTTAAATATCAAGAGCATTTAGGTCTATTGCAGTCAGCGATAACCTTGATGTGATATGAGATAGAATTACTATAGATTTTGTATCCGAATTATCTTTATCTCCAACTATCACACTATCAAACTAACAAATTGGGTATTGATAATTCTTATACTTAAGGTCATGGCATGTATAAGGGACTTGGTTATTTTTGTATGTGTCACAATTGTTTTGGCCTAAAATGTTGGCCTATGCTATTTGAAAGTTAATTGATGTGTAAGGCCTTTTGATGTTGGTATATTGGCTATATTATAAGTCCATGATGATGTATTTCAAGGATGTGTATGCTTACATATGTGGATGAATGAGTGGTGATATCTATGTGTGACGTAAATTTGTTCGCAACGACAAGTTAGATTAGTGCACGGGCTAGGGACATGGCCATGCGAGCCACACGGCTGTATCCTAATATCACACGGTGTGCCCCTGTTTTTTATGAAATTTTTCAAAGTTTTCTAAAGTTCTCGGTTCGATCCCGAACCGTTTCCAAAGCATGATTTGGGCCTCTTATGCCCATATTAGGGACTTTAAGATGAAATGTGAAAAGTTTTAAATTTGAACGCAAATTCATGACCCAGTTTTATACGATTGCATGTGTTTATGTTCGGTAATGCCTCATACCCTGTTCCGGTGTCGAACACAGGTAAGGGGTGTTACATGTGGCATGTTTGAAGATTTCAAACATGCTATTTTTAGGTAGGGGCAAATCTTGAAAGGCATCAATAGTGGAAGGGTTTGAATGCAAATTGAAGAAATCTTCAAGGGCCATTTTGCAAGCCAAATAATCAGACAAATAACCTGATGGGTCAGCATGTGGTATGGTTTTGGGCTGCCCAGTGCTCAGTTGGATCGGTTTTCTTGGTTTAGCTCAACCGGGCCCCTTTTCATAATTAATTAACAATAATTTATTTAACCAAAATTAATTTGGATTAAAATTAAAATTAATTATATTATGAATTAATAAACATAATTTCGTCTTAGGTTGAAAAATTAATTCAACTTGATGCTTCAAAATTACTTCTCGGTTTTGTGCTTCTAGCAATGTTGCCTAGCCGTTTTTTGCCCATTGTGCAAATCTATCGAAAATAATCAAAATTAATCAAAATTTGATATAAAATTAATTAAAATTCAACATGTTCATAATTTGAGTGCAATTTAATTATTTTATAATTATTATATATTTTTCAACAAGAATTTTACCGAAACTATATGAATTTGAGTAAATAGGGCATGAAAAAGTGTGATATTTTTGTGTTTCCAGCATACCATCGTCACCCGGCACCTTAGTAGGACTCATACTATGGAGGGTTGCTACCACCTCCTCCTGTCTAAATCTTGATCACAAAAAAGTCATTCATGCCATCAGTAACCTAACTTGGGATACGTGAAAGGATTTAACTTATATCACCTTACCCAATGTCGTAAACAACACTGAAAAATATTGGCAAATAACCCACTCGATCCCCTCATCACCCACAACAATCTGCCCATTCTACTTCTTGAGTTGATCTATTATTTTAAGCCAATTTCAATGGGAAGCAAATCTATGATAATGTCATATTTTGATCCTTAATATCTAACCAGTTAGCTAGCGCCCATTGCCCCTAATATCTTTCTCTCTTATCAATCACCATATTTAATTGCATCTTTGTAATGACTAACTCCTCGAAAGCATAATCATTTAGATCCTCCCTACTTAACTCTTTTAACAAATTCTACTATAACACCCCTTACCCATATCCGACGCCGAGACAGGGTTCGAGGCATTACCTGACTTAAACATGAACATTCATACAAAACCGAGCCATGAAATTTCATTCAAAATAAAAGCTTTTCAATCACATACAAATTGTCCCTTATAAGGGTCTACAAAACTTGAAACATACATCGGAAGTGATTCAGAACTAAACCGAGAACTTTCGAAACCTTTTTAGCACTTAGAAAATTTTCTTGTTTTGGAGAGTCAAACGCCCGTGTGGTTAGGCTGTCTGGTCACACACGCCCGTGTGACATGGGACACACCTGTGTCCTCAACCCATGTAAATCTCTGACTATGATGTCATCAAGCAAATAAGGTCACAGAGAAACGTCACACGCCCATGTGCTTGGGCCGTGTGGTGAATTAAATTCCAAAAATTAAGTGCAGACTTCACAGGCCTAAGTACACGCCCATGCCTTAAGACCGTGTCCTTCACAGGACCAAGACACACGGTCGTGTCTCTGCCCGTGTATTTACTACTAGGCAATCTGTTTTGCATAATTGGGGTGCAGGGGACACATGGCCGGATCAGACGCCTATGGGGTAGACCGTGTGTTTAACTGTGTGGACAATTTCTAGGCTATTTTCCAAGTCATTTGTCAGTCACCCTTAAACACTCACATACTTACACTCACCTCATGGCATGCAACATGGCACATTTCATTACTCAAGCATTCACATTAACGGTTAAATTATGACTTGGTAGTGTCAACATATCACCTATTCAAACTATCATGTTTTCATATAGCATTCCACACCAATTTCATATTTATCTATCATATTTACTAACCTACTTTCAAGTTACTCAATTACACCACAAATATGGTCATACCTATTAGTCCTCATTCGTTCACTTAATACATATGCCATTCCTCTCACATTTCATCCACAAGCAACCAAAACCACATCAAAACATGAACACATTTGCATGCATGCACCAATAATTAGGGTTACACACCAAATAATCAATATGAGCCACCTCTCATGGCCATATACAAAATGATCATAATACCATCATAAGCCAACACATTTGGCTAACCAATATGACGCATAACAAAAAGACCAAACCCCTATACATGCCATACTCAAAATGATAAGACTAGCTATACCCAAATGTTCAATTCATAGTGTAAATCGAGTCTCTGACGTCTCCAGATCCCTGAGCTAGCTTGGCGACACTATAAGAAAAGGAAAGGAAAGGGGATAAGCATTAAAGCTTAGTAAGTTCACATGAAAATAAAAGGCAACTTAAATAAGTTTTAATTATGCATTTAACGTAACAAACATAATCTTACATTTTACCAATTTCTCATAAACTTATTCCTTATATATATAAGTACATGTTCTTACCACGAGCTCATCATATTTCTTGCCATTCACATGAGTTCGATGTACATACCTGTGCCCAATTGCACATTATAACTTACTTTCGTGTTTTGATGCAATCATTACGATTACTCATAGAACTTCTTTGAACTAGCTGTTGAACACTCGGAATACTATCAGATACATCAGAAGTTTGCACCTAAGTGCCTAATATGTAGCCAATGTTGCTTCATATCTCAAATGAGATGTTGCTCGTTTACGAGCTATTCACGGGTCTACTCATGCAGGCTGTTAGGTATTCGCAACACATGCCAAAATACCTCGCCATCAATAACATATATGAGACCAGTACTCGGATGCCAAAACATGTGTCACATATATCACGAACTCAAGACAACAACTCAATTAGTTCGTATGTGACATATATCACGAACACAAACCACAACTCAATGAGTTCAGATTACATAATTCTCAGTGACATGTCACTTGTATCCTAAACTATTCCTAAGGTTCGATACCACATTTCTGTCTAACTTACTTGTAACGTCGATTTCAATACTCATAGCACTAATCACATATTCATGGGATAATCAAAATATAATTCATGATAAAATTTAGACAATAAACACATGATACAACATCATATCAAATATGTAAGCACTTACCATACATGCAATATTAAAGCATTTAAAGTATGGTAAATGTTGCATTATTTGCAAATGAACTTACCTCGGTACAAAAATGATAGAAACAAGCCTAATCCTCGTAAACCTTGTTTTTCCCCTGATCTAGACCCGAATCACGTTTTTCTTGATCTATAATACAAAATTCAATTTTTTTCAATACATACATTGCTCATATCGACCCATATCACTTACTTAGGTAAAATTACCTTTTTACCCCTAACTTTTTCCTTATTTACACTTTAGTCCCTAATCCCGTAAAGTGAAATGCATGCATTTTCTTTGTTACCCAAGCCTAGCTGAATCATATTCTATCTCATATCAGCCCATATTTTCCTTTGTTTCACATTTCTACTACTAATTTTTACATCTTTTACAAAACAAGCCCTTTTTAGTTGTTTTCACTAAAAATCACTTAGTAAAAGATGTTTATCACACATCAAACATTCATATTCCTCCATTAAACATCAAAATACAATCATGTTACACATGGGTCAAATTTCATACATGAACCCTACTTCAAAAATATGGCTAGAAATGGATAGATCATGCTTCAAGGACTTCAAAAATGTATAGAACATTGAAAATGAGGCTTGGGAGCACTTACAATGAAGCTTGAAATGTTGAAAACCCTAGCTATGGAGTCTCCCCAAAATTTTGGCACCCTTAGGGAAGATGGACAACATTTTTTCTTGATTTTTCCCTTTTTATTCTTTTATTAACCAAATGACCAAAATGCCTTTAAGGCCTTTCTTTCAAAATTTTCCTTTTCATGCCCATTTTTGTCCAAAATTTTAGAACTTGGTCAAATTTCCATTTAAGGGCCTCTAATTAATAATCCAATGCAATTTCACACTTAAAGCTTCTAGAACACAAGTTTTACAATTTATTCAATTTGGTCTATAAAGTCAAATTGGACATCTTAAGCATAGAATTTCTTCATGAAAATTTCACACAAACATGCAATCATGTTATGGACCATCAGAGAATCATAAAATAACAATTTCTATTTCAATTTGTGGTATCAAAACCACTATTTCGACAAGACCCTAATTCAGGATGTTACAACTCTCCCCCCTTTAAGGATTTTCGTCCCCGAAAATCTTACCAATGAAAAGGTTTGGTTATTGTTTCCTCATGGCCTCCTTGGGCTCCCAAGTAGCCTCTTCAACCCTGTGTCTTTGCCATAACACTTTAACCAAAGTAATGCTTTTATTTCTCAACTGTTTGACCTCTCAAGCCAAAATCTTAACCGGTTCTTCACCACAAGTCATATCTGGTCGAATCTCAACCTCTGTCGGTGAAATTACATGTGAAGGATCTGATCTATAGTGCCGTAACATAGACAGATGAAATACATCATGAATCTTTTCCAACCCTATGGTAAAGCCAACCGATAAGCAACTAGCCCTATTCTCTCGGTGATCTCATACGGTCCTATAAAACGAGGACTCAACTTGCCTTTCTTGCCAAATCTCAAAACCTTTTTCCATGGTGACACTTTCAAAAATACTTTATCACCGACTTGATACTCAATTTCCTTCCATTTCAAATCCGCATAAGATTTTTGTCTATCTGAAGTGGCTTTCAAACAATCATGAATCACCTTCACTTTCTCTTTGGTTTCCTTGACTAGATCAACTCCGTGAATCTGATTTTCTCTCAGCTCGGTCCAATACAAAGGTTTTCGGCACTTACGTCCGTACAGTGCCTCATAAGGCGCCACTTTCAAACTCGACTGATAACTGTTGTTATAGGCAAACTTCACTAACGGTAAGTACTTTTCCCAACTACCTTGAAATTCCAATACACAACATCTAAGCATGTCTTCCAAGATCTGAATTAGTCACTCAGACTGACCATCAGTCTGTGGATGAAAAGCAGTGCTAAAATTCAACTTTGTACCCAAAGCTTCTTGTAACTTTTTCCAAAACCATAAAGTGAATCTCAGATCTCTATCCGATACAACCGATATAGGTACTCCATGAAGTCTAACAATTTCACCGATGTACAATTCAGCTAACTTATCGAGTGAGTAATCGGTACGCACTGGAATAAAATGAGCCGATTTAGTTAGTTTATCGACAATAACCCATATGACATCTCTCTTTCTTAGAGTTGAAGGCAAACCTGTCACAAAATCCATAGTAATCCTGTCCCATTTCCACTCAGGGACCATAATGGGCTGAAGTAAACCTGAAGGTACTTGGTGTTCAACCTTTACTTGCTGACAAACTAAGCATTTCAATACAAACTCTGATATATCTCTTTTCATACCATTCCACCAATACATTTTCTTCAAGTCATTATACATTTTTGTACTCCCTGGGTGGATTGACAAACAACCATTGTGTGCCTCATATAAAATATTCCAAGCCAACTTAATGTCTTTTAGAACACAAATCCTACCACGGAATCTCAAACAACCATCGGAGTCACTCAGAAAATCACGTTCACTACTTGACTCACACTAAAATCTCTTGGCTTGCAACTATTTATCGACTTTCTAAGCATCACAAATTTGTTGGAGAAAAGCTGGTCTAGCTCTCAACTTGGCTAGAATCAAGCCATCATTGAACCAAGTCAGCCATGTATTCGTAGCCCTTAAGGCAAACAACGACTTCCTACTCAAAGCGTTGGCGACTACATTCGCCTTACCCGGATGGTAATCAATCATAAGTTCATAATATTTTAACAGTTCCAATCATCTTCGTTGCCTCAAGTTCAAATCCTTTTGGGTCATGAAGTACTTAAGACTTTTGTGATCGGTAAAGTCATGGCATTTTTCACCAAATAAATAATATCGCCAAATCTTTAAAGCAAAGACTATGGCAACCAACTCTAAGTCATGTGTCGGGTAGTTCTTTTCGTGAGGCTTCAACTATCCCGAAGCGTAAACTATGACTTTACCCTCTTGGATAAGCACACATCTCAAACCATTTAAGGAAGCATCACTATAAATCATAAATTCTTTACCTAACTCGAGTTGTACCAAAACTAGAGCCTCAGTCAATAATGCCTTTAATTTCTTGAAACTCTGTTAGTACTTTTCTGTCCATTCAAACTTGAAATCTTTTTGTAACAACCTCGTCATCAGAGTAGCAATCATGGAGAATCCTTTAACAAACCATCTATAATAACAAGCCAGGCCTAGAAAACTTCTAACCTCAGTTACACTCTTTGGCGGTTTCCATTCAACAATAGCCGAGATCTTACTCGAGTCAACTCTAATACCATCACCCAAAATAATGTGGCCCAAGAATCCAACTTCTCGATGCCAAAACTCACTCTTACCAAACTTAGTATACAAGTGCTTATCTCTCAAAGTTTGCAAAATAGTTCTCAAATGTTCAGCATGCTCGAATTCATCACACGAATAAATCAATATGTCATCAATAAAAACAACAATGAATTTATCCAAGTACGATTGGGAAATACGGTTCATTAAGTCCATAACTGCGGCAGGAGCATTCGTTAACCCAAAAGGCATGACAAGAAATTCATAATGACCATACCTCATCTAAAAAGCGATTTTCGGCACATCCGAGTCTTTCACACTCAACTGGTAGTAACCGAACCTCAAGTCTGTCTTTGAAAACCACGTCGCTCCTTTTAACTGATCAAACAAGTTGTCAATCCTTGGCAAAGGATACTTGTTCTTAATTATTACTTTATTGAGCTATCGGTAATCTATACATAACCTCATAGATCCGTCTTTCTTTTTCACAAATAATACCGGAGCACCCTACGACGAAAAGCTCGGTCTCACAAAACCCTTGTCGGTCAATTCTTGCAACTGTGACTTCAGTTCTTTCAATTTACTTGGGGTAATTCTATAAGGAGTAATTGAAATAGGTGCTGTAATAGGGACTGACTGGATGCCAAACTCAACTTCCCTAAAAGAAGGTAATCCAGGTAGCTCTTTCCGGAACACATCCAAATACTCACATACAACATGCACTGATTCAATCTTTGATTCGGATTCTTTCGTATTCAACACATAAGAAAAATAAGCTTCACATCCCTTTTTAATACATTTCTGAACAGACATCGAAGAAATCACAATTGGCAACTTATCTGATTCAACCCGAAGAATTTCACCATTTTCACATTTCAATTCAATGACTTTTTGCCTACGATTCACTATAGCATCATGAAGTGTCAATCAATCCATGCCCAATATAACATCAAATTCATCGAACAACAATAATATCAAGTTAGCTGGAAAACAATGATCTCTAATCATCAAAGGACATTTCTTACATACCTTATCAACTAAAACATGCTTGCCTAATGGGTTTGATACTTTAATCATAAATTTCGTAGACTCAACAGGCATATTCATACTAGATACCAATTTCATACCCACACATGAATGAGTAGAACCAGGGTCAAGCAAGGCAAAGTGTCATAGAGAGAAAAAGTACCCGTAATCACGTCAGGAGAAGATGCGTTGTAACAACCCGATTTTGGGCCTAGTCAAAATATCGGTTTCAAAACCACTATTTTGAGGCTGGAAAAAATTATTTTGATGTTATTTTATGTGATATAGCATGTTTATAAAGTTGCATGAAAATTTTGGTAATTTTATTTTAGCGATTTCTAGCTTAATTTCGAAAAAGGACTAAATCGCGTAAAAGGTAAAAGTTGTGGTTTGATGCCTAAAGGTGTTAAATTGCTTTTTATCTTAAATTGGGGGGGGGTTTTAAGTTAAATTAGGCCATTGAAAGTGTGATGGCCGGCCAAGGGAGACAAAATGGTCAAAAAGCCTAAATTTGTGGCATTTAGGTGACTAAATTGACTAAAAATAGAATAAAATAAAGAAATGAAAGATCTCATCTTTTCTTCACCTTCTCTCCACCGAAAATGGCAGAAAAGAAAGGGTTTAGAAGCTGGAAAATTTCAACAAAGGAATTCCCATGCTAGTAAGTGATTTTTAATGTCTTTCTTGATGATTTTTACATTTTTGGAACCCCTAAAGCATGAACTTTCAAATGAGGGGACTATTTTGCAAAATGATTAAGAGTGTAGGGTTTTTCCATGAAAGAATATGTGTTGTTTTCTGAGTTTTTGTGGAAGAATATGAGTCTTAGATGTGTTGTAAACAACTTTTATGAAGGAAATTTGCTTGAAAACACCTAAAAAAAAGGGGTTATTTTGCAAAGTTGTAAAATAAGTGTAAATGTGTGAAGTAAATGAATTTGTGAGTTGCTATAGTTATGAAAATGGTTTGTATAGGCTTAATGAGTAAGAAAATATGATAAAAACCATTTTACGAGCCTAGGGGCAATTCGGTAATTATGGTAAAGTATAGGGGCAAAATTGTAAATTTTGCCAAAATGTGTCATTGGACTAATTTGTATATTGTTTTAATAAGTTAAATGTGATGTTATAGATGATGAAAAGCGAGATTCAAGCTTAGAATGAGGAAAAACGAGAAATTGATGTTTAGGCCTCTTGTACCAATTTGGTGTCAAGGTAAGTTCGTATGATAATAATAATGCAAAGTTATATTTCAATTTCATTCCTTATTAATATTGCATATATTATATGATTTAATATATTAGAAGGTTGATGGAATATGATGTTTCTTTGAAATGAGTAAATTGGTATGAAAGTAATCTATCAACTTCATTATCATGTGCTTAATACTTGATATTATATGAAATATGGATATATGCCTTTATTGGAATTGACTTGTGATGATTCAATGAAAATGTGATGATATGTGTGCTAGTATAAGACCATGTCTGGGACATGGCATCGGCACTGACATGAGACCTTGTATAAGACCATATCCGGGATATGGCAACGATATGTGGATCCATGTAAGACCATGTATGGGACATGGCGTTGGTATTCTATTTGGTGTATGATAATTCCATACATCCTTTAGCATCCTGAGTGTTCAACGGGTAATGTAATGGATGATGTGATGAAAGCTCTAAGGACAACATGTTAAAGAAGGTATGATTATATACTTTATTACGAGTTGGTATAGGTATGTACACTAAACTTATGAGTAATGGCTTGATATGTGATAATCTATGATGTATTTAGTATTTGGTGAATACTATGAAAATGGCATGATTTAGAATAAGTCTTTGATACTTGATGACATTGAGATTATGGGTCCATGCTTATGATGCATAGCTATGTGTTCTTACCATGATAAATGGAATGATGCTGTATTAAATTGGTGAATAATAATTGTGAATGAGTAAATTAGTCCGAATAGTTTTAGGCTACTGTAGTGGTGTAATTTTGAAAATACACTAAAAATAGTGGAAAATGAGTTGGAGGCTGAATAAAATATGGGATTAAATCTTATTGAGTCTAGTTTTGTATAAAAGAAACCGTGTAAGCAAAAAAAATTTCTATAATGATATATTTGAAGTTGTGTTAGATAGAGTCAAAATGACTTCGAAATCCCTAGTTCTAATTTGTGAAAATCATTATAAATTGTACAAAAATAGTTATGAGTTATAATTTATATTTTTAGAATCCTTAATGAGCCTATTTTCAAAGGAAATAGATAGAATCATTATTCGAGTCTTGTGCTATGAGAAAATTTAACTTTAGTGAAGAAGGGTTGGACTGTCAGGCAGTGAATCAGAGGTAAATTTGAGGAATAAACTGTAGTATTTTACAAAACAAAAAACTCTGGAAATTGTATGGTAGAAAGGTACATGAGTCTAGTTTCAAGGAAAATTAACAAAACTAAGTTTTGAGTTTTGTAACTCTAGATATAAATATTTTATTGACTGTTGTACAAGAAGATAGCTTATCATGAACTTGAGAAAATGTTAGGAACATTCATAAAAACATGTTAATGAATTGCTTATTGTTTTCATATGGAACTACTAAGATTAAAGCTTACCCTCCATTCCTTTCCCATGTTCTTTAGTGTTGCCAGTTAGCTCGGGTTGGAGTTTGTCGGAGATATTATCACACTATCAAGCTGTCGCCATTGGTGTAAGTAATTTCAAGTACTTTTAGTCTATGGTATGTATAGGGTTTAAATATTTGAGCATGTGATATTATGCTTTAACCAAATGTATCGGCTTACATTAAATATTGAGGTTGTAAACCTATTTATATATGCATGCATGTGCTATGGTCTTATGTGATGTAATATCCTGATTTTGGGCCTAGTCGGAATAGTGGTTTTGTGACCACAAAATCCGAGATAGAAATAATTATTTTATAATTATTTTGATGTTTATGATATGATTGCATGATTGTGTGAAAATTTCGTGATGAAATCCTATGCCTAAAGTGCTTAAATTGAAATTAGGGACTAAATCGAATAATTTGCAAAACTTACATTCTAGAAGTTTCTAGTATGAAATTGTTTTGAAATATTAATTAGAAGGCCTTAAATAGCAATTTTACCAATTTCTAAGTTTATGGACAAAAATTGGACATGGATGGAATTTTTGGAAAGTTTAGTAGTAAGGGCATTTTGGTCATTTAGGGGTAAAATGAATTAAAATACAAAATTAAAAGCCAATTTTGCTCATCTTCTTCACCATGGCCGAATATAGCAAGGAGAAACCATGGCTAGGGTTTTTCAAGCTTCCAAGCTCGATTGTAAGTCCATTCTAGCCTCGTTTTCAAGTTCTTTACGTTTTTGGAGTCCCGTAGCTTTCGATTTAGCTTATGCTAGCAATAATTTAACCTAGGGTTTATATTTGGAAAAATACCCATAGGTGAAATTTGTGTATTTTGGTGTTTTATGATAGAATATGAGGTTTTAAATTATGTTAGACAGCTTGCGCTACTCGGTTTTAAGTGAAAACGAGCAAAAGGGCTTAATCGGTAAAAATACCTAATAGTCATAAGTATATGTTAGAGTGAGAATTTGATGTTGCCATAGAAGGTAAAAATGATCAGCATGTCATAAAACATAAGAAAATAGGCTGAAGTTTAATTTACGAGCTTTGGGGAAAAAGTGTAAATATGCAAAAGTTTAGGGGCAAAATTGTAATTTTTCCAAAATATGATTTTGGGTCAATTTGAATAATGTGAGTCATAATTAGACTATATTTTAAATGATAGAGCAAGAAAAACTGAAATTCGGGCTAAAATGGGGAAAATACCAAGTTGTGGACGAAATGGTAAAAGTAGCCATTTTCGCATACGAGGTAAGTCCATGTGTAAATGTAGTAACATAATTTTCATTTTAAGTAATTTAATGTTATTTTTATGATATGATGATTAATATCACGAAATATTATGCTTTATGGTTATTATTGAATAATATGTAAATTATGAATTGCTACCGAGTATCGGTTTCAATGTTCTGTGGAAGACGGCAAAGATGTGTAATCGAGGAAAAAGCCCGTTTGAACCTTGGGAATATATTAGAATACAAGTGACATGTCACTAGGATGGTTGGGCATCCGAACTCGTTGAGTTGAGTTCGAGTTCACTTATGGATGCAAATGTCCGAACTCTTTGAGTTGAGTCCGAGTTCGTGAGATGTAACTAGGCATCCGAGCTGGTTGAGTTGAGTCCGAGTTCACTTATGGATGCGAACGCCCGAGCTCGTTGAGTTGAGTTCGAGTTCGCTTATGGGCGGGTTACATAGTAGCTTGGCTACATATGTGGCACTTATGTGCAAACTTTCCATGTATCCGAATTATATTCCGATGTGTTCAACGGGTAAAGTTCTACTCAAATGGAGGAATACTCAAGATGAAAGGGACGTATTGGTAAGTGTTGCGAAATGGATACTTTGAACAGGTATGTACTTAACCCTCGGGTTGAAAAATCGATATAACAACAATATGGTAAGATGATAAATGAAAATATGATATGAATGTCTTGGTGATGATTATGCAAATGATGTTTTATGTTTGCTTATATGGTTATGTTACTTGCTATTTGCATGTGAACTTACTAAGCATTTATGCTTACTCCCTCCTTTTCATTCCTTGTAGTGTTGACAAGTCAGCTAGGAAATCGGGAACGGTCGAAGGCACGCTCACACTATCCGTATACCATCTTGGCTTAATGGCTTGTATATTTTGAGTATGACATGTATAGCATTATAATCATTTTGTATATATGGTCTTATGATATGGTTATTGAGTAGTATAAAAATTCTTGGTAATGATTAGCCATTGGAATGGCTAATTATGATCATATTTGGTGTTATGTATGTCAAATTGCTAGTTAATCCATGGAAACCATGAAATAGCTAAAATTTATCATAAAATAGATTCAGGCAGCAGTAGTGACGTGAATTTGAAAAATCACTAAAAATAGTAGAAAAGGAATTAAATAATGAATAAGTTATGGAATCGAAGCTTGATGAGTCTATTTTCATATGGAAGAAACGAAACAGGTAAATGAGTTATATTTTATGAGATATTTAAGTTTTGGTGGAACAGGGTCAGAGCGATCTCTGAATCCCCTGTTCTGATTTTAAAAATTCACCATAAATTGTACAAAAACAATTAGGATTTTTTTCTTACATATATTAAATTCTTATTGAGTCTAGTTTTATGAGAAACAAATGTCATAGTCATTGAAATTCTGTACAGAGAGATAACTGATTCGTAATACACAGAGGTCAGAGCAGTCGAACCCTGAAATAGGGGAGACTTTATCTAATAAACTGTACTAATTGGCCTAGAAAAAAATTCTAGAAAAAAATTAGTAAATAGATATATGAGTCTAGTTTCAGGAAAAATTTACGGAATTGGATTTTGAGTTTCAGAACTCGAGATATGAATTTTTAAGCAACTGTGACGCAGTTAGCCAGCTTGTCTGGAATTTCTAAAATTAAATTGTTTGAGCTGTTTAAGCAATGAATTAAGTCTGTTAACACCTCGTGTTCGACTCCGGCAACGGTCTCGGGTATGGGGCGTTACATTTGGTGGTATCAGAGCAGGTTTAGTTGGTTCTTGGACTAACCAAGCATGTGTAAAAGTTTAGCTATACATGCCAGCGATGCGTGATAGTGTGATGTCTTCCAGCGCGTATGAGTACCATCTTATTTAGACGGTACTCTCCAAGCGAAAGCTGCGCCGACCATGTTCAACGTTATGTGAAGGTATTTGAGTAAAATTATGATTATGATAAGTATCGGTTCAGAAAAGTATGAATAAAGGTTTACGATACATATGTGATAAATATTCATATTTGCTTAATGCTCATATGATGTAGTGTATATGGCTTACTTGATAAGATGAACAGAATAAATAGAAAGTAGTAGAGGTATGAATAAAAGTCATAATATTATGATACGAATGAAAATGTCCTTGTTTTGATTTGGACGTCGAATGTTGATGAATGCTAATGATATATAATTTTTATGAGATAAAGGATTATAATGAAATGAACTTATCTGTGTTAAATTGTTGGACTGAATTATATGATTGTAATGATATGTACATGATGATGCACGAAATGAAAGTTATGATTGTGGTGCAAATATCTATGTTTGTTTGGCCTTATATGATGTCATGAGCATGACTTAATTTAATTAAATGAATGGATAAGTAAAGCTATCTAGAAAACATAGAATGTATGCATAAGTATATTGTCTAAATGGGACAATAGGAAAATTGGTGTAAGCCAACATGAATGAATGACATGATTTTGATGATGTTGTTATGATGATGGAAGTTGTGTCATATGTGTATGTATAAGAAAGTCGAGTCAGAGGTCCTACAACCCCTCCCCTTACCGAAATGGTACTTATAATGGAATTTCATGAGATTTCTATTGAATAAGTTTCGGTTGAGAACCCAAAGAGTTGATGATAGAATAATTATAAGTATGATTAGAGATTGAAAATGAGCTGATAAGTAAAGTTAGAGCCAGTAAAGTATCGGATTGACGTAAAGATTATTGGAATTATGCCTTTGTTCGATTAGAAAAAGAATTCTCCTTGGTAAATCGAATTACTCAGGTGCAAGGTCGAGAAAAGTGTAAATCAAAATTTATTCGTGGCCTTCTTTAGTGAATGGTTTAGTATGAAATTTGTGTGTGAGAACTAGTTGGGGAAATGATATTTGAAATGTGAACTATCGAGTGTGATAGTTATGATCTGGACAGATTTAGTAGTCTCTTTTGAGATGTTCTATGTGTTTACCCATTCTTAGAAATATTTCTATGGCTATTGATCTTCTGAAGAAATTCTTGTTATATGGGAATGTCTTCTAATTTTTGGTGTTGGATGAAAGCATTGGTAGTCTGATTGGTTTATAATTTATATTGCTCTATTTCATCGGGTATTCTATTTCATTTAAATCGATAAGAATTGATGAGAGAATACATATGATATTATGATTCTGTTTCTTCTACTTGATGCTTCATCTGATATATATGTATGGGAAGATATATTGTTCTTGTTATATTTGATTCTAGTGGGATTAAATGATGTTTTCTTTTGGACTTTCTTTCTTTGAAGAATTATCGGGGTATTCCGTATTTTCTCTATGAGTTTGGTTTTCGATTCTCCGGCATAGTATCGTATCTTGGGTTTCTTTATTCTGGATTTCTTTATTCTGGATTTCTCTATTTTGGATTTCTTTATTCAGTTTTCTTGTTATCTTTGTTCCATAATTTGTCAATTATGACTCGTGTTCAAAGTGCGTTCTTCAGCTTGTGATAATCATGTCAAATATGACTATACTTCTAATTTGATCTTGGTAATGTGGTGATTTTAGTATTAGGGTTTTTTTCTAATTTCGTGTAAGGATTTGACATCAGTAAAGGCATAAGTGATAAAAGCGCGAGTTTCAGTCGGTATGGTGAATTATCTATTTGAAAGATTTCATGCGACAATTATTTCAGGATTATTTTTCCCAAGTCTGATAATAGAATTTTATTTTGTACGGATAAAAGTGTAAATAGTCTGAACGAGAAGTGTATATTTATTAGAAAAAGTTTGATATTAGTCAAAGTCACTACGAATGATAAGGTTTTCATTTTGTGAAAGCTGAAAAGTTTATTACATTGTTGACAAAGTTCGGATAGATGAGAATATTGGTAAACGAAGCGTCTGAACTAGACTAGTCTACATTGAGTAAAGACTTCCTGACTTTCAGTAATGTACTGTTGTATGAATTGTGAAGTGTTTAAAGACGGTGAGGTAATGTGATAATTTAGAGCATTCGATGTTACATAAAATTGGAGTTGTTAAAGGGGTTAAAGCCGAGCATTGGGATCTATCAAAATTATCCTTGTCAGTGTTGATATTGGGATGGAAATGAGAAGGATTATTCTTGAGGCCATATCAGAATTATTTCCGTGGCGGAAAGAGGAAAATGTGATGTATCCTATTGTTAAATGTTTGGAGAGATCTATAAATCATATCTGTATTGAATGAATTCCTACTCATCAGATTCATGAAAATTCAGGTCTCTTTGATTGTTGGATTTCTTGGAATTCCGGTCTCCATTACTCAAGTTAAGATCTAGGTTTTATGTCATGATATCATGGGAAACTGAGAAGGGTCGAAAATTTAAGAATAGTTGAGAGTTGAGATGTAAGTTTTCAGATCATATGAGAAATTAAAGAGATGTATTGGAGGTACAGTCTAAGTGAAAGTTCTTCGACACCGAATATGAGATTAAAAGTGAAGACCAGCTTTCAGTAAGATTTTTGGGACGAAAATCCTAAGGGGGAGAGTTGTAATATCCACGATTTTGGGCCTAGTCGGAATAGTGGTTTTGTGACCACAAAATCTGAGATAGAAATAATTATTTTATAATTATTTTGATGTTTATGATATGATTGCATGATTGTGTGAAAATTTCGTGATGAAATCCTATGCCTAAAGTGCTTAAATTGAAATTAGGGACTAAATCGAATAATTTGCAAAACTTGCATTCTAGAAGTTTCTAGTGTGAAATTGTTTTGAAATATTAATTAGAAGGCCTTAAATAGCAATTTTACCAATTTCTAAGTTTATGGACAAAAATTGGACATGGATGGAATTTTTGGAAAGTTTAGTAGTAAGGGCATTTTGGTCATTTAGGGGTAAAATGAATTAAAATACAAAATTAAAAGCCAATTTTGCTCATCTTCTTCACCATGGCCGAATATAGCAAGGAGAAACCATGGCTAGGGTTTTTCAAGCTTCCAAGCTCGATTGTAAGTCCATTCTAGCCCCGTTTTTCAAGTTCTTTACGTTTTTGGAGTCCCAATAGCTCGATTTAGCTTATGCTAGCAATAATTTAACCTAGGGTTTATATTTGGAAAAATACCCATAGGTGAAATTTGTGTATTTTGGTGTTTTATGATAGAATATGAGGTTTTAAATTATGTTAGACAGCTTGTGCTACTTGGTTTTAAGTGAAAACGAGCAAAAGGGCTTAATCGGTAAAAATACCTAATAGTCATAAGTATATGTTAGAGTGAGAATTTGATGTTTCCATAGAAGGGAAAAATGATCAGCATGTCATAAAACATAAGAAAATAGGCTGAAGCTTAATTTACGAGCTTTGGGGCAAAAATGTAAATATGCAAAAGTTAGAGGCAAAATTGTAATTTTCCCAAAATATGATTTTGGGTCAATTTGAATAATGTGAGTCATAATTAGACTATATTTTAAATGATAGATCAAGAAAAACTGAAATTCGAGCTAAAATGGGAAAAATACCAAGTTGTGGACGAAATGGTAAAAGTAGCCATTTTCGCATACGAGGTAAGTTCATGTGTAAATGTAGTAACATAATTGTCATTTTAAGTAATTTAATGTTATTTTTGTGATATGATGATTAATATCATGAAATATTATGCTTTATGGTTATTACTGAATAATATGTAAATTATGAATTGCTACCGAGTATCGGTTTCAATGTTCTGTGGAAGACGGCAAAGATGTGTAATTTAGGAAAAAGCCCGTTTGAACCTTGGGAATAGATTAGAATACAAGTGACATGTCACTAGGATGGTTGGGCATCCGAACTCGTTGAGTTGAGTCCGAGTTCACTTATGGATGCAAATGTCCGAACTCGTTGAGTTGAGTCCGAGTTCGTGAGATGTAACTAGGCATCTGAGCTAGTTGAGTTGAGTCCGAGTTCACTTATGGATGCGAACGCCCGAGCTCGTTGAGTTGAGTCCGAGTTCGCTTATGGGCGGGTTACATAGTAGCTTGGCTACATATGTGGCATTTATGTGCAAACTTTCCATGTATCCGAATTATATTCCGATGTGTTCAACGGGTAAAGCTCTACTCAAATGGAGGAATACTCAAGATGAAAGGGACGTAATGGTAAGTGTTGTGAAATGGATACTTTGAACAGGTATGTACTTAACCCTAGGGTTGAAAAATCGATATAACAACAATATGGTAAGATGATAAATGAAAATATGATATGAATGTCTTGGTGATGATTATGCAAATGATGTTTTATGTTTGCTTATATGGTTATGTTACTTGCTATTTGCATGTGAAATTACTAAGCAGTTATGCTTACTCCCTCCTTTTCATTCCTTGTAGTGTTGACAAGCCAGCTCGGAAATCGGGAACGGTCGGAGGCACGCTCACACTATCCGTATACCATCTTGGCTTAATGGCTTGTATATTTTGAGTATGGCATGTATAGCATTATAATTATTTTGTATATATGGTCTTATGATATGGTTATTGAGTAGTATAAAAATGCTTGGTAATGATTAGCCATTGGAATGGCTAATTATGATCATATTTGGTGTTATGTATGTCAAATTGCTAGTTATCCATGGAAACCATGAAATAGCTAAAATTTATCATAAAATAGATTCAGACAGCAGTAGTGACGTGAATTTGAAAAATCACTAAAAATAGTAGAAATGGAATTAAATAATGAATAAGTTATGGAATCGAAGCTTGATGAGTCTATTTTCATATGGAAGAAATAAAATAGGTAAATGAGTTATAGTTTATGAGATATTTAATTTTTGGTGGAATAGGGTCAGAGCGATCTCTGAATCCCCTGTTCTGATTTTAAAAATTCACCATAAATTGTACAAAAACAATTAGGATTTTTTCCTTACATATATGAAATCTTTATTGAGTCTAGTTTTATGAGAAACAAATGGAATAGTCATTGAAATTCTGTACAGAGAGATAACTGATTCGTAATACACAGAGGTCAGAGCAGTTGAACCCTGAAACAGGGGAGACTTTAACTAATAAACTGTACTAATTTTCCCAAAAACAAATTCTAGAAAAAAATTAGTAAATAGATATATGAGTCTAGTTTCAGGAAAAATTTATAGAATTGGATTTTGAGTTTCAGAACTCGAGATATGAATTTTTAAGCGACTGTGATGCAGTTAGCCAGCTTATCTGGAATTTCTAAAATTAAATTGTTTGAGCTGTTTAAGCAATGAATTAAGTCTGTTAACACCTCGTGTTCGACTCTGGCAACGGTCTCGGGTACGGGGCGTTACATGTGATGAGTTTAAAATGGTTATGGCATGAATGTGGTAAAGATGTGAGAAAAATTTATGATATCTATTGCATGAGAAATTGACATGATCATAACATGTTTATGGATGTTTAAGTGCCCATATATGCCTTGTTGTATGCTATTGTATAAGTAAATGTGTGTATGTTGAGAGGGTGATAAAATGGCTTGGAAAATAGCCTTGTATTTGTCCACATGGGTAGACACACGAGCGTGTGTGAAACACGGTCTACCTACGTGGGCGTGTGACCCGACCGTGTGTCCCCTGCACCTTGGAAATTCAAGTTAGTATGCATGGTAGTAAACACACGGGCAGAGACACGGTCGTGTGTCTCAACCGTGTGGTGGACACGACCTAGCACACGGGCTTGTTCCTTGGCCATGTGCCTTCTTTTGTTCATGACCAAATGGACAGAGAGTTACACGGGTGAGGGACACGGGCGTGTCCCGATGAACACTAGGCCGTCTGGTGCACAAGGCCAACCAACACGACCATGTCAAAATCATCACACGGGCGTGTGGAGCCTTAAAGCATGAAATTTTCCAAGTTTTTCTTGAATTCTCGGTTTGGTGCCAGACCACCCCGAATGTATGTTTCGGGCCTAGTAAGCCCGTTTAAGGGACTGTATGCATGTGAAATGAAAATTTTTAAATTCGAACAAAATTTGATGGTCGGTTTGGTATGAAAGTGCTTGAGTTAAGTCCGGTAGGACCTCGAACCCAGTCCCGGCATCGGATACGGGTGAGGGGTGTTACATACGTCCTCGCGTGCACGTATAGCATAGCCCTAGCCGAAGCTCTAGCTTCAGATCTTACTGTTATATCCCTTGTTACATTTTACTACTGGCCCCATTACCAGAGTTTCTCGAGGGTCTCCCCTTTGTAGCTGTACTACCAAGCCTTGTATTCTGAAAATTTTCTTTCTCCACCATCTTAGGACAGCCCTTAATATAGTGGTCTATAGAACCACATTGGAAACAAGATCCAACGCTCACCCTACACTTACTGAAATGACCTCTACCACATTGTTAGCACTCGGGTCTAGAAGTTCTATCATTACCCATACTAGCCACAGATGTGGCCTGAGATTTAAAACCCAAATTTTGCTTCTTACGGTTTTTGTAAGAATGCCCAGCCAAAACATAATAACTGGAATACATATATCTGGATTTCTTAGACTGGGATGAAAGTGACTTATTCATCGGCCTCTTCCTCATGTCTCTAGCCTCAGCCTCGACTTTTCTTTTTTCTTTAGTCAGTTCCTCAGCTTTACAAGCCCGATCAACGAGTACAACAAATTCCTTCAGCTCAAGAATACCTACTAACACTCTAATTTCCTTATTAAGTCCATCTTCAAACCTTCTACAAATTTTAGCCTCGGAGGATACACACTCTTGAGCATACCTACTGAGCCGAACAAACTCTCTTTCGTACTCAGTAACTGACATGTGACCATGCCTCAAATCAAGAAATTCCTTACGCTTTTGGTCGATAAATTGCTCACTGATGTATTTCTTTCGAAACTCCTCTTAAAAGAATTCCCATGTGACCTATTCCTTTGGAACTACTGAAATTAGCGTCTTCCACCAATGGTATGCCACGTCTCTCAACAAGAAAATAACACACTTCAAACATTCTTCAGGTGTGCATGATAGCTCATCAAATACTCAGATAGAATTTTCTTGCTA
The DNA here is from genome assembly GCA_025698465.1 of Gossypium longicalyx. Classification (NCBI taxonomy): domain Eukaryota; kingdom Viridiplantae; phylum Streptophyta; class Magnoliopsida; order Malvales; family Malvaceae; genus Gossypium; species Gossypium longicalyx. The sequence continues at coordinate 51,397,441 of CM046995.1, forward strand.
GAATTTCGCGTTCTCAGGGTCATCATCAGCATTGGCCCTAAATTCCTCGGCTCCTTGCTTCCAAATTTTAACATAACAAACATAGTATTGCATTTTATCAATTTCTCATAAACTTATTCCTCATATATATATAAGTACATGTTCTTACCATGAGCTCATCATATTTCATGTCATTCACATGAGTTCGATGTACATACCTGTGCCCACTTGCACATTATAACTTACTTTCGTGTTTTGATGCAATCGTTATGATTACTCATAGAACTTCTTTGAACTACCCGTTGAACATTCAGAATACTATCGAATACATCAGAAGTTTGCACCTAAGTGCCTTATATGTAGCCAATGCCACTTCATATATCAGATCACATGTTGCTCGTTTACGAGCTACACACGGGTCTGCTCATGCAGGCTGTCAGGTATCCGTAACACATGCTGGACTACCTCACCATCAATAACATATACGAGACTAGTACCCGAACACCAAAACATGTGTCACATATATCACAAACTCAAACCACAATTCAATGAGTTCGGATGTCCCATATATCATGAACTTAGACCACAACTCAATGAGTTCAGATTACATAATTCTTAGTGACATGTCACTTGTATCCTAAACTATTCCTAAGGTTCAAATGGGATTCTTCGATACCACATTTCTGTCAAACTTGCTCGTAACGTCGATTTCAATATTCATAGCACCAATCACATATTCATGGGATAATCAAAGTATAATTCATGATAAAATTTAGGCAATAAACACATGATACAACATCATATCAAATAACTAAATACTTACCATACATGCAATATTAAAGCATTTAAAGTATGGTACATGTTGCATTATTTGCAAATGAACTTACCTTGATACAAAAATGATTGAAACGAGCCTAATCCTCGTAAACCTTATTTTTCCCTCAATCAAGACCCGAATCACGTTTTTCTTGATCTATAATACAAAATTCAATTTGTTCAATACATACATTGCTCATATCGACCCATAACACATACTTGGGTAAAATTACCTTTTTACCCCTAACTTTTTACTTATTTACACTTTAGTCCCTAAGCCCGTAAAATGAAATGCATGCATTTTCTTTGTTACCCAGGCCTATCCGAGTCATATTCTATCTCATATTAGCCCATATTTTCCTTTATTTCACATTTCTACTACTCATTTTTACACCTTTTACAAACAAGCCCTTTTTAGGTGTTTTCACTAAAAATCACTTAGTAAAAGATGTTTATCACACATCAGACATTCATATTCCTCCATTAAACATCAAAATACAACCATGTTACTCATGGGTCAAATTTCATACATGAACCCTACTTCAAAATATGGCAAGAAATGGATAAATCATGCTTCAAGGACTTCAAAAATGTAAAGAACATTAAAAAGGGGGCTTGGGAGTACTTACAATCAAGCTTGAAACGTTGAAAACCCTAGCTATAGAGTCTCTCCAAAATTTTGGCATCCTTAGAGAAGATGGAAAACATTTTTGCTTTATTTTTCTCTTTTTATTCTTTCATTAACCAAATGACCAAAATACCCTTAAGGCCTTTCTTTCAAAATTTTCCTATTCATGCCCATTTTTGTCCAAAATTTTAGAACTTGGTCAAATTGCCATTTAAGAACATCTAATTAATAATCCAATGCAATTTCATGCTTAAAGCTTCTAGAACACAAGTTTTACAACTTATTCAATTTGGTCCCTAAAATCAAATTGGACATCTTAGGCATAGAATTTCTTCATGAAAATTTCACACAAATATGCAATCATGTCATGGACCATCAAACAATCATAAAATAACTATTTCTATTTTGGATTTTTGGTCTCGAAACCACTATTCTGACTAGACCCTAATTTGGGATGTTACATCTATAACTTAATCAAATACATTCGTGAGGAGCTCTGCTAACCCCTTGCCCATCTTATCAACCCCTTTCCAAGAAACCTGATCTAATTAGAGACAACGCCCATGAATTGCAACCAAAAATGCCTAACTTCTTTTTCACACGACTCATCAAGCACCTTATCTGCCCCTAATTCAAAACAATGTTGTTGATTCATATATACACTGTTATTGTACCTCGTATTGAGTAACAGTAGGAAATGGTCAGATATTGTATGCATACAATGATGCAACTTAAAATTCTAAAAAACTCTCTATGCTCCCATGTAAACCACTAACCCACATAACCCAAATTTGAAAGCTCACAGTCATCAAGAGCTAACTAGAATGCCTCTATTTCCCTTTCGTCCCTTAGCCAACCTCTTTGATTCTCATGGGAATACTATTTCTTTAAATTCCCCCATCACAAGCCATGTAAAATTATCACCCTTCGATAGACTCCGAAGTAGCTCCCATAATTGATATCAAATATTCCTCTCTGGATGCTCGTAAAACCTTGTAAATCTTCGAGTGTTACCACCTGAATCATCCTCCACCATAACATCAATATGGTTCCTTGAAAAAGTGTGAAGTGAAATAATACAACCTTGTTTCCAACATAATGACAATCCACCTCTAGTGTATCGCTACTCACATCTATTCCATTTACGAAACCTCAACTCTTCCTTACCTTCTCCATCCTTGAAATATGTTGATTTATCTCTATGAAAAAACAAAGTGGGGTTGGCTTCCTCAGCACATGTCGAAGGAGACAAATAGTCTGAGGGTTCCCCAGCCACTAAACATTCAAACTTAGGAGTTTCATTGTGTCTGACTACACTACAGTGGAAAGCCAGTCGATATCTTAGAGACTTAAACATTATTTTGTTCAATAGGAGTCTTTTTCAAATCCAAACCAACAAAAATTGATGAAAAAAATGAAGTGCACATTCTTTATTTCCCTCCCCGATCTCCATCGGGCACTCTACTCCCATACTTACATCCATGTCCATATTCTCACCATCCCTTCTATTCCCTTCCTTATTTTTGCCCAAATTAATCGCCAATATGCACCTACATGACCAAGAAAAGCTGAATTCTAAAAAAGGCCCTTGATGTCATCCTGTCCAACTAAATTACCCTTACTAGAAAAAACTCCCCATCTCGACCACCTATGGAGCATCCCTCTCCTTCTGTAACCGAAAACTTTTGGCCACCATCGCCCTTGTAACCAAACCCGGCCTAGAAATTATGGCCAGATTGAGAAGGCTACATTAGCCACCGAAATGGGTAAGCTAACTTATGTTACTTTTTTAGACTTAAAATAAACTTATTTTAGAGAAAATCATAGTTGTACTTTGAGTTAGCTTAAAAGCGTTCATTCATTAAGTCATGTATGCTTAGGATTCATTTTATTGTTGACACTATTATTTTAGAAAAATTGTTGCTTGTCGCTTTTCTTTAAAAAGAAACTCGAAGTTAAACTAATGTAGCGGAAAAAATCATTTCCCAAGTCATTTTGTAAAATTAGTTGCCTTATCGATTTGTTTTTCAAAAACAGTTCATTTGCAATGTAGTGGAAACTAGGGAACAGTATCAAATTTTACTTAAGCCTGATATCATGCATTATCTAGTTATTATGTTTAAATAATCCATGCATGCAAAAAACCCCAAAAGAAAAGTTACCAAGCCACAGATCAGAGATAATTAAGAATTACAAGCCAAAACCAATAAAGACTTATTAATACTTATTAAGAATAGCCCGAGGTCTAAGGTGATTCTCTGAATGCCGAGCTCGGTCTTAATTTTGAGGTTTACCTGAAAAGTTAAACACTATTAGGGGTGAGCTTATGAGTAGCTCAATGTGAGTCAAACAATTATTTAAATAGGCAAAAACATTAAATATAGAAGATAACAAAACCATCATAGGAATTTTATATCATTACATAGCCATTATCTAATTGATGTAAAACGGTGTATGAGCATAGGTCACATTCATTCGAGTAACAATCATTAATTTCGATACCATTCAATACAATGAAATATAATGCGTAGCATAAATCAATAACATTCCAATATGTCGTACACATGATGCAATGCAAAAAGGTTCCTACCCATACCATCCGCTACATACCGCGAGTTCCCCAGAACCCGTCTGTCAAACTCCAAAACATTATGAGCATAGCTCGATATGGTAAAACCACCAAATAAACAATAATGCAGAAAAATTGTCGAATATCAAATAGTACGATTCAATCGCCAATAACATATAATATGCGATAAAATCGCCAATCCCCTTTGTACTCCAGGTGCAGTGCACTGACTACAAATAATGTGGACTTAATATGCCACTGGTACTCCACGAAACTCCTCCGTTAACCACAAAATCCCAACCCAATGCATATACAATATGTCACACAATCTCATACATAATCATATCTCAATACTTTTCACATTTGTTTGACATGCTCAGCATGTCCTCAATAATCACATACTTTCAGTAAATGAAAACAGTGTTCCAATCTTTCAAATTACCACTAAGTTGGTATCAATCAATATCGTTCAATTTCACATTCTGTACAGATTTTCATTATGCATAAATAACACCCTTTTCAAGACACAATATAACAAATATCTCATGCATTTAAATCCTAAAAAAGCTTAATATCTCAAAACATTATATCATTCAGTCAACTATTCTCATATCTCATAACTCAAATATGCAATTACAAACTCAATCAAACATTCATACTATCAAACTAGCAATCTTGCCAACATGTCAATCTTTTAAGGCTCAAAACATACCTGGTTCGGCCACTCACAAAATCAATAATTTGGCTATTAAGCCAATACAATCAGCAAGATAATTTATCAAATATAACATGATATTTAATATTTTCAAACAATTTTATGAGTTTAGGACCCACACCTTATTTTTCACTTCCTCGCAGCACACTAGCAAATCTTCCTATTTTCCATAATAATCCTTAAACGGGCCTAAACCAAAATTCAGCATAAATTCAATAAATTTACCATTAAACCAAAACCCAAACACCAAATTATGAGTTCAAACCAATCTTTGAAATTATAACTATTTTATGAATCCAAACTAGTTAGATTCCTTATGCTGAATCGATACAAACTGTACGTACAATCGTTCTTCACCTTTTCGGATGATTTGAGGCATTTGGGTCGGCACCTAATTCAATAATATACTGGAAAATCAGTAGATAATTAATGATTAAATTCCTTCATTTAATCAAATCATAACCTTTACCCAACAACTATGTCGAAATAACAAACTAGTTACCCTTAAGTGCACTTACGCTTCACGAGTTGTGGGATTCGAATGGCCAATCGATCAAGAAATTTTTTCCGTAATTGAAATGGGTTTAAAATATGATTAGGAGGGTTCAAGAACTCAAATTAATTCTGGAGAAATATAGGCAAGAACCAAGACACAAAACAACCCCTTTTCTTGCCCATAGGTGCACACACCACCACTCGTAGTGGCCAAAGTTGAGGTTGAATTTTAAAACGATTTGAGATCTCATTAAAATATGGAAAAATACCTTTGAAATCATTTAAAATACCCCAAATTCAAGATCTATAAATTTAGTTTTTGAATGGACAAGATTAATTAAGAAATAGAAGAGAGAAGAGACCTTACCCAAGCTAGTCGAGAGAAATAGCAATGACACTTTCTTGGCAATGTTCGGGATCGATCTTGGAATTCAAGATTTCAGATTTGGGGCTGATTTTAATGAGGAAAAATTATAGTAATATGGCGGATAATATGTTAACAAATCTTGTGGCAAAAAGAAAAAAGAAGAAAAAGATGGTAAAATTAGGTGTAGGGGACGACAACAATGGAGGAAAGGAACAAAATCGAAGAGAAAAGACGAGAGGAAGAGGGTGAACGGCTTTGGCAGGTAAAAGTTGAATTAAAGACTGAAAAATAAAATAAAATTTATATTTATACTTAGGGTTGAAGGGTATGGATGGCACACACATTAAAAAACAAGGGATTTTGCAAAATTTAATTATTTCTCAAGGGAAGGGATTCGAACTTAGGATCTCATTTAATTTCCGTGCTTTCTCATATTTCTTTTAACCATTAGGCTTTTTTTTCCTTCTTGAAATAATTTTGCAATATTTATTTTAAAAACAAGACATGTCACATACTAGGGTTTAAGGCAAAATTTGCAAAATGATAAAAATGGTGAGAGAAGGGATTTGAACTTGGGTTTCAAGGAACGTTACACTAACACTTAACCAACAAACCAATACCTCATTTATTTCCTAAAAATGCATAGGTAATTTAGAAAAAATTAAGGCATTATCACTCTCTCTCGATTCACAAACCTGATTCTACTAACCACTGATTTTTGGGATGTTACAGCCCTCCTAGGCAACACTTTAATCAAAAGATCCCATTCAAATGACAACTCCTTTTTCCTATGCATAATACTACTAGGATAGAAACCCTCCACATACCCTAATTGCCTACTCAAGAAATGGAAAACAATTAGTCTCTCATATTGAAACTTGGTATAGATACAATTTTTCAGAGATAGAGCGATTCTTTCCTCCTTTTCAATAGACCGCTTATATCAATCCTAACCTGTATCCTCATATAACTTTGAAAACCCCTACTTATGGATTTTGCATCATAATCCAAGAAATTTCCCAGGAAATCACTTAACTATTTCGCGATACCTTCAAACATTAAACCAGTTGAGAGATTGTGAATCTAAACCCAAAAATCCACATGGTACAAAGGAACTTGCATTGGATCCTCCCCATTTTTAGCCTATTAAATACCAACAGATGGTTATTGAACATCCACGGGCTCACCTCCACTACTCTATCAAGACCAATATCATGATAGAACTTGAAAAGCAATGTCTTTTGCCCAGATCTATAATCATTAAACTTGAAGGGGGATGTCATAGATTAGCCAAAGTTGTGTGCATAAATTGAAATTAGATCACACTTGTAGTAAAAATCTGCCCACTAAATAAAGATTTATACCTTTCTCACCCTCTTCCTATCACATCCCAAAAATTGGGTTAGTAGAATCGGGTTTGTGAACCGAGAGTGGTCACACCCCAGTTTTTAAGATTATCTTTGTGTGTTTGTTAATAAGTGAGTTACTGGCTTAATGGTTAAGAGTTAGTGAGTTCATCTTTAAAACCCAAGATTAAATCCTTTCCCCGCATCATTTTATTTTTGTAATTTTGCTTCAAATCCTAGAGTTGTCATGCCCTATTTAAATTTAGTTATCGTTAATTTTTAGACAAGATTGTGTGCTAGGCCAGTGGTTAAGAACAAGTATAGCTTCCTTTAAGACCAAAGTTTGTGTCCCTATCCTTGCATTTTATTTTTCATTTTCGCAACCCCTTGGTCAACCCCTTTGCCATCCATTTTACTTATCATGGTTAGTAGATTCTTTCCTCCCTTCTCTTCCTCCTTCCTTCTTTCATTATTTTCTCCTATTTTCACTCATTTTCTTCCCTCCCTTTCCTTTCTTCTCTGTTATTTCCCTCACATTCATTTTATGACACCCCTTTTATCAATAAAAATCCCTAAACTTTCATTTTTTTTTTCTTTTGTCATCTTTTCTCCCCAAAACCACCACTTGTGATGCCCCTTTTTTCTCTAGCTCCTTCTCTTCTCTTCTTCTTTTGCATTTTTCCACCCTATCTCCTCCTTTGTGCCACCTATTGTACCATCTCAATCACCCTTACACAACCAATCTTCCCTCTCTTCTTTCTTTACTCCACCATCGCTCTTCCATTATGATACCGCCACACCACTATCACCATTGCCACCTATTTTCTTCATTTCTCCTCCTCAATTTTTTTCCTTTGTTAATATTTCTCCTCCTACTCAAGATCTTCGTTGAATTTAAGCTTTCTAACCTAAACGGTAAAGCATCTAAATCCGAACCACTTTTTTAAGTGTTATAATAAAAGGAATATTGGATTTTAGTTAAAAGGGTGATAGAATCAAGGCGAGATCTTATTAGATCTATACTGTTAGAGTGTGAAGGATTAGATTTAGTATCACGGGACCTTTATTCCAGGTGTGGGTTTTAACCAACTAAAGTTGTGTATGATTTGTCCATAAATATTATTTAATTATTATTAATAGTAACCATTTAAATCTGCTTCAAAATATTCGTGAAACGAATACATTAAGTATTCTTGGTGATTGATAAATCCTTTATTATGATTAATTTCAATGCATTTGATCTGAAAAATACGTGTTGCCAAATATGTTATTATATGACTCGATAATGTTTTGCATGTTATGTGATATCAAAGCATGCTATTGTTCTGCTATTGATCTAATTACATGATAAATCATGTACACTGTTATTGAAATTTTTAGTCATATGTTAAAAATACGTCTGATGATACTGATATTTAACTGCCTCCGGACGTACTAATGTCTAGAGTGGGAATACTACAATAAAACAGAGAGTTATGAGGCAGTATCCGCAAGTATACAGGTCAAGTTATAATATAGATTTTATAGTAAAGTAAATGAGTACGTCGAGGATCGTACCCAAGGGAGGCTAGTACTAAATCAATCTTAATCTAAACACTTAAAGATTTAATTAATACTTTTAAATCAGTTATAGTGCTATAGTAAGATAAGAGGTTTTTTTAGGGAGAAGTAAAGAATTAAAATTGAAAGAGATACAGAGAAATAAAGTGAATCAAATCTGAAGATGGGTGATTAGCTCACTTCAGTAATCTCAATCAACTATCGTCTCAGGTTCTTCGTCAATCAACTAGTCGCTACCCTAGTAGGATCTTCCATTAACATATCAAGTAAGCAAGAATTACTTATCTTCTGACCTCACAGTCTAGACTGGCTTAGGGTAAAGGTGTTCACGAATGGGCAATACCAATTTTGGGTTAATTCCCACCTTGATGACTTTTCAGGATTATCAGGCTTAAGGTTTATTTCATGTTCTTCCTTTCTCAAACAATTGATCCTTTAAATAACCCTACAAAAAGGTTAAAAGATCATGCTTCCACTCGCTAATACCCCGTAGAAGGAATAGTTCCTCATGGCTTTCATAAACAATATGGAATAGATGGAAGAATTATTCATTGGGAATGGATTGAAATAGAGAGTTTAAGAAAAGCCTGATTTATATTGATAATAAGCACGGATCGACAACAATTGATCTTCTTTATAACTCAAAACTCTTGAAAGAAACAAATAATAAATAAACTAAAACTATGAAAACCTAAAGAAAGTAAGAAAACAAAATTTAAACCTAAAGGGAGAATCTAAGCTAATGGAATGTGTTCATAATGTATGCCAAATGAGCCTATTTATAGCCTTTAGGTATCCTTCATCCTTAACCTTAGGTTAGCTGACGTTCTCGCGCTTTAAGTTTGATTGTGCATGTAACAGGCTTTAAGTTTGATTGTGCATGTAACAGCCCATTTTTTGGGTCAAATCAGAACTGTGGTCTTGGAACCACAAATCTGAGGTCAAAATATTTATTTTATTATTATTTTAACATTTACAGCATGATTGAGTGATTGTGTGAAAGTTTCATTAAGAAATTTTATCGTTTGATTGGTCAAATCGAATAAAGTGTAAAAGTGAAGTTCTATTAGTTAAAAGTATCTAATAGCCATGAAATTAAATAATAGAGGTCCTTATGTAGTAAATATACCATTGGTTGTTTAAGTGGACATTTATGGACATTATAAATGAAATTATAAAGGTTAAAACTTAAGGTTAAATTAGTAATTACGTTAATAAATATAATAAAATAAAAAGAAAATTTTGGCGTCATCTTCCTTAAGGTGAAAAACCACCGAAAATTTAAGGGTAGGAAGCCATTGTTAGGCTTGAATCATTCAACACTCTCTATTGCTAGGATGTAAGTCAATTTTTGCTCGGTTTTTAATGATTTCTACATTTTTGAGATCGTTGCTTCGTATTCTAGCTAGCTCGTACCTTAAATTTTGAAACTGTTAAAGATTTATCATGTTTCCATTGTTGAATGCTTGAGTAGTTTGATGAATTATGATAGATTTGGAAAGTTTAATGTTAGATTAATAGTTTTTGTAAAGTGATTTTTGACAAAAATGTCAAAAAGGGTTTAATTTGTGAAAATGTAAAATTATGTGGGTAAAAGTGTGAGTAAATAAAAGATATGGGCTGCTAGGGACTCCATTAAAATTCAGCTAAGCATGGGTTTGTGATTAATTGCATGAATTTGCAATTTAATATGATAGAGGCTAAATTGCAAAAGTGTGAAACATTAGGGGCAAATGTGTAAATTTGTCAAAATATGAATTAAAGGTTAAATTGAATAGATCAGATACTGAATGTGCTAATTTTGAAATATATATATATATAGATCAAGATAAGCAAGGATTGAATCTAGATCAGGGAAAAGGAAAGGTTGACGATTAGCCGATATTTGTTATCCGAGCGATATGAGGTAAGTTTGTATAATTAGAATCAAACTTTTAAATACTTGTAATTATTTGAAATGAATGTATGTAATTGAGTAAATGATCTACTTGAAATTCGAATGCCTTATGGCTATAGTTTGATGCTTACTGAGCCCGTTTGAACCGTAGGATACGAGTGACATGTCACTAGGGTTATCGTTTAGGTCGAGATCCTGCATGTGTTGTAAACTCACTGCAGTTCGTATGAGCTTACCGATACATCAGCTCGTAAGAGCTTACTGTTCTTAGCTCGAAAGAGCTTACTGTTCTCAGCTTGAAAAAGCTTACTGTTTCTAGCTCGATAGAGCTTACTGTTCATCATCTTAGGAGGAGTTTATTGATCATAGCTAGAAAGAGTTAATACAATGATGTTTGTTATGTATGTTATATATGTTACATGTAGTTGGAATCATATAATATAATGGTGTATGAAATTGAGATAAAGGTTGATTATTTGTACTTATGAGACTAACATATTGATGAATGCTTGTGTATAGGCATTTGGCAAGTGAATTTGATAAACTTTATTTAATTGTTTGATTATGTATAAATGGTAAGTTAAATTCTGAATTATACGGGCTTACTAAGCTATAAAGCTTACTCTGTTTCTTTTTCGTGTTTTTTTAGAGGTTCGATAACTCCCTCGATTCGGATAAAGTCAGAGATACGCATCACAATATACAATTGCCAATTGGTACCTTTGAACTTATAGATATATGTAAATATGGCATGTATAGGCTAGTTATAAAGATGATAGTTATGGTTACTTGAGCTAGTGATTTTGGTACATGTTGTGGTATAAGATAAAGCCATGTGATTTGGCTTAGCTTGTATAATGTTTTGGTTGTGTATAAGTATTCAATATGGTATGTTTTGGCAAGTAGTAAATGGAATAGAAATATGCAATGTTATCTTGATAAGTGATAGGCATATGAATGGAAAATGATTGTAGTTGAATTGGTTTAATATGTGTATGAAATGTTATGGATTGGCTGCCTATTGAGTTATAAAATGTTGTAATTTATGCTTGTGCAGGTATGTAAAAATAGGGTGGCAAAATGGCTTTGTAAATAGCCTATTTTTGTCCACAAGGGTAGAGACATGGGCGTGTGTCTCGGCCGTGTGTGACACACGGTCAAGTTACACAGCCGTGTGTCCCCTGGTGTTGAAATTAAAATCAAGTCAATATGCTCCACACGACCTCACACACGAGCGTGTGACTTGGCCGTGTGACATAAGTCAGTAAACCCTACAGGTTTGACACGGGTACACGGCCTGGCACACGGGCATGTATGGCCATTTTTAGGGCACAAGGGCTAGCGACACGGGCGTGTGTGTTGGATGTGTGACCCAAGTCAGAGAGCTAAACAGGGTCAAACACGGGCTGGGACACGACCATGTGCTCCCATTTCAAATGTCCGCACGGCTTGTGACACGGGCGTGTTTGGTGGCCATTTGAGACACACGGCCTAGCCACACGGGCGTGTGTCCCCTGTTTTGAGAAAAATTTTCAAAGTTTTGTGGACGTTTCTTAAATTACCGGTTTAGTCCCGAATCATTTCCAAAGCATGACTAAGACCTCGTAGGCTATTATAAAGGACAAATTGTTTGAAATTGAATGATGAATGTTTGAGTTGAGAAAATGTTTGCTAAATGGATGTTTAATTATTTTGTAAGTCCAGTAATACTCTATAACCCTATTTTAGCGTAGAATACGGGTGAGGGGTGTTACAGTGTAGACCAAAATGCCCCTGCTTTGTGTTTTATTCTGGTCACCGAGTCGATATCGCGACACACTAGGAACTGTGTCGTGACATAGCAACCAGTATGCTCCTCTACAGTCATCTTTAGGGGTATGTCATGACACCCTCAGCCTGTGTCGCGACTTTGAAGGTAGTTTCTTACTTTCTACGTTTTGTTCTCTATGTTTCTAATGTAGAAAGCACCAAAATGTCAACAATAGCTCTCCTTTAGGCCTTATTCGGCCCTTAACTTTAATAAAAGACTCAATGTGCACATTTTATTAGATGTAAGTAAAACTAAAGAAACTTACTTAAAACATAATGAAAATGCTTGTATTCAAGCTCCTTAAATGTGAAAACTAGTTTAATCTGCTACACCGAATTACGACAGATCAAACTCCCCAACACTTAAGTTATTGTTTGTCCTCAAGTAATCATAAACAAATATGACAAATAAAAATGACGACCCTTGAGCAAGTATGGTACAAGTATTGATTTTAGAGTATATGACATAGGCCTTTCATGTTTACTAACAATTTCAACATATTGAGTAGTTGACTTACCACTTTTTATTACAAACATTTAAGTTCAGTATGTTACAAAATATACAAGTATTAAGGTTCTCACCTATAGTAATCCATCAACAAATCATAAAAGTACTTTGATTATCCGAGCAAAATACAAATAGTCATTTATGTGAATGTTTAATATGATGTCCATTCATGTATAAATATACTTAGGTCATATAGGGCTTTTCATCTTGTAACGTTTTGAGGCTTAGGATAGGTATGGAATTCAAACACAGAAAGCATCAAAAGGTTACAAACATGAAAATAGTTTGGCACATCCTACTGATCCTTATTCTTCCCCCTTTAGTGACCGTTACCCACTCACCGCCTTATTTTTCCTTCTCTCACTTTCCTTGTCTCTCAATCTATAGGAAGTCATAGCATGACATAGCAACTATGGCTAGCCTTATGACTTTTTGTGCACTAATGAATAATTTTTTCTTTCTTTTGGGACTTTGAGACTTTTCTCTTTTTCAACACATTTCACTCATGAATGCTTTTTCGTTAGTTTAAGACTTTTTCTACTCGTACCAATTCTCTTTTTGAATTTTTCTTTTTGTTTAGCATATTAGCCTAACTTATAGTTCCTATATCACACTAATCTTTCCTGTTTCACTATAATTTTACAAACTCTATTGTGATGTATCTATTTAACCTCAATATGTATGGCCAGACGTCTATAATCGTGCGGTACAAAACCAAAGAAAAATGGCATTTACAATTAACTTTTTCAGGCTTGGGGTTTGTGATGCGATTCATCAAGAAGTGTCAAAAGGCTCAAAATTTTTATGAAAGGTAAACTATAAATAGGATAGCTTTTTGGCTTTGGATGTGTTCCAAAAAATACCTTAGGTCATCCTTAAATATCTCATCATGCATAAAATTAATCAACCAAATAAACACAAATTCAACCATTTATCATTCATACTAGCATGCTCATTTCCTTGTATTTTCTATATCACTTGGTACAAATGATAGCTTAATACCTATTTATAGTGTAACATATAAAAATTTAGTAGCTTAATAATAAAAAAATTAAGTCACCTATCATCATGCCAAATTTATTCATAAACACAAGCAACCAATGTACATGCTCCTAACCAATCACTTGTATTTCTACAAGCTCAAGCACAAAAAAGACAAAATTAAAAAAACAATCTATGTTACCCCCCACACTTTAGTTGACACATTGTTCTCAATATGTAGCTCATCAAAACATAAGGAAAGAAGTTACCCGGTTTATCGTGGTTATTTTAACTAATACTAGTGGGTGTTTCCTCCTTTGATCGTGTAATGTTCGGATATGTTTGTGTCTCCTTTATGTTAGGTTCCTACATAAAAAGTATAAACAAAATGCAACATACTAAAATCTACTTACTAATACTACTCCTATAAAGTCTAAATTAAAATTATCCAAAAATTAATACAAGTCTCTATAAAATTAAAAATATTTCAATCATATTCCATATCGTCTATCTCCTCATCCCCGTCATCCTCCTCTTTTTCTCCTTCTGTTTCTCTTTTCGGCTCTTCTTCTTCTTGTTCCATATGTGTCAGAGCAAACATATCTAGTGTATAATTGGGACTCGGATGTCATTTTGCCTAGAAAACTCTTGAAAAGTTAGTCCCAATTCCTGCATCCACTAAATCATCCAATATAACTTTGGATGACTATTCTCACCAACCTCTAGTTGAGCTCATGCCAACCTTTTTGATGAAGTGGGTGTAGTTATGTTTCTTACAGTCTCTTGTTCTAGACTTTTATCTATTTGGCTCGTAGCGTGATGTATTGTTAGAATAAGATGTCTCTGATAATGCTTTGGGATGGTTTCAAAGTCTGCTCAGTGGATGTCATAGGTACACCCATCTTTTTGCATAAAGTCATCACTAGATGAGGAAAGAATCTCCCACCTTCTGGCTATTAATGCATCTTCCCATGTTCTGATGGATCTATTTGCCAACATATACCTGCTTTCTCTGCAAAATAACATAGAGTAAAAGTGCTCTAAAGGCATTAATGTTATAAACATATAAAGTAAGTATAATTCGTGTGAAAACAAATTGAATCCACATCTTAACTTCAGGAAACAAGATAGCTTGAGGGAAAGATGCTGGGATATTGGTACTTGTGCGATACTTTCATTCACCCCTTCCTTTAGTTACAAAGTTTATAATATTATCCATATCTATATCTCTACAAATATTCTAAGTCAGTTTCATCAATAAAATCATTCTCATAGTATGGAACAATATAAAAGTTGCAAATTATTTTAGGGGTTACTTGCACCTCTTTCCTTCGAACAAGTATTGCATCCCATATATGACCTTCAATATTTCTAGACTCATGGTCCTGTAGAGATGCGTAGAACACTTGGACAATGAGGAACTATGCATTATCCTTTGGCATCGTCCAAAAACATTCCCATCGATGATATCTGACCAAAGGCCAAATTTTTTTATACAAAATCATCGATGGATCAAATGCCCTCTCCTGAATGAATCTGAATGAATGTTTTTCCTTAAAGTTCATTTAAATATTTTTTAACATTCAGATTTGGAAATTAGAGAGAGTTTGAACCATCGGTGGCTCCGTTTCCGTAGTTCACCTAAGTTTCTTAGGAGGCATTGTATTTCAACCTTAAGCAAAGAATTCCATAGAATAATAAAAAGTTTGAGTTTAAGAACCCTTAACCTTAAGTATATAGTTGAGGTTCATTTGAATTTCTTGCTTCCCCATGATGTTCCTTTTCCTCATTACGCCAAGTATGATTACGAAGTTTGTGAAAGGAGATTTGAAAAAAAAATTAGGGCTTTAAGGTTTAAGAAGTGTTGAGAGAATTGAGAGAATTTGAGAGATTAGGGTTTAAGGAGTGTTTTAATTAGGAGTAAATATGATTTTAGGTTATAAAATAGGGTTATAAGGTTTAAAAATTGGGTAAAATTAATCTTTAAACCACTGGGTTACGCAATGGGTTAGGTCAACCCTGTAAAAACTTGCAGCGATGTTGCGACATAGGGGTTCCGTGTCACGACACATTTTCCAGTTTAGAGATTCTTAGGAACTGTCTGGTACGTCGCGACTTGCTGTTTTGATGTTGCGATAATGACTCTACTTCGGCCCAAAACTTCATCTAAAGGATGTTTCGATCTAGGGATAAACCTACATCAAATAAAGGTTAAAATCTAAACTACGTGGTTAGTTAGATATACAATAATTTACAAATATTATGTAGCAATTCACAAATTTTAATTTATACCGCTAGATTTATCCAACAGTATATCCAATTCACCAATGGATAATATTTTTATTCTATTAGCACTGGTTCACAATCCGTTGTGCCATTCCACTCTTGCCTGTTTATCTCATTCCTTGAACCTATTTATTCTTTCTGTATCCATAAAAGGAAGCATTTCCCTTGATTCGGGAATGTCAAAAATAGACAATTTTTTTGCGATGCTCCCCTAATTTCCTCCCATTTTCCTCATTCAGTTGATAACCACATTTGAAGGTTTCAATCTCACCATTAATTTTCGTTGTCAACTCATATTTCTTTAAATCAACGGTGGATCTAGAAGTGGCTAGGAAAGGTCTTCCTAGTAAGATAGGTATCTCACAATCTTCCATAAAATCAAGTACTACAAAATCTGCAGGAATGATAAAGCTTCATGTAACAGCCCGATTTAGGGCCTAGTCAGAACAGTGGTCTCAGGACCACAAATCTAAAGTTAAAAAGATTATTTTATTATTATTTTGATGTTCTAGCATGAATATATTAGTGCATGAAAATTTTGGTAAGTTAATTTTGACTTTTGTGAGCCCAATTGTGAAAAAAGACTAAATCGCATAAAATGTAAAAGTCCTAGATTAATAGCTAAAGGTGTCAAATAGCTAGAGAACCAAAATTGGGGGTCTTTAAAGGGCAATTAAACCCTTTTTCTATAGCATGGCCGGCCATAGGGGACAAATTTTGGAAAAGGTCAAAATTAGGTGAAGTTTAGGTCATTAATTTTGACTAGTGTGATATTAAAAAAAAAAAAAAGAAAAGCTATCATCTTTCTCTCTTCTTAGCCGAAATTATCAGCCATTGTTGGGGTTTGAAAGCTTCAAAAATTTCAGAAAATTTAAGCCCTCTCAAGTAAGTGATTTTGATAGTTTCTCTTAATGATTTCTACATTTTTGGACTCCTTGAAGCATAGGCTTTCAAATGAGAGGATTATTCTGCTTAATAAACAAGAGTTTAGGGTTTTTCCATGAATGTATTTGTGATAGTTGCTGAGTTTTTATGGAAGAATATGACTCCTAGTTGTGTTATAAATAATTTTTGTGAAAGCTGTTAGCATGAAAACACCTAAAGGGACTATTTTGCATAAGTTACAAAATAGGTGATAAGTGTGTGAAATAGTGAAAATTTTGGGTTGCTATAAGAGTAAAAAAGAGTTTGGATAGGCTTGAGATACGAAGAAATTCGATAAAAATTGATTTTCGAGTATAGGTGCAAAATGGTCATTTTGCTAAGGTCTAAGGGCAAAATGGTCATTTTACCCAATATGTGAATTTTAAATTGCCTAATCGTGTTTAGTGAGTAATTGAGTGTATTTTGCTAATATAGATCAAGAATTGCCAAATCTGAACCTAGACCGGGGGAAGGCCAAGCAAATCTATTAAACCGACTAGTCGTGTACGTTTTGTAATCCGAGGTAAGTTGTATGTATGTAATACAACTACATTGCAACTATATGTGTTAGAATTGTCATTTGATTGATATGGCATAAATTGGTTGACTGTGAATTGAAAATGCATAATGATAATTGTGATAGTAGAAATCCCGTAGAACCCTAGGAAATAAACCGGATATTCATGTCGTGACATTTGGGTCACTTATGTGAGCTAGTGTAAGAAGTGTCTGGGACATGCATCGGCCATATTAAGAGAGCCAGTGTAAGACCATGTCTGGGACATGGCATCGGCATTGAGACGAGTGCCAGTGTAAGACATGTCTGGGACATGCATCAGCATCGGGACGTAAGCCAGTATAAGACATGTCTGGGACATGGCATCAGCACGAATATGTGAGAGCTAGTGTAAGACCATGTCTGGGACATGGCATCAGTCTCGAAGATGATAGCCAATGTAAGACCATGTCTGGGACATGGCATCGGCACCTTACCCCATGTTTGAGGCTCATGAAATATCCGGTAGAGTTTTGAATTGTTCAACGGTGAAAATTATGATTGTGAGCTAAATAGGAAAGTATAACCATGTTGTGAGTGGTACAGGTACCTAATTGGTACATATGAGAAATGAGCTCAATATAGTATATGAGACTTGTATGGATGGTAATGAGTAAGTGTGCTTATGCCTACCTTTGTATTATGAGCATGATGATCATTGATGAATTTATTGTTGTATATTTATTTATATGCAACTTACTAAGCTTTACGCTTACTCCCTTTCCTTTCTATTTCCTTTTAGTGCTGCTTAACTAGCTCAAGGATCACCAGAAGTCAGAGATATCGATCACACTATCAGCCGAAGCATTTGGTATAATTGGATTTATATTTTTGAGTATGGCATGTGTAGGGCTAGACCTTATTATTTTGGGTCTTGTGAATTGGCCAAATTTGTTGGCTTGAGATAGATCCCACACTTTACATTCAGCCTTGAAGGATGGCTAACATTCATTTTGGGTTAATAGAAGATGCATCTTCATGGTTGAATGAGTGTCTATTGTGGTTGATTTGATTATAGAAATTATGCTCATTTTGGTATTTGTATGAAAATAGTTATGTAAGGGTAGAAATGAGGCTTGATAAATATCCTTATATTGTCCACACGGGTAGACACACGGGTGTGTGTCTAGGCCGTGTGTGACACACGGTCAGCCCCATGGGTGTGTGGTCCAGCCGTGTGTCCTCTGCATGTAAAAATTTCAAGTTAGTATGCATGGTATTAAAGACATAGGTAGAGACACAACCATGTGTGTCAGCCGTGTGGAGGACATGGCGTAGTACACGGGTGTGTGCCATGGCCGTGTGACCTTTTGGGGATGCTGACATCAGAAATAGAATACCCAGGTTTTTGTACACGGGTGTGTTATGGCCGTGTGAGGGACACGGGCCATAGACACAGGTGTGTGTTTTACCGTGTGAAACCCGCTGTAGGTGTGAATTAGAATTTAATTCCATACAGTTATGGGACACGAGCGTGTCCTAGAGTGCTTAGGCCGTGTGAGCCACACGGTCCATCAGTACGACCATGTCCAAATGGTCACACGGGCGTGCCACCCTTCCACAAGGGGGTGTGCCTTATTTTAAAGGCAAATTTCCTAAGATTGGTTTAAGGAACTAAAATGGTCGCGAATAATCTTCAATAGTCGATTTGGGGCTCGTAGGCTCATAAATAGAATTTTAAGGTAGAAATTGAAAAATGTTTTAATTTGGACCGAGTCTCGGTGACTTGAAGCCGTTTGAATGCATGAGACCAAGTTAGGTAATTCCTTATACTCTGTCCCGGCGTTAGTTACGAGTATGAGGTGTTACATTTAGTGGTATCAGAGCTATGGTTTAGTCGATTCTAGGACTAACCTAGCGAGAGTACGAGTCTAGCTATATATGCCATAATTGTGTAATGATAGTGTGACGAATCTTAACGATTATAAATTATGTTTTCATATAGTAAATGGATCGTGATAGAGCCATGGCGGATGACGTGGAAAGTAATGCGCCAGCTCCCTCCGAAGGGACCGTGCCAGCTGAGAGTGAGCCCGTGACTATGGGCCAGGGCGGAGGGGCTAAAGAAGCCTATCTCTGTATGATGGATGCTTGGTACACGGAGTTCGTTCGTACGAACCCAAACACTCCTCCTCCTCCACCTCCTTCGATTCCTTAGTATGCCTTGGTAGCTCTGCAAGGTGCGGGCATATTTAGAAGGGAGAAGCCTTCGGCAGATAAGATCTAAAAATAAGGGGCCGAGGAATTCTGGGCTAGTATAGATGATGACCTGGAGAGGGTAGATTTTTGGCTAGAAAATACCATAAGGGTATTCGATGAACTATCATGCACACCTGAAGAGTGCGTAAAGTGTGCTGTGTCACTTCTACGAGACTCGGCTTATCACTGGTGGAATACTCTCGTGTCAGTCGTACCGAGAGAGAGGACCACTTGAGAATTCTTCCAAGAAGAGTTTCGGAAAAAGTATATTAGCCAAAGATTCATAGATCTCAAGAGGAAGGAATTTCTAGAGTTAAAGCATGGCCATATGACAGTGACGAAATATGAGCAAGAATTTGTGAGGCTCAGCAAGTATGTGCGAGAGTGTATATCTACAGAAGCCACCATGTGTAAGAGGTTTGAGGAAGGCCTCAATGAAGATATCCGAGTGTTTGTTGGCATCTTAGAGCTATAGGAATTTGTAGCACTTGTTGAAAGAGCCTGTAAGGCCGAAGAGCTGATTAAAGAAAGGAGGAAAGTGACTTTTGAGTCGTTAGATTTAAAGAAGAGACAGATGGGGAAATCGCATCAGTCTTCATCCAAAAGATTGAGAGAGTTCACTACCCAGTCAAATGCTTCGACGAGATATTCGAATAGGAACAAGAATCGGCAGAATACAACTTCTAAAGCCTAGATCGCTTTAGTCGCAAGTGTTGGTAGCACTCTACCAAATAGACCAGAAGGCTCGCAATGCTGTAGGCGTCATTTTGGCGAGTGCCGAAGGAATGAAAGGGGTTGTTTCAAATGCAGATCATTGGAACACTTCATCTGCGATTGTCCTGAATTGGATGAGAGAGAGAGAAAACAAGATAAGAAAGTGAGTAGTACTCCTTTGAGGGGTAGGCCACAATAGAACATAGGAAGTGGGGCTAGCAGTAGAGGCATGCCAAGAGATGCTTCGGTGAGGTTCGGGGGCAGAGCGCCAGCAAGGACTTATGCCATACATGCCAGGGAAGAGGCAGAGTCTCCCGACGTGATTATGAGTACTTTTTCTATCCACGACATATATATGTTATTGCTTTAATTGACCCAGGATCTACCCACTCTTATATTTGTATGGAATTGATACCTCGTATGAGTATGCTAGTAGAGTCCACTGAGTTTGTAATCAAAGTGTCCAATCCTTTAGGGAAACATGTACTAGTGGACCAAGTGTGTAGAAATTGTACTTTGACAATTAGGGGTCATTGTTTCCCGGCCAACCTGATGTTGTTTTCGTTTAATAAGTTTGATGTAATCTTTGGGATGGATTGGTTGACTACTCATAGTGTTGTAGTGGACTGCGGGAAAAAAATTGAGTTGAAACGTGAAGACAAGAATGTTCTTCGGGTGGGACCAGATGAGTCGAATAAATCGCCCGTAATAGTATCATCTTTAACTACTGAGAGATATTTGAGAAAAGGAAATGAGGCTTACCTAGCTTTTGTGCTGAATAGTCAAGTGTCTGAGTTGAAGATTGAATCAGTGCCGGTAGTTTGTGAGTTTATAGACGTGTTCCCAGAAGAATTACCTAGATTACCTCCGGTAAGGGAAGTTGAGTTTGGAATTGAGTTGGTCCTCGGTACTATGCCTATCTCGATTGCTCCGTATAGGATGGCTCCAACAGAGTTGAAAGAGTTGAAAGCACAATTACAAGAGCTAACGGATAAGGGCTTCGCGAGACCGAGTTTTTCACCGTGGGGTGCTTCGGTACTCTTTGTGAAGAAGAAAGACAGGTCGATGAGGTTATGCATCGACTACTGGCAGCCCAACAAGTTAACAGTGAAGAACAAATATCCTTTGCCAAGAATCGATGATTTGTTTGATCAGTTAAAGGGAGCCACTATATTTTCTAAGATTGATTTGAGGTCTGGCTATTATCAGCTAAGGGTTAAAGAGCAAGATGTGCCGAAGATTGCGTTTCGGACAAGATACGGGCATTATGAGTTCCTCGTCATGCCCTTTGGTTTGACTAATGCCTCGGTGGTGTTTATGGACTTGATGAACCGTATTTTCAGACCGTATCTAGATAAGTTTTTTGATGTCTTTATCGTTGACATATTGGTTTATTCACATGATGGGAGCGAGCACGCAGAGCATCTGAGAGTTGTGTTGCAAACTTTGAGAGATAAGCGGCTTTACGCCAAGTTTAGTAAGAGTGAATTTTGGCTTAAAGAGGTCAGATTTCTAGGGCACATTGTGTCAGGTGATGGGATCAGAGTTGACCCAAGCAAGATCTCGGCTATTGTAGAGTGGAAACCACTGAGGAATGTAACTGAAGTTTGAAGCTTTTTGGGTTTTGCCGGATACTACAGATGGTTTGCAAACGGATTCTCTATGATAACTACGCCAATGACAAGATTGCTGCAAAAAGATGCTAAGTTCGAATGGACAGAAAGGTGTCAACAAAGTTTTGAGAAACTGAAGGCTTTATTGACTTAAGCACCAGTGTTAGTGCAACCAGAATCGGGCAAGGAATTTGTGATATATAGCGACGCTTCCTTGAATGGCTTGGGGTGTGTGCTCATGCAAGAAGGCAAGGTCATAGCCTATGCCTCGAGACAACTAAAGCCACACGAGAGAAATTACCCGACCCATGACTTGGGACTAGCGGCTGTAGTATTCGCGTTGAAGATTTGGAGACACCATTTGTATGGAGAGAAATGTCGGGTATTCACCGACCATAAGATCTTAAAGTACTTGATGACTCAAAAGGAGTTGAATTTATGGAAACGCCAGTGGCTAGAGCTGTTAAACGATTACGAGTTGGTAATAGACTACCATCCAGGAAAAATGAACGTCGTCGCCGACGCATTGAGTAGAAAATCGTTATTCACGCTGAGAGCAATAACTGTCAATATGACTTTTTCTGATGATGGTTCAGTTCTAACAGAGATGAGAGCTAGACCAATGTTTCTTCAACAGATCCGAGAAGCTCAGAAAAGTGATGCGAAGTTGCAAGCCAAGAGAACTCAGTGTGAGCCGGGAATTGAATCAGATTTTCGTGTTGGTACCTACAGATGTATAATATTCAAAGACAGAGTTTGTGTATGCAAGGACAATGAGCTTATTCAGATGATCTTGAGAGAGGCACATAGTGGTTGTTTGTCCGTCCACCCGGGATGTGTAAAAATGTATAACGACCTTAAGAAAATGTATTGGTGGTCAGGTATGAAAGAGAACATTTCAGAGTTTGTGTCTAAGTGCTTAATGCGTCAGCAAGTGAAGGCTGAACACCAAGTACCTTCGGGTCTACTTCAGCCTATCATAGTCCCCGAGTGGAAGTGGGATCGGATCACTATGGATTTTGTGATGGGTTTGTCGGTAACCCTGAAGAAAAAGGATGTTGTTTGGATTGTTGTGGATAGATTAACAAAGTCAGCACACTTCATACCGGTGCGTACCGACTACTCCCTTGAGAGATTAATCAACTTATATATCTCTGAGATTGTGAGACTAAACGGAGTACCCATATCAATTATTTCAGATAGAGACCCGAGATTTACCTTGAGATTTTGGAAAAAGTTACAAGAGGCATTGGGAACAAAGTTAAGTTTTAGCACAGCTTTTCATTCGTAAACTGACAGTCAGTCAGAGAGAGTAATTCAGATATTAGAGGACATGTTACGGTGTTGCATCCTTGAGTTCCCTTACGATTTTGAAAATGGCGCCTTTTGAGGCTTTGTATGGGCTGAGGTGTCAAATACCCTTATACTGGACTGAGTTGAAAGAGAACCAGATTCACGGGGTTGATTTAATCAAAGAAACTGAAGAGAAAGTTAAAGTGATTCGTGACTGCTTAAAGGCCACCTCAGATAGACAGAAATCATATACGGATTTGAAACAAAAGGAAATTGAGTTTCACGTTAGTGATAAGGTATTTTTGAAAGTATCTCCATGGAGAAAAGTTCTCAGATTTGGTAAAAAGGGCAAGTTGAGTCCTCGCTTTATAGGACCTTATGTGGTTACCGAGAGAGTAGGGCCAGTTGCCTGCCGATTGGATTTGCCATCAAAATTGGAAAAGATTCACGACGTGTTTCAAGTGTCCATGCTACATCGATATAGATCAGACCCTTTACATGTGATTGAGCTGACAGAGATTGATATTCTTCCGAACATGACTTATGGCGAAGAGCTGGTCAAGATTTTAGCCCGGGAAGTCAAACAATTGAGAAATAAGAGTATAGAACTTGTGAAAGTTTTGTGGCATAGACATGGAGTCAAGGAAGCCACATGGGAATCCGAGGAGTCTATGAGAGAGCAGTACTCAAACTTATTCATCGGTAAGATTTTTGAGGATAAAAATCCCTAAGGGGGAGAAATGTAACATCCCGATTTAGGGCCTAGTCGGAAAAATGGTCTCGGGACCACAAATTTGAAGTTAAAAATATTATTCTATTATTATTTTAATGTTCTAGCATGAATATATTAGTGCATGAAAATTTTGGTAAGTTAATTTTGACGTTTGTGAGCCCAATTGCGAAAAATGACTAAATCGCATAAAATGTAAAAGTCCTAGATTAATAGCTAAAGGTGTCAAATAGCTAGAGAACCAAAATTGGGGGTTTTTAAAGGGAAATTAGACCCTTTTTCTATAGCATGGCCGGCCATAGGGGACAAAATTTTGGAGAAAGTCAAAATTAGGTGAAGCTTAGGTCATCAAATTTGACTAGTGTGATATTAAATAAAACAAAAAAGAGAAGCTATCATCTTTCTCTCTTCTTAGCCAAAATTATCAGCCACTGTTGGGGTTTGAAAGCTTCAAAATTTTCAGCAACTTTAAGCCCTCGCAAGTAAGTGATTTTGATAGTTTCTCTTAATGATTTCTACATTTTTGGACTCCTTGAAGCATAGGCTTTCAAATGAGAGGATTATTGTGCTTAATAAACAAGAGTTTAGGGTTTTGCCATGAATGTATTTGTGATAGTTGCTGAGTTTTTATGGAAGAATATGAGTCCTAGTTGTGTTATAAACAATTTTTGTGAAAGGTGTTAGCATGAAAACACCTAAATGGACTATTTTCCATAAGTTACAAAATAGGTGATAAGTGTGTGAAATAGTGAAAATTTGAGGTAGCTATAATAGTAAAAAAAGAGTTTGGCTAGGCTTGAGATACGAAAAAATTCGATAAAAATTGATTTTCAAGCATAAGGGCAAAATTGTTATTTTGCCAAAGTCTAGGGTCACCCAATATGTGAATTTTAAATTGCCTAATTTTGTTTAGTGACTAAATGAGTGCATTTTTCTAATATAGATCAAGAATTGCCAAATCCGAACCTAGACTGGGGGAAGGCCAAGTAAATCGACTAAACTGACTAGTCATGTACGTTTTGTAATTCGAGTTAAGTTTTATGTAAGTAATACTTTAACACCTCTCACCCATATCCAACGCTGGGACAGGATTCGAGGCGTTACTGGACTTAAACATTCACAAACATACAAAATCGGGTCACCAAATTTCGCCCAAAATTAAAACTTTTCAAACACATGCATATCGTCCCTTATACAAGCCTTCGAGGCCTAAAACATACATTGGGGAACTTCGGGACAAAATCGAAAACATTTGATAAACTTTGGGCAACTTAACAATTTTCTAGCTTTGGTGAGTCACAAGCCCATGTGGGTGGGGCCGTGTGGTCACACACACCCGTATGGCTTGGGACACGTTTGTGTCCTCAGCCCGTGTAACTCTCTATTTATGATGTCAGCAAAATAAATTATATTACACGGCCAGACCACACACCTGTGTACTTGGCCGTATTCTCCACACGATTGAGACACATGGCCATGTCTCTGCCTGTGTAGCTAACATTTAGGCTATTTTACAAGCCTTATGTTGACCTTATTTTTTTCCATACTTTTACACATCGTAGGCACAAATTATAACATCAATTTAATGTTTAATCAACCTTTGGTCAAATTCAATTAAATAATTTGCATGCTGTCATACAGTTTTTTATTACCCAACACTTAATCTCTAGACATTCAACAATTGTCCATGTTCAATCATTATTATCTTACTACCATGCCACACATTCACTCCATGGCCACGACCATCTCAAATGGTCCTAGGACATTCATCCTGTACATGTGCCATATACTTCTCATACATAGTGAACAAGCATAATCACATAACCTAACTATATCACAAGACATTAGCACATACCATGGACAAATAGGCCTACAAGCCAAAATCATTATAGAACACATCTCATGGCTATATAGAATGAATTAATATAAGCCAACATCTTGGCCAAAACATAAAAACACATATCAATAATTAAGCTCCTATACATGCCACTCACTTGAAGATGCTTAAGGCTTATCGATAACCCTTATTGATAGCTCGATAGTTTGATGCTGCCTCCGACGATCTCTAACCCCGAGTCGACCTGAAGACACTAGAAGAAATGGAATAGGGAGTAAGCTTTATGCTTAGTAAGTCCATATGAAAATAATAAGCATTATAACAACATGTTTCCTTAGGTAAAACAACTATAATTACACTTTTATTCATATTCTGGTCAAGCTGTCTACTTAAGTCATAGTTGATAAATTATATATAACTCGAGCTACAAGAATCCAAATTAAGATCCATTAATTTTCCCTAAAACTAGACTCATATATCTTCTTTCCATAAAATTTATAGAATTTTTGATCTGGCCAATAAGTACAGTTTATTCTTTAAACTCTCACCTATTTCGCTATCTGATAGCTTCGACCTGTATCTACTAAAAATCAAATATATGATAGTACGAGACTCAGACAATTTTTCTGTCTCCTTCTCTTTGAAATAGACTCATTACGTATTTCAGTCATATAAATTTTAACTCATAATTATTTTTTTTTACAATTTCTAGTGATTTTCTAAAATTAAGATAGGGGAGTCTGGAATCATTCCGACTCTATCTCACAAGAACTCAAATCTCTCATAATACAAAATTCTTTTACTTACACCATTTCTTTTATGTGAAATTAGACTCATTAAAATTTAATTTCATATATTATTTAGCCTCTAATTTGACTTCCACCATTTATGGTGATTTTTCAAAATCGGGCTACTGCTGTTGTTCAACATTGTTTCGGTGCAAAATCAGAATAGCTATCATAAATTCATTGTCACATTGACCATGGACTTATTATTTCATAAATCCCATATTCAATTACACAATGTTAGTTAACATGATATTGCACCACAAATCATAATCATAAGCATAAGGATGGTTCATCTTTGAAATCTTTTCACTTGTTCATCATGTATACACATACATATGCATGAATTCGCTTATTCATCATTTATCACATTTCAATAAGGTATGACTTATGAGTATAATGTACGTACCTGTACATACCCATAGCATAACAAGTAACTTTACCTTTATCACCACGCCCATCTCAGGACTTTCATCACATTATTCATTATAATACCTTTTGAATTCCTCGGAAATCTCGATGGATAATTCATTTACCATCGAGTCATACAAGTGATCATCTCAAGTTCGCAGCCTCGCGAACCTCACATCTTATGGCAGGATTGCCAGTCCAGGCTAAATCCCCCTTAATATAAACGCATGGAGTGATGTCGGGATTACCAGTCCAAACTAAATCCCTTGTAACGACAAGCACTCTCAATGAGCTCAGATCTGAATTACCAGTCCAGGCTAAATTCAGACCCCAATCAGATTACCCGTCTGGGCTAAATCCTTAATGCGCACATATTCTTCGGGAGGCTCGATCACTTAATGAACACCTGTACGGGCTAGATCCTTTCTATATTTGAGATCAACGGATTACCCGTCCGGGCTAAATCCTTTTTTGCAACACATGCAGGATCTCAAGTCATGTAAGCCATGGTTTATCCATCAAATTTCCCTTTTCATTCAAACAGGATTTTTCTCCTTTCATCAAGTATCTCATTATGCATAGCTGATCATGCAATGTACATCCAATTCAACACATTTCCATGTTTATCTAGACATTAATTCATGAAATAAACATGGTATTGCATATAATTATAATTTGGCATTTGTTACAATATATAATCTTCATATCAACTAAATAAATATCCATCACACAATGTTAACACATCAATTTAAGTTCAAGTCTGAACAATAATATCATTGCATTATCATTGACATATGAACTTACCTCGGTTTCGAGCACGACTATTTATTTCGAGTTTGTGCTTAACCTTGTTCAACCTCGTTCTAAGCCTAAATCTTGTTTTCCTTTATCTATAATATCACATTTAGCCTACTAATTAGTCACATTATTCATATGGGTCCAAAAATCATATTTTTACAAATTTTCATTTTGACCCCTAAACTTTTGCATATTTGCACTTTTCCCCAATGCTCGTGAAATGATTTTTATTCAATTTCCTTGCATTCCAAGTCTAGCTGAATCATTTTCATAACTATGGAAGCCCCTAATTTCCACTAAATCACCCTTTTATGATCAATTTTACAATTTTTACAAAGCGGTCCTTTCGGACGTTTTCATCAAAAACCACTTAGTAAAAGTCATTTACTACACACCGAGCCTTCATATTCTACCATTAAACATCAAAATACATGCTTATCATTCATGGTTAAATTTTTAAACACAAATCCTAGCTCGAATAAATGGTAGAAATAGCTAGAACATGTTACCGAGACTTCAAAAATGCATAGAACGTTAAAAATAGAGCTCGAAATCACTTACTTTTGAGCTTGGAAGCTTGGTCAAACCCTAAACATGGCTTCTCTTAGTACATTCAGCTGAAGCAAGAAGAAAGGGACACATTTGGGTTTTAAAATTTGTCTTTTAATTCATTTTACCCTTAAATGACCAAAATGCCCTTTTTACTATTCTTTCAAATTTTGCCCAACCAAGGCCATTTTTGTCCAAAAAATTATAAAGTGGTCTAATTACCATTTAAAGACCTCCAATTTAAAATTTAATAACAATTAGACACCTCTAACATGTAGAACTCAAGTTTTGCGCTTTTTACAATTTAGTCCTTTTGACCAAATTGAGTGCCCAAACGTCAAAATTTTCGAACGAAATTTTCACGGAATCATTCCGTGAAATCGTAGACCATAAAAATATAAGAAAAATAAATTTTCTTACGTCGAATTTTTAGTCCCGAAACTACTATTTCGACTAGGCTCTAATTCGAGATGTTACATTTCTCCCCCCTTTAGGGATTTTCGTCCCCAAAAATCTTACCAGAAAAGTGGTTTTGGATTTTGTTTAGATTCTTCAATCCTATAATCGATATTAAAGAACTTTCACTCAAGTTGAGCTTTTACTACCTATCTCTTTAAATTCCACATACAAAAATCATGAGTGGTATTCACTTTATAACACTTTCACTGAAACTTAATCTCTATCAGAAAACTCATGTGCTCAAAGGTCCGATCCATACCATCATGTTACATATACATTCGCACCTGAATCCTTTCAGATTCAAATAGTAAAACTAGCCAGTTCATCTCAGCCTCATACTCTTTATAATTCCACATAGTTTGATTATTTGCCAAATCAACTCTCAGTTACCTTTCATTTCAAAGCCTCCTCTGGCTTTCCCAATAAATCATGATATGAAACCCGAATCTCAATTCGATTAGTGGATATTAAAATTCCAAGACATCAAACAATCATAAAGATACAGAATTCTATGAATCTAGTGAGCGGACATTCGGGCATACTCGCAAAATTTTACAGATCTCATGACGTTTAACAACACTACATATTACTTTCCTCTTTCAAGGACAAGAATAATCATGACAAGTAAATCCATATTAACCTTGTCTATCTACATTCTAATGTCCAAACAGCAAAAATAATTTTGATGATTCTTGCTATACATCATCAAACTTTTAACATTTCAAGAATTTATACGCAAAGATCAACAATGATCGTTTCATCGTCTTTTATACTCAGATCTTTCTATTGTATCCAAGTCTTCTAAGAAACATACACTTCTCAATCAGACTATTCGTCTCTTTTACCCGTGAAGAAATAAAAGCTTATTCTCAAGCATGAACATCTCAGTAAATTCTAAACATATATTCCACACAGATTGAACAGTCAAGTCGACCTTATTCATCCGTAATTGATATTTCAAGAATTTCTCTCTTCTAGTCAACAGAATGATTCAACATGCATCATTCCAGATTCACTCATCATACCAATCGAAGACCATAACAAATGCATTAGCATAAGTAATACTGATATCTCAATTGAATACATTAGCTCTGATTAACTCACTTAAGAAAAGAAATTCCATCATACAAATTGGGACTTGAAGTTTCACCACATTATCATGATCAATTCAGAGGTATAGTCATACTTGTTCTTTATATATATCAATCACAAGATGGAGGTCTTACTCTAAATCCAAGCCATGATCAACAAGTTACAAGATAAAAATATCCAGAAAATCCAAGATAGAGAAATCCGAGACGGAGAAACCTAGAATAAAGAAATCCAACAAAAAGAAAACCATGATAAGGAAATCTAATTTATAACACTGCATCAGAAGACTGAGAACCAGACTCGTAAAAATATGAAAGACCCCAATGGTTTTTCAAAGAAAATAAATCCAGAATAACATCATTCCAAACCACTAACAACAAATATGACCGGAACTATATGCTTCTCATATATATATATATAAAATTAGTCAGAGCAATGATCGGTAGAGATAGAATCATGACACCGTACACAATTTCTCATAGATTCTCAACAGGTGGAATATAACAAAATACCATAGAAAAACAGAACCATGCAGATCATAAGCCAATCAGATTGACAACGTATTTGTCTAACGTTAAGATCTGGGAACATTTTCATAATATAAGAATTCATTAGAGATTAGATAGTCCCAATAACATTTCTGAGGTCAAATAACCTCATATAATATTTCAATAGAGACAGTCACAAACTATTCACTGTAATTACCATACTTGGACATTTCACATTTCGTACATTATTCCTTTAACTATTTCTGTCATCCCAGATTCCATAATATTCCTTTCACTAAGAGAACCAGTTCACGAAGGTATTTCAATCAATACATTTCTTGACATCATACCAGGATAGATTGTTTTACCAAAATTAACCTTTTTCACTAACTATGATGTTACGAAAATTAAACAATCTTTTGGTCAATCTAATATCTTTCTAGCTCATGTCTGTACTTATTAACCCATTCTCAATCTCTAACCATGCTTATAACCATTCTATCATTGAACTCTTTGGTTTCTCACCTAGAAACTCATTCAACACAAATCTTAGGAATTTCCATTATAAAACTTCACTTTGGTAAGGGAGAGGGGGTCATAGGGCCTCTAACTCGACTCTCATATACATATACATGTAACACAATTTTCATCATCATAATCATGTCATTCATTTCAGGTAAACTAAATATCATATTGATTTTATGCCTACTTTCCAGTTATCTCATTTTAACAAGTATACTTATACATGCATTCCATGTTTTCTGGATAACTTATCTATTCATTTAATCATACAAGTCATGCACATGATATCATACATGGGCCAACAAACACAGATAAATTTATCACAGTCTATACTTTTACCTCGTACACCATCATTTAGACATATTGTTACAATCATATAAATCAGTCCAAGTAATTTAACATATTTACTTAAGCTATACGAGTTTATCAACCATAATATTTCATATAAGCGTATGTGAATATTCATTCCATCTATTTCTTTTGTAAGTTATCTATACACATGCATTTATACACATGCATTTACTCGAGAAAATCGGCCATTTTACATCATAGAATTATCTATTAATCATAGATAAGCTCATTCCACAATGTACACATTCCATGAATCCTCATTCGTATCTTTCCAAGGTTCAGTTCGTCATGACTGTACTTTACTCCAATATTTTAGCATCACAATCAACATGGTCAGTGTAGGTCGGTTGGAGAGTACCTTTGTCTAAACAAAATGGCTTTCATGCGTGTTGGGAGACATCACACTATCATAGATCGATGGCATGTGTAGCTAAACTCTCATATATATGCTAGGTTAGTCCGAGAACTGACTAAACCATAACTCTGATACAACTAAATGTAACACCCCTCACCCGTATCCAACGCCGGGACAGGGCTCGAGGCGTTACCAGACTTAAACATTCACAAACATACAAAATTGGGTCACCAACTTTCGGCCAAAATTAAAACTTTTCAAACACATGCATATCATCCCTTATACAGGCCTTCGAGGCCTAAAACATACATTGAGGCGGTTCGGGATAAAACTGAAAACATTTGATAAACTTTGGGCAACTTAACAATTTTCTAGCTTTGGAGAGTCACACGCCTGTGTGGGTAGGGTCGTGTGGTCATAAAGGCTCGTATGGCTTAGGACACGCCCATGTCTTTAGCCCGTGTAACTCTCTATTTATGACGTCAGCAAAATAATTTATATCACACGGCCAGATCACACGCCCGTGTACTAGGCCGTGTTCTCCACACGGTTGAGACACATGGTCGTGTCTTTGCCCGTGTAGCTAACATTTAGGCTATTTTCCAAGCCTTATGTTGACTTTATTTTTTTCCAATCTTTTACACATCGTAGGCACAAATTATAACATCAATTTAATGTTTAATCAACCTTTGGTCAAATTCAATTAAATAATTTGCATGTTGTCATACATGTGTTTATTACCCAACACTTAATCTCTACACATTCAACAATTATCCATGTTCAGTCATTATTATCTTACTACCATGCCACACATTCACTCCATGGCCACGACCATCTCAAATGGTCCTGGGGCATTCATCATGTACATGTGCTATATACTTCTCATACATAGTGAACAAGCATAATCACATAACCTAACCACATCACAAGACATTAACACATACCATGGACAAATAGGCTTACAAGCCAAAATCATTATAAGGCACATCTCATGGCTATATACAATGAATTAATATAAGCCAACATCTTGGCCAAAACATAAAAACACATATCAATAATTAAGCTCTTATACATGCCACTCACTTGAAGATGCTTAAGGCTTATCGATAACCCTTATTGATAGCTCGATAGTGTGATGCTGCCTCTGACGATCTCCAACCCCTAGCCGACCTGAGGACACTAGAAGAAATGGAAGGGGGAGTAAGCTTTACACTTAGTAAGTCCATATGAAAATAAAAAGCATTATAACAACATGTTTCCTTAGGTAAAACAACTATAATTACACTTTTATTCATATTTTGGTCAAGCTATATACTCGAGTCATAGTTGATAAATTATTTAGAACTCGAGCTACATGAATCCAAATTAAGATCCGTTAATTTTTCCTGAAACTAGACTCATATATCTTCTTTCCATAAAATTTCCAGAATTTTTGGTCTATCCAATAAGTATAGTTTATTATTTAAACTCTCCCCTATTTTG
Organism: Gossypium longicalyx; assembly: GCA_025698465.1. Taxonomy (NCBI): domain Eukaryota; kingdom Viridiplantae; phylum Streptophyta; class Magnoliopsida; order Malvales; family Malvaceae; genus Gossypium; species Gossypium longicalyx. The sequence continues at coordinate 51,430,555 of CM046995.1, forward strand.
TTGTCTGAAAGCTTCGACCTCTATCTACTAAAAACCAAATATCTGATAGTACGATAATCTAAAAATGTTCCTGTCTCTTTCTCTTGAAAATAAACTCATTCAATGATATGTATTTTTAACTCATAATTATTTTTTTTACAATTTCTAGTGATTTTCTAAAATTAAGATAGGGGAGTCTAGAATCATTCCGACTCTATCTCACAAGAACTGAGATCTCTCATAATACAAAATTCTTTCGCTTACACCATTCCCTTCATGTGAAATTAGACTAATTAAGATTTAATTTCATATATTATTCAGCCTCTAATTTGACTTCCACCATTTATGGTGATTTTTCAAAATCGGGCTACTGCTATTGTTCAACATTGTTTCAGTGCAAAATTAGAATAGCTATCATAAATTCATTGTCACATTGATCATGGACTTATTATTTCATAAATCTCATATTCAATTACACAATGTAAGTTAACATGATATTGCAACACAAATCATAAGCATAAGCATAAGGATGGTTCATCTTTCAAATCTTTTCACTTGTTCATCATGTATACACATACATATGCATGAATTCGTTTATGCATCATTTATCACATTTCAATAAGGTATGACTTATGAGTATAATGTACGCACCTGTACATACCCAAAGCATAAAAATTAACTTCACCTTTATCACCACGCCCATCTCGGGACTTTCATCGCATTATTCATTATAATACAAGTGATCATCTCAAGTATGCATGTAACACCCCTCACTCGTATCCAACGTCGGGACAGGGCTCAAGGCATTATCGGACTTAAACATTCATAAACATACAAAACCGAGTCACCAAAATTTTGCCCAAAATTAAAACTTTTCAAACACATGCATATCGTCCCTTATACAGGCCTTCGAGGCCTATAACATACATTAGGGCGGTTCGTGACAAAACTGAAAACATTCGGTAAACTTTGGGCGACTTAACAATTCTCTAGCATTGGAGAGTTACACGCCCGTGCGGGTAGATCGTGTAGACATACAAGCCCGTATGGCTCTGGACACGCCCGTGTCCTCAGCCCATGTAACTCTCTGACTTAATCCTTAATATTTTGTTAAAGACACACGGCCAAGACACACGCCCGTGTGGCCTACCAGTGTAGTCAAAACTTAGGCTAATTTTCTAATTTTTTTTCTTTACAAGCACACACATACATGGTTTTTGTGACATTCCTGAATAGTTCGTTATTATGCATTTGTTCCTCCTACTCGTGATAAAATAGTCTAGCCACATTATTACACATTCATGTGACCTTGTCATCTTATTAATAACTTTTACCATTATACTATGTTTACTAACTTATAAATTAAACATCCATGTTCAGGGCACTAACAACTTATTACCATATCACACATTTATTCCATGGCCATGACCACCTCGAATGGTCTTAAGGCATTCACCATGTACATATGCCATATACTTCTTAAACATAGTGAACAAGTATAATCACATAACCACATCACAAGACATTTACACATATCATGGATAAATAGGCTTCCAAGCCAAATTCATTACAAGCCACATCTCATGGCTACATACAACAAATCATTATAAGCCAATACATTGGGCTAATCACAACTACATTGATCATAGAAAAACTAAGTCCTTATACATGCCACTCACTTGAAAACGTATAACATATACATGTCAATACTCCAAGGGTAAAAGCTCGATAGTGTGATGCTGCCTCCGACGATCTCCAACCCAAGCTGACCTGCCAAAACTAAAAAAAATGGAAAGGAGGGAGTAAGCTTTACGCTTAGTAAGTCCATATGAAAATAATAAGCATTAATATAACATGTTTCCTTAAGTAAAACAACTATAGTTACACTTTTATTTATATTCTTGTCAAGCTGTCTACTCAAGTCATAGTTGATAAATTATTTATAACTCGAGCTAAAAAACTCTAAATTAAGATTCGTGAATTTTCCCTGAAACTAGACTCATATATTTTATTACCATAAAATTTTCAGAATTTTTGGTCGATCCAATAAGTACAGTTTATTATTCAAATTCTCCTCTGTTTCATTGTTTGACAGCTTCGACCTTTCTTAACTAACATTTATTTATCTCATAGTACGAGACTTGGATAATGTTCTCTTCTCTTTATCCTGAAAGTAAGCTAATTGAGGATTTCATTCATATTAATTTTAACTCTTAATTATTTTTTTACAATTTTTAGTGATTTTCCAAAGTTGAGACAGGGGAGTCTGGAATCACTCCAGCTCTGTCTCACAAGAATTCATATATCTCATACTACAAAATTCTTTTGCTTACACAGTTTCTTTTACGTGAAACTAGACTCATCAAGCTCTAATTTCATATCTAGTTCAGTCTCTAAATAAATTTTCACTATTTTTGGTGGATTTTAAAAGTCAGACCAATGCTGCTGTCCAAATCTATCTTAGTGCAACAAGATAATAACCATCACAAATTTATCATAGAAATTATTCTCATAAATATCATTCATTCATTTGTACTATCGTCACAAGTCCATTTCATTTCACATGTCAAACACGTGCTCATGGGTTTCGAGTACTTACCTGTACTATCATTTAGCACTTCACTCGTCCAAACATGACAACTCATATACATCATGATAATATCATATAACATACTTGATGTATCATGGCAAGAACCTTTTATTTCATTTTTCATATTAATCTCGTTGAATTTCTCGGAATCTCGATGGATATCTCATTCACCGTCAATTTATACAAGTGATCATTTTGTGTACGCACTCCTGCGAACCTTACATCTTACGGCGGGATTACCAGTCTGAGTTAAATCTCTCGTAATATAAACTCATGGAGTGATGTCGGGATTACCAGTCCAGGCTAAATCCCTTGTAACGACAAGCACTCTCAATGAGCTCGGATCTGAATTACCAGTCCAGGCTAAATTTAGACCCTAATTGGATTACCGTTCGGGCTAAATCCTTAATGCACGCATATTCTTCGGGAGGCTAGATCCTTCCTATATTTGAGATCAACGGGTTACCCTTTCGGGCCAAATCCTTTTCTACAACACATGCAGGATCTCAAGTCATGTAAGCCATGGTTTATCCATCGAATTTCCCTTTTTATTCAACCGAGATTTTCTCTTTTCATCAAGTATATCATTATGGATAGTTGCTCATGCAATGTACATCCAATTCAACACATTTCCATGTTTATTTAGGCATTAGTCCATAAAATGAACATGGTATTGCATATAATTATAATTTGGCATTTGTTACCATATATAATCTTCATACCAACTAAATAAATACCCATCACACAATGTCAGCACATCATTTTAAGTTCAGGTATGAAAAATAATAATATCATTGCATTATCATTGACATATGAACTTACCTCGGTTTCGAGTACGACTATTTATTTTGAGTTTGTGCTTAACCTTGTTCAACCTTGTTCTAAGCCCGAATCTTATTTTCCTTGATCTATAATATCACATTTAGCCTGCTAATTAGTCACATTATTCATAGGGGTCCAAAAATCATATTTTTACAAATTTTCATTTTCACCCCTAAACTTTTGCATATTTGCACTTTTGCCCCAATGCTCTAAAATTAAACTTCATCCTATTTTATAATGTTTTATGACATGATGATCATTTTTCATAACTATGACAGCCTCCAATTTCCATTAAAACACCCATTTATGACCAATTTCACAACTTTTACAAAACGGTCCTTTCGAACGTTTTCATTAAAACGGTCCTTTCGGACGTTTTCATTAAAACCACTTAGTAAAAGTCGTTTATTAAACAGCCAACACTCATTTTCTACCATTAGACATCAAAATACAAGCATGTCATTCATGGGTAAATTTTTAAACACAAACCCTAGCTCAAAATAATGGTAGAAATAGCTAGAACGTGTTACAGGGATTTTAAAAATGGAAAGAACATTAAAAATGGTGCTCGGAATCACTTACTATTGAGCTTGGAAGCTTGGCCAAACCCTAACCATGGCTGCTCTTGGTAAATTCAGCTGAAGCAAGAAGAAAGGGACAAATTTGGGTTTTAAAATTTCTCTTTTAATGCATTTTACCCCTAAATGACCAAAATCCTCTTTTTGCCTTTCTTTGAAATTTTATCCATCCAAAGCCATTTTTGTCCAAAAAGTTATAAAATGGTCTAATTACCATTTAAGGACCTCCCATTTAAAATTTCATAACAATTAGACACCTCTAACATGTAGAACTCAACTTTTGCACTTTTTACAATTTAGTCCTTTTGACCAAATTGAGTGCCCAAACGTCGAAATTTTCGAACGAAACTTTCTCAAAATCATTCCGTGAAATCATAGACCATATAAATATAATAAAAATAAATTTTCTTACGTCAGATTTGTGGTTCCAAAACCACTGTTCCGACTAGGCCCTAGTTCGGGATGTTACAACGCACTCCCGCGAACCTCACATCTTACGGCGGGATTACCAGTTCAGGCTAAATCCCTTGTAATGACAAGCACTCTCAATGAGCTCAGATCTGATTTACCAGTCCAGGCTAAATTCATGTAACGCCCTGATTTTTGGGCCTAGGAGTAATGGGCATTGAGTCTAGGTTTGGGTAGAAGACGGCCCGGACAATTTGGATGTTTTAATTATTATTATTATTATTTAGTATGTAACTAAATAAATTACGAAGGATTATGGTGTGGGAAAAAGGCCCAAGAGTAAATTTAATTCGAGGCAATTCCTGAATTTTTAATTTTGGAGAAAGAGGGTTCTGGCGATTTGGGCTTTTAAAATTGAGGTGGTAAATTATGACACAAATAAGGCCTTGGTAAAGTGGCAAGGTGGCGCCACTAAGTTCCTAAAAAAATGGCGCCTGGGAAGGAATTAAAGGTCTAGGGTTCAAGTTGCAAGGTAGGCATACTGTTACTTTTTAATTTTAGGCATATGTCGGGCATGTGATCACTTAAGTGAATTTCGGCAAGGGCCTTAAGGAGGTTGGGCCGATTGTTTTAGTTGATATTAGGGTTAGGTTCTTTTCTTTTTCTGTCTTGGAGAATTAGGGTTAGCCACTTGAAAGCTTTCACTGTCATTCATCCCTTCTGAGTTCTCATAAAAGTCGAAAACGCAAATTCCTTCTTCTTGGTGTCGAGTTCTTCTTCCTCTCTTTTTCCTCCATTTTCTTTCTTCCTTTTTGCTTTTTCTTCTAGCCGAAACGTTCTGATCACCTTACTCACCTCCTCTATCGATCCCATCCTGCACAAAACATTCATAGCTGATCGTCATAAAAGTCGAAATCCCGAAAACTCATTTCTTGTGCTGATTTCTCCAAGCCAAAATCCTTCAGTTATTTTTGTTCCTCTTGATTAACTTTCATCTTCTCTAAACCCTTAGTATCTGTCGACAACATTACTTCAAAGTTATACCCTCAAATCGTCATCTTCTTCATCACTTAAAAAGCCGAAGTACCATAGATTTAGGGACTTATAGCCGAAACTTCAGATATCTTGGATTCGAGTTCTACTATCATTTAGAGGATAGATCTGCATCAGATCTACATAGAAATCAAAGAGGAATAGGTGGTAAGTTCTCATCACCTCAGATCTAGTCTTATTTTACAATTTAGAAAAAGCCGAAGTCCCTAAAATCTAGAGAGGCTGTCGATTTGGGCATAGGGCTTTAAGGGTCTTTACCCGATGATTTCTTTTGGTGTTTAGTGTCTTCTATTGGTTGAATCGAAGGCTTGGATCTTTGGAACAACTAGACTTAAATCTAGTCATCGGTTTTCGGCAAAAAGGTAAGATTCTAAAGGCTTTAGGGGTATGGTTTGAATATGGTAGGTGAATATTGGGATTGGTTATTGTGGTTTGCAATCTAATAATTGTGGTAATTAATTGTAGGACATCGAAAGGGGTCTCAGTGGCAGTCGTTACAAAACAGGTCTGTAACAACCCTCGTAATAGCTTAGGCTAATATTCGCAGAAAAGCCGCAATGCCAAAATTCTGGCATTTCGGGAACTTGAGATTTTGCATGTGGTTTTAGATGTGATAAAAATGATATGGTCAGTGTTTGGATCGATGGAACAGGTAAGAGCGCAATTCTATGCACGACGGTAAGTTGGGCCTCAATGGGCTGAAATTGGGCCCAATGGGCTTTCGGGCCCATTTGGGTAAAATTGCTAGAAAATGGAATTTGGAAAGATTGCATGTTAACACGGTTAGTATTGTTGTAAAATTTGGATTATGTGGGCTTAATGGGCTAAATCGGCATTCGTAGGACCCATTAGGGGTTTTGGGCCCAAAAGCCCTAATTTGATAAAGTGCCTTAAAATCACTGTTTAAACACTTGAGGATATTGATAATTGTTAATGAACGTGCAAAACCCATAATATTTGGTAAATTTACGAAATTACCCCTAAAATATGGTAAATGACTATTTTGCCTTTAGGTAAAAATGACCATTATACCCATATGGTTTAATTATGAATATGATGCATGAGGTTTTGATATACATGATATGACATGATATGCACATGATATGTTATGAGATGCACATGATATACTCATTATATGCATGGGTTGGGTTTGATATAAATGGAGGAAGTGCAAAAAGGGCTTTGCCCGATTTCAAAAGGGCTTTGCCCGATTTATCAAAAAAGGGCTTTGCCTAGTTATTAAAAAAAGAGGCTACGCCTCTAGTTATATGATAAATAAAACTATCTTTGCCAAAGTGGAGAGTTTGGTTGGGTGGGTTGAGTTATTCCCTACATGGAGAGCTTGGTTGGTACGGGTGGAGAGTAACGAATGGTGGGTTGAGTAGTCTCCCCAAATGGGCTTGCATACATTCATTGGTATTATATGTGATATTGAAATGGGCCTATGGGCCATACCAATTCTGATAAAGGCTTGGCCCGAAGAAGATTAAATGAAAGGCTTGACCCGATATCTTTGGTATTAGTTTGGGCTCTAAAAGGGGCTTGTTGTACATTGAGTTTCCGAACTCACCCCCCTTTCCTTATCTTTGCAGGTGAGCCTTAGATCGGTGGACTTGGAGCTGGAGGGGATTTAGAGTGGCCATGTAGACTGTTTAAAATAAGTGTTTATGCCTTCACTTTTATTCTAGTTTACTTCATTTATGTTTTCGAGTTTTAAGTTGTAATAAGGCCGCTTTAATTATTTTTAATTGCTTTAGTATGATTATTAGCTTAGGCATGATATGGATTTAAAGGTTTCGGATTGAATAGCTCTAGAGCGCGTTTTTAAAAGAAATTATCTGATTTCAAAATATCGTGAAACAAGACAAAGCTTCCGCAACGAAAACGTTTTAAAAAAAATTAACAAGTGCTTTCAATGGCTTAAGACGAAATGGTTTTTCCTAAACAATCATTCAGTTAAAATGTGGCAATGGTTGTGTGCATGTCTAGGAGTGGAACCATGGAGAGCTTGGTACTTAAGTAGTCTAATTGACTCACCTCCTCTTTTTCGGCATCCTACCTGGTGCACAGCTTCCATTCACTTTAATCTATAACAAAATACTCTTTAAACACTAAGAAAGATGTTAGTTAAAACATGACTTTTACAGTAACGCTTCAATGTCACACGCCGAATTCGGGCCTAACTTTTAGGCCGGGTTTAGGGTGTTACAATTCAGACCCTAATCGGATTACTCGTTTGGGCTAAATCTTTAATGCGCACATATTCTTCGGGAGGCTCGATCACTCAAGGAACACCAGTCCGGGCTAGATCCTTCCTTTATTTGAGATCAACGGATTACCCGTCCGGGCTAAATCCTTTTCTACAACACATGCACGATCTCAAGTCATGTAAGCCATGGCTTATCCATCGGATTTCACTTTTTATTCAACTGGGATTTTTCTCCTTTCATCAAGTATCTTATTATGCATAGCTAATCATGCAATGTACATCCAATTCAACACATTTCCGTGTTTATGTAGACATTAGTCCATGAAATAAACATGGTATTGCATATAATTATAATTTGGCATTTGTTAAAATATATAATCTTCATATCAACTAAATAAATATCCATCACACAATGTTAACACATCAATTTAAGTTCAATTATGAACAATAATATCATTGCGTTATCATTGACATATGAACTTACCTCGGTTTTGAGTACGACTATTTATTTCGAGTTTGTGCTTAACCTTATTCAACCTTGTTCTAAGCCCAAATCTTGTTTTCCTTGATCTATAATATCACATTTAGCCTACTAACTAGTCACATTATTCATATGGGTCCAAAAATCATATTTTTACAAATTTACATTTTGACCCCTAAACTTTTGCATATTTGCACTTTTTCCTCAATACTCGTAAAATGATTTTTATTCAATTTCCTTGAATTTCAAGCCTAGATGAATCATTTTCATAACTATTGCAGCCCCTAATTTCCACTAAATCACCCTTTTATGACCAATTTTATAATTTTTACAAAACGGTCCTTTCGGACGTTTTCATCAAAAACCACTTAGTAAAAGTCGTTTACTACTCACCGAGCCTTCATATTCTACCATTAAACATAAAAATATATGCATATCATTCATGGGTAAATTTTTAAACACAAACCCTAGCTCGAATAAATGGTAGAAATAGCTAGAACATGTTACCGGGACGTCAAAAATGCATAGAACATTAAAAATGGAGCTCGAAATCACTTACTATTGAGCTTGGAAGCTTGGAAAAACCCTAAACATGGCTGCTCTTGGTACATTCGACTGAATCAAGAAGAAACGGACACATTTGGGTTTTAAAATTTGTATTTTAATACATTTTACCCCTAAATGACCAAAATGCCCTTTTTACTATTCTTTCAAAATTTACCCAACCAAGGCCATTTTTGTCCAAAAAATTATATAATGGTCTAATTACCATTTAAGAACCTCCCATTTAAAATTTCATAACAATTAGACACCTCTAACATGTAGAACTCAAGTTTTACACTTTTTACAATTTAGTCCTTTTGACCAAATTGAGTGCCCAAACATCGAAATTTTCACAAAATCATTCTGTGAAATTTTATACCGTAAAAATATAATAAAAATAAATTTTCTTACATTATATTTTTGGTCTCGAAACTACTACTCTGACTAGGCCCTAATTCGGAATGTTACAAATACAACTACTTTGCTATTATATGTGTTAGAATTGTCATTTGATTGATATGGCATGAATTCGTTGACTGTGAATTGAGAATTCATAATGATAATTTTGATAGTGCAAATCTCGTGTAACCCTAGGAAATAAACCAGATATTCATACCGTGACATTTGGGTCACTTTTGTGAGCTAGTGTAAGACGTGTTTGAGACATGCATCAGCCACATTAAGAGAGCCAGTGTAAGACATGTCTAGGACATGGCATCGGGATTGAGATGAGTGCCAGTGTAAGATATGTCTTGGACATGCATTGGCCTCGGGACGTAAGCCAGTATAAGACATGTTTGGGACACGCATCGGTTATGAGGCGTGTCTGTGTAAGACCATGTCTGGGACATGGCATCGACACGGATATGCGAGAGCTAGTGTACGACCATGTCTGGGACATGGCATCGGGCTCGAAGATGATAGCCAGTGTAAGACCATGTCTGGGAGAGTTCCGAATGGTTTAACGGTGAAAATTATGATTGTGAGCTAAATAGAAAAGTATAACCATGTTGTGAGTGGTACAGGTACCTAATTGGCATGTATGAGAAATGAGCTCAATATAGTATATGAGACTCGTATGGATGGTAATGAGTAAGTGTGGTTATGCCTACCTTTGTATTATGAGCATGATAATCATTGATAAATTTCTTATTGTATATTTATTTATATGCAACTTACAAAGCTTTACGCTTACTCCCTTTCCTTTTCATTTCCTTTCAGTGCCGCCTAGCTAGCTCAAGGATCACCGAAAGTCAGAGATATCGATCACACTATCAGTCGAAACATTCAGTATAGTTGAATTTATATTTTTGAGTATGGCATGTGTAGGGCTAGACCTTATTATTTTGGGTCTTGTGAATTGGCCAACTTTTTTGGCTTGGGATGGATCCCACACTTTGCATTCAGCCTTGAAGGATGGCTAACATTCATATTAGGTTAATAGAAAATGCATCTTCATGTTTGAACGAGTGTCTATTGTGGTTGATTTGATTATAGAAATTATGCTCATTTTGGTATTTGTATGAAAATAGTTTTGCAAGGGTGGCAATGAGGCTTGATAAATAGCCTTATATTGTCCACACGGGTAGACACACGGGCGTATGTCTAGGCCGTGTGTGACACACAGTTAGCCCCATGGGCGTGTGGTCCAGTCGTGTGTCCCCTGCATGTAAAAATTTCAAGTCAGTATGCATGGTATTAAACACACGGCAGAGACACGGTCGTGTGTCTCATCCGTGTGGAGGACATGGCCTAGTACACGGGTGTGTGTCATGGCCGTGTGACCTTTTGGGGATGTTGACGTCAGAAACAGAGTACCTAGGTTTTTGTACACGGGCTAAGACACGGGCGTGTTGTGGCTGTATGAGGGACATGGGCGTGTGTCTGGCCGTGTGAAAACCCATGTAGGTGTGATTTAGAATTTAATTCCATACGGGCGTGGGACACGGGCATGTCTCAGAGTGCTTAGGTTGTGTGAGCCACACGGCCATCAGCACGACCATGTCAAAATGGTGCACTGGCGTGTCATCCTTCCACACGGGCATGAGCCCTATTTTAAAGGCAAGTTTCCTAAGATTGGTTTAAGGACCCAAATTGGTCCCAAATAATTTTCAATAGTCGATTTGGGGCTCGTAGGCTCATAAATAGAAGTTTAAGGTAGAAATTGAAAAAAAATTTTAATTTGGACCGAGTCTTGGTGACTTGAAGCCATTTGAATGCATGAGACCAAGTTAGGTAATGCCTTATACTCTGCCCCAGCGTGGGTTACGGGTATGGGGTGTTACACTTCGCGCCTTGACTAACACATATTCTAGTACCTCCTTCGAGTGTTGTAAACTCTAATTTATATAGATTTTCTTAGCAATTTATAACACCTTTTAACTTAAAAATAGTATTAATTCCAACTATTTGTTAATTAATTAGGTGAATTTTGTTTATATTCCGATGATGGGCATGAATTTATAAAACATGCAAATATGTGCTTAATTGTATTAATTTTATGCATAAATTAAATTATTTCATGGTATTTATTAATGTGTTATATTTTATTATGTAGGAGGACCATGAAGTTGATATAATCTAAAGCTTATTATAATTCTTGCATAGACACGAGCAATTCTACCCTACTTGGATGGCAAAACCATGTAAATTGGGTCATGGAGATGTTACTTTGACCTAGTTAAAAATGATGTTACATGGTGGACAAGTTTGATTTTTTTAATGGGTTACAAAACTGTCCAAGCAATGAGAAGACAAGCCCAATTCGGGGCAAGCATGTTGGCTGCCCAAAAATCAATTTTAGGATATTTATTGGAAGTCCCTACAATTGAAATTAAATTAGAAAAGTGGCCATGAAGTTTGCCATTGAAATCATCCAACTCTTGCTTGATTCTAGCATGATTTCATGTTTGAATCAAGCAACCATCATCCACCCTTTTCCATAATGTGTGGCCAGCCAAGTAAAGGAGTAAACGGGGGGATATTTTTCACTTTTTGTAGTAAACTCTCCCACCAACCTCAAGTATAAATACCCACTCCCATCTTACATATCTCTCATCCCTTACTCAATCCTCCGTCTCTTATGTCATATCATTCTGTAACGGCCCAAAATACCCGCCTAGAAGTTTTAGGGGTATTTTAGGAATTTTAGCTCTAGAGTGCTAAGAATTTTATAGCATGTTAAATTAAGATTATATTCGACTATGACATCTTAGTTGTTAAATCAATTTTTGAAAAAGTGCTCTAGAAATCTTTAATTTTAAGAAAAGGACTTAATTGAAATAGAGTTAAAACTGTGAGTTTTTAAGAGGCAATTAGCCCAGATTTAAAATTTAGCTAATTTTCCCCCACCATCATGATTTCACGACAGGTTTTCCCCCCAAAACAAGCTTTGTTGTCCCTTTCTTTTCCCTTGCCACTTTCGTTGGTTTTTGCTTCCCAAACCATAGCACTTTGATTTCCTAACATTCCCAAGCCAATTACATTCATAAATCCCTAAGAAAAACACTCAAACCTCCAAAGATTCCATCATCTTCTCCAAATGTAGGTTTTTTAGATTTGTTTCAAAACTAGTCTAATCTTCCATCAAAGGTAATATTTCAAATTCTTATTAGTTTTTCATGATATCTAGTCCTTAAAATTGAAGTATTAGCTATTGAATAGTAAGTTTTTAATAAAAGTTGAAAATAGAGTAATTAATGGTGGATTCTGAGATTCTAGGTAAAAATGTGGTTTTAAAGTGTTATTCCATTAGTTTCAATGTGATTAAGAAGTTTTTAAACTTACATTGAAGTTCTTTTTAATGATTTCTCATGTTTTAATGAATTTTGTGAAAAATGTCTAAAAGATGTCGAAAAATGTCGATACCATGAACTAAGAATTTTAGTGTAATTTAAATGTTAGGAATTTGGTGTAGATGATTAGAAAGATAAACGAAATTTATTTTAGGCGAAAAGGTTAAGCATAGACCGAGTTTTGAGAATTTTAAGTTTGTTATGTTGATAGTTTTGAGCTACTTGGAAACTCAACTTAGGCTTGTGTTTTGGTTGGTTTGAGTGAATCCTTGGTTGTTATTTGACTTTTTATTTTATAATTGTTGTGTGTGAAGCCTTGGATTCATTAGATCCTTCAACCAATTAAAGAAAAAGTTAGATTGAGCTTTCGGCTTCTCGACGAAAGGATTAGTGGTGAGTGCTTGGAATCATTGCTCATAGACACAAGTCATGTGTCATTTGGGAATTTAATAGTAGCCTAAACGCCTACTCTAAATTCCGAGTGTAAGTTTCCTTGTATTTACATTATTGTGTGGTTTGTGTTCCTATATGATTATGAAATTGTGTATAGTGGCGAGAAGCTCAAATATGTGATATTTGGATATGGTAATTACTGTGAAAAGTGAAAATGTGTACATGATATATATATGTTATATAAAAGTGATAGTGCTTTACAAAAGATGCTAACTTGTAGTCATAGTGCACGGATAATTGGTAAGTAATATGTGTGTTAAATTTGATATTTTGGCTTGGCAATTCTTGAAATCGTTGGATATAGTTGGCATGCCATAGGATTGTGAGTACTCACCTATATGTATAGTGATTTTGGGCGTTGAGGCCCTAGAACATGTTTGGAGGGATAAGGGAAGGTGAGCTAATCTTTATTCAATGGGACATGTGAGGGGAAATAAGGAGAGTGTTAGCTATACGCTCCGTTTCTGGGACATGTTTGACTCTATGAGTCTATGTTTAGTGTGATAGAGATCCGCGTATCCGATAAGTGATGATAGAGCTCACTATAAGTTTCATAACTCAAGTGCCAGATTATTGTGTATTATATATATGTGTATTGTGTGATGAATGGCTTAATAAATGTGGTTGCTATGCAAATTATTAGTATAAATTTTATGCAAATGAATTGTTAGACGATGCATGTTAAAGTGTTACGTGTTACTAAACATGAGACTCTAGTATTGTATATGTATATAATTTTTGTTGATGCATGATGAAATGTTTTTGTTGTGGTTATTTCAATCATTCACTAAGCTTGTTTATGCTCACTCATTCTTTTTAACATATGCAAATTAGTAACGGTTCGGTGCGCGCGGTGTGGTTGTCCTAGGGACTGATCCAAGGAAGACTTATTTATTCTTGGAAGTGTTTTTTCAATCATTTTCGTATTGGGAAATAAGGCAATGTGGTAGACTTGTTTAGTGCCATGATATGTTTGGATTATTTACCGACTTTGTTTTTTTCAATCTTGGAAGTTTCTGAGTTTATATGTTGCTTATGTTCATGAACTTTAATGATGGCTTGATGTATCTTGCTTGGACACATTTTGACGATGTGAACTATTAAATTTAGTCATTGGATGATTAATTATCAAAGTAAGTGATTCATGATGCTTAGAATTTTGTAATGAGTTAATTGCATATGTCTGCTGCATTTTATATCCAGGGGTAGAGGTATCAATATTAGGGATTTAAAATCATTACCTCTATATTTTAAAACATGTAGGGAGTCATAATAGAGATTTGGTATCGATACCTTTGCTCGAGTATTGATATTCGGGGTCAAAGTATCGATATTTCATGACAAGTACCAATAATTTTTGAGACTTTGGGATTTAGTCGAGAAACAAAATGCAAGTTTGATATCATTTTTCTAGGTGGTATCGATACCCTAGTGTCAGTATCGATACCTACTGACACATTTTGAGAATTTTGCTAAACGGACCTTATGCATGTTAACGCGTATTTGTAGGATTACTTTTTATATAGTTTGCATGTAACATTGATAACTAACAAGTATAGTTGACTTAAACATATACGAATACTAAAATAGAAGATGCTTCATTTAAAATGGACCTTGTTGTATATAACATGAGACAGTGGTGTGGCATACCGTATTCGGGTTTGGTGACCAGACCGTGTATAACGTGTTATGTAACGCCCCGAATTTGGGCCTAGAAGTATTAGGTTTTGAGTAGGGGTGCAGTTAGGAGACTACACATAAATATTTAATTGTGCAAGGAAGTGACACAATTGAGTGTTTGGCTTAGTGGTTGTGTGCTCTAGAAATGTCTGGGAAATCATGGGTTCAAGTCCTGACTTCCACAAAATTTTTCTTTTTAAGGATAAAACCATTATCTTTGGCCAGTAGGGTTATAGGTTTATTTTGGTAAAAATATGACAGAATGAGCCTGTTGGTCTAGTGGATAGTGGCGTGTGGAGTGTGCTAGTGGTCTGAGGTTCTAATCCCTGCTTGTGCAAATGGGGATTATTTTGGCTGGTGGCCATGGGAGGAAGTTGTGTTTGATCGAAACACCCAGGGTTTGAATAGATTTGAATGGGGTTGTTGTTAGCTGAATTTGGGAAGTAAAAAGAGGGATTTTCGGTTGTTGAAGTTTGTGAACAGGAGGGATTTTAGGAGAAAATAGGGGAATTTGAATTTGGTGGGAGTATTGGTGTCGTTTGTGGACTCTCAACACTCAGAGTTCAGTTTTGTAGATTGGCAACTGCTCCTCATTTCGGTGACTGTTAACTTGTTTGCTGCTTTTTTTTCTCTTTGTTCTCTCCTTAAGCCTCTATTTTTCTACCGTTATACTACTGGTTCGGGTTCCTATTCATAGAATTTCGTTCTCTTTGTTAATCTGCTCATCTTTGTCTTTCTTTTCCTTGCTTAAACCTTTGCCGAATTTTGCTAGCATCCTCTCTCAATTCTCCCCATTTCTTTCACCTTGATGTTTAGCCGTCTCCTTCCCTCTCTCTCCATCTTGGTGTGTGATAGCCGAATACCCTTTTCTACTATTCTCCCTTTATTCTTCAGCTTTTATCGAGTATCCTTTCCTTCATTGTAAAACTGAATACCTCATTCGTTTCCCTCTCTTACTTTCGGTTTTTCTCTAGGAAAGGGGGGTTTGGCTTTGGTGTTCTCTTTTCCTTTGGCCAAATAGTTAGTTCTTTTCCATCCTCCTTCTTCTGTCGACTTCTCTTCCCTATCTTCTCTTTATTTTGTTTTCGACTAGTAAGAGTCCTTTAGTGAATCGGTAAGTACTCATGGCTTATTCTTATTTCTTTTTGCTGTTGCGATCTTTCTTCTAATATCTTCCTGTGTTAATGATTCCTGATAAAGGTACAATTGTTCTGGTTGGTCTCTGTATCTTGTGTACCTTTGGCTTTGGTGTGGTAGACTGATTTTATCTATCAATCGTTCTTAGTTCTACGTGGTGGTAAGATGTCGTTCGTTTGGTTTTAGTTATTTTGATCAGGGTGATAGTTAAAGATATTGGGATTCAATGCAGGTTGTGATAAGGATTTGGTGATCACTAGGTTAAGGAATGATTAAACAATACTTGCATAAACAAGGTTAGTAATGTACCATATTGGGTATTAAATATTCAGAAGAGGGTGTCAAGTCACCTAGCCTCATAAACTTTCTTTACTTCTCATTTTCTACCTTCTTCTTTACTCACTTACCTTCTTTCTCACCTGACCTTTCACTATTCATAAATATAATCTACCTTCCCTTTTTGCTAATAATTCACTATGATTTAACAAATACAATGACCCGTTGAACACTCGGAATACTAAGGATACTAGGGTCGTTCCTGTCTATCAATATCCTGCCAATGCCATGTCTTCGACATGGACTTACATGAATTATTCTTATCTCCAATGCCATATTTATATATATAATATGGGCTTACATGGCTCATTCCTGTCTCCAAAGCCATATATCTGATATGGACTTACATGGCTCATTTCTACCCTGTCCTGTCAACCCCAATATCCTAATATTCCTAAGGTTCAAACGGGGCTTCCTAATGTTTTTTCTCTGCTACTTCGCCTTTAATTCAACTTTAAATATTCTCAAAAAAAAAATAAGTATATAAATGCTAGAAATTAACAATAATAATGTAAAATATAAGAATATTGCATTTATTTACTGTAAACTTACCTCGATACAAAATGTGACTAAACTTTACAATCCTTTACTTTTTCTTTTCCCCGATCTACTCCTGAATTTCGTTCTTCTTGATCTATAATAGCAAATTTAACTTATTTAATATTCACATTTATCAAAACAGTCCTTTACTCAAACTTTGGAAAAATTACATTTTTACCCCTAAACTTTTGCATATTTACACTTTTACCCCAAATCTCGTAAATTAAACTTCAACCTATTTTCTTATGTTTTATGACATGCTGATCATTTTTCCCTTCTATGGCAGCATCAAATTCATACTCTAACATGCACTTATGACTATTAGGTATTTTACCGATTAAGCCCTTTTACTCGTTTTTACCTAAAACCGAGTAGCACAAGTTGTCTAATATAATCTAAGACCTCATATTCTATCATAAAACATCAAAATAAACACTTTTCACCTATGGGTATTTTTCCAAATATGAACCCTAACTTAAATTATTGCTAGCATAAGCTTTATCGAGCTACCGGGACTCCAAAAACGTAAAGAACATTAAAAACGGGGCTTGGACTCACTTACTATGGAGCTTGAAAATTGAAGAAACCCTAGCTATGGAGAGAGCAAAATTCGGCAGCAACCATATGAGAAAGATGACCATTTTGTGTTATTTTTCCCATTTTATTTCATTTAATATACAAATGACCAAAATGCCCCTCCTTACTAAACTTTCAAAAATTCCTTCCATGTCCTAATTTTTGTCCATGAACCTTAAATTGGTTAAATTGCTATTTAAGACCTCCTCATTAATATTCCAAAACAATTTCATACTAAAAACTTCTAGAATGCAAGTTTGCAAATTATTCGATTTAATCCCTAACCTCAACTTAAGCACTTTATGCATAAAATTTCATCACGAAATTTTCGCACAATCATGTAATCATATCATGAACCTAAAAATAATAATAAAATAAATTTTTCTACCTCAAATTTGTGGTTTCGTAACCACTGTTCCGTTTAGGCCCTATTTCAGGATGTTACAGGAACTAAAGCGACACCATTTGTGACCCCTCTAACCTTTCCTGGGATATTAATTTAATGTAATCTTTCGAGAAGAAATTTTCTAAGTAAGCCAAAATAATTTTTTAATTTTTATTTATTTGTTTATGCTTAATAAGAGGGTCGATTTGACCCAAGTACTAATTAGTTTATTTTTCTAGTTCAGTTAAAATTTTAAGTGCAAAAAAATAATTGTAGTTTGTGCTCGAGGCCCAGAAGAGTGAAAAGGAAAAATATACCCATGCAATTGCCATCCAAAGGGTTCCCCAAAACCCTGAATTTACCTCCACATATTGTAACAACCCGGTTTTAGCTAAATCGGAACAGTGATTTTGGGACCACAAATATGAGGTCATAAAATTATTTTAATATTATTTTTAGTGTTTATAGCATGTGATTATATATGTGTGAAAATTTTGTGAGCTAATTTTTTCGTTTAATAGCTCAATTTGAGAAAAAAGGACTAAATCGCGTAAAATGCAAAAGTGGCATTCTTTATGTTAAATGTGTTTAACTGCTATGGTTGATTAAATTTGAGGTGCTTATGTTGATATTAGACCATTTATAGTGAAATTTTACATAAATGGACATTAATTGAATGTTTTAAATAGTTTTTAATTAAGGTTACTTTGGTAATTTGGTTATTAATGTTAATATTAATAAAACAAATAAAAAATAAACATTATTATCATCTTCCACCATTGATTATTGAAGAAGAAGAAGCTATTTTTGGTGTTTTAGGGTTCATCTAGCATATAGCTTGATTAAGGTATGTTTTGAGCTCGGTTTTTGATGATTTCTATGTTTTTGTGATCGTTGCTTCATGTTCTAGCTAGCTCGTACCCTAATTTTTGAATTTTTTGGTGATTTTGTAAATTTCCATTGATGATAGCTTGATATTTTTGAATGTTGATGATGGAAAATGAATAATTGTTGATAGATTTTAATGTTTTGTAAAGTGATTTTTGACAAAAATGTCAAATAGGGATTAAATTGTGAAATTTACAAATTGAAGGGTTAAAATGTGAAATAAATGAAAGTTTTGAGATTCTAGGGGTCACTATGAAATTCGACTAACATGTAATCGGATTTAATTATGTGAATTTTGTGTATTTTTGAAATAGGGACTAAATTGTAAGAAATGTGAAAGTTTAGGGCTAAAGTGCAAATTGGCTAAAATATGTGTTTGTGGATGAAACTAATTGAGTTGGCGATTAAATGGGTTAATTTTGAATACATATAGATTAAGAATGAAATAATTCGAATTTAGATTAGGGAAAATCAAAGGTTATCGAGTAATTGATCTGATTCGTCAATTCCGAGTACGAGGTAAGTTCGTATGTGGTAATTTCTTTGTATTGAATTGGTGTTATTTTGAAATTTGAATTAGATGATAAGATGATGAGTAAATGCATTTGGAACTTATGTAAGTTTTGATGATTTTGGCATAATGATTTGGTATGTTTTGAATATGAAATTTAGTAGTTGAAATGGTTGAGGATAGTTAGCATGAATTGTGTATGAATTGGCATGTTTTGGCTGCCTATAAATTAATGAAATGGTACCATTTTGGTTGCTAGGTGTGCATGAGAAAAGAGTGACAAATTGGATTGGAAAATGGCATATTTTTGTCCACACAGGCAGAGACACAGGCGTGTGTCTTAGCCACGTGCGAGACACGGTCATGTTACACGACTGCGTGTCCCTTGGGGTACCCTTTCGAATTAAGTAAGTATACCCTATAGGTTTGGCACTGCTTAGACACACGGGTGTGTCTATTGGCCGTGTGTGCCACACAGGCTAGCACATGGGCGTGTGGCCGGTCGTGTGACCCAAGTTAATAACCCCTCCAGTTTTCCCACGGCCATGACACACGGGCGTGTCCTCGACCGTGTGGTGTAAGTCAGTATGTATACCCTATTTCGACATGGCCTATGACACGGGCATGTCTGGTGGCCGTGTAAGGCACATGGCCTATTTACACGGGCATGTGACCCTTAAATGCAAGAAAATTTTCTATGTTTCCCAAAGTTTGCTAATGTTATCGGTTTAGTCCCGAACCTATTTTAAGCATGTTTTAAGGTCTCGTAGGGCCTTATAAGGGACAATGTGAATGTGTTGAATGAATTTTGATTATAATGTATATATGTATGATTTATGTTGTGATGGGTCGGTAATGTCTCGTAACCCTATTCTGGCTATGGATACGGGTTAGGGGTGTTACACATATATTTCCCTCCATGCTTGCCGCCTAAGTATTTCCTTGTAGCTAAATTTTTGCTACAAATGTACCCTAATCCATCACTATATAAACCACTTCACACCTTTACAAAAATCGCAACACCTAAACAATTAGCTTTCCCTAATCTTCTCCTCTTAGCCATTGGTCTTAAGTCCCAAAAGCTTCTCCTTAATTTTCTTTCTTTGCTGCAAGTCCTTATTTTTCGCCACGAGTGTTTTGTCAAAGAAACCCTATCGCCGTCGTAAAAATTCTTTTGCCACAACACCTTGCCAATTTCTTTCTCCCTTTGTTGGAATTCTGCCTATTTTTGGGGAAAAATACCATGTCTTGCAAAAGAACTAGATCCTCAAAGACTTCTACTGAAAATTTGATTGTGATTTAAGATGAAGAAGCAAGGGAAAGATTTGATTCTATCTTCAAGAATCATCCATGATGCTGGAAAAAGGTTTCAATTTGGAGAGCAATGACAAGATGGTTATGCCTTTTTCGATTCTAAAGACTATTAATGCTTTAAATTGGAATCAATTATGTGATGCACGATCAATGCCTGATGAGGATTTAGTGCAAAAGTTCTATGCCAACTTAACCACTCCATATGCTAATGAAGTTCTTGTTCATAAGAAGAAAGTACCCCTTACTTCTTAGTCCATTAATGATTTTTTAACTGACCTAATGTTGAAGAAGATGAATACTTTGCCATGATGACAAATATCAATTGGGATTTTCTTCAACAAGTTCTTAATGTGGTTACAAACTCGGGATCCCAATGGATTATAAGAAAGTATGGTAGTCATTCTTATCGAAGGGAATATTTAAATCCAGTGGCCAAGGTATAGTTCTACTTTATTCGATAAAGCTTCATGCCTATCTCACATAGTTCCACCATCTTGATGGAAGAAATGCTTTCGTTGTATGCGATTATGACAGAAAGGTCCATCAATGTTGGGAGAATTATTCCCAAAGATATCTAGGATTATGCTTGAAAAAAGGCAGAAAGTGCCTACTTTCCATCATTGATTACTTCACTTTGCTTAATGGCCCAAGTAAGATCGAAGCCAAACCTAAAAAACCGTTATGTTCAAGGTTGTATGACAAGGCGTGACCTTGAAAGGTAAGTGGAGAATGTTGAACTGTTGAAAAGAGTTGAGCCAAATGAACCGAACAAACCAGAATCTGATGAGTCATCATCCAAACCAGAACCGAAAACTGACTCAATAAATGACACAGAAGTAGAAATCAAAGAGGAACCAAACAACTCTGAATCGAGGGTAGAACCAAATGTTGCTGAACCAGTTGAGCCAAGTGTTAAACCTGAGTTGACTATTCCAATGCCCACCTCATCAGATGCTATAAATTAAAATTTTCAACTATGATGGATATGTGAAAATTCATGCACAATCAACAATAAGCTTACTGGAGAGATGAAAAAATTAGAGATGATTCCATACTAAATACTTTGAAGAATATCTCTAACACTTTTGTTCCTCAGTTCCCAAATCATATCTTCAAAACATGGTAAGAAGAGATAGTGGGATCAAGTGAGAAAAAGAAGGGAAATGGATAAAGGCATGAATGATGACACGAATAAAAATGGGGGAAATTTCTTTTTTTTAACATTAATTTATTTTTAGGAATTTATATTTCTTTCATAGTTAGTATTTTGCTTTCGCACAATAAAATTGCAAACATGAATAAAATAAGCTCAATGTCTCTTTTCTAATAAAAATAAAGGTAATGTGGTAATGCGAATGAACATGCCTAGGTTGTTGAGAAAGACTTGGTTCTTAAGTAGTCTTTATGACTCACCTCTCTTACTTGCTATCCTACCTGGTATTCAGTTCTCATTCATCACTTTACTTACGCAATGAGGACATTGCTTCTATTTAAATAGCATGAATTTTAAAGTATGTTTCAATTCTTTCACATGAGTATGTTGAAATAAAATGATGTTCAGAGAATATTTTTGTTCATAAGTTAGCTCAAATGCAAGTATGATTTCTGATTTTATCTGAGTTTTTTTATGTTATCCTATGTTATGGAATGCTTGTATGTTCTTAGGTCTTATGCAGCCTTTTTCCATGAAAATTGAACTTCTTTTGAAATAGACTTCATTGAAGGTTTAAGTCTTTAGAATTGACTTATTAACTTTCTTGAGGTGAAATCCTAGGAGGTTGATAACTCTTGAAAAGAGTTATACTTCAAGCCTCTAGATTGAATTAATTATTTTTAATTGAGTAAATATATTTGCATTTTTAGATATTTTTAATACATTGCATAACAAAACTTGGATTTGCTATAAATGTTATTATTTGTTACTTTTATTATTGAGGAAGAAAGGAGTTGGTTGTGTTGGCAGCATGTGCAGGACAAAGAAGAGAAGAAAAAAATGAGTAGGAAAATGAAGTGAAATATTGTCATGGCAAAATGTTGGTTAGATTTCCAATAAGAATGCCATGGAAAATTCTGGAAGATGACGCGACACTTAGTCCACGTCACTCTCAGCTAGCTATACTTGTACCAGATAAAGAACCCTGAAAAAAGAGGAAGCAAAAGGTATGTGCTGAGAAGGAGGGACCTACCCTATAAAGGAGGAGAAAGAAAAAAATGAAGGGGGATCCGAGGAGAGAGAACAATTGGAGAACAATTTTTTCTCTCTACACCAGATTCTTATGAAAAATCTCAAAGAAAAAGAGAGGAGAGGGTAGCAACTTACAGAGTAGAGTAGTTACAGACACAAGGAAGGAGAAGAGAAATCTGCACTGGATTTTGAATAAAATCTCATTATTAAAGTGAAAGTTGGAGTAGCGAGAGCTTCCTACAGTTTTGCCTTTATTTCCTGATTTGAACTTTATGATTCATAAACTTAAATGATGAAGCTGAATGGTTTTGTTTTGGATTTGAATGTAGCGCCCCGAAAATCCCAAAACCCAAAAATCCCGTAATCCAAAAATCCCGAAATCCAAAAATCCCAAAATCCTGAATTTTTTTTTATTTTCGATTTTGATGAAAATTGTGTTTAATATTCTTATCCAAGCGATAATTTAAGTATGTCTTAGCTAAGGTTGAGTTCAAATTAAGGGGTAGAAGAAATTATAAATTAATTATTAAAAGAATCAGGGTTGGCTAGTAGTTGGGCTTTTGAATAAATGAAGAAATAATTGGACACAAAAAGAGCCTGTGGTAGAGTGGCTATGTGACGCCACATAAGGTGTAGTGAGGTGGCGTTAGTGGCTAGCAAGGGGGTCCAAGGTTCGAATCCTAGCTTAGTTTTTTTTAGAATTTAATTTTGGCCTTCTAGAAGGATGGAAGTGGTGTGAAGATGGACTCCAAGGGGAGTGTTCAAAAGAGAAAATTAAGGAAAGGATCAAGGGGTTATTAGGGAGAAAAACAAGGAGATGTGTAACATCTCGAAATAGGGCCTAAATGGAATAATGTTTGCGAAACCACAAATCTGAGATAGAAAAGTTTATTTCGATTAATTTTTATGATTTACCGAGTGATTAGATGCATGTGTTAGAGTATTGATAAGAAATTTTATAGATTGCATGTTTAATTTGCCTATTAGGGCTTATTTGCAGAAGTTGCTGTAACAGCCCGATTTAGGGCCTAAACGGAACGATGGTTTTAGAACCACGAATTTGAAGTCAAAAAATTTATTCCGATTAAGTTTTAAGGTTTATTTATTGATTAAAATATTGTGTAAAAATATCGTTAAGTAATTTTATTGATAAAGTGCTTAATTGGACTTTTAGGACTAAATTGCAAAAGTTTCAAAATTGTGTTCTAATTCATAAGTACATGATTGAAATGGGGGTTTAAAGAGGAGGTCCTTAAATGGTAATTAGACCATTATATTTTGTTTGGACAAAAATGGGCATGAATAGCACAAAATTTTAAAGAAAGGCCTTAAGGGCATTTTAGACATTTGGTAATTAAAAAAATAAAAAGGGAAAATAAAGCCAAAATTGACTCATCTTTTTCATGGAGGCCGAAATTAGGATGGGGGAAGTCATGGCTAGGGTTTTCAAGCTTTCAAAGCTCAATAATCCCGGAAAACGAGATTTGAATCTAGAATGGGAGAAAACTCGAAAATCAAAAAAGTTGGTAAAATGGCCGTTTTAGTATCGAGGTAAGTTCATATATATAATAAGCATTAATTTATGCATGTTTCAATGTAAAATTGATATATTTACTATGATTGCCGAGGTGTTGAAAGTAAGTTTAATTATGATGATTTAAATGTTCAATATTAATTCGGCATGGAAATGAGAAAGTATGTAAGTTTGTATGTAAATAATAAATTATCTTTAATATGTTTTTATATTTTAGCATATTTTATGTATTGTAGCTGATTTTTGAATCATAATTGACTATTGGAAGTATGGAATCAAGTATTAGAAAAAGAGAGAAATCCCAGTTGAACCTTCGGAAAGATTGGATGATACAGATGGTATGTAGCTAGGACACAAGTATGGTGCTGAGTGCACATCATGTGTACAAGAGAGTTACGAGACATTATGATGTAGCTAGGTCGCATGGGTGATACTATGTGTACACCATGTAGACAAGAGAGCTACGGGATATATGTAGCTAGGTCGCATGCGTGGTTCCAGGTGAAGGACACCATGTAGACAAGAGAGCTACGAGATAAACTGGCTAGGTCACATGGGTGGTACTAAGTGTTCACCATGTGTACAAGAGAGCCAAAATTATGTGTACAATCGAGCTAGGTCACATGAGTGGTGCTAAGTGAAGGCCACTATGTATACAAGAGCGCTTCAATTTTAAAGGTGGGTTGTGTGCGATACCGTCACGTATCTGTTATTATTCCGAAGCGTTCAACTAGGAAATTGATTAAATGAAATTGTGTATGACTTTGTGATGATAAGTGTAAGTATATACGTTTGTAACTTATGAGCAATATGCTTGATATGTGATTGGAAATTGGAAAGATTGTTATGGGTTAGTGATGAATACAATTGAAGTGTGAAAGATCAAAATTGACAATAAAACTGTTACAGGTAGTTGCAGTAACGTGAATCTAAAAATTTACCAAAAATAGTAGAAATTGAATCAGAGACTGAATGAGATATCAAATTAAATCTTAATGAGTCTATTTTTATATAACAGAAATAGACAAGCAAAGGAATTCTATATTATGAGATATTTAAGTTTTTGAGAGACTGGTTAAGAATGACTACGTGATTCCCTGTTCTAACTTGGAAAAAATCATTAAAAATTGTACAAAAATAATTAGAGAATATAATTTATATGCTTGAAATCCTTAATGAGTCTAGTTTCAAATAAAATAAACGAGAACATTCTTTGAGTTCTGTACGAGGAGATAATTGATTCGTAGTGAAGAGTGGTCAGAACAGTTGAGCAGTGAAACACGGGTAACTTCAATGAATAAACTGTACTAATTGGCTAGACCAAAAATTCTGAAAATTTTATGGTAAGAATATACGTGAATATAATTTCAAGAAAAATTAACGGTTTGTAATTTGGAGTTTTGTATCTCCAGAGATAAATAATTTAGCTTCTGGTACTTTCCTGGACAACTTATTTTGAACATGTTTATGATTGTAATAGTGAAAGTATGTGTGTGTTTGTGATGGTAATATTCTGGGAACATATTGTGACTTCATTTAAAGTATGATAATGTATTGTTTATTAATATTTACATACTTACTTACTAAGCTATAATGCTTACTCCCTTCCTTTCCTTTTTCCTATAGTGTCTCAGATGTTAGCTCGAGTTGGAGGTCGCCGGAGGTTAAATCACACTATCAAACTATTGATCGATATATAAAGGTTTTAAAGTATTTTTAAGTCTTTGGCATGTATGGAGACTCGTTTAATTGTTACTAAGTTGCTAGGAATTGGCCTAAAATACTGACCTATGTTATTTGAAGGTCTCTATTGTATAAAGTCATTTAATGTAGATAGTCTTGATTATGTTATTAATTAAATGATACAATTTATGAATGTGCATGCTTGCCTGTGTGTGGTTGAATTAAAGCATGATATGGGCCTTGTAAGCTCTTTTTAAGGGAAAGCTTGAATGTGTTTGAAAAAGTTTTAAATTAGAGTGAAATTATTAATTGGTTTTTATACGATGATTAGTGATTA
This sequence comes from Gossypium longicalyx, assembly GCA_025698465.1. NCBI lineage: Eukaryota > Viridiplantae > Streptophyta > Magnoliopsida > Malvales > Malvaceae > Gossypium > Gossypium longicalyx. The sequence goes on from CM046995.1 coordinate 51,456,571, forward strand.
AGTCCGGTAATGCCTTGTACCCTTTTCCGGCATCGGACATGGGTAAGGGGTGTTACATTTAGTGGTATCAGAGCTATGGTTTAGTCGGTTCTCAGACTTACCTAGTATGTGTAAGAGTTAAGCTATACATGCCATATTACTACCTGTGATAGTGTGATGCCTCCCGATCCCGATGAAATAGTTCTGTTGAGACAAAAGTGTTTTCCGACCGAGCTACCATCAACAGTGTAAAAAGGTGTTAAGTAAGTTCGTATAATTTGGTGGATATATTGGTGTACTTAAATTGATCTTGGTGACTTGTGATGATATGTGTGAGATCAAGTGTAAAATGAAATAGACATAAGTGGAGAAATATAGAAAAGTGAAAAGAAACGAAAGTTTACCTCGTTATAAACTCATCTATGTTCGTTTGACATTGACATGATATTATGTGTCTAACTTATTTGACTAAGTGAATGTGATAAATAGATTTACTCAAATTTGTGGAATGTATGTTTGAGTGCATTTGTTTTAAAATATGAATATGTGTGTAAGCCTGTCTAAAGTGAATTATATAACTGTGATAATATTAAGATGAAATGAGACTCGTAAAAGGTAAGAGTACTAGTTCATGATGTTTATGTGATAATGAATGAGTCGTGAATAAGAATTTCTCTTGGAATATGAAAGATGATGAGATGAAGGAAAGTTTATATTATGATAAGTGTTCATGTTGATTGGCAATTGTGTGATGCTATGAGTGTAACTTGTGAAATTAAATGAATGTTATGACTAATTCTATTTGAGAATTATGAACGTATGTATAAGTGTATTTGTTTGTATAAGATGATAGGAGGGTTGTGTAAAATGAATATGCATGTTGAGTTATTTGAAGCAAATTATATATATATTGATGAGTGTTAAGTTATATGCATGAATATATAAGAGGCACGTTAGAAGTGTTACAGCCTCACCCCCTTCCAATAAGATTAATTGACAATGTGATAGCATTTGAGAATGGTTTAATAAATGAACTTAGTTGCAGAAAAGATGTCAGGTTAATATGAAAATTTTATGAATTCTAAAATGTTACAGTTAAAGAAAAATTAGACTTAGTTAATTAACTCATCCAGGTATGATGCTTAAAGTATATGATTGCTGGATTTTTAAAAAAAAAAATAAATTTTGATTGTGAATGAGATAATGTGGATTTAGTAACGATAAAATTAGACAGAAGAATAATGATTGAGCTGTGTTAATAGCTGAATGCAAAGTTTTTGGTTAAAAAAAAGGTGAAAGCAAATGTGAGAATTGGAAACAGTTTTCGATTAATATAGACGTCATACCGAGTTGAAACTTAGTTATATTGGATTTCAATTTGATAGTGGGGTGATTTTGAAAGTACTGCTTTGAAGAAAATTTGTTTGGAGATGTTTAAGAAATTTTGAGAAAAGATATTGAATCTTTTTACCGGTAAGATTTTCGGGGACGAAAATCTCTAAAGGGGCGGAGAAATGTAACATCTCGAAATAGGGCCTAAATAGAATAGTGGTTGCGAAACCACAAATCTGAGATAGAAAAGTTTATTTCGATTAATTTTTATGATTTACCGAGTGATTAGATGCATGTGTTAGAGTATTGATAAGAAATTTTATAGATTGCATGTTTAATTTGCCTATTAGGGCTTATTTGCGAGTTCTTTAATAAAATTGATTTAGGGCCTAAACGGAACGATGGTTTTAGAACCACGAATTCAAAGTCAAAAAATTTATTCTGGTTAAGTTTTAAGGTTTATTTATTAATTAAAATATTGTGTAAAAATATCGTTAAGCAATTTTACTGATAAAGTGCTTAATTGGACTTTTAGGACTAAACTGCAAAAGTTTCAAAATATGTGTTCTAATTCATAAGTACTTGATTGAAATGGGGGTTTAAAGAGGAGGTCCTTAAATGGTAATTAGACCATTATATTTTGTTTGGACAAAAATGGGCATAAATAGCACAAAATTTTAAAGAAAGGCCTTAAGGGCATTTTAGTCATTTGGTAATTAAAAGAAATAAAAAGGGAAAATCAAGCCAAAATTGACTCATCTTTTTCATGGAGGCCGAAATTAGCATGGGGGAAGCCATGGCTAGGGTTTTCAAGCTTTCCAACCTCAATAATCCTGGAAAACGAGATTTGAACCTAGAATGGGAGAAAAATCAAAAATCGGGAAAGTTGGTAAAATGGCAGTTTTAGTATCGAGGTAAGTTCATATATATAATAGGCATTAATTTATGCATGTTTCAATGTAAAATTGATATATTTACTATGATTGCCGAGGTGTTGAAAGTAAGTATAGTTATGATGACTTAAATGTTCAATATTAATTTGACATGGAAATGAGAAAGTATGTAAGTTTGTATGTAAATAATACATTATCTTTATTATGTTTTTATATTTCAGCATATTTTACGTATTGTAGCTGATTTTTGAATCACAATTGACTATTGGAAGTATGGAATCAAGTATTAGAAAGAGAGAGAAATCCCAGTTGACCTTTCTGAAAGATTGGATGATACAGATGGTATGTAGCTAGGTCACAAGTATGGTGCTGAGTGCACATCATATGTACAAGAGAGTTACGAGACATTATGATGTAGCTAGGTGGCATGAGTGATGCTATGTGTAAAACCATGTAGACAAGAGAGCTACGGGATATATGTAGCTAGGTCGCATGCGTGGTTCCAGGTGAAGGACACCATGTGGACAAGAGAGCTACGAGATAAACTGGCTAGGTCACGTGGGTGGTACTAAGTGTTCACCATGTGTACAAGAGAGCCAAAATTATGTGTGCAATCGAGCTAGGTCACATGAGTGGTGCTAAGTGAAGGCCACTATGTGTACAAGAGAGCTTCGATTTTAAAGGTAATGTGTGTGCGATACCATCACAGATCTCATTATTATTCCGAAGCATTCAACTGGGAAATTGATTGAATGAAATTGTGTATGACTTTGTGATGATAAGTGTAAGTATATACGTGTGTAACTTATGAGCAATTGGAAATTGGAAAGATTGTTATGGGTAGGTGATGAATACAATTGAAGTGTGAAAGATCAAAATTGACAATAAAACTGTTATGCATAGTTGCAGTAACGTGAATCTAAAAATTTACCAAAAATAGTAGAAATTGAATTAGAGACTGAATTAGATATCAAATTAAATCTTAATGAGTCTATTTTTATATAACAGAAATAGAGCAAGCAAAGGAATTCTATATTATGAGATATTTAAGTTTTTGAGAGACTGGTTCAGAATGACTACATGATTCCCTGTTCTTACATAGAAAAAATCATTAAAAATTGTAAAAAAATAATTATGGGATATAATTTATATGATTGAGATCCTTAATGAGTGTAGTTTCAAATAAAATAAACAAGAACATTATTTGAATTCTGTACAAGGATAAAATTGATTCGTAGTGAAGAGTGGGCAGAACAGTTGAGCAGTAAAACAGGGGTAATTTCAATGAATAAACTGTACTAATTGGCTGGAGCAAAAATTCTGAAAATTTTATGGTAAGAATATACGTGAATATAATTTCAAGAAAAATTAACGGTTCATAATTTGGAGTTCTGTATCTCCAGAAATAAATAATTTAGCTGCTGGTACTCTACTAGATAGCTTATTTTGAACCTGTTTATGATTGTAATAGTGAAAGTATGTGTGTGTTTGTGATGGTAATATTCCGGGAACATATTGTGACTTCATTTAAAGCATGAAAATGTATTTTTTATTAATATTTACATACTTACTTACTAAGCTATAATGCTTACTCCCTTCCTTTCCTTTTTCCTATAGTGTCTCAGATGTTAGCTCGAGTTGGAGGTCGCCGGAGGTTAAATCACACTATCAAACTATTGATCGATATATAAAGGTTTTAAAGTATTTTTAAGTCTTTGGCATGTATGGAGACTCGTTTAATTGTTACTAAGTTGCTAGGAATTGGCCTAAAATACTGACCTATGTTATTTGAAGGTCTCTATTGTATAAAGTCATTTAATGTAGATAGTCTTGATTATGTTATTAATTAAATGATGCAATTTATGAATGTGCATGCTTGCCTATGTGTGTGGTTGAATTAAAGCATGATATGGGCCTTGTAAGCTCTTTTTAAGGGAAAGCTTGAATGTGTTTGAAAAAGTTTTAATTTAGAGTGAAATTATGAATTGGTTTTTATACGATGATTAGTGATTAAGTCCGGTAATGCCTCGTACCCTGTTCCGGCGTCGAACACGGGTAAGGGGTGTTACAAGATGAGAAGTGAGGAGTAAGTGGAGTTGAATTGGGAACTTAGGCTTGAAGAATTCGACTATAGGGCTATAAATAGGTGCCGAATGGGAGGGTTGAAAAGTTAATGACGAATTTCCCTTCACTTTGTGCCAAAAACCCTTTTCTCTTCAAGATCCAAAAAGCCGAAAACCCTCTATTTTACTTTCTTTTCTTTTTATCAATTTCTATTCTCCTCTACACAATCTTCTTTGCCGATTTCTTCTACTACTCTTTTTCTTTAATCTGTACCAAATAAACGTTATTCACCATACTTAGTTTGAAAAGCCGAAAAATTGATTCTTCTAAGGGTCGAATAATTTTTGACCGAATCTAGTGTAAGTGTTGCTCTTCTAATCGGTTTTTCTTTTTTTAGTATCGATTATTATCCCTCACTCTTTCTAATCAACTCTGGTAGGGAATTAGTATCGAATCTTGGTTTTTAGCTCTCTGCCGAATTGCTCCTTAAGGTGTTGCGGTTTTAGTAAGTAATCTTCTCCCATTGGCTAAGGTGGCCGAATGGTCATTGTTATTGTAAGGAGACTTGTGTTGGATACGAGTCACCTATTATTCGGGTTTTAATAGTTAAAATTTGTGCAGATCTAGGAAATATGTGATCAAGGAAAAAGCGATTAGGGATTGGGCTCAAGGTAAGGTTAAGGTGAGGTTTTGGTTTTTGAATAAATAAGTATTAAGCATGCGATTAATTGAAGGGTGATATCAATTGTAGGTTTGGGCTAAGGAGATCGCATCACGCCTGCTTACCAGGTGTGTACTTACACTGCACATACACAATGAATCGGCAAAAGTCAAAATGCCAAAAAGCCGAAAGTTTGGCTACAGTAGTCTTGCGAGTGCGCGAACACTCGTAAGGGGGAAACTGATAGGTTGCCTGAGGCCCACAGGTGATTCCGTGGACTTGGGTTGTGATTTGGCCATATGGGCCACATGGGCTAAATGGGCCAGATGGGCTGTTGGGCCCATAATAGGCAAAAATTGAATATTGACACTATGTGATATGTGAGCATGAATATGGATGTGAATGGGCCTAACGGGCCATATAAATGTGATTTGGGCCTAATGGGCCATATACAGGTGATTTGGGCCTAATGGGCCATATGAATATGATTGGGCTTAATGGGCCAGATCTAGGTATGTGAAATTGTTTGGGCTTTGTAAGGGGTTTTGGGCCTAGTATATGATATCCACAAGAGATTTAATTAATATATTGCGACCGTGGACAAGTCAAAGGGTTAAGGTGTGGCAACGGGTATATGCATGTCTAGGATTGGATCTAGGGAGAGCTTGGTACTTAAGCGGTCTTAATGACCCACCTCTTCTTCTTTGGAATCCTACCTGGTGCATAGTATTCATTCATCTTAGCTCACAGGACTTGTTAACAGGCCAAGATAAGTGAAAATCGTAATTAACAGAAAATTACCGAAATGTCCCTAAGGGCGAAAATGACCAAAATACCCCTAGGTGTTGAATGTAAGTTTTGTGGATGCGACACGGATACATATGATATTCTGCTTAGGTTGCATTTGGGTTGGGAATTATGGAATGGAGGAAGTATATGAGGATCGCATGGTTGCTTGACAATCGTGGATCCACCGACGACTTTTAAAGCCCAATATGTAAATGAAGGTAGTTCCGCTTCCGGGCTACCATGGTGTGTGGGTTGGGTGGGTCGATATTTATATCCTCACATGGTGTGACGGGGTACGGAGCCGGTGTGTAGCAGATGGATAATTTGGATGGGATTGCATTGAATGATTGATGAATGATGTTTTTTTTTTAATGCTTGTTTTTTATCGAGGGTTGTACACACTGAGTTTACGAAAACTCACCCACTCTTTTATTTTATTTTCAGGGGATGCTCAGTAGAAGGTTCGATGTTTGGAAGGACTCTGGGTGGCCATCTAGCAAGATTATTTGGACTTGGGTTTTTTAAGCATTTAAGTTTTTATTTTTTTTGAAGTATGTTCCAGACCAGATTGTAATAAGGTTTTCATTGTGTTATTGTTACTTGAATTATTATTATTTTCAATGTAATTACAAGAAGTTGAACATGGGTTTTCTAAATTATAGTATCTTTTCTACGTTTCCGCAATTAAATTTTTAAATGATAAGTTTTCTTAAATCAAATGTTTCAACAAGGCTTTTGTAACTGAAAGGGTGTGTATTTTTTTAAGTTAATTAAGGTTTCTTTTATTTTAAGAAGGGTTTCCAATGAAAACACGGTTTTAACTAAAACACTTCAATGTGACACACTAGATTCGGCCATAACGTCTGGGCCGAGTTTGGGGTGTTACATTGAATGTCCAACCCATGAGCTAAATCTCATTGGGTTGGAATTATTTGGTGAATTCTTATTATCTTTAATGCCCATGGCTTGATTTTGAGTAGATTACTGTTTCGTTCGATTTGTAATTATTTTAGATGCATGCATGAAAGCTCTAGACATAGATGACTATATGTTATGTTATTAGATCTAATTTCATTCTGGAATGATTAAATAGATTGGATTATTATCAGATGATACAAACAAATATTCGAAAGAATATTTACAGTACTCTAGACGTAAAAGCTGCAATATGTACAAGGAAAAGGAAGAACAAATTGTATATCATTCTAGAGTTCTGTGGACATACAAAAACTCAAAATGATAGCTTAAAGTCTGGCTCTCGAAAGACGCAAACAGTAGTAGTGAGTCCCTGAGCAGTAAAATGGTCAAGATTTTTCCATGACGTTATTCTAATATAAAAATAAAGCCTGAATAATTCCAACCTTTATCATTCAATAGTACAAATCTTCCCTACTTAATCTTTGAGAATTGCCACAGCATTTAAATTTCCCTGGCATATTTTCATTCATAATTGATTTTATTAAGTCATTCATTAAATTTCTTTCTCAATTTGTCATATGTTTCTTTTGCTTAGTTTAATTAGTCAATTTCATAATAATAGCATAACCAATTATTTAAATCAATTTCAACCCCTATGGAGACGATACTTACTCATCACTTTATTACTTAATTCGACGTGTATACTTGCACATTCGCATTACATATTCACACACGACAGAGGCATAAGAATCTAAACATGATTTAGGCACACCTTCTTCATATCGTTTGAGCCTTTCAAGCTTACCATATGAATTTGACCCTTGAAACCTTAATTTTAGCCTTAAAGCCTATTTTATTGCTATTCACCTACATCATAAGCCATGCTACTATCTTTCTAAGATTCTATCTTATTTTTTCACCTATCTTAACTATATTTGTCTTGGTGAACAAAGATTGAGGAAAAATTCAAAAAGATGTACATATTATTCGTATGTTCAAAAAAAAAAAAAAAAAAAAAAGAAAAGAGAATCTCTATTCAAATGTCAAGTAAAAAGAGAAAAAATAAATAGAAATATTAGGCATATGCTTCAAAATTAAGTTTTGGTGGGGGGTGAAAGACACATTAGTAGGAAGGATGTAACAGCCAGTTTTTAGTCAAATCAGAATAGTAATTTTGGGACCACAAATCCGAGATCAAAATATTTATTTTATCATTATTATAATGTTTACAGCATGATAGTATGATCGTGTGAAAGTTTCGTTAAGAAATTTTATAGTTTGAGCATTCAATTTAATAAAAAGGATTAAATCGCGTAAAGTGTAAAACTTGTGTTCTATTACTTAAAGGTGTCTAATAGTTATAGAACCTTAAATTGGAGGTCCTTATATTGTAATTAGACCAGTGCTTTTCTGAGTGGACAAATATGGACATATATTAAGTGTTTTAAATAGTTAATTAGTAAGGTTAATGTTGTAATTTAATAAGTTAAACAAAGTAAAATATAACAAAACAAATGTGTCATCTTCTTTAGTGTATTTCCACTGAAAATTCAACCTAAATTAGCCATGGGAGAAGATTGATATTCGGCCAAGCTATTCTTCATGCATGTGAGTAGTTTTTCATCCCCTTTTTAATGATTTCTATGTTATTGAGATCATTATAACTTAATCTAGTTGGCCCAGGGACTAATTTGTAAAATTGTTAAAGGTTTAGGTTTTTTTTTATTGATTAAATAGCATGTGTTTTGAGGTTTAATGGTAGAAAATGTATGCTTGTTGTTAGATAAACAACATTTGTAAAGTGATTTTTGACAAAATTGTCATTTAGGGATTAAATTGAGAATTGTTGAAATTTTGTGGTTAAATTGTGAAATAAATGAAAAATATGTGCTTCTATGGACTTAATTGAAATTTGGCTAGCATGGGTATAAGTTGAATTTCATGAATTTGTATTTTTATGAGATAAGGACTAAATTGTTAAAATGTAAAAATATTAGGGGCAAAAGTTTAAAGTTTCCTTAATGTGTATTTTGGATTAAATTGGTTAGAATGATAATTAAATGAGTTAATTTTGATTATATTTGGATCAAGAAAAGTGAAATTCGGATTTAGATCGAGGGAAAAATAAAGTATCGGAATAATCGACTTATTTTGTCGTTTTTACAATCGAGGTAAGTTTGTATGTAATAAGCATTGTTATATTTGTGTTTAAAATGCTTTATTGCATAAATTGTGAATAGGACCTTGCGGTCACATTTGATAACGATTCAGCATTGAGAAATCTCAGTTGAACCTTATGAATAGATTAGGATACGAATGACATGTAATTAGGGATTATGTGATTTGGGTGCTGGTCTGTACGTCCTACCGGTGGCTGAGTTATCTGGCATGTGTTACAGATACTCGTCAGCTTATGTGAGCAGCATTGCGTAGCTTCGTCATGACCGTCAGCTTGTGTAAGTAGACTCGTTGATAGCTTGAAAGTGATCATTATATATGATATGAGATTGAGATAGCTTCAACTATCTATGTGGCACATAGGGTGCGAGTTTCCCAGGTATCCAATAGTATTCCAAATGGTTCAATGGGTATATAAAGATATGGATGTGTATTAAATTGATACAAGATGGTAGAAGTATGTACATGAACCATATAAGGTTTGAATCGAAGAAACTTGTGAAATTCTCATTTAACCTTGTGATTAAATATGTGATAGGTTTGTGTATTTATTTGAGTTGTATATTGATATGATCAATTATTTAAATTGTGTCTGTATGGTAAGATAAGTTTATTACCATACGAGCTTACTAAGCTTTATAGCTTACATTGTTTATTTTCCCGTGTTTTACAATGAAATCAAAGCTAGCTCGGACTTAGAAATTGTTAGAGATCTCATCACACTATCAAGGTATCATTTTGGTACTTTTGAATCTATGTTTTTGGGATATATGGCATGTATAGGAACTTTGATCATTTTGAAATATATATTAGTAATGAATTTAGCCATTTGGATTGGCTTGTAAATGTTTAATGTAACATCCCGAATTAGGGCCTAGTCGGAATAGTGGTTTCGAGACCATAAATCTGAGATAGAAATAATTATTTTATAATTCTTATGAGGTCTATGATATGAATGCATGCTTATGTGAAAGTTTCATGAAGAAATTCTATGCATAAAATGTCTAATTGAATTTTAAGGACCAAATTGAATAAGATGCAAAACTTGCATTCTAGAAGCTTTTAGCATGAAATTGCTTTAGATTATGAATTAGAAGGTCCTAATTAGCAATTTGACCAATTTTTAAAATTTTGGACAAAAATGGACATGTATAAGAAAATTTTGAAGGAAAAGCATTAAGGGTATTTTGGTCGTTTGGTAATTAAAATTAATAAAAAGGAAAAATACTTCAAAATTGGTGTCCATCTTCTTCTCTCATTGCCAAAAATTGCAAAACACCATAGCTAGGGTTTTGTTCAACATTTCAAGCTTGATTGTAAGTTAATCCTAGCCTCGTTTTTAATATTCTTTGCATTTTTGAAATGTTTGAAACATGATCTATCCATTTCTAGCTATATTTTGAGCTAGGGTTCATGTATGAAATTTGACCCATGTGTAACATGCATGTATTTTGTTGATTAATGGAGGAATATGAATGTTTGATGCATGATAAACATCTTTTACTATGTGATTTTTAGTGAAAACACCTAAAAAGGGGACTTGTTTGTAAAAGTGTAAAAGTGGGTAGTAATAATGTGAAATAAAGGAAAATATGGGCTGATATGAGCATAGTAAAGGTTCAGCTAGGCTTGGGTAACCAAGAAAATGCATGCATTTCATTTTACGAGCCTAGGGACTAAATCATAAATAAATGGAAAGATAGGGGTAAAAAGGTAATTTACCAAAGCATGAATTATGGATCTATTTGAGTAATGTATTAATAAACAAGTTAAATTTGGCATTATAGATCAAGAAAAATGTAAACCGGGTCTTGATCGAGGGAAGAATAAAGTATACGATGATTAGGCTCGATTACCATCATTTTTGTTCCGAGGTAAGTACATGTGTAAATAATGTGACAATATGGTATATCATGTTGTGTTAACATTATGTGAAATTTATTTTATTGCTTATTATGTATGCTATGTCTAATGGTACTATTGTAAGCATGAATGATATTATGGTCGCTATCCACGACGTCACGAGCTAGTGCAATAGAGGTGCAATATGCAAGTGAGAAAAACCCCGTTTAAACCTTAGGAATAGTCTAGGATACAAGTGACATGTCACTAGGAATTAAGAAGTCTAAACTCGTTGAATGGTCTGAGTTCGTGATATATGTGGCATCCGAGCTCGTTGAGTGGTCCAAGTTAATAATGGATACGATACATGTGATTTAGTTCTGGGCAATGGTCTTATGTGTCCTACTGGTGGCAAGGTAATCCTTGAGTGGTCGGATACCTGACAGCTTTTGTGAGCAGCCCGTGTAGTTACACCTTGATCGATAGCTTATATGAGCAAGCCGGTGAGTAGCTCCATTGCGAGCGTTGCATGATATGAGGTAGCTTCGGCTATGTATGTTTATGTGGCACTTATGTGCAAGTTTCCATGTATCCAATAGTATTCCATGTGTTCAACGGGTATTATAATGGATAATGCGATGAAAGTCCCAAGATAGGCATGGTAATGAAGGTAAAGTTATTTGATATGCTACGGGTATGTACAGGTATGTATGTTATACTCATGAGTGATGCCTTGTTAAAGGATGATATGTGACAAGAAAGTACATTCATATATGTACATATGAATACTTGATAAATGAGCTAGAATGCTTGAATGATGAATAATCTTGGTGGTTATGTTATTATATCTTGTATGATTATGGTTTACTAATATTGCATATTATTTGCATATGGACTTACTAAGCTTAAATACTTACTCTCCTCTCTTTTCCATCCTTTGTAGTTCCACTAAGCTAGCTCGGGGATTGGAAGTTGTCGAAGCATTCGATCACACTATCAAAAGAATATTGGGTATAGTGAATTTGTTATTTTGAGTATGGCATGTATAGGGGACTTGGTTATTTTGTGATATGTGACATGCTATTTAGGCCAAATTATGAAGTCCAGTGATGTTGATGATTCATTTTGTAATAGCCATGTGATATGGCTCATGATTATTTCTTGGGTTGTAATATCTAATTATTCATGCATACATGTGATGATGCCTTGATGATGTGCTATGTGGTTTGTGTGATGGATATATGATGAGATATCATCTTGATAATGTGGAATATGATTGCTTGGTGAATATATGAAGCTGTATGGATTAAATACTAGGAGATAAGGAATGGTTTAATATCCTAAGATGACAATAGTTATAAATGCGCAACTTGAAATTTTGATAATTAAGTTGATATGCATAAAGTTTGTATAGAATGCTTCCAAATGGTGTGATTAAGGGAATGTGTAATAGGATGAAATTATAAAGATGTGAAAGTGCTATGGTGTTGAATATTGAGTGTCTAAGTATGTCATGTTGCATGCTATGAAATATGCTTAAGTGCATGAATGATTAAGGGTGGCAATTGGCTTGGAAAATAGCCTTCAAATTGTGCACACGGGTAGACATACGGGTATGTGTCTAGGCCGTGTGTGACACACGGTCTGTCCCACGGGCATGTTGAATGGCCGTGTGCCTCCTGCACCTTAATTTTGCAAGTCAGTATGCTCAGTAGTAAACACACAGGTTAAGACAAGGGCGTGTGTCTTAGCCGTGTGAGAGACACGGCCGACCCATATGGGCGTGTACTCTGGCCGTGTAAAGTCTTCACCTTTTTATGAAAAATTCATTTAATTTTAATTGACCATACAGTCTCACCACAAAGGCGTGTGGTACAGCCGTGTGACCCTAAATTGGTGCTAACGTCATAGCCAGAGAGTTACACGACTGGAGGACACGGGTTTGTTGAGAGCACACAGGCATATCTCCTGTCTCACACGGGCGTGTGGCTCTATATTAGGGAAACTTTCCCAAACTTTTCTAAAAGTTCCTGATTTAGTCTCGATCCTTTTCTGATGATTGTTTTGGGCCTCGTAGGCCCATATTAGGGACAAATTGTGTATGTATGAATGAAATTGATTTGAAGAAAAATTTTATAACTCAGTTTTGCATGAATGACTGTGTATGTTTTCGGTAATGCCTCCTACTCTTTCTCAATGTCAAACAAGAGTAAAGGGTGTTACATTTAGTGGTATCAGAGCTATGTTTTAGTCTATTCTCGAACTAACCTAGCGTATTTGAGTCTAACTATACATGCCATATGTATATATATAATGATAGTGTAACGACTCTTGACAATATTAAAATGTGTTTTCATATAGCAAATGGATCCCGACAGAGTAGTGGCGGTTGATGTAGAAAGTAACGTGCCTGCTCCAGTTGAAGGAGTGGTGCCATCCGAGAGTGGATCTGAAACTGTCAGTAGAGGAGAGGGAGGCAAAGAGGCCTTTCTCAACATGATGAATGAATGGTATACGGAGTTCGTTCGAGCAAACCTGAACGCTCAACCTCCCCCACCTCCCCCAAATCCTCAACCCGCACTCGTGATGCCTCAAGGTATAAATTTTATGAGATTATCTAGAACACCTATTGAAAAGACTCAGAAGCATGGCGCTGAGGAGTTTAGGGCGAATACTAATGATGACCCTGAGAAAGTAGAGTTCTGGTTAGAGAACTCGACACGGGTATTTGATGAATTATCCTGTACACCCGATGAATGCTTAAAATGTGCCATATCCTTATTGAGAGATGCGGCATATCATTGGTGGAGAACGCTGATATTTGTGGTACCTCTAGAGAGGGTTACTTGGGAATTCTTTCAATAGAAATTCTGAAAGAAGTACATTAGTGAACGATTTATTGATCAGAAGTGCAAGGAATTTTTGGATTTGAAACAGGGTCGTATGATGTTTAATGAGTACAAGAGAGAATTCATTAGACTCAGTAAGTACGCTTGGGAAAGTGTATCTTCTGAGGCTAAGATGTGTAGAAGATTTGAAGATGGACTTAATGAGGACATAAAGACGTTAGTGGGTATCTTTGAGTTGAAGGAATTTGTGGTACTTGTTGAACAGGCTTATAAAGCTGAAGAACTGATTAAAGAAAAGAGGAAAGTCAAGTTTGAGGCTAGGGACACAAGGAAGAGGCATACGGGTAAGTCGTTTCCATCTCAGTCTAAGAAATCTAGAGAGATGTACTCTTGTTCGTATGTGTCAGCTGGACATTCATACGGGAATCGAAGAAAGCAGAATTCGGGCTTTAGATCTCAGGCACATCTATGGCTAGTGTAGGTAACGCTAAACCTTCTAAGGCCGAATGCCAGCAAGATGGTAGACGTCATTCTGGCAACTGTAGGGTGAGTGAAGGATCTTGTTTTAGATGTGGTTCTCTAGACCACTTTATTAAGGATTGTCTCAAGATGATGGAGAAAGAAAAATTTCAGAGTCCAAGACCTAGTGGAGAAGCTTCTAAGGGAAGACCCTAGAGAAATGCCGAGAATTGATCCAGTAGTAAGAATGTGTCACAAGATACAACAGTGAGATCTAAAGCTAGGGCTCCGGCTAGAGGCTATGCCATACGCGCACGTGAAGATGCAACTTCTCTTGATGTGATCAGTGGTAATTTTTCTCTCTATGATACTAATGTTATTACTTTAATAGACCCTGGCTCCACTCATTCGTATGTGTGTATGAAATTGGTATCTAGTATGAATATACCTATTGAGTCTACAGAATTTATGATTAAGGTGTCAAACTTATTAGGAAAGCATGTGATAGTTGATAAAGTATGTAAGAAATGCCCTTTGATGGTTAGAGATCATTGTTTTTCGACCGATTTGATGTTGTTACCGTTTGATGAATTTGATGTCATACTGGGTATGGATTTGTTGACACTACATGCTGCTATAGTGAATTATAGACAGAAAGTTATGGAATTGAAATGTGAAAATGGTGAGGTTCTTCGGGTTGAATCAGATGATGTAGATAAGTCGTCAAATGTAATTTCTTCGATGACTGTTCAAAAGTGTTTGAGAAAGGGGTATGAAGCTTATTTGGCATACATATTGAATACAAAGGAATCTGAATTGAAAATTGGATCAGTGCCTGTTGTATGGGAGTATGCGGATGTATTTCCGGAGGAGTTGCCAGGTTTGCCTCCAATTAGAGAAGTTGAGTTTGGTATTGAACTGATGCCAGGGACGGCACCTATATCTATTGCTCCATATAGGATGGCCCCGACTAAGCTGAAAGAATTGAAGTTACAGTTGCAAGAGTTGACTGACAAAGGTTTTGTGAGACCAAGCTTCTCGTCGTGGGGTGCTCCCGGTTTTTTCGTGAAAAAGAAGGACGGTTCCATAAAATTATACATTGACTACCGATAGCTTAACAAGGTGACAATTAAAAATAAGCATCCTCTTCCAAGGATTGATTACTTGTTCAACCAGTTAAAAGGAGCGACATGGTTCTCTAAGATAGACTTAAGGTCCGGATATTACCAGTTACAAGTTAAAGAGTTGAATGTGCCAAAATTGCCTTTAGAACGACGTATGGCCACTATGAGTTTCTTGTTATGCCATTTGGGTTAACGAATGCTCCTGCCGTGTTTATGGATTTAATGAACTAAATCTTTCGGCCATATTTGGATAAGTTTGTTGTGGTGTTCATCAATAACATTCTGATCTATTCTAAAGGTGAGGCAGAATATGCCAAGAACTTAAGAATAGTGTTACAGACTTTGAGGGATAAACAGTTATATGCCAAGTTTGGTAAAAGCGAGTTTTGGCTTCGAGAGGTAAGATTTTTAGGCCACATCGTTTTAGGAGATGGTATACGAGTTAATCCCAGTAAGATTTCTGCTATTGTTGAATGGAAACCGCCAAAGAATGTAACTCAAGTTAGGAGCTTTTTGGGTTTGGCTGGTTGCTAAAAATGATTTGTGAAAGGATTCTCCATGATAGCCACTCCTATGACGAGATTACTTCAAAAAGATGTCAAGTTTGAGTGGTCAAAAAAATGTCAGTAGAGCTTTGAGAAATTGAAAATGTTATTGACTGAGGCACCAGTATTAGTACAACCGGAATTAGGGAAAGAATTTGTGATTTATTGTGATGCGTCCTTAGGTGGACTAGGTTGTATTCTTATTCAAGAAGGCAAGGTAGTAGCTTATGCCTCGAGACAACTGAAGCCCCATGAGAAGAACTAACCTACACATGATCTAGAGTTGGCTACCATTGTATTTTCTTTGAAGATTTAGCGACATTACCTATTCGGAGAGAAATGCCATGTTTATATAGATCATAAAAGTCTTAAGTATCTGATGACCCAAAAAGACTTGAATTTGAGGCAACAAAGATGGCTTGAATTGTTAAAAGACTATGAGCTTGTGATAGATTATCACCCTGGTAAGGCAAATGTGGTCGTCGATGCCTTGAGTAGGAAGTCTTTATTTGCCTTGAAAGCTATGAATGCACGGCTGACCTTGTCTCATGATGGTGCAATTCTAGCAGAGTTGAGAGCTAGGCCGACTTTTCTACAACAGATTTGTGATGCTCAAAAAGCTGATAAAGAGTTACAGGCAAAGAAAGCTCAGTGTGAGTCGAGCAACGAATTAGATTTTCAGACAAATTCTGATGGTTGTCTGAGGTTTCGTAGTAAATTTTGTGTTCCAAAGAATACTGAGTTGGTTCAAAATATTTTGCGTGAGGCTCATAACGGATGTATGTCAGTTCACCCAAATAGCACGAAAATGTACAATGATTTAAAGTAATTGTATTTGTGGAACGGTATGAAAAGAGATATATCCGAGTTTGTATCAAGATGCTAGATTTGTCAACAAGTAAAAGATGAACACCAGGTATCCTCAGGTTTACTTCAGCCCATTTTGGTTCCTGAATGGAAATGAGATTGAATTACTATGGATTTTATGATGGGCTTACCAGTGACACCAAGAAAGAAAGATTCCGTATGGGTTATGGTTGACAAATTAACTAAATCGGCTCATTTTATACTGGTACGCACTGATTATTCACTTGATAAGTTATCTGAGTTGTATGTTTTCGAGATTGTGAGACTTCATGGAGTACTTTTGTCGATTATTTTGGATAGAGACCCGAGGTTCACTTCGCGGTTTTAGAAGAAGTTGCAAGGAGCTTTGGGTACAAAGCTGAATTTTAGTACCGCTTTTCACCCACAGACTGATGGAAAATTCGGGAGAGTAATTCAGACACTTGAAGATATGCTCAGATGTTGTGTTCTTGAGTTTCAGGGTAGTTGGGAAAAATGCCTACCGTTGGTTGAATTTGCCTACAACAACAGTTATCAGTCGAGCTTGAAAATGGCACCTTATGAAGCATTGTATGGACGTAAATGTTGTACACCTTTGTACTGGACTGAACTTAAAGAGAATAAGATTTATGGAATTGATTTGATTAAGGAAACCGAAGAAAAGGTGAAAGTAATTCGTGATTGTTTGAAAGCAGCCTTCGATAGACAAAAGTCGTATGCGAATTTGAAAAGAAAAGAAATTAAGTATCAAATCGGTGATAGAGTATTCTTGAAAGTATCTCCATGGAAAAAGGTTTTGAGATTTGGTAAAAAGGGCAAGTTAAGTCCTTGTTTAATCGGACCGTATAAGATTACCAAAAGGATAGGACTAGTAGCATATCGGTTGGTTTTGATAATTATGTTGATATGCATGAAGTTTGTATAGAATGCTTCCAAATGGTGTGATTAAGGGAATATGCAATAAGAGGATATTATAAAGATGTGAAAGTGCTATTGAGTGTCTAAGTATGTCATGTTGCATGCTATGAAATATGCTTAAGTGCATGAGTGATTAAGGGTGTCAATTAGCTTGGAAAATAGCCTTCAAATTGTCTACATGGGTAGACACACGGGTATGTGTCTAGGCTGTGTGTGACACACGGTCTGTCCCACGGGCGTGTTGAATGCCCGTGTGTCCCCTACACCCTAATTGTGCAAGTCAGTATGCTCAGTAGTCAACAACAGACTAAGACACGGGCGTGTGTCTTAACCATGTAAGAAACACGGCCTACCCACATGGGCGTGTACTCTGGCCATGTGAAGTCTGCACCTTTTTATGAAAAATTCATTTAATCTTAATTGACCACACGGCTGGCCACACGAGCGTGTGATACGACCGTGTGACCCTAAATTGGTACTGACGTCGTAGTTAGAGAGTTACACGGTAGAAAGACACGGGCATGTCGAAGCACACGAGCGTGTCCCCTGTCTCATACTGACGTGTGGCTCTGTATTAGGGAAATTTTCCCAAACTTTTCTAAAAGTTCCCGATTTAGTCCCGATCCTTTTCTGATGGCTATTTTGGGCCTCGTAGGCTCATATTCGGGAAAAATTGTGTATGTATGAATGAAATTGATTTGAAGAAAAGTTTTATAGCTTGATTTTGCATGAATGACTGTGTATGTTTTTGGTAACGCCTCGTACTCTGTCTCGGCGTTGGACACGGGTAAGGGGTGTTACATTTAATGTTTGGTTTGGTATATAGCTATGAGAGTTGGCTTACTTTGGTTGAATTGTTTAAGTATATATATGCAAATGGCCTTTATTTTGCATATGGTAAATGTATTATAAATGCCTATGATGAAAGGTAGTTTGTGAATTGGTAAATTGTGTATCATACGTTTGATAAGTTGAGTCTGGTATGTATGTGATTTTAGGTAAAATGATGCTTAAATAAATGTGGTCTTGTTGATGATTTTAGATTATGAGTTTTGGTATGAAATTGAATGGCACATTGTGGTATTTTTGTACTTTGTATTGTTGGTATTGTTTTGGCATGAATTAAGCTTCTTGGAGATTGGATGAATGCCTATTTATGCCATTTTGTGTGCCATTTGGTTTTGTGTACGTGTATGCAAATTTGGGTGGCAAAATGGCTTGGTAAATAGCCTATTTTTGTCCACACGGGCATGTGTCTCAGCCGTTTGTGACACACGGTCAGGTTACACAGCCGTGTGTCCCCTGGTGTTGAATTAGAAATCAAGTCAGTATGCTCCACATGGCCCAGGACACGGGTGTATGACTTGGCTGTGTGGCATAAGTTAGTATGCCCTACAGGTTTGGCACGGCTAGCACATGGCCCGGTACACAGGCGTATGTGGCCATTTCGAAGGGCACACAGGCTAGTCACACAGGCGTGTAGATGGCTGTGTGACCTAAGCCAGAGAGTTACATGAGGTCAGACACGGCCATGTGATCCCATTTCAAAAGTCCACACGGCCTGTGGAACGGGCATGTCTTTGGCTGTGTGAGACACATGGGCGTGTGTCCCCTATATTTTGCAAAATTTTCTAAATGTTCCAAAAATTTTCTAAATTATCGGTTTAGTTCCAAACCACCCCGAATGCATGTTTTGGGCTCGTAGGCTCGTATTAGGAACAATTTGAATGATGTTGAATGATGATTACATAAAATTTGAAAATGCATGTGAAATGTATGTTTAATTGTATAAAATGTCTAGTAATGCTTCGTAACCCTATTCCAACATTGAATACGAGTGAGAGGTGTTACAAAGGATGTACCTCGAAAAAGATCCAAGGCAAAGTTAGGGTTAAGATTACTGAACCTAACAATTCACTTCTCTTTATCCTTACCTTAAGCCTAGCCCCATTACAATCTTATAAAAGACCTATTGATTTGGATGATTATGCCAGCTACATTAGTGGAGAGGAATTGCTAAGTTCAACACATGAGGACCATTAATTAGACCTTGTGATTGCTTTGTTTGATTGATAAGGAAACTTTGATCAAATGGTGAATGTTATGTTTGATCTTGAAAAGCATGCACTCTATGACTTATTGTAACACCCCAAAACCCGGCCTAGATGTTGGGCCCGAATCTGGCGTGTCACATTGAAGTGTTTTTTGAAAACCATGTTTTCATTGAAAACTCTTCTTAATATTTAAAAAAAAAATTGGTCATTAAAACTTGTATAAAACCCCAGTTTACGTTAGTTTAATTTCAAAACGTGGTTCATTGAAACATACATAATATTATTCCAAAAATCTCTTTTAGTTATGGAAGCTAGTTTTAAAATAATTACTAAAACTTATGTTAAAAAGTTAAGTTGCGAAAGCATTTTGAAAATATTCCGGAAACGTAGTGTTTGAAAATAGTTATTGTTTTGGAAAATCGTGTCCTACTTCTAACAGATATTAAACATACTAAATAAACTTCCAAATAAAAATTTAAGAAAATAAAGAAGCCTTATTACAACCCAAATCAAAAACCAAAGTGCTTAACAAAATAACCGAAATAGAAAAAACATGTGCAGTTGTATGATTGTCTCCGAGTCCCTCTATGACAGCGATCCGCCTAACATTAGGGATTACCTGCACAGTTAATAAACGGGGTGAGTTTATGAAAGCTCAGTGTGTAATCCCCTTACTAGAGTAATAGTCGATTATCACAAAGCGAAAAAAAAGCGATGCAGGCGAGCCCGAGAATGATAACACTATAGTCCAGTTCAGAGCATATGTGGGCCAAAGCCCACTACAATATCATTTGGGTCACAGCCCATAACAAAATCAATTGGGCCTAGCCCATCTTAGTAACAAAACAGAATATGTGAATGCAAGGATGCATTCTATCCCATCCAACCCTGCACTTGCCTCCGTCTGCACTACCTGTGAGGAATAACTCACCCACGCCATCCCTACATTTACAATGTTAGCACCAGTTGCAGCACTAATTGAAATTGCGGCAAAGCTACTAGTATATATACGGCTTTAAGCCTTTAGTAGCGGTATTATAATTGGCACAAAGCCATTGGTAACTGTAATAAGTTTGGCACATAGCCATCAACGACAATAATATAATCGACACACAGCCTTGGGTAAACATGATCGACACAGAGTCATCAATAAATATGATAGGCACATAGCCACTGGTAAATAAGATTGGCATAAAGCCATAATCAAGATAGCACAGAGCCATATTTAAGCTGGCACAGAGCCATGAATAGATTAAGCGACATTAAGCCGTCCGTTGGTCCAAAGTCATCTCGTGCGACCCGTGCAACCTCAACAGACCAATACTAGATCCACAACCGTCTCGTGTGACCTGTGTGACCCTATCAGAACAGTACTTCCTCCATATCAATGTCCCAACCCCATGCAATATGTCGTGTATGTCATGCTCAATCATCACATGTGTATGCAGAATGGCCATGCTCAGTAACAGTCATTTAAACATTTATTAAAAGCATATCCGTTTTACAACCACAGTCAAGTCAATTAAAACACAGTCATACAATCACAGTCAGATCAGTCAAATTCCTAGTCTAAGTCGGCCACTTACCCACAAGGGTAAATAAGTCATTTTACCCTACAGGCGTATTTCGGTAATTTTACACTATAAGGGTATTTCGATAATTTTACAAATCAAGGCATTTCAGTAATTTTACAATACGAGGGTATTTCAATAATTTTACAAATTGGGGGTCTTAATAACCCAATCGAGGGTCCACTGTCACCTCGAGCGACCTAAGTAACCTAAACAGACATAACGATGTAAGTGGGCCTAAGGCTCATTACTCGGTCCGAGTAGGCCCACACACTCGTGTTGCCCATTTAGCCCAGAAACAGCCACAGCTATGCAAACGCCACAGTCCAAACAACACTTACCACATCACATACATTTTATCCGTGTGCGCCCACACGGCCCATTTTGACCCAACGAGGACCAGAACAGCCCAAGACCACAAGAGTGCTCGTGGTGGCCTCTACAGTGTAACGCCCATGTTCGTGGGCTCGATTCACCACACGTGCGATCGCATGCCCATGTGGCATCATACGCCATATTTTCGGCTTTTTGGCATTTCGCCGATCTACAGTCATAGCAGTGTAAACAACACATACTTTCGGCTTTCAAACTATTATCAAATACAGCATACAAATACACACACTTTCGGCTTTTTAGTCGATCATCAAACATAGCATACGGTTACACACATAATTACGGCCTTTACGCCTATTACCGCTTACAGAGTACAGATACACACCTATTTGTGATAAGTGAGCAAATCCCACGACGCTAAACCTTGAATAGCAACCGATTCCTCCTTTTAACCACCGATTAAAGTTGCCTTCCAAAACTTGACAAGATCTATATAGGATTACCACCTTATTAACTAAGACCGTGAAGGACAAAGATTAGAACCAAAAGAGCAATAACTTACCACTACTTTGGAGTATTAGGCCTCCTAAGGTACACTCTAGGATTTAAGTCCCATGAAAAATAGTCACACTCCTATCTGAAACGGTGGATAAAGATAGTGTTAAGGAGGAAACTTATATCGACAAAGTGAGAAAGAGGGAGAAGAGTAGCCGTGAACCCAAACAAAATCAATTACCTTACTCAAGTGTAGAGGGATTCAGCTCTAAATAGAAAAACAATCGGCTAGCCAAGAAAAACCGAATGAGAGGCGAGGGAGAGGAGGCAAGTGCTATTCGGTCACGCAAAACAAATGAGAGAGGGAGAGGGTGGAAAAGTTTGGTTTAGAATTGAAAGAAAAGAATAGCCACAAACATGTAAGAACAACTCCTATATTCGACCTTTCAATTCTATACTAAAACGGCAAAGAGGTAGAAAGGTTGCACGAACAGTAAAATTCTAGAATATGCATGACAATACAGAGAAAAGAAGAAAAAAAATGAAAACAAAGAAAACCTGAAATGGCACAAAAGAATTCGACACTCTGGGAAAAAGGTCCTATGACCGAATTTGCACAATGGGGAGTTCAAATTTTGGCAACAAACCCTTTCCATTTCAAATTCCCTAATTTTTTTTCCTTGAATTAAGCCACCAACCGAGTTTGAATTACAAACAAACTCCTTCATCGAAATCTTCTTCCCTTGAAACACTCCCCTAAATCACTCAACCTTCAATTCAAATTTCTTTGAAACACTCATGACCAAGTCATCCACAGAGTCTCAGTCCAACTCCACCTCCTTCCATGGCCATTAGTAAAAATAATCTCTATTTGCACAAGTAGGGATTCGAACCTCAAACCACTAGCTCGCTTGTAATGCCACTTCCACTAGACCACATTGCTCCTTGTGATATAAATTCATCAAAAAATATTCTTAAAGCTTACCACTAACATCAAGGCTCCTTTAAGAGAAAAACATAAATTTTTGCTAAAGCCCAAGTTTGACTCAGGACTTCTCCAACACTCCCAAACACTCCTAATCACTTAACCACTGCAGTAGACAATCAATTTTGATATTTGTTGCACACATAAACTTTTATGTACAGTCTCCTAGCGGCTCTCACGCACAAGGCCCAATACTTCTAGGCCCAAAAATTCTGGGCGTTACACTTATGCTAGCGTTTTTCGGCACTTAGAATAAAATTTTGAAATAATGTTTGCATATGAGTGACTTATCAATAAAAAGAGCTTATGAGCAATATTTTTTTGCTACATGGTTATGTGCAAATATGGATGATGCTTAAACTTATTGCAAAATTTGCCTTAGCAAAAGTTGTGGTTAACATGAAACATTACTCGGGACGAGCAATGAATTAAGTTTAGGGGTGTGCAAACTCTAATTTGTATAGGGTTTTCTAGAAATTTATAACACTTTTAACTTAAAAATAATATTAATTTTGAGTATTTGTTAATTCATTAGGTGAATTTTTTTTATATACCGATGATGGGAGTGAATTTATAAAAAATGCAAATATGTGCTTTATTGTATTAATTTTATGCATAAATTAAATTATTTCATGTTATTTATTAATGTGTTATATTTTATTATGTAGGGGGACCATGAAGTTGATATAATATGAAGCTTATTATAATTCTTGCATGGACATGAGCAATTCTACCCTACTTGGACGACAAAACCATGCAAATTGGGTGATGTAGATGTTACTTTGACTGAGTTAAAAATGATGTTACATGGTGGACAAGTTTGATTATTTAATGGGTCACAAAACCGTCCAAACAATGGGAAGACAAGCCCAATTGGGCACAAGCATGTTGGCTGCCCAAAAATCAATTTTAGGATATTTATTGGAGGTCCCTAAAGTTGAAATTAAATAAAAAAAGAGATGAAGTTTGCCCTTGAAATTGTCCAACCCTTACTTGATTCTAGCATGATCTCATGCTTGAATCAAGCAACCATCATCCACCATTTCCCACAATGTGTGGCCGACCAAGTAAAGGAGTAAATGGGGGGTTATTTTCACTATTTTTAGTAAACTCTCATTTCATATCATTCTAGCATGATCTCATGCTTAATCCCACATCTGTCATTTCATATCATTCTTCCATTATCCCGCTTCCTCTCTTCATTCCCATGCATAGCATCCCATAGTTCTTTCTTTTCTTAGCCAGCAAAACCTTGATAAGATCATCTCTTGGCCAGCCACCTTGAAGAGCCATTAGCAAAGGAGTAGTATAAGGACTGAAGGAAAACATCTTCAATCAGAGTTCATGAGACTACTGATTTGACAGAGTTTATTCCTTCTTACTTTGGTATTTTGATTTTAATCATGTTTGCAATGTGCTTTGCTATCTTGTCATCAACAATGGTATATTAAATTTGTTTAGCTAGGATGATTACATTAATTCAATGAAGTTTGTTTAATTCATGTTTATAGTGTTTATGCCTCAATCGTTCATGTTTTTAATTAAACTCAAGTATGTATTTCATTCATACATAATTGGATGCATTAGAATTAGCTGAGTGATCCTAACAAAACGACGGCTAATGGACACAATAGTTGAAAAGTGCATGCTTAATTTAGATCCTAACGCGACTAAATTAAAGATTCAAAATAACTTTAACGAGCTCTATTATCTTGCATAGTTTTTAGGTTTATGAGATTAAATTGTTTCAAACCTAACCTATCCTTGTTACTTCACATATTCTAAGAAACCCTTAATTTAATATGATTAGTAAAATGCATGTTTTACTAAGTAAAAGATTCTAAAAGGACTTAATTTGGTTTAAAAACTCATGAAAGATTGAGTTGCCTTGGAATATTTTCCGAACACTATTAAGCATGAGAAAAATGAGTTAAGTTGAATGATGTAATTATTATAGCCTATTTATGTTATTGATTGTTGAATTTTGTGTTTTTGCTGCTAAAATCATTTCATACATTTCACTTCATACTTTGAATTTAGATTAAAATTGCATTAGGGATCATCTTATATTTAGTGATTATTTTTACATCACACCACTAAAAAATATTATGTTTTTATCACCAGATTGTTAACACTAATTTTATAATTAATTGATTAACAGATACAGTCCCTATGGAGGCGATAACTCTTTTAGTTACTTATTACTTGATAGTGACTGTGTACACTTGCACAAAACCACGTGTTACAAGTGTACTGAAGATCTATCAGCAATTGCAATGTTATTTGAGTTTATTTAAGATTCCCGAACCCGAGTTTTTCAAAAATTGGTAAGGGCGTTAAGTTAATACTAGCTCCTAAATCACATAAGGCTCTATTAAAGTGAATACTCCTATAGTTAAACTACCCAGGTGTAATAGCTCATTTTCTAGTGAAATCGGAACAGTGGTTTCGGGACCAAAAATCTGATCCGAAAACAAAGTTTATTTTTATTTTATTAAATGGACCGTATTATAATAGACATGTCGTGTGAAAATTTCGATACAAAAATTTTATCGATTAAGTGCTTAATTACGAGAAGGACTGAATCGCATAAAATGCGAAAGTTGAATTCTAGTAGCTATAAGGATTAAATAGCTATGGAATTCAGATATAGAGGTCCTTATGTGGTAATTAAACCATTAAATAAAACTATGTAAATTTTTGTTGACTCGTCCATTGAAAAATTAGAAAAGAGTAGGGACTAAATTGAAAATTGAAATAATTAATTAATTAAAAGATGATAAAAAGAAATATCATCTTATTATCATCTTCAACCCCAAAATTATATGGAAACCATAGGAGAGAGAGAAGAAACTTTCAAGGCTTAACTGGGTAAGTTTCCTTGTCCCGTTTTTAGTAATTTTGATATTTTTGAAACTGGGATAGCTTAATCTATCTATTTGGGGGATTAATTTGAAAAGTTATCAAAGTATGGAAAATGGTTCATGGATGTATATGCTGAAAATTATAAATTTATGGTAGAAAATGAAAGGTTGTTGATAGATAAACAACTTTTACAAAGTGATTTTTGATGAAAAAATGATTTAGGGACTAAAATGTAAACTTGTGAAATTGAAGAAAAATTCTAAATTTTTATGAATACATGTGCTGTAAATTTTATAATGGGATTTTGGTTAGGCTTCAAATAGTGAGTAAATTGCACGAGTTTCATTTTTTGAGCCTAGGGATGAAATTGGAATTTATGGAAAAATTAGGGGCAAAATGGTAATTTTGCCTAGGACGTAAATTGGGTCCAAATAAATATGAAATATGTGAAATTGATGATTAAAGCTATTTATATAGATCCGGATAACACAAATTCAAGGTTAAACTGAGGAAAAGAAAAGGTTTCGGATTAGTAGATTTTATACACGAACAAGTGTCGAGGTAAGTTCATGTAACTTAATCAGGCATGTAAATATGTTTAATTCAATGTTGTGTTGTATGGAATGTGACTTATATTGATGTACGTTACTTGAATGCTATAATGAGAAATTTAATACATGCTTGATATGGTGAAAAAGGGCTAAGTCCCAATTGAATATTGAATTCCGATGAATATATGCACTTTCCCAAGATGAATAAGGTCCTGCATTTGTAACGGATAGAATTTAGCTCGGATGAGTAATCCTATTGACCTTGTTATAGAAAGGATTTAGCACGGACGGGTAATCCGGATATAATACCTCTCGAATATACGTTATGATTAGGGTTTAGCCTAGATTGGTAATCCTAATTGAACTCTTTGGAGCATACGTTATATAAAGGATTTAGCCTAGACTGGTAATCCTGTTATACGATATCTGGCTCGAGAGTGTGTTCCTTGATTAATTGGCCTAATAGGTACCCTTGAATAAGAAATTTGTGAATTATTGAATCTTACACCTCGAGTGTACTACTTGAGATTCTATCAGAATTTCAATGATTCAACGGACATAAAACTCTTGGCATGGCATGAGAAGTATGGGATGAAATGATAATGACTTGTAAGAATATTGCATGATGAGCTCATTTCTGTTTACTTAATTGATAAGAAGATTTTGGTGACTAACATGTTTGATTGATTGCATGTGTTTACTCAATTTTTCTAATGGATGGAAAACATGATATTGTATGCTTAGATTTAAATAATGGGATTGGTAAGTTTAGTTTCTGTTATAAGAACTTACTAGCATGTAATGCTTACTCCGTTTTATTTTTCCCCTATTTTATAGTGCTTGAAAGCTCAAGAAGGTTGGAGATCATTGGAGCATCATCACACTATCAACTAGTTATTTTGGGTATACTTAGTAAAATCATTTTGGTATAGTAGCATGTATAGAAAAACTTGACCATTAGTGGCTTGATAATGATGCTTGTAATCCAGCAATTAGAATGACTAGTAATGGTTGTTTTGATATACTTGTAATGTCATGCTATGGTAGCTAAATATATGTTAAGTAGTTGATCAAATTATGTCTAATATATGGATTAAATCAAGGTAAGATTGTGAGCATGTATGCATGTAATGATATGCCATGTTGAATAATGGAAATTGCTTAATTTGAATGCTTAAGTTGGTTGGAATGTGCTTGGTATGTTTTAGTGTAGGAAAATGGTAAACTTGGGTGACAAATGAGGCTAGGAAATGGCTTTATTTTGTCCACACGAGAAGACACACGTGCGTGTGTCTAGACCATGTGTGACACATGGCCTGGTAACATGGGCATGTGGTTAGGCCATGTGTCCCCTGCACCTTAATTTTGAGAAATAAAATGCTCAAGCAAAGACACGGGCGTATGTCTCAGCCGTGTGTGCTACACGGCCTAAAACATGAGCGTGTGTCTTGGTTGTGTGAAACATGCACCTAATTTTGAATTAAATTAATTAACCATACGGCCTAGCACACGGATCTTGAGGGTCCAATTAAAGGACGTTTTGAATGATCTCGATTAATAAATAGTAATTTACCTAAATTATTTGTAAAATGTTTTGAAAGTTTTGGTAATGCTCTGAAACCCTATTCTGACAAAAGATATGAGTTAAGGGTGTTACATTTAGTGGTATTAGTGTTACGGTTTAGCCGATTCTTAGATTTGACATAGCAAACACGAGTTTATCTATACATGCCATTATATAAATTGTGATAGTGTGATGACTCCTGATCATTTTAAATGTGTTTTTCATATAGTAATGTCATCCAACCGAGCTAGAGCTGAATCCGAGGAAGCTGAGAGCAATGGTTCTACTTCAGTTCAAAGAGTTGCGTCAGCGTCTGGTAGTGAAAGGCCTATGTCTGAGGGCCAAGATGAGTAGGCAAAATAGTCCTTCTTTCAATTAATGAATGAATAGTTTACCGAGTACTGCAGAACAAACCCCACTATACAATGACCTCCCCCACCTGCTCTGTAATAGACTAATTTTAGGGCTAGTCAAAATAGTGGTTATAGAACCACTATTTCAAAGCCGTAGAAATTATTTTAATATTATTTTATGTGTCATGACATGATTATAAAGGTGCATGAAAATTTTGGTGAATTAATTTTAGCGTTTGAGAGCTTAATCGCGAAAAAAGACTAAATCGCATAAAGTGGAAAAGTCCTATTTTGATAGCTAAGGGTGTCAAATGGCTAGAAAACCAAAATTGGGGCAAATAAACCCTAAAAAGAGTGCTTGGCCGACCATGGGGACAAGAATAGTCAAAAAGTTAAATTAGGTAGGTTTTGGTAGCTTATTTGACTAAAATAGAAATAAAATAAAAGAAAGATGATATCATCCCTTTTCACCATTTCTTCTCCACCGAAAATTCAGCCATTGTAGGGGTTTGAAAGCTTGAAAATTTCAGCAACTTGTAACCCTCTCAAGTAAGTGATTTTGATGGTCTTTTTTGATGATTTTTGTATTTTTAGAACCCTTGTTGCTTGAGCTTTCAAATGAGGGCACTATTTTGTAAAATGATTGAGAGTCTAGGGTTTTTCCATAGGAGTTTTCATGTTGTTTTTTGAAATTTTATGGAAGAAAATGAATCATGGTTGTGAAATAAACAACTTTTGTGAAGGGACTTCTCATGAAAACCCTAATAGGACAATTTTGTAAAATTTGTAAAATAGATAGTAATGTTGTGAAATATTGGAAATTTGGGGTTGTCATAAGAGAGATAAATGGTCGATAGGCTTGACTAATAAGTAAACTCGATAAAAATTGATTTTCGAGACTAGGGGTAAAATAGTCATTTTGTGAAAGTCTAGGGGCAAAATGGTTATTTTCCCAAATTATAAATTATTGAGCGTTTAGATTTAATTGATGATTAAATGAATAAGTGTTTCCATTTTAGATCAAGAAATACAAAATTCGAACTTAGACCGGGGGAAGGCCAAGCAAGTAGATTAAATCAACTAGTCACCCCATTTTGAGTGCCGAGGTAAGTTGTATGTAAATAATACAACTACATTGTTATTATATGTGTTTGAATTGATATAGCATAAATTTTTTAATTATGGTAATGAATTTACATGATGATAATTGAGGTAATACAACTCCCGGGTGAACCTTTGAAACAAATCAGATATTCGTGCCATGACATTTGCGTCATTTGTGTGCTAGTGTAAGACATGTCTGGGACATGCATCGGCCACATTATGAGAGCCAGTGTAAGACTATGTTTGGGACATGGCATCGGCATTGGGACGAGAGCTAGTGTAAGACATGTCTGGGACATGCATCGGCCTCGAGATGTAAGCCAGTGTAAGACATGTCTAAGACATGCATCGGATATGAGATGTGTCAGTGTAAGACCATGTCTGGGACCCGGCATCGTCATGTATAGAGGTGTTAGTGCAAGACCATGTCTGGGACATGGCATCGACTTGATGGATAAGCTAGTGTAAGAACATGTCTGGGACATGGCATCGGCATTACACCTTATGTTTAAGGCTTAGTGAATATCTGATAGCATTCCAAATGGCTCAACGATGAGAGTTACAGTTTATGTTAAACGAGAAAAGTATAACCATGTTGTGAGTGATATAGGTACCTATTGAAATGTATGAGATGTGACCTCAATATATGCTATGTGAAATGTATTGGATAGTGATGAGTAAGTTGTGCTTATGCCTACTTTAGTACTATGAGCATGATGATGAATGGTAAAGTTGTTGTTATATTTATTGCATGCAACTTGCTAAGCTTTATGCTTACTGCCTCTCATTTCCATTTTCTTATAGTGTCACCTAACTAGCTCGAGGATCAACAGACGTTAGAGGTATCGAGCACACTAACAGTTGAAGCACTCGGTATAATTAGACTTAATATTTTGTGTATGGCATGTATAGAAACTTAGACTTTTGAGTTTTGTGTCATTATTAATTGGCCAAATGTGACGGCTTACTTTAACATTTGATTCATTTTGTATAAAGCCATGAAAAATGGCTAATTTTAGAGCTTATCATATGAATGCAAGTGATCGTGATTTTGTGACAGGTTTTAAATATTTATAATTAATCGTTCTTGAAACTAACATTATCACGATGTAGGCAAGTGTACTTATCGAACAATAGTATAGTTTTAGCAAGACCGGATTGTCGAACCCAAAGGAACTAAAAGTACTAGTAATGACTGTCTTTTTATTATCTAGCCTAAGAATAAGGGGGTTTGTTTTAACTAACTAATTAACTAAACTAAGAATTCACAAAAAATAGAATTGGGGGATTACTTTTGGAAAACGATTGAATTAAGACAATACCTAAGGAAAAATCCACCTAGACTTCACTTGTTATTTGACTCTGAATCGGACGATTTATTCATTTGACTTGATCCGTCGAAATTCTTAAGTTATATTATTATCTCTCTCGAGACTAACAACGTCTAACCCTAGGTTGAATAATTGAAATGTCTTTCTAATTAACTTTCTAGGGTTGTATTAACTCGATTTATGGATTCCCGTATTAGGTTTCACCCTATTTTGGCAAAATCTTGTCACCCTATCTCTAGGCGCACAATCAACTCCGCTTAATTATGACAAATGTACTCTTAGACAGGGTCTATTCCTCCTCTGCATAAGAGCTTAACTGGAATCAATATCTTGGAATATCAAAACAAGAATGACGAACACATAATTAAGATCAAGTCAAATATTTATAATACAATTCAGAAAATAATAATAACATGATATGTCTTAGGTTTCATCTCCCTTAGGTATTTAGGGGATTTAGTTCATAACTAAAAAGGAAAACATCTCAGAAGAATAGTAAATATAAAACATAAAGAAAAACCCAAAACTCCTGAAGGGGAATTGAAGGGAGATCTCCAGTCTTGACAGTGAATCCGGCTTCTGAGATGGATCAATCGGCTTTCCTTGAGCAATTCCTTGCTTCCTCCTGTGTGTCCCCCTTTTCTCCTTCTTTAAGGTGTATTTATAGCTTTAGAATGCCTAAAAGCCCTCAAAATTAGCCTTTTTTGAATTGGACTCAACTTGGGCTTGGCAGGGA
The DNA here is from genome assembly GCA_025698465.1 of Gossypium longicalyx. Classification (NCBI taxonomy): domain Eukaryota; kingdom Viridiplantae; phylum Streptophyta; class Magnoliopsida; order Malvales; family Malvaceae; genus Gossypium; species Gossypium longicalyx. Next base: position 51,487,910 of record CM046995.1, read on the forward strand.
CACGTCCGTGTATGATTACTTTAGGCCATGGTCAAGCCTGTTAAAATAGCACAGGCATGTGGTCTACCCGTGTGAGCCGTGCTTCGATTCTGGCAAATTGACACGACCGTGTGGTCTGCCCGTGTAAGGAAGTCCAGGCCATGTTGATTTCGTATGTTGGCCCATTTTCTCCATTTTTGGTCCGTTTCTCGTTCCTTTTACTCTCCTAAGCTCACCTAAGTATAAAACATGAAATTAAGGTATTAGGAGCAACGAATTCACCAATTCTAAGGAAAAATCATCCATAAAATGCGCTAAGCATGGGGTAAAAATATGTATAAATTACGGTTTATCAAATACCCCCACACTTAAGCCTTTGCTTGTCCTCAAGCAAAATCCTCATCTCATAATCAAAAAAATTCTTCTCAACTTATAATTTCTATTGATAATACCTCAAAGTAATCCATAGGTAATGAAACATTGGAAATTTGACTAAAAGAACATCAAAGTTTCAAACATTCCAAGTTGAGCATTTTATCATGAAAACATAAGTGTCTCTCCTCATCTAAGTAATTACCTTTGATTCAAAATATCATAGAGTCTCACATCCTCACTAAAGATTCACTCAAATCACTTGAGGTGTTTAAGGACAATAAATGAAGCACTCAATAGTCAATAATGAAAAGTCATTACCATAGGCTTGCATGAAAATCAAATCTCCACCACAATAACTTGAGATGAAACATCAATCAAAAGGTCTTTAGAGGGTTGTAACGTGGCTTTGGTTAAAGGGTGCGGTCACAAGCTGAAAGAAAGGGTTAGAATTGAGATTGAATTAAAAAATTGCCTAACTCGAAAAATGACAGGTCATCAGTTGATTACAAGTGAGCTTCTTCTCAGAATGTGGAATTAACACTCAGGCTCAGAAATGGCGAATTACTATTAATAAGTATGCAAGTATTGTTGTTGTTGTTGTTGTTTTTTTTTTAAGAACAAGTCAAATACAAAATAAAATAAAACATAGCTAAACAACTATTCGAACTCAAATCTCGACAAAAATAGGGATCAAATTAATTTAGGGGATTTCAACAATAATGAGTTATGGGTTAATATTGAGGGTAAATCAATGAATGGGTTGTTAGGCTTAAGAGGGTTCACTAAGGGTTAATTGTGAAGGTAAGATTTTATGGAGTGAATGGGTTAAACCTAAGTGCCTTTATCATTTTGACATATCAAATCAAATGGTGTGGTCTTGACATGCATAATTAAGCAAGTTCAAGAATAGCAGTTCAATATTGGCGCACTCATAATAAAAGTGAGCATGAAGGAATTAATAGATGCTCTTGAAGGCTCAAGATCTCACAAAATTATGGCTTTTTGATGTTTAAACTTGTGAATTTCAAATCAAGAGAATACCTAGACTGGGGGAAACAACCTAAAATTTTAAATTCTTAAAAAAAAAATCAACTTATCATGCTTGCTTCCCTAATGTTTAAAGTTTAAATACTCAGTGCATGAATGCCTATGTTTTAATTTAAGATATATCAATAAAAATCATAAATCAATCAAAATTTATTCTAAACATGATATGAGAACTTTTCAAGAGAACAAGGCAATCATTCAGGGATTTTTCTGATAGTGAAATGAATACCCCCCCACACTTAAGATGTACATTGTCCTCAATGTACAAAGATAGATAGGAAAAAGATAAGTTTGTAATCATAGGGAGAGAAGTGAAACTTCCTGAATGATGAATGAATTCCTTGAACTAGAGTTTTGGAGAGTAATCGGCACGAGAGTGAAGGAGGATACTCCAGTGGGGAGTAGAGGTTCGCTAGACCATAAGTCCTGCTCCAAAAGAATATTATATCTAGTGGTAGCTACGGTCGTGGTCGAGCAGGACATGACAGTTATGGAGAACCTTTCCCGGTGGAGTTTTTAGTTCCTATGCGATGATGAGCTAAGGAGCTCTATATAACTATGACAAAATCAGGAACTTTTTAGGAGATATAAATAAAAATAATTACTCTTAATGGAATAACCAAAATTGATAATTATAAAATAAAATTATAAAATCTAATAAAAATTAAAAGTAGTTTTAATAAAAATTAAAATCATAAAATAATAAATTGTTTTTAAACATCTTCATCGCTGGATGGTTCACGAGGTGGGACTGGCGATGAGATGTGGAGGTGGTGACAGATCTACTGTAGAGTAGCATCAATGTTGTCAAATCGTTGAAAACACTACTGCTTGAATCGAGTGAGGCGCTCAGAGATGTCAGCATATGAAGCTGCCACATGAACTAGACGAGAGGGTGGTGGTGGCTGAGACGGTAGGTCCTCATGCTGTGGGGGGACATCATCAGTAATGTCTTCGGGGGCCTCCCCCTCGGTGGATTGGGCAAGGCGATACTAAGAAAGGTGGGTTCTTCGACACTTCTTGATCATCCTCATACTAAGCATGCTCGAAATGCCTTATAGGGACATCTGGCCCATAAGAGTAAGGGAGGATGATTGGGCTGCTGTGTTGACCAACATAAAAAAAATGCATAGTATTATGATAACTAACATAAAAAGAATGAGTGCAATTAAAGGAAAAAGAGTAAACAAATGCTAGGAAGAGGAGAATGAGCGTCAAAAATGGAGTTGGAACTGGCGCACGGGCATGGCGGGGTGGGCGTGTGGACTTGCAACGGTTAGGGTTAGGGATTTTGGGTAAAGAAAGCAATGAATAGTGCAACCTATTTATAGATTTTGGGGCACAAGGCTAGGGAACACGCCCGTGTTCCCCAATTTCAGCCCTGTGTTTCGTATTTTTGAATTTGGGTGCGTCTGGCATTTAGTCCACGCTCGTATTCCTTGTGCATGTAGGTGTACACAGTCGTGTCACACGACCATGTCTGGCTTCGTTTGCTTCTCCCACACCCGTGTATGTAGGCCCACACCAGTGTTAATTTAACAAGTTCGACCACGGGTGCTAGACACAGGCGTGTTGCACACCTGTGCCATTTTCTCAGGTTCAACCACGGTTCTACAACACGGGCGTAGCGAACGCCCGTGTTATTTTGGCAGGTTCACCCATGGTAATGTCGCACGGCCTTGGCATTTTATCGTAGCCTGTGTTTGGGAAAAATCTTTGCCCTGTTTCCACACGGTCCTCAGCACGCACGTGTGCCTGGCTGTGTCTGTGTGGAAAACCTGTATTCAAGATCTCCATTTGTAAGTTAGGTGTTAAATACTAAAATTTAAAGAAATTAATATTGTTAGTGCTCGGGTTGCCTTCCGAGAAGTGCTTATTTATAGTTTAAGGTCGACTTACCTCTCCATTAAATGGTCATGGTGGTTCGAGGAGTTTATACTCCTCATTCTTGCTACCTATCTTATCAAAATAAGGTTTTAGATGGGTGTTGTTTACCTTAAAAGTGCCGAACTTGGGATGACTTACCTCGACTGTATTGAATGGAAAAATGCTAAGTACTATAAGAGGGACTTCTTCATTCAGTTTGGTAGTGACAATGTGAGGATCTGTGGCTTCCAATAAAATTTTATCTCCAGCCTTAAGTTGATTTGGAAAGGTATTGAGCTTGTTCTGGCATAGTTTTGGTTTATCGGGTGTTCTTAGTTTATGCGTCCGCCATTCATCTAGCTCCTCGATTTGTACCCTTCGATCTTCATGAATAGGTCCTCTACTATTACTTGAGAATGGCTCATGTACTTTCTTCAGACTCATTTCCTACAAAGTAGGTTGCACCATATTGTCAGTTTTAGTAGAATGGTTTAGACGATCATCTTCAATTTGTGATGTGTTGCTAGAATTGCAAGCTTGAAGGGTGATTGTTTCGTCTCCCACATGATGTGTGAACTCACTTGTGCCAACATCAATAATCGTTTTAGCAGTTGCTAAAAAGAGCCTTCTTGAAATCAAAGGAGTGTTGCTATCCTCCTCTATGTCTAGAATAATGAAGTCAACGGGAAATATAAATTTATCGATTTTAGCTAGCACATCTTCAATAATACCGCTAGGAAATCTTATAGTTTTATCTACTAATTGTATGCTCATCCTAGTCTGTTTGGGTTTCCCAAGACCTAATTGTTTGAACATTTTATAGGGCATGACGTTAATACTAGCCCCTAAATCAGCTAATGCATTATTAACATCTAAACTACTAATTAAGCAAGGAATTGTAAAACTCCCTGGATCTTTTAATTTTTTAGGTAGCTTGTTCTGTAGAATAGCTGAGCAAACTGCGTTTAGCTCCTCATGCGACGCCTCGTCCAACTTCCGCTTATTTGCTAAAAGCTCCTTTAAAAATTTCATTGTGTTTGGCATCTGTGATAGAACTTCAATAAACGGTAAGTGAATGTGTAATTTTTTTAAGATTTTAAGGAATTTACCAAATTGTTCATTTGAGCGGTCTTTCCTTGTCGCGTTGGGATATGGCACACGAGGTTTATATTTTACATTCTCTAATTTGTTTTTATCATGACCTACCTCACCTTGACCTCTGCTTACCACAATTTCTTACCTTGGTTCTGGCTTAGGCTCAACGAATCCTTCTTCGTCTTGAACATTAATTGCGTTGAGCTGTTCCCTTGGGTTGGGTTAGTTCCCCGACAACGGCGCCAAAAACTTGATCGTGATTTTGTGACAGGTTTTAAATATTTATAATTACTCATTCTTGAATCTAACTGTTATCACGATGTAGGCAAGTGTACCTATCGAACAGTAGTATAATTTTAGCAAGACCGGATTGTCGAACCCAAAGGAACTAAAAGTACTAGTAATAACTGTCTTTTTATTATCTAGCCTAAGAATAGGAGGGTTTGTTTTAACTAACTAATTAACTAACCTAAGAATTCACAGAAAATAGAATTGGGGGATTACTTTTGGAAAACGATTGAATTAAGACAATACATAAGGAAAAATCCACCTAGACTTCACTTGTTATTTGACTCTGAATCGGACGATTTATTCATTTGACTTGATTCGTAGAAATCCCTAAGTTATATTATTATCTCTCTCGAGACTAACAACATCTAATCCTAGGTGGAATAATTGAAATTTCTTTCTAATTAACTTCCTAGGGTTGCATTAACTCGATCTATGGATCCCCTTATTAGGTTTCACCTTAATCCGGCAAAATCTTGTCACCCTATCTCTAGGCGCACAATTAACTCCACTTAATTATGACAAATGTACTCTTAGACAGGGTGTATTCCTCCTCTGCATAAGAGCTTAACTTGAATCAATATCCTGGAATATCAAAACAAGAATGACGAACACATAATTAAGAACAAGTCAAATATTTATCATACAATTCAGAAAATAATAATAACAAGATCTGTCTTAGGTTTCATCCCCCTTAGGTATTTAGGGGATTTAGTTCATAACTAAAAAAGAAAACATCTCAGAAGAATAGTAAATATAAGACATAAAGAAAAACCCAAAACTCCTGAAGGGGAATTGAAGGGAGATCTTCAGTCTTAACGGTGAATCCGGCTTCTGAGATGGATCAATCAGCTTTCCTTGAGCAATTCCTTGCTTTTTCCTATGTGTCCCCCTTTTTCTCCTCATTTAAGGTGTATTTATAGGCTTCAGAATGCCTAAAAGCCCTCAAAATTAGCCTTTTCTGAATTGGACTCAACTTGGGCTCGGCAGGGACACGCCCGTGTATGATTACTTCAGGCCGTGGTCAAGCCTGTTAAAATAACGCGGGCGTGTGGTCTACCCGTGTGAGTCGTGCTTCTATTCTACCAAATTGACACGACCGTGTGGTCTCCCCGTGTGAGGAAGTCCAGGCTGTGTTGATTTCGTACGTTGGCCCATTTTTTTCCGTTTTTGGTCCATTTCTTGTTCCTTTTACTCTCCTAAGCTTACCTAAGTATAAAACATGAAATTAAGTCATTAGGTGCATCAAATTCACCAATTCTAAGGAAAAATCATCCATAAAATGCGCTAAGCATGGGGTAAAAATATGTATAAATGACGGTTTATCAGCAAGATGGTCTTTCACAAACGTGAAATTTATGGCATGTTTGAATATATGAAATGTACATAAGTCTTAGCTATGGTTGTTTGACTGAGAAATCATATTAAGTTAGATTTTGAAATGTTGGTTGGCATTAGATTATGTTTCATGGTGGTAAAAGGCTTGGTAGATAGCCTCATATTATCCACACGGGTAGACACACGGGTGTGTGTCTAGGCCATGTGTGACACATGGGTAGCCCTATGGGCGTGTAGTCCAGCTGTGTGTCCCCTGCACGTAAAATTTTCAAGTCAGTATGCATGGTAGTAAACACACAGGTAGCAACACAGTCGTGCCTCTCAACCGTGTGGAGGACACGGCCACTAGCCACGGACGTCTGCCTTGGCCGTGTACCCCTTATTAGATGCTGACGTCAGAAGCAAAATGTCAAGGTTTTTGGACACAGGCGTGTCATGGCCGTGTGAGGGACACGAGCCATAGACACGAGCGTGTGTCAGGCCATGTAAAAACCCCTGTAGGTTCAAATTTAGAATTTAATTCACACGAGTATGGGACACGGGCGTGCCTCTAGATGCTTGGGCTGTGTGTGTCATATGGGCCATCAGCACGGCTATGTTGTAATGATGACACGGGCGTGTTGCCCTTCCACACGAGGGTGTGCCCTATTTCAAAGGTCATTTTTATTAAGTCAGTTTAAGGACCTAAGTTGGTTTTGAATGGTTTCCAATGAGAGTTTGAGGCCTCGTAGGCTCACATTAAGGAGTTTAAACAAGGTTCGAAAAAGAAGGGGTTTTAAGTTTGATCAAGTCTTGGTGACTCGGAAATGATTGTATGCTTGTAGTTAAGTATGGTAATGCCTCGTGCCCAGTCCCGGCCTCGGACTCAGGTAAAGAGTGTTACATTTAGTTGTATCAGAGTTATAGTTTAGTCGGTTCTAGGACTAACCTAGCGTTAGTATGAGTCTAGCTATACAAGCCATAATTTATATTGATAGTGTGACGACTCCTGACGAGATAAATTGTGTTTTTATTTATATAGTAAATGGATCCTGATGTAACTATGACGGATGACGTGGAAAGTAATGCATCAGCTCTCGCTAAAGGGATCGTGCTGGTAGGTAATAGGCCCGTGATAATGAGTCAGGGCAGTGGGGCTAGAGAAGCTTACCTCTACATGATGGACGCTTGGTACACAGAGTCTGTTAATGCGAATCCGAACACTCCACCTCCCCCACCTCCTCTGATTCCTCAATATGCCCCTGTAGCTCCACAAGGAATGGATATGGTTAGGAAAGAGAAACCTTTTGTAGATAAAATACGAAAGCAGAGGGCCGAGGAATTTTGGGCAAATATTGATGATGACACCGAAAGGGCCGAGTTTTGGTTGGAAAATACCATCAGGGTATTCGATGAATTATCGTGCACGCCGGAGGAGTGTATGAATTGCGTAGTCACTCCTACGAGATTCAGCTTACTAATGGTGGAATACTCTGGTGTCAGCCGTACTGAGATAGCGGATAACGTGGGAATTCTTTCAAGAAGAGTTTCGAAAGAAGTCTATTAGCTAGAGGTTTATAGACCAAAAAAGGAAAGAGTTTTTAGAGTTGAAGCAAGGTCATAGGACAGTGACCGAATACGAGCGTGAGTTTGTGAGACTCAGCAAGTATGCGCAAGAGTGAGTATCCACAGAATCCATTATGTGCAAGAGGTTTGAAGATGGCTTGAATGAAGACATCCGTTTATTAGTTGGCATCTTTGAGATAAGGGAATTTGTGGTGCTCGTGGAGAAAGCATGTAAGGCCGAGGAATTGGTCAAAAAAAAGAGAGAAGTTGACATTAAGTATCGAGACTCAAGGAAAAAATAGATGAGGAAATCAAAATCGACCTTATCTAAGAGATCGAGAGAGTTTTCTACCCGATCCAATGCGTCAGTGGGGTTATCGAACAAGAGAAAGAATAGGCAGCACACAACGTCTAAAACTCAAACCACTTCTATTGCTAGTGTTGGTAGTGCTCAGCCAAATAGGCCAGAGTGTTCACAATGTGGTAGGCATCATTTCGGGGAGTGCTGAGGGAAAAAGAGGGGCTGCTTCAAATATGGATCACTAGACCACTTCATCCGAAACTGTCCCAAATTAGAAGGTAAAGAGAAAAAGCAAGATGTGAGGGTGAATAGTGCTCCTTCAAGGGGTAGACCACATAAGAACCCTGAAAGTGGGGCTAGCAGTAGAGGTGCACCAAGAGATACTGTAGTGAGGTCTGAGGGCAGAGCACCTGCAAGGACTTATGCGATACGTGCCCGTGAAGAGGCAGAATCTCCTAATGTGATCACATGTACCTTTTTTATCCATGATATACTTATTGTTACTTTAATTAATCTGGGGTCTACCCACTCTTATATTTGTATGAATTGATACCCCATATGAACATGCTAGTAGAGTCTACCGAATTTGTGATAAAAGTGTCAAACCCTTTAGGTAGACACATGTTAGTTGACCAAGTGTGTACAAATTGTCCTTTAACAATTAGAGGCCACTATTTTTCAACTAACTTAATGTTATTGTCATTTAATGAATTTGATGTAATCCTTGGGATAGATTGGTTGACTTCTCATAGTGTGGTAGTGAATTGTGGAAGAAAAGTTATTGAGTTGAAGTGTAAAAGCGAGAATGTTCTTCAGGTTGAATCGAATAGATTGGGTAACTTGCTTGTGGTGATATCATCCATGTTGGCAGTGAGATATTTGAGAAAAGGGTATGAAGCTTATCTCACTTTTGTGCTGAATACTCAAGTGTCTGGGTCAAAAATTGAATCGGTACCAGTGGTTTGTGAGTTCACAGATGTGTTTCCAGATGAATTACCCAGATTAACTCCTATGAGGGAAGTTGAATTTGGAACTGAGTTAGTCCTCAGTACGACACCCATCTCAATTGCTCCGTATAGAATGGCTCCTACAGAGTTGAAGAAGTTGAAGGTTCAGCTACAAGAATTGACTAATAAGGGTTTTGTGAGTCCGAGTTTTTCCCCGTGGGGTGCTCCGGTATGTTTTGTGAAGAAGAAGGATGGATCGATGAGATTGTGCATAAACTACAGATAGCTCAACAAGGTGACTATGAAGAACAAGTATCCCTTGCCAAGGATCGATGATTTTTTCGATCATTTGAAGGAAGCTACCGTGTTTTCTAAAATCGACTTAAGGTCTGGCTATTACCAGCTAAGGGTTAAAGAGCAAGATGTACCTAAAATCGCGTTTAGACGAGGAATGGGCACTATGAGTTTCTTGTTATGCCCTTCGGTTTAACAAATGCCCCTACGATGTTTATGGATTTGATGAACCACATTTTTCGACCGTATTTGGATAAGTTCGTAATGGTCTCTATTGACGACATACTAATTTACTCACGTGATGAGAGTGAGCACGCAGAGCATCTGAGAACGGTTTTACAACCTTGAGAGATAAGCAGTTATATGCCATGTTCAGTAAGAGTGAATTTTGGCTTAAAGAGGTTGGATTCCTAAGACACATCGTGTCAGGAGATGGGACCAGAGTTGGCCCGAGTAAGATCTTGGCTATTATAGAGTGGAAACTATAGAAGAATGTGACGGAGGTTCGATGCTTTCTGGGTTTGGCAGGATTTTACAAAAGATTTGTGAATGGATTCTCTATGATAGCCACTCCAATGATGAGGTTGTTACAAAAAGATGTCAAGTTCGAATGGTCAGAGAAGTGCCAACAGAGTTTCGAGAAATTAATGGTCTTGTTGACCTTAAATGGATTAGGGTGCGTGCTCATGCAAGAAGGCAAAGTGATAACATATGTCTCGAGACAGCTAAAGCCCCATGAGAAGAATTATCTAACGCACGATTTTGAGCTAGTAGACATTGTGTTCGCATTAAAAATTTGGAGACACCATTTGTATGGTGAGAGATGTCGAGTGTTCAGTGACCATAAAAGTCTCAAGTATTTAATGACTCAAAAGGAGTTGAATCTATGGCAACGAAGGTGGCTAGAGTTGATAAAGGATTACGAGTTAGTGATTGACTACCACCCAGGGAAGGCGAATGTAGTTGCCGATGCTCGGAGCAAAATCATTGTTCACCTTGAAGGCTATGAATGCTCAGTTGATCGTGACTAATGATGGCTCGATTCTAGCATAGATGAGAGTTCGACCTACGTTCCTTAAAGAGATTTGTGAGGCTTAGAATGGTGATAGGGACTTGCAAGCTAAGATGGCTCAGTGTGAGACAGGAAATGAACCAGAGTTTAGTATTAGTACCAACGTTGCATAATGTACCGAGATCGAGTTTGTGTACCCAAGGATAATGAGCTTATTTTCAGAGGATTTTGCGAGAGGCACATAGTGGTTGCTTGTCTATCCATCCGAGTAGTGCAAAAATGTATAACGACTTGAAGAAAATGTACTGGTGGTCGGGGATGAAAAGAGACATTTCTAAGTTTATTTCTAAGTGTCTAGTTTGTCAACAAGTGAAGGCCGAACACCAACTACCTTCATGTTTACTTCAGCCTGTGATGGATCCCTAGTGGAAATGGGACCGAGTAACCATGGATTTTGTGTCCGGGTTGCCTTTGACACCAAGGAAAAAGGATTCAGTTTGGGTCGTTGCTGATAGACTTACAAAGTCGGCACATTTTATACCAGTGCGTACCGACTATTCCCTTGAGAAATTGGTCGATCTATATGTTTTTGAAATCGTGAGACTTCATGGGGTGCCCTTGTCGATTATTTTGAATAGAGATCCAAGGTTTACCTCGCGGTTTTGGAGGAAGTTGCAAGAGGCATTGGGAACGAAACTGAATTTTAGCACGGCTTTTCACCCACAAATCGACAGTCAGTCGGAGAGAGTAATACAGATCCTAGAAGATATGTTGCGGTGTTGTGTTCTCGAGTTTCAAGGTAGTTGGGAAAAGTATTTACTGCTGGTGGAATTCGCCTACAACAATAGTTATCAGTCGAGTTTGAAAATGGCACCCTATGAGGCTTTGTATGGGCGTAAGTGTCGAACACCTTTATATTAGACCGAGCTGAGAGAGAATCAGATTCACGGGGTCGACTTGGTTAGAGAGACTGAAGGAAAGGTTAAAGTAATTTGTGATTGTATAAAGGCGGCATCGGATAGACAGAAATCCTACGCGGATTTGAGACGAAAAGAGATCGAGTTTCAAGTCGGGGATAAAGTTTGGAAGGGAAGGCAAATTAAGTCCACGGTTTATTGGACTTTATGAGGTGACCGAGAGAATTGGACTGATAGCATACCGATTAGCCTTGCCTCGTGAGCTAGAGAAAATTCATGATGTGTTCCATGTACCGATGTTGCGCCGCTACTGATCTGACCCCTCACACGTAATTTTACCGGAAGAAATTGAAATATGCCTGGATATGACCTATGGTGAAAAACCAATTAAGATTTTGGATCAAGAGGTTAAGAAATTGAGGAATAAAAGTGTAGCACTCGTGAAGTTTTTATGGCATAGACACGGAGTCGAGGAAGCCACGTAGGAACCTGAAGAGCCTATGAGAGAGCAATACCCGAACTTATTCACCGGTAAGATTTTCTAGGACAAAAACCCCTAAGTGGGAGAATTGTAACAGACCGATTTTAGGGCTAGTCAGAATAGTGGTTACGAACCACTATTTTAAAGCCGTAGAAATTATTTTAATATTATTTTATGTGTCATGACATGATTATAAAGGTGCATGAAAAATTTGGTGAATTAATTTTAGCGTTTGAAAGCTTAATCGCGAAAAAAGACTAAATCGCATCAGATACAAAAGTCCTATTTTGATAGCTAAAGGTGTCAAATGGCTAGAAAACCAAAATTGGGGGTCTTTAAAGGGAAAATAGACCCTAAAAAGAGTGCTTGGCTGGCCATGGGGACAAGAATGGTCAAAAAGTCAAATTAGGTGGGTTTTTGTAGTTTATTTAACTAAAATAGAAATAAAATAAAAGAAAGATAATATCATCCCTTTTCACCATTTCTTCTCCACTGAAAGTTCAACCATTGTTGGGGTTTGAAAGCTTGAAAATTTCAGCAACTTGTAACCCTCTCAAGTAAGTGATTTTGATGGTTTTTCTTAATGATTTTTGTACTTTTAGAACCCTTGTTGCATGAGCTTTCAAATGAGAAGACTATTTTGTAAAATAATTGAAAGTCTAGGGTTTTACCATGAGAGTGTTCATGTTGTTTTCTGAAATTTTATGGAAGAAAATGAATCATGGTTGTGAAATAAACAACTTTTGTGAAGGGATTTCTCATGAAAACCCTATTAGGATAATTTTGTAAAGTTTGTAAAATAGATAGTAATATTGTGAAATATTGGAAATTTGGGGCTTTCATAAGAGAGATAAATGGTCGGTTAGGCTTGACTAAGGAAACTCGATAAAAATCGATTTCTAGGCCTAGGGGTAAAATAGTCATTTTGTGAATTCCTAGGGCAAAATGGTCATTTTGCCCAAATTATAAATTATTGAGCCTTTAGATTTAATTGACGATTAAATGACTAAATGTTGCGATTTTAGATCAAGAAATACGAAATCCGAACGTAGACCGGGGGAAGGCCAAGCAAGTAGATTAAATCAACTAGTCATCCCATTTTGAGTGCCGAGGTAAGTTGTATGTAAATAATACAACTACATTGTTATTATTTGTGTTTGAATTAATATAGCATAAATTGCTTAATTGTGGTAATGAAATTACATGATGATAATTGAGATAATATAATTCCCGGGTGAACCTTCAGAACAAATCGGATATTCATGCCATGACATTTGGGTCATTTGTGTGCTAGTGTAAGACATGTCTGGGACATGCATCGGCCTCGAGATGTAAGCCAGTGTAAGACATGTCTGGGACATGCATTGGCTACGAGATGTGTCAGTGTAAGACCAAATCTGGGACATGGCATCCGCAGGTATAGAGATGTCAGTGTAAAACCATGTCTGGGACATGGCATCGGCATGGAGATGTGAGAGCCAGTGTAAGACCATGTGTGGGACATGGCGTCGGCCCCGATTTTGATAGTCAGTGTAAGACCATGTCTGGGACATGGCATCGACTTGATGGATGAGCCAATGTAAGACCATGTCTGGGACATAGCATCGGCATTACACCCTATGTTTAAGGCTTAGTGAATATCCGATAGCATTCCAAATGGTTAAACGGTGAGAGTTACAATTTAAGTTAAATGAGAAAAGTATAACCATGTTGTGAGTGATACAGGTACCTATTGAAATGTATGAGATGTAAGATCAATATATGCTATGTGAAATGTATTAGATAGTGATGAGTAAGTTGTGCTTATGCCTACTTTAGTACTATGAGCATGATGATGAATGGTAAAGTTGTTATATTTATTGCATGCAACTTGCTAAGCTTTATGCTTACTCCCTCTCCTTTCAATTTTCTTATAGTGCCGCCTAACTAGATCGAGGATCAACAGACGTTGGAGGTATTGATCACACTATCAGCTGAAGCACTCGGTATAATTAGACTTAATATTTTGAGTATGGTATCTATAGAAACTTAGACTTTTGAGTTTTTTGTCATTGTTAATTGGCCAAATGTGATGGCTTACTTTAACATTTGATTCATTTTGTATAAAGCCATAAAAAAATGGCTAATTTTGGAGGTTATCATATGAATGCAAGATAGTCTTTCACGAATGTGAAATTGATGGCATGTTTGAATATATGAAATGTACATAAGCCTTAGCTATGGTTGTTTCGCTGAGAAATCATATTAAGTTAGATTTTCAAATGTTGGTTGGCATTAGATTGTGTTTCATGGTGGCAAAAGGCTTGGTAGATAGCCTCATATTGTCCACATGGGTAGACACCCGGGTGTGTGTCTAGGCCGTGTGTGACACATGGCTAGCCCCATTGGCGTGCTGTCTGACCGTGTGTCCCCTGCACGTAAAATTTGCAAGTCAGTATACATGGTAGTAAACACATGAGCAGAGACACGTTTGTGTGTCTCATCCATGTGGAGGACATGGCAACTGGGCATGGGTGTGTGCATTGGTCGTGTGCCACTTATTAGATGCTGACATCAGAAATAGAATGTTAAGGTTTTTGGACACGGGCTAGGACATGGGCGTGTCATGGCTGTGTGAGGGACATAAGCGTGTCATGGCCGTGTGAGGGACACGGGCGTGTGTCAGGTCTTGTGAAAACCCCTGTAGGTTCAAGTTTAGAATTTAATTCACACGGGTATGAGACACGAACCTAGATCCTTGGGTCGTGTGTGTCACACGAGCCATCAGCATGGCCATGTTGTAATGATCACACGGGCATGTGCCCTATTTCAAGGGTCATTATTCAGTCGATTTAAGGACCCGAGTTGGTTCCGAATGGTTTCCAATGAGAGTTGAGGCCTCGTAGGCTCACATTAAAGAGTTTAAACAAGGTTAAAAAAAAGGGTTTTAAGTTTGATCAAGTCTTGGTGACTTGGAAACGATTGTATGCTTGTAGTTAAGTATGGTAATATCTCGTGCCTAGTCCCAGCCTTGGACTCAGGTAAGGGGTGTTACATGCTCCTCAACCAGTTCCTGAGGCACCACAGGGTGCTGAACCTGTTAGAATTGGTAAGCCTCCGGTACATAAAATCCGCAAGCATAGGGCGGAAGAATTTTGAGCTACCGTAGATGATAATCCAAAAAGGGCTGAGTTTTGGCTAGAAAATACTATTTGGGTTTTTGATGAATTATCCTGTACGCCTGCTGAATGTCTGAAATGTGCAGTATCCCTACTGAATGATACAGCTTATCATTGGTGGAATACCATAGTTTTAGTGATACCGAGAGGAAATGTTACATGGGAATACTTTCAGGCTGAATTCAGAAAGAAATATGTTAGTCTGAGATTCATGGATCAGAAAAAGAAAGAATTTTTAGAACTCAAGTAGGGAAACATGACTGTATCTGAATATGAACAAGAATTTATTTCGTTGAGAAAATATACTAGAGAATGGGTTCTAACTGAGGTTGAAATGTGTAAACGCTTTGAAGAGGGTTTAAATGAGGATATCAAGTTATTGACTGGAATTCTCTAAATAAGGGAATTTACGATGTTAACCGGTCGAGCATACAAAGCTGAGGAATTGAGTAAAGAGAAGAAACAAGCTGAAAGAGAGGCTCGAGTTTCTAGAAAAAGAACTATGAGTAAGTTACAATCATTTGCTTCTAAGAAATTAAAGAGGTATTATGATCGTGTTACAACCTCTACGGGATATTCTAGAACAGAGCGAGGCTCTCAGCGTTTGTGACCAGTGTGGGTAGTGTTGGTAATCCTAAATCGAAATGTAAACATTGTAACAAATTTCATCATGGGGAATGTCGGTCTAAAAGTGGAGCTTGTTTTGGATGTGGTTCACTTGACCATTTTCTCAGAGATTGTTTCGAAAGAGTTGAAAAAGAAATAGAACCAGCTCCAAAGCCTAGTAATCCTGTCTCGAGAGGCAGACCACCTCATTATCCTGGCAATGTTGGTGGTAGTCGAGGTACTACCAAGGATACAACAGTTAGATCTGAGGCACAAGCACTTGTAAGGACATATATTATTCGTGTAAGAAAAGATGCCTCCGTACCAGATTACTAGTATATTTTCTCTACTTGATACTGATATTACTGCATTGATTGATCCTAGTTCCACACATTCATATATATGCACGAACTTAGTGACTGTTAAAAATTTACCTGTTGAATTCACTAAATTTGTGGTTAAAGTTTCAAAACCCCTAGGCTAGTATGTTATGGTGGATAAAGTCTGTAAAAACTAACCGTTGATGGCAAAAGGTTATTGCTTTTCGGCTGACTTGATGTTATTGCCATTCGATGAATTTGATATGATTTTGGGAATGGATTGGTTAACCCAATATGATGCAATGGTGAACTGTAAGCAGAAATATATTGTATTGAAATGTAAGAGTGGTGAATTACTTCATGTTGAATCTGATAAACTGGATGGATTACCTAATGTGATTTCAGCAATATCAGCAGAGAAATATGTCAAAAAGGGTTATGATGCTTATCTTGCATATGTGTTGGATACTAAAGTATCTAAGTTAAAGATTTAGGCAGTGCTGGTTGTATGTAAATTTCCTGATGTATTTCCAGAAGAAGAATTACCTGGTTTACCACAGGATAGAAAAGTGGAATTCTCTATAGATCTTGTTCCGGGAACAACATCTATATCCATAGCACCTTACAGAATGGCTCCTAAAATTGAAAGAGCTAAAAATACAGTTGCAAGAGTTGATTGAAAGAGGTTTTGCTCGACCTAGTTTCTAACCTTGGGGTTCGCCAGTTTTGTTCGTAAAGAAGAAAGATGGATCGTTGAGGCTATGCATTGATTACAGACAACTCAGGAAAGTTACAAGAAAGAACAAGTATCCATTGCCTCGTATTGATGGCCTATTTGACTAGTTAAAATGTGCCACTATATTTTCGAAGATTGATATCCGTTCTGGTTACTATCAACTATAGGTAAAAGATTCATATGTGCTAAAGGCAGCTTTTAGAACCAGGTATAGACACTATGAGTTTTTTGTGATGCCATTCGGCTTGACAAATGCACCTGGAGTGTTTATGGATCTGATGAATAGAATTTTCAGCCCGTATTTGGATAAGTTTGTGGTATTTATAGATGATATTTTGGTTTACTCTCGAGATGAAAATGAACATGCTGAACATTTGAGAATAGTGTTGCAAACCTTGTGAGAGAACCAATTGTACGCCAAATTTAGTAAATGTGAATTTTGGCTGCAAGAAGTTAGTTTTCTCGGGCATATAGTATCTGTTGAAGGTGTCAGAGTAGACTCGAACAAAATTTCAGCCATTGTTAATTGGAAGCCATCGAGGAATGTGTCAGAAGTCTAAAGTTTTATAGGACTAGCTAGTTATTATCAGAGGTTTGTGAAAAGTTTTTCAATGATAGCTTCTCTGATGACCCGTTTTTTGCAAAAAGATGTAAAGTTTGAGTGGATAGATAAATGCCAATACAGTTTTGACAGATTAAAAGCTTTATTAACAGAAGCTCCAGTGCTAGTTCAGCCAGAATCGGGTAAGGAATTTATAATTTTCAGTAATGTATCATTGAATGGTTTAGGCTGTGTTTTGATACAAGAAGGTAAAGTAGTAGCCTATGCTTCATGACAGCTAAAGCCATATGAAAAGTGTAATACCCTGAAAATATTTACAGTAAGATATTATCCTTGATATAGTAAAATAAGGAAATAAAGCGAAAAAAAAAAAGAGGAAATTTTGAGATATGTCAATATTGAGAAGTATATTATGATATATTAATTCAAGAAAGGACTAAATTGTAAAAGTGAGAAAAGTTTTGTTGCACAAGAGTAAATACTCAAAATTTGAGGGGTTAAAGTGTAAATATGAAAAATTTGAAGGACCAATAGTGTAAATATTTTAAGAGTGGAATAATCTAGAAACTAAGGAAAATGGATGAATTAGGACCAAATTGAATAGATGAAGAAATTATGAGGGACTAAATTGTAATTTTACCAAATTAAATGATGACTTAAGGATGGAATTTTAAAAGATAATGAAGGGCAAAATGGTCAATTGGAAGAGAGAGAAATCTAGAAAGTAATAATGATGCTAGAGATATTTTGATATTTTATAATTATTTAATTAGATAAATATTATTTTATTAATATTTTAATAAGATATTTTAATATTATTTTATTATTATTTTATTATTATTTTATTAGTATATAAAGAAAGAAAGATGAGAAATTCTCATCCATATTTCCCATGCACTAACGTGAGAGAAAGAGAGGAAGAAAGAAAGTTTTGCTTTCTTTACAATTTAGTCCTTTTACCAAAAATTCACTATTTTCACCCAAAAATCAAATGAATTTCCATAGCTACCAAGAGAGAAAAATGTTAAGGAGACCATGGGGAGTTAGAATATCAAGTTGGATTCAAGAAATAGAAGCTGGAGGAGAGAGAAAATCAAGTTAAAGATTAGTATCAATAGAACAAGGTAAGTATATCAAGATTTCAATATGTTTTTAAGTTTGTTATTATTGACAAAGCATGGAAATAATGTTATAGTAGAGTTTTCTTACATAAGGTCCTATGTTCATGATATGTTAGTGAAGAGAAAATAAGAGAAAGTGATGAGAAATGGTGTAGAAAAAGAAAATAAGGGTGTTATAACATGGTAATTAATATTTTGTACTAAAACAGTTTTGGACAGCAGCAATAGTCTAACTTTGAAAAATCATCAAAAATTGTAGAAATATAATTATAGGATGAATAAATATGAAATTAAAGCTTATTAAGTCTAGTTTCTTATAGAATAAATTATTTAAGCAATGGAATTGTAAATCATGAGATATGATGAATTTTGTGAGACAAGGTCAGAATGATTTCGGGTTCCCCTGTTCTGACTTTGTAAAATCATAAAAAATTTGGATAAAAATAATTAGGGGTTTAAATTTATATTTTTAGAATCCTGAATGAGTCTATTTTCAATATAAACAAACGGTAACATCATTTGAATTCTGTACAAGGAGATAATTAATTTTTAGTGAAGAAGGGTCAGAATTGTTAGACAGCAGAATAGGGGTAATTTTAAAGAATAAACTGTACTTATTGGATAAACTAAAAAATTCTGAAAATTTTATGGTAAGAAGATATATGAGTCTAGTTTCAGGGAAAATTAGCGGATCTTAATTTTGAGTTCTATAGCTCCAGATATAAATAATTTAGTGACCATGATGCAGATAGACAGCTTGAATATTCATAAAAGTAAATAATAAAAATTATGGATAATGTTACTTACAAGTGTATTATCTACATTAAGGATGTGGAATGGAGAGGAGGAGGAGGAAAAATATGTATGAATATTCATCTAGCATTGCTAATTTGCATATTCTAGGCTCAAGGACTAAATTGAATAAAAGTAAAATTTTATGGGCAATTTTGTAAAAATGTAAAAAAATGATCAAATTGCATGAAATGGATTATTTTATTATTTAAATAAAAAAATTGAATGAAATTATTAATTTAGTTCAAGATCGGGAAAACATGTTTTAGGGATTAAATTGAAAAGTGTTGAAAGAATAAATTGAAAAGTGTTGAAATTATAGAAAATTCGATATTTTATAGAATTCATGGGTATTATCAATATATATAAGAATAATAGCTGGAAATAAGGATTAAATTGCAAGAATTTTATTTTCGACCGTAAGGATGAAATCGTCATTAATTAAGAGTTCGGGGGCAAAGCGGTAAATTTTGCCTAAAGCATTAATTAAATGCATTAGTATATGAAATGAATGAAAATGATGATCAAATTTATTTATAAAGATCCGAACGACTCAAATATGAGACTCGATCGTGAAAAGAAAAGATATCGAGTTAATGAAATTATAAACACAAACAAGCAATGGGGTAAGTTTGTGTAACTTGAATTGTATTTTAAATACTTGAAATATGTGGTTATGTGATTAAAATATGATTTGAATATTCAATTCATGATATTTGATGAAATATTGATAATACTCGAAATAAATTGAAAATAAATCTCGGTTAAATGAAAAGGAAAAATTCGATGGATCACGAAAAGGAATTTACGGTAAAAGGATCTAGCCGGACGGGTGATCCTATCCGATATAGCCCTCCCGAAGAATATGTGGAAAATGGATTTAGCTTGGACGGGTAATCCAAATTAGGTCTGAATTTAGCTGGGTGGTAATTCAGATCCAAGCTCATTAGAGTAATTGTCGTTGTAGGGGATTTAGCCTGGACTGGTAATCCCGACAATACTCTATGAGTTTATATTACTGAGGATTTAGCTGGGTGGTAATCCCACTATAAGGATGAGGTTCGCGGGAGTGTGCTCTCGATATGAAACGTGTAAGACCCTGGTTGAAAGATACCATGGCAACCTGATATGAAAGCGTGAAAGACCATGGTTGAAAGATACCATGGCAACCTGATATGAAATGTGTAAGACCATGGTTGAAAGATACCATGGCAACCTGATATGAAATGTGTAAGACCATGGTTGAAAGATACCATGGCAACGTGATATGAAATGAACAAGACCATGGTTGAAAGATATCATGGCAACATGACAGAAAATGAGTAAGACCATAGTTGAAAGATACTATGGCTTCATGTCAAAGATGAATAAGACCGTGGATGGGAGATGCTATGACATCTGTTGAACAATTGATATCCAGGTAATATGTATCAGATGACGAATGGTTATATAAAATGGTTGTGTGTAATGTTTACAAGAACTGGTCATATGGAAATATATATGTACAAAATAGTTGTATGAAATAATTATGAAGATAGATAAACGAAATAAGTATGAGTACGTGGAATATAAATTATGTTAGGTTTGATATAAGCTATTATCGAAATAAATATACATAAAATATATGGAAATGATGGAGTATGAAATATTAATATAATGAAATGAATCATATATGCTTATGAAGAAACGGTAAGAGCATAATATGTTTCATGACATGTACATATATGATTATCTTTGATATGTTGATACAAGAAAATTATGTAAGTTGAGACTATTATTGAACTCAAGTACGATATGTCGAGAAAATAGTTATATCAATGTTGAATTTATATGAGATATGTGCAAGTACACTAACAATATTACTTGTTTGATGCTTATACAAGTACTAATCATTGATTGAATGGTAATATATTTATTTACATGATGCATTGAATCGGTAAGCATTTAAATTTTTAAGTGTCTGGAAATGGTAGTAATGCTCTGAAACCCTGTTCGCAGCGGATACGAGTTAGGGTGTTACATTTAGTGGTATCGAGCTACGGTTTAGTCGGTTCTCGGACCAAACGTAATATATGTGAAGTCTAAAAACACATGTCATTATAATATGTGATAGTATGATATCTCCGACTCACGATGAGATTTGTTTTACTATTAAAATGAGATGCTTTCGACCCAAGATAATTCTTATAATGCTAAAAACGATACTCGGTATATTAGTAAAAAGTTGATTAGAATCAATCGAGAATTCATAAAGGTATGAATAAATACATGTCGATGATGAATGTTATGTGTATTAATAAAAGTAAATTATATTGCTACATGAAATATTGTGCTGATGACTAAATTACAAAATATATAAAATTGGTATATGAAGTACATGATAAGTATTATTAGTAAATTGTGGATGAATAGTGAATTTTGAAAAATATTACATGTATTAAAGGTAGAGAAGACATAAATAAACGGATTATTGATACAAGGATTAAATTGTAAAGCATGTAAAAGCATTATGCGAAAGGTGTAAAAGTGATATGCGTGCATGAAATAAATTGCCCAAGTAGGCAAGATTAGAACTACTAGGATATTAAGGGACCTCAGCATGCTCTCTGATTACTAGCAAGTTAGTGCTCTTTGATTATTAGCACATTCAGCACATTCGTACTCTCTGTATAGCACTTCAGTGTTCTCTGTTTAATAGTGCATAATAATGCACCTCTGTATAAGTCCCGTATATCCAAAGTGTTCTATCTAGCCCTCACTGGGCCTCTACTAAGTAAAAAGTAAACAATTTTTCGTTCTGAGGAAAATGATTATCTACGAGTAAAAATGTTAGTTATGATAAAGCAGAACTCGTAAAAGTACGGATAAATGTTTTATAGTACTTGAGAATGATAAATGTTATATGAGTAAATACATAAAAATTAAATTATGAGGTTTTACGATCTATACCCCTTTACTAATACAGATTATATGCAATCTATACTAGTCAATAGATTGGTGAAAAAAAATTGCAAAAATATTTGAATATAGCCATTATAATTGGGTATATTATATTAAATTTTGGGGTTTTATATGGGTATCTATATATATCTTGATATTTTCAGAGGCATATGGAACTGTTCATGTTTGGATACTATAATCAATATATGGAAAGGTTGGATAAATATGCTAATAGACAAAAATTATCGCATAAGTCTGATTGATTCACAAGTGCTACTACTCTATTTTTCTTTGGTTTTCCAAGCCAATATATGTGATAGAACACTTGATAATAAGATTCATACGATATTATTTTCCATTTCTGTTGGTAGAAGCTCTGAAAGGCAAATGTGAAATAGTGTATTGAAAATAAATTGTGAAATAAAAGGATAGAGAATAGATATAAATGATAAACTGGGTGAATATGTACAAAAAGAAACTATAGAACTATAGAAATAATGAAATTCATGATCAAAAGAAAACAAGGAAATTTCGAGGACGAAATTTATTTTAAGGGGGAGAGAAATGTAATACCCTGAAAATATTTACAATAAGATATTATCCTTGATATAGTAAAATAAGGAAATAAAGCGAAAAAAAAAAGAGGAAATTTTGAGATATGTCAATATTGAGAAGTATATTATGATATATTAATTCAAGAAAGGACTAAATTGTAAAAGTGAGAAAAGTTTTGTTGCACAAGAGTAAATACTCAAAATTTGAGGGGTTAAAGTGTAAATATGAAAAATTTGAAGGACCAATAGTGTAAATATTTTAAGAGTGGAATAATCTAGAAACTAAGGAAAATGGATGAATTAGGACCAAATTGAATAGATGAAGAAATTATGAGGGACTAAATTGTAATTTTACCAAATTAAATGATGACTTAAGGATGGAATTTTAAAAGATAATGAACGGCAAAATGGTCAATTGGAAGAGAGAAATCTAGAAAGTAATAATGATGCTAGAGATATTTTGATATTTTATAATTATTTAATTAGATAAATATTATTTTATTAATATTTTAATAAGATATTTTAATATTATTTTATTATTATTTTATTATTATTTTATTATTATTTTATTATTATTTTATTAGTATATAAAGAAAGAAAGATGAGAAATTCTCATCCATATTTCCCATGCACTAACGTGAGAGAAAGAGAGGAAGAAAGAAAGTTTTGCTTTCTTTACAATTTAGTCCTTTTACCAAAAATTCACCATTTTCACCCAAAAATCAAATGAATTTCCATAGCTACCAAGAGAGAAAAATGTTAAGGAGACCATGGGGAGTTAGAATATCAAGTTGGATTCAAGAAATAGAAGCTGGAGGAGAGAGAAAATCAAGTTAAAGATTAGTATCAATAGAACAAGGTAAGTATATCAAGATTTCAATATGTTTTTAAGTTTGTTATTATTGACAAAGCATGGAAATAATGTTATAGTAGAGTTTTCTTACATAAGGTCCTATGTTCATGATATGTTAGTGAAGAGAAAATAAGAGAAAGTGATGAGAAATGGTGTAGAAAAAGAAAATAAGGGTGTTATAACATGGTAATTAATATTTTGTACTAAAACAGTTTTGGACAGCAGCAGTAGTCTAACTTTGAAAAATCATAAAAAATTGTAGAAATATAATTATAGGATGAATAAAATATTAAATTAAAGCTTATTAAGTCTAGTTTCTTATAGAAGAAATTATGTAAGCAATGGAATTGTAAATCATGAGATATGATGAATTTTGTGAGACAAGGTCAGAATGATTTCGGGTTCCCCTATTCTGACTTTGTAAAATCATAAAAAATTTGGATAAAAATAATTAGGGGTTTAAATTTATATTTTTAGAATCCTGAATGAGTCTATTTTCAATATAAATAAACGGGAACATCATTTGAATTCTGTACAAGGAGATAATTAATTTTTAGTGAAGAAGGGTCAGAACTGTTAGACAGCAGAACAGGGGTAATTTTAAATAATAAACTGTACTTATTGGATAAACTAAAAAATTCTGAAAATTTTATGATAAGAAGATATATGAGTCTAGTTTCAGGGAAAATTATCGGATCTTAATTTTGAGTTCTATAGCTCCAGATATAAATAATTTAGTGACCATGATGCAGATAGACAGCTTGAATATTCATAAAAGTAAATAATAAAAATTATGGATAATGTTACTTACAAGTGTATTATCTACATTAAGGATGTGGAATGGAGAGGAGGAGGAGGAAAAATATGTATGAATATTCATCTAGCATGGCTAATTTGCATATTCTAGGCTCAAGGACTAAATTGAATAAAAGTAAAATTTTATGGGCAATTTTGTAAAAATGTAAAAAATGATCAAATTGCATGAAATGGATTATTTTATTATTTAAATAAAAAAATTGAATGAAATTATTAATTTAGTTCAAGATCGGGAAAACATGTTTTAGGGATTAAATTGAAAAGTGTTGAAAGAATAAATTGAAAAGTGTTGAAATTATAGAAAATTCGATATTTTATAGAATTCATGGATCATTATCAATATATATAAGAATAATAGCTGGAAATAAGGATTAAATTGCAAGAATTTTATTTTCCGACCTAAGGATGAAATCGTCATTAATTAAGAGTTCGGGGGCAAAATGGTAAATTTTGCCTAAAGCATTAATTAAATGCATTAGTATATGAAATGAATGAAAATGACGATCAAATTTATTTATAAAGATCCGAACGACTCAAATATGAGACTCGGTCGTGAAAAAGAAAAGATATCGGATTAATGAAATTATAAACACAAACAAGCAATGAGGTAAGTTTGTGTAACTTGAATTGTATTTTAAATACTTGAAATATGTGGTTATGTGATTAAAATATGATTTGAATATTCAATTCATGATATTTGATGAGATATTGATAATACTCGAAATAAATTGAAAATAAATCTCGGTTGAATGAAAAGGAAAAATTCGATGGATCTCTGAAAAGGAATTTACGGTAAAAAGGATCTAGCCGGACGGGTGATCCTATCTGATATAGCCCTTAGAAGAATATGTGGAAAATGGATTTAGCTTGGACGGGTAATCCGAATTAAGGTCGAATTTAGCTGGTGGTAATTCGGATCCAAGCTCATTAGAGTAATTGTCGTTTGCGAGGGATTTAGCTCGGGACTGGTAATCCCACTATAAGGATGAGGTTCGCGGGAGTGTGCTCTCTGATATGAAACGTGTAAGACCATGGTTGAAAGATACCATGGCAACCTGATATGAAACGTGAAAGACCATGGTTGAAAGATACCATGGCAACCTGATATGAAATGTGTAAGACCATGGTTGAAAGATACCATGGCAACTTTGATATGAAATGTGTAAGACCATGGTTGAAAGATACCATGGCAGCGTGATATGAAATGAACAAGACCATGGTTGAAAGATATCATGGCAACATGACAGAAAATGAGTAAGACCATAGTTGAAAGATACTATGGCATCATGTCAAAGATGAATAAGACCGTGGATGGGAGATGCTATGACATCTGTTGAACAATTGATATCCAGGTAATATGTATCAGATGACGAATGGTTATATAAAATGGTTGTGTGTAATGTTTACAAGAACTGGTCATATGGAAATATATATGTACAAAATAGTTGTATGAAATAATTATGAAGATAGATAAACGAAATAAGTATGAGTACGTGGAATATAAATTATGTTAGGTTTGATATAAGCTATTATCGGAATAAATATACATAAAATATATGGAAATGATGGAGTATGAAATATTAATATAATGAAATGAATCATATATGCTTATGAAAAAGCGGTAAGAGCATAATATGTTTCATGACATGTACATATATGATTATCTTTGATATGTTGATACAAGAAAATTATGTAAGTTGAGACTATTATTGAACTCAAGTACGATATGTCGAGAAAATAGTTATATCAATGTTGAATTTATATGAGATATGTGCAAGTACACTAACAATATTACTGTTTGATGCTTATACAAGTACTAATCTGTTGATTGAATGGTAATATATTTATTTACATGATGCATTGAATCGGTAAGCATTTAAATTTTTTTTAAGTAATCTGCAAATGGTAGTAATGCTCCGAAACCCTGTTCTGGCAACGGATACAGAGTTAGGGGTGTTACATTTAGTGGTATCAGAGCTACGGTTTAGTCGGTTCTCGGACCAAACGTAGTATATGTGAAGTCTAAAAACACATGTCATTATAATATGTGATAGTATGATATCTCCCGACTCTGATGAGATTTGTTTTACTATTAAAATGAGATGCTTTCTGACCCAAGATAATTCTTATAATGCTAAAAACGATACTCAGGTATATGAGTAAAAAGTTGATTAGAATCAATCAGAATTCATAAAGGTATGAATAAATACATGTCGATGATGAATGTTATGTGTATTAATAAAAGTAAATTATATTGCTACATGAAATATTGTGTTGATGACTAAATTACAAAATATATAAAATTGGTATATGAAGTACATGATAAGTATTATTAGTAAATTGTGGATGAATAGTGAATTTTGAAAAATATTACATGTATTAAAGGTAGAGAAGACATAAATAAACGGATTATTGATACAAGGATTAAATTGTAAAGCATGTAAAAGCATTATGCGAAAGGTGTAAAAGTGATATGCGTGCATGAAATAAATTGCCCAAGTAGGCAAGATTAGAACTACTAGGATATTAAGGGACCTCAGCATGCTCTCTGGATTACTAGCAAGTTAGTGCTCTCGATTATTAGCACATTCAGCACATTCGTACTCTCTGTATAGCACTTCAGTGTTCTCTGTTTAATAGTGCATAATAATGCACCTCTGTATAAGTCCCGTATATCCAAAGTGTTCTATCTAGCCTACTGGGCCTCTACTAAGTAAAAAGTAAACAATTTTTGTTACGAGGAAAATGATTATCTCTGAGTAAAAATGTTAGTTATGATAAAGCGAGAACTCGTAAAAATGCGGATAAATGTTTTATAGTACTTGAGAATGATAAATGTTATATGAGTAAATACATAAAAATTAAATTATGAGGTTTTACGATCTATACCCCTTTACTAATACTGATTATATGCAATCTATACTAGTCAATAGATTGGTGAAAAAAAATTGCAAAAATATTTGAATATAGCCATTATAATTGGGTATATTATATTAAATTTTGGGGTTTTATATGGGTATCTTATATATACTGATATTTTCAGAGGCATATGGAACTGTTCATGTTTGGATACTATAATCAATATATGGAAAGGTTGGATAAATATGCTAATAGACAAAAATTATCGCAAGTCTGATTGATTCACAAGTGCTACTACTCTATTTTTCTTTGGTTTTCCAAGCCAATATATGTGATAGAACACTTGATAATAAGATTCATACGATATTATTTTCCATTTCTGTTGGTAGAAGCTCAAAGGCAAATGTGAAATAGTGTATTGAAAATAAATTGTGAAATAAAAGGATAGAGAATAGATATAAATGATAAACTGGGTGAATATGTACAAAAAGAAACTATAGAACTATAGAAATAATGAAATTCATGATCAAAAGAAAACAAGGAAATTTAGAGGACGAAATTTATTTTAAGGGGAGAGAAATGTAATACCACAGAAAATATTTACTGATGAAGATATTATCCTTGATATAGTAAAATAAGGAAATAAAGCGAAAAAAAAAAAGAGGAAATTTTGAGATATGTCAATATTGAGAAGTATATTATGATATATTAATTCAAGAAAGGACTAAATTGTAAAAGTGAGAAAAGTTTTGTTGCACAAGAGTAAATACTCAAAATTTGAGGGGTTAAAGTGTAAATATGAAAAATTTGAAGGACCAATAGTGTAAATATTTTAAGAGTGGAATAATCTAGAAACTAAGGAAAATGGATGAATTAGGACCAAATTGAATAGATGAAGAGAAATTATGAGGACTAAATTGTAATTTTACCAAATTAAATGATGACTTAAGGATGGAATTTTAAAAGATAATGAACGGCAAAATGGTCAATTGAAGAGAGAGAAATCTAGAAAGTAATAATGATGCTAGAGATATTTTGATATTTTATAATTATTTAATTAGATAAATATTATTTTATTAATATTTTAATAAGATATTTTAATATTATTTTATTATTATTTTATTATTATTTTATTAGTATATAAAGAAAGAAAGATGAGAAATTCTCATCCATATTTCCCATGCACTAACGTGAGAGAAAGAGAGGAAGAAAGAAAGTTTTGCTTTCTTTACAATTTAGTCCTTTTACAAAAATTCACCATTTTCACCCAAAAATCAAATGAATTTCCATAGCTACCAAGAGAGAAAAATGTTAAGGAGACCATGGGGAGTTAGAATATCAAGTTGGATTCAAGAAATAGAAGCTGGAGGAGAGAGAAAATCAAGTTAAAGATTAGTATCAATAGAACAAGGTAAGTATATCAAGATTTCAATATGTTTTTAAGTTTGTTATTATTGACAAAGCATGGAAACAATGTTATAGTAGAGTTTTCTTACATAAGGTCCTATGTTCATGATATGTTAGTGAAGAGAAAATAAGAGAAAGTGATGAGAAATGGTGTAGAAAAAGAAAATAAGGGTGTTATAACATGGTAATTAATATTTTGTACTAAAACAGTTTTGGACAGCAGCAGTAGTCTAACTTTGAAAAATCATCAAAAATTGTAGAAATATAATTATAGGATGAATAAAATATGAAATTAAAGCTTATTAAGTCTAGTTTCTTATAGAAGAAATTATGTAAGCAATGGAATTGTAAATCATGAGATATGATGAATTTTGTGAGACAAGGTCAGAATGATTTCGGGTTCCCCTGTTCTGAATTTGTAAAATCATAAAAAATTTGGATAAAAATAATTAGGGGTTTAAATTTATATTTTTAGAATCCTGAATGAGTCTATTTTCAATATAAACAAACGGGAATATCATTTGAATTCTGTACAAGGAGATAATTAATTTTTAGTGAAGAAGGGGCAGAACTGTTAGACAGCAGAACAGGGGTAATTTTAAAGAATAAACTGTACTTATTGGATAAACTAAAAAATTCTGAAAATTTTATGATAAGAAGATATATGAGTCTAGTTTCAGGGAAAATTAGCGGATCTTAATTTTGAGTTCGATAGCTCCAGATATAAATAATTTAGTGACCATGATGCAGATAGACAGCTTGAATATTCATAAAAGTAAATAATAAAAATTATGGATAATGTTACTTACAAGTGTATTATCTACATTAAGGATGTGGAATGGAGAGGAGGAGGAGAAAAAATATGTATGAATATTCATCTAGCATGGCTAATTTGCATATTCTAGGCTCAAGGACTAAATTGAATAAAAGTAAAATTTTATGGGCAATTTTGTAAAAATGTAAAAAAATGATCAAATTGCATGAAATGGATTATTTTATTATTTAAATAAAAAAATTGAATGAAATTATTAATTTAGTTCAAGATCGGGAGAAAACATGTTTTAGGGATTAAATTAAAAAGTGTTGAAAGAATAAATTGAAAAGTGTTGAAATTATAGAAAATTCGATATTTTATAGAATTCATGGATTTATTATCAATATATATAAGAATAATAGCTGGAAATAAGGATTAAATTGCAAGAATTTTATTTTCCGACCCTAAGGATGAAATCGTCATTAATTAAGAGTTGGGGGCAAAATGGTAAATTTTGCCTAAAGCATTAATTAAATGCATTAGTATATGAAATGAATGAAAATGATGATCAAATTTATTTATAAAGATCCGAACGACTCAAATATGAGACTCGATCGTGAAAAGAAAAGATATCGGATTAATGAAATTATAAACACAAACAAGCAATGAGGTAAGTTTGTGTAACTTGAATTGTATTTTAAATACTTGAAATATGTGGTTATGTGATTAAAATATGATTTGAATATTCAATTCATGATATTTGATGAAATATTGATAATACTCGAAATAAATTGAAAATAAATCTCGGTTGAATGAAAAGGAAAAATTCGATGGATCTCGAAAAGGAATTGACGGTAAAAATGATCTAGCCGGACGGGTGATCCTATCCGATATAGCCCTCCCGAAGAATATGTGGAAAATGGATTTAGCCCGGACGGGTAATCCGAATTAGGGTGCAATTTAGCTGGGTGGTAATTGGATCCAAGCTCATTAGAGTAATTGTCGTTGCGAGGGATTTAGCTGGGTGGTAATCCCGACAATATTGTATGAGTTTATATTCTGAGGGATTTAGCTCGGGTGGTAATCCCACCGTAAGGATGAGGTTCACGGGAGTGTGCTCTCTAATATGAAACGTGTAAGACCATGGTTGAAAGATACCATGGCAACCTGATATGAAACGTGAAAGACCATGGTTGAAAGATACCATGGCAACTTGATATGAAATGTGTAAGACCATGGTTGAAAGATACCATGGCAACCTGATATGAAATGTGTAAGACCATGGTTGAAAGATACCATGGCAACGTGATATGAAATGAACAAGACCATGGTTGAAAGATATCATGGCAACATGACAGAAAATGAGTAAGACCATAGTTGAAAGATACTATGGCATCATGTCAAAGATGAATAAGACCGTGGATGGGAGATGCTATGACATCTGTTGAACAATTGATATCCAGGTAATATGTATCAGATGACGAATGGTTATATAAAATGGTTGTGTGTAATGTTTACAAGAACTGGTCATATGGAAATATATATGTACAAAATAGTTGTATGAAATAATTATGAAGATAGATAAACGAAATAAGTATGAGTACGTGGAAAAGAAATTATGTTAGGTTTGATATAAGCTATTATCGGAGTAAATATACATAAAATATATGGAAATGATGGAGTATGAAATATTAATATAATGAAATGAATCATATATGCTTATGAAGAAACGGTAAGAGCATAATATGTTTCATGACATGTACATATATGATTATCTTTGATATGTTGATACAAGAAAATTATGTAAGTTGAGACTATTATTGAACTCAAGTACGATATGTCGAGAAAATAGTTATATCAATGTTGAATTTATATGAGATATGTGCAAGTACACTAACAATATTACTGTTTGATGCTTATACAAGTACTAATCTGTTGATTGAATGGTAATATATTTATTTACATGATGCATTGAATCGGTAAGCATTTAAATTTTTTTAAGTAATCTGCAAATGGTAGTAATGCTCCGAAACCCTGTTCTGGCAATGGATACAGGTTAGGGGTGTTACAAAAAGAACTACCCAACACATGATCTTGAATTGGTAACCATAGTGTTTGTATTGAAAATCTGGAGGCATTATTTGTTTGGTGAAAAATGTCATATATTCACTGATCATAAAAGTTTGAAATATTTGATGTCACAGAAAGATTTAAACTTGAGACAGCGCAGATGGCTTAAATTACTGAAAGATTATGATATTGTTATTGACTACCATCCAGGAAAAGCCAATGTGGTGGCAGATGCCTTGAGCAAAATATCCCTATATACTTTGTGAGCAATGAATACTCGATTGTCATTATCTGATGATGGTTCAATCATAGCTGTGTTAAAAGCTAGATCAATGTTTTTATAGCAAATCTCTGAAGCTTGGAAAAATGATAGAAGTTGCAAGGAAAACGAATATAAAGGGGATCGACTATTGACTCAGAATTTCAAATCAGGACTGATGGTTGTTTGTTATTCAGAGGCAGAGTATGTATACTAAAAAGTTTAGAACTAGTACAGAAGATTCTGAATGAAGCTCATAATGGTAACATGTTTATACATCTTGGTAGTAATAAAATGTATAATGATATGAAAAAGATATACTGGTGGCCAAGAATGAAACGGGATATTTCTGAATTTGTATCTAAATGTTTAATATGTCAGCAAGTAAAAGTTGAACATTAGTTGTCTTTCAGACTACTATAGCCAGTTACGATACTAGGATGGAAATGGGAAAGAATTACTATGGTCTTTGTATCGGGGTTACCCCTATCTCCAAAGAAGAAAGATGTCATTTGGGTAATTGCTGATCAGTTGACAAAGTCTGCACACTTTATTCAAGTATGTATGGATTTTTCCTTGGATAGATTGGCTAAATCATATGTTTCTGAGATTGTCAGATTGCATGAAGTGCCTGTCTCTATTATTTCAAACAGAGACCCTCAGTTTACATCTCGATTCTAGAGAAAATTGTAAGAAGCTCTGGGTACTCAATTACACTTTAGTACTGCATTTCATCCCCGGACAGATGGTTAATCTGAGTGGGTAATACAGATCTTGGAAGATATGTTTCGATGTTGTATAGTTGAGTTTGAAGGTAACTGGGAAAAGTACTTGTCTTTAGTTGAATTTGCTTGTAATAACAGTTATCAGTACAGCATCAAAATGGCACCATATGAAGCATTGTATGGTCGCAAATGTAGAACTTCATTGTATTGGACAGAACTCAGTGAGAAAAAGTTACACGGAGTTGACTTAGTCTGGGAAACCGAGGAAAAAGTGAAAGTAATTTCAGACAGTTTGAAAGCAGCCTCTGATCATCAAAAGTCTTATGTTGATCTTAAACGAAAAGAAATAGAATTTCAAGTCAGTGACAAGGTATTCTTGAAAGTATCGCCTTGGAAGAAAGTTCTCCGGTTTGGTCATAAAGGAAAACTAAGTCCACGGCTCATTGGACCATATGAGATTACAGAAAGAATTGGACTGGTTGCATATCAATTAGCTTTACCACCAGAAATTGATCAAATTCATAATGTTTTTCATGTGTCAATGCTACGGCGGTACTGATCCGATCCTTCACATGTTATTTCTCCAACAGAGGTAGAGATTCAGCCTGATATGACATATAGTGAATACCAATCAAAATCTTAGCTCAGGAAACAAAAGAGTTAAGAAATAAAAAGGAAGCTTTAGTAAAAGTTCTTTGGCAACGACACGGTATTGAAGAGGCTACCTGGGAACCGAAGGATACTATGAGGAAGCAATACTCGAATCTTTTTACTAGTAATATTTTTTAGGACGAAAATCCTTAAAGAGGGGAGAGTTTTAACAGCCCATTTTTTAGTGAAATCGGAATAGTGGTTTCGAGACCACAGATCCGATCCGAAAGAAAAGTTTATTTTTATTTTATTATATGAACCGTATTATAATAGACATGTCGTGTGAAAAATTTGATATGAAAATTTTATGGATTAAGTGCTTAATTACGAGAAGGACTAAATAGCATAAAATGCAAAAGTTGAGTTCTAGTAGCTATAAGGATTAAATAGCTATGAAATTCAAATCTAGAGGTCCTTATTTGGTAACCATCAAAGAAAAATATGTAGAGTTTTTGTGACTCATCCATGGAAAAATTAGAAAAGAGTAGGGACTAAATTGGAAATTAAAATAATTATTTAATTAAAAGATTATAAAAAGAAATATCATCTTATTTTGTCATCTTCAACCCCAAAATTATATGGAAACCCTAGGAGAGAGAGAAAAAACTTTCAAGGCTTAATTGGGTAAGTTTCCTTGTCTCGTTTTTAATAATTTTGATATTTTTGAAACCGGGATATCTTAATCTATCTATTTGGGGGATTAATTTGAAAAGTTATCAAAGTATAAAAAATGGGCCACGGATGTACATGCTGAAAACTAGAAATTTATGGTAGAAAATGAAAGGTTGTTGATAGATAAACAACTTTTACAAAGTGATTTTGATGAAAACCTTATTTAGGGACTAAAATGTAAACTTGTGAAATTGAAGAAAAATTCTGAATTTTTATGAATACATGTGCTGTAAATTTTGTAATGGGATTTTGGTTAGGCTTGGAATAGGGAGTAAATTACACGAGTTTCATTTTTCGAGCCTAGGGACGAAATTGGAATTTTTAAAAAAGTAAGAGGAAATGATAATTTTGCGTAGGACGTAAATTGAGTCCAAATAAATATGAAATATGTGAAATTGATGATTAAAGCTATTTATATAGATCTGGACAACACAAATTTGAGGTTAGACCGAGGAAAAGAAAAGGTATCGGATTAGTAGATTTTATACGCGAACAAGTGTCGAGGTAAGTTTGTGTAACTTACTCGGGCATGTAAATATGTTTAATTGAATGTTGGGTTATATGGAATGTGACTTATATTGTTGTACATTACTTGAATGCTACAATGAGAAATTTAATACATGCTTGATATGGTGAAAAATGGTTAAGTCCCGATTGAATATTGAATTTCGATGAATATATGCACTTTCCCGAAATGAATAAGGTCCTACATTTGTTGCAGACAGGATTTAGCTCAAATGAGTAATCCTATTGACCTTGTTGTAGAAACGATTTATCCCGGACGGGTAATCCGGATATAATACCTCTCGGGTATACATTATGATTAGGGTTTAGCCTAGACTGGTAATCCTAATTGAACTCTTTAGAGCATACGTTATATAAAGGATTTAGCCTGGACTAATAATCTTGTTATAAGATATATGGCTCAAGAGTGTGTTCCTTGATTAAGTGCCCTAATGGGTACCCTTGAATAAGAAATTGACGGATTATTGAATCTTACACCTCGAGTGTACTACTTGAGCGTCCATCGGAATTTCAATGATTCAACGGACATAAAACTCTTGACATGGCATGAGAATTATGAGATGAAATGATAATGACTTGTAAGAATATTGCATGATGAACTCATCTATGTTTACTTGATTGATAAGAAGATTTTGGTGACTAACATGTTTGATTGATTAGATGTGTTTAGGCAATTTTGCTAATGGATGGAAACCATGATATTGTATGCTTAGATTTAAATTATGGGATTGGTAAGTTTAGTTTCCGTTATAGGAGCTTACTAAGCATGTAATGCTTACTCTGTTTTATTTTTCCCCTATTTTATAGTGCTCGGAAGCTCGAGAAGGTTGGAGATCATTGGAGCATCATCACATTATCAACTATTTATTTTAGGTATACTTAGTAAAATCATTTTGGTATAATGGCATGTATAGGACAACTTGACCACTAGTGGCTTGATAATGATGCTTGTAATCCAACCATTGCAATGGCTGGTAATATTTGTTTTGATATACTTGTAATGTCATGCTATGGTAGCTAAATATATATTAAATAGTTGATCAAGTTATGTCTAATATATGGATTGAATCAAGGTAAGATTGTGAGCATGTATGCATGTAATAATATGCCATGTTGAATGATGGAAATTGCTTAATTTGAATGCTTGAATTGGTTGGAATGTGCTTGGTATGTTTTAGTACAGGAAAATGGTAAACTTGGGTGACAAATGAGGCTAGGAAATGGCTTTATTTTGTCCACACAGGCAGACACACGGGCGTGTGTCTAGACCGTGTGTGACACATGGCCTGGTAACATGGGCATGTGGTTAGGCCGTGTGTCCTCTGCACCTTAATTTTGAGAAACAAAATGCTTAGAATTGAGAACATGTAATACCCTGAAAATATTTACAGTAAGATATTATCCTTGATATAGTAAAATAAGGAAATAGAGTGAAAAAAAAAGAAAGGAAATTTTGAGATATGTCAATATTGAGAAGTATATTATGATATATTAATTCAAGAAAGGACTAAATTGTAAAAGTGAGAAAAGTTTTGTTGCACAAGAGTAAATACTCAAAATTTGAGGGGTTAAAGTGTAAATATGAAAAATTTGAAGGACCAATAGTGTAAATATTTTAAGAGTGGAATAATCTAGAAACTAAGGAAAATGGATGAATTAGGACCAAATTGAATAGATGAAGAAATTATGAGGGACTAAATTACAATTTTACCAAATTAAATGATGACTTAAGGATGGAATTTTAAAAGATAATGAAGGGCAAAATGGTCAATTGGAAGAGAGAGAAATCTAGAAAGTAATAATGATGCTAGAGATATTTTGATATTTTATAATTATTTAATTAGATAAATATTATTTTATTAATATTTTAATAAGATATTTTATTATTATTTTATTAGTATATAAAGAAAGAAAGATGAGAAATTCTTATCCATATTTCCCATGCACTAACGTGAGAGAAAGAGAGGAAGAAAGAAAGTTTTGCTTTCTTTACAATTTAGTCCTTTTACCAAAAATTCACCATTTTCACCCAAAAATCAAATGAATTTCCATAGCTACCAAGAGAGAAAAATGTTAAGGAGACCATGGGGAGTTAGAATATCAAGTTGGATTCAAGAAATAGAAGCTGGAGGAGAGAGAAAATCAAGTTAAAGATTAGTATCAATAGAACAAGGTAAGTATATCAAGATTTCAATATGTTTTTAAGTTTGTTATTATTGACAAAGCATGGAAATAATGTTATAGTAGAGTTTTCTTACATAAGGTCCTATGTTCATGATATGTTAGTGAAGAGAAAATAAGAGAAAGTGATGAGAAATGGTGTAGAAAAAGAAAATAAGGGTGTTATAACATGGTAATTAATATTTTGTACTAAAACAGTTTTGGACAGCAGCAGTGGTCTAACTTTGAAAAATCATCAAAAATTGTAGAAATATAATTATAGGATGAATAAAATATGAAATTAAAGCTTATTAATTCTAGTTTCTTATAGAAGAAATTGTGTAAGCAATGGAATTGTAAATCATGAGATATGATGAATTTTGTGAGACAAGGTCAGAATGATTTCGGGTTCCCCTGTTCTGAATTTGTAAAATCATAAAAATTTGGATAAAAATAACTAGGGGTTTAAATTTATATTTTTAGAATCCTGAATGAGTCTATTTTCAATATAAACAAACGGGAACATCATTTGAATTCTGTACAAGGAGATAATTAATTTTTAGTGAAGAAGGGTCAGAACTGTTAGACAGCAGAACAGGGGTAATTTTAAAGAATAAACTGTACTTATTGGATAAACTAAAAATTCTGAAAATTTTATGGTAAGAATATATATGAGTCTAGTTTCAGGGAAAATTAGCGGATCTTAATTTTGAGTTCTATAGCTCCAGATATAAATAATTTAGTGACCATGATGCAGATAGACAGCTTGAATATTCATAAAAGTAAATAATAAAAATTATGGATAATGTTACTTACAAGTGTATTATCTACATTAAGGATGTGGAATGGAGAGGAGGAGAAGGAAAAATATGTATGAATATTCATCTAGCATGGCTAATTTGCATATTCTAGGCTCAAGGACTAAATTGAATAAAAATAAAATTTTATGGGCAATTTTGTAAAAATGTAAAAAATGATCAAATTGCATGAAATGGATTATTTTATTATTTAAATTACAAAATTGAATGAAATTATTAATTTAGTTCAAGATCGGGGGAAAACATGTTTTAGGGATTAAATTGAAAAGTGTTGAAAGAATAAATTGAAAAGTGTTGAAATTATAGAAAATTTTGATATTTTATAGAATTCATGGACTGTTATCAATATATATAAGAATAATAGCTGGAAATAAGGATTAAATTGCAAGAATTTATTTTCCTGACCCTAAGGATGAAATCGTCATTAATTAAGAGTTCAGGGGCAAAATGGTAAATTTTGCCTAAAGCGTTAATTAAATGCATTAGTATATGAAATGAATGAAAATGATGATCAAATTTATTTATAAAGATCCGAACGACTCAAATATGAGACTCGATCGTGAAAAAGAAAAGATATCGGATTAATGAAATTATAAACACAAACAAGCAATGAGGTAAGTTTGTGTAACTTGAATTGTATTTTAAATATTTGAAATATGTGGTTATGTGATGAAAATATGATTTGAATATTCAATTCCTGATATTTGATGAAATATTGATAATACTCGAAATAAATTGAAAATAAATCTCGGTTGAATGAAAAGGAAAAATTTGATGGATCTCGAAAAGGAATTGACGGTAAAAGGATCTAGCCGGACGGGTGATCCTATCCGATATAGCCCTCCCGAAGAAGAATATGTGTAAAATGGATTTATCCGGACGGGTAATCCGAATCAGGTCCGAATTTAGCTTTGGGTGGTAATTCAGATCCAAGCTCATTAGAGTAATTGTCGTTGCAGTGGGGATTTAGCTGGGTGGTAATCCCGACAATACTCTATGAGTTTATATTACAGGATTTAGCCTGGACTGTAATCCCCTTTGTAAGGATGAGGTTCGCGGAGTGTGCTCTCGATATGAAACGTGTAAGACCATGGTTGAAAGATACCATGGCAATCTGATTTGAAACATGAAAGACCATGGTTGAAAGATACCATGGCAACCTGATATGAAATGTGTAAGACCATGGTTGAAAGATACCATGGCAGCGTGATATGAAATGAACAAGACCATGGTTGAAAGATATCATGGCAACATGACAGAAAATGAGTAAGACCATAGTTGAAAGATACTATGGCATCATGTCAAAGATGAATAAGACCGTGGATGGGAGATGCTATGACATCTGTTGAACAATTGATATCCGGTAATATGTATCAGATGACGAATGGTTATATGAAATGGTTGTGTGTAATGTTTACAAGAACTGGTCATATGGAAATATATATGTACAAAATAGTTGTATGAAATAATTATGAAGATAGATAAACGAAATAAGTATGAGTACGTGGAATATAAATTATGTTAGGTTTGATATAAGCTATTATCGGAATAAATATACATAAAATATATGGAAATGATGGAGTATGAAATATTAATATAATGAAATGAATCATATATGCTTATGAAGAAACGGTAAGAGCATGATATGTTTCATGACATGTACATATATGATTATCTTTGATATGTTGATACAAGAAAATTATGTAAGTTGAGACTATTATTGAACTCAAGTACGATATGTCGAGAAAATAGTTATATCAATGTTGAATTTATATGAGATATGTGCAAGTACACTAACAATATTACTGTTTGATGCTTATACAAGTACTAATCTATTGATTGAATGGTAATATATTTATTTACATGATGCATTGAATCGGTAAGCATTTAAATTTTTTTTTAAGTAATCTGCAAATGGTAGTAATGCTCCGAAACCCTGTTCTGGCAACGGATACGGGTTAGGGGTGTTACAGAACACGGGTAGAGACACGGATGTGTGTCTCAACCATGTGTGCTACATGGCCTAGAACACAAGTGTGTGTCTTGGCCGTGTGAAACTTGCACCTAATTTTGAATTAAATTAATTAACCATACAGCCTAGCACACGGGTGTGTGGCATGGTCGTGTGCACAAGTTAGAGAGTTACACGGGGTCGAACACGGCCTCTAGTACAAGCGTGTCCTGGGGTTACACGGGTGTGTCCCTTGGACCACATGGGCATGTGGGCCCTGCATCCTGGAAATTTTTTGTAATTTCGCAAAAAATTCTCAGAGCTCCTAATTAAGTCCCGAATCGATTCTAATGCTTGTATTGGGCCTCAAAGGTCCAATTAAGAGACGTTTTGAATTATCTCGGTTAATAAATAGTAATTTACCTAAATTATTTATAAAATGTTCTGAAAGTTCCGATAATGCTCTAAAACCCTATTCTAATGACGACTACAGGTTAGGGGTGTTACACCGGGTCTTTCAATCTTCATGGTACTTTTCTAGAAATAATTACACTACAAGAAGCACTTAAATTAACATGTTCTCCTACCTTGGTTTTCTTATGCTTTTCCATCATCTCCTTTAAAAACTTAGCATATTTGGGAACCTTCTTAATTAACTTGATCAAAGGTAGGTTAACGTTTAAGGTTTTTAAAAAAAACTAAAAAATTCATCCTTGTCCCATTTTTTTCTTTCTTCTAATCTTGATGGAAATGAGACTTTCGTGATTCCAACATCTTTAGGTGTCTCTTTTCCCTTCTCACCCGCTGGCGCATTCTCCTCCTCTAGTTCAGGTTCGTCTTCCACTTCTAGGGAATTGACTTGAGGTTATCAGTATTATTCAAAGTTTCCTCTAGGGTAGGTATTTATGGGCTACTCAGTACCTTGCCCGATCGAAGTGCTATAGCTTTCACATGCTCTTTACCTTCCCTTCGTGGATTTTTTTTTGTATTGCTAGGAGTACCTATTCCAATTTGTCTTTTAATGCCGCTCATCATACTCATCAATTGGCTCATTTGATATTTGAGCTTAGTCATTGTTCTTGTTGAGTTAGTGCACTCAAATTGCATCTACTTGACATCTATTCTGTAACAGCTCATTTTTAGTCATATCAGAACAGTGGTTTCAGGACCACAAATCCAAAGTTGAAATATTTATTTGATTATTTTTTTAATTTCTACAGTATGATATTATGTTGGTGTGAAAATTTCGTTAAGAAATTTTATTGTTTGAATGTTCATTTTGATAAAAATGACTAAATCGCGTAGTGTTCTATTAGCTAAAGGTCTCTAATAACTATAGAACCTTCATGTTTTAGCCTTAAGTTGTAATTAGACAATTGGTTGTCTAAATGGACATTTATGGACTTATAATAAGTGATTTAAGTGATTAATACTAAAGGTTAAAATAGTAAATTATAAAATAACTTAGTAAAATAGTAGAAAATGTTGTATCATCTTCTCCACTAAGTATCCACCACCGAAAATAAGGGTTTGAAAAGCCATTAGAGAGCTTGAAGCATTGAGCTTGAAGCATTGAGCTTGAAGCATTCGACACTTTCAATTTCTAGCATGTAAGTGATTTTGACTTGGTTTTTACTAATTTCTATGTTTTTGAAACCGTTGCAACAAGGTCTAGCTAGTCAAGGGACTAATTTGCAAAACTGTTAAAGATTTTGAATGTTTCCATTGATGAATACATGAGTATTTTGATGTTTGATGATAGATTTTGAATGTTTGGTGATAATTATATAAGTTTTGTTAAGTGATTTTTAGTGAAAATGCAAATTAGGGGTTAAATTGTGAAATGTGGAAACTTTGTGGTTAAAATGTGAAATAAATAAAAAATGGGCTACTAGGGGCATAATAGTAATTCTACTAGGCTTGGGTTGTGATGAAATTGAATGAATTTTGTTTTACGAGCCTAGGGAATAAATTGTGAAAGTGGTGAAACATTAGGGGCAAATGTGTAAATGTGCTTAAATGTGTATTTTGGATTAAATTGAATAGAGAGATTATTAAATAAGTTAGTTTTGAATATATTTAGATTAAGAAAAGCAAAATTCGGATCTAGATCGGGGGAAAACTAAAGTTATCTACTAATCGACCTATTTTGTTGTTTTCACATCCGAGATAAGTTCGTATATTATAAGTTTTGATATAAATGTATTTCATATGTTTTGATATTTCATAAATTGTGAATACGAGACTATGGATATGATCGATAGTGATTCGACAATGATTTGACATTCGAAATCCTGGTTGAACCTTAGGAATAGTTTAGGATACTAGTGACAGGTCATTGGAGAATATATCGAGTTGGCTTCGGACCATGATATTAGCACTTCGGGTGCAAGTTTTACCGATTTGGCTTCGAGCCATGAATATCAGTTGATTTGGCTTTAGACCATGAAACCAGTATCTCGGATATAAGCTACCATGATTTGGCTTCAGGCTATGGTATAGGTACTTAATGTGCGAGACTCTTGAGTATCTAAATTTTATTTCGAATGGTTCAACGAGCAAATAAAAGATGTGATTGAGAATGAGAATGATATGAGATGGTATAGGTACGTACATAACATGTATAAGTTTTGGTTCGAACTAACTTGTGAAAAATGTGATTGATATCATAATTGTGTATATGAAAGGTTTGTTAGCTAATATATGCTAAATGTTGATATATTTAAATTGTTGTATTATAATCTTAAGATTGAATTAAGTTGATTGTATACAAGCTTACTAAGCTTTATAGCTTACTTTGTTTATTTTCCCAAGTTTTATAGTGTTATCAAGCTTGCTCGGATACGGGGATCGTCAGAGATCGCTTCACACTATCCACCTATCCTATGAACTTTGGTATTTTGAGTATATTACATGTATAGAGACTTTGGTCATGTTGGTTATGTTTTGGTAATGATTTTGGCCATTTGAATTGGCTTGCAAATGTATATGTTTTGGTTTGTATATGTAGCCATGAGTAATGACTTATTTGGAGTTATTTTGGTATGGTTGAATCATGTATTGATATATGTGTTTATGCTTTGTGGTATGAGTTATTTGATGGTTGTGTGATGCTTGATGGCTATAGGTATTATGTGTATCAAATGGTTGAGTTAAAGATAATGGTATACTTATGAAATTAGGCTTGATATTGCATATTTGAGTTTAGCCATTTTTGATGATTTAAGGAAGTAAAGTTTGGTAGAATTGGTAGGGGATGTTTTGGTGATTTGTGTATATGTAAAATGGAAGTATGGATGTGTAGGATTTATGTTTGAATTTGTAATGCCTCATACCCGAGACCGTTGCCGGAGTCAAACACGAGGTGTTAACAGACTTAATTCATTGCTTAAACAGTTCAAACAATTTAATTTTAGAAATTCCAGACAAGCTGGCTAACTGCGTCACAGTCGCTTAAAAATTCATATCTCAAGTTCTGAAACTAAAAATCAAATTTTGTAAATTTTCCCTGAAACTAGACTCATATATCTATTTACTAATTTTTTTCTAGAATTTTTGGCTAGGCCAATTAGTACAGTTTATTAGTTAAAGTCTCCCCTATTTCAGGGTTCGACTGCTCTGACCTCTGTGTATTACGAATCATATATATCTCTGTACAGAATTTCAATGACTATGAAGTTTATTTCTATTAAAACTAGACTCAATAAGAAATATGTACATATAAATTATGACTTCTAATTATTTTTATACAATTTATGGTGAATTTCCAAAGTCAGAACAGGGGATCCAGAAATTGCTCTGGCCCTGTTTCACAAAAATTTGAACATCTCATAAAATATAACTCATATACCTGATTTGTTTCTTCCATATGAAAATAGACTCATAGTTATTCAATTACATATTTTATTCATCATCTAATTATATCTCTACTATTTTTAATGACTTTTCAAATTCACGTCACTACTGCTGTTTGAATCTATTTTATGGTAAATTTTACCTATTTCATGGTTTCCATGGATTAACTAGCAATTTGACATACATAACACCAAATATGATTTTAATTAGCCATTCCAACGGCTAATCATTACCAAGCGTTTTTATACTACTCAATAACCATATCATAAGACCATATATACAAAATGATTATAATGTTATACATGCCATACTCAAAATATACAAGCCATTATGCCAAGATGGTATACGGATAGTGTGAACGTGCCTCCGACCGTTCCCGATTTCTGAGCTGGCTTGTCAACACTACAAGGAATGAAAAGGAGGGAGTAAGCATTAATGCTTAGTAAGTTCACATGCAAATAGCAAGTAACATAACCATATAAGCAAACGTAAAACATCATTTGCATAATCATCACCAAGACATTCATATCATATTTTCATTTATCATCTTACCATATTGTTGTTATATCGATTTTTCAACCCGAGGGTTAAGTACATACCTGTTCAAAGTATCCATTTCACAACACTTACCAATACGTCCCTTTCATCTTGAGTATTTCTCCATTTGAGTAGAACTTTACCCGTTGAACACATCGAAATATAATTCGGATACATAGAAAGTTTGCACGTAAGTGCCACATATGTAGCCAAGCTACTATGTAACCCGCCCATAAGCGAACTCGGACTCAACTCAACGAGCTCGGGCATTCGCATCCATAAGTGAACTCGGACTCAACTCAACGAGCCCGGATGCCTAGTTACATCTCACGAACTCGGACTCAACTCAACGAGTTCGGACATTCGCATCCATAAGTGAACTCGGACTCAACTCAACGAGTTTGGATGCTCAACCATCCTAGTGACATGTCACTTGTATCCTAATCTATTCCTAAGGTTCAAACGGGATTTTCCTCGAACACATATCCTTGCTGTCTTCCGTAGAATGCCGAACCAATACTCGGTAATAATTTATATATTATTCGAAATTAACCACAAAGCATATATTTCATAATAAAAATCAGCATATC
This sequence comes from Gossypium longicalyx, assembly GCA_025698465.1. NCBI lineage: Eukaryota > Viridiplantae > Streptophyta > Magnoliopsida > Malvales > Malvaceae > Gossypium > Gossypium longicalyx. The sequence continues at coordinate 51,531,686 of CM046995.1, forward strand.
ATATAATTAACATCTATAACTTAAAAATAACCATTATGCTACATTATTTACACATGAACTTACCTCGTATGCGAAAATGGCTACTTTTACTATTTCGTCCACAACTTGGTATTTTCCCCATTTTAGCCCGAATTTCAATTTTCCTTGCTCTATCATTTAAAATATAGTCTAATTAGTACTCACACTATTCAAATTGACCCAAAATCATATTTTGGAAAAATTACAATATTGCCCCTAAACTTTTTCATATTTACACTTTTGTCCCAAAGCTCGTAAATTAAACTTCAGCCTATTTTATTATGTTTTATGACACGCTGATCATTTTTCCCTTCTATGGCAACATCAAATTCTCACTCTAACATGTACTTATGACTATTAGGTATTTTTACCGATTAAGCCCTTTTGCTCGTTTTCACTTAAAACTGAGTAGCACAAGTTGTCTAACATAATTTAAAACCCCATATTCTATCATAAAACACCAAAATGCACAAATTTCACCTATGGGTATTTTTCCAAATATGAACCCTAGGTTGAATTATTGCTAGCATAAGCTTACTCTAGCTACCAGGACTCCAAAAACGTAAAGAACTTGAAAAACGGGGCTAGAATGGACTTACAATCGAGCTTGGAAGCTTGAAAAACCGTAGCCATGGTTTCTCCTTGCTATATTCGGCCATGGGGTTGAAGATGAGAAAAATTGGCTTTTAATTTTGTATTTTAATTCATTTTACCCCTAAATGACCAAAATGCCCTTACTACTAAACTTTCCAAAAATTCCATCCATGTCCAATTTTTGTCCATAAACTTAGAAATTGGTAAAATTGCTATTTAAGACCTCCTAATTAATATTCAAAAGTAATTTCATACTAAAAACTTTTATAATGCAAGTTTTGCAACTTATTCAATTTAGTCCCTAATTTCAAATTAAGCACTTTATGCATAGAATTTCATCACGAAATTTTCACACAATCATGCAATCATATCATAAACATCAAAATAATTATAAAATAATTATTTATATCTCAGATTTTGTGGTCACAAAACCACTATTCCGACTAGGCCCAAAATCAGGATATTACAACTCTCCCCCCTTTAGGGATTTTCGTCCCCGAAAGTCTTACTAGAAAAGTGGTCTTCACTTTTAATCTCATATTCGGTGCCGAAGAACTTTCACTTAGGCTGTACCTCCAATACATCTCTTTAATTTCTCATATGATCTGAAAGCTTGCAGTCTCAACTCTCAACTGTTCTTAAATTTTCAACCCTTCTCAGTTTCCCATGATATCATGACATAAAACCCGGATCTTAACTTGATTAATGGAGACCAGAATTCCAAGAAATCCAACAATCAAAGAGACCTGAAATTCCATGAATCTGATGAGTAGGAAATCATTCAATACAGATATGATTTATAGATCTCGCCAAACATTTAATAATAGGATACATCACATTTTCCTCTTTCTGCCATGGAAATAATTCTGATATGGCCTCAAGAATAATCCTTCTCATTTCCATTCCAATATCAACATTGACAAGGATAATTTTGATAGATCCCAATGCTCGGCTTTAACCCCTTTAACAACTCAGATTTTATGTAACATCGAATGCTCTACACTATCACATTACCTCACCGTCTTGAAACACATCACAATTCATACAACAGTACATTACTGAAAGTCAGGAAGTCTTTACTCAATGCAGACTAGTCTAGTTCAGACGCTTCGGTTACCAATATTCTCATCTATCCTAACTTTGTCAACATGTAATAAACTTTTCAGCTTTCACAAAATGAAAACCTTATCATTCGTAGTGACTTTAACTAATATCAAACTTTTTCTAATAAATATACACTTCTCGTTCAGACTATTTACTCTTTTATCCGTACAAAATGAAATTCTATTATCAGACTTGGGAAAAATAATCCTGAAATAATTGTCACATGAAATCTTTCAAACAGATAATTCACCATACCGACTGAAACTCGCACTTTTATCACTTATGCCTTTACTGATGTAAAATCCTTACACAGAAATTAGAAAAAAAAAAAACCTCAATACTAAAATCACCACATTATCAAGATCAAATTAGAAGTATAGTCATATTTGACATGATTATCACGAGCTGAAGAACGCACTTTGAACACGAGTCATAATTTAAAAATTATGGAACAAAGATAATAAGAAAACCGAATAAAGAAACCCAAGATACGATACTACGCTGGAGAATCAAAAACCAAGCCGGAGAATCGAAAACCAAACTCATAGAGAAAATACGGAATACCCCGATAATTCTTCAAAGAAAGAAAGTCGAAAAGGAAAAGAAAGTCCAAAAGAAAACATCATTTAATCCCACTGGAATCAAATATAACAAGAATAATATATCTTCCCATACATATATATCAGATGAAGCATCAAGTAGAAGAAACAGAATCATAATATCATATGTATTCTCTCATCAATTTTTATCAGACGAAATGAAATAGAATACCCGATGAAATAGAGCAATATAAATTATAAACCAGTCAGACTACCAATGCTTTCATCCAACACCAGGATTAAAAGACATTCCCATATAACAAGAATTTCTTCAGAAGATCAATAGCCATAGAAATATTTCTGAGAACGGGTAAACATATAGAACATCTCAAAAGAGATCGCTAAATCTGTCCGGTCATAACTATCACACTCGAGATAGTTCACATTTCAAATATCATTTCCCCAACTAGTTCTGCCGCCACAAATTTCATATTAAACCATTCACTAAAGAAGGCGATTCTGAATAAATTTCGATTTACACTTTTCTCGACCTTGCACTGAGTAATTCGGTTTACCAAGGAGAATTCCTTTTCTAATCGGAAGCGATTGCATAATTCTAGTAATCTTTACGTCAATCCGATACTTTACTGGCTCTGACTTTACTTATCAGCTCATTTTCAATCTCTGATCATACTTATAATTATTCTATCACTGAACTCTTTGTGTTCTCAACCGGAAACTTATTCAATACAAATCTCATGAAATTCCATTATAAGTACCACTTCGGTAAGGGGGAAGGGTTGTAGGACCTCTGACTCGACTTTCTTATACATACACATATGACACAACTTCCATCATCATAACAACATCATCAAAATCATGTCATTCATTCATGTTGGCTTACACCAATTTTCCTATTGTCCCGTTTAGACAATATACTTATGCATACATTCTATGTTTTCTAGATAGCTTTACTTATCCATTCATTTAATTAAATTAAGTCATGCTCATGACCCCATATAAGGCCAAACAAACATAGATATTTGCACCACAATCATAACTTTCATTTCGTGCATCATCATGTACATATCATTACAATCATATAATTCAGTCCAATAATTTAACACAGATAAGTTCATTTCATTATAATCCTTTATCTCATAAAAAATTATATATCATTAGCATTCATCAACATTCGACGTCCAAATCAAAACAAGGACATTTTCATTCGTATCATAATATTATGACTTTTATTCATACCTCTACTACTTTCTATTTATTCCGTTCATCTTATCAAGTAAGCCATATACACTACATCATATGAGCATTAAGCAAATATGAATATTTATCACATATGTCTCGTAAACCTTTATTCATACTTTTCTGAATCGATACTTATCATAATCATAATTTTACTCAAATACCTTCACATAACATTGAACATGGTCGGCGCAGCTCGGTTGGAGAGTACCCTGTCTAAATAAGACGGTACTCATACGCGTCGGAAGACATCACACTATCACAAATCAGTGGCATGTATAGCTAAACATTTACACATGCTAGGTTAGTCCGAGAACTAACTAAACCTACTCTGATACCACCAAATGTAACGTCCCGTACCCGAGACCGTTGCCAGAGTCGAACACGAGGTGTTAACAGACTTAATTCATTGCTTAAACAGTTCAAACAATTTAATTTTAGAAATTCCAGACAAGCTGGCTAACTGCGTCACAGTCGCTTAAAAATTCATATCTCGAGTTCTGAAAATAAAAATCCAATTCTGTAAATTTTCCCTGAAACTAGACTCATATATCTATTTACTAATTTGTTTCTAGAATTTTTGGTTAGGCCAATTAGTACAATTTATTAGTTAAAGTCTCCCCTATTTCAGGGTTTGACTGCTCTGACCCTGTATATTACGAATCAGATATCTCTCTGTACAGAATTTTAATGACTATGAAGTTTGTTTCTCTTAAAACTAGACTCAATAAGAAATCTGTACATATAAATTATGACTTCTAATTATTTTTATACAATTTATGGTGAATTTCCAAAGTCAGAACAGGGGATCCAGAAATTGCTCTGGCCCTGTTTCACAAAAATTTAAACATCTCATAAAATATAACTCATATACCTGATTCGTTTCTTCCATATGAAAATAGACTCATATTTCTTCAATTCCATATTTTATTCATCATCTAATTATATCTCTACTATTTTTAATGACTTTTCAAATTCACATCACTACTGCTGTTTGAATCTATTTTATGGTAAATTTTACCTATTTCATGGTTTCCATGGATTAACTAGCAATTTGACATACATAACACCAAATATGATCTTAATTAGCCATTCCAATGGCTAATCATTACCAAGCATTTTTATACTACTCAATAACCATATCATAAGACCATATATACAAAATGATTATAATGCTATACATGCCATACTCAAAATATACAAGCCATTATGCCAAGATGGTATACGGATAGTGTGAGCGTGCCTCCGACCGTTCCCGATTTCCGAGCTGGCTTGTCAGCACTACAAGGAATGAAAAGGAGGGAGTAAGCATTAATGCTTAGTAAGTTCACATGCAAATAGCAAGTAATATAACCATATAAGCAAACATAAAACATCATTTGCATAATCATCACCAAGACATTCATATCATATTTTCATTTATCATTTTACCATATTGTTGTTATATCGATTTTTCAACCCGAGGGTTAAGTACATACCTGTTCAAAGTATCCATTTCACAACACTTACCAATACGTCCCTTTCATCTTGAGTATTTCTCCATTTGAGTAGAACTTTACCCGTTGAACACATCGGAATATAATTCAGATACATGGAAAGTTTGCACATAAGTGCCACATATGTAGCTAAGCTACTATGTAACCCGCCCATAAGCGAACTCGGACTCAACTCAACAAGCTCGGGCGTTCGCATCCATAAGTGAACTCGGACTCAACTCAACGATCTCGGATGCCTAGTTACATCTCACGAACTCGGACTCAACTCAGCGAGTTCGGACATTCGCATCCATAAGTGAACTCGGACTCAACTCAACGAGTTCGGATGCTCAACCATCCTAGTGACATGTCACTTGTATCCTAATCTATTCCTAAGGTTCAAACGGGATTTTCCTCGAACACATATCCTTGCTGTCTTCCGTAGAATGCTGAACCAATACTCGGTAATAATTTATATTTTATTCGAAATTAACCACGAAGCATATATTTCATAATAAAATTCAGCATATCATATAATTAACATCAATAACTTATAAATAACCATTATGCTACATTATTTACACATGAACTTACCTCGTATGCGAAAATGGCTACTTTTACCATTTCATCCACAACTTGGTATTTTCCCCATTTTAGCCCGAATTTCAGTTTTCCTTGCTCTATCATTTAAAATATAGTCTAATTAGGACTCACATTATTCAAATTGACCCAAAATCATATTTTAGAAAAATTACAATTTTGCCCCTAAACTTTTGTATATTTACACTTTTGCCCCAGAGCTCGTAAATTAAACTTCAGCCTATTTTATTATGTTTTATGACACGCTGATCATTTTTCCCTTCTATGACAACATCAAATTCTCACTCTAACATGTACTTATGACTATTAGGCATTTTTACCGATTATGCCCTTTTGCTCGTTTTCACTTAAAACTGAGTAGCACAAGTTGTCTAACATAATTTAAAACCTCATATTCTATCATAAAACACCAAAATACACAAATTTCACCTATGGGTATTTTTCCAAATATGAACCCTAGGTTGAATTATTGCTAGCATAAGCTTAATCGAGCTACCGGGACTCCAAAAACGTAAAGAACTTGAAAAACGGGGCTAGAATGGACTTACAATCGAGCTTGGAAGCTTGAAAAACCCTAGCCATGGTTTCTCCTTGCTATATTCGGCCGTGGGGTTGAAGATGAGCAAAATTGGCTTTTAATTTTGTTTTTTAATTCATTTTACCCCTAAATGACCAAAATGCCCTTACTACTAAACTTTCCAAAAATTCCATCCATGTCCAATTTTTGTCCATAAACTTAGAAATTGGTAAAATTGCTATTTAAGACCTCCTAATTAATATTCCAAAGTAATTTCATACTAAAAACTTCTAGAATGCAAGTTTTGCAACTTATTCGATTTAGTCCCTAATTTCAAATTAAGCACTTTATGCATAGAATTTCGTCACACGAAATTTTCACACAATCATGCAATCATATCATAAACATCAAAATAATTATAAAATAATTATTTCTATCTTAGATTTTGTGGTCACAAATCCACTATTCGACTAGGCCCAAAATCGAGGATATTACAACTCTCCCCCTTTAGGGATTTTCGTCCCCAGAAAATCTTCTTTGGAAAAGTGGTCTTCACTTTTAATCTCATATTCGGTGCCGAAGAACTTTCACTTAGGCTGTACCTCCAATACATCTCTTTAATTTCTCATATGATCCGAAAGCTTGCGGTCTCAACTCTCAACTGTTCTTAAATTTTCAACCCTTCTCGGTTTCCCATGATATCATGACATAAAACCGGATCTTAACTTGATTAATGGAGACCAGAATTCCAAGAAATCCAACAATCAAAGAGACACTGAAATTCCATGAATCGATGAGTAGGAAATCATTCAATCTGAGATATGATTTATAGAACTCGCCAAACATTTAACAATAGGATACATCACATTTTCCTCTTTCTGCCATGGAAATAATTCTGATATGGCCTCAAGAATAATCCTTCTCATTTCCATTCCAATATCAACATTGACAAGGATAATTTTGATAGATCCCAATGCTCGGCTTTAACCCCTTTAACAACTCAGATTTTATGTAACATCGAATGCTCTAAACTATCACATTACCTCACCGTCTTGAAACACATCACAATTCATACAACAATACATTACTGAAAGTCAGGAAGTCTTTACTCAATGCAGACTAGTCTAGTTCAGACGCTTCGGTTACCAATATTCTCATCTATCCTAACTTTGTCAACATGTAATAAACTTTTTAGCTTTCACAAAATGAAAACCTTATCATTCGTAGTGACTTTAACTAATATCAAACTTTTTCTAATAAATATACACTTCTCATTCAGACTATTTACTCTTTTATCCGTACAAAATGAAATTCTATTATCAGACTTGGGAAAAATAATCCTGAAATAATTGTCACATGAAATCTTTCAAATAGATAATTCACCATACCGACTGAAACTCGTGCTTTTATCACTTATGCCTTTACTGATGTCAAATCCTTACACAGAAATTAGAAAAAAAACCCCAATACTAAAATCACCGCATTACCAAGATCAAATTAGAAGTATAGTCATATTTGACATGATTATCACGAGCTGAAGAACGCACTTCGAACACAGTCATAATTGACAAATTATGGAACAAAGATAACAAGAAAACCGAATAAAGAAACCCAAGATATGATACTATGCTGGAGAATCGAAAACCAAACTCATAGAGAAAATACGGAATACCCCGATAATTCTTCAAAGAAAGAAAGTCCAAAAGAAAACATCATTTAATCCCACTGGAATCAAATATAACAAGAACAATGTATCTTCCCATACATATATATCAGATGAAGCATCAAGTAGAAGAAACAGAATCATAATATCATATGTATTCTCTCATCAATTTTTATCAGACGAAATGAAATAGAATACCCGATGAAATAGAGCAATATAAATTATAAACCGGTCGGACTACCAATGCTTTCATCCAACACGTGGATTAAAAGACATTCCCATATAACAAGAATTTCTTGAGAAGATCAATAGCCATAGAAATATTTACGAGAACGGGTAAACACATAGAACATCTCAAAAGAGAGCGCTAAATCTGTCGAGTCATAACTATCACACTCAGATAGTTCACATTTCAAATATCATTTCCCCAACTAGTTCTGCCGTCACAAATTTCATATTAAACCATTCACTAAAAGAGGCCGATTCTGAATAAATTTTGATTTACACTTTTCTCGACCTTGCACTGAGTAATTCGGTTTACCAAGGAGAATTCCTTTTCTAAGCTGGAGCAAAGTGCATAATTCGAGTAATCTTTACGTCAATGACGATACTTTACTGGCTCTGACATTACTTTTCAGCTCATTTTCAATCTCTGATCATACTTATAATTATTCTATCAGTGAACTCTTTGTGTTCTCAACCGGAAACTTATTCAATACAAATCTCATGAAATTCCATTATAAGTACCACTTGTAAGGGGAAGGGTTGTAGGACCTCTGACTCGACTTTCTTATACATACACATATGACACAACTTCCATCATCATAACAACATCATCAAAATCATGTCATTCATTCATGTTGGCTTACACCAATTTTCCTATTGTCCCATTTAGACAATATACTTATGCATACATTCTATGTTTTCTAGATAGCTTTACTTATCCATTCATTTAATTAAATTAAGTCATGGTCATGACATCATATAAGGCCAAACAAACATAGATATTTGCACCACAATCATAACTTTCATTTCGTGCATCATCATGTACATATCATTACAATCATATAATTCAGTCCAACAATTTAACACAGATAAGTTCATTTCATTATAATCCTTTATCTCATAAAAAATTATATATCATTAGCATTCATCAACATTCGACGTCCAAATCAAAACAAGGACATTTTCATTCGTATCATAATATTATGACTTTTATTCATACCTCTACTACTTTCTATTTATTCCGTTCATCTTATCAAGTAAGCCATATACACTACATCATATGAGCATTAAGCAAATATGAATATTTATCACATATGTCTCGTAAACCTTTATTCATACTTTTCTGAATCGATACTTATCATAATCATAATTTTACTCAAATACCTTCACATAACATTGAACATGGGTGGCGCAGCTCGGTTGGAGAGTACCCTGTCTAAATAAGACGGTACTCATACGCGTCGGAAGACATCACACTATCACAGATCAGTGGCATGTATAGCTAAATTTTACACATGCTAGGTTAGTCCGAGAACCGACTAAACCTGCTCTGATACCACCAAATGTAACGTCCCGTACCCGAGACCGTTGCCAGAGTCGAACACGAGGTGTTAACAGACTTAATTCATTGCTTAAACAGTTCAAACAATTTAATTTTAGAAATTCTAGACAAGCTGGCTAACTACGTCACAGTCGCTTAAAAATTACTATCTCGAGTTCTGAAAATAAAAATCCAATTCTGTAAATTTTCCCTGAAACTAGACTCATATATCTATTTACTAATTTGTTTCTAGAATTTTTGGTTGGGCCAATTAGTACAGTTTATTAGTTAAATTCTCCCCTATTTCAAGGTTTGACTGCTCTGACCCTGTGTATTACGAATCAGATATCTCTCTGTACAGAATTTCAATGACTATGAAGTTTGTTTCTCTTAAAACTAGACTCAATAAGAAATCTGTACATATAAATTATGACTTCTAATTATTTTTATACAATTTATGGTGAATTTCCAAAGTCAGAACAGGGGATCCAGAAATCGCTCTGGCCCTGTTTCACAAAAATTTAAACATCTCATAAAATATAACTCATATACCTGATTCGTTTCTTCCATATGAAAATAGACTCATAGTTCTTCAATTCCATATTTTATTCATCATCTAATTATATCTCTACTATTTTTAATGACTTTTCAAATTCACGCCACTACTGCTGTCTGAATCTATTTTAATGTAAATTTTACCTATTTCATGGTTTCCATGGATTAACTAGCAATTTGACATACATAACACCAAATATGATCTTAATTAGCCATTCCAATGGCTAATCATTACCAAGCATTTTTATACTACTCACTAACCATATCATAAGATCATATATACAAAATGATTATAATGCTATACATGCCATACTCAAAATATACAAGCCATTATGCCAAGATGGTATACGGATAGTGTGAGCGTGCCTCCGACCGTTCCCGATTTTTGAGCTGGCTTGTCAGCACTACAAGGAATGAAAAGGAGGGAGTAAGCATTAATGCTTAGTAAGTTCACATGCAAATAGCAAGTAACATAACCATATAAGCAAACATAAAACATCATTTGCATAATCATCACCAAGACATTCATATCATATTTTCATTTATCATTTTACCATATTGTTGTTATATCGATTTTTCAACCCGAGGGTTAAGTACATACCTATTCAAAGTATCCATTTCACAACACTTACCAATACGTCCCTTTCATCTTGAGTATTTCTCCATTTGAGTAGAACTTTACCCGTTGAACACATCGGAATATAATTCGGATACATGGAAAGTTTGCACATAAGTGCCACATATGTAGCCAAGCTACTATGTAACCCGCCCATAAGCGAACTCGGACCCAACTCAACGAGCTCGGATGCCTAGTTACATCTCACGAACTCGGACTCAACTCAACGAGTTCGGACATTCGCATCCATAAGTGAACTCGGACTCAACTCAACGAGTTCGGATGCTCAACCATCCTAGTGACATGTCACTTGTATCCTAATCTATTCCTAAGGTTCAAACGGGATTTTCCTCGAACACATATCCTTGCTGTCTTCCGTAGAATGCCGAACCAATACCCGGTAATAATTTATATTTTATTCGAAATTAACCACAAAGCATATATTTCATAATAAAAATCAGCATATCATATAATTAACATCAATAACTTAAAATAACCATTATGCTACATTATTTACACATGAACTTACCTCGTATGCGAAAATGGCTACTTTTACCATTTCGTCCACAACTTGGTATTTTCCCCATTTTAGCCTGAATTTCAGTTTTCCTTGCTCTATCATTTAAAATATAGTCCAATTAGGACTCACATTATTCAAATTGACCCAAAATCATATTTTGGAAAAATTACAATTTTGCCCCTAAACTTTTGCATATTTACACTTTTTCCCCAAAGCTCGTAAATTAAACTTCAGCCTATTTTCTTATGTTTTGTGACATGCTGATCATTTTTCCCTTCTATGGCAACATCAAATTCTCACTCTAACATGTACTTATGACTATTAGGTTTTTTTACCGATTAAGCCCTTTTACTCGTTTTCATTTAAAATCGAGTAGCATAAGTTGTCTAACATTATTTAAAACCTCATATTCTATCATAAAACACCAAAATACACAAATTTCACCTATGGGTATTTTTCCAAATATGAACCCTAGGTTGAATTATTGCTAGCATAAGCTTAATCGAGCTACCGGGACTCCAAAAACGTAAAGAACTTGAAAAACGAGGCTAGAATGGACTTACAATCTAGCTTGGAAGCTTGAAAACCCCTAGCCATGGTTTCTCCTTGCTATATTCGGCCATGGGGTTGAAGATGAGCAAAATTAGCTTTTAATTTTGTATTTTAATTCATTTTACCCCTAAATGACCAAAATGCCCTTACTACTAAACTTTCCAAAAATTCCATCCATGTCCAATTTTTGTCCATAAACTTAGAAATTGGTAAAATTGCTATTTAAGACCTCCTAATTAATATTCCAAAGTAATTTCATACTAAAAACTTCTAGAATGCAAGTTTTGCAACTTATTCGATTTAGTCCCTAATTTCAAATTAAGCACTTTATGCATAGAATTTCGTCACGAAATTTTCACACAATCATGCAATCATATCATAAACATCAAAATAATTATAAAATAATTATTTCTATCTCAGATTTTGTGGTCACAAAACCACTATTCCGACTAGGCCCAAAATCAGGATATTACAGAATTGGTTGGTTTAGATGATTAGATATGCTATGTGTTGGTGATAATTGATGTGGTGTAGGTGTAGGCAAGTTTAGGTGGCAAAATGGCTTGGTATATAGCCTATTTTTGTCTCCGCGGACAGAGACACGGGCGTGTGTGACACACAGTTATGTTACACGGTCGTGGTGTTGAAATTAAAATCAAGGCAGTATGCTCTACACGGCCTTACACATAGGCGTGTGACTTGGTCGTATGGAATAAGTTAGTATACCCTATAGGTTTGGCATGGCCTATCACACGGCCTAGCACACGGACGTGTGTGTTGGCCGTGTGACCCAAGTCAGAGAGTTACACGGGGTCAGACACAGGCTAGGACACGGCCATTTGCTTCCATTTTGAATGTTCACACGGCTTGTAACACAGGCATGTTTGGTGGCCGTGTGAGAGACATGACCGAGCCACACGGGTGTGTGTCCCCTGTTTTGAGAAAAAAATTTCAAGGTTTCGTAAAAGTTTCTTAAGTTATCAATTTAGTCCCTAATCACTCCCAATAGATGTTTAGAGCATCAAAGGCTCATATTAGGGACAAATTGATTGAGATTGAATTGTGAATGCATGAATTGTGAAAATGTATACTAAATGAATGTTTAATTGTTTTATAAGTTCGTTAATGCTCCGTAACCCTATTTTGGCGTTGAATACGGGTGAAGAGTGTTACATTTATTGGTATCAAAGCTACAGTTTAGTCGATTCTAAGACTATCGTAGCGTGTGTGAAAATCTAGCTATACATGCCATATATAAACTGTGATAGTGTGATGACTCCTGACAATGTAAAATGAGTTTTCATATAGCAAATGGACCCCAATCGAGTTGTAGTTGATGAGGTTGAAAGTAATGCACCAGCTCCCGCTCAAGAGACAGCGCCGTCTGAATCTAGACCCGTATCGGGTAGCCAAGGAGGAGAGGCTAAAAAAGCCTTCTCCAAATGATGAACGAGTGGTTCACACAATATGTTCGGAAAATTTTGGCTACTCAACAACCTCCACCCCCACCTAATCCTCAACCGATTCATGTAGCCCCTCAAGCTGTGAAATTTCAACGACTAAATAAGCCTCCGGTTGATAAAATCTGTAAGTACGGGGCCGAAGAGTTCAGAGCTACCGTTGATGACAATCCCGAGAGAGTTGAATTTTGGCTTGAAAATAGTATTTGGGTATGTGATGATCTGTCGTGTAACGTCCTTACCCGTGTTCAACACCGAAACAGGGTACAAGGTATTACCGGAACATAACACATACCATTAAACAAAACCGAGATAGAAATATGTCATCCAATTAGATAATGCATTGTTATAACATATGTCTTGAACAATATTAGCCAAATTCAATGGCTTTGTACAAAATGATTGGCCAAATACTATAACCAATATTTTAAACCTAGGCAATTATGACACGTAACAAAATACCTAAGCCTATTATACATGCCATAATTAAAAATGCTTAGTTCAAATACCCTAAAGTATTGATAGTGCGGGCAGATCTTCATGATCCTTAACTCCTGAGCAAGCTGGACGACACTATAAGACAAAAGAGAGAAAAGAAAGTAAGCTTATAGCTTAGTAAGTAAGTATATAAATAATAATTAAAGAATCTAATATATATACACAATAACTCAAGTATATCTACTTTAATTTTTCTATTCACTCCACTTTGATTAAGCTGTCTCTCCTGCGTCATGTTCACTAAATAAATCATAACTCGAGTTAAAAAAACTCAAAATTAAAATTCGTAAAATTTTCCTGAAACTAGACTCATATTACTTCTTATTAATTTTTTCTGGAATTTTTTATTTAGCCAATTAGTACAGTTTATTAGTTAAAGTTTCCCCTGTTATACAGCTCGACTGATCTGACCTCTGTTCACTACGAATTTATTTTCTCCCAGTACAAAATTCAAATAGCCACGAAATTTGTTTCATTCAAAACTAGACTCAACAAGGAATCTATGCATCTAAATTATATTTCTTAATTATTTTTGTAAAATTTTTAATGATTTTTTCAAATTCAGAATAGGGGATCACATAGTCATTCTGAACAAGTCACACACAAATATAAATATCTCAAAATATAGAGTTCCTTTACTTGTTCTGTTTCTCTTACATGAGAATAAACTCACTAAGCTTTAATTTAATATCTCATTCAGCCTCTAATTATATTCCTACTATTTTTGGTGATTTTTCAAATTCACGTCACTGTGACTGTCCAAAAACAATATTATTGCAAATTCACTCTTTTACACTTTTTTTTTGTATTAACCTCATTTTAACGTACATGTCACAATTCATTTTCACCACATTTCATACATCACAAGTATAGGTACATGATTAAAATGTCACTATAAAATCATCCCATTGAACACTTCGGATCAATTCTCGATACTTGGTGGTTTCAGTACACAGCTCCATCCATCATAATTCATATAATTCGGCTCTCTTGTACACATGGTGAACACTTAGTACCACCCATGTGACCTAGCCAATTTATCTCGTAGCTCTCTTGTCTACATGGTGTCCTTCACTTGGAATCACACATGCGACCTAGCTACATTTATCTCTCCCGTAGCTCTCTTGTCTACATGGGATACATCCCGTATCACACATGTGACCTAGCTACTACATAGTATCTCGTAGCTCTCTTGTACACATTATGTGCACTTAGCACCATACGTGTGACCTAGCTACGTTCCATCTATATTATTAAATCTTTCCGAATGTTCAACCGGGAATTCTCTCTCTATTACTTATTTCCATTCTTCCAATAGTCGATTTATGCTTCAAAATCAGCTAAAATATATATAAAATAGGCTGAAATATAGGAATGTAAATGAAGTTAATGTATTATTCAGATACAAACTTACCTTGGTGCAGAATATGGAAATTTTGCAATTTAGTCCAAAATCTTTTCCTTCCCCCGTTCGAGGTCGATTCCACGCCTTTCTTGATCTACAACAACACATTTAGCTCATTTAACACTCATACTATTTATTTCAATCCAAAAATCACATTATGGAAAAATTACATTTTTGCCCCCTAACTTTTACAAAATTATGATTTTGCCCCTAGGCTCGAAAATTTAATTTCAGCCCTTATTATTATGTTTTATGACATGCTGATCATTTTTCCCTTCTATGGAAACATCAAATTCTCACTCTAACACACAGTTATGAACAATAGGTATTTTTACCGATTATGCGATTTTGCTCGTTTTCGCTAAAAATCGCTTAGAAAAGATCGTTCTCCTAACTTCAAACATTAATATTCTACCATCAAACATCAAAATATATGCATATCATTCATGGGTAAATTTTTAAAAATAAACCCTAACTCGAAAAAATGGTAGAAATAGGTAGATCGAGCTACGAGGATTTCAAAAATGTAAAGAACATTAAAAACGGGGCTTGAATGCACTTACTATTGAGCTTGAAAGCTTGGGAAAAACCCTAGCTATGGAGAACATGCAAGTTTCGGCCAAGCTTAATGAAGATGAACATATTTTTGTGTTATTTTTCCCATTTTATTTCATTTAATACACAAATGACCAAAATGCCCTTACTACTAAACTTTCTAAAAATTCCATCCATGTCCAAATTTTTGTCCATATAAAGTATAATGGTCTAATTCCATTTAAGGACCTCTACTTAAAACCCCCATTTCAATCAAGTACTTATGAACTAGAACACACACATTTTTAACCTATTTCAATTTAGTCCTAAACTTCAAATTAAACACCCAATCGATAAAATTTCGCAACGAATTTTTCACGCAATTATGCAATCATAATATAAACACTAAAACTTAATCAAAATAATTTTTTTTAACCTCAGATTCATGGTTTCGAAACCACTATTCCATTTTGGCCCTATATCGGGCTGTTACAACTCTCCCCCCTTTAGGGATTTTCGTCCCTGAAAATCTTACCGGTTAAGAGATTTGGGTACTGTTTTCTCATGGCTTCCTCCGGTTCCTACGTAGCTTCTTGTACTCCATGTCTTTGCCATAACACTTTTACTAAAGCTATACCTTTCTTTCTCA
Organism: Gossypium longicalyx; assembly: GCA_025698465.1. Lineage (NCBI taxonomy): Eukaryota > Viridiplantae > Streptophyta > Magnoliopsida > Malvales > Malvaceae > Gossypium > Gossypium longicalyx. The sequence goes on from CM046995.1 coordinate 51,547,791, forward strand.
ACTGTTTTACTTCTCGAGCCAAAATCTTAATCGGTTCCTCATCATAGGTCAAGTCCGATTGAATCTCAATTTCTGTTGGAAAAATCACATGTGAAGGATCAGAACGATAACGTCGCAACATTGATACATGAAGCACGTTATGAATTCTTTCTAACCCTGCCGGTAAGGCCAACCAATATGCCACTTGTCCAATCTACTCAATAATCTCGTACGGCCCAATAAAACGCGGACTCAACTTGCCTTTTTGGCTAAATCTCAGAATCTTCTTCCATGGTGACACCTTCAAAAACACTTTATCACCCACCTGAAACTCAATCTCTTTTCTTTTTAAATCTGCATATGACTTCTGTCGATCTGAAACAGCTTTCAAGCAATCACGATTTTTACTTTCTCTTCGGTTTCTTTAACTAAATCAACTCCGTGAATCTATTTCTCACTAAGTTCTGTCCAATATAAAGGAGTCCGACACTTGTGACCATACAAGGCTTCGTACAGTGCCATCTGTATACTTGACTAAAAACTGTTATTGTAGGCAAATTCAACCAAAGATAGATATTTCTCCCAACTGCCTTCAAATTCTAAAACACAGCATCTAAGCATATCTTCGAGTATCTGGATTACTCTTTCTAACTGGCCATCTGTTTGTGGATGAAACGCAGTACTAAAATTCAATTTTGTACCCAAAGCTTCTTGTAACTTTTTCCAGAATCTCGAGGTAAACCTCGGATCTATATATGATATTATAGACATAGGTACCCCGTGCAACCTCACAATTTTAGCAGTATATAATTAAGCTAATTTATCAAGTGAGTAATCAGTACGTATCGGTATAAAGTGAGCCGACTTTGTTAACCTATCAACCACTACCCAGACATCATCCTTCTTTTTAGGAGTCAAAGGCAAATTGGTTACAAAATCCATGGTAATCCTATCCTATTTCCACTCAGGTACCATTACTGGTTGGAGTAATCCTGAAGGCACTTGATGTTCAGCTTTTACTTGTTAACAGATCAAACACTTGGTTACAAATTCAGAAATGTCCCTTTTCATACCTAGCCACCAATACAACTTCTTTAAATCATTATACATTTTTGTGCTACCAGGGTGAACTGACAAACAGCCACTGTGCGCCTCATGTAATATTTTCTGAATCAATTCATCATTTTTCGGTACACAAATCCTATCTCGAAACATCAAACAGACATCTGGTCCAACTCGAAAATCTGAGTCGTAACCCGATTCGCACTGAGTTCTCTTGGTTCGCAACTCACTATCGTTCTTTTGAGCATCACAAATTAGCTGGAGAAATAACGGTTTAACCCTCATCTCTGCCAAGATTGACCCATCATCAGACAATGCTAACCTCGTATTCATGGCTCTCAAAGTAAAAAGAGATTTCCTACTCAAGGCCTCAGCAACTACCTTCACTTTTCCCGGATGATAATCAATCACTAGCTCATAATCCTTCAATAATTCAAACCATCTTTGCTGTCGCAGATTCAAATCCTTTTGATTTATTAAATACTTCAGACTTTTGTGATCAGTAAAAATTCAGCATTTTTCACCATACAAATAATGTCGCCAGATCTTCAAGGCAAAGACAATAGCGGCCAATTCCAAATCATGTGTAGGATAGTTCTTCTCATGTGGTTTTAACTGTCTCGAGGCATAAGCCACCACTTTACCCTCTTGCATTAGCACACATCCAAGGCCTGTCAATGATGCATCACTATAAATTACGAACTCCTTCCCTGGCTTGGGCTGTACTAAAATTGGTGCTTCAGTCAATTGTGCTTTTAGCTTTTCAAAACTCTGCTGACATTTATCAGTCCATTCAAACTTAGCATTCTTTTGCAGCAACTTAGTCATAAGAGAGACAATCATCAAAAATCCCTCGACAAAACGTCTATAATACCCGGCCAAGCCTAAAAAGCTTCTAACCTCGGATACATTCTTTGGCGGTTTCCAATCAACGATCATGGAAATCTTACATGAATCCACCTGAATACCATCACCTGAGACTATATGTCCCAAAAATCTGACTTCACGAAGCCAGAACTCACTTTTACTAAACTTAGCAAACAGTTTCTTTTCTCTCAAAATCTGCAATATGGTTCTCAAGTTTCAGCGTGCTCAAACTCATCCCAAGAATAAATTAAAATGTCATCTATGAACACCATTACAAACTTATCTAAATATGGCCGAAAGATTCAGTTCATCAAGTCCATAAATATAGCTGGAGGATTTGTTAAGCCAAAAGGCATCACAAGAAACTCATAATGTCCATACCTTGTCCGAAAGGCGGTTTTTGGCACATCTGACTCCTTAACTCTCAACTGGTAGTAACCGGACCTCAAATCGATCTTTGAAAACATTGTTGCCCCCTTTAACTGATCGAATAAATCATCAACCCTCGGTAACGGGTACTTATTCTTTATAGTCACCTTATTTAGCTGACGGTAATCAATGTAAAGCCTCATTGAGCCATCCTTCTTCTTTACGAACAATACAGGAGCACCCTAGGGAGAAAAACTCAGTCTCACAAATCCCTTGTCTGTTAACTCTTGCAACTGAGCCTTCAATTCTTTTAATTTAGTCGGAGCCGTTCTATATGGAGCAATCGAGATCGGTGCGGTCCCCGGCAACAAATCAATGGCAAACTCTATCTCTCTGTTCGGAGGCAATCCAGGCAATTCCTCTGGAAATACATCGGGAAATTCATAGACTATCGGTACTGATTCAAGCTTCAATTTAGACAGCTTAGTATTCATTACATAGGCCAGATAAGCTTCACACCCTTTCCTCATGTATTTTTGTGCAGACATGTGCGAAATCACCATAGGCAATTTATTTGATTCATCTGTTTCAACCTACAGAATTTCACCATTTTCACATTTCAACTCTAGTGTTTTCTGTTTACAATCTACCTTGGCATCATACAATGTTAACCAGTCCATTCCCAAAATAACGTCAAACTCATCAAATGGTAATAGCATCAGATTAGCCGGAAAACAGTGACCTTGAATCATTAATGGGCAATTCTTGCAAACCTTATCAACTAGCACATATTGGCCTAAGGGGTTCGACACTTTAATCGTAAACTCAATAAAACTAACAGGCAACTTCTTATTAGATACTAAATTCATACAAATATAGGAATGAGTAGACCCGGGATCAATCAATGCAATAACAATAGTATCATAGATAGAAAATGTACCAGTAATCACATCGGGAGATGATGCATCCTCTCGGGCACGTATGGCATAAGCTCTAGTAGGTGCTCTAACTTCTGATCTTGCCGCTGAATCTTTCATTACAGTTTTACTGCTAGCTCCACTTCCAGTATTTCTCGGTGGTCTACCTCTGTTAGCGGTAGTACTTTGTCTAGCACTCTGAATTTTTTCTTCTTTAACTTTTTCCGGACAGTCTCTGATAAAATGCTCGCGAGAACCACACCTCAAACAAGCTCGCTCGTTTCCCCAACACTCACCAAAATGTTGCCTGCCATATTGCTGACATTCGGGCTTTCTAGATCGTACATTACCCACACTTGCCACTGAAGTAGCTTGAGCTTTAGACCTCGAATATGCCCTACCACGATCTCTGTGTGAATCCCCAGCTGAAACTGTCATTCGAGGGTTTGTCTCTTTGTTCCTCTTTGATTGAGATTGAAATGACTTGCTTATCGGCCTTTTTCTAGCATATTGGGCCTCAATAGCAGCTTTTCTTCTTTCTTTGTTTAATTCTTCAGCTTTAAGAGCTCGATCAATCAATACTACAAATTCTTTTAGCTCCAGAATTCCTACAAGCACTTTAATGTTCTCATTAAGTCCATCCTCAAACCTTTTACACATAATAGCCTCGGTGGACACACATTACTGGGCATACTTACTGAGTCTTACAAATTCACTCTCATACTCTACCACAGATATCTTGCCCTACTTCAATTCAAGGAACTCCTTCCGTTTTTGATCAATAAATTGCTGACTTATGTATTTCTTTCTGAATTCTTCCTGGAAGAAATCCCAAGTAACCATTTCTTTTGGCACCACTACTACCAAAGTCTTCCACCAATGGTAAACCGAATCTCTCAAAAGTGATACAGCACACTTTAAGCACTCCTTGGGTGTACATGACAGCTCATCAAATACACGGGTAGAATTTTCAAGCCAGAACTCTGCTTTCTCGGGATCATCGTCGATCTTTGCTCTAAACTCTTCGGCCCCTTGTTTTTGAATCTTGTCGACCAGAGGCTTGTTCATTCTTACTAAATCTATGCCTTGAGTAGCTACAGGAACCGTCGGAGGTATGGGAAGGGCTGGAGGAGGTTGAGCATTTGGGTTTGCTCGAATAAACTCAGTATACCAATTGTTCATCATTTGGAGAAAGGCATCCCGAGCCTCATCTCCTTGTCTCGATGTCTCAGGTCTACTTTCTACAGGCGCGGTCCCTTGCGCGAGAGCCGACGTATTACTAGCAGCATCATCAGCCGTAGTTCCATCAGGATCCATTACTATATTAAAACAAAACACAGTTTAGAATAATCAGGAGTCACCACACTATCACAGTATATTTATGGCATGTATATCTAAACTTTTACACACACTATATTAGTCCGAGAACCGACTAAACCTAGCTCTGATACCACTAAATGTAACGCCCCTTACCCATGTTCAACACCGAAACAGGGTACGAGGTATTACCGGAACATAACACATACCATTAAACAAAACCGAGATAGAAATATGTCATCCAATTAGATAATGCATCGTTATAACATATGTCTTGAACAATATTAGCCAACTTCAGTGGCTTTGTACAAAATGATTTGTCAAATACTATAACCAATATTTTAAACCTAGGCAATTATGACACGTAACAAAATAACTAAGCCTATTATACATGCCATAATTCAAAATGTTTAGTTCAAATACCCTAAAGTATTGATAGTAGTGGGCGAGATCTTCACGATCCTTAACTCCTGAGCAAGCTGGACGATACTATAAGACAAAAGAGAGAAAAGAAAGTAAGCTTATAGCTTAGTAAGTAAGTATATAAATAATAATTAAAGAATCTAATATATATACACAATAATTCAACTATATCTACTTTAATTTTTCTATTCACTCCACTTTGATTAAGCTGTCTCTCCTGCGTCATGTTCACTAAATAAATCATAACTCGAGTTACAAAACTCAAATTTCAAATCCGTAAATTTTTCCTAAAACTACACTCATAATACTTCTTACTAATTTTTTTCTGGAATTTTTGGTCCAGCCAATAGTACAGTTTATTAGTTAAAGTTTCCCCTGTTATACAGCTCGACTGATCTGACCTCTGTTCACTACGAATTGATTTTCTCCTAGTAAAAAAGTCAAATAGCCACGAAATTTGTTTCATTTAAAACTATACTCAACAAGGAATCTATACATGTAAATTATATTTCTTAATTATTTCTGTACAATTTTTAATGATTTTTTCAAAGTTAGAACAGGGGATCACATAGTCATTCTGAACAAGTCACACACAAATATAAATATCTCAAAATATAGAGTTCTTTTACTTGTTCTATTTCTCTTACATGAGAATACACTGACTAAGATTTAATTTAATATCTCATTCAGCCTCTAATTATATTCCTACTATTTTTGGTGATTTTCAAATTCACATCTCTGCGACTGTCCAAAAACAATATTATTACAAATTCACTCTTTTACACTTTTTTTTTGTACTAACCTCATTTTAACGTACATGTCACAATTTATTTTCACCACATTTCATACATCACAAGTATAGGTCCATGATTAAAATGTCACTATAAAATCATCCCGTTGAACACTTCAGATCAATTCTCGATACTTGGTGGTTTCAGCACACAGCTCCACCCATCATAATTCACATAATTCGGCTCTCTTGTACACATGGTGAACACTTAGTACCACCCATGTGACCTAGCCAATTTATCTCGTAGCTCTCTTGTCTACATGGTGTCCTTCACTTGGAATCACACATGCATCCTAGCTACATTTATCTCTCCCGTAGCTCTCTTGTCTACATGGGATACATCCCGTATCACACATGTGACCTAGCTACTACATAGTATCTCGTAGCTCTCTTGTACACATGATGTGCACTCAGCACCATACATGTGACCTAGCTACGTTCCATCTATATTATTAAATCTTTCCGAATGTTCAACCGGGAATTCTCTCTCTATTACTTATTTCCATTCTCCCAATAGTCGATTTATGCTTCAAAATCAACTAATATATATATATAATAGGCTTAAATATAAGAATTTAAATGAAGTTAATGTATTATTTACATACAAACTTACCTCTATGCAAAATATGGAAATTTTGCAATTTAGTCCAAAATCTTTTCCTTCCCCCGTTCGAGGTCGATTCCACGCCTTTCTTAATCTATAACAATACATTTAGCTCATTTAACACTCATAATATTTATTTCAATCCAAAAATCACATTATGGAAAAATTACATTTTTGCCCCCTAACTTTTACAAAATTATGATTTTGCCCCTAGGCTCAAAAATTTAATTTCAGCCCTTAGCCTTATGTTTTATGACATGCTGATCATTTTTCCCTTCTATGGAAACATCAAATTCTCACTCTAACACATAGTTACGAACAATAGGTATTTTTACCGATTACGCGGTTTTGCTCGTTTTCGCTAAAAATCGCTTAGAAAAGATCATTCTCCTAACTTCAAACATTCATATTTTACCATAAAACATCAAAATACATGCATATCATTCATGGGTAAATTTTTAAACATAAACCCTAACTCGAAAAAATGGTAGAAATAGGTAGACCAAGCTACGAGGATTTCAAAAATGTAAAGAACATTAAAAACGAGGCTTGAATGCACTTACTATTGAGCTTGAAAGCTTGGGAAAAACCCTAGCTATGGAGAACATGCAAGTTTCGGCCAAGCTTAATGAAGATGAACATATTTTTGTGTTATTTTTCCCATTTTATTTCATTTAATACACAAATGACCAAAATGCCCTTACTACTAAACTTTCTAAAAATTCCATCCATGTCCAAATTTTTGTCCATATAAAGTATAATGGTCTAATTTCCATTTAAGGACCTCTACTTAAAACCCCCATTTCAATCAAGTACTTATGAACTAGAACACACACATTTTTCACCTATTTCAATTTAGTCCTAAACGTCAAATTAAACACCCAATCGATAAAATTTCGCAACAAAATTTTCACACAATTATGAAATCATAATATAAACACTAAAACTTAATCAAAATAATTTTTTTTACCTCGGATTCGTGGTTTCAAGACCACTATTCCATTTTGGCCCTAAATCGGGCTGTTACATGTCGTGCACTCCGGCTGAGAGTTTAAAGTGTGCCATTTCATTATTGAGAGATATTGCGTATTAGTGGTGAAACACATTAGTATCTGTGGTACCGAGAGAGAGAGAGTCACCTGGGAATTCTTTCAGACTGAATTTTGCAAGAAAATGAAAGAGAATTTGTACGGTTGAGTAAGTATGCTAGAGAGTATGTTTCCATTGAAGAAATTATGTGCAAGCGATTCATTAACGGGTTGAACGAGGATATTAAACTTCTAGTTGGAATTGTAGAATTAAAATAATTTGTTGTACTGGTTGATAGAGCTTGCAAGGCCGAAGAGCTTAGCAAAGAAAAGAGAAAAGCTGATTTAGAGGCTAGAGACTCAAGAAAAAGACAGGTGAATAAGCCATATTTGTCTTCATCAAAGATATTTAAAGATTCATTCAATTGTTCAAATGCTTCAATCGGGTATTCGAGCAGAGATCGTGGAAATCAACATGTGTGTCCTAAAGCTCAAGTAACTTTTGTCTCGAGCGATGGCAGTGTGAGAAACAATAAAACCGAGTGTCAACAGTGTGGAAGACGACATTTTAGAGAATGTTGGAATAAGAGTAATAAAGCTTGTGCCAAATCATTTTATTTGAGATTGCCCAGAGTTATCTAAGAAAGATAAATTTCAAAATGCAAGACCGAGCAATACGACTACGAGAGGGAGACCACTGAGAAATATAGGGAATGTATCTACTGGCAAAGGTGTGACTAGGGATTCAAGTGTGAGATCCGAGGCTAGAGCACTAACTAGAGCTTACGCTATTCGCGCTCACGAAGAAGCATCATCACCTAATGTTATCATCGATACATTCTCTCTTTATGACACTAATGTGATTGTATTGATTGATCCTGGATCAACTCATTCGTATATCTGTATAAATTTAGTGTTTAGTAAGAGTTTGCCTGTTGAGTCTATTGAATTTGTGATTAAAGTATCGAACCCCTTAGGCAAGTATGTTCTAATTGATAAAGTTTACAAGAACTATCCTTTAATGACTCGGGGTTATTGTTTTCCGGCCGACTTGATTTTTTTCCATTTGATGAGTTCGATGTGATTTTGGGAATGGATTGGTTGACTCTGCATGATGCTATTGTGAATTGTAGACGAAAGATCATTGAATTGAAATGTCAGAACAATAAATTCTTTAAATTGAATCAGATGAGTCATATATATTATTTATAGTGGTTTCGTCGATGTCGGCTCAGAGATATGTGAAAAAAAGTTGTGATGTATATCTAGCATATGTTTTAGATGGCAAAGTGTCTAAAATGAAGATTGAATCGGTGCCTATAGTTTTTGAACGTTTTGGATGTATTTCCAGAAGAATTGCCTGGGTTGCCATCGGTCAAAGAGGTTGAGTTTGCTATTGAACTGGTACCAGGAACATCACCGATATCTATAGCTCCGTATAGAATGGCTCCGACAGAATTGAAAGAGTTGAAATCTCAATTGCAAGAGTTAACAGATAGAGGTTTTGCACAACCTAGTTTTTCACCCTGGAGTGCGTCAGTATTGTTCATAAAAAAGAAAGATGGATCAATGAGAATGTGTATTGACTATCGATAGCTCAATAAGGTTACAATAAAGATCAAATATCCTTTATTGATAATTGATGATTTGTTTGATCAGTTAAAAGGGGCAACAGTGTTTTCGAAGATTGATTTGAGATTAGGTTATTATCAGTTAAGAGTTAAAGACTCAGATGTGCCGGAAACTGCATTTAGAATGAGGTACGGACATTATGAATTACTTTTTATGCCTTTTAGATTAACTAATGCTCCTGAAATCTTTATGGATTTGATGAATCGGATCATTAGACAGTATTTAGACAAATTTGTTATTATGTTCATTGACGACATTCTGATCTATTCACATGATGAGTCTGAGCATGCCGAGCATTTGAGGATTGTGCTACAAACCTTGAGAGACAAGCAATTGTTTGCTAAATTCAGTAAATGTGAATTATGGCTTCGAGAAGTCAAATTTTTTGGCCATATTGTTTCAGCGGAGGGGATAAGAGTTTATCCTGACAAGATTTCAGCAGTTGTTGATTGGAAACCACCAAGGAATGTATTTGAAGATAGAAGTTTTCTAGGATTAGCCAGCTACTATCAACATTTTGTTAAAGTATTTTCAATGATTGCTACACCAATGACCAGACTGCTACAGAAAGATGTGAAATTTAAGTGGTCTGAGAAATGTCAACAGAGTTTCGATTAGTTGAAAGCATTGTTAAATGAGGCACCAATATTGGTTCAACCTGAGTCGGGTAAAGAATTTATGATTTACAGTGACGCATCATTGAACGGTTTGGGTTGTGTATTGATGGAAGAATGAAAAGTTATAGCATATGCCTCTAGACAGTTAAATCGCATGAAAATAACTATCCGACACATGATTTAGAGTTGGCTGTTATTCTTTTTCCATTGAAGATTTGGCGACATCATTCATTCGGTGAAAAATGCTACATCTTTACCAATCATAAAAGCTTAAAGTATATTATGACTTAGAAAGATCTGAACTTGCAATAACGGAGATGGCTCGAGCTACTAAAAGACTATGAGTTAGTAATCGATTATCATCCGGGGAAAGCTAATGTAGCTGCAGATGCTTTGAGTAGAAAATATCTGTTTGCTTTGAGTACGATGAATACGAGATTGATATGTCCGATGATGGTTCTATTTAATAGAGTTGAAAGCTAAACTAGTTTTCCTTCAGCAAGTTTGTGAAGCTCAAAAGTGCGATACCAAGTTACATGCTAAAAGAAAGCAATGTGAGTCGAATAGTGATTCAAATTATTAGATCAGAGCCGATGATTGTTTAAGGTTCTGAAGCAGAATCTATGTACCAAAGAATTCTGAGCTCATTCAGAAAATTTTGCACGAAGCACACAGTGGTTGTTTATCTGTTCACCCGGGAAGTACTAAAATGTACAATGATCTGAAATAGTTATATTGGTGGTCGGCCATGAAACAAGATATTTTAGAATTTGTATCGAGGTGTTTGATTTGTCATCAAGTGCCTTCGGGTTTGCTTCAACCTGTGATGATACTAGAATGAAAGTGGGACAGATTTACGATGGATTTCGTATCAGGATTACCCCTGACTTTGAAAAAGAAAGATGTCGTTTGGGTTGTCGTTGATCGACTGACGAAATTGGCACATTTTATACCAGTACGTATAGATTATTCACTTGATAGATTAGCTGAATTGTATTGCTAAGATCGTTAGACTGCACGGGGTGCCGATTTTGATTATTTTGGATAGAGATCTGAGGTTTACATCACGATTTTGGAAGAAATTGCAAGAAGCTCTGGGTACAAAGTTGAATTTTGGTACAACTTTTCATCCGCAAACTGACGGTCAATCCAAGATAGTAATTCAAATTTTCGAAGGTATGCTTCGCTTTTGTGTTTTAGAGTTTGAAGGCAACTGGGAGAGATATTTTTCATTGGTTGAATTTGCGTATAATAACAGTTTTCAATTGATTATAACGATGGCACCGTACAAAGCATTGTATGGTTGTAAATGTTGAACACCATTGTACTATTGTAATAGCCCGTTTTTAGTCAAATTAGAGCAGTGGTTTCGGGACCACAAATTTGAAGTCAAAATATTTATTTTATTATTATTTTAATGTCTACAGTATGATATTATGTTGGTGTGAAAATTTTGTTAAGAAATTTTATTATTTGAATGGTCAATTTGATAAAAAGGACTAAATCGCGTAAAGTGTAAAAGTTGTGTTCTATTAGATAAAGGTGTCTAATAGCTATAGAACCTTAAATTTAAAGCCCTTACGTTGTAATTATACCATTGGTTGTCTAAATAGACATTTATGGACTTATAATAAGTGATTTAAGTGATTAATACTAAAGGTTAAAATAGTAAATTATAAAATAACTTAGTAAAATAGTAGAAAATGTTGTATCATCTTCTCCACTAAGTATCCACCATCGAAAATAAGGGTTTGAAAGCCCATTAGAGAGCTTGAAGCATTCGGCACTTTCAATTGCTAGCATGTAAGTGATTTTGACTTGGTTTTTAGTGATTTCTATATTTTTGAGATCGTTACAACTAGGTCTAACTAGTCCAGGTACTAATTTGCAAAACTGTTAAAGATTTTGAATGTTGCAATTGATGAATACATGAGTATTTTGATGTTTGATGGTAGATTTTGAATGTTTGATGATAGTTATACAAGTTTTGTTAAGTGATTTTATAACACCCTTTACCCGTATCCGACGTCGGAATAGGGTTCGAGGCATTACCGGACTTACATCAAAACATTCATACAAAACTAGGCCATAAAATTTCATCCAAATTAAAACTTTTCATACACATGCATAACATCCCTTATACAGGCCTACGAGGCCCAAAACATACATCGGGGGTGGTTCGGGACTAAACTGAGAACTTTGGAAACTTTTGAAAACTTCAAAAATTTCATTGTGAAACAGGGTCACACGCTTAAAAAATTTCATCGTGAAACAGGGTCACACGCCCGTGTGGCTCAGGACATGCCCACGTCCTCAGCCCGTGTAACTCTCTGTTTATAACGTCATCACAAAAATAAGGGCACATGGCCAAGGCACATGGCCAAGGCACATGCCCATGCCTCCAGGCCGTGTCCCTTACACAGCTGAGACACATGGTCGTGTCACAGCCCGTGTGGCCAATTCGAAACTAAAGTACATGATGCAGGGGACACACGGCCAAACTACACGCTCATGAAGGCAGGCCGTGTGTCACACATGGCTTGGACACACGCCCATATGTCTACCTGTGTGGACAATTTTTAGGTTGTTTTCCAAGCCAATTGCCACCCTCAATAACAAACTCACATGCTTAGATTTATTGACCATTAACATGGCACATTTGAACATTCAATCATCCACAAACAATACAAGATCATGGTAACCTCATATCATATTTTACATACTTTAAACATCATGCTTAGTCAAGCTCAAATTTACTAATTCTCATGCATAAAAGTTTATAAGATTACTCCCATATCACACATTTAAGCCTTAGTTATCAACACATCATCTCATCTCAATTAAACCCTTAAGCATTCACCACCAACAATATAACTCATTACATACACACGATCACAAGCCTCATCTCCATGAAATAGGCACATGCATAATCATATAATCAAGCCACCATTCATGGCTATACACAAATTGAACTATAACCATTATAGGCCAACACATTTTGCCACATTAGTAATGACATGATTACAAAAGATAAAGCCCCTATACATGTCATAGACTTAAGTGTTTGAATACTTATACCCAAAATGGTAGCTTGATAGTATGATTGAATCTCTGGCGATCTCCAACCCGAGCTAGCTAAATAAACCTATAAGAGATGAAAAGGAAGGCGAGTAAGCTATAAAGCTTAGTAAGTTCATATGAAAATAATAAGCAATTTATTAACTTGCTTCTCAAGGTAATACAACCATATTTACATTTTTACTTATGTCCAGGTCAAGCTATTTTCTCGAGTCATAGTCACTAATTTATTTATATATGGAGCTACAGAACTCCAAATTAATTTCTGCTAATTTTACTTGAAACTAGAATCACATATCTTCTTAGCATAAAATTTTAAGAATTTTTGGTTTATCCAATAAGTACATTTTATTCTTTAAAATCACCCTTGTTTTGCTGCCCTATAGCTTCAACCTTTCTTCACTAAAAACTAATTATCTTATAGTACGGGACTCGGATGATGTTCCCATCTATTTATATTGAAAATAAAATCATTAATAATTATAGGAATATAAATTATAACCCATAACTATTTTTTTACAATTTTTAATGATTTTCTCAAATCAGAGCAGGGGATTTCAAAATCATTCTGACTATGTCTCACACAACTTCAAATATCTCATAATATGAAGTTCTTTTGCTTACATCGTTTCTTTTATAAGAAACTAGACTCAATAAGATTCAAATCCATATTTTATTCAATCTATAACTCACTTTCTACTATTTTTGGTGTATTTTCAAAATCGGACTGCTGCTGCTGTCCAAAACTATTTTAGTAAGAAAACGATAATAACTAAATTTACCACACCTTCCTTTCTTTCAATTAGAAATCCATACATTTATAAACATAAATCATTATTCACCAAATTAACAAAACATGATTTCACAATGCTCATGGACTTACCATTCATGGATTTCATATCAAGTTGAGTTTCTGTATATACATGTACCGATCCTTACCATTTCATACATGTACATAATGCCATTGCATCTTCGATGTCTCGCACACTATGTACCATACTTGATACCTCACACGTTAAATGCTATTCTGGATGTTTCTCACACTAAGTGCCATCCTCGATACTTTCCACACTAAGTGCCATTTATATAAATATAGCCGAAGCTATCTCAAATTGCACACCAAGTGCCACTTTTAGCCGAAGCTATTTTGAACCGCACACTAAGTGCCATTTTAGCCGATAAGTCGTTAATCATAATAATAATCACGTATAGACAATTTATACAATATCAAGCATTAAAATCATAAATTTAACAATGATTAATACATACGAACTTACCTCGATCGTCAAAACGTTGAAATGGATCGACTAGCCCGAAACTCTATTTTTCCCTCGATATAGACTCGTACGAGGCTTAACTTGATCTAATCAATCAAATTCAGCTATTTCAATTCATATTCTATTCATTTTAACTCAATTTCATATTTTGGTAAAATAGTAATTTTACCCCTACACTTTTGACCTTTTTACAAATTAGTCCCTAAGCTAGAAAAATGCAAATTTAGCCAATTTCATCATAGCCCAAGCTATCTAAATTTTATACATGCTCATACCAGCCCATATTTTTCATCTATTCACACTTTTACCACACAATTTATTATATTTCACAATTTAGTCCAAAATTGATATTTTTGCCAAAATTCACTTAACAAAACTCAATAATCTACCATCAAAGATTTATTTTCTATCATTAAACATCAAGATACTAAAATATTCAACAATGGCATCATCCAAATACTCTAACAATTTTGAAATCGAAGGTACGGGCTAGCTAGATTACGAAGCAACGATCTCAAAAACGTAGAAATTATTAAAAACCAAACACAAAACATACCTCCACTAAGGCATGCAAGTGCCGAACTTAAAGAAGCTTCAATGGCTTTCCTTTCTTCTCATATTCAGCTATAAAGATGAAGAATGCATGTTTTTTTATGTTTTTTTTATTATAATATCATTATTATACTATTTACCATATTAACCTTTATACATATATTTAAAATCCACTAGCATATGTCCATCCATGTCCATTTACTAGAGTTATGGTCTAATTACAACATAAGGCTTTTGATTAATAAGCCATTGCAAAAAGACATCTTTATCAATTAGCATGCTACTTTTGCATTTTACGCGATTTAGTCTTTTTTGTCGAATTAAGCACTTAAACGATAAAATTTCTTTACGAAATTTTCACACAACTTTAATATCATACTGTAAATATTAAGATAATAATAAAATAATTTTTTTTGAAGTCGGATTGTGGTCTTGAAACCACTGTTCTGATTAACCCCAAAAATAGGCTGTTATAGATTTTTAGTGAAAATGCAAATTAGGGGTTAAATTGTGTAATGTTGAAAACTTTTGGTTAAAATGTGAAATAAATGAAAAAAATGGGCTGCCAGGGGCATAATTGTAATTCATCTAGGCCTGGGTTGTGATGAAATTGAATGATTTTTTTTTACGAGCCTAGGGACTAAATTGTAAAAGTGGTGAAACATTAGGGGCAAATGTGTAAATGTGCTTAAATGTGTGTTTTGGATTAAATTGAACAGAGAGATTATTAAATAAGTTAATTTTTAATATATTTAGATCAAGAGAAGCAAAACTCGGATCTAGATTGGGGAAAGACTAAAGTTATCGACTAATCGACTTATTTCGTCGTTTTCCCATCCAAGATAGGTTCGTATATTATAAGTTTTGATATAAATGTATTTCATATGTTTTTATATTTCATAAATTGTGAATATGAGACTATGGATAGGATCGATAGTGATTCGACGATGATTCGACATTCGAATTCTCGGTTGAACCTTAAGAATAGTTTAGGATACTAGTGACATGTCATTAGAAAATATATTCAGTTGGCTTCCGGCCATGATATTAGCACTTTAGGTGCAAGTTATACCGATTTGGCTTCGAGCCATGAATATCGGTTGATTTGGCTTCGGGCCATGATACCAGTATTTCGGATACAAGTGTAAACAGAAAAATATATAGGATTTTTCCTATGTCATTTATCACCTTTTTACTTAAAATTATTGTTAAAACTAAGTAATTGTTTAATAAATTAATGAAATATGTGAAAATATGAAATTAGGACATAGAAATTATTAAAATGTGATTTTAGGCTTTAATATATAGTTTTCATGCAATAAATGGCTTATTTTATATTAATTTGAATAAATTATATTTTTAAGACATAAACTGGGATATGCATGATTAAATTAAATAATAAAATATAAAATTATATGTAATAATTCAATTTAAAATATTTCATTAATAATTTGGGTTTTAAATTAATTAATTAAAGTGAATAAATTTTATTCTTTGGTCCTCTAACTTGTTCATTTATTCTGGACAGGTCTGATAGCTTTGTTGGATTACAAAACCGTCCAAATTTGGAACCAAGTCAACCCAAAATTTGGCAGCACATGGCTATCCATAAACCACTTTTTGGTTTAACTGCACAAGGTCCTTGAAGAGTTGAAGAAATTAGAGATTTACGTGAAGATTTGTACTTGATTGAGTCTCAGTCCTAAGTTGTTATGGCACTCAAATTGAGCAAAAATCAAGAAAAAATCAGCTCAACTCCCTCAATTTATGGCCGGCCACCCATGGAAGATGCTTCAAAAGATGAAAAACCCCTATTTTTAGTAAACTATCCCCCTCTCCTCACCTATAAATAAGACCTCATTCTCACATTTTTCCTCATCCCTCATCACTCATCCTTCATTCCTCATTCATTCTCTTAGCATTCTTTTCTCCCCACGCCTATCATCATCTTTTCATAAAGATTCTAGCATTTGAGCCTCTTAAAGAACCCTTGACTGACCACCTTGTAGAGCCATCAGTAAAGGAGCGAAGCAAAGGAACAAAGGAGCCTTGTCAGTCAGAGTCTTGGGTGACAGCCACTCTAAATTGGGTTTAATCTTTCTTTTCTTTAATTTAATTTAAAGTTGTTTGCGGTGTGTTCTTTGTTCTTGTTTACAACAATGTTAGCTTAATTTTATTTAAGCTAGGATGATTACTTTGATTAAATAATATTTATTAGATTCATGCTTACAATGTTTGTGCCTCAATCAATCATGTCTTCAATTAAAATCAAGTCTGCATTTTGTTTATACGTGATTGAAATGCACCTGAATTAGCTGAGCGATCCTAACCAGGTAGAAACTAGTGGATGCATAATTGAAATGTGCATGCTCACTTTAGATCCTAACCCAATTAAATTGTAGGTTGCATAACAACCCTAACCAGGCACTGTTATCTACATAGTTTTTAGATTTGTGTGATTAAACTATTTCAAACCTAACATGTCCCTGTTACCTCGCATGAATACTAAGAAAACCTTAGTAAATAAGGATTAGTAAAATGCATATTTACTAAGTAAAGGATTCCGAAAGGATCTAACGTGGTTTCCAAACTCATGAAAGATCGAGTTGTCATGGAATGTTTTTCCGAATATTAACAAGCATGTTGATAATAAGTTGAGTTTAATTAAAGTAATTGTCCTAGTTTATTTATGTTATAATTGTTGCAAATTGTGTTTAATTTGCATTAGGGATCATTACATTTAGTCTAATATGTTTTAATCATCACTTCTCGACTAAATTATGTTTTTATTTACCAAATTGTTAATATAATTTTATAAATTAAGTGACTTAGCACAAATACAATCCCAGTGGAGACGATAACTCGATACTTACTTATTACTTGATAACGACTGTGTACACTTGCACAAACCCCAGCGTTACAAGTTTTTGGCGTCGTTGCTGGGGATTGTCAATTATTGCCATAGTGATTTCTTTGGTGAAATTATTTATTTTCAATTTGATTTATTTCTAACATTACTAACTTATTCATTTAAATTTTGTGATTTTCTTTTCAGGTGTTTATGAGCATAGATCGAATTATTGATTTACTCCCTGTAGACCATGAAATTGAGCGTACTTCCAGACAAAGAAGATGTGAATGAATAGCTCAAAGACAAGTCAAGATGGACCTTGAAAATCAGAATCAAGACCAAGGTAATGAAGCCAATTATGTACGAAATCTTATCCTTATTACCGATGATAGGGATCGATCCATCAGAGAATATGCTGTGCCACTTTTCAGTGAGTTAAACCCAAGAATTAAAAGGCCAGATATTGAGGCAACCCAATTTGAATTGAAACCAGTGATGTTTCAAATGCTCCAAACGGTAGGCCGATTCAGTGGTATGCCCACGGAAGATCGACATCTCCACCTTCGATTGTTTATGGAGGTGAATGATTCATTCAAGATAGCCGGTGTGACTGAAGACGTACTGAGGTTGAAGTTATTTTCATACTCGTTGTGAGATTGAGCATGAGCATGGCTCAATTCATTGCCACCAAGTTCTATATCTACATGGCAAGAATTAGCAGAGAGATTTTTGGTTAAGTATTTCCCGCCTAGTAAAAACGCTAAGTTGAGGAACGAGATTACAACCTTCCAACAATTGGATGACGAGTCTTTATATGAAGCTTGGGAGCAATTCAAAGATTTACTGCGTAAGTGTCCTCATCATAGGATTCTTCATTGTATCCAGTTGGAGTCATTCTATATTGGTCTCAATGCACATACAAGATTGATAGTAGATGCTTCTGCGAATAGGGGCAATTTTGTCTAAGTCTTATAATGAGGCTTCTGAGATCATCGAGAGGGTCGTGAGTAATAACTATCAATGGCCAACAAATCGAACAACATCAGAAAGATGTGTAGCCGGAGTTCATGAAGTTGACACCCTCACTTCGTTATCAGCTCAAGTATCATCTATTTCCTCTATCTTAAAATAGTTTACCGCTAATAGTGCTAATAATTTTGCAGCTCAGCCACCAAGTTCGTACGAAGTAGTTTCCTGTGTGTACTGTGGGGAAGGTCATTCTTTTGAGAATTGTCCATCAAATCTTGAGTCAGTGTACTATGTAGGGAACCAACATCAAAATAGAAGTGGACAAGGACCCCAGTCCAACTTCTATAATCCTTCATGGAGTAATTATCCCAACTGTTCTTGGAGCAACCAAGGAAATAGACCGAACCACAACTCATTGCAGTATAGACCCAACCAATCTCAAGGGTTTAATCAGCAAGCTCTAAAACCACCTCAAGCTGAGGCATCAAATAGTTTGGAGAACTTGTTGAAAATGTACATGGCAAAGAATGACGCTTTGATCCAAAGCCAAGCAGCAACACTAAAAAATTTGGAAAACCAAATGGGTCAGTTAGCTACAGAGCTTCGTAATAAATCGCAAGGAACCTTGCCGAGCGATATTGAGAATCCAAGAAATTTGGGTAAAGAACATATCAACGCAGTGGCATTGGGAAGTGGTAAAATTTTGGAACCTCGATTGATTGATGTCGAAGATAAGCCCGTTGAGAAGAATCAGCCAGCTGTTGAAATTCCTACACCTAAGGAATCAGACTCTGCAAAGACTAGCAAGGTAAATTCTAACTTAGTGAACTCAAATACTTTAACATCTTCTTTGGATGTAGATTTACCTACTCAGAAAAGTTGTCTGGTTCAACCAAAAGTTCCATCACCTCTATATCCGTAAAGATTGCAGCAACACAAGCAGAAACATGAGGTGCAATTCAAAAAGTTTTTGTTTGTTCTGAAGCAGTTACGCATCAATATTCCATTAGTGGAGGCTTTAGAACAAATGCCAAATTATGTGAAGTTTATGAAAGATATACTATCCTAGAAGAAATGACTTAGGGAGTATGAGGCTGTTGTATTGACAAAGGAGTGCAGTGCATTCCTACAAAAACCTGCCATCGAAATTGAAAGACCTAGAAAGCTTTACTCTACCCTGTAACATTGGTGAATCTTACTGTGGTAAAGCTTTGTGTGATTTAGGAGCAAGTATCAACTTGATGCCTAAGTTTATTTTCAAGATGTTAGAGATAGGTGAAGACCTACAATTGTGATGCTTTAGCTAGCGGATCGATCTTTAGGATATCTCGAGGGAAAGATCGAGGATGTTTTGGTAAGAGTCGATAAATTTATTTTTCCTACTGATTTCATTGTCTTAGATTTTGAAGCAGATAAGGAAGTGCCGATCATTCTTAGGAGACCTTTCTTAGCCACAGGAAGAACATTAATTGATGTGCAAAAAGGTGAACTCACCATGCGAGTTTAAGATGATTAGGTACCCTTTAACATTCTTAAAGTGATGAAATTTCTTGATCCGGCAGAAGAGTGTTCAGTTATGGAAGAGATAGAAGCCTTGGTTTCTATGGTAAGCAATTTTGAAAAAGATCCATCGGAGAAAGCATTAGATCTTGACCCTTTGGAGGATGAAGAAGGTGAAGAAAACATGGCTTTGATGGAAGCCAATCCGATAAAATTTTATTCAATCCATATGGTTTGAATAGTTGGAGTTGGAAGTCAAAGAATTTGTGCAACCCAAGTTGTCAATCAAAGAACCACCTAAACTCGAACTAAAGGTACTTCCTTTCCATTTGAAATACGTTCATTTAGGTGACTGTTCTACTTTTCCTGTGATTATTTCAGCAGAACTAATGAAAGATTAAGAGGAGCAACTAATTACTGTTCTAAAGAAATTTAAGAAAGCAATTGGTTGGACCATAGTTGATCTTCAAGGTACAAGCC
The DNA here is from genome assembly GCA_025698465.1 of Gossypium longicalyx. Taxonomy (NCBI): domain Eukaryota; kingdom Viridiplantae; phylum Streptophyta; class Magnoliopsida; order Malvales; family Malvaceae; genus Gossypium; species Gossypium longicalyx. Next base: position 51,568,103 of record CM046995.1, read on the forward strand.
CTTCTTTTGCATGCATAAAATTATTTTGGAAGAAAGTGAAAGAGCTCGAATTGATGGGAAAAGGAGGCTCAATCCTATTATGAAAGAAGTTGTGAGAAAGGAAGTGATCAAATGGTTAGATGCAGGAATCATCTATCCTATTTCAGATAGTTCGTGGGTAAGTCCGGTACAGCGTGTACCGAAGAAAGATGGAATCACGATTGTCTAAAATGAGTGTAACGATTTAATTCCAATAAGAATTATTATCGGTTGGAGAATCTGTATTGATTACAGAAAATTGAACAAAGCCACTCGGAAGGACCATTTTCTATTGCCTTTTATGGATCAGATGTTAGATCGACTGGCAGGTAATGAATTCTATTATTTTTTAGATGGCTATTCAAGATATAACCAAATAGTTGTAGCCATGAAGGAATAACATAAGACAACCTTTACTTGTCCATATGGTACGTTTTCTTTTAGGCGAATGCCTTTTGGTTTATGCAATGCACCTGCAACCTTTCAACAATGCATGATGGCAATATTCACTGATATGGTTGAAAATTTTGTTAAGGTTTTCATGGATGATTTTTCTATTTTTGGTAACACTTATGATATTTTTTTGAGTAATTTGGCTAAGGTACTAAAGAGATACGAAGAGACGAATCTCGTCCTAAACTAGGAAAAATGTCATTTTATGGTCAAGGAAGGGATTGTCTTAGGACATAAAATCTCAAAGAGAGGAATTGAAGTCGATAAAGGAAAGGTGGATGTAATTAAAAGATTACTGGCCCCAATGAATGTGAAAGGAGTTAGAAGTTTCTTAGGTCATGCCGGTTTTTACCGAAGGTTTATCAAAGATTTCTCGAAAATTTCTAAACCATTGTGTTTGCTGTTAGAGAAAGATAAAGTGTTTGATTCCAACAAAGCATGTTTGGAAGCTTTTGAAGATCTGAAATTCTCGTTGGATACTATTACTCCAAGAATTTGACCATGAGATCCAAGACAGAAAAGGTGTCAAAAATCAAATAGCTGATCATTTGTTGAGGTTGGAACAAGATGAGGTAACTCGATCATGTGAACCTATCAACGAGAACTTCCCAGATGAGCATTTATTTGAGGTAAATCGAATTCAAGAAACACCTTGGTTTGCTGATTTTGCTAATTATCTTGCTTGTGGAATAATTCCTCAAGAAATGACATACCAACAAAGGGGAAAATTTCTTCAAGATAGTCGGTATTATTTTTGGGAAGATTCATTTTTGTTTAAACAATGTGCAGATAATATAATCTGAAAGTGTGTAGCTGGAAGTCAGATTGCTGAGATCTTGTATCATTGCCATTCATCTCCAAGTTGGGGATACTTTGGTAGTTCACGTACTATAGCAAAGATTTTGCAAGTAGATTTCTTTTGGCCTACACTATTTAAATATGCTTATGCTTATGTGAAGAACTATGATAAATGTCAAAGGACCAAAAATATATCAAGGAGGAATGAGATGCCTTTGACAAACATTTTGGAGATTGAATTATTCGACTTATGGGGCATTGACTTCTTAGGCCTATTTCCTTCTTCATACGGGAACAAATACATCTTAGTTGTTGTGGACTATGTACCCAAGTGGATTGAAGCTGAAGCATACCCTACAAATGATGCTAAGGTAGTCATGCGATTCCTACATAAGCATGTGTTTACACAATTTGGGACACCAAGAGCTATTATTAATGATGAAGGTTCTCACTTTGTGAACAAATAGCTTAAGTGATTGCTTGAAAAATATGATGTGAAGCACAAGATTGCTACTACCTATCTCCCCCAGTACAATGGGCAAGTTGAGAGAGTGAACCGTGAAATCAAAGGTATCCTTGAAAAGGTAGTACGCCCTAGCAGAAAAGATTGGTCTCGAAAGCTCGATGATGCATTATTGGCCTATCAAACAACATTTAAGACACTGTTAGGAATAACTCCTTATCGATTAGTTTTTGGGAAGGCATGTCATTTGCCATTAGAGTTGGAGAATAGAGCTCATTGGGCTTTGAAGCAGTTGAACTTTGATCTTAAGCAAGCCGGTGAGAGAAGGATGTTACTACTTGATGAGTTGGAAGAACTGAGGTTGTTTTCCTATGAGACTGCCAAAATGTGTAAAAAAAGATTAAAGAGATGGCATGATAGTCATATACAACCTTGCAAGTTTAAAGAATGTCAGAAGGTTTTGTTGTTGTTTAATTCAAGGTTGAAGTTATTTCCTGGGATGCTTAAATCCCGATGGAAAGGGCCCTATACCATCTACTGAGTGTATCCTTAAGGAGCTATTGAATTATACAACAATCACCGAGGTACGTTTAAAGTTAATGGTCAATGTCTCAAATATTACTGGGATGGTGAAGTTGAGCGAGTTGAATCCTCGTTCAAATTAACAGACCCTTGATTTTTCATGAACTCGTTTTGTAAATAAATAAATAATTAGAACTTATTTTCATAGCTTATTACATTTAATTAATTATGTCTAAGGAGATTAGAACTTAAGCAGGACCGTTGTGACCCCTCCAACCTTTCCTGGGAATTAATTTAATGTAATTTATTAAGAAAAAATTTTCTAATTAAGATTTAAAATTTTTACGTTTAATTTGTTTTGTTTAAATTTTTAATTTTTAAAGGGGGTCAAATTTGGCCCAAGTACTAATTAGTTTTCTTTTTCTCTTGAGTAAGCCAGAAAATACAACCTGAATTTGTGGCCCAAGACAGCATAAAGGAGGGAAAAATCCATACCTATTGTCGCCACTCCCATTACTTACCGCCCAAGTAACCCTAATGTAGCTAATTTTTTTGCTACATGTTGCCCTAATTTTTCCCTATATAAACCCCTCTCCATTCTAATACATTTCATATCCTTCAAAGCAATTTGCTTACACCTTAAAAATCCCTAAATCTCCCTTTTGTACCGTCAACCTCAAATCCCGAAAGAAGCCCTGGTTTTTTTCCTTTTTTGTCGAAATCACCTATTGCCATCGTACCATCCTTGCCGTCGCACGATTTTTTCCGTAGCAAGTTGTACCCATTTTTTGATTTTTCTTCTTTCTAGTAAGCAGAAAATTTGCTAAATTTTTGGGAAAAGATACCATGTCTCGCAAAAGAACTAGATAATCAAAGACTACTCCTGAAAACCCGATTTTGATCGATGAAGAAGTGAAAGAGAGATTTGACTCAATCTTCAAGCATCAACCTATCATGCTAGAAAAAGGTTTTGACTTGAAGAGTAATGACTTGATGGTTGTTCCTATACCGATTAGAAAAAAAATCAATGCTCTCAAGTGGGAACGAGTTTGTGATGATCGTTCACTTCCTGATGATGAACTAGTTCAAGAATTCTATGCTTGATTAACTACGCAAGATGCTACTGAAGTCATCATTCGAAAGAAAAAGGTACCTCTTACTTCTAAGTCCATAAATGATTTGTTTAATTTACCTGATGTTGAAGAAGATGAGTACTACCCTATAATGAACAATATCAATTGGGATTTTCTTCAACAAGTGCTTGATGTTGTAACAAATTCGGGATCCCAATAGATTATAAGAACGTATGGGAGCCATTCTTGTCGAAGGGAATACCTAAAACTAGTAGCAAAGGTGTGGTTTTATTTTGTTCGCTATAGTTTTATGCCTATCTCACATAGATCCACCATCTCAATGGAACGAATGCTCTTGTTATATTCAATCTTGACAGAAAAGCCTATTAATGTTGGGAAAATTATCCTCAAAGAGATTCATGATTGTGCTAAAAAGAAGGCGGGAAATGCTTATTTCCCATCATTAATCACTTCACTTTGCTTAAGGGCCCGTGTTAGAACACAAGCAAATCTAAAGGGGCGATATGTTCAAGGGTGCATTTCGACTTATGATCTTGAAAGGTTAGTAGAGAGGGTGCATGAGCTGAATCAAGGCAAGCAATAAGAGCCAACTGAGCCAGATACCGAGGAGTCAACAAATGAAATCGAGATCAAGCTAATTCGCCATGAGACATCGAAGAGGAAGAATCTGATAAGGAACCGAATAGTCCTAAACCAGTTGAAGGATCTGAAAACCCTGAACAAAGGGTTGAGCCAGAAGAAGAACCAGTCAAGCTAAGTGCTGAACCTGAATCTGCAACTCCTATGTTGACTTCTGCAAGTGTTTCAAAGAAATCGGAGTTGTTAATTTTGATAAATATGTGCAAGTTCATGCACAATCAAAAATAAATTTACTAGAAATATGCAAAAATTAGAGATGGATCAATTCGAAATTCTTTTAAGAATATCTCTAATACTTTTGTTCCTGAGTTCTCAGATGCTATCTTTGAGACATGGACAAAAGATACTGACGATGCAAGCGGAGATGGAGCTGAAAAAGACAAGGGGAATAAGTCAAGAAAATAAAAGGGGGGACTCTTGTATTATTATTTATTTATTTTTAGGTCCTTAGGAATTTATTTCTTTCGTATTTAATATTTAATTTCTACAGAATAAAACATAGCAAGCATGAATAAACTTAACACTTCTTTATAAAGAAAAAGACTAAGTGATGTGGTAATGGGAATGAGCATGTTTAGGATTGGGTTATTAGGAAAGACTAGGTATATATTTAAGCAGTCTTAATGACTCACCTCTCTTTCTTTACAACCCTACCTGGTGTTCAATTTTCATTCATTACTTTGTTCTTGCAATGAGGACATTGCTTCTTTTTAAAGGGGGTAAGGCAAATAAATTGCTCAAACTTTTAAATTTTTTTCAAGTATGTTTCAATCATTTCTTTCATAAGTATGTTTTAATAAATGAATGTTTAGAGATACTTTTTTGTTAATAAGATAGTTTGTATGCAAGTATGAATGATGATTTTATCTGAGTGAAAGTATGTTATCATGTAGAATGGAATGCTTGTATGATATTAGCTTTAGTAATATTTTCCATGAAAACTTAGTTTCTTTTTAGATTAGACATGCATGAAGGTTTATATCTTTAGAATTGACTTAGTAACTTTCTTGAGGCGAAATCCTAGGGGACATAAAAATCTAAAATGATATAAGTACTATTTCTTTGGATCATTTGAGCCTTTTCAAGCCAACCCTATGATATTTGACCCTTGAAACTGAAATTTTTAGCTTAAAAACCTGTTTATTGCAATGAACCTACATTATAAGCCACATTACCATCTTTTAAAGTTATCCTAATTTTGTGCACCTATCTTAACTAAAGTTGACTTGGTAATCAACATTTGAGGAAGTTTTCATAAAGATGTATGTGCTCATGCTTAAAAAAAGAGTGAAGAAAAGTTTGCTCAGTCTCCAAAAAGGAAAAATGTATGAGCTTGAGTTAAAAATAAGTTTGGGGGTGTTCCAAAGGTTCACTTAAAGAAAAAGGTTATATTACGAGAAAACCAAGACAAAGTTAAAGGTTAAGATCTTTAAAATCGAAATCTCTCATCTTTTAAAATCCCTACCTTTAACCGAGCTCTATTACAACCTTATAAAAGACCTATTGATTTGATGATTATGTCACATACATTAGTGGAGAGGAAGTCCTAAGTTCAACATACGAAGATCATAAATAAGCCTTGTGATTTTTTGCTTGATTGATAGGAAATTATGTTGAATGAATAATGTTATCTATGACTGTGACATACACGCAAACTATGATTCATATTGCCATATTTTGAAGCTTAGTATAATCTTAAGTAATGTTTTCATATGAATTACTTGTTAATAAAGAAGATTGATGAGCATGAAGTTATTAATGAATGAGTATGAGACAAAGATTGATGCTACTTACACAATTAGCAATTTTCCCTTAGCAAGACATTTTGTTGTGCATGAACATTACTCGGAACGAACAATGACTTAAGTTTGAGGGTGTGTACACGGAAAAATATATAGGATTTTTCCTATGTCATTTATCACCTTTTAACTTAAAATTTTTGTTAAAACTAAGTAATTGTTTAATAAATTAATGAAATATGTGAAAATATGAAATTAGGACATAGAAATTATTAAATGTGATTTTATGTTTTATTATATAGTTTTCATGCAATAAATGGCTTATTTTATATTCATTTGAATAAATAATATTTTTAAGACATAAAGTGGGCCATGCATGATTAAATTAAATAATAAAATATAAAATTATATTTAATAATTTATATTAAAATATTTCATTAATAATTTGGGTTTTAAATTAATTAATTAAATTGAATAAATTTTATTCTTTGGTCTTCTAACTTGTTGATTTATACTGGACAGGTCTGATAGTTTTGTTGGATTACAAAACTGTCCAAATTGAGGACCAAGTCAACCCAAAATTTGGCTGCACATGGCTGTCCATAAACCACTTTTTGGTTTCACTGCACAAGGTCCTTAAAGAGTTGAAAAATTAGAGATTTACCTGAAGATTTGTACTTGACCGAGTCTTAGTCCTGAGTTGTTGTGGCACTCAAATTGAGCAAAAATCAGCTCAACTCCCTCAATTAAGGGCCAGTCACCCATGGAAAATGCTTCAAAAGATGAAAACCCCCTATTTTTAGTAAACTATCCCCCTTTCCTCACCTATAAATAAGACCTTATTCTCACATTTCTACTCATCCCTCATCACTCATCCTTCATTCCTCATTCATTCTCTTAGCATTCTTTTCTCCCCATGCCTATCATCATCTTTTCATAAAGATTCTAGCATTTGAGCCTCTTAGAGAACCCTTGGTCAGCCACCTTGGAGAGCCATCAGCAAAAGAGCGAAGTAAAGGAATGAAAGAGCCTCATCAGTTAGAGTCTTGGGTGACAGCCACTCTAAATTGGGTTTAATCTTTCTTTTCTTTAATTTAATTTAAAGATGTTTGCGATGTGTTCTTTGTTCTTGTTTACAACAATGTTAGCTTAATTTTATTTAAGCTAGGATGATTGCTTTGATTAAATAATATTTATTAGATTCATGCTTATAATGTTTGTGCCTCAATCGATCATGTTTTTAATTAAAATCAAGTCTATATTTTGTTCATACGTGATTGAAATGCACCTGAATTAGTTGAGCCATCCTAACCAGACTACGGCTAGTGTACGTATAATTGAAATGTGCATGCTCAATTTAGATCCTAACCCGATAAAATTGCAAGTTGCATAACAACCCCAACCAGGCTCTGTTATCTGCATAGTTTTTAGATTTGTGTGATTAAACTATTTAAAACCTAACACGTCCCTATTACCTTGGACGAATACTAAGAAACCTTTAGTAAATAAGGATCAGTAAAATGAATATTTACTAAATAAAGGACTCTGAAAAGACCTAACGTGGTTTCCAAACTCATGAAAGATCGAGTTGTCATGGAATGTTTTTCTGAATATTATTAAGCATGTTGATAGTAAGTTGAGTTTAATTAAAGTAATTGTCCTAGCTTATTTATGTTATAATTGTTGCAAATTGTGTTTAATTTTGCAAAAATCTATTTCATTCATATAGTTTGCATACTTAGGTTAATTTGCATTAGGGATCATTGCATTTAGTCTAATATATTTTAATCATCACTTCTCAACTAAATTGTGTTTTTATTTACCAAATTGTTAATATAATTTTACAAATTAAGTGACTTAGCAAAAATACAATCCATGTGGAGACGATAACTCGATACTTACTTATTACTTGATAACGACTGTGTACACTTGCACAAACCCCAGCGTTACAATAAGCTACCTTGATCTGGCTTCGGGCCATGGTATAGGTACTTAATGTGCGAGACTCTTGAGTATCTGACTTTTATTCTGAATGGTTCAATGGGCAAATGAAAATGTGATTGATTATGAGAATGATATGAGATGGTACAAGTATGTACGTTGTAACATCCCGATTTAAGGTCTAGTCGGAACAGTGGTTTCGATACCACAAATTCAACGTAAGAAAATTTATTTTTATTATATTTTTATGGTTTACAATTTCACGGGATGATTTTTTTAAAAATTTCGTTTGAAAATTTTGACGTTTGGGCACTCAATTTGGTCAAAAGGACTAAATTGTAAAAAGTGCAAAACTTGAGTTCTGGAGGCTAGAGGTGTTTAATTGCTATGAAATTTTAAATTTGAGGTATTTATATGGTAATTAGACCATTGGTTACTTTTTTTGGATAAAAATGAACCTGAAATAGGTGAAATAGAATATTTTCAAGTTAGGGGAATTTTGGGCATTTAGTAAATAAAATGAATTATAAAAAAATTAAAAGCCAATTTTTGTCCATATTCAAGATATGTCTAAAACTTGCATGGAGAAACCATGGATAGGGTTTTCCAAGCTTCCAAGCTCGATTGTAAGTCAGTTCTTGCCCCGTTTTTAATGATTTTTACATTTTTGAAATCCTCGTAACAAGATCTAGCTATTTCTACCATTTATTTGAGCTAGGGTTGATGTTTAAAAATTTACCCATGTGATACATGTGTGTATTTTGATCTTTAAGGGAGGAATATGAATGTTTGTTGTGTGTTAAATTACTTTTACTAAGTAATTTTTGGTGAAAACGCTAAAAAGGACTAATTTGTAAATGTTATAAAATTTGTCATAAAAGTTTGATTTAGTGGAAATTGTGGGCTACTATAGTTATGAAAATGATTCATCTAGGCTTAAAGTACAAATAAATTGAATAAATTTCATTTTACGAGCCTAGGGGCAAAAGTGTAAATATGACAAAGTTTAGGGACAAAAATGTAATTTTCCATAATATGATTTTTGGGTCACAATGAATAATGTGACTAATTAGTAAGCTAAATGTGATATTATAGATCAAGGAAAACGAGATTCGGACTTAGATCGGGGAAAAACAAGTATTAGACGGTTAAGTCCTTTTTTTACCATTTTTGGTATCGAGGTAAGTTCGTGTGATAATAATAATGCAATGTTATACTTGAATGTTAATACTTGATATTACATGAATTGTAAGTACATGTGTAAATTATGTGACAATATAGCATATTTTGATGTATTGATATTATGTGATAAATATTTTATTTTCACTATAGATGTTATGCCTAATGGTGGTTATGAAAGTATGAATGATTTTATGTTCGTTATCTACGACATCACGAGCAACTGCGGTTGAGATGTTATGTGCATATAAGGAAGAATCCCGTTCAAACCTTAGGAATAGTTTAGGATACAAGTGACATGTCACTAGAAAATTATATGATCTGAACTCATTGAGTTGGTCTGAGTTCATGATATATGTGACATCTGAGCTCATTGAGCTGGTCTGATTTCATGATGTACGTGACACATGTAATTTGGTTCTGGGTGCTGGTCTTGTGCATCCTACCGATGGCTGGGTAGTCTTGAGAGTGTTGGATACCCAACAGCTTGTGTGAGCAGCCCGTGTAGTTATGCCCTAATCGATAGCTTATGCTAGCAGCCCTTGAGTAGCTCCATTGCGAGCATTACATGTTATGAGGTAGCTTTGGCTAGGTATGTATATGTCGCACTTATGTGTAAGTTTTTCGTATATCCAATAGTATTACGAGTGTTCAACGGGTAGTTCAAATAATGATTTGATGATAGTCCCAAAAGGGTATGTCAAAGACAAAAATGAATATGTAAAAAATGTTGAAAAGGTACAGGTATGTACGCTAAGCTTATGGTTATTGAGATTTTGAAATGTTGAGACCTCGGTGAGCTAAGATGTATGAATTATGATTATGAATTTTGTTGCAATATCATGCTGACTTAAATTGTGTAATTGAACATGGAATCCATGAAATGGTGAGTTCATGATTAGTTGAAAATGAACTTATGATAGTTATCACTATATTCAACTAAAATAGTTCGGGACAGCAGTAGTAGTCCGACTTTGAAAATCCACCAAAAATTGTGGAAATCGAGTTAGAGATTGATTAAAATATGAAATTAAATCTTATTAAGTCTAATATTACATAGAAGAAACCTTGTAAGCAAAAGAATTTCATATTATGAGATATTTAAATTCCCGTAAGACAAGGTTAGAATAATTTCGGATTCCCCTGTTTTGAATTTGGAAAATCACTAAAAAATGTAAAAAAGTAATTATTAGTTATAATTTATATTCTTAAAATCCTTAATGAGTCTATTATTAAAGGAAATAAATGGTAACATCTTCTAGATCCTGTATGAGGATATAATTAATTTTTAGTGAAGAGGGGTAGGAATTGTCGGATAGCAAAATAGGGGTAACTTTGAAGAGTAAACTATACTTTTTGACTAATCCATAAACTCTAAAAATTTCATGGTAGAAATATATATGAGTCTAATTTCAAATTATTTCAACGGATCTTAATTTAGAATTCTGTAGCTCAGGTTATAAATAATTGAGTGACCATGACTCGAGTGGACAGCCTGTCATGAATATAAGTAAAAAAATGCAAATATGATTGTATTACCTTGAGATCATGTTGTGAGAATTGGTAGAAGCATGTTAATAAAATTCTTATTATTTTCATACGAACTTACTAAGCTTTAAAGCTTACTCCCCTTCTTTCTCATCTCTTATAGGTTAATTTAGCTAGCTCGGGTTGGAGATCGCCGGAAATGCTATCACACTATCAAGCTATCATGTTGGGTATAAGTGAATGCAAACCACTTTAAGTTTATGGCATGTATAGGGACTTGGTTATTTTCTATATGAGTCATTATGAATTGGTTAAATGTATTGGTTTGTGAAGGCTAAAGGTTGGATGTAATTTGTAGCCATGCAAATTGGCTATATTGGCTAACTGGTTGTAAGCCCATATAATTATGCATGTGCATATGGCAATGTTTTGTAATGTGATTTATATTTGCTTCATATATATAATGGATATGAATTTATTCATATGTTAATGCCTTTTGAGTGTGAATTTAGCATGAAGTGATTTGGTAAGGCATGATGTTATAATGCATGATAGATGATGGTGTGAAAATGATATGTTATTACCTGACGGTAGTTTAGTTTATGCCATGAAATGTACTATTGTAGTTGTGTTTAAGTATGTCCAAATAAGGGTGACAAATGGCTTGGTAAATAGCCATTTCTTTGGCCACACGGGCAGAGACACGGCCGTGTGTCTCAGCCGTGTGAAGGACACGGCCCCAAGACACGGACGTGTGACTTGGCTGTGTGACCCCAAATTGTGCATGACATCATAAATAAAGAGTTACACGGGCTGAGGACACGGGCGTATCCCAAGCCATACGGGCTTGTGACTCTCCAAAGTAGGAAAATTTCCTAAGTGTTGTAAAAGTTCTAAAAGTTTTCGGTTTAGTCCCGAACCACTCCCAATGTATGTTTTAGGCCTCGTGGGCCCGTATAAGGGACGATATGCATGTGATTAGATGAATTTGATTTGGTCTAAATTTTATGGCTCGATTTTGTATGAATGTTTATGTTTAAGTCCAATAATGCCTCGAATCTTGTTCCGGCGTCGGATACAGGAAAGGGGTGTTACATTTAGTGGTATCAGAGTTATGGTTTAGTCGATTCTCAGACTAACCTAGTGTATGTGAGTCTAGCTATACATGTCATATTACTACTCGTGATAGTTTGATATCTCATGACTCTAACAAAATTGTTTTGTTAAGACAGAGATGACTTCCAACTGAGCTATTTTCGATAATGCTGAAAATGGTATTGAGATGATTGAAACGTGTTTACAATGTGTTAAAATCTGGAAAGGTATGAATGGATGTTCATGATATGTATGTGATAAAGTATGAAATGGGATAACCTTAAGTTGAGAAATGTGGAAATGTGAAATGAAATGAAAGCTCATATGATGAAATGTCCATCCATGTTTGCTTAGCATTCATATAATGATGTGTGCTCAGCAAGCTTGATTAAGTGAAATTGATAAATAGAGTTACTCAATATTGACGAAATGTGTGTTTATGTGCAATTGTTTGAATAAATGCAACCGGTAAGTTCGTGTAACATAAATACGTATTTTAATTTGCCTGAGGTGAATTATATGATTAGGATGATGTTATTTTAATGATGAATGCAAATTTATATATGTGTATTTATGAGAGTCAAGTTAGAGGCGTTACGACCTCACCCCCTTACCATTATTGCTTTATGATGAAGATTCACAAGAATTTCGTTGAATAAATTCATAAGTGGGAAACTAAAGAGTTTGGTGGTGAAATAATTGGTAAAGCATACGGAGTCGAGAATAGTTTGGCAAGTGAATACAGTTTCGTAAGAGATGTCAATTTGTTTTAAAGATTATCTGAATTACGCGATATCACGGTTAAAAAAAATTTAATCTCGGCTAATCGACTTATTCAGATATGATGTCTAAAGTATGAGTATGCTAAAATTTTTCCTGAATTGGTTTTCGTTAGTAAATGGAATAGTACAAGGCTATTGATGACAGAATTAGTCACAGAAATGATAATTGAGTAGTAAAGATGTCCTGTAAAAGCGCGATTCTGATTGAAATGAATATGACGATCTTTTCTGGGTATTCTATATATTTTTTTATCCTTAGAGATATGTGTATGATTGCTCATTTTCTGATGAAGTTCTTATGTTGTGAAAATTTTGGCTAACTCTAATGTTAGATGAAAGCACTGTGAGTCTATTTGAATTACAATCGACATTTTCTTATCTCTCTAGGATTCTGTTCTAATATGTCGGGGTAAAGACGATGGTGAAAATTTATGTGAGGTTATTCTTCTATTTCTACCGGATGTTGCTTTGTCTTATGTGTATATACGTAAAATATATTATCTCTGTTACAAAGGAAGTCCAGAGCTGGTAAGTAGTATTTTTCTTCTGGTTTTCTCTTGGGAATCATCCTGACCTTTATAATTATTTCCTTATGTGTTATGTTCTCAGATTTCTGTTATGATATCATATTTGGGTTTTCTTATCATCTTTATTGTGTAAATTATTAGAAATGGCTCATCTTTAAAGTATGTTCTTTAGTCTGTGATGACTATGTTTATTATGATTATATTCCTAGATTCGACAATAGGAATAGGGTGATTCTAGTGTTTGGATTTCTCTAATTTTCGTGGAAGGAATTGTCTTTGGTAAAGGTATAAACAATGAGAGCACAAGCTCAAAATTATATGATGGATCTCTTCCCTCAGGTAAGTTTGATTGAAGTCAATGAATTAAATCAGATATTCTATTTCCTTGAGTTAATATGGTTGCTAGACCTTTGATTAGCATGTTAATAGAAATTTGAAATACTGTATTTTTGAGTTGCTTTATCAACATGAAGAAAAGAGAACTTTGGTATGTTATTATTTGACAGTTGAAATTAATTCAGTTGTTTTATCAGAGTGAATTGGTCAATTAAATTTATGAATTTTGGTGATGCACTATCGAATGGATTGGTATGTGTTTTATTACTAGAATGTAAAGTGATGGTTCCGGTTTTTAGACGGTTAATGTCACATTAAAAAGGAACTATTCGACTAGTGATTTAGAGACGGTCACTACTATGTCTGTATTGAGAATTTGATGACATTGTTTGTTCGACGAAAATTGTTACTTGTTTCTTGATCTTAAGAGTTTAATGTATCTTTTGGCACAAAAAAAATCTTAGTTTAAGACAATGTTGATGACTTGAGATATTGAAAGATTTTGGGAAATTATTGATCAATCATGGAGAAAGTAGTTATAGTTACAGATACCTGGATGGAAAATCTTTGTTTATTTTTGTGAGTAATACTTACTTGATTGATCTTATTTGATAATGGTCTAATTATAGCTATATTAAATGTTAAAGCGATGTTTTCTTTGCGAAACTGAGAAGCTTGGAAATGTGATAGTGAATTATAATTTAAATGGATTCAGAGTGAGTTTACTTCTAATGCTAAATGTCAGGTCGGACATGGTTCCTGCTATTATTGTTATTTCGAGATAGAATTTGCATAACGATGAATCTAAAATTTATGTAGAAGTTTTGTACGAGGCTCAATAGTAGCTAGTATGTTCATCCAAAGAGTAATAAAATGTGCAGTTATATGGAGTAGATGTGCTAGGGATTATGGATGTTACATGATATTTTGTATCTGTATTCAAATGTCAATTTGTCAATAGGTAAAAGCCGAACTTCAAGAGTAATCAGGACTATTACAGTCAGTGATGATTCTAGAATGAAAATGAGATAGAAACACTATAGATTTCGTATCTGAATTATCTTTATCTCCGAAAAGAAAGATGTTATTGGATTTTGATTGATCGTTCGTGTATAGATTTCTTGTTTAACAAACCAGTCGAGTAAGATGTTTCTGGGATTATTCGATTATACAAAGTATCAGTCTCCATTTTCTTTCAGATTGATATCTGAAGGCTATATCCCAATTATGGAAAAAGCTACAGGAAACTTTGAGTACGCAGTTGTAACTTGGCATTGTAACATATCTATAGATTGATGGTGAGTCTAAGAGAGTAACTTAGATTTTTGACGATATGCTCTAGCACTGTGTGCTAAAGTTCAAAGCTTATCGAAAAAAGATATTCGAAGTTAAATCGATTTGTGATTCTGAGAAGTTAGTGAAAGAGTGTCATGAAAGTTGAAAGCATCTTCTTCTGGTAAGATTTTCGGGGACGAAAATCCCTAAAGGAGGGAGAGTTGTAAAATCTCGATTTAGGGTCTAGTTGGAACAGTGGTTCTGAGACCACAAATTCAACGTAATAAAATTTATTTTTATTATATTTTTATGGTCTACAATTTCACGGGATGATTTCGTGATAATTTTGTTTGAAAATTTTGACGTTTGGGCACTCAATTTGGTCAATAGGATTAAATTGTAAAAAGTGCAAAACTTGAGTTATGGAGGCTAGAGGTGTCTAATTGCTATGAAATTTTAAATTTGAGGTCCTTATATGGTAATTATACCATTGGTTAATTTTTTGGACAAAAATGGACCTGAAATAGGTGAAATAGAATATTTTCAAGTTAGGGGCATTTTGGTCATTTAGTAAATAAAATGAATTATAAAAAAAATTAAAAGCCAATTTTTGTCCATATTCAAGATATGTCTAAAACTTGCATGGAGAAACCATGGATAGGGTTTTCCAAGCTTCCAAGCTCGATTGTAAGTCAGTTCTTGCCCTATTTCTAATGATTTTTACGTTTTTGAAATCCTCGTAACAAGATCTAGCTATTTCTACCATTTATTTGAGCTAGGGTTGATGTTTAAAATTTTAACCATGTGCTACATGTGTATATTTTGATGTTTAAGGGAGGAAAATGAATGTTTGTTGTGTGTTAAACGACTTTTACTATGTAGTTTTCAGTGAAAACGCTAAAAAGGACTAATTTGTAAATGTTATAAAATTTGTCATAAAAGTGTGATTTAGTGGAAATTGTGGGCTGCTATAGTTATGAAAATGATTCGGCTAGGCTTAAAGTACAAAGAAATTGAATAAATTTCATTTTACGAGCCTAGAGGAAAAAGTGTAAATATGACAAAGTTTAGGGGCAAAACGTAATTTTTTCATAATATGATTTTTGGGTCACAATGAATAATGTGACTAATTATTAAGCTAAATGTGATATTATAGATCAAGGAAAATGAGATTCAGACTTAGATCGGGGAAAAACAAGTATTTGACGGTTAAGTCCTTTTTTCACCATTTTTGGTATCGAGGTTAGTTCGTGTGATAATAATAATGCAATGTTATACTTGAATGTTAATACTTGATATTACATGACTTGTAAGTACATGTGTAAATTATGTGACAATATAGCATATTTTGATGTATTGATATTATGTGATAAATATTTTATTTTCACTATGGATGTTATGCCTAATGGTGGTTATGAAAGTATGAATGATATTATGTTCGTTATCCACGACATCACCAGCAAGTGCGATTGATATGTTATGTACATGTGAGGAAGAATCCCGTTTGAACCTTAGGAATAGTTTAGGATACAAGTGACATATCACTAGAAAATTATATGATCTGAACTCATTGAGTTGGTCTGAGTTCATGATATATGTGACATCTGAGCTCATTGAGTTGGTCTAAGTTCATGATGTATGTGACATATGTAATTTGGTTTCAGGTGCTAGTCTTGTGCATCCTACCGGTGGCTGTATAGTCCTAAGAGTGTTGAATACCCAACAGCTTGTGTGAGCAGCCCGTGTAGTTACGCCCTGACCGATAGCTTATGCTACCAGGCCTGCGAGTAGCTCCATTATGAGTGATACATGTTATGAGGTAGCTTTGGTTACGTATGTCTATGTCGCACTTATGTGCAAGTTTTTCGTGTACCCAATAGTATTCCGAGTGTTCAACGAGTAGTTCAAAGAATGATTTGATGATAGTCCTAAAAGGGTATGTCAAAGACAAGAATGAATATGTGAAAAATGTTGAAAGGGTACAGGTATGTACGCTAAGATGTATGAATTATGATTATGATTTTTGTTGCAATATCATGCTGATTTACATTGTGTAATTGAACATGGAATCCATGAAATAGTAATTTCATGATTAGTTGAAAATGAATTTATGATAGTTATCATTATATTGCACTAAAACAGTTTTGGGCAGCAACAGTAGTCCAACTTTGAAAATCCACCAAATATTGTGGAAATTGAATTAGATACTAAATAAAATATGAAACTAAAGCTTATTAAGTCTAGTATTACATAGAAGAAACCTTGTATGAAAAGAATTTCATATTATGAGATATTTTAATTTTCGTAAGACAAGGTCAGAATGATTTTGGATTCCCCTGTTCTGACTTTGTAAAATCTCTAAAAAATGTACAAAAATAATTATGGGTTATAATTTATATTCATAAAATTTTTAATTAGTCTATTATTAAAGGAAAAATATGGAAACATCGTCCAGATCCTATATAAGGAGATAATTAATTTTTAGTGAAAAGGGGTTAGAACTGTCAGACAGCAAAATAGGGGTAATTTTGAAGAATAAACTGTATTTATTGGTTAATCCATAAATTCTGAAACTTTAATGGTAGAAATATGTATGAGTCTAGTTTCAAATTATTTTAACGGATCTTAATTTAGAATTCTTTAGCTCAAGTTATAAATAATTGAGTGACCATGACTCGAGTGGACAGCTTGTCATGAATATAAGTAAAAAGGTGCAAATATGATTGTATTACCTTGAGATCATGTTGTGAGAATTGGTAAAAGCATGTTACTAAAATGTTTATTATTTTCATACGGACTTACTAAGCTTTAAATCTTACTCCCCTTCTTTTCCTATCTCTTATAGGTTAATTTAGCTAGCTCGGGTTGGAGATCGCCGGAGATGCTATCACACTATCAAGCTATCATGTTGGGTATAAGTGAATGCAAGCCACTTTAAGTTTATGGCATGTATAGGGACTTGGTTATTTGCTATATGAGTCATTATGAATTGGTTAAATGCATTGGCTTGTGAAGGCTAAAGGTTGGATGTAATTTGTAGCCATGCAAATTGGCTATATTGGCTAATTGGTTGTAAGCCCATATAATTATGCATGTGCATATGGCAATGTTTGGTGATGTGATTTATATTTGCTTGATATATATAATGGATATGAATTTATTCATATGTTAATGCCTTTTAAGTGTGAATTTAGCATGAAGTGATTTGGTAAGGCATGATGTTATAATGCATGATAGATGATGGTGTGAAAATGATATCTTATTACCTAACGGTTTAATTTATGCCATGAAATGTACTATTGTAGTTGTGTTTAAGTATGTGCAAATAAGGGTGACAAATGGCTTGGTAAATAGCCATTTCTTTGGCCACACGGGCAGAAACACGACCATGTGTCTCAGTCGAGTGAAGGACACGGACCCAAGATACGGGCGTGTGACCCCAAATTGTGCATAACATCATAAACAAAAAGTCACATGGGCTGAGGACACAGGCGTATCCCAAGCCACACGGGCGTGTGTAACACGGCCTACCCACATGGGCGTGTGACTCTCCAAAGTAGGAAAATTTTCTAAGTGTAGTAAAAGTTCCAAAAGTTTTCGGTTTAGTCCCAAACCACTCCCAACGTATGTTTTGGGCCTCGTGGGCCCGTATAAGGGATGATATGCATGTGATTAGATGAATTTGATTTAGTCTAAAATTTATGGCCCAGTTTTGTATGAATGTTTAAGTTTAAGTCCTTAACGCCTTGAACCCTGTCCCGGCATCGAATACGGGTACGGGGTCTTATATACATAACATGTATAAGTTTTGGTTCGAAGAAACTTGTGAAAAATGTGATTGATATCATAATTGTGTATATGAAAGGTTTGTTAGCTAATATATGCTAAATGTTGATATATTTAAATTTTTGTATTATAATCTTAAGATTGATTTAAGCTGATTGTATACGAGCTTACTAAGCTTTATAGCTTACTTTGTTTATTTTCCCGTGTTTTATAGTGTTATCAAGCTAGCTTGGATACGAGGATCGTCGGAGATCGCTTCACACTATCCACCTATCACTTGGTACCTATGAACTTTGGTATTTTGAGTATATGGCATGTATAGGGACTTTGGTCAAGTTGGTTATGTTTTGGTAATGATTTTGGTCATTTGAATTGGCTTGTAAATGTATATGTTTTGGTTTGTCTATATAGCTATGAGTGATGGCTTATTTGGAGTTATTTTGGTATGGTTGAATCATGTACTGATATATGTGTTTATGCTTTGTGATATGAGTTATATGATGGTTGTGTGATGCTTGATGGCTTTAGATATTATAAGTATCAAATGGTTGAGTTAAAGATAATGGTATACTCATGAAATTAGGCTTGATATTGCATATTTGAGTTTAGCCATTTTTGATGATTTAAGGAAGTAAAGTTTGGTAGAATTGGTAGGGTATGTTTTGGTGATTTGTGTATATGTAAAATGGAAGTATGGAATGTGCAGGATTTATGTTTGAATTGGCTGGTTTAGATGATTAGATATGCTATGTGTTGGTGATAATTAATGTGGTATAGGTATAGGCAAGTTTGGGTGGCAAAATGGCTTGGTATATAGCCTATTTTTGTCCACACGGGCAGAGACATGGGCGTGCATGACACACGGTTATGTTACACAACCGTGTGTCCCTTGGTGTTGAAATTACAATCAAGTCAGTATGCTCCACACAGCCTCGCACACGGGCGTGTGACTTGCCCGTGTGACATAAGTCAGTATACCCTACAGGTTTGGCACGGCCTAGCACACAGCCTGACGCACGGGCGTGTATGGCCATTTTTAGGGCACACGGGCTAGCCACATAGGCATTTGTGTTGGCTGTGTGACCCAAGTCAGAGAGTTACATGGGGTCAGACACGGGCTGAGACACGGCCATGTGCTCCCATTTTGATTGTCCACACGGCTTGTGACACGAGGTGTGTCCCTTGTTTTGAGAAAAAAATTTCAAGGTTTCGTAAAAGTTTACTAAGTTATCGGTTAGTCCAGAATCACTTCCAATATATGTTTAGAGCCTCAAAGGCTCGTATTAGGGACAAATTGCTTGAGATTGAATGATGAATGCATGAATTGTGAAAATGTATGCTAAATGAATGT
The DNA here is from genome assembly GCA_025698465.1 of Gossypium longicalyx. NCBI lineage: Eukaryota > Viridiplantae > Streptophyta > Magnoliopsida > Malvales > Malvaceae > Gossypium > Gossypium longicalyx. Next base: position 51,587,589 of record CM046995.1, read on the forward strand.
TTAATTGTTTTATAAGTCTGTTAATGCTCCGTAAACCTATTTCGACGTTGAATACGGGTGAGGGGTGTTACATATTCTCATTGACTGCATCTTTCCCTCAATTCTATCCAAACATTAACCACATACAGTATGGTCACTTGGGTTGGTTCTGTCCTGGGGTTTCTACAAATAAGGAGGTAGGTAATTATTGTTTTTAACTTAATTTTATTTGTTACCTCCTCATTGGTTTCCTCCCCATCTTTAAGTTCGGGTGATCTCTTCAGCCGAGATTGTATGTGTTTGAATAAGGGTTCACCCCTATTCTTAATGTAATTTATATCCTTAGCAGGATTATTGATATAATAGAAGAGTGGCTTGTCTCCTCCATGCATGGACAATGTCAAAGCAGATTCAATACGGTTGAGTTTATCCATTAGTTGTTGATACTTATCATCCCCTTGAATAGCTTTGACTGTAGTGGGTTTATAGCCATATGTGAATCGGTCCGTTTGTCAATGACAATAGTTCAATGCCATATTTTCAATAATTTCGTATGCATCCTTGTACATCCTATTCATAAGGGCTCATGCTACTGCTCTGTCTAATCTAGATTTTACATTTGCGTCCAACCCATTATAAAATATATGAAATATCATCAACTCAGGAAATCCGTGGTGTGAGAATTTTTGAATCAACATTTTGAAGTTTTCCCACACCTTATAAAGGTTTTCTCCTTCCATCTGTCTAAAGTCAACAATCTCTTTTCTTAATTAGACTGTTTTAATAATCGGGAAAAACTTCTATAAGAATTTTCCAACAAGTTTACCTCAAGTCATGATGGATCTTGGAGCCTACGAGTCTAACCAAGAAATGGAGTTATCAATCAGAGAAAAGGGGAGCAACCGAAGACAAATAGCGTCATCAGTGACACCGTTATACTTAAAAGTATCACAGAGTTGAAGAAACTGTTTCAAATATTGATTAGGGTCTTTATGTATCCTAGTGCCCCTAAATTACAGATTATTTTGGATCATTTGTATCATTGTCGATTTGATCTCAAAATTATTAGCTATAATCGTCGGCCTCGCTATACTTTCCTGAACCATATTTAAACTTGGTAGTGCATAGTCCCGTAAAGCTCTCTCATTCTGAGCCATATGCATGTTTGTAGGTAACTGTGGTGCTAGTGGATCTCTTAAGGCGTTATCGTCGGCGTCGCCAAAAAATGGATTGTCACGTAGTATGTTACTTGTAGCGGATGGTGGTTGTTTTTGCATCTGTTGTTACTATTGTCTGCAATTCCTTCGGATTATGATCTCTAGATCTGTGGCTACTATAATAGGTGTGCTCCTACTGCGAGTCATACACTAAACCCAGAAAAAGGAAGTTAGTAGCAATAAATGGTATAAAATTGTATCTATAACCTACAATTTTCTAAATTATTCCTTTAAAGTGTAAAAATTAAAATTAACCTAGTGGCGTTGCCTCCCCAGCGACGGTGCCAACAACTTGATTGCCTCCAGATGTACTAACGTCCAGAGTGTGAATACTATAACAAAATAAAGAGTTATAAGATGGTATTCACAAGTATACGAGTCGAATTGTAATACAGATTTTACAAAGAAGTAAGTGAGTACTCTGAGTATCGAACCTAAGGGAGGCGAGTTCTAAATCATTCTTAATCTAAACACTTAAAGATCTAATTAATACTTTTAAATCAAGTATAGTGCTAAAGTAAAATAAGAGATATTTTTAGGGTTTTTAAATTAATAAATTAAAATAACATAAAAGTATTAAAATTGCAAGAGATGGAGAGAAATACAATGAATCAAATATAAAGATAGGTGATTAGCTCACTTCAGCAATCTCAATCAAATGTCGCTTCGGGTTCTTCGTCAATCAATTAGTCACTACTCTAGCAGGATCTTCCTACCTCACGGTCCAGACTAACTTAGGGTAAAGGTGTTCACGAATGGGAAATATCAATTTTGGGTTAATTCCCACCTTGATGACTTCCCAGGGTTGTCACACCTAGGGTTTGTTTCATGTTCTTCCTTTCTCAAATAATTGATCCGTTGAATAACCCTACAGAACAGTTAAAAATCATGCTTCCACTCGCTAATCTTTATAAAAGGATTAGTTTCTTATGGCTTTCATAAACAACATAGAATAGATGGAAGAATTAGTCATGGGAATGGATTGAACTAGAGAGTTTAAGAAAAGCCTAATTGATATTGGTAATAAGAGTGAATCGATAATAGTTGATCTTCTTTACTCAAAACTCTTGAAAGAAACAATGAACACATAAACTAAAATTATGAAAACCTAAAGAAAGCAAGAAAACAAAACTTCAACTTAAAGAGAGAATCTAAGCTAATGGAATGTGTTCATAATGTGTGCCAAAGGACCCTATTTATAGCCTTCAGGTAATCGTCGTTTTTAACCCTAGGTTAGTTGACATTCCTAAGCTTTAAATTCAATTGTGCAAACCAAAACGCCCCTACTTCATGTTTTATTCTCATCATAAAGTTGATGTCGCGATAGACCAGGTCCTGTGTTATGATATAGCAACCAATATGCTCCTCTACAGCCATCTTCAAGGGTATGTCGCGACACCCTCAGCCTATGTTGCAATATTGAAAGCAGTTTCTCACTTTCTCTATTCTTTTCCCTATGTTGCAATATTGGATCTTCCATGTTGCGACATAGCGTCCAGTATTAACCCAAAATGCCTTCTAATGGTCTCCTGCACATCACAAAGTATGTTAGCTCTCCCTTAGGCCTCATTTGACCCTTAGGCCTCATTCAACCCTTAAAAGACTCAATGTGTAAATTTTATTGGATGTAAGTAAAACTAAAGAAACTTAAAACATAACAAAAATGCCTATATTCAAACTCCTTAAATGCGAAAATTAGTTTAATTTGCTACACCGAATTATGGCAAATCAATATTACTGAAAGCATAATTAAATGTGTTTACTGTTCTACTGTGTCGAATGCATGATAATTCATGCCACTGATCGCATGTTTAAATCATGCCTTCTGTATTGTTTCTATTATTGATTAAACATGTCATACCATATTAGGGTAGGGATGATTATGTAAAGAGAAAGTACTAGCAGATTATCTGCATTACTGGTGGTTTGTCCACAATACTGGCAGCTTGTCTGCAATACTGACAGTTTATTTGCATTACTGGTGGCTTGTCCACATTATTGGCAGCTTGTTTGTAACACTAGTGACTTGTCCACATTACTGGTAACTTGTCTGCAACACTGGTAGCCTATCCACATTACTGGCAGTCTATCTGCGTTACTGGTAGCTTGTTTGCATTATTGTAGTTTATCTGCAATACTAGTGGCTTGTCCATAAACTAGTGCATTATTAGATGGATGAGTTTTGGGGAACGCTTATTATGGTGTATAGAAGAATTGGGTAGGAACCTCACTAAAAATATTGCATTGCCATGTTCATGCATACTAAATTTGTGATTTTGTACTGTTTTAAAATTCCCTATTATTGACTGGCTTGACTGTTATTTTTACTGTTTATTATTGTATATTTGAGTTACAGATCACACTGAGCTTTTTAGCTCCCCCTTAGTTTACTGTTTTTACAGATAACCATTAAGGTTAGGACGTGGACATGGCTATCAGAAGAGCTTCTCGGATGTTTTCACTTTTTAAGTATTTTAAATTTAATTTTAATAATAGTTTTAGGCCTGTATTTATTTTTATTCGAACTATGGCATGGGACTTTAATTTTGGGATTTATTTTGAATTGCATGGCATAAATTTTTAAACCGCTTGAATTGATATTTAAACGACTATGCATAAAATTAGTTTTTAATAAAGGTCTTATTAAATCACTCTTTTTTGCTGCTATACTAAAAATAAGTTTTTAATAAAATTCAACTTAATTTTTAAAATGATTATTCTATACAATTCAAATTTTAAAGACACTTCATTTATGAAATAGCATGTTTTCGTGAAATAAAGACAAATATCAAATTTCACTAGTTTTAAATATAAAGGCAAATGTTTTAAAATATGTTTGAAATTACAAAAGCTTATTTGAGACATTTTGGTGGTCAATGTAGCTTTCAGAATTCAACTATAACGTTTAGGCCGGGTTAGGGAGGTTACACCTTTTCTCCCATATTGATTTGTCATGCCTCATCCTACTTGCCCTCAATGGAAAGCACCGCCAACTCTTCCTCCATCTCTGTCATAACACCTCTAAACCCCAATTTCACCCTTTCTGCCTAGCGAGAGAAACAACAGTGAAAACCCAACAAAACTAAAGTATGTGCTATTAAAAGTAGGGGTGAGCAAAATTTGATTCGATTCGAAAAACTCGATAAAAATTTCAAATTTTGAATTAAATGGTTCGAGTTATTTGAGTTAAACAAGTTATTTGGATCAACTCGAATAAAAAATTAAGTTTTTCAATTTAACCCGAATATGAATTATACAATTCGAGTTATCTAAAAATTTGAATAAGAAAAGGCAAAACTACGTCGATTTGATAAATGTTTACCTTTTCTAAAGTTAAAAGTCAAAACTATTAATTTAAAAGGTAAAACTACGTCACTTTGATATACGTTTACTTATTAAGTTAAAAGGCAAAATCATTATATTGTTTATGTAGTTAAATAATCTTGTACTTAGTTTACTAGTTAAATAATCGATCTATGTAAATACAACATTGAGTATAAATAATAAGATTTGTTAAGTCAACTCGACTGGACTTGAAATTTCCTGACTCGATTGGATTTGAAAAAAATTCAAATTGAGTTCAGTTGCTAAAATAGGATTCTTCAACTCGACTAACTTGAATTTTTTTTACTCGATTCGATTTAACTCAATCGAATGCTCACCCCTAATTAAAAACAAACTAAAAAACGTGTTATTAGAAACAAACACCAAAAACATTAACATTTAAAAATATAGCAAAAAGAATTTGAGTACTATGTGAATACATAATAATATATGTACATTTATAAATAATGTATAGAGAAATATATCAAAATTTATATAAAACTAGAATTTTACTTTTAAAAATATAGAAAAAAAATGTGAATATATAAAAATAATATATTTATAAATTTAAATTAATAAATTGACAGTACTATAAATACATAAAAAAAAATCACAAAAACAAATACAAAATTTTCAAATTTTTTTTTCTCTTCCCACTTTTTTCCTTCTTTACTTTCTATGTTTCCTTCTATTCCGAAACCTTAAAATAGAAACGGGACTACATGGGTAACCACATCTACAAACTACAGTTCTATCCGTGCATCTTACCTTTTATAAAAATTAATAATTTTACAATACTATATACATAAAAATTCACAAAAACAAATACTAAATTTCCATATTCAAAACTATAGTGCTACACATGTATCTTACTTTTATATAAACTAGATTTTATGCTGATATTTAATTTTAATCATATTCAATAGTAAATATTTGTATGTTTTATATAAATAAAATTAGATTTAAAATTTAATAATTATAAAAATCTTTACTCGAGATTCAACAAAAGTACAATATGAAAGAGTTGGAAAATTATGACATAAAAATAATATGAAATTCAATGAATGTATAATTGGTCCAACCCTTTAAACGAGTGTCAATCCATTGGAATAAATAATTTCAATAAAATAGGCAAATTTGCGAATGATTAAATGAAATTACTTATTAAAAAGATTTTATAAAAAAAAAATTATTCTATGCACAACAAATAAAATAAAAGAAATTCAGATGCAAGTGTAGAATATTATCGTATGTCCTTATATATGACAACATCCTACATCCATATATGAAATTTTTCATTACACTGAAAGTTTACAAAATAATTATAAAAAAAACTTATTTAAATGTATATCATTTAAAAATTCCAAAAACTTTAAATATGTATCCTAAATTGACTTACGAGCGCGGACAAACAAACCCAAATCTATTTAAATCTTACTAGCATTATTCTCCCTAACGATAATCTCCCTTAAATTCACGGTTGCTGATATTTCAAATAAATTGTCCACCTCCCTTCACACATCATTTTAACTAAACTCTAAACACAAACACAAGTCCAATATCAACAATAAATCCCCAATGCAATAATTTTTTTAATTTATTTTGAAATTTAATTTACTACCAATGCAAAGCATTCGTATTAAATTTTTTATCATAATAAGTTGACTACCAATGCAAAGCATTCGTAACTCTATCATCAACTGGAAATACTTTCAATGCTAATCTTTTAAGTTATTTTGAAAAAATTAATTTACTAGTTTACATTATATTTAATTGTTTTTTTTTTCATAGGCGAACTAAGTAAAAGATGTTTATGAAGAACCCTTTGAAGCCACGCATCTTCCACTGGCTACATCTACTGTTTATACATATTTTTGCTCTAATGTTGATTTGGTTTCATGTTAAATTCTTATGTGTTTTTTTCATGGCTATATCATCCATCTAATGAAATAAATGATTATAGTAAAGATTAAATATTTTGGAACTTGTTTAATCAAGAGGTATTAGTTATGAAATGTTAGCCATCCAGATAGTGAATATGCAAATATTTTATTAGAACAAAAGAGAATCACGGTAAAACCAAATCGGTTAATGTTAAAAATAGTACATACTAAAAGAAAGTAAAGAAACGAATGGATGTGCGCAATTTAAGAATTTGAAGACAAAAATTGAATGATGAAGAAAGATTGTATAAGAAGGATAAGCTAACATGCAACTCAAATCATCTCAAACAAATCTTCTTCCTCTAAGAGGGGATAAACAATCTTAATTTATAAAATTACATAGGAGACTTTGAAAGCAATAAAATGGCTCCATTAATGATACTAACAATGTTTTTTCTCTGGGCAAGATCAATGCTTACGGTTCAAGGTGGAGATCCCACCATTACTTTCGAGTGGAAGGTCACTTATGGCACTATATCTCCTTTGGGTGTTCCTGTAAAAGGTATTCTTATTAATGGGCAATTCCCTGGGCCAAATATTAACTCTACCACCAACAATAATGTTATAGTCAACGTGTTTAACAACCTTGATGAGCCATTCCTTTTGACATGGTAAGCAATAGTACTTTTGTCCTATTTGATTATATTAGTAAAGGGTTGAGCTTAATTATATATGGAAATGAAATTTGTTGCAGGAGTGGCGTGCAGCATAGGAAAAATCCATGGCAAGATGGTGTGCTTGGAACCAACTGTCCTATCCCCCCCGGGAAGAATTACACCTATAAATTCCAGGTAAAGGACCAAATCGGCAGCTACATGTATTATCCAGTGACGGCTATGCATAAGGCCGCTGGTGGTTTCGGTGGTCTTCGTATTAACAGTCGTTTACTCATTCCCGTCCCCTATGCTGATCCAGCTGATGACTATACTCTAATAGCAGGAGATTTTTTCAACAAGGGACACACCAGCCTCAAGAAAGTTCTTGAGAGTGGTCGCAACCTTGGTAGATGTGATGGTGTCCACATTAATGGAAAAGTTGCTAAAGGTGATGGTAACGATGAACCTCTCTTCACCATGGAAGCAGGCAAAACCTACAAGTATAGGATTTGCAATGCGGGTATCAAAACATCTCTTAACGTCAGGTTCCAAGGCCACACCATGAAATTGGTTGAGATGGAAGGTTCCCACACAGTGCAAAATGACTATGAATCCCTTGATGTCCATGTTGGACAGTGCTTCAGTGTGCTTGTTACTGCCAACCAAGAACCAAAGGATTACTTTGTTGTGGCCTCTACCCGTTTTACCAAACGTGATGTTATAGCAACTGGTGTCATCCGTTACAACAATGGCAAGGGCGCACCCTCACCTAAGTTGCCACCACCACCAGTTAGTTGGGCATGGTCACTCAATCAATTCCGTACCTTCCGTTGGAACTTGACTGCTAGCGCTGCTAGGCCTAACCCTCAGGGCTCCTACAAATATGGTTCCATTAACATTACCCGTACCATCAAGCTTGCCAACACTGCTCACAAAGTAGATGGCAAGCTTCGATATGCTCTTAATGGAGTCTCCTATGTCGAACCAACCACTCCACTAAAACTTGCAGAATACTACAACGTAGCTGACAAGGTTTTCAAGTATGATAACATTCCTGATGACCCACCAGCTGAGATCACTAAAGTAACCATGGAACCTATTGTCCTCAACATGACACACAGAAACTTCGTCGAAATCATCTTCGAGAATCGCGAAACAGCCATTCAGTCTTATCACTTGGATGGCTATTCCTTCTTTGCTGTGGCGTAAGTATTTGACGTTCAAATCCTTCTAATATGTAGTCATTACTTTCCGTTTAACTAAATTCTATAATCATTTGTTGCAGTATCGAGACTGGGAACTGGAGCCCTGAGAAGAGGAAGAACTACAATCTCCTTGATGCCGTGAGCAGACACACCATACAGGTTTTCCCCAAGTCCTGGGCAGCTATCCTGTTGACATTCGACAACTGTGGAATGTGGAACATCAGGTCAGAGGTATGGGACAGGCGTTACCTTGGGCAACAGCTTTATGCTAGTGTTGTTTCCCCTAACAAATCACTCAAGGACGAATACAACATGCCTGATGGTGCACTAGTTTGCGGTGTTGTGGAAAGCATGCCAAGGCCGCCACCACCTTACACCTAAGTTAAAGCTTATAAACCTGAAACCAGTTCTGCTACAAATACACATAAACGGCCTTTGTAGTAACTAATGCTGACTTTTGAATAAATTAATTTTCTTACAGTAATAATCATTCAGCTACTATTTGTGAGGGATAAATTTTTAGTACTTAATTAAATAATAATTTTTTTCATTTTTTCCATTTAATTGTGTGGGAATTCTTTTATGTCAATGTTTTTGCTTTTATGATTTTTTTTTAAATATGATTATTTTCTTAAATAATATAAAAAATAAATAAATAGTATAATCACAATCCAACTAGATAAATGTGTAAAAACTTACATAAACAATTATTAACAAATAAAATTTAATTAGTGTTTTTAACTATTAAACGGTTGAATTTATTATTTTATTTGTCATGTAAGTATAGTTTCAAATTAATCTAAAATCTCTACTATTTCAATCAAGAATACCATTTTTATTAATATATATTTAATGATTTAAAGTTTTTATATTAAAAATAGTTAAATACTTAAAATTTAATCAAAATTGAAATTATGATGGTTAAATAATAATCATATAAAAATCAACATTAAATAGAAAATTTGCTTGGTATTGGTAATTTAGAAATAAAAATAATAAATCCCTTCTCTCTAAGCAATGTTGGCTATACGTCAATATCTAAGTATGGGATAGGCAATCAAGCGTGAATTTCCTATTGTGCTGAGAGGAAGAATATGTATAGTATTCCATGAGAAAACCAACAATCCATTGGTAATGAAGGGTATCGTTGGTGAGTTGGCAATGGGAAAAGCAATTAATTCTGGTTTGATAAATGGATGTCTCACAAACCCTTGAAATCTTTGTTCCCGAGAATCTTTAGGGTGGCTAGGAACAAATTGGCCAAGGTTGGGAACTATCTTCCAATATTAGGCTCCACAAGTCAATGATATGTTTACTAGAACTCTTCTAAATAAAGAGGTTCGGGTGGTCAAGGATATTAATGTGATGATTGGGAAGGCGTACTTGATGGACTCATTTGAGAGTTTCAAAAGTTCGGTTTTTTTTTTTTTGTCTCAATTAAGAAGGTGCTTGAAATCTATATAATGTCAATTCCTGACATCCAATACCTTATATAATATTAGACTAATACCCTAACACACACAAGTCATTTTCTTAATGCAAATCATTTAAAAGCATTCACACAAATACCTATTCCGAAGTTCATTTGCATTTGCCACAAATCATACCGAAGTAAACTACCTTTAACATCATTGCAAGATATATGCATTTAACCAAAACTCGTACATTAACCATAAGACAATAGGAGCGTTTATACTTAGGTTTTTTTTATTATTTTCACTCAATGTAGGTACATGCTTTATAACTGATAAAACAGGTTTATACAAATTTTGTTGAGTCTAGGATCTTGTTTGGATGCTGAAGGTGTTGCTCAGTATCACGTTTTATACCTAACTTGCGCACAAGAAAATATAAAATTGTATGTTGAGAGATAAAACTTAGTGATATTTCTATAATGCAAATGATATAACTTATGCAATAGTCAATAACATGCAATGTCCCTGCTTATACAATTGATCAATGCAAATAGACCAAATAACATATAATCATGCTTCAATCCATTACCTAGGCAAATGAATAATCTCACATCTTATCAGATTGGCTTTCCGGATCATTATTCATTTTGCGTAATATTTGACATGCCTTGACATTTAATGTTGTATATAAATGTCTGTAAATCAACTTAGTAGCATATAAACAATTCCAATCATCATTTAACCAATTGGTAATGAATATTCATATTATTATTTCCCTATTAGCCTGACTCAGACTCGAATGGATACACGAATCCAACCAACATACTAATTTGGCACTAGTGCCTCATCGGAAAATCCGAAGTACATAAATTTACGTGTAACAGCTAGGTTTTAGCTAAATCAGAATAGTGGTTTCAGAACCACAAATTCAAGGTCAAAAAATATTTTAATATTATTTTATGTGTTGACAGCATGATAGCATGTATGTGTGAAAGTTTCGTGATTTAATTTTATTGTTTGGATGTTTAATTTGAAAAAAAAAGACTAAATCATGTAAAACGCGAAAGTGGCATTCTATATGTTAAATGTGTTTAATTGCTATGGTTTATTTAATCAAAGATCCTTATGATGATATTAGACCATTTGAATGATGGATGGACAAATATGTACATAGTTGAATGGATTATAAATGTTATTCATTAAGGTTATAATTGTAATTTAGAAATTAAAGTAAATTAAAATAAAACAAAAAGCCATTTCATGCTATCATCTTCTCCTTAGCCGAATGTAGGAAAGGAAATAGGTTTTGAAAGCTTTGAATGGTTCAGCCATTAATGTTCAAGCATGTAAGTCCGTTTTAGCTCTATTTTTTTATGATTTTTATGTTTTTGTAATCGTTGCTTCGTGTTCTAGCTAGCCCGTGCATTAATTTCTGAATTTGTTTGTGATTTTGTAAAATTCCATTGATGAATCCATGAATTTTGTGATAGTTCATGATGAAAAATGACAGAAAAATGATAAATTTTCATGTTTTATCAAGTGATTTTTGAAGAAAATACAAGTTAAGGATTTAATCGTGAAAAGTGTAAATTGAGGGGTTAAATGTGTGAATAAATGATAAATATGAGTTGATATGTACATTAGGAAAATTCATCTAGCATATATTTGGATTAAATTGTGTGAATTTTGTGTATTTGTGAAATAGGGACTAAATTGTAAAAATATGGAACTTTAGGGGCTAAAGTGTAAAAATGCCCAAATATGTGTTTGTGGACTAAATTGAATGATTTGATGAATAAATGAGTTAATTTTGAATGTGTATAGAACAAGAAAGAAAGAGATCAGATTTAGATCGGGGAAAATCAAATATTATTGAATAGTCGATTTAGTCTGTTTATTCTGAATACAAGGTAAGTCCATATGCAAATAAATATCTTTAAATTGATTTATAAATTGAATTGCTATGAATGTTGAACGAGCAAATACAAGCAAGAATCGACGAAGTTATGATATCAAAAGGTCCCGTACGAACCTTAGGAATAGTATAGAATACGAATGTCATGACATTAGGATTTATGAGACGTGATTATGCGTAAGACCATGTCTGGGACTTTGGCATCATATTGCTATTACGTGTAAGACCATGTCTGGGACATTGGCATCGATATGTGATAACATGTAAGACCATATCTGGGATATGGCATTGTACGAGCTATATGTGATTTTCGAGTATCATTAATGATTCTGAAAGGTTTAACGGGCAAAGTCAAGTCGAGAGAGAATATGCGAACGAGTTAAGTGATTTAGGTACATACGAGATTTCATATGAGTATTCAAAAGAGAAGTATTTGATAAATTCAAATGTGATATTGAACATGTATACATCGGGAAAGGTTTGTGAACTTATATGTGTTTATTTATAGTTTGCCTATTTAATGGAAATGGTGTTGATTCATGTGGTAATTTTATTTGTATATGGCTTACTAAGCTTTTAAAGCTTACTTTGTGTGTTCTTTCCCTATTTTATAGATTATCAAAGCTAGCTCAGACATCGGGGATCATCAGGAATCGTCATCACACTATCAACTACTTGTTGGTATTTTTGGATTCTTTGTACATTTGGTATACGGCATGTATAGGCTAGTCAGTTGATAATAAGTTTTGAGTATGATATTAGCCAAGTATGTTGGCTTGTGAAAGGATGAAATGTGGGTGTGTATTTAGTCATTTGAGTTGGCTTAATTTATGGATTTGGTAGGTGATATGTGATGTATATAATGTCTTATATTTTGACATGTTTGGTATGGCTTATGTGTTTGTAACACTCCTAACCCGTCACAGTTGCCGTAATAGGTTAAGAGGCATTACCCGACTTGTAACTCAATTCAGAACAATCATTTATCAAATGTCATATTATTTCAGTAAATACCATTCATTCACATTCAATATACACTTAAAACAAGCATACAAAGTTTGAATCATGCATTCGAGACTAATTTGGTAACATATGAAAAATTCAAAAACTTAGAAAAATTTCAACATTTAAAGTACCACACGCCCGTGTCTTAGACAGTGGAAATAGGGCATACATACTGACTTGTGTCACACGGTTAAGGACATGCCCGTATGCGATGGCCGTGTGAAAACTAGAGAGGATACTGACTTGGGTCACACGGCCAACCACAAGCCCATGTGCCCTTCGAAATGGCCACACACACCCGTGTATCAGGCCTTGCCAAACTGTAGGGTATACTGACTTGTACCACACGCCCGGTCACACACCTATGTGTAAGGCCATGTGGAGCATATTGAATTCCATTCCATTTCAACACTAGGGGACACATGGCCGTTTACTTGACCGTGTGTCACACACAGCTGAGACACACGCCCGAGTCCCTACCCGTGTGGACAACAATAGGCTATTTGCAAAGCCATTTTGCCACCCTATACTAAGAAACATTCACAAGCATAAATGACCACATTTCATAACTCAATTGGCAATCATATTAACCATTTTAATGCACATTCTTTACCATATCAAACCTAACATTTACATACCCAAATACCTGATTAACATCATGCATAATCCCTTCATATTTCAACTACATATTAAGACACCTTTTACACATTTTCATTCCATAAATTCCTTGCCGAAACATACCATAATTGAACACTTATACACAACCAAAACATGGTATCAAAATAAGCCAAATCACATGGCTTAACTCATACACAAAATATACCAAAACCTTGATACATGCCATATTTACAAATATCCATGAGTTCAAAAGTACCAATCAAAAATTGGATAGTGTGATGTGCAACTCTGACTTGTCCGGAACGAGCGAGCTATCGAACCTCTATAAAACATAGAAAAAGAAACATAGTAAGCTTTATAACTTAGTAAGCCCATATAATTTAGAATTAAACTTACCATTTATACACAATCAATGCAATTTATTCAAGGTATAATCAATTCAAGTACCAAATGCCTAAACATAAACATTCATCCATAAGTTAGTCATATAATACATGAAATCCTCCATTATCGCAATTCAATACTAAATATATATAGCATTCAACGTTTCATTCTCAATCTTATAACCGGTAATCCTTTCAATAATAGTACTCATCCGTATAAACAGAATTTATGCCTGTTGAACCTATTAGAACTTCAAAGGATACTCAAGTGATAAACACCAGTAATCCGTCAATTCATTATCATTTATGCTCTTTCGAGCCATGAACGGTAAGCTCCTCTTGAGCTGATGAACAGTAAGCTCTATTGAGCTGAAACGGTAAGCTCTATCGAGCTGAATAGTAAGCTCATACAGGCTGAAATGGTATGCTCCAATGAGCTAAAAATAGTAAGCTTTACGAGCTGATATATCGGTAAGCTCATACGAGCTGTGGTGAGTCCGCAACAAATACAGGAGCTCGACCAAAATGGTAACCCTAGTAACATGTCTCTCGTATCCTATGACTTCATACAGTTTAAACGGGGCTCGATAACCAATAAACTATATTGATAAGGAATTCATATCTCAAGTGTATCAATTATACACATTCATTTCAATAATTACAAGATACGAACTTACCTCGTATCCTCGGATAAAATTATCGGCTATTCGTCCACTTTCCGTTTTCCCCGATCTAGTTGCGGTATTTGCTTATCTTGATCTATATAATATTAAATTAACTCATTCAAACTTTCATTCAATTCAATTTAGCCTGAAACATTCCTTTTGGCTAAATTACAATTTTACCCCTAAACTTTTGGCTACTTTGCAATTTAGTCCTTAACACATTAAAATGAAAAATTACACAATTAGATCATAACCCATAGTAGCTGAATTTTAATGGGGTCCCTATTAGCCCATATTTTGCCTTATTTCACATTTCATCCATGAATTTTACACATTTCTCAATTGAATCCCTTTTTGACATTTTTGTCAAAAATCACCTTTCAAAACATTAAAATCTATCATCAAATTTTCATATTTCATCATCAAACATATAAAAACTCAAATAATCATCAATGGAACTTCACAAAATCATGAAAAAATTTAAAAATTAAGGCACGGGCTAGCTAGAATATGAAGCAATGATTACAAAAATGTAGAATTCACTAAAAATCGAGCAAAAATCGTACCTAATTGAAGAATTCAAGGTTGCCGAATTTAAAACACTAGGTTAGATTATTCTTACTTCAATATTCGGTGCATGAAGATGAGAATCAAGCTTTAATTTTTTTTTGTTTTATTTTATTTAACATAAATAACTAAATAACACAATTAACACTATTATAAAATCTTAATATATCATATAATTCATGGAAATAAATGTCCACTTACCTTAATCATGGTCAAATTTTTGTATAAAGACTTCTGATTTAATGATTCATAGCTATTTAAAACATTTAAACAATAGAACTCAACTTTTATGCGTTACGCGATTTAGTCTTTTTTACCAAATTAAGCATTCAAACAATAAAATTTCTTTACGAAACTTTCACATAATAATTCTATCATGTTGTAAACCTTATTAAAATAATAAAATAATATTTTAACTTTGAATTTTTGGTCCCGAAATCACTGTTTTGATTTGACCCAAAAATGGGCTGTTACAATGTTTGCTGGATGGTTAATTGATTTGGCTAATTATAAATGATGTGTCATGATTGAGAAATGGTATGTTATGAATTAGTTTTAAGATGATGAATTGATATGTTTTGGGAAATGAAATAGTTCATAAGATGGTGAGAAAATGCATATAGAAGTTAAGGTTATGGCATATTGTTTTGACATGATTTTGGTTATGGATTTGAGTAGTGAAATGGATGGAATTTAAATGGCATGAAATGTACATGAAATAATCATTTTTGGTTGTCTATTGTATTTGAAAATGAGGCCAAATGAATGTTTTTATGTACATGAATAATAGGTGGGAATAATGGCTTAAATCAAGCCTATTTTCATGCCACACGGTTGAGCACACGGGCGTGTGACTCGACCGTATGACCCCTAAATCTTAGTTAAACAAGTCAGATAGTTACACGTCTTAGACATACAGGCGTGTCTATTGGCCGTGTGTAGCACACAGACTGGCACATGGGCATGTGGCCAAGTCAGTATACCTCCAATTTTCACATGGCTATGGCACACGAGGTGTGTCTCCAGCCATGTGATGCAAGTCAGTATGTATGCCTTGTTTCAACACGGCCTATGACACAGGCGTGCCTGGTGGCTGTGTAAGGCACACGACCTGTTCACACGGGCGTGTGAACCTTGTATGCCTGAAAATTTTCTAAGTTTCCCAAAGTTTTCAAATGTTATCAGTTTAGTCCCGAACCTCTTCCAAGCGTGTTTTAAGGTCTCATAGAGCCTTATAAGGGACTATATAATTATGTTTGATTCATTTTATGTGATAATGGATTCATGTATGAGAAATGTATGTTGTATGTTGTAATTGATCGGTAATGCCTTGTAGCCCTTTTTCGGCGACAGATATGAGTTACAGGTGTTACAATTATTGGTATTAGAGCTACGGTTTAGTTAATTCTAGGATTAATGTAGCACGTGTGAAAGTCTAGCTATACATGCCATATATACTCTACAATAATGTGATGATTCCTGATAATTAAAATGTATTTTCATATAGTAAATGGATCCTGAACGAGCTTTAGTGGACAATGTGAAAATTAATATGATCGTTCCCACTCAAGGGATAGCGCTAGCTAATTCTAGATCGATTTCAAGTAGCCATGAGGGAGACGCTAAACAAGCCTTTTTCTATATGATGAGTGAGTTGTTTACAAAGTTAATTCGAACAAATCTCTGTTTTTCCTCAAGTCATAGATCTGATATGATTAAACAAGCCGCTAGTGGATAAGATTCAGAAACATGGGGCTAAAGAGTTTCGGGCTACCATTGAAGATGATGTTAAGAGAGCTGAGTTCTAGCTTGAGAACACAATCTGAGTATTCGATGAATTATCTTTCACTACTGATGAATGTATCAAATGTGTGGTATCTTTACTTAGAGATAATGCATACCATTGGTGGAAAACGTTGATATCTGTGGTTTCTAGAAAACGGGTTACTTGGGAGTTTTTCCAATCTGAATTTAGAAAGAAGTACATCAGTCAAAGATTCATTGATCAGAAGTAAAAAGAGTTTCTAGAGTTAAAATAAGGTCGGATAACTGTCACTGAGTATGAAAGAGAATTCGTATGTTTAAGTAAGTATGCTCGAGAGTCTGTGTCTACTAAGGAGATCATGTGCAAATGATTTGTAGATGGATTGAATGAAGATATAAAACTACTAGTTAGAATTCTAGAGTTAAAAAAATTCATCGTTCTAGTTGAGAGAGCTTGTAAAGCCGAGGATCTTAGCAAAGAAAAGAGAAAAGCTAATTTTGAAGCAAGAGATTTGAGAAAGAGATCAACTAGTAAATCTTATCAATCTATATCAAAGAAATTTTGAAACTCGTTCAATCGTTCTAATGCATCAGTGGGACATTCAAACAGAGATAGTGAAAGGCAACATTCAAGCTTTAAAGCTCCAACTATCTCGATAGCTAGTGTCGGGAGTGTGAAACCAAACTGACCTGAGTGTAGACATTGTGGAAAATGGCATATCAGTGATTATAGATTGAATGATCGAGCCTGTTTTAAATATGATCATTAGATCATTTCATTCGTAACTGTCCTGAGTTGGCTGAGCAAGATAAAGTACAAAACACGAGGCCGAGTAACATTGCAGTTAGAGGTAGACCACCCAAAAACACGGGAAATATGATTGGTAACCAGAGAGCGACTAAAGATTCTATTGTGAGGTCAGAGGCCAGAGCACCTACACGAGCCTACGCTATTCACACTCGTGAAGAAGTGTCATCTCCAAATGTTATCACTGGTACTTTTACTCTCTATGATACTAATGTGATTGCATTGATAGATCCAGGATCAACTCATTCGTATATATGTGTGAATTTTGTATCCAGTACGACTTCGCCTGTAGGTCTACTGAATTTGTGATTAGAGTATCGAACCCGTTAGGCAAGTGTGTATTGGTTGATAAAGTGTGCAAGAATTGTCCATTGATGACTCGGGATTTCTATTTTTCGGCTAATCTGATGTTGTTGCCATTTGATGAATTTGATATAATTCTAGGTATGGATTGGCTAACGCTACATAATGCTATAGTAAACTGTAAACGAAAGACGACTGAGCTAAGATGTCAGAATAATGAAATTATCCGGATTGAGTCAAATGATTTGAATGGTTTACCAACAGTGATTTCATCGATGTTAGCTAAGAAATATGTGAGAAAGGGTTGCGAAGCTTATTTTGCTTATATGCTTGATACGAAAGCGACTGAAAAAAGATCAAATCAGTGCCAGTTGTGTGTGAGTATTCGGATGTGTTTCCTGAAGAGTTACTAGGTTTACCACCGATCTGAGAGGTTGATTTTGGCATTGAGTTAGTGTCGGGAACTACGCCGATATCAATAGCTCCATACAAAATGGCTCTGACAGAGTTAAAAGAATTGAAATCTCAGTTGTAAGAGTTGATTGATAAAGGATTTGCACAACCAATTTTTTTTGCCTTGAGGTGCTCCTGTGTTGTTTGTGAAAAAGAATGATGGCATGATGAGAATGTGTATTGGCTACAGATAGCTTAACAAAGTGACAATCAAGAATAAATACCTGTTACCATGGATTGATGATTTGTTTGATCAATTAAAAGGGGCAACAGTGTTTTTAAAAATCGATTTGAGATCAGGTTACTACCAGTTACGAGTTAAAGACTCTGATGTACCAAAGACTGCTTTTAGAATGAGGTACGGACACTACGAATTTCTTATTATGCCTTTTGGATTAAAAAATGCACTTTCTATTTTTATGTATCTGATCAACTGGATTTTTAGACTGTACCTAGATCGATTTGCTGTTGTATTTATTGATGACATTTTAATTTATTCTCATGATGAATCTGAACATGCCGAGCATTTGAGAATTTTATTACAAACTTTGAAAGATAAATAGTTGTATGCAAAATTCAGCAAATGTGATTTTTGGCTACGAAAGGTTAGTTTTCTGGGACATTGTTTCAGCTGATGGTATCCGGGTTGATCCGAGTAAGATATCTGTGATTATAGATTGGAAGCCTCCGAGAAATGTTACTGATGTCTGCAGTTTTCTGGGACTAGCGGGATATTATAGACGATTTGTGAAAGGATTTTCGGTGATTGTGACTCCGATGACACTATTGCTTAAAAAATATATTAAGTTCGAGTGGTCAAATAAATGCCAAAAAAGTTTTGAGCAGTTAAAAACTTTATTGACCGAAGCTCTAGTGTTAGTTCAGCCTAAATCGGGTCAAGAATTTATAATTTTCAGTGATGCATCATTAAATAACCTGGGTTGTGTTTTGATGTAGGAGGGCAAAGTTGTAGCTTATGCCTCGAGACAGTTGAAGCCACATGAAAAGAATTATTCGACGCACGATCTTGAATTGGATGCAATAGTGTTTACGTTGAAAATTTGGCGTCACTATTTGTTTAGTGAGAAATGCCATATTTATACCGATCAGAAAAGCTTGAAATATTTGATGACTAAAAAAGATTTGAATTTGTAACAGCGGAGATGGTTAGAATTACTAAAAGACTATGACTTGATAATTGACTATCATCCAATGAAAGCAAACGTAGTTGCTATGCTTTAAGCCAAAAGTCATTATTTTCTTTACGAACTTTGAATACACATTTGGCTTTGTCTGATGATGGTTCGTTAATAGCCGAGTTGAAAGCGAGACTGTTGTTTATATAGTAGATTTGTGAGGCTCAAAATTTTGAAAATAAACTGCAAGCAAAATGGGTTCAATGTGAGTCAAATTTTGATTTAGAGTTTCAAGTTGATTTTGATGATTATTTGAGATTCAAAGACCGAATATGTGTTCCGAGAAATTCAGAGTTGATTCAGATGATTTTGAACGAAGCACATAGTAGTTGTTTATTAGTGCATCCGGGAAGCTTAGAAATGTATAATGATTTGAAATAGTTTTATTGGTGGCATCGTATGAAATGGGATATCTCAAAATTTGTTTCGAAATGTTTGATTTGTTAGCAAGTCAAAGCTGATCATCAAGTGCCGTTAGGTTTATTATAGCCCATCATGATTCCGATGGAAATAGGATAGAGTGACTATGGACTTTGTTTTGAGTTTACCTTTATCTCTGAGAAAGAAAGATACGATTTGGGTCATTATAGACAGATTAACAAAATTAGCTCATTTCATTCCGGTATGTACGGATTACTCACTTGATAAATTAGCAGAGTTTTATATATTAGAGATTGTTCATTTGCATGGAATGCCGTTATCTATAGTTTCGGATAGAGATCTGAGATTCACTTTATGATTTTGGAAGAAACTGCAAGAGGCACTGGGTACAAAGTTACATTTCAGTACCGCTTTTCACCCGCAGATGGATGGTCAATCTGAGTGAGTTATACAGATACTCGAGGATATGTTAAGATGTTGCATTCTTAAGTTTGAAGGTAGCTAGGAGAAATATCTACCGCTGATTGAATTTGCTTATAGCAGTAGCTTTCAATCAAGTATAACGATGGCACCATACTAAGCTCTATACAGTTGTAAATGTCAAACACCATTATACTAGACTGAGCTAAGCGAGAATAAAATTCATAGGGCTGATCTGATTAAAGAGACTGAAGAGAAAGTGAAAGTAATTCGCGATAGTTTGAAAGCAGCATCAGATTGACAAAAATCTTACACAGACTTAAAACGAAAAGATATTGAGTTTCAGTTCGGGGATAGAGTGTTTTTGAAAGTATCGCCGTGGAAAAAGATATTGCGATTTGGTCGAAAAGGGAAATTGAGTCTGCGATTCATTGGACCGTATGAAATTATCGAGCGAGTCAAGCCAGTTGCTTATCGATTATCTTTACTGTCTGAGTTAGAGAAAATACATAATGTATTTCATGTATCGATGCTACGATGAGACAGATCTGATCCTTCGCATGTCATTTCCCCAAGTGAAGTTGAAATTCAGTCATATTTATTATACAATGAAGAATCGATCTGAATTTTGGCTTGTGAGATCAAAAAGTTGAGAAATAAGAGAATTGCATTAGTGAAAGTATCATGGCATCGGCACGGGGTAGAAGAAGCTACATGGGAACCTAAGGATGCTATGAGAAAGCAATATCTGAACCTATTCACTGGTAAGATTTTCGGGGTCAAAAATCCCTAAGGGGGAGAGTTCCAACAGCCCGATTTTAGCTAAATCGAGACAGTGGTTTTAGAACTACAAATTCAAGGTCAAAAATTATTATTTTATGTGTTTACAGCATGATAGCATGTATGTGTGAAAGTTTCGTGATTTAATTTTATCATTTGGATGTTTAATTTGAAAAAAAAAAGACTAAATCGCGTAAAATGCGAAAGTGGCATTCTATATGTTAAATGTGTTTAATTGCTATGGTTTATTAAATCAAAGGTCTTTATGATGATATTAGACCATTTGAATGATGGAAGGACAAATATGTATATAGTTGAGTGGATTATAAATGTTATTCATTAAGGTTATAATTGTAATTTAGAAATTAAAGTAAATTAAAAAAACAAAAAGCCATTTCATGTTATCATCTTCTCTTTAGCCAAATGTAGGAAAGGAAATAGGGTTTTGAAAGCTTTGAATGGATCGACCATTGATGTTCAAGCATGTAAGTCCGTTTTAGCTCGTTTTTTTTATGATTTCTATGTTTTTGTAATCATTGCTTCGTGTTCTAGCTAGGTCGTGCATTAATTTCTGAATTTTTTGGTGATTTTGTAAAATGCCATTAATGAATCCATAAATTTTGTTATAGTTGATGATGAAAAATGATAGATAAATGATAGATTTTCATGTTTTATTAAGTGATTTTTGAAGAAAATACAAGTTAAGGATTTAATTGTGAAAAGTGTAAATTGAGGGGGTTAAATGTGTGAATAAATGATAAATATGAGCTGTTATGTACATTAGGAAAATTCGACTAGCATGTATTTGGATTAAATTGCGTGAATTTTGCGTATTTGTGAAATAGAGACTAAATTGTAAAAATGTGGAACTTTAGGGGCTAAAGTGTAAAAATGCCCAAATATGTGTTTGTGGACTAAATTGAATGATTTGATGAATAAATGAGTTAATTTTGAATGTGTATAGATCAAGAAAGAAAGAAATCAGATTTAGATCGGGGAAATCAAAGATTATTGAATAGTCGATCCAGTCCGTTTATTCCGAATACAAGGTAAGTTCATATGCAAATAAATATCTTTAAACTGATTTATAAATTGAACTGCTATAAATGTTAAGCAAGAAAATACGAGCAAGAATCAATGAAGTTATGATATCAGAAAGTGCCATACGAACCTTAGAAATAGTATAAAATACGAATGTCATGACATTAGGATTTCCGAGACGTGATTATGGGTAAGACCATGTCTGGGACTTTGGCATCATATTGCGATTACGTGTAAGACCATGTCTGGGACTTTGGCATCGTTATATGAGTTCATGTAAGACTATGTTTGGGACATTGGCATCGATATGTGATAACATGTAAGACCATATTTGGGATATGGCATTGTACGAGCTATATGTCATTTCTGAGTATCCTTAATAATTTCAAAAGGTTCAACAAGAAAAGTCAAGTCGAGAAAGAATATGTGAACGAGTTAAGTGATTCTGGTACGTACGAGATTTCATACGAGTATTGAAAAGAGAAATATTTGATCAATTCAAATGTGATATTGAACATGTATACATTGGGAAAGGTTTGTGAACTTATATGTGTTAATTTCTAGTTTGCCAATTTGATGGAAATGGTGTTGATTCATGTGGTAATTTTATTTGTATATGGCTTACTAAGCTTTTAAAGCTTACTTTGTGTGTTCTTTTCTTGTTTTATAAATTATCGAAGCTAGCTCGGACATCGAGGATCATCAAAAATCGTCATCACACTATCGATTACTTGTTGGTATTTTTGGATGCTTTGTAAATTTGGTATATGGCATGTATAGGCTAGTGAGTTGATGATAAGTTTTGAGTATGATATTATCCATGTATGTTGGCTTGTGAAAGGATGTAATGTGAGTGTGTATTTAGCCATTTGAGTTGGCTTAATTTATGGATTTGGTAAGTGATATGTGATGTATATAATGTCTTATGTTTTGACATGTTTGGTATGGCTTATGTGTTTGCCAGATGGTTAATTGATTTGGCTAATTATAAATGATGTGTCATGATTGAGAAATGGCATGTTATGAATTAGTTTTAAGATGATGAATTGATATGTTTTGGGAAATGAAATAGTTCATAAGATGGTGAGAAAATGCATATAGAAGTTAAGGTTATGGCATATTGTTTTGGCATGATTTTGGTTATGGATTTGAGTAGTAAAATGGATGGAATTTAAATGGCATGAAATGTACATGAAATGGTCATTTTTGGTTGTCTATTGTATGTTAAAATGAGGCCAAATGAATGCTTTTAGGTACATGAATGATAGGTGGGAATAATGGCTTAAATCAAGCTTATTTTTGTGCCATACGGTTGAGCACATGGGCGTGTGCCTCGACCATGTGACCCCTGAATCTTAGCTAAACAAGTCAGAGAGTTACATGGCTTAGACACGGGCGTGTCTATTGGCCGTGTGTAGTACACGGGCTGGCACATGGGTGTGTGGCTGACCGTGTGGCCAAGTCAGTATACCCTCCAGTTTTAACATGGCTACGGTACACGGGCGTGTCTCCAGCCGTGTGATGCAAGTCAGTATGTATGCCCTGTTTCCACACGGCCTGTGACATGGGCGTGTCTGGTGGCCGTGTGAGGCACACGGCCTGTTCACACGGGTGTGTGAACCCTTTATGCATGAAAATTTTTTAAGTTTCCCAAAGTTTTCAAATGTTATCGTTTTAGTCCCGAACCTCTTCCAAGCATGTTTTAAGGTCTCATAGAGCCTTATAAGGGACAATATAATTATGTTTGATTAATGCTTATGTCATAATGGATTCATGTATGAGAAATGTATGTTATATGCTGTAATTGATCGGTAATGCCTTGTATCCCATTTCCGTCGACGAATACGGGTTAGGGGTGTTACATTGCGCCCAACGTTCATTGTTATAACCGAAGTAAATATTTTCCCCAGCACTCATCGACCTATAGTCGAGGTAACACGTACTCAATCTATCCTATGACATGCCAACTATATCTGACTCTGTCCAAATAGGTAACAGGGTAACAAATCATCCAATTCATAATATAGCTCAATTTTGCATTTCATACTTCCAAACATTAACCAATTCATTAATATATATATGGCATAAACTGAGTCATCTCAATTCAAAGCCAATTTCACATTTTTATCAAGTTATACTATATTTAATTTTATTCAATTAAGTCTTCTATCTCAATAATTAATCAAATTCATACTAATACAATTCAGTCAATAATATTTGACTTGTAACATCTCGAAATAGGGCCTAAATGGAATAGTGGTTGCGAAACCAAAAATTTGTGATAGAAAAGTTTATTTCGATTAATTTTTATGATTTACCGAGTGATTAGATGCATGTGTTAGAGTATTGGTAAGAAATTTTATAGATTGCATGTTTAATCTGCCTATTAGCGCTTATTTCCAGAAGTTGCAGTAACAGCCCGATTTAGGGCCTAAACGGAACGATGGTTTTAGAACCATGAATTCGAAGTCGAAAAATTTATTCCGATTAAGTTTTAATGTTTATTTATTGATTAAAATATTGTGTAAAAATATCGTTAAGTAATTTTACTAATAAAGTGCTTACTTGGGATTTTAGGACTAAATTGCAAAAGTTGCAAAATATGTGTTCTAATTCATAAGTACTTGATTGAAATGGCGGTTTAAAGAGGAGGTCCTTAAATGGTAATTAGACCATTATATTTCGTTTGGACAAAAATGGGCATGAATAGGACAAAATTTTAAAGAAAGGCTAAGGGCATTTTAGTCATTTGGTAATTAAAAGAAATAAAAAGGGAAAATAAAGCCAAAATTGACTCATCTTTTTCATGGAGGCCGAAATTAGCATGGGGGAAGCCATGGCTAGGGTTTTCAAGCTTTCCAAGCTCAATAGTAAGTCCGTTCTAGCCCCGTTTTTCAAGTTCTTTACATTTTTAGAACCCCGGTAACTTGATTAAGCTTATTCTAGCAATAATTTAAGCTAGGGTTCATATTTGGAAAAATAACCATAGGTGAAATGTGTTTATTTTTATGTTTTATCATAAAATATGAAGGCTAAAATTATGTTAAACAACTTTTGCTAAGCGGTTTTAAGCAAAAATGAGTAAAACGGCTTAATCGGTAAAAGTTATTATTGTTCATAACTATGTGTTAGAGTGAGAATTTGATGTTGCCATAGAAGGAAAAAATTATCATCATGTCATAAAACATAAGAATAAGGGATGAAGTTTAATTCCCGAGCCTAGGGGCAAAAGTGTAAATATGCAAAAGTTTAGGGGCAAAATTATAATTTTTCCAAAGTTTGAGTTAATGACTGTTTTGAATATTACATTAATTAAACAAGTAAAATATGATGTTTTAGATCCCGGAAAATGAGATTTGAATCTAGAATGGGGAAAAATCGAAAATCGGGAAAGTTGGTAAAATGGTCGTTTTAGTATCGAGGTAAGTTCATATGTATAATAAGCATTAATTTATGCATGTTTCAATGTAAAATTGATATATTTACTATGATTGCCGAGGTGTTGGAAGTAAGTATAACTATGATTATTTAAATGTTCAATATTAATTCGACATGGAAATGAGAAAGTATGTAAGTTTGTATGTAAATAATACATTGTCTTTATTATGTTTTTATATTTCAGCATATTTTATGTATTGAAGCTGATTTTTGAATCATAATTGACTATTGTAAGTATGGAATCAAGTATTAGAAAGAGAGAGAAATCTTGGCTGAACCTTCGGAAAGATTGGATGGTACAAATGGTATGTAGATAGGTCACATGTATGATGCTGAGTGCACATCATGTGTACAAGAGAGCTACAAGAAATTATGATGTAGCTAGGTCGCATGGGTGATACTATGTGTACACAATGTAGACAATAGAGCTACGGGATATATGTAGCTAGGTCGCATGCGTGGTTCCAGGTGAAGGACACCATGTAGACAAGAGAGCTACGAGATAAACTGGCTAGGTCACATGGGTGGTACTAAGTGTTCACCATGTGTACAAGAGAGCCAAAATTATGCGTACAATCGAGCTATGTCACATGAGTGGTGCTAAGTGAAGGCCACTATGTGTACAAGAGAGCTTCGATTTTAAAGGTGGGCTGTGTGCGATACCATTGCGTATCTGTTATTATTCCAAAGCGTTCAACTGGGAAATTGATTAAATGAAATTGTGTATGACTTTGTGATGATAAGTGTAAGTATATACGTGTGTAACTTATGAGCAATATGCTCGATATGTGATTGGAAATTGGAAAGATTGTTATGGGTAAGTGATGAATACAATTGAAGTGTGAAAGATCAAAATTGACAATAAAACTGTTATGGATAGTTGCAGTGATGTGAATTTAAAAATTTACCAAAAATAGTAGAAATTGAATCAGAGACTGAATGAGATATCAAATTAGAGCCTAATGAGTCTATTTTCATATAACAGAAACAGAGCAAGCAAAGGAATTCTATATAATGAGATATTTAAGTTTTTGAGAGACTGGTCAAAATGACTACGTGATCCCCTGTTCTGACTTGGAAAAATCATAAAAAAATTGTACAAAAATAATTATGGGATATAATTTATATGCTTGAAATTATTAATTAGTCTAGTTTCAAATGAAATAAACGAGAACATCTTTGAATTCTGTACAAGGAGAAAATTAATTCGTAGTGAAGAAAGTTCGAAGTTGTCAAATAGCAAAATAGGGGAGACTTTGAATAATAAACTGTACTTATTGGCTAGACCAAAAATTCTGAAAATTTTATGGTGAAAATATATATGATTCTTGTTTCTGGGAAAATTTATGGATCTTAATTTGGAGTTCCATAACTCCAGTTATAAATTATTTAGTGACTATGAGTCAGGAAAGCAGCTTAACCAGAACATGTATAAATGTACAATTGGATTAGTTTTACTATGGAAAGCATGTTAGTAAATTGCTTATTATAATTTCATGTGAACTTACTAAGCGTAAAGCTTACCTCCTCCTTTCCATTTCTTTTAGTGTTGCCAGGTTAGCTTAGGGTTGGAGATCGTCGGAGGCAGCATCACACTATCAAGCCAACACCTTGACAGTATAAACACATATGCTAGACTTATCAAGTGAGTGGCATGTATAGGGACCTAGTTTTATAACATGTGTTATTATAATTTCGCCAAATATATTGGTCTTTAGTGAGCTAATGATTCTGACTTATAAATCTAGCTATTTATGTTATGTTTGATATTGATGATGTGCATATGCTTGTTTGCCATGCATGGTTGGTAATATGTTATGTGTTGTTGTGAATGTTTAAGTTCGTTAACGCCTGGAACCCTGTCCCGATGTTGGATACGGGTGAGGGGTGTTACATGACTTACCTCAATATCATACCATGCAAAATATTATAAATATGCAACAATTCAAGTATTCCAAATTATAGAAATACAAATTGAATGCTCGGGTTACTCATTACCGAATCTCGTCTTTCCTTTCTCTCTTAATGCTCACACGTCGCCTTTAGCTAAAAATTATAATCTGACAATACATAATATTAAATTCTATCTTAAATCACAATCAATTATAAACTCATAGATATTTTACAATTTAGTCCAAAAATCGAGATTAGCATAACTTTATATTTAAAGCTCCAAATTGAAATTTGATTTCACCATAATTAATTAGGGACCTCCTATTTACTATTCCTACGGTCAATTTTATAATTTATTCAATTTATTCCCTAATGTACGAAACTATCAATTAAGTTTTACAACTTAGTCTTTTTTTCACATCTAAACTTAAAATCTATCAATTTAACACCTAAAACTCTCATTTATCAAAAATGGTATTTGTGGAATGTGCCTTGTATTTATGAGTTGATGTCTCGACAAAGAAGAGATGACGTCATGACAAGACTACCACGATGTCCTGACGAGAAGATTGGCCACATCTCGATGACGTGAAGGACAACGTCCTGATGAGGAGCATGCGATGTTGCGACATGGTGAAGTGTTCACCAATTCAATTGGGTTCTCTTCTCCTAGTTAAACTCTGATTAATCTAGGTTATTATAGTCATATTTAATCTATGAATTTAGCCTATAAAAGGGGTTGTTGTAACTTAAAATAACAATCTTGATCATCTTTGAGATTAAGAGAATTTTGTGAGTTTTAGGGAATTTTGGGTTTTAGCCAAAGTGTTTTGTTCTTTCAGGATTTAAGGTTGTCTATTGAGATTATCTCCATCTTGTACTTGCAACATCTCGAATTTTAGGTTAATGAGAATGCAAAGTTATTTCAAAAATAAGGAAATAGCCTGGTGGTTAATTAATAAATCGAAAAGCATGGAAAGTAGATTAAGGTTCCAAGTTCGAATCTCTTCCCTTGTAAAATAATTAAATTTTGCAAAATCCTTTTTTTTAATGTGTGTGTCGTCCATATTTGCCTCACCAATCTAGATAAAATTTTTTATATAAAATAAAATAATTATAAATGAGCCATCGTATCCAAATCTAGATGCAAAGTTCTTTCTTTGTAATTGATCTGCTACCACTAAAGGAATATTTTGAAAACATGTAGGCCAACAGGAAATTGCTTCACCAAGCCGACAAGAGTATGTGTAGTCGTATTAGCCTCCCTTGACATATATTTGATCTTTACTTTCCATTGTCTTCTGCACAATTCAATAATTCTTGTAGTTAAGTCTCTATTCAGTTGACCTTGAAATATACCTTGGATAGATTAAATAGTAAGAACATAATCTGTTTCTACGATGACGTTTTTCCATTTTGCCTTGCATGCATATTGGAGGCCATCATAAATAGCCCATAACTCAGCTTGCTCAATGTTACATCTTCCAATGTTTCTTTCGACTCCCCAAATCCAATTGTCATAATCATCCCTAGCCACAGTTATCGAAGACACTAGCCCCGATAAGGATTATGTACCCCATTCGTATTCAATTTAATGGATCCTGGCGTTGGTGGTTTCCATTGTTGTTTTTGGAATTACTGCACATTTAAACCATCTATTCGTCCCAACCTGTGCTTGGTGGCTTTCGTCCAACACCAACTGGATTGCACAATTTTAGTACTATTGAACTGCTCATCTTGGAAAACAAATAGATTTCTTTGTTTCCATATTTTCCAGAATAAAATCCCAAAGAGAGATTGCCAATCAAACTTATGGATGACTAGCCCAAATTTATTTTCCAAATTTTCAGTAATCCAACATTCTAAAGGATAGGAGAAAAACTTCATCATAATCCTTGAAGGAATAAATTGCTTCCAAACATCCATAACTTTACAACAGTCTCGAAGAACATGAATAATAGATTCATTAGCACTACCACAAAGCTTACAGGAAGGGTTATCGGACATACCTCTTCTATAGCATTTAACATTAATGAGTAATCGTTCTTTAAAAACCAGCCAAAGGAATTGTTGGACACATTGTAGGCCATCAAAGTTCCAAGCAAGCATCCATTTTCCATCCACATAACATAAATTATTTACCATGAGAGAGTTATAGGCTAACTTAATCGTAAAAACTGTAATACCCCAAACCCGGCCCAGACGTTACGGCCCAATCTGTCGTGTCACACCGAAGCGTTATTGTAAAAGCCATGTTTTATCAAAAATCTTTCTTAGTGTTTAAAGAGTATCTTCATTATAGATTAAAGTGAATAGAAGCTGTGAACCAGGTAGGATGCCAGTAAAAGAGGGGGTGAGTCTATTAGATTGCTTAAGTACCAAGCTCTCCACGGATCCACTCCTAGACATGTACACAACCATTGCCACACTTTAACTGAGTGGTTATTCAGGAAAACCATTTCGTTTTAAACTATTTGAAACACTTATTAATTTTGAGAACGTTTTCGTTTAGGAAGCTTTGTCTTGTTCTGTGATATTTTGAAATCAGGTAATTTCTTTTTATCTTTTCTTTTCTTTTTCAAAATGCGCCCTAGAGCTACTCGATTTCAAACATTTAAAACAATATCACGCCTAAGCTAACAATCATACTAAAGTAATTAAAAAAATAATTTAAGCAGCCTTATTACAACTTAAACCCAAAATAATTAAAGTAAATAATAACTAATCAAGTCATTAGAAGAAAACCGAGCTTGCAAAACATGTGGCCACTCCGAATCCCTCACAGCTCCAAGTCCACTATGGTTGGGGGTTACCTGCATGGATAAAATTAAGGGGTGAGTTTGGAAAGCTCAGTGTGTAAAATAACACAACCATAGTCCAAATCAGTACAAACCACAGAAACAGATTAAGTTGGGCCTTAGCCCTATACAAAATTCAGAATGAAGCCCATAGGCCCATGACAGATACAAAACAGAAATATCATGTATGCAGAAAACCCAACCCATATCCATCCGTATACACCCCCGTACCAACCTTACACCATGTGGGGAGACAACTCGACCTACCCATCCGCTACACACCATAGAATTTGCAGCATGGCTGCCAGAACAAATATTGTGACAGAGTTACCAGATACAGATATTGTGGCAGAGCCACCAGAACAGATATTTGTGGCAGGGCAACCAGAAATAGATAATTGTGGCAAAGCCACCAGAACGCTTCCTCCATCAAAATAACCCTTATCCCATGCAACAGATATACATGTCATGGCATATCACAAACAGAATTAGAATATCATGCAATTCAGTCAAAATCAACCTTAGGGGTATAACGGTCATTTTGCACCTAGAGATATAATGGTAATTTTCATACTTATGGGTATTTAGTGACTTTACTATTTTAGGGTTTTCATGCATATTACAACCATCAACGTATTAACAGAAACACTTACCGAGCGTTTTTACCGAATTGGGCCCATTAGCCCATTAACCCGTTTTTGGCCCATTAAGCCCAAATATACCGAAGTGCACAAAATTGCGCACTCTGCAATCATACTACTTGAGATTACCAGGATTAACAAACAAACTATCTCACGAATGCTCGCACGATCGCAACTTCACAAAATGTCGACTTTTCGGCATTTTGGCATTTCAGCTTTTGCCGATCTAGACTATAAGTGGGTGTCGTTTACACACCTGATTTGCGACAACTGCTACCAAAATCTCCCACGATGTCCTACAATCAGTCACTAGACATATCAGATACAAAATACAATGGCAACCATCATAAATTACTTACCATAATCAGCCATCAATACCTATAGCCCTTGAGATCCTACCTTTGCCAAAACTAGTGACTGGATTTAGATCTAGTCGTTCCACTTGTCCAAGCCTTCGATCAGCAGCCTCTAGATCACTACACCAAACAAATCAATTGTTACAACCCTTAGAGCCTTAGGCTCCAATCGACAGCCTCCCTATGCCTTTAGGGATTTTGGCTTTTCTAAATCCCGAAATAAAGAATAGATCTGAGTACCTACCACAGGTTCTTTCAACCAAAATGATTTAACTTCAGTTTCCACTCAGATCTGATGCAGAGCTAGCCCTTAAACACTAGCAGAAATCGAACCTTAGAGATCTAAAGATTCGGCTATATGTCCCTAAAACTATGGTGTTTTCAGTTTTTAGACTGTGAAGAGGAAGATGATTTGGAATAGAGGTTTTGTAGTGATATTGCCGATAGGGGTTGGGGTTTAGAGGGTGTGAAAATCGGCCAAAAGATATGAAGAAAATAGAAGGATTTTGGCTAGAAGAAATTGGCACAAGAAACAACTTTCGGGATTTCGACTTTTATGGCAATCGGCTATAGATGTTTAGAAAAGAATGGGAATGAAAGAGGAGATGAGTAGAATGGTAGGAATGCTTCGGCTAGAGAAGAAAAGAAGGAGAAAAGAAAATAGAAGAAGAGAGGAGAAGAGAAGAAAGAATTCGGCACTCAGGAGATCTAACTTTGCGTTTTCGGCTTTTTGCGACACTGATAAGAGAATAGAATGAAAGTGAAGGCTCTAGGTGGCTAACCCTAATTTGGAAAAAAAAAGAAAGAAAATAAAGCTTGCCCTAATGGCCATTCAGACCCACGGCCCAACCTTTCTAAAGCCCTAGCCAAACTTCCACTTAAGCTTTATCACTTGCCCGGCACATGCACACAAAAATAAAAGTAACAATACGCTTACCTTGTGACTTGAACTCTGGCTCCCCCCAAAACATCCACACGTCACTCCCCCAAACACCTAGATGGCGTCACGTGCCACTTTACCACAGATCTTTCTGTGTCCTATTTTACCACCTCAATCTTAAAAGCCCATAACGCCAGAACCCTCTCTTTCCAAAATTAAAAACTTTAGAATTTGCTTCGAATTAACTTTACTCTTGGGCCTTTTAAGGGCCACTAACATACTCAGACCCACATCAGACAGTTAGTATTTCTAAAATTCATTGGAAATTACAGAAATCCCCAAAAATCCCAAAAAATTAGGGCGTTACAACTCTACCCTTCTTAAAGAAATTTCGTCCTCAAAATTTACCTGATTCAAATAGATGAGGGTATTGTTGTCGCATCGCTTCTTCTGGCTCCCAAGTAGCTTCTTCTTTGCCATGATTTCTCTAAAGCACTTTACCAAGGGAACTAACTTCCTTCTTAAAACCTTAACATCATGATCCAGTATCTACACAGGCTCTTCCTCGAAACTCAAATCAGGCCGCACTTCAATCTCTGCAACCGGCACGACATGAGTAGGGTCAGAACGATATCGCCTTAACATGGAGACGTGGAAAACATCGTGAATCATGTCTAACTCCGGAGTTAATTCCAATTGGTAAGCCACAGGACCCACTCGCTTAAGAACCCGATAAGGCCCAATGAACCGCGGACTCAACTTGCCCCTCTTACCAAACCTTAATATCTTCTTCCAAGGTGAAACCTATAAGAAGACCATCTCACCCACTGAGTACTCAATCTCCTTGCGTTTCAAATATGCATACGACTTTTGCCTATCAGATGCTTCCTTTAAAAGATCTCTGATTATTCTGACCTTATCTTCAGTATTCGCTACCAACTCAGGTCCAAGAACCTGTCATTCTCCCAGTTCAATCCAACAACTAGGTGTACGACACCTACGTCTATACAGCGCTTCATAGGGTGCCATTCGGATACTCGCCTGGTAACTGTTGCTGAATGCAAACTCTGCCAACGGTAAGTAATCCTCCTAACTACCTCGAAAGTCGATAACGCATCCCTTCAACATGTCTTCCAAAATCTGAATAACCCTTTCCGACTGACCATCCGTCTGAGGATGAAAAGCCGTGCTAAAGTTCAATCGCGTTCCCAACGCCCCATGCAACCTTTGCCAGAACCGAGATGTGAACCTAGAATCTCGATCAGAAATAATCGATACTGGCACCCCATGAAGTTGCACAATCTCCACCACGTACAATTTGGCTAACTTCTGCAGTGAATAATCAGTGCGGATAGGTATAAAATGAGCAGATTCGTCAACCTATCCACAAGTACCCAAATCGAGTCCTTCTTCGTCGGTGTCAAGGGTAGCCCACTCACAAAGTCCATGGTTACCCTCTCCCACTTCCAAAGTGGTATCTTCACTGGCTGTAAAAGTCCGAAAGGTAGCTGATGCTCAGCTTTCACTTGCTGGCATGTCAGACACTTCCCCACAAATTCTGTTACTTCTCATTTAAGCCCAGGCCACCAATACAATTCTCGCAAGTTGTGATACAACTTATTCCCTTCAGGATGCATAGCACAAAGTCCTCCATGAGCTTCTTTCAGTATTGACTGCCTTAAGTCAAAGCCCTTCGAAATGCAAACTTTTCCTCGGAATCACAGAACTCCTTCACTATTCAACCCAAACTCAGAAGTTTCCCCTTTCTTAACTTATTGAAATCGAGAAAATAAAGACTCATCCTTCAACTGCTTTTCCTTAATCTGATCCACCCAGGCTGGCCTTACTTGCAACTCAGCCAACAGACTACCATCATCATATAGACTCAAATGAGCAAACATTGCCCTCAGATCAGATACAGCTCTACGGCTTGGAGCATCGGCTACCACATTAGCCTTGCCTGGGTGATACTCAATTGAACAGTCATAATCTTTAAGTAACTCTATCCATCTTCGTTGCCTAAGGTTTAGATCCTTCTGAGTCAGCAAGTACTTAAGACTCTTATGATCCGTGTATATGACACACCTTTCTCCGTACAGGTAATGTCTCCAAATCTTAAGTGCAAAGATTACTGTTGCCCATTCTAGGTCGTGAGTAGGATAGTTTACTTCGTGAGGCTTAAGCTGTCACGATGCATAAGCAACCACCTTACCCTCTTGCATCAACACAAAGCCCAAACCCACATGTGATGCGTCACTGTACATGGTAAAATCCTTCCCAGACTCCGGCTGAATTAATACAGGTGCCTCAGTCGGAACTTCCTTCAACTTCTCAAAAGCTTCCTGACACTTCTCAGTCCAAACAAACGGTGCTCCTTTCCTTATAAGCTTTGTCAAAAGTGCTGCCAACACAGAAAAACCTTCCACAAACCTTCTGTAGTACCCTGCCAAACCCAAGATACTCTGAATTTTTGACACTGACCTAGGTGGCTTCCACTCCAGAATCGCTTCAATCTTTCGAAGGTCCACCTTGATCCCCTCAGCAGAGACAACATGACCTAAGAAGGTTACCTCCCTCAACCAGAATTCACACTTACTGAATTTCGCATAAAGTTCCTTCTCCCTCAACACTTGCAGCACAATACGGAGATGCTCATCATGCTTCTTCTCGATTTCAGAATATGCCAAAATATCGTCAATAAAAATGACTACGAATCGATCCAAAAATGGTTGGAATACCCGATTCATCAGATCCATAAATGCTGCAGGAGCGTTCGTCAAACCAATAGCATAACCAAAAACTCGTAATGACCATATCGAGTTCTGAATGCCGTCTTATGAATATCTACCTCCTTGACCCTTAACTGATGATATCCAGATCGAAGATCAATCTTGGAGAATACCGAAGCTCCTCTAAGTTGGTCAAACAAGTCGTCGATTCTTGGTAAAGGGTACTTATTCTTAATCGTCAGTTTGTTCAACTGCCGATAATCGATGCACATCCATATCGTCCCATCTTTCTTTCTCACAAACAATACCGGTGCTCCCCACGGGGACACACTCGGCCTAATAAAACCTCTATCCAACAACTCTTGAATCTGTGCTTTTAGCTCCACTAACTCCTTTAGTCCCATCCTATATGGTGCAATGGACACTGGTGCCGTTCCAGGAAACAAGTCAATTCCAAACTCGACTTCTCAGTTTAGAAGCAATCCCTGAAGCTCATCTAGAAAAACATCTTGGAACTCCTTAATGGTTCTAACTTTATCCACTGTCAGACCCTCAGTCTCCGACTGACTTACAAATGCCAAATACACCTCACAGCCTTTACGAATCCATTTTTCGACTCTCAATGCTGACGCCACATTAGACAGATAATCCCTTCACTTACCTATCATCATAACCTCCAAACCCTCAGTGGTCTTTAACACCATACACTTAACTGCACAGTCCAAAGTTGCCCTATGCTTAACCAGCCAATCCATCCCCAGAATGACGTCGAATGCTCCGAATGGTAACTCCATCAAGTCTCCAGAGAAAGTCTTCCCTTGAGTTTCTAAAAGCACATCTCTATACAGTCTGTCTACCCTAACCGAGTGGCCTAAAGGACTTAGTTCAGATACCCCACTCACAATCTCCTCAGAGTGCATACCCAACGACCCAGATATGACAAATGCAATATACGAATGAGTAGATCCAATATCTATCAAAGCAGTGTACGGCATGCCAAAAATCAAGAACGTACCAGTTACGACGTCGGTGTATCAATTAAATATTTCAATGTTTATTACAGATATTTTATGAACAAACAGTAATTCAGAGTTTGGTTTTCGTGGAATCGTAGCCTAGCTACAGTCTCAGTTTAGTTATCAAAATTCCTACAGTTCCAATATCACCTTAACTAGAGTATCATAATAGGGTTTTAGTACAGGCATATAGCTGATAATTCAGAAACATTCAGAAAAATTTAGAATGATACTTACAGACTTAGGCCGGAGATTCGGTGTGCCACCTTCTCAGAAAAAAAGAAATCTTAAAAACGAATTCCCAAAGCAATTTTCGAAAATCTTCTTTTTTTTTAAAAAAACTCATTCCACAGTCGAGCTGTTGCAACTTGGCTCTAATACCACAAAATATAACACCCCAAACCCGGCCCAGACATTACGGTCGAATCTGTTGTGTCACACTGAAGTGTTACTGTAAAAGCCATGTTTTATCAAAAATCTTTCTTAGTGTTTAAAGAGTATCTTCGTTATAGATTAAAGTGAATAGAAGTTGTGCACCAGGTAGGATGCCAGTAAAAGAGGAGGTGAGTCTATTAGACGGCTTAAGTACCAAGCTCTCCACGGATCCACTCTTAGACATGCACACAACCATTGCCACACTTTAACTAAGTGGTTATTCAGGAAAACCATTTCGTTTTAAACCATTTGAAAACACTTATTAATTTTGAGAACGTTTTCATTTAGGAAATTTTGTCTTGTTCTGTGAAATTTTGAAATCAGGTAATTTCTTTTTATCTTTTCTTTTCTTTTTCAAAACGCGCCCTAGAGCTACTCGATTTCAAACATTTAAAACAATATCACGCCTAACCTAACAATCATACTAAAGCAATTAAAAAAAATAACTTAAGCGGCCTTCTTACAACTTAAACCCAAAATAATTAAAGTAAATAATAACTAATCAAGTCATTAGAAGAAAATCGAGCTTGCAAAACATGTGGCCACTCCGAACCTCTCACAGCTCCAAGTCCACTATGGTTGGGGGTTACCTGCATGGATAAAATTAAGGGGTGAGTTTGGAAAACTCAGTGTGTAAAATAACCCAACCATAGTCCAGATCAGTACAAACCACAGAAACAGATTAAGTTGGGCCTTAGCCCTATACAAAATTCAGAATGAAACCCATAGGCCCATGACAGATACAGAACAGAAGTATCATGTATGCAGAAAGCCCAACCCATATCCATCCGTATACACCCCTGTACCAACCTTACACTATGTTGGGAGACAACTCGACCCACCCATCCGCTACACACCACAGAATTTGTAGCATGGCTGCCAGAACAGATATTGTGACAGAGTCACCAGATACAGATATTGTGGCAGAGCCACCAGAACAGATATTTGTGGCAGGGCCACCAGAAATAGATAATTGTGGCAAAGCCACCGGAACGCTTCCTCCATCAAAATAACCCTTATCCCATTCAACAGATATACATGTCATGGCATATCACAAACAGAATTAGAATATCATGCAATTTAGTCAAAATCAACCCTAAGGGTATAACGGTCATTTTGCACCTAGGGATATAATGGTAATTTTCATACTTAGGGGTATTTAGTGACTTTACTATTTTAGGGTTTTCATGCATATTACAACCATCAACGTATTAACAGAAACACTTATCCAGCGTTTTTACCGAATTAGGCCCATTAGCCCATTAACCCGTTTTTCGGCCCATTAAGCCCAAATATACCGAAGTGCACGAAATTGCGCACTCTGCAATCATACTGCTTGAGATTACCAGGATTAACAAACAAACTATCGCACGAACGTTCCCACGCTCGTAAGTTCACAAAATGCCGACTTTTCAGCATTTCGGCTTTTGCCGGTCTAGACTATAAGTGGGTGTCGTTTACACAACTGATTTGCGACAAATGCTACCGAAATCTCCCACGATGTCCTACAATCGGTCACTAGACATATCAGATCCAAAATACAGTGGCAACCATCATAAACTTACTTACCATAATCGGCCATCAATACCTATGGCCTTTGAGATCCTACCTTTGCAAAAACTAGTGACTGGATTTAGATCTAGTCGTTCCACTTGTCCAAGCCTTCGATCAGCAGCCTCTAGATCACTACACCAAACAAATCAATTGTTACAACCCTTAGAGCCTTCGGCTCCAATCGACAGCCTCCCTATGCCTTTAGGGATTTTAGCTTTTCTAAATCCCGAAATAAAGAATAGATCTGAGTACCTACCACAGGTTCTTTCAACGAAAACGATTCCACTTCAGTTTCCACTCAGATCTAATCCAGAGCTAGCCCTTAAGCACTAGCAGAAATCGAACCTTAGAGATCTAAAGATTCAGCTATATGCCCCTAAAACTATAGTGTTTTCGGCTTTTGGACTGTGAAGAGGAAGATGATTTGGTATAGTGGTTTTGCAGTGATATTGCTGACAAGGGTTGGGGTTTAGAGGGTGTGAAAATCGGCCAAAAGAGATGAAGAAATAGAAGGATTTTGGCTAGAAGAAATCGGCACAAGAAATAACTTTCGGGATTTCGGCTTTTATGGCAATCGGCTATAGATGTTTAGAAAAGAATGGGAATGAAAGAGGAGATGAGTAGAATGGTAGGAATATTTCGGCTAGAGAAGAAAAGAAGGAGAAAAGAAAATAGAAGAAGAGAGGAGAAGAGAAGAAAGAATTCGACACTCAGGAGATCTAACTTTGCGTTTTCGGCTTTTTGTGACACTGATAAGAGAATAGAATGAAAGTGAAGGCTCTAGGTGGCTAACCCTAATTCGGCAAAACAAAAAGAAAATAAAGCTTGCCCTAATGGCCATTCAGACCCACGGCCCAACCATCCTAAAGCCCTAGCCAAACTTCCACTTAAGCTCTATCACATGCCTAGCACATGCACACAAAAATAAAAGTAACAATACGCTTACCTTGTGACTTGAACTCTGGCTCCCCCCTAAACATCCACACGTCACACCCCAAACACCTAGATGGCGTCACATGCCACTTTACCACAGATCTTTCTGTGTCCTATTTTACCACCTCAATCTTAAAAGCTCATAACGCCAGAACCCTCTCTTTCCAAAATTAAAAATTTCAGAATTTGCCTCGAATTAACTTTACTCTTGGGCCTTTTAAGGGCCACTAACATA
The DNA here is from genome assembly GCA_025698465.1 of Gossypium longicalyx. Lineage (NCBI taxonomy): Eukaryota > Viridiplantae > Streptophyta > Magnoliopsida > Malvales > Malvaceae > Gossypium > Gossypium longicalyx. The sequence goes on from CM046995.1 coordinate 51,626,475, forward strand.
CTTAGACCCACATCAGACAGTCTAAACACAGTATTTCTAAAATTCATTGGAAATTAAAGAAATCCCCAAAAATCCTGAAAAATTAGGGCGTTACCAAAACTCCATTAGTTGAACATCTCGAAACCAAAGCATCAGGATCAACTAATGGGTTTGGGACAGGGATACCTGCAATATAAGAAAGGGTATTATTATCTAAAATCCTATTCAGATAGGTCTAATTACAGTTACCATCAGTCGTAGTCATATCACGAAGTGTAGCCGAGTAGTCAATAAGATTCATATTAAGACAGAAATTGATTAGAGGATCAATATCTATAATCTAAGTATCTGTCCAAAATTTAATAAGAGTTTTATCACCCATTAACCATCCAATTTTTTGACATCAAAGTGACCAGCTTTTCGTAAGAGATCTCCAAATAAATGAACATTAACTTCTCGAAATATAAAGAAGGACCTCATTCATAAGCTTATACTTAGATTGAAGAACTCTAGCCTATAATGATGCCTACTCATAAGTAGGTTAGAATCCAATTTCAGCAAGAATGAGTCATTTTGGGTCTTAGGGCTGTGAATACCTAACCCCCCCAATCAATATTGGATAACAACAATCCAACCAATTAACTAAGGAAAGCTTATGACTGGTTAATGATTTTCCCCAAACAAAGTCCCAGGCTATTTTTTTATGGGTGCACAGACACTTACAGAGATCTTGATAGTTTGCATAAAATAATTGGAAATAGCCAAAATAATAGACCGATCAAGAGTAACTCTCTCTGTCAAAGAAAGGAATTTAGCATTCCATCTATCCAGTTTCCTTTGAACCTTATCAATCACAAATTTAAAGGTACTAGTTATCACTCGTTGATGTAACAAAGGCATGCCCAAGTAAGTTCCCGAATCATTTGTTGCATTAAACCCAAGAACACTACAGATCTCAGCAGTAGCGCCAGATGCAATTTTTTTTGAAAAGAAAACATTCATTTTTTGGGCATTAACTTATGTCCTTATGCCCACACAAAAATGTCTAAAACATCCCTAATCATCCTTGCTTGTCCAATATTTGCTTTAGTAAACAAAAACAGGTCTTTAGTAAAGAAGAGGTGTGAAATTTTTGGCCTATTCTTCCTCAAATAAATAGGCCTCCTGTAACACCCCTTACCCGTATCCGACACTGGAACATGGTTCAAATTGTTACTAGACTTAAACATAAACATTCATATAAAACCGGGTCATAAAATTTTGTCCCAATTTAAAACTTTTCAATCAGATGCATATTGTCTCTTATAAGGGTTTACAAGACCCAAAACATACATCTAAAGTGGTTCAGGACTAAACCGAGGACTCTCAGAACCTTTTAAACACTTAGAAAATTTTCTTGTTTTGTAGAGTCACACGCCCGTGTGGGTAGGCCGTGTGGTCACACACGCCCATGTGGCTCGAGACACGCTCATGTCCTTAGCCCGTGTAACTCTCTGACTATGATGTCATCAACAAAATAAGGTCACACGGCCAAGTCACACGCCCGTGTGCTTAGAACGTGTGGCGAATTAAATTCCAAAATTAAGTGTAGACTTCACACGGCTTGGGCACATGCCCATGTCCTAAGGCCATGTCCTTCGCACGGCTGAGACACACAGCCGTGTCTCTGCCCGTGTGTTTAATATTGGGCATTCTGTTTTGCATAATTAGGGTACAGGGGACAAATGGTCGGATCATATGCCCATAGGGCAGACCGTGCGTCACACATGGCCAAGACACATGCCCGTGTGTATAACCGTGTGGACAATTTCTAAGCTATTTTTGAAACCATTTGTCACCCCTAAACACTCACACATTTACACTCACTTCATGGCATGCAACAGGGCACACTTGATTACTCAAACATTCACATTCATGATTAAACTATGACTTAGTAAAGTCAACATGTCACCCTTTCAAATTATCATACTTTCATATGACATTCCACACCAATTTCGTGTTTATTTATCATCTTTACCAATCTACCTTCAAATTACACATTTTCACCACATTTATTTCATACTTATTAACCATATTTCATTCCCAAACATACCTACCATCCATCACACTCATCAACCATAATCAACCATAACCATATTAAAGCATTAACACATTTTCATGCATGTATCGATAAATAGGGTTACAACCCAAAATAATCAATATGAGCCACCTCTCATGGCCATATACAAAATGATCATAATACTATCATAAGCCAATAAATTTGGCTAATCAATATGACACATAACAAAAAGACCAAGTCCCTATACATGCCATACTCAAAATGATAAGGCTAGCTATACCCAAATGTTCGACTGATAGTGTGATCGAGTTTTCGACGTTCTCTGATCCCCGAGTTAGCTTGGTGAGACTATAAGAAAAGAAAAGGAAAGGGGGTAAGCATAAAACTTAGTAAGTCCACATGCAAATAAAATGCAACTTGACAAACATAAATCATGCATTTAACACAACGAACACAACCTTGTGTTTTTTTCAAATCTCTTGAACTTATTTCTCATATATATATATATATATATGTTTTTACAACAAGTTCATCACATCCAATGATGTTCCCATGAGTTCGATATACATACATGTGCCAACTTGCACATAACAACTTACTTTCTCGTCTTTGATGTATTCATCAAGATTACCATTGAATTGCTCTTTGGACTACTCGTTGAACACTCGAAATACTATCTGATACATCAGAAGCTTGCACATAAGTGCCTCATATGTAGCCAATGCTACTTCATATCTCAGACCACATGTTGCTCACTTACGAGCTACTCACGGGACTGCTCATACCGGCCGTCAGGTATCCGTAACACATGTTGGACTACCTCACCATTAATAGCATATACAAGACCAGTATCCAGACGCCAAAACATGTGTCATACATATCACGAACTCAAGCCACAACTCAATGAGTTTGGATGTCACATATATCATGAACTTAGACACAACTCAATGAGTTCAGATTACATAATTCCTAGTGACATGTCACTTGTATCCTAAACTATTCCTAAGGATCAAACGGGATTCTACAATACCACATTTCCATTGAGCTTGCTCGTAATGTCGATTTCAATATCCATAGCACCAATCACATACTCATGGAATAATCAAGCATACTCATAATAGTAGTCAAGCATTAAAATTCATTTGATATCAAAGCAATAGAAATATGACATAACATCTCATATGAACTTACCATACATGCAATATTAAAGCATTTAAAGTATGGTACATGTTGCATTATTTGCAAATGAACTTACCTCAGTACACAAATGATAGAAACGAGCCTAATCCTCGTAAACCTTATTTTTTGATCAAGACTCGAATCACGTTTTTCTAGACCTATAATGCCAAATTTAACTCGTTTAATACACACATTTCTCATATCGACTCATAACACAAGCTTAGGTAAATTTACATTTTTACCCCTAACTTTTTACTTATTTACACTTTAGTCCCTAGGCTCATAAAATGAAATGCATGCAATTTCTTGGTTATCCAAGCCTGGCCGATTCATATTCCATCTCATATCAACCCATATTTTACTTTATTTCACATTTCTACTACTCATTTTTACACATTTTACAAACAAGTCCTTTTTACGTGTTTTCGCTAAAAATCATTTAGCAAAAGGTGTTTATCACACATCAAACATTCATATTCCTCCACTAAACATCAAAATACAACCATGTCACACATGGGTCAAATTTCATACATGAACTCTAGCTAAAAATAATGGTAGTAATGGATAGATCGGTTGATGACAACTTCAAAAATGTAAAGAACATTAAAAACGGGGCTAGGGAACACTTACAATTGAGCTTGAAAGATGAACAAAACCCTAGCTATGGAACCCTTGTAAAATTCGACTATGGCTTGAAGAAGATGGACAAGATTTTCACTTTATTTCCCCTTTTTATTCTTTCATTTACCAAATGACAAAAATGCCTTTAAGGCCTTTCTTTCAAATTTTTCCTATTTATGCCCATTTTTGTCCAAATTTTTAGAACTTGGTCTAATTGCTATTTAAGGACCTCTAATTAATAATCCAAAGCAATTTCATGCTTAAAGCTTCTAGAACACAAGTTTTTCAACTTATTTAATTAGTCTCTAAAGTCAAATATGACATCTTAGGCATAGAATTTATTCATGAAAATTTCACACAAGCATGCAATCATATCATGGACCATCAAATAATCATTTCTATTTCAGATTTGTGGTCTCGAAACCACTGTTCTGACTAGACCCTAATTTTAGATTTTACAACTCTCCCCCTTTTAGGGATATTCATCCCCAAAAATCTTACCGATGAAAAAGTTTGGGTATTGCTTCCTCATGGCCTCCTCCGGCTCCCATGTAGCCTCTTCAACCCCATGTCTTTGCCATAGTACTAACACCAAGGCAATGTTTTTCTTTCTCAATTGTTTGACCTCTCGCGCAAAAATCTTAACCGACTCCTCACCATAAGTCATATCCAATTGAATACCGACATCTATCGGTGAAATCACGTACAAAGGATCAGATCGATTTTGGTGCAACATAGACACATGGAACACATCATGAATTTTTTCCAACCCTGATGATAAAGCCAACCTATAGATAGCTGGCCCTATTCTCTCGGTGTTCTTATATGGCCCTATAAAACGAGGACTCAACTTACCTTTCTTGCCAAATCTCAAAACCTTTTTCCATGGAGACACTTTCAAGAATACCTTATCACCGACTTGATACTCGATTTCTTTTCATTTCAAATCTGCATAGGATTTCTGTCTATCCGAAGCAGCTTTCAAACAATTACAAATCACCATCACTTTCTTTTTAGTTTTTTTTACTAGATCAACTCCGTGAATCTGACTTTCTCTTAGCTCTGTCCAATACAAAGGTGTTCGACACTTACGTCCGTATAATGCCTTATAAAGCGCCATTTTCAAACTCGACTGATAACCATTGTTGTAGGCAAACTTTGCCAACGGTAAATACTTTTCCCAACTACCTTGGAATTCTAATGCTCAGCATCGGAGCATGTCTTCCAAGATCTCAATTACTCGCTCAGACTGTCCATCAGTCTGTGGATGAAAAGCAGTGCTAAAATTCAGCTTTGTACCCAAAGCTTCTTGTAATTTTTTCAAAAACTATGATGTGAACCTCGGATCTCTATCTGATACAATTGATATAGGTAATCCATGGAGTCTAACAATCTCACCAATGTACAATTCAGCTAACTTGTCAAGTGAGAAATCAGTACGTCCCGGGATAAAGTGAGCCGATTTAGTGAATCTATCGACAATAGCCTATATGGCATCTTTCTTCCTCGAGGTTAAAGGCAACCCTGTCATAAAATCCATAGTAATCCGGTCCCATTTCCACTCAGGGACCATGATGGGCTGAAGTAAACCCTAAGGTACTTGATGTTCAGCCTTTACTTGCTGGCAAATTAAGCATTTTGATACAAACTCTGAGGTATCTCTTTTCATACCATTCCGCCAACACATTTTCTTCAAGTCATTATACATCTTTGTGCTGCCCGGATGAATTAACAAACAACCGTTGTGTGCCTCATACAAAATATTCCGAATCAACTCAGTGTCTTTTGGAGCACAAATCCTACCACGAAACCTCAAACAACCATGGGAGTCACTTAGAAAATCTGGTTCATTGTTGGACTCACATTGAATTCTCTTAGCTTACAACTCTTTATCAACTTTCTAAGCATCACAAATCTGTTGAAGAAAAGTTGATCTAGCTTTCAACTCGGCTAGAATCGAACCATCATCAGACCAAGTCAGCCGTGTACTCGTAGCCCTCAAGGTAAACAATGACTTCCTACTTAAAGCATCAGTGACTACATTTGCCTTTCTCGGATGGTAATCAATCACAAGCTCATAATCTTTTAGCAGTTCCAACCATCAAGTATAGACATGGCATTTCTCACCAAATAAATAATGTCGCCAAATCTTCAAAATAAACACTATGGAAGCCAACTCTAAGTCATGTGTCGGATAGTTCCTCTCATAAGGCTTCAACTATCTCGAAGTGAAAGCTACAACTTTACCCCCTTGCATAAGTACACATCCCAAACCATTCAAGGAAGCAATACTATAAATCACAAATTCTCTACCTGATTCGGGTTGTACCAACACCGGAGCCTCTGTCAACAATGCCTTCAATTTCTCAAAACTTTATTGGCACTTTTCTGTCCATTTGAACTTGACATCTTTCTGTAACAACCTCATCATCAGAGTAGCAATCATGGAGAATCCTTTAACAAACCGTCTGTAATAACTAGCCAAGCCTAGAAAGCTTCTAACCTCAGTTACATTCCTCGGTGGTTTCCATTCAACAATAGTCGAGATCTTACTCAGGTCTACTCTAATACCATCACTCGAAACAATGTGGCCCAAGAATCCAACTTCTCGAAACTAAAACTCGTTTTTACTAAACTTAGCATAAAACTGCTTGTCTCTCAAAGTTTGCAAAATAGTTCTCAAGTGTTCAGCATGCTCGGATTCATTACGAGAATATATCAGTATGTCATCAATAAAAACAACCACTAATTTATCCAAACACAGTAAAAAAATACGATTCATAAAGTCCATAAATGCGACAGGAGCATTTGTTAAACCAAAAGGCATGGGAAGAAATTCATAATGACCATACCTCGTCCGAAAAGCAATTTTTGGCATATCTGAGTCTTTCACCCTCAGCTGGTAATAATCGGACCTCAAGTATATTTTAGAAAACCATGTCACTCCTTTCAATTGGCAAACAAGTCGTCAATCATTGGCAAGGGATACTTATTCTTAATTGTTACCTTATTGAGCTGTCGGTAATCTATATATAATCTCATGGATCCGTCTTTCTTTTTCATGAATAATACCGGAGCACCCCAAGGTGAAAAGCTCGGTCTCACAAAACCCTTATCGGTCAATTCTTGCAACTGTGACTTCAGTTCTTTCAACTCTGTCTGGGCCATTTTATATGGAGCAATCAAGATAGGTGTTGTACCAGGGACTAACTCAATGCCAAACTTAACTTCCCTAATAGAAGGTAATCCAGGTAACTCTTCTGGGAACATATCTGGATACTCACATACGACAAGCACTGATTCAATCTTTGATTCAGACTCTTTTGTATTCATCACATAAGCCAAAGTAGCTTCACACCCCTTTCTCATACATTTTTTAGCAGACATAGATGAAATCACGATTGGCAACTTAACTGACTCATCTTATTCAACCCGGAGAATTTCACCATTTTCACATTTCAATTCAATAACTTTTTGTCTACAATTCATTATAGCATCATGAAATATTAACCAATCCATGCCCAATATAACATCAAATTCATTGAACGGCAATAACATCAAGTCAGTTGGAAAACAATGATCTCTAATCATCAAAGGACATTTCTTACATACCTTATCAACTAAAACATGCTTGCCTAACGAGTTTGACACTTTAATCATAAATTTCGTAGACTCAATAGTCATATTCATGCTAGATACCAATTTCATACACACATATGAATGAGTAGAACCAAGGTCAATCAAGGCAATAGCAAAGGTGTCATAGAGAGAAAAAGTACTCGTAATCACGTTGGGAGAAGATACTTCCTTGCGTGCACGTATAGCATAGGCCATAGCCAGAGCTCTAGCTTCGAATCTCACTACTGTATCTCTTGTTACATTCTTACTACTAGCCCCATTACCGGTGTTTCTTGAAGGTCTTCCTTTTGTAGCCCTACTATCTGGCCTTGTACTCTGAAATTTTTCTTTCTCGGCCATCTCAGGATAGTTCTTGATATAGTGGTCTTGAGAGCCACATCGGAAACAAGCTCCATTGCTGACCCTACACTTACCAAAATGACCTCTACCACACTGTTGGCACTCGATTTTGAGAGCTCTATCATTACCCACATTAGCCACAGAGGTAACTTGAGATCTAAAACCCGAATTTTGCTTCTTACGGTTTTTGTAAGAATGTCCAGACGACACATGAGAACGAGAATACATATCTCTGGATTTTTTAGATTGAGATGGAAGTGACTTGCTCATCGGCCTCTTTCTTATATCTCTAGCCTCAGCTTCGGCTCTTCTCCTTTCTTTAGCCAGCTCCTCAGATTTACAGGCTTGATCCACGAGCACAACAAATTCCTTCAACTCAAGAATACCCACTAACACTCTTATGTCTTCATTAAGTCCGTCATCAAACCTTCAACACATTTTAGCCTCGGAGGATACACACTCTCGAGCATATTTACTGAGTCTGACAAACTCTCTTTCGTACTCAACAACTAACATACGACCTTGTTTCAAATCGAGAAATTTCTTATGCTTTTGACCGATGAACCGCTCACTGATGTATTTCTTTTAGAACTCTTCTTAAAAAAATTCCTAAGTGACCCTTTTCTCTCGATACCACTGAAATCAATGTTTTCTACCAATGATACACCGCATCCCTCAACAATGAAATAGCACACTTCAGACAGTCTTCAGGTGTGCAGGACAATTCATCGAATACTTGAAAGGAATTCTCTAGCAAAAATTTCGCTCTTTCAGGATCATCATCGATATTGGCCCTAAATTCCTCAGCTCATTTCTTTTGGATTCTATCTACTAGGTTCTATGAAGTTTCATAAAATCTATGCCTTGAGGCACTTGAGGCGTGGGTTGGGGATTTAGATGAGGTGGAAGAGATTGAGCGTTCGAGTTCGTTCGAACGAACTCCGTGTACCAGGCATCCATCATGTGGAGAAAGGCTTCCCTGCCTCCTTCTCCTCTACTAACAGTCGTGGTTCTACTATCAGATGGAATTGCTCCTTCAGCGGGAGCAGGCGCATTACTTTTAACATCATCCGTAACTGCTCTATCGGGATCTATTACTATATGAAAACACATTTTTAAATCGTTAGGAGTCGTCACACGATCATAATATATGTATGGCATGCATAGTTAGACTTGTATAAATGCTAAGCTAGTCTGAGAATAAACTAAACGTAGCTCTGATACCACTAAATGTAACTTATTCAATTTAGTCCTTAAAGTCAAATTAGACATCTTAGGCATAGAATTTATTCATAAAAATTTCACACAAGCATGCAATCATATCATGGACCATAAAATAATCATAAAATGATCATTTCTATTTCAAATTTGTGGCCTTGAAACCACTATTCTAACTAGACACTAATTCGGGATGTTACACCTCCAAGCCTTATCATCTGTACTTTTATGGATAAGGTGTCCCAACCTTTCCATACAAAGAACAAAAATGTATGGTGAAAGTGGGCAGCCTTGACATGTACCTCTCGATGGGCAAAATGCATTCGAAAGATTACCATTTCACACAACTTGCATAGAGACAGAAGACAAGCATTCCACGATCATTCTCACCAATGGCACTGGAAACCAACATCCAACAAGGTATCTTCAATAAAGTCCCATTAAATTGGACAAGACACCTTTTCCAAGTCTTCTTTTATAGCCATCCAACTCTTTTTTCCTTTCTTGATGCACATCGAATCCACTATTTCTTGAGCCACAATAATGTTATCTGTAATATGCCTTCTAGTCATAAAGCTCACTTGGTTCTGTGCAATAAGTGAGGGAAAAATAGGCTTGAAATGATTGATAATAGTCTTTGTTACGATCTTAAATAAGACATTACAGAGGCTTATTGGACGAAAGTGGGAAATGGACTTAGAGCTTTGGCTTTTTGGAATAAGAACCAAAAGAGTATTATTAATACTTCGATTAATAGACTAGCCCAAGAATAAACCACAGACCTAGTTACACACATCCTGTCCAATAGTCTCCCATTGGTTCTGATAGAATAAAGCATGAAGACCATCAGGCCTTAGAGCCTTCAAGGGTCCCATGCTAAATACAGTGTTACGAATCTCGACAACTATAACTTTTATACTTAGAGACTCCATGTAACACCCCTCACCCGTATTCAATTCCAAAATAGGGTTACGAAGGACTACTGGACTAATACCACATTTTAAACATACATTTCACATACAATTAATCAAATCATATACATTTCATTCACAACCAATCATTTTGTCCCTAATACGAACCTATGAGGCTCTAAACATGCATTAGGAGTGGTTAGGGACACGTTCGTGTCATAGGCCGTGTGGACATTCGAAATGAGAGCACATGGACGTGTTTCAGCTCATGTTCGACCCCGTGTAACTCTCTGACTTGGGTTACACAGGCAACACAAACGCCCGTGTGGCTAGCCTGTGTGCTCTAAAAATGGCCATACACGACCGTGTGCCAGGCCATGTGCTAGACCGTGCCTAACCTATAGGGTAGACTAACTTATACCACACGGCCAAGTCACACACCTGTGTGTGAGGCTGTGTGGAGTATACTAACTTGATTTTAATTTCAACACCAAGGGACACACGGCCATGTAACATAACCGTGTGTCAAACATGGCTGAGACACACGTCCGTGTCTTTGCCCGTGTGGACAAAAATAGGCTATTTATCAAGCCATTTTGCCACCCAAACTTGTGCTCACCTACATCAAACTTAAAAGCACTTATACATAGCATCAATAGGCATTTTAAATCAACCAATTCAAACATAAATCATGCACATTCAATACTCCAATTTTCTATACACACTAATCACAAAACATGTCATACCATTTATACCAAATTCACATTTACAATTCAATTAAATATACACTTCCAAATATGCATCATTTAGCCTAATTTTCCAAGCAAACCAATACCCACCAGATCAACCATATGATACACATAATGCCTATTACCATTAAGCATCACGCAACTATCATATACCTATCCATGAACTCACAATCCAAGCCATATATATACATGATTCAAGCATACCAAAATAACCCAAAATAAACCATCACTCATGGTTATATATACAAACCAAAAGTATAAACATTCACAAGCTATTTCAAATGGCACAACACATTACCAAATATACCAAAATGACCAAGTCCCTATACATGCCATATACTCAAAACATAAGCTCAAAAGTACCAAATTGACAGTTGGATAGTGTGATGTAGTCTTCGATGATCCCCGAGTTCGAGCTAGATTTAATATCTCTATAAATCATGGAAAAATAACAAAGTAAGCTTTATAGCTTAGTAAGCTCGTATCAAATAAACTCAATCTTAACATGAATATACAAATCATCAATTTAAACATAACAACATATAATTCATTTAACTAAAAAACCTTTCACAATTTTCAATCATAATCTTATATATGAACTTTACAACTTCTTTGATTTAAGCTTATACGGTTCATGTACATACCTGTACCATCTCGTATCAATCTCATACACAACCATGTTTTTCATTTACCTGTTGAACCATTCAGAATACTATCAGATACTCGGGAAACTTGCACCAAAGTGCCAATATCATGGCCCAAAGCCAACTAAATTTCATATCACATATTTTGCTCACACTAGAGCTGTCAACGGGCCTGCTCACACAAGCTGTTAGTTAAGACGTAGCTACACGGTGCTGTTCACATAAGTTGTCAAGTAACCACAACACATGCCGGTATACTCAAAAACCAGTAGGATGTACAAGACCAGCACCCAGATCACATAATCACAATAGTCCCTAATGACATGTCACTAGTATCCAAATTTATTCTTAAGGCTCAACTAGGATTTCTAATGCCGAATCGTCGTCGAATCATTATCGAACATGTCCGAAGTCTTGTATTCACAATTTATGCAATATCAAAGCATTTAAAATACATTTATAACAAAACTTATTACATACAAGCTTACCTCGGATGCTAAAACGGTGAAACGAGTCAACTATTCTGTAACATTATTCTTTCCCCCGATCTAAATCCGTATTTTTCCTTTCTTAATCTAAATATAATCAAAATTAACTTATTTAATCATCTCTCTATTCAATTTTGTCCAAAATTCAGTTCAAGATACTTTTACACATTTGCCCCTAATATTTCACAACTTTTACAACTTAGTCCTTATTTCATAAAATCACAAATTAAAGCAATTTAAGACTAACCCATGCTATCTGAATTACTATTATGTCCCTATCAGCCCATATTTTTCATTTATTTCACATTTTAACCACAAAGTTTCCACATTTCACAATTTAATCCCTAATTTGCATTTTCACTAAAAATTACTTAACAAAACTTGTATAACTAAAATCAAACATTCATATTATATCATTAAACATAAAAAAATCATGTATTAATCAATTGAAACTTCTAAAATCTTTAACAGTTTTGCAAAATAGTCCCTGTGTAATAGCCCAATGTTGGGCCTAGTTGGAACAGTGGTTTTAGGACCACAAATTTGACAAGAAAAATTTATTTTTATTATATTTTTATGGTATAAAATTTCACAAAATGAATTATTGAAAATTTTGTTCGAAAATCTCGACGTTTGGGCACTCAATTTAGTCAAAAGGACTAAATCGTAAAAAGTGCAAAACTTGAGTTCTAGAAGGTAGAGGTGTCTAATTGATATGAAATTTTAAATTGGAGGTCCTTAAATTTTAATTTGACCATTGGTTATTTTTTGGAAAAAAGTGGACATGAAATAGGTGAAAAATATTTTTAAGTTAGGGGCATTTTGGTCATTTAGTAATTAAAATGAATTAGAAACAAAATTAAAAGCCAATTTTTGTCCATCTTCAAGCCCTTGGCCAAAAATTTCATGGAAAAACCATGTATAGGGTTTTTTTTAAGCTTTCAAGCTCGATTGTAAGCCCGTTCTAGCCCCGTTTTTAATGATTTTTACGTTTTTAAAATCCTCATAACAAGATCTATCTATTTCTACCATTTATTTGAGCTAGGGTTGATATTTAAAAATTTACCCATGTGTGACATGTATGTGTTTTGATGTTTCATGGTAGATTATGAAAGTTTGATGTGTATGAAACGACTTTTACTAAGTGATTTTCGGTGAAAACGTCCAAAAAGACTAAATTGTAAAAGTTATAAAACTTGTAGTAAAAGTTTTTGTAATGGAAATTTTAGGCTGTTATAGTTATTAAAATGATTTGGCTAGGCTTGTATGCTAAATAAATTGAATAAAAATCATTTTACGAGCCTAGGGACAAAAGTGTAAATATGACAAAGTTTAGGGGCAAAAACATAATTTTTCCATAGTATGATTTTTGGGTCACATTGAATAATTTGACTAATAAGTGGGCTAAATGTGATGTTATAGATCAAATAAAATGAGATTCGGGCCTAGAACGAGGGAAAATGAGTAATTGACAATTAGGTCCCTTTTTGCCATTTTGGTATCGAGGTAAGTTCGTATGTGAATAATGCATTATTGTTTTTTTATTTTAAATATTTTAAATGCTTCGTTAATGTGTGGAATGAATAACTAATTCTATGGATACAATCGACAAGTTCCAACAAGAAAGAGAAAATCCCATATGAACCTTAGGAATAGTTTAGGATACAAGTGATATGTCACTAGGAATCATGTGATTTATGAGCTCATGAGATATGTGATATATGTTTATGTGGTTCCGAGTGCTGGTCTTGTACGTCCTACCGATGTCTGGGTAGTCCAGCATGTGTTGCGAATACCTGACAGCTTGTGTGAGCAGCACGTATAACTACGTCCTAACTGACAGCTTGTGTAAGCAGAACCGTGAGTAGCTCGAGAATGAGCTTTTATGTGTTATGTGATATGAGGTAGCTTTAGCTACGTATGTGGAACTTATGTGCGAGCCTTCCGTGTATCCAATAGTTTTTCGAGTGTTCAATGGGTAAATCAAAGATGAGTATGAGAATGAAATTACTACGAGTACGTAAGCCTATAATTGTAAATTCATGATTACTGTGAAAATAATTGTTTATTACCCACTGTGATTGATAGTGTACATACTTGTGATGTTGGATATATGATAAATATAAACGATGACTACGTGTTAGGTTTTTGGGCCAAATTGAGATGCGATCCAATATGTTTATAAGCTTAAATTGTATTTCAACGGGTATGTTAAGAACGAGAAAGTATGTGACTATATTACGAGGGGTACAGATATGTACACTGAACTCATGTGAAGTGAATTTGGTATATGATGAATTCTTGGTAAGAATGTACACGAACAAGTTATGCTTGTGAAACATTGATAACCTTGTGACAAATGATCTATATTTATAATGAGTGGATGAATGATAAGATTTAATAATGATCATGTGATAGGCTTATGAGCCTAATTGATTTGTGATATAGTACGGTTCATTTATTTATATTGTGTTTCATTGGATATGAGGAAAGGAAAGACAGGCATAATTGTCGAATAAAGTCATTATAAGAATATAATAAGATACGAGCTTAGACAAGTGAAAGGTGGTTGAACTATATGTTGAAATTATGATTACTCATAAATAATGTGCATGTGATTAAGAGGATGGAAATAACTAGTTAATTAATGTGATATGTTATAATGGGGAGACTATAGTGGCTGGGCTAATGCTAAGGCATGTAAATGGTGTTTATGAGTTAAAAGAGTAAGCACTACGAACGAATATGTGGAAATCTTAAGATTTAATGGCAATTGTAATAATAGTATTCTTATGGATGGATAAAGTAGATGAATGTTAATAGTTTTTATTTATTTGCATATGAACTTACTAAGCTTTGAAGCTTACTCCCCTTCCTTTCCCATCTCTTATAGGTTAATTTAGCTAGCTCGGGTTGGAGATTGCCGGAGATGCCATCACACTATCAAACTATCATTGGGTATAAGTGAACCCAAGTATTTTAAGTTTATGGCATGTATAGGGACTTTGTCTTTTGATTAATTATGTCATTATTAATTTGGCCAAGTGTGTTGGCTTATAATGATTTAGTGATTCATTTTGTATATGGCTATGAGATGTGGCTCATATTGTTTATTGGGTTGTAAACCTATTCATATATGCATGCATGTGCCTATGCAATTGTGATGTGGTTGGTTGTTGTATGTATGTGATGAAATATGTTGTGGCTATGAATGTTTGATGATGGAATTTTAGATGAATGGCATGATGACAGCTAAGACATGAGTATGTTAAATAGAAGAATTCTACAACTCTTAGTGCATGCAAATTTATAAATTTGGCTTGACAAAGTATGAAGTCCTATGCATGTATTAGTAAAGATGAAATGAACATAATCATGTCTTGTTTGTGTATGTTTAAGTGCTCGATTATGCCATGTTAATTTCCTTTGAAGTCATGTATATGTTTTTGCAATCAAGGGTGGCAATTAGCTTGGAAAATAGCCTCAAAGTTGTCCATACAGGTAGACACACGGGCATGTGTCTAGGCCGTGTGTAACACACAGTTTGCCCCATAGGCGTGTGTTCCAGCCGTGTGTCCCCTATACCCTAATTAGGTAAAACAAAATGCCCAGTAGTAAACACACGGGTAGAGACACGACCATGTGTCTCAGTAGTGTGAAGGACATGACCTCAGCACACAAGCGTGTGACTTGGCCATGTGACCCTATTTTGTAGATGATGTCATAAATAGAGAGTTACAAGAACTGCGGACACAAGCGTGTCAAGGTGTGTGTAACCACGCGGCCTACCCATACAGGCGTGTGTAACCACACGGTCTATCCATACAGGCGTGTGTGACCACACGGCCTACCCACACGGGCGTGTAACTCCCCAGAATAAGAAAATCTTCTAAGTGTTGTATAAGTTCCAAAATTTCTCAGTTTAGTCCTAAACTACTCCTAATGTATGTTTTGGGCCCGTAAGCCTATATAAAGGACAATTTGCGTATGTATGAATGAATTTGATTTGAACAAATTTTTATGGCCCGATTTTGTATGTTTGCTTATGTTTAAGTCCGGTAATGCCTTGTATCCTGTTCTGGCATCAGACACGGGTAAGGGATGTTACACCTTAGGCTAGCTAGACCTAGCTGCAGCGATCTCAAAAACGTAGAAATCATTAAAAACAGGACCAAAATGGACTTACAATTGAGCTAGGAAGCTTGGCCAAATGAAAAAGCTCAACAATGGCTTCCAAAAACCTATTTTCGGTTGAAGATGGAGAAAATAAAGATGATAATTGGCTTTGTTTTACTTATTTTATGTTTATTAACTAATTTACTAATTCAACCTTGATTAAAACCATCAAAATTCATGATAATATGTCTGTATAGGTCCACTCATGTTTCAAATGGTCTAATTACAACATAAGGACCTCTAAATTAAGATTCCATATCTATTAGATACCTTTAGCTAATGGAACTCCACTTTTACACTTTATGCGATTTAGTCTTTTTTTCTCAAATTAACTAATCAAACGATAAAATTTCTTAACAAAAATTTCACACAAACATATTATCACATTATAGACATTAAAATAATAAAATAATTATTTCATTTTTAGATTTGTGGTCCCAAAACCACTGTTCCAATTTAACTAAAAACAGGCTGTTACATTTCATATCATGTAGATTTATGCGAAGGAAGACCCCATGTAAAAGAAACATAGTTTGGTTTTTGTTAGACAAAGAATACAATGATGAGAAAAAACTGGAAGCTTCTAACTAAAGTTCATTATCATCATAACACCAAACACCATCGATCTTCAAAGCAGAGATCCTATTAAACTTATGCCTGGAGAGAGTTTTGTTAGGAAAGAACTTGGTGTTTCTGTCTCCTTGTTGAATCTAATCTACCTAGGATTTTTGCAACCAATGTAGCTCTCCTTCATCAAGAAATTTTTCAAATTCAAAATGCAAGTCCATTTCAAGATTCAAAAGAAACTTCGAGTACTTATGATCCAGAGCAGCTTGGACACTTTCGATCTGACAAGCCAGCAAACGCTTTCTAATGGCAATATGTCCATACACTTCTTTATTCCACTTTTTTAGATCTGCATTAAGAGAAACAAGAATGGTTGGCATATCTAAACTTGTTTTCCAACTATACCGAACAAGTTGCAAGAAGGAAGGGTGTTAGATCCAAGAAGCCAAAAATGAAATGGCTTATTGTACCGAATATGTCTCGTCGACTAAGAAGAGATTAAAATAGGACGATGATCCGATTTAAGCTGAAGAAGGTGAAACAAAATAGTGTCTGGGAAAGAAAAAAACCATTCATTGTTCCTAATTGCCCTGTCCAACCTTTCAAAATCAACACATCTTCGCCAAGTAAATTTCAAACCCTTAAAACCAAGGTCCCATAATCCATTATCTTAAATGAATTTCTGGAACAACATACAACTTGAGATTTTTGGCCGACCCCCTCTCTTCTCCTTCGATGATAAAATTGAGTTGAAGCCCCCTAACAATACCCAAGGGTCCTTAATCGATTAAGCTAAATGATCCAACCTTTCCCAAAGAAAACTACGTAATCGTTTGTCTAGGCTACCATAAACGAAAGTCACAAACAAATTCTGCAAAATTGAGTTTTTCTTGATGTAGTACTGTACGAACTATGGATCATTATAAATAACATGAACCTAAACACTCATTTTCTAGCAAATCCACAAACCTCCGAAGAAGCCTTGAGCTCTAATCTTGTGCGAGCAATCAAACCCAAGCTTGGAGATAATTTTATCAGCCTTTTGACCATTAATTCTAGTCTCAAGAAAGGTTGGAATCTCAAAATCATAATCAAGCAAATAACTTATTACTACTGTAGCAAATTTAGGAGTAACTCCCCCTTGACAATTCCACACGAAAACATTCGGTAACATCATAATCAAAAAGAAAGAAGAAGACCAAATAATTTTAAATCAAAGAAACACTAGCAATGCTAACCTCTGATAGCCCTCCATTCACATACATAAGTTCATTATTCAACGTGTCAATTCTGATATTATTCGCAATTTTGGACATCGCATCAGATATTAGGATACGAGCAGGAACCTGGACTTTGAATTTGTTACCCTTACCCTTGAGTAAATATTATATTTAAACAAATTGATCAACCTTTAATCCCATTTTCGGCACCCTAGTCGTCCCTCCCTTCTCCTCTCATCCTCTATTTTCAATTTTTCTTACTTTCATCGTTGTTGTCACCGCTCATAGCTTCTTAATCTACCATCTTTTTCTTTCCATTTTTCCACAAGATCTTGCACCATCTTGTTCTCAATCTCGCTACCATTTTCCCTTTAATTTTCCAGCCCTAAATCTGAAATTTAGGATCTCCAAGATCGATTCCCATTGTTGCCAAGAAATGCCATTACTACCCCTATCACTTAGTTTGTAGAAGTTCTTTTTTCTAAGTTTCTTGATTAATCTTGTGAGTTAAAAATCCAAACTTCCAGATCTAGAATTTGAGGGATTTTTACTGATTTAAAGGGAATTTTTGTACCTTTTTAAGTGATCTTAAAGGTGGTTTTTAATTAGACTCTATAGACAAGAAAGGGGGTTGTTACTTTTTTAAGTTTTCCCATATTTTTATAGAATTATCTTGGGTTCTTCAACCCCTCCTAATCAGCCTTTAATTATGTGTTAATTAGGAAAAATAAATCTTGATCAATCAACAATTCATATCTGACAATTCGGGAAGTGTATGTGCGGTTGACTGTAAACTAGTTTATAGTTTTGGTTTAGATATTGGGAAAATATTTTTAATTGATTAAATAAATAATTTTAATCATGAATTAGATACTTATTTTACAGTATTTAAATGTGTTAGGTGCTGACTTAAATGCCCCAAACCAATAGTGAAGCTGAAAGACATTTGCGCATACGGTTTGCATTAAACCAGTGTAAGAAATCTAACTAGTTTGGATTTGAAAAATAGTTATAATTGTAAAGATTGGATTGAACCCATAAGTGGGTGTTTGGGGGCTATTTAGTAGGGGTAATAATCAAGTTTAATGCTAATTTTTATTTTAGGTTAATTTTAAAATTTTATTAGAGAAATTGCGAGATTTACAAGTTGCTGCAAAAGAGCGAAAAATATGGTGTGGGTCCTAACTCAAAAACTTGATTATTAATAATGATTTTAATGATATAATTGATGATTTAGCTTTCTGATCCAGCTTAGCTAAATAGCTAAGTAATTAAATTTGTATGTGGTCAAACCAGATACATTTTGAGCCTTAACTATTTAGCATGTTAGCAAAGTTGCTAGTTTGATTGATTGATTGCATGATTGATATTGTTGTGAAATGTTAGTTAATGTATTGTATGATTGGTTGCATGATTCTGAATGAAAATATGGCTTATGCATGATATATTCGTATGATTAATTTTTTTGTGAAATGTTTAAAAGATTGATATACATGCACACAGAAAAATTTTATAAGAATGCATGAAATTGTGACCTGTTGAATGATACCACCTGAATGGTAAATCAAAAGGGGATCCATGATCCTATTCACTAAAATTATTTGATAATTCAGGGGCACATTGCATATGCCAATAAATTGTGAAAGTATTGAATTCTAACTATGTATAAGATTGTATGACATATTGCATGTGCATTGCAGTGGATTATGACATATTGCATGTGCATTGCAGTGGATTATTATTGTGGTTGACAGAGAAGCTCCGTGGAGTACCGACAGCATATTAAGTTCACATTTATTTGTAGTTAGTGCACTGCACCAAAGTACTATGGAGATTGGCTATTTCATCCCATTATTCGTTATTCAGCATATTTTATGCATTTATGATTTTTCGGTGGTTTTACCACATCGAGCTTTGCTCGTATTCGTTGGAGTTTAGTAGAGGGGTTCTGGGAAACTCGTAATGTGTAGCGAATGGTTAGGGTAGGAACTCACATGTGTATTCTGTCATGGTCATGGTTCATTAAAATATTTTTATAGTTGTTTGATTGTGATTTCGGATTCATGTGAAAATGCTTGGATGTATGCTAAATGCTTATTTGTTTAGACTCATACTGAGCTTGTTAAGCTCACCCCATTACCTCAACTTCTCAGGTAATGAACATAACTAGGAACGGGTTTGGCATGCAGATGTATGACAGACTTTGAACTTCACATTTATTTTACATTAAATTTTATTTAAAGTTCCCTAAATTTATTCGGTTTTTAGACTACAATGTTATTTGAACCGTGGTTTGGGACTGCTTTTATTTTGTGGATTTTTTATGCATGCATAGTTTCATACATGAGATTGGTTATTTATTATATACTGGAAATGGATTAAACATGTTGCTTGGCTTAATTAATAATTGGGTTTTTAAATCGATTTTCTTTTTCGCTACAATTAAGATAAATAAAGTTATTTTTCAAAAGCAAAGATGGGCAAAGAGTTTGTCTAAAACCACGCCAGTACTACTAACTTGACTTAATAAAGATTGAGCTAATTAAAGAATGTTTTCCCAAATTAACAAAGGTGACTTCGGTCTTCTTAAAAGAGCGTGTTTGTAAGGTTTTTAACCAGCGATAGAGTAGTTTCGATGTTTTGGATGTCCAATGTGACCTTCACGATTTGGCCATAACGTATAGGCTAGGTTTGAGAGGTTATATTTAATGGTATCAAAGTCAAGGTTCAAAACCTCGGGCTGAATTTTTAATCCTTTCAAAATGAGTTTGCATGTATACATACATGAAAAGGGATTTTGGGGAAAAAAACAAACCACAATATTTTGAAAAGTACTTCTTTCAAGAAACGAAAAATTTTGAAGTTTCGATTCCATGTCCATAGAAACAATAATGAAACTTTAGTAAAACAGTAGAGGCTATTGTATAAAATTTTAAATAAAATAATTCTGATTGAAAGTGTGCTAAAAGATTAAATAAAATACTAAAAATATTCTTATTTGTAAATTATAGATTCATAAAATACCAAAATGAACACTCATGGAATGATAACTCGTGCTAGGAGAAACCATAGGGGGTGACCTTTGATGGTTCCAATTGACTCGGTGGCGTCTCTAGAGCTAGAACAAAATAATGAACAAAATAAGGTTAATAGTGAACCCACTATTGAGGGTGGGAATATGGAAAACCAGAGTCATGATGATTATGATGAGAATGATCCTGTAACACGGGCTTTATTAAGGGCTTTAAATTGGGTTACTGGGCCCCGGTTGGTAGTGTTAGTCATGAGACGATTGCTGAGAGGCTCCGCTCTAATAGGGTAGAATTTTTCAGGAGTATTGCTAGAACTACTCCTAGAGTGGTTGAGTATTGGATGGAAACCACTAAACATATTTTGGATGATTTGGACTGTGCTTCTGAGCAAAAACTTAAGGGTGCCGTATCCATGTTAAGGGATTAGGCATATACGTGGTGGCAACCAGTGGTTAACAGTATGTTGCTAGAGCGTATTGATTGGGCTTATTTCTAGGAGACCTTTTAGGGTAAGTTTGTGCGACCTCGTTACGCGGAGGCCAGGTGGTTGGAATTTATTGTGTTGAAGCAAGATGATAGGGTTGTTTCTAAGTATGAGTCAGAATTTCTCGTATTGAGCCGCTATGCACCTAGTATGGTGGCATCTGAGTAGGAGAAGAGTTCCCGTTTTCAGGAAGCTCTAAGGCATGAACTTAAGGTTTTGGTAGCTCTGCACTAGGAGCATGTGTTTGAAGCTTTGGCCAAGAAGACTAATATTATAGAAGAGATTAAGCGCGTGGAGCACGAGAAAAAAGGAAACCAAAGGGATCAACCCAATAAAGAGATGGGCCCTATTGGTCCAAACTCACGACCAGTTAAGCGGGACAGAGAGGTTAGACCACCACTGAATAGGGAAGTAGTGGACCCTAAAGAAGGGCAAATCCTGGTTTGTCAGCATTGTCAGAAGCGCCACCTGGGCGGATGCTGAAGAAAGGTGTTTGTCTTGTTTGTGGCTCGATGGAGCATAAAAATAAGGATTATCCTCGTCAGAATGATTAGGTGCAAGCTTCGGCTCAGAATCAGGGCCCAGTTAGGGGTTAAAATTAAAGGGGTAATCAAGGTGTTTAGAAGGGTCGTAATCAGAACTGAAATGAAAATGGTAGTCAAGGTCATAAAGCAACATTACGAATCAAGTTAAGGCTAGGCAAGCTGCATTGGTTTATGCAGTTAGACAATGAGAGGACAGAGATTCGGTTGACATCATTATAGGTACCTTCACTATTTACTCGGTACCTTACTTTGCCTTAATTGATATAGGGTCTACCCATTCGTATATTGCTTATGATGTGGCTATAAAATTGGGGATTGGGGTAGAGAACTAAAAATACTGTTATTGTAGTCAGTCCTTTAGTATCCTCCATACTTGTGAATAAAATTAATAAGAGATGTCCTTTAGAGGTTCAAGGAGAGATTTTTCCTGCCGACTTAATAGAACTTCCTTTTACTAAATTCGATATAATTTTGGGGATAGACTGGTTGGTTGGGCATCAAGTTTGTTTGGGTTGTGCATTGAAGAGGGTAACATTAGTGGTAGTGACCGGGAAGGAAATTATTATGGTTGAGGTGTGTCAAAATTATTTGTCCAATGTGATCTCTGCCATTGTAGCAGAAAAGATGGTATGAAAAGGGTGCGAAGTGTTTTTGGCTTATGTCCAAGATTCAAGCACAATTGATCCTTCAATTGATAGCATTCATACAATAAGGGAATTTCTTTATTTTTTTCTCGAGGAACTGCCAAGGTTACTTCTGGATCGAGACGTGGAATTCGATATTGAATTGTTTTCAGGAATGAAACCAGTGTCCATTACTCCCTACCGTATAACACCTAAAGAGATTATAGAGTTTAAGGTTCAATTACAGGAATTTTTTTATAGGGGTTTCTTTAGGCCCAGTGTTTTGTCATTGGGTGCACCAATTATGTTTGTGAAGAAAAAATATGGTACACTTCGGTTATGCATTGATTACCGATAGCTGAACAAATTGGCTATCAAGAATAAGTATCCTCTACCAAGAATTGAAGACCTATTAGATTAGTTTAAAGGTGCAACTATCTTCTTAAAAATTGACTTGAGATTAGGGTATTACAAACTTAAGGTAAAAGAATTTGATATTCTCAAGACCGCCTTTAAGACTCGTTATGGACATTATGACTTTCTTATCGTGCCTTTTGGGTTAACTAATGTGTTGGCAACCTTTACGGATCTTATGAATCATGTCTTTCAACCCTTCCTTAATTAGTTCGTCATTTTATTCATTGAAGACATCCTAATGTACTCTAAGACAAAAATTGAGCATGATGACCATTTTAAGGTGGTTTTATGGATACTTCATGAAAAGTAAATTTTTGCTAAACTTAATAAGTGCGAATTTTGGTTGAAAGAAGTTATGTTTCTGGGTCACGTGGTATCGGCTGAAGGTATTCGCATAGATCCTAAAAGGGTTGAAGCAATATTAGATTAAAAGCAACTGACGAATGTCTTAGAGATTCAGAGTTTTCTATGTTTTATCAGGTATTATCGAAGGTTTGCTGAGAGTTTTTCCTTAATAGCAGCCCCATTATTTAAGTTGTTGAGGAAGAACACTCCTTTTAAGTTGGGGAAGAGGAACAAGGTAGTTTTAAGAAGTTAAAATCTGTGTTGATGGAATCTCCCCTTCTAATTCAACCAGAATCTGATAAGGAGTATGTGGTGTATAACGACATCTCACATGTTGGGCTTAGATGTGTCTTAATGCAAGATGGTAAGGTTGTAGCTTATGCCTCGAGATAGCTTAGGCCACATGACTGCAATTATCTTACTCATGATTTGGAGTTGGCAGTTGTTATATTTGCTCTTAAAATTTAGAGACATTACTTGTATGGTGAGAAGTGTCTTATCTATATCGATCACAAAAGTCTCAAATACCTCCTTACCCAAAACGAACTTAATTTGAGACAACGTAGGTGGATTGAGTTATTGAAAGACTACGACTTTACGATTGAGTATCACCCTAGAAAGGTTAATGTAGTGATCGATGCCTCAAGTAGAAGGTTATGTCCGACCTGAGGGTTATGTTTGCATGCTTGAGTCTTTATAATGATGGAGGTATCTTGGCTAAATTGCAAGTAAAGCCTATTTGGATTTAGGAATTCAAAGATAAACAAAATTTGTATTAATCTTTAGTACTTTGGTTTAAACAAGTTGATAATGAGTCGACTGAGGACTTTGGGATTAATTGTGATGGAATTTTTTGTTTCAGATGGAGCTATTGTGTGCCCAATGATCATAATTTGAGACATTTTATACTTCAGGAAGCACATAGTAGCCCTTATGTTATGCATCCTGGTAGTACTAAAATGTATCGTGACTCAAGAGAAGTTTATTGGTGGTCAGGTCTTAAACGGGAAGTAATGAAGTTTGTATCAAAATGTTTGACTTGCCAACAAGTTAAGGTTGAGCATCAGTTTTCATCAGGGTTGCTCCAACCAATTTGAATTCCACAGTGGAAGTGTGAGAGAGTGACAAGGGATTTTGTTAATGAGTTACCTTCGACACCTACTAAGAAAGATTCAATTTGGGTCATAGTGGATAGATTGACGAAGTCCACCCATTTTATTCCTGTTCACATTGATTACTCTCTTCAAAAGTTAGCTAAGCTCTATATTTCCAAAATAGTGAGAATGCATAGAGTGCTAGTGTTGATTATTTTAGATTGGGATTCTTGATTTACGTCTTGATTTCGGAAGAATTTGCACGAGGCCTTGGGT
The DNA here is from genome assembly GCA_025698465.1 of Gossypium longicalyx. Classification (NCBI taxonomy): domain Eukaryota; kingdom Viridiplantae; phylum Streptophyta; class Magnoliopsida; order Malvales; family Malvaceae; genus Gossypium; species Gossypium longicalyx. The sequence continues at coordinate 51,651,080 of CM046995.1, forward strand.
ACTCGGTTGCATTTCAATCCATATTTCCATCCACAATTCAATTGTAATAGCTCAATTTTGGGCCTAGTCGAAACAGTGATTTCAGAACCACTATTTCGAGGCCGAATAAATTATTTTAATGATTATTTTATGTGTTATAATGTGATTTTATAAGTGCATGAAAATTTTGGTGAATTTATTTTAGTGATTTCTAGTCTAATTTTGAAAAAGGACTAAATTGCGTAAATAGTAAAGTTGTGTTTTAATGCCTAAAGAAGTTAAGTATCTAGAGAAATAAAATTGGGGGTCTTTAAAGTGAAATTAGACCCCTAAATATGGCTCGGTCAGCCATGAGACAAGAATTTTCAAATGGTCAATGTGTTAGGTAAGTGATGTCATTTTATGTGATAAAATAATACCCTAAATGCCTAGCCTTCATCTTTTCCATCTATTCTTTTCTTCTTGACCGATTATACTAAAAAAAGAAAGGGTTTTGAGAGCTTAAAACTTTCATCCATTTAGTCCCTCTACAAGTAAGTGATTTTAATGAGTTTTCTTGAAGATTTTTACATTTTTGGAACCCCTAAAGCATGAGCTTTCATATGAGGGGACTATTTTGCAAAATGACTAAGAGTATAGGGTTTTTCCATGAAAGGGTTTGTAAAGTTTTCTGAGTTTTTATGAAAGAATATGAGTCTTGGCAGTTTTATAAACAACTTTTGTGAAAGAGGTTTGCATGAAAACACCTAAAATGGGGTCTTTTACAAAGTTGTAAAACAAGTTATAATTGTGTGAAGTAGTTGAAATTATGAGTTTCTATAGTTATGAAAATGGTTCATTTAGGCTTAAGGAGTAAATAAATGTAATAAAAATCATTTTTCGAGCCTAGGGGCAATTTGGTAATTATGGCAAAATATCGGGGCAAAATTGTAAATTTTGCCAAAGTGTGTCAATAGACTAATTTGATTAGTATATTGTTTTAATAAGTTAAATGTGATGTTATAGATGATGAAAATCGAGATTTGGACCTAGAACGAGAAAATCGATTAAGGGACGATTAGGTCTTTTCTAACTTTGTGGTATCGAGGTAAGTTCATATGTAAATAATGCCATGCTATACGTGTATTTAAATGTTTTACTATTACATGAATTGTACAAATATTAATATTTATATGATTAATAAAGATGTGATAAGACAAAGTCTTGATAAGCAAGGAAAATCCCATTTAAACCTTAGGTATAGAATAGGATACGAGTGACATGTCACTAAGAATTATTTGTACACGTGATTAGCTTGAGAGAAAGTTTTAAATATCATAAGATATGAGGTAGATTTGGCTACATATATGGCACTCATGTGCAAGGGTTTTTCTGAGTATCCGATTAGTATTCCAAGCGTTCAACGGGTATGACAAAGATATGAACAGAAGGGATTATGTTACAAATTGGTACTAGTATGTGCATAAAACTCATAAGTGATGAGCTCGATATATGGTGTTTGATTTATAAGAATGAGAATGAGTATGTATTGCTTGTGAGACATGAATGTCATTGTGATGGTGATGATTCAATGCCTTCATGGTATATGTGTATTCATGTTGCTTATTATTTACTTATGGACTTACTAAGCATAAAGCTTACCCCTTTCCTTTCCAATGTTTTCTAGTGTCAACAGATTAACTCATGTTGGAGTTCGTCGGAGATATTATCACATTTTCAAGCTATTGCAATCGGTATAAGTGATTTCATGTACTTCGAGTCTATGGCATGTATAGGGGATTAAATATTTGAGATATGATGATAGTTATGGCATGAATGTGGTAAAGAGGTGAGTGAAATCTATGATATCTATTGCATGAGAAATTGACATGATCATAACATGATTATGGATGTTTAAGTGTTCATTTATGCCATGTTGTATGCTATTGTATAAGTATGTGTGCATGTGTTGGGAGGGTGACAAAATGACTTGGAAAATAGCCTTGTGATTGTCCACACCGGTAGGTACACAGGCGTGTGTCTAGGCCGTGTGTGACACACGGTCTGCCCCTTGGGCGTGTGGCCCGGTCATGCGTCCCCTACACCTTGGAAATTCAAGTTAGTATGCACGGTAGTAAACACACAGGCAGAGACACGGCCGTGTGTCTCAGCCGTGTGGAGGGCATGGCCTAGTACATGGGCGTGTGCCATGGCCATGTGACATTTTTGGGATGCTGACGTCAAAAACAGAATACTCAGGTTTTTGCACACGAGATAAGACATGGGCGTGTCGTGGCCGTGTGAGGGACACAGGCCAATGACACGGACGTGTGTCTAGTCGTGTGAAAACCTCTGTAGGTGTGAATTAGAAATAAATTCTACACAGGTGAGGGACACGGGTGTGTGCCCTATATCCACACAGGCGTGTGAAGCCTTAAAGCATGAAATTTTTCCAAGTTGTTCTTAAGTTCTCGGTTTGGTCCCGAACCACCCCGAATGTATGTTTTGGGTCTCGTAAGCTCGTATAAGGGATAGTATGCATGTGATTGAAAATTTTTAAATTGATTGAATTTTTTTGGTCAGTTTTATACGATTGGTTGAGTTTAAGTCCGATAGTATCTCGAACCCTATCCCAGCATTAGATACGGGAGAGGGGTGTTACATCGATGATCAATCAGAGAGAGTTATTTAGATTTTGGAAGATATGGTGATGAGTTGTGTAATTGACTTTTAGGGTAGTTAGGAAGAGCATCTACCAATGGTGGATATCACCTATAGTAAAAGTTTTCAACCAGGTATCCAAATGGCACCTTACAAAGGTCTTTATGGTCGTAAATCTCACTCACCTTTTTGTTGGACTAAGGTGGGTGAAAGGAAGTCGATTGGTCCATAATTGGTTTCAAAAATCGAGGATAAAATTTGGTTCATTCAAGATAGATTGAATGCAAATTCTTATAGACAAAAGTCGTATGTCGATTTAAAGTGCAAGGACAACGAGTTCAATGTGAGGGATTGGGTTTTCCTTAAACTATCCTAGTGTTCAATTGGGAAAAATGTCATTTTATGTTATAAGAGGGAATGGTCCTAAGGCACCAAATATCAGGAAAGAGTATGAAAGTTGGTAAAGCAAATACTGAGGTGATTAAACATCTTTCACATCCAACTAACATGAAAGGTGTTCGAAATTTTTTACTGAGGTGATTAAACATCTTTCACATCCAACTAACGTGAAAGGTGTTCGAAATTTTTTACTGAGGTATGTATGATTCTACCGAAGATTTATCAAAGATTTTTCTCATATTTCTAAACCTTTCAATCAACTTCTTCAAAAAGAAACACCTTTCGTCTTCGACCAAATTTGCATTGAAGTCTTTAAGTTAATAAAAGCAAAAATCATATCTACCCCTATAATAATAACTCCAAATTGGATAAAACCCTTTATTAATATGTGTGATGTTAGTGACTATGCAGTAGGTACAATTTTGGGACAAAAGTAGAATAATTTATTTGGATCTATTCATTATGCCAGCAAAACGCTGAATCTAGCACAGTGTAATTATACTACAACTGAAAAAAAGATGTTGGTAGTAGCGTTCACTTGCAAAAAAATTGACCTTATTTAATGGCAAATCGAGTCTATGTGTACACTGATCACTCTATCCTAAAATATGTTATGAAAAAAAAAAAGGAAACATAAGCCAGATTAATGAGATGGGTTTTGTTACTTCAGGAATTTGATTTATGGATTATGGACAGAAATGGAACTGAAAATCAAATAGCAAATCATTTATCCAGAATTTAGGGCAATCTACAAGGAGAAGATATGAAAGAGATTAAGGAGACCTTCACGTCATCAATCAACCAAGACATGGTAAGCATAGAACACCAATGCATGTAGACTATGATAATTATATTGCACGAGAGGACTTCTTGGCTCAAGCATCTTGGTAGCAGAAAAAATAGAGAATTCACGAATCCAAAAATTATGTATGGGAGGAACCATATGTGTTTCAACAATGTGTAGATCAATTAGTTCGACGGTGTGTAGCAGAAGAAGACATATTGGTGGAAAAAGGATAGCCCAGAAAATATTACAATCAGGATGCTTACGAATTCGTACAAGGATGTAGATGTTAGAGAATCGGGAACATATCTAAAAGATACGAAATGCGACAAACAAGGATAATTGAATTCGAAGTGTTTGATGTTTGGGGAATTGATTTCATGGGACCTTTTCCAAGTTCTTTTGGTAATTAGTGTATCCTTTTGGCTGTTGACTACATTTCAAAATAGGTCGAAGCTATTGCACTGCCCACTAATGATAGAAATTTAGTTGTAAGATTCTTGAGAAAAAAACATATTCGTCAGATTTGGTACACCACAAGCGTTGGTCAATGACGAAGGATCTCACTTTTGTAGCAAACAATTTGAAGCAACTTTGGCTAAATAAAACATAAGGAATCGAATGACCACGACATATCATCCACAGGAAAATGGATAAGCAGAGGCATCCAACCGTGAAATAAAATAGATTCTAGAGAAAACGGTAAATCCAAGCCGAAAGGATTGGGTAGCTAAGCTAGATGATGCCTTATGGGATTATAAAACAACATATAAAACTCCGTTGGAAATGTATCCGTACAAGCTAGTCTATGGTAAGAATTGTCATTTACCAATTGAATTAGAAAGGAAAGCATACTAAGCAATTAAGGAGTTAAATTTAGATCCAGAATTAACGAAGAAAGAAAGATTATTTCAACTCCAAGAATTAGAAGAATTATGTTTCATAGCCTATAAAAATACTAAAATGTATAAAGAAAGGAGTAGACTTCGACACGATGCAAATATTAGAAAGCAATAATTTGTACCTGGGCAGAAATTATTACTGTTCAACTCTCGCTTGAAATTATTTCCTGGGAAACTAAAATCAAGGTGGATAGGTCCATATACAATACATTAGGTAAGCATACTTCATTACATGATTCACACATATCAACACGGTCATATCTCACAGTGTACATTCCAAACACATACACTTAGTTTCTTATCAAAATCACATACACCTATACACATAATTCGATATAATCTGTACTCACAAATACCTATTTCGAACATGTATACCTATTTTCAGCAATTATTTATGTACTCTTTCACTGTTTCTAAAACATCATTCACAAGAGATTACTCTAAAAGAACTTATAGGAGTCAATATTAGAGACTCACCTGAACTTACCTACAGTAGCTTCCAACTCCTGACTAAGACGTCTAGTTCGAACCAGTAGCAATAACTACTTAAAGAATATGAATTCACTATTAAACCCATTTACAGATAGATTGCTAACATTTCAATTACAAAGAATCCCCATGCAAGGGTTCTTATTCGTATCTTACTACCCATAGACTTCATACCATTTTTACTCTTAACATGCAAAGTTATCAGACTTACCAGGAGATAGAACACCTCTATATTTTCTGAGAACTCTTAGCTTCTAGTGTTCATATGAAAAGTAACCAGCAATAGCATTTAGTACTTAAGAAATAAAAGAATTAAACAATTACTCTAAAGAAAGAGAAATACCTTCACATGGGCTTTTCTCACCCATATATATACCTACTTTCATTCAATGGAACTTGACAAGTGTCCCAAAATTTCAGAATATGCCCTTCATATTGGCCTACAAGATCCGAAGGAAACATAAATTAAAGCCTTTTTCATATGTTACTTTTCCAATTAGTTTAGTTGGTTTATAACTAGATCTAGTTAATGCGACTTGCCCTTCACAGTATTTAAACAAACTAGGTGTAATATACCTTTGGTGGTTACCTATACAAGGCTCACTTTTCCCTTTTATTAAACTCTTTCTTTTATTGAAGAACACATTGAAGGCTAAATCCTTATATACTTCCTTGGGAGGATACTCAATTTTCCCAAAACATTTATTCATCAAAAGTTATAATTTGGCGAACTAACTTTCGGAGTACGCCAAAACAGACATCTTCTCGTCTATCCGCCTAAAATTTAGGTTATCCAGATTTGGGATGTGACATTCATCCTTCCCAATAGATTTATAGTTGACCAATCAAAGGCCTTTGACCTATTTTACCTTGGTAAAGTTACTGATTTAATCGATAGAACAACCTCCATTCAAGGCGGGCCCTATAAAATCATCTGGAAAAACGATTTCAATGGCCTTTTCTCGGTAAAAAATTCTTACTCTCAATTTTTCCAAAATTTTCACTGTTGATTCACATGCCCCAAGATAGGCTGCATGGAGATCCCTTTCAATCTTCCTATGGATACTTTGCAGAAATAATTTTCCCACCAATGAGCCCATTGCCAACAAACGTTCTAAAATTCTCTTTGTTCGTTATGTAAAGATGATAGAGAAACCACTTATCATCTCTTTCTCAATTGTTTCTTTTTTAGAGCAGTCTGGTTTGAATCACCTCTCGTCCTTTGAAAAAACTCATTGAATGGCACTCCCATATCAAGCTAGATTCTTCAATGGCTACAGGTTAATGACTTCTTCACAGACTCCTCAAATATAAGACCATGTCATTCATCCTTTGGATTAAATGGAAAGCAAGAATGTAACACCCCTAACCTGCACCCATCACTGGAACAGGGTTACGGAGCATTACCAGAGTTTACAAAACATTTACAGAAAATTCATGTCATTTACTATTCATATCCGAAATTAATCATATCATCCCTTGAATGGACCCTTAAGGCACAATTTAAGCATTAGAAACAAGTCGGGACTAAATCCGGATCTCAGAGAATTTTACACAAAATTTTAAAAAAATTTCTTACATACCGGAGTCACACGCTCGTGTGAGTCACACGGCCAAATGACATGCCCATGTCTTAGGTCGTACGGGCAATCGAAGTGAGGCACACAGTCGTGTCTCAACCCATTTAACTCTCTCACTTGGGTCCTGTAACACACTAAACCTGTATCCGTCGTCGAATTAGGGTTACGAGGTATCACCAATCAAAGTACAATCCAAACACTCACTTGAGTACACTTGTATAAATTTTAAGAACAATTATTTAACATTAATAGTTGTTGCAATTATTAATAACACCTATTAGAATATACTTTTAATTCAACTTATAACAATATGCAGACATTCAAACTTTATTACACTTTATTCACATACAGTATTCTATACACAAATGAAATATATAAAATCTATTACATATAATCATTTAAATAAAGTCATAACACATTCAGCATACATTTAATATCAAATTAGGCACTTATATTTCACATAGAAACACATACTATTTCATGATTTATCATTTCATAAGTTGCTATTTATTTGGTTATTAGTCAGTGTATTAGCCAAATGCAAGTTTAATTTAATATTTACTCACTACAACTTGACTTACTCATTTTATAAATCTGAGTACTTCAGACATTCAATCAATATTCATAATACATATAGTAAAATAATGGCAACACTTAATAAGTCATGATCGAATACCAACTTGTTAAAATTTTCCCATCTTAATCACATTTGCCGAGTTATAATGAGATATAACTTAATAAAATCTAATAACATTTGCAAATTATCATTATTCGATCCATATATTATATACCATCACAACCTAATTTAAACACATAAATCCATCCAAAATACATGCATGCATATCTCAACTAATTAACCGGAAGTATTTATTATCTAAAGAAGATTATTTTTATACCTTCGGAACATCACTCACATATAGACACATACGAAACATAAACATTTCATACTATGTACCAAACATATTAAGTATTTTCGTCATATTCAATAAACATTTACACAAACAATTATCAAATTACAATTTGATTATGACTATCTACTATAACTTTATTTCATAAACAGAGATTCATATACCCTATGATAATAAACTTCAAACTAACTTATAATACAAATTGTATTCACTAGAGTAAGGCTTTATGCGCAAATTGGCATATAACCAATACATACACCACATATGCCATATAGTAACCTCACCAAAACAAGCTCATATCATATTCGGATTTAGCCAACAACCTGCTACACCAAGTCATGTATATCATATAATCTGAATGCAACTACACAATCACATATATTTTACTTTAAGCTTACCATAGTCGAATCAACCTTATGCTTACCGAAAATTATTTATCATTTCCAAAACTTAAAATACCTAACAAGAATATCATTCAGTCATAGAACCTAATTTCATGATCAAAATAAACACTACCAAACTAAACTTAACTGAATTCAATCATAAAATATTAAAGCCATTTTCGCATGGCTCAATTTATACAAATCCAAAATCTAATATTTCAAAACACATTTCAGCCTATACATGCCATAAATTCAAAAATTCAGCTTATAAAATACCGAAGACAGTCGATAGTGTGATAAGCTTCTCTGACGATTCCTGAGCTCGTGACTCGAATCCAAAATCTATAAAACAAAAACAAACATACACACACAGAATAAGCCTTCATACCTTAGTAAGTCATAAGCAAATAAATGACTGAATAACATATTCGAACCATTTACTTTAAACCCAAGTTATGTTATCGTAGTTACTTTAAATCCTAAGCTTACTATTTCATGTATTTTATATGTACATTCATATATAGATTACTTACAGCCAAATGAACATCTACACATCTTAACAGACTAACATTCAACTTCCAAGCCAAAAATATCTTTATCATATCAGGTACACATACACTCCTATATACATAAATTCATAAATCAAAGGTTAATAATCACATACATATTAAAGTTATATGCCGAATACACACACATATATATATACAAAATATCTTTTTGATACATATGGATTACTTTGGCCGAATTATCATATAGTTAAATTATCAAATTATCATTAAAATTTTTAAAGCCAAAATGTTATTATATAGCCAAGTATATCTCCACTCATAAACACAAGCTCATAATCCAAGATATAACTTCACGTATGTACTCTAATTATATGGCTGAATATTCAAGATTATAAATACACATATTAAAGAATCATTTTAACAACCATTATATTTCTTGTTCACAAAGCCGAATGCACATCTTTTTTTCATATACAATCTTCATTTACATCACACACAATTTGTAACACATATCAATAACTCACTTACCTTATTTCCAGTAGATAATAAGCTATTTCATACCTGGTCACTCAGGTCGTTTTACATATATTCATTCACAATTTGTCGTTGCCCGATGAACCACTCGAAATTGGATAGGACACTTGGATAATCACATATATCGTACACTGCCAACATCTCAGATGTGGTCTTACATGTAATCACATATCGATGCCACTGTCCTAGACAGGGTCTTACTCGCGCACATATGTCAGAATCACATATCGATGCCATGGTCTTCCTCGCACATCACATATCGAAATCCTATGTCATGACATATGTATCCTAGGTATTCCTTAGGTACATACGGGGCTTTCGGGCATCGTAATTCGGTCGAAACGAATTCAGAAACATAGTAGCCAAGGTTATTTACATTCGACTATAGCATAACTAAATTCACATATTTCATTTCAGCATATATATTTAGTATTTAATTAAAATTAAGTACATCTATTTTCTTATAAACTTACCTCGGACGATGGAAAACGGAATGGGACGACTAGTCGACAACTTTCATTTTTGTAACACCCCTTACCCATATCCGTAGCCGGAACAGGGTACGAGGTATTAACAAATCATGGTAAATACTATTAAATAAAACCTAACAAAAATATAGTGTGCAATTTGATCATTATAACATCTGTTATTAACAATACAAACTAACTCCAAAGGTTTCATACAAAATGATTAGCTTGATACTATAAGTAGTAATTCAAACCTAGACATTTATGACACGTAACAAAATAACCAAGTCTGCTATACATGCCATATTTCAAAATAGTGTTTACAATGTACCAAAAAGTATTGATAGCGTGGATGGGTCTCCAACGATCTTCAATTCCCGATCTGGCTTAGTAACTCTATAAGACAAGAGAAAAAAAAAAAAGAAAAGAAGATAAGCATATAGCTTAGTAAGTAAGTATATAAATAACAAATAAGAAATCTAACATGTTTACAACATAACTCAATTATATAATATTTTTAACTTTTATTGTTTGTCCCAATTTGATCAAGCTGTCCCCCCCTGCATCATGTTCACTAAATAAATCATAACTCGAGTTGAAAAACTCGAAATTCAAATCCGTAAAATTTCCCTGAATCTAGACTCATAAATCTCTTTGCTAATTTTTTTCTAGAATTTTTGGTTCAGCCGATTAGTACAGTTTATTAGTTAAAGCTTCCCCTGTTACACAGCTCGACTAGTCTGACCTCTGTTCACTACGAATTGAATTTCTCTCAGTACACAATTCAAATAACCCTGAAATTTGTTTCATTTAAAACTAGACTCAATAAGGAATTTAGGTATGTAAACTATATTTCTTAATTTGCTTTGTACAATTTTTAATGATTTTTCAAAGTTGAAACAGGGGATCACACATTCATCCTGAGCAAGTCACACACAATTGTAAATATCTCAAAATATAAAATTCCTTTCTTGTTCTGATTCTTTTATATGAAAGTAGACTCATTAAAATTTAATTGCACATCTCATTCAACCTCTAATTATGTTCCTCCTATTTTTGGTGATTTTTCAAAATCACATCACTGCTACTAGTCCAAAACAGTTTTAATTCAAATTTCACTCTTTCACACATTCTTTATGCTACCCTCATTTTATCTTACATATATAGATATGCCACAAATCATTTTCACCACAATTCATTCATCATAAGTATAGGTCCATAACCACAACGTCACCACAAAACCATCCCGTTGAACAATTCGGATCAATCCTCGATATTTAATGGTTTTAGCACACAGCCCCACCATCATACTTCATTTAATTCGGCTCTCTTGTACACATGGTGAACACTTAATACCACTCATGTGACCTAGCCAATTTGTCTCGTAGCTTTCTTGTCTACATGGTGTCCTTCACTTGGAATCACACATGCGACCTAGCTACATTTATCTATTACGTAGCTCTCTTGTCTACATGGGATACATCCCGTATCACACATGTGACCTAGCTACATTTATCTCTTACGTAGCTCTCTTGTCTACGTGGGATACATCCCGTATCACACATGTGACCTAGCTACTACATGGTATTTCGTAGCTTTCTTGTACACATGATGTGCACTCAGCATCATACATGTGACCTAGCTACGCTCCTCTATTTTATTCGATCTCTCCGAATGTTCAATCGGGATTCCTCTCTATTATTTATTTTTATTCTCCCAATAGTCGATTTATATTTTAACATCAGCTAGTATATTCATATAATAGGCTGAAATATATAGGAATGTAAATGAAAATAATATAATATTTACATACAAACTTACCTCGGTGCAAAATGTGGAAATTTTGTGATTTAGTCCAAAACTTTTTCCTTCCCTCGCTCGAGGTCAATTCCACGCCTTTCTTGATCTATAACAACACATTTAGCTCATTTAGCACTCATACTATTTATTTTAATCCAAAGATCACATTATAGAAAAATTACATTTTTGCCCCTAACTTTTACAAAATTACAATTTTGCCCCTAGGCTCGGAAATTTAATTTCAGCCCTTATTCTTATGTTTTATGACATGCTGAACATTTTTATCTTCTATGACCACATCAAATTCTCACTCTAACACATAGTTGTGAACAATAGGTATTTTTACCGATTATGCCGTTTTACTCGTTTTCACTTAAAACCGAGTAGCACAAGTTGTCTAACATAATTTAAAACCTCATATTCTATCATAAAACATCAAAATACACAAATTTCACCTATGGGTATTTTTCCAAATATGAACCCTAGGTTGAATTATTGTTAGCATAAGCTTAATCGAAGCTAGGGAATCCAAAAACGTAAAGAACATTAAAAACGGGGCTTGAAATCACTTACTATGGAACTTCAAAGTTGAAGAAACCCTAGCTATGGAGGAGAGAAATTTTCGGCAGCAACTAATGAAGATGATAACCAATTTTGTGTTATTTTTCCCATTTTATTTCATTTAATATACAAATGACCAAAATGCCCTTAATGCCTTTCTTTCATGTACAAGCCCATTTTTGTCCAAAATTTTAGAAATTGGTCAAATTGCTATTTAAGACCTCCTAATTAATATTTCAAAGCAATTTCATACTAAAAACTTCTAGAATGCAAGTTTTGCAACTTATTCGATTTAGCCCCTAACTTCAAATTAAGCATTTTATGCATGGAATTTCTTCACAAAATTTTCACACAATCATGCAATCATATCATAACCTTAAAATAATTATAAAATAATTATTTCTATCTCGGATTTGTGGTCACGAAACCACTATTCCGATTAGGCCCTAATTCGGGTTGTCACAATTCTCCCCCTTTAGAGATTTTCGTCCCCGAAAATCTTACCGGTAAAGAGGTTTGGGTACTGTTTCCTCATAGCCTCCTCAGGTTCCCACGTAGCTTCCTCTATTCCATGTCTGTGCCACAATACTTTCACTAAGGCTATACTTTTATTTCTTAACTGTTTAATTTCTCGAGCCAAAATCTTTATTGGTTCCTCCTCATAGGTCATATCCGATCGAATCTCAATTTTCGTTGGGAGATCACATGTGAAGGATCGAACGATAACGTCGTAACATTGATACGTGAAACACGTTATGAATTTCTCTAACTCTCGCCGGTAAGGCCAACCGATATGCCATGGTCCAATTCTCTCGGTAATTTCATACGCCCAATAAAACGCGGACTCAACTTGCCTTTTCGACTAAATCTCGAATCTTTTCCATGGTGACACTTTCAAGAACACTTTATCACCCACTTGAAATTCAATCTCTTTTCTTTTAAGTCTCCATATGACTTTTGTCGGTCTGAAGCGACTTTCAAGCAATCCCGATTTACTTTTACTTTCTTTGGTTTCTTTAACTAGATCAACTCCGTGAATCTGTTTCTCACTCGAGTTGATCCAATATAAAGGAGTCCGACACTTACGACCATACAAGGCTTAAGACGGTGCCATTTGTATACTTGATCGATAAATGTTATTGTAGGCAAACTCAATTAAAGATAGATATTTCTCCCAACTACCTCCAAATTCTAAAACACAAACATCTAAGCATATCTTGAGTACTGGATTACTCTTTCCTATTGACCATCTGTTTGTGGATGGAACGCGGTACTAAAGTTCAATTTTGTACCCAAAGCTTCTTGTAACTTTTTCCAAAATCTCGAGGTAAATCTCGGATCTCTATCTCGATATTATAGACATAGGTACCCGTGCAACCTCACAATTTCAAAGCAATATATAATTCAGCTAATTTATCAAGTGAGTAATCGGTACGTACTGATATAAAGTGGGCTGATTTTGTTAATCTATCAACCACTACCCAGACAGCATCCTTCTTTTTAGGAGTCAAAGGCAAACCGGTTACAAAATCCATGGTAATCTTGTCCCATTTCCACTGTGCACCATTACCGGTGAAGTAGTCCTCGAAGGCACTTGATGTTCGGCTTTTACTTATTGATGGACCAAACACTTGGTTACAAATTCAGAAATGTCCCTTTTCATACCGCCACCAATACAACTTTTTTAAATCTTTATACATTTTTGTGCTACTGGGTGAATCGATAAATGACCATTGTGCGCCTCTTGTAATATTTTTCGAATCAATTCATTATTTTTCGCACACATATTCTGTCTCGAAACATTAAACAATCGTCGGTCCAACTCGAAAAAATCGAGTCGAACTTCGATTCGTATTGAGTTCTTTTGGTCCGCAACTCATTATCATACTTTTGAGCATCACAAATCAATCTGGAGAAATAACGGTTTAGCTCTCATCTCTCGCTAAGATTGACCCATCGTCGGACAATGCTAATCCCGTATTCATGGTTCTCAAAGTAAAAGAAATTTTCTCGCTTCAAAGCATCGGCAACCATATTTGCTTTTCCGGATGATAATCAATCACTAGATCATAATCCTTTAATAATTCAAGCCATCTTATTGTCGCAGATTCAGATCCTTTTGATTCATCAAATACTTCAAACTTTTGTGATCGTAAAAATTCGGCATTTTTCACCGTACAAATAATGTCGCCAAATCTTCAAAGCAAAGACAATAGCGGCCAATTCCAAATCATGTGTAGGATAGTTCTTTTCATGCGGTTTTAAGCGTCTCAAGCATAAGCTACCACTTTACCCTCTTGCATCAACACACATCCAAGGCACATCAACGATGCATCACTATAAATTACGAACTCTTTTCTGGCTCAAATTTGTACTAAAATTGGTGCTTGATCAATCGTGCTTTCAACTTTTCAAAACTCACGACATTTATCAGTCCATTCAAACTTAACATTCTTTTGCAGCAACTTAGTCATAGGAGAGGCAATCATCGAAAATCCCTCAACAAAACGTCTATAATATCGGCTAAGCCTAAAAAGCTTCTAACCTCAAATACATTCTTTGGCGGTTTCCAATCAACGATCGCAGAAATCTTGCTTGGATCCACCCGAATACCATCACCTGAGACTATATGTCCCAAAAATCCGACTTCACGAAGCCAAAACTCACTTTTACTAAACTTGGCAAACAATTTCTTTTCTCTCAAGATCTGCAATATGGTTCTCAAGTGTTCGGCATGTTCAAACTCATCCCGAGAATAAATTAGAATGTCATCTATGAATACTACTACAAACTTATCCAAATATGGCCGAAAGATCCGATTCATTAAGTCCATAAATACAAGAAACTTATCCAAATAAAGCCGAAAGGCATTACAAGAAACTCATAATGTCCATACCTTGTCCTAAAGGCGGTTTTCGGCACATCTGACTCCTTAACTCTCAACTGGTAGTAACCAGACCTTAAATCAATCTTTGAAAACACTGTAGCCCCTTTTAACTGATCGAATAAATCATCAATCCTCGGCAATGGGTACTTGTTCTTTATAGTCACCTTATTGAGTGACGATAATCAATGCAAAGTCTCATTGAACCATCCTTCTTCTTTACGAATAATACAGAGCACCCTGGGGAGAGAAACTCGGTCTCACAAATCCCTTTATCTGTTAATTCTCGTGCAACCGAGCCTTCAATTCTTTTAATTCGGATCGGAGCCATTCTATATGGAGCAATCGAGATCGGTGCGATGCGGCAACAAATCAATGGCAAACTCTATCTCTCTGTTCGAGGCAACCTGCAATTCCTCCGGAAATACATCCGAAACTCACAAACTATCAGATCGATTCAAGCTTGATTGAGGCAACTCAAGATTCATTCATTACATAAGCGAGATAGGCTTCACACCCTTTCCTCATGTATTTCGTGTGGACATATGCGAAATCACCATAGGCAATTTATTTGATTAAAATCTGTTTCAACCCACAAAATTTCTCCATTTTCACATTTCAACTCTAGTGTCTTTTGTTTACAATCTACCTTAGCATCATACAATGTCAACCAGTCCATTCCCAAGATAACATCAAACTCATTAAATGGTAATGACATCAAATTGGCCGGAAAACAAGTGACCTTGAATCATTAATGGGCAATTCTTGCAAACCTTGTCAACTAGCACATATTGGCCTAAGGGTTCGACACTTTAATCGTAAACTCGATAAACTCAACAGCAACTTTTTATTAGATACTAAATTCATGCAAATATAGGAATGAGTGGACCCGGGATCAATCAATGCAATAACAATAGTATCATAGAGAGAAAATGTACCAAGAATGACATCGGAGATGATGCATCTTCTCGAGGCACGTATAGCATAAGCTCTAGCAGTGCTCTAGCTTCCGATCTTGCCATCGAGTCTTTCATCGCAGCTTTATCGCTAGTCCCACCTCTAGTATTTCTCGGTGGTCTACCTCTACTAGCGGTGGTGGTATTCATCTAGCAGCACTCAAATCTTTCTTCTTTAACTTTCTCAGGACAATCTCTAATAAAATGCTCATGAGAACCGCACTGACCAAACAAGCTCGCTCAGTTCCCCAACACTCACCATAATGTTGCCGGCCACATTGCGACACACGGGCTTTCTAGGTCGCACATTACCCACACTTGCCACGAAGTAGCTTGAGCTTTAGACCCGAATACGCTCTACCACGATCTCTGTGTGACTCCCCAATTGAAACCTGTCATTCGAGGGTTTGCCTCTTTGGACCTCTTTGATTGAGATTGAAATGGCTTGCTTATCGGTCTTTTTCTAGCATCTCGAGCCTCAATAGCAGCTTTTTCTTTTTCTTTGTTCAATTCTTCACTTTAAGAGCTCGATCAACCAATACAACAAATTCTTTCAATTCCAAAATTCCTACAAGCACTTTAATGTCCTCATTCAGCCCATCTTCAAACCTTACGCACATAATGGCCTCGGTTGACACACATTCCCGGGCATACTTGCTAAGTCTCACAAATTTGCATTCATATTCGCCACGGACATCTTGCCTTACTTCAATTCAAGGAACTCCTTCCGTTTTTGATCCATAAATCGTTGACTTATGTATTTTTTCTAAATTCTTCCCTGGAAGAAATCCCAAGTAACTTTTTCTTTTTGGCACCATCGATACCAAAGTCTTCCACCAATGGTAGGCCGAATCTCTCAAAAGTGATACACACACTTTAAGCATTCTTTGGGTGTACATGAGAGCTCATCAAATACACGGGTAGAATTCTCAAGCCGAATTCCTTTTTCGGGATCATCGTCGATCTTTGCTCTAAACTCTTCGGCCCCTTGTTTTCGAATCTTGTCAACTGGAGGCTTGTTCATCCTTACCAAATTTACGTCTTGAGCAGCTACAGGAATCATCTGAGGTATAGGAGGGGGTGGAGGAGGTTGAGTATTTGGATTTGCTCGAATAAATTCAGTATACCAATTGTTCATCCTTTGGAGAAAGGCATCCCGAGCCTCATCTCCCTGTCTCAACGTCTTTGGTCTACTTTCCACAGGTACGGTCCCTTGTGCGGGAGCCGGTGCATTACTAGCAGCATCATCAGCCGCAGTTCCTTCAGGATCCATTACTATATTAAAACAAAACACAATTTAGAATAGTCAGGAGTCACCACACTATCACAATATTTTTATGGCATGTATAGCTAGACTTTTACACACACTTTATTAGTCCGAGAACCGACTAAACCATGGCTCTGATACCACTAAATGTAACACCCCTTACCCATATCCGTAGCCGGAACAGGGTACGAGGTATTAACAAATCATGGTAAATACTATTAAATAAAACCTAACAAAAATATAGTGTGCAATTTGATCATTATAACATCTGTTATTAACAATACAAACTAACTCCAAAGGTTTCATACAAAATGATTAGCTTGATACTATAAGTAGTAATTCAAACCTAGACATTTATGACACGTAACAAAATAACCAAGTCTGCTATACATGCCATATTTCAAAATAGTGTTTACAATGTACCAAAAAGTATTGATAGCGTGGATGGGTCTCCAACGATCTTCAATTCCCGATCTGGCTTAGTAACTCTATAAGACAAGAGAAAAAAAAAAGAAAAGAAGATAAGCATATAGCTTAGTAAGTAAGTATATAAATAACAAATAAGAAATCTAACATGTTTACAACATAACTCAATTATATAATATTTTTAACTTTTATTGTTTGTCCCAATTTGATCAAGCTGTCCCCCCCTGCATCATGTTAACTAAATAAATCATAACTCGAGTTGAAAAACTCGAAATTCAAATCCGTAAAATTTCCCTGAATCTAGACTCATAAATCTCTTTGCTAATTTTTTTCTAGAATTTTTGGTTCAGCCGATTAGTACAGTTTATTAGTTAAAGCTTCCCTGTTACACAGCTCGACTAGTCTGACCTCTGTTCACTACGAATTGAATTTCTCTCAGTACACAATTCAAATAACCCTGAAATTTGTTTCATTTAAAACTAGACTCAATAAGGAATTTAGGTATGTAAACTATATTTCTTAATTTGCTTTGTACAATTTTTAATGATTTTTCAAAGTTGAAACAGGGGATCACACATTCATCCTGAGCAAGTCACACACAATTGTAAATATCTCAAAATATAAAATTCCTTTCTTGTTCTGATTCTTTTATATGAAAGTAGACTCATTAAAATTTAATTGCACATCTCATTCAACCTCTAATTATGTTCCTCCTATTTTTGGTGATTTTTCAAAATCACATCACTGCTACCGTCCAAAACAGTTTTAATTCAAATTTCACTCTTTCACACATTCTTTATGCTACCCTCATTTTATCTTACATATATAGATATGCCACAAATCATTTTCACCACAATTCATTCATCATAAGTATAGGTCCATAACCACAACGTCACCACAAAACCATCCCCGTTGAACAATTCGGATCAATCCTCGATATTTAATGGTTTTAGCACACAACCCCACCATCATACTTCATTTAATTCGGCTCTCTTGTACACATGGTGAACACTTAATACCACTCATGTGACCTAGCCAATTTGTCTCGTAGCTTTCTTGTCTACATGGTGTCCTTCACTTGGAATCACACATGCGACCTAGCTACATTTATCTATTACGTAGCTCTCTTGTCTACATGGGATACATCCCGTATCACACATGTGACCTAGCTACATTTATCTCTTACGTAGCTCTCTTGTCTCACGTGGGATACATCCCGTATCACACATGTGACCTAGCTACTACATGGTATTTCGTAGCTTTCTTGTACACATGATGTGCACTCAGCATCATACATGTGACCTAGCTACGCTCCCTCTATTTTATTCGATCTCTCCGAATGTTCAATCGGGATTCCTCTCTATTATTTATTTTTATTCTCCCAATAGTCGATTTATATTTTAACATCAGCTAGTATATTCATATAATAGGCTGAAATATATAGGAATGTAAATGAAAATAATATAATATTTACATACAAACTTACCTCGGTGCAAAATGTGGAAATTTTGTGATTTAGTCCAAAACTTTTTCCTTCCTCGTTCGAGGTCAATTCCACGCCTTTCTTGATCTATAACAACACATTTAGCTCATTTAGCACTCATACTATTTATTTTAATCCAAAGATCACATTATAGAAAAATTACATTTTTGCCCCTAACTTTTACAAAATTACAATTTTGCCCCTAGGCTCGGAAATTTAATTTCAGCCCTTATTCTTATGTTTTATGACATGCTGAACATTTTTATCTTCTATGACCGCATCAAATTCTCACTCTAACACATAGTTGTGAACAATAGGTATTTTTACCGATTATCTTGTTTTACTCGTTTTCACTTAAAACCGAGTAGCACAAGTTGTCTAACATAATTTAAAACCTCATATTCTATCATAAAACATCAAAATACACAAATTTCACCTATGGGTATTTTTCCAAATATGAACCCTAGGTTGAATTATTGTTAGCATAAGCTTAATCGAGCTACCGGGAATCCAAAAACGTAAAGAACATTAAAAACGGGGCTTGAAATCACTTACTATGGAACTTCAAAGTTGAAGAAACCCTAGCTATGGAGGAGAGAAATTTTCGGCAGCAACTAATGAAGATGATAACCAATTTTGTGTTATTTTTCCCATTTTATTTCATTTAATATACAAATGACCAAAATGCCCTTAATGCCCTTAATGCCTTTCTTTCATGTACAAGCCCATTTTTGTCCAAAATTTTAGAAATTGGTCAAATTGCTATTTAAGACCTCCTAATTAATATTTCAAAGCAATTTCATACTAAAAACTTCTAGAATGCAAGTTTTGCAACTTATTCGATTTAGCCCCTAACTTCAAATTAAGCATTTTATGCATGGAATTTCTTCACAAAATTTTCACACAATCATGCAATCATATCATAACCTCAAAATAATTATAAAATAATTATTTCTATCTCGGATTTGTGGTCACGAAACCACTATTCCGATTAGGCCCTAATTCGGGTTGTCACAATTTTTCCCCGATCCAAATCCAAATTCTTTGGTTCTTGATCTAAACATATTCAAATTAGGCTCATTCACACCTATTTTCATTCAATTTAGTCCAAAAACACATAAATGGAAAAATTACCATTCTACCCCTAACATTTACAATTTTTACAATTTAGTCCCTATTGCACAAAACACAAAATACACAAAATTTCCCTATCAAACAAGTCCATTATTCAATTTATTTCACATTTTAGTCCCTCAAATTATTATTTTTGCAATTAAGTCTTAATTACTCAAAATCATCAAAAATTCCAATACAAAACATGTTAATCTAAAACATATCTTCCATTTTTCATCATCAAACAACAAAAATCATAAGTTATCAACAATGGCACAATTCAAAATATTCATCAAAATCAAAAATTAAAGCTTGGGTTTTGTAGTACTCGAAGCAACGATCTCAAAAATGTAGAAATTATCAAAAATCGGGCTAGTTACATACCTTAATCAAGAACAACCATGGCTGAACCATCCAAGCTTTTTCTTTTTATTTTTTATTTTGATATTCGGTGATGAGTTTATGAAAGAAAATGCATGACAACTTATTTTATGTTTTATTATAGATAACATGTTTATTATTTTACTTATTTAACCTTTTAATTAAAATTTTAAACCATTCTAAGCAATGGTTATTACCGTCCATCATATTAAAATGTATATATTGCATAATAAATGCTCCAAATTATAAATAAAAGTTTAATTAAATACTTTTACGTTTGACCACCAAATTTTCATTTTACGCGATTAAGCCCTTTTATTTAATTAGGCATCCAAACGACAAAATTAAATCACGAAAATTTCACACATACTAATTTACACATAATAAACACAGAAAATAATTTTTAAATATTTTTCTAACTCAGATTCATGGTCCCGAAACCACCGTTCTGACTAGGGCATAATTCGGGTTGTTACAACTCTCCCCTCCTTAGGGATTTTCGTCCTCGAAAATCTTACTGGTGAATAGGTTCGGATAACGTTCTCAACTCTATGTTTAAGCCACAGTACTTTAACTAATAGAAATTTCTTATTTTTTAATTCTTTAATCTCGTGAGTCAGAATGCAAATCGGTTCTTCTTTATAGGTCATATCAGGCTGAATTTCAATCTCAGATAGACTAATCACATGGGAAGGATCAGATCGATACCTACGAAGCATCGTATCATGGAATACATTGTGGATAGCTTCTAACTCAGGTGGCAACAACATTCTGTAAGCAGGCCCGATATGCTCTATAATCTCATATGACCTAATAAATCCCGAACTCAATTTGCCTTTACGATTGATTCTGAGTATTTTCTTCCACGGTGAGACTTTCAAAATACTTTGTTCCCGATCTGAAACTTTATACCTTTTTTGTTTTCAAGTCCGCATATGATTTCTGATAATCTGACGTTGTTTTCAGACTTTCACGGATCACTTTTACTTTCTGTTCAATCTCTCTGATCAAAATTGACCCCGTGAATCTTGTTTTCATTTCGAACTCGAGAATACCACATCTCAACATATCCTCAAGTATCTAAATGATTTGTTTGGACTGACCATGCAGATGGGAAAGTAGTGCTAAAATGTAATTTCGTACCTAGTGCATCTTGTAGTTTCTTCCAAAACCATGAAATCTCACAATCTGAAAAACATATAACTCAGCAAGCTTATCAAGCGAATAATCTGTACAAACTAGAACAAAATGAGCCGACTTAGTTAATTTATCCACAATAGCCCAGATTGCTTCTTTCTTGCTCAGTATCAACTGTAAACCAGATACAAAATCCATAATAACTTTGTCCCATTTCCACTCATGTACCATGATCGGTTGAAGCAATCCAAAAGGTACCTGATGCTCTCTTTTTTTTACTGGGTGAACAAACAATCAACTGCTATGGGCTTCATTCAAAATCATCTGAATCAACATCTGAATTCCTCGAAACACATATTTGGTTTCTGAACCTCAGACAATCTTCAACATCAACTCAAAACTCTAAATCAACCTTCAAATCACCTTGGACCTGCTTTGCTAACAAATCATTATCAACTTTTTGAGTATCAAATATTTGTTGAACAAATAATGGTCTTACTTTTAATTCAAATATTATTGAACCATCATCAAACATAGCCATAAGCGCATTCATTGTACATAAAGCAAACAATAATTTTCGGCTTAAAACATCAGTAACAACATTAGCCTTTCCCTGATGGTAGTCAATCACAAGCTCTTAGTCTTTTAACAATTCTAACCATAAGGAATCACAAGATGGCTCTGTGTACTTCATTATTAGAACATACTTCAACCCATTCACTGACACATGATTGAGCTTCGTAAATTCTTTGTTCAATTTAGGCTAAATCAAAACTAATATTTTAGTGGATAATGTCTTCGTGCAGAAGAAAGCTTCAACAATTGAACTAACTTTAATTTACCACAACATTTCTCAGATAGAATTGTTCCAATAGACATAATTCTATATCAAATCCTCAAGAATACAAGTTTTACTTTCATACTATCCTTCAGATCACACATGTACATTTAAAGTTTATTTCTGATCTAGTGGATAGATTCAAACTCATATAACCCAGTTACATTTTCAATCAAATAATTTCGAATCAGATTAAACCACAAAATCAGTCTTTTCGTAGAAATCTTTTCTTCTCATTAGAAAGAATAATCCAGACATATCTTTATATATATATTTATACCACAATCATCAAACAGAAATCAAATAATATCCCGACTATTAACGAAGCATCTAAACCAAGAAGAAAATCAAATATGACTTGAACCACAACCAATGCAGAAGCATAATTTTTATAATTCTGATAACAATGTTGCTATACTTTCAAATTTCAAATAGATATTATGATTATAATAGATATAACCATTTCCGTCAAATAGAAATCTCTTACAAATAATCACACGGGATCATAAGAAAACTGGAATAGTGAGATTTAAATAGTCTGATACTTCACAAAAAATATAAGAATTACAACCCACATAGAATGATATCAATCCCAATGATATCCCAGAAAAGATCCAGAAAGAATAATGTTGCTCATTAATACTGAAATTCACAGTAATTGAAGCAATATAATCTTCACATATTTTCAACGGAACAATAGCCAGCAGAAACAGAGTATTAGCATTATACAGATTTCACCATCATCTTTCATATCACATAAAGGAATAAATACCAAAGGAAGACATAGCAATGTCGAATACAACCCCAAACAAATCAACGATACTTTTTTCTATTAATATGTTTAGCCAATGTTCTTTTATGATAAGAATTCCTTCTAAAATTAAACAGTCACATATACTTCTGAGAATAAATATACACATAGAATGCCCAAAAGGAATCATAATAACTGCTCGACTATAACCACTACATTCAGTCCTCAAAACAATTCAAACATCATTTTAACTGTTTAATTCTGCCATCAAAAATTTTCACATTACCCCTTCACTAATAGAAATCAATTTAGAAAAGCTTTTAACTAATATTTTCCTTAGTTAACACACCTGAATAGGTCATTTGATTAGAGATAACTTCTTCTTTAACAGTGATGTCACATAATCTGAATAATCTGCAGAACTATCCAATGTCTCTTTTAATACTGGCTTCATTTGCTAATTCAATTTTTTTTTCTAGCCACGTTATTAACCTTCCGAACACGGGCCTCTGAAACTCCACACTCTAGAGCTTATTCAATCCAGATCTTACATATTTCACAGTAACATTTTACTAATAAAGGGGGTAAGGGTAATAAAGCCTTAAATTTAACTTACATATAAATACACATAACACATACTTTCACAAATAGTCAATTTATTAATATTTTCACATTGTCCAAACATTTAATAAACATTTGATTTTAATCACCTTTGTTCTTAGCACTTAATTCATATACCAACTCAAATCATTAATTCACAATCAAAACATTTTAGATAGCAATCACAACTCACATATCATAATCTATATGCTCATATAATTATAACATTTGTCAACATCAATATATCATACTCTTCGATCCTTACCTTTATAAGTTTCAACTCATCATCATCATATTTCCATTCAAACATTCGAGTACACATTCCGTACTATCAAAATTAGCTCGGTTGAAAACTTATCTGTCTCATCAAAATAATTTTCGTCAGAGTCAGGAGATATCACACTATCGCAGGTCAAATATGGCATGTATAGCTAGACTAACATATAATATGGTAGTCCTAGAACTGACTAAACCATAGCTCTGATACTAATAAAATGTAACACCCTAAACTCGTATCCGTCACTGAATTAGGATTACGAGGTATCACCAATCAAAGTACAATCCAAACACTCACTTGAATACACTTGTATAAATTTTGAGAACAATTATTTAACATTAATAGTTGTTGCAATTATTAATAACACCTATTAGAATATACTTTTAATTCAACTTATAACAATATGCAGACATTCAAACTTTATTACACTTTATTCATATACAATACTCTATACACAAATGAAATATATAAAATCTATTACATATAATCATTTTAATAAAGTCATAACACATTCAGCATACATTTAATATCAAATTAGGCACTTATATTTCACATCGAAACACATACTATTTCATGATTTATCATTTCACAAGCTGCTATTTATTTGGTTATTAGTCAGTGCATTAGCCAAATGCAAGTTTAATTTAATATTTACTCACTACAACTTGACTTACTCATTTTATAAAACTGAGTACTTCAGACATTCAATCAATATTCATAATATATATAGTAAAATAATGGCAACACTTAATAAGTCATGACCGAATATCAACTTGTTAAAATTTTCCCATCTTAATCACATTTGCCGAGTTATAATGAGATATAACTTAATAAAATCTAATAACATTTGCAAATTATCATTATTCGATCCATATATTATATACCATCACAACCTAATTTAAACACATCAATCCATCCAAAATACATGCATGCATATCTCAACTAATTAACCGGAAGTATTTATTATCTAAAGAAGATTATTTCTATACCTTCGGAACATCACTCACATATAGACACATACGAAACATAAACATTTCATACTATGTACCAAACATATTAAGTCTTTTCGTCATATTCAATAAACATTTAAACAAACAATTATCAAATTACAATTTGATTATGACTATCTACTATAACTTTATTTCATAAACAAAGATTCATATACCCTATGATAATAAAATTCAAACAAACTTATAATACAAATTGTATTCACTAGAGTAAGGCTTTATCTGCAAATTGACACATAACCAATACATACACCACATATGCCATATAGTAACCTCACCAAAACAAACTCATATAATTTTTGGATTTAGCCAACAACCTGCTACACCAAGTCATGTATACCATATAATCCTAATGCAACCACACAATCACATATATTTTACTTTAAGCTTACCATAGCCGAATCAACCTTATGCTTACCCAAAGTTATTTATCATTTCCAAAACATAAAATACCTAACAAGAATATCATTCAGTCATAGCACCTAATTTCATGATCAAAATAAACACTACCAAACTAAACTTAAATGAATTCAATCATAAAAGATTAAAGCCATTTTCGCATGGCTCAATTTATACAAAACCAAAATCTAATATTTCAAAACACATTTCAGCCTATACATGCCATAAATTCAAAAATTCAGCTTATAAAATACCGAAGACAGTCGATAATGTGATAAGCTTCTCTGACGATTCCTGAGCTCGTGACTTGAATCCAAAATCTATAAAACAAAAACAAACATACACACACAGAATAAGCCTTCATAGCTTAGTAAGTCATAAGCAAATAAATGACTGAATAACATATTCAAACCATTTACTTTAAACCCAAGTTATGCTATCGTAGTTACTTTAAATCTTAAGCTTACTATTTCATGTATTTTATATGTACATTCACATATAGATTACTTACAGCCAAATGAACATTTACACATCTTAACAGACTAACATTCAACTTCCAAGCCAAAAATATCTTTATCATATCTGGTACACATACACTCCTATAAACATAAATTCATAAATCAAAGGCTAATAATCACATACATATTAAAGTTATATGCCGAATACACACACACACACATATATATATACAAAATATCTTTTTGATACATATGGATTACTTTGGCCGAATTATCATATAGTTAAATTATCAAATTATCATTAAAATTTTCAAAGCCAAAATGTTATTATATAATCAAGTATATCTCCACTCATAAACACAAGCTCATAATCCAAGATATAACTTCACGTATGTACTCTAATTATATGGCTGAATATTCAAGATTATAAATACACATATTCAAGAATCATTTTAACATCCATTATATTTCTTGTTCACAAAGCCGAATGCACATCTTTTTTTCATATACAATCTTCATTTACATCACACACAATTTGTAACACATATCAATAACTCACTTACCTTATTTCCAGTAGATAATAAGCTATTTCATACCTGGTCACTCAGGTCGTTTTACATATATTCATTCACAATTTGTTGTTGCCCGATGAACCACTCGGAATTGGATAGGACACTCGGATAATCACACATATCGTACAATGCCAATGTTCCAGACATGGTCTTACATGTAATCCCATATTGATGCCACTGTCCCAGACAAGGTCCTACTCACACACATATGTCGGAATCACATATCGAAGCCATGGTCTTACTCGCACATCGCATATCAGAATCCTATGTCATGACATATGTATCCTAGCTATTCCCAATGTTCATACGGGGCTTTCGAACGTCGTAACTCGGTCAAATCAAATTCAGAAACATAGAAGCCAAGCTTATTTACATTCGGCTATAGCATAACTAAATTCACATATTTCATTTCAGCATATATATTTAACATTTAATTAAAATTAAGTATGTCTATTTGCTTATAAATTTACCTCGGACGATGAAAAATAGAGCGGGATGACTAGTCGACAACTTTTGTTTTTCCCCGATCCAAATCCAATTTCTTTTGTTCTTGATCTAAACATATTCAAATTAAGCTCATTCAAACATATTTTCATTCAATTTAGTCCAAAAACACATAAGTGGGCAAATTAGCATTTTACCGCTGACATTTATAATTTTTACAATTTAGTCCCTATTGCACAAAACATAAAATACACAAAATTTCCCTATACTTATGTTGGGCCGAATTTTACCTACTCTCAAACAAGTCCATTATTGAATTTATTTCACTTTTTAGTCCCTCAAATTATTATTTTTGCAATTAAGTACTAATTACTCAAAATCATCAAAAATTCCAATACAAAACATGTTAATCTAAAACATATCTTCCATTTAACATCTTCAAACAACAAAAATCACAAGTTATCAACAATGGCACAATTCAAAATTTTCATCAAAATCAAAAATTAAAGCTTGGGTTTTGTAGT
Organism: Gossypium longicalyx; assembly: GCA_025698465.1. NCBI lineage: Eukaryota > Viridiplantae > Streptophyta > Magnoliopsida > Malvales > Malvaceae > Gossypium > Gossypium longicalyx. The sequence goes on from CM046995.1 coordinate 51,678,532, forward strand.
ACTCGAAGCAACGATCTCAAAAACGTAGAAATTATCAAAAACCGGGCTAGTTACATACCTTAATCAAGATCAACCATGGTCGAACCATCCAAGCTTTTTCTTTTTCTTTCTTATTTTGATATTCGGTGATGAGTTTATGAAAGAAAATGCATGACAACTTATTTTATGTTTTATTATATATAACATGTTTATTATTTTACTTATTTAACCTTTTAATTAAAATTTTCAACCATTATAAGCAATGGTTATTACCGTCCATCATATTAAAATGGTTATATTGCATAATAAATGCTCCAAATTATTAAGAAAAGTTCAATTAAATACTTTTACATTTAACCACCAAATTTTCATTTTACGCGATTGAGCCCTTTTATTTAATTAGGCATCCAAATGACAAAATTAAATCACAAAAATTTCACACATACTAATTCACACATAATAAACATAGAAAATAATTTTTAAATATTTTTCTAACTCGGATTCGTGGTCTTGAAACTACCGTTCTGACTAGGGCCTAATTCGGGCTGTTACAGGTCACACGGCTAGCCACACACCTGTGTGCTAGGCCGTGTGGCCAATTTAATTTTTCAAAATTAGGTGCAGAATTAATACGGCCAAGACACACGCCCATGTTCTTGGCCATGTGTCAAACACGGCTAAGACACATGCTCGTGTCTCTGCCTGTGTGCCTAATTCTAAGCATTCTGTTTCTAAATTTTAAGATGTAGGGGACACACAGCTAGATCACATGCCCATGTACCAGGCCGTGTGTCACACACAGTCAAGACACATGCCCATGTGTCTACCCATGTGGACAAAATAAAGTCATTTCCTAGCTTTATTTCTCACCCAAATTTCCCTTTAACCTTTAACAACACTTATACACATTCACCAACCAATTCAAGACATTATAATTAAGCCTAATACAAGTATTGTGAAGATATATTAGTATGTATATTTAAATGATTAAGCTTACCAAATTTTCATTTATGTACTTAAGTAAATTTGTATCATTTATACTAACTCAAATCCATTTACCATTTAATACATATATCATCTACTACTTAACCATTTCAAATACATCAAACATGATATGGCCTTATAATTATATACCAAAAAATACCACTCTAGCCATTCTAATGGCTAGATTACAAACAAACATTTACATTCCCTTTCTGGTTACCATTAGCCTATACATGACATTATATCAGAGTAAGTTTTCTATTTATACAAAAACAAGCTGGAGGATAGTGTGATGATGCTTCGACCAATCTCCAACCTTTATGAACTTCCGAGCATTACAAAACAAAAGAAAATAAACCTAGTAAGCATTTAATGCTTAGTAAGTTTGTCTAACAGAAATTTAGCTTACCATTTTTATTTATTTAAAGTAAAAATACAAAACATGTATCCATATCAATTTTGGCCAATTTCCTAATTACCTGTACTCATCCAACAAGTTAGTCATATAAATAACATATAATTTCAATAACACAAAGATGAACCCATCATGCTATAAATTTTCAGGTATTTCAGTAACATTTGAAATATAATTCATTTAACTTATAGTTTCTCATTTCAGGAGTTTTATCCGTTGAACCATTGAAATTTCGATGGATATTCAAGTAGTATACACAAGGTATACACATCAGTGATTTGTCAATTCATGTTCAGGGGTACCTATTATAGCACCTAATTAGGGAGCACACTCTCGAGCCACATATCAAGACGCTCAAATGAGCCATGTAATAGGATTCTTATTCGGGCTAAACAGAAAACTCATAAAAGTTTAGAACAGGAAGCTCATTGAGCTTAACAGGTAACTCTCAAGATTTATTAATAGGAAGCTCCGGATAGCATAACAGGGAGTTCAAGCGAGCCATGTCAGGAAGCTTATAAGAGCCTATATCAGGATGCTCACGAAGAGCTGCATTTTTATCAAATCATGTAACAGGACGCTCACAAAGAGCTGCGATAGTGTGCAACACATCAGGATCACTACTAATCAGGATGCTCACAGGAACTATATAACAGGATGCTCAGAAGGGCTTATAATAGGATTGCTCGTCCAAGCTATATTCTATCCGTAACATATGCAGGACCGCATTGAATATGGGAAATCATGTATCCATCGAATTTCATTATTCAAATGTAACTTAACATTTTCCGGACATTATTGGACATGTGATTACTTCATACATTTATAACATTTATATAATTCACATTGATACATACTGCACCAATTCAATCACAAAAATAAATACAATTTAGTTACACGAACTTAGCTCGACACTTGTTCGTATATAAAAGGCTACTAATCCGGCACATTTTTCTTTTCCTTGGTCTAACTCTTTATTTGATCTTTTCGGATCTATATAAATGAATTTAACGTCAATTTAATCTGTTTCATACTCAATTTAATTCAATTCACATCCTAGGAATAAATTACCATTTTGCCCATATACTTTTCATAAATGACGATTTCGTTCCTAGGCTCGGAAAATGAAATTCGTACAATTTAATCCTTATTCCAAGCCTAATTGATTTTTACATATAACATTTACAGCACAAATATTTCATCAAAATTAGAATTTTTTCATGAATTTTACATCTTTACAATTTAGTCCCTAAATCACAATTTCATGAAAATTCACTTTACAAAAGTTGTTTATCTATCAACAATCTTTCATTTTCTACCATAAATTTCAAAATTTTAGCATATTCATCCATGGAAAAACTTTGATACTTTAATAATTTTACAAATTAATCCCTAAAATAGATAGATTAAGCTATTCCGATCTCAAAAATATAAAAATTACTAAAAATGCGACAAGGATGCTTATCCAATTAAGCCAAGAAAGCTTGCTTTCTCTTTCTTAGGGTTTCCATAGAATTTTGGGGATGAAGATGATGATGATAATAATAATAATAATAATAATAATAATAATAATATGATTTTTTTAATTATTTATCATCTTTTAATTATTTTCATTTCCAATTTAATCCTTAACTTTTTCTAATTTTTCTATGGATGATTCAACAAAAATATCTACTAACTTTTCGTTAATGGTCTAATTACCATATAAGGACCTTTTATTTTCAATTCTATAGTTATTTGATCCTATTAGCTACTAGAACTCCACTTTTGCATTTTATGCAATTTCGTCCTTTCCCTAATTAAACACATAATCAGTAAAATTTTCTTATCAAAATTTCATATAACATCCCTATCATAATTCAGACCATGAAATATTATTAAAATAAATTTTATTTTTGTGGTCCCGAAACCAATGTTTTGATTTCACTAAAAACGGGTTGTTACCACTCTCCCCTCTTAAAAATTTTCGTCCTCGAAAATCTTACCAGTAAAGAGGTTTGGGTATTGCTTTCGCATGATATTCTCAGGTCCCTAAGTAGCTTCTTCTATTCCATGTCACTGCCAAAGAACCTTTACCAAAGCTACCTTTTTATTTCTTAACTCTTTTATCTCGCGTGCCAAGATTTTGATCAGTTCCTCACTATAAGTCATATCAGACTGAATCTCAACTTCTGTCGGAGAAATAACATGTAAAGGATCCGACCGATACCGTCTCAACATAGACATATGAAAAACATTATGAATTTTATCAAGCTCAGGTGGCAATGCTAATCGGTACGCAACAGGTCTGATTCTTTTTGTGATTTCATATGACCCGATAAACCGTGGACTCAATTTTCCTTTTCAGCCAAACCGGAGAACTTTCTTCCAAGGTGATACTTTCAAGAATACCTTGTCACCGACCTAAAATTCTATTTCTTTTTATTTAAGATCGGCATAAGATTTTTGATGATCTAAGGCTGCTTTCAAACTATCCCGAATCACCTTTATCTTTTCTTCAGTTTCATGAACTAAGCCAACTCTGTGTACCTTTTTTCTCACTAAGCTCTACTAATACAATAGAGTTATACATTTACGACTATACAGAGCCTCATAATGTACCATTTTAATACTGGACTAGTAATTGTTATTGTAAGTAAATTCAACTAAAGGAAAATACTTTTCCCAGTTACCTTCGAATTCCAAAATACAACACCGAAGCATATTTTCCAAAATCTGTATAACACGTTCGGATTGTCCATCAGTCTGAGGATGGAATGCAGTTCTAAAATGTAACTGTGTACCCAGAGCTTCTTACAATTTATTCCAGAATCAGGATATAAATCGAGGATCTCTGTCTGAAATAATGGAGACCGGTACTCCATGCAATTTGAAAATCTCAGAAATATATAATTCAACCAATCTATCAAAATAAAAAACTATACGTACTGAAATAAAGTGTGCAGAATTTTTCAACCGGTCGACGATTACCCAAATGGCATCTTTGTTCTTCGGAGACAGAGGTAACCCTGATACAAAGTCCATGGTAATTCTTTCCCATTTCCATTCTGGTATCGTAACTAGTTGTAATAATTCCAAAGGCACTTGATGTTCAACTTTTACTTGCTGACATTTCAAACATTTAGATACAAATTCAGAAAAATCTCATTTTATTCCTGGCCACCAGTACATCTTTTTCAAATCATTGTATATTTTGTTACTACCATGATGAATAGACATTGTACAATTATGAGCTTCAGATAAAATCTTCTGTACAAGTTTTGAATTCTTCGGTATACATATTCTGCCTCTGAATAACAAACAACCATCGGACCCAATTTGAAATTATGAATAAGAAGTCGATTCACACTGCATTTGTTTTACTTGTAACTCACTATCATCTTTCTGAGCTTCATAGGTTTGTTGCAAGAATATTGATCTAGCATTTAACTCAGCTATGATTGAACCATCTTCAGATAATGATAACCCAGTATTCATTACTTGTAAAGAAAATAAAGATTTTTTGCTCAAAGCATCTGCAACTACATTGACTTTTCCTAAATGATAGTCAATAACTAGATCATAATCTTCCAATAATTCAAGCCACCTGCGCTGTCTCAAGTTTAAGTCTTTTTGCAACATCAACTATTTTAAACTTTTATGATCGGTGAAAATGTGACACTTTTCACCAAACAGGTAATGCTGCCAGATTTTCAATGCAAACATAATGGCTGCCAATTCAAGTTCAAGTATCGAGTAATTTCTTTCATGTGGTTTTAGCTGTCTCGAAGCATAGGTTATTACTTTACCTTCTTGCATTAATACACAGCCTAAACCATTCAATGACGCATCACTATAAATTACAAATTCTTTACCCGATTCAGGTTGAACTAAAATAGGTGCTTCAGACAACAAGGCTTCTAATCTGTCAAAACTCTGGTGGCATTTATTAATCCACTCGAATTTCACATATTTCTACAACAATTGATTCATCGGAGTGGTTATATTCGAGAACCCTTGTATAAATCTCTGATAATAACCGGTTAATCCTAGAAAACTTCTGACTTCTGACACATTTTTCGATGGCTTCCAATTAACAATAGCTGAAATTTTATTCGGATCCACCCGAATACCCTTTGTAGATACTATATGTCCAAGGAAACCAACTTCCCTAAGACAGAATTCACATTTACTAAATTTGGCATACAATTGTATCTCCCGCAGCGTTACGTTTGCAACACTATTCTCAAATGATCAGCATGTTCATTTTCATCTCGGGAGTAAACCAGAATATCATCAATAAATAACACTACAAACCTGTTTAGATATGGTCTAAAATTTCTATTCATCAAATCCATAAATAATGCAGGTGCATTTGTCAAACCAAACAGTATAAAAAAAAAACTCATAGTGCCCATACCTAGTTCTGAAAGCTGTCTTTGGCACATCTGAATCTTTTACCTGTAGTTGATAATAGCCGGAACAAAGATCAATCTTCGAAAATACAGTGACATCTTTCAATTGGTCAAATAAGTCATCAATATGGGGTAGTGGATACTTATTATTTATTGTGACTTTCTTGAGCTGTCTGTAATCAATACATAGCCTCAACGATCCATCTTTCTTCTTTACAAACAGAACTGGTGCACCTCAAGGTGAATGGCTAGACCGAGCAAAACCCCATTCTGTCAACTCTTGTAACTGTATTTCAATTCTTTTAACTCTATTGGAGCCATTCTGTAAGGTGCTACAGATATCGGCGTTGTTCCCAGAACAAGATCTATAGAAAATTCTACCTCTCTAACCGGTGGTAAACCAGGGAATTCCTCCGAAAAATAGGAAACTCACAAACAACCGGTACTAATTTAATCTTCAATTCTGATACTTTAGTATCCAACACATATGCAAGATAAGCATCATACCCTTTTCTGATATATTTCTGTGCTGATATAGCTGAAATCATAGTAGATAACTCACCTAACTTATCAGATTCAACATGGAGTAATTCACCATTCTGACATTTCAACACAATGTATTTCTGTTTACAATTTACCACTGCATCATGTTGAGTTAGCCAGTCCATTCCCAAAATTACATCAAATTCATCAAAGGGCAGTAGCATCAAATCAGCTGAGAAACAATAACCCTTTACCATCAACGAGCAGTTTTTACAAACTTTATCCACCATAACATACTGGCCCAAGGGGTTTGAAACTTTAACCAAAAATTCAGTGAATTCAATAGGTAAACTTTTAACATACACTAAATTTGTGCATATGTATGAATATGTTGAACCAGGATCAATCAAAGCAGTAATATTAGTATCAAGTAGAGAAAATGTACCATTAATGACGTCTGGTGTAGAGGCATCCTCTCTAGCACCTATAGCATATGTCCTTGCCGGTGCTCATGCCTCAGATTTAACTATTAAATCTTTTATAACACTTTGGCTACCACTGATATTTCTAGGGTGTCGAGGTGGTCAACCTCTCGAGGCGGGATTACTTGGCTTCGAAGTTTGATCAGTATCTTTTTCAATCTTTTCTGGACAATCTTTAAGGAAATGGTCAAAAGAACCACATCTATAGCAGCTCCACTTCTCATACGGCACTCCCCAAAATGAAATTTATTACAATGTTTACATTTTGATTTGAGGTTACCAACACTTCCTACACTTGTTACAAATAGAGACGAAGATCTCAGATTAAAGCATTGAGAGCTCCGCTCTTTTTTAGAATATCCCACAGATGCGGTAAAATGATCATGGTACTTCTTTGATTTCTTTAAAGTAGATGATTGTGACTTGCCCATAAATCTTTTACCAGAAATTTGGGCTTCTCTCTCTGCTTGTTTCTTTTCTTTATTTAATTCATCAAATTTGTGTGCTCGATCGGCTAGTACTATAAATTCCCTTAATTCAAGAATCCTAATCAATAACTTGATATCTTCATTTAATCCTTCCTCAAAACGTTTACACATATCAGCCTCAGTCGAAACCTATTCTCTGGCATACTTGCTCAATCTAACGAATTCTCATTCGTACTCAGATACAATCATGTTTCCCTATTTGAGTTCTAAAAATTCTTTCTTTTTCTGTTCCAGAAATCTCTGACTAATGTATTTCTTTCTAAATTTTGTCTGGAAGAATTCCCATGTAACATTTTCTCTCAGTACAATAGAAGTTATATCATTCCACCATTGATAGGCTGTATTTCAGTAAAGGTACTATGCATTTCAAGCATTAGACTGGTGTACATGATAATTCATCTAAAACCCTAATAATATTTTCCAACCAAAATTCAGCTCTCTCTCTCTCTCTAGATCATCACCGGCAGTAGCCCTAAATTTCTCTATCCCATACTTATGGATTTTATCCACCGAAGGCTTACCGACTCTAACAAGTTCAACACCCTGTGGCATCTCTGGAACCGATTGAGGAGCAGGTGGGGGAGGTTGTTGTACAGTAGGATTTGTTCTCAAGTATTCAGTGAACCACTCATTCATCATTTGACAGAAGGCTTCGTTTACCTCCTTAACTCGACCCTCAGATACGGGCCTTCTACTACTACTAGATGCAACTTTTTGAACAGAAGCTTGAGGAGTGCTCTCAGCTTCTTCAGATTCAGCTCTAGCTTGGTTGGATGACATTACTATATGAAAAACACATTTAAAATGGTTAAGAGATATCATAATAATAAAATGGTATGTGTAGCTAAACTCATATGCTATATTAGTCCGAGAATCGGCTAAACCATAGCTCTAATACCAATAAATGTAACACCTCTAACCTATACCTGTCGCCAGAATAGGGTTACGGAGCATTACCAAAGCTTACAAAACAATTGCATATAATTCATGTCATTTACTATTCATATCTGAAACTAACCATATCGTCCCTTGAATGGACCCTTGAGGCCCAATTTAAGCATTAGAAACAAGTCGGGACTAAATCGAGATCTTAGAGAATTTTACATAAAATTTCAAAAAAATTTCTTATATACAGGAGTCATATTGCCAAATGACATGCCCATGTCTTAGGCCGTGTGGGCATTCGATGTGAGGCACACGGCCATGTCCCAACCCATGTCCTTACCCATGTAACTCTCTGACTTGGGTCACATGGTCAGCCATACGCCCGTGTGCTAGGTCGTGTGACCAATTTAATTTTCGAAAATTAGGTGCAGGATTCATACGGCCAAGAAACACACCGGTGTTCTTGGCTATGTGTCACACACGGCTAAGACACATGCCCATGTTTCTGCCCGTGTGCCTAATTCTAAGCATTCTATTTCTAAATTTTAAAATGTAGGGGACACACCCACATGCCCATCTACCTGGCCGTGTGTCACACGCGGTCAAGACACACGCCCGTGTGTCTACCTATGTGGACAAAAGAAAACCATTTCCTAGCTTTATTTCTCACCCAAATTTCCCATTAACCTTCAACAACACTTATACACATTCACCAACCAATTCAAGACATTATAATCAAGCCTAATACAAGTATTGTGTAAGATATATTAGCATGTATATTTAAATGATTAAGCTTACCAAATTTTCATTTATGTACTTAAGCAAATTTGTATCATTTATACTAACTCAAATTCATTTACCATTTAATACATATATCATCTACTACTTAACTATTTCGAAACACATCAAACATGATATGGTCTTATAATTATATGCCAAAACATATCACTCTAGCCATTCCAATGGCTAGATTACAAACAAACATTTACATTCTCTCTCTTGTTACCATTAGCCTATACATGCCATTATATCAGAGTAAGTTTTCTATTTATACCAAAACAAGCTGGAGGATGGTGTGATGATGCTCTGACCGATCTCCATCCTTTACGAGCTTCCGAGCACTATAAAACAGGAGAAAATAAACCTAGTAAGCACTTAATTCTTAGTAAGTTTGTATAACAGAAATTTGGGTTACCATTTCTATTTATTTAAAGTAAACATGTATCCAAATCAATTTTGGCCAATTTCCTAGTCACATGCATTCATCCAACAAGTTAGTCATATAAATAACATATAATTTCAATAACACAGAGATGAACTCATCATGCTACAAATTTTCAGGTATTTCAGTAACATTTGAAATATAATTCATTTAACTTATAGTTTCTCATTTCAGGAGTTTTATCCGTTGAACCATTGAAATTTTAATGGATACTTAGCTAGTATACATGAGGTATACACATCAGTGATCCGTCAATTCATGTTCAGTGTTACCCATTAGGGCACTTAATTAAGGAGCACACTCTCAAGCCACATATCAGAATGCTCAGATGAGCCATGTAACAGGACCCTTATCTGGGCTAAACAGGAAACTCATAAAAGTTTAGAACAGGAAGCTCATTGAGCTTAATAGGTAACTCCGAAGAGTTATTAACAGAAAGCTCCGGATAGTATAACAGGGAGTTCAACATATCAGGAAGCTCATAAGAGCCTATATTAGGACGCTCACGAAGAGCTGCATTTGTGTCCAAAATAAATGCTGGATCACAACAGATCGAATCATGTAACAGGACGCTCATAAAGAGCTGCGGTAGTACGCAACACATCAGGATCACTACTGATTAGGATGCTCGCAGGAACTATATAATAGGACACTCGAGAGAGCTTATAACAGGATTGCTTTTCTGAGCTATATTCTATCCACAACATATGCAGAACCACATTCAACATGGGAAATCATGTATCCATCGAATTTCATTATTCAAACGGAACTTAACATTTTTCAGACATTATCGGACATGTGATTATTTCATACATTTATAACATTTATATAATTCATATGAATACATACCGCACTCAATTCAATCATAAAAATAAACACAATTTAGTTACACAAACTTACCTTGACACTTGTTTGTATATAAAAGTCTACTAATCCGGCACCTTTTTTTTTCTTAGTCTAACTTTTTATTTGATCTTTCCGGATCTATATAAATGAATTTAATGTCAATTTAATTCATTTCATACTAAATTTAATTCAATTCACGTTTTAGGCAAAATTACCATTTTGCCCCTATACTTTCCATAAATGACGATTTTATCCCTAGGCTCGAAAAATAAAATTCGTACAATTTAATCCTTATTTCAAGCCTAATCAATTTTTTACATATAATATTTACAGCACATATATTTCATAAAAATCAAAAAGTTTCCTTGAATTTTACATCTTTACAATTTAGTTCCTAAATCACAATTTCATGAAAATTCACTTTACAAAAGTTGTTTATTTATCAACAATATTTCATTTTCTACCATAAATTTCAAAATTTCAGCATATTCATCCATGGAAAAACTTTGATAATTTGATAATTTTACTAATTAATCCCCAAAATAGATAGATTCAACTATTCTGATCTCAAAAATAAAAAATTTACTAAAAACGGGACAAGGATGCTTACCCAATTAAGCCAAGAAATCTTGTTTTCTCTTTCCTAGGGTTTCCATAGAATTTTGGGGATGAAGATGATAATAGTAATATGATATTTGTTTTTAATTATTTTCATTTCCAATTTAGTCCTTAACCTTTTCTAATTTTTCCATGGATGATTCATCAAAAATATCTACTAACTTTTCTTTAATGGCCTAATTACCATATAAGGACCTCTTATTTTGAATTTCATAGTTATTTGATCCTATTAGCTACTAGAACTCTACTTTTGCATTTTATGCAATTTGGTCCTTTCCCTAATTAAACACATAATCAGTAAAATTTTCTTATCAAAATTTTCATATAACATCCCTATCAGAATGCAGACCATACAATATTATTAAAATAAATTTTCTTTTTGGCTCAGATTTGTGGTCCCAAAACCACTATTCCGATTTAACTAAAAACCAGCTATTACAAAGAAACAATCTCATTTTCAAAAACTCCAATCCATGTCCTCTAGTGGCAACCAAGGTAATCTCAAATATGACTAAAAAAATCCTCAGCTCCTTTCCAGGCAACATTTCTCCCACTTCTCATTAAAGACCTCATGCCTCATTCGATGATTACCTCCACTCCTCAATGGGAGCTCTCCCTCTTCGTTGTCCACAATAGAAAAAATAACCTAATAGGAGGAGCTGGTTTCGCCTAAGATCCTTATGACCTTCAGATTATATATGTTTGTAGCTTTAGATCCTTCAGCAAGCTCTTTGTACACATTCTCATCCTCAAAGCTATTCTATTACTCCTTAGATCCTTTAGTGTTAATCAATGTAAGTTAATCAACGGTAACAACAAATGGAGAGATATTATCATGGGACGCTCCAAAGTAGGATGAAAGTTGCACCTAGCCTTTGAAGACATCAAACTTTTCCTCTAGGACCTAAAAATTACTTTGTAACATGAAAAGAGAAACTATCCACCGGGCTAAGACTGCTTCAGAAACATTTATTAGTTTTACTTGGCCCTAACTTTATCTTTCCTTTCTTGTCTTGTACAAAAAAATATCATGCACATGTAAAGAAATAAATACATCAATTTATTTTATATTGGCTAAATATAATTATTTCGTATGCAATATATAAACATAAAATGATGTTCTATAAAAAAATTTGTTAATAATTTGTGAGAATTGAATCAAATTAGAATTTCATGTATAAATTTACACAAGATCAAAGTTCATATATACAATTACACATTAAACCAAAATTCATGTATAGTTTTTGGACCTAATTGTTACCTAAACTTGGAAATTGTAAGCTAATTTAGTTTTTTTTTTTATGTATTTGACTAACATCTTTAAAATATATTAACATAGCACTGATGGTTAATAGCATGATAACATGTGGCAACTTCACATTTTGACAAATGGCAAAAAAATATTTTTTTTAAAATAATAATAATTTTTTTTCCATGTGTCAAAATATGAAACTGCCATGTGTCACCATGCTATTGGTCACCAGTGCCACATCAACGCCATATTAGCGTATTTTAACAGTGTTAGTCAAGTATCAAGTTGGTTGATGATTTCTAAGTTCAGATATTAGCTACGTCCAAAAAATTTTAGATACTAAATAGGTATAAATTACCAAATTCAGGTACCTCATTGTTATTAACTCTTTAAAATTTATCCCTTTATATAATTTAAAAATTTTGTAATCTTGAAAGTAAAATTTAAAAACCTATTTCTTTTACTAAAAAAATATTTATATCTAATTATCATTGAAGTTTAAAATCATTTGTGTCTAAATGTTAAAGTATACTATATTATAACACATTGTGATATAGGTGAAAAAGATTTATGTAAAAAATATATATTTATAAAAAATTATGTAAAAAAGTAAATGATATATCAATTGAAATGGTAATGTTAAGACTTTAAAAATCACAATGTTTTAGGTTTAAATTCGTATAAATTTTTCTCTTAAATTTATTATAAGTTTAAATTATTTTTATAAAATTTTATATAAAAACAAAATAAAAATAAAAAATTTATTTTTATAGTAATATTCATTACATTTTAAAAAGAATGGTTAGTAATATTCATTACATTTTAAAAAGAATGGTTTTTCAATCATTTTCTAACCGAGTCGATATTCTATTTACTCATGACATCAATTCAATAAAAAAAATTTCAATATTGTATAGATAGATATAGGTATTAAATATGTCTTGAATTGAAATGGTAAAATTGAGATAATAGAATTTATAATGTTTTGGGTTTAAATCTAATTATATACCTATATTTTTTAAAATTGATAGAAAACATAAACGATAAAAATAAATTCAAAATAATATTTAAAACTTTGTAAGAATAAAAATTTTAGTACATTTATAGCTAAGTTAAAATTTAATTGACGATAACATCAATTAAATTAAAACTTTAAATATTAATATAAATATATAATAAATTATAATATATTCCCTAAAAATAGTTTAAGTTGGAATCACAATTTCTTTTAAAAAATTTACAATAAATATGGATGTTATCTGAATAATAGAAAAAAATTATACAAGCAATGTGTGGTTTTTAGGATTATACGAGCAAGACCAATCTAATACCTTAAAAAATTATTGTGGACTTCAGTTGTGCAATGCAAAACATAGGGCTAATGAAAATAACTTTTTCCATCTTAAAGTCAAGATCGTTTTGGGTATTACACGGGGAAAACGTGTTGGGTCAATAAATTTTGTAATGATGTGGGAAAGTATTTTTTGTATTGTGAAATTGTGAACTACTACTTCTTTCTTTAACATGCGTAAATTTATGCTATAAAACAACTCTCCTTCGCTTTTATTATTATTTTTTCTGTAGTAAGAAAGCACGAAGCAAAAAAGTGAAGAGGGGATTTGAGGAAGTGAAATATATTTGTTTATGTAGATTTTTTGGTTGGATTTTTAAGCTGGGTTTTGCTTGAACTTTTAATTAAGATAGTGAAAGAATAATGGAGAGAGATTTTCTGGGTTTGAATTCAAATGAACCATTGGCTGTGGTTAAGGATGATGTTAACACTGATAAGTACAAAGAAATAGGCGCGATTCTTCTCTTTGCTTTTCTTTTGGGTTTAATTTGGTTTAGTTTTGAATTTGGAGTTTTTTCTTTTTGTTCTTTGTATCATGGATAGTGGAAAATTAGAAGGGATTAAATGACTGAACTTCTTTCTTTTCTTTTTTGATTAGTTAAGCGACTGGTGTTTCTTAAAAGAAGTGTTTGTTTACTTCAAATTGTTTAAAAAAATCCAATCATTAGCATCTGCCCTGAAAACAATTTGTATTGTTTTCCCTTTTGTTGTTATAAATCTATTACAGGATTGGAATCTTGTAAGGAATTGTATGAGAAAAATACCCAGATAGATTTGGTTACTGGTGATTGGTCACAGATAGCATGAATTTGTTTAGACATTTACTGCAAGTAGTTAAGATTACATATAGCTATGCAATTATCTAAATTTGGTGATGTTTGACAATGATTTTTGTTTGCATTTTAGGTTTTACTAAAAGCTCAGGAATACAATGGCCCTTTTCAAACAAAGTTTTCGCTGTTCCACAGCTGATGAACTTTAATTTTGCCCAAGGGGATAAAACCAAAAAGACTGGATATGATTCAAAAGTATCCCCTCTCTTCATGCCTATAACAACAATGGATGCTGCTGAACTTCAGGTTTGGCACTATCCCTTGCATTCAGTATCGTGGAATTGCTGTTTCGTGACCATTTCAATTGAGTCTTTAGTTCACAGCTTTCCTAAATCCTATTCTAAACTGAAAAATCTATTTCTTCACTTTTCCCCTTGGCCTTTACTATCTAGAAATCGTTCAATCACAATTGGAATGGTGGGAGTCATTTGTCATTGACTGATTCTCATGTTCAACACAACACGAACATGTTTCCGGCATCAAACCAGACAATTTATGCTTCTGGGAGCAACCCGTTCGTGAAGAATCATTTCACTACCACTGGTCAAAACTTTCCTGCTAATACTATAAAACCACAATTTCTTGGAGGGGTTCCAGTGACAACTCCACATTCAGTTCTTCCCACCCTTGGCTCTGTTGGTGGAAGTGTTGAACCATGGTAAATTTAAAGTTTTAAAGTTATGTTACTTCATCAAAATTGTTGACAATATGATATTGAGACTTGGCCTAATTTTACTTTATAATTACAAAAAGCGCCAAGACCTCTGGATCACCTGCTCAATTGACTATCTTTTATGCGGGTGAAGTGAATGTCTTTGATGACATTACCCCTGAGAAGGTGCTCCACTTTCTTTCCCTTTTCAGAAAATTGCTTTGTTTATTACAATCTTTAAGTCAGTGGAAAGCTTAGAACAGATTTTTTTTTTTATCTTGTCTAGGCTCAAGCTATCATGTTTTTGGCTGGGAACGGATCTTCCATGGCTTCTAATTCAGCTTATCCAAAACCCCCGGTCCAGACACCTATTTTGAAACCAGTTCAAGTTGATAGTGTTCCTGTGAACCAGCTCATAAATACACAACTGAGCTTCGGTATGCCATGCCCTTTACCTGTTTCATCTCATGCTGGTACGCAGTCTTGGAGTGGGTCCACTAGTACCGAAGAACAGATAATATGCAAGGCCTCAGTACCTTCAACTCCATCTACCCCTATTAGCAAATTGGAGAGTCCAAATTTGGTGAATACCATGGGATCTGATGCTGCCACCGGCATGATGCCTTCTGGTATCCACCCTTATGCTCTTAAAGATTTTCCATTCTTTGTGTTGGCTTGCAGGAAAAAAATTGTAATGACAAAGAGGTTTTGACATCTGAATGCAATTTTTAGCTATATTTACTTTTTGGACCATGACTTATCAATGAATTTCATTTATAAATGACTTTGAATTGTTTTGCCTCCAGTTCCACAGGCTCGCAAAGCTTCCTTGGCTCGGTTTTTGGAGAAGCGCAAGGGGAGGTTAGTTCTTTTAGAAGATATTTTTGTTCTTACATCCTAAATGTGGTTCTTGATACTCTTTCAAACTAGTAGTTGCCTATGTTTAGATTTAATTGTTGTAAAAGGCCAAAAGTCGCAAGATATATAGGATGCAATATATTAATCCTCTACTCAAGTGTTACATGGTTTGAATATGATTTAAGCATGAATCCAGATTATTTCTGGGTTCAATGGCTGCTTCACCTTGTTATTTAGTTATTGGCCTAGGGATTTGATGCTTATGAGCAAGTTTGGTTTGAAGGGAGAGAATCGAGAAAATCCTGCCGGAAGAACATTTGCTATATCAATTCAATATGTGATTATGGTTAAATACAAATAATTAAAGCTCAACGTCTGATATTGTGCTCGAATAAAGCCGGATTATTTGCTTTTGTAGGATAATGAGTACAGCATCACCATACAATCTTATTAGCAAGAAGTCTCTAGATTATGCAACTACCATGGAATCGAATGCATAAACAAACTTTATGACGGTCTCTGCAGCAACTAAGGAGGGGAAACTCCATGATTTATGATTTGGCATTGGAAGGGAATGAATGCAAAGTTTATGTTTGGCATTTTGTTTCTCTAATGAAAAAATATATGTAATGTTGACTATGCTTGATTACCATCAACTAGAGTTTAATCAGCAGGTGGTGGTTTAAGGTTATAATGGGGGTTTTTTTTTTTTTGGTTTATATTAATGTTGGATGTTTTAGCTACTTTGTAACCCATTCAATTGCTGTTACATTGTAGAAATAATGCATTAATAAGAATTTGTATTTTCTTCTATTTACTTTTGAATTATTTTAAAACCCAATCTTTCTATGCTTGGTTTTTTCTTTTAAAAATTGGATATCTATATCTATAATTTATAAATATATTAAGCTGTTAATTATTTCAATTGATTTTAATATTATTATTTTTATAAATATATATATATATATATCATGATTTAGTGTGTTTATAATATATTTTCAACTCATATGAGATATTTATATTGTAATATTTTAATAAATAAGACAATAAAGAAGTTTGTAATTTTGTCGGTGACATACAACCATACCCGAATTTTGAGCTCTCAAACTTTTACACAAATTTTCTTTTTTCTTTTCTTTTTTTTTTTTTAAGCCCTAAAGAAACGTTGCTCCTAATAGAACTTCATAGAAACGTCTTAGGTTAGTCTGGATTTTATTTTTGAATATTTGTAAGAAATATTTAACCTAAAAAAAGGAATTGGATTACATTGGTAACACGTGTTAGTTATACGATTTTGAAAGGTGTGGTTAAATTTTAATTAAAAGAAAAACTTATCTTTAACGGGGACCACTACTATCACCTTCATATCGTATTATTCATGATTTTTCTCTTATTACTATGAAAAATTAAATGTAAGCAAAAAAGAAACCTTAACATATTTGTAATAGGACAATGGAGAAATGTACCTGCTCCTTCTTTCTCTTTTAAATTGGTGGTGTATACTTTTTCCATTTATTTATGTTAATTTATAAAATGAAATTTTAAAAGTTTTTATATATTTTATATTTTTAAAATTTAACCCTGTTCCTCTCATTTTTAAAATTTTTTTATTAAATTTTCTAGTTTCACATTTTAAAATTAAAAAAGAAATATAATAATAAAAAAATAATGTTGAAAATGTTATATAAGAACTTCTTTTCCTAAAAACACTCATTTTAATTAATCATGATAAAATAAATTTTTCTTTTGTTGAAAGAGCACTTTAAAGAAAAGTTTAACATCAACATTTTGAAAGAAATAACTAACAATAATACAATTATGTAGACTAACTAATAACATTATAAAAGTAAAAGAATTGAATTATGCCAAAAATTAAAATATATAGACTAAATCGCAAACTACAATATAGTCTACAATTCAAAATTAAAATTTAACCATTATCTTATAATATTAAAAGAAATGAGGAACCAAGACATTCAAATTATATATATTCACTTAATATTTTAATTAAAAAAATGAATGGTATAAATTAATTAATAATATTAAAAAATTTAGAAATTAAATTTTATTAAAAGTTAAAATATAAAAATTTAAATTTAGATTTAAATTTAAATATAAAAGGGACAAAAAATTGAAATTAATTTTTTTTGAATTAAAATTTAATTATTTTTAAATGTAAAAGAGAGAGAGAGAGAGAGAGAGAGAGAGAGAGAGAGTAAAGGGCATATGGACAACAACATGAACAATCCTTTTATATATAAGTAGATATATATAAAAGTGATAAAACTATTAACATACTATTTTATGATAAAAAAAAATTAATAGAATTGAGTGGTTTGAGATAAATATGAAGACATAAATATCCAGTCGGGTTGCAAGTGGACTGTTATTATTAGTCACGTTTTAAATGTAATTTTATTTTATTTCAAATGGTTTCGGCCACGCCCACATGAAGTTGGCAATTGTACAGTATTCGTCAAACATATCAATCAAAGGGAGAAGAGAAGGTTTTATTTATTTTGCTGGGATTTTGGCCTGCCATTTACCAGCTGTCTTGTCTGTATCTAGGTTATTAATTATTTGTATATTTTCATGCTTATCTCTTGAGCTTTTCCGACACGTGCAAATGTTGGCATTGTTTGATGTTTATGTATGTTCATCGACGTTATCACAATGTATGGATTTTTAAGTTGATATTTATTTTGATTTAAATGAGTACTAGTTTATCTTTTTTGCATTATAATAATTGGTTTTGATGATGATTATATTTATAATTTTGTTTATATATTATACATTTTTATCCTGTTTGTTGTGATACACATGTATTTAATTGTAATTTTAATTCGTTATATCTGTACCAGAAATAGGAGTACATTATCACCAAATACTTACGGACCACCCTCTGACTCATATCGCTCAAATGACCAGCCACTATAACCTTACCACTATCGCTTCAGACTAAGTTTTTTAGCAATGCTTTTAAAAAATATTGTGAAAAAATACTCTTAAGAAATATTATTAAAAAAAAATTGTTTAAGATTTGACTGTTTAGCATTATTGTTAAAAAGTATTTTTAAAAAATAAAATATTTATTTTAGACATGTTATTATCAAATAACAAATATGCATTTAAATAATGTTTAAATTAATTAATATTATTATATTTTAGTAGGAATATAAAAAATTTTATAATAACTTGTTGTTAATATTTTAATATATGAAACATAAATTTTAAATATTTTTAAGCAATAAATATTAATTATTTATAAAATTTAATTAGAATATATAAATTATATTTTAAATATTTAAATATAATCATTAAATATTTTTAATTAGATATTAACACATTTGTATTATTTTAAAATATATATTTTTAATTAATAATTTTAACACAATAATTAAGCACCAAGAAAAAAAAAGGGAAAGTACTATGTTATTTGAGGGGTGAAAAAGTAATTAAGTACCGAAAGTACTTTTGGGAGAGGAAAAGCTAAAAATTTTAGCTTCTCCTTTTCAGATGTGCTTTTGAAAAGCCAAAAATTTTAGCCAAACGCAACTTGTTTAGCACAGTTTTTCTTCCAAAAGTACTTTTGGAGCAAAAAGTGCTTTTTTTAAGCACTACTAAACAAGCCATCAGTAGCAATTTACTCAAATGCAAGAAAAGATACGCCACCTAGAGGTGCAGTTTTTTTTAGCAATAATGCCTTTTTCAAGAACAACAAGAGCGTTAATGCCTGTAGGACCAAAAGAACGCCCAAAATGAACTGTTAATTCAAGAACTCAAAGCACGTAAGAATCCAAACCGAGAGAACTGACAACCTCAAACGAGAACACCACCCAGTCCACCTTCCATAAACAACGAAACCAAACGCAACAGAATGAACCACCCATTGACAATGCACGTCCAGCTGGTTCACTAGGCCAAGGCCACCGTGATAATGACATCTCCTTTTAGGAGAAAATGCAAGCCCTGAAAAATGTACTCCAATAATATTGGGGAGTTAATATCAATGAAACCACTTAGAGCAATTCTAACGAACCCCTTGTTGGAAAAAAATCGATTTAAAAATGATTTTCTATCAAAACAAAAAATTAAAAATTTGAAAATCGAGCTAGTTTGCACCAAGGTATCGATGTTGTCCAATGCTCCCGCACCACCATAGGCCTACATTATCGATGTTGTCTGAGGCTCTCACACAGCCAAGGCACCAAGGCGTTGGTGCTCCCACACCACCAATGGCCTACTTTGTTGATGGTGTTCAAAGCTCCCATGCATCTAAGGCACCAAGGCGTTGATGCTGCCCGATGCTTCTACTGTTGGATCTAATGCCCTATGTGTAGTATTTTCATCTATATACACTTGTAAATTTTTCGAATAGATTGGTTAATAAAAATTGATGAATTACATAAATATACTTTGTATATGTAAGACCCCTAACCCGTTTCCATCATCGAATTTGGGTTACAAAGTATTACAACACATAACAAAATATTTTACATCATTAAACAATTCATTTATTAAATTAAATAACAACGTTTGAATCTACATTTCATTTACAGCATAATCACAGTTACGAGCTTTAAAATGAGCATATAGGAC
This sequence comes from Gossypium longicalyx, assembly GCA_025698465.1. Lineage (NCBI taxonomy): Eukaryota > Viridiplantae > Streptophyta > Magnoliopsida > Malvales > Malvaceae > Gossypium > Gossypium longicalyx. Next base: position 51,698,873 of record CM046995.1, read on the forward strand.
TTAAAAATGACTTTGAAAACATCCAAGGACCATTTTGAATTAACACCGAAAACATGAATAATTTTGAAATTAGGGGTCACACGGCCATGTGGTCAAGCCGTGTGACAAAGCCCAGGTCATGCGACTCAGGGACATGGTCGTGTGGCTAAATTGTGTACAATTCGAAATATGTGTCACACGGTCGTGTCTCAGCTCGTGTGTCTGCTCGTGTGAGTGTTTGAAATATGGTCACACGACCGTGTCGCAGACCGTGTCAATCTTCCACCTAAAATTAACAAGACACACAGCTATGTGAATTGACCGTGTGTGACACATGACCATGTGACAGCCCGTGTCTCAAGCTGTGTGCACTCAAAATAACTTCCAAAACAAACAATTTAATGTGCCCTTTCTTAACAAACAAAATCAAACCATTTCCAACTCTTTTCACCTATTTAAAACACATCTAAACATGTCAAAAATATACCAAAAACATGCAACCTATGTGCCTAACCAATATGCCTACATTGGCACCACAATTTAAATATTATTCCAAATTCACATTCAATATACACAAGTTCTTGTTTTATGAACCAATAAACATATTTATTCATATGTTTCTTTTATATCTAATGAACCAAGCATCAAACCACTTTCATAATGCATATAGCAAATGGTCAAAAGCACTTATAGAGACATACCATTGTCAACCCACACCACATTCAACTGACATACTAATTAAGCTTTACATCAATAAACTCATCTCATACTTCAATTGACATAAAACATAACCATAATGTTTATGACATATATATAATGCCACTTATAACCGAACCAAAGTGAATAGATAGTTACCGATCAAGTTGACAGATAGTGTGATCTCCAAAGCCAATCTAATCGACAGCTTGCATCTGACGATCTATGAGGAAGAACAATACGAGGTAAGCTTGCATAAAGCTTACTAAGTTCGAAATAAAATTTAACTTTAACTTACTGTAAATGATATAGATTAAACATTTTACAAGATATTTCAATATCATGGTCATGAGTTCCTTAATTACCGATACACAACACAAGTCTCATAAAGTTATTAAGTTCATATATGAAACTTATAAGTTTATCATATTATCAAACATATACATGAAAAACACATTTGGTACACAAACCAACCATCACATATTCATTTAACATTTAACATCTTTATTTCTAATACTCATTTCAAATGTCCATTTTCCCATATTTATATTCTCAAAAATATTTTGTATACACTTCATAAAACCGTTTCATATATATATATATATATATATATTCATATAACCATTTCATTTACACATTTAACTCATAATCATTTTGTGTATCACATTTTGTTCAATAGTTCATATAAACATATCATTCCTGAATCACTTACTTCAATTAAACAATGTGAAAACTAAATAAATTAGATTAATCATACCTGTCAACCACTTATGAGACACGTATGGGATTAGTTTGAAAATGGTTCATCATATGCTTCCTATTCTATAATAATTCAGTCCAAACTAATTCATACATGAAACATATTACAAAATTATCCTTAATACAATATTCAAATGGTATATATCAATATTTCAACATTAAACACATATTTTCATAGCCCAATGAACAATAGCAATATGACTAGGATACTCAGGCAACTTGTAACACCCCTAACCCGAGTTCGACGCTAACACCGGGTACGAGGCATTATCGCTCACAAATCATACATATACGTACAAGTCGGATTAGAAGAGCCCGTTAAAACTTAAAACTTTTTTAAACTTTGTCTAAAACTCCTTACTATGGGCCTACGAGACCCCAAACATCCATTGGAAACTATTCGAGACCAACCTGGGTCCCTTAAATAACTCTAGAAAAATAACTCTAGAAACAGGGCACACGCCCGTGTGGAAAGGCAACACACCTGTGTAGTCATTATAACATGGTCGTGGTAATGGCCCGTGTGACCGTGTGAATTAAATTCTAAATTCGAACCTACAGGGGTTTTCACTTGGCCTGACACACGCCCGTGTCTATGGCCCGTGTCCCTCACACGGCCATGACACGCCCGTGTCCTAGCCCGTGTTTAAAAACCTTGACATTCTGTTTCTGACGTCAACATCCAATTTAGGGCACACGGGCAAGGCACACGCCCATGGCCAGAGGCCGTGTCCTCCACACGGCTGAGACACACGGCCGTGTCTCTACTCGTGTCTTTATTTCCATGCATATTGATTTGTAATTTTTACGTGCAGAGGACACACGGTCGAACAACACGCCCATGGGGCTGACCGTGTGTCTACCCGTGTGGACAATATAAGGCTATCTACCAAGCCTTTTGTCACCCTGAAACCCAATCTAATGCCAACCAACATATCAAAGTCTAACTAAATATGATTTCTCAACCAAACAACCATAGTTAAGGCCTATATACATTTCTTATATTCAACCATGCCAACAATTTCACATTCATGAAAGACTATCTTGCATTCATATATAAACTTTCAATATTAGCCATTTTCCATAGCATTATACAAAATGAAATCAAATGCTAAAGTAAGCCAACATATTTGGCCAATTAACAATTACACAAAAATTCAAAAGTTAGGGTCCTATACATGCCATAATCTAAATAAAAGATCTAACTATACCAAGTTCTTCAGCTGATAGTGTGATCGATGCCTCCGACGTCTGTTGATCCTTGAGCTAGTTAGGCTGCACTATAAGAAAATGGAAAAGATATGGAGTAAGCATAAAGCTTAGTAAGTTACATGCAAATAAACAATAACCACTTATCATAAGGCAATATGCCTATAACCTTTCACAGCTTATTCATGAATACCATAAATAAACGTAAGTACAACTTACTCATCACCATCTAATATAACTCATATTGCATACATTGAGCCCATATCTCATACATTTCAATTAGGTATCTGTACCACTCATCACATGATCATAGCTTTTCTCATTTCAATATAAATCATAAACCTTTTGTTGAACCATTTGGAATACTACTGAATACTCAATAGCCCTAACATGGGTTAAGGTGCTGATGCCATGTCCCAGACATGGTCTTACACTGGCTTTCATATAGCAAGGTAGAAGCCATGTCCCAGACAGGTCTTACACTGACACACAATAAGCTGACGCCATGTACCAGATAGGTCTTACACTAGCTTGTCTATCGCGATGCTGATGCATGTCCCAAACATGTCTTACACTAGCTCGCGTCTCAATACCGATGCATGTCCTAGACATGTCTTACACTGGCTTAAATATCTCGAGGCTGATGCATGTCCCAGACATGTCTTACACTGGCTCTCATATTGTGGTTGATGCATGTCCCAAACATGTAACAACCCGATTTTGGACCTAGTCGGAACAGTGGTTTCGAAACCACTATTCTGAGGCCAGAGAAAATTATTTTGATGTTATTTTATGTTTTGTAATGTGATTTTATAAGTGCATATTAATTTTGGTATATTAATTTTAGCGATTTCTAGTCCAATTTCGAAAAAGGACTAAATTGCGTAAAAAGTAAAAGTTGTGTTTTGATGCCTAAAGGTGTTAAATTGCTTTGTATCTTAAATTGGGGGTCTTTAATGTCAAATTAGGCCATTGAAAGTGTGATGGCTGGCCAAGGGAGACAAAATGGTCAAAAAGCCAAAATTTGTGGCTTTTAAGTGACTAAATTGACTAAAAATAGAATAAAATGAAGAAAAGAAAAATCTCATCTCTTCTCCATCTTCTCTCTACCAAAAATGGCATAAAAGAAAGGGTTTAGAATCTAGAAAATTTCAGCACAGAAACTCCCATGCTAGCAAGTGATTTTTAATGTCTTTCTTGATGATTTTTACATTTTTTGAATCCCTAAAGCATGAGCTTTCAAATGAGGAGACTATTTTGCAAAATGATTAAGAGTCTAGGGTTTTGCCATGAAATCATATGTCTTATTTTCTGAGTTTTTATGGAAGAATATGAGTCTTAGATGTGTTATAGACAACTTTTATGAAGGAAGTTTGCTTGAAAACACCTAAAAAGGGGTTATGTTACAAAGTTGTTAAATAAGTGTAAATGTGTGAAATAATTGAAGTTGTAAGTTGATATAGTTATGAAAATGGTTTGTATAGGCTTAATGAGTAAGAAAATGTGATAAAAATCATTTTACGAGCCTAGGGGCAATTTGGTAATTTTGACAAAGTATAGGGGCAAGATAAAAAAATTTGCCAAAATGTGTCATTGGACTAATGTGATTAGTATATTGTGTTAATAAGTTAAATGTGATGTTATAGATGATGAAAAACGAGATTCGGGCTTAGAACGAGGAAAAACGAGAAATTGATGTTTAGGCCTCTTTTACGAATTTGGTATCGAGGTAAGTTCATATGATAATAATAACACAAAGTTATGTTTGAATTACATTCCTTATTAATATTGCATATATTATATGATTTAATATATTAAAAGATTGATGGAATATGATGTTTCTTTGAAACGAGTAAGTTGGTATGAAAGTAATCTATCAACTTCATTATCATGTGCTTAATACTTGATATTGTACGAAATATGGGTATATGCCTTTATTGGAATTGACTTGTGATGATTCAATGAAAATGAGATGATATGTGTGCTAGTATAAGACCATGTTCGGGACATGGCATCGGCACTGACATGAGACCTTGTATACGACCATATCCGGGATATGGCAACGATATGTGGATCCATATAAGACCATGTATGGGACATGGCTTTGGTATTCTATTTGGTGTATGATAATTCCGAACATCCTTTAGTATCTCAAGTGTTCGACGGGTAATGTAATGGATGATGTGATGAAAGCTCTAAGGAGAGCATGTTAAAGAAGGTATGATTATATACTTTATTATGAGTTGGTACAGGTATGTACACTAAAATTATGAGTAATGCCTTCATATGTGATAATCTATGATGTATATAGTATTTGGTGAATACTATGAAAATGACATGATTTGGAATAAGTCTTTGATACTTGATGGTATTGAGATTATAGGTCCATGCTTATGATGCATAGCTATGTGTTCTTACCATGATAGATGATATGATGTTGTATTAATTTGGTGAACAATAATTGTGAATGAGTAAATTAGCCTGGACAGTTTTGGGCTACTGCAGTGGTGTAACTTTGAAAATACACTAAAAATAGTGGAAAATGAGTTAGAGGCTGAATAAAATATGGAATTAAATCTTATTGAGTCTAGTTTCTTATAAAAGAAACCGTGTAAGCAAAAAAAAATTATAATGTGATATTTGAAGTTTTGTGAGACAGAGTTAGATTGACTTCAAAATCCCCTCTTCTGATTTGATAAAATCATTATAAATTGTACAAAAATAATTATAAGTTAAAATTTATATGTTTTGAATCCTTAATGAGTTTATTTTCAAGATAAATAGACTAGAAAATTATTCGAGTTCTGTGCTATGAGATAATTAAACTTTAGTGTAGAAGGGTCAAAACTATTAGACAGTGAATCAGGGGTAACTTTGAGGAATAAACTTTACTAGTTGGCAAAACAAAAAATTCTAGAAATTGTATGGTAGAAAGGTACATGAGTCTAGTTTCAAGGAAAATTAACAGAATTTAATTTGGAGTTTTTTAGCTCCAAATATAAATATTTTGTTGACTATTGAACAAGAAGACAGCTTATTATGAACTTGAGAATATGATGGGAACATTGATAAAACATGTTAATGAGTTGCTTATTGTTTTCATATGAACTTACTAAGCTTAAAGCTTACCCTTTTCCTTTCCCATGTTCTTTAGTGTTGCCAGGTTAGCTCGGGTTGGAGTTCGTCAAAGATATTATAACACTGTTAAGCTATCGCTATTGGTGTAAGTGATTTCAAGTACTTTGAGTCTATGGCATGTATATGAGTTTAAATATTTGAGTATGTGTTATTACTTTAGCCAAATGTATTGGCTTATTTTGATTATGGGGTTTTAAACCCATTTTAAATATGCATGCATGTGCTATGGTCTTACGTGATGAGTTTATAATAATTATGGCATGAATGTGGTAAAGATGTGAGTAAAATTTATGATATCTATTGCATGAGAAATTGACATGATCATAACATGTTTATGGATGTTTAAGTGCCCATATATGCCTTGTTGTATGCTATTGTATATTTATGTGTGCGTATGTTGTGAGGGTAACAAAATGGCTTGGAAAATAGCCTTATTTGTCCACACAGGTAGACACACGGGCATGTGTTTAGGCCGTGTGTGACACACGGTCTGACCACATGGTTGTGTGACCCGGCCGTGTGTCCCCTGCACCTTTGAAATTCAAGTCAGTATCCATGGTAGTAAACAAACGGGCAAAGACACGGCTGTGTGTCTCAACCGTGTGGCGAAGACGACCTAGCACACGGGCATGTGCCTTGGCCGTGTGCCTTCCTTTGTTCATGACCAAATTGGCGGAATGTCCAGGTTTTTGGACACGAGTTCGGGACACGGGCACACGGGGGTGTGGAGCCTTAAAGAATGAAATTTTTTTCAAGTTTTTCTAAAGTCCTCGGTTTAGTCCCGAACCGTCTCTAATGCATGTTTTGGGCCTCGTGAGCCCATTTAAAGGAAAATATGTATGTGAAATGAAAAGTTTTAAATCAATCAAAATTTTACGGCCCAGTTTTATATAGTTGGTTGAGTTTAAGTTCGGTAGCACCTCGAGCCCTATCCCGGTGTTGGATACGGGCGGGGGGTGTTACAAGACATGTCTTACACTATCACATAATCACCCAATATCAAGGTACCAATATCCAAGTTTATTCCAAATGTTCAACGAAAGTCTCTACTATGTTAATTTCTCAACATGTATTCTCGTATTCAAAATCAAAACAATTTATGCCATGTCAATTGAATTGCACATCATAAAGATTTAGTTGCATTATTAACTTACAACTTACCTCGGTACTCAAAATGTGGTGACTAGTTGATTTAATCTACTTGCTTGGCCTTCCCCCAGACTAGGTTCGGATTTTGTATTTCTTAATCTAAAATGGCAACATATAACCATTTAATCATCAATTAAATCTAAATGCTCAATAATTTATGATTTGGGAAAAAAGACCAATTTGTCCCTAGACTTTCACAAAATGACCATTTTACCCCTAGGCCCGAAAATTGATTTTTATTGAATATCCTAATTATTCAAGCCTAACCGACCATTTATCTCTCTTATGAAAACCCTAAATTTCCAATATTTCACAACATTACTTCCTATTTTACAAACTTTACAAAATGGTCCTATTAGGGTTTTCATGAGAAATCCTTCCACAAAAGTTGTTTATTTCACAACCATGATTCATTTTCTTCCATAAAATTTCAGAAAAAACATGAACACTCTCATGGTAAAACCCTAGACTTTCAACCATTTAACAAAATAGTCCTTTTGTTAGAAAGTTCATGCTACAAGGGTTCTAAAAGTACAAAAATCAACAAGAAAGACCATCAAAATCACTTACTTGTAGAGAGACTAAGTGGCTGAAATTTCAAGCTTCAAAAACTTTTCTAATGGCTACTATTTTCAATGGAAAAATGGAGAAGAAAGATAACCCCTTTGATTTTATTTTAATATTCAATTTGCTAATGTCATCACTTACCAACCCTAGTCATCTTTTGACTTTTTTGACCATCTTTGTCTTCTATAGCCGGCCATGCCTCTAGCTAAGGGTATAATTGCCCTTTAAAGACCTCCAATTTAAGTTCTCTAGCTATTTGACACCCTTAGCTATCAAAATAGGACTTTTACACTTTATGCAATTTAGTCCTTTTTCGCAATTAAACTCTCAAACGTTAAAATTAATTCACCTAAATTTTCATGCACCTTTATAATCACGCCATCACACTAAAATAATATTAAAATAATTTATATGGCTTCAAAATAGTGGTTTCGTAACCACTGTTCTGACTAGCCCTAAAATCTAGCTGTTGCAATTCTCCTCCTTTAGGGATTTTCGTGCCCAAAAATCTTACCGATGAATAAGTTTGGGTATTGGTCTCTCATAGCCTCTTCAGATTCCCACGTGGCTTCCTTGACTCCATGCCTATGCCACAAAACCTTCATGAATGCTGCACTTTTATTTCTCAACTGTTTTACTTCCCAAGCCAAAATCTTAACTAGCTCTTCGCCATAAGTCATGTCTGGCTGAATCTCAACCTCAATTGGCGCGATCACATGCGAAGGATCCGATCTATATTGACATAACATGGACACATGAAACACATCGTGAATCTTTTCCAACTCTGAGGGCAAAGCCAATTGGTAGGCAACAAGCCCTACTCTCTCGGAAATCTCATAAGGTCCTATGAAATGGAGACTTAATTTGTTTTTCCTTCCGAATCAGAGAACCTTCTTCCATAGGGATACTTTAAAAAATACTTTATCCAATGACTTGAAACTCGATCTCTTTCTATTTCAAATCCGCGTAGGATTTTTGTCTATCCGATGCGGCCTTCAAACAGTCGCGAATCACCTTAACTTTCTCATCGGTCTCTTTATCTAAGATAACCCCGTGTATTTAATTCTCTCTCAGCTCAGTCTAATACAAGGGTGTTTGACACTTACGCCCATGCAAAGCCTCATAAGGCGCGCCATTTTCAGACTTAACTAATAATTGTTGTTGTAGGCAAATTCGACTAGCAGTAAATACTTTTCCCAACTTCCTTGGAACTCGAGAACACAACACCGCAACATATCTTCTAAGATCTGAACTACTCTCTTCGACTGTCCATCGGTTTGCAGGTGGAAAGCTGTGCTAAAATTTAGTTTCGTTCCTAATGCCTCTTGCAACTTTCTCCAAAACCGCAAGGTAAACCTCAGATCTCTATTTGAAATAATCGACAAGGGCACTCGATGAAGCCTCATAATCTCAGAAACATATAGATCGGCCAATTTCTCAAGGGAATAGTCAGTACACACTGGTATAAAATGTGCTGACTTAGTAAGTCTATCAACAACTACCCAAACTGAATCCTTTTTCCTTGGTGTCAAAGGCAACCTTGACACAAAATCCATGATTACTCAGTCCCACTTCCACTCGAGAACCATCACAGGTTGGAGTAAACCTGAGGGTACTTGGTGTTCGGCTTTCACTTGTTGACAAACTAAACACTTAGAAAGAAACTTAGAAATGTCTCTTTTCATCCCCAACCACCAGTACAATTTATTCAAGTCATTATACATTTTTACACTACCCGGATGGATAGACAAGCAACCACTATGTGCCTCTCACAAAATCCTCTAAATAAGCTCATTACCCTTAGGTATACAAACTCGGTCTTAGTACATCATACAACCGTTGGTACCAATACTAAACTCTTATTCATTTCCTGTTTACACTGAGTCATTTTAGCTTGCAAGTCCTTATCACCTTTTTGAGCCTCACAAATCTCTTGAAGAAACGTAAGTCTAGCTCTCATCTCAACTAGAATCGAGCCATCATTAGTCACGATCAACTAAGCATTCATAGCCTTCAAGGCGAACAATGATTTTCTACTCAGAGCGTCGGCGACTACATTCGCCTTCCCCGAGTGGTAGTCAATCACCAACTGGTAATCCTTTATCAACTCTAGCCACCTTTGTTGCCACAGGTTCAACTCCTTCTGAGTCATTAAATACTTGAGACTTTTATGGTCAGTGAACACTCAACATCTCTCGCCATACAAATGGAGTCTTTAAATTTTTAATGTGAACACGATGGCTGCTAGCTCCAAATCGTGGGTCAGGTAATTCTTTTCGTGTGGCTTGAGCTGTCTCAAGGCATAGGCTATTACCTTGCCTTCTTGCATGAGCACGCACCTAACCCATTCAAGGATGCATCAATATACACCACAAACTCTTTTCTCGATTTCGGTTGCACTAAAACTAGGGCTTCGGTCAATAAAGACTTTAGTTTCGCAAAACTCTGTTAGCACTTCTCTGACCATTCGAACTTGACATCCTTTTGTAACAACCTTGTCATCGGTGTGGCTTTCATAGAGAATTCATTCACAAATCTTCTGTAATATCTCGCCAAACCCAGATTGTTTCGAACCTCTATCATATTCCTCAGTGATTTTAACTCAACGATAGTCGAGATCTTACTCGGGTCAACTCTTATCGCGTCACCTGACACAATGTGTCTCGAGAATCTGACCTCTCGTAGCCAAAATTCACTGTTAGTGAACTTGGCGTACAACTGCTTATCTCTCAAGGTTTGTAGAACCGTTCTCAAATGCTCCGTATGTTTGCTCTTATCACGCGAATAAATCAATATATCGTTAATAAAAACGACGACGAACTAATCCAAATATGGTCGAAAAATGCGATTCATTAAGTCCATAAATTCCGTAGGAGCATTCGTTAAACCAAAGGGCATGATAAGGAACTCATAATGGTCGTACCTCGTCCGAAAAATAGTTTTCAATACGTCTTGCTCCTTAACCTTTAACTGGTAGTAGTCAGACCTTAAGTCGATTCTAGAAAACACAGTGGCTCCCTTCAACTGATCGAACAAATTATCGATCCTTGGCAAGGGATACTTGTTCTTCACAATCACTTTGCTAAGCTGTCGGTAGTCTATGCACAATCTTATTGATCCGTCCTTCTTCTTCACAAAAAGTACTGGAGCACCGCACGGTGAATAGCTCGATCTCGCAAAACCTTTATCCGTTAGCTCTTGTAATTGAGTCTTTAACTCCTTTAACTCTATTGGAGTCATTCTATACAGAGTAATTGAGATAGGTGCCGTACCAAGGACCAACTCGATACCAAACTCGACTTCTCTGATTGGAGACAACCTAGGCAACTCTTCCGGAAATACATCCGAGTATTCACATACCACAGGCATTGTCTCAATTTTTCTTTCAGACTCTTTGGTGTTCAACACAAATGCTAGGTAGGACTCATACCCTTTTCTTAAATATTTCTCTGCGGTCAAAGACAAGATCAATACTGATGAGTTATCTGGTTCACCTTATTCAACTCGAATAATATCCCTATTCTCATATTTCACTTCAATGAACTTGCTACCACAATTGACTATCACATTATGAGCAGTCAACCAATCCATGCCAAAAATTAGATCAAATTCATCAAACAGTAGCAACATGAGGTTAGCCGGAAAATAATGACCTCTAATTATTTAAGGACAATCTCTACACACTTTATCAACCATCACATCCCTGCCTAACAGGTTTGACACTTTTATCACAAATTCGGTAGACTCAACAGCAATATTCGTACTAGGTACTAATTTCATGCAAACATAAGAATGGGTAGAACCCAGATCAATTAAAGCAACAACAAAAATATCATGAAGAGAAAAAGTACCTATAACCACATCAGGTGAAGATGCCTCTTCACGAGCGCGAATGGCATAAGTTCTTACAGGCGCTCGACCCTCGAACCTCATAGTTGAATCTCTAGGAGCACCTCTACTGCTAGCCCCACTACCTGGGTTCTTCTGTGTTCTACCCCTCGAAGGAGCACTATTCGCCCTCATATCTTGCTTTTTTCTTTGTCATCTAATTCCGAACAGTTCCGGATGAAGTGATCTAGTGATCCACATTTGAAGTAACCTCTCTCATTCCCTCGAAACACACCAAAATGACGTCTACCACATTGTGAACACTCTGGCCTATTTGGCCGAGCACTACCAACAATAGCGATAGAAGTGGTTTGAGCTTTAGACGTTGTGTGCTGCTTATTTTTGCTCTTGCTCGAGAACCCTACTGACGAGTTTGATCGAGTAGGAAACTCTCTCGATCTCTTAGATGAGGTCTACTATGATTTCCCTATCTATCTTTTTCTTGAGTCTTAGGACTCGATGTCAGCTTTTCTCTTCTCTTTGGCCAATTCCTCGGCCTTACATGCTCTCTCCACGAGCACCACAAATTCCCTCAATTCTAATATGCCAACTAATAGACGGATATCTTCATTCAAACCATCTTCAAACCTCTTGCACATGATAGCCTCTGTAGATACACACTCCCGTGCATATTTGCTGAGTCTTACAAACTCACGTTCATACTCCATCACCGTTCTACGGCCTTGCTTCAGCTCTAAAAATTCTTTCCTTTTCTAGTCTATAAATATCTGGCTAATGTGCTTTTTCTGGAATTTTGAAAGAATTCCCCAGTTATCCTCTCTCTCGGTACAACAGACATGTGAGTATTCCACCATGGGTATGCTGAGTCTCATAGGAGTGACACTGCCTACTTCATGCACTCTTCAAGCGTGCATGTTAGCTCATCAAATACCCTAATGGTATTTCCCAACCAGAACTCTGCTCTTTCTGGGTCATCATCAATGTTAGCCCGAAATTCCTTAGCCCCCTTGCTTTCATATTTTATCTACGGGGGGTTTCTCTCTCCTAACCATATCCATTCTTTGCGGAGCTACAAGGGCATACTGAGGAATTGGAGGAGGTGGGGGAGGAGGAGTGTTCTGATTCGCACGAACAAACTCTGAGTACCAGGCATCCATCATGTGGAGGTAAGCTTCTCTAGCCCCTCCGCCCTGACTCATTGTCATAGGCCCACTATCTACTCGCGCGGTCCCTTCAGCGGGAGCCGACGCATTACTTTCCACATCATCCGCCGTAGTTACGTTAAGATCCATTTACTATATAAATAAAAACAAAATTTATCTCATCAGAAGTCGTCACACTATCAATATACAATGATGGCATGTATAGCTAGACTCATACTCACGCTAGGTTAGTCCTAGAACCGACTAAACCATAGCTCTGATACCACTGAATGTAACACCCTTAACCCGGGTTCAACGTCGACACCGAGTACGAGGCATTATCGCTCACAAATCACATATATACGTGCAAGTCAAATTATACGAGCCCATTAAAACTTAAACTTTTTTGAAACATTGTCTAAAACTCCTTAATATAGGCCTACAAGACCCCAAACATCCATTGGAAACTATTCGAGACCAACCCAGATCCCTTAAATAACTCTAGAAAAATAACTCTAGAAACAGGGCACACGCCCGTGGGGAAAGGCAACATGCCCGTGTGGTCATTATAACATGGTCGTGCTAATGGCCCGTATGACACACACAGCCTAAGCATCTAAGAACACGTCTGTGTCCCATGCCCATGTAAATTAAATTTTAAATTCGAACCTACAGGGGTTTTCACACAGCCTGACACACGCCCGTGTCTATGGCCCGTGTCCCTCACACGGCCATGACACGCCCGTGTCTTAGCCCGTGTTTAAAAACCTTGACATTCTATTTCTAATGTTAGCATCCAATTTAGGGCAGACGGCCAAGGCACACACCCATTGCCAGAGGTCGTGTCCTCCACACGGCTAAGACACACCGCCGTGTCTCTGTCCGTGTCTTTATTACCATGCATATTGATTTGTAATTTTTACGAGCAGGGGACACACGGTCGAACAACACGCCCATAGGGCTGACCGTGTGTCACACACGGCCTAGACACATGCCCGTGTGTCTACCAGTGTGGACAATATAAGGCTATCTATCAAGCCTTTTTCCACCCTAAAACCCAATCTAATGCCAACCAACATATCAAAGTCTAACTAAATATGATTTTTCAACCAAACAACCATAGCTAAGGCCTATATACATTTCTTATATTCAAACATGCCAAAAATTTCATGTTCATGAAAGACTATCTTGCATTCATATATAAACTTTCAATATTAGCCATTTTTCATAGCCTTATACAAAATGAAATCAAATGCTAAAGTAAGCCAACATATTTGGCCAATTAACAATGACACAAAAATTCAAAAGTCAGGGTCCTATACATGCCATAATCTAAATAAAAGACCTAACTATACCAAGTGCTTCAACTGATAGTGTGATCGATGCCTCCGACGTCTGTTGTTCCTCGAGCTAGTTAGGCAGCACTATAAGAAAATGAAAAAGAAAGGGAGTAAGCATAAAGCTTAGTAAGTTGCATGCAAATAAACAACAACCACTTATCATAAGACAATATGCTCATAACCTTTCACAGCTTATTCATGAATACCATAAATAAACGTAAGTACAACTTACTCATCACTATCCAATATAACTCATATTGCATACATTGAGCCCATATCTCATACATTTCAATTAGGTACCTGTACCAATCATCACATGATCATAGCTTTTCTCATTTTGATATAAATCATAAACATTTTGTTGAACCATTTGGAATACTATTGGATACTCAATAGCCCTAACATGAGTTAAGGTGCCGATGCCATATCCTAGACATGGTCTTAGACTGGCTTTCATATAGCGTGGTCGATGCCATATCTCAGACAGGTCTTACACTTACACACAACAAGCTGATGCCATGTACCAGACAAGTCTTACACTGACACACAACAAGCTGACGCTATATCCCGGACAGTTCTTACACTAGCTTGTCTATCGCGAGGCTGATGTATGTCCCAGACATGTCTTACACTGGCTTAAATATCTCGAGGCCGATGCATGTCCCAGACATATGTTACACTAGCTCTCATATTTTGGCCGATGCACGTCCCAAACATGTCTTACACTAACACAAAATCACCCAATATCAAGGTACCAATATCCAAGTTTATTCCAAATGTTCAACGAAAGTCTCTACTATGTTAATTTCTCAACATGTATTCTCGTATTCAAAATCAAAACAATTTATGCCATGTCAATTCAATTGCACATCATAAAGATTTAGTTGCATTATTAACATACAACTTACCTCGGTACTCAAAATGTGGCGACTAGTTGATTTAATCTACTTGCTTGGCCTTCCCCCAAACTAGGTTCGGATTTTATATTTCTTAATCTAAAATGGCAATATATAACCATTTAATCATCAATTAAATCTAAATGCTCAATAATTTATGATTTGGGCAAAATAACCATTTTGCCCTTAGACTTTCACAAAATGACCATTTTACCCCTAGGCCCGAAAATTAATTTTTACTAAATTTCCTAATTCGTCAAGCCTAACTGACCATTTATCTCTCTTATGACAACCCTAAATTTCCAATATTTCACAACATTACTACCTATTTTACAAACTTTACAAAATGGTTCTATTAGGGTTTTCATGAGAAGTCCCTCCACAAAAGTTGTTTATTTCACAACCATGATTCATTTTCGTCCATAAAATTTCAGAAACAACATGAACACTCTCATGGTAAAATCCTAGACTTTCAACCATTTAACAAAATAGTCCTTTTGTTAGAAAGCTCATGCTATAAGGGTTCTAAAAGTACAAAAATCAACAAGAAAGACCATCAAAATCACTTACTTGTAGAGAGGCTAAGTGGCTGAAATTTCAAGCTTCAAAAACTCTTCTAATGACTGCTATTTTTGATGGAAAAATGGAGAAGAAAGATGACCCCTTTGATTTTATTTTAATATTCAATTTGCTAATGTCATCACTTACTAACCCTAGTCATCTTTTGACTTTTTTGACCATCTTTGTCTCCTATGGCCAGCCATGCCTCTCTATAAGGGTCTATTTCCCATTTAAAGACCTCCAATTTAAGTTCTCTATCTATTTGATACCCTTAGCTATCAAAATAGGACTTTTGTACTTTATACAATTTAGTCTTTTTTTACAATTAAGCTCTCAAACGTTAAAACTAATTCACCAAAATTTTCATGCACCTTTATAATCACGCCATCACACATAAAATAATATTAAAATAATTTCTATGGATTCAGAATAATGGTTTCGTAACTATTGTTTTGACTGGCCCCAAAATCGAGCTATTACATAACTACACCACACCAAAGGCATCAAAGATGTATAACAAAAGCACCAAAGTGCAATCTTGTACAAGCGCACATTCTAACCCTATTGGTATGCCAATTGTATCCTAATCATTTACTACGTTCAAATGGGCACTTAACATAATTCTTAACATTGTAAATTGGAGGCACTTCCACAATATCCATAAACATGCATTAAATCAATTATATTCACTTGAATATGAACTAACAATATTATTCACCAATTACCGAATAATCATTTTCACCTGTACTTAATAGTAGACATTTTATAATTTCAATTTGATATCATAATTCAATTTAAAAACAATTTAACCAAAATATAAAATCACAAGTTATAAATATATATTTTTTCATTACTATGAACTTACCTAAACTAATTCTACAATAAACATGACTCCAAAGACTAATCAGTAATTTTTCCTTTTTTTCGCATTTGTCCAACGATTGATTTTTTTCTTGATCTAAATGTAATAATTTTATTAAATATCATAAAATACTGAAATTCATATATTTGACCATTAATCTTTATTTTACACTTTTACCGTAAACTTTTACTTTTTATTCAATGTAGTCCCTAAACCCGAAACTTTCAAATTAACCACATTTAATTCCAATTCATGTTAGTTGAATTCCTATAATCCCTATACAACCCATATTTATCACATTTTCACAAGAATTTCATGCAAATTCGCTATTTTAACAATTTAGTCCTTAAACATCAAAGTCAACTAAAACCACTTTACATGGCAATTTTTTCTATAAATTAACTTGTAGGGAGACATATTGTAACACCCTATACCTGGCTTGGTTGCTAAGCCCGAATACGGGATGTCAATCCACCGTTTTATGTCACATAAAATAAGTAGAAAGCTCATTGCAAGCAAAACGTCCATCATCTTTATAACACCTATAACCCGTATCTATCGCCGAAATAGGGTTACAGAGCATTACCGTAAAAATGTGTCTCAAATCATTCATTTCCAACATTTAACAATCATTGAAAAATCCAATCTAACACATGCATAACGTCCCTAATTCGAGCTCTTGGGGCCTTAGAAACACTTTAGAAATGATTCAGGACTAAATCAGAAACATTTAAAACTTCATGGAAAAAGACAAAAAAAATTCACATTGTAAGGGTCACACGCCGAGTGACTCACACAACTGAGAAACATGCCCGTGTCTCAGGTCATGTGGACATTCGAAGTAGGGACACACGGCCATTTCCCAGCTCGTGTCTATGCTCGTGTAACTCTCTGACTTGGGTCACACAGTCAAGCCACACGCCAATATGCTAGGCCGTGTAACTCTCAAAATGCAACCTTTAAAAACCTACAGGGGATGCACGACCGTGTTGCGTGGCCATGTGTCATACACGGCTAAGACACACGCCCATGACTTCGGCCGTGTGGATAAGAAATAGGCCAAATTCAAGTCATTTCTTTCACCCAATTCAAGCACACCTAAACAAGTCATTTGCACTTATGACCAAGGTATCAAAGCATGTTCAACCATACATAAAATGACCACTTTTAAATGACCAAATTCCATTCAACCAATATGCCATAAAGGCACCTCAACACATGCATTAAACATACCTAAATATGTGCATATTTAACCATTTATCTATTTACTTGTGTCTATATCAAAACATATCAAAATCACCTTATCATTTGAACCACTTCTCACATGCATCAACCATTTAAATGTTACAAGTCTAGCCATTTGCAAATGGTTCCAACAACCAACATATATACATGCCAAATTAATGACTAAGCATTTAAACAAACATCAAACACAAGTCCAATTATACATGACATCAAACACAAGTCCAATTATACATGCCATTGTAACCTTTGTTAAAACATTGAAAACTACCGATATAATCACTGGATAGTGTGATAGATCTCTGATGAGCTTCCAAACCGATCGAGCTTTCGATAATCTGAAATGTAAAGGAAAAATAACTACGTAAGCAATAAATGCTTAGTAAGCTCGTATAAATTTTAAACATAACATTTCATTTCACTAATGAACTTTATAAGGTAATCATAAACCTATACCAATGCCACAAGATTTATCAAACCATAATCATCGACTCACAAATGAGTAAGTCCATCAACACCATATATATTTATCATTCCTAACATAGTAAGATTTTATAAGACTTTTACACAATCATTAACCCTTTTCATAAGATTTTGAAATATTTCATGTACTTACTTTCCATTCCATTTACTTACTTTAGCTTAAATGACATTATCAACTCAAAAATTAGGGTATTTATCCATAACCTAGATAAATTCATCAATAACTTAAGTAAATTTCTCACATATAAGTAAACCCTTTAACTCATCAATCCATTTACATTATCACATTACATCTCAATTATGAACTTACAATTTTATTACATTTCCTTACTCGTATCATTTGCATAAAACAAGACATAAGCATAAACATCGACCAATTACACAAGCTTGACATAAGCCTATATGTCATCATCAATACACAAGTTAGTGCATATACTCATAATTCACTCAAAATATAATAAGTAAGTCATATACATGAATAACATCACTTGAAATCATCAATTTCATGAACATAAACATATTTTCATTTAACAATACCTTTTTATTCCTTTTTATTCATGGCATAACTCTTTTGAATATTTACCGATCCTTTCCTTTTCCTACCTATTGAATCAAATGAAATAACATCGAATAATAGAAATAATAATTTCAATACACCTTACCTGATACAATACATTGGCACGAAGACTGTCATGCTAGAAGCCTGATATAATACATCGGCACGAAGCCTACTAGGCACAGAGCCTGAATATCACCAGCACAAAGCCTGCTAGGCACAGAACCCGAATATCACTGGCACGAAGTGTAACAGCCCGATTTTGGGTCTAGTCGAAGTAGTGGTTTCAAAACCACTATTCTGAGGCCGGATAAATTATTTTTAATATTATTTTATATGTCATAGAATGATTATATAAGTGCATGAAAATTTTGGTGAATTAATTTTAGCGATTGTGAGCTTAATTAAGAAAAAAGACTAAATCGCATAAAGGGAAAAAGTTGTGATTTGCTAGCTAAATGTGTTAAATAGCTAGAGAACCAAAATTGGGGGTGTTTAAAGTGCAAATAGACCTTAAAAAAGTGCTTGGGTGGCCATAGCGACAAATAGGAGTAGAAAAGTCAAAAGTAGGTGAAGTTAGTAGCTTAATTTTGACTAGAAATAAAATAAAATAAAGAGAAAGTGATATCATCTTTTCACCTTCATTCTCTCCACCAAAAATACAAGCAAAATAGTGGTTTTGAATGCTTGAAATTTGCATCCACTCTTCACCCTTGCAAGTAAGTGATTTAGATGCCTATTTTTGATAATTTTTGTACTTTTGGAACCCTTGTAGCATGGACTATCTAATGGGGGGACTATTTTGTGAAATGGTTGATAGTCTAGGGATTTTCCATGAAAGGATTTATGTTATTTTCTGAATTTTTATGGAAGAAAATGAGTCTTGGTTGTGTAATAAATAACTTTTATGAAAGGATTTTCATGAAAACACCTAATATGGACCATTTTGTAAAGATGGCAAAATGAGTGATAAGTATGAGTAATAATGAGAATTGCGGGCTGCTCCTAGTATAAAAATAATTTGGCTAGGCTTGGGTAGTGAGAAAATTTGATAAAAATTGATTTACGAGCCTAAGGACAAAATCATAATTTTTGTAAAGTCTAGGGGCAAAATGATTATTTTGCCAAAGTATAAATTATGGAATGTATTGGTTAATATGATGATTAAAGTAGTGAATTTTATCATTATAAATCAATAAACTGAGATTCGGGCTTAAATAAAAAAGTACGAGGTTATGGACTAAAATGGAGTAATTAGCCGAAATTACATTTGAGGTAAGTCCGTGTTATCCGTGTTATTGTTAATATACTTGAAATTTATTTTGCTATGATTGTATTTAATTATTTGTTGATGGAATAAGACATTCCATTGAAATAAGTGATTTTTACGTAAATAATACAAAATCCAAATTCAATGTTATCATGTATTATACGATTAGTATAGTATGAATTGTTTATTTGCGTTGTGAATGAGAATTTATATAATAAAGACTTCCGGTTGAACATGAGGAATAGATTTGGATATTCATGCCATGACATTGGGTGATATGTGTGCTAGTGTAAAACATGTCTGGGACATGCATCGGCCACATTATGAGAGCCAGTGTAAGATATGTCTGGGACATGCATTAGCCACATTACGAGAGCCAATGTAAGACATGTCTAGGACATGCATCGGCCTCGAGATATACAAGCCAGTGTAAGACATGTCTGGGACATGCATTGGCTTTGAGATATACAAGCTAGTGTAAAACTTGTGTAGGACATGGCGTCAGCTTATTGTGTGTCAGTGTAAGACTTGTTTGGGACATGGCATCGACACTGATAGATGAGAGCTAGTGTAAGACCTGTTTGGGACACAGCATCAGCCTCGATATATGAAAGTTAGTGTAAAACCTGTCTAGGACATCGCATCAACTTTGATGTGCTAGCCAGTGTAACACCATGTCTAGGACATGGCGTCGGCATCTTATCCCACGTTTAGGGCTATTGAATATCTTGTAGTATTCCAAATGGTTCAACGAGAGATTTAAGGTTTATATCGAAATGAGAGAACTTATGACCATGTGGTGAGTGGTATAGGTACTTACATGAAATTGATGAGATGTGAATTCAATTCATATTGTATGATTAGTAAGGAATGAATATAAGCACGTTGAGTAATATAGGTATGTATGCCAAGCTCATGAGAAATGATTTTGGTTTATGATGCACATTTGGTGAAGATGTAAATAGGTAATTCATGCCTATGAGAATGATTTTGTAATGATCTTGTGATTATAGGTCTATAATGATTTTGTAATGATCTTGTGATTATAGGTCTATACTTATGATTTATAAATATGTATCTTACCAATGTGGTGAAAATGAATTACTAAGGTGTGATAAACTTAGCATCACTAGCATCACTAATTTACACTAAAACAGTTTTAGACAGCAACAGTAGTCCAACTTTGAAAATCTACCAAAAATTGTGGAAATTGAGTTAGAGGTTGAATAAAATATGAAATTAAAGTTTAATGAGTCTAGTTTCACATATAAGAAATGGTGTAAGCAAAAGAGTTTCATACTATGAAATACTTAAATTGTTGTGAGACAGAGTCAGAATGATTTTGAAATCCCCTATTCTGATTTGAGAAAATCATTGAAAATCGTACAAAAATAGTTATGGGTTATAATTTATATGCTCAAAATTCTTAATGAGTATATTTTCCAGAGAAATAAATGGGAACGTCATCCAAGTCTCGTATTGACCCATATGTGTTAAGCGTTTTCATGTGAGTGGCATGTATAGGGACTTAGTTTTTATGTTAGCCGTTATTATGATTAGCCAAAGGTATTGACTTACATTGAGTTACTTATATATGGCCATGAGGTGTGGCTCATAGTGATTATGGTTTGTAAATCTATCTATCCATGCTAAGTTCTAGTGCTTGTGATGTGATTATGCTTGTAAGGTATGCATGATTGGTATTAAGACATATGTGCATGATGAATGTTTTATGACCAAATCTAGACGGTCATGGCTATGAATTAATTGTGCAATATGGAAATAAAGATGTGGAGGATTAAGGGTAACTTAAAGTCTTAGAAAATAGCCTAAGAGTTGGCCACACGGGATGAGACACGACCGTGTGTCTCAACCGTGTGGGAGACACGGCCTTAGCACACGAGCGTATGGCTTGGCCGTGTGGTTCAAATCATTCGCTGACATCATAGTCAGAGAGTTACACAACCTGAGGAAACGGGCGTGTCCCTGTGTCCACACAGGCGTGTGACCTTGTGTCATGGAAAAATTTTCTAAGTTTTCCCAAAACTTTCTAAGGTTATCAGTTTAGTCCCTAACTACTTTTAATGCACGTTTAGGGCTTCGTAGGCCCATAAACGGGACATTATGCATGTGTATGAAAAGTTTTGATACGAATGAAATTTTGTATCCTGATTTTTGCGTGTTTGTGAATGATTAAGTTCGGTAATGCCTCGTACCCTGTCCCGGTGTCGAACACGGGTAAAGGGTGTTACACGAAGCCTACTAGGCACAGAGCCAGAATATCATTAGCACAAAGCCTGCTAAGCACAGAGCCCGAATAACGTTACATTTCTATTTCTTAAAAAATAGCTAAATGACATTCACGATTTAACCAATAATGAAATAGTATGAAATATTCAATACAATTAATAATAATCGTATAACGAACTTACCTAGCTAAATTGCATAAATGTCAAAGTACAAGGGTTATTTGGTAATTTTACATTCTCCTCGATTTTTCACTCGATCTTGATCTAAATTAATAATTTTATTCAATATATTAATTTAAACAGTAAAATAATATATTTTTTTGAAATTTAGTCATTTTTGACATTTTTACAAAATTTCCCCTAAAGTTTTACTTTTATTCAATTTAATCCCTAAGCCTAAAACATGCAAATTAACCATTTTTAACACAAAATCATTCCAACCAAATATTCATGGCATCCAAAACAGCCCATTATTGCAACAATTTCGCATCAAATCCTTGTATTTTTACCATTTCAATAATTTAGTCCCTAATCGATAAATTCATCAAAAATCACTTAATAAAATACTTTTAAATACCAACTAACACTTCAAATTCATCATTTAACAACTCAAAACACAAGGTTCATCAATGGAAAAAATTAAAATCTGTAACAGTTTCAAAATTGAAGGTACGGGCTAACTGGGCCTAGATGCAATGATTTCAAAAACATCAAAATTATTAAAAACGAGTAAGAATTACTTTACCATGCATTAGAATATATACAAGCCGAACCTTATAAACAACAATGGTGTTTCTTTCTCCCCCATTCGGTCATGAAAAACAAAGAATGAAGAAGATGGCCACTAATTTCATTTGTTTATGTTAAAATATTTATTTAATTACCATATTACCCTTGCTTATAAACTAAATTTGTTTAAAAATTACACCTTGAAACCATTCATTAATAAAAAAAAAAGGTATAATTACCTTTTATACCCTAAAATTTATGGTTCTTTAACCCTTTAATACAATTAAACTAATAGCAATTGACTTTCTCAACTTTTACAATTTAGTCCTTTTCGCTTAATTAACTATCGAAACGTTAAAATTTTTCAACGAAACTTTAATACCACCTTAATGACATTCTGTAATTATTTATAAAAATATTTATAGCTCGGTTTATAGAAACGAGGTCTTGATACCTCATTTTCTAAAACCATTTGACCTTATGGTCTTACCACTCGAACTTAATAAATCGCTTAAACAACATAAATTATCGAATCAAAAACCTTTTTTAAAATCACATTTGACTCGTAAATATTAAATAATAATACTTACGAACTTACTCATCGAATTTGGTGGCCCCGAAACTACTGTTTCTGACACCATTGAAAAACGAGTTGTTACAATCTTGTTGTACATATAGGTTTTAAGTCAGTCATTCAAGATAGTTACCATTACTACATGCTAATTTTACAATAATTAGGCTTGTAAAAAATTAAATCATGCACAATGTCCATTTAGTAAAATTCCCAAAACATGTCTGTAGGTATCGATACGACACTAAGGTATCTATATTTTCTCTAAGAGGTATTGATACCACTTGGAAAAAAGATACTAAACTTGCATTCTATTTCTCGATTAAAAACCCAACTATCGAAAAATATCGGTACCACTGAACAAGTATCGATAATTTCACCCCCGAGTATCGATACTCGAGCATAGGTATCAATATCGAATCTCTATTTTGACACCCTGTACGATTTAAAACACAGAGGTATAGATTTTAAATCCCGAATATCGATACCTCTATCCTTGGACATCAAAATGCAATATACATATGCAATGAACTCGTTCCAAATTAGATTCTAAGTATCATCCATTGCTTACTTCGATAAATAATCATCCTACGGCTAAATTTATTAGTTCAAATTGTCTAAACGAGTCCAAACAAGATACATCAAGCCATCATTAAAATTCATGAACATAAGCAACCATATAAACTTGCAAATTTCCAAAAATGAAATAACAAAGTCAGTAAATATCCAAAACATATCATGGCACTAAACAAGTCTACCATATTGCTTTTTTTCCCAAAAACATAAATAAAAAATTGAACACCTACAAAATAATGCAAAAGTCTTGATTGGATCACCTCTCAGATACCACACCGCTCACACCGGCACACAACTAATTTGCAAAGTTTAAGAAAGGAGTGGGTGAGCTTAACAAGCTTAGTGAATGCCTAGAATAACTACCATGCAACAATCCATCAAACATCAAAGAAAGAACCGTATAGCACAACCTCAGTAGTCCCAACTTTAGTGTTATGATATACTTATTCGTACATTATTTTCTAGTTATTTTACATGGTAGTCATATTCACTATTAAGCATGTATCACATTACACATATAACATTTAATCATATATCACAATACTCAAAAACATGTTTATAAATAAATTACATTTTGGTCTCATGTCATATAAACACATATCACAATACACACATATTCATAATTTAAAATAATTTGGAACTTAAGCTATGAAACATAAAAGTGAGCTCTATCATCACTCATCGGATACACAAATCTCTAACACACCAAACATAGACTCATAGAGTCAAACATGTCCCAAAAGTGAAGCATAAAGCTAACATTCTCCTTATTTCCCCTCACATGTCCCGTTGAATGGAGCTTAGCTCACATTCCCTTATCCTTCCAACATAGGCCTCAATGCCCAAAATCACTGTAGTTATAGGTGAGTACTCACAATCCTATGACATGCCAACTATATTCAATGGGTTCAAGATCACAATGCCAAAATATCCAAAGTCAAACATATATCACTTACCGATTATCCGTGCACAACCACTGCATATTTGTATCTTTAGCAAAACATTGTCACTAACATTTGACATATACATAATGTATACATATTCGCACTTTCACAACAGTTATCATAACCACATATCACATGTTATAGCAGATCATCTCAATTCACATATTCACAAACACATAAGCACTTTATTCACAAGATAACATAGGTATGAGAAAGCTTACACTTGGAACTTAGAGTAGGGGTTTAGGCTACTACTAAATTTCCAAATAATGCATTGAATCATGTCCACAAGTAATTATTCTAAACACACCAATTACGCTTTCGTCGAAAGGCCGAAAGCTCAAACTAGCTTTTCCTTGCATTTATCTCTACTCGTAGAAGGTAATATCAAATTCAGAACTTCAACACAAAAAAATTCACACAACAATACATCCAAAAAAAAGCCAAGGACTTATTACAAGCATACAAAACATAAGCCTAAACTAAGTTCTCATGTAACTGAAACCTATAACATAGCAAATTTTAAATTCGAATATCTCGATCTAGACTTAATATTTTCACCTAAAACTAATTTTGTTCATCTTATAATTCACCTATGACTAATTCTCAACCTGTAAAGTACACAAACTTACTCGATTTAATATATTAACTTTTTCGACATGTTTTATGGCTATTTTCTGAAAATTCATTGAAACTCAAGAAATATTTAAAAAATGTCAAAGTAAGTTTAGAAACCTTCTAATCATGTTAAAACAAGTTGAAAAATACTTTGAAATCACATTTTTATCCATGAACCCAAAATTCACCATTAAAGACCTAGTTTTTGGATTTTATTTAAAAGATGCAATTTAATGGCTAAAAACTTGGTTTTAAAGACTAAATGACATTTAAAACTAATAGAAAGATGAATCATTACCTTAGTTGATGAAAAATTGAGCGTTTGATTGAAAACTCGAAAAACCCGAAAGCTTAACAATGGAGGAACTATGGTATTTTTGGGTGTTTTTCTTGGTCTTTTATAGAGGTTTAAGGTTCAAGGATGATAGAAATCAAATAGGATTAGAAATTGGAGTTCAAAATTGATTAGAATAGCAAGAGAGAATCAAGGGATGGCAAACACAAATTTTGGGGAGGAGTTAACGTTAAAATTGTAGGTGGAAAGGAAGAAATAGGTTGGTAATTAAATTTTGGTTTAATTGTTTCATAAATACTCACAATTTTGACTCTTTTGCAATAAGTCCTATTTTCAGAATTAAAGGTATTTAAAACTTACTTTTAGAAATTAATTTAATTTTCTAAAAACCATAATTGAAAACATTACTGATAAACCATGTTATAAAATTCCAAGCCCTCTAAGGCTAAAATTTCCAAAATACCCCTAAAACTCATTGGCCCTATTTTGAGGTGTTACACATACCTAATGGCATCTTATATGCTGTCTTGTAAGCCAATAATGCATCGTCCAATCTTGTCACCCAATCTTTCCTATTTGGTTTCACCGTTTGTTTTTCTAAAATTTGTTTAATATCTCGGTTAGATACCTCAGCTTGAACATTAGCCTAGGGATGGTATCTATTGTCATTTGATGTCCTACACTATATTTGGCCAAAGTAGCCTCGAATTTGTTACTGCAAAAATGGGATCCTTCATCACTTACCAATCCACGTGGGTTCCAAATCTGGCAAAAATAATTTTTTTTCAAAAACTTAACTATTGATTTTGTGTCATTAGTGGGTAAAGTCAGCTAATAGAATGTACTAGTTCCCAAAAGAACTTGGGAATTGTAACATCCTAATTTTTGGGTTTTTTTCGTGATTCTCGAGATTTTGGTTAAGTTTTAAAATTTTGGTATTTGGTTGTGAAATTCATAATTAGAGTGTGTAAGTGGGCTAATAGAAGGCCCATGCGATGGCCAAAACCCAGTAGAATTTTTGAATTTTGGATTTAAGAAGTTAAGGGCTTTGGATAGGTGGTTTTATTAAAAATCGTGGGTAAAATGTATCACAAGAGAGCCTCTGGCAGAGTGGCTAAGTGACGCCACTAGGGTGCTAAGGTGGCGTGTAAGTGGTTGGGGGAAACCTGGGTTCGATTCCCTGTGATGGCAAATGTGGTGTTATTTTTATGCTTTGAGCATGCAAGAGTTGTAGCCGAATGGAACTCTGTGGGAGAGAGTTTGAATCAGTCAAACGCATGGATTAAGGAGGGATAAGGAGAGAGATTTTAGGGATTTGAGAGGGAGATAGAGTTAGCCGAATAGAGGGGATTAGAGAGGGGATTTGACATGAGAGGGTATTAGGTTAGTATTTTTCGGCATTAGGGACTTAGGTTGTGCCGTTTTCTTCTTTAGGATTAGTCTTTTCTTTTCTTTTTCTTTTCAGCCAGAATCTACCACCCTTCCATTCATCTTTCCTTCCTTTTCTTTTTCTAAAACCAGCCCACTACTCCCTTCTGTTCATCTACTTCTTTCTTTACCTCCACTACGCTAGAAAAGCCGCAAAGCCGAACACTGTGAAGCTTGGTGGTGTCGATTCTTTATTGACCAGCAACCTTCTTTTTCCCTTCACTTTTTGGGGTGGCCAATCCCTTTATCTTTTAGGCTTTAAACGGGTTCAGACTGTGGTAAGTATTCGTACTCTAAATCGATTTCAATAGTAATTATCGACAAAAGCCGAAACCCTTATAGTTTAGGGAGGTGGCCGATTGTAGGTATAGGCCTTATTGGGCTTCTTCCTTTGATCTTTTATGGTTTGTATAGTGGAGGAGCAGCAAGGCATGGGGTGTCGATTTGGATTAGCTGGGATCATCGGAGTGACTAAATCTAGTCATCAATTTCGGCAAAGGTATGAACCCTAGGGCCATGGTAGATGGTGGCCGAATATGTAAGAGATGATAATAGATAGTTTTCAATTTGGTTTAAATATTAACATGATCTAATCTATAGGCGGTTGATTAAAGGAGAAATCACGTAGGAGATCTCGTCAAGGAATATCGCAAATCAGGTGTGTAACGAACCCTCTTTTGTAGTTTAAATCGATAAATGCCGAAAAGCCGAAATGCTAAAATTCTGGCATTTCGAGGACTTGTGAGCATGCTAACGCTCATTGGTTAGTTAGATTCGCTAAGTTGATGATCAAGATCGTTGGAACAGGTAAGAGCACGATTTTCGGCATCATGGTAAGTTGGGCCTCGAGGAGCTAAAATCGGGCCCAATGGGCTTCCGGGCCCATTTGGGTAAATTTTGGTAGAAAGAGGAATCCTGTTAAATTGCACGTTAAGACTATTAATATTTCTATGGAATATAGGCTAAATGGGCCTAGATGACCAAATCGGCTAAGTAGGGCCCATTAAGGGTTTTTGGCCCAATAACTCGGTTTTGCTAAGAATGGGCTAGAATCGCTGTCAAAACACTCGAAATTGTTAGTAACTGATAATGAACATGGAAAACCCTAATATTTGGTAAAATTACAGAATTACCCTTATAATATGGAAATGACTATTTTGCCCCTAGGTATAAAGGACCATTATACCCCTAGGGTTTAATTATGAATTTGATGCATGAGATTTTGATATACATGTTTTGACATGATATGCACATGATATGTATGATATGCACATGATGTATTCATTTATGCATGGGTTGGGTTTTATATGGATGGAGGAAGTGCAAAAGGGCTTTGCCCCAGTTTATCAAAAAGGGCTTTGCCCCAGTTATTAAAAGAGGCTAGGCCTCCAGTTATAAGATAAAGCAGCTATGCTGCTAGTGGAGAGTTTGGTTTGGTGGGTTGAGTTATTCCCCACATAGAGAGCTCGGTTGGTACGGGTGAAGAGTAGCGGTTGGTGGGTTGAGTAGTCTCCCCAAATGGGCTTGCATTCATCCTTTGATATTACATGTGATATTGAAATGGGCCTTTGGACCATACCGTTTCTAAAAGGCTTGGCCCGGTGATATGATTTATGAAAAGGCTTGGCCCGATGAATCAGATTAAACAAAAGGCTTGGCCCAGTATACTGATATTAATTTGGGCTCTGAAAGGGGCTTGTTGCACACTGAGTTTCCAAACTGACCCCCTTCCTTAACCTTGCAGGTGAGCCTTGATGTGGGGACTTGGAGCCTGAGGGGATTCAAAGTGGCCACGAAGATTGCTTTTGGACATTAAAATAAGTAACTGGTTTTCTTTAGTTTATCTTATTTATTATTTATTTTTGGGTTGTAATAAAGCCACTTTAACTTTATTTTCTTCTCTTTTTTGGGATTATTTTATTTTTAATAACTTTAAACTGGTTGATGATAACTCAAATGGGCTAGACTTAGGGCGCATTTTCAAAACGATACACATTTTCAAAATAATAAAACATCATGATTAATTGGTTTATCAAAGGTGTCCACTCAATAAATTTCAACTCGTTATAACCAAGTGTGGCAATGGTTGTGCGCATGTCTAGGATTGGATCCAATCGAAGAGCTTGGTACTTAAGCAGCCTTCATGGCTCACCTCCTCTGTTTTGGATACCTACCTGGTGCACAGCTTCCATTCACTTAGTTAAGCTTTTTCAAAAAGACTGTTTATTAAAGCACTAAAACAAAACGTGGATTTTTAACTTCAATGTGACACATTGGATTCAGCCATAACATCTGGGCCAAGTTTAGGGTGTTACAGGAATGGTCCCATGAAGTTAATCCCTCAAACATCGAATACTTCTACCTCAAGTATCCCTATTTGCGGCATTTCATCCTTTCTTAATATACTCTCAGTTCTTTGACATCTGTCACATTTTTGTACAAACTCATATGCATCCTTGTTCATGATTGGCCAATAAAACCCCAATTGGAGTACTTTATGGGTGGCCAATAAAACCCCAATTGGAGTACTGTATGGGTTATCCGTTTCCCGTCAAAATGTCCTACACATGGGGATGTATGACATCCCTATAAGATATCAGCTACTTCTTCTTCAGCTACACATCTTCTTACTAACTAGTTAGCACTCTGTCGGAAAACATACGAATCCTCCCATATATAATTTTTTGCTTCATGCATGATCCTATTCTTTTGTTGCCATGAAAATTTTAGTGGAAAGACGCCCTTAGCAATATAGTTTACATAATTAGCATACCATGGAGTACCATTACTTTTGAACCTTACTTTGTAGATATTTATTCTGAATAATTGTTCGTCAACAAAACAAAAGTCTCTTTTATTCCTTCATATTTCAGTTATTCTGTGTCATTCTCTATTCTAGATATATGGTCTACAATTTGATTTTCTGTTCCTTTCCTGTCCATTATTCACAAATCAAACTCTTGAAGTAGTAATACCTACCTCATTAACCTAGCTTTCATTTCCTTTTTATTCATAACATATTTCAATTTTGAATGATCAATGTACACATAAACTCTGTTTGCCATCAAGTACAGTCGAAATTTTTCACAAGCAAACTCAACGGCAAGCATTTCCTTTTTAGTTGTAGTGTAATTGCACTATGCTGAATTGAGTGTTTTACTTGTATAATGGATAGCTCCGAATAGGTTATTTCTTTTTTGTCCCAATACTGCCTTAACAACAAAGTCACTAGCATCACACATTATAATAAAATTTTCTGACCAGTTAGGAGTAATAATTATAGGGATAGAAATAAGTTTTTCTTTTATTACCTCAAAAGCTTTGATGCATTCCTAGTCAAATATGAACGGTGTCTCTTTCTGTAGTAATGGATTCAACGACTTAAAAATATGAGCAAAACTTTGATAAATAGCCTATAAATCTTGGCATGACCCAAAAATTTTCTTACTCCCTGGATTTTTGTAGGATTTGGAAGATTCTTAATAACCTCAATCTTAGCCTTGTCGACTTCTAAGTCCTTTCTTGATATTTGATGCCCTAAAACCAATCCTTATTTGACCATGAAATGACATTTTTCCTAGTTTAATACAAGGTTGGTTTCTTCTCATCTCTACAAGAATTTTTTAAGATTGTCCTAACATTCTTAAAATGAATCTGATATATTGAGGAATCATCCATAAATACATCCAAACCTTCTTCTAACATGTCAGCAAAAATAGCCGTCATACATCTCATAAAGGTTGGTTTCTTCGCATCTCTGCAATACTTTTTTAAGATTGTCCAAAAATTCTTGAAATGAATTTCCATATACTGAGAAATCATCCATAAATACATCCAAGCCTTCTTCTAACATGTTAGCAAAAATAGCCGTCATACATCTCATAGAGGTTGCTAGGGCATTACAAAGCCCAAATGGCATTCATCTGAAAGTGCAAAAGGACATGTGAAAGTAGTTTTCTCTTGGTCATCTGGATGTATTGGGATTTGATGATGTCCTAAATATCCATCAAGGAAACAATAATAATCTTTTCCTACTAGCCTATCAAGCATTTGATCAATAAATGGATGTGGAAAATGATCTTTTTCTGTTACATTATTTAGCTTTCGATAATCAATGCATACTCTCCAACCAGTAACTATTCTTGTTGGAATTAATTCATTCTTATCATTTTCAACCACTGTTAGCCCACCTTTCTTTGGCACACACTATATAGAACTGACCCATTCACTATCAGAAATAGAATAAACAATTCATGCATTTAGCCACTTAAGTAATTCTTTTTTACCACTTCCTTCATAGAGGGATTAAGTTGACATTGTACATCCACTACTGGTTTTTTCCTTCTTCTAATTTAATCTTATGTTGACACAATACAGGATTAATTCCTTTAATATCAGTGATTGTCCATCCTATAGCTTTTTTGTGTGTCTTTAAAACACTTAATAGAGCCTCTTATTATTCTAAATTAAGCCCGGTACAATTATTGGTAATGTATTTTGCTCTCCCAGATATCTATATTTTAAATGCTCCGAAAATGGTTTTAAATCTAATTCTGGAGGTTTAATAATGGACAGTATCATTTTTGTTGTGCTTAAAGTAATTTGTTCTGTTTGTCTTTTACTTAGTCGCCACCAATCTAGCTGAATCACTGTCTAAGCATTCACTTGTTCACTATCATCCCTTTTTTCTTCTTCTGATTCATATTTGTGATCGGCTAACTCTGTTTTGCTGGTTTCCAATTTATTGCACTTTTTCTCCTCTATTTTGTTTTGCCATACTTCTAATCCTCGATGTATTCCCTAGGAAAATTTATTTTCACTGAATCTCTCTAATATTTCCATTACTTCCTTCTTGATTTTATTCTAGATGATTCCTCCAATCATTATATAAAATTTTTGTTTGTTCTTACTATTCAATCCATCATAAAAATGCTGAATTTGAATTGAAAAATGTAAGCCTCCACCTAGCACTGACCTAATGATGATTTTAAATCTTTCCCAAGCTTGTCCTAATGTTTCAGTCATGTATTGTTTGAATTGAAATAACTTCACATAAACACTAAGTACTTGAGTCATGGGGAGAACCTGACAAAGAAATAGTTACACAAAATCAGTCCAAGTAGAAATAGTATCAGGTGGGAGTGCATCTAACTAGGCTTTTGCTTTTTTGTTCAATGTGAACAGAATTAGTAATAGTTTGATAGTGTCTGGTGGTACTCCAGTGTAAGTGATAGTACTACATATATGTTTGAATTATCGTTAAAAGACTATAGGATCCTCTATTTTAGGATCATTAAATGTGACGTTGTTTGAAATCCACGTTAGTAAAGAAGGATTTAACTCAAAATGCGAACTATAAATAGTGGGACAAGTAATACTAGATCACAACCAGTCTGTATCAAAAAAAAATGTCCCTAGCAGTTGCATCTTACTTCCCGGATTTTGAAGCTAAAAAGAAATAATGGAATGTTAGCAACCTAAGACTTTAAATTTTGTATCTGTAACCTAAAAATTTCCTAATTATTCTATTAATATAAAAAATTAAAATTAATATCGTGACGTTTCCTCCCTGGCAACGACGCCAACAACTTGACCACCATCGAACATACCAACATCTAAAGTAGAAATCCTGCACAAAAGATGTGAAAAAGCGGTATCCGTAAGTATGCGGATCAGGTTGTAATATAGTTACAATGGAGTAGGTAAGTGCTTCGAGGATTGTACCTAAAGGAGGCGAGCGCTAAATTAATTCTAATCTAAGCATAAATAGATTTAATTAATACTTTAATCGAATTATAATATGAAGAATTAAAAGATGGGTTTGGTTGGATAAATTATAACAAAAATAATAAGAAAGGAAATAAAAGTAAATAAATGAAAAACAAGAAATCAAATAATCGAATATAAATCAAATATGGGCATGGGTGATTAGGTTGCTTTGGTAATCATAATCAACTATCGTCTAGAGGTTTCTTGTTCAATCAACTAGTCAATACCCCAATAGGATCTTCCAATACATCCATTGAAATATTGAGACAGCAACAATTACTTATCTTCCGACCTCACAGTCCAGACCAGTTCAAGGCTTAGGTGTTTACGGATTAGGCTTAACATATAGGCAATACCAAATTTGGGTTAATTCCCACATTGATGACTTCTTAGGGTTGTCAGGCCTAGGATTTAGATTTTTCCTTTCCTAACAGTTGATTCATTAAGAAATCCCTACAAAACAGTAATTATTCATACCTCTACTTGCTAATCCCCCACAGGAGAATTAGTTCCTCATGGATCTAGTAAACAATATAAACTTGAATGGAAGAATGAATATAAAGAACAATTTCAAGAATAGAGTTTAGAAGAAGTCTGACTTGTATTGAGATTAAGTGCAAAATCCTCACAGAGCTTGATAATAATTCAAGAATCTAATCTCTTCGCAAAAGTAAATAACAAGAACGACAACAAAATCTAAAACCTGAAAAAGGGGAAAAAACTAAATACTAAAATTAAAGAGAAAATTATACAATAGAAAAAGGTGTCCACAACATGTGTTGGCTAAGCCTATCTATAGACTTAGAATGGTTGTTGCCCTTAACCCTAGGTCAGATGACATTCGCAAGCTTAAAGTTGGATGTGTAGACTAAAATGCCCCTAGCTTGTATTAATTTCCCGTACAGAGCGATGTCACGACACATCAAGTTCTGTGTCGCGACATCGAGGGCAGTATACTCTTCTTCAGGGTATCTTCAAGGGTATGTCACAACATCCTCATTCTGTGTCACGACATTGAAGACAAATTTAGAATTCTTCTATTCTGCTCCATACGTTGCAACATCCAATGCTCCGTGTTGCAACCTAGCGATCAGTATCTAGTTAATACGTCTTCTAATGGTCTCCTGCACATTCACAAAGTATATTAGCTCATCTTTATGCATCATTCAGCCCTTAAGGTCAATAAAAGACTCAAATTACACATTTTATTAACTTAACTAATTAAAACTTAACTAAAATGCTCATGTTCAAGCTCCTAAACTGCGAAAACTAGTTTAATCTACTACACCAAATTACGATAGATCAAATGGCACTCAACAGTGCCCACTATAGGTTATACCAAGATATTAATCAAAAAAAAGAAATTAAAAGACAAAATAAATAAATGCAATCCTAGTCATTAGTTACGTGCTTCCCACGATGTTGTATGTTGCAGTTGTTCGCCGTTGTTGTATGATGGATTTGTAACCATTAATGTTATGGCTTAGTTTTTGGTAGAATAATAGTTAGATGTGTTTATAAGTTGGGTTAGGTTCATGCAAAGTATTAAGATTAAAATTTTTAAGTTTGGATTCGATCCAGTCCATTTTTATTTTATTTTTTTAGATTAGATTTTATTTAAAAGAAAATTTAAAATATATATAATACACTAAATACACTAAAAAAAGTTAAAATAAAAATTTTCTAACACATTAAAAAGTATTTATATTTAAAACACTACTATAAATATAATATATATTTTATTATATTAAAAACACAAATAAATATAATAAAAATTTTATTATATTAAAAATACAATAAATGTAATAAATGTTTTATTGTATTAAATATAATTTTTAAAGTTTTATATTTTGGGTTGGGCTATTTAGTTGGGTATGTTTTTTTAAATTTTGAGTAATATGTTTAATTGCCATTAGGTTAATGATTTAATATAAATATAAATATATAATTATTCAACCTATATAATTAATATATTTATTTTTATAATATAATATATTTAGGTCGAGCTTGGGCTAAAAAAATCTTGTCCAATGCCTAATCCATATAGAAAACGAACTTTAAATTTTACCTAAACTCATTTTTTGAGCCTCGTATTTTTTTCCAAACTCTTTCATTTTTCGTGCTGGTGGCTCGACTCATGAGGAAGTCTACTAGTAGTGTACCTTTTTTTATTCCATAATAGTCTTGAAAAATTGACAAATTTCTCCTTTTTTAAAAAATATTTATTTTATTACTATTTCAAGCAGGGGCGAAATGTTATTATATGTCTTGAGAAAATATTAAAGAAGTTAAAAATAAATTAAAACAGACACGTATAATGTATTCAACCCTACTTATGAAGTTAAAAAAAAACTCCACTTGCAGTGAACAAAATACTTACCTTTTTACTATACTCTTAGAAGATAATTGTCAACTCTTAACACTACTTTTAAAATTTAAAAATTTCAAGACATTTTATCAAATAATTTCCCTAATATTATTTTATTTATAAATTATGAGTTTCCCACCATTATCTCCATAAATTTATCAATTTTGAACCCTCAATCTTAATGATTAATGAAAGTAACCAAGAAAAGAAAATCTTAAATATCTGCGACTAATCTTAAAAGCTATCTTAATTTAGAATTTTAATACAGAAAATATTTTTTAATTTTTTTTTCAATCATGAGGAGCATAAATCTTTTTATACTATGTTTTTATTCGTTTTGATATGTTTCTGCTACTTTTCATGTCACGTAGGTATTTTACATAATTTATTATCATTATGATTCAATTTAAAAAATAATTTATTTATTAATATTGTCTTTAATTTATTATAGTAACTCAATTTAGAAAAAATTAGGTGCTAGTGTTTGACTTTTTATTATATTTCTCTTTGTAAATTTAAATAATTTATTTATATATTAATTATTTATTTTATCATCTTATTTAAAGGTTTAAGAGAAATTATAAATAGCTAAACATTGTATAAAAAAATATTTTAGGCTAATATACTAAAATAACCCTTAGACTATTACACTTCATTTAAACAAGCCCATAAATTATTTTTGTAGTAAATAAGCTCCTAATTTAAGAATTTTACCCATAAAAATCTTTGATTTCAAGTCAATAAAAATTATATACACCTTAATACCAACATAAAATTTAAAAGAGTAATCATAATTTTTAAAAGAGTAATTAATTATATATATAAACATTTTCAAGAATTTAAAAAATACTATTTTATTTTCTTTCTCGTCAGCATTAAATGTAAATTAATTTAAAATTTCAAAAATAATTTTATTTTAATATTAAAATATAAAACTTTCATAGGTAAAAATCACAGGACTTATTTAACTATAAAAATAGTATAAGAACTTATTTAAATAAAGTGTAGTAGTTTAAAGGACTTTTTTAACATATTAACCCTTACTTCACAAATATTTTAACATTTTTTATGTTTATGTTGTGTTTTTATATATATTTTTTAATTATTTTTAATGTTTGTTCATGTTTAAATTTCATCCATATTTTGCACAATTTTAACTCTAAATTTATTTAAGAATTAAATTATTATATATGACATAATTTAATAAGTGTAATATTAAAAAAAAGAATCCACTTAGTTTTACATTTTCTATAATTAGCATTTTAACAATTTAACCTCATATTTTATATTTTATTTATATAAATAATGTATGTTAAATTTGATGTAAATTAAAAATAAGTAAACTACAAAAATAGTCAGGTACCCAACTATTAATTTAATAGATTTCGTCACTCAACTTTTCGAAATTAAATATTTTAATCACACTCTCGTTAGTTGTCATTAGATAAGTGACAGAAAGCTGAGGTAGGTCTTTTTTTATTGGCCTAATAATAATGTTAACCCTCTAAGATGTAAAAAAAAAAAAATTCAATTTAGTTGTAATCTAAATAATTCAAAAAAGGAAAAATATTTAAAAAGTTTTCAAAATATTCCTTAACGTACCTCTAAAACCCACTAAATAAGAAGAGCATTTAATATTATTCATATTATGCTTATTTTAAATTGATGCCACCATCGTGAATATTGTAAAAAAACAAGTTGGCTTAAATCCAACTTAGTCTCATATTTTAAATTAATAGCATATTATTTAATTAAATTCCTCTCAAAACATTAATGCTTAATGGTATTACAAGCCCTTTAGCTTTTTAAAAAAATCATTTTAAGTCACATCAAACTTTTTATACACAATTAAGCTTTTGAACTAACAAAACTAACCAAATAGGCCCTTTGACTAATGTTGATTGTTAGTATTTAATGATCATGCTGGTGTGGTCATTAACAAATGCCACATCAATGTTGATTACTAACGGTCAATGTCAATGAAAGGTTCTATTTAACTAGTTTTATTAGTTTAAGGCTCAATCGAGTGAAAAAGGTCGAAATAGTTTAATTGATTTTTTAAAAAAGTTTTGAGGGTTTATTTTATCAATAAGTCAAAAATTAGTACTTTTTTAAACTATTAAAAAATCATTATTTTGAAAAAAAAAATTTATTTTAAAAATATACAAAACCTTAATCTTCGAATAGAGAAAATAATACAATATGAACTATTTCATGAAATGAAAAATCTTGATAAGGTATTTTTATGCTTTTTTTTTTTCGACTTGAACATACCATCAATACCTTGCAAACTTAAGTAATCCAAGTAGGTTGGTCAAATTACCAAAAACCCAAAAAATCCAGATTAGGAATTGAAATATAAGGTAAATTAAATCAAGAGAGGTAATTTTGTCAATTCCATGTCTAATGAGATGTCCAACTCATCTCTCTCTAATGCTCATTAATCTTTTTCCTGTTCATTTTTTTAATCATTTGATTTCTTTTTGTATTTTTTTTATTTTTAATACATATATTTTGATTTTTTATTTATAATTTATATGTACTTTTTAGATTTTTAAATCATAATTTTTATCTGAACTTTTTAAAATATTTTCCTTTTTTTTTTTGAATTTTTTTAGAACTAAAACTAAATTGACAAATTTTATAAATGTTGAATGTTAAAATTATTGAATTTTTTAAAATTAAAACTAAAATGACATTTTGTAAACATCAAGGGTTAAATTTATTGAAAATTTAAATTTATGATCTAATTGATAGAACATGTAAATATTAGAAAACTAAATTATTATTAAGTCAATAAAAAAAAAGTCAACCTCACTAAACTAATGGCAACTAACGAAAAAAGATTAAAATATATGATTTCAAAAAGTTTAGTGACTAAAGAATAATAATAATTAGATGACCAAAATAGAACTAAAAACAATATTGAGCAACTAATTTTGTAGTTTGCCCATTAAAAATTTCCAATTACTTGATTTATATAATAAACTTTCGACCGTTTAATAAATAGTATTACTGTTTTAGATCAATATGATAAAAATATCAGATCAATTTAAATACTCACATGAATGACAAATACAAATATCTATAAAATTAATGATTAAAATCGTTAAAATATTAATCATAGAAAAAAATATGCAGAGTGCAAAATCACTTTAGTTTTTTACTCGTGTAAGTGGATCATTCCCTTAAAAAAAAAATCAATCCGATTTTACGAAGCACAAGCGTATTCTAGTAAATAAAACATTGAACCCTACCCAAAATTTGTATAAAAAAATCAACTGCATATTCCACAAAAAGGGGTTAAACACAAGCCTTTGACTATAAACAATCCCAATTCATGATATTAAATTTCTTATACATACAGAACTTAAATGGTATTTTATGTCCCTGCACCTAATAACTCGGAATTGTCAAAATTCTTGGAATTTGAATGACATTCTTTTTAGGTATGATAAGTGAAATGCATCGACCAAATTAGGGTTTAGCTTTGGAACAAACTTTCACAACTAGGATAAAAATCATCCATGCATTAGTTCGTCTTCTACTGAAAAGAAAATCTTCCAGAAGTGGATTGAACTACTACGGGTTGAGTGGAAAATGACTTGTTATCAAGTCTTTAATTGGCGCCAGACCTCTAAACAATCCCTATTCCCTTTCTCTAATTAAAAAAATGGCACTCTAGAAGTATATCCAACAACCCCTCTTACTAATTAATCTCATATGATCCATCAAGCAAGCATATTCCCCTAAAATAAAACCAGAACCACAAAAATGATGTGCTATATTTACAGTATGGATGAGGTGGTTGTTAATATTTATAGGCACACTTAGAAGATCCAACATGTCAATGTTACTATGTTAATGGTGAGTTGGTTGCAACAGTGACCAAGAAATACAAAAGCATAAACAGTGTTTGCAGGAGGCAGTTGACTTTAGTTTCACCAAATATATATGAGAGTTATTCAACTCTATAATACCATGCGCACGATGTGTACCTTTGCAATCACTCGTTTCCACCATTCACCTATTTGCTTCCCTTTCTGCAACTCCCAATTCACAAGTTTTTGGAAACTGCTAATAAAATCAATACTGATAATTTGGGGATAATTAGGACAAGCGCTCCTACCTAGAAAAGTCGAAATTAAGAAAATAAATAACTGAATAAATATATGGAAGAATTTATTGCCTGAAATTTTCAACTCCAGCAGCTCAACAATTATGTCAATTGTTGCCTCACAAATCATATCAGATGTGAAAACAACACCAGGAGTACTTGGGGGCAACAAGGAGACCTTTCCACCAATGAGTAGTTGTAGAGTGAATAGCATTCCTTATACAACGTAAAGCTCTCTCTCATTCTAAAATATCCTGCTGAAGCTGGATAGAAGCTGCAACATCCTACACGAAGGAAACTATTAATGCATGCCAACCTCAAATAAAGAAACCAATAAGACCTTTAACCAGATATTAAAGAGCATA
The DNA here is from genome assembly GCA_025698465.1 of Gossypium longicalyx. Taxonomy (NCBI): domain Eukaryota; kingdom Viridiplantae; phylum Streptophyta; class Magnoliopsida; order Malvales; family Malvaceae; genus Gossypium; species Gossypium longicalyx. The sequence goes on from CM046995.1 coordinate 51,738,600, forward strand.
TTTCTTTCAAATAAGAGACACCATTGCCATCATTGACCTTCATTCTGATTAGGAAACAAAGTAAAAGCCCCCAAAACACAACATTGGATCACGCTATTACATGCCAAACAATTTTATGTACTATTTCTCTTTCATGATGCTACTGAAAAGAACAAAAGGGAACTTGAGACAGTTTCAGTTTAATAACAGTATACTATATTTTAAATATTATAACGAGCACTTGTAAGTTTAAATAGTCATCACCTCTACATGTAGTAGTTCTCCAAGCAAACATGGATGTGTAATTGGTGAATACTGCAAGTTCGCCACAGCTTCAAGTGAAACATTAGGAGTTTGTCTGCGACAAAATCTGATGAGTTCCAATAGTGGGTAATGAAGGTCTTGGCATATATGCATAGCCATCAAATCTCCTCCTATGTATTTCCCGGATAACTATAAACAATGCTTCATTATCTGGGATGCTTTCTATGAACTGCTACCCACTTTGAAGTAATTCATAGAAGGGCACTCTGCATTTATCTTCCTTGACCAACAGCCAAATCAAGTCCAAACAACTGTGCAACCACTCAATTAAAGCCTTGTCTGGTCTCTAGGACTTTCCAACACATTCTTAATTCCTCTGTTGTCTTTGATCCCAATAAGCCAACCAATTCAGCATATGGATGAAGATTTCAGCAAGTAACACTGGTTTCAAGTTACATACAAGCCCAGTTAAAATGATCTTGCAACAGAGCCAACGTAAATTGCTTACAGCATTACATCAAATACATATTTAATCAAAATTCAACATTATTCACTAAAAGGGTTAGTCTGAACTTTGAAAATTCAGTCAGTGTTATAAGCTTTTCGATGAAACCAAGCAATACCTTTCTATCTTAAATATTACAAATCAACACATCCGATCCATTATATAAAAAAATTCAATTGAAAACAACAACATTGTTTTTTACTCAAACACACAAAACCACCATCATCACAAATCTAAGTAATAAAAGAAGGGGAAAATCCATTGCTCATGCACCAGGAGCAACATCCCTGACCTTGCTTTGCAAGTATCCAACATAGTCCTTGACATGGCTAGCCGTGTCATAAATCCGGGTTCGTGCAGAACCAACCCGGTTGGACCCAGGTGGGTGCATGCCCCAAAAGTAGCGGAACATCCAAGTGGAGCCAGCCGCGACGGCGCCTCCGAAGCCGCACGCCAACAAGAAGCCAGCAGCGGTGAGAAAGAGCAGGGTGCATCCAGGGAGCCAAATGGGGCTAGTAAAAAGAACCAATGGCATAAAAAAGATGAACCCGAGAACGGTGGCAGAGAGGGCGAGAGCAGTGAGGATTAGGAGAGTTAAGGCCGAAACGAAAAAGATGAATAAGAAAGCGAGAAGAGGGGTGGTGTTGGGTGCATGAGATAGGATTATTTGTAGGAAAGTGAAGGCAGGGGCGATGCAGGTTGGCCTTGCGGGCCGCTGCTGGCTCGGATTACTTTCCGCCATGCTTGAGAAATGGGAGCTCCAAGATGGAGGAGGAGTTGAGGGAGAGGGGCTACAATTGTGGGAATAGACACCGGAGAGGGGTGACTTTTGGCAGGAAATTGCAAATCTCTTCAAATCATTGAAGATATTTTTTTCCCATTACAGTCTTTGAAGGGATAGACTGGTGTATAAAAAATTTATTTCTGTACCCCATTAGGAATAAAAAAGTTGACAAATGGGTTAAAATACCTCTGAAAATAAAATAAAATAAAATATTTCTGCGAGAAAAAATTATGGATATAAAAGAAAAAAATTTATTATGTCGAATTCGAATTATTCTAATAGAATAGGTTTGTAAAGTCATTAGATATAAAATAAATGGAGTTTAATAAAATAAATGGTATAAAAAATTTTACCACTGTATTTTATTTAAATAAATATTCGGATCACTTAATTCTAACAATCTCCACCTTGATACGAATTCTCAATGAACAAGTTCTTTATCGCTAACTCTCAACAAACAAGTTCTCCACCTCTTCCATAAAACCCCTTAAGGGTTTAACTTCAACAATGAACACCAACCAAGTCTAAGCAATGCTCAAATTTAGTTATAGGAAGTGACTTAGTCATCATTTCTGTATCATTTTCATGAGTACTAATTTTGCTCACAATAATATCACCACGAGCAATAATATCATGAACAAATAATATCATGAACAAAATGATACCGAACATCAATGTGTTTTGTTCTCTCATGAAACATTTGATCTTTTGTAAGGAAGATTGCACTCTGACTGTCACAAAATACTGTACTAATTTGAAGGTCTTTATTGAGTTTACTAAAAAGTCCCTTCAACTAAATAATTTCTTTACAAGTCTCAGTAATCGCCATGTACTCAGCTTCAGTAATAGACAAAGCGACTGTAGTTTGCAAAGTGGCTTTCCAACTGATTGCACAACCTCTAATTGTAAAAACATAACCTGTGAAAGATCTTCTTCTATCAAGGTCTCTAGTAAAATCAGCATCAACATATCTAATACTCCATCTCTAGTTCTTCCAAACTGTAAGCAAACATCAATAGTACCTCGTAAGTATCTTAAAATCCACTAAATTGCTTTCTAATGTTCTTTACCAGGATTTGCCATGTATCTGCTAACTACACTGACTGCATATAATAAATCTGGACGTGAACAAACCATAGCATACATGAGAGATCCCACTACATTAGAGTATGGAATGTAACACCCCTAACCCATATCCAAAGTCGAAATAGGGTTACGAGGCATTACTGAATAATACATCCCATTCACATACATTTATACATTCATTATCAAAAACCATTCGTAAACATTCACATTGTCCCTTATAAGGTTCCATGAGACCTTAAAACATGCTTAAGAGTGATTCAAGACTAAACTGATCACATATAAAAATTTCCAAACATTTAGAAAAATTTTACATTCATAAGTCACACGCCCGTGTAAGCAGGCCGTGTGCCTCACACGGCTACCGGACACGCCCGTGTCCTAGGCCGTGTGAAAATAGAGCATACATACTAACTTACACCACACAGCCGGAGATACGCCCGTGTGCCTTGGTCATGGGAAAATTGGAGAGGTTACTGACTTGGGTCACACGGCCAACCACACGCCTATGTGTCTAGCTTGTGTACCCTTCGAAATGTCCACACACACCTATATGCCAAGGCTGTGTGCCTCACACGGTCATCAGACACGCCTGTGTGTCTCAGCCGTGCTCGAAACTGACTTAAATTCGTAGGGCTACCCTAGGGGACACACGGCTATGTAACTTAACCGTGTGTCGCACACGGCCGAGACACACGCTCGTGTCTCTATCCGTATGGACAAAAATAGGCCATTTGAAAAGCCAATTTTGCCACCCTTTTCTCATGCACACATAACAACCAAATTTGTACCATTTCAACTCATATATAAGCAACCGAAACATACTATTCCAAACACATAACAAGCTATCTATCATCAACCAATTCAACTACTAAGTTCTATATACAAATATACCAAATCCATCAAAATGTTTCCATTCATCAAACATTGATAACTAACCAAATCAACATTCATTTAACTATATCCACAACTATAGCAAATACACCAAAATGACATTAGTCTATACATGCCATATACCATATATACAAAGCTTCAAAAGTACCAAAGAGTTGATTCGATAGTGTGATAATGGTTCCCGATAGTCCCTCATGTCCGAGCTAGCTTCGATACTCTATAAAACAATGACAAATATCACACAGTAAGCTTCATAGCTTAGTAAGTTCGTACCAAATATACTCAATAGTTTTTATAATACAAAACATCAATTAATAAACACTTAATAGTTCTTATATCACCATTCAATTCTAATCCACCACCATTTAACATGTATATACAAATTCATCAAGCTTCATACACATAGTATCAACTACCACATAGGTATCATACATACCTGAACTTTCCCATATTTATTTATTTCATTCTCACCTCTTTGTTCAATACATTAATTCATTCAGAAGTCTTTCAATACTCTAAAAATTCGCACACTTAGTACACCAATAATTAGCCGAAGCTATAACAATCTCACACACTTAGTGCCATCACATTAAACCAAAGCTATCTCAGTATCACACACTTAGTGCCTCATATAGCTGAAGTTATTCCAATTCGCACACTAAGTGCTATTTATAGCCGAAGCTATTTTGAAACGCACACTAAGTGCCAAACATAATCGATTTATCATCGTACGCAATCTTAGTCACATATATACAATTTATGCATTATTAAAGCATTAAAAACATAATTGTAACTTCATTTATCACGTACGAACTTACTTCCTACTCGGAATTGACGAATAGGATCAATTACTCGATAACCTTCGATTTTCCCCGATCTAAATTTGAGTTCTTTCTTTCTTGATCTATATGTATTCAAAATTAACCCATTTAATCACCAATTCGTTAAATTTAATCCACAAACACATAAATGAGTATTTTTCACATTAGCCCCTAATTTTTCACATTTCCTCAATTTAGTCTTTATTTTAAAACAACTCAAAATACACAAAACTTCAACATGCTCATGTTAGACCGAATTTTCCTTTGGTCCTTAACAGTCCATTAATTCCATTTATTTCACATTTAGACCCCTATATTTTCAAATTTCACAATTTAGTCCATAATAAGCATTTTTATTAAAAATCACTTAATTAAACATGTATATCAAACACCAAGCTTGCATAATTCATCATCAAACATCATAAAGCTCAAACATTAATCAATGGAAACTTTGAAAATCATCAACACTTTCAAAATTTGAAGCATGGGCTAGATAGAACTCAAAGCAACAATCACAAAAACATAGAAATCATCAAAAAAGAGCAAAATACATGCCTCAATCAAGCCAATTGTGTGCCGAATATCAAAAGTCCTAAATGACTATCTTCTTCTTATTTTCGGCTAGGGTGAACTAAAATGATGATAATTTCATTTGTTTTTATCTAATTACCATTTTACCCTTATTTAAACCATTTAAAACACATAATATAAGGTCATTAATGTCCATTAACCTTGTCAATGGCATAATAACATCATAAGGACCTCCCAATTAATAAGTCATGGCAATTAAGCACTTTTAACAAGTGGAATGCAACTTTTGTATTTTACGCGATTAAGTCCTTTTCTCAAATTAAGCATCCAAATAATAAAATTAGCATACAAAATTTTCACACATATATAATCACATGTTGTAAACATTAAAAATAATATTAAAATAATTTTTTTGACATCAGATTTGTGGTTCCAAAACCACTATTCCGATTTAGCTAAAATTGGGTTGTTACAACTCTCCCCCCTTAGGAATTTTCGTTCCCGAAAATCTTTCCAGTGAATAGGTTTGGACATTGCTTTCTCATAGCATCTTCAGGTTCCCACGTAGCTTCTTCAACTCTGTGTCGATGCCATAATACTTTTACTAATGAAATTTTCTTATTTCTCAACTATTTGATATCATGAGCTAGAATTCGAATCGGTTCTTCACTGTATAATAAATCTAATTGAATCTCAATTTTGGTCAGGGAAATAACATGCGAAGGATTATATCTGTATCATCGAAGCACCATACATGAAACACATTATGTATCTTTTCTAACTCAGACGACAATGCTAAACGAGAAGCAACTGGTTCAACTCGCTCGATGATCTCATACAGCCGATAAATCTCGGACTTAACTTGCCTTTTCTGCCAAATATAACTATTTTCTTCCACGGTGACACTTTCAAAAACACTCAGTCCCTGATCTAAAACTCAATATCTTTCTGTTTCAAATCTGCATACGATTTCTGACGATCTGAAGCTGCTTTCAAACTATCACGTATTACTTTCACTTTTTCTTTTGTTTCTCTGATCAGATCAACCCCATAAATATTATTCTCACTAAGCTCTATCCAGTACAACAGTGTTCGACAATTACGACTGCAAAGAGCTTCTTACGATGCCATTTTGATGCTCATTGAAAACTGTTGTTATACCCGAATTCAATCAATGGAGAATACTTTTCCCACGTACCTTCGAACTCAAGAATGCAAAATCTCAACATATCCTCGAGTATCTGAATAATTCACTCGGATTGACCATCAATCTGTGGGTGAAATGCGGTACTAAAATGTAGCTTTGTACCTAGTGCATCTTGCAGTTTCTTCCAAAATCTCGATATGAATCTCGGATCTCTATCCGATACAATAGAAACAGTAATTTCGTGTAATCTCACAACCTCAGAGGTATATAACTCAACTAAATTTTCAAGCGAATAATCTGTTCATACTGGAATGAAATGAGCCGATTTAGTCAGTCTATCAACAACCACCCATATCGCATCTTTCTTACTCGAATATATGGGCAAACCTGAAATAAAATCCATAATCACCCTATCCCATTTCCATTCAGGAAACATAATCAATTGCAATAAACCAAACGGTACCTGATGTTTAGCTTTTACTTGCTGACAAATCAAACACTTTGAAATGAATTCTGAAATGTCACGTTTCATACCATGCCACCAATAAAGCTATTTCAAATCGTTATACATTTTCGTGCTTCCCGGATAAACAGATAAACGACTACTATGTGCTTCTTTTAAAATCTTCAGAATCAACTCCGAATTTATCGAAACACATAATCGACTTCTGAATCTTAAACATTCATCTGAATAAACTTAAAACTCTGAATTAGGGTCCGAATCACACTGAGCTCGTTTAGCTAACATTTCATTATCAACTTTTTGAGCTTTACAAATCTGTTGTAAAAATAATGGTCTTGCTTTCAACTCTGCTACAATCGAGCCATCATCAGACCAAACCAATTGAGTATTCATTGCACGTAGAGCAAACAAGGATTTCTGGCTTAAAGCATCAGCAACAATATTTGCTTTTCCCGAATGGTAGTCAATTATTAACTCATAATCTTTTAACAATTCTAGCCATATTCACTGTTGCAAATTCAAATTTTTCTGAGCCATCAAATATTTCAAGCTCTTATGATCTGAATAAACATGACATTTCTCACCAAACAAATAATGACACCAAATATTCAACGCAAATACAATGGCTGCTAATTCTAAATCATGCGTCGGGTAATTCTTTTTATGTGACTTCAATTGTCTTGAGGCATAAGCTATGACTTTGCCTTCCTACATCAAAACACAGCCTAGACCTGTAACAGTCCGGTTTAGACCCTAGTTAGAATAGTGGTTTCGAGACCACAAATATGAGTCAAAAAAATATTTTAATATTATTTTCCATGCTTATAGTATGTGAATTGATATCTGTGAAAATTTCTTGATTTAATTTTACCATTTGTGTGCTTAATTTGAAAAAAGTACCTAATCACAGAAAATGCAAAGTTGTGTGCAATTTGATTAAGTGTCGAATTGATGTGTCTCTTTAAATGTGATGTTCTTATGATGAAATTAGACCATTGATAAGGTTAATAGACATTAATGACCATCCATTAGGTGATTTTTATATGGCTTAATTAAGGGCAAAATGGGTATTTGATTATTAAAGTTAATATTAATAAAACAAACATGAAAATAAAGCCATTATCACCTTGTTTTACCGAAAATAAAAAGAAAAGAAAAGATAAAAGCTTGTTTAGGGTTCGACTAAGAGAATTTGTGATTAAGGTATGTGTTTTGCTCGATTTTTGATGATTTTTACATTTTTTGTGATCATTGCTTTGTGCTCTATTAAGCCTATGTCTCAATTTCAAATTTTGATGATAATTTTGAGTTATGCCATTGTTGATTTTGTGAGTTTTTTGAAGTTTGATGATAGAAAATGAAATATATGTGTTAGATTACTATGTTTTGTATTGGGATTTTTGATGAATTTGAGTATATTGGACTAAATGGTGAAAATGAGAAATTGAGGGACTAAAATATGAAATAAATGAAATATATGGGCTTATATGAACTACATGAATATTTTTCCTAACATGTGTATAAAGAAATTATGTGTATTTTGTGATTTTATGAAATAGGGACTAAAATGTTAAAATGTGAAATGTGAGGGATAATTTGTAAAATACCCTAAATATGTGTATATGGATTGATTTGAATGAATGTGAGATTGACTAAGTCAAATTTGAATATTTTTAGATCAAGAACAAAAAAAAAAGGAATTAGATCGAGAAAAGTCGAAAGTCGTTGATTAGCCGTTCATTTCCGTTTATTCTTGTACGAGGTAAGTCGATATACAAATAAATGTGTTTGAATTGATTTATTCATGTTTATATGATATTGAATTGTGATGAATGGTTATAGAAGTTGAATATGTGAAATTGAGAAAGTTTCGATAATGTGACGACGTCCAAAAGCCCTATACGAACCGTAGGAATTGTTAGGATACATATGTCATGACATAGAATTTTCGATATGTGATTTCATGTAAGACCCTATCTGGGACCCTATCTGGGATAGTGGCATCATTATTTGATTACATGTAAGACCACGTCTAGGACATTGGCATTGTACGAGCTTTTCGAGCTATTCGCATATCCTATTTGATTCCGTACGGTTCAACGGGCATTCCGAGAAACGAATAACTATGTGAATGTGTATTCGATTCAGGTACGTTTGAAACGTATAACATGATTGAGAATGAAAGGTAAGTATTTGTACAATTGTGAACATATGATACATGTAAGTGAATTATGGTCAAATGAGCTATATGAGACTTATGGATATGTGAATATATTTTGCCATGAGTTACATGAATAAATTGGTTTAGAATTGTGTTATGTGATAAGTTTATTCGTATATGGCTTACTAAGATTTTGAAAACTTACTTTGTGTGTTTTTCATCTGTTTTATAGTTATCGAAGCTACCGGAAGCTCAGGGATCATCAAAGATCATCACCAAACTATCGAACTCTATTTTGGTACATATTGAAAATGTGACTATTGAAGTATGACATGTATAAGCTAGAAGTATTTGATTATGTTTTGTAAAGTGTATATCATGCCATGTGATATGGCAAGATTAAAGTTGTTATTTGGTTTGATTTTTGGTATATAAATTTTGATAAGAAATGGTATGTTTGATTTGCACAAAAGGGCCAAATGAGAAATGGTCAATTTGGTAAGTTAGTTATGTCAACTGGTTATGGAAATGGTATGAATTTGATATAGAAATGAATGTGAAAAGTTGGAAATATAATATGTACGAATGAAGGAATTTGGTATGTGATTTGGTATGTTTTAGGTTTGGATAATAAGCATGAAATTGGTTGATAGTGATATGGCATGAATGATGTATGCTTTGGTTATGAATTGATTGAAAATTTTGTATGAAATGATATGGTTTTGATGCTTGTAGGGAGGACCCAAAATGGGTGGCAAATTTGTTTTTCAAATGGCCTATTTTTGTCTACATGGGCATGTGTCTCAGCCGTGTGCTACACATGGTCATGTTACACGGCCGTGTGTCCCCGAGGGTAGTCCTACAATTTAAAGTCAGTCTCGAGCACGGCTTAGACACTCAGACGTGTCTGGTGGTCGTGTAAGGCACACAGCCTTGGCACATGGGCGTGTGTAGCCATTCCGAAAAGTACACAGCCTAGGCACACAGGCGTGTGGTTAGCCGTGTGACTCAGTCAATTTCGACCACGGCCATGGCACACGGGTGTGTATTGCGACCGTATGGTTAAGTCAGTATGCATGCCCTGTTTCACCACGGCTTAGACACATGGGTGTGTCTAATGCCGTGTGAGGCACACAGCCTGTTCACACGGGTGTGTGACCTTTGTAACTTGGAAAATTTGTTTAACTTCAAAAATTTTTGTATGTGCTTGGTTTAGTTCCGACCCCTTCTTAAAGCCTGTTTAAGGTCTCATTGACCTTAGTAAGGGACTCTGTGATCTTGTTTGACTATGATGCTATGATTTTTGTGAATTGATTGTAAAATGTTCTGATATGTCTGGTAATGCCTCATAACTTTACTCCGGCGACGGATACGGGTTAGGGGTGTTACAAGACCATTCAATGATACATCACTATAGATTATGAATTTTTTACCCAATTCTGGCTGAACTAACACTGGAGCTTCGGTCAATAAAGCTTTCTGTTGATAAAAACTTTTCTGACAATTCTCGGACCATTCAAACTTTACATCTTTCTAAAGCAATCACGTCAACGGAGTCGCAATCCTCGAAAAGTCTTTCACAAATCGCCTATAGTAATCAGCTAGTCCCAGAAAACTGCGGACTTCAGATACATTTCTCGGAGGCTTCCAATCCATTATTGCAGAAATCTTTCTCGGATACCCAATGCTGACACAATATGCCCCAGAAAACCAACTTCACTCAACCAAAATCCATATTTACTGAACTTTGCATATAACTGTTTATCTTTCAGAGTCTGCAATACAATTCTCAAACGCTCGGCATGTTTAGTTTCATTTCTTGAATAGATCAAGATATCATCTATGAACACAACAATAAATCGATCTAGATACAATTTGAAAATGTGGTTCATTAAATCCATAAAGATAGCATGTGCATTCGTTAGTCCGAAAGGCATAACTAAAAATTCATAATGACCATACCTTATTCTAAATGCAGTCTTTGGCACATCAGAATCTCTAACTCGCAACTGGTAATAACCTGATCTCAAATCTATCTTTAAAAACACTGTAGCTCCTTTCAATTGATCAAACAAATTGTCAATTTTGGGTAGAGGATATTTGTTCTTGATCGTCACTTTATTAAGCTGTCGGTAGTCTATACACATTCTTATCGTGCCATCTTTCTTTTTCACAAACAACACAGGAGCACCCCCAGGGCGAGAAAATCGATCGTGCAAATCTTCGATCGATTAATTCTTGTAACTGAGCTTTTAATTCTTTTAACTCTATTGGAGCCATTCTGTACAGAGCTATCGATATCGGTGTTGTACCCGGCATTAACTCAATGCCAAACTCAACCTCTCTGATTAGTGGTAAACCTGGTAACTCTTCAGGAAACACATCTGAATACTCACATACAACTGACACTAATTCAACCTTCTTTTCAGTCACTTTCATATCAAGCACATAAGCAAAATAAGCTTCACAACTCTTTCTCACATATTTCTGAGCTAACATTGAAGAAATAACTGCTGACAAACCATTCAGATCATCTGACTCAATTCGAATAATCTCATTATTCATCTCAAATCTATCGTCTTTCTTTTGCAATTCACAATAGCATCATACAACGTTAGCTAATCCATACCCAGAATTATATCAAATTCATCAAATGGCAACATCAAATCGGCTGGGAAACAACTATCCCTAATCATCAATGGACAATTCTTGCACACTTTATCAACCAACACACACTTGCCTAAGGGGTTCGATACTCTAATTACAAATTCAATAGACTCTACAGGCAAAGTCTTACTAGATACTAAATTCATACATACATATGAATGATTTGATCCTGGATCTATTAATGCAATAAATTTAGTATCATAGAGAGTAAAAATACCGGTGATGACATCTGGAGATGACGCCTCTTGGCGAGCGCGAATAGCATAGGCTCGGGTAGGTGCTTTAGCATCAGATCTCACTGCAGTGTCTGATGTCACACCTCTACCACCACTCACATTGCTCGTGTTTCTGGGTGGTCTACCTCTAGTTGCAGTGTTACTCGTCCTCGTATTCTGAGCATTTTCTTTTTCAGCTAACCCTGGGCAATCTTTAATAAAGTGATCTTGTGAACCACAACTGTAACAAGTTCTATTATTACTTTTCCCCCAACAAACTCTAAAATTTCATCTTCCACATTGTTGACACTCAGGCTTAACATCTTTTACGTTACCAATACTAGATACTGATATGACTTGAGCTTTAGGGTTAGTGTATTGCTTTCCGTGATCTCTATTCTGATATCCCCTAGAAGCTATCCATCGGTTAAAATAGTCTCTAGATTTCTTCGACGAAGAATGATAAAATTTATTCATCGATCTCTTTCTTGAATCTCTTGCCTCTAAATCAGCTTTTCTCTTTTCTTTGCTGAGATCTCCGGCTTTACAAGCCCTCTCAACCAATACTACAAATTCTTTCAGTTCAAGTATCCCAACAAATAGCCTTATATCTTCATTCAACCCGTCAACAAATTCCCTCAGTAGACACATATTCCTGGGCATATTTGGTTAACCATATAAATTCTCTTTCGTACTCAGTGACAGTCATCCGGCCTTGCTTCAATTCTAGAAACTCTTTATGTTTCTGATCGAGGAATCTCTAGCTTATGTACTTTTTTCGGAACTCGGTCTGAAAGAATTCTCAAGTAAGCCGTTCTCTAGGAACCACCGATGTTAATATTTTCCACTAGTGATATGCATAATCTCTAAGAAAAGATACTACGCATTTGATACATTCATCTGGAGTACAGGACAATTCATCGAATATTCGGATAGTATTCTCAAGCCAGAACTTAGCTCTCTCAGCATCATCATCAACTGTATCCCGGAACTGTTCAGCCCCGTGTTTATGAATTTTATCAACAGGTGGATTATTCAATCAAATTGAATCTATTACTTGTGGCACAACCAGGACTTGTTGAGGAATAGGTGGGGGTGGAGGTTGTTGATCAGCCTGATTCGTTCGAACGAATTCCATGAACCACTCACTCATCATTTGGAAGAAAGCTTGCTTAGCCTCTCCCCCTTGACTACTAGATACAAGTCTAGAATTAGATCACACTGCTCCTTGAGCGGGAGCAGGTGCATTACTTTAAACATCGTCAGCTACCGCTTGTTTGGGATCTATTTGCTATATGAAAAACACATTTTAACTATCAGGAATCATCACACTATCGCAGTTTATATATATGGCATGCATAGCTAGACTCTCATTCACTATGTTAGTCTTAGAAACGACTAAATTGTAGCTCTAATACTAATAAATGTAACACCCTTAACCCATATCCAAAGCCGAAATAGGGTTACGAGGTATTGCCAAATAATACATACCATTCACATACATGTATACATTCATTATCAAAAACCATTCATAAACATTCACATTGTCCCTTATAAGGTTCTACAAGACCTTAAAACATGCTTAAGAGTGGTTTGGGACTAAACCGATCACAGATAAAAATTTCTAAACATTTAGAAAAATTTTACATTCATAGTTCACACGCCTGCATAAGCAGGCCATGTGCCTTACATGGCTACTGGACACGCCCGTGTCCTAGGCCGTGTGAAAACAGAGCATACATACTGATTTGCACCATACAGCCGGTGACGCGCCCGTGTGCCTTAGTTGTGGGAAAAATGGAGAGGTTACTGACTGGGGTCACACGGCCAACCACATGCCCATGTGTCTAGTCCATGTACCCTTCGAAATGGCCACACACACCTATATGCCAAGGCTGTGTGTCTCACACGGTCATCAGACATGCCCATGTGTCTAAGCCGTGCTCGAAACTGACTTAAATTCATAGGGCTACCCCAGGGGACACACGGCCATGTAACGTAATCGTGTGTCGCATACGGCCATGTAACATAACCGTGTGTCGCACACGACCGAGACACACACCCATATCTCTACCCGTGTGGACAAAAATAGGCCATTTGAAAAGCCAATTTTTCTACCCTTTTCTCATGCACACATAGCAACCAAATTTGTACCATTTCAACACATATATAAGCAACCAAAACATACTATTCCAAACACATAACAAGCTATCTATCATCAACCAATTCAACTACTAAGTTCTATATACAAATATACCAAATCCATCAAAATTTTTCCATTTATCAAACATTGATAACTAACCAAATCAACATTCATTTAAATATATCCACAACTATAGCAAATACACCAAAATGACATTAGTCTATACATGCCATATACCATATATACAAAGCTTCAAAAGTACCAACGAGTTGATTCGATAGTGTGATGATGGTTCTCTATGATCCCTAATGTCCAAGCTAGCTTCGATACTTTATAAAACAAAGACAAATATCACACAATAAGCTTCATAGCTTAGTAAGCTCGTACCAAATATACTCAACTTTTCATATAATACAAAACATTAATTAATAAACACTTATTAGTTCTTATATCATCATTCAATTCTAATCCACCACCATTTAACATGTATATACAAATTCATCAAGCTTCATACATATAGTATCAACTACCACATAGGTATCATACGTACCTGAACTTTCCCATATTTATTTATTTTATTCTCACCTCTTTGTTCAATACATTAATTCGTTCGGAAGTCTTTCAATGCTCTAAGAATTCACACACTTAGTACACCAATGATTAGCTGAAGCTATAACGATCTCACACACTTAGTGCCGTCACATTAAACCGAAGCTATCTCGGTATCGCACACTTAGTGCCTCATATAGCCGAAGCTATTCCAACTCGCACACTAAGTGTTATTTATAGCCGAAGCTATTTTGAAACGCACACTAAGTGCCAAACATAGTCGATTTATCGTCGTATGCAATCGTAGTCACATATATACAATTTATGCATTACTAAAGCATTAAAAACATAATTGTAACTTCATTTATCATGTACGAACTTACCTCGTACTCGGAATTGACGAATCGGATCAATTACTCAATAACCTTCGATTTTCCCCAATCTAAATCTGAGTTCTTTCTTTCTTGATTTATATGTATTCAAAATTAACTCATTTAATCACCAATTCATTCAATTTAATCCACAAACACATAAATGGGCATTTTGCACATTAGCCCCTAATTTTTCACATTTCCTCAATTTAGTTCTTATTTCAAAACAACTCAAAATACACAAAATTTAAACATGCTCATGTTAGACCAAATTTTATTTTGGTCCTTAGTAATCCATTAATTCCATTTATTTCACATTTAGACCCCTAGATTTTCAAATTTCACAATTTAGTCCACAATAAATATTTTTATTAAAAATCACTTAATTAAACATGTATATAAAACACCAAGCTTGCATAATTCATCATCAAACATCATAAAGCTCAAGAATTCATCATTTAAAACTTTTAAAATCATCAACACTTTCAAAATTTGAAGCATGGGCTAGCTAGAACTTAAAGCAATGATCACAAAAATGTAGAAACCATAAAAAACCGAGCAAAGTACATACCTCAATCAAGCCAAATGTGTGCTGAATATCAAAAGTCCTAAATGAATATCTTTTTCTTCTTATTTTAGGCTAGGATGAACTAAAATGATGATAATTTCATTTGTTTTATCTAATATATCATTAATAATTTAATTACCATTTTATCCTTATTTAAACTATTTAAAACACATAATATAAGGCCATTAATGTCCATTAACCTTGTCAATGGCATAATTACACCATAAGGACCTCCCAATTAACAAGCCATGACAATTAAGCACTTTTAACAAGTGGAATGCAACTTTTGCATTTTATGCGATTAAGTCTTTTTCTCAAATTAAGCATCCAAATGATAAAATTAGCATACGAAATTTTCACATATATATATAATCACATGCTGTAAACATCAAAAATAATATTAAAATCATTTTTTCAACATCGAATTTGTGGTTCTAGAACCACTGTTTTGATTTAGCTAAAATCGGGTTGTTACATGGAACATGTGACATATACTTAATGTCATCATCTGATTGTGGAGACAAAGCAGATGAAAGTATGAAATAGGTTGCTAAAGGAGTACTAACAAGCTTAGCACTCTGCATATTGAACCTGCAAAGAACTTTCTCAATGTACCCCTTCTGACTTAGGTACAATTTACTTACTTTTCTATCTCTGAGAATCTCCATACCAAATATCTTCTTTGCTGGCCCCAAATCTTTCATCTTAAATTCTTCACTTAGTTGGCCTTTTACCTTTTTTATCTCTCCTTTATCTTTTGTTGCTATCAACATGTCATCAACATAAAAAAGTAGATACACAAAAGAACCATCACTGTTTTTCTTAAAGTAAACACAACTATCAAAACTACTTCTTTTGAAATCATGAGAAGTCATAAAGGAATCAAACCTCTTGCACTACTGTCTTGGTGACTGTTTCAAACCGTAAAGGGACTTTTTCAGTAGGCAAATATAGTTCTTTTTTTTGAGACTATAAAACCCTCTGGTTGTTGCATGTAAATATCCTACTCAAGTTCTCCATGCAAAAATACAGTTTTTACATCTAACTGCTCAAGCTCCAAATCATACATGACCACAATACCAAGAAAAACTTGAATCAAACTATGCTTCACAATTGG
This sequence comes from Gossypium longicalyx, assembly GCA_025698465.1. Taxonomy (NCBI): domain Eukaryota; kingdom Viridiplantae; phylum Streptophyta; class Magnoliopsida; order Malvales; family Malvaceae; genus Gossypium; species Gossypium longicalyx. The sequence goes on from CM046995.1 coordinate 51,754,862, forward strand.
GGAGAACACATCTATGAAGTCCACTCTTGGAATTTGACTGTAACCCTTTGCAACAAGCCTTGCTTTATGTAACGTCCCAAATTAGGGCCTAGTCGAAACAGTGGTTTCGAGACCATAAATTTGAGATAGAAATAATTATTTTATGATTATTCTGTGGTCCATGATATGTATGCATGCTTGTGTGAAAATTTCATGAAGAAATTCTCTGCATAAAATGTCCAATTGAACTTTAGGGACCAAATTGAATAAGATGCAAAACTTGTGTTCTAGAAGCTTTTAGCATGAAATTGCTTTAGTTTATAAATTAGAAGGTCTTAATTAACAATTTGACCAATTTCTATAATTTTGGACAAAAATGGACATGCATAGAAAAAATTTGAAAGAAATGTCTTAAGGGCATTTTAGTCATTTGGTAATTAAAAGAATAAAAAGGGAAAAATCAAAGAAAATTTTGCTCATCTTCTTCAAGCTAGGGATGAAACTTTGAAGCTCTCTATAGCTAGGGTTTCTTCACTTTCAAAGCTTGATTGTAAGTCAATTCTAGCCCCGTTTTTAATGTTCTTTACATTTTTGAAGCTGTCATCAATTGATCTAGCTATTTCTACCATTATTTTGAGCTAGGTTTCATGTTCAAAAACTTATCCATGTGCTCCATGCATGTATTTTGATGTTTAATGGAGGAATATGAAAGCTTGATGTGTGTTTAACATCTTTTACTAAGTGATTTTTTATGGAAATGCATGGAAATGACCTATTTGTAAAAGATGCAAAATGAGTAGTAAGATGTATATTTTAATGAGAAATGTGGGCTTTTATGAGCATGTTATAAGTTTAGCTAGGCTTGGGTAACAAAGAAAATGAACACATTTCATTTTACGATCCTAGGGGCTAAATTGTAATTATGTAAAAGTTTAAGGGCAAAATTATAATTTTACCAAAGAATGATTTATGGATAGATTTGAAAAATGTGATAATTAAATAAGTGAAATTTTCTATTATAGATTAAAAAAATGGAGTCCGGACCTAAACCGAGGGAAAAGCAAGGTTTTGGACTAAAACGTAAAGTTAGCAATATTTTGGAATCGAGGTAAGTTGTGTGCAAGTAATTCAACAATTTCATTATCGTGTATTTAATACTTGATGTTATATGAAATATGTGTAAATGCCCTTATGGAATTTGACTTGAAGTGATTCAATAATAATTTGATGATAGCTTTATATCTCAGAAATCCTGGGTGACCCTAAGGAATACTTAGGATTTGGATGTCATGACACCATGATTAACGAGATCCCATGTAAGACCATGTCTGGAATATGACATCAACATCGATACGCGATCCCATGTAAGACCATGTCAGAGATATGGCTTTGGCATCGATAAGTGATTTCGTATAAGACCATGTCTGGGATATGGCATCGATATGAGGTCCCGTTTAAGACCATGTCTGGGACATGGCGTCGGTAATGATTCGAGACTTCGTATAAGACCATATCTGGGATATGGCATCGATGTGCAGTTTTATGTAAGACCATGTCTGGGACATGGCTTTGGCACCCTATTTGGTGTATGATAGTCCCGAACATCCTTCCGTATTCCAAGTGGTTCAACGGGCCATTCAAGATCAAGGTTAAAAGATGGAGAAATATGAATAACCTATAAGTAGTACAGGTATGTACGTAAACCTCATGAGTATGGAATTTGATCCGTGATGGAAAATTTAGCATGAGTAAGAAAGAGTAAGATAAGTCGTGTAGTTCAATGACATTAATGTCAATTCTTATTATGTCCATCGTGTGTAAATTGAAAATGTAGTGGTAATTAGTAGCATGTTTAACTCATGAAATTGTATGATCTATGTTGTTTATTAGTTACATACAACTTACTAAGCTTTATGCTTACCCCCTCTCTCTTTTCCTTTTTCTTAGCATCGCCAAGCTAGTTTGGGGATCGTGGACGTCGGAGCTCAAGTCACACTATCAACAAATCTTTTGGGGTATATTTAGTTTAATATAATTAAATATGGCATGTATAAGGGACTTATTATTTTGTTATACGTGTCATATTGGTTGGCCAAAGTGATGGCCCATATTGGTATACTAATTCATTTTGTATATGGCTATGAAGTATGGCTCATATTGATTATTGGGTTGTAATCCTAGATATTGATGCATGCATGAGATGTGTTGAAGCCTTTAAGGTGTGTGATGAGTTGGTTGTTGACAATGAATGATAAAATATGGAATCTATGCTTGATGGATGATTGATGTCACTTGGTTAGGTTATAGCATGGTTTAAAGTAAGGAAATGTTTTGAATGATTCTAGTAAGTTATGGAGACCCAAATATGTATACTTTGGCATGTAATTGTCATGCATGAGTTATACTATGGATGTTTAAGTAAACCATTTATGCCATGATATTCACCATTGGTATATGAGGGTGTGCATGTGTTAGTGAGTGTGACAAAAGGGCTTGGAAAATAGCCTCAAAGTTGTCCACACGGGTAGACACATGAGCATGTGTCTAGGCCGCGTGTGACACACGGTCAGCCCCATGGGCATGTTGTCCGGCTGTGTGTTCCCTGCACCCTAGTTTTACAAGTCAGTATGCATGGTTGTAAACACACAGGCAAAGCCACGGCCGTGTCTTCCAACTATGTGGAAGACACGGCTTCAGGACATGGGCGTGTGCCCAGGCCGTGTGAAGTCTGCACCTTAAATGCAAAAATTAAATTCGCCACAAGGCCTAGCACACGAGCGTGTGACATGGACATATGACCTTTAATTAACCCTGATGTCATAAATATAGAGTTACACGAGCTGAGGACACGGGCGTATCCTAGCCACACGGGCGCGCGAAATCCACACGGCCTACCCACACGGGCGTATGACTCTCCCAACTTGGAAAATTTTTCTTAAGTGTTGTAAAATTTTTAGAAACACCCATTTTAGTCCGAACCACTTCTAATGCATGATTTGGGCATTGTAGGCTCGTATTAGGGACATTATGATTGAATATGAAAAATGTATGAGAAGTTATGATTGTTTAATTGTTAAGTCTAGCAATGCTCCGTAACCCTATTCCGGTGATGGATACGGGTTAGGGGTGTTACACTTTATATCTGGGTTCTTTAACTCCTGGAGTCCCTTCTTTCTTTTTAAACACCCATTTACAACGAACAACCTTTTTACCTTTAAGAAGTTTCACAAGATCCCATGTTCTCTTTTTGTGGAGTGATTCCATCTCCTCTTGCATAGCAAACATCCACTTTTCTGAGTCTTCACAGCTAACTGCCTCAGAATAATTAGATGGCTCTTGGTTTGTATCTATATCTTTAGCCACATTTAAAGCATAAGCAACTAGATCAGCCTCGTCATACTTTTTTAGAGGTTTAATTTCTCTTCTAATTATGTTTTTGGCGATAAAGTATTATGGTGAAGAAGCAACTCTATTCTCAATTTTTGTACTGGCTTGAGAAGTCGACTCTATATTAATCTGATGCTCCACCTGCTTTTGATTTTCTTTATTGGAAGAGCCTTTAAGAGATAAGTTAGGTAGCATAGTAGTTTCATAAAAAAACAACATCTCTGCTAATCACAACTTTTCTATTTTCAGGACACCATAACTTATACCCTTTACACCAACTTTATAACAAAAAAAACACATTTAACGGATCTCGGTTCCAATTTTCCATTATCAACATGAGCATACGTAGGACACCCAAAGATCTTTAAATCTGAATAATTAACAGGATTACCAGACCATACCTCTTATGGAGTCTTTTTCTCAATGGTAATGGATGGAGATCGGTTGATCAAAAAAATGCAGTAGAGGCTGTTTCTACCCAAAACGACTTTGGTAAGTTGGCATTTGACAACATACATCAAACCTTCTCCATGATTATTCTATTCATTCGTTCTGCAACGCCATTTTGCTGTGGAGTATGGCGAATTGTCAAGTGTCTCACGATCTCTTCTGACTTGCACGGTCTATTAAACTCATCAGAATAGAACTCTAAGTCATTGTCTGTGCGAAGGTATTTTATTTATTTTCCCATCTATTTTTCAATCATAATTTTCCAAGATTTAAATGCGGAAAACACATTGCTTTTCTGCTTTAGGAAGAACGCCCAAACTTTTCTGGAAAAATCATCAATAAAAATTAGCATATAATTAGCTCCACCTCTCGAAGGCACTCTGAATGGCCACCTTAGATCAGAATGAATATAATCCAATGTTCCCTTCGTGTTACAGATTTCTCTGGTGAATTGAACTATCTTTTGCTTCTCAAAAAGATAATGCTCGCAGAACTTCAGTTTACAAATTCCTTGCCCATCAAGAAGTCCTTTTTTGCTCAATTATACCATGCCATTCTCACTCATATGCCCTAGGCGCATATGCCAAAGTTTAGTAATATCATCATCTGAAAAGGAATAGGAAGCGACAACTATATCACCAGTAATAGTAAAACCTTGCAAAATATATAACTTGGCAGTCTTTCTCTGCCCTTTCATCACAACAAGGGAACCTTTGGAAATCTTTAAAACCCCACTTTCAACTGTGTATATGTACCTTTTTGAATCAAGAGTACTCAACGAAATTAAATTTCTCTTCAATTCTGGAACATGTCGTACGTCACTAAGTGTTCTGACAATTCTATCAAACATCTTAACTTTAATTGTTCCAACACCTGCGATTTTACACGAAGCATTATTTCCCATCAAAACAACACCTTCAGACACTATTTCGTAAGTTGTAAACCAATCCCGATTGGGACTCATGTGGAAGGTGCAGCCTGAATCAAGTATCCACTCCTCGCTCACTTTAGAATTGTTGATAGAAGCGACTAGAAATTCATCATCGCTGTGGTCTTCAACAACATTAGCTTCACCAGAATTTTCTGGTTGTTTTCCCTTTTGATTTGCAGTTTCTCTTTTAATCTTGTTCTGTAGCTTATAACACTCAGATTTAATGTGCCCTTTCTTCTTGCAAAAGTTACAAGTTTTACCTCTGTTTGAAGACTTCGATCTACCCTTAGATTTACCGCGAGGATTTCATTCCCGTGTCTTTCCACGATCATCATCAGCATTCCAATCTTGTCTCCTATGAACAATGAGACCCTCTCCCTAAGAGTCGGGTTTAACCATAAGATGCTTCATCTTATCATTTGAGGTTAAAGAATCATAAGCCTCATCAACTATGAGAGACTCGCGGCTATATAAAATCGTGTCTCTAAAGGTTGAATAAGACGAGGGCAACAAACAAAGTAGAATCAACCCTAGATCTTCCTTATCATAGTAAACCTTCATGGCCTCCAAGTTTGAGAGAATTTCTTTAAACACTGTTAAGTGTTCATGTACAAATGCACCTTCCTCCAAATGATGAGCATAAAGACGCTACTTCATATGCAACTTGCTTGTTAGAGTTTTCGACATACATGTTTGTTCTAGCCTCTTCCATAATGCAGCGGTTGTTTTCTCCTTCATCACATCCTGTAAAATTTCGTTGGACAAATGCAGATGTAATTATGTTAATGCCTTTCAATCCTTACACTTCTTCTCTTTATCTATTAATGTCGAAGGCATCTTATCTATCCCTAGCAAGGCATCCTCCAGATCCATCTGCGCAAGAACTGCTTGTATCTTAATCTGCCACAACGCAAATCTGTTGTTGCAATCCAATAGTAGAATTTCATACTTCAAAGAAACCATTACCATGACCGAGATGAACAACCTGAAAGCTCAGATACCAATTTGTGAAAATAAAATAAAGAACACAGATTTTACGTGGAAACCCTTTCAGGAAAAAACCACAAGCAGAAAAGAAGAAAATTCACTATGTCGAATTCGAATTATTACAAGAGGAATAGACTATGTCTATTTATAGGTTTGTAAACCCATATTCTAATAGGAATGTAGTAAGATTGAAACATCTTGTTCTAATCAATATAAAATAGATGGAGTTTAATAAGGTTTAAAAAACCTTATTCTAAAATAAAATAAAATAAGTGTAGTTCTATATAGATTTTACTTTTATTTTATTTTACCACTGTATTTTATTTAAATAAGGATTCAGGTCATTTAATTCTAACAATAAGGTTATTGAAATCGAACTGGACCGAGAATTGAGTGGTGTATGATGCATTTAAAACCATCATAAAATTAGAAAGAACTGGTTGAAGAGCAAAAAAAATTGCCTAGTAATTTTGGTCTATTTATTTCAAAAAGAATTAAAAGCTGTAGCTACTGCTTGTCCCAATCTAATAACCATTTAATTTTAAAAGAAATGTTGTTGGTGCTCATTCCATATACAGATATAATGAATCTATTTCTCAACTTGGTCCATCATTTTAAGCTCTATACAGGTTTTGGTTGGGCTCATTTGATTATAGTATGTTTGACAAAATAATAGCAAGAGAGTTTTTCAAAGACTCGTTGTAACACCCCTAACCCGTATCTGTCATCGGAATAGGGTTACGAGGAATTACCGAACAACCACAACATAAATCGTACATTTGTGCAATCATAATTAAAATCTATTCAAATCAATCACTTTGTCCCTTATAAGGTCCTACGAGACCTTAAAAATATGCTTAGAAGTGGTTCGAGACTAAATTGATAACATTTGCAAACTTTAGGAGACTTAGAAAATTTTCTTTGATTTAAGGGTCACATGCCCGTGTGAACAAGCCGCGTGCCTCACATAGCTACCAGACACGCCCGTGTCACAGGCCGTGTGAAAACAGGGCATACATACTGACTTTCACCACACGGCCGAAGACACGCCCATGTGTCTGAGCCGTGTCAAAACTGTAGGGTGGCAAATATGTAACATGACCATGTGTCACACACGGTTGAGACACACGCCCGTGTCTCTGCCGTATGGACAAAAATAGGCCTTTTGTAAAGCCAATTTGCCACCCTTCTGAAGCACACCTAAACCGTAACAACTGCATCATTTATATACATTCAAAGGCAACCAAGACATGCCATTTAATACACAAAACATGTCATCCTATTCACAACCATTTCAATACTCAAAACCATGACCAAAATCATATTGAAACATTATGTCAAAACCAACTGTTTCATTTATCTCCTCTATGCATTTTTTCAACATTTTATCACCTATTTTAATATCACAAAACATTCCATCACAACATCTTATAATAAAGCAACAACATATTATCTTTCAAACATTAACAACTAACCAAATGAACAACCATTTAGCTATATCCACAACTATGGCAAACATGCCAAAATAAGCCAACATATAAGGCATATACATCACATATATCACTTATCAAACACATAACTTAAGCCAACTTAAATGGTCATACACATCATCATTTACAAGCCAAATCTCATGGCTGATATCATAACTCAAAACATACCAAAATGACACTAACCTATACATGCCATATACCATATATACAAAGTTTCAAAAGTAGAAACGAGTTGATCGATAGTGTGATGACGTTTCCCGACAATCCTCGAGTCCGAGCTAGCTTTGATTATCTATAAAACATAGACAATTAACACACAGTAAGCTTTATAGCTTAGTAAGTTCGTAAGTAATTAACTCATTTCGTCAAATAAATGTAATTTAACTATTTTCACATACCAAATTAAAATCACATTAACCACAAACCTTTATCATGTCCCAAAAAACATGATCAAATACTATCTCAATGAACTTTCTCAATGTAATACTCGAATAGGTTCTGTACGTACCTGTACCACCTTGTACTAACCTCTTTCTCAACTACGTCACTCTTTTACTCGTTGAATCGTTTGGAATAGAATTCAGATACTCAAGATCTCAATTGATAAGTACCTATACCATGGCCCGTAGCCAAATCAAGGTATTATTCACACCTGAAGTGCCGATATCATGGCCTGAAGCCAATACATTAGCCTAATGACATGTCACTAACATCCTAAACTATTCCTAAGGTTCAACCGGGAAGTTTCACTTGTCGCTTTCATCATCGAACCCTTTTGTATAGTCATATTCACAATTCAAACATTATCCACAATCTCATAAACACATTTTATGCAATATCAAAGCATATATCATTCATTTATAATAAAATTAACACCTATGAACTTACCTCATATACTAAAACAGCGAATCGAATCGTTTAGTCGATAACTTTAGTTTTCCCCCAATCTAGATCTGAATTCCTCTTTTCTTGATCTAAATGTATTCAAAATTAACCCATTTAATCACCAACTCATTCAATTTAATCCACAAACACATATTTGGACATTTTTACACTTTAGCCCTTAAAGTTTCACATTTATTCAATTTAGTCCTTATTTCATAAAAACATAATTTACAACAATTTCAATTAAACCCAAGCTAGTTGAATTTATATAGGCTCTATAACAGCCCATATTTACCAATATTTCACACATTTAACCACACATTTTCATATTTTCACAATTTAATCCATTTTATGTAATTTCACTAAAAATCACTTTACAAAACATGATAATCTAACAACAAATACTCATTTTTCATCATAAAATATTCAAGAGCTCAAGCATTCATCAATTTCACTTTATAAAATCATCAAAAAATTCAAAAATTAAGACATGAGCTAGCTAGTACTCGAAGTAACGATCACAAAAGCGTAGAAATCATCAAAAATTGATCAAAAATCATACCTTAATCAATGATTAAAGGTGCTAAAAGTTTAAGCCTTAAATGTTCTTCTTCTTCCTTGATATTTCGGTTGATGAATCCATGAAATGATGAACATTTTGTTTTGTTTTAATTAACACATATATTAATTACTAATTTACAAATTTGACCTTGATTTAAAACATTAATAAACATCAAATTTATGCCTATTTATGTCCATTCCCACTATCAATGGGATAATTATATCATAAGGACCTCACATTTAATAAGCCATGGTAATTAAGCACTTTTAACATATAGAATGCAACTTTTGCATTTTAAGCGATTAAGTCCTTTGCTCAAATTAACCACTTAAACGATAAAATTAGCACACAAAATTTTCACACATATATATTCACATACTATAAACACCAAAAATAATATTAAAATAATTTTACGACCTCGGATTTGTGGTTCCAAAATCACTATTTCAATTTAGCTAAAACCGGGTTGTTACACTCGTCAACTAAATTAAAGGATGATATTTTGCTGGAAATCTACAATACTTTCAGCGGATCTTTGTAACCAAACCTTGTTTATTTTCTTGTATTAAGTGTTCCATTTTCTTGGTTGTTTATTGACAAACTCTCTTAAGTGAGGTGGAGAGTTAGTATTGGTGTATATGTTGATTGTGATATTGTCTTGCATTAAATTAGCTTATAAAGGGTTATAGGTAGTTATGGGCTTTAGCCAATAGAGATGGATTGTTATGTTTATTTGATTTGATTTGCATGTGTATAAGTTCCGATAGTTGTTATAGCATCTTGTTACTCAAGTTCGACGACCAGACTAGGTGAGAGGTGTTAGACAAAGTGTCATAAATCTCACCAAAGATTAGATGCACCACGAAAGGAAAGAGCACATAGACATTCGTTATCACTTGCTTGGAGAGGTGGTCACTCAAGGAGATGTTCAGATTCATAAAATTGACACAAAACACAATTTGGCCAGCATGTTGACAAAAAGTCTTCTAGTTTCAAAGTTCAAGCATTGTTTGGACTTGGTAAGTATCTAATGAAGATCCAATTAGGCCCATGATTGGGCTTGGAAAAGGAGTTAAATTGAAATACAAGTCAAGGTAAAGATTTATGGAGTATGCCTCGTATTTCAGACAAAACAGTAAGTGACGTCCCAACGAGATAAAGCTTAACGTCTCAACGAGCAGAAAACGTCATAACGAGAAGAAAGCCTTTGTCCTGACAATGTGACACCTCTTCATCATGATAAAATGAATGCCGGGTTATGACATGATAGCGTGTTCCTCAAGTTTCTCGATTTTCTTCTCTCAGTTAAACTCTATTTTGGTTTCTCACTTAAACTCTTATTAACCTAGTGATATTCTAGTCATAAAAGCTATGAATTTTAGCCTATAAATAGACCTTATTTACCTTAAGTTTATAGAATATAAAATAACACAATCAAGAGAGAATTTTGTGTTTTAGTTTAAAGGGATTTTTTTGGGGGTTTTTCTTTCGGGGTTTCGGGTTTACTATATTTTGACTCTCTCCATCTTGTACTTTTCTCTTATTAGTGAAATCTCCTTTTATCTGTGATTTTTTATCCTCTTTAAGGAGTTTTTCCATGTAAAATTTCTGTGTTCGATCTTTTCAATTTCTTCGTTATCATTCTTGTTCATTGCTTACATGTGTTTATCCCCAACATATTCTTATCACTTTATTACTTGTTTTGGCATGTGCACTTGTGTAACGAAATTTTACTCATCAGGAGGTGTTTGACATATATAAATTTGTAAAACCCAAAAAGAAAAAAAATTTCTCAACTATTGAGTCGTTTTTTTAGCCAATTCCTGATACTAATGGGTTTAATTTGAAACTTTGGGTTCGTTTGTTTACATGTAAAAGGTTTTATAGAAAATATTTTCTGCATTTTCCTGTGTTTGTTTCACAAAAAACAGCTTAGTCAACGGAAAATGACTTACAAGTCAATGTAAAATAAGTCATTTTTCTTATAAAATAACTTACCCTCTTAAAAAGCATAACTCATTTTCTGGAAATAAGCTCCTCAATAGATAATTTTATTTTTATATAAAAATTAACTTAAATCAAGTTTAACATTATTATATTGATAATAAATTTTATTTTTAAAGTATTTAAAATAATTAAAATATTATATGTTTCAATATTATTAAAAAAACATATTTAATTATTTATATTTAGTCATATAATAAATTATTAATATAATAAATATAATTTATTATTTTAATAAATTATTTAATATTTCAATTTTATTTTAATAATAAATTTAAAAAAATATAATTTTAAATAATATTATTCACATATTATTGAAAATATTCAATATTAATATTTTAATAATACATATTTATTACAATTATAAATATATTAATAATAAATATTTTATAGTATAAAGGTTAAAATATGTCATAAGTCTATATACATTTCACAGATTTGCAATTTAGTTTTTATACTTTTATTTTCAAGAATTTAATCCCTTTACTTTTTAAATTTGAAAATCGAGTCCAATTGTTGACATCACTAATTTTTTTGTCAATTTTGTTGATGTCATATTTTTAAATAAAAAATACTCACTTGGTAGTCATGTAATTAAAAAATGACGTTGTAATGAATCTGAATTTAACATAATATTTTAATATATGCAAAAACAATGTAAAATATAAAATTATAGATAAAAATAAATTCAATTAAACAATGAAAAAATAAGAAAATCTCATATGTATGTTTGTTTTATTGAAAACAACTTTTATGAAATATTTTTAACAAATCTATCAAACAACAAAAAGTATTTTACACAGATTTATCTAAACATTAGAAAATATTAGTTTTTTTCCAGAAAAGTAAATCATTTTCCGAAAAATCATTTTTCAGAAATTATTTTCTGGAAGTCATTTTCAGTGAAACAAACAGAGCATTTATTTCCTTTTCTTTTTTATTAGTCTTCTTCTAAATATAATATTTATAACCCTTTGATTGATAAATTTTTTGCTAAAGAAAATGGAAAACCCTTAAAAAAATACTTTAGATTTGCTCTTGTTGTTAAGATGATGATATTTCCTTTAAGGTACATAGAAATAGTCCTTGAAGTTGATCTTTGAAATTGAAAATTAAATTCGGAGTTAAAAAATATGGCTTTGAAAAATCCAATTGTTCAATCAATAATTATATAAGGAAAAATTATGAACATTTAATTTTTATATGAAAAAAATGTGAAAGAATTAATTGAATTTCCTTTTGATACATTGATAATGATTTTTTTTATTTTATAAATTGATTAAGAGATTAATATGCATTCTTTTTATTTTTAATTATTTGATTTTAATTTTTAAATCCACAATAAGCAATACATATCACTAATAATTTTGTTTAGTGTCAAATCATTTACTAAATTAATTAAAAACTAAAATTATGCTAGTTAGAGTGAATTTTTTTGCAAATATTAAATTATTTATATAATTTTATTTTATATTATATTTTTAAAATTTATATTGTCTATTATTTTTAAATGGTGTTTAGTTAATTTATAAAACTAACTTCTTAAAAATATAAACAAATAGGGTTAAGTACCAAATTAGATAGATTCAACTATAAATAAAACAATCAATAGATGTAGAATGCCTTTGTTTTAAAAGCTAAAAGCTTTGGTTAGAATGTTTGATGATCAAATTGGTAGAATTTATAAATGTGAAGGGTTAAATTTATTAAATTATTTATAATTAAGATCAAATTGATAGAATTGGGAAGTATTAAGAACTAAATATGTTATTATACCAATTAGAAAAAGGTTTTTCGTTATCAAGTTAACTGTTGGTGATCAAAACATAACGAATTCAAACATTAGTTCTTGAATTGAAATTTTTTAAAGTTGAGTGATCAAAACAGGAATGTAGACATAATTAGATGAGCATTTGTATAGTTTACCTTGAAATCAAACAATTAGATTTTTTCATAGTTGGATTAAATAGTTGAAGTGCTTAAAAAACATAGAAAAATGTCGATTTGGCTAATGAGATAGTTAGCTCGAGTCAAGGGTGAGCAAAACTTGATTTGATTTGAAAAAATTGAAAATAAATTAGAATTTCGAGTTAATCAAATCAAGTTATTCAATTTTTTCGAGTAAACTCAAACAAGTAATTCAAGTTTCAAGTTCTAGTCGAGTTGAATTTTACAATTCAAATAACTCGAATAATTCGAATAAAATATTGGTGTAAATACCCCTTTGGTCTCTGTCATACCACTAAATGTAACACCCCTTGCCCGTCACTATTAACAGATTAGGGTTATAGGATGCTACAGTAATTAACAAAACATACACATACTATTTTAATTCAAAATTTATCTCTAATCAATCATCAATATATAATCAGTCAATAATCATGCTTTTCATACAAAAATGAGGCTTAAATCAAGGTTTTGAAACTCTAAAATCAATTAGGAAGCAAGCAGGGACTAATTTAAAACAAAATAGAAAAGTAAGGTAAAAATAGAAATTAGGGGGTCACACAGTCATGTGGCCAAGCCATCTAACAAGTTTAGTTCGTGTGTCTTCTTCCACACTGTAACACCCCTCACCTGTATCCAACGCCGGGACAGGGTTCGAGGCGTTACCGGACTTAAACATTCACAAACATACAAAACCAGGTCACCAAATTTCGCCCAAAATTAAAACTTTTCAACCACATGCATATCATCCCTTATATAGGCCTTCGAGGCCAAAAACATACATTAGGGCGGTTCGGGACAAAATCGAAAACATTCGATAATCTTTGGGCTACTTAACAATTTTATAGCTTTGGAGAGTAACACGCCCGTGTGGCTTGGGACACGCCCGTGTCCTCAGCCCGTGTAACTCTCTGTTTATGACGTTAGCAACAGTTTAAGGGCACACGGCCAAGGCACACGCCCGTGGCCAGAGGCCGTGTCTTTCACATGGCTGAGACACACGGCCGTGTCTCTACTCGTGTGGTCAAGACTTAGGCTAATTTCCAAGCCTTTTTGTCATCTTTACATGCATACACATACACGATTTCAATAGCATTCATCATTAGCTCATTATTATGCATTAGTTCCACCTACTTATGATAAGCTAGTCTAGCTACATCGCAAGACATTAACACATATCATGAATAAATAGGCTTACAAGCCAAAATCATTATAAGCCACATCTTATGGCTATAATCAACATTTAATATAAGCCAATACCTTTGGCTAATCACAACAATAGTCATCATAGAAAAACTAAGTCCCTATACATGCCACTCGCATGAAAACATTTCACGTACACATGCCAATACTCCAATGATAATGGCTCGATAGTGCGATACTGCCTCCGACGATCTCCAACCCCGAGCAGACCTGACAAAACTAAAAGAAATGGAAAGGAGGGAGTAAGCTTTTCTCTTAGTAAGCTCGCATGAAAATAATAAGCAATGCGATAACATGCTATTTTCATATTCTTTCTATTTATTCAAATTCCAGCTAAGCTATTCTTTAGTCACAGTCATTAAATTATTTATATTTGGAGCTACAGAACTCCAAATTAAGATCTATTAATTTTCCCAGAAGCTAGACTCATATCTCTTCTTATCATAAAATTTTTAGAATTTTTTGTCTAGCCAATAAGTACAGTTTATTATTCAAAATCTCCCCTGTTTCACTATTTGACAGCTTCAACCTTTCTTCACTAAAATTTATTTATCTCCTAGTACGAGACTCGGATAATGTTCCCGTCTCTTTTTCCTGAAAATAGACTCATAAAGAATTTCATTAATATAAATTTTAACTCATAATTATTTGTTTAAAACTTTTAATGATTTTCCAAATTTAAGACAGGGGAGTCTAGAATCACTTTGACTCTGTCTCACAAGAATTCAAATATCTCATGATATAGAATTCTTTTGCTTTCACTGTTTCCTTTATGTGAAACTAGACTCATTAAGATTTGATTTCATATTTTATTAAGCTTCTAACTCAATTTCCACTATTTTTAGTGGATTTTCAAAATCAGACCAATGCTACTATCAGAATCTAGTTTGGTACAATATAATGATCACTATCATAAGATCATTTCCAACTATCATGAACTTACCATTTCATGGATCCCTTACTCATTTTTCATAATGGAGCTCAATATAAAAGTTATTATTTCTCATGGGCACACTTAGTCATACATTCCAAGTATAGGATAATTCCCTATCACATGCACTCAATCATCAAATTAGTCTCATGACAATGCACCATGTAAATTTGTCTTAGAAGAGCTCATCATACATCCTTTCACTTGTACATATATCTCATGTTAATCCCGTTGAGTTTCTAGGAACTTTCGATGGATTATCCATTTACCGTTAGTTCATAAGAATGATCATTTCAGGTATGCACTCCTGCGAACCTCACATATTACGGTGGGATTACCAGTCCAAGCTAAATCCCTTATAGCGACAAGCACCTTTAATGAGCTCAGATCTAAATTGCCAGTCTAGGCTAAATTCAGACCCTAATCAGATTACCCGTCTAGGCTAAATTCACAATGCACACATATTCTTTGGGAGGTTTGATCACTCAAGGAACACCCGTTCGGGCTAGATCCTTTTCATACTTGAGATCATCGGATTACCCGTTCGGGCTAAATCCTTTCTGCAACATATGCAGGATCTCAATTCACATGTCAATCATGGCTTATCCATCGAATTTCCTTTTTTTAATCTCAATCGAGACATTTTCCAACAAATCATGTTCAAAGATGCATTTCATATGATTTCGTGCCATTAATAAATGCAATCATCATGCATTTATAATTCATATAATTAGACACATTTTGAGTTTACTTTAAGTTATCCAAACTTACTTGTTGAAATATCGTCAGGTACAACCGTGTAGCAATTCATACAACCCATGTAATAGTAATTTAACACTTAATTCATGTAACAATAATTTGCCATTCAATTTCACATGACACAACAAGCATTACATTTTTCCATATCATACACACCATCCATCAACTTCTCTTAAACATATTAAATCATATAATTTATGCCATATCAATAGAGAATTACAATTCATGCATGGTATTGCATTATTATTAACACACGAACTTACCTCGGATCCAGAAACGACAATTTACCATTTTAGTCCATAACCTTGTATTTTCTCGATTTAAGCCCGAATCTCGATTTCCTTAATCTATAATATCAAATTTAGCCTACTAATTAGTAACACTATTCATATGGGTCTAAAAATCATATTTTTACAAATTTTCATTTTGACCCCTAAACTTTTGCATATTTGCACTTTTTCCCCAAGGCTCGAAAATTAAACTTCATCCTATTTTCTTATGTTTTATGACATGATAATCATTTTTCCCTTCTATGGAAACATCAAATTCTCACTCTAACAGGTACTTATGAACATTAGGTATTTTTACCGATTATGACGTTTTACTCGTTTTCACGTAAAATCGCTTAGAAAAAGTTGTTTATCTAACACCCAACACTCATTTTTTACCATTAGACATCAAAATTCATGCATATTAATGCATGCATATTACTCATGGGTAAATTTTTAAACATAAATCCTAGCTCAAAATAATGGTAGAAATGAGTAGATCATGTTACCGAGACTTCAAAAATGTAAAGAACATTAAAAACGGGGTTTGGGATCACTTACAAATGAGCTTGGAAAGCTTGAAAACCCTAGCCATGGTGTTTTTCATGATACATTCGGCCATGAGGAAGAAGATGAGCAAATTTGGCTTATTTTTGGCTTTTTAATTCCTTTAATTACCAATTTACTAAAATACCCTTAATGAAAAACTTTTAAAAACCTATCATACCATGTCCATTTTTGTCCACAAACTTCAAAATGGTATAATTACCATTTAAGGACCTTTAATTTAAAAACTCATAACAATTAGACACTTCTAACATGTAGAACTCAACTTTTGGACTTTCTACAATTTAGTCCTTTTGACCAAATTGAGTGCCCAAACGTCGAAATTTTCGAACGAAATTTTCACGAAATTATTCCGTGAAATAGTAGACCATTAAAATATAATAAAAATGAAATTTTCTTTATCGAATTTATGGTCCAGAAATCATTGTTCCGATTAGGCCCAAAATCAGGATGTTACACACACAATTTTAGTTCTCACACGGTTGAATAACACAACCATTAAATATAACACCTCTCGTCTGTTACCATCACCTAATTAGGGTTACAAGATGCTATGACAATTAACAGGACACACACATGCTATTTCAATTTAAAATTTATCTTTAATCAATCATTAATATATAATCAATCAATAATCATGCTTTTCATACAAAAACGGGGCTTAAATCAAGGTTCTAAAACTCTAAAATCAATTCAGATATAAGTAGGGACTAATTCGAAACAAAATATAAAAGTAAGGTAAAAATAGAAAATAGAGGTCACACGACCATGTGGCCAGGTCGTATGACAAGTTTAGGCTGTGTGTGCTATGGAACATGGTTGTGTTGTTTAATTGTGTGTGAGAACTAAAACCATGTGGAAGGAGACACACGATGTGTCTTCTGACTGTGCAACTAATTGTGGTCATGTATGCAAAATAAAAAAACTAAATTACACAGACCACACGGCCATTCCAAGACCCCATGTATGGCACATAGTCGTGTGTCAGGCCATGTTTCAACTGATGTGACTTGACATGTACCTTCAATAACAAGTCAAACATTTCATGCTTACTTAAGGTACAAGTATATCGTTTACCAATCATTCAACCTGTTCAAATCACACAAAAAACATACCAAAACATGTCATTTGTCTAGTTCTGACTAATATGCCATAGGGTAACATCACAAACAATTATCCAAACTAACATCCAATGTCATTTTCTAACCAATTCAAGCTTGCATATTAATGTTATACAAAATGTTAAATGTCACCAATTCATTAACATCCAACAAACCATATATCAAAGTATATATATAGGCATGTATTCAACAACAGCTTTAATTCTCTTAATCAACTAAAACATCCCAAATCAACAAACAAAATACGATGTCATATCTATTAACCATAAAACAAGTAACCAAAGACCAACTATACATATATGGCATTCAATATTCCATCAACCATGCAATTAAACTTTCAAAACCTTTTCAACTATTTTATCATCACATACCACATCAACCATAATCAACCACATCATTATTAACAAATTTACATGGCTAAGAAATCTCAAATATACTTTAAATACATCTATAACATCTCTAACCCATACCAGAATATATAAATCAAATAAAGACAATTCATATTACTTAACATTCATATAAGAAATTATAGACTATCTCTTATATGAACCCTCAATCTAAAATACACATTAGAAACAAGTTGGGACTAAACCGAGTACTCAAAAAAAATTTCACAAAATTTTAAAATTTTTCCAAGGTATAGGGGACATATGCTCGTATGGTTAGGCCGTGTGGCTCACATGGCCAATAGACACGCCCATGTCACAGACCGTGTGGGCATTTGAAATAGGGCACACAGCCGTGTCCCAGCCTGTGTTAGTACCCTTGTAACTCTCTGACTTGGGTCACACGGCCAAGTTACACGCCCGTGTGCTAGGCCGTGTGGACATAAAAATTTACATTAAATAGGTGCAGGGGTCACACGACCAAGCCACACACCTGTGTGTCAGGCTGTGTGATCAATTTTGAGCATTCTATTTTAAAATTTTTAAGATGCAGGGGACACACGGCTAGATCACACACCCATTTGCTAGACCGTGTATCACACACGGCTGAGACACACGCCCGTGTCTCTGCCCATGTGGACAAAATAAGGTCATTTCCTAACCATATTTCTCACCCAAACTTGTCTTCCACCTACAATAACACTTAAACATATTCCTAAACCAATATAAAACATTTGAATCAAGCCATAACCAAGTCTTATACATATCATATCATCATATATAACCAACTCAAACCATGTTAACATTTTACCTATTAATTAACCATCAATTAATTATACCAAAACATAAATCATCTATAATAAGACTATATATTTATATATATATATATATATATATCAAAATGTATCAAACATAAGCCATTCAAATAGCTATTCACAACAAAAACATTTACATGCCATAAATGGCCAAATTAACCTATACATGCCATTATACTAATGTTGATTTAATAAATATACCGAAAAAGGATGATTAATAGTGTGATGTGGCTCCGACTAGCTTCCAACCTTAACAAGCTTCCGAGTTACTATAAAATAAAGGAAATAAAACAAAGTAAGCATTTAATGCTTAGTAAGTTCATATAACAGGAAATTAACTTACCAAATTAATTCACATTTAAGGTAAGCAAATAAACATGCTCAAACCAATTTGGCCAATTGCCTAAACACATATCCTCATCAAGCTTGTTAGTCATATAATTCACATAAATACCAAGAAACATGAATGATCTCATCAATATTCAATTTCCACATACATGTATTTATGACTTCAAGTGTCTATGAACATGTACATATCATATCTTTATATTTCAAGTATTTCTCATAATAATTCATTTTGAATTCATATCATTTCATATCAAAACTTTACCCGTTGAATTATTTAAACTATCGATGGATACAAGGGTAGTATACATGAAGTATACAAAACTGTAAACCATCAATTCATATTCGGGAATGCTCATATGAGCATATATACGGGAAGCTCTCTCTCCCGAGCCATATAACGGGAAGCTTATCTAGGCTGTATAACGGGAAGCTCATGCGAGCCAGTAACAGGTAGCTCCGAAGAGCCATTAACCAAGAAGCTCCAAATAGCCATTTATCGGGAAGTTCAAGCGAGCCATATCGGGAACCTCCAGAGAGCCATTAATCAGGAAGCTCACAAAGAGCCTTTAATCGGGAAGCTCCGAAGAGCCATATAACGGGACGCTCATAAGAGTTGTGGTGTGTCTACAACACATATAGAATCACAACCAATCGGGATGCTCCGAAGAGCTATTAATGTGAAGCTCGCAAGAACCATATAACGGAAAGCTCGAGAGAGCTATTAACGGGATGCTCTTTCGAGCTGTGGTGTGTCTGCAACATATGCAGGACCACAACCAATTTGGGAACCCAGTATCCAATCGAATTTCATTTATTCAAACGAGACTTAATATTTGTTAGGTATTATCAGATATGTGATCAATTTCATACATATGACATTTATACAATTCACATATACAACATCCAACTCGAACATTTAAATATACACAATTTAGTTACACGAACTTACCTCGACAATGTTCGTAAACTTGTATGCTACTAATTCGTTACTTTTTCTTTACCTCGATCTAGCTCCGTATTTGATCTATCCAGATTTATATAAGTAAATTTAGCTCAATTTAATACAACTCATATTCAATTCAATTCAATTCACATCCTAGGTAAAATTACCATTTTGCCCCTATAATTTTAATTAATGACGATTTCATTCCTAGGCTCAGAAAATGAAATTCATGCAATTTAATCATTATTCCAAGCCTAACTAATTTTTATAGGTAACATTTACAACCCAAGTAATTCGTAAAATTCAAAATTTTCCATAAATTTCACATCTTTACAATTTAGTCCATAAATCACAATTTCATTAAAATCCACTTTACAAAAGCTGTTTATCTATTCAAAACCTTTCATTTTCTACCATAAATTTCATAATTCATATATATTCATCCATGGAAAAACCCTAGTACTTTGATAACTTTACAAATTAATCCCCGAGATAGCCAGATTAAGCTATTACGATCTCGAAATCATAAGAATCATTAAAAACATGATAAGAATACTTACCCAATTAAGCCAAATAAGCTTACTTGAGTTCTCTTCTCTTAGCTAGGGTTTCCAAAAAAAAATTTGGGAAAGATGGTGAAAAATATGATATTTTATTATTTAATTAACTTATCATCTTTTATTATTTCAACTTTCCAATTTAGTCCTTTTCTTTATCAAATTTTCCATGGATGAATCATCATACTTATCTAGTAACCCCTCTCAATAGTTTATTTGCCATATAAGGACCTCCAATTTTGAATTTCATAGCTATTTGATCCTTTTAGCTACTAGAATTCAACTTTTGCATTTTATGCAATTTGGTCCTTTTATCATGTAATCGGTAAAATTTTCTTAACAAAATTTTTATACAATATTTCTATCATAATGTAGACCATAAAATAATATTAAAATAAATTTTCTTTCGGACTCGGATTTGTGGTCCCGAAACCACTGTTCCAATTTCACTAAAAACGGGTTGTTACAACATCAAACGTTTATATTCATAACTTCACTCCTATTACATGCCACATATCCCAAAATAAATGTTTTCAAGTCTACCGAAAGACAGTTGGATAGTGTGATCTTCAAATTTATTTGATTGCCCGGTTCTTCAAAGTGATATTTATAAGAAAACAAGAAAAACAAAACGAGTAATCTTCAAGGAGCTTAGTAAGTTCATAGGTTGAAATTATATAAGTTACCTTGAAAACATAGTTTAATAATTAAAAAAGTCTTTAACTAATATTAACTCTGTCAACCACAAGCATTCAACAGGTGAGGTTCATATACACGAGTCATTTAATCATCTCATTTGTACGATATCAAACATTATCAAGTCACGATATAATATCAGAAATCATGAAAACGTATACAAGTCATCAACAAGGCATCATAATCAAATAACAATTGCATATCATCACCATGTCATTTAACCATTGAAAATCTGCTCGATGAACGATATAAACAGATACAAATATGCGGTTATCCATTCAAGACACGCCAGAATGCTCAACTGAGTCAATCCAACCAAGAACACACTTGGGCACCAAGTGCCTAATTTGTATGCTAACATCCCTCCAGAAACATGGCTGGGCACCTAGTGCCAAGCCCGTAGCCTTTACATCTGCCCCTAAAAACATGTCAAAATCACTATAAATATAAACTCGGTAATCTGTAACAAATGCTGGACTCCGGTATATTCAGTGAATAATAACAAGTCGAGAATCATCATCTCATCACAAGGCAATCCCGTCCGACGTGCAAAATAACCTATTGGCATGCCAATTGTATCCTATCTTATGTTCATCTGGGCTCGATACATAAAATCACGTAACACTTTACAGTTCAATTACATTTATCATTGAATCAATTTGATACAATTTAATTAAATATACACATATTCAACAAATCATAAACCACAAGTCGATATAGTATTATATATTATACTAAATTAAATCGTATGAGCTTACCAAGGCTAAGCAATAAAAATTGCAATATTAGAGACTAATAAACAATTTTCTCTTTTTCACAATTATCCACCGACTCTTGATCTAAACAATAATTATTTCAATTATCAGCCCAAATACTTTATAATAACCCATTCAATGCATATGACTTCTTTAAGACATTTTTTACAATTGCCTTAAACTTTTATATTTTATATAATTTAGTCCCTAAAATTGAAACAAGTTCATTTTTCATAATTAAGCCCAAAACTATTATGTCGAATTCATTATCATCCTAAAATAGATCTCAAGTGATGAATTTTACAAGAAATTCATGCCATTTTTAATAATTTAACAATTTAGTCCCTAAACTCAAAACTAAGCAAAACCACTTTACAAATTAGTCCAAACTCATCATCAAGCTTCAAACCAAAGCATTAACATCTAAAAAGCTTCAAGAACATCAATGGCAAGTTTAATTTTGAAAGTTTCACAAAATAGCCCCTGGACTAGATAGATTAAGTTACAACGATTTAAAAAACATAAAATTCATGAAAAACGAGTGAAAATGAACTTCCACGCAAGTTTATAAAAAAGGCCGAAGGTTGGAGGTTTAACAACAATGGTGTTCGGTGGTGAGATTTCAAAATGGAGAAGATGACAACTTATACTTATGTTTTTAACTTTTATGCACACTTTAATAATGGCTCTATTTGCTAAATTGAACCATTTCCTCAAATAATTTTAAAAAATTGATATTTCCCTACTTTCTTTTCATTCGAAATATTGGAAAAATACACACACACATATAGATAAAATGCATACATCCACTTATAACTCTTCTTGATTTTTAAATCAAAAGAAAAATGCTCTTAAGAGTTAGTTTATCATTGAGGTTAAAAAGTGTTGTGAAAAAGTATTTTCTAAAAATTTAATTGGGTTTATCATCATGTAAATAAGTACTTTTGGAAAGATAAAATGTGTATTTTAGACATGATATTAAAAAGCAAAAGATTTAATGACGAGATAAAAATATAAATTTATTAAAAAAGTGATTTTCTAAAAGCTAAGTTTAGACTTGGCTTAAACCCGAGATTAAAATCAAGTTTGGTTTGAAAATATTTTGTTTATCTAAATTTTTTATTTAAAATCAAGCTTTGAGTTGAAAAATACTTTCAACATCAATGGTAAATTAGAATTTTAACCCAAGCCAAAAAGACAAAAGTGCTTTTCAATGCATTTACTTTTTATTCGCCCATTAAATCTTCTATATTACAATATCATGTCTAAAATTAACATACACTATCAAAATTTTTCAAAATTATTTTTTGAAAACTTTTTTTCACAACATTTTTTAAAAATACATTTCAACTTCAATAATAAAACTAGTCTTAAATATACTAAAATTCCCATTCTTCTAATTATTTAATAACAAAATGTTAACTATATTAAATCTCAAACAAAATAAAGATATTAAGTGCAAATGAGTTGCCTGAAATGTTAAAAATAATGTCCTTAATACTCTAAAAAGAAAGGTAATGTCCTTCACAAATGCCATTGGTTAAGTCAAGCGAATCTAATATATTTAGGTACATAGTAACATTAAAGGATACAAAGAGTATATTAATAAATGATATTTAAGAGTATTGTAACAGTCTGATTTAGACCCTAATCGGAACGGTGGTTTCGGGACCACGAATCCGAGTCAGAAAAAATATTTAAAAATTATTTTCTATGTTTATTTTGTGTGAATTTATACCTGTGAAATTTTCGTGATTTAATTTTGTCGTTTAGGTGTCCGATTAAATAAAAGGACTAAATCGCGTAAAATGAAAATTCAGTGGTTATTTCTAAAAGGGGTTGAATTGCTAGTGGCTTTTTAAATTGAAGCCTTAAAATGGTAAATAGGCCATAATTAATGTTTGTGGACGATAGTGGCCATAGTTTATAATAATTATATGTTATAATAATAAGGTTATATAGGTAATTTAGTTAATAAACTTATATTTAATAAAACCAAAGTTAAAAATACATGTTATTTCATTTGCTCATCCACCGAAACTCAAGAAAAGAAAAGAAGAAAGAATAAAAGCTAGGGTTCGGCTTATTTGGAGCTCAATCAAAGTTCGTTTTCTTGTCAGTTTTGATAATTTCTACGTTTTTGAGATCGTTGCTTAGTAATCTTCAAAACCCAAGCTTTAATTTTTGATATTGATGAGTATTTTGAGTTGTGCCATTGTTGATAGTTTGTGATTTTTGTTGTTTGATGATGAAAAATGAAAGATATGTTTTAGATTAATATATTTTGTATTAGAGTTTTTGGATGATTTTGAGTAATTAGGACTTAATTGCAAAAAAGATAATTTGAGGGACTAAAATGATAAATTAATGAAATATATGGACTTGTATGTAATGGGTAAGATTCGGCTAAACATGGGTATTTGGAAATTTTGTGTATTTTGTGTTTTGTACCGTAGGGACTAAATTGTAAAAATTGTAAATGTTAGGGGTAAAATGGTAAATTGCCCATTTATGTGTTTTTGGACTAAATTAAGTGAAAATATGTTTGAATGAGCTTAATTTGAATATGTTTAGATCAAGAACCAAAGAAATCGAATTTGGACCAACGAAAAACGAAAGTTGTCGACTAGCAGCCTCGTCCCGTTTTATGAAGTCCGAGGTAAGTTCATATGCAAATAGATGTGTTTATTGATAATTATATGTTATATTTACATGCTGTTATGAAATATTAAGATTAAATTATGCTATGGCCGAATGTGTTTGAATATGGTTACCACACTTCTGAGTTCGATTTGACCGAGAAACGACGTTCGAAAGCCCCGTATGAACCTTAGGAATAGCTAGGATACATATGTCATGATATAGGATTCTGATATATGTGTGCAAGTAAGTCCATGGCATCGATTTATGATTATGATATGTGTTTACGAGTAAGACCCTGTCTGGGAGAGTGGCATCGATATGTGGCTACATGTAAGACAGCTTCTGGGACGTTGGCATTATACGATTTATGTGATTATCCGAGTGTCCTATCCAATTTCAAATGGTTCATTAGGCAAAGGTAAAATGTGATCGGATGTGTTATATGAGTAAAAAGGGACAAATATGATTTAGTTATTTAGTTATCAATGATAAGGTAAATATGTGACTTGTTGATAAAATGTGTTATGTGTGATATAAAGAATAAACTTCCATGGTTTAAATATGTGTATTCGGCCTTGAACAAATGGTGTAATTATTATGGAAATGATTCTTGGATTTGCATTTATATGTACCCATGTATATTCGGCTATGAAAGTAATTCATGTACATGATGTTATAACTAGATTTTTGAGCTTATATAAATGTTTGTATTGGTAAATTTTATTACATAATGACAATTTAACTTAGAAGGGCAATTGTTACTTGGTAATAAGATTATGGGAGCATTCAGCTAAAGTAGTATTGTGCATGAGATTGTAGTATTTATCTCAAGTGTAGGTTTAAGGTTATGCTTTGATAATGATAATATAATCCAGCAAGTTTAAATCAATTTGAATATAATTTTAAGTTGTTTATTTGCTTATGACTTACTAAGCTTTGATAGCTTACTCTCTGTGTTATGTTTACTTTGTTTTATAGATTTTGAAGTCAAGCTACAAGCTCGAGGACTGTCAGCCAAGCTCATCACACTATCTACTGCTTTGGTACCTTTAAGCTAAACTTAAATTATGGCATGTATAGGCTGGTTTTGGAGTTATTTATTTTGGAAATGAATGTATATTCAAGCCATGCGAAAATGGCTAAATTCTTAAATTGGTTTTGGATGTGTTTTGGTTGTAGTTATTTCTCTCTATTTGAAGTTGGTTATGTATGATCATGGTATGTGCTCTTTAGGGTTAGTTAATATGTTATGAGTGAATTAAACTTTAGTTAGGTTTATGTGTGTTTTGTGCGTTGAAATGGTTGATGATTTGGGCAGCACCTATGTTTAATTCGATTATAGCTTTTGCATGAGTTTAAACATATATATGGAAACGGTTGACACATTTTGCTAAAGTGTTGTTATATGCATTGGTGCTAGGGAATATATTCGATTATGTTCTAGTTTGATCGGGATTGATTTTGTTACAAGTATTATATGTTAAGTTTGGTTGTTTGGTATGGTTTACTAACGATTCATTATTTTAACAAATAGTTTGGAGTATGAGTTGAATTAAAAAAAAATGTCTAGGATGGATATATTCAGCCTTAATACTTAAAATGTTTTGGGAACTATGTTATATGATTATGAGGTGATTATAATGAATAATGTACATGTATGATCGGTTATAAAATGAAAATGAATGAGACGATTATAACCAACTTGATTATAGTTATATGTTTATGTAATTATTTGCACATATAATGAAGCATATACATATGCTATGATATAATGTTTATGGTTTGGTAGTTAAGAGACAAGTTGATAGTAAAATGATTGAGTTATTATATGTGCTCGAAATTGGTTTAAGTCAATATGGTGAAATATGTTTGGGCTTGGTGGAGCGTAGTTGCGTCTTTTAGGTTTGATTGCTCATTAAACCATAAATGCGACTTGCGATAAAACCTTTCTCAAATGTGATTAAGTGCATATATATATATATCTATACATGTATATTTGATTGGATGTATTAACTTATATTAATGTATAAAACATGTAAACTCATGTCAACTATGAAATCATGCCGCATAAATTATGAATTGAAATTCGTATTGTCTGACATGTAATTTGCACATATGCAATTCTTTTATAATAAAAGAATATGGTAGGACTGATGTTAAATTAATAAAGTTGTAGGTTAGTTTTATATATTCTATATACATATATAGTTTGTGTTGACATATATGGGACTATGTTTTTAATTTTGTTGTATTATAAATGATGAGATTTTAAGCTTGATATTAGATTAAGTTACGAGTAATCATGTCATTTTAAATTTTGAATTGTAAAATGTGACGCATGATTATATGAACTATGATATGATCGGTAATGCCTCACAGTTCTACTCCGGCGACAGATAAGGATTAGGGGTGTTACAAGTATAGAGTAAAAAATACATTAAAAATATCTTGAAAATCATGATTGTAAAGAGTGCATTAATAATTTTAAAAAGATTTCCCAAATTGATTTTTACATACATTTATTTATTTATGAGTTTCACTTTAAGGGTATTTATAAACGCCAAGTAAATATTTTATTACAATTTTATTAAATAAAAAGTTAAGTTTACAATATTAATTTCCCTCAATTAAAAAATTAAACTAAATTTAAGCTAATTGAATTATTAATAAATTTATATTCTGGTTATTTAACTTTAAAAAAATTATAACATAGTCACTAAATTTTTCGATGTTTTTATTTAAGTCACTAGGTTATTAAAATTATTGTCATATGACTTTCTTCGTTCGCACTGCCTACACCAATTGAAAGCTTCCCTTATCCTACTCTTGTATGGTTTAGTTTTTTTTCTTAAAATGTCTTTAAACTTTATGGTTCTACAAACCAAAATCCGAGTAAATTTGTTCTTTTACTATCTCTGACGCTAACTATTAGATTAACTTGGATCTAAAGTATTCTTTGCTACTCATTGGTGGATACTGTTTCAGTGTATCGATCATTGACTCATTGCTTAGAGTTAGCCAATGAAACTTTTGAAAAAACACTTAATAACTCCACGACTTATATAAAAAATTTCAGATAATTCAATAAATATCTTTTAAATTTTTTGAGATTTAGAGATCAAAATATAAACTTAATAATAATTACTCTTAAAATTTTTTTTATTACATTATTTGTATATTACCATAATCAATACCACCTTTAACTATAAATACCTTTATTAAAGTTTATCTAAATAAACTTTTATCTTCAATACGATACATTTAATTTTTTTTATCTTACATTATAATATTACTATAATATCAACTTTCATCTCCATCATTCTTTTTATATTTATTATAAATAAGCGCATTATTCGTTCAAAATAATTTTTTTTCAAGAAAATAACAAAACTTATAAAAGAAATCCTGTGGGGAAAATGACCGTTGAATTCAATCTGACATACCACGTCATCACTGAGACAGTACTCCCCTCGTAGACTGTGACTCTACTCTGCATTAACACTTACCCAAAAAACATAGCAATAATCTATAAAGAAAGAAAGCATAATTAAAAGAAATTAAATGTCAAATATGTATTCCCCTGTGGTGGGCATTAGTTGCTAACGGTGCACATTATTTGAATCTGGACCGTCTGTTTTCTGACACAACCTCTGATCTATCTATCAAGGATCCTAGACTGGTAAATAATACTGTACAAACTAACAAAAATCCCTGCTTCCTTACAACTAAACAAAAACAAAAACATAAAGGCCCCTCTCTAGCCACTTGTTTTCTATTTCCACTTCCAAAATTTCTCCCCCTTTTTCCCACTGTTTTCTCAATCTGGGGTTCTTTTGTTTTTGGCGTCTGTCCGGTTCTTTTTGCGCTCCAACTTAATACCTTTGTATAGTTTTCAAAGATTGATGCTTTTCACTCAAAATGGCTATTTTACTGCTGCTATTGCCTCTGCTTGTTTCAGCTGTTTATGGTGATGAAAGTAAGTCTCTTTGAAGCTATACTTTACTGCTTCCAATCCTTAGGCTATACCTCCCTCTCTATATTTGTGTTTTTGTCTTTGCTGATATTTCTGCTTATCTCTGTTGAAAAAAACCTTTTAAATTCCTTGTTTCAGTGATGGTAGTGTGTATTTTCCTTGGGAGGGTGCTACTTATTCTGTTTAGCACTCTAATCATCTTCATTTGATGTTTCCTTGTGTTCATTCATAGTGGAATTATTAAATTTTAAAAACAAAAATTATTGTGTTGTTGTAAATCAAAATCTTACTTTAATTATTTTATCATGAAACTTTATTTTTATTTTCTGTAGAAACTAGACATTCTAATGTTAAAGAGTGAGGAAGAGCGAATGGTCTTACCCTTTTGCAGTCAAAGCAGGGGCCTCTGTTTAAAAGTCTTTCCCCTTTGTTGGAATTTCTTCTGGTCTTTCCTTTCACTATCTGCAATGGGAATCTCAGCTAATAATGCATTCCAGCTCATATGGTCCTTTACCCCAGTTTGCACTTACATTTGACACAATACTTTAGAGGACCAAAATAACCTCATTCAATGCAAGATCTCCAAGTCGTTAAAGGTGTTGGTATCTTAGGAATATTTATGTACATTGGAGGGTAGTATTGTCATCTTAATGGTGTATAGATAACATGTTTGCCTAGTTGGTCCCGTATGTTATATGTTGAGTTCCATCACCTCCCTGAACCGTTTCTTATAGGAAATAATTTAAATATTTTAAAATGAGTTCTCAGTTCATGTGCTTTGGTATTTTTTATGATGGATGTTGCTATGACATGTCTGATGTCTTATTGTATGTTTGTTTAAGTTGTTAGGAGAATTGTAATGAAAAGAAAACTCTTATAATATATATATATATCATATTAATGTTGGTTTCGAGGAATAGACAAGTATAGGAGGATTATGTTACTTATATAGTGTGATATGTTACCCACCTTTGAGCTAATTCGATTTAATATTCAAAATTTTGCTCCAAATTCAACATTTTTGCTTCTGTTTCTTTCCTAAAATGACTTGGGAACCTTTGAGTCAAAACTTACTGCTGAAGGAAAGTATGAGATTGACCCGAAAGATTATATCGTAACTTATGTTGAACTTCATGCAGAAGTCTTTAAGATATTGCTTGAATATGAGGAAGCATTCTCCTTCTAGAAGCACTCGCCTTTAAGCCACATATGCCTTCTGTACTTGGTTATAATTATTGTATTGTCTTGTAAGTCTCAAGGTGGAAGGTGATAAAGAGATAACCGGATCAAGCACATATTTGAACTTTAATCCTACATTGGTTTATCTCTGCAATAAAAGATAAAATTCCTTATGGTTGCGTTGCTATGTTTGACCTAAACCTATTTGTCAAACTCATGCTGATATGCAGCTATTCGTTATTAAAAGGACTGTTTGAAGCAATATGCACTATGGAAGTTAACATATACTGATGAATATAATCATATTAATGATATCATCAACATATTTCTTTTAGGAATGAACTGCAATATTCTATTTAATGGAGTCAATGATATCATCAACATATTGACATTGTTAATCTCTTGTCAAGATGGAAGACCTTTCATTTTTCTTGGATATCATGTCTTAACATTGGCCTATGGATCTTTTTATGCAGAAGCCTTTATCGGAGTGAACATTGGAACGGACCTTTCCGACATGCCCAGCCCTACTCAAGTGGTAGCCCTTCTCAAGGCTCAGAATGTCTGGCATGTGAGGCTTTATGATGCTGATCGAGCTATGCTCCTTGCACTTGCCAACACAGGTATCCAAGTGACTATCTCTGTCCCCAATGAGCAGCTCCTTGGTATTGGTCAGTCGAATGCCACTGCAGCCAACTGGGTGGCCCGCAATGTTATAGCCCATGTCCCTGCTACCAACATCACATCAATAGCTGTTGGGTCCGAAGTACTAACTGCGCTCCCAAATGCTGCTCCTGTCCTAGTTTCTGCCTTAAGGCTTATCCACTCTGCCCTTGTTGCTTCAAATCTTGACAGTCAAATCAAAGTCTCTACACCACATTCATCTTCAATTATTCTGGACTCTTTTCCACCTTCTCAAGCCTTCTTTAATCGTTCATGGGATCCTGTCATGGTTCCATTGCTAAAGTTTTTGCAGTCTACTGGGTCGTACCTTATGCTCAATGTATATCCGTATTATGATTATATGCAATCAAATGACGTGATCCCATTGGACTATGCTCTTTTCCGGCCCCTCCTTCCAAACAAAGAAGCTGTGGATGCTAACACACTCCTGCATTACACTAATGTCTTTGATGCTATTGTTGATGCAGCATATTTTTCAATGTCATACTTAAACATCACCAATGTTCCGATTGTAGTCACCGAGTCTGGTTGGCCTTCTAAGGGTGATTCATCTGAGCCTGATGCTACGGTTGACAATGCTAATACATACAACAGTAACTTGATCAAGCATGTACTTAACAACACTGGGACTCCTAAACACCCTGGGATCGCAATTAGTACCTACATTTATGAGCTTTACAATGAGGATTTGAGACCTTCGCCACTCTCGGAAAAGAACTGGGGGCTATTTGATGCCAATGGAACACCGGTTTATATTTTACACTTGACAGCTGCTGGTACTGTTTTTGCAAATGACACTACAAACCAAACTTTTTGTGTTGCGAAGGATGGTGCTGATCCGAAGATGTTACAAGCAGCTCTTGATTGGGCTTGTGGACCTGGGAAAGTTGATTGCTCACCTTTGTTGCAGGGGCAACCATGTTATGAGCCCGATAATGTGGTTTCCCACTCAACTTATGCTTTCAATGCATACTTCCAACAGATGGGCAAGTCTACTGGAACCTGTGATTTCAAGGGGGTGGCTACCATCAGTACAACTGATCCAAGTATGTGACTATGAGATTTGTTCTTATAGAATAGGACATTAGATATTGTAGTTTTTCATTTTATGGTTTACTCACTGGTATTTTTATAATCATTGTTACCTGCTGATGATTTGGTGTTTTCAAGATATTGACTTACGAACGTTATTGATTGGTGCAGGTCATGGTTCATGCATATTTCCTGGAAGGTATGCTCCTAATTATTTCTAGTTCAAGCTATATTATGATGAACATACAATGGCTTTAATGAAATCTGATGATCGTATGACTTTGTTTTTGTCTGTAGTTTTGGAAAAAACAGCACCATCACTAACGGTACATCACTGGCTCCTTCGTCGAATGACACGAGTTTAGGCTGCCCAACACTATATTTCTACAGGAGTTGTTCGTTCACAACCTCCGTGATAATAGGCGCTTTCCTAACGACTGCTGTTTTCTTGTAGAACTTGTTTGTACTTTACCCTTTGGTTTTAACAACATTCAATCGTTTCTGAAAATTCGATTCCATCTCTGTTGGAATACTTGCAGCACCCAATTTTGTT
Organism: Gossypium longicalyx; assembly: GCA_025698465.1. Taxonomy (NCBI): domain Eukaryota; kingdom Viridiplantae; phylum Streptophyta; class Magnoliopsida; order Malvales; family Malvaceae; genus Gossypium; species Gossypium longicalyx. The sequence goes on from CM046995.1 coordinate 51,786,898, forward strand.
TCTCCTATTGGGGTCGAGTCGAAGGATGGAAAATTTAACTGAACATATGGATAGCAAGTAGTGTTTAGATTGATTTGGTTCGTTGCCATTGGAGTCTGTACAAACCAACTATGAGATTATTCAGGATTTTTGACGTGTAGCTATCATATTCTTTAAACTTAAATTTGAAAGTGTCCATTGATATTTATTTCATCAAGGTTATCTTGTGAGGTTCATTTGATTGTAATTGGTTCAAGTGCATATATCTCATGTTCGAATAATCTCTCTCAAATTTATTCAAAATCATCAGACTTATCATGGCAAACACTACAAATCCACCCTATTGAACCGGTTGAAGCTATCTGCATGTTGGCATGTTGAGTACAGCATGGCTTATTACAGAAACTGCATTTGGGAAGCTGAATCCAGCAATCTGGGCAAAGAGTATCAGCACAAACAGTTTCTTCCAAGTCTCCATTTTCGACACACTTGCCACATTCTTCACACCTTGGAATGCAGAACATGCACATCCTACATCCAGTCATTGAATTCTCTCTCTTCCTTTTGCATTCCTCTCTAGGACAATCAAATACAACCCTTATTTCATTGCATTTGGGACAAAGTTCCACATCAATAACACTCCCAAGTTCTTCCCATCTATATGCTCGCAACCTTCTGTAATTATGATATAAGAGAGGCTGTCTCTTTTGCTGAATCTGCTGCAGTTTTTGGTTTGTTTGGAGGTAAAATTGAAGCCTTTCGAGGTGTTCTTTCTTCATGTTGGCAATGCCGTTTATCCAAAGGCTTTTTAGGCCATCTTGGCCGTCGGATAGCTTCTGCAGAGCTCTTATTACTCCATCAGGGGTTAAGCCAGTGCAACCTGGTATGTGAAGCTGAATTAACATACAAAACAACTTCTTAGTTTATATTAATGTCTTAATTACACAAGTTATGTTTACTGCAAGGGAAAGAAAATCATAATTTAGAGTTGAGTCTAGTTGTTTTTGATCCACAGATATATAAGATAGAGGAAAACGAAACCCTGCCATTGAAATCTTATCCATTCCGTATCCTAAAAGGAAGTATATTTGGAAAAAGAATAATAAAAAAATTCGTACCTTACTGATAAGAGGGTTTTGGTCGATAACCCTTTGAAGCCCATCATCTGTAATTTTGGCACAGTACATGAGAACCAAGGTTCTTAGCCTACCATTTGCCTTTGAAGCAATTTTCATCAGAATCTCATCTGACAACCTCAAGCTCAAAGGCCTTTCAACGATGATGTTTAGCCATGGGAGTACATCCTTTTCCACTGCATCTCTCAGTGACCTGCAAACTTCACTCATGGACAGAAGTTCAAATAATGGAAGGTAGGCTAAGACAAGAAACAAAGCCTCATGGGGTGGCCCTGCAAAACTGGATTGTTTATGTGAAAGGGTTGCAAGTTCCATGCTCTTTGCAATCTCCATATTGTTTCGATGAAAGAACTGTCTAGATTATATATAGAGAATATAATTCCTTAACAAATAAGCGACCAAAATATGCCCTAAACTAAAGGAGAAATAAAATGAAGATGTTGACAGGAGGGAGGAAGGGGTTCAATTGTGAGTTTGTCAAAATATGTAATCCATTTTTCTTGCCCTCGAAGGATTTGCTCCATAGTTGACTAGCTTTAAATTCAACCATATGACTGAGTTTTTTTTTTTTTGTTAGTTTTAAGAAAAAATGGAACATTAAACTAAAAAAAATGTTAAACTGATTACAATCTGATCTTAAGATTGTTGTGTTAAACACCTTCTATAATTACACTATGGTAGTTTCAATCATTTACATTTTTTAACTATAAGTTGTTCACCATCCACAAACAAGTCACTGTTGACCTGTCTGTCCTTGATGGAAAGACGTGCAAAGGGAGTAGCAACTTGGAGATATGGACCTAAGTAGAGCTTTCTCCTGGTATCTATCCAACCCTTGTCCAACAATAAAGATAATGTATTTGTTGGTGTTAAGAACAAAAGAGCAACTAAGGTTTAGCAAAAGCTTGAGCAGCAAGTCTCGATTCTTGCTGAAGAAACAAGCAGAATTCAAGAACAGAAAATAAAAGCAAAGAAAAGATGGACAATATTTGAATGAAAAAAATGATAATTTTCATTAAGTTTTAACAGTGGCATAATGCCAATACAAATACCAAACATTTTTCTGATGAAAGTAAGGCTAACATCACCTAAACATTACCTAACTCTACTAATTACATTGAAACTTGAAAAAGTAAACTTGCAAACTTAGTAAAGTTGATTTATCAGCTCAAATGTCAACAAAATGCATCAAGTACATTAACAACTTAGTTCTAACTCAACTAAGTTACAAAACATCATTTGAAGTAACAAAATAAACTGAAAATGGACAGCAACATTGAGCTTCAGCTGCTGCATGCATGGCTCGAGTGCATGTACTGCCCCTTGGCTGCATGTGTTGTATGGAGACCAACTTCAACACTCCTCGGTTTCCATGCAACAAACTCCCATTTGCTCTCTTAACTTAGTAAACCTTGACACACTAAGGGGTTTTGTCAAGATGTCAGCAACTTGATCAAGTAGCTATCAATTCTGCTATACCAGGCCCTTGGTGCCTGTTTTAAGCCATACAAGGCTTTCTTCAATTTGTAGACCATGTCTTCTTTATTAGCTACTTTGAAACCTTGAGGTTGCTCAACATAGATCTCCTCTTCAAGGAATCCATTCAGAAAATCTGACTTCACATCGAGTTGGCAAATTTTCCACTGCATTTGTGCTGCTAAGGCAACTAGCAGCTTGATGGTGTTTAGCCTGGCCACTGGTGCAAATGTCTCCATGTAGTCTAAGCCGTATCTCTGACTGAACCTTTTAACAACCAGCTTAGCCTTCAACTTATTCAAGCTCCCATTAGCATTGTGCTTGGCCCGATAGACCCATTTCACCCCAATAACTTTTCTGTTGGCTGGTCTTTCAACCAATTCCCAAGTGTGATTCTTTTCAATCATGCTGATTTCATTAGCCATTACATGTTTTCAATTTTCATGAACTTCAGCCTCTTCAAAACAGCTTGGTTCTACCTGAGCTACTTGAGCCCTCTCATAAATGTCGGCCAATGTCCTTGTGCCCCTGATTGGTTCATCATCAACATCCATCTTAGGACCATTTTGATCAGCCTCAGTCTGATCAGCCATAAGGTCTTCAGAAACTGACTCTGGCTCATTCTTCTCTCACTTTCAGTTTGCCTTTTCATTAAACACAACATCTTTGCTTACGAGCACTTTGTTTGTTGAAGGATCCAAGATCCTATAACCCTTCTTGACTATGCTGTAGCCTATCAGAATGCCTTCTTAAGCTTTCTTATCTAGCTTGCCTCTTTTTACAACTGGTACTTGTGCATAACACATGCAACCAAAGACCTTCAAATGAGCCAATGATGGCTTGAACCCGAACCAGGCCTCAAATGGTGTTTTGCGAGCCAAGGCTTTTGTTGGAAGCCTGTTTTGAATGTACACAGTAGTGTTGACTACCTCAGCCCACAAGGTTTTGGGCAAATTCTTCTCAAACATGAGGCATCTGGCTATATCCATCAGGCTTCTATTCTTTCTTTCACTTACACCATTCTGTTGAGGTGTGTAAGTGTTAGTGATCTGGTGTTTGATGCCTACTTCATCACAAAAGGCTTGAAACTGAGCTGGGATGAGAATTTGCCTGTTGAGTCTACTAAGTATATGATTAAAGTGTCGAACCCTTTAGGCAAATATGTTCTAGTTGATAAAGTTTACAAGAGATGTCCTTTAATGATTAGGGGTCACTATTTTCTGGCTGACTTAATGCTTTTACCATTTGATGAGTTTGATGTAATTCTAGGAATGGATTGGTTGACTCTACATGATGTCGTAGTGAATTGTAGACAAAAGATTATTGAATTGAAATGTCAAAATAATGAAATTCTTTGGATTGAACCATATGAGTTAGGTGAGTTGCCTATTATGATTTCGTTGATGTCGGCTCAGAGGTATGTAAGAAAAGGTTGTGAAGCTTATCTTGCATATGTACTGAATACGAAAGTGTTTGAATTGAAGATCGAATCTGCGCCGGTAGTTTGTGAATATCTGGATGTGTTCCTAGAGTAGTTGCCTGGATTACCACCGATCAGAGAGGTTGAATTTATTATTGATTTAGTGCCGGGAACTTCACTGATATCGATAGTTCCGTATAGAATGGCTCTGACATAATTGAAAGAATTGGTGTTTCAGTTGCAAGAGTTGACAGATAAGGGTTTTGCGAGACCGAGTTTTTCACCCTGGGGTGCACCAGTGTTATTCATCAAGAAGAAAGACGGATCCATGAGACTTTGTATTGATTATCGTCAGCTTAACAAAGTTAAGATAAAGAACAAGTATCCTTTACTAAGGATTGATGATTTGTTCGATCAGTTGAAAGGGGCAACGATGTTCTTGAAGATAGACTTGAGATCAGACTATTATTAGCTGAGAGTTAAGGATTCGAATGTACCAAAGACCGCGTTCAGAACAAGGTCGGGCATTAAGAATTTCTTGTTATGTCTTTTGGATTAACAAATGCTCCTGCAGTTTTTATGGATTGATGAATCGAATCTTCAGACAGTATTTAGATAAATTTGTGGTTGTTTTTATTGATGACATCCTGATTTATTCCCGAGATGAGTCTGAGCATGCCGAACATTTAAAAATTGTATTATATACCTTGAGAGATAAGAAATTGTTTGCTAAATTCAGCAAAAGTGAGTTTTGGCTTCGAGAGGTTGGATTTTTGGGACATATTGTTTCAATAAAAGTGAGTTTTTGTATTTTTTATCACTTTTTTTTGTGAAAAATATTTTTTTATACTTTAAAATAGTGCCAAGAAATAGTATGTAAAATTTCAGATCGTTTGAAAAATGTTTACCCACTAAAAATATTTTTTTCCCAAAAACTTGCTGAATAATAGGAAAAAAGACTATTCTAAGATTGTTCATTAAAAATCAGTTTATAAGAACACAAAGAACACCTAAAACACCTGAATCTGACACTTAATGATACAAAATGAACTGAAGAAGCAGAAAAAGGATTGAATTCAAGTTGTTTTGACTCGAAAAGGAAAGATTTGGATCTATTCTGAAAAAAAAACAAATTTAGTAATAAAGAAGTCGAAAACAATAAAAGAAGAATTTTGAGAACAAATAACAAATAAAAATAATAATATGGAAATAAATAAATAGACGAAATTTAAAATGGAAGATGGATTGACTAAATCGATGGTGATGATGGATAGAAGAATAAATGTCCAATTAAACCCTTTGAGATATAAATCCCAACAAACTCAATTAATGGCTCTAATCAACCCTTCAAGAAATAATACTTGGAAAATTGAAGGGTGAAGAATGGATTCCCATGGCTCTTTGAAGAAAATCGAGAATAAAACTACTTCTAAAAACCACAAGAAAAAAATCTTGCACAAGAAACAAACTCCCAGAGTTGAAAACTTTATTAATGAAAACAATTGTCTGCTTAATGAACAATGAAGAAGCCTTTATATAAGCTAGCTAAGTACATCCAAATAAAACTCTCAAGTATACTAAAAATCTAATTATACTAAACAAGAAGTAGTTTTAAACAAAACTTTCTTGTTAACATAAAAATCCTAAATAGCTTAAAATACTTAATAATTATAAAAATATTGTAATAAAAAATAAAAAATAGTAAGAGATAATAAATACAATATTGGGCTCATGTATAATAAAAATTAAGTCTAGGACCTGAACCCAATATGAAACGCCTAAGCTTGTAGGATTGGTTAGGGTCATTGTAATGAAATGCCTAAGCTTGTTAACATTCTCCACTTGGGCTTGACATCATATATTGAGTGTTTAGGCCCACAAATAAAATTAATCCCTTCTAATTCATATTGCTCCAAAATCCATTATCTTGAAGCTTCAACTCTTCTCGAATTTTTTTTTTGTGATAAAGTCTTGAATGAATAAGTTGAGATTTGACTTTAGCTACTTGGATTTGGATCTTGTGATTGGGCCTTAAGGGAAACTAATCCCATCTATATTATGGCATTTGAATTTGACTGAGCTGCTCATATCACACATGCTCCCACTTCCAAAAGAGAATTTTACTTGGTTGTAACAGACTTGAAAGCAGCTAGTGCTCAACCTTAACCTTTTGACACGTCAGACAATGTGAAACAAAAACAGTTACCTCTCATTTCAAATTGGGCCACCAGTAAAGCTTACAGAGATATCTATACATCTTATTCCTACCAGGGTGCATAGCATAAGGGCTATCATGCGCTTCTCGCAGAATCGGCTGCCTTAACTCAACATCATTGGGCACAGAGATTAGACCCCTAAAATAAAGAAGCTTATCACTGTTTAATCTGAAATTAGAAGTCTCACCATCCTCAATCTGACAAAAACGAGAAACAAAAGACTCATAACTTAACTATTTAGCTCTAATATGATCAACCCAACTCGGCTTAACCTGCAACTCAGCCAGAAGACTACCGTCATTAAACAAACTCAAACGAGTGAACATCGCTCTCAGATCAGTCATCACTCTACGACTAAGAGCATCAGTCACAACATTTGTCTTATCGGGATGATACTCTATCGTGCAATCATAATCCTTAAGCAACTTAACCTATCTACGTTGCCTAAGGTCCAAGTCCTTTTGAGTTAGCAGATATTTGAGACTCTTGTGATCAATGTAAATGATATACCTCTCACCATACAGATAGTGCCTCTAGATTTTTAGAGTGAAGAAAACTGCAGCCAACTCGAGTTTATGTATGGAATAGTTGGCCTCGTGCGACTTAAGCTTTTGATACGTATAAGCCACTACCTTACCGTCTTGCATCAGAACACATCCCAAATCGACGTGTGAAGTGTTGCTGTAGACAACAAACTCCTTACTCGATGTAGGCTTTATTAGAACACGTGCCTACATCAGAATGGACTTGAGCTTCTCAAAGCTCGCCTACTGCTCATCAGTCTACACAAACGAAACGTTCTTACGCAATAGCTTAGTTAGGGGAGCTACAATAAGCGAGAACCTTTAAACAAAACTTCGATAATACCCTGCCAAACCAAAAAAACTCTAGATCTTAGACACTTTCTTTGGCTATTTCAATTTGACCATAGTCTTAACTTTCTTAGGACTAACCCGAATCCCCTCAGTAGATATAACATGATCCAAAAACGTAACCTCCTGTAGCTAGAATTCACACTTTCTAAACTTAGTATGCAACTGTTCCTCATAGAGTATCTGCAGAACTATTCGAAGATATTCATCTTACTCACTCTTATTTTTAGAATAAATTAGAATGTTATCGATGAAGATTACAAAAAATTGATCCAGATACGGTTGAAACACTCAATTCATTAGATCCATAAACGTTGTTGGATCATTCGTCAAACCGAAAGACATAACTAAAGACTCATAATGTCTATAACGAGTCCTAAAAGCAGTCTTATACACATCCTTCTCATTAACTTTAAATAGATGGTACCTAGAATGAAGGTAAATTTTTGAGAGTACAGTTGCATCACGAAACTAATCAAACAGATCGGCGATTTTAGGAACTGGATACCTATTCTTTACTGTCAACTTATTCAGTTCACGATAATCCACACACATTCTTATTGTGCCATTCTTTTTCTTGACAAATAGGATGTAACGCCTAATTTTTGGGTTTTCTGTGTTTCTGTGTTTCTGTGTTTTTTTTTTTAAATTTGGGTGTGTTCTGGTTGGTTAAAATATATATTTTAGTAGTTTAATGGGCCTTTGGAAGGCCCAAACTTAAGTTAAATCCATGGTAGTCTTCGAAAATTTGATTTTAAGAACAAGTGATGCAATTGGCGTTTGGGCTTTTAAGAGTAAAGGGGTAAAAGATGACACAAAAAGGAGTGTGGTGTAGTGGCGAGGTAGCGCCACTTAGGGGACAAGGAAGTGATGCCATAGAGGAAGCAAGGGGTCCAAGGTTCAAGTCTTGGCTCTAACAATTTATTTTGGTTTTTCTTTTCAATAAATCTGGAAGCAAGTAGGTGCACTTTAAAGTTTAATGTGTTGGACTTATGACACAAATGAGTTGATGGCCTAGTGGTGGTGGCGTGACTTGGCATGTGAGAGGACTTTGGTTCGAATCCCTTGGCACGCAAAGGTTTATTATTTTGCTATGTTGGGACGGCAAGAGTTGGTGCTGGTTTTAAACTCTGATGATGGAGGGATCCCACATCGGGAAGCTAACATAAGAGTAGATGGAGAGCTGGCTTTAAATAGAGCAAACCATGAGGAGAGTTGGCATACCCTTTTGGGCTGATCCCTTTCGCTTGGTGGCGTGCTCAGTGTGGGAGCGCAGATTAACTGCAGTCTCCTAACAGGTGTGTATTTCTCATTACTCTAGCAGTAGGGCGGCTATTTTGGGCCGCGATGGGCTGAAATGGGCCATGTAGTCTCGATGGGTCCGTAGGCCTAATTGGATAAGTTGTAGAATTACTAAAATACCCCTGTAGGGTAGGGCTACCAATTTACCCCTAGAGGGTAAAATGACTATTTTGCCCCTCGTGCGTAAATGAATAACTTGTGTGATGATTGGGTTAGTTGACGTGGATTTATGGTAGTTATCGTTAATTCGTAAGTCTAATGTGTTAGTGATCGATCGTAGGATTATTGCGTGGGAGATATCGTCATCAATCGTCATCAACTAGGTGTGTAAACGACACCCTCCCTTAGACTGAATCGATAAAAGCCGAAATACCGAAACGTTGGTATTTTGTAAACTCGCAAGCGTGCGAGCGCTCGTGAGACAGTTGTTAATGAATATGGTACATTTGGATGATTAGAGTGCAGAGTGTGTATTTTCGTGCACAATAGTATATTTGGGCTTAATGGGCCGAAAACGGGCCAATGGGCCAACAGGTCCACTTTGGTAAAAAGATGAGGTAAGTACTTCTGATTACTTGGTAAACGTTAGAATGAGCATGAAACCCTAGCAATAGGTGATAATTACTGAAATACCCTTATACATGAAAAAATACGATTTTACCCCTAGGGATATTTTATTTTATCTAAAAAGCATGATGTTCTGTTTCTGTGTACGTATGCCATGACATATTACTCTGTTGCATGGGATATGGGTTTATATTGATGGAGGAAGCGTTCGCGCACTCTCTCAGTAATCCGTGGCCTCGCCACATATATATCTGATACGGTGACTTCACGTCACAATATCGCGACCCTCATTTGCAATCTGTGGTTTAACCGCCACATATATAAACATATATATATCATTTCCGTGGCCTCGCCACAATATTCTGTATTTGGTGACTTCGTCACAATATCCGCGACCTCATTTGTAATTTACGTGGTGTGTAGCGATTGGGTGGGTCGAGTAGTCTCCCACATGGTGTAAGGTTGGTACGGGGTGTTATGGATGGCTCTGGGTTGGGATTTCTGCATTCATGATATATTTATTCTGTATCTGCTATGGGCCTATGAGTTTCATTCTGATTTCTATACTGGGCCCAGGCCCAGATAAGTCTGAGTCTGAGGTTTGATCTGTTTTGGGCTATGGTTGGGTTATGTTACATACTGAGTTTACCAAACTCACCCTTTATTTTCATCTCAGCAGGAAATCCCCAACCATAGTGGGCTTGGAGCTGTGAGGGATTCGGAGTGGCCACATCATCTGCAAAGTTGGTTTTTCTAAGTTAGTTTATTTTTTTTATTTTTATATTCTGATTTAATTTTGGGTTTTAAGTTGTAATAAGGCCGCTATATAAATTTCTCTTTCCGCTATGATTCTTTTTTTTGATTATATTTATACTATGTCGCAACTGCTAGTGTTAGGCTGCGCGGGTTTTCAAAATTAATGAACGTTTTCAAGACTCAACAAGCACGACAAATGGATAGCCTAAAGATTGATAAACCGACTTTTTCATTCAATTGCTGTTTTTACAAAGACCACCTTAATCACTTAAACCAACGAATGCATACTAAGTCGTAAGTCCATGTGACACGCCAGATCTGGCCATAACGTCTGGGCCGGGTCTGGGGTGTTATATTTAGTGGTATCAGAGCCAAGTTGCAACAACTCAGCTGTAGAACGGGTCTAAAAACGAGAGTTTTAAAGAAACATTGAATAAAGGTTTTTAAAATCATTTTTTTGAAACTTGATTATAAATTATTTTCGAGAATGTTTTCAATATTTTCTCTTTACAAATAGATGATTTTAAAGATTAAAATCAGATTTCTAAAATTAGTTTTTTTAAAAAAGGGCACACCGAATCTCCGGCCCAAGTCTGTAAGTTTTCTGAACCTTTCTGATTGTTTCTAAAATATCTGTTATATACTTGTACAAAACCTTATCATGGTACTTTAGTTAGGGAAACACTGGAACTATAGAAACTCTGATAAGTAGACTGAGACTATAGCTAGGCTACCGCGAAAGAAAACAAACTCAAACTCTGAATTACTGTTATTCATAAGACATCTGTAATAAACACTGAAATATTAAACTGATTCATAAAATTCTTAATCAGATAATACAAAATGAGTACATGAGCAGCTCGTGAAAGAGGTCGTGGACGAGGCCGAGGTAATGCTCAAGCTGAATCTTCGTCTTCAGGACATGTGTCAGCAGCAGATGCACCAGTACCACCGACAATGGAGGTAAAGTCTCATGATCGAGGTGTCGGGGATGATGCTCTGTCCCAGGCGATACTCTGAGTTTTGGAAAGGGTTGCTGGGGCAAGTACGGGAAACAGAATTCGGGGGTCTATTTCTAAGAGGCTCCGGGCCAATGGAGCAGAGATATTTAGGGGCGTATCTGGTGTAGCTTCGAATGTGGCTGAGTATTGGTTAGAAGCCACAGAGCGGATTATGGATGATCTGGACTGCTCTGTGGAGCAAAAGCTGAAGGGAGCCATATCGTTACTCAGGGATGAGGCTTATCAGTGGTGGCTCACGGTGAGAGATGGAACTCCTGTTGACAGTGTGACTTGGGAACTGTTTAAGACAGCCTTCAAAAGAAAGTATGTTAGGGCTTGTTATGTGGACACTCGCTGGAAATAATTTCTGAACCTGGTGCAAGGGAGTAAGTCAGTGGCTGAGTATGAGTCTGAGTTTCTGAGACTGAGCCGGTATGCTTCTGGGATTATCGCTACAGAGTATGAGCGTAGCGTACGCTTCGAGGATGGTCTGAGAGATAAACTTAGGGTGCTGATTGCTCCGCAGAGGGAGCGTAACTTCGTTGCTTTAGCAGAGAAAGCTAAGATAGCTGAGGAAGTGAAGCGTACAGAAAGATAGAATCGTGAGAAAGATCGAAATCATTTTAGGAGAGATTCAGGACTTTCAGGTGGTATGAACAGGAATGTTAAGAGAGCAAGGGTAATGGAGCCAGTTCGAGCAGTACTGATGAATGCTATTAGATCGTAGGGTTGTAAGAGTTGTGGGAAGATACATATGGGCGAGTGTCAGAAACGTTCTGGTGCTTGTTTTTGATGCGGATCTATAGAGCATAGGGTTAAGGACTGTCCCCAGAAACCAGATCAGGTTCAAGTTTTTGAGCAGAGGGTTGCTCAACCAGTGAGGGGTGGGCCACAGTTTCCGAGAGTACGTGGGCAAGGCAGAGGTGGTAATGGAAATGGTCAAGAAAGAGGAGCGCCTGCAGGGGTGCTGGATTTGCTGAGGCTCGTCAGCCGGCGTTGGTGTATGCAGCTCGTCGCCGAGAGGAGGGTGATGCACCGACGTCATAACCGCATGCGTTCGATTTCTAGTATGCCATACACTGCGTTGATAGATGTTGGATCTACCCATTCGTATGTTGCATGTGCTATATCCTGGTCATTGGGTGTGCGCCCGAGGTGACCGTGAGTGAGGGGGTATCTGTACTAAGTCCTTTGGGTCACTCGGTTAGGGTAGATAAACTGTATAGAGATGTGCCAATAGAAACTCAAGGAAAAGTTTTCTCTGGAGATCTGATGGAGTTACCTTTCGAAAAATTCGATCTCATTTTGGGAATGGATTGGCTTGTTAAGTATAGGGCTACTTTGGATTGTGCTGCTAAGCGAATGATGTTAAAGACCACAAAGAGTGAGGAGGTTTTGGTGATAGGCGAGCGTAGGGATTATCTGTCTAATGTGGTGTCGGCATTGAGAGCCAAGAAGTAGATTCGAAAGGGATGTGAGGCTTATTTGGCATTTGTAAGCCAATCAAAAACTGAGGGTCTAACAGTGGATAAAGTTAGAACCGTCAAAGATTTTCAAGATGTTTTTCCAGAGGAGCTTCAGTATTTTCCAAGATTGACCTTCAATCTGGGTATCATCAGTTGAGGGTTAAGGAGGTGGATATTCACAAGACGGTATTTAGAACTCGGTATGGTCACTATGAGTTCTTGGTTATGCCATTTGGGTTGACGAATGCACCTGCGACATTTATGGATCTGATAAATCGAGTGTTCCAGCCATACTTGGATTGATTTGTAGTCGTCTTTATCGACGATATTCTGGTTTATTCTAAAACTGAGGAGAAGCATGATGAGCATCTTCAGACAGCCGCAAGTGCTTTGAGGAGAAGGAGCTTTATGCGAAATTCAGTAAGTGTGAGTTCTGTTTGAGAGAGGTAACTTTCTTGAGGCATGTTGTCTCTGCTGAAGGGATCAAGGTGGACCCTCGAAAGATTGAAGCGATTCTGAAATGGAAGCCACCAAGGTCAGTGTTAGAAATTCAAAGTTTTCTGGGACTAGCTGGGTACTATAGAAGGTTTGTGGAAGGATCATTTGTGATGGCAGCGCCTTTGACAAAGCTTATAAGGAAGGGGGTACCGTTTGTTTGGACTGAGAAACAACAGGAATCTTTTGAGAAGTTGAAGAAAGTTCTGACCGAGGCACCTGTACTGGTTCAGCCGGAGTCTGGAAAAGATTTTACCGTATGCAGTGATGCATCACATGTAGGGTTGGGCTGTGTGCTAATGCAAGAGGGTAAAGTGGTTGCTTATGCATCGTGACAGCTTAAACCACATGAAGTTAACTATCCTACTCATGATCTGGAGTTGGCAGCGGTAATCTTTGGGCTTAAGATTTGGAGACATTACCTGTACAGAGAAAGGTGTATTATATACACAGATCATAAGAGTCTTAAGTACTTGCTGACTCAGAAGGAGCTGAACCGTAGGCAGCGGAGATGGATAGAGTTGCTTAAGGATTATGACTACGCGATTGAGTATCACCCAGGCAAAGCTAATGTGGTGGCTGATGCCCTAAGTCATAGAATTGTATCTGATCTGAGAGCCATGTTTGCTCGTTTGAGTTTGTATGACGATGGTAGTCTGTTAGCAGAACTGCAAGTTAGGCCGACCTGGGTGGATGAGATTAAGGAAAAACAGTCAAGGATGAGTCCCGGTTTCTCGATTCAAAGAGTTAAGAATAGGGATACTTACGAGTTCGAATCAAGCAGTGAGGGGTTCGTGTTACCGAGGTAGAGTTTGTATTCCGAAGGACTCTGACTTGAGGCAAGCAATTCTGAAAGAAGCTCATGGAGGTCTGTGTGCTATGCATCCTGGAGGGAATAAAATGTATCGCGGCTTAAAGGAGTTGTATTGGTAGCCTGGATTGAAGTGAGAGGTAATGAAATTTGTGGGAAAATGTCTGACTTGTCAGCAAGTGAAAGCTGAACATCAATTACCTTCCAGACTTTTGCAGCCAGTGAAAGTACCACTTTGGAAGTAGGAGAGGGTAACCATGGATTTTATGAGTGGGTTACCCTTGACTCCGTCGAAGAAGGACTCGATTTGGGTAATTGTGGATAGGTTGACCAAATCTGCTCATTTTATACCTGTCAGCACTGATTATTCACTTCAGAAGTTAGCCAAATTGTATGTGGCGGAAATAGTGCGACTTCACGGAGTGCCAGTGTCAATTATCTCTGATTGAGATCCTAGATTCACATCTCGATTTTGGCAAAAGTTGTATAAGGCGTTGGGTACGCGATTGAACTTTAGTACAGCCTTTCATCCTCAGACTGATGGTCAGTTGGAAAGGGTTATTCAGATTCTAAAAGACATGTTGAGGGGATGTGTTATCGACTTTCGAGGCAGTTGGGAGGATTACTTACCGTTGGCAGAGTTTGCATACACCAATAGTTATCAGGCAAGTATTCGAATGGCTCCTTATGAGGCACTGTATGGGCGAAGATGTCATACACCTAGTTGTTAGACCGAGTTGGGTGAACGACAGGTTCTTGGACTTGAATTGGTGGCAGATACTGAGGATAAGGTCAAGTTCATTAGAGATCGATTGAAGAAAGCATCTAATAGACAGAAGTCATATGCAGACTTGAAGTGCAAGTGAATTGAGTACTCTGTGGGTGATATGGTTTTCTTGAAGGTTTCACCTTGGAAGAAAATATTAAGGTTTAGGAGGAAAGGCAAGTTAAGTCCGCGGTTCATTGGGCCTTATCAGATTCTTAAGCAAGTGGGTCCAGTGGCTTATCAGTTGAAGCTACCTCCAGAGTTGGATAAGATTCATGATGTCTTTCACGTCTCCATGTTAAGGCGGTATCATTCTGACCCTACTCATGTTGTGCCGGTTGCAGAGATCGAGGTCCAAACAAACTTGACTTTTGAGGACGAGCCTGTGCAGATTTTGGATCGAGATGTTAAGATTTTGAGGAGGAAATCAGTTCCGCTAGTAAAGGTGTTGTGGCGTAATCATGGCAGAGAGGGAGCTACTTGGGAGCCAGAAGTGGCGATGCGTCAACAATATCCTTATCTGTTTGATTCAGGTAAAATTTCGAGGACGAAATTTCTTTAAGGAGGGTAGAGTTGTAACGCCCAATTTTCGGGTTTTCTGTGTTTCTGTGTTTTTTTTTAAATTTGGGTGTGTTCTAGTTGGTTAAAATATATATTTTAGTAGGTTAATGGGCCTTTGGAAGGCCCAAACTTAAGTTAAATCCGTGGTAGTCTTCAGAATTTTGATTTTAAGAACAAGTGATGCAATTGGCGTTTGGGCTTTTAAGAGTAAAGGGGTAAAAGATGACACAAAAAGGAGTGTGGTGTAGTGGCAAGGTAGCGCCACTTAGGGGACAAGGAAGTGACGCCATAGAGGAAGCAAGGGGTCCATGGTTCAAGTCTTGGCTCTTGCAATTTATTTTGGTTTTTCTTTTCAATAAATCTGGAAGCAAGTAGGTGCGCTTTAAAGTTTAATGTGTTGGACTTATGAGACAAATGAGTTGATGGCCTAGTGGTGGTGGCGTGACTTGGCATGTGAGAGGACTTTGGTTCGAATCCCTTGGCACGCAAAGGTTGATTATTTTGCTATGTTGGGACGACAAGAGTTGGTGTTGGTTTTAAACTCTGATGATGGAGGGATCCCACATCGAGAAGCTAACATAAGAGTAAATGGAGAGCTGGCTTTAAATAGAGCAAACCATGAGGAGAGTTGGCATACCCTTCTGGGCTGATCCCTTTCGCTTGGTGGCGTGCTCGGTGTGGGAGCGCGGATTAACTGCAGTCTCCTAACAGGTGTGTATTTCTCATTACTCTAGCAGTAGAACGGCTATTTCGGGCCGCGATGGGCTGAAATGGGCCATGTTGTCCCAATGGGCCTGTAGGCCCAATTGGATAAGTTGTAGAATTACTAAAATACCTTTGGAGGGTAAAATGACTATTTTACCCCTCGTGCGTAAATGACTAACTTGTGTGATGATTGGGTTAGTTGACGTGGATTTATGGTAGTTATCGTTAATTCGTAAGTCTAATGTGTTAGTGATCGATCGTAGGATTATTGCGTGGGAGATATCGTCATCAATCGTCATCAACTAGGTGTGTAAACGACACCCTCCCTTAGACTGAATCGATAAAGCCGAAATACCAAACGTTGGTATTTTGTAAACTTCATGGCGCGCGGCGCTCGTGAGACGATTGTTAATGAATATGGTACATTTGGATGATTAGAGTGCGAGTGTGTATTTTGCACAACAAGATATTTGGGCTTAATGGGCGAAAAGCGGGCCAATGGGCCAACAGTCCACTTTGGTAAAAGATGAGGTAAGTACTTACGATTACTTGGTAAGCGTTAGAATGAGCATGAAACCCTAGCAATAGGTAATAATTATGAAATACCCTTATACATAAAAATTACGATTTTACCCCTAGGATATTTTATTTTATCCGAAAAGCATGATGTTCTGTTTTACGTATACGTATGCCATGACATATTATTACGTTGCATGGGACATGGGTTTATATTGATGGAGGAAGCGTTCGCGACCTCTCTCAATCCTCGGTGGCCTCGCCACATATATATCTATTCTGGTGACTTCGTCACAATATTTGGCAGCCTCCCTACAATCTGGTGGCTTCGCCACATATATAAACATATATATATATATCTGTTCTAGTGGCCTCGCCACAATATCTGTATCTGGTGATTTCGTCACAATATTTGGCAGCCTCGCTGCAATTTTTGTAGTGTGTAGCGGTTGGGTGGGTCGAGTAGTCTGCCCACATGGTGTAAGGCTGGTACGGGGGTGTTATGGATGGCTCTAGGTTGGGATTTCTGCATTCATGATATATTTATTCTCAGATCTCGCTATGGGCCTATGAGTTTCATTCGATTCGATTCTCAGATGGGCCTAGGCCCAGATAAGTCTGAGTCTGAGGTTTGATCTGTTTTGGGCTATGGTTGGGTTATGTTACACATTGAGTTTACCAAACTCACCCTTTATTTTCATCTCAGCAGGAAATCCCCAACCATAGTAGGCTTGGAGCTGTGAGGGATTCGGAGTGGCCACATCATTTGCAAAGTTGGTTTTTCTAAGTTAGTTTATTTTTTTTATTTTTATATTCTGATTTAATTTTGGGTTTTAAGTTGTAATAAGGCCGCTATATAAATTACTCTTTCCGCTATGGTTTTTTCTTTGATTATATTTATACTATGTCGAAACTGCTAGTGTTAGGCTGCGTGGGTTTTCAAAATTAATGAACGTTTTCAAGACTCAACAGGCACGACAAATGGATAGCCTAAAGATTGATAAACCGGCCTTTTCATTCAATTACTGTTTTTACAAAGACCACCCTAATCACTTAAACTAATGAATGCATACTAAGTCGTAAGTCCATGTGACACGTCAGATCCGACCATAATGTCTGGGCCAGGTCTGGGGTGTTACATAGGACTGGTGCTCCCTATGGGGACACACTCGGTCGAATGAACCCTCGATGAAGCTCCTTTGGTGACGTGCGATAATAAGAAATGGACACCAGAGCAGTACCCGGTAGCAGTTCAATGTCGAACTCAACCTCCCTGTTCAGAGGTATACTTGGCAACTCCTTAGGAAAAACATTTGAGAAGTCCCTTATAGTTCAATGTCCTTAACAAAAAGCTTTGCAGAACTAGAATCAGCTACAAAGGCTAGATATGCCTCGCAACCTTTCAGAACTAGCTTTTAAGCTACGAGAGCAAAGATCATGTTAGAGAGGTAATATCAACGCTCGTCAATCACAATGATCTCAATATCCTTATTCGGCCTCAAAGTAACCAGCTTAGAGACACAGTCTAAACTGACCCAATGTTTTATGAGCCAATCCATTCCCAAAATTAGATTGAACTTACCAAACGACAATTCCATCAGGTTAGCCAGAAACACAATGCCCTGAATCTCTAATGAAACCCGTCTATAAATCTTATCAACTCAAATAGAATGACCCCAAGGACTAATTACATAAATCTCTCTAGTAGTACACTCAATATATAAACCTATTTTCACAAATACTGTACCAAATACATAAGAATGTGTAGACCCAATATCAATTAGAGCAAAGTACAAAAAAAGAATAGATAAAAAATGTACCTACTACAACATCGACGTCGACCCTATTCTCTCGTCACCTCACCGCATAGACAATGGTAGACTATCATGCCTCAATCTGACCTACACCTCTACCTATTGGTCTCTGACCTTGACCAGCACCGTTACAACCTTTGGCCATACCATGACTCTTAGGTGGTTACTGAGTTACTCTCGGTGGTGGAACGAAACCTAGAGCCAGAGTCTATGTAGAAGCTTGCACTTGATCAGATCGCTGGGGATAGTTCCAAACATTGAGCTCCATCGATCCGCACTAGAGACAAGCCTCAAACTTCCTCCAGCACTCATTTGGATGGCATCTCCCATAGTCGCTACAACTTGATTCTTAGTCAAAACAGCTGGTGCCTCGGTCCTCAGAGGCCAACCAAATCTAGCCCATTTCTTAAGGTGCTAAACTGAACTAGAGGGACCCGAATCCCTCTTAACCTTACTTTGACCTCTCTCTCGGTCTCTCCTCTCGCATTCAGTGCTTCACCTCTTTCCCTATCTTTTACTTGTCAACTAAGGTTGCAAATACCCGCTCCCTCTGAGAAACTATCAGAACTCTCAAGTCATACCTTAATCCCTCTTCAAATTAGATACTCATCTCGTAGTCATTCGAGACCAAACCACAAGCATACCTACTCAATCTCAGGAACTCGACCTCATACTCGGCTACAAACCTCTCACCTTTAATAAATCCCTACAAAATTGTTCAGCCTGAGTGTCCTGTTAAATCATAAACCACCACTGGTAGGCCTTATATCGGAGCAAAGATATGATACCTTGCAATTTCTATGCCGGAGTACAGTCAATATCATTCATAATACGCTTGGTGTCCTCCAGCCAATTCTAAGCCATCTTAGGGGCGAATCCAGTGACATCCCTAAACAACTCAGCACCATTTGATCAGAGTCATTCAGTAATCGACCATCAACTCTTGAATTCGGAATGGGTCTCAACGACCCTCTCTAACACATACAGCATAGCCTAGGACAGTATGTCATCCTTGGTTCTCAGAGTCTAAGACCCAGTCTCAGTAGTAGGAGTACCAATGGTCTCGCTGGTCTCTAGATTGGGCATACTGTCCACAGAGGATGACTCTACTCGAGCTTCACCTCAGTGTCCACGACTACCACGTGAACTTAGAGCCAAGAATGATATGATTTTGGGAAAATTTTATTACTATAAATATTACAAACTAGTTTCATTTTCAAAATTTTATTTTTCCAAGCAGTAAGAATGCTTTGGTTTTGAATGTAATATTTTTACAACAATTGGGATTAGGGCCAAGTTGTGCTATGTTTATAATGTAAACTGATATCAAAATTTTCCTCTCTTCTTCATGTGATTAATTTTTTATAAGATGTGATATTTTTTTAATTACCAACATGTTTAGGGATATGCATGTGAATGAATGTATTATTTTTATTTTTTTATTTATATGATAAAGTAATTTTGTCAAAGTTGTGATTCCTAGAAATTTGAATGTAATTATTATCAATTTTTGGATATGTAATTAGATCATGAACTATCATCTTCACATAGGATTTATTTATTTTATTATTCTAGAATAATTTATATGAGCTGAAAAAAATATAAGATTTGTCTAGCTAATATTGTTGGCAGGACTTCGAAAACTGAGACATATCCAAATTGATCGAGACGACACAAACTGGACCCAACCAAACTGGCAAAGGAGTGATGGTGGTCTGACAAAGAAGGCTATCAGTGGTCCGAAGGTGGTGATCAACGGTAAGGGTTGACGGTGATGGTCGACGACGGTGGCCAATGGCGATTAGCAGTGGTCGATGGTGGTCGAAAGCCAGTAGTGAACCACTACGATAGTGGAATTCCGTAGTGGCAAAATAAAAGACCTAAAGTATGATTTGGGGTGACTTTTGTAATTTTATTATTTTTTAGGATGAAATCATGAAAACTTTGGTTGGTTAGGGTCATTTAAATTTTATGCTTTTATTTATGATAGCATGATGATATTTATTTGGTTGCAAATACATGTTCACGCATATGTATGATAAGCACGCCATATAGTTTAGGCAAAGAAATATAAAATTCATAAAAAATATAAAATTTATCGTACCAAAATATAACTTTTATTGATTTTTATTTTTTTATCATTTTTGTCGGTGTCACGCTGTATTGCGACAAGTGATGGCTTTAACTGAAAAAATTGGGGTTCGTTAACTTTAACAATCAATGATAAAAGTTAATGATAAATGGAATTTTTTATGCATTTTATAATTTTGTATGATTTTTATAAAAATTTACAAATTTTTTTATATTTTTTACTATTTTTATAATTTTTTTCTAATTTCTATTAAAATTTAAATATTTTTATTAAAATTGAATAAATATTATAAATATTATTGATTTTATATTTTTATCAATTTTTGTCGCATGTTCGTGTAGTTTTGACACGAGGTGACTTTAACTGAAAAAATTAGGGGCAGTTAACTTTAATGGTCAAATGGCTTTTTTGATGCACTTTGATGCATTTTCGCAGATTCTACCACACATTCAGCTTTGGGTGGACAATTTCTTTCATGGAGTCCTTTGGCAAACTACCCCCTATTAATCGATCACTATATAGATTTCGACTACGATAATCCATACTGTATCTGCTTAGACAATGTGGAGTTCGCAACTTTACTGGTGGACTCTTATTGGCAGGCATTATATATATCGGTTTGTTTAAGGAATTTATCCCTTATTTCGCATATAACTAAGGTAAGATACTTTCTAGGCTCCACTCATCATTGCCTTTGGTGAATCTCCTTGCTATCCTGTTAGCTTATGTTCTCAGACGCTCATAGTCTATTCTATTTTGTGACTTGTCCAAGACACTTCAAAACTTCTTCTTTATACCTTGGTGGGACTCTTGGTTTAACGTCTTGCGGGCTCCATACGTTGCCACAATCAAGCCATGGTCTTACGCATTATAGCCCCATGTTTAACGCCCTAGCAGAATCTATTGGTTTCTATAGCCGAACTATGGTCTTACACCTTGTAACCCAATGTTTAATCTCCTAGCGAACTCTACTTGTTGCCATAGCCGAGCTATGGTCTTACACTCTAAACCTCTTTTGAAGTGTCGCCTCAAGGACCTTATCGCCATCGCGATGTCATTCCATAGGGTCAATAGACCGTCTTCATAGTGTTTCTCTAGTGATCTAGTCTTTAACACCCTCACCTGACCTGATCGCTGGATTCGAGTAAACAGTGTCACAATTGAAATCAATTTGAACTAAGGACCAAAGTATTAAATTAATAAATTTAAAGCAGATTTTATTAAATAATGTATGTATGTATATATTATAACAGCTTGGTTTAGACCCTAGTCAGAACAGTGGTTTTGGGACCACGAATCTGAGTCAAAAAAATATTTTAATATTATATTCCATGCTTAAAGTATGTGAATTGATATGTGTGAAATTTTCGTATGAAAATTTTATCGTTTGAGTGCCAATTTATAAAAAAAGACTTAATTGCGTAAAATGCAAAAGTGACTTGCTAATTGTTAAAGTGCTATATTGCTATGGCTTTTATTATGTGGGGCCTTATGTTGTAAATTAGCCATTGAACATAAGCATGAATGGTTATGGACATTGATTATAAAGTTTTCATATTAATTTACAAAGGTTAAAAAGGTAAATTATGAATAATATGTATTATAATAAAACATAATTAAAGTGGCCATGCATTTGCTCATTATTTTGACCAAAATTAGCAAAGAAAAAGAAAGAAAAGAAGCAATCTATGTTCGGCCATTGCTATCTTTGATTAAGGTATGTTAGTTGATTGGTTTTTGATAATTTTTACGTTTTTGAGATCGTTGCTTCGTGTTTTATCAAGCCCATGCCTCAATTTCAGAATTTGATGATGATTTTGAGTTATGCCATTGTTGATTTTGTGAGTTTTGAAATGTTAAATGATGAAATATGGAATCTTAATGATAGATAAATATGTTTTGTATTTGAATTTTTGATGAATTTGAGTAATTTGGGCTAAATTGTGAATTTTGTTAATTGATGGGTCAAAATGTGAAATAAATGAAAGAAATGGGCTGCTAGGGACCTTAGTGAAATTTGGCCAAGCATGGGCGTGGTCAAATTTTGAATATTTTGTGTTTTGTGAAATAGGGACTAAATTGCGAAAAATGTGAAATGTTAGGGGCAAAAGTGTAAGTAGCCCATTTATGTGTTTTTGGGATGAATTTGATTGAGTATATGATTAAATAAGTTGAATTTGTATTGAATTAGATCAAGAAATAAGAAAATCAGATTTGGATCAAGGAAAGTAAAAAATTATCGAACAATCGTTCCAGTCCGTAAAAAATTATCAAACAGTCGTTCCAGTCCGTTCGTGTTAGTACGAGGTAAGTTCATAAGTAAATAAATGCTGTTAAATTCAAATGTATATGTGTTATATGTACCAAACTGAATTATAATAAATATATGTGTATATGACGAACTGATTTGAGAGTTGGAGAACTAGTTACGAGCTTGATTCGACAAAGTTTCGACGTCCGAGAAGTCCCGTACGAACCATAGGAATAGTTAGGATACATATGTCATGACATAGGATCTGATATGTGTTTTCGTGTAAGACCACGTCTGGGACATCGGCATCGTACTTGATTTCGTGTAAGACCCTGTCTGAGACAGTGGCATCGATATTTGATTTCATGTAAGACCACGTCTGGGACGTGGCATTGTACGAGCTTTTCGAGTTATCCGCATATCCTTATAATTTCAAACGGTTCAACGGGCATTCTAATAAAATGAATGATTATATGAGATGTGTATTCGATTTAGATATGTTCGAAATGTATACTATGATTGAGAATAAAAGGTAAGTACATGTACAAATGTTGATATGTGATATAAGCATGAGAAAATATGCTATATGTGTAAATGAATCGGGAATATGTGAAATGTATATGATCTATGTGAAAATGAGATATGGATACTAACAAGTGAACTATGATCAAATGAATTATATGAGAAATGTGGAATTGTAGTTGTGTTTTTCCATATATGATTTAGGTACATGAGATTTGTACATGAAATTTGGATATGAAATGTGGGTATGATTCAAATGATAATATGTGAAATATATGACAATGAATGATGTGTTATATATGTTCGTTATATGAAATTGTGGTCCTATGTTTCGGACATGAGAATTATGAAACATGAAACATGGATTTGATGTATGATTGCCTGATTAGAAAACTTGAACAGATAATGAAATTAAAATGGTCAAGTTGGAGTTTGTTTTGTATGTAATATATGATTAGTAAAATAAAGTTGATCTTAGTTGACTATATGATTCATGTATGTAAATTTGGTTTATGTGAATAAGGGAATTATGATGTTCGAGTTTGGAAGTGTTTATAAAGAAGTTGATATAACTTTATGTATGATTTGTAGTAAATGACCATGGTTTGGTTGGCTATGTAATGAATATGTGCGAGCTTGATTTATATGATTGAGTTAACAGTTCTTATTCTAATTTGAAAGCATAGTTATACGTTCATTGATAAATAAGATAAGTGGAGTTATTTAATGTGGTTATATGAATTTACGAGTACAATAAATGTATATGTGATTGAGATTTGATAATTCGGTTTTGTAATATTGGTTTATAAATATCATTGAAATGATTTATTTGCTTATGGCTTACTAAGCTTTTAAAGCTTACTCTGTGTGTTTTTCCTATGTCTATAGAGTTTTAGAGACTCGCTTGGGTTGGAAGTTAAAGGAGATGTCATCACACTATCCGGTTATCACTTCAGTAAATAAAAGCTTTGAATTTTTGTAATGTGGCATGTATAGGCTAGTTTGGTTATGGTTCATTTTGATTTGTATATATATATAGCCATGCGAAAATGGCTTGCTAAAGATGTTAATGTTTGTGTATATTCGGGCAGGATATAAGTTCATTTTAGGAAGTATGTTTCATGGTATGTATGTATGGTATAATCTTGGTATGAGATTGATATGGTAATTTGAGATGTTGATCATGTTTGAGTAAATGAATTTGACATGTGATTTTGATATGTTTTGGTATAGAAAGTGAACATGAAATTGATTGATTATATTATGGATTGATTGATACATGTTTGGAGTTGATTTTGGTTGAAGATGTTGCATATATGATGCTTGATTTTGTACTTGTTGGGAGGACCCAAATGGGTGGCAATTTGACTTTTCGAATGACCTATTTTTGTCCACACGGGTAGAGACACAGGTGTGTGTCTCAGCTGTGTGCGACGCACGGTATTGTTGCATGGCCATGTGTCCCTTGGGATAGTCCTGCCAGTTAAGTCAGTCTCGAGCATGGGTGAGACACACGGGGGTGTGGTTAGCCATGTGACCCAAGTCAGTTTCGACCACGGCCAAGGCACACGGGCATGTCTTGTGGCCGTGTGAATAAGTCAGTATGTATGCCCTGATCTGACACGGCCTAGACACACAGGCGTGTGACCCCTGAATTTGTAAAAAAAATTATAAGTTTCTCAAAGTTTGCAAATGTTATCGGTTTAGTCTCGACCTTTTTCTAATGCATGTTTTTGGTCTCATTGACCTAAGAAAGGGACTTAATGTTGATGTTTGACTATGATATGCGCTGCATGACTTTTGATTTTGAAATGATTGCTAGATGTTCTGATATGTCCGGTAATGCCTCTTAACTCTAGTCCGATGATGGATACGGGTTAGGGGTGTTACATATATCTTACAGTAGAATCCTTGGATAAAAGTTTACTAGCTCAATTTTTCGAACTCATGGGTAACTACTTAATTACAATACATTTGTCCTCTAAGTGATGTTTCTAATGGTACCCCATTCCTATTTGCATGCCACTAAATTGATAATGATCCTTAATCTAATTCCATCTTGCTTAGTCCTTCTTTGAGTTCCTTATTCCATGAACCCACAAAACACATGACAAACTATGGTAATTATCATAGTTAGTCCCATCTTACCGGGATTTAAATATTAAAACTAGATAATAAACTCCCTACTTGCTTTGGATGTGACACCCCTAGCCCGTATCTGTTTCTGGGTTAGAGCTGCGGAGTGTTACCGGAGCATAACGTCATACAATGTACAATTACTTAACATTAACAATTCATCACATAAATCATAACAACATCAACCAAATTCATACATACTATCCCTTTTACGAGCTCTCGAGGCCTTAAAAAGACATTAGAAACAAATCAGGACTAAATTTGGAAACATATGAAATTTTTCAGAAAAAAGTTAAAAATTTTCAGACTGCAAGGGTCACACGGCCGTGTGACTCATATGGCTGTGTGGCCAAGCCATGTGACTCTCATGGTCGAGAGACATACTCATGTTTTAGGCTGTTTGAGCATTCGAAATAGGGGCACACGGTCGTGTACCAGCCTATGTTCGTACCCATATAACTCATTGACTTGGGTCACACGGCCAAGCCACACGCCTGTGTGCCAGGCCGTGTACCCTTCGAAATAACCCCAAACGTCCGTGTGCTAGGCCGTGTAACAGCCTAACTTTCAACCCTTTGAAAGCTACAAGGGACACATGGTTGAGACACACGCCCGTGTCTTTGCCTGTGTGGATGAAAAATAGGCCATCTCCAAGCCATTTTTCTCACCCAAGCTCACACCTCATGGACAATCCATTTGCACCAAAAATAAAGTATTCAAAACACGCTTTACATATGCATATCCAAGCTTACACAACATAGAAACTATCCATTCAACCAATATGCTAAAATGACACCTCAATTTCAACAATCAAACTTACCTAAACATTTAACCAATTCCTTCTTTAATTAAACTACCAATTGAACAAATTCACTATCACATTTGCCATAACGATCATAACCCAAAAACTCATGTACAACCAATACAAAATGACCATTTTCCCAACTAACGTATACCATACCAATTTAACCAAAATATGATCACTTCCAAACTACCAAAACTAGCCATTTTCAACATCATGCTACATTCATTCCACAACAACCATTCATTGTTACCATACCATTTCCATCAACATTTCCTTACCATCATCTTAACCAACACAACATCAAATTAACAACCACACAAATACCATATAATCTTAATATCATACCAACTAATTCATCAACCAAGATAACATATATACAAGCCACACATAATGGCTAAAATCATTAAACAAAACACCTATACATTCCATTATAACCATGACTCAAAATCATCAAAATATACTGATATAACCGATGAATAGTGTGATGGATCTTTGACAACTTCCAATCTGAAGGAGCTTCCGATTATCTAGAAACACAAAGGAGAATAACGAGAAGTAAGCATACAATTCTTAGTAAGTTCCTAATTCATAAATAAAACTTACCATTTCAATTTATAAACATAAGAACAATTTGAGACAATCCAACATGACTTGGTATTAGCCTAAGTAACAATAACATTTCAAGTTAGATAATCACATAGCTTAGCAAATCATCTCAAAACATCATAGCTTTCATACATACTACTTATAAGTATTCATATTTTAAAGCATATGGCAAATCATATTTTAAACCCATCACTGCAACACCCCTCTCCTGTATCCAGCACCGGGATAGGGTTCGAGGCGTTATCGGACTTAAACTTTCACGACATACAAAATCCGCTCACCAAATTTCATCCAAAATTTAAAACTTTTCAAGCACATGCATACTGTCCCTTATACAGGTCTTCGAGGCCTAAAACATACATCGGGACGGTTCGGGATAAAACTGAAAATATTCGATAGATTTTGGGCAACTTAATAAATTTTCTTACCTTGGAGAGAGAGTCATAAGCCCGTGTAGGTAGGGCAGTGTGGTCACACACGCTCGTGTGGCTTGGAACACACCCGTGTCCTCAGCCCATGTAGCTCTCTGCTTATGATGTCAGCTTGCATTTAGGGGCACACAGCCAAGACACACGCCCGTGTGCACTATACTGACTTAAAATTTTAAGTGCAGGGGATGCACAGCCATACCACACACCCTTGGGGGCAAGCCATGTGTCATACACAGCCTAGACATACGATTGTGTGTCTACTCGTGTGGACCTTGTTAGGCCATTTTCCAAGACTTTGGTCACCCTCTATCAACCAATCACACTTATAGGTTACTTTAACACATGATAAGGCCAAACTATACACTTATATAAAACCTTGATAAACCTCATCACATGAAAACCTCATATCATCGATTTTATACATGTTAGATTAATTCCGTTTTTGTATTAAGGGTTTCTATATCTCCTTGACACATTCAAGATTGGCTCATTCTTATAACTCATTGCAAATTATAACCAAACCATCACATATGAACATAAACATGCATAGATTTGTAGGTCATAGTCTACTTCAAAATGAGTCAATTCCCATGGCCATATACAAAAAAAATATGTATATCTTTACATGCCTTCATCTTAGCAAATCAAATGACACATATATCAAAATACTCAAAAGTCCTATACATGCCATTGAACAAAATAAAAGTGTCTATATACCAAAGCTAGACTAGTTGATAGTGTGTTGACTCTCCAATCATCGTCCAATCTTTGTGAGTCCTCGAGCTCTGTAAGACAGGGAAGAGAGAGGGGTAAACATTTACATGCTTAATAAGCCCGAATAACTGGAAAGTAAAATTACCAATTAATTAGCATAAAACCATATTAGGCAATAGAATCAACAAGCATGAAAATGGTATCCCTATCACATGCACTCAATCAACAAGTTAGTCACAATAATAATGTACCATGTAATTTGTCTTAGATTAGCTCATCATTCATCATTTCATCTACATACATCATATTAATCCCATTGAGTTTCTAGAAAATTTCGATGGATTATCCATTTACCATCAATTCATAAGGATGATCATTTCATGTATGCACTCCCATGAACCTCACATCTTACGGCGGGATTACGACCCGAGCTAAATCCCCGTATCGTAAACTCATAAGGTGATGTCGGGATTACCAGTCCAGGCTAAATCCCTTATAGCGACAAACACCCTTAGTGAGCTCAGATCTGAATTACCAGTCCAGGCTAAATTCAGACCCTAATCGGATTACCCATCCGGGCTAAATCCTCAATGCACACATGTTCTTCGGGAGGCTTGACCACTCAAGGAACACCCGTCCGGGCTGGATCCTTTCTATATTTGATATCAACAAATTAACCGTTTGGGCTAAATCCTTTCTGCAACACATGCAGGATCTCAAGTCACATATAAATCATGGTTTATCCATCGAACTTCCTTTTTAACGTCAACTGGGAAATTTTTTGAACATGTCATAGTCAAGAATGCATTTCATGTATTTCATGTCATCATCAAATGCAATTATCATACATTCGAAAATCATACAATTTGGGATATTATGAGTTTACTTTAAGTTATCGAAACTTACCTGGTACTCGTCTCGGTAACGTGTTTCAGTTATTCTGAAACCTTTCGTTTTCCTCGATCGACCTCTGAAATTTGTTCCTCGGGGTCTATAACAATAAAGATAAATTATTAACACCTAAAATTGTACTTTTCGAGTCTAAATTTCACCCCTGGTCTAAATGACTGTTTTACTCCTAACCTTTCACATTTTTACGATTTAGTCCCTAAGCTCGTATAATGAAATGCATGGAATTTCTACCTTACTCAAACCAAGCCGAATGTTTTCCCATCTTATGGCAGACCACATTTTCCATTATTTTCACTTTTCTACCACACATTTTACACCTTTTGCAAAAAGGTCCTTTTAGGGGTTTTTCATGAAAATCACCTAGGAAAAGATGTTTAACACACATCCAACTTTCATATCCCTCCATAAATCATCAAAATACAAGTAACTCATGCATGGGTAAATTTCTAAACATGAACCCTAGCATAAAATATGGGTAGAAATAGAGAGAGTAAGCTACCAGGATTTTAAAAATACGGAGAACATTAAAAACGGGGCTTGGGAGCACTTACTATTGAGCTTGAAAAGCTTGGAAACCCTAGCTATGGAGAACCCTAAAGTTTCAGCAGCAACAAGAGGAGAATGAGCTGATTTTTGACTTATTTTTCCCATTTTATTTCATTAAAATTCCAAATAACCAAAATGCCCTTAGGCCCTTTTCTTAAGATTTCATCCATACAAGCCCATTTTTGTCCAAAAACTTAGAAATTGAGAAATTGATCTCCAAGACCTTATAATTTATAATCTAAATCAATTTCATACAAATTGCTTCTAGAATCCAAGTTTCAAGTTTATTCAATTTGGTCCCTAATTTTCAATTGGACACCTTGCTCAAAGAATTTCTTCATGAAATTTTAACACATGCATATTCTCATATTCTAGACCTCATAATAATCATAAAATAAATATTTTGATGTCAGATTTATGGTCCCAAAATCACTATTCTGACTAGGCCTATTTCGAGATGTTACATTTCTCCCCCTTTAGGGACTTTCATCCTCGAAAGTCTTACCAGTAAACAGGTTTAGATATTGGCTTCTCATGGTTTCTTCTAGCTCCCATGTAGCTTCTTCCACACCATGTTAATGTCATAAAACCTTTACTAAGGCCACATTTTTATTTCTCAACTATTTAACCTCAAGAGCCAAAATCTTGGCCGGTTCCTCTCCATAGGTCATGTCTGGTCTAATCTCAATCTTTACCGGTGTAATCACATGAGAGGGGCCTGATCGATATCGTCTTAACATAGATACGTGAAACACATCATGAATATTTTCCAGTTCGGGTGGCAATGCCAAACGATAGGCTAATGTCCAACTCTTTCGATGATCTTGTATGGTCTAATAAATCGCGAACTCAGTTTGCCTTTTCGGCCAAATCTCAACACCTTTTTCCATGGAGACACTTTCAAAAATACTCTATCTCCAACTTGGAACTCAATCTTTTTTCTTTTCAGATCAGTATATGACTTTTCCCTATCCGATGCTGCTTTTAATCAGTCTCGTATCACTTTAACTTTTTCATTAGTTTCCTTGATTAGATCAACCCCGTGAATCTGATTTTCCTTGAGTTTTGTCTAGTACAATGGAGTTCGGTACTTTCTGCCATACAAGGCCTCATAAGGCGCCATCTTCAAACTCGTTTGAAAACTATTGTTATAGGCAAATTCTACCCTAAAATTCGAGGATGCAACATCGTAACATATCCTCAAGAATCTAAATCATTTGCTCAGACTGACCATCGGTCTGTAGGTGAAAAGCTGTACTAAAACTCAATTTTGTACTCAGGGCTTCTTGTAACTTCTTCCAAAATCTCGAAGTGAACCTCAAGTTTCTATCCAAAATAATCAATAAGAGTACCCTGTGTAATCTCACGATCTCGTAGATATACAAGTCGACAAATCTATCAAGAGAGTAATCTGTTCTTACCAGAATAAAATGAGCCGACATTTTCAACTTATCCACCACAACCCATATCGCATCTTTATTTTTCAGAGTCAATGGCAATCCTGTCATGAAATCCATAGTAACTTTGTCCCACTTCCATTTAGGGACCAACACAAGCTGTAACAAACTTGAAGGTACTTGATGTTTAGTTTTAACTTGCTGACATATCAAGAATTTCAATACAAATTCGAAAATGTCTCTTTTCATTCCGTTTCACCAGTACATTTTCTTCAAATCATTGTACATCTTGGTACTTCCCAGATGAAAAGACAACCGGCTATCATGTGCTTCTTGCAAGATTTTTCGAATAAGCTCACCATCTTTGGGCATACAAGCTCTATCTTTAAACATCAAACATCTATCAGAATCGATTCGAAAATCTGATTCAATGCCCGACTCGCATTGAGTTCTTTTAGCCTGCAGGTCACTCTCATTAGTTTAAGCATCATAGATTTCCCAAAGAAATGTCAGCCTAGCCTCTAGCTCTACCAAGACTGAACCATCATCAAGCAATGCTAATCGAGTGTCCATGACTCTCAGTGCAAACAATGATTTTCTGCTTAATGCGTCGGTGACCACATTCGTCTTTCCCGGGTGATAGTCAATGATCAGTTCATAATATTTAATTAATTCTAACCACCTCCACTATCTCAGATTCAATTCTTTTTAAGTCATCAAATACTTTAAACTCTTGTGATCAATAAATACACGACAGGTCTCACCATATAAATAATGCCTCTAGATTTTCAAGGCAAAAATAATGGCGACGAGCTCTGAGTCATGTGTCGGATAGTTCTTCTCGTGTGGCTTCAACTACTGTGAAGCGTAGGCTATCACCTTACCATCTTGCATAAGTACACAACCCAGTCCGTTTAAGGATGCATCACTATGGACCACAAACTCCTTTCCCAGGTCAGGCAATAATAAAACAGGAGCTTCTGTCAGCAATGTCTTTAACTTCTCAAAACTTTGCTGACACTTTTCCATCCATTCAAACTTAACGTCTTTCTGTAGCAACCTCATTATTGGAGTTTCTATCATGGAGAATCCTTTCACAAATCTTTGGTAGTAACCGACTAAACCCAAAAAGCTTCTAACCTCGGTTACATTCTTAGGCGGTTTCCATTCAACAATAGCAGAGATCTTACTTGAATCCACTTGGATGCCTTCACCCGAAACAATATGACCTAAAAACCAAACTTCTTGGAGCCAAAACTCACTCTTTCTAAACTTAGCATATAGTTGTTTTTCCCGTAAGGTCTACAACACAGTTCTCAGGTGCTTCACATGCTCTCTCTCATCTTTGGAATAAATGAAGAAGTTGTCAATGAACACAACGACAAACTTATCCAACTATGGCCGAAAGATCCTATTCATTAGGTCCATAAATATGGCCGGTGTCTTCACAGCATACCTCATTCTGAAAGCTATTTTAGGTACATCCGTTCTTTAACTTGCAGCTGATAATAGTCGGACCTCAGATCTATCTTAGAAAATATGGTGGCTCCTCTCAACTGGTCGAACAAATCATCGATCCTTGGCAAATGATACTTATTCTTGATAGTCACCTTGTTCAGTTGTCGATAATCTATACATAACCTTATCGAACCATCTTTCTTCTTTACAAACAATACGGGGGCACCCCAAGTTGAAAACTTATCCTTGCAAAAACTTTATCTGTCAGCTCTTGCAACTGTGCTTTTAACTCTTTCAGCTCAGTTGGTGCCATCCTGTACGGAGCAATAGAAATGGGAGCTGTTCCTGGCACCAATTCAATACCAAACTATATCTCACTTTTAGGAGGTAATTCGGGTAATTCTTCAGGGAATTCGTCTAAATATTCACATACTATTAGTGCAAACTCAATCTTTAACTCTATTTCTTTAGTGTTCAATACAAAAGTAAGGTAGGCTTCGTACCCTTTTCTCATATATCTCTGAGCAACCATCGCTGTGACTACAACCGGCAGCGTACCCAATTCTCTTGAATCAACCCATAGAATCTTACCATCCAAGCATTTCAATTTAATATACTTGCTACCACAATTTACAATTACATCATGCAACTCTAACCAATCCATACCAAGTGTTACATCAAACTCATCAAAAGGTAACAACGTAAGGTTAGCCAGAAAGCATTGACCATGAATTGTCAAAGGACAATTCTTACAGACTTTATCAACTAGAGTTGATTTGCCTAGTGGGTTCGACACTCTAATAATAAATTCTGTAGGTTCAATGAGTATGTTCATACTAGACACCAATCTCACGTAAATGTATGAATGCGTCGACCCCGGATCAATTAAGGCAACAACACATGTATTGAAAAGAGAAAAAGTACCCGTGATGACGTTAGGAGCAGAGGTTTCCTCTCGAGCGCGTATTTCATACGTTCTTGTCAGGGCTCAAGACACTGATTTTGTAGTGTCTTTGGCCGCTACTTGACTGCCACTAGCACTTCTACGATACCTCGGAGGTCTACCTCGTATAATAAGAGCACTCGACTTCGGGGCTACTTCCACTTCTTTTTCAATTCACTCTGGGCAGTCCCTGAGAAAGTGGTCAAGAAAACCACATCTGAACCATGCACTGCTCTTCATTCGGCACTCTCCAAAGTGAAATTTGTTGCAGCTCTTACAGTTCAGCTTTTGGTCATCTATACTCCCCACACTAGTCACCATCGGTAAGGAAGACTTCTGATTACGTCATTTGGAGCCTCTCACCTTACCCGAATATCCTACCGATGAAGTGGAGCGTTCATGTTGGCTCATTGATTTCTTTGTGGGAAATGGGACCGTCTTACTACTGGATCTCTTGCTCAAAACTCGAGCCTTTCTCTTTGCTTGCTTTCTTTCATTATTGAGCTCCTTGGCCTTCTTGGCCCGACCAGCTAATGCGGTGAACCCCCGTATTTCAAAAATCTCAATCAACAACTTGATTTCCTTATTCAGACCTTTATTTAAGCATGTACACATTTTTGACTCGGTTTGAACCAATTTAGTTGCATACTGACTTAGCCTTACAAACTCCCTTTCGTACTCTGCCACAGTCTTATTTCCTTGTTTGAGTTCCAAGAACTCCTTTTGCTTCGAGTCTAAGAACCTTTGACTAATGTATTTCTTCCTAAACTCTGCTTGGAAAAATTCCTAAGTGATATTTTCCTTTGGCACCACCAAAGATACGGTCTTCCACCACTGGTATGCAGTATCCTTCAAGAGAGACACGACACACTTTAAGAACTCCTCAGGTGTACACGATAATTCATCTAGTACCCGTGTAGTATTCTCAA
The DNA here is from genome assembly GCA_025698465.1 of Gossypium longicalyx. Lineage (NCBI taxonomy): Eukaryota > Viridiplantae > Streptophyta > Magnoliopsida > Malvales > Malvaceae > Gossypium > Gossypium longicalyx. Next base: position 51,820,499 of record CM046995.1, read on the forward strand.
GCTAGAACTCAGCTCTCTCAGCATCATCCTCGATTTTAGCTGTAAATTCCTCAGCCCCATACTTTCTAAGCTTACCTACAGGGGCCTTACTAATTCTTACCGGTGCCATACCTCAAGGCAAATCCTCATCAGGTTGGTTAAGGGGCAGGAGAGGTCGTGGTATGTTAGGGCGACTCCTCAGATAATCCCCAAACCATTCATCCATCATGTTAAAGAAGGCGGCTCGGGCCTCTTCCTGACCTTCAGACATAAACCTTCTACTATACTAGATACATCTCATTGTATAGAGGCTGGAGCATGGCTCTCGGCTCCATCGGACTCATCTTGTGCTTGATTGGAAGACATTTACTATATTCAAGGACAATTTAAATAGTTAGGAGATATCACACTATCAACGTTCATATAATGGCATGTATAGCGAACCTCAATACTCTCTACGATAGTCCTAGAACCGACTAAACTGTAGCTCTACTACTAGTAAATGTAACACCCCTCTCCCGTATCCAGTGCCGGGACAGGGTTCGAGGCGTTACCAGACTTAAACTTTCACGACATAGAAAACCCGCTCACCAAATTTTGCCCAAAATTTAGAACTTTTCAAGCACATGCATACTGTCCCTTATATAGGCCTTTGAGGCCTAAAACATACATCGGGACAGTTCGGGACAAAACTAAAAACATTCGATAGATTTTGGGCAACTTAATAAATTTTCTTGCCTTGGAGAGAGAGTCACACGCCCGTGTGGGTAGGGCCGTGTGGTCACATACGCCCGTGTGGCTTGGAACACACCCGTGTCCTCAGCCCGTGTAACTCTCTGTTTATGACATCAGCATGCATTTAAGGGTACACGACCAAGACACACGTAGCCCGTGCACTATACTGACTTAAAATTTAAGTACAGGGGATGCACGACCATACTACACACCCATGGGAGCAAGCCGTGTGTCACACACGGCCTAGACACACGCCTGTGTGTCTACTCGTGTGGACCTTGTTAGGCCATTTTCCAAGCCTTTGGTTACCCTCTATCAACCAATCACACTTATAGGTTATTTTAACACATGATAAGGCCAAATTATGCACGTATATAAAACCTTGATAAACCTCATTACATGAAAACCTCATATCATCGGTTTTATACATGCTAGGTTAATTCTCTTTTTGTATTAAGGGTTTCCATATCTCCTTAACACATTCAAGATTGGCTCATTCTTATAAGTCATTGCTAATTATAACCAAACCATCTCATATGAAAATAAACATGCATAGATTTGTAGGTCATAGCCTGCTTCAAAATGAGCCAATTCCCATGGCCATATACAAAAAAAATATGTATATCTTTATATGCCTTCATCTTAGCAAATCAAATGACACATATATCAAAATGCTCAAAAGTCCTATACATGCCATTGAACAAAATAAAAGTGTCTATATACCAAAGCTAGACTAGTTGATAGTGTGTTGACTCTCTAACCGTCTTCCAATCTTTGTAAGTCCTCGAGCTCTATAAGATAGGGAAAAGAGAGGGGTAAGCATTTTCATGCTTAATAAGCCCGAATAACTGGAAAGTAAACTTACCGATTAATTAGTATAAAACCATATTAGGTAATAGAATCAATGAGCATGAAAATGGTATCCCTATCACATGCACTCAATTAACAAGTTAGTCACAATAACAATGCACCATGTAATTTGTCTTAGATGAGCTCATCATTCATCATTTCATCTACGTACATCATATTAATCCCGTTGAGTTTCTAGAAAATTTCGATGGATTATCCATTTACCGTCAATTCATAAGGATGATCATTTCATGTATGCACTCCCGCGAACCTCACATCTTACGGCGGGATTACCAGTCCAGGCTAAATCCCCTGTATTGTAAACTCATAAGGTGATGTCGGGATTACTAGTCCAGGCTAAATCCCTTATAGCGACAAACACCCTTAGTGAGCTCAGATCTAAATTACCAGTCCAGGCTAAATTCAGACCCTAATCGGATTACCCGTCCGAGCTAAATTCTCAATGCACGCATGTTCTTCGGGAGGCTTGACCACTCAAGAAACACCCGTTCAGGCTGGATCCTTTCTATATTTGAGATCAACAGATCACCTGTCCGGGTCATTTTCTGCCACTTCCTTGCTAGTCTGTTAAGTTCCTTGCCGCCACTGATCATTCTGGCTGTAATCTCTACCATATAAATATAACTATGTTATTACAAATCTCCATGAGGAAAATTTCGAACACACCAATGGAACTCGAATAGAAAAAGTAGAAATAGGATAAGGATCTAAGTGTGTATCAAGCCACTATCTTTAATTTATATTCATCTCCACCTATTCTCCATATGCAAACGAGTTTCAAGCAAATTAAACTCGAGGATACAATGAAGCCAATGATTATTTGCGTTTTGCACTGACGAGAATAGTCCACTAAGCACTAAGGATAAAAAAAAACTTTTTGAACTTGTTGGTGTAATTTCCAAATGAAATCCCCTTACTATTTATAAGAATTTTCATGTCTCTTCATATAGACATCTTCAGATAGGCGTCTTTATGAATAAATAAAAAATAATAATAATTCTTTAATTTTATAACTATTCAAGTAATATTGTTTGAATAGTTATAATTCTTTTTCAAAAATCAAATTATATATAACTCTTGACCAATGATAAAAAAATTTCTCTTTTTATTAATTACTGGAAACACGAAAATATACACACTTTTTCATGCCCTTTTATACTCAAATTCATGCAATTCAGTAAAATTCTTGTCGAAAAATATATAATAATTATAAAATAATTAAATTGCACTTAAATTCTGAACATGTTGAATTTTAATTAATTTTATATTAAATTTTAGTTTATTTTCGACAGATTTGCACAAAAGGCGAAAAACGGCTCGGCAGACGCTACTGAAGCACAAAACCGAGAAGCAATTTTTGAAGCATCAAGACGAATTAATTTTTCAGCCTAAGACGATCCAAATTATGAATATTAATTCATAATATAATTAATTCTAATTTTAATCTAAATTATTTTGGGTTAAATAATTATTATTAATTAATTATGAAAAGAGCCCAGTTAAGCTGAACTGAGAAAACTGATCCAACCGAGTATTGGGCTGCCCAAAATCGTCCCACATGTTGACCCAACCAGTTTGTTTGGCTGATTATTTGTCTTGCAAAACAGCCCTTGAAGACTCCTTGAATTTGCATTCAAGCCCCTCCACTTATTATGCCTTCCTAGATTTGCCCCTACCTTAAAATAGCAAGATTGAAACATTCAAACTTGCCACACGTGTGGTCGGCCATGAGGGGAGTCTGTGGCTACTGATTTTTGCTATTTTTAGCAGCCATATCAACCTATAAATACCCCCTCAGCTGTTTATTTCAAACTCATCTCAAAACCTCTCATCCCTTTACTTCTCTCTCACTTTCTCTCTTCAAAACCCCTTCCTTTGTTATTCTTTTTCTCTTCCATTCCCTTGCTGATTTCCCCTCTTGGAAAAGAGCCTTTCAATCATCATCAAAATCAGAATTCAAGTGCTCGTAGAAGCCTCAGTTTAACAAGAACAAGCGGAGAAGGAGGAGAAGAGCAAACTAGTCAAGCTTCGGAGAAACACTGGATTTGATTCTAATTCCCTATCCTTTAATTTTTATTGTTATTGTTATGAACATGTCTATGACTACTTGTGATGTTGATATGTTTAATTTAATTAATATGGCTTAAATTTAATTCGTGTTAGGTCGATTACATTTTGTCCACTTAAGTTATTAAAATTGTGTTTGTGTTGTTATAGGCCTTGGTAAGTTGTTTGACTAAGTAAAATCATGATTAAGTTATTCTAGCATTATAATTGTAAGGTAACTAATGAATTAATTATTAAATCATTTTGAAATTGTAATTAATTGACACAATACTTAATCAGTGCATGTTTAATCTTCTAAGGTAGCTGAGGGTTAAATTAGTGACGGTATCAGAGTTTTGCATAACTTGCAAGATTATTGTGATTAAACTATTTCAAGATAGGAATACATTGTTACCTCACTTAATCTTTTATGTGCTTATGAAGATTGATTAATTGTTTGAATTGACATTGAAAAATGTTCAAGAGATTAGTTAATTTAATAAGTATGTATGAGTAGCAGTTAGTAAATTACCAAGTTGTCGTGAATTTATTCGTAACAACATAAACATGAATTTAGTAATTTGAAGTTAAGAAATGTGATTAATCTAACACAATTATGTCATCTGGATTAAAATCATATTTTGAAATCGTGCATATGAACTTTTATTTTTATTTTATTTTATTTACTTAGTTTTTAATCACTTCTTCAAAATCAAAATATTTTTCTTCACCAAAGTGTTTTAATTGCATTCGTAAATAAATTCTTTTCACAGTCCCTATGGGTATGATAACTCGACATTTACTTGTAACTTTATTACTTGTTGTGGTTGTGTACACTTGCACATTTCCATTGCTCCAAATTTTTGGCGTCGTTTGTAAACTGAAAAATATATAGGATTTTTCCTATATAATTCATCACCTTTTTACTTAAATTTGTTGTTGAAACCAAGTACTTGCTTAATAAATTAATGAAATATATGAAAATAGGAAATTGGGACATAGAAATTATTAAAATGTGATTTTATGCTTTATTATATAGTTTTCATGCAAAAAATGTCTTCTTTTATATTAATTTGAGCATATTATAGTTTCAAGCTATAAAGTGGGCCATACATGATTAAATTAAATAATAAAATATAAAGTTATATTTAATAGTTTATTTTAATATGTTTCATTAATAATTTGGGTTTTAATTAATTATGTAAATTGAATAATTAAAGTGGTTAAATTACATTCTTTGGTCCTCTAAATTATCTACTATTGCTGGACAGGTCTGAGAGCTTTATGTTGATTACAAAACCATCCAAATGGAGGACCAAGCCAACCCAAAATTTGGCTGCATGTGGATGTTCATAAATCAAATTTTGATTTAATTACACAAGGTCCTTGAAGAGTTAAAGAAATTGGATATTTACCCAGAGATTTGCAATTGACCGAGTCTTGATCCTTATGGTGTTGTGGCGCTTAAATCAAGCAAAAATCAGCCACACTTCCACAAATCATGGCCGGCCACCCTTGGAGGAATTTTCAAATGATGAACACTACTATTTTTAGTAAACTAGCTCCCTTGCCTAACTTATTAATAAAACCCCATTTTTCACTTTTCTAATCATCCCTTATCCCTCAATCATCATTCTCTCCTCTCTCAAATCTCTTAGCCCTCACGCCTATCATCATCTTTGCATAAATATTTTTAGCAAATTAGCCTCTTAAAGAGCCCTTGGTCGGCCACCTCAGAGAGCCATCAACAAAGGAGCGAAGCTAAGGAACGAAGGAGCCCTCGTCAGTCAGAGTCTTGGGTGGCAGCCACTTTGATTTAGGTTTAATCTTTCTTTTCTTTAACTTAATTCAAGAATTTTTGCTATGTGTTTATTGTTCTTGTTTACAACAATGATAGCTTAATTTTATTTAAGCTAGGATGATTGCTTTGATTTAGTAATAATTATTTGATTCATGCTTATAATGTTTGTGCCTCAATCGATCATGTTTTCAATTAAAATCAAGTCTGTATTTCGCTCATACGTGATTGAAATGCACCTGAATTAGCTGAGTGATCCTAACCAGACGACGGACAGTGGAAACATAATTGAAATGTGTATTCTCAATTTAGATCTTAACCCGATTAAATTACAGGTTGCATAACAACCCTAAATAGGCTCTGTTATCTGCATAGTTTTTAGATTTGTGTGATTAAACTATTTCAAACCTAACACGTCCCTGTTACCTCATACGAATACTAAGAAACCCTTAGTAAATAAGGATCAGAAAAATGTGTATTTACTAAGTAAAGGATTCCAAAAGGACCTAACGTGGTTTCTAAACTCATGAAAGATCGAGTTGCTATGGAATGTTTTTTCGAATATTATTAAGCTTGTTGATAATAAATTGAGTTTAATTAAAGTAATTGTCCTAGCTTATTTATGTTATAATTGTTGCTTATTGTGTTAATTCTGCCAAAATCTATTTCATTCATATAGTTGCATGTTTGGATAAATCACATCAGGGATCATTGCATTTAGTTTAAAATATTTTAATCATCACTTCTCAATTATATTGTTTTTATTTATCAAATTGTTAATATAATTTTACAAATTAATTGACTTAGCACAAATACAATCCCTGTGGAGACGATAATTCGATACTTACTTATTACTTGATAACGACTGTGTACACTTACACAAACCTGAGCATTACAAGTTTTTGGCGCCGTTGTCGGGGATTGCCAACTGTTTCCATAGTCATTTTTTGTGAAATTATTTATTTTCAATTTGGTTATTTCTAACATTACTAGCTTATTTTTTTTTTAATTTTGTGATTTTCTTTTTAGGTGTTTATGAGCATAGATCGGATTATCGATTTACTCCTAGTAGACCCTAAAATTGAGCGAACTTTCAGACAAAGAAGACGTGAATGAATAGCTCAGAGACAAGTCGAGATGGACCTTGGAAATCAGAATCAAGACCAAGGTAATGAAGCCGAACATGTACAAAATCCCATCCTCATTGCCGATGATAGGGATTGATGCATCAGACAATATGCTGTGTCACTTTTCAAGAGTTCAATCTAGTAATTAGAAGGCCAGATATTGAGGCAACCCAATTCAAATTGAAACCAGTGATGTTTCAAATGCTACAAATGGTGGGCCAATTTAGTGGTATGCCCATGGAAGATCCACATCTCCACCTTCGATTGTTTATGGAGGTGAATAATTCATTCAAGGTAGCTGGTGTGACTGAAGACGCACTGAGGTTGAAGTTATTTCTGTACTCGTTGCGAGATCGAGCATGAGCATGGCTCAATTCATTCCTACCAAGTTCCATATCTACATGGAAAAAATTAATAGAGAGATTTTTGGTTAAGTATTTCCCGCCTAGCAAGAACGCTAAGTTGAGGAACGAGATCACAACTTTCCAAAAAATGGATGATGAGTCTTTGTATGAGGCTTGGGAGCGATTTAAGGAGTTACTTCGTAAGTGTCCTCATCATGGGATTCCTCATTGTATCCAGTTGAAGACATTCTATAATGGTCTCAATGCTCATACAATATTGATGGTAAATGCTTTTGTGAATGGTGCAATTTTGTCTAAGTCTTATAATGAGGCTTATGAGATCATCGAGAGGATCGCAAGTAATAGCTATCAATGGCCAACAAATCAAACAGCTTCAGGAAGATGTATAGCTGGAGTTCATGAAGTTGATGCTCTCACTTCGTTATCAGCTCAGGTATCGTTTATTTCCTCTATATTAAAATAGTTTGTTGCTAATAGTGCTAATAATTTTGTAGCTCAGCCACCAAGTCCATTTGAAGTAGTTTCCTGTGTGTATTATGGGGAAGGTCATTCTTTTGAGAATTGCCCATTGAATCTCGAGTCAGTGTACTATGTAGGGAACCAACATCAAAATAGGAGTGGACAAGGACCCCAGTCCAACTTTTATAATCCTTTATGGCGTAATCATCCTAACATTTCTTAGAGCAACCAAGGAAATGGACCAAACAACAACTTTATGTAGCATAGACCCAACCAATCTCAAGGGTTTAATCAGCAAGCTCCAAAACTAGCCCAAGCTGAGGCATCAAACAGTTTGGAGAACTTGTTGAAAGTGTATATGGCAAAGAATGACGCTTTGATCCAGAGCCGAGTAGCAACACTGAAAAATTTAGAAAACCAAATGGGCCAATTAGCTGCAAAGCTTCGTAATAGACCGCAAGGAACATTATTAAGCAATACTGAGAATCCAAGAAACTTGGGTAAAGAACATATCAAGGTAGTGGCATTGCGAAGTGGTAAAATTTTAGAACCCCCATTGATTGAGGTTAAAGACGAGCCTATTGAAAAAGAGGAAAGTCAGCCAGCTGTTGAAATTTCTACACCAAAGGAATCAGAATCTGGAAAGACTGACAAGGTAAATCCTAACTTAGTGAATACAGATGCTTTAACATCTTCTTTGGATGTAGATTTACCTACTTAGAAGAGTTGTTCAGTTTAACTGAATGTTCCATCACCTCTATATCCGCAAAGATTGCAGCAACACAAGTAGAAACATGAGGTTCAATTCAAGAAGTTTTTGGATGTTTTGAAGCAATTACACATCAATATTCCATTGGTAGAGGCTTTAGAACAAATGCCGAATTACGTGAAGTTTATAAAGGATGTACTATCCAAGAAGAAATGACTGAGTGCGTCTGAGACTGTCGCCTTGACAAAAGAGTGCAGTGCGTTCCTGCAGAACAAGCTGCTACTGAAATTGAAGGATCTAGGAAGCTTTACGATACCTTGTAACATTGGTGAATCTTACCGTGGGAAAGCTTTATGTGACTTTGGAGCGAGTATCAACTTGATGCCTAAGAATTTTCAAGATGCTAGGGATAGGAGAAGTAAGACCTACAATTGTAACACTCCAGCTAGCGGATCGATCTTTAGCATACCCCGAAGGAAAGATCGATGATGTTTTGGTAAGAGTCGATAAATTTATTTTTCCTACTGATTTCATTATTCTAGATTTTGAAGCAGATAAAGAAGTGCCAATTATCCTTGGGAGACCTTTCCTAGCCACGGGAAGAACGTTAATTGATGTGCAGAAAGGTGAACTCACCGTGAGAGTTCAAGATGATCAGGTAACTTTTAACATTCTTAAAGCGATGAAATTTCCTGATCTGACAGAAAAGTGTTCAGTTATGTAAGAGTTAGAAACCTTGATTTTTATGGAAAGTAATTTTTAAGAAGATCCATTGGAGAAAGCCTTAGGGTTTGACCCTTTGGAGGATGAAGAAAGTGAAGAAAACATGGTTCTGGTGGAAGCCAATCCGAGAAATTTTATTCAATCCACACGGTTTGAATCGTTGGAGTTGGAAGCCAGAGAATTTGTGTAACCCAAATTTTCAATCGAAGAACCACCTACACTTGAACTAAAGGTACTTCCTTCCCATTTGAAATATGTTTATTTAGATGACTGTTCCACTTTGCTTGTGATTATTTCAGCAGAACTGACAAAAGATCAATAGGAGAAACTAATTTCTATTCTAAAGAAATTTAAGAAAGCAATTGGTTGGACCGTAATTGATATTTGAGGTATAAGCCCTTCATTTTGCATGCATAAAATTATTCTAGAAGAAGGTGAAAAATGTCAAATTATGGGAAAATGAGGCTTAATCCTATTATGAAGGAAGTTGTGAGAAAGGAAGTGATCAAATGGTTAGATGCAAGAATCATCTATCCTATTTCAGATAGTTCGTGGGTAAGTACAGTGCAGTGTGTACCAAAGAAAGGTGGAATTATGATAGTTGAGAATAAGTGTAATAAATTGATCCCAACAAGAACTGTTATCGGTTGGAGAATTTGTGTTGACTACAGAAAGCTAAATAAAGCCACTCGGAAGGACCATTTTTCGTTGCCTTTTATGGATCAGATGTTAGATTGACTGGCAGGTAATGGATTATATTATTTTTTAGATGATTATTCGGGATATAACCAAATAGTTGTAGCTCCAGAAAATCAACATAAAACAACCTTTACTTGTCCATACGATACGTTTTCTTTTAGGCGAATGTCTTTTGGTTTATGCAATGCACCTGCAACATTTCAACGATGCATGATGGCAATATTCACTGATATGGTTGAAAATTTTGTTAAGGTTTTCATGGATAATTTTCTATTTTTGGTAACACTTATGATATTTCTTTGAGTAATTTGGCTAAGGTACTGAAGAAATGCGAAGAGACGAATCTTGTCCTTAACTGGGAGAAATGCCATTTTATGATTAAGGAAGGGACTTTCTTAGGGCATAGAATTTCAAAGAAAGGAATTGAAGTCGACAAAGCAAAGGCAGTTGCAATTGAAAGATTACCGATCCCAATGAATGTGAAAGGAGTCAAAAGTTTCTTAGGCCTTGCCGGTTTTTACCGAAGGTTTATCAAAAATTTTTCGAAAATTTCTAAATCGTTATGTTTGTTGTTTGTAACAGCCAGATTTAGACCCTAATCAGAACGGTGGTTTCGGGATCACGAATCTAAGTCAAAAAAATATTTAAAAATTATTTTCTGTGTTTATTTTGTATGAATTTATATCTGTGAAATTTTCGTGATTTACTTTTATCGTTTGAGTGTTCGATTTAATAAAAGGACTTAATCGCGTAAAATAAAAATTTGGTGGTTATTTCTAAAAGGGACCTAGTTGTTGATGGATTTATTAATGGGAGTATTTATGTTGCAATTAGTCCATTTTAAGAAAGGGTGGACGGTAATGGGCTTATAATATATGATTTAGTTATAATTTATTTAAGGTTAAAAATGTAATTAAATAAAATACTAATATATGTTATTATATCATAAAAGAAAGCCATGTTTTTATTCATTCTTTTGACTGAAATTAGAAACAAAGCAAAATAAAAAGAGAAACCTAGGTTCAACCATCCTTTCAAGCTCAATCAAGGTTCGTTTTTTGTTCGGTTTTTGATAATTTCTACGTTTTTTAGATCGTTTCTTCGAGTATTACAAAACTCATACTTGAATTTTTTATTTTGATGAATATTTTGAGTAGTTCCATTGTTAAGAACTTGTGATTTTTTGTTTGATGATGAAATATGAAATATATGTTTTAGATTAACATGTTTTGTATTGGAGTTTTTGATGATTTTGAGTAATTAGGACTAAATTGCAAAAAAATAATGAGGGACTAAATTGTGAAATAAATGAAATATATGGACTTGTATGAACACTAAGGATATTCAGCCAAACATGGGTGTCTTGAAATTTTGTATATTTTGTGTTTTGTGTAATAGGGACTAAATTGTAAAAATTGTAAATGTTAGGGGTAAAATGGTAATTTTCCCATTTATGTGTTTTTGGACTAAATTGAATGAAAATATGGTTGAATGAGCTTAATTTAAATATGTTTAGATCAAGAACCAAAGAAATCGGATTTGAATCGGGGGAAACGAAAGTTGTCGACTAGTCATCCCGTTTCGTTTTCCATCGTCCGAGGTAAGTTTATAAGCAAATAGATGTACTAAACTTTAATGAAATGCAAAGTTTATATGTTGAAATTAAATATATCATTTATTATGTGCTAATACTGAATACGTATAAGCATGGTAATTATGTTCATGTAATCGTTTTGACTGAGTTACGACATCTGGAAGCCCCATATGAACCTTAGGAATAGTTAGGATACATATGTCATGACATAGGATTCCAATATATATGTGCGAATAAGACCATGGCATCATTATGTGATTTCGATATGTGTTTACGAGTAAGACCCTGTCTGGGATAGTGGCATCGATATGTGACTACATGTAAGACCACGTCTGGGACGTTGGCATTGTACGACTTGTGTGATTATCTGAGTGTCCTACCCAATTCCGAATGGTTCATCGAGCATTGATAAGTTGTGATCCAATGTGCAAAAGTGAGCTAAAATGATCAGGTATGAAATGGTTTATTACCTATTTGAAACAAAGTGACTAAGTTACTTAATATTTGTTGCAAAACATGCTTGAAGTAAAGTAAGAATATAAGTGAATTGAAAAATGTATTCGGCCTTGTAAATAAATAATATGAACATTATTGAAATTATTTGTGAATATATGCAAATGGTGGTATGTTCGGCCATTGATAAATATATATGTGATTGTTATATTTTGACTTACGAGTATATGCATAAAAGTATATGTGTATTTGGTATGTTAAAGATGTTTTGGCTTAGTCATTGAATGAAAGTTTGTTAATGTATCTTTATATATGAAAGTGTTCATTCGATCATCGCTATGCTTATGCATAAAAAGTTGTATTTTGATTCATGAGTATAGGTATATGTGTTCACATAATGATATTTAGCTTGAAATTGAAGGATATTTTGTTTATATATATGTGTACTCGGCCATATAATATAAATATGTATGTGATTATTATCCTTTGACCTATAGATTTATGCATATAAGAGTTTATGTACTAGTTGTGATAAAGATATTTTGGCTTAGAAATTGAATGATAGTTTGTTAAAATATACATATGTTCATTTGACCATGTTTGTTAAAACATACATATGTTCATTCGGCCATGAGTAATATATACATGTGAAAGTGCATATAAATTACATGAAATTGAAAGCTTAAGATTCAAAGTAACTATGATAGTATAATTTGGTTTAGTTTAAATGATTTGATTATGTAACTATGTTGTTTATTTGTGATAACGTATTTTTATGTATTAATCATGTGTTTATTCTAAGCTTGATCCTACTAATTTGAGCTATTTATGTCTTTTTATCTTTTAGGGACTGATTTGGAGGCAAAAGCAAAATTTAGGGACAAAAGTGCGAATTTGGAGACACAATGGGCTGACATGCGACATAGGAAAAAGATTGTGCCAAAAGTGCGAGCATGGAAGACACAAGGACTAAAAATGCAAAAAGAAGAGATTTTGTTTTATAAGACTCCATTTTATTTATATTAGGATAATTAATATTATTAGGATTATTTAATTTTAGGATTTTATTTTAATTATCTTTAATTATCTTTAATTAAATGTATTTATCTTTTTAGAATTTAAGTTAAATTAGACTATCTCCCTAGCACTATAAATAGGGGGTGAAGTGACTCTATTTGGTGTTCATCTTTTTCTGTAAACATTCTCCCCCTGAAAGTCTAGGCTTTTGTTTCTTCATATTTTCTTTCAATAGAATTCCTTTTTCCATTTTTATATTTATTTTCTTTTCCACCATTATCATGAGCCACTAAAACCTATCTAGCCGAAAGTTGTCAATATTCCCCAAAAAGGGTTCTTGAGGCCTAGAATCCGTACTTAGCCTTCTCGCCAAGTATTCATCATTTCTCCGCACTACGAGCTGATGCTTCTGTCCATGGCCCTTAAGAAGTAAACTTTTCAGCATATGTAAAGGCGACCGCTTTTTATGTTTTGGAAGGATTGCACAGCCGGTTCGTTAACTTACTGCGTCAGAGGTTGGCGAGCCAAAGAGACAAAATGGCGTGGGATTTGCCATTGAGAAGCATTGATCTAGCATAGATTACTGGCTAGAGTCAGGTTCCCTAAAAATCGTAAGTCTAATCTTTGGAGCTGGTGGTCGTAGGCGTCCTCTTCCACTATAACTGGCTTACTTGAGTTAAGAAGGGTTACTTAAAAGCCAATGATTGAACCCAAGGCGGAACGAGACAACCGGAGGCTGGAATCTCGCCACATAAGAAACTTTCTCTTTTCCCAACTCTATTTATTTTTCCTCATTTCAATTTTTGCAATTTATTTAATTTCGCAAATTCAATTCACTTTAAATTCTATTTTTATTTTTCCAGATTCTTAATTTTATTTTTTATTTTTCAGGAACGCAGGTTTTCTTGGCCAAGAAATTGTCCAGGATTTCAAGAACGAGCATTTGTACAATCCGATCCCTGAGGATTCGTACAATCCGATCCCTGAGGATTCGACCCTACTTCCCCTTTACTATTATTTTTACTATTTTACAGGGAATAGGATATTTTTGGTGCTCTCAATGACACATCAAATTTTGGCGCCGCCGCCGGGGATCGGTAACGTACTAATCTTGTTTTTTTTTCTTATGACTAGATCTGCTCTAGGAACTCTTGTGTTTGATTCAGAAATTGAAAAGACTGTGAGAGCTAATCGCAAGGAATCAAAGCTATGAAAAAAACAGTCAGCTGTGGTTGGGACTCAAAGTAATCCACCGCCAGAAATTAGAATCGACGACGAAGTAGCGTCTAGGGTTAACAAAAACCCTACTCAAAATTTTCAAGGCAAAAAAGTGGAAGTTAGTTCCCCAGAAGAAGTGCTTAACGCTAGGGTTGACGAAAACCTTAATTTAGCACCTCAACCTATGGCTCAAACAATTCGGCAACTGGTCGAAGCGCCGACAAAACAACCGCCACAATGCATCGTGTATCTTACTATGGATACTAATTTTGAATTAAAGTAAGGCTTGATCCAGCTACTGCCAACTTTTCGGAGGTTACAGAACGAAAATCCCCACAAGCATTTGAAAGAATTTCATATGGTTTGCCTTAGTATGAAACCTCAGGGAGTAACTGAGGATCAAATTAAACTGCGCGCTTTTCCTTTTTCCTTAGCAGATTCTGCTAGGGAATGGTTATTTTATTTACCTCCTAGATCTGTAACGACTTGGGCTGATCTATCTCGTTTATTTCTCAACAGGTTTTTTCCAGTGTCGCGTGCAGCCGAGTTAAGAAGAGAAATCATGGGCATAAGGAAAAAAGACGCAGAGACTCTGTATGACTATTGGGAGCGATTTAAAAAGCTGTGTGCAAGTTGCCCACAACACGGTATAACGGAACAATCTTTGCTCCAGTACTTTTATGAAGGCCTAAAACCCATGGAGATGAATATGGTAGACGCCGCTAGTGGAGGAGCATTGGTCAACATGACTCCCCAACAAGCAAGAGACTTGATCTCCACAATGGCAGCAAATTCTCAGCAATTTCAAGCTAATCCTGAACCCCCTAGAAGGGTTCACTAGCTAAGTAATTCTACCTTTGAGGATAGACTTGATAGACTTACTAATATTGTGAATTCTCTTGTTGCAGAAAAAGCAAAACCAGCCCGAGTATGCGAAATATGTGCTACACCTGAACATACAACTGATGCATGCCCTAGTCTGTGTAACGATACTATGGCCCATTTAGATGCTGTGGGAAAATTTCCTGGGCCACCACAAAGGCGATACGACCCTTACGCCAATACCAACAACCCAGGATGGAAGGACCACCCTAACTTTAGTTATGGGGCTAATCCACGATATAACCAGCCATACCAAAATTGGGTCCCACAACAGCCACAAGATTCAGGTAATTCGCTGGAAAATTTGGTCAATAAATTAGCAGCTAATGTCCTTGATTTTCAATGGCAAACTCTTAATTTCCAAAAAGAAACAAAGGCATCTATAAGAGAATTAACCACGTCAATTGAGAAATTGAGTTCCCAAGGAAAGCTGCCGTCGCAAACAGAACCATACCCGAGACAGAATGCAAATGCAGTAACGTTGCGAAGCGAAAAGGTGCTGGAACCAATTCCTACCAAGAATCTTGGCCAAGAAATCACCCAGGAAACTCTTGAAAACGACGAACAGATCCGAGCGAAACCCCCACTGTCGAAAATCTAACCTCTATTTCCCATGACGACTAAACCAGTGTCGGAAAGGTATGAAAGACAAAGAAATCTTAGAAACATTCAGAAATGTCAAGATCAACATACTACTGTTGGATGCCATCAGAAAGATTCCAAGGTATGCCAAATTTCTTAAAGAGCTTTGCACCAACAAATGAAAGTTAACAGACAATGAAAAGGTAAGTGTTGGTGAAAATGTTTCCGCAGTTCTACAGCGGAAAATGCCGGTTAAATGCAAAGATAGGGGTATGTTCTCTATTCCATGCAAAATTGGCCATTTAGGAATTAAAAATGCTATGTGCGATTTAGGGGCGTCCATAAATGTAATGCCTTATTCTATTTATGAATCACAAAGATAGGTGTTATTATTCAATTGGCGGACAGGTCTATTGTGCATCCTGAAAGAGTCTTCAAGGACGTCTTGGTAAAAGTTAATGAACTTATTTTTCCTACATATTTCTACGTAATAAAGATGGAGGAGGACAACACTGCTGGATCTTCAGACCTCCTGTTGGGCCGACCCTTCCTTAGTACTGCTAACACCAAGATCGATGTTCGAAGCGGCACTCTTACGATGGAATTTGATGGGGAGATCATGAAATTTAATGTTTACGATGCCATTTGCCATCCAAGCGAAATCTTAAGCATAAACTGTGTCGACATGATTGACTCATTAGTAGACGAGACTTTTGAGTCAACTTATGAGGACAAATCTAAATATAGATCTGATGATTATGAATTTGTTAATACATTATTGTCCCCATTAGAAACTAAACTTTTACCTTCTGTTATCCAGGCTCTAGATTTGGAATTGAAACCGCTTCTCGAGCATCTTAAGTATGCATTTTTAGGAAAAGGTAATACCTTACCCATTATAATTTCAAATAAACTCTCTAAACCCGAGGAAGAAAGTTTGATCCAGGTACTAAAGAGTCATAAGGAGGCGATTGGCTGGACCATTGCTAACTTGAAAGGGATAAGCCCTTTGACATGCACCCACAAGATTTACTTAGAGGAGAACACAAAACCAAGGAGAGAGGCACAAAGACGTTTAAACCCGAATATGATGGTGGTGGTAAAAAAGGAAATAATTAAGTTGCTGGATGCTGACATAATCTTCCCCATCTCTGACAGCAGATGGGTAAGTCCGATACAAGTCGTGCCCAAGAAAATGAGCGTGATAGTAAAGAAAAATGTTGAGGTGACTTAGTACCGGTCCGAGTGCAGAACGGGTGGCGTGTCTGCATCGATTATAGGAAGTTGAATGCTTATACTAGAAAAGATCATTTCTCTCTTCCTTTTATAGATCAAATGCTTGAACGTTTAGTTGGTAAAACTCATTTTTATTGTCTTGATGGATATTTAGGTTTCTTCCAAGTCCCTGTTGCACCAGAAGACCAGGAAAAGACCACTTTTACATGCCCTTTTGGCATATTTGCGTACAGGAAGATGCCATTTGGACTTTGCAATGCACCAGCTACCTTCTAGAGATGCATGATGAGTATATTTTCTGAATATGTGGAAAAAATTATTGAAGTTTTTATGGATGATTTTACCATATATGGGAACTGTTTTACTGAATGCCTTGAAAATCTCACGATAATTTTGAACAGGTGCATAGAATTTAATCTCGTTTTGAACTATGAAAAATGTCATTTTATGGTAGACAAAGGTTTAATTCTAGGTCATATAGTTTTTGCCAAGGGAATTGAGGTCGATAAGGCCAAAATTGACATTATAAATTCTCTGCCATATCCCTCTACTGTTAGAGAGATGCGTTCTTTCCTTGGCCATGCAGGATTTTACAGGCGTTTTATTAAGAACTTCTCAAAAATAGCTGAACCATTGTGAGAGTTGTTGTAGAAAGATAAGAAATTTGAGTTCGGTCCAAAATGCAAAAAGGCTTTTGATACACTCAAGAAAAAGTTGGTAACAGCTCCTATAGTACAGGCACCAGCCTATGTCATCTGCTATGCCTCAAAAACCCTAGATGCTGCACAAAGCAACTACACAACTACAGAAAAAGAACTTTTAGCTCTTGTATTTACTTTAGATAAATTTCGATCATATTTACTGGGATCTAAGGTGATTATTTTTTCTGACCATGCAACTCTTAGTTACTTGATCGCAAAAAAAGAAGCAAAGCCAAGGCTCATTAGGTGGAGTTTATTGCTCCAAGAATTTGACATCGAGATTCGTGACAAAAAGGGGTGTGAAAACCTAGTGGCCGGCCAATTGAGTAGGATAAAAACTCCGTTTGATAATGATCCCATAAAGGATGAGTTCCCTGACGAAAGCTTATTCTCAACCGAGGCTCACTATCCGTGGTATGCAGACATAGTTAATCTCTTAACCACAGGATCGTTGCCCACTAAGTTAGCTCGATCTGTAAAAAAAAAAGCTTAGACGCGAAGCTCGAAATTACATATGGGATGATCCATACTTGTGGAAACATTTTTCAGATCAGATAATACGACGATGTGTTCCAGAAACTGAGGTAACCTCTATCCTTACTTTTTGTCATACAGAAGCTTGTGGAGGTCACTTTGGCCCTAATCGGACAGCTCACAAGGTATTAGAGTGTGGGCTATATTGGCCCACAATCTTTCGCGACGCATATACCTTCTGTAAGTCTTGCGATAAATGCCAGCATACAGGTAAAATCACTAAACGAAATCAAATGCCCTTATCCCCGATTCATGTATGTGAGATTTTTGATGTATGGGGCACCGATTTCATGGGCCTCTTTATTTCTTCGTTTGGAAACGTATATATACTTCTTGCAGTAGACTATGTTTCTAAGTGGATAGAAACAAAGCCTACTCGCAATGATAATGCTAAAATTGTTGTGGAGTTTCTAAAACAAACTATTTTTTCTAGGTTTGGCACACCTCGAGCTTTGATCAGTGATCGTGGTACCCACTTTTGTAACAAGGTCATGGAGGCACTATTATCAAAACATGGAGTTCATCATCATATAGCAACAGCCTACCATCCCCAAACGAACAGCCTAGCAGAGGTTTCGAACAAGGAGATCAAGACCATTTTAGAAAAAACGGTTCGACCCAACTGAAAGGATTGGAGTCTTCAGCTTAATGACACGCTTTGGGCCTATCAGACAGCGTATAAGGGACCAATTGACATGACTCCATATCGACTTGTTTTTGGCAAAGCATGTCATCTACCAGTAGAGTTGGAGCATAAAGCTTATTGGGCTATTTGATGATGTAACATTGAGTTAGAACCCGCAGGGAAGACAAGGAAATTGGACATTCAAGAATTGGAGGAAATTCGCAATGATGCCTACGAGAATGCTCGAATTTATAAAGACAAAATTAAACTGTTTCATGACAAAAATATAGTTCAGAAGCATTTCTCGGTAGGACAATGAGTTTTTCTTTATAACTCCGTATTAAAGCTATTCCCAAGTAAGCTTCGATCTCGGTGGTAAGGACCTTTTATTGTGACTGAAGTATTTACGCATGGTGCAATTGAAATAAAAAGTGAAGAATCAGGAAAGCAGTTTATAGTCAATGGTCAACGGCTGAAGCCATTTTATGAAAATTTCCAGGCCCACACGGTCGAAAAAATTCAGTTAGAACCCCCATAAAATCGCTCAAGGTATTGAGCTAATGACGTTAAACAAGCGCTTATTGGGAGGCAACCCAATCTTTAATTTTAAATTTTATTTCTATTATTATTATTATTATTATTATTTATTTTATTATTTTATTTCTTATTTTATTTTATTTCATTTTGTTTTATTTTTAATTATTTTATTATATTAATAAAATTCTCTTCTTTTAAATAGATGAACCGAGATGGAAGTAGAGTGCAAAAGGAAGAAAAGCCTTAAACCTGCAGCCAAACAGCCCTACTCCAGCCCATATCACCATCCCTATTCCAGCCCAGAATGCCTTATTCCTGCCCTAGACTACCCCTAACCTGCAGCCAAACACTACTTTTCAGCAACTAAAAAACCCCCAATCCCCAAAATTTTCCCCCCATTTTTTTACATAGCCGTCGAACCCATCTCCCCAACCCCTCTCACCGTCGATTTCCGCCCACCATGGTGTGAACTCGCAGCTGCACCGCCGACAAGCCCTCTTTCACCGTGAACCACCGCCGGTGCCACTTCTCCGCTCCCTAAGCCATCGATTTGAGTAGAGCTACCTCATCCTCTTCCCCTTCTTCTTCGACGCACGGTGCCTCTCCCTCACCCTCCGCTTCTCCCACGCCGTCGCTGAACCTCGTCAAAGTCACAACACCGATCGCACCTTCACCCGTAGCACCAGCCGCGCCATTCTCCCGTTCTCCCTCTCCGTCGCACGCCATGATGCAACCCGACGAAGTGGCCTCCTCCTTGTTATACAACCCGAGCGATGCCGTGTCTCTGTCTCCACTGCGTGCCGAACGTCCCCTTCTCTACCTACCACCACCACCGTCTCCGTCCCTTACTACCCACGCCACGATGCCTCCACTAAAAACGGCACTCGAACCAATGCAACGCCGGCCCTGCCGAGATAGGACTACCCGGGCCTCGGCCCAACCCACAGCCACACATGTCGGGGCCTACTCCAGCACCACTATCGACGCCTCTGACCATGCCGCAAGTTCTGCTAGTGCCGAGAGTCATCACGACCAGCAACTGATGCCTACTCGTGGTCGAACCTACCGGTCTTGCGCATCCGTCTTACCACCCGAGTGTCATTTAAACAGTAACTTACAGTTCGATACTACTACTACCCGGAACAGGTATGATCATTTACGCCATAAACAACTCGTACCTTGCAAATGCTTGTCATTGCCTGTTTTGGATACTCTGCGGATTGGAACTGACGTCACTACTTATTTTCACAATATTGGTTGGGTTGGGATTTTGATATTTCTTATTGTGCATATTATGAACTGTGTTGGAATTTTATTCTACATTTCACTTTCATCGACACGGTAATATTTCGTTGGATACACCTAATGTTATTCGATTTTGATTACTTGGTACTTTGCATCGCTTGTCTATTACCGATTTTAATATAGCATTATCTTTTGTGACTGAGGACTATTCTATGAGCAGTGATTATGAACACAGCTTATGTACTTTTCCTGCAGATTTTGAGGCTAACGAGGCCTTTGCTTTATTAGCTGATAATGCCGAATCCACATAAAGCCCAAAAACCTCGAAGGATTTGTGGTTTCGTAACCCTGCATTATGTTACATACACCATTATTTGGCTTATAATTTTTTAAGTCGTCGAGATGCTCCGACTATCGTCTCAAAGACGAAATTATTTTTATTATGGTGTATGTATATCGGTCGACCGATAAATTTGAGCTATTGGTATGCATTTCAATTTGAACATGTTATAAATGCAAAGCAACCTCTAATTTTGGGCTCTTTTGTTACGCAACTGATATTTTCTCTGCATGGTAATAACGCTCCTGTTTCAGAATTACATGTTGCCTGTCAGACTGATCCTTTGGATGCTTGATGTCTCGACTCGATAGGGCTGCTTCTTGGTACTCAGCCCTCCTTCTGTTTTGTCCCTCTAGGGATTCGTGCTGCACCAACTGAACGAATCTTTCGATGACGAAATCATGACACCGCACCCACGCAAGCCCAACCTTTGATGACCGTTGAACAACGCCTTGAGCGTATCGAGGTACGACTCGACACTTTTGGCCAGCAACTAATGGATCTCATTGCCATCATACGCGAACGACAATAATTACACGGGGAGCTCCCTCTACACCTTTTTCTCTTATTTTATTCATTCCACATCGAGGACTATGTGTTTTAAGTAGGGGGAGTTCTCATTATTTCTGTCATTTTGGATGCTGAATTTCTGTTGCTAATTTGGTTGTTGCTGCCCATATAATTTTTTTAAGAATATTTTGCTTCTTTTCACGCCCAAGAATTTGACCACGACTTGCCCACTGTTTGCCCCACAAGCATGATTCTTGCCTTCTGGGGAAGTTATGATTTTTCCCATAGTTGATGCCATCTCCACTGTTTTATTTTTTTATTAGGCTAAAAATAATTGTGATTAATGGAGTTAACTCTATCTTGCTTTTCATAAAATTGATCAAGTTTAATATAAAGTGAACATTTAAAATGATCGCATGCTTAATTTATGTTCATGGCTATTAGGTGATTATTGAAACTTGTTCTTGACACTTAAATTATTTTTCCTGAGTTCTCAAAATTTTAATTTCATTTAATTGTTAATAAATTTTTTCGTGGCTATGAGTACAACTTAGAACGTGACTGACTGAGTAACCGGGGTAGGGTGCTTGGGTTGTCATTCTACATCGGGTCAAAAGGTTGTGTGACGTGATAGTTAAAGCTCCGCTAACCAGAATTAATTCTTAAGAATGCATTGGGCTGAGTAACCGGGGTTTGGTGCTTGGCTGTCATCACTCTTCGTGTCAAAAGGTTCAACATGTTCTTAAGAAGAATATATGTAAATAAATAAAATTTGGGACTAAAGGAAGAAACAAAGAGGCTGTCTTGGTAGGTTTAGTAATTCACCTAATTTCCATGGAATAATTCAAATCGATTTTAAACTCTGTGTGCATTAATTGGAAAACTTTTTCTATTTTACTTAAAGCAAGCTTAGGGTTCTCTTTATTTTTCATA
Organism: Gossypium longicalyx; assembly: GCA_025698465.1. NCBI lineage: Eukaryota > Viridiplantae > Streptophyta > Magnoliopsida > Malvales > Malvaceae > Gossypium > Gossypium longicalyx. The sequence goes on from CM046995.1 coordinate 51,842,416, forward strand.
TGCATTTTAACTAATTCTTATGAAACTTTGGAGTGGTATTTCTTTTATGGCAGAATCTAACTTTCACAGTGGATAGGAACCATACTTGAGGGCAAGCATGGACTAAGTAGGGGGAATTTGATAATGCTCTAGAATAACGTATTTTTATGTATTAATCATGTGTTTATTCTGAGCTTGATCCTACTAATTTGAGCTATTTATGTCTTTTTATATTTTAGGGACTGATTTGGAGGCAAAAGCAAAATTTAGGGACAAAAGTGCGAATTTGGAGACAAAATGGGCTGACATGCAACATAGGAAAAAGATTGTGCCAAAAGTGCGAGCATGGAAGACACAAGGACTAAAAATGCAAAAAGAAGAGATTTTATTTTATAAGACTCCATTTTATTTATATTAGGATAATTAATATTATTAGGATTATTTAATTTTAGGATTTTATTTTAATTATCTTTAATTATCTTTAATTAAATGTATTTATCTTTTTAGAATTTAAGTTAAATTAGACTATCTCCCTAGCACTATAAATAGGGGGTGAAGTGACTCTATTTGGTGTTCATCTTTTCTGTAAACATTCTCCCCCTGAAAGTCTAGGCTTTTGCTTCTTCATATTTTCTTTCAATAAAATTCCTTTTTCTATTTTTATATTTATTTTCTTTTCCACCATTATCGTGAGCCACTAAAACCTATCAAGCCGAAAGTTGTCAATATTCCCCAAAAAGGGTTCTTGAGGCCTAGAATCCGTACTTAGCCTTCTCGCAAAGTATTCATCATTTCTTTGCACTACGGGCTGACACTTCCGTCCATGGCCCTTAAGAAGTAAGCTTTTCAGCATATGCAAAGGCGACCGCTTTGTATGTTTTGGAAGGATTGCACAGTCGGTTCGTTAACTTACTGCATCAGAGGTTGGCGAGCCAAAGAGACAAAATGGCGTGGGATTCGCCATTGAGAAGCGTTGATCTAGCATAGATTACTTGCTAGAGTCAGGTTCCCTAAAAATCGTAAGTCTAATCTTTGGAGCTGGTGGTCGTAGGCGTCCTCTTCCACTATAATTGGCTTACTTGAGTTGAGAACGAGACAACCGGAGGCTGGAATCTCGCCATATAAGAAACTTTCTCTTTTCCCAACTCTATTTATTTTTCCTCATTTCAATTTTTGCAATTTATTTAATTTCGCAAATTCAATTCACTTTAAATTCTGTTTTTATTTTTCCAGATTCTTAATTTTATTTTTTTTATTTTTCAAGAACGCAGGTTTTCTTGGCCAAGAAATTGTCCAGGATTTCAAGAACGAGCATTCGTACAATCCGATCCCTGAGGATTCGACCCTACTTCCCCTTTACTATTATTTTTACTATTTTACAGGGAATGGGATATTTTTGGTGCTCTCAATGACACATTAATTTGCTTATGACTTACTAAGCTATGAAAGCTTACTCTGTGTGTGTTCATGTTCACCTCTATTTTATAGATTTCAGATTCAAGTTTCGAGCTCGGGAACCGTCAGAGAAGCTTATCACACTATCGACTGTCTTCAGTATTTTATAAGCTGAATTTTTGAATTTATGGCATGTATAGGTTGAAATGTGTTTTGAAATGTTAGATTTTGGTTTTGTATAAATTGAGCCATGTGAAAATGGCTTTAATCTTTTATATTTGAATTCAGTTATATTTAGTTTGGTATGTGTTTATTTTGATTATGAAATTAGGTGCTATGACTGAATGTTGTTCGTGTTAGGTGTTTTAGGTTTTGGAAATGGTAAAATAATTTTGGGTGAGTATAAGGTTGATTCAGCTATGGTAAGCATAAAGTAAAATATATGTGAATGTGTGGTTGTATTAGGATAATATGTTATATATGACTTGGCATAACAGGTTGTTGGCTAAATTTGAACATGGTATGAGTTTGTTTTGGGTAAGGCTATTATATGACATATAAGGTGTATGTTTTGATTATATGTCTATTTTTGTATAATGCCTTACCCTAGTGAATACAATTTGTATTATAAGTTGGTTTGAAGATTATTACCATAATGTATATGAAACTTCGGTTATAAAATGAAATTATATGAAATAGTTATATTCAATTTGTAATTCGATAATTGCTTGTTAAATGTTTATTGAATATGATGGATTGACTTAATATATTTGATACATAGTACGAAATGTTTACGTTCTGTATATGTCTATATGTGGGTAATGTTCGAAATTATAGAAATAATCCTCTTTGGTTAATAATTATTTTTGGTCAACTAGTTGAATTATGCGTGCATGTTTTTGGAGGAGTTTAAGCTGTTTAAATTCGGTTGTAGTAGCTAATTAATGTTTGATCCAATAGTGACAAGTTGGGTATGTTATATGGAATCATTAATTTATTTTATAATGTAGTTCGATAAATGTGATTAACATAGGTGGTTATAGTATGTTATATCCAACTATAGCATGTTAAATGTTGGAATATTTTATTATATATTATGTATAATGAATTAAACATTTGAAGTATATAGAATTATAAGTTAATTGATTTGAACTGTGAGTAAGTAATAGTTAAGAATGAACTTGTCTTGGCTAAATGCATAAAAGGATGACTAGGTGAATAAAGGCATGTGCAACAATAAATTATAATAATTATATGTGTTTTATGTGGTGAATAAGTGTTTAACTTAATATAAAATGGATGCCGAATTTGATTTGATTTTTATCAAATGATAATAAGTATTACATTTTGCATAATCCAATTTTGTATGGTTACAGTATAAGACTAAGGTGTTATGAAGTCTGTATATCTGCATGTATTATGAGTTTGAATTAAAAGTATATTCAGCCCTGTGGTATTAGTAATTAAATTGGCTATTGAAATTATTTAAAAAAAAAGGTTAATGCAAGTGTGTGTATGTGATCTTTTGAAATTGTGTTTTTGATTGATAATATCTCGTAACCCTAATCTGGTGACGGATACGGGTTAGGGGTGTTACATTGTTAGAGAAAGATACAGTGTTCGATTTTAACAAAGCATGTTTATAATCTTTTGAAGAGTTGAAAAAATGGTTAGTCTCAGCCCCAACAATCATTACACCCGATTGGAGCACACCTTTTGAGTTGATGTGGATGCAAGTGATTGTGCTGTTGGAGTTGTGATGGGTCAAAGAAAAAATAAAGTGTTTCACCCCATTTACTATGCAAGTAGAACCTTGACGGGAGCCCAACTCAATTATACGGTAATTGGAAAGGAACTATTTGCTATAGTCTTTGCTTTTGAAAAATTTCGCTCATATCTTATAGGTACCAAAATTACAGTATTTACTGACCATGCGGCCATTAAATACTTGCTCACGAAGAAAAATGCAAAATCGAGGCTAATTCGTTGGATACTTTTACTCCAAGAATTTGACCTTGAGATCCAAGACAGAAAAGGTGTTGAAAATCAAGTAGCTGACCATCTGTTGAGGTTGGAGCAAGATGAGGTAACTCAATCACATGTGCCTATCAACGAGAATTTCCCAGATAAACACTTATTTGAGGTGAGTCGAATTCATGAAACACCTTGGTTTGCTAATTTTTCCAATTGTCTTGCATGTGGAATAATTCCTCAAGAATTGACATACCAACAAAGGAAGAAATTCCTTCATGATAGTCGGTATTATTTCCGGGAAGACCCGTTCTTTTTTAAACAGTGTGCAGATAATATAATCCAAAAGTGTGTAGCTGAAAGTGAGATTATTGAGATCTTATATCATTGCCATTCATCTCTAAGTGGGGGACACTTTGGTGGTGCACGTACTATAGCTAAGGTTTTACAAGCAGGTTTCTTTTGGCCTACACTATTTAAAGATGCTTATGCCTATGTGAAGAACTGTGATAGATGCCAAAGGAGAGAAAACATATCAAGGAGGAATGAAATGCCCTTAACAAATATTTTGGAGATTGAATTATTCGATATATGGGGCATTGACTTTTTAGGCCCGTTTCCTTCTTCGTATGGGAACAAATACATCGTAGTTGTTGTGGACTATGTATCCAAGTGGGTTGAAGCTGAAGCGTACCCTACAAATGATGCTAAGGTAGTCATGCGATTCCTACATAAGCATGTGTTTACACAATTTGGGACACCAAGAGCTATTATTAGTGATAAAGGTTTTCATTTTATGAACAAGTGGCTTAAGTGGTTGCTTGAAAAATATGATGTGAAGTACAAGATTGCTACTGCTTATCACCCCCAGTCCAATAGGCAAGTTGAAAGAGTGAACCGTGAAATCAAAGGTATCTTGGAAAAGGTAGTACGCCCCAGCAGAAAAGATTGGTCTCAAAGGCTTGATGATGCATTATGGCTATCGAATAGCGTTTAAGACACCGTTAGGAATGACTCCTTATCGGTTGGTTTTTGGGAAGGCATGTCATTTGCCATTAGAGTTGGAGAATAGAGCTCACTGGGCTTTGAAGAAGTTGAATTTTGATCTTAAGGAAGCCGGTGAGAGAAGGATGTTACAATTGGATGAGTTGGAAGAGTTGAGGTTGTTTTCCTATGAGAATGCCAAAATGTATAAAGAAAGATAAAAAATATGACATGATAGTCATATACGACCTCGCGAGTTTAAAGAAGGTCAGAAGGTTTTGTCGTTTAATTCAACACTGAAGTTATTTCCTGGGAAGCTGAAATCCCGATGGAAAGGACCTTATACCATCTATCGAGTTTATCCTTATGGAGATGTTGAATTATACGACAATTACAGAGGTATGTTTAAAGTCAATGGTCAAAGTTTCAAACATTATTGGGATGGTGACGTTGAGCGAGTTAAATCCTCGTTCAAATTAACAGACCATTGATTTTTCATAAACTTGTTTTGTAAATAAATAAATAATTAGGATTTATTTTCTTAATTTAGTACATTTAATTAATTCTGTCTAAGGAGATTACAACTTAAGCGGAACCACTGTGACCCCTCTAACCTTTCTTGGGAATTAATTTAATGTAATTTATTGAGAAGAAATTTTCTAATTAAGATTTAAAATTTTTTAGTTTCATTTGTTTTGTTTAAATTTTAAATTTTTATGCTAATAAAGGGGGTCAAATTTGGCCCAAGTACTAGTAAATTTTTTTTTAGTAAGATACAATCTGAATTTGAGGCCCAAGACAGCAAAAAGAGGGAAAACTCCACACCTATTGCCGCCACTTCCATTGCTTTCCGCCCAAGTAACCCTAATGTAGCTAAGTTTTTGCTACATGTTGTCCTAACCTTTCCCTATATAAACCCCTCTTCATTCTACTATTTTTCATATCCCTCAAAGCTATTTGCTTAAACCCCAAAAAATCCTTAAACATTTTCTCTTGTACTGTCAACCACAAATCCCGAAAGAAACCCTAGTTTTATTCCCTTTTTGCCGAAATCTCCTATAACTACCGCAAAGAGATCGCCAGAGCATCAATGTCCCTGTCGCACGTAGCTACTATTTTTGCCACACACCACCATTGTTACCGCAAGCTACCTTCGTTGCCGCAACCTCTTCGCCAACACAAGGTTCACCGAAGTAGATCCTACCCACTTGTCGATTTCTCTTTTTCCCCTGTAAGAAAAAATTTGTCGAATTTTTGAAAAAATACCATGTCTCACAAAAGAACTAGGTCGTCGAAGACTACTCCTAAAAACCTGATTGTGATCGATGAAGAAGTGAAAGAGAGATTTGATTCAATTTTCAAGCATCAACCTATGATGCTAGAAAAAGGTTTTAACTTGAAGAGTAATGATTTGATGGTTGTCCTTGTGCCAATTGGAAAGACAATTAATGCTCTCAAGTGGGAATGATTTTGTGATACTCGTTCGCCTCCCGATGATGAACTAGTTCGAGAGTTCTATGTAAGTTTGACCACACAAGATGCAACTGAGGCCATCGTTCGAAAGAAAAAGGTACCTCTTACTTCTAAGTCCATCAATGATTTGTTTAACTTAACTAATATTGAAGAAGATGAGTACTACCATATGATGAACGACATAAATTAGTATTTTCTTCAAAAAGTACTTGATGTTGTGACAAATCCGGGATCCCAATGGATTATAAGAAAGTATGGAAGCCATTCTTACCAAAGGGAATACCTAAAACCAGTAGCAAATGTATGGTTTTATTTTGTTCGCTATAGTTTTATGCCTATCTCACATAGTTCCACCATCTCGATGGAATGAATGCTCTTGTTATAAGCCATCTTGACAAAAAAGTCCACTAATGTTGGGAAAATTATTCTCAAGGAGATTTATGACTGTGCTAAAAAGAAGACAGGAAGTGCTTATTTCCCATAATTAATCACTTAACTTTGCTTAAGGGCCCATGTTAAAACACAAGCGAATTTGAAGGGGCAATATGTCTAAGGGTGCATTACAAGTCATGATTTGGAAAGATTAGTAGAGAAGGTGCATGCACTGAATCAAAGTGAGCAAGAAGAACCAACTGAGCCAAATACTAAGGAGTCAACAAATGAAACTAAAACTGAATCAGTTACAACCACTGAAGAAGAAGAATCTAATAAGGAACCAAACAGTCTTAAACCATTTGAAGGATCTAAAAACCCTAAACCAATGGTTGAGCTAGAAGAAGAACCAGTCAAGCTAAGTGTTGAACCTGAATATACAAATCCTATGCCAACTTTTGCAAGTACTTCATGGAAATCAGAGTTGTCAATGTTGATGGATATGTGCAAGTTCATGCACAATTAACAACAAACTTACTGGAAATACGCAAAATTTAGAGATGATTCGATTCGAAATACTTTTAAGAATATCTTTAACACTTTTGTTCTTGAGTTCTCAGATGCTATCTTTGAGACATGGACAGAATATACTGATTATGCAAGCGGAGAAGGAGCTAAAGAAGACAAGGGAAATGAGTCAGAAAAATAAAAGGGGGGATTCTTGTCTTTTTATTCATTTATTTTAGGTCTCTAGGGATTTGTTTCTTTAGTAACTAGGATTTAATTTCTGCAAAATAAAACATAGCAAGCATGAATAAATGCTTCTTTAAAAAGAAAAAAAAAAGACTAAGTGATGTGGTAATGGGAATGAACATGTCTAGGATTGGATTATATGGAAAGACTTGGTATTTAAGCAGTCTTAATGACTCACCTCTCTTTCTTTTTAACCCTACCTGGTGTTTAGTTTTCATTCATTACTTTATTCTTGCAATGAGGACATTGCTTCTTTTTAAAGGGGGTAAGGCAAATAATTGCTCAAAATTCTTAAAATTTTCAAGTATGTTTCAATCATTTATTTCATGAGTATGTTTTAACAAATGAATGTTTAGAGAAATTTGTTGTTAATGAGATAGCTTGTATGCGAGCATGAATGATGATTTTATCTGAGTGATTGTATGTTATCATGAAGGATAGAATGATTGTATTATCTTAGTCTTAGGTAATGTTTGCCATGAAAACTTAGTTTCTTTTGAGATTAGACATACATAAAGGTGTATATCTTTAGAATTGACTTAGTAACTTTCTTGAGGCAAAATCCTAGGAGACATAAAGATCTAAAATGATATAGGCACTGTTTCTTTGGATCGTTTGAGCCTTTTCAAGCCCACTTTATGATATTAGACCCTTGAAACTATAATTTTTGAGCTTAAAAGGCTTGTTTATTGCAATGAACGTACATTACAAGCCATATCTCCATCTTTTAAAGTTATCCTAATTTTGTGCACCCGTCTTAATTAAAGTTTTCTTGGTAAATGACATTTGAGGAAATTTTCAAAGGATGTACGTGTTCATGCTTAAAAAAGAAAAAAAAAAAGAAAAAAGAAGAGCGAAGAAAAGTTTGCTCAGTTTCCACAAAGAAAAATGTATGAGCATGAGTTCAAAATAAGTTTGGGGGTATTCCAAAGGTTCACTTAAAGAAAAAGGCTGTATTTCGAAAAATCCAAGACAAAGTTAAAGGTTTAGATTTTAAAACTGAAATTTTCCATCTCTTAAAATCCCTACCTTTAACCGAGCCCCATTACAACCTTATAAAAGACCTATTGATTTGATGATTATGTTACCTACATTAGTGGAAAGGAAGTACTAAGTTCAACATATGAAGATCATAAATAATCCTTATGATTGTTTTGCTTGATTCATGAGAAATTATGTTGAATGAAGAATATTATCTATGGCTGTGACATATATTCATACTATGATTCATGTTGGCATATCTTGAAACTTAGTATAAAATTTTCAAAATGTTTGCGTATGATTTACTTGTTAATAAAGAAGATCTATGAGCATGAATTTATTAATACATGATTATGGGGCAAGGATTGATGCTGCTTACACTTTTAGCAATTTTGCTTTAGCGAAACCTTGGGCTGTGCATGAACATTACTCGGGACGAACAATGATTTAAGTTTGGGGGTGTGTAAACTGAAAAATATATAGGATTTTTCCTATATAATTCGTCACCTTTTTACTTAAATTTGTTGTTAGAATCAAGTAATTACTTAATAAATTAATGAAATATATGAAAATATGAAATTGAGACATAGAAATTATTAAAATGTGATTTTATGCTTTATTATATAGTTTTCATGCAGAAAATAACTTCTTTTATATTAATTTGAGCATATTATATTTTCAAGCTATAAAGTGGGCCATGCATGATTAAATTAAATAATAAAATATAAAGTTATATTTAATAATTTATTTTAATATGTTTCATTAATAAATTGGGTTTTAATTAATTAAGTAAATTGATTAATTAAAGTGGTTAAATTACATTCTTTGGTCCTTTAAATTATCTACTATTACTGGACCTGTCTGAGAGCTTTATGTTGATTACAAAACCATCCAAATGGAGGACCAAGTTAACCCAAAATTTGGTTGCATCTGGATGTTCATAAATCAAATTTTGGTTTAATTACACAAGGTTCTTGAAGAGTTGAAGAAATCAGAGATTTACCCTGAGATTTGCAATTGACTGAGTCTTGATCCTGATGATGTTGTGGCACTTAAATCAAGCAAAAATCAGCCAAGCTTCCACAAATAATGGCCGGCCACCCTTGGAGGAATTTTCAAATGATGGGCAGTCCTATTTTTAGCAAACTTGCTCCCTTGCCTCACCTATAAAGAAGACCCCATTTCTCACTTTTCTAATCATCCCTCATCCCTCAATCATCCCTCACTCATTCATCATTCTCTCCTCTCTCAACTCTCTTAGCCCTCATGCCTATCATCATCTTTGCATAAATATTTTTAGCAAATTAGCATCTTAAAGAGCCCTTGGTCGGCCACCTCAGAGAGCCATCAGTAAAGGAGCGAATCGAAGGAACGAAGGAGCCCTCGTCAGTTAGAGTCTTGGGTGGCAGCCCCTTTGATTTGGGTTTAATCTTTCTTTTCTTTAACTTAATTCAAGAATGTTTGCTATGTGTTTACTGTTCTTGTTTACAAAAATGATAGCTTAATTTTATTTAGGCTAGGATGACTGCTTTGATTTAATAATAATTATTTGATTCATGCTTATAATGTTTATGCCTCAATCGATCATGTTTTCAATTAAAATCAAGTCTGTATTTCGTTCATACGTGATTGAAATGCACCTGAATTAGCTAAGCGATCCTAACCAGATGACGGCTAGTGGATGCATAATTGAAATGTGCATGCTCAATTTAGATTCTAACCCGATTAAATTGTAGGTTGCATAACAACCCTAAATAGGCTTTGTTATCTGCATAGTTTTTAGATTTGTGTGATTAAAATGTTTCAAACCTAACACGTCCCTGTTACCTCGCACGAATACTAAGAAACTCTTAGTAAATAAGGATCAGTAAAATGCATATTTACTAAGTAAATGATTTCGAAAGGACCTAACGTGGTTTCCAAACTCATGAAAGATCGAGTTGCCATGGAATGTTTTTTCGAATATTATTAAGCATGTTGATAATAAATTGAGTTTAATTAAAATAATTGTCCTAGCTTATTTATGTTATAATTGTTTCTTATTATGTTAATTCTGCTAAAATCTATTTCATTCATATAGTTGCATGTTTGGATAAATCACATCAGGGATCATTGCATTTAGTTTAATATATTTTAATCATCACTTCTCAATTATATTGTTTTTATTTATCAAATTGTTAATATAATTTTACATATTAATTGACTTAGCATGAATATAATCCCTGTGGAGATGATAACTCGATACTTACTTACTACTTGATAATGAATGTGTACACTTGCACAAACTTGAGTGTTAAACCATTGCCAGGGACTATTTTAAAAGTCAATATTTGTGAATTTGTGAATTTGTGAATTTTGCATTTTGGTTTAATTTTCTGTTTAATTTTAACTTAGTCAATTTTTATTTTTTTAGGTGTTTCTGAGTATTGATTGAATTATCGATTTACTCTCTGTAGACCCTGAGATTGAAAGAAATTTTTGACAACGAAGAAGAGAAGCAAGTTAGAGAAGGACCGAAGAGATGGACTATGAAAATCAAAATCAAGGAAATGAAACAAACCCTACTCAAAATCCTATCATTATTGCTGATGATAGGGATAGAGCTCTAAGATAGTATGTCATGCCAGTGTTTCATGATTTTAATCCGGGTATTAGGAGACCCAAAATCGAGGCACAACAATTTGAGCTAAAGCCAGTCATGTTCCAGATGCTTCAGATAGTGGGTCAATTCAGTGGAATACCTACCGAAGATCCTCAATTACACTTAAGACTGTTTATAGAGGTGAACGATTCTTTTAAGTTAGATGGAGAACCCGAAGATGCACTCTGATTAAAGCTATTCCTGTATTCATTAAGAGATAGAGTTCGAGCCTGGTTGAACTCATTGCCACCAAATTCTATTTCCACATGGCAAGAGTTAGCAGAAAGATTCCTCATGAATTATTTCCCACCTAGCAAGAATGCTAAGTTGAGGAACGAGATTAGTGTTTTCCAACAAATGGATGATGAGTCCTTGTATGAGGCATGGGGAAGGTATAAAGAATTATTACGGAAGTGCCTTCATCATGGAATCCCTCATTGCATCCAACTTGAGACATTCTATAACGGCCTCAATGCTCACATGAGGATGGTAGTGGATGCTTCTGCTAATGGTTCTCTCCTTTCTGAGTCGTATAATGAGGCCTATGAAATCATTGAGAGAATTGCTAGCAACAATTACCAATGGGCAACCAATCGAGCAGTGTCAGGAAGACGAGTTGCTGGAATACATGAAGTGGATTCGCTTACTTCACTTGCATCTCAGGTATCTTCAATTTCCTCAATGTTTAAAAATTTTACCACTAATGGATTTAATAGTTTTGCAGCTCATCCATCCAATCAATTTGAAAGTATACCCTATGTTTATTATGGGGAAGGACATTTGTTCAAAAAATGTCCATGAAACCCAGAATCCGTGTATTACATGGGCAATCAGAACCAGAATCGAGGAAGGCAAGGACTGTAATCCCATTTTTATAACCCATCTTGGTGAAACCACCCTAATTTCTCTTGGAGTAACCAATGGGCTGGACCCAGTAACACTTATGCCTAACCTAGACTGACCCAACCACTTATTTTTACCCTACAAGTTCAAAAGCAACCTCAAGTTGAAACTTCCAATAGCTTAGAAAACTTGTTGAAGGCATACATAGCCAAAAATGATGCCTTAATCCAAAGCCAAGCAGCCACATTGAAAAACCTAGAAAACCAAATGGGCCAGCTTGCCACTGAACTTAGAAACCATCCACAAGGTGCTTTGCCTAGTGATATGAAGAATCCAAGAAATACAGTGAAGGAGCATTGTAAAGCTTTGACATTGAGGAGTAGAAATACGATATAGCCCAATATTGTCGAAGTTGAAGAAGAGCCAGCTAATGCTCAAGACTCAATGGAAGTTCAACTGAGTGTTGAAATTCCAGTTTCACAAGAACCTGAATCTATAAAATCCGATAAGCTAACTTCTGAAGTAGTCAATTCTAATAAATTAACAACTTCGTTAGATGCAGAATTGCCATAGAAGATGAATTAACAAGTTCAAGTAAAGAATCCTCCACCACCCTACCCTCAGATACTTCAGAAGCAGATATAGGAAGTCCAGTTCAAGAAGTTCCTAGACATACTCAAGCAACTTCATATCAACATTCCATTGGTAGAAGCACTAGAACAAATGCCAAATTACGTCAAGTTCATGAAGGATATCCTATAGAAGAAATGAAGACTTGGACAATTTGAGACGGTAGCCTTAATGAAGGAATGTAGTGCATATCTTCAAGATAAACTACCTCAAAAGTTGAAGGATCCTAGATGTTTTACCATACCTTGAAATATTGGAGCAACATATTATGGTAAGACACTATGTAATTTAGGTGCAAGTATCAACTTAATGCCCATGTCCATATTTAAAAAATTGGGGATAGGTGAAGTTAGACCTACTACGGTTACACTTCAATTAGTAGATCGATACTTAGCACATCTAGAAGGACAAATCGAGGATGTATTGGTATGTGTAGATAAATTTATTTTTCCTACTGATTTTGTTATTCTAGACTTTGAAGTAGATAAAGAGGTGCCAATCATCCTAGGAAGACCTTTCCTAGCAACTGGAAGGACCCTTATTGATGTGTAAAAGGGCGAGCTTACTATGCGTGTTTAGGACGACCAGGTAACATTTAATATTTTTAAGTCTATGTGATTTCCTGACACACTTGATGATTGTTCTACAGTGTCTGATTTAGAAGAATTAATCATGGAAAAGGAACTCAACTATGTTGATGACCTGTTGGAGAAAATTTTGACATTAGACCCTCAAAGTGATGAAGGGGGGATGAATACTTAACTTTGCTAGAAGCTAATCAAAGGGGATTTAATCTGCAATCCTGCTTTAAATATTTAGAGTTAGAGAATAGGGATTATGGCCAACCGAAAGCGTCAATTGAGGAGCCACCTAAATTAGAATTGAAGGTACTTCTATTACATTTAAAATATGTTTATTTAGGTAACGCTTATACTTTGCCTGTGATTGCTAGCAAAATTGACCGAAGAGCAAGAAGAGAAACTCATCCTAGTGTTGAAACAATTCAAGAAGGCTATTGGATGGACCATAGCCGATATTTGTGGCATTAGTCCATATGTATGCATGTACAAGATCATCTTGGAGAATGGCTAGAAAGGGACGATTGATGGACAACGAAGATTGAACCCTATCAAATGACGTGGTAAAGAAAGAAATCATTAAGTGGTTAGATGTGGGTATAATTTACCCTATCTCAGATAGTTTGTGGGTAAGTCTAGTCCAGTGTATGACAAAGATAAGAGGTATTACGGTTGTTGAAAATGAGAATAATGAGTTTATAGCGCCTAGAACAGTTACGGGATGGAGAATTTGCATCGATTACTGGAAGCTAAATAAAGCAACTAGGAAAGATCATTTTCCTTTGCTGTTCTTGGATCAGATGTTGGCTAAACTTGCGAAGCGAGACTATTACTATTTTCTCGATGGATACTTGGGGTATAATTAGATTACAATAACACCAGAATATCAAAACAAGACAATATTCACATGCCCATACGATACATTTGTATTTAGACGCATGCCATTTTGTTTATGTAATGCACCTGATACATTTCAAAGATGTATGATGTCTATTTTTTACTGAAATGGTTGAGACATACTTGAAAGTCCTTATGGATGATTTTTCTGTGTTTGGAGACACTTATGATGATTGCTTAGCCAATTTAGCCAATGTACTAAGGCAATGTGAAGAAACAAACTTCATACTCAACTGGAAAAAGTGCCATTTCATGGTACGAGAAGTTATTGTTCTAGGGTATCGGATAACGAGACATGGAATCGAGATAGATAAAGCAAAGGTAGATATTATTGAGAAACTCCCACATCCAATATCTGTAAAGGGTGTTAGGAGTAGATTTATCAAGGACTTCTCCAAAATTGCTAAGCTCTTATGCAAATTATTGAAGAAGGATACGATGTTCAACTTTGATGAGGAGTGCTTAAGAGCTTTCAATGATTTGAAGAGTCAGTTAGTTTCAGCACCCATAATCATCACATCAGACTGGGATTTGCCATTTGAACTGATGTGTGATGCAAGTGACGTTGTGATAGGAGCCATGATGAGCCAGCGAAGGAACAAAGTTTTTCATCTCATCTACTATGCAAGTCAGACTGTGATGGGAGCTCAGTTAAATTATACGGTAACAGATAAAGAGTTACTTGCTATTGTGTTTGTCTTTGACAAGTTTCAATCTTATCTTGTAGGTACCAAAGTGACTGTCTATACGAACCATTCGACAATTAAGTATTTACTTGCCAAGAAAGACGTTAAGCCGAGATTGATCTGATGGGTACTTCTACTCTAAGAGTTTGATCTAGAAATTCAAGATAAAAAAGGAGTAGAAAACCAAGTAGTAGACCACTTGTCCAGATTGGAGCTACAAGAAAGAAATTCACCACTTATACCCATTTAGGAGACATTCTGAGATAAACACATACTAAAGATAAATCATGTCCATAATACCGCTTGGTATGCTGATATTGCTAACTATTTAGCTTGTGGTTTGATGCCGATTGATAAGACGTATCATCAGAAGAAAAAAGGTTCTTCACAATGTGAAGTACTATTTCTGAGAAAAACCATATTTGTTTAAAAAGTTTGTAGATCAAATAATCAAGAAATGCATGGCAGAAGATAAAGTACATAAGTTCTATATCATAGCCACACAGCTCCGAGTGGGGGACACTTTGGAGGTACACTTTAGAGGTACAGTAGTTTCGGGACCACAAATCTAAAGTAGAAATATTTATTTTTATTATTTCTTTAAGGTCTATAGCATGACTGAATGATTTTGTGAAAATTTTGTTAAGAAATTTTATCAATAGAGTGTCCAATTTGACTAATAAGACCAAATTGCAATAGGTGCAAAATGTGTGTTCTAAAAGCTAAAGGTGTCTAAATTCTATGAAATTTTAAATTGGAGGTCCTTAAATGGTAATTAGACCATTATACTTTAAGTTGGACAAAAATAGACATGGTTAGGTGAAATTTTAAAGTTTGGCATTAAGGGCATTTTGGTTAACTAGTAAATAAATAATTAAATAGGCCAAAATAAAGTAAAAAATTGTTATTCATCTTCATCCTTGTGTCGAAATTTCAAGGGTCTCCATAGCTAGGGTTTGGCCAGCTTCCAAGCTCGATAGTATGTCTGTCTTTGTCCCGTTTTTAATGATTTTTATGTTTTTGAAGTTTTCTCAACCCAATCTAGCTATTTCAAGGATTAATTTGAAAGAAAATCAAAGTCTAAAATTTTATCCATGTTAAATATTTGTGTAATTTAATGTTTGATGGTAGAAAATGCATCTTTGGTGTTAGATAAAAAACATTTACTAAGTGATTTTTGATGAAAATGTCAAATAGGGACCTATTTGTAAAAGTTACAAAATGTGTGTAAAAATGTGAAAAATGAAAAATGTGGGCTGTTATGAGCAAGGAATAGGTTTGGCTAGGCTTAGGTGTGATGAAATTGAATGAAAATCATTCTACGAGCCTAGAGACTAAAATGTAAAAAGTTAAAAAGTTAAGGGCAAAAATGTAATTTTTCCATAATATGTTTTTTGGATTAAATTGAATAATGTGATGAATGAATGAGTTAAATTTGATATTATAGATCAAGAAAGAAGAAGTTCTGACCTAGACCAGGGAAAGAACAAGGTTGTGGACTAAATCGAACTATTAGCCATTTTGTACCGAGATAAGTTTGTATGTTAAAAATAAGCTTTAGAATAATTGTAAGTAAATGCTTTAATAGTGCATGAGCTGTATGTTTGATTATGTGAATGAGTATAATTCTACGAACGAGTTCGACGACGATTCGGCTAGTGAAAAGTCCCGTTGAACCTTAAGAATAGATTAGGATACAAGTGACATGTCACTAGGGTCATTATGTGTTATGTGATTATGTAATCTGGGTGCTAGTCTCGTACGTCCTATCGGTGGCTGAGTATATAAGCATATGTTACGGATACTTGACAGCTTGTGTGAGCAGCATCGTGTAGCTACGTCTTCACTGATAGCTTGTATGAGCAGGCCCGTCGATAGCTCGAGAGCGAGCGATTATATGATATGAGATTGAGGTAGCATTGGCTACGTATATGGCACTTAGTGTGCAAAAATCCCTAGTATCTGACATTATTATTTCGAGTGGTTCACGGGTATTTCACGGGTATGTACGTAAAGCTCATACTTATTAAATGCTTGAAATGATGAAAATGAGGTAGGTTTTGTAATGGAATGAATTTTGATCATGAGACTATGGTACATTTACATTTAGTTATGTTATATTATTTGAATGTTATATGCATGGTAAGGTTTCTTATTTCTTGGATATGAGCTCACTAAGCTATATAGCTTACTCCGTTTATTTTCCATGTTTTTATAGTGTCTCCAAGCTAACTCGGATGGGAGATCGTCGGAGATTCGAATCACACTATCAAACCCTCATTTTTGGGAATTGATGATCTTAATATTTTGAAAGTATGGCATGTATAAGGACTTGGTCATTTTGTTATATGTGTGATTTGATTTGGCCAAATGTATTGGCTTGTAATTGTCCAAGGCTTGATTTAAAATTTGTCCATGTAAATTGGCTTAGTTTGGCTAACATGGTTGTAAGCTTAAGTATATTCATATATGTGCCAATGTCTTTAGTGATATGGTTAGGGTATGCTTGGTGAATGATGGAATGTGAAATGTTTGGAAATGTGATCTATTGATGAGATGATAAATTTGTGCACAATTAGGTGTCTTGAAAGTAGTTAATTGAGGCCTAGTGAATGTGAAATTTGCATGATTGATTTAGGGCATAAGGAATGTTGTGAGTATGATAGTGTAACACCCTTTACTCGTATTCAACGCCGAAACAGGGTACGAGGCATTACCGGACTTAAAAACAAGCAAAACAGAAGCAAACATTCAAAATCGGGACATGAATTTCCACTCAAATATAAAACTTTTCATAAACATTCATCTCGCCCCTGAAACGAGCCTACAAGGCTCAAAACATACATCGGGGGTGGTTCGGGACTAAACTGAGAACTTTAGAAAATTTTACGACACTTAGAAAATATTTGCTAAAACAGGTGTCACACGCTCGTGTGGGCAAGCCATGTGGTCACAAACATCCGTGTCTCTAACCCATGTAACTCTTTGTTTATGATGTCATCAACGATTTTGAAGTCACACGGTCAAGTCACACACCTGTGTGCTTAGGCCGTGTCCTTCACACGGCTGAGACACATGCCTGTGTCTATGCCCATGTGCTCGATACTGAGCATTTTGTTTTGCAACAATTAAGGTACAGGGGACACATGACTAAATCACACGCCCATGGGGTGGACTGTGTGTCACATACGGCCTCGAACACGCCCGTGTGTCTATCCGTGTAGACAAAAACAAGGCTACTTACCAAGCCATTTGCCACCCTTATTCACACATGCACTCATATCAATTCAGAAGAGGGCATTAACACATGGATAAACTTGTAATTAACATAAGCCATCATTCATGGCTATGTACAATTAGAACAATAATTCATTATAGCCAACACATTTGGCCACATTAATAATAACACATATAACCAAAAGACCAAATCCCTATACATGCCATAGACTCTAACTACTTGAATTCATTAATACCCATAGTGATAGCTTGATAGCGTGATAGGATCTCCGGTGATCTCCAACCCGAGCTAGCTTAATAACCCTATAAGACATGGGAAAGGAAGGGGGGTAAGCTATATAGCTTAGTAAGTTCATATGTAAATAGTGAGCAACTTATGCCATAAATTTACCATTCCAATAATATGATTACAAGATAGTATAAATTTCATTAAGTCTCGTAATCATAATTTATTCAATCACATTGATTACCCTTTTCAGTTTATGACCATAATTCAACATGTCTTGGCATTAGCCTGGCAACCGTAATCTTTCCCATTATAATATGTTACATCAATTAACAAATCATTTTAAACTTCATGGTAAACATGCGCATTAATTATATATATACAAATTTTTAAACATATAACTTATCATATTTTAATTTTCTAAGCTCTTGACTTCTCATACTAACATAGCCATCTTTAGTGAATAGTCATGCCAATCTTTTCTTTTTGCTCATATCCGATGAATAATTTTCAAGTGAAATACAACATACCACATTTCAATTCAATTTGGACTAAAAGCCTGATCCATAAACATTAACAATTCTTACCATACATATATACATATATACACATATACACATATACCATTATTCATAAGGTTAACAGAATAACATTGTCACAATGCTCATGAACTCACCATTCATTAATTCCATACTCAATTGAATTTCTGTACATACCTGTACAATTTCGTGACATAATCATATACTTTCACATCTGACATAATCTTTGTATGACCCATTGAACCACTTAGAATACTAATCGGATACACGGAAAGTCGTTTCACACAAGTGCCACATATGTAGCCAAAGCTACCTCATATTTCATATCACATAAATGCTCGCTCTCAAGCTAATCACAGGCCTACTCACACAGGCTGACAGTCAGGTTGTAACTTCATAGGCTGCTCACACAAGTTGATAGGTACTCGCAACACATGTCGGGATACCTAGCCATCGGTAGGACATACATGACTAGCACCCAGATTCACATAGTCACATATACACATAATTTCTTGAGCTCAACACATATAGTTCCTAGTGACATGTCACTCGTATCCTAATCCATTCCTAAGGTTCAAACGGGATTTTCTCGATGTCACATATTCGTCGAACTCGTTCACAATGTCATTCTCATAAACTATAACGTCGTTCATACACTCATCATAACAATTAAACATAAAGACTCATACATTAATAAAAAATTAAAACATGATATAACATTGCATTATTTACATATGAGCTTACCTCGACACCAAAAAGGCAAAAAGGGACCTAACTGTCAATTTTTCATTTTTCCTCGTTCTAGGCCCAAATCTCATTTCCTTTGATCTATAACATCACATTTAGCCCACTTATTAGTCACATTATTCAATGTGACCCAAAATCATACTATGAAAAAAATACATTTTTTCCTCTAAAGTTTGACATATTTACACTTTTACCCCTAGGCTTGTAAAATGAAATTTATTCAATTTCTTTGTACTTTAAGCCTAGTTGAACCCTTTTTATAACTATAGTAGCCCAAAATTTCCATTAAAATGCACTTTTACTACATATTTTATAACATTTACAATTTAGTCCTTTTAGGTATTTTCACCAAAAATCACTTAGCAAAAGTTGTTTCTCTAACCATAAACATGCATAATCTACCATTAAACATCAAAATACACAAATTTATAACATGGTTCAAACCATAGACCTTCATATTTTAAATAAATGGTAGAAATAGGTAGATCATGTTACAAGGATTTCAAAAACGTAAAAATAATTAAAAACAGGACTAGAACAGACTTACAATCGAGCTTGGAAGCTTGAAAAACCATAGCCATGGTTTTCTCATGTAAAATTTGACCAAGGAAGAAGATGGACAAGAAATTTTGGCTTTTATTTTTTTATTAAGTCATTTAATTACTAAATGACCAAAATACCCCTAAATTAAAAATATTCTATTTCACCTATTTCATGTCCATTTTTGTCCAAAAAATTAACTAATGGTCTAATTACAATTTAAGGACCTCCAATTTTAAATTTAATAGCAATTTGACACCTCTAGCTTCTAGAACTCATGTTTTACACTTTTTACAATTTAGTCCTTTTGACTAAATTGAGTGCCCAAACGTTAAAATTTTTGAACAAAATTTTCACAAAAAAAATTCCATAAAACAGTAGATCATAAAAATATAATAAAAATAAATTTTACTATGTCAGATTTGTGGTCCTGGGACCACTATTCTGACTAGGCCCAAAAATCAGGCTGTTACAAATAGATGTTGCTATTGTATTGACATGTGTTGGTCATAATTGTGGGTGTTTTGGTTGCCTAAGTCTATTATGTTTTGTGCCATTGAATTGTTGTATGTGTATGTGTGAATAAGGGTGGAAAATGGCTTGGTAAATAGCCTTTATTTTCTCCACATGCGTAGACACACGTGCATGTGTCTAGGCCGTGTGTGACACACGACCTGTCCCATGGGCATGTGTTTTGGTCGTGTGTTCCCTGTACCTTAATTTTGAGAAATAAAATGCTTAGAATTGAGCACACGGGCAGAGACACGAGCGTGTGTCTCAGCCGTATGGATGACACGGCCTCAGGCACGGGCGTGTGAAGTCTGCACTTATTTTGTGAAAATTTAATTATCCACGCGGCCTAACACACGGGCGTGTGACTTGGTCGTGTGACAACATTTTGTTCATGTGTTGCAAAAAAGAGAGATAGGGACACGGGCATGTCTTAAGTCACACGAGCGTGTGACCCCTATTCATAGCAAAAATTTTCTAAGTTTTGTAAAAATTCCATGAGTTGTCGGTTTAGTCTCGAACCATTTCCAAAGCATGTGTTGGGCCTCGTAGGCTCATATTGAGGACTTTACGATTAATTGCAAATGATTTTAATTTGGACGTAAATTTATGACTCAAAATAGTGTGAATGCTTGTGTTGTAAGTCCGGTAATGCCTCATACCTTGTTTTGGCGTTGAATACGGGTAAGGGGTATTACATTTAATAGTATCAGAGCTATGATTTAGTCTATTTTGTGACTAACGTAGTGTGTGTAAGAGTCTAGCTATACATTCCATATATAAATTTTGATAATGTGACGACTCCTAAAAACTTAAACTGTGTTTTCCTATAGTAAATGGATCCTGACCGAGAAGTTGCTGATGATGTAGAAAGTAATGCACCAGCTCCCGCTCAAGGGACCGCGCCATCTGAAAATAGACCAGTGACGATTAGTCAGGGAGGAGATGCTAGAGAAGCCTTCTTCCAAAGGATGAATGAGTGGTTTGCAGAGTTTATTCAGACAAATTCGACTACCCAACATCCTCTACCCCCACCTAACCATCAACCAGTTCCTGTAGCTCCCTAAGGTGTGGAATTGGTAAGATTGAATAAGCTTCTAGTTGATAAGATTCGAAAATAAAAGGGCTGAATAATTTAGAGCAAATGTCGATGATGATCCCGAGATAGAAGAATTCTGGCTTGAGAACTCTATCCAGGTACTTGATGAGCTTTCTTGCACACCGGAGGAGTGCTTGAAATGTGCTATATCACTTCTAAGGGACACGACATACAGGTGGTGGAACACTCTTATTTCTGTTGTATCGAAGGAAAGAGTTGATTGAGATTTCTTCCAAGAGGAATTCAGAAAGAAATACATCAGTCAGCGGTATATTGATAAAAAATGCAAAGAGTTCTTAGAGTTGAAAAAAGGCCAAATGATTGTGACTGAATACGGACGGGAGTTTGTTAGAATCAGTAAGTATGCTTGGGAATGTGTTTCAATAGAGGCTATTATGTGTAAGAGATTCGAAGATGGGCTGAATGAGGACATCAGGTTGTTAGTTGGGATTTTAGAGTTGAAAGAATTTGTGGTGCTAGTCGAACGAGCTTGCAAAGCTGAAGAGTTGAGTAAGGAAAAGAGAAAAGCTAAGTTTGAGGCTAGAGATTCGAGAAAGAGGCTGATGAGTAAGTTGTTTCAATCTTCGTCAAAGAAATTGAGAGATTTGTATGCTCACTCCAATGCTTTAGCCGGGTATCCCAATAGAGATAGTGGGAAGCAATATTCGGGTTCTAAGGCCTAAACTACATCCATAGCGAGCGTCAGTAACGCTAGGTCTAATAAGCTTGAATGCCAACACTGTGGTAGATGACATCTAGGTGAATGTACGATGAATAACTGGGCTTGCTTCAAATGTGGCTCCCAAGATCACTTTATCCATACTACCCTGAACTGCTTGAAAAAGATAATTTTGAGAATGCAAGATCGAGTAACACTACTGCTAGAGGGAGGCCAGTGAGAAATACGGGAAATGGGACCAGTAGCAAAGGAGCATCCAAAGACTCAGCTATGAGATCGGAATTTAGAGCACCTGTGAAAGCTTATGCTATTCGTGCTCGCGAGGATGCTTCCTCTCCTAGCGTGATCACTAGTACATTTTCTCTTTATGATACTAATGTAGCTGCATTAGTTGATCATGGATCGACTCATTCCTATATTTGCATGAACTTGTTATCTAGTAAGAATTTGCCTTGAGTCTACTGAGTTTGTGATTAAGGTGTCGAACCCCTTAGGCAAACATGTTTTAGTTGATAAAGTTTGCAAAAGTTGTCCTTTAATGATTCAGGGTCACTGTTTTCTGGCTGATTTAATGCTTTTGCCATTTGATGAGTTTGATGTGATACTTGGAATGGATTGGTTGACTCTGCATGATGTAGTAGTGAATTGTAGACGAAAAGTTATTGAATTGAAATGTCAAAACAATGAAACTCTTCGGGTTGAGTCAGATGAGTCGGGTGAATTGCCTATTGTGATTTCACCGATGTCGGCTTAGAGGTATGTAAGAATGGGTTGTGAAGCATTTCTCACGTATGTACTGAATACTAAGGTGTCAGAATTGAAGATCGAATATGTTCCGGTAGTTTGTGAATATTCGGATGTATTCCCAGAAGAGTTGCCAGGGTTAGCACCAGTTAGAGAGGTAGAGTTTGCTATTGATTTGGTACCGGGGACTGCACCGATATCGATAGCTCCGTATAGAATGGCTCTAACTGAGTTGAAAGAATTAAAGTCTCAGTTACAAGAGTTGACAGACAAGGGTTTTGTAAGACCGATTTTTTCTCCCTAAGGTGCACTGGTATTATTCGTCAAGAAGAAAGATGGATCCATGAGACTTTGTATCAATTATCATTAACTTAACAAGGTTATGATAAAAAACAAATATCCTTTACCAAGGATTGATGATTTGTTCGACCAGTTGGAAGAGGCAACAGTATTCTCGATGACAGATTTGAGATCTGGTTATTATCAGCTGAGAGTTAAAGATTCGGATGTGCCAAAAACCACATTCAGAATGAGGTATGGGTATTATGAATTTCTTGTTATGCCTTTTGGATTAACTAATGCTCCTGCTGTTTTTATGGATTTGGTGAATCGGATCTTCAAACCATATTTGGACAAGTTTGTAGTTGTGTTCATTGATGACATTTTGATTTATTCTCAAGATGAGGAAGAACATGCTGAACATTTAAGAATTGTATTGCAGACTTTGAGAGATAAGAAATTGTTTGCTAAATTTAGGAAAAGTGAGTTTTGGCTTCGAGAAGTCAGATTTTTTGGGGCATATTGTCTTAGCGAAAGGTATAAGGGTTGATTCGAGTAAGATTCCAACAATTGTTGATTGGAAACTGCCGAGAAATGTATCCGAGGTTAGAAGCTTTTTGGGCTTAGCCGGGTGTTATCAATGTTTTGTTAAAGGATTTTCGATGATTGCTACGCCTATGACCAGATTGTTACGAAAAGATGTAAAATTCTAGTGTTCTGAGAAATGTCAAAAGATTTTTGAGCAGTTAAAAGCATTATTGACTGAGGCAACAATATTAGTGCAACCTAAATCAGGAAAAAGGTTTGTGATTTTCAATGATGCATCATTGAATGGTCTTGGATATGTGTTGATACAAAGAGACATGTGATAGCTTAAGCCTCGAGACAGTAGAAACCGCACGAAAAGAATTATTCGACGCATGACTTGGAATTGGCTGCCATTGTGTTTGCTTTAAAGATTTGGCGACATCATTTATTCAGAAGGAGTGCCACATCTTTACCGACCACAAGAGTTTGAAGTAGTTGATGACTCAAAAGGACTTGAATCTACGACAACGGAGATGGCTCGAGCTATTAAAAGATTATGAATTGGTAATTGATTATCATCCGGGAAAGGCGAATGTAGTCGCTGATGCTTTGAGTAGGAAATCTTAGTTTGCCTTGAGAGCAATGAAAACGCGACTAACTTTATTTGATGATGGCTTGATTATAGCTGAGTCGAAAGCTGGGCCGGTATTTCTTCAGCAAATTTGCGAAGCTCAAAAAAGTGACAAAGAACTTCAAGCTAAAAGAGTTCTGTGCGAATTGACTAGTGATTCAGATTTTCAAATTGGGGATGATGATTGTTTGATGTTTCAAAGTAGGATTTGTGTATCGAGAGATACCGAGCTTATTTAAAAAATTCTTCACGAGGCACACATTTGGTAATCTGTCTATTTATCTAGGAAGTACGAAGATATACAATGATTTGAAGAAATTGTATTGGTGGTCAAGTATGAAAAGAGATATTTCTAAATTAGTATCGAGATGTTTGATTTGCAAACAAGTAAAGGCCAAACATCCAGTACCTTCGGGTTTGCTTCAGCCTGTGATGATTCCCGAGTGGAAATGGGACAGAATTACGATGGATTTCGTAATTGGATTACCTTTGACTTTGAAGAAGAAAGATGTTGTTTGGGTCGTTGTTGATAAATTGACGAAATCGACTCATTTTATTTCGGTACGTACCGACTATTCACTTGATAAGCTAGCTGAGTTGTACATAGTTGAGATTGTTAGATTGCACGAAGTGCCTATTTCTATTATTTTGGATAGAGATCTGAGGTTTAGGTCTCGATTTCGGAAGAAGTTACAAGAGGCTTTGGGCACAAAGTTGAATTTTAGTATCGCATTTCATTTGCAGATTGACGGTCAATCTGAAAGGGCAATTCAGGTACTCGAAGATATGTTTCACTATTGTGTTTTAGAGTTTGAAGGTAGTTGGGAAAAATATTTGCCTTTAGTTGTATGCCTCATACAGTTTGCCTCAAAGATATGTTGCTTATAACAATAGTTTTCAGTCGAGTATAAAAATGTTACTGTATGAGGCATTGTATGGTCGCAAGTGTTGAACTCCGTTGTACTGGATCGAACTCAGTGAGAGATAGATTCACGGTGTTGATTTGGTTAGAGAAATTGAAAAAAAGTGAAAATAATTCGTGATTGTTTAAAAGCAGCTTCGGATAGATAAAAATCGTATGCGGATTTGAAACAGAAGGAGATTGAATTTCAAGTCGGTGATAAGGTATTTCTAAAAGTGTCTCCGTTGAAGAAAATCCTTAGATTTGGTCGCAAAGGCAAGTTGAGTCTGCATTTCATTGGGCCGTATGAGATAGTTGAAAGGATAGGACCAGTGGCTTATCAGTTAACTTTACCGTTGAAATTAGAGAGAATCCACAATGTATTTCATGTGTTGATGTTGTGCCATTAAAGATCAGATCCATCTCATTTGATTTCATCTACTGAGGTTGACATTCTGCCTGACATGACTTATGGTAAAGAATCGATTAAGATCCTAGCCTAGGAAGTTAAACAGTTGAGAAATAAAAATATAGCCCTAGTGAAAGTTTTGTGGCAAAGACATGTGGTCGAAAAAGCTACGTGGGAAACCGAGGAAGCTATGAGAAAACAGTACCCAAACCTTTTTTTCGATAAGATTTTCGGGGACGAAAATCTCTAAAGGGGGAGAGTTGTAACAGCCCATTTTAGGGTCAAATCAAAACATTCAATTCGGGACCACAAATCTGAAGTAGAAATATTTATTTTTATTATTTTTTTAGGGTCTACAGTATGATTGAATGATTGTGTGAAAATTTTGTTAAGAAATTTTATCGATAGAGTGTCCAATTTGACTAATAGGACTAAATTGCAATAGGTGCAAAATGTGTATTCTAGAAGCTAAAGGTGTCTAATTGCTATGAAATTTTAAATTGGAGGTCTTTAAATGGTAATTAGACCATTATACTTAAGTTGGACAAGAATGAACATGGTTAGGTGAAATTTCAAAGTTTGACATTAATGGCATTTTGGTAAACTAGTAAATAAATAATTAAATAGGCCAAAATAAAGTTAAAATTTGTTATTCATCTTCATCCTTGAGCCGAAATTTGAAGGGTCTCCATAGCTAGGGTTTGGCCAACTTTCAATCTCGATTGTAAGTCCGTCTTTGTCCCGTTTTTAATGATTTTTATGTTTTTAAAGTTTTCTCAACCTAATCTAGCTATTTCAAGGACTAATTTGAAAGAAAATCAAAGTCTAAAATTTTACCCATGTTAAATTTTTGTGTATTTTGATGTTTGATGGTAGAAAATGCATGTTTGGTGTTAGATAAACAACATTTACTAAATGATTTTTGATCAAAATGTCAAATAGGGACCTATTTGTAAAAGTTGTAAAATGTGTGTAAAAATGTGAATAAATGAAAAATGTGGGCTATTATGAGCAAGAAATAGGTTCGGCTAGGCTTGGGTGTGATGAAATTGAATGAAAATCATTTTACAAGCCTAGGGACTAAAATGTAAAAAGTTGAAAAGTTAGAGGCAAAAATGTAATTTTTCCATAAGGTGTTTTTGGGATTAAATTGAATAATGTGATGATTGAATGAGTTAAATTGGATATTATAGAACAAGAAAGAAGAGGTTCTAACCTAGACCGAGGAAAGAACAAGGTTGTGGACTAAACCGAACTATTAGCCATTTTGTACCGAGGTAAGTTCGTATGTTAAAAATAAGCTTTAGAATAATTGTAATTAAATGCTTTAATATTGTATGAAATATATGTTTGATTATGTGAATGAGTATAATTCTACGAACGAGTTCGACGACGATTCGGAAAGTGAGAAGTCCTGTTAAACCTTAGGAATAGATTAGGATACAAGTGACATGTCACTAGGGTCATTATGTGTTATGTGATTATGTGATCTAGGTGTTGGTCTCGTACATCCTACCGGTGGCTGAGTATACCGGCATATGTTGCGGATACTTGACATCTTGTGTGAACAGCACCGCGTAGCTACGTCTTGACTGACAGCTTGTGTGAGCAGGCCCGTCGATAGCTCGAGAGCGAACGGTTATGTGATATGAGATTGAGGTAACATTGGCTATGTATGCGGCACTTAGTGTGCAAAATTCCCGAGTATCCAACATTATTATTTCGAGTGGTTCACGGGTATGTCAAAGATGAGAATATGTGTAAGTTCTGTAACACCCTTTACCAGTGTTTGACGCCGGAACAGGATACGAGGCATTACCGGACTTAATCACTAATCATCATATAAAAACCGATTCATAATTTCACTCTAATTTAAAACTTTTTCAAACACATTCAAGCTGTCCCTTAAAAAGAGCTTACAAGGCCCATATCATGCTTTAATTCAACCACACACATAGGCAAGCATGCACATTCATAAATTGCATCATTTAATTAATAACATAATCAAGACTATCTACATTAAATGACTTTATACAATAGAGACCTTCAAATAACATAGGTCAGTATTTTAGGCCAATTCCTAGCAACTTAATAACAATTAAACGAGTCTCTATACATGCCAAAGACTTAAAAATACTTTAAAACCTTTATATATTGATCAATAGTTTGATAGTGTGATTTAACCTCCGGCGACCTCCAACTCGAGCTAACACCTACGACACTATAGGAAAAAGGAAAGGAAGGGAGTAAGCATTATAGCTTAGTAAGTAAGTATGTAAATATTAATAAAAAATACGTTATCATACTTTAAACAAAGTCACAATATGTTCCCGGAATATTATCATCACAAACACACATACTTTTACTATTACAATCATAAACAGGTTCAAAATAAGCTGTCTAGCAGAGTACCAGCAACTAAATTATTTATTTCTGGAGCTACAGAACTCCAAATTACAAACCGTTAATTTTCCTTGAAACTATATTCATGTATATTCTACCATAAAATTTTCAGAATTTTTGGTCTAGCCAATTAGTACAGTTTATTCATTGAAGTTACCCCTGTTTCACTACTCAACTGTTCTGACCACTCTTCACTACGAATCAATTTCTCCTAGTACAGAATTCAAAGGATGTTATCATTTATTTCATTTGAAACTAGACTAATTAAGGATTTCAATCATATAAATTATATTCTCTAATTATTTTTGTACAATTTTTAATGATTTTTTCAAGTCAGAATAGGGGATCACGTAGTCATCCTGAACCAATCTCTCAAAAACTTAAATATCTCATAATATAGAATTCCTTTGCTTGCTCTGTTTTTGTTATATGAAAACAGACTCATTAAGCTCTAATTTGATATCTCATTCAGTCTCTGATTCACTTTATACTATTTTTGGTAAATTTTTAGATTCACATCACTGCAACTATCTGTAACAGTTTTATTGTCAATTTTGATCTTTCACACTTTAATTGTATTCATCACTTACCCATAACAATCTTTCCAATTTCCAATCACATATCGAGCATATTAATCATAAGTTACACACGTATATACTTACACTTATCATCACAAAGTCATACACAATTTCATTTAATCAATTTCCCAGTTGAATGCTTCGGAATAATAACAGATACGCGATGGTATCGCACACAACCCACCTTTAAAATCGAAGCTCTCTTGTACACATAGTGGCCTTCACTTAGCACCACTCATGTGACCTAGTTCGATTGTGCACATAATTTTTTCTCTCTTGTACACATGGTGAACACTTAGTACCACCCATGTGACCTAGCCAGTTTATCTCGTAGCTCTCTTGTCTACATGGTGTCCTTCACTTGGAACCACGCATGCGACCTAGCTACATATATCCCGTAGCTCTCTTTTCTACATGGTGTACACATAGTATCACCCATGCGACCTAGCTATATCATAATGTCTCGTAGCTCTCTTGTACACATGATGTGCACTCAGCACCATACATGTGATCTAGCTACATACCATCTGTATCATCCAATCTTTCCGAAGGTTCAACCGGGATTTCTCTCTCTTTCTAATACTTGATTCCATACTTCCAATAGTTAATTATGATTCAAAAATCAGCTACAATACATAAAATATGCTGAAATATATAAATATAATAAAGATAATGTATTATTTACATACAAACTTACATACTTTCTCATTTCCATGTCGAATTAATATTGAACATTTAAATCATCATAATTATACTTATTTTCAACACCTCGGCAATCATAGTAAATATATCAATTTTACATTGAAACATGCATAAATTAATGCTTATTATACATATGAACTTACCTCGATACTAAAACGACCATTTTACCAACTTTCCCGATTTTCAATTTTTCTCCCATTCTAGGTTCAAATATTGTATTCCGGGATCTAAAACATCATATTTTACTTATTTAATTAATGTAATATTCAAAACAGTCCTTAACTCAAACTTTGGCAAAATTACAATTTTGCCCCTAAACTTTTGCATATTTACACTTTTGCCCCTAGGCTTGGGAATTAAAATTCATCCCTTATTCTTATGTTTTATGACATGATGATCATTTTTCCCTTCTATGGAAACATCAAATTCTCACTCTGACACATAGTTATGAACAATAACAACTTTTACCGATTAAGCCGTTTTACTCATTTTTGCTTAAAATCGCTTAGCAAAAGTTGTTTAACATAATTTCAGCCTTCATATTCTACCATAAACACATTTCACCTATGGTTATTTTTCCAAATATGAACCCTAGCTTAAATTATTGCTAGAATAAGCTTAATCAAGTTACTGGGATTCCAAAAACGTAAAGAACTTGAAAAAACGGGGGTAGAACGGACTTACTATTGAGCTTAGAAAGCTTGAAAACCCTAGCCATGGCTTTCCCCATGCTAATTTTGGCCTCCATGAAAAGGATGAGTCAATTTTGGCTTTATTTTCCCTTTTTATTTCTTTTAATTACCAAATGACTAAAATGCCCTTAAGGCCTTTCTTTAAAATTTTGTCCTATTCATGCCCATTTTTGTCCAAACAAAATATAATGGTCTAATTTCATTTAAGGACCTCCTATTTAAACCCCCATTTCAATCAAGTACTTATGAATTAGAACACATATTTTGCAACTTTTGCAATTTAGTCCTAAAAGTCCAATTAAGCACTTTATCAGTAAAATTACTTAACGATATTTTTACACAATATTTTAATCAATAAATAAACCTTAAAAATTAATCGAAATAAAATTTTCAACTTCGAATTCGTGGTTCTAAAACCATCGTTCCGTTTAGGCCCTAAATCGGGCTGTTACAACAACTTCTGCAAATAAGCCCTAATAGGCAAATTAAACATGCAATCTATAAAATTTCTTATCAATACTCTAACACATGCATCTAATCACTCGGTAAATCAAAAAAATTAATTGAAATAAACTTTTCTATCTCAGATTTGTGGTTTTGCAACCACTATTCCATTTAGGCCCTATTTCGAGATGTTACAAGTTCATTCTGAAATGGTTCAGGTATGCACGTAAAGCTCATGATTATTAAATGCTTGAAATGATGAAAATGAGGTAAGTTTTATGATGGAATGAATTTTGATCATGTGACTATGGTAAATTTACATTTAATTATGTTATATTATTTGAATGTTATATGCATGGTAAGGTTGCTTATTTCTTGGATATGAGCTTACTAAGCTATATAGCTTACTCCGTTTATTTTCCATGTTTTTATAGTGTCGCCAAGCTAACTCGGATGGGAGATCGTCGGAGATTCGAATCACACTATCAAACTCTCATTTTTTGGTATTGATGATCTTAGTATTTTGAAAGTATGACATGTATAGGGACTTGGTCATTTTGTTATATTTGTCATTTGATTTGGCCAAATGTATTGGCTTGTAATTGTCCAAGGCTTGATTTGATATTTGTCCATGTAAATTGGCTTATTTTGGCTAACATGGTTGTATGCTTAAGTATATTCATATATGTGCCAATGTCTTTGGTGATATGGTCATGGTATGCTTGGTGAATGATGGAATGTGAAATGTTTGGAAATGTGATCTATTGATGAGATGATAAATTTGTGCACAATTAGGTGTCTTGAAAGTAGTTAATTGAGGCCTAGTGGATGTGAAATTTGAATGATTGATTTAGGGCCGAAACAGGGTACGAAGCATTACTGGACTTAAAAACAAGCAAAACACAGGCAAACATTCAAAATCGAGACATGAAATTCCACTCAAATTTAAAACTTTTCATAAACATTCATCTCGTCCCTGAAACGATCCTACAAGGCTCAAAACATACATCAGGTGTGGTTCGTGACTAAACTGAGAACTTTAAAAAATTTTACGACACTTAGAGAATTTTTGCTAAAACAGGTGTCACACGCCCGTGTGGCTTGGGACATGCCCGTGTGGGCAGGGCGTGTGGTCACACACTTTCGTGTCCCTAACCCGTGTAACTCTCTGTTTATGATGTCATGAACAATTTTGAAGTCACACGGCCAAGTCACACACTTGTGTGCTTAGGCCGTGTCCTTCACATGGTTGAGACACACACCCATGTCTCTGCCCAAGTGCTTGATACTGAGCATTTTGTTTTGCAACAATTAAGGTGCAGAGGACACACGGTTGAATCACACGCCAATGAGGTGGACCGTGTGTCACACACGGCCTAGACACACACCCGTGTGTCTACCCATGTAGACAAAAACAAGGCTATTTACCAAGCCATTTGCCACCCTTATTCACACATGCACTCATATCAATTCAAAGGCATAAAACATATCATACTTAGGCCATTAAAACATATTAACATCACATTCACAAGAGGCCATTAACACATGAATAAACTTGTAATCAACATAAGCCATCATTCGTGGCTATGTACAATTAGAAAAATATTCATTATAGGCCAACACATTTGACCACATTAATAATAACACATATAACCAGAATACCAAATCCCTATACATGCCATAGACTCAAACTACTTGAATTCATCAATACCCGTAGTGATAGCTTAATAGTGTGATAGGATCACCGGTGATCTCCAACCTGAGCTAGCTTAATAACCCTATAAGACGTGGAAAAGGAAGGGGGGTAAGCTATATAGCTTAGTAAGTTCATATGTAAATAGTGAGCAACTTATGCCATAATTTACCATTCCAATAATATGATTACAAGATAGTATAAATTTCATTAAGTCTCGTAATCATAATTTATTCAATCACATTGATTACCCTTTTAAGTTTATGACCATAATTCAACATGTCTTGGCATTAGCCTGGCAATCGTAATCTTTCCCATTATAATATGTTACATCAATTAACAAATCATTTCAAACCTTATGGTAAACATGCGCATTAATTATATATATACAAATTTTCAAACATATAACTTATCATCTTTCAATTTTCTAAGCTCTTAACTTCTTATACTAACATAGCCATCTATAGTGAATAATCGTGCTAATCTTTTCTTTTTGCTCATATCCAATAAATCATTTTTAGGTGAAATACAACATACCACATTTCAATTCAATTTGGCCTAAAATCCCGATTCATAAACATCAACAATTCTTACCATACATATATACACATATACCATCATCTGAAGTCTGCATTTATTTTGTGAAAAATTAATTATCCACACAGCCTAGCACACGGGCGTATGACTTGGCCGTGTGACAACATTTTGTTCATGTGTTGCAAAACAGAGAGTTACACGAGTTAGGGACACGGGCATGTGTGACCATACGGCCTACCCACACGTGCGTGTCCCAAGTCACACGAGTATGTGACCCCTATTCATAGCAAAAATTTTCTAGGTTTTGTGAAAATTCCATGAGTTGTCGGTTTAGTCTTAAACTAGCTCCAAAGCATGTTTTGGGTCTCGTAGGCTCATGTTAGGGACTTTACGATTAATTGCAAATGTTTTTAATTTGGACGCAAATTTATGACTTGAAATAGTGTGAATGCTTGTGTTGTAAGTCCGGTAATGCCTCGTACCTTATTCCGGCGTTGAATATGGGTAAGGGGTGTTACATACTGGGCTCTCCAATAACTTAATTTGGATCTTAAGCTTGCTAAATATAAATGAATGCTTTAACTCAATGAGTTAGAAGAATTCCGAATGTTCTTATACGAGAATGCCAAACTATTCAAGGAAAGACTTAAAAAATGGCAAAACAAGCACATTCGAGTTCGAGAATTTGGAACAGGTCAGCAAGTCTTGTTATTCAACTCCAAATTAAGATTCTTTCTAGGTAAGTTAAAATCACGTTGGTCCGATTCATTTACGATTCACCAAGTTTTCCTATATGGAGTTGTCGAGCCTCAAGTTAAGGGAGGTAATTTTCGAGTCAATGCTCAGCGCTTAAAACATTATTGGGGGAATAAAATTGAGCGGGATCAAATCTCGTTCATTTTATTAGATATTTAATTTTTCTCGTATTTAATTTTTCTCGTTTTTCTTTTTAAATAAATAATATAGGGTATATTTTCAGGATTAATATGTTTAAATAAATTCTACTAAGAGATCGAAACTTAAGTGGGACAGCTATCTTTCCTGAGAATTGGTTTTAACATAATCTTCCGAGAAATTATTCCCTAAATGGCAAAATAAATTTTTAGTTTTTAAAATATAAGGTCAATTTTGATCCGAGTTTTGATTGCAACTCAATTTTCAAATTTTCTTTAAGTCTAGGTACTTAATTGAATTATTTTAAAAATTTGGTTGCTCCTTTTGTAAATATTAAAAATTAGATGTCTTTTTTTGTAAATATTTTTAAAGGCATCTAGAATAATTTTTTAAAAAAAAAATAAGATAATAATAACTAATATATAAATATATTTATTATAATATATATTAATTATTATAAACTTTGAATGGAATTAGGATTAGTTTAAATTTGATTATATTTTACTTAATAGTTTTGATTTCAATAAATTAATAGCAAATAATATTTTAATATGCATCATATTAATTATTAAATGTTATTGACTTTGTGTGAGATTAGAACTTAGAATATTTTAATTATTAATTTGTTATAAGAATTCTAATTGAACTCCTACCTTCTTCACTATAAATTCCACCCACCTTCTCTATCTTTTTCACATCACCTTAACCGAACCACGCCAACACCCACGATCGGCAACAGCAGCCCCAACGCATGCTAGTTACTGCTTCCAACTCCAATTTGCGTGCGCTAACAGCCTAGCAGCCTGCTCCCTGTCGCTGCACCTGCCTGCACGCCCAGCAGCTTCTGCACCTGTCCACATGCCCAGCAGCTCGCCAGGCCTTTCTCGACGCACCTTCCTACTGCCTAGCATCTACGCAGCACACGCGTGCCCTACTGCCTACGCAAGGCTCCGCACATTGCTGCTACCTTCATCGCACCAAGCCGCACACCACTGCTCCCTTGCGTACCACTGTTGCCCTTGCCTCTACCTTGTGCACTCCTTGTCACTTGTGCACCATAATTCCATCTTATTTCACCACCAACCAATCACCCTACCAACCATCCCTCAACTAAATTCTTTTTCTTCTAATTTTATTTATTGAGTTCTTAATTTCTATATAAAGGTGGTAAGACAAATTTTTCTACTAAATTTTAATTTTATTTAATTATTTAAACTTTTCAATTTATTTTGAATTGTTAATGTATTATTTTTACTAATTAAATTTTTGAGAAAATATTTGTTTCTATCTTATGCTCAGGTTAATTATGCCTCGTAAGAGAACTCGTGCCTTTGTCCAAATTGACAAATCAAAAAACAAATTTCACTGTAAAGAAGCCAAAGAGAGATACGAAAGTGTTTTCAAGAATCAACAAATGCACCCTGAAAAAGGCTTTACACTAAAAGAAAACAAGTATATTGATTTCATGGCGCGCATTCGACAAATTACCGAAGCTCTTAATTGGAAGTTGTTTTGTGAGAAAAGACCAAGTGCAGATGAGGAATTAGTTCGTGAATTTTATGCAAATTTGACCTCAAATGAATTAATGGAAGTTTCTGTCTGAGGAATTAAGGTACCAATAACCTCAAACGCTATTAATGAAATCTTTGAATTACCTGATTTCGAAGATGATGGATATTCTTCCTTGATGAGAAATATTGAGACTGGAAATTTGCAAGAAATTCTCTAGGAACTTACAGTTCCAGGTTCTAAGTAGACAGTGTCAAAGTAAGGAATTCACACTTGTCGCAGAGAATATTTGACACCACTAGCGAATGTATGGTTCTATTTCATTTGGTTTAGCCTTATGCCTATTTCACATGGGACTACAATTTCATTAGAGCGAATGATCTTGTTATACTCGATTTTAATTGCAAAGACCATTGATGTGGGAAAAATCATTTTGAGAGAAATGTAGAATTGTGCCACTAGACGTTTACGATAACTATTTTGTGCTTGAAAGCTAAAATTCTTGAAAACGAAAAGAATATAGGTTATAGCCAGGGCACAATCACAGATTGGGACCTCTACCTAATAGCCAGAGACTCTGTTCTCCAGCAACGAGTTGAAGAGAGCAAGGATCTCGAAGAAGAAGAAAAAGAAGATCCCAAAGAGATCGAACTAATGCAGTCAGCTGAAATCCTTGATAAGGCAAAACCAATGAAACCAGCAACCGAACTTGACATGACAACTTCAATATTCAGAACTTAATCGCCTTGCCCAGATCTTCGAGATGAGTTGTCAAAGTTGATGGACATAGTGCAACATATGCAGTGGCAGCAACAAGCTTACTGAAGATATTCAAAAATACGGGATGACTCAATGAGAAGCGCTCTTACGAAAAAATTCAAAAACCCATTTATTTTTGTGCCTGAGTTTCCAGATTTCATATTTGAACCATAGAGTCCACTATCGAAGAAGGAACGAAGCAATTCATGCAAAAACAAAGATGATAAAGTAAAAGATGACTCAGATTTTGAGGGATCTACAAATAAATAAAAAGCGGGGATCTTTACCTTATATTATTTTCTTTCTTAGGATATTTTAGGATTAAGACCTATTATGTAACACCCCTAACCCGTATTCAACGCTGGAATAGGGTTACGGAGCATTACCGGACTTATACCACATTTTAAACATACATTTCACATACAATTAATCAAATAATATACAAACTTTTTTAACACTTAGAAAAGTTTCCCAAAAACAGGGGACACATGCCCGTGTGGCTAGGCCGTGTCTCTCACATGGCCAAAGACATGCCTATGTCGCAGGCTATGTAGACATTCGAAATGGGAGCACATGGCCATGTCCTAGCCCATTTCTTACCCTGTGTAACTCTCTGACTTGGGTCACATTGCCAACTCACACACTCGTGTGCCCTAAAAATGGCCATACATGCCCGTGTGTCAGGTCGTGTGCTAGGCCGTGCCAAACTTGTAGGGTATACTGACTTATGCCGCACGACCAAGCCACATACCCATGTGTGAGGCCGTCTGGAGCATACTAACTTGATTTTAATTTCAACACTAGGGGACACACGGCTGTGTACATAATCGTGTGTCACACACGACTGAGACACACGCCCGTGTCACTACCCATGTGGACAAAAATAGGCTATTTACTAAGCCATTTTGTCACCCAAACTTATGCTCACCTACATCAAATCAAAGGCACCAATACATAGCCTTAATAGGTATTTTAATCAACCAATTCAAACATAATTCATGCACATTCTATACTCCCATTCTCTATAAACACAAATCACAAAACATGACATACCATTTATACTAAATTCACATTTATAATTCAACTATTTATACACTTCTAAACATGCATCATTATGCATCAAAATCACCATCATATAACTACTCTAATATCAACCATTTAACATCCACAATGGTTATAATTCACAAGCATCATATATCCATCCATGAACTCGCAATACAAACCATATATGCACACATATATATATACACACATAACCAAACAAACCCAAATTAAGCCAACTTTCATGGCTATATATGCAAACCAAAATATAGGCATTCACAAGCCAACTAAAATGACAAAACTCACTATCAAAATACATATCAAAATGACCAATATCCTATACATGCCATATAACCCAAAACATAAACTCAAAAGTACTAAATTGATAGTTGGATAGTGTGATGAGGTCTCATACGATCCCCAAATCTGAGCTAGCTTTGAAGTCACTATAAATCACAGTAAAATAAACAAAGTAAGCTATAAAGCTTAGTAAGCTCGTATGAAAATAATAAGTAAGTCTCACCATTCATTTACATTTCAAAATAAATGACATAAATTGCATCAAAACATTAATCACAAAGTTAACATGAACTTTAATCACATAATTGATCATAGGCTCACAACTTCCTTTGACTCATTGTTTGAATAGTTTTCCATACATACTTATACCGATATATATCTATTTCTCACCAATTCAAATCTTCAATATACCCGTTGAACCATTTGAAATAAAATTTGGATACTCGAAAGTCTCACACTCTAAGTGCCAATATCATGGCCCGAAGCCAAATCAATGTACTCCCTAATGACATGTCATTCGCATCATAATCTATTCCTAAGGTTCAACTGGGATTTCCAATACTAAATCGTCATCGAATCGTTGTTGAACATGTCCATAATATCGTATTCACAGTTTATGCAATATCAAAGCATTTGAAACATAATTATAACAATGCTTATAATATACGAACTTACCTCGGATGTAAAAATGGCTAATTTGGTCGATTAATCAAGAACTTTGTTTTTCCCTCGATCTAGATCCGAGTTTCACTTTTCTTGATCTATATGTAATCAAATTTAACTTATTTAATCATCTCTCTATTCAATTTATTCCAAAATTCACTTTAAGGCATTTTTACACAATTACCCCTAATGTTTCACATCTTTTACAATTTAGTCCTTATTTCATAAAAACACAAATTAATGCAATTCAACCACAACCCATGCTAGCAGAATTACAATTAGGTCCCTAGCAACCCATATTTTCTATTTATTTCATATTTTAACCACAAAGTTTCCACATTTCACAATTTAATCCCTAATTTGCATTTTCACTAAAAATTACTTAACAAAACTTTTATAACTATCAACAAACATTCATAATCTATCATTAAACACCAAAATACTCATGTATTTGTCAATGAAAACATTCAAAATCTTTAACAGTTTTGCAAAATAGTACCTGAGCTAGCTAGACCTAGTTGCAACGATCTCAAAAACATAGAAATCATTACAATCAAGACAAAAAATCATACCTTAATTAGCTATTAAAGCTTGGCCGAATGAAGAAGATAAAAGTGGTGTTCTTTTTACCCTAATTTCAGTTGAAGCATGAATAAATAAAAGATGATATCTTTGGTTCTTTTATTTTATTTACCTTAATTACTAAATTACATAAATAACCTTATTATATAATCATATTAAACATCCATTTTAAGCCCATAAATGTCCACCCACAATTGAAATGGTCTAATTGCCACTTAAGGACTCTAAATTTAAGGTTCTATAGCTATTAGACACCTTTAGCTAATAGAACACAAGCTTTACACTTTACGCGATTTAGTCCTTTTTGTCGAATTAAACACTCAAACGATAAAATTTCTAAACGAGACTTTCACACAATCATTCAATCATGCTGTAAACATTAAAAATAATAATAAAATAATTATTTTGACTTTAGATTTGTGGTCTCAAAACCATTTTTCTGATTTAACTAAAAACAGGATGTTACAACACTCCCCCTTTAGGGATTTTCATCCCCGAAAATCTTACTAGTGAATAAGTTAGGGTACTGTTTTCTCATAGCTTTCTCGGGCTCCCATGTAGCCTCTTCGATACCATGCCGTTGCCACAAAAATTTTACTAAAGGTATGCTTTTATTTCTCAACTGTTTAACCTCTCGAGCTAAAATTCTTATCGATTCTTCGTTATATGTCATATCAGTTTGAATTTCTATATCTACTGGAGAAATGATATGCGATGGATCTGATCGATACCATCGTAACATACAGACATGAAATACATTGTGAACTTTTCTAACTCTAACGGTAAAGCTAGCAGATATGCTACTGGCCCTATTCTTTTGATGATTTCATATGGCCCGATGAAACGCAGACTCAATTTGACTTTCTGACCAAATCGAAGAATTTTCTTCGATGGCAATACTTTCATAAATACTTTGTCAACGATCTGAAAATGTCTTTTTGTTTCAAATCCACATATGATTTCTGTCGATCTGAAGCTGCTTTTAGACCGTCGCGAATTACTTTCACTTTTTCTTCAGCCTCTTGGATCAAATCAATCCCATGAATCTGTTTCTCACTCAACTCAGTCTAGTACAATGGAGTTTGGCATTTGTGACCATACAAAGCTTCGTATGGTGCCATCTTTATGCTCGATTGAAAACTATTGTTATACGCAAACTCAACCAATGATAAATATTTCTCCCAATTACCTTCGAACTCTAACACACAACAACGAAGCATATCTTTGAGAATCTAAATTGCTCTCTCAGACTGATTGTTTGTTTGCAGATGAAATGCTGTACTAAAATTCAACCTCGTACCCAGAGCTTCTTGCAATTTCTTCAAAAATTGTGATGTAAACCTCAGATCTCTATCTAAAATAATCGAAACTGGCACTCTATGGAATCTAACAATTTCAAAAATGTACAACTTTGCCAATTTAACAAGCGAATAGTCAGTACGTACCAGAATGAAATACGCAGACTTCATTAATCGATATACAACAACCTAGAAAGCATCTTTATTTTTTAGAGACAGAGGCTGTAACACCCCAAACCCGACCTAGAAGTTAGACTCGAATCTGGCGTGTCACATTGAAGTGTTTTTTGAAAACAATGTTTTCATTAGAAACCCTTCTTATTTAAAATGTAGTACATTGAAAAATTTTTAATTTTATTTCCAAAATTCCTTTTTACTTTGTAGAAGCTAATTCTAAAAGTAACCGATTTATGAAAACGTGATGTTTAAAAGTTAAGTTGCGAAAGCATTTTGAAAATGTTGTGGAAACGTAGTGTTTGAAAATAATTCTTGTTTTGGAAAACCGTGTCCTACTTTTAACAGATATTAGACATACTAAATAAACTTTCCAAATAAAAAGTTAAGCAAATAAAGAGGCCTTATTACAACCCAAATCAAAAGCCAAAGTGCTTAACTAAATAAACAAAATAGAAAAACATGTTCAGTTGTGTGGTCGTCTCTGAGTCCCTCTGTGACACCAATCCACCTACGCTGGGGATTACCTGCATAGTTAATAAACGGGGTGAGTTTACGAAATCTCAGTGTGTAATCCCCTTACTTAAGTAACAGTCAGTATACAGAAACAAAAATATAAATAGTCTGGGCTAGAGCTCGTTAACAGTATCAGTATAATCCAGTTCAGAGCATACGTGGGCCAAAGCCTATTACAATGTCATTTGGGTCACAGCCCATAACAGAATCAATTGGGCCCAGCCCAAACCAATAATAGAATAGAATGTGTGAATACATGGATGCATGATATCCCATCCCAATAATCTAACCGTTACACATCAACTCCGTCCCCCGGTACACATCATGTGGGGATATAAATATCGACCCACCCATCCGATACACATCAATGGTAGCCCAGCTGCTAATCATATATTGGGCTTAAAAAGCCTTTAATAGTGGTATTATAATTGGCACAAAGCCATCGATAACTGTAATAAGTTTGGCACATAGCTATCAGCGACGGTAATATAATCAGCACACAGCCTTCGGTAAACATGATCGACACAGAGTCATCAATAAATATGTTAGGTACATAGCCACAGGTGAATATGATTAGCACAAAGCCATAATCAAGATGGAACAAAGCCATATTTAGGTTGGCATAGAGCCATAATCAGAATAATTGGCTTTAAGCCATCGTTAGTTGTATCATGTTAGGCACATAACCATCAGCGACGGTAATATAGTCGGCACACAGCCTCGGGTAAATATGATTGACACAGAGTCATCAATAATCATATATTGGGCTTAAAAGCCACCAGTGGATCCACAATCATTAAGCAACCATGCGATTTTTAATTGGTGGATCCACGGTCGTCAAGCAACCATGTGATCCTCAATCGGTGGATCTACGGTCGTCAAGCAACCATACGATCCTCAATTTTTTCCTCCGTTTCATAAACCCCACCCATGTGCAACATAATATTATATGAATGCAGCAAATATACACACGACATACAAAATCATACAAATCACAGTCACAACAGTCCAATCACAGTCATACATTCTCAGTCAAAACATAGTCAAATCAATCAAATTGTATTATCAGTTAGTCATATACCCTAGAAGGGCAGAACGGTCTTTTTACCTATTAGGGGTATTTTGGTCATTTCACCTTACAAGGGTCTTTTGGTAAATCTACAAACTAAGGGTATTTCGATAATTTTGCAAACCAATGGTATTTCTATAATTTTTGAAAGTCAAGGGTATTTCTGTAATTTCGTAAATCAGGGTTATTTCTATAATTTTCCAAATTAGGGGTATCTTGGTAATTTTACAAATCGAGGGTATTCCGATAATTTTACAAGTAGAAGGTATTTCGATAATTTTACAGGTCGAGAGTATTTAGGTAATTTTACAGGTTGAGGGTATTTCGATATTTTCACAAATCAGGGGTATTTTGGTAATTTTACAAACCAGAGGTATTTTGGTAATTTTTATAAATCGAGGGTATTTTGATAATTTTATAAGTCGAGGGTATTTCAGTAATTTTACAGGTTAATGGTATTTCTGTAATTTTACAAGTTGAGGGTATTTCGGTAATTTTACAAATCGGGGGTATTTTAGTAATTTTACAAATCAAA
The DNA here is from genome assembly GCA_025698465.1 of Gossypium longicalyx. NCBI lineage: Eukaryota > Viridiplantae > Streptophyta > Magnoliopsida > Malvales > Malvaceae > Gossypium > Gossypium longicalyx. Next base: position 51,884,057 of record CM046995.1, read on the forward strand.
GGTCTTAACGACCCTACAGAAGGTCCACCGTTGCCTCGAACGACTTAAGTAACCTAAACAGACCTAACGGTGCAAATGGGCCTAAGGCCCATTACTCAGCCCAAGTGGGCCCACATGCTTGTGTGGCCCATTTAGCCTAAATTTAGTTACGGCTATGTGGCCCAACTACTTCCCACCTAACAGTTAGATTTACACAAGCGGGCCCGCAGGCCCGTCAAGGCCCAGTACACGAGAACGCTCGTGGCAGCCTCTACGGTCTATCGCCCATAGTTTGTGGGCTCGGTTGCCACACGAGCGATCGCACGCTCGTAAAGCCTCAAATGCTGAAGTTTCGACTTTTCTGCTTTTGCCGACTTCTAACAAAGAAAGGTGCAAATACACATCTATTTATGAGAACGCGCCGAAGTCCACGATCACCATCCTTGGCACATCCTGCATTGAGTATTCTTATGACCACTTCAACCACAGAGTTCCAGTCGAACTCCACCTCCTACATAGCTCAAATAGCAAAATAAATACTCCACTGCGCATCCTAAGACTTGAAGCTCAGACACAGTTACACAACACGCCACCTTGCCACTCTACCACAGGCTCTTTCTGTGATAAAAACGTCCATAATTAACTTTAAGACATATGTGCCAGTGTCTAAATTCACTTAAGAGAAAAACCAAAATGAATTGTAAGAGCCAAGACTTGAACCCAGGTTCCCTTGCAACCTTAATGACGCCACAACCACTAGACCACATGCTTCCTTATGTCATTTATTTAACACAATAATTTAAAAGGCCTTCATCCAAGCATCTAGGGTTTTATTCACTTAATACCAAAATTTTTGCTAAAGCCCAAGTTTGAACCTAAGATTTCTCCAACACTTCTCAGGGCCATTAACCACCAAAGTAGACATTTAATTGTGTCATTCTCTTTCACAATTAAATACTTATTTACAACCTTCTTACAGACCCATACTCAAGGCCCAATACTTCTAGGCCTAAATTTGAGGTGTTACAGAGGCAAACTCGATACGAAATCTATCGTAACTCTATCCTACTTCCACTCTAGCATCAACACAGGATGTAGTAATCCTGATGGCACTTGATGTTCAACTTTAACCTATAGACACACCAAACATCTCAATACAAATTCTAAAATGTCTCGTTTCATACCCGACCACCAATACTATTGTACATTTTAGTACTCCCCAGGTGAACAGATAAACAACCACTATGTGCCTCGTGTAAAATTTTCTGAATGAGCTCGAGATTCTTCGGTATGCAGATTCTACCTCAGAACATTAAACAATCATCGGATCCAAACTGATATTTTGAATCACTAGTCGACTCACATTGCACTCTTTTAGCTTGCAACTCATTGTCACACTTTTGACCTTCACAAATTTGCTGAAGAAGCACCAGTTTATCTTTTAACTCAGCTAAAATCGAACTATCACTAGACAAGGTTAACCGTGTATTCATTGCCCACAAAACAAATAAAGATTTTCTACTCAGAGCATCTGCGAGTACATTCGCTTTCCCTGGAAAATAATCAATTACTAACTCTAATCTTTCAATAGCTCGAGCCATCTCTGTTTTCGTAAATTCAGATCTTTCTGAGTCATTATATACTTTAAACTTTTGTGGTCGGTAAAGATATGACACTTTTCACTGTACAAACGATGTCACCAAATTTTCAATACGAAAATAATAGTGACCAATTCTAAATCATACGTCAGATAGTTCTTTTCATGTGGTTTCAACTTTTTGAAGGCATAAGCTATGACTTTTCCTTTTTGCACTAAAACACAACCCAAACCATTCAATGACGTGTCACTGTAAATCACAAATTCTTTACCTAACTCAGGTTGAACCAACATTGGTGCCTCAGTTAACAATGTTTTCAACTGTTCGGAACTCTGTTGACATTTCTCGGGCCATTCAAATTTTACATCTTTCTGTAACAATCTAGTCATCAGTGTAGCAATCGTCGAGAATCCTTTAACAAATCATCGATAGTAGCCAACTAGTCCCAGAAAGCTTCTGACTTTAGATACATTTCTTGGTGGTTTTCAATCAACAACTGCAGAAATCTTGCTTGGATCAACTTGTATACCTTTTGCTGAAACAATGTGTCCCAGAAATCCAACCTCTCGGCACCAAAACTCACATTTGTTGAATTTAGCATGCAGTTGTTTATCTCTCAAGGTTTGTAACGCAATCCTCAAATGTTCGGCAAAACTCAGGCTCATCTTGTGAATGGATCAGAATGTCGTCAATGAATAGAACAATGAATTTGTCTAAATATGGTCTAAAAATTTGATTTATCAAATCCATAAAAATTGTAGGAGCATTAGTCAATTTGAAAGGTATAACAAGAAATTTATAATGTCTATACCTAATTCTGAATGCAGTTTTCAGCACATCTGAATCTTTATCTCGTAACTAATAGTAGCTAGATCTTAAGTCAATCTTCGAGAATACTATTGCCCCTTTCAACTGATCAAACAAATCATCTATTTGCAGCAACAAATATTTGTTCTTTATCATAACCTTATTAAGTTGACGATAGTCAATACACATTTTCATTGATCCGTCTTTCTTCTTTACGAACAATATTGGTGCACCCTAGGGTGAAAAACTAGGTCGTGCAAAACCTCTATCCGTTAACTCTTGCAACTGAGATTCAACTCTTTCAACTCTGTCAGAGCCATTCTATATAGAGCTATGGATATTGGTGATGTTCCCGACATTAATTCAATAGAAAAATTGACCTTTCTAATCGGTGGTAATCCCGGTAATTCTTCTAAAAATACATTCAAAAACTCATAGACTATTGGCATTGATTTAATCTTTGATTTAGACACTTTTGTATCTAGCACATATGCAAGGTAAGCTTTGCAACCTTTCCTCACACATTTCTGAGCTAACATAGACGAAATCACTACAGGTAATTCAATCAATTCACCTGATTCAATTCAAAGAATTTCATTATTCTGACGTTCCAATTCAATAGTCTTTCATCTACAATTGAAAACAGCATCATGAATCGTCAACCAATCCATACCTAAAATTACATTGAATTCATCGAAAGGTAGTAGCATCGAATCAGCCAGAAAACAGTAACCCCGAATCATTAAAGGACAGTTCTTGCAAACTTTATCAACTAGCACATACTTGCCTAAAGGGTTCGATACTTTAATCACAAACTCAGTAGACTCAACAGGAAAATCCTTATTAGACTCTAAATTCTCACAAACATATGAATAAGTTGATCCAGGATCAATCAAAGCAATCATATTAGTATCGTAAAGAGAAAATGTACAGGTGATAACATCTAGTGATGATGCATTTTCGCGAGCACGAATAGCGTAAGCTCTGGCTAGTACCCTAGCCTCGGATCTCATAGTTGAGTCCTTTGTCATACCTTTTCCATTAGACACATTCCTCGCATTTCTAGGTGGTCTTCCTCTAGCAGTCGTATTGCACGGTCTTGCACCCTGATATTTGTCTTTCTCAGATAAATCAGGACAATCCCGAATAAAATGGTCTGGCGAACCACATTTGTAACGAGCTTTATTACTTTTACTCCATCATTCTCCAAAATGTCGCCTCCCACACTGTTGACACTCGGGTTTATTGTTTCTTACACTACCAACACTCGATATTGATGTAGCTTGAGCTTTAGGACTCGAGTATTGTTTTCCATGATCTCTGCTCGAATACCCGATTGAAGCATCTGGTCGAGTGAACGGATCTCTGAATTTTTTTGACGAAGATTGATATGGCTTACTCATCGATCTTTTTCTCGAGTCTCAAGTCTCTAGCCTCTGAATCTTCTTTTCTCTTTTCTTTACTAAGCTCTTTGGCTTTGCAAGCTATATCAACCAAGACAACAAATTCCTTTAATTCTAAAATTCCAACTAAAAGTTTAATATCTTTATTCAACCCATCAACGAATTATTTGCACATGATTTTTTCAGTAGAAACATACTCCTGAGCATACTTACTTAATCTTACGAATTCTCTTTCGTAATCGGTCACAGTCATACGACCCTGTTTCAATTTTAGGAACTCTTTGTGCTTTTGATCAAGAAACCGTTGACTTATATATTTCTTCCAAAACTTAGTCTGAAAGAATTCTTAGGTCACTCTTTCTCTCGGTACCACTGATACCAAAGTATTCCACCATTGATATGTTATATCTCTCAATAATGAAATGGCACATTCTAAACACTCAGTTGGCGGGCACGAAAGCTCATTGAATACTCGAATAGTGTTTTCAAGCCAAAATTTAGCTCTCTCTGGATCATCATCAACAGTAGCTCTAAACTCTTCAGCTCTATGTTTTCAAATTTTATCAACTGGCAGCTTATTTAATCTTAGAAGTTCCACACCTTGAAGAGCTATGGGAACCAATTAGGGATTAGGTGGGCGTGGAGGTTGTTAAGTAGCTGGATTGGTTCTAACAAATTTTGTGAACCACTCGTTCATCATTTGGAAAAAGGCCACTTTAGCCTCTCCTCCGTGACTACTCGATACATTTTTAGATTCAAACGGTGCTGCCCCTTGAGTGGGAGCTGGCACATTACTCTCAACATCATCAAATATAGGTCAATTAGGATCCATTTTCTATACGAAAACATAGTTTAAATTGTCAAGAGTCATCACACTATCACAGTTTATATATGGCATGTATAGCGAGGCTCACACACACGCTATGTTAGTACGAGAATTGACTAAACTGTAGCTCTAAGACCAATAAATGTAACAACCCTAACCCGTATTCAACACCAGAATAGGGTTACAGAGCATTACCAGACTTATACCACAATTTAAACACATATTTCAAATACAATTAATCAAATCATATACATTTCATTCACAACAAATCATTTTGTCCCTAATATGAGCCTATGAGGCTTTAAACATGCATTAGGAGTGGTTCGGGACTAAACTGATAACTTCGGAAACTTTTTGAACACTTAGAAAATTTTCCCAAAAACAGGGGACACAAGCCCGTGTGGCCTGGCCGTGTCTCTCACATGACCAAAGACAAGCCCGTGTCGTTGGCCATATGGACATCCGAAATGGGAGCACATGGCTCTGTCCCAGCCCATGTCCTACCCAGTGTAACTCTCTGACTTGGGTCACACGGCCAACACACACACCCTTGTGGCTAGCCCGTGTACCCTAAAAATGGCCATACCTGCCCGTGTGTTAGGCCGTGTACTAGTTCGTGCCAAACCTGTAGGGTATACTGACTTATGCCAGACGGTCAAGTCACACGCCTGTGTGTGAGGCCGTGTGGAGCATACTAACTTGATTTTAATTTCAACACTAGGGGACACACGGCAGTGTACATAACCTACCTGTGTGGACAAAAATAGGCTATTTACCAAGCCATTTTGCCACCCAAATTTATGCTCACCTACATCAACTCAAAGACACCAATGCATAGCATCAATAGGCATTTTAATCAACCAATTCAAACATAATTCATGCACATTCTATACTCTCATTCTCTATATACACAAATAAAAAAACATGCCATACCATTTATACTAAATTCACATTTATAATTCAACTATTTATACACTTCTAAACATGTATCATTATGCATCAAAATAACCAGCATATAACTACTCTAATATCAACCATTTAACATCCACAAACTTTATAATTCACAAGCATCATATATCCATCCATGAACTCACAATACAAATCATATATTCATATATATATATACATAACCAAACCAACCCAAATTAAGCCAACTCTCATGGCTATATATACAAACCAAAACATAGACATTCACAAGCCAACTTAAATGACAAAACTCACTATCAAAATACATATCAAAATGACTAATATCCTATATATGCCATATAACCCAAAACATAAACTGAAAAGTACCAAATTGATAGTTGGATAGTGTGATGAGGTCTTCGATGATCCCCGAATCCAAGCTAGCTTTGAAATCACTATAAAACACAGTAAAATAAACAAAGTAAGCTATAAATGTAACAATCCATTTTTGGGTTAGATAGGAACAGTGGTTTCAGGACCACAAATCTGAAGTAGAAATATTTATTTTATTATTTCTTTAAGGTCTACAACATGATAGAGTAATTGTGTGAAAATTTTGTTAAGAATTTTTATTGATAGAGTACTCAATTTAGCTAGAAGGACTAAATTGCAATAGGTGCAAAATTTGATTTCTATAAGTTAAAGGTAGTAAATTGTTATGAATTTTTAATTAGATGTCCTTAAATGGTAATTAGACCATTATACTTTAGGATGGACAAAAATGAACATGATTAGGTGAAATTTTAAAGTTATGCATTAAGGGCATTTTAGTAATTTGGTAAATAAAGAAAAATTAACTAAAATAAAAGTGTCCATCTTCTTCAATTTCATCCCCGTAGCTGAAATTTTCAAGGGAACCATAGCTAGGGTTTGGCCAACTTTCAAGCTCGATTGTAAGTCTGTTGTTGTCATGTTTTTAATTATTTCTATGTTTGTTGTAACTTGATCTAGCTAATCCAAAGAGTAATTTGAAAGAAAGTTAAAATCTAAAATTTTAATCATGATGAATATGCTTGTATTTTGATGTTTGATGGTAGAAAAAACATGTTTGTTGTTTGTTAAACAACATTTGTAAAGTGATTTTCGGTAAAAATGTCAAATAGGGACTTATGAGACTTATTTGTAAAGTGTTGAAAAGTGTGTGGTAAAGTGTGAATAAATGTAAAATGTGGGCTGTTATGAGTAAGGGTAAGGTTCGACTGGGCTTGGGCTGTGAAGAAATTGAAAGAAATTCATTTTACGAGCCTAGGGACTAAATTGTAAAATGTTAAAATGTTAGGGGAAAAATGTAAATTTTGCCATAATGTAATTTTGGACAGAATTGAATAGCTTGATGATTAAATAAGTTAAATATGGTATTATAGATCAAGAAAAACAAAGTTTGGGTGTAGATCGGGGGAAATAAAAGTAATTGACGAATAGATCCTTATCTCCTTTTTACAACCGAGGTAAGTTCGTATGTAAATAAGCTTATTTATAATTATATTTTAAATGCTTTAATTTTGTATGAATTGTGTAAACAACTCTACGGACACATTTGACGACGTTTTGGCAAGCGAGAAATCCCAATCGAACCTTAGGAATAGATTAGGATACAAGTGACATGTCACTAAGGTATAATGTTATGTGATCCGGGTGCTGGTCCTGTACGCCTTACCGGTGGCTGAGTATACCGACATATGTTGCGTTTACTTGATAACTTGTGTGAGCAGTACCGTGTAACTACATTTTGACTGACAGCTTGTGTGAGCAGGCCCGTCGATGGCTCGAAAGTGAGCATATATGTGTTATGAGATAGAGGTAGCAATGACTACATATGTGACACCTTGTGTGTAAGGTTTCCCAAGTATCCGATATTATTATTCTGAGTGGTTCATTGGGTATGTCAAAGATGAGAATAAGTATGAAACCATTACGAGAAGGAATTGGTATGTGCATAAAAGTTATTATCATTAAATTTGTGAAATGATGAATTCAAGGTAAGTTTGTGATGGAATGAAATATGGTTATGAGATTATGGTAAATTACATCGTCTTGTATTATATTACTTGAATGTTAAATGTATGGTAAGATTTGCTTATTTCCTTCATATGAGCTTACTAAGCTATAAAGCTTACTCTGTTTTACTTTCCATGTTTTATAGTGTTACCAAGCTAGCTCGAATTGAGAATCGTCAAATATCGCATAACATTATCAAACTGTTATTTTGGGTATCGATGATTTTAAACATTTTGAGTGTATGACATGTATAGGGACTTGGTCATTTTGTTATATGTGTCATCATGATTTTGGCCAAATGTATTGGCTTGTAATTGTCAAAGGCTTGATTTGGAATTTGGCCATGTAAATGGGATCATTTTGGTTAAATTGATTGTAAGCTCATATATATATGTATGTATGTGCCAATGCCCCTTTGATAATGTGGTTTATATTGATTTGCTAAATTTTGATTGTGACCTAATAACTTGTTGTGAAATGGATGAGTTTGGTTTATTGGTATGTTGGATTATCTTGTTAAGTTAATGCAAATTGAAAGTAGTCTTAGTGGTGTTTTGAATGTGAAATTGGTATGTTTGGCTTGGCATAATGAAATGTCATGAGCATGATAGATGATGGTATTACATTAACATGTGTTGACTATGATTGTGGATGTTTGGTTGCATAAGTATACCATGATTTATGCCATTGAGTTTGTGTATGTGTATGGGTTAATGAGGGTGGCAAATGGCTTGGTAAATAGCCTTTATTTTGTCCATACAGGTAGACACATGGACATGTGTCTAGACCATGTGTGACACACGGCCTGGGCCATGGGCATGTGTTTTGGTCATGTGTCCCCTGCACCTTAATTTTGAGAAACAAAATGCTCAGAATTGAGCACACGAGCAGAGACACGGGTGTGTGTATCAGCCGTGTGAGGGACACAGCCTCAAGCACTTGCGTCTGTCTTGGCCGTGTGAAGCCTGCACCTATTTTATGAAAATTAATTAATCACACGGCCTAGCACACGGGCATGTGGCTTGGCCGTGTGACTTCAATTTGCTCATGCTTTGCAAAACAGAGAGTTACACGGGTTAGGGACACGGGCGTGTGTGACCACACGGCCTGCCCACACGGGCGTGTCCCAAACCACACGGGCGTGTGACCTCTATACATGGCAAAAATTTACTAGGTTTTGTAAAAATTCCTTGAGTTATCGGTTTAATCCCAAACCACTTTCAAAGCATGTTTTAGGCCTCGTAGGCTCGTTTTAGGGACTTTATGATTGAATACAAATGGTTTTTAATTTGGATGCAAATTTATGACTCGATTTGTATGTTTGCTTGTGATATAAGTCCGATAATGCCTTGTATCCTGTTCCAGCGTTGAAGACGGGTAAGGGGTGTTACATTTAGTGGTGTCAGAGCTACGGTTTAGTCGATTCATGGACTAACTTAGCGTGTGTGAGAGTTTAGCTATACATGCCGTATATAAATTTTGATAGCGTGACGACTCCTGACAATTTAAAGTTGTGCTTTCATATAGTAAATGGATCCCAACTGAGATATAGCTGATGATGTTGGAAGTAACGCGCCGGCTCTCATCCAAGGGACAGTGCCATCTGAAAGTAGACCAATAATGGTTAGTCAGGGAGGAGAGGCTAGGGAAGCCTTCTTCCAAAGGATGAATGAGTGGTTTGCCGAGTTTGTTCGAACAAATTCAGCTGCCCAACTTCCTCCACCCCCACCTAACCCAAAATTGGTTCCCGTACCTCCTCAAGGTGTGGAATTGTTAAGACTGAACAAGCCTCCAGATGATAAGATTCGAAAGCAAGGGGATGAAGAATTTAGAGCTAATGTTGACGATGACCCCGAGAGAGTAGAGTTTTGGCTTGAGAACTCTATCAAGGTATTTGATGAGCTTTCTTGCACATCGAATGAGTGTTTGAAATGTGCTATATCACTTTTTAGGGACTCGGCATATCCGTAGTGGAATACTCTAGTATCGGTAGCACCGAGAGAAAGAGTTACCTGGGATTTCTTTCAGGATGAGTTCAGAAAGAAATATATCAGTCAACAATTTATTGATCAGAAATTCAAGGAGTTCTTAGAGCTAAAACAAGGCCATATGTCTGTGACTGAATATGAGTAAGAGTTTGTTAGGCTTAGTAAGTATGCTACGGAATATGTTTCCCCCAAGGCCATCATGTGTAAAAGATTTGAAGATGGGTTGAATGAGGATATCAGACTGTTAGTTGGGATTTTAGAGTTGAAAGAATTTGTTGTGCTAGTCGATCGAGCTTGCAAAGCTGAAGAGTTGAGCAAAGAAAAGAGAAAAGCTGAGTTTGAGACTAAAGATTCGAGAAAAAGACCGCTGAATAAGTCATTTCAATTTTCGTCAAAGATATCAAAGAATTTGTATACCTATTCGAATGTTTCAACTAGGTATCCCAATAGAAATCGCGGGAAGCACTATTTGGGTCTAAGGCTCAAACTACGTCAATAGCGAGCATTAGTAATGCTAGTAGACCTGAATGTCAACATTGTGGTAGAAGATATCCTGGTGAATGCAGAATGAAAAACCTGGCTTGCTTTAAATGGGGCTCCTCAGATCACTTCATTCGAGATTGTCCTAAAATGGCTGAGAAAGATAATTTTCAAAATGTAAGGCCGAGCAACACTACCATTGCCACTGAGAAATTCTAGAAATGAGAATAGTAGCAGAGCTGTAACAAAATATTTAACTACGAGATCAGAGGTGAGAGCACTTGCTAGAACCTGCGTTATTCGTGCTCACAAAGATGTGTCATCCCTTGATGTTATTACTACTACTTTTTCTCTCTATAATACTAATGTAGTTGCGTTGATTGATCCTAGATTGACTCATTCTTATATTTTCATGAATTTGGTATCTAGTAAGAATTTGCCTATTGAGTCTACTGAGTATGTGATTAAAGTGTCGAACCCTTTAGGCACATATGTTTTAGTTGATAAAGTTTGTAAGAGTTGTCCTTTAGTGATTCGAAATCACTGTTTTTCGGCTAACTTAATGTTTTTACTGTTTGATGAGTTCGATGTAATTCTTGGGATGGATTGGTTGACTCTACGTAATGTCGTAGTGAATTTTAGACGAAAGATTATTTAATTGAAATGTCAAAATAGTGAAATTATTCTGATAGAATCGGATGAGTCGGGTGAGTTGCCTGTTGTGACTTCATCGATGTTGGCTTAGAGGTATGTAAGAAAAGGTTGTGAAGCTTATCCTACGTATGTACTGAATACGAAAGTGTCTAAATTGAATATTGAATCTGTGTCGGTAGTTTGTGAATACACGGATGTGTTTCCAGAAGAGTTGTCTGGGTTGCCACCGATCAGAGAAGTTGAGTTTGCCATTGATTTAGTACCGGGAACTTCACCAATATCGATAGCTCCGTATAGAATGGCTCTGACTGAATTGAAAGAATTGAAGTCTTAGTTGCAAGAGTTGACAGATAAGAGATCGATTTTTCACCCTGGGTGCACCAGTGTTATTCATCAAAAAGAAAGACGGATCCTTGAGACTTTGTATTGATTACCATTAGCTTAACAAGGTTATGATAAAGAACAAGTATCCCTTACCGAGAATTGATGATTTGTTCGATCAGTTGAAAAGAGAAACAGTGTTCTCGAAGATAGACTTAAGACCAGGCTATTACCAATTGAGAGTTAAAGATTCAGATGTGTCGAAGACCGCATTCAGAACAAGGTACGGGCACCATGAATTTCTTGTTATGCCTTTTGGATTAACAAATGCTCCTGCAGTTTTTATAGACTTGATGAATCGAATCTTCAGACCATATTTAGATAAATTTGTGGTTGTTTTTATTGATGACATATTGATTTATTCACGAGATGTGTCTGAACATGCCAAACATTTAAGAATTGTATTACAGACTTTGAGAGATAAGAAATTGTTTGCTAAATTTAGCAAAAGTGAGTTTTGGCTCCGAGAAGTCAGATTTTTAGGACATATCATTTTAGTGGAAGGCATTCGGGTTGGCTCGAGTAAGATTTCAGTAGTTGTTGATTGGAAACCATCGAGAAATGTATCTAAAGTTAGAAGCTTTTTGGGCTTGGACAATTATTATCGACGTTTTGTTAAGGGATTTTCGATGATTGCTACACCTATGACTGGATTGCCACAAAAAGATGTGAAAGTCAAGTGGTCTGAGAAATGTCAATAGAGTTTTGAGCAGTTGAAAACATTGTTGACTGAGGCACTAGTGCTAGTGCAACCTGAGTCGGGAAAAGAGTTTGCGGTTTTTAGCGACGCATTATTGAATGGTTTAGGTTGTGTGTTAATGCAAGAGGGTAAAGTGATAGCTTATGCTTCGAGACAGTTGAAACCGTACGAAAAGAACTATTCGACGCACGACTTGGAACTAGCCGCTATTGTGTTCGCTTTAAAAATTTGGAGACATCATTTATTCGGTGAGAAGTGTCACATCTTTACTGATCACAAGAGTTTAAAGTATTTAATGACTCAGAAAGATTTGAATTTGCGACAACGGAGATGGCTCGAACTATTGAAAGATTATGAGTCAGTGATCGACTATCACCTAGGGAAAGTGAACGTAGTTGCAGATGCCTTAAGTAGAAAGGCTTTGTTTGCTTTGAAGGTGATGAATACATATTTAAACTTATCTGACGATGGATCTATTTTGGCCGAGTTGAAAGCTAGACCGGTATTTCTTCAGCAAATTTGCGAAGCTCAGAAAGGTGATAATGAGTTGCAAGCTAAAAGAGTTCAATGTAAATCGAATAGTGATTCAGAATATCAGATTGGATTCGATGATTGTTTGAGGTTCCGAGGTAGTATTTATGTGCCTAGAGATACTGAACTGATTTAGAAAATTCTTTATGAGGCACATAATGGTTGTTTATCTATTCATCCTAGAAGTACACAGATGTATAATGATTTGAAGAAATTGTATTGGTGGTCAGGCATGAAACGAGACATTTCAGAGTTTGTAATGAAATGTTTGATTTGTCAACAAGTGAAAGTCAAACATCAAGTGCCATAGATTTTACTTCAGCCTGGAATGATGCCCGAGTGAAAATGAGATAGAATTACGATGGATTTTGTACCGGGGTTACCATTGACTCCGAAGAAGAAAGATACTGTTTGGGTCGTTGTCAATAGGTTGACGAAATTGGCTCATTTCATTTCGGTACGTACCGATTATTCACTTGATAAACAAGCTGAATTGTACATTGCTGAGATTGTTAGATTGCACGGGGTTCTATTTCTATTATTTAGGATAGAGATCTGAGGTTCACATCGCAAATTTGGAAGAAATTGCAAGAAGCGTTGGGTATAAAGTTGAATTTTAGTACTGTATTTCATCCACAAACCGACGGTCAATCTGTTAGAGTGATTCAAATTCTCGAAGATATGCTTCGCTGTGTTTTAGAGTTCGAAGGTAGTTAGGAGAAATATCTACTGTTGGTCGAGTTTTCCTATAACAACAGTTTTCAGTCGAGTATAAAGATGGTACCATATGAAGTATTATACGGCTGCAAGTGCCAAACTCCACTGTACTGGACCGAGCTTAGTGAGAAACAGATTCACGGGGTTGATTTGGTCAGAGAAATCGAAGAGAAAGTGAAAGTAATTTGTGATTATTTGAAAGTAGCTTCGGATAGACAGAAATCATATGCAGATTTGAAACGGAAGGATATTGAATTTCAGGTTGGTGATAAAGTGTTTCTAAAAGTGTCTCCGTGGAAGAAAATTCCTAGATTTGGTCACAAAGGCAAGTTAAGTCCATGTTTCATTGGGTCGTATAAGATTATTGAAAGAATAGGGCCAGTGACATATCGACTAGCTTTGTCATTGGAGTTAGAAAGGATCCACAATGTATTTCATGTGTCGATGTTGCGACGATATCGATCAAATCCATCGCATGTAATCTCACCGTTAGAGATTGAGATTTGACCCGATATGACATATGGCGAAGAACCGATCAAAGTGTTAGCTCAAGAGGTCAAACTATTGAGAAATAAAAGCATAGCTCTAGTGAAAGTTTTGTGGCAATGACACGGGATTGAAGAGGCTATGTGGGAACCCAAAGAAGCTATGAGAAAACAGTACCCTAACTGCTTTTCTGATAAGATTTTTGGGGACGAAAATCCCTAAGGGGGGAGAGTTGTAATAGCCCGTTTTTGGGTCAGATTAGAATAGTGGTTTTAGAACTAGAAATCTGAAGTAGAAATATTTATTTTATTATTTCTTTAAGGTCTATAGCATGATAGAATAATTGTGTGAAAATGTCCTTAAGAAAATTTATTGATTGAGTACTCAATTTAGCTAGAAGAACAAAATTGCAATAGATGCAAAATTTGAGTTCTATAAGTTAAAGGTAGTAAATTGTTATGAATTTTTAATTAGAGGTCCTTAAATGGTAATTAGACCATTATACTTTATGATGGACAAAAATGAACATGATTAGGTGAAATTTTAAAGTTATGCATTAAGGGCATTTTAGTAATTTGGTAAATAAAGACAAAATTAACTAAAATAAAAGTGTTTGGCCAACTTTTCAAGGGAACCATAGCTAGGGTTTTTGGCCAACTTTCAAGCTCGATTGTAAGTCCGTTCTTGTCCCATTTTTAATGATTTTTATGTTTTTGTGAATGTTGTAACTTGATCTAGCTAATCCAAGTACTAATTTGAAAGAAAGTTAAAGTCTAAAATTTTACCCATGATGAATATGCTTGTATTTTGATGTTTGATGGTAGAAAATGCATGTTTGTTGTTTGTTAAACAACATTTGCAAAGTGATTTTCGGTAAAAATGTCAAATAGAGACTTATGAGACTTATTTGTAAAGTGTTGAAAAGTGTGTGGTAAAGTGTGAATAAATATAAAATGTGGGCTATTATGAGTAAGGGTAAGGTTCGGCTAGGCTTGGGTTGTGAAGAGATTGAAAGAAATTCATTTTACGAGGCTAGAGACTAAATTGTAAAATGTTGAAATGTTAGGGGCAAAAATAAAATTTATGCTTAATATGATTTTGGACTGAATTGAATAGCTTGATGAATTAATAAGTTAAATGTGGTATTATAGATAAAGAAAAACGAAGTTTGGGTGTAGATCGGGGGAAAAATAAGGTAATTGACGAATAGATCCTTATCGCCTTTTTGTAACCGAGGTAAATTCGCATGTAAATAAGCTTATTTATAATTGTATTTTAAATGCTTTAATTTTGTATGAATTGTGTAAACGACTCTACGGACAAATTCGACGATGTTTTGGCAAGTGAGAAATCTCAATCGAACCTTAGGAATAGATTAGGATACAAGTGACATGTCACTAGGGTATTATGTTATGTGATCTGGGTGCTAGTCCTATACGTCCTACCGGTGGCTAAGTCTACTGATGTATGTTGCGGTTACTTGACAGCTTGTGTGAGCAGCACCGTGTAGCTACGTCTTGACTGACACCTTGTGTGAGCAGGCCCGTCGGTGGCTCTAGAGCGAGCATATATATGTTATGAGATAAAGGTAGCAATGGCTACATATGTGACACCTTGTGTGTAAGGTTTCCTGAGTATCCGATATATTATTCGAGTGGTTCATTGGGTATGTCAAGATGAGAATAAGTATGAAACCATTACAAGATGGAACAGGTATGTGCATAAAGCTTATTATCATTAAATTTGTGAAATGATGAATTCAAGGTAAATTTGTGATGGAATGAAATATGGTTATAAGATTATGGTAAATTACATCGTCTTATATTATATTACTTGAATGTTAAATGTATGGTAAGATTTTCTTATTTCCTTCATACGAGCTTACTAAGCTATATAGCTTACACACAGGTGTGTGTCTCAGCCGTGTGAAGGACACGGCCTCATGCACGGGCGTGTGTCCTGGCCGTGTGAAGTTTGCACCTATTTTATGAAAATTAATTAATCACATGGCCTAGCACATGGGCGTGTGGCTTGGCCGTGTGACTACAATTTGCTCATGCCTTGCAAACCAGAGAGTTACATAGGTTAGGGACACGGGCGTGTCCCAAACCACACGAGAGTGTGACCCCTATACATGGTAAATGCTTCCTAGGTTTTGTAAAAATTCCCTGTGTTATCAGTTTAATCCCAAACCACTTCCAAAGCATGTTTTGGGCCTCGTAGGCTTGTATTAGGGCTTTATAATTGAATACAAATGGTTTTTAATTTGGATGCAAATTTATGACTCGATTTGTATGTTCGCTTACAATATAAGTCTGGCAATGCCTCGTATCCTGTTTCGGCATTGAATATGGGTAAGGGGTGTTACAATAAGGCTTAGTAAGCTCGTATGAAAATAATAAGCAAGTCTCATCATTCATTTACATTTAAAAATAAATGACATAAATTGCATCAAAGCATTAATCACAAAGTTAGCATGAACTTTAATCACATAATTGATCATTCGTTCACAACTTGCTTTGACTCATTGTTCGAATAGTTTTCTGTACATACTTGTACCGATACGTATCTATTTCTAATCAATTCACATCTTCAATATACCCGTTGAACCATTCTTAATAAAATTTGGATACTCAGGAGTCTCGCACCCTAAGTGCCAATATCATGGCCCAAATCCAAATTAATGTAACTCGCACCCAAAGTGTCAATATCATGGCCCGAAGCCAAATCAATGTAACTCGCACTAGATGTGCCGATATCATGGCCCAAAGCCAAATCAATGTATTCCCTAATGACATGTCCTTATCCTAATCTATTCCTAAGGTTCAACCGGGATTTCCAATACCGTATCATCGTCGAATCATTGTTGAACATGTCTGTAATCTCGTGTTCACAGTTTATGCAATATCAAAGCATTTGAAACATAATTATAACAATGCTTATAACATACGAACTTACCTCCGATGTAAAAATAGCTAAATTGGTCGATTAGTAGAGAACTCTATTTTTCCCTCGATCTAGATCCGAGTTTCGCTTTTCTTGATCTATATGTAATCAAAATTAACTTATTTAATCATCTCTCTATTCAATTTAGTCCAAAATTTACTTTAAGACATTTTTACATAATTGCTCCTAATGTTTCACATCTTTTACAATTTAGTCTTTATTTCATAAAAATACAAATTAATGCAATTCAACCACAATCCATGCTAGCCAAATTACAATTAGGTCCCTAGCAGCCCATATTTTCCATTTATTTCACATTTTAACCACAAAGTTTCCACATTTCACAATTTAATTCCTAATTTGCATTTTCACTAAAAATCACTTAACAAAACTTGTATAACTATCAACAAACATTCACAATCTATCATTAAACACCAAAATACTCATGTATTCATCAATGAAAACATTTAAAATCTTTAACAGTTTTGCAAAATAGTACATGGCCTAGCTAGACCTAGTTGCAACGATCTCAAAAACATAGAAATCATTAAAAACGGGAAAAAAAAATCATACCTTAATTAGCTATTAAAGCTTGGCCGAATGAAGAAGATAAAAATTGTGTTCTTTTTACCCTAATTTCGGTTGAAGCATGAAGAAATAAAAGATGATATCTTTGTTTCTTTTATTTTATTTACCTTAATTACTAAATTACATAAATAACCTTATTATATAATCATATTAAACATCCATTTTAAGTCCATAAATGTCCACCCACAATTGAAATGGTCTAATTACCACTTAAGGACTCTAAATTTTAGGTTCTATAGCTATTAGACACCTTTAGCTAATAGAACACAAGTTTTACACTTTACGCGATTTAGTCCTTTTTGTCGAATTAAACACTCAAACGATAAAATTTCTGAATGAAACTTTCAAACAATCATTCAATCATGATGTAAAAATTAATAATAATAAAATAATTATTTTGACTTTAGATTTGTGGTCCCAAAACCACTATTCTGATTTGACTAAAAACAGATTCTTACATATTAGGATTTTTATTGTCGCATAATAAAACAAGAGGTGAAAATCATAAATAAAAATGAACAAGTTTTAAAATAAGAAGCGTGGCAATAGATATGTACATGTCAAATTGACTCACCTCCTATTTTCTAGAATCCTACCTGATGTATAGTATCTATTAACTTCTAACAATGAGGACATTGTTCATCTTAAGTAGGGGGACCAAAAAATTGAAATTATTTCCTCTCAGAATAAATTTTTCTTTTAATTATGATTAGGATATATTTTTTTCAAAAATTTGAAATTTTTTTAAGTATGCTAAACTTCAGTATGAATAAAATTCTATTTTTTTAATAATTGTTATATTGGTTGAATTATGACATAAATGTATTCTTAATAAAGCATGCAAATCATACCATAAAATTTTTAGTTCCTTAAGAAAGTTAGGCATGCATGAAAGTTTAAGTCTCTATAATTGACTTAGTAGTTTCTTGAGGCAAAATCCTAGGAAGCATGGAATTTTGAAAATGATTTAGGCATTTTTGTTAGACCGTTTGAGCCTTTCAACCTAACCTTGATGAATTTTTATCCCTTGAAACCCAAATTTGAGACTATATGGCCTAATTTTATTTGAAGCTTTCCAATATTTAGCCATCACTTCTCTCTTAATCATCTTTAAATTGTCCCAAACACTAGACTCAATACTATTTAGAATAATCTTTGAAAATAAATTTGGGGGAGTTGAAAAGAAGTATCAAATGCTCAAAAAATTGTAGTACATACAACAAAATGCTCGTGAAAAAAAAGAAAAGAAAAGAAAAAGAAAGTAAAAAAAAAAAAAAAGAGAAGAGCATATGTACTTTAAAGAAAATAGAAGTACAAAAGAGCATGTTCAATAGTTTCTGTGCTTCTGACAGTAGTGGAGAGAAATTGCTATGTTCAACATATAAAGGCATAAATTAAACTTAATGATTGCAGCTTAATATTAAATAAGGGAATAAAATCAAATTGGAAGGGATTTAACATGTCTTTATTGAGTAAGCATTTAGTCTATTTTCGCTATCATAATAATAATTGAGATTAATTTTAGTGATATGCATACTTAAGTAGCATAAATAACAAATTTCTTGTTCTTGAGCATAAGTATACTAAATTCATAATTTTTGGAAGAATGTTGTTCTGAATGAATTTTTCAAAGGCGTTTATGAGAAATTCTTTTCAATTTGTGCATTTATGAGAAATTCTTTTCAATTTGTGCATTTGTGCATTCCTCAGGACGAGCAATGAATTAAGTTTGGGGGTGTGGAAACACGAAAATATATACACTTTTTCATACCCTTTTTAACTCAAATTCATGCAGTTTTGGTAAAATTCTTGTTGAAAAATATATAATTATAAAATAATTAAATTGCACTTAAATTCTGAACATGTTGAGTTTTAATTAATTTTTATTTATTTTTGACAGATTTGCACAAAGGGCGAAAAACAGCTCGGCAAACACTACTAAAAGCACAAAATCGAGAAGCAATTTTTGAAGCATCAAGGTGAATTAATTTTTTAGCCTAAGACGATCCAAATTATGAATATTAATTCATAATATAATTAATTCTAATTTTAATCCAAATTATCTTGGGTTAAATAATTATTATTAATAAATTATGAAAAGAGGCCCAATTGAGCTGAACCGAAAAAATCGATGTAACATCCCAAACTCGGCCTGAACGTTATGGCCGAATTTGGAGATGTCATAAGGTAGGGGTTTTGAAAACCGACTTGTTTCGACAAACCATTCAACTTTTATAACTTATATTCAAAACTCATATTCATTTATATCTATTTACGAAAACATTCATTTAAATCATTTATTTGCCAAAACATAATTTACAGCGGAAGTCTTAAAACCGTTATAATTTAGAACTCCAGTCTGTGTTTTCAAAAAAGCTTTTGTTACAGTAAAACCATATTTTCCGTCATGCAATGCTGCGAAAGAGTCAAAACCGCATCCAATACAAAAAAAAAAAAAACCAACAGTCCAGAGATTCCAAAAATTTACAAACTCCCAAATAAAACCAGAATAATAAATAAAACCATAATTGACTAAGTAAAAATAGTTCCCGGTAAGATGGTCACTGCTGAACGTCCGTCACACCGATTTGTCTAAGTCTGTGAGTTACGTAGACAGTACAGAAAAGCAGATGTGAGTTTTCATAAACTCAATGTGTAACCCAACAGAAATAGACACACAAATCATACATAAATCTCATATATAGTCAGATACAAATTCAGACTCATGTCCATATCAGATACAGGTAATAGATATAGATATGCAGATCAGATAAACATAATCCTATCCCCATTCCATCACACCATGTGGGGTTAAAAACACCCACCCAACCCTACACACCATATCATGCTATTACGACACATTTCAGATAAAGTGCAGTCAAGCTGCTAGAATATAAACGATGAACGATATACAGAACACTTCCTCCACATAAATAAATCCCACCCTAATCAGATGTACATAATCAGAGTTATCATGCTTAAATACTCATATATAGATATCGAATATATACATACCTCAGATTAATTAGACATGCATAATAGTGTTATGTTTACAACAAAATATCATACTAGCAAATCACATAGTTTTAGGGTTTGGTTAGCCCTTACCGACCTTACGGTAGGCCCACAGTCGATCGGAATGACCTGTGTGACTCTAGGGAAAATTTTTAGAATTTCGGGCCCACATGCCGGTGTGGCCCATACGCCTAGATTGGCCTTGCCCATGGGGCCCACAAGGCTTAGTCCAAACTTACACGCCCATGTGGCATGCCCATGTGGGCCCACACACCCGTGTGGCCTACACGCCCAACTTGGCCTAGCTCGTGTGGCCCACACGGCCACACTCACACCCCCACATAGCCGTGTCTTGTGCATGGCCGCCCCTTCGTCAGACACATGGCCGTGTCTCGCATACGACCTACCACACGGGCTACCACACGCTCGTGTGATGTCGACAGTAAGCACTTTTGGCTTTCGCTGAAACTTCATTTTTTGAATTTTAGGAACACTCCTGGTACCGTTTCGATGGAAAAACACTCTCGAGACCACCAGCACCTAAAATTGACAAATTAAACCCCAAATTAATCGTTTAAATCAATATTAAACCGAACTTCCTCGAAATAGATAAGGAAAACTTCAAGTATTCAATGCTTACCCGATTCCCCAAATGACTCCAACTACGATTCCATGAGAGGAACGTCTCATTCTTCATAATTTGCTGCCTTACTTACCAACGTACCAACACCTTGAATCGAAACACCGAGATTAGGAAACAATTTTGCCCAAAACAAGGAAAGAGCAAAAAGGAAAGGAAAAAGGGAAAACAACAAAAAAAAAAGCAGAGAAAGGAAAAATGAGACTCCAGATTCCAAAAAAGTGAGATTTTAAGGAAAAAGATGAGTTTTAGCCAAATCCCACTACATCCACAATCATAAACACCCACTAATCAAAATTTTAGCTCTACCAAAACTCTTAACAGACATTCGAGCAAAATTTAACACCCTTGCTAAAGTAGGGATTCAAACACAAGACCTCACACACCTCAATTCTCTTGCCACTCGAACCAGCAGGCTCATTCTAATAGGGATTAACAAAAAAAATTTTGTAAGCCCACTCCACAAGGGTAAGCCTTGGAATAAAAAAATAAAAAAAATTGGCAAAGGTGAGACTTGAACCTAAGATCCTATACACACACCCAAAACACTCAATCACTGAAGCAAATACACATTTGTGTCAAATATTTACAGAAATAGAAACAAATTATTTATGGCTTTACAACGCTACCCCCTAAAAGAATTTTGACCCTGAAATTTACCTGATCGAAAAAGATAAGGATATTGCTGACGCATCAAGTATTTTGGTTCCCACGTGGCTTCCTTAGTGCTATGATTCCACTACAGATCCTATATTAATGGTATGGACTTCCTCCTCAGAACCTTAATATCACGATCCAAAATCTGAATCGGCTCCTCTTCAAAAGTAAAATCCAGTCTAATCTCGATCGCATCAACATAGACCACGTGAGATGGATCAAACCGATATCGCCTCAACACCAAGACGTGAAACTCATCATGGGTACGGTCTAACTCTGGAGGTAGCTCTAACTAATAAGCGACCGATCCCACACGCTTCAGAATCTGATACGGCCCAATAAACCTAAGGCTCAACTTGCCCTTACGACCGAATCTCAAAACTTTCTTCCATGGAGAAACTTTAAGGAAAACGAAGTCACCCACAGAGTACTCGATATCTCTCTTCTTCAAATCCCCTTGAGACTTCTGTCTATTAGAAGATGCCTTTAGAAGATCCCGAATCAGTTTAACCTTATCTTCGGTCTCAGAAACCAACTCAGGACCCAAAACCCGATGCTCACCCAACTCAGTCTAACATAGTGAGTACGACACTTACGACCATACAAAGCCTTGTAAGGTGACATCTGGATACTAGACTAACAACTGTTATTATAGGCAAATTCAGTTAGCGGCAAATAATCCTTCCAACTACCTCAAAAATCAATCGCACAAATCCGAAGCATATCCTCTAGTATCTAAATCACCCTCTTAGACTGACTATTGGTTTGAGGATGGAACGCAGTAGTGAAGTCCAATCTGGAACCCAGAGCCTTGTGTAATTTCTTCTAGAACTGAGAAGTGAAGCGAGGATCTCTATCAGAAATTATTAAAACAAGAACCCCATGCAGTCTTACAATCTAGGAGGCATAGAGCCTCGCCAGCTTCTGCAGAGAGCAGTCCATCCGAACCGAAATAAAATGAGCAGACTTGGTTAATTGATTCACGACGACCCAGATAGAATCCTTCTTACTGGCTGTCAGGGGCAACCCACTAACAAAGTCCATCGTTACTCATTCCCATTTCCATAAGGGAATCTTAACGGGTTGGAGCAAACTTGAAGGCAACTGATGCTTAGCCTTAACTTGTTGGCACATCAGACAACGAGCAATAAAATCCATAACCTTATGTTTCAAACCCGATCACCAATTCAGTTCATGGAGATCTCGATACATTTTATTACCACCGAGATGCATAGCATAATAGCTACTATGCACCTCCCTCAGAATCGACTACCTCAGATTAGAATCATTTAGTACACAAATCTGACCTTAGAAACATAGAACTCCATCTCTATTTAGCTTAAAATCAAAAGTATTATCACTCTTAAATTGACAAAACTAAAAACCTAGAGACTTATCCCCCAACTGTTTATTCCGAATCTGATCAATCCAAGTTGGCTTAACTTGCAGCTCAGCTAATGAACCCCCATTATCGAACAAACTAAGACGAGCTAACATCGCTCTACGACTGGGAGTATGGGCCACTACATTGGCCTTACTAGGATGATATTCTATCGTGTAGTCATAATCTTTGAGTACCTCAATCCGGCGATGGTGTTTAAGGTTCAACACCTTCTGAGAAAGGAGATACTTAAGGCTCTTATGATCAGTGTAGATAATACACCTCTCACCATACAGATAGTGCCTCCAAATTTTCAAAGCAAAAACCACGACAACTAACTCGAGATTATGCATCGGATAATTCCTTTCATATACCTTAAGTTGATAGGATGCATAGGCCATAATTTTACCATCTTGCATCAATACGCATCCCAAATCAACGTGCGATGCATCACTGTATACCACAAATTCTTTATCAGATTTAGCCTGTATCAGAACAGGAGCCCGAGTCAAAATAGACTTGAGCTTCTCAAAGCTCGACTACTGCGCATTAGTCTAGACAAAAGGAACACCCTTGCAAAAGATTAGTCAAATGCGCTGCAATCAAAGAGAACTCCTCGACAAACCTCTGATAATAACCTACAAGACCTAGAAAACTGTTGATTTCAGATACGTTCTTAGACTATTTCCAATCAAGCACCGCCTCAATCTCTCTAAGATCAACACGGATCCCTTCAGCAGAAACTACGTGCCCTAGAAAAGTCACCTCATGCAACCAGAACTCACACTTGCTCAACTTAGCATAGAGCTATTTCTCATAGAGTATCTGAAGCACTACTCTAAGATGTTCATCATGCTCAT
Source organism: Gossypium longicalyx (assembly GCA_025698465.1). NCBI lineage: Eukaryota > Viridiplantae > Streptophyta > Magnoliopsida > Malvales > Malvaceae > Gossypium > Gossypium longicalyx. The sequence goes on from CM046995.1 coordinate 51,907,658, forward strand.
CCTCAATCTTAGAGTAAACCAGAATATTGTCGATGAAGATCATGATGAACTGGTCCAGATATGGCTAAAAGGCTTAGTTCATCAGATCTATGAATGCAACCAGAGCATTCGTCAGACCAAAAGGCATAACTAGGAACTTGTAATGTCCATAACGAGTCCTAAATGCAGTCTTATGAACATCCACCTCTTTAACTCTCAGCTGATGATACCCAGAATGAAGATCGATCTTCGAAACTGATCAAACAAATTGTCGGTCCTCGGAAGTAGATACTTATTCTTCACAGTCAACTTATTCAACTACCAATAATCAATACTCATCCTCAAGGTCCCATCCTTTTTCTTAACAAAAAAAACCAGTGCCCCCCACGGTGATACACTAAGATAGATAAAACCACGATCTAGAAGCTCTTGAAGTTGAGCCTGAAGCTCTGTAAGCTCTTTTTGTGCCATACAATATAAAGGGATAGACACCGAAGCTGTACCCGGTAGAAGCTCAATGTCAAACTCAACTTCTTGATTTAGAGGTAAAATCGATAATTCCTCAAGAAAGACATCCGAGAAATCCCTCACTATTATGATATCCCTGGTAGAATAGCCCCCAGAAATAGAAATGCTGACGTTAGCCAAATACGCCTCACACCCTTTTCGAACCAATTTTTCAGCCACAAGAGCAAAGATCACATTGGATAGATAATCTCGACACTCACCGATCACAACCTCCTCCCTATCATCCCCCGTCCTCAGAACGACCCTCTTAGATGCACAGTCCAAGCTAACTCGGTGCTCAACCAACCAATCCATACCCAGAATCAAGTTGAATTCCCCAAACGGAAGCTCCATCAGATTTGCCAAAAATACAACCCCTTGCACCACTAACAGAACATTCCTATAAAGTTTATTAACCCTAACAGACTACCCCAACGGACTCAGTATAGTAACCTCACTAGAAGTGCTCTCAACTGAAATCCCTAAATTTTCAAAAATAGAACTAGCTACATAGGAGTGTGTAGAACCTATGTCTATCAGAGCAGTATAAGGTACATAAAAAATAAAGAACATACCAGTGATAACATCAAGAGTATATCTATCCTCTCAGCGTCAAGCAGTATAAACCAGTGCAAGCTAACTCGCCTCTGTCTGACTAGCACCTCTACCCTGTGCTCTCTGCCCTCGGCCCATACCATTGCCACCCCTAGTCGGTCCACGGCCCCTAGGTGGCTATTAAACTACCCTCTAAAGCTACATAGAACCCGGTCCTGAAGCTTGCATCTGATCTGTCCGCTATGGACACTCTCTAATACTGTGCTTCAAAGATCCACACCTCAAGCAAGCCCCTAACCTCTTCCAACACTCGTCCAGATGGCGCCTACCACTATCTCCACATGGCTGAATCCCAATAGAAGCCACAAAAACCCCCATTCTAATCGGCCTATCAGGTTTGGCCTTTTTCTTAGGCCTCTAGACAGAACTAGAGGACTCCGAGCCCCTCTTACTCTTGCCTCTCTCATGGTCCCTATTTTGGCGCTCCACGCGCTTAACCTCTTCGGCAATCTTCGCCTTATCCACAAGAACCGCGAACTCTTACTCCCTCTGTAGAGCAATCAATACCCTTAAATTATCCCTTAGACCATATTCGAAGTGGATGCACTTCTCATACTCAAACACCGCCATGCCTCGAGCGTAGCGGCTCAACCTTAGAAACTCGTCCTCACACTCAGCCACAGATCTATAACGTTGTGTGAGATTCATGAACTCATGCCTATGATTATCTACATAGCTCGTGCCCACATACATTCCTTGAAAGGCAGTCTTGAAGAAATCCCAGTTTAGACGATCAGGCTGAGTACCCTTCTCAACTGATAACCACCACTGATATGCCTCGTTGCGAAGCAATAAGTTTCTACTTGGGAGTATAGTCTATATCATTCATGATCCTCTTGGTGGCCTCCAACCAATACTCGCCCACAGTAGGCGTGACTCCAATGACACCCCTAAACAGCTCAACACCATTAGACCATAGTTGTTTAGCTACCGACCCATGGCCTCTAAATCCAGAATGGGGTCCAACGATCCAATATCCTCAACATGGCTTCGAACAGTGCGTCGTCTCTAGCCTAATGACTTTCAGATCTAGTCTCAGTAGCAGGCGAAATCGGTGTCTTACACATATCTAAATTTGGCATACTTTCCAAAGAGGAAGACTTGGCTCGAGCCTCCTTACGGCCTCTACCATGGCCACGAATACCACGTCCATGAGTTTCGCAAGCGTTCATCGCAAATTTTCAAATTTTATCTACATTATAAAATTTTATGTATCAATTTTAGTATTTATTAGCAGATATTTCATGCAGAAATTATCAGAAGTTCAGAGGTGTTTTCAAAAGTTTCAGTCTCTAACTATTTTAGTACTGTTTCAGAAAGTACAAACTACAATGTTTTTATAATTTCTATCTAAGTTTAGAAATACTTCCAAGATGGGTGCCAGAGACTCGGTGTACCACATACGTTCTCAAATTATCCAAAATATTTCGAAAACCAATTCTTTTCGAAACGAAATTTTGGAACCCAAAATTCATAGCCGAGTTTTGTAACCTGGCTCTGATACTACTAAATGTAACACCCCAAACTCGGCCTAAACATTATGGTCAAATTTGGAGATGTCACAAGGTAGGGGTTTTGAAAACCGAGTTGTATCGATAAACCATTCAACTTTTATAACCTATATTCAAAACTCATATTTGTTTATATCTATTTACGAAAGCGTTCATTTAATTCATTTATTTGTCAAAACATAATTTATAACGGAAGTCTTAAAACTGTTATAATTTAGAAATCCATTCCATGTTTTCAGAAAATCTTTTGTTCCATTAAAACCATAATTTTCGTCATGGAATGCAACGAAAGAGTCAAATCTGCATCCAATACCAAAAATAAAACCAACAGTCTAGAGAGTCCAAAGATTTACAAACTCCCAAATAAAACCAAAATAATAAATAAAATCATAATTTACTAAGTAAAAATAGTTCCCGATTAGATGGTAACCGCTGAGCCTTCGTCACACTGACCCGTCTAAGTCTGTGGATTACCTGGACAGTACAAGCAAGTAGATGTGAGTTTTTGTAAACTTAGTGTGTAACCTAGTAGAAATAAACATCTAAAACATACAGAAATCTCATATATAGTCATATACAGATTCGAACTCATGTCCATATAAGATATAGATAACAGATAAAAATATTCAGATCAGATAAACAGAATCCTACCCCCATCCTCTACACACCAACTCTGACCATCCCATCACACCATATGGGGTTAAAAACACCCATCCAAATCTACACACCATATCATGCCATTACATCACATTTCAGATAAAGTGCAGCCAAGCTGCCAGAATATAGGTGATGAACAACATATAGAACACTTCCTCCACATAAATAAATCCTACCCCAATCAAACATACATAACCAGAATTATCATGCTTACATGCTTATATATAGATATCGAATATATACATATATCAAATTAATCAGACATGCATAACAGTGTTATGTTTAGAACAGAATATCAGACTAGTAGATCACATAGTTTTAGGGTTTGGTTAGCCCTTACCAACCCTACGGTAGGCCCACAGTCGATCGAAATGACCCCTGCAACCCTAGGGAAAATTTTCAGAATTTTGGGCCTATATGCTCATGTGGGCACATGCCCAGATTGACCTTGCCCATGTGGCCCACAAGGCGTGGCCCACAAGGCATGGCCCAAACTCACACGCTCGTGTGGCATGCTCGTGTAGGCCTATACACCCAACTTGGCCTAGCCCGTGTGGCCTACATGGCCACACTCACACCACCACAAGGTCGTGCCCCGCACACGGCCTACCGCCCGAGTGACTATACGCTCGTGTGATGTCGATAGTAGGCACTTTTGGCTTTCCCTGAAACTTTATCTTTTGTATTTTAGGAACACACCTGGTACCGTTTCGATGCAAAAACACTCTCGGGACCATCAGTACCTAAAATTAACCAATTAAACCCCGAATTAATCATTTAAATCGATATTAAACCGAACTTACTCGAAATAGACAAGGCAAACTTTGAGTATTCAATGTTTACCCGATTCCTCGAATGACTCCAACTACGGTTCCACGAGAGAAACATCCTTTTTTTTACGATTTGCTGCCTTACTTACCAGTGTACCAACACCTTGAATCGAAACACCGAGATTAGGAAACAATTTTGCCCAAAACAAGGAAAAAGCAAAAAGAAAAGGAAAAGAGGAAAACAAAAAAAACAAAAAAAAAATGCAGAGAAAGGAAGAGAGAGACGTCAGACTCCAAAATGAGAGATTTTTGGGAAAAATATGAGTTTTACCCAAATCCCACTACATCCACAATCATAACCACCCACTACTTAGAATTTTAGCTTTACTGAAACTCTTAATAGACATTCAAGCAAAAATTAACACCGTTGCTAAAGTAGGGATTCAAACACAAGACCTCACACACCTCAATTCTCTTACCACTCGAACCAGCAGGCTCATTCTAATATGGACTAACAGAAAATTTTATGTAAGCCCACTCTACAAGGGTAAGGCTTGGAATAGAAAAATAAAAAAAATTGGCAAAGGTGAGACTTGAACCCGAGACCCCATACACACATCCGGAACACTTAACCACTGAAGCAAATACACATTTGTGTCAGATATTTACAGAAATAGAAACAAATTATTTAGGGCATTGCAATCGATCCAATTGAGCATTAGGCTGCCCAAAAATGTCCCACATGTTGACCCAATTAGCTTGTTTGGATAATTATTTGGCTTGCAAAATAGCCCTTGAAGACTCTTTGAATTTTCATTCAAACCCCTCCACTTATCATGCCTTCCTAGATTTGGCCATACCTTAAAATAGCAAGATTGAAATATTCAAACTTGCCACATGTGTGGGCGGCCATGGGGGGAGTCTATGGCTGCTTATTTTTTCTATTTTTAGTAGCCATCTTAAACTATAAATACCCTATTGGCTGTTCATTTCAAACACATCTCAAAACCTCTCATCTATTCACTTCTCTCTTATTTTCTTTCTTCAAAACCCCTTCATTTATTCTTTTTTTCCCTTCCATTCCCTTGTTGATTTCCATTCTTGGAAAAGAGCCTTTCAACCACCGTTGGAAGCAGCATTCAAGTGCTCGTAGAAGCCTCGGTTCAACAAGAATAAGAGGAGAAGGAGGAGCGGAGCAAACTAGTTAAGCTTCAGAGAAACACCGGATTTGATTCTAGTTCCCTATCCTTTAATTTTTATTGTTGTTTTTATGAACATGTTTATAAATACTTGAGATGTTGACATGTTTAATTTAATTAATATGGCTTAAATTTAATTCGTGTTAGGTTGATTGCATTTCATCCACTTAAGTTATTAAAATTGTGTTTGTGTTGTTATAGGCCTTGGTAAGTTGTTTGATTAAGTAAAATTATTATTAAGTTATTCTTGCATTATAATTATAAGGTAACTAATGAGTGAATTACTTAATCGTGTTGAAATTGTAATTAATTGACACAATACTTAATTAGTGCATGTTTAATTTTCTAAGGTAGCTGAGGGTTAAATTAATGATGGTATTAGACGATACATTAGCCTTGCATAACTTGTAAGATTATTATGATTAAACTGTTTCAAGGTAGGAATTCATTGCTACTTCACTTAATCTTTTATGTGCTTGTGAAGATTGATTAAATTTTTGAATTGGCATTGGGAAATTTTCAAGAGATTAGTTAATTTAATAAGTATGTATGAGCAATAGTTAGCAAATTACCAAGTTGCTGTAAATTTATTTGTAGCAACATGAACATGAATTTAGTAATTTGAAGTTAAGAAATGTGATTAATCACACAATTATGTCATCTTGATTAAAATCATATTTTGAAATTCTGCATTGGAACTTTTATTTTTATTTTATTTTATTTACTTAGTTTTTAATCACTTCTTCAAAATCAAAATATTTTTCTTTACCAAAATGTTTTAATTACATTCATAAATAAATTCTTTTCACAGTCCCTATGTGTACAAAACTCGACATTTACTTGTCACTTTATTACTTGTTCCGATTGTGTACACTTGCATATTTCCTTCATTCCAATTATACTAATTCATTTATAGTTATTGGGATACTATAAATATTTGAAAATGTTCCAACAATCTCCCCCTATTTTCAAAATATTTTAAATTTTGATATTACTGGAAATCAATTTGCATAAATGAAGGTGTCTTACGATTGGACCTCCACTTAGTGAAAATATGTTTAAGTTAATTAAAATTGCATGGTAGACTAAGATTTGAACCAAATATTCCATTTTATTAATTGAACACATCTCACACAATGATTTCAACATCAGTCAATGCATAATATCTACGAAAACTATTATGGCCATGTGTTTGTGTCTTCTTTTCATGAGTGCTGTCAAAGCCAAGCCATTGAGCTCTTAGAAGCAGCCAGACTTCCACTCACATAGATAGATCCCATCAAGAGTGTTTGTGTAATTATAACACTCTACCATATTTATATTATGGGTCCATTAAGAGTACATTACTCATCCTTCCCTTATCATTACGAGTACCTAGCACTTTAATCTTAGGATGGATTTATTTATAGTGGTAACAGTCACATACTAATGATGTGCTTTATCCCATTAAACTCAATACTTGATGTTATGCCAAGCGTTGAGTCGAGTTTCCATCATGGGTGACTCTAATTAATGGGATTGAGTCTCATCCCTTTTGAGGTCCTTTTTACTACATCTCTAGCAAGATTTTTCGTCAAAGGATCTGCCAAATTTTCATTTGACCTCACATAATTAATAGTGATCACTCCATTAGAGATTAATTGTCAGACATAACTATGTCTTAAATCCAATATGTCTAGACTTTCCATTATATATTTGACTATATGCCTTTGCTAGAGTAGCCTCAGTATCACAACAGATAGAAATAGGTGAAATTAACTTAGGCCATAAAGGTACACCATAAAGCAAATTTCTTAACCATTCTGCTTCTTTAGTTGCAGTGAATAATGCAATAAATTCTACTGTCATGGTGGAATTAGTAATACATGTTTGTTTCTTGAAACCCCAAGAAATGACTCCTCCACCAGGAATGAAGATCCATCCACTAGTAGATGCACAATCTTCCGAACTTGTAATCCAATTAGCATCTGAATACCCTTCTAAAACTGGAGAATATCCATTATAACATAATCCATAGTTAATAGTTTTCTTTAAGTACCTAAGTACTCTATTCAAAGCCTGCCAATGCAAACTACTTGGATTACTTGCGTACCTACTCAATTTCCCAACAACATATGCAATATCTGGTCTTGTACAAGTCATTATGTACACAAGAAAACCAATTAGACTTGCATATTTCAATTGATCAATTTTCCTATCAATATTATATACTAATTTTATTTGAGGATCCATGGGTGTAGATGCTGGTATACAGTTGAAAAGATCAAACTTTTTAAGCACCTTTTCAATGTAATGTGATTGCGATAAAGCTATAGTGCTTTCATCTCACGTTATTTTAATCCTAAGAATAACATCTGCTACACCCATTTCCTTCATAGCAAAGTTATTTGACAAGAATTTCTTTGTGTTTTCTATTTGTTCCAAATTTGTGCCAAAAATGAGCATGTCATCTACATTTAAGCAAATTATGACTCCTTTTCCATTTTCAAATTTGTTATATATGCACTTATCAGATTCATTTATTTTATAGCCATTAGCTAAAATAACCTCGTCAAAATTTTGGTGCCATTTTTTTGGTGCTTGTTTAAGTCTATATAAAGAATTAACAAGCTTACATACCTTATGCTCCTGTCTTGGAACAACAAATCCTTCCGGTTATTCCATGTACACTTCATCTAATAATTCACCATTTAAAAATAACAACCAAATTATATATAGAGGTAAGTGATATTAAGAGTCTAATTGTAGCAAATCTTGCTACTGGTGAATAGGTGTCAAAGTAATCAATACCTTGTTTTTGTGTAAAACCTTTGGCTACCAACCTTGCTTTAAATTTATCAATGGTTCTATCGACCTTCATTTTCTTTTTGAAGATCCATTTACAACCTATTGGTTTGGAACCCGATGGAAGATCAACTAAGATCCAAGTTTGATTTCCCATTATTGAATTCATCTCATCATATATTGCTTCTTTCTAAAAATTAGAGTCTTGATATTTAATTGCCCTTTCATATGTAATAGGATCAGATTCTATATTATAACAATAATGTATTTTATTACATATACTTTTACCTTTTCCTTCTACAAGAAACATAATGAAATCTGGCTCAAAATTTTTGACCTTTTTAATACTTTTACTTCTTCTTAATTTCTGACAAGCTTCATCATTATTATCAATCTGTTCCAATGGAATCTCATTCTCATTTGAAGAATGAATCAACTATTGTGGTTGTAATCGTCTTGAAATAGAATTAAATCTATTTTCATCAAAAATAACATCTCTTGATTCAATAACAGTATTAATTGAAATTGAATCATTTGGTTAAATTACCATGAACATATATGACTTGCTATTATGTGCATATCCTATAAATATGCATTCAATTCCTCTTTCACCTAACTTTTTATGTTTAGGTGTTGGAACTTTGACAATAGCTCTATAGCCCCAAACCTTCAAATAGTTAAGATTTGGTTTCCTTTTCTTCCATTGTTCATGGGGGTTATTTTAGTTTCCTTATTAGGAACTCTATTCAATATATGACAAGCTGTTAGAACATCTTCTTCCCAAAAACCTTGTCCAAGACCTGAATATGATAATATTGAATTTACCATTTCAGTCAAGACTCTAATTTTCCTTTCAGCTACACTGTTTTGTTGTTGTGTGTAAGGGGCTGAAACTTGATGGACAATTCTAGTGGATTTAAAAAAACTTGGATTATAGTATTCTCCACATCTGTTTGATCTTAAGCACTTGATAAATGATTCACACTAAAGTTCAACTTTAGATTTATAAACTTTAAATTTATCAAGCACTTCATCTTTTGAATGCAATAAATATACATAGAAATATTTAGAACAATCATCAATAAAAGTAAAAAAAATATTTATTTTCACCTAATGTAGGGGTATTATGCATATCACATAAATCACTATGTATCATATCAAGCAATTTTGTTTTCCTTTTAACCTTAAGAAAAGGGTTTCTTATAATTTTAGTCAACATACATGTATTGTATTTTTCAATATTATTATTAAAAATAGGAATTAAGTCTAACTTAATCATGTCATTCAATTTTCTATAATTCAAATGACCTAATCTATAATGCCATAAACAAGAAGATTCAACCTTATAAGTAGAAATAATATTTTTGTTCTTATTAATTGAGTTTGAACATGCTCTCATTCATATATCATTTCCCTACAAAAATTCCTCCCTTAGATAAAATAAACTTATCTGCCTCAAAAACAAGTTTGAAACCAAACTTATTCAATAGACTTCCAGATACTAAATTATTCCTAACTTTTTGTACATAAAGTACATCATTCAAGGTTAAAACCTTTCTAGAAGTGAATTGTAGTACAATAGATCCTTTGCCTTTGATTGTTGCGGTGGAAGAATTTCCCAAGTACAAGACATTGTCATTTTCACATTGTGTGAACTTTGTGAACATGCTTTTGTCTTTGCACACATGTTTGGTTGCTCCGGTATCAATCCACCATGTATTATCATCTTATGTCATATTAATTTCAGATATCACTGTAATAAACTTTTCATTACTATCAGCCTTAGAAGATGATTTCTTTTTTAAAAATCGACGTTCATTCTTGAAATGTCTCGATTTACCACAATGATAGCATGAGCCCTTTTGTTTCTTTTTGAACTTATGTGCTCTATTAGTCTGTTTGAACTTTCTCTTGAATGGTTTAGTAGTATTTACTTCTTTTGTAACATGCACTTTGGCATTTTCAGAATTTAGGTTCTAATATTGCTTTCGATTTTCTTCTTCAATACGAAGATGGTTTGCCAATGCCTCAAAAGATATTTCCTCTTTCTTATGTTTTAGAGTTCTTCCAAGATGGAGAAAGTTTGTCTATTATGGAGGATACAACAATCATTTTATCCATTTTCATATCATATTGCTTAAATTGATTGAACATTTTTTCAATATCACGAAATTTTTCCATAACAAAATGGCCATCGACCATTTGATACTTATTGAAACAACTGACAAGAAATTTCGTACTTGTAGCATCTTCGGCCATGTATCTTGTCTCCAATTTGTCTCATAATACTTTAGCGGTGACCTCATTTTGGGAGGTGCCGAACAAACCATCGGATAAACCATTCAATATGTGGCCTATGCACATGTAATAAGCCTTGTCCCATCTTTGCCTTTCTCAGGTTGCAGCAACAGATTTGTTTTCATTCTTTTTAGGTCTTAGAGTATCCAAAACATTGGTAATATTCAAAGTTGATAATAAGAAGTGCATCTTTCTCTACCATCATCAGAAATTGCCACCATTAAATCGATCAAGTTTGAAAAATTGGAAGCTAACCCCCTTAGTGTTCCACTTTCATGTGTTGTGGTAGTTATCATGAATTATATCCTTGAAATTGTTAGTACAAATCTTCGGTGAGGAAAATCTTGAACACACGAACGGAACTTGAACAAAAATAGAAAAAATAGGACAAGGCTCCAAGGCGTGTATCAAGCCACTATCTTTAAGGTTATATTCACCTCTACCTATCTTCGGTGTGCAAATGATTTTCATACAATGAAGTCAATGACTATTTGCGTTTTGCACTGACGAGAATAGTCCACTAAGCACTGAGCAATATATAACAAGAAACTTAATTTCTACAAAGAATTTCTGTAGTAACTATTTATAGGACAATCTAATAATATTAGAAAATATGGAAGGATAGAAAGAAATTTTAGAACTTGGTGTAATTTCCAAATGAAACCCCATTCTTATTTATAGGAATTTTCATATCTCTTCATAGAAACATCTTTCAATAGATGTCTTTATGAATAAATAAATAATAATTATTCATTTAATTTTATAACTATTCAAGTAATATTGTTTGAATAGTTATAATTCTTTTTTAAAAATCAAATGATATAACTTTTGACGAATGATCAAAAGATCTATCTTTTGATTAATTACACCCATTCATTTATAGTTATTGGAATACTATAAATATTTGAAAATGTTCCAAACTATGCCTTTGCTATAGAACCCTAAAATGGTCTATTGATGGATGGAAGCAATCATTTTCTTATTTCACCTATATATATACATACAAGATTGAGGATCTAAGGAAAAGACCTTTCTTCAAGTTGTCTACTGTCAAATGCAAAAGTACAATTATTTATTACTATTTTTCCTACGACCTTAGAAACTTCCATGCATTGCATTGATACAAACTAATGAATCACAAGAGTTGCACCTTCTCATGCATTGGTTAAAACCTATGGGTTGGAATTCTTATTAGGATTTGTCACCATGTGTACTTAGAGCACTTGTTAAGATTAATTAATTTATTTTTTATAATAATATTTATAATAACAATAACCCTTCAATTTTAAAAGAAGTTGCTGACTTGACTTGAACATCCTTAAAGTAAAGCTCTAGATTATGTACTTGTGTAGAAAACACCCAAAGATTAGAAGTCATAGACGAGGTACAACAGGTCCAAAGAGATTTAAAACAAGAAAGAAATTCTTTGAAACTTCTCTTCATTGTCCTTTCATTGCTATGTCCCTATCACTTTGTTGAACCACTATAATATTGCTACGACTCTTCATTTTCTATGAAACATTTGTTAAAACTGTAAAAGCAATATCTAATATAGAACTTCACAACCTATAAATCAGAATCTGTCATGTCAAATCATCAAGAATAAAACTTAAATAAAACTAGATGCAGAAGGTTACCTAATTCATTATTTCCTTTAAATTTATGGATCTTACAATTTTAATCTTCCAAATTAGCATGCAAGTAATTTAGAGAAGGTGATTATCTTTTTTCTAAAGATGGGATATTAGAAAAGTTACGTAATTGTAATTTGGAGACCATAACTCTAGTATATAAATTTTGCACATTAACCTAATTTCTAATTAGCCCATCATTAATTAAAAATTAGTTGCTAAAGTATCTCTAAACATATTTTGGCCCATACTTTATTTAATAACTAAAGCCCAATAAACCTTAACCAAATTAGATCACTTTTAATTTGGGCTAACATTTTATGATAGTAAATAATATGTAATTACTTTTATTATATATGTGATGTTCATATTTTCCAATAATCTCCCACTTGGACCACATATATATACTAACTACTCTATAATTACATGTCATTATATAACCTTATGAGCTCAAAAATTTACTATCATATCCAAATATATTTCAAATAATCTCACCAATTAATTATGTTAACATAGAACCAATGTGAATTTTGTTACATATATTGTAACTAAATTCATTCATGATCACGTATATCATTACAACCAAATGACATAGATCAAGTATGGGTGTGTAGAATGAAAATTACATGAAATATGATCCAAACATGTTTATTTCCAACTGGTCTTCCTTCAACCTTAGTGAGATCAAACCTTACAAAAAATAGAGTGTGAATAAATCAAATAAACTTTATTTCTATAGAAAATAAACTTAATATCTATAAACTGAAATAATTGAAAATGTGTCTATAACATAAAAGTATGTAAAAGTAAAAACTCCTACTAAAACCAAATATCTTTTAAAGGATATTCCACCCATATAAGCAGCATGCTCATGAAAAACCTTAGTGTAGTCCCTTAGTAAATGGGTCCGCTATCATGGAGTTTGTCCCAATATGGTTTATGGGCACCTAACCACTCTGAAATTTTACTTTAACAACTAGAAACTTAAAGTCTATGTGCTTTGACTTTGATGTGCTCATGTTGTTATTGCAATAAAGGACTACCAATTATTGTCACAATTTGCACCCTAGTGACAAAATTTTGCATCAATATTCCATCAAAATCACAGTCTATACACCTGATGATCTCTAACTTATCAGACCTTCTATATGTGAACATGTAATATTTTGTTCTCTAAAGATACCTCATAACCTTCATTACTACTATCCAATGCTTTATACCAAGGTTACTTAATTATCTGCCTAACATCCCAACAATGTACGCAATGTCCGGATGTGTACATACTTGAGCATGCATTAGACTCCCTACTCTTGAGACATAGGGAATCTTATGCATTTCTTTAATCTCAAAATCATTCTTGGGCTATTGGTCGAGACTTAACTTATTATTGAAAAGCAATATATCATTAACATATAAAACCAAATATAGAATCTTGCTCCCACTAAACTTGTGGTATATACAACTATCAACCAAATTATTCTCTAAACCGATTAAGATAATCATTTGGTAAAATTTGTAATACTATTGACAAAAACCTTGCTTAAACCCATAGATGAATTTTTTTAATTTGCAAATAATTAACATTGCATCATCAGACACAAAGTTTTCTAGTTGCACCATATAAATGTATAATCAATGTTACCATTGAGAAACCATTAACCTTCATCTGATATAGCTTAAGAACAAAATATTCCACTAAAGCCAGTATAACCCTTTTTCTAGTGAACCTTCTTAATGACATTCGTTCTTGAGGTTGTTGAGTTTGCTCTTATGGAATAATTACCTCATCTTGAATAGAGAGTTGTTTAACATTGTCTTGTTGAGGTTTTGGATTTACTTTTTGATCAATGATAGGTATGAGAACCTAAACATCGCCAAAAGTGATAGCAGGAACTGAATTAGAATCTAATTCCTCCTCAAAAGCAATGTCTCTAACCTTATTTCTCCTTCAAACTCAACATCCTCAAAAAAATGTTTCAGTTTTTATCTCAAAAATATTCCTAATTGAAGGATCATAAAACTCATAACCCTAGATTACTCAGAATAACCAATAAAGTAGTTGTTCATTGTTTTGGAGTCCAATTTCTTTTCAAGTAGCCCATAAGGCCTTTCCTCAACTAGACATCCCCAAATGTGAAAGTGTTTTAGACTATGCTTTCAACCTATCCAAAGCTCATAAGGTGTTTTTGTAGCTTCTTTAGTGGGAATTCTCTTCAAAATGTAAGGTTTTGTCTTTAGAGGTACTGGCCAAATGAGTACTTTCACACTTTTCATGTATCAACCTTTCTTCGTCTTGCACACAATGAGAAATGAGCACATTTAGAGTCAATTTCTCCTTTTTGACAATTGTAATTAATTTTAAATTGGTTAAAGTGTGCAGGAATCGATACGAAAACCATAAGAACAAACAAAATTCCTCAGAAACTCGATCTTAAGTGTCTTAATTCATGAAACAACATGAAATATCTCCATAATGTACTCCTTCACATTTTCTTAGCCCTTATACTTTATAAACATCAAAGAAGTCAAAAGTGATGTCATTTCAACCTCATCATTTTTGGCAAAACATTTCTCAATTTTGTCAAGGAAACCTTTGGCCTGAGTAATCTCTTCAAATTCTGTGTCCCAAAAGGCTTCTGGAATGTTGTGCTTAATGATCATTAGACTCATGCAATTTGAACGATTCCACCTCTAAAAATCCCTTTTAACTTTAGGGTTACTTTCTGTGGTGAGAGATGCAGGTTGTTCCTCCTTTAGTGCATGGTCTATGTCCATACAACTAAGCATTGTAAGTGCCTTTTTTATTTATTGAAATTAGTCCCAATAAGCATGGGTATAGAATTTATATTTGCAGATGTTGTGGTAGTAGAAGATGAACTAGTTGAATTTATAACAAAATAGACAAAAACAAGCTCACATAAATTTTTATAAGTAAACAATAAATTAAAAGTAACGGTTAATCTCATCTCAAGATACTAAACACAACATTAATATCATGTATTTGGACAATAATATTAACAGTAAACGATATTCTTGTTGCAGTAATCAAACATTCACAATAAATTACATCAAACAATGAACCAATCTTTGGACTAACTTATTGCTAACATATAGTACCTTATAATTGTCATACATTTATCATTACAGATGTAGTTGAAATTCTACAAAATATTAACTTACCTTTAGGTCAATTAATAAGCGCATGAATCAAAAATATATATAATCATCTAGATACTTTAAATAAACTAATCTACACAATGTAGTTGACATGTTATTCAACCAATCTTAAAACTAAATTCCTTAAAACATGCATTATTCCATAGACTATATTGCTTTTGTTCCAAAAGCATTAAAATTTCTTAGTTGTATTTATATGTTATCATAATTTAACCATGAATTCCCAAATATAAAAGCATAATAAATGTTAAAATTGAAATTCCCAAAACACTTATCCACAACAAAGCTGAAAAAAAAAACCCTTAATAGTTGATAACATCAATTAATTGGCCCATGACACTATAATTTTTGCTTTTAAGTGCACATATAAATAGTTGATAACACATCAATTAACTGACTAGTGGCGAAGTAAATATATATATATATAGTAGCAAACTTTATAGATGCCTTCCTAGCAATGGAATCATAAAGAAGATAGATCATGCAGTTTAATTGGAATGGAATTAGTGGGAATTGGCAAAGCAAGTAGAGCGCAAATTAAAAATTTAATCAAGAACCGCATAAATAACTTTAATTTAAAGAATCAAAATTCAAAAAAAAAATATCAAGAATCTCAAAGATTCAACATAGTATATATCAAAATATCATAACTATAAAATTTGAAAAAATGAATTAATTTCAAAACAATAAGGAATCAATTCGTTCTCAATGATTCAACATGACGAGGCACTGATACTGTAACACCCCTAACCCATCTCTATTTTCATATTAGGGTTACAGAGCAGTACCATAAAATAAAAAACATTCAAACATTATATCATTCAATAGTTTAATCCCATCAATAACCATTTGTATACGTGCATACTATCCTTAAATTGAGCCCTTGGGGAACTAAAAATATCGTAGAAATAAATAAGGACTAATTTGAAAGCGCTTGGAAAATTTAAAAACAAGATGCAAATTTGAAAAACAGGAGTCACATAGCTGTGTAGCTAGGCAGTGTGCCTCACACGGCTGAGACATACGCCTATGTCTCAAGCCATGTAACCATGCCCGTGTCTCAGGCCATATAACCTTCGAACTAGGGACACACGGCCATGTCCCAACCTGAGTCCTCACTTGTGTAACTCTCTAAGTAGGGTCACACAGCCGTGTCACATGCCCGTGTGCTAGGCCATGTAACTCTCTGAGTTGCCCTACGTGCTCGTGTTCCAAGCCGTGTGTAAGGTCATGAAACTCATTAACTTGAACCCTAGGAAATCCTTTGATGACACATGGTTGTGACGCTATAACAACCTAATTTCCAGTGGTGACAGAATAGTAATTTCAAGACCACAAATTTTCATTGTGTTGACTCGTAAATATTATTTTTAGAATATTTATAGAGTCACTAAAGTCGTATTAAAATTTGGTGCGGAACGTTTAGATAGTTAATTTAGGAAAAATGACTAAAATGAAAAAGTTGTAAAGGATACTAACTAGTTTAATAACGACTAAATAACTTATTAATTACATGAGAAGGGACCGATATAATAATTAGTCCCTAATGGTTAGTGTTGGACGACATGTTAGTGCGAAACAATAAAATAATATGAAATGGATAGCAAATTTGTAAATTAAGAAAAGTTTAATTAAAATTAAACAAAATTAATGAATGAAAAAGAAAAATCAATTTTATTTTCTTCAAGCTCATGTCGAATAGCCATAGCTAGGGTGAAGGAGTTTTGGTTTCTTATTTTCAATGCATGTAAGTGATTTTTTTATGTTATTTCTTGTAATTTTTATGTTTTTGAGATTGTTGCAACTAAGTCCAGCTAGCATGTACCTTCGATTTTTATTCTGTTAAATCTTTTGGAAGTTCCCATTGATGAATAATGAATGTTTTTGGATGAGTACCATGTATTTGGAGCCTTTATTATGCTATTTGATGAATTTGTAAAGAGTTTTTTTGTTAAATCTTGATTTTAAGATTAAATTGTGAAAATATCAAAATATTAGGGTTTGATAGTGAATTTGATGTTTATTAGGGGCTGTTTGAGGGCCTAGAATATTTGGATAAATTATTGACTAGAGAAAATTAGTTAATTGGATGAATTTCGAGTTAAGGGACTAAATTACAAGAATTTTAAAAGTTTGGGTAATTGTATAAATTCAAAAAGTTAAAGGGTATTAATTGTAAAATGGATTTGAAATGTAATATATGCTAATAATTGAAGAATTTTATATTATAGATCAAGAATCCATAGATATTCGAGGAAAAGAAAAATTAGCGAAATAGTCCCTAAACTTCTGCAATTTCTATGATTCAATCCATGTAAGTTCGTTATATGGTTACTATTAATCTTATTGAGTATTCCAAACTATTACATTATTGGTTGAATTATGGATTTTATTAAGTTATGATTAACGAAATAGAAATATGGGGATTATTCGGGCTGTGTGCCTAGCAAGCTGTGTGCCGGTGATTATTCAGGCTATGTGCCTAGTAGGCTGCGTATAGGTGATTATTCAGGCTATGTGCCTAGCAGGCTGTGTACCGGTGATTATTCGAGCTTTGTTCCTAGCAGGCTATGTGCCGACAATTATTTAGGCTATATGTTTAGCAGGCTGTGTGCCGGTGTATTGAAAATTTACATTAATTGGATAGTTTTCAGTTAATTATTAAAGGAAAATTATATTGAACTTACTAAGCTTGTTGATGCTTATTAGTTTGATTTATTCTTGTAGGACCTTTAGAATTGTTGCTTTGATTGGATTGAATCAGAAGGTTACACACTATCATCAACATCTTGGTAGTCATTTTGGTTATTACAAGTTGGTTTAAGTGGCATATATTTAGGAAAGGGTATATAGTACTTGAATATTTTGTAAGGATGTAAATATTGGAAGTAACTAGTTATGCTTGTTTCTAGTAAAGATAGTTGAACTTGTGTGCTTAATTAGGTAAACCTTTTGGAACATATATAAGAAGAAGTTGTATAAATCTTTTGGTGTCAAATGATAATGACTGAATACTTCAAGTATGCTATGTGAATTAACTTCGTTATAAGTAGTTATGATGCTTAATTTTTATAAGTGTTTGGCATAATTGGAAATATGGTGAATTGGTACTTTGTTGTGAATGACATTAATGAATATTAATGCTAGTAGTTGAATGGCATGTTTTGCACCATTTGGTATGTTTTGGTAAGTAAATTCAATGATATGTATTGCTGCAATTATGTTTAGAAGTTAGTTGATTATTTTGGCCAAATTGGGTACATGGTTATACATGTTTTCATGTTGTCACTTGAGGTGCCTAAGGGCATATTGGTTGTATAATCTTATACCATGTTTGAATAGCTAGAATATGCATGATTTTGGTGTCTTGTTATGGCTTGTATATATGTGAAATTTTGGTTGTAGTTACATGCCAAGATGGGTGAGAAAAATGACTTGTAAAATGACCTTTTTTTTTTCACACGGACAGATACAAGGGCGCGTGTCTTAACCGTGTGTCCCTATTTCAATTGCCCACATGGCTGTGTGACCCCTACAGTTTTGAAAATTTTCCTTGTTTTTGGAAAGTTCTCTGAGTTTTTATTTAGTCTCGACTTGTTTCTAATGTGTTTTTAAGGCCTTGAAGGCTCGTATAGGGGACAATATGTATGATTTGGATTGGATGTAATATGATTTTGAAATGTTTGAAATTTATGTTTGTTTGATTTGAAAACTCTGGTAATGCTCCATAACCCTATTTTGACGACAGATATGAGTTATGGGTGTTATATTTATTAGTATCAGAGCTATGGTTTAGTCTTTCTCAGACTGAACATAGTATGTACAGAGTCTAGAAATACATGCCACTTGACTAACCGATGATAGTGTGATAGCTTTTGATTATTTTGAATTTTTCTTATATAGATAACAAGATGTCGTTAGGATCCAATCAAGCATGTTCTAATAAGGTAGAAAGTTTTATTCCACCTACTGATGAGGAAAGTACACGGAATGAAACTCGATCGCAAGGATCTAGGGATGTCGCACCTGGTGCATTTCTCCGTATGACAAATGACATGTATGATGCGTACTTAAAGGTAAACTCTACAGTTCTACAACCTCAATCTTCTCACCATCAAGGTTCGAGTAAGCAACATGTTCATAGAGTGTCCATTGATAAAGTTAGAAAGTGTGGAGCTATTGAATTTTGTAGTAACGCGAGTGATGATCCAACCAAGGTAGAATATTGGTTAGAACATACTCAGAGGGTGCTAGATAAAATGTTGTGCTCCCTTGAAGATTGTTTATAGTGTACGGTATCATTGTTAAAAGAGGAAGCATTCCAATGGTGGTCCACACTAATGGCAGTTGTGCAGAAAGAAAGAATCAATTGGGACTTCTTTAAGTCTAAATCAAAAGAAATATGTTAGCAAACGCTATTTGAAGCAGAAGAAGAAGGAATTTCTTGAGTTGAAGCAAGGAGATAAGTTAGTAGTAGAGCATGAGAGACAATTCATTTAGCTTAGCAAATATGCTCGTGAGATAGCACCTACTGATAAGGACATGTGTGTATGTTTTGAAGATAGATTGAGGGATGAGATTAAGATGCTAGTAGGAGCTTTAGAGATCCAAGAATTTGTGGTGTTGTTTGATAGAACCCAGAAAATAGAAGAAATTTGTGAAAGTAAAAGACGAAACAAAGAAAAGAGACGGGAATTTAGTAAACATGGGGGATCTAAAGCTTTCTCCAATTCTCCACCGAAGAAGATGAAGGAATCTAGTAATAAGTTTTCTACTCCGTTAGGGTTTTCGGGAAGAGATCTATTGAGACAGAATAGCAAGAGAACTCCAGCTCATTCAGTAGCTAGTATGGGCAATGTGAAGAATTCAAATAGAGTAGAGTATAAGCAATGTGGACAAGTTCACTTTGGTGTTTGCAGAATTAACGACAGGACATGCTTTAATTGTGGATCTCCTGATCATTTCAAAAGAGAGTGTCCAAGTCTAAAAGAGCCTATCAAAGAGTATAACAAGAAACTAGTGACCACTTCTAATAGAGGTAGAAGACCTGGAAATAATGCAATGACAGGGGCCAACAGAGGTGGGATTAAAGAATCAACAACCAAATCTGAAGCCGGGGCTCCTGCAAGGACATATGCCATTCATGCACGAGAGGAAGCATCGTCTCCTAATGTTATTGCTGGTACATTTTCTATCTTTAATGTTAGTGTGTATGCTTTAGTTGATCCAGGGTCAACCATTCATTTGCACTACGTTAGTGACAGAAAGGAAATTATCTTTTGAATCTACTGATTATGATATTCAAATTAATAATCCACTAGGTTAGAGTGTGATAGTTAACTTAGTTTGTCGTAATTGTCTACTGAAAGTTAGAAGCTGTGAATTCCCTACTGGTTTATTGTTGTTACTTTTTCGAGAGTTTAATATTATTCTGGGTATGTATTGGTTAATGTTGCCTGATGCTGTAGTCAACTGTAGATAGAAACAGATTGATTTGAAATGTCACATAGGAGAGATGATTTCAGTTGAGTCTGAGAGTCCAAAAGATGTTGTTAGAATTATTTCAGCTTTTTTTGCTCAGAGATTGATACGAAAAGGTAGCAAAGTATTTCTAGCATATATTTTTTATACTAGAGATTCAGAATTGAAGCTAGATCAGTTACAAATTGTTAGTGAGTTCGTTGATGTATTTCCTAAAGAATTGTCGGGTATACCCCTTGACTGTGAAGTTGAATTTGTTATTGACTTGGTTCTTGAAACTGCATTGATATCAATATCACCATACCGTATGACACCAGTAGAATTAAAAGAATTGAAAGCACAGTTGTAAGAGTTACTAGATTGAGGGTTTATTCAACCGAGCGTATCTTCCTAGGGTGCACCTATGTTGTTTGTGAAAAAGAAATATGGCTCTTTGAGATTGTGTATAGATTACAGACAGTTGAACAAAGTCATGATAAAAAATAAGTATTCTTTGCCATGTATTGATGATTTATTTGATCAATTGAAAGGTGTCATCGTGTTCTCAAAGATAGATCTCAGATCTGGGTATTATCAACTAAAAGTTAAAAATTGTGATGTGTCAAAGACTGCTTTCAGAACTAGTGTAATGCCCCAAAAATGTGAGGTCTGTAACTTTGCATGCTTTGGCATAAAATTCATGTTCGCTTTGGTGGTTTGGTAATTTGGGTATGTTTGGGGGTGTTTAGGAAGCCTGGGTTTGAGTCTGGGCCCTGGAAAATTTTTTAGTTTTGTTCTTAAGTGAGAATGGCTGTTAGCAGTTAGGACTTATGTTTAAGTGGGTGAGATTTAATTCCACAAATGAGCTTGTGGCCTGGTGGTGGTGGTGTGACATGGCTATTGTGTGAGCAAGGGTTCGAATCCTATGGCAAGCAAGGGGCATTTATTTTGCTACCAGGGAACGACAAGAGTTGGTGTTGGATTTGAACTCTGGTGATGGAGAGTTTGAATGGGTCATAGAGGTTGTCGTGGAGGATATCAATGAGGGATAAGGGGAGAGAATCTTGGAGATTTTCAAGGAGTTCGAAATTGGGATGAGTTGTAGCCGAATTGGGTAGCTTGTTGGTGCAAATTCGGCCAAAGGGTTTGGGGAGTGCATTTTTGGCAATTGGTGCGGGAGTAGGTGTCGATTTCTTCCTCTTCTATTTCGGGTTTTGTTCTTTTTTGGTATCTTTCTCCTTAGTGTCGATTTCTCTTTTGTGTCTTTTCATGATTTTAGCCGAAGTTCCTTGTCTTAACTTCTTTCTTTGTATTCTACTTTGTGCCAAATGACATGACCCTTTCTCTCTTTGTTTCTAAGTGTTTGACCGAATATTGCATTTCTTTAGTACTCCATTTCTTTTCTTTTCTCCTCTCTACACTCTACTTTGGCCGAACATTTCCACCTTTCTCCTCACCCATTCGTTTTGCTTGGTGGAATATCTCACTGGTCCTTCTTCATTCTCCTTCTTACTTGTAACTGTGTTTCCCTTCTTGGAGCCTTGGCCGAATCCCACTTGCCATTCGAGTTTTTCTCCGTGCTAGACGAATATCCTCTTGCTTAGCAGAATCCCTCCCTACTTGATCAAGGTAATTGTGTTTCCTCTTGGATTTCTGAATTCTTAACATTAGTTGAGCCTTGCTATTGCTATCACCAACGTGTGGGTTCACGATTATGCCACTCCTCTTTCAATTTATTGTACTATAACAGTCTTCCTCTCTAATCCTTTCCTTTTTATCGATTATTGTCAGGGGTGCGTTCGTGGCATCGTGTGCTCGATTATAGGTTATGCTGGGGTAGGTCAAATACTGCTATTATTCTCTTTTAGTCCTCGTTTCGATAAGAAATGCATTTGGTTTAAGTGGATTATATTTAAGGTGTTGTAACAAAGTGGGCTTTAATGCAAAAAGTTGCCAATAAGTGAGTGATCGTGGGTTAGGGGTGGTTTGAACCCTACTTGTTTTATCAAGGTAAGTGATATATAATGTTGGAGATTAAGAGATATGATGAGGGTGGTTAACCCGAGTAACTGAAGACTGACATTGGATTGTTATTTTGGATTTAGGTTGGGCATGTGGTGGTTGCCGTTTTCCTCTCCAAAAAGGTGTGTAATCGTACACCCAAACTTTTGCTACTATCAAAATGATGGACAAAGGTGTATATTCACACCGCTATGTAACTGCGAGTCTGCAAAAGCCGAGAAGCCGAAGAGCTGGAACTTCAGCATTTGAGGCCTCACGAGTGTATGAACGCTCGTGTGGTAAACCGAGCCCGCAAATCATAGGCAACAGACTGTAGAGGCCGCCATGAGCATTCTCGTGGGCTTGAGCCGTTATGGGCGTCGTTGGGCCGGGTGGGCCCAATAGACTTGTGAGTCCCACACGGATAAAATCTACAGTAAGTGATAAATAATAAAGTGGGCTATGATAATTGCATAGACGCTACTGAATTTGGGCTAAATGGATCACACGAGCGTGTGGGCCTATTTGGGCCGAGTAATGGGCCTCGAGCCCTTTTGCACTGCATTAGCTATATGGGTTATCTGAGTCATTCGAGATGACTGTAGACCTCTTGTAGGGTCGTTATCTGTACCGAGACCCCACAATTAGTTAAATGATCGAAATACCCCTGAGGGATAAAATTACTGTTTTACCCCTAATCGACGAAATGACCATTATACCTTAGGGGTGGGCTAATTGATGTGTGTATTACATTTATATGAATGGTTTGAGTATGACATACTACATACATGTTATGATTATGACACGACATACTGCATAGGGTTGGGTTTTTTATTTGGAGGAAGTATTGTATTAGTGACTTTGCCACGTAATCACTGCTCTGGTAGCTTTGCCACATTTACTGTTACTAGCAGTATTGCTGTGTTACTGTTAGCAGCTTCGCTGTGATATTGGTCTACTGGCTGGGTGGGTCGAGTTATTCCCCATATGGTGTGTTGGATGGATTGGGGTGGGTTATATGACTGCATTGTACTGCTACTGAATTGGGCTTAGGTCCATATCATATCTTGATAGGGCTAAGCCCAATTATCTGACATCGATTAGGGCCTGTGCCTGCATCGACATCTGTATGCATTGTTTTCTGTTTGACTGATAGGGGATTACACACTGAGTTTTCACAAACTCACTCTTTCTTTTAAATTGTGTAGGTAATCCCTAGCCTTAGAAGATTTGGAGCTGCGAGGGACTCGGAGGTGGCCACATGATCGCGAATGATTTACTTATGTCTTTACTTAATTAAAGATTTCATATTTGGGGTTTTAATTGTGTAATAAGGCCATTTATGGGTTTGAATTTTTAATTGGGCCTCAAATTATATATTTTCAATCGGCTAGACTAGGTAAAAATAAGTTTCCAAAACAAACACTGTCTACTAAAACCTGCGAATTAAGCTTCCGTGGATAGTAATCGTTTTAATATAACACTTAGGGATAATAAGGTAAACGTTTTCTTAGACGAGAAATTTTGATTAAATAATGATAGAAAGGCTTTAAACTCAAAACATATTTTTACTCAAGAGGTCTACTTTTCATAAAACACTTTGATGTGACATGCCAGATTCGGCCATAACGTCTAGGCTGGGTTTGGGGTGTTACAACTCATTATGTTCATTATGAGTTTATGGTAATGCCATCTGGTTTGATTAATGCCCCTGCTGCTTTTATGGATTTAATGAATCGGGTTTTTTCAACCTCATTTGGATGGATTCATTGTTGTGTTTATTGATGATATATTGATCTATTCCAAGTTAGAATCCGAGCACGCGCAACATTTGATAATCGTACTACAGACTTTGAGAGAAAAACAGTTGTACAAAAAAATTAGTAAATGTGAATTCTATCTTCGAGAGTTTAACACCCCAAACCCGGTCTGGACGTTATGGCCGAATCTATGATGTCACATTAATGTGTTTTCGAAAAACACAATTTCGTTGAAAATTTCGTTCTATTTCAAAACCTCTTTGTGATCTTAACGAAAATTTAGGATATCTTGTTCATTATTAAAACTTAAGTAGTTTTAGCAAAATGTTAATCATATTAGATTGTTATTACACTTTAAAACAATGTTTGTTGCGGAAGCTTTTAAAATCTGTTGCGCAAACATGGTGTTTTGAAAAGCATTTTGAAAATTCGTGGCCTACTACTAACAGATATAAACCAAAGTAAATAAATCCCAAATTAAAATAAAAATCTTAAGAGGCCTTTTTACAAAACCAATACCCCAAATTAAATTACTTATAAATTAAAAGTTAAGAATGGAAGCAAATGCAGTTGTGTGGCCACCTTCGAGTCCCTCGCAACATCGATCCACCTAAGGATTACCTGCGCAGAAAAGCAGAAGGGTGAGTTTATGAAAACTTAGCGTGTAATCCCTTAACAACAATCAGTCATACAGTAGGCAATTACAGTTTGTGGCTAAGCCCGTTTTAGTAATAGTTCAATTTCAGTTAGGGCCTTAGCCAATTACAGTATCAGTAACAGAACATAATGCAAATAGAAATCCTACCCAACCAGCCTCTACACTCCATGTGGGGATAAAATCAACCCACCCATCCCTACACTCTAAAATAGCACTGGTTGCGGCACTAAACAGTGGTTGCAGCAAAGCTGCCAGTACAGTATACTTCCTCCAATCAATCATAAACCCATGCCCATGCAACACATCATAATATCATGCATGTATGTAATATATATAAAATGGCATGCTCGATTACTATCATACATACATAAGGGCATAACAGTCATTTTACCTAATAAGGACAAAACAATTATTTATCAATTTGGGGTCTAGGTATACTAACCGACCCAACAGTAGGCCCACAATTGTCTTGGGCGACCCGTGCATCCTTAACAGCCAAATAGTGAAAATGGGCCCAAGGCCTATAATGCGGGCCCATGTGAAACCCCACGCCCGTGTGGCCCACTAAGCCCGAAAATAACCTTGGCCATGTAAACTACACTGCCTGGTCCAATAATCTCCACATGTCCGTGTGGGGACCATGTGTAACACCCCTTACCCGTACCCGAGACCGGAACAAGGTACAAGGCATTACTGTGCACGAACATGACATTTTCGAAAAATTTTGGGCTATAAAATTTCGTTCCAAATTAAAACCAAAGGCAATGCACACGCCCGTGTGCTTTGGGACATGCCCATGTCCCTTACCCGTGTGGAATTAATTGAATTTATTTCTCATTTCGAACCTACAAGCGTTTTCACACGACCTAGCACACGCCCGTGTCCCTGGCCCGTGTCCTTCACACGACCTAGTCACGCCCATGTTTATGACATCATCATGCATTTAGGGACACACGGCCAAGACATACGCCCGTGTCCTCCACATGGTTGAGACACACGGTCATGTCTCTACCTGTGTGTTTACTACCATGCATTCTGACCTAAAAATTTTTGGTGCAGGGGACACACGGCCATACCACACGCTCGTGGGGTTGACCGTGTGTCACATGCGGCCTAGACACACGCTCGTGTGTCTATCCGTGTGGACCTTTTTGGAGGCTACAAATCTAAGCCAATGGTCGCCCTCAATAACCACTCATATTCGTGAACCTCAATGATGTTTAACATGGCCTAAATATGCCCAAGTACTACCATAAATGGTCTATTGCACGTTAACCTCATCTCATCAGTTATGTACATGCTAAATTATCCTCTTTGTATTTAGGATTTCCATCTCATTCAAAAACACATTTAGACTTGGCTCATTGTTATGACTCATTGCCAATTATGACCTAACCATCCCAAGTGATTTGGCCACATTTCATATGTCTATTTATAATATACTACATTTAATTATCACAAGAACATTTAACCACAAAAAAGCACAATTAGTAGGTCATAGCCTACATCAAAATGAGTCATGTCTTATGGCCATATACAAAAAGAATAAGTTTAATATTTAAGCCTTTACATAGGGCAACCAATGACACATATCACAAAATAACCAAAAACCTATACATGCCATTGAAACAAAATAAAGTATCTATATACCAAAGCAAGACAAGTTGATAGTGTTGACAATGCTCCAATTGTCTTCCAATCTTCACGAGCCCACGAGCTTTCTAAAACAGGGAAAGGAGAGGGGGTAAGCATTAACATGCTTAGTAAGTCCGAATAACGGGAAAGTATGTAATATCCCGAATTAGGGCCTAATCGAAATAGTGGCTTCGTGACCACAAATTCGAGATATAAATAATTATTTAATAATTATTTTGAGGTTTATGATATGATTGCATGATTGTGTGAAAATTTCGTGACGAAATTCTATGCATAAAGTGCTTAAGTTGAAATTAGGGACTAAATCGAATAATTTGCAAAACTTGCATTCTAGAAGTTTTTTGTATGAAATTACTTTAGAATATTAACGAGGAGGTCTTAAATAGCAATTTGGCCAATTTCTAAAATTTTGGACAAAAATGGTCTTGTACATGAAAATTTTCAAAGAAAGGTATTAAGGGTATTTAGGTCATTTGGTAATTAAAAGATTAAAAAAAGGAAAAAGATGGCAAAATATGTCCATCTTCTTCATTAGGATGAAATTTCAAGGGTTCTCCATAGCTAGGGTTCGTTTCAAGCTTCCAAGCTCCATAGTAAGTGATTCCAAGCCCCGTTTTTAATGTTCTTTACATTTTTGAAATCCTCGTAGCTCGGTTTACCTATTTCTACCATTATTTCGAGTTAGGGTTTATGTTTAAAAATTTACCCATGAATAATATGCATGTATTTTGATGTTTTATGGTATAAAATTAATGTTTAAAGTAAGGAGAACGATCTTTTCTAAGCGATTTTTAGCGAAAACGAGCAAAACGGCATAATCGGTAAAAATACCTATTGTTCATAACTATGTGTTAGAGTGAGAATTTGATGTTGCCGTAGAAGGGAAAAACGATCAGCATGTCATAAAATATAAGAAAATAGGATGAAGTTTAATTTCCGAGCTTTAGGGAAAAACTGTAAATATGCAAAAGTTTAGGGGCAAAAATGTAATTTTGTCAAAGTTTGAGTCAAGGACTGTTTTAATAAATGTGAGTATTAAATAAGCTAAATTTGTTATTATAGATCAAGAGAAATGAGATTCAAGTCGTGATCGAGGGAAAAATAAAGTTTCCGAGGAATAGGCTTGATTTCTAAAATATTCTACCGAGGTAAGTTCATATGTAAATATTGTAATATAATCGTTATTTTAAATAATTTAATGCTATTTATATGATATTATAATTGTTATTATGTGATTCTATGCTTTGTGGTAATTGTCTGACAACATACAAAAATTTTATGAATTATGTGAAAAATGTGAAAGACTACCGAAGTATCGTCATTGGTATTCCAAGGAGAATGGTAAAGGAGTCCGAACGAGAAAAATCCCGTTGAACCTTAGGAATAAATTAGAATACTTGGGCATCTGAGCTTGTTGAGTCGAGTCCGAGTTCACTTATGGATGCAAATGTCCGAACTCGTTGAGTTGAGTCCGAGTTCGTGAGATGTAACTAGGCATCCGAGCTCGTTGAGTTGAGTCCGAGTTCACTTATGGATGCGAACGCTCGAGCTCGTTGAGTTGAGTCCAAGTTCGCTTATGGGAGGGTTACATGGTAGCTTGGCTACATATGTGGCACTTATGTGCAAACTTTCCATGTATCCAAATTATATTCCGATGTGTTCAACGGGTAAAATTCTAGTAATATGGAAGAATACTCAAGATGCAAGTGACGTATTGGTAAGTGTTGTGGAATGGGCACTTTGGACAGGTATGTACTTAACCCTCGAGTTGAGACTTGATATGACAACAATAATATGGTAAGATGATGACTGATGAATAGAAATGTGATATATGTTTTGGTGATATTATGCTAATGTTGGTTGGTATAGCTGCTTTGTTAAGTTATTTGTTATTTGCATATGGACTTACTAAGCATCTATGCTTACTCCCTTCTTTTCATTCTTTGTAGTTTTGACAAGTCAATTTGGAGATCAGGACGGTCGAAGGCACGCTCACATTATCACTGGACAATTGCAGTATAATGATTTGTAATTTTTGGAAATATGGCATGTATAACATTCCAATCATTTTGTGTGTATATTCTTACGATATGGCCCATGGATGGAATGAAAATGTTTGAGAATGATTAGCTATTGGAATGGCTAATCAAGTTTATATATGATAACATGTATGCTTTATGTCTTAATTAAACCATGAAAATCCTTGGAAAGGGAAAATTGGCCACAAAACAAAATCTGTCAGCAGCAGTGACGTGAGATTGCAAAATCACTAAGAATAGTATAGATAGAATTAAATGATGAATAAATTGTGGAATCGAAGCTTGGTGAGTTTATTTTCATATGAAAGAAACAAAATAGGTAAATGAGTTATATTTTATGAGAGATTTAAGTTTTGGTGGAACAGGGTCAGAGCGATCTCTTAATCCCCTGTTTTGAATTTAGAAATTCACCATAAATTGTACAAAAACAATTAGGAGTTGTACTTTACATTTATGAAATCCTTATTGAGTCTAGTTTATGAGAAACAAACGGCATAGTCATTGAAACTCTGTACAAGGATATATCTGATCTGTAATACACAGGGGTCAGAGTAGCTAAACCCTGAAACAGAGGAGACTTTAACTAATAAACTGTACTAATTGGCCCAGCCAAAAATTCTAGAAAAAAATTAGTAAGTAGATATATGAGTCTAGTTTTAGGGAAAATTTAGGAAATTTGATTTCGAGTTTTGTAACTCAAGATATGGTTTTTTTAACGACTGTAACGCAGATGGATAGTTTACTATGAGAATTGTTTGAACTTGTTTAAATGCTAAAATAAGTTTAGTAATGTCTCATACCCGACTCCGGCGATGGTCTCGGGTAAGGGGGCGTTACAAAGTAAACTTACCGGTTATTTAGCATGCAATCATATAAGACATTCAGGCCAAACATACATAGTAAAATTTCCTATCACATGTACTCAACCATCAAGTTAGTCTCATGCTAGTACAATGTAACAATCCTTCATAGATGATCTCATCAATTCAAACATGTCTATTCCCATTTAACATTTTAATCCCGTCGAATTTCTTAGAATCTCGATGGATATCTTGTTTACCATCAAATCATGCAAGTGATCCTTTAAATACGCACTCCCGTGAACCTCACTTTTATGGCGAGATTACCAGTCCAAGCTAAATCGCCCACAACGTAACTCATAGAGTAATGTCGGGATTACCAGTCCAAGCTAAATCCTTTACAATGACATATACTTCTATGAGTTCAGGCCTAAATTACCAGTCCAGGCTAAATCCAGATCCTATTTGGATTACCCGTCTGGGCTAAATTCGTCAAAGCACACATATCCTTCAAGATGCTAGATCACTATAGGATCACTCGTCTGGGCTAGATCCTTTATACTATTATATCATTTTCGAGTAATCCATCAAACATCCCTTTTTATTCAACCGGGACATTTCATCATAACATTAATATTTCATGAGTGGTCATACAATAAATATTACTATTATAATTCATACATGTACATACATCTTTACTGTATTTAAAGATAGTTTACATTCGAGTTACACGAACTTACCTGGTAATTGCTTAGATTTCATATTTCAGTTATTCCGAAACCTTTCATTTTCCATGATCGATCTCCGAAATCGATTCCTCGGGGTCTATATCAGTAAAATAAATTATTAATACCTCATGCTATTTATTTTAGACCTAAAATTCACCCCCGAGCAAAATGACCATTTTGCCCCTAACATTTTAAAATTTTACAACTTAGTCCCTAGGCTCATAAAATGAAATACAAGCAATTCCTGGGTTACCAAGCCTAGCCGAATGTATTATAAACTCATACTAGCCCACATTTTCCTCTATTTTACATTTTCTACCACATATTTTGTACCTTTTGCAAAAAGGTCCTTTTAGGGGTTTTTCATGAAAATCACTTAGAAAAAGATGTTTAACACACATCTAACTTTCATATTCCCCCATAAATCATCAAAGAACAAACATTTCACACATGGGTCATTTTGCATACATGAACCCTAGCTTAAAATATGGGTAGAAATGGAGAGAACATGTTACAATGATCTCAAAAATACAAAGAACATTAAAAACGGGGCTAGGAGTCACTTACTATTGAGCTTGGAAAGTGAAGAAACCCTAGCTATGGTGTCCCTTAGAATTTTGGCAGCAAGAGGGAGGAGAATGGCTGATTTTTACCTTCATTTTTCCCTTTTTATTGATTTTATTACCAAATGACCAAAATGCCCTTACTTACTAAACTTCCAAAATTTTCCATGCATGCCCATTTTTATCCAAAAACATAGAAATTGGGAAATTTACTCTTTAAGACCTTCTAATTAATAATATAAAGCAATTTCATGCAAATTGAATTTAGAATCCAAGTTTTGCAATTTATTCAATTTGGTCCCTAATTTCCAATTGGACACCTTACACTAAGAATTTCTTCATGAAAATTTAACACATGCTTACTTCATATTCTAGGCCTCATAATAATCATAAAATAAATATTTTGACATCAGATTTGTGGTCCCAAAACCACTGTTCTGACTGGGTCCAATTTTGGGATGTTATATTTCTCCCCCTTAGGGACTTTTGTCCTCGAAAGTCTTACCAGTAAACAAGTTCGGATATTGACTTCTCATGGTTTCTTCAGGTTCCCATGTGGCTTCTTCCATTCCATGTCTGTGCCATAGAACTTTTACCAAGGCTATATTCTTGTTCCTTAATTGTTTGACTTCTTGAGCCAAAATTTTGACCAGTTCTTCACCACAGGTCATGCCCGGTCTAATCTCAACTTCCGTCGATGAAATCACATGTGAGGGGTCCGACCTATATCTCTGTAACATGGACACATGGAATACATCATGAATCTTTTCCATTTCGGATGGCAAAGCTAACCGGTAAGGTAAAGGCCCAACACGTTTAGTAATCTCATATGGTCTAATAAACTGCAGGCTCAATTTGCCGGTAAGGTAAAGCATTTCGACACAAATTTAGAGATATCTCTTTTCATAACATTCCACCAGTACATTGTCTTTAAATCATTGTACATCTTGGTACTTCTCGGGTGAATTGACAAAAGACTATCATGTGCCTCTTGCAAAATTTTCTGAATAAGCTCATCATCTTTGGGTACATAAACCCTATCTCAAAACATTAAACAACCATTAGAATCAATCTGAAAATCTGATTCAACTCCCGTTTCATATTGTGCTCTTTTGACTTGCAAGTCACTATCATTGATCTGAGCTGCACAAACCTCTTGGAGAAATGTTAGTTTGGCTCTCAACTCTGCTAAAATCGAACCATCATCAGATAATACCAAACCCGCATTCATAGCCCTCAGAGCAAACAAGGACTTTCTGCTCAACGCATTAGTGACTACATTCGCCTTACCAAGATGGTAATCAATCACAAGCTCATAATCCTTAATCAGCTCTAGCCACCTTTGCTGTCTCAGATTCAATTCCTTTTGAGTCATCAAGTACTTCAAACTCTTGTGATCAGTGAATACACGGTAAGTTTCACCATAAAAATGGTGTCTCTAAATTTTTAAGGCAAATACAATAGCAGCTAGCTCCAAGTCATGAGTCAGATAATTTTTGTTGTGTGGTTTCAGTTGCCTCGAGGCATAACCTATCACTTTTCCCTCTTGCATAAGCACACAACCCAGGCCATTTAAGGACGCATCGCTGTAAATCACAAATTCTTTTCCTGGTTCGGGTTGTACCAAAACTGGAGCTTCTGTCAGTAATGTCTTCAATTTATCGAAACTTTGCTGACATTTTTCCGACCATTCAAACTTAACATCTTTTTGTAGTAACCTCGTCAAGGGAGTTGCAATCATTGAAAATTCTTTTAAAAAGGCGTCGGTAATAACCGAATAAGCCCAAAAAGCTTCTAACCTCTGTTACGTTCTTTGGCGGCTTCCACTCGACAATAGCAGAGAATTTATTCAGATTAACTCGGATGCCATCACCTGACACAATATGATCGAGAAATTCGACTTCTTGAAGCCAAAACTCACTCTTGCTAAACATATCATAGAGTTACTTATCCCGTAAAGTCTGTAAAATAGTCCTCAAATGTTCAGCATGTTCGGACTCATTCCCAGAATAGATCAAAATATCATCTATGAATACTACTACAAACTTGTCCAAGTATGACCAGAATACATGATTCATTAAATCCATAAACGCAGCTGGGGTGTTTGGTAGACTAAAAGGCATGATGAGGAACTCGTAGTGACCATACCTTGTCCTGAAGGCAGTCTTAGGCACATCTGTGTCTTTAACTCGTAACTGGTAGTAGTCGGATCTCAAATCTATTTTTGAAAATACGGTGGCTCCTCTCAACTGATCAAACAAGTCATCAATCCTTGGCAAGGGATACTTATTCTAAATAGTCACCTTATTGAGTTGCCGGTAGTCTATACACAACCTCATCGATCCATCTTTCTTTTTCACGAATAAAACGAGAGCACCCCAAGGTGAAGAGCTCAGTCTTGCAAAACCTTTGTCAGTTAATTCTTGCAACTGTGATTTTAACTCCTTCAACTCAGTTGGGGCCAATCTATATGGAGCAATAGAAATAGGCATCGTTCCCGGTACTAGCTCAATACCTAATTTCACCTCTCTAATAGGAGGTAACCCTGGTAGCTCTTCTGGGAACACGTCCGGATATTCACAAACTATCAGTATCGACTCAATCTTCAATTCAGATTCTTTAGTATTCAATAAAAATGCAAGGTAAGCTTCATATCCTTTCCTCATATACCTTTCCATCATTGAAGTAATCACAGCCAGCGGTGCATTCAACTCATTCGAATCAACCCAAAGAATGTCACTATCTGAACATTTTAATTCCATGTACTTGCTACCGCAGTTTACTACCACATCATGGACGGTCAACCAATCCATACCAAGTATTATATCAAATTCGTCACATGGCAAAAGCATATGATTTGCCAGAAAACAATGTCCTTGAATTGTCAAAGGACAATTCTTACAAACTTTATCTACTAATACCGACTTACCTAGAGGGTTTGACACCTTAATTACAAATTCCGTTGATTCCACAGGCATGTTCATGCTACACACCAATTTCATGCATATGTAGGAATGGGTCAATCCCAGATCAATTTAGGCAATAACATGAGTATTATAAAGAGAAAATGTACCCGTAATGACATCGAGAGTTGAAGCTTCCTCTCTAGCGCGTATCGCATAAGTCCTTGTTGGGGCTCGAGCCTCTGATTTTGCAGTCATATCCTTAGTAGTATTTCGGCTACCACTTGCACTTCTAGGATGTCGTGGTGGTCTACCTCGAGGATTAGGAACATTAGACTTTGGGGCCAAATCCACCTCTTTATCGGTTCGTTCTGGGCAATATTTAAGGAAGTGGTCAAGGGAACCACATCTAAAACATGCCCCGCTCTTCATTCGACATTCCCTAAAATGAAACTTGTTGTAGCTTTTACATCTCGGCTTTTGATCATCTACACTCCCCACACTAGTTACCTTAGGGGAGAAAGACTTTAGGTTGTGTCGTTTAGATCTTCTTGTTTTGCCCGAATATCCCATTGATGCAGTGGAGTGTTCTTGTTGACTCTTTGATTTCTTCGTGGGAAAGGAATGCATTCTACTGCTAGATCTCTTACTCGAAGCTCTAGCTTCTCTATTTGCTCACTTTTTTTCATTATTCAGTTCCTTAGCCTTCTTGGCTCGATTGACTAGTGTAGCTAACTCCCTTATTTCAAGAATCCCGATTAACAGTTTGATTTCTTCATTCAGACCTTTGTCGAAGCGTTTACACATTTTCCCCTCCAATTGGACCCACTCACTTGCATACTAACTTAGTCTCACGAACTCTCTTTCGTATTCTGACACGGTCCTGTTTCCTTGATTGAGTTCCTACCACTTCTGGTCCAAGAACCTTTAGCTGATATACTTCTTCCTAAATTCTGCTTGAAAGAATTCCCCTGTGATACTCTCTCTCGGTGCTACTGAGGATACGGTCTTCCACGAATGGTATGCAGTGTCCTTCAATAGCGACACCACACATTTCAAACTTCCCTCAGGAGTACATGATAGCTCGTCGAAAACTCTCATGGTATTCTCAAGCCAAAATTTGGCACGTTCCGAATCGTCATCAATTGTGGCCCTAAACTTTTTGACTCTATTTCTTAAGTTTGTCCATAAGGGCCTTACCAATTCTCATGGATACCACACCTTGTGCCACTTCTCCTTCAGGTAGAGCAGGGGGTGGAGGAGGTCGTGGTATATTGGGGCGGTTTCTCAAATAATCCCCAAACCATTCATCCATCATCTAAAAAAAGGTAGCTCTTACCTCTTCTCGGCCTTTAGACCTAGGCCTTCTACTACTACTAGCAGTAGCTCGATGAACAGAAGTTGGAGCATGGCTCTCAGCTCCCTCAGACTCATCTTGAGCTTGATTGGAAGACATTTACTATATTCAAATACAATTAAAAATGGTTAGGAGATGTCACACTATCATATCTTGTATAATGGCATGTATAGATATACTCTACATATGCTACGTTAGTCCTAAAACCGACTAAATCGTAGCTCTGATACCACTAAATGTAACACCCCTTACCTGTACCCGAGATCGAAACAAGGTACAGGGCATTATTGTGCACGAACATGACATTTTTAGAAAATTTTGGGTTATAAAATTTCGTTCCAAATTAAAACCAATCAAT
Organism: Gossypium longicalyx; assembly: GCA_025698465.1. Classification (NCBI taxonomy): domain Eukaryota; kingdom Viridiplantae; phylum Streptophyta; class Magnoliopsida; order Malvales; family Malvaceae; genus Gossypium; species Gossypium longicalyx. The sequence goes on from CM046995.1 coordinate 51,943,069, forward strand.
TATATCCATAATATCTCTATTATGGACCTATGAGGCCCAAAACATGCATTGAGAATGGTTCGGGACTAAACCGAGAACTTAAGAAAGTTATTTTTTTGAAAAATTTCCTAGGTTAAGCCCCACACGCTCGTGTCTAGGCAATGCACACGCCCGTGTGCTTTGGGACATGCCTGTGTCCCTTACCCGTGTGGAATTAATTTAATTTTTTCTCATTTCGAACCAACAGGGGTTTTCACATGGCCGAGCATACGCCTGTGTCCTTCACACGGCCTAGACATGCCCGTGTTGTCGGTCATGCCCAAAAACTCGAGCATTCTGTTTATCACATCATCATACATTTAGGAACACACGGCCAAGACATACGCCCGTGTCCTCCACACGATTGAGACACACGGCCTAAACATGCTCGTGTTGTGGCCCCTGCCTAAAAACTTGAGCATTCTGTTTATGATGTCATCATGCATTTAGGGACACACGGCCAAGACACACGCTCGTGTCCTCCATACGGTTAAGACACACGACCGTGTCTCTACCTGTATGTTTACTACCATGCATTCTGACCTAAAAATTTTAGGTGCAGGGGACACACGGCCATACCACACGCCCTGGGATTGACCGTGTGTCACACACGGCCTAGACACACGCTCGTGTGTCTATCATTGTGGACCTTTTGAGAGGCTACAAGTCTAAGCCAATGGTCACCCTCAATAACCACTCATATTCGTGAACCTCAATGATGTTTAACATGGCCTAAATATGCCCAAGTACTACTATAAATGGTCTATTGCACGTTAACCTCATCTAATCGGTTATGTACATGCTAATTTATCCTCTTTGTATTTAGGATTTCCATCTCATTCAGAAAGACATTTAGACTTGGCTCATTGTTATAACTCATTGCCAATTATGACCTAACCATCCCAAGTGATTTGGCCACATTTCATATGTCTATTTATAATATACCACATTTAATCATCAAAAGAACATTTAACCACAAACAAGCACAATTAGTAGGTCATAACCTACGTCAAAATGAGTCATGTCTTATGTCCATATACAAAAAGGATAAGTTTAATATTTAAGCCTTTACATAGGTCAACCAATGACACATATCACAAAATAACCAAAAACCTATACATGCCATTGAAAAAATAAAGTATTTATATACCAAAGCAAGACAAGTTGATAGTGTTGACAATGCTCCAATTGTCTTCCAATCTTCACGAGTCCACGAGCTTTGTAAAACAGGGAAAGGAGAGGGGGTAAGCATTAACATGATTAGTAAGTCCAGATAACGAGAAAGTAAACTTACCGGTTATTTAGCATGCAATCATATAAGACATTCAAGCCAAACATAAATAGTCTCATGCCAGTACAATGTAACAATCCTTCATAGATGAGCTCATCAATTCAAACATGTCTATTCCCATTTAACATTTTAATCCCGTCGAATTTCTTAGAATCTCGATGGATATCTCGTTTACCATCAAATCATGCAAGTGATCCCTCACTTTTATGGCGAGATTACCAATCCAAGCTAAACCCCCACAACGTAACTCACAGGGTAATGTCGTGATTACCAATCCAGGCTAAATCCCTTACAATGACATATACTTCTGCGAGTTCAGGTCTAAATTACTAGTCCAGGCTAAATTCAGATCCTATTTGGATTACCCATCTAAGCCAAATCCGTCAAAGCACTCATATTCTTTGGGATGCTAGATCACTATAGGATCATCCGTCCGGGCTAGATCCTTTATGTAACACCCCTCACCTGTACCCGACGCTGGGGCAGGGTTCGAGGCATTACCGGTAATTCACCTTTACAAACTAACTAAATCGGGTCACCAAATTTCATCCAAATTTAAAACCTTTCAAACATGTACACTTTTTCCCTTACACAGGCCCTCGAGGCCTAAACCACACCTAGGAGCAGTATAGCACACAACCGAAAACATTCGATAAACTTTGGGCACTTTAGAAAATTTTTCCTTACTTTGAAGTGTAACACGCTCGTGTGATGGGGCCATGTTGTCACACACGCCCGTGTGGCTTGGGACATGCCCGTGTCCTCCGCTCGTGTGCAACACTGACTTCAACCTCAATATTCTGTTAAAAGCACACAACCAAGACACAAGCCCGTGTACTTAACCCGTGTTCTATACTAACTTAAAATTTCAAGTGCAGGGGACACACGGCTATACCACAACCCATGGGGGTGAACCGTGTGTCACACACGACCTAGACATACACCAGTGTATCTACCCGTGTGGACCTTATTAGGCCATTTTCCAAGCCTTTGATCACCCTCCATACTTATAGATTACTTTTACACATAATAAGGTCGTATTATACACTTATATATATAAGACTTTAATTAACCTTATTGCATGTAAACCTCATGTCATTGGTTTCATACATGCTAAGTTAATCTTCATCTTCCATTTAAGGAATTCCACGTCCACTTGACATATTTAAGATTGGCTCATTTTTATAACTCATTGCCAATTATAACCAAGCCATCATATGTGAACATAAACATGCATAGAATCGTAGGTCAGTGCCTACTTCGAAATAAGCCAAGTTACCATGGCCATATACAAAAAGACAAGTATAACTTTAAATGCCTTTATTTTTTGCAATTCAAATGACACATATAACAAAATACACAAAAGCTCTATACATGCCATTGAACAAAACATAAGAGTCTATATACCAAAGCTGGACTAGTTGATAGCGTGTAGACTCTCCAACTGTCTTCCAATCTTTACAAATCCTCGAGCTCTGGAAACGGGGAAAAAGAGACTTCAATAACTGGAAAGTAAACCTACCGATTATTTAGCATACATCCTTATTAGATAATGAAACCAACAATATGAAAATGGTTACCCTATCACATGCACTCAATCAGTGAGTTAGTCACATAACAAATCACCATGTAACTTATCTTAGATGAGCTCATCATTCAACATGTCATTTATACATATACATCATTTTAGTCCCGTTGAGTTTCTAGGAAATCTTGATGGATTATCCAATCACCATCAATTCATACAGATGATCATTCCAGTATGCACTCCCGTGAACCTTACATCTTACGGCAAGATTACCAGTCCAGGCTAAATCCTTCGTAATATAAACTCATATAGTGATGTCGGGATTACCAGTCCAGGCTAAACCCCTTATAACGACAAACACCCTTAATGAGCTCGGATCTGAATTGCTAGTCCAGGCTAAATTTAGACCCTAATTGGATTACCCGTCCGGGCTAAATCCATAATGCACACATATTTTTCGGGAGGCTCGATCACTCAAGGGACACCCGTCCAAGCTAGATCCTTTCTATATTTGAGATCAACAGATTACCAGTCTGGGCTAAATCCTTTCTGCAACACATGCAGGATCTCAATTCACATGTCAATCCTGGTTTATCCATCAAATTCCCTTTTTAACCTCAACCAGGACATTATCCATCGAATCATTATCAAAGATGCATTCCATGCATTTTCATGCCATCAATAATGCAATTATCATGCATTCATACATCATACAATTGTGCATATTATGATTTTACTTCAAGTTATCCGAACTTACCTGGTACTCGTTTCGGTATTGTGTTTCGGTTATTCCGAAACCTTTCGTTTTCCTCGATCGACCTCCGAAATTTGATCCTCAGGGTCTATAACAATAAAATTAAACCATTAACACCTCATATTGTACTATATGAACTTAAATTTCACCCTCGGTCTACATGACCATTTTGCCCCTAACCTTTCACATTTTTACGATATAGTCCCTAGGCTCGTATAATGAAACACATGCAAATTCTATCTTACCCAAGCCTAGCTAAACACTTTTCCCTCTTATGGTAGCCCACATTTTCCATTATTTTCACATTTCTACCACATATTTATCAATTTTTGCAAAAAGGTCCCTTTAGGGGTTTTTCATGAAAACCACTTAGGAAAAGATGTTTAACACACCTTGAACTTTCATATTCCTCCATAAATCATCAAAATACAAGTAACTCATGCATGGGTAATTTTTTAAGCATGAACCCTAGCATGAAATATGGGTAGAAATGGAGAGAGTAAGCTACCGGGATTTCAAAAATGCAAAGAACATTAAAAACGGGGCTTCAGAGCACTTACTATTGAGCTTGAAAAGCTTAAAAACCCTAGCTATGAAGAGCCCTAGAGTTTCGGCTGAATGAGGGAGATGAATGGTTGATTTTGGCTTATTTTTCCCATTTTATTTCATTAAAAAGTCGAATGACCAAAATGCCCTTAAGTCATTTCTTTAAAATTTCATCCATGCAAGCCCATTTTTGTCCAAAAACTTAGAAATTAGGCAAATTGCTCTCTAAGACCTTCTAATTTAATATCTAAATCAATTTCATGCAAATTGCTTCTAGAATCCAAGTTTTGCAATTTATTCAATTTAGTCCCTAATTTCCAATTGCACAGCTTACTTAAAAGATTTCTTTATGAAATCTTAACACATGCATATTCTCATATTCTAGACCTTATAATAATCATAAAATGAATATTTTGATGTCAGATTTGTGGTCCCGAAACCACTATTCTGACTAGGCCCTATTTCGAGATGTTACACTTTATACCATTATATCATTTTCGAGTAATCCATCAGACATCCCTTTTTATTCAACCGGGACATTTCATCATAACATTAATATTTCATGAGTTTTCATACAATAAATATTACTATTATAATTCATACATGTACATACATCTTTAATGTATTTAAAGATAGTTTACATTCGAGTTACACGAACTTACCTGGTAATTGCTTAGGTTTCGTATTTCAATTATTCCGAAACCTTTTATTTTCCACAATCGATCTCTAAAATTGGTTTCTCGGGGTCTATATTAGTAAAATAAATTATTAATAACTCATGCTATTTATTTCAGACCTAAAATTCACCCCTAGGAGAAATGACCATTTTGCCCCTAACATTTCAAAATTTTACAACTTAGTCCCTAGGCTCGTAAAATGAAATACATGCAATTCCTTGGTTACCCAAGCCTAGCCAAATGTATTATAAACTCATACTAGCCCACATTTTCCTCTACTTTACATTTCTACTACATATTTTGTACCTTTTGCAAAAAGGTCCTTTAAGGGGTTTTTCATGAAAATCACTTAGAAAAAGATGTTTAACACACATCTAAATTTCATATTCCCCCATAAATCATCAAAGAACAAACATGTCACACATGGTTCATTTTGCATACATGAACGCTAGCTTAAAATATGGGTAGAAATGGAGAGAACATGTTACAAGGATCTCAAAAATACAAAGAAAATTAAAAACAGGGCTAGGAGTCACATACTATTGAGCTTAGAAAGTGAAGAAACCCTAGCTATGGTGTCCCTTGAAATTTCGGCAGCAAGAGGAAGGAGAATGGCTGATTTTTTCCTTTATTTTTCCCTTTTTATTGATTTTATTACCAAATGACCAAAATGCCCTTCCTTACTAAACTTCCAAAATTTTCCATGCATGCCCATTTTTGTCCAAAAACTTAGAAATTGGGAAATTTACTCTTTAAGACCTTCTAATTAATAATCTAAAGCAAATTCATGCAAATTGCTTAGAATCCAAGTTTTGCAATTTATTCAATTTAGTTCCTGATTTCTAATTGGACACCTTACACTAAGAATTTCTTCATGAAACTTTAACACATGCTTAATTTCATATTCTAGGCCTCATAATAATCATAAAATAAATATTTTGACATCAGATTTGTGGTCCTGAAACCACTATTCTGACTAGGCTCAATTTTGGGATGTTACACCACGAGTCCATGGAGCCCACACATCCCATTTCGGCCCAATGTGGCCTATAATGGCCTAAGCCCATGAAATCACTCATGGTAGCCTCTAAAATAAAGTGCCCATGTTTATGCGTTCGAACTACCACACGAGCGAGCGCATGCTCGTGTAGTGTCGACAGTCACTTATTTCGACTTTTGTCAATTTACGATAATGGCAGTGTGGTTACACACCTATTCACAAAAATGTACGAATAGTCCACGAGTACTCCAACCTACATTCAATCACAAGTTTCAATTAATCGCATCCCAATCGACCTATCAAAGACTCCCACCAAAATACTTGTCTAAAAGCTTACCTCTCACTTGATTAGATCAGTCGATTATGGCTTGCTCACCGAATCCGTTTGCAAGAGACTAATCAATAGGCCTTAGGGGTTATCTGTACTCCAACCAACACTTATCAACCATCAATCAAATAAACAGTTGAACTAGACGAAAAGTCACTTACCGAAAATGCAGAGTCTAGATTAGAAGAAAAGAACAATCAGCCACACCCACACAAAAGCCGAAAGTAAAGAGAATGAAAGAGGCAGAGTGGAAAAATTGTACCCCTATCAGCAAATGGTAGAAACAAGGAGATGTTAGAAGAAAAGATCCTAACAATAGAGAGAAACAAAAAGGGACTCATGAGCACTTACCGATTTGTCAGAGAACTCTTGCAAAACTGAAAACAAAAACTCAAATAAAAGAGTAAAGAGGAGTAATCGGCCATGGTACAAAATAGACAGAGGTGATAAAGGAAATGAATTGAAAGAGAAAAAAGAGAAGAAAACAATAACTGTGGAACCGAAAGAAAGAAAAAGAGTAGAAAGTGTTCAATTTAACAATACGAGAAGGGGCGCTTGATGAAAGTTGAAAGAATAAAGATGAGGAGAGAAAAAAGTATTCGACTAAGGTTTGGAGAAGTAAAGGCAGTTCCCAAACGGTCAATTTGGCCTCAACCCAAAAATGCGAAGAAGAAAAAGTAATAGCTACAAAAATGGAGAGCAAAACGAAAACAACTTTCAGCACTCAAAGTCAAAGGTCTTGCGACTAATTTTACCAAAATGAATTTTCCCCAATCAGCACCCCTAGCACTCTCCTCATTTGGCTCTTCAAATTTATCCAACCAATCACTATCCATATCCCTTCAAAATCTCCTAACTTTTCTCCCCACAATACTTCTAAAATCACTCACCCAATCTATCCATAACTCTCTCCAACATACTCTTCTCAACCACCCATTCAAACTTCATTAAAACACCTCAATTTCGGTCAACCTAGGACACTCCAACGGCACTTGTAGCAAAATAAGATTGCACTTTTACAACGCCAAGCCTTGAACCTCAGACCCCAAGAAACACTCCACACGCCACTATCCCCTAGACTAGCAGGCATTTTATGACATGTTTTCCCCATAATTATTTAAAAACCTACTGTCTAGAGCCAAGGGTTTTATTCAATTAAAAACAAAAACTTTGGACAAGTCAAGGCTTGAACCCAGGACTTCTCCAACACTTCTCAGGACATTCAACCATTGAAGCAGATGTGTATTTGTGCAACACAACATATAAAAATAATTACTTATAATTTAGGGCGTTACAAAGAGGTTGGATTTTTGGGTCACATAGTATCAGCTGACGGGATCTGAGTTGATCCGAGTAAAATTTCTATTGTAATGAATTGGAAGACCTTGAAGAATGTTTCAGAAGTGAGAAGTTTTCTGTGTTTAGTAGGTTATTATTGATGTTTTGTTAAAAAAAATTGATTATTTCTTTGCTGATGACCAAATTATTACAGAAAAATGTTGAGTTTATTTGGTCCGATAAATGCCAAAAGAGTTTCGATCAGCTGAAAAAGATATTGACGGAAGCTCTAGTGTTGACTCAACCAGAATCTGGGATAGCATATGTTGTTTTTAGTGATGCATCTCTAAATGGTTTGGGTTGTGTGCTGATACAAACATGAAAAGTAGTAGCTTATGCTTCTCGAAAGTTGAAGTCACATGAAGAGAATTATCCTACCAATGAAAAGAATTATGCTTCTCTAAATGGTTTGTCATGTATCATCATTTTCTTGCATTTCATGTAATATTTTTTCATGTCATATTTCCTTATCATATACACCATTCTATGTCAATTTGTCTTAAATTTATATTTGCCCCTGTGAGAACCTTGCCCGTTGAATTTATTTGAATTATCGATGGATACATAAGTGGTACACTCGAGGCGTTCGAATCAGGATCTGTCAATTTATATTCAATGGTACCTATAAGGTACTATTTCAGAGAGTACACTTTCGAGCCACATATATGTATACTACAGAATTACCAGTCCAGGCTAAATCCTTTTTATGACATATGCTCTAAAGAGCTTGATCTGGATTACCCGTCTAGGCTAAATCCAATCCATAATATATGCTCAAGAGGACTTATATCAGGATTTCCCATCTGGGCTAAATCCTATCAAAATTGAGGTCGAAGGATTACTATTCCAAGCTAAATCCTTTCAGCAACAAATGCATGACCTCTTTCGTTCCAGGAAATCACATACCCATTGATTTTCCATTTATTCAACCAAGATTTAAACACTTTTTCAAGCATTATCGGGCATTTTATTTTTTCATACCTCCGTAACATTTATGTAATTCTAGTAAAACACATTCCACATTCATGTCAAGCATACAAGTAACATTTTATTCATTTACCATTTTATTGGGCATTTTCATTTATCAGGTTATATCGAGTAGGTGATCATTTCACATATTTATGACATTGATAAAATTCACAAACACAACGTTTAAATCAAGTATAAAAACAAATACAATTTAGTTACATGAACTTACCTCGACAAAGGTTCGTCTACGTAAAATCTACTAATCCGACATTTTCGTCATTTCTCGTTCTAACTCTGAATTTGGTCTATCTGGATCTATACGATTAAATTTAACATCAATTTATAATATTTTACATTCATGTGGACTAAATTTTAATCCTAGGCAAAATTATTTTGCCCTTAACTTTTCCATAAATTCCATTTTCGTCCCTATGCTCGGAAAATGAAACTTGTGCAAATTACTCCCTATTCCAAGTCTAACTAAAGCCCCATTACAAATTTTACAGCACATGTATTCATAAAATTTCAGAATTTTTCATCAAATTTTACAACTTTTCATTTTAGTCTCTAAATCAAGTTTTCATCAAAAGTCACTTTGTAAAAGTTGTTTATCTATCAATAATCTTTCAATTTCTACCATAAATTTCTAATTTTCAACATATACATCCATGACCCATTTTCATACTTTGATTACTTTTCAAGTTAACCCCCCAAATAGAGACATTAAGCTATCCCGATTCCAAAAGTATCAAAATTACTAAAAGCAGGACAAGGAAACTTACCCAATTTGGCCATGAAAGTCTCTTCTCTCTCTTGTAGGGTTTCCATGTTTATTTTGGGGAAGAATATGAGAAAATATGATTTTTTTTTTCTTTTCATCTTTTTAATTAATTAATATTTTCACTTTCCAATTAGTCCCTAGCCTTTTTCTCATTTTCCATGGATGAATCATCCAAAAATATCTACATACTTTTTATTAATGGTCTAATTACCATATAAGGACCTTAAATTTTGAATTCTATAGCTATTTGATCCTTCTAGCTACTAGAATTCAACTTTTGCATTTTGTGCGATTTGGTTCTTCTCGTAATTAAGCACATAATCGGTAAAATTTTCTTTTCAAAATTTTCACACTACATTTCTAGTATAATATGGATCATGTAATAAAATAAAATAAAAATTTATTTTTCGGCTCCCAATTTCGGTGAAATCGAAACAGTGGTCTCGGGACCACAAATCCGAGCCGAAAAATAAAATTTATTTTTATGGATTAAACTCATGAATGTGAAACTAAAAAGTTCAAAGGATGAATGATTAATGATGTAGTTAGAATCCAGAATGGGTTAGTAAGTAAAGATGGATTCTGAAGAGAGACATCAGATTTTTTTGAAATCTGTTTAGGATGCACAATGCCTATTAAAGAAAGAAATTATTTATGAGAAATTGATTTATTCAGATATGGTATCTACAAAATGGGTTAACTAAAAATTTCTTTCGAATAAGCTTCACGAGTGAACTGAATGATGTGATATTATTAATGACTTTATTAGTTAGTGGAATAGTGATGAAATTACTCAGATATGTGAATACAAATATTACAATTGAGTATATTACAACAATCTCTTCTGGGTATTCTATGTGTTCTGTTATTCTCAAAGGCATATGAAATTGTGCATGGACAGATGCAATATTTATCGTACTGAAAGGCTAGTAAATTATGATAGATGGAATTACGGTAAGTCTGGTTGATTCATGAACAGTACCACTCTTCCTTACTTGGGTTTCTAATTCATCATGATTAATATAATATTTAATGATAAGGTTCATGTGATATCATTATCTGCTTTTACTGGTTGAAGCTTTGAATTGCGAATGTGCAAGTTATATTGTCTATATCACAGTTGTTTCCACTGAGCATGCGTGATACTACCCTTCTAAATTTTTCTGAGATATCATCAATCTCTTTATTATGTAAAAATGGGTTACTTGTGAAAGATATTCATTGGTCAGTGGTGACTATACTTACTACTGTTATAAATTCTGACTTGAGTATGGGAATTTGGTAATATGGATCACAAATTATAGAATTTGTATTATTGCACTGGTTGATCTTGGAGCCACCCTTGGTTTTCCTTTTTTATTTGAAAAATAATATTGAGATTGAGGTATTGTTCCATTTGCATGGTGGAAACGTCAGATCTATTATAGTATTATGGTTTTAACCTATCTGTTGACTGTGACCTCAGAATAATGTAAAGCTTTGATATCCTTTTTAATTCTTGTGACAGTGTTTTCTATGATAGCTACATCAATGATAAGGATATTACAGAAAGATGTAAGAGTTGAATGGATCGATAAATATCAATAACATTCTGACCAGTTGGAAGCTTTGTTGATCAAAATATTGATTCTAATTCAGCCTGAATTGGGTAAGGAACTTGTTATTATAGTAATGTAACATTGAATGGAATTAGATTGTGCTTTGATGCAGTAAGACAAAGTAATAGCCTGTGCTTTTAGACAGTTTAAAAAAACCACATGGAAAGAATTACCCAATATATGATCTAGAATTGACAGCTATTGATTTTGTATTGAAATTTGATAGCATTACTTGTTTGGTGAAAAGTGTTGTATATTCACCGATTATAAAAGTTTGAAGTATCTGATGTTTCTAAAAGATTTGAATCTGAGATAGCGTATATGGTTTGAATGTTGAAATATTATGACTTGATAATTGTATATCACTTGGAAAGAATGAATGTGGTTACAGATGTTCTGAGTAAAAAATCTCTGTATATTTTGCAAGCCATGGATATCAAATATGATTTTCTGATAATAACTTAATTTTAGTTGTGAATAGAGCTAAACCGTTGCCTCTACAATAGATCAGTGAAACTCAAAAAAGTGATAATGAGTTGTGAGTTAAATGAGTACAATGTGAAATAATTTTTGAATTAGAATTTCAGAATAGATTTGGTAAATGTCTGTTATTCAGAGACAGAGTCTGTGTACTGAAGAAATTAGAGCTTGTACTGAAAATTTTACATGAATGATCACAGTGGTACTAAGTCTGTTTTTCTTGGAAATGATAAAATGCAAAATTATTGAAAAAGATGTATTAGTAGCTCGGAATAAAAGGTGGTCTTTTTGAATCTATATTTAAATGTTGGATGTATCAGCAAGATAGAGATGATACTTTCAAGATGGTTATTGTCAGCGAAAACTGAAATGGAAATGAGACATAGTTACTATGAATTTTATATCAGGATTCTCCTTGTCTATGAAAAGAAAGATACTATTTGAGTAATTGTCAATTGTTTGACGAAGTCTGCACATTCCATCCTGGTATGAATAGATTTCCCACTTGATAGATTGCTTGAATGATCTATTTTTGAGATTGTCAGATTATATGATGTGTTAGCTTCTGTTATTTCTGATAGATATCTACAGTTTATATTTCGACTAGCCGGTACCTTAGTTTTTTATTTTGTTAAAAATTTTGGAAGTTGCCATTGATGAATATTGAATGTTTTTGGATGAATACCATGTATTTGGAGCCTTTATTATGTTATTTGATGAATTTGTAAAGAGATTATTGTTAAATCTTAATTTTAGGATTAAATTGTGAAAATGTCAAAAAATTAGGGTTTGATAGTGAATTTTATGTTTATTAGGGTCTATTTGAGGGCCTAGAATATTTTGATAAATTATTGACTTCAGAAAATTAGTTAATTTGAAGCATTTTGAGTTAAGGGACTAAATTGCAAGAATTTTAAAAGTTTGGGGTAATTGTATAAATTTAAAAATTAAAGGTTATTAATTGTAAAATGGATTTGAAATGAAATATATGCTAATAATTGAAGAATTTTATATTACAGATCAAGAATCCGTGGATATTTGAGGAAAAGGAAAGTTAGCAGAATAGTCCGTAAACTTCTACAATTTCTAAGATTCAGTCCAGGTAAGTTCGTTAAATGGTTACTATTAATCTTATTGAATATTCCATACTATTACATTATTGGTTGAATTATGGATTTTATTGAGTTATGCTTAATGAAATAGAAATATGGTGATTATTCGGGATATGTGCCTAGCAAGCTATGTGTCGGTGATTATTCAGGCTATGTGCCTAGCAGGCTGTGTGTCGGTGATTATTCAGGCTATGTGCCTAGCAGACTGTGTACCGGTGATTCTTTGGTCTATGTGCCTAACAGGCTACTGCCGATGATTATTCAGGCTATGTGCCTAGCAGGCTGTGTTGCGGTATATTAAATTTTTCATTAATTGGATAGTCTTCAATTAATTATTAAAGGAAACTTATATCGAACTTATTAAGCTTGTTGATGCTTATTAGTTTGATATATTCTTGTAGGACCTTAGAATCGTTGCTTTGATTGGATCGACTCGGAAGCTCGCACACTATCATCAACATCTCGGTAGTCATTTTGATTCTTACTAGTTGGTTTAAGTGGCATGTATTTAGGAAAGGGTCTATAGTACTTGAATATTTTGTAAGGATGTAAATATTGGAAGTAACTAGTTATGCTTGTTTCTAGTAAAGATAGTTGAACTTGTGTGCTTAATTAGGTAAACCTTTTGGAACATATATAAGAAGAAGTTGTATAAATCTTTTAGTGTCAAATGATGATGATTGAATACTTTAAGTATGCTATATGAATTAACTTGGTTATAAGTGGTTATGATGCTTAATTTTTTATAAGTGTTTGGCATAATTGAAAATATGGTGAATTGGTACTTTGTTGTGAATGACATTAGTGAATGTTAATGCTAGTAGTTAAATGACATGTTTTGCAACATTTGGTATGTTTTGGTAAGCAAATTCAATTATATGTATTGTTTTCATGTTGTCATTTGAGGTGCCTAAGGGCATATTTTTTGTATGATCTTATACCATGTTTAAATAGCTAGAATATACATGATTTTGGTGTCTTGTTATGGCTTATATATATATATATATATGAAATTTTGGTTGTAGGTACATGCCAAGATGGATGAGAAAAATGGCTTGTCATGTAACAACTCGGTTTTAGCTAAATCAGAATAGTGGTTTCGAGACCACAAATCTGAGGTCAAAAAATTATTTTAATATCATTTTTGATGTTTATAGCATGTGAATATATGTGTGAAAATTTCGTGAGCTAATTTTATCGTTTAATAGTTCAATTTGAGAAAAAGGACTAAATCGCGTAAAATGCAAAAGTTGCATTCTGTATGTTAAAAGTGCTTATGTGCTATGGTTTATTAAATGCAAGGTCCTTATGATGATAATATACCATTGGTTGGGCTAATGGACATTTGTGGACATGAATTATAAAATTCTATGTTATTTCATTAAGGTTAAACTTGTAATTTGGATAATAAAGGTTAATAAAATAAAACAAAACAAATTGGTGTCCATATTTTTCCATTTCTTTAGCCGAATATTAGAAAGAAAGATAGGGTTTGAAGCTTTAGTAATTTTGACACTTTGGAAGCTTGAGTAAGGTATGAATTTTGTCCCATTTTTGATGATTTCTATGTTTTTGTGATCGTTGCTTCGTGTTCTAGCTAGCCTGTACTCTAATTTTTGAATTTTTTGATGAATTTTTTAGTTTCCATTGATTATAGCTTGATTTTTTTGAATGATGATGATGAATTATGGAAGTTAGACAATAGATTTTCATGTTTTGTATAGTGGTTTTTGACAAAAATGTCAAATAAGGATTAAATTGTGAAAAGATGAAAATGTGGGGTTTAAAGTGTGAATAAATGTAAAATATGGGCTACTATGGGTACTATGGTAATTCGGCTAAGAATGGATTAAAATGAAATTGTGAAATTTGGTGTAATTGTAAAAATGGGACCAAATTGTAAAAATGTGGAACTTTAGGGGCTAAAGTGTAAAAATACCCAAATATGTGTTTGTGGATTAAATTGAATAAATATGTGATTGAATAAGTTAATTTTGAATATATCTAGATCAAGAAAGCAGGAATTCGGATCTAGATCGGGGGAAAACCAAAGTCATTGACTAAACGATTCAATTTGTCGTTTTAGTATCCGAGGTAAGTTCTTACATGATAAACAATGTTACAATTATGTTTTTAATGCATTAATATTGCTTAAATTGTATGTATGTGACTACGAATGGGTACGATGACAAATCGACTATGTTTGGCACTTAGTGTGTGTTTCGAGATAGCTTCGGCTATAAATAGCACTTAGTGTGCGAATTGGAATAGCTTTGGCTATATGTAGCACTAAGTGTGCGATACTGAGATAACTTTGGTTCAATGTGATGGCACTAAGTGTACGATATCATTATAGCTTTGGCTAATCATTTATGCACTAAGTGTGCAAGTTCCTTGAGTGTTGAAAGATTTCTGGATGGATTAATGTATTGAAAAAAGAGGTGAAAATGTAATAAATAAATACGGGAGAGTACAGGCACCTACGGTACCTATGTGGTAGTTGATACTAAGTGTATGAAGTTTGATGGATTTGTATATATATGATAAATGGTTGTTGGTTAGAATTGAGTGATGATATGAGACTTATTAAGTGTTTATTAATTGATGATTTGAATATTATGAACTGTCGAGTTTATTTAGTACAAACTTACTAAGCTATGAAGTTTACTGTGTGTTAATTGTCTATGTTTTATAGAGTATCAAAGCTAGCTTAGACATCGGGGATCATCGGGAACCATCATCACACTATCGACTACTTGTTGGTATTTTTGGATGCTTGTAAATATGGTTTATGGCATGTATAGACTAGCGAGTTGATGATATAATTTGAGATTTGATATAGCCATGAGATTTGGCTAGCTTTTGTTGAAAATGTTGGTATGTTTTTGGTCATTTAAGTTGGCCTAAGTGATGTGCATAATGCCTTATATATATTGGCTTGTTTTGGGTATGTTGGCCTTAGTTGTTGTTATAGTTAAATGATGTGTTTTGTGATATGAAATAGATGATAATATGATGAATTAATGTATATGGAACTTATGCAAGTTGTGATGATTTTGGGATAATGATTTGGTAGGTTTTAAATATGGAATTGAGTAGTTGAATTGGTTGATGATAAATGGTATGATATGTGTGTGAATTGGTATGTTTTGACTGCCTATATGTGTATGGAAATGGTTCCAAATTGGTTGCTATGTGTGCATAAGTGAACGGTGGCAAATTGGCTTTTCAAATGGCCTATTTTTGTCCACACAGGCAAAGACACGGGCATGTGTCTCAGCCGTGTGTGACACACAGTCATGTTACACTGCCGTGTGTCCCTTAGGGTACCCTTTCGAATTAAGGCAGTATACCTTACAGTTTTGACATGGTCTAGACACACAAACGTGTCTATTGGCCGTGTGTGGCACACAGGCTGGCACATGGGCGTGTGGTCGGCACAATAACCCAAGTTAGTAACCTCCCTAGTTTTCCCACAGCCATGGCACACGGGCGTGTCCTCGACTATGTGGTGCAAGTTAGTATGTATGTCCTGTTTCCACACGACCTATGACACGGGCGTGTCTGGTAACCGTGTGAGGCATACAACCTGTTCACACGGGCGTGTGACCTTTAAAAGTTTGAAAATTTTCTATGTTTCTTAAAGTTTGCAAATGTTATTGGTTTAACCCCGAACCACTTCTAAGCATGTTTTAAGGTCTCGTAAGACCTTATAAGGGACAAAGTGATTGAGATGAATGGGTTTTTAATAATGATTGCACAAATGTATGATTTATGTTGTGGTTGATCGGTAATGCCTCGTAACCCTATTCTAGCGACGGATACAGGTTACGGGTGTTACATGTAAAATGACCTATTTTCGTCCACACGGGCATGTGTCTCAGCCGTGTGTAACATACGGCCAGGCGACACGGCCGTGTGTCCCCTGTAGCTTTCAAAGGGTTGCAAGCCAGGCTATTACATGGCCTGGCACTTGGGCATGTTTGGTTATTTCGAAGGGTACACGACCTGACACACAGGAGTCTGGCTTGACCGTGTGACCCAAGTTAGTGAGTTACACGTGCACAGACACAGGATAGGACACAGCCATGTGTCCCAATTTTGAATGCCCACACAGCCTGGCCACACAGCCGTGTGATCCCTGCAGTTTTGAAAATTTTCCTTGTTTTCTAAAAACTTCTCTAAGTTTTCGATTTAGCCTCAACTTGTTTCTAATGTGTTTTTAGGGCCTCGAAGGCTCTTATAGGGGACAATATGTATGATTTGGATTTGATTTAATATCATTATTGATATGATTTTGAAATGTTTGAAATTTATGTTTGTTTGATTTGAAAAATCTAGTAATATTCGATAACCCTATTCCGGCGATAGATACGAGTTAGGGGTGTTACAGTCGCCAGGCCGTGTGTCTTACACGACTGAGTCACATGCCCGTGTGGACCCAAAATTACCTAAAATTAAGCTATCTCAAAACCATTTAATGCATAACCATTCAACCCATTTAGAATCATATTCAGGGGTTCATACCACCACTCAGATATGCATAAACATGCCATTCCAACATCCTAAAACACCTAACCAATATGTCATTCAAAGGCATCGTAATAATACCAAAACATTACATACCAAACTAGAACAACAACTCCTTATTTCAAGCATTACAACTTAGTTCAATTACTTACCAAACATGTCATAATGACCGTTGCATAACCATAAATGACCAATTCCAAACCATCATTTGCATATCGAAAGAGTCATATATACAAGTATTTAAGGATGGTCAAAATGACCTAACTTTAAACAAGCATTAAGGTTCATCAAGTCAAACTTAAACATCAAAAGTATAATGTAACACCCCTAGCCCGTATCCGTTGCTGGATTAGGGTTCTAAGGTATTACTGATCATACTATTATTCATACAAACGTTCATTATAAATTTCAATTCTAGTTTTCAGATCACATATATGCTTATAACTCAATACAATATCAAATCTTAAAAGAAATTTATGATGTACAACACTGCATAAATAATGTATAATCCAAAATGTATGTATAAGTTAAACATTGTATACGTATACAAAACATGGAACACATCCATAGCTTCATTATTCAATATTAGACTTGTTTTATATATGTCGCGCGTATGCACAAGTCTTGTATTAAATAAAATAAATGTCATTACCTTCCTTTTTATTTATTCATGTGGCATTACTGTTTTAATTATTAAGTTATTCATGGGTCATGCATTAAGGTTATCTAATTCACTCATTATATATATGAACATGTAAGTAGGTATAACTAAACATAACCGAATAGAACTATAAAGCAAATTATAATTTCAATTTAATAATCACCATCACATAAGAGACGCAATATATATAAAGCTCAAACACTTCTTATCATTTAGCAAAAAACCTTTTAAAAACCCTAATGATAATTTAATATCGTTCATGCAAAATTCATTATATTAATAAGCTTCCATTAAATCACAAATAACAACCTTTGCATACACTCTTATATAAACTAGAAGAATTCATAGTACAAAATTTAAATTAAAAATCACATATGCATCATTGGTGCTATAATATATGGCCATACCTACTAACAATACATATTTATATATATAACTAATGCTCATTTATCCAAAATTTTAATGCCACACTTAACTATGTGCACATGCCAAATAATTAACCAAAACTATTTTAAAAATGTATTTAATATCTGTTACCTTTCATTACCGAATGGTAATACTTAAATCTAGGCTTACTAAGTATTATATCTATGCATATACGAACCTAAACCAAAGCATAAAAAGCAATTTCACATATGTATATTTCATCTTAACTCAATCACATCCAATCTAATCTAACATGTTTATGATCAAATCTACCATGTTATTTACTAAGTCATAAACTAACCTTGATATACAATCATATAGCAACACTTATAAATACTCATAACTTATGGCAACATGACCCAAAATAGATTTAAACCATAACTAATCTGAAAACAAAATCAAGCAAGGTAGTTAAGCCATTTTCGCATGGCTAATATACAAACACATTTCAAAGTAGTTAACCCAAAAGCCAGTCTATACAGGCCATAATTTAAGTTTAGCTTAAAGGTACCAATGCAGTAGACAGTGTGATGGCTGACTGTAACGCCCCAAACCCAGCCTAGACGTTATGGCCAAGTCTGACGTGTCACATTGACTTATGGTTGATTGTGTTCTTTATTTAAGGTAATTAGGGTGATTTTGTAAAACAATGGTTAATTGTTGACTAAGAAGAAGAAAGAAAAGAAAAAACACCGATTAATTAAGACTTTAGGTTATCCATTTGTTACGCTCGTTGTGTTTTGAAAACGTTTATTAATTTTGAACAAAAACCCACACAACCTGAATCTAACAGTTTAAATCGAGTATAAGTAAAACAATTAATAAAACCATAAAATTTACGAGCGGCCTTATTACAACTTAAAACCCTAAACAATTAAAGTAAGTAAAGGCTGGTCAAAACACATGAAGAGAACCGAATTTGCAGAACATGTGGCCACTCCAAATCCCTCACAGCTCCAAGTCCATTATGGTTGGGGATTTCTTGCATGGATGAAATTAAGGGGTGAGTTTGGAAAACTCAGTGTGTAAAATAACCCAACCATAGTCCAAATCAGTTCAAACCACAGAAACAGATTAAGTTGGGCCTTAGCCCTATACAGAATTCAAAATGAAGCCCATAAGCCCATAACAGATACAAAACAGATATATCATGTATGCAGAAAACCCAACCCATATCCATCCGTATACACCCCCGTACCAACCTTACACCATGTGAGGAGACAACTCGACCCACCCATCCGCTACACACCACAGAATTTGTAGCATGGCTGCCAGAACAGATATTGTGACAGAGTTACCAGATACAGATATTTGTGGCATAGCCACCAGAACAGATATTTGTGGCATAACCACCAGAACAGATATTTGTGGCATAGCCACCAGAACGCTTCCTCCATCAATATAACCCATATCCCATACAACAGATATACATGTCATGGCATACAACATACAGAATCAGAATATCATGCATTCCAGGCAAAATTAACCTAGGGGTATAACGGTCACTTTGCACCTATGGGTATAATGGAAATTTTCATACTTAGGGGTATTTTAGAAAATTTACTATTTTAGGGTTTCATGCATGTTACAGACATTACCGTATTAACAGAAACACTTACCGAGCATTTTTACCAAATTGGGCCTGTTGGCCCATTAACCCGATTTCGGCCCATTAAGCCCAAGTATACCGAAGTGCACGAAATTGCGCACTCTGCAATCTTACCGCTTGAGATTTTCAGGATTAACAAACAACTATCTCACGAGCGCTCACACGCTCGCAAGTTCACAAAATGCCGGCTCTTCGGCATTTCGGCTTTTCGACTTTTGTCGATCTAGTTTATAAGTGGGTGTCGTTTACACACCTGTTTTGCGACGAATAGACGACAGGATCCCCTTATGATATCCTACAATCGGTTACCCATATGTTAGACTACAAGTCGATAACTATCATGTATTAAACTCCTTACCATATTCGGCCATTAACACCTTAGGCCCTAAAGTTCTTACCTTTGCCGAAATTTAGACTAGATCTAGATGTCCAACAGTGTTAGCCTTCAAAGCCCTTTGCTGAATATCCCCTTGTCCACACTAGCACACACAAAACCAAAAGAAAGAAGCCAATACGCCCTTATTCCAAACGTTAGCCACCCCTAGTTGATAGGGATTTCGGCTTTTACCTTAAAACATGAGTAACTAATGAAAGATTCAAGCACTTACCTAAAACGTTATGACACTACTCCCGATCTACTGTAGATCCAACCACCGCACAAGAACAGAAATGTAACACCCCGAATTTGGGCCTAGAAGTATTGGGCCTTGAGTGCGGGTCCGTAAGGAGGTTGTATATAGGTATTTAATTGTGCAATGAAATGACACAATTAAATGTCTGCTTTGGTGGTTAATGGCCCTGAGAAGTGTTAGAGAAATCTTGGGTTCAAACTTGGGCTTTAGCAAAAATTTTGGTATTAAGTGAAAAAAAAAAAAACCTGGATGCTTGAATGAGGGCTTTTAAATTATTGTGTTAAATAAATGACACAAGGAAGCTTGTAGTCTAGTGGTTGTGGCGTCATTGAGGTTGTATGGGAGCCTGGGTTCAAGCCTTGGCTCTTGCAATTTATTTTGGTTTTTAAGGAACTGGACTTTGGCCTTTAGACCTTATAATTAATTGGGGATAAAACATGACACAAAAAGCCTTGTGGCTTAGTGGCAAGTAGCGTGTGGAGCATCTGAGGGGAGGCATGGGTTCGAATCTCAAGGCAAGCAATGAGCATTTATTTTGCAAACAGGGGGCGACAAGAGTTGGTGTTGAATTTAAACTCTGATGTTGGAGGGATCCCACATCGGGAAGCTAACATAAGAGTGGTTGTGAAGCTGGCTTTAAATAGAGGGAACCATGAGGAGAGTAAAGGTACCTTTCTTGGCTGATCCCTTTCGCAGTATGGCATGCTCGTTTGGGTTGGGCGTCGGCTAAGAGTACTCAGAGCGTGGATTAACTCCAGTCTCCTATCAGGTGTGTATTTCTCACTACTCTAGCTGCAGGATGGCTACTTCGGGCCGCGATGGGCCGAAAGGGGCCATTTGGGCTCAATGGGCCTACGGGCCCAATTGGATAAGTTGTTTGATTGTGTAGTAAATATTAGACTAGGCTAGGTGAATCGCATATTTGTGGCTAGGTTTGGGCTAAAAGGGCCACACGAGTGTGTGGGCCCATTTGGGCCGAGAATGGGTTTTAGGGCCATTTGTATTGTTATCCCTATTTAGAATACTTTAGTTTACCAATTATTGAAATGCCCTCGACTTGTAAAATTACCAAAGTACCCTCGATTTATAGAATTATCGTTTTACCCTCGATTTACAAAATTACCATTTTACCCTTAATTTACAAAATTACCGTTTTACCCTCGATTGTGAAATTACTGAAATACCCCTGTAGGATAGAATTACCAAAATACCCCTAGTTTGTAAAATTACCAAAATACCCCTAGTTTGTAAAATTACCAAAATACCACTACTTTGTGAAATTACATAAATACCCTCAATTTGTAAAATTACCAAAATACCCCTGATTTACAAAATTACAGAAATACCCTTAACTCTCTAAAAATTATAGAAATACCATTGGTTTACAAAATTACTGAAATACCCTTGGTTTGTAGATTTACCAAAACACCCTTGTAGGATGAAATTACTAAAATACCCCTAATTGGTAAAAAGATCGTAAAGCCCCTGTAGGGTAAAGTGACCGTAATACCCTTGTATGGTAAAATGACGAATATGCCCTTATGTTCCGTATGGTGATGTGCTTAGGATTTACATATATTGATATTGGATTAGTTAAGTTTGAGTGACAGTGGTGGTTATCGTAGGTGATTGATTATGGAAACGTTTCAACTTCAACCCATAACATGGTGTGTACTAACCCTCGTAGTAGCTTAGATTAATATCTGTGAGAAGCTTAAATGCTAAAATACCAGGCATTTCGGGAACTTGTAATGTTGCGTGTGGGTATAGATACGATAAATACGATAAGGTCGGTGTTTGGATCGATGGAGCAGGTAAGAACTCAATTTTGTGCACGATGGTAATTTGGGCCTCAATGTAAATTTGGAATTGGGCCAAATGGGCCCATTTAGGTAAAATTGATAGAAAATGGAATTTGGAAAAGTTGCATGTTAACACGGTTAGTACTATGGTAAAATTTGGGTTAAGCAGGCTTAGTGGGCTAAATCAGCATTCGTAGGGCCCATTAGGGGTTTTGGGCCCAAAAGCCCGAATTTGATAAGTGGGTTAAAGATCATTGTTTAAACACCCAGAAATATTGACAAATGTAATGAACATGGAAAACCCTGATTTTTGGTAAAATTACGAAAATACCTTTATAATATGAAAAATGATTGTTTTGCCCTTGTGGGCAAGTGACTGACTTGGACTGTGTGGTTGACGGATTTGATTGTGAATATATGTTGGTGATATGAATGACTTGACTGTGATTGTTTGATTCAAATATGAGCATGACATTCTGCATACATGACATATTGCATGGGATATGGGTTATATTGATGGAGGAAGTGCTAAAAGGCTCTGCCCTGGCCATCGAAAAGGGCTTATGCCCCAGGTTCATCGAAAAGGGCTTATGCCCGATTATTAAAAGAGGCAAGGCCTCGGTTATATGATAAAGCGGCTATCTTTGCCGGTGGAGAGTTTGGTTGGGTAGGTTGAGTTATTCCCCACATGGAGAGCTTGGTTGGTACGGGTGGAGAGTAGCGGATGGTGGGTTGAGTAGTCTCCCCAAATGGGCTTGCATACATTCATTGACATTACATGTGATATTGAAATGGGCTTGCATACATTCATTGACATTACATGTGATATTGAAATGGGCTTGTATACATTCATTGACATTACATGTGATATTGAAATGGGCCTAAGGGCCATACCGTTTACAATAAAGGCTTGGCCCGGTGATATGATTTATGAAAAGGCTTTGGCCCGAGACAGATTAAGCGAAAGGCTTGGCCCGGTATATGTCAAGACTAAATAGGGCTTTGGCCCGCATTGTATGCGATACTGAGTGTTATTTCTTTGTTTGTTTGTTATTGGGATTACACATCGAGTTTTCGTAAACTCACCCCATTTCTAAGCGTGCGGGTAATCCCTAAGCTTAGATGGTTTGGAGTGCGAGGACTCGGAGATGGCCACACTCATCATTTACATTCTGTTTCTTTTAATTGCAATAAGTAGCCGATTTATTTCTTTATAAGTTTTATCTTATTAATATTATTATTTGGTTTTGGGTTGCAATAAGGCCATTTTAATTATTTTTCTTGGATTATTTTATCTTATACCCTATATTTTTCTAATAACAATATGAGTTAGACCTAGGGCGTGTTTCCAAAATGATAATTGTTTTCAAATTAACGTAACGATACAATTAATCGGTTTATCAAAAATATCTACTTAAATGAATTCCAACTCGTTTTTCTCAAAACCTAACCTAGCACCAAAGTGTGGCAATGGTTGTAGGCATGTCTAGGATTGGATCCAAT
Source organism: Gossypium longicalyx (assembly GCA_025698465.1). Lineage (NCBI taxonomy): Eukaryota > Viridiplantae > Streptophyta > Magnoliopsida > Malvales > Malvaceae > Gossypium > Gossypium longicalyx. Next base: position 51,966,652 of record CM046995.1, read on the forward strand.
CAAGAGCTTGGTACTTAAGCAGCCTTCTAGGCTCACCTCCTCTGTTTCGGATACCTACCTGGTGCACAGCTTCCATTCACTTTATTAACTTAGCAAAGACTATCTTTTAAAACACTAAGAAGGACGTTGAAAGAGGCATGGGTTTTCTTAAAAACTTCAATGTGACACGTCGTATCCGGCCATAACTTCTGCGCCGGGTTTGGGGTGTTACAAGAAAAGTATAATCAAAGATTCGGCTTCCGAAGTACCTCAGTGTAGAAAAGTTTCGGTTTGAAAGAAAGGATGAGAGGTTCGGCTTTAAATGGGATTCGGCTAACCAGCTTTGATAAGGGTTAATGAGGAAAAGAAGAAGAGAAATATGGAGGATATAGGTTTGGCTAAGGAGAAATCGGCAGCAGGTATTTGGTTTTAAGGGAAAACAAAGGTGAAGAAGATGAGGGTCGATAAGAAAAGAGAAAAGAAGAGGGGAGTAGATGAGAGAATTCGATTTTGAAGAAAAGAAAGGATGATAGTTTTTGTCTTACAGAATTCGGCATAAGTGTAGAGTGTAGGTTTCGGCTTCTAGCAAAAGAAAGAAAAAGAGAAGAACCTAAAGTACCTTACCCTATTTCGGCAAAACAGGAGAATGACCAAACAAATCCCGAAAATGCAGAAAAACAATTCGGCAACCACTAACCCAAATGCCGAGATTGCCATCACTAAGAGACCTAGCCGAATTTGCACTTACAGAGTCCCCTAATGGCCAACTCTTGCTTCCTACTCAGACTCCTTGATTTTTTCCCCTTATCCCTCCTTTACTCAATCCCCTAAACAACTCAAACTTTTCCTGACAGAGTTTCACCTGAGTTCCATCACATACCATTCCTGCTCATAAAAAAAATAATACCTTTATTTGCTTACCTTGTGACTTGAACCTTAGCTCCCCCTTGACTTCCACACGCCACCTTTTAGCACCTCAGTGGCGTCACCCTGCCACTTTACCACAGGTCTTCTTGTGGCCTATTCTACCAATTTAATCTTAAAAGCCGAATACACCAGAACCCCCTTCTCTTTTAAAATCAAAATTTATTAAATCTACCAGATTTTAACTTAGAGTTGGGCCTTCTAAAGGCCCACTAACATTCTTAAACATGATTTATACAATCAGATCATACCAAAAATCAAGATTCACCAAAACTCACAGAAATCCCGAAAAGTCCCGAAAATTAGGGCGTTACACTGACAATCCCGAGCTTGTAGCTTGACTTCAAAATCTCTAAAACAGAGTAAACATAGCACACAAGGTAAGCTATCAAAGCTTAGTAAGTCATAAGCAAATAAACAACTCAATATCATAATTGACTCTTGTTAACTAAATGAAATGCATTAACATTTTCATGCTTGACCTCAAACTTGTAAATTCTGTATATAATACATTCGTCATTGACCATTATCCACCTAAGCCGAATACACATTATGATCATTTAACACCTTATAAATTAACTTCCAATCAAAGAGTCATAAATAACCACACATCCATTTACTCATTTATACAACCTAAGAATCATCAAATGACATCTCATGTATAATTAACATCTTGGTAGCCGAATACACAAATTATATATACACATATTAAGTAACATTTCAACACTACACAAATTATTTATTCACAAGCTGAGTACATATATCAAATACACATGGATTCTTCATTTGCATTGTACACAATTTATAGCACATATCCAAAGTACTTTCTTACCATATCTTAAGTAGATATCAAGTTAATTCATACCTGACCATTTAGCTTGTATTATACGATCCGTACACAATTTGCCTTTGCCCTATGAACCATTCGAAATTGGATAGGACACTCGGATAATTATATAAATCATACAATGCCAATGTCCTGGACGTGGTCTTACATGTAGCCGCATATCGATGCCACTGTCCCAAATAGGGTCTTACTCGTAAACACATATCGGAATCAAAAATCGATACCATGGTCTTACTCGCACACATATATCAGAATCCTATGTCATGACATATGTATCCTAGCTATTCCTAAGGTTCATACGGGGCTTCCAGACGTCGTATTTCGGTCGAATCGAACTCGAAAGTGTAATAGCCAAATTTAATCATGTTTGGCCACTACATATTTAAATTCTAACATTTCATATTAGCATATAAATATAACATTGAATTACCAATAAACACGTCTATTTGCTTATAAACTTACCTCGGATGATACAAAACGAAATCAGGCAGCTAGTCGACAACTTTCGTTTTTCCTCTATCCAAATCCGATTTATTTGGTTCTTGATCTAGACATATTCAAATTAAGCTCATTCAAACATATTTTCATTCAATTTAGTCCAAAAACACATAAATGGGTAAATCACCATTTTACCCCTGACATTTTCAATTTTTACAATTTAGTCCCTATTGCACAAAACAAAAAATACACAAAATTTCAAGGTACCCATGTTTGGCCGAATATCCCTAATGTTCATTCAAGTCCATATATTTCATTAATTTCACGTTTTAGTTCCTCAAATTATTATTTTTGCAATTTAGTCCTAATTACACAAAATCATCAAAAAATTCCAATACAAAACAAGTTAATCTAAAACATATCTTTCATTTTTCATCATCAAACAACAAAAATCACAAACTATCAACAATGGCACAACTCAAAATATTCATCAAAATAAAAAATTAAACCTTGGGTTTTGTAGTACTCGAAGCAACGATCTCTAAAACGTAGAAATTATCAAAAATCAACTAAGAACGAACCTTGAATCAAAATGAAAAAGATGGCCAAACTTAGCCCTTGTTCTTTCTTTGTTTCTTTTGTTTATAATCAGTGTAAGAACAAAGAAAATAATGTGATTATAGCTTTTTTTTATGATATATTAACATATATATATTAAATTATTACTATTTTACCTAACTACCCTTAATGAAATAATAATATTATATAACCTATGTCCAATACCGTCCAACATCATATAAATGGATTAATTTCATCATAAAGACTCCAAATTAGAAAACCATTAGTAATTCGGCCCTTATACAAATTACCACTTAATTTTTATTTTACGCGATTAAGTCCTTTTATTTAATCGGACATCTAAACGACAAAATTAAATCATGAAAATTTTACAGATATAAATTCACACAAAACAAACAAAGAAAATAATTTTAAAATATTTTTTTGACTCGAATTCGTGGTCCTAAAACCACCGTTTCGATTAGGGTCTAAATCAAGCTGTTACATAAAATCATACCATTTCACCTGTTTACACATTCACAAAACATCATAATACTCAAGACTTCTCCTATTGCATGCCACTTTAACCGACTTGAAACAAGTACAAAATGACTACTAAGGTATAGATGATAGTGTGTGAGCTTCCAAGCAGATCCAATCGATGCAACGTTTCCAAGAGTCTTAAAAGATCAAAATAAACGAATAAGCATGAAAAAAGTTAGTAAGTTTGATAAGTAAACTCATTTGCTATCAAATACCAAATTTCCAAAGGGCGTTAACCTTTATTACACCGGCTATAAGCCTGAATAACACCGAAAATAAGCCTACTAGGCATTAAGACTAAATAACACCGACACTAAGCTTGCTAGGCACAAAGCCGGAATAATACTGACACAAAGCCTGCTAGGCACTAAGCCTGAATAACACCGACACTAAGCTTGTTAGGCACTAAGCCTGAATAACAGTAAGATTCAACATTTAAACATCAATACATAATAGAATTTAAAGATTAAATCACAAACAAGGAGTTAAATGCAACTATACATAAATATAAAATGAACTTACAAGACTAGTTTGCAATGATCGCAAAAGCATAGGAACTACTCCAAAATCTTTCCATTTCCATTATTGTCAACACGCTCGTGATCTAAAACAATAGTTTCATTCAATTAAGTACTTATAAACTTAAATTTAATACATAATTCATTTTTATGTAAAATTATGAATTTACCCCTCCTATTTTAACTTTTTTACAAATAGGTCCTTAAGCTCGAAACTTGTGAAACTACTATTTTACCCTCCATACATGCTAGTTGAACTTCTTAGGGACTCATATCATCCCACTCAAATCATCATTTCATAATGCTTCCAAGAAATTTTACTATTTTCATAAATAAATCCCTAAGCCCTAAATTAATCAAAAATCACTTAACAACACAAGTTTGTTTAACAACTAATATTAATAATCTACCAATTAACATCACAAACACATCAAACTCATTCATGGCAAGTCCATCAACATTTAGCAGTTTTGCAAATTAACTCTCGAGCTAGCTAGATTAAGCTAAAACGAGGTCAAAAACATAAAATCATTAAAATAAGACAAATTTACATACCATGCAATAGCAAATAGCTTGGCCAAAACTTGCTTCACTCTCTAATGGTAAAATCAATTTTAGATGAAGTAAACAAAGATGATATCTTTCTTTCATCTATTATTTACTTAATTATTCATTTATTTACTAAATTACTACTTTTGCCTTAAAATTTCATTTAAAAAACCATAATACATTTCCATAAACATACCCGAATTAGGGTCTAGTCGAAACAGTGGTTTTGAGACCACAAATTTGAAATAGAAATAATTATTTTATGATTATTTGATGGTCCATGATATGATTGCATGTTTGTGTGAAATTTTCATGAAGAAATTTTATGCCTAAAGTATCCAATTTGAAGTTAGGGACTAAATTGAATAAGTTGCAAAATATGAGTTCTAGAAGCTTTTAGCATGAAATTGCTATGGATTATAAATTAGAAGGTCTTAAATGAAAATTTGACTAATTTCTATAATTTTGGACAAAAATGGACATGCATGGGAAAAAATTTAAATTTTCATAAAAAGGGCATTTTGGTCATTTGGTTAATAAAAGAATAAAAAGGGAAAAATAAGTAAAAATTTGCTCATCTTCTCCAAGTGCTAGCCGAGTTTTTGCAAGGTTTCCATAGCTAGGGTTTTTCAACTTTTCAAACTCAATAGTAAGTGCATCCTAGCCTCTTTTTTAATGTTCTTTGCATTTTTAAAATTGTTATTAACCGATCTAGCCATTTCTACCATTTATTTGAGCTAGGGTTCATGTTTGGAATTTGAACCATGTGTGACATGCTTATATTTTTATGTTTAATGAAAGAATATGCAAGTTTGATGTGAGTGCAACATCTTTTACTAAGTAATTTTTAGTGAAAACACCTAAAAAGCACTTATTTGTAAAAGATATAGAAATGGGTAGTAGAAATGCGATTTAATGAGAAATGTGGGCTGATATGAGTTAGAATATGAATCGACTAGGCTTGGGTAACCAAGAAAATACATGCATTTCATTTTACGAGCCTAGGGACTAAAGTGTAAATAAGTAAAAAGTTAAGGGTAAAAAGATAATTTTACCAAAGTCTGAATCATCGGTCAATTCAAACAATGTGTGTATTGAACAAGCTAAATTTGGCATTATAGATCAAGAAAAACGTGATTCGAGTCTTGATCGTGGGGAAAACAAGGTTTAGGAGGATTAGGCTCGTTTCTATCATTTTGTACCAAGGTAAGTTCATATGCAAATTATGCAATATGTACCATATTTTAAATGCTTTAATATTGCATGTATGGTAAGTACATATATAATTAATGTGATGCTGAATCATGAGTTTAATGCTTAAATTTTATTATGAATTATACTTTGATTATTCCATGAGTATGCAATTGGTGTTATGGATATTGAAATCGACATTACAAGCAAGTTCAACGAAAATATGGTAACAAAGAATCCTGTTTAAACCTTAGGAATAGTTTAGGATACAAGTGACATGTCACTAGGGGCTATGCGATCTGAGCTTATTAGTTATGTTGTTTGAGCTCATGATATATGTGACACATGTTATGGGGTTCCGGGTGCTGGTCTTGTATGTACTACCAGTGGCTAGGTATTCTGGCATGTGTTGTGGATACCTGATAGCTTGTGTGAGTAGCCCGTGTAGCTACATCCTAACCGACAGCTCGAGTGAGCAGACCCATGAGTAGCTCAAAAGCGAGCAACATGTGATATGTGATATGAGGTAGCGTTGGCTACATATGAGGCACTTAGGTGCGAGATTCTGATGTATTCGATGGTATTCCAAGTGTTCAATGGGTAGCCCAAAGAGAAGTTCAATGAGTAATCTTAATGAATACGTCAAAGACGAGAAAGTAAGTTATTATGTACAAGTGGTGTAACGCCCCGAATTTGGGGCTAGAAGGATTGGGCCTTGAGCATGGGAACTCATAAAAGTTTATGTGTGCGAGAAATATCACAAATTGCATGTTGGCTTTAGTGGCTAAGTATTTGGGCATATTTGGGAGTGTTGGAGAAGTCTTGGGATTTAGCTAAATTTTTGAATTAAGTGAATAAAACCCTTGGTACTTGGAAGTAAGCCTTTTAAATAATTAAGATTAAAATGTGGCACAAGATGAGCTTGTAGTCCAGTAGATTGTGGCGTCATTAAGGGGGCAAGGGTGCTTGAGTTCGAGTCACTCTATGCACAAATGTGTATTTATTTTACTCTTTTGTTGTGTGAGTGGTGGAGTTTGAATAAAACACTACAAGGGTGGTTGGAATTTGAACTGGTCAAGGAATGGATTATGGAGAAAATCAAGGAGAAGATTGGGGAGGAAATCATGGAGGGATTTTAGGAGGAAAAAGGGGAGTTTGAATTGAGGTAAGACTATGCCGAATTTTCTTGGGAGGTACTCAGAAATTCGGTTAGGGAGGGTGCCTTTCATTTTTCGGCTTTTGGTGATCTTTTTTTTTTGTTTTTTTCCTTTGCAACATCTTAGCCGTATACTTTCCTTGAGTGGCCAAATACCTTTTGACCTATTTTCATAACTCCTTCATTTATTCTTTTGAGTACTACGATCAATTCTATTCTGCTTCTTTTTCTATTTTCACTTTGGCATTCGTTCACCCATACTTCCCCTTTCGGTTAGCCCTCTAGTTGTATTCTCATTTCTTTTGAGTTCTTGGCAGATACTTTTTTCTTCTTCCTTTTTGTCATTTCCTTCGGTTTTTATCAAATGACTATTCTTTTGCCCCTCTCTTACTCATACTTCGGTGTAGCAATATTTATCCATCAGATCGGTAAGTACATTTGTTTCTTTTGTTTCTCTTAAGGGATATCTATTCGCTTTCTTCTTGTGCTGATTATAACCAAATAATTCCTCTCACTTACGTGTCGAATTCTCCCTCTCTTATCATTTGGATATTGTTTACTTGGTTTGTTTCTAGAATTCTCGATAAGCAAAGGGGGTTTTAGCAATAAAGTGATGACAGTGGTGCCGACTGGGAGTGGACGCGTAGCTTTTGCCCCAAGTTTAAGCGACGTAGGGTGTCGGCAGTTCGAGACTTTTCACCAGGTTGCGAAAGGGTGACTGCACCAAACTTTGGATTAAGTAGGCAAATCACAGTTGACCGTTTGAGTCAAGGCAAGTGGTAGTCAGTCCTTCGGCTAGGGGTTTGGTTAATGTTCTTTTAACTCTGTTGAGAAGTGATTAACTGTTGTTATGTTGAATAGGTTCCGATGCTTAAGAATTCTTAGTACTCTACGTGATCAGGTGTGTCACCATATGCTATGTTTGATGATCGGTTGAAAAATCGAAAGTGTGTGTACATACAACATCTTAACTCTAGATCAGCAAATCCCGAAATGCCGAAAAGTCGAAAAGCTGAAAGAACGACAACGGTTGCTACACGAGCACGCGAACGTACGTGTGGAAAATCTGATGTGAGAGTAGAGCCCACCATGAGCAAACTTATAGGTTGTGGCCGTAATAGGCCACGATGGGCTGAGTTGGGCCGTACGGGCAGAATGGGCCCATAGGCCCTAGATGTGTAAAACTTACCAATAGGTGGGAAAACTTTGGACCGATCGTGTCACTCACATGGCTTGGATCGAAATCTATGAGCTTGCTTAAATGGGCTTTGGGCCCAATCATACTGTTAAAGGTTGCACGGGTTACACGAGACGACTATGAACCTATTGATGGGTCAGTAAGCGTACTTAGATCCTAATTTATGAAATGATGTTATGCCCCCAAAAGGAAAATTGACTAAAATGCCCCTACATGTCATATGATTGTAGTTCTATGCCATTTATGATATGTTTGCATTCATGTGATATTATGCTGCATGGGGGACGGGATCATTGATTTGGAGGAAGTATATGATTTGTTAGGGTCGCATGGTCACTTGATGACTGTGGATCCACTGACGGCCTAAAGTCATTATGTGATTGGCAGCTCTGCTACGAAATTGGTTAGTGCCGCAACCGGTGCTACATCAGGAATGTAGCGATGAGTGGGCTGATTAAATCCCCATAGGAGTGTAGGGTTGGACGGGATACGGAGTGCAGGTTTGGTTGGGTATTTGTGCATTGCATAATCTGATTTTGATTATGACATGGGCTCGGGCCCAACTAACGCTACTATGGGCTAAGGCCCAAGTGCCACCATTATTGTAATGAGCTTAAGCCCAAATTGATGTGATGCATGCTTTATGATCGATGAGGTTTGTACACACTGAGTTTTCGTAAACTCACCCCCTCTTTTAAATTTTTTAGGTAATCCTCAGTAGGCGGTTCGACGTATGGGAGGACTCGGAGGTGGCCAAAATACGAACAGCTTTAAATTTTTGTATTTTCTTTTACATACTTAAATTACTTTCTCTTTGGTTTTTGATGTAATAAGGCCTTTTCTCTAATTTTCTAGCTTTTAATTTGGGGGGTTTTTTAACTATTATGATTTATTTCTGTTAAAAGTAGAGCGCGGTTTTCCAAAATGATATATGTTTTCATAACATCACATCTTCGCAACATTGTTGAAATGCTTCCACAACAAACAAGTTTTTTAAAAGTAAGGCTAGTTTAAAATGGTTAATAAATAATTAAGTTGACTTTAGAATTAAACAAATGGGATTTTCTCTTTCAAGCGAGATTTATTAATATGACAAGATTTTTCGAAAAAGCATTTTAATGTGACACACTAAATTCGGTCATAACGTCTAGGCCAGGTTTGGGGTGTTACAAGTGGGCACAGGTATGTACATCGAACTCATGAGAATACCATGGGATATGATGAACTTGTGGTAAGAATATATATATAAAGAATAATTTTAAGTGATTTGATAATAAAATGCAAGATTATGTTCATTATGTTTAATGTATGATTAATGCTTGTTTAAATTGCATTTTATTTGCATGTGAGCTTACTAAGCTTTAAAGTTTACCCCCTTTCATTTCCCTTTTCTTATAGTGTCGCCAAGCTAGCTCAGGGATCGGAGGACGTTGGACTTTTCGACCACACTATCAATTGGAAAATTGGGTAGTTAGTCTTAACATTTTGAGATGGCATGTAAAGGGACTTGGTCTTTTTGTTATATGTCATATTGGTTTAGCCAAATGTGTTGGCTTATGTTATTTGATTCATTTTATATATAGCCATGTGATATGGTTCATATTGATTATTTGGGTTGTAACCATAATTAATTATGCATGCATGCAATGTGTTATGCTTGATGTGGTTGCTTTTGGATGATATGTGATATGAATGGCATGTGTGCTTAATGAATGAATTGTGGCTAATAAGTATGACCAAAGCTATGGTATAATTGAGTAAATTGAAAGTAGGTTTATCATGATGAATAAATATGAAATTGGTATGGAATGCCATATGGAAGCATGATGGTTTGGATAGGTGATATGTTGACATTACAAAGTCATGGATTAATCATGTTTATGAGTATTTGAGTGACTAAATATACTATTTGCATGTCATCAAAAATGTATGAGCGAGTGAGCATTTAAGGGTGACAAATGGCTTGAAAAATTGCCTCAAAGTTGTCCACATGGGTAGACACACGGGCGTGTGTCTAAGCCGTGTGTGACACACGGTCTGCCCAATGGGCGTGTGATTCAACCGTGTGTCCCCTGCACCCTAATTAGGTGAAACAGAATGCCCAGTAGTAAACACACGGGCAGAGACATAGCCATGTGTCTCAGCCGTGTGAAGAACACGACCTCAAAACCTGGGCGTGTGCCCAGGCCATGTGAAGTCTGCACTTAATTTTGGAATTTAATTTGCCACACGGCCGAAGCACACGGGCGTGTAACTTAGCCGTGTGATCTTATTTGGGTGATGACATCATAGTCAGAGAGTTACACGGGTGCGTCCCAAGCCACATGGGCGTGTGTGGCCACACGGCCTACCCACACGGGCGTGTGACTCTCCAAAGTAGGAATTTTTTTTTAAGTTTTTCAAAAGTTTTCTAAAGTTCTCGGTTTAGTCCCGAACCACTTTCGGTGTATGTTTTGGGCCTTGTAGACCCATATAAGGGACAATTTGCATATGTATGAATGAATTTAATTTGAACAAAATTTTATGGCTCAATTTTGTATGTTTGTCTATGTTTAAGTCCGGTAACGACTCGAACCCTGTCCCAGCGTCGGATACGGGTAAGGGGTGTTACAAGAGAATAGATCCAACTAATTTTCTTCTCAAAATACTCTCTCAATTAACCTAAAATTATACTCAAAAGTAGCCAAAAATATTCTAAAATTTCTCAAGCCTCTTAATTCAAAATTTTCAATCAACAAATTTAAAGCGAATCAAAGGTATTTTTATGATGATTAGAAACATTTTTACATGATTTGAGAGTTAATTAAAGGATTTTTATCAATGTCATCTTCTTCCAAGAACGCATGGTTCTTTAATGGTGGATTTTGAATTTTGAGAGGAAATCCATAAATCAATGGATATTCCAACTCAAAATGGATCTATTAAAATATTTTTGATATTATTTATCAAGATTAAACATAATTTGTGAGGTAATTTGAAGAAATCTGAATTTCATCATCTTCATGAACCGATTTCCCAGATTTTTGTGAAATTGATTTCAATGTGAAATTCATGCTTAGTTTATGTGTATTTGGTTTAGTATTGATGTTTGGAAGTGATTAGGAGGGCTGGAGAGATCGATTTTGTGAGGAATCGAGTTTTCAACTTGATATTACGAATCCTATAAGGTATCTTTGTGTGAAAATTTCAATTAGCATAGTTAATTAAAATTTATGTTTATTATATCATTGGAAAGGTGGTAATGTCTACTTTACCTCTGTTGAAGCTCCAAATCTTAAAGAGGACTGAGATAACCAGAATTAAAGCTTGAATTGCTTAGTTGATCACTTGTTGTGTAGAATAAAATTGTGTGGTTAGTGTTTCTAAGGGTGATTTAGTAAATTGACCATCAATTATGTTCAATTAGTACCTTTATTAATGATTACAATTAATTAATTATGGATGAATGGTTGATTTGCTAGATTGGAATTAAATGTGCAAAAATTGAATTTGTATTGAAAAAAAATGGTAAGTGATTTTTTGGGTGGTGTTGTGCTATTTAATTAGATTAATTTTAAGGATGATTTTAAGCATGTGTACAGAAAATTTTTATCATGATATGTTGGTGTTACAATTGGTAATTGAATATGGGAAATTGGAAAATGAATTGCTTGACTTAATTGGATGGTAACTGGCTATGTTACAAGTTATACATAATCATTTCGTCATATTAAATTGAGCACAATAATGACTAATTTATATGCTATGTTTAACTGAATATATTGGCAACATGCATGGTGGATCCATTGGATATAGTTGGCATGCCATAAGATTTGTGGGTACTCACCTTTATTTGTGACATTGTAAGTATATGGCTCTAGGTGGACTGATTTTTTTGGAGTAGATAAGGGAGTTTTAAGCATGAGTCTCCATTCAAAGGGTTATTTGAGATGTTATAAGGAAGCATGTGCTTCATCCGCTCAACTCGGTGGACTGTATTTGATATTTGTGGGAGTTTAGAAATCCGTTTATCCAATGTATGATCACCTGATTAAGTCATGAGAAGTGTATGCCAATATTTATTTATGTGTAATTGTTGCTATATCAATTGATGATTGAAAGCCATGAATAATTGATTTTTGGTATTGAAAATGCTTATGGAAAATTTAATTGTCATGTTTCATTATTTTGGCTGATAATTGGTGATTGATTGGTTGTGAATTAAGCATGAATTGGATGTTATTTTACATGTTGTTTTTATTTACATTCACTGAGCTTTTTAAAGCTCACACCTTCATAATTCATGAAGATAATGTCGGGATTGAGGAGCTGAAGAACCGAGCACGAGAGTTCCAAGAGATTTAGGCTTGGTAGAGACTTAATTACCCATTTTAGAGACTGTAATCGGGCATTGAAGAACTCCCTGGAATTAGTTTGATTTTGGTTGTAATTGGACAGTGGACATTTATTCTGGATGGTTTTATAATATTTTTGAGGCATGTTTGAGTTTAATCATTGAATGATTTATGGTGTTTTGTTGCTTGATAACATGATGATTGATAACACAGTGTGTGAAGTATGAAATTTGTACTAAATGAAGCTTCCATCGAGTGGTTTACTAGCGACTAAGGTACTCTACTTGTTTGATTTATTTGGTGTTTGATGTGCGTGAAATTGATTGCCTAATTCTATTTAATTAAGGCTTAATTTATATCCATAAATTCAATTGAAGGTGTATGTAAATATTTATGTTAATTAATCATAGTTAAATCGGCTTTAATTGGCCATTAAAATATGCAAAATTGAGTTTTAAAATGAGTTTTTGCAAAATTAGGTGTAGTGGTTTTCACACAGGCATGTGCCTGTCCACACTGGTGTGTGGGTAAGTGACACGAGCGTGTGGAAATTGGAGCTATCACACACGAAGGTGTCAGATTTCCACATTGGCATGTGCGATCTACCTAAAAGTTTTTTGTGACATGAACACAGTCATTTAATGACACATTGTTTGAGGGACACAACCATGTGGGTTTTGGGGGGTTTTATTTTTTGTCTTTTATAATTTAGTCCTGAAAATTTATTAGTCTAATTAGAGCCTTAGATGATAAGGAAACTTGGTAAAATTTTATGATTAGTCTCGTAATGGGTAAAATTTGATAGAAACACACTTAATTCGTATTTCAAAATAGGTCTTGAAGGTTTGTATTTGTTACAATTTAGTCTCTAATAGTAAAAATTAGACTAGACATAGAAAACAAACTTAAATTGAGCTAAAATTTTTAGGCTTGCATAATTTTGACTAAAAGAAGGTCGGTAAACATTTAGATCTAAAATCGGGTTAGTTTTACCATAGATGGTAAATAACGAAAATGCCTTTAGGTTAAATTAGCTAGAAAAAGTTTAAAATTGGCTCATAATTTGCTCCTACATTAATAAATAATAGTCAAATACGATTGAGTTGTTATAAGATCGGGGTGTGTCTTGTGGTCGTTAGCTAGAGAGTCACTTAGGTGGCTAATGTAACGCTTCGAATTTGTTGTCAGTCAGTCTCAGTGGGGTTTGGGGTGTCACAATTCCTTTACCTCACATGCTAAAATCTTGATCGATTCCTCAGAATATGACAAATCATGCTAAATCTCTACTTCACAAGGAGCTATTATATGTGAAGGATCTTATCTATATCTCTTTAGCATTGAAATATGAAAAACATTATGAATCATTTCAAGCTCCAGGCGTAAAGCTAACCTGTAAGCTACAGGACCTACTTTTTCAATAATTTCATAAGGCCCGATAAACCTCAGGCTCAACTTTCCCTTTTTTACCAAAATGAAGCACCTTATTTCATGGTGAGATCTTTAAGAATACTCGATCCCCAACAACAAACTCTATATCTCTTCATTTTAGGTCAACATATGATTTCTAACGATCAGACGTTGCCTTTATATAGTCATGTATTACACGAACTTTGTCTTCAGTCTCACGAATCAAGTTTGTACCAACTAGCTTGGATTCACTCAACTCTGACCAATACAACGGTGTTCTGCATTTCCTTCCATACAGGGCCTCAAACGATGCCGTTTTAATACTGGATTGATAATTGTTATTATACGCAAACTCTATCAGTGGTAAATATCTTTCCCAACTACCTTCAAACTCAAGAACACATCAACGTAACATATCTTCCAAATTTTGAATTACTCATTCTGATTGCCCATTTGTCTGAGGGTGATACGTTGTACTGAAATTAAGTTTAGTTCCAAGAGCCTCGTTAAGCTTACCCTAAAATCTTGAGGTGAATCTCGAATCTCTATCATAAATGATCGATAATGGAACTCCATGCAATCTGACAATATCAGATACATACAACTCTGCTAACTTCTCTAGTGAATAATCAATACATACTAGAATGAAATGAGTTATTTCGTAAGTCTATCAACTATAATCCATCGTAACCCTCTCCCATTTCCATTCAGGAATAGTGACAGACTATAATAATCCTGACGGTACTTGAGGTTTAACTTTTACCTGTTGGCAAACTAGACATTTAGTCACAAATTTAGAAATCTCACACTTCATACCTGGCCACCAATACATTTTCTTCAGGTCATTAAACATCTTCATGCTACCCGAATGAATGGAGCATGTGTTGTTATGAGCTTCCGACAAAATATCTCGTTTTAACTCGAAATTCTCTAGAATACACAGTCAGTTACGAAAATACTTCATACCATTATCACTTACAATGAATTTCGCAGTTGTATCACTTTGAATCAACTCTCTTTTGGCTACAAACTTTGGGTCATAATTTTCAGATTCCCAAATTTACTAAAGAAATAACGGTCTAGCCCTAAGCTCAGCTATAACAGAACCATCACCGTTCAAAGATAAATGTGTGTTCATTGCTCTTAAAGCAAACAATGATTTATGACTTAAAGCACCTGCAACAACATTTGTCTTTCCAGGATGGTAATCAATCATGAGATAATAATCTTTCAATAATTCTAACCACCGTCGCTGTCTTAGATTTAGTTCCTTCTACATCATCAAATACTTCAAACTTTTATGATCTGTAAATATGTGACACTTTTCACCGTAAAGATAATAGTGCCAAATTTTTAAGGAAAAATAATGGCGGCCAAATCTATGTCATGCAATTCCTCTCGTGAGGTTTCAACTAACAAGAAGCGTAAGCTAAAACCTTCCCAGCTTGCATTAGTACACATCCCAGCCCACTAAACAAAGCATCATTGTAAAAAAAATTCTTTTCCAAACTTAGGTTGTGTCAAAACTAGTGCTTCTGTCAGCATTCTCTTTAACTGGTCAAAACTCTAATGGCACTCGTCTGACCAAACAAACTGAACATTCTTCTGTGGTAACTAGGTCATCGGTGAAGCTATAATAGAATTTTTTTTAACAAAACGACAATAGTAACCTAATAGTCCCAAGAAACTACATACCTCAGAAACATTCTTTGGAGCTTTCCAATTTATAATGGCAGAGATCTTACTCAGATCCATATATATACCTTCCATGGAAACCACATGGCCAAGGAATCCAACTTTCCATAGCCAAAATTCTCATTTACTATCATAACCAAATGGTATTTCGAATAATCTTGTCCATTAATTATGTTACCATAGAATCAATGCAACTTTTATTACATATATCGTAACAAACCATCCCTGATCATGTATATCAACACAACCAAATGATATAGATCAAGTATGGATGTATAGCATGGAAATTACATGCAATATGATCCAAACATGTCTATTTCCAGCTGATTCTTTTTAAACCTTAGTGAGATCAAACCTTACCAAAATCAAAGTGTGAATAAACCAAATAAACTTTATTTCTACAGAAAATAAACTTAATATTCGTAAACTAAAATAATTGAAAATGTTTCTATAACATAAAAGCATTTAAAAGTACAAACTCCCACTAAAACCAAATAACTTTAAATGACCTTACACCCAAATAAGTGGTGTGCTCATGAAAAACCTTGGTGTAGTCCTTTAGTAAGCAGGTCTGCAATCATGGAGTTTGTCCCAATAGGCTTTATAGGCACCTAACCACTCTGAAATTTTACTTTAGCAACTAAAAACTTAAAGTCTATGTGCTTTGAATTTGATGTGCTCTTGTTGTTATTGAAATAAAGGACTACCAATTATTGTCACAATTTGCACCTTAGTGACAAAATTCTTCATCAACATTCCATCAAAAGCGGAGTTTATATACTTCATGATCTCTAACTTATCAAACCTTCGATATGTGAGCATGTAATATTTTGTTCAATGAAGCTCTTGGCTGTTATCCAATGGTCTATACCAGGGTTGCTTAAATATTTTCCTAACATCCCAACAATGTATGCAATGTGTAGATACGTACATACTTGAGCATACATTAGACTCTCCACTCGTGAGACGTAGGGAATCTTATGCATTTCCTTCATCTCAAAATCATTCTTGGGCTATTTTTCGATACTTAACTTATTATTGACAAGCAATATGTCATTAACATATAAAACCAAATATAGAATCTTACTCCTACTGAACTTGTGGTATATATAATTATCAACCAAATTCATCTCTAAACCGAATAAGATAATCATTTGGTAAAATTTTTAATACTACTAATGAGAAGTTTGCTTAAGCCCATAGATGGAGTTTTTTACTTTGTAAATCATTAACTTTGAATCATCAGACACAAATTTTTCTAGCTGCACCACATAAATGTATAATCAATGTTATCAATGAGAAACCATTAACCTTCATTTGAAGCAATTTAAGGATAAAATATTCCACTAAAGCCATTATAACCCTTTTTCTAGTGGACCTTCTTAATGACTTTCGTTCTTGATGTTGTTGAGTTTGTTCTTCTAGAACAACTACCTCATCTTGAATAGAGAATTGTTCAACATTGTTTTATTAAGGTTTTGGATTCACTTCTTGACCAATGATAGGTATGAGAACCTGAACATCATTAAAAGTGATAGTAGGAACTGAGTTAGAATCCAGTTCCTCCTCAAAAGCAATGTCTATAACATTATTTCTCCTTCTAAACTCAACATCCTCAAAAAATGTTGTAGTTCCCGTCTCAAAAATATTTCTAATTGTGGGATCAAAAAACTCATAGCCCTAAATAACTCAGAATAACCAATAAAGTAGTTGCTCACTATTTTGGAGTTCAATTTCTTTTCATGTGGCCTATAAGGCCTTACCTCAACTGGACATCCCCAAATGTGAAATGCTTTAAACTAGTGCAACAGCCCAATTTCAGTGAAATCGAAACAGTGGTTTTTGGACCAAAAATCTGATCCAAAAATAAAGTTTATTTTTATTTTATTATATGGTTCGTATTATGATAGACATGTCATGTGAAAATTTTGATACGAAAATTTTATCGATTAAGTGTTTAATTACGAGAATGACCAAATCGTATAAAATGCAAAAGTTGAAGTCTAGTAGCTATAAGGATTAAATAGCTATGGAATTCAAAGGTAGAGGTCCTTATATGATAATTAGACCATTAAAGAAAAGTATGTAGATCTTTGGTGACTCATCCATGGAAAAATTAGAAAAGAGTAGGGACTAAATTGGAAATCACAAAAATTAAAAGATGATGATTAATTAAAAAGAAATTATCATCTTATTTTCATGTCTTCTTCCCCAAAATTTCCATGGAAACACTAGGAGAGAGGGAGAAAACTTTCCAAGCTTAAAAAGATCCGGGCAACTAACATTTAAGGTTAGATCGAGGAAAAGAAAAGGTTTCAGATTAGTAGATTTTATTCGTGAACAAGTGTCGAGGTAAGTTCGTGTAACTTAATCGAGCATGTAATTATGTTAGTTGAATGTTGTGTTTGTATGTAACGTGACTTATATTGAAATGTATTACTTGAATGCTATAATGGAAAATTCAATACATGCTTGAAATGGTGAAAAAGGGTTAAGTCCAGATTGAATATTGAATTTCGATGAATATATGTGCTTTCCCGGAATGGATGAGGTCCTGCATTTGCTACAGACAAGATTTAGCTCAAACGAGTAATTCTATTGACCTCATTATAGAAAGGATTTAGCCCGGACGAGTAATCCTGATATAATACCTCTCGATTATACAATATGATTAGGGTTTAGCCTAGACTGGTAATCCTCATTGAGCTTGTAATAGCCTAAATTAGAGCCTAGTCGGAATAGTGGTTACAAGACCACAAATCTGAAGTAGAAATATTTATTTTATGACTATTTTAGAGTCCATGATATGTTTGAGTGATTGTGTGCAAATTTTGTTAACTAAATTTTATTGATAAAGTGCCCAATTTTATTATTGGGATTAAATAGCATTAATTGCAAAATATGAGTTCTAGAATATAAGTACTTGTTTGAAATGGGGATTTAAACTAGATGTCTTTAAATGGAAAATAGACCATCATATTCTGGTATGGACAAAACTAGACATGGAAGGGTAAAAATTGAAGCGTTAGTTAAAATGGCATTTTGGTTATTTGGGTGTTTTAAGGCAAAAAAGACAAAATAAAAGCCCAAAAATCTGCTCATCTTCTTCATATGGCTGCCAAAATTTACATGACTCCATGGCTAGGGTTTCAAGCTTTTCAAACCTCAATTGTAAGTGCATTTCAGCCCCGTTTTTAATGTTCTTCGTATTTTTTAAATCCTAAAAGCTTAACCTTTCTATTTCTACCATTTATTTGCATGAAAAATGAAGTTTAAAAAAATTGACGCAAGCTAGATAATAGTGCATTTTGATGTTTAATGGTAGAATAAGGATGCTTGATGTTAGGAGAACGATTTTTGTTAAGTGATTTTCGTTGAAAATGGTAAAAACGGATTAATTAGTAAAAGTTGTTAATGTTTATAAATGTATGAAATAGTGAGAATTTGAGGTTTCCATAGAAGAGAAAATTTTTCAGCATGTCTTAAATCTTATAGAAATCTAATAAATTTCAATTTCTGAGCCTTGGGGTAAATTTGTAATTATGCAAAAGTTTAGGGGCAAAAATATGAATTTTGCCAAAATATGTTTTAGGTCTGAAATGATTAGTACATTAATTAAATGAGTGAATTTTATCATGTTAGATCAAGAAAATCAAGATTTGAGCTTAAATCGAGAAAGTGCGTGGTTAAAGACAAAAAGAGAATAATTAGCCGAAATTTCATTTAAGGTAAGTCTGTGTGATTAAATGAGCATGATATTTATGCCATTGTTATTATACTTGAAATTTACCTTGCTATGATTGTATTAAAGTTTATGTTGATGATATTGTATATGAGAAAGTGATGTCAAATGTCAATAACATTCATGGTTTGATTGAATGCTTGGAGATGTGATAGAATATGATATTCCCTTGAAATGGGCAAGTTGTATGTAAATAATACAACTACATTGTTAACATATGTGTTTGAATGGATATAGCATAAATTGCTTGTTTGTGGAATTGATTATGTATGATGGATATCAAGATAGTAGAACTCCCGTTTGAACCTTAGGAAATAAATCTGATATACATGCCATGACATTCGGGTTAGTTGTGTGCCAATGTAAGACCATGTTTGGGACATGGCATCGACATTAAAATGAGTGCTAGTGTAAGACATGTCTGGGACATGCATCAGCTATGAGGTGTGTCAGTGTAAGACCATGTATGGGACATGGTATCGACACAGATATGTGAGAGCTAGTGTAAGACCATGTCTGGGACATGGCGTCGGCCTCGATTTCGATAGTTAGTGTAAGATCATGTTTGGGACATGGCATCAACTTGATGGATGAGCCAGTGTAAGACCATGTCTGGGACATGGCATCGGCATTATACCCTATGTTTGAGGCTTAGTGAATATCTGATAGCTTTCCGAATGGTTCAACGGTGAGAGTTACAGTTTACGCTGAATGTGAAAGGTTATGACCATATTGTGAGTGGTATAGGTACTTACATGAAATTGATGGGATGTGAATTCAATTCATGTTATATGATTAGTAAGGAATGAATATGAACATGTTGAGTAACACAGGTATGTATGCCAAGCTCATGAGATATGATTTCAGTTTATGATGCACATTTAGTGAAGATGTAAATAGGTAACTCATGCTTATGAGAATGATTTTGTGATGACCTTATGATTATAGGTCTGTACTTATGATGTATGAATATGTAACCTTACCAATGTAGTGAAAATGAATTAATATGGTGTGATGAACGTTGTATCGTTAATTTACACCAAAATAGTTTTGGACAACAACCATAGTACAACTTTAAAAATCCACTAAAAAATTTGGAAATTGAGTTAGAGGCTGAATAAAATATGAAATTATATCCTAACGAGCCTAGTTTCACATAGAAGAAATAGTGTAAGCAAAAGAGTTTCATACTATGAAATATTTTAGTTGTTGTGAGACAGAATCAGAATAACCTTGAAATCCCCTATTCTGATTTGAGAAAATCATTTAAAATTTTACAAAACTAGTTATGAGTTATAATTTATATTATTAAAATTATTAATGAGTCTATTTTCAATAGAAATAGACGGGAACATCACTCGTGTCTTGTATTATGAGATAATTAATTTTTAGTGAAGAAGGGTCAAAACTGTCAAACAGCAAAAAAGGGTAAATTTAAGGAATAAACTGTACTAATTGGCTGAATCAAAAATTCTGAAAATTTTATGGTAAGAAAATATGTGAGTCTAGTTTTAGATAAAATTAATGTAACTTACTTTGGAGTTTCGTATCTCCAGATATAAATAATTTAGTGATTGTGACTCAAGAAAACAGCTTGACTGGAACATGAGTAAAAATGCAAATAGGGTTGTATTTCCATGAGAAGCAAGTTGATAAGTTGCTTATTATTTTCATACGGTCTTACTAAGCTATAAATCTTACTCCCTTCCTTTCCTTTCCTTTAGTGTTTTCAGGTTAGCTCGGGGTTGGAGATCATCGGAGGCAGCATCACACTATCAAGTCGCTACCTTTGGAAAAAAAATGAAGTATATATTAGAAATTTTCAAGTGAGTGGCATGTATAGGGATCTAGTTCATTGACATGCATTATTTTGCTTTGGCCAAATGTGTTGGCTTATATTGAGTTATATGCATATGGCCATGAGATGTGGCTCATATTGATTATGGCTTGTAAGCCTAGCTATTCATGTCATGTCTAATGTTTATAATGTGATTATGTTTGTTTGCCATGCATGGTTAGTAATATGACATGTGTGTTGGATGTATGCTCTATGACCAATTGAGGTGGTCATAGCCATGTAGCAATTGCATGTTATAAAAACAACATGATAATGATTGAACATGAGTGCTTGATGGATAAGTTGGAAACCAAAGTATAATGGTAAGAGTGGCCGTTAAAATGACAAGTCTTATGAATGTGAAATAAGGAATCTAAGCTTGGTATTGCATGATTAGATGCATTACTTGTAAGAGGACACGTTAATGTTAAGGATATATCTTAATAAAGAGTGTTTAATCACTAAAATGATGTCATGATTTGCAATTTTGATGTGCATAAGGTTGTAAGAGATTATGGGTGACATGAAGGCTTAGAAAATAGCCTAAGTGTTGGCTACACGGGCTGAGACAGGACCGTGTGTCTCAACCATGTGAGAGACACGGCCTGGAGACACGGGCATGTGGCCCGGCTGTGTGGCTCGGTGTGCATACTGACGTCATAAACAAAGAGTTAAATGGCTTGAGGACACAGGCGTGCCAAAGGCACACGGGCGTGTCCCTATGTCCACACTGGCGTGTGACCCTGTTTCATGGGAAAATTTTCTAAGTTTTCTTGAAACTTTTTAAAGTTCTCGATTTAGTCCCAAATCGTTCTTGATGAATGTTTTAGGCTTCGTAGACCCAAATGAGGGACAACATGCATGTGTTTGAAAGGTTTTGTGTTAAAAGAGATTTTATAGCCCGATTTTTGCATGAATGTGTATGTTTAAGTCTGATAATGCCTCGTACCCTGTTCTGGCTTTGTACATGGATAAGGGGTGTTATAGAACTCTTTTGAACATACGTTATATAAAGAATTTAGCCTGGAATGGTAATTCTGTTATATGACATGTGGCTCGAGAGTGTGTTTCTTGATTAAGTGCCCTAATGGGTACCCTTGAATAAGAAATTGATGCATTATTAAATCGTACACCTCGAGTGTATTACTTGAGCATCCATCGAAATTTCAATGATTCAACGGACGTAAAACTCTTAACATGGTATGAGAATTACGAGATGAAATGATAATGTCTTGAAAGAATATTGCATGATGAGCTCATCTATGTTTACTTGATTGATATGAAGATTTTGGTGACTAACATGTTTGATTGAATGCATGTGTTTAGGCAATTTTACTAATGGACGGAAAACATGATATTGTATGCTTAGATTTAGTAAACGGGATTGGTAAGTTTAGTTTCTGTTATACGAACTTACTAAGCATGTAATGCTTACTCCGTTTTATTTTCCCTTTTTTATAATGCTCGGAAGCTCACGAAGGTTGGAGATCAATGGAGCATCATTACACTATCAACTAGCTTATTTTGGGTATACATAGAGAAATCATTTTGGTATAATGGCATGTATAGGACAACTTGATGATTAGTGGCTTGATAATGATGCTTGTAATCTAGCCATCTGAACGACTAGTAATGGTTGTTTTGATATACTTGTAATGTCTTGCTATGGTAGCTAAATATATGTTAAGTATTTGAACAAATTATGTCTAATATATGGATTGAACCAAGGTAAGATTGTAAGCATGTACACATGTAATGGTATGCCATGATGAATGATGGAGTTTGTTTAATTTGAATACTTGGAATAGTTGGTATTGGATGTATGTTTCAAGTGCAGGTCATGGGTGTGATTTTAAGGTGAGAAATGAAGCTAGAAATTGCTTCATTTTGTCCACACGGGCAGACACACGAGCATGTTTCTAGACAATGTGTGACACATAGCCGAGTATGTAACATCCCTTACCCATGTCCGACATCGAGAAAGGGTAGGAGACATTACCAGACTTAAACATACACATTCATGCAAAAACCAGGCCATAAAATCTCATTTAATTCAGACCTTTCAAACACATGCATGTCATCTCTTATTTGGGTCTATGAAGCCCAAAACATTTATCAGAGTTGATTCGGGACTAAACCGAGAACTTTGAGAAGTTTCAGGAAAACTTAGAAAATTTTCCCATGAAACAAGGTCACACGCCCGTGTACCTTTGGCACGCCCATGTCCTCAGGCCATGTAACTCTCTATTTATGACGTCAGTATGCATATCGAACCATACGGTCGAGCCACACGCCCGTGTCTCCAGGCCGTGTTCCTCACATGGTTGAGACACACGGCCGTGTTTTAGCTCGTGTGGCCAACACTTAGGCTATTTTCCAAGCCTTCATATTCCATAATCTCTTACAGCCTTATGCACATCAAAATCGCAAATCATGGCATCATTTTAGTGATTAAACACTATTTATTAAGACATATTCTTAACATTAATATGTCCTCTTACAAGTAAAGCATCTACTCATGCAATACCAAGTCTAGATTCCTTATTTCACATTCATAAGACTTGTCATTTTGATGACCACTTTTACCATTATACTATGGTTACCAACTTATCCATCAAGCATTCATGTTCGAACCATTATCATGTTGTGTTTATGATGTGCAATTACTACATGACTATGACCACCTTAATTGGTCATAAAGAATACGTCCAACACACATGTCATATTACTAACCATGCACGGCAAACAAACATAATCACATTATAAACATTAGACACGACATGAATAGCTAGGCTTACAAGCCATAATCAATATGAGCCACATCTCATGGCCATATACATATAACTCAATATAAGCCAACACATTTGGCCAAAAAAAAATAATACATGTCAATCAACTAGATCCCTGTACATGCCACTCACTCGAAATTTCTAATTTATACTTCATTATTCCAAAGGTAGCGACTTGATAATATGATGCTGCCTCCGACGATCTCCAACCCCGAGCAAAACTGAAAACACTAAAGGAAAGGAAAGGAAGGGAGTAAGCTTTATATCTTAGTAAGACAGTATAAAAATAATAAGCAATTTATCAACTTGCTTCTCATGGTAATACAACCCTATTTGCATTTTTACTCATGTTCCAGTCAAGCTGTTTTCTCGAGTCACAGTCACTAAATTATATATATCCGGAGCTACGGAACTCCAAATTAAGTTTTGCTAATTTTCTCTGAAACTACACACATATATATTCTTACCATAAAATTTTTAGAATTTTTGGTTCAGCAATTAGTACAATTTATTCCTTAAAGTTACCCCTTTTTCGTTGTCTGACAGTCTTGATCCCTCTTTACTAAAAATTAATTATCTCATAAGATGGGACTCAGATGATGTTCCCGTTTATTTTAAGAATTCTAAGCATATGAATTATAACTCATAACTATATTTGTACAATTTTAAATGATTTTCTCAAATAAGAGTAGGGGATTTCGAAGTCATTCTGACTTTGTCCCACAACAATTCAAATATCTCATAACATGGACTTCTTTTGCTTACACTGCTTCTTTTATATGAAACCAGACTCAATAATATTTAATTACATATTTTATTCAGCCTTTAACTCAATTTCCACAATTTTTGGTGGATTTTTAAAGTCAGACTATGGTTGCTGTCCAAAACTGTTTTAGTGTAAATTAACGATACTACGTTTATCACTTACTAAGCTATAATAGCTTACTCGGTGTGTTCATGTTTACTCTATTTTATAGATTTTGGATTCAAGTTACAAGCTCGGGGATCGTCAGCAAAGTTCATTACACTATCCAATGTTTCGGTACTTAATAGCTGAACTCGAATTATGGCATGTATAGGCTAGAATATACTTTTGAAATATTGACTACGGTTTGTTTAAAGCCATGCAAAAATGGATAAATTTCCATGTTTTATTTTGGTGTGTTTGCTTATGGATTGAGTTCATTTTGGTTTAAATGATATGTGATTTAAATAAGTATTGTTTGAGTTATGTATTATATGATTGGAATAAGCTTGTTTAGGGTATATTTAGATGCGCATGATATAAGTTATGTTATGTTTTAATGAATGAAACTTGGTTTTGGTCATTAACGATTTAAAAATGTTACTGATGTACGTGTATGTTCGAATATGAATTGATTATGTTGGTTTGGTTTTCATGATAAATGTATGTGTACTTAAAGTGTTTTAATGAAGTTAAATAGTGATAACTTATTGAGATTGTTTTGTTTAATATGGTTTGTAAGTGAAACAATAATAAATGACCAATTGAATAGTGATTTGAGCAATATTAAACCATAGGAATTATATGAGTTTTAGTGTGATGTATAAATGACCTATTTGATGTTAAATGAAAGTTGTATAATGTATATGTTAGTACTTTAATTACGATCATAAAAATTGATTGTGCATGTTATAATGTACAAATACTGAATATAAGTTGATCAAATTGAGTGATTATGTGTATATGGTTTTGTGGGTTCTATTAATGTATAATTTTGGTATGCTTTTGTACATGGCGTGGTGATGAGTGCATGACTTCTAGATATATATGTATATAATATTCTTTGAACATATGTTTTGGTTATAAAATAAAAATATGCTTGATTATGTGGCTTGTTAATTAACCGAAATCAATAAGTTTGTATAGGTAAATTTTGGGCAGTCGAATAAGTAAAAGATTAATGTGGTTTTTGTTCGGTTCAAAATAGTACATTATTTGTAAATTTTGTTTTAATTATTTGAATAGTTTAATTATTTGATTTAATGATGTATATATATATGAATATGAACTGTGTTAACATGAGAATATTTGGAATTGTACTTATGTTCTGTAATGCCTCGTTACCCTAGTCTGGCGACGGATACGGGTTAGGGGTGTTACATGCACATATGACACAACTTTCATCATCATAGCAACATCGTCAAAATCATATCATTCATTTCAAACAAACTGTCATTCATATTCGTTTTACGCCGACTTTCAAGTTATCTCATTTAGACAAGTACACTTATGCATGCACTTTATAGATTCTGAATGATTTTACTTATCCCTTTCACTAAATCAAACAAGTCATGTACATAACATCCTACGAGAGCCAATAAACATGGATAAGCATATTCCAATCTGTACTTTCATTTTGCACATCATCGTATGCATATCATTACAAACATGTAAATCAATCCAAGCAATTTAACACTTATACTCAGACTATGTGAATTTACCAACCATATTCATTCAAATAAGTATACATGAACATTCTTTCTACCTTTATTTTTTAGTAAGTTATCTAAACACATGTATTCACTCGAATAAATCAATCACGTACACCATGGGATTATCAATCAATCATAGATAAGCTCATTATACCATGTACACATTCTATTTCATGTTTCTCATATCACAAATATGTACATATACGTTTCACGAATTCTTCTTCATACCTTTCCGAGTTTCAACTCTTCATAACTGCACTTTATTGAATACTTTAGCATCACTATCTACGTGATCGGGTGTAGCTCAGTTGGAGAGTACCTTGTATACCCAAGATAGTTCTCATTCGCGTCGAGAGACATCACACTACCACAAATCTGTGGCATCTATAGCTAGACTCTTACATGTGCTAGGATAGACCGAGAACTGACTAAACCATAATCTGATACCACTAAATGTAACACCCTTTACCTATGTTCGATGTCGGGAAAGGGTACGAGACATTATCAGACTTAAACATACACATTCATGCAAAAATCAGGTCATAAAATCTCATTTAATTCAGACCTTTCAAACAGATACATGCCATCTCTTATTTGGGTCTACGAAGCCCAAAACATTCATCGGAGTTGATTCGGGACTAAACCAAGAACTTTGAGAAGTTCCAGGAAAACTTAGAAAATTTTTCCATGAAACAGGGTCACACGCCCGTGTCCTCTGGCCATGTAACTCTCTGTTTATGATGTCATCAAGCAAATCGAACCATATGGTCGGGCCACACGGCCATGTCTCCAAGCCGTGTTCTTCACACGGTTGAGACACACGGCCGTGTTTCAGCCTGTGTGGCCAACACTTAGGCTATTTTCCAAGCCTTCATATTACCCATAATCTCTTACAACCTTATGCACATCAAAATCACAAATCACTGCATCATTTTAGTGATTAAAAACTCTTTATTAAGATATATTCTTAACATTAATATGTCCTCTTACAAGTAATGCATCTACTCATGCAATACCAAGTCTAGATTCTTTATTTCACATTCATAAGACTTCTCATTTTGATAACCACTTTTACCATTATACTATGGTTACCAACTTATCCATTAAGCATTCATGTTCGAATCATTATCACGTTGTGTTTATGACGTGCAATTACTACATGACTATGACCACCTCAATTGGTCATAGAGCATACGTCCAACACACATGTCATATTACTAACCATGCATGGCAAACAAACATAATCACATTATAAACATTAGACACGACATGAATAGCTAGGCTTACAAGCCATAATCAATATGAGCCACATCTCATGGCCATATACATATAACTCAATATAAGTCAACACATTTGGCCAAAGAAAAATAATACATGTCAATCAACTAGATCCGTATACATGCCACTCACTTGAAATTTCTAATTTATACTTCATTATTCCAAAGGTAGCGACTTGATAGTGTGATACTGCCTCCGACGATCTCCAACCCCGAGCAAACCTGAAAACACTAAAGGAAAGGAAAGGAAGGGAGTAAGCTTTATAGCTTAGTAAGACCGTATGAAAATAATAAGCAATTTATCAACTTGCTTCCCATGGTAATACAACCCTATTTGCATTTTTACTCATGTTCCAGTCAAGCTGTTTTCTCGAGTCATACTCACTAAAATATTTATATCCAGAGCTACGAACTCCAAATTAAGTTCCACTAATTTTCTCTGAAACTAGACTCATATATATTCTTACCATAAAATTTTCAGAATTTTTGTTTCAACCAATTAGTACAGTTTATTCCTTAAAGTTACCCCTTTTTTGTTGTTTAACAGTCCTGACCCCTCTTTACTAAAAATTAACTATCTCATAATACGGGACTCGGATGATGTTCCCATTTATTTCTCTTGAAAATATACTTATTGATAATTCTAAGCATATGAATTATAACTCATAACTATATTTGTACAATTTTAAATGATTTTCTCAAATCAAAGTAGGGGATTTCAAAGTCTTTCTGACTCTATCCCACAACAATTCAAATATCTCATAACATGGACTTCTTTTGCTTACATCATTTTATTCAGCCTCTAACTCAATTTCCAATATTTTTGGTGAATTTTTAAATTCAGACTATGGCTGCTGTCCAAAACTATTTTAGTGTAAATTAACGATACTACGTTTATCACACAATATTAATTCATTTTCACCACATTGGTAAGGTTACATATTCATACATCATAAGTATAGACCTATAATCACAAGGTCATCACAAAATCATTCTCGTAAGCATGAATTACCTATTTGCATCTTCATTAAATGTGCATTATAAACTGAAATCATTTCTCATGAGCTTGGCATACAAACCTGTTACTCAACATGCTCATATTCATTCCTTACTAATCATATAACATGAATTGAATTTACATCTCATCAATTTCATGTAAGTATCTGTACCACTCACAATATGGTCATAACATTTCTAATGTAGCTTAAATCGTAACTCTCATTGTTGAACCTTTCGGAAAGCTATCAGATATCCACTAAGCCTCAATCATAGCGTATAATGCCGATGCCATGTTCCAGACATGGTCTTACACTGGCTCATCCATCAAGTCGATGCCATGTCCCAGACATGGTCTTACACTGTCTATCAAAATCGAGGCCGACGTCATGTCCCAAACATGGTCTTACACTAGCTCTCACATATTCGAGCTGATGCCATGTCCCAGACATGGTCTTACACTGACACATCTCGTAGCCGATGCATGTCCCAGACATGTCTTACGCAGGCTTACATCTTGAGGCCGATGCATGTCCCAGATATGTCTTACACTAGCTCACAATAACCCATACATCATGGCATGAATATCCGATTTATTCCATATGGTTCAAATGAAAATTCTACTATCTCAATTATCATCATGCATTCTCATTTCCACAATCGAGCATTTCATGCTATAACAATTCAGCACATATAATAACAATGTAATTGTATTATTCACATCCAACTTACTTGTCTCAATGGAATATCATATTCCATCAAATCTCCAAGCATTCAATCAATACATAAATGTTATTTACATTTGACATCACTTTCTCATATACAATATCATCAAGATAAACTTTAATTCTAACATCTCGAAATAGGGCCTAGTCAGAATAGTGGTTTCGAGACCACAAATCTAACATCAAAATATTTATTTTATGATTATTATGAGGTTTAAAAAATGATAATATGCATGTGTTAAGATTTCATGAAGAGATTCTTTGAGTAAGGTGACCAATTGGAAATTGGGGACTAAATTGAATAAACTGAAAAACTTGGATTCTAGAAGCAGTTTGTATGAAATTGCTTTAGATGATAAATTAGAAGGTCTTAGGGAGAAATTTTCCCAATTTCTAAGTTTTTGGACAAAAATGGGCTTGCATGGATGAAATTTTAAAGAAAGGGCTTAAAGGCATTCTAGTCATTTGGAAATTTAATGAAATAAAATGAGAAAAATGAACCATAATCAGCTCATTTTTCTTCTCCATGCTTTTGGAAGTTCAAGGGACTCCATAGCTATGATTTTCAACATTTTCAAGCTCAACAACCCCGAGGAGCAAATTCCATAGGTCGACCGAGGAAAGCGAAAGGTTCCGGAGTAACCGAAACACAGCACTGAAACGAGTACCAGATAAGTTCAGATAACTTAAAGTAGACTAAAAATGTGTCTAATTATATGATTTATGAATGCATGATGATTGTATTTCTTAATAGTATGAAATCGTATGAAATACATCCTTGACAATGAATTGTTGGAAAATGTCTCGGTTGAGGTTGAAAAGGGAATTCGATGGATAAACCATGATTGACACGTGAATTGAGATCCTGCATGTATTGTAGAAAGGATTTAGCCCAGACGGATAAAACGATGATCTCAAGTATGAAAAGGATCTAGCCCAGACGGGTGTTCCTTGAGTAATTGAGCCTCCCAAAGAATATGTGTGCATTGTAGATTTAGCCCAGATGGGTAATTCGATTAGGGTCTGAATTTAACCTGGACTGGTAATTCAGATCCGAGCTCATTAAGGGTGTTTCTCGTTTTAAGGGATTTAGCCTGGACTGGTAACCCGGACATCACCCTATGAGTTTATATTACGGGAGATTTAGCCTGAACTGCTAATCTCGCCGTAAGATGTGAGGTTCGCAGGAGTGCATACCTAAAATGATCATTCGTATGAATTGACGGTGATTGGATAATCCATCGATATTTCCTAGAAACTCAACGGGACTAAAACGAGGTATATGTATAAATGACATGTTGAATGATGAGCTCATCTAAGATAAATTTCATGGTGTTTTGTTATGTGACTAACTCATTGATTGAGTGCATGTGATAGGAAAACCATTTTCATATTTGTTGGTTTAATTATCTAATAAGGATGTATGTTAAATAATCGGTAAGTTTACTTTCCAGTTATTCGAGCTTACTAAGCATGTAAATGCTTACCCCTCTCTTTTTCCCCGTTTTTAGAGCTCGAAGACTCGTAAAGATTGGAATACGGTTGGAGAGTCAACACACTATCAACTAGTCCAGCTTTGGTAAATAAACTCTTATGTTTTGTTCAATGGCATGATAGAACTTGTGAGTATTTTGTTATATGTGTCAATTGATTTGCCAAAATGAAGGAATGTAAAGTTATACTTATCTTTTTGTATATGGCCATGGAAATTGGCTTATTTTGAAGTAGGCTATGACCTACAAATCTATGCATGTTTATGTTCATATGTGATGGTTTTGTTATAATTCAAAATGAGTTATAAAAATGATCCAATATTGAATGTGTCAATGAGACATGGAATCCCCTTAAATACAAGATAGGAATTAACCTAGCATGTATGAAACTGATGATATGAGGTTGTCATGCAATAAGGTTTATCATGGTCTTATACAAGTGTATAATTTGGCCTTATCATGTGTAAAAGTAACCTATAAGTGTGATTGGTTGGTAAAGAGTGACCAAAGGCTTGGAAAATAGCCTAATAAGGTCCACACGGATAGACACACGAGTGTGTGTCTAGGCCGTGTGTGACACACGGCTCACCTTTATGGGTGTGTGGTATGGCCATATATCCCCTGCACCTAAATTTCTAAGTCAATATTGTGCACGGGCTAGGCACATAGGCGTGTGTCTTGGTCGTGTGCCCCTAATTGTATGATGAGATTGAAGTTAGTGTTGTACACGGGCTGAGGGCACAGGCGTGTGTGACCATAAAGCCCCCACCACACAAGCGTGTCACACTTCAAAGTAAGGGAAAATTTTCTAAGGTGCTCAAAGTTTATCGAATGATTCTGGTTTTGTCCCGTACTGCCCCTAGGTGTGTTTTAGGCCTCGAAGGCCTGTGTAAGGGACGAGAGGTACATGTTTGAAAGGTTTTAATTTTGGGTGAAATTCGAAGACCCAATTTAGTAAGTTTAAAAAGGTGAAATACTGGTAATACCTCGAACCCTATCCCGGCGTTGAATACGGGTGAGGGGTATTACATTTAGTGTATCAGAGCTATGGTTTAGTTGGTTTTAAGACTACCGTAGAGGGTATTGATGTTCGCTATACATGCCATTATATGAACGTTGATAGTGTGATCTCCTAACTATTTAAATTGTTTCTGAATATAGTAAATGTCTTCCAATCGAGCATAAGATGAGTCCGAGAGAGCCGAGAGCCATGCTCCAGCTTCCGTATAACGAGCTGTATCTAGTAGTAGTAGAAGGGTTATGTCTGAAGGCCGGGAAGAGGCCCGAGCCACCTTTTTTAACATGATGGATGACTGGTTTGGTGATTATTTAAGGAATCGCCCCAATATACCACGACCTCCCCCGCCCTCTAACCAACTTAATGAGGATTTGCCACAAGGTGTGGCACCGGTAAGAATTGGTAAGGCCCTTGTAGATAAGCTTAGAAAGTATGGGGCCGAGGAATTTAGAGCTAAAATTGAGGATGATGCTGAGAGAGCCAAGTTTTGGCTCAAGAATACCGCACGAGTATTAGATGAATTATCGTGCACACATGAGGAGTGCTTAAAGTGTGTCGTGTCTCTCTTGAAGGACACTACGTACCACTGGTGGAAGACCGTATCTTCGGTGGTGCCAAAGGAAAATATCACTAAGGAATTCTTCCAAGCAGAGTTTAGGAAGAAGTATATCAGTCAAAGGTTTTTAGACACGAAGCGAAAGGAGTTCTTGGAACTCAAACAAGGGAATAAGACTATGGCAGAATACGAAAAGGAGTTTGTAAGGTTAAGTCAGTATGCAACTGAGTGGGTTCAAATTGAGTCAGAAATGTGTAAATGCATCAAGGAAGGTTTGAATAAGGAAATTAAGTTATTGATTGGGATCCTTGAAATACGAGAGTTCACCGCATTAGCTGATCTAGCCAAGAAGGCCGATGAACTTAATAATGAAAGAAAGCAAGCAAAGAGAGAGGCTCGAATTACGAGTAAGAGATCCAGCAGTAAGATGCTCCAATTTTCCACAAAGAAATCAAGGAGCCAACATGAACACTCCACTTCATCTATAGGATATTCGGGTAGAACGAGAGGCTCTAAACGACAAAATCAGAAGTCTTCCTCCCCGATGATGACTAGTGTGGGGAGTGTAGATGACCAAAAGCTGAAGTGTAAGAGTTGCAACAAATTTCACTTCAGAGAATGCCGAATAAAGAGAGGTGCATGTTTCAGATGTGGTTCTCTTGACCACTTTCTCAGGGACTGCCCAGAGCGAATTGAAAAAGAAGTGGAAGCAAACCCGAAGTCAAGTGCTCACATGGCACGAGGTAGACCTCCAAGATACTCTAGAAGTGCTAGTGGTAGTCGAGTTGCAGCCAAAGACACTTCAAAATCAGAGGCTCGAG
Source organism: Gossypium longicalyx (assembly GCA_025698465.1). Classification (NCBI taxonomy): domain Eukaryota; kingdom Viridiplantae; phylum Streptophyta; class Magnoliopsida; order Malvales; family Malvaceae; genus Gossypium; species Gossypium longicalyx. The sequence continues at coordinate 51,999,700 of CM046995.1, forward strand.
CCCCGGTAAGAACGTATGCAATACGTGCTCGAGAGGAAGCCTCTACTCCTGGCATTATTACGGGTACTTTTTCTCTTTTCAATACATGTGTTATTTCCTTAATTGACCCGGGATCGACACATTGATACATTTGCATGAGATTGGTGTCCAGTATGAATATACCCGTTGAACCTATGAAATTTGTTGTTAGAGTGTCGAACCCACTAGGCAAATCAGTTCTGGTTGATAAAGTCTGTAAGAATTGTCCTTTGACGATTCATGGTCAATGTTTTCCGGCTAACCTTATGTTGTTACCTTTTGATGAGTTTGATGTAATACTCGGTATGAATTGGTTAGCCTTGCATGATGTAATTGTAAATTGTGGTAGTAAGTATATTAAATTGAAATGCCAGATGGCAAGATTTTACGGGTAAATTCAAGAGATTTGGGCACGTCGCCAGCTGTAATCACGGTAATAGCTACTTAGATATATATGAGAAAAAGGTACGAAGCCTACCTTGCTTTTGCGTTGAACACGAGGGAAATGGAGTTGAAGATTGAGACTGTGCCAATAGTATGTGAATATCTAGACATATTCCCGAAAGAATTACCTGGATTACCTCCTGAAAGAGAGATAGAGTTTGGTATTGAATTGGTGCCAGGAACAGCTCCCATCTCTATTACCCCATACAGGATGGCACCAACCGAGCTGAAAGAATTAAAAGCACAGTTGCAATAGTTGACGGATAAAGGTTTTGCAAGACTAAGCTTTTCACCTTGGGGTGCCTCCGTATTGTTTGTAAAGAAGAAAGATGGTTCAATGAGATTATGTATAGATTATAGACAACTGAACAAGGTAACTATTAAGAATAAGTATCCTTTGCCAAGGATCGATGATCTATTCGACCAGTTAAGAGGAGCCACTGTGTTCTCTAAGATAAATTTAAGGTCTGGCTATTATCAGTTACGTGTTAAGGAATCGGACGTGCCAAAGACAGCTTTTAGAATAAGATACAGCCATTATGAATTTCTTGTTATGCCATTTGGACTGACGAACGCACCGGCCATATTCATGGACCTAATGAATAGGATCTTTCAGCCATACTTGGATAAGTTTATCGTTGTGTTCATTGACGACATCTTAATTTATTCTAAAGATGAGGCAGAGCATTCGAAGCACCTGAGAGTTGTGTTGCAGACCTTACGGGAAAAACAAATGTATGCTAAGTTTAGTAATAGTGAATTTTGGCTCCAAGAAGTTGGATTTTTGGGTCATATTATTTCAAGTGAAGGCATCCGAATTGATCCAAGTAAAATCTCTACTATTGTTGAATGGAAATCGCCTAAAATGTAACCAAGGTTAGAAGCTTTTTGGGCTTAGTCGATTACTACCGAAGATTTGTGAAAGGATTCTCAATGATAGCAACTCCAATGACGAGGTTGCTACAAAAAGACATTAAGTTTGAATGGACAGAAAAGTGTCAGCAGAGTTTCGAGAAGTTAAAGACATTGCTGACAGAAGCTCCTGTTTTAGTATTACCTGAGCCGGGAAAAGAGTTTGTCTTCTACAGTGATGCATCCTTGAACGGACTGGGTTGTGTACTTATGCAAGATGGCAAGGTGATAGCCTACGCTTCACGACAGTTGAAGCCATACGAGAAGAACTATCCGACACATGATTTAGAGCTCGTCGCCAATGTCTTTGCCTTGAAAATCTGAGGCATTATTTATATGGTGAGACTTGTCGTATATTTACTGACCACAAGAGTTTGAAGTATTTGATGACTCAAAAAGAATTGAATCTGAGATAGCGGAGATGGTTAGAACTAATTAAAGATTATGACCTAATCATTGACTATCACCCGGGAAAGGCGAATGTGGTTACCAACGGGTTGAGTAGAAAATCCTTGTTTGCTCTGAGAGCCATGGAAGCTCGATTATATTTGCTTGATGATGGTTCGGTCTTGGAAGAGCTGGAGGCTAGACTGACATTTCTTCAGGAAATCTATAATGCACAGATTAATGATAATGACCTGCAAACTAAAAGAGCTCAATGCGAGTTGGGCTGAATCTGATTTTCGGATTGGTCCTGATGGAAGTTTGATGTTCAAGGATAGGGTTCGTGTACCCAAAGATGATGAAATTATTCAGAAAATCTTGCAAGAAGCACACAACAGTTGTTTGTCTATTCATCCGGGGAGTATCAAGATGTACAATGAATTGAAGAAAATGTACTGGTGGAACAGCATGAAAAGAGACATTTCCAAATTTGTATCGAAATGTCTGATATGTCAGCAAGTTAAAGCTGAACATCAAGTGCCTTCAGGTTTGTTACAGCCTGTAATGGTCCCCGAATAGAAATGGGACAAAGTTACTATGGATTTTGTGACAGGATTGCCATTGACTCCGAAAAAGAAAGAAGCTATATGGGTTGTGGTGGATAAGTTGTCAAAGTTGGTTTATTTCATTCCGGTAAGAACAGATTACTCTCTTGACAGATTGGCCGACTTATACATATCTGAGATTGTGAGATTACATGGAATGCTGCTATCGATTATTTCAGACAAAGACCCGAGGTTCACTTCGAGATTCTAAAAGAAGTTACAAGAAGCCCTGGGTACAAAATTGAGTTTTAGTACGGCTTTTCACCCTCAGACCGATGGTCAGTCTGAGCGGATGATTCAAATTCTTAAGGATATGTTGCGATGTTGTATCCTCGAATTTCAGGGTAGCTGGGAAAAATATTTGCCATTGGTAGAATTTGCCTACAACAACAGTTTTCAAACGAGTTTGAATATGGCACCTTACGAACCCTTGTATGGCAGAAAGTGCCGAACTCCATTATACTGGACAAAACTTAAGGAAAGTTAGGTTCATGGGGTTGATCTGATTAAGGAAACTGAAGAAAAAGTTAAAGTGATACGAGATTGTTTAAAAGCGACATCGGATAGGTAAAAGTCATATACTAACCTGAAAAGAAAAGAGATTGAGTACCAAGTTGGAGATAGAGTATTCTTAAAAGTGTCTCCATGGAAAAAGGTGTTGAGATTTGGTCGGAAAGGCAAATTGAGTCTGCGATTTATCAGACCGTACGAGATCACTGAAAGAGTTGGACCATTAGCCTATTGTTTGGCATTGCCACCCAAATTGGAAAAGATTCATGACGTGTTTCATGTATCCATGTTAAGGCGATATCGATCTGACCCCTCTCCTGTGATTTCACCAGCAGAGATTGAGATTAAACCAGACATGACCTATGGAGAGGAACCGGTCAAGATTTTGGCTCATGAGGTTAAACACTTGAGAAATAAAAGTGTGGCTTTAGTAAAGGTTTTATGGCATCGACATGGTATAGAAGAGGCTACATGGGAGTCAAAAGAAACCATGAGAAACTAATATTCGAACCTATTTACTGGTAAGACATTCGAGGATGAAAGTCCCTAAGGAGGGAAAAATGTAACATCACGAAATAGGGCCTAGCCAGAATAGTGGTTTCGGGACCACAAATCCGACATCAAAATATTTATTTTATGATTATTATAAGGTCTAGAAAATGATAATATGCATGTGTTAAGATTTCATGAAGAAATTCTTTGAGTAATGTGACCAATTGGAAATTGGGGACTAAATTGAATAAATTGTAAAACTTGGATTCTAGAAGTAATTTGTATGAAATTGCTTTATATTATAAATTAGAAGGTCTTAGAGAGAAATTTTCCCAATTTTTAAGTTTTGGACAAAAATGGGCTTGCATGGATGAAATTTTAAAGAAAGGGCTTAAAGGCATTCTGGTCATTTGGCATTTTAATGAAATAAAATGGGAAAAATGAACCATAATCAGCTCATTTTTCTTCTCCATGCTGCCGAAACTTTAAGAGACTCCATAGCTACGGTTTTCAACATTTTCAAGCTCAATAATCCCAAGGAGCAAATTCAAGAGGTTGACCGAGGAAAGCGAAAGGTTTCGGAGTAACCGAAACACAACACTGAAACGAGTACCAGATAAGTTCAGATAACTTAAAGTAGACTCAAAATATGTCTAATTATAAGATTTATGAATGCATGATTATTGTATTTATTAATAGCATGAAATCATATGAAATACATCCTTGACAATGAATCGTTGGAAAATGTTTCGGTTGAGGTTGAAAAGGGAATTCAATGGATAAACCATGATTGACACGTGAATTGAGATCCTGCATGTGTTGCAGAAAGGATTTAGCCCGGACGGGTAATCCAATGATCTCAAGTATGAAAAGGATCTAGCCCGGACGGGTGTTCCTTGAGTGATCGAGCCTCCCAAAGAATATGTGTACATTGTGGATTTAGCCTGGACGGGTAATCCGATTAGGGTCTAAATTTAGCCTGGACTGGTAATTCAAATCCGAGCTCATTAAGGGTGTTTGTCATTGAAAGGGATTTAGCCTAGACTAGTAATCCCGACATCACCCTATGAGTTTATATTACGAGGGATTTAGCCTGGACTGGTAATCTCGCTGTAAGATGTGAGGTTCGTGGGAGTGCATACCTAAAATGATCATTCATATGAATTGACAGTGATTGGATAATCCATCGAGATTTCCTAGAAACTCAACGGGACTAAAACGAGGTATATGTACAAATGACATGTTGAATGATGAGCTCATCTAAGATAAATTACATGGTGTTTTGTTATGTGACTAACTCATTGATTGAGTGCATGTGATAGGGAAACCATTTTCATATTCGTTGGTTTAATTATCTAATAAGGATGTATGCTAAATAATCGGTAAGTTTACTTTCCAGTTATTCGAGCTTACTGAGCATGTAAATGCTTACCCCTCTCTTTTTCCCCGTTTTTAGAGCTCAAGGACTCGTAAAGATTGGAATACGGTTGGAGAGTCAACACACTATCAACTAGTCCAGCTTTGGTAAATAGACTCTTATGTTTTGTTCAATGGCATGTATAGAACTTGTGAGTATTTTGTTATATGTGTCGTTTGATTTTCCAAATTGAAGGCATGTAAAGTTATACTTATCTTTTTGTATATGGCCATGGAAATTGGCTTATTTTGAAGTAGGCTATGGCCTACAAATCTATGCGTGTTTATGTTCATATGTGATGGCTTTGTTATAATTGGCAATGAGTTATAAAAATGAGCCAATATTGAATGTGTCAATGAGACATGGAATCCCCTTAAATACAAGATAGAAATTAACCTAGCATATATGAAACCGATGATATGAGGTTGTCTTGCAATAAAGTTTATAATGGTCTTATACAAGTGTATAATTTGGCCTTATCATGTGTAAAAGTAACCTATAAGTGTGATTGGTTGGTAGAGAGTGACCAAAGGCTTGGAAAATAGTCTAATAAGGTCCACACAGGTAGACACACGGGCGTGTGTCTAGGCCGTGTGTGACACACGGCTCACCCCCATGGGTGTGTGGTATGGCCATGTGTCCCCTGCACCTAAATTTTTAAGTCAGTTTGTGCACGGGCTAGGCACACGGACGTGTGTCTTGACCGTGTGCCCCTAATTGTATGATGAGGTTAAAGTCAGTGTTGTACACGGGCTGAGGGCATGGGCATGTCCCAAGCCACACGGGCGTGTGTGACCACACAGCCCCCACCACACGAGCGTGTCACACTTCAAAGTAAGGGAAAATTTTTTAAAGTGCTCAAAGTTTATCGAATGATTTTGGTTTTGTCTCGTACTGCCCCTAGGTGTGTTTTAGTCCTCAAAGACCTGTGTAAGGGACAAGAGGTACATGTTTGAAAGGTTTTAATTTTGGACGAAATTCGGTGACCCGATTTAGTAAGTTTAAAAAGTTGAAATATAGGTAATGCCTCGAACCTATCCCGGCGTCGAATACGGTTGAGGGGTGTTACATTAATACAAACATGGCAAGATAGATTTTCAAGTATAATAACAGTGGCATAAATATCAAGTCCATTTAATCACACGGACTTACCTCGAATGTAATCTCGGCTAATTATGTCATTTTAGTCCATAACTTTGTACTTTCCGATTTAGGCCTGAATCTCGGTTCCTTGATCTAAAATGATGAAACTCACTCATTTAATCGTTAACTAAATTTAGACAATCAAAATTCACATTTTTGGCAAAATGACCATTTTGCCCGTAGACTTTCACAAAATGACCATTTTACCCTTAGGCCTGGAAATCGATTTTTATCGATTTTTCTTATTATTCAAGCCTAACCGACCATTTATTACTTTTATGACAACCCCAAATTTCCACTATTTCACACAATTACAACCTACTTTATAACTTTCACAAAATGGCCCTTTTAGGTGTTTTCCATGAAAATTCTTTCACAAAAGTTGTTTATTACACAACCAAGACTCATTTTTTTCCATAAAAATTCAGAAAAAAAAAACATAAATCCTTTCATTTCAAATCCCTCAACTATCAACCATTTCACAAAATAGTCCCCCTATTAGCTAGTTCATGCTACAAGGGTCCCAAAAACACAAATATCAACAAAAATGATCATCAAAATCACTTACTTGCAAGGGATGGAAGTTGCCAAAATTTTGAGCTTTCAAAATCCCTATTTTTCTGGTATTTTTGATGGGGGAAAGAAGAAAGATGAAAAGATGAAATCTTTTTCTTTTTGTTTTATTTTAATGCCAAATAAGCTACCTAATACCCACAACTTTGACTTTTCAAAATATTTCTCTCTATGGTCGGCCAAGCACCCTATTTAGGGTCTAATTGCACTTTAAACACCCCAAATTTTGGTTCTTTAGCTATTTAACATATTTAGCTAACAAAACAAAATTTTTTCCATTTATGTGATTTAGTCCTTTTTCGCAATTAAGCATGAAATCACTAAAATTAATGCACCAAATTTTTCATGCACTCATATAATCATGCAATAACACATAAAATAATATTAAAAGTAATTTCTCTAGCCTCAGAATAGTGGTTCCAAAACCACTATTCTGACTAGGCGCAAAATCGAGCTGTTACAATTCTCCCCCCTTAGGGATTTTCGTCCCCGAAAATCCTACCAAAAAAATTGGTTTTGGTTTCTTACATAAATTTCTCTTTTTCACAATCTTTGCTAAAGAACTTTCACTCGTCTGTGCCTTTAATACTTATCTCATTATTTTCTCATATTCAAAACATGAGCGATTCTTCATCATTCAACACATCAACCGAATCTTGATCTATATCGGAGAAATCATATACACGAAGGGTACGACCCATACCGTCATTTCACATATACACATAACACACTTGAATATTCTCAGATTCGCATGGTGAAGCTAGTCAGCACATCACTGGCCTTATACTCTATTACCTCATACAGCCCAATAGTTTACGAATTCAATTCTCAATTACTCTTAAATTTTGAAACATGGAAATGAAACATGTTGCCAAGAATCTGAACAGATCAAACCAAAAATGAAATGCAGTGCCAAAACACAACCACGTATTCAAAGCTTTCTATGAAATCTGACAACATCAAACACAAGCAATTTACTTACTCTGTTAAACGAGAATTCTATGCATACTAAAATTAATTTGCAGATCTCGTCAATTACTCAATAATAAACCCACATAAAACTTCTCCGTTCTAGAGACATGAATCATCTCGATAGGAATTCTATAGCAGTCTTTCTCAACTCCATTCTAATATCAACACTGGTTGAAGTAATACTGAAGACACTTGAGACTCGGCTCTAGTCATGTTATTACTCTAAATAATCATGCACAAAAATCAGAAGTGTCGAGTCTTAAACTCGATCACTAACACATTATTTCTATGAGTTTTCTTACAACATTTCTGCATAGGTTCTGGGTTTTCTATTACTCAAATCTTTACTCTAATGTAATATCATTCATCAGGTCTGACCTGAAATTTACAACTAGATGTCAACCCTCACTGTACTCGTTTAGCTTACAATTCACTAGCACCTTTCTCAACTGTACAGATTTGCAATGAAATTTTCAGTTTTCAATCTTGAATTCGGCTAAGACCGATCTTGTCAACAAACAAATTCAACTGCGTAACCATCATTCTCAAAGTAACGGTGTTTCCTTAACCAAACACTTGTAACGGCTTTTAACCTTTCTCAAAGATCAACAAAGACTAACTCGAAATCATTCAATAGCTTAAGTCACTGATGCCACCTCAGACTCAGATTTCTATCCATGACATCGAATGTTCCAAACTATCATACTGTCTTATAGTCTCAAAACACATTATAATCCACTTAATGACACATCAAAATCACCTTATTTTCTTAATCAGGCCAAAGATATAATCATAATAAACACTTTTAACTCTACCCCAAGAATATCCCATACAATGAATCATGCTCGATACGTATTAACAACAGGAATGACCAGGGATTCGAGACATTTACCTTCAAGATATGAAGACATACAGAATTTTCGAAATTATAGTCTATATGAAATAGATGATAAAGATCTTAATGATCCCCAAGAGAAAAGAAATCCAGAAGAGGATACTACCCTGAATCACTGGAATCAAATGCTACAAGGACCACATCCTGTTCATACGTATGTACCGAAACAGAGTACCATCTAGAAAAAACAGAATCATAGCTTTACGGACATTTCTTGATCAACTATTTATGTCATCACAAATCCCATATTATTCTTTTTCACTAAAGAAGATCAGTTCTGAGGACATCCTAACCATTTCATTTTCTCAACCTCGTACACTCGAGAGTTTATTCAGCGTAAATCTCATGAAATTCCATTATAAAACACCACTCTGGTAAGGGGGTGAGGTCGTAGGGCCTCAGACTCGACTCTCATATACATGCACATATGACACAACTTTCATCATCATAGCAACATCGTCAAAATCATATCATTCATTTCAGACAAATTGTCATTCATATTCGTTTTACGCTGACTTTCAAGTTATCTCATTTAGACAAGTACACTTATGCATGCATTTTATAGATTTTGAATGATTTTACTTATCCTATTCATTAAATCAAACAAGTCATGTACATAACATTCTACGAGAGCCAACAAACATGGATAAGCATATTCCAATCTTTACTTTCATTTTGCACATCCTCATATGCATATCATTAAAAACATGTAAATCAATTTAACACTTATACTCAGACTATGTGAATTTGCCAACCATATTCATTCAAATAAGTATACATGAACATTCTTTCTACCTATAGTTTTTAGTAAGTTATCTAAACACATGTATTCACTCGAACAAATCAATCATGTACACCATGGGGTTATCAATCAATCATAGATAAGCTCATTATACCATGTATACATTCTATTTCATGTTTCTCATATCACAAATATGTACATACACGTTTCACGAATTTTTCTTTATACCTTTTCGAGTTTCAACTCTTCATAACTACACTTTATTGAATACTTTAGTATCACTATCTACTTGATCGAGTGTAGCTCGGTTGGAGAGTACCTTGTCTATCCAAGATAGTTCTCATTCGCATCGGGAGACATCACACTATCACAAATCTATGGCATGTATAGCTAGACTCTTACATGTGCTAGGTTAGTTCGAGAACCGACTAAACCATGCTCTGATACCACTAAATATAACACCTCTTACCCATATTCGACGTCGAGAAAGGGTACGAGACATTACCGGACTAAAACATACACATTCATGAAAAAATCGGGCCATAAAATCTCATTTAATTCAGACCTTTCAAACACATGCATGTCGTCTCTTATTTGGGTCTACGAAGCCCAAAACATTCATCAGAGTTGATTCGGGACTAAACCGAAAACTTTGAGAAGTTTTAGGAAAAATTAGAAAATTTTCCCATGAAATAGGGTCACATGTAACGCCCCCTTACCCGAGACCATCACCGGAGTTGAGTATGATAATTTACTAAACTTATTTTAGCATTTAAACAAGTTCAAACAATTCTCATAGTAAACTATCCATCTGCGTCACAGTAGCTAAAGATTCATATCTCGAGTTACAAAACTCGAAATACAATTCTATAAATTTTCCCTGAATCTAGACTCATATATCTACTTACTAATTTGTTTCTAGAATTTTTGGCTGGGCCAATTCGTACAGTTTATCAGTTAAAATCTCCCATGTTTCAGGATTTGGCTACTCTAACCCCTATGCACTACGAATCAAATTTCTCCATGTACATAGATCCAATAACCATACCATTTATTTATCTTAAAAATATACTCAATAAGGAATCCATACATATAAAGTGTGAGTCCTAATTATTTTTACACAATTTATGGTGAATTTCTAAAGTCATAATAGGGGATCTAGAAATCGCTCTGACCCTGTTTCACCAAAACGTAAATATCTCATAAAATATAACTCTTTTACCTATTTTGTTTCTTGCACATGAAAATAGATTCATTAAGCTTCATCTAATTCTATCTCTACTATTTTTAGTGATTTTTCAAACTCACATCACTGCTGCTGTGTGATTCTGTTTTATAACCAATTTCACCATTTTATGGTTTTCCATGGATTAGGAAATACATTAAGCATACATAATACTAAATATAAATTTTGATTAGCCATTCCAATAGCTAATCATCAACAAACATTTCCACATCACTCATTCACCATATAATAAGATTATATACACAAAAGAATCATAATGCTATACATGCCATATTCCCGAAATATGCAAGTCACTATACCAAGGTGGTTTGTTGATAGTGTGAACGTGTCTCCAACCGTTTCGATCTCTATCCAGCTTGTCAAAACTACAAGGAAAGGAAGGGAGGGAGTAAGCATAAAGTTTAGTAAGTTCACATGTAAATAGCAAGTAACATAACCATGCCATAATACAAAATCCACATTTGCATAATATCACCAAAACATTGATATCATATTTTTCATTCATGATCTTACATATTATTGTTATATTGAAGTCTCAACCCGAGGGTTAAGTACATACAAAGTATCCATTCCACAACACTTACCAGCTAGTCACTTTCATCTCGAGAATTCTTCCATTTCACTAGAACTTCACCCGTTGAATACATCAGAATATAATTCGGATACACGAAATCAAGCTACCATAATTTCACCCATAATGAACTCGGAACGCAACTCAACGAGCTCAGGTGTTCGCATCCATAATGAACTCGGAACACAACTCAACGAGTTCGGATGCTTGTATCCATAAGTGAACTCGAAATGCAACTCAACGAGTTCGGATCTCAATTTTCTAGTGACATGTCACTTGTATCCTAATTTATTCCTAATGTTCAAACGGTATTTTCCTCAATCATACTACTTTGCCATTTTCCACGGAATGTCAAAATCGATACTTCAATGGTAGTTCATACTTATCAAGTAATTCAAATAATTACATATTTTTCAACAATAACCACAAAACATAACATTTCATGACAATAAGCATCATATCATATAAACAATATTAAATTGCTTAAAACGACAATTATTTTACCCTATTTACTCATGAACTTACCTCGGTACAAAATGTATAAAGGTTGCAATTTAACTCGAAATCTTTTCTTTTCCCCGATCAAGGTCGATTCCACGTCTTTATTGATCTAAAATAACACATTTAGCTGATTTAATACTCATATTTATCAAAATAGTCCTTAACTCTAACTTTGGAAAAATTACAGTTTTGCCCCTAAACTTTTGCATATTTACACTTTTGCCCCAAAGCTCGGAAATTAAAATTCTTCCTATTTTATTATGTTTTATGACATGCGGATCATTTTTCCCTTCTATAGCAACATCAAATTCACACTCTATCATGTATTTATGAACATTAGGTATTTTTACCGATTACGTCATTTTAGTCGTTTTTACGTAAAATCACTTAGCAAAAGTTGTTTAACACAATATCAAGCTTCATATTCTACCATAAAACATCAAAATAAACACATTTCACCTATGGGTATTTTTCCAAATATATACCCTAGGTTAAATTATTGCTAGGATAAACCAAATCAAGTTATCGGGACTCTAAAAACGTAAAGAACATTAAAATCGGGGCTAGAATTGACTTACTATTGAGCTTAGAAGTTGAAGAAAACCTAGCTATGGTAGCAAGTAGAATTAGGCAGCAACATGAAGAAGATGAATGTATTTTTGGCTTGATTTTTCCCATTTTAATTCATTAAAATCCAAATGACCAAAATGCCCTTCCTTACTAAACTTTCAAAATTTCCATCTATGTCCAATTTTTTTATCTAAAAACTTACAAATTGGTAAAATTGCTATTTAAGGTCTCTTAATTAATATTCCAAAGCAATTTCATACTAAAACTTCTAGAATCTAAGTTTTGCTACTTATTCAATTTGGTCCCTAATTTCAAATTTGTGCTTAGAATTTCTTCACGAAACTTTCACACAATCATGCAATCATATCATAGACCTCAGAATAGTTATAAAATAATTATTTCTATCTCGAATTTGTGGTCCTGAAACCACTATTCCGATTAGGCCCTAATTCGGGATATCACATCACACCCCCCTTTTGGGATTTTCGTCCCCAAAAATCTTACCAGTAAATAGGTGTGGGTATTGATTCCTCATAGTTTTCTCGGGCTCCCATGTAGTCTCTTCTACCCCGTGCTTTTACCACAATACTTTCACGAGAGCGATACTTTTGTTTCTTAGTTGTTTGACCTCCCGAGCTAAAATTTTAACCGGTTCTTCATTGTAAGTCATATCCGGTTGCAACTCGATTTTCGTTGGTAAAATCACATATGAAGGATCCGAACGATACCGACGTAACATAGATACATGGAACACATCATAAATCTTCTCTAATTTTGGTGGTAGTGCTAACTGATATGCTACCGGTCCAATTCTTTCAATTATCTCATATGGTCCAATGAAACGTGGACTCAATTTACTTTTTCGACCGAATCTGAGAACCTTCTTCCATGGAGACACTTTTAAAAACACTTTATCGTCAATTTGGAACTCAATCTCTTTTCATTTCAAATCCACGTAGGATTTCTGTCTGTCCGAAGCAGCTTTCAAACAATCTCGAATCACTTTAACTTTTTCTTCGGTTTCCTTAATTAGATCAACTCCGTAGATTTGATTTTCTTTAAGTTCGGTCCAATATAGTGGCGTCTGACATTTACAACCGCACAATGCTTCATAAGGTTTCATTTTCAAACTTGTTTGATAATTGTTATTGTAAGCAAATTCTACTAGCGGTAAGTACCTTTCCCAACTACCTTGGAATTTTAATATACAACATCTGAGCATGTATTCAAGAATCTAAATTACTCTCTCAGATTGTCCATCAGTCTATGGATGGAAAGCAGTGCTGAAATTTAACTTCGTACCTAATGCTTCTTGCAACATTTACCAAAACCTTGATGTAAATCTCGAATCTCTATCCGAAATAATAAACAAAGGTACTCCATGAAGTCTAACAATCTCACTGACATACAATTCAGCCAATTTATCAAGAGAATGATCAGTACGTACCGAAATAAAATGAGTCGATTTAGTCAATCTGTCGACTATTACCCAGATGGCATCTTTCTTCTTCGGAGTTAATGGTAACCCTGACACAAAGTCCATGGTAATTCGATCCCACTTCCATTCGAGAATCATGATAGGATAAAGTAGACCTGAAGGCACTTGGTGTTCAGCTTTTACTTGCTGGCAAATCAAGCATTGCGATACAAACTCGAAAATATCTATTTTCATTCCGTTCCACCAATACATTTTCTTCAAATCATTGTACATTTTTATACTGCCCGGATGCATTGACAAACAACCACAGTGTGCTTCGTACAAGATCTTCTAAATCAACTTATCATTCTTCGGTACACAAATTCTATCTTTAAACATTAAGCAACCATCAGAACCAATTCTAAAATCTGATCCCGTATCAGCCTCACATTGCTTTCTCTTGGCTTGCAAATCTTGATCATTTTTCTGAGCTTCATAAATCTCTTGTAAAAACATCGGTCTTGCTCTCAACTCTGCTAGAATTGAACCATCGTCAGATACCGTCAACTGAGTATTCATAGCTTTCAAAAAAAATAACGACTTTCTACTCAAGGCATCGGCAACCACATTTGCTTTCCCTAAATGGTAGTCAATCACAAGCTTGTAATCTTTCAATAATTCTAACCATCTCTACTGTCTCAAATTCAAGTTTTTTTGTGCAATCAAGTACTTGAGACTTTTGTGGTCGATATATACTCAGCACTTTTCACCATACAGATAATGTCGCCAAATCTTCAAAGCAAACACTACAACAGCCAGTTCCAAATCATGAGTTGGATAATCGTGAGGTTTTAACTGCCTCGAAGCATAAGCCACAACTTTTCCTTCTTTCATAAGTACACATCCCAAGCCATTTAGAGAAGCATCACTATACACCACAAATTCTTTACCTGACTCGGGTTGCACCAACACTGGTGCTTCAGTCAGGAACTTTTTCAATTCCTCAAAACTCTGTTGACATTCTTCCGTCCACTCGAATTTAACATCCTTTTGAAGCAGTCTAGTCATAGGAGTAGCAATCATAGAAAATTCATTCACAAATCGTCGATAATAACTAGCTAGACCCAAGAAACTTCAAACCTCAGTCACATTCTTCGGCAGTTTCCAATCAACAATAGCCGAAATTTTACTGGGATTAACCCGTATACCATCACCCGAAACAATATGACCCAAGAATCCGACTTTTCGAAGCCAAAACTCACTTTTACTAAATTTGGCATACAACTGTTTATCTCTCAAAGTTTGCAAAACTATTCTCAAATGCTTAGGATGCTCTGTCTCATCCTTCGAATAGATCAAGATATCATCAATAAATACCAAAACAAACTTGTCCAAGTATGGCTGAAATATGCGGTTCATTAAATCCATAAACACAGCAGGAGCATTTGTCAAACCAAATGGCATAACTAAAAATTCATAATGGTCGTACCTTGTTCTAAAAGATCTGACTCTTTCACTCGCAACTGGTAGTACCTAGACCTCAAGTCAATCTTTGAGAACCATGTCGCTCCTTTCAACTGATCGAATAAATCATCAATTCTCGGCAACGGATACTTGTTCTTGACTGTCACTTTATTCAGCTACCGATAGTCTACACACAATCTCATAGAACCATCTTTCTTTTTCACAAACAATACAGGAGCACCCCAAGGCGAAAAACTCGGTCTCACAATCCCTTTGTCAGTCAACTTTTGCATCTGTGACTTCAATTCTTTCAACCCTATTGGTGCCATTTGGAAACAAAAAAAACTTATATACTTTTTCATACCCGTTTTAACTTAAAATCAGGCTATTCCGGTTAAATTCTTGTCGAAAAATAATTAAATATTATAAAATAAATAAATTATGTTAAAAATATGAAAATTATGAATTTTAATTAATTTTATAGTTAATTTTGATTAAATTTGGTTATTTTAGACAGAATTACACAATTGGAGAAAAAGGACCCGATGAACACTGCGAGAAGAACAAAACCGAAAGTAATTTAAAGTATTGACGCCAATTAATTTCCAGCCCAAGACGATCCAAAAATGTGTATTAATTCATAATTAAATTAATTTTAATTTATTTCCTATTTAATTTAGGTTAAATGAATTAATTTTAATTAATTATGAAGAAAGGGCCTAGTGAACCGCACTGGTTGAACCGAATGGAGTGAGCCGGACCAGCCTCTAATTGGGCTGACCAGAACCGTCCATTGGCTGACCCAAATTAGAAAATTAGCTGATAAAATATGCTTGCAAAAAGGCCCTTGAAAAACCTCCAAATTACTTTCAAACTCCACCTTTATTTTAGGCTTTGTAGATTTGCCCCAGCCTATTTTTAGCAAGGTTGAAAGCTTCAACCTTGCCATGTATGTGGCCGGCCATGGGAGGGCTCTCTTGGCTGCTGAATTTGCTATTTTTAGCAGCCCTCTTCAGCTATAAAAGCCACCCTATGCTGCCCATTTCAAAGCATCCCTCAACATCCCTCATTCTACAACATTCTCCCATCCTCTCTTCACTTCTCTCAAGTTTCCTCTCCATTTTTCCATCCCATTTTCCCTTCCTCTTGTGTCGAATTCCTCTCCAGAGAAAGAGGTGTTCTTCAGCCACCTTGGGCAGCAATCAAGGAGTCATAGAAGCCTTGCTCAACGAAGACAACGGAGACAAAGAACGGAGCAACAGTCAAGCCGCAGAGAAACACTAGATTTGCTTTCTATTCCCTCTCTTTTTAATTTCTATTGTTTTATAATTAACATATCTATGAAAAATATTGTTGTTGAAATGGTTATTTTAATCAATTTAGCTTGAATTTAATTCGTGTTGGGTTGATTATATTTTACCTACTTGAATTATTAAAATAGTGTTTATGCTGTTATAGGCCTCAGTAAATGCTTGATTAAGTAAAATCACGCTTAGGTCATCTGGCATTATAAGTGTTTAGATAAATAAAGAATTAATTGTTTAAACAGATTGAAATTGCAATTAACGGACTCAGTACTTAATCAATGCATGTTTAATTCTTCTAAGGTAACTGAAAATTAAATTAGCATTGTATTTGGCGATACATATGCCTTGCATAACTTGCAAGATTGTTGTGATTAAATTGTTTCAAGGTATGGCTACTTTGTTACTTCACATAATCTTTTATATGTTTATTAATTTGAATTAATCGGTTGAATCGGCATAGGAATATGCGAGAGATAATTTAATTCAATAAGTATGTATGTGCGATAGAATGTTTACTTTATTAAATTTGTTTAGTCGATTGAATTGGCATAGGGATATGTTGAAGAGATAAATGGAATTTTTTAATTAGTAAATATGTTCATAAGTTAGCAAATTACTGGGTTTCCGTGAATTTATTCATAACGGCATAAGCACGAATTTAATATTTCTAAGTTAAAAAGGTATAATTAATCCAACACAATTATATCATCTTGATTAAATCTTAATTGAAATCGTGCACTAGAACTCTTTTATTTTATTTAAGTTGTTTGCTTAGTTTTAAAATCTTAGTTTATAAATCACTCTTTTCAAACCAAAATTATTTTTACCTCACCGAAGTGTTTTAATTAATTTCATAAATATTTCTTTTTACAGTCCCTGTGGGTACGATAACTCGACATTTACTTGTCACTTTATTACTTGTTACGATTGTTTACACTTGCACATTTCCACCGTTCCAAGTTTTTGGCGCCGTTGCTAGGGACTATTTTTTTTGTGAATTTATTTTTACATTTTGGTTCTTTTATTTTTCCTGTTCAATTTTACTTAATTGATTCTTCATTGATTATTTCAGGTGTTTATGAGTATTGACCGAATTATTGACTTACTCCCAGTGGACCCTGAAATAGAACGAACCTTTCACCAACGAAGAAGACAAGTAAACCATAGAAGGACCGAAGAGATGAATTTCGAGAATATCAATCAAGGAAACGGAGCAAACCTTGCTCAAAATCCTATCCTTATTGCTGATGATAGGGATAGAGCTTTACGACAATATGCCGTGCGATTTTTAATGACCTTAATCCGGTATTAGAAGACCGAGATCGAGGCACAACAATTCGAAAGTGAAGCGGTCATGTTCCGGATGCTTGCACGGTGGGCGATTCGGTGGAATGCCCATCAAGATCCTCATCTTCATTTAAGACTGTTTATGGAGGTGAGCGACTCTTTCAAGCTAGCCGAAGTATCCGAAGATGCATTACGATTAAAATTGTTCCCGTACTCGCTGAGGGACAGAGCTCGAGCATGGTTAAACTCACTGCCACCAAACTCGATTTCTACATGGCAAGAGTTAGCAGAGAGATTTCTTGTGAAGTATTTCCCGCCTAGCAAGATCGCTAAGCTGAGAAATAAGATTACTCCTTTCCAACAAATGGATGATGAGTCCTTGTATGAGGCATAGGAAAGATTCAAAGAGTTATTACAAAAGTGCCCTCATCACGGAATTCCGCATTGCATCCAACTTGAGACATTTTACAATGGTCTCAATGCTCACACAAGGATGGTAGTAGATGCTTCTGCTAACGGTGGTATCTTATCTAAGTCTTACAATGAGGCTTATGAAATTATCGAGAAGATCGCCAGTAACAATTATCAGTGGCCAACCAATTGAGCAACGTTAGGAAGACGAGTTGCTAGAATCCATGAAGTGGACGCTCTCACTTCACTTGCATCTTAGGTATCTTCGATATCTTCAATGTTAAAGAATCTTACCACTAATGGGTCTAATAGTTTTGCAGCTCAACCACCTAACCAATATGAGAATATAGCCTGTGTCTATTGTGAGGAAGGACATGTGTTTAAAGAATGTCCGTCAAACCCAGAATCCATGTACTACATAGGTAATCAGAAATAGAACCGAGGAAGGCAAGGGCTGCAATCCAACTTTTACAACCCATCGTGACGAAATCACCCCAATCTTTCCTGGAGTAACCAAGGGGCTGGAGGCAGTAACAACTACACCCAACCTAGACCAACCCAGCCACCTAGTTTTTCACAGCAAGTTCAGAAACCAGTTCAGGCTGAATCGTCCAATAGCTTAGAGAATTTATTGAAGGCATGCATGGCGAAGAATGACGCCGCTTTAAGGAATTTGGAGAATCAAGTGGGCCAGCTTGCTACTAAACTTAGGAACCGTCCACAAGGTGCTCTACCTAGTGATACGGAAAATTCAAGAAATCCAGGGAAGGAGCATTGTAAAGCACTAACATTGAGGAGCGAAAAAATGGTAGAGCCCAACATCATTAAAGCTGAAAAGGAGCATGCTGAAGCTCAAAATTCGGAAGAAGTTCAACCGAGTGTTGAAGTTCCGGTTCCACTAGAACCAAAACCTGCAAGACCTGAAAAGGTAACCTCAGAACCAGCCACTTCTGATCAGCCAACCACTCCGTTAGCAGCAGAATTGCCACCAAAGACAAATCAACCGGTACCAACTTCAGTATATAAACCTCCACCACCTTACCCTCAAAGACTCCAGAAGCAAAAACAGGAGGTCCAACTCAAGAAGTTCCTTGACGTACTCAAGCAACTTCATATCAACATCCCGTTGGTTGAAGCACTTGAAAAAATACCAAATTACGTAAAATTCATGAAAGATATCCTGTCCAAGAAGTGAAGACTTAGAGAATTTGAGACGGTAGCTTTGACGAAGGAATGCAGTGCATATCTTCAAGACAAATTACCCCCTAAGCTGAAGGATCCTGGGTGTTTTACCATACTATGCAACATTGGAGTAGCTTATTATGATAAGGCACTATATGACTTGGGCGCAAGTATCAACTTGATGCCTATGCCGATATTTAAGAAGTTGGGGATAGGTGAAGTTAGACCTACAACGATTACACTTCAGCTAGCAGATCGATCCTTAACACATCCAGAAGGAAAAGTCGAGGATGTATTGGTACGTGTAGATAAGTTTATATTTCCTGCTGGTTTTGTAATTTTAGATTTCGAAGCAGACAAAGAAGTACCAATTACCCTGGGGAGACCGTTCTTAGCAATCGAAAGGACACTTATTGATGTGCAGAAGGGTGAACTTACTATGCGCGTTCAGGACGACCAGGTAACATTTAACGTTTTCAAGTCAATGCGATTTCCTGACGCAATAGATGATTGTTCTACAGTATCCAACTTAGAGGATTTAGTAGTGGAGAAGGAACTCAACTCTGTTGAGGATCCTCTGGAAAGAATTTTGACATCAGACCATCCAAGCGATGAAGAGGAGGATGAAAACTTAGCTTTGCTAGAAGCTAATCAAAAGGGATTTAATCCACAATCCCGTTTTGAATCTTTGGATTTAGAGGAGAAAGATTACACACAGCCAAAAGCATCAACCGAGGAGCCACCTAAACTAGAACTCAAGGTATTACCTTCTCATTTAAAATATGTTTATTTAGGTGACGCTTCTACTCTACCTGTGATTGTTTCAGTAGAGTTAACTACTGAGCAAGAAGAGAAACTTATCTTAGTTCTGAAACAATTTAAGAAGGCTATCGGATGGACCATAGCCGATATTCGCAGTATTAGTCCATCTGTATGCATGCACAAGATCATCCTGGAAGATGGTGAAAAATGGATGATCGATGGACAATGAAGGCTGAACCCCATCATGAAGGACGTAGTGAAAAAAAGAGATTATCAAGTGGTTAGATGTGGGTATCATTTACCCCATCTCAGACGGTTCATGGGTAAGTCCGGTCCAGTGCGTACCAAAAAAAGGAGGTATCATGGTCATAGAGAACGAGAATAATGAGTTGATACTTACTAGAACAGTTACGGGATGGAGAATCTGCATTGATTACCGGAAGCTGAACAAGGCAACTAGGAAGGATCACTTCTCTTTTCCGTTCTTAGACCAAATGCTGGATAGACTCGCGGGGCGAGATTACTACTGTTTTCTCGATGGATACTTGGGGTACAACCAGATTACGGTAGCACCGGAAGATCAACACAAGACCACATTCACTTGCTCGTACGGTACATTTGCATTTAGACGCATGCCATTTGGTTCATGTAATGCACCTGCTACATTTCAAAGATGTATGATGTCTATTTTCACTGACATGGTTGAAAAATTTTTGGAAGTTTTCATGGATGACTTTTCAGTGTTTGGAGATATGTACGATGATTGCTTAGCCAATCTGGCTAAGGTACTTAGGCGATGCAAAGAAACGAACCTAGTACTTAATTGGGAAAAGTGCCATTTTATGGTACGAGAAAGTATCGTTCTGGGGCATCGGATAACAAGACAAGGGATTGAGGTAGACAGAGCAAAAGTTGATGTTATTGAGAAACTCTCACCTCCAAAATCTATAAAGGGTGTTAGGAGCTTTTTGGGCCACGCCGGGTTCTATCGAAGATTTATCAAGGACTTCTCCAAAGTTGCTAAACCTTTATGCAAATTATTAGAGAAGGACACGATATTCAAATTTCATGAGGAATGCTTAAAAGCTTTCAATGACTTGAAGAATCGATTAGTCACGGCACTCATAATTGTCACACCAAACTGGGACTTGCCATTTGAATTGATGTGTGACGCAAGCGACTTCGCAATAGGAGCTGTCATGGGCCAGCGAAGGAACAAAGTTTTTCATCCCATCTACTATGCAAGTCGAACTCTGACAGGAGCTCAGTTAAACTATACGGTAACAGAAAAAGAGATACTTGTTATCGTATTTGCTTTCGACAAGTTTCGATCTTATCTTGTTGGTACCAAGGTAACTGCCTATACAGACCACTCGGTAATTAAATATTTACTTGCCAAGAAAGACGCTAAATCGAGGTTGATTCGATGGGTACTTCTACTTTAAGAGTTCGATTTGGAAATTCAAGATTGAAAGGGAGTAGAAAACCAAGTAGCAGATCACTTGTCCAGATTGGAGCCGCAAAAGGGAATTCTCCACTTGTACCGATTCAAGAAACATTTCTAGATGAACATATATTGAAGGTAAGCCATGTCCATAATACCCCTTGGTTTGCTAATATTGCTAACTTTTTAGCTTGTGGTTTAATGTCGTATGATAAGACATATCAACAAAGGAGAAAGTTTCTTCACAATGTGAAGTACTATTTCTGGGAGGAACCATATCTGTTTAAAAAGTGTGCAGATCAGATGATTAGGAGATGCATGGCAGAAGAAGAAATACCGAAGATTCTATACCACTGTCACTTAGCCCCAAGTGGGGGTCATTTCAAAGCAACTCGTACTGCAGCCAAAGTATTGCAAACCGGATTCTTTTGGCCAACACTTGCCATGTATGTGGCCGGCCATGGGAGGGCTCTCTTGGCTGCTGAATTTGCTATTTTTAGCAGCCCTCTTCAGCTATAAAAGCCACCCTATGCTGCCCATTTCAAAGCATCCCTCAACATCCCTCATTCCACAGCATTCTCTCATCCTCTCTTCACTTCTCTCAAGTTTCCTCTCTATTTTTCCATCCCATTTTCCCTTCCTCTTGTGCCGAATTCCTCTCCTGAGAAAGAGGTGTTCTTCAGCCATCTTGGGCAGCAATCAAGGAGTCATAGAAGCCTTGCTCAGTAAATACAACGGAGACAAAGAACGGAGCAACAGTCAAGCCGCAGAGAAACACTAGATTTGCTTTCTATTCCCTTTCTTTTTAATTTCTGTTGTTTTTATAATTAACATATCTATGAAAAATATTGTTGTTGAAATGGTTATTTTAATCAATTTAGCTTGAATTTAATTCGTGTTGGGTTGATTATATTTTACCTACTTGAATTATTAAAATAGTGTTTATCTTTGTTATAGGCCTCGATAAATGCTTGATTAAGTAAAATCATGCTTAGGTCATCGGCATTATAAGTGTTTAGATAACTAAAGAATTAATTGTTTAAACGGATTGAAATTGCAATTAACGGACTCAAGATTTAATCGAGTGCATGTTTAATTCTTCTAAGGTAATCTGAAAATTAAATTAGCATTGTATTTGGCGATACATATGCCTTGCATAACTTGCAAGATTGTTGTGATTAAATTGTTTCAAGGTATGGCTACTTTGTTACTTCACATAACCTTTTACATGTTTATTAAGTTGAATTAATCTGTTGAATCAACATAGGAATGTGCGAGAGATAATTTAATTCAATAAGTATGTATGTGCGATAGCATGTTTACTTTATTAAATCTGTTTAGTCGGTTGAATTAGCATAGGGATATGTTCAAGAGATAAATGGAATTTTTTAATTAGTAAATATGTTCATAAGTTAGCAAATTACTGGGTTGCCGTAAATTTATTCATGATGGTATAAGCACGAATTTAATATTTCTAAGTTAAAAAGGTATAATTAATCCAACACAATTATATCATCTTGATTAAATCTTAATTGAAATCGTGCACTAGAACTCTTTTATTTTATTTAAGTTGTTTGCTTAGTTTTAAAATCTTAGCTTATAAATCACTCTTTTCAAACCAAAATTATTTTTACCTCACCAAAGTGTTTTAATTAATTTCATAAATATTGCTTTTTACAGTCCTTGTGGGTACGATAACTCGACATTTACTCGTCACTGTATTACTTGTTACGATTGTGTACACTTGCACATCTCCACCGTTGCATCATTCTATACGAAGCAATTGAGATTAGAGTTGTTCCCGATATCAACTCAATACCAAATTCTACTTCTCTGACAGGAGGTAAACCCGACAAATCTTCTGGAAATACATCCACGAATTCATACACAACCGGCACTGATTAAACTTTATTCTCAAATTCTTTTATATTCAACACATACGCCAAATAAGCTTCATAACTCTTTTTCAAATATCTCTGAGCCGACATCGAAGTAATCACACTAGGCAATGCCTCTGATTCGTCCAGTTCAACCCGCAAAATTTCACCATTTTCACATTTCAATTTAATAACTTTCTGTCTACAATTCACTATAGCATCATGCAGTGTTAACCAATCCATACCCAAAATAACATCAAATTCATCAAACAGCAACAACATCAAGTCAGCCAGAAAATAATGACCCCTAATCATCAAAGGACATTTCTTACATACTTTATCTACCACAACACATTTTAATAATGGGTTCGACACTTTAATCATAAATTCCGTAGACTCAATAGGTATATTCATATTAGACACCAATTTCATACACACATACGAATGAGTAGAACCAGGGTCAATCAGAGCAATAACATTAACATCATAAAGAGAGAAAGTACAAGTGATCACGTCGGGAGACGAAGCATCTTCACGCGCCCTTATAGCATAAGCTCTAGCCGGAGCTCTAACTTCAGATTTAATCGCTGAATCTCTGACTACATTCTTGCTGCTTGCCTCATTCCCAACTCTTCTCGAAGATCTTCCTCTCGAAACTGCACTATTAGGTTTTGCACTCTGAAATTTTTCTTTCTTATTCATCTCCGGACAATCTTTAATGAAATGATCTGGAGAACCGCAGCGGTAACAGGATCTATCATTAATTCTACATCGACCAAAATGACTTCTACCACATCTTTGGCACTCGGGTCCAACAAGTCTAGAATTTCCCACACTAGCCATAGAGGTAGCTTGAGATCTGGAATCCACATTTTGCTTCTTACGATCCCCATATGAATGTCCTATCGAAGAATGAGAACAAGAATACATATCTCTGAATTTTCTGGATTGCGGTGGAAATGTGCTACTCATTGGTCTTTTCTTCAAGTTTCTAGTCTCAGCCTCCGCCTTTCTCTTCTTTTTAACTAGTTCTTTAGCCTTGCAAGCTCGATCAACAAGTACTACGAACTCTTTCAACTCAAGAATACCCACAAATACTTTAATATCTTCATTGAGTCCATCTTCAAATTGTTTGCACATTTTAGCCTCTAAAGGAATATATTCTCTATCATACTTACTCAATCGAACGAACTCCCTTTCATACTTAGTAACTGTCATGTTGCCTTGTTTCAACTCGAGAAATTCTTTATGCTTCTGATCAACAAATCTTTCACTGATGTATTTCTTCCGAAATTCTTCTTGAAAGAATTCCCAAGTCACTTTCTCTTTCGGCACCACTGAAATCAATGTCTTCCACCAATAATAAGCCAAATCGCTCAACAAGGATATGGCACATTTCAAGCACTCTTCAGGTGTACAAGACAACTCATCAAATACCCGAATAGAATTCTCGAGCCAAAATTCTGCTTTCTCAGCATCATCATCAATAATTGCCCTGAATTCTTCAGCCTCTTGCTTGCGAATTTTGTCAACTAGGGTTCTATAAAATTTCATCAAATTCATATCTTGAGGCATTGGGGGTACTGGTTGAGGAATCGGGGAAGGTGGGGGAAGTTGAGCATTCGAGTTCGTACGAACGAACTCGGTGTACCATGTATTCATCATCTGGAGAAATGCTTCTCGAGCCCCTTCTCCTCCTCTATGACCAACAGTAGGAGGTCGACTTTCAGTCGGCACCACCCCTTTAGCAGGAGCTGGCGCATTGCTCTCTACATCATCAGCCACAGCTGGACCGAGATCCATTTACTATAAAAAAATCATTGAAAAAGGTCAGGAGTCGTCACACTATCACGAAAATATATATATGGCATGTATAGCAAGACCGTACATACGCCACGTTAGTCCGAGAACTGACTAAATCGTAGCTCTGATACCACCAAATGTAGCGCCCCTTACCCGAGAACGTCGCCGGAGTCGATTATGAGACATTACTAAACTTATTTTAGCATTTAAATAAGTTCAAACAATTCTCGTAGTAAACTATACATCTGCGTCACAGTCGCTAAAAAAATCATATCTCGAGTTACAAAACTTGAAATCCAATTCCGTAATTTTTTCCTAAATCTAGACTCATATATCTACTTACTAATTTTTTTCTAGAATTTTTGGCTGGGCCAATTAGTACAGTTTATTAGTTAAAATCTCCCCTGTATTAGGATTCGGCTACTCTGACCCCTGTGCACTACGAATCAAATTTCTTCCTGTACATAGATCTAATAACCATATCATTTAAGGAATCCATACATATAGAGTGTGAGTCCTAATTATTTTTACACAATTTATGGTGAATTTCTAAAGTCATAATAGGGGATCCAAAAATCGCACTGACCCTATTTCCCCAAAACGTAAATATCTCATAAAATACAACTCGTTTACCTATTTTGTTTCTTGCACATGAAAATAGATTCATTAAGCTTCAATTACATATTTTATTCATCATCTAATTCTATCTCTACTATTTTTAGATATAAATTTTGATTAGCCATTCCAATAGCTAATCATCAACAAACATTTCCACATCACTCATTCACCATATAATAAGATTATATACACAAAAGGATCATAATGTTATACATGCCATATTCCCAAAATATGCAAGCCACCATACCAAGGTGGTTCGTTGATAGTGTGAATGTGTCTCTGACCGTCCCGATCTCTATCCGGCTTGTCAAAACTACAAGGAAAGGAAGGGAGGGAATAAGCATAAATGCTTAGTAAGTTCACATGTAAATAGCAAGTAACATAACCATGCCATAATACAAAATCCACATTTGCATAATATCACCAAAACATTCATATCATATTTCTCATTCATGATCTTACATATTATTGTTATATTGAAGTCTCAACCCGAGGGTTAAGTACATACCTGTACAAAGTATCCGTTCTATAACACTTACCAACTAATCACTTTCATCTCGAGAATTCTTCTATTTCACTAGAACTTTACCCGTTGAACACATCGAAATATAATTCGGATATACGAAATCAAGCTACCATAATTTCACCCATAATGAACTCGGAACGCAACTCAACGAGCTCAGGTGTTTGCATCCATAATGAACTCAGAACACAACTCAACGAGTTCGGATGCTTGCATCCATAAGTGAACTCGGAACGCAACTCAACGAGTTCAGATATCAATTTCCTAGTGACATGTCACTTGTATCCTAATCTATTCCTAATGTTCAAACGGGATTTTCCTCGATCATACTCCTTTGCCATTTTCCAGGAAATGTCGAAATCGATACTTCAATGGTAGTTCATACTTATCAAGTAATTCACATAATTACATATTTTTCAACAATAACCACAAAACATAACATTTCATGAAAATAAGCATCATATCATATAAACAACATTAAATTGCTTAAAACGAAAATTATGTTACCCTATTTACTCATGAACTTACCTCGGTACAAAATGTATAAAGGTTGCAATTTAACTCGAAATCTTTCTTTTCCCCGATCAAGGTCAATTCCACGTCTTTCTTGATCTAAAATAACACATTTAGCTGATTTAATACTCATATTTATCAAAATAGTCCTTAACTCTAACTTTGGAAAAATTACAATTTTGCCCCTAAACTTTTACATATTTACACTTTTGCCCCAAAGCTCGGAAATTAAACTTCTTCCTATTTTCTTATGTTTTATGACATGCTGATCATTTTTACCTTCTATAGCAACATCAAATTCACACTCTATCATGTATTTATGAACATTAGGTATTTTTACCGATTACGTCATTTTAGTTGTTTTTACGTAAAATCACTTAGCATTTGTTTAACACAATATCAAGCTTCATATTCTACCATAAAACATCAAAATAAACACATTTCACCTATGGGTATTTTTCCAAATATAAACCCTAGGTTAAATTATTGCTAGGATAAGCTAAATTAAGTTATCGGGACTCCAAAAACGTAAAGAATATTAAAAACGGGGCTAGAATTGACTTACTATTGAGCCTAGAAGTTGAAGAAACCCTAGATATGGTAGCAAGTAGAATTTTACAGTAACATGAAGAAGATGAATGGATTTTTGGCTTGATTTTTCCCATTTTAATTCATTAAAATCCAAATGACCAAAATGTCCTTCCTTACTAAACTTTCAAAATTTCCATCCATGTCCAATTTTTTTGTCCAAAAACTTAAAAATTAGTCAAATTGCTATTTAAGGTCTCTTAATTAATATTCCAAAGAAATTTCATACTAAAACTTCTAGAATCCAAGTTTTGTAACTTATTCAATTTGGTCCCTAATTTCAAATTAAGCACTTTATGCATAGAATTTCTTCACGAAACTTTCACACAATCATACAATCATATCATAGACCTCAGAATAGTTATAAAATAATTATTTCCATCTCAAATTTGTGGTCCCGAAACCACTATTCTGATTAGGCCCTAATTCGGGATATCACATCACACGCCCGTGTGCCTTTGGCACGTCCATGTCCTTAGGCCGTGTAACTCTCTGTTTATGACGTCAGCATGCACATCGAACCACACAGCTGGGCCACACGCCCGTGTCTCCAGGCATTTTTCCTCACACAGTTGAGACAAACGGTCGTGTTTCAGCCCTTGTGGCCAACACTTAGGCTATTTTCCAAGCCTTCATATTAGCCATAATCTCTTACAGCCTTATGCACATCAAAATCGCAAATCATGGCATCATTTTAGTGATTAAACACTCTTTATTAAGACATATTATTAACATTAATATGTCATCTTAGAAGTAATGGATCTACTCATGTAATACCAAGTCTAGATTCCTTATTTCACATTCATAAGACTTGTCATTTTGATGACCACTTTTACCATTATACTATGGTTACCAACTTATCCATCAAGCATTCATGTCTCTGATAAAGTATTATGTTCAGCTGATTTCGGACAGTCTCTGATAAAGTGATCAGCTGATCCACACTTGAAACAAGAGCGGTAATGAAATATACAACTTCCTAAATGCCATTTACCATAATGCTTGCACTCAGATCTGTCCTGACAATCATTACCGACACTGGCAATCGAGGTGGCTCGCGTACTCACAGAGGGTCGATCACAGTCCCGTCTGAAAAAACCCAAAGTATTCTTAGATCGGCCCGAGTCATCTCTAAATTTCTTCGATAATTGATGAAAAGATTTTCCCGAAGATCTTTTACGAAACTCTTTAGCTCCATCATCAGCTTTTCTTTTCTCTATACTGAGTTCTTCGGCTTTACAAGCTCGCTCGACAAGCACTACAAACTCTTTGATTTCCAGAATACCCACCAACAGTTTGATGTCTTCATTCAACCCATCCTCAAAGCGTTTACACATGATAGCCTCAGACGAAACACATTCTCGAGCATATCTACTAAGTCTGACAAATTTTCGCTCATAATCGGTAACTGACATAGAACCCTGTTTAACCTTAAGAAATTATTTCCATTTTTTATCAATAAATCTTTGACTAATATATTTCTTGCTGAACTCGGTTTGAAAGAATTCCCAAGTAACCTGTTCTCTCGGCACAACTGAAACCAAGGTATTCCACCAATAGTAGGCAAAATCACGTAACAGAGATATAGCACATTTTAAGCATTCATCAGGTGTGCACGATAATTCATCGAACACGCGAATGGTATTATCAAGCCAAAACTCAGCCTGCTAGGCATCATCACTGTCAGTAGCCTTGAACTCAGTAGCCCCGTGCTTTCAAATTCTATCAATCGGGGGCTTGTTCAACCTCAACGGATCCACTACAGGAGGTACCACAGGTGCAGAGGTTGTATTAGTTGGGGGTGGAGGATGTGAAATAGCCGGATTAGTCCGAATATACTGAGTAAACCAATCGTTCATCATAGCATAGAAGGCTTGTTTAGCCTCATCATTTTGATTACTAGCATTCGGTTGAGAGTCCAACGGCGCTGTCCCTAGTGCGGGAGCAGGCGCTACGCTCTCTACATCATCAGTTACTGCTCGATCGGGATTGGAATTCATTTCTATACGAAAAACATGTTTCAACTATCAGAAATCATCACACTACCATATTAACACTTTATGGCATGTATAGCTAGACTCACACACGCTAAGTTAGTCCTAGAATAGACTAAACCGTAGCTCTGATACCAATAAAATGTAACACCTCTATAACCCGTATCCGTCGCCGGAGTGGGTTATGAAGAATTACTAATCTGAAACTCAATATTAGTACATACACATTTGCATAATTTCATTAGCAATTATACTTATAGCCAAACACAATCAAAGATAGAAATTCAACTTATATCGCCATTCAAAAGTTGCCATATTCACATGGCATATATACAAAGACATCTCAAAATATCATTCACTTAAGTCTATTCTATACATGCCATACTAGCTCCAAAATGTAGTACCAAAATGACAGATAGTGTGACGAGTTGCTAACAATCCCCTCCCCAAGCAGGTAACTGGAATCAACAATTTATAAAACAGAGAAATATAACAAAAGGAGTAAGCTTTCATAAGCTTAGTAAGCTTTAAGCAATGCAACAGATAAACTCAATTATACATCAATTATCCAATTTCTTAAAAGGTCATTTCCTATATATTTATTACCATTGGCCGAATATACACAAGCATATAATACACAATTAGCATTCTAATTTCACTTTATCTGAATTCATATGGCATAAATAAATCGAACATTTTCATATACTTTCACACCTTGACCGAATGTATCATAACCATAGATATAAATATATCATGTATTCACATATGTATCAAATTATACTCTTATTATTCAATTCAAATCATACTCACATATAAATACATAATACGCACCTGGCCAACTTAATGTATTGAATGTATTCATTTGTCGTTCTAACACGAGGTATCTTCGTTTTAGACTTTTATCAAATCACTGGCATTCAGTCTACTAGGTTTAAAAACCCGAATTCATTCACTGGCATTTCGCCTGCTAGGCTCGGGGCCCGAATAGTATCTCACCGGCATTATAGCCTGCTAGGCTCGAAGGCCCGAATAGTATCTCACCGGCATTATAGCCTGCTAGGCTCAAAGGCCCGAATAATGCTGTACAATATTTAAATCAACAAGTTTTTTTTTTATAACACAATCACACCAATTTAGGTACAAGCATCATTCGAATATATCATCCTACATTTCATTCACTATTATCTCATTTCATCATTCACATTTAAATACATAATTGTTTACACGTAAAACCTTACTCATTTTCATCTAACACTATCATTTGATCATGAGAACATATCACTTCTTACTTCCAATACAAATTGCCATTCGGCCATGTACATATATGACAAGTAACACTTAATTCTCATAATTTGTCATGTCATTTTCAAATATTATAAATATTTAACTACTTAAAACTTACCTCGAATATATTTGAACAGTCTCAGATCAGCTACTCAACTACTTTCTCTTTTCCTCTGTCCAACCTTGGTTCTCTATGCTCTTGAGCTAATTCAAACAAAAATTTAATTTATAAGGTCCCATCATGCTAGCTTATGACCGAATATGACAAGAAACTTAATAAGTCATATAGCTACTCTTAGCTCAAATATAAAATGGTCATACACATTTTTAATCACATTAAGCCATTTAATACCATTTATTTAACATTTCCTCATGTACATCTTTATGACCGAATACATATATTAAATAAGTAACTTGCCTTAATACATAATTCACATAGCCTAAGTACAATATAACCTTAATGACCAAATATGAACATTACCAAAATTCCTATGACTTAACCTATAACTTTCATAGTCGAATATTCATTTCATATTTAGCTCACATACACAAACACAAACTTATAAGGCTGTTATATAATTTGATAAACAATCACACATACAACTTGATATATATATATATATATATATATATAATGACATGTTCAAATATGCTATTATAAAATTAGATACATATTGCGTTCTTACCATAGATTTCAAAGCTGCACTTAACAATTGCATTTATTCCTAATAATAAACTAAAACCATCATGAAACATTTTACTTACTCATTACCTTGCATATTCGAATTTCATAAATTAATATACATACACATCCAATTATCATATCATGGAACAAGTGCCGAATTACAAATTGTAATAAAATCAAAGCATAAATCTTGCTATGATATAAACATATTAAAATATTTTATTTATTATTTTATTTATCAAATTCGGTATAACAAAATAACCTTAGATATCAATTCTTTTTCAATACATTGATTAAATACTACAACCTAATACACCTATGCTATTATCCATGCATATCATAACCGAACTAGTTACAAATTCAACCCAAACACATTAACCTTTCTCAAAACATATAATACCTATCTTAAACTTAATTTATTACTATCAAATTCATTTAAAACATTCAACAACAAATTTTTCTTTAACTAAGCTCATATTCAGCAATGACAATGGTAATTTAGCAAACCTTAATTTAACTTATAATTGTGCATATCACATTCAAAGCATCCACTCCATTCCATCATTTAAAACACAAACATTTCTCAACTATTACCTAAGTTCACATTCGGCAATTTCGTAAATACACAAGCCGATTTTTCTATCATTCAAACCACCTATATGAACATTAAACTAGTCCAAACATCACCCATTCACAATTATTCATCAAAATATAAAGACAACAATCATTCCCTTCAAAAATCTTCCATAGCCGAATACTCAAATCACTACCCGATTCAAAATTTTGACATGGGCTAAGTAAGGGACTTAGTAACTAGCTTAATATATGCTACAATTTAAAAAACTAACATGAATTTCATACCTTAATTCAAGTTCAAAGTGACCAAGTGCTATCACCCCTTTTCTTCTTTAAGGTTCGGCTACTAAGGAAGAAGATGAAACAAGCATTTTGTTTTTCTTTTATTTTTCTATCATCTTTTCTTATTATTAATTAATTTTTTTATTTAATAAATTAAACCATTACTATTATAATATTAATATATAATACATATTTGCTTATCAACATCATCATGGCCAGCCACTACAACTAAAGTGGGAAATTTGACATGCAAATCCACTTATTTACACCATAAATTATTTGGCCACTACAAAAATAACCTATCATATTTTCAAAAATTTTCACATAAGTCCTATTTAATAATTTCACTCACAAATGACAATATTAAAGCATGAAATTTTCACACATGCACTTTCACATATAATAAGCACAGAATATAACATCTAATTATTTTTTTATGACTCGGTTTTGTGGTCCCGAAACCACTTTCTGACTGGGGTCAAATTAGGGCTGTCACAATGGCATAAATATGATGCTCATTTAATCACACGGACTTACCTCGAATGTAATCTAGGCTAATTACGCCATTTTAGTCCATAACTTTGTACTTTTCGATTAAGGCTCGAATCTCGGTTCCTTGATCTAAAATGATGAAATTCACTCATTTAATCGTTAACTAAATTTAAATAATCAAAATTCACTTTTTTGGCAAAATGACTATTTTGCCCTTAGACTTTCACAAAATGATCATTTTACCCCTAGGCCTGGAAATTAATTTTTATCGAATTTCCTTATTATTCAAGCCTAACCGACCATTTATTACTCTTATGACAACCCAAAATTTCCACTATTTCACAAAATTACAACCTATTTTATAACTTTCACAAAATGGCCCATTTAGGTGTTTTCTATGAAAATCCTTTCACAAAAGTTGTTTATTACACAACTAAGACTCATTTTATTCCATAAAAATTCAGCAAAAAACATAAATCCTTTCATGTAAAATCCCTAGACTATCAACCATTTCACAAAATAGTCCCCCATTAGCTAATTCATGCTACAAGGGTCCGAAAAACACAAAAATCAACAAAAATTATCATCAAAATCACTTACTTGCAAGGGATGAAAGTTGCTGAAATTTTGAACTTTCAAAACCCCTATTTTTCTGGTATTTTTGGTGGGGGAAAGAAGAAAGATGAAAAGATAACATCTTTTTCTTTTTGTTTTATTTTAATGCCAAATAAGCTACCTAATAACCACAACTTTGACTTTTCAAACTCTTTCTCTCTATGGCCGGCCAAGCACCCTATTTAGGGTCTAATTGCACTTTAAACACCCAAAATTTTGGTTCTCTAGCTATTTAACATATTTTGCTAGCAAAACAAAACTTTTTTCCTTTATGCGATTTAGTCCTTTTTTGCAATTAAGCATGAAATCATTAAAATTAATGCACCAAAATTTTCATGCACTCATATAATCATGTAATAACACATAAAATAATATTAAAAGTAATTTCTCCAGCCTCGAAACACTGGTTCCAAAACCACTGTTCCGACTAGGCCCAAAATCGGGCTGTTACAGAGTGCATGGGCATGTAGTTAGGCCATGTGTCCCCTACACCTTAATTTTGAGAAATAAAATGCTCAGAATTGAGCACACAGGCAGAGACACAGGCATGTGCCTCAGCCGTGTGTGCTACACAGCCTAAAACACGGGCATGTCTTGGCCTTGTGAAACCTGTACCTAATTTCGAATTGAATTAATTAACCACATGGCCTAGCACACGAGCGTGTGGCATGCCCGTGTGCACAAGTCAGAAAGTTACACAGGGTCGAACACGGCCTGTAGCACGAGCGTGTCCCAAGGTCACACGGGCATGTCCCTCGGACCACACGGGCGTGTGAGCCCTGTAACTTAGAAAATTTTTTGTAATTTCACGAAAAATTCTTAAAGTTCCTGATTAAGTCCCGACTCGATTCTAATGCTTGTATTGGGTCTCAAGAGTCCTATTAAGGGACGTTTTGAATGATCTCGGTTAATGAATAGTAATTTACATAAATTATTTGTAAAATGTTTTGAAAGTTCTAGTAATGTTTCGTAACCCTATTCTGGCGACGGATACGGGTTAAGGGATGTTACAACTAGGCTCTCAACCTGTCCAAGGCTCATAAGGTGTTTTTGTAGCTTCTTTAGTGGATATTCTCTTTAGAATGTAAGTTGTTGTCTTTAGAGGCACTGGCCAAATGAGTACTTTCAGACTTTTCATGTTTCAACATTTCTACCTCTTACATGCAATGAGAAATGAGCTCGTTTAGAGTCAATTTCTCCTTTTTGACAATTGTAATTAATTTTAAATTGGTTAAAGTGTGCAAGAATCGATACCAAAACCATAAGAACAAAAAAATTCCTCAGAAAGCTCGATCTTAAGTGCCTTAAGTCATGAAACAACATGAAACACCTCCATAATGTACTCCCTCACGTTTTCTTGACGATATTAAAAAAGTCAAAACTGATGTTATCTCAACCTTATCGTTTTTGACAAAACGTTTATCAATTTCATCAAGGAAACCTTTGGCCTGAGTAATCTCTTCAAATTTTGTGTCCTTAAAGGCTTCTGGATTGCTATGCTTAATGGTCATTGGACTCATGCGATTTGAACGATCCCACCTCTCAAAATCCCTTTTAGCTTCAGGGTTGCTTTTCGTAGTGAGAGGTGTAGGTTGTTCCTCCTTTAGTGCAAGGTCTATATCCATACAGTTAAGCACTGTAAGTGCCTTTTTTATTCATTGAAATTAGTCCCAATAAGCAAGGGTATAGAATTTATATTAGCAGATACTGTGGTAGTAGAAGATGAACTAGCTGAATACGGAACAAAATAGATAAAAACAAGCTCACATAAATATTCATAAGTAACAATAAATTCAAAATAACAGCCAATCTCATATCAAGATACCAAACACAACATTAATATCAAGTCTTTGGATAATAATATTAATAATAAACAATACTCTTGTTGCAGCAATCAAACATTGACAATAAATTATGTCAAATAATGAACCAATCTTTGGACTAACTTATTGCTAACATATAATACCTTATAATTGTCACACACTTATCACAACAAATGTAGTTGAAATTCTACCAAATATTAACTTACCTTTGGGTCAATTAATAAACGCATGAATCACAAAAAACATATAATCATCTTAATATTTTGAATAAATTCATCTACGCAAAACTGGTCACTTTGGTGGCATTTTGTTTCAACTAATTTATTTAAAATATTAGACATCCTTAATTAAATCCCAAAGTTAAAATCTGAATTTATTTGTTTCAAAATATTTCAAATTTAAACCAAAATAATTTGAATAAAGGTAAATCCTATCTCAAGATATCGAGCACTGAATTAATATTCCATCTTTAGACAAAAATAGTAACTTGTAGGTGATATCTTATTGTAGTAATCAAAGACTGACAATAAAAATATGTTGAACAATAAATCTTCCTTTGGCCTATTTATTGCTCACATGTAAAACCGAATAATCGTCACATGTTTATTACCACAATTGCACATGTAATTTTGTTAAATATTAATCTTCATTTGGGCTGATAAATATTAATGTATCTTTGTCACGGGGCTAGACCAGGTCTAGCCCCGTGACATCTTAAGTTACATACAAACGACCTTTTATATTTTAAAATAAAATCATTTCAATAACAGAGGTCACTTTGGTAACTTATTATTTCAATTAAGTTATTTTAAAATATATATAAATATACCAATATTCATATTTAAAAATTTCCATAACAGTTAAATGTCAAAACTAAGATTTTTTTTATCACACTACAATTTTTGAAATAACCTAAAATAAGGTTGTCTTATTGTCGCAATAAAAAAAACCAAAAACCTTAATCTTTGGCTGATTAATCCTTAATAAAAATAAAAACCTATGCAACCAAAATTCTTTTGTATCAAAATTTAAACCCATTAAACCAAATATCTTAAAACAAAAGCATAATAGTTGACATATCCCACAATTCGATCTGTAAACCATATCATAATTTAACTAAATATTTGAAACCATAAAAAATAAAAGCAAAATGTTATAGAATTAAACTTAAAAAACCAAATCCTTTAAACATGTGTTATAGTTTACATATTATTCAACCAATCTTAAAACTAAATTCCTTAAAACATGCATTATTCCATAAACTACACTGCTTTTGTTCCAAAAGCATTAAAATTTCTTAGTTGATTTATATGTTACCATAATTTAACTATGAATTCCCAAATATAAAAGCATAATAAACGTTAATAATTGAAATTCTCAAAGCACTTATCTACAACAAAATTGAAAAAAAAAAAAAACACTTAATGGTTGATAACATCAATTAACTGGCCCACGACACACTATAACTTTTGCTTTTAAATGCACATATAAATAGTTGATAACACATCAATTATCTGACTAGTGGCAAAGTAAATAGGTATAGATATATAGTAACAAAATTTATAGATGCCTTCCCAGCAATGGAATCATATAGTAGATAGATCATGCAATTTAATTGGAATGAAATTAGTGGTAATTGGCAGAGCAAGTAGACCAACCGCATAAATAAATTTAATTTAAAAAATCAAAATTCAAAAAAAATTTATCAAGAATCTTAAAGATTCAACATAGTATATAATCAAAATATCTTGACCATAAAATTTGAAAAAAAAAAGAATCAATTAAAAAATAATAAAAAATTAATTTATTCTCAATAATTTAACATGACGAGACTCTGATACCACTTGTTAGAACCATAAAAATAATATCTTATATAAAACTTAATAAACTATAAACTAAAATCTGTCATGTCAAATCATCAAAAGTAAATCATAAATAAAACTAGATGCGGAAGCATACCTGAATTCATTGATTTTTTTGAAATCTATGAATATTGCGATTTTGATATTCCAAATTAGCATACAAGTAATTTAGAGAAGGTGACTCTCTTTTTTAAAGATGGAATATTAGAAAAGTTACGTTTGTGTAACTTGGAGACCATAACCTTAATATATAAATTTTGCATATTAACCTAATTTCTAATCAACCCATTATTAATTAAAAATTAGTTATTAGAGTATGTACACATATTTGACTCATACTTCATTTAATAACTGAATCCCAATAAACCTTAACCAAATTAGATCACTCTTAATTTGGTCTAACATTTAATAATAATAAATAATAACATATAATTACTCTTATTATATATGTGATATCCATATTTTTCAACAACATTTTTATTATATTTTTTTATATATATTCAGACATAATATACTATGGAATACATACTTGCACCCAACACTCTCATTTTCCATGAGGTATAATCCTAATGAATTGCATCTGGCTTAAATAGAATCAACTTATCTCTTAGGAGCCTTATAAAAATAATTAGATTATGATAAGACATGGAAAATCAATAAACATGGGCCACTACAAGTTCACCTGCAGGGTGTTATTGGTGGTTCAAAATTATTAGTGTCTCAAATTTATTGTCAAAGACCAAAATGGAGCCTTCTCAGTTTTGATTTCTACCATAAAGTTCTAGGTTCCATTTTAGAATAAAACTTGATGGCTTCAGTGCATCATAAAACTGAAGGATTGAAAGAGCAGAACAGAGACAAGCAATAACATAAAATGAAACATCTTTTTCTCATAATAATTTTATAAATGGATCTTTTGTTAATACCACTATGATACATTTGAATACTGTACACCTAGAAAGAGGAAGTTGTTATGTATAACAGAAACATTCACTAGATTGAAAGCCAATTTAATTAGAATCCACAAACAAGTGACTGTTGATCTGCATGTAATTGATTGGAACAACTATTTGATTTGCAGCAATAGGTTGTAATGGAATTCAGTACTGCTCTCTCCATATCCTTAGCTAATCCTCCTTTCACAAGGGAAACAAAGTAATTCATGGCGACTGAATCACACAACAATGTTATAAGCCCATCATTTGGCAGTCCGAACTCCTCTTCAGACATCTTGAAGAGTCCGCGAAAAATGCAGTTGCCGAGAAACGCCAAGGGGATCACAAAACGTCTGTTATCCATAGTGTAAATAACAAAGCAGCCTTTATCAACTACTAAAGCAATTATTTTCCTTCCACTGGCCGCTATCTTCTGCCCATTCCTTGTCATTCTAAGAAGCGTAATCATGCTTGCTTCCATACGTGTTGAGCAGTTGATTTGTATATATTTGTTGGTACTAATGAGGGGAAAAACGTTAGTCTGCAATTTATACAGAAGGAACAATAACACTTGCTATGCTGGCCTTCTGATGGTAATTTCAAAGCCGAAACGTGTAATTTCTAGTATTGGAATCTAGGTTTACAACTTTGGTAGAGATTCTTTCAATGTTAGTTAACACCAATTAGGGAATACCAAGAGTGAAATTTGGAAGATAATGAAATTTTCTCAACAGTACGGAATTCATGCCTTGATGTTATAAATTGACAAGAAACAAAACTGAACCATATGCTTTAACAAACTTAACTAAATCACATGGGGTACTAAACATTTTGTCTTCTTGTGGATCCAAAGCCAGCGGACAAAACTAGATCAAACAAGAAACTTACAGACGACTGCAACAAGAAGTTGTGCAGTATTAATGTAAGACTGTTTTTAGTTAGCTATTAGTTACATTAAGATACCGAACAACGAAAGGACATGTGGAACCAACAAAAAATGAAGAAAATAAATGCATTGAAAGGTTCTCTGCACTCTGTAAGAGCGTCAAATTGACAACCTATCATTCATTTATACTTTTGGTACTTTGCAAATACAACATGAATATTGAAGAATCAACAATACACATGTTCATCAGTTTTTGCACTATGTAGTTTTACATGTACCTTTAAAATGGAAACTTGTAAATTTGTTACCAACACAAGAAATGTGTACAACACAAATCTGTTTGATATCATCAATGGTCTAAAGGCTCAACAGCAGTCTTGAAGAGAAGGATGTAAACCTTGTCAATTGAAAAATACAAGAAACCTCCTAGCGAATGTGTCACGTATGAGCCGAAGCTAGTTCCCACGATGCAGTGCCAAGCAGGACCATATGTTGAGTCGAATTCCTGAAAAGACAATGGTTGGCATCAAGGTCAATATCATGGTAAAAAATTAGCAAATCTCAAAATTAAACTCTAAATGATTTCCATACTACATGGTTTTAGATAAGATTCAAGTAGAATGCTGAACCATTAACTCGTAAGAATCAACGATTGCACAAGCTCAACCTTATACCTTACTAGTTTGACCACTCTCACACTATCCGTCTCTCTATATCTTATTTAGTACTTTTATTTCAACTAACGAAATTCAGAACTCTCTGCATTCTTCTTTTTTGTTTCAGTTAACAGTTTCTGCAAAAGAACATATGTAACCTACAATTTCCAAGTAGCTCAGAAACTAGAACCAAAACTATGTACAATCTCCACAGCATAGGACAAGAAGCCAGAAGCGAATATGCTGTCTCTTCGAGACACGAGTGGTTTACTCTAACTCAAAACGAGAGGTTACTCTCAAAAGCAAGTGTATCATAATATTTTCAAACACTGTATAAACAAAGTGATCAAATGCTATGAATGATATTAAACTTGAGGGCCACATGATTTTTGTTATTTATATAGTAAATTTACACGGCTTTGATGTGCTAGTTTAGATTCAGAGACTGGACAAGTAGATGACTCATTGCCAACAGAATCATGAGTAAACAGACTTCATACTCCTCGTATGCCTACGAGGAAGGGTATGTTAGAAACCATTTTCAAATTATGCAAAATCATTGCACATACACATCTTGCACCATATCAAGGATGTCTAACCCACTGCCATAAATTCAGGCCAGGCCAAATTTGAACCTAATTATTATTGAGAAGTTATTTCATCATGAAAACGCTTTGTGAGCTTGTGCCTGTTATCAGAGGAGCAAATACGTCTGATATTTGGAAAACGAAACGATTATAATCTGTGGCCTATTCTAACTCCAAATATTGCAGGTGATAAATTCATAAACTAAACAAAGTTGGATTGCACATAGATGCAAATGGAATACTTCAAATATCACAAGGACCATCGAAGCTAATAAGCTACATATTCTTGCAGTTGGAATAAGTGGATAAGCAATGGGGTTTTGAAGCAACATAGAACACTGGAATTCATATCAGCATTTAGAAGCAGGATAACAAATTCAATATGGTACAAAGAAAAAAGAGTAAAGAGAAAACCAAAAAGGGTTATATCATAATGTCTTCAATTAAACTGAATTACGAAAAGACAAGATTTGATTTGCACAACTAAAAATAGAAAACTTTTCAGTCAATTCTCACTTGCATTACTGATATCTATAACTCTTATAAATCCAACCATAGCATTCAACCTTACTCACCCAACACCATGTTTGAAAATCAATTACACCCAAAAAGAACCAAATTTATCCAACGTTACGCCAAAAAATTATAATATTACCTACATGCAGAAGTTATAAATGCGTCAACTAAAACAATCAAATGAGAAATCTAAACAAACCCATTAATTCTTTACGTCAAAAAAATGAATCTAACCAAAGAATCAACGGTAATAAAAGTAGAAAAAAAAAGACAAGAAAGTTTGATTTTTTAACCTTCTTAAGGGCAAGAGCTAGGCGTTTACTATCAAGCTTTCCAGGCATATAGTCAAGCTGGTCTCGGGCACATTTAAAAGCCTTGTTTTGAAGAGCTAAAGGCATATCAGAAGCTCTGACTTTAACATTGAGACGTTCATTTTGCTCTTGTTGTTCTATAGCTTTCTTCTTCTGGATCAAACTGTTTAAGAACTTGCTTCTCCTCTCTAACTCCATCTCTGCTCCATCCATTTTCTTCTTCTTCTTCTTCTTCTTCTTCTTCTTCTTCTTCTTCTTTTCAGTTCCTCGTCAATACCCAGAAAAAGTTGAAGATTAAAGAAACCAAGGAGCCACACAAAAAAAAGAAAAAAGTTTCTTGATTTGCCAATTGGCAATGCTATGCGTGCCACTCGTTTGATAAAAAGCCTTAAAGGTGAAAAAAGAGAGGTAATTACGTATTAAAAGAATAAAGCTCTAATGTTTAAAACTACAATTAGTAAAATATTTGGTTTTTTAATTTGTTGGGCTTGAGGTTGAGGAAACACAATAATTAAAATATAGTATTGAGTAGCAAGAAGGTACCCCTAATAAATTTATGTAATTAATAGTAGTAATTTATTGGTTGGAAAGTGGGAAATCTACTCTCCTAAGTATTGTCATTATTGAACTTTGTTAAGATTGTTTAATGATTAAGTGAGAGTTTTTTTGGGTAATCTTAATACTAACTAGTAATAGTGATAGTATTAAGTAGATGTGAAAGTTTGCAAGAAGACATAAGGAAAATTGATTTTGTCATCATTTTTGGCGAAACGCTTAGCTTATAAACTTGATGATTAATGATTACAATTTAAACAGTAAAGTATATCTAGAAGATGTAACTTATCGTTTTGTGTGAAATTTGTGGCAAGTATGGTGAGTAATTCATGGATAGATTTTCTATTTTTATCAAGTTAAAAAACATTCACATTTATGTCGAATAAAAGAAAGATTGATGAAAGATATAGCAATTAAATATATATATAGTTTCCTAGGTTGAACTCAATTTTGTCCATATTTTGGTTTTTGAAGAAGAATCTTATTTTGGCTTTTGTCTTTTCAAGCAAAACTTAGCAACTGTAGAATTCATTTTGAATCGACAATTTCAGGGGGAAAGAAGTCCCTTGCTAGTTTGTTTAGAAATGTGCAAATCATGGGGTGATATTTGTCAATTTGCGACTTCGGAATAGCAACAGTGTTGGTGAAGCATGATGCCTAATCAATGGCGTTTCCCAAGGTCGAAGGGGGGGTGGGTCCCCCATAGTTTCATTTCCTTGGGGGCAAGGCAAAACAAGCGGCAATCACGGTGTGAAAAGAAGGGACCGATGGGGCCCCCGACCAATACCCGAGACTCCAGACACTCCCTAAAGTTGGTTCCTTTTTGTTCCTCTTCCATTCCATTGCCCTGCTAAAGCGACGGTGGCCATTCACCTCACCCGATCATCCATTTTCTTTTTATAGTACCGTCACTATTGTGAAATTTTTTCTCCTTTTTAAGTATACCATTCATTTATATATTTTATTTTATTTATTTTAATATACTTCATAACACACTCCACATGTATAAAATAATTTTCCTTTCACCTCCATTAGGGTGAGCAAAACTCGCTTTGACTCGAAAAAATTAAAAAAAAATTTAAATTTTCTACTTAAATGAATCGAGTTATTCGAGTTATTCGAGTTAATTCGAATTTTTTTCAAATTTTGAGTTCGAATCGAGTTGAGTTTTCGAATTCGAATAACTCGAATAATTCGAATATCAAACTATACTATTTTACATTTTTATCCTAAACTCTCAAACCTTTTTACTTTTCC
Organism: Gossypium longicalyx; assembly: GCA_025698465.1. NCBI lineage: Eukaryota > Viridiplantae > Streptophyta > Magnoliopsida > Malvales > Malvaceae > Gossypium > Gossypium longicalyx. The sequence goes on from CM046995.1 coordinate 52,042,207, forward strand.
CTCAAAGCTTTTGCTCTTTTCTACTTTCCCCCCAGAACTTTTACCCCCCTTCCATCCTAACCCCCCAATCTACCCAAAATTCATTTCCCACCAAAATTTTACTCTTTCATTTACTTTTTCTCAAAATTTTACTCCCAAAAACCCTCAAAACTTTTTTATTTTTCCCTATAATATTTACTCACTCCCACTTTCCTCCTAAAATTTTTACTCTCTTCCAATCTCACCTTCCATCTACCCCAAATTCATCCCCCCTCCCAAAAAATTTTTTTTAATATTTTCCCTCCAAAATTTTACTCACTCCTATTTACATTCCCTCAAACTTTTATCCCCCAAAATTATTTATTTTCCCCCTAGATTTTTACTTCTCACCCTTTACTCTCAAATAAAAAATCAAAATTGTCCAAAAAAATCACTAAACATAAATAGTAATAATTTTATTTATATCTACTATTTATATTATTAAATTAAATTTCACATTTTATATTATTTATATTATTGAATTGTTTAGTCATATTGAATATTTATATTAAAATTGAATTATTAATTATGCCATTAAATATTCATGTTAAAATTTTATATTGGTATCAATTTCACATTTTATCTTTAAAATAACTTTTATTAAAAAAATCAGATTTTTACATTTAATATATTTTTTAATTCCAAAAGACATAGTGACAAGAATATGAAAATAATTGAAACAACTAAGCAAGCAAAGAAGTTAACCCATATATAAAATATTAATAAATAAATTATGAGGTGATGAAAGTCAATAAAAATTTTGATTGCGGTAGACAAATTTTATTACGATGGGTGACAGTGGTTACAATGACCAAAATTTTTTTTTAAATTTAACTCGAACAAATATATTCAATTCGAATTCCATCACACTCGACTTGATTTGAGAAAACTTCAAATCAAATTAAAATGATAAAATAGATTCGTCAACTCGATTAACTCAAAATTTTTTCATTCGATTCGATCGAACGCTCACCCCTAATAAAATGTATTAATATTATGCTTAAGTCCAACTCAACTCATGAAAACCTCTAACCATCACTGAACCCTACTTGTAAGGTTCTTAAACTCCAATAAAATTGTACCGAATTTTTTCATTTATTAATACTTTTAGTATGTTTTACTTTTAAATTTTGATTTTTTTTTTGTTGGATGTATAAAATTATCTATTAAAATATAGAAGGTTTAATTTTCTTAAATTAATAAAGATTAATCGAATTAATAAAAATTATTTAAATTTAATTAATTTATTCAAAATAAACATTCAGTTAATAAAATCAATCAATTCAACACGCAAACGATAAAGAAACCCAAGAGAAAGTGCGTCGCTTTTAACTACTTGATAAAGAAAGTAAAATGTGAAATACATTTTCTTTAACCTTTACCTATTTTCTAAGTTAAATTTAATTATTAATCTTTTAAAGAGAGATAACTCGTTCTTTTTTACAATAATACTAATTAAAACATTAATTTTTAACAATGTTGGTATAGTAACCCACATGGTAATCCATGCATAATTTATATTAACAAGATATTATTTGTCTTATATATTACGTCAACCAATAATTTAAAAAATTATAAAAATTTCAAAATTCAAAAAATATATATATAAATTTCATAAAAATTTAACAAAAAGCACAATATACATGTGAATTGTCATACGGGCTAAAATGTTTAATAATTTAGCATTTTAGTCAATATTTCTATAAAAAGCACAATATTTCTTTTTGAAAAATTGATAGTCAAATTGACTCTTTTTAAAAGGTTGATGACTAAATTTAACTAAAAAATCAATATAAGTCATATTGACAAAAAAATTATAAATGTTGTAAAATAAATTTGACATTATACCCAAAATAAAAACCCATATCTTAAGTTTGATGTGCGGTCAATCACTTGGCCATTGGTGGCTGACAGCAAGCTCCTTTTCTCTTTTCACGTCTCTCTTTCCAATCCCTTCCCTACTCGGTCTTGCCCTTGCCTCAGTTCTCCCTTAGAATAATAAGGCTTTTTTCAACGGTTTTGGTGGCATGGTGGCTTTTGGGAGGTGTTGATAGAGGTAGTGTGCTGCAGAATTTTCAAACACACATACTATACAAATAATAGTATGAAAATATTAATCTTTTTAGACATTGAATTGAGTTAAATAATTTACTAATTCAATCCAAATTAAAATGATAAAACAGGATTTAAAAATATGAGGTAATGAAATTTTGAAATAAGAAAAACAATTGTAAAAATGACACCAAAGTTTATTAATATTTATAAATCTAGGTACTTAACTTCCCCATTATATCTTCTTTTAATGAGCCTTTCTATCCTCTTGTTAATCACTAAGTTTTCTCCAATCACTAATAAATCTATTTATTAGGTAAATTGCAATTTAATAAAATCAATAATCATCAACCTTAATATGGCTACCTATTATGTTTAGGTAAATTCCTATCCTAACCGTAAATTGACAATTTCAAACATCAACCACAAGCTATATTGATCGAGTCTAATCTAAGCTTTCTTTTTAAGTTTCCCTTAAACTGTACTAAACAAATTAAAAATTGATCAAATAATGAAAAGCATTAAACACAAATAAATATAAATAACCTTTATTAGCATATGAATAAGAAACAAGAAATAACTCAATTGAAATTAAACATATGACTCCATTAGTTCCTTAGAAGAAAAAAAGTTCTTGGTAGTAAAGAGAATTTCAAAATAATAACAAAATTTGTATATCAACATAGAGTGCGAGCATCCGAGAGAGAGGATCAAACCCTAGAGGAGTATCTTCTTCCTTACACTCCCTTAAATATTACATTGAAATTCTTCCATTCTTGAATATTATATTGCTTTTAAGAAAAATTGATGTCAACATTTTGATTGAAATAGTTAGCAATATTAATTATTTAGACTAATTAATTATATTATAAAAGTACATGGACTAAATTATGTAAAAAATTAGAGTATATAGATTAAATATCAAGTTTCATCATATTCTAGAGGCCAAAATTGAAATCTAACTGAATAGCAAGATAAATTTGCATTTTTAATTTATTTATTTTTGGCTAATTATCGGAAAAATGCTATTAAATTTGGATTTTTCTTATCAGGAATGAAGTTGGTGTGCTGAATTCAAACTCTTACAAAAAGGGGGCTAAATTGGAACAAAAAGCAAAGAGGAGGGCTTGACTAAAAGATTGAAGATACAATGACTGGATAAAGATTGAAAGGTTGAAGATTTTTTTTTTCAAAAGTGGCTGGAATTCTATAATTAGTTTAAATTTAATCTCTAGTTTAAATTTAATTTTTAAATTTTGAATTATTTAGTGATAATATTTAATGATAATATTTAGGATTATTTAGTGATAATATTTAAGAAAAATCTAGCTAAATTTTAGCCTTAAAAGTGTGTATAAATACCTAATGGCTACAGCCAATTGAGTACACACTTTGCCTTTGGCATTTAATAAATTCTCTCTCTCTTTTTTTCCTTCCTGCGTCTTAGTAATTCTGTAACATCCCGAAATAGGGCCTAGTCAGAATAGTGATTTTGGGACCACAAATCCGACACCAAAATATTAATTTTATGATTATTATGAGGTCTAGAATATTAGAATATGTATGGGTTAAGATTTCATGAAGAAATCCTTTGAGTAGTGTCCAATTGGAAATTAGGGACTAAATTGAATAAATTGCAAAACTTGGATTCTAGAAGCAATTTGTATTAAATTACTTTAGATATTAAATTAGAAGGTCTTAGAGAGCAATTTGCCCAATTTATAAGTTTTTGTACAAAAATGGGCTTGCATGGATGAAATTTCAAAGAGAGGGCTTAAGGGCATTTTGATCATTTAGCTTTTTAATGAAATAAAATGGGAAAAATAAGCCAAAATCAGCCATTCATCCCCCTCATTCAGCTGAAACTCTAGGGTTCTCCATAGCTAGGGTTTTCAAGCTTTTCAAGCTCAATAGTAAGTGCTCCCAAGCCCCGTTTTTAATGTTCTTCGCATTTTTAAAATCCCGGTAGCTTACTCTCTCCATTTCTACCCATATTTCATGCTAGGGCTCATGCTTAAAATTTTACCCATGCATGAGTTACTTGTATTTTGATGATTTATGGATGAATATGAAAGTTGAAGGTGTGTTAAACATCTTTTCCTAAGTGATTTTCATGAAAAACCCCTAAAGGGACCTTTTCACAAAAATTGATAAATATGTGGTAGAAATGTGAAAATAATGGAAAATGTGAGCTTCCATAAGAAGGAAAAGTGTTCGGCTAGGCTTGGGTAAGATAGGAATTGCATGTGTTTCATTATAAGAGCCTAGGGACTAAATCGTAAAAATGTGAAAGGTTAGGGGTAAAATGATCATTTGGATCAGGGTGAAATTTAAGCTCATATAGTACAATTTGAGGTGTTAATGGTTTAATTTTATTGTTATAGACCCCGATGAACAAATTCTGGTGGTCGACTGAGGAAAACGAAAGGTTTCGGAATAACTGAAACACAATACCGAAACGAGTACCAGGTAAGTTTGGATAACTTAAAGTAAACTCATAATATGCATAATTGTATGATGTATGAATGCACAATAATTGCATTGTTGATGGCATGAAAATGCATGGAATGCATCTTTGATAATGATTCGATGGATAATGTCTCGGTTGAGGTTAAAAAGGGAATTTGATGGATAAACCATGATTGGCATTTGAATTGAGATCCTGCATGTGTTGCAAAAAGGATTTAGCCTGGACGGGTAATCCGTTGATCTCAAATATAGCAAGGATCTAGCCTGGATGGGTGTTCTTTAAATGATCGAGCCTCTCGAAGAATATGTGTGCATTATGGATTTAGCTCAGACAGGTAATTCGATTAAGGTCTAAATTTAGCCTGGCCTGGTAATTCAGATCCGAGCTCATTAAGGGTGTTTGTCGTTATAAGGGATTTAGCCTAGACTGGTAATCCTGACATCACCATATGAGTTTATATTACAGGGGATTTAGCCTGGACTGGTAATCCCGCCGTAAGATGTGAGGTTCGCAGGAGTGCATACTAAAATGATCATCCGTATGAATTGACTGTGATTGGATAATCCATCGAGATTTCCTAGAAACTCAACGGGACTAAAACGAAGTATATGTATAAATGACATGTTGAATGATGAGCTCATCTAAGATAAGTTACATGGTGTTTTGTTATGTGACTAACTCACTGATTGAGTGCATGTGATAGGGAAACCATTTTCATATTGTTGGTTTCATTATCTAATAAAGATGTATGCTAAATAATCAGTAAGTTTACTTTCTAATTATTCAAGCTTACTAAGCATGTAAATGCTTACCCCTCTCTTTTTCCCCATTTTTAAAGCTCGAGGACTTGTAAAGATTGGAAGACGGTTGGAGAGTTTACACACTATCAACTAGTCCAACTTTGGTATATAGACTCTTATGTTTTGTTCAATGGCATGTATAGAGCTTTTGTGTATTTTGTTATATGTGTTATTTGAATTGCCGAAAAAAATGAAGGCATGTAAAGTTATACTTATCTTTTTGTATATAGCCATGGTAACTTGGCTTATTTCGAAGTAGGCACTGGCCTACAATTCTATGCATGTTTATGTTCACATATGATGACTTGGTTATAATTGGCAATGAGTTATAAAAACGAGCCAATCTTAAATATGTCAAGTGGACGTGGAATTTCTTAAATACAAGATGAGGATTAACTTAGCATGTATGAAACCAATGACATGAGGTTTACATGAAATGAGGTTAATTAAAGTCTTATATATATAAGTGTATAATTTGACCTTATTATGTGTAAAAGTAATCTATAAGTATGGAGGGTGATCAAAGGCTTGGAAAATGGCCTAATAAGGTCCACATGGGTAGATACACGAGTGTGTATCTAAGCCATGTACACACTCGTGTATGACACACTACTCACCTCCATGGGTGTATGGTATAGCCGTGTGTCCCCTACACTTGAAATTTTAAGTCAGTATAGAACATGGGCTAGGTACACGGGCGTGTGTCTTGGCCTTGTACTTTTAACAGAATGTTGAGGTTGAAGTCAGTGTTGCATACAGGCGGAGGACACGGGCATGTGTGACCACATGGCCCCATCACACGGGCGTGTCACACTTCAAAGTAAGGAAAAGTTTTCTAAAGTGCCCAAAGTTTATCGAATGTTTTCGGTTGTGTCCCGTACTGCCCCTAGGTGTGTTTTCGGCCTCGAAAGCCTATGTAAGAGACAAAGTGTACATGTTTGAAAGGTTTTAAATTTGGGCAAAATTTGGTGACCCGATTTAGTAAGTTTGTAAAGGTGAATTACCGGTAATGCCTCGAACCCTGTCCTGGTGTCGGGTACGGGTGAGGTGTGTTACATTTAGTGGTATCAGAGCTACGGTTTAGTCAATTCTAGGACTACCATAGAGGGTATTTAGGTTCGCTATACATGCCATTATACGAACGTTGATAGTGTGATATCTCCTAACTATTTAAATTGTTTCTGAATATAGTAAATGTCTTCCAATCATGCACAAGATGAGTCCTAGAGAGCCGAGAGTCATGCTCCAGCTTTCGTACAACGAGTTGTATCTAGTAGTAGTAGAAGGGTTGTGTCTGAAGGCCAGGAAGAGGCCTGAGCTTCCTTCTTTAACATGATGGATGAGTGGTTTGGGGATTATCTGAAGAATCGCCTCAACATACCACGACCACCCCCGCCCTCAAACCAACTTGATGAGGATTTGCCAAGAGGAATGGCACCGGTAAGAATTGGTAAAGCCCCTGTAGATAAGCTTAAAAAGTATGGGGCCAAGGAATTTAGAGCTAAAATTGAGGATGATGCTGAGAGAGTCGAGTTTTGGCTCGAGAAGACTACACGGGTTTAGATGAGTTATCGTGCACACCTGATGAGTGCTTAAAGTGTGCCGTATCTCTCTTAAAGGACACGGCGTACCACTGGTGTATAACCGTATCTTCGGTGGTGCCAAAGGAAAATATCACTTGGGAATTCTTCCAAGCAGAGTTTAGGAAAAAGTATATCAGTCAAAGGTTCTTAGACTCGAAGCGAAAGGAGTTCTTGGAACTCAAACAAGGGAATAAGACTGTGGCAGAATACGAAAGGGAGTTTGTAAGGTTAAGCCAGTATGTAATTGAATGGGTTCAAACTGAATCTGAAATATGTAAACGCTTTGAGGAAGGTTTGAATGAGGAAATCAAGTTGTTGATTGGGATCCTTGAAATACGAGAGTTCGTTGCATTAGCTGATCAGGCTAAGAAGGCCGAGGAACTTAATAATGAAAGAAAGCAAGCAAAGAGAGAGGCTCGAGTTGTGGGCAAGAGATCCGGTGGTAGGACGCACTCATTTTCTACAAAGAAATCAAGGAGCCAACATGAACATTCCATCACATCTATAGGATATTCGGGTAGAAAGAGAGGTTCGAAACGACGAAATCAGAAGTCTTCCTCCCCGATGATGACTAGTGTGGGGAGTGTGGACGACCAAAATCGAAGTGTAAAAGTTGCAACAAATTTCACTGCGGGGAGTGCCAAATAAAGAGTGGTGCATGTTTCAGATGTGGTTCTCTTGACAATTTTCTCAGGGACTGCCCAGAACGAATTGAAAAAGAAGTGGAGGTAACCCCGAAGGCGAGTGCTCCTATGGCACGAGGTAGACCTCCGAGATATCCTAGTAGTGCTAGTGGCAGTCGAGTTGCAGCCAAAGACGCTGCAAAATTAGAGGCTCGAGCCCCGGCAAGAACATATGCAATACGCGCTCGAGAGGAAGCCTCTGCTCCTGATGTTATTACGGGTATGTTTTCTCTTTTCAATGCATGTGTTATTGCCTTAATTGACCTGGGGTCGACGCATTCATACATTTGCATGAGATTAGTGTCTAGTATGAAGATACCCGTTGAACCTACGAAATTTGTTATTAGAGTGTCGAACCCATTAGGCAAATCAGTTCTGGTTGATAAAGTCTGTAAGAATTGTCCTTTGACGATTCATGGTCAATGTTTTCCGGCTAACCTTATATTGTTACCTTTTGATGAGTTTGATGTAATACTCGGTATGGATTGGTTAGCCTTCCATAATGTAATTGTAAATTGCTGTAGAAATTATATTAAATTGAAATGCCCAGATTGCAAGATTCTACGGGTTGATTCAAGAGATTTGGGCACGTCGCCAACTATAATCACGGCAATGGTGGCTCAAAAATATATGAGAAAAGGGTATGAAGCCTACCTTGCTTTTGTGTTGAACACGAGGGAAACAGAGTTGAAGATTGAGACTGTGCCGATAGTATGTGAATATCCAGACGTATTTTCGAAAGAATTACCTAGATTACCTCCTGAGAGAGAGATAGAGATTGGTATTGAATTAGTGCCAGGGACAGCTCCTATCTTTATTGCCCCGTACAGAATGGCGCAAACTAAGCTGAAAGAATTAAAAGCACAGTTGCAAGAGCTAACGGAAAAAGGTTTTTCTAGGCCGAGCTTTTCACATTGGGGTTTCCCCGTATTACTTGTCAAGAAGAAAGATGATTCAATGAGACTATGTATTGATTACCGACAACTGAACAAGGTAACTATCAAGAATAAGTATCCTTTGCCAATGATCGATGATCTATTCGACCAATTAATAGGAGCCACTGTGTTCTCTAAGATAAACTTGAGGTCTAGCTACTATCAGTTACGTGTTAAGGAATCAGATGTGCCTAAGACAACTTTTAGAACAAGGTATGGCCATTATGAATTTCTTGTTATGCCATTTGGATTGACGAATGCATCGGCCGTATTCATGGACCTAATGAATAGGATCTTTCGGCGACACTTGGATAAGTTTGTTGTTATATTCATTAACGACATCTTAATTTATTCTAAAGATAAGACAGAACATGCGAAGCATCTAAGAACTGTGTTGTAGACCTTACGGGAAAAATAGTTGTATGCTAAGTTTAGCAAGAGTGAATTTTGGCTCCAAGAAGTTGGATTTTTGGGTCATGTTGTTTCGGGTAAAGGCGTCCGAGTTGATCCAAGTAAAATCTCTATTGTTGTTAAATGGAAACCGCCTAAAAATGTGACCAAGGTTAGAAGCTTTCTGGGCTTAGCCGGTTACTACCGAAGATTTGTGAAAGGATTCTCCATGATAGCAACTCCAATGATGAGGTTGCTATAGAAAGACGTTAACTTTGAATGGACAGAAAGGTGTTAGCAGAGTTTCAAGAAGTTAAAGACATTGCTAACTGAAGCTTCTGCTTTAGTATTACCTGAGTCGGGAAAAGAGTTTGTGGTCTACAGCGATGCATTGTTGAACGGATTAGGTTGTGTACTTATGCAAGATGGTAAGGTGATAGCCTATGCTTCACAGCAGTTGAAGCCACATGAGAAGAACTATCCGACACACGATTTAGAGCTCGCCGCCATTGTCTTTGCCTTGAAAATCTGAAGGCACTATTTATATGGTGAGACTTGTCGTATATTCGCAGACCACAAGAGTTTGAAGTATTTGATGATTCAAAAAGAATTGAATCTGAGACAGCGGAGATGGATAGAACTAATTAAAAATTACGATCTGATCATTGACTATTACATGGGAAAGGCGAATGTGGTCACCGACGCGTTGAGCAGAAAATCTTTGTTTGCATTGAGAGCCATAGTGTAACACCCCTAACCCATATCCGTCGTCAAAATAGGGTTTCGGAGCATTACTAGAATTTACGAATCACCTAAAAAAATTTAATTAAATACTTACCGAATCAATGCATCATATAAATAAATATATTAACATTCAATCAATGGTTTGGCACTTGTCTAAGCATCAACAACAACACTTATTAGTGTACTTACACATATTTCATTTATCTATCTTTTTAATTATTTCTTTCATCTATTTTGTACATATATTTCCATATGACCAATTCTTGTAAACATTTCATAGAACCATTTCATATAACCATTCATCATCTGATACATATTACCTGAATATCAATTGTTCAACTGATGTCATAGCATCTCCTATCTACGGTCTTATTTATCTTCGACATGATGCCATAGTGTCTTTCAATCATAGTCTTACTCATTTTCTATCAGGTTGCCATGGTATCTTTCAACCATGGTCTTGTTCATTTCATGTTACATTGCCATGGTATATTTCAACCATGGTCTTACACATTTCATATCAGGAAGCACACTCCCGCGAACCTCATCCTTACAGTGGGATTACGGTCAGGCTAAATCCCAGTAATATGAACTCATAGAGTATTGTCGGGATTACCAGTCCAGGCTAAATCCCCTGCAACGACAATTACTCTAATGAGCTTGGATCTGAATTACCAGGCTAAATTCAGACCCTAATTCGGATTACCCATCCGGGCTAAATCCGTTTTCCACATATTCTTCGAGAGGGCTATATCAGGATATGATCACCCGTCCGGGCTTGATCCTTTTTACCGTCAATTCCTTTTCAGAGATCCATCGAATTTTCCTTTCATTCAACCGAGATTTCTTCCTCTTTTATCAAATATGTCAATGTTTCATAAAATTTCCATATAATGAACATTCAAATCATGTTCATATAAAAAAAATACATTTCAAGCATTTAAGAATATAATTCAAGTTACATGAACTTACCTCATTACTTGTCTGTGTTTATAATTTTATTAATCCGATATCTTTTCTTTTCTACGAACAAATCTCTTATTTGAGTCGTCCGGATCTTTATAAATAAATTTGATCATCATTTTCATTCATTTCATATTCTAATGTATTTAATTAATGCTCTAGGCAAAATTACCATTTTGCCCCTAAACTTTTATTTAATGACGATTTCATCCTTAGGGTCAGGAAAATAAAATTATTGCAATTTAATCCTTATTTCCAACTATTATTCTCATAGATATTGATAACAGCCCATGAATTCTATAAAATATCAGAATTTTCCATAATTTCAACACTTTTCAATTTAATCCCTAAAAACATGTTTTTCCCCAATCTTGAGATAAATTAATAATTTCATTCAATTTTTTAATTTAAATAATAAAATAGTTTGTTTCATGCAATCTGGTCATTTCTGACATTTTTACAAAATTACCCATAAAGTTTTACTTTTATTCAATTTAGTCCCTGAGCCTAAAACATGCAAATTAGCCATGTTAGATGGATATTCATACATATTTTTCTCCTCCTCCTCTCCATTCCACATCCTTAATGTATATAACACACTTGTAAGTAATATTATCTATAATTTTTATTATTTACTTTTATGAATATTCAAGCTGTCCATCTGTGTCATAGTCACTAAATTATTTATATCTGGAGCTATAGAACTCCAAATTAAGTTCCGATAATTTTTACTGAAACTAGACTCATATATATTATTACCATAAAATTTTAAGAATTTTTGGTTAAGCCAATAAGTACAGTTTATTCTTTAAATTTACCCTTATTCTACTGTCTGACAGTCTTGACCCTTCTTCACTAAAAAATGATTATCTCCTCATACAGAATTCGAATAATGTTCCCGTTTATTTCTCTTGAAAATAGACTCATTCAAGATTCTAAAAATATAAATTTAAGTCCATAATTATTTTTATCCAATTTTTTATTATTTTAAAAAGTCAGAACAGGGGAACCCAAAATCATTCTGACATTGTCTCACAAAATTTATTATATCTCATGATTTACAATTCCATTGCTTACATAATTTCTTCTATAAGAAACTAGACTCAATAATATTTAATTTCATACTTTATTCATCCTATAATTCGATTTCTAAAATTTTTGATGATTTTTCAAAGTTAGACTACTGCTGCTGTCCAAAACTGTTTTGGTACAATATATTAATTACCATGTTATAACACCCTTATTTTCTTTTTCTACATCATTTCTCATCACTTTCTCTTATTTTCTCTTCACTAACATATCAAGAACATAGGACCTTATGTAAGAAAACTCTACTATAACATTATTTCCATGCTTTGTCAATAATAACAAACTTAAAAACATATTGAAATCTTGATGTACTTACCTTGTTCTATTGATACTAATCTTTAACTTGATTTTCTCTCTCCTCCAGCTTCTATTCTTGAATCCAACTTGATATTCTAACTCCCCATGGTCTCCTTAACATTTCTCTCTCTTAGTAGCTATGGAAATTCTTTTGATTTCTAGGTGAAAATGGTGAATTTTTGGTGGAAGGACCAAATTGTAAAGAAAAGAAAATTTCTTTCTTTTCCGTCTCTTCTAACATTGGTTGCATGCATGGAAAGATGATGAAAATTCTTCATCTTTTCTTCCTTTTATACTAAATAATTAATAATAAAATAATAAAAAAATAATAATAATAATAAAATAATAAAATATCTTATTAAAATAATATATATCTAATTAAATAATCATAAAATATCATGAACACCATCATTACTTTCTAGATTTCTCTCTCTTCCAATTGACCATTTTGCCCTTTATTATCTTTTAAAATTCCATCCTTGAGTCATCATTTAATTTGGTAAAATTGCAATTTAGTCCCTCATAGTTCTTCACCTATTCAATTTGGTCCTAATCCATCCATTTTTCTTAGTTTCTAGATCATTCCACTCTTAAAATATTTACACTATTGGTCCTTTAACTTTTTCATATTTACACTTTAACCCCTCAAATTTTAAGTATTTATTCTTGTGCAACAAAACTTTTCTCACTTTTACAATTTAGTCCTTTCTTGAATTAATATATCATAATATACTTCTCAATATTGACATAACTAAAAATTCCTTTTTTTGTCACTTTATTTCCTTATTTTACTATATCGAGGATAATATCTTACTGTAAAAATTTTTAGGATATTACATTTCTCTCCCCCTTAAAATAAATTTCGTCCTCGAAATTTCCTTGTTTCCTTTTGATCATGAATTTCATTATTTCTATAGTTCTATAGTTTCTTTCTGTACATATTTACCCAGTTTATCATTTATATCAATTCTCTATCCTTTCATTTCACAATTTATTTTCAATAAAATATTTCATTTGCCTTTCAGAGAGCTTCTACCAATGTGAAATAGAAAATAATGTCATATGAATCTTATTATCAAGTGTTCTATCACATATATTGTCTTGGAAAACCAAAGAAAGATAGAGTAGTACCACTTGTGAATCAATCAGACTTGCGATAATTTCTGTCTATTAGCATATTTATCCAACCTTTCCATATATTGATTTTAGCATCCAAACATGAACAGTTCCCTATGTTTCTGAAAATATTAGCACATATAAGATACCCATATAAAATCCCAAAAATTTTACTATAATATACCCAATTATAACTGCTACATTCAAATATTTTTGCAATTTTATTCACCAATCTATTGACTAATATAGTCATCAATAATTTCACATCATTCAGTTCACTCAAGAAACTAATTCGGAAGAAATTTTCAGTTAACCATTCTGTAAATACCATATTTGAACAAATCGATTTTCCTATAAATAACTTCTTTATTTAACAGTAATATTGTATATCTCAACTAGTTTAAGAAAAATCTGATATCTCTATTCAGTACCCATCTTTACTTATTAACTCATTCTTAGTTCCGACTGCATTATCAATTGTTTAACCATTGAGCTTTTCACTTTCCGCTTCTGAACTTAATCAATATAAATCTCATGAAGTTCATTGCATATAACTGTATTAGTATAAGGGTGTAGATCGTAAAGCCTCATAATTAAATTTTCATGTATTTACTCATATAACATTTTTCATTCTCAAGTACTATAAAACATTTATCCGTATTTTAACGAGTTCTTCTTTATCATAACTAACATTTTTACTCAGAGATAATCATTTACCTCGTAACGAAAATTATTTACTTTTTACTTAGCAGAAGCCCAGTAGACTAGATAGAACACTTCGGATATACAAGACTTATACAGAGGTGCATTATTATGCATTAATGAACAGAGAGCACTGAAGTGCTATACAGAGAGCACAGATGTGCTAAACAGAGAGCACTTAACGTGCTAATAATAGAACGGAGAGCACTAATGTGCTAATCAGAGAGCATTGACGTGCTAAATATCAGAGAGCACAAATGTGCTAATCAGAGAGCACTGACGTGCTAATATTCAGAGAGCACTGGCGTGCTAATAATCAGACAGCATGCTGAAGAGCATGCTGAAGCCCCTTAACATCCTAGTAGTTCTAATCTTGTCTACTTGGGCAAATAATTTCATACATGCATATCACTTTTGCACCTTTTGCATAATGCTTTTACATGCTTTACAATTTAATCCTTGTACCAATAATTCATATACTTATATCTTCTGTATCTTCGATACATGTAATATATTTCAAAATTCACTATTCATTCATAATTCTCTAATAATCCTTATCATGTACTTCATATATTACATTTATATGTTTTGTAATTTAGTCATCAGCACAATATTTCATGTAGTAATATAATTTGCTTTTAATAATACATATAACATAATATTCATCATTGACATGTATTTATTCATACCTTTATGAATTCCGATTCATTCTAATCAACTTTTTACTCATATACCTGAGTATCGTTTTTAGCATTATCAGAATTATCCTGGGTTAGAAAGCATCTCATTTTATAAATAAAACAAATCTCATCAGAGTCGGGAGATATCATACTATAACATATTATAATGGCATGTGTTTTTAGACTTTACATATACTACGTTTGGTCCGAGAACCGACTAAACTATAGCTCTGATACCACTAAATGTAACACCCCTAACCCGTATTCGTCGTCAAAATAGGGTTTCGGAGCATTACTAGAATTTACGAATCACCTAAAAAAATTTAATTAAATACTTACCGAATCAATGCATCATATAAACAAATATATTATCATTCAATCAATGGTTTGACACTTGTCTAAGCATCAACAACAACACTTATTAGTGTACTTACACATATTTCATTTATCTATCTTTTTAATTATTTCTTTCATCTATTTTGTACATATATTTTCATATGACCAATTCTTGTAAACATTTCATAGAACCATTTCATATAACCATTCATCATCTGATACATATTACCTGAATATCAATTGTTCAACTGATGTCATAGCATCTCCTATCTACGGTCTTATTTATCTTCGACATAATGCCATAGTGTCTTTCAATCATAGTCTTACTTATTTTCTGTCAGGTTGCCATGGTATCTTTCAACCATGGTCTTGTTCATTTCATGTTACATTGCCATGGTATCTTTCAACCATGGTCTTACACATTTCATATCAGGAAGCACACTCCCGCGAACCTCATCCATACAGCGGGATTACCAGTCCAGGCTAAATCCCCTGCAACGACAATTACTCTAATGAGCTTGGATCTGAATTACCAGTCCAGGCTAAATTCAGACCCTAATTCGGATTACCCATCCGGGCTAAATCCGTTTTCCACATATTCTTCGAGAGGGCTATATCAGGATAGGATCACCCATCCGGGCTTGATCCTTTTTACCGTCAATTCCTTTTCAGAGATCCATCGAATTTTCCTCTCATTCAACCGAGATTTCTTCCTCTTTTATCAAATATGTCAATGTTTCATAAAATTTCCATATAATGAACATTCAAATCATGTTCATATAAAAAAACATACATTTCAAGCATTTAAGAATATAATTCAAGTTACATGAACTTACCTCATTACTTGTCTGTGTTTATAATTTTATTAATCCGATATCTTTTCTTTTCCACGATCAAATCTCTTATTTGAGTCGTCCGGATCTTTATAAATAAATTTGATCATCATTTTCATTCATTTCATATTCTAATGTATTTAATTAATGCTCTAGGCAAAATTACCATTTTGCCCCTAAACTTTTATTTAATGACGATTTCATCCTTAGGGTCAGGAAAATAAAATTATTGCAATTTAATCCTTATTTCCAGCTATTATTCTCATACATATTGATAACTGCCCATGAATTCTATAAAATATCAGAATTTTCCATAATTTCAACACTTTTCAATTTAATCCCTAAAAACATGTTTTTCCCCAATCTTGAGATAAATTAATAATTTCATTCAATTTTGTAATTTAAATAATAAAATAGTTTGTTTCATGCAATTTGGTCATTTCTGACATTTTTACAAAATTACCCATAAAGTTTTACTTTTATTCAATTTAGTCCCTGAGCCCAAAACATGCAAATTAGCCATGTTAGATGGATATTCATACATATTTTCCTCCTCATCCTCTCCATTCCACATCCTTAATGTATATAACACACTTGTAAGTAATATTATCTATAATTTTTATTATTTACTTTTATGAATATTCAAGCTGTCTATCTGTGTCATAGTCACTAAATTATTTATATCTGGAGCTATAGAACTCAAAATTAAGTTCTGCTAATTTTTCCTGAAACTAGACTCATATATATTCTTACCATAAAATTTTAAGAATTTTTGGTTAAGCCAATAAGTACAGTTTATTCTTTAAATTTACCCCTGTTCTACTGCCTGACAGTCCTGACCCTTCTTCACTAAAAATTAATTATCTCCTCGTACAGAATTCGAATGATGTTCCCATTTATTTCTCTTGAAAATAACTCATTCAAGATTCTAAACATATAAATTTAATTCCATAATTATTTTTATCCAATTTTTGATGATTTTAAAAAGTCAGAACAGGGGAACCCGAAATCATTCTGACCTTATCTCACAAAATTTATTATATCTCATGATTTACAATTCCATTGCTTACATAATTTCTTCTATAAGAAACTAGACTCAATAAGCTTTAATTTCATACTTTATTCATCCTATAATTCGATTTCTAAATTTTTTGATGATTTTTCAAAATTAGACTAATGCTGCTGTCCAAAACTGTTTTGGTACAATATATTAATTACCATGTTATAACACCCTTATTTTCTTTTTCTACACCATTTCTCATCACTTTCTCTTATTTTCTCTTCACTAACATATCAAGAACATAGGACCTTATGTAAGAAAACTCTACTATAACATTATTTCCATGCTTTGTCAATAATAACAAGCTTAAAAACATATTGAAATCTTGATGTACTTGACTTGTTCTATTGATACTAATCTTTAACTTGATTTTCTCTCTCCTCCAGCTTCTATTCTTGAATCCAACTTGATATTCTAACTCCCCATGGTCTCCTTAGCATTTCTCTCTCTTAGTAGCTATGAAAATTATTTTGATTTCTAGGTGAAAATGGTGAATTTTTGGTGGAAGGACCAAATTGTAAAGAAAAGAAAATTTCTTTCTTTTCCTTCTCTTCTAACATTGGTTGCATGCATGGAAAGATGATGAAAATTCTTCATCTTTTCTTCCTTTTATACTAAATAATTAATAATAAAATAATAATAAAATAATAAAATAATAAAATATCTTATTAAAATAATATATATCTAATTAAATAATCATAAAATATCATGAACATCATCATTACTTTCTAGATTTCTCTCTCTTCCAATTGACCATTTTTCCCTTTATTATCTTTTAAAATTCCATCCTTGAGTCATTATTTCATTTGGTAAAATTGCAATTTGGTCCCTCATAGTTCTTCACCTATTCAATTTGGTCCTAATCCATCCATTTTCCTTAGTTTCTAGATCATTCCACTCTTAATATATTTACACTATTGGTCCTTTAACTTTTTCATATTTATACTTTAACCCCTCAAATTTTAAGTATTTATTCTTGTGCAACAAAACTTTTCTCACTTTTACAACTTAGTCCTTTCTTGAATTAATATATCATAATATACTTCTCAATATTGACATAACTCAAAATTTCCTTTTTTGTCACTTTATTTCCTTATTTTACTATATCAAGGATAATATCTTACTGTAAAAATTTTCAGGGTATTACACATAGGTGCTCGATTGGCATTGCTTGATGATGGTTCAGTTTTGGCAGAGCTAGAGACTAGGCCAACATTTCTTCAAGAAATCTATAGTGCACAGATTAATGATAATGACCTGCAAACTAAAAGAGCTCAATGCAAGTTGGGCAATGAATCAGATTTTCAGATTGGTCCTAGTAAATGTTTGATGTTCAGGGATAGAGTTTGTGTATCCAAAGATGATGAACTTATTCGGAAGATCTTACAAGAAGTACATAGCAGTCGTTTGTCTATTCATCCGGGAAGTACCATGATGTACAACAATTTGAAGAAAATGTACTGGTGGAACGGCATAAAAAGAGACATTTTTGAATTTGTATCGAAGTGCCTGATATGTCAGCAAGTTAAAGCTGAACAATAAGTGCCTTCTAGTTTGTTACAACCTGTAATGGTCCCCGAATGGAAGTGGGACAAAGTTACTATAGATTTTGTGACAAGATTGCCATTGACTCCAAAAGAGAAAGATGCTATATGGGTTGTAGTGGATAAGTTGACAAAGTAGGCTCATTTTATTCCGGTAAGAATAGACTACTCTCCTGATAGATTGGCCGACTTGTACATATCTGAGATTGTGAGATTACACGAGGTACTGTTGTTAATTATTTCAGACAGAGACTCGAGGTTCACTTCGAGATTCTGGAAAAAGTTACAAGAAGCCCTGGGTACAAAGTTGAGTTTTAGTACAACTTTTCACCCTCAGACCGATGGTCAGTCTGAGCGGATGATTCAGATTCTTGAGAATATGTTGTAATGTTGCATTCTTGGATTTCCAGGTAGTTGGGAAAAGTATCTGCCATTGGTAGAATTTGCTTACAACAATAGTTTTCAAACGAGTTTGAAGATGGCACCTTATGAAGCCTTGTATGGTAGAAAGTGTCAAACTCCATTGTATTGGACAAAACTTAAGGAAAGTCAAATTCATGGGGTTGATCTGATCAAGGAAACTAAAGAAAAGGTTAAAGTGATACGAGACTGTTTAAAAGCGGCGTCGGATAGGCAAAAGTCATATGCTGGCCTGAAAAGAAAAGAAATTGAGTTCCAAATTGGAGATAGAATATTCTTAAAAGTGTCTCCATGGAAAAAGGTGTTGAGATTTGGTCGGAAAGGCAAATTGAGTCCACGATTTATCGGACCGTACGAGATCATTGAAAGAGTTGGACCATTAGCCTATCGTTTGGCGTTGCCACCTGAATTGGAAAAGATTCATGACGTGTTTCACGTATCTATGATAAGACGATATCAATCAGACCCCTCTCATGTGATTTCTCCAACAGGGATTGAGATTAGACCAGACATGACCTATGGAGAGGAACCGGTCAATATTTTAGCTCGTGAGGTTAAACAGTTGAGAAATAAAAATGTGACTTTAGTAAAGGTTTTATGGCATCGACATGGTGCAGAAGAGGCAACATGGGAACCAGAAGAAACTATGAGAAACCAATATCCGAACCTGTTTATTGGTAAGACGTTTGAGGACGAAAGTCCTAAGGGGGGAGAAATGTAACATCCCGAAATAGGGCCTAGTCGGAATAGTGGTTTCGGGACCACAAATTTGACATCAAAATATTCATTTTATGATTATTATGAGGTTTAGAATATGAGAATATGCATGTGTTAAGATTTCATGAAGAAATCCTTTGAGTAAGTGTCCAACTGGAAATTAGGGACTAAATTGAATAAATTACAAAACTTGGATTCCAGAAGCAATTTGTATGAAATTGCTTTAGATATTAAATTATAAGGTTTTAGAAAGCAATTTGCCCAATTTTTAAGTTTTTTGACAAAAATGGGCTTGCATGGATGGAATTTCAAAGAGAGGGTTTAAGGGCATTTTGGTCATTTGGCTTTTTAATGAAATAAAATGGGAAAATTAAGCCAAAATCAGCCATTCATCTCCCTGATTCAGCCGAAACTCTAAGGTTCTCCATAGCTAGGGTTTTCAAGTTTTCAAGCTCAATAGTAAGTGCTCCCAAGCCCCGTTTTTAATGTTCTTTGCATTTTTGAAATCCCGGTAGCTTACTCTCTCCATTTCTATACATATTTCATGCTAGGGTTCATGCTTAAAAATTTACCCATGCATGAGTTACTTGTATTTTGATGATTTATGGAGGAATATGAAAGTTGAAGTGTGTTAAACATCTTTTCCAAAGTGATTTTCATGAAAAACCCCTAAAGGGACCTTTTCGCAAAAATTGATAAATATGTGGTAGAAATGTGAAAATAATGGAAAATGTGGGCTGCCATAAGAAGGAAAAGTGGTTTTCTAGGCTTGGGTAAGATAGGAATCGGATGATTTAAAAATCACGCGTTGGGTTGGAATTGTTTAGCGTACAGTTGGGAAGTATAGTTAGCAGTGCTATATTCAAAATCCCACGAATAAATTGATGTGTTCAATTGGAAAAAGCTAGCTGGATTCTGTCAAGGGAGATAGTGATCAAATTTAAATGACCCGTACGATTGAGGCCATTTGAGTTGGGATTTTCAGATCACAAGGCTGTTGAAGTCTTAAATTATGGGTATGTGCCACGTGGTTGGAAATTCGAAAAGGGTCAATTTGCAGGTAATACCAGGATCAACTACAAGAGGAAGAGTTGGCAGTTTAAGGGATCCTTGCTTGTTAGAACCAACTTATCGCTTGGAAGGGAAAATCTGTTTCAAGGATCGATTCAAGATTGGAGTACACAGAGGCTAAGGCTAAGCTTAAAAATATTTTATTTACCAATTTATTTTATTTTCTTAAATTTATTTTTGCATTTTCAAATCTATTTTTATTTTATTTTATTACACTTCATATTTCCTTATTTTATTATCTTAATCAATTTAAACATCCTATTTTTATTTCTTTTTTTTAGCACTACTACGCACAGGTCGTGGGCACGATTGTGACCTTGACAGCGAATCTAGTCACAAGAAAAGACGAAATTAGATAGTCAGGCCCTATGGATTCGACCCTACTGCTCTATATTTCAGTTTACTGTTATATTTTCCATAGGAATTTATATTTGGTGGTTTCGACGCCCATCACTTTATATTTGGTGGTTTCGACGCCCATCACTAACCATGGTTTTATGATGTAAAAAAAGATTACACAAATGTAAAAGAAATTGGAAGGCACGTGTTGGTCTTTAAGACTCTTAGGGTAATCAAATTTATTGGAAAATTTTGTTGCTCATTTCAGATCCTGTTATAATGAAATTATTTCTCTACTTGGCCTATCGACTTAGGCCTTGACTAGGTTTTGTTTGTGTAGAGTTCGATCTGCTTAAATGTGGCATATTTGACAAAACTAGAAGCTTGGGTTGACTTGGATATTAAAACTCCTAATCGATTTCCATGAGGTGATTTGATTAAAATGGAAGTCTTATTATATCTTGATGATTAAAGAGCTATTTTTTTAGAGATAAATATCAGATTTATTCAATGGAGATTTTCAAGGAATTATTTGTTGATTTAAATGTGTTTATCTTGTTGCTATAATAATCTATAGATAGATTTCATTCTCCTTTGGTAAATCATGATAGAGAGAGCTAGAAGATCTTCACTTTCTTGACCAGCCTTTGTTTCTTTCTTATGTTGAGAGTAGTTTTCGAAATGCCTTTGTTGATAGCTTTGTTGCGTTCTTGTGGTTATTTTGTGATACTCTTTTATGTATTCTTTGGAGAGTTTATTGATTATATTGTGAGGTATTTAAGTGAGTAATTTGTGACAATAAGGCTTAGTATTGGGGCTAGAGTTACTTCTTTGTGTGATAGTAGATTAGGCTTAAGCCAATAGGTGATTCGAACGATTGTTGAATAAAATCATCCATTGAGTGAGGCTCTATAAACGTAAGACTGTTGTGTCTGAACTGTGTTAACAAAGATTGGTCGCATCGATTCTTTTCTACTCTTATTTTTTACGTCACTTGCTTTTGTTCTAACTGATGTTACAACGAATGTTAAGCAAGTTGATTTATCATATCGACAAACTAATTTTTTTTTTTTACAATTGGTGTTAGAGCGAATTCAATAGATATTTGAAGGTGATCCTTTGTTCGGTTTACGACCATGGAATCCATGAAGGAAGGTAGTTTAATTGCTTGACCTTTGTTGCTGCTTGGTTCAACAAACTATGCTTGTTAGGAGGCTCGTATGAGGGCTTTCATTATGTCTGTCAACGAAATAGCATGGGAAGCTATTGAAGATGGATGGACTCGGCCCACTGTAACCACCACTAATGTCACCACATTCCGTAAAGAAAAAAGCAAATACTATAACATCCCGTCCAACAAGGCCCTGGTGTTTGAATATTGTTTATGGAGGAAAGGCATGTAGAGTAAGTTTTGAATGTGTATAGTATTAGAATTTTACTAAGAAAATACTTAAATCCTAGTTCGATTTTTTACCATGTTCACTCTTGATCTCATCCCTTCCTTTCTCTCATTATTCCATCTCCTTGATTTTTACGTTCATTATTTTTTATTTACGTCACTTGGCGACTACCCAAGTAATTTCCATAATTGGGGTCTTTACCAAAATACGATATCCCCACTCTCTTGGAGTGCTAATGTCCATCACATAGCACCAAAGTACTCAACCCATTCCTTAAAGAGGTTTCATTAGACATGCAGTTCTTTCCTTTGGTAGATTAATAAGATCTCTATTATTTTCCATAATCCCGACGGACCTCCACTTTCCATTAGTCTTTAATGAACTTTACTGTTCATTCATCGTTGAGTAGTCATTTCATCCTACGAAAGTCCTTATTAGCCTACCCAACCTACTGGCTGGCTTTTTATTTACTTACAAATTATGATTGTATTCTATTATAGCCTAATCTGCATCAGCTTATACCATGTGGGATTCGGAACTTTCCTAGCGAATTCATTTTGTCGTACATTATGTATACCTCATTATCTAAGGAGTATCTTCTTTTTATCACCCTAATTGGGTTAAGATGCATCCTTGGCATTACTCATTATTGCCTTTGGCGAATTCTCTTATAGTTCCGGTGGTCTATGATCCTTAGACTTACCAAGCTCATTCATTCTTGTAACTTATCACTTAGTCACACCGTGAGCTCTACTTAAATCCCTTAATGTTCCTCCTAAACTGTAGGCTTTCCAATTATAATCTACATGTTTTACATCCTGGCTGACTACCTCGTATTTACTATCCCAGCGGACTACCCCGTGTTTACTATCCCAATGGACTAACCTGTGTTTAATGTCTCAATAGTCAAATTTGTGTTTACTATCTTAACAAACTAACCTATGTTTAATGTCCTGATGGACTAACCCATGTTTACTGTCCTAGTAGACTAACCCGTGTTTACTATCTCGACGGGATAATCCATGTTTAATATATTGACGGACTAACCTGTGTTTACTGTCCCAGTAGACTATTTTGGTTGCTATAACCAAGCTATGGTCTTACACATTAGACCTCTTTTGGGGTTTCGCCTTCTAGGACCTTACCACCATCATGGTGTCGTCCCATAGAGCTTGTTGATCATCATTGCGGTGTTGTTATATGGAACCTAATAATCGTCTCCACGGTGTCATCCCAAAGGACCTATTCCATATTTCACCTTGATGCTCGAACATCGAAGTGTCCCTCCCGGCAGGCCCAGAGCTTCGCAGATCATGCTTTGCACTCAGAAATATCGTATGACGGTATCTTAACAAATTTCTATTTTGTAATAGCCCGTTTTTAGTAAAATCAAAATAGTAGTTTCGAGACCACATATCCGAGTCTGGAAGGAAAATTATTTTAATATTATTGCATGGTTTGCATTATGATATGAATGTCGTATAAAAATTTCATTAAGAAAATTTTACCAATTACATGTTTAACTGATAAAAGGACCAAATTACATAGAATGCAAAAGTTGAATTCTAGTAGCTAAAGGGATCAAATAGCTATGGAATTCGAAATTGGAGGTCCTTACATAGCAAATAGACCATTAAGAGGAGTTAGTAGATAAGCATGATGATTCATCAATGGAAAATTAAATAAAGAAAAAGACTAAATTGGAAATAGAAATAATTAAAGATGATAAAAATCTAATATCATCTTATTTCATCATCTTTCCCAAAATTAAAATATAGAAACCCTAGCCATAGAAATTGGGTTTTGAGCAAACTTATTTGGCTCAATTAGGTATGTTTCTTTGTCCCATTTTTAATAATTTGTATATTTTCGAGATCGTAATAACTTAATCTAGCCATCCTGAGGATTAATTTGCAAAGTTATTAAGGTATTATAGTTTTTCCATGGATCAGTATGCATGAATTATGATGTTTTATGGTAGAAAATGAAAGGTTATTGATAGATAAATAACTTTTGTAAAGGGAATTTGGACGATATTATGATTTAGGGACTAAATTGAAAAGATGTGAAATTTATGGAAAAATTTTAATTTTTGTGAAATACATGGACTGTTATTGTAATATGTAAAAATTGGTTAGGCTTGAAATAAGGATTAAATCACACGAATTTCATTTTCCGAGCCTAAGGACGAAATCGAGATTAATTAAAAGTATAGGGGCAAAACGATAATTTTTCCTAAGATGTGAATTGGATCGAATTGAATATGAAATGTATTAAATTGATGTTAAATTCATTTGTATAGATCCATATAGGCCAAATACGAAGTTAGAACGAGGAAAAGAGAAAGTAGCAGATTAGTAACTTTTGTGTGCACGAACATTGTCAAGGTAAGTTTGTGTAACTAAATTGTGTATTTAAATGTTTTAAATTGAATATTGTTATGTGGGAATGTATAATTTTCATGTATAAGTATTGAACACATCCAAATTTATTCGATAAGTTTTAAGTCCCATTTGAATAAATGAAATTCGATGGGTACATGGTTCCAATATTTGTTATGGTCCTGCATGTGTTGTGGACACACCACAGCTTGAAAGAGCATCTCATTATTAGCTTCTCGTTATATGGTTCTTGCGAGCTTCCCGTTAAGCTCTTCGGAGCATCCTGATTTGGTTGTGGTCCTACATGTGTTGTGAACACATCGTAACTCTTATGAGTGTCCCGATAAATGGCTCTTTGTGAGGTTTTCGATTAAAGTCTCTTTGTGAGCTTCCTATTAATGGCTCTTCGGAGCTTCCCGATATTGGCTCGCTTGAACCTTCCCGACATTGGCTCGTATAAGTGTAACATCCTAATTTTAAACCTAGTCGGAACAGTGGTTTTGGGACCATAAATCTGAGGTCATAAAATTTATTTTAGTATTATTTTAAGGTCTACAGCATGATAATAGGATTGTGTAAAATTTTTGTTAAGAAATTTTACCGTTTGTATGCTTAATTTATGAAAAAGGACCAAATCGCGTAAAGTGTTAAGTTGTGTTCTATTAGCTAAATGTGTTGGTTAGCTATGGAACTTTAAAAGTTGATGTCCTTATTGAGTAATTAAACCATTTAGGGAGATGATGGATGTACATGGAGTGTAATAAATGAAAAGTCAAATTTGGTGAAGTTGGTATTTTGATGACAAAAGCCTATTATAATAAAAGAAAAAGAAAAGCCAAAAAGCTATCATCTTCTTCCTCTTTCATGCCATAGCTGATTCTCACACTTGGAGAAGAGAAAAAAAATTTGTTCAAGCCATTTCCCTTGTATGTAAGTCATTTTGGTGTTAGTTTTTGATTTTTTGATGTTTTTGAGATCCTTGAAGCATGGTATAGCTATTTCTACCATTTTTTTTAAGCTAGGGTTTATTTTAAAAAATTTATCCATGTGTGTCATGCATGTATTTTGATGATTAATGGAGGAATATGGAAGTTTGGTGTTAAATGAACATCTTTTTCTAAGTGATTTTATTGAAAACACCTAAAATGACTTGTTTGTAAAACATGTAAAAATAGGTGTTAAAAATGTGATTTGATGAATAATGTGGTAATTAAACAAGTGAAATTTGCTATTATAGATCAAGAAAAACGGATTCCAGGTCTAGACCGGGGAAAGAGAAAGATCTTGGACTAAATCGAATTAGTTGTCCATATTTTGTACTGAGGTAAGTTTGTGTGTAATTGGCATAGCGTCCTATTATGTATTTAACACCTAATAGTGAATGAATTGTATATTCGTCTTTGTGAGTATTATTGATATTGTCTGATAAAGAATCGAGGTTATGAAAGCTGATTGAACCTTAGGAATACTTAAGGTACTAATAGCACGATATTTGGGGTTGATGAGATCCCGTATAAGACCATATCTGGGATATGGCATCGGCATCGGTATGTGTTATCATGTAAGACCATGTCTGGGACATGGCATTGGCATCGTGTGGTGATCCCATGTAAGGCCATATCTAGGATATGGCATTGGCATCTTATTATGTGAACGTGGTTTCTAGAGTATTCGTTAGTATTCCAAATGGTTCAATGGGTAGACCGAGGATGTGTCAGAGAAATAACGAGGTATGATCATGTTGAAAGGGTACATGTATGTACGTCAAGCTCGTGGTATTAAGATTATGAAATAATAAAACTTCGATAAGAGGAGAATAAAGAAATTATGATATTGAGTTCTATTGAATATTATACAAATTGAATGAGGTAGGGTATGGCTACAATGATTATTGAGAATGAGACGAGTCATGTTATGTATGTGTATGGGAATGCATATTCTTATTACTTATTAATTACTTGCAAGCTTATTAAGCTTTATACTTATCCTATCTTTCTTCCATTTCCTTGTAGTATTACCAAGTTAGCTCGGGATCAAAGGACGTTGGAGGCTCCTTCACACTATCAATTGGATCTTTTGGGTATAGTTAGTCTCAACATTTTGAGTATGGCATATATAGGGACCTAGTCTTTTTGTTATATGTCATATTGGTCTAGCCAAATGTGTTGGCTTATAATGATAGTTGATTCATTTTGTGTATGGCCATGAGATATGGCTCATAATGATTATTGGGTTGTAAATCTATTCATCCATGTATGTATGTGCCAATTCTATTATGATATGGCCTATGGTTATTGATGATTGAATGTTGATGAATGTCGTGTGTGTATAAGATGGTATGAAAATGCATGCATGCAAGTCTAAGAAATATTACTTATACGTATATACGTGTTGGTAAGATTTGATTTGTCATATTAGGGAGTCTTACACGAGTATAATGTGATGGGAAGTTGTCATGCTTATGCTATGGTTATGAGTGTTAAGGTATCATTGAAGCCATATATGTGTTTGTTCAAATAAGGGTGGCAATTGGCTTGGAAATTATCCTTAAAGTTGCCCATACGGGTAGACACACAGGCATGTGTATAGACCGTGTGTGGCACATGGCTTGCCCTATGGGTGTATGTGTAACACCCCTTACCCGTACCCGAGATCGGGATAAAGTATGAGGCATTACCGTACATAAACATGGCATCTCTGGAAAATACAGGTTATAAAATTTCACTTCAAATTAAAACCGATCAAAAAAATTCATATTGTCCTTATCATGGACCTACGAGGCCTAAAACATACATTAAAAGTAATCTGGGACTAAACCGAGATCTTAAGAAAATTCTAAGAAAATTTGTCGGTTTAAGCCTCATACCCCCGTGTGGAGGTGATGCACACGCATGTGTGCTTTGGGGCACGCTCATGTCCCATACTCGAGTGTAATTTCTAGAATTTATTTTTCACTTCGAACCTACAGGGGTTTTCACACGGCCAAGCACACGCCCGTGTCCCTCACACGGCCTACACACGCCCGTGTCATCGCCCGTGTCAAAAAAACTCAGACATTCTGTTTATGATCTTATCATTCGTTTTGAGGCAAATGACCAAGGCACACGCCCGTGTGCTAGGCCGTGTCCTCCACACGGTTGAGACACACGGCCATGTCTCTACCCGTGTGTTTACTACCGTGCAACTAACCTAAAATTTTAGGTGCAGGGGACACACGGCTGGACAACATGCCCATCGAAGCTGACCGTGTGTCATAAACAGCCTAGACACATGCCTGTGTGTCTACCCATTTGGACCTTTTTAGGGCTATTTTCCAAGCCTTTGGTCATTCTCTAACATTCATACACACTTATAGACTTCAATGATATATAACATGGTCTTATTATACTCTTAAACAACCTTGGCATAATTCATTGCATGTTAGCCTCATCTCATCGGCTTAGTACATGCTAAATTATCCTTTTCGTATGAGGGATTAACATAGCACATTTTACATTTAGGCCATATTATAACCATATACCATTACATGCTATGTCCACTCTCAAATTATTAGGTCCCATTTCAAGCATCCATCCATGTTAAACCTCATCACCATATCTCATGAAATATTTAAAACATAAACATGCATCATTAGTAGGTTTACAACCTACATCAATATGAGTCATATCTTATGGCCATATACAAAAGAATAAGTATACCATTTAAGCCCTTACATTGGCTAGACTAATGACACATACAACAAAATAACCAAAAACCCTATACATGCCATTAAACAAAATAAAAGTTTCTATATACTAAAGTTGAACAAGTTGATAGTGTGATGACTTTCTCCAATTGTCTTCCAACCTTCACGAGTCCGCAAGCTCTGTGAGTCAGGGAAAATGGAAGGGGGTAAGCATTTATATGCTTAGTAAGTCCGGATAACTGGAAATTAAACTTACCAGTTAATTAACATACAACCACATTAGTCATACATCCCAACAAGTATAGGATAGTTTCCTATCACACGCACTCAAATCATCAAGTTAGTCTCATGTCAAAATATTATAACACTAATCTAGATGAGCTTATCAATTCAAGAATTTCCATTCTCATTTCTCATTTTAGTCCCATTGAATTTCTTGGAAATCTCGATGGATAGCCCATTTACCGTCAAGTCATACAAGTGATCATCAAAAGTATGCACTCTCACGAACCTTACATCTTACGACGGGATTACCAGTCTAGGCTAAATCCTCCGTAGTATAAACTCATGGAGTGATATGGGATTACCAATCCAGGCTAAATCCCTTGTAACGACAAACACTCTTAATGAGCTCAGATCTAAATTACCAGTCCAGGCTAAATTCAGACCCTAAACGGATTACCCGTCTGGCTAAATCCATAATGCACCCATATTCTTCGGGAGGCTAGATCACTTTAGGAACACCCGTTTAGGCTAGATCCTTTCTATACCGAGATCAACGGATTACCTGTCCTGGCTAAATCCTTTTCTACAACACATGTAGGATCTCGTATCGTGTAAGAATAACTTATCCATCAGATAACCCTTTTTATTCAACCGAGACATTTTTCATCTTTTCATTTACACTAGCACATTTCATAGATTACCATGCAATAAATGTCTAGATTTTCATACATTCGAGAACGTGCATATTTAAGTATATTAAGAGTTTATTTTGGGTTATACGAACTTACCTGGTAGTCGTTTTGGATTTGTATTTCAGTTATTCTGAAACCTTTCGTTTTCCATGGTCGACTTGCGGAATTGGTTTTTCGAGGTCTATATTAGTAAAAATAAATTATTAACATCTCGCATTATTCAATTCTGGCCTAAAACCCATCCTAGGGAAAAATGACCAATTTTCCCCTAACTTTTCACAACTTTTACAATCTAGTCCTAAGGCCCGTATAATGAAATGCATGTAATTTCTAGGTTACCCAAGCCTAGCCAAATATTTTTCATGCTTATAGCAACCCACAATTTTCCTTCATTTCACATTTTTCTACCCATTTTTACAACTTTTACAAAATGGTCCTTTAGGCCATTTCCATGAAAAACTACCTAGTAAAAGTTGTTTACCATCCTTTAAACCTTCATATTCCTCCATAAATCATCAAAACACAAGCATTTCATGCATGGGTAATTTTCTAAACATGAACCCTAGCATGAGATATGGGTAGAAATAGAAAGAGTATGCTTCAAGGATCTCAAAAACATAAAGGCCATAAAAAACGGGGATAGGATTGACTTACTATCAAGATTGAAATGTTGAAAACCCTAGCTATAGAGAACATGGGCGTGTGCCCAGGCCGTGTGAAGTTTGCACCTGATTTTAGAATTTAATTCGCCACACAGCCTAAGGACACGGGCGTGTGCCTTGGCCGTCTAACCTTGTTTGGTTGATGACGTCATAGTCAGAGAGTTACACGGACTGAGGACACGAGCGTGTGTGACCACAAAGCCTACCCACACGGGTGTGTGACTCTCCAAAATATGCAAATATTTCTAAATGTTGTAAAAGTTTTGAAAGTTCCCGGTTTAGTTTCAAATCTTTCCCGATGCATGTTTTAGGCCTCGTTGGCCCGTATAAGGGACGTTGAATATATGTTTGAAGGACCTTAATTGGAACAAAATTTTATGGCTCGGTTTTGTGTGTTTGATTGCGTTCAAGTACAATAATGCCTCGTACCCTATTTCGGCATCGAGTATGGGTAAGGGATGTTACATTTAGTGGTATCAGAGCTACAGTTTAGTCGATTCTCAGACTAACGTAGTGAGTGTACGAGTCTAGCTATACATGCCATAAATACATTGTGATAGTGTGACGACTCCTGACCTTCTTAATTGTGTTTTTTTATATAGTAATGGATTCTAATCGAGCTGAGGCTGACGATATAGAAAGTAACGCGCCTGCTCCCGCTAAAGGGACAGTGCCGTAAGAGAGTAGACCTCTCACAGTTAGTCAGGGAGGATGAGAAGGGGCTCGGGAAGCCTTTCTCCACATGATGGATGCTTGGTACATGGTGTTCGTTTGGACAAACCCGAACACTCAACCCCCTCCACCCCCACCCATCCCTCAGCCTGTTACTGTAGCACCCTAATGCATGGATTTTATGAGACTGAATAGACCTTCGGTGGATAAAATTTGAAAGCAAGGAGTCGAAGAGTTCCGAGCTAGCATTGAAGATGACCCAGAACGTGTAGAGTTTTGGCTCGAAAATACCATCCTGGTTTTTAAGGAATTGTCATGCACACCGGAAGAATGCATGAAATGTGTTGTATAACTGCTTAGAGATTCGGCTTACTACTGGTGGAGGACACTTGTCCCAGTTGTACCAAGGGAGAGGGTAACATGGGAATTTTTCCAAGAGGAGTTTAAGAAAAAGTATAACAGTTAGAGATTTATGGATCAGAAAAGAAAAGAGTTCCTTGAGTTGAAGCAAGGTAGAATGACAGTAACTGAATACAAATGTGAGTTTGTGAAACTCAGCAAGTACGCTCGAGAATGTGTTTTGACCGAAGCCATTATGTGCAAGAGGTTTGAGGACGGATTAAATGAAGACATTCAGATATTTGTTGGTATGCTTGAGCTGAAAGAGTTCATTATACTCGTCGAAAGAGCTTATAAGGCCGAGGAATTGGCCAAAGAGAAGAGAAAGGTTGAGTCTAAGGCTAAGGATTCAAAGAAAAGATGTATGGGCAAGTCATTTCAGTCCACATCGAAGAATTCAAGGGACTTCCATCCTCGTTCCAATGCTTCTTTTGAGTTTTCAAATAGAAATAGAGGTAAGCAGTATTCCAGTACAAAGGCCCAGACCACCTCGATTGCTAGTGTTGGTAATACTCAACCTAGTAGACTGAAATGTCCCCAATGCGGTAGACGTCACCCCGGTGAGTGTCGAGGGAGTGACAGGACCTATTTCAAGTGTGGTTCCCTAGACCACTTTATTAGAGTGTGCCTTGAGATGGCAGAAAAGAAGAGATATCAAAGTACAAGATCGGGTAACACTGCTAGTCGAGGTAGACCGCAGAAAAATCTGAGTAATGGAGTGAGCAGTAAGAATACTCTTAAAGAGTCTGCTGTGAGACCTGAGGGTAGAGCCCCTACAAGGATGTATGCCATCTGCGCTCGCGAAGAGGCTTCATCCCCGGATGTGATTACGGTTACATTTTCTATCTATGATGCTACTATTATTGCTTTGATTGATTTGGGATTTACCCATTCCTATATTTGTATGAAATTGGTGTCTAGTTTGAGCATGCTTGTTGGATCTACGGAATTTGAGATAAAAGTTTCAAACCCGTTAGGCAAATACGTGTTAGTTGATAAAGTATGTAAAAATTGTCCTTTGATGATTAGAGGTCTCTATTTTCCAGCTAACCTTATGCTTTTTCAGTTTGAAAATTTTGATGTAATTCATGGTATGGATTGGTTAACTGTTCATGATGTAGTAGTAAATTGTGGGAGAAAATTTATTGAACTAAAATATGAAAATGGTAATATTCTCCAGGTTGAATCAGATAAGTCAAATAGCTTGCCGGTGGTGATTTCTTCTATGACCGCTCAGAAGTGGGTAAGGAAGGGTTACGAAGCTTATCTTGTTTTTGTGTTGAATACAAAAGAGTCAGAGTTAAAGATTGAGTCATATTGGTAGTATGTGAGTATCCGTACATGTTTTCGGAAGAATTGCCTAAATTGCCTCCAATTAAAGAAGTAGAATTTGGTATTGACCTAGTTCCAGGTACGACACCCATTTCTATTGCTCCGTATAGGATGGCTCCGATTGAGTTAAAGGAGTTGAAAACTCAATTATAAGAATTGGCAGATAAGGGTTTCGTGAGACCTAGTTATTTACTGTGGGGTGCGCCGGTTTTCTTTGTGAAGAAGAAAGATAGTTCGATAAACTATGCATTGACTATCGACAACTCAACAAGGTGACGATAAATAATAAGTACCCTTTGCCGAGGATAGATGATTTATTTGATCAATTGAAGGGAGCCACAGTATTCTCCAAGATAGAATTAAGGTTTGGTTACTATCAGTTAAGAGTTAAAGATTCAGATATGCCGAAAACTGCATTTCAGACGAGGTATGGTCATTATGAATTTTTAGTGATGCCTTTTGGTTTAACAAACGCTCCTGCTGTTTTCATGGACTTAATAAACTAGATTTTTCGACCTTATTTGAATAAATTTGTTGTGGTGTTTATTGATGATATCTTGATTTACTCTCGTGTTGAGTCTGAACATGCCGAGTACTTATGAACTGTTTTGCAAACTTTGAGAGAAAAGCAGTTGTATGCTAAGTTTAGCAAAAGTGAGTTCTGGCTTAAAGAAGACAGATTTTTGGGGCATACTGTATTGGGTGATGGGATCCGAGTTAATTCGAGTAAGATTTCAACCATTGTTCATTGGAAACCGTCGAAAAATGTATCTGAGGTTAGAAGCATTTTGGGCTTAGCCGGCTATTACCGAAGGTTCGTCAAAGGATTTTCCATGATTGCCTCTCCGATGACAAAATTGTTGCAAAAAGATATCAAGTTCGAATGGTTAGAAAAATGCCAACAGAGTTTTAAGAAATTAAAGGCATTGTTGGCTGAGGCTCCGGTATTAGTGTAACTCGAGTCGAAAAAAGAATGTGGTTTATAGTGATGTGTCCTTAAATGGATCGGGTTGTGTGCTTATGCAAGAAGGCAAAGTGATAGCCTATGCTTCAAGGTAATTGAAACCACACGAGAAAAATTATCCGACACATGATCTAGAACTAGCCGCTATTGTGTTTGCGTTAAAGATTTAGAGACATCACTTGTATGGTGAGAGGTGTCCGGTATTCATCGATCACAAGAGTCTAAAGTATTTGATGACTCAAAAAGAGTTGAATTTACAGCAACGGAGGTGGCTGGAGTTGATAAAAGATTATGAGTTGGTGATTGACTATCACCCGGGCAAGGCGAACGTGGTAGCCGATGCCTTGAGTAGGAAATCCTTATTTGCCTTGAGAGCTATGAATACTCAGTTGATTGTGTTTGACGATGGTCCGATACTAGTAGGGTTGAGAACTAAACCAACGTTTCTCTAAGAGATCTGTGAGGCTCAGAAAAGTGATAGTGATTTGCAAACCAAGAGAGTTCAATGTAAGTCGGGTGTTGAATCAGATTTTTGGATTGGTTTTGATGGTTGTTTGATGTTCCAGGATAGAATCTGTGTACCTAGAGATTACGAGCTTATTGGGAAAATTCTTCACGAGGCACATAGTAGTTGTATGTCAATTCATTCGGGTAATACCAAGATGTATAATGACTTGAAGAGGTTGTATTGGTGGCCGGGTATGAAAAGAGACATCTCAAATTTTGTGTCAAAATGCTTAATTTGTCAGCAAGTGAAAGCTGAACACCAAGTACCTTCAGGTTTACTTCAGACTATGATGGATTCCGAGTGGAAATGAGACCGGATTACTATGGATTTTGTGATAGGATTGCCATTGTCAACAAGAAAAAAGATGTCGTTTGGGTCAGAGTTGATTAATTAACGAAATTGGCTCACTTTATTTCGGTATATACCGACTATTCACTCGATAAGCTAGCCGAGTTGTATGTTTCTAAAATTGTGAGACTTCATGGAGTACCTTTGTCGATTATTTCGGATAAGGATCTGAGATTCACATCACGGTTTTGGAAAAAGCTACAAGCTTTAGGAGCAAAGTTGAATTTTAGTACCGCTTTCCATCCACAAACCGATGGTCAATCAGAGATAGTAATACAGATACTTGAAGACATACTCCGGTGTTGTGTCCTAGAATTTCGGGACAATTGGGAAAGTACTTGCCGTTTGTGGAATTTGCCTACAATAACAGCTTTTAGTCGAGCTTGAAAATGGCACCTTATGAGGCATTGTATGGGCGTAAGTACTGAACACCATTATATTGTACTGAACTCAGAGAGAATCAGATTCATGGGGTCAATTTAGTCATAAAAACCGAAGAGAAAGTAAAGGTGATTCGAGATTACTTGAAAGTGGCTTCCGATAGATAGAAATCTTATGCGAATTTAAAACGAAGGGAAATTGATTTTCAAGTCGATGATAAGGTATTTCTAAAAGTGTCCCTATGTAAGAAAGTTCTCAGATTTGGTCGGAAAGGCAAGTTGAGTCCGCGTTTTATAGGACCATATGAGGTGACTAAAAGAATAGGGCCGGTAGCATATCGGTTGGCTCTGCCATCCGAATTGGAAAAGATCCATGATGTGTTCCATGTATTTATGTTGTGCTGAAACTGATCAGACCCTTCACATGTGATTACACTGACAGAGGTTGAGATACGACCGGATATGACTTGTGGTGAGGAACCGATTAAAATTTTAGCTCGGGAGGTCAAGCAATTAAGAAATAAAAGTATTGCCATTGTAAAAGTGTTATGGCAACAAAATGGGATTGAAGAGGCCACATGGGAGCCCGAGGAAAAAATGAGGAGCCAATACCCAAACCTTTTTACTGGTAAGATTTTCGGGGATGAAAATCCCTAAAGGGGGGAGAGTTGTAACATCCTGATTTTGGGCCTAGTCAGAACAGTGGTTTCGGGACCAAAAATTCGAGGTCATAAAATTTATTTTAGTATTATTTTGAGGTCTATAGCATGATAATAGGATTGTGTAAAAGTTTTGTTAAGAAATTTTACCGTTTGTATGCTGAATTTGTGAAAAAGGACCAAATCGCGTAAAATGCTAAAGTTGTGTTCTATTAGCTAAATGTGTTGTTTAGCTATGGAACTTAAAATTTGAGGTCCTTATTGAGTAATTAAACCATTTAGGGAGATGATGGATGTACATGGAGTGTAATAAATGAAAAGTCAAAGTTGGTGAAATTGGTATTTTGATGACAAAAGCCTA
Organism: Gossypium longicalyx; assembly: GCA_025698465.1. Taxonomy (NCBI): domain Eukaryota; kingdom Viridiplantae; phylum Streptophyta; class Magnoliopsida; order Malvales; family Malvaceae; genus Gossypium; species Gossypium longicalyx. The sequence continues at coordinate 52,077,717 of CM046995.1, forward strand.
TTATAATAAAAGAAAAAGAAAAGCCAAAAAGCTATCATCTTCTTCCTCCTTCATGCCATAGCCGATTCTGACAGTTGGAGAAGAGAAAAAAAAAATTTCAAGCCATTTCCCTTACATGTTTATTTTAATGAAAATGAATGGTAAGTTAAATTCCCGTTATACAAACTTACTAAGCATTAAATGCTTACTTGGTTTTATTTCCTCTATTTTATAGTATTCGAAAGCTCGTAAAGGTTGGAAGCAGGTCGGACCTACATCACACTATCTGTAACAGCCCGTTTTTGAGTCAAATTAGAACAGTGGTTTTGGGACTACAAATTTGAGGTTAAAATATTTATTTTATTATTTTATCGAAGTCTACAACATGATAGAATTATTGTGTGAAATTTTTGTTAATAAATTTTACTGTTTGAATGCTTAATTCGGTGAAAGGACTAAATTGCGTAAAATGCAAAAGTTGCATTCTATTTGTTAAAGGTGTCAAATAGCCTTGGCTTTTAAATATGATGACCTTAAATGGTAATTAGACCATTTTAAATGTTAGTGGACTTATATGGACTTTAATATGATGATGTTAATATTTTGTCATTAAGGTTAATAGGTAATTTTATAATTAAAGTTAATTATAATAAAACAAAACATAAAATTTGTTGAATTCATCTTTCTTATTGCCGAAATTTAAAGAGGAAGAAGCTAAGGGAGAGCATTTAGGGTTTGGCACACATTAAGCTTGATTAAGGTACGGTTTGAGCTCGACTTTTGATGATTTTTATGTTTTTGTAATCGTTGCAGCTCAATCTAGCTAGCCCATACCTTAGATATTGAAACTGTAAAAGATTTTGAGAGTTGCCATTGTTTAATCTATGAGTTATTTGATGTTTAATGTTAAAATATGAAAGCTTGATGATAGTTGTACATGTTTTGTAAAGTGATTTTTGACAAAAGTGTCAAATAGGGATTAAATTATGAAATGTGTAAATTGAGGTGTTGAAATATGAAATAAATGAAAGTTATGGGCTACTAGGGACCTATAGGTAATTCGGCTAAACTAGAGAATACTGAAATTATGTGAATTTTGTGTATTTGTGAAATAGGGACTAAATTGATTAAATGTGCAAGTTTAGGGGCTAATATGTAAAAATGCCCAAGTGTGTGTTTTTGGACTAAATTGAAAGAATATGTGATTGAATAAGTCAATTTTGAATTCATATAGATCAAGAAATAAAGAATTCGGATTTAGATCAGGGGAAAAGCAAGGTTATCGAGTAGTCGACCTGATACGATAATTTCGAATACGAGGTAAGTTCGTATAATTAAACTTAAATTACATTTATTGAGTGGATGAAATTGAGATAGTATTTATACTATTAGATAAATGTTGAGATATTACATGAAATGTACGAGTTTAGTAAGGCAAGTTATCGAATAAGACCATAGCTGGGCTATGGCAATTGAATAATAAGACCATAATCGGGTTATGGCATGTGAATGAACAACTATGGCAGGGCCTTGGCAATGTATGTGTAAGACCATAGTTGGACTATGACACTGGAAAATTGATGAATTTGTATCGTAAGCACTTATAAACTGGAGTGGTTTGATAAGAGTATTGATGAGAAGTAGAAATATATCGGTACAAGTATGTACGGAAAACCATTCAAGTATCGAGATAGATGAAGTTGAGAATTCATGAATGAGGATATGAATAAATTCTATGTTAGCTCATGAATTAATTCTTTAAATGTTGATTATATTATATATTTTGATTTGATATATGAATGTTGAGATTATTTCATGTTCACATATGAACTTACTAAGCTTTATAGCTTACTTTGTTTAATTTTTGATGTTTTATAGTTCTGCAAAGCTAGCTTAGATCTGTGGATCGTCAAAGACTTTATTGTACTATCGATCATATATTTTGGTACTTTTGAAGTTATGTGTATATGGTATATGACATGTATAGGCTTTTGTCAATTTGGTTTGTTTGATGGATGTGTATTTTGGCCATTTGAGTTGGCATAAGATAATGAATTTGATGATGCTTATGAATGTGCAAATAGTTCTATTTTTAATGTTTGGTAATAAACCTATAATGAATGAATGGGATTGAAGTGGTTATGTATGTTTGGATTGGTTTTGCTAAATGAATTATACATGTGAATTATGCTTAGTAAAGCAAGATAAATTGATTGGTATTTTAATAGGTAAATGTTATGGATTTGAGTATTGAATTTAATTAAAATGGATATGGTATGATGATGTATTGGTTGGTGAACTTTGGTTGCATATTTGTGATTTAAAATGGTACCAATTGAGTTTACTTAGGTATGTGTAAAAAGGGTGGCAACTTGGCTTTGCAAATGGCCTAATTTTGTCCACATTGAAAGAGACATGGGTGTGTGTCTCAGCCGTGTACGACACACGGTTAGGTTACACGGCCGTGTGTCCCCTAGTGTTGGAATTGAATTTAAGTTAGTATGCTCCACACGATCTCACACACGGGCGTGTGACAAGCCATGTGGTATAAGTCAGTATACCCCCTAAATGGCACACGGCTTAGTACAAGGGCGTGTGTGGCCATTTCCTAGGGCACACGTGTAACAGCCTGATTTTCGGCCTAGTTAGAACAGTGGTTCTGTAACCACTATTTCAGGGCCGGAGAAATTATTTTTAATATTATTTTATGTGTTATAGCATGATTATATGAGTGCATGAAAATTTTGGTGAATTAATTTTAGCGTTTGTGAGCTTAATTTCGAAAAAGGACTAAATTGCATAAAGGGTAAAAGTTGTGATTTGCTAGCTAAATTTGTTAAATTTCTAGAGAACCATAATTGGGGGTGTTTAAAGTGCAAATAGACCCCTTTCACAAGCTTGGCCGGCCATAGAGACAAATAGGAGTTGAAAAGTCAAAGTTAGGTGACTTTTTTGGGTAATAAATAAAACAAAAAGAAAAAGTTGTCATCCTTTCATCTTTTTTTTCTTCTTCCACTGAAAATGGCAGCAAGGAGGGGGGCTTGGAAAGCTCAAAATATCAACCACTTATATTATTTGCAAGTAAGTGATTTAGATGCCTATTTTTGATAATTTTTGTACTTTTGGAACCCTTGTAGCATGAACTAGCTAATGGGGGGACTATTTTGTGAAATGGTTGATAGTCTAGGGATTTGCCATGAAAGGATTTATGTTGTTTGCTGAATTTTTATGGAAGAAATGAGTCTTGGGTGTCTTATAAACAACTTTTGTGAAAGGTGTTAGCATGAAAACACCTAAAAAAACTATATTGCATGAAATAGTGGGAAATTGGAGTTGTTATAAGAGTAAAAAGGGTTCAGCTAAGCTTAAGATGTGGAGAAATTTGATAAAAATTGATTTTCGGACCTAGGGGTAAAATGGTCATTTTGTAAAAGTCTAGGGGCAAAATGGTCATTTTGCCCAAATATAGGTTATTGAATACCTATATCAGTAAAGTGATTAAATTTGTGAACTTTTGTTATTTTAGATCAAGAAAATCGAGAAAGTGCGTGGTTAAAGACAAAAAGAGAATAATTAGCCGAAATTGCATTGGAGGTAAGTCCGTGTGATTAAATGAGCATGATATTTATGCCATTGTTGTTATACTTGAAATTTACCTTGCTATGATTGTATTAAAGTTTATGTTGATGATATTGTATATGAGAAAGTGATGTCAAATGCCAATAACATTCATGGTTTGATTGAATGCTTGGAGATGTGATAAAATATGATATTCCCTTGAAATGGGTAAGTTGTATGTAAATAATACAACTACATTGTTAACATATGTGTTTGAATGGATATGGCATAAATTGCTTGTTTGTGGAATTGATTATGTATGATGGATATCGAGATAGTAGAACTCCCATTTGAGCCTTAGGAAATAAATCGGATATCCATGCCATGACATTCGGGTTAGTTGTATGCCAGTGTAAAACCATGTCTGGGACATGGCATCGGTATTGAGATGAGTGCTAGTGTAAGACATGTCTGGGACATGCATCGGCCTCGAGATGTAAGCCAATGTAAAACATGTCTGGGACATGCATCAGCTACAAGATGTGTCAGTGTAAGACCATGTCTGGGACATGGCATCGGCACGAATATGTGAGAGCTAGTGTAAGACCATGTTTGGGACATTGCGTCGACCTCGATTTTGATAGTCAGTGTAAGACTATGTCTAGGACATGGCATCAACATTATACCCTATGTCTTAGGCTTAGTAAATATCTGATAGCTTTTCGAATGGTTCAACAGTGAGAGTTACGGTCTAATCTAAATGAGAAAGGTTATGACCATATTGTAAGTGGTACAGGTACTTACATGAAATTGATGAGATGTGAATTCAATTCATGTTATATGATTAGTAAGGAATGAATATGAGCATGTAGAGTAACACAGGTATGTATGCCAAGCTCATGAGAAATGATTTTAGTTTATGATGCCCATTTGGTGAAAATGTAAATAGGTAACTCATGCTTATGAGAATGATTTTTTGATGACCTTGTGATTATAGGTCTATACTTATGATGTATGAATATGTAACCTTACCAATGTGGTGAAAATGAATTAATATGGTGTGATGAACGTAGTATCGTTAATTTACACCAAAATAGTTTTCGATAGCAGCCATATTCCAACTTTAAAAATCCACCAAAAATTGTGGAAATTGATTTATAGGCTGAATAAAATATTAAATTAAATCCTAATGAGTCTAGTTTCACATAGAAGAAATGGTGTAAGCAAAAGAGTTTCATACTATGAAATATTTTAGTTGATGTGAGACAAAGTCAGAATGACTTTGAAATCCCCTATTATGATTTGAGAAAATCATTGAAAATTTTAAAAAAATATTTATGAGTTACAATTTATATGATTAGAATTATTAATGAGTCTATTTTCAATATAAATAGACAGTAACATTATCCGATTCCCGTATTATGAGATAATTAATTTTTAGTGAAGAGGGGTCAGAACTGTCAGACAACAAAAAAGGAAAATTTAAGGAAAAAAATTGTACTAATTGGCTGAACCAAAAATTCTTAAAATTTTATGGTAAGAAGATATGTGAGTCTAATTTTAGGTAAAATTAGCAAAACTTAATTTTGAGTTCCGTAGCTCTAGATATGAATAATTTAGTGACTATAACTCGAGAAAATAGCTTGACTGGAACATGAGTAAAAATGCAAATAGGGTTGTATTACCATGAGAAGCAAGTTGATAAGTTGCTTATTATTTTCATATGGTCTTACGAAGCTATAAATGTTACTCCCTTCCATTCCATTCCTTTAGTGTTTTCAAGTTAGCTAGGGGTCGGAGATCGTCGAAGGCAGCATCACACTATCAAGTCGCTACCTTTGGAAAAAATGAAGTATATATTAGAAATTTTTGTAACACCCCTTGCCCGTATTCGACGCTGGGATAGGGTTCGAGGCGTTACCTGTAATTCACCTTTACAAACTTATACAATCGGGTTACTGAATTCGTTCATAATTTAAAACTTTTCAAATTTGTGCACTTTGTCTCTTATACAGACCTCCGGGGCCTAAAAACACTCCTAGGGGCAGTATGGAACAAAACCGAAATTGCCCGATAGACTTGGGGCACTTTAGGAAAATTTTCCCTTAATTGAAGTGTAACACGCCCGTGGGGCATAGAACACTCCCGTGTCCTTTTTCCAGTATGCAACACGGCCAAGGCACACGCCCGTGTGCTTAGCCCGTGCTCTATGTTGACTTAAAATTTCAGCTGCAGGGGACACACGATCATAGCTCACACCTATGGGAGTAGCCCGTGTGTCACACACGGCCTAGACATACACCCGTGTGTCTACCCATGTGGACCTTATTAGGCTATTTTCCAAGCCTTAAGTCACCCTCTACTAGCCAATTACACTTATAGATAACTATAGTGCATATTTGGGCCAAATTATCCATTCGCAAGTATGAAAATTTGATTAACCTCATTGCATGTGAACCTCGTATCATTGGTTTCATACATGCTAAGTTAACTCTTATCTTGCATTTCATGATTTATATGCCTTTTGACATATTAAGATTGGCTCGTTATTATAACTCATTGCCAATTATAACTAAGCCATCACATATGAATATAAACATGCATAGATTTGTAGGGCATAGCCTACTTCATAATGAGCTGATTCCCATGGCCATATACAAAAAGATAAACATATTTTTACATGCCTTCATTAGGTAAATCAAATGATATATATAACAAAATACTAAAAAATCCTGTACATGCCATTGGACAAAATAGAAATGTCTTTATACCAAAGCTTGTTTAGTTGATAGTGTGTTGACTCTCCAATTGCCTTCCAATCCTTATGAGTCCTTGAGTTCTGAAAAGTAAGGAAAAGAGAGGGGTAAGCATTTACATGCTTAGTAAGCCCGTATAACTAGAAGGTAAACTTACCGATTATTTAGCATGCAACCATATAAGGCAATGAAACCAACAAGCATGAAATGGTTTCCCTAACACATATATTAAATCATCAAGTTAGTTACATAACAATGTACCATGTAATTCATCTTAGATGAGCTCATCATTTAACATATCATCTATACATATTCATTGTGATAGTCCCGTTGAGTTTTTAGGAAATCTCGATGGATCATCCATTTACCATCAATCCGTACGAATGATCATTTCAATATGCACTCCCGCGAACCTCACATCTTACGGCGGGATTACCAGTCCAGGCTAAATCCCTCGTAATATAAACTCATAAGGTGATGTCGGGATTACCAGTCCAGGCTAAATCCCTTATAACGACAAAAACCCTTAATGACCTTGGATCTGAATTGTAATGCCCCGTACCCGAGACCGTTGCCGGAGTCGAACACGAGGTGTTAACAGACTTAATTCATTACTTAAACAGCTCAAACAATTTAATTTTAGAACTTCCAGACAAGCTGGCTAACTGCATCACAGTCGCTTAAAAATTCATATCTTGAGTTTTGAAACTCAAAATCCAATTCCATAAATTTTCCCTGAAACTAGACTCATATATATATTTACTAATTTTTTTCTAGAATTTTTTGGATAGGGAAATTAGTACAGTTTATTAGTTAAAGTCTCCCCTTTTTCAGGGTTTGACTGCTCTGACCTCTGTGTATTACGAATCAGATATCTCTCTGTACAGAATTTCAATGACTATGAAGTTTGTTTTTTACTTAAACTAGACTTAATAAGAAATCTGTACATATAAGTTATGACTTCTAATTATTTTTATACAATTTATGGTGAATTTTTAAATTCAGAATAGGGGATCCAGAAATCGCTCTGGCCCTGTTTCACAAAAATTTAAACATCTCATAAAATATAACTCATATACCTGTTTCGTTTCTTCCATATGAAAATAGACTCATAATTATTCAATTCAATATTTTATTCATCATCTAATTATATCTCTACTATTTTTAATGATTTTTCAAAGTCACGTCACTACTGCTGTCTAAATCTATTTTATGGTAAAATTTACCTATTTCATGGTTTCCATGGATTAACTAGCAATTTGACATACATAACACCAAATATGATCATAATTAGCCATTCTAATGGCTAATCATTACCAAGCATTTTTATACTACTCAATAACCATATCATAAGACCATATATACAAAATGATTATAATGCTATACATACCATACTCAAAATATACAAGCCATTATGCCAAGATGGTATACGGATAGTGTGAGCGTGCCTCCGACCGTCCCTGATTTTCGAGCTGGCTTGTCAACACTATAAGGAATGAAAAGGAGGGAGTAAGCATAAATTCTTAGTAAGTTCACATGCAAATTGCAAGTAACATAACCATATAAGCAAACATAAAACATCATTTGCATAATCATCACCAAGACATTCATATCATATTTTCATTTATCATCTTACCATATTTTTGTTACATCGATTTTTCAACCCGAGGGTTAAGTACATACCTGTTCAAAGTATCCATTTCACAACACTTACCAATACATCCCTTTCATCTTGAGTATTCCTCCATTTGAGTAGAACTTTACCCGTTGAACACATCGGGATATAATTCGGATACATGGAAAGTTTGTACATAAGTGCCACATATGTAGCCAAGCTACTATGTAACCCGCCCATAAGCGAACTTGGACTCAACTCAACGAGCTCGGGCGTTCGCATCCATAAGTGAACTCAGACTCAACTCAACGAGCTCGGATGCCTAGTTACATCTCACGAACTCGGACTCAACTCAACGAGTTCGGACATTCGCATCCATAAGTGAACTCGGACTCAACTCAACGAGTTCGGATGCCCAAATATCCCAGTGACATGTCACTTGTATCCTAATCCATTCCTAAGGTTCAACGGGACCTTTTTCCCAATCATGTGTCTCAACCATCTTCTACGGAATACCGATACCGATACTCGGTAGTATTTCACATTTTCCAAGTATATCACATAATTTGACATATTATCAAACAATTATCACGAGTATAATATTTCATAATAATTATCATATCATTTAAATAACATAAAAACATTTAAAATAATAACCATGTTACCAACATTTACATATGAACTTACCTAGTATGCGAAAATGGCTACTTTTACCATTTCGTCCACAACTTGGTATTTTCCCCATTTTAGCCCGAATTTCAGTTTTCCTTGCTCTATCATTTAAAATATAGTCTAATTAGGACTCACATTATTTAAATTGACCCAAAATCATATTCTGGAAAAATTACAATTTTGCCCCTAAACTTTTGCATATTTACACTTTTGCCCCAAAGCTCGTAAATTAAACTTCAACCTATTTTCTTATTTTTTATGACATGATGATCATTTTTCCCTTCTATGGAAACATCAAATTCTCACTCTAACATGTACTTATGACTATTAGGTATTTTTACCGATTAAGCCCTTTTGCTCGTTTTCACTTAAAACCGAGTAGCACAAGTTGTCTAACATAATTTAAAACCTCATATTCTATCATAAAACACCAAAATACACAAATTTCACCTATGGGTATTTTTCCAAATATGAACCCTAGGTTAAATTATTGCTAGCATAAGCTAAATCGAGCTACCGGGACTCCAAAAACGTAAAGAACTTGAAAAACGGGGCTAGAATGGGCTTACAATCGAGATTGGAAGCTTGAAAAACCCTAGCCATGATTTCTCCTTGCTATATTCGGCCATGGGGTTGAAGATGAGCAAAATTGGCTTTTAATTTTGTATTTTAATTCATTTTACCCCTAAATGACCAAAATGCCCTTACTACTAAACTTTCCAAAAATTTCATCCATGTCCAATTTTTGTCCATAAACTTAGAAATTGGTAAAATTGCTATTTAAGACTTCCTAATTAATATTTCAAAACAATTTCATACTAGAAACTTCTAGAATGCAAGTTTTGCAAATTATTCGATTTAGTACCTAATTTCAATTTAAGCACTTTAGGCATAGGATTTCATCACGAAATTTTCACACAATTATGCAATCATATCATAAACATCAAAATAATTATAAAATAATTATTTCTATCTCGGATTTTGTGGTCACAAAACCACTATTCCGACTAGGCCCAAAATCAGGATATTACAACTCTCCCCCCTTTAGGGATTTTCGTCCCCGAAAATCTTACCAGAAAAGTGGTCTTCACTTTTAATCTCATATTCGGTGCCAAAGAACTTTCACTTAGACTGTACCTCCAATACATCTCTTTAATTTCTCATATGATCTGAAAGCTTACAGTCTCAACTCTCAACTGTTCTTAAATTTTCAACCCTTCTCAGTTTCCCATGATATCATGACATAAAACCGGATCTTAACTTGATTAATGGAGACCGAATTCCAAGAAATCCAACAATCAAAGAGACACGAATTTCCATGAATCGATGAGTAGGAATTCATTCAATACAGATATGATTTATAGATCTCGCCAAACATTTAACAATAGGATACATCACATTTTCCTCTTTCCGCCACGTAAATAATTCGATATGGCCTCAAGAATAATCCTTCTCATTTCCATCCCAATATCAACACCGACAAGGATAATTTTGATAGATCCCAATGCTCGGCTTTAACCCCTTTAACAACTCCAATTTTATGTAACATCGAATGCTCTAAACTATCACATTACCTCACCGTCTTGAAACACATCACAATTCATACCACGGTACATTCTCGAAAGTCGGAAGTCTTTACTCAATGTAGACTAGTCTAGTTTAGGCGCTTGGCTACCAATATTCTCATCTATCCGAACTTTGTCAACATGTAATAAACTTTTCAGCTTTCACAAAATGAAAACCTTATCATTCGTAGTGACTTTAACTAATATCAAACTTTTTCTAATAAATATACACTCGCTCGTTCGGACTATTTACTTTTTTATCCGTACAAAATGAAATTCTATTATCGACTTGGGAAAAATAATCTCGAAATAATTGTCACATGAAATCTTTCAAATAAATAATTCACCATACCGATGAAACTCGCGCTTTTATCACTTATGCCTTTACTCGATGTCAAATCCTTATACAGAAATTAGAAAAATCCCAAAGTACTAAAATCACCACATTACCAAGATCAAATTAGAAGTATAGTCATATTTGACATGATTATCACGAAGTGAAGAACGCACTTCAAACACGAGTCATAATTGACAAATTATGGAACAAAGATAACAAGAAAACCGAATAAAGAAATCCAAAATAAAGAAATCCAGAATAAAGAAACCCAAGATACGATACTATATTTGGAGAATCGAAAACCAAGCCGGAGAATCGAAAACCAAACTCATAGAGAAAATACGGAATACCCCGATAATTCTTCAAAGAAAGAAAGTCCAAAAGAAAACATCATTTAATCCCACTGGAATCAAATATAACAAGAACAATATATCTTCTCATACATATATATCAGATGAAGCATCAAGTAGAAGAAACAGAATTATAATATCATACGTATTCTCTCATCAATTTTTATCAGACGAAATGAAATAGAATACCCGATGAAATAGAGCAATATAAATTATAAACCAGTCAGACTACCAATGCTTTCATCCAACACCAGGATTAAAAGACATTCCCATATAACAAGAATTTATTCAGAAGATCAATAGCCATAGAAATATTTCTGAGAACGGGTGAACACATAGAACATCCCAAAAGAGATCGCTAAATCTGTCCGATCATAACTATCACACTCAGATAGTTCACATTTCAAATATCATTTCCCCAACTAGTTACGCCATCACAAATTTCATATTAAACCATTCACTAAAGAAGGCCGATTCTGAATAAATTTTGATTTACACTTTCTCGACCTTGCACACGAGAATTCGGTTTACCAAGGAGAATTCCTTTTCTAACTGGGACAGTGCATAATTCCAATAATCTTTACGTCAATCCGATACTTTACTAGCTCTGACTTTACTTATCAGCTCATTTTCAATCTCTGATCATACTTATAATTATTTTATCACTGAACTCTTTGGGTTATCAACCGGAAACTTATTCAATACAAATCTCATGAAATTCCATTATAAGTACCATTTCGGTAAGGGGGAGGGGTTGTAGGACCTCTGACTCGACTTTTTTTTTATACATACACATATGACACGACTTCCATCATCATAGCAACATCATCAAAATCATGTCATTCATTCAGGCAATGCAACATTCATGTTGGCTTACACAAATTTTCCTATTGTCCCATTTAGACAATATACTTATGCATACATTCTATGTTTTCTAGATAGCTTTACTTATCCATTCATTTAATTAAATTAAGTCATGCTTATGACATCATATAAGGCCAAACAAACATAGATATTTGCACCACAATCATAACTTTCATTTCGTGCATCATCATGTACATATCATTACAATCATATAATTCAGTCCAACAATTTAACATAGATAAGTTCATTTCATTATAATCCTTTATCTCATAAAATTATATATCATTAGCATTCATCAACATTCGACATCCAAATCAAAACAAGGACATTTTCATTCGTATCATAATATTATGACTTTTATTCATACCTCTACTACTTTCTATTTATTCCGATCATCTTATCAAGTAAGCCACATACACTACATCATATGAGCATTAAGCAAATATGGATATTTATCACAACATGAACTTTCATCTCACATATTATCACATATGTATCATAAACCTTTATTCATACTTTTCTGAATCGAGACTTATCATGATCATAATTTTTCTCAAATACCTTCACATAACATTGAACATGGTCAGCGCAACTCGGTTGGAGAGTACCCTGTCTAAATACGACAGTACTCATACGCGTCGGAAGACATCACACTATCACAGATCAGTGGCATTTATAGCTAAACTTTTACACATGCTAGGTTAGTCTGAGAACCGACTAAACCTACTCTGATACCACCAAATGTAACGCCCCGTACCCGAGAACGTTGCCGGAGTCGAACACGAGGTGTTAACAGACTTAATTCATTGCTTAAACAGCTCAAACAATTTAATTTTAGAACTTCCAGACAAGCTGGCTAACTGCGTCACAGTCGCTTAAAAATTCATATCTTGAGTTCTGAAACTCAAAATCTAATTCTGTAAATTTTCCCTGAAACTAGACTCATATATCTATTTACTAATTTTTTTCTAGAATTTTTTGGATAGGGAAATTAGTACAGTTTATTAGTTAAAGTCTCCCCTTTTTCAGGGTTTGACTGCTCTGACCTCTGTGTATTACGAATCAGATATCTCTCTGTACAGAATTTCAATGACTATGAAGTTTGTTTCTATTAAAACTATACTCAATAATAAATCTGTACATATAAGTTGTGACTTCTAATTATTTTTATACAATTTATGGTGAATTTTCAAAGTCAGAATAGGGGACCAGAAATCGCTCTGGCCCTGTTTCACAAAAATTTAAACATCTCAAACATCTCATAAAATATAACTCATATACCTGTTTCGTTTCTTCCATATGAAAATAGACTCATAATTCTTAAATTCCATATTTTATTCATCATCTAATTATATCTCTACTATTTTTAATGATTTTTCAAATTCACGTCACTACTGCTGTCTGAATCTATTTTATGGTAAAATTTACCTATTTCATGGTTTCCATGGATTAACTAGCAATTTGACATACATAACACCAAATATGATCATAATTAGCCATTCCAATGGCTAATCATTACCAAGCATTTTTATACTACTCAATAACCATATCATAAGGCCATATATACAAAATGATTATAATGTTATACATGCCATACTCAAAATATACAAGCCATTATGCCAAGATGGTATACGGATAGTGTGAGCGTGCCTCCGACCGTCCCCGATTTCGGAGCTGGCTTGTCAACACTATAAGGAATGAAAAGGAGGGAGTAAGCATAAATGCTTAGTAAGTTCACATGCAAATTGCAAGTAACATAACCATATAAGCAAACATAAAACATCATTTGCATAATCATCACCAAGACATTCATATCATATTTTCATTTATCATCTTACCATATTTTTGTTATATCGATTTTTCAACCCGAGGGTTAAGTACATACCTGTTCAAAGTATCCATTTCACAACACTTACCAATACATCCCTTTCATCTTGAGTATTCCTCCATTTGAGTAGAACTTTACCCGTTGAACACATCGGAATATAATTCGGATACATGGAAAGTTTGTACATAAGTGCCACATATGTAGCCAAGCTACTATGTAACCCGCCCATAAGTGAACTCGGACTCAACTCAACGAGCTCGGGCGTTCGCATCCATAAGTGAACTCGGACTCAACTCAACGAGCTCGGATGCCTATTTACATCTCACGAACTCGGACTCAACTCAACGAGTTCGGACATTCGCATCCATAAGTGAACTCGGACTCAACTCAACGAGTTCGGATGCCCAAATATCCCAGTGACATGTCACTTGTATCCTAATCCATTCCTAAGGTTCAACGGGACCTTTTTCCCAATCATGTGTCTCAACCATCTTCTACGGAATACCGATACAGATACTCGGTAGTATTTCACATTTTCCAAGTATATCACATAATTTGACATATTATCAAACAATTATCACGAGTATAATATTTCATAATAATTATCATATCATTTAAATAACATAAAAACATTTAAAATAATAACTATGTTACCAACATTTACATATAAACTTACCTAGTATGCGAAAATGGCTACTTTTACCATTTCGTCCACAACTTGGTATTTTCCCCATTTTAGCCCGAATTTTAGTTTTCCTTGCTCTATCATTTAAAATATAGTCTAATTAGGACTCACATTATTCAAATTGACCCAAAATCATATTCTGGAAAAATTACAATTTTGCCCCTAAACTTTTGCATATTTACACTTTTGCCCCAAAGCTCGTAAATTAAACTTCAGCCTATTTTCTTATGTTTTATGACATTCTGATCATTTTTCCCTTCTATGGAAACATCAAATTCTCACTCTAACATGTACTTATGACTATTAGGTATTTTTACCGATTAAGCCCTTTTGCTCGTTTTCACTTAAAACCGAGTAGCACAAGTTGTCTAACATAATTTAAAACCTCATATTCTATCATAAAACACCAAAATACACAAATTTCACCTATGGGTATTTTTCCAAATATGAACCCTAGGTTAAATTATTGCTAGCATAAGCTAAATCGAGCTAAGGGACTCCAAAAACGTAAAGAACTTGAAAAAGCAGGGGCTAGAATGGACTTACAATCGAGCTTGGAAGCTTGAAAAACCCTAGCCATGGTTTCTCCTTGCTATATTCGGCCATGGGGTTGATGATGAGCAAAATTGGCTTTTAATTTTGTATTTTAATTCATTTTACCCCTAAATGACCAAAATGCCCTTACTACTAAACTTTCCAAAAATTCCATCCATGTCCAATTTTTGTCCATAAACTTAGAAATTGGTAAAATTTCTATTTAAGACCTCCTAATTAATATTTCAAAACAATTTCATACTAGAAACTTCTAGAATGCAAGTTTTGTAAATTATTCGATTTAGTCCCTAGTTTCAATTTAAGCACTTTAGGCATAGGATTTCATCACGAAATTTTCACACAATCATGCAATCATATCATAAACATCAAAATAATTATAAAATAATTATTTCTATCTCGGATTTTGTGGTCACAAAACCACTATTTCGACTAGGCCCAAAATCAGGATATTACATGAATTACCAGTCCAGACTAAATTCAGACCCCGATCGGATTACCCGTTCGAGCTAAATCCACAATGCACATATATTCATCGGGAGGCTCGATCACTCAAAGAACACCAGTCCAGGCTAGATCCTTTTCATACTTGAGATCTTTGGATTACCAGTCCAGGCTAAATCCTTTTCTACAACACATACAGGATCTCAAGTCTCATGTATATCATGATTTATCCATCGAATTCCCTTTCCAACCTCAACCGAGACATTATCCAACAATTCATTATTAAAGATGAAATTCATGCATTTTCATGCCATCAACAATGCAATTATCATACATTCACAAGACAAACAAATATGCATGTTATAGGTTTACATTGAGTTATTCGAACTTACTTGGTATTCGTTACGGAGCTGTGTTTCGGTTATTCCGAAACCTTACGTTTACCTCGGTTGACCTCCGGAATTTGTTCCTCGGGGTCTATAACAACAAAATTATATCATTAATTCACTACATTACACTTTTCAACTTTAATTTCTACCCCCGGTCCAAATGACTGTTTTTGTAACGCCCCCACGCCTGAAACCGTCGTCGGAGTTAAGCTTGAGGTGTTACTAATCTTATTCTACCTTTTTAAACAATTCTAACTACTTATATTAATTTTCGGAATAAACTATTTTTCTGCATCATGGTTGCTTAAAAATTTATATCTCGAGTTACGAAACTCGAAATCAAATTCCGTAAATTTTCCCTAAAAATAGACTCATATATCTATTTACTAATTTTTTTCTAGAATTTTTGGTTGAGAAAATTAGTACAGTTTATTAGTTAAAGTTACTCCTGTTTCAGAATTCAACTGCACTGATCTCTACTTACTATGAACCACTTTTCTCCCTGTAAAAAAATTCATATGACAATACCGTCTATTTCTATTAAAACTAGATTCAATAAGGATTCTAACCATATAAAGTACACCACCTAATTATTTTTATAAAATTTATGGTGAATTTCTAAAGTTGAAACAGGGGATCCAGCAATCGCTCTGGCCCTATTTCAGTAAAACTCAGATATCTTATAAAATACAAAGCCTTTACCTACTTTGCTTATTCCATATGAAAATAGACACAATGAGCTTTAATTTCATATATTATTCACTATAAAAACATGTCTCTACAAATTTTTGTGATTTTTCAAAATCACATTATTTCGGATACTTGAATCCGTTTTTAAGTTACTTTCACATTTTTCATCATTTTCATGTGATAGTTACTACTTAATCATACATACTATTAAACATGTATATCATCAGCCATTCTATTAGCTAATCACTAGAAAATATTTACACATCATTCATTGATCATATCATATCAAAAGAAATCAAGTTCCTATACATGCCATACACAAAATGAAACGTCTAACTATACCAATGTAATTTCTTCGATAGTGTGATTGGGTCTCCGACGTTTCCTTCGATCCCCGAGTGGCTTGATAAAAACTATAAGAAAAGAAAATAAGAGAGTAAGCACTAGGCTTAGTAAGCTTACTAGCAAATAAATTACAACATTCAACATAATGAATAAATATAGATCAAGTCACCTAGCCTCATAAACTTTCTTTACTTCTCATTTTCTACCTTCTTCTTTACTCACTTACCTTCTTTCTTACCTGACCTTTCACTATTCATAAATATAATCTACCTTCCCTTTTTGTTGATAATTCACTATGATTTAACATATACAATGACCCGTTGAACCACTCGGAATACTAAGGATACTAGGGTCGTTCTCGTCTCATCAATATCTCGCCAATGCCATGTCTTCGACATGGACTTACATGAATTATTCCTATCTCCAATGCCATATTTATATATATAATATGGGCTTACATGGCTCATTCCTGTCTCCAAAGCCATATATCTGATATGGACTTACATGGCTCATTTCTATCCTGTCCTATCAACCCCAATATCCTAATATTCCTAAGGTTCAAACGGGGCTTCCTAATGCTTTTTCTCCGCTACTTCGCCTTTAATTCGACTTTAAATATTATCAAAAAAAATAAGTATATAAATGCTGGAAATTAACAATAATAATGTAAAATATAAGAATATTGCATTTATTTACTGTAAACTTACCTCGATACAAAATGTGACTAAACTTTACAATTTAGTCCTTTACTTTTTCTTTTCCCCAATCTACTCCTGAATTTCGTTCTTCTTGATCTATAATAGCAAATTTAACTTATTTAATATTCACATTTATCAAAACAGTCCTTTACTCAAACTTTGGAAAAATTACATTTTTACCCCTAAATTTTTGCATATTTACACTTTTACCCCAAATCTCATAAATTAAACTTCAACCTATTTTCTTATGTTTTATGACATGCTGATCATTTTTCCCTTCTATGGCAGCATCAAATTCATACTCTAACATGCACTTATGACTATTAGGTATTTTACCGATTAAGCCCTTTTACTCGTTTTTACCTAAAACTGAGTAGCACAAGTTGTCTAACATAATCTAAAACCTCATATTCTATCATAAAATATCAAAATAAACACTTTTCACCTATGGGTATTTTTCCAAATATGAACCCTAACTTAAATTATTGCTAGCATAAGCTTTATCGAGCTACCGGGACTCCGAAAACGTAAAGAACATTAAAAACGGGGCTTGGACTCACTTACTATGGAGCTTGAAAATTGAAGAAACCCTAGCTATGGAGAGAGCAAAATTCGGCAGCAACCATATGAGAAAGATGACCATTTTGTGTTATTTTTCCCATTTTATTTCATTTAATATGCAAATGACCAAAATGCCCCTCCTTACTAAACTTTCAAAAATTCCTTCCATGTCCTAATTTTTGTCCATGAACTTAAAATTGGTTAAATTGCTATTTAAGACCTCCTCATTAATATTCCAAAACAATTTCATACTAAAAACTTCTAGAATGCAAGTTTGCAAATTATTCGATTTAATCCATAACCTCAACTTAAGCACTTTATGCATAGAATTTCATCATGAAATTTTCGCACAATCATGTAATCATATCATGAACCTCAAAATAATAATAAAATAAATTTTTCTACCTCGGATTTGTGGTTTCGTAACCACTGTTCCGTTTAGGCCCTATTTCGAGATGTTACAGTTTTGCCCTTAAACTTTGACATTTTTACGATTTAGTCCTTAAGCTCGTATAATGAAACACATGGAATTTCTATCTTACCCAAGCCTATCCAAACATTTTTTCCTTATATGGCAGCCCACATTTTCCATTATTTTCACATTTCTACCACATATTTAACAACTTTTGCAAAAAGGTCCCTTTAGGGGTTTTTCATGAAAATCACCTAAGAAAAGATGTTTAACACACCTTCAACTTTCATACCTCTCCATAATCCACTAAAATACAAGCAACTAATGCATGGGTAAATTTTTAAACATGAACCCTAGCATGAAATATGGGTAGAAATGGAAAGATCAAGCTACCGAGATTTCAAAAATACAAAGAACATTAAAAACGGGGCTTAGGAGCACTTACTATTAAGCTTGAAATGTTTGAAAACCCTATCTATGGTGACAAGAGAATTTTGGTAGCTATGGAGAAGAAGATGTCTGATTTTGGCTTGATTTTTCCCATTTTATTTCATTAAAAAGCCAAATGGCCAAAATGCCCTTATGCCCTTTCTTTAAAATTTCATCCATGCAAGCCCATTTTTGTCCAAAAACTTAGAAATTGGGAAAATTGCTCTTTAAGACCTTCTAATTTATAATCTAAAGCAATTTCATACAAATTGCTTCTAGAATCCAAGTTTTGCAATTTATTCAATTTAGTCCCTAATTTCCAATTGGACACCTTACTCAAGGAATTTCTTCATGAAATTTTAAAACATGTATAATCTCATATCCTAGGTCTCATAATAATCATAAAATAAATATTTTGATGTCAAATTTGTGGTCCCGAAACCACTATTTCGACTAGGCCCTATTTCGAGATGTTACATTTCTCCCCCGTTAGGGACTTTTGTCCCCAAAAGTCTTACCAGTAAACAGGTCCGGATATTGGTTTCTCATGGTTTCTTCTGGTTCCCATGTAGCTTCTTTCACACCATGTCTGTTCCATAGAACCTTTACGAAAGTCACACTTTTATTTCTCAACTGTTTAACCTCTCGGGCCAAAATCTTGACTGGTTCCTCTCCGTAAGTCATGTCTGGTCTTATCTCAATCTCCTCTGGTGAAATCACTTTGAGAGGGGTCTGATCGATGTCATCTTAGCATGGATACATGGAACACATCGTCAATCTTTTCCAATTGGGGTGGCAATGCCAAGCGATAGGCTAATGGTCCAATCCTTTCAGTGATCTCATAAGGTCCGATAAATCGCGGACTCAGTTTACCTTTCCGAACAAATCCCAACACCTTTTTCCATGGAGACACCTTCAAGAATACTCTATCTCCAACTTGGAATTCAATCTCTTTTCTTCTCAGATCAGCATAAGACTTTTTCCTGTCCGATGCCGCTTTTAAACAGTCTCGTATTACTTTAATTTTTTCTTCAGTTTCCCTAATCAGATCCACTCCATGAATCTGATTTTCCTTAAGTTCTGTCCAGTATAATGAAGTTCGGCACTTCCTACCATACAAGGCCTCATAAGGTGCCATTTTCAAACTTGTTTGGAACCTATTGTTGTAGGAAAATTCTACCAATGGCAGGTATTTTTCCTAGCTACCTTGAAATTTGAGGGTGCAACATCGCAACATATCTTCAAGAATCTAAATCGTCCGCTAAAACTGACCATCGGTCTGAGGGTGAAAAGCTGTACTAAAACTCAACTTAGCCCCCAAGGCTTCCTGTAGCTTTTTCCAGAATCTCGAAGTGAACTTTCGGTGTCTGTCTGAAATAATCGATAATGGTACTCCGTGCAATCTTACTAGCTCAGAAACATATAAGTCGGCCAGTCTATCAAGGGAATAATCTGTCCTTACCGGAATAAAATGAGTCGACTTGGTCAACTTATCCACTACGACCCATATGGCATTTTTCTTTTTCGGAGTCAAAGGCAATCCTGTCACGAAGTCCATGGTAACTCTGTCCCACTTCCATTCGGGAACCATCACAGGTTGTAACAAACCTGAAGGCACTTGATGTTCAGCTTTAACTTGCTGACATACCAGACATCTTGACACAAACTCAGAAATATCTCTTTTCATACCGTTCCACTAATACATTTTCTTCAAATCGTTGTACATCTTGGTACTTCCCGGATGAATAGACAAACGGCTGCTATGTGCTTCTTGCAATATTTTCCAGATAAGTTTATCGTCTTTAGGTATGGATACTCTCTCTGTGAACATCAAACACCCATCAGGACTAATCTAGAAATCTAATCCAGTCCCTGACTCACATTGAGCCCTTTTTGCTTGTAAGTCACCATCGTTAAACTGAGCATCATGAATTTCCTGCAGAAATGTTGGCCTAGCCTCTAGTTCTGCCAAGACCAAACCATCATCAAGTAGTGTCAAACGAGTATCTATGGCTTTCAAAACAAATAAGAAATTTCTACTCAGAGTGTCAGCGACCGTATTCGCCTTTCTCGGATGGTAGTCCATGATCAGATCATAATCCTTAATTAATTCTAACCATCTCCTTTGTCTCAGATTTAATTCTTTTTGAGTCACCAAGTACTTCAGACTCTTGTGGTCCGTAAAGATACGACATGTTTCACCATATAAATAATGCCTCCAAATCTTTAAGGCAAAAACAATCACAGCAAGCTCTAGGTCATGGGTCAGATAATTCTTCTCGTGAGGCTTCAATTACCGTGAAGCATAGGCTATCACCTTGCCATCTTGCATAAGCATACAACCCAATCCATTTAAGGATGCATCACTGTAGACCACAAATTCTTTTCCCGATTCAGGTAGCACTAATACAGGAGCTTCAATTAGCAATGTCTTTAATTTCTCAAAACTTTGCTGACACTTTTCCATCCATTCAAACTTAACATCCTTCTGTAGCAACCTTGTCATCGTAGTCGCTATCATAGAAAATCCTTTTACAAACCTTCGATAGTAACCAGCTATGCCCAAAAAGCTTCTAACCTCGGTTACATTTTTAGGCGATCTCTAATCAACAATAGCAGAGATTTTACTTCGATCAACTCGGATGCCTTCACCCGAAACAATATGACCCAAAAATCCAACTTCTTGGAGCCAAAATTCACTCTTGCTAAACTTAGCATACAGTTGTTTTTCTCGCAAAGTCTGCAATACAATTCTCAGGTGCTTCACATGTTCTGTCTCATCTTTGGAATAAATTAAGATGTCGTCAATGAACATAACAACAAACTTATCCAAATATGGCCGAAAGATCCTATTCATTAGATCCATAAATACAGCCGGTCCATTCGTTAGCCCAAACAGCATAACAAGGAATACATAATGACTATACCTCGTCCTGAAAGCTGTCTTTGACACATCCGATTCCTTGACACGCAACTATTAGTAGCTAGACATCAAGTCTATCTTAGAGAACATAGTGGCTCCTCTCAACTGATCGGATAAATCATCAATCCTTGGTAAAGGATACTTATTTTTTATGGTTACCTTATTCAGTTACCAATAATCAATACATAATCTCATTGAACCATCTTTCTTCTTTACAAACAACACGGGGGCACCCCAAGGTGAAAACTTGGCCTTGCAAATCTTTTATCCGTCAACTCTTGCAACTGTGCTTTTAACTCTTTTAGCTCAGTTGGCGCCATTCTGTACGGAGCGATAGAAATAGGAGTTGTCCCTGACATCAATTCAATACCAAATTCAATTTCTCTCTCAGGAGGTAATCCTGGTAATTCCTCTGGGAATACATCTGAATACTCACATACTATTGGCACAGACTCGATTTTCAACTCTGTTTCCTTAGTGTTCAGTACAAATGCAAGATAAGCTTTGTACCCTTTCCTCATGTATCTCTGGGCAACCATTATTGTGATTACATTCGGTGGCAAACCCAATTCTCTTGATTCGACCCGTAAAGTCTCACCATCCAGACATTTTAACTTAATATACTTACTACCACAATTCACAGTTACATCATGAAGGGCTAACTAATCCATACCAAGTATTACATCAAATTCTTCAAATGGTAGCAACATAAGGTTAGCCAGAAAACAATGACCTTGAATCATCAAAAGACAATTCTTACAGACTTTATCAACTAGAACCGATTTGCCTAATGGGTTTGACACTTTAATAACAAATTTCATAGGTTCAACGGGTATATTCATACTAGACACCAATCTCATGCAAACGTAAGAATACGTCGACCCTGGGTCAATTAAAGTAATAATACTCGTATTAAAAAAGGAAAAAGTACCCGTGATAACCTCAGGAGCAGAGGCTTCCTCTCGAGCACGTATTGCATACGTTCTTTCCGGGGCTCTAGCCTCTGGTCTTGCAGTATCTTTAGCTGTGACTCAACTGCCACTAGCACTTCCAGGGTATCTTGGAGGTCTACCTCGTACCATAGGAGAACTCGACTTCAATGTTACTTCCACTTCTTTTTCCATTCGATCTGGGTAGTCTCTAAGAAAGTGGTCAAGAGAGCCACATCTAAAACATGCACCGCTTTTTACTCGGCACTCTCCAAAGTGAAATTTGTTGTAGCTCTTACACTTCGGCTTTTGATTATCTACACTCCCCACACTAGTCATCATCAGGGAGGAAGACTTTTGACTTCATTGTCTAGGA
Organism: Gossypium longicalyx; assembly: GCA_025698465.1. NCBI lineage: Eukaryota > Viridiplantae > Streptophyta > Magnoliopsida > Malvales > Malvaceae > Gossypium > Gossypium longicalyx. The sequence goes on from CM046995.1 coordinate 52,100,674, forward strand.
CCCTTCGCTTTACTCGAATATCCTACTGATGAAGTGGAGCGTTCATGCTGGCTCCTAGCTTTCTTCATGGAGAAAGAGAGTGTTTTACCGCTGGTCCTCTTGCTCACAACTCGAGCCTCTCTCTTTGCTTGCTTCCTTTTGTTGTTAAGCTCCTCGACTTTTTTGGCCTGATAAGCCAATGTGGCGAACTCCCGTATTTCAAGAATTCCGATCAACAATTTAATGTCCTCATTCAGACCCTTCTCGAAGCATTTACACATTTCTGATTCAGTTTGGACCCATTCGATTTGCATCGACTTACTTGCATCTGAACTCTCTCTCATATTCCGCTACAGCCTTTTTCCCTTGTTTGAGTTCCAGGAACTCCTTTCGCTTCGAGTCTAAAAACCGTTGGCTAATAAATTTTTTCCTAAACTCTGTTTGGAAGAAATCCCATGTAATATTTTCCTCTGGCACTACTGAGGATACGGTCTTTCACCAGTGGTATAATGTATCCTTCAAGAGGGACACAGCATACTTCAAACACTCCTCGGGTGTGCATGACAATTCATCTAACACCCGTGTAGTATTTTTGAGCCAGAATTCATCTTTTTCAGCGTCATCATCGACTTCCGCTTTGAATTACCCAGCCCCATACTTTCTAAGCTTATCTACAAGGGCCTTACCGATTCTTACCGATGCCATACCTCGTGGCACATCCTTATCAAGTTGGTTAGGGGGTGGGGGCGATCGTGGTATGTTAGGGCGATTCCTTAGATAATCCCCAAACCATTCATCCATCATATCAAATAAGGCAGCACGGGCCTCTTCCCGGCCTTCAGACATAAGTCTCCTACTACTACTAGATACAACTCGTTGTACGGAAGCTGGAGCATGGCTCTCGGCTCCCTCAGACTCATCTAGTGCTTGATTGGAAGACATTTACTATATTCAAAACAATTTAAACAATTAGGAGATGTCGCACTATCAACATTCGAATAATGGCATGTATAGCGAACTTTAACATCATCTACGATAGTCCTAAAACTAACTAAATTGTAGCTCTAATACCACTAAATGTAACATCCCTAGCCCGTATTCGACGCCAGGATAGGGTTCGAGGCATTACCGATAATTCACCTTTACAAACTTATACAATCGGGTTACTGAATTTTTTCGTAATTTAAAACTTTTCAAATGTGTGTACTTTGTCTCTTATACAGGCCTCCGAGGCCTAAAAACACTCCTAAGGGTAGTACAGAACAAAACCAAAATTGTCCGATAAACTCGGGGCACTTTAGGAAAATTTTCCCTTAGTTGAAGTGTAACACACCCGTGGGGCATAGAACACATCCGTGTCCTTTTTCTAGTATGCACAACGGCCAAGGCACATGCCCGTGGGCTTAGTCTGTGTGCTACATTGACTTCATCCTCACCATTTTGTTAAATAAACACGGCCAAGGCACACGCCCGTGTGCTTAGCCCGTGCTCTATGCTGACTTAAAATTTTAGCTACAAGGGACACACGGTCATAGCTCACACCCATAGGAGTAGCCCGTGTGTCTACCCATGTGGACCTTATTAGGTTATTTTTCAAGCCTTAAGTCACCCTCTACTAGCCAGTTACACTTATAGATTACTATAGGGCATATTTGGGCCAAATTATCCATTCTTAAGTATGAAACTTTGATTAACCTCATTGCATGTGAACCTCGTATCATTGGTTTCATACATGCTAAGTTAATTCTTATCTTGCATTTAATAATTTATATGTTTGCTTGACATATTAAGATTGGCTCGTTATTATAACTCATTGTTAATTATAACTAAGCCATCACATATGAATATAAACACGCATAGATTTGTAGGGTATAGCCTACTTCATAATGAGCCAATTCCCATGGCCATATAAAAAAAGATAAACATATTTTTACATGCCTTCATTAGGCAAATCAAATGACATATATAACAAAATACTCAAAAATCCTATTTATGTCATTGGACAAAATAGAAATGTCTTTATACCAAAGCTTGTCTAGTTGATAGTGTGTTCACTCTTCAATTGTCTTCTAATCCTTATGAGTCTTTGAGCTCTGAAAAGCAGGGAAAAAAGAGGGGTAAGCATTTACATGCTTAGTAAGCCCGTATAACTAGAAGGTAAACTTACCGATTATTTAGCATGCAACCATATAAGGTAATGAAACCAACAAGTATGAAATGGTTTCCCTAACACATATACTCGATCATCAAGTTAGTTTCATAACAATGTAACATGTAATTCATCTTAGATGAACTCATCATTTAACATATCATCTATACATATTCATTGTGATAGTCCTATTGAGTTTCTAGGAAATCTTGATGGATCATCCATTTACCATCAATTCGTACAAATGATCATTTTAGTATGCACTCCCGTGAACCTCACATCTTATGGCGGGATTACCAGTCCAGGCTAAATCCCCCGTAATATAAACTCATAAGGTGATGTCGAGATTACCAGTCCAAGCTAAATCCCTTATAACGACAAACACCCTTAATGAGCTCGGATCTAAATTACCAGTCCAGGCTAAATTCAGACCCTAATCGGATTACCCGTCCGGGCTATATCCACAATGCACACATTTTCATCGGGAGGCTCGATCACTCAAGGAACACCAGTCCAGGCTAGATCATTTTTACACTTGAGATCTTCGGATTACCAGTCCAGGCTAAATCCTTTTCTGCAACACATGCAGGATCTCAAGTCTCATGTATATCATGGTTTATCCATTGAATTCTCTTTCCAACCTCAATCGAGACATTATCCAACAATTCATTATTAAAGATGCAATTTATGCATTTTCATGCCATCAACAATGCAATTGACATACATTCACAAAACAAACAAATATGTATGTTATAGGTTTATTTCGAGTTATCCAAACTTACCTGGTATTCGTTTCGAAGCTGTGTTTCGGTTATTTCGAAACCTTGCATTTACCTCAATTGACCTCCGAAATTTGTTCCTCGGGGTCTATAACAAAAAAATTATATCATTTATTCACTACATTACACTTTTCAAGTTTGATTTCTACCCCCGATCCAAATGACCGTTTTGCCCCTAACCTTTGACATTTTTATGATTTAGTCCTTAAGCTCGTATAATGAAACACATGGAATTTGTATCTTACCCAAGCCTATCTGAACATTTTCCCTCATATGGAAGCCCACATTTTCCATTATTTTCACATTTCTACCACATATTTAACAACTTTTGCAAAAAGGTCCCTTTAGGGGTTTTTCATGAAAATCACCTAAGAAAAGATGTTTAAAACAGCTTCAACTTTCATACCCCTTCATAATCCACCAAAATACAAACAACTCATGCATGGGTAAATTTTTAAACATGAACCCTAGCATGAAATATGGGTAGAAATGGAAAGATCAAGCTATCGGTATTTCAAAAATACAAAGAACATTAAAAACAAGGCTTGGGAGCACTTACTATTAAGCTTGAAATGTTTAAAAACCCTAGCTATGGTGACAAGAGAATTTCGACAGCTATGGGGAAGAAGATGGCTGATTTTGGCTTGATTTTTCCCATTTTATTTCGTTAAAAAGCCAAATGACCAAAATGCCCTTATGCCCTTTCTTTAAAATTTCATCCATGCAAGCTCATTTTTGTCCAAAAACTTAGAAATTGGGAAAATTGCTCTTTAAGACCTTCTAATTTATAATCTAAAAAAATTTCATACAAATTGCTTCTAGAATCCAAGTTTTGCAATTTATTCAATTTAGTCCCTAATTTCCAATTGGACACCTTACTCAAGGAATTTCTTCATGAAACTTTAACACATGCATAATCTCATATCCTAGGTCTCATAATAATCATAAAATAAATATTTTAATGTCAGATTTGTGGTCCCAAAACCACTGTTCTGACTAGGCCCTATTTCGGGATGTTACAATTTTCAAGTGAGTGGCACGTATAGGGATCTAGTTGATTGACATGCATTATTTTAATTTGGCCAAATGTGTTGGATTAAATTGAGTTATATGCATATGGCCATGAGATGTGGCTCATATTGATTATGGCTTGTAAGCCTAGCTATTCATGTCATGTCTAATGTTTATAATGTGATTATATTTGTTTGCCATGCATGGTTAGTAATATGACATGTGTGTTAGATGTATGCTCTATGACCAATTGAGGTGGTCATAGCCATGTAGTAATTGTACGTTATAAAAACAACATGATAATGATTAAACATGAGTGCTTGATGGATAAGTTGGTAACCATTATATAATGGTAAGAGTGGTCGTCAAAATGACAAGTCTTATGAATGTTAAATAAGGAATCTAGGCTTGATATTGCATAAGTAGATGCATTACTTGTAAGAGGGCACGTTAATGTTAAGGATATGTCTTAATAAATAGTGTTTAATCACTAAAATGATGCCATGATTTGCAATTTTGATGTGTATAAGGTTGTGAGAGATTATGGGTAACATGAAGGCTTAGAAAATAGCCTAAGTGTTGCTACACGGGCTGAGACATGGCCGTGTGTCTCAACCGTGTGAGGGACATGGTCTGCAGACACGGGCGTGTGACTCGGCTGTGTGGTTCAATGTGCATGTTGACATCATAAACAGAGAGTTATACGGCCTGAGGACACAAGCGTGCCAAAGGCACACGGGCGTGTCCCTATGTCTATACGGGCGTGTGACCCTGTTTCATAGGAAATTTTCTAAGTTTTCCTGAAACTTCCTAAAGTTCTCGGTTTAGTTTCAAATCATTCCCGATGAATGTTTTGGGCTTCCTAAACCTAAATAAGGGACAACATGCATGTGTTTGAAAGGTTTTGTATTAAAAGAGATTTTATGGCCCGATTTTTGCATGAATGTGTATGTTTAAGTCCAGTAATGCCTCGTACCCTGTTCCAGCGTTAGACATGGATAAGGGGTGTTACAACATGGGCTAGACACACGGGTGTGTGGTTGGCCTTGTGATCCAAATCAGTATACTCTCTAGTTTTCACACGGCCTGGCACACGGGCGTGTCCTTAGCTGTTTGATGCAAGTCAGTATGTATGTAACACCCCTAACCCGTAACCGTCATCTGATTAGGGTTACGAGGCTTACCAGACAGACAGAACATTTCTGATCAATACAGAATCACTGATATCACATAGAATTAATACATAAGTAAATTAATAAATCATTCCTTATGGAGGTCTACAAGACCTAAGACATACTTTTAGAAAAGGTCGAGACTAAACCGAACACATTTAGAATTTTTAGAACTTAGAAGGATTTTCTTCAATTCTGTTGAGGTCACACCCCCATGTGACAAGGCCATGTGCCTCAAATGGGTACCAGACACGCCCATGTGATCCAACCCTGTCAAAACAGAGTATATATACTAACTTTCACCCATGGCCAACAGACACGCCCGCGTGCTATGGCCGTGTGATACTTAGCTAGCTACTGACTTGAGCACACGGCTATATGACATGCCCATGTGTCTTAACCATGTGATCTAAGAGGTTATTGCTTTGCATACACGGCCACAAAGCACGCTCGTGGTCCCTGACTGTGTGGCACAATGCAGGCTTGGTTTAAGCCAACTTGCCACCCCTTTTTGGATCATTCCTACAAGCAATATTAAACAACCTTCATACCAAAATTTTCAGCCAATTCCATGCTCAAAGCACGCTTCATTATAACTAATTCATCATCATTCAATAACCTATTGAAATCTATATCAAAACTAATCACAAACATATCATTTGTTAGCCAACTCTTATGGCATAATATATATATATTAAAGCTTAAATACATAGAAATTCTAGCCTATACATGCCATACTTAAATATATTTACACTTCCAAAAGTACCAAAATGAGTTCGATAGTGTGGTGACAATCCTTGACTATCCCCGAGCCTTCAGTAGCTATGATAATTGTAAAACAGACAGAAATCACACAAAGTAAGCTACAAAGAGCTTAGTAAGCCAAATACAACTAGTTTAACTATTAAAGCATATAAAGTAAAAGTCAATAGTAAAATTCATAGCCATTTCACAGAGTAATTCAAGAACTTAACCATGTTCATTTGCTTGTATACATGTCATGTTTCATTTCCATGATTTCATACATACTTTACATTCATTATTTCACAGAAACAGAGTCTATCATATTCAGAAATTTAGTACGATACAAACGTACTTGTATAATTTATACATTTCATATACATTCCCATATCTCGTACTCTATCATCAGATGGTTCAGAAACGATACAGATATTTATAAACGAGTACAATGCTGACGTCCCAAACATGGTCTTACATGTAATTCAGTATCGGTTTATCTGTCTCAGACATGGTCTTACACGAAATCAGATACGAAGCCGATGTCCCAGACACGGTCTTACACGATATCTCGGATTAATGTCAACGTTCTTTTAGAAACGTACAGAGCTTTTCAGATATTAGCATATTATCGGAGTTTACTCAAAATTTATTCCTCGGGCTTTCAAGGCTGTCCAATACAGATTACAATTTATATGTGCATAATTCAGTCAGTTTAATATGTAATTGTAATTTGACTTACCTCGTATGGATTTTAGATAGAAATGAGTCAACTATTCAACTATTTTGGACTTCCCTCGATCTAAGTCTGATTTTCTTTGTTCTTGATCTAATACAATTAAAATTCAGCCATTCAATCATTCATTTCATTCAAAAGAATCCATGAACACATATTTAGGGCACTCTGCATTTTAGCCCTTACATTTTCACACTTTGACAATTTAGTCCATTTCTCACAAAATCAAAAATATGCAAAATGCACCAAGACTATAGCTTGGCCGAATATACATAGCTTCCATACAAGCCCAAATAACATATTTAATTCATAATTTAGTCCTTCAAAACCTCATTTTCACAAATTAGCCCAAATAGCTCTATTCCATCAAAAATTCAAGAACAAAACATGATAATCTCACATATATCTTTCATAATCCATATAAAAACATTACAAAGATCATACATTTATCAATGGAACATTTCAAAATCTTCAACAGAAACAGAAATTTAGACATAGGTTTTGAAGAACACGAAGCAACAATCACAAAAACGTAGAAATTATCAAAAATCGAGTAAAACTCATACCTTAATCAAGTTCTTCAATGGCCAAATGTTAAAACATAAAAACCTAGCTTTTCTTTCTTCAAATTCGGCATGAACAAGGTGATAATGGCCATTTTCATGCTTTGTTTTATTTTATTTAACATTATATGCCAATTACCAACTTTACCCTTATTATTAACATATAAAAATCCACCTACTAATGTCCATATTTGTCCACCATTAACATTAATGGTATATTTTACATGCAAGGACTCTTATTTTAAAAGCCAAGGACAATTAACTCCATTAACAATTAGCATGCAACTTTTGCATTTTACGCGATTTAGTCCTTTATCAAAATTAAGCACAAAAACAGTAGAATTAAATCACAGAAATTTCACAAATATACATTCACATATCACAGACACAGAAAATAATATTAAAATATTATTTAGAATCAGATTTGTGGTCCCGAAACCACTATTCCAACTAGAGTCTAAACTGGACTGTTACAATGTATGCCATGTTTCCACACAGCCTAAGACACGCGTGTGTCTATTAGTCGTGTGAGGTACACGGCCTGTTCACACGGGCGTGTGACCCTTATATGATTGAAAATTTTCTAAGTTTTTTGAAATTTTTGTATGTTATCGGTTTAGTCTCGAACCACTTCTAAAGCATGTTTAAGGCCTCGTAGGCCCTTATAAGAGACAATGTGGTTTTATTGAATGATGTATGAGAATGAATGCTTTATAATAATAAATGCAAGCTATATGTTTTGTATTGATCGGTAATACCTTGTAACCCTATTCCGGCAGCGGATACGAGTTAGGGGTGTTACACTATCCCTCAGACTTTTCAGTATATCTAGCAAACTAATTTTGGTTATAATGGTGGCATGTATAGGCTAAATATGACCAATGATGGCAATGTAAATGTTTGGTTGTAACTAGCCATTGGAATGGCTTGTGAAGGACATATTTTGATATGTTTATATATGGTCTTAATGTGTTTAATGAGTCTTTGATTTGGTTAAATGATGGGAATCATATAGGTTCATTATTACTTGATTTATGTTAGTATAATTGATAAGATATACATGTATGTGAATTAGGTCAATTAGGTGAAACTGAATACTTGAAAATATAAGATGATATAATATGTATTAAACTTGGTTTTGGCTTGATTAGAATGATTGGTATTGCCTTATGAATGTGTTAAAATTGTTGGTGTAGGTGGAAGATAAATTAAGTGAGAAAAGTGGTCTTGTAAATGGCTTAATTTCGTCCACACAGGCAGAGACACGGGCATGTGTCCCCTGCACTTTGGAAATTTTTTAAAATTTTATGAAAAATTCTCTAAATGCCCGGATTAGGCCCAACTTCTTTCTAATGCATATTTTGAGCCTCGAGGGCTCACATAAGGGACAATATGATTGATTTTAATTTATTTCTAATATGAATGAGAAATGATATGAAAAGTTTGTACTTGATCTGTAAAATCTGGTAATGCTCCGTAACCCTGTTCCAGCGATAGATTTGAGTTAGTGGTATTACACATATTCCCTATTTCTCCGCCCATTCCTCCATTTTATCCCCATTCCTCCTTTTTGTTATTCCTCCATTTCGTCATTCCTAATCTTGATGCTCAAACACTGTAATATCATATGATGGGATCTTAACATAATTCCATTTTCCCTATTTCTCTACCCATTCCTCTATTTCACCATTCTTAATCTTAATGCTCAAACACCGCAATATCCCTTCCACAAGGCCCGGAACATCGTACATCACAGTTGCACTCAGCAATACCTTATGGCGGTATCTAACAAAAGTTCATGTTTGCCCAAGTCCTAACTTCATCTAACCTATCAATAATTTCCCACCATACTACACATACATTACTCAAGCATATCATACGATTTATCATTAAACAAAAATCATGCCAAATTATCTATCATTATCTAATATAAAACAACCAGTAGACAACTGACAAAAGCTCACACAGTATGGTGCACACATATAGCCTACTCTTTCTTCAAACATATACACACCATATCTTAGGCAACCTTAATACATCATCAATGTGATACATACAAGTCACAAAAAGTCATCTATTATCCAAAGGAAAGGTACAGAAACTCACCACATTTCCTTATCCTTGTTAACTTAGCTTGTCCGAACGCTGGAGTCTTATTTGTTTTGGCAACTAAGGATGACAACCATTTATTGGTTAAACTAAAGGTGTTTAACTCTTAAAAACCCAGAATCCAAAAAATACATAAGAGTTTATAAGAGTTACTACTTTATTCTTTTCTTTGATCTATAAGTACCAAGAGGTAAGGAAGCTTACCAGTTCCTAAAATTTTCTATTGTCAGGTTTCAATTCTCATGACTACTATGACATATAAAGCTTCCTTCAGCTACGTCCTGTTCTTTTTCAGAGCGTCTGAAAAAGATGGTGCTATGGAAAGAATAAGAATAATAAACAAAATTAAGAAATTTCTATCTTCACACCCACCTATATATATATATACCCTAGGCATGGTCTTCCTTACATTCCTAATCATTCTGTCTCCCATTTTGGAACCTGCCAGAGTCCTCCTAACCAGACTAGGATTGAGATCCAACTAATCAAAATTTGGCCACTATAATTTCTAAATTCCCGGTGGAGTCTGACAATTCACTAATTCTTTCAGTTTAATCCTAGCTTTCTCAAATATCGAGTCAATTAAAAATTATTCGAATGTTACAAGGGATCTACTTACACTGGTGTAAAATTAAAATGATTTTACACCCTTCCGTAAGTTTGTATACAATTGATATTTTAACAAACTAACCGTTTAATTTATCAAGATATTTGTACTTCTCATGCATGTAAATTTTTGAATCTATCCGATATCTTTATAATGTCGATCTAAAATATTCTTTATATTCATATATTTAATGGTTGAAATTTTTTTACACAAAACAAATAGTTAGAAATTTTTAAATTATACCAAACTTGATATGCATGATCTACATGAATGGAGCATGAAATATGATGGTTGGATTGTTAAAATATCAATCGTATAAAAAAAGATACAGAAGACTGTAAAACCATTTTAATTTTACATTGATGTAAGTGGATCCCTCCACCATGTTAAGTTCTTTTTATGTAAAATTTAAATTTTGAAACAAATATAAAATTTTTAAATATTAAATTAAAAACAATATAAATATTTTTTCAAAAAGTTTTAAAATATATATATGGGTTGCCTAAAATAGGGTTAGGTTAGCTATTTACAAATACAAGCGGGGTTGGGTAAAATTTTAGACCTATATTTCGTGCTAGACCGAGCTTGGGTGAGCATAAAGTATGTTAATATCATGCTTAAGCTTGATTTAGCCCTTGAACACTTTTAGTTTTGATATATTATGGTTATTAATCTAAATGTGTTTTATAATGATCAATTCCAACTATAGTTATTTAGATGTATTTTATGTAATTGAATTGTTAATGTACGTGTAACTTAAAAAATAACTTACATATATTAATTGAAAAATATTATATTTAACATATAGTTATATTAGAATATAATGTAATTCATAAATTAATTTGAAATAATAATTAAACAATTTTTAAAGTTAATTATATTTTTATTATTTAAAATTTACTAAATATAAGAATTTAAGATAATAAATATAAATAGAATAATAATTAATTAATTAATTAAGTAAGGGTAAAATTATATTTTTTTAATTTAAATTCATTTGATAAAATCCTTGGAGGTTAGTGAATTTTTCATCAAATCTTATGGGGGTAAGTGAGTAGTTTTCAAACCATAGGGAGTAAATTTGTTATCAGACCTTCGAGTGTAAATAGAATCAATGTTGTTTGAACCAGATTGAACCGGTTGGATAGGGAATCGGCTAGGGGATCGATTCAGAGAATGGCTTTGAACTGGTTAGATGGGAACCTGTACGAACTGATTGAATTGACGGTTGAACCGTTTTTTTAAATTTTTAATAATTTTAAAAAAAATGGTTTCAATACTTTTAAATAATAATAATGGTAAACTACACTCATGGTCACTCTAATTTTTTCTCAATTTAGTCATCTAATTAAGATAATTGTTTATATTAGCCATCGCTGTTAAAATTCCATTAATTCACTAACGGATTACTGGCGTGGCATATTAGCCCCTTGAATGGTTGACACATGGCTTTTTTTTTTTTACTTTTAACTAAAGCTAAAGACCTCTATATAATTAACCAAAAACCATTTGTTTATATTTTTTTTCTCTTCTCTGTTTTTCTTTTTCTTTTTTGGTTTTCTAATATGATCTTTGTTGGTGTATAGGGATAAAAATAAACTTATGAGAAATTAATGAAGGCTTCAAGGCGTGTATCAATATCACTTTCTTTAAGGTTCTATTCACCCCTACCTATATTATGGTGTGCAAAAGAGTTATTGAAAAATGAACCTCGAGGATACAATGAAGCCCAATGCCTTTCTACATTTTGCACTAACAAAAACAGTCCACTGAGCGGAGCATAGAAAGGATATCAATTTCTATAAAGAACAATCTAGAAATATAAAAAATGGTAGGATATCAGAAAGAATTTTTTTTCCTATATTTTTGGGTTTATCCTATAAATGAAATTCCTCTCCTATTTATAGGAGGCCTCATGTCTCTTCATAGGGGCATAACTACCCAAATGGATAGTCATATATTTAGCTATAAACATAATTATTCAATAGGTATTTACTTGAATAATTATGAACTTTTATTATTACTTAAATGGTATAACTTTTAGTAACAACAAACATAATTGATCACTATGACAACTCTTACTTAATAACCAAGTGACATTTTTTTTTTGGATCACTTGTACCTTTTCATTTGTAACTATTGAAACACTATATATATATATTTTGAAAAATGTTCCAACAATCTCCCCCATTTTCAAAATATTATAGATTTTGATAATATTGGAAATTAATTGCATAAATAAAGGCGTCTTACGATTGAACTTTCACTTAGAACTTTCACTTAGTGAAAACATGTTAAAGTTAATCAAAATAGCATGGTAGACTATGCTTTGAACCAACTATTCCTTTTGATTAACCGAACACATCTCACACAATGATTTCAACACCTATCAATGCACAATATTTAGGAACACTATTATGGTCATGTGTCTGTAACCTCTTTTCATGAGTGTTGCCAGAGGCAACCCCTGAGCTCCTAGAAACAGCCACACTTCCACTTACATAGGTAGATCTCATCGAGAGTGTTCCCATAATTATAACACTCTAACACATTTATGTTATGGTTCTATTAAGAGTATAATATTCATCCTTCTCTTTATTATTACGGGTACCTAGTACTTTTCATCCTAAGATTCTATTATTATAGTGCTAGTAGTCACATATTGATGATGTAATTTGTCTCATAGAACTCAAGACTTGATGTTATACCAAGTGTCGAGTTGAGTTTCTGTAACACCCCTTACCCGAGTCCAAGGCCGGGATTGGGCACGAGGCTTTACTATACTTAACTACATACATACAATTGTTTCCAAGTCACCAAGACTTGATCAAACTTAAAACTTTTTCGAACCCTATTTAAACTCCTTAATGTGAGCCTACGAGGCCTCAAACTCTCATTGAAAACCATTCGGAACCAACTCGGATCCTTAAACCGACTTAATAAAAAATTACCCTTGAAATAGGGCACACACCCATGTGATCATTACTACATGGTTGCGCTGATAGCCCGTGTGACACACACAGCCTAAGTATCTAGGGACACACCTGTGTCCCATACCCGTGTGAATTAAATTCTAAATTCGAACCTACAGGGGTTTTCACATGGCCTGACACACGCCTATGTCTATGTCTCATGTCCCTCACACGGCCATGACACGCTCGTGTCTAAAAACCTTGACATTATGTTTCTGACATCAACAATCTTTAAGGGTCACACGGCCAAGGCACACACCCGTGTGCTAGGCCGTGCCCTTCACACGGCTAAGACACACGGCCGTGTCTCTGCCCATGTGTTTACTACCATGCATACTAACTTGTAATTTTTACGTGCAAGGGACACATGGCCTATCAACACACCCATGGGGCAAACCGTATGTTACACATGGCCTATCAACACGCCCATGGGGCAGACCGTGTGTCACACATGGCCTATCAACACGCCCATGGGGCAGATGTGTGTCACACATGGCCAAGACACACTCTCGTGTGTCTACCCGTGTGGACAAAAATAAGGCTATCTACCAAGCCTTTTGTCACCATAAAACACAAACTAATGCCAACCAACATATCAAAGTCTTAAGTAAATATGATTTCTCAACCAAACCACCATAGTTAAGGCCTATATACATTTCTCATATTCAACCATGCCAACAATTTCACGTTCACGAAAGACTATCTTGCATTCATATAATAACTCTCAATATTAGCCATTTTTCATGGCCTTATACAAAATGAATCAATTGCTAAGGTAAGCCATCACATTTGGCAAATTAACAATGACACAAATTCAAAAGTCCAAGTTCCTATACATGCCATAATCAAAATGAAAGATCTAACTATACCGAGCGCTTCAGTTGATAGTGTGACTGGCTTCTCCGACGTAAGCGATGATCCTCGAGCTACTTTGGCGGCACTATAAGAAAATGAAAAAGAGAGGGAGTAAGCATAAAGCTTAGTAAGTTGCATGAAAATAAACAAGAACCACTTATCCTAAGGCAATATGCTCATAACCTTTCACAGCTTATTCATGAATACCATAAATAAACATAAGTACAACTTACTCATCACCATCCAATACAACTCATATTTTATACATTGAACCCATACCTCATACATTTCAATTAGGTACATGTACCACTCATCACATGATCATAGCTTTTCTCATTTCGATATAAATCATAAACCTTTTGTTAAACCATTTGGAATACCATCGGATACTCAATAGCCACAAACATGGGATAAGGTGCCGACGCCATGTCCCATATATGGTTTTACACTGGCTAGCACATCAAAGTCGATGTCATGTCCTAAACAGGTCTTACACTGACTTTCATATATCGAGGCTGATGCCGTGTCCCAGACAGGTCTTACACTGGCTCTCATCTATCGTGTCGATGTCATGTCCTAGATAGGTCTTACACTGACATACCACAAGCTGACACCATGTCCCAGACAGATCTTACACTAGCTTGTCTATTACGAGACTGACGCATGTCCCAGACATGTCTTACACTAGCTCTCGTCTTAATGTCGATACATGTCCTAGCCATGTCTTACACTGGCTTAAATATCTCGAGGTCGATGCATGTCCCAGACATGTCTTACAGTGGCTCTCATACTGTGGCCGATGCATGTCCCAGACTTGTCTTACACTAGCACACAATCACCCAATATCAAGGTACCAATATCTAAGTTTATTCCAAATGTTCAACGAAAGTCTCTTCTATGTTAATTTCTCAACATGTATTCTCGTATTCAAAATCAAAACAATTTATGCCATATAATTTCAATTGCACATCATAAAGATATATTTGCATTATTAACATACAACTTACCTCGATACTCAAAATGTGGCGACTAGTTGGTTTAATCTACTTGCTTTGCTTTTCCCCAGTCTATGCCCGAATTTTGTAATTCTTGATCTATAATGATGAAAATTCACACATTTAATCATTTTATTAATCTAAGTACTCAAAAATTTAAAAATTGGGTAAAATGACCATTTTGCCCCTAGACTTTTGCAAATGACCATTTTACCCTTAGGTCCAAAAATTGATTTTTATCACATTTTCTCATTAACCAAGCCTATCCGAATACTTTTTATACTAGGATCAGCCCTAAATTTTTATTATTTCACACATTTATTACCTATTTTACAACTTATGCAAAATGGTCCTTAGTTAGGGTTTCCATGAAAACTACTTCACAAAAGTTGTTTATTACACCACCATAACTCATTTTCTGCCATAAAATTTCAGAAAACAACATGAACACACTCATGGTAAGACCCTATACTTTCAACCATTTTGCAAAATAGTCCTCTCATTTGAAAGCTCATGCTACAAGGGTTCTAAAAGTACAAAAATCAACAAGAAAGACCATCAAAATCACTTAATTGTAGAGAGACTAAGTGGCTAAAATTTCAAGTTTCAAAAACTCCTCTAATGGCTGCTATTTTTGGTGGAAAATGGATAAGAAAGATGACCCCTTTGATTTTATTTTAATATTCAATTTGCTAATGTCATCACTTACCAACCCTAGTCATCTTTAGACTTTTTGACCATCTTTGTCTCCTATGGCTGGCCATGCCTCTCTATAAGGGTCCAATTTCCCTTTAAAGACTTCCAATTTAAGTTCTCTAGCTATTTGATACCCTTAGCTATCAAAATAGGACTTTTTCACTTTATGCGTTTTAGTCCTTTTTCGCAATTAAGCTCTCAAACGTTAAAATTAAATCACCAAAATTTTCATGCCCCTTTATAAACATGCCATCACACATAAAATAATATTAAAATAATTTCTATGGCTTCAAAATAGTGGTTTCATAACCCCTGTTTCGACTTGCCCAAAATCGAGTTGTTATAGTTTCCATCATGGGTGACTTAAATATTATGGGCTTGTATCTCATCCAAAATTTTCAACTTTCCAACATAGTATGTTAATTATCTATAACCACATGATGAAAATTTTATATTTATTTGTGTCTTAAAAATTCATAAAACCAACATCCCCACCACGTTCAATTTTGATTCTTTCGCAAAACAATGCTATCAAGGATATTTTTTCTACTATTGTCAAATTACAATGATCATTTTATCTTTTCTTATCATGACGATTTCATATTTGGATACTTTATTTAATTCTTAATATCCAAGAAATTAATTTCACAATCACCAAATATATGAAACCATACATCATGTCTTTTTCACCAAGTAAGGTTTCGTAAAGAGGCCTTGAATCCCTTGGTGAAACTACACAACATATTTTTTTTATTTGTCATAGATTCTTTTCAAAGTCAATACATAACTTTAATTTTTTTTTTTTTTTTTTTGCATTCATAGTCAAATTATTTTTCTTGACACACCATATATATATAAGGGAGTAACATATATAGTTATATTAAAGGACCATCAATTATAACAGCCCGATTTTGGGCCTAGTCAGAATAGTGGTTTCGAGACCACAAATTCGACGTAAGAAAATTTATTTTTATTATATTTTTATGGTCTACAATTTCACGAAAGGCTTTCATGAAAATCTCATTCGAAAATTTCAACGTTTGGGCACTCAATTTAGTCAAAAAGACTAAATTGTAAAAAACGCAAAACTTGAGTTCTAGAAGATAGAGGTGTCAAATTGCTATGAAATTTTAAATTGGAAGTCCTTAAATGGTATTTAGACCATTGTATGATGTGTTGGACAAAAATGGATATGAAATAGGTGAAATAGAATATTTTTAAGTTAGAGGTATTTTGATCATTTAGTAATTAAATGACTTAATAAACAAAATAAAAACCCAAAAATTTCTCCATCTTCCTCCTTGGCTGAAATTTTCAAGAGGAAACCATGGCTAGGGTTTTTAAATATTTCAAGCTCGATTGTAAGTCCGTTCTAGCCCCGTTTTTAATGATTTTTACTTTTTAGAAATCCTCGTAACAAGATCTACCTATTTCTACCATTTATTTGTGTTATGATGAAGGTATAGGGTTTGAACCATGTTAGAAATTTGTTCATTTTTATGTTTAATGGTAGATTATGCATATTTATGGTTGGAGAACAACTTTTGCTAAGTGATTTTCGGTGAAAACGTTCAAAAGGACTAAATTGTAAAAGTTATAAAATATGTAGTAAAATTGTGTTATAATGGAAATTTTGGGTTGCTATAGTTATGAAAATGATTCGGCTAGGCTTGTATGTTAAAGAAATTGAATAAATTCATTTTACGAGCCTAAAGCAAAAGTGTAAATAAGATAAAGTTTAAGAGCAAAAACGTAATTTTGCCATAGTATGATTTTTGGGTCATAATGAATAATGTGACTAATAAGTAGGCTAAATGTGATGTTATAGATCAAAGAAAATGAGATTCGGGCCTAGAACGAGGGAAAACAAGTAATTGACAGTTAGGTCCCTCTTTGCCATTTTTGGTTTCGAGGTAAGTTCATGTGTAAATAATGCAATGATATATCATGTTTTAGTATTTTATTCATGTATGAGTCCCTATGTTTAATTGTTATGACGAGTGTACGAACGATGTTATAGTCTATGAGCATGACATTGTGAACGAATTTGACGAATATGTAATATCGAGAAAATCTTATTTGAACCTTAGGAATAGATTAGGATACGAGTGACATGTCACTAGGAACTATATGTGTTGAGTTAATGAGATTGTGATATACGTGTGATTATGTGATTCAGGTGTTGGTCTCGTACGTCTACTAGTGACTAGGTAGTCCGGTATGTCTTGCGATATCTGACAGCTTGTATAAGCAGCATTGCGTAGTTACATCTTGACCGTCAGCTTGTGTGAGCAGGCCCAAGATTTGCTCAAGAGTGAGCATTTATGTGATATAAGATATGAGGTAGCTTTAGCTACATATGTGGCACTTATGTGTAAAGACTTTTCGTGTATCTATTCAGTATTCCAAGTGTTCAATGGGTATGCCAAAGATGAGAAAGTAAGTGGTTATGTTACGAGATGGTACAGGTATGTACGTAAAGATTTTAAGTATTGACTTCATGTTATTGTGAGCTATGATTATTAGGAAAGTGACTTTGAGATAGCCCTATGATTGTTGATTTATGGTCATGATGTATAAATGCATGGAAACACGATTGATGACTATATGTTAGGCCTTGGAGGCTCAATTGATTAGTGAGATAGTAAATGTTGTTCATTTGAATTGTGAATTATCGGTTATGAGTGAAAGGAAATATTGGCCTAATTGCCTATTGAAACAGTTAAGAAAGTATGGAAAGAAAGAGTTATTACAATTTGAAATATGTTGAGCTATATGCATGAAAACATGAATATACATAAGTAACATGTACTTTTACTAAGATGTTTAAAATGATTTATTAATTATGAAACATGCTACAATGGAGAAATTATGGCTGCTAGACAGAAAGTCGAGTAATGTTAAATCATTTTGATAAATCAAAAGAGAGTAAACATGTGAATAGGTGATATTACAACCTTGAGATTTATGGTTACTTTTATATTAACTTGTACTTATATTGTCAAGCATAGTATATGACTAGCATGAGTTGCTCATTATGTTCATATGGACTTACTAAGCTATATAGCTTACCCCCATTCCTTTCCCATGTCTTATAGGTTAATTTTGCTAGCTCAGGTTGGAGACCGCCGGAGATGCCATCACACTATCAAGCTATCATTTGGGTATAAGTGAACACAAGTATTTTAAGTTTATGGCATGTATAGAGACTTCGTCTTTTGATTAATTATGTCATTATTAATTTGGCCAAGTGTGTTGACTTATAGTGATTTGATGATCCATTTTGTATATGGCCATGAGATATGGTTCATATTGATTATTTTGTCATTTTGTATATGGCCATGAGATATGGTTCATATTGATTATTTTGTTGTAAACCTATTCATATATGCATGCATGAGCCAAGGTCATACATGATGTGGTTAAAATTGTTTGGCATGGATGAATTATGGATGTGACTATGGATGTTTGATGATGGAATTGTGAGTGAGTGGCATGATAATAACTAAGACATGAGTATGTTAAATGGAAGTAAACTTCAACTCTTAGTCCATGCAAATTTATAAATTTGGCTTGAAAAAGTATGAAGTTTTATGCATGTATTAGAAAAGATGGAACGATCATGATCATGTCTTGTTTGTGTATGTTTTAAGTGCTCAATTATGTCATGTTAAGTGCCTTTGAAATCATGTATGTGTTTGTGCAAATAAGGGTGGCAATTGGCTTGGAAAATTTTCTAAGTGTTGTATAAGTTCTGAAAGTTCTTGATTTAGTCCCAAACCACCCCCAATGTATGTTTTGGGACTCGTGGGCCCATATAAGGGACGATACGCACATGAAATGAAAAGTTTTAAATTTGGACGAAAATTAATGTCTCAATTTTGTATGATTGTGTGTGAGTTTATGTTTGGTAACGCCTTGTACCTTGTTAGGGCATTGAATATAGGTAAGGGGTGTTACATTTAATGGTATCAGAGCTATGGTTTAGTCGATTCTAAGACTAACATAGTGTATGTAAGTCTAGCTATACATGCCATATTACTATTTGTGATAGTGTGATATCTCCTAGATCTAACAAAATTGTTTTGTTAAGATAGAGATGACTTCCAACCGAGCTATTTATCGATAATACTGAAAATGATATTGAGATGATTGAAATGTGCCTATGAAGTGTCGAAATTTGGAAAGGTATGAATAGAAGTTCATGAATATACATGTGATAATGTATGAAATGAGATAACCATAAGTTGAGGAATGTGGAAAGGTGAAATGAAACGAAAGTTTATGTTGTAATAAGCTCATCCATGTAAGTTGGCATTTATATGATGTTATGTGCCCAATCTATTTGTTTAAGTGAATATGATAAGTAAACTTACCCAATGGACGGAATGTGTGTGTATGTACACTTATTTGAATAATGCATAATCAACATGTCCATATCGTTGAATCTGTTTAATTTTTAAATTAGAGAATATATAATGTTTTGTTTCATGACTTTGTTATGGAACCACAAATATTATAATAGTATGGAAATTGAACTGGAAGATCAAATTGAGTAGAACGCAGGAGATGAGTATGATCGTTCAATGATGAATTGACGGATAAGACCATGGTTGGACCATGGCAGTACATGTGAGTATGTGTAAGACCATAGCTGGGATATGGCATCCAAATGACATGTAAGACCATAGCTGGGCTATGGCATTGTAATCCCATGTAAAACCATGACTGGGACATGGCATTGGCATCGATATGTGATCCCATGTAAGACCATGTTTGGGACATGGCATTGGCATCGATATGTGATCCCATGTAAGACCATGTCTGGCACATGGCATTGGCATCGATATGTGGCCCCATATAAGACCATATCTGGGATATGGCCTTGGCATCATTATGTGGTTTCATGTAAGATCATGTCTGGGACATAGGATCGATATGAGACTTCGTGTAAGACCATAGTTGGACTATGCTTCAAATAAATGATGTACTCAACCTGTAAGACATTCTCTAATTTGACAAGTGTTGGTAAGTAAAATTGGAGCTAAGTGTTGGAACTTAATTAGATATTAATATTGAGCTCGAGTAAGTAAATTCATTGTTTGAAATTATGGATGACAGAAAACATTTGTAAAATGAATAAGTGTGATAATTTGCTTGGAGTGAACTATATGATTATGATGATATTACATTAATGATGAATGCTAAGTCATATGTGTGTATTTACGACAATCAAGGTTAGAGGCTTTACGACCTCACCCCCTTACCAGTGTTGCTTTTATAACGAAAATTCACGAGAACTATGTTGAATAAGTTCACAAGTGTGAAACCAAAGAGTACAGTGGTAGAATAATTAGAAATTCATATAGATATGAGAATAGAGTGGAAAGTGAAAATAGTTTTGGGAGAAATATCATAATGTTTTAAGGATTATACAGATTATGCAATGTCACAGGTAAAGAAGAAGTTAGTCTCAGCTAATCGACCCAATTAGGTATGGAGTCTAAAGTATATGTTTTTCGAAATCCCTCCCGAATTGATTTTCATTAGTGAATAGAATAATACGGGGTTCACGATGACAAAATTAGTCAGAGAAATGATAATTGAGTTGTAAAGGTCTCTATATGTAACAATTATGGTTGAATAGATTATGATGACCTCCTCTGGGTATTCTATATATTCCTTATTCTAAGATATATGTGTGTAATTGTTCATTTTTTGATAAAGTTCTTATGTTGTGAGAATGTTAGCTAACTTTAATGTTAGTCGAAAGCAGTATTAGCCTGGTTGGTTTATGATCAGTATTATTTTATCTCTCTTCAGGACTTTATTTTAGTGTGTCCGGAATAAAAGTTGATGGTGAAAACTTATGTGAGACTCTTCTTCTGTATCTACTGGATGATGTTTTGTCCTATGTGCATATTTAGAAAGTGTATTATCCTTGCTACGATGGGATTCCAGAGCTGGTAAGTATTGTTTTCTTCTGGTTTTCTCTAAGAAATTACCCAGATCTTCATTATTATTTCCTTATGAGTTATATTCTCGGGCTTTTGGTATGGCATCGTATCTAGATTTTTTGTAATTTTCATGAAAGGAATTGACATTGGCAAAAGTATTAATGATGAGAGCGCAAGCTTAAAATTGTATGGTGGATCTCTTTCCTCTGGTAAGTATGAGTAAAGTCGATGAGTGCAATAAAGATATTTATTTTCTCGAGCTAATATGGTTGCAAGACCTTTAACTAACATGTTAAGAGAATTGTAAATGAATGTATGTATTTAGGTTGTGGTAGCAATATATAGAAAAGAGTGTTTTAACATGCTATTATTTGATAGTCAAAATCGACTTGGTTGTTTTTATTAGAGTGAACTGATTTGTTAAGATGTGATTTGAGTTTTATGTATTTAACCATGTCCTCAGCTAAGAGAATAAATTATATGCATTCACGAGCATGTAAATGGATAGTCTGAACGAAGAACCTATATTCTAGGAAGTATGATACAGAGATATACTTGTTGGATTGCTCTAACCGAATGATGTTATTACGAGTTAAATTTGTTCTAGTTTGAAAAGTTATTGCATTTATGAAAGTTTGAATGGTCAGATTCGTGTTAGTCAAGTTCCAAAAAGTTGAAGGTATTGTTAACCAAAGCTCTAGTTCTGAGTCCAATATGAATTGAGAAAAGAATTCATGATTTTTCAGTGATTTAGAGATGGCCGCTATTATGTCTGTGTTGAGAATTGGATGACTCCGTGTGTTCGACGGGAAATGTCATGTGCTTCCTGGTCTAAAAAAGTTAGAGTATTAAATGTCCTAGAAAGACTTGAAATTTAAGACGGTGTCAATGGTTTGTGATAATGAAAGATTTCGAGTAAGTTATTGATTTAATCTCTAAGAAAGTAGTTATAGCTATAGATGCCTGGATGGAAAGTCTTTGTTTATTTTTGTGAGTACCAGTTACTTGATTGACCTTATTTGACGATGGTCTAATTCTAGCTATATTAAATACTAAAGCGAGGATTTCTTTGTGAAACTAAAAAGCTCGAAAATGTGATAGTGAATGGTAATATAAATGAGTTCAGAGTGAGTTTACTTCTGATGTTAAATTTCGAATCGAACATGATTCCTGTTATTATTGTCATTTCTAAATAGAATTTGCGTACTTACGAATCTAGAACTTATGCAGAAGTTTTTGTACGAGGCTCAGTAGCAACACGTCTGTTCATCCAAGAGTAATAAAATGTGTAGATATATAAGTAGATGTGCTAGTGATTGCGTATGTTACATGATATTTTAGAATTTGTATTCATATGACGATATGTTAACAGATAAAAGTCAAAAATCAAGTGTATCCAAGACTAATACAGTCAGTGATGGTACGAGAGCGATAATGAGATAGAGTTACCATAAATTTCATATCGGGATTGTCATAATCTTTGAAAAGGAAGATGTCATTTCGGTTGTGGTTGATTGTTTGGCAAAGATCCGTATGATCATTTCAGTATGCACAGAGTTCTTAATTAATAGATCACTGAGTATATGTGTTCTGGAGAGAGTAATTCAAATTTTTTACGATGTGCTCTGGCACTGTGTGTTAAAGTTCAAAGGTTATTGGAAAGAGATATACGAGGTTAAATTTATTTGTGATTCTGGAAAGTTAGTGGAAGTGCTTCGTGAGGTTTGAAAGCAGCTTCTTCTGGTAAGATTTTCAGGGATGAAAATCCCTAAAGGGGGAGAGTTGTAACAGCCGATTTTGGGCCTAGTCGGAACAGTGGTTTTGAGACCACAAATCTGACATAAGGATATTTATTTTTATTATATTTTTATGGTCTAAAATTTCACAGAATGATTTCGTGAAAATCTCGTTCGAAAATTTTGACGTATGGGCACTCAATTTAGTCAAAAGGACTAAACTATAAAAAGTGCAAAACTTGAGTTCTAGAAGCTAGAGGTGTCAAATTGCTATGAAATTTTAAATTGGAGGTCCTTAAATGGTAACTAGACCATAGGATAACTTTTTGGACAAAAATGGATATGAAATAGGTGAAATAAAATATTTTTAAGTTAGGGGTATTTTGGTCATTTAGTAATTAAATGACTTAATAAACAAAATAAAAACCCAAAAATTTTTCCATCTTCCTCCTTGGCTGAAATTTGCAAGAGGAAACCATGGCTAGGGTTTTTCAAGCTTTCAAGCTCGATTGTAACTCCGTTCTAGCCTCGTTTTTAATGATTTTTACGTTTTTTAAATCCTCGTAACGAGATCTACCTATTTCTACCATTTATTTGAGTTATGATGAAGGTCTAAGGTTTGACCCATGTTAGAAATTTGTGCATTTTGATGTTTAATGGTAGATAATGCATGTTTATGGTAGGAGAAACAACTTTTGCTAAGTGATTTTCGGTGAAAATGTTCAAAAGGACTAAATTGTAAAAGTTATAAAATATGTAGTAAAAGTGTGTTTTAATGGAAATTTTGGGCTGCTATAGTTATGAAAATGATTCAGGTAGGCTTGTATGTTAAAGATTTGAATAAATTTCCTTTTACGAGCCTAGAGGCAAAAGTGTAAATATGACAGTTTAGGGGCAAAAAGGTAATTTTGCCATAGTAAATGTTTGCGTCAAAATGAATAATGTGACTAATAAATGGGCTAAATGTGATTTTATAGATCAAATAAAATGAGATTCGAGCCTAGAACGAGGGACAACAAGTAATTAACGATTAGGTTCCTCTTTGCCGTGTCGAGGTAAGTTCATGTGTAAATAATGTAATGATATATCATGTTTTAATATTTTATTAATGTATGAGTCCCTATGTTTAATTTTTATGATGAGTATACGAACGGCGTTATAGTCTATGAGCATGACATTATGAACAATTTCGACGAATATGTGATATCGAGAAAATCTCGTTTGAACCTTAGGAATAGATTAGGATACGAGTGACATGTCACTAGGAACCATATGTGTTGAGCTCATGAGATTGTGATATATGTGCCATTATGTGATCCGGGTGCTATTCACGTACGTCTACTAGTGGCTGGCTAGTCTGGTATGTGTTGCGGATACTTGACAGCTTGTGTGAGCAGCACTGCGTAGTTACGTCTTGACCGTCAGCTTGTGTGAGCAGGCCCGAGATTTGCTCAAGAGTGAGCATTTATATGATATGAGATATGAGGTAGTTTTAGCGACATTTGTGACACTTATGTGTAAAGACTTTCCGTGTATCCATTTAGTATTCCAAGTGTTCAACGGGTATGTCAAAGATGAGAAAGTAAGTGGTTATGTTACGAGATGGTACAGGTATGTACGTAAAGATTTTAAGTATTGACTTCATGTTATTGTGAGTTATGATCACTAGGAAAGTGACTTTGAGATAGCCCTATGATTGTTGAGTTATGGTCATGATGTATAAATGCATGGAAACACGATTGATGCTATATGTTAGGCCTTGGAGGCCCAATATATTGATGAGATAGTAAATGTTGTTCATTTGAATTGTGAATTATTGGTTATGAGTGAAATGAAATATTGGCCTAATTGCCTATTAAAAAGGTTAAGAAAATATGGAAAGAAAGAGTTATTACAATTTTAAATATGTTGAGCTATATGCATGAAAACATGAATATACATAAGTAACATGTACTTTTACTAAGATGTTTAAAATAATTTGTTAATTATGAAACATGCTACAATGGATAAATTATGGTTGCTAGACTGAAAGTCGAGTAATGTTAAATTATTTTGATAAATCAAAAGAGGGTAAACATGTGAATAGGTGATATTACAACCTTGAGATTTATAGCTATTTTTATATTAACTTGTGCTTATATTGTCAAGCATAGTATATGACTAGCATGAGTTGCTCATTACTTTCATATAGACTTACTAAGCTATATAGCTTACCCCCTTCCTTTCACATGTCTTATAGGTTAATTTTGCTAGCTCGGGTTAGAGACCACCGGAGATGCCATCACACTATCAAGCTATCATTTGGGTATAAGTGAACACAAGTATTTTAAGTTTATGGCATGTATAGGGACTTCGTCTTTTGATTAATTATGTCATTATAAAATTGGCCAAGTGTGTTGACTTATATTGATTTGGTGATTCATTTTGTATATGGCCATGAAATATGGTTCATATTGATTATTTGGTTGTAAACCTATTCATATATGAATGCATATGCCAAGGTCATACATGATGTGGTTAAAATTGTTTGGCATGGATGAATTGTGGATGTGACTATGGATGTTTGATGATGGAATTGTGAGTGAGTGGCATGATAATAACTAAGACATGAGTATGTTAAATGGAAGTAAACTTCAACTCTTAGTGCATGCAAATTTATAAATTTGGCTTGACAAAGTATGAAGTTTTATGCATGTATAGTAAAGATGGAATGTTCATGATCATGTCTTGTTTGTGTATGTTTTAAGTGCTCAATTATTTCATGTTAAGTGCCTTTGAAGTCATGTATGTGTTTGTGCAAATAAGGGTGGCAATTGGCTTGGAAAATAGCCTTTTATTTGTCCACACGGGTAGACACACAGGCATGTGTCTAGGCCTTGTGTGACACACAGTCAGCCCCATGGGCATGTGATCTAGTCGTGTGTCCCCCGCACCCTAACTAGGTAAAACAGAATGCCAAGTAGTAAACATACAGGGAGAGACACGGCCATGTGTCTCAGCCATGTGAAGGACACGGCCTTAGCACACGGGCGTGTGACTTGGCCGTGTGACTCTATTTCTATTGATGATGTCATAAACAAAGAGTTACACGAGCTGAGGACACGGGTGTGTCCCAAGTCATACGGGCGTGTGTGACCACACGGCCTACCCGCACGGGGGTGTAACCCTCCAAAATCAAAAAATTTTCTAAGTGTTGTATAAGTTTCGAAAGTTCTCGGTTTAGTCCCGAACCACCCCCAATGTATGTTTTGGGACTAGTGGGCCCATATAAGGGACGATATGCACTTGAAATGAAAAGTTTTAAATTTGGACAGAAATTCATGTCTCGATTTTGTATGGTTGTGTGTGATTTTATATCCGGTAACATCTCGTACCTTGTTACAGCGTTGAATACGGGTAAGGGGTGTTACATGAATTGTCTAATAGACTATAGAATCACTCAGTTATTCCCCCTTCACCATGGACATTATCAATTATTTTCTGACTATGATCAAAGTCATGTCCATCACGTGAATGGGCCAAATTGTAGTTATATTGCTATTTCATTCTCACAAGATTTTTAATTCATGGCTTTCAAAGTAAATTTCAAAATTTACTACATCTCAAAATTTTATAGATTCATGAGTTTATAGACCATATCTAAGCCATATAAAAACCACGTGCACCATCACAAAATATGCATAGTATGATATCGATGTCAAATATATGATTATCTTATTATATATATTCACTAGAAGATTTTATATCAGAATAGTGGTATTATTATACAAGCCAATATTTTTCACTATTCTACATTGATTAGAAAAATTAACCATGCATATACATATGACTTATTTTATTTCTTGTCAAAACCATTTCTAATCCAAATTTTATAACATAAAAAAATATATGCAATCATATAATAAACCCATTTAGCTTTATGGTTATTTAACAAAAACAACAATCAAAATTATTGATATTATATAATCATCTACAAAGTTTCAGTTTTAGCAATGAAAATAATGTCCCATCAATATCATCCAAATGCTAGTTACTAATATCATGATTTAAATAAACAAATAAATTCATATCTCCATTGAAATATATATATCATGAAAAAGAAAGAATTATTTTGTACTAAAAGTTTCACTCACAAATTTGAATGGAATAGATGAAATTTCATTTCTTCAAACTTATTTTCTATTTATATAGCATTAATAGGTACCTAAGTGACTCTTTAAAAAAACATCACTTTTCAAGTTGCACTTTTCAGTTTCAAGAAACCATTTCAATCCAACCTTTCAAAAGTATTCGTTAGACCTAGTGGCGTAACTTTTCGATTTGGGAAAGCCCACCTAAATGGTCATAATGCTTCTATTAGATAGAAGCATGTTCAACTAAAATTTGAACAATGTCATCACCCTTCAAAATGAAAGTAACTTTTCAATCAATTAATAGGCCATTTCCCAATCGTGAATTTTCATTTCATCTTCTTTCTTTCTTTCTTTCTTTCTTTCTTGCATTATATACAATATATATTATATAATTTTATACCAATCAGAATCATGCATCTCAAAAAGTTATGCATACAATGTAATGTAATTCAATAAACACATAATAATTAAAATATAAATCATGCAATAAGAGTAAAATAATAAATTTAGCATACCTTTTCTTATAATAAAGATTTCTTTTAAATCAAAATTTGACAAGATCTCTGGCCTTGATGCAACCACATTTGTCGATATCCATCCTCATAGTACTATGCTTATAATGGCATGTGAATGTGCGGTGAACAGAAAAACCATCTTTAATTTCTCATAAATTGCGAAAAATAGAACTTTAAATTGTTGGTGTGTGGGGAGAAAAAAATAAACTTATGAGAAATTAACAAAGGCTTCAAGGCGTGTATCAATGTCACTTTCTTTAAGGTTCTATTTGCTCCCACCTATTGATCGTCTATAAATGTGTTATCATTTATAGTAAAATATTACACAAAAAATATATATTAAATTAACGGTATCTACAAGTGAACATATCAAATTGTAATATAGTTTTGTATTACAACGGAACATTGGTAAGTATTCCAACGATTGCACCCAAGGGCTGCAAATTGGAGAAATTAATATTAAACTAATTACAGAAAATAACTACTAATCTAATCAAGTCACGAATTAGTAGTGTTAATTCGAATAAAAATATTTTGATTAAACTAATTAAATTAACTAACCTAAACTAACCTAATGGATTTTCCTATTCCTAGTGTTAACAATGTGAGCCTCTAGCCTATGATCGATTAAATCCCTAATTAACAAACATAATATTAACTAATTTTAGAATTTAGGTTCTAATACGAATTAGTTATTAATTAACTAGTATTAGCTCTTAGATCTACTAATTAATTAATTGGTGGATACTTGCTTATCTCATAACTTTACTTTCTCCGCTAGGATAACTACGATTTACTCAGTTTGACTTATCACCCGATCTCGTCTCCCCTATGATTAAGGTTTTCAAGCCTAACAATTTAAGAACACATAATTTATACTGACAAATCCTATTATGATCCCTTATTCTTTTTGTTAATTAATTGACTTGATTAATTAATTAGTTCAATAAACGAATCATGCAAGATATGAAATAAACACAAGAAATTTTTCTAATATTCATACGATGGTTAATTGATCAAGTTAACAAAGTATAAATAAAAGAATACCAGAAGATATAGGAGAATGCTAATGAATATTATTGAAGCTTGATGCTAGAACAACCGCCGCTCGCTATTGTCTTCACATTGGAATAGAAAAGTTCTAACAAAAACATAAAAGAAAACAAAACAAAAAAAAGCAGTGTTTGATGAATGGGTTGATTGATTGATTCCTCCATTTGTGTACAGATTCCTCTTATTTATAGGTTAAAAGATGTGCACTTTATGTTCGATATGCCCTCGATACTTTGGGTGTAAGTAAGAAATAAAATCTTTGAGAATCTGCCAAAATATGGTTGTCGACATCAACCTTGTTTGTATCCCACATTCAAGCTTTATGGCCCAGCACAAGTTGATGTGGCTTAACACAAGGCTGTTGTGGCTCAACACAAGGTTGCGTGTTTCAACACAGACATTGGATGTCACGCCACGTAAGGCATTTTGTGTCTCTAGACGTTTTTACAAGGTTGCGTGTTTCAACACAGACATTGGATGTCACGCCACGTAAGGCATTTTGTGTCTCTAGACGTTTTTATCATGCTTTCATAGCCCGAGAAGCTTGTGCATCACTCACCCCAAGTTCCTATGTCAATTGGGCCTAAAATTAAACCTCCTACACACTTGAATACCCAAATTAAACCTACCTAAGGCCCGTGTTAGCCTAACAGGACATCAACACTCAAAAATGGGTTAAAAACACATTTTTATTAACTTTTAATCATAACTACTAAATACTAAAAATATAATAATTAATTATAAAAAACCTAGAAAACAAACTCGTTAAATACAAAAATGACCTAAAATAACTACTACAAGTGACGTCAAGTAACTTATATTATGATGTACAAAAAAGTTACTAGCAAATGAACCTCAATGATACAATGAAGTTTAATGATTGTCTACGTTTTGCATTGATGGAAACAATCCATTGAACATAGAGCGGAGCATAGCAAGGATATCAATTTGTATAAAAAAAATTTTGCAGCAACTTTTTATAAACAATTTAGAAATATAAAAAATGGTGGGATATCAGAAAGAAACTTTTTTTCTATATTTTTGGGTTTATTCTACAAATAAAATTCCTCTCCTATTTATAGGAGGTCTCATGTCTCTTCATAGGGACATAACTACCCAAATGGATAGTCATATCTTTAGCCATAAACATAATTATTTCAATAGGTATCTACTTGAATAATTATGCCCCATTGTTATTAATTAAGTGGTATAACTTTTGTCACACTTTTGGTGACAAGAGACATAATTGATCACTATGAATAGTGACAACTTTACTTAATAATCAAGTGACATTATTTTTTGGGTCACTTTAATTTTTTTATTTGTAATTATTGAAATACTATATATATTTTGAAAATGTTATTCTCAAAGAAAATCATGATATAAACGGAATTTCACTGATATGAGCTCTAGGGAGATTGTGCCGTAGAGCGGATTTAGCTTCAATGTAAAATTTCACGGCTTCTGTGTTAGGTTAAATCCAATCTTACTAGTAGATTCATTGTGTAATTTTGATACATCAAAACTAATTGTATAGATTTGGTATTATGGAGAGTATTAATCAAAATTGGATTAAGTCGTCTTCTACAAATTATATGCATAGTTAATTCACATGAATGATATTTCTTTTTTCTAATTGATGTTTTAAAGGCAGGTGCAACACAAGGCAGATACGAGGCAACAGAGAGGAGCAAAAGGGGGAATGGCAGGCAGAGCCGGCGGTAGTAGTAGACGGGGAAATGGCAGGAAACAAAATATTTCATCTGGCCACAATGTTTTTTCCAATGATTGCCGCATTTCTGGTTCATGATAAAAACTAGTTTCACTAATTGATGAATGTATTTTCATATTGACTAAAAAACCAGTAGTGGCTGAGATTCTTTTCTTTTTGACGACCACGAGGAGTGCCGAAGCTACAACATCATCATCACCACTGCAACGAAAGCTGAAACTAGATAAGAAGATTAGTTTCGTACGAGATCAGCGTGATGAAACCCTGGCACCATTTGAGTCTGTAACTTTATTTTCACGGTTTATCATTCTAGCTGTGTGGTGAGCCATGTCAATGCATGTTCATTTTAAAGCTTTATTACACTCGTTTTTATTTTACCTTGTTAAAATACTTTATATTTGCCAATCAATAGACAATCAAATATCGGTCTTTAGTTCGTATTGATCTCTGTTAGAAGGTAAGGTTAACAACACTTTGTAAAACCAAAACTCTATTCTAATATTGAGAATTAATCTGAAAAATATTCTTTCTGTATCTTAAGTCAAAAACCTGCCTTTATTCACTTCTACATAGTGTATTTATAGAGCACTAGACTAACTGCTCTTCAGCAACTTCTCAATAATGCTAGCTGTACAAACAACTTCTGACTAACAGACTAACTGCATTGGATTGGCTAACAATCTAACTGGACTAACTGCATTGGCTAACAATCTAACTGCATGAGCTGAAGCTTATGAGAACTCTATCATTCACCCATCTTCTCAACTAGTGAGACGCAGAGAAGACTTCAAAACCGCGTAAAATACGGCACTGACAGGGGTTTTGTAAGTATATCAGCCACTTGGCCACAGGCAAGAACCTCACCTACCAGAAGAGACCCATCTACAACCTTCTTACAGACAAAAAACAAGTCTAGTTCTACATGTTTAAACTTTGAGTGTAAGACAGGATTTGTAACACGCCTTATCCGTGTTCG
Organism: Gossypium longicalyx; assembly: GCA_025698465.1. Classification (NCBI taxonomy): domain Eukaryota; kingdom Viridiplantae; phylum Streptophyta; class Magnoliopsida; order Malvales; family Malvaceae; genus Gossypium; species Gossypium longicalyx. The sequence continues at coordinate 52,132,137 of CM046995.1, forward strand.
ATGTCGGAACAGGGTACGAGGCATTACCGGACTTAATCACTAATCATCGTATAAAAATCGATTCATAATTTCACTCTAATTTAAAACTTTTTCAAACATATTCAAGCTGTCCCCTTAAAAAGAGCTTACAAGGCCCATATCATGTTTTAATTCAACCACACACATAGGCAAGCATGCACATTCATAAATTGCATCATTTAATTAATAACATAATCAAGACAATCTACATTAAATGACTTTATACAATAGAGACCTTCAAATAACATAGGTCAGTATTTTAGGCCAATTTCTAGCAACTTAGTAACAATTAAACGAGTCTCCATACATGCTAAAGACTTAAAAATACTTTAAAACCTTTATATATCGATCAATTGTTTGATAGTGTGATTTAACCTCCAGCGACCTCCAACTCGAGCTAACATCTGAGACACTATAGGAAAAAGGAAAGGAAAGGAGTAAGCATTATAGCTTAGTAAGTAAGTATGTAAATATTAATAAAAAATACATTATCATACTTTGAATGAAGTCACAATATGTTCTCGGAATATTACCATCACAAACACACACATACTTTCACTATTACAATCATAAACAGGTTCAAAATAAGCTGTCTAGCAGAGTACCAGTAGCTAAATTATTTATTTCTGGAGCTACAGAACTCCAAATTACAAACCGTTATTTTTCTTGAAACTAGATTCACTATATTCTTACCATAAAATTTTCAGAATTTTTGGTCTAGCCAATTAGTACATTTTATTCATTGAAGTTACCCCTATTTCACTGCTCAACTGTTCTGACCACTCTTCACTACGAATCAATTTTATCCTTTTACAGAATTCAAAGGATGTTCTCGTTTATTTTATTTGAAACTAGACTCATTAAGGATTTCAAGAATATAAATTATATCCCCTAATTATTTTTTTACAATTTTTAATTATTTTTCCAAGTCAGAATAGGGGATCACGTAGTCATTCTGAACCAGTCTCTCAAAAACTTAAATATCTCATAATATAGAATTCCTTTGGATGCTCTGTTTCTATTATATGAAAATAGACTCATTAAGCTTTAATTTGATATCTCATTCAGTCTCTGATTCAATTTCTAGTATTTTTGGTAAATTTTTACATTCACGTCACTGCAACTATCCATAATAGTTTTATTGTCAATTTTGATCTTTCTCACTTCAATTGTATTCATCACTTACCCATAACAATCTTTCCAATTTCCGATCACATATTGAGCATATTGCTCATAAGTTACACACGTATATACTTACACTTATCATCACAAAGTCATACACAATTTCATTTAATCAATTTCCCAGTTGAACGCTTCAGAATAATAACAGATACGCGATGGTATCGCACACAGCCCACCTTTAAAATCGAAGCTCTATTGTACACATAGTGGCCTTCACTTAGCACCACTCATGTGACCTAGCTCGATTGTACACATAATTTTCGCTCTCTTGTACACATGGTGAACACTTAGTACCACCCATGTAACCTAGCCAGTTTATCTCGTAGTTCTCTTGTCTACATGGTGTCCTTTGTAACGCCCCGTACCCGAGACCGTCACCAGAGTCGAGCACGAGGTGTTACTAAACTTAATTTCATCAATTAAACAACTTAAACAATTTATTTTTAAAATTTCCAGACAAGCTGGCTAATTGCGTCATAGTCACTTAAAAATTCATATATCGAGTTCTGAAACTTGAAATTAAGATTCGTAAATTTTCTTTAAAACTAGACTCATATATATATTTACTAATTTTTTTCTAGAATTTTTGGTCAGGCCAATTAGTATAGTTTATTAGTTAAAGTTTCACCTATTTCAGGGTATGACTGCTCTGACCTCTATTTATTACAAGTCAGATATCTCCCTGTACAGAGTTTCAATGACTATACCATTTGTTTCTATTAAAACTAGACTCCATAAGGAACCTGTACATATAAAGCATGACTTCTAATTATTTTTATACAATTTATGGTGAATTTCCAAAGTCAAAACAGGGGATCCAGAAATAGCTCTGGCCCTGTTTCACAAAAATTTAAACATCTCATAGACTATCATTCATATGCCTGTTTTGTTCCATCCATATGAAAATAGACTCATTAAGCTTCTATTATATAACTTATTCATCATTAAGTCCATTTCTACTATTTTTAGTGATTTTACCAATTCACGTCACTGCTGCTGTGTGATTCTGTTTTATAACCAATTTCACTATTTTATGGTTTTCCATGGACTAAGTAACACATTAAACATACATGACATCAAATATGATCTAGATTGGCCATTCCAATGGCTAATCATTTCCAAACCTTTTCTTACCAAACCATAACCATATCATAAGATTATTTACACAAAGTGAGTATAGTGCTATACATGCCACACTCAAAATATACAAGCCATTTTTACCAATTTAGGTCTTCGGATAGTGTGAACGAGTCTTCGACCTATCCCGATTCTCAAGCCAGTTTGTCAAAACTACAATGAAGGAAAAGGAATGAGTAAGCATAAATGCTTAGTAAATTCACATGCAAATAGTAAGTAACATAATCATGCAATTCCACATAAAAACATCATTTGCATAAACAACACCAAGACATTCATGTTACATTTGCATTTAATATCATGCTACGATTTCATCATACTTGTCAAATTTTCTCATTTACCACACTTACCAACATGTCACCTTCGTTTTAGGCATTCTCTTTATCCCCTTAAGATTCACCCGTTGAACACATCGGAATATAATTCGAATACACGGAAAGTTTGTACATAAGTGCCACATATGTAGCCAAGCTACCATGTAACCCGCCCATAAGCGAACTCGGACTCAACTCAATGAGCTCGGGCGTTCGCATCCATAAGTGAACTCGGACTCAACTCAACAAGCTCAGATGCCTAGTTACATCTCACGAACTCGGACTCAACTCAACGAGTTCGGACATTTGCATCCATAAGTGAACTCGGACTCAACTCAACGAGTTCGGATGCCCAACCATCCTAGTGACGTGTCACTTGTATTCTAATCTATTCCCAAGGTTCAAACGGTCTTTTTCCTCGATTACACATCTTTGCCGTCTTCCACGGAACATCGAAACCGATACTCGGTAGCAATTCATAATTTACATATTATTCAATAATAACCATAAAGCATAATATTTCATGATATTAATCATCATATCACATAAATAACATTAAATTACTTAATATGACAATTATGTTACTACATTTACACATGAACTTACCTCGATACAAAATATTAGCAATCAAGCCTATTCCTCGTAAACTTTGTTTTTCCCTCGATCACGACTTGAATCTCATTTCTCTTGATCTATAATGCCAAATTAATCTTATTTAATACATACATTCATCAAAACAGCCCCAAATACAAACTTTGGCAAAATTACCATTTTGCCCCTAAACTTTTGCAAAATTACACTTTTTCCCCTAGGCTCGGGAATTAAACTTCATCCCATTTTCTTATGTTTTATGACATGCTGATCATTTTTCCCTTCTATGGAAACATCAAATTCTCATTCTAACATGTACTTATAACTATTAGGTATTTTTACCAATTAAGCCCTTTTTCTCGTTTTCACTTAAAACCGAGTAGCACAAGTTGCCTAGCATAATTTAAAACCTCATATTCTACCATAAAACACCAAAATACACAAATTTCAACTATGGGTATTTTTCCAAATATGAACCCTAGGTTGAATTATTGCTAGCATAAGCTAAATCAAGTTACCGGGACTCCAAAAACGTAAAGAACATTAAAAACGAGGCTTGGAATCACTTACTATGGAGCTTGGAAGCTTGAAACAAACCCTAGTTATGGAGAACCCTTTAATTTTCGTCCTAATGAAGAAGATGGACATATTTTGCCTTCTTTTTCCTTTTTTTAATCTTTTAATTACCGAATGACCAAAATACCCTTAATAGCTTTCTTTGAAAATTTCCATGTACAAGCCCATTTTTGTCCAAAATTTTAGAAATTGGTCAAATTTCTATTTAAGACCTCCTCATTAATATTCCAAAGTAATTTCATACTAAAAACTTCTAAAATGCAATTTTTGCAAGTTATTCGATTTAGTCCCTAATTTCAACTTAAGCACTTTATGCATAGAATTTCGTCACGAAATTTTCACACAATCATGAAATCATATCATAAACCTCAAAATAATTATAAAATAATTATTTCTATCTCAGATTTGTGGTCACGAAACCACTATTCTGATTAGGCCCTAATTCGGGATATTACAACTCTCCCCCCTTTAAGGATTTTCGTCCTCGAAAATCTTACCGGTAAACAGGTGTGGGTATTGATTTCTCATAGTTTCCTCAAGTTCCCATGTAGCCTCTTCTACGCCGTGCTTTTTCCATAATACTTTCACGAGAGCGACACTTTTATTTCTTAGTTGCTTGACCTCTCAAGCTAAAATCTTAATCGGTTCTTCTTCATAAGTCATATCCGGTCGTAGCTCAATTTCTGTCGATGAAATTATATGTGAAGGATCCGAACAATACCGACGTAGCATAGATACGTGGAACACATCATGCATCTTCTGTAATTCAGATGGCAATGCTAACTGATAAGCTACTGGTCCAACTCTTTCAATTATTTCATACGGCCCAATAAAACGCGAACTCAACTTGCCCTTCCGTCCAAATCTAAGAACTTTCTTCCATGGAGACACTTTTAAAAATACCTTATCACCAACTTAAAACTCGATTTCCTTTTGTTTCAAATTTGTATAAGATTTCTATCTATCCGAAGCAGCTTTCAAACAATCTCAAATCACTATCACTTTTTCTTCGGTTTCTTTTTTTAGATCAACTCCATAAATCTGATTTTCCTTGAGTTCAGTCCAATATAATGGCATCCGACATTTACGACCATACAATGCTTCATAAGGTGCCATCTTCAAACTCATCTGATAACTATTATTATAAGTAAATTCTACCAACGGTAAGTATCTTTCCCAACTACCTTGAAATTCCAATACACAAAATTTGAGCATGTCTTCAAGAATCTGAATCACTCTCTCTGACTGTCCATCAGTTTGTGGATGAAAAGCAGTGTTGAAATTTAACTTTGTACCTAATGTTTCTTGCAACTTTTGCCAAAACCGCGAAGTAAATCTTGGATCTCTATCCACAATGATTGACAAAGGTATTCCGTGAAGTCTAACAATCTCACTGGTATACAATTCGACCAACTTATTAATACAATAATCCGTACATACTGGAATAAAATGAGCCGATTTAGTCAGTCTGTCAACTATTACCCAGATGGCATCTTTTTTCCCCGGAGTTAACGGCAACCCTGATACAAAATCCATAATAATTCGATCCCATTTCCATTCGGGAATCATGATAGGCTGAAGTAGACCCGAAGTTACTTGGTGTTCATCTTTCACTTGTTGACAAATTAAGCACTTTGATACAAACTCGGAGATATCTCTTTTCATTCCATTCCACCAATACATTTTCTTTAAGTCATTGTACATTTTTGTACTGCCCGGATGCATTGACAAACAACTACTGTGTGCTTCGTGCAAGATTTTCTGAATCTACTTATCATTCTTTGGTACACAAATCTGATCTTTAAACATCAAGTAACCATCAGAACCAATTCTGAAATCTGACCCTGTATCAGCTTCACACTGTTTTCTCTTGGCTTGCAAATCTTCATCGCTTTTTCTGAGCTTCACAAAGATCTTGTAAAAACATCGGTCTTGCTCTTAACTCTGCTAAAATCGAACCATCATCTGATACCTTTAACTGAGTATTCATAGCTCTCAAAGCAAATAGCAACTTTCTGCTCAAAGCATCGGCAACCACATTCGCTTTTCCCAGATGGTAGTCAATAACAAGCTCGTAATCTTTCAATAACTCCAACCATCTTCGTTGTCCCAAATTCAAGTCTTTTTGTGACATCAAGTACTTAAGACTTTTGTGGTCGGTATATACTCGGCATTTTTCACCATACAGATAATGTCGCCAAATCTTCAAAGTAAATACTATAGCAGCCAATTCCAAATTATGAGTCGGATAATTTCTTTCGTGAGATTTTAACTGCCTCGAAGCATAAGCCACCACTTTTCCTTCTTGCATAAGTACACATCCTAAGCCATTTCGAGAAGCATCACTATACACCACAAATTCTTTACCTGATTCGGGTTGTACCAACACTGGTGCTTCAGTTAATAACTTTTTCAATTCTTCAAAACTCTGTTGGTGCCATTCTATACGGAGCAATCGAGATCGGAGCTGTTCCCGGTATCAAATTAATACCAAATTCTACTTCCCTGACTGGAGGCAAACCCGGCAACTCTTCTGGAAATACATCCGCGAACTCACACACAATCGGCACTGATTAAATTTTCTTTTCAATTTCTTTTGTATCACCATATGTAATGCCCCATACTCGAGACCGTCACCGGAGTCGAGCACGAGGTGTTACTAAACTTAATTTCATCAATTAAACAACTTAAACAATTTATTTTTAAAATTTCCAGACAAGCTGGCTAACTGCGTTACAGTCACTTCAAAATTCATATCTCGAGTTTCGAAACTCAAAATTAAGATCCATAAATTTTCCTTGAAAATATACTCATATATCTATTTACAAATTTTTTTCTAGAATTTTTGGTCAGGCCAATTAGTACAGTTTATTAGTTAAAGTCTCCCCTATTTCAGGGTATGACTGCTCTGACCTCTATGTATTACAAGTCAGATATCTCCCTGTACAGAGTTTCAATGACTATGTCATTTGTTTCTATTAAAACTAGAGTCCATAAGGAACCTGTACATATAAAGCATGACTTCTAATTATTTTTATACAATTTATGGTGAATTTCCAAAGTCAGAACAGGGGATCCAGAAATAACTCTGGCCCTGTTTCACAAAAATTTAAACATCTCATAGAATATCATTCATATACCTGTTTTGTTCCATCCATATGAAAACAGACTCATTAAGCTTCGATTCTATAACTTATTCATCATTTAATTCCATTTATACTATTTTTAGTGATTTTTCAAATTCACGTCACTGCTGCTGTGTGATTCTGTTTTATAATCAATTTCACCATTTTATGGTTTTCCATGGACTAAGTAACACATTAAACATACATGACATCAAATATGATCTAGATTGGCCATTCCAATGGCTAATCATTTCCAAACCTTTTCTTACCAAACCATAACCATATCATAAGATTATTTACACAAAGTGAGTATAGTGCTATACATGCCACACTCAAAATATACAAGCCATTTTTACCAATTTAGGTCTTCGGATAGTGTGAGCGAGTCTTCAACCTATCCTGATTCTCAAGCCGGTGTGTCAAAACTACAATGAAGGAAAAGGAAGGAGTAAGCATAAATGCTTAGTAAATTCACATGCAAATAGTAAGTAACATAATCATACAATTCGACATAAAAACATCATTTGCATAAACAACACCAAGACATTCATGTTACATTTGCATTTAATATCATGCTACGATTTCATCATACCAAGTTCTCAACCCGAAGATTTAAGCACATACCTGTCAAATTTTCTCATTTACCACACTTACCATCATGTCACCTTCGTTTTAGGCATTCTCCTTATTCTCTTAAGATTCACCCGATGAACACATCGGAATATAATTCGAATACACGAAAAGTTTGTATATAAGTGCCACATATGTAGCCAAGCTACCATGTAACCCGCCCATAACCAAACTCGGACTCAACTCAACGAGCTCGGGCGTTCGCATCCATAAGTGAACTCGGACTCAACTCAACAAGCTCAGATGCCTAGTTACATCTCACGAACTCGGACTCAACTCAACGAGTTCGGACATTTGCATCCATAAGTGAACTCGGACTCAACTCAACGAGTTCGGATGCCCAACCATCCCAGTGACATGTCACTTGTATTCTAATCTATTCCCAAGGTTCAAACGGGCTTTTTCCTCGATTACACATCTTTGTCGTCTTCCACGGAACATCGAAACCGATACTCGGTAGCAATTCATAATTTACATATTATTCAATAATAACCATAAAGCATAATATTTCATGATATTAATCATCATATCACATAAATAACATTAAATTACTTAATATGACAATTATGTTACTACATTTACACATGAACTTACCTCGATACAAAATATTAGCAATCAAGCCTATTCCTCGTAAACTTTATTTTTCCCTCGATCACGACTTGAATCTCATTTCTCTTGATCTATAATGCCAAATTAATCTTATTTAATACATACATTCATCAAAATAGCCCCAAATACGAACTTTGTCAAAATTACCATTTTGCCCCTAAACTTTTGCAAAATTACACTTTTGCCCCTAGGCTCGGGAATTAAACTTCATCCCATTTTCTTATGTTTTATGATATGCTGATCATTTTTCCCTTCTATGGCAACATCAAATTCTCATTCTAACATGTACTTATAACTATTAGGTATTTTTACCGATTAAGCCCTTTTTTCTCGTTTTCACTTAAAACCGAGTAGCACAAGTTGCCTAGCATAGTTTAAAACATCATATTCTATCATAAAACACCAAAATACACAAATTTCAACTGTGGGTATTTTTCCAAATATGAACCCTAGGTTGAATTATTGCTAGCATAAGCTAAATCAAGTTACCGGGACTCTAAAAACGTAAAGAACATTAAAAACGAGGCTTGGAATCACTTACTATGGAGCTTGGAAGCTTGAAACAAACCCTAGCTATGGAGAATCCTTTAATTTTCGTCCTAATGAAGAAGATGGACATATTTTGCCATCTTTTTTCCTTTTTTTAATCTTTTAATTACCAAATGACCAAAATACCCTTAATAGCTTTCTTTGAAAATTTTCATGTACAAGCCCATTTTTGTCCAAAATTTTAGAAATTGGTTAAATTTCTATTTAAGACTTCCTCATTAATATTCCAAAGTAATTTCATACTAAAAACTTCTAGAATGCAAGTTTTGCAACTTATTCGATTTAGTCCCTAATTTCAACTTAAGCACTTTATGCATAGAATTTCGTCACGAAATTTTCACACAATCATGAAATCATATCATAAACCTCAAAATAATTATAAAATAATTATTTCTATCTCAGATTTGTGGTCACGAAACCGCTATTCTGATTAGGCCCTAATTCGGGATATTACATCCTTCACCTAGAACCACGCATGCGACCTTGCTACATATATCCTGTAGCTCTCTTGTCTACATGGTGTCCTTCACCTGGAACCACGCATGCGAGCTAGCTACATACCATCTGTACATCCAATCTTTCTGAAGGTTCAACCAGGATTTCTCTCTCTTTCTAATACTTGATTCCATACTTCCAATAGTCAATTATGATTCAAAAATCAGCTACAATACATAGAATATGCTGAAATACAAAAACATAATAAAGATAATGTATTATTTAGATACAAACTTACATACTTTCTCATTTTCATGTCGAATTAATATTGAACATTTAAATCATCATAATTATACTTAATTTCAACACCTTGGCAATCATAGAAAATATATCAATTTTACATTGAAACATGCCTAAATTAATGCTTGTTATACATATGAACTTACCTCGATACTAAAACGGCCATTTTACCAACTTTCTTGATTTTCGATTTCTCCCATTCTAGGTTCAAATCTCATTTTTCGGGATCTAAAACATCATATTTTACTCATTTAATTAATTTACTATTCAAAATAGTCCTTAACTCAAACTTTGGAAAAATTACAATTTTGCCCCTAAACTTTTGCATATTTACACTTTTGCCCCTAGGCTCGAGAATTAAAAGTTATCCCTTATTCTTATGTTTTATGACATGCTGATCATTTTTCCCTTCTATGGAAACATCAAATTCTCACTCTAACACATAGTTATGAACAATAACAACTTTTACCGATTAAGCCGTTTTACTCATTTTTGCTTAAAACCGCTTAGCAAAAGTTGTTTAACATAATTTCAGCCTTCATATTCTACCATAAAACATCAAAATAAACACATTTAACCTATGGGTATTTTTGCAAATATGAACCCTAGCTTAAATTATTGCTAGAATAAGCTTAATCAAGTTACCGGGATTCCAAAAACGTAAAGAACTTGAAAAACGGGGCTAGAACGGACTTACTATTGAGCTTGGAAAGCTTGAAAACCCTAGACATGGCTTCCTCCATGCTAATTTCGGCCTCCATGAAAAAGATGAGTCAATTTTGGCTTTATTTTCCCTTTTTATTTCTTTTAATTACCAAATGACTAAAATGCCCTTAAGGTCTTTCTTTAAAATTGTCCTATTCATGCCCAATTTTGTCCAAACGAAATATAATGGTCTAATTACCATTTAAGGACCTCCTCTTTAAACCCCCATTTCAATCAAGTACTTATGAATTAGAACACATATTTTGCAACTTTTGCAATTTAGTCCTAAAAGTCCAATTAAACACTTTATCAGTAAAATTACTTAACGATATTTTTACACAATATTTTAATCAATAAATAAACCTTAAAACTTAATCGGGATAAATTTTTTGACTTCAAATTCGTGGTTCTAAAACCATCATTCCGTTTAAGCCCTAAATCAGGCTATTACAGCAACTTCTGCAAATAAGCCCTAATAGGCAAATTAAACATGCAATCTATAAAATTTCTTATCAATACTCTAACACATGCATCTAATCACTCGGTAAATTATAAAAATTAATTGAAATAAACTTTTCTATCTCAGATTGGTGGTTTCGCAACCACTATTCCATTTAGGCCCTATTTCGAGATGTTACAGGATTTGCCGCAACCGTTACTGCACTAGAGCTATCACACCAAACATTTGGAGTATCATCAGACTTAACATGTAGTTCTTGAAGCAAGAAAGTAACCAGGTAACCTCACTTGTGGTTGCAGCAAGACTTCTGTACTCCACCTCAGCCGTGGACTGAGAAACTACTTGTTGCTTTTTAGAGCACCATGACACAAGAGTTTGTCCAAAGTAAACACAGTAACCTGATGTTGACTGTCGATCGTTAAAATCTAGCCCCCAGTTGGCATCGGCATACTCGACCAACAATAACCGAGTAGACGGACGAAATACTAACCCAAAAGCAAGAGTGCCACACAGATACCATAAAATACATTTTAGTGCCACCATATGAACATTATTAGGGATATGCATGAATTGACATATTCGATTTACTACATATGCAATATCAGGTCTAGTCAGAACAACGTATTGAAGAGCACCAACAAGGCTCCTGTACTCAGTTGGGTCCTCCAAACGCTCACCATCATCCTTGGACATGGTAGACGAGCTGATCATCGATGTATGAACACTTTTAGCCATGGTCATCAAGCATCGACCAAGAATGTCACGAATATACTTTCGCTGACAAATATGGAGACAACCAGAGGAGCGAGTAACCTCTATGCTAAGAAAATAATACAGATCACCCTATCATTAAGTGAGAATTCACTATTCAATAGCTAAACAAACCAATCTATAGAGGTGGACAGATTACCCGTGATTATAATATCATCGACGTACACTAGAACATAAAGAGTTGAGTTAAATATCACCCGAACAAATAGAGATGAATCAAACTTTGAGACAACAAATCCAACCAAGATAAGAAACTGTTTCAGTTTCTCAAACCAAACACGAGGAGCCTGACAGAGACCATACAAAGCTTTCTTCAGACGGCACACAAAAGGTTTTCCATCTGAATCATACTGTTCATACCTCGGGGGTTGGTGCATAAAAACCTCAGTATCAAGATCGCCATTTAAAAAGGCATTATTCACATCGACCTGCCTCAGCTGCCACCCTTTGGAGATGGCAATGGACAAAATGACCCGAATGGTAGCAGGCTTTACCACAGGACTAAACGTCTCCATGAAGTCACACCAAGGGACTTGAGAGCATCCTTTTGCAACTAGTCGAGCCTTTCACCAGGCAATAGTGCCATCCAGATTTCTCTTAACCTTGAACAACCACTTACACCCTATAACCTTACGATTTAATAGTAGCGGAACAAGCTCCTATGTAGAATTACAAATGAGAGCATCATATTTAGCCTGAGCTGCAGCACGCCACTCTAAGGATGACAAGGCTTTTTGAATTGTAGAAGGTTCCACAGCTTCAACAATCATGACTTTGGGTTTCAAAACACCAGCCTTTGAATAAGTCACCATTGGATGAGTATTGGTCACTGGTAGAGGAGGGGCCGGACTACGGTCAGACTCAACCTCAAGCTGAGTGGCAACAGAATCAGACTGGAACAGGCAAAGGACTTGTGAAGAACACAGCGTAGAGGGTTGAACAATTGAGGGCATTGCAGAATGAGAAACATCAGTCCAAACTAGAGGGACAAATGTTGAGATAGATTGATTTGGTACTGGCTTACATTTTTCAGAAGCGGACGCAGAGGATAGAAACTTATTCTTATCAAACACCACATGCCGCGAGACAACGATCTTACCGGTTGGTAGTAGACACTTGTACCCCTTGTGTTGAGCACTATAACCCAAGAAAGTAGATGGTTGTGATCAAAAATCTAACTTATGTGCCATAAAAGGGCGTAAGTAAGGAAAGCAACAACACCCGCATACCCTCAGATGATCATAGGTGGGGTCGTGTCCATAAAGGGCCTTAAACGGAGACTGCCCCTTCAGAACTAGAGTAGGAAGTCGATTAATAAGATGCACAACACAGCAAAACGCATAGCCCTAGTATTCCATAGATAAATTTGCTTAAGCCAAAAGAGTAATGTCCATGTTAAAAATATAATGATGTTTGCGCTCAGCCACTCTATTTTGTTCAGACGTATGCGGGCAAGTCAGGATATGAATAATCCCTTGAGACGCCAGAATAGATGTAAAAGCTCGATACTCTCCACCCCAATCACTCTGGAACTGTCTGATAGTCTTTCCAAACTGAGTTTTAACAAGTTGTTGAAACTGAACAAAGCACTGCACAGCCTGAGACTTTTGACGTAGTAGATAAACCCATGTAAAACGAGTACACTTATCAATGAATGATATATAATACCAATTATTTTCACATGCAACAGATGCAGAGCCCCAGAGATCAGAAACAATCAAATCAAACAGATTACTATATGTAGTTGTGGAGAGTGGAAACGGCAATTTATGAGCCTTTCCTTTTTTACAGGCAGTGCATGTACTATCAACACAATTATTATTAGCCAGGACAATATTACACTTGTCTAAAATAGTTTTAATAACAGTAGTAGACAGATGGCCAAGACGTTTATGCCACAAAGAGAAAACATTACAATCATCAGATTTATTGCGAAGTGTAGTGGAAGCATCAACTGGGACTTCAACAGACTGAGTAGACAGAACTGGCAGAGAGAACTGGTATAGTTCATCATGAATGTAGCCCTTCAGCAGTGTCTCCCGGGTCATGATGTCCTTAATAATACAGTACGTTGGGTGAAATTCAAAAAACACATTATTATCGTTAGCAAACTGTGATACAAACAATAAATTTTTCTGAATTCATGGCACACATAGAACAACAAACAACTGAAGTAATTTAGACCGTGTAGGTAAAACACCATTACCAATTCACCAGATTGGAGCGGGAGTCCCATCACTCATCAAGAGAGAAGACGTACTTAAATACGGAGTGGAATTCTACATTGCCGACGCATCACGACGAACATGATTACTCGCACTCGAATTAGGGTACCACGATGCCTTCCCAACTGGCACGGGTATATATGAATCTGTGCCACCACCATTTGAACCAAACTGAGCAGTGTTAATATGTGATCTCGATGAATCAGAATAATCGGAAGCATTCAAGTCACCTACCCGGGGAAGACCAATACACGGGTCAGATCCAGTGTAGACACGAGCTCGCGGTTTAGTTCGCCAAAGAGAAGGTGGAGCAGATGTGCCAAACACGTCATTGTTCAACGGCCCATTATTGTAGTCTTAGCTGAATGCATGCCCAAGTTGAACACAATTATTTGTTGGCCTAGCACCCTCAAACTGAACAGGCCTAGAAAATCCATCATGGTTGCTAATAAAGCTTGGCTTATTAATGAAATTTGGCCTACTTGGCCCACTTGCATGGATCATATGTGCATGCCCATCCACGTATGGGCTAGTCGGCCTAGCATACAACCCTTGCCCATGTATAGGAAAATTCGGCCGACCATAGCATCCAGCTGAAGACTAATATTGACCAACATGAAAAAATTTTGACCATCGTGAGGCCAATTTTGACCAACGGGAGATGTGAACTTCATTCTCTGAGAAGGCCATTCATCTCCTCCAGCAAACTCTCCTTGTGGCGCAACAGAGATGGGGTCACGATGGAACCCCGATGCCGGCGACGAGCGGGAGATATCAGCAGCCGGCCGATCATGTCGCAGTCCATAAAAATCGCGGTTAAAACTGTAGAAACACCAATGCGTAATGTGCCCTATCTGATTGCAAATCTGGCACTGAGTTCCAGGCCGAAACCCTCTCCCACGGTCACCAAACGGAGGGCGACCACCACGGACAGATCTATCACGGGCCTGCGACGGTGCTCCTTCCACAAGGTTGGCATGCATGGCCACCTCCTAAACCGCCCGTAACTGCCGGTTCTCGCATTCGATCAAGGTTTCAACCAACTGTTTAAACGGTACTGGTTCCGACGAGAGAGATACTGAAGAAACAACAACGTCAAAGTTAGACAGAAGCCCTGCAAGCATCACTTCCGTTTTCTCCGCCTCTAAAATTTGAGTCCCTAACGCCGCAAGTAGAGCAGACAAGTGCTTGATTCGATCCACATAATCCTTGATGGAAAGGCACCTTTCTTTAGTGAATGAAGCTCATGCCAAAGTTTGGATTGCTTGGCACAGGTGTTTGCAACGAAGAGACTTGTCGCAGTGAGCCATACGTCTGTGGCTGTTCGAGCGTCTATGAGGGATGATAAGAATGAACTATTGATCGTGGAGAGCAACCACGAAGTGAGAAGTCCTGCAAGGAGAACACAAGAACGGGCGGATTGGGAACGAGAGAGCTGTCCGTCGGTTGAACAAAGCGCGCCGGTGGAGGTAAGGTCCCGTCTATGAAACCTAGCAAATCATAACCGCCAAGAATTAAATGTACCTATTGTTGCCATTGGATGAAGGTTCCTTCATCAAGCTTCACCATATCGTGTCGAGGGAATGAGTTGATAACTTTATTACCGGTAAACATAGTGCAACCACCGTCAACAGAGCCAGATTCAGGGGAAGTTGTGGCAGGCATAGGTCCAAGGATCAAAGGGCAACTGATACCATGCTAGAAGGTAAGGTTAATAACATTTTGTAAAACCAAAACTCTATTCTAAGATTGAGAATTAATCTAAAAAATATTCTTTCTGTATTTTAAGTCAAAAACCCGTCTTTGTTCATTTCTACATAGTGTATTTATAGAGCACTTGACTAACTGCTCTTCAACAACTTCTCAACAATGCTAGCTGTACAAACAGCTTTTGACTAACAGACTAACTGTATTGGATTGGCTAACAATCTAACTGGACTAACTGCATTGGCTAACAATCTAACTGCATGAGCTGAAGCTTATGAGAACTCTATCAATCTCTCATGGCATAATCTTGGTACATCCTTTTAATACAATCCAAAACCAAATATTAAATTAAAAAAGAATCTTTGCAGTGCTGGAAAAAAGATAAATTCTCATCAAAAAGAATATTTGTTTGAAGATTATGTCTGAAACTTTGATGTGGTGAGTGTGAAGTGGGTCCAAATTTCATGTGGGTTTAGTACCCAAAAAAAGGGGTTTAGAGTCAAATGCGATTATATGCCACCCACCTTCCCTTAATCATTTTCTTACTCCCTTTATATCAATCTCTTTCACCAAGCTTCCAGGTTCCTCTCGGGCTCTCTGAATCTCTACGACATCGGTCAACAGAATCATTTTCTCTTCTCCCAATGGTGCCGCCACCTCACCAGCTAACGAGTTTGCATTGTTGTAAGTCTGACCATACTCACTTGCCATCTCAGAGGAAAAAAATTGTTTTAGTTAATTATACAGAAGTATCTATTTTTAGTCAAAAAAGTAAAAAGAAATTTCACTTGTTAGTTATTTAATAGGTTAATGTCTTACGTCAATACATTAATTATTTTTTAACAGTAATTATTAATTCGAATAATTATCTTAATTAAAATAATTAAATTAAAAAAATTAGAATGATTAAAATAGAACAACCCTTAAGTTAAGAGTGACCATGGGTGTAATTTACTCTTATAATAATAATAATAATAATAATAATAATAATAAAGAGGCCCGAGTAGAGGTGTTAGTCGGGCCAAGCCTATGTATGATATTAGTACACTTTATGTTTACCTAAACTCGACCTAGCTCAAAATATGAGATGATTTTATTCAAGTTTGTCCATATTTATAAATTATTAACTCAAAACTTGTTTTAGGCCTACCAATACTATTAATTTTTTTAAAAAAAATTATTATTTTAATTTAATATTTAATATTTTAGATGAGTTTTTTTTATTAAAAAATTAAATTTAGATAGTTAACTTATATTTTTTTATCTTCAAAAACATATATATAATTTTAAGTAGTATTTGGAAAGCCACTTAGTAATTGGATTTAAGTGTAATTGCTTGTAATTACACAAGGTTATCATGTTTGGGTATCCATTGTAATTGTTGAGTCTCACCAAATTGAGTATAATTGGAGTACCCAATTACACTTTCCTATCATTAGGGGAGGGTGTGAATTAGAGTAATTATACAAGTAATTACACCAAATCCAATTTTAAAAGATTATTTTATATAAGAGATAAAAATTATATTACAAGCATGAATACATATGAGTGTTTGGTATTGGTGATTATGGCAAAAAAATTTATTATATTATAAATTCTAAAAAAATATTATAAAAAAATTATGTATTTTATAAAGTTATAACAAAAATATATTATTAAAATCCTAATAAATTTCTAAAGTTATGACCAAAAAGTTTATTATAAAAAATAACTTATATGTTAAAAATTTGTTATAATATATTTATTAATTTATAAACAATTACGGTTAATAAGTATGGATATAGCTTATATACGTACCCATGTTATATATTATAAAAATGATATACTTATTCACAAAAAAGATCATAGTTTTTTGGTAAAAAGACCTCTCTAGCCCCTCTTAATTTTGATATTGAGCAAATTAGTCCCTCTCAAAAAAATTAGAGTACTTTTATCTCTCTCGATTTTGAAAGTGAGCAATTAAGGACAATTAATCATGACATTAACGTCTTTCGTCAATTGTGCATAATTTTGATTGGTATAATAACAAATTTAGTCATTGATGTTTACATATTTTGTTAATTTGGTATTGATTCTAAAAAATTAAAAAAATTTAGCCTAAACATTTACACATTTTAAAAAATATATATTGCATGCTAAATTTGTTAAATCATGACCAAATTGATACAATGTGTAAATTATAAGAGCTAAATTCGTTATTATACCAATCAAATTTATGTAAAATTGAATAGAAACATTAATGCCATAATTAATTGTCCTTAGTTTCTCACTTTCGAAATTGGCAGGGATTAAATTGCTCTGATTTTTTTGAGAGGGACTAGTTTGCTCAATTTCAAAATTGAGAGGGACTAGAGAGGTCTTGTTACCCAAATTTTTTTTATCATAACTTATTTATAAAAAAAATAACTTTATAAAGTTATGGTAAAAAAATTATATTATTTATAAGAAGTGTTATGAAAGATTTGGACAATTTATAAAATCTTTTTTATAAAGGTTTTTTAATAAAAAAATCTCGACTTGCCATCAACACCATAAACAGCTTGCGAACTCTTTAATTTGAGACATCCAAAGCTTTGAAATGTAGTTGAGAAGACATTTGTTGTTCTAAAAAATATATTTTTCATATTAACAACTCTCCATAATATAACATAAAAAAATAAGGTTGGGTCATACCTAGGGGTGAAGCTCAAAATTTTTTTAGGCAAGGGACCGAAACTGGATTATAAAATTTTTAAAAGATCAAAATGTAATTTTATCATATGCTAACTTATAATTCCATTGTTTGAAGGAACTAAATAGATTTTTTTTTTCATATTTAGGGGGGCAAAATGTAATTTTACCATAGATTACTTTGTAACTTTATTAATTCTAAAGGGACTGAGCTAAAAAAAATACTTTTAGAGCATGCCGATCCCCAAGCTTTACCTCTAATCGTACTAGCATGTTGCATATTTTATAACTTTGACCATAGGTGGAATTAAGATTATCTATACCTTGAAAAGTATATGGAAGAAGGATTAATGATATATATTCAAATTCAAATGATGTTGAATTCAGTCAAAGACCAACAAATGATGATAAGGACCGTATGTTAAATATTAAAAAGAGAATAACCCAACAAATATGCACTAGAGCAATTAGATAAAATTGAATATGATATTTATTTTTCTTATATTTTTATTAGTAATTGTATTATCAACTACTTTTTTAGACTAGTATAATACATGTGATAATTTAATTTTAATTTTTTTTACTTGTTTATAAATTATTTTTATCATACTAATAATTTTTTATAGTAATCAATATTTTTTTAAATTATAAATTATGTAATTGTATAATTACAATGTGTACTACCAAACATGACATAGAGAATTACGATATAATTACACTCTTTCAACCTGACACGTCTAGGAAATTACAATTCTTTGGAATTACAAGATAATGTAATTACTATCATAGTAATTACATTTTAATTCAATTACTCTGTGTTGTCCAAATGTACCCTTAATGTTTACATAGTATTATATTATTATATTATTATATATTGGCTCAAACTTTTTCAAAAAAAGCAATTAAGTTCTTGTTTTTTTTTTTTGGCACTTATTTAGATACTTGAACTTTTAAAATGCATAAAAAAATCCCTCAAACCTTTTCGAAGAAAACAATTAAGCCCCTACTTTTTTTGCACTCAATTGGGTACTTGAACTTTCAAAATGCATCAAAAAAACCCTCAAACTTTTTCAAAAAAAGCAATTAAGCCCATGCTTAGAAAAAATTATAAAAAATTAGAATCAATAAAAGCTATAAACATTATTAAATTTTAATAAAAAGATTCATTAAAAATTCATTAAAAATTAGAAAAAATTATAAAAATCATAAAATATATAAAATATATAGAAATATAAAAAAAAATATAATTTTTTATAAAGTCATAAGAAAATTATACAAAATGTAAAGAAATATAAATTTTGTAAAAAAAATTAAAAATTATCGTACCAAAAGAAGCATTTTATAATTTTTCTATAACTTTTATTGATTTTTATTTTTTATCATTTTATTATTTTTCACCACATGTCACGTTGTGTTACGGTACATGATGACTTTAATTGAAAAAACTAGGGGTCGTTAATTTTGTTATGATTTTTATAAAATTTATAATTTTTTATTTTTTTACATTTTTTATTAAAAAATTTCTAATTTTTAATAAATCTTAATTTTTATATTTTTATTAAAATTTAATAATTTTTCTAAAATTTATTATTTATAATTTTTTTTTCTAATTTTTAATAAGAGCAGGGACTTAATTGCTTTTTTAAAAAATTTTGAGGGTATTTTTGATACATTTTGAAAGTTCAAGTACCCAATTGAGTGAAAAAAAAACATAAGCTTAATTTCTCTTTTTAAAGAAGTTTGAAAATATTTTTAATACATTTTAAAAGTTTAAGTGCTCAATTGAGTGTAAAAAAAAAAAAAAGAGGAGCTTAATTTTTTTTTTAAAAAAATTTGAGTACATTTTACCCTCTTAAATCTTATATATTTAATTTTATAAAACTGGAAACTACATAATATGCAAAATAAAAATATATTATAAAAATATAAAACCGACCAAACTGAGATGAAGGCTTGAATGTTGCCCAGCCTGTTTTTTTTTTTTTTTTGTCGAAACTAATTTTACGGGCAATGTCATATATTTGAAATAGAGAATCGGACTTGAACAAATCTATGCGAAGGCCGGGAAAAATAGAAAAGGAGAAAGGAACAGGAATAATAGTAGAGAGGCCAAATTCAACACAACCTTTTATTAATTAATTAATATAAATTTTCTTTATACATACTCTGATTTATGCAACACAACATTGAAAGAGCAGTGACAATATAAATCCAAGATAAATATGACGAGTAACACTTATTTATGGCCGGCACTTAGATTATTTATTACTGCTACTTTAACCAAGGAGATATTCCATTTCTGTCTCTGTCTGTCTTCTTCATCGGCTCATGCCATCTTCCACCACTGGTGGGATTGGAGTCATTGCCACTTCACGACTCCGCTTTTCCATATTTCCATGCCATCCTACATCCTTACACAATCAGTTATTATAAACATTGAAATGAATCCAATAATTATTAACTCAGCAATTAAAAATAAATCTACGCATGAGTGATATTGAAAGAATTACCTATGGATAAGTCGTAGCCACGGGTTTTAATCTCGCGATACTCTTGGCACAAGGCGCAGTACTCGCAGCAGCAATGGACGAGGCAATCCCCGCAAGGGTGTTTCTTCAGCATGTACTGTTGCCTCATTTTGGATCGGTAAAAACAGGAGTAGCAACATGCACAGCCTGTCACACATGCTATGAGCGTGTAAAGTGCTCCATTCACTCCACATGCTGTTCAAATTAGGAAAACAAAAATATAATCTTCTTTAGAAATCAGAATAGATAGTTGCATGTGTTGTTTTAAATAATTCACATGTCAATATCACATAATGGAATCTATGATCTAGTGAGTCTAGCTGTGTGTGTGTGTTTGTTTCAACTTACAGGATGATCCTTTATCTACAATCTCGGCAATCTGGCCAAAAGTTACGCAAGGGCACCAACATGTGATGCAGCCTGTTAGTTAAGAGGAGCAGAACAATAAACAGCTGAGTTTAAAAAACCAGTTCTTCAGCTGCAGCGCGTACATACAAACGCACCCACCATTTTGGTGGGAAAAATGAGTTGACTTACAGTTTCTCCAATCAGAGAAGCAGTCGCAGAGCCCTGAAGACCAAGGGACTCGAGTTTTAGTCTGAAGACGGGTATTGGTCTCACAATTCTCGGTGGAGTATTGGTTTGAGGACCTAAGTGGAATCCCAGTTGTGGCTGCTTCTTGGCGCTGCTTCGGTGGTGAACCTGAAAACTTTTCATACCTACTTGGGTTAAGGGACGCCATGGCTAAAACCTCTGTAGCCTGTACTAGAGTAATGAGATATTTAATTGATGTAAAAACAGGGAAACTAAAAGAAAACTTGCTGGAAATTAAGAAAGTTGAGCAGTACTTTGGGTTGGAATTTGATTGAACATATAATGAGAGAAGAATGGTGAGGTGATAATAAGAATGATGAGCTGAGACAAGTCAACAAGGCATGAAAGTGGAACAAGTCAAGTCTAGCCGCTTGCTAATCACGACTTAGACGCTGCGAGGGGGAAGCTACAGAAATCGTGTGAACGTATGCACGTGGCAGTTTTTGATTTGCTACTTGACTTCGACTTATGTAAGGTGTTTACTGCTTCAAAAGGGAAGTTGAATCCCACCCATTGGTAGACAGGTATTGGACTATACCCGTAGAAATTATTTACTCTTCTCTTCCCAATTGTACCAAAAAGAGAGAAGGGAATTAATATAGTATTAGACTGTTTAATACATCATAGCAAATCATTGTATTGAGAAACCGAAGGGATTTCTCTTTTTTTTTTTTTTTTTCGGGCATTTTACCTTAAAAGGCCCTTTTCTAAATTTAATTATGGAAATGGGCTCTTTTCTTTGTTATTTATCGAATTAGGCCGTTTTCCATGAAAATGCGTCCATGTCAGCGCGTCTTAGTGTCCACGTCAGCAAAACGCTTCCTTGGGGGAGCATTTTGTCCACGTCAGCAAAAAACGCATCCTTGAGGGCGCGCTTTGCTAACGTGGACAAAACGCTCTCTCAGGGAAACATTTTACCCGTGTAACGGTCAAAAACTTAATTGTTGGCTTCCAACGGTCCAAAAAAAAAACTATAAAAAGGCCCCCCAAATTATTTTTTCACACAAATCTCTCACAATTTCTATAATTCTCTCAAAATTTCTTTCCCTTCATTTGTTTTTCACACAATTCTCTCATAATTCTCAACATTCTTTCAATATTCCCTTCAAAATCTATCAAATTTCATTGAAATTTTCTCAAAATTCTATCAAATTTCTTTGTTTAAATTTTTTTCGAATTTATTTTTTTAAATTAAAAAAATTCGATCGTGTTAACAATGGCCGGAGAATTAATTCGTCTTGATAATAAGTACATCTCCATTGATCAAATAACAATGGTAAGTGATAATTTTAAATTTTCAATACTATTCGATATTTTTTAATTTATGTAAATTTAATTAAATTTGCAATACTATTTGATATTTTATTCATTTATGCAATTATAATTAAAATTTCAATACTGCTTGATTTTTTTTCATTTATGATGTTTGCATTAATTAATTTATGCAATTTTAATTAATTTTTTGTTTTATAAATTTTTATAATAGTCTATAGATCAGGTGTTGCAATGCTACATCCGTAATATGTTTGATCCTCCATTGCCGTTGATCGAGAATTACTTGCGGGAAGTGAGATTTTGGCACGTGGCCACGATATGCCGGGGGTGCAAGTTGGACCCGAAACTAATCAGTGCATTGATAGAGAGGTGGAGACCCGAGATGCACACTTTTCATCTTCTATGCGGAGAGTGTACTATCACTCTAGAAAACGTGCATTTGCAATTCGGATTGCCGGTGGATGGGTACGTAGTCACCGGGTCCACATCATCTTCTGATTGGGGAGTCATATGCTACGAGCTTTTGGGTGCTATACCGGATAATATTAACAGAGGTCGGATCGAGATGGGCTGGTTACAAGATACATTCCCAGAGCCGGATAATAATTCGACTGAACTTGAAAGAATACGATATGCTCGGGCATACATTCTTGAGATGATTGAAGGTTATTTGATGCCGAACTTGTCACGAAACCTCGTACATCTGAGATGACTACTAAAACTCGTAGATTTTAGAGTAGCCGGCGAATTGAGTTAGGGGTCTGCCATGTTGACAACATTGTACAAGGAAATGTGCGGGGCAACGCGACCAAACAAAGCCAAATAAGAGGTTGCCTATCACTACTGCACTCATGGGCACGGTTTCGCTTTTCATTTTTACGTCCTCGAGTGGACCACCCATATATATTTCCACTTATAACGAGGTAAATTTTATATTAGATTTTACAATTATTACGTAGATTTAGAATATAATTGCATGCTAAAAATTTATTTAATTAGGTGGAACTATTCAGCGAGTTATGTCAGAATACCTACCTCTCTCGAAGACATACGGCTTCTATTAGACCAACGATCGGAAGTAGAAGTAAGTATTAAATAAAATATATATATACATAATAAAATAGTCGTTTCATATTTAGTATTTAGTATTATGTATTATGTATATAAGTAATATTTTTATCATGTTCATATAGTTTCAATGGACACCATATGAGGATCTAGCAATTCGGGCAGTAATTCCGGATGAATTCCTTCAAAATCTAAACGTTTGACATGTGAAGGTCCCATTGGTGAACTATGCTACCGTGGAGATACACTAGTCAGATAGAGTATTGCGGCAATTTAGATTCTGACAACCGATTCCCGTGGCACCCGAGCTGTTTGATGATGAGCATAAAGTCGACTTACAGTAACTGCATACAGATTGGCCGAGATTTTGGTCACACTATATCGAAATGTGAGAAAATCGATATGATTATATACCTACTTGGGAACCAATCATAGTTCCAGATTAACGTGCATACCGGAATACATGCCATGGTTTAGGATCCATGGCAAACCATATTTATTGTTAGAAGAGGAGAGGTGACAACAAATTCGTACCCTAAAGGAACGACGGGGCCCTTTAAATCCAAGAAGAAGGGACGATGACGCAGGCCCATCAACAGCGCCCACACAATCACCAGGCCCAACAGTTCAACTGATGACACCTACATCACAGCCTTTTCAGATTATGCCAAGTACATATCCTAGCCCTTATATGTATCATAACCCTTATTTGTTTCCTTTTCCTAGTCCTATGGCAGGTTGGAATCCATGGGCCAGTTCATTTCCGTTCCCGATTACTCCGAGTGAACCGCTGATCTATAGGCCACCGTTGCATGAGGGATCGCACGAGGCGTCATCAAGGAGCTCTTCTTTCTACCAATCCCCATCACCTTACGAGATTCAAACACTTCCGCTATGGGTGATGCAAACACCTCCGTAGTCATTATTTTATCAAGGTGGGTCACCCTCCCAACACCCACAACCAGATCCCCTACCGGAGGAACCACAACCCTCGTCGGAAGCTGATCCAAGGAGGAATCTAGCACGGACCTGTCGACGACCCCCATGTGGCACTGATTCTGACCACTATAGACATTGATTTTTTTAATATATTTGTACAAACTTTTTTATATTGTTTCATTTAATAAAATAAAAGTTCTTTTGAATAAGAAAATTGTATTACAACATAGTTTCATTTAATAAAAGCTTTCAATAATACAACATAGTTTTTTATGACAACTATCAACTATTTCGATTTGGACATGATCTACTTATATGGCCTGGGTTCCTACACCATCCGCACAACTTATGTTGATTGGTTGTTTCTCGGATATCCATATTGGTACGTATTCTAGTCGAGCAAGGTCGACCCTTTGGTTTGGACGCAATTCTCTATCCGGTAACAGCTTAAATAGAGCAAGCGATACAAGTGGCCACTTACGTTCATATGGGACAGGTGAGAATATGTGTCTCCACACGTTGTATATGGTTTCTAGTTTGTACACTTCGTCGACGTAGCTCATGGGATCAGACAGAGATTCTGACAAGCTGCAATTACATGAGCGTATGGATAACGAAGTGCGTCAAACCTCCCACAATTATAAGTCCTATTTCTCAAGTGTACACGATATTGTCCGCCAATAATGCCTTCATGCAGTCTGTCAAACTTCGTCACATGAAACCATAGGTTGTCTCAATCGTGACAGACTGTATGCATGGAGTTCGCTCACGCCTTCGACTTGTTAATTTCTTACAATACCTTTGTGCACATACACGGCCTCCTTGCATTTGGCCTTTATAACTTGCTGCTCGCTTTAGAAATAGTGTCGCTAAATGAAAATATGTCTCTTGAACAACCGATGTTATCAACAAATGACATGTTCCTTTTAGAACAGAATTTATGCATTCAGCCAGGTTTGAGGTCATATGACCATATCGTAGGCCGCCGTCGTATGCTTGTGTCCACTGTTCGAAAGGTATGTTACAGAGGTAGTCTGCACCTTCTTCGTTAATTGAACGCAAAACTGCCAACATCTCATGAAAACGGTTTTTACTTATCTCATACCTTACCAATATAAGTTGATAGCAAAAATTACATACCACTTTTCCATTAAAAATAAATTCAATATTACAAACGAAATTATATTAATAGATATTAAATACCCATGTTGGTCACTTGTCGTTTTTCACTTGTAAATCGAAATTGCCCATAGTAGTTGGATGCAACGCACCTTAGGCAATACCGATGGTGTGTGCGATGCCACAGGCTTCCCTGTCGCTCAATTATGGCTAGTATCCCGGTGCCCCGATCCAATACGACGTAGATGTTAGGTTGGGGGCAAACATGCCTCCTTAACCTAGAAAGAAAGAACTTCCAGTCATTAGCTGACTTCTCCTGTGTTATTGCAAATGAAATTGGAAGGATTCTCCCACTGCCATCCTCTGTCACAGCTAGTAATAGCCGATGGGTATATCTACCGTACATAAAGGTACCGTCAATTTATACCAATGGCTTGCAATATAGAAATGCGTTTCGGCATTACTTAAAGTTCCAGAATAGATGCTTAAATACTTGGCATCCATGGAGCAATCGGTCGTTGTAGTACGCAGGTTCCGTTTCAAGGTTTGTTACGTAACCTGGGACATATCTCTCCAGCACGTGACACCACTATCACACTTCATTATATGAAGCGTCCCACCCGCCATGAATCTATTCCAACGCTTTCTGCTTAGCTATCCAAGCCTTGCGGTAAGAGGGCATGTACCTCAACTGGCTACGAATATTGGAAATTGAAACCAGCACTGAAGTATTAAGACCGGTAACCTGGGATCTACCTTCACCATCGGTAGTATTAAGGTAGCTAACATATCTGAATTTATCTTCGGATGATCTTTCGAAACACCTGTCAATGAAGTATGTTAAGAAATGCAACAGTATGTAATAACAGTACTATTAAAAAACTCTAAACAGTTAGTGATACTGTACCGGTAACACATGTATGTGGACCTTTGTACTTTTTTATCTCCCAAAAGCCTGTCTTTTTCCTCAATGAGGCAATGATTTTCCATGAACATGTACCGTCTTGCACTGCACACTTGGCCTCAAACTTATCAAATTTGGATTTAACCACGTTGTAGTTAACCCTTTTCATGATGCTATGTTATTTTAATACACCAATAAAACTATCTTTATTAGAAAAGTCCTTACCAACTTCCAATTCACCTTAATCCAATGAGAAACTTGTATGGTCACGCCTTCTGTGTGGTAGATCTGAAAACTCCAACGCTTCATCTTGAGATAGATCGACATTATGTATATGGGCTGGAGGCGAGTACACCCTGAATGGCGGATCTTCTTCTTCATCATCTAAACCCCCTTCAACATCTTCAGGTATGGTTGGAACAAGCTCTGGTTCAGAAAATAATGCAACTTCTGCACCATCGGGGCTGGCCTCTTGAGGTGGATTCGCATCGGACTCATCATTTAACCCATCATCATGTGCAACGTAGAAGGTCCCTTCACCGGTGGACGTCGTAGGGAGTACGTCATCCCTCCTTATGGACGTTTCACAACGTCTCCAATCAGATGTGGATTGCCAACCACTAGAAGTTGATGTCCTTCCCAGTACATATTTCCAGCATCAAACATCAACCCACTGAGGTGCATGTCCCATCCACTAACGAAGTGTCATGCAGAGGTTGGGCATTCCATACTGCTACTAAACACGGGTGCTTCCGTGTTTTGCCACCCACTAACGGAGTGTCGAGTAGGGGTCGTGTATTCCTCTCGACCAGCAGTAAATGTTGAAGCTGCAAATGCATCATTTGGCGATGAAAATTGTACATATAACTCAAGATCGGGTGATCCACTAGCGAGATGAGTCTGCACCATTGCCTCCAAGCTACGAGCGCCTTTGATGTCGAATGAGTCATATGTCATAGGATCAACTGAAGCACAAAATCGATACTTAATAGACAAAACTTTCATTGGTATCGTTTCAAAGATTTTACGCCTAATTCTTTTACAAAGTTCTGTCAAATCTATGTTCTGGTTAAAAACTAGTCTCGCTGTGCTCTCCAATAAAAAAACAACTGTAACGCCCCCACGCCCAAAACCGTCATCGGAGTTAAGCTTGAGGTGTTACTAATCTTATTTTACCTTTTTAAACAATTCTAACTACTTATATTAATTTTCGGAATAAACTATTTTTCTGCATCATGGTTGCTTAAAAATTCATATCTTGAGTTACGAAACTCGAAATCCAATTCTGTAAATTTTCCCTGAAAAAATACTTATATATCTATTTACTAATTTTTTTCTAGAATTTTTGGTTCAGCCAATTAGTACAATTTATTAGTTAAAGTTACTCCTGTTTCAGAATTCGACTGCACTGACCTCTACTTACTACGAACCACTTTTCTCCCTGTAAAAATTTCATATGACAATACCGTTTGTTTCTATCTAGTTTAAGGATTCTAACCATATAAAGTAAACCACCTAATTATTTTTATAAAATTTATGGTGAATTTATAAATTTGAAACAGGGGATCCAGAAATCACTCTGGCCCTATTTCACTAAAACTCAGATATCTTATAAAATACAAAACCTTTACCTACTTTGCTTATTCCATATGAAAATAGACACAATGAGATTTAATTTCATATATTATTCACTATCAAACCATGTCTCTACAAATTTTTGTGATTTTTCAAAATCACGTTATTTCTGATACTTAAATCCGTTTTTAAATTACTTTCACATTTTTCATAATTTTCATGTGATAGTTACTACTTAATCATACATACTATTAAACATGTATATCATCAGCCATTCTATTAGCTAATCACTAGAAAATAGTTACACATCATTCATTGATCATATCATATCAAAAGAAACCAAGTTCCTATACATGCCATACACAAAACGAAACGTCTAACTATACCAATGTAATTTCTTCGATAGTGTGATCGGGTCTCCAACGTTTCCTTTGATCCCCGAGTGGCTTGATAAAAACTATAAGAAAAAGAAAATAAGAGAGTAAGCACTAGGCTTAGTAAGCTTACAAGCAAATAAATTACAACATTCAACATAATGAATAAATATACATCAAGTCACCTAGCCTCATAAACTTTCTTTACTTCTCATTTTCTACCTTCTTCTTTACTCACTTACCTTCTTTCTTACATGATCTTTCACTATTCATAAATATAATCTACCTTCCCTTTTTACTGATAATTCACTATGATTTAACATATACAATGGCCCGATGAACCACTTGGAATACTAAGGATACTAGGGTCGTTCCTGTCTATCAATATCCTGCCAATGCCATGTCTTCGACATGGACTTACATGAATTATTCCTATCTCCAATGCCATATTTATATATATAATATGGGCTTACATGGCTCATTCCTATCTCCAAAGCCATATATCTGATATGGACTTACATGGCTCATTTCTATCCTGTCCTGTCAACCCCAATATCCTAATATTCCTAATGCTTTTTCTCTGCTACTTCGCCTTTAATTCGACTTTAAATATTCTCAAAAAAATAAGTATATAAATGCTGGAAATTAACAATAATAATGTAAAATATAAGAATATTGCATTTATTTACTGTAAACTTACCTCGATACAAAATGTGACTAAACTTTACAATTTAGTCCTTTACTTTTTCTTTTCCCCGATCTACTCCTTAATTTTGTTCTTCTTGATATATAATAGCAAATTTAACTTATTTAATATTCACATTTATCAAAACAGTCCTTTACTCAAACTTTGGAAAAATTACATTTTTACCCCTAAACTTTTGTATATTTACACTTTTACCCCAAATCTCGTAAATTAAACTTCAACCTATTTTCTTATGTTTTTTGACATGCTGATTATTTTTCCCTTCTATGGCAGCATCAAATTCATACTCTAACATGCATTTATGACTATTAGGTATTTTACCGATTAAGCCATTTTACTCGTTTTTACCTAAAACCGAGTAGCACAAGTTGTCTAACATAATCTAAGACCTCATATTATATCATAAAACATCAAAATAAACACTTTCACCTATGGGTATTTTTCCAAATATGAACCCTAACTTAAATTATTGCTAGCATAAGCTTTATCGAGCTACCGAGACTCCGAAAACGTAAAGAACATTAAAAACGGGGCTTGGACTCACTTACTATGGAGCTTGAAAATTGAAGAAACCCTAGCTATGGAGAGAGCAAAATTCGGCAGCAACCATATGAGAAAGATGACCATTTTGTGTTATTTTTCCCATTTTATTTCATTTAATATACAAATGACCAAAATGCCCCTCCTTACTAAACTTTCAAAAATTCCTTCCATGTCCTAATTTTTGTCCATGAACTTAAAATTGGTTAAATTGCTATTTAAGACCTCCTCATTAATATTCCAAAACAATTTCATACTAAAAACTTCTAGAATGCAAGTTTGCAAATTATTCGATTTAATCCCTAACCTCAACTTAAGCACTTTATGCATAAAATTTCATCACGAAATTTTCGCACAATCATGTAATCATATCATGAACCTCAAAATAATAATAAAATAAATTTTTCTACCTCTGATTTGTGGTTTCGTAACCACTGTTCCGTTTAGGCCCTATTTCGGGATGTTACAACAACACTATTCTCGGTGTTACAGACTTCACCATCATAGTAAATAACAACACTAATACGTTCACTCATCTTCAATTTCTTTTCTTCTTAGCCTCTCTAATTTTTTTGCTGTAAGTTATGCAACCTGAGAATAAAATTTGGCTCATTTATAGCCTCATTTTTCTACGAACTACTGTATCAAAAGAGCGTCCACGTGGGAGATTTTCTCAAAAATTTTGCTGATAGTGCATCCTGCTTGAAGCATTTTCGACACTATTTGTTCAGAAGTGTCTACTCGGAATTATTTTCCTACGAACTACTATAGCAAAAGAGCGTCCACGTGGGAGCTTTTTTCAGAAAAATTGCTGACAGTGCATTCTGCTTGAAGCGTTTTCGACACTATTTGTTTAGAAATGTCTACTCAGAATTATTTTTCTACAAACTACTGTAGCAAAAGAGCGTCTACGTGGGAGCTTTTTTTAGAAATTTTGCTGACAGTGCATCCTGCTTGAAGCATTTTCGACACTATTTGTTCAGAAAAGTCTACTCAAAATTATTTTTCTACGAACTACTGTAGCAAAATAGCGTCCACGTGGGAGCTTTTTTCAGAAATTTTGCTGACAATGCATCCTGCTTGAACTGTTTTCGACACTATTTGTTCAGAAACGTCTACTCAAAATTATTCTTGTAGAAACCTTAAACCCTATGACAAAAAAATTATATTGCTTATATGTTTTTTTAATACCCTAAACCCTATTTAAAAAAACTAAACCCTAATTTAATTAATTAACCCTAGTACCCTAAACTCTAATTTAGTATTTAAAATTAATAGTTAATTTAATGAATTAACCCTAAAACCTTAAACCCTAATTCAATTACTTTTTCACGAAACTTTAAACTTAGCATAGCGCCAATATGTATATATGCTGCAATCATATTATCTTTGAGAATTTCTTTTTCGTATATGTATATTGAAAATTAATAATTAAAAAAAATAAAAAATGAGCTTGTTACAAGGTAAAAGAAACTTAGCCGGTGGATCAAAAATAAAATGATCTAAGCCATTAATAAGGAAAAAAAACCTAAACGCTGAAGTAATCGAATTACCAAGTTGTTGTTTATACGTTAAGAGTTATTTAAGGGTTTTTTTACTAAAATATTATAAGAAATAAGATATTTAAATAGTATGTTTAAACGATTATGTATCAATTAACCCTAAATTAATCAATTAATCCTAAACCCTAAACTCTAATATAGTATTTAGTATTTAAAATTAATAGTTAATTTAAACCCCAATTCAATTAATTTTGCTCTTAAAATCCTAAAACCCTAAATCCTTAAAAACCCTAACACTAAAAACCATAACCCTAAATCAATTAAACCTTAAAAACCCTAACCCTAAAAAAGGGCAAAACGCTTCCTTGGGGGAGCCTTTTGTCCACGTCAACAAAAAACACGTCCTTGAGGGCGCACTTTGCTGACATGGACAAAACGCTCCCCCAGGAAAGCGTTTAGCTGACGTGGACACTAAGACGCACTGACGTGGACGTGTTTTCGTGGAACGACATAATCTAGTAAATAACCCAAAAAATGACCCATTTCCATAATTAAATTTAGAAAAGGGCATTTTTAGGTAAAATGCCCTTCTTTTCCATATTAAATTTTAAATTTTGATCCCTTAACTTAAATAATATTAATGTACAATGATGTAATATTTTAAGATTATGCCTTGTCATCATTTAAAAATTAAAAAAATATATGAAATTTAAAAAATGCAAATAAAAATATACAGTCAATATTCTCTTTAACAACTCAATTTATTTGTCAAAATTTTGTTTGTTATAGAGAAGCAGTCATTAACAACATGTTATTATAAAGAGATAAATTTTGTAAACCTACATTAGAATTCATATAGTAAATTTCTATAAATAGATAAAGTAAGAATTATGTTAAAAAAAAAACAATGTGAAATTAAAAGATGTCTAGTAGATACACTCATTATTGTTTTATACATATTTTATTTTACATTCTTTCACATGATTAATTATGTAATTCAAAATCCTAACAAGTTCAATTTATTATCAAATTAAATTAGTTATTTTATTATGAGTTAAAATTCAAGTAATCAATTTATAAGTTTATGAAGTTTCAATTCA
Organism: Gossypium longicalyx; assembly: GCA_025698465.1. NCBI lineage: Eukaryota > Viridiplantae > Streptophyta > Magnoliopsida > Malvales > Malvaceae > Gossypium > Gossypium longicalyx. The sequence goes on from CM046995.1 coordinate 52,164,365, forward strand.
TAGTAAAATATTTAATTAGGAAACTTAATAGTTTATTGAATTAATATATTTAGTTCCACTAATTGAAGATTATTTTCATCTAATAAAATATGATTAATAGATGAAATTTAAACATTTTATTGAAATAAAACTTTAATTAAGATAATTGCAATTATGCCTCACATTTTTTTTACCTTTCTTCTCCCAGTTAAACTTTATTTTTTAGTTTCCCACTTCAACTCTTATTAGTGTAGGTTATTTTAATATTAGTTTCACATTTAAACTCTGATTAGTGTAGGTTATTTTAGTATTATTTGACCTACAAATTTAGCTTATAAATAGTCCATGTTTTCCACCCTAGAAACATAACTCATTACACATTTATGTATTAGTTTTTACAAGCTTTCAGAGAATTTTGCTTTTACGTTTTGATGATTCTTATTTTGAGTTTCGGGGTTTAGTTTTATCTTCATCTTTTGTACTTTTCGTTTTTTTCCATTTTAGTAAAATTATCTTTACTCTTGGTTTTTTATCCTCTTCTAAGGGTTTTTTCTACGTAAAATATTTATGTTTGATCTTTTCAATTTCTTTGTTATTTTACTTATCTGTTGCTTAAACTAGTTTTATCCCCAACAAACTGTTATTCTAATTCAAAGCAATCTTGAGAAGGTCCTTACAGAAAATAAGCCTACAAACATGGATAAATCAGAATGGGATAGGTTAAATAAAAAAGCTCTATCCATGATTCAATTATGTCTAACAAATAATATGTTGCAGGAGGTTTTAATAGAGAAAACAGCATTCACCTTGTGTAAAACATTAGAAACCCTCTATGTGACAAAGTCTTTAACTAGTCGATTGGTGTTGAAACAACGTGTATACACGTTCTGCATAGACGAAAGTAAGCACCTTAAAGGCCATATCAGCCAATTTATTACTCTTTTAAATGATTTAAAAAAAATGTTGAGGTTCAGATTGATGATGAAGATAATGCTATGTTATTATTGCGCTCTTTACCTTCTTCATACAAGTCTTTCAAAGAGACCCTAATTTATGGTAGAGATATCTTTCATTCGAGGATGTGGAGGGTTATCTTTTGAGTAAAGACAAACTCGACAATGAGTTTGATTTGGATAGCAAGTCAGATAGGCAAGCCTCGAATTTAGTAGCATCAAGGAAGCGAGATAAGAGATGTCACTATTGTAAGAAGTTAGGTCACATCAAGGTAGATTGTTACAAACTGCGAAATAAAAGGGCTACTAAGAGTAATGAGGAGGATTTAGTTGGTGCTAATTTGGCCAATGACAAGGGTGATGATTTCTTATTGGTGTCAACAAGTGAAAGCTCCCAGCTTACGTCTAAGTGGATCATGGATTTGGGGTGTTCTTTCTACATGTGTCCCAACAGTGACTGGTTCTCCACATATAATTCAGTTGAGGGTGGAGTTGTGCGCATGGGGAATGGCTCAAACAGTAAAATAACCGATGTTGGTACTATTTAGATCAAGATGCACGACGGAGTAATTAGGATATTGTCAGATGTCAGACATGTGCCTAACTTAAAGAAAAATCTCATCTCCTTAGGAATTTTGAACTCGAAAGTTCGTATAATTAACAATGAGTCAAGCGACATTAAGGTATCCCGTGGGGTTTTTGATGAAACGTAAAAAGATTGAAAATCTTTTTGTTCTGGAAGGATCAACGTTGACCCATGAAACAGGATGTCCTTTGTCTGTTAAGGAGTCAAAGTCGACTCGTTTAAAGTGGAGACAACTTGATCATAGGAGGGAAAAAAATATGACTATTTCGTATAAGAGAAATTCTCTTCTAGATCCAGGTTTTGAAAACATAAGGCACTGTATATTTGGAAATTAGACCCGGATAAGTTTTGATTTGGCAGTGCACAAGTTGAAGACTAGAATACTTCCAGCTTCTAAGCACAGCTTCGACTCAGTCAATATCCTGCGTAACATCTCGAAATAGGGCCTACTCAGAATAGTGGTTTTGGGACCACAAATCTGACATCAAAATATTTATTTTATGATTATTATGAGGTCTAGAATATGATAATATGCATGTGTTAAAATTTCATGAAGAAATTCTTTAAGTAAGGTGTCAAATTGGAAATTAGGGACTACATTAAATAAATTGCAAAACTTGGAGTCTAGAAGTAATTTGTATGAAACTGCTTTAGATTATAAATTAGAATGTATTAGAGAGCAATTTTCCCAATTTCTAAGTTTTTGGACAAAAATGAGCTTGCATGGATGAAATTTTAAAGAAATGGCTTAAGGGCATTTTGGTCATTTGGCATTATAATGAAATAAAATGGGAAAAATAAACCAAAATCAGCTCATTTTCTTCTCCATGTTGCCGAAACTTCAAGGGACTCCATAGCTAGGGTTTTCAACATTTTCAAGCTCAATAGTAAGTGTACCCAATCCCCGTTTTTAATGTTCTTTGTATTTTTGAAATCTCGGTAGCTTACTCTCTCCATTTCTACCCATATTTCATGTTAGGGTTCATGTTTAAAAATCTACCCATACATGAGTTACTTGTATTTTGATGGTTCATGGAGGAATATGAAAGTTGGAGGTGTGTTAAACATATTTTCCTAGGTGATTTTCATGAAAAACCCCTAAAGGGACCTTTTTGAAAAAGTTGTTAAATATGTGGTAGAAATGTGAAAATAATGGAAAATGTGGGCTTCCATAAGAGGGAAAAGTGTTCGGCTAGGCTTGAGTAAGATAGAAATTACATGTGTTTCATTATACAAGCTTAGGGACTAAATCGTAAAAATGTGAAATGTTAGGGGCAAAACAGTCATTCGGGCCAGGGTGGAATTTAGACTTGAAAAGTATAATATGGAGTGTTAATGATTCAATTTTATTGTTATAAACCCCGAGGAACAAATTTCGAAGGTCGATCGAGGAAAGCAAAAGGTTTCGGAATAACTGAAACACAACCCCAAAACAAGTACCAGTTAAGTTCGGATAACTTAAAGTAAACTCAAAAAGTCTCGGTGGAGGTTAAAAAGGGAATTCGATGGATAAACCATGATTGACATGTGAATTGAGATCTTACATGTGTTGTAGAAAGGATTTAGCCCAGACGGGTAATCCAATGATCTCAAGTATGAAAAGAATCTAGCCCGGACGGGTGTTCCTTGAGTGATCGAGCCTCTCAAAGAATATGTGTACCTTATGGATTTAGCCCAGACGGGTAATCCAATTAGGGTCTGAATTTATCCTGGACTGGTAATTCAGATCCGAGCTCACTAAGGGTGTTTGTCGTTATAAGGGATTTAGCCTAGACTGGTATTCCCGACATCACCCTATGAGTTTATATTACGAGGGATTTAGCTTGGACTGGTAATCCCACTATAAGATGTGAGGTTCGTGGGAGTGCATACTTGAAATGATCATTCGTATGAATTGACGGTGATTGGATAATCCATCGAGATTTTCTAGAAACTCAATGGGACTAACACGAGGTATATGTACAAATGACATGTTGAATGATGAACTCATCTAAGATAAATTACATGGTGTTTTGTTATGTGACTAACTCATTGATTGAGTGCATGTGATAGGAAAACCATTTTCATATTCGTTGGTTTCATTATCTAATAAGGATGTATGCTAAATAATCAGTAAGTTTACTTTCCAGTTATTCGAGCTTACTAAGCATGTAAATGCTTACCCCTCTCTTTTTCCCCGTTTTTAGAGCTCGAGGACTCGTAAAGATTGGAAGACAGTTGGAGAGTCTACATACTATCAACTAATTCAGCTTTGGTATATAGATACTTATATTTTATTCAATGGCATGTATAGAACTTTTAAGTATTTTGTTATATGTGTCATTTGATTTGCCAAAATGAAGGCATGTAAAGTTATACTTATCTTTTTGTATATAGCTATAGAATTTGGCTTATTTTGAAGTAGGCTATTACCTACAAATATATGCATGTTTATGTTCTTATGTGATGGCTTGGTTATAATTGACAATGAGTTATAAAAAATGAGCCAATTTTAAATGTGTCAATGACACATGGAATCCCCTTAAATACAAGATGAGAATTAACCTACCATGTATAAAACCGATGATATGAGGTTGTCATGCAATAAGGTTTATCATGGTCTTATACAAGTGTATAAATTGGCCTTATCATGTGTAAAAGTAACCTATAAGTGTGATTGGTTGGTAGAGAGTGACCAAAGGCTTGGAAAATAGCCTAATAAGGTCCACACGGGTAGACACACGGGTGTGTGTCTAGGCCGTGTGTGACACACAACTCACCCTCATGGGTGTGTGGTATGGCCGTGCGTCCCCTACACCTAAATTTTTAAGTTAGTGTTGTGCACAGGTTAGGCACACGGGCGTGTGTCTTGGCTGTGTGCCCCTAATTTTATGATGAGGTTGAAGTTAGTGTTGCACACGGGCTGAGGGCACGGATGTGTCACACTTCAAAGTAAGGAAAAATTTTCTAAGGTGCCCAAAGTTTATCAAATGTTTTCAATTTTGTCCTGTACTGCCCCTAGGCCTCGAAGGCCTGTATAAGGGACGAGAGGTACATGTTTGAAAAGTTTTAATTTCGGGCAAAAATTCGGTGACCCAATTTAGTAAGTTTGTAAAGGTGAAATATCGGTAATGCCTCGAACCCTATCCCGACGTCAGATACGGGTGAAGGGTGTTACATTTAGTGGTATCAGAGCTACAGTTTAGTCGGTTCTAGAACTACCGTAAAGAGCGTTGAGGTTCACTATACATGTCATTATATGAACATTGGTAGTGTGATATCTTCTAACTATTTAAAATTGTTTTTGAATATAGTAAATGTCTTCTAATCAAGCACAAGATGAGTCTAAGGGAGTCGAGAGCCATGCTTCAGCTTCCGTACAACGAGTTGTATCTAGTAGTAGTAGAAAGGTTATGTTTGAAGGCCGGGAAGAGGCTCGAGCTGCCTTCTTTAACATAATGGATGAATGGTTTTGAGATTATTTGAGGAATCGCCCCAACATACCACGACCTCCCCCGCCCCCTAACCAACCTGAGGAGGATTTGCCACAAGGTATGGCATCGGTATGAATTGGTAAGGCCCCTGTAGATAAGCTTAGAAAGTATGGGGCTGAGGAATTTAGAGCTAAAATTGAGAATGATACTGAGAGAGCCGAGTTCTGACTCGAGATTACTACACGAGTATTAGATGAGTTGTCGTGCACACCTGAGGAGTGTTTAAAGTGTATCGTGTCTCTCTTGAAGGACACTGCGTACCACTGGTCGAAGACCGTATCTTCGGTGGCGCCAAAGGAAAATATCACTTGGGAATTCATCCAAGCAGAGTTTAGGAAGAAGTATATCAGTAAAAGGTTTTTAGACTCGAAGCGAAAGGAGTTCTTGGAACTCAAATAAGGGAATAAAACTGTGGCAGAATATGAAAGGGAGTTTGTAAGGTTAAGTTCGTATGCAACTAAGTGGGTTCAAACTGAGTCAGAAATGTGTAAACGCTTCGAGGAAGGTTTGAATGAGGAAATTAAGTTGTTGATTGGGATCCTTGACATACGGGAGTTCACTGCATTAGTTGATCAGGCCAAGAAGGCCGAGGAACTCAATAATGAAAGAAAGCAAGCGAAGAGAGAGGCTCGAGTTTCGAGCAAGAGATCCAGCTGTAGGACGCTCTCATTTTTTACAAAGAAATCAATGAGCCAATATGAACACTCCACTTCACCAGTAGGATATTCGGGTAAAGCGAGAGGCTCCAAACGACAAAATCAGAAGTCTTCCTCCCCAATGGTAACTAGTGTGGGGAGTGTAGATGACCAAAAGCCGAAGTGTAAGAGTTACAACAAATTTCACTTTGGAGAGTGCCAAATAAAGAGCGGTGCATGTTTCAGATGTGGTTCTCTTGACCACTTTCTCAAGAACTGCCCAGAGCGAATTGAAAAAGAAGTGGAAGAAACCCCGAAGTCGAGTGCTCTCATAGCACGAGGTAAACCTCCAAGATACCTAGAAGTGCTAGTGGTAGTCGCGTTGCAGCCAAAGATACTGCAAAATCAGAGGCTCGAGCCCTAACAAGAACGTATGTAATACGTACTTGAGAGGAAGCCTCTGCTCCTGACGTTATTACGGGTACTTTTTCTCTCTTCAATACATGTGTTGTTGCTTTAATTGATCTGGGATCGATGCATTCATACATTTGCATGAGATTGGTGTCTAGTATGAACATACCCGTTGAACCTATGGAATTTGTTGTTAGAGTGTCGAACCCACTAGGTAAATCAGTTCTGGTTGATAAAGTTTGTAAGAATTGTCCTTTGACGATTCATGATCAATGTTTTCTGGCTAACCTTATATTGTTACCTTTTGATGAATTTGATGTAATACTTGGTATTAATTGGTTAGCCCTACATGATATAATTGTAAATTGTGGTAGTAAGTATATTAAATTGAAATGCCCAGATGGTAAGATTCTACGGGTTAATTCAAGAGATTTGGGCACGTCGCCAGCTGTAATCACGGAAATGGTTGCTTAGAGATATATGGGAAAAAAGTACGAAACCTACCTTGCTTTTGTGTTGAACACGAAGGAAATAGAGTTGAAGATTGAGACTGTGCCAATAGTATGTGAATATCCAGACGTATTCTCGAAAGAATTACCTGGATTACCTCCCGAGAGAGATATATAGTTTGGTATTGAATTGGTGCCAGGAATAGCTTTCATCTTTATTACTCTGTACAGAATGGCCCAACCGAGCTGAAAGAATTAAAAGCACAGTTGCAAGAGTTGAGGAATAAAGATTTTGCAAGGCAAAGCTTTTCACCTTAGGGTGCCCCCGTATTGTTTGTAAAGAAGAAAGATGGTTCAATAAGACTATGTATAGATTACCGACAACTGAACAAGGTAACTATCAAGAATAAGTATCCTTTGCCAAGGATTGATGATCTATTCGACCAGTTGAGAGAAGTCACGGTGTTCTCTAAGATAGACTTAAAGTCTGGCTACTATCAGTTACGTGTTAAGGAATCGGATGTGCCAAAGACAACTTTTAGAACAAGATAAGACCACTATGAATTTCTTATTATGCCATTTAGATTGACGAATGCACCGGCCGTATTCATGGACCTAATAAATAGGATCTTTCGGCCATACTTGGATAAGTTTTTCATTGTATTCATTGACGACATCTTGATTTATTCTAAAGATGAGGCAGAGCATGCGAAGCACCTGAGAATTGTGTTGCAGACTTTACAGGAAAAACAACTGTATGCTAAGTTTAACAAAAGTGAATTTTGGCTCTAAGAAGTTGGATTTTTGGGTCATATTATTTCGGGTGAAGGCATCTGAATTGATCCAAGTAAAATCTCTGCTACTGTTGAATGGAAACCACCTAAAAATGTAACCAAGGTTAGAAGCTTTTTGGGCTTAGGCGGTTACTATCGAAGATTTGTGAAAGGATTCTCCATGATAGTGACTCCAATGACAAGGTTACTACAAAAAGACATTAAGTTTGAATGGACAGAAAAGTGTCAGCAGAGTTTCGAGAAGTTAAAGACATTGCTGACAGAAGCTCCTGTTTTAGTATTACCTGAGCCGGGAAAAGAGTTTGTGGTCTATAGTGATGCATCTTTGAGCGGATTGGGTTGTATGGTCTATAGTGATGCATCTTTGAGCGGATTGGGTTGTATACTTATGCAAGATGGCAAGGTGATAGCCTAAGCTTCACGGAAGTTGAAGCCACACGAGAAGAACTATACGACACATGATTTAGAGCTCGCCGCCATTGTCTTTACCTTGAAAATCTGGAGGCATTATTTATATGGTGAGACTTGTCATATATTCACAGACCACAAGAGTTTGAAGTATTTGATGACTCAAAAAGAATTGAATCTGGGACAACAGAGATGGTTAGAATTAATTAAAGATTATGATCTGACCATTGACTATCACCCAGGAAAGGAGAATGTGGTCACCCACGCGTTAAGAAGAAAACTTTTGTTTGCATTGAGAGCATTGGATACTCAATTAGCATTGCTTGATGATGGTTCAGTCTTGGCAGAGCTGGAGGCTAAGCTGACATTTGTTCAGGAAATCTATGATGCTCAAACTAATGATAGAGACCTATAGGAAAAAAAGACTCAATGTGAGTCGAGCATTGAATCAGATTATCGGATCGGTCTTGATGGATGTTTGATGTTCAGAGATAGAGTCTGTGTACCTAAAGATGATGAGATTATTCGAAAAATCTTGCAAGAAGCGCATAACAGCCCTTTGTCTATTCATCTGGAAAGTACCAAGATGTACAACGATTTGAAGAAAATGTACTGGTGGAACGGCATGAAAAGAGACATTTCCGAATTTGTATTGAAGTGCTTGATATGTTAGCAAGTTAAAGTTGAACATCAAGTGCCTTCTGGTTTATTACAGCCTGTAATGGTCTCCGAATGGAAGTGGGACAAAGTTACTATGGATTTCTTGGTAGGATTGCCATTGACTGCGAAAAAAAAAGATGTTATATGGGTTGTGGTGGATAAGTTGACAAAGTCGGCTCATTTCATTCCGGTAAGAATGGATTACTCTCTTGATAGATTGGCTGACTTGTATATCTTTGAGATTGTGAGACTACACAGGGTACCGCTGTCGATTATTTCAAACAGAGACCCGAGGTTCACTTCGAGATTCTGGAAGAAGTTACAAGAAGCCCTGGGTATAAAATTGAGTTTTAGTACGGCTTTTCACCTTCAAACCGATGATCAATCTGAGCGGATGATTTAGATTCTTGAGGATATGTTACGATGTTGCATCCTCGAATTTCAGGGTAGCTGGGAAAAGTACTTGCCATTGGTAGAATTTACCTATAATAACAATTTTCAAACAAGTTTGAAGAGGGCACCTTATGAAGCCTTGTATGGCAGAAAGTGCCAAACTCCATTATACTGGACAGAACTTAAGAAAAATCAGGTTCACGGGGTTAATCTGATTAAGGAAACAGAAGAAAAAGTTAAAGTGATACGAGAATGTTTAAAAGCGGCATCGAATAGGCAAAAGTCATATGCTGATCTGAAAAGAAAATAAGATTGAATTCTAAGTTGGAGATAGGGTATTCTTGAAAGTATCTCCATGGAAAAAGGTGTTGAGATTTGGCCAGAAAGACAAATTGAGTCCGCGATTTATCAGACCTTACGAGATCACTGAAAGAGTTGGACCATTAGCCGATCGTTTGGCATTGCCACCCGAACTGGAAAAGATTCACGACGTGTTCCATGTATCCATGTTAAGGCGATATCAATCAGACCCCTCTCATGTGATTTCACCGGCAGAGATTGAGGTTAGACCAGACATGACCTATAGAGATGAACCAGTCAAGATTTTGGCTCGTGAGGTTAAATAGTTGAGAAATAAAAATGTGGCTTTAGTAAAGGTTCTTTGGCATCAACATGGTGTAGAAGAGGCTACATGGGAACCAGAAGAAACCATAAGAAGTCAATATCCAAACCTGTTTTCTGGTAAGACTTTCGAGGACGAAAGCCCTTAAGGGGGGAGAAATGTAACATTCCAAAATAGGGCCTAGTCAGAATAATGATTTCAGGACCACAAATCTGACATCAAAATATTTATTTTATGATTATTATGAGGTCTAGAATATGAGAATATGCATGTGTTAAAATTTCATAAAGAAATTCTTTAAGTAAGGTGTCCAATTGGAAATTAGGGACTAAATTAAATAAATTGCAAAACCTGGATTTTAGAAGCAATTTGTATGAAATTGCTTTAGATTATAAATTAGAAGGTCTTAGAGAGTAATTTGCCCAATTTCTAAGTTTTTGGACAAAAATAGGCTTGCATGGATGAAATTTTAAAGAAAGTGCTTAAGGGCATTTTGGTCATTTGGCATTATAATGAAATAAAATGGGAAAAATGAACCAAAATCAGCTCATTTTCTTCTCCATGCTGTCGAAACTTCAAGGGACTCCATAGCTAGGGTTTTCAACATTTTCAAGCTCAATAGCAAGTGGACACAAGCCCGTTTTTAATTTTTTTGTATTTTTGAAATCCCGGTAGCTTACTCTCTCTATTTCTACCCATATTTCATGTTAGGGTTCATGTTTAAAAATCTACCCATACATGAGTTGCTTGTATTTTGATGGTTTATGGAGGAATATGAAAGTTGGAGGTGTGTTAAACATCTTTTCCTAGGTGATTTTCATGAAAAACCCCTGAAGGGACCTTTTTGAAAAAGTTGTTAAATATGTGGTAGAAATGTGAAAATAATGGAAAATGTGGGCTTCCATAAGAGGGAAAAGTGTTCGGCTAGGCTTGAGTAAGATAGAAATTGCATGTGTTTCATTATACGAGCTTAGGGACTAAATCATAAAAATGTGAAATGTTAGGGGCAAAATAGTCATTCGGGCTAGGGTGGAATTTAGACTTGAAAAGTATAATGTAGAGTGTTAATGATTCAATTTTATTGTTATAGACCCCGAGGAACAAATTCCGAAGGTCGATCGAGGAAAGCGAAAGATTTCGGAATAACTGAAACACAACCCCAAAACGAGTACCAGTTAAGTTCGGATAACTTAAAGTAAACTCAAAATATGTCTAATTATATGATTTATGAATGCATGATGATTGCATTTATTAATGGCGTGGAATCATATGAAATACATCTTTGACAATGATTTGTTAGAAAATGTCTCAGTTGAGGTTAAAAAGGGAATTCGATGGATAAACCATGATTGACATGTGAATTGAGATCCTGCATATGTTGCAGAAAGGATTTAGCCCAGACCGGTAATCCGATGATCTCAAGTATGAAAAGGATCTAGCCCGAACGGGTGTTCCTTGAGTGATCGAGCTTCCCAAAGAATATGTGTGCATTATGGATTTAGCCCGGACGGGTAATTCAATTAGGGTCTGAATTTAGCCTTGACTGGTAATTCAGATCCGAGCTCACTAAGGGTGTTTATCGGTATAAGGGATTTAGCCTGGACTGGTAATCCTGCCGTAAGATGTGAGGTTCGCGGGAGTGCATACTTGAAATGATCATTCATATGAATTGACGGTGGTTGGATAATCCATCGAGATTTTGTAAAAACTCAACGGGACTAACACGAGGTATATGTACAAATGACATGTTGAATAATGAGCTCATCTAAGATAAATTACATGGTGTTTTGTTATGTGACTAACTCATTGATTGAGTGCATGTGATAGGGAAACCATTTTCATATTCGTTGTTTCATTATCTAATAAGGATGTATGCTAAATAATCGGTAAGTTTACTTTCCAGTTATTCAAGCTTACTAAGCATGTAAATGCTTACCCCTCTCTTTTTCCCTGTTTTTAGAGCTCGAAGACTCGTAAAGATTGGAAGACGGTTGGAGAGTCTACACACTATCAACTAATTCAACTTTGGTATATAGACACTTATGTTTTGTTCAATGGCATGTATAGAACTTTTAAGTATTTTGTTATATGTGTTATTTGATTTGCCAAAATGAAGGCATGTAAAGTTATACTTATCTTTTTGTATATGGCCATGGAACTTGGCTTATTTTGAAGTAGGCTATGACCTACAAATATATGCATGTTTATGTTCTTATGTGATGGCTTTGTTATAATTGGTAATGAGTTATAAAAAATAAGCCAATTTTGAATGTGTCAATGACATATAGAATCCCTTTAAATACAATATGGGAATTAACTTAGCATGTATAAAACCGATGATATGAGGTTGTCATGCAATAAGGTTTATCATGGTCTTATACAAGTGTATAAATTGGCCTTATCATGTGTAAAAGTAACCTATAAGTGTGATTGATTGGTAGAGAGTGACTAAAGGATTGGAAAATAGCCTAATAAGGTCCACACGGGTAAACACATGGGCATGTGTCTAGGCCGTGTGTGACACACGGCTCACCCCCATGGATGTGTGGTATGGTCGTGCGTCCCCTACATCTAAATTTTTAAGTTAGTGTTGTGCACGGGGTAGGCACACGGGCGTATGTCTTGGCCATGTGCCCCTAATTGTATGATGAGGCTGAAGTCAGTGTTGCACACGGGCTTAGGACACAGGCGTGTGTGACCACACGGCTCTACCACACGGGCGTGTCACACTTCAAAGTAAGGGAAAATTTTCTAAGGTACCCAAAGTTTATCGAATGTTTTCGGTTTTGTCCCGTACTGCCCCTAGGTGTGTTTTAGGCCTCGAAGGCCTGTATAAGGGACGAGAGGAACATGTTTGAAAAGTTTTAATTTTGGGAAAAAATTCGGTGACCCGATATAGTAAGTTTGTAAAGGTGAAATACCGGTAATGCCTCGAACCCTATCCCGGCGTTGGATACAGGTGAGGGGTGTTACATCCTGCATAGTTCGAGGCAAGTCCGTGGCAGGTTTTGGCAAAGAAGATGTTGTGGAAATATGAGTCAAGGTAGAGATTTGTGGAGTTATGCCTTGCATTTTTTGGCTTTTCTTTTCCCAGTTAAATTCTCTTTTTTAATTTCACACTTACACTCTGATTAGTGTAGGTTATTTTAATATTATTTAACTTCTGAATTTAGCCTATAAATAAGTCATTTTTTTCCACCCTAGAAAGATAACTCATTACAGATTTAGGTATTAGCTTTTACAAGTTTTTAGAAAATTTTGTGTTTACATTTTGGGGGTTCTTATTTCGGGTTTGGGGGTTTAGTTTTATCTCCATCATTTGTACGCTTCATTTTTGCTGTGTTAGTGAAATTATTTTTACCTGTGATTTTTTATCCTCTTCGAAGGGGTTTTTTCACCTAAAATATTTGTGTTCGATGTTTCCAATTTCTTCGTTATTTTACTTGTTCGTTGCTTAAATCGAGTTTATCCCCAATATTATAATTAATAGGCTTGTTTATATGAAAAAACTCTAATTTTACTAAAATTTTTAACATGTTATAAAGAACTAATTTAATAAAAAAATATTTCATAACTATAGTTATTGTTGTTATAAGTCAAAAGTTGTTATAGAGAGTTAAAATAAAACATAAAAAAAACCGGCTCTACTAGAAATTTGATTGTTATAGTAACATGTTGTTATAGCAAAGTGGTTGTTATATAAAAAACTAATTGTATTAAAAATTATAAAGAAAGTTTTTAATAAAATTATACAACACAACATTTAGATATCTCGTCATTGTATTTTAATGAAATCCAAATTCAATAATTAAATTAGAAAAAAATTGCTAAATTGTAATATTAATGTAAAAAAATTCAATAACCAAAAGGAAAAAAAGTTATCAAATTCAGTTACTATGTATTGCTTTATCTCTAAACTAAGAGTGATTTCCTTTTATCATGAAGATAATAAAAAAGAAATCGATAGGACCTTCCATTAAGGAAAGATAAATAGTGTTTAAGCTCAAGTAACTCCAAAACACGAGTTACTTTTTATTTGTTATATTAAATATGCTTAAAATGTTTTTTTTAAAAAAGAAAAAACCATTTAAAATATATGATTATTACTCTAAAAAAATATTTTTACCGATTTTTATAAGTGTTGCTCTCCCATTAATAATTTAATTATTGATTTTTTTATTTTGATAATTTAATTTAAAAAATTACTATTTAGTCACTAATATTTTTTTTGTCACTCGACTTTTAAGTGTCATTTTTTTAGTTAGTTTAGTTGTTTTTATACTTTTTTTTTTATCAATTTGATCCTACTTATATATAAAATGATAAAAAATTGAAATTCTTTTTAAAAATTTGAAAAATTCTAAAATTTAAATATTAAATAAAAGTAGATAAAATTTTCAAAAATGGATAAAGTGAGAGTAAATGAGGGAAAACTATTTTTAAACCCTCCAATATTCTCTTTGTATCATCTGTATAAAAATATCCAATACTCATTCTTTAAAAAAATAGAGAAAAACATTAAGCAAAATTATTGGTTCTCTGTTTTTTATTTCTTTATTTTTTGACATAACTTTTTCATTATAAAAAAAAAAAAAAAAGAGAGACTATAATTTGCTTTTACTATTTGGATTTGAAAAAATAATTTAAATGAGTTGACTTTTTTATTTGAGTTTGAAAAATAAAATGTTGTGGTATATTTTTTTCTTTGCTAAAAATGACATAAGAGTCGATTTCACAAGCCTCTATAATATCAATTATGGATGTTCTTCAATATCATGGAATTTAACTTGAAGATATTATTAATTTAATTTTGAAAAACACTAAAAAAGCATATAATGATCTAACTTGTTTTTTTTTTGGTTCTATTCTATTTTTATTTGTTATTGGATTTCACTGGATGGTAAAATTTTTTTTATTTCTCATACCTATTAGTTTTTCAACAACAATATAAGATTTTAATTTTCTAGAATTTTTATATAGAAATTTCTATTTTTTAAATAAACTTAATTTTTTTATAATTTTTATATAAAATCAAGGTGAAATTGACAGAAAATATAAAATTTGAAGACTAAAATTATTATTATACTAACTGAAAAAAAGTGTGAATTAAGAGTTGGATGAAAAAAAATAATTTCAAAAAAATTAATAATTAAATTGTAAATTATTTAGTTAAATGATGATGATATTATAAAATTTAAAGTATCTTTCATACTATTGTAAAGTTTTTTAGAGTCATGGTATAAATATGTAATTATTTGATTCAATAAAAAAAGAAGAAATATTTGTTAAAATCATCTTCCATTCAACTTGATTTAAGATAATGCGGGAGTGTTGATTACACTATCCCATAATCATTGATTAAATCAATTAAATATTAATAAATTAAATTTTTGTAATTGAGAAAAGGTAAAGATATTTTGAAAATAGATGGTTTAGTTGCAGGAGTTTGGATGCCCGGCCTCTTAAAATATTATTTCTGACTCTTTTGAAAAATATTAAAATTTTAAATTACTACTTTAATCTCTCTTAAAATTTAATTAAATTTTTTAAAAATTATTAAGATATAGAGTTTGATAAATATTTTGTTATCGCTTCATTAATTTGATAGGTTTACTTAAGTTTGAAAGAAAACATTAGAGATATTATAAGTTTATTTGTAATGCCATCATGGTGCCAATTCGTTGGATTTCATCGTTTGACAATAAGAAGTGACGCAAGAATTAAATATCCAATCCAAGTTCATCATATTCATCAACAATTAATGCATAATATATTTACGCAAAATTAAGTTACCAAGAATTAGAGGTTAAATCTTAATCATTAGAGTAGTCAAATATGAAATATCTAACGATGGTCCTGCACTTAAAAAAAAAAAAAAAAAAAAAGTAGAGCCCATAAATTGGTTGGTTCCTACTTCCTAGATTTAGTGGACAGATTGATTATTACCCTTGATGGTTCTTAAAAATCTTTAAATATAAGACACAGATATATATTTAAGGTTAGGCCATTTTTTAAGTTACAGCCGCTAATATACATTAAATGTACACATACATATTTTAGATCATCTTAAGTATTAACATATCATCCAAAATGATTTTTTGTGTCTGGGTAAAAAAAGAAGAAGAAATATAGTTCCCAAAAGCTAGAGATTTTATACTGTGGAAACCAGCAAATTGCAAAATATTGATCGCCATCAAACTCAACAGTTATTATTGTTTTAAAAAAAAGGGCAGAGGTGAAATTACACTTGGTTTTTTCTTTTTGGTCCAAATCCTTTGTCTCAACTCAACAATCAACATGCATGTAGATATGGCTATTTAGAAAAGAGAATCATCGTTGTTTATCGTTTCATCCCATCTTCCACCACCGGAGGCATTGACATTTGCATAGCACGATTTCGCATATTCTCCATGTTCGCATGCCATCCTATATAAAATCAGGTAATGAAGAGAGAAATGTAGATATATAAAATGTTTACTGGAGTGAAAAGAAGGCTTAAAAATGTAAATTAATAACGTACCAATGTACATATTGAAGCCACGGTTTTTGAGCTCGCGGTATTCTTGACACAAGGCGCAGACCTCGCAGCAAAGATGAAGGCACCAATCTGGGTACGGTGTCTCTGCCAACATGTATTGATTCCTCATTCTTGAGCGATAGAAGCATGAGTACATACAAGCTAGCCCCGACATCCAAAATATTATTGAGTACAGAACTCCACTTGCTAGGCATGCTGCAACTCACGCATTCAAATAACTAACTAAAACACCAAACCAATTAAACTTAAACCAAAAGGAAGAAAAAAAAGAAGAAGCTTACAGACTGATCCATTATCGACAATCTCAGCAATCTGTCCGAAGGTGATGCAAGGACAAAAACATGTGATGATACCTAAAAAAAACATTTCAATGATGATAACAAATACCCATTTTCGGGTTCCAAAATTTTTTTAAAAAAAATTAAAGGAAAAGGAAAAGCTTACAGTTTGGAATATCATAGCAGCAATCACAGAGTCCTGTAGACCACAGGACTTTCCCAGCAGGGTGCATGTAATAGTTTTGATTACGCATTTGCTGGTTTGGGTCAGCAACAGGAGCGAAAGGTGGTGGAGCCGGTTGCCCATACTGATAAGGTGCTGGTGGCCATTGTGGATGTTCTGTTGGGTACATGGCGATGGTGGGTGGGTGTTCTATTAAAGAGTTACCCTATTAATTCAATACAGAAAAAGAAGACGAATGGATGGATGTTGAAAGGCTTTTGAAATCTATTGGGGTGGGGGGGAAAGAAACCTATTCAACGAGAACAGATTTCCTCTGCTCCCCTTTGGTGTCCGTCTTTCTGATTCCTCTTTCTTTCTTCTTTTTTTACCGACAGATTTCGTTTCCTCTTTTTTTTTTTTTTTGGGCTCCAATTCTAAATATTATTTCGACACGTGTTCGAAGTTATTTGTTGTTTATAAACACTTCATTTATTTATTTATTTATTTTAACATATATGACAAAAAACAACCATTGAATGGACACCAAAAGAGGCACGAAATGAGGAAGAGAAATGGGTTTATACTGAAACTTTGCAAGACAAGTCTGCTGAATGTCTTTAATTAATCTACACCCATTTCTAACCAAATATGCCAAACCTTTTTCTTCGTAATTTTCAGTTAAATCACCAAACGTTTTACCACCTTGAGATATTCTAAAATCACCTGTTTTGTTTACCAAACCATGACAACCTAATTACAACCAAAATGGTTTCTTTTTGCTTAATATTAATATATATATTTAATTAATGAAGGAAATAATAAAATATTTACAGCTAGATTTTTTAAATTTCTTTTTCTTTCAATTCCCAATACTTTTTTTTTATTTAGATTAAATATAAATTAATTCCCCTTTATCTATTTTATCAAATTTATTGTACCAAGGGACTATCCCAGCAGGCTGTATGTAATTTGCAGTAGGTTTTATTTGAGGTAATGGCAAACCAGTTGCCCAAAGTAATGAAATGCCTATATATAGATATTTTAATTTCAAAAAAAAAAAAATGTGATATTTCATCGCAGCTAATGTAATATATTAAATGTACAAGACTTTAATATATAATGACGACACTCAACCACACTCACATCAAATGAAAGACTTAATCGAAAACCGTCCTAAATATAGGTGCGAATATCTTTTCATGCCACTTCTCCATCACTGGAGCCACAGTGGCATCACATGAATAATAACAACAATAATAAAATAAATATCATCGAGAACCATCCAAAATATAGATGAAACTATCTTTTCATGCCACTTTCCATCACCGGAGCCGATGGCATTTGGAGGCCTTGATTTTGCTGCCTCGCCATATTTCCATGCCATCCTACATATTCCAAACCAAAAGAAAAATAAAACCATGGAAATGCATGGAATTAAGTGAAAATTTAAAATAAAGTATTTCTTTTCTTCAAAATAAAAATAAAAATAGTACCAAGGGACATGTCGAAGCCACGGTTTTTGAGCTCGCGATATTCTTGACACAAGGCGCAGGCCTCGCAGCAAAAATGAAGGCAGCAATCGTTGCAAGGCCTATCTTCCAACATGTATTCACTCCTCATCCTGGAACGATAGAAGCAGGAGTATATGCAAGGACACCCCGTCAATATTCCAATTAATGCGTACAGTGCTCCACTTACTCCGCATGCTGCACCATTTTTTACATATTAACCCACCGCCCTTTCTTCCTCATAACTCGCATCTTATTCAATCCAAAAAAAAAAAAAAAAACTTACAGGTTGATCCATGGTCGATGATCTCAGCAATTTGTCCAAAAGTGATGCAAGGGCACCAACATGTGAGGCAACCTGTAAAAATTCAATTAAATAAAGTAAGTACAAAAAAAAAAAAAAACAATGATGAGAGTCCAACTTAAAATCTCAAAAAGAAAGAATATTTTGGGTTTAGACAGGAACAAAAAAGGATGAGAGGTTTAATAGAAAGGAAAAGCTTACAGTTAGGAAGATCAGAGCAGCAATCACAGAGTCCGGTGGACCAAGGGACGTTCCTAGGCGGTTGCGTGTAATTTTGCTGAGGATATTGGGGGTTAATGGGAACACCAGTTACTGGAGCTTCTTGCACAAAGTGATGAGGATTTGCGGAGGTTGATTGGTTCGTGGGGTATTTGGTCATGACTGCACTTAACTTCCAGCAGGAAAAATAAAGTTGAAGGCTTCCAGGGAAAACAAAGATGACAGGCTTATGTTTATATATGGAAAGTTGAAACAAGAAGCAATAACACAAACAACACGCTTTCACCACATAAATCGGCCTCAAATAAATCTAGGAATTGTCAGAATATCGTTTGGCGCGTTGAGACAGTCAACAATGGGCCTGTTTTAAATGTAGTTCTTAATTTCACCAAAAAACAAATGTATTTCAATAAAAACCAATTACCATCGTATCATAAATGCACACAACCTGACCTTTTTCGTAGGAATGAAAGGAAGATGACGTCAGCAAGACCATGTCAAATAAAGCGACTGCTACAATAAGCCGCCACCGATGAAACGCAACAACAGAGCTAATTGCATGAAACCAATGAATTGAGAGACGAGGAACCATGGATAAGGATAAAGATTTTAGATTCAGTTGGTTTGTGAATATACATACATTCAATTAAAATTTATAAATATTTAATATATATTTATATATTTATATAAATTTTAAATATTTTATTAAAATAATAATCATAATTAAAATTAAAATTAAAATTTTTTATTTCACTTAAAAGTAAAATTAATTTTACTCAAATTTAAGATAATAGGCTGAACTATTTAATAAAGAAGGTGGTTGTTTCGTTTTATTACTAAAGCAAGCGATTAGCAGTTAGCTTTCTCTCTTGCTAAGTCTATCAGGGATTTCAAGCTTATATCTCTACGATCAGCATTAAATTTCCAATCCACCTAATGCAAAATCTTAGGAATAAAAACAAAATTAAATTTGCACTATAAAAAGTAAGATCGAATTCATAAAAACTGATCTATTCAAATCTCTATTTCATTTTAACCAGGACAGGTTACAGATAGTATTCATGCTCATAAATTGTGCCAACCTATACAAAATAGAAATGATTATATCTGGATATAAATAAATACTCGAAATTTTATTATACAAGGGGATTATATCTCGATATAAATAAATAGCCAAAATTAAATAAAACTAAAAATGTAACTTTGACTTAGGCTTCGAATTTATCCAGGACAATGAATTTTCTCTTTCAACCGACAAGCTGGCTATAGTGACTGAGGAACAACCTCAAATCTCCTAATTCTTCCGTTGTTAAATTAATTGTGGGAACAACCCGACAACTAACCCTTACCAAATGAATATGACCTTGAAAGCAACTTCCATGATTTAATTCCTCGACAGCCTTGTGAACTAGAAGAACTCAACCCAAATCAACGACCTCAACTGTGTAGGTCGTTTAAACTTGATCATTAATTCTTGTAACACCCAAAACCCGGCCTAGGAGTTTAGACCGAATCCCGAATGTCACATTAATCACTGAAGTAATCGTAGGTAAATTTCTATAAAACAACTGATATGTCAAATCGTGATATTTAATCGTTTAAAAACCAGTCAGTAAAGTTACCGTTAAGGTCGTATATATATAAGTGGAATAAAACTTAAAATAAAACGAATAAAACTTAAATCGGAATTTGTATCACAGTTTTATAATACTTTACATTTTGAAATTGAATGAAAAATAGATATTGAAAATATAACTTATACTGAATTTTCAGCAAAACTGTCCAAGACCTCCGCACACCGAGTCCAGTGTCAAAATTATGAGAAAATACCTACAAGGGAAACACTAAGAGGGGGTGAGCTACTCAAGCTTAGTGTGAGTTCGAAACAAAACAAGAGACAGAAGAAAAACGAAACTCCAATCAGTAGCGCAACAGATCCTCAAATACTCACCGAGTAAAAAAGCATACTTGGGACTAACATCTCAACAGAACACAACAATCAGAGCACACCAAGTACACACCGAAACTCAACACAAGTGCTGTGCAGACAAATAGAATACAAACAACCAATCTTACAGTCAGAACTCATAGACAGATGCAGATGAAATGTAGTCAAGTGATAAAGCCCACCCATCTTGCCAACACACCTCTCCGTCCCCCATTCACACCCCATAAGAGCTGTTTAAGCTCATCCAACCAAAACACACCACTTAGGATCTCGAAAGGCCTATCCAACCCTACACACCAAGTATGTGGACTAGGCCACTCAGATATCAATACGCAGCAGAGCTGGCGTATGTGCTATACAGTGGAATGAGGTAATCTGCTGTACAAACATGTTGCAGTTTAAACTGCCAGATCAGATAATAGTGAGCAGCCAAGCTGACGCATATGCGGTATAGTACAATAAATCGTTGTACGAATAAATTGCAGTAGAATTGCCAGATCAGATCAGAATCAGACTCCCTTCACTTTGCAATCCCACCCAAAATACTTTATGCAAGTGTATGTATACACGTAAACTCAAAGAACAATGACACTTTAATAGACAATCAGACAGAACAGTTACGCAACCACACACCACAGTTCAGATTCAGAATCAGACATCTCATACAATTGTCACAGGTATTGAAACTTAAACACCCTCACTAAAGCTTAGTTAAAAGTCGAGGTACACAGATACATTTCAGAACAACACACACAAACTAAAATTTGGTGTCTTAGGACCACACGCTCGTGTGCTCTGGCCGTGTGGTAATGCTTAGGCAGTGTGGGAGATCAAACGCTCGTGTAAGGAGGGGCACATGGCCATGTGACTGAGGCATATGTCCATGTTAAAAGAGGCACATGACCATGTGACTGAGGCACACGCTTGTGTGGACCAGGGACATGGCCGTGGGGATAGGTCGTGTAACTCTCTGTCTATTTGCACTAAATTTGAGTGCAGGGTTGACACGGCCGTATGAGGGTCTCACACACCCGTGTGCCTACCAGACACGGCCGTGTGTCCTTAACACACGCCCTTATGGGATCCTTAAATCCCTAAATCAGCTAAACGACCATTTGGCCAGGTCGTGTGGCACCAAATCACTCAAACCTTAATTCCTAAACTCACACGCCCGTGTGCTCAGGGGACACGGCAGTGTGCAAATCGACAAAATCCCCAAATCGGCCACATGGCCATGTGGCCAGGCTATATGGCACCAAAACTTACCTAGAAACCCTAATTCCTAATTCCACAAAGCTGTGTGATCTGACACATGCCCGTGTGACCACGAAAACACCCACAAATAGCCTAAAAATCAAGCTTTTTTGGTCACTAAATCGACCCTCAATCGATGAGACTCAGAAGTACACCAACTAAAGTGGATTTCCATGTCATTTAACAGTACTATTGAACTTAACAATCAATCTCTAAAAGACACCAAGATTTGTCATATTCCATCGAAAATAAATTTACAATTCACAATTAAAATAGAAAGTTTCAAAACCCACACTTGTTCACAATCGGAGATGGCCAAGCACATACTCGACGACATTGAAATGAAGCTCCTCAAAAACCACCACACTACCACTTTTCAAAAAGAAAGGAAGAAGCAAAATAGAGAAACCCTAAAAAGAAAAACAAGAAGACTACATCCAAAAAAAATAGAATAAAAATAAAAGTAAATCAAATTAAATAAACAAATAAAATATTTACAAAATAATAACTAAAAATAAAAATATATTAGTTAAAAACGCACATCTAGAGACTCGAACCCAGAACCTAAAAGTTCACTACCACTCTCTCAACCACCAGACCAGCAGGCCCATTCTGACACTTAAACACGCGACTAAACACATTAGCATGCCCTTCTCCAAGACCCTTACCACAAAACCTTAAAACTTCTAACCTAAAATTGATGTCGAAAGAAGAATGAGCAGCCGGTGGAGGAACATACTAGGGAGAAGGAACATCTTCGAAAGCACCTTCGACATTGTCGTCTTCATGTAAAGCTGATAGTCCACTCTTTATCCATTCGCTAGAGTTACCATCAAAATGGTAACCGAAATGATAAAGGGCCCCATAAATAATAGGTTGATTCTAGGTGATGAGGCTATCTCCATGGGTATTAATCTCTAATTTCCTAAAAAAATATGATAAATAAGTGCCATGGGGAAGGGTAATGTTTGTAGACATTGCCTTCTTGATACCTTTAGTTTTGTCATTGAACATTATAAGAGCAAGGTCGGGACATCTATTGAATTGAACGGAATCGATCCACTAAAAATTGATGAAGCGAAGCATGACATGTTTTTTGATAGGATGTAAATTCCAAGTAATGATGAGATGGAGAGCATGATCATGGAGATTAAGTTCAGATGCGTGTTCAGACTCAATATAGAGAGTGGGGTTTAGGCTCCTTTTTCATTGGAGGTACATTTGGAAGGCAAATGAAGAAAATTTCTGAAATCATCTAAAGTAAGTCAAATTGGGTTGTTCATTAAAAAAGATGTGATAGTAATGATAGTACTATCAGACTCATCATGTTCAAGTTTGGGGCTTAAGTAAAAAGCTCGAACAAAATTAATGTAAGTCTGCAAGGAAAATTTTAAGAAATCAATCCAAACCCAACTTTTAAAAATTGCCAAGATAAGAAAATTTGATACCTTCTAACATGACAAAATCTATCTTCCTAGAATCCCGAACTCGTTTGGATGTAAAATTCCTATTGAATTGTTGTCGTTTCGATTTGGAATGAAAACACTCATTAAATGATGATCTAAACCCACTAGAAGGATTTTAAGAGGAGGTACTAGTTTTAGGGCACTTCTTAGAGGCCATGGTAAAGAACTAAACACTAAAAACACACTTAGACTATCAAAAATTTTGTTGAGGAATTTCGTCGGACACTTGGTGGGCAAAGGGTTTGAAACAAATTTTTGAGAAAATGTTTAGTAATAGGTTACCCTCTACAATAAAACATAATGTATAGAGTTCTAATCAACCCAAATATTCATCAAAAATAAACATTTTAACTTATATTTCATAAAATCAAAAGATAGGAAAAGTTTAGGTTTTACCTAAAAAATGTTGAAAACCTTGAAACAATGTTGAAGAAATCTTGATACAATGGTGTTAGAAAGTGTTTTAGTGTCAAGATTTCATGAAAAAAAATTAAAGGCTTTTGAAGAGATTTGAAGGTTGAAAAAAATGGTTTTTGGGATGAAGGGGAAGGGAAATTTGGGTTTTTAAAAATTGATTTGAAACCCTCGGTGCAGGTACTCTTAAAACCTGATAGATATCGATATTTTTAAGAGGGTATCAATAATTTTATAAAATTATTGATAATTTTAAAATGGGATCAATACCAACTCACGAATCTATTTTCCAAGTGCAAAAATTGTTTAAGGACTCAATTTTTGAAGTTCAAAAGTGTTAGTCCTAAAATGACTTTTAGATAAATCCTAATGATTTCATATGCATGACAATGCAAAAAGTAAGCATGATGCATATTATTTACAAAGCACAATAGATTCAGTCAAAAACTTGACTTAGTTAACTAAAAAAAGCTCATTTTAACAAGTTTAAAAGCAAAAAAAAAAAAAAAAATAAAAATAAAAATAAAATCATGCTAGAAAAATAATGTTAAAGTAAATTAATCAAGTACATTAAACTTCCCCTATCTTTTTGGATATAAGAGCCATAGAAATCATACAAGCATGCCTTTTCAATACATGTAAAAAATATACAAGTTTAAGAATAATCTGAAGTACATAAAAAAGATTTAGCATAAAGTCAAAGGTAAGGTGGTCAAACCTAGTTCTCTCTTAAGTGTCCAAAATTTTTCATTGTCTAAAGGTTTTGTAAAAATATCAACTAATTGATGCAAAGAGTCTACATGCTCCAGAACTACATACTCGGTTCGACTTATCTTCCGGCCTTGCCTACCTTATGATAACTTATTAAGGTTATCAAGCCTAATAGTTTAAGCACACATAATTTATACAAACTAATCCATCTCGAGAAATTCCAAGATCCTCCGTTAATCACATCCCCATTCACTTGTTAATCTCTCTCAAGGGATTTAGCCACTCATTCTATTCATAATCTCAACTTCTATTGAATAAATCATGTGAGAAACATGATTGATTCGGAGAAAAAAAGAGATTTTAATAATCGTGGATTGAATATCGAATAGGAAGCGGAGTAACAAATCTCTTGATTGGAATAACGAAATAAAACAAATGTAAAGGAAAATATAAACTGAACACTTTAATTAAATAAGTAAATCCTTGAATCAAAACTAATTCAAGAAGAAAAACAAGAAAGTATTTAAGTGCGGAATTGACCCAAATTGACAACAATATTTGACGACAGGTCAAATACCCCCACACTTAAGTCTTTACTTGTCTTCAAGAAAACTACACAAAAGCAAAATAAAAGTCGAGAATAAACTAAACAAAAAACAAAACAAAAAAACAAACACGTAAATAAAATAAAGTGTACTTGAGCTAGTTTGATAAGAGAGATTGGATTGGAGGAGCAACACTAGGAAAATTTGGCTAAGTATATAATTCTAGCTAGAAATTTAAATAATTCAAGGTTATTTACGTTTAAACAGATTAGTTCAATAAATTACAAAGTATACAAGTCAAAAGAAAATTAAATATAAAACTCCAAAATGTATATATGAATATAGTACTCATTTTTGCAGAATATAAATAGTTCGAATATTTCACTCCTACTCAGTTTATTTTTATCCATGTTTTCAACTCTAATGCAGTAATATTTCCTCGGTAACCCTTATGATTTTAATTTAACAACCTATTTTTGGACAAAAAGCAAAATAGTGGTTTCGAGATTACAAATCCGATTCCAGAAGGGAAATTTATTTTAATATTATTTTATGTTCTATAGTATGATGGAAATGACATATGAAAATTTCGAAAAGAAATTTTACCGGTTACAAGTCTAATTTGATAAAGGACTAAATTGCACAAAGTGCAAAAGTTGAGTTCTAATAGCTAAAGAATTAAATAGCTATAGAACTTTAAAGTGGAGGTCCTTATATGGCAAATAGACCATTTAAAAATGCTTAGTGGTTAAGGATGATGATTCATTCATGGAAAATAAAATAAAAAAATGGATGAAATTGGAAAGTGAAAAAATGAAGATGATAAATGATAAAAAATGAAAATATCATCAATTTATCATCATCTTTCCCAAATAAAACATGGAAACCCTAGCTAAGAGAAAGTGACCTCAAGCAAGCTATTTTGGCTTAACTGGGTAAGTAATCTTGTCCCGTTTTTAGTAATTTTTATATTTTCGAGATCGTAATAGCTTAATTTAGCTATCGCGGAGACTAATTGCAAAGTTATCAAAATACTAGAGTATTTCCATGGATGAGTATGCTAAAATTTTGAAATTTATGGTAGAAAATGAAAGGTTGTTGATAGATAAACAACTTTTGTAAAGTGAATTTTGATGAAACTATGATTTTAGGACTAAATTGTAAAGTTGTAAAATTCATCAAAAATTCTAAATTTTTATGAAATACATGGGCTGTAAATGTTACATGTAAAATTTGGCTAGGCTTGGAATAAGGATTAAATTGCATGAATTTCATTTTCCGAGCCTAAGGATGAAATCGTCATTAATTAAAAGTTTAGGGGCAAAATGATAATTTTGCCTAAGATGTGACTTAGACTGAATTGAGTATGAATTGTATTAAATTGATGTTAAAATTACTCGTATAGGTCCAGATAGATCAAATTCGGAGTTAGAGCGATGAAAAGAGAAAGTGTCAAATTAGTAGATTTTACGTACACGAACATTTATTGAGGTAAGTTCATGTAGTTAAATTTTTTATATTTATATGATTGAATTGAATGTTGTGTATATAAATTGTATAAATGACATATCCATGAAACTGGTTACATATCCGACAAAGCTCGATAAATATTAAATCCCGTTTGAATAATGAAATGTGATAGATACTGTAACATCCCGAAATAGGATGTTGAAATATTTATTTTATGATCATTATAAGGCCTAGAATATGAAAATATGCATGTGTTAAAGTTTCATGAAGAAATTTTATGAGTAAGGTGTCCAATTGGAAAATAATGACTAAATTGAATAAATTGTAACACTTGGGTTCTAGAAGCAATTTGCATGAAATTGCTTTAGATTATTAATTAGAAGCTCTTAAAGAGAAAATTTCCCAATTTCTAAGTTTTTGGACAAAAATGGGCATGTATGGATAAAATTTGAAAGAAAGGGCTTAAGGGTATTTCGGTCATTTGGCTAATTAATGAAATAAAATGGGAAAATAAGCCAAAAATCAGCCCATTCTCTCCATGTTGCTGCCGAAAATTAGGGTTCTCCATAGCTAGGATTTTCAAGCTTTCCAAGCTTAATACTAAGTGCTCCCAAGCCCCGTTTTTAATGTTCTTTGTATTTTTAAAATCCCGATAACTTACTCTCTCCATTTCTACCCATATTTTGTGTTAGGGTTCATGTATGTAAAGTGACCCATGTGTGACATGTTTATTCTTTGATTATTTATGGAGGAATATGAAAGTTTAAAGGATGGTGAACAACTTTTACTAAGTGATTTTTCATGGAAATGGCTTTAGGGACCATTTTGTAAAATTTGTAAAAATGGGTAGAAAGATGAGAAGTAATGGAAAATTGTGGGATGCCATAAGAGGGAAAAACTTTTGGCTAGGCTTGGGTAACCTTGAAATTTCATGCATTTCATTATACAAGCCTAGGGACTAAATCGTAAATAATGTGAAAGGTTAGGAGCAAAATGGTCATTTTTGTCTGGGGGTGAGATTTAGGCTCGAAAAGAATAATGTGTGGTATTAATGATTCATTTTTATTGTTATAGACCTCGAGGAACAAATTTCGAAGGTCGATTGAGGAAAACGAAAGGTTTCGGAATAACTAAAACGCAAAACCGAAACGAGTACCAGGTAGGTTTGAATAACTCAAGTAAACTCCTAATATGCCTAAATGCATGTTTTATGGATGTATGATAATTATATATAATGATGGCATGAAAATCCATGAAATGTGTTAATAATGATGACAGGATGATAAATGTCCCGGTTGAGGTTAAAAAGGAAATTCGATGGATATACCATGGCTTACGTGACTTGAGATCCTGCATGTGTTACAGAAAAGGATTTAGCCCAGACGGGTAATCCATTGATCTCAAGATAGAAAGGATCTAGCCCGGACGGGTGTTCCTCGAGTGATCAAGCCTCCCGAAGAATATCTGTGCATTATGAATTTATCCCAGACAGTAATCTGACTAGGGTTTGAATTTAGCCTGGACTGGTAAATCATATCCAAGCTCATTAAGGGTGTTTGTCGCTACAAGGAATTTAGCCTGGATTGGTAATCCCGACATTACCCAATGAGTTTATATTACGGGGGATTTAGCTTGGACTGGTAATCCCACCGTAAGTTGTGAGGTTCGCGGGAGTGCGTACACAAGATGATCGCTCTTATAATTTGATGGTAAATGGATAATCCATCGAGATTTTCGAAAAGCTCAACAGGATTAACATGAGATATAAAAATGGAAATGTTGGATGATGAGCTCACCTAAGAAAAATTTCATAATATATTGATAACCTGTTGATTGAGTACATGTGATAGGGAAACCATTTCATGCTTGTTGGTTATATTGCCTAATATGGTTGTATGCTAATTAATCGGTAAGTTTACTTTCCAGTTATTCGGGCTTACTAAGCATGTAACTGCTTACCCCTCTCTTTTCCTTGTCTAGTTATAAGAGCTCGAGGACTTGTAGAGATTGGAAGACGGTTGGAGTATTGTCAACACTATCATCTTGTCTAGCTTTGGTATATAGTTACTTTCACTTTGGTTCAATGGCATGTATAGGGCTTTTGTTATTTTGTTATATGTGTCATTTGATTTGCCAATATGAAGGCTTGTAAATGTATACATATTCACTTGTATATGGCCATGGGAATTGGCTTATTTTGATGTAGGTTATGACCTACAAATTTATGCATGTCTATGTTCAATTGTTCTAGTGAGGATGAAATATGGTATATCACATTTAGGTACGTGTAATGTGACCAAATCACATGGGATGGATAGGCCATAATTGGCAAAGAGTTATGTTAATGAGCCAATCTTAAAAGTGTTATAAGACACAGAAATCCCTAATACAAAGGGGTTAACCTAGCATGTGTAAAACCGATGAGATGAGGTTTACATGCAATGAGATTTATAAAGGTCGTTTAAAGTATGATTAGGTCATGTTAACTATTATTAAAACCTATAAGTGTGTATGGATGTTAGAGGGTGACCAAAGGCTTGAAAAATAGCCTAATAAGGTCCACACAGGTAGACACACGGACATGTGTCTAGGTCGTGTGTGACACATGGATAGCACTATGGCCATATCGTATAGTCGTGTGTCCCCTACACTTAAAATTTTTAAGTCAGAATACATGGTAGTAAACATACGGGTAGAGACACGACCGTGTGTTTCAACCGTGTGGTGGACACGGTCTAGTACATAGGCGTGTGTCTTGGCCGTGTGCCACTAAAAGCATACTGATGTCATAAATAGAATGCTCGAGTTTTTGGACACAGGTGACCACACGGGCGTGTCTAGGCCGTGTGAAAACTCCTGTAGGTTCGAAGTAGAAAATAAATTCAATTAATTCCACACGGGTAGGGGACACGGGCGTGTCCCAAGGCACATGGGCGTATGCATTGTCTCCATATGGGCGTGTGAGACATTAACCTAGAAATTTTCTTAAATTTTCCTTAGGGCCTCGGTTTCGTCCCAAACCATTCTTAATATATGTTTAGGGCCTCGTAGGCCCATAATAAGGACACTAAGATGTGGTTTGATTGGTTTCAAATTGAAACAAAATTTTATAACCTGTCTTTCTCGAAAATGTTTGAGTACATGCCTGGTAACGCCTCGTACTCGGTCCCGATCTTAGGTACGAGTAAGGGGTGTTACAGATACATTATTTTCTCGTATTGATTATACTCCTACATATGTTGCGGGCATTATAGCTCGAACGAGCATCCTGTTAAAAACCTTCTCGAGCATTCCTGTTACATGGTTCTTGCGAGCATCCTGATCAGTAGTGATCCTACATGTGTTGCTCACTACCGCAACTCTTTGTGAGTGTCCTGTTAAACGATTTGATCGGTTGTGATCCAACATTTATTGCGGGCACAAACATAGCTCTTCGTGAGTGTCCTGATATATTCTCTTATGAGTTTTCTGACATGGCTCACTTGAACTCCTTGTTATGCTATCTGGAGCTCCTTGATAATAACTCTTCCGAGTTACCTATTAAGCTTAATGAGCTTCCTGTTATAGACTCTTATGAGTTTCCTATTATATAGCCCAGAGAAGCTTCCTGATAGGCTCTTCGTGAACTTCTCGATTAATGGTTCTTTGTGAGCTTCTTGTTACATGGCTCGAGAGAGTGCTTCCTAATTTTGTGTCCTAGTGGGTACCCCTGAATATGAGTTGACGAATTTCTAATTTTTACACTTAGGGTGTACTACTTGTGTATCCATCGATGTTTTCAATGATTCAACGGGCAAAATCCTGACATGAGAAAGTATTAACATGAAATGAATTAATACATGTATTTGCTTGAAATACATGAAATTGATGTTACAAGATATGTCGAAATACAAAAGGATATATATGAACATGAAATTTGTTTGATGAATATGTTCATTCATGATTATAGATTTGTACACCTTGAGTGTATTACCCGAGTGACACTAACATTTCAAATGATTTAATGGGAAAAGTTCCAACATGAAATAATCTAAACTCGAGATGAATTATTATGAAAATGTACTTGAAATACAAGGATATGATTTGTATATGTTATATAAAAACATGATGTGGAAAGTACATGTACATGGAAATCTAATTATTGTTGAGCCCATACATGTTTCTTGATATTTATATGAAATATATGACTAATACATGTTTCTTGATATTTATATGAAACATATGTCTAATAAGGGTGATGAGGATATGTGTTAAGGATTGTGACCAAATTGGTTGATTGTGTTTTTCATGTTTATCTTGAACATGAATGAATGGTAAGTTAATTACCATGTTATACGAACTTATTAAGCATTTCATGCTTACTCTATTTTATTTTCCCCTATTCTATAGCAGTTCAGAAGCTTGTTGGATTGGAAGCTTGGCGGAGATTACTCACACTATCCATCGGCCCATTTTGGTATATATGGTAAATCAATTATGGTTATAATGGCATGTATAGGTTAATTAACCAAAATTGGCATGTAAATGTTTTGGTTACAACTAGCCATTGAAATGGCTTATGATGAACATGTTTTGATATGTATAAATATGGCTTTGACATGTTTGGTGTGTGCTTAAATGGTTGATTGATAGAAATCTTGTTGGCATATTGATGATTAATTTTAGCATATTTGGTAAAATATGCATATAGGTGAATTTGATAAGTTAAGTAAGTTTTTATATTTGGTTACGTGATGGTAAAGTGTCATCTGAGGTGCGTAATAGTACATAGATTGTATGTGATGATATGTCATGCATGAGAGTTGGCTTTCACTTGAATTAATTGTTTTAAAATGGCTTGCGAATATGTTAAAGTATTGGTATAGGAGGAAGACAAAATGGGTGAGAAATGAAGCTTAGAAAATAGCCTATTTTTGTCCTCAAGGGCGGTGTCTTAGCCGTGTGGATTGGTCGTGTGATCCCTGCACCTACACACGACCTAGCACATGGGTGTGTGGAATGGCCATGTGACCCAAGTCAAAGAGTTACACGGCTTGAGACACGGGCGTGTCCCTGGCCGTGTGAGCCACATGGCCTGACCACACGGGCATGTGACCCCTGCATCTAGGAAAAAAATTGAGATTTTGCGAAAAATTCTCTAAGTACCCGATTTAGTCCCGACTCGTTTTTAATGCATGTTTTGGACCTTGAGGGTTTAGATAAGGGACTTTATGATTGATTTCTAACATGGATACTGTGTGATGTAGATATTTGTTATTTAATTTGTAAGTTCTGCTAATGCTTCGTAACCCTATTTCGAGAATGTTTCGAGACGGTTTCAGGTTAGGGGTGTTACATTTTATTTATTTATTTGTGCCAATATACTCGAGATTTCTTAGGCACTTTTATAAGGATTATAATAGTCATACTACACTGTTTCAATAACCATGGATTTTACCGAGTATTTTCTATTTAATTTGAACATCCTATATTTCTAAAAATATAATTACCTATTTGTATCTACCTTTATCACTTGGTATATTTAATCTCTTTTTCCTACTTATAGTTTAATGAACTGAACTAATTAGTCTAAATATAAACAACCTAAATTTAATTTCATGCTAAATTTACCATTTAAACAAATAACTTAGGTATACTCCTAACCAAACACTTGTATTTCTATAAGCTTAAACACAAACATGCAATAACAAGAAAAACTTAAAAATTTAAAACTAAAAAAAAAAGGAAAATAACTGAAAACAATTTTTTTTTTGAATTTTTCTAAGTCACCCCACACTTTATTTGGTACATTGTCCCTATTGTGTAATTAAAAATATAAAAGAAAAAGGTTACCCGATTGGCGTAATAAATGCATTGCAATTGGTAGGACTACTCATTCTTTCGGTTTTAGTTTGCAATGTTAGTGTCGTGAAAAATTGTGGGGTTCTTAGAAAAAAAATTAAAAGCACTAAAAAATATATAGAAAATACTAAATCCTAACTAATTAAAACTAATATAGAAAATAAAAACTCATCTCAAATAAAGTTCAAATTTCAGAATAAATTGTTCGTAATTAATTAGAATAAGGATCCAACTCAACTACTAGCTTCCAAATTCTCATTTTTTCTTTTGCTTGACATGATGGACTTTATTGTTTTCATTCGTGGTCGATGTATGATTGTTTTGCTTCCTTGTTGTTACCTCCCTCAGGTTATTATATTGAGTACTGTTGCCTTACGTTGTATTATGCCTACCGCTTAATGTTGATCTTTCAATTTCTCTCTTCATCTGGTTTTTCGTATTCCCATTTTCAGTTGTGTTGTTGAACAGTTGTGTGTATGGTGCCGTCCACGAGATATTTTTTTATGCCATATCTTCTAGCGTAGTGTTTCACAATTGGCTTGATGTAGGCAATCCCTTGCACTATATATACAAGATGTACTTGAATGTCATCCTCCCTTAATGTAGCTTGATCTTCGTTTTTGTTGCTAGCTTGCCATTGATTTGTGGGCTTAATGGTCTTGGTGCAGAAAAATTATGGCTAATCTTATTTGAATTGCAAAAATTATCAAAATCAAGATTTTAAAATTCTGTTCCATGGTCACTCCTTACACAAGAAATAGAGTAACCTTATTCATTTTTGAAAATGTGATAAATTTTTCTAAAGCCTTACATGTAGTACTTAAGAAAAGAATTAAAGTAAATCTAGAATAATCATCAACAAGTACAAATGAATATTGTTTTCCACTCAAGCTAGTTGTTCTAATTGGACCAAAAAGGTCTATGCAAATTAGTTGAAGAACTTTACTGGTAGACACATCATTAATAGGTTTAAAGGAAACTCTTCTATGTTTACCCTTGGTACATGCATCACAAATTTTGTCTAAATCAAAGTCAATTTTAGGAAGTCCTCTAACTAAGTCATTTTTAAGTAATTTGTCCAATATACTTATACTAGCGTGTTCTAGTTTTCTATGCCATAACCAAGAAGAATTTTCATTTTTGGCAATAAAACAAACATTTGAATTATGTAATTCATCTAGATGCACCATATAAATGTTTCCTATTTTATGACCTACAAGCATAATCTTATTAGACACAATATCAACAACTTTGCAATTGTTTGACTCAAAAATGACATTGAGACCTTTATCACACAATTGACTAATACTTAATAGAATATGCTTAAGATCGTTGACATAAAAAAAATTCAATAAATATTGAAGAGTTTTTACCAATAAAGCCAATTCCTTCTATTTGTCCTTTGCTGTTGTCACCAAATGTAACTTCTCCTCCACTTTTTGGCTTCAATTTAATAAAATCACTCTTGTCATTGGCCATATGTCTTGAGCATCCACTATCAAGGTACCATTAGTGTAACACCCTTAACTCGTATTCGTCGCTGGAACAGGGTTATGAAGCATTACTAGAGTTTTCAAATCAAACGAACATAAATTTCAAACATTTCAAATCATATCAATAATCATATTAAAGCTAATTAAAATCATACATATTGTCTCTTATACGAGCCCTTGAGGCCTTAAATACGTATTAGAAATAGGTCGGGACTAAATCGGAAACTTCAAGAATTTTTAGAAAAAAAAAAGAAATTTTCAACACTACAGGGGTCACATGGCCAAGAGACACGCCCGTGTCTCAGGCAGTGTGGGTATTCAAAATAGGGACACATGTTCGTGTTTCAACCCATGTTCGTACCCGTGTAACTCACTAACTTGGGTCACACGACCAACCCACACGCCTGTGTGCCAGCCGTGTACTAGGCCGTGTAATAGTCTGGCTTGCAATCCTTCAAAAGCTACTGGAGACACACAGCCGTGTCACTTTGCTGTGTGTCACACACGTCTGTGTCTCTACCCGTGTGGACAAAAATAGGCCATGCTACAAGCCATTTTTTTCACCTAAACTAGCATGTACCTATAACAAAAAATGCACATATGCACATGCCTTAATAAGGCACCAAAATAAAGTATAAACAAGTCATATACATATGATATAACATCATACAACTAATAATCCTTTAGGCACCTCAAATGACAATATATAAACATGTTTAACCATGTATTCAAATTGGCCAAAATGACTAACTAACTTTCAACTAAACTTGCATTAATTCAAACCATTGAATTAACTTACCAAAGCTTATCAAATGGTACAAAATATGTCATTCATAACAATATACCAAACCATAACAAGTTATAAGGCTTATACAATGTGCATATTTATCTATCACAAATCAAACATGTTAAACCAAACATTGACCATAATAAGGTTAATATTTACATGCCATAAACTAAGCTCATATCAACATCAAAATGCTAAGTCACAAGCCAAGCCAAATGGCTATTCCAACAACCAAAACACATGGCCAACATTAGCCAAAATACCTATACATGCTATTATAACCAAAATTAAACATACGTAAGTATCAAAAGAGCTGATAGATAGTGTGATAGATCTCCGACACTTTTTAACTCTAATGAGCTTCCGAAAACTACAAAACATAAAAAAATTAACACAAAGTAAGCATGTCATGTTTAGTAAGTTCGTAACAAGTACAATATAATATTTCTACTACAATATACAACTACAAAGCATGTAAACTCAATCCAACATGAGAATTACTAATTCAAAAACTTATATAAGTTGTAACACCCCTAACCCATATCCATCATCGAAACAGGGTTTCAGAACATTACCGAAACATTCAAAACATTACCGAAACATTCAAAACACTTTACAATTTATTTACATAAATTGCTATTCAATTACTGAGATAATTCAAAACTTCCCTTAATTAGACCTTCGAGGCACAATACGAGCATTACAATCAAGTCAGGACTTAATCGGATACTCATAAAATTTTTGGCGACATTTCAAAAATTTTCCAATGTTGCAGGGCTCACACGGCCGTGTAGTCTAGGGACACGCCTGTGTCGTCAGACTGTGTACTACACATGCCCGTGTCCCTAACCCGTGTAACTCTCTGACTTTTAAGGCATGAAGAAATTGAAGTCACACGACCAAGTCATACGCCTATGTGCTAGGCCGTGTGGTGAATTTTATTTTCAAATTTTAGGTGAAGTTTTCACACGGCCGTGTAACACGCCCGTGTTCAAGGCCGTGTCAACCACACGGTTGAGACACATGCCCGTATGCCCAATTCTGAGCATTTTGTTTCTCATTTTTTTAAGTTGCAGGGGATACACGGCTAAATGACACGCCCATGTACTAGGCCGTGTGTCACACATGGTCTAGACACACGCCCTTGTGTCTACCCGTGTGGACAAAATAAAGCCACTTCTAGCTTCATTTCTCACCCAAAATGACACCAATGACCTGCACTTAAACTCACATCCAAATACTAACCATTTCAAGCATTCAAGTTAACCAAACTCTATCATTCAACATGGCATACCATTACATGCATACCTCATAATCTTGGCTTAGTCTATGTTAGACATAATAGATCAACTACTTAACACACTTGCAGTTACCATAGTATGATATTACAAATATATCAAAACAAACCATTACTAGCCATTCCAATAGCTAGATTACAAGCATCATTTACATTTACATGC
Organism: Gossypium longicalyx; assembly: GCA_025698465.1. NCBI lineage: Eukaryota > Viridiplantae > Streptophyta > Magnoliopsida > Malvales > Malvaceae > Gossypium > Gossypium longicalyx. Next base: position 52,200,127 of record CM046995.1, read on the forward strand.
CAATATGGCCAATATATCCTATACATGCCATTACAACCATAATTGATTTACCATATTGTACCAACATGGGTAGATAGATAGTGTGAGTGATCTCCGCCAAGCTTCCAATCCACCAAGCTTCTAATTTACTATTAAACAGGGAAATAAAACTAAGTAAGCATAAAATGCTTAGTAAGTTCGTATAACATGGTACTTAACTTACCATTCATTCTATTTTGATGTAACTATGTAAGGCATATTCAATCAATTTGAACTTAAGCTCTACACACATCCTCATTTCCCTTTATTAGTCATATATTCCATAATAACATCAAAACATATATGGGCTCAACAACAATCAAGTTTCTAAGCACATAAGCTTTCCACAACATGTATTCATTCAACATGCATAATTCATCTCATTATTACAAGTATAATTTCATACTAGTTCATTTCGAGTTCAGATCATTTCGTATAAGAACTTTACTCATATTACTCAGAATATCAAGGTCACGATTAGTACACTCAAGATGTACAAGTCTATAATCAAGAATGAACGTATACTCATCAAATAAAGTCCATGTACAATTATCATCATCTCATGTTTTCATATATCATTTGTCATGCATCATCATTTTCTTGTATTTCAGTCGGATACGTGTAATAACTCATTTCTTATTCATATATTCTCATGTCAAGATTTTTACCCGTTGAATTTATCTGAAATATCGATGGTTACACAAGTAGTACACCCGAGGTGTACAAATTAAGATTCATCAATTCATATTCAATTATACCCATAAGGTATTATTTCAAAGAGTACACTCTCAAGCCACTCTTATATACAATAGGATTACTAGTCCAGGCTAAATCCTTTTTATGACATATGCTCTAAAGAACTTGATCTGGATTACCCGTCTGGGCTAAATCCAATCCATAACATATGCTCGAGAGGGCTTATATCAGGACTACCTGTTCGGGCTAAATATTTTCAGAAATGAGGTCAATAGGATTACTCGTCCGACCTAAATCCCACCAGCAACAAATGTAGGACCTTATTCATCTTGGGAAATCACATTTATCCATCGATTTTCATTTATTCAAACAGAATTTAACATTTTTCAAGTATTATCGGGCATGTGATTATTTCATGCATCTATAATCATCCATATAATTCAAATGATCACATTCCACATTCATTCCAAGCATAAAAGTAACATTTTCATCATTTATCCTTTATCATCTATCGGGTATTATCATTTAATTTAAACAATTTTATTTATCGGGCTTGATCAGATATGTAATCATTTCACATATTTATGACATTTATACAATTTACATAAACACAACCAATGCAAGCATGTAAATAAACAAAATTTAGTTACACGAACTTACCTCGACAATGTTCGTGTACATAACATTTACAAATCCGACATTTTCCTCCTTTCCTCGTTCTAGTTCCAAATTTGGTCTATCTAGATCTATACAAGTAAATTTAACATCAATTTATCATATTTTATATTCAAGTGGACTCAATTTTTATCTTAGGCAAAATTACCATTTTACCCCTAATTTTCTCGTAAATTCTCATTTCGTCTCTAGGCTCAGAAAATAAAATTTTTGCAATTTACTCTCTATTCCAAGCCTAACCAAAATCCCATTAAAAAAATTACAGCACATGTATTCATAAAAATTCAACATTTTTCTTCAATTTCAGAACTTTACATTTTAGTCCCCAAATCATGTTTTCATCAAAGATCACATTGTAAAAGTTGTTTATCTATCAACAACCTTTCATTTTCTACCATAAATTTCTAATTTTCAGCATATACATCCATGACCCATTTTCCATACTTTGATAAATTCTCAAATTGATCCCCCAAATAGATAAATTAAGCTATCTCGATTTCAAAAATATCAAAATTACTAAAAACGGGACAAGAAAACTTACCCAATTTGGCCATGAAAATTTCTTCTCTCTGTCCTAGGGTTTCCATGTATTATTTTGGGGAAGAAGATGATGAATTTTTTTTATTTCTATTTAATTAATTTATCATCTTTAATAATTTTGGTTTCCAATTAGCCCCTAACCTTTTTTCTAATTTTCCATGGATGAATCATCCAAAAATATCTACTAATTTTTTATTAATGCTCTAATTACCATATAAGAACCTTAAGTTTTGAATTCCATAGCTATTTGATCCTTTTAGCTACTAGAATTCAACTTTTGCATTTTATGCGATTTGGTCCTTCCCGTAAATAAACACATAATCGGTAAAATTTTCTTATCAAAATTTTCACATGACATTTCTAATATGATACGGATCATATAATAAAAGAAAAATAAATTTTATTTTCAGCTCGAATTTGTGGTCCCGAACCACTGTTCCGATTTCATTGAAATTTGTGCTGTTACATAAGTACATTCATTCTCTTAACTTTCACAAGGTACACATTACTTATCTTCCATCAAACTAACGCAATTTAAATTGAATGCTCTTACTGAATTTCACACGAGGTAATAATACAATGGTTGACCTATCCCTTTTCGTAATTCGAAAACCGAAGTTATCCCTTTTCATAGTTCGACAGCCGAAGCTATCCCTTTTCATAATTTGATGGTCGTCACCATCTCTTTTCATTGTTCGATGGTCGTCACTATCCCTTTTCATAATTGATAGCCGGAGCTATCCCTTTTCATAGATCAATAGCCGAAGCCATCCTTTTTCATAATTTGATGGTCATCACCATCCTTTTTCATTATTCGATAGTCGTCACCATCCCTTTTCATAATTGATAGTCGAAATTGTCCCTTTTCTTAGATTGATGATCACTGTTACATTGTTGAACTTTCCCATCAACACGTAATTTAATAATATGCAATAATAGCATTTAAATCATAATTGAAAACACTATTTAGATGTACGAACTTACCTCGACAATAAATGTAGGAAATGAAGCCGACTAGTCTGAAACTTTTTCTTTGCCTCGATCTAGAGCCATACGGGGTTTATCTTGATCTAAATGAATAAATTCAGCTCAAATAAATAATCATTCTATTCAATATAACCCAAATTCAAATTTTAGGAAAATTACAAATTTTCCCCTATACTTTTGATTTCTTTTCAATTTACTCCGTAGCTCATATAATGAAAATTCATGCAATTCATGCTTAGCCCTCTAAAGATGAATTCCATATAGGTCCCTAGCAAGCCTTATAATTCATTTATTTCACAAATTCACCATGTATAATTTCTATTTTTCAATTTAACCCCTATTTGACAATTTCATAAAAAAATCACTTAACAAAAGTTATTTATCTATCAACAAATAATCATTTTCTACCATAAAAACATCAAAACAACATAATATCATTCATGGAAAAACCCTAACCTTTTAACAATTTTACAAATTAGTCCCCGAGCTAGTTAGATTAAGTTACAATGACTCTAGAAACATAAAAATCATTAAAAACGGGATGAAAAATTGCTTACATGCACAAGGTAGCCTAGCTGAACCTTCAAATCACCAAAAATGGTGTTTTCTTTTTCCAAAAATCGGTGAAACAAAGTGAAAAAGATGATATCAAAAATTTTGTTTTGTTTTACTTAATTAATTAATTAACTTATTAAACCTTTTAATTAAGCTTTGAAAAACACTTGTATAATGTCCATAAATGTCCACTCAAATTAAAAATGGTCTATTTACTATCCAAGTGTTCCAACATTTAAGTTCCATAGCTATTTAGTGCTTTTAGCCTATAGAACTCTAATTTTGCACATTTTTCAATTTAATTCTTTTTATTGAATTAAGTAGGCAAACAATAAAATTTATTAACAAAATTCTTATATGGTGATACTAACATGTTGTAGACATTATAATAATAAAATAAATATTTCGACGTTAGATTTGTAGTCCCGAAACCACTATTCCAATTTCACTGTGAATGGGTTGTTACAATTAGTTTGTACTTGTGAAGCAATTCTCCTTTCCTTATAAGCAATTCTCCTAAATTTTTTGTCCTTTCGTAAACCATTTTGAAAGAATCTATTTGTCTTAAGTAACACTAAGTCCTTTAGGGACCCATATACTCTTAACAAATTTTCCTTTATAAAATCTTGAGGGACCTCTATGTTTACAGAACTTAAAGATTGTTCCAATAAAGTTTGATCCTGAGCTCTCTCCCTTTTTAAAACTTTTTGGAGATACTTTGTTAGATACAACTTTTTCCTTTTCAAGTAACTTAATTTGCTTTTGATGATCATCATGAACTTTTGAAAGTAAATTCTGCAAGTCTTGGTCATTTTTCTCAAAATCATTTATAATAGTTTACATATCATGAATTTTACTTTAAAGTTCATGATTGGCTTTGGAGAATGAACTATTTTCATCTTTTAATTTTAATTTTTTTATATTTTGAAACCATAATTTCAAACTCCAAACCCAACTCATCATAGGCATCTTATAACTCATCAAATGAATAAGAAATTGAATTAGATGAGTTAGAAGTTATGTTAGAATCATCAATGGCCATAAGGTATAGGTTGCTACTTCTAAATCTTTTTCATTGGAGAAATCATCATCACTCCATGAGCCACATTGGACTTAAGTTTTTGTTTTCTTGATCCCTTTTTCTTCCATTGAGGACAATTAAACTTGATATGTCAAAATTTATTGTTGGGCCACACGGCCGTGTCACACACCAGTGTGGGGCGTTCTCAACCCATGTGTAATTCAAAATTTAAAGCCCAGTGGTGACACGGTCTCAGACACGTCCGTGTGTCCAGGATGTGTGTCACACACGGTCGTGTGCCAAGCCATGTGTGATATTCCTTCGCTTCTCCCAAGCCCGTGTGTGAGCCCGTGTAACTCATTAACTCGTATTTAAATTTGACCAATTAACTCTAGTATTTATGTAACAGCCCAATTTTGGGCCTAGTCGAAACAGTGGTTTTGGGACCACTAATCCGAAGTTATAGAAAGTATTTTATTATCATTTTTGAGTTATAACATGTTTATGTTAGTGCATGAAAAATTTGGTGAAGTAATTTTAGCGTTTGTGAGCTTAATAGCGAAAAAGGGACTAAATCGCATAAAGTGAAAATGTCTTGAATTGATAGCTAAGGGTGTTATATTGCCATGAAACTTAAATTGGGGGTCTTTAAAGGGAAAATAAACCCTTAAATTAGAGGTGACCGGCCATGGGGGGGGCAAAATGAGACATGTTGACTAGGTTAGGTGGGTTTTTGTGACTAAATTGGTTAAAAATAAAATTTAATAAAGAGAAAATGATATTTTATTTTCTCTCATCTTCTTCCCACCGTTCATACCAGCAAAAGAGGGGTTTTAAAACTTCAAAAATTTCAGCCATTCTCTATTCTCATAGGTAAGTGATTTTGATAGTTTTCTTGATGATTTTTGCATTTTTGGACCCCTTGTAACATGAGCTTTCAAATGAGGGAACTATTTTGCAAAATAGTTGAAAGTCTAGGGTTTTACCATGAGAGTGTTTATGTTTTTTTTTTTGAAATTTTATGGAAGAAAATGAATCATGGTTGTGAAATAAACAACTTTTGTGAAAAGATTTCTCATGAAAACCCTAAAAGGGCCATTTTGCATAAGTTGTAAAATAGGTGATAAATGTGTGAAATAATGAGAATTTTGGGATGCTCCTAGTAAAAAATATTTTATTAGACTTGGTTAATAAGGAAATTCGATAAAAATCAATTTTCGGACCTAGGAGTAAAATGGTCATTTTGTGAAAGTCTAAGGACAAAATGGTTATTTTGCCCAATTATGAATTTTCGAGTGTTTAGATTATTACGTTGATGAAATGAATGAATTTCTATCATTTTAGAATAAGAATTACAAAATTCGGGCCTAGACCGGGGAAAAGCAAAGCTAGTAGACTAAGCCAAACTAGCCGCTACATTTTGTAATCCGAGATAAGTTGTATGTAAATAATACAACTACATTGATATTATATGTGTTTGAATTAATATAGCATAAATTCCTTGTTTACGGAAATGATTATGCATGGTGAATATTGAGATAATAGAACTCTCGTTTGAACCTTAGGAAATAAATCAGATATTCATGCCACGACATTTGGGTTATTTGTGTGCCAATGTAAGACATGTCTAGGACATGCATCGGCCTCGTGATGTAAGCCAGTGTAAGACATGTCTGGGACATGCATCGGCTATGAGATGTGTCAGTGTAAGACTATGTCTGGGGCATGGCATCGACACGAATATATGAGAGCTAGTGTAAAACCATGTCTGGGACATGACATCGGTATTATACCCTATGTTAGGGGCTTAGTGAATATCCGATAACATTTCAAATGGTTCAACGGTGAGAGTTATATTTTAAGTTAAATGAGAAAATTATAACCATGTTGTGAGTGGTACAGGTACCCATTTGAAATGTATGAGATATGAGCTCAATATATGCTATGTGAATTGTATTGGATAGTGATAAGTAAGTTGTGCTTATGCCTACTTTTGTATTATGAGAATGATGATGAATGGTAAAGTTATTGTTATATTCACTTGCATGCAACTTACTAAGCTTTATGCTTACTCCCTTTCCTTTCCATTTTCTTATAGTGCCTCCAAAGTAGCTCCAGGATCATTGCTTACGTCGGAGAAGCCAGTCACACTATCAACTAAAGCAGTTGGTATAGTTATATCTCTCATTTTGATTATGGCATGTATAGGATCTTGGCTTTTGAGTTTTGTGTCATTATTTTGGGGCCAAATGTGTTAGCTTAAACTAGTACTTGACTCATCTTGTATAAGGCCATGAATAATGGCTAATATTGAAAGTTGATTTATGGATGAAAGGAAATCTTTCATGAATGTGAAAATTGTTAGCATGGTCGTATATGTATGCAATGTATATAGGCGTTAGCTATGGTTGTTAGGTTGAGAAATCATATTTAGATAGACTTTGATATGTTGGTTGGCATTAGATTGTGTTTCAGGGTGGCAAAAGGCTTGGTTGATAGCCTTATTTTTGTCCACACGGGTGCCCGTGTGTCTACGTCGTGTGTGACACACGGTCTGCCCCATAGGCATGTTGATAGGTCGTGTGTCCCTTGCACGTAAATATTGCAAATCAGTATGATGGTAGTAAATACACCGGTAGAGACACGGCCGTGTGTCTCAGCCGTGTGAAGAGCACGGCCTAGCACACGGGCGTGTGCCTTGGCCGTATGACCCTTAAGGATTGTTGACGTCAAAAATAGAATGTCAAGGTTTTTAGACATGGGCTAGGACATGGGCGTGTCATGGTCATGTGAGGGACACGGGCCATAGACACGGGCGTGTGTCAGGCTGTGTGAAAACCCCTGTAGGTTCGAATTTGGAATTTAATTTACACGGGTGTGGGACACGGGCATGTCCTTAGATGCTTTGGCTGTGCGTGGCACACGAGCCATCAGCACGGCCATGTCATAATGACCACACGAGCGTGTTGCCCTTCCACACGAGCGTGGGCCCTGTTTCAAAGGTTATTTTTCTAAAATTGGTTAATGACCCGAGCTGGTCTTGAATAAATTCCAAAGGTCGTTTGAGGCCTTGTAGGCTCATGTTAAGAAGTTTAGACAAATTTTGGAAAATGTTTTAAATTTGGTAAAGTCTTGATGATTCGAAAATGTTGGAATGCATGTGTTTAAGTGAGGTAACGCCTCGTATCCTGTCCCGATGTCGAACTCGGGTGCAGGGTGTTACAATTTACATAGCCTAGGACATGCCCGTGTGTTCAGGCCGTGTATGCCACACGGCCGTATGGCCGTGTGGACTACCTCAGGCCGTATAACAATTGAATTTGGAAAAAAATTAAGTCCTAGGAATCACATGGCCAAGGACACGCTTGTGTGTCCAAGTTGTGACCTACACGGCCATGTCTTCACACCATGTAACTCACTGTAGAACACTCCTTTGTACACACAGCCATGTTGCCAGGCGTGTGACTGACTGTTGAATACAATCTTTTGCACACGGCTTGGGAGACGCCCGTGTGGGTCAAAAACATTTCTTTTAAAATTAAAATTACTTAATTTTAAATTAGCATACAATAAAATTAAAATAATTAACAAGATTTAAACACTCGGGTTACCTCCCGAGAAGTACTTTTTTAGAGTCTAAGCTGGACATTACGTTTTATGTGCATGGTTAGGGTAGTTCTCAGAGCCGAAGCTCCTCTTTCTCGTTATCAATTTTTATACAAGATAAGGTTTGAGTCGAGTTCTGTTTACCTTAAATGTGTCAGACTTAGAATTAGTTACCTCGACCGTACAATATGAGAAGACATTTAGTACTGTGAATGGGTTCGATCCATTTGACTCAAGCTCTAAAGGGGAAATTCGTGGATTTGTTTTGTCAAGCAGTTCTTTGTTCCCAACTTTTAATTGGTTCATACTCATCACTTGCACATCATGACATCACTTTGTCTCTACATCATGTTTTTTTCGGTTTCTCCTCAGTATGCACTCGCCATTCATCTAGTTTATCGAGTTGTATCATTCACTCTTCATATGTTGTTATATTTCTGTCACCTTGACTGAAACATGGCTCAATCATGTTTTCACGAGGGGTTTCCTACAAAGTAGGTTGAGCCCTGTGGTTATTAACATTAACAGAACATTTAATCTCATCTCGCTCACTAGAGACTCTCACAATCATGTGCTTGGAGAGTAATCTTTTCTTCACCTACACGAAGCACAAGCTCACCCGTACCAACATCGGTAATAGTCCTAGTAATGGCTAAAAAGGGTCGTCCTAAGATCAGATGTATCTCACTATCCTCATCCATGTCTAACACAACAAAGTCAATGGGGAATATGAATTTATCAATTTTCAAAAGCACATCCTCCATAACACCCTTAGGATATCTAATAGTCCTATCCGCTAATTGAATACTCATCCTAGTTTGTTTGGGCTTCCCAAGACCTAGTTGTTTAAACATTTTGTAGGGCATGACATTAATATTGACCCCAAAATTAGCCAAAGCATTATCAATATTTAAATTACCAATGAGACAAAGAATATTAAAACTTCCTGGATCTTTTAGTTTGTTGGGTAGTTTATTTTAGAGAATGGCAGGGCAAACTGCATTGAGCTTTACAGTTGATGAGCCATCTAACTTCCTTTTGCTTGCCAACAGCTCCTTTAAAAATTTGACGTAATTTGGCATCTGCGAAAAAGCTTCAACAAACGGTAAGTTAATATGTAATTTTTTAGGAGCTTAAGAAATTGACCATATTGTTCGTTCGTGTGGTCTCTCTTCGGCGCATTAGGATATGACACTCGAGGTTTGCATTCTTTGACAACTGGCTTTTGCTCTTTCTTAACTTCATCAACCTCATCATTGTTAACCACAATTTCTTGCCCTTGGTTCTTGTTAAGATTCAACTAACCCTTCCACATCTTGAACAGTAATTGTGTAAAGCTACTCCATTGGTTTAGTTTTAGTATTACTAGGCAAGCTACCTTGTGGTCATTTTGAAATTAGTTTAGCAAGTTGTTCGATTTGTTTTTCAAGCCCTTAAATTGATGCTTGGTGATTTTTCAGTGATGCCTCAGTGTTTTGGAAAAGAGTTTCTAACACCAAGATAAACTTTGTCAACATCTCCTTAAGGTTCAGCTTTTTCTTTTACTGATAAGGTTGTTAAAAGCCTAGAAGGGGTTGTGTCAATTGATTTCCTTAACCACCCCAAGAAAAATTGGGATGGTTCCTCCAACCTGCATTATAGTTATTACTATAAGGGTTATTTTAAGGTATAGAATTATTACCCATATAATTAACTTGCTCATTCTCTATACTACGACTGAAAGGTAAATATTTTGAATTATTAATTTCACCTCCATTTGTATCGCATTGCATCACCAGATTTACCTACGTGAAAAAATATAAATCGTCAATTTTCTTATTTAGTGCTTCTATTTGGCTTGCCTACATAGTAATCGCATCAATATTAAAAACACCAGCTACTTTATCGGTTTCGTCCTCATAACTTACCACTGATAATTATTCAGTGTCATCTCCTCAATAAACTCATAAGCTGCCTCAGGTGTTTTATTGTTCAGTGTTTACCAGTTGCTACATCAATTAACTACCTTGTTGAGGGATTTAAACCATTGTAAAAGGTTTGAACTTGTAACCATAAAGGTAACTCATGTTGAAGGCACCATCTCAATAAATCATTGTATCTCTCCCATGCATCATATAAAGTCTCTAAATTGATCTGAACAAGACAAGAGATGTCATTCCTCAACTTGGCTATTTTAGCCGGTGAGAAGTACATCAAAAGAAATTTCTCGATCATTTGAGCCCATGTAGTAACAGAACTTCGTGGTAAAGATTTTAACCACTGTTTTGCCTTGTTCCTCAACGAGAAAGGGAACAACCGTAAGCAAATGGCATCATCAGTGGCACCATTAATCTTAAAAGTATCGCAAATCTCTAATAAATTGGCCAAATGACTATTTGGGTCTTCATAATGCAAACCACCGAACTGAACATGGTGTTGTACCATCTGAATAGTGTTCGGCTTCAATTCAAAATTATTTGTAGCAATGGTAGGTCTCATAATACTCGATTCAGCCCTAGTTAGAGTGGGCTTGGCATAATCGTACATTGTACGAGGAGCAGGACACTTAATTACTCGCTGATTATTTTGATTATCAGCCATTTCCACAGTAGTATTGTTGTCCTCTTGTTCGTCTATTATATTTTGCTGACTCTGCCTTGCTTCTCTAATCTCTCTATGATTTTTGCGAGCAATACTTTCAATTTCACTGTAAAAAAGCAATAGTCCCGACGGGTTTCTTATAGCTATAAACCAAAAGAACCTGCCAGAAGCAAACAGAAGAAAAATTAAAATGTAAAAAATTAAATTAAAACAAAAATATAAAAATAAAATAAAATAAAAATGGCTAAATTAATAAAAATCAAGTGTTCCTAATATTTTAGTCCTTGGCAACAACGCCAAAAACTTGATGTATGTCATGTGAGTAACTAAAAATACGACAAAGGCAAGTGCACCTATCGATAAATAGTGTACCTATAGCGAGTAAAGATATCATATTCACGAGGATTAAAAGTATTAGTAATTACCATTTTCCTATTATTTATTCGACAAATTGGAGTTTTTATTTTAAACTAAGATTTACCAAATTAATCTAACTAAAGAACTCAACAGAGAATGAATCAAGAAAAGAATCAAATAATAACCAATGAGAGAAATAATACCCAGGAAAGAATCCACCTAGACTTCATCTATTATTATGAATCTAAATTAAATGATTTATTCATTTGGTATCTTGATTCGTAAAAATCCCTAAATTATGCTAATATCTCTTTCGAGAGTAAGAGCAACTAACTCTAGGTTGATTAACTGAAATTTCTTTCTAATTAAAACCCCTATTGTTGCATTAACTCGATCTATAGATTCCTCTATTAGATTTGACTTTAATTTGATAGATTTATGTCGTCCTATTTCTAGGATTGCATGCAACTCCACTCAATTATGCTAGATCTACTATTAAACAGTAACTTTTGCTTCTCTAATTAAGCACATTAAACATGAATTAATATCTCAAAAATATTAAAACAAGATATAAGCGCACATAACTGAGAAAAAGAATCAAGTATTTATCGCGTAAAACAAAAATTAAATAATAGAATTCATCATAGGGCTCATCCTCCCTAGGTATTTAGGGAATTAGTTCATAATTGTGAATAAAAGCATCTCAAAGTAAGAATAACCATAAAAAATAAAGAAACTTTTAAAAATTTCAAAAAAAACTAAAAGGAGGTCTTCAATCTTGCTGGAAATCCGCTTTAGAGTTGGCTCCACCATGTTTTCTTTGATATTCTCTGATGGCTCCCATCTCTCCTCTTTTGTTTGATATTTATAGACTTTAGGATGCCCAGAAAGCTTAAAAGTTATGTTTTTTTACGCGTTTGGGATGTAAGTCACAAAATCGACACGGTCTGGCACATGGCCGTATGTCCAACCCGTGTGGCTCACATGGCCGTGTGTTCAGCCTGTGTGGGAAGGCCCAGGCCTTGTAGCTCCTAAAATTAGCTCTATTTGTTCAATTTTTGCTCTTTTTACTCCTAAATGATCTCCTAAATATAGAAACATAAATTCAAAGGATTAGGAGCATAAAATTCACAAATTTGCATAAATAATCATCCATAAACACATTGATAACGAGATTAAAATATGTTACTTTTATCACTTATAACAAATGAATTTAAATTGTCAGTAGTTGCTCCAGCAATGAATGTGGCACATTGTAACTCAGACTCGACAATCAAGTTAAGTATCATGGTGTTACATGTTTTGCACCTTAAGGTCATTGAACTCATGTTTTGGCTTAATTAAAGCTTTGTTTAGGATGGTAACTTCCCTTGGGATTCCAATCTACCCTTTGAAATGACAAGCTGACTTATTTGGTTCTCTAGTTTCTCCATACTTGCCTTTCTTTCCTGTTGGAATTCAAGAGTGTTGGTGGAAAGGGTTTTACAAAGTCATCTAAAGACATACCTGAATATTGTGATTGTTGCATGAATGGACTAGGCTGATAATGTGGATTGAACTAGGGTCTTATTCTATAGCCTAAATTGAGGTGATCTCTCCACCTAAGATTGTATGTGTCAGAGAATGAGTCGTATCTTCTTTGAACTGATCCAAGAAAACTTCCACCGGTGTTAAATTGTTATAGGACATGCATTTGTCTCATGATTGGGTGTAGCACAAATATCACACTCTGTCATCAATACAACTAACAATATTAGCTATATCATTAAGTTTAGTTCCTAAGGAAGATACATTTACCTCGTGTACTCTCATTGGGTAATCAAGTATAATGATTGGTAGTTCTTAGCCATAGCTGAACTCATTAACTTGTTCACATTTCACAATATCATATAGTAATGTACTGACGGCCACTAACATCACTATTTGTTTAGTGCAAACACTAGAAACCTATACCCATGGTAAAAATTGTCGATAAAGGTATTATCAAATCAACTATAGTAGATAGTACCTATATCGACAGTTGTTACTTTGGCGACACTCAAACTGTCAGTATAAACTTTTAGACCTATTTCGACTGTCACATTTTTTTACAATAAAAAGGTGTTGTGATGTTACAAGTGCCAACGGTTATTTTTTTTTTCACCGAAATAGCCTTTTTAACCATTGGTATAGAGTTTTCAAACCTATAAAGACATTTTTAACCACAATTTTTAAATCGGCACTAAGTGATAGTTTGCTTGTAGTGAAAAGATGTTTTTTTTATATAATTTTTTATTACTAATACTATATTTTCCTTCAAAACTTTCCTTCAATTTTTTTCCAAATTCCGTATACCCTTTTCCTCCGTTCATTTATGATAACTCTATGATCCTGTTTTTCCTCCAAATAATCAAATATGTATCACATTTGTTTAAATATATTCTTTTACTTAGATTGATTAAAACTTGAGTAAATTACTTAACTATTAATTAAAATGTTTTGTATATAAATTATAAAATAAATTTTATTTATTTTTAATTTATTCATAAAATATTATAAAATAATTTAATATATTTTAATTGATACATTGAAATTTATAAATCATAAAAAAATATAATACATAATCTATTAAACTTTAATGTGTAGTAACCACAGTCGCGTCACATGAAATAGACATGATAATAAATATCATCAAGACCCATCCAAAATATAGATAAATTATTTCTTCATACCACTTTCTATCACCGAAACTGCTGTCATTTGTAAGCCTTGATTTTGCTGCCTCGCCATTTTTCCATTCCATCCTACATATTCCAAACAAATGGAAAAAAAAAAAAAAAGAAAAAACCAGCCATGAAAATGCATGGAATTAAGTGAAATATAAAATTAAGTATTTTTCTTTTTGTAAAAAAAAAATAAAGCGATCAAATATTGAATTTGTACATTATAATGAGTACCAAGGGACATTTGGAAGCAACGGTTTGTGAGGTAGCGATGTTCTTGACACAAGGCGCAGCACTCACAACAAAAATGAAGGCAGCAATCGTTGCAAGGCTTCTCTTCCAACATGTATTCATTCCTCAACCTGGAGCGATAGAAGCAGGAGTTGAAGCAACCACACCCCGTGACTATTGTAATTAATGCGTACAGTGTTCCAGTTGCTCCGCATGCTGCACCATATTTTATATATTAACCACTCCCCCATAATTTCTCATATAACTTGCATCTTATTCAATAAAAAAAAAAACTTACATGTTGTTCCATGGTCGACGATCTCAGCAATTTGTCAAAAAGTGATACAACCTATAAAAGAATTCGAAGTCAATAAAGTAACAACGATGAGAGTAGTTTTGAAACATCAGAAAAGCGGTCAGAGTTCGATCTAGTGTCGACCAAGGGCCCTTCTCAGCCGATTGCATGTAACCTTGGAGAGGATATTGGTGCCCCTGTGAGGTAATGGGAACACCAAGTGCTAGACCTTGCTGCCGAGTTTGGTTGGTTTGTCGAGTTATACTGCCTGCAAAAATTAAAAATGTTTTAAGGCTCCAAGGGAAAACAATGGTTTCATGTATTAAACTAACGAGAAATAAAATAGAATAATCTTGGCTGAAAAATTTATTCCAAAGTTTGACAAGTCAAGTCTATACATTCCATGAAGGCTAAGTAACCGAAAGAACACATTTTCAACAAATTAATCGGTCTCATAATTAATTTTAGGTCGCATTGAGATCATGAAAAGACTAACAAAAATAGATGTTGAGGAAGAGTCATGGGCGATCGGAGAGCAAAGAATAAGGTGAGGACAATATTCGTCGACAATATACCGGAAAGCATGCATTGGAAAGGTTTATGGACATTATTCAGCTTTCATGGGGATGTTATGGACGCTTTCATACCAGTCAAGAGAAACAAAGCAGGTAAAAGATTCGGGTTCGTAAGATTTAATAAAGAGGAGGATGCACAGAGGGAAATAGGCAGGCTCGATGGTTTTGTGCTGCTAGGTAAGAAGATATGAGTGAAGGAGGCCAGGTTCAGCAAGAACAGAAAAGTTTGGAGAAAAATAAACGAAAACAAATCTTCATGCCATAAACAGGAAAGACAGTTGAGAGCGGTGGAGCAACAGAAGGAGGTTGGGAGCACATCGGATAGCAAAGAGCTGAATGATACAAAAATTGTTGTTGGTCATATCGATAATGAACAACTATGTAAACTGCAACGATGCTTGATAGGGGAAACAACAACTCTTTGCAATCTCAGTAGCTTAATTGAAAGAATTACGAACATGGGCCTTGGAGAATTAATTATTAAAAAGATCCAGGGCAGATATTTCCTGATAGAGGTCCCAAATGAAGAGTTGATGGATATTATAAAACAAAGGGATTGGGCATATCTTAAAGAGTTCTTCATTAAGGTTGAGCCCTGGACAGAAAAGCTCCAAGTTTCGGAGAAAGCAATGTGGATTGAGATTGCAGGAATTCCCCTTCATTGCTGGAACTATCAAACAACCAAGAGAGTGGTCGAAATTTGGGGAGAGCTTGTCGCAATAGGTGAAAATTTCTCAATGATGAACAATTTCGAGAAGATGGACGTACTGATAATCACGAAGCAGGTTAAAAGGATTGACGAGGTTATAAAAATGGAGGTCGGTAAAGAAAATTTCTAGATTCGTATTACTGAAAGAGAGATGGTGGAAAATTTGAAGGAATATCACAAAAAGAATGGAGATCAAAAGGGTAGAGAGGAGGAAACATCATCTGAAAAAGAATCGGTAACAAAAACGGTGCCGAAAACATCACCGGAAGGGAGTCGAAGAGATGGAATTGTAGAAGTTATTGCAACAGACCTCGAAAATGAAGGAAGGGGTAGTGGGACGCAGGTATTGTCGGATGAAGGATTTATTGAGGATCACAATTCACAAGGAAACGTGTTGAGTATTCCTGGTACAGGGGAGACAAATGCAACATTATCTGTCAACATAATTTCAAGTTTAAATAATATGGGCTTGGGGTTGGGATTGGAGCAGCTTAATATATTGGAGATCTAATGTGAGGAGGTATGTGGTATAGGCTAGGTAACAAATGATGGAGTAGAGAACAATGTTTTGGGGGCCAATGTAGACAGGCAATTAGCTAACCAATTAAGGTGTGCTGATACGGATAGAAGCCCAAAATCTAAACAAAATAAAAATACGTCATCTGATTCAGAGAGCCAGAGGGGAAGGATTTTTTCATCGGAGATTGAAGGGGATATCATTCAAATCAGGCCAAGCAAAAGAAAGAAAAATGCTCTTAACAAAAAAATCAGGTCTATGTGTGAGATTCAAGACACAACACTCACATCAAAAGAGAAGCTGAAGAGGGACAGAGGGCTAAGAAAACAAAAAGGAAAGGGGATTTTGAAACCAGATGACAGTGTCGCAAATTTATCTCTTTCAGACTCCGATATCAGCAATAGAAGAAGAGTTTTGATAAGGGAAGCGAAAAAGAGTTGGGAGGTAGGGAAAAGACTGGGTTTTAGTGTGCATGGTGACGATGAACAAATCATTGGAGAAATCATGAAAATCGATGGGAAGCAGTAGGAACTTTCAAGAATGGAGATTGCGGGATTAGGGGAGACAGGTAAGTGGTTGATTTAGTATTGCTTGCTATCAATATAAGAATAGTATTAGGAGTATGAGAAGTATTACGTGGAACATCAGAGGGTTGGGATCAGCTCTCAAAATTGAAGCGATTAATAGACTTTTAAGAATGAATAGTGTTGATGCATGTTTTATTCAAGAAACGGAATTGGAATCGATGTCAGTGGAGCAGATTAGGAAAATATGGGGCAATGATGGGTTCGATTTTAAATATGCCGCGGCTGTAGAAAGGTCAGGGGAATTATTAACAATTTGGGATAATGATAGTTTAGTGGCAGAAGTCGATTTGTGTGAAAGGAGATTTATTGTAGTAGTAGGAAAATGGGTAGCGGAGGAGAAAGAGGTGACGTTGGTTAATGTTTATGCTCTAAACAATTTTACAGAAAAAAAAAGGTTGTGGGAAGAAATTTATGGTTTGAGAAACCTATTTTATAAAGCTTGGAGAAATGTGATTTTAGCAAAAATGGGTCAAATATTCAGAGTTGGCGATTTAAGACGATAAACAAAAAAGACATGTCAGTTGTGTGGAGAGGCATTGTCGAAAATGCTAAAGATGAGAAAGTGTCCAAACGGGTAAGGCCGGAAGCTTTTTTTTTGGAAAATAGGAAATGGAAAATCGACTTTGTTTTGGTGGGACATTTGGTGTGGGGATCGACCATTGAAAACCGTATTTCCAAGGCTTTTCTGTCTTGCTAAAAATAAAGTAAGTACTGTTGCAGAGTCGTTAAGCAATTCAGGGACATGATTCGTTAATTGGGAAGGATGGTTTTTTAGATCCTTATTAGATAGAGAGAAGGAGATGTGTAAAAATTTGGCTGATAGGATGATTGGCATATTATTGATTTTAGATAAAGAGGATAGATTGTGTTGGTCGAATGATAAATTGGGGGTAGAATGATAAATTGGGGGTGTTCTCGGTTAAAAAGTGTTCTGGGCTATTAATTTTGGAAGATGAGACGAATATTAATTTTGATTGAAGTTTGGAATATTAAGGTTCCTCCTAGAGTTCGTAGCTTTTTGTGGATGCTAGCTATTGACAGAATCCCGACTAAGGATTTTCTGGCTAAAAGAGGAGTGAACCTTCAACACCTTTCGATTGTTTTCCCTTGGTGCGAAAGAGCGGCGGAATGCGCACCTCATCTATTTTTCAAGTGCAGATTTATTGAAAGTTTTTGGGCAAATATTTTTAATTGGTGGGATACTAAATGGAAGAGGGTCGATGGTTTTGTGGACTTCTTTGCTTTGTGTTACAATTTGAAAATAGAAGTAAGTAAGAAAAGTTTATGGCTGATTTCTTGTGCTGCAGCTTGTTGGACAATATAGATAGCAGGAAATGGGCTTGTTTTTGAAGGTAGGAGAGTAAAAATGGATAATTTAGTTTTTCAAACTAAGATGAGGGAATTGTTGTGGATTAGATCAGCTCATAATGAACTCATGATACAGGATAAGTTTTGGTGGTTTGCTCCACAAAGATGTTGAGTGGTGTCTCACAAACTCAATTCAACTGTTTCCTTTTGGAGACCTCCTCCATATGGATGGTTAAAATTCAATGTACATGGTATAGCTAAAGAGGATAAAGTTGGCTGTGGAGGAATTTTGAGAGATTTGGAGGGGATGACAGAGGGATATTCTCTGGTACTGTTGGTACAAAGGTTGCTGAAGAAGCTGAGAGTGAAGCGGTGAAAATTACTCTCGAAGTGTTTGAATCGACAAGCTGGAAGTGTTCTAATTCACTGGTAATTGAAGTAGGCTCTGCAGTTGTGTTTTCTTGTTGTATCAATAAGGCAATTTTTTAAAGTTTTTTTAGAAATTGAATCGACTAAGCGCAAGGCTAGATCCATTGTCTTCTCTTTGGTGGATAGGAATGGAAACGACCTGGCGTTCTCATTGGCTTTGGCTGGTGTAAATCGGACTCAAGTGTTTAAAGTTTGGTGGTGATTTTTGCTTTGTTTAGTATTTTATTACTGCTAGAATTATGCTTTAATCTTTGCTGTAATTTTCTTATTTAGATACTACTCTGCTTTGTTCCTATCAACAGAGCAGTGTGAATGTAGCGAAAAAAATGTACAGTGTGGCCTGTTCTGTGCACCAAACCCAGAAACCTGATAATAACAGTTTCCTTTTGCTAAACTTAATAGGGTGACATTACCACTTTTAATAGGATTTTTTTAATTACTAAATTTTATGCATTATCTTATTAAAATGTTATTGGTATCATTTATCAATTCAAAAAATTATTTCTTTTAATAAAATAAAAAATATGTCCAAGGTACTCTTGTCATTTATATCTTATATAAAATTTAAAACATACACATCATGAAAATTTGAATTTAAGGTATAGTCTTCAATATTTTAATTAAAAACTTATTTGTATTTTATATAAATTGATACATAATATTTTGGGTAAATTACAATCACTCATGTGAGTCTCCTTTAAAAAATCAATCACATTTTTTTCTAAGAGACCACAAGACCCTTCTTTGATCGAGCAACTTCCATTCCAAGGAAGTATTTTAAAAGACCCCAAGCCTTTCATCTCAAACTCCAATGTTAGATACTCCTTAAGACACCTTATTTCATCCACATCATTTCCTTTAAGAATGATATCATCGACATAAACTATAATAGTTATTATTCTACATCTTTGTAAGTGTCGGTAGAACATTGTGTGATCAACTTACCCTTGTGAGTAACGTCGTTTTTTAACAACCTGAGCAAACCGTTTGAACCAAGCTTGAGGAGATTGCTTTAGACCATACAAAGATTTTTTGAGCTTACATACTTGTGTTTCAAATTTTTCTTCAAAACCTAGAGGAGGATCTATGTAAACTTCTTCTTCAAGTTTCCCATTTAGGAAAGCATTCCTCACATCTAGCCACTATAAAGACCAACCGGGATTCATAACAATGGATAAAAGAACTCTAACAGAATTTAACTTAGCTACTAGAGCAAATATTTTTTTCCTACAGGTAATTCCGCTATTTCTCATGTACCTATTTTTTCAAGAGCACGCATCTCCTCTAAAACAACCTCCTTCCATTCAGGAACCTATAAAGCATCTTTCACATTTTTGGATATTTCCACAGTATCGAGACACGAAAGAAAGGCTAAGAATGTCGAATACAGTACTTTATAGGACACAAATTTAGACATGTGATATTTGACAACATTTCTAACACCTTTTCTTTTAGCAATTGAAATATCTAAATCAGAAAATTCATTAGTGAAATTACGAGTTTTACCTGGACTTTTGACAAGATCCTGTGGGTTGGATTCTTGGTGATGAATATGGTGGATTCCACTTTCTTGATTTTAGTTTCTTCTTGAGTAAACCATCAACTCCTTGCTTATTCTCTATTCTCATTATCCGACTCTATATATTCATACTCCTTTTTATTAACAACATCAATTTCTATGTTGATCATAAATTTTCTTTCCCTATTATTAGAATTCTTATGTTTATTCCTAGTATTTTCTTGATCAACTATTAAATCCACCTTGTTATAATTCCCTCATTGAAGATTAGAATCAAAGTAAGATTGTGTTTCAACAAATGTGACATCCATGGCAACAATAATATTCTTATCAAATAGATCATAACATTTGTATCCCTTTTTATTAGAACATATCCAACAAAGACGCATTTTTTTTGCTCTGGGATCTAATTTACCCTAGTTGTGAAGATAAACAAAAACACTACACCCAAAAACTTAGAGGGGTAAATTTGTGATCAATTTAGAGTTAGGAAAGATATCTTTAAAAAGATTGAAAGGAGTTCTATAGTTTGGAGTCTTACTAGGCATTTTATTAATAAGATATGTAGTCATTAACAGGGCTTCTCCCCAAGGATAATGTGGTACCTGACTAGTGAATATCAACACTCTAGTTACTTTCAAAATATGATGGCTTTTCTTTTTGCAATCCCACTTTCTTGTGCTGTATTTGTACAAGAGCTTTGGTAGATTATTCCATATTTGGTTAAGAAAATGTCTAATTGGTCACTAAAAAATTCCCCACTATTGTCACTCCGAAATATTTTTATTTTCACACCATATTGTATTTTCACCATAGCATAGAAATATTTAAACACATTTTTAACTTCAAACTTATCTTTTAATAAAAACACCCAACAAATGCGAGCATGATCATTAATAAATGTGACATACCAATATTTTCCTGAAAAAGTTGAGACTCTCGAAGCCCAAACATCACTATGAATTAACAAAAAAATGTTTGGAAACTTTATATTTTGAGGTCGAAAGAATGATCGATAATGTTTAGCCAATTCACAAAATTCACAGTGATATGAAGGAGGACTTTTATTCTTAAACAGATCAAGTAACAAATGTCTTAAATAGTAAAATTTAGGGTGTCCAAGCCTATAATGCCAAATCATAACCCTATCAAAACTAGAAACAGAGTCCAAACATAGAGTAGTTGTTGGTCGACTTAGATGGTCATCATCAAGAAAGTAAATTCCACCAGATTCTTTAGCATTGCCAATTATCCTCTTGGAGACCATGTCCTAAAATTTACATATAGATGAGTCAAATATAACACGACAATTCTAGGAATGGGATAATTTATTGACAAATATGAGAATACAAGCTAGACTTGACACAGTTAAAACATCATATAAAATAAAAGAAGGTGAAATTTTAATGGTACCTTTCCCAGCTATTGTTGAGAATGATCCATCTGCTACTTTGATATTTTTGTTTCCTACACAAGGTGTGAAGTTGAGAAAAACAAATTGACTACTAGTCATGTGATCACTAGCACCAAAATCAATGATCCACGTATTTTTTTATAAGTATTGACACTAAAAAAAGAATAGAAGAATCAGTACCTGATTGGGGAAAGAAGTAAGAAATACTATTGGATAAGTTAGGAATAGAAGAATTCATCCAAAACTGTAGTGATTGAAAAAGCTTGTGTAGATGCTTTAGTTGTTCTTTAGTGAATGATGACCCTTCTCGAGAACTTTGTTGCTCATGATTTTCATTAGTCATTTGGAAAGCTCTATTATCCCTAGATTGTGAACCACAAACATTGCCACTTTTCTTTCTCTCATTCGCTGATTTTCCATGAAGCTTCTAACACGTTTCTCAAGTGTGCCTATAATGACTTAAATTCAAGGTTATCGGAACAGTGGTTTCGTAACCACAAATCCGATTTAAAGAGAAATTTATTTCAATATTTTTGCTTGAAAATTGATATGATAGGAAAATCGTATGAAAATATTGATAGAAAAATTTTACCGATTTAGTGGTTAGTTAGAAAAAGAAATTATTGAAGAAATTGGGTAAAAACAAGGTATCGAGACCTTTATCTCGTAAAACTGAGTCAAAAATAATTTTATAAATATTTATGAAATGTTATTAATGTGGTATTAAAATTTCGTTAGGAAATTTTAATGTTTGGGTAGTCAATTAAATGAAAAGGACTAAATTGTAATTGGTGTAAAAGTTACTAGAATGATTAAATAGCTTAAGAGTCTAATGAGAAAGGATTTAAAAGGCAATTAGACCCAACATTTATTTGGGCTGGACGGCAAGGGCATGAAATCAGCAGGGAATTTGATAAATTAAGGGCAAAATTGGAATATTACAAAATTAACTAAATAAAGCTAGGACTAAATAGGAAATATCTAGATTTCTCTTCATTTCTCTTCAATTCCAGCAGCTAAAAACGCCATAGGAGGGTTCTATAAGCTGGTATTTCATAATTTTTTCACCAAGTGAGTTAATCCTTTCCTTTTTCTTGTAATTTTTGTGTTTCTAAGACTTTTACAACTAGGTCCTACTATTAAATTCATTAGTTTTTGATTTCATGGATGAAATTGAAAGTCACCATGATTGAGTTCTGTAAGTTTATGATGAAATAGAATGAAATTAAAGTTTTAATTTATTTATGAGATGATTTTATTAGGTAATTTCAATGGAAAATTGACTTTTAGGACCTAATTGTGAAAATGTTTGGAATTAAAGTCTACTTTTGAAACCCTGATTCCTAAAGGTTGTAAACTAGTTTAAGGTGATATAATAAAGTGTTAATTGAGAAAAATAAGCTCAATTGAGAGACTAATTGAGTAGGGACGAAATTCTCATTTATTAAAAGCTTAGGGGAAAAATGGTAATAAACAGTTTGCATTAAAACAATTTGGACAGCAACAGTAGACTAACTTTGAAAAATCACCATAAATTGTATAAATCGAATTAGAAGATGAACAATACATGGAATTAAAGCTTATTGAGTCTAGTTTCTTATAAAAGAAACAATGTAAGCAATGGATTTGTAAATTTTGAGATATAATGAATTTTGTGAGACAAGGTCAGAATGAATTCGGGTTCCCCTGTTCTGAATTTAAAAAATCATAAAAAATTAAATAAAAATAATTAGGAGCTTAAATTTATATTTATAGAATCCTTAATGAGTCTATTTTTTAATATAAATAAACTAGAATATCATTTGAATCCTGTATGAAGAGATAATTAATTTTTAGTGAAGAAGGGTCAGAACTGTTAGACAGCAGAACAGGGGTGAATTTAAAGAATAAACTGTACTGATTGACCAAACCAAAAATTCTGAAAATTTTATGGTAAAAAGATATATGAGTCTAGTTTCAGGGAAAATTAACGGAACTTAATTTGGAGTTTCATAGATCGAGTTATAAATAATTTAGTGGCTATGACTTAAGTAGACAGCTTTGAATGAACTATAAATAATAGTTGAATTATACAGAATGTTGTATATGAACATGAAATGTATTAAATTGATAATTAAATTTATTTATTTAGATCCAGAAGACTCAAATACGAAGCTAGATCGAGGAAAGGAAAAAGTTCAGGATTAGTAGATTTTTGTGCACAAATAAGTATCAAGGTAAGTTCATGTAACTTGAATTATATTCTTAAATGCTTGAAATGCATGTTTTTTTTTATATGAATATGATTTGAATGTTCATTATATGAAATTTTATGAAACATCGACATATTTGATAAAAGAGGAAGAAATCCCGGTTGAATGAAAGGAAAATTCGATGGATCTCTGAAAAGGAATTGACGATAAAAGGATCTAGCCGGACGGGTGATCCTATCTCGATATAGCCCTCCCGAAGAATATGTGGAAAATGGATTTAGCCCGGACGGGTAATTCAAATCGAAGTCTGAATTTAGCTGGGTGGTAATTCAGATCCAAGCTCATTAGAGTAATTGTCGTTGCGGGGATTTAGCCTGGGTGGTAATCCTCTTTGTAAGGATGAGGTTCGAGGGAGTGTGCTCTCTGAAATGGAAATGTGCGCACATGAATATGAATTGACGGACCCGAAATTGTACACTAAAAGTGTAACTATGAAAATCCATCGAAATTTCGAGAAATTCAACGGGATAAATATGGAAAAATAACAAGGAAACGGAAATCATGGTATTGATGAGCTCATCAATCATGGTATATATTATTGGTACATGCAAATTATTGTACTAACTTGAATGTTGAGTTTGTGCATATTAGGGTAATAATGCATTGAATGGATATATAAATATTTATTGTATTGTATTGAAAATATTAGGTAAGTATAATTCTTGTTACATGAGCTTACTAAGCACAAAGTGCTTACCCTGTTTCATTTTCCCCTGTTTTGTAGTCTTAAGAGCTCGGAGGTCGGATTTGGTCGGAGATACATCACACTATCAACCTCAGGATTTCGGTATATAAAGAAACTTTATTTTGGAAATCAATGGCATGTATAAGCTAATAAAGTAAAGGATTTTGTGAAATGAATGTAGAGTTAGCCATTGGTATGGTTAACAAACCTGGTTTTGGGTATGTGATGACGTTATCTTATAAATATGCATGAATTTATTTTGAAAATATGTTGAATTGATTTGGTTGATGTGGATTGGTCTCGGTTTAAAATTTACAGGGAAGGTTAGATATCTATAAAAGGGGATATATTGAGATAAAAAAAATTTAATTTGTAAACTCTGGTAATACTTCTTACCCTATTCCGGCAATGAATACGGGTAGGGGTATTACAGTGCCAATATTTTTTACAATGGTCGCATGAAGGTTTCTTCCTTTTTTTCATTGTCATCATTGTTTTTAAAGGTCATAAGAGCATTTTTATCATCGTTAGCTTCAAATCTTGGCCTTAGCATTACTTTTCTCCTAGTCTTCTCTCTTCTAACCTTAGAAAAAATCTCACGGAGTGTTAAAAGTAGTTTTTTCCCTAGGATTCGAGATCTCAATTTATCAAAATTTTTATTTAAACCAACCAGAAGTAACTAAGCTCACTCATTCTCTTCTTTTTTTCATAACTTTTACACTATTTCCAGGAGATTCTCATTCATCATTATAACATTGATCTAGTTCTTGTCAAAGAGACATCATCTAGTTATAATAAAAAGTAACCTCCTTTTCCTTTTCCTTTTGCCTATCCTTCTAGAGTTTTACTTTTAACTCAAAGATTTGTGAAGCATTTTCTAAATATGAATAGGTTTCCTTTATAGCATCCCAAACATCTTTAATAGTTGAGAGAAATAGAAAAAAAATTTACCTATGGATACTTTCATGTAATTAATAAGCCACACAATTATCATAGAATTTTCTGACATCCATGTGCTCATCCTTGGATCTCCCACTTGTGGTTGCTTGACTTCTCTAGTTAAATGACCTAGCTTGCCATGCCCATCAATTGCTAACTTCATGATTGTGACCATTCGAAATAATTCTTGCCATTTAGCTTGTGAGATGTCAGTTGAAAATAGATATGAGACGCATCTATCCCTTGAGTCATTGCACTCTCAATAGTTGTTTCAATGATAGAACTTTCTATCTTCGTTTGGTTAATGGATCTTTTATCTTCAGTGAAGGTTGTTTTAACCATGGTGCTATTAGATATTTAACCTAGCTCTAATACTGTGAAAGTTTTCAAGAGAGGATTCAATAAAATTGTTCTATTTTTATTAAGTAAAGAACTAAATTTAAATAGAAAAAACTCACAACATAACTGGGAAAGTAATTCCCTTATTCTAGTCAACTACTAAAAGATAAATAAAATATTCCTAAAAAACTCAATTGAATATTTTAATATTTATCTACTTAAATAACTAAAAAAATATCCCAAAAATATATGGGCTTCAACACGTATTTCAACACATTTTACAAGTGGAGTTTCAACTTACTTTGAACCATAGATGAGATATGGTTATTCACTAGTACTTATGGATATAATAGTATACTTGTGTTCATTGAGGAAATTGATTTAGTGGATTTGTTTCTAATTAGCAATTATTTCCATGGCTTGGTTCCTTGATTTTAAGTTCGTCTATCTTGCATGTGAGCTTTAGATTAAATTGATTGAAGGTTGCGACCTTTTTTGGTTTTGAATGGTTGTTTAATGGATGATTTTCATTGTTTTATTGAGGTGTGAGATGGTGTAACCTGAATTGGATTTTTGGTTATTCTCTATTTGGTCAGACTAAAAAATTTCAAAATTCTTTTAAATTAAGGGTACCTAGATTACTGAAGGGAATGACAAACCATTGATGTCATGGGCGTAGTCAGTAAGATGGATCTTGGATGAAGCTGAGTTCCCATTCTTAAAATCTATGATGGTGTTTGTGGTCATCTTTGTTGCCTTTTGAATTGTACTGGTGTGATGTTTGTGACTGCATGGTTATTTTTTTGTGTGTTTTGAGGCATGGTTGTTAGAACCATAAAGTAAGATCTAATATAAAACTTAACAAACCATAAACCAGGATCTGTCATGTTAAATCATCAAGAATAAATCAAGAACAAAAATAGATGCAGAAGCGTATCTAAATTTGAAAGCTTACCTAAATCTATCGATTTCTTGAAAAATTCGGATATTATGAATTTGGTCTTCCAAATTAGCACACAAGTAATTCAAAGAAGGTGGCTCTCTTTTTTCTAAAGGTGGGATATTAGAAAAGTTACATATGTGTAATTTGGGGACCATAACCCTAATATATATAACTTTTGCGTATTAACCCTAATTTCTAATCAGCCCATCATCAATTAGAAATTACATACTAGAGTATCTACACATATTTTACCTATACTTTATTTAATAACTAAAGCCCAATAAACTTTAACCAAATTTAATCACTTTTAATTTGGGCTAATATTTTATGATAGTAAATAATAAAATGTAATTATAATTATTATATATATATATGATGTCCATATTTTTCTAACAATGGTGGTTTATTGTAATACCCTTCGCTTGTATCCCTCGCCCGAACAGGGTTGGACGTGCTACCAGATTTAAACTCAACCATTTATATAAAACCAGGCCGTAAAAATTTTTGATCAATTTTAAACTTTTTATACACGCGTATATTATCCATTAATCGGGCTTACAAGGCCCCAAAACATTCATGAGGCATTATTAAATATTTACCAATATCTTAGTCTTGTATCATTTACTTACTCAACAATGAATCACAATTCTAAATATACATGTTATAAACCACATCACAGGAGATAATAACATACAGGCATATGAATACTCAAACTACCTTAATAACAAGCCAAAGTCTTTCGCTTAATCATAATATTACATACTCAACTTTACAACCTTATACGTGCCATAGACTCGAAACATTAAGATTTACTTACGCCGATAGCGTAGACTCGACAATGTGATAATATCTCTAACGGCCTCCAACCCGAGCTAATCTGGAAACCCTAGGGAATATGGGAAAGAAAAGGGGAGTAAGCTTTACGCTTAGTAAGTTCATAATAAAACAATAAGCAACTCATTAACAAGTTTTATCAATGTTTTCAACATAATCACAAATTCGCTACAAGTTATCTTCCTGAGCAACAATCACTAAATTATTTATAAGTTGAGATACGAAACTCTAAATCAATTGTCGTTAATTTTCTATAAAAATAGACTCATAAATATTCTATCCGTAAAAATTTCAGAATTTTTGATTTGGCCAATCAATACCAGATTTTTCTTAAAATTTCCACTATTTCACTGTTTGACTAATCTGACCGCTCTTCACTACAAATCAAATTTCTCATTGTACAGAATTCAAAATATGTTCTCATTGATTTCATTTGAAACTAGACTCATTAAGGAGTCTAAGAATATAATTTTATCTTATAACCATTTTTGTACAAATTATAATGATTTTCTAAAAACAGAATAGGGGACCCCGACGTCGTTTGACTCTGTCCCACGCCACTTCAAATATCTCATTATCAGCAATTATTTTGCTTACACGGTTTCTTTTATAAGAAACTAGACTCATTAAGATTTAATTAAATAATTTATTCAGTTTCTAACTCAACTCCCACAATTTATGGTGATTTTCCAAAATCACGTTACTGCTGCTGTCCCAAGCAGATTTATTACAAATTTACTCTTTCACACATTCTTTGCATTCATATTATTTAAACGTGTATATTACCAATCAATTTCATCACATATCTATAATCACTTAAGCATAATCTCAATACAATACATCATGCTCAATGATTCGCACACAACCGTTCAGATTAGCAATTATAAGATGGTTCCGCACATAGCCCACCCTTATCGATAATTTACGATGGTTTTACCCTTACTCACATTTATGACATAGGCATTTAAATACTTCAGTGTCAACTTTAATTCAACCGAATTCAACCATTATACCATTTCATAACCACAGTTACTTTTGTCATTCATATCTATATGGTATTTCACATAATTCATATAACCTTTCACCATGACCGATTACACACATACACATATGACATCTTCACCTATGCTTCTCATTTCACATTCATGATTCAATTCCAATCAATCTAACATGTATAAGTATATATCACATACCTGGTCAACTTAATGTATTGAACGAATTCAATTGCCGATTTAACACAAGGTCTCATAGTCTTAGACTTTTATCAAATCACCGGCATTTAGCCTGCTAGGTTTTAAACCCGAATTCATCACCGGCACGAAGCCTGCTAGACTTTAAGTCTGAACTCATTCACTGGCATTTCGTCTGCTAGGCTTGAAGCACGATATCATTTCACCAGCATTATAGCCTGCTAGGCCCGAAGCCCGATATCATTTCACCGGCATTATAGCCTGCTAGGCTCGAAGCCCGAATATCACATTTCGATAAACAATTCACCTATTCTTTCATACTTTCATAACTTATACTTCAATTACGTATAACTGAAACACATATCTATGAACAAAGATTTTCATCCTTTCAACCACATAGGGTTTAATTTCCACATTGGAACACATATCTTAGTACATCATTTAATAGTATCAAAGTCGACTAGATATGCTAGCCACATACGGCTCATAACTTTAATTTAATATTCATTCAACACAAAGAACATATGTATATATATATAATCAAATATCTTCTTAATTATGGTTATTCAACTCTTAAGCATATAACATGATCAAACACAAACACTTAAGAACTTACCTTGGATTTTAT
Organism: Gossypium longicalyx; assembly: GCA_025698465.1. Classification (NCBI taxonomy): domain Eukaryota; kingdom Viridiplantae; phylum Streptophyta; class Magnoliopsida; order Malvales; family Malvaceae; genus Gossypium; species Gossypium longicalyx. Next base: position 52,229,258 of record CM046995.1, read on the forward strand.
CGAATAACCACGGATTGACTAATCGACTAGTTTCACTTTCCCTTTATCCAAAATTGGCTCCTTATGCTCTTGAGATTGATTAACAAATTCAACTTATCACATCTCTATTATTTAAAACCACATTCAGCAATTTATAAAATATTATAATTATCACATCTCATTCATCCAAAATCACATGCGGCACACATAAAAAAAAAAAACATTGATAAGTCTCAAAACACAAACAACGCTTATCAAAGTCATGTAATTTACACACTTCACATGGCACTACTACATTCATTAACCTTACTTTCATACAACCACTCTTCTTTGACCGAATGCTCCCACACTTATATAAATATACTCTTAGACCGTAATGTAACATCAAGTGCACATGCTGTTCATATAGCTGAATATCACTTAACTAATTAATTAAAAATCTTTTAATACTTAATTCCACCAGTCCATTCGGCATTAGCTCATCCAACTCATATTTTTCATTGACAACCTCTATAACTACAATTTATTCACATCCTTATTCATGCTACATTCGGCCATTATAAATAAATATATATATATATATATATATATATAATTACACAATGATCACTTTAGTCGATTATAAATTCTCAATTAAATCACATATATCATTTACAAGCTCAAACTCATCCTTTACCTCATTTCTCTTTTTAATTCATATTCGGCAAATCTTTCTAACCGCTTAAACGATTATAGCACAAGGACATTTTCAATTCAATCGAAGATGATCTCACATTTACTATTTACAAATGGTAATTTCATTCTATTTATCTCAATTTACTAACAAACCCAACCTTGCATGGATTTAAGCACATTCGGCCATTATTTAACAACAATTCATTCACATCATAATTCATGTTCATATTCGGTCATCTATACCCATACTAATCATATAACTATTAAATTCCAATTTAAACACAAGTATAACATTTTAACACAATGGCCGAACACTTCATGAAGTTACCGAGACTCATCATTTGCTATTTCACACACACTCATATCCAATCCTTTTTATTAAACACTCAAAATCAACCATCTTCATGCCTCATCACAAAAACATCAAAACACCAACCAAGAAATACAACATCCATGGCTGAATATCATCTCCATCAAATAGCAAAATTTGAACAATGGGCTAGGTAGAATTCAAACTAACAACTTAAAATATACATGAATTTCAAAGAATAATATCAAACATACCTCAATCTAGTTACAAGCATGGCCGAACTTCTCAAAAACTTTTCCTTTTCTCTTTTACTTGGTTTTTCGGTTAAGGAAGAACAAAGATGAACAAACTTTGTTCTTTTCACCCCTTTTTGTTTTATTAATTCTTATTTCATATTATAAAACATTTAATAATTATATTTCTTATATATATAAAATGCATATATTACAAATCATCATCATCATGGCTGGCCACTAACTTTAAATTGGACAATTTGACATGCAAGTCCTCCCTTTTAATAAGCCATGCATTATTCGGTCACCTCATTTCTTCCTAACACATTCTTCAAGTTTATCACATAATTCATTTTTCATAATTTCACATTCAAATGACAAAATTTAGACATGATACTTCACATATAATAAACATAGAAAAGAGCATTTAAATAATTTTGTGACTCAGTTTTGTGGTCCCGAAATCACTTCCCGACTAGGGTCAAATTAGAGCTGTCACATTTATATTTGTTTTTCTTGAGGGTTCTAAGGAGTTTCTTCGTAGGTGATGGTAAGTAATTTCAAAGGAGTTGATGTTGTCAATGTCTTAATGAACTTTAGAGCTCCATTGCTACTTATTTTTAGGTGCAATGTTGTATATGTTTTCTAATTTTGGTGCGATCTTGGATCACATATGTTTAGGTGTTCATTTGGTTTATTTTAAGTACTTTTTTAGTAGTGATTTTGTGGTATTGTTTTACTAATGGTTGGTTAGTTTATAACCTTTTGGATTTTAATAAAATTCTTATTTTGGTTATGTAAAAAAATAAAAAAGTTTAAATTTGTTTTTTCTTTAATAATAGTGATCCTCTAGGTTATTTAAATTAAATTAGATTAGTAAAAGTATATCTAAATGCTGGAGATTGTGAAAAATAATAATTTATTTTTTATTTTTCAAGGTTTACGAAAATGACATTGTTATGACTTCATTGTGTATTAGATAGGATTTTGGAAATGGTAAATATTATGAACTTGATATATGTTATGAGATTTTGAAGAGTTGTAACAGTCCGATTTAGATCCTAATCGGAACGATACTTTCGAGACCACGAATCCGAGTCAGAAAAATATTTTAATTTTCTTCTGTGTTTATTTTGTGTGAATTTATGCCTGTGAAATTTTTGTAAATTAATTAAAATGACTTAATCGCGTAAAAGGGAAATTTGGTGGTTTTTTCTAAAATCGACCTAAGTGCTAATGGCTTTCTAAATTGGAGTCTTTATGTTGTAAATAAACCATATTTATAAGCTAAGCATGGTAGTAACCTTAATGAACATGATTTTATTATTATATGTCAAAGGTTAAATATGTAAATTTTGTAATAATATGTATATAATAAAACATATAATTAAAAATAAATGTTCATATTCTTATTTCATGACCGAAATACACAAATAAAGAAAATAAAAAAAAGAAGTTAGGGTATTCGGCACTTTGAAAGTTTAATCAAGGTATGTAACTAGCTCAGTTTTGATAATTTTTACGTTTTTGAGATCGTTGCTTCGAGTACTACAAAACCCATGCTTGAATTTTTTATTTTGATGAATATTTTGAGTTGTGCCATTGTTGAGAGCTTGTGATTTTTGTTGTTTAATGATGAAATATGAAAGATATGTTTTAGATTAACATGTTTTGTATTTTAGTTTTTGATGATTTTGAGTAATTAGGACTAAATTGCAAAAATAATAATTTGAGGGACTAAAATGTGAAATAAATGAAACATATGGACTTGAATGAATACTAGGAATATTCAACCAAACATGGGTATAGGGAAATTTTGCATATTTTGTGTTTTGTGCAATAGGGACTAAATTGTAAAAAGTGTAAATGTTAGGGGTAAAATGGAAATTTGCCCATTTATATGTTCTTGGACTAAATTGAATGAAAATATATTTGAATGAGCTTAATTTGAATATGTTTAGATTAAGAACCAAAGAAATCGGATCTGGATGGAGGGAAAGTGGAAATTGTCGACTAGCTGCCCTGTTCCGTTTTACATCGTCCGAGGTAAGTTTATAAGCAAATAGACGTGTTTAATTGTAGTTAAATGCTATATATAAATGCTATTATGAAATTTATGTATTTATATTTGTTATGGCCGAATGTGAAAAGAGTTGGTTACTACATTTTTGAATTCGTTTCGACCGAGTTACGACGTCCGAAAGCCCCGTATGAACCTTAGGAATAGTTAGGATACATATGTCATGACATAGGATTCTGATATATGTGTGTGAGTAAGACCATGGCATCGATATGTGATTCCGATATGTGTTTACGAGTAAGACCCTGTCTGGGACAGTGGCATCGAAATGTGACTACATGTAAGACCACGTCTGGGACGTTGGCATTGTACGACTTGTGTGATTATCTGAGTGTCCTACCCAATTCCGAATGGTTCATCGGGCAAAGGTATATTGAGTTCGAATGTGTAAAATGAGCTATATGTCAGATATGAATTAACTTGTTACCTACTTGAGAAAAGGTAAGTAAACACCTTGGCTATTTGTTACAAATCTTGTAAAGTGCAAATTAAGAAAAATATGTGTATATGATGTGTGTATTTGGTTTTGTGAATAAGTAGTAAGCATGTTATGAATAATCCTTATGTATATGTGTATAAATGATGAGATATATATTTGGTTATATGGTTAACATATGTACATGGAATTATATTATGACATATGAGTTTTGTATTTATGTATGTGAACTAGGTATATAATGAATATTCGGCCTTGAAGGTTAAATGATAATATGTTAATTTTGGCTATATAAACATTTGGTCAAGGTGATAATATAAATGAAAATAATTATATATGTTTATATATACTTAATATGAATATATATAGATGATTGGATCTAAATGTGAAATTATAAAATAATCTGGTTTAGTTTAGTTAAGTTGATAACATCATTGGGTTATTTATTTGCTTATGACTTACTAAGCCTTGATAACTTACTCTATTTGTTATGTTTACTCTGTTTTATAGATTTTGGAGTCAAGCTACAAGCTCAGGGACTGTCAGCCAAGTTCATCACACTATCTACTGTTTTGGTACCTTATAAGCTACACTTAAATTATGACATGTATAGACTGGCTTTGGGGTTAGTTATTTTGCAAATGTTTGTATATTAGCCATGTGAAAATGGCTTAACTACCTTGCTTGATTTTGGTTTCGGTTTGGTTATGGTTTAAGTCTATTTTGGTCAAGATGTCATATGCTATGAATAATTATAAATTGTGCTATGTGATTGGATATTAAGATTGGTTTTTGACCTTATATGTGGCATGGTAGAATCGGTCATAAGCATGTTAAATTAGTTTGGATGTGTTTATGTTAATGTGAAAGCCCATTTTTACCCGCCCCAATTACAACTAAACCCAACAAAAAACCCAAAATTCTTTTAACCTTAGCCCAACCCAAAAACAAAACAAAAGCAAAAAACCCTAAATCAACCTAGCTGCTGCCACCAGCCACATTTGTCCCATCGCCCCTACCTTTTGACCAGCACCGCCCTTGACAGCCACCTGCTCCTCCACTTGCTCCACCGCCTGTAAGAAGAAAAGACAGCAAAGAATAAAAAATGATGTAAAAAGGCAATAAAAGCCATCACAAAACCGAATGTAAGGGAGGTTTTTTTTTATCAATGAAAGCAACATATTTTTCAAACACGTAATCGAGATTGAACATCAAAAAGAGAGCAAAAACGAAAAATAAAATCAAAACGGAAAAGAGGTGATTTCATTTCATTCATTCTTTTTTCAAAACTTCCTTTTTTTATTCTTTTTTTTTACATATACATATATATTAAAAATACATTAAAAAGTAAAAAAATAATAAATATACCTTTTTTGGAGTTCTAGCCACCGCGTGTGGCAAAGTGACGCGTCGTCCGATTTGCAAGCGCGCGACGGTGACCTTCACCAGTCAGGTTAAATCCAGAGAGAAAATGAAGGAACCCCCCTTTTTTGTGAAAAACGCACAACAAATGACCCTTTTTTCCCAAAATTTTTCCTTAAATAGCCCCCCAAAACGACGTCGTTTTGGGCAGGCCTTTTAGGCACCGAAACGACCTTGTTTTTCCCTTGGTTCGACCCGACCCGACCCGCTAAGGGGGAGATTCGCGTGTTTTTTAAGTGGAAGGGCTAATTGCACTTTTAGCCCTTCCGTTTTTTTATTATTTTGAAATTAGATTTTTCATTATTTATAAATTTGCCCTGTAATTTATTTTGACTTTCAATTTAGTCCCTCTTGGTGCTGCGCGTTTTGGGAGGATGGGATATTGCCCATTTTGGTCCTCCCTTGTTATCCGCGCGCCCAAATTGGACCTTTTCTTCTTTATTAATTTTCAAATTGGCCCCGAACTTTTACTTTAAGTTCAATTTAGTCCTTCTTTTTGTTATTTTTGATATTTTAATTAAATTAATTAATCTAAAATGTTATTATTACTCTTATTTTCATTATTATTATTATTATATTATTATTATTATTATTATTATACTTGTACTTATATTCATTTTATTCTAATGCCATTATTATTACTATTTCTATTATTATTATTATTATATATATACATATTTTCTTTCTTTTCTTTCTCTACTATTGTTATTTTCCATACATATATCATTATTTATAGTATTATTATTGTTATTACTATAATTATTCCCTTCTTTACATATTACTATTATTGTTATTAACATATATTATTATTATTAATGTATTGTTATTCTCTATTACTATTATTATTATCTTAGTCTTAACCTAATTAATTTCGTACTATTATTATATATTTTCCCTTTTTGTGTCTATTTGCTTATTACTTTATTATTAATTTAGTATTATTAATTACCTATTATTTATTACTATCCTTATTAACATAACATCATATTATCATTATTATATTTTTACCTACTACTCTTTAGATGCTCTCATTCATTTTTACTCCTCACTCACATTATACGTTATTTATTTATATATACACATATGTATATACATTTTTCATATATCATTCCAAACTATAAAATACTTATTCCTTGTATTATTACTATTAATAATATTATTATTATTATTATCATTACTACTATCATTTTTTTAGTTTTACATAATATTTATTTATTTACTACTAGTTCTTTTTAATTTCGAGTATTTCTTAGCTTATTCATTATTTCCTTGTTATTCGTTTTGTTTATCTATTTTATTTTTGCTCTTATCATCATTATCGTTCACATTCGTGTTTATGTTTATTCTGTTATGCCTGCTAATACCAGAATTTTTATTTGTTATGCATTCTTTATTATCTCGTTTCATTACGAATTTATGTTTTATCCAACCCAATATTAATTCTTTCATAAAGGCAATATTTCGTATTTAGAAATTTGAGAAAATCGTGCCCTAACTTACTGGGTTTTAATTTTTCTCATTTAACCTAAATAACGAAATATTCCTTTAAATCGCAATACGGGTTTTTGAATAAAAATGCTTACTCTCGGAGATACGAAGTGTTGTGCCTCAACTTCCCAGGTATGACATCTTATTACCTCGAGATAAGATTTTGATAAATAAAGGCAATGTTCAGTATTTGGAAGTTCGAGAGATGGTGCCCTAACTTACTGGGTTTCGATTTTCCTCGTTTACCCTAAATAATCGAATATCCTTTTAAAAAAGGGACAAAAATACATGAATTTTAAGTAAAAGGTAGACTCATTCTCAAAAGTTCGAGATGTTGTGTCCAAACTTACTGAATGTGACGTTTTATTACTTAGAGACGAGAATGTCTTTAACGTTCGAGTTTTTTACAAAAAGAGAGATTGTATTTTGAAGTCTTTCAAGTTTTTTTTACTTTCGACACTAAGACACTAATTAATCAACTAGGTACCAATTTTTGGGCGTATCGAGGGTGCTAATCCTTCCTCATGCGTAACTGACTCCTGAACCCGTCTTTCTAGATTTCGTGGACCAAAATCATGGTTTAAATAAATCAAATCATTTATTAAAAACAACCACTTTTACGAGGTGACCCGATCCCACCTCATCAAAAAGGATTGGTGGCGACTCCCTTTTTTGTTTTCATTTCCAAAATCAAGTCGACCCCGTTTTTCAAAAAAAAGTTTTCGGCGGCTTGGCAACTCCACTGGGGACCCAAATAAGAGAGTCAAGCCACAAGTTGATTAACTTTTGTCTTTTTGTCGAAAACTGAAAATTTGGTTTTGATATATGATCCTTTCATTGCATTTCATCCATTTTGTGTTACGATCTTCACCATTTTATTCATATATTCTTTATTTGTTTCGAGTGTTTTTGTATATCCCTGCCCATTGCATTGCATGACCAAGCGGTTACACCCTTTTAAGTGGGAGTGAGGAACTATTCCTTCGTGAGGTCTTCACCTCCGTGTAGGATAGTGGATCGCTTTCGTGATACATCTGTACCTATGTCTTCGTAAGATTTTCATCTCCATCCAGCCATAGGGAAATGTATTCCCCTGAACTGAACTTGGTCTATATGAGCCTATAATGGGTGAGGATCGAGGAATCCGATGGTTCAGGTACCCTTACTCTAGAACCAAACCACATATAGAGAGACCTAGAAGCCTACCCTAGGCAGAGCCACGCTAAACCCTAGTGGTCACCTAGATAAGTGTTCTATTTTGTTTATTTCTTCTGTACTAACGTATTTTGTTTTGTTTTGTCTATGATTGCATTGCATTACATCATCGTAGAAAGGAGGTGTTGATTCATATTCAATTGCTAAATAGAAGAGCTTGTCATGAGAAAAAAGATTTCTTGATAAAGTGGATTATAATACGGTTGTCTGAATATGGTCCGAGTAAACAACAAGAGAAGGGTGATAGTTCATGAAGGAATACACAACTTTGCTTCATCGCCTGAGGATTCAAGCCAACAAAGATTATTCGAGAGCCATCATGTCTTACAGAAGTTAACGAGCATCGCAGGGATAAGTGAGCAATGGGCCGCAGTCCAGATCGAGCAGAAAGGAAATAATAGAGACATCCTTTCGAAAATCTGCAAAATTCGACCACAATATCCGGATACGAAAAGGATCGGGGTCTTCGCTTGGAATATGAGGGCAAGGCCGCATATGTAATCTGTTTTATGTAAAGAAATTTGTTTTCTAGGAAAGTTGTTCTAATGGAATTGAATCCATAATCAACACCTCCCTTTCTTTTTTGCATTCATCCCATGCATTTGCATTGCATTTCATCACATGCATTACATTAATCAAATGAGTTGGAATTCTTTGAAGAGGTCAAAGGCCCAGAAGGAATGTTTGGAAATTGGAGCATCAATGCCATATCCAAAAAAGGAATTGGAAAATAGAATTGATCAAGCATTCACCCTAATGAGTCGGGAAGTGTTTTGAACAATGAGACTGTGGAAGAGATCCCTGTATTTTTAGAGCTAATCTAGAGTAACATTCAAAACACGCTTGTTGCTTTAAGCCTAGAAGCAACAAGAATCTTTTTTGTGAAATAAGCTTGTGTCCAAAGTCTTTATTTCAATAAAATGCATCTTTGCTATCATTTCGAGTAAATACTCTTTTATTCTATACAGATAATTACTTTTAGATTCTTTCGTTCTTTTGGATTTTATCTCAAATATTATTTTATTCTTCATTCATGATCATACCATACAAATAATCATCCTTAGAATCATTTATTTTTTGGAATCTGCCTTCGTACCTACAACAGGTCTCTAGATATCAATGACGTGAGTGATGCTGTCACTGACTCCGAGTCTCTTTTTGAGCAAGATATGTGTCTAGAGGGATCTCAAGACCTTGAAGATGATAGAGATTGTAACCTATCTCCTGATTTGTTAAGGAGAAATAGATCCTACCTTACAAAGGGGCAATGGACATCACGAACCTAAGAGAAGAGAAAGAGGTAAAGATTGGAGTGTATACCACTACAGAGACAAAGCGAGATGTCAAGAATACAAAGATATTTTCGCATGATCGTATCAAGATATGCCTGGGCTACTAAGGCTTGTGGATGCTAAAAAGGATTCATACGAGTGTCAGAAGGACACATGCTAATGGTTTTACGTTAGCCAGGCTAATCATGAGGTTCAGGTGTTGTTGATCCACCATAGAAGAGGATTGTATCAGTCAAGTCGTGAATACCAAACGGGGGAAGACAAGACTTTTATGCCTCCTCAATTTCTTCACAGATTTTCTATATGTGGGGCATGAATATTATGGGGCTGATCTTGTCAAAAGCTTCTAACTGATGCTGATTCATCCTTGTGGTCATTGGTTACTTCACTAAGAGGGTAAAGGTAGCTTCATATGCCAATATTATAAGGTCGATAGTTATCAAATTCAAATTCAAATTCAAGTAAAAAAACACACAAAAAAGAAGAAGAAAAAAAAGTAAAAAAGGACAACAAAAAGGATCATGAAAGATAACCGAGACTGGTTAAGATTGGCATAAAGAAATGACTTTTTTACCCTCTATCCTTATCGAACGTCGGCCAGGACCTTAGCCGGGGTAACACACTGCTCATTGGTTTATGGGATAGAATGAGTTTTGAAGATGAGATTCCTTTTCTCTGAGTATTGTCAGAGCTGAAGTTGGATAAGGCAGAATGGATCCAATCCTGATAGGATCAATTGAATTTGAAGAGAGAGGCTCGAAAGCTATCTGTCGAGGTCCAATACACCAGAAATGACTGATGTGAGCTTACGATAAAGAGGTTTATCCTAGAGAATTCCACGAGGGGAACTTGATATTGAAGAAGATCCTTCCTATACAAAAGGACTTCAGAGGAAAGGGGATGCCAAACTGAGAAGAACCTTATGTAATATAGAAGGCCTGTTTTGGAGGGGCATTGATATTGACCGAAATGAATGGCAAAGATTTACCCAAATTGGTGAATTCAAATCCAGTCAATGAGTATTTTCCCTAAAAGGAAAGAGGCCAAGGTGAAACCCGCAAAGGGCGCCTTGAAAAAAAAAAGGAGAGACCATGGCGAAAACCCACAAAGGGCACCTTAAGACCAAAGGGGGTTCGAGTTGAAAACTCGAAAAGAGCGGCTCAAATTTGGATCAAAGTGGGGCATACAACAGTCTTGCTATGCTTGAATTAACAATGAAGAAGTATGCTACGTCTTGGGGCATCGACAAAGTATTCCGGATCCCTTAAACACAGATTGAGCTCAAAATGGTCTTCAATAAGTTGGTACAGAGAAGCTTAAGCTGCGATATCTGGGGCACCTAGCTTCTATTTTACCCATTTTGAATTTGTTATCTTTGATTACCTTAATCTTTTCAAGATATGTCCCAATAAATTTCCTTCTTATTGCATTGCTATCTTTGATTAACTTATTCATTTTGAGTTAATTTCCCCCTTATTGCATTTGCAATCTTTGATTAATTTATTTCGAGCTATGCTCCCAATCAATTTCCTTCTTGTCCATTATTTTGATCTTTTTCAAGAATTTTGCATTGAAACAATGATTAATGAACTAATAAAACTTTCACAAAAGAAGTTATGCATATTACTCTAGAGGCTTCTAAATAGTACAAGAACCTGAAACAGGACTGTTGTTTAGAACTCACCAAACCTAAGGGTTGGAAATGTTTGAGAAAGAGAAGTCTAAGTTGTGACTATCTCTTTAGGTTTTCTGTCAAAGGTATCAATTAAATGAAGAGGCAAGATATTTCATCGATGGTACAGCCTCAACAAATAACGAGCAATGTCAACCCAAGTGAAAAAGGGGATCATTCTCGGAAAAAGAAAAATAATATTCTACATTCTTACAAATATCAGGCATATACACCTGGTTATTACACCTAGGGAGTGGTGTAGCAAATCAAATTGGTTGAAGAAGATACGAATCCCATACCTCTAAGTTGCAACAGGATGGATGGAAGAAACCAAATGTTATTCCCCTGAAGTTGCAGTGTGAGGTACAAACCTTATGTCCCATAAGGTACAAGTGGAAGGGACTCTGAAAATACAGTGGGGCAAGCTTGCTGAACAGATTGTGATTATTTCTTTAGGCTTTCTGCCAAGAATACCAGTCGAATAAGATGGCAGTGATAATGCCCTGATGAACAACGAGCGATGATACCTTAAGCATTTTAAAAAGGATCATTCTCATTTATGCATTTATAGATCATTCATAACACATCTAGTTAGGAGCATTTGATTCATTTCGATCATAGCATCTTAATAATTTGGCATAAGCATAGGCCCATGAAACCGATTCTATAGATCATGTCTCTAGAGGACGTTGTAGCAACATGGTGAATTCACAGCCTTATCTCTCGGAGGTAGCAAGAGAGCAGGTTGAAGATTGAAGCCTTATCTTCTTGAGGTAGCAAGGAAATAGGCTAAAAATTACAGATCTTGTCTCCTTAAGTAATAGTGGAGTAGATCGAAGAAAATGAGCCTTAACCCCCTAAGCAGTAGGGTAACAGGCTGGAAAATTATAGATCTTGTCTCCCTAAGCAGTAGTGGAGCAGATTGAAGATGGTGAGCCTTAACCCTCTAAGCAGTAGGATAACAGGCTGAAAATTAGAAGATCTTATCTCCCTAAGCAATAGTGGAGTAGATCAAATACGGTAAGCCTTAACCCCCTAAGCAGTAGGGTAATAGGCTGGAAATTACAAATCTCTTCTCCTTGAAATGGCGTTGGAGCGGCTAGAAGCCACAATAGATCTCCTTGAAGTTTCAGCGGATCTCTTCTCCCTGAAATGACGTTGGAGCGGCTAGAAGTCACAATAGATCTCCTTGAAGTTTTAGCGGATCTCTTCTCCTTGAAATGGCATTGGAGCAGCTCGAAGCCACAACAGATCTCCTTGAAGTTTCAACGGATCTTTTCTCCCTGAAATGGCGTCAGAGTGGCTAGAAGCCACAACAGATCTCCTTGAAGTTTCAGTGGATCTCTTCTCTTTGAAATGGCGTTGGAGTGGCTCGAAGCCATAACAGATCTCCTTGAAGTTTCAGCAGATCTCTTTTCCCTAAAATAGCGTTGGAGCGGCTAGAAGCCATAACAGATCTCCTTGAAGTTTCAGTAAATCTCTTCTCCCTGAAATGACGTTAGAGCGGCTAAAAGCCACAAGAGATCTCTTTGAAGTTTTAGCGGATCTCTTCTCCCTGAAATGGCGTTGGAGCGGCTAGAAGCCACAGCAGATCTCCTTGAAGTTTCAGCGGATCTCTTCTCCCTGAAATGGTGTTGGAGCGGCTAGAAGCCACAGCATATCTCCTTGAAGTTTCAGCGGAGTAGATTGAAGTCACTAGTCTTATCTCTCTGAAGTTGCAGTGGAGCAGACTGAAGATAGTAAATCTTATTCCCCTAAAGTTGCAGTGGAACAGATTAAAGCTATAAATCACAGATCTTATCTCTCTAAAGTTGCAGTAGAGCAGATCAAAACAAACCTTATCTCCCTGAAGTTGCAAAGGAGTAGGTTGAAGTCACTAGTCTTATCTTCCTGAAGTTGCAGTGGAGCAGACTGAAGACAACAAATCTTATTTCTCTAAAGTTGCAGTGGAACAAATTGAAGTTATAAATCACAGATCTTATCTCTCTGAAGTTGCAGTAGAGTAGATCAAAACAAACCTTATCTCCTTGAAGTTGCAGAGGAGCATGTTGAAGTCACTAGTCTTATCTCCCTGAAGTTGCAGTGGAGCAGACTGAAAGATAGCAAATCTTATTTCCCTGAAGTTGCAGTGGAAAAAATTAAAGCTATAATTACAGATCTTATCTCTCTAAAGTGGGAATAGAGTAGATCAAAACAAACCTTATCTCTCTGAAGTTGCAGTAGAGCAGCTTGAAGACGAGTATTGTCTCCCTGAAGTTGCAGTGGAGCAGACTAAAGATAGCAAATCTTATTTCCCTGAAGTTGCAGTGGATCACAACAATAAGACGCAATGGACTGGAACAAGGCTACAGGAAGAAGAGGAGTACCAAAGAAGTCAAGACTCGGCGTGACCGGGCAAAATTGGTCTTTCTTGAAAGTCTTTGCTCCATTCTCGTTGCACGACAACGAGCAAAGAGGGGCAGCTGTAAAAGCCCATTTTTGCCTGGCTCAATTACAACTAAACCCAACAAAAAACCCAAAATTCTTTTAACCCTAGCCCAACCCAAAAACAAAACAAAAGAAAAAAAACCCTAAATCAACCTAGTTGCTGCCACCAGCCGCATCTGTCCCATCGCCCCTACCTTCTGACCAGCACCGCCCTTGTCAGCCACCTACTCCTCCACTTGCTCCACCGCCTGCAAGAAGAAAATACAGCAAATAATAAAAAAAATAATGTAAAAAGGCTATAAAAGCCATCACAAAACCGGATGTAGGGGAGGTTTTTTTTATCAATGAAAACAACATATTTTTCAAACACGTAATCGAGATTGAACATAAAAAAGAGAGCAAAACCGAAAAACAAAATCAAAACGGAAAAGAGGTGATTTTCGTTTCATTCTTTCTTTTTTCAAATCTTCCTTTTCTTTATTCTTTTTTTTTTACATATACATATATATTAAAAATACATTAAAAAGTAAAAAAATAATAAATATACCTTTTTTGGAGTTCTGGCCACCGCGTGTAGTGGCAGGCGACGGCGTTCGATGGCGGCGCGACGGCGACCCCTTCGCCGGATTTTGGGTTCGTCCAGAGAGAAAATGAAGGAACCCCCCTTTTTTTGTGAAAAACTCACAGCAAATGGCCCTTTTTGCCCAAAATTTTGCCTTAAATAGCCCCCCAAAACGACGTCGTTTTGGGTAGGCCTTTTAGGCACCGAAACGACGTCGTTTTGCCCTTGGTTCGACCCGACCCGACCCTCTAAGGGGGAGATTCGCGTGTTTTTTTAAGTGGAAGGGCTAATTGCACTTTTAGCCCTTCCGTTTTTTTATTGTTTTGAAATTAGATTTTTCATTATTTATAATTTTTCCCTGTAATTTATTTTGACTTTCAATTTGGTCCCTCTTGGTGCTGCGCGTTTTGGGAGGATGGGATATTGCCCATTTTGGTCTTCCCTAGTTATCCGGGCGCCCAAATTGGGCCTTTTCTTCTTTATTAATTTTCAAATTGGCCCCGAACTTTTACTTTAAGTTCAATTTAGTCCTTTTTTTGTTATTTTCGATATTTTAATTAAATTAATTAATCTAAGATGTTATTATTACTCTTATTTTCATTATTATATTATTATTATTATACTTGTACTTATATTCATTTTATTCTAATGCCATTATTATTTCTATTTCTATTATTATTATTATTATTATTATTATTATTATTATTATTATTATTATATATACATTTTTTTTTCTTTCTCTACTATCGTTATTTTCCATACATATATCATTATTTATAGTATTACTATTGTTATTACTATTATTATTCCCTTTTTTACATATTACTATTATTGTTATTAACATATATTATTATTATTAATGTATTGTTATTCTCTATTACTATTATTATTATCTTAGTCTTAAACTAATTAATTTCGTATTATTATATATTTTCCCTTTTTGTGTCTATTTGCTTATTACTTTATTATTAATTTAGTATTATTAATTACCTATTATTTATTATTATCCTTATTAACATAACATCATATTATCATTATTATATTTTTACCTACTACTCTTTAGATGCTCTCATTTATTTCTACTCCTCACTCACATTATACGTTATTTATTTATATATACACATATGTATATACATTTTTCATATATCATTCCAAACTATAAAATACTTATTACTTGTATTATTACTATTAATAATAATATTATTATCATTACTACACTACAGGAAAATAGGGCATAAAAATTGTACATTAGCGGCGTTTTTGACGCCGCTAAAAACAAAGCAATAGTGGCATTTTTGGTAAAATGAAGCTAAAAAACAGAGCAATAGCGGCGTTTTAGTTTTTGGTAAAACGCCGCTAAAAAATAGAGCAATAACGATTTTTTTGGTAAAACGCCACAAAAAACAGAGTATTAGCGGCGTTAAACGCCGATAAAAACCAGAGCAATAACACCGCTAAAACCAGAGCATTAGCGGCGTTTTACCAAAAACGCCGCTAAAACCAGAGCAATAGCGGCGTTTCTAAAAACCAGAGCAATAGTGGCGTTTGTGGTCAAAACGCCGCTAAAGGTCATATAATCCTTAAAACTCTAAACCCCAAAAAATCATAAACACTAATCTATAACCCTTAAACCCTAAAAAACCATAAACACTAAACTATAACCCCTAAAATCTTAAACCCAAAAAATATCATATGGATGTTGATGTGTATATATATACGTAGATATTAATGTAAAAGCTTATGTTCATAATAAATTATGGAAGCAATACATAATATTGATTAAATTTATTTTGGGGTTTAGGATTTAATATTTAAAGTTTAAGGTCTATGGTTTAGGGTTTTATGGTTTAAGGTTTAATGGTCATGGGTATATAGTATGTTAATCTCAAGTGAATCATATTCAATAATTAAATCCTAAACCATATAATTAATATATATTTAGGGGCATAAGTAGGGGGTTGAAAGGGTCTCTGCTCCTCTAAAAATGAAAAATTTTTCATTTCGATTTTTTGAAATTTTTAAAAATTTTAAAGGTAAAATTGCACTTCATCCCTTTGAATAGTGGAAAGTTTTTGATTTAATCATTTCAAAATTATAAAAATATATGCTAAACTTTAATCGTTTAAATTTTAGATGACAAGGGGTAAGGGTTAGAGGTTAAGGGGTAGAAGTTTAGGGTTTATGTTTTATGGCTTAAGGTTTAGGGGGTTAAAAGTTAAGGGTTTATGGGTTATGGGGTTTAGGGTTTAAGAGTGTATAGGTTTTAAGGTTAAGGGGACATGGGTTAAGGGTTAAGGGGTAGGGGTTTAGGGTTTAGGGTAATTAGTGTGAAAAATATATGTTAAAAATTTGAAATACTATTATTTAAAATAATTTTAAAGTTTTTTTGAGTATATGACTGATTGTTTTTTAATCTATATATTAAATAATTTCAAATTTTAAAGAATTAAAATTTTAAAAAAAATTTTAAGATTTCAAATTTTATCTAATTCTTTTAAATATTAGTTAAATTTTAAAAAATTATTTATTTAAATAAAAAAATTAAAATACTATTATTTAAAATAATTTTAAAGTTTTTTGGGTATATAAGTGATTGTTTTTTTAATTTATATTGTTTTTAATTTATATATTAAATAGTATTAATTTATATATTAAATAATATTATAAAAATATATAGACTAAATGATATTAAAAATTAAAGTATATGCAAAAAAATCTGAAATTTAAATATATTAGAGAGACCAAATTAAAATTTAACCATTTTAGTAAATAATAATAATAATAATAATAATAATAATAATAAAAGAGAAAAAAAAAAGAAAGAAAAAATTATTGGGCTGCATACTTAGTGGCGTTTTTTAAAAACGCCGCAAAAGATATGAATTACCGTCGTTTTCATAAAAAAATGCCACAAACATCTATTAATAGATTGAAAACGGAGTCGTTTTTTGGAGCCCCAAATTCCCTTTACTTTCCCCAATTCAAATTACCCCCGAACGTCTGGTTCCCCAAACCTTGAATCTCTAAATCCCATAAAATTTCACCCAATTTGATATCCTCAAATCAATTTCCCAAAATCCCCAAATCAAAATACCTTTGATTTTCGCCAAGTCCCTTTGATTCTCTTTTTTTTTTCATTTTCATTTTCATTTATCATTGAAAGAAAATAAAAGAGGAAAAAAAACGTTCTGATAAACTTGAAGAAGAGATGGCAAAATCGTTGAAGCCAGTGTCCTCCGATGAAGAACTGTACAATGCTTCGAGTTCATCGAAGAGGAGCGAATGAACGCTCATGTCAACGGCGAGGAAGACGATGAGGAGGAGATTGAAGCTGTTGCTCCTTCCACTGATGCCTCCGACAAAGATGATGACGCCGTCCTTGAAGAAAATGCCGATGATGCTGATGATGTAATTTTACGATTTTGACACTCCTTTATCTTTCTCCTTTTACTTTGGTTTCGAATTTTTACGATTTTGGCTTTTGGACTTAGCTATTTGTTTCTAGGGTTTGCTGTTGATCATAAAAAATTATTTCTAAGCTTTTAGTTTTCATGTTTTAGTATATATTTTGCTTCTAGGGTTTTAGTAAGTTGCTGGAAAGCTTAATTTGCACTTTATTGTTTATTGTTTAATATGAGTCTAATGGAGCTGATCCAGAAATTAGTAAGCGAGAGAAGGACAGGCTCAAAGAAATGCGCGAAACTAAAAAGCGAAGTTTCGAGAAAATCTTTGGATACTCAAAATCTTGCCAAAGTGACGCTGAGTATTCTGGGGAAAAGTTTTTATTCTGTTCATCTTAAGTGTAATTTATGGTTTGCTAATGTTTGGTTGAATGACAGAATAATAAGGGAAAGAAGCGGTTGAAGTATCTTTTGCAGCAGACAGAGTTGTTTGCTCATTTTGCTCAAGGTGACCCAAATTCAATTCTTTTCATGTAAGGTGTAGGTGCACGTTGTCCCTGCTCACATGTTTAGGAAAGTCATTAGTATCACCAAATCCCATTGCAAACTAGGGCTTAATGGTACTCTATTGTTTTTTACTTTGATGCATCTCTAGCTCTCAGCTACCTCTTACATGTGAATATTTAAAATAAAATATCTAAATCCTTTTTTGTAGCCACACTTGTGAGAGAGGATGAAAGAATTACAGATTTGAACTTCCTTATTGGTCCCAAATTGTATTAAGAAAATTGGTTGGATCTAGTAAAAGGAGGGTTCATAGCAAATGTTCAGTGCGCTGAAGTCTGGATAAGATAATTGTCTTTGCTGACAATCTTTTTGCACTGGTTGAGTATGCAATGAAGCTACGCAAGCCTATGATCTATGGTGCTACCAGGTTATTTGTGAACATCAATTGCTCTGTCCTTTTTGTATTGTTTTTATATTGTTGTATCAATCTTCCCTTGTAATGTGCAGCCATCTTGAGAGGACTAAAATTCTCCAGGCATTCAAGACTAGTCGTGATGTGAACACTATTTTCCTCTCAAAGGTATTCATCAGCAGATTATGTTTTCTTTGAATATAGAAGATTAGTTAATAGAAAATGTTGTCTTTTCACGCTTCCACCTCTCTTCTCTTTGGGGTATTTGGTTTCTGTAACTAGGAGAAATATACAAAAGGTGAAACAAGGAAAGCTCTTTCTTGGCATAACTAGATAATGTTGTGCAGCAACTCGTAGAACTACAGTCTTTATATGTGACATGAATATATTTTTTGGTTAAATCTTTTCAATTTCTAACTTCATATGATCTTCCAGTGATGTAAATTAAAAATAATTTGTAATTGATATTTTTATTTTTATTTTCATATTTTTATGTTACCTTTAAATTTAAAAATTAAAAAAACACAACCTGAATAAATTTAGAGAAAGAAACTATATACTTAAATCTAAAATATTAAAATCTTGAAGTTTTTTATTTTAGCTAAAATTTTATTAGCTTTTTATATAATTTTTACAGTTTCTTTTTTTGTATAAAGTTTGGTCTTCTAAAAATTTTTTCCTGTCTCAAACTCAACAGGTAGTCAATAAGCACTAAAACTGATTTTTCACAGTTTTCTTCTTCTATTTCAGGTATGTTAAGCTTCTCTTTTACCCTTTTTTTTATTTTCTGTAATCTTTTGCTACTTTGGGTCTCATGTAATATAAATTTCTTCCTTTTCTTTCTTTTTTTTACAGCATTGTCAACAGCTATGTACCATGGTTTTCAACAGGTTTGTCTTACTCTTTCATAATCTACTTGCATAATGTAATTTATACCTTTTAGTTTGCCTGTCCTGATATCTTGATTTAACTTGTGCACTTAATAGCATATTGGTTGTTTGTTGGTTGCTTGATTTCTCTTTTATTGTTTTTCTCAGCTTAGTTGCATTTTCTTAAAAATTCTTCTTGCATTACTTATGATCCTTTTTTTCTTCCAGAGTATAGTGATGTTGCAGCTGTGTCAAAGCACTTCCTCAGGTGTTTTATCCTTAGTTGATTTTAATTTATACATATTTTTAAGGAAAACAATGTTCTAATATAATCTGCTAGTTTTAGTGTAAAGCAATTTGATTTTAATTTGTTTCATTTCTTTTTTATGTGGTGTAGGGGGTATGTTGGAATTCACAGTTCGGGATTCAGAGACTTTCTGCTAAAACCGGAGTTGCTTCGATCTATTGTGGATTCTGGTTTTGAACATCCTTCCGAAGGCAAAGTTTTAAACTCATGTCTGATGTTAACATTCGTGAATTCCATGAATTAAGTCATTTTGTTTTTCTTGCTTTTAGTGACTTATAATGGTGGGCAGTATACAAGTTTGGTGCTTTATTATTTTGATTTACTGTTTTGGATGAAGCATTTGTTGTTACAGGGTATGCTTTGTAGTAATCTTTGAAATACTTTACCTTCAAATTATAATTTTTCAACTTAATTTATCTAGGCATGAAAGTCTTCAAAATTATCATAGCTTTTCTTTTCTGTTGATTCAAACTGTTCATTTAAACTCTTTTTTTATTTTTATTTTTATATATACTTTTTTAATTAAAGCTTTCTTCAATCAATGCAGCTCACTTATATATAGACAAGCTATATAGAAGCCTTGGGTGCATAAAGTCAAGATTAAGTTTCCTTCATTCCTTGATTGAGGATGCTCGTGGCAAGGTTGATAAGGAAATAACTACATCACATCCCTCACTCTATGTTATACGGGGAATTTTACAGTCAAAGACCAGCTCAAGTAATTCCAAAGTGTTGATCTTGGCAGAGTAAGTCTTCTGGTGGTCTTTGAAGAGTTTGTTGATGTCTATGGGATTATCCTGGAACGAGTTACCAAGTTTCTGTACAAACACAAATCCATCAGGTGCCTATCAAGTTACATATTATTTGCATAATGCTTATCAACAACTCACTTCATTTGGTGCTTTATGATTTTTTTCTTTTGCTGTGTGAAAAGGCCAACTTAATAAAGTTGTTACTGCTGGACATAGGAAATATACAGTATGTATAAGGTAACCACTTTTAAAGGATAGGTGACTAACAGGAGACGTGATTGTGTATAGTCTGCAAATGCACAAATATGCCTAGATAAGATTGCTATGACACATCTAGAACCAAATATAAGATGCTTAGTAAATTTGGGAGATATTGTTGGAATTCAACAAATTATAGCTTTGATTTAACCATATAGGTTAATTGCAGTATTTCTCATAGCAAAGGCATGTGGGACCTTTTTGAAATATTTATCCAACTTTTAAAAGTCGCACTAAAAGATTAAGAATGCAACGCATTGCACGTTATGGAAAACTAAAGATAAAACTCTGAACTGGGTGGGTCCATCCGAAACTTTAGTATGCCTGTTGTGCAGTGTTAAGAAGCCATATGTGATACTCTCTTTCTTTCTCCTCAAGGAATGTTCTTGCATCTTTTCCATTCAACAAGTTCAACGTTGGAATATGGAGGCTTTTGTGGCTCATCTAGAGTATCTTCTTTCCCCCCCCCAAATCAGTTTGCGTGACTCATCTTCACTTTCTGAAGATTGAACTGGATGACTCTAGTGCTTCCAAAGCACTTTGCGAAGGTGTTGATATCCCTTAGATTGCAAAGAAGTTGACGGTAAGTCTCTTCTTTCTTATTTGATCAAATAATTTATCTATTCATTGATGATATCTATTCAAACCTGCTATTTTGAGTAGGATTATGAACACAACTGCTGAGCTAAATGCGTGGGTGTACTATTTTTGTAATTATAGTTTTACTCCTAGAGCCACATTTTGTGTAATAAAATTCAAATAAAAATTATAGAACAAAAAGACATTATTAATTCTAGTAATATCGTTAAAAGGGTTTTTTAGGTATTAGGTCAATGAATGAAGACATTAAGAGTTCAAAAGATTTGCAAATTCTTATAAACTAATGAATACATCAATTCAACACCAAAGTTGAAATATGTGGTTAGAGTAAACAGAGGAACAAAATATTGCTCGTAATTGATAGAATGACCCCTTGGAATATAAATTGTGAATTTAAGCATGTTGCTTGTGTTAGTAGTTTGCAATGTTACTGGTTTATTTAGCACATTGCTTAGAAAAGTTTAAACTAAATAATATAAAATTACCTATCCGTACAAACAAGTTAAGTGCTAAGCTCAATGGATTAAGCTCATTTGGTGGGCTTTTTTATATTATATGGGTTAAGCCCAATATTTTTGCATTAGAATAGTTAATAATTGCATGCACTTTTATGATAGTCATTTAAAAAACTCAAAAGCCTCATAGAAATTGCCTTATCCCTCAGAGCTTTTTTTTATTACTTTTCCATACATTATTTCTACCAGCTTGTGTTTGAAGTTGAGAAAATTTCTCTAGGACGAGTTAGGGGTGCATAGCTGAGTTATAATATGGGTGTATGATTTGTATTAAATTGGTCTTTACCATTGAAGTTGATATCCTTTTCAATCTTTAGGAATGAAAATAATTTACAAATTATTTATATTTATCAATTAAATAACAGCCAAAAATTGACTAGTGTAAGGGATAAGTTCTGAACTTTAAAGTAATATATTTCCTTACGGAATTAACAGCCAAAAATTATTTAATTTCCTGCTTGAAGTTGATTAAACCATGCTATAAATGCAAAACATTTATGTGCTGTTCACATGCTAAATTAACCATTACTGAGCTTAAAATTGATCTATTCGAATGTGTTAAATTCATTATTCAATGTGATGTTATTTATGCCAATGTATCGAGTATATTAAGTTGTGCAATTTGATGTTATATGTGGCGTTAATGTTGACTTGTTAATTGCATATTTTATTATTAATCTGATTTAGGGTTCTGAATTTAGAAGAACCTTATCTTAAGATAAGTTAACTGGAATCTGATTCTGTTATTTTGGTTGGTTCTTGCCTTCATATGTCATTCATTAACTTTTGTTTCTTTTTTCTCAGGTTTGAGTTTTTATTGGATGCATGGTCCAAGATTAGCTGAATTCATGCATAGTGACGACTTGTTTGAGCTAACCACTGATCTTAAAGTGTGCATTCTATCATTATTTTGTTCTATTTGTATTTTGTTAGATTTCTGCTGTAGTATGATAAGTGTGGTATTTTGTTTGATTGTTATTGATAAACTTTCTGTTTGGTGGGATATATATTTATATCATAGATATTATTCTTCTTCTCAATATTTTGATAATGAATTTTAATTTTTTTATATTTTCATGACTTTTATAATATATTTTTTTTAAATTTTATGACCTTTAGCGGCGTTTGTGGGAAAAGCGTCGCTAAAGGTCATGATTTTTAGCGGCGTTTGAGGGAAAAGCGCTGCTAAAGGTCATGACCTTTAGCGGCTTTTGTGAAAAAAGCGCCGCTAAAGGTCATGACTTTTAGCGGCGTTTGTGGGAAAAGCGCCGTAAACTTTAGCGGCGTTTCCTATAGCGGCTTTTTTTTTGCGACGCTTGCAAAAACGGGGCAAATAGTTTTAGCGGCACTTGCTAAAGGCCTAAAAAACGCCGCTAAAAGTCAGTTTTGCTGTAGTACTACTATCATTTTTTTAGTTTTACATAATATTTATTTATTTACTACTAGTTCTTTTTAATTTCGAGTATTTCTTAGCTTATTCATTATTTCCTTGTTATTCGTTTTGTTTATCTATTTTATTTTTACTCTTATCATCATTATCGTTCACACTCGTGTTTATGTTTATTCTGTTATGCCTGTCAATACCGGAATTTTTATTTGTTATGCATTCTTTATTATCTCGTTTCATTACGAATTTATGTTTTATCCAACCCAATATTAATTCTTTCATAAATGAAATATTTCGTATTTAGAAATTTGATAAAATCATGCCCTAACTTACTGGGTTTCGATTTTTCTCATTTAACCTAAATAACAAAATATTCATTTAAACTGCAATACGGGTTTTTGAATAAAAATGCTTACTCTCGGAGATACGAAGTGTTGTGCCTCAACTTACCAGGTATGACATCTTATTACCTCAAGATAAGATTTTGATAAATAAAGGCAATGTTCGGTATTTGGAAGTTCGAGAGATCGTGCCCTAACTTACTGGGCTTCGATTTTCCTCGTTTACCCTAAATAATCGAATATCCTTTTAAAAAAGAGACAAAAATACATGAATTTTAAGTAAAAGGCAGACTCATTCTCAAAAGTTCGAGATGTTGCGTCCAAACTTACTGGATGTGACGTTTTATTACTTAGAGACGAGAAGGTCTTTAATGTTCGAGTTTTCTACAAAAAGAGAGATCGTATTTTGAAGTCTTTCAAGTTTTTTTACTTTTGACACTAAGACACTAATTAATCAACTAGGTACCAATTTTTGGGCGTACCGAAGGTGCTAATCCTTCCTCGTGCGTAACCGACTCCCGAACCCATCTTTCTAGATTTCGTCGACCAAAATCGTGGTTTAAATAAATCAAATCATTTATTAAAAATAACCACTTTTACGAGGTGACCCAATCCCACCTCATCAAAAAGGATTGGTGGCGACTCCCTTTTTTTTTTTTCATTTCCAAAACCAAGTCGACCCCGTTTTTCAAAAAAAAGGATTTCGACAGTTAAGATAAAATATACATATGTGAATTTACTTATTATGCTTTGACTTAGTCTTGTATGTGCTTAGATATAAAGTTTAGTGAGCTTAAATTTAAGTATTTCAATTCAGTGATGAAGAGTAAAAAGTATTGAATATGTTTTATAAATGTTTTGATTAATTATTTGGCACGTAAACATATGTTAAATGTGGCCTTAAATTTTTGAGTAAATGAGCAATATATATATATATGTATTGATAGCAGATTCGGCCATGTTATATTGCACCAATGATGCACATGTGATTTTATTTAAATTATGTACTATGAATTCTACTAGCTTATTTTGGAGTGTGTGCAAAGGTTGTTATTTGTGATTAAATGGCATAATCTGTACTATTTATGTAGTTAACTTTATTAGCCGAATAGGCAAGAAATAAATTTGCTAAGTGTGTATAAATTTTGGATGTGATGTTTAGTCTATAATGTTGATTTAGTTAATTCGGCATAGGTGTTTATTATAGCTATGGTTTTCTTTTCTTTTTTTTTAATGATGATTTGCACATATTTTAATACAGCTAAATATACAATAAAATTATATTATAATGTTAGTCAAGGTTTTATAAGTTTAAAGAATTTTATAATCGTGTGATACAGATTGGTGTATTTATTATGTGCTTAGTATATAAAATGAAATATATATATAGCTTTTATTTAAGTGTCCAAATATCATGAATTTATTGGCCATGTTGTTTGAAGTATATTTGTTTGATTTAATGTTTGGTTTAGTAATTCCATTAAATTGGTTAATGTTTTAAGTAGGTAATAATTGTGATTCATTATTGGTATTGAATTATTGTTTTGGTTTCGCTTAATGATTTTTTTTATAATCGAATTTTGTAATGCTATAATTATACGTTATAACTTAGTGTATATATTAATGCATGCATATGAAATTAGTAATGCACTAAGTTATATTATAATTTGATTATTTAAAACGAAATAAATGAGATGTGTATATGATTTGTATAATTGAGTTTATATTATTTACATATGAATAGTAATGAATGACTGTCCTGAGTTGTGATTTGTTCAATAATACCTCGTAACTCTAATTCGGCGACGGATATGGGTTAAGGGTGTTACAGGGTATTACAACACTAACCTAATTAATTTATAACTAACATGATAACACGATATTTTTAAATAAGATTATAACATTTTACTATTTAGTTATAATATAATATTATAGTATAAAACATGTTTCAAGTTTTTGTATTCATTGTACATTTATAATTTAGTCTCCCTAATTTTTCTAATAATTTAATTCATCTACTTTTCATATTTCAAAATTCAAGTCTAATTGTTAACATAGTTAAGATTCTTCTATTAAATTCACCAGTGAGACATTTCAAAATAGAAAAAAAATACTCACTTGATAGCCATATAACAAAAAGAAGAAGAAGAAGAAGAAGAAGAAGAAGAAGAAGAAGAAGAAGAAGAAGAAGAAGAAGATAATAATAAACTTGAATTTAATAGAATAATTTAATGATGTTAATAATTAGATTTGTATTTTGAAATCTAAAAAAATAAAGACTAAATTCCTTGAAATAAAAGTGAGGTTGACTAAATTACAAATGTAAGAAGAATACAAGGACTTGTAGCATATTTTAACTTGTTTTATATTATCATTTCAAATTAAGATATAATTTAGTCTAGTCCCCTCAATTTTTTTATATTCTTCATGTGCATTTTATAGTCTATGTTCGGGATTAGTGGATATATAATCCATAAGTCTGTAAGATTTGAACTCGTGGTTTCTTATTAAAAGTGCAATGTACCTTACCATTACACATAATACTTGTTGATAGTCTCTTCAAATTTCTTTAACTATCTTAAAGTGCATTCAAAGTAATGGTTAATTGTATCAAATGCCCTTAAAACTATGGCTTAGATTCTAAATAATTGGTCTTTAAACATCAAAACATCCTAATTGAATCTTTAACATATCAATATCTCATAAGCTAGGTTCCTCCATTAGTTTAATCATTAACTTAAGAGTTAAGCATAACTTCAAATTTAATATGGACTATATTTTAAATATGTGGATAAAATTATAAATATGCAAGTACCAACTGCTAAAAGTGTGCAAAAATTAGGTAAAATTGATTAAATTTATCAAACTGAAAATTTCAATCAATTTCAATTTATGACTAGTGGAAGATGTTACTTAAAAATATTAAGTTTAATTTCAATTTTAAAATCTAAATTTGAATTAACCAACATTAATTAATATATTTTAAAAGTGTGAAAACCTTAACCCATACCCCACTATATTACCCAAATTCAAACAAAAAAATAAATCCAATATCTAAATAAATAGATTATCAAACCCTAAACACAAAATACAAAAGTTAAACCTAAAAAATTAAACACAAACCCGATTTCAAAATTAAAATTAAAATCCAAAATTTATTTTTCAAATATAAAATTTTAAACAAATTTAAAGAAAACCCTAAAATCCCTCATGTTGCTCTCAGCGTCTCATTTTCTCACGGCATTGCACTTGCTCTCGCTTTCAGTCACCGTCTCTAATTGAAAGAAAACTCAAACATATTATCGTCGCGTTTCCATCTCATTTTCCCTCGTCCGTCTTTGTTTGGCTTGTTCGTATGTCTTCGTTTTTTTTTTCTTGTTTTCATATGTGCTATATATTTTTTTCTTGTTTTGCTTTCGCTTATTAAATTAAGTTATTGCTGTAAATAGGTGTGAGCGCTCGATCAAATCGAATGGAATGAAAAAATTTTAAGTTATTCGAATTTAAAAATTAAATTAGATTCGAACTTGAATTTCAAAAAAGAATTCGAGTTGATTTGAATAACTCGATTAACTTAAATAAATCGATTTGTTTAGCTTGAAATTTAAATTTTTTAAAATTTTTTTAAGTCGAATCAAGTTTTGTTCACTTCTAACTATAATTGTCTTACTTTCCTTGCTTTGCTTTAAATTAATGGCAGTGGTTGCCTTGCTTATGCTTCAAATTTGATTTAATTACAGTAATTTCTAATTTATTTTTACATGGTTTAATTACAATAGTTTGTAGTTTGGCTTAATTTAATTATAATATTCGGTACATGATAATCCCGGTTAACTGACTGAACTGGCTTATAAAAGTTAATCTGGTTTAGTTAGTTTTATGAAAAGTTTTAGCAGTTAGCAAAATTTGATTTCACTCGAAAAATAAAAAAAATTCCAATATCAAGTTAATCGAATTAAGTTATTTGATTTTTTTGAGACAACTTGAATAAGTAATTCGAGTTTCGAATTCAAGTCGAGTTAAACTTTACAATTCGAACAACTTGAATAACATATTGGTATAAATACTCCTTTAGTCTTTATAAATTTTGAAAATGAACAAATTGATCTCTATTTACAAAAAATTTAAAATAATATAAAAATTAAAATAAATTTAAAATTCAAAATATTTATAAAATTTCAAAATATATATTTAAAAAATTATAAAAATTCTAAAACAAAATAAAAATTCTAAAGAATATATATAAAAAGTTAAAAAATTAAAAAAATTCTAAAATAATAATTTTTGGGACCTAAATAAGTAAATTAACTATTTAAGTTTGTCATACTAAAATATGTATTTTTTTTTCTCTTATCTTACTTTGAAAAAGTTTTCAAATATATAAAGTTTCAAATTTATATGCTCTAACATTGAATTAGTTATATTTTAACAAAATTTTAATTTGACATGTTTAATTTTTAAATTTAATTCGAACAACTTCACTCAATTCAACTCCACTTAAATTCCATTTCACTCGATTTGATTCGAAAAAAAAATTCAAATCGAGTTAAGATGATAAAATAAGACTCATCAACTTGATTAATTCAAAACTTTTTCACTCAATTCGATAAATGCTCACCCTAAAAAGGTCAGTTAAAGTTTGGTTTGTGAAAAAGATTACTAGATATTTTCAGTTAAGTTGATTTCCAGTATTTTATTACTCATCCTACTTATTGCATGGATAGTTTTCATCTAACTTTTTTTTTTTAAATAACCCTTCAACATTTTATTGATACTATTTGGTCTTTAACGAGTTATGTTTTAGTTGTTCATGTGGTAAGTGCATATGTGGTTATAATTTAATTCACGTATTTTAAATATGTTTCATGTTATATCTAAACTACATTCAATGTTTAAATTGATGACCAACTTGAATTAATGCAATTATGATATTCGGATTAATCCTTAAAATAAAAGAAATTAATGTTTAATCCTTAAAAGATTGTTTTCTAATTTGGTCCCTTGTAAAATACTTAGATTGGAATTAAAAATAAAAATTTGGTCTAAATAAAATTAGTTTAATTGTTCTTATATTACTTTGTAATCTAAGTATACTCTTGTTAATTGTTACATTAATATCAAATAAAATTATGCATAATTTATTAACACTAATACAATATGATATATTTCTCTAGACTAAATCAAATTGAATTATAACTTAACAAATTTCATAATAAAATGGGTCGAAGGCATTACAAGAGAAGTTATAGCTCATCCCGAGTTAGGTTTTGGTAAAAGCTTAAGAAAAACACAAAAGAAGATCAAATCAGAAGACGATTTGTAAACGCCTTCACTGCTAATTTTCATAATTCAAGGCTTCACACCCAGACCACCAAAACTTACCCCCTTCCTTATTATCCAATAGCAGCACATGATCCAAAATACAACAAACACACACCATACATAAACACGTAACTCCGCTTTGCTACCAATCTTTGCCAAGTGAACACCATGCATAAACGCTTCACCCTCTTTGGTCTCAATCTTTGCCAAGTAAACACCATGCATAAAGCACGTCACTCCTCTTTGGCATAGTCTTCACTGAGTTCTCAAGACTTCAACTTCCATGTCAGTAGCCAGAATTTCATGGTGGATACCATCCACTTCCCTTCTAAGCCTGTTTTTATAACATGCTCTTATCCAACCTATTTATAATAGCAACCGATAAGCTAATTTATGGACTATTTGATGGATTCTGCTCATTAATTTTTATATGCACTTATCATCATCATTTCACACGTGTATTCATATATATATTTTTTTATAAGGTGCAAAACAATGACTTTTTTACATACATGGCTAGTAGCAAAATGTATTAAAAGAATCATAATTTTAATAATTTATTCTCAAAGATAAGAAGAGGGACATATAATTAGTACCTAGATTTGCATATAACTACCGTTTATCTTTGAATCTAATGTCACATTTTGTCAACTTTTTCTTTATGTCAGCAAATTATTTTGTGTTGATCCATATCTATAAATAGGAGGCTTCCTCAGCTGTAAATATCCATAGAAATTAAGAAGCCAAATTCCTTCTTTTGACATTGCTCTTTCATCTAACCTGTTCTCAAGACAACCTGGCTTAAGTGCATTAGTCCATACCATATATCAATCATGCACTCATCAGGGGAACCTCATGATGAGGCTCCTTGGTCCGTCGGATTTTGTGATTGTTTCTCCGACATGAAAACTTGTAAGCAGTTTTTCATTTCAAAATAAGTTGTGATAGTAATTCGACTTCAAGTCTAAACATCAATTTGCATTTGTGTTCGAACATCTAACCGTATATTTAACATTTAAACTTCAGGTTGTATGGCGTGTTTGTGTCCATGCATCGCTTTTGGCCGGATTTCTGAGATTGTTGACAAAGGGTCAACTTGTAAGTAAATAGTTTCTAAACTGGATTTTTTTTATGATATTAAGTTTGCAAGTATCTGATTAATGTTGGAAAACACTGTTGGATGGTGCAGCTTGTGGGGCAAGTGGGGCACGTTACATATTAATAATGTGTATCACCGGGTTTCCAGGCTTATATTCCTGCTTCTACCGATCCAAACTGCGAAAGCAGTATAGGTTGAAGGGAGGCTGTTGTGGCGATTGCTTGCGTCATTTGTACTGCGAGATTTGTGCCTTGACTCAAGAGTATCGTGAGCTCCAGAACCGTGGATTAGACATGTCTATCGGTATTTCTACATTAAACCATCTTAATTGTTAAACCTTTCTTCAACTTCAAGTATCTGAGTTTAGATACATACAAATTACCTTTGTGGGGGTATATATATGCAGGTTGGCATGCAAATGTGGAGAAGAACCAAGGGCTAGCGATGGCTCCAGTGGTGGAAAAAGGGATGAGCAAATAGATGATGATGATGGGATTGCTATCTTAATACCGTCTTTTATTTAATTAATGAGTTTGTTCTCGTCATTGTGTTTATCTCCATAACTTTTATTCTCTCTCTATTACTTAAAACTTTTTTTTTTTCTTCAGCAGAAGATGAATTTATTAAGAAAGGAACTATAACAATGTTCAACATATATAATCATAACAACACACTGACAACGGGAAAGGGCTTCAAGCATCAAAACACAACTTAAGGCTAGTTTACTATTAGGGATAAATATCAAATTTATACATGAATTTTGATTTGGTGCACTTATGCACTTGAAATTTGAATTGTAATTCATATGTATACATGAAATTTTGATTTTGATTCAAATGTATACATTTAAAGAAATAAAAATATATATTTATTTTCATTTTGGATTAATATAATAGTTTGTATATGCAATATATTAACGTAAAAGGGTGCTAGTTTGATATTGTCATTAGTAATTTTTGAAAATTGAATCAAATAAAAATTTAATGTATAAAATTACACAATATCAAAGTTTATATATGACATTGCATATTAAATCGAAGTTTATGTATAGTTTTGGTATTTATCCCTTACTATTAAGGTTGAAAAGTACCGTGAAAAAATTATTTTTAAAAGTTTGATGGTGTTTACCATTGTTGTCAAAAAATACTTTTAGGAAGATAAAATGTCTATTTTAAGCATGATGTTGTAGAGTAGAAACTATGTATTTAAATGATATTTAATCTCGTCAGTATTATAATATATAGAATATATAAACTTAAACCATAATAAAAATAAAAATATTAAAAATAAGTTATTAAGTAATTAATACTATGATATAGGTAATACATGAAATGTACAAACTTCAATTTGTTAATGTTATGATAAATGAATTATATCAACTTAAATTATAATTATTTACAATAAAAATTATAATTGACTCAAATGTGAAGTATTATCATTTTCAAGTGTTATTATTAGCACCATTCCAAGTTATTATTGTGGCGGCTCAAACTCGGTCGAGACGAACTGACCCGAATCTGAAACGTCACATTAGTCACTTGTGTGACTCTCCATACCAAACACTAATCGCACCATAAAACCACCAGTCACACCATGAAAATACATGCATAATAAACATTCATCGAGTAAAACTAAGCATACATATCCTAGAATCACGCTTTCCTAGTAAAATCATTACAATACCAACCATTGGAAAAATTGTCATTTTACAGTATTCATGCAGTTACTTGTAAAACATCAATTAAAACATACATGCATATAGTATACTATTTTTTTAGCAAAATGGATATAATAAAGTGTGAGTTTTTTCAAGCTCAGTGAGCGCTCAAAGATGCTACAATAAACCACAATATTGAAAGTTAAAAACAAGAATGCTAAGTACAAAACACTAATCATCATACATCATTAACTCATGTTGATACATTGGCATCGTGTGATTATGAAATACGTATAGAAATACAACACATAGGATACACGGATCTCCTTCACACCAATAACTTAAAGAGTCTAACATGTCCCAAGTAAGTACAACGTTAAGCTAACTCTCTCCAACACACCAAATATGTCCTTTTGAATGGAGTTTAGCTCAACATCCCCTTATCCCTCCAGCATGTCCCAATAACGAAACACATATATGAGTACTCAAATCCTCTAGCACGCCAATTATATCCAATGATTTCAAGAGACCACAATGTCAACATATCAATTTTACACATTTATTATTCTGGTTTATGCACACTTTCACATATCATGTTCACATGATCACATCATTATCACATTCACCTCTTATGCACTTTCAAGTAATATCACAATGCTCATTAAGACTGATAGGTACTAAAAGTAACATGTTTTAGCCTAATTCTTAATGCATTTTTGGATGATTATTTGATTTAAATGGTGAATTTTATGCTCCTAATTCTTTAAACTCATGTTTCTATACTTAGGAGAGCCTTTGGAAGAAAAAAGAGTGAAAAACGAGTGAAAATCAAAAAATCAAAACAAGTTTCAAGAGCCACATGGGCTGGACACAAAGCCTAGTCCAAGATCTTGCTCTTTTCCCGGTTTAGGCCGGACTCCGTTTTTCTTGATATGTGGAGGGTTTGTTGTGCTGAAAATTTCAAGCTTCCATGGGGTTTTTCTCCTTAAAACTTCGGTGGAAAAAAGATGGAGAAGAAGATAACCATTTGATTTTTATTTTATTAGTTTTTGCTTTTGTCATCAAATACCAACCCATACTCAATTTTTGAATTTTTGACTTTTCATTTATTGCACTTCATGTACAGCCATACACATATATAATGGCCTAATTACTCATTAAGGACCTCAAATTCTAAGCTCTATAGCTATTTAACACCTTTAGTGTAACACCCCTTATCCGTATCCAAGGCTAAAACAGGGTACGAGGCATTACCATACTTAACCATACACAAAGATGAAAACCGGGCCATAAATTTTCATTTAATTCAAAACTTCTCAAACACATGCATATCATCCCTTAAACATCCATGTCCAAGGCAACATCACTCATCTTCGTATTACACATTTAATTCATAATCCATAGGCATGCATTCAACTTACAGGATATATTACTAATCGTGCATAACAAACAAACCTAACTATATCATCACATCACAAACATAAGACATAACATGTTTAATTAAATTTACAACCCATAATGAATAAAGGTCACATCTCATAACCATATATGATAGCTCAATGCAGACCAATACGGTTGGCCAAATTCATAATAATAATACATATCACAAACTAACTTCTTATACATGCCACTCACTTGATATTTCAAATATTGAATTAATTCTCCCAAAAGTGATAGCTTGATAGTGTGATTCTGCCTCCGACGATCTCCAACCCCGAGCTGACCTTCCAAAACTGAAGAAGTGGAGAGGAAGGGGTAAGATTTATGCTTAGTAAGTTCATATGAAATTAATAAGCAATTACCATCATGCTTTTCTAAGATAAAACACCAAAATTGTACAATTTACACATGTTCAGGTTAAGTTGTTTTACCGGATTACAGTTACTAAATCATTTATATCTGGAGCTATGAAACTCCAAATTAAGTTCTGTTAATATTCCTTGAAACTATACTCATATACCTTTCTCCCATAAAATTTCCAGAATTTTTGGTTTATCCAATTGGTACAATTTATTCATTAAAGTTTCCCCTATTTTAGTTTTCAGCTACTCTAACCTCTGTTCACTACGAATCAATTTTCTCTCTGTATAGAATTCAAAGGTTTATGTCGTTTATTTCTATTAAAAATAGACTCAATAAGGAATATATACATGTAAAGTATAACTCCTAATTATTTTTGTACAATTTTTAGTGAATTTCTCAAATAGGAATAGAGGATCTCGAAGTCATTCAGACTCTATCTCACAACAATTTAAATATCTCATAACATAAAGTTCAATTGCATGTACCGTTTCCTCTATGTGAAACTAGACTCATTAATCTCATATTTTATTCAGCCCCGAACTCAATTTCCACAATTTATGGTGAATTTCCAAAGTTGCACCATTGCAGTAACCCAGAACTATCAAGGCTGAATTTACTCATTCACCACTATTATTCACCAAATTCATACAATATCATTTCATCCATCATGGTAAGAACACATAATTATGTTTCATAAGCATGGACTCATAATCACAAGGTCATCAAAAAAGTATTCTCATGAACATTCTTACCACACAATTACAACATATCGAGTTCTCTACTCGAGAGTTTACGCACATACTTGTTCATCGTACTCATTTCACAACACTTACCAACATGTTGCTTTCATCTGGAGTATTTCACTTTGTTCACTTGAGATTTACCTGTTGAACACATCGGAATATACCTCGGATACACGAAATCAAGCTACCATAATTTCACCTATAATGAACTCGGAACTCAACTCAACGAGCTCGGGTGTTCGCATCCATAATGAACTCGGAACACAACTCAACGAGTTCGGATGCTTGCATCCATAAGTGAAGTCGGAACGCAACTCAACGAGCTCAGATGCCTCATAATTATCATGAACTCGAAACGCAACTCAACGAGTTCGGATCTCAATTTCCTAGTGACATATCACTTGTATCCTAATCTATTCCTAATGTTCAAACGGGATTTTCCTCGATCATACGCCTTTGCCATATTTCTCATGATGTCAATATCGATACTCCGGTGGCAACTCATATTTTTCAAGTATTCCACATAATTTGTATAATAATTCAACAATAATCATAGAATGCAACAATTCGTAAACAATAATCATCATACCATTATAAAGACATCAACAACATATAGTAATGTTACATCATTTACATAATATCAAATTATTCACATATATGTATACTTACAATTCATATAATATCATAACATTAACATTAAAATACACATTTCATTATTAAAATCATATGAACTTACCTCGTATGCGAAAATGGTCATTTTTACCATTTTGTCCACAACTTGGTATTTTACCGATTTTAGCCCGAATTTCGATTTTCCTTGCTCTATCATTTCAAATATAGCCTAATTAGGACTCATATTATTCAAATCAACCAAAAATCATATTTTTACAAAATTACAATTTTGCCCCTAAACTTTCACATATTTACACTTTTGCCCCAAATCTCGTAAATTAAACTTCATCCTATTTTCTTATGTTTTATGATACGCTGATCATTTTTACCTTCTATAGTAACATCCAATTCTCACTCTAACATGTACTTATGAACATTAGGTATTTTTACCGATTATGTCATTTTACTCGTTTTCACGTAAAATCGCTTAGAAAAAGTTGTTTATCTAACACCCAACCTTCATTTTCTATCATTAGACATCAAAATACATGCATATTATTCATGGGTAAATTTTTAGACATGAACCTTTGCTCAAATTAATGGTAGAAATAAGTAGAACAAGTTACCGGGATTTTAAAAATGTAAAGAACTTTAAAAACGGGGTTAGGGAGCACTTACAATCGAGCTTGGGAGTTTGAACAAACCTAAACCATGGCTGCTGCTAGTAGGAACGGTTGAATGAAGAAGATGATAGCTAATTTGGCTTATTTCCCTTTTTAATTCTTTTAATTATTAGTTTACCAAAATACCCCTAACTTAAAAATATTTTATTACACCCATTGCATGTCCATTTTTGTCCAACAATTAACCAATGGTCTAATTACCATTTAAAGGCCTTTAATTTAAAAACTCATAAAAATTTGACACTTCAAACATGTAGAACTCAAGTTTTACACTTTTTACGATTTAGTCCTTTTGACTAAATTAAGTGCCCGAACGTCAAAATTTTCGAACGAAATTTTCACAAAATTATTCCGTAAACTCGTAGACCATAAAAATATAATAAAAATAAAATTTTCATCGTCGAATCTGTGGTCCCGAAACCACTGTTCCGACTAGGCCCAAAATCAGGGTGTTACATTTAGCTAATGGAACACAACTTTCTCACTTTATGCGATTTGGTCCTTTTTCACAAATTAAGGATTCAAACGGTAAAATTTCTTAACAAAAATTTTACACAATCATATTATCATACCGTA
The DNA here is from genome assembly GCA_025698465.1 of Gossypium longicalyx. NCBI lineage: Eukaryota > Viridiplantae > Streptophyta > Magnoliopsida > Malvales > Malvaceae > Gossypium > Gossypium longicalyx. The sequence goes on from CM046995.1 coordinate 52,264,893, forward strand.
GACCTCATAAGAATATTAAAATAATTTTTATATGACCTCGGATTTGTGGTCACGAAACCACTGCTCTGATTAGGCCCAAAATCGGGATGTTACATGTGTCTTCACCATGGACTACCTTTGTGGCTCCAAGTTCAAACTTTTTACAATGGTTTGAACCCTTTAACTAGATAGATTATTGATGCAGTAGATGGCAGAACATTGAATAATAAAACACCTAAGGCAGCTCATAAATTTATTAAGGAGATGATATTGAATAATTATCAGTGGCAAGTTACAAGAGTAAAACCTGTCAAAGCAGCCAGTGTTTTTAATATTAATGCAATTTCTATGTTAGTAAATCAGGTTGAAGCTCTTGGTAAGAAAATTAATGGTTTGAGTTTTTCTAAATAGATGAAATCGGTAGTGTAATGTGATGCGAATGGAACAGGGATGACTAATGAAAATGTTTACCCTTCGGTTCTAGCATAGAGCATGAGCAAGTCAACTTTATGGGTAACAATTCTAGACCTCAAAATAACCCTTTTAGCAATAACTATAATACTTGTTGGAGGAACCATCCAAATTTCTCTTGAGGTGGTTAAGGAAATCAGAGGTCACAACCCCTTTCGAGTTTTCAGCAACCTTATCAGCAAGAAAAGAAACCGAACCTTAAGGAGATGTTAACTAAATTTATTTCGGTGTCCAAAACTCGATTTCAAAATACTGAGATAGCTTTAAAAATTTAGCAAGCATCAATTCAAGGGCTTGAAAATCAGATTGGACAGCTTGCTAAACTAGTTTGAGAAAGACATTAAGGTAGTTTACCTAGTAACACTGAAACTAACCCAAAGGAAGAAGTCCACGCAATCACTGTTTGAAGTGTGGAAAGGCTATTCGAGCCTAAGAAGAAGGTAAATTTAGAAGCTGTTGATAAAAATAATAAGGTTGAGAAAAGCAAGAAAGAGCACAAGTCAGTGGTTAGAGAATACAAACCATAAATTCCATATATGGCAACATTAAAGCAAGACCGCATAAAAGAACAATATGGTAAATTTCTTGAGCTTTTGAAAAAATTACATATTAACTTACCTTTTGTTGAAGCCCTATCGCAGATGCCAAAGTATGCAAAATGTTTAAAGGATCTGTTAACAAATAAAAATAAGTTCAAAGACTTGTCAACTATAGAGCTCAATAAGGATTGCTCGACCATTCTCCAAAATAAACTATCCAAAAAGCTTAAAGATCCATGGAGTTTTACTACTCCTTGTCTTATTGGTAGTTTAAATTTTGAAAAATTTTTGGCTGATTCGGGGGCTAGTATAAATGTTATACCTTATAAAACATTCAAACAACTTGGTCTTTGGGAACCAAAACCCACTAGGATAAGTATTCAATTAGTTGACAGATCAATTAGGTATCCTAGGGATATTATTAAGGATGTACCTGTGTAAGTTGATAAAATTATATTCCATGTTGGTTTTGTTATATTGGACATGGATGAGGATATTAAGGTACTCATGATCTTAAGTCGACCATTTTTTGTAATACTCCGTTTTTAGTCAAATTGGAGCAATGGTTTCGGGACAACAAATCTTAAGTCAAAATAATTATTTTATTTTTATTTTTATTTTTGCAACATGATATTATGATTGTGTGAAAATTTAGTTAAGAAAATTTATCGCTTGAGTATTTAATTCGATAAAAAAAACTAAATCGCGTAAAGTGCAAAAGTGATATTCTAATAGTTAAAGGTATTAAATGACTATGAAATTAAATAGTGGAGGTCCTTATGTGGTAAATATATCATTTTTAATATGAGTTGACATTCTTGGAGATCTTCTAAGTGTTTTTGATAGTTTATAATTAAGGTTAAATAGGTAAATTGGTTAATAAATGATAATTAAATAAAAAAAAAGCCATTTTATTCATCATCTTCTTCCTTTAACCGATTTTAACAAGGAAAAAATCCATTCTTAGGGTTTTCATTTGGCCAAGCTCATTTGTGCAATTGGTGAGTGATTTTTGTCCCGTTTTTATTAATTTCTATGTTTTTGAGATCGTTGCAGCTTAATCTAGCTAGCCCAGGGACTATTTTGCAAAATTGTTAAAGGTTTAGGGTTTTTCCATTGATGAATGTTGGTTTGTTTTGATGTTTAATGGTAGAAAATGCATGCTTGTTGTTAGATAAACAACATTTGTTAAGTGATTTTTAGTAAAATGTCCAATTAGAGATTAAATTGTGAAAGGTGTAAATTTCATGGTTTAATTGTGAAATAAATGAAAAATATGGATTGCTAGGTACCTAATTGAAATTTGGCTAGCATGAGTTTTGGTTGAATTGCATGGATTTGTAATTTTATGAAATAAGGACTAAATTTTAAAAATGTTTAAATGTTAGGGGCAAAGGTGTATTTTTGCCTTAATGTGTATTTTGGACTAATGTGAATAGAGTGATAATTTAATAAGCTAAATTTGATAATATTTTGATCAAGAAAGGCGAAATACGAATTTAGATCGAGGAAAGAACAAGGTTTTGAATTAATCGACTTATTACGCCGTTTTTGCATTCGAGGTAAGTTCATATGTAATAAGCTTTGTTATAATTGTATTTTAAATGCTTTAATATTGCATAAATTGTGAGAATGACTCTATGGACATGTTCGAAAATGATTTGGCAAGTGAGAAATCCGGTTGAACCTTAGGAATAGATTAGGAGACGAATGACATGTCATTAGGGGTTATGTAATTTGGCTGCTGGTCCATACGTCCTACCAGTGGCTGAGTTATTCGGCATGTGTTGCAGATTCTCATCAGCTTGTGTGAGCAACACCATGTAGCTTCGTCATGACCGTCAGCTTGTGTGAGAAGACCCGTGAATAGCTCTAGTGTGAGCATTATTTGTGATACGAGATTGAGATAGCTTCGGCTATATTTATGGCACTTAGGGTGCGAGATTCCCGAGTATCCAATAGTATTTCAAATGGTTCAATGGGTAAATCAAATATGTGGATGAGTTTGTATTTGATACGAGATGACATAGGTATGTACATAAACCGTACAAGCATTGAATCAAAGAAATTTACGAAATTTATAACTAATATTATGAATTAAAATTTTGGTAGATTGATGGTTTTAAATTGAGATATATTATGATATGTTTTAATTTCTCAAATTGTGCATATTTGATAAGTTAAGTTTATTGCTATACGAACTTACTAAGCTTTATAGCTTTCTTTGTTTATTTTCTGTGTTTTATAGTGAAATCAAAGCTTGCGCGGATTCGGGAATCATCGGAGACTTCATCACACTATCCAACTATCACTTTGGTACTTTTGAACTTAAGTATTTTGAGTGTATGGCATGTATAGGATTATGGTCATTTTGATATATAGTTTGCTAATAAATTTATTCATTTGAAATGGCTTGTACACGTATAAAGCTTGGTTTTGTATTTAGCCATGAGAGTTGGCTTATTTTGGTAAATTTGATCATGTATATATTTGTGCATATGGCTTGTGTTGTGAGTTTGATGATGGATATGTGATGTTAGTGGTATTTGGTAATTAGGGGTACTAAATGGTTGTGAATTGAATTTGCTATGTTTGTGAGATTAGGCTAAATGATGCATGTCTGAAAGTGTTTATAATGTTGATTTGAGATTATGAGTTTTGGTTTGAAATTGAATGGCACATTGTGATATTGATGTGTTTTGCATTGGTCGGTATTGAAATGGTATGAGTTATGCTTGATTGAGGTTGGTTGAATGCCTAATTAGGTCATGTTTTTGTGTTAATTGGGTTGGTTTAGGTATGTGCAAGTTTGGGTCGCAAAATGGCCTGGTAAATAGCCTATTTTTGTCCACACGGGCAGAGACACGGATGCGTGCCTCAGCCGTGTGTGACACACGGTCAGGTTACATGGCTGTGTGTCCCCTTGTGTCGAAATAGAAATCATGTTGGTATGCTCCGCACGGCCCAGCACACAGGCATGTGACTTGGCCATGTGGCATAAGTCATCATACCCTACAAGTTTGGCATGGCCTAGCACACGGTCTGGCACATGGGCGTGTGTGGCCATTTCTTAGGGCATATGGGCTAGCCACGCAGGCGTGTGTTGGCCGTGTGACCCAAGTCAAAGAGTTACAAGGGGTCGGACATAGGCTGGGACATAGCCATGTGATCCCATTCCGAATTTCCACACGGCCTGTAACACAGTATCTTCTCACACGGTCGGGCCACACGGGTGTGTGTCCCCTGTAAATTTAAAAAAAATTTAAGTCTCGAAAAAATTATTGAGTTACCAGTTTAGTCCCAAATCATATCTTAAGCATGTTTTGGGTCTCCTAGGCTCGTATTAGGGACGATGTGAATGATATGGAATGATGATTCTTGAAATTTGAAAATGTATGTGGAATAAATGTTTTAATTGTTTTATGAGTCCAATAATGCTCCGTAACCCTATTTCGGTGTTGAATACGGGTGAGGGATGTTACATTTTTAGCCATTGCTAGAACTATTATTGATGTGGGTAGTGGTGAACTTATGCTAAGTGTAGGTGATGAAAAGATTACTCTTCAACCACATGATTTTGTTAGAGTTCTGAGGGAGCGAGATGATACTCATTATTCTATTAATGTTAGTAATCATGTGGCTCGACATTCTTTGCAAGAATTTACTAATGAATAAGTGTTTGAACATGATCCATTTCAAGGTGATAAAAATCAAGGGACGAGAGGAAAGCGAATGATGCAACTCGATGAATTATATGAATGGCGAAAAAAGGCTGATGAGAACCCAAGAGCAGTCAAAGAAATAACTAAGCAACGCCATAGTATGCATGTAAAGAGAATGAACCAATTCAAAGTTGGGGACAAAGTACTGCTAGACAAATCAGATACTCAAATGTTCCCTTCAAAACTTAAGTCAAAAGGGTCGAACACTTTTGTGGTACAAAACGTATTTCCATACAGAACCATTGAGGTAACACATCTTGATTACGACACATTCAAGGTAAATAGTCTTTGTCTCAAATTTTATCTTGGTGGTAATACTGATAACAAGACAAAGGAGCTTAGACTCCAAGATCCGCCTTAACCGTTAGCTAAAAAAACAAAAGTCGAGCTTAGCCTCTAAATAAGCGCTTCTCCGGAGGCAACCTGAGTGTTTTTATTTTACTTATTTATCTATTTTAATTTCATGTTATTAAAAAAAAACTTTTGAAAAAAATTAAAAAAAGTTAAAAAAATTCCATTCATTTTTATTTTTTATTACTTATTTCGTTCGCGTTGTCGTTTTCCCATCCAACATCTCCTCCCTTTCCCTTTTATCCCAACCGCAACCACATAGCCACCATCGTTGTTCCTCCAACAACGACTATCGCCCCATTTCCTCCATCGCCATCCAAGCCTTTACCCTTCCATCTTTCCTTTGTTTTTCCCTCGCAATACTATAAATCACCTACCCCCTTCCTCTTCCACCGCTCCTCTCGCCACCGTTCGATCCTTCGTCATCACCGTGCCTCCATCGACAGTCATTCACCACCTTGTGTCACACCCTTTGAATAGTTGTTTATTATATGTGTTTATTATTATATTAGTTTTATTATATATATTTTTATTATTGTTACTTTTATTTGTTTACTTTATTTGAGATTGTTTTGCTACAACATTTTCTTATTTTATTTGTAGATTAATAGCTTTTGTATTGTTTTTTAATTTCTATTGTTTAATATGTTGGTTGAGAGCTCTTCATGTGCGATTTGTGGAGGTTTCACTGCTGCTGGTAGCCATGTTTTAATTTATTGTCAATGTTGAATTAACTTTTCATATTTTGCGAGAATGTTTTACATCACCTTTGGTTATATGCATTTATATATTCTATTGACAGTTTTGTGCTTTATTGACAATTGACTACCACTAAGTACATCATGACTAATAGCAAAGGTAAATCTAAGGTCGCTGTCTCCATAAAAAAAGAATGGAAGACATCAGGTGCAACCTCGTCCTTAGTCCATCCTTCAATTGCGAGACACCTGTGTCTTCAATCTTTACCGAATCCACATGAGGACCAATATCAGCATCTGATGAGTGACAGCATCGAATGGGTCCCCGTCGATACATATTGTCTCATTTGGATCCTCAAGATGAGCACGAGGATTTTTCAAGCCCACATTGTCCCCCTCCGCCTCCGAGTCACCCTACAGTTACTCCCATTGTTACACTTAAGGATCTCTCCAAGCGGTTTGACCGCTTTGAGTAGCAATGCTTTGATTAGTTCGATAGCATTGCGGTGTATTTGTATCAGATTGGCCAGCATCTCCATATCTCTCATCCTGATCATGCGCCTCGATACCTCAACACCTCGAACGATGTCGATCCATGGCATGATTTCTTTCTTTTTTTAATTTTTATTTTTGGTTGTATTTTAATTTTAATTTTTAGTTGTATTTTTTTTAGTTGTGAGTCTTATTTTATTTTATTTATTCTAAACTTTCCTGTTATTTTTATTATTTTGATGGTTGTTTTTTTCGAGTTTGTAATCTCTTTATATTCTTATTTATTTTTTTTATCTTCTTATTAGTTTTCTCGGAAACATGCACTTCATTTAAAAGCGTCCAAAATTCCAATTTTCACTATTCTAGCAAATTCATCCATATTCAAGGCAATTTTAGTTCCTTTCCTCCTTATGATATTGTAGTTATTATGTTATTATATCTATTTGTACATTGAGGACAATGTACATCTTAAGTGTGGGGAGGTTGTTTATATGCTTATGAGATAAACTCCCTGAATTGTTGCTTGTTTTTAAGTAATTTTCTTGAACCTAACATTTAAGTAACTTCGTTTAATTTGGAGTTTTTATTGATAATGTTTTGGGATTTATTTGTGGATGTTTGTGCATTGATTGATTTAGACTTTAAGACACAAAAGAGTCAAGCATAATAAGTTGTTTTTCAGGAATTATTATTATTTTAGGTTGTCTCCTTGAACTAAAGAATTATCTTGAAATGTTGAGTTTGCAAGTTTGATATCAAAACCATAATTTTTTGTAAGCTTGTGAGCCTATAGAGCATATATTTTATTTCATGCTCATTTTATTTTTGATTGTGAGTATGTCAACTTGATATGTTATTCTAGAACTTGCTTCGATTATACATGTCAAGACCACATTTTTTATTTGATATACAAAGATGATAGAGACACTTAGGATTTAACCTACCTAACATTTTGTCAGCTTACATGTTGTATTAACCCTTAGTGAACCCCCATGATCCTAACACATTTTTTTATTCTAACCCATTAATGTTAACCCTTAACCCATATATGTGTTGCAAAATTATCCTTTTTTATTGACTCTCTTTCTGTCGAGATTTGATTTGGTTAATTGTCTAACTATGTTTCATTATTTGATTTGTTGAATCTTATATTGTTTTCAATAATAATAAAATGAAAAAGAAAAGAAAAAATATGAGCTTAAATCATTAGTTTCATAATCTGTTGAAAAGCTTGTTTTCATTTTTTTTCTTGTTGATGTAAATTCCTTTAATTCAACATTTGATTTTTTTCTAGTTTGGTAACTTATCAAATCAATTCTCAATTTTAACCAACTTTTCTGACATTTTTCATACTTTTAACCTAAGCCCCATTACAACCTTGTAAAGACCTTTTGATTGGTGCGTTATCTCATTCTATTGTGGTGGAGATTTGATTTTCAAGCAAGCCTATGGTAATGACATTTCTCGTTTGACTGTTGAGTGCACATTATTTGAACCTTAAACACTTTGAGTGCTTTGAGTGAATATTTAGTGAGGATGTTATTTCTTGTTGAGTTTGAATTTCAAGTAATTATTGAGATAGGGGAGATGCCAAATGTTTCTAAAGCTTACAATTCTCTACTTGGATTGCTTGTGCTTTTTTAGTGTCATTTTAGTTTGAATTCTCGATGCATGATTATCTGTGAATCATCCTAAGACATCATCAGTGAGTGCAATAAATTAAAGGAAGTTAACTTGGTTGTGGGTTGAGTATTGATGTGTTACAAAACTAACTAAAAATACAACGAAGGTAAGTGCATCTATCGATAAATACTATAGCTATTGTGAGTAGATATACCATATCTACGAGTACCAAAAGTACTAGAAATTATCATTTTTCTATTATTTAACCGACAAATTGGAGTGATTGATTTAAGGTAAATATACTAAATTAATTAAATAATGAACTCAGTAGAGAATAAATTAGGAAAATAATTGAATAATAACCAAGAAGCAAAACAATACCCAGGAAAAAATCCACCTAGACTTCATCTATCATTATGAATATGAATTAAACAATTTATGCACTTGGTATCTTGATCCGTAAAAATTCCTAAATTATGCTAATATCGCTTTCGAAAGTAAGAACAACTAAGTCTAGTGTAATAGCCCAAATTTGCTCGGGCCCGTGAGATAGAGTAAAGCAACAAAAAATAATTAATAAAATAAACTTAAGGTCTGTCCAGTTTACAAAATGGGCCTAAAGGCCTGATGACCCAACACCCAATTAGCCTAAACTACCCGCTAGCCCATTACACCCTTAACCCAAAAATGAACGGGGCCTAAGAGGCCCAAACCATAAACTAAAGACAGAAGACCTAGGGTTCCAGAAACCCTAGGCGCCGCAAGCACTCCAACCGACGCGCCTTTTCGTCTCGCATCGTTCTAGTGACTTTCCATCAACGTCTCCACCGGCGCCGTGACTCCAGCCTTGTATCACGCCGCAATCAGTGCACAAATCAACGCCAGCACTCATCGCCGTGAAATCCTCGCTGATATCTGCAAAAGAAGGAAAGAACCACAGCAGCAAAAGAAGCAAACTTGGAAAGAAATCAAAGGATTCTTTCCCCAAAAATGTAATAGAGGGTTATAAAAACCTTTTTTTTTCTAATTTGTAAAGGGACAGTTTTTTTGATATACACACAGATTCAATAAAAAGAACACAGTTATATACAGATATATGCAATAAAAGACCCACGGTGAACTGAAGAAACAAAGGTGATTAGTTTTATTTTATTTTTCCTTTTCTCCTTACAAATACATACGAATATCATAAGTAAAATAAAAGGAAAAGGGGACGTACCGTTAGATCTGTGTTAAAAAGGAGGCTTTCCAGCTTCCGGCCGCCATACGTGGCGGTGTTGACGGTGGCGCGTGGGCGCGTGTAAGCCTCTGGACGGAGGCTCGACAGAGCTCCGAGGACCCTCTCCAAACCCTCTTTCAGAGGGTTTCTTTGTTTTTTTTAAAAAAAAAAGTTTCAAAATGATTTTAAGGTTGACATTTGGCTTTTATAGCCTTATAAAAACGACATCGTTTTGTTTAAAACGATAAGCTTCAAAACGGTGTCGTTTCAAAGCCCAGGATCCGCGTGTTGACCCGTGACCAGGATAGGATTCGCGTGTTTTCATTTAAAGGGCAAATTTCCCAATCGATCCTTTCGCTTTTTTAAGATTTATAATTTCATTTTTTTTAAATTGGCCGTAACTTTTATATTTGTTTCGATTTAGTCCCAATGGCCATTAAAACCTATTATGAGGAACGACGTCGTTTTTTGGGATTAGAGCTAATTGCCCAGTGAGTCCCTCTGATTTTAATGCACGTTTCAATTAGGCCGAAAATTTTTATTAATTAACCTTGGCTTTTTTAATTAAATTCAATTTTAACCCTTTTCCATATAAATTCAATTTATTTTAAATACTATATATTTTTTATAAACATTAGTTATATGTAAAATACTATATATTATTTTTCTTTATATATTATTTATATTATTATATGCCATTATATATTATATTATATATTATACATTTTTATATATTATTCCATATATTATTTTTATTTTATTATAAATTATGTATTATTTTATTATTCATAAACTATGTAATTTAAAATTTGTAAGTTATTAATAAATAATCTATATATCATTATTAAATATTTAGTATTTAATCTTTTAAAAAATTTATTATAAATTTTCGTTCCTATTCAACACATTATTATTTTTATAAATATATATATATTAAACTACTACATTATATAGTATAATTTTTAATGAATTATCCTTTATTATTTATATATTGTTAAATTTTTTAATTTGTATTTAATCTTATCTCTTTTTCTAACTTTTATTATATATTCCTAATTTATTTTTGTATTATTTTGTGTTTATTTAATACAATTTTAATATGATAATTGTATTTTATGAATTGCTTGTTATTCTTATTCCATTTATTATTTTATATATTTGCATGGAAATCTATGTTATTTTTATTCGCATGAAATATTATTGTATATATATATGGTAATTTTTTTTATTCTATTCATTATCCTTAGATTGTATTTTGCATGGAACGATAATGTATGTATATTTACGTTATTTACGATTATATAGGCATGAATTATTAATGTATATTGTATGATTTATGTCATTATTTATCATTTTCTATACTATATTTGCATGAAATGTTAAAGCGTGAATCATATAACTAGGTTTATTTAGTATTGATCTTTTGTAAGGTGTTAAATACATTATCGCTTTAAAAATTTATATCTCATTTAATCCAAGAAAATTTTGAAAAGAGAGGCAATGTTTTCGGTATTTAGGAATTCGGGAAATAGTGCCCTAACATGCTGGGTTGCGATTTCCCGTTTGTCTAAATGTCTAAAGTATCCTTCTAAATAAATTTTGTAAATCACGAGATGATTTCAGTTACGAAAGTTTAAGAATATTGTGTCCAATCATGCTAGATATAATGTTTGTATTCTTTCGAAGAGAAAGAACCTCGATTTTCAGCAAATTACTATAGTTTTTTTTTTTAAAAAAAAGGATCTTATTGCCAAATTCCTTCAAATTTTTTACATCAAGACAGAAAACTATCAAGTTTGGTACCAATTTTGGGCGATGCGAGGGTGCTAATCCTTCCTCGTACGTAATCGACTCCCAAACCTATTTTCTCATGTTTTCATAGACCAAAATGTTTTATGAAGTGATCCAATCACACTTAAAAAGGTTGGTGGCGACTCCCGTCTTTTCAAAATTCTCGCTTTTAAAAAAGAGGTTTCGACAGCTTGGCGACTCCACTGGGGAATTTATAAGAGAGTCAAGCCAAGAAATTGATTATTTTCTGTCTTAATGTCGGAAGTTTGGAAAATTTTAAAAATATTGATTTTTTTACATATGTTTGCTGCATATGTTCGTTATTTTGTTTTCGTACACATTGCATTTGCATGACTGCTGTGGTCGCACATTTAAGTGGGAGTGAGAAGCTACGCTTTCGTGAGGTTTTCACCTCCGTATGGGCTAGTAGATTGCTTCCGGGATATATCTGTACCTATGTCTTCGTGAGATTTTTATCTCCGTATGGCCATAGTGAAATGTGTCCCCCTGAACCGAACTTAGTCCGTATGAGCCTATAATGGGTGAGGACCGAGGAATCTGCTGGTTCAGGTACCATCGCTTTAGAACTGAAACTCATATAGTGAACTTTAAGCGCTTACTCTAGGGAGTATAGTGATAGCCTTTAGTAAGCTACCCTTATAAGTGCTTGTTTGTTATACTTTTATATGATACTAACTTATTTTATTTTACTATCACTGCATGTCATTCAACATTTAAAGGTATCGATTTACGGTTCAATTTCTGGGCTAGAAAGTTTTGTAATGGGGAACAAAAATCTTGATAAAGTGGAGGACAACACTTCTTTCTGTGCGTGGTCAGAGAAAACACAGTTAGAGAAGGGAGATAGTGTCACTAAAGGGTATATGTCAGAGTTATGGGACTTCACTCGTATCAGTTCGACACAGAATGAGTTTCAGGAGTTGAAGGATATTTGAGCTCAACGGGATAACGAGGCAAAGCAGCTGTTCTACCAGAATTATGGAGATCTTTCCTATTTGCTAGACATCAAGGTGGATAAGCATCTGTTTCGAGCTATGGCACAGTTTTGGAACCCTGCTTATAATTGTTTTACATTTGGAGAGGTAGACTTAGTACCTACTTTGGAGGAGTATACGACCTTGCTCCGCTGTCCGAAAATCCAGGGTAACAAGGCGTATGTTAGGGCTGCTAATCCCCCAACTTTCATGAAGAAATTAATGATGATTACAGGGGTGAGTGAACAGTGGGCCGCAGCTCAAATCCAACAAAAAGGTGATAGTAAATGCATTCCGTAGGCAAGTTTGAGGGATCTGATATTGGCATACCCAGATGTAAAGAAGAGGGTTGATGTCTTGGCTTTAAGTATTTATGGTTTGGTGATTTTCCCAAAAGCTATAGGGCACATAGATGAAGCAGTTACAGATTTATTTGATAGACTTGGTAAACAGAACACACCTGTGCTTGCAATCCTAGCCGAGACGTTTAGATCCTTGAGTGCATGTCGGAGAGTTGGTGAAGGTAGATTCATTGGATGTGCACATTTGTTGTTGGTATGGTTCCATAGTCACTTTTGGAAGGTTGATAAGGTTCCTTGCCAAGTGTTCTTTGAGGACTTTTCTCCCTTAAGGGAAGCAGCAGCTATGCTGAGGAGAGACGACATTATAGAGGAAAGGTGGATGGAAATACTTCAGAATCTCCGAGAGGAAGATGTTATGTGGAAAGCCCATTGGATGGCTCCTAATGAAGTCTTTTACCGTTGCGGAAACTTTGATTGGGTACCTTTTCCTAGAATTTGGGGAGTTGTTGGTTATGCGTCATTACTCGTCCTAAGGCAATACAAAGCGGGGCAGTTTATACCGGAAACACAAGGGTTAGCTCAGAGTGATTTCTCTTATAAGGGGGATCATTATAAGAAGAAGATGCGAGAGATTTCCGAGGCTTGGAAGAAGATTTGCTGTGTGAAGATTCTGACTGAAGGCCCGACTACAACTCTTGAGTACAAAGGATGGTTTAGCAAGAGGATCAATGATAACATCCCTAGGCTGAGTCTGGGGATTGAGCAGCTCGAGGCAAGAGAAGGACATTGGAAGGGAGAGCTTCATCATTTTCAGGATCAAGTCAGAGATAGGGACTACCTCATGGGAAAAGCTATAGTACAGATTCGAGAGGTTGCTGATCATTTGCAAGACCTGGCAGCACAAGCTAATGTATTGAGTACAAAGTATGAGTTAGTGTCAGATAGAGGTTTAGAGTTAGCTTTGTTATTGGATAAGGTTAAAACTTTGGGCCTGAGGGCGAAGGCGTATTTGTAATCCGTTTTGTATAAAGACTGCTTTGCCCCGAGATGCCGGAATTCGAGAAATATAATGGGCCTACTTACCCCGAGGCCCATATCACCATGTTCTATAGACGGATGACTGGCTATGTAAACAATGATCAATTATTGATCCATTGTTTTCAGGATAGTTTGGTTGGGGCAGCGACTAGGTGGTACAATCAATTGAGTCGCACAAGGATTGGTTCTTGGAGAGACTTAGCGCAGGCCTTTATGCAGCAATAAAATCATGTGACTGATATGACTCCTGACAGAATCACTTTGCAGAACATGGAAAAGAAGCCTAATGAGAGATTTAGGCAATATGCACAGAGGTGAAGGGAGGTTGTCATGCAAGTTCAACCACCACTTTTGGAGAAGGAAACTACCATGCTGTTCATTAACACTTTGAAGGCTCCATTCATTACTCATATGATTGGAAGTACCACCAAGAGCTTTGCTGATATATTTATGGCAAGAGAAATAATTGACAATGTCATAAAAGGTGGCAAGATAGAGGGGGAAACTGCTAAAAGATCGGCTCGAAGAAGGAAAGATAACGAGGTGAACAATACGAGTAGTTATAATTCAAAAGCGGTCACGGTTTGTCAGCCCAGAGTAACTACAGTTGGGCAACAAGATTCTCAAAAGCAGGGATCTGGTTCGAGACAAAATTCTAAAAAGATCTCATTTGCGCCTATCCCAGTGATGTATCGGGAGCTTTATCAAATTTTATTCATTACGCATGCGATAACTCCTTTTCATTTGAAACCTCTGCAACCTCCATACCCTAAATGGTACGATGCAAACGCCAAATATGAATACCATGCAGGGATATCGGGGAATTCGATCGAAAATTACACTGGCTTTAAAAAGGCAGTGGAAAGACTAATCAAGATGGGGTCGTAAAATTTGACAACACCCCTAATACAGAGAACTCGTTGCCGAACCATGGTGATCAAGGGGTAAACGCAATTGGAAACATTGATATGAGAAGGATCAAAGAGGACATGGTGGAGGTAAGAATGTCGATGAAAGTAATCTGGAAAGAAATGGTGAAAAGAGAAATGATAATCTCTGAAGAAAGAAATAAAGGAGCAAGGGACTACTACGAGTTCCATGCAGAAGAGGGACATGAAATCTAGAAATGTGATGAGTATAAGGCTTATGGATAATAAGGAGCTGGAATTTTATAAAGCCGGCTCAGATGAGGGTCATATATGCGCATTGGAAGAGGAACCCAAGAATCAAACAATCAGCCGGCCAAGGATCATTATTTCTTTACCAAGAAATAATGAAGTTGAAACACAAACAGCACCGAAAGTCATTATTCACAAACCCGTTTCCTTTCCTTATAAGGATAACAAGAGGGTACCCTGAAATTATGACTACAATGTGACAATACCAGAGAAGGAGGATATAGCCAGTGCTTCTAAGGAGGCTCAAGATGAGGGTTCTTATACACGTAGTGGGAAGCGTTATGATGTAGAAGGCGTCAGAGTTGAACCTGTGAAAGCAAAAGCCTTTGACAAAGGAAAGGGGGTTGAAGTACTTGTTAATGAGCTAGTGAAGGAAGAAGAAGCGAGAGAGTTTCTAAAATTCCTAAAACATAGTGAGTACAGCGTAGTTGAACAATTGCGCAAACAACCAGCTCGCATATCAGTGTTCGCTTTGCTTCTGAGTTTAAAGGTACATCGAGAAGCATTAATGAAGGTACTCAATGAGACTTACGTTACTAATGATATATCCGTCAGTAAGTTGGATCGATTGGTTAGTAACATAAGTGCTGACAATTTCATTTATTTCAATGATGATGAAATCCCACCTGGAGGCATGGGATCAGCTAAGGCTTTGCACATTACCGTTCGTTGCAAATGATATACATTGCCGAGTGTGCTTATTGATAATGGACCAGCATTAAATGTTATGCCATTGTCCATATTGAACAGATTGCCCATAGATAGTTCTCACATGAAAACATGCCATAATGTGGTGAGAGCCTTTGATGGCACGGAAAGAAAGGTCATGGAAAGAATTGATATTCCTTTGATGATTGGGCCAAACACGTATGAGGTGGACTTTTTAGTGATGGACATTAAGCCCTCCTACAATTGCTTGTTGGGGAGGCCTTGGATACATTCGGCAGGAGCGGTGCCCTCATCTTTGCACCAGAATTGAAGTTAGTAGCGGATGGACGGCTGGTCACCATAAATGTGGAGGAGGACATTATAGCGACAGTTACCAGTGACGCACCTTATGTAGAAGCAAATGAGGAGGCCATTGAGTGCTCTTTTCGTTCCTTAGAATTCGTTAATACAACATTCATTTCAGAGGGGAATGAGGTACCGGTACCCAGGATATCCAGAACCACAAGAATGGGTTTACAGATGACAATGGGGAAAGGAGCCTTGCCAGGAAAAGAGTTGGGAAGATATCTTCAATAAAGGATTCAGATTCCAGAATTAAAGGAGAAGAGAGACCGTTTTGGCTTGGGTTTCAGGCCAGATCACAAGCAGAGGAGGAAAGAAATAGAGAAGCGTCGAAAAAGAAGAAGGACGCGTTTAAGTGGAAGAGAAGTAGAATGGGAATTGGTGACCTTCCCCCATATATCCCAAATTTTTATATCAGGAGGGATAATTCACCCTAAGAGAGGGCTGGTCGAAAAAGGAAGTCATTATATTAATGCTGTACATAATGAAGAGTCTGAACGAAGAAACCTTAAGGGCATTCGCCCTTACAAACCGGGAAGCTCTTTAAACAATTGGACTGCAGAAGAACTTCTTGTAGTTTTTAAAGATTTTTCAGAGTAATTTTTAGAACACTTTTGTTGCTCTAAAGCCTAGGAGTAATAGGATTTCATTTGTGAAATAGGCTCATGTTCAGATATTTTGTTTTAATAAAGTCTTTACTATCAATTCGAGCAAACATTCTTTCATTCTTTGTTCTTTCGTCCTTTTAATTCCGTTCAAGTCTTTCATTTCATTCATAACATATACATTCTCAAATTCATTCATTCTGTACACATTTCTTTGTATTCCCACAGGTCCCTAGACATCAACGTCATGAGCAGTGATACTACAAATCCTAAATTCTCTTTTGAGCAAGACATGTGTTTAGAAGAATCTTAGGATTTTGAAGATGACAGGGATTGTGATATGTCTCCAGATCTTTTGAGATTGGTGAAACAAGAGAAGAAGCAAATTCTGTCCTATGAAAAAGAGGCAATAGAGAATATATCTTGGAATAAGGGAAAGAAGTGAGGATTGGAACACATATTGCAAAGGAAACGAGACAAGGTCTTGTTGAATTGCTGCATGAATTCAAAGATATCTTTGTATGGTCATATCAGAATATGCCGGGGTTGAACACTGATATCGTGGTACATCGTCTCCCCATAAGACAAGATTGCAAGCCAGTCCAACAAAAATTGCGTAAGATGAGGCCTGATATTGCACTGAAAATAAAAGATGAAGTCAGGAAGCAGTTTGATGCTGGATTCCTACAAGAGGTTAACTATTCAGAGTGGGTGGCTAACATTGTGCTTGTCCCTAAGAAGGATAGGAAGGTACGAATGTGTGTAGATTACAGAGATTTGAATAGAGCTAGCCCAAAGAATAATTTTCCTTTACCGCACATCGACACTTTGGTGGACAATGCAGCGGGATATTCATTGTTCTCCTTTATGGATGGCTTCTCAGGGTATAATCAGATAAAGATGCATCCTAAGGACATGGATAAAACTACCTTCATAACATTGTAGGGCATCTTTTGTTACAAGGTAATGCCCTTTGGGCTAAAAAATGCAGGGGCAACATACCAAAGGGCTATGGTGACCTTATTTCATGATATGATGCACAAGGAGATTGAGGTGTATGTTGATGACATGATTGCTAAATCTCGAACCGATATAGAGCATATTGAAGTCTTGAGGAAGTTGTTCCTGAGATTAAGGAAGTTTCAATTGAAGCTTAATCCGGCAAAGTGCATCTTCGGAGCTAGGACGGGGAAGTTATTGGGCTTTGTGGTCAGTGAAAAGGGAATAGAAGTTGACTCAGACAAGGTTAGATCCATACGAGAATTGCCTCCACCATGTACTCTGAAGGAAGTTCAGGGTTTTCTTAGAAGATTGAATTATATTGCTCAGTTTATTTCACAATTAACCGAGAAATGTGATCCTATATTTCGCCTCCTTAGAAAACACAACCAAGGTACTTGGGATGAGGAATGCTAGAATGCTTTTGATAAGGTTAAGCAGTACTTATTAAACGCTCCAGTGTTATCTCTGCCTAGTCCAGATAGACCATTAATTCTGTACTTATCAGTGTTTAGGAATTCTATGAGATGTGTGCTTGGCCAACATGACGAGTTGGGAAGAAAAGAAAAGGCGATATATTACCTCAGCAAGAAATTCACAGAGTGTAAGATGAGATATTCTCCAATTGAGAAATTGTATTGTGATTTAATCTGGACGACTCGAAGGTTGAGGCAATATATGCTATATCATACGACTTGGCTAATTTCGAAACTTGATCCATTAAAGTACATGATGGAGTCAATAGCCCTAAATGGAAGAATGGCAATGTGACAAGTTCTGCTTTCAGAGTTTGATATAGCCTATGTGAGTCAAAAGGCTATAAAAGGGAGCGCAATAGCAGAATTTCTGGCTAGCAGAGCTCTAGAAGATTATAAGTCATTGAGCTTTGATTTCCCTAATGAGGAGTTGATGTATGTGGCAACTATTGGAGAACGTCCATGGAAGCTGAACTTTGACGACGCATCCAATGTAGTAGGAAATGGAATTGGGGCAGTCTTGGTATCCCCAAGTGGTAATCATTATCCATTTACATGTAAATTGGATTTTAACTGCACGAACAATATGGCCGAGAATGAAGCATGCATCATGGGGATTCAAGCGGCCAAGGAGCGAAAAATTAGAACCCTAGAAGTATATGGAGACTCTGCGTTGGTAATTTATCAGCTTAGGGGTGAATGGAAGATAAGGGACCCCAAGTTGATTTGTTATCGAAAGGTAGTTTTGGAGTTACTTGAGGAGTTTGATAACATCACCTTCAATTATCTCCCACGGGATGAAAATCAGATGATTGATGCTTTAGTAACACTGGCTTCCATGATTAAAGCAAATAAAAAAGAAGATGTTAGACCAATTCAGATGAGTGTTTCGGAGGTTCCAGCTCATTGCTGTAACATCGAAGAAGAGGAAAGGGATGATCATCCTTGGTATCAAGATATATTACGATATGTAAGAAATCGTGAATATCTGGAGCAAGTAACTGAGAATGATAAAAGAACTTTGAGGAGGTTAGCCTGCGGATATGTACTAGATGGGGATATCCTTTATAAAAGAAGGCAAGATCAAGTACTTTTGAGATGCGTCAATGCTGTGGAAGCTAGACAAATCTTGGAAGAAGTAAATGAGGGCATTTGTGGGACACATGTTAATGGCTTTACAATGGCAAGGTAGATCATGAGGTTTGGATACTATTGGTCTACTATGGAAGGAGATTGTATCAGCTATGCCAAGAAATGTTATAAATGCCAGATATATGGGGACAAGATTCATGTACCACCTTCACCCTTACATGTTATGAGTTCTCCATGGCCCTTTTCCATGTGGGGCATAGATGTCATTGGGCCAATATCACCAAAAGCTTCGAATGGGCATCGTTTCATTTTTGTGGTCATCGACTAATTCACGAAATGGGTAGAGGCAGGTTCATATGCTAGTGTTACCAAGTCGGCAGTAAGTCGTTTCTTGAAAAAGAAGATTATTTGTCGGTATGGATTGCCTGGGAGGATCATATCAGACAATACATTAAACTTGAATAACAGCATGATTGTAGAAGTCTACAGCCAATTCAAAATCAAACATCATAATTCATCTTCATATCATCCAAAAATGAATGGGGCAGTAGAAGCTGCCAACAAAAATATCAAGAAGATAGTGGGGAAAATGACTGAGACCTATAGAGATTGGCACGAGAAATTACCATTTGCACTCTTTGCCTATCGAACGTCTGTCAGAACCTCTACTGGGGCAACTCCTTTCTCGTTGGTTTATGGGATAGAGGCAGTATTACCCATTGAAGTAGAAATACCTTCTCTTCGAATTTTGTCAGAGATAAAGCTGGATGAAGCAGAATGGATTCAATCTCGGTATGACCAATTGAACTTGATTGAAGAAAAGAGGCTAAGGGCTATTCGTCATGGTCAGATGTATCAGAAGCGAATGATGCGAGCTTATGATAAGAAAGTTCGTCCAAGAGAATTCTATGAAGGGGACCTGGTATTGAAAAAATTTCTTCCTATACAAAAGGACTTTAGAGGAAAATGGATGCCGAATTGGGAAGGGCCGTATGTTATGAAGAAGGCTTTCTCTGGTGGTGCACTGATTTTGACAGAAATTATGGATGGGAAAAGTTTACCCAATCCGGTGAATTCAGACTCAGTCAAGAAATACTTCGTCTAAAAGAGAAGGAAATCCAAGGTGAAAACCCGCAAAGGGCGCTTTGAGATTTCTATATATATAACAAAAAAAAAACGGAGAGACCAAGGTGAAAACCCGCAAAAGGGCACCTTGAGACCAAAGGGGTTTTGAGTTGAAAACCTGAAAGGGCTGCTCAAATTTCGAAAAATATGCAGTGACCTTGTTATACCGGATTTGACGAGAAGTGGAGTGTGTTACATACCGGGGCATCAACAAAGTACTGTGGATCTTCTAAACACATGTTAAACTCAAAATAGTCTTCATGGAATTTGTATACAGAAGCCCAAGCTGTGATATGTTGGACATCGAATTTTTGTTCTGTTTACTATCATTGGATTCTTTTTCTTCTCAGAGATATATTTTCAGATTAATTTCCTATTGTATTCTGATGATTTATCTAACTATTCTCAAGATTAAATTATTTGTCTTCCATTATTCATAAAGAGTGTTGCATTGAAATAATAATTGATGAACTAAATATTTTTACAAACTAAGTTTTGCATATTACTCTGGAAATCTCTAGAGAATACAAGAAACTAAAACAGAACAATTGTTTGAAGAATTCCCAAGAGTAAGGGTCGGAGGTACTCGAGGAAACTCCCTCTTCAGTTCAAAGGATGATTGGACAATTCAAATGATTCAATCCTAGGAGAGGATTGTCTCCAGCAGGTCGTAACATTCGAAGGATAGTACAATAGGACCAATTTGATTCAAAGAATGCGAGCAGAGTATGATTGAAATTTCAAAAAAGATGAAACTTGGATGGATGAATGAATAAAAGGCGTCCGAAATAGGAGTCATTTTCATAACATTTTACATCATAATATGTCTAATTAGGAGCATTTGATTCATCTCGAGCATGACATCTTAATCATCGGGCATGAGTACATATGCATTCTACAGGTTATGTTCTTTAAGTGACAAATGCAGATCACTGATAGCAGATTTGGCGTCTATGTATTGACAGAGGGCAGATTGAAGACAACAGATTTGGCGTCTCTGTATTGTCAGAGAGCAGATCGAAGAAGGCACATCTGGCATCTCTGTATTGACAGAAAGTAGATTGAAGATAGAAGATTTGGCGTTTCTGTATTAGACGGGGAGCAGATCAAAAAAATAGATTTGGCGTCTTTGTATTGACGGAGAGCAGATCGAAGAAAGTACATCTGGCATTTCTGTATTGACAGAAAACAGATCAAAGATAGCCGATTTGGCGTCTCTGTATTTTAAGAGAGTAGATCGAAGATAGCAGATTTGGTGTCTTTGTATTGACAGAGAGCAGATCGAAGATAGCAGATTTGGCATCTCTGTATTAGACGGGGAGCAGATCAAAAAAACAGATTTGGCCTTTCTATATTGATGGAGAGCAGATCGAAGAAAGTACATCTGGCATTTCCGTATTGATAGAAAGCAGATCAAAGATACCCGATTTGGCGTCTCTGTATTAACAAAGAGCAGATCGAAGATAGAAGATTTGGCGTCTTTTTATTGTCAGAGAGCAGATCGAAGATAGCAGATTTGGTATCTCTGTATTAGACGGGGAGCAGATTGAAAAAAAAGGTTTGGCGTCTCTGTATTGTTGGAGAACAGATCGAAGAAAGTACATCTGGCATTTTCGTATTGACAGAAAGCAGATCAAAGATAGCCAATTTGGCGTCTCTGTATTAACAAAGAGCAAATCGAAGATAACATATTTGGCGCCTCTGTATTGACAGAGAGCAGATAGAAGATGACAGACTCGGCTTCTCCGTATTAGGCAAGGAGTAGATCAAAGATTTCAGCTTGGCGTTCCTGAGTTTGCAAGAAGCAGGTTGAAGTTAGCAGATTTGACATTCCTGAGTTGCAGTGAAGCAAGTTTGAAGCTATCAGAATACCTTTGAGTAGGGTAAGGATCAAAATTTCGAGACTTAGCCAGGCCGGGCAAATTTGGTCCTTTTATAATCTTTGCTCTATTCCTATTACACAATAATAAGCAAAGAGGGGCAGCTGTAATAGCCCAAATTTGCCCGAGCCCGTGAGATAGAGTAAAGCAATAAAAATAATTAATAAAATAAACTTAAGGTCTGTCCAGTTTACAAAACGGGCCTAAAGGCCTGATGACCCAAGACCCAATTAGCCTAAACTACCCACTAGCCTATTACACCCTTAACCCAAAAATGAACGGGGCCTAAGAGGCCCAAACCATAAACTAAAGACAGAAGACTTAGGGTTTTAGAAACCCTAGGCGCCACAAGCACTCCAACCGACGCAGCTTTTCATCTCGCGTCGTTCCAGTGACTTCCCATCAACATCTCCACCGGCGTCGTGACTCTGGCCTTGTATCATGCCGCAATCAGTGCACAAATCAACGCCAACACTCATCGCCGTGAGATACTCGCTGATATCTGCAAAAGAAGGAAAGAACCACAGCAGCAAAGGAAGCAAACTTGGAAAGAAATCAAAGGATTCTTTCCCCAAAAATGTAACATAGGGTTATAAAAACCTTTTTTTTTCTAATTTGTAAAAGGATGGTTTTTTTGATATACACACAGATTCAATAAAAAAGAGCATAGTTATATACAGATATATGCAATAAAAGACCCACGGTGAACTGAAGAAACAAGGGTTTCTTTGTTTTTTTTTTAAATCAGGTTTCAAAATGATTTTAAGGTCGACATTTGGCTTTTATAGCCTTATAAAAACGATGTCGTTTTGTTTAAAACGATAAGCGTCAAAACGGCGTCGTTTCAAAACCCAGGATCCGCGTGTTGACCCGTGACCCAGATAGGATCCGCGTGTTTTCGTTCAAAGGGCAAATTTTCCAATCGATCCTTTCGCTTTTTTAAGATTTATAATTTCATTTTTTTATTTTTAAATTGGCTGTAACTTTTATATTTGTTTCGATTTAGTCCCAATGACCATTAAAACCTATTATGAGGAACGACGTCGTTTTTTGGGATTAGGGCTAATTGCCTAGTGAGTCCCTCTGATTTTAATGCACGTTTCAATTAGGTCGAAAATTTTTCTTAATTAACCCTAGTTTTTTTAATTAAATTCAATTTTAACCCTTTTTCATATAAATTCAATTTATTTTAAATACTATATTTTTTTTATAAACATTAGTTATATGTAAAATAGTATATATTATTTTTCTTTATATATTATTTACATTATTATATACCATTATATATTATATTATATATTATACATTTTTATATATTATTCCATATATTATTTTTATTTTATTATAAATTATGTATTATTTTATTATTCATAAACTATGTAATTTAAAATTTGTAAGTTATTAATAAATAATCTATATATCATTATTAAATATTTAGTATTTAATCTTTTAAAAATTTTATTATAAATTTTCGTTCCTATTCAACACATTATTATATAGTATAATTTTTAATGAATTATCCTTTATTATTTATATATTGTTAAATTTTTTTACTTGTATTTAATCTTATCGCTTTTTCTAACTTTTATTATATATTCCTAATTTATTTTTGTATTATTTTGGGGTTATTTAATACAATTTTAATATGATAATTGTATTTTATGAATTGCTTGTTATTCTTATTCCATTTATTATTTTATATATTTGCATGGAAATCTATGTTATTTTTATTCGCATGAAATATTATTGTATATATATATATGGTAATTTGTTTTATTCTATTCATTATCCTTAGATTGTATTTTGCATGGAACGATAATGTATGTATATTTACGTTATTTACGATTATATAGGCATGAAATATTAATGTATATTGTGTGATTTATGTCATTATTTATCATTTTCTATACTATATTTGCATGAAATATTAAAGCGTGAATCATATAACTAGGTTTATTTAGTATTGATCTTTTGTAAGGTGTTAAATACATCATCGCTTTAAAAATTTATATGTCATTTAATCCAAGAAAATTTTGAAAAGAGAGGCAATGTTTTCGGTATTTAGGAATTCAGGAAATAGTGCCCTAACATGCTGGGTTACGATTTCCCGTTTGTCTAAATGTCTAAAGTATCCTTCTAAATAAATTTTGTAAATCACGAGATGATTTCAGTTATGAAAGTTTAAGAATATTGTGTGCAATCATGCTAGATATGATGTTTGTATTCTTTCGAAGCGAAAGAACCTCGATTTTCAGCAAATTACTATAGTTTTTTTTTAAAAAAAGGATCTTATTGCCAAATTCCTTCAAATTTTTTACATCAAGACAGAAAACTATCAAGTTTGGTACCAATTTTGAGCGATGCGAGGGTGCTAATCCTTCCTCGCACGTAATCGACTCCCAAACTTATTTTCTCATGTTTTCGTAGACCAAAATATTTTATGAAGTGATCCAATCACACTTAAAAAGGTTGGTGGCGACTCCCATCTTTTCAAAATTCTCGCTTTTAAAAAGGAGGTTTCGACATCTAGGTTGGTTATTTGAAATTTCTTTCTAATTAAAACCCCTATATTCGGATTAACTTGATCTATGGATTCCCTTACTAGATTTGACTCTAATCTAGTAGATTCATGTCATCCTATTTCTAGGATTGTATGCAACTCCACTTAATTATGCTAGATCTACTCTTGAACATGGACTTTTCCTCCTCTGATTTAAGCACATTAAACATAAATTAATATCCTAGAAATATTAAAACAAGAGATAAGCACACATAATTGAGAGCAAGAATCAAGTATTTATCGAGTAAAACGGAAATCAAATAATAGAATTCATCATAGGGTTAGGTATCTAGGAAATTAGTTCATAATTGTAAATAAAAACATCTCTAATATAGAATAACCACAAGAAATAAAAAAAATCATAAAAACTTCAAAGAAATTAAACGGAGGTCTTCAATCCTGATGGAAATCTGCTTCAGAATTGGCTTCAATGGTGTTCTTTGTGTTGTTTTCTTCAAAACTCTCTGATCACTCCCTATTCTCTTCTTCTATTTGGTATTTATAGACTTTAGAATGCCTAAAAAGATTAAAATTTATGTTTTTCAGTGTGTTTGGGATACGAATCGCGGAATCAACATGGTCTGGCACATGGTCGTTTGTCCAGCCCGTGTGGCTACTTAAATCTGCTCTATTTGTCCAATTTTTTCTTATTTTTCGCTTCTTTTGCTCATAAATGCTCTCCTAAGTATAGAAACTTGAATTTAAAGGATTAAAAGCATAAAATTCACCAATTTGCATAAATAATCATCCACAAATGCTTTAAGAATGGGATTAGAATATGTTACTTTTATCACTTATCAATGATTTTTCTTTAGGACAAGCAAACGCTTAAGTGTGGGGATATTTGATAGGTGCTAAAAATAACATGTTTTAGCCTCATTCTTAATGCATTTTTGGATAATTATTCGATTTAAATGGTGAACTTTACGCTTATAATCCTTTAAACTCATGTTTCTATACTTGGGAGAGCTTTTGGAAGCAAAAAGAGTGAAAACTGGAAAATCAGAGCAAGTTTCAGGAGCCACACAAGCTAGACACATGACTGTGTAATCCACATAAGCTTCCACATGGCCATGTGCTAGGCTGTGCTGATTTCACGAATTGCACTCCAAACATGAGGGAAAACACATTTTTTTAGATTTTTCGGGCATTCTAGGACCTATATATGACATAAATAAGAAGATATGAGAGAGTTGTCATAGAATACTCAATAAAACAATTCAAAAAAACACCATTGAAGTCGATTATGAAGTATATTTTTGCCAAGATTGAAGACTTCCAGTTGATTTCTCAGGAGATTATAATGAATTTCTTTATTTCTTTCGGTTATACTATTTTTGGGTTGTTTTTATTTTCAAGCATGAGCTAATTTTCTAAATACCTAGGGAGATGAACCCTATGATGGATTTTGTCATTTGATTTTTATTTTACGCAATAAAGACATAGATCTTATTCTCAATCATGTGTGCTTAATTCTTAGTTTAATATTTCTAGACTATTGATCCATGTTTGATGTGCATAAATTAGAGGAGGAATAGACCCTGTTTAATAGTAGATCTAGTATAATTGAGTGGAGTTACATGCAATCCTAAAAATAGGACGACATAAATCTATTGGATTAGAGTCAAATCTAATAGGGGAATTCATAGTTCGAGTTAATGCAATAATATGGGTTTTAATTAGAAATTTTTTTTCAATTAATCAACCTAGAGTCAGTTGCTCTTAGTCTTGAAGAGAGATATTAGCATAATTTAGGAATTTTTGCGGATCAATATAGTAAGTGAAGAAATTGTGTAATATAGATTGATAGTGATAGATGAAGTCTAGGTGAATTCTTTCTCAGATATTGTTTCGCTTCTTGGTTATTATTCGATTATTTTCTTGATTTGTTCTTTGTCACGTTCGTAGTTAATTAATTTAGTTAATTTTAGTTTTAATTAATCACTTGAATTTATCAGTTAAATAATAGAAAGATGGTAATTACTAGTACTTTTAGTCTTCGTGGGAACGATACCTTTACTCATTGTAGCTATAGTATTAATTTGTAGGTGCACTTGCCTTGATCAGATTTTTAGTTGGTTTCATGGACATCAGAGCCACATACACTATTATTACATATGTGTGCATAAAACCAGCAGATCACAAGTGTCATAATCACATCCCATGTAATTAGATTAACACATCTTATACACATCACATTTAACTGTATTTGCAAAATACCTTACGTTTAAGTAGAAACACTTACACTTGGAACCTAGGATAGGTGATTAGGCTACCTAAGCTCCCCTTTAACACATTGAATTGTGCCTAAAAGCAACAATTCCATATCATTCATAAATTTGGCTTTTGCGTCAATGCCAATGTCAAAAGCTCAAACAAGCTTTTCTTTGCCTTTATCTTTACTTGTAGAGGCTCCCGATTGATCCGACACTTTGCACACATAATAAACACATTAAAAACTTATCATGAACAATTAAAAACACGTTTAAATAGTAGTAAAATCGCAGATCTAACCTCTTCTTCTACTATACTGAAATCTAACTCGTTTGACTGAAATAAGAGATTTCATCTCTCAATGATCATTTCTAATCTTAAACAAGTTTTAAAACATCCTAAATACCATATTATTACAGATCTAAGCCATCAATTTTGTCAAATCTCTCAGATCTAATTTTTTCGAAAAATCAAACTTACATGAACATCAAAAGAGGAAAAATGTTCCATTTGTGAAAATCCATTAATGATTTGTTAAATTGAATTAAAAAAACCTTCTAATTAGTTCAAAAAGAGTTAAAAATCACTTTGAAATAACAAATTTAATTAGTAATTTGGATTTCACCATTTTATTAGTTCAAATGAAAGCATATTCAAGTAGATTGGTAGAAGCTGCATTTCAAAAGTGAGAATTGGAAATGGCTAGTTTATTGAGGCTAAAGGAAAAGGTGATGTGATAATCAGCACTCCAACAGGTACTAAAGTAATTTCATATGTGCTTTTAGTTCTTGAAATAGATCATAATCTTCTTACCATTGGTTAATTGCTTGAGAAAAAATACTCTGTTAATTTTAAAGATAGTGGTTGCGCTATATTTGATTCTTTGAGATAGGAAGTTGTGATAGTCTCAATGAATGATATAAGATTTGTGCTAAATTGGAACTTTGTGGCCTCGAGAGCCTATACCAATTTAGTAGATTAATCACATATTTGGCACAAAAAATTGGAACATGTGAACTATAAGTCCTCTAGTCACGTGTGCAAGTTAGATTTGGTTGAGAAGTTGACTAAAGTTGAAGATGAAGGCTTAGATAACCTTATTCTTACAAGTATTAGGCCTATAGTTGAAGCTTATCACAGGTGTGACTTAGTAGTGTTAGAGCATACAAATTTTGAAGAAGCTACACAAGAAACCAAATTGATGTTAACAGCATGGAGGCCAATGAGGAGTGTTAGAAATTGGCCATCCATGCATCGACTCTCTCACCAATGTGCGAGCCACCAAAGCTACAAGCTTATAAATGTGCGAGCTCACCAAAGTTGCGAGTTGTCCAAAGTACAAATGATAAACAGGCAAAGTGCGAGCTTTCTAGTGGACAGCCTAAATACAAGGAGGCTTGCAAATTGTCCATCCACAAGAATGTTGGCAGATTGTCTATGCGCGAGAATGTTGGTGGACTGTCCAAGTGAGAACAAACTCGCGAACAAATGAGCTACGGACTGCATGGCGGATTGAAGACATGTGAAGTATTGAGGTGCTAGCTGGCTTTGTGAAGTAGCGAATTGCGTACTGCATCAGTTCAAATGTCATGTTATTTTTTGGTTTAGTTTTTGTTCAATTCCTTTGTTAAGATACTTAGTTGAAAATGAACTGAATTGGTAATGTAATGATGTGTTTAGGTGATAGATTGACACAAACCAACTTATGTGCAAGCAATGTTTTCAAGTTTCAAGATAGTTTAAGTGGATTAGTTAAGTTTTTGGTTAGAAAAACTTTTATATAAAGTAATGTTTGAGAATTGAAAAGTATGGACAATATAGAAGACTCGATATACCACTAATACTTGCGTGTTTTGCTGCTTTTTTCTATTCTCCCTATGTGAAAAACCCAACACATTCTTACTTGCTTATCAGGCTAATAGTAGTTTAGTGGGAAGTGATAGGCGACTTTGATCTTTACTGGTAGCTCTAATTTTTGGGGGCAATTGATTTTGATGTCCATGATTTGAACTTTTGACAATGTTGAAACTCGTGCTGATCTTAGAGCTGTGTGAATTTTTATGCTGCTATTGAAGTTTTATACTTTCCTGGTGATGTTTTTAGCAACTTATTTATGTGAATTTTGCTTGAGGAGATTATTAATTTATGTTAGCGTTTATGTTAAAGGTTTTTGTTTTCTAAACCTGTAACTTTTTGGAGTCTTCTCCTTTATGGTGCCTTGCACTTTTGTTAATAAAATTGTATTTGATGAAAAAAAAAAGACGACGATTTGTAAACGCCTTCATTATTAATTTATGTTAGCGTTTATGTTAAAGGTTTTTCTTTTCTAAACCTGTAACTTTTTGGAGTCTTCTCCTTTATGGTGCCTTGCACTTTTGTTAATAAAATTATATTTGATGAAAAAAAAGACGACGATTTGTAAACGCCTTCAATGCTAATTTTCATTATTCAAGGCTTCACATCCAGACCACTAAAACATAGCCCCTTTCATCATTATCCAATAACAGCATTGGTCCAAAATACAACAAACACATACCATACATAAACACATAACTCTGCTCTGTTACCAATCTTTGCCAAGTGAAGACCATGCATAAACGCTTCACCCTCTTTGCCATATAACTATTTTGTAGGAAATGATTCTACACATAGCGTTAGTGCTATAATTTCATAGTGGATACAATCCACTTCCCTTCTAAGCCTGTCTATATGACATTAAACCTTTTTAAAATTGCAACCTTAAGTTAATTTATGGATTAATTTGTTGGATTTTGCTGATTGATTTTTTAAGAAGTGGGACATATAATTAGTATCCATGGGCACACTTGTTGTTGCAATTAGAATTCGGTAACTGTCCTAACCATTTTTTTGAAAAACGGGAATAGACTTAGATTTTGAAAATGAAAACTAATAGAGGAGTCGCCACCAATCAATTTTGACGAGGTGTGATCGGGTCACCTCAAATTAATCATTTTAATAAAAGTTAAGATTTACTAAAATGATAATTTTTGGTCTACGAAAATCAGAAAATGAGTTCGGGAGTCGGTTACGCACGAGGAAGGGTTAGCACCCTTGATACGCCCAAAATTGGTACCTAGTTGATTAGTTAGTGTCTTAGTGTCGAAGATTTAAAACTTGAAAGACTTTTTGAAATACGATTCTTCTTTATAAAAAAGCTCAAGTGTTAAAGACCTTCTCGTCTCAAAATATGAAATGTCACATCCAGTAAGTTAGGACACGACATCTTGAATTTTCGAGAGCGAGCTTGCCTTTTATATAAAATTTGCGTATTTTAATTTATTAAAAGGGTATTCGATTATTTAGAGTAAACGAGAGAAATCGAAACCCAGTAAGTTAGGGCACATTTTCTCGAATTCTCAAACACCGAATATTACCTTTATTTTAAAACAAATTCTCATTTCGAGGTGACAATATGTCATACCCGGTAAGTTAGGGCACAACGCTTCGTATCTCCGAGAATAAGTATTTTTCAAAACTCGTATGGCGATTTAAAAGAGTATTCCATTATTTAGGTTAAATGAGAAAAATCGAAGCCCAGTAAGTTAGGGCACGATTGTCTCGAATTACCAAATACGGCATATCACTTTTATGAAAGAATTATTTTAAGGCATCGAGCAAAAACATAATGTGATTTATAGGATTATGTCGTTATTTAGATTAAACGAGAAAAATCGAAACCCAGTAAGTTAGGGCACAATTTTCTCAAATTGTCTAAATACGAAACTTGTTTTATTTTAGAAAACACAATTATATGCGTCGAGTGAAGGACCAACGTAATCATAATCACATGGTGAAATGAGAAACAAATCGCAGCATTAACATGCATAATAATAATAACAAAGGTGATGATATAAACACAATAATAATGACGAATAACATAAACTTGCAGATATATAGATACATATATGAATAAACGAATAAATATAATGAAATAATGATAATGAGAACAAAACGAAGTAAAATGAAATAAATATGATGATAAATGAAATAACAAAGCAAATTGTAGTGTAAATTTGATTTTAAATCGAGGATAAGCAATTAAACATGTGAGAAAATAAACAAAAATAATATAAAAAATGATAAAATAATAATAATGGTATAAATATAAATAAGTATTATATGAAACAACATAATGATACAAAATAAAAAATTTTCAAAGTTCGAAATTACTTAAAAGTATAAACGAATACATAATAAAATCAATGTATTATATAAAAAAATTAAGTGTATGAAAGAGAAACCATAATACTAATAGTAGTAGTCATAATGAAAGTAAAAATAATACTAAATATAACAATAGTGATATCAGTAATATAAAATAAAAAATAATAGCTATAAAAATATGAACCATGGCAATAAAGAATAATGGTAGTAATAATAATGATAATAAACAATAATAAAAGGAACAAAAATAATAGTAATAATAACAATAATATAAATAATAATATATACATAAAAATAATAATAGTTAGAAATAAAAAATAATGGAAGTAGTAATAACAATGGTAATAGTAATAAAGATAACAGTAATAATAATAATAATAATAATAATAATAATAATAATAATAATAATAATAATATATTTAATTCATTAATTTAATTAAAATATCGAAAATAATAAGAAAAGGGACTAAATTAAACCTAAAGTAAAAGTTCGGGGCCAAATCAAAAAAATAAAAATAAGGGGAAGGACCCATTTGGAGTGCGCGAATAACATGGGGGGCTAAAAAGGAAATTTTTCCTTCCCCCAAAACGCTGCACTTTAATCGGGACCAAAATGTAAACGAAATAAAATTAAAGGGGCGAATTTAAAAGCATAACAAATTTAATTGAAAAATGATGAAAAAGCGGAGGGGCCAAAAGCACAAATAACCCCTTCGCTTCAAAAACACACAGATCCCCTGCCTGCCGGGTCGGGTCGGCCCGCTCCACCCCAAAACGTCGTCGTTTTATGCCTGGGAGGAGGGCCAAAACGGTACCGTTTTGGTACCATTATAAAGCCCCAAATTTTTCTTTAATGCTCATTTCTTAGCTGTTTTAGAAAAAAAAAGGGGAGAATTCTCCCTTTCTCTTTGGGACAATCCTAGAATCCGGCCAGGAGGGCCGCCACGCGCCACCGCCGTCGCCGGCGACGGCCACCTTGTACGGTGGCCGGAAAAGGTAAAGTTTCTTCCTCCTTTTTTCTTTTTTTATATATTATCTTATATATTTTATATGTTTATAATATATATACGCAAATAGGAGATTCGAAAAAAAAAAAGAAATAAATCGAAGATGTATAGAATGAAATCACCTTTGTTTTCTAGATGTCTGGTTATTGGTATTTGTTTTCCAATTTAGTGTTTTTCTCTTGATTGGCTATTTTGTGCTTTTGACTCAATGATTTTTTGTTTGTGTTTTAAAGTCAAATGCTATTTTTTTATTTCTCTAGTGCCGAAAATACAATGATTTTGGAAGTGGCCTTTTATAGGCAATTTCCCTTACAACTTGCTTCTTAATAACCTGTTCTGTATTTCTTGCAGGAAAATGGGCGGTGGATGTGACAAGGGCGGAGCTGCAGGCGTCGGTTGGGGTTAGGTGATTTAGGGTTTCAGATTTTGAAACCTTAAATTTACTAGTTGGGTCAGTTTAGGGTTATTTGTGCTGTAATGGGTTTAGTGGGTTTAGTGAGTTTAATGGGGGTTAGAAAATGGGTTTTGGGCTAGGGGCCAAACGGGCTTGTACAGCTGCCCCTCTTTGCTTGTTGTCGTGTAACGAGAATAAAGAAAAGACTCTCAAGAAAGACCCGTTTGGCCCAGCCACGTCAAGTCTTAACTCATTTGGTGCCTCTACTCTTCAGGTAGCTTCATTCTAGTCCACCGCATGTTGATGCTTGATCCCCTCCACTACAACTTTAGAGAGACGAGGCTAGTAGCTTCAACCCCCTCCACTATAATTTCAGGGAGATAAGGTTTGTTTTGATCTGCTCTACTGCAACTTCAGAGAAATAAGATCTGTTTATTCATAGCTTTAATCTATTCTACTGCGACTTCAGGGAAATAAGATTTACTATCTTCAGTCTGCTCCACCGTAGCTTAAGACATGTGACTTCAATCTACTCTGCTGAAACTTCAAGGAGATCTACTGTGGCTTCGAGCTGTTCCAACGCCATTTCAGGGAGAAGAGATTCATAGCCTCGATCCGTTTCCCTACTGCTTAGGGTGATGAGATCTGCAAATCTTCAGCCTGTTACCCTACTGCTTAGGGGGTTAAGGCTTGTCACCTTTGATCTGTTTTCGCCATCGCAGGGGTTAAGAGATCGTGATTTGGTCTGTTACTCATCGCTTAGGGGTTTAAGACCCTTCGTCTTCGATCTGCTCCACTACTGCTTAGGGAGATAAGATCTGCAATTTGGTCTGTTACACTACTGCTTAGGGGTTTAAGACATTTCGTCTTCGATCTGTTTCCCTGCTGCTTAGGGGGTTAAGATCTGCAATTTGGTCTGTTACCCTACTACTTAGGAGGTTAAGGCCTTTCGTCTTCAATCTGTTTTCCTACTGCTTAGGGGGTTAAGATCTGTAATTTTCAGCCTGTTACCCTACTGCTTAGGGGGTTAAGGTCTGTAATTTTAATCCTGTTACCCTACTGCTTAGGGGGTTAAGGCTTGGTGGTTTGAATCTACTTTACTACAACTTCAAGAGGGCAAGATTCGCTGTCTTTTGATCTGCTTCCCTACTGCTTAGGGTGATAAGATCTATAAACTTCAGCTTGTTACCCTACTGCTTAGGGGGTTAAAGTTCGTTGCCCTCGATCTGTTTCCCTACTGCTTAGGGGGTTAAGATTTGTAAATTTAGCCTGTTACCCTACTGCTTAGGGGGTTAAGGCCCTTCGTCTTTGATTTGCTCCACTACTGCTTAAGGAGACAAGATCTGTGAATTTAGCCTGTTACCCTACTGCTTAGGGGTTTAAGGCTTGTGAGTTCATTGATCCTAGAGACATGACCTGTAGAATCAGTTCCATGTATTTATGCTTATGCCAAAGAATTAGGATGCCATGATCGCAATGAATCAAATGTTCCTAACTAGATGTGCTATGAATGATCTATTAATTCATGAGTGTAGCATGTTGTGAACATGAATCCCTTTTTTAATGTTTGGGTTGTCATTGCTCTTTGTACATCAAGATTCTTTCACTGAAATGGTACCCTGTCTTCTTGTTTAGCTTAGTTCTTTGAACAGAAAACTCGAAGAGGTAGTCCTGATTTAAACTTTTTCTTCTCAAATGCTTCCAATCTTTAAGTTTGGTTAGTTCTAAATAATAGCCTTGTTTCAGGTTCCTGTACTATTTGGAGACTTTCAGAGTAATATGCAGAACTCTTTTTTGCAAAAATGACTTTAGTCCATTAATCGTCATTTCAATGCAAAATGCTCGAAAAAGATCACAACAATGACAGGAATGAAATTTGTCAGAAACAAAACTTGGGAATAGATTAATCACAGACAACAAATGTTGCTGGAATACAAAATGGATAGAAAGAAAATAGGTGCCCCAGATACTGTAGCATGAGCTTCTATGTACGAACTTCTTGAGGATTCCCTTTTTGCTTGATGTGTGTTTAGGGGATCTAGAGTACCCTTGTAGATGCCTCGAGATGTAGCATACTTCTTCATTGTTAATTCAGGCATAGCAAGACTGCTGTATGCCCCACTTTGATCCAAATTTGAGCCGTCCTTTTCGGGTTTTCAACTCAAATCCCCTTTGGTCTCAAGATGCCCTTTGCGGGTTTTCACCTTGGCCTCTCCTCTTTTTTTTTTTTAGGCGAAGTATTTTTTAACCGAATTTGAATTCACAGGATTGGGTAAAGTCTTGCCATCCATTTCAGCCAATATCAATGCTCCTCCAGAAAAGGCCTTTTTTACCACATAAGGTCCTTCCTAATTCGGCATCCATTTTCCTCTGAAATCCTTTTGTATGGGCAGGATCTTTTTCAATACTAGGTCTCCTTCATGGAACTCTCTTGGACGAACCTTTTTGTTGTAAGCTTGCATCATTCGCTTTTGGTACATCTGGCCATGACGGATAGCCCTTAGCCTCTTTTCTTCAATCAGATTCAACTAATCGTATCGTGACTGGATCCATTCTGCTTCATCCAACTTTACTTCTGACAAAACTCTGAGGGAAGGAATCTCAACCTCGATACGTAAAACCACCTCTATTCCATAGACCAATGAGAAAGGCGTTGCCCCGGTGGAAGTCTTGACAGACGTTCAATAAGCATAGAGGGCGAATGGTAGCTTTTCATGCCAGTCCTTATAAGTCTCAGTCATTTTCCCCACAATCTTCTTAATGTTTTTATTAGCTGCCTCAACTGCACCGTTCATCTTCGGACGATATGGTGACAAGTTGTGGTGTCTGATCTTGAATTGGTTGCAGACATTCGCTATTGTGCTGTTGTTCAAATTCAATGCGTTGTCTGATATAATCCTTTCTAGCATTCCATACCGACAAATGATTTCCTTTTTTAGGAACTTGCTAACTGTCGATTTAGTAACATTGGCATATGAAGCATATTCTACCCATTTGGTGAAATAATCAATAACCACGAAGACGAATCGATGCCCATTTGAAGCTTTTGGCGAAATTGGCCTAATCACATCCATGCCCCACATCGAGAAAGGCCATGGTGAAGTCATGACATGTAGGGGTGAAGGAGGCATATTAATCTTGTCTCCATAGATTTGGCATTTATGACATCTTTTGGCGTAGTTAATACAGTCTCCTTCCATGGTGGACCAATAATAACCAAACCTCATAATTTGCCTAGCCATTGTAAATCCATTAGCGTGTGTCCCACAGACGCCCTCATGGACTTCTTCTAAGATTTTCTTAGCCTCAATAGCGTCTACACATCTTAATAGTACTTGATCCTTTCTTCTTTTATATAGGATCTCCCCGTCCAAGACGTAGTCATTGGCCAGTCTTCTCAATGTTCTTTTGTCATTCTCAGTAGCTTGGTCGGGGTACTCACGATTCTTCACATATCGCAGGATATCGTGGTACCAAGGGTGATCATCATTTTCTTCTTCTTCTTCGAGGTTGTAACAATGAGCCGGAGCCTCGTAAATGTTCATTTGGATTGGTTTCACATCCTCTTGCTTATTCACCTTGATCATAGAGGCTAAAGTTGCTAGGGCGTCAGCCATCTAATTTTCTTCTCGTGGGAGGTAGCAGAAGACAATATCATCAAACTCTTTAATTAATTCAAGGATCAGCTTTCGATAATTGATCAACTTCGGGTCTCTCGTCTCTCATTCACCTTTGAGTTGATAAATCACTAAAGCAGAATCTCCATATACCTTTAACACCTTGATTCTACGCTCTATGGCCGCGCGAATTCCCATGATACATGCTTCGTACTCTGCCATATTGTTCGTGCAGTCAAAATCCAATTTACTAGTGAATGGATAATGATCTCTGTTCGGGGATACCAGGACTGCCCCGATTCCGTTGCC
The DNA here is from genome assembly GCA_025698465.1 of Gossypium longicalyx. Classification (NCBI taxonomy): domain Eukaryota; kingdom Viridiplantae; phylum Streptophyta; class Magnoliopsida; order Malvales; family Malvaceae; genus Gossypium; species Gossypium longicalyx. Next base: position 52,300,765 of record CM046995.1, read on the forward strand.
CACAACATTTGATGCTCCGTCAAAGTTTAGCTTCCAAGGATGATCTTCTTGAGAGCCTTCTTCAATGGTTGCTATGTACATTAGATCTTCATTTGGGAAGTCAAAGTTCAGGGGCTCATAGTCCTCTAGGGCTCTACTGGCTAAAAAATCTACTATCGCACTTCCTTTTACAGCCTTCTGGTTAACGTAGACTATATCAAATTCAGAAAGTAGAATTTGTCATCGGGCCATTCTCCCGTTCAAAGCGGTTGACTCCATCAAGTACTTCAGAGGGTCCATTTTAGATATTAGCCAAGTTGTGTGATACAACATGTATTGTCTCAGTCTTCGAGTTGTCCAGATTAGGGCGCAACACAACTTTTCAATTAGCGAGTATCTTGTTTCACACTCAGTGAACTTCTTACTGAGGTAATATATCGCTCTTTCTTTCCTTCCTGACTTATCGTGCTGGCCAAGCACACATCCCATAGAATTTTCGAACACCGTTAAATACAATATCAATGGCTTGTTTGGACTAGGTGGTGTCAACACTGGGGCATTAGACAAATATTGTTTAACCTTGTCGAAAGTCTTCTGGCACTTTTCGTCCCAAACACCAGGGTTGTGTTTCTTAAGGAGACGGAATATGGGGTCACATTTCTCGGTTAGTTGTGAAATAAATCGAGCGATGTAATTTAATCTTCCTAGGAATCCCTGAACTTTATTTTGAGTACGTGGTGGAGGTAACTCTTGTATGGCTTTGACCTTATCTGGGTCAATCTCAATCCCTTTTTCACTGACTACGAATCCTAGCAGTTTTCCTGACCTGGCCCTGCAGGTATACTTTGCTGGATTGAGTTTCAGCTGGAATTTCCTCAACCTCAAAAATAATTTCCTCAAGACTTGCACATGCTTCTCTTCTGTCTGAGATTTAGCGATCATGTTGTCAACATAGACTTCAATTTCTTTGTGCATCATATCGTGGAACAAGGTTACCATGGCCCTCTGATACGTTGCTCCCGCATTTTTCAGTCCGAATGGCATCACCTTATAGCAAAATGTTCCCCACATGGTTACGAATGTGGTCTTATTCATGTCCTCAGGATGCATCTTTATCTGATTATACCCTAAGAAACCATCCATGAAAGAGAAAAGTGAGTAACCTACCGTATTGTCCACTAAGGTGTCGATATGAGGCAACGGAAAATTATCCTTCAAGCTGGCTTTGTTCAGATCCCTGTAGTCTACGCACATCCGTACTTTTCCATCTTTCTTAGGGACGGGGACAATATTAGCTACCCATTCCGAGTACTTAACTACTTCTAAGAAACCAGCATCGAATTGCTTCTTGACATCCTCTTTTATTTTCAACAAAACATTGGGCCGCATCCTTCGAACCTTTTGTTGAACTGGCTTGCATTCTTCTTTGATGGGGAGCCTGTGTACCATGATGTTAGTACTTAGCCCAGGCATGTCTTGATACAACCATGCGAAGACATCCTTAAACTCTTGGAGTAACTCAATAAGGTCCCATTTTGTCTCTGTGGTAATGCAGGCTCCGATCTTTACTTCCTTCTTTTCTAGTTCATCTCCCAAGTTCACGACTTCTACTATCTCTTTGTGGGGTAGAATCTGTTTCTCCTCTTGTTCTACCATCCTTAACAAATCAAGGGATAAGTCACAGTCTCTATCATCCTCAAAGTCCTGAGATCCCTCTAGACACATATCCCGCTCAAAAGGAGACTCTGAGTTAGTAACAATGTCGCTCATATCGTTGATATCTGGAGACCTGTTGTAGGTGCGAAGAATAAGAGAATCTAAGAACAATGATATGTATGGTATGATCATGAATGAAAGAATAAAAGAATATTTGGAATAAAACAAAAGGATGCATTTCATTGAAATAACAATTTTGAACATAGGCCTATTTCACAAAAAGGGACTCTTATTACTCCTAGGCCTAGAGTAATAAGTGTGTTTTGAATATTACTCTGTGTTAGTTCTAAAGACTACAAGAATCTCTTCCACAGTCCAATTATTCAGAACACTTCCCGGCTCATAGGGGCAAATACCCGACAAATTTTCTACTCTAGTTCCTTCTTCGTATGTGGCATTGATGTCCAAATTTTTCATCATTCTTTCCAAGATTTCCTTTCCCGGTGTACCCCTCTCAGGGTGAATGATTCCTCCAGACACAAAAGTCTTCGAAATATGGGGGAAGATCATTGGTTCCCATTCAATTTCTCTCCCGTTCAATCGCGCTCTCCTTCTTTCTTGCTTCTTCTCTAGCTCCTTCTTTCTTTGTTTCGTGTCTGGCTTAAATCCTAGCCCAAAACGGTCTTGTTTGTCCTTCATCATTGGTGCATTACTTCTTCCGTGGAGGTATCTCCCGAGTCATCTTCCGAGTAAGGCCCATTTTCCAACAGTTAGCCGTAGTCCCATTCTTGTAGTCTCAGATAACCTGGGCCTCGGAATCTTGTTTCCTTCGGTAATGAATGTCGCGTTCACAAACTCTAAAGACCGAAAAGAGCATTCAATTGCTTCATCATTTGCCTCTAGATATGGGGCGTCATTGGTTATTGCTGCGATGATGTCTTCTTCAGCGTTTATGGTCACCAATCGACCTTCTATTATAAATTTGAGCTTTTGATGTAACGATGACGGGACTGCCCCCGCTGAGTGAATCCATGGTTTTCCCAACAGGCAATTATACGAAGGCTTAATGTCCATGACCAGGAAATCTACCTCGTACGTACTCGGCCCGATTAAGAAGGGTATTTCAATTCTCCCCATTACCTTCCTTTCCGTGCCATCAAATGCTCTCACTACATTTTGGCATGTCTTCATATGAGAACTATCCACTGGCAACCTATTCAGCGTAGATATGGGTAGGACGTTTAGTGCAGACTCATTGTCAATCAATACCCCTGGTAATGTGTACCCTTTACAGCGAGTCGTGATGTGTAAAGCTTTAGTAGATCCTCGGCCCCCTAGCGGTACTTCATCGTCATTAAAGAATATGAAGTTGTCTGCACTTATATTGTTAACTAAGCGGTACAGTTTGTTTACAGAGATATCGTTAGCAACATAAGTTTTACTCAGCACCTTCATCAATGCGTTGCGATGGGTTTCTGAGCTTAAGAGTAAGGCCAGTACCGATATACGAGCTGAATGTTTGTGCAACTGTTCCACGACGCTATATTCACTATGCTTTAGAAATTTTAAGAATTCTTTTGCTTCATTTTCAGTCACTGATTCATTAACAATCAGTTCAGATTCCGCTGGCTTCTCTTTCTTTTGCTCAATTGCCAATGATTTTCCCTTAACCTGCTCGACTTTTGTACTTAGGGTATAACGCCTTCCGCTGCGTGTATAAAAACCCTCGTCTTGACCTTTCTCTGATGTATTAATCGGGATCTCCTCTCCTGGGATTGTCACATTGCAGCTATAGTTCCATGGTACCCTTTTGCTATCTTTATAAGAGAAAGCAACGGGACTCTGTATTATGACCTTTGGGGCAACTTGTGCCCCGGCTTCATTCATTCTCGGACGCGATATGATAACCACGGGGTGGTTGACTTTGTAAATATCCTTCATCGATCCTTCTTCGAGGGCACACATCTGTTTCTTCTAGGCTCCCGACATATTCGAAGAATTCTAGCTCCTTATTATCCATCAATCCTTGTAACAAAGCCCTGAATTCACTGTATTTCTGAATCTCGTGATCCTCTTGATCATGGAACTAGCAGTAATTCTTTGCTTCTCGGGGTCTGACCCTTAAATTCTGTGTTATCAATCCTCTTTTCACTATTTTCTTCTATACTTCTTTCAGCGGGGTATTTACTTCTGCAATATTCATCTTAATTTCTTTCCCCTAACTCTTGATTATCGCATTTATCCCCTTATCCTCATGGTTGGGTAATGGATTCTCTGCACTAGATGTATCATCAAATTTCACGATGCCCATGTTGATGAGTCTTTCAACCAATTTCTTGAAAGTGGTGTAGTTTTCTATCGAGTGTCCTGTGGCTCCCGCATGGTATTCACATTGGGCATTTGCGTTATACCATTTGGGGTATGGAGGTTGCATTGGCTTTAGATAGAAGGGAGACACGACATGTGCATCAAATAAACTTTGGTATAACTCCTTGTACGTTATTGGAATGGGCGTAAATTAGAGTTTCTCCCTATTTTGCTTTGTATTGGGCTCTTGCCTGGGTGGGCCCTGCTGACCAGTAGTTGTCGACCTTGGTTGGTTTACGGTGATCGATTTTGAATATGTGCTCACATTATTTACCTTATGCTCTTTCTTTCTCGGTGTTGACCTCTTGGTGTTTTCTCTAGCTTCTATTTTCGCACATCTTATCGCGTTTTCTATCATTTCTCTAGACATTACTATGTCTGAAAAACTCTTGGTTGCGCTACCCAGCATGTGGTTAATAAAAGGTGCCTTCAGGGTGTTGATAAAGAGCATAGTGGTTTCCTTTTCCAACAGAGGGGGTTGGACTTGGGTGGCCACCTCTCTCCATCGCTGGGCATACTGTCTAAAGCTTTTATTATGTTTTTCTCCATATTCTGTAAAGTGATTCTATCAGGGGCTATGTCTGCCACATGACCATACTGCTTCATGAAAGCTTGTGCTAAATCTTTCCATGAACCGATCTGGGCGCGACTCAATTGGTTGTACCATCTAGAAGCGGCCCCAACCAGACTTTCTTGGAAGTAGTGAATTAATAGTTGGTCATTATTGACATGGCCTGCCATTCGTCTGCAGAACATAGTGATGTGAGCTTCGGGACAGCTAGTCCCATTGTATTTCTCAAATTTCGGAGTTTTGAACTTGGGAGGGAGTACAAAGTCCGGAACCAAACTTAATTCCTTAGCATCGATTCCACCAAGATAGTCGGTGTTTTCCATTTCTTTAAATTTCTCTTCTAACCATCTACACCTTTCTTCAAACTCTTTCGGGAGTTCTACCCTTGTCTTTTCTGTTTCTGTTACTTTATCGAAATTGAGGACCACAGGGTTAGTCGGTTTATCTCCCGGATTGGAGCCCGAGCCAGCCTGATAATTCATCGGTGCTGAAACACCAGCCTGAAATGGTTGAGGCCTAACTGTGACCGATGGCCTTCTTGGGTACATATCAGGTTGTGTCTGAACGTCTGCTGGGGTAAAACTCGGAGGGTAGGTAGGATCTTTAATATCATTTCCCGCGTTGATCAAAGGGCTTTTTCCTTTTTCTAATCCGCCAGCCAATAGACGCATTAATTGATCCATCATACTTTTCTGGGATTCCAGCATCTGGTCCCTCATATCTTGCTGGATTTTGGCAAGCTGTTCTTACATACGTGTTTGTAGTTGGTCCTGCATCTCTTTTTGCATTTGTTCCAATCTTTCTAATCTTTGGTCCATTGCTCTTGTTTTTTCTCTTGTACCGTAACGATATTCCAGGGTAACTGCCATGATTTTTAGGGTTTTTGTGAGTTTTAGTGTGTGTGATGCAATGCTGATGCATGAATGCAATGAATGTGATGAATGCAAAAAAGCGTTGATTCCAATCCGATTTCATTAGAGTAACTTTTCTAGAAAACAAGTTTCTTTACATAAAATAGATTACATATAAGGCTTGCCCTGATACTTAGGGCCTTGACCTGTCTAAGAAGCCAAGCTAGCTCTCGGCCTCGGTCCGATTCTGACTCGTATTTTAGACTCAGCACATCGGCTTGTACTGCTAATATTTGCAGGTGATCAGCCACTTCTCGCACTTGGGTTAAAGCTTCGCCCATGACGTAGTCCCTGTTCCGAACCTGATCTTAAGATTGATGGAGTTGCTCCTTCCATCGCTCGTTATTTACCTCAAGGAGTTTAATCTGAAGTTCGCGATTTTGCAGTGCTGTTTTAAGTTCTTCTATATTCTCTTTTAATTCTTCGATTCTGCTCTGACTAGCTTTCAACTCGATTACAGAGTTACACAAACGATACTGATACAAGGGCCTCTCCAACTCTGACATCCGAATATTTAACCTCTCCTTCTCGTTCTGGCTTTCTACCAAACTTCTTTTCAGAGTACCTTCTCGAGCTTGGGCATCCCGGAATTTTTCTTCCCATTGGTTGGCTTTGCTTTTCTCTTCTTTGACTTCCTATCGCCACTGTTCAGATGTTTTTCCTAACCCAGCGATTTTTATTGACCTACGCAGCTTCTTGTAATCCGTCTTCAAACTGTCCAAATCCTCTTTAGCCTTATTTTTTCCTTTTCTGAGTCTTTCGGCTTTTAGTTTCTGGACATCGACATCTAATCCCAGCTGCATTTTTCTTCCTCCAATTGCTTGATCCTCTTTTTTAGTTCCAGACTCTTTCTCTCGAAATCTTGTTTGATGATTTCTAGCTCGGATGGGATTACTTTAAAGTGTTCTTCCATCGACCAAGGATTCTCTTGATCTAACGTAGGGATTTTGTCGTTAATCCTCTGATTCCACCACCGGTCATCCTCAGGGGTAGTCATGGGATTGGCAACAAATTTTTTCATCCTACGAGTCTGGTTCCAGGCATTTAATATCTCGCGAACTTTCTTTTTGTAATTATTCCTCGTGAATACGAACTCGCACTGAGCTAACCCGTATGTTGGTGGTGTAAATTGTCTGGATTTGTACTGTCTTAACGCAAGCAGAGGAGCATACCCAACGGCTCCCCATACTCCTAACAAGGGAACCCAATCGAAGTCTCCACATCGATATAATATTTCATCAGGAACCATCCACGGGGCTCTTCATTCAACTTCTTCCTCTTGCAAATTTTGGAGAACTGTCATCCAATTTTCTTCTGTAATATCATCTCGCCTCTGTGTAGCTACTAACTCTTTCAGTGGAGAGTACTTTTCAGAGAAGATACGATACGAGACATTTTCCACTTTCTAAAAATGACTGTGGAACCAAGATAGCAAGAGCTGTGCACATCCAACAAATCTTCCTTCACCCACTCTTCGACAAGCATTCAATGATCTGAAAGTTTCAGCCAAGATTACTGGTACAGGTGTGGTCCCTTTACCAAGCCTGTCAAAATGATCGGAAACCGCCTCATCTACATGCCTCAAGGCTTTGGGGAAGATAACCAGTCCATAAATGCTCAGGACGAAGACATCTGCCCTTTTTTTTACATTGGGTTACACTAAAATTAGATCCCTCAGGTTCTTCCAAAGAATGCACTTACAATCTCCTTTTTGTTTGATCCGGGTTGTAACCCACTGTTCGCTCATCCCTGTGATGTTCATCAGCTTTTTTGAAAATGCTAGGACATTGGCAGGTCTGGAATAAATTCTGTCAACATGAATCTTAGGGCAATGGAGCAAGGTCGTGTACTCTTCTATAGTAGGTACCAAATCTACCTTCCCGAAAGTGAAGCAACTGTAGGCAGAATTCCAATATTGGACAAGGGCTCGAAACAGGTGTTCATCTATCTTGACATCGAGCAGATAAGGTAAATCATCGTAATGACAATAGAATAGTTGTTTGACCTCGTCATCCCACTAACCCCAAATTTCTTTCATCTCTTGGAGATTATTCTGAGTTACGCTGATCCGAGTAAAATCTCATAACTCTAACACGTACCCTTCGGTAAGACTGTCACCTTTCTCTTGTTGTGTTGTCTCAGCCCATATCCGAACAGCCGCGTTGTCCTCTACTTTATCAAAAAACCCCTTTTCCATGATAAGCTATCTACTTAGCAACCGAATGTGAATCAACACCTTTTGTGATGAAAATGCCATGCAAATACAATCAAAGTAAAACAAAGCAAGTTAGTATTTCATACGCAGTTTAAAGCAAACAAAGAATAATAAATATAGCACTTGCTCAGGTGACCACTAGGGTTTCGGAGTGGCTCTACCCAGGGTAGGCTCTTAAGGCTCGCTACATGGGGTTCGGTTCTAGAGTAAAGGTACCTGAACAAGCGGATTCCTCGATTTTCACCCATTATAGGCTCATATAGACCGAGTTCAGTTCAAGGGAATACATTTCCCTATGGCTGCACGGAGATAAAAATCTCATGAAGACATAGGTACGGATGTATCCCGAAAGTGATCCACTATCCTGCACGGAGGTGAAAACCTCACGAATGAGTAGTTTCTCACTCCCACTTAGAAGGGTGTGACCACAGACGTCACACAATGCAATATGCAAAACTTTATTTAAAGACTCAAACCAACGCAGCAGGTATTATATCATAAACCATAAAAATAGTTGATGAAAGGCAATAAAAGGATCGTATTTCAAAACAAAATTTTCAATTTCAATAAAAAGACAAAAGTTAATCAACTTGTGGCTTGACTCTCTTATTCTCCTCAGTGGAGTCGCCAAGCCGTCGTAACCATTTTTTTGAAAAATGGGAATCGACTTAGATTTAGAAAATGAAAACTAATAGAGGAGTCGCCACCAATCCTTTTTGACGAGGTGTGATCGAGTGGGCGCGTTTGGTGAGGGAAACGGGATGGGAAGCAAGAAGAGGTAAAGAGAGTGGGAGCGTGTGGGTGGACGTGATTTGGGGGTTTGGTGGTGGGGTCAATGGGGGCACAAGGTGTGGTTTAGTTTTTGCTTTAACGGAGGCTTATGCCTCTAATCCCAAACATCATCTTACTCTTACAAGGAACCTCCTTTTTTTCTTTCTTTCTCCCGTCTTTTTCAAGGTCTTTAGATACGGAGGAATTGGTCAAATCATTAATTCCCCGCTCCGTTCCTCTTTACGTAAATTATTTTTAAATTTATAAAATAAAAATTGTTTTAATCAATTTTTTTTCTATTTGTATAAATTTTCGAGTCAACTACCTTGGTTCAAACAACCATGGTCCTCTTTCTCTGTTCACCAAATTTATTTTTGGATAAAAAAGTTAAAATATGTGTTTTTTTTATAATTTTGAAATTTAATTCTTATATTTTTTGTTTTTAAAAATTTAATTTTTTTATTTTTTTAGATTTTAAATTCAAGTTTAATAAATTGTTGACATCGCTAATTTTTTATTAAATTTATTAACGTGATATTTAGAAAAAAAACTCATATTAGTGTGAATTAAATTTTATGATATGCATATTTTAATTTATTTTAAAATTAAGATAAAAAAACTAAAACACTTTCAATTAATATAATTTTTTGTAATTTTTCTAACTAAATAAATAACCTGGTTGAGGATAATGCCAACACAAACTAAAATTTGTCAGATTAAAGTAAAAATAGAGAGAAAGAGAGATGGTTTAGTTAAGATTTTTTTTAGCGTATAGGTTTTTTATAATAGCTTTTTAATGAATCTTTAGCCATCATATCCGACTTCCATTTTTATGCTAGGATAATATCATATATGATCCGTGAAAATGCATCAGCTTTTCAATTTAGTCCATTCACTTCAGAATTATATTTAAAATTTTAGTTTCATCTTAAGTTTTTCAATGTAGTCCTCAAATTTAGAGTTATATTTAAAATTTGTTATTTTTTAATTAAAATTGTTAAAATATGCAAAACTTTATTTAAAGACTCAAACCAACACAGCAGGTATTATATCATAAACCATAAAAATAGTTGATGAAAGGCAATAAAAGGATCGTATTTCAAAACAAAATTTTCAATTTCAATAAAAAGACAAAAGTTAATCAACTTGTGGCTTGACTCTCTTATTCTCCTCAGTGGAGTCGCCAAGCCGTCGTAACCATTTTTTTGAAAAATGGGAATCGACTTAAATTTAGAAAATGAAAACTAATAGAGGAGTCGCCACCAATCCTTTTTGACGAGGTGTGATCGAGTCACCTCAAATTAATCATTTTAATAAAAGTTAAGATTTACTAAAACGATAATTTTTGGTCTACGAAAATCAGAAAATGAGTTCGGGAGTCGGTTACGCACGAGGAAGGGTTAGCACCCTCGATACGCCCAAAATTGGTACCTAGTTGATTAGTTAGTGTCTTAGTGTCGAAGATTGAAAACTTGAAAGACTTTTTGAAATACGATCCTTCTTTATAAAAAAGCTCAAGTGTTAAAGACCTTCTCGTCTCAAAATATGAAATGTCACATCCAGTAAGTTAGGACACGACATCTTGAATTTTCAAGAGCGAGCTTGCCTTTTATATAAAATTTGCGTATTTTAATTTATTAAAAGGGTATTCGATTATTTAGAGTAAACGAGAGAAATCGAAACCCAGTAAGTTAGGGCACATTTTCTCGAATTCTCAAACACCGAATATTACCTTTATTTTAAAACAAATTCTCATTTCGAGGTGACAAAATGTCATACCCGGTAAGTTAGGGCACAACGCTTCGTATCTCCAAGAATAAGTATTTTTCAAAACTCGTATGGCGATTTAAAAGAGTATTCCATTATTTAGGTTAAATGAGAAAAATCGAAGCCTAGTAAGTTAGGGTACGATTGTCTCGAATTACCAAATACGGCATATCACTTTTATGAAAGAATTATTTTAAGGCATCGAGCAAAAACATAATGTGATTTATAGGATTATGTCGTTATTTAGATTAAACGAGAAAAACCGAAACCTAGTAAGTTAGGGCACAATTTTCTCGAATTGTCTAAATACGAAACTTGTTTTATTTTAGAAAACACAATTATATGCGTCGAGTAAAGGACCAACGTAATCATAATCACATGGTGAAATGAGAAACAAATCGCAGCATTAACATGCATAATAATAATAACAAAGGTGATGATATAAACACAATAATAATGACGGATAACATAAACTTGCAGATATATAGATACATATATGAATAAACGAATAAATATAATGAAATAATGATAATGAGAACAAAACGAAATAAAATGAAATAAATATGATGATAAATGAAATAACAAAGCAAATTGTAGTGTAAATTTGATTTTAAATCGAGGATAAGCAATTAAACATGTGAGAAAATAAACAAAAAAAATATAAAAAATGATAAAATAATAATAATGGTATAAATATAAATAAGTATTATATGAAACAACATAATGATACAAAGTAAAAAAATTTCAAAGTTCGAAATTACATAAAAGTATAAACGAATACATAATAAAATTAATGTATTATATAAAAAAACGTAAGTGGATGAAAGAGAAACCATAATACTAATAGTAGTAGTCATAATGAAAGTAAAAATAATACTAAATATAACAATAGTGATATCAGTAATATAAAATAAAAAATAATAGCTATAAAAATATGAACCATGGCAATAAAGAATAATGGTAGTAATAATAATGATAATAAACAATAATAAAAGGAACAAAAATAATAGTAATAATAACAATAATATAAATAATAATATATACATAAAAATAATAATAGTTAGAAATAAAAAATAATGGAAGTAGTAATAACAATGGTAATAATAATAAAGATAATAATAATAATAATAATAATAATAATAATAATAATAATAATATATAATTCATTAATTTAATTAAAATATAGAAAATAATAAGAAAATGGACTAAATTAAACCTAAAGTAAAAGTTCGGGGCCAAATCAAAAAAATAAAAATAAGGGGAAGGACCCATTTGGAGTGCGCGAATAACATGGGGGGCTAAAAAGGAAATTTTTCCTTCCCCCAAAACGCTGCACTTTAATCGGGACCAAAATGTAAACGAAATAAAATTTAAGGGGCGAATTTAAAAGCATAACAAATTTAATTGAAAATGATGAAAAGCGGGGGGCCAAAGCGCAAATAACCCCTCCGCTTCAAAAACACGCTGGATCCCCGCGCTCACGGGTCGGGTCGGCCCGCTCCACCCCAAAACGGCGTCGTTTTATGCCTGAGAGGAGGGCCAAAACGGTACCATTTTGGTACCATTATAAAGCCCCAAATTTTTCTTTAATGCTCATTTCTTATTTGTTTTAGAAAAAAAAAGGGAGAATTCTCCTTTCTCTGGGACAATCCTGCATCCGGCCAGAGGGCCGCCACTGACCACTGCACAAGATTGGCATGCACGCCACTGCATACGGTGGGCGGAAAAGGTAAAGTTTCTTCCTCTTTTTTCCTTTTTTTATATATTATCTTATATATTTTATATGTTTATAATATATATACGCAAATAGGAGATTCGAAAAAAAAAAAGAAAGAAAGAAATCAAAGATGTATAGAATGAAATCACCTTTGTTTTCTAGATGTCTGGTTCTTGGTATTTGTTTTCCAATTTAGTGTTTTTCTCTTGATTGGCTATTTTGTGCTTTTGACTCACTGATTTTTTGTTTGTGTTTTAAAGTCAAATGCTGTTTTTTTATTTCTCCAGTGCCGAAAATACAATGATTTTGGGAGTGGCCTTTTATAGGCAATTTCCCTTACAACTTGCTTCTTAATAACTTGTTCTGTATTTCTTGTAGGAAAATGGGCGGTGGATGTAACAAGGGCGGTGCTACAGGCGTCGGTTGGGGTTAGGTGATTTAGGGTTTTAAATTTTGAAACCCTAAATTTACTAATTGGGTCAATTAAGGGTTATTTGTACTGTAATGGGTTTAGTGGGTTTAGTGAATTTAATGGGGGTTAGAAAATGAGTTTTGGGCTAGGGGCCAAACGGGCTTGTACAGTAACTATTGGCTTGTTGTTTAAATCTAAGGTCAGATAGTTGCAACTTTTTCTTTATATCACCCAATTAATTGTTCTTCATCCATATCTATAAATAAGGGGCCTCCACATCTGTAAAAGTCCATAGAAATTAAGAAGCCAAAGTCCATGTCATGTGTCAATAATGCATTTGGTTTAAATTATGAAAATATATATTTAAAATTTAAACTTCATTTTCAAATATTAAATATTAATATAAAAATAATTTTTTTATATTAATATTTTGAATAGCAAAATAAGATTTTAAGCAGAGACTTGAAAATTCTTTTGAAATCAAGTTGTGCCTCTACTCAAATCATGAAAATCTGAACTCAAAAATATAATTTTTCGTATTTAGGGTAACAAATCTTTAAAAAAAATTATAAGAATCTAAAATTTGAATATATATATTCTTTCAATCTTTATTGCATGAAGTGTGATTCATTTAATGTTTTTGTGTGATTTTTTTTTGAAGCAAAATACGACCACAAGGGTCAACACTTATTATTAACATCGCTGATTACAGCATTATGGATTTCCTTAGGATAATCCATATTGAAAAGCCAAAATTTAGCTTCATTACACATTTTAGTGCATATAAGGTCAGCCACATTATTACACGACCGATTTGACCAAACAAGATTGGCAGAATTAAACAAATTGAACGCTTCTTTACACGTCTGAAGTCTAGCACCTATAATGGTTACGTCCATATCACCCTTATTCATCTTGTTCACTAGCCCTGCATTGTCTGTTTCAAATATCACAGCACCATGAATATTAAGCTGGCTCGCAACCTCTATGCTTCTCTTCAAAGCTATACACTCTGCTTCTTGCACTGAAACTCTATCATCACTGAAGCCGCCACCACCCCCCACTACAAAACCTTCATCATCTCTAATGATAACCCCATATCCCATCCTATTTCCTTTGACCATAGCATCAAAATTTATCTTAATAACTCCTTTAGGAGGTTTCTTCCATTTCTTAGTAGCTTCGACCTAAGATAGCAAGGGAGGATTCAACAGATTGTAGATTCAGAAGTCGTTGCTCAAATTGCTAGCCCTTTCCCAGATGGTTTCAGCTTTGCCCCTTTGGCCTTTAAAGATGAAATTGTTCCTACTGTTCCAGCAGTTCCAAAGCGTAGTAAATAGATCCTCCGTAGCCTTCTTGTCAAGGGTTCTCATTAAGTCTTCAATCCAGTCAATACAACTATCGTGCTTCTTCATAATCCAGCATGTATCTCAGCCACCCATAGAAAGGACTTCGTGGGATGTTGTACAGTCTCTAAGGGCATGCAAAAGAGTTTCGGTATTGACACCACACCTGGGACAACTTTGATTATGCCCGTTACTAATAGATGCTATTTTCGCATTAGTGGGAATAATCTCATGACCAACTCTCTAGGAAAAACTCTAATTTTAGGGAGAATATCAAGTTTCCAGATGGTTTTCCAATAGAATCTATGCGTGCCATACCCTAATTCTTTTAACAACAGCCACGAATAAGTTGTGTTTTCGAAGATAGTACCCATGAGGGTTGTAAAACCACACCATGCAATCCTTATGGTCTTCGTTTCCAATTAGTAAATTACAAATTCTATCTCCCTAGTCTTTACCATATAGCAAATTAACTCTATCAATATTCCAGCACCTACCATTAGCAATCCAGATATCTCTAACACTGTAGGCGCTTGGTGTAAGCATATTTGAATCCAGGATACTACCATTAAGGCAAAAGTTAATGTTGATTGTTTCAGTGAAATTAACTTTTGCCTTTTGACAAATTAAGAATTTTAATTATTCAATAAATAATCAACTTTTAAAATTTAATCCAACTAACACATAATTTATAGCACATACCTAAATATGTTTTTTTAGGGTTTTTCATGGTTTAAACTTAAACTGAATAGATTTAATAAGTGTCTAATCTCACCTAACCTAAACAATTATTTGCAATTCATAAATATTATTTTTCGTATTTAGTTTGTTTATTCTTCGATATGATATAATAAAATAATTACATAAAATTAAAGTTTATATATCAAATTATAAATTAAATTAAAATTTATATATAAATTTAATATTTATCCTTAAAATATATTAAAATTTTATAAGAATTCAAATTTTAAAAGTTGATGCTCAAACATAAGCCATGGAACATGGCACACTTGTCGTTATTAATTAATATAGCAGTTTCGATAGGTGCCATGACGCCGAGATTTGCATAAATAGCTATTATGCGTACTCAATTTTGGCAACTATTGACTTGTATTGTCCACCTTTGAATATAATATCAGAATTTCTCAAGTTTTTCTTCATCTCAACAACTTAATTCTTCTTTATCCATATCTATAAATAAAGGGCTTCCTCAGTTGTTAAAAAACCATAGAAACAAGCCATATTCCTCCATTTGACATTGCTCTCTCTCATCTAGCCTATCCTCTAGACAACTTCGCTTAAGCACATAACTCCATATTATATTAATTAGTCATGCAATCATCAGGGCAGCCTCATGATGAAGCTCCTTGGTCCGTCGGATTCTGTGATTATTTCTCCGACATGAAAACTTGTAAGCATTTTTTCATTTTAAAATCAGTGATAAAGTAATTCCACTTCAATTTAATGCAATTCACATTTGTTTTTTTAGCATTTAACCATATAAATAAACATTTGAACTTCAGGTTGTATTGCATGTTGGTGTCCATGCATCACTTTTGGCTAGATTGCAGAGATTGTTGACAAAGGGTCAACTTGTAAGTTAATTTCTAAACTCAAATTTTATGATATTAAGCTTGCATATATATATAATTAATGTTGAAAATCACTATTGGATGGTGCAGCTTGTGGGGCAAATGGGGCGCTATACACATTAATAATTTTTATCACTGGGTTTCCATGCTTCTATTCCTGCTTCTACCGATCCAAACTGAGAAAGCACTATAAGTTGAAGGGTGGCGGTTGTGGCGATTGCATGCTTCATTTTTGCTACAAGACTTGTGCCTTGACTCAAGAGTATCGTGAGCTCCAAAACCGCGGATTCGACATGTCTATCAGTATATCTATATTACCCCCTCTTAATTGTTATTTTATATATGATACATTGTTAAACCTTCCTTCAACATCAAATATCTAAGTCTAGCTATATACAAATTGCACACGCTTTATTGTTATTAATTTTGTGGGGGATATATATATCCAGGATGGCATGCAAACGTGGAGAAGAACCAAGGCCTGGTGATGGCTTCGGTGGTGCAAAAAGGGATGAGCAAATAGATTATGGATTGCTATTTTAATACCATCTTTTTTTATTTAGTTAATTAATTTATTTGTTCTCATCATTGTGTTTATATCCATAATTTACATTATTTATGTTTCTTAAACTTAATTTCATTTTCCTTTAATAATTGGGTTATGTTGTAATTCTAGTTTGAAGAATGAAGATGTATGACTGTGGTTGTAAAGAAAAAAAAATGTAATGGAGTTTATATTAGTATGCAATAAATTTTTTTATAGAAAAACCGAATTCATTCATTAGAAAGAGTTGGATTCCAAATAGCCCTCCAAGAAAGAAGGGCTCTCTTCGTTCCATACAACATTGTCCATAATAATCTGTGTGAACTTAGCGAGTTTATAGGCAGCAATATTCTCATCCCTTTTAACAAAAGATCAAGAAATTTCTCTAAAGTTACCAGACAAATAAAATTTTCTCAAGAATATTTTCATTAGTTGAAAAAGAGCCCCCACCCTAGGTAAAATCAATAAAAGCATGGAGGAAATTCGTTTCGACAATAAGATTAAAAGAAAAAAACAAGATTCAAAGCAAAGTCAGTGCCCTCTCTAATGGAAATCATCTCCATGGCATGGGCAGAATTCAAAGGTAAGACTTGTTGGAAGAATTATAATTTATGGGAACTTTGAGGCAAATTCTCAATTGGTAAAGGTAGAGAGTTGAATAATAAAATTATGGTTATATTTTTTACTCCATGAGACCTTTACAACGGTATATCATATGCTCAAAATGGTTGACTAATGAATTAGAAGTCGAAACATATGCGTCGTCGACACAATATGTTGAAAGTGTGGAAGGTGTCTTGCTAACGTAACGTATAATGGTAAGTCAAGACATTTGCGTCATCGTCACAATATCGTTAAATAATTGATCTCAAACGGAGTTATCTCTATTGATTTTGTAAAATTAAAAGATAACATTGCGGATCTGCTAATTAAAGACTAAAATTGAGATCATGTTGACAAAACATCGAAAGGAATGAGACTAAAACCCATGAAAATAAAAGTGCTATGTGAAGGAAAACCCTACCTAGTTGACTGGAGATCTAGGGATCTAGGTTCAAAGGGACAACCCAATAGCATAGACCTTGTGAGGTCACTATAGGGGTACTTATCCCAAGTTCGTTCCTATGATGTAAACAATGACTAAAAATGTGATAGGTTAAGCAATGCTTTTAATGACTATTGTGTGTTTCGGTGAGCTGAGCAACATAAGTCACCTATGTGAGAGTGAAGTGGGGCCGTTTCGAGAAAACTATTGAGGAATAGTTCTCTCAAACTCTTGTAAAACTAGGAAATGTTCACAACTATATGAACATAACCATGAGAACTAAAACCTTGCCAGGGAGGTTGTTGTGTGAGGTATATCATCATTTACACAAAAGACAGAACAGTTCAAGGACATCGTGTCTACTGGTCAGCTATAAAGTAAATATACTTTCACAAGGGAAGGTTCAAGATGGATACCTACCTATCCTATGCAACTATTGATCATAGATTCTATCAATTTTCATTCATGTGGGGGATTGTTGGAAAAATTGTAAATTATGGGAACTTTGAGGCATATTCTCAATTGGTAAAGATGGAGAGTTGAATCATAAAATTATGATTTCATATTCTACTCAATGAAACTTTTACAACTGTATATCATATGCTCAAAATAGTTTATTGATGAATGAGAAATTGATGTTCAAAGTAAGCTACATGTGAATACTTGTTAAGAAAAAGAAAAAAATAGATCTCACATTGGTTAAAGACCAAGTGTGAAATGTGTATATATATGAGAACCCACTTGAAAGGTGATTGAATGACTAATCTTGGAACCTTGCCTCGCGCGCACAAGGGGGTGCAAGTCCAAACCCGTTGGGGTTAGGGTGCACCTGCACGACGTAGACGACGCAAAATGTCCGAACTGATTAGGTTCAAAATGGGCATGTGAATATTTTAGCCCAACACGAAATTAATTTTTCCTCAGCAAATATATACAAAATCTGATATAAAAGGACATATATCTTGATCTTATTTTATTCTAATCAATTTTATTTGATTTTAATCAAATTGATTTAATTACCCCTTTAATGCAGATTTTGTCTCCTTATACATGGATATTTCAAAAAATTCCTCCTCTTTGAATGCCTATAAAAGGCTAAGACTTCTTTTGAATTATTGCTCAAAAGTTTCACTCTTTCAAACCGAGATTATTTTCTCTCAAAATTCTTCTTTTCCTTTCCATATTTTCCAATATTTCGGTGATAGAAAAAGACAACGTTTGTTTGTTAATTGTTGTAAAGGTGCTACTGCTTTGATCATCATGTTGTTGTATCCTGGGAGACAGCCGGCAAATGTTTCTCCAAGTACCGTAGGAGCAACCAAATATGTCTTAAGGAAACTGTTTAAAACATGCCTCAACATCTCATAAAACTCGTTTCTTCTTTTTGATTTCTGATTTTTGTTATGTTATTGATTGGTTTTTCATATCCGATAATTTAAATATAAATTATTCAATTTATCTTATTTTATAAATATAATTTTTGGTCTACTTATATTTATATTTTTTTTTGTTAACGTGTTTTATCATCAATTAAGGTAACATCAACTTTTATTTCAAGGAAATCTCTTGGTGGCAGCTTCCAATTGTAAGGAACATGGATTGGAAAGGATCAATTGGCCAAGCATGAAGCATTGAGTTCACTCATGTATCGTCAAATGAAATTCACCACCACGTTAGTGTAATCAAATCTTCCCTTTAGCTCTCAATTTGTTCTAATTATTCCAAATTGTCCAAATTGTAACACACCACCTTCGAAATTCCATTGTACCAAGCTTTCGAAAGGAGTTGATCATCCAATTAAAAAACAAGTCAGCTTCGACATCTTAGACTTTAAAAGAGAGGGCTAAGAGGTTCAAAAATTTAATTGATTCAGAACAAGATCAGAACATATGCAAGATAGATTCATTGTTGTCTAGGCACATGCAACACAAGAAGGGTGTTGAAATTCCTCTTCAAACCAATGTGTTATTTATAGGTTGTTGTCACCCGCTCTCCAAAGCAGCAATTTGATTCTTGTTGTCACCTCTTGCCATATAAGTTGGTCATCTTGGTTATGCAATGAAATCAAAAATCTAATAATAACATTGAAATCATCTTCTGAAAATAGTCTAGTAACTAAGCAATGGTCTCAAGTATTACTTGATTGAATCATTAAGTGTTACACCTCACATCCGACCCGATTGTCGGGTCTGAGTTATGGAATGTCACGACCATTACTGGTGAAAATAACATCACATAAACATCATATAATCATTTATACACGCAAATTAGAATAATACCCATTCTTATTATGTTACATAATTACTTGCAAGTCTTATATGACCTTACAAAAGGTCTTTTGCTAACTCAAGCATGGATAAGGACCAAATTAGGAAGTTTTCAAAGCTTTGGATCAACATTGCGACATCATGATCTCCACATCACAAAATTGTCCAATAGTGAGTCACATCACAACTTTCGACAACTCAACGTTGTGACGTTAGAGTCTCGAGGTCGTGATGTTGCCCTTGTTTTGGCTACTTAACACTTTGGTATCTATTCATTTTCTTTGAAACCAACATAAAAATTATTTAATTCAACCTTTCAAAAGTATAATGTTATTAAACCATGCCAATCTAAACCAATTCAAGCATGAAAGCATCCAAATCAACCATTCAACATTGTACAATTCAACCATCAAACATTTGGCATATGTAATTCATATCTACTATTCATATCCAAAACATATCATTTACATATTCAAACATGTTTCATTATGCAAATTTAAGGGAAAAGAAACTCAATAAACAATTGTTTCTAGAAACACAACACAGCTAGGAGAAATTTTTACTATTAGCTGAGTTTGCTTATAATAACAACTACCAAACAAGTATTAAAATGGCTTCATACGAGGATTTATATAGGTATAAATGTTGAGCTCCATTGTATTGGTTCGAGTCGAGTGAAATAAAAATCTCCAATATTGATCTGATTCGTGAAATAGAAGATAAAGTTAGAGTTATTTGCGATAGTTTGAAAGTTGCCTTTGATCAATAGAAATCATATACTGATTTGAAACAAAAAGATATTGAATTTCAGGTTGGGGATAAAGTTTTCTTGAAAGTTTTACCTTGGAAAAAGGTGTTGCGATTTGGAAGAAAAGGGAAGCTCAGCCCGAGATTCATAGAGCCTTAAGAAATTCTTGAGAGAATTGGACCTATAGCATATTGTTTGGTTTTACCACCAGAATTGGAAAAGATACAAAATGTTTTCCACGTATTGATGTTACGTCATTATCATTTAGATTCGTCACATGTGATATCTACTGATGAAATTGAGTTACAGCCGAATTTATCGTACAGTGAAGAACTAGCGAGAATTTTAGCTTAGCAAGTAAAAGAACTTCGTAACCAAATAGTGTCATTAGTGAAACTTACGTGGCATCAACATGATATTGAGGAAGCTACGCGAGAAACAGAGGAACCTATGTGAACTTAATTCCCTAATCTATTTACTAGTAAGAATTTCTAGGACGAAAATTCTTTTAGGTGAGAGTTGTAACAACCCATTTCCAGTGGTACTGGAAATAGCAGTTTCGGAACCCTGTTTTCGATAATTTAGTCAATAAGTACTAAACATTAAGGTTTACAAGTATATTATGGTAGTATGTTGAGTTTTGGCCAGGTAATTTTAGTGAACAAATACTAATTGAGGAAAAAGGATAAATCGTAAAAATGTTACAAGTTAATCGCTCTAGATTTTTATTAGCTTAAGGATTTATTTAGTAATTAAATTAAAGTCTAAACATCAATTAGAGCATTGCACATTTTAATGGACGGTTGATGAGTGATTAAAATCATAAAACATTAGTTTATTATTAAAAAATTAATTAATTAAAACATTAAGTAATAAAATATAAGAAAACCATGGAAGAAAGAGCACTTCTCATTTCTTCTTTACCTCACGAAAAAAAAATTTCTTAAGGAATAATCAGTTTTAGGGCTTGAACTTCAAGTCTTCAATTTGGTAAGTTTTTCAAGCCCTTTTCTAGTAACTTTTATGTTTTTGGAATCCAAGGAGATTGATTTAACTAACCCATAGACTATTTTGCGAAAATTTTAAAGTTTTGAAAAGATTTCACTGACGTTTTCTTGAAACTTTTGTGGCTATTTGGTTAGTTTTGAAGCTTAGATATGTTAATGAACTAGTTTGTAAAGTAGAAGTTGCTAATTTTGAACTTAAGGGCTAAAATGCAATAAATTCAAAATGTGCATGAAAATTTTGAAATTATGAGTTCTAAGGGAATGTAGGTGGATGGAATTGAGATCGATTTCAAAGTCGAAGCTCAAATTTGAAAGTTATAGTATTTTCGATTTTAAGGACTAAATTGAGATAAATGTAAAATTTGAAGAATTGTTGTATAGATGAAATTGAGCTATTATAAGACTTCAATATGCTGTTAAATGATAATTGGAGTAGCTAATTGAGTCAAATTATAATTTAGATCAAGAATTACAATAATCGGAGGACATAAGTAGAAAAAGGAAATTGCAGACTAGTCATCGTTAACTGAATTGCTATGGTTTTGTCAAGTAAGTTCATATAATATAACTAAATTTCTATTGCTGATATGTTATAGTTGATTATGAAATAGTGATTTCTTGGTGATAATGAATTTTGGTATAATTTGAGGTTAAATTTCAATGAGCTTATTAAAAGTCTCATATACGAGATTACGGGTTAATGCCCAAAGGTTCTGAGCTCCAACATGTATTGCAGACTCGAGAATACATGTACACTAAGCCTTGATCAGCCATTTACTGTGTAGGTTTAACACTAAGGGGTAACTAAAACAAATTTTGTTCATCTTTTTAATCATCCATGCCTAATTCCAAACCTTTAAATTACACTAAAATGCACAGTTCATGGTATCAACATTTTTCGACATCTTTTAGGCAATTTCCACAAATTCACTAAAACATGAGGAATCATTAACGAAACATCAATGCAAGTTTAAAAACCTTCTAATCATGCTAAAATAAGTTGAAAAAACACTTTGAAGCCATGTTTTGACTCGAGATCCTGAAATCTACCATTAAGGTGTCGATTTTCGGCTTTTATTTAAAACATGTGATTTGGGGGCTAATAATTTAGTTTTAAGGACTAGATATCATGAAAAACTCATAGGAATTTGAAATGTTATCTTTGATAGAAGATTAAATGAGTTTTGACATAAATCCAAAAAACCCACGTTTGGAGAATATGATAAAATCTATGGAGTTTGGGTGTTTTTCTTGAAAATTTATGATGGTAATTGACTTGGGATTGATAGGAAATCAAAGTATTATGGTTTGGGAATCAAAACCAATTGAAAGATCAAAGGGAATGGCAAGGGGTAGCTCAAACTTGAAGGGGGAGGAAAATAATGTGAAAATTGTAGACGGGGTGATTTTTAGGTTCAATTTCAAAAACTGGTAAAACTATAGCATAAATGCTTACTATTTTGACTATGTTGCAATTCAGTCCTTTTTTCTAAAATTAAGGGTTCCTAGACATTATTTTCAAAAATTGTTTTAACAGGTATAATGCCATGGTTGCATATAACTCCAATTTACCATGCTACAAAATTTTGAGCACTCTAGAGCTAAAATTTCTAAAATACCCCTAAAACTCCTAGGCCCTATTTTGGGGTATTACAATGATAATTTGGCAGCTTGAGATTATGAAACGTAAAAGTCGACTCTGTCATCACACATTGGATAAATGAATCTCCATCACATTAATCAGTCAAAGAGTCTAACATGCCTCATAAATGTAGCATAAAGCTAAACACTCTCTAACACATCAACATGTCCCGATGAATGGAGCTTAGCTCGACATTCCCTTATCTCTCTAATCTATCTCGAGGCTTCAATGCCCAGATCACAAATACAAAGTTGAGTACTCACAATCCTATGGCATGTCAACTGTATCCAACGGTTTCAAGAGATCACAAAGCCAAAATATCCATAATTACACATTTTTAATTATTGATTTAATGCACATCATTTATGTTCATATTCATCAATTTACATCACAAACTTGTACACAATGCATGTTTATCGAATTCACGTTTAATTGCACTTTAAGTTCCAAAATAATGCTCATTGAGCCACCATATATCAGACAACATACGTGTGCATTAAAATCATTTTATCACATCCAAATATTCACACACATTGCTTGTCATAATAGCCTCACATTCCATAACTCGACATACATTAGGAAAAATTTCACAACAAGGTAAAATGCATAAAGAAGGCTTACACTTGAAACTTAGGATATGGGCTTAGGCTATTCTTAAGCTCCTAATTAACACTACAAATTGCGTATACCAGCAGCAACTCCAAAACACTCACCAATCACGTTTCCGCTTACTAGCCGAAAGCTCAAACAAGCTTTTCCTTGCCTTTAAACTTGCTCGTAGTGGTTCCCGATTGATCCGACAGTTTACACATATAAAAAAGGCATTTCAAACTTATCAAAAACAACCTTGAACACAACTAAACAATAAGGAAATCACAATTCAAGCATCTTCTTTTTCACTACCGAAAACTATCTAGTTTTGCCGAAATTAAAGTTTTGACCTTCTAATCTTGTTTCTAACCCTATAATTTGATTTCAAACATATTAAATATAATTTAATTTCATATCTAAACCATTACTTTTACCTAAATCTTTGGTTCTAAAATTTCCAAAAGATTTAAGCTTTCAAGAACATATAAAAGGGGAAATTCGGTTATGAACTATCAAATTGAAGTGAAATACTTTTTAATTAGGTTAGAGTGAATAAAAAATAACTTTGAAAACATGGGTTTACTCAAGCTTATGTGATTTGTCATTTTTGAATCCAAGCTTATTTTAAAAACATCAAATCCAAATATAATCGTTTAAAACTTGATTTAAATTAGCAACACTCTTCATTTAATCCTAAAAAGTCAAAATACTACCTTGATTTGATGAAAACGATGATCTATAACTCTAATTTGATATTTGAACTGAAGAAAAATAATTACAAATTTGGGGAAGAAAACACTATTTTCGTTTGAAATTGAGGGTTATTTTGGTATTTGGAAGGTTATAAATATGAAGTAATGGATCAATCTTGAAGAAACTCTTTGATGTTAGGTTTTGGAAAATTTTTGAATGATTTGGGGTTTTATGCATATCACTATGGAACTTTTAATTTGTTTAATTTGTTTGGATTGTTATTCAATTAGTTTGTTTAAGTTACATTTATTTATTATTTATAAATATTTTTTATTTAATATTTTTGTTTGATTTTATATATTATTTCACAGATTCAGATTCAATTTTTTGTAAATTTAGATATCCACATATGATTGAAAATGTTAAATTTGGAATTTTTTTATGGATTCAAATATCCGACGGATAATGGTATTTGATTCAGATTTGGATTTGGATTTGGATTTGGATTTGTAATTTGTGAATAATTCATGAATTCAGATTTTTAGTTGTATTTGCAAATTTAGATAATCCAAAAAATTACAGATATCCAACCCGCTGCCATTCTAAGTATTTTTGTTGTTATGTGAAGGTGTTGACTCATTTTTTGGTGTGTGATTTTTTGTGAAAGAGTGCAAAGGAATTTTAGTGTCTTTTTTTAGAGTACTTAAGCCTATGATGTGGGGTTTGTAGATGGGTATTGGTCTTGTTTTGACTTTTGTATTAGTAACTTTTTGGTTAGTATCCTTTTTGGACTTAACAAAATTATATTTTGGTTGAGAAACAAAAAAGCAATTGAAAGAGGAAAGTAACAACAACAACACACGAGAATTGGTTATGCAATTCAAAAATCTTTCCTATGCTTGTGGAGTTTGTCTAGAAAATAATCTATAAATCGATAGTAGAAGTAGTATATTAAATTCCTTCACTCATCAAACTATAACCTCACTCTTATACATTTAATTAAAATCATTCTTCCACTAAATTTTTTCTCTTAGAAACTTAGTTCAAAACTTAATATGAAAATAATTTATTTAAAAAGTATTTTGCACTATAACAAGCTACTATAATGAAAGAAATTATGCTGTTTTTAACCCATACATAATACCAATAACAAGTCTTCAATATATATGCTTTTGTAGACTTGTAATCTTTCAACTAATGTGATGAAAATATGCATCTAGGATTGCACTCTAATTGATCTTTGATAAGATATAAAAAAAAGGAAGAGATGTTTAACGCTTGAACTTGTATAAAAACAATATATCTTCAAATATAGCAAGTGGATAATAGAACTCTTGAAAAGTATCCTCAATTATTCAAATGTTTCAGTCACAATCTCATATATTATTGCTAACATTTCTCAAAAATATGAAACTGTTTAATCAAGATTTTTAACAAAAACATTCTGAAAATTTGGGAAATTGCACCGGATTGAAAAGAAAAATATCTATAGTGTAAAGAATAGGTAGGTCATATTGTAATATACAGCAACGAATATTATAATATAGATTAAATATTTAATGCTACGTTTAGTAAGAGTATTATTTTTTACATATACTTTATTATATAAGTTAGTAATAAACTGATTCAATTGATAATATATAGTCACTCTTATGACTTATTTTTAATAAAGAGAAGGAAAAGTCTTAATTTTAATTCAATTGGTACTAACTATTCTTTATTTTATATTTAACTATTGTAATACATATATAATAAATAATTTTTTTCCTCGAAAAAAGCTTAAATATATAATTAAATATATTTTTTATAGAATTTCTAAATTAATCATAATTCCTTCTATTTTAAAACAAAAGATATTATGTGTCTAAGGACATTCATATTTATATCTTTGTTACAATAACAATAATACTAACTATCTTAAAAATATATATTAATACTCTAATGACTAGGGTTAATATAATTTTCTTTTCCCAACTAGCAACAACTTCACATTTATAATCATCAAAATTACAAATGAAGTAAATTACGTTGTTCCATTCCAATCCCTTTAGATGACAATAAAAGGAGGGATCATCAAAACCGTCATCCTTTTTATCTTCTCATGCCGGTTTCCATCTCTGCAGGAGCCATTGGCATTGGCATTGGCACCCCCAAAATTTTCTACCTCTCCCAGTTTCCATGCCATCCTACATATTCCCAAAAAAATAAAATGAAAAAGCTTTTTGGTCATAAAAATCTTAAATTATAGGTTTGTTTTAGTTGGACCCTCGAAACATTAAATATTACTAGAGCTGAGTGATTGAAGAGACAATATAAACTATACGACATGGACTCAAATCCATGCGCATAATTCTCCTTCTTAGGTGCCTATTAGCTCTTTAGGCACATAAATTCTCGGTAAAATTGAATGACTAAAATCCGGTTAAATACAATATCTACCAAGTAGAGGGTATGATTTGAGTCACCGATTTGTTTCTTTAACTAAAAAAAAACTTGAGAACAAAAGCATAAAGTCGTCAAATGTGTATACCAAGGGAAACATCAAAGCCACGGTTTTTGAGCTCGCGGTATTCTTGACACAAGGCGCAAGCCTCGCACCAAAAATGAAGGTAGCAATCCCTGCAAGGGCTCTTTTCCAAGATGTATTGACTCCTCAGTCTAGCTCGATAGGTGTAAGAGTAAATGCGATTGGAAATACACACCGTCAGAATACTAAGCAATACGAAGAAGGCCCCACTTGCTCTGCAAGCTGCACCACCCCAGACATATGTTTATGTTAATCCATCATAAATATTGGACAACACAAGTAAAGAATCTATGCACACGTTGTTCTCCTCGTGAAAGAAACTTACAGATTGATCCTTGGCTGACGATGTCAGCAATATGCCCAAAGGTAATGCAAGGACACCAACATGTGAGGCAACCTATGAAAACTTTATTTCATTATGAAACTAAAAACATTTTAATGATGCGATTTATTTTATTTGAAAAGAAAAGGTTAATTACAGTTTGGAACATCGGCGGTGCAATCATAGAGTCCGGTGGACCAAGGGACCTTCACGGCTGTCGGCGTGCATCTTTGGGTAGGATATTGTTGGTTTGTTGGGGCAACGGGAATCCCAGTGACCGGAGCCTGTTGCCCAATGTCAAGAGGTGATGACGAGTACATGCAGATTACCTACTGCTTGGAAAATAAAATTGCGGAAAGCTATTGATCTGAGTGATAAAATGGATTGAGATACTTGCAATTCACGTTTGCTGCGATGAACAAGGCAAAGTTGTCTTCTTTGAGATTTACGTTGTTCATTCAGAATGTATAAACATATATATATATATGTATAAAAGAGGTTTGCAGCGAATAATTAAGTTATAACGAGTGTCTTATTTAATCTACAGTCATTCCAACGGAATAGAGTGAACATGAAAACGCCAAAATGGATATGTATAATTATCAGTTAAATCACTATCTGTCTAGGAACGATTGCACACCGATTATGCTGTCGAAACAATCTAAAATGGCTTGCTTTCTTTACCAAACCAACAAAATTGACAACCTAATTAACAAGGATCATTAGTTCTATCTTTTTCTTAACTTCATAAGAAAATGGTTAGAAATTAAGTTTAACTTAAACAACTTAAGAAATCGGAAGGTAACCCTCCTATTGTTTAAACATATATTTATTAGTTAGAAAAAGAATATAATTAGTAGCGGTGTTCATAGGTTGAGTCGGATTCAAATTGAGCTATATAAGATATTAACATAACCTATGCTACTTAAAATACTAGCCTAGCTCAAAATACTTAATTTTTATTCAAGTTTACTCATATTTATAAATGATTAAACTAAACTCGTTTAAGTCTCAAGGCTAGTTTAGCATTACTTTTGAGAAGTACTTTTAAAAAGTACTGTGGAAAAGTGATTTTGAAAAGTTTGATTTAAAAGTGTTTAGTATTGCTGTAAAAAAAATACTTTTGAGAAATAAAATATTTATTTTAGACATTTTATTATAAAGTAATAAATATACATTTAAATAATGTTCAAATTAGTTAATATTATGATATATTAGTAATAATATAAAAATAATTTATTATAATTTGTTGTTAATATTTAATATATAAAATATAAATTTTAAATATTTTTTTAAACAATTAATATTAATTAGTCATAAAATTTAATTTGAATATATAAACTATATTTTAAATAATAAAATATAACCAATAAAAAATTAAATACTAAATATTATATATTTAAAATAAATTTTGATAAGAAAATAATTACATGAAAAATATAAATATTATATAAAATATATTATAAGAGTTAAAACTATTATTTAGTTCAAAAGCACTTTTGTCAATAGCAAAAACTAAAAAAAAATTACTTTTGCTTTTAGGTTCAAAAGCAATCCTAATTTTAAAAGTTGTTTGTTTAGTATTGTTTCTGGTTCCAAAGGTACTTTTAACAAAAAAAAAAAAACACTCTTAAAAAGTAATAACCTTACTCATGTTTTAGAAAATAAAATTGATGTATACTATTTTTTATCTAAGATTTAATAATTTTATATGTACTTAACATATTTTTTAAAATATTTGCTATTATTCTATGTTTAATATAAATGTGTGATAAATATATAATATCATTTCAAAATATAAAAAACAATATTTGAGGCACAGTCTTAAATTTTGGAGTCCTATTTTAAATTAGTTTAATTTTGTTAACCTAAACCTATTTTAATTTTTACATGTATCAAGCCTCCTTAAAAATCACACGTCGTCTTATAGTCAAGAGACCCCATACCAAACGCGGCTGCGCAGCCTAATTAATCTGCCACGTGATTAATGGTTTAAACCTTTGGTTCTTTAATATTTATCTTCTTCTTCTTCTTCTTTTTTTTTTTTTTTTTGTATTTAGAAGTGATGAAAACCAAAACTGTTTAGGTATCCCAATTACCCACAGAGATAGGAAGTAAGGACGCATGTATAATTATTATCATTAATTAAAGGACGTATGTATAATTATTATCATTAATTAAAGCATATATAATTACATTAAATATAGGGTAAATTATAAAAATAATCACTTTTATTTACCTCAAATTATATTTTAGTCACTTATATTTGAAATGTTACGTTTTGGTCACTTACATTATCATTTTGGTACGAAATTGTCACTCTACCATTAAGCTCCGTTACCTCCCTAACTTAAATATCCTATGTGACTATCTAAATTAAATTTATTTAATTAAAATTTTATTTTCATCCCAATAATTAGACATCTAAGTTGACATTTAAAACATATTTGGACTGCCACGTGGTATTGCCATTAGAGAGGTAACAGAGTTTGACAGTAGAGTGACCACTTCGTAATAAAATGATAATGTAAGTGACTAAAACATAATATTTTAAATATAAGTGACTAAAATATAATACGGGGTAAATAAAACTTAAATATATAAATTAGTATGATTATTATCAAGATAGCATTGACCTGTTCAACAGGCGGAACCAATAGATCTAACCATTTGGTGAGTCTAGCAGTCGACAAGTGTGAGTGGCAGATTGTGCAACTTGTAACTACATTAATTGATGAAAAGCTTTTTGGTAGAAGATATTAATTATGAAAAAGTGAATAGACCAGTGGCAATGGCAAACGGTTCCAAGACGAGGTGGGACACCGAGGCTTTGTGTAACAGGGGAATAGACGCACTCAATGCTGGCGGCTGTTGACTTGTATTTCTCTCTAACAATTTAAATCACCAGCTTGCTTCATCCATCTATAAATAAGGTCTTCTTCAGTTTCATAAATGCATAGAAAATTAACAAGTTCAAATTCCTTCTTTTCGTAATCATCTCTTTCATTTTGAATTGCAACTTTATCCTGCCAAAATTCCTCAACCATGAACCACCCATCAGGACAGCCTCAAAATGAACTTCCTTGGTCCGCCGGATTCTGCGATTGCTGCTCTGACCTGAAAACTTGTAACCCTTTCTTCTTTATTCAATATCAGTTGTGTCCTTTTAAATATTTGAATTAGTTTATCAATTAAATATATGGACATTTCAGGTTGCATTTCATACTGGTGCCCATGCATCACCTTTGGCCAGATTGCTGAGATTGTTGATAAAGGGTCGACTTGTAAGTTATTAATTTCTAAATTGAAATCTTATCATCTTAGGTTTGCAGACATATATATATATTTAAAGAGATATTATGTAATTAATAATAATGTTGAAAAACACCGTTGGATGGTGCAGCATGTTGGGGCAAGTGGGGCACTATACACATTAATAATGTTCGTCACCGGGTGTGGGTGCTTATATTCTTGCTGCTACCGATCCAAACTGAGAAAGCAGTATAACTTGAAAGGAGGCAATTGTGGCGATTGCATGCGTCATTTCTGCTGCGAGCCTTGTGCTTTGACACAAGAGTATCGTGAGCTCCAGAACCGTGGATTCGACATGTCTATCGGTATGTCTACATACCAATATTATACCCCTTTTAATTATTCTTAATATAACTTCAAGTATATTAATTGAGTAGCTGTAAACAAATATCTCCGAATATATACGATGGTAATGATGAAAAAAATTATTGTTTGAGGTCATTAATTTTGTGGGGTATATTTATATATGCAGGTTGGCATGCAAATGTGGAGAAGAACCCAGGGCTGGCGATGGCTCCAGCGGTAGAAAAAGGCATGAGCAAATAGATGATGATGATGCATTAATATCATCTTTATATGTAACACTTAATTCCTTTGCTTTCCATAATTGGATGATTGTAAGGCTTGCCAATTGAATTTCAAGTTATGTATGCTTGTGATTGTCAAAAATATATTAATAATAACTGTTTAGATCTTCATGAATAAGAATGAAAATCCAAAATAACTTGGTAATATTTCTCTTTTAGGTGAAATACTTAGAAAGAGAGGTTGGATTAAATTATTTTTTTATTATTAAAATGGATAGTTTTAATTTTTATATTAATAAAAAAATTAAATAAAGTTAATATTTATTGTTTTAGAAAATGACATCAAATTATTATTTTTTATAGTTCAACTCCAAATAAATTATCTACAAAATCATTAAAAACTTTTAAAAGGTGACTTTGGTAAATAGTAAATAACATTTTTTAAAAGGGTTCATATATATCATTGTAGACACTCAATTTTGCCCGGCCCATTTCAGTATTTAAAATAATAAACCCAAAAAAAAATATAAAAAAAAGTCCAAGTTCAGTCCAGAATTACAAATATAATTTGGCCCGATCGGAATGGCCCATTTTTTGAAAAGATTTAAGGTCCATCTACAAGCTTGACTCATATGGAAATATAATCTTCAATGATATGCAATCTTAGATGTGATACAATCTTAGATATGATTGCAATCTTAGATATGATACAATCTTAGATTTGATTGCAATCTTAGATATTATTGCAATCTTAGATATGATACAATCTTAGATATGATTGCAATCTTAGATATGATATACAATCTTAGAAGATATGATTTTGTAATCTTAGAGATTTAATTTGTAGATATCCTTTAATCCTAACCGTTGATGTAATTGATCTGTACCATTGGATTTGGGGAGGCTCAACTATAAATAGAGGCCTCTCCCCTCATTGTAAAGGGGGGGAAAAGACTGGGAAAAGAACTGAAAAATCACTTGAGTTTTGGGCAGCAATAAGAATTCTTGAGAGCATTCACTCAAATTTTTCTCCCTCTTACGTTCTTATTTTCTGCGGTTTGTTCTTATTTTATTCTTAGTTTATCTTTGTTTTTTCAACCTTTTTTATTTTAATTTAATTCATATTTCCCTAATTTTTTTATATTTTTTAAATAACCTTAGTATCATATCAAACTTTTTTTTTTGAATTTTTTTTAAATATTACTCTTAGTAAATTGTTTTTTTAAATTTTACTCAAATCATTGTTCTAAAAAATATATTTCATTTAATTGTTATTTTTATCCAAAAATTATTATTTTTAATTAAAGGCAATATTTGGCATTTAGGATTTTCGAGAAAAGTAGTGCCCTAACTTACTGGGTTGCGATTTTTCTCGTCAAATTCGAATATCTAAGTACCCTTCTAAATGTTTTGAGTTTTAAAATATAAACAACTATTCTTGAGATTTCAAAACATTGTGTCCTAACTTACTGGATATGGCGTTTTGTTGTTTCAAGATAGAAATTTTCCAAAGGCAAGCTTAGCTTCAAAGATTTTGAAATATTGTGTCCTAACTTACTAGATGTGATGTTTTTGATTTGTTTGAGATAAGTGAATCTTAGTTTTCAATTTCGCGGCATTCAAATAGTTTTCTTTCAAAAGAGGATTGCATTTTAAAATCTTCAAATTTTCGACATGAAAGACATCAAATAATCAATTAGGTACCAATTTTTGGGCGTCACGAGGGTGCTAATCCTTCCTCGTGCGTAACCGACTCCCGAACCCGTTTTCTCAAATGTTCATAGACCAAAATGTTTTACAAGGTGATCCAATCACACCTAAAAAGATTGGTGGCGACTCCCGTTTTCGTTTTTTTAAAATCGATTCCCATTTTCCAAAACTCGATTTGAAAATGGTTTCGACAGCTTGGCGACTCCACTGGGGACTAATAAGATAGTCAAGCCGTGTAATTGATTATCTCTTGTCTTAATGTCGGAAATTAAAAATTTTAAAATTTAATCCTCTTTGCATTACATGTGTTTGTATTATTGCATGTGTTGCTATATTCTGATACACATTGCATTTGCATGACCGTTATGGTCACACCCTTAAGTGGGAGTAAGAAGCTACGCCTTCGTGAGGTTTTCACCTCCGTGCAGGATAGTGGATCACTTTCGGGATACATCCGTACCTATGGTTTCGTGAGATTTTCATCTCCGTGTAGCCATAGGGAAATGTATTCCCTTGAACTGAACTCGATTCAAATGAGCCTATAATGGGTGAGGATCGAGGAATCTGCTGGTTTGGGTACCTCAAATTTTAGAAACAAACCACATATAGAAAAACCGTAAGAGCTCAATATAGATAGAATTATACTTAGGTTATCTTTATGTTTATTAATATCATATATGATCTTATTTGTTTTCTTTCTTTTGTGCATGTCATTTTGCATTTAAAAGGTATCGATTCACGGTCAGTTTCTAAGTTAGAAAGTTTTATTATGGAGAACGGACTTCTTGATAGAATGGGGGGCAACGCTAACGTCCATATATGGTCAGAGCAAACTCAGTTAGTAAAGAAAAATAGTCTAGCCATGGGGTATGTGTCAGAGCTGTCAGACTACATTCGTATCAGCGTCACACAGGATAATCAGCATGAGTTAAAGGAAATATGGGATCAATGGGGTAGTAAAGCCAAGCAGTTGTTCTACAACAACCTTGGGGATTTGCAGTACTTGCTTGACTTGGGAATAGACAAGAATTTGTTTCAGGCCATCACTCAGTATAGAAATCTTGTATACAGTTGCTTTACGCCGATATGGTACCCGTGGTGGAGGAATATTCGGTTTTGTGGTGTTGTCCTATGATTCAGGTTGATAAAATTTACTCAAAGCAGAATTGGATACGAGGAAGATTGTTCGATACCCTATGGCAAGGCGTGCTGCAGAAACTAAAGGGCAGAAGGTAATGTACTCACCAATCATTTCAAGGTGAACAATAAGAGTACTGATGGACACTTCTACCATTACAGCATTTCTCTTTCATAAGAAGATGGTCAATGGTAAGAGTGTTGAAGGAAAGTGATTGACAGAATGCATGAGACCTACAAAAGTGAGTTGGATGGAAGAATTAAGCCTATGATGGTAAAAGGCTTATTTACTATAGGACCGCTACCAAACAACAAGCATGAGTTTACTATGTTGCACTTATCAGAGACAATGGAAATGCAAGCCTTGATGGTCTGTCAAAATGGACCCAAAACAATGAGATTAAAGAAGACCATATCATTTAAAGACTTTTAAAGTAGAGATTAGCTATGCTACGAGGATACCCATACAAGCAATGCTCTGCGGGAGTAGAAATCTGAAAACTCTCAAGAAGCATTGAGGATATAGGATATCATTTTAAGGCAGCATACTGCGGAACAGTGATGCCTGCTTGTTCACCATTTTCTCTCTCAGGATAATCAGAACAATTTCACAGGTATTGGAGGAGGTGTCTCTAGCTGCACGGATTACCCCACAAGTGAGGTCATAGCTCAAACCCAGGAGGTGGCTGATTATTTCTGAGACATTGGCTGACTGCAGTGACATATTGAGCACCAATAGGAGATACAATCAGATCGTGGCTAAGAGTTTGTTTTAAAACTTTGGGCATTAGGGCGAAAGCGTATTTGTAATCCATTTATATGTAAAGATATTCTTTTTCTAAATAAAGTTTCCTAAATGAGATTGAATCGAGATCGATACCTTTTTGCATTCATGCATTTGCATTACATTACATCAAAGAAAAGAAGGTGTTGGTTTGAAATTTGATTCTTAAATAGAATAGTTTGTCATAAGGAAACGAATTTCTTGATAAAATAGAATATAGTGCGGTCGTCTGAATATAATCCAAATAAACGACGGGAGAAAGCTGATAGTCCATGGAGGAATACATGATGTGATTGCTAGAGATTCAAGCCAACAAAGGTTATCCAAGAGCAAGACGAGAGAAAGCCGGAAGTCCACGAAGGAATACATGACTTGATTGCTAACGAAGATTATCCAAGAGCCGACACTTTTTGATGAGTATCATGGAGATAAGCGAGCAAGAGATCGAGGCTTAGATTAAGCAACAAGGAGCTAGCAAAGGCATCTTTTAGAGAATTTACAGGATTCGACCATGAAGAAAATATCAGCGTTTACTTGGACTATGAAGGGCAAGACCACATATGTAATCTATTTTCATGTAAAGAAATTTGTTTTCTAGAAAAATTATTCTAATGGAATTGAATTCAAGATCAACATCTCCTTTTCTTTTGCATTCATGCATTTGCATTGCATCACATCACATGCATTTAAATCCATAAAAAAAAACCCTAATTAGTTAAAGTTATTAAGAGAAAGAAAAAAAGAGAGAGAGAAGAGGGTCACGGCTGAGTGAAAAAGAAGTTGAATGGGAATTAACGATGTTCCCTTACATATCCCTGACTTTTGTGTTAGGAGGGATAGCTTACCCGGAGAAAGGGGTGTTTGGAAATAAAAATCATCCCATCAATGTCATACGTGAGGAAGGGACTGAACAAAGAAACCTTGAGGGCATTCGCCCTTACGAATCGGGAAGTTCTTAAACAATTGGACTGCAGAAGAACTTCCTGTAATCTTTAGGAATTTTACGGAGTAATATTCAGAACACTCTTGTTACTCTAAAGCCTAGGAGTAATGAGATTTCTTTTGAGAAGTGGGCTCATGTTCAGACATTTTTATTTTCAATAAAACATACTTTTATTATTTATCCGAGTAAATATTCTTTTATTCTGATTCTTTTGACCTTTTGACATTCTTTATAAATTTTCATTTCATGTAAATAGTCAATCTTGAATTCATTTATTCCTTGTATATTCTTTTGTGTGCCTATCATAGATCCCTAGATATCAATGACACGGGCAACGATACTACAGATTCAGAGTTCCTTTTGAGTGCGATATGTGTTTAGAGGAATCTCAGTACTTTGAAGGTGACAGAAATTGTGACTTGTTTCTGAATTTGTTGAAAATGATTTTTACCCCATGAAGTGGTGGCCTTAGAGGAAGGAAAGATTGCGAAATTGGAATTAGCTGAGGAGACAAAACAAGACCTTGTTGAGACTATTATGGGAATTCAAAAATGTGGTCCAAAGACGCATGCAGGAGGATTTGCAATTGCCAGGATAAACATGAGGTTTTGGGGGCACTGTTGGTCCACTATGGAAAGGGATCGCATCAGTTGTACAATGAATGCCAAATTTAAAGGAGTCAAGACTTATGGGGCATGTATGTTATGGGCCCGAGCTCGTCAAAAGTTTCAAGCTGACAATGACTCATCTTTGTGGACGTCAACTACTCCATTAAGAGAGGGAGATAGCTTCATATGCCAGTATTACAAAGTCAAAAGTCATCAATTTCAAAAAAAGAAAAAGAAAAAAAGATTATATATAACTGCATAATGCCAAAAGTTTGCAGTCTTTTCAAAGATAATGTGCCATACCACAATACAACAAAAAGTTGCCAAAAAAAAAGAAAAAATAAAGAAAGAAAAAAACAAATTACAGAAGATGACCGAGACTGGTAAAATTGGCATACGAAACTACCGCCTACTCTCTATGCTTACGCTGGGGTAAACACCTTTAATTCCAGTTGTTTCAAAGGTTCTAACCATCATCCTTGGAATGGGTGCATTGTTTGGCTTTCCTGAGCAGTCTAATATGTCATCAATAGTTACGATGGTTAGCTCCAGGCGGTGGCCATTGATTTCCAGCTATGGGGCATCGGCCGTATACGATCTACGAAGCTTAAAATGATAGATTCTTTCTTCAAAACCAGTTTCGACAAAGTGGATGACAGTATCATGAAGGAAGACTTCTATACAAGTTCAAGGAAGAGGAAACCTGATCAAATCATTATTTTCAGGGATGAGGTTAGCAAGTCTCAATTCAATCAAGTTTTGATCAAGTTATTGAGGCTTACAATTTCCTTGACGAGAAATGGAACCCTAAAGATTGTGGTTATTGTACGAAAAACCATCATACCAAGTTTTTTTCAGCAGGGATCTCCTGACAATATGCTACATGGTACTGTCATTGACAACAAAGTATGCCATCCAAAGAACAATGATTTTTACCTTGGTACCCATGCTGGAATGATTAGAATCACGAGGCAGACCACTATCATGTTCTCTTAGACCAGGCTGGGTTTTCGGCTGATGATCTGCAAGAGTTTGCTCATTCTCTACCCTATATGTATCAAAGGAGCACCACAGCATATTTGTTGTGGTTCCTATTTGCTACGCTCATTTGGCAGCTTCACAGTTGGGGGCAATTTATGAAGATTAGGGATGCTTCAAAAACATCATCAAGTCATGGTGGGATGTATGCTCCGGGAGTAATCTCTGTACCTCAACTTTCTAGGGTTTGACAAACAACAGACAAGACTATTGCTGGGGCAATCCCTTTCTCATGAATCAAGATTTTTCCTCCAAGCCTTGATGGAGTCAAGAATTTAATACCTCTAGTAAACTTAACCTGAAAGTATTCATCCTAAGCAAATGTACCAAGAATAGATTACACAGACTTATGACAAAGAAGGTTCGTCCAAAAGAATTTCATAAAAGAAACCTTGTGCTGAAAGAGATCCTTCCCATGCAAAAGGATGCCGAATTTGGAAGGGCCATATGTTGCGAATAGGGCTTTCTCTAGAGGTGCACTGATTTTAACAAGAAATGGATAGGAAAAATTTATCTGATCCAATAAATTCGGACTCGGTCAAAGAGTACTTTGTCTGAAGGAGAAGGGAAGCCAAGGTGAAAACCCGCAAAGGGCACTTTGGGACTTCTATTTCAAAAAAAAAAGAAAAGAAAAAGAAAAAGAAAAAAAAGAAAAATGGAGAAGCCAAGGCAAAAACCCGCAAAGGGCTCCTTGAGACCAAAGGGGTTTTGAGTTGAAAACCTGAAAGGGCAGCTCAAATTTGGAAAGTCGCACAGTAATCTTGCTATATCTGATTCAACGAAGAGTGAGGCGCGTTGCATATCGGGGCATCGACAAAGTACTTTGGGTCTTTTAAACACATGTTGAACTCAAGAAAGTCTTCATGGAGCTGGTGTATAGACGCTCAAGCGGCGATATCTAGGGCATCTAATTTCTGTCCTATTTACTATCTTTGGATTCTTTTTCTTCGGAAAGATATGTTCTCAGGTTAATCTTTTTGCATTCCTTCCAATAATTTGTCCAAATCTAATTATCCTCAGGATCAATTTATTTGTCTACCATTATTTATAAAGCATGTTGCATTGAAATAATGATAGATGAACTAAAATATCTTCACAAACGAAGTTTTGCATATTACTCTGGAAATTCTTAAATAATGCAAGAAATCGAAACAAGACAATTGTTTAAGGAATTCCCATATGTATTGGTTGGAGATACTCGAGAGATTTTCTTCTTCAGTCTAAAGGGTGGTTGGACGTTTTAAGCAATATTGACCCTAAGAGAGGGTCATTTCACAAATATCTCCAGTGGGTCGTAACATTCGGGGAATGGTACAATGGACCAAATTGATGGGAGAAATACAAGGCACACAAATAGAGTATGATTGATACGTCGAGAACAATGAAGTGGAAATCTCGATAGATGAATGAGTGATAACATATGAAATAGGAATCATTCTTATGACATTTATTGCATCATAGTATGTGTAATTAGGAAAGCATTTGACTCATTTCAATCATGGCATCCTAATCATTAAGCATAAGCATTCTACAGGTTATGTCCTCTAGGGGACAATGTAGATCGAAAATTTCAGCATGGCGTCCCTAGGTTTGCAGGGAGCAGGCTGAAAATTTCAGCATGGCATCCTTGAGTTTGCAAGGAGCAGGTTGAAGAAAGCAGATCTTGACTTCCTACGTTTGCAGTGAAGCAGATCGAAAATTTTAGCATGGTGTCCCTGAGTTTGCAGGGAGCAGGTTGAAGATTTCAGCATGGCGTCCTTGAGTTTGCAAGGAGCAGTTGAAGAAAGCAGATCTGACCTTCAGGTGTTTACACCGAAGCAGATCCAAGATGATTTGGTATTCTTGTGTTTACAAGAAACAAATCGAGGACATAACAGATTTGGCTCTTAGATGTTCTCAGATATAGCAGATCTAACCTTCAGATGTTTTAGATGAAGGCAGATCCAAGATGATTTGGTATTCTTGTGTTTACAAGGAACAAATCGAGGACATAGCAGATTTGACTCTCGGGCGTTCTCGAGATATAGCAGATCTAACCTTCAGATGTTTTGAGTGAAGCAGATCCAAGATGATTTGGTACTCTTGTGTTTACAAGGAACAAATCGAGGACATAGCAGATTTGACTCTCAGATGTTCTCAGATATAGTAGATTTGACCTTCAGGTGTTTACACTGAAGCAGATCGAAGATGATTTGGTATTCTTGTGTTTACAAGGACCAAATCGAGGACATAGCAGATTTGACTCTCAGACGTTCTCAGATATAGCAGATCTAACCTTCAGATGTTTAGACTGAAGCCGATCCAAGATGATTTGGTATTCTTGTATTTACAAGGAACAAATCGAGGACATAGCAGATTTGACTCTCAGACGTTCTCAGATATAGCAGATCTAACCTTCAAATGTTTACACCGAAGCAAATCTAAGATGATTTGGTATTCTTGTGTTTACAAGAAACAAATCGAGGACATAGCAGATTTGGCTATCAGATGTTCTCAGATATAGCAGATCTAACCTTCAGATGTTTAGACTGAAGCAGATCCAAGATGATTTGGTATTCTTGTGTTTACAAGGAACAAATTGAGGACATAGCAGATTTGACTCTCAAACATTCTCAGATATAGCAGATCTAACCTTCAGATGTTTACACCGAAGCAGATCCAAGATGATTTGGTATTCTTGTGTTTACAAGAAACAAATCGAGGAC
This sequence comes from Gossypium longicalyx, assembly GCA_025698465.1. NCBI lineage: Eukaryota > Viridiplantae > Streptophyta > Magnoliopsida > Malvales > Malvaceae > Gossypium > Gossypium longicalyx. Next base: position 52,340,219 of record CM046995.1, read on the forward strand.
ATAGCAGATTTGGCTCTCAGATGTTCTCAGATATAGCAGATCTAACCTTTAGATGTTTAGACTGAAGCAGATCCAAGATGATTTGGTATTCTTGTGTTTACAAGGAACAAATAGAGGACATAGCAAATTTGACTCTTAGACGTTCTCAGATATAGCAGATCTAACCTTCAGATGTTTAGACTAAAGCAGATCCAAGATGATTTGGTACTCTTGTGTTTACAAGGAACAAATCGAGGACATAGCAGATTTGACTCTCAGATGTTCTCAGATATAGCAGATTTAGCCTTCAGATGTTTATACTGAAGCAGATCCAGGATGATTGGGCATCCTTGTGCTTACAAGGGACAAATCGAGGACATGGTAGATATGACTCTCAAATGTTCTCAAACAGACTCCAAGATAGTTTGACATCCTTGTGCTTACAAGGGACAAATCGAGGACATGGTATATGACTCTCAAATGTTCTCAAACAGACTCCAAGATGGTTTGGCATCATTGTGCTTACAAGGGACAAATCGAGGACATGGTAGATATGACTCTCAAATGTTCTCAAACAGACTCAAAAATGGTTTGGCATCCTTGTGCTTACAAGGGACAAATCGAGGACATAGCAGATATGACTCTCAAATGTTCTCAAATAGACTCAAGATGGTTTGGCATCCTTGTGCTTACAAGGGAAAAATCGAGGACATAGCAGATTCAAGATGATGTGACATCTCTACAAATTAAAGAAGAAGACTCGGTGTCTCTATGTTGGGCGGAAAGCAGATTAAAGATATCAACATAGCAATCCTGAGTTTGCAAGGAGCAGATTGAGGACCATGGAGTCTCAAGCTGGCGAGCCCGGGCAAAATTGGTCCTTTTATAGTCTTTGTTCTATTCCTGTTACACAGCAATGAGCAAAGAGGGGCAGCTGTAGACACTCAATTTTGCCCGGCCCATTTCAGTATTTAAAATAATAAACCCAAAAAAAAATATAAAAAAAGGTCCAAGTTCAGTCCAGAATTACAAATATAATTTGGCCCGATCGGAATGGCCCATTATTTGAAAAGATTTAAGGTCCATCTACAAGCTTGACTCATATGGAAATATAATCTTCAATGATATGCAATCTTAGATATGATACAATCTTAGATATGATTGCAATATTAGATATGATACAATCTTAGATTTGATTGCAATCTTAGATATGATTGCAACCTTAGATATGATACAATCTTAGATATGATTGCAATCTTAGATATGATATACAATCTTAGAAGATATGATTTTGTAATCTTGGAGATTTAATCTGTAGATATCCTTTAATCTTAACCGTTGATGTAATTGATCTGTACCGTTGGATTTGGGGAGGCCTCTCCTCTCATTGTAAAGGGGGGGAAGACTGGGAAAAGAACTGAAAAATCACTTGAGTTTTGGGAAGCAATAAGAATTCTTGAGAGCATTCACTCAAAATTTTCTCCCTCTTACGTTCTTATTTTCTGCGGTTTGTTCTTATTTTATTCTTAGTTTATCTTTGTTTTTTCAACCTTTTTTATTTTAATTTAATTCATGTTTCCCTAATTTTTTTATATTTTTTAAATAATCTTAGTATCATATCAAACTTTTTTTTTTTAAATTTTTTTAAATATTACTCTTAGTAAATTGTTTTTTTTAAATTTTACTCAAATCATTGTTCTAAAAAATATATTTCATTTAATTTTTATTTTTATCCAAAAATTATTTTTTTTTAATTAAAGGCAATATTTGGCATTTAGGATTTTCGAGAAAAGTAGTGCCCTAACTTACTGGGTTGCGATTTTTCTCGTCAAATTCGAATATCCAAGTACCCTTCTAAATGTTTTGAGTTTTAAAATATAAACAACTATTCTTGAGATTTCAAAACATTGTGTCCTAACTTACTGGATATGGCGTTTTGTTGTTTCAAGATAGAAATTTTCCAAAGGCAAGCTTAGCTTCAAAGATTTTGAAATATTGTGTCCTAACTTACTAGATGTGATGTTTTTGATTCGTTTGAGATAAGTGAATCTTAGTTTTCAATTTCGCGGCATTCAAATAGTTTTCTTTCAAAAGAGGATTGCATTTTAAAATCTTCAAATTTTCGACATGAAAGACATCAAATAATCAATTAGGTACCAATTTTTGGGCGTCACGAGGGTGCTAATCCTTCCTCGTGCATAACCGACTCCCGAACCCGTTTTCTCAAATGTTCGTAGACCAAAATGTTTTACAAGGTGATCCAATCACACCTAAAAAGATTGGTGGCGACTCCCGTTTTCGTTTTTTTAAAATTGATTCCCATTTTCCAAAACTCGATTTGAAAATGGTTTCGACAATCATGATACCTAAAGTTGGCAACTTCTATTTAGTATCTAAATTGGTATATAAACTTAAAAATTGTAAGGCGACTTGGTATTTTTTATAAGTATGATGATGTTGGTGTAGTGTGAGGAAGAAGACTTGAATGGGTTTGATTATTAATTTTAACAATACATGAATTAAATTGATTCATTTAATAGTAAAACTATTTTGAACTAAATCTTAATATAAAAGGATACATCAAGTAAATTCACCTTTAAAATTACTATTGATAGAATTTCTTTATCTCCCTAGTGGTTATGAACTTTAAAATTACAAAAAAAAATTAAATTTTTAATAAAATCCTATTTAATTGTGTCCGATTCAACTAGCCTATATTGATTCTAGAGTCAACAAGATTTTTGCTCTCCGGATTAGTACCTCGGCTATTCTTCAATCCGACTAATAAATCTAATGTGATTTATTTCAAACAACAGTAACTATAAAATTACTATTAATATAACTAAATTATGAATACTTTTAAAATAATAGTTAATGAATCTTAAGCCGTTTATAAATATAAAAAGAATAAACGCTTTTAATAAAAGAAAACAATATTTTTATTTTTTATTTTACATAAATTCAGAATTGCAAGGAAAGCACTGCGAAACAGCTTGATGGGGGATTTTGGGGTTGGTATCCCCAACCTTATCTTTGACGCCTACACCTTTGGTATTAGGTGGTTTTGTATTTCTCTTTCCCTTAAAGAATTTTTCTTATGAATATACCAGTATTTTTTAAATTTTATTAATATTATAAAAAATTAAAAAATTTCAAATATAATTTCTTTATAATTAATCTAATATAATCATAATTAATATAACAATATCAATATTTGATATATATATATATATTTTTTATTATTAAAAAATTATCATGTGTCTCTCTTTTTAAATATTTATTTTTTAATATTATCTTATTTGTGGAATTTAAAAACAATATAATAAATTTCAAAAAGTATTAAATATATAAATTATTAAATGGCAAAACCTCACCTAAAATGTAAAGATTCAAATAAAAATTATTACTTGTCTTGAATGAATTATATGTGTTGGTGATTAAAATGTTTGTCACAATGAATTTGGATGGAAAACAGTTTCCACAAAGACAAACAATTAAATCAAAGTCGTGTGTCGTATTTTCATAGACTAAATGCTTACATACAAATCTGTCGCCAACATGATTTTTAATATCTTCTTTCTATATTGCTTTAATCTTCTTGAAAAGGATTTTGTTTTCTTTTTAAAAATTATTATTTAATGAGCCTATGACTCTATACATTAAGAGTCAACCACGTGATGCATTGAAGTTTTAGTTAACCAAAAAAATTAGTTTTTATATCTATATTATATATTAAACATTTGATTAAATTGATGTCATAAATTAAACAATAATAAATTTAATTTAAAATTGATTAAAAAAATTTTATTTTTATAAAGTAATAAATATTAATATGAAACTATGTGGAGTATGTCTCGCATTTGAGTCAAATTAAGACACAATCAAAGAGTGACATCATGACGATGCAACTGAAGATAATCGCCTCCTAACGTACTAACATCGAAAGTGAGAATGTTGCAACTGAAGATAGGTATTAAGACAATGTCCACAAGTATACGAATCATGTTGTAATATAGATTTGTACAGCAAACTATTACAAGTATTATGAAGATTGTACCAAAAAGAGGCTAGACTAAACTAATATCAACTTCTACGCTAATGGGTCTAGTTAGTACTTTAATTATATTATATTATGACTATTCCTAAGATGGTGATAAAAGATATTTTATAAAAGTAATAAAAACAAAAATAATTGCAAAAACAAGTTGTAGAATTTATCGAATTAAATGATAGAAGACTAACTCGTTTCAGTGTTCATAATTAACTCCTACTTCAGGTTCTATTCAATCAACTAGCTATTAACCTAGTAAGGCCTCTCGGCCTTCCACTAACCTAATGAGCAGGCAAGAACTACTTATCTCTCGATGTCACAAGTCAAATCGGATTGGAGTAAGGTTTTCATGGTAGACAATACCGATTTCGGGTTCATAACTACCTACATGACTTCTTAGGGTCGTTAAACCTAGGGTTTTAGGTTCTTCTTTTTCCAACCAATTGATCTGCTAAGAAACCCTACATAAGTGTTAATTAATTCCACATCCACTCATTAATCTCCCTTACAAGATTTGTTCCCTATGGATCTAACACATGCAATATAATTGATTTGAAAGATAAACATTAAGAACAAATCAAGAATAAAGATGAGAAGAATACTGATGTAAATATAATAGCACAAATAGTAATCCACGAGGAGTTGATCAATCTATAATCCAGATCCTGTGAAGAACAAAAAAAAACTAAAGTAAAAGTTACAACTGAAAAAAAAAATCTAAATGCAATTGAAAGTAAAATTAAAACTAAGTAAAAAGTGTCTTCTAAATTGTTCAGAGCAATTCTATTTATAAGCCTAGGTTTGGAAACTTGTCCTTCACCTAAAATGACTGACTATTTCTCGTTAAAGTTCATTGTACGGACAGAAACACCCTTAGTCCATTAAGTGACCTTGTCACGTCGGTGTCGCGATAGCCTCTGGCATGTGTCACGACACTGGTGATAGTTTACTAGTTAGGGTGTATTTTCAAGACTGTGTCACGACATTGATGGCAAATTTCTCTTTAGGTACTCTACTTGCTATGTTGCGACATCCAAGCTCTGTGTTGCGACATCGCAGGCAGTCCACTATCTTTGTGCCTTCGAATAATGTCCTACACACTCAAGAAACATATTAGACTATCTTTAGGCCGACCTTGGCCCACAAGGTTATATAAATCACCGAATTTGCTCCTTTTTTTTTCCTAAGTACTAAAAGTGAAAACTAAACAAAAACAGAACGAAATTACTTTCCTACGAGCTTGTTAAGTATAAAAAGTAGTTTAATCTGCTACAAGAAATTGCAGCAGATCAAACTCTCCCACACTTAATTCATTGCTTGTCTTCAAGAAAGAAAACATAAAAAGGAAAATATAAAGTAAATGACTTGAGCAAGTATGATACAAAGATTAATTTAGGAGCGAAGTAGATACGGGTAATTGTAAATACAAATAATTCCTGCATGATATGTAAATGACTTACCACTATCAACCTCAACACCTAAGTTCATTATATTATAAAGCATATAAGAAAAAATATTATCAAATATATTAATCCATCAAGAAAATCACATAGGATTTCAATTATACTAGCAGACGACATACAACTATTATTGCGATCACTTAATGCAATGTCCATCCACAAATAGATTTACCTAAGTCACATAGGACTTTTCAACTTGTAACGTTTTGAGACTTTAGGTTGGTATGAAATTAAAAAACAAGGCACATCAAAACAGTTTCAAGCACAAAATTAATTTGGCACACCGTGTTGTTCCCTATTCACCCTTCTAGCATCCCTTTTCCAATTCACAGCCTTTTCTCCCATTCTCTCACCTTCCTTATTTCTTCATTTAGGAAGTTACAGTATAATAATAGCAACTACATTCAGCTTAACAAGTTTTGGTGCACTACTGACAGAGTTTTTTTTTTTTATGACATTTTGTTTTTGGGTCACTTTCTCTTTTTCACTATTTTCTCACTCACAATACTTTTTGCTTGATTTAGTACTTTTTCATCTCGTTTTGTCTTTTTCTAAATTTTTATTTTTTAGCACACTTTTGCTTGACTTATAATTACTATATCACACAATGTATTCTTTATTTCACTATGATTTTTCAAAACCACCATTATGTCTCTACTTATCCTTCAATACGTATGGCTCCCCGTCTAAATTCATACAGTTTAGGAACCAAAGAAAAATGATAAGTACAATTAACGTTTTGGCTTCGGGTTTTGTATGAAGGTTCATCAAGAAGTGGTTTCTGGCTCAAATATAGGTACTAAAGGTTAATAAACAATGTTGGCTTTCTGGAAACGCAAAAACATATAGACTTTTTCAGCTCTGTTTTAGCTTTAATTCATTCAGTTTTGTAGTAATTTTTTTCAAAATTCATACTTTAATTTAAAATAATTAAATTACACTCAAATTAAGAACATATTAAAATTTATTTATTTTTATATTGAATTGACACAAATTTGATTTATTTTCGACAGTTTTTGCATAAAGGGTGAAAATTGACTCAGCAAGCACCTTGAAAAGCTTAAATTGTTAAGGCAATTTTTGTACTAAGCGACCCAAGAGCATGGCCGATTATTTTTTTTCCATCCAAGGGACGATCCGATAATAATTATTAGACATGTTTTATAATTAATTTTAAATCCAACACAAATTGGGTTAACATTAATTACAAGCGTGATGAAAAGAAATGTGCCTAGTTGTGCTAAGTGAAGACGACGAATCCATCAAGAAGATGGCAGCCCAAATCATCCACATTAGCTGATTAATCAACTTATTTTAGTTGGTTTTTATACTTGCAAATCAGCCCTTGAACTTTTCCTAAATGCTATTCAATCCCCTCCTATTTTCATCCTTCTATTTTTAGCCACAAGCTAAAAATAGCAAGTTTGATTCAATCAGATCTACCACCTAGCATGGTCGACCATGGGAAGGGGGATTGGCTACTATTTTTAGCTAATTTTGGCAGTCATCTCCCACTATAAAAAGCCCCCTTTACTCCCTCATTTCTCATCCCTCACTTCACACATCTCTCTCTCACACACATTTTCTCCCTTTCTCCCTTCTAGTTGCCTTTCAATTCCCTTCTTCCCTTGTCGATTTCCCCTCTTCAAAAAGAGCTTTCATACATCTTGGAGTAGCAACAATCGAGTGTTCGTGAAGGCAATGGACCAGTGAATAAGCAGACAAGAGAGGAGCGCACTAGTTTGGCTTTGGAAAACCATAGAGATTTGTTCTTCTAGTTCCCTTCTCTCAATCTTTGTTTTAATTTTGTTTCGATCATGAATATGAATATTTGTGATATTGTTCTTCAATTAATTAAAATGACTTAAATTCATTTCGTGTTAGATTAATTGCATTCTATCTGCTTAAATTATAAAAATGTGTTTGGTGTTGTTATTAGGTCATAGTAAATTGTTCAATTAAATAAAACCATACTTATGTTATGCTTGCATTTTAATTGTTCAATGAATTGAAATTGTAATTAATTAACATAATATTTAATTGGTGCATGTTTAATCTTTTAAGGTAGCTAAGGGTTAAATTACTGACTGTATTAAACAATACATTAGCCTTGCATAACTTGCAAGATTATTGTGATTAAATTGTTTCAATATAGAGATATATTGTTGCTTCACTTAATCTTTTATTTGCTTATTAAAATTCAATTAACCATTTGAATTGACAAAAAGATACGGTCAAGAGGTTATTGGGTTTTAGTAGGTAAGTATGTGTATTAGTTAGCAAGTTGTCGAGTTGCCGTGAAATTATTCGTAACAACATGAACACAGCTTTAATTATTCTAGGTTAAATAATACAATTAATCTAACACATTTATGTCATATTGATTAAAACTCATATTTTAAAAATCGTTCATCGAAATATTTTTACTTTTAATTTTTTCTTAGTTAAATTACTTAGTTAATTTTTAGTTTTTATAAAACCTCTTCAAACCAATATATTTTCCAATGCCAAATTGTTTAATTTTGCATTTCATAAATATTTTCTTGCACAATCCCTGTGGGTACGATAACTTGGCATTACTTGTCACTTTATTACTTGTTGTGATTGTGTACACTTGCACTTTATTACAACTTTAATTATTCTAGGTTAAAGAATACCATTAATCTAACACATTTATGTCATATTAATTAAAACTCATGTTTTACAAATCGTGTATTGGGATATTTTTACTTATAATTTTTTCTTAGTTAAACTAGTTAGTTAATTTTTAGTTTTTATAAAACTTCTTCAAACCAATATATTTTCCAACATCAAATTCTTTAATTTGGCATTTCATAATTATTTTTTTGCACAGTCCCTGTGGATACAATAACTTGACATTACTTGTCACTTTATTACTTGTTGCAATTGTGTACACTTGCACATTTCTGTCGTTCCACTTTCTAACTTTATATTTATACCAAAAATGCCTTAGGGATTATTACTTGTTGCAATTGTGTACACTTGCACATTTCTGTCGTTCCACTTTCTAACTTTATATTTATACCAAAAATGCATTAGGGAATCCTTAGGTATTTCAATATTCATGAAGTTAATCGACTAAATAATCACAATTCTAGTCACCTATTATCCATACTAGCATGTGTGTTTCCCTATATTTTCTCTATCATTTGGTATACTCAATTACTTAATGTCTATTCACAGTGTAATATGTAGAACAAACTAGTCTAATAATTGATAATTTAAAATCATTCACTATAGCCGCCTCCAGACCTACTAATGTCTAGAGTGTCAATACTGCAACTAAAGATATGAAATTAAGGCAGTGTCTGCAAGTATATGGGTCAGGTTGTAATATAGTTTGTTTACAACAAAACACGTGATAAGCATTCCGAGGATCTTACCCAAGAGATTGTAGTTTGGAGAAAACTTCTATTAAGCCAATTACCAAAAATAATTACTAATCTACTTGAGTCACGAATTAGTAATGTTAATTAATAATTAGGATGATAATAATAATGACCAAATAAATTGAATTATACCTAAATCTATTCCTAAGGTCATGTATCGACTTCTCTTATTCCTTATTTCCACTATTCGAGTTCCTTTAGCCTAGATTCAATTGTTTTACGTAATTAACCATTTATGTAGGGTTCTAAATAGTTGGTTCCTAATTAACCTAGCAGGGCTTCTCAACCTTTACTAACCTAACTAGGTGACAAGAACTACTCACCTCTCGATGACACAATTCAGGTCAAGGTAGGGTAAAATTTTCATGTATAGGCAATACTGATTTCAAGTTAATTCGACCAAAATGACTTCAACGGATCATCAATCCTTTAAGTTCTTCATTCCCTAACCGCAGATCTAATAAGTGATGCTTGGTAGCAATACAGATTTCGAGTTAATTTCTACCTAAATGACTTCCTAAGGTCATCAATCCTAGGGTTTAATTGCACTCAATCAGATCTGACCAATCCAAATTAAACTTTATCTATCAATTAATTAATTAGATTAAAATAGTTGAAACATGTGAAATATGTATAAAGCATAAATTGATTCTAATATTTACACAAACATTCAATTAAAAATGTTAAAGAAAGAGATATAAAGAATAGAATAAGAAAAAGAGATCCTTATGGATTTATCGATGAAAGCGTGGTTCCGGAACAATCTCCACTCGCGAAAGTCTCACTTCGAAATAGGATCTTTCGATTATAGGAATATAAAATAACCTAAGTAAAAACTAAGAATGGAATAAAAAGCCTAATAACAATTGCTGCGTCCCTAAAATTGTGTTTTTAAACTAATTACAATGGCCTTTATATAGGCTAAACTCGAAATGTTAAAGTGCCTAAACTATCTTTGAAGTCCTTACAGTTTGACTAGGACAAATACATCTAATTTCCCTAAAAACACAACTATAAGAGGTGTGTCGTGACACAACAGGGGGCGTGTTGTGGCATAGCAAGTAGTTTCGTTCTAGATTTTTTTTTTTTGCTTCTGTCTTTGATGTTGTGACAACAGTGTCTTTGTGTCACGACATATGCATCAGCTTCGGCCCAAATATGTATCTTTAGCTCATGATTTGTCCTACAAGACCATGTAACCTTATTTAGATATATAAAATGTACTAAAAACTACTAAAAAGCATAAATTACTACTTTATGCATGAAAACCAAAATATATACTAATATGCTTTGATTTAACTATTAAACAAGCCAAATTTACTTGTAAAAAGGATGTGCATAATAGTGTATTTCATGGTAGATCACTCCTTACACTTAACTTGTTGCTTGTCCTCAAGTAACCAAAACACATATATGGGAAAAAAAAAGAATAGAAATAATATGAAAATGACTTGCTTTCGTTCTTTAAATAACCTTACATCTAAACTCCCCCATATTTAACTTTTTGCTTGCCCTCAAGCAAACCAAGTCTAGACACTTAGCATGTAATAAGAAGATGTCCCTTGGATATTATTACTACTATGAACATGATTGTCAAATATTGAAGGTATAAAAATTATTATCACACATGTAACTTAATCTTGATAGTTCGATGCCTTGAAATTTTTTTAAAGTAAATTAGGACTAGTTTACAAAGTTACATTATTAAAAAATTAGAAGTAATTCCCATGACCAAAATTTTAACAATATCACCATTAACATAAATAAAATAGATATATAGCAGAATCAATCATGTGAATCAAAAATATTCATTAAGTATAATTGTTAGCAATCTCGGAAGATTTTGCATAATGAACGCTTAAGTCACATTGGTCTTCTAGGCTTGTAATTCTGAGGTGTATAATGGTACGGTTTCAAAGAAATATATGGCTCAAAATGGTTCAAACAATAGAAATGTTTAGGCATATGACATTATTCCCTATCTTCCCCCTAAGCTTCCCTTCCAAGCTCACCACCTTTTGTCTCCCTTTATAACCTTCCTTATCTCTACATGTAGAAAGATACAATATAATACTAGCAACTATGGTCGACTTAACGAGTTTTGGCGCATTGATAACTAGGTTTTCTCTCAATTTCATGACTTTTTTGTTTCGTCACTTTGACTTTTTACTTTTTTCTCACTCACAATGCTTTTGTTTCCGTTCTATACTTTTTCTTCTCATTTTTACTTTTGACTTTTTTTGGATTTTTCTTTTTTGCACATTTTTGCCCGACTTATAATTATTGTATCACATTGTTTTTTCCTTTTTCTCTCTATTTTATTTTGAAACCACCTTGATTTATCTACCTAAACCCTCAATGTTTATGGCCAGTCTATTTCATAATGTATTAAAGGACTAAGGATATAGAAGAGTTCAAGTTTTATGTGTGGTCTTTAGGTTTCAATTTTTTTGGTTCATAAAAAAGGAGTTATCAAGCTCAAATAAGGAGAATAGGGATTCATAGCATCAAGGTTTGGTCATTTAAGAAATGATTATTCAAACAATTCCTTAGGTCATCCCTAAGATCCCACCATACACAATTTCTTTCATGCTTCGAATTAAACCGAATGAATAATAATCAATTCAAGCATTCATGTCTCTACAACTGTCTATAAGACTTATATCTCATATGGCATCATCAAATATTCTTACTTAGATACCTCTAATCTATTATGCAATTTAACTAAGTAACTTAATCAATTTCCCTTAAAAATAATCAAATTATCTCATACCAATCAAAAATTCATGCTTGAAAAAAAATCATTACATGCTTTATTATTTTCAACCACTATTCAGAGTATTAATATACACCAAGCACCATGCAACAAAAAAAATAATATATTTTTTTGGTAAATAAATTATCAACTAAATCAAAGTAAATACACAAACGAAAGCACACAAAAACCAATATTATGTACTCTCCAACACAATTTAGAACATACATTACCCTTAACGAAAAATAATTAAAGTGCAAACAAGAAAAGTTCCCCCAGTAGGTCGTATCCTTGTTGTTATGATAATCCCAGGATTTGTGTGCTCCAAGCGGATGAAAAGACACCTAAAAAATACTACAACAAGAAGTATGAAATATAATATAAAGAAAAAAAGAAGCATCGATAATGGAGAACAGAGCGTCTAAAAATATTCGAATGAACTTAGCTCTTCAATGTTGCAAGACGAGGTTCTATCTTAGATGTCGCAACATTAGGGTGCGATGTCGTGACATCAAGCCCAATTTCTGGCTTCTTTAAAAAAAAATTTCAATTCTGCACTTGATTTGGAAAAAAAACTGAAAACAACTAAGATTAATAAAAATAAAATAAAATAATAAAAAATAAAATAAAATAACTAAACAAAATTTAAAGTAGGAAATAGAAGTTCTTAAAAAACTCGGACGACCCGTGTCACCACCATAGAAGAACTTCCAGCTAGTTCTCGATATTTTGATTTGACATTTGTTTCGCTATCGATATATATGAATTAGCCCATTCAGTTGATTCCAATAATGTTTCCTTATTTTCGACCATCGTAACATTCACATTACAAGCCACTTGGTATCAAATCCGAGCCAACCCTATATCAGTTTCTAGGGTATTATTAACTCAAGCTTCCTCCCTTCCATGTCGCATGAAGTATAGGTCACTTGAGCTTTGTTGCCCTTATTGGATGAGAATGAATAAAAGTCATTGATTTCTTCGATTGGTACCTTCTCTACAATGGCTAGAAAGTGTATTGGCTCTTCTACAATTTCATTTAGAATTGGTTTAAGCTCTATGTTAGTGGTTACTTCTACTTTTACGTCAGTGACTACATCAACTATTATGTTTGATTATACGTCAATTGGATCGAAGATCGCTTCAACCATATTTAATTAATCCCTATGATCTCTGGTTTCAAACTCTTGTTGACTGCTAATGTTTAATTCAGGGTGGTCAATGATAATACGAGGATCCTCTAGATTAAGGCTAGGAACATCATATACAACCTTTACCCTTTGAGGTAATGCCTCAAATATTTCTTGTAGCATTTTCCTAATCTGTTCCATCATGTCTAACATGTTCAATAATATTTCCAAGTTGGACAGCTAAATAGTTTCACATAAAGGTACCTTATGAAAATCACAAGAAGGTCATTAAAGTGTTTGGGCATATCGTAAAAAATTAGAATGTAAAAAATTAAACTAAAATATATATAATAAAAATAAAAATAAAAATGGCTAAATTAATAAAAATAGAGTGTTCCTAATATTTTAGTCCCCAATAACGACACCAGAAAATTGATGTGTGTTTTCCGTACTAACTAAAATTTATGACAAATGCAAGCGCACTTATCGAACAATAGTATAGCTACGGTGAGTAAAAATATCGTATCTACGAAGACTAAAAATATTAGTAATTAACCTTTTCTTATTATTTAGCCGACAATTTGGAGTGATGAGTTTTAATCTAAAATTACTAAACTAATTTAACTAAGAACGCAACAGAGAACGAATCAGGAAAATAATCGAAAGATAACCAATGAGAGGGACAATACCTAGGAAAGAATCCACCTAGACTCCTTTTATTGTTATTAATCTGATTTAAACGATTTATTCACTTGGTGTCTTGATCTGTAGAAATCCCTAAATTATGCTAATATCTCTTTCGAGAGTAGAAGCAACTGACTCTAGGTTGATTAATTAAAATCTCTTTCTAATTAAAACCCCTATTGTTGCATTAACTAGATCTATGGATTTCCCTATTAGATTTGACTCTAATCTGGTAGATTTATGTCATTCTATTTCTAGGATTGCATGTAACTCCACTCAATAATGCTAGATCTACTCTTAACAGGAACTTTTACGCCACTAAATTAAGCACATTAAATATGAATTAACATCCTGAAAATATTAAAACAAGAAATAAGCACATATAATTGAGAAGAAGAATCAAGTATTTATCATGTAAAACAGAAATTAAATAATAGAATTCGTCATAGATTTCATCCTCCCTATATATCTAGGGAATTAGTTTATAATTCTAAAATAAAATATCTCAAAGTCAGAAAAACCACAAGAAACAAAAAAAAACTCATAAAAACTTCAGAAAAAATTAAAAGTAGGTATTCGATCTTGATGGAAATCTACTTCGAAAGTGGCTCCAATGGTGTTCCTTGAGTGTTTTCTTCGATCTTCTCTAGTGGCCCCCATATCTCTTCTTCTATTTGGTATTTATAGACTTCAGAATGCTTAGAAATCCTAAAAATTATGTTTTTCCATGTTTTTGGGAAGCAAGGTGCGAAATTAACATGAGCTAGCACATGGGCGTGTGTCCAGCCCATGTGGCTCATATGAGCGTGTGCCCAACCCATATGGCTCTTGAAATCTGCTCTTTTTCTTTAATTTTTGCTCATTTTTCACTCCTTTTGCTCCCAAATGCCCATCTAAGTATAAGAAGCATCAAATTCACTAATTTACATAAATAATCATCCAAAAACACATTAAGAATGGGATTAAAATATGTTAGTTTTATCATTTTTCACTCACCTCTATCATGAATACTTTTTTATTCTACATAATCTCCCATTCTTCATATACTCCCTCATCGTATACTTTGTCATCAAAGATCATCTCATTGTTAAACCACATGTAATCAATTTCATCCATGATTAAATGATTTTGCCAAATTAGTCTCTATGGATCATTGACTAGCTAAACAAGTGTTTCTCTCCTCTGAGGCGTACACTGAGATATACAAAGAAAAAGAAAGAAGTTAATAAGTTAAATAAGTTGGTAAAAATTAAAAATCAAATCTATAATTTGAAAATTTTCCTAAATATCCTATTAAATGGAAAAAATTAAAATTAATCAAATGGCGAAGCCTCCAAGACAATGACACCAACAACTTGACTGCCTCTCGACGTACCCAAGGGAGGCTAGACTTGTAATATAGATTTGTACAATGAAGTACTGGAAGTACTCCAAGGATTCTACCCAAAGGAGGCTAGACTAAACCAATATTAACTTTTACAGTAATGGGTCAAGCTAGTACTTAAATTAAATTATATTACGACTATTCCTAAGGTGGTGATAAAAGATATTTTATAAAAGTAAGAAAAAGAATTGCAGAAACAGATTCTAAAATTTATCGAATTAAATGATAGAAGACTATCTCGCTTCAATGTTCATAATTAACTCCTACTCCGGGTTTTATCCAATCAACTAGTCATTAACTTGGCAAGGCCTCTCGGTTTTCTGCTAAAGTAATTAGTCAGCAAGAACTACTTATCTCTCGATGTCATAGATCAAACCGGATTGAGGTAAGGTTTTCATGGCAGGTAATATCGATTTCGAGTTCATTCCTACCTGTATGACTTCCTAGTGTCGACAAGCCTAGGGTTTTAAGTTCTTCCTTTCCCAACCAATTGATCCACTAAGAAATCCTACATAAGTATTAACTAATCCATATCCACTCATTAATCTCTCTTATAGGATTAGTTCCCTATGGATCAAACACATGCAATATAATGTATTTGAAAGATAAACATTACGAACAGATCAAGTATAAAGATGAAAAGAATATTGATTTAAATATAACAACGTAATCAGTAATCCATGAAGAGTTGATCGATTTACAATCCAAATCTCGTGAAGAACAAAATAAACTAAAGTAAAAGTTACAGTTAAAAGAAATTGTAACATCCTGATTTTGAGCCTAGTCGGAATAGTAGTTTCGGGACCACAAATCCGATAGGGAAAATTTTATTTTTATTATATTTTTATGGTCTACAATTTCACGGAATGATTTCTTGTAAATTTCGATCGAAAATTTTGACGTTTGGGCACTCAATTTGGTCAAAAGGACTAAATTGTAAAAAGTGCAAAAATTGAGTTCCACATGTTAGAAATGTCCAATTGTTATGAGTTTTTAAATTTGAGGTCCTTAAATTGTAATTAGACCATTGGTTAATTTTTGGACAAAAATAGACAGGAAATGAGCGTAATAAAATATTTTTAAGTTAGGGGCATTTTGATAATCTAATAATTAAAAGAATTAAAAAGGGAAAATAAGCCAAAATTGGCTATCATCTTCTCCATCCAGCAAAAACTAGCATGCACACCATGGCTAGGGTTTGGTTCAAGCTTCCAAGCTCATTTATAAGTGATCCTGAGCTGCGTTTTTAATTTTCTTTACATTTTTGAAGTCTCGGTAACATGATCTACTCATTTCTACCATTATTTTGAGCTAGGGTTTATGTTTAAAAATTTACCCATGAGTGACACAATTTTATTTTGATGTCTAATGGAAGAAAATGAGTGTTGGGTGTTAAATAAACGACTTTTACTAAGTGAATTTTGACGAAAATGTCCGAAAGGACCGTTTTGTAAAAGTTGTAAAAATGGAATAAAAGGGTGTTATGATGAGAATTATGGTTTTCTATAGTTATGAAAATGGTTCGACTAGGCCTATAGAATGGGAAAATTGAATAAAAATCACTTTACGAGCCTAGGGGCAAAAGTGTAATTTTGACAAAATTTAGGGGTAAAAATGTAATTTTCCCAAAATATGATTTTGGGCCAATTTGAATAATGTTAGTCTTAAATAGGCTATATTTGAAATGATAGATCAAGGAAATCGAGATTCGGGCTTAATTTGAGAAAATACAAGTTTTAGACTAAAATGGTAATTTTGCCGTTTCTATATTCGAGGTAAGTTCACGTGATTTAATAAGTATATTATTCATGTTATTATTGTTATACATGAAATATATCTTGCTATGATTGTATTGAATTTGACGTTAATGGACATTTGATGGAAATTGACATTTTAAATGAAATGAATAAGTTTGTATAAAAACTAGGTGATATGTTATTTTTATTGTATCGACTAATGCCCAAATAAACATGAAAATGTGTTGAATTGAATGTACATTGCAAGATCATCTATGCATATTGATATACTTGATGAAAAGAGAAAATCCCGATTGAATAAAAAGGGATATCCGATGGATAAATCATTGTTTACATGACATGAGATCATGCATGTGTTGCAGAAAAGAATTTAGCTCGGATGGGTAATCCGTTGATCTCAATATAGAAAGGATCTAGCCCGGACGGGTGTTCTTTAAGTGATTGAGCCTCCCGAAGAATATGAGTGCATTAAGGATTTAACCCGGATGGGTAATTCGATTAAGGACTGAATTTAGCCTGGACTGGTAATTCAGATCCAAGCTTATGAGAGTGTATGTCATCGTAAGGGATTTAGCCTGGACTGATAATCCCGACAACACTCTGTGAGTTATGATACGGGGGATTTAACCTGGACTAGTAATCCCTCCGTAATGAGTGAGGTTCGCGGGAGTGCATACTTAAAATGATCACTTGCATGACTTGACGATAAATGTGATATCCATCAAGATTCCGAGGAATTCAACGGGAATTAATATGAAAAATGGAATGGAAATACTTGAAATGATAAACCCATCTATGCTTAGATGATACTAGTATGATGTATATGATTCTCATGTTTGGACGAGTGGTTGTGCTAAGAGATAGCACAGGTACGTACTCGAAACCCATGAGCATGTATTTGCAATGTGAAATGAAATGGACTTGTGATAAGAGTGCAAATGAATGAGTGATATTTATTAGAATAATTTCTATGACAAATTTGTGATGGTTATCATTATGTTGCACTAAGATAGATTAGTACAATAGCAACGGTCCGACTTTGAAAATCTACTAAAAATAGTGGAAATTGAGTTATAGGCTGAGTAAAATATGAAATTAAAGCTTGTCGAGTCTAGTTTTATATAAAGGAAATGATGTAAGCAAAGGAATCTCATATGATGAGATATTTGAATTTTTGTGAAATAGGGTCAGAGTGATCTAGAACTCCCCTGTCTTAACTTTGGAAAAATCATTACAATTTGTACAAAAAAATTATTATGGGATATAATTTATATTCTTAAAATACTTAATTAGTCTATTTTCAAGGGAAATAAACGGAAGCATCATCCAAGTCCCGTACTATGAGATAATTAACTCATAGCAAAGAGAGGTCAAAACTGCCAGATAGTGAAACAATGGTAACTTAAAAGAATAAACTGTACTTATTGGCTAAACCAAAAATTCTAAAAATTTTATGGTAAGAATATATGTGAGTTTAGTTTAAGGAAAAATTAACAGTTCTCAATTTGGAGTCCCATAGCTCTGTATACGAATAATTTAGTGACTGTGACTCAGGAAAATAGCTTGACTGGACTTTGGAATAAATAGAAAGAATTTGAAAATAGCATGTTATCACATCGCTTATCATTTTTCATGCGAGCTTACTAAGCGTAAAGCTTACTCCCTCCTTTCCATCTCCTTAGTGTTTTCAGGTCAGCTCGGGGTTGGAGATCGTCAGAGGCAACATCACACTATTGAGACATCATCTTTGGAATATTAATATATATATATATATGCTAGCGATTCCAAATGAGTGGCATGTATAGGGACTTAGTTTTATGATAGATGTTGTTATGAGTAGCCAAATGTATTGGCTTGTAATGATTTGTTGTATATAGCCATGAGATGTGGCTTATAATGATTATGGCTTGTAAGCCTATTTATCCATGTTAAGCTCAAATGTTTATAATGTGGATATGCTTGTTGAAAATGCATGTTGGTGTATAACATGTGTGTATGATGAATGCTTCATGACCAATCGAACCGGTCATTGCTATGAGAAAATGCATGATATAGAAAAAAAAAAGATGATGTTAATTGAACTTGAATGCTCAAGGTCTAATGACACAAGTGACAAGTGAATAATTTTAGATTATTAGTGAAGGTCGTGCAATAATATGATTAATGGTCATGGATGTTTGCATCTAGACTTAATATTGCACGAGTATGCGAAATACATGAATAATGACATGTTAATGTTAAGAATATATCTTAATGAAGGAGGTTAAATCATTAAAATGATGCCATGATATGTGTCATTAATATATGTAGTGAATTGTGTAAATTAAGGGTAACACAAAGGCTTGGAAAGTAGCCTAAGTGTTGTGTTAGTCACACGAGCAGAGACACGGCCATGTGTCTCAGCCGTGTGGTTCATTTTGCGTGATGACATCATAGTCAAAGAGTTACACGACCTGAGGACATGGGCGTGTTGAAGACACACGGGCATGTGACTCTGTTTCATGGAAAAAAATATAAGTTTTCTCGAACTTTCCAAAGTTCCCAGTTTAGTCCCTAATTACTTTCATAGTATGTTTAAGGCCTCGTAGGCCCAAATAAAGGAATTTAAGATAGAAATTGAAAAGTTTTAAATTTGAACAAAATTTTATAGCTCGAACTGCATGATTTTTTGCGTTTAAGTTCGGTAATGCCTTATATTGTAACATTCTGAATTAGGGCCTAGTCGGAACAGTGGTTTTGGGACCACAAATCTGACATCAAAATTTTTATTTTATGATTATTATGAGACCTATAATATGAGATTATGCATGTGTTAAAGTTTCATGAAGAAATTCCTTGAGTAAGGTGTCCAATTGGAAATTAGGGACTAAATTGAATAAATTGCAAAACTTAGATTCTAGAAGAAATTTGTATGAAATTGCTTTAGATTATAAACTATAAGGTCTTAAAGAGCAATTTTCCTAATTTCTAAGTTTTTGGACAAAAATGGGCTTGCATGGATGAAATTTTAAAGAAAGGACTTAAGGTCATTTTGGTCATTTTGGTCATTTGACTTTTTAATGAAATAAAATGGGAAAAAGAAGGCAAAAATCAGCCATTGTTCTTCCTTGTCCAGTTGAAAATTTCATGCTCTCCATAGCTAGGGTTTCAAGTTTTCCAAGCTCAATAGTAAGTGCTCTCAAGCCCTGTTTTTAATGTTCTTTGTATTTTTGAAATCTCGGTAGCTTGATCTTTCCATTTCTACCCATATTTCATGCTAGGGTTCATGTTTAAAAATTTACCCATGCATGGGTTGCTTGTATTTTGGTGGTTTATGGAGGGGTATGAAAGTTGAAGGTGTGTTAAACATATTTTCTTAAGTGATTTTCATGAAAAACCCCTAAAGGGACCTTTTTGCAAAAGTTGTTAAATATGTGGTAGAAATGTGAAAATAATAGAAAATGTGGGCTGTCATATGAGGGAAAAGTGTTTGGATAGGCTTAGGTAAGATATAAATTGCATGTGTTTCATTATACGAGCCTAGGGACTAAATCATAAAAATGTAAAAGGTTAGGGGCAAAACAGTCATTTGGACCGGGGTAGAATTAAACTTGAAAAGTGTAATGTAGTGAATTAATGATATAATTTTGTTGTTATAGACCCCGAGAAACAAATTCTGAAGGTCGATCGAGGTAAACGCAAGGTTTCGGAATAACTGAAACACAGCTCCAAAATGAATACCAGGTAAGTTCGGATAACTCGAAGTAAACCTATAACATGCATAATCATATGTTTTGTGAATGCATGATAATTGCATTATCGATGGTATGTAATGCATGAATTTCATCTTTAATAATGAATTATTGGATAATGTCTCGGTTGAGGTTAAAAAGGGAATTCGATGGATAAACCATGATTTACATGAGACTTGAGATCTTGCATGTGCTACAGAAATGGATTTAGCCTGGACTGGTAATTCGAAGATCTCAAGTATAAAAAGGATCTAGCCTAGACTGGTGTTCCTTAAATGATCGAGCCTTCCGAAGAATATGTGTGCATTATGGATTTAGCCCGGATGGATAATCTGATTGGGGTCTGAATTTAGCCTGGACTGGTAATTCAGATCTGGGCTCATTGAGGGTGTTTGTCGCGTAAAGGATTTAGCCTAGACTGGTAATCCCGACACCACCTTATGAGTTTATATTGCGGGGGATTTAGCCTGGACTGGTAATCCTGCCGTAAGATGTGAGGTTCACGGGAGTGCATACTGAAACGATCATTCATATGAATTGACGGAGATTGGATGATCCATCGAGATTTCCTAGAAACTCAACGGGACTATCACAAGGTATATGTACAAATGACATGTAAATGATGAGCTCATCTAATATATATTACATGATGTTTTGTTATATGACTAACTCATTGATTGAATGCATGTGATTAGGAAACCATTTTCGTATTTGTTGGTTTCATTATCTATTATGGATGTATGCTAAATCATCGGTAAGTTTACTTTCCATTTATACGGGCTTACTAAGCATGTAAATGCTTACCCCTCTCTTTCTCTTCTTTTCAGAGCTCAAGAACTCATAAGGATTGAAAGACAATTGGAGAGTCAACACACTATCAACTAGACAAGCTTTGGTACAAAGGCATTTCTATTTTGTCCAATAGCATGTATCGGATTTTTTAGTATTTTGTTATATATGTCATTTGATTTGCCTAGTGAAGGTATGTAAAAATATGTTTATTTTTCTTGTATATGGCCATGGGAATTAGCTCATTTTGAAGTAGGCTATGTCCTACAAATCTATGCATGTTTATACTCATATGCAATGGCTTAGCTATAATTGGCAATGAGTTATAATAACGAGTCAATCTTAATATGTCAAGCAGACATATAGATCATTGAATGCAAAATAAGAATTAACTTAGCATGTATGAAACCAATGACATGAGGTTCACATGCAATGAGGTTAATTAAAGTTTCATATTTACAAATGGATAATTTGGCCCAAATATGCACTATAGTAATTTATAAGTGTAATTGGCTAGTAGAGGGTGACTTAAGGCTTGGAAAATAGTCTAACAAGGTCCACATGGGTAGACACATGGGCGTGTGTCTAGCCCGTGTGTGACACATGAGCTACTCCCATAGGTGTGTGCTATGGCCGTGTGTCCCCTGCACCTAAAATTTTAGGTCTGCACAGAGCACGGGCTAAGCACACGGGCGTGTGCCTTGGCCATGTTTATTTAACAAAATGGTGAGGTTGGGCTAAGCCCACGGGCGTGTGCCTTGGCCATGTTGCGTACTGGAAAAAGGACACGGGCGTGTTCTAAGCCCCACGGGCGTGTTACACTTCAACTAAGGGAAAATTTCCTAAAGTGCTCCAAGTCTATCGGACAATTTCGGTTTTGTTCCGTACTACCCCTAGGAGTGTTTTTAGGCCTCAGTGGCTTGTATAAAAGACAAAGTGTACACGTTTGAAAAGTTTTAAATTACGAACGAAATTCAGTAACCCGATTGTGTAAGTTTGTAAAGGTGAATTACCGATAACGTCTCGAACCCTATCCCGACGTCGGATACGGGCGAGGGGCGTTACACGTATCTTGTCTTGGCATTGGACACGGGTAGGGGGTGTTACAGAAATCTAAATTACAATTGAAAATAAAATTAAAAATAAGTAAAAATTCTCCTCTAAACTGTTCAAAACAAATTTACTTATAAGTCTAGGTTCGACAATTGATCCTTGACCTAAAACTGTTGACTATTTCTCGTTAAATTTCATTGTGTAGATGGAAACACCTTGGTCCATTAAGTGACCTCGTCATGTCGGTGTCGTGACACCCTTTGGCTTGTGTCGTGACACTGATGGAACTTTACTAGTTAGGGTGTATTTTCAAGGTTGTGTTGCAACACTGATGGTACATTGCTCCTTAGGTACTCTACTTGCTATGTTGCAACATCGCGGGCAGTCCATTGTCTTTGTGCCTTCGAATAATGTCTTGCACAACCACCAAACATATTAGTCTACCTAAAGGCCTACCTTGGCCCACAATGTCATATAAATCACTGAATTTTCTCATTTTATTGCCTAAGTACTAAAAGTGAAAACTAAACGGAAACATAACGAAATTGCTTTCCTACGAGCTTGTTAAGTATAGAAACTAGTTTAATCTGCTACAACGAATTGCTACAAATCAAGAAAAGCAAAAACGACATCACAGCAACATGATAGGGGACATCGTGAAGTGGCAGCATGGCGACGTGTCTTGCAATTTTTTCGTTTTTTATTCCAATCAAATTCTGATTATCTGTCTCAGTTGTTAGTGTAGATTATTTTAATATTATTTTACCTACAAATTTAGCCTATAAATAGGCCCTTTTCTACCCTAGAAAGATTAACTCATAACACATTTAAGAATTAGCTTTTACAAGCTTTCAGGGAATTTTGTGTTAAAGTTTTGTGGGTTCTTATTTTCGGGTTTCGGAGTTAGTTTTTATCTCCATCTTTATACTCTTCATTTTTTCCGATTTAGTAAAATTATTTTTATCCGTGATTTTTTATCCTCTTCGGAGGGATTTTTTCACATAAAATTTGAATTCGATCTTTTCAATTACTTCGTTATTTTTCTTGCTCGTTGCTTACACATATTTACTCCCAATACAATATTTTTGTCTTTTTATATTTTTTAATAAAATAATAGATGATGATGATGATGATGATAATGAGATCGTTGTATTAATATCATCTTTATATATCACTTAATTCATTTGCTTTCCATAACTGGCTGATTGTACGGCTTGCCAATTGAATTTCAAGTTATGTATGTTTATGATTGTCAAAATATGTTAATAAAAATTGTTACTATTCATGTTAGATCTTCATGAATAAGAATGAGAATCCAAAATAACTTGTAATAATTCTCTTTTATGTATTGTATTTGCATGTTGGGTATTTAGGTGAAATACTTAAAAAAAAAAAAAAGAGGTTGGATTAAATTAATTAATTATTATTAAATGGATTAAATTAAATTTATAAAATCATAAAAAAATAAAAAAAAAACTTTTAAAATGTGACTCTGTTAAATGGTAAATAACAATTTTTAAAAGGGTTCATATATATCATGAAATCTAAAGTTGACAACTTCTTCTTAGTATCTAAATCGGTATCTAAACTTGAAATATGTAAGTCAACTTGGTATTATTTTTTTTATAAGTATGCTGGTGTTGGTGTAGTGTGAGGAAGAATATTTGAATGGGTTTGATTATTTTTAACATTACAAAGATTAAATTAATTTATTTAATAGTAAAACTATTTTAAATTAAAGGGATATGTTAAGTAAATTCACCTTCAGAATTACCATTGATATAATTTCTTATCCTATTAGTGGTTATGAGCAATAAATTATTAAAAATTCAAAAATTTTAAAAATATTTAAAAATTTTATAAAATCCTATTTAACTGATTTTTTAGTTAGGAATCTCAAGAATTGAGAAATTTATTCATACTTAGTTCATACACACTATACATATTTATACAGCAACTAATTACAACAACTTAGTAATTGCATTATACCAGAAGCTAACTAAGATAGATTGTTATTCTAATATTCCCCCTTCAGCATCTTGATAAAGAACATCTGCAGCAACAACATGCATGGGTCGGCGACAATGAGAAAAAGCACCCACCATTAACGGTTTAGTTAAGATATAAGCAACCTGATCACAGCTAGGTACAAAACACACATGAAGCTGATCACTAAGAACTTTTTCACGAACAAAATGCATATCTAATTGAACATGCTTGACTTTAGCATGTAGAACCGGCTTTGTAGCCAAGGAAACAGTGCTAGCATTATCACACCAAATGACTGGTGTACCACTCAGCTTGACACCGATCTCATCCATTAACGAGCGCAACCACATCAACTCAGATGTGGCATTTGCTAAACTCCGATATTCTGCCTCAAAAGTAGACTAGGAGACAACACTTTGTTTCTTCGACATCCAACCAATAAGATTATCACCAAGGTACAAACAAAACATGGAGGTAGACTTGCGATCTTCTAAAGAACTATCCCAATTAGCATCACAAAACCCAGATAAGCTCATACTCGACTCTTGAAACAACAACCCATAATCAGTTGTTCCCCTAACATACAGAAGAATACGCTTCACTGCTGCCCAGTGCACATCATGTGGTTTATGCATGTATTGGTTGACTTTATTGACAGCAAATGACAAGTCAGGCCTAGTCAAACACAAATATTGCATACTCCCCACAACTTGATAGAGAGTTCCATCGGAAAGAGGAGACCCGATTAAGGATGTAAGAGTGGGAGAACTCACCATAGGAGTGTCTACTGGTTTAGCATTTGACATATTGGCATGCTCCAACAACTCTTGAGCATATTTTTGTTGAGAAATATGCATACGACCCTTATGTCTCAAATTTTCAAGCCCAAGAAAATAATTCAGCTCGCCTAAGTCTTCAAGTGAGAACTGTTGATCAAGACAACAAATCACATCATCTAACTCAACACCATCATCACCTGTTACTATAATATCATCAATATACACCAAAAAATAAACACTTCCAGCGGAAATTTGTTCGAAAAACGACGACGGATCAGCTCGGGAAGTGTGAAACTTTTAACTGTTGAACTAGAAAATTTCTCAACCTGTTGCAAAAACAAAAGGCTATTCTTGGTTTGAGAAATTTTTTTAGTTGAAAAAATTAATACTTCAAAACAGTAGTTTATTTTTTATTCTTACATTTGCACAAAATTTATTAAGTAGTAAATAGATAAATTCAGAATTGCAAGGAAAGCACAGCCAAACAGCTAGATGGGGGCCTTTTGGGGTTGGTATCCCCAACCTTATCTTTGACGCCTACACCTTTGGTATTAGGTGGTTTTGTATTTCTCTTTCCCTTAATGAATTTTTCTTATGAATATACCAGTATTTTTTAAATTTTATTAATATTATAAAAAATTAAAAAATTTCAAATATAACATTTTTAGAAATCAAATATAATCATAATGTAATATAACAATATTAATATTTGATATATTGATAGCGTAATTTTTTTATTCTACAAACAACATTTAAAAATTAACACGTAAATATTTATTTTACCTTAAAAAGACACTGATTAATCTCTTAACTTGATTTATGCATTACATATAACAAACTTGAATAACAATTAAAAAGAAAACATATATACGAAAATACAAATTATTAAATGGCAAACCTCACCATGAAATAAAAATGAATAATTGTGTTGGTGATTAATACCTCAATCAATTTTGATTTCGAGAAAGATGTGTTATTTTCATAGACTCTTCTTCTTTTTAAAAATTATTATTTAATGAGCCCATGAATATGTAGATTTGAGAGTCAACCAGGTGATGCATGGTCAACTCTCTCTCTCTCTCAAACTAGTTGAAAAAGGAGGTTGTATTATGATTGAAAGACAATGTAAAGATGTATGCAGCAGGCCCAACCTAGGGGAAGATCTGTTAAAAAATATTTTCCTACGTTTTTTATATTTAATATTAAATGAATTGGTTTGTTTCTTCTCCCATGTAGGCACGTTAGGGATACGTGCTCCATTTTCCTTACGTTCTTTTTTATATATATATATATATTAAATTTCATAAGCTTTGATTGTTTTTAATTATTTTACTATGAAATTTGGTTAATATATTGTAAAAGCCTAAAAGATTGTATTTCTTTCAAAAAGGGGGTCTAATATCACTTGTGGACTTGGGGGTTGCACATTTTTAACCTTTTTTACTTTGCTCCTTGCTACATTTTATTGCTAGGAATTTTGTACTATGTTTCACACTAATTTTGTTTCGCTTGATAATGCATTTTTTATAAATATATATAATTAACTTGTGTATCGCACAAGAATATAAATTAATCATATATATATTGATTCAAATATGGAAAACATAATTTTAATTAAATTAAGTTATTATCAAGTGTCATCAATCAATAAGTGACACATAATTTTCTAAAATTCTTATAATTATAAAAAAAACTGACTTGAAAATTTATTTTTGATATAAATTAAAACCTAACATTTTTATATGATATAAATTAATTAAAGCTTTAAAATTTATTATGGTACAATGAGAGTAGAAAACCAATTGGCAAAGTTGACGTTAGAAATAGCATATGTTATTGTGTTATTATGATTATGATCTAAGGTAAATATATATATATATATATATACACGTTTTTGTTCTACTTCATATTTGAATTAGATTATGTGCTTCAAAAGATATTAAGTTAGAGAAAGTGTATTCAACTTTTTATTTTTATAATTGTTGTTTGCCTTGCTTTTAATTAAGTTTTCTCATTTTTTGAAATATTATTTCTATATTTTAATTTTTTTTGAAATAATTATATTTTTTGTGCAATGATAGCTGTTGTATATTTCAGTAAAAATTATTTACTATTTTATGTCAATGTCATGTTGACTATATTTCTTTTAACATTTTAATGTGATACATAAAAACTTAAGATGGATGTGAATTTTTTTTTTTTTTAAAAGCTAAATATGAAGAGTAATTACTATTAACCTAGTGTTAAA
The DNA here is from genome assembly GCA_025698465.1 of Gossypium longicalyx. NCBI lineage: Eukaryota > Viridiplantae > Streptophyta > Magnoliopsida > Malvales > Malvaceae > Gossypium > Gossypium longicalyx. The sequence goes on from CM046995.1 coordinate 52,367,418, forward strand.
TTTTTAAATATGAATTGGATTGTTTGCTTCTAAAGAAAAAAGCAAGTCTATTTGAATAAATGGATGTATCGAATGTGAGACCTTTTAATAATAATTATTGTGAAATATCTATTAAATTATGTTATTCAACTTATTTCAAATTTCAAACTGTTATTAATACTAATTAATCTTACTTTAATTACTGCATTCAATTTACCATTTAATTTTTTTTTTTAATTTCAATATGTGAATGGCTATTTGGAAAATCAGATATTCTTAAATATTAAATATTTATTATAATAACTAAGTTTTTTATTTAAAATAAATTATTCAATATGAAATTTAAATTTAAATTTATAGTACTTTGGCCTCAACTATCTACTTCACTACCTGAATTTTCTACAACTAAGGATTTTTCCAAATTCACTAATTTGATAACCTTTAAGAATAATGTTTAACCTTACAAACTCCCTTAAGGTTTCTACCCAAACTTTAAAACACAAACCCTCTCAAAGAGATACAAGGAAGCAAATAAAAAAATAATCCTTACAATATCAATGTATTTGCAAATTAAGCTCAATTACAATGAAAAACACTTGAGCAAAAAGAATAAAAATAAAGCTCACAAGTGGATGAAAGAAAAGTACGGAAATATTTGGCACAAATGTTATTTAATTGCTCTTTTTACTTGAATATGTTTTCTTGTTGTTGTAGGATCTTTGGAAGCTAGGATTTATACCCCTTGTAACTGTCACGTGTGAATATAGTATGTGAAATGTGCAAGTATACACGTCGAATCAAGTAATGTAATGATAAGTAAGATCGTCTCCACAAGGATCGGTTAGGATTAATTTGGTTAAGTTGCTGTTATGAAGTATGTGAATTATGCTAAGGCAAAACAATGATAGAAATGTAATGGTAATCAAAATAATGATGATGTGCGCAATACGTAAACAATAAGACAAGAGTGAGAGGGTCTACACTGTTGAATGGGAAGACTGGGATTACTACGAATCTACCCATATGAACCAATAATGCCTCGACAAATTCTTAATCAACTTACTGCTCAGAATGTATTTGAAATGATCTTCTTCTTTCAAGAGCAAGGCCTTAAAATAACTCACCTAAGGAAATATATGCCTATAGACCTTAGATGTGATTCCTAGTACTGATTACTCTTTATTCTGTACGAACGCTGCTCTATGTCTAGAGACTGCTATAGGTATTCTATCGAACACCCACTCGTATCACTCAATTGTGGTCCAACTAACCTAACCTTTTCAGAATTAGATTATGTTTATAAGCATATTGTGCATTCATCTATGTCTAGAGATTGCATGCATGCAATTCAAAAGAACAAATTGAATGAAATAGTAAAATAGATCAAATCCAAACTTCAACATTAATGGAAAATTCAAGTATCATCCAGTAATCCGAACCCGATGAGATTTAATTCATGGGTTGGTTAATCAAATTAGAATTCAAAATATCATTCAACATCTTCAACAATTAATTTCGCAAAGAAGCAATTTAAGAAAATAAAGAAAGAAGTTCAAGAAGCTTTCATCGATCCAGCCCTCAACTTTGGTGATGAAATGTATTGCAAAGACCAGGTTAACTATCTTCTTTTTCTCCCTTGTATTCTGCTCTGTTGCTCAGCCTCTACTGCTACCCTCTATTTTCGCCTCAAGATCTTTCCTCTGAGAAAGGTCTCTCTTTTTTTTCTCTCCTTTTTTCCTCACTTTTTATAAGGTAGATCCTCCTCTTAGCACACAATATTCCCTCCCTCTTTTTTAGGTAGATCTTTCTGGTACAAGTACAACTGGTTAAAAGTGGCACGAATTGGGTGCTGACTCAGTATTGCCATGGCATTAATGTTGTCAATTCATCCAACCTTTTGCCATGACAAAACTTCACTCATTCATTTTTTTTCCTTCATTTCTTTTCTCTCCTTTTTTCCTCACTTTTTAAAGAGTAGATCCCCCTCTCAGCATACAATTTTCCCTCCCTCTTTTTCAGCTAGATCTTTCTAGTACAAGTACTACTAGCTGAAAGTGCCAGGAATTGAGTGTTGAATCAGTGTCTTCTTGGAATTGCCATGGCATTAATGTTGGCAATTTGTCCAACCTTTTGTCATGAAAAAACTTCACTCCTTCATTTCTTTTCCTCATTCTACACCTGCCATTCAAACATAAACAAATCTTTTCCATCCATAAGTAAAAGTAACATAATAACATTTAAGCACAATCCAAGCTTCATGATGTAATGTTCTAAAAATACTAATATAATATCCTAATATGCAATACATCTACTTAAATACAAACAATTAACCAAGTCTAGAGGCTTGAAATATAACTCTTTTCAAGAGTTATCACACCCCCAAACTTGAGTTATTGCTTATCCTCAAGCAAAATATACATGAATGCATGAATTTCCACAACAACATAATTACCTTAATAATGCCAAACCATGTAAAGCATATTTTGCACTTCAGTTCTCAACAATCTTTTATTTCTATAAATTTGCTCAAGTTTCATAAGCTTGTTTAACAAAAGTAGTGTATAAAATATTGCCCTAAAAATAAAAAAAAATCTAATTACTCATGCAATTTCGACTATAGCAAGTGTCTCCTAAATTACTTAGTTCATCTTTTATCTAAACTCAGTTTCCTTTTTAAATATGGCCTTGCATAAACTTAATTACATATATTTTTACTAAGGGATTCATCTTGTCACATGGTTTCTTTACTTGACAATCTCAGTGGAGCATACACTAAATTATCATGTGTTTTATCATATCACAATTTGAATGGAACTTACTCATGAAGCTAAGGATTTTGACTTAGAAGATGGATGGAGCAAACAACTACCTCCTTAACTACTCAGCCTGTTACCACAGTGGAGTGCCCTTAAACTACTTTCTTCTTTCTTTTTCTTTTTTTTTTTTACACACTCTTACTTAAACCTGCTTTCTAAACAATAACACAATGGAGCAAACAAAATGTTGCTGACCTATTCGAAAATTTCGAGCATTGAAGTGTTGGAGTGTTTCATGGATTTCTTTGATTTTTCTCTTGATTTTACTTAAAATTTTCCATTTTATTCATTATTGAGTATTTCCATTTCACTAAACTTAGCTTCAAGAATCTCTAAGTTTATTAAAAGAAACTTACTAAGAACTAACTGTAATTGGAATTAGGACATTCTACTTTTAGAGGTCAATTTTTAAGCAGCTATCTTAAGCTAAACTCACCTAATTCACTGTCACAATTTTTTAAGTTTAGTGAAGAATTAAGCTCTTCATCGAACATCATAAGCAAAAATATACTCATCACAATCTAACAGTCTTTAGCATTTATGTATGTTATGACAAAATGAACAAAAATACTAAAATGAACATATTTAACAAAATATCTAATGCACACAACACACCCCCAAACCTTAGGGATGCATTGTCCTTAATGTATGAACAGAGAAGAATAATAAATGCAAAAACATATATATATACAGAAAATGATATGACAAAAATAATGAATGCATGATGGAATGAAAAGAGAAACAAATGACATAAAAAATTGAATGCTTAGAGTGAAAAAATTTTTACTTTAATTGGAGCGAGTGGATTTGCACGCAACATGCTTGTAGCGCGTCTTTCGTTTCAATAAATGGGTTGGCACATCATCCTCTACATCATCAAATTTGGTAAGGTCATCAATAATCCTGTTGATCTCACGATTTTACTCTATCATTTGTTCAGTTGATGGAGGTGGGACAACTGCAATGTCATCCGCAGGTGGTGCTAAAGTTGGGTTAGCTGCTTCTTCTCTTTCATTATCAGATGCAATACCAACTGATTTAGTCTTGTCATCTTCCGCAGGTTCCTATGCTTCTTATCCTTCAGTCACAGGGTGTGTAGGTATAGGGTTTGTCTCACCGGCCTCTGCATCACCTTCTTCTTTATCCACATTTGAGTGCAATTCACTAGGGAAGCTAGGAATTGCAGGCATGACCTCTTTATCGCAGCATCTCTCCTTTCCACATAGGCGCAGAAGATGGCCATTTGTTCCTGTGCCCGTGCCAAGTCTATAACAATCCTCAATTCCTAGGTCTCAATTGTAAATAATATAATATTAACAAATAAGCAACCAAAATAACATTTAATAAATATAAATTTCATATGAACTTACCTCGACCACAATGATTGTATCAACAAAAGTCGAGAATTAATCCGAGACTTTCATTTTTTTCTCAATTCAAGTCCGGTTGATTCTTTTATTGATCTAAATAATAATTTAACTCAATTAAATATTTCAATTAACTATAGTTATCCTATTCAAACCTATAATACATATTAACGTGAAATTACAAAATTACATCTAATATTTTAACTTTTATCGTTTAGCCCCTAAATCTAAATCTTATAATTTAACCAACAAAAGAAAATATCATAAGGTTCCAAACAACCCCTAACTTTCTCTAATTCACAACATTAACCATGGATTTTACTATTTTCACCATTAAGTCCTTAAACTTTAAATTCATCAAAAATTACTTAACAAAACATGTTTATCTAACAATTAAACTTAATAATCTATCAAACAAATTCACAAATATTATTAAATCATTCATGGAAAAACCTTAAAATTTTTATAACTTTACAATTCAACCCCCGAGCTAAATAGGTTAAGCTAAAACAAGTTCAAAAACATAAAAATCATTAAAAACGAAGTTCAAAAATCTCACCATGCACCAAAGGAAACTTGGCTGAATTTTCTCAAGCTCAACAATGGTAATTTTCAACAAACACAAGAAAATGGAAATAAATAATAGCATTATTTTATTGGTACATGCTTTTATTTATTATTTTACTACTTTACCTTTTAATTAACACTTATAAAATAATCAACCCATGTCCATCATTGTCCACCACCAATATAAATGGCATAATTACCTTATAGATCTACCAACTTTTGTATATTTTTCAATTTAGTCCTTTTTTACCTAATTAACCATTTAAACTTTAAAATTTCTTAACGAAAATTTAATACGACTCTAATTTAACCCTATAAACAATAAATAAACATTAAAATATTTACTCACTCGTTAGAATTGTGGTCCCAAATCCAAAATTTCCGACACCACTGAAAACGGGTTGTTACATAAATACCTTGTATTGGTGGCATGAAAAAGACACACTTGAATGGAATTAAATACAATTGTTTTCGTTCGTTTCATCCAATGTCTCTAGCTTTTTAGCTTACTACCAATTACTTTCTTTTTCTTTCTTTTGGGTTCAATTGCTTTATAAGTCCTTTCTTCTTTTCACTTATCACCATTATACTCAAATCCACTTTTAAACCCCAATTAAGTATGATTAATTCATGCTCAACTAAACCTTATTTAGCCTTAGGCCAGTTATCATTCCTATAAAAAATCATGAGATGTGAACTCGCACTAAAATCTTTCAATATGGTATTCATTATCTCTCTGAAATATGGGATACTTGCAATCGTCCCTTAAAGTTAATCCAATATAATTCAAAGCGCACGCATTAGGTTGGAATTGTTTGGCCTACAGTTGGGAAAACGAGACAGTCGTCTGTCGAGTTCGAATTCCTGCAAACAAATTGGCGTGTTCAATTGGAAAAAGCTAGTTGGATTCCGTAAAGAGAGATAATGATCGGATTTAAACGACCCACGCGATTGAGGTTGCTGATTCAAGTTGGACTTTTCTAGATCGCAAGGTTGCCAAGATCCTAAATTGTGAACGCGTGTTACGTGGTTAGATAATTGGTAAGGGTTGGTTTGCAAGTTGTACCGGAACCAACTATACAAGGAAGAGTTGGCGGTTGGGGTGTCCTTGATCGCTATAACCAACTAACCTTTAAGAGAAAGGAAATCTATTTTCAAGGATCAGTTCGAGTTCGGAGTGTATTGAGGCTAAAGCTAAAAATTCACACATTGATTTTCCGACTTAATTTAAATTATTTAATTTTATTTTTGCTAATATCATTCTATTATTATTTCATTTCATTTTATACTTATTTTTCTTTATCAACTAAATTCCCCCTTATTTATTTTTCAGCTCTGTACGTACAGGTCGTGGGCATGACAGTTACCCAGACTCAGGAATTTGGTCACGTAAACAGGAAAATTAGGAATCTCAGTCTCTGTGGGTGGACTCTACTACTTTGTACTACTAGCTATTTAATTCAATTAGAGCATAGGAAATTATATTTGGTAGTTTCGACGTCCATCAAAAATCGTCTCAACCTTTATTCATTTGTTAAAAACTTTTTTCATTAAGCTTTTAGGGATTTTCCTCTCTTTTTTTTTTTTTTTTTTCCTGTGTTTGTTATGTGAGTTTATTTATTATGTTTTTTGGTGAAAAATATTTTTTGTTACTTTAAAGTTTAAAGTCGGTAAACTTTAACTTTTAATTTTAACTGTTAAAGTTTTTATTATTTTATAAAATATAAAAATTGATAATTTTATATTCTTTAACATTATTCCTTCACAATGTTTTGGTCAATACAATTGAAATGGGAAGAATAAACAAATGCAATTGATGCAAGCCGAGATATTCACTAGTACAAAAAAATGAGTTGATTGTTCCATTTTTTTTTAATGTGCTTAGTACGACGGAAACCTAAACTAACTACATTAGTTCAAAAAGTCTTTAAACTTTTTTTGAAAAAATCAATTACTTTTTCTTTTTTCTTTTTTTTGCATCCAATTGCACTCTTAACCAGGGAAACTACACTCAAGTAATCATTTAGCCGTTAACTTTAACAATTTACTATTAATTATAATGATTATCCATTTTGTGTTTTGTTTTTGTCACATAGTACGTCATAGTTGTGCCACATGGCATTTATGATATTTTTTTACTTTAAATTCTTTAAAATTAATTAAAATATAAATATATTAAAAAATTTTAAAATTATAAAAATAATATTAAAATGTATAAAAATATAAAAAAATTATTAAGAAATGTTTTTAAATCTAAAAAATATTAGAAATTATATATAAAAATATCTTACCAAAAGCGGGTCCTTTCCAGCAGTTGAGCTAATTTCGTAAAAGGCAAATGTGTGAGACTTGAAGAACAGATGAGATCATATTTAAAAAGAATCAGACCATTTGGTACAGTGTCTGGATCATTGTGTTTTAAATAGATGTTAAATCTTTTGTTACAGCAGTTGAATAACTATTTTTTATAATTTTTTTTTTGTTTTTTGAATTTTTTAATTGTGAAAAAAAATAGAATAAAAATAAATAAAATAAAGAACACACAAATTTTACGTGGAAACCCTTTCGGGAAAAAAACCACGGGCAGAGGAGAAGAAAATTCACTATGTCGAAAAATTTGTATCAATACAAGAGGAATAGACTATGTCTATTTATAGGCTTGTAAAGCCATATTCTAGTAGGATTGAAACACCCTATCCTAATCAATATAAAATAGATGAAGTTTAATAAGGTTTAAAAAACCTTATTCTAAAATAAAATAAAAGAAGTCTAGTTCTATATGGATTTTACTTTTATTTTATTTTCCATCATATTCTATAAGAATTTGGGTCACTTAATTCTAACAATCTCCACCTTGACACACAAATTCTCAATGAACAAGTTCTTCATTGCGAACTTTCAGTAAACAAGTTCTCCACCTCTTCCATAAAACCCCTTAAGGGTTTAACTCAACAATGAACACCAACCAAGTCTAAGCAATGCTCAAACTTGGTTTTAGGAAGTGACTTAGTCATCATATCTCGCAGGATTTTCATGAGTACTAATTTTGCTCACAACAATATCACCACGAGCAATAATATCACGAACAAAATGATACCGAACATCAATGTGTTTTGTTCTCTCATGAAACATTTGATCTTTTGTAAGAAATATAGCACTGATCATTGTCACAAAATCATCGTCTTTGATTCGAAGGTCTTCATTGAGTTCACTAAATAGTCCCTTCAACCAAATAGCTTCTTTGCAAGCCTCGTGAATCGCCATGTACTCAACTTCAAGTGGTAGACAAAGCGCGTGTAGTTTGCAAAGTGGCTTTCCAACTAATTGCACAACCTCCGATTGTAAAGACGTAACTTTGTGAGAGATCTTCTTCTATCAAGGTCTCCAAAGCAAAATCAGCATCAACATACCCTATGACTCCATCTTTAGTTCTTCCAAATCGTAAGCAAACATCGTAGTGCCTCGTAAGTATCTTAAAATCCTTTGAATCGCTTTCCAATGTTCTTTACTGGGATTTGCCATGTATCCGCGCTAACTGATTTGATCGCATATGATAAAACTGGACGTGAACAAACCATAGCATACATGAGAGATCCCCTTTGCACTAGAGTATGGAACATGTGACATGTACTCAATCTCATCATCGATTGTGGAGACAAAATCGATGAAAGTCCGAATGGGTCGCTAAAGGAGTACTAACAAAGCTTAGCACTCTGCATATTGAACTCGCAAAGAACTTTCTCAATGTACCCTTCCGACTTAGGTACAATTTACTTGATTTTCTATCTCGAGAATCTCCATACCAAGTATCTTCTTTCTTTGGTCCTAAATCTTTCATCTCAAATTCTTTACTTAGTTGGGCTTTGACCTTTCTTATCTCTTCTTTATCTTTTCTTTGCTATCAACATGTCATCAACATAAAGAAGTAGATACACAAAAGAACCATCACTATTTTTCTTAAAGTAAACACACAATGTCAAAACTACTTCTTTTGAAATCATGAGAAGTCATAAAGGAATCAAACCTCTTGTACCATTGTCTTGGTGATTTGTTTCAAACCGTAAAGGGACTTTTTCAAACAAGCAAACATAGTTCTCTTTTTTCAAATCAGTAAAACCTTACGGTTGTTGCATGTAAATATCCTCATCAAGTTCTCCATGCAAAATGCGTTTTTACATCTAATCGCTCAAGCTCCAAATCATGCATGGCCACAATACCAAGCAAAGCTCGAATCGAACTATGCTTAACAACCGGGAGAACACATCTGTGAAGTCCACTCCTGGAATTTGACTGTAACCCTTTGCAATAAGCCTTGCTTTATATCTGGGTTCTTCAACTCCTGGAGTCCCTTCTTTCTTTTTAAATACCCATTTACAACGAACAGCCTTTTTACCTTTAGGAAGTTTCACAAGGTCCCATGTTCTGTTTTTGTGGAGTGATTCCATCTCTTCTTGCATAGCAAACATCCACTTTTCTGAGCCTTCACAGTAACTGCCTCAGAATAATTAGATGGCTCTTAATTCGCATCTATATCTTCACTACATTCAAAGCATAAGCAACTAGATCGACCAAAGCATATTTCTTTGGAGGTTTAATTTCTCTTCTAGTTCTGTTTTTGGCGATAGAGTATTGTGGTGAAGAAGCAACTCTATTCTCAATTTTTGTCTTGGCTTGAGGAGTTGACTCTGTATTAACTCGATGCTCTACTTGTTTTTGATTTTCTTTATTGGAAGAGTCTTTAAGAGATAAGTTAGGTAGCATAGCAATTTCATCAAAAACAACATCTCTACTAATCACAATTTTTCTATTTTCAGGACACCATAACTTATACCCTTTTACACCAGCTTTATAACCAAGAAAAACACATTTAATAGATCTCAGTTCCAATTTTCCATTATCAACATGAGCATATGCGGGACACCCAAAGATCTTTAAATTAGAATAATTAGCAGGATTACGGACCATACCTCTTGTGGAGTCTTTTCTCAATGGCAACGGATGGAGATCGGTTGATTAAAAACATGCGATGACGCCGCTATACGCCCAAAATGAACCGGTAAGTTGGCATTTGACAACATACATCGAACCTTCTCCATGATCGTTCGTTCATTCGCTCGCAACGCCGTTTTGTTGTGGAGTATGACGAATCGTCGGTGTCTTATGATTCCTTCCGACTTGCACAATCTATTAAACTCATCGAACGTAACTCTAAGCCATTATGCATGCGGAGGTATTTTATCTGCTTTTTCCGTCTGCTTTTTCAATCATAATTTTCCAAGACTTAAATGCGGAAAACACATCACTTTTCTCGCTTCGGGAAGAACGCCCAAACTTTTTCGGAAAAATCATCAATAAAGGTTAGCATATAATTAGCTCCACCTCTGGAAGGCACTCTAGATGGCCCCCACAGTCGAATGTATATACTCCAATGTTCCTTCGTGTTATGGATTCCTCTAGTGAATCGAACTCTCTTTTGTTTTCCAAAAACGCAGTGCTCACGTAAATTCGGTTTGCAAATTCCTTGCCCATTAAGAAGTCTCTCTTTGCTCAATTACGCCATGCCATTCTCACTCATATGCCCTAGGCGCATATGCCAAAGTTTAGTAATATCATCATCCGACAAGGACGAGGAAGCGATAGTCGCATCACCAATAATGATAGAACCCCGCAAAACATATAACTTGGCAATCTTTCTCTGTCCTTTCATCACAACAAGGGACCCTTTGGAAATCTTTAAAACCCCACTTTCATTGTGTATATCTGCACCCTTTTGAATCAAGAGTACTCAACGAAATTAAATTTCTTTTCAATTCGGAACATGCCGAGACGTCACTAAGTGTTCGACAACTCCATCAAACATCTTAACTTTAATTGTTCCAACACTGCGATTTTACACTAAGTATTATTTCCCATCAAAACAACACCTTCGACAACATCGTTTCATAAGTTGTAAACCAATCCCGATTGGGACTCATATGGAATGTGCGGCTGAATCAAGTATCCACTCCTCGCTTACTTTAGAACCATTGATGAAGCGACTAGAAGTTCACCATCATTTGTAGTCTTCTACAACATCGCCTTCACCGAATTTTCTAGTTGTTTTCCCTTTTGATTCGCAGCCTCCCTTTTAATCTTATTTTGTAGCTTATAGCACTCAGATTTAATGTGCCCTTTCTTCTTGCAGAAGTTACAAGTTTTACCTCTGTTTGAAGACTTCGATCTACCCTTAGATTTACCACGAGGATTCCGTTCCTGTGTCCTACCACGATCATCATCGCATTCCGATCTTGTCTCCCACGAACAATGAGACCCTCCCCGAGAGTCGGGTTTAACCACAAGATGCTTCATCTTATCATACGAGGTTAAAGAATCATAAACCTCATCAACTGTTGTAGAGACTCACTGGCTATATAAAATCGTGTCTCTAAAGGTTGAATACTGACGAGGGCAACGAACAAAGTAGAATCAACCCTAGATCTTCCTTATCATACCGAACCTCCATGGCTTCCAAGTTTGAGAGAATTTCTTTAAACATCACTGTTAAGTGTTCGTGTCTGACGCACCTTCCTCCAAACGATGAGCATAAAGACGCCGCTTCATATGCAACTTGCTTGTTAGAGTTTTCGACATACATATTTGTTCTAGCCTCTTCCATAATGCAATGTGGATTTTCTCTTTCATCACATCTTGCAAAATTTCGTTGGACAAATGCGGATGTAATTGTGTTAATGCCTTTCGATCCTTACGCTTTTTTCTCTTCATCCGTTAATGTCGAAGGCATCTTATCTATCCTAGCAGGCATCCTCCGAGATCCATCGTGCAAGAAGCGCTTGCATCTTAATTTGCCACAACGCAAATCTAGTGTTGCGATCCAACAATGAATTTCATATTTCAAAGACGCCATTACCGTGATCGAGATGAATAACCCTAAGCTCGATACCAATTTGTGAAAAAAATAGAATAAAAATAAATAAAATAAAGAACACACAAATTTTACGTGAAACCCTTTGGAAAAAACCACTGGCGAGAGGAGAAGAAAATTCACTATGTCGAAAAATTTGTATCAATACAAGAGGAATAGACTATGTCTATTTATAGGCTTGTAAAGCCATATTCTAGTAGGATTGAAACACCCTATCCTAATCAATATAAAATAGATGAAGTTTAATAAGGTTTAAAAAACCTTATTCTAAAATAAAATAAAAGAAGTCTAGTTCTATATGGATTTTACTTTTATTTTATTTTCCATCATATTCTATAAGAATTTGGGTCACTTAATTCTAACATTAATAAATAAACTAAACTAAATCCAACAAACAATATGCTGGCCAGCTATTAATCAGAGATGCTTCCATCTCCATCTGTCTCCTGCCCAATTTTTACATTCCCTATTTGTTGTAAATATTTGTTAATAATTATTATATTTTTTGCATTGTATTAACTTTTATAATTTTTTATAACTTTCGACACAATCATAATATATCACATAAAAAAAAACACCATTGATTACCATTAACTATCAAAGGGGCTACTTAAATGTATTTTCTCAAGAGAAGAACTGATTTTTTTTAGAAAAAAGTTTTGGGAGTGAATTTATTATGGTGAAGAATGCAATTTTATTGTGGATGTGAATTGTGCAATATGGAAGAATTACCTGGAAAATGATGATGATGAGACGGTCAATGGTGGAGTGAAAAATGGAAAAGCTTAGGACATGCACATGTATCAATAATAAGTGTTATGATGGATGGATGCTGTGGTCAATTTCGATGCCTTTTTATAATTGCTAGGAATGTAGTTTCTTTCTTTATAAATCAATTTTTGGTTTTTCTACACTCCAAATTTTGTCAAGAGAAGCCTTTTTTTTTTTCTTTGTAGGAAAATGACTGGTATCGAAACAATTGGGAAAATAGGCTACTATTCATGGTTTTGCTGGAGATATTTCCAATGGTGGTGGAAATGATCATGCTGGCAGAGTACAAAGTGTTAATAAAGGTAATGAATGTGATGGGGCATGTCATTCAGAGCAAAGGACCGAGGCTTGCTAAGGCAGATGAACAAGTTAATTGACCCACAAAAACAAATTAACTTCTCATGGAGGATCTAAGTGTTTTATCTAAGGCCGAATGATGGTTGTACTCGTCATAGAAACAAATCCATTGTAACTCATGTTTTGATCTATATATATCCCCTTACTGCCATTGAAGGGGAAATGAAGATGTTGATTGGTTAAATTTCTTTGTTGTTTTTTTGCAATCAATAACACTTGTGCCGGCAAAGAAAAAGGATGCAATCTTTAAAGTGTGGAAATGCAAGTGTTTTTGCTAATTGGGAACAGTTGGAATCTTTTGATTTCACAATAATAGGGCAGGGTGACCATTTTCGCACACCACTCGGAATTGCCATCATCCTTTTACATTGTTGTTTTGGAGTGTAGAAATCAAGGGTGCTCTGAAAAGAATGCCAAGAGTCCCACAAGCGGTGCATTGATGTACGTTGTGGGCTCCGACTCTTGAAAATAAGGCCTTGAATCTGGAAAAGCATCCGACACGTTAGGCCCACCAACCACTGCTCCCAGCAATAAATTGGGGTTTGGGTTCGGACTTAGGTAATAGCGAGACCCCGCTTTACAGCCGATGCGAGCCGGGTGGGCCGCCACCGATGGCAGTGAGCTTCCCCTGTGATGAATCCTCTGAGGAAAGCGTGAACCGTACCCAACCATGTAGGACATCCCTAGTGGATTATCTCCCAGAATGTAGTTCACCTATATTTTCCACAATGAACTACAATTATTAATTCTGCGGTCCATCTTTATTTTTTCTATTTAGATAAGAAAATGACCCCAAAATCACGTGGGGGTGTGGTCTTTTAATGATCATGCAATATCAAACATTCCTAGATCAGACATAGTTACATATTCACCATAAAGACAAAATCTAGCCGTTCATTTTGTCTGATTTAGGATATGGTCCCCTGATTTTTAATGGTGATGTCTATAGCTAAATAACTTCACTTTATCGTGCAATATCAAACATTCCTAGATCAGACATAGTTACATATTCACCATAAAGACAAAATCTAGCCGTTCATTTTGTCTGATTTAGGATATGGTCCCCTGATTTTTAATGGTGATGTCTATAGCTAAATAACTTCACTTTATCGAGATATAACAACAAACAAACAAAGGGTGGTGAAAAAGGATAAAATTGTTACCTGGCGTTTAGCCAACTGTTTGAGAAGGGCAGGGGAGGCTGATCTTTCACCACATGGCACGGCCTTGTTAGCGTGGCTTAGATAATTAGAATAGGCTAGAAGTAGGAAAGACAGTGACGTTACATGCTGCATGTTACTCCCTCCTGCTTTGAAGATCAGCCCACCTTTTTTTTTTTTTTTCCATCAAGAGAAGAAAAGGGTTAGTTTCTTAATTACCAGAAAACCACATGGATTCTGCAAAAAAAGCACTTAATTACAAATACAGTTCATCCAGCCTTGTGCCACATGTGACAAACCTAATCATTTGCTTTCCTTATTCTTATTTATAATAGGGTTACTTTTGTCCTTTTTCTCCAGAGATCCTGTGTTTTACGAAAGGAAGGTGAAAGTAAGCATTTTTACCAGGAGAGTACTGAACTTGAGGATGAGAAATCCCAGGCAATATAGAGCAAATAAAACCATCAGCATTTTGCTTGAATGACTCGAAATAGTCAGCTCTTCCCATCAGTACTTCCTGCACACAGACAATACTAATTAACAACTATGTATCAGCTTCAATATATGATATACTGAATCCGCTGATATATTACTGCAAAACCCGTAAATCCTAAAGTTATGCACAAAATATTAAATGCATGAATAGAAAGAAATCATGTACATGTTATGGGAATACTTTTTAAGAGTGAGAGGTCGTTAACGAAGGAGTCATCATCAACTTTCAAGAAAAAGTTAAATGTGAAAGATAATGGGGTTAGCATGGTAGGGAACCGTTGCCCCAGACTTTAGGCACATGCATGTAGCAGTAGCTCACAGAATGGGGACCCACGAGAAAACAGATCTCTAAACTAAGATGCTTAGACTTTGATGCCACCTCCAGTTGAGCACAAAATTCGGTTTATGATTGAGGAAACAAGACACCAACCTTGAATCCAGTCCATCAAAGCACAGTTTTAGCCTCTTTTGGCTCCAAATACTTGGTTCTTTGATTATTTTAATATTTAAAGAGAATGTCCAGATTGGGTTGTCAATGCACAAATTATGCTTCACATGGAAAGCCAAATTCTATGCTTAGATACATTTTATCATATACCCTTTTTTCCATGTCACATAATTATTGAGTCATTCCCCCCATCTTATCTATTTTATATGTTAGAAATTGGTCGTAGCATTTATTTTATACAAAAAAGAGAGTATCGCAATCTAACTTCTCCTTGGTTTAAAACCTGACCAAATGAATTCTAACTTTAGTTTTTTTTCTCGTGACCTGGATTGATAACAAGTCCAAAACTTCACAGCTTGCAAACTGTTTTCAGTTGCTCTAAAAGAAATCTTAAAAAAGAAGAAGGGGGAAGGGGGGGGGTTGAAAATGGGGAAGAAAACTCCTCCACAAGATGTGAGGTCCACCAAGAAATAGGATCAAAGTTATTCCCCAACCACGTGACACCAAGCCACACTTTCTATCAATTTTTTTCTTGCAAGTGAGAAAAACATCCCACATTCCCCAACAAAAAAACACAAGACAAGGAGAATAAAACACTGCGAGTAAATAAATCGATAGGCACACAAACACAGAAGAAAACACACTCAATCCTAAATAATAATAAAAACATTCGTATCATTATAATCATTGAACCAAAACATATATAATCCAGGGATTAATTAAGAGCTTGGGTTTTTTTATTTGTTTAATTTATAGTTTTACCTTGGAAATGAGGACATTAATCCCAGCATGCTTGTTATCCCATCCAAACTCATTAATGGTATCTCCGGCTCTCAAGACCACCTCGTTTTTAACTATGTATTCTCTGTATGCGCGCTTCCTTGAGGCCTTGTGCAACCAAGCCGCTGCCCAAAGCAATTCGTCCTACAAATATATTTTACCTTATCAGCCAGTCAAAGTGATAATCAAACGGTTCATATTATGTGTGAAAAAGACCTATCTCACCTGGTAGCCATTCACGTCGCAGTAAAAAGGGCAGACTGCAGCGTGCAGGCTGCTGCTGTAGGCACCCCGGTGCTTGTCAGCAAAGTTGAACACCTATAGTAAAATTCCATTTTACCACAAACCACGATAAAATCTATATTTTATTCTTTTGTAATCAAATTAAAAATGCCACCTAATTTCTTTACTGAAATATTACCATAGCAACAACTAAAATTCATTATTACACTCACCATTCGAAATTGAGCAATTGACTAAAAGCATTCTTGACCCGTGACTCGTGTACATTTTCTTTTTCTTTTTTATTGCGACAAGGTTAGAAATAAAAAATAAACTTCAATCTTTTAGTGTCGAATCTTCTAAAGTAAACATTTATAGTAAAAATAATAAAAATATATAATTACTAGGGCGAGTGACAGCGACGTACCCTAACGGCTCGATTGAGGAGCAACCTCGAGTAAGCAGGGTCACGTGACCTAAACACAATGGAAGCAGCAGCCAATGCAGCGGCGGTTTCACCTGCCACATCAGAACCAGGGTGCGCATTGTCGATTTTGTACACCGTGCGAAGCGTGTCCATGTCCTCCGGCCTTTCCCAACAGCTATGATCCGAGTACGCATCTCCAACTTGTACATACACCACTCCAGGCTTTGCCGTTGCTTTCAACAGATAATCCGTCGACCACTTCACCGCTTTAACGGCGTTCTTTAACTCCGGTCCCATGTTCCTCCCAAAATCTATGATACTCCAAGCTAATAGAGTCGTGGTAAACGCCATTGGGAACCCAAACTTTATGTTATCTCCGGCGTCGTAGTAACCTCCCGTTAAGTCCACCTGAAAAACAAAATACACATCAAAAGGCATGAACGACTTAACAGGACTTACTATTGTCGTAAAAAAGGAAAATGTAGGATGTGGGAGAAGAGTAGATACGCCAGCAGTGGAGCCGTCGCGCAATGCGGAGTCGCGGCGCCATTTGACGCGTTGGTCGGGTGGGAGTTTGCCGGATCTTTGGCCTTCGAAAAAGAGAATGCTCTTGCGGAGAGCATCGTGGTAGTCGTGGACGGCTATGATTGAAGTCGGTAATAGGAGTAAAGCAAGTGAGGAGGCGAGAAGTGCAGGGAAAATCCCCGGAAATGAGAACGATTTTGGCGCCATATTTTCCTTTGGGGAGGGGGTGACTGGGCTAGCTTAGTTGGTTGCTCCTCGTAATGCTTAACTGATACTGCAAATCAAAGGTAAGGCCAACGTGGTATTTTATACTAAAAAAAGTGGCATCGGATTCCAGAGAGTGCACCACTAGGGATATCCCACGTGGAGAGGCATGACTGCCAAAGTTGGGATTCCAATGCTTGACCGGGTTTATTGCGGGTTGAGGTGATTCGGGTCCGGTAAAGCCCATGAGTTGGGCGGTGAAAATGTGAGGGAATAATGGAGGGCACATGTGGACACCACCGCCTTATTAATGATTGACACGTGGAAAGAGGTAAGAGATGTGTGGAGATGGTGCAGCGAGTGAAATAGGGGAGATGTTTTTGCTGACGAATTGGGCATGTGAGTTTCAGTTGGGTAGCGGCAGAGAGAGGAAAGATGGGGGAGATAACAGAAAATAAACCAGAGAGTTGTTTTAATTTAGAGGTGAGTATCAAAGTTAAACATTCACTTATTATAGGTGGCAATGATGTTGCATTAAGATATTGTGCAACTATAAGCCAGTCCACTAGTGTGACATAGACCGTTCCCTTCAAACAAACGTGTGATTAAATTGGTAGCTAATATCTGACATAGACCTCTAAACTTGACAGGAAAAAAGTAAAATCCTGGCATTTATTTGCAAGCGAGTGTATTAAGTCCTGTAGAAGGGTTATGAAATGTCCCTATAAGCAACTAAATAAATTTCGAAAAACATTGGCTGTGACATAATTGCGTAAAGGCGAGCAAAAGCATTCAAAAACTAAAGCAAAGCAAACAAAGAAACCTGAAAACGCATTGTCCGTCATTGGAAATGTTCATCCCCAAGCCCCAAAGTTTAAAAACTAGAATACAACTTTGTGTGAATTGCTTCTTAGATTTTCTTTTAATAATATAAACACACCTATTTTCTTTTTCTTCAAAATCAACACAGCTAAGACTCTAAAACAAAATAATCTTAAAAATGCAAAAAAATAAAATAAAATTAAGCTCATCTTTTGCTTAAAAAATTGATAAACCAATCAGATGATGACACATAGCACCTTTTAGTTTAATAATGATTAAAAATCATTAAAATTAAGAATATAAAAAATATAAAATATTTTATTGAAAATATTAAAATTGATATAAACTTATAAAAATTATAATAATAAAAAATAATAAAAGCTTGAACTGGACTAATTAGCCCAAAATCAGTAAAGGTATTGATCCTATAGCACCTTATATTCAACTCAGTTGTCGAATTCGAGATACAAAGTGTCACAATCATTGCCGGAGCAACTAAAGTCAAAATATTCAATTAATATTAATTAACATGAAAGTACAAGTACTATAAGCACATGATATGACATATAATCATTCTCGATCTTATATGAGCTTGAGAAAGCTCTAATGCTAACTTGGGACTAAATTGTACTTTCATGTCAAAGACTTTCAATTTCATGGAATCATGCTTATACCAAATTTACATCTACTCATGTTATAGGTGCCATTACTACTTAATTTGATTAAGTTCATTACATGCTACAATCACCAAGTAGGTACTAAAGCAATGCTATTTGTACTATTCAACAATAAGTGTACCATTTCTTTCTTAACAACATACCAATCGATAGCATAACATCTACATTACATATACATATTCAAATTCAAATTTATACATTATTTTTAGTTATTTTCGAGCCCATTAGCTCTTTCATTCGCATTCAACCCCTGGGCTCGTTTTCAATTCTTTTTTCATATTAGAATTCAATTTCATATATCACTTCATATACCATTTAAATAATTCATTTGTTTGTAACCCTATTAACCAACAAGGACTTAGAATGGATACTGTAACACTCCTCATCCAGCTTGATTGCCAGACCTAAGTACAGGGTGCTACAGTAGAAAAAAGACATTTACATACAAAACCATCAAAGAAATATATTATTATTGTTGTTGTTGGTATTATTATTAAGGAGTTAAAATTCAATTCGAAAAATTTTAAACAAAACATGCCATCAGAAAAATGTTCGTTCACAGTCTATCCGTCAAATGACTAACCGCCCAAATAGTCCGCATTTATAAATCCGTCAGTTATCCAAAATAAGTTAACATTGTAACATCTTATACTCGACTCATTTACTAGATTTGAACATAAGGTGTCATATTGTTGAATGTACCTCTCATTTATTAAAATTCCTTCATAAAATAATAAGTTTGAATAATACATTTATCGATTGTCATAGAACTTTCAAAGGTAAATTAAAATCTTACATCAATCCACTTAAATAAACAAACACATTGTGGCAGGTACTACTATTTGTTATTGGAAACATGTTTTCTTTTAAAAAGGGTTTCTCTGTATGCATATTATTGCCCTCGATCTAACACCATGGTGCATCCTTAGCTTGGTCCCTCCTGGTGTATAGGTTCCACTCACAAACCTGCAACCCAAAACATGTATATAAGTTTCCAAGGAACTTTGTGAGTCTCACTTATATTTACCTTTTTTCAAAAATGTAGATTCATTTGACTCCATGAGTCGGGTTTCCCTCTTAGACTAAGGCAGATACAATTCTAATTTTTGATTGGCGGATAACCATAAGTCAATTTTTGCACTTAAACATCTTATACTCCTTTCACGTTAACTACTTTACACAAGTCCCTTGCGATTGTACTTAAATGTGCTTCTTAGATTACTACCAAGTAGATTCTATTATTAGAAGATTCATTTTATACTCTCGCAATTACCAGAATACCTATTACCTTTATACCTTTGAACCAGCCCATACAAACAGATTTAATGGGGGAAACATAACACTTTAATTCTTGTAATATAAACTCCAAATGGCTTTCGTATAGGATTCAATAGTTTTCAGGTATGGCAGGCTCTTACACTACCAACATTCCAGATGTCACAAGTTCCTTGTCATGGCAGATCATTATGGTGGATTCCACAACTGGTTACTTTGTCGAGTATTCTACTAAAAAACGCCTCGCCATCATATTCAAACATCACACATGGCAGGCTAGCATCTCTCTACTTGATCATTACATAATTCATTCCACTGATTTTCAAGATAACACGCCACAAAGGCTTCTAGAAAGAAGTAGCCACATAGGCTTTCTAGAGAATTTGCCACAAAGGCTTTTTAGAGAATTCGTGTTTATTGTCCCGGAAGACACTTTTGGTGGATGCCATGGGCTTTTCCCATATGGTCTTATACCTTCTCGCCCTCTTGGCATATTATCATATGATGCCATGGCCATGGACTTCCACAAATTTATCTCGTGATTTGCTAGTCCAGTTAGCATTACAATTGTCAAATCGGAGGCTACACAATAAATCTCTTTCTTATCTTTTTACATAACTCAGAAATTGTCAAGCATTGAACTTATATAACATTGAAGTATAAAACAAGAACTACACACACGCCGGTAACAATACTATATAGTACACAACTCTATACCATGTTGTACATTATTCACCTCATTTACATATTTGTAGATATCTCTCAGAGACATGCATTCACATAATTACATTAATTTCAATCCATATTATCATGGTTTTGTATGTAGTTTTTTGGTATTATTTTGTCCACATTTTTCATGGTTTTTATTTTGTCCTCTAGCACATATGTAAGATTTTTCAAAATAAGGGTGCCACCAAATTTATTAGGAACCGTCCTCAAAGGGCTTTATCATTATAGATTACAGTGATGGTGATAGATTCAAGATGATGGAGAAGAGGATAAGCCATTTAAGACTTGGCTTCTTGTGCATCAGAGATACTATGGGTCTATTGGGGCTTTTGGCAATTTTTTATTGATTGATCGATGTTTATCGTTAGGTTGATTTGATGATGGCGAGGCTAGGATGCAAATTTTAATGATTTGATCAAGTTGATTCATCTCTAATTGAATTATGCTATTAAATTCGTCGATTTTTGTCCTTAGTCAAATGGTAGCAATTAAATTTGTTTGGTTAAGTTTTACTATTTGTCTTATACTATAAGTAAAGTTGTTGATTTAGTTTATATTCTCATATTCTTTGTCCCTATATTTTTTAAATTTTAAATTTTCATTTTTGATGTGAACAACAATCATTAAATCCATTAATTTTCTTTTTTCAGTATTATAAAGAAATCACAAGTTGACATAGTATTACACATGTGATAATATATTTTTTAACAAAATTTTTAGAAACAACAAAATTAATTTAATGAATTTAGTCACTATAATTTGATCAGGGCTAGAATTTTAAAAATTAAAAAAAAAGTATAAGGACTATAAATGCTCATATTAAAATATACAAATTAAATCAAAAAATTATGCATAGAGACTAATAACAAAATTTAACTAAAAATAATTTTTTTTTTCATTTATCAAAAAAGCTAAAAGAAGTTAAATTAAATTATAAATATGTGAGAGGGGCTAAAAGTAAAATTTATTTATTTAATGAACAGCCAAAAACCTGTCTCCTGGCATTGTCGCTCGTTGGCAAATGATCAGCAATTAGAATCTAGGTAGAAGTTCCGAAGAAATTCGAGAAACATTATTAGGTCGTTTGACTTTTGTATGCAATGCCACATGTATTCTCCATTACATGTTCCTCGGCTAAGCTTAACACAACATTTTGGTACCCTACTTTATACCCTTTATTTAATTTTTTCTTTCTGAAATTCTTTCTGTTAAGAGTTTAACACAGATTTCCTGATAATTGGCCATTATTATTGAATGTAAATCAATATTCTATTGGAATAGGATAGTGAAAGAAATTGATATCACCAAAAACAGAATTTTAATAATATTCAAATAATTTTTTATTTTAAAAAAAATAATATTTAATGCACTGTCGGTGTAAAAGTCCAAAGCACCATTAATTAAAAAAGAGTGGAAGACCTATAAATATATACTAATAACTTTATTTAAACATAATTAAATAATAATTAATTATAAATAAATATTAAGAACTTTCGAAGCTTGAAGATTTTGAATCTCGACTTTAAAGTATAAGTTTTAATAGTTATTTATGATTAATTATGTTTAAATAAATTATTAGTATTTATTTATAAATCCTCCATTATTATTTTTATTTAATAATGAAATGTGAAATGTGATATTAATAATACATCAAATATTATTTTTTAGAATTATCTAATTAAAATTAAATTGAATTATAAAGATACAGATGACTATATAATAATAATTTATATGTGTTTAAAAATTTATAGTGAAATATTTTCATAATTAAGATGTAACTAGTCCTCGATTCAATAAAAAGGGCAAGCACAGAAACTAAGGTAAGTCGTGCTGAAATTATGTCAGCTTTGTGTAATTAAAGATAACGTCAATCTTGAATGTTGATGAATTTAGGTGGCAATCTTAGGTCATAATCCCCCGCTAATTCCGAAGCAATCTTGTCACTAGGGTAAAAAGATGAGTTTTGGGTATCAACATGGTCAAAGATCCAATAATGGCAAAACTTTAGAGGTCAAAAAAAAAAAAAAAAAGCCAATAATGAAGGCACTTAAACTCAGAAAAGAAAGCAAAGGGCAGGGCAAGTATTTCGGTAATCAATCAGAAATACCATGTGCCTCATCTTTGGGCATTATCCAATCCAAAAAAAAGAAAAAAAAGGAAAAATAAAACCATGGAGTGGGAGTGGGGGGACCTATTTGGTTTTGTCGATAAGGCTTTTCATCTTTTAAGCAAATTATTTTTGCTTGTATTGAAGATAAGATATGGGGCTGGATGACAATGGCAATAACGTGATTCCATTGCTTCTGCCTCATGGGAACGTGATTCTAACCAAATAACCCAAAGATTTGATTCTTATCACCAAAACAACAACCTTGGAATAACCTAAAAAAGCACATCCTTCTTTGGTATGCTTCATCGATATGATTAACATGAAAAATCACACATAATTTTCCACCTTAAAACTCTTAAAACAAAAACTATAAATGAAATCACCTCATCTCATCCATCTTTATACTATTAAATAAGATGAAATAAAGTTAAATTTCTAAATTTTTAAATTTTAGAGATCTAAGTTTGAATCTTACTATCTACAATTGTAATATATATATATATATATATATATATATAAACTCAAAACTTGTAACATATAAAAAACACAACTTATGCTTTACAAATTTCACCCTTCTGATTTCAACCTTGGAATATGTTCATATAAAGGACAAAGGCATCATAACCTGGAATGAATAGAGTTAACCTTGGAATATGTAAATTTAATCCATAATATATTTTTATTTTTATTTTTATTCCCTCTCCATCCATTCAGAGAAAGAATACAGGTATGGAATTTCTGCAAACCCTTTGAGCCAATTTCTATTCTTACAAATATTTTCCATCTTGCTTCATCGTATTTCTTTTTTCAATTTTCGAAAACTGAGATGGAGAAAGACAATTTTAGTCCGCTTTCAACAGTGTTATTCTATCCTTTTTACCAATTTGTATACCTGTGTGAATATAGTGAAAGGGGAGATAAATGAGCAGAGAAATCAACAATTGAGTTTTTACAAAACATCATCATTCCTCTAAACAGCAATATGGATGGGAAGAAATGAGGCGAGAAGATGCTACAATACTTCTGGAAAATATATATATATATATATATTAGTTGGCAATGACATTGATAAATATTGTTTAAGTCCTTATATAAAACCATGCCTGATTTGGTACCTAATAATTTCTCCTCATCTAAATTACCATTCGCTCCGTTTGTTTTTCTTTATGGCAATAACCGAATAAACCAAAATTTAAAGACTAACCAAACCGAAATAACCCAACTCAACTTCATCACTTCCATTAGCTTTGATACAAACAGTCCAAAACTGGTAAAAAAAAAAAAAAACAAGTCCAAAAATAGCAATTCTGAATTATACTCATCAAATAAACTTTGCAACCCAAAAGAATCCCTCTTTGCTCTAATCCCTAGAGGGAGCAAACAACCAATAACTGTATAATATTGCTATAATCTAAAATATTACAACCAATAACTTGATTTGTCTATTTACAAACATGAATTACAGAAAAATCAACAAATTTATCCATAAAAAAAAAAAAAAAACCCACTATCATGGTTCAGGACCCCTTCCATTTCTAACAAACAATAGATTCTCAATCCTAGCAACAAAAAGAGCTTAGACACATGTATGATTAAGCATGAAAGCTTCCATCCATTCTGTACATATTGAAGATGAAAAAATAATAAAAGCTACTATGAGTATGATTGCACTCATACTTAGAACAATTCAATGCCATAGGAAAAGAGTGTCATGAACCAATTTGAATAATTTTGGTAAATAGTTCAGAGCTAACACCAATAGTAGTGAAAAGATAGGCAAAATGCTCATCCTAATTACTCAAGCAGTCCAAAGAAACAACAAAAACAACAGTTTAATATCAGCAACAGGTCAAAAACAACAATGCAGCACAAACAATCCAACAAAAACAACTAATAACATTTTTAACTACACATCCAGTTCAAAAAACCAAATACTAGCACTTTACAAGTATTCCAAATAGAAAAACAACAACTAGCAACAGTTTACACACTAGTTTGAAAAAACAACAAATTGATAACCATAAACACTCCAAAACTTCCAAAGCAACTAGCAATTCCAACAAAGGCGCAAAGATGCACATCCTAATCATGATCAACTGTAATCCTGGACAAATCTGAAAATGTCCAAAACTAACTAAGTCTAAATTGTTCAACAAATAAGATAATTACAAATACCAAATTTGTCGTGTAATGTCACTTCTTCTTGGAGAGTATTCGGGTCCAATTGTTCAATTGCATAACCAATCTTGAGTACAAAAAAGGGCTTGCACAAGCTTAGGAGTCAAAAAACTCCTACTAGATTGTCCACTTTTTTCAACTTGCTCAACTTGATGGTGCGACAATGGCTTATATTCATTAAAAAAATCTGCCAATGCCACATTCAACTTTTTCATCAAAGATTTGGTTTGGTCACGAGAGTACATTTTCAAGAATGCAAATTGCTCATATCTAACTTTCCTCCTAGGATCAAACATAGAAGCAACATATTCATTCTTTCAACATTACCCCAATACTCATAAAATTTATCTTGCATTCTTTTTTATCATCGAATTGAACTCAACATTAGGATTTTGTTGTCATTCTCGTAATTCAGTATCAACACCACAAATTTCATTAAGAAATTCATTTCCAGTGACATATGAAGACCTTGAAACTTTCAAAGTGAGGTTATAAAAACTTTTCAAAAAACGACATAACCTTTTAGCATTTTTCCAATCCCTTTGATTCGACACTCCATCTCCCATCAAGAGCTCACCTTTATAATACAGATCAACATTATCAAATGCTTCAAAAGATCTTTCAAATTTTTGAGCTTGTTCTAACATCAAGTAGGTAGAATTCGACCTAGTGCTAACATCAAGACACAACAAGCTTTTACTTTCAATATGTGCATCTTTAACACGTTCTTTAAACTTTGCCAACCTAGGGGGACATTGTCTTATATATTTCACTGCCCCTCTAACACGAGCTACCAAATCATTCATTTCTTTTAACCCATCATTAACTATGACATTAATGATATGTGCAATACATCTCATATGAAATATTTGCCTTCAACAACTTAGATTGTATTTTTTTCTTTAAGAATGACATGGCAATATCATTCAAACTAACATTATTGATAACATATTAATTTGCATGTATTTTGTGTTTAATTCGGTTTATTTCCGAATTGATCCCTGCTAAATTAATACTTTTATGTTTTAATCTTGTCAGGGATGCAATTGGGATGCTAAGAGACAAAAACGTGCAGAAAATGACCAAATTAAAACACAATCAATAAAAATGAGGCCGAATAAAAAATGTGGAGAAAAGCCAAGAACTCATCATAATTTTTTACTTTGTAAAAGCCAAAAGTAGGAAAAAAATCTTATTTTATTTTTATTTTGAATTTATGTTAAATTAGTTAAGGTCAAAAATAGCAAACTCTATGTATATAAACAGGGCCTTAATGTCATTTGGAAAGGCATCCCTTAATTCTACATTCCTATTTCAATTTGGAATTGAATAGAATTAAATTGTTTCTTTCTTTTCGTTCAATTTGGGCGTGGATATTCTGTTGTTCCATTTACATTTCTTTATTCTTTTAAAATTGGCCTAATTATTTTCCAAGTACTTTTTTCTCCCAACTTTCACCATCTTTCATACAAATCCAATCACCTTCCACAATCTACAAGCATAATTAAATCCATGCTACACTAAATTCCATCTTAGCTTTATGCCGGTGTTCTTTCCGGTCGGGAAACGTGAGATAAGTATTTGTGCTAAAAATCATTCCAATCGGTATTCATATTTTTCCCAAGTATTGGGATTGACAACTCATCCCTTAAGGTTAACTCGATTTCAAGTAAAAAAGTGCACGTTGGGTTGAAGTCGTGTTTGCTGACAGTTAGAGAAATGAATGGGCCGTGCTTTATTCGGATCTCTGAGAAAAAATCAAGGAAGAAGTGATCGGGTTTAAACGACCCACACGGTTGAGACCGTTAATTCGAGTTGGGTTCTTCAGAGCGCAAGGCTGTCGGAATCTTGAATCGGGAACACGTGTATCTCGGTTAGATAATCGGTAAGGGTTGGTTTGCAGGTTGTACAGAGACCAGCTACGAGAGGAAAAATTGGTGGTTAGGACGTTCTTAACTGCCATAACCAGCTTATCATTTGGAGGAGAAGATTAATTTTTCGAGGATCAATTTTTAAAACGGAATTTACCGAGTCTAAGGCTAAGGCTTATTATTTTTGTTTGCAAAATTCCGAATTTATTTCCAATTTACATTTATTTTCAATATTAATCAATTATTTATTTAAGCTGATTAGATTATTTACTTTTTTAAATATTCTCAATCCCCGATTTACTTGTTTATTTTCGTTGCAGGTACGTTTGGAGTTGTGGGCACGACTCGTGACACGACCCTTGATGAGACGAATATACTGTTCATAACTGAACACGGAAGTTGATTACGACATCTAATCCCTATGGACTCGACCCTACTACCACTCTTTACTACTATTTAGAGTTATTTTAGTAAGAATTATTTTTGGTGGTTTCGACGCCCATCAATTATCAACAATCACAATCATAAATCTATTTCAATCCCCCAATGTTGCAAACATTTATCAATTGTCTTTCCAATTGCCTCACCTTTGTGACTAGAAATAGGACAAAAGTTTAAATTTTTTTTTTTGCTAACTTCCAATTATTGTTAATAAAGTGAGTCTTAATGCACATCTAATTTATTATTTGCAATGAAGTTCTTGTGTCAATGGTAAGACATATTCTACTCAAATTTGAACTTAGGTCCACATAAAGTTGAAAGACATCTCTAGAAGTTGTCTATCTAGAAGGCATGCAAAACCTAGGACATGCAACTTCCATTAAGTTCCTAAATCCCCATCCTTCCACTAATATCATCATGACTAAAGCTCTGCTAATGACATTTTGATCAAATTTCCAATCACTTAAAAGACCCATCTCCTGGTTGCAAGACTAATGTTGTTTGTGTAGGATCACCACTAGTTAGAGGAAAGTGAACGCAAGAAATCATGTGGGGTTTTAGTGCATTTGTCCCATTTCTTTTTAGTGTCAGCATAAAACTCTTTCCGATAGTAATTTCATCTAGCTTTGATATCACCGTCATCATTGTTGAACTTAATAAAGTGATTCAATACCTTCAATCTCCCAGTAGTTAGCCTTCATTTTGCTCTAGCTTTGGTCCATTCGGAGCTTACAGCAGCAACTTTAGGACATGTTCCATTATCATGTGTGACTTCTTGAAAATGAGGAGCTAGGTTTGTGCATCATTAATAGGGCTACCATGACTTTCATTTAGTTCACTTGACATCTTCAACAAAAAAAAGTTCAATTAATTCATTTTTTAAGATGGAATAAGAAAGACAAGTTATATAATTTTAGATTAAAGAATGAAATTAAATTAAATTTTATTTGATGTCATTCCAAACTATAACTATATTACAAAATGAAATTAAGATAATCTAAAAAATACACATTTTCCTGCATTTTCTCAGCACCCAAACACAAAACAGCAGAACCACCACCCAATAGAAAACATGAATGTTAAATCATTACCAAACATTACAAAGAAAAACAATTGTGGCTTGTAATAAAAATCAAAGATGATATGAAGAACATGGTAACAACACATCTTCTTCATACATAAAAAAAAAAAAAAAAAAAAACTCATTAAACCACTTCATTTCAGCTTATGAAACAAGTGTGTTAATCATCATAACACCAGTTATTACTTCAACGATAAAAAAGAAAGATCAAAATGAAACTAAATTTAAAGACCAACATAGAAACAAGAAATACCAAAATACAAAATTCACAACATGTATTAACTTTAAAACCCAAGTTTTAAAAAGGTCAGTTCTCAAAAGGCAAAAATACAGCTACCAAAGTCACAAAGATCTCATCACTATTCTATCACATAAAAGAAGAAGAAGAAGAAATATATATATATATATATATATTTAAAAAAAGTAACCCACATGAAAATCAAAGTGTCGTTAGTTGATTAATTTTATTTTTATTTTTAAAAAAGAACTTTGATTATCCAATAAAACAAATGCTTCGTTTGAGGTGGTAGTGCGGTACGTTTAGCTTACTTTTTGTCTCACCGCCATCGTTATTTTTACACTAATCGCAGCTAAACGCACCACCCATCTAAACTCACCCCAAAACAAATAAAACAATGAGCAAAAATTCCAATTTTACAGCTGAAAGCAAAAGGCAAAGATAACCCAGAAACAAAAAACTTACTAGCAGGGCAGTCGAGTTGAGCAACAGGGAATAATAATTATTCGATAGTTGGTGACTGTCCAGGAGGAGCTGGTGGCGATGTAAATGGTGTTCGGTTTTGGGATAGGGCCCGGTTTAGGGTTTTTTTTTTTTAAATTAAAATATTTATGATTTATTTTATATATATAGATTTAAGATCAACATTCAATCGAATCGAGTGAAATCGAATCAATTGAGAAAAAAATTTGAATTAATCGAGTTGATGAGTTATATTTTATCATTTTAACTCAATTTGAAATTTTTTTCAAATGAAGTCGAGTAAAATGAAATTTAAGACGAGTTCAAGTTAAATTAAAAAATTAAATATATCAAATTAAAATATTGTTGTATAATTAATTACATGTTAAAACCATATATATTAGAAAACTTTTTCAAATTAAAATAAAAAATACTTTAATATAGTAAACTTAAATCATTAATTAACTTATTTAGGTACCAAAATTATTATTTTAGAAATTTTTAAAAATTTTAACATTCTTTACATATTTTTTAGAAAATTTTTAACTTTTTTTATAATTTTTAAAAAAATAAAATTTGAAATTTATATAAATATTTTGAATTTTAAAATTTATTTTGAATTTTTAAAAATTATTTTAATTTTTTTTGTAATTTTTGTTGAGAAAGAGATCAATTTACTCATTTTTAAAATTGATAGAGACCAAAGGCGTGTTTACACCAATCTATTATTTAAATTATTCAAGTTATGTGGATTGTAAAATTTAACTCGACTCAAACTCGAACTCGAATTATTTATTCGAATTACTTATTCGAGTTTACTCAAATAACTCGATTTGATAATCGAGTTTTGATGCACCCAATATACATTAATAAAATAATAATTAAATTATTATAATTTTTTACTTACTAATTTGGGTTTGGGTTTTATTTTTTATCTTTGGGATGGGGTTTTAGTTTATTTAAAAAGAAATATTTGATACATGGGTTGGGTTACTTGAGTGTAATTATAAAATCAATTAGTTTATTTAATTATTTCGATTTAAATTATCGAAATTGAAATAACCATTCAAACCCACATAAGTAACTAAATAAACATAAATATTTACTATTTTAGTTATGTATCTTGTAAATTTCATCAACTATAATTTTCAAAGTAATTGTGGAGCTTATGTAAATTTTTTTGGAAAATGATTTACTTTTTTGAAAAGTTAATATTTTTTTATGTTTTGATGAATCTGTGTAAAATATTTTCTGTTATTTGGTAGATTTCTTAAAAATATTTCATAAAAGTTATTTTCAATTAAACAAACATACATTTGAGTTTTTTTTTATTGTTTAATTGAATTTATTTTTATCTATAATTTTATATTTTACATTGTTTTTGCATATATTAAAAATATTATATTAAATTCAAATTCATTACAATGTCATTTTTAATTACATGACTACTAAGTGAGTATTTTTTATTTAAAAATGTGACATCAACAAAATTGACAAAAAAAATTAACGATGTCAACAATTGGACTTGATTTTTAAATTTGAATAGTATATGGACTAAATTCTTGAAAATAAAAATACAAAGACTAAATTACAAATTGTGAAGTGTACATAAACTTATGACATATTTTAACATTTATAATACACAATATTTATTATTAATATATTTATAATTGTAATAAATATTTATTATTAAAATATTAATATTGAATATTTTCAATGATATGTGAATAATATTGTTTAAAATTATTATTTTTAAAATTTATTATTAAAATAAAATTAAAATATTAAATAATTTATTAAAATAATAAATTATATTTATTATATTAATGATTTATTATATGTCTAAATATAATTAATTAAATATGTATGTTTAATAATATTAAAAAATATAATATTTTAAATATTTTTAAAAATAAAAATAAAAATAATTATTAATATAATAATGTTAAGTTTAATTTAAGTTAATTTTTATATAAAAATAAAATTATCTATAGATGACCTCTTTTTCGAAAAATTACTTATGCTTTTCAAAAGGGTAAGTCATTTTACAAGAAAAAAGCCTTATTTTACCTTGATCTGTAAGTCATTTTCAATTGATCAAACTATTTTCTGTGAAACATACACAGGAAAATGCAGAAAATACTTTCCGTAAAACTTTTTACATATAAACAAACGGACTCTTATACTCTCAGTGATCTTTCTGTGAATAATTTTAATCAAGTAACTAGAAGTAACAGGTATAATTAGGAAAAAATTATACAACTTTTTTATTTTTAGTTGTATTTTTAGTTGTTTATAGTTTTAGTTTGCTTTAGTTTTTAGGATTATTATTTTCATTTCATTCTTATTAATTTAATAAATTTAATGAATATTTAAAATTAATAAATTAAAAAAATAGAAAATATAGAGTTATATGAACTCGAATCGTAGACCTTCTCGATGAAATAGATCCAACTGATTATTATCAAAATGATTTGGGCTATTTCAAAGACCCAACATGTAAATTTTTTTTTTGGCTCGAACTCTTTTATTAATTTATAGAAATATTAGTTAGCCTACCCCGTGTGTGTATATATATATATATTCTTTAGAGAAACGAAGAAGAAGATGGTGATGGTAGTAAAAATCCGATCCTTTTCTTTTAGAAGAAATGAAATTACAAATAAGACAATTTATGATATATCTATATATATATATATATTACTTAACCTCCTATTTAACTCATCCACTTCTAATATATTTAAATTAATTTGCATAATAGTAGTTGAATTACTCTAAAATTGTAAATTACTTAAATAATTATAAAATCATAATAATAAATAATTATAAAATAATTATGTTTATAAATTTTAAAGTAATTAAAATATGATAAAGTAAAAAAAAAAATTATATTGCAAAACAAAAGTGACGTAAAACTTATAACATAAAATTGAAGAAAGTAAATTTATGTACATAATTTATATGAGATATTTTACCATAAATTCAACTATTAGTAAATATTATTAGTATAAAATATAAAATATTTACCATAGTAAAATGAAACTTTCACATTAGACAATGTAATAATAAGATTTTCATCAAAATCATCCTTAAGCAATTATCCCTCATTCTTAGCAAAATCTCCCCACAATACATTCTAAATTTAAAAAAAAAATAAAAAAATTAATATTAGAAAAAATAAAAAAATAATTACTATTATAAAATAAAAAAAGATGGAAAGAATAAAAAACAAAGAAAATATGAAAGCAATAGAGAATGTACTTTATTAATCAAAGGGATGGTTACAATGCTTAATTAGAGTTTCTATTTATAGGCATAAGAAGTATAAAAGAGGTAGAGATTTAATTCTAATAACTATTAGAATTTAAAGTACATCAAAACTTTATCTTGATCATGATGGACATCCACTTAATAAGATATTCATATCAAAACTTTATCTTGATCATGATGGACATCCACTTAATAAGATATTCATAACACTCCCCTTGGATGTCCATTGGTAGATAATGTGCATCATTAAAACTTTATTAGGAAAAACCCCGTGGGATAAAAAACCTAATGAAGGAAAAAGAGTACACATTCTTCTATTACAACTTGCATTGTTAAAAACCTTTACCAAGAAAACTCAATAGGAAAAAACCTTGGTTAAAGGAAAAGAGAAATTGTTTTTAGACTTCCCCTGGTGGCAACATTACATTACATGTAACAGCCCGATTTTGGACCAAGTCGGAACAGTGGTTTCAGGACCACAAATTCGATGAGGAAAAATTTATTTTTATTATATTTTTATGGTCTACAGTTTCACGAAATGATTTTTGAAATTTTTTTTCAAAAAATTTTGACATTTGGGCACTCAATTTAATCAAAAGGACTAAATTGTAAAAATTGCAAAAGTTGAGTTCTACATGTTAGAGGTGTCCAATTGTTATGAAATTTTAAATTGGAGGTCCTTAAATGGTAATTATACCATTGGTTAATTTTTTGGACAAAAATGGACATGAAATAGGTGAAATAGAATATTTTTAAGTTTGGGGCATTTTGGTTATTTAGTAATTAAAATGAATTAAAAACAAAATTAAAAGCAAATTTTTGTCCATCTTCAACCCCATGGCCGAATTTCACAAGGGGAAACCATGGATAGGGTTTTTAAGCTTCCAAACTCGATTTTAAGTCCATTTTTGCCTTGTTTTTAATGATTTTTACGTTTTTGAAATCCTCCTAACAAGATCTATCTATTTCTACCATTTATTTGAGTTATGATGAAGGTTTAGGGTTTGAACCATGTTAGAAATTTGTGCATTTTGATATTTAATGGTAGATTATGCATGTTTATAGTTGGAGAAATAACTTTTCCTAAGTGATTTTCGGTGAAAATGCTTAAAAGGACTAAATTGTAAAAGTTATAAAATATGTAGTAAAAGTGTGTTCTAGTGGAAATTGTGGGCTGTTATAGTTATGAAAATGGGTCGGCTAGGCTTAAAGTACAAAGAAATTGAATAAATTTCATTTTACGAGCCTAATGGCAAAAAAGTAAATATGACAAAATTTAGGGACAAAAACGTAATTTTTTCATAATATGAATTTTGGGTCACAATGAATAATGTGACTAATAAATAAGCTAAATGTGATGTTATAGATCAAAGAAAACAAGGTTCAGACCTAGAACGGGGGAAAAACGAGTAATTAACGATTAGGTCCCTCTTTGCCATTTCTGGTGTCGAGGTAAGTTCATGTGTACATAATGTAATGATATATCATGTTTTAATATTTTATTAATTTATGAGTCACTATGATTAATTATTATGACAAGTGTATGAACGATGTTATAGTCTATGAGTATGACATTGTGAACGAGTTCGACGAATATGTGATATCGAGAAAAAAATCCTGTTTGAACCTTAGGACTAATTTAGGATACAAAGTGACATGTCACTAGGAACTATGTGATTATGAGCTCATGAGATTATGTGTATATGTGACTATGTGAATCCGAGTGCTGGTCTTGTACATTCTACCGGTGGCTGGGTAGCCTGGCATGTGTTGCGAGTACCTATCAGCTTGTATGTAGTTATGTCTTGACTGTCAGATTGTGTCTGTAGGCCCATGATTAGCTTGAGAGTGAGCAATGTGTGAT
The DNA here is from genome assembly GCA_025698465.1 of Gossypium longicalyx. NCBI lineage: Eukaryota > Viridiplantae > Streptophyta > Magnoliopsida > Malvales > Malvaceae > Gossypium > Gossypium longicalyx. Next base: position 52,401,476 of record CM046995.1, read on the forward strand.
ATGTGATATGAGGTAGCAAGTGGTTATGTATGAGGCACTATGTGCAGACTTTCCGTGTATCCAATAGTATTCTAAGTGTTCAACGGGTAAATCAGTGAATTATGTGGCAAGTAAGTCAATGATGAGGAAATATGAGAATGTGCTATGAGTTAGTACAGGTATGTATTTATAACCCATAAGTAAAGGTCTCGGTATACTATGAATATGTGGTAAGAATGCATACGAGAAAGTTATGCTTGTGAAATACTGATAGTCATGTGACTAATAATCTACAATTATGATAAATGGATGTATGATAAGATTTGAAAATAGTCATGTGTTAGGCTTATGAGCCTAATTGAGTTGGGATACAGTATGATGTATATACTTAAGTTGTGATTCAATAGATATGTGAAAGATTGTTAAGCTATATGTTGAAATTATAATTACTCGTAAATGATGTGCGTGTTGTTAAACAAATTGAAATAACTTGGTAATAATGTGATATGCTATAATGGGGAGATTATGGTTGCTAGCCTAATGACAAGACAATATAATTAGTAGGTGTAAGATAAAAGAGTAAGCATTATGAATGAGTAAGTGGTAACCATGGGGTTTAATACAAATTATAATAATAGTATCATCATGGATGGATAAAGTAAATAAATGCTAATAGTTGTTCTTATTTACATATGAACTTACTAAGCTTTGAAGCTTACTCCCCTTTTCTTTCCCACCTCTTATAGGTTTATTCAGCTAGCTCGGGTTGGAGATCTTCAGAGATTCTATCACACTATCAAGCTATCATGTTGGGTAAATGAACGCAAACCTTAGAGTCTATGGCATGTATAGGGACTTAGTCATTTTGTGTATGTGTCATTATGATATGACCAAATGTATTGGCTTGCAATGAATAAGGATTTGATTTGGTATGTAGCCATATAAATTGGCTTATATTGGCTAATGGGTTGCAAGCATATTAATTACTCATATGCCTATGCCAATATCATTGTGTGATGTGGTTTATAATGGTATGTTAATGAAAGTTAGTACAAAGGAATCATGAAAGAGTAAAATTAACATTAAAATAGTTTTGGGCAGCAATAGTAGTACAACTTTGAAAAATCACCAAAAATTGTGGAATCAAATTAGAGGTTGAATAAAATATGAAATTAAATCTTATTGAGTCTAGTTTTACATAGAAGAAATGGTGTAAGCAAAGAATTTTATTTTATGAGATATTTGAATTTTTGTGAGATAAGGTCAGAATGATTTCGGGTTCCCCTATTTTGACTTTGGAAAATCATTAAAAATTGTATAAAAATAATTGGGAGTTCAAATCTATATGTTTAAGTTTTTAATAAGTCTATTTTCAAGAGAAACAAACAGAAAACATCATCCGAATCCCATACTATGAGATAATTAATATTTAGTGAAGAAAGGTCGAAACTGTTAAACAGCAGAACATGGACGAATTTGAAGAATTAACTGTACTTATTGGCTAAACCATAAATTTTAAAAAATTTATGGTAAGAAGATATTTGAGTATAGTTTCAGAAAAATCAAGCGGATCTTAATTTAGAGTTCTGTAGCACAAGATATAAATAATTTAGTAACTATGACTCAAGTAAACAGTTTTGTTATGAACAGTAAATAATTGTTTTGATATGTTTAAGCCTTGATTATGGTTATGTTGGTAGCTTAATTGTGCCATGTTAAGTTCCATTGAAAGTGTGTATGTGAGTGTGCAAATGAGGGTGGCAAATGGCTTGGTAAATAGACATTTCCTTGGCCACATGGGCAGAGACACGACCGTGTGTCTCAGTCGTGTGAAGGACACGACCCCGAGACACGGGCGTGTGACTTAGCCGTGTGACCCCAAATTGTGCATGACGTTATAAACAGAGAGTTACGTGGGCTAAGGAAAAGGACGTGTCCCAAGACACACGGGCGTGTGTATGACCACACGGCCTATCCACACGGGCGTGTGACTCTCCAGAGTATGAAAATTTTCTAATTGTAGTAAAAGTTCCAAAAGTTCTCAGTTTAGTCCCGAACCACACCCAATGTATGTTTTGGGCCTCGTGGGCCTGTATAAGGGACGGTATGCATGTGAATGAAAAGTTTTAAATTTGGGTGGAAATTCATGTCTTGATTTTGTATGATTGTGTGAGTTTATGTCCGGTAACACCTTGTACCTTGTTTCGGCGTTGAATACTGGTAAGGGGTGTTACATTACATCTTTGAGTAGACGCATTCCAATCTTGTGTAGTAGTCTTTTAAATGTTAAAGTTGACAATGCCTTAGTAAAAAGATCTGCTAAATTCTCACTAGAATGAATTTGTTGAACATTTATATCACCTCTTTTCCCAAGATCATGGGTGAAGAATAATTTTGGTGAAATATGTTTCGTTCTATCACTTTTGATGTATCCACCCTTCAAATGAGCTATACATGCTGCATTATCTTCATATAAGATAGCTGACATCTTTTCCTGTAAAGGTAAATTACATATCTTCTGGATATGTTGGGTCAATAATCTTAGCCAAGCATACTCTCACTTGCCTCATGCATTCCAATTATTTCTGCATGATTGAATAAGCAGCAAGTAATGTTTACTTTGTTGAACGCCATGATATGACAGTACCTCACATGTAAATAAATATCCTGTTTGAGATTGACCTTTATGTGGGTCTAATAAGTATCCAGTATCCAGCATCAAAATAACCAACTAATAGGGATTTTGAATCATTTGAATAAAATAACCCCATATCAATGGTCCCTCTGAAATATCTAAATACATGTTTCGTTCTATTCCAATGTCTACATGCTGGAGAAGAACTAAATCTTACTAATAAATTTACAGCGAAAGCTGTATCAGGTCTTGTGTTGTTTGCAAGATACATCAATGCCCCATATGTCATTTAGATATGGTATTTTAAGACTAAGAAACTTTTCATTATTCTCGCAAGGACGAAATTGATCTTTATTCACATCTAACGACCCTACAACCATTGAAGTACTTAATGGGTGTGCTTTATCTATGTAAAATTTCTTTAATACATTTTCCATATAAGTTGATTGATGAATATGAATTTAATCTTTTAAATGCTCGATTTGTAATCCAAGATAAAACTTTTTTTTTCCAAGATCTTTCATCTCAAATTCTTTCTTTAAACAATTTATTGTATTTTGAAACTCTTTAGGAGTTCCAATAATATTTAGATCATCAACATAAACAAAAATTATCATAAAATCTGATCCAAACCTTTTTATAAAGACACATGGACAAATTGGATCGTTTTTGTAACCTTCTTTTAACAAGTATTCATTAAGACGATTGTACTACATACGTCTAGATTGTTTTATTCCATATAAACTTTTCTTTAATCTGATCGAGCAATTTTCTCAAGAAATTCTATAATTTTTTTGGATTTTAAATCTTTCAAGGATGTTCATATAAATTTCACTATCAAGTGTACCATATAAATAGGATGTAACAACATCCATTAGATGCATGTCAAGTTTTTCATGTACTGCCAGACTAATAAGATATCTAAATGTGATTGCATCCACCACAGGAGAATATGTCTCTTCATAATTAATGGCAGGCCTTTGCAAAAATCCTTGTGCTACAAGGCGAGCTTTATATCTTACGATTTCATCAATTTCATTTCTTTTTCAGACAAATACCCATTTATATCCTACCGGCTTTTACACCTTTAGGTGTTTGGACTACAGGTCCAAAAACTTCACGTTTAGAAAGTGAATTCAATATTGCTTGAATTGCATCTTTCCATTTTGACCAATCTTTTCTATTTTTATATTCCTTAGTAGATTTAGGCTCAAGATCCTCATTTTCTTTTATTATTTCAATAGCAATATTATAAGCAAAATTGTTGTCGACAACTACATTTTTTTTTCAATTTCATCTTTTTCTCTTACTAACATAACTTATCAAGATCTCTTTATTTTCATCATTTTCATTTTCACTTTTAGGTATTTGAATCTCTTATTGAGTTTTATAATTAGTTATGTCATGAGTCTCTTCAAGAGCCCCCGCCTCTACTATATGACCATCATGAATGTTTGCTCCTTTTTTTTACGAGGATTTTTATCTTTGGAACCCATTCGGCTTCCACACTTCAGGTATGGATTACTTTCTTTTGCACTAATAATTTGTCCTATTAGGACATCAATTCGTATTGGAGCATTTTCAGCTGGTATGTGAGATTTAATGAATCTGGCAGTTGATTTGTAAAATGAATCATCTGTTGAACTTCTGGTTCACATTGCTTTGTACGTGAACATTAGATATTGATAATTCATTTCAAGTACTTTATTAATCCAGCTTTTTATTCTCTCCCCCTAATGTTGGGAAAACTGACAACTCATGTCATAACTAAATATCGAATTAATAGCTCAAAAATATTATAAGGGGACTCATATAAATATAGATTCCCAATCTCTTATGATCACCCATCTTTGTGCGTTGTGGTAGAGTAGTTGGAACATATACTGCATATCCAAAAATTGTAAGATGGGAAATATTTGACTCTTACCAAAAATCAATTGTAATTGGGAGTTTTTATAATTTATTGGCTTGATGCGTACAGCATATAAATCAATACAATCTCCTGCTGAAATAGAAAGTTTTGTTCTCATAAGTAATGATTTAGCTATTAGTTGGAGGCAATTGATAAACAATTTAGCTAAATCATTTTGTGTGTGAACATGATCTATAGGATATTCAACTTTTATCCCAATTGACATGCAATAATCATTGAAAACTTGGGATGTAAACTCACCAACATTAACAAGATGAATTATTTTAATTGTATAATCTGAAATTAATCATTTAAAGAAGTAATCTCGCAAACGATAGGTTGCGAGTTGATGACGCATGTGTTTATTTTGTAGATGCATCTACCAAAATCATATAATATCAAAACCATCCACATGTTGGATGAATGGGCCCATATTCATTTTAGAAATGAAAGACATTAAATCTCAACTTTAGCTAGTGAGTTTTTAATAACCAATTTTTATTGAGAACAAGCAACAAATGAAAATTTTTTAAATTAAAGAATCTTATGGTTCTTTAATGGATGTTCATATAAATTCTCAATTAATTTTCGCATTATATACAATCCAGGATGGTCTAACTAGTCAAGCCAAGTAGTAAACGCATTTGTATTAGTATACTTCTGGTTTACTTTAACATGTGTTTCAATTGTACTAAATTGTAACGAATTGATAATTTTATTATCATTTCTTTTAATTTGTATCCACATATAAGTACTCTTGTGACATTTACTCCTAGAAATTTTTAAATCAATGTGAAGTCTATAATGCCACCAAGTCAATAAATATAATTTCTAAATAATTATATGCAATATTCGCTTTAGGAAATATGCCAAAATCTTCAAATGCCCAAAAATCTATTAATAGCAAACTTTGAGAGTGGATCTTATTTTCTAGGTGTACAATAGGTACATAACCAATGACTTTACAAACATAAGTTTTATCTCTTGCAAGTTCTCATTAGTAATATTTTACCACGTTATTTTAATTGAGAACTTATTCTAAATACTGTAGAGTTATACTCACAGTTTTTAAAAAAAACTTGCAACTTTAAGTGCTTCCAACCATAATAAGCTTTAAATAGAATTATCATATTCTATTGCTTATGAGTAGCTCTTTCAAAGTCAAATATTTTGCTTTCAATCTTTTAATAAGGATAATGATAAAAGAATATCACAAAGATTATAAAATAAATATAAATTAATAACCCAATCCCTTTTTTTATTCATATGAAATATAATATTTTCCTCATTAACAATCTCAATATGAGATCCATTACAAATAACTTTTAAAAGTAATGCATTAACCATCACAAATTTTTTGCTTTTTAGATAGTGATATTAGCTCTTTTGGAGCTTTCAACTAATTTTGTACTATCAAATATTAGAATAATATTTGTTTGTTTCAGTACTAAATAAGATAAATATTTTCTATTTGTAATGAAATAATTCATTACTACATTTCCATATCATTCCTCAAAAAATATTAACAGAAACAAAATATTTGGGTATACGTGATGTGGCCAATAATCTTTCATATCACATTGATAACATAAGTTATCTTTACCCTTTGAAAAATTATCTTTAGAACTCTCATTGTTCTCTTATTTATTACTATGTTCCCACTTTTAGTGGTCCATGAGTATACCATTTATTTTCTTTATGTTTACATTCACTTCGGGGAACACAACAAATCCAGTAGGACGGACTTATAAACATCCCAATAGCTTCTTTATTTCATAATCACCATCGCAAGCATGCGTGAGATTTCAAATCAAAATCTATTTATTCATGTTGCCTTGATTAGTCTCCAATTATAATAAACATGATATAATAAATAAAACATAGTAAAATATACCTAAAGATCTTTAACATCATCGTCATCACCTTGACTATTATCACGAGCACTATTGTAAGTAGCAAAACGACTTTATTTTTGTAATAACATTTATAATATAATTATAAAAATCATTTAATAAACAATCAAAATTTTTATGGATGATGCTTGAAAATTATCCGATACACATTGTACCAAATCTCAATATCACATATATATTATAAAATCTTATGTTGTTGTAATAAAATATTTATAAATTCAATTTAAAAGATATCATACAATCATTCAATATTTTCAAGTTAATAAGACTAAATAGATCCTATCAAATTTCCCTTTAATCAACAATGGTAGGTTAATAACACTTTCCACCATAATTAAAAATTTAAGAATATTTAATAACAAGAATTTAATAATCAAAACATCTAAATATTATGCATAATATAACTTAATTAAAAAAAAAACTTCAAAAAGAATGATTTACTAAAAAATAATAATAGAGAAAACATACCATATTAATAGCAAACATATCTAATTAACAATTATGTGTTTTACATAAAAAAAATTAACCTAGAAAGGCAAAAATCAAATACCATTAGAATGTGAAATTTATGTCAAATAAAAATTAATAGTAGTCATACCTTAATTTAAAAAGAACATATGGTCGAAATATAAAAGTTTCTTACCAAATCTATACTTTACCCATGCTTGTACAATAAATCAAAGATTAGGAATAAGAACCATAATTCATTTTGAGATTGAATCTTTCAACATCTCGAAGATGAAATTATAAGGGTGAAAGTTTAAGGTGAAAAAGAATTTGATCTGTGGGACGACTTCGAAAGATTTTGAAAAAAAATAGAGAATCATCGTGCTGATAACGTGTTATAAAATAAAGAAAGATGGAGAGAATAAAGAATAAAGAAAATATGAAAACAATAGAGAATGTACTTTATTAATCAAAGGGATGATTACAATGCTTCGTCAGAGTCTCTATTTATAGGCATAAGAAGTATAAAAGAAGTAGAGATCTAATTCTAATAACTATTAGAATTTAAAGTAGATCGAAACTTTATCTTTATCATGATGAACATCCAATTAATAAGATATTCATAACAATTACCATGTATTATTTTAATTAGAAAATTATATAAAATTAAAATTGAAAACTCTAAATGTATAAAGTAAAAAGATTAATTACCCACTATTGACAATAATAATTTCTCTTTTTACCCAAATTTGTTTTCTTTAATCGAAAAAGTTGGTTCTACATTAATAGACACACCAATAATATCAAACAAAAAAAATACAAAGTAAAAAAAAATTATAACATGTAAATAAAATATATTTAATACTAAGTAAAAGTTAAAAATTTTACCGATTTACTTGTTCATGTGCTTTTTTAGATCATCAAAAGAAAAAAAGAATAAAATGTTATGAATATTTTATTAAGTGGATGTCCATCAAGTTCTAGATAAGTTTTGATATACTTTAAATTCTAATAGTCATTAGAAGTAGATCTCTACTTCATTTATATTTCTTATTCCTATAAATAGAGACTTTGGATAAGTTTTGTAAATATTTCTAATTGATCAATAAAATATGCTTTCTCTTTGCTCTCCTATTCTCTTTGGTCTCTACTCTCTATCTTTTATTTTATAACACATTATCAGCATCATTCTTTTTTATTTTAGAATATGGTCAGTCCAAATCTGCTGCTCAAGTTGAAGTCGATTGCCTTCTAAAGCTATTACAATTTTACTCTTCGATTGAGGCCTGTGCACTATGGATAATTATTATCCAAAGAAATTTATATAATCCTTACGTGAGTGATGACAATGATGTTAAATATTTTCAGGTATATTTTATTATAATTTATTTATTATAGTATGTTTATTATAATTGGAGACTAATCTTGACAACATGAATAGATAGATTTTGATTTGAAATCCACGCATGTTTGCAATGGTACTATGAAATAAAAAAATCTATCGAGACGTTTATAAATTCATCCTAGTAAATCTATTGTATTCCCCGAAGTGAACTCAAGTATAAAAGAAAATAAAAACCAATATTATTTCAATATTTGGTAGTATAAAATTAGTCGAAAGCTTCAGAATAACTAATACATTAATATTTTATGATGGTTAATCCATTGGTTTTAAAAGATATTCATAATGGATCTTATATTGAGATTGTGAATGAGGAAAAGATTATATTTGAAATGCCCCAAATTTTATAATTATGCTTTTGTAGGTTTTTGACACAAATCTGAATTTGCTTCAATGGTTAAGTATTATGGGAGTGTCTGAGAGGTCTTAAGTTTAAGCCCTAGCTTGGACAATTTTTGTTATTTTTGGAATTAAGCTTTATCTCTGTTTAGCGGGTTTATATTAAATTGTTTGTAAAATCTTAATAGAATAGGCCTGCTAGTCTAATGGATAAGTGGAGTGTTAATTTGCTGATGGTTAGGTGTTTGAATCCCTGCGCGAGCGTGGGAGATTATTTTTGCTCTGTTAACGGTGAGAGTTTCGATTGAACCAACTGTTAACGGTGAGAGTTTCGATTGAACCAAAATTCTGTGTTGGTTGAGATGTAGTGGAGTTTTGGGAGAGATATTAGGGATTTGGGGATATGGGGGTTATCATCTTTCATTTTTATTATTTTTTTATATTTTCATAAAGAACATTTTTCTCTCTCTTTCAGAATTGTTCCCAAGAATTTGACGTTATTTCCCTTTTTCTGCTATCTGCCACTTTTCTTTCCCTTCTCCTACGTGCCGTTGTTCTTTTCTGCTTTCTAATTGTTGTCAGATTTCTGTATTCCTTCGTTTCTAGCAAGTTGGTAGGTATGTTTCTGTTTGGGTTTTAGAATCGTTAGTTAATGAGTTTTTTTGGCGTTTAGGAGTGGATTAAGAGGCTGAAGGTTTTTAATCGAGGCTTTAAGGGTGCAGAATTTCTGTTACTCTTTCGAAGGTAAGAACCTTGATCGATTAAAGGGCTGTCTTTTATGGGATAGTTTGGTTCCATATCGTTTTAAGAGGTTAATTCGGGGTTTGATTGGTCAATTTTAGGTACTGGTGATCTCATGAGTGCTTTTGCAATGGAAACGTACCAGGTGTGTACCGAAAAATGCAGAAAACAGGATTTGGCAAAATTTAAAATTGAAAATTGTCGATGCTACACGAGCGTGTGGTCGCCCGTGTAGTAAGTCGTGTGTGAATGACACGGTCGTGTGGTCGACGAAGGCCAGGCCGTGCGCTAGACACGGGCTTGATCGAATTGGGCCGTGTGGGCCACATGGGTGTGTGGGTCCACACAAGCATGTGGGAATTTGGGCCAGGCCGTGTGATCCACACGGGCCAAGGCCAATCTGGGCATGTAGGCCACACAGGCAAGCCACATAGGCATGTGGGCCCATTTAGCTACAATGTTTTCTAGGGTTGCACGGGTTACCGAAGTCGACTGTGAATCTACTATAGGGTCGGTAAGTGCTACTTAGACCCTAAATCGTGTGACCTGAATATATAATTTATGTATTGAGCATGTTAAAATTTATGCATGTTTACTGATCTGTATATATGACTAATAACTGGAATCTAGCATGTGGGCATGTATTTCTATATGTTTGCATTGAGCATGTTTAGTTGCATCTGCATTGGGGATGGGATGATTGATTACTGGAGGAAGTGTACTGAAAGGCCTTCATGCCTATTATCTAGCAGCTCAATTGCAATATTACTGATATGTGCCGTATTCGGTACGACTTGGTGTGTAGGGCTGGGTGGGTGTTTTAAACCCCACATGGTGTGTAAGGATACACGGAGATGGTGTATAGAGGCTGGTGGGTAGGATACTGATTTTCTGTTACTATATGCATACTGTATTTGAGATGGGCTAAGGCCCTAATTTATACCTGAAACTGTATCTGAATGGGCTAAAGCCTAAACTGTATCTGAATCTGTAATGGGCTTAGGCCTAGACTGCATTTGACTGGTAACTGTTGTTTGACTGTATGCATGTCTTTTGTGGGGATTACATATTGAGTTTACGTAAACTCATCCCTTTCTATTTTATTTGTACAAGTAAACCCCAGACTTAGACAGATCGGTGTGGCGGAGGACTAACGGTGACCACATGTCTATTGAACTGCTTTAATTTCATTTATGGTTTCTATGTCCTATTTGTGATGTAATTTGGGACTTTTAGACTATTTGTCTTTATTTTGGATTTTAACTATTTTCATGGACTTTTAAATTGCAAAACTCAATAGAAACTCGATTTTATTTAAAAACAACATTTTCCTAAACACGAACGATTTTCTTAAAATATCACGATTTTCAAAGCTTCCACTATGAAGTATGTTTACAAACGAATCAAATTAACGAGAAAATAATTTCAAAATTGTCGAAAGAAAAATAAGAGCTAATAAATGGAAACGATTTTAACATGATGATTCAATTTCAAATCCCATTCCATATGACATCGCTAGATTCGGTCATAACGTTTAGGCTTTGGGGTGTTACATTTAGTGATATCAGAGCCAGGTTACAAAACTCGGCTCCAGATTTTGGGTTTTAAAACATTAGTTTTTAAGAACTGATTTTCAAATGATTTGAAATGATTTGATTGAGAATGTGGTACATCGAGTCTCCGGCGCCGATCTTATAAGTATTCTAATAAACTGTTATGGTATTATAGATAGTTTGTTTTAAAAACACTCTAATTAGTGTATACTAAAACTGTAGTGGAACTGAAACTGATAGAGACTGTACTTGTGAAAAACAAACTCTGAAATTATGATACTACTTTACATAAAACATCTGTTAATAAATACTAAAACTGTAACTGATTCATAAAATTCATAATACAGATAAATCTGATTAGACATGAACGCACAAGGTATCTATAGACGTGGTACTAGAGGTCGAGGTAGAGGCTGTAGGGGGCTCGAGCTGAGTCATTTTCTCTAGGCAGCATGCCGAACTTGGATACGAGTGAGACATCGGTGTCACTTGCTATTGAGACTGGGTCTCAAGATCGCATGGCTGGGGACGACGCATTTTCCCAAGCTATGTTAAAGATACTGGATAGGGTTACTAGGCCCAACACTGGATCTGAGGGCCGAAGGTCGATTACGGAACAACTCCAGTCCAGTGGAGCTGAACTTTTTTGGGGTGTCACTAGAGTCGCCCCTAATATGGCTTAGTACTGGATAGAGGCTACTAAGAGGATAATGGATGATTTAGACTGTACCCCTGAGCAGAAATTGAAGGGTGTAGTCTCGTTGCTTTGTGATGAGGCCTATCAGTCGTGGCTGACCATTAAGGAGGGCACTCAGCCTGATCATCTGTCATGGGAGTTCTTTAAGTCTACCTTCCAAGGGAAGTATATGGGAGCAAGTTACATCGATACTCGTAGGCGTGAGTTTCTGAACGTCACTCAGGGAGATCGATCAGTGGCCGTGATACAAACTTGGTTGAAGATGTCTCGAGTCATATTTGTTGCCCAATTGTGAATTTGAGTAAGAGTTGAATCGTTTTCGAAATGAATTAAGTTTAATCAAAATAGGTTGATGAGAAGAAAGAAATAGGCTTAGAACAAGGTTGTAAAATGGTTAAGCAAAGATAGGTGATTCGATTAAGGCCTGAGAATGAATCAACAATAATGTGATTGTTGACCTGAAACCCAAAATAGGTCTTAGGTGAATTCGGTTTAGGAAAAATAGAACAAAACCTTGACCCACTATCAAATATGATAGGAACCAAACGTATATGAACGCCACACCAAATGTGATAAGTTCGGTTTAACAAAGAACATATTGACGCCACAAGAATACTTGATAGTCCTAAGAGAACAAAAAGATTTGAAATCTCACAAATATCAATTTGATTCATATATTTGGCAAAAGTCCCTTGCAATGATCTGATTACAAGTGTTTGTAGTGCTAGATAAGGTCTAGCTAAAAAGTCACAATTGTTTAGCTTAAATGAGCTAATAATGAGCTGAAATAAAACTTAATCACTAAGAACAAACTCTTGAAATTCTAGGCCTAAGTAACAACAAATATCAATAAGATTTAATGTTCTAATTCAGCTAATTTAATAAGCTTGAATGCTTAGGTTTCATTCTTGAGCAGCCAAAGTGTCTAGGATAAGCTTAAAATTCTCCCTTGGATAGCCGAATAGACACCAGCAACATTCATGATATTTTTAGGCACATAAACAGACCATGGAGTGTTCTTAAAGAGGCAATCGGTTATGGAATTTGCAATCACTCCTTTATCTATTTCTATTCTTGAACAGCTCCTTGGAGAAGATGGAGAGGCTACCGAATTTTAATGATGCATATTGCTCCCCTTTTATTGTTGTAATAGCCCCTTGTATGTAACCAATTCTAGCTGAATAATCGCATTTATCACTTTGTAACAACCCGTGTACATAACTAATTCCAACTAAATAGTCACCTACAAGCATTTATTAACAAACACATTAAAACATTTTTAAACACAGTAAACTTAATAAGCTTATTTAATAAACTGTAAATAAACACATTTAACACTTAAATTAATTTAATAAACTGTAAATAAACATATTTAACAAGAAGTTATTCCAATAATTAAATAAACTAAGATAAACATTTATTCCAACAACTCAATTAACTAAAATAAGCATTTATTCCAGCAACTCAATTAACTAAGATGAGCATTTATTCCAGCAGCTTAGTTAACTAAGATGAGTATTTATTCCAGTAGCTTAAAATGTATGAAAGTAAATAAATTAGAATCAAGCTCAATGTGCTAGCATCAAGCCAAATTGAGCTCCATTGAGTTGGGTAAAACCCAGCTTTCGATAACCTTTGCTCGCGAAGAATCTTTCAAGGTCATATCCCCCTTGGTTGATGAAGTTGGCAAAGTTGCTCTCGATAACCTGAAATTTACACACAATTTGAACACAAAACAGATTGTTTGCACGCCCTCCCTCTTTTAGAAGGAACCTTTCCAAAGTGCCACCTACACGAGATTTAAATGGATTAGTGACACCATGGTATATAGGCTCAATATAACTTGCTAAAGTCTTATTCACAAATTGAACATATGCATCAATGCCGAGATCAAAAACAAAAATTGATTTTACCTTGTTCCTTGATGGAAACAAATTAGAGACAACAAAAATCCATGACTCAAATCCTTTGAACAATGATAAAGAATAATAATCTTTGGGATCAAAAACAATATTTCCTCTTACCTTTCCGATTTGACTCGAAAGTGTAATGATCGGTAACTTAGAAAGAACATGTAGCAATTGAGTAGTATAATCTTGCAAAACACGTTCGAATCTTTTAAACCACAATTTAGAACAACCTCTGGAGTCAAAGATTCGAGTTTGACTTTGCAAGCCAACAAAATTTACTTCTTTTATTTTCGAACAAAATGACAAAATTCAGAGTAGATGAAATGGTTTAGCACATTTATTTAAAATGAAATTACGATGCTCACCTTTTCTTAGTAACGACTCAAAATGACTTGCTCCGGGCTTAGACACATGATTTTGATCGCTAGTCCCAAAATATAGAAAGAATTTTACTTTCTCAATTAATTCACAAAAGGAAAACAAAGATAATTCAGACAAACAAACATGTAAACATTCAAGCTTCTCAAATCTTAGTCGAATAGGCAGACAAAAGTATGAAAATTTCACACATAGGTTTAAAGATTACTCATGAACTTCACAATCAAACAGATTAAACATTTTATGTGAAAACTTTTTACCAGATATGCCAAACAAAGAAGATGTGAACATACAAACATTCAAATAGTCAAACCCATCACAATTCATTCAAATAGGCATGTATGTTTTCAGACATTCATATGCCTCAAATCTCATCCACACATTTTCACCATAATCAAGCAAATAGAAAGGTTTTTATGATTCATTATTTTGCACATCCAATCCTTGCAATTGCCAATTGGTTACTACTTCACCAACAATCTCATCAATACCATAATTTTTAGTAATGGTACTCTCCTTGCGATCTTTTAAAGCAAATAAATCATTATTAATCATGGAAGAGTAATTAACCAAGTCAAAGTTCAAACGTTTTTCAAAAACCAAATCTTCAATAATCGAATGGGGCTGATATAAATTTAAAACTTCAGATTCCATACCTTGCTTACTCTTTGGCATAGGCAAACAAGGTTCGTTGATAACGTTACCTTTTTCAACCAATGTGAATCTTTTTTCTTTCGGAAGATATCGAAATTGAAATTTGTCAATGGGATCTTCAGAAACCTGAAAAGAAGAAATAATACAAGGAAAACTCATGGAATGGTTAGTAAAAACACTCTTCACTTTTTCTTGTTCATTTTCTTCCTTTTCACTCGTTTCTTTTTCTAGCTCATTTTCAAACTCTCGTACTTTTTCCTCAATCTCTTTTATTTTTGAAAACTCAATGTCACTTGTTTCTTTTACTCTCTTGCTCTCTTTTTTTTATATGTTTTTCTGGCTCGCACTCTTTTTCTTTTTCAATCTCAATTTCTTTTTGCTCTCTTTCATTCTCTTTTTCTTCTTTACATGTTTTTTCAATTTCATTACAAAAGGAGGAAAACAAAAAGGAATCATCAAAATGAGAAACCTTTCATTGTGAATAAGAGAAGGGGTCTTCATACAAAAGACGATCATCTCTTCGTGATAGATCCTTCATGGCCTAGTACTTTGACGCTTTTGAAACATGTTTGCCTCTTCGTAAGCGACCCCCCACGGATGAATAAATTGATGGACTTGCTGAGACATATCTACCTTTTCATTTGTCATCTTGGAAGGACTCAAACTCGAAGTTTTCTTTACTTTGTCTTGAACTCATCGGCATATAGGACTCGCGATATAGATCTCTTCTTGAATATTCATGGGATGCTTGTCTTCGTGAGGATCTTATCTCCATTCCTCGACTTGGTGAAATTCGCTTATGTTGGGCTCTTACTCGTTGGCCTCGCTCTTCTACAGGATCCAATCGCTTCTTGATGGGTTTGAGTTTTCGATCAAATAGATGCTCTATTTCGTGTGTAAAGGCTTGGAATATAAAATCTGGCACACTTCCTCCAACAATTCTTACAAGACGGTATCCAACTCCCTCGTTTGGATTTCTTTCCGGACTTTGCGACATTTTAGACACTCACAACAAAAACTCACCAATTCTCTCACAAAGAAAATCACTCAGTCTTGGCTTTTCTACACTCGGATGAGCTCACAACCCTCGTGCCTTTTTCCGCTCACTCCACCTCTCTAAGTTCTCAAAGGAACTAGTTAGACTTAGAAGCAGTCGTTGTGGGCCAGTTTGCAAAGCGTTGTCGATTTAAGGGCACAAATTGTTGTAGGACAAGAAGGTAGGCTAGAGACAAATGGTTGGGTTATGGTGTGGCCGATTGGTAGGATATTGAATGGATGATTGTCGGGTAGCAAGTAGAATTTTCAAAACTAACTTCTATTTTTTTTCACGAATTTTTTAAGTTGCAAAACTTAATATTCACTCATTGAATTTGAATGGATACTGAATTTTTTTTAAATTCAATTTTTTTTCAAATGAACTATAATACCGTAATGTCGAGAACGTCGATTCTTACTCGAAATTTTCTAGCTCTGATACCAAATGATACTAACTCGATTGAAGATATATCGAGTCGTATTTGTTGCTCAATCGTGAATTTGAGTAAGAGTTGAATCATTTTCGAAATGAATTAAGTTTAATCAAAATAGGCTGATGAGAAGAATGAAATAGGCTTAGAATAAGGTTACGAAATGGTTAAGCAAAGATAGGTAATTCTGTTAAGGCCTGAGAATGAACAAACAATAATGTGATTGTTAACTCGAAGCTCAAAATAGGTCTTAAGTGAATTCAGTTTAGGAAAAACAGAACAAAACCTTGACCCACTATCAAATGTGATAGGAGCCAAAGGTATATGAACGCCACACCAAAGGTGATAAGTTCGGTTTAACAAAGAACAGATTGATGTTACAAGAATACTTGATAAGTCAATTCAGTCCCAAGTGAACAAAGTGATTTGAAATCTCACAAATATTAATTTGATTCATATATTTGGCAAAAGTCCCTTATAATGAGGTGATTACAAGTATTTATAGTGCTAGATAAGGCCTAGCTGAAAAGTCACAATTGTTCAGCTTAAATAAGCTAATAATGAGCTGAAATAAAACTTAATCACTAAGCTCAAACTCTTGAAATTCTAGGCCTAAGTAACAGCAACTATCAATAAGATTTAATGTTCTAATTCAGTTGATTTAATAAGCTTGAATGCTTAGGTTTCATTCTTGAGCAGCCAAAGAGTCTAGGATAAGCTTTAAATTCTCCCTTGGACAGCCCAATAGACACCAGTAACACTCATGATATTTTTGGGCACACAAACAAACAATGGAGTGTACTTAAAGAGGCAATCGATTATGGAATTTGTAATCACTCCTTTGTCCATTGCTATTCTTGGACAGCTCCTTGGAGAAGATGGAAAGGCTACCGAATTTTAATGATGTATATTGCTCCCCTTTTATTGTTGTAAGAGCCCCTTGTATGTAACTAATTCCAGCTAAATAATCACATTTATCACTTTGTAACAAGCCTTGTACATAACTGATTCCAACTAAATATGTAACAACCCGATTTTGACCCTATTCAGAACGGTGGTTTCGGGACCACGAATTCGAGTCAAAAAATATTTTAATATTATTTTCTGTGTTTATTATGTGTGAATTTATATCTGTGAAATTTTTGTGCTTTAATTTTATCGTTTGAGTGCTCAATTTAATAAAAGAGCTTAATCGCGAAAAATGAAAATTTGATGGTTAATTTTAAAAGGGCCGAATTGATGATGTCTTCATTGCATGATGTATTGATGTTGCAATTTTCCCATGATATAATGATATGGATGGTCATAACCTTATTATATAATGGTTTCATATTTTTTAATAATGGTTAAATATGTAAATTATTTAATATGTTAATATATCATAAAACATAAAATTATTATAATGTATTCATATTTTGTTCTTGGCGACCGAAACTAAAGAAAATAAAAAGAAAAGAAAGCTTTTAAGGGTTCAGCCATTTGATAGCTTAATCAAGGTATGTAACTAGCTCGGTTTTTGATAATTTTTACATTTTTGAGATCGTTGCAGTGTAATGTACAAAGCCCATGCTTGAATTTCTAATTTTGATGAATATTTTGAGTTATGCCATTGATGAATATTTGAGTTTTGTGATGTTAATTGATGAAATATGAAATATATGTTTTAGATTAACATGTTTTGTATTGGAATTTTTAATGATTTTGAGTAATTAGAGCTTAATTGCAAAAATGATAATTTGAGGGACTAAAATGTGAAATAAATGAAATGTATGGACTTGTATGAACATAAGGAAGATTCGGCCTAAGCATGGTATATGCAAATTTTGCATGTTTTGTGTTTTAAGCAATTTGGACTAAATTGTAAAAAGTGTAAATGTCAAGGGTAAAATATTAATTTGCCCATTTATTTTTTTTAGACTAAATTGAGTGAAAATATGTTTGAATGAGTTTAATTTGAATATTTTTAGATCAAGAACCAAATAAATTGGATTTCGATCGGAGGAAAACTAAAATTGACGATTAGCCGTCCCTTTTCGATTTTCATTGTCTGAGGTAAGTTTATAAGAAAATAGATATTGTTAATTTTAATTATATACAAGTTTATATGCTGAAATTAAATTATGTGAGATTATATATGTGAAACCCGAATGTGAATATGTAACGCCCCGAAATTTATGTTTTTTATTTTGCTTGAGCATGACATAAATCTGTATATGCTTCAGTGGTTATAGGTTCTGGGTGTGTGTGAGAGGTCCCAAGTTCAAGCCTTAGGTTTGGTAAATTTTTGTATTTTGATGAATAAAGCCTTACTCTTGTTCAGTGGGCTTAAGTTTAAATGCTAATAGGACTATATTAGAATGGGCCTGCTGGTCTGGTGGTTAAGGTGTGTGTTGGAGTGAGGGAGGTATAGAGTTCGAATCCCTGTGTGAGCAAGGGATTTATTTTACTACTTGTGCCGTGTGAGAGTTTGAGAAGGACTATAATGCTGATAGTGAAGAGGTTTTTGGAGAAAATTAAAGGATTGAGATAGGGAAGTTATCAAGATTTTAGTCTTTTTCATCTACCAAAATTTCTCTGCAGTTTTTCCCCTTCTCCATATTCTTTTTCTTTCTTTTTCTTTCCCAGCCGAAAATCCCTTGTTGCTGCTATTTTTACTTTTTTTTTTGTATCGATTTTGGGTGTTTTCCTTCATCATTACCCATCTTTGCGGTTGGTGCAAATTCGGCAAGTGTAGCGATACTTTTGGGTCTTGTTATTGATTTTGGAGTTGTTAAGAGACTATTCTTTTGTTTAAGAGACACAAAGGTGTTGCGGGTTGCTAAAACGGTGTTCTAATTGGCAAGGAACTACCGTTGTTCGTTAAAGGTAAGGTCGTCGATAATTTTTGGGATTTACCTGCCTTTAGTAACTCGGTTTAAGTGAGTAACGAAGTGGCATAATGTTCGATATTAGGTTCTGGAGTGCTCGTGGTTGTGTTAGCTTCGAAACGATACTAGGTGTGTACTCCAATCAATCTAAAATCGCGTTTCAGTGAAAGCCAAAAACACTACTGTCGATGCCACACGGGCTTGTGGACTGCCCGTGTGGTGAGAAACGACAGTGTGATTGACGAGCTAGGCCGTGCGCGTGCCACACGAGCACGACGGACACGGGCGTGTGATGGCTTATAGCCGTGTGTGAGGCACGGGCTCAAGAAAATGGGCTGTTTGGGCCACACAAGCGTGATGGCCCACACGGGTGAACCACATGGGCGTGTGGGAATTTGGGCCAGGCCGTGTGATCCACACGGGCAAGGCCAATTTGGGCCGTGTGACCCACACGGGTAGGGCACACGAGCTTGTGAGCTTCTTTAATCTGAAGTATTCTGTAAGGTTGCATGGGTACTTGTCGTAGGGTCGGTAAGCCTTATCTAGACTCTTAATTTTGTGATGTATGTGTTAGTGTGTTATACCTGGCATGATTATCTGATCTATTCTGAAAATAAATGTATGATCCGTTTGTCTGCATTATGGCATGCCATATTTGTATGATGCATTGCATCGGGGTGGGTTTGACGAAGGGAAGGGAGTATCTGAAGGGCTTCATGAGCCTAATACTGTTAGCTAAGCTGCATACTTATGATATGTGCTGCATTGCAGTACCTTATGATGTGTAGTGATGGATGGGTCGATTGTATCCCCATATATGGAGTGCAGGGATGTGTGGGTCGATTTTATCCCCACATAGTGTGTTGGGTTGGACGGAGTTGGTGTACAGGGCTAGTGGGCATATTCTATTGATCTGATCTGTTATGCATGCTATATCTGAGATGGGTAGAAGCCCTAAGATTGTATCCGATGATTCTGTAAGGGCCCAGGCCTGAATTATGACTGTATTTTGTTATCTGTTCCTATGGATGCTATATTGTGGGGATGTACACACTGAGTTGCGAAAACTCACCCCTTTATTTATATATCTATTCAGGTAATCCCCAGCAGTAGGCGGATCAGTGCAGTGGAGGACTCGACGGTGACCACGTCTGCATACGTTTTGGTTATGGCTTTTACTTTAGTTTATTCATTACTTGTTTGGGGGTTTGATGTGACTTTGGATTTGGAATTTTGGATTTTAATTTGGGTTTTGAACTGTGGATGTGGATTATAAATTACAATATCAATATTATGGTTTTCCTGAAATAAACTAAGAATTTTCGTAAATAAAAATAGATTCCCGAAATAATTATCAACAATTGAGTTTCAAACGCTTCTGCGATAAAAAAACGTTTTCAAAACAATGCGACTTTTTCATGTTTTTCGACTAAGTAAAAGATAACAAATGATATGGTTTATGAATCAAAATGGTTTAGTTAAAAACACTCTCATGTGACATCGCCAGATTCGGCCATAACGTCTAGGCCAAGTTTGGGGTGCTACAGAATATGCTTGGGAACTAAGTTTACGATTTCGATTTGATTGAGTTACGACGTCCAAAAGTCCCGTACGAACCCTAAGAATAGCTAGGATATATATGTCATGACATAGGATCCGATATATGTTCTCGTGTAAGACCACGTCTGGGACGTTGGTATCGATATATGTGGTTACGAGTAAGACCATGTCTGGGACACCGGCATCATATTTGTTTCGTGTAAGACCCTATCTGGGACAGTAGCATCGATATGTGATAGCATGTAAGACCATGTCTGGGACGTTGGCATTGTATGATATATGTGATTATCCGAGTATCCTATTTAATTTTGAATGGTTCAACGGGCAATAATAAGTTAAGATCGAATGAAAAATTGAGTTAAAAGGCTCAGGTATGTATTCATACTAAGTTATGAAATTATGGTAAGTTGAATGTTTGAATTGATGATATAAATGTTACATGATAATGTGAACTATATGTACGCATATGTGGAAGTATACCTTCGGTCTACTTATGTATTTATGATGTAAATGAGAGTACATATGTATATGAAAATCTATAATTGGCCAAATGTTAAGTATATGTAACATTGCAAATGAAATGTATGTGCTTTCATATTTGAGCAATGGTGAAGTATATTCAGCCAAATATTATTATTGTATAAATATGTCATATTAAGGTTTGATTTATGAAGATATGTATAAAAGAAATTAAATATTCGGTTATACATATATACATTGATAATATAGCTTTGAAAGTGTATGTTATTTTGATAATAGATACATGTATATATGGTCAAGGTAAAATTTGTATACGGAAGTATATGTTATATATGAAGTTGTGAGCTTGAAAATATATGTGATTCATGATAGCATAAATTAATTGTTTAAGTTAAGTTAATAATAACATTGAGACGTTTATTTGCTTATGACTTACTAAGCTATGATAGCTTACTATGTGTGTTTATGTTTACCTCTGTTTTATAGATTTTAGAGATTAGTTACGAGCTCGGGGATCGTCAGCAAAGTCCACCACACTATCGACTGCTTTTGGTATTTTATAAGTTTAAAATTGAACTTATGGCATGTATAAGCTAGGTTGTTTTTGGTCAAGTTTGAAGTATGTATATATTAAGCCATGCAAAAATGGCTAATATGTTATGTAAGTGTAAGAAACTTTAGTAAAATTTATATGTGTTATATGCTTAGGAAATGGTTGATGATTTTGGATGTATATATGGTTGATTCGGCTATGGATATGCATGGATAAAAGTATATGTGGATTTGGTTGTTATGTTTGGTTAATGTGTTATTATGTGAATTGGCATTAAATGATATTTTGTTATGTTCGATTATGGTAGGAGTTTATTTTGATATGTTTATTACACGATATGTAAAATTTGTGTTTTGGATATATGCTTATATTTGGTTAATGAATTATTCTTGTGAAGTATAAACTTGTAACATGAACTGGTTTGGAAGTTTTTATGATGTACTTGTGTACTCGGTTATATGATGAAAATATATGAGATGGTTATAATCAACTTTAAGATTCAGCACTTGCATATATATATTTGTACATGATGTATAGATATGATATAGATATTATCTCAAGGTGTATATATATATATGGTGGTGTTTGGTTATGTGTTTCGGTTATGGAGTAAATGATGGATTCATATTGAGTTATAATATGTAATGCATTAGTTAGTAAAATAGTTGTCATTTATATGTGGTATATTGGTATATGCTTATGGTTTAAAATAATGATATGTATGACTATATGGATTAGTTAGTTATTTGAAAATCAATGAATATGTACAAGTAAATTTTGTTAGCTGAATAGATAAGAGATGAATATGGTTTTTGTAACGGTTTCAAATGACACATTATTTGAATGTTTTGGTTAATTTATCTAAGTGGTTTAATTCTTAAATGTATTTGTGATATGCAAATGTTGTATTTATTCGTACAAATGTTATAATGGATTATATTATTTATATGAAATCAAATGACGTACTTGTGCTTGTGTTAAAGTATATCTATATGTTTGGTATGTGAAATGGAATATACTTGGTTATGAGTTTAACATTTGATTTTCATGATTAATTGGTTGTATTGTTTGAATAAAAATATGAAATATAGAATCAAAGTATGTTAGTTTGGTTAAAAATTTTAATAGATGATTAACTTTGAAATGAAAGTCTGTTTTGAGTTGTATTATGATCGGTAATGCCTCATAACCCCATTTCGGCTACGGATAAGGGTTAAGGGTGTTACATTTGATTGGTATTAGAGCTACAGTTTAGTCGATTCTAGGACTAACGTAGCATGTGTTAGTCTAGCTATACATGCCAAATTTTATACTGTGATAGTGTGATGACTTCTGAAACTTGAAAATGTGTTTTCGTATAGTAAATGGATCCCGATAGAGTCGTAGCTGATGATGTCGAGAGTATAGCGCTTGCTCCCGCTCAAGGGACATCGCCGGTTGATTCTCGGTCGACTTCATGTAGCCATGAGGGAGAGGCTATCAAGCCTTTTATCAAATGATGAATGATTGGTTTACTCAGTATATCTGGACAAATTCGGCTACATAACAACCTCCACCCTGACTAATCCTTCCCCGATACCTGCTACACCATAAGTAATTGATCCGTTGAGATTTCATAAGCCTCCTGTTGATAAAATCAGAAAACACAGGGATGAAGAATTCAAAGTTACTGATGATGATGATGCTGAGTGAGCTGAATTCTAGCTTGATAATACTATTTGCGTGTTTGATGAGCTATATTGTACCTCGGATGAATGTCTAAATGTGATATATCTTTGGTACGAGACACCGCATATCACTGGTGGAATACACTAGTATCGGTGGTTCTGAAAGAACGGGTGACTTGGGACTTCTCTCAGATTGAGTTCCATAAGAAATACATCAGCCAGAGATTTATTGATCAGAAGCGCAAAGAATTTTTGGAGTTGAAACAGGGTCGGATGACCGTGACAGAATATGAACGGAAATTCGTGAGACTCAGTCGATATGCCAGAGAGTGTGTTTCAACCGAAGCTATCATGTGTAAAAGATTTGAAGATGGGTTGAACGAAGACATTAAATTGCTAGTTGGCATACTTGAAATAAAATAATTCGTAGTAATGGTTGAGCGAGCCTGCAAAGCCAAAGAGCTTGGAAAAGAGAAAAGAAAAGCTAACTTTGAAGCTAGAGATTCACATAAGAGATCATCGAGTAAGTCATTTTAGTCGGCATCAAAGAAGTTTCGAGATGATTTTAGCAGTTCTAAGGCTACTTCTGGTTATTCTAGATGGGATCGGGATAGACCACCTATGAGCTCGAGAGCTACATCTGTAGCTAGTGTTGGTAATGTTAGATCGAATCAACCCGAGTGTAAACATTATGGTAAACGATATCCTGATAGTTGTAGGTTGCACGATCGAGCCTGTTTTAAATGTGGATCGACGGATCATTTCGTTCGTGAATGCCCTGAGTTAGCTGAACAAAATCCGGTACAGAATATGAGATCGGGTAACACTGTAGCTTGAGGAAGACCACCCAGAAATATGGGTAATGTGAGTAGCAGTCAGAGAGGGACTAAAGATACAGTAGTTAGATCCGAGGCTCATGCACCTGCCAGAGCCTATGCTATATGCGCACGTGAGGAGGCTTCATCCCCAGATGTTATTACTGGTACATTCACTCTTTATGATACTAGTGTAATTGCATTGATTGATCTTGGTTCGACTCATTCTTATGTGTGTGAGACTTTAGTATTCAATAAGACTTTGCCTGTTGAGTCTACTGAGTTTGTGGTTAGGGTATCGAACCCCTTGGGTCGGTGTGTTCTGGTTGACAAAGTGTGTAAGAATTGTCCTTTGATGATTCAAGATTCGTATTTTTTGGCTGATTTGATGTTGTTTCCATTCGACGAGTTTGATATAATTCTGGGTATGGACTAGTTCACTTTGCATGATGCTGTTGTAAATTGCAAAAGAAAGACTATTGATTTACGGTGCCAAAATGATGAGATTATTTAGATTGAATCTAGTGATTTGAATGGTTTACCAGCAGTGATATCTTCGATGTTAGCTCAAAAATATGTGAGAAAGGGTTGTGAAGCTTACTTTGCATATGTGCTTGATAGTAAAGTGGCTGAAAGAAAGATCGAATCAGTACCAGTTGTGTGCGAGTATCCGAATGTGTTTCATGAAGAATTACTGGGTTTTCCACCTATTCGAGAAGTAGATTTTGGTATTGAATTAGTGCCTGAGACAACTCCGATATCGATAGCTTTGTATAGAATGGCACCTACAAAATTAAAAGAATTAAAAGCTTAGTTGCATGAGTTAACAGATAGAGGTTTGCGCGACCGAGTTTCTCTCCCTGTGGTGCACTAGTTTTATTTTTGAAAAAGAAAGATAGAACTATGAGAATGTGCATCGACTATAGACAACTCAATAAAGTGACTATAAAGAATAAATATTCGTTGCAACAAATTGATGACCTGTTTGATCAACTGAAAGGGGCTACAGTGTTTTCGAAGATAGATTTGAGATCAAGCTACTATTAGTTGCGAGTTAAAGACTCCGATGTGTCGAAAACTGCTTTCTGAATGAGGTATGGACATTATGAGTTTCTGGTTATGCCTTTCGGACTTACTAATGCACTTGATGTTTTCATGGATTTAATGAATCGGATCTTCAGATAGTATTTGGATCGATTTGTGGTTGTGTTCAATTTTGATTTATTCCCGTGATGAAACCGAGCATGCTGAACATCTGAGACTTGTGTTATAGACTTTACGAGATAAATAGTTGTATGCAAAGTTCAGTAAATGTGAGTTCTGGTTACGTGAAGTCAAATTTCTAGGACATGTTGTGTCAGCATCGGGTATTCGGGTTAACCCGAGTAAAATTTCGACTATACTTGATTGGAAACCTCTGAGAAATGTTTCTGAAGTCTGAAGTTTTCTGGAATTACCGGTTACTATAGACGGTTCGTGAAAGGTTTCTCTATGATTGCAACCCCGATGGCGAAGCTACTTCAGAAAGATGTTAAGTTCGAGTGGTCAAAAAAGTGCCCGAAAAGTTTTGATCAGTTGAAAGCCTTTTTGACAGAAGCTTCAGTGCTAGTTCAGCTAGAATTGGGTAGAGAATTTTTCATCTATAGTGATGCATCTTTAAATGGTTTGGGCTGTGTTTTGTTGCAGGAAGGCAAAGTTATAACTTATGCCTCGAGACAGTTAAAGCCGCATGAAAAGAACTACCCGGCACACATTGAAAATATGGCGTCACTATCTGTTCAGTGAGAAATGTCATGTTTATTCGGATCACAAGAGCCTAAAATATTTGATGACTCAGAAAGATCTGAATTTGAGACAACGCCAATGGTTAGAGCTGTTAAAAGACTATGAGCTTGTGATTGACTACCATCCAGGAAAGGCTAATGTTGTTTCTGATGCTCTAAGCCAAAAATCACTATTTGCTTTGCATGCAATGAATGCACATATGGCTATGTCTGATGATGGTTCGATAATAGCTGAATTAAAAGCAAGATCATTATTTATTCAACAGATTTAGGATGCTCATAAAGTTGATAATGATTTGTTAGCAAAACATGTCCAATGTGATTCGAATGTTGGTTCAAAGTTTCAAGTTGATGCTAAAAGTTGTGTGAGGTTCATAAACCAAATATGTGTTCCGAGAAATTCAGAGTTGATTCAGATGATTTTGAATGAAGCTCATAGCAGTCGATTATCTGTTCACCCAGGTAGTACAAAAATGTATAATGATCTGAAACAACTTTATTGGTGGCATGGCATGAAACGATACATATCTGACTTTGTTTTGAAGTGTTTAGTTTGTCAACATGTAAAAGCCGAGCGTCAGGTACCTTCTGGATAGCTTCAGCCGATCTTGATACCTGAGTGGAAATGAGACAGAGTTACGATGGATTTTGTTTTCGGTTTGCCATTGACACCAGGCAAGAAAGATGCAATCTGGGTTATTGTCAATAAATTGACTAAATCGACTCATTTTGTTCCGGTTCACACAGATTACTCGCTTGATAAGTTAGCTGAATTATATGTTCCTCAGATTGTGAGATTATACAGAGTACCTATTTCTATTGTTTTGGATAGAGATCTGAGATTTACATCACAATTTTGGAAGAAACTACAAGATGCACTAGGTACAAAATTACATTTCAGCACAGCTTTCCATCCGCAGACAGATGGACAGTCTGAATAAATCATTCAGATACATGAGGATATGTTGAGACGTTGCATTCTCGAGTTCGAAGGTACGTGGGAACGGTACCTACCTTTGATTGAATTTATGGACAATAATAGCTTTCAATCAAGTATCGAAATGGCACCTTACGAGGCTTTGTACGGTTGTAAATGTTGTACACCATTTTATTGGACTGAGCTTAGTGAAAATAAGATACACGAGGTCGATTCAATCAGAGAGACTGAATAGAAACTAAAAGTAATCCGTGAAAGTCTGAACATAGTGGCAGATCATCAGAAATCGTATGCGAACTTGAAGCAAAAAGATATAGAGTTTCAGATCGGGGACAAAGTATTTTTGAAAGTCTCACCATGGAAGAAAATACTTAGATTCGATCGTAAAGGCAAATTGAGTCTGAGATTTATTGGGCCGGTTGCTTATAGACTGTTGTTGCCACCTGAGTTAGAAAAGCTCCATAATGTATTTCATGTTTCGATGCTTCGTAGATATCGATCTGATCCCTCACATGTGATTAGTCCATCAAAGATTGAGATTAAGTCTGATATGACATATGAGGAAGAATCGATTCGCATTCTGGCTCGCAAGGTTAAAGAATTGTGAAATAAGAAAATTCCGTTAGTGAAAGTATTGTGGTATAAACACGGAGTTGAGAAAGCAGCGTGGGAGTCAGAAGATGCGATGAAGGAACGTTATTCAAACCTATTCACTGGTAAGATTTTCGGGGACGAAAATCCTTAAGGGGGAGAGTTGTAGCCCGATTTTGACCCTATTCGAAACAGAAATTTTGGGACCACGAATCCGAGTCAAAAAATATTTTAATATTATTTTTTGTGTTTATTATGTGTGAATTTATATCTGTAAAATTTTCGTTCTTTAATTTTATCATTTGAGTGCCCAATTTAATAAAATGGCTTAATCGCGTAAAATAAAAATTTGATGGTTAATTTTAAAAGGGTTGAATTGATGATGTCTTCATTGCATGATGTATTTATGTTGCAATTTTCCCATGATATAATTATATGGACGGTCATAACCTTATTATATAATGGTTTCATATTTTATAATAAAGGTTAAATATGTAAATTATTTAATATGTTAATATATCATAAAACATAAAATAATTATAATGTATTCATATTTTTTTCTTGGCGACTGAAACTAAAGAAAAGAAAAAGAAAAGAAAGCTTTTAAGGGTTCGGCCATTTGATAGCTTAATCAAGGCATGTAACTAGCTCGGTTTTTGATAATTTTTACGTTTTTGAGATCGTTGCAGTGTAATGTACAAAGCCCATGCTTGAATTTCTGATTTTGATGAATATTTTGAGTTATTCCATTATTGAATATTTGAGTTTTGTGATGTTAGTTGATGAAATATGAAATATATGTTTTAGATTAACATGTTTTGTATTGGAATTTTTGATAATTTTGAGTAATTAGGGCTTAATTGCAAAAATGATAATTTGAGGGACTAAAATGTGAAATAAATGAAATTTATGGACTTGTATGAACATAAGGAAGATTCGGACTGAGCATGGTATATGCAAATTTTGCATGTTTTGTGTTTTAAGTAATTTGGACTAAATTGAAAAAAGTGTAAAATGTCAGAGGTAAAATAGTAATTTGCCCATTTATGTGTTTTTGGACTAAATTGAGTGAAAATATGTTTGAATGAGTTTAATTTGAATATGTTTAGATCAAGAACCAAAGAAATCAGATTTGGATCGGGGGAAAACTAAAGTTGTCGATTAGCCGTCCCGTTTTGATTTTCATTGTCCGAGGTAAGTTTATAAGTAAATAGATATTGTTAATTTTAATTATATATGAGTTTATATGCTGAAATTAAATTATGTGAGATTATATATGTGAAAGCCGAATGTGAATATGCTTGGGAACTATGTTTTCGAGTTTGATTCGATTGAGTTACGATGTTCGAAAGTCCTGTACGAACCTTAGGAATAGCTAGGATATATGTAAAACCTCTCGCTTGTATCCAACGCCGGGAAAGGGTTTGAGGTGCTACCAGATTTAAACTCAACCAACTATATAAAACTGGGCCGTAAAATTTTGATCAATTTAAAACTTTTCATTTCACATACATTTTGTACCTTAAACGGGCTCACGAGGCCCAAAACATGCATTAGAGACGGTTCGAGACTAAACTGAGAACTTAAGAAAAACTTGGAAAAATTTTATGCTTTAAGGCTCCATACGCCCGTGTTGGTATAGGGCACATGCCCGTGTGCTAGGGTCACGATGTGTCCCTAACCCGTGTCTAAAAACTTGGACATTCTGCCAATTTGGTCATTAACAAATTGAAGCCACACGGCCAAGGCACACGCCTGTGTCCTATGGCCGTGTCCTTCACACGGCTGAGACACATGGTCGTGTCTCTTGCTCGTGTACTTACTACCATACACACTGACTTCAAAAACTTAGGTGCAGGGGACACACGGCTGGACAACATGCCCTTGGGGGTGGACCGTGTGGACAAATACAAGGCTATTTTCCAAGCCATTTTGTCACCCTCACATCACATGCACACATACTTAAACAATAGCATACAACATGGCAAAATTAGGCACTTAAACATTCCTAACATGTCATGACCACGACAATTTCACATGCAACCAATATCATTGATTTTACCTTCATCTTTACCATATTAATGCTATAGCTATCAACATGTCATCAAACCTCATTTTCATCACTAAGCATTCATAATCACATCCACATACCATTCATACCAAGCCATTAAAGACTTTTCATAAATAAATAGGTTTACCAACCCCATAATCAAAACAAGCCAATACATTTGGCTAAAGCAATACCACATACTCAAACATTTAAACTCCTATACATGTCATAGACTCAAAGTACTTGAAATCACTTACACCAATAGCGATAGCTTGACAGTGTGATAATATCTCCGACGAACTCCAACCCGAGCTAACCTGGCAACACTAGAGAACATGGGAAAGGAAGGGGTGTAAGCTTTATGCTTAGTAAGTTCATATGAAAACAATAAGCAACTCATTAACATGTTTTATCAATGCTCCCAACATATTCTCAAGTTCATGATAAGCTGTCTTCTTGTATAACAATCAATAAAATATTTATATCTGGAGCTACGAAACTCCAAATTAAGTCCTATTAATTTTCCTTGAAACTAGGCTCATGTACCTTTGTACCATATAATTTTCATAATTTTTGTTTTAGCCAAATAGTACAGTTTATTCCTCAAAGTTACCCCTGATTCACTATCTGACAGTTCTGACCCTTTTTCACTAAAGTTCAATTATCTCATAGCATAGAACTCGAATAATGTTCTTGTCCATTTCTTTTGAAAATAAACATATTAAGGATTCTAAAAATATAAATTATAACTCATAAATATTTTTGTACAATTTATAATGATTTTCTCAAATCAGAACAGGGTATTTCGAATTCATTCTGACTCTGTCTCACACAACTTCAAATATCTCATTATAGGTAATTCTTTTGCTTACAAGGTTTCTTTTATAAGAAACCAGACTCAATAATATTTAATTTCATATTTTATTCAGCCTCTAAATCATTTTCCACTATTTTTAGTATATTTTTAAAGTTGGACTATGGCTGCTGTCCAAAACTATTTTTGTGCAAGTGAACGATACTAAGTTTATCACACTATATTAATTCATTTCCACCATATTGGTAAGGATACATATTCATACATCATAAGTATAGACCTATAATCACAAGGTCATCACAAAATCATTCTCATAGGCATGAATTACCTATTTACATTTTCATCAAATGTACATTATAAACTGAAATCATTTCTCATGAGCTTGGCATACATACCTGTGTTACTCAACATGCTCATTTTCATTCCTTACTAATCATATAACATGGTTTGAATTCAAATTTCATCAATTCCATGTAAGTACCTGTACCACTCATAATATGGTCGTAACCTTTCTCATTTAGCTTAAACCGTAACTCTCACTGTTGAACCATTCGAAAAGCTATCGGATATTCACTAAGTCTCAAATATAGGGTTTAATGCCGATGCCATGTCCCAAACATGGTCTTACGCTGGTACATCCATCAAGTCGATGCCATGTCCCAGACATGGTCTTACACTGACACCTCTCATAGCCGATGTATGTCCCAAACATGTCTTACACTGGCTTACATCTTGATACTGATGCATGTCCCAGACATGTTTTACACTAGCTCTCGTCTTAATGTTGATGCCATGTCCTAGATATGGTCTTACACTGGCTCTCATAATGTGGCCGACGCATGTCCCAGACATGTCTTACTCTGGCACACAAATAACCCGAATGTCATGGCATGAATATCCGAATTGTTTCTTAAGGTTCAAACGAGAATTCTACTATCTCAATATCCATCATACATAATCATTTCCACAACCAAACAATTCATGCTATAACAATTTAAACACATATAATAACAATGTAGTTGTATTATTTACATACAACTTACTTGTTTGAATGGAATATCATATTCCATTGAATTTCTAATGTATTCTACCATCACGTGAATGTTATTAACTTTTGACATCACTTTCATCATGCTCCATATCATCAACATATAATTCAATACAACTGAGGCAAGATAGATTCAAGTATATTAACAATAACATGAATAACATGCTTATTTAGTCATACGAACTAACCTCGACACCAAATTGGTAAAAGAGGCCTAAACATCAATTTCTCGTTTTTCCTCGTTCTAAGCCCGAATCTCATTTTTTTCATCATCTATAACATCACATTTAACTTATTAACACAATATACTAATCAAATTAATCCAATGACACATTTTGGCAAAATTTTTGATTTTTCCCCTATACTTTGCCAAAATTACCAAATTCCCCCTAGGCTCGCAAAATGATTTTTATCATATTTTCTTACTCATTAAGCCCAGACAAACCATTTTCATAACTATAGCAACTCATAATTTCAACTATTTCACACATTTACAACTTATTTTACAACTTTGCAAAATAACCCTTTTTAGGTGTTTTCAAGCAAATTTCCTTCATAAAAGTTGTTAATAACTCAAATAAGACTCATATTCTTCCACAAAAACTTAGAAAACAACACATATGCTTTCATGGAAAAACCCTAGACTCTTAATCATTTTGCAAAATAGTCCTTCTTTTGAAAGCTCATGCTTTAGGGGTTCCAAAAATGTAGAAATCGTCAAGAAAGACATTAAAAATTACTTACTAGCATGGGAGTTTCTTTGCTGAAATTTTCCAACTTCAAATCCCTTTTCTTGGCTGGAAAAATCGGTGGAGAGAAGATGAAGAAAAGATGATATTTTCTTTTCTTTATTTTATTACTTATTTGTCAAATAAGTCACCCCACACTTACCTAACCTATTTGACCTTTTAATTCCTTGTCTCATGGCCAACCATACTAATTTCACATTAAAACCCCCCAATTTAAGATACAAGGAAATTTAACACATTTGGGTATTAAAACACAACTTTTACTTTTTACGCGATTTAGTCCTTTTTCGAAATTGGAATAGAAATCGCTAAAATTAATATACCAAAATTTTTATGCACCTTTATAAACATGATATATCACATAAAATAACATCAAAATAATTTTCTCCAACTTCGGAATAGTGGTTTCGAAACCACTGTTCCGACTAGGCCCAAAATCTAGCTGTTACAATATATATGTCATGACATAGGATCCGATATATGTTCTCGTGTAAGACCACATCTGGGATGTTGGCATCAATATATATGGTTACGAGTAAGACTGTGTCTGGGACATCGGCATCGTATTTATTTCGTGTAAGAACCTATCTGGGACAGTGGCATCGATATGTGATAGCATGTAAGACCATGTCTGGGACGTTGGCATTGTACGATATATGTTATTATCCGAGTATCCTATTTAATTCCAAATGGTTCAACGAGCAATAATAAGTTAAGATCGAATGAAAATCGAGTTTAAAGGCTCAGGTATGTATTCATATTAAGTTATGAAATTATGGTAAGTTGAATGTTTGAATTGTTGATATAAATGTTACATGATAATGTGAGCTATATGTACGCATATGTGGAAGTATACCTTCGGTATACTTATGCATTTATGATGTAAATGAGAGTACATATGTATCTGAAAATCTATAATTGGCCAAATGTTAAGTATATATGATATTGCAAATGAAATGTATGTGCTTTCATATTTGAGCAATGGTGAAGTATATTCGGCCAAATATTATTATTGTATAAATATGTGATATTAAGGTTTAATTTATGAAGATATGTATATAAGAGATTAAATATTCAGTTATACATATATACATTGATAATATAGCTTTGAAAGTGTATGTTATTTTGATAATAGATACATGTATATACGGTCAAGGTAAAATTTGTATATGGAAGTATATGTTATATATGAAGTTGTTAACTTGAAAATAAATGTGATTCATGATAGCATAAATTAATTGTTTAAGTTAAGCTAATAATAACATTGAGCTATTTATTTGCTTATGACTTACTAAGCTATGATAGCTTACTATGTGTGTTTATGTTTGCCTCTATTTTATAG
Source organism: Gossypium longicalyx (assembly GCA_025698465.1). Lineage (NCBI taxonomy): Eukaryota > Viridiplantae > Streptophyta > Magnoliopsida > Malvales > Malvaceae > Gossypium > Gossypium longicalyx. The sequence goes on from CM046995.1 coordinate 52,434,759, forward strand.
ATTTTGGAGATTAGTTATGAGCTCGGAGATTGTCAGCAAAGTCCATCACACTATCGAATACTTTTGGTATTTTATAAGTTTAAAATTGAACTTATGGCAAGTATAAGCTAGGTTGTTTTTGGTCAAGTTTGAAGTATGTATATATTAAGCCATGCAAAAATGGCTAATATGTTATGTGAGTATAAGAAACTTTAGTAAAATTTATATATGTTATATGCTTAGGAAATGGTTGATGATTTTGGATATATAGGTGGTTGATTTGGCTATGGATATGCATGGATAAAAGTATATGTGGATTTGGTTGTTATGTTTGTTTAATGTGTTATTATGTGAATTGGCATTAAATGATATTTTGTTATGTCCGAACATGGTAGGAGTTTATTTTGATATGTTTACTACATGGTATGTAAAATTTATGTTTTGGATATATGCTTATATTTGGTTAATGACTTATTCTTGTGAAGTATAAACTTGTAACATGAACTGGTTTGGATGTTTTTATTATGTACTTGTGTACTCAGTTATATGATGAAAGTATATGAGATGGTTATAATCAACTTTGAGATTCAACACTTGCATATATATATATATTTGCACATGATGTATAGATATGATATAAATATTATCTCAAGGTGTATATATATATATATGGTGGTGTTTGGTTATGTGTTTCGGTTATGGAGTAAATGATGGATTCATATTGAGTTATAATATGTAATGCATTAGTTAGTAAAATGCATGCCATTTATATGCGGTGTATTGGTATATGCTTATGGTTTAAAATAATGATATGTATGACTATATGGATTTGTTAGTTATTTGAAAATCAATGAATATGTACAAGTAAATTTTGTTAGCCGAATAGATAAGAGATGAATATGGTTTTTGTAACGGTTTCAAATGACACATTATTTGAATGTTTTGGTTAATTTATCTTAGTGGTTTAATTCTTAAATGTATTTCTGATATGAAAATGTTGTATTTATTCATACAAATGTTATAATGGATTATATTATTTATATGAAATCAAATGACGTATTTGTGCTTGTGTTAAAGTATATATATATGTTTGGTATGTGAAATGGAATATACTTGGTTATGAGTTTTACATTTGATTTTCATGATTAATTGGTTGTATTGTTTGAATAAAAATATGAAATATAGAATCAAAGTATGTTAGTTTGGTTGAAAATTTTAATAGATGATTAATTTTGAAATGAAAGTCTGTTTTGAGTTGTATTATGATCGGTAATGCCTCATAACTCATTTCAGCAACGGATATGAGTTAGGGGTGTTACAAAATAGTCACCTACAAGCATTTATTAACAAACATATTAAAACACTTTTAAATACACTAAACTTAATAAGCTTTTCTTAATAAACTGTAAATAAACACATTTAACACTTAACTTAATTTAATAAACTGTAAATAAACACATTTAATACTTAACTTAATTTAATAAACTTTAAATAAACATATTTAACAATATGTTATTCCAGCAATTAAATAAACTAAGATAAACATTTATTCCATCAACTCAATTAACTAAAATAAGCATTTATTCCAACAACTCAATTAACTAAGATGAGCATTTATTCCAGCAGCTTAATTAACTAAGATGAGCATTTATTCCAGCAGCTTAAAATGCATGAAAGTAAATAAATTAGAATCAAGCTCAATGTGCTAGCATCAAGCCGAATTGAGCTCTATTGAGCTGGGTAAAACCCAGACTGAACTCGTTGAGCTGAAATTAAGTTTCATTTTGTACTTGGGACTTTAGTGTTTAGACCATTCCCAGTGTTGTTGATTTAAATCATGATAGGATGCGGTCGGGATCGCATCAGGCCGAGTATGAGGCCGAATTTCTGAGATTGAGCCATTATGCGCGAGGTATTGTGGCATTTGAATATGGGAGATGTGTTTGTTTTAAGGACGGCCTTAGGGATAATCTGAGGGTGCTGATAGCTCCGTAAAGTGAGCGAGAGTTCTCTGTTCTGGTAGAGAAGGCGAAGATCGCTAAAGAGGTTAAGCGTGTTGAGCGCCAAAACAGAGATCGTGAAAGAGGTATGAACAAGAGGGATTCAGAGCCCTCGAGTTCGGTACAGAGCCCTAAAAAAAAGGCTAGGACTGATGGGCCAGTTAGAGGTAGGCCCCCTATTTCTCCTACTGGATTGTAGCCGTGTGGAGAATTTGGTAGACACTATCAGGGCAAGTGTTGAAGGAGGATTGGGGAGTGTTTGAGGTGTGGGTTATTAGAGCACCACATTCGAGAGTGTCCGCTGAGGGTCGATCAAGTGCAAGCTCTGGGTTCTGGTACTGTGCAACCACTGAAGGGCTATGGTCAGGCTAGGGGTGGTAACGGTATGGGTCGTGGACAGAGGGCACCAGGTAAAGGTGCTGGACAGACTGAGGCGAGACAGCCTGCTTTTATTTATGTTGCTCGTCGCCAAGAGGATAGAGATGCTCCAAAAGTCATTACTAGTACGTTCTTAATTTATGATGTACCTTATTTTGCTTTGATAGATATAGGTTCCACACATTCCTATATAGCTAGTACTGTGTCTGAAAACTTGAGGATTTTGATTGAGAGTACTTCTAGTGAGGTGACTGTACTAAGTCCACTAGGGTAATCGGTTTGGGTTAGTAAATTGTATAGAGATGTTCTACTAGAGGTTCAAGGGTTGGTATTTCTAGCTAATCTAATAAAGCTTTCGTTTAGGGAGTTCGACTTGATTCTGGGTATGGACTAGTTGGTTATGCACCGTGCCAGTCTAAACTGTGCAACTAAGAGGGTCGTCTAGAGAATTGAGGAGGATAATGAGGTAGTCATGATTGGAGAGCGTCAAAATTATTTGTCTAATGTGATCTTTGCACTGGTGGCTGAGAAACTGGTTCGTAAGGGATGTGAGGCGTTCTTGGCCTATATTAGTATTTCCATTTCTGGGGACTCTACTATAAAGGACATCAGAACTGTAAGGGATTTTTTGAACGTCTTTCCTGAGGAGCTACCGGGTTTACCTTCAAATAGGGAAGTGGAATTTGAGATTGAGCTTCTTCCTGGTAGAGCTCCAATGTCTATTGCCCCCTACTGTATGGCACCGAAGGAGCTTACAAAGCTTAAGGCTCATTTGCAGGAACTTTTGGACCGTAGTTTTATCTGTCCCAGTGTGTCTCCATAGGGAGCACCGATTTTGTTTGTTAAGAAGAAGGATGGGACCATGAAGATGTGTATAAATTATCGGCAGTTGAACAAGCTGACCATTAAGAAAAAGTATCCACTTCCGATGATCGACGACTTATTTGATCAGTTTCGAGGGGCTTCTATGTTCTCTAAGATCAATCCCTATTCTGGGTATCACCAGTTGAGGGTTAAGAAGGCTGATGTGCATAAGACTGCATTTAGGACTCGGTATAGCCATTACGAGTTCCTGGTTATGCCTTTTGGGTTGACAAATACACCAGCCGCATTTATGGATCTGATAAACCGAATGTTTCAACCCTAGCTAGATCAGTTCATCATGGTCTTCATCGAGAACATTTTGGTATACTCGAAGACTGAAGATAAGTATGATGAACATTTTAGAGTTGTGCATTAGATTTTGCGTGAGAAGCAACTGTACACTAAATTCAGCTTTTCTAGGGCACGTGGTATCTATTGAGGGAATCCGATTGATCCTAGGAAGATTGAGGCTGTACTAGATTGGAAACAACCTAAGAATGTATTTGAGATCCATAGTTTTCTGGGTATTGTGGGTTATTATTGACGGTTTTTGGAAGGTTTCTCACTGATTGCAGCGCCGTTAACTAAGCTGCTACGTAAGGGTGTTCCATTTGTCTGGACTGATGTACAGCAGGAGAGCTTCGAGATGCTCAAGATTGTTCTGATTGAGGCTCTTGTTCTGATTTAGCCTGAACCTGAAAAGAATTTTGTGGTTTACACTGATGCGTCACATGTGGGTTTGGGTTGTGTTCTAATGCAGGATGGTAAGGTTGTGGCATATGCGTCTCGTCAGCTCAAGATGCATGAGGCAAACTATTTGATGCATGATTTGGAATTGGCTGCCATAGTCTTTGCTTTGAAAATCTAGAGGCACTATCTGTACGGTGAGAGTTTTATTATCTACACTAATCACAAAGCCTTAGGTACCTCCTGACCCAAAAGGAGTTGAATCTTAGGCAGTGTAGATGGATTGAGCTGCTTAAGGATTATGACTGTACTATTGAGTTCCATCCTAGCAAGGCTAATGTGATGGCTAATGTGTTGAGCTATAGGGTAATGACTGATCTGAGAGTGATGTTAGCTTGACTTAGTTTGTTCGACGACGAAATTTTGTTGGTTAAGCTACAGGTTAATTTGACTTGGATAGAACAGATTCAGGATAGGAAGTTAAAGGATGAATCGTTGGGTCTTCGGTTTCTTCAGGTTGAGAGTGGCAGCACTATAGACTTTAGGCTGAATAATGATGGGGTACTCTATTGCTATTGTCAGATTTGTGGACTGAATGATACTGATCTGAGGTAGTCTATTCTGAGAGAGGCGTATAGTAGCCCTTATGCTATGCATCCCGGTGGGAATATGATGTACTGTGATCTTCGAGAATTGTACTGGTGGCTGGGTTTGCTGCAACCGGTTAAGATTTTGCTATGGAAGTGGGAGTGCGTAACGATGGACTTCATTTGTGGGTTGCCCCTAACACCCACAAAGAAGGATTCTATTTAAGTCATCGTGGATCGATTGACCAAGTCTGCATACTTTATTCCGATTAGGATCGACTATTCTCTTCAGAAGTTGGCAAAGCTCTACATTTCTAAGATAGTGAGACTGCATGGGGTACTGGTCTTAATCATTTCTGATAGGGATCCTCATTTCACTTCTCAATTCTAGAAAAAGTTGCATGAGGCTCTGGGTTCGAGATTGGACTTTAGTACTGCATTCCATCCTTAGACCGATGGTCAATCTAAGAGGGTGATTCAAATACTAGAGGATATGTTAAGAAGTTGTGTTATCGATTTTCGAGGCAGTTGGGAGGATTATCTGCCGTTAGCTGAGTTCGCCTACAATAATAGTTTCCAGTCGAGTATTCAGATGGCACCTTACGAGGTTCTGTATGGCCATAAGTGTCGTACTCCTTTATGTTGGACTAAGCTAGGCGAACGTCAAGTGTTAGGTCCTGAGTTGGTTTCCGAGACTGAGCATAAGGTTTGACTGATTAGGGATCGTCTGAAGGTGGCTTCTGATAGATAGAAATCTTATCCAGATCTGAAGAGACGTGAGATTGAGTATTCTGTGGAAGACTTCATGTTTCTTAAGGTCTCTCAGTGGAAAAAAGGTTCTGAGGTTCAGTCGGCAGGGCAAGCTGAGCCATAGGTTTATTAGGCTATACCGGATTTTAAAGTGTGTGGGACTGGTATCTTATCAGCTGGAGTTACCTTCAGAGTTAGACCTTATCCATAACGTATTCCATGTCTCGATGTTGAGGCATTACCACTCTGATCCTACTCATATTGTCCCTGTAGCGGAGATTGAGGTTAGGCCAAACTTGACATTTGAGGAGGAGCCGGTTCAGATTCTTGATCGAAATGTTAATTTTGAGGAGGAAGTCTATCCTGATAGTGAATGTGCTATGGTAGAATCATAGCACTGAGGAGGCCACGTGGGAACCTGAGGACTCGATACATCAGCAGTATCCTCATCTGTTCTGATCAGGTAAATTTTGAGGTCGAAATTTCTTTTAGGGGGTAGAGTTGTAACACCCCAAATTTTATAACTCTGCTTCTGTATGTTTTTGACACATATCTGAATTTGCTTCAGTGGTTAAGTGTTATGGGAGTGTCCGAGAGGCCTTAAGTTCAAGCCCTAGCTTGGGCAATTTTTGTTATTTTTTGAATTAAGCCTTATCTCTGTTTAGCGGGCTTATATTAAAATGTTTGTAAAATCTTAACAGAATAGGCCTGCTGGTTTGATGGATAAGTGAAGTGTTAGTTTGCTGATGTTTAAGTGTTCGAATCTCTGCACAAGGGTGGGAGATTATTTTTGCTCTGCTAACGGTGAGAGTTTCGGTTGAACCGAAATTCTGTGTTGGTTGAGATGTAGTGGAGTTGTGGGAGAGATATTAGGGATTTGGGGATGTGGTGGTTATCATCTTTCATTTTTATTATTTTGTTATTTTTTCAAAAAGAGCATTTTTCTCTCTCTTCCAGAATTATTTCCAAAAATTTGACGTTATTTCCCTTTTTTTGCTATCTACCACTTTCTGTCCCTTCTCCTGCGTGCCGCTGTTCTTTTCTGCTTTCTAATTGCTATCAGATTTCTGTATTCCGTCATTTCTAGTAAGTTGGTAGGTTCATTTCTGTTTGGGTTTTGGAATCGTTAGTTAATGAGTTTGTTTGGTGTTTAGGAGTGAATTAAGGGGATGAAGGTTTTCAATTGAGGCTTTAAGGGTGCGGAATTTCTATTACTCTTTCGAAGGTAAGAATCTTGATGGATTAAAGGGTTGTTTTTTTACGAGATAGTTCAGTTTCATATTGTTGTAAGAGGTTAATTCGGGGTTTGGTTGGTCAATTTTAGGTTCTGGTGATCTCAGAAGTGCTTTTGTGACGAAAACTTGCCAGGTGTGTACCCGAAAACACAGAAAATGAGATTCTACGAAAGCCAAAATTGCAAGTTATCGATACCACAAGGGCGTGTGGTTGCCCATGTGTGAATGACACGGCCGTGTGGTCGAAAAAGGCCAAACCGTGCATTAGACATGACCGTATGATAGCCAGGTAAACTGTGTGTGACACACGAGCTTGACCGATTTGGACCGTGTGGGCCACACGGGTGTGTGGGAATTTAGGCCAGGCCGTGTGATCCACACGGGCCAAGGTCAATCTGGGCGTGTGGGCCCACACAGGCAAGCAACATGGGTGTGTAGGCTTATGTTGCTACAATGTTTTCTAGGGTTGCACGGGTCACCCAGGTCAACTGTGAATCTATTGTAGGGTCGGTAAGCGCTACTTAGACCCTAAATCATGTAACCTGAATATATAATGTATGTATTGAGCATGTTAAAATTTATTCATGTTTACTGATCCGTATTTATGACTGATAACTGGAATCTAGCATGTGAGCATATATTTCTGTATGTTTGCACTAAGCATGTTTAGTTCATCTGCATTGGGGGTGGGATGATTAATTACTGGAGGAAGTGTACTGGAAGGCTTTCATGCCTATTATCTGGCAACTCAGTTGCAATATTACTGATATGTGCCGCATTCGATACGACTTGGTGTGTAGGGATAGTCAGAGATGGTGGGTAGGATATTGATTTTCTTTTACTGTATGCAAATTGTATCTAAGATAGGCTAAGGCCCTAATTTATACCTGAAACTATATCTGAATGGGCTAAGGCCTAAACTGTATCTGAATTTATAATGGGCTTAGGCCCAGACTGCATTTGACTGTTAATTGTTGTTTGACTTTATGCATGTCTTTTGTGGGGATTACATACTGAGTTTATGTAAACTCACCCCTTTCTATTTTATCTGTACAGGTAAACCCCAGACTTAGACGAATCGGTGCGGCGGATGACTCAACGATGACCACATGTTTATTGAACTGCTTTAATTTCATTTATGGTTTCTATTTCGTAGTTTTGATGTAATTTGGGACTTTTGGACCGTTTGTCTTTATTTCGGATTTTAACTGTTTTCATGGGCTTTTAAATTGCAAAACTCAACGGAAACTCGATTTTATTAAAAAACAGTTAAAATCCCATTTATGCCGAAAACAGTTATTTCATGGTTTTACAATTATTTAAAATTGTAAACCCCAAACTCGATTTCATTTATTGGATTTTAACTGTTTTCATGGGCTTTTAAATCCCATTTCATGTGACATTGCCAAATTTGACCATAACATCTATGCTGATTTGGGGTGTTACAATATTTCGTATGAATCAAAAGATGATTGAATTATTGATTACTCTTGTTATTAAAATGAATTGACTATGACTATTTTTGTGATCTTCTTTTGTCATCATCCTAATTAAGGGATTGAAACCAAAATATTTGATTGAGAAATATCTACTTGTGAGTAATAGAATATGGTAATTCTATTTAAAGCTCGTTATGGTTGGATGCATTTGAAGTTGCAAGTTTTTTTTTAACTATGAGTATAACTCTATAGTATTTAGAATAAGTTCTCAATTAATATTACGTGAAAAAATATTACTGATTAGAACTTGCAAGAGTATAAAAAATATGTGTGAAAAGTCATTAGTTATGTATCTATTGTACACCTGGAAAATAAGATACACTCTCAAAGTTTGCTATTAATAGATTTTGATTGGATTCAAAGTCTAATATTGGAGTTTAATCTGCTTACTTCTTAATAAAATCGTCAAGACTCAACGCAGAAAAAAATAAGATTTTGGCATATTCCCTAAAGCCAATATTGCATATAATTGTTTGGAATTTATATTTATTTTTTTAACTTAGTGACATTATAGACTTCACATTGATTTAGATATTTCCAGTAGTAAATGTCACAAATAGTACTTATATGTGGATACAAAGTAAAAGGAATGACAGTAAGATTATCAAATTGTCACAATTTATATTGATATTATTAGTACAATTGAAATGCATGTTAAAGTAAACTAGAAGTTTACTGATACAAATGCATTTATTACTTGGCGTGACCAATTAGACCATCTTGGATCATATATGTTACGAAAATTAATTGAGAATCATATGGACATTCATTAAAGAACTAGAAGATTCTGTAATTTAAAGAATTCTCATTTGATGCTTATTTTAAATTAAAATTGATTATTAGTGTAACCCCCTACCCGTACCCGAGATCGGGATAGGGTACGAGGCATTACCGGACAAACATACAACATCCAACCAAAATACGGGCTATAAAATTTCATTTTTATTTCAAAACATTCATTCACATGCACATAGTCCCTTAATTGGGTCTATGAAGCCCAAAACATACTTTATAAAGGTTTCGGAACTAAATCGAGAACTTTGGAAAGTTTTGGCAAAACATAAAAAAATTTCTCATTAAACAGGGCCATACGACCGTGTGGACGCAGGGGCACGCCCGTGTGCCATCAACACGCCTGTGTCCTCAGGCCGTGTAACTCTCTGTCTATGACGTCATCAAATGAGTTGAACCATACGGCCAGGCTACACGCCCATGCCACCATACCGTGTCCCTCACATGGTTGAGACACACGGCCGTGTCTCAGCCCGTGTAATTAACTCAAGCTATTTTCCAAGCCCTTGTCACTCTACATGCACCTACATGGTTTCAATAACATTCAACATTCTCTATTTTGATACAAATATATCATTTGCCTACCATCATGCATGTAATACACATTCTTACATTAACCAGAACTAGACATACCAGATCTTGCTCTCATTTTATACCAAGCCTAGACATACCATCAATTCACATACATAAAACAACATGCTTGACTAAGACATTCCACACCAATTTCATGTTTAACAACAGTATTACTTATTCTTACCTTACACCTTAACATTAAGAATATGGTCACATCTATTGATCATAATCTATCCAGTACATAAGCATGACATATCATACATTCGACCGTATCAAGACATCACCACGCACATACCATAGAACACTGTATCAAGTATGCATAATCAATTAGGTTTACAACCCAATGATCGAATATAAACCATATCACATGGCTATATACGATTTAACCATAATAAGCCAATACGTTTGGCCAACTCATACTAACAACTATCATAAAGACTAAATCTCTATACATGCCACTCACTTGAAAACACTTGAAGTTGATCGACGCTTCACATCAACGTTCTGATAGTGTGATATTGCCTTCGACGATCTCCAACCCCAATCCGACCTGCTAATACTAAAAGAAATGGAGAGGGGAGTAAGCTTTACGCTTAGTAAGTCCATATGAAGTTAATAAGTAATTTACAAACATGTTTCCTTAGGTAAAACAACTATAATTACACTTTTATTCATATTCCAGTCAAGGTGTCTACTCGAGTCATAGTCGATAAATTATTTATAAATCAAGCTAAAGGACTTCAAATTAAGATCTGTAAATTTTTCCTGAAACTAGACTCATATATCCTCTTACCATAAAATTTTTAGAATTTTTGGTCTATCAAATTAGTACAGTTTATTCATTAAAATTTCCCCTATTTCACTATCCAACAGTTCTGACCTCTCTTCACTAAAAATTATTTATCTCATAATACAGAACTTGGATAATGCTACCATCTATCTTTATAGAAAATAAACTCAATAAGGATTTTAATAATATAATTTATATCTCACAATAATTTTTTTACAATTTATAATGATTTTCTAAATCTAAGACAAGGGAGTCTAAAATCACTCCGACTTTGTCTGATAAGAACTCAAATATCTAATAATAAAAAATTCTTTTGCTTACATCATTTCCTTTATGTGAAACTAGACTAATTAAGATTTAATTTCATATATTATTAAGCCTCTAATTAGACTTTCACTATTTATGGTGATTTTTCAAAGTCGGGGCTACTGCTGCTGTTCAACACAGTTTCGGTGCAAAATCACAATAGCTATCATAAAATTCATTGTTGCTTTATACTCATAGGCATGATTTAATATCATACATGTATCTTTCCACAAACCATCATACTTTCATCAAATCATATAACATTACCGTTCATACATAATACACAAGGACATATATCGCTATAAATCATCATAGTCATACGAGCACATAATGACAAATACATAGCTTTGCTTTCTTGCACATATACATACCTTACTTAGCTTATTTCATATACATTACCCGTTGAACATTTGGAATAATGAACAGGATACTCGGATACAAATGCACCGAAGTGCCATAATCATAATATAGCACGCCTCTCAATAGGGCTACATAAGAGCACCCGGACCTAGCATGCATCACATAACCACGCCTCTCAACAGGGCTACATAAGCTCCCGAACCTAGCGTGTACCACATAATTACATGCCTCTCAATGGGGATACACAAGCTCCCGGACCTAGCATGTATCATGTCATCAAATAAGCTCATGCATACACAACTATCCTAGTGACATGTCACTTGTATCCTCACCTATTCCTAAGTTCAAACAGGATTTTCGGACTTTCATCTCTTTTTCGAACATTCTCGGAATATTTACCTCATGTCATATGGTATTATCATATACAAATACTAACATGGCAACACTTATAACATAAACATAAAACATCAAAACATAATATAGCAACAAATTAACCAAATAACATGTCAACCATATAAATGTTATTTAAACATTTAAAACATCAATTAAGGTATTTATTTGTACATGTACTTACATCTCATGTACTATTAAAGCAATAACATTAAAATACACATTGCATTATTAAATATCATATGAACTTACCTCGTATACGAAAATGGCCATTTTTACCATTTAAGTCCACTACTTGGTATTTTCTCGATTTTAGCTCGAATCTCGATTTCCTTGATCTAAAATTACAAATATAGCTCATTTATTACTCACATTATTCAAATGGGTCCATAAATCATATTTTTACAAATTTGCAATTTGACCCCTAAACTTTTGCATATTTTCACTTTTGCCCCAAGGCTCGGAAATTAAACTTCATCCTATTTTTTTTTATGTTTTATGACATGCTGATCATTTTTCCCTTTTATGGAAATATCAATTTCTCACTCTAACATGTACTTATGAACATTAGGTATTTTTACTGATTATGACGTTTTACTCGTTTTCACGTAAAATCGCTTAGCAAAAGTTGTTTATCTAACACCCAACACTCATTTTATACCATTACACATCAAAATGTATGCACATCACATATGGGTCAATTTTTAAACATGAACCCTAGCTCAAATTAATGGTAGAAATGGGTAAATCGAGCTACTATGATTTCAAAAATGCAAAGAACATTAAAAACGGGGCAAAGATGGACTTACAATCAAGCTTGGAAGTTTTACAAACCCTAGCCATGTCTTCCATCTCCATATACAGTTATGGCATAAGAAAAATGAAGAAGATGACATCTTTTTCTTAGTTATTTCGGCTTTATTTGCCAAATTACTAAAATACCCTTAATGAAAAATAAATAAAAACATACCATGCCATGCCCATTTTTGTCCACTAATTACAAAATGGGCTATTTACCAAATAAGGACTTCCAATTTAAAAACCCATTACTCACAAGTACTTAGTACCTTGGTGAACTAGAACACACATTTTCCAACTTTTTTACAATTTAGTCCTTTTAACTAAATTGAGTTCCCAAACATCAAAATTTTCGAACAAAATTTTCACAAAATTATTCCGTGAAATCGTAGGCCATAAAAATATAATAAAAATAAAATTTTCTTTGTCGGATTTGTGGTCCCAAAACCACTGTTCCGATTAGGCCCAAAATCGGGGTGTTACAATTAGAAACTCATTAGCTAAAGTTGAGATTTAATGTCTTGGATTTTTGAAATAAATATGGGCCCATTCGCACATCATGTGGATGGTTTTGATATTATATGATTTTAATAGATGCATCTACAAAATAATCACATATGTATTATCAACTTGCAACCTGTCGTTTGCAAAATTGCTTATTTAAATAATTAATTTCAGATTATACAACTAAGACAATTCATCTTGCTAATATTCACGAGTTTATATCTCAGCCTTTTATTGATTGAATTTGAAAAAAATTTGTAAAAACTTGTTGTTTATGCGCATAACGGTTTAGAGAAACTATTAATGGAATGCCTCTAATTAATATCTAAATCATTACTTATGAGAACTCAACTTTCTATTTCAACATGAGATCATGTTGATTTACGTGTTGTATGCATCAAGCTAATAAGTTATAAATACTCTCCATTACAATTGGTTTTTAGTTAAGAGTTAAATATTTCTCATCTTTGAATTTTTGTATGTGCATATATGTTTCAATTACTCCACCACAAGGCACAAAGATGAGCGAATCTTCAAATAAAGTTGGGAATATATATTAATTACAAGTCTCATTGTATTATTATATGTTTTAAATGTTTTGGAGATTCAATTATGACATGATTTGTGATTACTATTTTGATTCTATAGTTTTCCCGACATTAGGGGAAGAGAAATAATAACTTTTAATGAGTTAGGGGGAGAGTAATTTGAACCAAAAGTTTAATAATGATAACTTATTACAAGTTCCAAATATGAAAAATCTAATAAAATGATAAAGATGGTCATATAGTAAAGGCGGGTGCTCCAGAAGATACCCAAGACATAACTAATAAGTAAAACTCTAGAAGAGATTCAAGTAACTAAAATTGAAGATTAAAATAGTGAAAATAAGATATCTCGATAAGTTATGTCAATTCGAGAAAATATGAAATCGATAATAAAAGTGGTCGACAATGGTTTTGCATGCAATATTATTGTTGAAATAATGAAATAAAAGGAGGATCTTAAATAAATCTATTAAGAAATATAGACATGGAATAAATTGGTCAAAATAGAAAGACGCAACTTAAATACAATTAAATTCGTGGAGTTTTTACTAGTAATCCAAATACCTAAAGGTATAAAACTAGTGAGGGTACAAATGAAGTAGTTTTGCAAAAGCGGAAAAAAATATGAAGTTTTTCACTAAGCCTTGACATTGATTATGAAAAGATATAATATTCTTTTGTGGTGGATGTAATAACCTTTAGATATATTATTAAACTGACAGTTCATAAAAGATTTAAGTTGCATCTAATGGTTGTTGTTACAACCTTTTATGAATCACTATATAGTGTAAAGTTTATATTAAAATCATTGAAGGATTTAGAATGCTAGAAGCATATTGGAATTCTCAAGATATTGTTCATTTATATGAATTGAAATAATTTGAACATATGTGGTAAGTTTGACTTAGTGAATAGTAGTTGAAGGAGGATTATAAAATGATCCAAAATACCTATTTGTGTTTTTATTGAAGAATTATGATTAAAGTTTGTTATCGTTATTATTGAAACTCCTAAAGAGATCAAAGAATATTTCTCCAAAATTTTCCCTCACTCATGACTTTCAAAAGAATGGTGATATAAATGATTAGCAAAGACTTTCAAATGATCATTTGTAAAGCTAGTACTCAAGATTGAATATGTAGAATATGAGAAAGTATGTGATGTTTTCATGAGAGGGAGTAAATACGCGCTGTACTCTTTTTTCCTTAACCGAGGTTTTGTCCCATTAGGTTTTCCTGGTAAAATTTTTAATAAGGCAGTATATTGTGCATATTATAGATATGTGTACTCTTTTTCTTTCACTAGGAAATTGTTTTCCCACAGGGTTTTTTTATCTTAGTAAGGTTTTAACGAGACATATTATATACAAATGAACATCTAAGGAGGAGTGTTATGAATATTTTATTAAGTGGATGTCCATCAAGTTCTAGATAAGTTTTGATATACTTTAAATTCTAATAATAGTTAGAAGTAGATCTCTACTTCATTTATACTTCTTATGCCTATAAATAGAGACTTTGGAGGAGCTTTATAAATATTTCTGATTGATCAATAAAATATGCTCTCTCTTTGCTCTCCCATTCTCTTTGTTTTTTATTCTCTATATTTTATTTTATAACGTAAAACACTTTTTTGAATTGGAGAAGTTATTTATTGTTGATAAAAGAAGCAATTAACACATAATACTACATTCAATTAATACACGATACTATTAGAATTAATGTAGAAAAATTGGAACTAAAATAAAATAAAAACTATAATATTAGATTAAAATAATAAAAATTAGGCATAATATTTTATTACCTCATCATCAATTAAAATATTTTTCATTTCTTTCTTATGTTCACATTTTTCTGAATAAAGTAAAAGCTAATTAATTGGAATGGTTTTTACTTGTCAATCTCGATTTCAAACTCCATTCCATGTGACATCGCCAAATTCTGCTATAACGTCTAGGCCGCGTTCGAGGTGCTACATTTAGTGGTATCAGAACAAGATTACAAAACTCAACTGTAGATTTGGGTTTTAAAACTTGGTTTTGAATAAATGATTTTTAAATGGCTTGAAATATTTTTAACTGAGCATGTGGTGCACCGAGTCTCCGGTGCCGATCCTGTAAGTGTTCTAAAAACTCTAATAAGTTTTTGAAAATATGATTAGTTTATTCTGAAACTACTATAGGTAGTACACTGTACTGGAAACACTATAGATAGTGTATACTGAAAACAGTAGTAAGGCTGCGATTCGTGATAATAAACTCTAAACTTCTGGTACTATTTTACATAAAATATCTGCTAATAAATATCGAAACTGTAACTGATTCATAAAATTGTTAACACAGACAAGCTACGAATTCTAAAATGAGTACACGATGTATCCGCGGATGGGGTACTAGAGGCAGAGGTAGAGGTCGTAGAGGGGCTAGAGTCGAGTCCTAATCGTTAGGTAACATGCCGAATCTGGATACGAGCGAGATGTCAGTTTCACCTGCTATAGAGACTGGGTCTCATGATCACATGGTCGAGGACGACGCCTTGTCCCAAGCTATGCTGAGGATATTAGAGAGGGTCGCTAGGCCCAACATTGGATCTGGGGGCTGAGGGTCGGTTACAGAACAACTCCGGTCTAATAGGGCTGAGCTATTCAGGGGTGCCATTGGAGTCTCCCGTAACGTGGTCGAGTACTGGATGATGGCCACGAAAAGAATCATGGACAATCTGGACTTTACCCCTGAACAAAAATTGGAAGAGGTTGTTTCCTTGCTTCACGATGAAGCATAGCAATGGTGGCTGGCTCTTAAGGAGCGCACTCAGCCCGAACGACTGACATGGGATTTCTATAAGTCTGTTTTCCAAGGTAAATATATGGGGGCAATCTTCATCGATGCTAGGAGACGTGAGTTTCTGAATCTCAGACAATGGGATTGTTTAGTGGCCGAGTATGAGGCCAAGTTACTAAGATTGAGCCGTTATGCGCGAGGCATGGTGGCTACTGAATACAAGCATTGTGTTCGCTTCGTGGATAGACTCAGGGACAATTTGAGAGTTCTGATAGATCTGCAGAGGGAGCGTGACTTTTTAGCACTGGTAAAGAAAGCAAAAATCGTTAAGGAGGTGAAGCGTGCTAAATACCAAAACTGGGATAAGGAGAGAGGCAAAAATAAGAGGGATTCAGAGCCCTCGAGTTTTGCGATGAGGCCTAAGAAAAAGGCAAATCTGATGGGCCAATTAGATCTGGGACCCCTGTTGCACCTACTAGGATCACGCTTTGTAGGCATTGTGAAAGACGCCATCCGGGTGAATGTTGGAGGACGATTGGGGCTTGTTTAAGAGGTGGGTCTACTGAACACTGTGTTCGAGAATGTCCGCTGAGGGCCGATCAGGTGCAGGCTGCGGGTTCTGGTGCTGCACAGTTATCGAGGGTAGTTCAGCAACCGCCTAGGGGTCGTGGTTAGGTTAGGGGTGGTAACGACATGGGTCGTGGACAGATAGCACCGGACAGAGGTGCTAGACATACGGAGGCGAGGCAACTTGCTCTTGTTTATGCTGCTCGTCGCCAAGAGAACCGAGATGCTCCATATGTCATTACAGGTACATTTTTAATTTATAATGTACCTTATCTTGCACTGATATACATAGGTTCTACACACTCATACGTAGCTAGTGCTATGTCTGAAACTTTGGGGACTCTAGTTGAGAGTACTGATAGTGAGTTAACTATATTGAGTTATTTGGGGCAATCTGTCCGGGTTAGTGGACTGTATAGAGACATCTCGTTAGAGGTTCAAGGGACAGTATTTCTGGCTGATCTGATGGAGCTCCCATTTGGGGAGTTCAACTTAATTCTGGGAATGGACTAGTTGGTCAAAGAACGGGTGAGTCCGGACTACGCGACTAAGAGGGTCGTTTTAAGAACTGAGTAGGACAACGAGGTGGTTGTGATTAGGGAACATCGGTATTATCTGACTAATGTGATTTCAGTGTTAGTGGTAGAAAAGTTGGTTTGGAAGGGATGTGAAGCATTTTTGCCCTACATATGTGTTTCAGATTTTGGAGACTCTTCAGTTAAGGATATTAGAATTGTAAGGGATTTTCGGATGTCTTTCTTGAAGAACTACCGGGTTTTCCTTCGAGCCGAGAAATAGAATTTGGAATTGAGCTTTTGCTGGGTACAACTCTGGTGTCTATCTCCCCCTACCGAATGGCACCAAAAAAGTTTACAGAACTTAAGGCTCAGATTCAAGAGCTGTTAGATCGTGGGTTCATCCATTTGAGTGTGTCTCAATGGGGAGCACCGGTACTGTTTGTAAAGAAAAAGGATGGATCCATGCAGATGTGTATCGATTATCAGTAGTTGAACAAGTTGACGATCAAGAATAAGTACCCACTTCTGAGAATTGATGATCTGTTCGACCAGTTCAAAAGAGCTTCTGTGTTTTTCAAGATCGATCTACATTCAGGTTATCATCAATTGAGGGTTAAGAAGGCTAATGTGCATAAGACAATATTTAAGACTCGGTATGGACATCACGAGTTCCTAGTTATACTTTTTGGATTGACTAATGCACCAGCGGCATTTATGGACTTGATGGACCGAGTGTTCCAGCCCTATCTAGATTAGTTTGTGGTGGTGCTCATCGACGATATCCTAGTGTATTCTAAGACTGAAGACGAGCACGGTAAGCATCTTAGAATGGTACTACAGACTCTGTGAGAAACAACTGTATGTGAAGCTTAGTAAGTGTGAGTTTTGGCTACGTGACGTGACCTTTTTGGGACACGTAGTTTCTACTGAGGGGATCCGAGTCAATCCTGGTAAAATGAGGCTGTGTTGGAGTGGAAACAACCGAGGAATGTATCTGAAATCTGTAGCTTTTTAGGGTTAGAGGGTTATTATTAACATTTTGTGGAAGGGTTCTCCTTGAACGCAGCACCGTTGACTAAGCTTCTGCGTAAGAGAGTTCCATTTGTCTAGACTGATGCACAATAAAAGAGCTTCAAGAAGCTAAGACTGTTCTGACTCAGGCTTCTGTTTTGGTACAGCCTAAGCCTGATAAGGACTTTGTGGTTTACAGTTATGCTTCACATGTCGATTTGGGGTGTGTATTGATGCAGAATGGTAAGGTGGTAGAATATGCATCTCGTCAGGTTAAAACTCATGAAGCAAACTATTCGACGCATGATTTGGAATTGGCTGTCATTGTATTCTCTTTGAAAATTTGGAGGCACTATCTATAGGGTGAGAAGTGTATTATCTACACCGATCACAAAAGCCTCAAGTATATCATCACTCAGAAGGAGTTAAATCTTAGGCAGCATAGATGGGTTGAGTTGCTTAAGGATTATGATTGTACCATTGAGTACCATCTGGGCAAGGCCAATGTGGTGGTCGATACGTTGAACCGTAGGGCTATGACCAATTTGAGAGTGATGTTCGCTCGACTTAGCCTATTCGACGATAGAAGTTTATTAGCAGAACTTCAAGTTAAACTGACATGGATTGAGCAGATTCGAGGTAAACAGTTGGGGGATAAGTCTCTCAGGTTATGTTTTCATCAGGTTGAGAATGGTGGCACTATTGATTTTGAGATAAACAGTGATGGGGTACTTTGTTTCCGCAATCAAATTTGTGTACCGAATGATAAGGATTTAAGGTAGTCGATCCTGAGAGGGGCTCATGGTAGTCCCTATGCTATGCATACCAGCGGGAACAAGATGTACCGAGATCTTCGGGAATTGTACTGGTGGCTAGGGTTAAAGTATGATGTTACTGACTTCGTTGCTTGCTGTTTGACTTGTCAGCGGGTTAAGGCTGAGCATCAGTTACCTTCGAATTTGCTGTAGTCGGTTAAGATACCGTTATGGAAATAGGAACAAGTAACGATGAACTTCGTTAGTGGGTTGCCTCTAACACCCACTAAGAAGGATTTTGTCTAGGTCATCGTAGATTGATTGACCAAGTCTACTCACTTCATCTTGGTAAGGATAGACTTTTCTCTTCAGAAGTTAGCTAAGCTCTACATATAAAAAATGTGAGGCTGCATGGGAAACCTGTCTCGATCATTTCTTATAGGGATCTTCGTTTCACGTATCTATTTTGGAAGAAGCTTCATGAGGCTCTAGGTTCAAGATTAGACTTGAGTACTGATTTCCATCCTCAGACTGACGGTTAGTTAGAGAAGGTGATTTAGATATTGGAGGACATGTTGAGGAGCTGCATTATTGATTTCCAAGGTAGTTGAGAGGTGTACTTGCCGTTAGCGGAGTTTTCCTACAATAACAACTATTAGTCTAGCATCCAGATGGCACCTTACGAGGCCCTGTATGGTCGTAAGTGTCGCACTCCTTTATGCTGGACTGAGTTGGGTGAGCGATGTGTGCTGGGTTTGGAATTGGTGTCTGAGACTGAAGATAAAGTTAGACTGATTCGGGATCATCTAAAAGCAACTTCTAACAAGTAGAAGTTCTATGCGGATCTGAAGAGGAAGGATATCGAGTTTACGGTGGGGGACTTAGTTTTTCTCAAGGTCTCGCTATGGAAAAAGGTTCTGAGGTTCGGTCGCAAGGGCAAGCTGAGGCCTCAGTTTATTGGACCTTACCGCATTCTGAAATGTGTAGGACCTGTCGCTTATCAGTTGGAGTTACCTCCTGAGTTGGACCGTATTCATGATGTATTTTACGTCTCAATGTTGAGAAGCTACTCCTCTGATTCCACGCATGTTGTTTCTATTAAGAAGATTGAGGTTAGGCAAGACTTGACCTTCTAGGAGGAGCCGGTTCAGATTTTGGAGCGTGATGCAAAGGTCCTTCAGAAAAAGTCTATTCCCTTAGTGAAGGTTCTGTGGCGTAATTATAGCACTGAGGAGGCCACGTGGGAGCCTGAGGATGCAATGCGTCAGCAATATCCTCATCTGTTCTAATTAGGTAAAATTTTGATGATGAAATTTTCTTTTAGGGGGTAGAGTTGTGACACCCCAAAAATGTATATTTTTTTTTGTTTTTGTAAAAATATGACACAAATATCTGTCTGCTTCAGTGGTTAAGTGTTCTGGGTATGTGTATGAGGTTCCAAGTTCAAGCCTTGACTTGGGCAAATTTTGGTATTTTTACGAATAAAGCCCTATCTCTGGTCAGTAGACTTATAGTTAAAAGTTGGTAAAAATATATTAGAATGGGCCTACTGGTTTGATGGCTAAGGTGTGTGTTGGCGGGTGGGAGGTCTGGAGTTCAAGTCTCTGCGCGAGCAAGGGAATTGTAAGTTATGAGATATAGTGAATTTTGTGAGACAAGGTCAAAATGGTTTCGGGTTCCCCTGTTTTGACTTTGGAAAATTATCAAAAATTGTAAAAAAATAACTAGAGGCTTAGATTTATATGTTTAAACCCTTAATGAGTCTATTTTCAAGAGAAACAAACGGAAACATCATCCAAATTCCGTACTAAGAGATAAATAATTTTTAGTAAGGAAAGGTTAAAGCTGTCAAACAACAGAATTGGGATAAATTTGAAGATTTTACTGTACTTATTTGACAAACTATAAATTCTAAAAATTTTATGGTAGAAAGGTATTTGGGTCTAGTTTCAAAAACATCAAGCGGATCTTAATTTGGAATTCTGTAGCTCAAGATATAAATAATTTAGTAACAATGACTCAAGTAGACAACTTTGAAGGAACATATTAGTAAATAGTGAAAAAATATATGAATATTTAGCTAGCATGAGTTTCATCAAAAATGGGTCATGCGGCCAAGGCCAATTTGGGTCGAGTGGGCTACACGGGCATGTTGGCCCACATGGGCAGGCCACATGAGCGCGTAAGCCCATTTATCTGAAAAGTTGTCTAAGGTTGCATGGGTCGCCCAGGTCGACTGTGGACCTACTAAAGGGTTGGTAAGCCCTACTTAGGCCCCTATATGTGTGATCTGTCTGTCTAATTTTCGTACCGAGCATGAATTATGATATCTAAATGTATGTACTATAACTGCATAATGGCATGACATTTTTTGTATGTTGCATTACATCGGAGTGGGTTATTGTTATTTGAAGGAAGTGTCTGAAAGGTTATTAAGCCTGTTATCTGGTAGCTCAGCTACAAATTTTTTATTATGTGTCGCATTTCAGTACAGCATGGTGTGTAGGGATGGGTGGGTTGATTTAATCCCCACATGGTGTGTAGGGATGGACAGAGATGGTGTGTAGAGGCTGGTAGGTAGGATTCTGATTTCCTGCTATTGCATATTGTATCTAAGATGAGTCAATGCCCTAAATTATATCTGATACTATATCCGAATGGGCCAAGGCCCAAATAGAATCTGTAATGGGCTGAGGCCCCAAACTGTAATTGATTATTTCCTGATGTGTATCTGCATATATGTTTTCTGTGGGGATTACACACTGAGTTTGTGGAAACTCACCTCTTTTTCCGTTTAATCTGTATAGGTAATCCCCAGACTTAGGCGGATCGGTGTAGTGGAGGGCTCGACGGTGACCCCCACTATTGATTTGCTTTATTGCAGCTTTTGTTTTTATATTATTCTTGGGTATTTATTATTGTAATGTTGGGACTTTTGACCGTCTGGTTTGAATCTGGGATTTTATACTATTTTTATGGATATTTTTTTTGCAACTCAACAAAACACGATTTTACTAGAAACTAAGATTTTTGGTTTCGTAAAATAATTGGTTTCAAAAGCTTCTGTTTAAAAGACATGTTTTAAGGAAAATCAGCTAGTTCACACTTTTCTGAATGAAATAAAAGCTAATTAACTAGAATTGTTTTTACTTGTCAATCTCAATTTCAAACCCCATTCCTTGTGACATCGCCAGATTTGGCCATAACGTCTAGGCCTGGTTTGGGGTGCTATATTTTCACTTCAAATGAGTCGAATTCGGCTCCTTAACAAATGAAAGACATCTTTTTCACCGGTCACTGTTGATCATTCCAGAATATAAAGACTGCCAATCTTTTAACCTTTTATCAAAACGAGAGCCCTACAGGATACCTTAATGACGATTGACTCAATGTTAATTCTGCAACCCTTCGAGTCAAAAATTCCCAAGGAGATGAGATTTTTCTTTAAGTTAGACACATGCCTGATATCTGACAGTGTCTTAATTGTCTCATCGTGCATCCTGATTAGAACAATACCAATACCGATTACCTTACTGGGTCAACCATTCCTCATGTACACAACTCCATCTTCAACTAAACTATATGTGGAGAACCAACACATGTGGAAAAAAATCCTGAATCCAAGATCCACTCGGACGTAAGCTTGAAGTTTTCACTTGTTGACACTGACAAGAAATCATCACTTTTGTCATTGGTCAAATTAGTACCAACTAAATCTTCTTTGTTTCTCTCAGCAGCCCTTTTATTTCGCAGTTTATAACAATATGCCTTGATGTGACCTAACTTTTTACAATAGTGACATCTCTTCTCTCGCTTCCTTGATGCTACTAAAATTGAAACTTGCCTATCTGACTTGCTATTTGAACCAAACTCATTGTCGAGTTTGTCTTTGCTCAACAAGTGACCTTTCACATCCTCGAATAAGAGATTATCTCTGCCATAAATTAGGGTTTCCCTGAAAGACTTGTATGAAGGAGGTAAAGAGTACAATAATAACATAGTTTGATCTTCATTGTTAATCTGAACCTCAACATTCTTTAAATAATTCAAAATAATAATAATTTGACTGATGTGATCTCTGAGGTACTCATATTCGTTCATGCAGAACATGTACAACTGTTGTTTCAACACTAATCGGTTAGCTAGTGACTTTTTCACGTAAAGGATTTCTAACCTTTTCCATAAGGTGAATGTCGTTTTCTCTAGCAAAACCTCATGAAACACATTATTTGTTAGACATAATTGAATCGTGGATAGAGCCTTATTATCTAACCTATCCTATTATGATTTATCTATGTTTGCATGCTTCTTCTCTATAAGGACCTTTTCAAAATCGTCCTAAATTAAAATTGACGTCATCTGCACTTGCCACAAATTGAAATTTGTGATGCCATCAAACTTATTAATATGAAACATTGCTGTTGCCATCTCTAAAAGGGTTGATTGTGGAAATCGAACTAACTTTGATACCAGTTTGTTGGGGATAAACTTGATTAAGCAACGAACAAGTAAAATAACGAAGAAATTGATAAGATCGAACACAAATATTTTACGTAGAAAAACCCTTTCGAAGAGGATAAAAAATCACAGGCAAACATAATTTCACTAAAATGAAAAAAATAAAGAGTACAAAAGATGGAGATAAAACTAAATCCTAAAATCCGAAAGAAGACCCCTCAAAACGTTAACATAAAATTATCTGAAAGTTTGTAAAAGCTAATACCTAATTGTGTAATGGGTTATTTTTCTAGGGTGGAAGATGACCTATTTATATGCTAAATTTGTAGGTCAAATAATATTAAAATAACCTACACTAATCAGAGTTTAAGTGTGAAACTAAAAATAAAGTTTAAGTGGAGTTTAATTGGGAGAAGAAAAGCCGAAAAAAATGAGGCATAACTCCACAAATGCTACTTTTTTGAATATGCTAAAATACAAAATACCATTTATATAGCTAAATTTAAATTTTCGTTGATATATAACTCTAATATTAATTAAGTGATAATTAATAGAACTATAAAAAAGAATTATAAAAAAGAATAAGATTTAAGAGAATAAGGTATTAAATAATATATTTTTTTGATAAATTTTTAAATATATTATTAATTATTAAATTTAATTTTATTATTACTTAAAATATTTTATTTTAGAAAATATTTTTTTTATATTTATACGTTATTTATTAGTTTATGTAAATTTTAATTAAAGTTAAAGACTAGCTTTAATGATTAAAACATAATTTTAATTGTCAAAGGTTTTATGTGTTTTAATCTTGTTAAAAACAAAATTTCAAATATTTTGTAACTAATTATGCAAATTCGAATAATAAATATTCGAAGTGGTTTATAACCATCTACTCCGAATTTGCAACCAATAATAATTTTAATATGTATTATTCAATTCAAATTACCATCCCTATATCTAAGCAAACCAATTCTATTTAGCATTAAAAAGATCCGTGTAAGCAATACGACCTAGCCCAAGTCCTCATACATTTAGGATTATAGTTTTAGGCCTCGTATAAAAGTATGATACAGAAAATTCTCATAAAAGTTTGTAACAAAAAAAAAGTGATGTAATAATAAATTTTTGAAGGTTTGCCAACCTCAATAAAGAGAGTTTATGGGCTAACCTTTAATTTATTTGGGCTTTAGATTTAGAATTTTCAGCTGCTCAAATTACATATTTATTTTGGAGCAACCACTCCCTTTACCATGAAAATTAGGGTTTACTATAATATATATAAAAGTGTAACTATTTATACTTCATTATATTATTAAGATGACATTAAAATATATATTTTTTTATTTTTTAAAATAAAAGAGATATTATTTAAAATTAATTTTACATTAATTAAAATTAGGAATTACCATTATAAATACCCTTCAACACCTAAGCATTTTTAAACAAATATCATCTAAATAATCTCACAAAAATGGAAATTATTAGCATAAGTAAGTTTGAAATATCTCAAAAATAATGGAGTACTAAAGTAATGGTTTTTTAATGAGGAAATTTAAAGTCATATTCAAATGACAATGTCGTTGGATATAGATGATGTAGTAACCTATTTTTCAGTGGTGTTGAAAACGGTGGTTTTAGAACCCCATTTTTTGATGATCAAGTCTGTAAATATTATTAATTAATATTTACAAGTATTTTATATTGTTATATTGATTTTTGATATGGTAATTTTATTGAACGATTAGTAGTTAAGGTACAAGGACTAAATTGTAAAAAACGTAAAAGTTAATTGCTATTGTAACTGCCCGTTTTCAGTGAAACCGGAACAGTAGTTTCGGGACCACAAATCCAAAGTCAAAAAATTTATTTTATTATTATTTTATTGTCTACATTATGATAGTAATACCGTATAAAAATTTCATTAAGAAATTTTACCGTTTACATCCTTAATTTGATAAAAAGGACTAAATCGCGTAAAGTGCAAAAGTAGTGTTATAGTAGCTAAAGGTATTAAATAGCTATAGAACCTTAAAGTATGAGCCCTTATGTGGTAACTAGACTATTGCTTATTTAAGTGGACAAATATGAGCATTAAATTAAGTGATTTGGATGTTAATTAATAAGGTTAAAAAGGTAAATAAATAAAACAACTTAAATAAATTAAAGTAAAAGAAATATATCATCTTTCTTCTTCTTCACCAACCAAAAATAGGGCTTAAGAAAGCCATATCCAAGCTCAAATATTCGACCATCTCTCTTTTTGTGCATGTAAGTGCATTTTTGTCTCATTTTTAATGATTTTTATGTTTTTGAAGTCGCTGTAAATTAATCTAGCTAACTCGAGGATTGATTTGTAAAGCTGTTTAAAGATTTGAGTTTTTCCATGAATTAATATTGGTTTCTTTTATTGTTTGATGGTAGAAAATGGGTAGTTGTGGATAGATAAACAACTTTTGTTAAGTGATTTTTGGTAAAAATGTCAAATAAGGATTAAATTGAAAAATAGAAATTTTACATGGTATAATTTGTGAATTTATGAAATATATGGGCTGCTATAAGTATGTATAATAATCGGCTAGACTTGGGTAGTGATAAAATTACATGAATTTTATTTTTCGAGCCTAGGGACTAAATTCAAAGAATTAAAAGTATAGAGGTAAAATGGTAATTTTTCCAAAAATATGTTTTGGATTAAATTGAATAAATTATGTGTTGAATTGAGTTAAATTTATCGGTATAGATCCAGTTAGACCTCGTACGAAGTTATATCGGGGCAAAGAGAAAGTCTTTGATTAATAGCCTCTATATATACATATACTTGTCGAGGTAAGTTTGTGCAATTAAATTGTGTTTATATGTTTTAAATTGAAATATATATATATATATATATATATATTATGAATTGTTATACATAATTAATGATTGCATATCCAATGACGTACGACGATTACCGAGTCCCGTTTGAACCATAGGAATCTGTAGGATACATATGACATGTCATTAGGGTTACATGATTTAGTTGAGATCATGCATGTGTTGCGGATACTCCACAGCTCGGGAGAGCATACTGATTTATAGCTCATAAGAGCATACCGATTTATTGCTCGTAAGTGTAACAACTCGTTTTTAGTCAAATTGAAACAACGATTTCGGGACAACAAATCTGAGGTTAAAATATTTATTTGATTATATTTTTATGTCTACAGCATGTTAGTATAATTTTGTGAAAATTTCGTTAAAAAATTTTATTGTTTGAATGTTCAATTCGATAAAAAGGATTAAATTGCAAAAGGTGTAAAATTAGAGTTCTATAAGTTAAAAGTACTAAATGGTTATAAAATGCAAATATATGAGTACTTGAATGGTAATTAGACCATTTGAAATATGAGTGAACATTTTATGTACATGGTTTAAGTGATTTTTAATGGTTTAATTAAATGATATTTAGGTAATTTAATAATTAAGTTAGTAAAAAAATGAGAAAACAAAGATTATCATCTTTGTTTTCTCCCTTAGCCAAAATTTTCAACCTAAAACACCATGGGAATAGCTTGAAGAATTCAGTCATTCATCCTTGCTTGCATGTAAGTTCATTTTTGTCCTGTTTTTAATGATTTCTATGTTTTTGGAGTCGTTGTAACTTAATCTAGCTAGCCTAGGGACTAATTTACAAAATTTTTAAAGGTTTAGGGTTTTACCATTGATGAATATGTGTGTATTTTGATGTTTGATGATAGAAAATGAATGGTTGTTTTTAGATAAACAATATCTGTTAAGTGATTTCTGATAAAATTTTCAATTAGGGATTAAATTGAGAAATGTGATAAATTGTGTAGTAAATTATGAAATAAATGAAAAATATGGGCTTCTATATTAATAAGGGAAATTCGACTAGCATGGGTAGGGACTTAATTGAATGAATTTGTATTTTTATGAGCTAGGGACTAAATTGTAAAGATGTTGAAATATTAGGGGAAAAAGTGTAATTTTTCCATAATGTGATTTTTGGGCTAAATTGAATAGAATGATAATTGAATAAGTTAAATTTGATATTATATAGATCAAGAAAAATGAAGTTCGGATCTAGATCGAGGGAAAAACAAAGTTTTGGACTAGTCGACCCATTTCGTCGTTTTTGTGAATCAAGGTAAGTTTGTATGTTAATAAGCATTAATATAAATTTGTTTTAAATGTTTTATTATTGAATTAATTGTGAATACGAACTTACGATATATTCGACAAAGATTCAGCAATGTGAAATCCTGATTGAACCTTAGGAATAGATTAGGATACGAATGGCATGTCATTAGGGCTTATGTGTTTAGATGCTAGTCCATACGTCCTACCAGTGGCTAAGTTATCTGGCATGTGTTGCGGATTCTCGTCAGCTTTTGTGAGCATCACCGTGTAGCTACGTCACGACCGTCAGCTTGTGTAAGCATACCCATTGATAGCTTGTGAGTGAGCATTATATGAGATATGAGATTGAGATAGTTTTAACTATGTATTTGGCACTTAGGGTTCGAGATTCCTAGGTATTCGATATTATTCTGAATGGTTCAACGAGTATATCGAGGATATGGATGAGTATGAAATTGATATGAGTTGATACATGTATGTACATGAAACATACAAGCATTGAATTGAAGAAAGTTGTGAATTTCATATCTAACCTTGTGAATGAATATGTGACAGGTTTGTGGATCAATATGAGTTATGTTATGATATGTAAATTGCTTAAACTACTTTAAGCATACGATCTTACTAAACTTTATAGCTTACTCCGTTTACTTTTCCGTGTTTTATAGTGAATATCGAAGCTTGCTCGGATTTGGGAGTCATCGGAGATCTCATCACACTATCAAGCTTTCATTTTGGTACTTTTGAACTTGTGATTTTGGTTATATGGCATGTATAGGAATTATGGTCATTATGGTTTATAGTTTGGTAATGGATTTAGCCATTTGATTTGGCTTGTAAATGTTAAATGTTTGGTTATGTGTGTAACATCCCAAAATAGGGCCAAGTTGAACAGTGGTTTCAGGACCACAAATCTGACATTGAAATATTTTTTTATGATTATTATGAGGTCTAGAATGTGAAAATATGCATGTGCTAAAGTTTCATGAAGAAATTCTATGAGGAAGGTGTCCAATTGGAAAATAAGGACAAAAATGAATAAATTACAAAACTTGGATTCTAGAAGAAATTTGTATGAAATTGCTTTAGATTATTAATTAGAAGGTCTTAAAGAGCAATTTTCCCAATTTTTAAGCTTTTGGACAAAAATGGGTATGCATGGAAAATTTTGGAAGTTTAGTAAGGAAGAGCATTTTGGTCATTTGGTAATAAATGAAATAAAAAGGGAAAATGAAGGCAAAAATCAACCATTCTTCTCCCTTGTACCAGCCAAATTTCTC
This sequence comes from Gossypium longicalyx, assembly GCA_025698465.1. NCBI lineage: Eukaryota > Viridiplantae > Streptophyta > Magnoliopsida > Malvales > Malvaceae > Gossypium > Gossypium longicalyx. The sequence continues at coordinate 52,463,313 of CM046995.1, forward strand.
AAGCCCTCCATAGCTAGGGTTTTCAACATTTTCAATCTCAATAGTAAGTGCTCTCTAGCCCCGTTTTTAATGTTCTTCGTATTTTTGAAATCTCAGTAGCTTACTCTCTCCATTTCTACCCATATTTTGAGTTAGGGTTCATGTATGTAAAGTGACCCATGTGTGACATGTTTATTTTTTGATGATTTATGGAGGAATATGAAAGTTGGATGTGTGTTAAACATCTTTTCCTAGGTGATTTTCATGAAAAACCCCTAAAAGGACCCTTTAGCAAAAGGTACAAAATATGTGGTAGAAATGTGAAATAATGGAAAATGTGGGCTACCATAACAGGGAAAAACATTCGGCTAGACTTGGGTAATGTATAAATTTCATGCATTTCATCATACGAGCCTAGGGACTAAATCGTAAATAATGTAAAAGGTTAGGAGAAAAATGGTCATTTTGTCTGGGTGAAATTTAGACTCGAAAAGAATAATGTGAGGTATTAATGATTCATTTTTATTGCTATAGACCCTAAGGAATAAATCCCAGAGGTTGATCGAGGAAAACGAAAAGTTTCGAAATAATCGAAACGCGAAACCGAAACGAGTATCAGGTAAGTTCAAATAACTTTAAGTAAACTATTAATATGCCTAATTGCATGTGTTATGAATGTATGATAATTGGTTATAATAATGGCATGAAAATCCATAAAATGTGTTAATAATAATAATATGATAATAAATGTCCCGGTTGAAGTCAAAAGGGAAATTCGATGGATAAACCATGGTTTACATGACTTGAGATCCTGCATGTGTTGCAGAAAAGGATTTAGCTCGGATGGGTAATCCGTTGATCTTAAATATGTGAAGGATCTAACCTGGACGGGTGTTCCTTGAGTGATCGAGCCTCCCGAAGAATATGTGTGCATTGTGGATTTAGCCCGGATGGGTAATCCGATTAGGGTCTGAATTTAGCCTGAACTGGTAATTCAGATCTGAGCTCATTAGCCTGGACTGGTAATCCTGACATCACCCTATGAGTTTACATTACGAGGGATTTAGCCTGGATAGGTAATCCCGTCGTAAGATGTGAGGTTCGCGGGAGTGCGTACTTGAGATGATCGCTCTTATGACTTGACGGTAAATGGATAATCCATTGAGATTTTTGAGAAACTCAACAGGATTAACATGAGATATAAAAGTGAAAATGTTGGATGATGAGCTCATCTAAGACAAATTACATGGTGTATTGTTATGGGATTAACTTGTTGATTGAGTGCATGTGATAGGGAAACTATTTCATGCTTGTTGGTTTTATTGCCTAATATGGATGTATGCTAATTAATCGGTAAGTTTGCTTTCCAGTTATTCAGGCTTACTAAGCATGTAAGTGCTTACCTCTCTCTTTTCCCTGTCTTACAGAGCTCGAGGACTTGTAGAGATTAGAAGACAGTTGGAGAACCAACACACTATCACATTGTCTAGCTTTGGTATATTGATACTTTTACTTTGGTTAAATGGCATGTATAAGGCTTTTGTTTATTTTGTTATATGTGTCATTTGGTTGGCCAATGTAAAGGCTTAAATATTAAACTTAGTCTTTTTGTATATGGACATAAGACATGGCTCATTTTGTTGTAGGTTATGACCTACCAACCATGCATGTTTATGTTAAAAATGTTCTTGAGATGATTGAATGTGGTACATCATGAATGGACATATAGAATGTGCCCAAAACATTTGGAGCTGGATAGGCCATAATGTGTTCTAGTGGGATGGAAATCCTAAATACAAAAAGAGGATAATTGAGCATGTACATAACTAATAAGATGAGGTTAACATGCAATAGACCATTGATGATAATCCTTAAGTATATTTAGGTCATGTTAAATAAAATTAGGGTTCATTTATGTGAGTGTATGATAAGGGTGACTATTGGCTTGAAATTATAGTCTAATAAGTGTCCACAAGGGTAGACACACGGGAGTGTGTCTAGGCCGTGTGTGACACACAGATAGCCCCATAGGCGTTTGGTATTGCAGTGTGTCCCCTGCACCTAGAATTTTTAAGTCAGAATATATGGTAGTAAACACACAAGTAGAGACAGGGCTGTATGTCTCAATTGGGTGGAGGGCACAGTCTAGCGCACGGGCTTGTGTCTTGGCCATGTGCTCCTAAATGCATGCTGACGTCATAAACAGAATGTCCAAGTTCTTGGACACGGGCGATCACACGAGCGTGTCTAGGCTGTGTGAGGGACACGAGCGTGTGCTCGACCGTGTGAAAACCCCTGTAGATTCGAAATAGGAAATTAATTCAATTAATTCCACAGGGGTAGGGGACATGGACGTGTCCCAAAGCACACGGGCGTGTGCATTGCCTCCACACGTGCGTGTGAGGCTTAACCTAAAAAATTTTCCAGGAACTTTCTTAAGTTCTCGGTTTAATCCCAGACCATTCTCAATGTATGTTTAGGGCCTCGTAGGCCCATATAGGGACACTAATATGTTGTTTGATTGGTTTTAATTTGGAACGATATTTTATAACCCATATTTTTCAAAAACGTACGAGTATGTGTCTGGTAATGCCTTGTGCCTGGTCCCGATCTCGGGAATGGGTAAGGGGTGTTACAATGTGTATAGCCATGTAAAATGGCTTATTTTGGTATGTTTGGTGATGTAAATATATATGTGCAAATGGGCTTTTGGTATGTTGTGTATAATGGTTAAGTTAATGCTTGTTGTGAATTGGTATTTTAAGTACCAAATGGTTGAAATTTGAGATTGGTATGCTTGAGGTTTTAGGTGAAGCGATGCATAATTGAAAGTGACTATTTAGGTGATTTGAGAATGTGAAATTGGTATGAATTGAATGGCTTATTGTGATATTTGAGTGTCTTGTGGTTGTTGGTATGGAATTGGTATGAATTAGACTTGTTTGAGATTGGTTTGAATGTCTACTTATGTCATGTTATATGCCATTTGAATTGTGTAGGTGAATGCAAATTTGGATGAGTAAGATGGCTTGGTAAATATCTTATTTTTGTCCATACGGGCGTGTGTCTTAGCCATGCGTGACACACAGTCAGGTGACACGGCCATGTTTCCCCTGGTGTTTAATTAAAAACCAAGTTAGTATGCTCCACAAGGCCCAGCACACGGGCGTATGACTTGGTCGTGTGGCATAAGTAAGTATACCCTACAGAGTTGGCATGACCTAGCACACGGCCTGACACATGGGCGTGTGAGGCCATTTCGAAGGGTACATAGGCTAGTCACACGAGAGCGTGTGGTTGGCCTTATGACCTAAGTCAGATAGTTACACAGGGTTGGACACGGGCTGGGACACGACCATGTAATCCCATTTCGAATGTCCACACGGCCTGTGACACGGGCGTGTCTTTGGCCGGGTGAGACACACGGCCGGGCCACACGGGCGTGTGTCCCCTATATTTTGTAAAATATTCTATGTTTTCCAAAAATTTCCTAAGTTAACAGTTTAGTCATGAACCACTTCTAAAGCATGATTTGGGCAATGTATTTTGTAAAATATTCTATGTGTAAGCTATCCCGGGTATCCAACTGTATTCTAAATGGTTCAACGGGCAATGTTCTGAGACAAAATGATAAGAGTTCAATAGGAACTCTTATAGATATACATATGAACTACCTGAAAATGTGGTTATACGATAAATGGAAATTGATCAATGGTTATGTTCATCCATAATTATTGGTTCATATATATGGATTTACATGGCTGATATGGTTGGTGTATATGTGCCTAGGCAGTTGGCCAAAATGTGTTGGGATATGCTTTGTACTTACCTATTACTTGATTAAATGGTAAGTTAAATTCTAAGTTCTACGAGCTTACTAAGCTTAAATGCTTACTCTGTGTTATTTTTCGTGTTTTATAGTGAATTGGAGGCTCGTTCGGGTTGGAAGCTTGTCGGAGCTATATCACACTATCCATCGGCTCTTCTGGTACATTTGAATGTTTAATTTTGGTTATAATGGCATGTATAGGTATATTGGCTAATGTTGGCCTATATGTTTGGATTGTGTTTTGGTACTATGATGATGGTATGAGTTGGTTTTGGCATGTAAATATTAGATTTAATATGGTTGAATGATGGAAGATGAAATAATAGATGAATATGCATATTTTATATGGCTTGTGACTTGTTGAGAATTGGCAGTTTGTTTGAATAGCTTATATGACTATTGATGCAAATTATAGAATGATATTTTGGTGCCAAATGGTTGTGTTTTGGTAAGTAAATTATTTGGTATGTATTGGTGCAAAAAAGAATGCAAGTTAGTTGATTATTTGGTCAAATTGAATACATGGTTAGGCATGTTTATACATTGTCATTTGAGGTGCCTAAAGGCATATTGGTTTTATGAAGTTATACCATATGTATATATCTTGTTTATGCTTGATTTGGATGCCATGTAATGGTTTGTAAGTATGTGCAATGTCATATATAGGTATATGTCAAATTGGGTGAGAAAAATGGCTTTTAAAATGGCTTATTTTCGTTCACACGGGCATAGACACGGATGTGTGTCTTAGTCGTGTGTGGCACACGGCCAGGTGACACGGTCGTGTGTCTTCTGTAGCTTTCAAAGGGTTGCAAGTCAGACTGTTACACGGCTTAGCACATGGCCTAACACATGGGCGTGTGGGGTTACTTCGAAGGGTACAAGGCCTGGCACACGGGTGTATGACTTGGCTGTGTGACCCAAGTCAATAAGTTACACATGCTGGGACACAGCAGTGTGTCCCTATTTCGAATGGCCACACGGCTATGTGACCCCTACAGTGTTGAAAATTTTCAATATTTTTTGAAAAAAAAAATTTTAGTTTCCGATTTATTACCGACTTATTTCTAATGCGTAATTTGGGCCTCAAGGGGTCATATATGGTACATTATGAATGATTTTTATGGGTTTTTATATGAATATTGATATGTTATGAAATGTTGAAATTTTATTCGTTTGTACTATAAACTCCGGTAATGCTCCGTAACCCTATTCTGGTGACGGATACGGGGTTTGAGGTGTTACAACTATTGATTTTATTAGTTAAAAGGTTTAAATGGTAATTTTCAGGGATTTAAATGGCAATTAAACCATTTTAAATGATGGCGGACGGTCATGTGGTTATAATTTAGTAAGTTCTATGTTAATTTATTAATTAAATAATCAATATATGTGAAATAATAAAATAAAACCAAATTCATTATTTTCTTGTTTCTTCAACCTTTCACCATCCAAAAACAAAGTGAGAAAGCTTAGAAGCCATTGAAAAAGCTTCAAAACATTCGACCATTGCATGTAAGTCTAAACCGAGCCCGTTTTTAATAAAATTTTATATTTTTGAGATCGTTGTAGCTTGATCTAGCTAACCCAGGGATTAAATTATGAAACTGTTAAAGTTTTCTAATGATTCCATTGATGATTTTTTAAAATTTTGGTGTTTAAATGTTAGCTTTTGAGCTTAGAAATGAAAAATGACTAAATTATAAAGTTTAAATGCTAGTTTGAGTATAGGGACTAAAATGAAAATAATTTGAAATTAGCATAATTTTTTTGTAATTATAGATATTAAAGGGCTATAGAAGGATTTGATTGAAATCATATTGCAAAATGAATCTTAAATGTGAAAGATATGATAGTTTCAATTTTAAGGACTAAATTGAATAAAATGTGAAACTTTAGAGAGATCATGAAAAATAAAATTAAATTGTCATATGCATTGAATAAAATGTCATAAGGTAATTGAAAACTAATAAATTAAAATGAATGACCGTATAGATCAATATTTGAATTAATTGGTAGATAATCAAGGAAAAAGGAAAATTGCGAATTAATCCTTGACACCTTGTTTACTATCGTTTTTGCCTAGTAAGTTCATATGGTGTAGCTATGTTTGTAAAATATATTTGATGTGTTTAAATTATGAAATTATATCTTGAGTTCTTATTTTGAATTGGTTATAAAATGATACAAAAAAGTGAGAAATGGTCTGAATTGTAAAGAAATGATCTAATGTATTAATGTACTTGGATGAACGTAAGAAAGGATAGGATACAATTGGCGTGCTAATAGGGTTATTTGCGCACTATATGGGATATGATATGAGATTATACTAATGTACAGAGAATTAATTGTTTAAACTAGAATCCAACATTTGTTGCGGATTACTGCCTCTTGTCTCTATGGAGACCACTGATATTGATTGTCTCTACGGAGACCCCGGTGTGTTCTGGAGGGATGTATTGTCTTATGAAATATGATGCCTACGGGCTTAGCATTTTGGTGCATAGGTTTGTTTCAGAGTTATCACTCGAACGAGCAATCTAGTGTGTCTTTGGTGGTTACTCACGTATTCGTATCTGTTTATCATAGTTCATCGAGCTATACAATTAGTGTAAAATGGAAAATATCTTATTGATAGTATGTATTGCATCTAGAAATATGTGTTTGGAATGATGAAATTCCATATATGTTTGATGTTCTGATAGAACGACTTTGAATGGAAATGTTTTGTACGTATTGACATGTGTAAGTTGTAACTGGAGCACTCACCTTACTGATGTGAAATTTGATGATGGGAAAGTCGTATAGTTAGTTAATTTATTATGTTAGTTGTGAATTGAGGTGAGTTTATGGTTTTAGCTCATATGAACTTACGAAGCATACGTAATTCGTACTTTGTTGTGTTTTCTCTACTTGTATTGTCATTTGCGGAACGAGTCGATCGAATCACTTCAGAGTTCACACTATCAAGCCTTCGATTCGGTAGTCTTTTATTCATCCTAGACTCGATTATGTGGCATGTATATAAGGAGTCTTAAAGAATATGTGCTTATCTTGAATATACATGATTTTGAACCTTAAATGCTATGTGATGGCATTGTGATAAGTTATATTCCAAGGATATGAATGGTTAGATTTGAATGTGGAATGTTGAGCTTATGTGATGAGATTGGTGTAATTGAATTAGCAAGAAAATGTAATTGTTTAAGTAGATGGAATGGTTTGGAATGATTTATACACCCTTGTTGTGATTTGGTTCCAAATGTGGCATATTGGTTAGATGTTAGGGAAAATGATGAATGAAATGTTTTGGCATAATATTTGGAATGGTTTGTACAAGTTAGAATGATGCTACAAGAATTATTTTGACCTATTTGAATGATTTGATTGAAACAAGTACAAAATGAACTTAAAATACCAAAAATAGGATACACATCGCGATGTCATATGGTGGTCATCCCAATGAGAAAAGGCTTATAATGTCACGTTGAGATGAGGAACTCTGTCTCTCAATGATGCTAAAATAGTGAGTGATGTTGTGATGTCGAACATATAAGAGTCGTGACGTGATAAACTATTTTGGCGACGTCACGACGAGGAACTCCCTCACGGTATAAAGTCGTTTTGGATTTTTGAAATCTTTGCAGTTTGGTCTTTGTTCAACCTCATGTTAACTTTAAAGCTCAAGTACGCTCATATTAAGCTCGAGAAATGTTTAAATTTGTTTTGAATGACTTATTTCATGATAAATATGAATTTTTATTCGAATTATCCGTTAAATATCTATAACAGTTCTGTTTTGTACTGTAACATTCTGTAGCTCAATTACGCCTATCGGGACAGGCTAATGATGTTACAGATGAAATATCATTCTAATTGATGATGGGGTAAAATTATGTTCATCACACATTTATTTAGTTTATTATATATATATATATATATATATATATATTATATTAAGTTTATTTTAAGCTCACCCTTATTCACTTTCCTCTCATTCTATTACCTAATGTGAAAGTTTTACTTTATAATGGTACATTATTATTAATTTTAATCTTACTTTATGTTATTTTTCTAATTTCTATTATAATTATAATTTTATAAAAATATTTAATTTACAACAATAAATTCTTATTATTTATGATTATAATTTTATAATTGTTTAGGTTTAGATAATTTGTAACTACAGAGTAATTAATTACATCAAAAGTCAAATGCTAATCAAATACAGTGATGGGGATAATAGATTGAAAAAGAAAAATTCAAGATAGAAGACGATGGCAAAAATTATAGGTTAGATTAGAAGATCAAAATAGAAAATTTAAAAATATTAGTAATCTTATTTTTATTAAATTTTATTTTAATTTTTAAGTTGGATTTTTAAAATTTTCTAAATATACTTTTATATTAAATATTTTTTAGGAAGTTGAAGTTGTTTAATTTGTATTTAATTGATTTGTTTTTTTTTTAATGCAATTACATAATTTAATAATCTCATTAGTTGTTTCATGAAAATAAACTATTATAAAATTAGAAAAAAAATATTATAATAATCTCATCCTAATTAGATAAGTTGATTTTGAACAAAAATTCATAAAATTTAATTTAATTATAATTGATACAATTTGAATTTACTTTTTAATAATAGCATTGTTATTTGGTTTTAAATTAGAAAAAAAATATAAATTGTTAATCCAATAATTTTAATACGCTAAAGCCATAATTACTTTTATCTATTATTAGTTTACACATATAAATTAAGTCAAACTCTAATCTCAATTTCTGGAATTTAATCTTTAAATATTTATATAAAATTTCAAGATAGAATTATTTTACCTTTATTCAAACTTATAATAAGTGTTAAAAGTAATTCGTCTTCAATTATATTATCATTATAATTTAAATATTTAATTTAATTAATAAATAATATTTTATTATTTTAAATTATTCTTTAATTAAATTGAGATTAATTTTATTATTAAACGACAAAAGCACAAAACAGAGACATACATAAAAAACATAATATAGAAAATACGTTACAACAAGATAAACACATATGAAACATTTATTTTAGGGAAACTTATCAAAATGGTATGGGATGAAAATTATATGCGACAATGGTATGAAATCTATAGTAAAATGTAGTGTCACTTAACACAATTGTGAAGTTACTTAGAGAAATGCCTCCACCATTAGCAAATAATTAGCCCAAAATAATTTTTTTAAAGTGGTATCAATGATGCAAAGAACATAAATACAAAATAATGAAAAACTAGTTTTTTAAGCATAAATATGGTCAAAATATAGTCAAAACAAGGTCAAATATGAGTGTTGACCTACTAACAAGCAACACTCGTTGAAAAGGCATTACCTTGTCAGAATTTAGGGGGGGGAATTGGAAAAATGAAAAAAAATAGAAAAAAGATCGAAAAAAAGAGGTACTCGTGACTGATTAGTAACGTAGGCGTCAAGCATGGCATCGAAAACTGATATCATGCTTTTGCATTGTAACACCGATTCCCGATGCCAAACTTGACGCTGACGTGATCAATTAGTCATTGGTAACTTTTTCCAATAACTCAACAAAACACTCTAAAACCCCACCCGCACCCTCACCTTTCAACTAATCATTTCATAATATATATTTTTAATTTCCCTACTTTCTCTGTTTCTTCGTTTCCCCCCTCCTATCACTTTCAATAGCAAGTAGCAAGTTGTGTCTTCTTTTTATTTTTATTTTTGGTTGTTTTGGTGTTATACTTTATTTTTAATATAAATGTATATTTTTAATATTTGTTATATCGTGTTTTGTCACATCCCACAATTGGACCTAGGAGAAATAGGAATAAAATTTAGATTTTAATTTTTTTAAGCATAAGGTAAGAGAACTTAGAATGCCTTAAAAAATATTTTTGTTAATTAGTTAATAAGAATGAGCTTGTTGGTTTAGTGGTAATGTCTTATCTTACCTATAGGTCCTAAATTTGAAACCTCCTGTGTGCATTCAACCAAAATATTTTTATTTTTCTATTTTCACTTAGGGAAGTGTTGAATTTTCAAAATAACCCAGCCCAAATATGTTTTAAAATAGTCCTAATTCTACATGAATTCTTAAAATCTATTTCAATTAGGGAAAGCAAATATTATAAATAACCAATTTTATTCAAACCTAGAATTTTCACCTAGCAAGTTTTCAAGAAAAGCACCTTCACAGTTCTTCCCTTTCCAAATAAACTCTCAAGAAAAAGGTGTCAAAGTTTTCAAAATCACCCCTTTCCCTCAAGTGGATTGTCAACCTCCTCTGCCAACTAAGGTTTTTTTATTTACTGAAATGAGGTGTGGGATCTAAACCTAAATGTTTGTGTATAATTGAAAATATTAGGAAGTAGAGAACTAGCATAGGCGAACCTAGGTAGAAGCCTAGTATGTGTGAAATCGTGTGTGAAACTCGTGTGCGAACCCCCTGTAGGTGTGAAGCCTAAGTGCGAGCCTAAATGCGTGAGCCCTTAGCATGTGCGAACCTCCAATTAGGCGAACCCCATGCATGTAAACCCTTTTGTATGCGAACCCCCTATACTAGGTGAACCTCTATATGAAGTGAGCTCTTGAATGTGCAAACCCCTGTATGTACGAGCCACGTGTGAAAACATGTGCGAAACCCCTATAGGCGAACCCTTGTATATGCGAACCTCTATAGGCGAAACCCCTTACATGTAAAACCCTATAGGCGAGCCCTTGTATACGATCCCCTATGGGTGAACCCTCTAGTTATGAACCCATGTGCAAAACTGTATAAGATTAGGTATGCGAGCTCATTGAATAAACATGCAAACCCCTAAGTTATTATCTGCAAACCCTAAATTACTGCATATTTGAACATAGGTGTTATTCTTGCGAACCCTACATGATTGTTTATGAAAACTCTATATTTAAATATATGTGCATTCGAACCCTTCATGTTGCTATATGCGAACCATGCTTATGCAAACGGTAATATGCAAACCTTTATATATGTGAATCCTATATAGTTTGCGAACCTATAAGTCTATATATGTGAACCAAGCCTATGTGAACTATAGTATGCCAACCCTATAGATTAATATGAGAACCCTAGCATGAAAATATGTGCTAGCCCTTATGTGCAAACTACTTGTAAGAACCTTAGGTACTATGTGAGCATATATACTATACGAACCCTAAGAAATATACGAACCCTGTGTATGTTAGTATACGAGCCATGTTATGCGAACCCATGTGAGAACAGTATGTAATCTACAACTAATATTTAGTTAGATGTCTGCAGTTTATTTCTTTCTTTCAACATAAAAAGGCACGGAAAAGTATAGTAATACTACCGGTTCACAAATTTTGCCTTTGATTAAGCTACTTTGCTATATATATTTTCCACCATGCAGCTCAACTCTTCGTTCCTCTATCTCATGTTCCAAAACATTTAGAAAGAAAATGATAGTTGATAAGAAGTTGAGAGAAGGAAGAAAATATATATTCACCCCGCTTCTCCCCTATTAAATAGCCATTCTCATATTGGTTGTCCCACCCTCTCCATGCAAGCACTAACCCAAATTAAGATGAAATATTAGAAACAAACCATTATTTCCCAACAGACCACTTAGAAAAATTGACAATCATCATTAACACCCAATTCATCTCCCAAATTTTACAATTTGGTACACATAGGATGTCGTAAGATCTAATTAAAACCTATAAAATAATTTAGGGTTGCCGATCCGATGTGGCCAAGTTTTTTTATAAAAATTTCTAGTGTGACATGTGAATAGGAGAAACAGTTGAAAAATGTTTTACGGGATGAGAAAGCGTAAGACATTTTTCTAAAAAAGGCATTTTGTTTACCTTGTTTTAGAGAATGATTTCCTTTGGTTACTCATTTTCCACCAAACAGGCATAGGAAAAAATAAAAATATTTTCCGTAAAACCTTTTACATGTAAACAAATTGACCCTTAGTCTAATATTTGGGAATACATTTCTTATACTCACTCAAGTTTGTCTCGTAAACTCTTTCATGGCAGCTTTTTACATAGTCTTAAAGCTTGTACATGTAGTTTCCTTGGCTATGAGCTCAAATTTAGGCTCCTATAATTATTGCTTATGTTCAACCTTCAACAAGGCTATTCTTTTTCCAAGGACTTTGATTTGGATTTTACCTCAGCGTTCTCCTTCTTTAGTTGGGTCATTACATCCATCTCATGGGCCTCATTCTTAGTAGCCAATTTGCTAGACCAAAATGTTTCTTTTCGATTGATGCAACTCTTATTTACATCTTTATATAATTCTTCTTTATAGAAGTACAAGACTTTTTCTAATGCATTAGGTTGTTTAGGCTATGAGCCGTGGCAACAATGTCATTAAATAGTGTCTTTCTCAAGTCATACTTTTTTAGCTCTAATTCTCTTACCTACATGGCTATTTCGCCTATAAGATTTAGCACATTGAATTGGAAGAGCCTTCACTAGTTAACCCTGACATCGATCTTGGATAAACAACCTCAATAGTAACACAAAGTAAGCTCCAGTCCCAATTAATGTACACACTTATTACTGAGTGTGAGAATTCTCCAAAGGAATTTTTTCCCTCTAATTGAAGTAGTGATAGGGCACATTGCCTGAGACACGGTCTGCCACATGCACACGGCCTCCTCACACGACCATGTGTCTTATTGATTTTTAGGTGAAGGTTTTTCCACATGGCATTAGGTTGTTACAAAGCTTGGAGACATGGCCGTGTGCCCTTAACTTCAAACTGTACATGGTTTGGCCACACAACCATGTTCTTGAGCCACACGGCTGTGTGACCCTTGTTTTCAAAATTTTCCACATTTTTTTTGTTTTGTTTCAAATTATTCCCTTTTTGTTTCCAAACTATTTTAAGGTCCTTTGGACCTAATTTAAGTTTTGTTTTCACATATATGCTATGAATAATGATTGACTACTGATTTATGATGATTAAATTGAGCTATGACATGTTTTGATTTATAATTACACTGAAATATTAAAAATGTTGCAAACTAATCCTTGTTAAATTCTGGATGGTACTGGAGCATACATAAGCCCGTATATGATTTGAAAAATGATGTATTTGTTAATCATAAATTAAATTGACTATGTTTGGATGATTTTTGTTAAATTCGAGCAATAATTATGCATTTATGAAGTATTCTATGTTTATTTGAGATAATCAATGTGATTTGAATGTGTTCTATTCTGGTTATGACTGTAGCATTCTACAACTCGAGTTTGACGACTGGATCAAGTTATGGGTGTTACAAGTCGAGTTTTTACCTTTCTTTTGGTGAGATTCCTCCCTCACTTAGCTAGTCTCATCTTTATTTAGTTGAGAATCTTTGTCTTGGTTAAAGAGACTCTCTAGTTTCTTACAAGGATCCTTTCTTTTCAGATGTGACATCCTTGTTAATAGAATTTGCTCATTAGCTGTCTTTTGTTTATTCAAAAGATGATTTCATTCTCTAATAGGCCCAATGCTTTTGGACATTTTCTCCCTTAAGATATCCTTAGCCATAGGTAAGTTATTTTTAGTGTCTTTAGAGGATATCCTATAACTTAAGCTTCCTACAAATGGAAAAACATATATGACATTAATTTAAGAGAAAAGAAGCCTATGAACTATTGAATTTTGACACACACTAGAGCTATAAATGTAAAGAACATAACATCTCTTAATTTAGCCAAAATATTTACTCAAATGACCTATTTCCAAAACCTCATCATCACCATCCAATGTAGTTAAATCAATCACATTTTTGTTAGGTGGCTTTCTATAGTGTTAGAGATTCACATTCAGCAATTTCGACCACTTTGTTGTGAGTTTCAACAATGCTTCAACCAACAACAACATTAGAGTCAACATATTTATTTGGGTTATTAGGGCTCATAGATACATCTTTGTTGGCATTAGTCCTATAATGCCATTCATATTTATGGAACTTATAATAATTGTAATGAAAATTTTAAGGTTCTTTAATTTTCCCAAGCATATTCAACACATACTCATCCTTAACACCATATAGCCAGGCTTCCTCACCTAATACTAATCCATCAACATTTATGCCTTACTTAGGGTTGTTTTCTCTAAAATCTGTGACACCCTACACCCGACCTGATCGTCGGATCCAAATGTGTGGCATCACATTACATTGCTGAAGCAACCCAGGCTAACTTGAAATAAATAAAAAAATTAAATTCATAATTATCATTCATAAAAATATATCCATTATTTATTATTATACACGTACATTCATAGTACTCAAGAATTAGTTACATCTAAATACAAGTTTGTGATAAATCAATTTTGGAGTTAGATAAAAAAATCCCAACTCAAAATTCAAATTTTAACTTGTTGTCTCAAGACAGGAAATTCTATGTCTTGAGATAGGCTTCATTTTCAATTTGGTATTTTTGTTTTGTTGTTATCAAGTCTTAATACATTAAAGGACGTGTCTCGAGGCAAGATCCCTTATGCCTTGAGACCAGGTCTCGAGATAGACCTCCCATGTTTTCTTATTTAAGCATCAATGTTTGTATGTCTTGAGACCTGGAGCAGGGTAAAACTTACTTAGGTTTGATGTTCCAGTGTCTCGAGACAAAGGCCACTTATCTTGAGACCTAGATGAGATTGTCTTGAGGCCAACTTGATATGTCTCAAGACATTAAACATTTGAAATGCATAATAATGTAAATTTTTTTCTAACGGTCTTGAGGTATGCTCTTGTTGTCTCGAGATTTAATGGTCAAACGGAAAAAAAATTACATTTCTAATTAACCAAACTATTCCAACTTGTACCTTAAATATATCTAAACCTTCTACCAACATAAGATCCTTAATTTAGCACCTTTAAACACATTTAAGCATCACCAAGTCATAACATTCAACACATCAATACTTAATCTACTAATTTACACATTCAAACTTATATAATTAAGCATAATTAAATAATTATCAAGGGATTAAATTCAACCATAACAACCATATAGTCCAAAATAACAAAAGCACCAAATCATCATTTAAGCAACAACCCAACCAACCTAGCTACATAACTTATAACTCAAAGACTTTTATGCATACAAAATAATAACAAGATTTTCGAGCTGAGTTAGAGAAATTGGATGCTTAACCCCAAGTCTATTAAAGCTCTCATTCGAAACCTATGCACAGAAACAAACATAATCTTATACTAAGTAATGTATACTCTATGGTGCTAACATAATTCGAATTCAAATATAACATAACAAAATCATATAGTCAACTAACTACGAAATGTAACATATTACTCAATAACTAAATCAAAATCAATATCATTAGCATGTTTATTCCATTGAACCAAATGATCTTTTATTGTTCGAACATATTCATTTCATTTTGATGCCCATTTACTATAAGGTTCTTGATCCACCCTCAAGGTATTCACATCTATTTTCATTAGGTCAAAGTCATATATCACATCATTTACAAATCACTTCAATAATAAGTTTTTACATTTAATCCTTATTAACAAAATTAAACTTAAGGACGGATACTCAGACCAATCCACCATAACACCAAGTACACAATTGTAACACCCCTTACCTGTCCCTGTTATCGAATTAGAGTTACGAAGTATTACGACACATTTCAAAACAAGTAACATCATTAAAACATTCATTTATTAATGTAAATAACAACATTTGAATCTAGATTTCATTCATAGCATAATTGTATTTATGAACCTTAAACTGAGCTTACAGGGCCTTAAAAATAGTTTGGGAATAATTAGGGACTAATTTGAATCAAATCAGAAAAATATGAAAAAGCTAGAAATTTTGGAAACAGGCATCACACAGCCGTGTGACAGAGCCCAGACCATGTGGCTTAGAAACATGGCCGTGTGGCCAACCATGTACAATTCAAAATAAGGTCACATGACTGTGTTGCAGATCGTTTGCTAGACCGTGTGAGCATTCGAAAAAGGGTCACATGGTAGTGTCACTAGATGTGTAACAGCTTGATGCCACGTGGAAAAACCTGTATCCAAAAATCAATAAGACACATGATTGTGTGGCAGCCTGTGTCCCAGGTCATGTACATCTAAAATGACCCCCAAAACAAGCCAAATCATCAACCATATCTTAGGCACCAGGCCAAACCATTTCCAATCACTTTCACATGTTTAAAACACATTTAAACATTTCTAATACATAGAAAAATCATTCAACCTATGTGTCTAACCAATGTACCCTCATTGGTACCACAATTAAACATTTAAAATCCAATTCACATACATCATTTACTAAATCACAAAATATGTATCCAAGCATTTAAGAGCATGAAACATACCACTTATGTATTCTTGACTATACCAAATCTAAAAATACCTATTTGGTAGTACCTTAACCATTTGTATAAGGTTAAACATAAATAACATAGTTATATACACATTCGTACTTGTAAACTTTTAGTGCATGCCGATTATAACCTAAACCAAAATGGTCATTCCATAATAAATGATCAAGATAGGCATTAAGTGATAAGTTACCAAATTCAAGTCCCCAAAACACCAAAAATGTGATTTTGTCTCAAAAGGCACAAAGCATAATCATAATGTTTAGAACATACATAGCCAAAACCTTATTTACAAGCCACTTATAACCAGACCAAAGTGGATAATTAGTTATTGAATAAAACTAACACGAGGTAAGCTTACGTAAAGCTTAGTAAGTTCGTACTAAATATAAACTTTAACTTATTGTAACGATTGCAACTTAAACATTTCTCAACTAAATATCATAACAAGATCATGAGTTCATTATTGACCCATAGACATCACAAGTCTCACAAGGTTAGAGAGTTCAATAATGAAACATAAAATCTATTTATTTCATGAAACATATATTTGGAACATTTCCACATACATTACATTTATCACACCTCAAATATGTAACAAATCATATATTTCAAGTATTTATACAACCCTTTCCATTTCATTCATTAATGTTACATAACATATCTTGTAATTACAATTATTTGATTAAGCTTTATTTACCTATTGAACCAAATGAAAAATGTCGGATACACAAGAACCATGCTTACACAAAATGTGTCGTATCTGTAACTGTAACTGTATCTATAATGCTTAGACGAGTTGTGAAATGAGCCTGCTCACACGAGTTGTGGGTTAGGATGTAAGGCTACATGATGCTGCTCACATGAGCTATGGAGAATCCGTAACAAATGTAGGACCTCAACCATCGGTGGGACATCCAATACCAACACCGGAAACTGTATAACCCTAATGACATGTCATTTGTATCCTAAGCCTTCACAAGGTTCATACGAACCAATATCTATTCCAGGCCAATATCCATTCCAATTCGTTTAACTTTCTTCATAACGTACCATTACAATAACATATCTATATAGTTTCCATTTATGATCATAATCATTAACTTAGCTAGCATGGTAATTCAAATCATTTCATTAATTACTATATATCAATTAATCCAATTCATCACTTATCAATTATCAAACAGATGAACTTAATCAAAACATATATAGATAATTATTAGATCACAAAATAACAACTAATCAGTAAAACCAATTACAAACTTACCTAAATACAATGGTTACCAACACCTCGACAATGACTACTTGATGACTTTTTCTTTCCCGCTATTACCAACCAAATGATTTGTTTCTTGATCTAAATAAAATAAATTTATTTAATTAACCAATTAAAATATCATAAAATACTAAAATTCATATATTTGACACTTAATAATCAGTTTATACTTTTACTCTAAACTTTTACTTTTTATTCAATTTAGTCCCTAAAACCAAAACATTCAATTCAATCATAAATTTATCCAAACAAGGCCAACTGAATTTTTTATAATTCCCATATAGCCCATATTCATCATATTTTTACAAGAATTTCATATAAATTTACTATTTTAGTAATTTTGTCCTTTAACTTAAAAATTAACCAAAATCACTTTACAAAATTATTCTGTTTAACTATCAAGCTTATAAATTTATCATAAAACTTCAAAAACATTACCAATTCATCAATGGCATGATTCAAAATATTTAATAGTTTTAAAAGTTAATCCCCGAGTTAACTAGATTAAACTACAACGATCTCAAAAATATAAAAATTATTAAAAATGGATAAAATTTACATACCATTTAAAAACAAAGTAGATGAGCGAAACTTTGAGTGTTCTTCAATGGTGCATTCGGTTTCCAGAGAAGAAAAATAAAGATGATGATGATTTTGTTAAATTTTACTTTTATTATTATATGTTTTATTATAATTAACATTAAAATTTAATGCATAAAATGCATAAAATTATTAATATTAACATTAAAATTTAATGCATAAAATGTATAAAATTTACCTATTAGCTGTCCTACTATATAAAAATGGTATATTTTCCATTTAAATCCTTCCACTTATGTTAATTAAGTCATTTAATCATTAAAATTAATAGCAATTAAATTTTACATCATTTACAAATTAGTCCTTCTTCTTCAATTAACTAATTAAACAATAAAATTTCCGAACAGAACCTTCACATGCCTAAGTAGTAACTTCGTAAATATTTAATAAAAATATTTATGATCTCGATTTTTAGAAATGAGATCCTGATACCTCATTTTTTGAAACCACTTGACTTTCGGGACAGATCACTTACCTTTACCATTTGTTCATTAAACTAAGATTTCATCAAATCAAAATTCATAATAAATATAATTGATTCATATGAATAAAATAATAATAAATATTATGGACTTATTCGTAATATTTGTGGTCCTAAAACTACTATTTTTGACACCACTGAAAACAAGTTGTTACAGCACCAAAGTGTTAATCGGGCACAAATACGCTCGTACCCTCATGATTTTTGAGTTGGTGATACATTTTTTACCCCCAAGATGAATCTCCCACCTATCAAAATAAACTCTCTGGCATGCCAACTATATCCGTGACTCTATCTGACAATGTTAATAGGAAAAATTCCATTATTAATCATCATATAATATTAAGCAAGCATATGCCTATACAAAACACATGCCAATTATCATAATCAAGTATATATGTAACTTTCAAATATAACATATCGGTAATTTACTATTTTCGCTCATTTGACAATTCAAGCATATACATTTATTTGTTTAAAGAACTCAAATTATGAGAGCACAAACTAGAGTATCTATTTATCGACAGCTTTGGATTTCCCTTTATCCCGAGATAATCCTACGTCATCTTTAACTTGCAAATTAAGGATTGAAATGAATGAAAAAAACTAAAATTATTTTGTTTCTTCCTTAGGCATAGACGACACCTAAGAAGAAAGAAGATGATGGCTCTTTATTCTCTCTCCCACTTTCACATATATATATATACTTAGATTAAAAATATATTTTAGTTTAATTAATTTGATTTAGCTAATTAACATAAAATGTTTCTTAGTATAATTCATAATAATGATAATGGATTATTTAATCATGTCTTCCCACTAACTACTAACTTCGTCTAAGTATCATTTAGTTCTTAATTTAATTCTAACTAGGTCCTTCTCCTTTTTTTTTTCTTTTTTTTCTATCTTTTATTATTATTATTAACAAGTTAATAATGATTACATTTTTGAAATTTAATCATTGTATTATTATTTTTTTTTTTTGTAACTGATTCAATTCAATCACACTTGTTAATTTAACCCCTCATTTTCATATTCAGCACGTAAATATTAAAATTTAATTATCTACTAATTCAACTCATTTAATTTGATTTGAAACCAAATTTTACGACACCGTTGAAAATTGGGTTATTACAAAATCATTGGGACATTTCTTCTGTAAACAATATTTACAAACTTTTTCTATGTTCACCACCTTTTCTACTTCAGTGGGTGATCCCATATGTAGCAAGCATACTAAGATGGTTCGGATACATTTTCCAAGTTTGGAATAATGGTGCAACATTCACTACTTGAGGTGAACCATTGAATGAGAAATTTTTTTTTTTGTTCTTTTGTTTGATGAAAATATACTTTTGCTTGCCAAGATGAAAATTGCTCATCATATTGTTCATGTAACGACCCCAAAATCAACCAGATTCATCAGGTCTGGATTTCAGGAGTTATTACACAAAACTTAATCCATAATGGAAAACAATTTTACAATTCCTATTTTTTTAAACATTTTATTTGGAATTCTAAATTAAAAATTTATTACAAGAAAACAAGGGAAGTATTTAAAATATATTTTGTTACATCAATCTTCATACAAATCTTTACAAGTTAAAAGTTTATGCAACACCCCAAGTTTTTAAAATATGTTTTTGTAAATAAATATTTGTCTGCTTCAGTGGTTAAGTGTTCTGGGTGTGTTTGGGAGGTCTCAAGTTCAAACTTTAGCTTGGGAAAATTTTTGGAATTAAGCCTTACTCTAGCCCAGCAGGCTTATATTTAAATACTTGTAATTTTATATTAGAATGGGCCTGTTGGTCTAGTGGTTAAGATGTGTGTTGGGGGTCTATAGTTCGAATCCCTATGCGAGTGAGAGAGTTTTATTTTTGCTCAGCTCTGTATTAGAGTTCCAGTGGTTGTGGGTTTGTGGGTAGTGGGTGGTTAGGATGAGAATTAGTGGGATTTGGGGTAATCGGTTTTCTCTAAAATATCTCATGTAGAAATTGACGTCCACTTCCTCTTCTCCTCTTTTCTCAACTTTTCTTCTCTTCTTCCTCTCTATTATTTCATTTCTCCTTCACTCATTGCCAAAAATTTGTTCTTCTCTCATCTTTTCCCTCTTTCGTTTCTTTACTTTTTGATCCCTTGTGCATCGTGACTGCATGCTTTCGGTAAGTTTGGTTTTTGTTAAATCTTAACTTTGTTGTGGTCAAGTGCTAATAAGGGTCTCCTTTGGTGTCGATGGGCTAATCGAAGGGCTGAAGATTGATCATTGACATTTTAAGAGTGTGGAATTCTCATTCTTGCTCGAGGGTAAGGTTTTCTGGGAAAAAGGTTGAATACGTCATTATAAGTTCGTTAAAGTATAGTTGGTATCACTGAAATTAGGATTGGATTATGGATTTTTAGGTTCTGGAGTGCTTGTGGTGGCTTTAGCATCGTTTCGATACCAGGTGTGTACCCGAAAATGTAGAAAATGAGATTCAGTAAAAAGCCAAAAAGCATTCTATCTACGCTACACGGGCGTGTGGTCGCCTGTGTGGTAGGCCGTGTGACGGTACATGGGCGTGTGATCGACGAGCCATGTTATGTGTGCATGACACGGTCGAGTGATGGCCAGGTAGGCTGTGTGCAATACTCGGGCTCGACCGAGTTGGGCCGTGTGATCCATACGACTAAGGCCAATTTGGGTCGTGTGGGCCACACAAGCGTGTAGGCCCACACGGGTAGGCCACATGAGCGTGTAGGCCCATTTCACTGAAGTATTTGCTAGGGTTGCACGGGTTGCCCAAGTCGACTGTGAATCTTCTGTAGGGTCTGTAAGCACTACTTAGATCCTTAAAAATGTGTGAACTGGTTGCGTAATTTTCGTACTGAGCATGTAAATATTATGCATGTATACTGATCTAACAATATATATGTACTGAGAACTATGTAAGGGTATGCCATTTATTGTATATTTGCATTGCATTGGGGCGGGTTATTATTATTTGGAGGAAGTGTCTGAAAAACTCTTAGGCTTGATATTTGGCAACTCAGCTGCAAACTTCTAATTATGTGCTGTATTTCGGTACAACATGGTGTGTAGGGATGGGTGGGTTGATTTAATCCCCACATGGTGTGTAGGGTTAGATGGAGATGGTGTGTAGAGGTTAGTGGGTAGGATTCTGATTGTTATATCTACATTTTGTATCTGATATGGGCCAAGGCCCTAACATAATGTTGAAACTGTATCTGAGCGGGCTATGGCCCAAATTGATTCTGTAATAGGCTCAAGCTCGGTCTGTAAATTACTATAATCTGATGCATCTTTGTCTGTATATTTTTTGTGCTAATTACACACTGAGTTTATGAAAATTCATCCTCTCTATTTAATTTGTATAGGTAAAATCTTAGACCTTTTTTCGCAAAATTTCAGATTTATTTCTTATTTGGGGTTTTGATGCATTTCTGGACTTGGACTGTTGGTTTTTTTATTTCAAAACTTTATACTGTTTTATGGATATTTAAACTGCAACTCGACAAAACACGATTTTTCTAAAACTAAGGATTTCGTAAACAAAAACGATTTCCCCTGAATTAACTAATTACAACAACTTCCACTTAAAAAGAACAAGTTTTGAAACAAAACATCTGGTACGTGATTCCTTAAAATTAAATAAAGGTTATGTAACTAGAATGTTTTTAACTTAAGAAGTTTGATTTCAAAATCCATTCCATGCGACATCGCCATATTCAGTCATAACGTCTAGGCCGGGTTTGGGGTGTTACATTTAATGGTATCAAAGCCAGGTTACAAAACTCGGCTGTGGATTTGGGTTTGAAAGATTGGTTTTAAAAAAACAATTTGTAAATAATTTGAAATATTTTTGGAATAAGTACGTGGTACACCGAGTCTCCGACGCCGATCCTATAAGTTTCTAAAACTCTGTTTAGAATTGTCTGAAAGCATGATTAGAATATACTGAAACTACTTTAGGTAGTATATTACACTGAAAACACTCTAGGTAGTGTAAACTAAAAACTGTAGTGAAACTACTACTCGTGATAACCGACTCTGAACTTTCTAATACTATACTGTATAAAATATCTGTTAATAAAATATCAAAACTGTTAACTAATGCATAAAACTTTTAATATAGATAAATTTTAGAATTTACGATGAGTACACGAGGTACTCGCGGACGAGATACAAGAGGTCGTGGTAGAGGCCGTAGAGGGGCTCGACCTAGGTCCTCATCATCTGGAAATCTACCTAATCTGGATACAAGCGAGACGCCAGTCTCACCTGCTATAGAGATTGGATCCCATGATCGTATGGTTGCGGACGACGTATTGTCTCAGGCTATGCTGAGGATTTTGGAGAGGGTCGCTAGACCCCATACTAGTTTTGGGGGCCGTGGGTCGGTTACGGAATGACTCCGGTCCAATGGGGTTGAGCTATTTAGGGATGTCACTGGAGTCACCCCTAACATGGCCGAGTATTGGATGGAGGCCACCGAAAGGATCATGGATGACTTGGATTTTAACCCCGAGCAGAAGTTGAAGGGCATTGTTTCCTTGCTTCGCGACGAAGCATACTAGTGGTGGTTGACTGTAAAAGACAGCACTCAACCTGAACATTTCACATAGGATTTCTATAAGTCTACTTTCTGAGATAAGTATGTGGGTGCTAGCGACATTGATGCTAGGAGATGTGAGTTCCTAAATCTCACATAATGGGACCATTTAGTGGCCGAGTATGAGGCCGAGTTTTTGAGATTGAGTTGCTATGTGTGAGGCATGGTGGTGACTAAATATGAGCATTGTATCCGTTTCGAGGATGGACTCAGAGATAGTTTGCGAGTTCTGATAGCTCCGCAGAGGGAGCGGGACATTTTAGCACTGTTAGAGAAGGTAAAGATCGTCGAGGAGGTAAAGCGCGTTGAGCGCCAAAATTGGGATAAGGAGAGGGACAAGAATAAGAGGGATTCAAAGCCCTCGAGTTCTGCAATGAATCCAATGAAGAAGGCCAGATCTGATGGGCTAACTAGAGTTGGGGCCCCATTGCACCTACTAGGATTTTACCTTGCGGGTATTGTAGTAGACGCCATCCGGACGAATATTGGAGGACGACTGGGGCATGTTTTAGATGTGGGTCTACTGAGCAATGTGTTCGAGAGTGTCTATTGAGGGCTGATCAGGTGCAAGCTTTGGGTTCTAGTACTGTACAACTTCTGAGAGTAGTTTAGCCGCCACCTAGGGGCCAAGGTCAGGCCAGGGGTGGTAACGGCATGGGCTGAAGACAGAGAGCACCGAGCAGAGGTGCTGGGCCAACTGAGGCGAGGCCGTCTACATGGTTTATGTTTCTCGTCACTGTGAGGACCCAGATGCTCCAAATGTTATCACGGGTACGTTCTTAATTTACAGTGTACCTTATTTGGCATTGATAGACATAAGCTCTATGCACTCTTATGTAGCTATTACTGTGTCTGAAACCTTGGGCATTCTAGTTGAGAGTACCTCTAGCGAGGTAATTATTGTGAGTCCGTTGGGACAATCCATCCTAGTAAGTAAACTATTTAGAGACGTACCGTTAGAGAATCAAGGGACAGTGTTTTTGGCTGATTTGATGGAGCTCCCGTTTAGGGAGTTCGACTTGATTTTGGGGATGGATTAGTTGGTTAAACATTGAGTAAGTCTGGACTGCACGATTAAAAGGGTCGTTTTGAGAACCGATGAGGACAACGAGGTATTTGTGATTGGGGAACGACGAGAATACCTGACTAATGTAATTTCTGCGTTAGTAGCAGAAAAGTTGGCTCAAAAAGAATGTGAGGCATTCTTAGCTTACATCAGTGTTACTGATTCTGGAGACTCTTCGGTTAAGGACATTAGAACCGTGAGGGACTTTCCAAATGTATTTCCTGAGGAACTACTAGGGTTACCACCGAGCCGTGAGGTGGAGTTTGGGATTGGGTTGATTCCGAGTACAACTCTGGTGTTTATCGCCCCTTATTGAATGGCACCGAAGGAGCTTACAAAGCTTAAGGCTTAAATTCAAGAACTATTAGACCGTGGGTTCATTCATCCCAGTATGTCTCCGTGGGGAGCACCTATTCTATTTGTGAAAAAAAAAGATGGGACAATGAAGATGTGTATCGACTACAGTAAGTTGGATGTGTATCGACTACAGTAAGTTGAACAAGTTAATGATAAAAAATAAGTACCCACTTCCGAGAATAGATGATTTATTCGACCATTTCAGAGGGGCTTCTATGCTTTCTAAGATCGATCCACGATCGGGTTACCATCAGTTGAGAGTTAAGAAGGCCGATGCCATAAGACGGCATTAAGGACTCGGTATGGACATTACGAGTTCCTGGTTATGCCTTTTGGGCTGACCAATGCACTAGCGGCATTTATGTATTTGATAAACCGTGTGTTCCAGCCTTATCTAGACCAGTTTGTGGTAGTGTTCATAGATGATATCCTAGTGTATTATAAGACTGAGGAGCAGCACTATAAGCATCTTAGAGTGGTACTATAGACTCTTTGGGAGAAACAGTTGAATGCGAAGTTCAGTAAGTATGAGTTCTAGCTCCAAGAAGTAACCTTTTTAGGTCATGTGATTTCTGCTGAGGGGATTCACGTTGATCCTTATAAGATTGAGACTGTGTTGGATTGGAAACAACCAAAGGATGTGTCTGAAATTCGTAGCTTTCTGGGCTGACAGTGTATTATCGACGTTTTATAGAAGAGTTCTCCGTGATCGCAGCTCCGATGACTAAGCTTCTACATAAAAGATTTCCTTTCATTTGGACTGATACATAGTAGGAGAGCTTTGATAAGCTTAAGACCGTTTTGACTCAGGCTCCTGTTCTGACACAGCCTGAGCCCGGTTGAGACTTCGTGGTATACAGTGATGCGTCGCATGTGGGTTTGGGTTGCGTTCTAATGCAAGATGGTAAGGTGGTTGCTTATGCATCTCGTTAGCTCAAGACGTATGAGGCTAACTATCCAATGCACGATTTGGAGTTGGCAGCTATAATCTTCGTTTTGAAAATCTAGAGGCACTACCTCTACGATGAGAAGTGTACTATCTACACTGACAACAAAAGCCTCAAATATCTCCTCACTCAGAAGGAGTTAAAACTTAGGTAGTGTAGATGGGTTGAACTACTTAAGGATTACGACTGCACTATCAAGTACCATCCAGCAAAGTATTGCGGTGGCTGATGCTTTGAACCGTAGGGCTATGACTGATCTGAGAGCAATGTTCGCTCGACTTAGTCTCTTCGACGATGGGAGTCTGTTGGTAGAACTTCCGGTTAAACTGACATGGATTGATCAGATCAGAGATAAACAGATTAGGGATAAGTCTCTTGAGTTTTGTTTTTGTCAGGTTGAGAGTGGTGTTACTACTGATTTTGGGATTAACAGTGATGGGGTATTATGTTTCTGCAGTTGGATTTGTGTGCCAAATGATGGGGACTTAAGGTAGTTGATTCTGAGGGAAGCGCATAGTAGTCCTTATGCCATGCATCCTAGCAAAAATAAGATGTACCGAGACCTTCGGGAATTGTACTGGTGGCCAAGTTTGAAGCGTGAGGTTGCTGACTTTGTTGCTCGATATTTGACTTGTCAGCAGGTTAAGGCTGAGCATCACTTATCTTCAAGTTTGCTGCAGCCGATTAAGATTCTGCTATGGAAATGGAAGCGAGTAACGATGGACTTCGTTAGTGGGTTGTCTCTATTACCCACTAAGAAGGATTCTATCTAGGTCATCATTGATCCATTGACCAAGTCTACTCACTTCATTTCGGTCAGGACAGACTTTGCTCTACAAAAGTTGGCTAAACTCTACATCTCTGAAATAATGAGGCAACATGGGATACTCGTCTCGATCATTTCTGATAGGGATCCATGTTTCATGTCTCAGTTCTAGAAGAAGCCTCATGAGGCTCTAGGTTCAAGGTTAGACTTCAGCACCACTTTCCATCCTCAGACAGATAGTCAATCGGAGAGGGTGATTCAGATACTGAAGAACATGTTGAGGAGTTGCATGTTGACTTTCGAGGCAGTTGGGAGGACTATCTGCCATTAGCTGAGTTCGCTTATAATAACAGCTTCCAGTCTAACATACAGATGGCACCTTATGAGGCCTTGTATGGTCGTAAGTGCCGCACTCCTTTATGCTAGACTGAGTTGGGTGAGCAACGTATTCTAGGTCTGGAATTGGTTTTAGAAACTGAGGATAAGGTTTGTTTGATTCGAGATCGTCCAAAAGAGGCTTCTGATAGGCAGAAGTCCTAGGCAAATCTGAAGCGTCGGGAGATAAAGTACTCAGTAGGAGACTTTGTTTTCCTCAAGGTCTTACTGTGGAAGAAAGTATTGAGGTTCGGTGGCAAGGGCAAGCTAAGCCCTCGGTTTATTGGGTAGTACCAGATTCTTAAACGGGTGGGGCCAATCGCATATCAATTGGAGCTACCTCTAGAGTTAGATCGCATTCATGATGTGTTTCACGTCTCAATGTTGAGACGCTATCGCTCTAATCCCACGCACATTGTTCCGGTGGAGGACGTTGAGGTTAGACTAGATCTGACATTTGAGGAAGAGTCAGTTCAAATTCTGGATCGTGACATTAAAGTTCTGTGTAAGAAATCTATCTCCTTATTGAAGGTGTTGTGGCGGAACCATAGCACTAAGGAGGTCACTTGGGAGCCAGAGGATTCGGTGCATCAGTAGTATCCTCACCTTTTCTGATTAGGTAAAATTTTGAAGCCGAAATTTTATTTTAAGGGGGTAGAGTTATAACGCCCCAAGTTTTTAAAATGTGTTTCTGTAAATAAATATTTGTCTGCTTCAGTGGTTAAGTATTCTGGGTATGTTTGGCAGGTCTCAAGTTCAAACTTTAGCTTGGACAAATTTTGGTAATTTTTGGAATTAAGCCTTACTCTAGCCTAGCAGGCTTATATTTAAATACTTGTAATATCATATCAGAATGGGCCTATTGGTCTGGTGGTTAAGATGTGTGTTGGTGTGTTGGGGGTCTAGAGTTCGAATCCCTGCGAGAGCAAAGGAGTTTTATTTTTGCTCGGCTCTGCGTTAGAGTTCCAGTGGTTGTGGGTTTCTAGGTAGTGGGTGGTTAGGATGAGAATTAGTGGGATTTGGGGTAATCGGTTTTCCAAAAAATCTCTCCTGTAGAAATTGATGCCCACTTCCTCTTCTCCTCTTTTCCCAATTTTTCTTCTCTTCTTCCTCTTTGTTATTTCGTTTCTCCTTCATTCATTGCCAAAACTTTGTTCTTCCCTCATCTTTTCCCTCTATCATTTCTTTACTTTTTGGCCACTTATGCATCGTGACTGTACGTTTTCGGTAAGTTTGGTTTTTGTTAAATCTTAACTTTGTTGTGGTCAAGTGCTAATAAGGGTTTCCTTTGGTGTTGAGGGGTTAATCGAAGGGCTGAAGATTGTTCATTGACGTTTTAAGAGTGTGGAATTCTCGTTCTTGCTCGAGGGTAAAGTTTTGTAGGAAAAAGGTTGAGTACCTCATTACAAGTTCGTTAAAGTATCGTTGGTATCACTAAAATTGGGTTGGTATCGTTAAAGTATTGTGTGTACCCGAAAACGCAGAAAACGGGATTCGACGAAAAGCCGAAAAGCATTCTGTCGACGTCACACGGGCTTGTGGTTGCCCGTGTGGTAGGCGTGTGATATATGAGCCAAGCCGTGCATGTAACGCCCCCACGCCCGAGACCGTCGCTGGAGTCGAGTATGAGATGTTACTAAGCTTAATTTAACATTTTTAGAACTTTGGATTATTTGTTTCTACATTCACAGCTTTCTAGCTACTTGCGTCACAATCACAAGAAAAATCATATCTCGAGTTACAAAACTTGAAATCAAGATCCGTAAATTTTCCCTGAATCTAGACTCATATACCTATCTACTAATTGTTTTATAGAATTTTTGGTTGGGCCAATTAGTACAGTTTATTAGTTAAAGTTACCCCTGTTTCAGGACTTGACTGGACTGACCTCTGTTTACTACGAACCACATTTATCTCTGTAAAAAATTCATATGATTATGAGGTTTGTTTCTCCTGAAACTACACTCAATAGGGATTCTGAGAATATAAAATACACCACCTAATTATATCTTTACAATTTATGATGAATTTTTAAAGTTGGAACAGGGGATCCAGAAATCACTCTGGCCCTGTTTCACTAAAATTCAAATATCTTCTAACATATAATTTCTTTACCTGTTTAGTTTGTTTTATGTGAAAATAGACAAATAAGATTCAATTTGATATTTAATACATCACTAAATTCAATTTCTATTTTTTTTAGTAAATTTTCAAACTCACGTCAGTGTTGCTGCAATATTCTGTTTATGGCAAATTTCATCCCTTTTTATGAGTTTTCATGCACTAAGTATCTTAATAACTTTCCATAACATCAAACATAATCTAAACTAACCATTTCCATAACTTATCATTATCAAACATTTTCTCAACCATTCCATCACCATATCATAAGATCATTTACACAAAATAGGTATATTGCTATACATGCCATACTTAAATTTACAAGCCATTTACCGAAAAGTTCTTCAGATAGTGTGACTGAGCCTTCGGCCTATCCCGACTCTTGAGCTGGCTTTTCCAAAACTACAATAAGTAAGAAGGAGGGAGTAAGCATTAATGCTTAGTAAGTTCATATGCAAATAATAAGTAACATAACAAAGCAATCATACCAAACAACATTAGCATGGTATCACCAAAACATATATCACATTTCTAATCATCATTCACCATCTTACTACCTTATCGTTGTTGTATAAATTCTTAACCCGAAGGTTAAGTACATACCTGTCCAAAGTATCCATTTCAAGACACTTACCAATACGTCTCATTTCATCTCGAGTATTCCTCCATTTGAGTAGAACTTTACCCGTTGAACACATCGGAATATAACTCGGATACATGGATAACTTGTACATAAGTGCCACATATGCAATCAAGCAATCATGTAACCCGCCCATAAGCGAACTCGGACTCAACTCAACAAGCTCGGGCGTTCGCATCCATAAGTGAACTCGAACTCAACTCAACGAGCTCGGATGCATAGTTACATCTCACGAACTCGGACTCAACTCAACGAGTTCGGACATTCGCATCCATAAGTGAACTCGGACTCAACTTAACGAGTTCGGATGCTCAACCATCCTAGTGACATGTCACTTGTATCCTAATCTATTCCTAAGGTTCAAACGGGATTTTCCTCGAACACATATCCTTACCGTCTTCCGTAGAATGCCGAAACCAATACTCGGTAACAATTATAATTAACAAGTAGCACACATGATTTGCATTTTGTTTGAAAATAACCACAAAGCATATATTTCATGATAAAAATCAGCATATCACATAATTGACATCTATGACTTAAAAATAACAATTATGCTACATTATTTACACATGAACTTACCTTGGTACCAAAATACAAAGATTTTGCAATTTAATCCACAATCTTTTCTTTTCCTCGATTGGGGTCGGTTCCACGTCTTTCTTGATCTAAAATAACACATTTAGCTTATTTAATACTCACATTATCAAATTAATCCTTAATTCAATTTTTGGCAAGATTACAATTTTACCCCTAAACTTTTGCATATTTACATTTTTGCCCCTAGGCTCGGGATTAAACTTTATTCCTTATTCTTATGTTTTATAACATGCTGATCACTTTTCCCTTCTATGGCAACATCAAATTCTCACTCTAACATGTACTTGTGACTATTAGGTATTTTTACCGATTAAGCCATTTTACTCGTTTTTGCTTAAAATCGAGTAGTACAAGTTGTCTAACATAATTTAAAACTTCATATTCTATCATAAAACATCAGAATACACAAATTTCACCTATGGGTATTTTTCCAAATATAAACCCTAAGTTAAATTATTGCTAACATAAGCTTTATCGAGTTACCGGGATCTCAAAAACGTAAAAATCATTAAAAACGGGGCTTAGAATCACTTACTATGAAGCTTGAAAGTTGAAGAAACCCTAGCTATGGTAAGAGTGAATTTCGGCAGCAACTAAATGAGGAAGATGACTATTTTGTGTTATTTTTCCCATTTTATTTCATTAAATATCCAAATGACCAAAATGCCCTTAATACCTTTCTTTGAAAATTTTCATGTACAAGCCCATTTTTGTCCAAACTTTTAGAAATTGGTCAAATTTCTATTTAAGACCTCCTAATTAATATTTCAAAGCAATTTCATACTAAAAACTTCTAGAATGCAAGTTTTGCAACTTTTTCGATTTAGTCCCTAATTTCAATTTAAGCACTTTATGCATAAAATTTCTTCACAAAATTTTCACACAATCATGCAATCATATCATAAACCCCAAAATAATTATAAAATAATTATTTCTATCTCAGATTTGTGGTCACGAAACCACTATTCCGATTAGGCCCTAATTCGGGATATTACAGTGCACGCATGACACGGTCGTGTGATGGCTAGGTAGGTCGTGTGTGAGACACGGGCAGGCTACATGAGCGTGTAGGCCCATTTTATTGAAGTGTCTGTTAGGGTTGCACAGGTCACCCAAGTTGACTGTGAGCCTTCTGTAGGGTCGATAAGCACTAAATGATTGCGTGATTTTCGTACTGAGCATGTAAATACTATGCATGTATACTGATCTAACAATATATATGTACTGAGAACTATGTAACGGCATTGCATTTACTATATGTTTGCATTGCATTGGGGCGGGTTATTGTTATTTGGAGGAAGTGTCTGAAAGGCTCTTAAGCCTGATATTTGGAAGCTCAGCTGCAAACTTCTGATTATGTGCCGCATTTCGGTACAACATAGTGTGTAGGGATGGGTGGGTTGATTTAATCCCCACATGGTGTGTAGGGTTGGACTGAAATGGTGTGTAGAGACTAGTGGGTAGGGTTCTGATTATTATATCTACATTCTGTATCTGATATGGGCCAAGGCCCTAACGTAATGTTGAAACTATACTTGAGGGAGCTAAGGCCCAAATTGTAACACCCCCACGCCCGAGACCGCTTCTGGAGTCGAGCTTGAGGTGTTATCGAACATAATTTATCAAATTAAGAACTTCGAATCATTTGTTTCTACATTCACAGCTTTCTAGCTACCTGCGTCACAGTTACAAGAAAAATCATATCTCGAGTTACGAAACTCAAAATGAAGATCCATAAATTTTTCCTAAATCTAGACTCATATGTCTATTCACTGAATTTTTTCTAGAATTTTTGGTTGGGCCAATTAGTACAGTTTATTAGTTAAAGTTACCCCTGTTTCAGGACTTGACTGGACTGACCTCTGTTTACTACAAACCATATTTATCTCTATGAAAAATTTATATGACTATGCCGTTTGTTTATCCTGAAACTAGACTCAATAATGATTCCAAGAATATAAAATACACCACCTAATTATTTTTTTAAAATTTATGGTGAATTTCTAAGGTTGGAACAGGGGATCTAGAAATCGCTCTGGCCCTGTTTCACTAAAATTCAAATATCTTCTAACATATAATTTCTTTACCTATTTCGTTTGTTTTATGTGAAACTAGACATATTAGGCTTCAATTTCATATTTAATCCATCACCAAATTCGATTTCTATGATTTTTAGTAAATTTTCAAACTCACGTCAGTGTTGCTGCAATGTTCTGTTTAAGGCAAATTTCATCTTTTCATGAGTTTTTATGGACTAGATAACCTATTAACCTTCCATGACATCAACATGATCTAAATTAGCCATTTCCATGACTTATCATTATTAAGCATTTTCTCAACCAAATCACCGCCACATCACAAAATTATTTACACAAAGTAGGTATATTGCTATAAATGCCATACTTAAGTTTTACAAGCCATTTACCAAAATAAAAGTCCTTCGGATAGTGTGATCGCACCTTCGACCTGTCCCGATTCCCGAGCCGGGTTGTTCAAAACTACAGTGAATAAAAAGGAGGGAGTAAGCATAAATGCTTAGTAAGTTCATATGCAAATAACAAGTAGCATAACAATACAATTATACCAAACAACCTTAGCATGGTATCACCAAAACATATATCACATTTCTAAACATCATTCATCATCTTACCACCTTATCGTTGTAGTATCTATTTTCAACCCGAGGGTTAAGTACATACCTGTCCAAAGTGTCGATTTCACAACACTTACCAAAACGTCACTTGCATTTTAAGTGTTCTTCCATTTCACTAGAAATTTTACCCGTTGAACACATCGGAATATAACTCGGATACATGGATAATTTGCACATAAGTGCCACATATGTAATCAAGCAATCATGTAACTCGCCCCTAAGTGAACTCGGACTCAACTCAACGAGCTCGGGCGTTCGTATCCATAACTGAGCTCGGACTCAACTCAACTAGCTCGGATGCCTAGTTACATCTCACGAACTCGGACTCAACTCAATGAGTTCGGACATTCGCATCCATAAGTGAACTCGGACTCAACTCAACGAGTTCGGATGCTCAACCATCCTAGTGACATGTCACTTGTATTCTAATCTATTCCCAAGGTTCAAACGGGCTTTTTCCTCGATTACACATCTTTGCCGTCTTCCACGGAACATCGAAACCGATACTCGGTAGGAAATCATAATTTACATATTATTCAATAATAACCATAAAGCATAATATTTCATGATATTAATCATCATATCCATAAATAACATTAAATTACTTAAAATGAAAATTATGTTACTACATTTACACATGAACTTACCTCAATACAAAATATTAGCAATCAAGCCTATTTCTCGTAAACTTTATTTTTCCCTCGATCACGACTTGAATCTCGTTTCTCTTGATCTATAATGCCAAATTAATCTTATTTAATACATACATTCATCAAAACAGCCCCAAATACAAACTTTGGCAAAATTACCATTTTGCCCCTAAACTTTTGCAAAATTACACTTTTGCCCCTAGGCTCGGGAATTAAACTTCATTCTATTTTCTTATGTTTTATGACATGCTGATCATTTTTCCCTTCTATGGCAGCATCAATTTCACACTCTAACATGTACTTATGACTATTAGGTATTTTTACCGATTAAGCCCTTTTACTCGTTTTCGCTTAAAACCGAGTAGCACAAGTTGTTTAGCATAATTTAAAACCTAATATTCTATCATAAAACACCAAAATACACAAATTTCACCTATGGGTATTTTTCAAAATATGAACCCTAGGTTGAATTATTGCTAGCATAAGCTAAATCAAGTTACCGGGACTCCAAAAACGTAAAGAACATTAAAAACGGGGCTTGGAATCACTTACTATGGAGCTTGGAAGCTTGAAACAAACCCTAGCTATGGAGAACCCTTTAATTTCCGTCCTAATGAAGAAGATGGACATATTTTGCCATCTTTTTCATTTTTTTACTCTTTTAATTACCAAATGACCAAAATCCCCTTAATACCTTTCTTT
This sequence comes from Gossypium longicalyx, assembly GCA_025698465.1. Classification (NCBI taxonomy): domain Eukaryota; kingdom Viridiplantae; phylum Streptophyta; class Magnoliopsida; order Malvales; family Malvaceae; genus Gossypium; species Gossypium longicalyx. The sequence continues at coordinate 52,497,338 of CM046995.1, forward strand.
GAAAATTTTCATGTACAAGCCTATTTTTGTCCAAAATTTTAGAAATTGGTCAAATTTCTATTTAAGACCTCCTCATTAATATTCCAAAGTAATTTCATACTAAAAACATCTAGAATGCAAGTTTTGCAACTTATTCGATTTAGTCCCTAATTTCAAATTAAGCACTTTATGCATAGAATTTCGTCACGAAATTTTCACACAATCATGCAATCATATCATAAACCTCAAAATAATTATAAAATAATTATTTCTATCTCGAATTTATGGTCATGAAACCACTATTCCGATTAGGCCCTAATTCGGGATATTACACAAATTGATTTTGTAATGGGCTCAGGCCCGTCTGTAAATGACTATGATCTAATGCATTTTTGTCTGTATGTTTTCTGTGGGGATTACACACTGAGTTTATGTAACACCCCTTACCCGAGTCCGAGGCCAAGACTGGGCACGAGGTATTACCATACTTAACCACATGCATATAATCGTTTCTGAGTCACCAAGACTTGATCAAACTTAAAACTTTTTTTTTGAACCTTGTTTAAACTCCTTAATGTGAGCCTACGAGGCCTCAAACTCTCATTGGAAACCATTTGGAACCAACTCGGATACTTAAATCGACTTAATAAAAATGACTCTTGAAACAGTGCACACGCCCGTGTGATCATTACAACATGGCCGTGCTGATGGCCCGTGTGTAGTATCTAGGGGGACGTCTGTGTCCCATACCTGTGTGAATTAAATTCTAAATTCGAACCTACATGGGTTTTCATATGGCCTAACACACACCCGTGTCTATGGCCCGCGTCCCTCTCACGGCCATGACACGCCCGTGCCCTAGCTCATGTCCAAAAACCTTGACATTTTGTTTCTAACGTCAGCATCTAATAAGGGGCACACGGCCAAGGCACACGTCTGTGGCCAGTGGCCGTGTCCTCCACACGGCTGAGACACACGATCGTGTCTCTACCCATGTATTTACTACTATGCATATTGACTTGAAAATTTTATATGCAGGGGACACATGACTGGATAACATGCCCGTGGGGCTAGCCATGTGTCACACACGACCTAGACACACGCCCGTGTGTCTACCCATGTGGACAATATGAGGCTATCTACCAACCCTTTTACCACCCTGAAACACAATCTAATGCCAACCAACATTTCAAAATCTAACTTAATATGATTTGTCAACCAAAAAACCATAGCTAAGGCTTATGTACATTTCATATACTCAAACATGCCATCAATTTCATATTCGTGAAAGACTATCTTGCATTCATATGATAACTTTCAAAATTAGCCATTTTTCATGGCCTTATACAAAATGAATCAAATGCTAAAGTAATCCATCACATTTGGCCAATTAACAATGACACAAAACTTAAAAGTCTAAGTTCCTATACATGCCATACTCAAAATATTAAGTCTAATTATACCGAGTGCTTCAGCTGATAGTGTGATCGATACCTCCGACATCTATTGATCCTCGAGCCAGTTAGGCAGCACAATAAGAAAATAGAAAGGAGAGGGAGTAAGCATAAAGCTTAGTAAGTTGCATGCAATAAATATAACAACAACTTTACCATTCATCATCATGCTCATAGTACTAAAGTAGGCATAAGCACAACTTACTCATCACTATCCAATACATTTCACATAGCATATATTGAGCTCACATCTCATAAATTTCAATAGGTACCTGTATCACTCACAACATGGTTATACGTTTCTCATTTAACTTAAACTGTAACTCTCACCGTTGAACCATTTGGAATACTATCGGATATTCACTAAACTTTAAACATAGGGTGTAATGCCGATGCCATGTCCCAGACATGGTCTTATACTGGCTATCAAAATCGATGCCGATGCCATGTCCCAGACATGGTCTTACATTGATACATCTCATAGCCGTTGCATGTCCCAAACATGTCTTACAGTGGCTTACATCTCAAGGCCAGTGCATGTCCCAGACATGTCTTACACTAGCCCTCGTCTCAATGTCGATGCCATGTCCCAGACATGGTCTTACACTGGCTCTCATAATGTGGCCGATGCATGTCTCAAACATGTCATACACTAGCACACAAATGACCCAAATGTCATGGCACGAATATCCGATTTATTCCTAAGGTTCATCCGAGAATTCTATTATCTCAATTATCATCATGTAATTTTATTACCACAATTAAGCAATTTATGCTATATCAATTCAAACACATATAATAACAATGTAGTTGTATTATTTACATACAACTTACCTCGGCACTCAAAATGGGGCGACTAGTTGATTTAATCTACTTGTTTGGCCTTCCCCCAGTCTAGGTTTAGATTTTGTATATCTTGATCTAAAATGGCAACATTTAGTCATTTAATCATCAATTAAATCTAAACGCTCAATAATTTATAATTTGGGCAAAATGGTTTAGACTTTCACAAAATGACTATTTTACCCCTAGGCCTGGAAATCAATTTTTATCAAGTTTACTTATTAGTCAAGCCTAACCGACCATTTATCTCTCTTATGACAACCCCAAATTTCCAATATATCACAACATTACTATCTATTTTATAAACTTTACAAAATGGTCCTATTAGGGTTTTCATGAGAAGTCCCTTCACAAAAGTTGTTTATTTCACAACCATGATTCATTTTCTTCCGAAAAATTTTAGAAAACAACATTAACACTCTCATGTTAAAACCCTAGACTTTCAACCATTTTACAAAATAGTCCCCTCATTTGAAAGCTCATGCAATAAGGATTCTAAAAATAATAAAAAAATCATCAAGAAAGACCATCAAAATCACTTACTTGAAAGGGTTACAAGTTGCTGAAACTTTCAAGCTTCCAAACCCCAACAATGGCTGAATTTCAGTGGAGAAGAAATGGTGAAAAGGGATGATATCATCTTTCTTTTATTTTATTTCTATTTTAGTCAAATAAGCTACCAAAACCCACTTAATTTGACTTTTTGACCATTCTTGTCCCCATGGCCTACCGAGCACTCTTTTTAGGGTCTATTTGACCTTTAAATACCCCCCAATTTTGGTTTTCTTGCCATTTGACACCCTTAGCTATCAAAATAGGACTTTTGCACTTTATGCGATTTAGTCCTTTTTCGCGATTAAGCTCTCAAACGCTAAAATTAATTCACCAAAATTTTCATGCACCTTTATAATCATGTCATCATGCATAAAATAATATTAAAATAATTTCTACGGCTTCGAAATAGTGGTTCTGTAACCACTGTTCTGACAAGCCCTAAAATCGGTCTGTTACAGTTTACGAAAACTCACTCTCTCTATTTAATCTATACAGGTAATCCCCAAACTTGACAGATTGGTGAAGCGAAGGACTCGACGATGGCCATACGTAAAATCTTAGACCTTTTTTTGCAAATTTTCAGATTTATTGGGGTTTTGATGTATTTCAAGACTTGGATTGTTGGTTTTTTATTTCAAAACTTTATACTGTTTTATGAATATTTAAACTGCAACTTGACAAAACACAATTTTCCTAAAACTAAGGATTTCGTAAACAAAAACGATTTCTCCTAAATTAACTGATTACAGCAGCTTCTGCTTAAAAAGGACAAGTTTGAAACAAAACATCTGGTACGTGATTCCTTCAAATTAAAAAAGGTTACTTAACCGGAATGTTTTTAACTTAAGAAGTTCGATTTCAAAATCTATTACATGCGATATCACCAGATTCGTCCATAACGTCTAAGCCAGGTTTAAGGTGTTACAGTTTATTCCAGACAAACTCAAAAGGCATATTTCAAGACTATACTTGTAACAATACATTTTTAGTGATATCAAAAACAGTGATTTTGGGACCACAATTCTAACGAGTAAATTATTATTTTAATATTATTTCAATTCTACGAAATTTTATTAAGGTCATATTAAAGTTTTGTTAAGAAATTTTGATGTTTAAATAGTTAATTAAGTGAAAAGAACTAAATCGTAAAAGGTGAAAAGGTGAATTATATTTGTTAAAAGGGTCAAATGGCTATGAAATCTTAAATTTAGGGACTTGAATGGTAAATAAACTGATTAAGGTGATAGTGGATGTGCATGGACATGGTTTAAATGAAATTATGATGGTTTTTTAAAGGATAAAATGGTAAATGATCAATTAAACTTAAATTAAATAAGACAAATTGGTTTCATCTTTCTTATGCTTTTTCTCCATCGAAAATTGAAGGAAAGAATAGTCATTTTTAGTTTTCTAAGCTTTGGTCTTGATTAATCATTTTTAGTTTTCTAAGTTTTGGTCTTGATTTCTTCTTGCATGGTATGTATTCAAGCCTTGTTTTTAATGATTTTTATGTTTTTGAGTTCATTTTAGCTTAAACTAGCTAGCCCGGGGGTTAATTTGCAAAATGTTAAATATTGAGGGACTTGCCATGAAGTTTTTTGAATAGTTTTTGATGTTAGTTGATGAATTTTTTTTATCTTTGTTGTAAAATAAACAAGTTTTGTTAAATGATTTTTGGATAAAAATGGCAATTAGGGATTAATTTGTTAAAAATGTAAAACTATGGGTTTTTTGTGAATGTTGATAAATATAGGTTATTTCAAGGCCCCTTGTAAATTTGGTTAAGTTGGATTTAGGTTAAAATGGTTAAAATTCAAGATATAAACTTAAGGACTCAATTAAGAAAAGTTAAAATGTTAGGGGAAAATTTGTAATTTTTTATAAATATAAATTATGGGTTAAATTGAATTATATATGTAATTAATTGAATGAAATATTTATTTAGATAAAGATAAACCACATACGGACTTAGATCGAGGAAAAGAAAAAAGTTTCGGATTAGCTCGACTAAACTACTACGCCCTTAACTATCGAGGTAAGTTCGTATGAACTGTATTCGGTTTAATATTGTTTAAAATGAATGCTTATTATGTTGTTTTAATGTGAATCAACCAATATACCAATTTAAAAATGCAAGGATGAATTGACAGATATTGAGTCCCAATTAAACCTTAGGCATTCTTAGGATACAAATGACATGTCATTAGGGATTTCATGTTTCGGGTGTTGGTCTTGAATGTCCTACCAATGGCTGAGGTCTTGCATTTGTTGCAAATTCTCCACAGCTCGTGTGAGCTACATCATGTAGCTTACATTCTGACCCATAGCTCGTGTGAGCAGGCCCATTTCACAGCTCATTTGAGCAATGATGTAAAGAAAAGGTTAAGGTTATATGTAAAGGCACACTTCATGTAAACTTTCCCTAGCATCTGATGTAATTCTAAATGGTTCAACGGGTAAGAAAAGGAAAAGGAAATGGTAAGTATGCAAATGCTATAAAACATGACATTATGGTAACACCAATGATGTAAAATGTTATTTTTATACATAGCTGATTTCATATATATATATGAACAAGTATGCTAACTTGTGGGTTTCGATGATGTTGTATAGGCTTATGCCAAGCTTATGGTTTTGGTTTATATTATACTTATGCTTTATATTATGAAAATGCAATGGTAAGTTATGTTTTAGTTTATACAAGCTTACTAAGCACTAGTTGCTTACGCAGTTTCTTTTCTTGTTTTATAGATTATCGGAACCTCGATTTGGTTGAAAGCTCGTCGGAGGCCTATCACACTATCCAGCAAGCAATTTGGTAGTTTTTGATCATTTTGGCCAAGGTTTATAATGGCATGTATACCTTGTTGTGTAATGATACTTTGATTTGTTTAGGCCTTGAAAATTATGTTTGGTTGGTGCATTTTAATGTTTACCAAATGATGTCATTTTTTATGACTTGTTAAGTGTAACACCCTTACCCGTATTCAATGCTGGAATAGGGTTACGGAGTATTACCAGACTTACAACTTAAACAACCATCCAAGTCGAATAAAAAATCATCAACCAAATGTAATTCCAATCAAATACAATCACCTTGTCCCTATTACGAGCCCAGAAGGCCGTAAACATACTTTGGAAGTAGTTCGGGACTAAACCGATAGCTTAAGAAATTTTTACGAAACTCAAAAAATTTTCCAAACTACAAGGGTCACACGCCTGTGTGCCCCGACCGTGTCTCTCACACAATCAAAAGACACGCCCGTGTCTCAGGCCGTGTGGACATTTGAAATGGGATTACATGGTCGTGTCCTAGCCCGCTTCTGACCCTATGTAACTCTCTGACTACCTCACACGGCCAGACCACATGCCCATGTGTCTAGCCCGTGTACTACTCGAAATGGCCACACACGCCCGTGTGCCAGGCCGTGTGCTAGGCCGTGCAAAAACTAGAGGGTATACTGACTTGTGCCACACAGCCATTCCCACGCCCATGTGTTAGGCCGTATGGAACATACTGACTTGGTTTCTAAATCCACACCAGGGGACACACGATCGTACAACATAACCATGTGTCACACACGGCTGAGTCACACCCCCGTGTCTCTGCCTGTATGGACAAAAATAGGCTATTTACCAAGCCAATTTGCCACCCAAATTTGTATGTACCTATACAACCCAAATGGCACAAATTCATAGCATAAATGAACATCTAACTTAACCACCACCAAGGCTAAATCATACCATTTCCAATACTAGCAACCAACATGCTTAAAAACTCATGTTTTACTCATTCAACACATAGCAAAACACATATACAAATCAACTAACTAACCTTTCCCAAACATACATCATTTTGCACCAATTCAAAAGCACAATTCATATCTAATATCAACCATTTAACAACCATATTACCTATCACAAGAAATTATGAACTCATCAATAAATAGTATTAACACATGTATATATATACACATTACCATCTTAGACAAAATAAGCCAACTCTCATGGCTAAACACAAAACCAAACTTAATATCTACAAGCCAACACAAATGGCCAAAATACATATCCCAGAAAGTCCAAGTCTCTATACATGCCATATACTTAAAATACCAAAGTTCGTAGGTATCAAGTGATAGGTGGATAGTGTGAAGCGATCTCCAACAATCCCCGAATCTAAGCTAACTTGTTAACACTATAAAAACGAAAAATAAACAAAGTAAGCTATAAAGCTTAGTAAGCTGGTATAAAATAAACTCAATTCAATCTCAAGATTATAATTCAACAAATTGAATATATCAACATTAAGCATACATTATCTAACAAACCTTTCATATACACAATTATGATATTAATCACATTCTTCACAAGTTTCTTCGAACCAAAGCTTATACATGTCACGTACGTACCTGTACCATCTCATATCATTCTCATACTCAATCACATCTTTTGTTTACCTATTGAACTATTCGGAATAGAAGTCGGATACTCAAGAGTCTCACACACTAAGTACCTATACCATGGCTCGAAGCTAAATTAAGGTAGCTTATATTTGAAATACTAATATCATGGCCCAAAGTCAAATCAACCGACATTCATGGCCCAAAGCCAAATTGGTATAACTTGCACCCAAAGTGCTAATATCATGGCCTGAAGCCAACTCAATGTATCCCCTAATGACATGTCACTATTATCCTAAACTATTCCTAAAGTTCACTTGGGATTTCCAATGTCGAGTTGTCGTCAAATCACTATCGATCATATCCATAGTCTCATATTCACAATTTATACAATATTAAAGCATATGAAATACATTTGTATTAAAACTTATAATATACGAACTTAACTCGGGTTCAAAAATGATGAAATTGGTCGATTAATCGAGTACTTTGCCTTTTCCTCAATCTAATTCCAAATGCCACTTTTCTTGAGCTATATAATATCAATTTCAACTCATTTAATTATCCCTCTATTCAATTTAGTCCAAAACACTCTTTAAAGCACATTTACACTTTTGCCCCTAATATTTCAACTTTTTTACAATTTAGTCCTTATTTCACAAAAACACAAATTCATGCAATTTAATCACAACCCATACTATTTGAATTACTATTATACCCTTAGCAGCCCATATTTTTTATTTATTTCACATTTTAACCACTAAATTTACACATTTCACAATTTAGCCCCTAATTTGCATTTTCACTAAAAATCACTTAACAAAACTTATATATCTATCAATAAGCATCCATAATCTATCCAAAAACTCCAAAACACATGCCCATTCATCAATGGAAACATTCAAAATCTTTAACAGTTTTGCAAATTAGTCCCTTGGCTAGCTAAACCCAGTTGTAACGATATCAAAAACATAAAAATCATTAAAAAATGGACAAAAATGGACTTACATGCAAGGTTGAACTATGGTCGAATGTTTGGTGTCCTTTAATGGCTTTCCTTTCTTCAAAAATCGGTTGAGAAAGATGAATATGCATGTCTTTTTTTATTTTCTTTACTTTAATAACTTTTAATTATAAATTACAATATTAACCTTACTTTAATAACCGTGCACGGTGGCCGAAAAAGGTAAATTTTTTTATTTTTTTATTTTTTATTTTTTATTTTTTATGTTTTATATATATAAGTACGTGAGTAAACAGATTCGAAAAAAATAAAAAAATAAAAAAGGGTAAAATCACCTTTGGTTTTGCGATATCTGATTCTTGGTATTTTGTTCCTGGATTGGGTGTTAAACTCGCACTTTTTTGTGTTATTGAAATCACTACTCAGTACATAAATCTATTAGTATTGATAAAAAAATGTCGAGTCCTCCTATTACATTTTCGGTTGGCTTCTATAGCCATTTACAAGCCTTTCTTTTTTTATTACTATTTTCTGTCCTTTCATTTTAATGGTTGCAGGTGCAGAGGCAGTGGAGGTGACCCGAGTTGGTGGCCGTTGCTGTAGTGGACAGGTGGTGGCAGAAGCAAGTGGGGAGATTTGGTGGTTGGGGTGGTTGGAGTCAGAAGACCCTAGGTGCGGCGCACCTAGGGTTTGAAATTTTGCTGGTTTGGGCCACATTGTTTTGGGCCTAGTGGGTTTAGGCTTGGGTTTAGGGGGGTTAGATTTGGTTTAATTTGGGCCCACAAATTGGGCTTGTACAGCTGCCCCTCTTTACTCATTGTCGTGTAACGAGAATAGAGCAAAGACTTTCAAGAAAGACCAATTTGCCCGGTCGCCGAGTCTGACTTCATTGGTGCTCTTATTCTTCAAGTAGCTTCATTCCAGTCTACTGCGGCTCGCCGCTTTACTCCGCTCCACTGCAACTCCAGAGAAATAAGATTTGCTATCTTCAGTCTGTGCCACTGCAGCTTCAAGGAGATAAGTTATGTGACTTCAATCTACTCTGCTGAAACTTCAAGGAGATCTACTTTGGCTTCGAGCCACTCTAACGCCATTTCAGAGAGAAGAGATTTGAAATTTCCAGCCTGTTACTCTACTGCTTAGGGGGTTAAGGCCCATCATCTTAGATCTACTCCGCTACTGCTTAGGGAGATAAGATCTGTAAATTTAGCCTGTTACCCTACTGCTTAGAGGTTTAAGGCCCATCTTCTTCGATCTGTTTCCCTACTACTTAGGGTGATAAGATCTGTAAATTTAACCTGTTACCCTACTGCTTAGGGGTTTAAGGCCCATCGCCTTCAATCTGTTTCCCTACTGCTTAGGGGGTTAAGATCTACAATTTAGTCTGTTACCCTACTGCTTAAGGGTTTAAGACCCTTCGTCTTCGATCTGCTCCACTACTGCTTAGAGAGATAAGATTTGTAAATTTAGCCTATTACCCTACTGCTTAAGGGTTTAAGGCCCATCGCCTTCGATCTATTTCCCTACTGCTTAGGGGGTTAAGATCTGTAAATTCAACCTGTTACCCTACTGCTTAGGGGTTTAAGGCTTGTGAATTCACCGATTCTAGGGACATGACCTGTAGAATTGGTTCCATATATCTATGCTTATGTCAAATTATTAGGATGCTATGATCGAAATGAATCAAATGCTCCTAACTAGATATGTCATGAATGATCTATGAATGCACAAGTGCAGTATGTTATGAGAATGAATCCCTTTCTTAATGTACGGGTTGTCATTGCCCTTTGTTCATCAAGGTTCGATGACAGAAACGGTACCCTGTCTTCTTGTTCAGCTTAGATCTTTGAACGGAAAACCCGAAGAGGCAGTTCCAATTTAAACTCTTCCTTCTCAAATGTTTCCAATCCTTAAGTTTGGGTTAGTTCTAAATAATAGCCCGATTTTAGGTTCCTGTACTATTTAGAAACTTTCAGAGTAATATGCAGAACTTCTTTTGCGAAAGTGTCATTAGTTCATTAATCATCATTTCAATGCAAAATGCTTGAAAAAGATCATAACAATGACAGGACTGAAATTGATTGAGAGCATAGCTCAAAATAAATAAATTAATTAAAGATTGCAAATGCAGGAAGAAGGAAATTAGCTTAAAATGAATAAGTTGATCAAATATAGCAAATTCAAAATGGGTAGAATGGAAAACTAGGTGCCCCAGATATCGCAGCTTGAGCTTCTCTGTACCAACTTCTTGAGGACCCTTCTAAGCTCAATATGTGTTTAGGGGATCCGGAGCACTTTGTAGATGCCCCAAGATGTAGCATACTACTTTATTGTTAATTCAGGCATAGTAAGACTGCTATATGCCCCACTTTGATCCAAATTTTGAATCGCCCTTTACGGGTTTTCAATTCAAAATCCCTTTGGTTTCAAGGTGCTCTTTGCGAGTTTTCACCTTGACCTCTCCCCTTTTTTTTTTAGGCGAAGTATTTCTTAACCGAATTCGAATTTACGAGATTGGGTAAAGTCTTGCCGTCCATTTCGGCCAATATCAATGCTCCTCCAGAAAAGGCTTTCTTTACCACATAAGGTCCTTCCCAATTCGGCATTCATTTTCCTCTGAAATCCTTCTGTATGGGCAGGATCTTTTTCAATACTAGGTCTCCCTCGTGGAATTCTCTAGGACGAACCTTTTTGTTGTAAGCTCGCATCATTCACTTTTGGTACATCTGACCATGGCGGATAGCCCTTAGCCTCTTTTTTTCAATCAAGTTCAACTGATCGTATCGAGACTGGATCCATTTGGCTTCATCCAACTTTACTTCTGACAAAACTCTGAGGGAAGGAATCTCGACCTCGATAGGTAAAACTGCCTCCATTCCATAGACCAATGAGAAAGGCGTCGCCCCGGTGGAAGTCCTGACAGACGTTCGATAAGCATAGAGGGTGAATGGTAGCTTTTCATGCCAGTCTTTATAAGTCTCTGCCATTTTTCCCACTATCTTCTTAATGTTTTTATTAGCTGCCTCAACTGCACCGTTTATCTTCGGACGATACGGTGACGAGTTGTGGTGTCTGATCTTGAACTGACTACAGACATCCGCTATTGTGCTGTTGTTCAAATTCAATGCGTTGTCAGATATGATCCTTTCTAACATTCCATACCGACAAATAATTTCCTTTTTTAGGAACTTGCTAACTGTCGATTTGGTAACATTGGCATATGAAGCAGCTTTTACCCATTTGGTGAAATAGTCAATAACTACAAAGATGAATCGATGCCCATTTGAAGCTTTTGGCAAAATTGGCCCAATCACATCCATGCCCCACATCGAGAAAGGCCACGGAGAAGTCATAACATACAGAGGTGAAGGAGGCACATGAATCTTGTCTCCATAGATTTGGCATTTATGACATCTTTTGGTGTACTTAATACAGTCTCCTTCCATGGTGGACCAATAATAACCAAACCTCATAATTTGACTGGCCATTGTAAAGCCATTAGTGTGTGTCCCACAGATGCCCTCATGGACTTCTTCTAAGATTTTCTTAGCCTCTATAGCATCTACACATCTTAACAGTACTTGATCCTTCCTTCTTTTGTATAGGATCTCCCCGTCCAAGACGTAGTCATTGGCCAGTCTTCTCAACATTCTTTTGTCATTCTCAGTAGCTTGGTCGGGGTACTCACGATTCTTCACATACCGCAGGATATCGTGGTACCAAGGGTGATCATCATTTCCTTCTTCTTCTTCAAGGTTGTAACAATGATCCAGAGCCTCGTAAATGCTCATTTGGATTGGTTTCACATCCTCTTCCTTATTCGCCTTGATCATAGAGGCTAAAGTTGCTAGGGTGTCAGCCATCTGATTTTCTTCTCGCGGGAGGTAGCAGAAGACAATATCATCAAACTCTTTAATTAATTTAAGGATCAGCCTTCGATAATTGATCAACTTGGGGTCTCTCATCTCCCATTCACCTTTGAGTTGATAAATCACTAGGGCAGAATCTCCATATACCTCTAACACCTTTATTTTACGTTCTTTGGCCGCGTGTATTCCCATGATGCATGCTTCGTATTCCCATGATGCATGCTCTACTGGCTAGAAAATCTGCTATCGCACTTCCTTTTACGGCCTTCTGGTTCACATAGACTATATCAAATTCGGAGAGTAGAATTTGCCATCGGCCCATTTTTCCATTTAAAGCAGCTGACTCCATCAGGTACTTTAGAGGATCCAGTTTAGAAATCAGCCAGGTTGTGTGATACAACATGTATTGTCTCAGTCTTCGGGTTGTCCAGATTAAGGCACAACACATCTTTTCAATGAACGAGTATCTCGTATCACACTCAGTAAACTTTTTACTGAGGTAATATATCGCTCTTTTTTTCTTTCCTGATTCATCGTGTTGGCCAAGCACGCATCCCATAGAATTTTTAAATACCGCCAAATACAGTATCAATGGCTTATATGGACTAGGTGGTGTCAATACTGGGGCATTAGACAAATATTGCTTAACTTTGTCGAAAGTCTTCTAGCACTCCTCATCCCAAACACCAGGGTTATGTTTCTTAAGGAGACGGAATATGGGGTCACATTTCTCAGTTAATTGCGAAATGAACCGAGCGATGTAATTTAGTCTTCCTAGGAATCCCCGGACTTCCTTTTGAGTACGCGGTGGAGGTAGGTCTTGTATGGCTTTGACTTTATCGGGGTCAATCTTAATCCCTTTTTCACTGACCACGAATCCTAGCAGTTTTCCTGACCTGACCCCGAAGGTACACTTTGCTGGATTGAGTTTAAGCTGTAATTTCCTCAACCTCAAAAATAATTTCCTCAAGACTTGCACATGCTCCTCTTCTATCCGAGATTTGGCGATCATGTCGTCAACATAGACTTCAATTTCTTTGTGCATCATATCGTGAAACAAGGTTACCATAGCTCTCTGATATGTTATTCCAGCATTTTTCAGTCCAAACGGTATTACCTTATAGCAAAATGTTCCCTACATGGTTACAAATGTGGTCTTATTCATGTCCTCAGGATGCATCTTTATCTGATTGTACCCTGAGAAACCAACCATGAAGGAGAAAAGTGAGTAACCTACCGTATTGTCCACTAAGGTATCAATATGAGGCAAAGGAAAATTATCCTTCGGGCTAGCTTTGTTCAGATCCCTATAGTCTACACACATCCATACTTTTCCATCTTTCTTAGGGATAGGGACAATATTGGCTACCCATTCCGAGTACTTAACTACTTGTAAGAAACCAGCATCGAATTCCTTCTTGACCTCCTCTTTTATTTTTAACAAAACATCGGGCCTCATCCTTCAAAGCTTTTGTTGAACTGGCTTGCATTCTTCTTTGATGGGGAGCCTGTGTACCACAATGTCAGTACTTAGCCCAGGCATATCTTGATACGACCATGCAAAAACATCCTTAAACTCTTGGAGTAACTCAATAAGGTCCCGCTTTGTCTCTGTGGTAATGTAGGCTCCAATCTTTACTTCTTTCTTTTCTAGTTCATCTCCCAAGTTCACGACTTCTACTGTCTCTTTGTGGGGTAGAATCTATTTCTCCTCTTGTTCTACCATCCTTAACAAATCAGGGACTAAGTCACAGTCTCTGTCATCCTCAAAGTCCTGATATCCCTCTAGACACATATCCCACTCAAAAGGAGACTCTGAGTTAGTAGCAACGTCGCTCATATCGTTGATATTTAGAGACCTCTAGTAGGTACAAAGGAAGATACAATGAACAAGAGAATCTAAGAACAATGATATGTATGGTATGATAATGAATGAAAGAATAAAAGAATATTTGCACGGAATAAGACAAAAAGATGCATTTCATTGAAATAACGATTTTGAACATAAGCCTATTTCACAATAGGGACTCTTATTACTCCTAGGCCTAGAGCAATAAGTGTGTTTTGGACAATACTCTGTGTTAGTTCTAAAGACTACAGGAATCTCTTCCGCAGTCTAATTAGTCAGAACACTTCCCGGCTCATAAGGGCGAATGCCCGACAAATTCTCTACTCCAGTTTCTTCTTCGTATGTGGCGTTGATGTCCAAATTTTCCATCATTCCTTCCACGATTTCCTTTCCCGACATCCTTCGCTCGAGGTGAATGACTCCTCCAGACACAAAAGTCTTCGAAATATGGGGAAAGATCATTGGTTCCCATTCGACTTCTCTCCCGCTTAATCGCGCTTTCCTTCTCTCTTGCTTCTTCTCAAGTTCCTTCTTTCTTTGTTTTGTGGCCGGCTTGAATCCTAACCTAAAACGATCTTGTTTGTCCTTCATCACTGGTGCATTAATCCTTCCCTGGAGGTATCTCCCGAGTCCTCTTCCGGGTAGGGCCCCTTTCCCAACAGTTAGCCGTAGTCCCATTCTTGTAGTCTCAGATAACCTGGGCCTTGAAATCTTATTTCCTTCGGTAATGAATGTCGCATTCACAAACTCTAAAGATCAAAAAGAGCATTCGATTACTTCATCATTTGCCTCTAGATATGGGGCGTCACTGGTTATTGCTGCGATGATGTCTTCTTCAGCATTGATCGTTACTAACCGGCCTTCGGTTACCAATTTCAACTTTTGGTGCAGCGATGAAGGGACTGCCCCTGCTGAGTGTATCCATGGCCTCCCCAATAGGCAATTATACGAAGGCTTAATGTCCATGACCAGGAAATCTACCTCGTACGTGCTTGGCCTGATTAAGAAGGGTATTTCAATCCTCCCCATTACCTTCCTTTCCGTGCCATCAAATGCTCTTACTACATTTTGGAATGTCTTCATATGGGAACTATCCACTGCCAACCTATTTAGCGTAGATAGGGGTAGGACATTTAGTGCAGACCCATTGTCAATCAATACGCCTGGTAATGTATACCCTTTACAGCGAGTCGTAATGTGCAAGGCTTTAGTCGATCCTCGGCTTCCTGGCGGTACTTCATCGTCATTGAAGAATATGAAGTTGTCGGCACTTATATTGTTGACTAAGTGGTCCAGTTTTTTTTTACAAAGATATCGTTAGCAACATAAGTTTCATTCAGCACCTTCATTAATGCGCTGCGGTGGGTTTCGGAGCTTAAGAGTAAGGCCAGTACTGATATACGAGCTGGCTGTTTGTGCAACTGTTTTACGACACTATATCGCTGTGCTTTAGGAATTTTAAGAATTCATTTGATTCTTTTTCAGTCACTGATTCGTTAACAGTTGGTTCAGGTCCTGCCGGCTTCTCTTTGTTTTGTTCAATTGCCAATGATTTTCCTGTAACCTGCTCGACTTTTGTATTTGGGGTATAACGCCTTCGAATGCGAGTATAAAACCTCTCATCTTGACCTTCCTCTGATGCATTAATCAAGATTTCCTCTCCCGGGATTGTCACATTGCAACTATAGTTCCACGGTACCCTTTTGCTATCTTTGTAAGGGAAAGCAACAGGCTTCTGGATTATGACCTTGGGCGCAACTTGTGCCCCGGCTTCATTCATTCTCGGACGTGATATGATAACCACTGGGTGGTTGACTTTGTAAACATCCTTCGTCGACCCTTCTTCGGAGGCACACACATCTGTTTCTTCTGGGCTCCCGACATATTCGAAGAATTCCAACTCCTTATTATCCATCAATCCTTGCACTAAGGCCCTGAATTCGCTACATTTCTAAATCTTGTGATCCTCTTGATCATGGAACTCGTAATAATTCTTTGCTTCTTGGGGTCTGACCTTTGAATTCTGTGTTATCAACCCTCTTTCTGCCATTTTCTTCCATACTTCTTTCAATGGGGTTTTCACTCCTGCAATACTCATCTTAATTTCTTTCCTCGAACTCTCGATTATCGCATTTATCCCCTTATCCCCATGGTTAGGTAATGGATTCTCTGTACTAGATGTATCATCAAATTTTACGATCCCAATGTTGATGAGTCTTTCAACTAATTTCTTGAAAGTGATGCAGTTTTCTATCGAGTGCCCTGTGGCTCCCGCATGGTATTCGCATTGGGCATTTGTGTCATACCATTTGGGGTATGGAGGCTGCATTGGCTTTAGATAGAAGGGAGACATGACATGTGCATCAAATAAACTTTGGTACAACTCCTTGTACGTCATTGGAATGAGCGTAAATTGGAGTTTCTCCCTATTTTGCTTTGTGTTGGGCTCTTGTTTGGGTGGGCCATGCTGATCAGTAGTTGTCGACCTTGGTTAGCTTACGGTGATCAATTTCGAATATGTGCTCACATTATTTATCTCGTACTCTTTCTTCCTCGTACTATGTCTGAAAAACTCTTGGTTGCGCTACCCAGCATGTGGTTAATAAAAGGTGCCTTCAGGGTGTTGATGAAGAGCATAGTGGTTTCCTTTTCCAATAGAGGGGGTTGGACTTGTGTGGCCACCTCTCTCCATCGCTGGGCATACTGCCTAAAGCTCTCATTATGCTTTTTCTCCATATTCTGTAAAGTGATTCTATCAGGGGCTATGTCTGCCACATGACCGTATTGCTTCATGAAAGCTTGTGCTAGATCTTTCCATGAGCTGATCTGGGCGCGACTTAGTTGGTTATACCATCTAGAAGCGGCCCCAACCAGACTTTCTTGGAAGCAGTGAATTAATAGTTGGTCATTATTGACATGGCCTGCCATTCGTCTGCAGAACATAGTGATGTGAGCTTCGGGACAGCTAGTCCCGTTGTACTTCTCAAATTCTGGAGTTTTGAACTTGAGAGGGAGTACCAGGTCTGGAACCAAACTTAACTCCTTAGCATCGATTCCACCACAATAGTCGGTGCTTTCCATTTCTTTAAATTTTTCTTCTAACCATCTACACCTTTCTTCAAGCTCTTTCGAAGTTCTACCCTCGTCTTTTTGGTTTCTGTTACTTCATCGAGATTGAGGACCACAGGGTTAGTCGGGTTATCCCCCGGATTGGAGCCCGAGCCAGCCTGATAATTTATCGATGCTGAAACACTGACTTGAAATGGTTGTGGCCTAATTGTGACCGATGGCCTTCTTGGGTATATATCAGGTTGTGTCTGAACGTCCACTGGGGCAAAACCCGGAGGGTAGGTAGGATCTTCATTATCATCTCTCGTATTGATTAAGGGTCTTTTCCCTTTTTCTAATCCGCTAGCCAATAGACGCGTTAATTGATCCATCATACTTTTCTAGGACTCCAGCATCTGGTCCCTTACATCTTGCTGGATTTTGGCCAGCTGTTCTTGCATACGTGTTTGTAGTTGATCCTGCATTTCTTTTTGCATTTGTTCCAATCTCTCTAACCTTTGGTCCATTGCTCTTGTTTTTCCTCTTGTACTATAACGATGTTCCAGGGTAACTGCCATGATTTTTAGGGTTTTTTGTGAGTTTTAGTGCGTATGATGCAATGCTGATGCATGAATGCAATGAATGCGATGAATGCAAAAAAGCATTGATTCCAATTCGATTTCATTAGAGTAACTTTTCTAGAAAACAAGCTTCTTTACATAAAATAGATTACATATAAGGCTTGGCCCTGATACTTAAGGCCTTGACCTGCCTAAGAAGCCAAGCTAGCTCTCGGCCTCGGTCCAATTCAGACTCGTATTTTAAACTCAGCACATCGGCCTGTACTGCTAATGTTTGCAAGTGATCAGCCACTTCTCGCACTTGAGTCAAAGCTTCACCCATGACGTAGTCCCTATTCCGGACTTGATCTTGAGATTGATGAAGTTGCTCCTTAAATCGCTCGTTATTTACCTCAAGGAGTTAAATCTGAAGTTCACGATTTTGCAGCGCTGTTTTGAGTTCTTCTATATTCTCTTTTAATTCTTCGATTCTGCTCTGACTAGCTTTCAAATCGACTACAGAGTTACGCGTACGATACTGATACAAGGACCTTTCTAATTCTGATACCCGAATCTTTAACCCCTCCTTCTCGTTCTGGCTTTCTACCAAACTTCTTTTCAGAGCACCTTCTCAAGCTTGGGCATCCCGGAATTTTTCTTCCCATTGGTTGGCTTTGCTTTTCTCTTCTTTGACTTCTTGTCACCATTGTTCGGATGTTTTTCCTAACCTAGCGATTTTCATTGACCTACGCAACTTCTTGTAGTCCGTCTTCAAACTGTCTAAATCCTCTTCAACCTTGTTTTTTCCTTTTCTGATTCTTTCAAATTCTAGTTTCTGGACATCAACATCTAACCCCAGCTACATTTTTTCTTCCTCCAATTGCTCGATCCTCTTTTCTAGTTCCAGACTCTTTCTCTCGAAATCTTGCCTGATGATTTCTAGCTCAGATGGGATTACTTTCAAGTGTTCTTCCATCGACTGAGGATTCTCTTGATCTAACGTAGGGATGTTTTCATTAATCCTCTGATTCCACCACCGGTCGTACTCAGGGGTAGTCATGGGATTGGCAGCAAACTTTTTCATCCTACGAGTCTGGTTCCAAGCATTTGATATCTCGCGAACTTTCTTTTTGTAATTATTCCCCATGAATACGAACGCACACTGAGCTAACCCGTATGTTGGTGGTGTAAATTGTCTGGATCTGTACTGTCTTAATGCAAGTAGAGGAGCATACCTGACGGTTCCCCATACTCCTAAGAAGGGAACCCAATCAAAATCTCCGCATCGGTATAATATTTCATCAGGAACCATCCACGGGGCTCTCCATTCAACGTCTTCCTCTTGCAAATTTTGAAGAACCGTCATCCAATTTTCTTCTGTAATATCATATCTCCTTGGTGTAGCAACTAACTCTTTCAGTGGAGAGTAATTTTCAAAGAAGATACGATACGAGACCTTTTCCACTTTCTAAAAATGGCTGTGGAACCAAGATAGCAAGAGTTGTGCGCATCCCATAAATCTCTCTTCACCCACTCTTCGATAAGCATTCAATGATCTGAAAGTTTCAACCAAGATTGCAGGTACAGGTGTGGTCCCTTTACCAAGCCTGTCAAAAAGATCAGAAACTGCCTCGTCTACATACCCCAAGGCTTTGGGGAAGATGACCAGTCCATAAATGCTCAGGGCGAGGACATCTACCCTTTTCTTCACATCGGGGTGTGCTAATATTAGATCCCTCAGGTTCTTCCAAGAAATGCACTTACAATCTCCTTTTTGTTTGATCTGGGTTGTAACCCACTGTTCGCTCATCCTTGTGATGTTCATCAGCTTTTTTGAAAATGCTAGGATGTTGGCTGGTCTGGAGTAAATTTTGTCAACCTGAATCTTCGGGTAATAGAGTAAGGCCGTGTACTCTTCTATAGTAGGTACCAAATCTACTTTCCCGAAAGTAAAGCAACTGTATGCAGAATTCCAATATTGGGCAAGGGCTCGAAACAGGTGTTCGTCTACCTTGACATCGAACAGATAAGGTAAATCACCATAATGACAATAGAATAGCTGTTTGACCTCATCATCCCATTGACTCCAAATTTCTTTCATTTCTTCGAGATTATTCTGAGTTACGCTGATCCGAGTAAAATCCCACAACTCTGACACGTACCCCTCGGTAAGACTGTCACCTTTCTCTTGTTGTGTTGTCTCAGCCCATATCCGGACAGTCGCGTTGTCCTCTACTTTATCAAAAAACCCCTTTTTCATAATAAGCTGTCTACTTAGCAACCGAATGTAAATCAACACCTTTTGTGATGAAAATGCCATGCAAATACAATCAAATTAAAACAAAGCAAGTCAGTATTTCATACGCAGTTTAAAGCAAACAAAGAATAATAAATATAGCACTTGCTCAGGTAACCACTAGGGTTTCGAAGTGGTTCTACCTAGGGTGGGCTCTTAAGGCTCACTACATGGGGTTCGGTTCTAGTGTAAAGGTACCTAAACCAGCAGATTCCTTGATCTTCACCCATTATAGGCTCATACAGACCGAGTTCAGTTCAGGGGAATACATTTCCCTATGGCTACACAGAGATGAAAATCTCACGAAGACATAGGTACGGATGTATCCCGAAAGTGATCCGCTATCCTGCACGGAGGTGAAAACCTCACGAAGGAATAGTTTTTCACTCTCAATTAAAGGGTGTGACCACAACGGTCATGCAATGCAATGTGAGAGGATATATGCATAAAAACTTGAAGCGATTAAAGAAAATAGGAATAACATGATGAAAACCGTACGAAAAACAGGTGAAATGCAATGAAGGGATCGTATATCAAAACCAAATTTCCAATTTTCGACCAAAAGACAAAAGTTAATCAACTTGTGGCTTGACTCTCTTATTTGGTGTCCCCAGTGGAGTCGCCAAGCTGTCATAACCATTTTTTTGAAAAAAAATGGGAATCGACTTAGATTTTGAAAATGAAAATGAAAAACGGGTGTGGGAGTCGCCACCAATCTTTTTTGATAAGGTGTGATCGGGTCACCTCGTAAAAGTGGTTGTTTTTAATAAATGGTTTTATTTATTTGAATAATGATTTTGGTCCACGCAAATCAAGAAAACAGGTTCGGGAGTCAGTTATGCACGAGGAAGGATTAGCACCCTCGATACGCCCAAAATTGGTACCTAGTTGGTTAATTAGTGTCTTAGTGTCGAAGATTTGAAAACTTGAAAGAATTTAAAATACGATCCCTCTTTGTATTAATGCTGATTTAAAAATGATTGAATAAATTAAAACGGATGTTAAGGATTCTCTTATCTCGAAGTACTAAAATATCATGCCCAGTGAGTTAGGACACAACATCTCGAACCTTGAGACTGAGCTTACCTTTTATTTGAAAATCATGTATTTTGACCCTTTTTAAAAAGGTATTCGACTATTTAGTGTAAACGAGAGAAATCGAAACCCAGTAAGTTAGGGCACGTTTTCTCGAATTCTCAAATACCGAATATTGCCTTTATTTTAAACCAAATTCTTATTTCGAGGTGACAAAATGTCATATCCGGTAAGTTAGGGCACAACACCTTGTACTTCCGAGAATAAGCATTTTTAAGACACGAATTGCGACTTTCAAGAGTATTCCGTTATTTAGGTTAAATGAGAAAAATCGAAACCTAGTAAGTTAGGGCACGATTGTCTCGAATTACCAAATACGGAATATTGCTTTTATGAAGGAATTATTTTAAGGTATCGAGTGAAAAATATAATGTGATTTATTGTAAAATATAAAACCAAATCATGGTGCTAATACGCAATAATAAGTGCGGCAATATCAATAACAATGATATAAGCAATTATAAAAGGATGAAGGCAAGGCTAGTAATATAAAAATATAAAACACAAGCATAAGGTAAATGAAATGATCGAATAGGTAAGTAAATAAATAAATAAACAAATAAAAATAAATAAAACATGGCAAGATAAAAATGACAATGATAACGAAAACGATAATAATAATATAAATAATAATAGCATAAAACGATAATAATACATATGGTATTAAAGTATATACGTAATAATAGAAACAAAAGTATATATAATATTAAAAAATATATGTACGGGATACATATGTGAAATAAGTACATAATAGTTACAAAAATATACATAATAGGATATATGAATAATATGATATTTACAATATATATACATAAAAACATAATAATAAAAAAAATGATATACATGATATAATATTAATATACATATGCATAATATGGAGTATTATATAATATATTAAAAGGATGTATATATGGCATACGAATGCATTAACAAAACAATAATATCAAAAATTATTAATAATAATACATAAATATATACGTTTACATGTTAAAGATATATACATATATAATAAAACATATACTAATATTAATAACAAATATAATAGGGGTAAAAATAGATATAATGATAATACGTATATAACGTGGTATTAAAAATATGTATATAATATCGTATTAAAATATGTATACATAAAATATATATTAGGAATAATAATAATAATATAAAGAAGCTATAAGTATATATAAAATATATATATAAGTGTTGATTGAAACTAAAAAAATAATTCTAATAGTAGTAAAAATATGCTAATAATAATAATAACGATAATAATAAATAGAATAATAAATAACATTAAAAATAATATAAAAATGGTAAAATAATATAAAAACCAAACTAAATCTAGAAAAAGGACTAAATTCGAAACAAAAATGAAGTTTTGGGGTCAATTTAAAAAGAAATATAAAAGAGGGGACCCATTTGAACGTGCGTGCAACTGTAGAAGGCCAAAAAGGCAATTTACCCGAACCTTTAAAACGACGTCGCTAAAGGGAGGACCAAATCTCAAAACGCGATAAATTTCAGGGCCAATTTAAGAGAAATAAAAACCTGATTGCAAAATATATAAAAAGCGGAAGGACCGTGCGCGCAATTAGACCATTATACAAAAACACGCGGATCCTAAGGCGGGTCGGGTCGGACGGATCGGGTTGCATCAAAACGACGTCGTTTTGGGGCTAAAAGGCAGCCCCCAAAACGACGTCGTTTTGGGAGGCTATAAAAGGGCCATTTTTCAGCAAAAAATTCATTTGTGCAGCTGAAAGGGAAAAAAAAAGGAGAGGAGGGGGCTGCGATTTTCGGTCACAGGGCCGGTCACCGTCCGGTCTCCGGACCGCCGCCGGCCACCATGGAAAAGGTAAAATTTTTTATTTTTTTATTTTTTATATTATATTTTTTATGTTTTATATATATAAGTACGTGAGTAAATAGATTCGAAAAAAATAAAAAAAAATAAAAAAGGGTAAAATCACCTTTGGTTTTGCGATATCTGATTCTTGGTATTTTGTTGCTGGATTGGGTGTTAAACTCGCACTTTTTTGTGTTATTGAAATCACTACTCAGTACATAAATCTATTAGTATTGATAAAAAAATGTCGAGTCCTCCTATTACATTTTCGTTTGGCTTTTATAGCCATTTACAAGCCTTTCTTTTTTTATTACTGCTTTCTGTCCTTTCATTTTAATGGTTGCAGGTGCAGAGGCGGTGGAGGTGACCCGAGTTGGTGGCCGGTGCTGCAGTGGACAGGTGGTGGCAGAAGCAAGTGGAGAGATTTGGTGGCTGGGGCGGTTGGAGTCAGAAGACCCTAGGTGCGGCGCACCTAGGGTTTGAAATTTTGCTGGTTTGGGCCACATTGTTTTGGGCCTAGTGGGTTTAGGCTTGGGTTTTAGGGGTTAGATTTGGTTTAATTTGGGCCCGTAAATTGGGCTTGTACAAATGGTATTATGTATTTATTCATATCTATTGTTGAAAATAAAATTATTGTTAAATTATGAAATTGAATTGAATGTTCAAAACGAGTGGAACATGGGGTTGAATACAATCGTTTTGCGGCAAAGGATGAATTGACGGCAAATGAAAAGGATGAATTGATGGCAAATTATCCAAGTAAATCAAGGTTTAGGATTTGTTGCAAACTTTCGTGTTTACTTTTCGTTTAGCTCTCAGGAGCTTCTGTTAACTCATATGAGTTTCCGTTTAACCCTAATGGGTTTTCGTTAAGCTCTTTTGAGCTTTTGTTTAACCCTTATGGGTTTTGGTTCAGCTCTTATGAGCTTCCATTCAACCCTTATGTGTTTTTGTTTAGCACTTATGTGCTTCAATTTAGCCTTCAAGCTTCTGAAAACGATTGTACTTATATCCGTAAGTTGTTCGTCAAATGGTAAGTTATCGGGAGTTATCTTGGATGATATATGTATATGAAGAAATAATAAAAGATGATATGCTTATGACTGGTGTGTTATGTATACAGAATGAATGTGAAAAG
Source organism: Gossypium longicalyx (assembly GCA_025698465.1). NCBI lineage: Eukaryota > Viridiplantae > Streptophyta > Magnoliopsida > Malvales > Malvaceae > Gossypium > Gossypium longicalyx. The sequence goes on from CM046995.1 coordinate 52,521,231, forward strand.
TAAAGAAACACAAATGAAAACAAAGAAATTTTGAAGAGTTAAAGTTGTTTAAAATCCTACTATGCTAGGAATAATATGTATAAGTGATACTATAGATTTATTCACTTAATGAGATGTTAAATATAACTTCATGAGTATTCTGGTATCAATATTGAATTATTCTTGATATGTTTAAATTTCATAATTGAAAAGAAGTACTATGATTAAAGTTTATACAAGCTTATTAAGCATTCATTGCTTATGTATTTGCTTTCCTTTACTTTTTAGATTATCGGAAGCTCAATTGGATTGGAAGCTTGTCGAAGTTGTATCACACTATCCATTGATTCTATCGGTACTTTCGAATGTTTTGATTTTGGTTATAATGGCATGTATATGTATTTTGTTCAATGATGGTCTATACGTAATTTGTTAGGTTAACCACTTATCTTGGCTTGTTTTGGATGTCTAATTATGACTTGTTGATATTTGTAATGTTGATTGTAGATTGACATAGAATTGGGTGAGAAATATGGCTTATAAAATGGCTTATATTCGTCCACACAGGCAGAGACATGAGTGTGTGTCTCAACCGTGTGTGACACACGGTCAGGTGACACGGCCATATGACCCCTACAGTGTTAAAAATTTTAAATATTTTTGAAAAATTTTTTGAGTCTTCGACTTAGTCCTTATTTGTTTCTAATGTGCAATTTAGGCCTCAAGGGCTTGTTTAAGGAACAATATGTGACAGCCCTAATTTGACCCTAGTCGGGAAGTAGTTTCGGGTCCACAAAACCGAGTCACAAAAATAATTAAATGTTATATTCTATGCCTATTATATGTGAAAGTGTATGTGTGAAAATTTCATGCTTTGATTTTTGTCATTTAGATGTGAAATTAATTAAAAAGGATTTATGTGAGAAACTTTGAAAATGTGATAGGTTGAAGTGTAATGGCCAAATATTGCATGGCTTAAAATATGGGGATTTGCATGTTAAATTTCCCATTTTTAAGTAAGTGGCCGGCCATGATGATGGTTGATTAGCCATATATACATTTTATATCAATATTATAATAGTTAATGGCTTAAATTATGAAATAAAAAATTAACTAAAATAAGAAAAGATGATAAAAAGAAAAACAAAGTGTTTTGTTCATCTTCTTCTTTAGCTTAGCCGAAACTCAAAGAAAGAAAAAGAAAGCTTGTTGTTCGGTCATTGTAGATAAAAAAAATCCAAGGTAAGTTCATGGTAGTTTGCTTATATCTTGATGTTTATGAGTTCCTTTCTTGGTTCTACCTTAAACCCATGAAGTATATTTTTGATTTTTGGTGTTGTTGGAGGTTTCGGTCATGGGTAGAAAAACTATAGATTTTGAGATTTATGATAGAAGTTAATGAGTGAGAGTTGGATAGATATTATGATGTTAAAATTCATGGGATTATAAGCTTGTAAGTTTGATGGTGAAATTTATGCTTTGTGAGGGTAAATGGTTTAAAAGGAGTTGTTAGAATTAAGTGACCCAAATTCTTATTTAAATAAAATACGATGGAAAATAAAATAAAAGTAAAATCCATATAGAACTAGACTTCTTTTATTTTATTTTAGAATAAGGTTTTTTAAACCTTATTAAACTTCATCTATTTTATATTGATTAGGATAGGGTGTTTCAATCCTACTAGAATATGGCTTTACAAGCCTATAAATAGACATAGTCTATTCCTCTTGCATTCAGTAAAATTTTTCGACATAGTGAATTTTCTTCTCCTCTGCCCGTGGTTTTTTCCCGAAAGGGTTTCCACGTAAAATTTGTGTGTTCTTTATTTTATTTATTTTATTCTATTTTATTTTTTCACAGGAGCATTCGGCCATGATGTAAAATTATGATGAAGTGATGTTAAATGCTTTGAATATTGAGTATATATTGTTATAAGTTGAATTTAAGGTTTGTTAAATTGTCTTTGTCATTGTCGAATGTGTGTATAGTTAATGAAAATTTGTTAAAGTGCTTAGTTAATTGATATTAGGTTAATGGTGTGTGTATAAATTATTTAAAATATAAACTTTGTATGAGTATTAAAGGTTGTATATGAATTCGGCCTTGGGAGAAATTTTAGTATAAAATGCTTGAATGTTAAATAGATTATTGCTTTAATGACCGAATGTGCCAAAGGCTAATGCATGGACTAGTTGATCAATATGTGTTAAGGGAACGTGAATAAATATCTATTTGATAAGCTATATATTCGGCTATATGGTTAAGATATGTATATGAAAATATGATAAGCCATATGAGTTTTGTGTTTGTGTATGTGAACTAGGTATACAATGAATATTCGGCTATGAAGGTTAAAGGTTAAGTCATAGGAATTTTGGTGATATACATATTCGGTCATTAGGGTTATATGTACTTTGGCTATGTGGGTTATGTGTTAAGGTATTACTTATTTGATATGTGTATTCGGTCATAAAAGTGTACATGAGGAAATGTTAAATTAATTGTATTAAATTGCATAATGTGATTAAAAATGTGTATGACCATTTTGTATTTGAGCTAAAAATGACCTATTAAATTTCTTGTCATATTCTGCCATAAGCTAGCATGATGGGACTTTAATAAGTTAAATTTGTTTGAATTAGCTCAAGAGCATAGATAACAAAGGTTGGACAGGGGAAAAGAGAAAGTAGTTGAATAGCCGATCCGAGACTGTTCGAAAATATTCGAGGTAAGTTTTAAGTAGTTAAACATAAATAATATTCGATAATGACATGACATATTATGAGAATTAAGTATTACTTGTAATATATGTATATGGTCGAATGGAAAATATAATATGGAAGTAAAATGTGATATGCTTTTATGATCAAATGATAAGTGTTAGATGAAAATGAGTGAGATGTTATGTGTAAACTATCAAATGATAAGTGTGAATGATGAAATGAAATAAAAGTGAATAAAGTGTAGGATGATATATTTGAATGATGCTAGTACCTAATTTGGTGTGATTGTGTTATATGAAAATTGTTGATTTGAATATCGTACGGTACTATTCGGGCCTTTGAGCCTAGCAGGCTATGATGCCGGTGAGATACTATTCGGGCCTTCGAGCCTAGCAGGCTATAATGCCGGTGAGATACTATTCGGGCCTTCGAGCCTAGCAGGCAATAATGCCGGTGAAATGATATCGGGCTTCGAGCCTAGCAGGCGAAATGCCGGTGGATGAATTCGGGTTTAAAATCTAGCAGGCTAAATGCCGGTGATTTGATAAAAGTCTAAGACTAAGATACCTCATGTTAAAACGACAAATGAATACATTTAATACATTAAGTTGGCTAGGTACGTATTATGTACTTATATGTGAGTTTGATTTGAATTGAATCATAAGTGTATAATGTGATACATATGTGAATAAATGTTATAACTATATCTATGATCATAATACATTCGGTCAAGGTGTGAAAGTATGTGAAAGTATTTGATTTATTTATGTTATATAAATTCAGATTAAGTGAAATAAGAATGCTAAATATGCATTATGTGCTTGTGTATATTCGGCCAAATGGCAATATACCTAGAAAATAGCCTCTTGAGAAATTGAATGATCGAAGTATAATTGAGTTTATTTGTTTGCATTGCTTAAAACTTACTAAGCTTATGAAAGCTTACTCCGTTTGTTACGTTTCTCTGTTTTATAGATTGTTGACTCCAGTCACCTGCTCAGGGGGGATTGTCAGCAACTCGTCACACTATCTATCATTTTGGTACTACTATGTTTTGGAGCTAGTATAGCATGTATAGAATAGACTTAAGTGAATGATATTTTGAGATGTTGTTGTATATAAGCTATGTGAATATGGCAACTTTTGAATGTCGGTATAAGTCTGAATTTCGATCTTTGATTGTGTTTGGCTATGCATATAATTGCTAATGAACTTATGTAAATGTGAATGTACAAATGTAGTGTTTTGGATTGGTAACTCTTCATAACCCACTCCAGCGACGGATACGAGTTATAAGGGTGTTACACAATATGTATGATTTTGATTGGTTTCTAATATGAATGCTAGATGAAATGAAATGTCTGATAATTAATTAACTCTGGTAATGCTCTATAACCCTGATCCAGCGACGGATTCGGGTTAGGGGTGTTACATACTCGAATACTGTGGCTTCGTCGAGCGAGATGTTACATAGTCTATGTTCTGTTTTAATCTAAATTTTGATGGGTTTTGATCATTTCGGTGGGTTCCAACCTGTTTCGACTAATACTGATGCATACCAATCCGTACAATTACCAACTTGAAATACCAAATATACCTCCCTTCTTCAATGGCTCTTTGTATGAACCGCCACCTTCTCCTACTATTTCTTTTGTCCACCAACATGTTCCAACCTGTTTAGATTCTTTACAAACTTTAAATCACGATTAGTATGTTCAACTAGTCTTGGTTTGAATAGAGAATGATTATAAAAATTAGCTCAATAGAGTCAATTACGCTGATCAATTGAGTGAAACCATGTCGGGTTCTTTTTGTGCAAATGATTTTGAAAAGTTTCCCCTTTACCTTAACAACTATTTTCTTTTTGTAAATAAAAAATAATATTAGATTGAATTCAAAATTTAAAACTATTGTTGCTTAAGTAATTATGATTAAGATTAACATCCAATAAAGTTGAAGTTTCGGATATCTCCGTATTATACCTACTCTCAATCAAAAGAATGCATTCAAGCGTGCTTACATTCTATGATTTTTGTCTCATGCTTAAAAGAGAGATAATAACAATCTTTTTCATCCCTCTCGGATGGTATTAGGAAGCTAGCTATAGGAAAATGCTTAAACACCATGGTCGTATTGTCTAGGCCTTATAGGGTAAAACAAAAAACCTTTTTAGCAACCCACAAATAGGTACGAATTTTAAATGAAACCCTAATCACATGAGCAGAATCTCAGTGCCAAATTTTTGCAGTGACCTCTCCACTGTCCAAAAAGATGCTGGAAACCAATAGAGAGGAGGGAATAGTTGGGTTGGGTCCCTACAGTCGGTTAAAGCAACGGCAAATATAGCACGCTTCACTGTAGTGGGGGGGAGGAATAATGATCTGGAATGGGCAATGTTTTAACCACCTAGCTAATTTAATTAACTAACCCCTCCTCCACATAAAAAGCTATCAATCGTGGTCGGTTACTTCACCCGCCCCCCACTTGGAAAATAAGTACGGCTGCTAATATCACGTATTTCCTACTTTTCAATCTTATAGTTCTAATCCAAGTCAGAATTTTTACCTTAAATGTTGAGATATATTATTTCTATTCACTGCGTGCCACTTCGGATTTGCCCACCGTCTTTGGATCTACCACGGACTAATTAGATTTAGAACATATGTCAAATCAACAGAATTAATTTATATCATCATGTGAAAATATATTTATAAAATTTATTTATCAATTAAATAATAGATGATATGAAAAAATATTTATATATAAATCGTTAATAATAACGAGTTCAATCTCTAAATATTTGTTTTATTTTAAGTATTTATTTATAGTTATTTTATTTAAACATTGTATATAAAAATATGACAAAACAAAAATATCATTATAATAATATTTATCATTTTTTAAAAGAAATTATATTTGATGCACTGTGAGTGTATAAATTCGATATATCATCAGTGAATAATAACATGACACCACGTCATTAAAATACATAAAAAAAATAAGGACCTAAAACTAAATACTAATAATTTTATTTAAACATAACTATAGATTTATGATCTTGGGTTTAAAGTTTTGGGTTTTAACGAACTATTATTTAATTATATTCAAATAAAATTATTAGTATTTATTTATAAGTCTACTATTTTTTATTTTATTTAATGATGAAATGTTGAGTTATTATTCACTATACATAAAAAACTTATGCACTGATAGTACATCAAATATATTTCCTACTTATAAAATTATTTCAAGTGATATCGTAAATAAATTAATATTTGGTTATCTCATACATCAATTATAATAATATAAATAATCAATCTTTTTATATCATTTAATTCAAACTAAAACCCATTAATTTGTAATGTTTTGGTTAATAACCGAGTATTACATATTTCTGGTTTATATGATGAAGATAAATAAAGATTCAGAGTTACATGTATGATAACTTGAAAGCACTCTAATTACTTAAATAATGTACAAATAGCAAGAAAAATTAGGCGGCAAGGCACAAATTGTTATGGTCCATCCGTACCCAACCACTTGCATGTTTTATTTAGATAAAAGGTGGGTGAGGAAGTGTGAATCATTCATCAAAGCTGAGTAGACGAATGCGGAGTGTCGACTTCTGGTTGATTGCTTGGTGGATGCACCGCCTCCAACCAGCCGCAATTTAAAACCCATCTTTTTATTTTTCTTTCATATGCCGCAGTTTCACACTTGCATGCTCCACTTCTCTTCGTCCTGACTTGTTAAATGTTTTTACTTATTCGTGCATTAGCATTAAATAATTTATGACAACGTATATCTACCAAATTAAACAAGATTCTTTCTAAAATATCAGTTTAAGAATAAAATAAAAGCTTACTGTTTACATATATTAATTTGAGAACTCTAACCTTACATATAATATAACATTTTGGGTTAAGTGCATCATGTCTTCAAATTATGGTTTAAAATTTTAAACATTATAACATATTCTAATTAAGGCCTTAATGCATTAGTATTATATCAATAGGGTTCTTTTGTTAGCTTAACTATTAGCTTGGGTATTAAATGTTAGCTGAAATTTGAAGTTAAACATATTTAAAACACTTGAATCAAATTGTTAATGCGTGTGTTCTTATTATATAAATAATTTAGGTTTGACATGTTAAAAAAGAATAATCATATATATTACATGTAGTCTACATCATATTCAAACTAGTATCTAATACTTAAATTGACAGCTAGACTGACAAAATTAGGGCCTAATTGATATAGTATGAATTATTTAAGGACTTAGCTAGAATAATTTAAATCTTAGAGATCAATTTAAAATTAAGTTGATAATTTGAGTATGTTTGATGCAGTTAATTCTTATACTTTTACCCTATGTTGGGGCTGTAGTATTACAAGGGAATGAATGGAAAGTAAAAGAAAGCAATACATTTTCTCTTGTTTGGATAATTTCTTTTATTTTAAGTAAGGATATTCATTTACAAGTTAAAGAAAGGAAAGTGACATTTCTTTCAAGATGTAAAATACCATTTTTATCATATTAATTTTTTTATAATTGAAAAAATCATTATAATTAATATTTCTTTTACTTTCTATATTTTAACCGGACAAGGGTTGTAAATATTACTTAATTTTAATTTTTACATTTTAACCAAATAAAACATAATATAAGAAAGAATTCACACATAGCATATGTATATAGCAAAACTCAAACTTAAACTCAAGTATTCAAAATCTCATAAAAAACAATTATTGAATTATAATCGGATTATAAATACACAAAGAACTTATATTTGACATACAAGACATGTATAGATATCTTTACACAATTATAATTTGTTTTCCAAAAAAAGTAAGGTTAATTACTTTTAGTTCATTGTCAAAAAAAAAAGTAGATGTATTTTTTTTTAATTATTTGATTATTTGATTTTATTTTTTACCAATACCCATTTAAAACCCTGTTAGAAAAATATAAAACTCCACTACTTTGGTAGTAAATAAATTTAGGAAATTTTCCATATAACTCACATGACTAAATCTGGTAGTCACCAATATAATCTGTAGTCAAGGCAGGAAAGGAAAAGACAACAATGGCATAGTTGAAAATTGACAGAACAATAATGGGTAAGAAAGTAAAAGAAGATCCACTCAAGACGCTACAAAAACCATTGCCTCTGTCCTCTCACTCATACCGTAAGTAAGCTAACAGAGCAGCCACCTTCTGGACATCAACACGATTCCCAAAATAACTTCTCTTCCTCTGAAAGAATACGTTTTAAGTACCCATAAGAATGAACATCAAACACCCTCTCTCTCCCCTCTTCCTAACCTTCCTCTTCTTCTATCTCCACCCTATCCCAACCCTCTGTTCCGCCGATTACGACGCCAACACCACCACCCCATCAAACGCCACTGATTTCATCCGTATAAGCTGCTCCGCCACCTTATACCCCGACCTTTGTTTTGCTTCCCTTTATGGCTACGCCAACGCCATTCAACAAGACCCAGCCCGTCTAGCTCGTACTGCCATTGGTGTCAGCCTCTCTAGGGCCCGTCACATGGCAGCTTTTGTCTCTAACCTCTCCCGTGAAGCAGATTACGGTGCCGACCCACGAGCCAGCTCCGCCTTACACGACTGTTTCTCCAACATGGGTGATGCCGTGGATGAAATCCGGGGCTCCTTGAATGAAATGCGGCGGCTTATGAATCCGGGTTCTGAGTCTTTTAGGTTCCAAATGGGGAATGTCCAGACATGGATGAGCGCTGCTTTAACGGACGAGGAGACGTGTACGGATGGGTTCGAGGATGTGGGTGACGGACCCGTGAAGACGGCGGTGTGCGAGAGAGCGGCGAATGTGAAGAAGTTTACGAGCAATGCATTGGCATTGGTTAATAGCTATGCAGAAAAGGGTACACATAAGTTGTTGAATGAGAAAAATGTATAATTTCTAATAACCTGATATTTCTTCTTGATTGCTTTGCTTCATTTCAACTCTTTTTTTTTTATCTGTACAGTGATTTTGAAGAGAGTCTGTTTTATTTTTCTGGTTTGGTAAAATTTGGATTTTACTATGTCTTTCCATAGTGACAGAGAACAGAAAGCTGCATCTTTTTGTTTGTTAATGGAACTGAGTTTGCAGAGTTAAATACTGAGTTTAGTGAATTTTTACAGAAAGCTGCATTAATTTGAATGAATACATTACATTACAAATAATACATACACAGCTAAAATGAATCAGTATTTACTCAAAAGCTAAAATCAATGAGTACAATCAAAATTTCTTTTCTTAAAGCACCTTAACATAATTGCTATAAATTAAAATGGTGCATTCAAGGACCCACATCAGTACTTTATTATTTCGTAAATCACTTTCTCTTAAAAGTGTTTCTTTTCTAATAAACAATATCATTTTGTTACAATATTTCTTATTATATTCCATAATTCAAATTCACATGCAGTTATAATGTTCTTCCCTTAACCTTTATTTATTTAATTATTTAATTTTGACAATCTTGACTATTCTCGTGATTTTACTTAGGATAATCATGCGCATCACATTCATCAAAATAATCTTATTATAAAGGTGTAATTGAGAACTTTATCCAAAATTATCTAACTTAATCTTTTCATTTTAATTTATCAAATTTTTGTCTTCCTATTTTACTAAAATTAAAATTTTGAATGGCTATTTTTTTTTAATTTGTTAAATATATAAATGATTAAATATTAATTTTTAAGTCTATTTAATATTTTGATTCCGTTGAATCAACTTCACAATTTTTATAAAATACGAGGATAAATGAAAGTAAATAAAATACTTGTTAAATAAAATTTATAATTAAAATTAAATAAAATATTGGTACAATTAATGAACCAATTTTCATGCGTAGTTGAAAAGAAGTTAGATATGAGTAGTTGCATATGGTATCACAATGATGAGTTTAATTAATTGAAGGACATATATTATACAACAGTCGCAAAAAGAGGGAACGAGAGATGGACAGCAAGTTAAATGTGGGGTTGGTTTAGGTTGGATTTAGTGTCTATTAACTCTTAGCTTTTGGATTCTTATAGAGAGAACTAAGGACTCCCGTGACTTACGAATTGTCTAAAAATATTAAGAAACAAAGGAAAGTGAGGCTAAAATATTCTTTTCTTTTTTTTTTTTTTTCGTTATCCTTCATCTCTTACCTATTGCTTTCTTTAGACCAACTCTTTGTCCTTAGCTTCACGAGATACACAAACTTTTTTCTCTCTCCACGTGTCCAATTTTATTTTACCCCAAATGATTTATATAAAATATTTTCTCCATTTCTTTTATTGTTTTATGGAAAACACCTCGAAAATAATATAGAGATTAATAATTTTTTTTTTGCAAAATAGCTCTTTTATCAGTAATTTTATTTTTATATAAAAATTAACTTAAATCAAATTTAATATTGTTATATTTATAATATTTTTTTAATTTTAATTTTAAAAATATTAATATTAATGGAAAATAATATACATTTTATAATAAAATATGAATATTTTAATTATATAAGTATTTGTTATAAATCCTTCTTAGCTTCATTTATCTCTTCCAACTCTAATTTGTCATTGTCCACTCTCACATATGTAGTATATGTAATTTAAATCAAGTCCTAATTAGGAATTATTTATTATTAAGTTTATATATGATATTAATTATTATAAAATATTATCTTATTAAAATAAATTTCAATTGTCAAAAGGAAATGCTATTATAATTCTTTATAACAAATATATTTAAATTACGTTTGTTTCACTAAAAAAAACTTTTGGAAAATGGTTTCAAAAAAACATGCAAAACAATGGAATACGCAGAATCATCTAAACTCCAAAAAATATAAGCTTTTTCAGAAAACCAATCCATTTTTTGGAAATTGTTTTTTGTGAAACTTATACGAGTATAGGTTTACAGTCCAAGAAGATGTTGGGTGTTATGTATTTCTGATTACCAACCCGAGACCCGGGCATAATCCAGATTAATTACCCGTGGCCCATACATGGGCCCTACTAGTTGGATGTGCGTAGGTCTCACAGTGAGGGTTCGCCAAAAGAGCTTGTGAAGGTGGTTCGCTAGCCTAGTTCGCATATACTAGGGAGTTCATGTGTGGAGACCACGAAGTATAACAGGTAGACAGACCACGAAGTATAATAGGTAGACCGGTGAACACGTGTTAAGTCTAGAGAAGTACACTTGTCAGTATGCATGGAGCTTACCTAGAACACCAAATCCATGGACAGTAATCATGTATATAAATGCTCAATTATCCCTTTTAATAAGACACAACAAAAACACTCAACAATTGGTGCAGTGAGCGTGGATAGACTTCTGATCAATAGATCTCTTTCAGTTTGAAAAATCATGATGGCTCACCCAAATGGAAATTTCCTCATTAATATTTCATTCGAATAGGCTAGAGCCTTAGGTTCTGGCAACCAACCCAATAAGATAAACTTGTTTGCCGATTGGTTTCTTGACTGACCGAAAAACTTGGGTAATGTAGCTCACCTGAGAGTTTCGTGCCCATTTGACTTGAACCTTCCCTCCGGCCATGGGCTACCACTTACTTCTAGTCAAGAAGCGTCACGAAAATAGTTTCTTGCTCTTCAAGAGCAGATGAGGGAACAATGACCTTACAGAATGCACAGTTTGAACAACAGTTGTAATAGCCCGTCTTCAATGAAATCAAAACAGTGGTTTTGGGACCACAAATCCGAATTTGAAAAATTTATTTTATTATTATATTGCCTACAGCATGATAGTAGTACCGTATAAAAATTTTGTTAAGAAAATTTACCATTTACATGTTAAATTTGATAAAAAAGACTAAATCGCGTAAAGTGCAAAAGTTGAGTTCTAGTAGCTAAAAGTATTAAATAGCTATAGAACCCTAAAGTAAGAGTCCTTATATGGTAATTAGACCATTAGTGAAGATAGTGGAATGTGATGGCTTGGCATTTGTGTAAATTTTGAATGTTTTAAAGGTTATTTTGGTAATTAGTAAATAAAGTTAAAATTAATAAAACAAAAGATAAAACTATCATATTTATTCATCATCATCAATCGAATATGAAAAGAAAAGAATAGCTATGGAAGCTTGAAGTTTCAGCTAGACCATTTACCTTGCTTGGTAAGTGATTTTTGTCATGTTTTTAACGATTTCTATGTTTTTGGGATCGTTGTAGCTTAATCTAGCTAGCCCGGGACTAATTCGTAAAACTGTTAAACTATTAGGGTTTTTCCATGATTGAATATAGGTTTTTTTATGTTTGATGGAAGAAAATGGATGATTGTTGTTAGATAAACAACTTTTGTTTAGAGATTTTTGATGAAATTATCAAATAGGGATTAAATTGAAAAGTAAAAAATTTTACATGGTGGAATTGTGAAATAAATGAAATATAGGGCTTGCTAGAGGCTTAATTGATATTCGGCTATAGTGGGTTGTGGTGAAATTGCATAAATTTCCACTTTTATGAGCTAATGACTAAATTGCAAGAAATTAAAAGTATACGGGCAAAATGATAATTTTGCCAAAATATGGTTTTGGGTTAAATTGAATAAAATACATATTAAATTGAGCTAAATTTATCTGTATAGATCAAGACAGACCTCGTACGACTTTAGATAAGGCAAAGAGAAAGTCTTGGACTAATCGCCTCTGTATCTACGTATACTCGTTGAGGTAAGTCCGTGTGATTAAATTGTGTTTATATGTTTTACATTGAATTATGTATGAATTTTGAATTGCCACTTGTATACACCATTGCATATCCAATGATGTACAACAATTATCGAGCCCTGTTTGAACCTTAGGAATTCGTAGGATACAAATGACATGTCATTAGGGTTTACATGATTCAGATGCTGGTCTTGAACGTCCTACCGATGGTTGAGGTCTGGCATGTGTTACGGATACTTCATAGCTAGTGTGAGCAGTATTGTGTAGCTATGTTTCGACCCACAACTCGTGTGATCAGGCCCATTTTCACAGCTCGTGTGATCATTCTAATTCATAGCTCATGTGAGCATTCTAATTCATAGCTTATGTAAGCATACATGTATAGGATTTGACAGATTATAGTTATATGAGTTAGCACATTATGTGTGAGCTATCCTGGGTGTCCAACGGTGTTTTAAATGGTTCAATGGGCATCATAGTGATACGAATTGGTAAGAGTTCAATATGAACTAAGACAGGAATACATGTGAACTACATTGAAATGAGGTTACATGATATATTGAGAATTGAAATGGATGATATATGAATATGTTACAAGTATAAATGTTGTGTTCATCCATTATTAATATTTTATGATGTATACTTATATGGCTAACATGTTTGGTATACATGTTTAGGCTTTGGCCAATTTGTGTTGGATTATGCCATATTTATCTTACCTATTATGAATTGAATTGGTAAGTTGTTTTTCGCATTATACGAACCTACTAAGCCTATATGCTTACTCTGTGTTATTTTTTTGTGTCTTTTAGTACATCGGAAGCTCATTTGAGTTGAAAGCTTGTTAGAGCTATATCATACTATCCATCGGCTCTATTGGTACTTTCAGATGTTTAATTATGTTTATAATGGCATGTATAGGTATATTGGCTGATGTTGGCTTATGTGTTTTGGTTGTTGATATGGCCATTTGACTTGGCTTGTGTTTTTGGAATTTCGTTGGTGTAATGACATATTTTGGTATATATTTAAATGGCCTTAAATTGGTTGATATCATGGTTTAATATGTTTGAATGATGGAAGACGAAATGATAGTAATGAATATACATATTATGTATATGTCATGTGCCTTGTTTGGAAATGTGGTGATTGCTATTTTGTTATGAATGACATATATGAATGTTGATGCTAGTAGTTGAATGACATATTTAGTACCATTTGGTATGTTTTGGTAATTAAATTCAATGGTATGTATTGATGCAAATATACCTAGAAGTTAGTTGATTATTTTGGTCAAATTGAGTACATGGTTATACATGTTTAGATGTTGTCATTTGAGGTGCCTTTGGGCATATTGATTCTATGTTATTATAGCATATGTATATAGCTAGAATATGCATGATTTTGGTGTTTTGTTATGGCTTGTAAATATGTGCAAAAAGTTCTTGTAGATATATACAAGTTTGGGTGAGAAAAATAGCTTGAAAATGGCCTATTTTTCATCCATACAGGCTGAGACACAGCAGAGACACGAGCGTGTGTCTCAGCCATGTGTCACACACGGCTAAGTGACACGGCCATGTGCCCTCTATAGCTTTCAAAGGGTTGCAATTTAAGTTGTTATACGGCCTAGCACAAATTCAGGCACATGGACGTGTGAGGTTACTTTGAGGGGTACACGGCTTGGTACACAGGTGTGTGGCTTGGCCGTGTAACCCAAATCAGTGAGTTACACGAGCATGGACACAGGCTGGGACACGACCGTGTGTCCCTACTTCAAATGCTCTCACGGCCTGAGACACGGGCATGTCTTTTAGCTGTATGAGTCACACGGCCTAGCCACACAGCTGTGTGACCCTTGTAGTGTTGAAAATTTTTGCTATTTTCTAAATAATTCTTTGAGTTTCATCGATTTAGTCCTGACATGTTTCTAATGTGTATTTAGGGCATCGAGGGCTCATATGAGGGACGATATGTATGATTTGGATTGGTTTTGATATGATTATTGATATGATTTGAAATGTTTGAAATTTATGTACATTTGATTTAAAAACTCTGGTAATGCTCCGTAACCCTGTTCCGGTGACGGATATGGGTTAGAGGTGTTACAATAGAAGACTTTACAACAAGAGCTATTAAATTAAAATGAGGAGCTCAATAGAAATGTATAACCTGATAACTTTGATTTCCATTATAATGTAACCATGCAAGAAGAAAGTCCAGGCTTGCAAGTAAGAGAATGGAAAAATGAGACAGATGCATTATTGCGATATGTGAGGTCATTACATCCCGAGTCTCGGGACATAGACTGGCTTTTCTGTTCCAACAATCCTTTGGCCCTGGACATTGCAATAGTGAGTTTACCACTTGATTTTAAGGTCTTGAAGGACATGCTCAAAGGAAGGTGTAACACCTCAAATTCGGCCCAAACGTTATGGCCGGATCCGACGTGTCACATTCAAGTTTTAAGAAAACCCATGCCTCTTTCAGCATCCTTCTTAGTGTTTTAAAAGATAGTCTTTGCTAAGTTAATAAAGTGAATGGAAGCTGTGCACCAGATAGGTATCCGAAACAGAGGAGGTGAGCAATGAATACTGCTTAAGTACCAAGCTCTTGACTGGATCTAATCCTAGACATGCCCACAACCATTGCCACACTTTGGTGTGAGGTTAGGTTTTGGAAAAACGAGTTGGAATTCATTTAAGTAGATATTTTTGATAAACTGATTAATTGTATCGTTGTGCTATTTTAAAAACAAGTATCATTTTGAAAACGCGCCATAAGTCTAACCCATTTTGGATTATTATCAGAAAAATATAGAGTATAAAATAAAATAATCCCAGAAAGATAATTAAAATGGCCTTATTACAACCCAAAACCAAATAATAATAATAAATTTTTAAAAATAAACCGGTT
This sequence comes from Gossypium longicalyx, assembly GCA_025698465.1. Lineage (NCBI taxonomy): Eukaryota > Viridiplantae > Streptophyta > Magnoliopsida > Malvales > Malvaceae > Gossypium > Gossypium longicalyx. Next base: position 52,536,557 of record CM046995.1, read on the forward strand.
ACTTATTGCAAAGTTCGAAAGTAATCACCACGGCCCCTCTGAATCCCCTCCGGCTCCAAGTCTCCACATCAAGGCTCACCTGTAAGGTTAAGGAAAGGGGTGAGTTTGGAAACTCAGTGTGCAACAAGCCCGTTTCAGAGCCCAAACTAATATCGATATCTTTGGGCCTAAGCCCTAATTCGATCTCGACATATCTTGGGCCGAAGCCTTTCGTTTATGATTCTGGGGCGAAGCCTTTTCATAAATCATATCATCGGGGCGAAGCCTTTTATCAGAACTGGTATATGGCCCATAGGCCCATTTCAATATCACATGTAATACCAATGAATGTATGCAAGCCCATTTGGGGAGACTACTCAACCCACCATCCGCTACTCTCCACTCGTAGCAACCAAACTCTCCATGTGGGGAACAACTCAACCCACCCAACCAAATGCTCCACTGGCATCATAGCTGCTTTATCATATAACTGAAGGCCTAGCCTCTTTTAATAACTGGGGCAAAGCCCTTTAAGCACTTCCTCCGTTTATATAAAACCCAACCCATGCATATAATGAGTATATCAAAGCGTATCATGTGCATATCATAACATATCATGTCCATATCATGTCATATCATGTATAATAATATCTCATGCATCATATTCATAATTAAACCCTAGGGGGTATAATGGTCATTTTTACCTAGGGCAAAATAGTCATTTTTCATATTATAAGGGTAATTTTGTAATTTTACCAAAATCAGGGTTTTCCATGTTCATTAACAATTATCAATATTGTAACACCCCGTACCTGAGACCGTTTCCAGAGTCGAACACGAGGTGTTAACAGACTTAATTCATTGCTTAAACAGCTCAAACAATTTAATTTTAGAAATTCTAGACAAAGTGGCTAAGCTGCGTCATGATCGCTTAAAAATTCATATCTCGAGTTCTGAAAGTCAAAATCCAATTCCGTAAATTTTCCCTTAAACTAGACTCACATATATATTTACTAATTTTTTCTAGAATTTTTGGCTAGGCCAATTAGTACAGTTTATTAGTTAAAGTCTCCCCTGTTTTAGGGTTCGACTGCTCTGACCTCTGTGTATTACGAATCAGATATCTCTCTGTACAGAATTTCAATGACCATGAAGTTTGTTTCTCTTAAAACTAGACTCAATAAGAAATCTGTACATATAAATTATGACTTCTAATTATTTTTATACAATTTATGGTGAATTTCCAAAGTCATAACAGGGGATCCAGAAATCGCTCTGGCCCTGTTTCACAAAAATTTAAACATCTCATAAAATATAACTCATATACCTGTTTCGTTTCTTCCATATGAAAATAGACTCATAATTCTTCAATTCCATATTTTATTCATCATCTAATTATATCTCTACTATTTTTAATGATTTTTCAAATTCACATCACTACTGCTGTCTGAATCTATTTTATGGTAAATTTTACCTATTTCATGGTTTTCATGGATTAACTAGCAATTTGACATACATAACACCAAAATGATCATAATTAGCCATTGCATTTTTATACTACTCAATAACCATATCATAAGACCATATATACAAAATGATTATAATGCTATACATGCCATACTCAAAATATACAAGTCATTATGCCAAGATGGTATACGGATAGTGTGAGCGTGCCTCCGACCGTTCCCGATTTCCGAAAGTGGCTTGTCAACACTACAAGGAATGAAAAGGAGGGAGTAAGCATAAATGCTTAGTAAGTTCACATGCAAATAGCAAGTAACATAACCATATAAGCAAACATAAAACATCATTTGCATAATCATCACCAAGACATTCATATCATATTTTCATTTATCATCTTATCATATTGTTGTTATATCGATTTTTCAACCCGAGGGTTAAGTACATACCTGTTCAAATTATCCATTTCACAACACTTACCAATACGTCCCTTTCATCTTCAGTATTCCTCCATTTGAGTAGAACTTTACCCGTTGAACACATCGGAATATAATTCGGATACATGGAAAGTTTGCACATAAGTGCCACATATGTAGCCAAGCTACCATGTAACCCGCCCATAAGCGAACTCGGACTCAACTCAACGAGCTCGAGCGTTCGCATCCATAAGTGAACTCGGACTCAACTCAACGAGCTCGGATGCCTAGTTACATCTCACGAACTCGGACTCAACTCAACGAGTTCGGACATTCGCATCCATAAGTGAACTCGGACTCAACTCAACGAGTTCGGATGCCCAAATATCCCAGTGACATGTCACTTGTATCCTAATCCATTCCTAAGGTTCAACGGGACCTTTTTCCCAATCATGTGTCTCAACCATCTTCTACGGAATACCGATACCGATACTCGGTAGTATTTCACATTTTCCAAGTATATCACATAATTTGACATATTATCAAACAATTATCACGAGTATAATATTTCATAATAATTATCATATCATTTAAATAACATAAAAACATTTAAAATAATAACTATGTTACCAACATTTACATATGAACTTACCTCGTATGCGAAAATGGCTACTTTTACCATTTCGTCCACAACTTGGTATTTTCCCCATTTTAGCCCGAATTTCAGTTTTCCTTGCTCTATCATTTAAAATATAGTCTAATTAGGACTCACATTATTCAAATTGACCCAAAATCATATTTTTTAAAAATTATAATTTTGCCCCTAAACTTTTGCATATTTACACTTTTGCCCTAAAGCTCGTAAATTAAACTTCAGCCTATTTTCTTATGTTTTATGACATGCTGATCATTTTTCCCTTCTATGGAAACATCAAATTCTCACTCTAACATGTACTTATGACTATTAGGTATTTTTACCGATTAAGCCCTTTTGCTCGTTTTCACTTAAAACCGAGTAGCACAAGTTGTCTAACATAATTTAAAACCTCATATTCTATCATAAAACACCAAAATACACAAATTTCACCTATGGGTATTTTTCCAAATATAAACCCTAGGTTAAATTATTGCTAGCATAAGCTAAATCGAGCTACACAGGGACTCCAAAAACGTAAAGAACTTGAAAAGCGGGGCTAGAATGGACTTACAATCGAGCTTGGAAGCTTGAAAAACCCTAGCCATGGTTTCTCCTTGCTATATTCGGCCATGGGGTTGAAGATGAGCAAAATTGGCTTTTAATTTTGTATTTTAATTCATTTTACCCCTAAATGACCAAAATGCCCTTACTACTAAACTTTCAAAAAATTCCATCCATATCCAATTTTTGTCCATAAACTTAGAAATTGGTCAAATTGCTATTTAAAACCTTCTAATTAATATTTCAAAACAATTTCATACAGAAACTTCTAGAATGCAAGTTTTGCAAATTATTCGATTTAGTCCCTAATTTCAATTTAAGCACTTTAGGCATAGGATTTCATCACGAAATTTTCACACAATCATGAAATCATATCATAAACATCAAAATAATTATAAAATAATTATTTCTATCTCAGATTTTGTGGTCACGAAACCACTATTCCGACTAGGCCCAAAATCAGGATATTACAACTCTCCCCCCCTTTAAGGATTTTCGTCCCCGAAAATCTTACCAGAAAAGTGGTCTTCACTTTTAATCTCATATTCGGTGCCGAAGAACGTTCACTTAGACTGTACCTCCAATACATCTCTTTAATTTCTCATATGATCTCGAAAGCTTACGTCTCAACTCTCAATCTGTTCTTAAATTTTCAACCCTTCTCGGTTTCCCATGATATCATGACATAAAACCCGGATCTTAACTTGATTAATGGAGGCCGAAATTCCAAGAAATCCAACAATCAAAGAGACACGAATTTCCATGAATCGATGAGTAGGAATTCATTCAATACTGATATGATTTATAGATCTTGCCAAACATTTAACAATAGGATACATCACATTTTCCTCTTTCTGCCATGGAAATAATTCTGATATGGCCTCAAGAATAATCCTTCTCATTTCCATCCCAATATCAACACTGACAAGGATAATTTTGATAGATCCCAATGCTCGGCTTTAACCCTTTTAACAACTCCGATTTTATGTAACATCGAATGCTCTAAACTATCACATTACCTAACCGTCTTGAAACACATCACAATTCATACCACAGTACATTACTGAAAGTCAGGAAGTCTTTACTCAATGTAGACTAGTCTAGTTCAGACGCTTCGGTTACCAATATTCTTATCTATATGAACTTTGTCAACATGTAATAAACTTTTCAGCTTTCACAAAATGAAAACCTTATCATTCGTAGTGACTTTAACTAATATCAAACTTTTTCTAATAAATATACACTTCTTGTTCAGACTATTTACTCTTTTATCTGTACAAAATGAAATTCTATTATCAGACTTGGGAAAAATAATCCTGAAATAATTGTCACATGAAATCTTTCAAATAGATAATTCACCATACCGATTGAAACTCGCGCTTTTATCACTTATGCCTTTACTAATGTCAAATCCTTACACAGAAATTAGAAAAAAAATCCCCAATACTAAAATCACCACATTACCAAGATCAAATTAGAAGTATAGTCATATTTGACATGATTATCATGGGCTGAAGAACGCACTTCGAACACGAGTCATAATTGACAAATTATGGAACAAAGATAACAAGAAAACCGAATAAAGAAATCCAAATTAGAGAAATCCAGAATAAAGAAATCCGAATAAAGAAACCCAAGATACGATACTATCTTTGGAGAATCGAAAACCAAGCGGAGAATCGAAAACCAAACTCATAGAGAAAATACGGAATACCCGATAATTCTTCAAAGAAAGAAAGTCCAAAAGAAAACATCCTTAATCCCACTGGAATCAAATATAACAAGAACAATATATCTTCCCATACATATATATCGGATGAAGCATCAAGTAGAAGACACAGAATCATAATATCATATGTATTCTCTCATCAATTCTTATTTAAATGAAATAGAATAGAATACAGATGAAATAGAGCAATATAAATTATAAACCAGATCGGACTACCAATGCTTTCATCCAACACTAGGATTAAAAGACATTCCCATATAACAAGAATTTCTTGAGAAGATCAATAGCCATAGAAATATTTACGAGAACGGTAAACACATAGAACATCTCAAAAGAGACTGCTAAACCTGTCAGTCCATAACTATCACACTCAGATAGTTCACATTTCAAATATCATTTCCCCAACTAGTTCTGCCGTCACAAATTTCATATTAAACCATTCACTAAAGAAGGCCAATTCTGAATAAATTTCGATTTACACTTTTCTCGACCTTGCACCTGAGTAATTCGGTTTACCAAGGAGAATTCCTTTTCTAACTGGAACAATGCATAATTCCAATAATCTTTACATCAATCCAATACTTTACTGGCTCTGACTTTACTTATCAGCTCATTTTCAATCTCTGATCATACTTATAATTATTCTATCACTAAACTCTTTGGGTTCTCAACCGGAAACTTATTCAATACAAATCTCATGAAATTCCATTATAAGTACCATTTCGGTAAGGGGGAGGGGTTGTAGGACCTCTGACTCGACTTTCTTATACATACACATATGACACAACTTCCATCATCATAGCAACATCATCAAAATCATGTCATTCATTCATGTTGGCTTACACCAATTTTCCTATTGTCCCATTTAGACAATATACTTATGCATACATTCTATGTTTTCTAGATAGCTTTACTTATCCATTCATTTAATTAAATAAAGTCATGCTCATGACATCATATAAGGCCAAACAAACATAGATATTTGCACCACAATCATAACTTTCATTTCGTGCATCACCATGTACATATCATTACAATCATATAATTCAGTCCAACAATTTAACATAGATAAGTTCATTTCATTATAATCCTTTATCTCATAAAAATTATATATCATTAGCATTCATCAACATTCGACGTCCAAATAAAAACAAGAACATTTTCATTTGTATCATAATATTACGACTTTTATTCATACCTCTACTACTTTCTATTTATTCCGTTCATCTTATCAAGTAAGCCATATACACTACATCATATGAGCATTAAGCAAATATGAATATTTATCACATATGTATCATAAACCTTTATTCATACTTTTCTGAACCGATACTTATCATAATCATAATTTTACTCAAATACCTTCACATAACATTGAACATGGTCGGCGCAGCTCGGTTGGAGAGTACCCTGTCTAAATAAGACGGTACTCATACGTGTCGGAAGACATCACACTATCACAGATCAATGGCATGTATAGCTAAACTTTTACACATGCTAGGTTAGTCCGAGAACCGACTAAACCTGCTCTGATACCACCAAATGTAACACCCCGTACCCGAGACCGTTTCCAAAGTCGAACACGAGGTGTTAACAGACTTAATTCATTGCTTAAACAGCTCAAACAATTTAATTTTAGAAATTCTAGACAAGCTGGCTAACTGCGTCATAGTCGCTTAAAAATTCATATCTCGAGTTATGAAAGTCAAAATCCAATTCCGTAAATTTTCCCTTAAACTAGACTCACATATATATTTACTAATTTTTTTCTAGAATTTTTGGCTAGACCAATTAGTACATTTTATTAGTTAAAGTCTCCCCTGTTTCAGGGTTCAACTGCTCTGACCTCTATGTATTACGAATCAGATATCTCTCTGTACAGAATTTCAATGACTATGAAGTTTGTTTCTCTTAAAACTAGACTCAATAAGAAATCTGTACATATAAATTATGACTTCTAATTATTTTTATACAATTTATGGTGAATTTCCAAAGTCAGAACAGGGGATCCAGAAATCGCTCTGGCCCTGTTTCACAAAAATTTAAACATCTCATAAAATATAACTCCTATACCTATTTCGTTTCTTCCATATGAAAATAGACTCATAATTCTTCAATTCCATATTTTATTCATCATCTAGTTATATCTCTATTATTTTTAATGATTTTTCAAATTCACGTCACTACTGCTGTCTGAATCTATTTTATGGTAAATTTTACCTATTTCATGGTTTTCATGGATTAACTAGCAATTTGACATACATAACACCAAAATGATCATAATTAGCCATTGCATTTTTATACTACTCAATAACCATATCATAAGACCATATATACAAAATGATTATAATGCTATACATGCCATACTCAAAATATACAAGTCATTATGCCAAGATGGTATACGGATAGTGTGAGCGTGCCTCCGACCGTTCCCGATTTCCGAGCTGGCTTGTCAACACTACAAGGAATGAAAAGGAGGGAGTAAGCATAAATGCTTAGTAAGTTCACATGCAAATAGCAAGTAACATAACCATATAAGCAAACATAAAACATCATTTGCATAATCATCACCAAGACATTCATATCATATTTTCATTTATCATCTTATCATATTGTTGTTATATCGATTTTCAACCCTAGGGTTAAGTACATATACTGTTCAAATTATCCATTTCACAACACTTACCAATACGTCCCTTTCATCTTCAGTATTCCTCCATTTGAGTAGAACTTTACCCGTTGAACACATCGGAATATAATTCGGATACATGGAAAGTTTGCACATAAGTGCCACATATGTAGCCAAGCTACCATGTAACCCGCCCATAAGCGAACTCGGACTCAACTCAACGAGCTCGGGCGTTCGCATCCATAAGTGAACTCGGACTCAACTCAACGAGCTCGGATGCCTAGTTACATCTCACGAACTCGGACTCAACTCAACGAGTTCGGACATTCGCATCCATAAGTGAACTCGGACTCAACTCAACGAGTTCAGATGCCCAAATATCCCAGTGACATGTCACTTGTATCCTAATCCATTCCTAAGGTTCAACGGGACCTTTTTCCCAATCATGTGTCTCAACCATCTTCTACGGAATACCGATATCGATACTCGGTAGTATTTCACATTTTTCAAGTATATCACATAATTTGACATATTATCAAACAATTATCATGAGTATAATATTTCATAATAATTATCATATCATTTAAATAACATAAAAACATTTAAAATAATAACTATGTTACCAACATTTACATATGAACTTACCTCGTATGCGAAAATGGCTACTTTTACCATTTCGTCCACAACTTGGTATTTTCCCCATTTTAGCCCGAATTTCAGTTTTCCTTGCTCTATCATTTAAAATATAGTCTAATTAGGACTCACGTTATTCAAATTGACCCAAAATCATATTTTTTAAAAATTATAATTTTCCCCCTAAACTTTTGCATATTTACACTTTTGCCCTAAAGCTCGTAAATTAAACTTCAGCCTATTTTCTTATGTTTTATGACATGCTGATCATTTTTCCCTTCTATGGCAACATCAAATTCTCACTCTAACATGTACTTATGACTATTAGGTATTTTTACCGATTAAGCCCTTTTGCTCGTTTTCACTTAAAACCGAGTAGCACAAGTTGTCTAACATAATTTAAAACCTCATATTCTATCATAAAACACCAAAATACACAAATTTCACCTATGGGTATTTTTCCAAATATAAACCCTAGGTTAAATTATTGCTAGCATAAGCTAAATCGAGCTACCGGGACTCCAAAAACGTAAAGAACTTGAAAACGGGGCTAGAATGGACTTACAATCGAGCTTGGAAGCTTTAAAACCCTAGCCATGGTTTCTCCTTGCTATATTCGGCCATGGGGTTGAAGATGAGCAAAATTGGCTTTTAATTTTGTATTTTAATTCATTTTACCCCTAAATGACCAAAATGCCCTTACTACTAAACTTTCAAAAAATTCCATCCATATCCAATTTTTGTCCATAAACTTAGAAATTGGTCAAATTGCTATTTAAAACCTCCTAATTAATATTTCAAAACAATTTCATACTAGAAACTTCTAGAATGCAAGTTTTGCAAATTATTCGATTTAGTCCCTAATTTCAATTTAAGCACTTTAGGCATAGGATTTCATCACGAAATTTTCACACAATCATGCAATCATATCATAAACATCAAAATAATTATAAAATAATTAATTCTATCTCAGATTTTGTGGTCACGAAACCACTATTCCGACTAGGCCCAAAATCAGGATATTACAAATATTTCCGAGTGTTTAAACAATGATCTTTAACCCACTTTATCAAATTCGAGTTTTTGGGCCCAAAACCCCTAATGGGCCCTACGAATGCCGATTTAGCCCACTAAGCCCACTTAACCCAAATTTTACAACAGTACTAACCGTGTTAACATGCAAATTTTTCAAATTTCATTCTCTATCAATTTTACCCAAATAGGCCCGAAAGCCCATTGGGCCCAATTTTAGCCCATTGAGGCCCAACTTACCATCGTGCACAAAATTGCGTTCTTACCTGTACCATCGATCCAAACACCGATCTTATCGTATTTATCGCATCTATAACCAAACACAAAATCACAAGTTCCCGAAATGCCGAAATTTTAGCATTTCGGCTTTTCAGCGAATATTAGTCTAAGCTACTACGAGGGTTGTTACGCACCTGTTTTGTGATGTTTGCTAACAAAGTCTCCCACGACAACTTTCACAGGGTCCGATGATTCGATCCAAGTTTATCCAAACCGATACTCCAAGCCTTGCTGGTCCTCCAAAGTTGTCTATTTCACACAGTCTTCCCTTCTGCACTGTTTAGACCCAAAGTAGACTTAGCCCTCAACCACCTAGCAGCCTTCGAATCCTAGAGGTCTACAGGTTTGACTATGCCCTTAGAACTAAGGTATTTCGGCTTTTAGGACCAAGAAAAAGAAATGGTATGGTGGCTTGTATTGGTGTTGCCGTCGGGGACTTTTAGAGTTTAGCGGATGAAGGGATCGGTCACAACAAATGAAGAGAAAAGAAGGATGCTGGTCTAAGTGAAATCGGTACAACCAACTTCAAAAGTTTCAGCTCTTGTGGCTATTCGGCAAGGGTGATGAAAAGAAAGGGAGTAGTAGTTTGGTTTTGGCCAAGAAGAGAAAGAACAATGGATGAAAGGAGTGGTGATTTCGGCTAGAGAAGAGAAGGAAGAAAAGAAATACCCCTAAGATGTTTAAACAAAAGAAAACGGCACAACTAAAGCCCCTAATGCCGAAATACTAACCTAAAACCCCTAAGCCAATTTCTCCTCCCTAAATTCCCACTATTCGGCCAACACTAAGCCTCCATTCAAATCCCTACAATCTCTCCCCTTATCACTCCTAAACTCATGCATTTGACTGATTCAAACTCTCTCCAACTGAGTTCCATTCGACTTCAAACTCCTGTATGCTCAAGACATAAAAAAATTGCCAGTTTAGTGAATCGAACCTTGGCCTTCCCCCAACCACTTACACGCCACTTTTTAGCTCCTTAGTGGCGTCACTTAACCACTTTTCCATGGGCTCTCTTGTGTTACATTTTACCCACATCTTTTAATAAGGCCACCTATCTAATGCCCTTAACTCCTTAAGTCCAAAATTCAAAAAATTCTATCGGGTTTTCGCCAACACATGGGCCTTCCATAGGCCCATTTACACACTCCAATTATGAAATTCACAACCAAATACCAAATTTTAAAAATTTTACCAAATTCTCAAAAATTACGAAAATCCCAAAAATCAGGGTGTTACAACTCTACCCTCCTTAATGAAATTTTGGCCTAGAAATTTTACCTGATCCAAACAGTTGAGGGTATTGTTGATGCATTGCCTCCTCTGACTCTCAAGTAGCTTCTTCTTTGCCATGGTTTCTCCAAAGTACCTTCACCAATGGTACTGACTTTATTCTCAACACCTTGACGACACGATCAAGTATCTGCACAGGTTTTTCTTCGAAGGTCAAATACGACTGTACCTCAATTTCTGCAACTGGCACGATATGAGTAGGGTCAGAATGATATCGCCTTAGCATGGACACATGAAAGACGTCGTGAATACGATCCAACTATGGAGGTAACTCTAGCTGATAAGCCACCGGCCCTATCCGCTTAAGGATCCGATAAGGCCCAATAAACCGTGGACTCAACTTGCCCTTCCTACCAAACCTCAATATCTTCTTCCAAGGCGAAACCTTTGAAAAGACCATGTCCCCTACAACATACTCAATATCCTTACACTTCAGATCAGCATAAGACTTTTGTCGATCCGCTGCCTCCTTTAACCGATTCCTGATCACCTTAACTTTGTCTTCAGTATCCGCTACTAACTCCGGTCCAAGTACTTGCCTTTCCCCCAACTCTGCCCAACAAGTAGGCGAACGACACCTTCGCCCATACAGTGCCTCGTAAGGAGCCATCTAAATACTTGCTTGGTAACTATTGTTATACGCGAATTCCGCCAACGGCAAGTAATCCTCCCAACTGCCCCTAAAGTTGATAACACAACCCCTCAAAATATCTTCTAGAATTTGAATGACCCTCTCTGACTGCCCATTCGACTGAGGGTGAAAAGCTGTACTAAAATCCAATCGCGTTCCCAACGCCTCATACAACTTCTGCCAAAACTGAGATGTAAACCTTAAGTCTCAGTCAGAAATTATCGATACTGGCACCCCATGCAACTGCACTATCTCTGCCACTTATAACTTGGCCAAACTTTGAAGTGAGTAATCAGTTCGGACAGGTATGAAATGGGCAGATTTCGTCAGCCTATCCACAATCACCCAAACTGAGTCCTTCTTGGAAGGTGTCAATGGCAGACCACTCACAAAGTCCATGGTTACCCTTTCCCACTTCCAAAGTAGTATCTTCACTGGCTGTAACAATCCTGAATGCAGTTGATGCTCGTCTTTTACTTGTTGACACGTTAAACATTTTCCCACAAATTCGGTCACTTTTCGCTTAAGCCCAGGCCACCAATATAGCTCTCGTATGTCTCGGTACAACTTACTCCCTCCTAGATGCTTAGCACAAGGTCCACCATGAGCCTCTTTCAAAATCATCAATCTCAAATCAGAGTCCTTCGGTATACAAATTCTTCCTCGAAAACAAAGAGCCCCATCACCATTTAATCTAAAGTTTGAATTCTCCCTCTTCTCAGCTTGCTAAAACCGAGAAACCAACGACTCATCCACCAACTCCTGCTTCTTAATCTGCTCCACCCAAGTCGGTCTCACTTGTAACTCTGCCAATAAGCTTCCATCGTTATACAAGCTTAAGCGAGCAAACATTGCCTTCAATTCCGCCATAGTCCTTCGACTTAACGCATCAGCCACGACATTTGCCTTACCTGGATGGTACTCAATCGAACAGTCATAGTCCTTTAACAACTCTATCCACCTTCGCTGTCTAAGATTCAGCTCCTTTTGAATCAGCAAGTACTTAAGACTCTTACGATCCGTATAAATAATGCATCTCTCCCCATACAAGTAGTGCCTCCATATCTTAAGCGCAAAGATCATCGCTGCCAACTCTAGGTCATGAGTAGGATAGTTTACCTCATGAGGCTTAAGCTGTCGTGAAGCATAAGCGACCACTTTACCCTCTTGCATCAAGACACAGCCCAAACCTACATGTGATGCGTCATTGTACACAGTGAAATCCTTACCAGACTCCAACTGAATCAACACTGGTGCCTCAGTCAGAACCTTCTATAACTTCTCAAAAGCCTCTTGCTACTTATCTGTCCAAACAAACGGTGCTCCCTTCCTTATAAGTTTCGTTAACAGCGTTGCCAACACAGAAAATCCTTCCACCAATCTTCGATAATAACCTGCCAACCCAGAAAACTTCAGATTTCTGTTACTGACCTAAGTGGCTTCTACTCCAGAATCGCCTCAATCTTCCAAGGGTCTACCTTGATCCCCTCAGCAGACACAACATGCCCCAAGAAAGTTACTTCACTCAACCAAAACTCGCACTTACTGAACTTTGCATAGAATTGCTTTTCCCTTAGCACTTGCAGCGCAATACGAAGATGCTCATCATGCTTCTCTTCCGTTTCCGAGTACACCAAGATATCATCGATAAAAATGACTACGAACTGATCCAAGTACGGCTGAAATACCCGATTCATCAAATCATGAATTCTGCCGGTGCATTAGTCAAACCAAAGGGCATAACCAGAAACTCGTAATGACCATATCGAGTTCTGAATGTCGTCTTATGAATATCCTCTTCTTTCACTCTCAACTGATGATATCCTGACTGAAGGTCGATCTTAGAAAATACTGAAGCTCCTCTCAGTTGGTCGAATAGATTGTCGATTCTTGGCAAAGGATACTTGTTCTTGATCGTCAGTTTGTTCAACTGCCAATAATCAATAGACATCTGTATGGTCCCATCTTTCTTCTTTACGAACAACACTGGTGCGCCCCACAGAGAAACACTTAGTCTTATAAACCCTCTATCCAATAGTTCTTGAATCTGAGCTTTCAGTTCCACCAACTCCTTTGGTGCCATCCAGTAAGGTGCAATGGACACTGGAGCTGTTCCAGGTAACAAGTCGATTCCGAATTCGACTTCTCTGTTCGGAGGTAGTTCAGGAAGCTCCTCAGGAAAAACATCTTGAAATTCTTTGATGGTCCTGACTGACTCCATAGTCATCCCCTCAGGTTCAGCTTGACTCACAAATGCTAAAAATGCCTCACAACCTTTTTGAATAAACTTCTCAGCCCTTAAAGCCGAGACAACATTGGACAAATAGTTCCTTCGCTCCCCTATGACCATTATCTCCTCATCTTCGACAGTTCTTAGCACCATTCTCTTAACAGCATAATCCAACACCCTATGCTTAGTTAGCCAGTCCATTCCCAAAATAAGATCAAATTCCCCAAATGGCAGCTCCATCAAATCTCCTACAAATATCCTATCTTGTGTCTCTAAAGGCACCTCCAAAAGAGTTTATCTACCTTAACCGAGTGTCCCAAAGAACTTATCACTGATACCCCACTCACAGTCTCCTTAGAAAGCACACCCAACACCCCAGATACATTACAGGCAACATAGAATGAGTGGAACCAGCATCAATCAAAGTAGTGTAAGGCGTGCTATGAATGAAGAACGTACCGATTATAACATCAGGAGCATCACCCTCCTCACGACGCTGTGCAGCATAAACCAACGCCGGCTGTTGAGCTTCAGCATTCCAGCACCCCTGCCAGGTGCCCCACGTCCTCGTCCATTACTATTACCACCTTTACCTTGCCCACGCCCTCTCTGTAGTGGTGGTCCTCCTCGCAGCGGTTGGACACCTCTTTGCTCCGCAACTTGATCCTGAGTTGCTCTCCGAGGACACTCTCTGAACTTATGTTCCTTTGACCCACATCGAAAACATGCTCCAGTTCATTTCCAGCACTCCCCCATATGCACTCTACCACAGTCCCTACAAGCTTGCGGTCTAAGGGTATTCACCGGAACTGCTCGAATCGATTCCTCCATTCTAGCTCTTTTAACATTTCTATATGCAACACCCGAGGGTCCAGAATCCCTCCTGTATCTGGGTCGATCCCTCTCACGATTCTGCCGTTCAGTTCGTTTTACTTCCTCGACTATCTTACCCTTATCTACCAACGCAGCAAAATCACGCTCCCTCTGTGGAGCTATCAGCACCCTAAGCTCATCGCGGAGGCCATCCTCGAATCGAACACTGCGCTCATATTCGGTCGCAACTATCCCGCCATGACATATTAACTTCGACCTCAAAATTCGCCTCATACTCCATATGATCTTATTACCCGAGCAGATTAAAAATTCCTTTTAACGGGCATCCACATAACTAGCTCTAACATACTTCCCCTTAAAAGTAGTCTTGAACAGTTCCCAGGTTACTCGTTCGATCGGGGTACTCTCCCTTACAGTGATCCACCACTGGTATGCCTCATCTCGTAGCAACAACACGGCCCCCTTCAACTTTTGCTCCACAGAGCAATCTAGGTCGTCCATAATCCGCTCTGTTGCCTCTAGCCAATATTCAGCCACGTTTGGGGATACTCCAGATACGCCTCTAAAAACCTCTACTCCGTTAGCCCGGAGTCGCTCAGAGATGGATCCCCTATTCATTGTCCCAGTGCTAGCTCCAACAACCCTTTCCAAAACCCTTAACATCACTTGGGACAAAGCATCGTCCCCCGCAGCCCGATCATGTGACCCAGTCTCAGTTGCCAGTGGCATGGATGCCTCCTCAGCTGGCCTATGCCCTGAGGATGAAGATTCAGCTTGCACCCTTCCGCGACTACGTCTGCGGCATCGTCCACGAGTTCTTTTTGTACTCATATCGAATTATCTGATTATGAATTTTATGACATTAGTTTAATATCTCAGTTGTTTATTACGAGATGTCTTATGGAAATATAGCAGTTCAGGGATTGTTTTCGCAACGTCGTAGCCTAGCTACAGTCTCAATCCTACTGTTTTACAGCTCTACCCTATCTAAAGTAGGGTCTCAGTTCTATCTATAGCATCATATCAAAATCACACGGTGTAAAAGAAAGTACACTTACAGACTTGGTGCCGGGGATTCAGTGTGCCACTTCTTTCTCCAAACCATTTAACACTTAAAAACATGTATTTGGTCATAGAAAATAAGTAAAAAAAAAGGTTTCTTTTTAGAAACTCTTAAAAATTGATTCAAAATACCTTTGTTTTGAAATTCTTGATTTTAAACCCGTTTGAAACCCACAATTGAGTTATTGTAACCTGCTCTGATACCACTAAATGTAACACCTCAAACCCGGCCCGGACGTTATGGCTGGATCCAACGTTTCACATTGAAGTTTTTAAGAAAACCCATGCCTCTTTCAGCATCCTTCTTAGTGTTTTAAAAGATAGTCTTTGCTAAGTTAATAAAGTGAATGGAAGCTGTGCACCAGGTAGGTATCCGAAACAGAGGAGGTGAGCCATAAAGGCTGCTTAAGTACCAAGCTCTTGACTGGATCCAATCCTAGACATACCCACAGCCATTGCCACACTTTGGTGTGAGGTTAGGTTTTGGAAAAACGAGTTGGAATTTATTTAAGTAGATATTTTTGATAAATCGATTAATTGTATCGTTGCACTATTTTGAAAACAAGTATCATTTTGAAAACGCGCTCTAAGTCTAACCCATTTTGGATTATTATTAGAAAAATATAGAGTATAAAATAAAATAATCCCAGAAAGATAATTAAAATGGCCTTATTACAACCCAAAACCAAATAATAATAATAAATTTTAAAAAATAAACCGGTTACTTATTGCAAAGTTCGAAAGCGATCACCACGGCTCCTCTGAATCCCCTCCGGCTCCAAGTCTCCACATCAAGGCTCACCTGCAGGGTTAAGGAAAGGGGTGAGTTTGGAAACTCAGTGTGAAACAAGCCCCTTTCAGAGCCCAAACTAATATCAGCATACTGGGCCTAAGCCTTAATTCAGTCTTGACATATACTGGGTCGAAGCCTTTCATTTAATGGTTACTGGGCTGAAGCCTTTTCATAAATCATATCACTGGGCCGAAGCCTTTACTGTAAATGGTATGGCCCATAGGCCCATTTTAATATCACATGTAATACCAATGAATGTATGCAAGCCCATTTGGGGAGACTACTCAACCCACCATCCGCTACTATCTACCCGTACCAACCAAACTCTCCATGTAGGGAATAACTCAACCCACCCAACCAAAATCTCCACTGGCAGCATAGCTGTTTTATCATATAACTGAAGGCCTAGCCTCTTTTAATAACTGGGGCAAAGCCCTTTAAGCACTTCCTCCGTTTATATAAAACCCAACCCATGCATATAATGAGTATATCAAAGCGTATCATGTGCATATCATAACATATCATGTGCATATCATGTCATATCATGTATAACAATATCTCATGCATCATATTCATAATTAAACCCTAGGGGGTATAATGGTCATTTTTACCTGGGGCAAAATAATCATTTTTCATATTATAAGGGTAATTTCGTGGTTTTACCAAATATCAGGGTTTTCCATGTTCATTAACAATTATCAATATTTCTGAGTGTTTAAACAATGATCTTTAACCCACTTTATCAAATTCGGGTTTTTGGGCCCAAAACCCCTAATGGGCCCTACGAATGCCGATTTAGCCCACTAAGCCCACTTAACCCAAATTTTGCAATAGTACTAACCGTGTTAACATGCAACTTTTCCAAATTTCATTCTCTATCAATTTTACCCAAATGGGCCCAAAAGCCCATTGGGCCCAATTCTAGCGCATTGAGGCCCAACTTACTATTGTGCACAAAATTGTGCTCTTACCTATTCCATCGATCCAAACACTGATCTTATCGTATTTATCGCATCTATAACCAAACGTAAAATCACAAGTTCCCGAAATGCCAGAATTTTAGCATTTCGGCTTTTCAGCGAATATTAGTCTAAGCTACTATGAGGGTTGTTACGCACCTATTTTGTGACATTTGCTAACAAAGTCTCCCACGACAACCTTCACAGTGTCCGATGATTTGATCCAAGTTTATCCAAACCGATACTCCAAGCCTTGCTGCTCCTCCAAAGTTGTCTATTTCACACAGTCTTCCCTTCTGCACTGTTTAGACCCAAAGTAGACTTGGCCCTCAACCACCTAGCAGCCTTCGAATCCTAGAGGTCTACAGGTTCGGCTATGCCCCTAGAACTAAGGTATTTTAGCTTTTAGGACAGAGAAAAAGAAATGGTGTGGTGGCTTGTATTGGTGTTGCCGTCGGGGACTTTTAGAGTTTAGCGGATGAAGGGATCGGTCACAACAAATAAAGAGAAAAGAAAGATGCTGGTCTAAGTGAATTCGGCACAACCAACTTCAAAAGTTTCGGCTCTTGTGGCTATTCGGCAAGGGTGATGAAAAGAAAGGGAGTAGTAGTTTGGTTTTGGCAAAGAAGAGAAGGAAAAATGGATGAAAGGAGTGGTGATTTCGGCTAGAGAAGAAAAGGAAGAAAAGAAATACCCCTAAGATGTTTAAACAAAAGAAAATGACACAACTAAAGCCCCTAATGCCGAAATACTAACCTAAAACCCCTAAGCCAATTTCTTTCCCCTAAATTCCCACTATTCGGCCAACACTAAGCCTCCATTCAAATCCCTAAAATCTCTCCCCTTATCACTCCTAAACTCATGCATTTGACTGATTCAAACTCTCTCCAACAGAGTTCCATTCAACTTCAAACTCCTGCATGCTCAAGACATAAAAAAATTGCCAGCTTAGTGAATCGAACCTTGGCCTTCCCCCAACCACTTACACGCCACTTTTTAGCTCTTTAGTGGCGTCACTTAACCACTTTGCCAGGGGCTCTCTTGTGTTATATTTTACCCACATCTTTTAATAAGGCCACCTATCCAATGTCCCTAACTTCTTAAGTCCAAAATTCAAAAAATTCTACCGGGTTTTCGCCAACACATGGGCCTTCCATAGGCCCATTTATACACTCCAATTATGAATTTCACAACCAAATACCAAATTTTAAAAAATTTACCAAATTCTCGAAAATTATGAAAATCCCAAAAATCAGGGTGTTACAGAAGGAGGGACCTGTGAGCCCACATGATGCAATATAATGATCACATGAACGCATTAAAAGCTTTAGACCTTGCGAAGTGTAAATCTTTCTCCACAACGCTAAAAGAAAGTACGAAGGATTGGTACTTGTCCCTTCTTCAGGGCTCCATACAAAGTTTTTCTTAGTTTGTTCAGATGTTTTTGGAAAGGTTTAAAGCCCACGGGAAAATCATGAGCACTCCCATGTGATTAAAGTCTGTGAAACAAAGAGAAAAAGAGTCTCTCTAAGACTACGTGAAATGATTTCTGTAACAGATCGATTTAGACGCTAATCAGAACGGTGGTTTCGGGACCACAAATTCAAGTCAGAAAAATATTTAAAAATTACTTTCTGTGTTTATTATGTGTAATTTATGTGTGTGAAATTTTCGTGCTTTAATTTTATCGTTTGAGTGCCCGATTTAATAAAAGGGCTTAATCGCGTAAAATGAAAATTTGATGGTTAATTGTAAAAGGGCCGAATTGAATGTTTCTTTATAAATGGAAGTATTTAAAATGTAATTTGGCCATGAGAATATGTGATGGACGGTAGTAACCTTAATGTATAATGGTTTTATATTATAAGTTAAAGGTTAAAATGGTAAATCATGAAATAATATATGTTATAATAAAACATAAAAATAAAACAACCATGCATTTGTTCATATTTTTGACCGAAAGTTGAGAAAGAAAGAAAATAAAATAAGCTTAGGGTATTCGGCCTTATCCAGGCTTAATTCAAGGTTAGTTTTTGTTCAGTTTTTGATAATTTTTACGTTTTTGAGATCGTTGTTATGTTATCTACAAAACCCATGCTTGAATTTTTTATTTTAATGAATATTTTGAGTTATTCCATTGATGAATATTTGAGCTATGTGATGTTAGTTAATGAAATATGAAAGATATGTTTTGGATTACCATGTTTTGTATTGGAATTTTTGATGATTTTGCTAAATTGCAAAAATAATAAATTGAGGGACTAAAATGTGAAATAAATGAAATGTATGGAATTTTATGAATATAAGGAAGATTCGGCCTAAGCATGGTATATTGAAATTTTGCATGTTTTGTGTTTTGTACAATTTGGACTAAATTGTAAAAAGTGTGAAATGTTAGGGGTAAAATAGTAATTTGCCCATTTATGTGCTTTTGGACTAAATTGAGTGAAAATATGTTTGAATGAGTTTAATTTGAATATGTTTAGATAAAGAACCAAAGAAATCGGATTTGGATCGGGGGAAAACTAAAGTTGTCGATTAGCTGTCCCATTCCATTTTTCATCGTCCGAGGCAAGTTTATAAGCAAATAGATGTAATTTATTTGATTAAATACGAGTTATATATGCTGAAATGTATAGTATAAAAATATGTATATGATAGCCGAATTGAATATGCTTATTAGCTATGTGTACGAGTTCGATTCAATCGAGTTACGACGTCTGAAAGCCCGTACGAACCTTAGGAATAGTTAGGATACATATGTCATGACATTGGATCTGATATGTGTTTTCGTGTAAGACCACATCTGGGACGTTGGCATCGATGTATGTGGTTACGTGTAAGACCATGTCTAGGATATCGGCATCGTATTTGATTCGTGTAAGACCCTGTTTGGGACAGTGGCATTGATATGAGATAGCATGTAAGACCACATTTGGGACATTGGCATTGTTCGATATATGTGATTATCCAAGTATCCTATTCAATTCTGAATGGTTCAACGGGCAACGATAGGTTGTGATTGAATGTGTAAAATAAGTAAGGGTGATCAGGTATGTAATAACCTATTCCTTATTTGATATAAGGTAAGTTGGTTACTTGATTTGTGATGCAAATAAGTTATGTTTATATATGAAATGTATATTCGGCCAAAGGTTTGTATAGTGATATTATAATGGTGATTTATATGCAAACCTATATAAATGATTACATTCGATCTTATGAATATATGTATATAAATTTATGTAAGTTAGATTATACAATTGTACCATGGTTTTGAAATTTAATGATACTTGAATAATAGATACATGTATATTCGGCCAAGGTAAAATTGTATATGAAATTATTGTTATATATGAATTTTTGGAGCTCGAAAATAAATGCAATCATGGTAGTATAAACTATTCTGATTAAAATGAGTTGATATTGAGTTATTTATTTGTGACAGCTCTAATTTGGACCTAGTCGGAAAGTGGTTTCGGGACCACAAAATCGAGTCATAAAAATAATTAACCGTTATAATCTATGCTTACTGTATGTGTACATGCACGTGTGAAAGTTTCATGTTTTAATTTGGTCAATTGTATGTGAAATTATTAAATAGGACTTATGTGAGAAAATTCTGAAATGTGATAGGTTAATCTTAAGTGGCCTATTAATGCATGTGACAAAGAGGATGGACTTACATGTCAAATATTCATTTTATTTAGGTAGTGGCCGGCCATGATGATATGTTATATAGAATATATGTATTATTTAATTATAATGGCTTTATAATTTTAATTTAGTAATGAATTAATAAAAAAAAATGGGTGATGAAAACAAAGCTTCACCTTTGTTCTTCTTGGCCGAAATGTAAGAGAGGAAAGGGGAGAAAACTTCATTCGGTTACCATAGGCTTAAATCAAGGTAAGAATTTTTATTAGTTCTTAAAATTTTAGTTGTTTTTAAGTTAGTTATTAAGTTCTTATTTCAACCCATGTTAAAATTTTGAGTTTTGGGAGAATTTGAGCTTTCGGTCATGGTGGGAATAAAATAAAATACATGGTTGTCTTCTAGTTAAGGTACTTGTAAGTAGTTTGGATGAATGAAGAATAATAATTTAACCATTTTGCGTACTAGTGTAATTACCGAATTTGAGTTAAGAATATCCTTGAGTGATGTTGTTTTTAAATGTCAAATAGGGAGCAAATGCCGTTTGGATGATTGAATAAATAAATAGAGAATTAAGTAATAAAAGGTTCGGCATTGTATATGAATTAAGGGTATAATTTTGAATAAAATGAGTATATGTGTTAATTACCTTGTATTTGAAGTTTTGAAGAATAGGTAGTGATTAATTAAAATGATGAAGGTTAAATCTTTAAATTTAGTTGAATTTGAACATTCGACATTACTTATGATATTAGATATGAGTGTATGAAAGGTTTATTTTTGAGTAGTTAGGTGTGTTAAAATAGTTGATGATTGGGTGATTCTTATGGTTGTTTCGATTATGGTCTTGGCATGAGTAAAAATTTATATATGAAATAGTTGTTATATTTTACAAAACTGTTAATACATGCATTTATGCTAAGGAATATTCAATTATGATACAATATATATGAGATGTTTATAATGGAATATATGTCAGAGTAATTTCGGTTTGTTAAGTATGCAGTACGTGTATGGCAAATTGTATATATAGAATGCATTGAAGTTACCCTATATGATCGAATAAGTAATTAGAATATTGGTGATATATATGTATTTCTATTCATGGTTAATTGGTATGTGAAATTGGTGTATGTTAGTTAAAAATATATACTTAAGGTGATGTGTTAATATAATTAGTTATATAGTTGGGTTTCAATATTGAGTATAAGGGTTAAGTGCTTTAAATTGCCTTTGATGTTTGAAATAATTAAACAAATTTATTAGTTTATATTAATCTCAAGAGCAAAAAGGAGCTAGACCAGATAAGTGAAAGGAGAAAGCGAACGAATAGCCTATCCGCAACTGTTCAAAAATATCCGAGGTAAGTTTTGAGTAATTACAGTTATTAGATAATTGATGTAATGAGATAAGCATGATAAATTAATTGCAAATTATTGTCTCTACTTGAATAAGGTTGTTTAATAAATAACTTGAGTTTATGGAATGTAATCGAATGGATATTAGGAGTTAAGCTGAGATAGTGAAATGGTTACGTGTTCTTGCATAAAAGTGTTGAATCGAAAGTTATATTGAAAGTGTGTTTTCGTTGTGTGCTCATACTCGAATGAAGAAAGTGAAGTACAAATGTGCTATGATATGAGCCGAATTATCATGTGGGTAAATATGCTTAGCTCTCGATACATTGTATATCCGGGTTAAATCCCGCAGGCATCGTGCTGGTAATGTATATCCGGGTTAAATCCATGAGCTTCGTCTTTGGTAATGTATATCCGAGTTAAATCCCGCAGCTTAGTCTTTGGTACTATATCCAGGGCTTAAAGTTCCATGAGCTTTGAGTTAGTAACTGGATTCGGGTTTTGAAACCTAGCAGGCTTAACGCCGGTGATTCGAATGAGATTACAAATTCAAATGTTCAAAGTAAACTATTATTAATATGTATGATACATGGTAATGACCAGGTACGTATTATATACTGTTATGTGAATTGATTTCAAAGTGAGTCATTAGTGTCAAACAACGATATAACTATGTGAATGATTAATATATCTATGAATAAAAGAAATGACCTATTCGATCGATGTCTGCCATTATATGAAAATATGTGAATTAAATTAGTTGTATGAGCCATAAAGTAAAGTGAAACATGTGCTAAAAATTTCTTATGTATTTATATTCGGCCAATAGTCTTTATGTATGGTATACTTGTGTATATTTGGCCTAGTGATTGTAGTTAGAATACAAATTTGGTAACATTCATTGTTCGATTTAAATGACATGTTTTAATTGTTGAAATGCTTAAAACTTACTAAGCCTCAAAGCTTACTCTGTTTCTTATATCTACATTTTATAGATTGTTGATTTTGGCCACCGACTCGGGGATCGTCAACAGTTCATCATACTATCGATCTTGTTGGTACAGTTATATTTTGGTCTCGATATGGCATGTATAGGTTGGACTGTTGGCAAAATATGTTTTGTAATTGTAAATATTTTGGCCGTATTAAAATGGCATTTATAACTTATAAATCTGTATGTATTCAGTTCGATTTCTGCCTTTGTTGTTAGATTATGTGATTGAAAAATTAAATGTTTAACTTGGTAATACCTCATAGCCTAAACCGGCGATCGGACTTGGGCTAGGGGTGTTACATTTTATTGGTATCAGAGCTACGGTTTAGTCGATTTTAGGATTAAAGTAGAGTGTATGAGTCTAGCTATACATGCCATATTGTATTAATACTATAGTATGATGAATTCTGACAGTTAAAAATGTGTTTTTGTATAGCAATGGATCCCGATCCCAATCGAGCGGTAGCTGATGATGTTGAGAGTGTAGCGCCTGCTCCCGCGCATGGGACAGCGCCGATGGACTCTCAACCTATTGCAAGCAATCAGAATGACGAGGCTAGACAGGCTTTTTATAGTGTGATGAATGATTGGTTCAACCAATACATTCGAACTAATACGGCTGTTCCACAACCCCCACTCCCGAATAATACACCCCCTGCACCTACGATACCTTCGGTAACTGATCAGATGAGGTTAAATAAGTCTCCGGTAGACAAAATTTGAAAGCACGAGGCTACTGAATTTAAGGTTACAAATAGCGATGATGCTGAGCAAGCTGAATTTTGGTTGGACAATACTATCCAAGTATTCGATGAACTATCTTGCACACCTGATGAATGCCTGAAATGGGCCATATCTCTGCTACGTGATTCTGCCTATTATTGGTGGAATACATTGGTTTCTATTGTACCCAAAGAACGGGTGACGTTGGAATTCTTCCAGATTGAATTTCGAAAAAAATATATCAGTCAGAGGTTCATTGATCAAAAACGAAAAGAATTTCTTGAGCTTAAACAGGGTTCCATGTCAGTTACTGATTATGAACGGAAGTTTGTCAGACTCAGTAGATATACTCGGGAATGTGTATCGTCTGAGGCTATTATGTGTAAACGTTTTGAAGATGGGCTGAATGAAGATATAAAGATGTTTGTTGGCATTCTTGAAATACGAGAGTTCGTAGTACTTGTCGAATGAGCTTGCAAAGTCGAAGAACTTAGTAAAGAAAAAAAGAAAGCTGATGTCGAAGCTGGAGAATTTCGTAAAAGATCTACAGGAAAGTCTTTTCAGCATTCATCGAAGAAATTTCGAGATGATTCAGGCCGATCAAAGAATACTTCGGGTTTTTCCAGACAAGACCACGATCGACCTCCTGTGAGTACACGAGCCATTTCAGTTGCCAGTGTTGGAAACGAATGTCGGGACAGAACCGAGTGCAAGTATTGTGGTAAATGGCTTTCGGGGAGTTGTAGATTTCATGACCGCTCTTGTTATAAATACGGGTCAGCCGACCACTTTATCAAAGATTGCCCGAGATTATCCGAATAAAATGTGAATCAGAGTGGGAAACCGAGTAATACTACAGCACGAGGTAGACCACCAAGGAATACGGGGAATGCTAGCGGCAGTTAGAGAGGGTCTGGAGATGCTACGACCAGATCCGAGGCTCGTGCTCCTGCTAGAGCTTATGCTATACGCGCACGCGAGGATGTTTGTTCGCCTGATGTTATTACCGGTACTTTCACTCTCTTTGATACTGATGTGATTGCTTTGATTGACTCTGGTTCTACTCATTCATATGTATGTGAGACTTTAGCATCTAGTAAGACTCTACCTGTTGAGTCTACTGAGTTCGTAATCCGAGTGTCAAATCCCTTGGGTCTATATGTGTTAGTCGACAAAGTGTGCAAGAAATGTCCCCTGATAATCCGAGGTTCCTGTTTTCCGGCCGATTTGATGCTTTTACCGTTTAATGAATTTGATGTTATTCTCGGTATGGATTGGTTGACCGTACATGATGTAGTTGTAAATTGCAAAAGAAAAACTATTGATTTGAGATGTGCAAATGATGAGATAATCCGAGTTGAGTCTATTGATTTGAACGGGTTACCAGCAGTAATATCCTCGATGTTGGCTCAGAAATATGTAAAAAAAAAGGTGTGAAGCATATCTTGCGTATGTACTTGATAGTAAAGAGTCAAAAAAGAAGCTTGAATCAGTGCCAGTGGTTTGTGAATATTCGGATGTTTTTCCTGAGGAGTTACCGGGATTACCTCCTGTTCGAGAGGTAGAGTTTGGCATTGAACTTGTACCTGGGACTACACCAATTTTGATAGCTCCGTATCGTATGGCACCAACCGAATTGAAGGAATTGAAAGCTCAGTTGCAAGAGTTGACGGATAGAGGTTTCGCTCGACCGAGTTTCTCACCTTGGGGTGCATCAGTATTGTTTGTGAAAAAGAAAGATGGAACTATGAGAATGTGCATCAACTATCGTCAATTAAATAAAGTGACAATAAAGAACAAATATCTGTTACTGCGTATTGATGATTTGTTTGATCAGCTGAAAGGAGCCTCAGTGTTTTCAAAGATAGATTTGAGATCGGGTTATTATCAGTTGCGAGTTCGAGACTCAGATGTGCCTAAAACTGCTTTCAGAATGAGATACAGTCACTACGAGTTCTTAGTGATGCATTTTGGACTCACTAATGCCCTTGCGGTATTTATGGACTTGATGAATCGGATCTTCAGACAGTATTTGGACCGGTTTGTAGTGGTGTTTATAGACGACATTTTGATCTATTCGCGAGATGAAACCGAACATGCCGAACATCTAAGATTAGTGTTGCAGATTTTACGTGACAAGCAGTTATATGCTAAGTTCAGTAAATGTGAGTTCTGGTTGAGAGAAGTTAGCTTTTTGGGACATGTAGTATCCCCATCAAGTATTCGAGTTGATCCGAGCAAAATTTTAGCCATACTTGATTGGAAGCCCCCAGAAATATATTGCGAAGTTCGAGCTTTTTGGGACTTCTTTGGTTACTACTGAGACGGTTTGTAAAAGGTTTCTCGATGATAGCCACACCATTGACGAAGCTACTTCAGAAAGATATTAAGTTTGAACGGTCAGAAAAGTGCCAGAAAAGTTTCGACCAACTGAAAACGCTTTTGACGGAAGCCCCAGTGTTAGTGCGGCCGAATAACGGTAAAGAGTTTGTCATTTACAGTGATACGTCCTTACATGGACTGGGTTGTGTTTTGATGCAAGAGGGTCGAGTTGTAGCTTACGCATCGAGGCAATTGAAGCCACATGAGAAAAACTATCCGACTCATGATCTCGAATTAGCTGCCATAGTTTTTGCTTTAAAAATATGGCGACATTACTTGTTCGGAGAAAGATGTCATGTATATTCGGATCATAAAAGCCTCAAATATTTAATGACTCAAAAAGATTTGAATCTGAGACAAAGACGTTGGCTTGAATTATTAAAAGATTATGATCTTGTTATTGACTATCACCCTGGAAAGGCTAACGTGGTTGCCGATGCTTTGAGTTGCAAATCACTGTTTACTTTGCGAGCGACGAATGTTCACTTGTCCGTTTCATCCGATAATGTGTTAGTGGCAGAATTAAAGGCCAAACCGTTATTAATTCATCAAATATGTGAAACTCAGAAAGTTGATGATGAATTGGTGGCTAAACGAGCTGAATGTGTATCGAATGTGGATTCAGAGTTTCAAATTGACGACAACGATTGTTTGAGGTTCAGAAGTCGATTGTGTATTCCAAGAAATTCAGAACTTATTTAGATGATTTTGAATGAAGCTCATAATAGCCGAATGTTGATCCATCCTGGTAGCACGAAAATGTACAACGATCTGAAACGTCAGTTTTGGTGGCCTGGTATGAAACGAGACATTTCTGATTTTGTTTCGAAGTGTTTGATATGTCAACAAGTGAAAGCGGAACATCAAGTGCCTTCAGGGTTACTTCAGCCGATCATGATACCCGAATGGAAATGGGATCGAGTCACGATGGATTTTGTAACTGGGTTGCCATTGTCGTCAAGTAAGAAAGATGCGATTTGGGTTGTTGTTGATAGACTGACTAAGTCGGCTCATTTTATTTTCGTACGTACGGATTATTCACTGGACAAACTAGCTGAATTGTACATTTCTCAGATTGTAAGGTTACACGGGGTACCTATTTCTATTGTGTTGGATAGAGATCCGAGATTCACATCGCGATTTTGGAAGAAATTTCAAGAAGCATTGGGTACCAAGTTGCATTTTAGCACTGCTTTTCATCCTCAGACTGATGGTCAATTAGAGCGGATAATTCAAATACTCGAGGATATGTTGAGATGTTGCATCCTTGAGTTTAGTGGTTTATGGGAACGATATTTACCTTTGATTGAATTTGCGTACAACAATAGTTTTCAATCAAGCATTAGGATGGCACCTTATGAGGCTTTGTATGGTCGTAAATGTCGTACACCATTATTTTGGACTGAGCTTAGTGAAAATAAAATCTTCGGGGTCGATATGATTAAAGATGCTGAGCAAAAAGTAAAAGTAATCCATGAAAGTCTGAAGGCAGCTTCGAATCGTCAGAAGTCGTATGCGGATTTAAAACAAAATGACATTGAATATCAGGTTGGAGACAAAGTATTTCTTAAAGTTTCACCTTGGAAAAAGGTGCTCAGATTTGGCCGTAAAGGGAAATTGAGCCCGAGGTTCATCGGGCCGTATGAGATATCCGAACGAATTGGGCCAGTCGCATATAGATTAATTTTACCCCCTGAACTTGAAAAGATTCACAACGTTTTTCATGTCTCGATGCTTCAACGTTATAGATCCGATCCATCGCACATAATTAACCCATCAGAGGTTGAAATTCAATTTGATTTGAGTTATGAAGAAGAACCGATTCGTATCCTAGGTCGCGAGGTGAAAGAGTTGCGAAACAAAAAGGTTCCATTAGTAAAGGTGTTATGGCTCAAACACGTGATCGAAGAAGCTACATAGGAAACAAAGAAATCTATGAAAGAATGATACCCAAATCTATTCACTGGTAAGATTTTCGGGGACGAAAATTCCTTAAGTGGGGGAGAGTTGTGACAGCCCTAATTTGGCCCTAGTCGAAAAGTGGTTTCGGGACCACAAAACCGAGTCATAAAAATAATTAACCGTTATAATCTATGCTTACTGTATGTGTACATGCACGTGTGAAAGTTTCATGTTTTAATTTGGTCAATTGTATGTGAAATTATTAAATAGGACTTATGTGAGAAAATTCTGAAATGTGATAGGTTAATCTTAAGTGGCCTATTAATGCATGTGACAAAGAGGATGGACTTGCATGTCAAATATTCATTTTATTTAGGTAGTGGCCGGCCATGATGATATGTTATATAAAATATATGTATTATTTAATTATAATGGCTTTATAATTTTAATTTAGTAATGAATTAATAAAAAGAAAATGGGTGATGAAAACAAAGCTTCACCTTTGTTCTTCTTGGTCGAAATGTAAGAGAGGAAAGGGGAGAAAACTTCATTTGGTTACCATAGGCTTAAATCAAGGTAAGAATTTTTATTAGTTCTTAAAATTTTAGTTGTTTTTAAGTTAGTTATTAAGTTCTTATTTCAACCCATGTTAAAATTTTGAGTTTTGGGAGAATTTGAGCTTTCGGTCATGGTTGGAATAAAATAAAATACATGGTTGTCTTCTAGTTAAGGTACTTGTAAGTAGTTTGGATGAATGAAGAATAATAATTTAACCATTTTGCGTACTAGTGTAATTACCGAATTTGAGTTAAGAATATCCTTGAGTGATGTTGTTTTTAAATGTCAAATGGGGAGCAAATGCCGTTTGGATGATTGAATAAATAAATAGAGAATTAAGTAATAAAAGGTTCGGCATTGTATATGAATTAAGGGTATAATTTTGAATAAAATGAGTATATGTGTTAATTACCTTGTATTTGAAGTTTTGAAGAATAGGTAGTGATTAATTAAAATGATGAAGGTTAAATCTTTAAATTTAGTTGAATTTGAACATTCGGCATTACTTATGATATTAGATATGAGTGTATGAAAGGTTGATTTTTGAGTAGTTAGGTGTGTTAAAATAGTTGATGATTGGGTGATTCTTATGGTTGTTTGATTATGGTCTTGGCATGAGTAAAAATTTATATATGAAATAGTTGTTATATTTTACGAAAGTGTTAATACATGCATTTATGCTAAGGAATATTCAATTATGATACAATATATATGAGATGTTTATAATGGAATATATGTCAGAGTAATTTCGGTTTGTTAAGTATGCAGTACGTGTATGGCAAATTGTATATATAGAATGCATTGAAGTTACCCTATATGATCGAATAAGTAATTAGAATATTGGTGATATATATGTATTTCTATTCATGGTTAATTGGTATGTGAAATGGGTGTATGTTAGTTAAAAATATATACTTAAGGTGATGTGTTAATATAATTAGTTATATAGTTGGGTTTCAATATTGAGTATAAGGGTTAAGTGCTTTAAATTGCCTTTGATGTTCGAAATAATTAAACAAATTTATTAGTTTATATTAATCTCAAGAGCAAAAAGGAGCTAGACCAGATAAGTGAAAGGAGAAAGCGAACGAATAGCCTATCCGCAACTGTTCAAAAATATCCGAGGTAAGTTTTGAGTAATTACAGTTATTAGATAATTGATGTAATGAGATAAGCATGATAAATGAATTGCAAATTATTGTCTCTACTTGAATAAGGTTGTTTAATAAATAACTTGAGTTTATGGAATGTAATCGAATGGATATTAGGAGTTAAGCTGAGATAGTGAAATGGTTACGTGTTCTTGCATAAAAGTGTTGAATCGAAAGTTATATTGAAAGTGTGTTTTCGTTGTGTGCTCATACTCGAATGAAGAAAGTGAAGTACAAATGTGCTATGATATGAGCCGAATTATCATGTGGGTAAATATGCTTAGCTCGATACATTGTATATCAGGGTTAAATCCCGCAGCATCGTCTTTGGTAATGTATATCCGGTTAAATCCCGCAGCTTCGTCTTTGGTAATGTATATCCGAGTTAAATCTCGCAGCTTAGTGCTTTGGTACTATATCAGGGCTTAAAGTTCCGCAGCTTTGAGTTAGTAATCGGATTCGGGTTTTGAAACCTAGAGAGCTTAACGCGGTGATTCGAATGAGATTACAAATTCAAATGTTCAAAGTAAACTATTATTAATATGTATGATACATGGTAATGACCAGGTACGTTTATATAATTGTTATGTGAATTGATTTCAAAGTGAGTCATTAGTGTCAAACAACGATATAACTATGTGAATGATTAATATATCTATGAATAAAAGAAATGACCTATTCGATCGATGTCTGCCATTATATGAAAATATGTGAATTAAATTAGTTGTATGAGCCATAAAGTAAAGTGAAACATGTGCTGAAAATTTCTTATGTATTTATATTCGGCCAATAGTCTTTATTTATGGTATACTTGTGTATATTTGGCCTAGTGATTGTAGTTAGAATACAAATTTTGTAACATTCATTGTTCGATTTAAATGACATGTTTTAATTGTTGAAATGCTTAAAACTTACTAAGCCTCGAAAGCTTACTCTGTTTCTTATATCTCTGTTTTATAGATTGTTGATTTTGGCCACCGACTCGGGGATCGTCAACAGTTCATCGTACTATCGATCTTGTTGGTACAGTTATATTTTGGTCTCGATATGACATGTATAGGTTGGACTGTTGACAAAATATGTTTTGTAATTGTAAATATTTTGGCCGTATTAAAATGGCATTTATAACTTATAAATCTGTATGTATTCAGTTCGATTTCTGCCTTTGTTGTTAGATTATGTGATTGAAAAATTAAATGTTTAACTTGGTAATACCTCATAGCCTAAACCGGCGATCGGACTTGGGCTAGGGGTGTTACATTATTTGCTTATGACTTACTAAGCTTTAATAGCTTACTGTGTGTTATGTTTGTCTCTATTTTATAGATTTTGAAGTTTAGTTACGAGCTCGGGGATCGTCAGCAAAGTCCATCACACTATCGACTGTTGTTGGTATTTGATAAGTTTACATTTGAACCTATGGCATGTGTAAGCTAGATTATTTTTGGTCAAGTTTGAAGTATGTATATATTAAGCCATGCGAAAATGGCTAATATGTTATGTGAGAATATGAAACTTTAGTTAAGATTATATGTGTTTTATGCTTTGGAAATGGTTGATGATTTTGGATTAAATTGTGGTTGATTCGGCCATGGTTATGCATAGATAAAAGATTCATGTGAACTTGATTGTTATGTTCGGTTATAGTATTACATGTGATTTAGCATCAATGGATATTTGATTATGTCTGAACATGGTAAAAGATTATTTTGATATATTTGTTACATGGTATTGTGTTTGGGTAAATATATTTGTATTTGGTTAGGTGATAAAATATAAGTGATGGTTTTTAACTAATTGTGATTCGGTATTTGTATATGTATACATATATAATGTATTGGTATGATATATATATATATATGATAAGATATATTTGTAATGTATTTGATTTGAGGTGTAAATTATGGTTGGTATATATGTATATTAATTCATTTCCATGGTAGGATATATGCATATGAAGTGATAGGGAAAAATGAAGAAAATGTAACCTTGAGCATAGCATGATTATTAAGCATGTTTATATTCAGTTAATGCTTTGAAATAAATGACCAAATGAATAGCGAATTTTGTATTGGTAAAAGAAAAAGGTAATATGAACTTTAAATGATGCATTTATGCTCTGTTTGGTCAAAATGATGTGATCATGTGTAATTGGCTTTGTGAGTTCTATTTATGTATGATTTTTATTTAGTACGCGATTGAAGTGTAATATGGTTTTAATATTTTGTGCATTATTTAAGTTGCATTAAAGTAATATTCGGCTATATGGTCATGACATTAAAGTTGATTATGAGTTTAGACAACCATTAATGTAATAGTTTGTTTGATTTGTAATATGCACAAATGATTCGTCATGTTAACTAGATATATTGACATATATTCACTATTTGTGTTTGAATGTCTTAATGTTTATACATGGAATTTGTCATGTAGGTATCTATGTTATGATTTTGATTAATCAAATGCTATGTGAGAGATGTAAATATATTTTGTATAATTAAGTTGTAATCTCTTAAGCATGGATAACAATGATTGACATCATTTAAGCTGTGTATGGTTCGATAATGTGTTATAACCCTAATCCAGCGACAGATGCGAGTTAGGAGTGTTACATTTTATTGGTATCAGAGCTATGGTTTAGTCGATTCTCAGACTAATATAGTGCTTGTAAGTCTAGCTATACATGCCATATTATATACTGTGATAGTGTGATGACTTCTGACATTCGAAAATGTGTTTTCGTATAGTAAATGGATCCTGATAGAGGTATAGCTGATGATATCGAGAGTATAGCGCCTGCTCCCTCACAAGGGACAGCGTCGGTTGATTCTCGATCGACCTCGAGTAATCAAGAGGGAGAGGCTAAGCAAGACTTTTATCAAATGATGAACGACTGGTTTACTCAGTATATTGAGACGAATCAAGCTATACAACAACCCCCACCCCCGATTAATCCTTCTCTGATACCTGCTATGCCTTAAGTGAGTGATTCGTTGAGATTAAATAAGCCTCTTGTTGATAAAATCAGAAAACACGGGTATGAAGATTCAGAGCTATTGATGATGATGATGTTAAGCGAGTTGAATTCTGGCTTGATAATACTATCCGTGTGTTTAATGAGCTATCTTGTACCCCGGATGAATGTTTGAAATGTGCCATATCTTTGCTTCGAGACACCGCATATCACTGGTGGAATACACTAGTATCAGTGGTTCCGAAAGAGCGGGTGACTTGGGACTTCTTTTAGACTGGGTTCCATAAGAAATATATCAGCCAGAGATTTATCGACTAGAAGCGAAAATAATTTTTGGAGTTGGAACAGGGTCAGATGACTGTGATAGAGTATGAACGAAAATTTTTGAGACTCAATCGATATGCCTGAGAGTGCGTTTCGACCGAAGCTATCATGTGTAAAAGATTTGAAGGCGGGTTGAATGAAGACATTAAACTACTAGTTGGCATACTTGAAATAAAAGTGTTCGTTAAACTGGTTGAGCGAGCCTGCAAAGCCGAAGAGCTTGGGAAAGAGAAAGTAAAAGCTGACTTTGAAGCTAGAGATTCACATAAGAGATCATTGAATAAGTCATTTCAGTCGGCATCAAAAAAGTTTCGAGATGATTTTAGCAGTTCTAAGGCTACATCTGGTTATTCTAGACGAGATCAAGATAGACCACCTGTGAGCTCGAGAGCTACCTCAGTAGCTAGTGTTGGTAATGTTAGATTGAATCAACCCGAGTGTAAACATTGTAGTAAACTACATCCTGGTAGTTGTAGATTGCATTATTGGGCCTGTTTTAAATGTGGATCGACGGATCATTTCGTTCGTGAATGGCCTGAGTTAACTGAACAAAATCGAGTACAAAATACGAGATCCCGTAACACTGCAGCTCAAGGAAGACCACCCAGAAATACAAGTAATGTGAGTAGCAGTCAGAGAGGGACTAAAAATACAACAGTTAGATCTGAGGCTCGTGCACCTGCCAGAGCCTATGCTATACGCGCACGTGAGGAGGCTTCATCCCCAGATGTTATTACTGGTACATTCACTCTCTATGATACTAGTGTAATTGCATTGATTGATCCTAGTTCGACTCATTCTTATGTGTGTGAGACTTTAGTATTTAGTAAGACTTTGCCTGTTGAGTTTATTGAGTTTGTGATTAGAGTATCCAACCTCTTGGGCCGATGTGTTCTGGTTGACAAAGTGTGTAAGAATTGTCCTTTGATGATTCGAGATTCGTGTTTTCCAGCTAATTTGATGTTGTTTCCATTTGACGAGTTCGATATAATTCTGGGTATGGATTGGTTGACTTTGCACGATACTGTTGTAAACTGTAAAAGAAAGATTATTGATTTACGGTGCCATAATGATGAGATTATCTAGATTGAATCTAATGATCTGAATGGTTTACCAGCAGTGATATCTTCGATGTTAGCTCAGAAGTATGTGAGAAAAGGGTAAAGCTTACTTTACATATGTGCTTGATAGTAAAGTGGCCAAAAGAAAGATTGAATCAAAACCAATTGTGTGCATGTATCTGGATGTGTTTCCTGAAGAATTGTCGGGTTTGCCACCTATTCGGGAGGTAGAGTTTAGTATTGATTTAGTGCCGGGGATGACTCTGATATCGATAGCTCCGTACAGAATGACACCTATTGAATTAAAAGAATTGAAATCTCTGTTGCAAGAGTTGGCAGATAGAGGTTTCGCGAGATCGAGTTTCTCTCCTTAGGGTGCACCAGTTTTATTTGTGAAAAAAAAAGACGAAACTATGAGAATATGTATCAACTATAGATAGCTCAATAAGATGACTACTAAGAATAAATATCTGTTGCCACGGATTGATGACCTATTTGATCAACTGAAAGGGGATATAGTGTTTTCGAAGATAGATTTGAGATCAGGCTACTATCAGTTGCAAGTAAAAGACTTCGATGTGTCAAAGACTGCTTTTTGAACGAGGTATGGACACTATGAGCTTCTAGTTATGCCTTTCGGACTTACTAATGCACCTGCTGTTTTCATGGATTTGATGAATCAGATCTTCAGATAGTATTTGGATCAGTTTGTGGTTGTGTTCATAGATGATATTTTGATCTATTCCCGTGATGAAACTGAGCATGCCGAACATCTGAGACTTGTGTTACTACTTTGCAAGATAAAAAATTGTATACGAAGTTCAGTAAATGTGAGTTCTGGTTACACAAAGTCAATTTTCTGGGCCATGTTGTATCAGCATCGGGTATTCGAGTTGATTCGAGTAAGATTTCATCTATACTTGATTGGAAACCTTCGAGAAATGTTTTTGAAGTCTGAAGTATTCTGGGACTTGCTGGTTACTATAGACGGTTCGTGAAAGGTTTCTCTGTGATTGCAATCCCGATGACAAAGCTATTACAAAAAGATGTTAGGTTTGAATGGTCAGAAATGTGTCAGAAATGTTTTGATCAGTTGAAAGCCCTTTTGACCAAAGCTCCAGTGCTAGTTCAGCCAGAATTGGGTAAAGAATTTGTTATTTATAGTGATGCATCTTTAAATGATTTGGGCTGTGTTTTGATGTAGGAAGGAAAAGTCATAGCTTATGCCTCGAGACAGTTAAAGCTGCATGAAAAGAACTCTCCGATGCACGACCTAGAATTGGTAGCTATTGTGTTTGCATTGAAGATATGGCATCACTATCTATTCGGTGAGAAATGTCATGTTTATTCTAATTACAAAAGCCTAAAATACTTGATGACTCAGAAAGATCTGAATTTGAGACAACGCCGATGGTTAAAGTTGCTAAAAGACTACGAACTTGTGATTGACTACCATCCGGGAAAGGCTAATGTTGTTGCTGATACTCTAAGCCGAAAATCACTGTTTGCTTTGCATGAAATGAATGCACATATGGATATGTTTGATGATGGTTCAATAATAGCTGAATTAAAAGTAAGACCGTTATTTGTTCAACATATTTGTGATGCCCAGAAAGTTGATAATGATTTGTTAGCAAAATGGGCCCAATGTGATTTGAATGTTGAATTCGAGTTTCGAGTTGATGCTGAGGGTTGTTTGAGGTTCAGAAACCAAATATGTGTCCTGAGAAATTTAGAGTTGATTTAGATGATTTTGAACAAAGCTCACAGTAGTCAGTTAACTGTTCTCCCGGGTAGTACGAAGATGTATAATGATCTAAAACAACTTTATTGGTGGCAAGGTATGAAACGAGACATTTCTGACTTTGTTTCGAAATGTTTAGTCTGTCAGCAAGTAAAAACCGAGCATCAGGTACCTTCTGGGTTGCTTTAGCTACTCATGATACCTGAGTGGAAATGGGACAGAGTCACAATGGATTTTGTATCCGGTTTACCGTTGACACCGAGCAAGAAAGATGCAATTTGGATTATTGTGGATAGATTGACTAAATCGACTCATTTTGTTCCGATTCATAGAAATTATTCGCTTGACAAGCTTGCTAAGTTATATGTTTCTCAGATTGTGAGATTACACGGTGTGCCTATTTCTATTGTTTCGGATATAGATCCGAGGTTTGCATCGCGGTTTTGGAAGAAACTGCAAGATGCACTAGGTATGAAATTATATTTCAGCACTGCTTTCCATCTGTAAATAGATGGTTAGTCCAAACGAATCATTCAGATACTTGAGGATATGTTGAGATGTTGCATTCTCGAGTTCGAAGGTACGTAGGAATGATACTTACCATTGATTGTATTTGCGTACATTAATAGATTTCAATCGAGTATCAAAATGGCACCTTACGTGGCTTTGTATGGTCATAAATGTCATACACCATTATATTGGACTGAGCTCAGTGAAAACAAGATACACGGGGTCGATTTGATCAGAGAGACTGAACAGAAAGTGAAAGTAATCCTTGAAAATTTGAAAATAGCATCAGATCGTCAGAAATTGTATGTGGACTTGAAACGAAAAGATATAGAGTTTCAGATCGAGGACAAAGTCTTTTTGAAAGTATCACCATGGAAAAAAATACTCAGATGAGGTCGTAAAGGCAAATTGAGTCCGAGATTCATTGGGCCGTATGAGATTGTAGAGCATGTCGGGCTGGTTGCTTATAGGCTGTTGTTGCCACCTGAGTTAGAAAAGATCCACAATGTATTCCATGTTTCGATGCTTCGTAGATATCGATCTAATCCCTCACATGTGATTAGTCCGTCAGAGATTGAGATTAAGTCCGATATAACATATAAGGAAGGACCAATTCCCATTCTGGCTTGCGAGGTTAAAGAATTGTGAAATAAGAAAATTTCGTTAGTTAAAGTACTGTGGCATAAGCATGGAGTTGAGGAAGCAATGCCGGAGCCAGAGGATGCTATGAAAGAGCGTCATCCAAACCTATTCACCGGTAAGATTTTCGGGGACGAAAATTCCTAAGGGGGAGAGTTGTAACAGCTCGATTTAGACCCTAATCAGAATAGTGGTTTTGGGACCATGAATATGAGTTAGAAAAATATTTAAAAATTATTTTATGTGTTTATTATGTGTGAATTTATGTGTGTGAAACTTTCGTGCTTTAATTTTATCGTTTGAGTGCTCGATTTAATAAAAGGGCTTAATCGCGTAAAATGAAAATTTGATGGTTAATTGTAAAAGGGCCGAATTGAATGTGTCTTTATAAATGGAAGTATTTAAAATGTAATTTGGCCATGAGAGTATGTGATGGACAGTAGTAACCTTAATGTATAATGGTTTTATATTTTAAGTTAAAGGTTAAAATGGTAAATCATGAAATAATATATGTTATAATAAAACATAAAAATAAAACAACCATGCATTTGTTCATATTTTTGACCGAAAGTTGAGAAAGAAAGAAAATAAAATAAGCTTAGGGTATTTAGCCTTATCTGTAACACCCCTTACCCGTACCCTAGACTGGGATAACGCATGGGGCATTACCGCGAACATATAAGGACATTTCAAAAAAAAGAGATAGATTGTAAAATTTCATTTCAAGTCAAACTAAATCAGATTATATTATATTATATTATATTGTCTCTATTATGACCCTACGAGTCCCAAAACATGCTTTAAAATGGTCCGGGACCAAATCGAGAACTTAAAAAAATTCATGGAAAACTTTTATACCCTGGCCTCACACGCCCATATGGAGGCTTTCCACACGCCCGTGTCCCTTACCCGTGCGGAATTATTTCGATTTACTTTTCCTTTCGAAACTGTAGTACTTTTCACACGACTAAGCACACGCCCGGGTCCTTTGCTCGTGTCTTCAACACAGCCAGACACACGCCCGTGTGGTCACCCGTGTGATTTTTAGGCTGCATTCTGTTTATGATGTCAATATGTAATTTGAGGCACACGACCAAGGCACACGCCCGTGGCTGGAGGCCGTGTCCTCCACATGGCTGAGACATATGGCCGTGTCTCCGCTCGTGTGTTTACTGCAAAGCTTACTGCCTAAAATTTCAAGGTGCAGGGGACACACGACTGGACAACATGCTCGTGGGGCTGACCGTGTGTCACACATGACCTAGACATATGCCCGGGTGTCTACCCGTATGGACCATTTGGTGGCTATGTTCCAAGCCATTGGTCACCCAAAATCACTCATACACACTCAAAAGTTTCTATGCCATAAATCATGGCCTATATGTATCTTTAAACCACTTTTATATGGTTATTTGCATGGTAACCTCATATCATTGGTTAATACATGCTAGGTTATCCTTTTTGCATTAAGGATGTTCATTATTCCATTTCACATTTCATACTTGGGCATTATTGATACCCTATACCATTTTATGCGTTTACCATATTTAAATTATTTGGCCTTATTTAACACATTCATCCATGGCATATCATACCATCATAATACAAGAGGCAAGTAAACATAGGTATACAAAATAGGTAGGGATTACATCCCATCCCAATATTGGCCACATCCCATAGCCATATACAAAAGAATTATCAATACCATAAGCCAACACTTTGGCTAACCAAATGACACATATAACAAAATATGACCATTACCCTATACATGCCATTACAACAAAATTAAAGTATTCATATACCAAAGCAAGACTAGTGATAGTATAGTGATTCCTTCAACTGTCTTCCAATCTCCACGAGTCCACGAGCTCTGTAAAACAGGGAAAGAAAAGGGGATAAGCATTAACATGCTTAGTAAGTTTGGATAACAGGAAGGTAAACTTACCAGTTATTTAACATACAACCATAAAAGATATTCTTGCCAAACATGCATAGTATAAATTCCCTATCACATACACTCATCTATCGAGTTAGTTTCATCCCAAATAATATAACATTAATCTTAGATGGGCTCATCAATTCAACATTACCATTCTCGTTTCTCATTATAGTCCTTTTGAATTTCTCAGAAATCTCGAAGGGTATTCCATTTACCGTCAAGTCATGCTAGTGACCATTTTAAATACACACTCCCATGAACCTCACTCTTACGGCGGGATTACCAGTCCAGGTTAAATCCCTCATAACATAAATTCAAGAAGTATTGTCGAGATTACCATTCCAGGCTAAATCCCTTATAACGACAATTACTCCAATATACTCGGACCTGAGATACCAGTCTAGGTTAATTTCAGTCCTTAATCGTATTACCCATCCGGGCTAAATCCACAATGCACATATATTTATCGGGAGGTTCGACCACTTAAGGAACACCCGTTCGAGCTAGATCCTTACCATATTGAGATCATCAGATTACCCTAAATCCCTTTCTGCAACACATGCATGATCTCATGTATTGTAAATAAGAATTTACCCATCGAATCTCCCTTTTTTCATTCAACCGGGACAATTATCATCTTTCTTGGATTTTTATGCAATCTAAATCAAAATTAGCATACATTTAAGAATATGCATTTTCAAGTATATTTAAATTTTACTTCGAGTGACACGAACTTACTTGGTAATTGTTTCATGTTCTTGTTTTGGTTACTCCGAAACATTCCGTTTACCTCGGTCAACCTCTGGAATTGGTTCCTCGGGGTCTATATCAGTAATAATAAGTCATTAGTAACTCACATTATTCATTACGAGCCTAAATTTCATCCCGGGCAAAATGACCATTTTGCCCCTAACCTTTGATAATATTTACAATTTAGTCCCTAGGCTCGTATGATGAAATGCATGCAATTTATACATTATCCAATCCTAGTCGAATGTTTTTCCCTCTTATGGCAGCCCACATTTTCCATTATTTCTCATCTTTTTACCCATTTTTACAACTTTTACAAAATGGTCCCTAAAGCCATTTCCATGAAAAATCACTTAGTAAAAGTTGTTTACTATCCTTTAAACTTTCATATTCCTCTACAAAAACTTAAAATACAAGTAACTCATGCATGGGTAAATTTCTAAACATGAACCCTAGCATGAAATATGGGTAGAAATGAATAGAGCAAGTTACGAGGATTTTAAAAATACGAAGAACTTTAAAAACGGGGCTTGGGAGCACTTACTATTGAGCTTGGAAAATGAAGAAACCCTAGCTATGGTGGCTCTGAAATTTCGGCAGCAAGGTGGAGAAGATGAGCTGATTTTTGGCTTATTTTCCCATTTTATTTCATTAATTAGCCAAATGACTAAAATGCCCTTAACTTCTTTCAAATTTTATCCATACATGCCCATTTTTGTCCAAAAACTTAGAAATTGGGAAAATTTCTCTTTAAGACCTTCTAATTAAAAATCTAAAGCAATTTCATACAAATTGCTTCTAGAACTAAAGTTTTGCAATTCGTTCAATTTGGTCCTTATTCTCCAATTAAACACTTTATGCTTAGAATTCCTTCATAAAACTTTAACACATGCATATTTTAATATCCTAGACCTCATAATGATAATAAAATAAATATTTTAAAATCGAATTTGTGGTTTCGAAACCACTATTTCGACTAGGCCCTATTTCAAGATGTTACATTATCCAAGCTTGATTCAAGGTTAGTTTTTGTTTGGTTTTTGATAATTTTTACGTTTTTGAGACCGTTGCTATGTTATCTACAAAGCCCATGCTTGAAATTTTTATTTTGATGAATATTTTGAGTTATGCCATTAATGAATATTTGAGCTATGTGATGTTAGTTGATGAAATATGAAAGATATGTTTTGGATAAACATGTTTTGTATTGAAATTTTTGATGATTTTGAGTAATTAGGACTAAATTGAAAAAATAATAAATTGAGAGACTAAAATTTGAAATGAATGAAATTTATGGACTTGTATGAACATAAGGAAGATTCAGACTAAGCATAGTATATTGAAATTTTGCATGTTTTGTGTTTTGTGCAATTTGGACTAAATTGTAAAAAGTGTGAAATGTCATGGGTAAAATAGTAATTTGCCCATTTATGTGTTTTTGGACTAAATTGAGTGAAAATATGTTTGAATGAGTTTAATTTGAATATGTTTAGATCAAGAACCAAAGAAATCAGATTTGGATCGGGGGAAAACTAAAGTTGTCGATTAGCTACCCCGTTTCGTTTTTCATCGTCCGAGGTAAGTTTATAAGTAGATGTAATTTATTTGATTAAATATGAGTTATATATACTGAAATGTACAATATATAAATATGCATATGATAGCCGAATTGAATATGCTTGATAGCTATGTGTACGAGTTTGATTCAATCGAGTTACGACGTCCGAAAGCCTCGTACAAACCTTAAGAATAGTTAGGATACATATGTCATGACATAGGATTCGATATGTGTTTTCAAGTAAGGCCACGTCGGGGACATTGGCATCGATGTATGTGGTTACGTGTATGGCCATATTTGGGATATCGGCATCGTATTTGATCCGTGTAAGACCCTGTCTGGGACAGTGGCATCGATATGAGATAGCATGTAAGACCACATCTGGGACATTGGCATTACCTGATATATGTGATTATCCAAGTATCCTTTTCAATTTCGGATGGTTCAACGGGAAATGATAGGTTGTGATTGAATGTGTAAAATGAGTAAGGGTGATCAGGTATGTAATAACCTATTCCTTTTTTGTAATAAGGTAAGTTGGTTACTTGATTTGCGATGCAAATAAGGTATGTTTATATATGAAATGTATATTCGGCCAAAGGTTTGTTTAGTGATATTATAATGGTGATTTATATCCAAACCTATATAAATGATTACATTTGATCTTATGAATATATGTATATGAATTTATGTAAGTTAGATTATACAATTGTACCATGGTTTTGAAATTTAATTA
Source organism: Gossypium longicalyx (assembly GCA_025698465.1). NCBI lineage: Eukaryota > Viridiplantae > Streptophyta > Magnoliopsida > Malvales > Malvaceae > Gossypium > Gossypium longicalyx. Next base: position 52,578,672 of record CM046995.1, read on the forward strand.
TACTTGAATAATAGATACATGTATATTCGGCCAAGGTAAAATTGTATATGGAAGTATATGTTATATATGAATTTTTGGAGCTCGAAAATAAATGCAATCATGATAGTATAAACTTGTTTGATTAAAATGAGTTGATATTGAGTTATTTATTTGCTTATGACTTACTAAGCTTTAATAGCTTACTGTGTGTTATGTTTGTCTCTGTTTTATAGATTTTGAAGTTTAGTTACGAGCTCAGGGATCGTCAGCAAAGTCCATCACACTATCGACTATTGTTGGTATTTGATAAGTTTACATTTGAACCTATGGCATGTATAAGCTAGATTATTTTTGGTCAAGTTTGAAGTATGTATATATTAAGCCATGCGAAAATGGCTAATATGTTATGTGAGAATATGAAACTTTAGTTAAGATTATATGTGTTATATGCTTTGGAAATGGTTGATGATTTTGAATGAAATTATGGTTGATTCGATTATGGTTATGCATAGATAAAATATTCATGTGAACTTGATTGTTATGTATGGTTATGGTATTACATGTGATTTAGCATCAATGGATATTTGATTATGTCTGAACATGGTAAGAGATTATTTTGATATATTTGTTACATGGTATTGTGTTTGGGTAAATATATTTGTATTTGGTTAGGTGATAAAATATAAGTGATGGTTTTTAACTAATTGTGATTCGGTATTTGTATATGTATACATATATAATGTATTGGTATGATATTTATATATATATGATAATATATATTTGTAATGTATTTGATTTGAGGTGTAAATTATGGTTGGTATATATGTATATTAATTCATTTCCATGGTAGGATATATGCATATGAAGTGATAGGGAAAAATGAAGAAAATGTAACCTTGAGCATAGCATGATTATTAAGCATGTTTATATTCGGTTAATGCTTTGAAATAAATGACCAAATGAATAGTGAATTTTTTTATTGGTAAAACAAAAAGGTAATATGAACTTTAAATGATGCATTTATGCTCTGTTTGGTCAAAATGATGTGATCATGTGTAATTGGTTTTGTGAGTTCTATTTATGTATGATTTTTATTTAGTATGCGATTGAAGTGTAATATGGTTTGAATATTTTGTGCATTATATAAGTTGCATTAAAGTAATATTCGGCTATATGGTCATGACATTAAAGTTGATTATGAGTTTAGACAACTATTAATGTAATAGTTTGTTTGATTTATAATATGCACAAATGATTCATCATGTTAACTAGATATATTGGCATATATTCAATATTTGTGTTTGGATGTCTTAATGTTTATACATGGAATTTGTCATGTAGATATCTATGTTATGATTTTGATTAATCGAATGCTATGAGAGAGATGTAAATATATTTCGTATAATTAAGTTGTAATCTTTTAAGCATGAATAACAATGATTGACATCATTTAAGCTATGTATGGTTAGATAATGCCTTATAACCCTAATTCAGCGACGGATACGGGTTAGGGGTGTTACAATTTCATACGGCAACACTGAACACGAAGAACCTTGAAGACCAATGGGTAATTGATGCCTTTATTATGGGAGTATAGAATTAGCACATACAATATTCATTCACTAATAATAAGCCTCAAAGTTTGGCGCACAAATTCGCAGAGGAAGAAGAGATAAAAAAGGCGATGCATAGCTCATTTCAAAGAGATGGAAAATAATTCAAAAATAAAGATGGAGCTCACAACAGAGAGGGACTACCCAATTAGGCTTTGCGTGCTTGAAGTGATAGGCAGCAGAGAACGCATGCATATAATGATTTACCTAGGGCCCTTTAGAGATTTTAGCCTAAACATTCAAGGAACTATATCTCTCAAGGCAAGTTTGAAGTCTATTCTCCCTTGAACGCTACCCGTGCTTATATTTTGAACTAGGTGAAGAGTTTAGGCATCTTGCCCAATCCATCTTTTATGAGGAACAGTATAGGGAGGTCAAATTCAAGAGATAGGTGTGCTTTCCATAATAATGTGGGTCACAAAACTGAGAACTATTTTACTTTGAAGGATACTATTGAAGAGGCAGTGAGGAATGGTGAGCTCGCCGAGTGTGTGGATCAAGGTACTCCTCAGTAGGTTTTTGTGGCGATCCCAAGGGTAAGAATAAGGTCAGTGGTACTATACATGTGCTTATGGACACAAATGAGGATTGAGTAAGTTCTAATGCAAAGAGGAAAGCTCACATGAGGAGTGTAATGTTAGTTAATGCACCCAAGAGGCAGTGTCAGCAAGGAAAGTGGAATGTTTAGTTTGGTAATGATGATGAAGAACTAGTGTGCAACGAGGAAGCAAATGACCTAATGGTTGTTTCTACAACCATCGCAGGTTTTAAAGCTAAAAGGACAGTGGGAGCGTGGTGGAGATTTTGACTTGGGAGGCTTATCAAAATATGGGATTGAGGGAACATGTTTTATCCATGGTTGACCCATTGTATGGTTTTGCGAACCACCCAGTCCAAGTGAAAGGTTCTATCACTTTGCCAATCACCCTGCGAAATGGTAAGGATACGACTACAGAGTATGTTCAATTTTTTTTGTGGATCATCCTATGACATAGAATGACATTTTTGGACATTCGATAATAAAGGTGGCGAAGATAGTGATAGCAACATTTTGTATGAAAATCAACTTTCCATTGAGGATAAGTGTAACGCCCCGAATTTTTGGGCCTAGAAGAATTGGGCTTTAAGCGTGGGTGTGGGTAGGAGGCTGCACATCGAAGATTTTTTTGTGCAAGAAGTGTCATTAATAAAGGCTTGCTTCAGTGGTTAAGGGTCTTGAAAAGTGTTGGAGAAGTCCTGGGTTCAAACCTAGGCTTTAGCAAAATTTTTGTTTTGTGAATAAAACCCTTGTTGCTTGAAAGTAGGATTTTTAAATATTTGTGGTTAAAATATATCACAAAAGGAGCTTGTGGTCTAGTGGCAAGGTGGCGTGTGTGGTGTGCAGGAGGTCTAAGGTTCAATTCGTGGCATAGGTAAAGGAATTATTTATTTTGCTGGCTAAGCTTGGAAGGAGGTGGAGTTGGACTGAGACACTGAGGTTGAATTGGTCATGAGTGTTTCAAGGAAAGTTGAATTGGATGTTGAGTGATTTTGGGAGAAAATCAAGGAATTTGAAATAGGAGAGTTGCACGAGAGGAGTGTTTGTACCGAATTGGGATGGTGGAAAGGGAGAATTTTGGCTAGGGGAAATTGTGGTCACTTTTCGATTTTTCTTTGCTCAATTTTGGGTTTTTGGTAGTGTTTGACATCTAGTTTTGGTTTCTACTCCTTGTGTGCCGAATTCTCTGGTGCCTTTTCTCTTGTGTTTCTTGCTCAATCTTTGGGATCGAATAGGCACTCTCATTTTGGGCATTCTTATTTCTATCTTTAATCCGAATTTGGTTCCTTTCTCTCAATCTTTTCTCTTAATTGCCGAATCTCTGCTCTCCTCTTGCTCTGATATTTCCTTTTCAATCATTGGCCAAATACTTCTTCTTCTTTTTCCCCTCTAAAACCCCTTTCGGTTTAGCCTTGGTTTAACGGATCCTCTACTTCTACATCCCATACTCTCTCCATTTCTTTTCTCGATTTGGCAAGTAATCTCTGTTAATCGAACTCTCGATGAGCAAAGGGGGTTCCAGCAATAAAGTGATAAAATTGGTGTCGAATGGGAGTGGACGCGTAGCCTCTGCCCTCAAGTTTAAGCGTTGTAGGGTGTCGGTGAACTTTTCGCCAGGTTGCGAAAGGGTGACTGCATCAAACTTTGGATTAAGTAGGCAAATCACAGTCGACCGATCTATTCAAGGTTCTGGCGATCGTGAACTCTTAGTACTCTATGTAATCAGGTGTGTAACCGTATGCCTTGTTTTGATAATCAGCTGAAAAGCCGAAAATGTGTGTGTTGTTTACTCTGCTATGACTGTAGATTTATAAAATGCCGAAAACCCAGAAATATGGAGTATGATGCCACATGAGCATGCAATCGTGCGTGTGGTGAACCGAGCTCACGGAACGTGGGCGTACGACGAGGAAGGCCACCATGAGCAAATTTGTGGGCTTAGGCCGTAGTGGGCCACTTGGGCCACGAAATGGGCCGAATAGGCTCAATGGGCCCGTGGGCCCGTTTGTGTAAAATCAACTGCTAGGTGGAATATGGTTGGCCTTGTCATGTCGCGTACATGGCATAGACCGTTCTGGGCCATGTTGGGCCGAACTGGGCGTGTGGGCCTAATGGGCTTGTGGGCCCACACGGATAAAATGTATGTTGTGGTAAGTTTTACACTGGGCTACGTCGTTCGTACAACCGAAAATAGTTCTAGGTGAAATGGGCCGTATGGGCCCATGGGCCTGCGTAGGTAAATTTCACTTTTAAGCAAGAAGTAGATAGACTTGTCATGTCGCGCACATGACTTAGGTTGTTTTGGGCTTCGATGGGTCGAAATGGGCCGTGTGGGCCCAATAGGCTCGTGGGCCCATACAGATAAAATTTGCAGTAAGTGACTATTAATGAACCGGGTTATGGTGTACACATAGTCGTATCTAAATTTGGGCTAAATGGGCCACACGAGCGTGTGGGCCTACTAGGGCCGAGTAATGGGCCTTAGGCCCACTTGCATCGTTATGTCTGTTTAGGTTACTTAGGTCGCTTGAGGCAACAATAGACCCTCGGTTGAGTTATTAAAACCCTCGATTTATAAAATTACTGAAATACACTTGGGTTGTAAAATTATCGAAATACCCTTGTAGGGTAAAATGACCGTTTTGCCCTAAAGAGTAAAATGACTGTTTTGTCCTTATAGGTAAATGACTGACTTGGGCTATGACTGATTTGACTGTGAATGTATGACTGCGTTTTAATTGACTTGACTGTGGTTGTATAACTGATATGCTTTTAATATATGTTTAAATGACTATTACTGAGTATGGCCAATCATCATACACGTGTGATGATTGAGCATGACATACACGACATATTGCATGGGGTTGGGACATTGATATGGATGAATTTTTGTTCTGATAGGGTCGCATGGGTCGAACGAGATGACTGTGGATCCAATATTGATCTGTTAAGGTCACACGGTTGGCACAAGATGATTGTGGACCAACGAACGGCTTAAAGTCGCGTAATCTGATTATGGCTCTGTGCCAACCTAAATATGGCTCTGTGTTATATTGAATATGGCTTTGTGCAAATCGTATTTACCAGTGGCTATGTGCCTATCATATTTATTGATGACTTTGTGTCAATCATATTTACCCATGGCTGTGTGCTGATTATATTACCGTCGTTGATGGCTATGTGCCGAACTTATTATAGTTACCGATGGCTTTATACCAATTATAATATCGCTACTGAAGGCTTAAAGCCGTATATATACTAGCAGCTTTGCTACGATTTTAGTTAGTGCTGCAACTGGTGCTGACATTGTAAGTGCAGGGATGGCGTGGGTGAGTTATTCCTCACAGGTAGTGCAGGGTTGGATGGGATATCATGCATCCATGCATTCACACATTCTGTTTTGTTACTGAGATGGGCTAGGCCCAATTGATTATGTTATGGGCTGTGACCCAAATGATATTGTAATAGGCTTTGGCACACGTATGCTCTAATCGGACTGCATCATTATTGTTAAAGGGCTCTAGCCTGCATCAAGTTTCTCATTTTCAGATATCGATCGTTACTTTAGTAAGGGGATTACACACTGAGTTTTCGTAAACTCACCCCGTTTATTAATTGTGCAAGTAATCCCCAACGTTAGGTGGATCAGTGTCGTAGAGGGACTCGGAGACGACCACACAACTGCACATGTTTTTCTATTTCGTTTATTTAGTTAAGCACTTTGGTTTTTAATTTGGGTTGTAATAAGGCCCCTTTATTTTCGTAACTTTTTATTTGGGAAATTTATTTAGTATGTTTAATATCTATTAGAAGTAGGACATTGTTTTCCAAAATAATAACTGTTTTCAAATACTATGTTTCCAAAACATTCTCGGAACGGTTTCAGAACTTAGTTTTTAACATCACGTTTTCGTACATCAGTTACTTTTAAAATTAGCTTTCGCAACTTAAAAGAAATTTTGGGAATAGAATCAATAACTTTTCAATATACCACTTTATAAAATAAACTAATGTAACTGGGATTTTACTCAAGTTTTCAAATAAGAAGGGTTTTCAATGAAAACATGGTTTTTGAAAAACACTTCAATATGCACGTCAAATTCGGGCCTAATTTCTAGGCTGGGTTTAGGGTGTTACAATAAGGGTCAGACATCACGATAATGTCATACGTTGTTTGTAAGGCAAGCGTGAGAGCCCACGTCCAAAGGACAGAGTTTGCAGCAGTCAGGGTTAAGTAGTCAAGCCTTAAACTTGGACTACCTAGATGTGAGGGATGAAGAAAGAAGTAAGAAGCCTGAAATGATAGAGCACACTGAGACTTTACAACTATTCTTTGACGACGAAGAAAGGACAATAAGGATTTCATCAACGTTGCCACCTTAAGAAAAGAGTATTTTGGTTCAGTGTTTAAAGACGAACTTCGATGTTTTTTCCTGGTCAGTAGTAGATATGCTAGGGATAGACCCACAAGTAATTGTTTGTAGGTTAAATGTGCGCCCCGAAGCGAAGCTAGTTAAACAGAAAAAAAGGAGGTTCACTCCGTAAGTAGTGGAAGCGGTAGGGTAGGAAGTAGCTAAATTGTTGTTATTAGGGTTTATTAAGGAAGTTGAATATCTAGATTAGGTTTCAAATGTGGTCATGATAAAGAAGGCGAAAGACAAATGAAGGATGTGTATTGATTTTAGCAACCTAAACAAGGTGTTCCCCAAAGACAGCTTCCCTTTGCCCTCGATTGACCGTTTGGTTGATGCTTTTTCAGGTCACAGGTTAATGAGTTTCATGGACACTTTTTCGGGTTAGAATAAGATCTTAATGGACCAAGGTGACTAAGAGAAAATAACTTTCACCAATGAACAGGGGTTATACTGTTATCGGGTCATACCTTCTGGCCTGAAGAATGTGTGAGCGACCTACCAGTGGTTGGTAAATAGAATTTTCAGGGAACATATAGGACGTGGTGTCGAAGTCTATGTCAATGACATGTTGGTGAAAGGTGTCCCTATAGAGGAGTATGTACAAAACTTATAAGAGGCGTTTGCTATTTTAAAGAACCATAACATGAAGTTGAACCTAAAGCAGTGTGTTTTTGGCATGCGAGTAGGTAGGTTCTTGGGTTTTTTGATCTCAGAGAGGGGGATAAAAGTGAACTTAGAAAAGATCCGTGACATCTTAGAAAGTTTTCCTTTGTGAACAATTAAGGATATTCAACGCCTTGTGGGAAGGATGGTGGCACTTAACAGGTTCATCTCCAGGATGGCAGACAAGTGCCTCCTTTTTGTCTAAGCTTTAAAAACTATCTTTTCATGGGCTGAAGAATTCCAAGTAGCCTTTGAAAAACTTAAGTCATATGTCACCTCCCCACCACTTTTGAAGTCACCATGAGTGGAAAAAACCCTCTACTTGTACATGGCTACCTCAAAAGAAATAGTTACAACTGGTCCTAATTAGAGCAAAAGACATTCGTTAATTCCCAATATACTATGTTAGTAAGGTACTCCAAAACGGTGAACTGAGGTACTCAAAAACTAAAAGATTCATCTTTTCTCTGATTGTTGTAGCTCACAAACTACATCCCTATTTATAGGCTCATCCAGTTGTCATCATGACAAATCAACCTATAAAGGAAATATTATCTAAAGCTAATACCTCAGGGAGGGTGACAAAGTGGAGTATCGAGTTGGCCGAATTCAATGTGGAGTTTGCCCCAAGAACGACAATAAAATGGGCAGATATTAGTTTACTTTATAGTTGAGTGCTCCAACATGTAATATAGCTTACAACTTGAAATATTATGCCATAAATGTTTTATGAACTTAAACATGTATGGTATTCGCAATCTTCTATGAACATCAATGAACAATAGTAATTTAACTTATTATTTCTTTGATAATTTGCGATGAACTTACACTTTATTATAATAACTCTTTTTCCATCTATTGCATGCAACCTAATAGCTAGTTCACCTCAGGACGGTGTACATATGCTTGATAACTCAAAAAGGTGGTTGGTTTATGTTGATGGCTCTACAGCCAAGATGGGGTCAGGAGCAACGGTACTTCTGGTTGATCCTAGCGAGAATGAATGGCAGTATGGGTTATCTTTCAAATTTTAGACATCCAACAACATATTGAAGTCTGATGCTTTAATATCAAGGTTGCAACTAACACGCCAGCTAGGAGTGAAAGACCTAGTCATCCATATAGATTCTTAATTAGTGTTGAAACAGATGAATGGTGGATACGAGGTGAAGGAACCAGTGTTGAAGAAATATCATTCAATTGCAGCCCAACTACTTGTAGGATTTGACAAAGTACAAATAAAATAGTTTTCAAGGAGTGATAATACACGTGTAGACGCTCTGTCTAACTTGGCATCCTCCATTGTCATTGAACAAAGAGGAAAAGGTTTTGCTATAGTACATGGATACCTCGAGCTATGACGCGTCATAAGTTTTAAGTATAGATTAAGAAGAGACATGGAGGACTCTCATAGCTCGCACATTGTAGGAAGCAGATGATCATTTGGACAAGAAAGAGCTCGTAAAGCTACAAAGCAAAGTTGCGAGGTATGTCATTATTACATATTAAACATGTTTGAAAAAAATCCTGAGTTGATGAATTCAATAATTTATTCTGTCTTAAAATTGTTAGGTATACCCTTTTAGAGGGTGTATTATATAGAAAAGGATTTTCACATCCGTTGTTACGATGTCTAACACCGTCTGAGGCTGAATATGTAACGTAAGAAATCCATGAAGGTATCTATGGTGACCACTTGGGTAGAAGGATACTTGCCTAGAAGATTTTCAGACAAGGGTATTATTAGCTTATGGTTCATAAGGATACACATCATTTAGCTCGCACTTGCGACTCTTGCTAGAGATATGCTCAACTGCAGCTACAACTAGCAAAATCTCACCAAGTCATGTTGAGTCCTTGGCCATTTGTGACCTGGGGAACTGATATCCTCGGTCCATTCCCAATAGCTATAGCCCAGAAAAAGTTCATAGTAGTTGTTGTAGACTATTTCACTAAGTGGACTGAAACTAAAGCTTTGGTGACCATTACGGAGAAATAAATGGATTCTTTTCTCTAGAAGTCAATTCTGTATAGGTTTGGTGTACCACGCTTGATAATCACAGATAATGGCACATAGTTTTAGGGAAAGTTCAAGAATTTTTTTGCGTATCTATAGATCAGATCGGCTCAGATTTCTGTTAAAACACCACAAACAAATGGCTAGGTAGAGACAATGAATAAAAAGATTTTAACAACCTTAAAAAAGAAAGTTGGTGATGCCAATTGTGCTTGGTTGGAGGAGTTGCTAGGAATTGTATGAGCCATGTGAACCTCGTCCGACACTACAATAGGAGAAATTGCACTTATTTATGGTGCAAAGGTAGTAACTTCTTCCGAGATTGGCATACGGTAGCTTAGAACTACACATTTTGATGAAGATGCCAACTAGAAGGCTATGAGGCTTAACCTTGGCTTCATCAATAAATTTAGGAATGTCCTTAGCATGAACAACTGAACTAATCATTCATCCTTCATGGGATAATATTTCACATCCATCAGAGGTTGTTATTGTAACAACCCATTTTTTAATGGTGTCAGAAATAGTGGTTTCTAGACCACGATTCTGACCAATAAGTTAGTATTTTATTATTTATTTATTATTTATTAGGTTATTAAAGTGTTATATTAAAATTTAGTTAGAAAATTTTAACATTTAGATAGTTAGTTAAGTAAAAAAAACTAAGTGCTAAAAGCTGCAAAAGGCAATCGCTATTAGTTAAATTGTACTAAATGTCTTTGGAACCATGAATTAAGGCCTTTAAAGCGTAATTAGACCTATTTAGAATATAATGGACAATTATGTACATGGTGGGGATATTATTATGTACGTTTATAAAGGGATAAATAAGTAATTAAATAAAAATCTAATGAAATGTTAAAACATATGAAAAATGCTATCATATTTGGTTTTCTTCTTCCACCAATTTTTTCCCACCATTTTTAAGGGAGAAAAGATCCAAATATTTAATTCATTCGGCCATTGCATGTGAGTTAATTTTTAGTTATTTTTATTGTGAGTTAATTTTTAGCCCGTTGTTAGTGATTTTTATATTTTTGATATCGTTGTATCATAATCTAGCTAACTCGAGGACAAATTTGTAAAACTGTTAAATGTTTAGAATTTTTCCATAGATGAATCTGTAATGTTCTTGAAGTTTGTTGATAGAATATTAAGTTTGATAGTTAAATAGGACTATTTTATAAAGTAATTTTTGTTAATTTTAAAGTTTAAGGACTAATTGTTAAAATTGTAAAATAACATGTAATTCTTATAATAAAGTGGTAAAAGTGGGCACTTTAAGGACTCTATAGAATTCGGTACAAAGGTTTTTGGATTGATTTGTGATATTTGTAAGAAATTCGGTTTTAGGGATTAAATTGAATAAAAGGTGAAAGTTTTGGGTAAATGTGTAAAATGTCATTAAATGGTTAATTGCATGAACTTAAGTGTTTTAAGATGTTTAAATTGGTTAATTGAATGAAAATTTTATATTTAGATCAAGAAATGGACCAATCTATTGATAAACGGGGGAAAGGAAAACTCATCGAGTAATTATTGTCGTGTGTCGTTAGCTATCGTATTTGGTGAGTTCATATTACGTTTATTATGCTTATAATGATTTTACCTATTACGTGCTTAATAAAATGAAATTGTACGCTGCCATGATTTATTAGATGATTAATGAAATGTAAGAATATAGTTAAGTATGAAATGTATCGGAAGAGCAAGATAAGCCTGTGTGAGCTTAGTGAATAGCTAGGATACAAATGACATGTCATTAGGGTGCAGCAGGCTTTGTGTCAGTGTATATTTAGCGGGCTTTGTGTTGATGTTTATTTAGTAGGCATTAGTTGTCGGTGTTTTATTTATGTAACAGCCCGGTTTAAGCTAAATCATAATAGTGGTTTCGGAACCACAAATCTGAGGTCGTAAAATTATTTTTGGTGTTTATAGCATGTGAATATATATGTGTGAAAATTTTTTGAGCTAATTTTATCGTTTAATAGCTCAATTTGAGAAAAAGGACTAAATTGCGTAAAATGCAAAAGTTGCATTCTACTTGTTTAAAGTGCTTAATTACCATGGTTTATTAAATGAAAGGTCCTTATAATGCAATTAGACCATTGATAGTGGAATTCGACATAAATGGGAATTAAATCAATGATATTAAATGTTTTATAATAAAGTTAATTTAGTAATTTGGTTAATAAGGTTATAATAAATAAAACTAAGTTAAAATAAGCTAAAATTATCATCATTTTCATCAAAATTAGAAGAAAAACAAACCATGGGAGAGCTTTTAGGGTTCGACAAGTATTTGGCTTGATTAAGGTATGATTCTAGCTCAGTTTTTGATAATTTCTACGTTTTTTGTGATCGTTGTATCGAGTACTAGCTAGCCCAGGGACTAAATTGCAAAATTGATTAATGTTTTAAAATTTTCCATTGATGAATTCATGTGTTTTTGAGTGTTTGATGATGAATTATGAACGCTTAGTGATAGATATCTATGTTTTGTAAAGTGATTTTGAGTAAAAATGTATATTAGGGATTAAATTGAGAAATTTGTAAATTAAGGGGTTGAAATGTGAAATAAATGAAAAATATGGACTGCTAGGGACCTATATGGATTTTGGCTAGGCTTGGGTTTAAAGAAATTTCATGAATTTGGTGTATTTGTGAAATAATGACTAAATTGCGAAAATGTGGAACTTTATGGGTAGAAGGTAAAAATTCCCAAATAGGTATTTTTGGATGAAATTGAATGAATAGATGATTAAATGAGTTAATTTTAAATTTATATAGATCAAGAAGGAAAGAAATCAGATTTAGATAAAGAAATCAGATTTAGATCGGGAAAAATCGAAAGTTATCGAGTAACCAATCCGATTCGTCAATTCCGAGTACGAGGTAAGTTTGTATGTGGTAATTTCATTATAAATGTATGTTATATGCTTTGGTATTGTATAAAATGTGATTAGGAGATTACGAATAATGTTTGAATGGTGAACACGACTATACAGATGTGTTCGACGATGAAATTGACAAGTAAAACTTCTCGGTTGAACCTTAGGATTAGTTAGGATGCTAAAGACATGTCATTAGGTTAATGTATTGGCTTCGGGCCATGATAACGACACTTCAGGTGTGAATAATACCTTGATTTGGCTACGAGCCATGGTATAGGTATTCAGAGAGGAGTTACCTTGATTTGGGTACGAGCCATGGTATAGGTACTCCGGGATAAGTTACCTTGATTTGGTTACAGGCCATGGTATAAGTACTTATCAATTAAGATCCTTGAGTATTCGAATTCTATTCCGAATGGTTCAACGGGTAAAGAATGACGTATTTGAGAAATAGGTTAGTACAAAATGGTACAGGTACGTACGAAACCTATTCAAGTATTACATTGAGAAAGTTCATTGAGATGGTATTTGATCATGTTTTTAGACATGATAAAGGTTTGTGGTGAATGTGATTTTGATTTGGTAATGTGAAAATGGTTAAATTACATTTAGTTGATGAATTGAGTTAATCACTTATGGACTTACTAAGCTATGAAGCTTACTTTGTGTTAATTTTCTATGTTTTATAGATAATCAAAGCTAGCTCGGACTCGGACATCGTTAGGAACCATCATCACACTATCAATCACTTTGTTGGTATTTTTGAAATCTTGTAAATATGGTATATGGAATGTAGAGGCTAGTTATGATACTTTGGTTGTGAATATAGGCATGAGATTTGGCTTATAATGTATATGTTTTGATTTGTATAGATAGCCATGTGTGATGGCTTAATTTGGTATATTTTGGTATAAAAGTGGCTAAGGTTTTATAGTTGTTCAAATAGTAATGTTTTGAGTTTAGTAAAGGATTTATATGGCATGATTGAAGTTGATAAATTGAGATGATATATGCTTGTGAATGAATGTTGGATGATATAAGTTTTTGAATAGGTATTTGGCTTGAATTGATTATGGAATTTGATTGAAATGGATTTGGTATGAATTATGCATTTGGTTGATGATTTTGGGATGCCAATTGTATGTTGAATTAGTACCATTTTGGTGGTTTAAGTGAACATGAGAAAGGGTGGAAAATTTGCTTTGGAAATGGCCTATTTTTGTCCACACGAGTAGAGACACGGGCGTGTGTCTCAGCCTTATGCGACACATGGTCATGATACACGGCCGTGTGTCCCTTCGAGTACCCTTTCGAATTAAGTCAGTATACCCTACATGTTTGACACGGCTTAGACACACGGGTGTGTCTACTGGCCTAGTGTGACACACGGGCTGGCACATGGGCGTATGGCCAGTTGTGTGACCTAAGTTAGTAACCGCTCCAAATTTCCCACGGCCATTACACACGGGCGTGTCTTCGGCCATGTGGTACAAGTCAGTATGTATGCCCTGTTTTCACACAGCCTGTGATACGGGCGTGTCTGGTGGCCGTGTGAGGCACACGGCCTATTTACACGGGCGTGTGAACCCTGAGTGCTTGAAAATTTTAAGTGATTCCTATAGTTTGCAAATGTGATTAGTTTAGTCCCAAACCTTCTCTGAAGCATGTTTAAGGTCTCGTAGACCTATTTAAAGAACATTGTGTATGTGAATGAATGTTATTCGATAATGATTGTTTATTGAGTTATGAAATGTTAGTTAAATGTTGTGTTTGATCGGTAATACCTCTCAACCCTAATCCTGCGACCGGGCACTGGTTAGGGGTGTTACATTTTATTGGTGTCAGAACTACGGTTTAGTCGATTCTAAGACTAACGTAGCTTGTGAGAGTCTAGCTATGCATGCCATATATATAAACTGTGATAGTGTGATGCTTTCTGATAGATTAAAGTGTGCTTTCATATAGTAAATAGATCCTGCACGAGCGATAGCTGACGATGAGGAAAGTAATGTGCTCGCTCCCACTTAAGGGGCAGCGCCGGCCGATTCTAGGCCGATTTCAAGTAGTCAAGAGTGTAACAGTCCTGTTTAGACCTTAGTCAGAATAGTGGTTTCGAGACCACAAATACAAGTCAGAAAAATATTTTAAATATTATTTTTCATGATTATGATATGTGAATTAGCACGTGTGAAAGTTTCGCATGAAAATTTGATCATTTGTGTGCTTAATTTAATAAAAGGGTCTAATCACGAAAAATGTAAAAGTGGCTTTCTAATTGTTAAAGTGCCTACTTGATTTGGCTTTATAATTGTAAGGTCTTTATGTGGTTATTTAACCATGAAAGGAATTAAATGACATAAATGGCATTATGTTTAATGAATAAATGATTTTATAACAAAGGGTAAAATGGGAATTTAGTTAATATGATAATTACAATAAAACAAAAGTATGAAATTAAGCATTTTGTTCATCCATTTTTGCCGAAAATACAAGAAAAAGAAAGAGAAAAAAAACATTAGGGTTCAGCCATTGATTTTCTTTGATTAATGTATGTGTTTTGATCCGTTTTTAATAATTTCTACGTTTTTGTGATCGTTGCTTTGTGTTTTACTAAGCCCATGCTCAATTTCTGATTTTGATGATAATTTTGAAATGTGTCATGGATGAATTCATGAGCTTTATGTTGATAAGTGATGAAATATGAAAGTTTGATGTTGGGTAAATATATTTTATTTTTGGATTTTTGATGATTTTGAGTAAAATGGGCTAAATTGTGAAATTTGTAAAGTGAGGGACTAAAATATAAAATAAAAGAAATGTGTGGACTAGAATGAGTACTAGGAGAATTCAGCCAAGCATGAGTATATGCAAATTATGTGTATTTTGTTATTTTGTGAATTAGGGACTAAAGTGTCGAAATGTGAAAATGTGAGGGCTAATTTATAAAATGCCCTAAATTTGTATTTATGGATTGTTTTGAATGAATGTGTGATTAAATGAGTCAAATTTGAATTTATATAGATCAAGAGTTAAAGAAAATAGAATTAGATTGGGGAAAGTCGAAAGTCGTAGAGTAGCCTATTCTGACCATTTGAATCTGTATGAGGTAAGTTTATATACAAATAAATGTGTTTGAATTGAATTATTATAATTCATATGATATTGAATTGTGATGAATGAATATTCGAACTATACATGTGCCATTTGAGAAAGTATCGACAAAGTATCGACGTCTGAAAATCCCCGTACGAACCCTAGGAATAGTTAGGATACATGTATCATGACATAGGATTTTCGATATGTATTATCGTGTAAGACCACGTCTGGGACATTGGCATCGACTTCTGTTTTAAATGTAAGACCATGCCTGGGACATTGGCTTCGTATCTGATTTCATGTAAGACCCTGTCTAGGACAGTGGCATCGATGTTTGATTACACATAAGACCACGTCTAGGACGTTGGCATTGTATATACTTTCTAAGCTATCCGCGTATCCTTACATTTCTGAATGGTCCAAATGGGTATTCCGAGAAAATGAACGACTTTGTGAAATTCTATCCGATTCAGGTACGTTTGATTTGTATATGATGTTTGAGAATGAAAGGTAAGTATACAAGTAAATGATGATATATAATCTAAGTTTGTGAATATATGCTATATGTGCAAATGATTTGAGAATATGTGATATGTATATGAACAAGAGGTTTGTTTTGGTTATTGGCTACTATGTATATGAAAGTTGATGATGTTTACATGTTTTAAATGATAAGTTTACTTGTATATGGCTTACTAAGCTTTTGAAAGCTTACTCTATGTGTTTTTCAACTATTTTATAGATATCGAAGCTACTGGGAGCTCGGAGATCGTCGAGGATTGTCACCACACTATCGAATCTTATTTTGGTACATTTTGAAAATGTATATAGTAAAGTATGGCCTGTATAGGCTAGTAGTGCATGGATATGTTTTCTAATATATATATCATGCCATGTGATATATCTAGCTTGAAATTGAACTTATGGTTGGAAATGTTATATGATATGTGATGCATTATGAATTATATGGTATGTTTTGAATGACCAAAAGAAATGGTCAATGTTGATAAGTTTTGGTAAGTTTTGAGTATGAGATTGAATGATGTATCGAAACATATGTTTGATATGATTTTAGTTTAGGTTTTGGTATGATTTAATGGATGAATTAAGGTTGGAATTTATTAATAATGTAAAGGCATGAATAATGTATGTTTTGGTATTGAAATTGGCTGAAGTTGTGTTGGAAATATGCTTGGTTTGGTGCTTGTAGGCTTGAACCAATTGGGGTGGCAAATTGGCTATTAAAATGGCCTATTTTTGTCCGCACGAGCAAAGACACGAGCGTATGTCTCAGCCGTGTGTCACACACGGCTATGTTGTACGGTCGTGTGTCCCCTGGGGTACCCTACGATTGTAAGTCAGTCTTGGGCGTGGTCAAGGCACACGAGCGTGTGGCTAGCTGTGTGGCCGAAGTCAAGCTCGACCACGGCCAAGGCACACGGACGTGTCTTGAGGCCGTGTGAGCAAGTCAGTATGTATGCCTTGTTTTGCCATTGCCTAGACACATGAGCGTGTCTAATGCCGTGTAAGGCACAAGGCCTGTTCACATGGGCGTGTGACCTATACTTCTTTGAAAATTTTAAGTTTTGGAAAAATTTTGTATGTGTTCGGTTTAGTCACGACTCCTTTCTAATGCATGTTTAAGGTCTCGATGACTTATCTAAGGGAATTTATATTGATGTTTGATCTTTGATGCTATGATGATTATGAAATGAACGTTAATTGTTCCGTATAGTCTGGTAATGCATTTAACCCTAGTCCGACGACGTATATGAGTTAGGGGTGTTACAAAGGGGGAGAGGCTAAGCAAGCCTTTTTCCAAATGATGAGTGTGTGGTTTACAAAGTTCGTTGGAACAAATTTGGCTACTCGACAACCTCTACCCTCACCTGTTCCTCAACAAAACCCTGCTATTCCTCAAGCTCAAGATTTTAGACAGTTGAATAAGCCGCCAATGGATAAGATACGCAAACATGGGGCTGAAGAGTTCCGAGCTATAGTTGATGATGATGCTGAGAGAGTTGATTTTTGGCTCGAGAACACAATTCGAGTATTTGATGAATTGTTTTGTACTCTTGATGAATGTATCAAATGTGTGGTATCTTTACTTAGGGATAATGCATACAATTGGTGGAAAATGTTGATATCTGTAGTTCTGAGGGAACGAGTCTCCTGGGAGTTTTTCCAATCTGAATTTCGAAAAAAGTACATTAGTCAGCCATTTCTTGATCAAAAACATAAAGAGTTTTTGGAATTGAAACAAGGTGGGATGACTGTGACCGAGTACGAAAGAGAATTTGTAAGATTGAGAAAATATTCTCGGGAATATGTTTCTACCGAAGAGATTATGTATAAACAGTTCATTGATGGGTTGAATGAAAATATAAAACTTTTACTTGGAATTCTGGAAATCAAAGAATTCGTTGTTTTAGTTGAAAGGGATTGTAAAGCCGAAGATCTCATCAAAGAAAAGAGGAAAGCAAATTCAGAGGCTAGAGACACTATAAAAAGATTGATGAGAAAGCCGTATCAGTCTTCATCAAAGAAATCTAGAGATTAGTATGCTCGCCCAAATGCTTCGATTGGATATCCGAACAAGGATCGTGCTAAACAAAACTCCAAATCCAAAGCTCAAGCTATATCAGTAGCTAGTGTTGGCAGTGTAAGAGACAATAAACCCGAATGTCAACACTGTGGACGATGACATTTCAGAGAATGTTGGAATAAAAGTAATAAAGCTTGTTAAAATGTGGTTAGTTAGAACACTTCATTTGAGATTGCTCGGAGTTAGATGAGAAAGACAAAGTTTAGAATGTGAGATCAAGTAATACTACTGCTAGAGGGAGACCACCCTAAAACACTAAAAATATGATTGGTAACTGAAGTGTTGCGAGAGATTCTGTTGTGAGATCTGAGGCACGAGCACCTGCTCGAGCTTATGCTATTCGTGCACGGGAGGAAGAATCCTCGCCAGACATTATAACTGGTACTTTCATTCTCTATGATAATAAAGTTATTGCATTGATAGATTTAGGATCTACTCACTCGTATATATGTATGAATTTAGTATCCAGTAAGACTTTGCTTGTAGAGTCTACTGAATTTGTAATTAGAGTATCGAACCCCTTAGGCAAGTGTGTGTTCGTTGATAAAGTGTGCAAGAACTGTCCATTGATGATTCGGGATTCTTGTTTTCCCGCTGATACTGATGTTATTGCCAATTGATTAATTTGATATGATTCTGGGTATAGACTAGCTAACGCTACATGATGTTATTGTAAATTGCAAATGAAAGAAGATTGATCTAAGATGTCAAAATAAGAAGATTATCCAGATTGAGTCAAATGATTCGAATGGTTTTCCAGCAGTGATTTCAGCGATATTAGCTTAGAAATATGTGAGAAAAGGTTGCGAAGCTTATTTTGCTTATGTACTTGATACGAAAGTGACTAAAAAGAAGATCGAATTAGTGCCAGTTATGTGTGAATATCCGAGCTTATTTTGCTTATGTGCTTGATACGAAAGTGACTGAAAAGAAGATTGAATCAGTGCCAGTTGTGTGTGAATATCCGAATGTGTTTCCTAAAGAGTTACCAAGTTTACCACCAATTCGAGAGGTTGAGTTTAGCATTAAGTTAATGCCGAGTACAACTCCGATATCGATAGCTCCATACAGAATGGCTCCGATAGAGTTAAAAGAATTGAAAGCTTAACTGCAAGAATTAACCGACAGAGGCTTTGCAAGACAGAGTTTCTCAACTTGGGGTGCTCCTGTGTTGTTTGTGAAAAAGAAAGACGACACTATGAGAATGTGTATTGATTATCGACAGTTGAATAAAGTAACTATAAAGAATAAGTATCCTCTACCCAGAATAGATGATTTGTTTGATCAGTTAATAGGGGCTACAATGTTTTCAAAGATAGATTTGAGATCGGACTATTACCAGTTGCGAGTTAAAGACTTTGATGTGTCGAAAATCGCATTTAGAACGAGGTATGGTCATTATGAACTTTTAGTTATGCCTTTCGGACTAACGAATGCACATGCTGTCTTTATGGATTTAATGAATTGGATTTTCAGACTGTACCTATATTGATTTGTTCTTGTGTTTATTGATGACATATTAATATATTCGCGAAATGAATCCGAGCATGCTGAGCATTTGAGAATTGAATTGCAAACTCTACATGATAAGAAGTTATATGCAAAGTTTAGTAAATGTGAATTTTGGTTGTGCGAGGTTGGTTTTGTGGGGCATATTGTGTCAGCATCGGGTATTCGAGTTGACCCCAATAAGATATCTGGGATTATAGATTGGAAGCCTTCGAGAAATGTATCTGAAATCTGTACTTTCCTGGGACTTGCTGGCTATTATAGACGATTTGTAAAAGGCTTTTTGATGATTGCGACTCCGTTGACGAGATTGTTTCAGAAAGATGTAAAGTTTGAATGGTCCGAAAAATGTCAGAAAAGTTTTGATCAGCTGAAAGCTCTTTTGACTAAAGCTCCAGTGTTAGTATAGCCAGAATCGGGTAAAAAATTTGTGATCTATAGTGATGCATTGTTAAATGGTTTGGGCTGCGTCTTGATGCAGGAAGGCAAAGTCATAGCTTATGCCTCGAGATAGTTGAAGCCGCATGAAAAGAATTGCTCGACGCACGATTTAGAGTTAGCAGCCATTGTGTTTGCATTAAAGATTTGGTGCCATTATCTGTTCGGTGAGAAATGCCATGTTTATTTAGATCACAAGAGTTTGAAATATCTGATGACTCAGAAAGATTTGAATTTCCGACAGCTGAGATGGCTAGAATTGCTAAAAGATTATGAGCTAGTGATTGATTATCATCCGAGAAAGGCTAATGTCGTTGCTAATGCTTTGAGCCTAAAATCCCTATTTGCTCTACGTGCGATGAACACTCAAATAGCTTTGTGTAATGGTGGTTCGATTATAGCTGAGATGAAAGTGAGACCGTTGTTTTTACAGTAGATTTGTCAGGCTCAAAAGTTTGATAATGAAATATTAGCAAAACAAGCTCAATGTGATTCAAACCCTGATTGAGAATTTCAGGTTGATGCTGATGATTGTTTGAGATTCAGAGGCCAAATATGTGTTCCGAGAAATTCAGAATTAATTCAAATGATTTTGAACAAAGCACACAGTAGTCATTTATCTGTTCATCTAGGAAGCAAAAAAATGTATAACGATTTGAAGCAGATTTATTGGTGGCATGACATGAAACTTGTTATTTCAAAGTTTGCTTTTAAATGTTTGATTTGTCAGCAAGTGAAAGCTGAGCATCAGGAATCGTCTGGTTTACTACAGCCGATTATGATTCTTGAGTGGAAATGGGATAGAGTGACTATGGATTTTATTTTGGGTTTTCCCCTATCTCCGAGTAAGAAAGATGCAATCTGAGTTGTTGTCGACATGTTGAAAAAATCGACTCATTTCATTTCGGTACAAATAGACTATGCACTTGAAAAGTTAGTTGAGTTGTATATCTCTGAGGTTGTGAGATTACACGGAGTACTTGTTTCTATTATTTCGGATAGAGATCCGAGATTCACATCGAGGTTTTGGAAGAAACTGCAAGATGCACTAGGTACAAAATTACATTTTAGTACCACATTTCACCAGCAAATGGATGGTCAATCCGAGCGAGTTATACAGACACTCGAGGATATGTTGAGATCTTGCATTCTTGAGTTCGAAGGTACATGGGAAATGTATTTGCTGTTGATTGAATTCCCGTATAACAACAATTTTCAATTGAGTATTAAAATGACACCGTACGAAGCTCTATACGGTCATAAATGCCGAACACCATTGTATTGGACTGAGCTTAGCGAGAATAAGATTCACGGAGTTGATCTGATTAGGGAGACTGGAGAAAAAGTGAAAGTAATTCGTAATAGTCTAAAGGTAGCGTCAGATCGACAAAAATCTTTTGCAGATTTGAAACAAAAAGATATTGAGTTTCAGATCGGGGATAGAGTGTTTCTGAAAGTGTCGCTGTGGAAAAAGATATTGTGGTTCGGTCGGAAAGGGAAATTGAGTCCGCGATTCATTGGACCGTACGATATTATCGAGCGAGTAGGACTAGTGGCTTATTGGCTAGCATTGCCATCTGAGTTAGAAATGATTCATAATGTATTTCATGTATCAATGCTTCGACGATACCAATTCGATCCTTCGCATTTTATTTCCCCTATTGAAGTTGAAATTCAGTTAGATTTATCGTATAGTGAAGAACCAATCCGAATTCTAGCTCGTGAGATCAAAGAGTTGAGAAATAAAAGAATAGCATTAGTGAAAGTATTATGGCATCGAAATGGGGTTGAAGAAGCTACGTGGGAACCCGGGGATGCTATGAAAAATCAATATCCAAGTCTATTCACTGATAAGATTTTCGGGACGAAAATCCCTAAGGGGGGAGAGTTGTAACAACCCAGTTTTAGCTAAATCAGAACAGTGGTTTCAGAACCAAAAATCTGAGGTTTTAAATTTATTTTAATATTATTTTTGGTGTTTATAGCATGTGAATATATATGTGTGAAAATTTCGTGAACTAATTTTATCGTTCAATAGCTCAATTTGAGAAAAATGACTAAATCGTGTAAAATGTAAAAGTTGCATTCTACTTGTTTAAAGTGCTTAATTTCTATGGTTTATTAAATGAAAGGTCCTTATAATGTAATTAGACCATTCATAGTGGAGTTTGACATAAATAGGCATGAAATGGATGATATTAAATGTTTTATAATAAGGTTAATTTAGTAATTTGGTTAATAAGGTTATAATAAATAAAACTAAGTTAAAATAAGCTTAAATTATAATCATCTTCACTGAAATTAGAAGAAAAAGAAACCATGGGAGAGCTTTTAGGGTTCAGCAAGTATTTAGCTTGATTAAGGTATGATTCTAGCTCAGTTTTTGATAATTTCTACGTTTTTGTGATCGTTGTATCGAGTACTAGCTAGCCCAGGGACTAATTTGCAAAATGTCTTAATGTTTTAAATGTTTCCATTGATGAATTCATGTGTCTTTGAGTGTTTGTTGATGAATTATGAAAGCTTAGCGATAGATATCTATGTTTTGTAAAGTGGTTTTGAGTAAAATTATATATTAGGGATTAAATTGAGAAATTTGTAAATTGAGGGTTTAAAATATGAAATAAATGAAAAAATGAACTGCTAGGGACCTATATGAATTTTTGCTAGGCTTGGGTTTAAAGAAATTTCATGAATTTTGTGTATTTGTGAAATAAGGACTAAATTGTAAAAATGTGGAACTTTAGAGGCTAAAGTGTAAAAATGCCCAAATAGGTATTTTTGATGAAATTGAATGAATAGGTGATTAAATGAGTAAATTTTGAATTCATATAGATTAAGAAAGAAAGAAATTGGATTTAGATCGGGGAAAATCGTAGCTTATCGAGTAATCGATCCAATTCGTCAATTCCGAGTACAAGGTAAGTTCGTATGTGGTAATTTCATTATAAGTGTATGTTATATGCTTTAGAATTGCATAAAATGTGATTATGAGATTACGAATAATGTTTGAATGGTGAATACGACTATACGGATGTGTTCGACGATGAAATCGACAAGTGAAACTTCCTGGTTGAACCTTAGGAATAGTTAGGATGCTAATGACATGTCATTAGGTTAATGTATTGGCCTCGAGCCATGATATCGACACTTCGGGTGTGAATAATACCTTGATTTGGCTATGGGCCATGGTATAGGTACTCCGGGATAAGTTACCTTAATTTGGCTACAGGCTATGGTATATGTATTTATCGATTAAGATCCTTGAGTATCTGACTTCTATTCTGAATGGTTCAACGAGTAAAGAATGACGTATTTGAGAAAGAG
This sequence comes from Gossypium longicalyx, assembly GCA_025698465.1. Taxonomy (NCBI): domain Eukaryota; kingdom Viridiplantae; phylum Streptophyta; class Magnoliopsida; order Malvales; family Malvaceae; genus Gossypium; species Gossypium longicalyx. Next base: position 52,601,766 of record CM046995.1, read on the forward strand.
GTTAGTATGAGACGGTACAGATACGTATGGAACCTATTCAAGTATTACATTGAGAAAGTTCATTGAGATGGTATTTGATCATGTTTCGAGACATGATAAAGGTTTGTGGTTAATGTGATTTTGATTTGGTAATGTGCAAATGGTTAAATTACATTTATTTGATGAATTGAGTTAATCACTTACGAACTTACTAAGCTATGAAGCTTACTGTGTGTTAATTGTCTATGTTTTATAGATAATCAAAGCTAGTTTGGACTCGGGGATAGTCAGGAACCGTCATCACACTATCGATCACTTTGTTGGTATTTTTGAAATCTTGTAAATATGGTATATGGGATGTATAGTCTAGTTATGGTACTTTGGTTGTGAATATAGTCATGAGATTTGGCTTATAATGTATATGTTTTGATTTGTATAAATAACCATGTGTGATGGCTTAATTTGGTATGTTTTGGTATAAAAGTAGCTAAGGTTTTATAGTTGTTCAAATAATAATGTTTTGTGTTTAGTAAAGTATTTATATGGCATGATTGAAGTTCATAAATTGAGATGATATATGATTGTAAATGAATGTTGGATGATATAAGTTTATGAATAGGTATTTGGCTTGAATTGATTATGGAATTTGATTGAAATGAATTTGGTATGAATTATGCATTTGGTTGATGATTTTGGGATGCCTATTGTATGTTGAATTGGTACCATTTTGGTGGTTTAAGTGAACATGAGAAAGGGTGGCAAATTGGCTTTATAAATGGCCTATTTTTGTCCATACAGGCAGAGACACGGGCGTGTGTCTTAGCCATGTACGACAAATGGTCATGTTACACGGCCGTGTGTCCCGTAGGGTACCCTTTCAAATTAAGTCAGTATACCCTATAGGTTTGACATGGCATAGACACACGGGCGTGTCTACTGGCTGTGTGTGACACATGGGCTGACACATGGGCATGTGGCCGGCCGTGTGACCCAAGTTAGTAACCCCTCCAGATTTTCCACGGCCATGACACACGGGTGTGTCTTTGACCGTGTAGTGCAAGTCAGTATGTATTCCCTGTTTTCACAAGGCCCGTGACACAGGCGTGTTTGGTGGCCATGTGAGGCACGTGGCTTGTTCACACAAGCGTGTGAACCCTGAATGCTTGAAAATTTTAAGTGATTCCTAAAGTTAGCAAATGTGATCGGTTTAGTCCCAAACCTTCTCTGAAGCATGTTTAATGTAGACTTATTTAAGGGACGTTTTGTATGTGAATGAATGTTACTCGATAATGATTGTTTATTGAGCTGTGAAATGTTAATTAAATGTTGTGTTTGATCAGTAATACCTTTCAACCCTAATCCGGTGACGGGCACGGGTTAGGGGTGTTACAATTTAACATGTATTATGTATCGGTGATGGATATCGTACCGATAGCTTAAGGTCCTACATGTGTTGTAGATTCTTTTAAGCTTGTGTAAGCAACAGCGGGTATTGGTTAATGTTCTTATGTTAGCTCGTATGAGTATTACCCTTACTGTGTATACGAAGTTTATTTACTATTGTTTTCTAGGCAAAACAGTTATCTATTATATCTTCGTATAAAATGATGCCATGAATTATATCTTGGTGCATGATATTTAACATGTGTTTTGATGATATGAATCTTGCAGGTTTAATTATTTCGGATAATTGGAATGATGAGATGCGATAAAGGAATTAGTAATTTCATTGTTATGTACAATTTATATTTTAAATTGACAGGTATGATACGTTTGATTTTACAAACTTACTAAGCTTTATGAAAGCTTACTTTATTTGGTTTTTTTCTTTGTAGATAATTAGAATTTCACTGTTGATTGGAATGCCATTGGAGATCAAAATATCCGGCAACCTATTTGGTAGCTATCTATTTATTTTTTCTCGAACATAAGTGGCATGTAAATAGGGTTTTAGATATGTAAATTTTAAGCATTATGGTCAAATGTTGTGCATTTTGAAGATTATGGTGTATGCGTTGATGTAAATTCTATTTGGTAACTTGGTTAGTTGTGGTTTGTGATGGTGAATGCATAAGTTAATATCTAGATGCATTTAAAAGGTTGTTTTTGGTGGGTTAGGTGAATAGGCAACTTTGATATGCTTTGTGTGCAACAGCCTATTTTCAGTGAAATTGGAATAGTGGTTTTGAGACCACAAATCCGAGTCAGAAAGAAAATTTGTTTTAAAATTATTGCATGGTCTAATTATGATAGGAATGTTATATGAAAATTTTGATAAGAAATTTTTTACCGATTTCATGATCAATTATAGAAAGAACCAAATTGCATAGTAATACAAAAGTTGAATTCTAGTAGCTAGAAGGATTAACTAGTTATGGAATTCAAAACTTGAGGTCTTTCTATGGTAATTAGACCATTAAGAAAAAGTTAGTAGATATTTATGATGAATCATCCATGGAAAATTAGAAAAAGAAAAGGATTAAATTGGATTGTGGAAAAATTAATGGATGATAAATAAATTAAATAGAAATATCATAATATTATTATCATCTTATTCCCCAAAAATACATGGAAACCCCAAGAAAGAGAAAGCAAGCTTTCTTGGTTTAATTGGGTAAGTACTCTTGTCCTGTTTTTAGTAATTTTTAATTTTTTGAGACCGGAATAACTTAATCTATCTATTTTGGAGATTAATTTGCAAAGATATCAAAGTATAGAAATTTTTCCATGGATGTAAATGCTGAAAATTTGAAATTTATGGTAGAAAATGACAGGTTGTTGATAGATAAACAAACTTTTAAAGAGTGAATTTTCATGAAACTGTGATTTAGGGATGGAATTGTAAAAATGTAAAATTCATCGAATTTTTTTTATGAAATAGATGTGCTATAAATATTATATTTAAAAATCGGTTAGGCTTGGAATAAGAATTAAATTGCATGAATTTCATTTTCTGAGCCAGGGACGAAATTGTCATTTATGAAAAGTATAGGGGCAAAATGGTAATTTTGCCTAGGATGTGAATTAAATTAAATTGAGTATGAAATGGATTAAATTGACATTAAATTCATTTATATAGATTCGAAAATACCTAATACTGAGTTGGATTGAGGAAAACAAAAAGTTTTGGATTAGTAAATTCTCATATACGAACAAGTATCGAGGTAAGTTCGTGTAACTAAATTGTGTACATTTATATGTTTGAATTAAATGTTATATATGTGAATTGTATAATTTTCATGTATATGAAATTGATTGAATATCTGATAATGCTCGATAAATGTTAAGTCTCGTTTAAACAAATGAAAATCGATGGATACAAGTGTTCCGTAATGGTTGTGGTCTTGCATATATTGCAGACACGCCATAACTTGAAAGAGCATCCCGTATTAGCCCTCTCGAGCTTCCTGTATAAGGTTCTTGCGAGCTTCCCATTATAGCTCTTCGAAGCATCCCGAAAGGTTGTGATCCTACATTTGTTGTGGACACACCTTAGCTCTTATGAGCATCCCGATTATAATGTAGCACCCTCCGTATTCAACGCCAGAACAAGATATGAGGCATTATCGGACTTACATTACAAGCAAACATACAAATCGAGACATAAATTTTCATCAAAATAAATGTAACACCCCTTACCCATATTCGAAGCTAGAACAGGGTACGAGACATTACTGGACTTACCATACAAACAATCATACAATTCCGAGTCATAAATTTTTGTTCAAATAGGTGCAGACCTCACACGGCTAGGGCACACACACCCGTGTTTGAGGTCGTGCCGTCCACATGACTGAGACACACGCCCGTGTCTCTGCCTATGTGCTCAATTCTGAGCATTCTGTTTCTCAAAATTAAGTTGCAGGGGACAAACGACCGGATTACATGCCCATGGGGCAGACTGTGTGTCACACACGGCCTAGACACACGCCCGTGTGTCTACCCATGTGGACAAAATAAAGGCTATTTACCAAGCCATTTGCCACCCTTATTCACACATGCACTTACACCAATTCAAAGGCACAAAACATGGCATACTTAGGCAACCGAACATTCACAATCATGGCTAATACATATCAATGAAATACCATTACCTAACATGCACCTGATATCTTAACCACCAAATCAAACGTTCCATTTTCACAATCCTAAAATATTACCAAGACTAATATCAACTTGTATTCACTCATCAAGGTGATGTAGCATACTAATAAAAACCAATTCATCCATTTCATAACAAAGCATTGAACCACAATCAATAAGTAACAAACCATTACAAATCTCATCACCAAGAAGCACAAGCACATACAAGCAAATAAATAGAATTACAACCATGTTAGCCAAAATAAGCCAATCACATGGCTAAATACCAAATCAACTTAAACAAACATAAGCCAATACATTTGGCCAAATCAAATGACACATATATCAAAATGACCAAGTCCCTTTACATGCCATGCATTCAAAATGCTAAGACCATTAATACCCAAAATGAGAGTTTGATAGTGTGATCTGAATCTCCGATGATCTCCGATTCCAAGTTAGCTTGGCGACACTATAAAAACATGGAAAATAAATGGAGTAAGCTATATAGCTTAGTAAGCTCGTACGCAAGAAATAAGCAACCTTACCATCCATATAACATTCAAATAATATAACATAATTAAATGTAAACCTACCATAGTTTCATGATCATAATCTATTCCATCACAAAACTTAGCTCATATTTGTCATTTCAGACATTTAACAAGCATGAGCTTTATGTACATACCTGAGCCATCTCGAATTGAATTTAAACATATTCTCATCTTTGACATACCAGTAAATCACTTGGAATAATAATGTTGGATACCTGGGAAAATTTGCACACTAAGTGCCACATACGTAGTCAAAGCTACCTAAGTCTCATATCACATAATCGCTCACTCTCGAGCTATCGACGGGCTTGCTAACATAAGTTGTCAGTCAAGACGTGACCACATGGTGCTGCTCATCCAAGCTGTCAAGTATCCGCAACATATGCCGATATACTCACCACTGATAAGACATACAAGACCAGCACCCGGATCACACAATCACATAACACGTAATGACCCTAGTGACATGCCACTTGTATCCTACCCTATTCCTAAGGTTCAAACGGGATTTCTGCTTATCGATTCGTCGTCGAACGTGTTCTTAGGATTATACTCATTCTCAAAATCAAACATACAATTCATGCAATATTAAAGCATTTAAATACAATTATTCTAAAGCTTATTTTTAACATACGAACTTACCTTAGTACAAAATGGATAATTATTCGATTTAGTCCACAACTTTGTTCTTTCCTCGGTCTAGGTCAGAACCTCGTCTTTCTTGATCTATAATACCACATTTAACTTATTCAATCATCACATTATTCAATTTAATCCCAAAAACACCTTATGAAAAAAATTACATTATTGCCTCTAACTTTTTAACTTTTTACATTTTAGTCCCTAGGCTCGTAAAATGATTTTCATTCAATTTCATCACACCCAAGCCTTGCCGAACCTATTTCTTGCTCATAAAAACCCATATTTTTCATTTATTCATATTTTTATACACATTTTACATTTTTTACAAATAGGTCCCTATTTAACATTTTCATCAAAAATCACTTAGTAAATGTTGTTTATCTAACACCAAACATACATTTTCTACCATTAGACATCAAAATACACAAATGTTCAACATGGGTAAAATTTCAGACTTTGATTTTCTTTCAAATTGGTCCTTGTAATAGCTAAATCAAGTTACAACAATCACAAAAACGTAAAAATCATTAAAAATGGGACAAGAACGGACTTACAATCGAGCTTGAAAATGGCCAAACCCTAGCTATGGAGAACCTTGGGAATTTCGGCGATGGGGGGACTAATTTGAGAAGATGACATATTTTTATTTGTTTTATTTGTCTTTATTTACCAAATGACCAAAATTCCCTTAATGCCTAAATTCAAATTTTACTCATCCATGTCCATTTTTGTCCAACTTAAAGTATAATGGTCTAATTACCATTTAAAGACTTCCAATTTAAAATTTCATTTCAATTAGACACCTCTAGCATCTAGAACACACATTTTGCACCTATTGCAATTTAGTCTTATTGGTTAAGTTGGACACTCTATCGATAAAATTTCTTAACGAAATTTTCACACAATCATTCAATCATACTGTAGACATTAAAGAAATAATAAAATTAACATTTCTACTTCGAATTTATGTTCTCAAAACCACTGTTATGGTTTGACCCTAAAACGGCCTGTTACAGCTCTCCCCTTTTAGGGATTTTTGTCCCTGAAAATCTTACCGTAAAAAAGGTTTGGGTACTTTTTTCTCATAGCTTCCTCGGGTTCCCTCGTAGCCTCTTCGACCCCATATCTTTACCATAACACTTTCACTAGGGCTATGCTTTTATTTCTCAACTGTTTAACTTCTCAAGCCAAAATCTTGATTGGTTCCTCACCATAAGTCACATCGGGTCGAATCTCGACCTCTGCCGGTTAAATTATATGCGAAGGATCTGATCGATAATGGTGCAACATCGATACATGAAACACATTGTAGATCCTTTCTAACTCTGATGGTAAAGCTAGTCGATATGCCACCGGCCTTATTCTCTTAATGACCTCATACGGACCAATAAAGCGCAGACTCAGCTTACCCTTGCGACCGAATCTAAGGATTTTCTTCCACAGAGACACTTTTAGAAATACCTTATCACCGACTTAAAATTCAATCTCTTTTCGCTTCAAATCCGTGTATGATTTTTATCTATCCGAAGCTACTTTCAAACAATCACAAATTACTTTCACTTTTTCTTCTGTTTCTCTAACCAAATCACAACCCCGTGAATCTGTCTCTCACTAAGCTCAGCCCAGTACAATAGAGTTTGACACTTGCGGCCATACAATGCTTCATACGGTGCCATCTTTATACTCGACTGAAAATTATTGTTATAAGCAAATTCGACTAAAGGTAGATATTTGTCCCAACTACCTTCGAACTCTAATACACAAAAACGAAGCATATCTTCGAGTACCTGAATCATTCTTTTAGATTGTCTGTCAGTTTGCAGATGAAACGCGATACTAAAATTCAACTTTGTGCCCAAAGCCTCTTGTAACTTTTTTCCAAAATCGAGACGTAAACGTCAAATCTCTATCCGATATAATAGAAGTAGGCACTCCATGCAATCTCACAATTTCAATAATGTACAATTTAGCTAGCTTATCAAGTGAGTAGTCGGTACGTACCGGAATAAAGAGAGCTGATTTCGTCAATCTATCAACAATGACCCAAACAACATCTTTCTTCTTTGGAGTCAGAGGTAATCCGGTCATGAAATCCATCATAATTCTATCCCATTTACACTCAGAAATTATCACAGGTTGAAGCAAATCTGAAGGTACTTGATGTTCAGCCTTTACTTATTGACAAATCAAACATTTTGATACAAATTCAGAGATATCTCATTTCATACCTAGCCACCAATACAATTTCTTCAAATCATTGTACATCTTCGTACTTCCCGGATGAACAGACAGACAATCACTGTGTGCCTCATGAAGAATTTTCTGAATAATCTCGGTATCTCTTGATACACAAATCCTACCTCAGAACATTATACAATCATCAGCCCCAATTTGAAAATCTGAATCACTAGTCAATTCGTACTGAACTCTCTTAGCTTGAAGTTCTGTATCACACTTCTGAGCTTCGCAAAATTGCTGAAGAAATACCGGTCTAGCTCTTAACTCAGCTAGAATCGAGCCATTATTAGATAAGGTTAACCGTGACCATTATTAGATAAGGTTAACCGTGTATTCATTGCCCTCAAAGAAAATAAAAATTTCCTACTTAAAGCATCGGCGACTACATTCGCCTTTCCCGGATGATAATTGATTACCAACTCATAATATTTTAATAGCTCGAGCCATTTTCGTTGTCTTAAATTCAAATCCTTCTGAGTCATCAAATACTTCAAACTCTTGTGGTCGGTAAAGATGTGGCATTTCTCACCAAATAAATGGTGTCGCCAAATCTTTAAAGCAAACACAATGGTAGCCAATTCCAAGTCATGCATCGGATAATTCTTTTCATGCGGTTTCAATTGTCTTGAGGCATAAGCTATCACTTTGCCCTCTTGCATCAACACACAACCAAGACCGTTCAGTGACGCATCGCTGAAAATCACAAACTCTTTTCCTGATTCCGGTTGCACTAAAATCAGTGCCTCAATCAACAATGCCTTTAACTGTTCAAAGCTCTTTTGACATTTATTAGTCCATTCGAACTTAACATCTTTCTATAACAGTCTTGTCATAGGTGTAGCAATTATCAAAAATCCCTTAACAAATCGTCGATAATACCCGACCAAGCTCAAAAAGCTTCTAACCTCGGATACATTCCTCGGTGGTTTCCATTCAACAATTGCCAAAATCTTACTCGGATTAACTCTTATACCTTTTACGGAGACAATATGTCCAAAAAACCTGACTTCTCGGAGCCAAAACTCACTTTTGCTGAACTCGGCAAACAACTTCTTATCTCTCAAAGTTTTCAACACAATTCTGAAATGTTTGGCATGCTCAATCTCATCTTGGGAGTAAATCAGAATGTTATCGATAAACACAACCACAAACTTATCTATATACAGTCGGAAGATCCGATTCATCAAATCCATAAAAATAGCAGGAGCATTAGTTAATCCAAATGGCCTAACAAGAAATTCATAAGGCCCATACCTCATTCTGAACGTGGTTTTTAGCACATCTGAGACTTTAATTCTCAACTGATTGTAGCCAAATCTCAAATATATTTTTGAAAACATTGTTGCCCCTTTCAACTGGTCGAAAAAATTGTCAATCCTCAGTAAGGGATACTTGTTCTTTATTGTAACCTTGTTAAGCTGATGATCATCGATACAAAGTCTCATGGATCTGTCTTTCTTCTCGACGAATAATACCGGTACACCCCAAAGAGAAAAATTTAGTCTCGCAAAACCCTTATCTGTCAACTCTTGTAACTGAGACTTTAGCTCTCTTACCTCAGTCGGAGCCATTCTATACGGAGCTATCAATATCGGTGTAGTCCCCGGTACCAAATCAATAGCAAACTCAACCTCCTTGACCAGTGGTAATCGAGACAACTCTTCTGGGAACACATCCGGATATTCACAAACTACCAGTACGGACTCAATCTTCAATTCAAACACTTTCGTATTCAGTACATATGCAAGAAATGCTTCACAACCCTTTCTTACATACCTCTGAGCTGACATCGACAAAATCAAAATAGGTAATTCACCCGACTCATCTGATTCTGTAACACCCCTATCCTGTAACCGTCGCCAGAATAGGTAAGAGGCATTACAAGACAGATAGAACATTACAGATCAATACAGAATCACGGATATCGTATAGTATTAATGCCTAAGAAAATCAACAAATCATACCTTATGGAGGTCTACAAGACCTAAGACATACATTTAGAAAAGGTCGGGACTAAACCAAACACATTCAGAATTTTCATAACTTAGAAAAAAAAATTTCAATTCTGTTGAGGTCACATGCCGGTGTGACTAGGCCGTGTGCCTCACATGGGCACCAGACATGCCCATGTGATTCAACCGTGCCAAAATAGAGTATATATACTGACTTTTTCACACGGCCAATACACACGCATGTGTGCCATGGCCGTGTAATACTGAGCTGGCTACTGACTTAAACCCACGACCATATGACACACCCATGTATCTTAATCGTGTGATCTTAAAAGGTTATTGCTTTGCATACACGGCCACGAGGAATGCCCGTGTTCCCTGATTGTGTGGCACAATGCAGGCTTGGTTTAAGCCAAATTTGCCACCCCTTTTTGGGTCATTCCTACAAACAATATTAAACAACATTTATACCAAACTTTTCAGCCAATTTCATGCTCAAAACATGCTTCATTATAATTAAATCATCATCATTCAATAACCTATTCAAATCCATATCAAAACACATTAAAATCTTATTACAACAACATGCCATAATGCTCATTTCATAGCTCACTTATGACACTTTCTAACTCATGCTTAAACTTACCATTTCCTCAACTTGGCATATTTTAAAATGACCACCACATACAAGGCTATATAACCATTACAATCATACACAATTTGGCATTATAATCCATTTACCAAAACTATGCACAAACATATCATTTACTGGCCAACTCTCATGGCATAACATATTTACATATCAAGCTTAAATACTTAAACATTCTAGCCTATACATGCCATATTTCAAAAATTTACACTTTCAAAAGTACCAAAATGAGTTTGATAGTATGGTGACAATCCTTGACTATCCCTGAGCCTTCAGTAGCTACGATAACTGTAAAACAGATAGAAATCACACAAAGTAAGCTACAAAGAGCTTAGTAAACCAAATACAATTGGTCTAAATACTAAAGCATATAAAGTACAAATCAACAGTAAGAATTCATAGCCATTTCAAGGAATAGTTCATAAACCTAACCATGCTCATTTGCTCGCATACATGTCATGCTTCATTTCCAAATTTCATACATACTTAGCATTCATTATTTCACAGAAACAGAATCTTTCATATTTAGAAATTTAGTACGATACAAACGCACCTGTATAGATTATACATTTCATATATTCATTCCCATATCTCATACTCTATCATCAGACGGTTCGAAACAATACAGATACTCATAAACGGGTACAATGCCGACGTCCCGGACGTAGTCTTATATGTAATTCAGTATCGATGCCTCTGTCCCAGACAGGGTCTTACACGAAACCAGATGCGATACCGATGTTCCAGACATGTTCTTACACGTATATCTCTAATCGAGGCCTGTGTCCCAGACGCAGTCTTACATGATATCTCAGATCGATGTCAACATTCCTTTAGAAACATACAGAGCTTTTCAGATACTAACATATTATCGAAATTTACTCGGAATTCATTCATCAGGCTCTTACAACCGTCCAATACAGATTATAACTAGTATATACAACATTCAATCGATTTAACACGTAATTGTATTTTGACTTACCTCCTGCATTTGGATTTCTGGATTTTAAACGAGTCGACTATTCAACTATTTTGGACTTCCCTCGATCTAAGTCTAATTTTATTTGTTCTTGATCTAATACAATTCAAATTCAACCATTCAATCATTCATTTCATTCAAAATAATCCATGAACACATATTTAGGGCACTTTGCATTTTACCCCTTACATTTGCACACTTTGACAATTTAGTCCATTTTTCACAAAATCACAAATATGCAAAATTCACCAAGACGATAGTTTGGCTGAATATACATAGCTTCCACACAAACCCAAATAACATATTTAATTCAAAATTTAGTCCTTCAAAACCTCATTTTCACAAATTAGTCCAAATAACTCTATTCCATCAAAAATTCAAGAACAAAGTATGATAATCTCACATATATCTTTCATAATCCATTTTAAAAACATTACAAAACTCATATAATCATCAATGGCACATTTCAAAATCTTTAACAGAAATAGAAATTCAGACATGGATTTTGAAGAACACGAAGCAACGATCACAGAAACGTAGAAATTATCAAAAACAGACCAAAGTACATACCTTAATCAACCAAATCAATGACCGGACCCTAGGATGGTCTTCTTCTTTCTATTTTCTTGATATAATCGGCTATATCAATGATTATAATGGCCACTTTCATGTTTTCATTTTATTAAACAACATTTATTTAACCTTTTACTAAAATACCCTTACATTTAAACATTAATAAACCATTTACTAATGTCCAACAAAGTCATTTAATACATTACATGGTCAAATAACCACATAAGGACCTATTAGTCCAAAGCCATTTCAAAAACATACATTAAACATGTAGCATGCTAATTTTACCTTTTATGCGATTAAATCCTTTTCCAATATTCAGTACGGAAACAGACAAATTAAATCACAGAAATTTCACAGATGCAAATTCATTCATCATGGACACAGAAAAAAATATTAAAATATTTTTTGGAATCGGTTACGTGGTCTCGAAACCATTGTTTCGACTAGGGTCTAAATCAGACTGTTACATTTTCCCCCCTTAAGGATTTTCATCCCCGAAAATCTTACCGTTAAATAGATTCAGATATTGTTGTCTCATTGAATCTTCAGGCTGCCACGTAGCCTCTTCAATACCATGTCGATGCCACATCACTTTGACTAATGAAATTTTCTTATTTCGTAATTCTTTAACCTCACAAACTAAAATACAGATCGGCTTTTCTTTATAAGTCATACAAGATTGGATTTCAATATCAGACGGAGAAATTATATGCAAAGGATCAGATATATATCGTCGAAGCATCGATACATGAAACACATTATGTATCTTTTCTAACTCAAATGGTAGCCTCAATATATAAGCAGCCGGCCCAACTCGCTCGATGATTTCATATGGTCCGATGAACCTCGGACTCAACTTGCCCTTCTTACCAAATCGGAATAGTTTCTTCCACGGAGATACTTTCAGAAACACTTTATCATTGATCTCAAATTTGATATCTTTTCGTTTTAAATCCGCATAAGATTTCTAACGATCAGAGGCAGCTTTCAGACTATCTCGGATTACTTTCGCTTTCTGTTTTGTTTCTTTTATTAGATCAATACCGTAAATCTTATTCTCACTGAGCTCAGACCAGTATAATAGAGTTCTACACTTTCTACTGTATAAGGCTCCGTACGGTGCCATTTTAATGCTCGATTGAAAGCTATTATTATAAGCGAATTCAATCAAAGGTAAATATTGTTCCCACGTGCCTTCAAACTCAAGAATGCAACATCTCAACATATCCTCGAGTATCTGAATAATCTGTTCAGATTGATCATCTATTTACGGATGAAAAGCAGTGCTAAAATGCAATTTAGTAACCAGAGCATCTTGCAATTTCTTCCAAAATCACGATGTAAATCTTGGGTCTCTATCTGACACTATCAACAATGGCGCACCATGCAGTCTCACGATATCAGAAATATATAACTCAGCTATTTATCGAGTGAGTAATCAAATCGAATCAGAATAAAATGAGCTGATTTCGTCAAACGATCAACTACAACCCAAATTGCGTCTATCTTTCTCGGAGACAGGGGCAAACCCGAAACAAAATCCATGGTCACTCGATCCCATTTCCACTCCGGAATCATAATTGGTTGTAATAACCCAGATGGCACCTGAAGTTCAGCTTTAACTTGCTAACAGATGAAACATTTAGAAAAAAAATCAGAGATATCTCTTTTCATTCCGGACCACCAATAATGCTGCTTCAGATCTTTATACATTTTAATACTACCTAAATGTACAGATAAATAATTACTATGAGCTTCACTCAAAATCGTCCGTATTAAGTCTGGATTTTTTGGACACAAAGTCTATTTTTGTATCTCAAACAATCATCAACATCAACTCGGAATTCAGAATCACACTAAGCTCGTTTTGCTATTAATTCATTATCAACCTTCTGAGCTTCGATAATCTGTTGTAAGAACAAAGGTCTCACTTTTAATTCAGCTAAAACTGAACCATCATTAGACAGAACCAAATGAGCATTCATTGCACGCAAAGCAAACAACGATTTTCGACTTAAGGCATCGGCAACAACATTTGCTTTTCCTGGATGATAATCAATCACAAGTTCGTAGTCTTTTAGCAGTTCTAACCATCTTCTCTATCACAGATTCAAATCTTTTTGCGTCATTTAATACTTCAGACTTTTATGATCAGAAAACACGTGACATTTCTCACCAAACAGATAGTGACGCTAGCTTTTCAGAGCAAACACAATAGCAACTAATTCTAGATCATGGGTCGGGTAATTCTTTTCATACGATTTTAGTTGTCTCGAGGCATAAGTTATAACCTTGCCTTCTTGCATCAGAACACAACCTAATCTGTTCAACGAAGTATCACTGTAAACAACGAATTCTTTACCCGATTTAGGTTGTACAAGTACCAGAGCTTCAGTTAACAGAGCTTTTAACCGATCAAAACTATTCTGACACTTTTTAGACCACTCAAACTTCACATCTTTCTGGAGAAATTTTGTCAACGGAGTTGCAATCATTGAAAAACCTTTTACGAATCGTCTGTAGTAACCGGCAAGTCCAAGAAAACTACAGACTTCCGAAACATTTCTTGGAGGCTTCCAATCTAGAATAGCAGAAATTTTGTTCGAATCAACTCGAATACCCGATGCTGACACAATATGGCCCAAAAAACCAACTTCTCGCAACCAAAACTCACATTTACTGAACTTTGCATACAACTACTTATCTCACAGAGTCTATAGCACTATTCTCAAATGCTCGGCATGTTCAGATTCATCATGTGAATAAATCAATATATCATCAATGAATACCACAACAAATTGATCTAAATACGGTCTGAAAATTCTATTCATCAAATCCATAAAGATAGCAGGTGCATTAGTCAATCCGAAAGGCATAACTAAAAATTCATAATGGTTGTACCTTATTCTGAAAGTAGTCTTCGAAATATCTGAGTCTTTTACTCACAACTGATAATAGCCTGATCTCAAATCTATTTTTGAAAACACAGTAGCACATTTCAACTGATCGAATAAGTCATCAATTCTGGGCAGAGGATATTTGTTCTGTATAGTCACTTTGTTAAGCTGATAGTAATTAATACACATTCTCATTGTGCCATCTTTCTTTTTCACAAATAGAACAGGAGCACCCCATGGTGAAAAGCTTAGTCTAGCAAATCCTCGATCAGTCAATTCTTGCAACTGAGATTTTAATTCCTTTAACTCGGTCAGAGCCATTCTATACAGAGCTATCAAAATCGGAGTAGTACCAGGCACTAGTTCAATGCCAAACTCGACTTCTCAAATCGGAGGCAAACCCGATAGTTACTCAGGAAACAGATCAGAGAATTCACAGACAATAGGCACTGATTCAACTTTCTTATCATTCACTTTCGAGTCTAACACATAAGCTAAGTAGGCTTCACAGCCTTTCTTTGTAACGCCCCCTTACTTGAGACCGTCACCGGAGTCGAGTATGAGACATTACTAAACTTATTTTAGCATTTAAACAAGTTCAAACAATTCTCGTAGTAAACTATCCATCTGCGTCACAGTCGCTAAAAAAATCATATCTCGAGTTAAAAAACTCGAAATTCAATTCAATAAATTTCTCCTGAAACTAGACTCATATATATACATACTAATTTTTTTATAGAATTTTTTGATGGGCCAATTAGTATAGTTTATTAGTTAAAGTCTCCCCTATTTCAGGGTTCGGCTACTCTGACCCCTATGCACTACGAATCAAATTTCTTCCTGTACAGAAATCCAATGACTATGTAGTTTGTTTCACTTAAAAATAGACTCAATAATAAATCCACACATATAAATTTTGAGTCCTAACTATTTTTATAAGATTTATGGTGAATTTCTAAAATTAGAATAGGGGATCCAGAAATCGCTCTGACCCTGTTTCATCAAAACGTAAATATCTCATAAAATACAACTCTTTTACCTATTTTGTTTCTTCCACATGAAAATAGATTCATTATGATTAAATTAAATATTTTATTAATCATCTAATTCTATTTCTAATATTTTTAGTGATTTTTCAAATTTACATCACTGCTGCTGTATGACACTGTTTTATAGCCAATTTCACCACTTTATGGTTTTCTATGGATTAGGTAATACATTAAGCATACATAACACTAAATATAAATTTTGATTAGCCATTTCAATAGCTAATCATCAACAAGCATTTCCACATCACTCATTCACCATATCATAAGATTATATACACAAAGGATTATAATGCTATACATGTCATATTCCCAAAATATGCAAGCCACTATACCGAGCTGGTTCGTTGATAGTGTGAACGTGTCTTCGACCGTCCTGATCTCTATCCGGCTTGTCAAAACTAGAAGGAAAGAAAGGGATGGAGTAAGCATAAATGCTTAGTAAGTTCACATGTAAATAGCAAGTAACATAACCATGCAATAATACAAAATCCACATTTGCATAATATCACCAAAACATTCATATCATATTTCTCATTCATGATCCTACCATATTATTGTTATATTAAAGTCTCAACCCAAGGGTTAAGTACGTACCTATACAAAGTATCCGTTCCACAACACTTACCAACTAGTCACTTTCATCTCGAGAATTTCTCCATTTCACTAGAACTTTACCCGTTGAACACATCAGAATATAATTCGAATACACGAAATCAAGCTACCATAATTTCACCCATAATGAACTCGGAACACAACTCAACGAGCTCGGGTGTTCGCATCCATAATGAACTCGAAACACAACTCAACGAGTTCGGATGCTTGCATCCATAAGTGAACTCAGAACGTAACTCAATGAGTTTGGATGCCTCATAATTCTCACGAACTCGGAACGCAACTCAATGAGTTCGGATCTCAATTTCCTAGTGACATATCACTTGTATCCTAATCTATTCCTAATGTTCAAACGGTATTTTCCTCGATCATACTCCTTTGCCATTTTCCACGAAATGTTGAAATCGATACTTCGATGGTAGTTCATACTTATCAAGTAATTCACATAATTACATATTTTTCAACAATAACCACAAAACATAACATTTCATGACAATAAACATCATATCATATAAACAACATTAAATTGATTGAAACGACAATTATGTTACCCTATTTACTCATGAACTTACCTCGGTACAAAATGTATAAAGGTTGCAATTTAACTCGAAATCTTTTCTTTTCCCCAATCAAGGTCAATTCCACGTCTTTCTTGATCTAAAATAACACATTTAGCTGATTTAATACTCATATTTATCAAAATAGTCCTTAACTCTAACTTTGGAAAATTACAATTTTGCCCCTAAAATTTTGTGTATTTAAACTTTTGTCCCAAAGCTCGGAAATTAAACTTCTTCCTATTTTCTTATGTTTTATGACATGCTGATCATTTTTCCCTTCTATAGCAACATCAAGTTCTCACTCTAACATGTAGTTATGAACATTAGGTATTTTTACCGATTATATCGTTTTACTCGTCTTCACGTAAAATCGCTTAGCAAAAGTTGTTTAACACAATTTCAAGCTTCATATTATACCATAAAATATCAAAATAAACACATTTCACCTATGAGTATTTTTCCAAATATAAACCCTAGGTTAAATTATTGCTAGAATAAGCTAAATCAAGTTACCGGGATTCCAAAAACGTAAAGAACATTAAAAGCGGGGCTTGAAATCACGTATTATGGAGCTTGGAAGCTTGAAACAAACCCTAGCTATGGAGAACCCTTGAAATTTTGTCCAAATGAAGATGACGGATATATTTTGCCATCTTTTTCCTTTTTTTATTCTTTTAATTACCAAATGACTAAAATACCCTTCATTAAAAACTTTGGTTATTTCTACCTATGTATGTCCATTTTTGTCCATGAAAACCTAATGGTATAATTACCATTTAATGACCTCTACTTCAATTATGCTCTTTAATTAAATCCTTTAACATTTAAAACTCATATTTATCAACTTTTGCAATTAAGTCCTAATAGGCAAATTAGACATGCAATTCATGAAATTTTCTATCAATATTCTAACTCATGCATCTAATCACTCAATAAATTATAAAAATTAATCGGAATAAATTTTTCTACTTCAGAATTGTGGTTTCAAAACCACTATTCCGTTTAGGCCCTAATTCGGGATATCACAACTCTCCCCCTTTAGGGATTTTCGTCCCCGAAAATCTTACCGGTAAACAGGTGTGGGTATTGATTCCTCATAGTTTCCTCGGGCTCCCATGTAGTCTATTCTACTCCCTGCTTTTGCTATAATACTTTCACGAGAGTGATTCTTTTGTTTCTTAGTTGTTTGACCTTCTGAGCTAGAATTTTAACCGGTTCTTCATTGTAAGTCTTATCCGGTTGCAACTCGATTTCTGTCGATGAAATTACATGTGAAGGATCTGAATGATATTGATGTAACATAGATACGTAGAATACATCATCAATCTTCTTTAATTCTGGTGGTAGTGCTAACCGATATGCTACCGGTCCAATTCTTTCAATTACTTCATACGGTCCAATGAAACGTGGACTATTACCCAGATGGCATCCTTCTTCAACTCTTGCAACTGGTAGTACCCAGACCTCAAGTCAATCTTTGAGAACCATGTGGCTCCTTTCAACTGATCGAATAAATCATCAATTCTCAGCAACAGATACTTGTTCTTGACTGTCACCTTATTCAACTGTCGATAGTCTACACACAATCTCATAGAGCCATCTTTCTTTTTCACAAATAATAAGGGAGCACCCTAGGGCGAAAAACTCGGTCTCACAAAACCTTTGTCAGTCAACTCTTGCAACTGTGACTTCAATTCTTTCAACTCTGTTGGTGCCATTTTATACGGAGCAGTTGAGATCGGTGTTGCTCCCGGTATCAACTCAATACCAAATTCTACTTCTCTGACAGGAGGCAAACCCGACAACTCTTCTGGAAATACATCCGCAAATTCACAAACAATCGACACTGATTCCACTTTCTTCTCAGATTCTTTTGTATTCAACACATACGCCAAATAAGCTTCATAACCCTTTTTCAAATATCTTTGAGCGAACATCGAAGTAATCACACTAGGCAATGCCTCAGATTCGTCTAGTTTAACCCGCAAAATTGCACCATTTTCACATTTCATTTCAATAACTTTCTGTCTACAATTCACTATAACATCATGCAATGTTAACCAATCCATACCCAAAATGACATCGAATTCATCAAACGGCAACAACATCAAGTCGGCCGAAAAATAATGACCTCTAATCATCAAAGGACATTTCTTGCATACTTTATCAACCACAACACATTTGCCTAATGGGTTCGACACTTTAATCATAAATTCCGTAGACTCAATAGGTATACTCATATTAGACACCAATTTCATGTACACATATGAATGAGTAGAACTGGGATCAATCAAAGCAATAACATTAACATCATAAAGAGAGAAAGTACCAGTGATCACGTCGGGAGACGAAACATCTTCACGCGCCCTTATGGCATAAGCTCTAGCTGGAGCTCTAGCTTCAGATTTAATCGCTAAAATTCTGACTACATTCTTGCTACTTGCCTCATTCCCAACTCTTCTCAAAGATCTTCCTCTCGAAATTGCACTATTAGGTTTTGCACTCTAAAATTTTTCTTTCTCATTCATCTCCGGACAATCGTTAATGAAATGATCTGGAGAACCGCACCAGTAACAGGATCTATCATTAATTCTACATCGACCAAAATGACTTCTACCACATCTTTGGCACTCGGGTCCAACAAGTATTGAATTTCCCACACTAGCCATAGAGGTAGCTTGAGATCTGGAATCCACATTTTGCTTCTTACGATCCCCATATGAATGTCCTGTCGAAGCATGAGAACGAAAATACATATCTCTGGATTTTCTGGATTGCGGTGGAAATGTGCTACTCATTGGTCTTTTCTTCAAGTTTTTAGTCTCAGCCTCCGCCTTTCTCTTATCTTTAACTAATTCTACAGTCTTGCAAGCTTGATTAACAAGTACTACGAACTCTTTCAACTCAAGAATTCCTACAAGTACTTTGATATCTTCATTAAGTCCATCTTCGAATCGTCTGCACATTTTAACCTCTGAAAGAATATATTCTCTAGCATACTTACTCAACCGGACGAACTCCCTTTCATACTCAGTAACTATCATGTTGCCTTGTTTCAACTCGAGAAATTCTTTATGCTTCTGATCAACAAATCTTTGACTGATGCATTTCTTCTAAAATTCTTCTTGAAAGAATTCCCAAGTCACTTTCTCTTTCGGCACCACTGAAATCAATGCCTTCCACCAATAATAAGCCGAATCTCTCAACAAGGATGTGGCACATTTCAAGCACTCTTCAGGTGTACAAGACAACTCATCAAATACCCGAATAGAATTCTCGAGCCAAAATTCTGCTGTCTCAGCATCATCATCAACATTTTCCCTTAATTCTTCGGCCCCTTGCTTGCGAATTCTGTCAACTGGGGTTCTATGAAATTTCATCAAATCCATACCTTGAGACATCGGGGGTACAGGTTGAGGAATCAGGGGAGGTGGGAGAGGTTGAGCATTTGGGTTTGTACGAACGAACTCGGTGTACCATGCTTTCATCATCTGGAGAAAGGCTTCCCGAGCCCCTTCTTCTCCTCCTTGACCAATAGTAAGAGGTCGACTTTCAGTCGGCACCGCCCCTTCAGTAGGAGCTGGTGCATTGCTCTCTACATCACCAGCCACAGCTGGATCGAGATCCATTTACTGTAAAAGAAATCATTTAAAAAGGTTAGGAGTCGTCACACTATCACAAAAATATATATATAGCATGTATAGCAAGACTGTACATATGCCACGTTAGTCCGAGAACCGACTAAATCATAGCTCTGATACCACCAAATGTAATGCCCCCTTACTGGTACCGTCACCGGAGTCGAGTATGAGACATTACTAAACTTATTTTAGCATTTAAACAAGTTCAAACAATTCTCGTAGTAAACTATCCATCTGCGTCACAGTCGCTAAAAAAATCATATCTCAAATTAAAAAACTCGAAATCCAATTTCGTAAATTTTCACTAAAACTAGACTCATATCTAATTACAAAATTTTTTCTAGAATTTTTGGCAGGGCCAATTAGTACAGTTTATTAGTTAAAGTCTCCCCTATTTCAGGGTTCAGCTACTCTGACCCCTGTACACTACGACTCAAATTTTTCCTGTACAGAAATCCAATGACTATTTCGTTTATTTCAATTAAAAATAGACTCAATAAGAAATCCATACATATAAAGTTTGAGTCCTAATTATTTTTACACAATTTATGGTGAATTTCTAAAGTTAGAACAGGGGATCCAGAAATCGCTCTTACCCTAATTCACCAAAACGTAAATATCTCATAAAATACAAATCTTTTACCTATTTTGTTTCTTCCACATGAAAATAGATTCATTAATCTTCAATTACATATTTTATTCATCATCTAATTATATTTCTAATATTTTTAGTGATTTTTCAAATTTACATCACTGCTGCTGTATGACACTATTTTATAGCCAATTTCACTACTTTATGGTTTTCTATGGATTAGGTAATACATTAAGCATACATAACACTAAATATAAATTTTGATTAGCCATTTCAATAGCTAATCATCAAAAAGCATTTCCACATCACTCATTCACCATATCATTAGATTATATACACAAAGCATTATAATGTTATACATGCCATATTCCCAAAATATGCAAGCCACTATACCGAGGTGGTTCGTTGATAGTGTGAATGTGTCTCCGACCACCCCGATCTCTATCCAGCTTGTCAAAACTACAAGGAAAGGAAGGGAGGGAGTAAGCATAAATGCTTAGTAAGTTCACATGTAACTAGCAAGTAACATAACCATGCAATAATACAAAATCCACATTTGCATAATATCACCATAACATTCATATCATATTTCTCATTCATTATCCTACCATATTATTGTTATATTGAAGTCTCAACCCGAGGGTTAAGTACGTACCTGTACAAAGTATCCATTCCATAACACTTACCAACTAGTCACTTTCATCTCGAGAATTTCTCCATTTCACTAGAACTTTACCTGTTGAACACATCGGAATATAATTCGGATACACGAAATCAAGCTACCATAATTTCACCCATAATGAACTTGGCACACAACTCAACGAGCTCGGGTGTTCGCATCCATAATGAACTCAGAACACAACTCAACAAGTTTGGATGCTTGCATCCATAAGTGAACTCGGAACGCAACTCAACGAGTTCGGATGCCTCATAATTCTCACGAACTCGGAACGTAACTCAACGAGTTCGGATCTCAATTTCCTAGTGACATGTCACTTGTATCCTAATCTATTCCTAATGATCAAACAGGATTTTCCTTGATCATACTCCTTTGCTATTTTCCATGAAATGTCAAAATCGATACTTCGATAGTAGTTCATACTTATCAAGTAATTCACATAATTACATATTTTTCAACAATAACCACAAAACATAACATTTCATGACAATAAGCATCATATCATATAAACAACATTAAATTGCTTAAAACGACAATTATGTTACCCTATTTACTCATGAACTTACCTCGGTACAAAATGTATAAAGGTTGCAATTTAACTCGAAATCTTTTCATTTCCCCGATCAAGGTCGATTCCACACTTTCTTGATCTAAAATAAAACATTTAGCTGATTTAATACTCATATTTATCAAAATAGTCCTTAACTCTAACTTTGGAAAATTATAATTTTGCCCCTAAACTTTTGCATATTTACACTTTTGTCCCAAAGCTCGAAAATTAAACTTCTTCCTATTTTCTTATGTTTTATGACATGCTAATCATTTTTGCCTTCTATAGAAACATCAAATTCTCACTCTAACATGTAGTTATGAACATTAGGTATTTTTACCGATTATGTCATTTTACTCGTTTTCACGTAAAATCGCTTAGCAAAAGTTGTTTAACACAATTTCAAGCTTCATATTCTACCATAAAACATCAAAATAAACACATTTCACCTATGGGTATTTTTCCAAATATAAACCCTAGGTTAAATTATTGCTAGAATAAGCTAAATCAAGTTACCAGGACTCCAAAACGCATGAGAACATTAAAAACGGGGCTTGGAATCACTTACTATGGAGCTTGGAAGCTTGAAACAAACCCTAGCTATGGAGAACCCTTGAAATTTCGTCCTAATGAAGAAGATGAACATATTTTTCCATCTTTTTCATTTTTTATTCTTTTAATTACCAAATGACTAAAATACCCTTCATTAAAAACCTTGGTTATTTCTACCTATGTATGTCCATTTTTGTCCATGAAAACCTAATGGTATAATTACCATTTAAGGACCTCTACTTCAATTATGATCTTCAAATAAATCCTTTAACATCTAAAACTCATATTTATCAACTTTTGCAATTAAGTCCTAATAGGCAAATTAGACATGCAATTCATGAAATTTTCTATCGATATTCTAACACATGCATCTAATCACTCAATAAATTATAAAAATTAATCGGAATAAATTTTTCTACATTAGAATTGTGATTTTGAAACCACTATTCCGTTTAGGCCCTAATTTGGGATATCACATTTTTCACATATTTTTGTGCTTTCATTGCAGATATCACAGCTGGTAGTCCATTCAAATCACTAGACTCAATTCAAATTATCTTATCATTCTTACACCTTAAATCAATGACTTTTTGTTTGCAATTCACAATAGCATCGTGCAAAGTTAACCAGTCCATTCCCAGAATTATATGAAATTCGTCGAAAGGCAAAAGCATTAGGTCTGCAGGAAAACAGATATCTCGAATCAGTAACGGGCAATTCTTGCAGACTTTATTAACCATGACACTTTTGCCTAAGGGGTTCGATACTCTAATTACGAATTTAGTAGACTCTACAGGCAAAGTCTTACTGTGCACTAAATTCATACAGATATAAGAATGCATTGATCCAGGGTCTATCAATGCAATCACTGAAGTATCATAAAGAGTAAAATTACGAGTAATCATGTTTGGAGACGAGGCTTCCTCACGAGCTCGGATAGCATAGGCTCTGGCAGGTGCTCTGACCTCAGATCTAACAGCAATATCCCTAGTAGCTCTTTGGCCACCACTTGCATTTCCCGTATTTCTGGAAGGTCTACCTCTAGTTGAGGTGTTGCTCGGTCTTGGATTCTGTACATTCTCTTGCTCAGCAGGTTCAGAAGAATCTCTTACAAAATGGTCCAGAGATCCACATCGGAAACAGGCTCGGTCATTCAATCTACAATTTCTCGGATGTCTTTTACCATAGTATTTATATTCAGGTTTCTCAAATCGGACATTCTTAACACTTGCAACAGAAGTAGCAGGAGCTCTGAAATTCGAATACGATCAAGCTTGATCTCGATTCAAATGTCCTACCTTAGCCTTTGAGCGGTTATAATCATCTCAGAATTTATTTGACACAGACTAAAATGATCTACTCGAAGATCTCTTTCTAACATCTCTAGCTTCAGAATCAGCTTTTCTTTTCTCTTTACTTAATTCTTCAGCTTTACAAGCTCGCTCAACGAGCACTACCGTTTCTTTAATCTCTAAAATCCCAACTAACTGACGAATATCTTCATTTAGTCCATCTTCAAACCTTTTGCACATTAATGCTTCATTTGTTACACATTCCCGCTCATACTGGCTTAATCTCACAAATTCACGTTCGTATTCAGTAACAGACATACGGCCTTATTTAAGCTCGAGAAACTCTTTATGTTTCTGATTGATAAATCTCTGATTGATATATTTCTTCCGATATTCAGATTGAAAGAAATCTCACGTAACTCGTTCACTCGGAACCACAGATATTAAAGTTTTCCACCAATGGTACGTCATATCTCTCAGAAGTGAAACGACACATTTTACACATTCCTCGGGATTCAGAGACATTTCATCAAACACTCGTCTTGTATTCTCTAACCAGAATTCGACTATTTCAGCATCATCATTTGTTGTAGCTCGGAACTCTTCAGCCCCATACTTTCTAATCTTATCAACTATGGTCTACTTAACTGAACCGGATTCACTGAGGGCATAATAGGAATTTGAGAAAGATTAACCGGGGGTAAAGGTTTTTGTACAGTCGGATTGGTTCTAATGTATTGGGTGAACCAATCATTCATCATCTAATAGAAGGCTTGTTTAGCCTCACCATCACGGCTACTCATAGCCGATCGAGAATCAGCTTGCACTGCCCCTTGCGCGGGAGCAGCTGCATTGCTTTCTACGTCGTCAGCTACAGCTCTATTGGGATCCATTTGCTATATAAAAGCACATTTCAATGTCAAGATTCATCACACTATCGCAGTTTTAGATATATGGCATGTATAGCTAGACTCACATACATTTTGGTAGTCCTAGAACCAACTAAACATAGCTCTGAAACAAATAAAATGTAACATCTCTATCCCATAACCATCGCCGGAATAGGTAAGGGGCATTACCAGATAAATAGAACATTACAGATCAATACTGAATCATAAATATCATATAGTATTAATGCCTTAGCAAATCAACAAATCATTCCTTATAGAGGTCTACAAGACCTAAGACATACTTTGAGAAAAGGTTTGGACTAAACCGAACACATTCAGAATTTTCATAACTTAGAAATTTTTTTTCAATTCTATTGAGGTCACACGACGTGTGACCAGGCTGTGTGCCTCACAAGGGCACCAGACACGCCCGTGCGATCCAACCGTGCCGAAACAGAGTAAATATACTGACCTTTACACACGACCAACAGACACGGCTGTATGCCATGGCCGTCTATCATCGAAGTCAAGCATCGACTTAAGCCCACTGCCATATGACACACCCATGTGTCTTAACCGTGTGATCTTAAGAGGTTACTGCTTTGCATGCACGGCCACGAGGCACGCCAGTGTTCCCTGACCATGTGGCACAATGCAGGCTTGGTTTAAGCCAAATTTGCCACCCTTTTTTGGGTCATTCCTACAAACAATATTAAACAACATTTATATCAAACTTTTCAGCCAATTTCATGCTCAAAACATGCTTCATTATAACTAAATCATCATCGTTCAATAACCTATTAAAATCCATATCAAAACACATTAAAATCTTATTACAACATGCCATAATGCTCATTTCATAGCTCACTTATGACACTTTCTAACTCATGCTTAAACTTACCATTTCCTAAACTTGGCATATTTCAAAATGACCACCACATACAAGGCTATATAACCATTACAAGCATACACAATTTGGCATTACAATCCATTTGCCAAAACTATGCACAAACATATCATTTGCTAGCCAACTCTCATGGCATAACATATTTACATATCAAGCTTAAATACATAAACATTTACACTTTCAAAAATTTACACTTTCAAAAGTACCAAAATGAGTTTGATAGTATGGTAACAATCCTTAACTATCTCTGAGCCTTCAGTAGCTACGATAACTGTAAAACAGACAGAAATCACATATAGTAAGCTACAAAGAGCTTAGTAAACCAAATACAATTGGTCTAAATACTAAAGCATATAAAGTACAAATCAACAATAAGAATTCATAGCCATTTCAAAGAATAGTTCATAAGCCTAACCATGCTCATTTGCTCGCATACATGTCATGATTCATTTCCAAATTTCATACACACTTCGCATTCATTATTTCATAGAAATAGAGTCTTTCATATTCAGAAATTTAGTACGATGCAAACGTACCTGTATGGATTATACATTTCATATATTCATTCCCATATCTCATACTCTATCATCAGACGGTTCAGAAACGATACAGATACTCATAAACGGGTACAATGCCGACATCCCGGACGTGGTCTTATATGTAATTCAGTATCGATGCCTCTGTCCCGGACAGGGTCTTACACGAAACCAGATACGATGTCGATGTTACAGAAATGGTCTTACACGTATATCTCTAATCGAGGCCTGTGTCCCAGACACGGTCTTACATGATATCTCAGATCGATGTCAACGTTCCTTTAGAAAACATACAAAGCTTTTCAGATACTAGCATATTATCGAAATTTACTCGGAATTCATTCATCAGGCTCTCACAGCTGTCCAATACAGATTATAACTAGTATATACAAAATTCAATCGATTTAACACGTAATTGTATTTTGACTTACCTCGTACGAATTTCGGACGAAAATGAGTCGACTATTCAACTATTTTGGACTTCCCTCGATCTAAGTCCGATTTTCTTTGTTCTTAATCTAATACAATTCAAATTCAACCATTCAACCATTCATTTCATTCAAAATAATCCATGAACACATATTTAGGGCATTTTGCATTTAGCCCTTACATTTTCACACTTTGACAATTTAGTCCATTTTTCACAAAATCGCAAATATGCAAAATTCACCAAGACTATAGTTTGGCCGAATATACATAGCTTCAATACAAGACCAAATAACATATTTAATTCACAATTTAGTCCTTCAAAACCTCATTTTCACAAATTAGCCCAAATAACTCTATTCCATCAAAAATTCAAGAACAAAGTATGATAATCTCACATATATCTTGCATAATCCATATAAAAACATTACAAAACTCATATAATCATCAATTTCACATTTCAAAATCAACAACAGAAACAGAAATTCAGACATGGGTTTTGAAGAACACGAAGCAACGATCACAGAAACGTAGAAATTATAAAAAACAGACCAAAATACATACCTTAATCAACCAAATCAATGACCGAACCCTAGGATGGTCTTCTTCTTTCTATTTTCTTGATATAATAAGCTATATCAATGATAATAATGGCCACTTTCATGTTTTCATTTTATTAAACAACATTTATTTAACCTTTTACTAAAATACCTTTGCATTTAAACATTAATAAACCATTTACTAATGTCCAACAAAGTCATTTAATACATTACTTGGTCAAATAACCACATAAGGACCTATTAGTCCAAAGCCATTTCAAAAACATACATTAAATATGTAGCATGCTAATTTCACCTTCTATACGATTAAATCCTTTTTTAATATTCAGTACGGAAACAGACAAATTAAATCACAGGAATTTCACAGATGCAAATTCATTCATCATGGACACAGAAAAAAATATTAAAATATTTTTCAAAATCGGTTACGTGGTCTCGAAACCACTGTTCTGACTAGGGTCTAAATTAGACTGTTACAGATTAAACCCGAAGAATTTCATTGTTTTGACATTTCAATTCAATAACCTTTCGTCTACAATTCACTAGTACATCATGAAGAGTCAACCAATCCATTCCAAAAATCACATCAAACTCATCAAATGGCAAAAGTATTAAGTCAGCCGGAAAACAGTGACCCCGAATCATTAAAGGACATCTCTTGCAAACTTTATCAACTAAGACATATTTACCTAAGGGATTCGATACTTTAATCAAAAACTCAGTAGACTCAACAGGTAAATTCTTACTAGATACCAAATTCATACAAATACAGGAATGAGTCGATCCAGGATCAATTAATGCAACTACATTAGTATCACAAAGAGAAAATGTACTAGTGATCAAATTAGGGGAAGACGCATCCTCGCGAGCACTAATGGCATAAGCTCTCGCAGGTGCTCTCGCTATCAATCTCACAACTGAATCTTTCGATACACCTCTGTTACTGGTCCCATTTCCCGTATTTCTCACTGGCGTCCCTTTAGCAGCAGTATTACTTGACCTTGCATTCTAAAAATTATCTTTTTCAACCATTTTCGGGCAATCCCAAATGAAGTGATCTTGGGAGCCACATCTAAAGCAAGCTCGATTATTCATTCTACATTGACCGGGATGTCGTCTACCATAGTGTTGGCATTCAGGCTTATTAGATCTAGCGTTATCAACGCTCGCTATGGATGTAGTTTGGGCCTTAGCTCCCAAATATTGCTTCCCACGATCTCTGTTGGGATACCCAATTGAAGCATTCGAACGAGTGTACATATCCCTTGATTTCTTTAACGAGGATTGAAATGTCTTATTCATAGGCCTCTTTCTTGAGTCCCTAGCCTCAAACTTAGCTTTTCTCTTTTCTTTTCTCAACTCTTCGGCTTTACAGGCTCGTTCAACTAGTACAAAAAATTCTTTCAGCTCTAAAATCCCAACTGACAGTCGGATGGCCTCATTCAATTCATCTTCGAATCTCTTACACATGATAGCCTTTGTTGAAACACATTCCCAAGCATACTTACTGAGTCTAACAAACTCTCGCTCGTATTCGGTCATAGTCATTCAACCTTGTTTTAGCTCCAAGAACTCTTTATGTTTCTGATCAATAAATTGTTCGCTGATATATTTCTTTTTTAACTCCTCTTGCAAGAAATCCTAAGTAACTCTTTCCTTTGGTACTACCGATACTAAAGTGTTCTACCAATGATATGCTGAATCCATCAAGAGTGATATAGCACATTTCAAGCACTCTTCCGGTGTACAAGAGAGCTCATCAAATACCCGAATAGAGTTCTCAAGCCAGAATTTTTCCCTCTCAGGATCATCATCGACATTTCCTCTAAATTCTTCAGCCTCTTGCTTTCGAATCTTGTTGATTGGAGGCTTGTTCAGTCTTACCAATTCCACACCTTAGGGAGCTACGTGACTGGTTGAGGGTTAGGTGAGGGCGGAGGATGTTGGGCAGCTGGATTTGTTAGAACAAACTTGGCAAGCAACTCATTCAATCTTTGGAAGAAGGCTTCCTTAGCCTCTTCTCCTTGACTAATTGTCACAGGTCTACTTCAGATGGCGCGGTCCCTTAAGTGAGAGTCGGTGCATTATTTTCTACTTCATCAGCCACTTCTCGGTCGGGATCTATTTACTATATGAAAACACAGTTTAAATTGTCAGGAGTAAGCACACTATCAAAATTTATATATGGGATTTATAGCTAGACTCTTACACACACTATGTTAGGCGAGAATCGACTAAACCATAACTCTGATACCACTAAATGTAACAACCTTTACCCATATTCGATGCCGAAATAGGGTAGGAGGCATTACCAGACTTACAACACAAACAATCATACAATTCTGAGTCATAAATTTTTGTCCAAATTAAAACCATTCACATTCAATCATAAACTCCCTAGCACGAGCCTACGAGGCCCAAGACATGCTTTGGAAGTGGTTCGGGACTAAACCGAGAACTTAGAAATTTTTACAAAACTTAGAAAATTTTCCACTAGACAGGGTTCAAACGCCCGTATGGGCAGGCTGTAACAACCTGATTTAGGGACTAGTCGGAACAGTGGTCTCAGGACCACAAATTTGAAGTGTGGAAAATTATTTTTTATTAGTATTATGAGGTTATATCTTGATTATATTAGTGTATTAAAAATTTGGTGAGTTAATTTTGATATTTGCGAGCCCGATTGCGAAAAAGGACGAAATCGCAAAAAGGGAAAAAGTTGCATTTTAGTACCCAAATGTGTTAAATAGCTAGAGAACTAAAATTGGGGGCCTTTAAAGAGTAATTATACCCTTAGAAACAAGGTGGCCGGCCATTGGAGTCAAGTTTAGTCAAAAGGACAATATTAGGTGACTTGATGACATAATTTTGTGATAAAATAATACCTATGAGCTTAGCTATTATTTTCTATCTTCTCCACACCTTCTCTCCACCGAAAATATTATCAAAAGAGGGGTTTTGAAGCTTTGAAATTTCAGCAACTTATCACCTTAACAAGTAAGTGATGTCCATGTCCTTAGTTGATGATTTTTGCATTTTTGGAACCCCTAAAGCATGAGCTTTCATATGAGGGGACTATTTTGCAAAATGATTAAGAGTTTAGGGTTTTGCCATGGATGTACTTGTGATGCTTGCTGAGTTTTTATGGAAGAATATGAACCTTAGAAGAGTTTTAAACAACTTTTGTGGAGGGTGTTAGCATGAAAACACCTAAAGGGATTATTTTGCATAAGTTGCAAAATAGGTAATAAGTATGTGAAATAGTAGAATTTTGGGGTTGCTATAGGAGTCAAAAGAGTTTGGCTAGGCTCTAAATGTGAAGAAATTCAATAAAAATCAATTTTCGAGCATAAGGGTAAAATAGTCATTTTGCCAAAGTTTAGGGGCAAAATGGTCATTTTACCAAAGATGTGAAATTATGATTGCATAATTGTAATTAGTGACTTAATGAGTGCATTTTTTTATTATAGATCAAGTTTTGCCAAATCTGAACCTACATCGAGGGAAAGCCAAGCAAATCAACTAAATCGACTAGTCGAGTACATTTTGTAAACCGAGGTAAGTTGTACGTAAATGATACAACTATATTATTAATTTATGTGTTTAAGTTGTCATTCAATGGATATAGCATGAATTTCTTGATTGCATATTGAAAATGCATAAAGACAATAACATGATAGAACTCCTATTAGAACACTAAGTAATATATCGAATATTCTAGCTGTGACATTTGGTTCACTTATGTAAGCTAGAGTAAGACATGTCTGGGACATGCGTCGGCCACATTATGATAGCCAGTGTAAGACCATGTTTGGGACATGGCATCGGCATTGAGATGAGTGCTAGAGTAAGATGTGTCAAGGACACGCATCGGCCTCAATAATGATTGTCAGTGTAAGACCATGTCTGGGACATGGCATTGACTTGAGATGTGAGCCAGTGTAAGACTATGTCTGGGACATAGCATCGGCACCTTACCCCTAGATTGAGGTTTATAGAAGGACCGGCAACATACCGAATGGTTCAATGGTGTAAGTATGTTTGCGAGTTAGTAATGAAAACATAATCATATTGCGTGTGATACAGGTACCAAATTGGAACGTATGAGAAATGAGCTTGTAACACTCCTTGCCTGTATCCGACGCCGGGATAAGGTTTGAGGTGTTACCGATAATTTACCTTTACAAACTTATACAATTGGGTTACTTAATTTCTCTTGTAATTTAAAACTTTTCAAATGTGTGCATTTTGTCTCTTATACAGGTCTCCGAGGCCTAAAAACACTCCTAGGGGCAGTACAGAACAAAACCGAAATTGTCCGATAGACTTGGGGCACATTAGGAAATTTTCCCTTAGTTGAAATGTAACACGCCCGTAGGGCATAGAACACGTCCGTGTCCTTTTTCCAATATGCAACACGGCCAAGGTACACGCTCATGGGCTTAGCCCGTGTGCTACACTGACTTCAACCTCACTATTCTGTTAAATAAACACGGCCAAGGCACACGCCCGTGCTCTAGCTGACTTAAAATTTCAGGTGCAGGGGACAGACGGTCATAGCTCACACCCATGGAAGTAGCCCGTGTGTCACACACGGCCTAGACACACGCCCGTGTATCTACCCATGTGGACCTTGTTAGGCTATTTTCCAAGCCTTAAGTCACCCCTAATTAGCTAATTTCACTTATAGATTTTTATAGTACATATTTAGGCCAAATCAACCATTTGAAAGTATGAGACTTTGATTAACCTCATTGCATGTGAACCTCATGTCATAGGTTTCATACATAATGATTTATATGTCTACTTGACATATTAAGATTGGCTCATTATTTTAACTCATTGCCAATATTATAACTAAGCCATCATATATGAATATAAACATGCATAAATTTGTAGGGCATAACCTACTTCAAAATGAGCCAATTCCCATGGCCATATACAAAAAGATAAACATGTTTTTTGTTTTTTTATTTTTTTTACATGCTTTCATTGGGCAAATCAAATGACATATATAACAAAATACTCAAAAATCCTATACATGCCATTGGAAAAAATAGAAATGTCTTTATACCAAAGCTTGTCTAGTTGATAGTGTGTTGGCTTTCCAATTGTCTTTCCAAACCTTATGAGTCCTTGAGCTCTGAAAATAGGGAAAAGAGAGGGGTAAGCATTTACATGCTTAGTAAGCCCGTATAACTAGAAGGTAAACTTACCGGTTGTTTAGCATACATCCATAATAGATAATGAAACCAATGAACATGAAAATGGTTTCCCTATCACATGCACTCAATCAATGAGTTAGTCACATAATAATACCATGAATATTTTTATCTTAAATGAGCTCATCATTTTACATGTCATTTTTACATATACCTTGTGATAGTCCCGTTGAGTTTCTAGGAAATCTCGATGGATTATCCATTCTCCGTCAATTTATATGAATGATCGTTTCAGTATGCACTCCCGCAAACCTCACATCTTACGGCGGGATTACTAGTCCAGGCTAAATCCCCCGTAATATAAACTCATAAGGTGATGTCGGGATTAGCAGTCTAGGCTAAATCCATTACACAACAAACACCCTTAATAAGCTCGGATCTAAATTACCAGTCCAGGCTAAATTTAGACCCTAATCGGATTACCCGTATGGGCTAAATCCACAATGCACACATATTCTTTGGAAGGCTCGATCATTCAAGGAACGCCAGTCCAGGCTAGATCCTTTTTATACTTGAGATCATCGGATTACCAGTCTAGGCTAAATCCTTTTCTGCAACACATGCAGGATCTCAAGTCTCATATAAATCATGGTTTATCCATCGAATTCCCTTTTCAACCTCAACCGAGACATTATTCAATAATTCATTATTAGAGATGCAATTCATACATTATCATGCCATCAAAAATACAATTATCATGCATTCACAAAACATACAATTGTGCATGTTATAGGTTTACTTTGAGTAATCCAAACTTACCTGGTATCTGTTTCGGAGCTATGTTTCGGTTACCTCCGAAACCTTGCGTTTACCTCGATCGACCTCCGAAATTTGTTCCTCGGGGTCTATAACAAAAAAATTATATCATTAATTCACTACATTACACTTTTCAAGTTTAATTCTACCCCAGTCCAAATGACTGTTTTGCCCCTAACCTTTGACATTTTTACGATTTAGTCCCTAGGCTCGTATAATGAAACACATGAAATTTCTATCTTACCCAAGCCTATCCGAACACTTTTTCCACTTATGGAAGCCCAAATTTTTCATTATTTTCACATTTCTACCACAAATTTAATAACTTTTGCAAAAAGGTCCCTTTAGGGGTTTTTCATGAAAATTACTTAAGAAAAGATGTTTAACACACCTTCAACTTTCATACCCCTCCATAATCCACAAAAATAAAAGAAACTCATGCATGGGTAAATTTTTAAACATGAACCTAGCATGAAATATGGGTAGAAATGGAAAGATCAAGCTATCGGGATTTCAAAAATACAAAGAACATTAAAAACGGGGCTTGGGAGTGCTTACTATTGAGCTTGGAAAGCTTGAAAACCCTAGCTATGGAGACTTGGGAATTTCAAATTGACAAGAAAGAAGAATGGCTAATTTTGGCTTGATTTTTCCCATTTTATTTCATTAAAAAGCCAAATGACCAAAATGCCCTTAAGTCCTTTCTTTGAAATTTCATCCATGCAAGACCATTTTTGCCCAAAACCTTAGAAATTGGGAAAATTTCTATTTAAGACCTTCTATTTTATAATATAAAGAAATTTCATACAAATTTCTTCTATAATCCAAGTTTTGCAATTTATTCAATTTAGTCCTTAATTTCCAATTGGACACCTTACTCAAGGAATTTCTTCATGAAACTTTAACACATGCATAATCTCATACTCTAGGTCTCATAATAATCATAAATTAAATATTTTGATGTCAGATTTGTGGTTTCAAAACCACTATTCTGACTAGGTCGTATTTCGAGTTGTTACAGAGGTCATTAGAGAGCATATAACTTGTATGGATGGTAATGAGTAAGTCATACTTATGCTTATCCTTGTGTTATGAGCATGATGATTGTTGACGAATTATTGTTGTATGTTTATTTATATGCAACTTACTAAGCTTTTATGCTTACCCTCATTCTTTTCCATTCTCTTATAGTGCCATCTATTTAGCTCGAGGATCACTTGGAGTTAGAGATATCGATCACACTATCGTCTAAAAATTTTGGTATAGTTGGACTTATATTTTTGAATATGGCATGTATAGGGCTTAGACTTGATTATTTTGTGTCCTTAAGCATTGGCCTAATGTGTAGGCTTGGGATAAGTCCCACACTTTGAATTTAGTTTTGATATTAACTATTACCCATTTTGATTATGCAAAGATGATATTTCCTTGGTTTAGTATATTGCCTTTGGAAAGAATGTCTATTGTAGCTAATTTGGTTGTATGGTATAGACTAGAATCGATATGGGTTGAGTTTGTGTTAATTGATGTAAATAAGGGTGGCAAAGAGGCTTGGTAGATAGCCTTATTTTGTCCACACTTGTAGGTACACGGGCGTGTGTCTAGGTCGTGTGTGACACACAGTCAGCCCTATGGGCGTGTGATGAGGCCGTGTGTCCCCTACATGTAAAAAATTCAAGTCAGTATGCATGGTAATAACCACACGACCGAAGACACGGCCATGTGTCTCAGCCGTGTAGAGGACATGGCCTAGCACACGGGCGTGTGCTATGGCCATGTGACATGTTGGGTGTGCTGACATCTGAAACAGAATACTCAAGTTTCCTCACACGGGCTAAGACACGGGTGTGCTCACATGCCATTTTGTTTGCATTGAAAATCTGGAGTCATCATCTGTATAGCGAGAAATGTCGAGTATTTACTGACCATAAGAGCTTAAAATACTTAATGACACAGAAGGAGTTGAATTTACGGCAACGCCGATGGTTAGAACTAATAAAAGATTATGAGTTGATTATTGACTACCATCTAGGAAAAGTGAACGTGGTCGCCGATGCTTTGAGTAGAAAGTTGTTGTTAGCATTGAGAGCCTTGAATGCTCAGTTGACAATGTCGAATGAGGGTTTGGTTCTAGCAGAGTTGAGGGCTAGACCAACATTTCTTCAAGAGATCCGGGAAGCATAGAAAGGTGATAAGAAATTACAAGCTAAGGTGGCTCAGTGTGAATCGGGAATTGAATCAGACTTTAGTATTGATGCCAATGGATGTATAATGTACCAGAAAAGAGTTTGTGTACCCAAGAACAATGAACTTATTCAAAAGATCTTGAGTGAGACTCATAGTAGTGGTTTGTCCATCCATCCGGGAAGTGTGAAAATGTACAACGACCTTAAAAATGTATTGGTGGTCGGGCATGAAAAAAGACATTTCAGAGTTTGTGTCCAAATGCCTAGTATGTCAGCAAGTAAAGGCTGAACATCAAGTACCTTCAGGTCTACTTTAGCCTATCATGGTCCCCGAGTGAAAGTGGGATCGGATCACTATGGATTTTGTGATGGATTTCCCGTTAACCCTAAAAATAAAGATGTAGTATAGGTTGTTGTGGATAGGCTAACTAAGTCGGCACATTTTATGCCAGTGCGTACCGATTACTCCCTCGAGAAATTAGCCAATTTATATATTTTCAAGATTGTGAGGCTTCATAGAGTACCAATATCAATTATCTCAGACCGAGACCCGAGGTTTACCTCAAGGTTCTGGAAGAAGTTACAAGAGGCTTTGGGAACTAAGTTGAGTTTTAGCACGACATTTCATTCCCAAACTGACAGGCAGTCGGAAAAAGTAATTCAAGTTTTAGAGGACATGTTACGGTGTTGTGTTCTTGAATTTCATGGAAGTTGGGGAAATATACTTACCATTAGTTGAATTCGCCTACAACAACAATTATCAGACAATTTTGAAAATGGCGCCATATCAGGCTTTGTACGGACCAAAAATGTCGAACGCTCCTATACTGGATTGAGCTAAGAGAAAGACAGATTTATGGGGTCGACTTGGTCAAAGAGATCAAAGAAAAATTTAAGATGATTCGTTATTGTTTAAAGGCTGCTTCGGATAGACAAAAATCCTATGTGAATTTAAAACGAAAAGAAATTGAGTTTCAAGTCGGTGATAAGGTATTTTTAAAAGTATCTCCTTGGAAAAAGGTCCTCAGATTTGGCAGAAAGCAAAACTTAAGTCCGCGTTTTATCGGACCTTATGAGGTGATTGAGAAAATTTGGCCAGTAGCCTACCAGCTTAGATTACCGTCGGAATTGGAAAAGATCCATGATGTATTCCATGTATCCATGCTACGCAGATACCGCTCTGACCCTTCAAATGTGATTGAGTCGACAGAGGTTGAGATTCATCCAGACATGACCTATGGAGAAGAACTGGTCAAGATTTTGGCTCGGGAAATCAAGTAATTGAGGAATAAGAGTATAGCACTCTTGAAAGTTTTGTGGCACAGACAGGGAGTCGAAGAAGCCACGTGGGAACCCGAGGAGGCTATGAAAGAGTAGTACCCAAATTTATTCATCGGTAAGATTGTCGAGGACAAAATCCCTAAGGGGAGAGAATTGTAACAGCCCGATTTAGGGCCTAGTCAGAACAGTGGTCTCGGGACCACAAATTCGAAGTTTGGAAAAAAAATTATTAGTGTTATGAGGTTATATCTTGATTATATTAGTGTATGAAAAATTTGGTAAGTTAATTTTGATATTTGCGAGCCCGATTGCGAAAAATGACTAAATCGCAAAAAGGGTAAAATTGCATTTTAGTACCCAAATGTGTTAAATAGCTAGAGAACTAAAATTGGAGGCCTTTAAAGAGAAATTAGACCATATAAACAAGGTGGTCGGCCATATGAGTCAAGTTTACTCAAAAGGACAATATTAGGTGACTTGATGACATAATTTTATGATAAAATAATACTTATGAGCTTAGCTATTATTTTCTTTCTTCTCCACACATTCTCTCCACCGACAATATCAGAAAAAGAGGGGTTTGGAAGCTTTGAAATTTTAGCAACTTATCACCTCAACAAGTAAGTGATTTCCATGTCCTTAGTTGATGATTTTTGTATTTTTGGAACCCTTAAAGCATGAGCTTTCATATGAGGGGACTATTTTGCAAAATGATTAAGAGTTTAGGGTTTTGCCATGGATGGACTTGTGATGTTTGCTGAGTTCTTATGGAAGAATATGAACCTTAGAAGAGTTCTAAACAACTTTTGTGAAGGGTGTTAGCATGAAAACACCTAAAGGGACTATTTTGCATTAGTTGCAAAACAGGTAATAAGTGTGTGAAATAGTGGGATTTTGGGGTTGCTATAGGAGTAAAAAGAGTTCATATAGGCTTGAAATGTGAATAAATTCGATAAAAATCGATTTTCGAGCATAAGGGTAAAATGGTCATTTTGCCAAAGTCTAGGGGCAAAATGGTCATTTTACCAAAGATGTGAAATTATGATTGCATAATTGCAATTAGTGATTTAATGAGTGCATTTAGTTATTATAGATCAAGTTTTGCCAAATCTGAACCAAGACCGGGGGAAAACCAAGCAAATCGACTAAACCGACTAGTCGAGTACATTTTGTAAACCTAGGTAAGTTGTACGTAAATGATACAACTATATTATTAATATATGTGTTTAAGTTTTCATTCAATGGATATAGCATGAATTGCTTGATTGCGTATTGACAATGCATAAAGACAATGAGATGATAAAACTCCCGTTAGAACACTAGGTAATATACCGAATATTCTAGCTGTGACATTTGGGTCACTTATGTGAGCTAGAGTAAGACCATGTTTGGGACATGGCATCGGCATTGAGATGATTGCTAAATTAAGACGTGCCAGGGACACACATCGGCCTCAATAATGATAGTTAGTGTAAGACCATGTCTGGGACATGGCATCGACTTGAGATGTGAGCCAGTGTAAGACTATGTCCGAGACATAGCATCGGCACCTTACCCCTAGATTGAGGTTTATAGAAGGACTGAAAACATGCCAAATGGTTCAATAGTGTAAGTATGTTTGTGAGTTAATAATGAAAACATAACCATGTTGCTTGTGATACAAGTACCAAATTGGTACATATGAGAAATGAGCTCATTAGAGAGCATATAACTTGTATGGATGGTAATGAGTAAGTCATACTTATGCTTATCCTTGTGTTATGAGCACAATGATTATTGATGAATTGTTCTTGTATGTTTATTTATATGCAACTTACTAAGCTTTTATGCTTACCCTCCTTCCTTTCCATTTTCTTATAGTGCCGCCTATTTAGCTCGAGGATCACTTGGAGTCAGAGTATCGATAACACTATCGTCTGAAACTTTCGGTATAATTAGATTTATATTTTTGAATATGGCATGTATAGGGATTAGACTTGATTATTTTGTGTCCTTAAGCATTGGCCTAATGTGTAGGCTTGGGATAAGTCCCACACTTTGAATTTGGTTTTGATATTAACTATTACTCATTTTGATTATGCAAAGATGAAATTTCCTTGGTTGAGTATATTGCCTTAGGAAAGAATGTCTATTGTAGCTGATTTGGTTGTATGGTATAGACTAGAATTGATATGGATTGAGTTTGTGTTAATTGATGTAAATAAGGGTGGAAAATAGGCTTGGTAAATAGCCTTATTTTGTCCAGACGGGTAGGCACACTGGCATGTGTCTAGGCCGTGTGTGACACACGGTCAGCCCCATGGGCATGTGATGAGGTAGTGTGTCAGCTGTACATAAAAAAATCAGGTCAGTATGCATGGTAATAACCACACGGGCGGAGACACGACCATGTGTCTTAGCCGTGTGGATGACATGGCCTAGCACACGGGCCTGTGCTATGGCCGTGTGACATGTTGGGTGTGCTAACGTCTGAAATGGAATACTCAAGTTTTCTCACATGGGCTAAGACACTGGCGTGTCAAGGCCGTGTGAGCAACACGGGCCAGGGACACGGGTGTGTGTCTAGGCCTTGTGAAGTCTGCACTTGAATTTTATAAAATAGTGTAAATAAATTGGCCACACGGGTAAGGGACACGGGCATGTCCCTAGGTGTTTAGGCCGTGTGAGACACACAGGTCATCAACAAGGCCATGTTAGGATGGTCACACGTTCGTGTTACCTTTCCACACGAGCGTGTGCCCTGTTTTAAATGCAAAGTTTGCATAGATAGGATAAGGAACCGGAAGAGTGCTAAATGGTTTCCAATGGTCGATTTTGGCCTGGTAGGTCCACATTAAGAGGTTTAAAGTAGAAATTGAAAAAGTTTTAAATTGGACCGAGTCTTGGTGACTTAAGATGGGTTACATGTATGAGATCAAGTGGGTAATGCCTTATACTCCGTCCTGGCTTGGGTTACGGATATGGGTTGTTACACGGGCCATGTGGTTACACAAGCCTGTGTCCGGACCCCGTGTAACTCTCTGACTTATAACTCATGAACAAATTGGGATCACACGGTCAAGTCACACGCCTGTCTGCTAGGTTGTGTGGAAAATTAATTTTCATAAGACATGTGTAGACCTCACACGGCAAGGGCACACGCCCGTGTTCGAGGACGTGCTGTCCACACGGCTGAGAGACATGCCCATGTCTCTACCCATGTGCTCAATTATGTGCATTCTGTTTCTCAAAATTAAGGTGCAGGGGACACACAGCTAGATCACACGCCTATAGGGCAGACCGTGTGTCACGCACGACCTAGACACATGCACTTGTGTCTACCCATGTGGACAAAATAAATGCTATTTCACATGCACTTACACCAATTCAAAGGCACAAAACATGGCATACTTAGGCAACCAAACATTCACAATCATGGCTAATACATATCAATGAAATACCATTATCTAACATGCACCTGATATCTTAACTGCCAAATCAAACGTACCACTTTCACATTCCCAAAATATTACCAAGACTAATATCAACTTTTATTCACTCATCAAGGTGATGTAGCATACTAATAAACCAATTCATCCATTTCATAATAAAGCATTGAACCACAATCAACAAGTAACAAACCATTACAAATCTCATCACCAAGAAGCACTAGCACATACATGCATATAAATAGAATTACAGCCATGTTAGCCAAAATAAGCCAATTACATGGCTAAATACCAAATCAATTTAAACAAATATAAGCCAATACATTTGGCCAAATCAAATGACACATATAAAAAAATGACCAAGTCACTATACATGCCATACATTCAAAATGCTAAGACCATTAATACCCAAAATGAGAGTTTGATAGTGTGATCCGAATCTCTGACGATCTCTGATTCCAAGTTAGCTTGGCGACACTATAAAAACATAGAAAATAAACGGAGTAAGCTATATAGCTTAGTAAGCTCGTATGCAAGAAATAAGCAACCTTACCATGTACATAACATTCAAATAATATAACATAATTAAATGTAAATTTACCATAGTTTCATGATCATAATCTATTCCATCACAAAACTTACC
Organism: Gossypium longicalyx; assembly: GCA_025698465.1. Taxonomy (NCBI): domain Eukaryota; kingdom Viridiplantae; phylum Streptophyta; class Magnoliopsida; order Malvales; family Malvaceae; genus Gossypium; species Gossypium longicalyx. The sequence goes on from CM046995.1 coordinate 52,642,677, forward strand.
TCATATTCCTCATTTCACACATTTAATAAGCATGAGCTTTATGTACATACCTGAGCCATCTCGAATGAATTTACAAATATTCTCATCTTTGACAAACTCATGAACCACTCGGAATAATAATTTCAGATACTCGGGAAAATCTGCACACTAAGTGCCACATACGTAGCAAAAGCTACCTAAGTCTCATATCACATAATCGTTCACTCTCGAGCTATCGACGGGCCTGCTCACACAAGCTGTCAGTCAAGACGTAGCCACACAGTGCTGCTCACACAAGCTGTCAAGTATCTGCAACATATACCGGGATACTCAACCACTAGTAGGACGTACAAGTCCAGCACCCGGATCACACAATCACTTAACACGTAATGACCCTAGTGACATGTCACTTGTATCCTACCATATTCTTAAGGTTCAAACAGGATTTCTGCTTGTCGATTCGCCTTCGAACTCGTTCTTAGGATCATGCTCATTCTCAAAATCAAACATACAATTCATGCAATATTAAAGCATTTAAATACAATTATTCTGAAGCATATTTTTAACATACGAACTTACCTCAGTACAAAATGGATAATTGTTTGATTTAGTCCACGACTTTGTTCTTTCCACGGTCTAGGTCAGAACCTCGTCTTTCTTGATCTATAATACAACATTTAACTTATTCAATCATCACATTATTCAATTTAATCCCAAAAACACCTTAGGGCAAAATTTATATTTTTGTCCCTAACTTTTCAACTTTTTACATTTTAGTCCCTAGGCTCGTAAAATTATTTTCATTCAATTTCATCACATCCAAGCCTAGCCAAACCTATTTCTTGCTCATAAAAACCCATATTTTTCATTTATTCACATTTTTATACACATTTTACATCTTTTACAAATAGGTCCCTATTTAACATTTTCATCAAAAATCACTTAGTAAATGTTGTTTATCTAACACCAAACATACATTTTCTACCATTAGACATCAAAATACACAAACGGTCAACATGGGTAAAATTTTAGACTTTGATTTTCTTTCAAATTAGTCCTTGAAATAGCTAAATCAAGTTACAACAATCACAAAAACATAAAAATCATTAAAAACAAGACAAGAACGAACTTACAATCGAGCTTGAAAGTGGCCAAACCCTAGCTATGGAGAACCTTGTGAATTTTGGCCATGGGAAGCCTAATTTGAGAAGATGACATCTTTTTATTTGTTTTATTTGTCTTTATTTACCAAATGACCAAAATGCCCTTAATGCCTAACTTCAAAATTTTACCCATCCATGTCCATTTTCGTCCAACTTATAGTATAATGGTCTAATTACCTTTTAAGGACCTCCAATTTAAAATTTCATTTCAATTAGACACCTCTAGCATCTAGAACACACATTTTTCACCTATTACAATTTAGTCCTATTAGTCAAGTTAGACACTCTATCGATAAAATTTCTTAATGAAATTTTCACACAATCATTCAATCATGCTGTAGACCTTAAAGAAATAATAAAATTAACATTTCTACTTCGAATTTGTGGTCCCAAAACCACTATTTTGGTTTGACCCTAAAACGGGTTGTTACATTAAAACCATTTGTATTCAATCATAAAGTCCCTAATGTGAACCTGTGAGGCCCAAAACATGCTTTGGAAGTGGTTTGGGGCTAAACCAACAACTTAGGAAATTTTTACAAAACTTAGAAAATTTTTGCTATGAACAGGGGTCACAATCCCTGTGGTTTTGGACACGCCAGTGTGGGCAGGCTGTGTGGTCACACACGCCCGTGTCCCTAACCCATGTAACTCTCTATTTTGTAATGCATGAACAAATTGAGATCAGACGGCCAAGTCACACGCCCGTCTGCTAGGCCGTGTGGTTAATTTAATTTTCACAAAATAGGAGCAAACTTCACACGGTCGGGATACATGTCTGTGCTTGAGGCGTGTCCCTCACACGGCTGAGACACACGCCCATGTCTCTACCCGTGTGCTCAATTCTAAGCATTCTGTTTCTCAAAATTAAGGTGCAGGGGACACACAGCCAAAACACATGCCCATAGGGCAAGCCGTGTGTCACACATGGCCTAGACACACGCCCGTGTGTCTACCTATGTGGTCAAAATAAAGGCTGTTTGCCAAGCCATTTGTCACCCTCATTTACACCTACACATGCACAAGTTCAAGGCATAATTCATAGCACACTTGGACAACCAACACATCCATAAAACAAGGCCAATTTATGTCATTTCATTATTCACACTCAACATGTTTTCAACATCATATTCTACCAAACCAATTCACACCAAACTCACATTCCACAAGTTTTAACATGGCTACCCATAACATGCATCATTTTTCGTAGTTTTCCTAGCATGCCAATGAACCAATCTTAACCATTCAACAACAAACCCATTAAGCTTCAACCATTTATCAAGCATTTATAAACCACATCACACAAGAGATAGTTGCACATGCATGCATAATGACACATATAACAAAATGACCAAGTCCTTATACATTCCATATTCTCAAAATATTTAAAATCATCAGTACCAAAAATAACCAATTTGATAGTGTGATGCGAACTCCGACGATCTCCAATCTGAGATAGCTTGGTGACACTATAAAACATGGAAAATAAAATGGAGTAAGCTATATAGCTTAGTAAGCTCGTATGAAAGAAATAAGCTAACCTTACCATACATTAACATGCAAGTAACATAACATAAGATAATGTAATTTACCAAAATCTCATGATCATAATTCACTTCCATATCGCAACTTACCTTGAAATCATCATTTCACGAATTAATAATCATAAGCTTTAAGTACATACCTGTACCATCTCGTAAGAACTTCATACTTAGTCTCATCATCGTTATACTTAGTCTTATCGTCATTATACCCAATGAACCACTTGAAATAATAATATTGGATACTCGGGAAACCTTGTACACAAGGTGCCACATATGTAGCCATTGCTACCTCTATCTCATAACATATAAATGCTCGCTCTCGAGCCATTAATGGGCCTGCTCACACAAGCTATCAGTCAAGACGTAGCTACTCAATGCTGCTCACACAAGTTTTCAAGTAATCACAACATATACTGGTATACTCAGCCACCGGTAGGACGTATAGGACTAGCACCTGGATCACAAAACATAAACCCTAGTGACATGTCACTTGTATCCTAATTTATTCCTAAGGTTTGATTGGGATTTCTTGCTTGCCAAATCATCATCAAATATGTTCGTAAGGTCGATTACACAATTCATGCATAAATTAAAGCATTTAAAACACATTTAAAGTAAAATTATTTAACATACGAACTTACATCGTTACAAAAACGGCCAAAAGGACCTATTCATCAAATACTTTATTTTTCCTTCGGTCTAGATCCGAACTTCATTTTTCTTGATCTATAATATCAAGTTTAACTTATTTAATCATCACATTATTCAATTCAGCCCAAAAACACATTATGGCAAAATTTACATTTTAGCCCTTAACTTTTCAACATTATACAATTTAGTCCCTAGGCTCGTAAAATGAATTTCATTCAATTTCATCACAACCCAAGCCTAGTCGATTCTTATTTATACTCATAATAGCCAACATTTTTCATTTATTCACACTTTTCTACACCTTTTATAGACTTTTACAAATAAGTCCCTGTTTGACATTTTTACCGAAAATCACATTACAAATGTTGTTTAACTAACAACGAACATGCATTTTCTACCATCAAACATCAAAATACATGCACATCAAACATGGGTAAAATTTTATACTTTAACTTTCTTTCAAATTAGTCCTTGAAATAGCTAAACCAAGTTATAATGATCTCAAAAATATAAAAATCATTAAAAACAGGGTAAGAACGGACTTACAATCGAGCCTGGAAGTTTGGCCAAAACCCCAACTATGGTTTCCCCCAAAATTTTGGCTATAATAGACTAAATTGAAGAAGATGGAATCTTTTATTTAGTTATTTTGGCTTTATTTACCAAATTACCTATTTACCCCTCACTTAAACTTTGAAGTTTTACCTACTCCATGTCCATTTTTGTCCATCCAAAAGTATAATGGTCTAACTACCATTTAAAGATCTCTAATTTAGACTTTCATGACAATTTACTACCTTTAGCCTATAGAACTCAAATTTTGCACCTATTGCAATTTAGTCCTTCTAGTCAAATTGAGTACTCAATCGATAAAATTTCTTAACAAATTTTCACGCAATTGTTCTATCATGCTGTAGACCTTAAAAAATAATAAAATAAATATTTTTACTTCAGATTTTCGGTCCCAAAACCACTATTTCGGTTTGACCCAAAAATAGGCTGTTACAAGCTTTTTATGAGCTTCATGTTAAATTGGCTCTTAGTGAGCTTCCCGATAGTGCTCACTTGAACTTCCCTATATATAGCTATTCGGAGCTTCCTATTACATGGCTCCTTGTGAGCTTCCTGATAGGTTCTTTGTGAGCTTCCCGATATGATTCTTTTTGAACTTCCCGATTATGGCTCTTATGAGCTTCTCATTTTATAGCCTGAATAAGCTTCCCGATAGGCTCTTTATGAGTTTTCCGAAATGGCTTTGTATGAGCTTCCCGTTATAAGGCTCGAGAGTGTGCTTCCCGATTATGTGCTCTAAAGAGTATCCTCGTACATGAATTGATGTATCAATGATAAGTACATATTGTGTACTACCTCTGTATTAATTGATATTTCAATGATTCAATGGATAAAACTCTTGATATGATAAAATATGAGAATTAAATGAATTATATTTTGAATATCCCCAAAATACTTAGAAATGGAAGTATGATGCACTCATATCTATTTTCTTGATAATTATATAAAATTTCATGGCTAACTTGTTTGGTGTGAGTATGTGTCTAGGCAATTGGCCATATAGTGTTGGATGCATGCCTGTATGCTAACTTTAAATGAATATGATTGGTAAGTTAATTTCCTATTATACGAACTTACTAAGCATTAAATGCTTATTCTATTTTATAATACTCAGAAGCTCGTAAAGGTTGGAGATCAGTTGGAGCATCATCACACTATCCTCCAACTTGTTTTGGTATAAATAGGAAACTTACGTTGGGATAATGACATGTATAGGCTAATGGTGACAAGTAAGGGTATGTAAATGTTTTGGTTGTAATTAGCCATTGGAATGGCTAGTGATAACATATTTAATATATTTATGCATGAAGTTATATCATGTTTGGTATGTGAGTATGCTTGAATTAGTAACTTAGATATAATCACACTTGGGTAAGTATATAATTAAAAAAATGTAAGATGAATACTTGAAAGTGTGAGCAAACATGCCATGTATAAAACTTGAATATTAGTTTGATTTATATGCTTTGAATTGGTTGTTGAATATATTGAAGTGTAGATGTAGGTGCAAGGTAAAAAGGGTGAGAAATAAGGCTTAGAAAATGGTGTTATTTTGTCCACACGCACACGGACGTGTGTCTCAACCGTGTGTGACACACCTCCATACGCACGGGTGTGTGGTTTGGTCATGTGTCCCCTGCATCTTAAAAATTGAGAAACAGAATGCTCAAAATTGGTCACGCGGATAGAGACACAGGCGTGTGTCTCAGTTGTGTGCAACACACGGCCCAGCACACAGGCGTGTGTCTTGGCTGTGTGAATCTTGCACCTATTTTTGAAATTTAAATTGTCTACACGGCCTAACATATAGGCATGTGGCTGGCCGTGTGACCCAAGTCAGCAGCTATCCTAAATTGAACATGGGTTGGGACACAACCGTCTGCCTCACATCGAATGCCCATACAGCCTTAGACACAGGCATGTCATTGGTCGTGTGAACCACACGGCCTAGCCACATGAGCGTGTGTCCTCTACACCTAAGAAAAATTTTGAGATTTTGCCAAAAAATTTATGTGATTTCGGTTTAGTCCCGACTCGATTCTAATATGCATTTTGGGCCTCGAAGACCCATATAAGGGACATTATGATTGATTATGATTGAATTTCAGAAATGAATAGTAAATGACATAAATTAATTGTAATTGAATTATAAACTCCGGTAATGCTCCATAACCCTATTCTAGTGATGGATACGAGTTAGGAGTGTTACATTTATTGGTATCAAAGTTACGGTTTAGATAATTCTCAAAATAATATAGCAAGTACGATTTTAGTTGTATATGCCATTATATAATTTGTGATAGTGTGATATGTCCTGACCATTTTAAATGTGTTTTTCATATAGTAATGTCGTCCAACTGAGCTAAAGCTAAATCCGAGGAAGTTGAGAGCAATGCTTTTGCTTCAAATTAAAGAGCTACATCTAGTAGTAGAAGGCCCGAATCTGAAGGACGAGGTGAGAAGGCAAAAAAAGCCTTCTTTCAAATGAGGAATGAGTGGTTCACAGAATTCTTGAGAACAAATCTTGATGTACAACAACCTCCCCCTCCTACTCCTCAAGTGGTTCCTGATATGCCACAAGGTATAGAACTTGTTAGAACTGGTAAGCCTTCGGTAGATAAAATCTATAAATATGGGGCAGAAGCATTCAGGGCTACTGCCGATGATGATCTGGAAAGGGCTAAATTTTGGTTAGAAAATACAATAAGATTTTTAGATGAATTGTCTTGTACACCTGAAGAATGCCTGAAATATGATGTATCTCTGCTAAAAGACTCAGCCTATCAGTAGTGGAATACCATTATTTCTTTTGTACCGAGGAAAATGCTACATGAGAATTTTTCCAAACAGAATTAAAAAAAGAAGTACATTAGCCAAAGAATGTATTTCGATCGAAGTTGTTATGTGTAAATGGTCTGAAGAGGGATTAAATGAAGGCATCAAGTTGTTAGTTGGAATTCTAGAATTAAAATAATTTGTTGTACTGGCTGACCGAGCACATAAAGCTGAAGAACTAAATAAAGAAAAGAGGCAGGCAGAGATGGAAGTCTGAACTTCAAGTAAAAGAATTATGGGTAAGTCACAATCATCGGCTTCAAAGAAATCAAAGAAATATCATGATCGTTCTATCACATCTGTGGGATATTCTAGGAGAGACCGAGGCTCTCAACGCTTTAATCTGAGATCTTCATCTCCACCCGTGACAAGTGTTAGAAGTGTTGGATGTCCTAAACCAAGATGCAAACATTGCAATAAATTGCATTTCGGTAAATGCCGCATAAAAAGCAGAGCTTTCTTTAGGTGTGGTTCTTTTGACCATTATCTCAGAGACTGCCCAGAAAAGCTTGAAAAAGATACTGTTCAGACCTCTAGGTCAAAGAATCCCGCCTCGAGAGGTAGACCACCCCGTCACCCTAATAATGTTAGTGGTAGTCGAGTTGTAACAAAAGATTTAACAGTTAAATCTGAAGCACAAGCACCGACGGGAACACATGATATACGTGTACAAGACGATGCTTCTTCACTTGATGTTATTGCTGATACATTTCTCTTCTTGATACTGATATTACTGTTTTAATTGATCCTGGTTCAACACATTCATACATATGTACAAATTTAGTGTCTGTTAAAAATTTACTTGATGAGTTCACTGAATTTATGGTTAAAGTTTCAAAACCTCTATGTTATGGTGGATAAAGTTCATAAAAACTATTCGTTGATGGTAAATGGCTATTGTTTCTCGACTGATCTGATGTTACTTCCTTTTGATGAATTTGATGTAATTTTGGGAATGGACTGGCTAACTCAACATGATGCAGAGGTGAATTGTAAACAAAAATACATTGTGTTGAAATATTAGAATGGTGAATTACTTCATGTTGAATCTGATAAACTAGATGGGTTATCTAATGTAATCTCAACTATACCAGCACAGAAATATGTCAGAAAAGGTATGATGCTTGTAACACCCCAAACCCGGTCCGGACGTTATGACCAAATCTAGCGCATCACATTGAAGTGTTTTAGCGAAAACCATGTTTTCATTGAAAACTTTTCTTAAAATAAAAGAAACCTTAATTAACTTATAAAAACTCTTTTTATTTTTCAATCACGAAAACCTATTTAAAACATATGATTTTATGAAAACCTTTCACTTTAAAATTCTGTTACGGAAGCATAGAAAAACATACTATGATTTAGCAAACCCATGTTCAACATTTCGTAATTACAACACATGAAAATAAAACCCAAATAATAACAAAATGGAAGCCTTATTACAATCTGGCAGGAAAAGTACTTAATAAAATAGACACTTGTATGCTTTTAAGAAAAAACACGTCCATGTTGCCTTGCTAGCTGGCCACCCAGAGTCCCTCCAAACATCGAACCTTCTACTGAGCATCACCTGAAAATAAAATAAAAGAGGGGGTGAGTTTTTGCAAACTCAGTGTGTACAACCCTCAACCAGCAACAAGCATTCAATAAACATCATACATCATATGCAATGCAATCCCATCCCAATAATCCATCTGCTACACACCAACTCCGTCTCTTGTCACACCATGTGGGGATATAAATATTGACCCACCCATCCGTCATATCTATGGTAGCCTGATTGCGGAACAACCTACATCTCCACATTGGGCTTAAAAGCTGTCGGTGGATCCACGATTGTCAAGCAACCATGCGATCCTCATATAATTCCTCCATTCCATGATTCCTAACCCCTATGCAACCTAAGCAAAATATCCTATGTATGCATGTCACATCCATAAAACTTACATTCAACACCTAAGGGTATTTTGGTCATTTTTACCCTTAGGGGAATTTCGGTAATTTTCCCTTTCTTTACGATTTTCACTTGCCTTGGCCCATTAACAAATCCCATGAGCTAAGATGAATGAATACCATGCACTAGGTAGGATTCCAGAGAAGAGGAGGTGAGTCATTAAGACCGCTTAAGTACCAAGCTCTCTTTAGATCCAATCCTAGACATGCATATACCGGTTGCCACACCTTAACCCTTTGACTTGTCCACAGTCACAATTAATTAATTAAGTTTTACGTAGTCATCATATACTAGGCCCAAAACCCCTTACAAAGCCCAGTCAAATCCACATACCTGCATATGGCCAACTAGACCCAGTCACATTCATATGGCACATTAGGCCAAAATCACTTGTATATGGCCCATTAGGACCAAATCACATTATACATATACTCACATACAAATTTCTATCACATAGCATCAATTATCAAATTTTGCCTATTATAGGCCCAACAACTCGTCAGGCCCATTAAGCCTCTTCTGGCCCGGTTGGCCAATTCACAGCCCAAGTCCATGAAATCGCCCATAGGCCTCAGAAAACCTATTGGTTTCCTCCTCACGAGTGTTCATGCACTCACAAGACCACCGTAGCCCAACTTTCAGCTTTTCGGCATTTCGACTTTTTGGCTTTTTGGCATTTCAGCTTTTGCCGATTTATTATGTGTGTGTAGTGTATGTACACACCTGGTAAGCAAGCGTACTGCGATTCCTTTAGTCACCAACCTACAAATGATATCACCCTTCAATTAACCACATGCTTAATACATATCTTTACTAAAATCGAAACCTCACCTTAACCTTACCTTGCGCGATAAGTATAACAACCCCTTCTTAAATCACTAACCACAATCAACTCCTAGATCTGCATCAATATTAACTGTTAGAAACCAGAATAATAGGTGATTCATATCCAACACAAGTCCCCTTACCTTAACTCTGACTATTTGGCCAACTAAGATTAAGAGTACTTACCAAAGCCCCTTACCTGAAGAGCAAATCGGCAGGGATCAAAAACTAAGATTCGATACCTATTCCTACCCAAAACTGATTAGAAGAAGTGAGGAACAATAATCGATACTTTAGCAAAAATTGATTGAAAAAGCAAACACTTACACTAGATTCGGTCAAAGAGTATTCGGCCAAGAAAGTTTCTGCCCTTTGCGATTTTGTATGGCAAAAGAGAGTTATTCGGCTCCAAGGAAAAAGAAAGAAAATTCGAAAATAAAGTAGAGGAAGAATGGAAATTGGAACAAGAAAAGAAAGAAAGAAGTAAGGCTTTTTGGCTTTTTGGATCTTGAAGAGAAAAGGGTTTCCGGTAACAAGATAAAAAAGATTTCAGCATTAGCCTGGCAACCTTGCCTTTGGCACCTATTTATAGCCCTTATAGCCGAATTTCTCATGACTAAATTCCCCATTCGGCTCCATCACTTCCCCCTTCTCATCTTCTCGTTTTTCTCCCTAATAACTCCCCAATCTATTTCCTAACTTTTCTTTTCTGAACACTCCCCTTAGAGCCCATCTTCACGCCACTTCCAATCTTCTACAAGGCCAAAATTAAACTTCTAAAAATACTAAGCTAGGATTCGAACCTTGGATCTTCTTGCTAGCCACTAATGCCACCTCCCTACAATCTAAGTGGCGTTAGTTAGCCACTCCTCCATTTGGCTTTTTGATGCCCTTTTTCCCTTATATTTATTTAAAAGCCCAATAGCTTGCCATCAGGGTTCCTTTAATAATTATACTATAATTCTTTCTACCCCTAGATTCGAACTCAACCCTTGACCCAAACCTACTATCGCATAATTAACACTTAACCTGAGTTGCTAAGTACAAAAAGAAAATTTTGAGATTTCGGGATTTTTGGGGCGTTACAGTGCTTATCTAGCATATGTTTTGGACACTAAAGTATCCAAATCAAAGATTAAGTTTTGTGAGTTTCTTGATGTGTTTTCGAAAGAATTACCGCTAATCAGAGAGGTGGAACTTTCTATAGATCTTATTCCTAGAACAACTCCAATATCTATAGCACTTTATCGAATGGCCCTAACAGAGTTATAAGAGTTGAAAGCACAGTTGCAAAAATTGACAGATAGGGGCTTTACTTGACCAACTGACAGATAGGGGCTTTACTTGACCTAGTCATTCACCTTGGGATGCACCGGTTATGTTTGTAAAAAAGAAAGATGGATCGTTGAGGCTGTGTATTGATTACAGACAGCTTAACAAGGCTAAAATCAAGAACATGTATCCTTGCCTCGAATTGATGATCTGTTTGATCAGTTGAAAGGTGCCACTATGTTCTCTAAAATAGATCTCCATTCTGGATAGTATCAGTTGCGAGTGAAAGACTCAGATGTATTGAAGACAACTTTCAGAACCAAGTATAAACACTATGAGTTTCTTGTGATGTCATTTGGTTTGACAAATGCTCCTGTGGTATTTATGGATTTGATGAATAGAATTTTCAGAAAGTATTTAGATAGATTTGTGGTGATATTTATTGATGATATTCTGGTATACTCTCGAGATGAAATTGAACATGCTGATCATCTAAGAATTATGTTGCAAAATCTGCGTGAGAAACAATTATATGCCAAATTCAGTAAATGTGAATTTTGGTTTCGAGAAGTTGGTTGCCTTTGACATATATATCTGCTGAAGGCATCAGAGTGGTCTCGAATAAAATTTCAACTATTGTTAACTGGAAACCACCGAAAAATGTGTTAGCAGTCAGAAGTTTTCTGGGATTAGCCGGTTACTATCGAAGATTTGTACAAGGTTTCTCGATGATGGCCTATCCAATGACTCGTATGTTGTAAAAAGATTTGAAATTTGACTGGTCTGATAAATGTCAGTAAAGCTTTGACAGAATAAAAGCCTTGTTGACTGAAGCACCAATGCTAGTTCAGCATGAGTCGGTAAAGAATTTGTAATTTATAGTGATGCATCCTTGAATGTTTTAGGCTGTGTATTGATACAAGAAGGTAAAGTAATAGCTTATGCTTCTAGACAACTAAAACCACATGAAAGAAATTTCCTGATACATGATTTGGAGCCAGCAGCTATTATATTTGCATTGAAAATTTGGCAGCATTACCTGTTTGGTGAAAAATGTCACATATTTATAGATCACAAGAGCTTAAAGTATCTGATGTCGCAAAAAGACTTGACTCTGAGACAACGTAGATGGCTTGAGTTATTAAAAGATTATGATATAGTTATTGACTATCATCCGGGAAAAGCCAATATGGTTGCTGATGCTCTAAGTAAAAAATCCCTGTTTGCCTTACGAGCAATGAATACTCGATTGTCGTTATCTAATGATAGTTCAATCATAGTTGAGTTAAAAGCTAAACCTATGTTTTTGCAGTAAATTTCTAAAGCTTAGAAAATAATGATGAACTACGAACTAAATGGGTACAATGTAAGTTGAATTCTGATTTAGAATTTCAGATTGAGTCTCATGATTACTTGTTATTTAGAGGCAGAATATGTGTACCGAGGAATTCAGAACGTTTATTGAAGATTTTGAACGAAGCTCATAATGGTACTATGACTATTCATCCAGGAAATAACTAAATGTACAATGACTTGAAAAATATGTACTGGTGGCCGGGAATGAAACAAGATATTTTTGAATTTGTATCTAAATGTTTGATATGTCGACAAGTCAAAGCTGAACATTAGGTACCTTTAGGATTACTATAACCAGTTATGATACCGGAGTAGAAATGGGAAAAGTTACTATGGATTTTGTATCGGGACTACCCCTATCTCCGAAAAAGAAAGATGCCATCTGGGTAATCGTTGACCGTTTAACAAAGTTTGCACACTTTATTCCAGTACGTATGGATTTCTCTTTGGATAAATTGGTTGAATTATATGTTTCCGAGATTGTCAGACTACATGGAGTGCCAGTTTCCATTATTTCAAACAAAGATCCTAGATTTACATCTCGATTCTAGAGCAAATTACAAGAAGCACTGAGTACACATTTACATTTTAGTACTGCATTTCATCCTCAGACTGATGGTCAATTTGAACGTGTAATATAGATTTTAGAGGATATGCTCTAGGGTTGTGTTTTGGAATTTGAAGGTAACTGGGAAAAATACCTACCTTTGATTGAATTTGCATATAATAATAGTTATCAGTAGAGCATTAAAATGGCACCATATGAGGCTTTGTGTGGTCATAAATGTAGAACTCCGTTGTACTGGAAAATGCTCAGTGAGAAAAAGATACACGAATTTGATTTAGTCTGTGATACTAAAGAAAAGGTAAAGGTGATTCATGATAGTTTTAAAGCAGCCTATGATCGTCAAAAGTCCTATGCTGATCTTAAACGAAAAGAAATAGAATTTTAGGTCGGTGACAAGGTATTCTGAAACGTATCATCTTGGAAGAAGTTCTCTGGTTTGGTCGTAAAGGAAAATTGAGTCCATGGTTCATCGGACCATCTGAGATTATTGAACGAATTGGACCTGTTGCATACAGGCTGGCATTACCACCAGAACTCGAAAGAATTCACAATGTTTTCCATTTATCTATGTTACAACGATATCGGTCAAATCCCTCACATATCATTTCTCCAACAAAAGTTGAAATTCAGCCTAACATGACTTACAGTGAGGAACCAATTAAAATTTTGGCATGTGAGATGGAAGAATTAAGAAACAAAAATATGGATTTAGTAAAAGTTCTTTGGCAAAGACATGGTACAAAAGAGGCTACTTGGGAACTGGAGGATACCATGAGAAAGAAATACCCGAACCTTTTCATTGGCAAGATTTTCGAGGATGAAAATTTTTTAAGGGGGAGAGTTGTAACAACCCAATTTCAATGAAATCAGAACAGTGGTTTCGAGGCCACAAATCCGAGTCAGAAAGAAAAATTATTTTAAAGTTATTGCATGATCTGCATTATGATAGGAAAGTTAAATAAAAATTTTGATAAGAAAATTTTTACCGATTTCATGATCAATTATAGAAAGGACCAAATTGCATAAAAATACAAAAGTTGAATTCTAGTAGATAGAAGGATTAAATAGCTATGGAATTCATTTGAGGTCCTTATATGGTAATTAGACCATTAAGAAAAAGTTAGTAGATATTTATGATGAATCATCCATGGAAAATTAGAAAAAAAAGGACTAAATTGAAAAGTGGAAAAATTAAAGGATGATAAATAAATTAAATAAAAATATCATATTATTATTATCATCTTCTTTCCCAAAAATACATGGAAACCCTAGGAAAGAGAAAAACAAGCTTTCTTGGTTTAATTGGGTAAGTAATCTTGTATCATTTTTAGTAATTTTTATATTTTCGAGACCGGAATAGCTTAATCTATCTATTTTGGGGATTAATTTGTAAAGATATCAAAGTATAGAAATTTTTCCATGGATGTAAGTGCTGAAATTTTGAAATATATGGTAAAAAATGAAAGGCTGTTGATAGATAAACAACTTTTATCAAGTGAATTTTTCATGAAATTGTGATTTAGGGACTAAATTGTTAAAATGTAAAATTCATGGAAAATTTTTGACTTTTATGAAATATATGTGCTGTAAATATTATATGTAAAAATCGGTTAGGCTTGGAATAAGAATTAAATTGCATAAATTTCATTTTTCGAGCCTAGGGACGAAATCGTCATTAATGAAAAGTATAGGGGCAAAATAGTAATTTTTCCTAGGATGTGAATTGAATTAACTTGAGTATGAAATGGATGAAATTGATGTTAAAATCTTTTATATAGATCTTGAAAGACCTAATACTGAGTTGGATCGAGGAAAACAAAAAGTTTCAAATTAGTATATTCTCTAATACGAACAAGTATCGAGGTAAGTTCGTGTAACTAAATTGTGTACATTTATATGTTTGAATTAAATGTTGTATATTTGAATTGTATAATTGCCATGTATATGAAATTGATTGAATGTCTAGTAATGCCCGATAAATGTTAAGTCCCATTTGAACAAATGAAAATCGATGGATACAAGTTTCCCGTAATGGTTGTGGTCTTGCATATATTGTAAACACGTCATAACTTGAAAGAGTATCCCATATTAGCCTTCTCGAGATTCCTATATAAGGTTCTTGTGAGCTTCCTGTTATAGCTCTTCGGAGCATCCCGATAGGTTGTGATCCTACATTTGTTCTGAACACACCTTAGCTCTTATGAGCATCTCGATTATAAGCTCTTCATGAGCTTCCTGTTAAATTGGCTCTTAGTGAGCTTCCCGAAAGTGCTCGCTTGAACTTCCCGATATATGGCTATCTAGAGCTTCCCATTACATGGCTCTTTGTGAGCTTCCTAATAGGCTCTTCGTGATCTTCCCAATATGGTTCTTTGTGAACTTATTGATTATGGCTCTTATGAGCTTCCCATTATATAGCTCGGATAAGCTTCCTGATAAGCTCTTTATAAGTTTCTCAAAATGGCTCTGTGTGAGCTTCTTGTTATAAGGCTCGAGAGTGTGCTTCCCTATTATGTGCTCTAAAGAGTACCCCCGTATATGAATCGATGTATCAATGATAAGTACATCTTATGTACTACCAGGGTATCCATCGATATTTCAATGATTCAAAAGATAAAACTCTTGATATGAGAAAATATAAGAATTAAATGAATTATATTTTGAGTATCCTTGAAATACCTGGCAATGGAAGTATGATGAGCTCATCTCTATTTTCTTGATAATCATATAAAATTTCATGGCTAACTTGTTTGGTGTGAGCATATGTCTAGGCAATTGGCCATATAGTTTCGGATGCATGTTTGTATGTTAACTTTAAATGAATATGATTGGTAAGTTAATTTTCTATTATACGAACTTACTAAGCATTAAATGCTTACTCTATTTTATAGTACACGGAAGCTCGTAAAGTTTGGAGATCGGTCGGAGTATCATCACACTATCCTCCATCTTATTTTGGTATAAATAAGAAACTTACTTTGGGATAATGACATGTATAGGCTAATGGTGACAAGTAAGGGTATGTAAATGTTTTGGTTGTAATTAGCCATTAGAATGGCTAGTGATAACATATTTAATATATTTATGCATGAAGTTATATCATGTTTGGTATGCGAGTATGCTTGGATTAGTAACTTAGATATAATCACACTTGGGTAAGTATATAATTAAAAAGGGGTAAGATGAATACTTGAAAGTGTGAGCAAACATGTCATGTATAAAACTTGAATATTAGTTTGATTTATATGCTTTGAATTGGTTGTTGAATATATTGAAGTGTTGATGTAGGTGCAAGGTAAAAAGGGTAAAACCTAAGGCTTGGAAAATGGCCTTCTTTTGTCCACACAGGCGTGTGTCTCAATCGTGTGTGACAAACAGCCATACGCACTGGCATGTGGTTTGGCTATGTGTCCCTTGCATCTTAAAAATTGAGAAACAGAATGCTCAGAATTGGTCACAATAGTAGAGACACGGGTGTGTGTCTCAGCCGTGCACACGAGCGTGTGTCTCAGCCATGTGAATCCTATACCTATTTTTGAAATTTAAATTGTCCACACAGCCTAACATACGTGCGTGTAGCTGGCCATGTGAATCCTAACCTATTTTTGAAATTTAAATTGTCTACACAGCTTAACATATGAGCGTGTGGATGGCCGTGTCAGTAGCTACCCTAAATTGAACACGGGTTGGGACATGGTCGTGTGCCTCACATCGAATGCCCACATGGCCGAAGACATGGGCGTGTCATTGGCCCTGTGAGCCACATGGCCTGGCCACACGGGCGTGTGTCCTTTGCACCTAAGAAAAATTTTGAGATTTTGCAAAAAATTTTATGTGATTTCGATTTAGTCTCGACTCGATTCTAATATGTATTTTGGGCCTTGAGAACTCATATAAGGGACATTATGATTGATTATGATTGATTTTTGAAAATGAATAGTAAATGACATAATTTAATTGTAATTGAATTATAAACTCCGATAATGCTCCGTAACCTTGTTCCAATGACGGATACAGGTTAGGGGTATTACATTGTGCTTGATGAATGGCTAAATTTGTTATGGTAAGATGTTATTTTAAGATGAGATAAATAAGCATTTGGTGGTTTGATTTATGATTGAATATTGGTATTTGTTATCTTCAATTTGAAGGATGATTGAATGAATTTTACTTGTGGTACATGTTTTAATTGGAAGGTTGTTGTATATGTTTGAATTGTGGTGCCAATGAGGGCACATTGGTTAGGCACATAGGATAGTTGTGAAATGGTATATTTTAGCATATTTAGTCACATTTTGAATAGGTTTGAATGTTGGTTATTGCATAGCTTGGAGCCCAAGCATTTGATTGTGAAATAACTTTTTATTTTGAAGGTAGGTTTGGGCATACATGGCCGTGTGCCCTACACAGTCATATAATATGGTCATGTGGTTGTTTAATTTTTGGTGCAGGATTGTCCACGTACTCTCAGAGAGTTACACGGCCTAGCGACACAACCATGTGACCGAGTTACACGGGAAAAAAAATTACATGATTTGCATGACCATGTTCTTAAGAAATACAGGCTGAGCCTTGTCACATGACCGTGTGATCCCTATTTACACATTTTACTCAAATTTTTGTAAAAGTTTCAATTTAACCGAGATTCGATCCTAATTTGTATTAAATGTTTAATAAGCTCGATTTGGGCCCAAATTGATTGATTAGCATGGAAATGATTAATAATGAATTATTTGGTTGCTATTAGATGCTTTTATGAAAATTGTTCAATGTTTATTATTGTAACACCCTATAGCTTGGGTCGGGCGACTAGACCAAGTATAGGGTTGTTACATTTATTTGAAATTTCTAAATATAAAAATAGCCCTTTGTATATGGCTCTCCAAGAGTTCAACTCTTGATTCCGCAATAAAGGTTGTATCACCCATTACTTGTAACACCCATAACCTGTATCTATCGCCAAAATAGGGTTACAGTGCATTACCAAAATTTACATAACAACTACAAAAATTTCATGTCATTTACTATTCGTATCCAAAAATAATCATACCATCCCTTGAATGGACCCTCGAGGCCTAATTTAAGCTTTAAGCTTTAGAAACAAGTTGAGACTAAACCAGAATCTCAGAGAATTTTTCACAAAATTTAAAATTTTTCTCATATATAGGGGTCACACGCCCGTGTGAGTAGGCCGTGTGGCTTACACGGCCAGATGACATGCCTATGTCTCAGGCCGTGTGGGCATTTTATGTGAGGTACACGGCCATGTTCCAGCCCGTGTCCTTACCCATGTAACTCTCTAACTTGTGCTACACCGCCTGCCACACGCCCGTGTGCTAGGCCATGTGGTCATTTTAATTTTCATAAATTAGGTGCAGGTTTCACACGATTAAGACACACGCCCATGTTCTAGGCCATGTATCTCACATGGCTGAGACACACACCCGTGTCTCCGCCCGTGTCCCAATTCTTAGCAATTTATTTCTCAATTTTAGGATACAAGGGACACACATGTGGTTTGGCCGTGTGTCTTAATTGGGTAAGTATTCTTGTCCCGTTTTTAGTAATTTTTATATTTTTGAGATCGGAATATCTTACTTTATCTATTTTGGGGATTAATTTGAAAATTTATCAAAATATAGAGGTTTTTTCATAGATGAATATGCTGAAATTTTGAAATTTATGGTAGAAAATGAAAGGTTGTTGACTGACAAACAACTTTTACAAAGTGAATTTTGATGAAATTATTATTTAGGGATTAAATTATAAAGATGTAAAAGTTATGGAAAATTTTTGAATTTTGTGAAATACATGTATTGTAAAAGTTATATAAAAATTTTGATTTGGCTTGGAATAAGGATTAAATTGCATGAATTTCATTTTCTGAGCCTAGAGACAAAATTGTCATTTATGAAAAGTATAGGGGCAAAATAGTAATTTTTCCTAGGATTTGAATTGAATTAAATTGAGTACGAAATGGATTAAATTGATGTTAAATTCATTTATATAGATCCTGAAAGACCTAATACTAATTTGTATCAAGGAAAACAAAAAGTTTCGGATTAGTAGATTTCGTATATGAACAAATATCGAGGTAGGTTCGTGTAACTAAATTGTGTACATTTATATGTTTGAATTAAATGTTGTTTATGTGAATTGTATAATTGTCATGTATGCAAAATTGATTGAATATTCGATAATGCCCGATAAATGTCAAATCCTGTTTGAATATATGAAATTCGATGGATACAGGACTTCCCGTATTGGTTGTAGTTCAGCATATGTTGCGGACGCACTACAACTCTTATGAGTGTCCTATTATAAGCCCTATCGAGCTTTCCGTATAAGGTTATTCCGAGCTTCCCGATAATAGCTCTTCGCAGTGTCCCAATAGGTTGTGATCCTACATTTGTTTTAGATACACCTTAGCTCTTATGAGCATCCTGATTAAAGGTTCTTTGTGAATTCCTGTTAAATTGGCTCTTTGTGAGCTTTCCAATAGTGCTCGCTTGAACTTCTCGATAATGGCTACCCGGAGCTTCTCGATATTGTTCTTTGTGAAATTTCCAATTCTCGATTATATAGCCCAGATAAGCTTCCCGATAGGCTCTTTAGGAGCTTCCCGAAATGGCTCTGTGTGAGCATCCCATTACAAGGCTCGAGAGTGGGTTTCCCGATTACGTGCCCTAATTAGGTACCCTTGTAAATGAATTGATGAATTATAGTAGTGTACACTAAAGTGTACTATAAGAGCGTATCCATTGATATTTCAAATAAATTCAACGGGTAAAGTTCTGACATGGCTAAACTAAACTTGAAATGATTTGTCATTAAAGTGTACATGTAATATGGAATAATGATATGGAAAGCATATGTATATGAAAGATATTAAATGATGAACTCATCCATGTTCTTGGTATTATGTGAATTATTTGACTAACATGATTGGTGAAGTTGTGTTTTGGGCTATAAGCCAAATTGCTTTGATGCATTATTGTGTGCTTATCTTAAATGTAAATATATGGTAAGTTAAATTCCTGTTATATGAACTTACTAAGCATTAAATGCTTACTAGGTTTTCTTTTCTCTATTTTATAGTGCTCGAAAGCTCATAAGGTTAAAGATTGGTCGGAGTATCATCACACTATCCTCCAGCTTGTTTTGGTATAAAGAAAAAACTTATTTTGACATAATGACATGTATAAGCTAATTTTACCAATGATGATATGGAAATGGATGCTTGTAATCTAGCCATTGGAATGGCTAGTAATGGAATATTTTGGTATGATAATATAAAGTTATATAATGTTTAATACATACATGTATAAGGTATGGTTAGATTGAATTAGGGTAAAATATATATATTCTTGCAAAAAGGTAAGTTTGACTATATCAATGTATATAATGTTATACTATACATATTAATGATGTTTTCTTAGTTTCATGCTTGAAATTGGTTGGTATATATGTACAAGTATTATTGTAGGTTATTGGCAAATTTGGGTGAGAAATAAGGCTAGGAAATGACCTTATTTTGTCCAACGGGTAGACACATGGACACGTGTCTTGACCGTGTGTGACACACAACCTGACACATAGGCATGTGGTTTGGCCGTGTGTCCCCTGCATCCTAAAATTGAGAAACAAAATGCTCAGAATTGGGTACACAGGCTAAGACACAGGTGTGTGTCTCAACTGTGTGAGATACACGGCCTAGAACACGGGCGTGTGTCTTGACCGTGTGAAACTTGCACCTAATTTGTGAAAATTAAATTGACCATATAGCCTAGCACACGAGCATGTGGCAGGCCATGTGGCAAAAGTTAGAGAGTTACACGGGTAAGGACACAGGCTGGAATACGGCCATGTACCTCACATCGAATGTCCACACGGCCTGAGTCATGGGCATGTCATCTGGCCGTGTGAGTAAGCCGTGTGACCCTTGTATATGAGAAAAAAATTTAAATTTTGCGAAAAATTCTCTAAAATTCCCGTTTAGTACTGGCTTATTTCTAAAGCTTAAATTGGGTCTCAAGGGTCCATTCAAGGGACGGTATGATTATTTTTGGATATGAATAGTAAATGACATGAAATGTTTGTAGTTGTTATGTAAATTTTGGTAATGCTTCGTAACCCTGTTCTAGCGACAGATACGGGTTAAGGGTGTTACATTTATTAGTATCAGAGCTACCGTTTAGCTGATTCTTAGACTAGTACGAGTTTAGCTATACATGCCATTATATAATTTGTGATAGCGTGATGTCTCTTGACCATTTTAAATGTGTTTTTCATATATTAATGTCATCCAACCAAGCTAGAGCTAAATCCGAGGAAGCTGAGAGCAATGCTTCAGCTTAGTTCAAAGAGCTGCATCTAGTAGTAGAAGGTCCGAATCTTAGGGCCGAGGTGAGGAGGCAAAAGAAGCCTTCTTTCAAATGATGAATAAGTGGTTTATAGAATTCATAAGAACAAATCCTGCTCTACAACAACCTCCCCCTCCTACTCCTCAACCAGTTCTTAAGATACCACAAAGTGCTAAACCTATTAGAACTGTTAAGCCTTCGGTAGATAAAATCTGTAAATATGGGGCAGAAGAATTTAGGGCTACTACCGAAGATGATCCAGAAAGGGCTGAGTTTTAGTTAGAAAATACCATCAGAGTTTTAAATGAACTATCATGTACACCAGTTGAATGTCTGAAATGTGATGTACCATTGTTAAAAGATTCGACTTATCAGTGGTGGAATACTCTGATTTCTATTATACCGAGAGAAAATGTTACATGGGATTTTTTCCAAATGGAATTTAGAAATAAGTATATTAGTTAGAGATTTCTAGATCAGAAAAAGAAAAAAATTTTAGAGCTCAAACAGGGAAGTATGGCAGTATCTAAATATGAACGAGAATTCATTAGATTGAGCAAAATATGCCAGAGAATGGGTTTCGGCTGAAACTGATATGTGTAAACATTTCGAAGAGGGTTTAAATAAAGATATTAAGTTGTTGATTGTAATTCTAGAATTAAGGGAATTTGGGGTATTGGCTGATCAAGCACACAAAGCCGAGGATATAAGTAAGGAAAAGAAGCAAGCAGAGAAAAAAGCTCAGGTTTTTGGTAAGATATTTATGACCAAGTTAAAATCATCTACTTTAAAGAAATCAAAGAAGTAAACCAAGATGGTTCCAAGATGTAGGGAGTGTTGGAAGTCTTAAACCAAGATGTAAACATTGCAATAAATTGCATTTCGGTGAATGCTGCATAAGAAGTGGAGCTTGTTTTAGATATGGTTCCTTTAACCACTATCTTAGAGACTACCCAGAAAAGCCTATAAAAGATATTGTTCAGAAGATTAGGCCGAGTGATCCTATCTCGAGAGGCAGACCATCCTGACACCCTGGCAATGTTAGTGGTAGCCAAGGTATGACAAAAGATTCAACAGACAAATTTGAAGCCAGATTACCGGCAATGACATATGCTACACGTGCAAGAGAGGATGCTTCTGCACTTGATGTTATTATTGGTACATTTTCTCTTCTTGACACTGATATTACTACTTTGATTGATCCTGGTTCAACACATTCATACATATGCACCAATTTAGTGGCTGTTAAAAATTTACCTGTTGAATTCACTGAATTTGTGGTTAAATTTTCAAACCGCTTAGGCTAGTGTGTTATGGTTGATAAAGTTTGTAAAAAAATTTCGTTGATGGCAAAGGGTTATTGTTTCTCAATTGATTTGATGCTACTGCCCTTTGATGAATTTGATGTGATTTTGGGAATGGATTGGCTAACTCAACATGATGCAACAGTGAATTGTAAACAGAAATACATTGTGTTGAAATGTCAGAATGGTGAATTACTCCATGTAGAATCTAATAAACTGGATGAGCTATTTAATGTGATTTCTACTATATCAGCATAGAATATATCATAAAAAGGTACGACGCTTACCTTGCTTATGTGTTAGACACTAAAGTATCTGAGTCAAAGATTCAGTCAGTGTTAGTTGTTTGTGAATTTCCTGATGTATTTTTGGAAGAATTACCCAGATTACCACCTGTTAGAGAAGTGGAATTTTTTGTAGATTTTATTCCAGGAACAACTCCTATATCTATAGCACCTTATCGAATGGCTCCAACAGAATTAAAAGAATTGAAAGCACAGTTGCAAGAATTAACAGATAGGGGTTTTGCTCGACCTAGTCAGTCACTTTAGGGTGCATCGATTTTGTTTGTAAAGAAGAAAGATGGATCGTTGAGGTTGTGTATTGGTTACAGACAGCTCAACAAGGTTACAATTAAGAACAAGTATCTATTGCCTCGAATTCATGACCTGTTTGATCAGTTGAAAGGTGCCACTGTATTTTCTAAAATAAATCTCCGTTCTGGATACTATCAGCTACGGGTAAAAGATTCTGATGTGCCAAAGACAGCTTTCAAAACCAAGTACTGACACTATGAATTTCTTGTGATGCTGTTCGGGTTGACAAATACACCTGCAGTGTTCATGGGTTTAATGAATAGAATTTTCAGACCATATTTAGACAGGTTTGTAGTGGTATTTATTGATGATATTCTAGTTTATTCCCGAGATGAAAATGAACATGCTAATCATCTGAGAATTGTATTGCAAACTCTGTGTGAGAAACAATTTATGCCAAATTTAATAAATGTGAATTTTGGCTACAGGAAGTTGCTTTTCTCGGATATATAGTATCTGCAGAGGGTATCAGAGTAAATCTGAATAAAATTTCAGCTATTATTAATTGGAAACCACCAAAGAATATGTTCAAAGTTAGAAGTTTTCTGGGACTAGCTAGATATTATCAAAAGTTTGTTAAAGGGTTCTCAATGATAGCTTCTCCGATGACTCGATTGTTACAGAAAGAAGTGAAATTTGAGTTGTCTGATAAATGCCAGCAAAGTTTTGACAGATTGAAAGCCTTGTTAACTGAAGCACATGTGTTAGTTCAACCTGAATCAGGTAAAGAATTTATAATTTATAGTGATGCATCATTGAATTATTTAGGTTGTATTTTGATGCAAGAAGGAAAAGTAATTGCCTATGCCTCTAGATAGTTAAAGTCGTATGAAAAAAACTACCCGATACATGATCTTGAATTGGCAGCCATTGTGTTTGCACTGAAAATCTGGCGGCATTACCTATTTGGTGAAAAATGTCACATATTTACAGATCATAAGAGTTTGAAGATTATAATGATGCAGAAAGATTTGAATCTGAGGCAGCGCAGGCGGCTTGAGTTATTAAAAGATTATGATTTGATTATTGACTATCATCCGGGAAAAGCCAATGTAGTTGATAATGCTCTAAGCAGAAACTCTTTGTTTTCTTTGTGACCAATGAATACCCAGATGTCATTATCAGATGATGGTTCAATTATAGATGAGTTAAAAGTTAAACCGACATTTCTGCAACAGATCTATGAAGCTCAGAAAGATGATAGTGAATTACAAACTAAACGAGAACAGTGTGAGTTGAATCTTGATTTAGAATTTCATATTGGGTATGATGATTGTTTATTATTCAGATCCAGAATATGTGTATCGAAGAATTCAGAACCTGTACAGAAGATTTTGAGAAAAGCTCATAATGGTACTATGTCTGTTCATCCGGGAAGTAATAAAATGTACAATGATTTGAAAAAGATGTACTAATGGTCAGGAATGAAATGAGATATTTCTGAATATATAGCTAAATGTTTGATATGTCAGCAAGTAAAAGCTGAACATCAATTGCCTTCGAGATTATTATAGCCAATTACGATATCGGAATGGAAATGGGAAAGAGTTACCATGGATTTTGTATTGGGATTACCCCTGTCTCCAGAGAAGAAAGATTTCATTTGGGTAATCGTCAATCGATTAACAAAATCTACTCATTATTTCGGTACGTATGGATTTTTCTTTGGATAGATTGGTCGAATTATATGTTTCAGAGATTGTTAAACCGCATGGAGTGCCTGTCTCTATTATTTCTGTAACATCCTGAATTAGGGTCTAATTAGAACAATGGTTTCGAGACCACAAATCCAAAATAAAAATGATTATTTTATGATTATTTGATGTTTCATTATATGATTGCATGCTTGTGTGAAATTTTCATGAGTAAATTCTATGCCTAAGATGTCCAATTTGACTTTTGGGACTAAATTGATTAAGTTGCAAAACTTATGTTCTAGAAGCTTTAAGCATGAAATTTGCATTAGATTATTAATTAGAGGTCCTTAAATAGTAATTAGACCAAATTTTAAAAATTTGGACAAAAATGGGCATGAATAGGAAAATTTTGAAAAGAAGGCCTTAAGGGCATTTTTGTCATTTGGTAAATAAAAGAATAAAAAGGAAAATGAAGTGAAAATCTTGTCCATCTTCTTCAAGCCATAGCTGAATTTTACAAGGGTTCCATAACTAGGGTTTTCAACTTTTCAAGCTTGATTGTAAGTGCTCCCTAGCCCCGTTTTTTATGTTCTTTGCATTTTTGAAGTCCCTTAAGCATGATCTATCCATTCCTACCATTATTTTGAGCTAGGGTTCATGCATGAAATTTGACCCATGTGTAACATGGTTGTATTTTGATGTTTAATGGAGGAATATGAATGTTTGATGTGTGATAAACATCTTTTGCTAAGTGATTTTTAGTGAAAACACCTAAAAAGGACTTGTTTGTAAAAGGTGTAAAAATGAGCAGTAGAAAGGTGAAATCAAGGAAAATATAGGCTGATATGAGATGGATTATAAATCGGCTAGGCATGGATAACGAAGAAATTGTATGCATTTCATTTTACGAGCTTAAGGACTAAAGTGTAAATAAGTGAAAAGTTAGGGGTAAAAAGGTAATTTTACCAAAGTATATATTATGAGTCGATATGAGTAATGTATGTATTGATAAAGTTAAATTTGACATTATAGATCAAGAAAAACATGATTCGGGTCTTGATCGGGGGAAGAACAAAGTTTACGAGGATTAGGCTTGTTTCTATCATTTTTGTATCGAGGTAAGTTCATTTGCAAATAATGCAACATATACCACACTTTAAATGCTTTAATATTGCATGTATGGTAAGTACATACATATTTAATGTGATGTTGTATCATGTTTTTATTGCCTAAATTGTATCATGAATTATGCTTTGATTTCTCCATGAATATGTGATTTGGTGCTATGAGTATTGAAATCAACGTTACAAGCAAGTTCTACAGAAATGTGGTATCGAGGAATACCGTTTGTACCTTAGGAATAGTTTAGGATACAAGTGACATGTCACTAGGAATTATGTAATTTGAACTCATTGATTTGTGTCTGAGTTCATGATATATGTGACATCCAAACTCATTGAGTTGTGGTCTGAGTTCGTGATAAGTATGACACATGTTTTGGCATCTGGGTACTGGTCTCGTATATGCTATTAAGGGTGAGGTAGTCCAGCATGTGTTGCGGATACCTGACGGCCTGCATGAGTAGTCCTATGAGTAGCTTGTAAGTGAGCAACATATGGTCTGAGATATGGAGTAGCATTGGCTACATATGAGGCACTTAGGTGCAAGTTTCTGATGTGTCCGATATTATTCCGAGTGTTCAACGGGTAGTTCAAGAGAAATTAAATGAGCAATCTTAATGATTGCATCAAGACAAAAAAGTAAGTTATTATGTGCAAGTGGCATAGGTATGTACGTCAAACTCATGCGAATGACATGAAATATGATGAGCTTGTGGTAAGAATGAACATATATTCATCAGATAAAATCCATATACAAATATCATCATCACATGTTTTAATATATCATTTATCATGTATCATTATTTTCTTGTATTTCAGACAGATACGTATAATAACTCATTTTATCATTCATATCTTCTCATGTCTAGAATTGTCACCGGTTGAATTTATTCGGAATATCAATAGATACGCAAGTAATGCACTCGAGGTGTACAAATCAGGATCCGTCAAATCATATCCAATGGTACCCATAAGGTGCTATAACCAAGAGTACACTCTCGAGCCACACATGTATACAACATGATTACCAATCCAAGCTAAATCTTTTTTATGACATATGCTCTAAGGAGCTTGATCTGGATTACCCGTCCGGGCTAAATCCTTTTCTTTTATAAGGTTAATAGGATTACTCGTTCGAGCTAAATCCTATCAGCAACAAATACAGGACCTCATTCATTTCGGGAAATCACATATCCATCGATTTTCCATTTTATTCAACTAGGATTTAAACATTTTTCTCAAGTATTATCGAGCATGTGATTATTTCATACATCCACAACATTCGTATAATTCAAATAAACACATTCCACATTGATTTCAAGCATATAAGTAACATTCTCATCGTTTATCCTTTATTATTTATCGAGTATTATCATTTAATTTTAAACATTTTTTTATTGGGCTTGATCGGATATGTAATAATTTCACATATTTATGAGATTTTTACAATTTACATAAACACAATCAATGCAAACATGTAAATAAACACAATTTAATTACACGAACTTACCTCAACAATTTTTGTGTACGTAAAATCTACTAATCCGACATTTTCCTCTTTCCTCTTTCTAGCTCTGAATTTGGTTTATCTGGATCTATACGAGTAAATTTTACATCAATTTCTCATATTTCATACTAATTTAGACTCAATTTACATCCTAGGCAAAATTACCATTTTACCCCTAACTTTTCCATAAATTTCTATTTCATCCCTAGGCTCAAAAAATAAAATTTGTGCAATTTACTCCCTATTCCAAGCATAAACAAAATCTCATTACAAAATTTATAGCATATGTATTCAAAAAAATTCAGCATTTTTCTTCAATTTCACAACTTTACATTTTAGTCCCTAAATCATGTTTTCATCAAAAATTACTTTGTAAAAGTTGTTTATCTATCAACAACCTTTCATTTTCTACCATAAATTTCTAATTTTCAGCATATACATCCATGACCCATTTTCCATACTTTGATAACTTCTCAAATTGATCCCCCAAATAGATAGATTAAGCTATCCCGGTTTCAAAAATATCAAAATTACTAAAAACAGGCCAAGGAAACTTACCCAATTTGGCCATGAAAGTTTCTTCTCTCTCTCTTAGGGTTTCCATGTATTATTTTGGGGAAGAAGATGAGTAAAATTATTTTTATTTCTATTTAATAATTTATCATCTTTTAATAATTTTGATTTCCAATTTAGTCCTTAGCCTTTTTTCTAATTTTCCATGGATGAATCATCAAAAAATATCTACTAACTTTTCATTAATGGTATAATTACCATATAAGGACCTCAAGTTTTAAATTCCATAGCTATTTATTCCTTCTAGCTACTAGAATTCAACTTTTTCATTTTATGCGATTTGGTCCTTCTCGTAATTAAGCACATAATCGATAAAATTTTCTTATCAAAATTTTCACATGACATTTCTATCATATTATGGACCATATAATAAAATAAAAATAAATTTTATTTTCGACTCGAATTTGTGGTCCTGAAACCACTCTTCCGATTTCACTGAAATTTTGGCTGTTACGACTCTCCCCCTTAAGGAATTTTCATCCTCGAAAATTTTAACAGTAAAGAGATTCCAACATTACTTTCTCATGTTTCCATTCGGTTCCCGGATAGCTTTCTCTCTATATTGTATCATTGTCAAAGAACTTTCACTAAAGCTACCTTTATAGTTTTCGTTTCTTTCATTTCACATGCCAGAATTTCAACCAATCACTCACTGTAAGTCATGCCAAGCTGAGTTTCAATCTCTATAAGAGAAATAACAGATGATGGGTTTGATCGATACTGTCATAACACATATATACATAAAACATTGTGAATTCTGTAGAACTTTGATAATAATACCTATCAATAAGCAACAGGTCCAATTCTTTTCAATAATCTTATATGACCCGATAAACCACAGAATTGATTTGCCTTTACGGCCAAATCGGGGAACTTTCTTCCATGGCAAAACTTTCAAAAATATTTTATTGCCAATCTGAAATTCTAGTTCTTTTCATTTTAGATTCACATCGAATTTTTGACGATCATATACTACTTTTAAATTGTCTCAGATCATTTTCATCTTTCTTCAGTTTCAAAGAATCAAACCTACTACATGTATATTTTCTCTCTGAACTCCGTCCAAAACACCGAAGTTTTATATTTGTGACCATATAAAGCCTCGTACAGTAAAAAATTTGTACTTGACTATTAACTGTTATAATAAGAAAATTCAATCAGAGGCAAATACTTTTCCCAGTTACCATCAAATTCAAGTACACAACATCGAAACACATCTTCCAAATTCTAAATCATATGTTCAGATTGATCATTCGTCTGAAAATGAAATACGGTACTAAAATGTAACCGTATACCCAGAGTTTTTTGTAACTTGTTTCAGAATCGAAATTTAAACTATACATCTCTATCAGACATAGCAAAAACTAGCACATCATATAATCTGACAATCTCAAAAATAGATAATTCAAGAAATCTATCAAGTGTGAAATCCACTCATTCCAGAATGGAATGTGCAGGCTTCATCAAACAATCGACAATTACTCAAATAGTATCTTTCGTTTTCATAGACAGGGATAATCATGATATAAAATTTATGGTAATTTTGTCCCATTTCCATTTTGGTACTTTCACTGACTATACTCATCTTGAAATTATAATCTCTATCTTGTTGATACATCCAGCATTTAAATATAGATTCAAAAAAACACCACATTTCATTTTGGGCTACCAGTCAATCTTTTTTCAAATTGTTGTGCATTTTATTATCATTTCCCAAATAAACAGACATAGTCCTACTGTGATCATTAATGTAAAATTTTCTGTAAAAATTCCAAATTCTTCAATACACAGGCTCTATCTCAAAATAACAGACAACTATCAAATTCAAATCTGCTATCCTGATTCAATAATTATTTCATTCTATACCCGTTTAACTTACAACTCTTTATCACTTTTTTGAGTTTTACTGTTCTCTTGTAGAAACATCAGTTTAACTCTGTGCTCAGCTAAAATTAAGCTATTTGTAACACCCCTTACCCGTATCCGACACCGGGACAGGGTCCGAGGCATTACTGAACTTAAACACAAGCAAACTTTCAAAACCCGGACATGAATTTCCACTCAAATGTAAAATTTTTTTTAAAACATTCATGTCGTCCCCTAGACGAGCCTACGAGGCTCAAAACATGCATTAGAGGTAGTTCGGGTCTAAACTGAAAACTTTAGAAAACTTTCAAAAGCTTATAAAATTTTTCATCAAAACAGGGGTCACACGCCTGTGTGGATTAGGACACGCCCGTGTGGGCAGGCTGTGTAGTCATACACGCTCGTGTACCTAACCCGTGTAACTCTCTATTTATGATGTCATCAACAAATTGATGTCACACAGCCAAGTCACACGCCCGTGTGCTTAGGCTGTGTCCTTCACAAGGCTGAGACACACGCCCATGTCTCTGCCCGTGTGCTCGATACTGAGCATTTTGTTCTGCAACATTTAAGGTGCAGGGGACACACGGTCGGATCACACGTCCATGGGGCAGACTGTGTGTCAAACACGGCCTAGACACATGCCCGTGTGTCTACCCGTGTGGACAAAAACAAGGCTATTTACCAAGCCATTTGCCACCCTTTTTCACACATGCACTCATATCAATTCAAAAGGCACAAAACATATCATACTTAGGCAACCAAACACTCACAACTAAGACAATAATATGTCATTCTCATGCCATCATTTATCATACTTAAAACATCATATTTATCATTCTCATTCCATCATTTATCATACTTAAAACATCATACTTAGCCTATTAAAACATATTAAAATCATATTCACAAGAGGGCATTAACACATGAATAGACTTGTAACCAACATAAGCCATCATTCGTGGCTATGTACAATTTGAACAATAATCCATTATAGGCCAACACATTTTGTAATATCCTGATTTTGGGCCTAGTCGGAATGGTGGTTTTGTGACCACAAAATCTGAGATAGAAATAATTATTTTATAATTATTTTGATGTTTATGACATGATTGCATGATTGTGTGAAAATTCCGTGATGAAATCCTATGCCTAAAGTGCTTAAATTAAAATTAGGGACTAAATCGAATAATTTGCAAAACTTGCATTCTAGAAGTTTCTAGTATGAAATTGTTTTGAAATATTAATTAGGAGGTCTTAAATAGCAATTTTACCAATTTCTAAGTTTATGGACAAAAATTGGACATGGATGGAATTTTTGGAAAGTTTAGTAGTAAGGGCATTTTGGTTATTTAGGTGTAAAATGAATTAAAATACAACATTAAAAGCCAATTTTGCTCATCTTCTTCACCATGGCCGAATATAGCAAGGAGAAACCATGGCTAGGGTTTTTCAAGCTTCCAAGCTCGATTGTAAGTCCATTCTAGCCCCGTTTTTCAAGTTCTTTACGTTTTTGGAGTCCCGGTAGCTCGATTTAGCTTATGCTAGCAATAATTTAACCTAGGGTTTATATTTGAAAAAATACCCATAGGTGAAATTTGTGTATTTTGGTGTTTTATGATAGAATATGAGGTTTTAAATTATGTTAGACAACTTGTGCTACTCGATTTTAAGTGAAAACGAGCAAAAGGGCTTGATCGGTAAAAATACCTAATAGTCATAAGTACATGTTAGAGTGAGAATTTGATGTTTCCATAGAAGGGAAAAATGATCAGCATGTCATAAAACATAAGAAAATAGGCTGAAGTTTAATTTACGAGCTTTGGGGAAAAAGTGTAAATATGCAAAAGTTTAGGGGCAAAATTGTAATTTTTCCAAAATATGATTTTGGGTCAATTTGAATAATGTGAGTCCTAATTAGACTATATTTTAAATGATAGAGCAAGGAAAATTGAAATTCGGGCTAAATGGGGGGAAAATACCAAGTTGTGGACGAAATGGTAAAAGTAGCCATTTTCGCATACTAGGTAAGTTCATATGTAAATGTTGGTAACATAGTTATTATTTTAAATGTTTTTATGTTATTTAAATGATATGATAATTATTATGAAATATTATACTCGTGATAATTGTTTGATAATATGTCAAATTATGTGATATACTTGGAAAATGTGAAATACTACCGAGTATCGGTATCGGTATTCCGTAGAAGATGGTTGAGACACATGATTGGGAAAAAGGTCCTGTTGAACCTTAGGAATGGATTAGGATACAATTTGGGCATTCAAACTCGTTGAGTTGAGTCCGAGTTCGTGAGATGCAACTAGGCATCCGAGCTCGTTGAGTTGAGTCCGAGTTCACTTATGGATGCGAACGCCCGAGCTCGTTGAGTTGAGTCCGAGTTCGCTTATGGGCGGGTTACATAGTAGCTTGGCTACATATGTGGCACTTATGTGCAAACTTTCTATGTATCCGAATTATATTCCGATGTGTTCAACGAGTAAAGTTCTACTCAAATGGAGGAATACTCAAGATGAAAGGGACGTATTGGTAAGTGTTGTGAAATGGATACTTTGAATGTGTATACTTAACCCTCGGGTTGAAAAATCGATATAACAACAATATGGTAAGATGATAAATGAAAATATGATATGAATGTCTTGGTGATGATTATGCAAATGATGTTTTATGTTTGCTTATATGGTTATGTTACTTGCTATTTGCATGTGAACTTACTAAGCATTTATGCTTAATCCCTCCTTTTCATTCCTTGTAGTGTTAACAAGCCAGCTCGGAAATCGGGAACGGTCGGAGGCACGCTCACACTATCCGTATACCGTCTTGGCATAATGGCTTGTATATTTTGAGTATGGCATGTATAGCATTATAATCATTTTGTATATATGGTCTTATGATATGGTTATTGAGTAGTATAAAAATACTTGGTAATGATTAGCCATTGGAATGGCTAGTTATGATCATATTTGGTGTTATGTATGTCAAATTGCTAGTTAATCCATGGAAACCATGAAATAGGTAAAATTTACCAAAAAATAGATTCAGACAGCAGTAGTGACGTGAATTTGAAAAATCATTAAAAATAGTAGATATATAATTAGATGATGAATAAAATATGGAATTGAATAATTATGAGTCTATTTTCATATGGAAGAAACGAAACAGGTATATGAGTTATATTTTATGAGATGTTTAAATTTTTGTGAAATAGGGTCAGAGCAATTTCTGGATCCCCTATTTTGATTTTGGAAATTCACCATAAATTGTATAAAAATAATTAGAAGTCATACTTTATATGTATAGATTTATTATTGAGTCTAGTTTTAATAGAAACAAACTTCATAGTCATTGAAATTCTTTATAGAGAGATAACTGATTCGTAATACACAGAGGTCAGAGCAGTCGAAACCTTAAAAAGGGGAGACTTTAACTAATAAACTGTACTAATTGGCCCAGCCAAAAATTCTAGAAAAAATTAGTAAATATATATATGAGTCTATTTTCAGGTAAAATTTACGGAATTGGATTTCGAGTTTCGTAGCTCGAGATATGAATTTTTAAGCGACTGTGACGCAGATTGCTAGTTTGACTGAAAATTTTAAAAATAAATTGTTTGAGCTGTTTAAGTAATGAATTAAGTCTGTTAACACCTCGTATTCGACTCTAGCGACGGTCTCGGGTACGGGGCGTTACACATTTGGCCACATTAATAATAACACATATAACCAAAAGACCAAGTCTCTATACATGTCATAGACTGAAACTACTTGAATTCATCAATACTCGTAGTGATAGCTTGATAGTGTGATAGGACCACGCCGATCTCCAACCCGAGCTAGCTAAATAATCCTATAAGACATGGGAAAGGAAGGGGGTAAGTTATATAATATAGCTTAGTAAATTAGCATGTAAATAATAAGCAACCTCAACCATACAATTAACATAATGTAAATTCATACAAATGTCATTTAAGTCACATAGTATAACTTACTCATTCACATCTTACCAAGTGTTTATCATAACTCAATAATACAAACACAAAGTATTATAATTTACTATAATCTCATGGTTATAATTCTTATTCAGTCACAACGTTTGCTTTATCAACTTATAATCATAATTTAACATTTCTTGGCATTAGCCCAACAATCATAATCTTTTCGTTATAACATATTACAACAATTAACAAATCATTTCAAACCTCATAGTAAACATGCACATTAATCTCGTGTACTCACATTTCCAAGCGTGCATCTTAATATCTTTTATCTTTCTCATATCCGATAAATCACCACTTAAGTGAATAAGACGTGCTATATCACACTCCTTTTGGCCCGAAAGCAAATCACATAATCATCAATCAAATTTACCATGTATTTCATATATCACAAGTATAGACCAATAATCAAAAGGTCATCACAAAGTCATCCCCATAGTGAACATAAACTCACAATATCATGAAATCATTGATTATAAACTACGTACATACCTGTACCGTTTCAACATAATCTCATATTCATCTTTGTCTTTGACATAATCGTTGAATTTCCCATTGCACAACTTGGAATACTAAAGGATACTCGGGAACTCTTATGCACATAGTAAGATGCCAATGCCATATCCCAGATATGGTCTTACATGGGATCACAGATCGAAGTTGATAGCCCAGCTATGGTCTTACACGATGTCTCATATTGATGCCAATGCCATATCCCAAATATGGTCTTGCATCGGATCAAATATTGATGCCAATGCCATGTCCCAAACATGGTCTTACATGGGATCACATATCTATGTCAATGCCATGTCCCAGACATGGTCTTACATGGGATCACATATCTATGCCAATGCCATGTCCCAGACATGGTCTTACATGTGATCACATATCGATGTCAATGCCATGTCTCGGACATGGTCTTACATGGTATCACACATAACCCTAATGTCATGACATTTGTATCCTAACTATTCTGAAAGTTCAACCGGGGTTTCGAGATATCAAACTTCGTCAAATCGTCATCGAGTCATCATTAATTAAATCCAAAAAGACAATAACACAATTCATGCAATATTAAGGCATTAAAAACATAATAATGTAATGTTGCATTATTTACACACGAACTTACCTCGGTACAAAATATGGACAACTAATTATATTTGTTCCAAAATCTTTCTCTTTCCCCGGTCTAGGTCCGGACTCCATTTTTCTTGATCTAATTTAATCATTAAGCTACTCAATACAGCCCAAAATCTTATTTTGGCAAAATTTACATTTTTGTCCCTAAACTTTGTCATAGTTACACTTTTGCCCCTAGGCTCATAAAATGATTCTAATTCAATTTCTTTAACATACAAGCCTAGACAAATCATTTTCATAACTATAGAAGCCACAATTTCCATTAAAACACACTTTTACTACATATTTTATAACTTTTACAAATTAGTCCTATTAAGTATTTTCACCGAAAATCACTTAGCAAAAGTTGTGTCTCCAACCATAAACATGCATATTCTACCATTAAACATCAAAATACACAAATTTCTAACATGGGTCAAACCCTAAACCTTCAACATAACTCAAATAAATGGTAGAAATAGATAGATCTTGTTACGAGGATTTCAAAAACATGAAAATCATTAAAAATGAGGCAAGAACGGACTTACTATGGAGCTTGGAAAGCTTGAACAAAACCCTAGACATGGTGGTCTTCTAAATTTCGACCAAGGGGTCAAAGATGAGCAAAATTTGGCTTTTATTTTGTTAATTTAATCATTTAATTACTAAATGACCAAAATGCCCCTAATTTAAAAATATTCTATTTCACCTATTTCATGTCCATTTTTGTCCAACAAATTAATCAATGGTCTAATTACCATTTAAGGGCCTCCAATTTAAAATTTCATAGCAATTTGACACCTCTAGCTTTTAGAACTTAAGTTTTGCACTTTTTACAATTTGTCCTTTTGACTAAATTGAGTGCCAAAACGTCAAAATTTTCGAAAGAAATTTTCACAAAACAATTCCATAAAATTGTAGACCATAAAAATATAATAAAAATGAATTTTACTGTGTCAGGTTTGTGGCCCCGAAACCACTATTCCGACTAGACCCAAAATCGGGCTGTTACGACTCTCCCCCCTTTAGGGATTTTTGTCCCCGAAAATCTTACCAGAAGAAGTTATTTTCAACTCTTGTGAAACATATTCACTAACTTCTCAGAATAAAAAATCAAGTTAACCTCGTATATCTCTTTCCAATAACCTCTGAACTTTAGCACACAGTGCCGAAGTATATCATCAAATATCTAAATTACTTTCTCAAGAACACATAAACTCAGTTGATCTGTCAAATAAGAACTCTGCACATGCTGAAATAATCATATGGATCTTTGCCAAACAATCAACTACAATCCAAATAACATCTTCCTTTTCGGAGATTATGACAATCCCGATACAAAATTTATGGTAACTTTATCTCATTATCACTCTCGTACCATCACTGACTATATTAGTCCTGAATACACTTGATTTTCAGTTTACTTGCCAAAAAATAGACATCTGAACATAAACTCAAAAACATCATGATACATACTCAATCACCAGAACGTCTACTTCATATAATTGCACATTTTGTTACTTTAGGATGAACAAACGAGTTACCATAGAGCCTCGTACAAGAATTTCTGCATAAGCCCTGGATTCTTCGGTACGCAAATTCCATATCGGAATAATAATAACATGAATCAAGTCTAACCTGAAATTCAGAATAGAAAGTCATTTCACACTGTACTCATTTAGTGCACCACTCTCTATCACATTTTTTATCTTCTCAACTCGCAAAGAAAGCGTCGCTTAAGCTTTGTAACTAGTACTCACAAAAATAAACAAAGATTTTCCATCCAGACATCTGTAACTATAACTGTTTTCTAAGAGATTAATCAATAACTTACTCGAAATCTTTCATTATCTCAAACCATTGACACTGTCTTAAATTTTAGATCTTTTTCCACAACATTAGCTACTTCAAACCATTAGGATCAGGAAGCATACAACATTTTCCGTCAAACATATGATATCATCGAACTCACAACACAGACATAAAAGTGACCATCTTTAAATCACCAGTCGAACAGTTCTTTTTAATATGACTTTAATCGTTTGAACATACAAACCATCATTTTACGTTTTTATATTAAAACATATTCCAATCTATTCAATAGTACATCACTAAAAAGTCGCAAATTCTTTCTCAATTTAGACTAAACTCAGAACTAGAGCTTCAATTAATAGTACTTTCAACTGTTTCCAACTTTGTTAACATGCACAGATCATTCCAACTCTGATAAACATGATGACTTTATCAATCTGTACAGTTTTAACTCATAATAACATTATTCGATTAAGACATCCAATAGGCATATCTCTGTATCATACTTTCTAGAATATAATTTCTTCATTTAGACTATCCGTCTATATATATATATATACTCATGAATACACATAATTTATTCCTTTAGCTGAGGACATGCTTAAATACATATAACTCAAACCACCTCTCAACAAATCAGCTTACTCTGATAAAAACAACTGGGTTGATTTCAATTATCGAATAATAACATATCACTATACTCTTTTCAACGGTATTAGCTCGAGGAAACAAATATCCTAATTGAACCCATCGACTTTAATCAAACTTACCAGAGGAAAGAGATCCACCATACAATTTTGAGCTTGTGCTCTCATCATTTATACCTTTGTAGATGTCAATTCATTTCATGAAAATTATAGAAAATCTAAATACCATAATTACTAGATTCCTATGACCGATTCAGACATACAACCGTGATAGACATAGTTATCGTAAACCAAAGAACACATTTTAAAGATGATCCATGATTGATAATGCACAAAATAAGAACGAGAAAAGAACCGAGATACAGAAATCCAAGATACGATGCCATACCAGAAGCCCAAGAACATAACTCATAAGGAAATAATAATGAAGATCTAAGTAATTTCTCAGAGAAAACCAAAAGAAAACAATACCTACCAGCTTTGGAATTCCATCGTAACAGAGATAATACACTTTCCAAATATTTATATATATAACAAAATAATGTCCAGTAGAAATAGATGAATAGTCTCACATAAGTTTTACAACCGACTTCATTCCAACATATTAGGATAGAATCCCGAAGAGATAAGGTAGTGCCAATCATAAATCAACAGACCATCAGTACTTTCATCTAACATTAAAGTTGACTAACATTCTCACTTGATAAGAATTTCATCAGAAAATGGACATTCACATGAACCCCTAAGGACGAATGAATATATACAGAATACTTAGAAGAAATCATTCTAATCTATTCAACCATAACTATTACACGCAGACATCTTTACAATTCAAACATCATTTCTCTAACTAATTCTGTCATCATTATTCCATCCACTAAAAAAATCAATTCAGAAGAATTTTCAGTAAATACATCTTTGGACTCCATACCTAATTGAGTCGATTAGCCAAGACTACCTTCTTCTTTAACTGTGACATTGCATAATCTATATAATTTTTAAACGTTCTGATATCTCTTCCAAAACTGTTTTCACTTCCTAAGCTATTCTCATCTCTGTATGCTTTACTAATTATTTCACCACCAAACTCTTTAGTTTCCAACTTATGAACTTATTCAACATAATTCTCGTGAATATTCGTCATAAAGCAACACTGTTAAGGGCGTGAAGTCGTAAAACCTTTAACTCGACTCTCATAAATACACACATATAACTTAGCATTCATCATCAACATCATATCATCACAATTACTGTAACACCCTTAACCCGTATCCATCGCCGAACTAGGGTTAAGAGGCATTACCGGACATACCTGAACATTTAGCATTCATTTCTTAATCATCATAGCATCATAGTCACACATCATTACAAAGCCCCTTACATAGGTTAACAAGACCTTAAACATGCTTTAGAAAGGGGTCGGGACTAAATCGAGCACATACAAATTTTCTCAGAAACTTAACAAAATTTTCAAAATTTCAAAGGTCACAAGCCCGTGTGAACAGGCCGTGTGCCTCACACGGTTTTAAACACCCCCATGTTTCTAAACCGTGGAAAAACAAGGCATACATACTGACTTAACCACACAACCACAAGACACGCCCGTGTGCCTTGGCCATGGTTGAAACTGACTTGGGTCACACGGCCAACCACACCCCCGTGTGTCTAGCCCGTGTACCCTTCGAAATGGCCACACAAGCCCATGTGCCAAGGCTGTATGCCTCACACGA
Organism: Gossypium longicalyx; assembly: GCA_025698465.1. NCBI lineage: Eukaryota > Viridiplantae > Streptophyta > Magnoliopsida > Malvales > Malvaceae > Gossypium > Gossypium longicalyx. Next base: position 52,681,687 of record CM046995.1, read on the forward strand.
CCACTAGACACACCCGTGTGTCTAGGTCGTGCTCAATACTAACTTGCATAACTAAGTTATAACAGACACACAGTCGAGACACACGTCCGTGTGCTCATCCGTGTGGGGCGAAATTAGGTTTTGTTTAAACTACATTTCCCACCTATCTCGAGCACACCAAAACCACAACATTTTTGCATCATTTGCATACATTTAAAGGCGACCAAAACATGCCAATACAATCACATATCAAACTATATAACCTCAACCAATTCAATATGCCAACATCATCACAATTTACAAAAGTTCAAAATGCATAAACTCATTACTTCAATATCCCATAATAAACCATCACATAAACATTATAAACATCACATATCTTACTTATCAAACACGCCATTTAGGCCAACTTAAGAGGCTATACATACCAATATTTACAAGCCAAGTCTTATGGCTAAACATAACACAAAACATACCAAAGTGGCACTAGCCTATACATGCAATATACTATATATGCAACTCTCAAAATGGTACCAAAACAGATGTCCGATAGCGTGATTGATGTCACTGACGATCCTCAAATCTGAGCTAGCTTCATAACACTGTAAAATAGAGAATATTTTACACAGTAAGCTTTAAAGCTTAGTAAGTTTGTACCAAATATAATCAACAATTTATATATTAAAAAACATCAACTAATAATTACGAAGTAGTTCACAAATCATCCTTAAATTTTATTACATCACATTTATCAAGTTTATACTCATAGTATTATCTACCACATAAGTTCCATACATACCTAAACTTTCCCAAATTTATTCATTTCATTCTCACCTCTCATTCAAATAAATTAATTCATTCGAAACTCTTTCAATGCTTTAAGTATTCGTACACTTAGTGCATCAGTAATTTGCCGAAGCCGTAACAATCTCACACACTTAATGCCATTTCAATAAACTGAACCTATCTCAGTATCGTACACTTAGTGCCTCATATAGCCGAAGCTATTCCAACTCGCACACTTAGTGCCATTTGTAGCCGAAGCTATTTCGAACCGCACACTTAGTGCCGAACATAGTCGATTATCATCATGATCAAACCATAATCAAATACTTATACAATTTATGGATTATCAAAGCATTAAAACATAACTATAACATCATTTATCACGTACAAACTTACCTCGTACTTGGAATTGACGATTTGGATCGTTTACTCGATAATCTTCGATTTTCCCCGATCTAAATCCGAATTCTTCTTTTCTTGATCTTAATCAAGCAATCAAAGTGCCAAACCCTAACTTGATTTTTTTTCTTCTTTTCTTTGATATAATCGGTCAAGATGATGAATATAACACTAATTCATGCATTTGTTTTATTAATATTAACATAATAGCCATTTTACTATTTTACCCTTAATGAAATAACATTTTCAACATATAATGGATGTCCAACAATGTCCACTACCATTTAAAATGGTTTATTTACCATTTAAGGCCATCATATTAAAAATCCAAAGCAATTTGACACCTTTTACATATAGAATGCAACTTTTGCATTTTACGCGATTTAGTCCTTTTCTCAAATTAACCACTTAAACGATAAAATTATCACACCAAACTTTCACACATATCTAATCTCATGTAATAAACACACAAAATAATATTAAATTAATTTTCCAACCTCGGATTTGTGGTCCCAAAACTACTGTTTCGACTAGGGTCTAAATCGGGCTATTACAACCTCTGCCCTTAGAGATTTTCGTCCCCGAAAATCTTACTAGTGAATAGGTTTGGATGTTATTTTCTCATAGCATCCTCGGGTTCCCACGTAGCTTCTTCAGTCCTGTGTCGATGCCACCAATACTTTCACTAATGCTATTTTCTTATTTCTAAACTCTTTGATCTCACGAGCTAAAATTTGTATCGGTTCTTCATCATAAGACATATCAGGTTGAATTTCAACCTTAGTCGGGGAAATAACATGCGGAGGATCTGATCTATATCTTCGTAACATCGATACATGAAATACATTGTGAATCTTTTCTAACTCAGGTGGCAACAACAATCTATAGGCAACTAGCTTGATACGCTCAATAATCTCACACGGTCCAATAAATCTCGGACTCAATTTGTCTTTTCTGCCGAATCAGAGTACTTTCTTCCATGGTGAGACTTTCAAAAACACTTTGTTGCCAATCTCAAACTCAATATCTTTTCGTTTTAGATCTGTATAAGATTTCTGACGATCTGACTCTGCTTTTAAACTATTACAAATCACTTGTACTTTCTACTCAGTCTCTTTTATCAAATCAACGCCGTATATCTTTTTCTCACTCAACTCAGTCCAATACAAAGGTGTCCAATATTTACGACCATACAAAGCCTCGTAAAGAGCCATATTGATACTCGATTGAAAGCTACTATTATATGTAAATTCAATCAATGGCAAGTATCGTTCCCACGTACCTTCAAATATAAGAATACAACATCTCAACATATCCTTGAGTATTTGAATAATCCGTTCGAAATGACCATCCGTCTGTGCGTGAAAAACAGTGCTATAGTGTAGTTTCGTACCTAACAAATCTTGCAGTTTCTTTCGAAACTGTGATGTGAACCTCGGATCTCTACCCAAAAAAATAGATAGTGGCCTCCTGTGTAGTTCCAAAATCTGAGAAATGTACAACTCTGCAAGCTTCTCAAATGAATAATCTGTACGAACTGGAATGAAATGAGCCGATTTAGTCAATCTATCAACCAAAACCCAGATTGCATCTTTTTTACTCAGTGACAGAGGTAATCTCGATACAAAATCCATCATGATTCTATCCCATTTCCACTCCGGAATCATAATCATTTGTAACAAACCAGATGGCACATGATGTTCAGCTTTAACTTGCTGACAGATTAAACATTGTGAAATAAAATCGGAGATATCTCTTTTCATTCAAGACCACCAATAATGTTGTTTCAAATTGTTATTCATTTTTTGTACAAACCGAATGTACAGATAAAAGACTATTGTGAGCTTCATTCAAAATCATCTGAATTAACTCTGAATTTCTCAGAACACAAATTTGATCTCGAAATCTCAAGCAATCATCATTATCAACTCAGAATTCAAAATCAGAATTTAAATCACACTGAGCTCATTTTTCTATTATCTCATTATCAACCTTTTGAACATCAATATTCTGTTGTAAAAACAATGGTCTCGCTTTCAATTTTGCTAAAACCAAACCATCATCAAACAAAGCTAAATGAGTATTCATGGCACATAATGCAAACAATGATTTCTGACTTAAAGCATAAGCAACAACATTTGCTTTTCCCGGATGATAATCGATAACAAGCTCGTAGTCTTTTAGCACTTCTAGCCATCTTCTCTGTCGTAGATTCAAATCTTTCTGAGTCATCAGATATTTTAAGCTTTTGTGATCGGAATATACATGACATTTTTCACCAAATAGATAATGGCATCAAATCTTCAAAGCAAACACAACAGCTGCCAATTCCAGATCTTGTGTCGGATAGTTCTTTTCATGATGCTTCAACTGTCTCAAGGCATAAGCTATGACTTGGCCTTCCTGCATCAAAACACAACCTAGACCATTCAACGAAGCATCACTATAGATCACAAATTCTTTACCCGATTCAACGAAGCATCACTATAGACCATTTTATGAACTTATTCAACAATTCTCGTGAATTTTCGTCATAAAGCAACACTGGTAAGGGCGTGAAGTCGTAAAACCTTTAACTCGACTCTCATAAATACACACATATAACTTAGCATTCATCATCAACATCATATTATCACAATTATTGTAACACCCCTAACTCGTATCCATCGCCGACCTAGGGTTAAGAGGCATTACCGGACATACCTGAACATTTAGCATTCATTTCTCAATCATCATAGCATCATAGTCACACATCATTACAAAGTCCCTTACATAGGTCAACAAGACCTTAAACATGCTTTAGAAAGGGGTCGGGACTAAACTGAGCACATACAAATTTTCTCAGAAACTTAACAAAATTTTCAAAATTTTAAAGGTCACATGCCCGTGTGAACAGGCCGTGTGCCTCACACAGTTTTAAACACGCCCGTGTGTCTAAACCGTGGAAAAATAGGGAATACATACTGACTTAACCACACGGCCACAAGACACGACCCTATGCCTTGGCCGTGGTCAAAACTGACTTGGGTCACACAGCCAACCACACCCCCGTGTGTCTAACCCGTGTGCCCTTTGAAATGGCCGCACACACCCAGGTGCTAAGGCTGTGTGCCTCACACGGCCACCAGACATGCCCGTGTGTCTAGGCCGTGCTCAAGACTGACTTACATAACTAAGTTATAACAGACACACAATCGAGACACATGCCCGTGTGCTCATTTGTGTGGGGCGAAATTAGGCTTGGTTTAAACTACATTTCCCACCTATCTCAAGCACACAAAAACCAAAACATTTTTGCTTCATTTGCATACATTTAAAGGCAACCAAAACATGCCTATACAATCACATATCAAACTATATAACCTCAATCAATTCAATATGCCAACATCATCACAATTTACCAAAGTTCCAAATACACAAACTCATTACTTCAATATCCCATAATAAACCATCACATAAACATTATAAACATCACATATCTTACTTATCAAACACAGCATTTAGGCCAACTTAAGAGGCTAGACATACCAATATTTACAAGCCAAGTCTTATGGCTAAACATAACACAAAACATACCAAAGTGACACTAGCCTATACATACAATATACTATATATACAACTCTCAAAATGGTACCAAAATAGATGTCCGATAGTGTGATTGATGTCACTAATGATCCTCAGATCCAGGCTAGCTTTATAACACTATAAAATAGAGAATATTTCACACAGTAAGCTTTAAAGCTTAGTAAGTTCGTACCAAATATAATCAACAATTTATATATTACGAAACATCAACTAATAATTACTAAGTAGTTCACAAATCATCATTAAATTTTATTGCATCACATTTATCAAGTTCATACTCATAGTATTATCTACCACATAGGTTCCATACATACTTGAACTTTCCTGAATTTATTCATTTCATTCTCACTTCTCATTCAAATAAATTAATTCATTCAGAAGTCTTTCAATGCTTTAAAAATTCGTACACTTAGTGCATCAGTAATTTGCCGAAGCCGTAACAATCTCGCACACTTAGTTCCATTTTAATAAACTAACCTATCTTAGTATCGCACACTTAGTGCCTCATATAGCCGAAGCTATTCCAACTTGCACACTTAGTGCCATTTGTAGCTGAAGCCATTTCGAACCGCACACTTAGTACCGAACATAGCTGATTATCATCATGATCAAACCGTAATCAAATATTTATACAATTTATGCATTATCAAAGCATTGAAACATAACTATAACATCATTTATCACGTATGAACTTACTCGTACTCGAAATTGACGATTCGGATCGTTTACTCGATAATCTTCGATTTTCCACGATCTAAATCTGAATTCCTCTTTTCTTAATCTTATTCAAGCAATTAAAGTGTTGAACCTTAACTTGATTCTTTTTCTTCTTTTCTTTGATATAATCGGCCAAGATGATGAATATAACACTAATTCATGCATTTGTTTTATCAATATTAACATAATAGCCATTATATTATTTTACCCTTAATGAAATAACATTTTCAACATATAATGGATGTCCAACAATGTCCACTACCATTTAAAATGGTTTATTTACCATTTAAGGCCATCATATTAAAAACCCAAGGCAATTTGACACCTTTTACATATAGAATGCAACTTTTGCATTTTACGCGATTTAGTCCTTTTCTCAAATTAACCACTTAAATGATAAAATTATCACACCAAACTTTCACACATATCTAATCTCATGTCATATACACACAAAATAATATTAAAATAATTTTCAAACCTCAAATTTGTGGTCTCAAAACTACTGTTCCGACTAGGGTCTAAACCGGGCTATTACAATTCCCCCTTTAGGGATTTTCGTCCCCGAAAATCTTACAAGTGAATAGGTTTGGATATTGTTTTCTCATAGCATCCTCGCATTCCCACGTAGCTTCTTCAATCTTGTGTTGATACCACAATACTTTCACTAACGCTATTTTCTTATTTCTTTTCTCTTTGATCTCATGAGTTAAAATCTATATCGGTTCTTCATCATAAGACATATCAGGCTGAATTTCAACCTCAGTAGGGGAAATAATATGTGAAGGATCTGATTTGTATCTTTGTAACATCGATACATGAAATATGTTGTGAATCTTTTCTAACTCAGGTGGCAACAACAATCTATAAGCAACCGGCCCGATACACTCAATAATCTCAGACGGTCCAATGAATCTCAGACTCAATTTGCCTTTTTTTGCCGAATCGGAGTACTTTCTTCCATGGTGATACTTTCAAAAACAAATTTTCACCAATTTCAAACTCAATATCTTTTCGTTTCAAATTTACATAAGATTTCTGACGATCTGGCGCTACTTTTAGACTATCAAGAACCACTTTCACTTTCTGCTCAGTCTCTTTTATCAAATCAACCCCGTATATCTTTTTCTCACTCAGCTCAGTCCAATACAAAGGTGTTCGACATTTACGACCATACAAAGCCTCGTAATGAGCCATTTTGATACTCGATTGAAAGCAATTATTATATGCAAATTCAATCAATGGCAAGTATCGTTCCCACGTACCTTCAAACTCAATAATACAACATCTCAACATATCCTCAAGTATCTGAATAATCCGTTCGGATTGACCATCCGTCTGTGGGTGAAAAGTAGTGCTATAGTGTAGTTTCATACCTAACGCATCTTGCAATTTCTTCCAAAATCGTGATGTGAACCTCGAATCTCTATCCAAAACAATAGATAGTGGCACCCCCTGCAGTCTCAAAATCTGAGAAATGTACAAATTCGCAAGCTTATCAGGTGAATAATTTGTACGAAATGGAATGAAATGAGCCGATTTAGTCAATCTATCAACCACAACCCAGATTGCATCTTTCTTACTCGATGGCGGAGGTAATCCCGATACAAAATCCATCGTGATTCTGTCTTATTTCCACTCTGGAATCATAATCAGTTGTAGCAAACCAGATGGCACCTGATGTTCAGCTTTAACTTGCTGAAAGATTAAACATTTCTAAACAAAATTGGAGATATCTCTTTTCATTCCAGACCACCAATAATGTTGTTTCAAATCGTTATACATTTTTTGTACTACCCAGATATAGAGATAAAAGACTATTGTGAGCTTTGTTCAAAATCACCTAAATCAGCTCTGAATTTCTCAAAACACAAATCCGATCTCAAAATCTAGAGAAATCATCATTATCAACTCGGAATTCAAAATCAGAATTCAAATAACACTGAGCTCGTTTTGCTATTATCTCATTATCAACCTTTTGAGCATCAATAATCTGTTGTAAAAACAACGGTCTCGCTTTCAATTCTACTTAAATTGAACCATCATTAGAAAAAGCTAAATGAGTATTCATGGCACGTAATGCAAATAATGATTTTCGACTTAAAGCATCAGCAAAAACATTTGCTTTTCCCAGATGATAATCGATAACAAGCTCGTAGTCTTTTAGCAGTTCTAGCCATCTTCTCTGTCGTAGATTCAAATCTTTCTAAGTCATCAGATATTTTAAGCTTTTGTAATCGGAATATACATGACATTTTTCACCAAGCAGATAATGGCGCCAAATCTTCAAAGCAAACACAATAGCTGCCAATTCCAAATCTTGTGTCAGATAGTTCTTTTCATGATGCTTCAAATGTCTCAAGGCATAAGCTATGACTTTGCCTTCCTGCATCAAAACACAACCTAGACCATTCAACGAAGCACCACTGTAGATCAAAAATTCTTTACTCGATTCTGATTGTACTAACACTGGAGCTTCTGTTAATAGGGCTTTTAACTGATCGAAGCTTTTCTGGCACTTTTCAGACCATTCAAACTTTACATCTTTCTAAATTAGTTTCATTAACAGATTCACAATCATCGAAAATCCTTTTACGAACCTTCGATAATAACCAGTAAGTCCAAGGAAACTACAGACTTTAGAAACATTTCTCGGAGGCTTCCAATCTAAACTAGCTGAAATCTTGCTCGGATCAACTCGGATGCCAGATGCTCAGACAATATGTCCCAGAAAACCAACTTCACATAACCAGAACTCACATTTACTGAACTTTGCAAATAATTGCTTATCACATAGTGTCTGTAACACTATTCTCAAATGCTAGGCATGTTCGGTCTCATCACACGACTAAATTAAAATGTCATCAATGAATACGAAAACAAATCGATCTAAATACGGTCTTAAAATTATGTTCATCAAATCCATAAAAATAGCAAGTGCATTCGTTAATCCGAAAGGCATAACTAGAAACTCATAGTGGTCGTACCTCGTTTGGAAAGCAGTTTTCAAAATATCTGAATCTTTTACTCTCAACTAAGAGTATCCCGATCTCAAATCTATCTTTGAAAACACGGTAGCTCTATAATAGCCCGATTTAGACGTTATTAGGAACAGTGGTTTTGGGACCACGAATCCGAGTCAAAAAAGTATTTTAAAATTTATTTTCTGTGTTTATTATGTGTGAATTAATATCTATGAAATTTTCATGATTTAATTTTATCGTTTGAGTGTCCGATTAAATAAAAGGACTTAATCGCGTAAAATGAAAATTTGATGGTAAAATTTTAAAATTGCCGAATTGAAGATGTCTTTATAGCATGAGGTACTTATGCTGCAAATATGCCATTGAATATATGAATGGACGGCATTAGACTTATGTTATATAGTTTTCATATTAATTAGTAAAGGTTAAAAAGGTAAAATGCATATTATATTAATATATGATAAAACATAAAATAATTAAGCCATGTTCTTCATTCTTTTTATGACTGAAACAAAAAGAAAAGAAAAATAAATAAAGAAGCTTAGGGTTCAGCACTTTGAAAGCTTGATTCAAGGTGAGTTCTAGCTTGGTTTTTGATAATTTTTACGTTTTTGAGATCGTTGCTAAGTTATCTACAAGACCCATCCTTGAATTTTTGATTTTGATGAATATTTTGAGTTATGCCATTGTTGGAAGCCTGTGATTTTGTTGTTTGATGATTAAATATGAAAGATATGTTTTGGAATAACATGTTTTGTATTAGAGTTTTTGATAATTTTAAGTAATTAGGACTAAATTGCAAAAATAATAAATTGAGGGACTAAAATGTGAAATAAATGAAATATATGGACTTGTATGGATACTAGGAACATTCGGCCAAACATGGGTATATTGAAATTTTGCATATTTTGTATTTTGTGCAATAGGGACTAAATTGTAAAAAGTGTAAAATGTTAGGGGTAAAATGGTAATTTTCCCATTTACATGTTTTTCGGACTAAATTGAATGAAAATATGTTTGAATGAGTTTAATTTGAATATGTTTAGATCAAGAACCAAAGAAATTGGATTTGGATCGGGGGAAAGCCAAAGTTATCGATTAGTCGTCCTATTCCGTTTTTCATCGTCTGAGGTAAGTTTATAAGCAAATAGATGTTGTTAAATTTTAATAAAGGTGAACTATAAATAATTGTAGTAATTAGTAGTAAATTACAAATCAGCATTGAGAAATGAAAAATAATTTATGTATGATGATAAATTTAATGAATAAGTTTTAGTATTTGAAGTAGTGACATGAACTATACATGTTCAAGTGTTGATTATATGTATATTAATTGCAAATTTAAATTCGGCTAAATGATAGATGTATATGATATTAAAGTGTGAATCATGAGTATGTGTATTCGATTATATGATGATTTTGTGACCTAGAAAGTGAATAATAATTTTATTAATGTACATATTTGCATTTTGGCCAAGTTAAAATTGATACATGGATATATACGAGACTTTGACTTGTGATTATGAGTAAGACCACGTTTAATACGTAGGCATCAATATGTGATTCCGATATATGTGTGTGCAAGTAAGACCAAGTTTAATACGTTGGCATCGATATGTGATTCCAATATATGTGTGTGCAAGTAAGACCACATTCAAAACGTTGGCATCGATATGTGATTCCGATATATGTGTGTGCGAGTAAGACCACGTTTAATACGTTGGCATCGATATGTGATTTTGATATATGTGTGTGCGAGTAGGACCACATTTAATATGTTGGCATCGATATGTGATTACGATATATGTGTGTGCGAGTAAGACCACCTTTAATACGTTGGCATTGTACGATACGTGTGATTATCTGATTAATTTATTTAATTCTGAATGGTTCAATGGGTAATGATAAATGTGATTGAATGTGTAAAACAAGCTAAAGTGATCAGGTATGTAATAGTTTATTTCTTATTTGAAATAAGGTAATTAGTTATTTGTTATGTGTTATAAAATGATAAAGACGAATATATGTATATGAACTTAATTATATTCGGCTATATGATAGTATTAAGATTTTGAAGTTGAATGTTACTCTGATAAAAATACATGTATATATTCAGCCAAGGTTAAATTTGAATATGAAAGTATATGTTATATATTTATGAAATTTTGAGTTTGAGAATAATTGTGATCATGATAGTATAATTAGTTTGATTAAATTGAGTTGATATTGATATTGAGTTATTTATTTGCTTATGACTTACTAAGCCATGATAGCTTACTGTATGTGTTTATGTTTTTCTCTGTTTTATAGATTTTGGAGTCAAATTACTAGCTCGAGGATCGTCAGCAAAGTCCATCACACTATCGACTATTTTTGGTATTTTATAAGTTTTAAATCGAACCTATGGCATGTATAAGCTAAGTTGTTTTGGTCAAGTTTGAAGTATGTATATATAATGAGCCATGCGAAAATGGCTTATTTATTTTGTTAAGTTCGGTTATAAAGCTTGATCACTATGTTTATGTTTGGTTATATTTGATCATGGTTTATGCTCATTTTGGTAAGTATGATTTATGACATACAGGATTGATGTTTGGTTTTAAGTTGAAATATGCTAAGGATATGCTTGGTTGTGGTTATGATGTTTTGGCTATTATATGTGTTTATATGTAAACTATGGCTAGTATGTTATGTGAGTACAAGAAACCTTAATCAAGTTTATGTGTGTTATATGCATTGAAAATGGTTGAGATTTTGGATGAGAATAAATGATTGATTCGGCTTTAGTTTTTACATGAATAGAAGTGTATATGAATTTGGTTGATATGTTTAGTTAAGGCAATATTAAGTGATTTGGTATTAAAGAACATTAGGTTCTATCCAAACATGGTTGGATTTTATTTGGATATACGTGTTATATGGTATGAATTGTTTTTATGAATGGTTTATTTATTTCCGAACTAATGAAAAGCAAGTTGGTTTTGGGTTGTATTTTGGTAAATGTACAGTGTATGTATATAACATGATTTGGCCTATATATATATGAATATATGTAAACCCCCGTACCCGAGACCGTTGCCGGAGTCAAACACGAGGTGTTAATAGACTTAATTCATTGCTTAAATAGCTCAAACAATTTAATTTTAGAAATTCCAGACAAGCTGGCTAACTGCGTCACGGTCACTTAAAAATTCATATCTCGAGTTCTGAAACTCAAAATCCAATTCTGTAAATTTTCCCTGAAACTAGACTCATATATCTATTTACTAATTTTTTTTTCTAGAATTTTTGGTCGAGCCAATTAGTACAGTTTCTTAATTAAAGTTTCCCCTATTTTAGGGTTTGACTACTTTGACCTCTGTGTATTACGAATCAGATATCTCCCTGTACAGAGCTTCAATGACTATGCCGTTTGTTTCTCTTGAAATCTATACATATAAATTATGACTTCTAATTATTTTTATACAATTTATGGTGAATTTCCAAAGTCAGAACAGGGGATCCAGAAATCGCTCTGGCCCTGTTTCATAAAAATTTAAACATCTCATAAAATATAACTCATATACCTGTTTCGTTTCTTCCATATGAAAATAGACTCATAATTCTTCAATTCCATGTTTTATTCATCATCTAATTATATCTCTACTATTTTTAATGATTTTTCAAATTCACGTCACTACTGCTGCCTAAATCTATTTTATGGTAAATTTTACCTATTTCATGGTTTCCATGGATTAACTAGCAATTTGACCTACATAACACCAAATATGATCATAATTAGCCATTCCAATGGCTAATCATTACCAAGCATTTTTATACTACTCAATAACCATATCATAAGACCATATATACAAAATGATTATAATGCTATACATGCCATACTCAAAATATACAAGCCATTATGCCAAGATGGTATCTGAGATAGTGTGAGCGTGCCTCCGACTGTTCCCGATTTACGAAATGGCTTGTCAACACTACAAGGAATGAAAAGGAGGAGTAAGCATTAATGCTTAGTAAGTTCACATGCAAATAGCAAGTAACATAACCATATAAGCAAACATAAAACATCATTTGCATAATCATCACCAAGACATTCATATCATATTTTCATTTATCATCTTACCATATTGTTGTTATATCGATTTTTCAACCCGAGGGTTAAGTACATACCTGTTCAAAGTATCCATTTCACAACACTTACCAATACGTCCCTTTCATCTTCAGTATTCCTCCATTTGAGTAGAACTTTACCCGTTGAACACATCGGAATATAATTCAGATACATGGAAAGTTTGCACATAAGTGCCACATATGTAGCCAAGCTACTATGTAACCCGCCCATAAGCGAACCCGGACTCAACTCAACGAGCTCGGGCGTTCGCATCCATAAGTGAACTCGGACTCAACTCAACGAGCCCGGATGCCCAAATAACCCAGTGACATGTCACTTGTATCCTAATCCATTCCTAAGATTCAACGGGACCTTTTTCCCAATCATGTGTCTCAACCATCTTCTACGGAATACCGATACCGATACTCGGTAGTATTTCACATTTTCCAAGTATATCACATAATTTGACATATTATCAAACAATTATCACGAGTATAATATTTCATAATAATTATCATATCATTTAAATAACATAAAAACATTTAAAATAATAACTATGTTACCAACATTTACATATGAACTTACCTAGTATGCGAAAATGGCTACTTTCACCATTTCGTCCACGACTTGGTATTTTCCCCATTTTAGCCCGAATTTTAGTTTTCATTGCTCTATCATTTAAAATATAGTCTAATTAGGACTCACATTATTCAAATTGACCCAAAATCATATTTTGGAAAAATTACAATTTTGCCCCTAAACTTTTGCATATTTACACTTTTGCCCCAAAGCTCGTAAATTAAACTTCAGCCTATTTTCTTATGTTTTATGACATGCTGATAATTTTTCCCTTCTATGGCAACATCAAATTCTCATTCTAACATGTACTTATGACTACTAGGTATTTTTACCAATTAAGCCATTTTGCTCGTTTTCACTTAAAACCGAGTAGCACAAGCTGTCTAACATAATTTAAAACCTCATATTCTATCATAAAACACCAAAATACACAAATTTCACCTATGGGTATTTTTCCAAATATAAACCCTAGGTTAAATTATTGCTAGCATAAGCTAAATCGAGAGCTAGGGACTCCAAAAACGTAAAGAACTTGAAAACGGGGCTAGAATGGACTTACAATCGAGCTTGGAAGCTTGAAAACCCTAGCCATGGTTTCTCCTTGCTATATTCGGCCATGGTGAAGAAGATGAGCAAAATTGGCTTTTAATTTTGTATTTTAATTCATTTTACCCCTAAATGACCAAAATGCCCTTACTACTAAACTTTCCAAAAATTCCATCCATGTCCAATTTTTGTCCATAAACTTAGAAATTGGTAAAATTGCTATTTAAGACCTCCTAATTAATATTTCAAAACAATTTCATACTAGAAACTTCTAGAATGCAAGTTTTGCAAATTATTCGATTTAGTCCCTAATTTCAATTTAAGCACTTTAGGCATAGGATTTCATCACGAAATTTTTACACAATTATGCAATCATATCATAAACATCAAAATAATTATAAAATAATTATTTCTATCTCGGATTTTATGGTCACAAAACCACTATTCCGACTAGACCCAAAATCAGGATATTACAATATATGTTGTAATAAATTTTATATGACATAAATCTTAGTAAAATGGATACTTAAATACTTAGTCAAATGTATGGTTTTTAAATTAATTATAATTATGATCTTTGTTATATTGCATAACAGGTAATATTATCATGTTTTTATTCGGTTATGGTATGTGAAAATGTTAGACAAATTATGTTTGATATATATATAATTATATATATATTATTTTGGACCTTTGAAATGTATAGACTTGTAAATTGATTGGATAAGTTGAAGGTGAACAATTGTTAAGGTATATCTGTTAAACATATTTGTATTCGGCTAAATGCATTGAAAAAAGACCAGATGTATGGTGACTTGTGCATTAGTAAGTCATGAAGATAAAATGAGTTTATATATGATGTATAAATGTCCCACTTGTTAATTGATGAATGATGAGTAGTGTATAGGTCAGTTCCTAAATTACAATTATAAACTGGTTGATTATGTAGTAATGTACATGTGCCGAATATGATAAGTTAAAATTGATAAGATTATGTATACTTGGTGTTGTGAGTTCTATTTATGTATGATTTTTAATATGTATTTTGAAGTGTAGTTTGTATGTTTAACACCTTCTATAAGTTGTATTAAACTTTATATTCGGCCAAGGTTCTTTTTTTTTTTTAAAAGAGAGACCAAATGAATAGCAATTCAAGTTATAAGGAAACATGATTATTTTTTAACATAACAGGGTTTGATAATGAAATGAGTTGTTTGTTTAATATTAATGCTAATATTTCGTAAAATTTTACCTTGTGATTTATAAATTATTATTTGTGCATTCATAATGACCTAAGAGTTTATGTAACCGTTCGAAAGTTGTGTCTGGTCTGGTAATACCTCGTAACCCCATTCCAGCGACGGATACAAGTTAGGGGTGTTACAAGCTCCTTTTAACTAATCAAACAAATCATCAATCTGGGGCAGAGGATATTTATTCTTGATAGTCACTTTATTCAACTGACGATAATCAATACACATTCTCATTGTGCTGTCTTTCTTTTTCAGAAATAAAACCGGTGCACCCGAGGGAGAATAACTTGGTCGTGCGAAGCCTCTATCTGTCAAGTTTTGCAACTGAGCTTTCAACTCTTTTAATTCAGTCGGTGCCATTCTGTATGGAGCTATTGATATTAGAGTAGTTCTCGGTATTAATTCGATACCAAACTCAACTTCCCAGACCGGAGGTAAACCCGATAACTCATCAGTAAACACATCTGAATATTCACAAACAACTGGCACTGATTCAATCTTTTTTTCAGTCACTTTTGTGTTGAACACATAAGCTAAATAAGCTTCGCAACGTTTTCTCACATATTTCTGAGCTAACATCATTGAAATCACAGCTGGCAATCCATTCAAAACATCTGATTCAATATCGAATAATCTCATTACTCTGACATCTCAAATCAATCATCTTTCGTTTGCAATTTACAACAGCATCATGCATCGATAGCCAATCCATACCCAAAATTATATCAAACTCGTCAAATGGTAATAATATCAAATCGGCCGGAAAGCAATTATCCCGAATCATCAATGGACAACTCTTGCACACTTTATCAACCAATACACACTTGCCTAAGAGGTTCGATACTCTAATTACAAATTCAGTAGACTCTACAAGCAAATTTTTTCTGGATACCAAATTCACACATATATACGAATGAGTAGACCCTGGATCTATCAATGCAATAACTTTAGTATCATAGAGAGTAAAAGTACCAGTAATAACATCTGGAGATGACGCTTCTTCTCGTGTTCGAATAGCATAGGCTCATGCAGGTGCTCTAGCATCAGATCTTGCTGCAGTGTCTTGCATCACACCTCTACCACCACTCGCATTTCCTGTGTTTCTCGGTGGTCTACCTCTAGCTGCAGTGTTACTCGACCTCATGTTCTGAGCATTATCTTTTTCAACTAGCTCTGGGAAATCTTTTATAAAGTTATCTCGTGAACCACAACTGTAACAAGCTCGGTTATTAGTTTTCCCCAAGCAATCTCTAAAATGTCATCTTCCACATTGTTGACACTCAGTCTTAACATATTTTATGTTACCAACACTCGATACCGATGTGGCTTCAGCTTTTGGATTAGTGTATTGCTTCCCGCGATCTCTATTCTAATATCCCATTGAAGCTGTTGATCGATTAAAGTAATCTCTTGATTTCTTTGACGAGGAATGATAAGATTTATTCATCGATTTCTTCCTCGAATCTCTCGCCTCTGCATCAACTTTTCTCTTTTCTTTGCTGAGGTCCTCGGCTTTACAAGCCCTCTCAACCAGTACTACAAATTCTTTCAGCTCAAGTATCCCGACTAACAACTTTATATCTTCATTTAATCCATCAACAAATCTTTTACATATGATCTCTTCAGTAGACATATATTCTCGAGCATATTTACTTAAACGTACAAATTCTCTTTCATATTCACTAACGGTCATCCAACCTTGTTTCAATTCCAGAAACTCTTGTGGTCCAAATAAATCACGCACTTCTCCCCGTATAAGTAATGCCTCCATATTTTAAGTGCGAAAACCACCGCAACTAAATCCAAATCATGGGTTGGGTAGTTCACTTCCTGAGTCTTAAGTTGCCGTGACGCATACGCAACCAACTTTCCTTCTTGCATCAATACACATCCCAAGCCCACATGCGACGCGTCACTATAAACCGTAAACTCCTTCCTAGGCACTGGCTGAATCAACACAGGGGCCTCAGTTAAAACTTTCTTAAGTTTTCCAAAAGTCTCTTGCTGCTTGTCCGTCCAAACAAACGGTACCCCCTTCCTCAACAACTTAGTTAACGGTGCAGCAATTACTGAAAAGCCCTTAACAAACCGCCTATAGTATCCTGCCAAGCCCAGAAAACTTCAGATTTCTGACACCGACTTAGGTGTTTTCCAGTCTAACATTGCTTCAATTTTTTAGGGATCCACCTTAACCCCCTCAGCTGACACCACATGTCCAAGAAAAGTAACCTCCCTTAGCTAGAATTCACACTTACTGAATTTGGCATACAGCTGCTTCTCCCTCAAAATCTGCAACATAATCCTTAAGTGTGCATCATGCTCATCCTCATTTCTTGAGTACACCAAAATATCGTCTATAAAGACTACCACGAACTGATCCAAGTAGGGTTGGAAAACCCGATTCATGAGATCCATGAAAGTGGCAGGTGCATTTGTCAACCCGAATGGCATCACCAAGAACTCGTAGTGCCCATAACAAGTTCTGAAAGTTGTCTTATGAACATCTGCCTCCTTAACCCTCAATTGGTGATATCTCGAACGCAGGTCAATCTTTGAGAAAACAGAAGCTCCCCTAAACTGATAAAAAAGATCATCGATTCTCAGTAGAGGGTACTTGTTTTTAACAGTTAACTTGTTTAACTGTCGATAGTCAATGCACATTCGCAAGGTTCCATCATTCTTCTTCACGAATAACACCGATGCTTCCCATGGAGACACACTTTGTCGTATGAATCCTCGATCCAACAATTCCTGAATTTGTGCCTTAAGTTCCACCAACTCCTTTGGTGCCATCCAGTAAGGAGCAATGGACACCGAAGCCATCCCAGGTAACAACTCGATTCCAAATTCCACTTCTCTGCTGGGTGGCAACCCAGGCAGCTCCTCGAGAAAGACATCAGGAAAATCCCTAACGGTTCTCAACTCCTTAACAGTAAGGCTCTTAGCCTTCATATTACTAATAAAAGATAAAAAGTCTTCGCATCCCTTTCGTACTAACTTCTCAGCCCTTAACGCTGAAATCACATTCGACAGATAGTTCTGACGTTCACCAATCACCACTACTTTCTTATCTTCTTCCGTTCTTAACACCATTCGTTTTGCAGCGCAATCCAAGGTGGCTCTGTGCTTCACCAGCCAATCCATACCTAAGATTAAGTCAAATTCGCTAAACAACAACTCCATCAAATCTGCTAAAAAGGTAACCCCTTGGACTACTAAGGGTACCTCTTTAAACAACTTATTCACTCTTACTGACTGCCCTAACAGACTAATCACAGTTATCTCGTTCGCAGTAACTTCAAACATATCACCTAAAGATTCAGCCATATTGCATGCAACATATGAATGTGTCGATCCAATATCAATCAATGTTGTGTAAGGTAACTCATATATAAGGAACATACCTGTTATCACATCTGGCGCATCCCCATCTTCTCAGCGATGAGCAGCATAAACCAAAGCTGGCTGTCTCGCCTCAGCTAGGCCTGCATTTTTGCCTGGTGCTCCACGTCCATGCCTATTTCCATTACCGCCCCTAACTTGCCCACGACCCCTTGGCGGCAACTGACCTTCCCTTGGTGGCTGAGCACCACCTTGGCCCACTACTGGCACTCGACCTAGCATTCGGGGGCAATCCTTGATCCTATGCTCTATAGACCCACAAGCGAAGCAAGCTCCCATCCTCTTCCAACACTCGCCTCTATGGCTTCTCCCACAATTAGCACAAGGTGGCACCCCTAGATTAGCAACAGGGGGCCCTACTCAAACTGGCCCATTATTTCTTGCCCTAGCCCTAGGCCTCTGTCCAACACCGGCAGCCTCATCCTCCCTCTTATTCTTACCCTTTTCTTTTTCCCGATTTAAGCGTTCACTGCGCTTTACCTCCTCCGCTATCTTCGCTTTTTCCACCAATTCTGAGAAAACTCACTCCTTTTGTGGAGCTATCAATACCCTAAGGCTATCTCTTAGTCCGTCCTCAAACCTAACGCAACGCTCATATTCCATTGCCACCATTGCTCTTGCATACCTACTAAGGCGTAGAAACTCCGCTTCATACTCTGCCACCGATTTGTTCCCTTAGGTCAAGTTCAGGAACTCCTTCCTTCTAGCATCCACATAGCTTGCACCCACATACTTCCATTGGAATGCAGCTTTGAAAAACTCCCAAGTGACCCGCTCTAGTTGGGTGCCCTCTTTCACTGTCAACCACCACTGGTAGGCTTCTTCCCTAAGCAACGCCACTACCCCTTTTAGCTTTTGTTCCGGTGAACAGTCCAGGTCCTCCATTATCCTTTCAGTGGCCTCCAACCAGTATTCTGCCACGTTAGGAGTCACACCAGCCACGCCCTTCAAGATATCAGCCCCATTCGATCGAAGTCGCACTGGAATGGACCCCCGATTTCCAGTGTCATTATTGGGCCCAACGACCCTTTCATGAATTCTCAGCATTGCTTGCGACAATGCATCTTCTCCCACGGCCCGATTATACGGTCCATTCCTAGCCACAGGTGAGGTCAGAGCCTATTCTACTCCAACATCGGGCATATGGCCCGATGCCGACAATTTAGCCCTAACACTTCTGCGGCCTCGGCCACGGCCTCTTGCACCTCTTCTAGCACTCATCGTCGATTCGCGTATTATCTGGATTAGAAATTTTATGAAGTTTTAGTTAGTTTAATAATTACACCGATGTTTTATGAAAATATTTAAAGAGAAGATTATTTTTGAAAATCCTCTACAGTTTCAAGTTCCTACGGGCTTCAGTTTCACTCTAACAAAGTAGCCCTCTAACTATCTACTGTATCACAATTTAAACATACTTAAGAATAAAAGTACATACTTGGTTCGATGTCAGAGGCTCGGTGTGCCGCACAACAAGATTTCCCATTTTCCAAAACATTGTGATCCAAAATATTTTTTTTTAAATCCAAATAATAAGTAAAAAAAGAAACCAAATAATAATAAGGCCCACTTCACAGCCCGAGTTTTACAACCTAGGCTCTGATACCACTAAATGTAACACCTTAAACTCGGCCCGAACGTTATGCTCAAATCTAGCGCATCACATTGAAGTGTTTTAGCGAAAATCGTGTTTTCATTGAAAACCCTTCTTAAAATAAAAGAAACCTTAATTAACTTATAAAAACTTCTTTTATTTTTCAATTACAAAAACCTGTTTAAAACATATGATTTTATGAAAACCTGTCATTTTAAAATTTTATTGTGGAAGCGTAGAAAAACATACTATGATTTAGCAAACCCATGTTCAACATTTCGTAATTACAACGCATGAAAATAAAACCCAAATAATAACAAAATGAAAGCCTTATTACAATCTGGCTGGAAAAGTACTTAATAAAATAAACACTTGTATGCTTTTAAGAAAAAAGACGTCAATATTGCCTTGCTAGCTGGCCACCCAGAGTCCCTCCAAACATCGAACCTTCTACTGAGCATCACCTGAAAATAAAATAAAAGAGGGGGTGAGTTTTCGCAAACTCAATGTGTACAACCCTCGACGAGCAACAAGCATTCAATAAACACCATACATCACATGCAATGCAATCCCATCCTAATAATCCATCCGCTACACACCAGCTCCGTCCCCCGCCACACCATGTGGGGATATAAATATCGACCCACCCAACCGACACATCAATGGTAGCCCGATTGGGGAACTACCTTCATCTACATATTGGGCTTAAAAGCCGTCGGTGGATCCGCGATTGTCAAGCAACCATGCGATCCTCATATACTTCCTCCGTTCCATAATTCCCAACCTATATGCAACCTAAGTAGAAAATCATATGTATGCGTGTCACATCCATAAAACCTACATTCAACATCTAGGGGTATTTTGGTCATTTTCGCCCATAGAGGCATTTTGGTAATTTTCCCTTAATTACGGTTTTCACTTACCTTGGCCTGTTAAAAAATCCCGTGAGCTAAGATGAACGAATACTATGCACCAAGTAGGATTCCAGAGAAGAGGAGGTGAGTCATTAAGACCGCTTAAGTACCAAGCTCTCCCTAGATCCAATCCTAGAAATGCATATACCTGTTGCCACACCTTAACCCTTTGACTTGTCCACGGTCGCAATAAATTAATTAAGTCTTATGTAGTCATCATATACTAGGCCCAAAACCCCTTTACAAAGCCTAGTCAAATTCACATACCTGCATATGGCCCACTAGGCCCAATAACATTCATATGGCCCATTAAGCCCAAATCACCTGTATTTGTCCCATTAGGCCCAAATCACATTTATGTGGCCCATAATGCCCAAATCACATTATATACATACTCACATATGAATTTCTATCACATAGCAATAATTATCAATTTTTGCCTATTACGGGCCCAATAGCCCCTCAAGCCCATTAAGCCTATTCTGGCCCGGTTGGCCAATTCACAGCCCAAGTCCATGGAATCACCCATGGGCCTCAGAAAAACTATCGATTTCCTCCTCAAGAGTGTTTGCGCACTCGCAAGACTACCGTAGCCCAACTTTCAGCTTTTCGACATTTCGACTTTTTGGCATTTTGGCATTTTGGCTTTTGTCGATTCATTGTGTGTGTGCAGTGTATGTACACACCTGGTAAGCAAGTGTGCTGCAATTTCCTTAGTCACCAACCTACAAACGATATCACCCTTCAATTAACCACATTCTTAATACATATCTTTACTAAAACCAAAACCTCACCTTAACCTTACCTTGCGCGATAAGTATAACAGCCCCTTCTTAAATCACTAACCACGATTAACTCCTAGATCTGTATTAATCTTAACTATTAGAAACCAGAATAATAGGTGAATTGTATCCAACACAAGACCCCTACCTTAACTCTGATTATTAGGCCAACTAAGATTAAGAGTACTTACCAAATCCCCTTACCTGAAGAGTAAATCGGCAGGATCCAAAACTAAGATTCGATACCTATTCCTACCCAAAACTGATTAGAAGAAGTGAGGAACAATAATCGATACTATAGCAAAAACCAATTGGAAGAACAAACACTTACACTAGATTCGGTCAAAGAGTATTTAGCCAAGAAAGTTTTTGCCCTTTGCGATTTTGTATGGCAAAAGGGAGTTATTCAGCTCCAAGGAAAAAGAAAGAAAAGTCGGCAATGAAGTAGAGGAAGAATAGAAATCGGCACAAGAAAAGAAAAAAGATGTAAGGCTTTTCGTCTTTTTGGATCTTGAAGAGAAAAGGGTTTCCGGTAACAAGATGAAAAAGATTTCGGCATTAGCCTGGCAACCTTGCATTCGGCACCTATTTATAGCCCTTATAGCTGAATTCCTCATGGCTAAATTCCCCATCGGCTCCATCACTTCCCCCTTCTCATCTCCTCATTTTTCTCCCTGATAACTCCCCAATCTATTTCCTAACTTTTCTCTTCTGAACACTCCCCTTGGAGTCCATCTTCACGCCACTTCCAATCTTCTAGAAGGCCAAAATTAAACTTCTAAAAATACTAAGCTAGGATTCGAACCTTGGATCTCCTTGCTAGCCACTGATGCCACCTCCCTACACTCTAAGTGGCGTCACTTAGCCACTCCTCCATTTGGCTTTTTGATGCCCTTTTTCCATTATATTTATTTAAAAGCCCAACTGCTTGCCATCAGGGTTCCTTTAATAATTATACTATAATTCCTTCTACCCCTAGATTCGAACTCAACCCTTGACCCAGACCTACCATCGCATAATTAATACTTAACTTGAATTGCTAAGGCCAAAAAGAAAAATTCGAGATTTTGGGATTTTTGGGGCGTTACATCATAGGCACATTTCAATCATATCAATATCATTTTCAGCATTATCAAAAAATAGCTCGGTTGGAAGTCATCTCTATCTTACAAAGCCATTTGCCACCCTTTTTCACATATGCACTCATATCAATTCAAAAGGCACAAAACATATCATACTTAGGCAACCAAACACTCACAACTAAGAAAATAATATGTCATTCTCATGCCATCATTTATCATACTTAAAACATCATACTTAGCCCATTAAAACATATTAACATCACATTCACAAGAGAGCATTAACACATGAATAAACTTGTAATCAACATAAGCCATCATTCGTGGCAATGTACAATTTGAACAATAATCCATTATAGGCCAACACATTTGGCCACATTAATAATAACACATATAACCAAAACACCAAGTTCTTATACATACCATAATCTCATGGTTATAATTCTTATTCAGTCACAACGTTTGCTTTATCAACTTATAAGCATAATTTAACATTTCTTAGCATTAGCCCGACAATCATAATCTTTTCGTTATAACATATTACAACAATTAACAAATTATTTCAAACCTCATAGTAAACATGCACATTAATCTCGTGTACTCACATTTCCAATGATGTATCTTAATATCTTTCATCTTTCTCATATCCGATAAATCACCACTTAAGTGAATAAGACATGCTATATCACACTCGATTTGGCCCGAAAGCAAATCACATAATCATCAATCAACTTTACCATGTATTTCATATATCACAAGTATAGACCAATAATCACAAGGTCATCACAAAGTCATCCCCATAGTGAAAATAAACTCACAATATCATGAAATCATTGAGTATAAACTTACGTACATACTTGTATCGTTTCAACATAATCTCATATTCATCTTTGTCTTTGACATAATCGTTGAATTTCCCATTGAACCACTCGGAATACTAAAGGATACTCGGGAACTCTTATGCACATAGTAAGATGCCAACGCCATATCCCAAATATGGTATTACATGGGATCACAGATCGAAGCCGATAGCCCAGCTATGGTCTTACACAATGTCTCATATCGATGCCAATGTCATATCTTATATATGGTCTTACATGGGATCAAATATCGATGCCAATGCCATGTCCCAGACATGGTCTTACATGGGATCACATATCTATGCCAATGTCATGTCCCAAGCATGGTCTTACATGGGATCACATACCGATGACAATGCCATGTCCCATACATGGTCTTACATGGGACCACACATAACCCTAATGTCATGACATTTGTATCCTAAATATTTCTGAGGTTCAACCGGGATTTCGAGATATCGAACTTCGTCGAGTCGTCATCGAGTCATCATTAATTAAATCCACAAAGACAATTACACAATTCATGCAATATTAAGACATTAAAAACATAATAATGTAATGTTGCATTGTTTACCCATGAACTTACCTCGGTACAAAATATGGACAACTAATTCGATTTGTTCTAAAATCTTGCTCTTTCCCCAATCTAGATCCGAACTCTGTTTTTCTTGATCTATAATAGCAAATTTAGCTTATTTAATCATTAAGCTACTCTATACAGCCCAAAATCCCATTTTGGTAAAATTTACATTTTTACCCCTAAACTTTATCATATTTACACTTTTGCCCCTACGCTCGTAAATTGATTTTCATTCAATTTCTTTAACATACAAGCCTAGCTGAATCATTGTCATAACTATAGCAGCCCACAGTTTCCATTAAAACACACTTTTACCACATATTTTATAATTTTTACAAATTAGTCCTTTTAAGCATTTTCACCGAAAATCACTTAGTAAAAGTTGTTTTTCCAACCATAAACATGCATAATCTACCATTAAACATCAAAACACACAAATTTATAACATGGTTCAAACCCTACGCCTTCATCATAACTCAAATAAATGGTAGAAATAGATAGATCACGTTACAAGGATTTCAAAAACATGAAAATCACTAAAAACGGGGCAAGAACAGACTTACTATGGAGCTTAGAAAGCTTGAAAAAAACTCTAGCCATGGTGATCTTCAAAATTTCGGCCAAGGGGTTGGAGATGAACAAAATTTGGCTTTTATTTTGTTAATTTAATCATTTAAATGCTAAATAACCAAAATACCCCTAACTTAAAAATATTCTATTTCACCTATTTCATGTACATTTTTGTCCAAAAAATTAACCAATGATCTAATTACCTTTAAGGACCTCCAATTTAAAATTTCATAGCAATTTGACACCACTAGCTTCTAGAACTCAAGTTTTGCACTTTTTACAATTTAGTCCTTTTGACTAAATTGAGTGCCCAAACGTCAAAATTTTCGAACGAAATTTTCAAAAAACAATTTCATAAAATTCTAGACCATAAAAATATAATAAAAATGAATTTTACTATGTCGAGTTTGTGGTCTCAAAATTACTGTTCCAACAAGACCCAAAATCGAGATGTTACACTATTATCAGACAATCATAATCGGTATCCATGGCTTGCAAAGTATACAGAGCTTTCCTACTCAGAATGTTTGTAATCACATTCTTTCTTTCCAAGTGATATACAATTGTCAAATCATAATTTTGCAAAACACAGTCTAATCTTGTTCAATAGTGCAGTATAGTAACAACCTAATTTCGGTGAAATCAGAACAATGGTCTCGAGACCACAAATCCAAGCCGAAAAATAAAATTTATTTTTATTTTATTATATATTCCATATTATGATAGGCATGTCATATGAAAATTTTGATAAGAAAATATTATCAATTAAGTGTTTAATTATAGGAAAGACCAAATCGCATAAAATGCAAAAGTTGGATTCTAGTAGTAGAAGATCAAATAGCTATGGAATTCAAAACTTAATGCCCTTATATGGTAATTATACTATTAATAAAAAAGTATGTAGATATTTTGGAGACTCGTCCATGTAAATTTAGAAAAAGGGCAAGGACTAAATTGGAAAGTGAAAATATTTAATTAATTAAAAGATGATAAAAAAAGAAATATCATTTTATTTTATCATCTTCTTCCCCAAAAATACATGAAAATCCTAAGAGAGAGAGAAGAAACTTTCATGGCCAAATTGGGAAAGTTTCCTTGGCCCGTTTTTAGTAATTTTGATATTTTTGAAACTGAGATAGTCTAATCTATCTATTTGGGGGATTAATTTGAAAAGTTATCATGGTATGAAATTTGGGTCATGGATGAATATGCTGAAAATTAGAAATTTAAGGTAAAAAATGAAAGGTTGTTGATAGATAAACAACTTTTACAAAGTGATTTTTGATGAAAACAGAATTTAGGGACTAAAATGCAAAGTTGTGAAATTTGATGAAAAATTCTGAATCTTTATGAATACATGTGCTGTAAAATTTGTAGTGGGATTTTAGTTAGGCTTGAAATAGGGAATAAATTTCACAAGTTTCATTTTCCGAGCCTAGGGACAAAATTGGAATTTATGGAAATGTTAGGGGAAAAATGGTAATTTTTCCTAGGACGTAAATTGAGTCCAAATGAGTATAAAATATGATAAATTGATGTTAAATTTACTTGAATAGATTCAGATAGACCAAATTCGGAGCTAGAACGAGGAAAGCAGGAAAATGTCAGATTAATAGATTTATGTACACAAACATTTGTCGAGGTAAGTTCGTGTAACTAAATTGTATATGTTTTTATGCTTGAATTTAATGTTGTGTTTGTGAATTGTATAAATACCATAAATATGTGATATGATCACATACTCGTTATCGCCCGATAAATAAAAGTGCCCGATCAATAATAATGCCCGATAAATGTTAAATGATAAAAATGTTACTTATATGCTTACACTACAGGAAAACAGACTTTTAGCGGCGTTTTTTTTTTTGCCTTTAGCGGCGTTTCTAAGCGCCGCTAATACTTCTAGCGGCGCTTTCCCAAGCGCCGCAAAAAACGTCGCTATATGCAACGCCACAAAAGTTCGCGACCAGGACCTTTAGCGGCGCTCTTAAAGAAACGCCGCCAAAGACCAGGACCTTTAGCGGCGCTTTTTTAAAAAACGCCGCTATAGACCTGTACTTTTAGCGGCGCTTTTATAAAAAACGCCGCTATAGACCTGTACTTTTAGCGGCGCTTTTATAAAAAACGCCGCTATAGACCAAGAACTTTAGCGGCGCTTTTATAAAAAATGCCGCTATAGACCTGTACTTTTAGCGGCGCTTTTATAAAAAACGCCGCTATAGACTCTAATACTTTTTAGCGCGCTTTTATAAAAAACGCCGTTATAGACCAAGAACTTTAGCGGCGCTTTTATAAAAAATGCCGCTATAGACCTGTACTTTTAGCGCCGCTTTTTTAAAAAAGCGCCGCTAATTTGCCCAGTTTTGCAATATGTATTTTTACACCTATATCCAACCCTCCTGCAAGAAATTCAATAAAAAACAGCAAATATACCATGAAATCCAACCCAACCAAAACACGCAAATTTAAATAATACAAAATTATACGAAAAATATATTATATAAATTGGAAATGAATATTCAAAATATTCTTAAAATAATGTTAAAAGTTACAAGAAAACATGTCTATGATGGCGGATTTTGAAATTGGTGGAACATAGTCATCATAGTCTGAAGCTGCTGCTGGAGTTCATTGTATTTCCTGTTCTGCTCCGCCTCCCTCGCTGCTGCCTCCGCTCTAAGTTGAGAAATTTGCTCATCTGTGCTAGCTTGTATCTGAACTATCTGATCTTTTAACCTCTGAACTTCAGCTTGACTTTGACTCCCGGAAGGCATGTATTGGTGCGAGGTGGATCCAAAATATTGGGTCGGGTTAACACCAGATCCTTGAAATCTAACTCGACCATACCTTTTAGGACCCAAAACTTCATTAATAATTCTGTTATCAATATCCTCAAAATTAACAGAACTATCAGTCGAAGCAGTCGCTTCATACGCTGCCTTCTTATCTTTTAGTTTCTCCTAATAAATCAGTTAAAGAGTTAGAAACGAAATATACAATAAAAAGGAATACAACATAACATTATTTAAATTACACTAATAAAAACGACGAATTAAAACATTATAATTAAATATTATAAATATTTATAATGAATCAATTTTTATTAAGTAAATATACCATAATTTCTGTAGCCTCAGATGACATCGGAGTTCCATCTTTTTTCCTGTGCGTAATGTCAAAAAGTTGAAGGCGTCCAACTTTTTGACCAGACGAGGCTTCCTACAATATAGTAGTAAAAATATTATTTAATAGTAAAAAGTTATTAATACTTGATAGATTTAATAAATCCATAGTACCTCGGCCTGAGCTACACAAGCAAAACTTTTCGACCCTGCCGTGTGCGTAAATTTTTGTTTTTGCCTGCTGCTTGTTCCAACTCGCTCACGGTCCTACATAATGAAATTATTATTACGTATATAGTAAATACTATAAACCGAAAAATTTATAAGAGTTTGCAAGTACATAATACCTCTCCTTTCTTCGAATTCCAAAATCGAACCGCATCTTCCCATTGGTACCTCAGCATTCCCGGTGGGACATTTTGCACTTTTTCTTCGAGGCTTATGGGTTTTTTAAAATATTCTTTTTTCAAAATGCTTTTATTGTCTCTCCATTTTTTACCCAATGCCTTCTTGATATAGGCATCAGAGACCTCTAAAGCAAACCTATCCTAAAAAACACAAGTTTAGGAAGTAAATATAAATGAAACTTAAACAAAAGTATTATAATTACATTAACGTTTTGTTACCTTAATATTAGAGAGAGCTTGATTTTTATTGCTATCAGGCATGTTATGCCATGATTCGTAGTTGATGGGCAACATATTGGCATTTCGTGCTATAATGCCCAAATAGCCTGCTAAAAGTCATATTTATTATTTTCATATATAATAACAAAATTAATAAAATTTTATTAATAAATTACTGTTGCACATTACATATATAATAACAAAATTAGTTTATATAACTTTATAAAATCATATTTATTATTTTCATATAAAAATATTATTTTGATAAAAAATAAAAAAGATCTTTTTATCATTAATAACATTATGTGATATAAAGTTAATCATGGAAATTATGCGTATGTACTAAAATAATTAAATATTACGAAAATTTTATTAATACAACCATTATTCTTTTAAGTATGTTCCGCATTAGTTGTTTAGATTTTTATATAAATGGCATACTGGTTATTACATCAAATTTTATTAATTTTGTTACATAAAAATTCAATGAGTGTGCCATATTCTAGTATGATTATTTTACTTTACGAATTCAAAACATCCATTGTTTCGAATCGACTTTTAAATAAAATTAATTGTAATTTTATAATTTATATCAATTTGAGTGCAATAATTGTTTGTCTATATAAATTAAATATTAAAAATATTTTTAGTTGAATCATATAAATGGAAAGAAAAATTTATGATTATAGTTATTTTTTTATTAAGTTGGTGTTATGGGTTAATCAAGTATATTAATTCAGTTGTGAAATTATTAATTTACCCTCTCACATATAAATTAAGTTATAAGAATGTATTTATATATATATATAATAATAATAATAATTTGAAACACAATTAACTTTATGATTATAACCAAAATAACAATTAATTTTTATATAAACTTTTAACAAATATACGAGTTAAATAATATCTTTTCGCATAGGAGTGTTAAATCTTAAAAAAGAAAAAGTAATTCTCTTAACATACTTTAACAAATTGAATACTAAACCACTTAATCTGTAAAAGCTAAAATATGAGATAAGTATTTGTACTTTTCGTAAAATTAAAATTTAGTCATTATATTTCTATTCTTAAGAATTTAATTCCTCTATGTTTCAAATTTCTGAATTTAAGTTTAATTTAACATTAGCAGAGTTTATAACCTAGCGCCACTAAAAATGCACCAATTGCGGCGTTTAGGGTTTTAGGGGTTATAGTTTAGTGTTTAGGGCTTGCTAGGGTTTAGGGGTTTATTATTTTAGGGGTTATAGATTAATGTCTTATTTTTTTTCTTTGGGGTTTAGGATTTTAGGTGTTATATAACTTTTAGTGGCGTTTTAGCAAAAGCGTCGCTAATGCTCTGGTCTTTAGCGGCGTTTTAGCAAAAGCGCCGCTAATGCTTTGGTCTTTAGCGGTGTTTTACCAAAAGCGCCGCTAATGCTCAGGTCTTTAGCGGCGTTTTAGCAAAAGCGCCGCTAATGCTCTGGTCTTTAGCGGCGTTTTACCAAAAGCGCCGCTAATGCTCTGGTCTTTAGCGGCGTTTTACCAAAAGCGCCGCTAATGCTCTGGTCTTTAGCGGCGTTTTACCAAAAGCGCCGCTAATGCTCTGTTCTTTAGCGACGTTTTACCAACAGCGCCGCTAATGCTCTGTTTTTAGTGGCGTTTTAACAGAAAACGCCACTAATGCTCTGTTTTTAGTGGCGTTTTAACAGAAAACGCCGCTATTGCTCAGTTTTTAGCGGCGTTACAAAAACGCCGCTATTGCTCTGTGTTTTACAATTTTTGCGGCGTTTATTGATAAAATGCCACTAAAAACGCCGCTAAAGCCTTATTTTCCTATAGTGTTGAAATGAATGTGGAATGTGTCTATTTGAATTATATGTATGATTTAGATGTATGAAATAGTCACATGCTTGTTAATGCTTGGAAAATGTTAAATCCCGTCTAAATAAAGGAAGAATCGATGGATAAATGTAATTTCCCGAAATGAAAGAGGTCCTGCATTTGTTGCTGAGGAGATTTAGCTCGGACAAGTAATCCTATTGACCTCATTGCAGAAAGGATTTAGCTCGGATAGGTAATCCTATTGACCTCATTACAGAAAGGATTTAGCTCGCATGGGTAATCCTGATATAAGTCCTCTCGAGCATATGTTATGTATTGGATTTAGCCCGGACGGATAATCCAGATCAAGCTATTTAGAGCATATGTCATAAAAAGGATTTAGCCTGGACTAGTGATCCTGTTGTTTATATATATATTTGGATCGAGAGTGTACTCTCTAAAATAGTATCCTATAGGTACCATTGAATATGAATTGGCGAATCCTGATTTGTACACCACGAGTGTACCACCTGTGTATCCATCGATATTTCAGATAAATTCAATGGGTAAAGGTTCTTGACATGAGAAGATATGTAACACCCCTAACCCGTATCCGTCACCGGATTAAGGTTATGAGGCATTACCGATCAAAAACATAATCACAATCATTTATAAATTTCCACTCAAGTCAAAACACATATTATTGTTGCACAATGTAAACAAATATCATATCAAATTCCAGCCTAGCATTTACTGCATATAAAGCATATATATATTCAACCTTAATTATTAACAACATGGTTAAACATATTATTAAGTCACTAATGAAGTTATGCCTAACCATCAAATATCACAAGCTTACTCATATAATTTAACAAGTCATAATATACATAAATAAAATTTCTTACGCATACAACTTAAGTCAAGATCAATTTTAAACTTGCATGCTTTGTACTTATATACGAAATGATACAACCATTCGGCTCCAACCACACATTACCATACTTCTTTTAAAAAAATAATAATCCCAAAAGACTATACATACTTATTCCAGGTCATTAGATTATGCACATTTAGTTTTAATAAATCTAATCATTTAATAAATACACATCCCTCAAAAAGTACTCTTATTATCTAGGCTAACTAATATGTCTATGATCATATACTCAATAGCCAAAAAATAATTAATATTCAGACAACTTAAGTTTGGATTTACTTATTGACATTAGAGACCCAACTTTAACAACATATTCATGATAACCAAAATTATGCAAGCACATAGAATTAGTTAAAATCAACCATGACACATTATATAATAATCAAAAAGAACTTAAGTCATAGTCTAGCAAAAACAAAATTTTACATAGATTTTAAGCCATTTTCTCATGACCTTTATGTACAATGCGACCAAAACAACAAAATCTCCCAAAATATTATCCTATACATGCCATAATATTAACCTAGAATTTACTAGGAAGAGATACCAAAACGATGCTGGCAGGTGTGATGACTTCGAGGATGGTCCCGAGCACGGAACAGATCAAAAGAAATCTAAATAAAAGACAAGTAAACACACCAATTAACTGAATATGTCGATCTAAAAACTAGAAAGGTCCATAGATTACCGAAATTTTCAATTCAACTACTAGTCAAGTCTTACTATTAACTCAAGGGATCATATAACCGAATACCTTAAATCCTTCCTCTAATATTTAACAACAATGAAATAGATGCATTCATGTATTTATATTTAAATTTTCATGTTCCCAATTTCCTATTCGGACAATAGTTTTGCCCTTCATTCAGTTCCTACATTTATTTTATCAATAATCAATTTCGCGCATGTAGTGCTCAAGCTAGGAAATTCATACCCACAGTGCCATGTTAGCCCGCACACATAGTGCCTTAGTAATTCACATACATACTGACATTCCCATCCGCACACATAGTGCCATATAAATCCGCACACATAGTGCCATACAATTCCGCACACATAGTGCTATACAAGTCCGCAACATAGTGCCATACAAGTCCGCACACATAGTGCCAAAGTCATTTCGTTTTAACAAAGTGATTCATTCAATCAACTAAGCATAATCGGTCACATGCCTTTCAATCAAAATAATACATAAACAATAGTAATTCCTTCACGATATGCATGCACCAATTATGTATAGAATAACTAAGCTTAATTGCTTATAGACTTACTTTGTTTTAGACGAAACGGTTCCAATCGGCTACTCGATATTCTTTGCTTTGCCCTTGCTTGATTCCCGTCCTTTAAGTTCTTGAGCTTAAAATAAATAAATTTAACTAGTTTAATCGCCTTACTAGTTATTTATATCCAATGATATTAATGATTTTATATCACAAGAACTACACGGTAAAATTTGATCTTTCTGCCTTATGCTTCTAAGCTATTCGGCTATTGACCACTTAAGATCACCTTACTATCAATAATCCAATCAATACTTCAATTACACACATATATAAACACATATATATTTGTATATACGGCAACCACCCTTGCTAATTACTCACATATATAGTTTAATGATTTTCACTACATCTTACAACCGTCATTGTTCATGACATTAAAACTTCAACTAATGTTCATCTAACTTCCACTTCTCTATCATGACTTATTCGGTCTTAAAAATGAACCACTTATCATACAAGTAAAATAACAATAAAATGACATTTCATCTAGACTCCATATGGCCGAATGCACAAAATATTACCCAACTACTTATTCAACAAGTTCAACCCTATTCTATCGTCTACTTATTCAATACAACATGAAAACCATCTTTAATTCTAATTCTTTGATGCACGGTTTAGTGCCCAAACCACCATAGATTATTTAAATTTTCTTGACATTGCCAAAAATGCATTCAAAATTAACTTAACATATAAAAGATTTAATCAAGAAAAATTCAAAACTCACCTCCTACTAACAAAAGAAGATGTCGAATTGCC
The DNA here is from genome assembly GCA_025698465.1 of Gossypium longicalyx. Lineage (NCBI taxonomy): Eukaryota > Viridiplantae > Streptophyta > Magnoliopsida > Malvales > Malvaceae > Gossypium > Gossypium longicalyx. Next base: position 52,714,934 of record CM046995.1, read on the forward strand.
TTAGTGTAATTTCCCTCTTTCTTTCATTTTTGTTTCGGTTTTGGGAGATGAAGAAGAAGATGAACACTTTCTCTCCCCTTCCCTTTCTTCTATTATTAATTCATTTTATTTAGAATATTTTAATCATTTGCTAACAAAATATTATAATTAATTAGACTTAGTGGAGGGGCATCATTACTTGGCCGGCCACTTATTGTATTTTGGGCATATTGACATGCAAATCCAAGCTTTCACATTTTGTAATTGTTTGATCCTTACAAATTTACCTATCATATTTTCTAAGTTTCTCAACTAAATCCTTTCCAGCAAAATTCACATTCCTAAGATAAAATTAAAACATCAAATTTTCATACAGGCACTATCACACATAAAAGATATGCAAACAAAATTTTAAATAAATTTTATGACTCAGTTTTGTGGTCCTGAAACCACATTCCGACTAGGGTCAAATTAGGGCTGTCACAAGATATGAATAAGAAATGAGTTATTACACATATCGGCTTAAAATACATGAAAATGGCGATATATGCTAATTAATATATGAAAATATGAAATGATGATATTGTACATGGAATTTATTTGACGAGTATGTACATCCTTGATTATAGACCTGTACACCTAGAGTGTACTAATCGTGACCTTGAAATTCCGAGTAATATGAGTAAAGTTCTAATATGAAATCATCTGAATGAACTATTATGAAATTTTACTTGTAACATAAAGAGATGATTTATACATGTTAAATGAATACATGTTGTGAAAAGTATATTTGCATGGAATATATGACTAACAAGGGCAATGAGGATAAGTGTAGGGCTTGAGGTCAAATTGATTGCATATGCCTTACATTGTTACCTTAAAATAGAATGAATGGTAAGTCAAGTACCATGTTATATGAACTTACTAAGCATTTTATGCTTACTTAGTTTTATTTCCTCGTTTTATAGTGAATCGGAAGCTCGTTGGATTTGAAGCTTGGTGAAGATCACTCACATTATCCATTGGCCCATGTCGGTACAATATGGTAAATCAATTATGGTTGTAATGGCATGTATAGGTTATATTGGCCTTATTGGCATGTAAATGTAAATGATCCTTGTAATGTAACACCCCTAACCCGTAACCGTCGCCGGAATAGGTTAAGAGGAATTACTGGACTTTTAACTTAATTCAGAACAATTATTTATCCAAAAACATCATAATTCAGTCAATATTATTCATTCACATTCAACATGTACTTAAATCAAGCATACAAAGCTTAAAACATACATTTGGGACTAAATCGTAACATATTAAAATTTTCAGAAACTTAGAAAAATTTTAACTTTTCAAATGTCACACGCCCGTGTGAATAGGCCGTGTACCTCACACAACTAGCAGACACGCAAGTGTCTTAAACCATGAGAAAATAGGGCATACATAATGGCTTGCACCACACGGTCGAGGACATGCCCGTGTGCTAAGCCGTGGGAAAATTAGGGAGGTTGCTAACTTGGGTCACACGACCGGCCACACGCCCATGTACGAGCCCGTGTACCATGCACGGCCAGTAGACACGCCCGTGTATCTAGGCCGTGTTATACCTGTAGAGTATACTTACTTTATTTCGAAAGGGTACCCCAGGGAACACACGGCCATGTAGCACAACCGTGTGTCGCACACGGCTGAGTCACACGTCCGTGTCCCTGCCTGTGTGGACAAAAATAGGCTATTTGCAAAGCCATTTTGCCACCCTAAAAGCACAAACATTTACAAGCATAATCAACCATATTTATGCAACTCAATTGATAATCAAAATAACCATTTTAATACACATAATAGGCATACCAAATCTTAACATTTACATTTCCAATACCTATTTATCTACATGCATAAACCATTCATCTACACCAATATAACAAGACTTCACTAGCATAATTCCATTCCATTTTACCTTGCCAAAATACGCCATAATTGAACACTTCAATTCAACCAAAACACAACATCAAAAGAAGCCAAATCACATGGCTTAACTTATACACAAAAATATGCCAAAAATATAATATCAAGAAACATAACTAACATCTTTCAAACTAGCCTACACATGCCATATTTACATATATCCAAAAGATCAAAAGTACCGATTGGAATTTGGACAGTGTGATGTGCAACTTCAACTTGTCCGGAACGAGCGAGCCAATGAATCTCTATAAAACATAGAAAATGAAACAAAATAAGCTTTAAAACTTAGTAATCCCGTATAATTCAGAATTAAACTTACCATTTATACATAATCAGAGCAATACAAATATGCAACCAATTCAATTAACCAATACCTAATCACAAGTATTCATCCAATGTTAGTAATTGTAAACATACATAAAATCATCCATTAATACAATGTTTATCATCATTCCAAATTCATATATCATGCATCACATTAATAACCTTTCTAAACAGTAACTCTTCTGTATAGCATTATTTAGGCCCGTTGAACCTATTAGAACTTCAAAGGATAGTCGAGTGAACAATGTTAGTAATCCGTCAATTCATCATCATACATGCTCTTTTGAGTCATGGTCAGTAAGCTCCTCCTGAGCTGATAAATAATAAGCTCTATTGAGCTGAAACAGTAAGCACTTTTTTGAGCTGAACAGTAAGCTCATACGAGCTGAACAGTAAGCTCATACGAGCTGAAACGGTAAGCTCCAATGAAATGAAAACAGTAAGCTCTTTCGAGCTGATATATCGGTAAGCTCATACGTGATGTGGTGAGTTCGCAACAAATGCAGGAGCTCGACCAAAATGGTAATCTCAGTATCATGTCACTCGTATCTATTGAATTCATAAGGTTCAATCAAGGCTCGGTAACATATACATTATACCAATAAAGCATTCATACCTCAAGTATTTCAATTATACATACTCATTTCAATCATTACAAGTATAGAAAAGTTTGATTCTAATTATACGAACTTACCTCGTATTTGCTTGTATAACCATCATCTACTTGACTACCTTTCGTTTCCCCCGATCAAATTTTGGTAATTGTTTATCTTGATCTATATATTACTAAATTTAATATTTTTAGTAACCATTTAATACAATTCACATATATTTGGAAAATTACACATTTTCCCCTATACTATTGACTACTTTGCAATTTAGTCCTTTTTACCCAAAATAGCAAATTGATGCAATTTACCCTTAACCCATGTATAGCTGAATTTCACATAACCTCATAGCAGCCCATAATTTCATTTTATTCATATTGTTAACCACAGCATTTCTATCTTTCACAATTTAATCCCTAATTCTCATTTTGGTCAAAAATCATTTTACAAAACTTGTATATCTATTAACAACCATCAATAATCTAACAAGAAACTTCAAAATACCCAAGTATTCAACAATGGCATATCTCAAAATCTATAACAGTTTCAAAAAAGAAGGTATGGGCTAGCTAGATTAAGCTACAACGAGCTCAAAAATGTAAAAATCATTAAAAACAGATTAAAAATCATACCTTAATCAAAGATTGAAGTTGCTGAAACCTAAAAGCATAAAAATTGTTTCTCTTCTCTTTATTTTTGGTGATGAAAGGATGAACATTAAGGAAATTTTGGTATTTTGTCTTATTATTATAATTTAATAACTAAATTACTAATATAACCTTATAATAGAACTTAATATATCATGTAATTCATGGACATGAATGTCCACTAACCTTAATCATGGTCAAATAACATTATAAGGACTTTCATATTAATAAACCATAGTTATTTAATACTTTTAAACAATAGAATTCAATTTTATGCATTACGCTATTTAACCCTTATTACCGAATTAAGCATTTAAACAATAAAATTTCTTCACGAAACTTTCACATAATTAATCTATCATGCTGTAAACCTTATTATATAATAAAATAAATATTTTGACTTCGAATTTGCAGTCCCAAAACCACTATTTCGATTTGACCTAAAAACGGGCTGTCACAACTCTCCCCCTTTAGGGATTTTCATCTCTAAAAATTCTTACCGGTAAACAAGTTAGGGTACAGTTTTCACATCGCTTCCTCAGGTTCCCACGTAGCTTCCTCTACCCCGTGTTTATGCCAAAGAACCTTTACAAGTGCTATACGTTTATTTCTCAATTCTTTGATTTCTCGAGCCAGAATTCTGATCGGTTCTTCGTTAAACAATAAATCAGACTGTATCTCTACTTCAACGGGAGAAATCACATGTGACGGATCCAATTTGTATCGACGTAGCATCAAAACATGAAAAACATTATGTATCTTTTCAAGCTCTGACGGTAATGATATTAGATATGCTACAAGCCCTATTCTTTCAATAATCTTGTATGGCCCGATGAATCACGGACTTCATTTTCCTTTAAGGCCGAAACGAAGAATTTTCTTCCATGGTGACACTTTCAAGAATACTCGATCTCCAACCTGAAATTCTATTTCTTTATGTTTCATATCCGCATATGATTTATGTCTATCTGAAGCTTCTTTTAAACTGTCGCGAATCACTTTCACTTTTTCTTCAGTTTCTCTGATCGATTCAACCCCGTGAATCTTTTTCTCACTCAATTCAGTCCAGTATAGAGGAATTTGACATTTATGACCATACAAAGCCTCGTACGGTGCCATCTTATACTCGTTTGGAAACTATTATTATACGCAAATTAAATCAACGATAAATATTTTTCCCAATTGCCCTCAAACTCTATAATACAACATCTTAACATGTCTTCGAGAACCTAAATAACTCTTTCAGTCTGACCGTCATTCTGAGGATGAAAGGCAGTACTGAAATTCAACTTTTTCCCAGAGCTTCTTGCAATTTCTTCCAGAATCGCGACGTAAATCTCGGATCTCTATTAGAAATAATGGATATTGGCACACCATGTAATCGAACAATCTTAGAAATGTACAGTTCTGCTAGTCTATCAAGTGGGTAATCTGTACATACAGGTATGAAATGAGCAGACTTCGTTAGTCGATCAACGACAACCCAGATAACGTCTTTCTTTTTCGGAGTTAAGGACAATCCCAATACGAAATCCATAATGACTCTATCCCATTTCCATTCAGGAATCAATACAGGCTATAAAAACCTGATGGCACTTGATGTTCAGCTTTGACTTGCTGACATATCAAACATATTGATACAAACTTTGATATATCTCGTTTCATACCCGACCACCAGTACAGCTGTTTCAAATCATTATACATCTTAGTACTACCTAAATAAACAGAAAAACGATTACCGTGTGCTTCATGCAGGATTTTCTGAATAAGATCTATATTTTTCGGTACACAAATTCTATTTCGAAACATTAAACAGTTATTAGTTCCAATATGAAATTCTGAAATAGAATTAGACTCACATTGAATTCGTTTAGCTTGCAATTTACAATCATATTTTTGAGCTTCAAAGATTTATTGAAGAAATACCGGTTTAGCTCTTAATTCAGCTAAAATAGACCCATCATAACATATCATCAACTGTGTATTCATCACTCGTAATACAAACAAAGATTTTCAGCTCAGGGCATCTGCAACAACATTAGCTTTTCCCAAGTGATAATCAATCACAAAGTCATAATCTTTCAATAACTCAAGCCATCTTCGTTGACGCAAATTCAAATCTTTTTGTGTCATTAGATATTTCAAACTCTTATGATCCGAATAAATGTGGCATTTTTCAACGTATAAGTAGTGTCTCCAAATCTTCAATGCAAATACAATCGCAGCCAGCTCTAAATCATGTATAGGATAATTCTTTTCGTACGGTTTTAACTATCGTGAAGCATAAGCTATAACATTTCCCTCTTGCATCAGAACACACCCCACTCCATTTAATGATGTCCCTCTTGCATCAGAACACACCCCAGTCCATTTAATGATGCATCACTATAGATTATGAACTCTTTACTCGATTCAGGTTGAACCAAAACTGGTGCCTCTATTAACAATGCTTTCAACTGTTCGAAACTCTGCTGACACTTTTCTGACCATTCAAACTTCACATCTTTTTGTAACAGTCATGTCATTGGTATCGCAATCATCAAGAATCCTTTTACGAATCTTCGATAATAGCTTGCTAAACTCAGAAAACTACGAACTTCAGACACATTTCTCAGAGGTTTCCAATCAACAATAGCAGAAATCTTGCTCGGATTAACTCTAATACTGTCAGCTAAAGCAATGTGCCCCAGAAATCCAACCTCTTTAAGCCAAAACTCAAATTTACTGAACTTTGCAAATAACTGCTTATCATGTAGAGTTTGTAACACAATTCTCAAATGTTCAGTATGTTCAAATTCATTCCGTGAATAGACCAGAATATCATCAATGAATATAATAACAAATCTGTCTAAATACGGTCTGAATATTCGATTCATCAAGTCCATAAAAATAGAAGGAGCATTGGTTAAATCGGAAGGCATAACAAGGAATTCATAATGTCCATACCTCGCAGTTTTCAGCACATCCAGCTCTTTGACTCGTAATTGATAATAACCCGATCTAAAATCAATCTTTGAAAATACTATAGCCCCTTTCATCTGATCAAATAAATCATCAATCTGCGGTATAGGATATTTGTTCTTTATAGTCACTTTCTTCAACTACCTGTCATATATACACATTCTCATAGTGCCATCTTTCTTTTTCATGAACAATAATGGTGCACCCCAGGGAGAAAAACTCAGTTGTACAAAACCTCTATCTGTTAATTCTTACAACTGAGCTTTTAACTCTTTTAATTCTGTTTGACCCATTTTGTATGGAGCTATTGATATTGGCACTGTTCCAAGTACTAATTCAATACCAAATTCAACTTTCTGATTGGAGGCAAACCCGGTAATTCTTCTAGAAAAACATCTGAAAATTCACAAACAACAGGTACAAATTCAATCTTTGATTCAGACACTTTTGTATCCAGTACGTATGTAAGGTATGCATCATAACCCTTTTTTAAATATTTTTGAGCTGACACAGAAGATATCACATTCGGTAATTCATTCAAATCATCAGACTTAATTTGAAGAATATCACCATTTTGACATTTTAATTCAATATCCTTCTATCTACAATTCACGACTGCATCATGCATAGTCAGTCAGTCCATACCCAAAATCATATCAAACTCATCAAACAATGAAGTATCAAATCAGCCCGAAAATAGTAATCCTGGATCATCAGAGGATAATTCTTACAGATTTTATCAACTAAAACTAACTTGCCAAAGAGGTTCGATACTTTAATTACAAACTCTGTAGACTCAACATGTAAACTCTTTTTAAACACTAAATTCACACAGATATACGAATGGTTGACCCAAGATCTATCAACGCAACTATATCAGTATCAAAAAGAGAAAAAATACCAGTAATAACATCTGGCGATGATGCCTTCTCCCGTGCACGAATAGCATAAGCTCTGGTAGGTGCTCGTGCCTCAAATCTCACGGTCGAATCTCTTGTAGCACCTTAATTACCACTCACATTTCCAATGTTTCGGGGCAGTCTCCCTCTAGTAGTCGTGTTACTTGCTTTCGCTGGTTGATCTCTTTCAGCTGTAAAATTTTCTGGACAGTCACGGAGAAAATGATCAAAATATCCACATTTAAAGCAAGCTCCACTCACTAATCTACATTCACCATAATGTTTCTTATTGCAATATTTACATTCAGGTCCAGCATTTCTAACACTTCCCACACTGGCCACATATGTTGCCTGAGGTTTTGAACTTGATTGTCTCGCATTTCTATCTCTAATAGAAATTCCCTCAGAGGCTGTAGAATGAGGATGATATTCTCTAAATTTCTTTGATGCTGACTAATGTGATTTACCCATAAATCTCTTTCTAGACTCTCTAGCCTCTAAATTAGCTTTTCTTTTCTCTTTGCAAAGCTTTTCGGCTTTACAAGCTCGATCAAACAAAACAACAAACTATTTCAACTCAAGAATTCCGACTAACATTTTGATTTCTTCATTCAATCCATCCTCGAATCTTTTACACATTATGGCTTCAGGAGAGACACATTCACGGGCATATTTGCTGAGTCGTACAAACTCTCGCTCATATTCTATGACTGACATACGGCCCTACTTCAATTCAAGAAATTTTTTTAATTCAAGAATTTTTTTTCTTTTCTGATCGATGAATCTTTGGCTAATATATTTGTTTCTAAATTCAACTTGAAAGAAATCCCAAGTAACTCTTTCTTGTAGAACTACATATATCAAGGTATTCCACCATTGATATGTAGTGTCTCTTAGCAACGATACAACACACTTTAAACATTTTTCAGGTGTGCAAGATAATTCGTCGAATACCCGAATTGTGTTCTCAAGCCAAAATTCAACTCTCTCAAGGTCATCAATAATAGTAGCTCTGAATTCCTCAGCTCCATGTTTTTGTATCTTATCTATAGGTGGTTTATTTAATCGCAAAGGATAGATACCTTGAGGAATTACAGGGATGGGTTGGGGAACAGGTGGGGGTAGAGGTTGCTGAATAGCTGGGTTCGTACGAATGTACTGTGTGAACCACTTACTTAATATCTAAAAGAAGGCTTCTTTAGCCTCACCCCTGTGACTACTCGTCACAGGTCTGGATTCAGAAGGTGTTGTCCCTTGAGTGGGAGTTGGCGCATTACTTTCTATGTCATCTGTTACAACTTGTTCGGGATCCATTACTATATAAAAACACATTTAGAAATGTCAGGAGTCATCACACTATCACAGTTTTATATATGGCATGTATAGCTAGACTCAAATACACTATGTTAGTCCTAGAATCGACTAAACCGTAGCTCTAATACCAACAAATGTAACACCCCTAACCTGTAACCATCGCCGGAATAGGTTAAGAAGCATTACCGAACTTGTAACTCAATTCAAAATAATTATTTATCCAAAAACATCATAATTCAGTCAATAACCATTCATTCACATTCAACATGTACTTAAATCAAGCATACAAAGCTTAAAACATACATTCGGGACTAAATCGTAACATATTAAAATTTTTAGAAACTTAGAAAATTTTCAATTTTTCAAATGTCACACGCCCGTGTGAGCAGGCCGTGTATCTAACACGGCTAGTAGACATGCCCGTGTTTTAAACCGTGTGAAAATAGGGCATACATAATAACTTGCACCACACAACCGAGGACACGCCCGTGTGCTAGACCGTGGGAAAATTAGGAAGGTTACTGAGTTGGGTCACATGGCTGGCTACCAGCCCATGCACCACGCACGGCCAGTAGACACGCCCATGTGTCTAGGCCGTGTTAAACATGTAACAGCCCGATTTAGACCCTATTCAAAATAGTGGTTTCGGGACCACAAATCTGAGTCAGAAAAATATTTAAAAATTATTTTCTATGTTTATTATGTGTGAATTTACGTGTGTGAAAATATCCTTTGAAAATTTTACTGTTTGGATGCCCGATTTAATAGAAGGGCTTAATCGCGTAAGTTATAAAAGTTGCTAACTAATTATTAAAGTACCAAATTGCTTTGTTCTTTTAATATGGGGTTTTTATGATGTAATTAGACCATATGAATTAGTGATGGATGGTTTTAGTCATAATATATAATGGTTTCATATTTTATAACAAAGGTTAATTTTGTAATATATTAAATAATGTTAATATAATAAAACATAATGTAAAAAGCCATGCATTTTTTTCATATTTGCCGATTCTTTAAAGGAAAAAGAAATAAAATAAAGCTAGTTACATTCAGCCACTTCTAAGTTTGATTCAAGGTTAGTTTTTGTTCGGTTTTTGAAAATTTGTACGTTTTTTAGATCGTTGCAATGAAATGTACAAAGCCCATGCTTTAATTTTTTTTTTATTTTGATGAATATTTTGAGTTATGCCATTGATGAATATTTTAGTTTTTTGATGTTAGTTTATGAATTATGAAAGATATGTTTTGGATTAATATGTTTTGTACTAGAATTTTTGATTAATTTGAGTAATTATGGCTAAATTGTAAAAATAATAATTTGAGGGACTAAAATGTGAAATAAATGAAATTTATGGACTTGTATGAATATAAGGAACATTTGGCCTAAGCATGATGTATTCAAATTTTGCATATTTTGTGTTTTGTGCAATAGGGACTAATTTGTAAAAAGTGTGAAATGTTAGGGGTAAAATGGTAATTTTCCCATTTATGTGTTTTTCGACTAAATTGAATGAAATTATGTTTGAATGAGTTTAATTTGAATATGTTCAGATCAAGAACCAAAGAAATTGGATTTGGATCGGGGGAAAACCAAAGTTGTCGAATAATCGTTCTGTTCCGATTATCGTTGTCCGAGGTAAGTTTATAAGCAAATAGAAGTTGTTAAATTTCAATATATGTGATCTATAAATAATTGCAATGATTATTAGTAAGTTATGAATCGGCATTGAGTAATGAAAAATGTGATTGTGGTATAATTTGTGAGTTATATGATCTTATAATTCGGTTTTATAATGGTACATTTTTTAGTTGGCATTGATATGTGATTCTGATATGTGTGTGTGAGTAAGACCACGTTTAATACGTTGGCATCGACATGTGATTCTGATATGTTTTTTCTAGTAAGATCACGTTTAATATGTTGGCATCGATATGTGATTTCGATATGTGTGTGCGAGTAAGACCACATTTAATACTTTGGCATCGATATGTGTTTACGAGTAAGACCCTATCTGGGACAGTGGCATCGGTATGTAATTACATGTAAGACCATGTCTGGAATGTTGGCATTGTACGATATGTGCGACTATCCGAGTATCCTATTTAATTCCGAATGATTCAACGGGCAATGTTAAATAAAGACTAAATGCGAAATCAAATTAAAAGGTTCAGGTATGTGTTAGCTAATGTATTGAAATTAAGGTAAGTTTTGGTATTTGAAGTGATTATATGAATCATGTTATAAATTTGGTTATATGTATATTGAATGAAAATCTATATTCTGCAAAATGATATAAGAATGTGATATTAAAGTGTGAAACATGTGTATACATATATGAATATGTGTATATATATTCGTCTATATGATGATATTATGACCTTGGAAGTAAATGATAACTTTAATAATGGATATATATGTATTTTGGCTAAGTTAAAGTTGATACATGAATGTATATGTTGTATATGAATTTGCAAGTTTGAGATTAAATGTGATTATGATAGCATGAATTGGTTTGGTTAAATTGAGTTAATAATGTCATTGATTCTTTTATTTGCTTATGACCTACTAAGTTATGATAGCTTACTATGTGTGTATGTTTGTTCTCTATATTATAGATTTTAGAAGCTAGTTACGGGTTCGGGGATCGTCAGCGAAGTCTATCACACTATCGACTGTTTTTGGTGCTTTTTTAAGTTTGAATTTAAACCTATGGCATGTACAGTCTAGTTAATATATTTGATTTTAGGATATGTATATATAAGCCATGTGAAAATAGCTTGTTTAATTATGTTAAATTTGATTTTATTTCTTTTGGTCAATGATGGATTATTTTGGTTTTGATGAATCGGTTATGGCATATAAATATGGGTGAATGGTGCTTGATATGGTTTGATAAGGATTCTTGATGTGTTTTGAAATAAGGTAATTTTGGATGTTAGTAGAATTGGGTTATATCATGTGATAGATAAGTAATATGTATAGTATATGTAAGTTGAGTATTTGAAATGTGTGTAATGAAATGGCTAAAAATGATATTTTAAGCTTAGTTGTTTTCGGTTAAGAAATATGAATATAAATAGGTGATGTGCTTGATATGAAATGCAAACTATGGTTTTATATATAATTGTTGAGTGAAATGCATGTTATATGCGTGAGATGTGTTGGAAAATATTTATGGTTTGAAATAATGTTATGTTAAACTTATGAATATTCGTTTGATGAGTTTGATTTATGTCGTTGAAGGATGTATTTAAGTTATGAATAATTAATGTCTTATTATATAGATATATATTTTGTAACATGAATTGAGTTGAGCTTTGATTATTAGTATTTAGTAATCGGTTCGAAATGAAATATAGGTGAAACGTTTTAGAAATGGCAAATGTTACATGCATTTGGTTATTTGACTAAAACATATTTCTTATTGATGATGTGTATAAAGATGTGATTGAATAAAATAAAAGTAGACACTATATAAAGTTTATGACTTTAGTATATATAATTTCTGCTTATGCATTTGCATTTGACCATATGAATAGTAATTCATACAATAAGAAACAAAATGGTTATATGCCAAATAGGTAAATTTGGGTTGTCATTATTTGAATTGGATTTAAATTTCTTGGTTTAATTTTGTTAGTTGAATAGATGTTTTTACAAAAGGTAATATAAGCACATTCTTTATGATAGATTGGTTATTCATTTAGGTCCATAAATCAACTTGACTATAGGTTGAACATGCTTGATATGCGCACATGATTATATGATAAAATGAGATTTTTTATTTATTTATATGATTCATGTACGGAATAATGGAATGAAATAGTTTTATTATCTTGGTTAAGTGCACATGCTTATGTGATATAATGATATATCTGATATTTGTGTTTATGAATTAAGTGACTACTTATATATTAGTTATATGATATAAAATGATTTGTAAGTGATTATTTTAGCTATATGATTTAAATTTTGATTGGTTTAAGAGACTTGAACATGTGTATATACATAATTGTTCAGACGTTGTGCTTTGTTTGGTAATGCCTCATAACCTCTTTCTGGCGACGGATACGGGTTAGGGGTGTTACAAAACCTGTAGGATATACTCACTTCATTTCAAAAAGGTACCCCAAGGGACACACGGCCGTGTAGCACGATCGTGTGTCACACACAACTGAGATACACGCCCGTGTCCCTACCCGTGTGGACAAAAATAGGCTATTTGCATAGCTATTATGCCACCCTAAAAACACAAACATTTACAAGCATAATTAACCACATTTATGCAACTCAATTGATAATCAAAATAACCATTTCAATACACATTATAAGCATACCAAAACTTAACATTTACATTTCCAATACCTATTTATCTACATACATAAACCATTCATCTAAAATCAATATAACAATACTTCACTAGCACAGTTCCATTCCATTTTACCTTGCCAAAATACACCATAATTGAACACTTCAATTCAACCAAAACACAACATCAAAAGAAGCCAAATCACATGGCTTAACTTATGCACAAAAATATGCCAAAAATATAATATCAAGAAACATAACTAACATCTTTCAAACTAGCCTATACATGCCATATTTACATATATCCACAAGATCAAAAGTACCGATCGGAATTTGGATAGTGTGATGTGCAACTTCGACTTGTCCGGAACGAGCGAGCCAACGAATCTCTATAAAACATAGAAAATGAAACAAAATAAGCTTTAAAGCTTAGTAAGCCTGTATAATTCAGAATTAAACTTACCATTTATACATAATCAGAGCAATACAAATATGCAACCAATTCAATTAACCAATACCTAATCACAAGTATTCATCCAATGTTAGTAATTGTAAACATATATAAAATCATCCATTAATACAATGTTTATCATCATTCCAAATTCATATATCATGCATCACATTAATAACCTTTCTAAACAGTAACTCTTCTGTATAGCATTATTTAGGCCCGTTGAACCTATTAGAACTTCAAAGGATAGTCAAGTGAACAATGTCAGTAATCCATCAATTCATCATCATACATGCTCTTTTGAGTCATGGTCAGTAAGCTCCTCCTGAGCTGATAAACAATAAGCTCTATTGAGCTGAAACAGTAAGCACTTTTTCGAGCTGAACAGTAAGCTCATACCAGCTGAAACGGTAAGCTCCAATGAGCTAAAAACAGTAAGCTCTTTCGAGTTGATATATCGATAAGCTCATACGTGCTATGGTGAGTTTGCAACAAATGCAGGAGCTCGACCAAAACGGTAATCTCAGTATCATGTCATTCGTATCTATTGAATTCAGTATCATGTCATTCGTATCTATTGAATTCATAAGGTTCAAATAAGGCTCGGTAACATATACATTATACCAATAAAGCATTCATACCTCAAGTATTTCAATTATACATACTCATTTCAATCATTACAAGTATAGAAAAGTTTGATTCTAATTATACGAACTTACCTCGTATTTGCTTGTATAACCGTCATCTACTCGTCTACCTTTCGTTTCCCCCGATCTAATTTTGGTAATTGTTTATCTTGATCTATATATTATCAAATTTAATATTTTTAGTAACCATTTAATACAATTCACATATATTTGGCAAATTACACATTTGCCCCTATACTATTGACTACTTTACAATTTAGTCCTTTTTACACAAAATAGCAAATTGATGCAATTTACCCTTAACCCATGTATAGTTGAATTTCACATAACCTCATAGCAGCCCATAATTTCATTTTATTCATATTTTTAACCACAACATTTTTATCTTTCACAATTTAATTCATAATTCTCATTTTTTGTCAAAAATCATTTTACAGAACATGTATATCTATTAAAAACCATCAATAATCTAACAAGAAACACCAAAATACCCAATTATTCAACAATGGCATATCTCAAAATCTATAACAGTTTCAAAAACGAAGGTATGGGCTAGCTAGATTAAGCTGCAATGAGCTCAAAAACATAGAAATCATTAAAAACGGATCAAAAATCGTAGCTTAATCAAAGATTGAAGTTGCCGAAACCTAAAAGCACAAAAATTGTTTCTCTTCTCTTTATTTTCGGTGATAAAAAGATGAATAATAAGGAAATTTTGGTATTTTGTCTTATTATAACTTAATAACTAAATTACTAATATAACCTTATAATAAAACTTAATATATCATGTAATTCATGGACATGAATGTCCACTAACCTTAATTATAGTCAAATAACATTATAAGGACTTCCATATTAATAAACCATAGCTATTTAATACTTTTAAATAATAGAACTCAATATTTATGCTTTATGCTATTTAATCCTTATTACCGAATTAAGCATTTAAACAATAAAATTTCTTTACGAAACTTTCACATAATTAATCTATCATGCTGTAAACCTTATTAAATAATAAAATAAATATTTTGACTTCAGATTTGTGGTCCCGAAACCAATGTTTTGATTTGACCTAAAAACGGGTTGTTACATGTAACCTAGCCATTGGAATGGCTAGTAATGGATTGTTTTAATATACTTGTAATATCAAACTATGGTAGCTACATATATGTTAAGTAGTTGATCAAATTATGTCCAAATTGAGGACTTAACTAAGGTAAGATTATAGACAGGTATGCATGAAATGATATGCCATGTTGAATGATGGAAATTACTTAATTTGAATGCTCAGAATGGTTGGATTGTACGTGGTATGTTTTGTTGTAGGAAAACGGTGAATTTGGGTGACAAATGAGGCTAGGAAA
This sequence comes from Gossypium longicalyx, assembly GCA_025698465.1. Lineage (NCBI taxonomy): Eukaryota > Viridiplantae > Streptophyta > Magnoliopsida > Malvales > Malvaceae > Gossypium > Gossypium longicalyx. The sequence goes on from CM046995.1 coordinate 52,730,402, forward strand.
TGGCTTTATTTTATCCACACGGGTAGGCGTGTGTCTAGGCCGTATGTGACACATGGCTGAGTACATGGGCATGTAGTTAGACTGTGTGTCCCTTGCACCTTAGTTTTAAGAAACAGAATGCTCAGAATTGAGCACACAAGCAAAGACAAGGGCTTGTGTCTAAGCCGTGTGTGCTACACGGGCGTGTGTCTTGGCCGTGTGAAACCTGCATCTAACTTCGAATTGAATTAATTAACCATACGGCCCAACACACGGGGTGTGGCATGGCCGTGTGTACAAGTCAGAGAGTTACACAGGGTCGAACACGGCCTACAGCATAGGCATGTCCCAAGGTCACACAGGCATGTCCCTTGGACTATACGGGCGTGTGAGCCCTGCACCTTGAAAATTTTTTTAAATTTCGTGCAAAATTCTTAATGGTTTCGATTAAGTCCTGACTCAATTCTAATGCTCGTATTGGACCTCGAGGGTCCATTTAAGGGGCGTTATGAATAATCTCAGAAAAAGAACAATGATTGATATGATTTATTGGGAAAATGTTCTAAAAGTTTTAGTAATGCTTTAAAACCCTAGTCCAACAATGGATACGGGTTAAGGGTGTTACAAGTACTGTAATAATGAATTCCTTACCCGATTCAAGCTAAACTAGAATTAATACTTTGATCAACAAAGCTTCCAACTGGTCAAAACTTTACTAACATTTGTCAGTCCATTCGAATCTTACCTCTTTTCTATAATAACTAGGTCATCAATGTAGCTATTTCAATTATTAACATTAAAGCTTTGATTTTTTCCAAAGCCATAACCATCAGATAGATTTTAAACCATTGTGCAATAATATGACTGACTTTTCAACTGTATAGATAAAACAACACTTCAACATCAATAATGCACCTCAACTTAAAAGAGGGAAAACCGAAAGTGGCCCCAATAATAACCAATGTAGTGATACAGTTTCTATAATCAATGATCTCTATCACCATACCTTATGATCGAGTCAATATTTATAATGGTAATAAACGTAATTACCTCCAACCGATGAATATCTTTCATAGATAAACCATGTTTGAATAATAAAGAGATTGATGATATCTCAGAGAAAATTCAGAAGGGTAATATCACGCATACTCAGTAGAAACAATTGTGATAAAGACAATATAACTTGCACATTCGCAATTTCAGGGCTTCAATCAATAGAAATAGAAAATGATATCATATGAACCTTATCATCCAATCTTATATCAATCATTATGAATTAGAAAGCCCAAGTAAGATAGAGCAAAACCGCTCATGAATCAACCAAATTTACAGTAATTCCATCTAATATAATTAGCCAGCCTTTCAATATGATAAATACTACATCTGAACATGAACAATTTCATATGCCTCTGAGAAAAACAGAACTTATAGAGTACCTAGAAGATATTGCTGTAATATCCCTAATTATAATAGCAGCATTCAAATATCTGTGCAATTTCACCACTATTCCACTGACTAATAAAGTCATCAATAATCTTACATTATTCAGTTCACTGAGAGTCAATTTGAAAGAAATTTTTGACTAATCCATTCTATAGATATCATACCTAAATAAGTCGATTACTCATGAATAACTTCTTCTTTAACAATGACATCACATATTCAGAAAAATACTCAAAAAAATCTAGCATCTCTTTTAATACCGTCTTTACTTTCTAACATATTCTCAATTCTGACTACATTATTAATCATTCAGCCTTTGAACTCTTCTTTCACACTTATGATCTTAATCCATATAAATCTTATGAATTTCATCGTATAAAACTGTACTGGTAAAGGGGTGGAGATCGTAAGCCTCAAAATTTAACTTTCATAATCACTTAACGTGTATCATTAACATGTTTACTATAAAACATTTATTTCATACCTTTACAAGTCCCCTTTTATCATAAGCAACATTTTTACTCAAGCATGTGTGTATCACTTTCAGTAGTATCAGAATTAGCTCGGTTGGAAAGCATCTATTTGCAAAATAATTTTCATCAGATTCGGGAGATATCACACTATCACAGGTTATACAATGGCATGTATTTCTAGACTCCACATATGCTACGTTCAGTCTGAGAACCGACTAAATCGTAGCTCTGATACCACTAAATGTAACACCCCTAACTCATATCCGTCACCGAAACAGGGTTATGAAGCGTTACCAAAAATTTTCAGAACATTTACAAATATTTCAAGTTAATTACTATTCATTTTCTGAAATCATTCATAATGTTCCTTAAATGGACCCTCAAGACCCAATATGAACATTAAATTTGAATCGGGACTTAATCAGGAACCTTAAGAATTTTCATGAAATTTTCAAAATTTTTCCACGTTACAAGGCTCACACGACAGTGTGGTCCAAAGGACACGCCCATGTGACCCTGAGGCACACCTGTGCTGCAAGCCGTGTTTAACCTCGTGTAACTCTCTGACTTGTGCACGCAGCCATGCCACACACCCGTGTGCTAGGCCGTATGGTTAAATAATTCAATTCAAAATTAAGTGCAGGTTTTACACGGCCAAGACACATGTCCGTGTTTTAGGCCGCGTAGCACACACGGCTGAGACACAGCCCGTGCCTTTGCCTGTGTGCTCAATTCTGAGCATTCTGTTTCTCCTAATTTAGGGTGTAGAGGACACACGGCCTAAGTACACGCCCATATGTCACACAGGGTCTAGACACACGCCCGTGTGTATGCCCGTGTAGACAAAATAAAGCCATTTCTAGCTTCATTTCTCACCCAAAAACACACCCATGACCTGCACTTGAAGCACACATCCAATACCAACCATTCCAAGCATTCAAAATAAACAAATTCCATCATTCATCACGGCATACCATTACATGCATACATGTCTATAATCTTACCATAGTTAAGTTCTCAATTTAGACATAATTTGATCAACTACTTAACATATATGTAGCTACCATAGTTTGACATTACAACCATAACTGATTTACCATATTGTACCGACATGGGCCCATGGATAGTGTGAGTGATCTTCATCAAGCTTCCAATCCAACGAGCTTTCGATTTACTATAAAATAGGAAAATAAAACTAAGTAAGTATAAAATGCTTAGTAAGTTCGTATAACATGGTACTTAACTTACCATTCATTCTATTTTAAGGTAACTATGTAAGGCATATTCAATCAATTTGACCTCAAGCCCTACATACATCCTCATTGCCCTTATTACTCATATATTCCATAATAACATCTCAAAAATATATGGGCTCAACAACAATCAAGTTTCCATGCACATATGTTTTCCGTAACATGTATTCATTTAACATGTATAAATCATCTCTTTATATTACAAGTAAAATTTCATAATAGTTCATCTCGAGTTCAGATTATTTCACCTCAGAACTTTACCCATATTACTCGGAATATAAAGGTCACGATTAATACACTCAAGTTGTACAAGTCCATAATCAAGAATGAACATATATTCCTCAAATAAAGTCCATGTACAAATATCATCATCACATGTTTTCATATATCATTTGTCATGTATCATCATTTTCTTATATTTCAGACAGATACGTGTAATAACTCATTTTATCATTCATATATTCTCATGTCTGGAATTGTCACCCATTAAATTTATTTGGAATATTAATGGATACGTAAGTATTACACTCGAGGTGTACGAATCAAGATCCGTCAAATCATGTCCAATGGTACCTATAAGGTACTATATCAGCGAGTACACTCTCGAGCCACACATGTATACAATAGGATTACCAGTCTAGGCTAAATCCTTTTTATGACATATGCTCTAAGGAGTTTGATCTGGATTACCCGTTCGGCCTAAATCCAATCTATTACATGTGCTCGAGAGGACTCATATTAGGATTACCCATTCGGGGTAAATCCTTTTCTTTAATAAGGTCAATAGGATTACTCGTCCGAGCTAAATCTCATCAGCAACAAATGCAGGACCTCATTCATTTCAGGAAATCACATATCCATCGATTTTCCATTTTATTCAACTGGGATTTAAACATTTTTCTCAAGCTGTAACACCCTAAACCTAGCCTAGACGTTATGGCCGAATCTAGCGATGTCACAAGAAAGTGTTTTTCAAAATATAATTTCGTTGAAAACGTGGTGTTTTGAAAAGTATTTATCTTTTTGAAAACTTGCGTCCTGCTACTAACAAGTATGAATCAAATTAATCAAATCCAAAATTAAAAGTTAAAAATTAAAGAGGCCTTATTACATAACCAAATTAAATTACTTATAAATTAAAATCTAATAAAAAGTCCATGTAGTTGTGTGGCCACCTTCGAGTCCCTCGCAGCACCGACTTGCCTATGACTGGGGATTACCTGCGCAGATAACAGAAGGGTGAGTTTACGAAAAATCAGTGTGTAAACCCTTAATAAACAATTAGTCAATCATGTATTAAACAATTACAGTCTGGGCCTGAACCCGCTTCAGTAACAGTCCAGTATTAGTTAGGGCCTTAGCCCATTACAGTATCAGTATCAGTGTGGGCCTTTGCCCATTTTAATGACAGTAACAGTATAGAATGCAAACAGAAATCCTACCCAACCAGCCTCTACACTCCACTCCATCCAAACCTACACTCCATGTAGGGATAAAATTAACCCACCCATCCCTACACTCCAAAATATAGCACCGGTTGCGGTACTAAGCAGTATTTACAACAGAGCTGTCAGTACAGTACACTTCCTCCAATCATAATAAACCCACCCCCATGCAATATGTCATGCGTCATGGCATAATATCATACGTGTATGCAATATATATTTAATGGCATGCTCGAATACAGTTATACATATCATAGGGGCATATTAGTCATTTTACCTCATAGGGCATAACAGTCATTTCATCATATTGAGGTCTAGGTGTCCTTACTGACCCAACAGTAGGTCCACAGTAGTCTCGGGCGACCCGTGTAACCTTATCAGTCAAATAGTGAAAATGGGCCCAAGGCCCATAGTGCGGGTCCATGTTGGCCCATACTCTCATGTGGCCCACATAGTCTAGAAATGGCCTTGGCCACGTGAACTACATAGCCTGGCCCAATATTCTCCACACTTTTGTATGGTTTACCTATGTGGGTCCCACAGACCCATGGGGCACACATGGCCCATTTCGGCCCAACGTGGCCCAAAACGGCTTAAGCCCATGAAATCGCTCATGGTAGTCTTTACGATCAAACGTCTATGTTTATGCACTTGATTTACCACACGAGCGACCACACGCTCATGTAGCATTAATAGTCACATTTTTTTACTTTTGCGGATTTGCAATTTGGGCAATGTTTGCACACATGTTTACAAAAAACGTGCGAACAGCCCACGAGCACCAAACCTACATTCAATTAAGGTATTCTATTAGTCGATTGACAATAGGGTTAACTATCTCCCTTAATACAATCCCAACTTATCATAATACCTGCCTTTGATGGAACAAATGTGGCTTAGTCCCCTTAGACCGCTGACTAAGATTGACCACACGCTCATTATCGAATATATGCATTACTAGCGAAATCCATTAGTTACGATTACTTAAACTCGTGAGTTGGATCAACCTATACTAATTATAGAAAACATAAAACCCCAGAATAGGGGAAGTAGCATTTGGCCAACACCAAAAGATGCAAGCCAACATACCCTAGTTGAACACAATAACTACAACCAGGGTTACCTTTGATCGAGTGATGAGGGAAAGGTTTCGATTGCTTCAGTATCGCTTGCAACTCCTTCACTCCTCGAGAAACTAGGAACCAAACGAAACACCACACAAGAGAAGGGAGATGAGATTAGGAAACAAGAAAAGAAGAATATTTGGCTTAAATAGTGCAAGAGAGGGGAGACTTGATAAAAGTTGAGAGAGAACAAGAAGGAGTCGAGTGCTTACCAATTTTTCAGAGAATACTTGCAAAAACTGAAACTAAAATAGAGAGAGAGAGATGCAGAATTCGGCCAAAGTATCCAGATAAGAAGAGAGGGAAGAAAATGTAATTGATCAAGGAGGTAATCAATTGAGCAAGGGAGAAGAAGGAGACAATCGATCAGGACTAAGGCTAAAAATCGAAAGGGCCAGAGAGAGAGGGAAGAAAGGAGGGTATTCGGCAACAAAAGGTATCAAGGGAAAATGGTTGTCAAAGAGTAGAGAGAGAATAATAAAAATCGAAATAGTCCCAAAATAAAAGTACCCGAAAGCACTAGTCAAAAAGCAAAAGATATCGAAAGACTTCCTAGCACAATTTGGCTTCTAAAGGAAGAAAAGAATCAAAATTTGACAGCCACCAAAAAAAGAAAAGCAAAAGGCAAGCCCAAAATTGAATTCATTAGGTGTCTACAATCCTAATTCGGCACCAATACTCCCTCAAGTTCCTCTTGATTTTCTCCTAAAATTTTTCCAACCATCTACCAAATCCCTTGATCTACTCCTTACCCACTCCTCCAACCTCTCCACCAAATAATTTGAATTCCCTTCCACCTCCTTAGAATTTTGGTCAACCTAGGGCACTCCCATGTGTTCACAGCAAAATAAAACACTCCCCTACACATTAAAGGACTTAAACCTCAGACCTCATGGAACACTCTACATGCCACTTACCCCTAGACCAACAGGCCCTTTATGTCATGTTTTATCCACATTTATATAAGAAGCCTATTGGCTAGAGACAGGGTTTATTCAAGTAAAAACAAAATTTTGTACAAGCCAAGTCTTGAACCCAGGACTTCTCTGACACTTCTCAGGACACTTAACCACTGAAGCAAGCATGCATTTATGCAGCACAACATAGAAAAATAAAATATTAAAGATTTGGGGCGTTACATAAGCATTATCGGGCATGTGATTATTTCATACATCCATAACATTCATATAATTCAAATAAACACATTCCACATTCATTTTAAGCATATAAGTAACATTCTCATCGTTTATCCTTTATTATCTATCGGACATTATCATTTAATTTAAACATTTTTATTTATCGGGCTTGATCGGATATATAATCATTTCACATATTTATGAGATTTTTACAATTTACATAAACATAATCAATGCAAGCATGTAAATAAACACAATTTAGTTACACGAACTTACCTCTTCAATCTTCGTGTACGTAAAATCTACTAATCTGACATTTTCCTCTTTCTTCATTCTAACTCCGAATTTGGTTTATCCGGATCTATACGAGTAAATTTTACATCAATTTCTCATATTTCGTACTCATTTAGACTCAATTTATATCCTAGGAAAATCTACCATTTTGCCCCTAACTTTTCTATAAATTCTCATTTCGTCCCTAGGCTCGGAAAAAAAAAATTTGCGCAATTTACTCCCTATTCCAAGCCTAACCAAAATCCCATTACAAAATTTACAGCACATGTGTTCATAAAAATTCAGCATTTTTCTGCAATTTCACAACTTTACATTTTAGTCCCTAAATCATGTTTTCATAAAAAATCACTTTGTAAAAGTTGTTTATCTATCTACAACCTTTTATTTTCTACCATAAATTTCTAATTTTCAACATATACATCCATGACCCATTTTCCATACTTTGATAACTTCTCAAATTGATCCCTCAAATAGATAGATTAAGCTATCCGAGTTTCAAAAATATCAAAATTACTAAAAACGGGCTAAGGAAACTTACCCAATTTGGCCATGAAAGTTTATTTTCTCTCTCTTAGAGTTTCCATGTATTATTTTGGGGAAGAAGATGAATAAAATGATTCTTATTTCTATTTAATAATTTATCATCTTTTAATAATTTTGATTTCCAATTTAGTCCTTATCCTTTTTCTATTTTCCATGGATGAATCATCCAAAAATATCTACTAACTTTTTATTAATGGTCTAATTACCATATAAGGACCTCAAGCTTTGAATTCCATCGCTATTTAATCTTCTAGCTACTAGAATTCAACTTTTACATTTTATGCGATTTGGTCCTTCTCGTAATTAAGCACATAATCGATAAAATTTTATTATCAAAATTTTCACATGACATTTCTATCATATTATGGACCACATAATAAAATAAAAATAAATTTTATTTTTGGCTTGGATTTGTGGTTCAAAAATCACTATTTTGATTTCACCGAAATTTGGGCTGTTACAAAAAGGGCCAAAAATTACCTTTCCTCCACATTAGAAACAAATCTTCAAGCTAAAGGAAAGTCTCTACCTAATCTCTTCATCAGCCAAAAGAAAAAGTTCTCATAAACAAAATCATCTTTTGACAAGTTACTTACACGGAGAAGATACTGCCAAACAACTCCCTTTTAGTTTTCTTGGCTTAATTCAACATGAAAGAACTACACACCTTAAAGAATGCTAATAAGTCTCTCACCCACAACTGTACAAGATAATAGTCATTTAGTCATATACAACCCCTATGTAATTATTGATCCAAATAAAGCCTCAAATATTTTATTCCTTAAGTCATTATCAAGTCACTTTATAATTTGTCTCGAATTTAAGAGAGGACATATTGTTATAACCTCAATCATAAACCTAAAAAATATTTTAAAAGCCTAAAACACTGATTAATCCAAGAGAATAGAATATATATATATAAATGGACAAGTGTCACGCAAAAGGCATCTAACAAGTCTTTTCTAGAGCCAACCATAGTACTTGCCACAAGGAATGAGGCAAGAGCAAGAGGTGAATGATAGTATCAGTTCTACGAGGTAAGGTCATCAGCCTCAACCAATCAAGAGTAAGAAACAATTATACCTTAGACCTTCACGTACTCTCTTGAAGCTTTGAGACTTATGAAATGTCCAACATAAAAGGCCAAGATATATTCATTTTTGAGGTATGATTCCACCATTATCCAAATTTTGGCAAAAAACATTCCTTCTACTCCTTATGTAACTTAAGTATCGAAGAGTGTCTTGAATCACAAACTCTAGCACCCTTATAGTTTACCCACTATTTTGCAAGCACTTACTCACATTCAATCTCATATCATACTAGCCCATCATCGTCTCAAAGTGAATAAAACAAGTAGTAAACTTAATATCTAAACTCACACATTATTTAATACTTCCCATTCAAATCATATATCATATATATATATATATATATATATATATATATATATTATAAACTAAGTACACAACTAAATTAGCTAGCAATCCTATGTGGCGAACAAATGGATAGTCTCATTATTTGACATGTTAAAGAATTATTAATAAAAAATGTGAGCCTATTATTGATTTCATTTTAAGTTTTTGATAAAATAAAAAATATATATATTATTAGGTACTAATGCAAATAGTTTGTATGATCATTTTTTAAAGGAATGTATTAATAGGCGAATCATATGGCAACCACATTTACCAAAAAAATAATAATAATATTTTTTCAATATATATTTTAATATAAAGTATTTTTTATTTTAATATCACATAATTTTTTAATATATTATTTGTCAATTACATTATTTTAATTTTATACTTATACAATCTGTAAATTTGTTAAAATTTTTTAAAAAAATATTAAATTAAATTAATATATTTAATTACTAAATATAATAAATCAGTGCATGGTAAAATAATGAAAAAAAAAAACAAATCAAATAGAGTCGGATATCTAATCTTATAGTCTAATTGAGTTACCCTATAAGACCTCTCATGATTCGTATCAATGCAGAAGGCATTTATACATAGGAGGAGGAGGAGGAAAATTGTGTGATAACAACCTACAACCTTTATTTATAATTAATTTTCTTAGAAATTTACTTTTACAATTAAAGACTGTTATTAATGCTTCATATTCATTTATGATTATACAAATTACATTTATTATGCATGATCACGTATCAGTATTTCATTTCTATTCATATCTTTTAAATATTTAATATCAAAATAATGTTAAAGAAATCTATTTTTTTATTTCCCTAAAATAACCCACTTTTAAAGAAATTTTATATTTTCTTTTCTTTCACTTATTTTCGGATTATATATATATATATATATATATATTGCATTATATAAGAAAATAGTAAAATTTTAATTTCAGTCTCTATGTTTATTATATTATATAATAATAGTTAAATTTTAATTTTGATCTTAATATTACACTTAAATTTAACATTTAATCATTATACTTTAATTTTTTACATAATTTGGCACATCAACTTTTTACAAAGTCATTAATTAGCTCAAATATTTTGTTTTGATTAAAATGTTAATGTAATTTTCAAGAGTTATTAATACAATTAAAATTATTTGTTAAATTTAAGTCCATTACAATGCCATTTTTCTTTTCACATGGTTAGTAAGTGAATATATTTTTTAAAATTTTTAAAATGTCACACCAGCAGATTTAACTGATGAAATTAATAGTGCTAACAATTGGGTCTGAATTTTTAAATTAAAAAAATAAAAAATATATACAAAAATTGAAAGTATATTTTAATAATATTTAAATATTTACTCTATAATTTAACTTAAAAATAATTAATAACTGGGTTTAGAGTTTGTTGTAGTGAATGAGAGAGTTGAAATGGTAAGGAGAATAGAGGGTAAATTGATATTTAAGGAAGTCTTAAAAGAAATGGACGTTAAGGAATGAAATTGGTCTAATGCCAATAGTCAACATTTTGTCCAATAATAGGCCCAATATTATGAAATTTGGACCTTCCGTTTCCTCCTTTACTTTTTCCGTTTTGCACAAAAACATGAAAATTGGAAAGGGAGCAAGATTGTTAATTTACTATATTCTCCTTAATAAAAAAACATGAAGTGGAGTTAAATGGAGTAAATTACGATAACTGAAAATATTATTATACTTTTAAGCCATGATTTCTGTTACATACCAATATACTTAATTTACCACCAAATTCACTTTAGTCCTTTGAAGAATAACAAAAATTCATTTGAGTCTTTATCTCTCTTTTTAGCTAAAATTTACATTTCTTTAACTTTCCCACTTTCTTTTCTCATATTTGTCATCTCCTTTCCTTTGTCTACAATGTTTTCCATCACTTTCTCTTCTTTCTCTTCACTATCATATTAAGAACACCAAATTTTATATAACAAAACTCTATTTTAACATCATTTTCATGCTTTTTTTACAATATCAAGCTTTAAAACATGACAAAATCTTGATGTTCTTATTTTGTTCCAATTGATTTCAAGCCTTACATTGAATTCTCTCTCCTCCAACTTCAATTCTCTTGGAATGCAAGATGTGTCACCTTTCCCTATTGGAGGTTAAGGTAATTCCTTTAATTTCTAAGTGAAAATAATAAATTTTGATGAAAATGACCAAATTCAATAAAACTCAAAACTTCTTTTTCTCTCGTGATAGAAGGCAACATGAAAAACTGATGGGTAACTTATTTTCATCTTTTCCATTTATTTATTCATTCATTCATTAATAAAAATATCTAATAATAAAATAAATATAAAATATTCCAACCAATTAACTTTCACCACCAAATAACCCATAATTATTACACTTTAATAATTGATATTGATTCAAAATGAGAAATGATAATTTTGCCCTTGAAATTTCTCAACATTTGTTTATGAGCCATTACTCAATTTTGTAAAAATTATAATTTAATCCCTCTCATTTATCCACTTATTCAATTTGGTCCTCATTCACCAATTTATTTTATATTTTAGTCTTTTCTTCCTTTAAAATATTTACACTTTTAGTCCTTTAACTTTTCCATATTTATATTTTTTATCCTATAAATTTTGAATATTTACACTAAAACTACAATAATTTTCACATTTTATGATTTAATCTCAACCTTAAATTAATACATCATGTCATGCTTATTGATTCAACCTCGTTTGTTATTCATCAACTTTCTCTTTTATTGGTTTTATACATGATTTGATTAAGAGTCCATCCCCTCAACATTTTTAAATCACAATAAAAACTAAATGGATTGTTGAAAAGTCCTATTCATATTATCAATCTACTTATAAATTTAAAATTATGACAGATTTATATTAAAAGCTAAAATATTCCGTAAAATCAACCACATGCAAGGGTGACAAATTTAAAAGTTAAAAAAAAAAAAAGTGACAATTACATGTGAAAATCCATTGCAAATGGAAAAATTTTAACAAGTTGATGAGACTAATCACAGTTACACTTTTTTTCTTTTTTTAACAACACAATTGCACTTTTAAGACAGCTATGCCCATAATAGATGTCAAATGTCATACACTCATCAATCAATTTATCTTCATGTTGGAAAAGTCTTAGAAGCAATGGAAAAATAAATAAAATGCAGTAAATATTTATAATTATTTGAATTGAATTAATCAGGTTAAATTAATTAAATCAAATATTGATCATAGTATAAGATAAAAAATATTTTAAATTAATTAAATTACAATTTGATACGAATCAATTCAAAAAAAATTTTATTATTTTTAATATTTTTATTTTTATGAATTTTTAATCATTTTTAATTGAATTAATTTTATTTTTTTTACAAATTTTTCAATATTTTCCAGGACTTGTTTTAATTACTCCCATTTCTACCTCAAGATTTTCATTTTCTTTTCCTTTCATGGTGCGCTTTAAATATAGATTTAAATTTAAAATATATTATGTTAATCTATATTATATTTAGAGGTGTGCATGGGTCGAGCCTGGTCGGGCTCAACTAAAAATTTAGGCCCATTTGCTAAGTTCGAGCTCGACCCGTCCATATTAATTTTTATATTATTTTTTGTATAATTTTAAAATATATATAATACATCAAAAATACTAAAAACATTCAAATAAATATTTCCAAACAAATTGAAAATAAATTTAAAAAAATATGTATACTTAAATAACACTAAGATAGATGCAACTTAACAAGCAAATGCCTCTAAAATAATAACAAAATTAACAATAAAATAAGTTTTATACAATATCCAAATAATAACAACAAAATAGTAGCAACATAATAGTAAAATGGTAGCAAAATATGAAGAAAATAATAAAAAATAATATTAAAAATAAAAAATAGATTTTTTTGTCCTTTAATGAATTCGGGTTAGGCCCGGGCCAAAAATGCCTTGCCCGAGGCCCTGCCCGTTTTCAAACCGACATTATTTTTTTGTCTAAGCCCATTTTTCGAACTTATATTTTTGCCCAAACCCTCCCACATTTCGGGCGAACTTTCGAGTCAGGCTGAGTGGCTCGACCCATGAACAGATCTAATTATATTATATTATATTATATTATATTATATTATATTATATTATATTATATTATATTATACTATATTATATTATATTATATTATATTATATTATATTATATTATATTATATTTTAAGATCAATAATATTATACTTATATTTGAATACATGTTAAATATATATTTTGCGGTTAGGTCATGTCAAAAACTAAAATAAGACTCAAATTCTATCTCACTTAAACTGTTATTTTGTTCACCATCATCATCAACGAACACTACATAATCATCATTCCGTAATCTTTTCATTGCAAGAGTATGACCATATGAGTAAAGCTTGAATTTTAACAGCCTATTTCATAACAAATTGAGAGTTGATTGGTTTTTGCTTGATAGATATATGGTAAGTTATAGCTGGACCAAGTAACTATTACAAGTAAAACAACGATGAACACCACGAAGGTTTATACAATTTGAAATCTTTAAATTTGTGGGGGCCTTGCTAAGAGAGTTAATCCACTATACTTACTGAGATTTAAATCTCACTCATTCACAAAATAGCAACCTCACTTATATATTCTAATCAAGATCACTCTCCTCTAAAACTTTCTTCTTAAAAGCTAAGATGTAAACTAGCTGACTCTTTTTTTCTTTTTACTAAAGACTCACTTAAGTTTAGTATACAAATTTTCACACTCCAAATGACAATTTTGGAATTTGTCATTACATTCTTACAAAAATGTTGAATGGTTTATTTTGTGAGTGACTTAGTGGAATTAAATGGTTGAGAAAAAAGATTGGGGGTGAGAAGGTGTAGAAAGATTGATGGAGCAACCAGAGATGTTTGGATTGAGTTTGGCAAAGTGATTCTTTTCCCCTCGTAGTGGGCAGGCAAGTGTTGAACTCATTTTGTTGGATGCAAAATAAATTTGAGTGTTTGTGGTAAATGATAGTACCTCCAAAGGTACAAATGTTGGCTTCAAACCTTAAAACATATCTCATATAAGTGCTAATGATCTTTAGCAACATTTTCACTAGTGGAATATCTTATGGTGTTGTCCCTTATCCTTCATTCCTTTCTCTGTTTTGGATATCCATTCATCTTCTGAATTTGTTAAGATATAGTGAGTAGCTTCTTGTACAAAATTACATATTCCTAAGGTGGAAATATGTCTATTTAAAAGGATGGTATCTTTGAACTTATGAATGGATACTCAGAATCACTAACAACATAAAAACTTTGTGTAATATTATTAAGAAGACTTAGAAAGAAAGTCAATGCAATTGGAGTAAAAACAGCTGGCGGCGGCAGTTTCATTCACTGTCGCTGTCACTTTCATCTTTTTTTCCAATATTCATTCAAATGCGATTAATCAACCTTTTTTGGCCAAAAAAGTTAACAATGTATTCCCACTTCCTACGTAATATTATAATCAATATAAATACCAAGATTTTTATATAAATAAATAAAAGTCTAAGTATTTGAATAAAAGTATTTGTTAATTTATAAATACAATAATTTCAACATGATTTATTATACAACCCCTTCTCCTCTTCGACAAATTCAACTATATATACATAGTCTTTATCACCAAAAGCTATATGACAATTTTAAACATAGGGTTACTTTGGAATTTACATTTTTCCTAATACCGAAGTTAACAAATTCACAGTCCGGCATCAAATGGCACTCCACTCCCCAAAATCCATGCATTTTCGGCGAGAAAATTACCAACAGTGAATTTCTCGGCTTCAGTAGCATCTATAACACGATATCCACCCCACTTCACTCTCCCCACCGTCCTTGCACCAGTGCCAGTATTCATATGCTCAGCATAGTAAAGACTACTCAAAGCAAAATTCCCGCTCCATGGTAACCAACCTTCTGCCTCGATCAGTCCATCCAAACCAGTTTTCATAAACACAGTTCTCGAGTATTTCTGCCATGGTCGCCCCAAATAGTTCTTGAATGAACCCTGAACGGCCCTCAGGTCAGATGCCGCTGTCACGCGTGAGTTGTGGACGATTATCCCCGTATTCTCATTTAGGTCAGTTCTCGCTTGTGCTGTGACAGTGTTCATTTGGCCGCTCATTGGTCGTCGGATGTAAATGTTGTAGTTTTGGAAAACGGCAATGGCATCACCGAATATAAAGTCTACGGTTCCATAAATGTCACAGTCGCGATAGAATTGGCGTTGGGAATAGACGTATAAGGTATCTTGGTAACCTTTGAAGCTGCAACGGTAGAAGACTAAGAAATCAGAGCCAGAGCGGAGGGCCACTGCTTGGTGTTTTTGGGGTCCAGCGATGTTCTCGAAAGTGATGTCACGAGCTATGAAGCCATCATCGATAACGGCTGAAAGAAGAAACGAACGAATGATGTGAGTAATCAAATGATAGGTTGAAAATAATGAAAAAGCAAAAGGACTAATTTTTTCTCATGTTTTTACTGTTATATTTTCTCATTTAGTTGTGTAAAGAACTATGGTGTTGGTGAAATGAGAGACATAAAAATATCCAACTAATTAGAAAAAAAAAAGATAGTCATGTTTTTACTATTCTAAAAGAATAAAAGAACAAATTGAGTGTAGATAATTTGCATGAGTGTGTATTAATTTTTTATTCAAATCATGTTTCTTTTTCCTCACTTTTTCTTCTTAATTTAGGATTACTTTATGTTTTTGTCTAAGTTTAGAATGTGACTTTGAAATAATTTATACATGTTGCTTACCAAATGTTGCTGTGCGAAAAGTTGTTGTAGTTTGAGCATTTTTATTACCAGTAACA
Organism: Gossypium longicalyx; assembly: GCA_025698465.1. NCBI lineage: Eukaryota > Viridiplantae > Streptophyta > Magnoliopsida > Malvales > Malvaceae > Gossypium > Gossypium longicalyx. The sequence goes on from CM046995.1 coordinate 52,746,386, forward strand.
ATCGTGGCACCAATTCCATCTCCAATTAACATGATATTTCTAGCTGATCTTTGAATATCAACATTTTCATTGTAAACTCCAGCTTTTACGTGTATGACAGTTCTTTTGCCACTGCCAGCTGCTGCCACCGCCTCCGATATGGTCTTGAAGTTGCCAGAACCGTCTTGAGCCACTACAATGTCAGCGTTTAATGGTGCACCAATTTTCTGCAAGAGCTTCCGGTCGGCACCAGAAAGCCAAGTGGGGAATCCATTGGCAAGCAAGCGTCTATTGCCAACTTGATTAGTGGTAACACTAACAGTGGGCTTATTGATGGCCAAGGAATTGCTAATCAGCTTGGAAAAGTTGGTTAGCACAGGTGGTAAGGTTTGTAAATGAGAGGCCAAGTTGAAGTCAATAAAGCCATTTTGGCAGGTTTGATGGTTGGCAATGGCAGCACTTAACCAAGTTTGAGCATCTAATGGACTATTGGTGCTCTTCGATCAATTAAGATGGGAAATGGTGTCTTGGTAGAGCTCCAAGCAATCGTTCCAAGCTAATTTGGCTTGCTCATTGAAAGAAGTCAAGTCCATAGTAGAGACGAAGTGATGAGCTTGAACTGCTTGGTTCAAGGTGACCTGAATCGCAAGGTCACGGAAGGAGAAGTGGGTTTGATCAAGAGCAAGACTTGATGTTGCAACATTAACACCATTTCCCATGAAATGGTTGCAGACATCAGGGTAGGGTGTTTGGGTACATGATGTTATTGTAGCTGCAGCGTTCCTTAGGGGAACACAAGTGAAGAAATAAGCAATGAGAAATGGTATGGCAAGAAGCTTATCCATGAAGACAATTAGTTTCAGATGTAAAGTTTTGAATGTTTGAATTGATGAAAAGAAAGGGAGGGAAGAGAGGTTTATATAGAGCTACAAAAAAGTGGGAGAAAACATGAATTGTGAAGGGGGATCAATTTCCTCATTTACTGGGCCCGGGGCTTACTTTGTGGCTCAGGGCATTTGTATGGTTTTTTCTTTATTTTATTTTGTTAATACTATGGGCATAATAACAAATATATTAATAATAAGAGGGTGAAGACATTGACTCATAAGTCTTGGCTATTTATAACTTTAGACACTTGGGTTTGGTATAAAAGAATTTTCAAAGCAATTTTGTAGTTGGACCAACCTTTTCTTTCTAAATTTTAACACGAACCAAGAATTTAACTATCTTTAACTTGCTATATAGTTTTTTATGCATGTCTCCAACTCCTATTCCCCATTAACAAATTATTAACGTACATATTGCACCAAATCAATAATTGGCAGCTTTAGGCAACCGATAGGGATACATATTCATTCCATTGACCCCGTGGAGTTGTATATTATTAGGATAATCTTTTTACTTTTTTTTAGATAATCTATTCCATCCTCAAGCTTCAAGGCATTCAAATTTATTCTCTCTATTTTGATTTAATTCTAGTTAAATTATTAAAAAAATAATTACAATTATTTTTTTTGTGTCAAATTATAGTAATAAAATTAAAGATTGAAATATATTTTTCTAAGTCTTTATACATTACATACATTTAAAATTTAATCCTTAATTTTATTTTCAAGTTAGTCTTTCTACTTTTTAGATTTAAAAATATAAATTTAATTTTTAAAATTTTAAAAAATAAATTTACTTAATAATAAATATGATATTAAAAAGTGTTTTTGACTTGAAAGTTATAATTATAATTATTTATTATTAGTTTTATTATAATGGGTATGGATTATCTATATTTGACACGACAAACAATATAATCCACTAATTTAAAGCTTGAGCCTATCTACAAGTAGACCACCACTAGTATTTTGTCCATCAAAATTATAAAATTAAATTGCACCATTAATATTGAATTAGTTTACATCATTCTGTCTATTTGATTTAAGTTCCATCTTTCACTTTATAACTTTAATTAAATTCATGATTTAACTTAATGCTTCCAAGCTCAAGAAAGAGAGCTAATCCTTCACTGTATTTCATTCTTTTTAGAATTAAAAAAGAAGAAGTTATTACTACAATAAATATTCTATATAACAACGAAAATAAAATCTATTTTATAATTACAGACAATTGTGCTATAAAAAAACCATTCATATTTCATCGTAAATATTTGATACCTAATATTTATAATTGCTCTTCTTAATTTAGTGAAACAAAAACTTGAAACTCATTTTTTTTTTTATCTCAGACAATTGCAAATTAAAATTTGTTCCTTAAAATAGCACAACTTTTGTCCGTATCCTGTTGTGGACTTCTAAATCTTTATATTTAAATTAAACTTTTTGAAATTATAGATATAATATATTTTTATTTATTTAACTAAATACCAAACTATTCAGTTACAAGTTAAAAACTAAAGAATAAAAAAACTTATTTGGAACTCCGTTTTATAAATTACATATTATCATGAAAAGATTTTGTATTACTTTTTTCTACAAATTCATTTTTTATTAAGATAAAATTACAATTCTAAATTATAAATAATACATCCTTATAGTTTAAAATAGAATCAATTAGTACAATACACAAACCAAATTACAAGTACAAGCAATACGCCCATAACTACAACCATTATCAAATTATCAGAAAGCAGAAAGCAAAGGCGAATGACTTGATAATTAAAATATATCTAGAATAAAATATAATTTGATAATTATAAAGTGCACATGGATAAACTTGAATTCAAAATGAAAGATGGTTTGGTAACTCACTCGTTTACAAAAAAAAAAAAAAACATAATAAAACTCGAACATGAATAATCAAAATACAAAAACATCATTACGTTTAGAAATTCATTCCTTATTGTCAATTGCCATGCTTCCCTAAGATCAAATTGTTAAAAGCTTCGAATTTAAACATTTGTGGTCCTTTATATATATATATATATATATATATATATATATATATTATCTAATTAACAACTTAATTAACTTTATTCAATATATTTTTTCCTTGAAAACAACTTCCATCTAAGAAAGTTCAAAATTCAATGATTTTTATAGCGAGAATATAAGTCTAGATATTAGTTAGTAGCATCCTGCAATCAGTAATTAACGTGGGTAATTAAAATATTAGAGTTCATACTATTAGAAAATAAATTATGATAGAAGTTGCATCAACTCTAATCTCAAGATTTTTAATGTTCAAGTTAATAGCTAATTACAATTCATCACATAAGTCCCAAAGTTTTGCCATCACACTAGTAGCTAATGAAATGTGTCAAAACATGCCAATAACCCATTAGCCATGGTGATCTCGAATGAAGGCTCCTGTTCTTAATTTTCATGGATTCCTTTTTGGAGAATCATCAATATTGATTTTTAGCCATCCTCTTACAAGGACTTGTCAATTTACCGAGATGAAGTCAAGGAGTGGTCTTTTTTAAATTGAGGGTGAGATGACAAAGAATTGCCTAGCACCCATTAAACCTTTATAAGTAACTGAATCTTAGAGACCTCATTTACCAAAAATAATGACATTATACATGAGCCATATTTCCCATATCATGAACCTAAAAACCATACACTAAGGTATCTTAGGGTTTGGAGCCAAGTTTTACACTTCATATTGGCAAAAATCCATACTTCACAGTTTTCATTCAAGCTAAGAACGTATGTATTTATGGTTAAAAGCAACACCTACTAATGTTTTACCACATGATAGACTTGAAGAATGTCTACAACTAACTCTTGATGGTTATGAAGACCTTGAAGTTGAAAGACCTCGAGTTGAGAAAGTTCTTAGTAAGGAGGATTTTAATAACACATTTCCATAGAAATATATCAATTTTTGAAGGAATTTTTGCTATACAAAGAGTCTTCTAACATTTATTAGTAGTTGTAGTTTTATTAGTAGTGATGTCATATGCACTTGCAATAGTAAAATTTCCTTACTTTGTTTGCTTCCACCATATTAAATACATATGATTTTTATCCAATGAGTGAGACTTTTAATAAAGACTTGGATAATGTTGGGTGGGAGTTGAATCACTATACAATCTGAGCTTTGATTGGCACAATAGTCACAAACTTGCTTAAGCATCCAAGCATCCATATTCAGGCTAATGGGCCCAAATACATGTGAGCACGAAGGTCTTAATCCAATCTAACCCAATAATCTTTGTAGAAATTGACCCTATTTCCATTTTGGAATACCCATTGGATGCCTTTCTCTAAACGAGGGCTAACCTTGTGAAAATGCATTCTATGAAGGGGATACATTTTGTCTCCTCCAGCCTATTTGAATTTTTGTAAGATAGACTAAGCCAATTTCATAGATATGTCTCTAAGCCAATTTCATAATTTGAGTTTTATTGTGAATTTTTGTAACTTTGAAACTGTAATCTGCACAAGACTTTAGTAAGGTGATCTTGTCCCAACTGATAAGGTGGATCTTTCTAACTTATTCACTTCCTTCCCAAAGGAAATTTCTATTGATATGATCTAATTGATTCTAAATATCAGCTAGTTAGTACGTATACAATAAAAAGTATGTTAATATGATAGCTTTCATTGCTTGGATAAGAATGTAATTAAGACTAAAATGTAAATATTTCAAAATTGGTATGAAATTTCTGTAATTATGGACAGTAGAGGGTCTCAGAAAGATGTAATTGAGATCAATTTTGAAATCAAGGCTAAAATTTCAAAGATGTTCCAATTTCAATTTTATAAATTAAATTGAATAAAATACAAAACTTTAAGGAGCATTTGTAACACCTTGCCCGATGTAGTCCATCTTGGTGGTTTGTGTGGGTGGATTGTTGGCAAAGTGTAAGCCAAGGAAGGTTAATTTATGCCCTATCCTCTAGGTTAAGTTAGCACTAGTTGTCGCGTCATGATTAGCGGATTGTTTAGCTAACCCGGAAAGTTAATAAATACTTGGTAAAAGGCTTGTCATTTAGCAAAGTATAGGTTACTGATCTATACATCTTGGAGTGGTTGATGTGGAAAACCTACCAATCAATGGATTCTTTTGGTGATTTTTATGTTTGTGGACCCTTCTGTTAGTATCCACCAAGTGGTCTATTTTATTTGGTATGTAGAGTCCGCTAGTGGCAGATTGTTGGACTCGATAGTTTTCTTTATAAGGTCGTAGTTGTGAAATAATTTACCATGCTTGCTTGTGAGATATGAGTATGTAACACTCCAAACCTGGCCTAGACGTTATGGCCGAATCTGGCGATGTCACATGGGATGGAGTTTGTAGTCTAATTCATTGAGTGAAAACCCTTCCAGTTTATTAGTCTTTAATTAACTCAGAAAAAATGCATGTTCGTTGTTATGGTTCAAAACGTGACTTTTTAGCGAAAGCTTATGAACTTTTTGTTTTAGAAAACTGTTCATTTTTAGGAAAACTTTAATTTCTAGAAAATGTCGTGGTTTTGTAGTGATAAAGCTGGAAAGCAAAGTATAAACCCAAATTTAGACAGTCAGTCCCAAAATTCCCAATTATAAAAAAATAGACACCCAAATTGTTAACGAGAAATTAATTAGCCAAAAAAAAAACATATTAAAACAGTACGAAATAGTGGTGGTCACTGTCGAGTCTTTCGATGCTCCGATTCGTCTAATACTGGGGATTACCTGAACAGATCAAATAGAAAAGGATGATTTTTTGCAACTCAGTGTGTAATCCCCACAAAATACATGCACACATCATAATATCAGAAATCAATCATGTATAAACAGTTTGGGGCCTGAGCCCATTACAGAATTAGTGTTGGCCTTAGCCCACTCAGATACAGAGTCAAATATAAATTGAGGACTTAGCCCGTTTTAGGTATACCATGCATAACAGAACAGAAGACCACCAACCTCTACACACCAACTCCATCCAACCCTATCCAACCCTACACACCATGCGGGGATAAAATCAACCTATCCATCCCTATACACCATGCTATACCGAAGTGCAGTACATAATTAGATAATTGCAGTAAGCTGCCAGATATCAGGCTTAAGATCCTTTCAGAATACTTCCTCCAAATAATACCAACCCAACCCCGATGCAATGCAACATACAAGTATGATATGGTAATATGCAATTTAACATATCGTACATTCAAATCGGTATACATGATAAGAGTCACATGCTAAAACACATATATCACATAGTCAAATCACGTAATCAGGGGTCAAGTAACTCTTACCGACCCTACAGTAGGTCCTAGTCAACTTGGACGACCCAAGCAACCTTACAGAGTATTTTAGAAAAATGGGCTCACACGCCCATGTGGTCTGCCCGTGTGGGCCCACAGAGCCTGATTTGGCTTTGGCCGTGTGGATCACACGGCCTGGCCTAGAATCCCACATGCCCGTGTAGTTCACTCGTGTGGGCTCATAAGCTCGTGTGGCCCACACGGCCCAACTGGTCGAGCTCGTTTCTCGTAAATGAACTCGCCAGTCCTCACATAGCCATTTCATGTACTCGTGTCACGCGCGCATGGACTGGTTTGTCGATCACACGCCCGTGTGTCACCACACGGCCTAACACACGGGCGACCACATGCCCGTATGGCGTCGACAGTTTCATTTTTTGACTTTCGCTGATTCTCATTTTCTGTGTTTCTGGGTACACACCTGTATCATTTTCGATGCCTAATCACTCTCGGGCACTCCAGTACCTAAAATTGGTCATCGGAAACACCAAATTAGACTTTTAAAAAAAATTAACTAAAATCGAATCCATAACGAGTTATTCACCCCTCAAGTAACAACCCCTTACCTTCGATCGAACAACGACAACACCCACGAATCTAAGCTCCCAACGAGCGACTACGAGCCTTAACTCTTCACCTAATCGACATTAACGATACCAATCAATGACAAAATTAATGAATAGAAAGAAAACCATCCTAACAAAACTTACCGAATCAAGATGTAAACAACGTAGCACAAGCGAAAGAGACGAGTTGAAAGGTAAACAAACAAGTGCAAAAAGAAAAAGAGGGCAGAATTTTGGCAGTTAGTGTGGAGAGGGAATTTTCACATCAAAACCTTTTTTGGGGGGAAAAAGAGGAGAGAAGAAAATTTGAAAAACAATCAGGAGATGTGATACACTTCCCTAATTTCTCTCCTACTAACACCACAATTCAGAATTCAACTTCCACCCAAACTCTCTCCGAACTGTGCCCAAAAATAAAACTCCCTTGCTCACGTAAGGATTTGAACTCAAGACCATCAACACATTAACACTCTACTTAACCACCAGACTAGCAGGCCCATTCTGATATGAACTTACATACAATTAAACTTAAGCCTATTAAACAAGGTTAAGGCTTTATTCAGAAAAAAAAAAAAACCAAAATTTACCCAAGACAAGGCTTGAACTTGGAACCTTACATACACACCCAGAACACTTAACCATTGAAGTAGATACACATTTGTGTGTCACAATTCACAAAACCAAAATATAACATTTTTGGGGAGTTACAGAGTATACTTTTTTATTTTAGTTGGTTCCTTGTTAAAACTATTAAGATTTGAAATAGAGTATTATAAATGACAACTTGATGTGTTTAAGTAACTGAATGACTTGTTTAGTTGGTTGTTTAGTTAGTTGGTAGAAGGGATGTTTAAGGTAGGATTTGTCTAGAAATTATTATGTTAGCCTCCAAAGGGTGTTGACTTTGCTCTGCGTGATTGGCCACATGTAGGGTCATCGTAAGAGCCAGGTGGGCTATAAATAACGATGTAGGTGATGTAACGGGGGTTCTTCTTTCTTTCTTGTACTTTGTTTTTATTCTTGTACCCCGATAGGAGGGAATAACCTTGTCAGAGAAGAACCAATGAGTGTCCAAATAACAAATAAAGGCTGTGAAGCAAAATGCTTCTGGTGTAACTAGCTTCATTGAGATCTTCAGTGAGTATCCAATTTATGTGAGTTTTCTGTGAGTCTACTCCAAGTCCCTTTATATTGTTAGTTTTCGGGCTGTCATAGTTAAGGGTTATGAATTCAAATAAAACCATCTCCTTTGAACGTAGTAAGTTGTTGCATGTAACCATATGCATGTGCATGTAAGTGATAAGAAATAAATATGACTTCCTTTGTGTGAAAAATTTGTATTTGGATATGATGGGCCACTGGTAGGGCATGTTAGTTGCTAACCAGGTTGGCGTATATGTTGGGCCACTAGTAGGGCATGTTAGTTTCTAACCAGGTTGCCAGAGATGACGGGCCATTGGTAGGTCATGTTAGTTGCTAAACAAGTCGGAGCATGTGCTGGGTTATTGGTAGGGCATGTTAGTTGCTAATCGGCCTGGCGTTATGGGTGATGCCATCGGTAGTGCATGTTAGTTGTTAACCATGGCAAAGAGCTTTGATCTCATGGGAAAACGTGCATATATACTAAATAGCATGGACTAAGACGTCTGTTATGATATGTAAATATGGGATCCAAGGTTAGAAGAAGGAAGGGCGTAGAAAAGGGAAAGAAAATATGAATTTGGATTTATTTCATGTAATATATGTTATGTATATTCGAAGTGAGATATGAGACCATATATATTCCTAAGGTTCAAACAGGGCTCAATAGTCATCGTAACGTTGTTGGTATAACACCCCTTAACCCCTATCCATCGCTGAAATAGGATTACAGAGCATTACTGAACATTTCAGAACAAATACAAATATTATACAATTCAATTAACATATATTACATAAATTAATCATAATGTCCCTTTTATAGGTCCTCGAGACCCAAAATACATGTTAAAATCAAATTAGGACTCAATAGGAAACTCAGAAAATTTTTCGTAAAATTTCAAATTTTTTCCTAAATTTATGCCAATTTCAACCAAAACACATCACTTAATTTCTTAAACATAGAAAATATGTTCTCATATATATATATATATATATATATATAACTCTTATCATATTATAACAACATTTACATCCATATCTCAAAATGACAAATTCAACATTCTAGGTACATGTCATATACCAAAAGAAAAGTACTTTACCACAATGAGTTTGGGATCGGCCTTGGATGCTGATTCAATAATTTGACTATTACCTAACCTCCGCACGAAAATAAACCATACGCTGAGTATAAAACTCAGTGGTATTTCTATAATTCAAATAATTATTAAATAAGAATTTATAATATTTATATATATTTAAACACACATAACAAAAATCATTCAAACAATTAATCAATTTCATAAACAATCATTCATAACATTTTCAATTCTCTTCTCTTACTATTTCAATTTCATAATTGCTATTCAAATAGCTTTTCTCAATAAAATACATATATCATCTCACTATATCAATATTCATTTCATGAACCCATTGGTTCATACATTTCAATTTTACAACTCAATTCAAAATCCCAATCCATTTCATATTCAAAATCATTCAGTATCATTCATATTATCAATTCATTTATTTACCCTATTAACAAGACTCGAACTTTGGCGGATACATGGATCCAACCAAAACATACTAGTATGGCACTCAGTGCCTCATCGGATAATTCGAAGTAATAAGTTGACACCCAGTGTCTCATCGGCCATGCCGAAGTAAGTTTGTACCCAGTACCTCATCGAATTTATCCTAAGTAATAATATGACACCTAGTGCCTCATCGATTCGAGGTCGAAGTATCCCTGAATACTTCCAATCCTATGGCAGGCCAACTATATCCAACTCAGCCCGATAAGTTAATAGGGTTTCCAAATCACTTTTCAATTTCCAATCAATACACAATTCAATTCAAATAATCACATATACTCATAATTCAACTCAATTCAATTTTCATTTTTCAATACAATCAATATCTAATATTCACATTCACATTAATCACAAATTCATTTATACTCAATTCAATATCAACAATACCAATACTCACCTTAATTTCACTTACCATGCATATTAAATAATAAATACAACAAATAATTATTAGATTCGGATTTTAGAAATACAAACCGTAACTTCCAAGCTAATCCTCGTTGACTTTGTATTTTCATTTCCTAGTTGAGGTCTTCGGTTCAACGTTTGCTACGAAATTAAAATAATTGAAAATCATCAACACAACACAATTTAACATTGAATGTTTCAATTTATATTCAACTTTTACCTAAATTTCAATTTAGTCCTTAAATCAAAACTAATTCTTTTTCTTACAAAACTAATTTCATATCTCATTCAATTTCCACTTTAAACTAATTTCAACTCTCTAATTTCACCATAAAACCCTAATTTCAAAATTCTTTCAATTTAGTTCCCAATATTCAAAACTTATAATTAAATTTACAATTCAATCCATTACTCAATTCTAACTTCAAATTCTATTAATTTATCCCTTAATTCTTCAATTAATTCAACATAAACTACATTTAAAAATTCACTAACTTTCAAAATTTCAACATAAATCAAGTAGTATTTTGTTCTAGGATTCTAAAAATATCAAAATTACAAGAAAATGGGTTAAATTGACTTACCACTTAAGCTTCAAACCTTAAAACCCTAATTTTTCCCTTTCTTTTTCTTTCTCCCCTGTTCTTCTCTATTTCGTTTCAATATTCTATTTATTTTCTATCTTTTATTTCTTTTACTTAATTTATATAATATAATAATATAAAATATAATAATATTTTCTTAAATAATAAGTAAGTATATATGTATATTACAAATGTATGTATGTATTTATTACACATGTATATTATTTTTACCATACAATTGTCTCAATTTGATTTATTTATTTATTTAGTTATTATTATATTATATACTTAAATATTAAGTATTTACATTTATAATTATTTTATACTTATGTACATTATTTGTACAAATATATTTTATTGCTACCATACACTTGTATTTACTTTTTACTATACAAGTGTTACTTATGATTTATTTTCTCATTTAATCCCTTAACTTTTATTTAATCTATAATTAAACTTTCACCCTTTATTCAATCTAGTCCTTATACCTAATTAATATTAATTCAAGCTAATTTACCTAACCAAAACCTAATTAACCACACAACTAACAAGTCTGTTTTACGAAAACGGAGGCCCGAAAATACACTTTCTGATTACCCGTAAATTTCGAGTTGTTACAGTTGGATTTTTCGTCAAAGCATAATGTGATAAATAACATAATAGCATTTAAATCAAATACATTAAAATGCTATTTAAACTTACGAACTTACCTCAATCACAAAAACGACAAAATAGGATCGGCTAGTCTGATACTTTATATTTCCCTAAATCTAGACCCTTACGAGGCTTAACTTGATCTAAATAATCAAATTTAATCCATTCAATGTTCATTCTATTCAATTCAGTCCAAAATACACACTTTTGCAAATTTACACTTTTACCCCTAATATTTTAATTTCTTTACAATTTAGTCCTTAAGCCCGTAAATTGAAATTCATGTAATTTCATCCACATAAAAAGCTAGAAGAATTCAATATACACTAATAGAAACTCGTGAAATTCATTATTTCACAATTTCACCTTGTATTTTACACATTTTATAAATAAATCCCTAATTGACATTTTCAACAAGAAACATTTTACAAAAGTTGTTTATAAATTAACAAGGATTCATTTTCTTTCATCAAACATCAAAAACCACATGTATACATTCACGGAAAAACTCTAACCTTTTAACAGTTTTGCAAATTAGTCCCTAGGCCAACTAGATTAAGCTACAACGATTCCGAACAAAATCACACTTACATGCAAGGATTTTGTGCAGAAAAATAGAAGAACCCTAGATAAGCTTTCTATTTTCAATTTTCAGTGAAGAACAACTTTGAAGAAGATGAGAAATATTTGTTTTAATTAAATTAACCTTAATTTACCTATTTACACTTTTAACCTTTAAAAATATGCTTAATTACAACAAAACCAACTAATGTATGTCCACTAACTATAATAATGGTTTATTTACCATCTAAAGCCTCTTACTTTAAGGTTCTATAGCTATTTCATGCCTTAAGCTACTATAACCCTACTTTAGCACCTTTTATGATTTAGTCCTTTTTATGAAATTAAGCATGCAAACGATAAAATTTCTTAACGAAATTTTTATACGACCCTGCTAATATGTCATAGACACTAAAATAATAAAATAAATATTCTCACATTGAATTTTTGGTCCCGAAACCATTGTTTTGATTTCACTAAAAAGGGGTTGTTTCATGCTGTAACCTTCCATTGATTTTCACTTTTGACACTAGAGGCTTCCTCAGATATACACTCACTGCTAGCCACAAGAACCGTCCCTGGTGAGCACTAATAGTGTAGACATCCAATTTGACCATTGTTCCAATCAACTGCCTAATTGCTCGAAGAAGACAATCTGAATAATACCCTTCAGGTAAACCTCGAAGCCTAATCCAAACAGCTTGGTAAGCAACTTCATTCTTGGCCAACGAATCATGGATAGAAAACTAGGTAATGTCCATAAATTACCCACGATCCCCTAACTAAAACCCTATTAAAATCTTCCTCATCTCGAAATTTGATAAAAAAGAAGAAGTCATTTTACAGATCCATCATTTGAATTAGATATTAAGGATTTCACAGTAGAGAAATCGTATTCAGCAAGGCATTAAACGTTATTCTTCTATCCAGTAGCTTCACAACGATTGTCCTCGCCATCTTACGACCAATATACTCCTGAACCTTGTTTGAAAACATTATCAACAGAAGAACATCATCAACTACCTCTGTAACCACATCCCCTTCTAATAGTTCAAATTCCTCCTCCATGGAAACATTCTATGTCGGAGTCAGTGAGGCCCATGTTAACATTGATTTAAATGATACCTTAGTAGTATCTGAATTCTGAACCTTCTGTCCATTCCTATTCACTGTTGGATCATCCATATCTGGCGAAAAATTCAGTTTTGTATGAACTTTTTTAGTCACCTGACCTACACCGCTGCTTGAATCCGAAGGGTTTGAACCCACCGCAAAATCCACTATCGACAAAGTATCGGTCATGGTTTTATCAACCTCAACTTGATAATTCTTTTTTAAAAAATTTAAATATTTTATTTTTATCTAAAATAAATATTTCCATTATTAGCTTTAAATGTATAATTAAAGTCTAATGATATAATTTTAATAGTTTTTTTTTTACTCTTTATACATATAATATATATCTAATATATACTATAAAAGGGTTAAAAAATTGAAAGAGAATTCAAAATATCATAACACTTTAAATCTATGGATTTGTTCCATCTTTTACGCTAATGGATAAATACTCATATATATATATAATTGGTTTGCATTTAAATATTGATTTAAAAATATTAATGCATTTTCATACTGAGTTTTACACTTTTTTTTTAAGTGGCACCTATATTATTTATTAGATCAATGTGGTATTTATATTTGACAAATGTTATATATTTTTTATATCTAAAGTTAATAGGGTTAATTTTTTAGTGTTTAATTTGGATTTTAAAGTTAATTTGATGAAAATTCATAATTAAATAAAAATATTACCAATTAAATTTCATCAAATGAACCTTAAAACTCGAATTGAATCATATCAATTACACTGTATTTCACAAATTAAACGTAAAATTAAAAAAAACTTACATTTAACACTAAATTTATTCTATTAACACAACCATGAAAAATTCGAACCTAATAATATTAACAATTAACTTTCATCAAATCAACCTTGAAACCTTGATTAAACACAAAAAAGTTAACACAATTACTTTTAAGTACCAAAATATATAAATTTTATGAAATATAAGTACCAAATTGAAGAAAAAATAACACAAACACGTCATTAGAAAAAAGAAAATCACAAGGATATGAACTAAAATATTAAACCATTTAAAATTAATATATAGATGGTTAAATAAAAAAAAGGGGTTAAAAAGGCAACTTTTCATTTTATTTAATTTACGTTTTCTGAGAATAAAAAAAAAGAAAAAAAGAAGGTATTTCTTTTGAACTTAAATCATCCTCTTATATCACTTCAATCTTACAAACAATAAAATTTTTGGACATGTATAGAAAGAAAATAATATGATGACTATTTTATTTATTTTTAAAAAATAATATTAAAATAAATAATAATAATAATCAAAGAATCATGTTTGACTATCATAAATGTCTAACAAAATTACTGTAGCTTAAAACTATAAACAAATTTAGTTTCATTCTAGAATTATTTTTATACAATTGGGTTATTCAAAAAAATTAGCAATCTAACAATATGAGGTTAAAAAAAAATTGCAATAAATAATCATTTTCACATTAGAATTTTTTTATACATAACATTATTACTTTGAATCACTTATTTATAATTTGGATAAATTACTATTTTAATTCATGTCTTTTAATTTTTTAAAGTTATTCATTTTTAAATTTTTTATATGTTAAACATGAAGTTGATTTTAAATAAATTATTCCTTTATATTAAGATTTTACTTAATTGATTTAACTTTCATTGTTATCATATTAAAATTAATAAATATTAAATTGTTAAGCGTAAAATATAGTTTAAAAAAGGCGCATATTAATAACATTTATTAATTTAAATTTATAATAAAATTTCATTTCATTCATTGATTCAAGTAGAGCAAAGATAAATATATATTTACGAAAAAAACCCTGAATATTAATAATTTTAACATTAAAATAAAACAATATATAAAATAAATAATGTGCAAGAAATTATTAATAATATTATTTAAATTATAAATATATTAATATTAATATTCAAATCATGATGATATTTTTTATTATTGTAATATTAAATATTTTTCAATTAATTAACATTAATATAACAGATTCTAAATTAATTAAATATTTGTAAAAATATTTTGTAATTACATTACCATTTCAATATATTGATGATTTTTTTGAATAAATTTATTTAAAAATTTTAAACAAAAAACTAATGTTATAAAAACTCTTATAAATTTAATATACACAACTAATTGATGCATCACATGTAAATACAAACTAGTATGTATACTATAGCAATATGTGGTTACACAAAAGGAAATACATAAGTATATTAATGTTACAGTTTTTTTTTGACACATGACACTTTTTATTTGAAGTATTTATTTACAATTTGGGTAACTTACTCTTTTACTTCTTGCATTTTAATTTTTAAAAGTTATTTCATGCCTTTTGCTTAAAATTTTTCTTTATAACCTTTTACATCTTAAATATAAAATTAGTTTTAAATAAATTATCTCTTTATTTTAATATTTTACTTAATTGAATTAATTTTTTAATTTTATAATATTAAAATGAATGAATATTAAATTGTTAAATTCAAAATATAATTAAAAAAAAACATAACAATAACATATATGAAATTAAATTTATATTTTCCTATATAATAAAAAGAAATTACATTTATTGAATAAAGTGGAGAAAAGATAAATATAAAATTAAAAAATTCGAATATCGAAAATTTTAACATCAAATAAATTAATTTAAATAAATAAATAAATATAATAAATCACTTCCAAGAAATTATTAATAATACAATATATTAAAAATAATATTAAAAGTATGATAATTTTTTATATTATTTAAATATTAAATATTTAAAATTAAATAACTTTAATATAATTGATTCTAAATTAGTTAAATATTTTTTAAAATATTTTGTAATTACGTTATTTTTTAAATTTATTAATAATATTTTAAGAAATTCACTAAAATTAAAAAAAAAAAAAACCAAAATTATAAATTTAATATATACCATCAGCTTCAATACAAATTAGTTATTTAAATAAATTTAAAAGTTGGGTGGCAGATTAAGCTATAATTGATTACTGCGCAACTAATAATTTTGACATATAATTTTTATTATTCCCATTGCGTAGCTCAGTCTACATCAGTAGTACTAATCCAAGTATCCATCACAACTACCAGGCAATTTGCTCCTCTTTATTCTCAAGACGTTTTAACAGAAATTAACTCTTTTTTTTCTCCCTTTGCTTAATGATTTCATCTTTTCAACATTAATTTCTTTTCGAAACTTCTTCACTAATGGTATCAAATAGTTTTTATTTTATTTTTATTCAATCATTTGATTCTACCTCATATATGTTAATCAATTTAAGATCAAATATTCAAATATAATAATAAATGTTGATAATAGTAATAGAATGATCGCACACATAATTTTTACGTGAAACTTTTTTTGGAAAAAAACTACGAATAGAGAAAAAAAAATTTACTAATGTTGAAAGACGAATGATACAATAAGAGTTTCGACTATATCTACTTAAGGGTTAAAAAATCCTATTCTAATCAAAGTCAAATAGTAGAAGTATAGTTCTATAAGGACTCAACTTGTGCGATATGGTCCGTACTGCGGGGGCTATAACCCTCGACCTTTACCCCACCAATTCCTTTATTTTATCATTATATTTATTTGTTCAACAACAAACTCTAACGTATTTATATATGAAAATGAAAACCTTGATACTGATTGAAACAAGTGTTGAAAAATATTGAAAAATTAGAGGCTGAGATTTGATGACAAATACTTGTTTTGCTTCCAAAAGGAAAAAAGAAAAACGAATGTTATCAGCTAGATTGATATTTCGTGCACTTTATTTATTTTGGCATTGCTTTTAAGACTTTTCCAACATGAAAATCAAAGTGGATTGATGAGTGTACTAGATTTGATATTTTGGTATGGCTGTAGTTTAAAAAGTGCAATTGTGATTATCCTCGTCTAACTTGCTAATATTATTCCCATTTATGGTGGACTCTTCACATTTTTAATTCTGATTTCCGGAATACTAGAATTTAGACACAGTTAGCTTGGCAACAAAATTTCTTTTTTTCTTTACAACCAAATATTACTAGTTTTTTAATATAAAAATATTATAAATTTTAATTTATAATCAAATTATAGTATGAATAGATTTATTACCTGCATCTAATCGTGATTCAAAAATGTTTCAAGCTCAAATCAGATTGGGCTTCAATTTGTTTAATAAATCATATTCACTATTCATAAGTAATAAATGCTGTTTTTTTTATTATTTTATAATTTTTTTAAAATTGTCATTGAATTAAAGCTGAGTAAGAAAAATAAAAAAAAAGTTAACCTAAACTGAGGTGTTTGATATTTTTTCATTTAAAATATAATTAAATTTTATTTTTTATAATAAAAAATTACATATTTTATATTTAAAAAACAAAAATAATTTAAAATTTCTTCAAAAAATTATTGTTTCTTTTATAGAAATTTTTATAAGAAACCCTTACAATTTTTTCAAATAATATTAAAAAGCTATAAAACAAATTTCATTTTGTTAAAATAAAATTAAAAATTTAAAACAAAAAATTAATATACAAAAATTAAAAACTGAATCCAACTAAAACGAATTATTATAGACTGTTTAAAAAATCTAACAAACCCAACCAAACAGAACTAATATCACTCCTACTTCAAATAATAATTCAAGTAGGAAAGGTGAGTTCAAATTATTAAAACGCCTATCCAATGCCTACTTGGACCAACTAGGCTTATCGTGTCAAACACGTAAATTTAGTCATGAGATAAATAATATCAACTTAGTTAAATATATATTCATAAAATTATACCAATATTTTCTTAAAGAAAAAGTGAAAATCACTTTTACTTATTTTTCAGTTTGAAATACTATTGCATGTGGTTACTAACTTCTCTTTTCAAAATTTTAACCATTCTTAATCTAATTTATTTTTACCAACAACATGGATGTAATGTTTGAAATTTATCACTATTTTTTTAAAAAAAATAATTTAATATATATAAAGTTTTTAAAAATATTAAGTAATGAAATTAAATAAATTTAAAATATCAAATAATCATCAAAAATAAAGATTTGGATGAAGTGGTAAATAAAAGATTTTAAAATTATTGGTGGAATGTGTTCAAAACTCGCGATATGTAAATTCTAATGCTCAAAAAAGAATTGAAGAAGAAGATAAACATCAATTACATAAAATATTCTTTAACAAGCTTCACAAATACATTCTATCATTAAACAAACTCAAAATAAACAAGCAAGAAAATTATTTCATAAATTAAACAATAAGATCATCCCATACCATGCATATAACAATTTGTAATTCAACAAATCTAACATAAATAATAAAAAATTAATTTAAATTTAAATTATACTTTAACTATTTTTTGGAACAAATAAATAATAAAAATTATAATTAAATATATTTTGAACTTAATTTTTTTGGTACCGGTCGATACACTATATTTTGATCAATACGAACAAAATCAATTGGTACGCACCAGTATGACCTATACCGATCAAAATTTGCATCAGAACGGAACCTAAAGTTTGTTGTTCCGATTTATTACTAGAATGAAGCGTTTCAGCCTATATAGGCGGTACTTGTCACGTGTAACACCTGGTTTGGCGGGTTCTGAAATTGGCAGCTAAACCAAGTAGTACTTTAAGTGGCATAGTGCTATTCGCCCAACCGATGCTCTTGGCGTTTATAAGTGGGCTCGTAACCAACATTGGATTATTGTGAGGAATTGTCTTAGAAAGGATGAATTGTTAAGGAAAAAAGCTTGGTAATGTATTATGAAATTTCAGGTAATCGAGATACCGCTGAAAAGTATGGTATGCCAAGTTTGGTTCGTTACGGTGCTAGTTGCGTTTTAACGGGGTGGTTAGGAACAAACGATGGAATTGCTCTCTACGTATAAATATATATAATGCTAGATTTTTGTGCACATTTCTTTACAACTGTAAACTACTTATATGGCAAATTGAACATGATTATGACGCGTGTCATGTTTCCATAGGGACAAAAGTTGTATATTTAGATAATCAGGATTGGAAAAGGGGAATTTTTCTTCTTCCTTCTTCAAGAAGTATTTTTGTCTAGATCTAAGGGAACCTAGAGTATTTTCTTCTTTCACTTAAGCTAAGTTGTAGATTTGGATCTTTACCTGTGAATGCTCCATGTCAAAGTAAGATTATTGACTCTTCATATTATGTTGCGAAAGAGTAAATCTGTTAACTTAGTAGATCCGTAAGATGGATGATATAAGGCCCTATTTGAGAATTTCTGGAGTTGAAATGATGGTAAAAGATAGATCCTGATAGTTTCCATGTTCTGTAGCAATAGTTGCTGCTGAACTTACGAGGGAAGTCTGAATATGGAGTTTGGAACTATTGTAGGTGAGAATCAAGTGAGTATCTAGACTGACTAATGTGTGTATATTGTTTATTCTAGATGCTTCCGTGAAGAACAATATGAACTGTGAATTGAAACTAGAAAAAGATGGTGTAGAAGCCCAAAATTTGCCCACAAAACCCAAACCCATTTACAATTAAAAATTTACCTAGCCCACCACCCCAAATTACCCGGGCCCGAATACAAATAACCCATAACCCAATTACCCTTTTAACCCCTTAACCCATTTGCAAACCTACCCAAGCCCACCTAAACTAACCCGTTTACCACCGAAACCCTAGCCTCATTCTCAGCCTCCCCACTTGCCCCGACTGTCAACCGTCGTGCCTAGGCTAGCATGCCCATCCTTCTGTTTGCTGCAACCACCTAACCCCGTCCCATCGCCCGTATCACCTGCAAAATGAAAGGAAACACGCAAAGCAGAAAAAGGGCAGCAGACAACACGAAACGATAGAAAAAATGTTTCATTCGGCTATAAAGCCAACAAAAAATGAATGTAACCGGGGGGAGGGGTTTTTCTTTTTTCCTTTTGCTTTTTTCTTTGTAAACATCAACTAAAAAGGGATTTTTCATCAATACAAGGATTAGATTTCAATGTATACATAAACAGATCGAAAATATATAAAAAATATATACAAGGATAATACAAATTCAGCAGCAAAGAATCCCGAAATCAAAGCCTTGAGGTAAATTTTTCTATTTTTATTTTTTGTCTTATTTTCTAACCTATTTCTCTTATATTTATTAACACATAAATATAAAAAAAAATAATATTATAAAACATTTAAATTAAAAAATTTAAAAAAAAAAGCTTTTTACCTTTCCCAAACGCCAAATGACGGCGACGGACGTGTGCACGGCAATCGTACGGTGACCCACGGCGGTAGCCCCTCTCTCCTTTCCTCTCTCTTTTCTCTCTTCCTTCTCTCTTCTTTTTTTTCTTTTCTCCCCTCAAATGATTTTTTTCTCAAAATGGGCCTATTTATAGCCCTCCAAAACGACGTTGTTTTGGGGGCTACACTTAAGCCCCAAAACGACGTCGTTTTGAACCTACCCGACCCGACCCGATCCAAACCCGCCAAGGATCCGCGTGTTTTTGATTAATGGTTTATTTATGCGCGCAGTCCTTCCGCTTTTTCAAACTTTTGCAATTAAGTCATTTTTTATTTTCAATTTGGCCCTATAATTTTTCGCGCCTTGCAATTTAGTCCCGCTCAATGCTATGCGTTTTAGAGGCTTGGGAAAATTTCCCTTTTAGCCCCCACTGTTTCCACGCGTGTTCAGGTTGGCCCCTTCCTTTTCTTTTTATTTCAAATTCGCCCCAAAACTTTATTTTCGCTTTGAATTTAGTCCTTTTTCCAAATTTAATTTGATTTTTATATTATCTTTGCCTTTATTATTATTATTATTATTATTATTATGGGTTGTTGTATATATATATCTTTAATATGTATATGAATATATTTAGGTAATGTTGTTAACAATTATATTGTAACATTATTATTATTTCTAAAATGTATATATATTATGTGTATTTCTTTTATTATTCCATGTATATATTTTTATATCATCTCATGTATAAATTCTTGAATACTATGTTATATGTACATTTTTAATACCATCTTATGTATATATTATTATATCTATTTTATACTTATTATGATTATTATTGGTATTAGTACATATATTTTATTATATAGGTGTATATATTTTTATACATAGTATTATTTTAATTACTTTATTTTAATATCATTGTTATATTATATTTACTTTTTATATTTCAATATTATTATTATCATTATGTATTAGTGTGTGATCTTATATATATGTATGTGTATTTAGTATATTTATGTATTATATTATATATATGTTTTTATACGTTATATATACTTTTAATATTATATTTTATATATTATTATGTATATTTTTAGTATATATATATTTGTGAAATATTATCAAATGTTTTATTATTATTATTATTATTATTATTTTTAACATGTATATATTGTATATATATTTTAATACTACCTTATATATATATTTTTTATATTACATATATTTCAAATATTATATATTAAGTATTTCCATTATCCTTATTATTCATACCCATGCACATACATATATATATAATGTATTAGCAAGTTCATTTTATACTGTTGTCATTTCTAGTATATGTGTATTATATGTATTTTATATATTATGTATATTATTATTTTCATCATACATATTGTGTATATATTGTTAAAATCATGTTATTTATATATTTTATTACATATGCATATATCTTTATTATATATATAGGTATGTCTTTATGAAAAATTGGTATTTTTATGTTTTTACGTTATCAATACATTTATTTTATTCCTACTATATTTATTATTAATATTAGTACATATATTTTATTATTCTTGTATACGTATTTTATATATATGGTATTATCTTCGTATATCATTTTATTTATTATTATACCCATTCTTTTCATTATTATCGCTTATTATTTTATTTTAATATTATTATGTATATATTTCGTATATGTTATGTACGTACATTTTTTTATTTTATATGTATATTTATATATTACGTACATATTTTCACATTACGAGTTATATTTTCATTATCTTAGACAAACATCTCAAACTCTATATATGGTATATTTCTAATACTATTACTATTTATACATATTTTCGCGAACGTGTTCTAAATATCGTTATTATGTATATACATTCATTGTTTCCATTTCATGTTTAATCCTATGTATTACGTTCAACATCGCACATATCTTTATTATTTTTTTAATATATTTGTCGCGTTTATATTTGCTTCAATATACTTCTAGATCCGTCTTTTATCTTTATTTCATATCAATTTGCTTTGCATTATTTCGAAAATCTTATTCTCGTTTTCTAATTCATCTCAATTAGCAAGGCAACGTACCGATTTAACACCAAGTCGCCGATTTCATCGCTATGTTGGGTGAAAATTAATCGACTCATGTTAAAACGGAACGTCCTTTTCAAAAGAAACCGAAAAAAACTAAAATTTCTCGTCTTTTCAATCAGGTCACGATTAAATATTATTTTGAACTCGTATTTTTGAAAATGAAGACAACACGTGTTTAACAAGATACCAATTTTGGGCGTCGTAAGGGTGCTAATACCTTCCTTGCGCGTAACCGACTCCCGGACCCTATTTTACTCTAATTTTAACGTAGACCTAAACTTGACCTTCTTTTGTTTTAAAAAAAACAAAATTCTAAGGTGCCCGATCACACCTATAAAAAGGATCGGTGGCGACTCCTCTCTTATTTTAAAATCAAACTTTGATTTTCAAAGTTTTCACTAAATCGCCACAATTAGCGACCGAAAGCAAATTTTTACGTCGCTACAGATGGTATGATGAATATGCTGATGTGTGAATATTAGTTTACGGTTACATGTATAACTCATATGAATATGCTTGATTGTATGGGCATGTTTTGAATGTCTGAGGTGAATAGTGTGTTAAGTTTAAATGGTGTCTATGCATAAAAGGTCTACTAGTGAACCTGTGTCTATTTTCGCAGAATCGTTTAAAGGGGTCTGTTGGGACTTTAATCACGACATCTGAAGGGAAAAGTCCATGACATCATATCGAGTAAGACCATAACTGATGGGTTATGACATCATATGGGATGATTTAAAGGAAGGTTATTTCCTAATAAGTTTTTCTATGTGACCTAGGACGATGAGGGGCAAACCTCATGAAACGTGAATCTAGGCGAATCCCTATTGTGAAAACACTAGAAAATAAAATTCTTTGTAACGTATCTGAAATGGAAGCCTTCGTGGCATTCTCTAAAATTGTGGCAACCATCTGAAAGGAACACCTTTGTTGTGAACCCTGAATGAAAGAAATGGAATGTATGACAAACTCTGAAAGAATAAAATTTTTGGCGGACTCTGAAGAAACAGTGTGAAAGGCAATCTCTAAAATTAAAGTCTTAGTAGCGGTGTATGAAGGAAATGTCCTTATGACAGGTTGTGAAGAAACAACCTCGATGGTGAATTCTACAGGGAAGGTTTTATGGCGCACATAGGATGGACTATTGTTGTGGCGTAATCTAGAAGGGCTTCAAATGATGAACCATGAAGAACACTCTTGTGGCAGACTCTGTGTTACGTAATTAGTGTATCCTACATTTTTCCTAAATGTAAATAATAAGACTAGTAAGTACAAGACGTATCTATGGGTATAACAATAAGATATTTAATATGATTAAGATTTATACAGAGATAGGAAATTAAATAGATATAGTGAAGAAATGAAAATAAAATCTGGAAGTGAATGTAAGCATGGTACGCTCTAGAGGAAATACCAATCATCTGTGTATGGGCCTCTTTTTGAAACTCGATTAAGTCATGGCTTAGTGATTGAAGAATGCAGGTAAAGTCTCAAAGACACTAAAGAGATGGAAAAAGGCCTTAAGGTAAGGTATGGAAATGAACGTGAGTGTAAGAATGACAATTGAGGAAGTAATCATTAAAGGCAAAATGAAGAATAAGGGTGACAAGACAATAATTGAAACATTGAATATTACGTGCAAGTATGATTCATGTAAATGAGTGTTTGACTTACTAAATTCTTTTGAACTTACCTCGGTGTGTTATGTTTCAAGTGGGTTTTTACGCCGAATGAGTGGCATATTGGGTTATGATGCATACAGAACGAGCTTGATGGCGAGATCGAGTTTGAGTTGATACATTTTTTACAGAAACCTTTTTCGTAGGATAGTTATATTAGGCTAAAGCCTCAATTTGGTTGTAGTTGTAACTAAATTCTCGATGTTTTCTAGTAAGATTTATTCATTGTTTATACTTATGTATTTTATTAAAGAAATTTTAAAGTTGAACAATTGTATTCAATTGAAATTTGTACAAGTAGAACTAAGTTTTAATTGTATAAGACTAAAAAAGCCCAAGATTCGGATCCGATTTATTGGGTCGAGTTTAGGGTCACGCCAGGTTCAAGTTTGGGATCCGATTCATGTGTAAATGTCATTTGAAGGAATGGATTTAGGAGAATCGGATCACAATTGGGCTTGAGGAACATCGATTGGTAACACGGTGAAATATGTGTGTTCTTTTACAAGTGAATTAGGACAAACCATGTGTATGTTTAAGGCCACATGGTCTCCCACATGGGCGTGTGGACCACACAACCATGTACTACTGTTTCGTTAAGATACTTCAATTTTCACATGGCCAAGAACCTCCTACACAGCCTACTACACGGTCGTGTCTCTCTTGTAGAGTAATTTTAATGTTTACCACACGGACATAGTCTGTTACAAGGCTTGGCCACACGTGACCCCTGTTTTACATTTTTCCCAAAAAGTTATGAATTTTTCTGTGTGGTCCCTATTAGTCCCCAAACTATTTTTCAAGTTTTAATTCTCTCAATTGAATCCTTAACAATATGGATATTTGGAATCTATGATCCGGATGACTGAATTATTACCATTATATACATGATACGTAAACATTACATGCTAATTGCTACCTTTAAACCAAATACATGTTAAGCAAGTTTATTGCTACTGTATTGATTTATTATAACCATGTTAATTGCTACTGTATTGACTTGATATAAACATGTTTATTGCTACCGTAATGATTTGTTATAAGCATGAATATTTCTATTGTATCGACTTATTATAAGCATGTTATTGCTATCGTATTAATCTGTTATAAGCATGACATGTTGCATTACATGAGGTGGTACGATATGAACGGAGGAAGAATCATTATTTTATCAGGAACGACTAGTGGTTCATCCACAACGTACTAGCAGCTTATCTACAAAGCTTTTTATATGAAAACCCTGGTGGTTCATCCACCTATATTTTTATTAGTAGTAGTTCATCTACAACGATTAGTGGTTCATCCGCAACATGGTGTAAGGTAGCTCCTCTACATTAGCGTGTAGTGGAGATGATGGGCGTCAAAACCACCAAAAATAATTCATACAAAAATAACTCTAAACTGTAGTAAAGAGTGGTAGTAGGATCGAGTTCATAGGGATTGAATGTTGTAATCAACTTCCGTGTTTACTTATGAACATAATGTTCATTGTGTCAAAGGTCATGGCAAGAGTCGTGCCATAGCTCCAAACGTACCTACAACAAAAATAAACAAGTAATCGAAGGGTTTCAAGAATGTTTAGAAAGTAAGTAATCTATTAGCATAAATAAACAATTAGATAATATTAGAAATAAATTGAGTTCGGGAAATAAATTCAGAATTTTGCAAACAGAAATAATAAGCCTTAGCTTAGACTCGGTAAATTATGTATCAAGGATCGATCCTCGAAAATTAATCTTCTCCTCCAACGATAAGTTGGTTATAGCAGTTAAGAACATCCTAACCACCAATTCTTCCTCTTGTGGCTGGTCCCGATATGACCTGCAAACCAACCTTTACCGATTATCTAACTGAGATACACAAGTTCCTGATTCAAGATTCCGGCAGCCTTGCGTTCTAAAGAACCTAACTCGAATTAACGGCCTCAACCACGTGGGTCGTTTCAACCCGATCACTTCTTCCTTGATTTGTTCTCGGAGATCTGAATACAGTACGACTGAATCGTTTCTCCAACTGCCAGCAAACACGACTCCAACCCAAAATGCACTTTGACCTAAAATTGAGTTTGACTTTAAGGAATGAGTTGTCAATCCCGATACTTAAGAAAAATGTGAATACCGATTGGAAGGATTTTTAGCACAAATACGTATCTTACGATTCTCGGTCAGAAAGAACACCGGCCTAAGGCTAAGATGAAATTTAGTAAGCATGAAATTATTCATGCATTGTTTGATGATTATGGTGAAGAAAGGAACAAAAAGGACTTGGAAAGAAGTTAGCCCAATTTTATAAAAATAAGAAAAATGCAAATGAATGTAGCAGTATGCTTACGCCAATTTGAAAGACAAATGAGAATAATTTAATTCCAAATCGAAGTAGGCATGTAGAACTAAGTGATGATTTTCCTAATAACATTAAGGCCTATTTATATACATAGGATTTGCTATTTTTGGCCTTAACTAATTTAACATAAAATCAAAATTAAAATAAAAAATAAAATAAAATAAAATAAGATTTTTTTTCCATTTTTGGCTTTTACAAGTCAAAATTCTGATGAGTCATTGACTTTCTTCACATTTTTAATTCGGCCTCATTTTTATTGATTGTGTTTCAATTTGGTCCTTTTCTGCTTGTTTTTGTCTCTTAGTGTCTCAATTGCATCCTTGACAAGATTAAAATATAAAAACACTAATTTAGCGGGGATCTATTTTGATAAATTGAAACTGCACTGCCATTCATGAGCACGTGCATACATAAACTGAGTATTTTGAAATATTATGGTATTGATGTGTTGATGTAAATAATTGATACTCCAATAGTTCTTCTAGGCCATTTCAGTGGCCAATGTAATCTTTCAAATTCGGGCTTAATGTTTAGGCCGGGTTAGGGATGTTACAGTACTAACTACCTTGCTTTTTTAAGCCAAAGCAAAAGGGTAGAATATCTAGGTTTTGACTTTTCAAAAGTTTGTTTTGACACTTATTTATGTTAATTATAAATTAAATATGATATATATATTCAAATTAAATTTTGTGAGCAATTTATATATATTTCTTAAAAAGTGTTTAAAATTTATATATCATAATATTAACAATTAACAATTATTTTTATAAATTTTTAAAATATAAATTGAATATTTACTATTACCAAAATAACATTAACGTGACATCATAATAATAATAATAATAATAATAATAATAATAATAATAATAATAAAGATACGGAGAAGGAAAGATTGTCCTCATTTGAGTCAATTATTACATTAATTATGAAATTTTTATTAATTTATAAGAGTTATGTATGTATGTAATGTTAATACATATATTTGAAGAATATTATTATAAATTTTTATAATAAATAATTTATTTTACATTTGTTTAAAATATTTAAAATTAATATATAATATATAAATATTAATAAATTTAAATTAACTTATATTTATTTTACATTACAATATCATATAAAAACACTTTTATTGCATTTTTCCACGAAAACAAAGTTAAAATCGCTTTCAATGACTAAAAGAGGGTGTATACAAAACTGATAAATAATTATATATATATATATATATATATATTAGTGTTTATATGTTAAGAGTAGTGGAATGGAACAGTTAGATTGTTTTTCGTTAATCATCATAGATGAAGGAAGTAAATGAGGTCTAATGATGTAGTGATGATGAAAGAAGGCGATGAAAGATATTTCATTAGGATGGGGCGGAAAGATTTTGGATAATTAGAAATAATCAAAGATTTAAGTGATAGGGATAACAAAAGCTTAGGCAGCCAAGTATTTGTTGCGTGCTTATTAACCCAACTTCGCTTTATTATTATTATTATTATTATTATTATGAATAAAACAACATATCCAACCTTTAATTTCAATTCTTGATGACCAGACTATTCATCACCCAAATGTGAACTTCTCAACAACAATTGCTACTTTTCCAAGAAGTGCGAAAAAGCGTCAAAAAGTGCAAGCATTATTGGCCAATGAGGAATCAGAATTAAACAAAATAAGAAAGTATTAAAATTATTAGTCATCGAAAGTAACATATTTCAAGTGAAGATATGGACATAATCTACATGGATTTTTCATGCAAAACTCATCTCTCCTTGATAGCTAAATCGTCCGAAAGATAAGAAAAGAATACAAGCTCAAATCTTGTTGAGGAAACTTGGGTCTCCAACCATTAATGGAAGGTATAATTTTATTTGGGGGTTTTATCTACCTTTAGAAACTGTTTTAATTGATTTAGAAACCATCGACCTGAAAACTTATGGAAGAGTTAAAAATTTAGTCATAAATTTAATTATAGTATAGAGATATATATAAATTTATTTCATGCCTTCACAAGTAAGATTATAAGAATCACATAATTTATACATAGATTTTAGAATTTTTAGAGCTTTTAAAAATATTTATGTTTTTAAAATTTTTAATTTCTTATTACTTTTCCTTTATTTTAATTTTTTGAATTACTAATATTATATATAAGGTTTTTACAAAATTTTGTATCTTATGTGTAAATAAAAGGGTAAACTTTAAAAATAGTCATTTTTGTTTGTCTTGGATTACATTTTAGTCACTTACATTATCATTTTGTTACAAAGTGGTCATTCTGTCATTAAGCCCCGTTACCTCCCTAGCGGCAATCCTACGTGGCAGTCTAAATGGGTTTTAAATGCCAACTTGAATGAGAATAGTTTTTTCAAACAAAATGGAAAATAAAACTAAAAGGAAAAGGAGGCGAACGATTTTTTTTTCTAGTTCAAGTTGGTATTTAAAACCCATTTAGACTGTCACGTAAGATTCTCGTTAGGGAGGTAACGAAGTTTAACTGTAGAGTGACCATTTCGTAACAAAACAATAACGTAAGTGACTAAAATACAATCTAAAACAAACAAAAGTGACTTTTTTAATAGTTTACCCCAAATAAAAAATTAAAAATTTATTTAAATTTAAATTTTATATATTTAAAATTTTAATATATATTTTTTGAAGTTTAATTTTTTAGGGATCAAAATGACATTGCATGTGTAAAAGAACTTTCACATGGTGTAATCTCATTGGTCGAAAGTGGCACCGAATTATTTGACAACGTCAACTTTTAAATTAAAACCTATGACAAAAGGATAATTGAAGTACAAAAAAAGTTTAAATATGGAAACGAATATAATTAAGCGTCGTTACAATATTTCAAGGGCACCACTACACTCACAATCTGTCATTCTCATTAGGGAATGACAAACACTATCCTATACATTTATTTATATTTAATTTTACATATTAATGTTAAATTCTAAACCCTAAAATATTAAACCTTAACTATTAAATCCTAAACTCAAAATACTAATCTTAAATACTAAAATTACATAATTTTCAATAAGTAACTAAAGAAAAGTCCAAGTAGTTGAACGAACAAACCATCGTATTTATAATTTCATTTCTTCATAAATACAACAGTTTCAGCATTTATTCCATCCTCTATTATACAACCATTTTTTATATTTTGTTTTTTTAAATTAGTGAAACAAGAACTTTGAAACTTGATTTTCTTTCCCCGTATAATTGCAAATTGAATGTTGATCTGTAAAAATAATACGACTATTGATAGAAAAAGTAACTTGCAGCAGCTTCCAACCTGTCTGTACTCCGTACCACCTCCTAATGGACTTACCAATCTTTCTGTGCAAGTCCCAATCTTCATTGTCAATTGTCATGCTTCACTTACTTATGAATAAACAATGGGAAATAAACTTCGACCATACTGATTATTGAAGCTTCCAATTAAAACTTTTGTGGTCCTTTTTCTATTGTTATCTAATTGACAACTTAATCAATCTCAGCCAATATATTTTCTGCTCGAAAATAACTTCCATCTTTGAAAGTATACATCTGAATGGCATTTGCAGTGGTCAATTATGTTATGCAACAACATAGCTAGAATTAACTTCAAATTTAATTCAATTGGGTTTGAGAGCGGTCACACCAAGCAGTTACACTTGTAAATGCTCAAGTTTCATAATTCACTTTATTTGAAGTTGATAATCTTTTGAACCAAAATAGTTGAGTTATGACTTAGTTGATATTTCTAGATGTCTTTTGACCTATATTTCAATATCGATCTTATAGAGGATTCATCTTTCTCACATCCCCAAATGTTAGATGGATCTAATCACGCATACTGGAAGACAAGAATGAAGGCCTTCATATAGTCAATGGTTGATAAGGCTTGGGATGTTGTTCTTATTTAATGAGAGCCACCTATAATTGAAGCTTTAAGAGTTAAAACTCCCAAATCTGAACTCACATAGACCATTAAGGAGGAGAAACTGGTCAATGCAAATTCTAGCATTTTGTATGCCATTTTCGATAAAGTTGATAACCAAGATTTAAAGAGGATATGCAAATACACCACAACAAAGGAAGCTTGGTGTATTTTTGAGACAACTTATAAAAGAACAAATACGGTGAAACATTTAAAGTTGTATATGTTGACCACAAAATTTGAAACTCTTAGAATGCAAGATAATAAAGTCATTGTTGAGTTTTACGCTAAGTAGTGAGATCTCTTGAATCAAGCATTTGCACTTGGCAACGAATAATCTAATTCCAAACTGGTGAGGAAATTCCTTAGATCTCACCAAAGAGAATTTTTTTTATCAAGGTTGCTGCCTTTGAAGAGGCTAAGTACGTTGACAATATACGTATTGATAAGCTTATTGGTTAGTTACAAACGTTTGAAATAAATCTTAGTGAGTAAAGGAAGATGATGGTCACTAAACTAACTATAAATACGACTAAGGCAAGCGCACCTATTGAACAATAGTATAGCTATGGTGAGTAGAGAATATCGTACCCACGGGGACTAAAAGTACTAGTAATTACCGTCTTCTTATTATTTAGTTGACAAATTGGAGTGATTGTGTTGTCTAAAATTACTAAACTGATTTAACTAAGAACGCAACATAGAGTGAAATAAGAAAATAATTGAAGATAATCAATGAGACAGACAATACCCAGGAAAGAATCCACCTAGACTTCACCTATTATTATGAATCTGAATTAAACGATTTATTCACTTGTGTCTTGATCCGTAAAAATTCCTAAATTATGTTAACATCTCTTTCGAGAGTAAGAACAACTGACTCTAGGTTGATTAATTGAAATCTCTTTAATTAAAACCCTTATTGTCGTATTAACTCGATCTATGGATTCCCTATTAGATTTGACTCTAATCCGGTAGATTTATGTCATCTTATTTCTAGGATTACATGCAACTCCACTCAATTATGCTAGATCTACTCTTAAACAGGGACTTTTCCTCCACTGAAACAAGCACATTAAACATGAATTAGTATCCTAGAAATATTAAAACAAGAAATAAACATACATAATTGACAACAAGAATTAAGTATTTATCACGTAAAAATAAAAATTAAATAAAAGAATTCATCATAGGTTTCATCTTCCCTAGGTATCTAGGGAATTTAGTTCATAATCCTGAATAGAAATATCTCAAAGTCAGAATAACCACAAGACATAAAGAAACTCAATAAAACTTTGAAATAAATTAAAAGGAAATCTTTGATCTTGATGGAGATCCACTTCTGAGTTGATTCCAATGGTGTTTTTCGAGTGTTTTCTTCGATCTTCTCTGTTTGCTCCCTTATGTCTTCTTCTAATGGATATTTATAGACTTTAGAATGCTCAAAAATCCTAAAAAATGAGTTTTTTTCGCGTATTTGGGAAGTAGGATGTGAAATCAACACAGGCTAGCATATGGGCGTATGTCCAACCCGTGTGGAAATGCCCAGGCCATGTGGATCGTGAAAACAACTATATTTGTTTCATTTCGGCTCATTTTTTACTTCTTTAACTCCCAAATGCTCTTCTAAGTAAACATGACTTTAAAGGATTAGGAGCATCAAATTCACTAATTTGCATAATTAATTATCCAAAAACGTATTAAGAATGAGATTAAAATATGTTACTTTTATAGCTTATCAAAAGAGCATATCAAAAGGTGAGAAAAGTACAACCTTATAAGTGATAGAACAAGTTGCAACTAAGGGTACCACTACTTATCCGTAATTTCATTAAATCCTTTGAGAAGTTGTCTAAGAAGAATAAAAAGTTTGATACGGGAGAAAATTCTCCAAAAATAAAGGTAAATGAATTGTAATTACGATGAGCCTAATAAAGAGAAAAAGAAGGGTGTTCAATGTCATGAATGTCATGGGTTTGGCCACATATAGGCTGTGTGCGCCAATTCCTTCAAGGTAGATGAAGAAATTTTCATGTGTTACCTAAAGTGATGAGGCTTATTCTAGTAGACCTACAAGACTATGCTTGAGAAGAGAGAGAGAGAGAGAGAGAGCAAGTATATATTGTTAATGCCAAACACGTTGATGAGAATTCTTTTCTAAAAGAAGAAATCAAAATCTGGTTATGCAGATGGAAGTGAATGACTTACTCTTGATGTTAGAAACTATGCATGTTACTGCATGTAGTCATAAGAAAAAATTTATATGGACAAGAAAAGACTAAAGGTGTATTTTTGTTTCTCATCAATCCTTAAAGGCTACAGTCGACCGCGTGTGGTATTTTGACAATTGATGTTCTCACCACATAAGACATAATAATTCATAATTATCTAATTTTGAGGAGAATCATGGAGGTTGAGTAACCTTTGAAGATAGAAAGAAGGTTATATATTTGGCAAAGGAAGCCTCAATGTTAATGGGATTCTAATGCTTTATAATATCTTCCTGATTTAAGGGGTAAAAGTTAATCTCATCAATATCAATTAGTTGCATGACTAATGAATGCTTGTTAATTTCTCCAAAAAAAGGTTATTGGTGATTAGAAAATCAAATGATCCAAATATGGAAAGAGTTAGGACATTTGACAATTGCTACAAGTTGATTTAACCTATACAATAAAATAAGGCTAATATTTATGAACATGAGTTGTGGCATAAAAAGTTAGGCCATGTGCACGATAAAGGCTTGTAATGCATTGTTCGCTATGATGTTGTGAGAGGGTTGCCAAAGGTATGAGGAGCCATTCCCAAGCTATGTGGTGATTATATGAAAGGAAAGTAGCAAAGGGAGTCATACTCGCAGTTAGAACTGGTCCAAAATATGTAAATGGGACTCTTGATTTGGGCATTTGGTTCCAAAATATAGTATGGTGAGTCTAGTTGGTTACAATAATGATGATTAGGTTGGAAATATAAATGACAGAAAGAACACATTTGGAGGTTTTTCTACTTGGGATCAAACTTGATTTCTTGGTATAGCAAGAAGCAAACTTTATTTCCTTATCATTAGCTGAATCGGAATACATTGTTGTTAGAAATTGTGAAGCACAACTTCTACGGATGGAACAAATGATGGAAGACTTTGGAATGGCACTACCAGTTGCAATTGCTTATTGTGACAACTCTAGTGCTATTAACATATCAGAGAACGTTATGATGCATTCCAAGACAAAAGCACATAATTATTTGGCACCATTTCATTTTAAAGCTTGGTGAAACTGACACTATTTAATTGAAGTATTTGCTACTGAACGTTAATTGGTTGATCTCTTCACCAAAGCACTTGATTCAGCTAGATTCAAAGCATTGAGGAGCTTAATTGGTGTGTGTTGAATTTGAGATTTGGCAATTGACGTGAGAAAAGTGCTTTTATAAATAATATGTAATTTTAAACTCAAAGAATGTTTCAATTTTCCATTACTACTTGCAAGTTATAACACGTAGGTTTGTGCAAGTGTACATAGTCATTATCAAGTAATAAGTAAGTATCTAGTTATCGTCTCCACAGGGATTGTATTTGTGCTAAGTCACCTAATTTGTAAAATTATATTAAAAATTTGGTAAATAAAAACACAATATAGTTGAGAAGTGATGATTAAAATATATTAAACTAAATGCAATGATCCCTAATACAAATTATCCTAAGCATGCAAACTATATGAATGAAATATATTTTAGCAAAATTAAACACAAATTGCAGCAATTATAACATAAATAAACTAGGACAATTACTTTAATTAAACTCAATTTATTATCAACATGATTAATAACATTCGAAAATACATTCCATTGCAACTCGATCTTTCATGAGTTTGGAAACCACAATAGGTCATTTCAGAATCATTTACTTAGTAAATACACATTTTATTAATCCTTATTTACTAAGGGTTTCTTAGTATTCGTGTGAGGTAACAAGGACGTGTTAGGTTTGAAATAGTTTGATCACACAAATCTAAAAACTATGCAGATAATAGAGCTTGGTTAGAGTTGTTATGTAACCTGCAATTTAATCGGGTTAGGATCTAAATTGAGTATGCACATTTCAATTATGCGTCCATTAGTCGTCATCTGGTTAGGATCGCTCAGCTAATACGGGTGCATTTCAATCACGTATGAACAAAATATAGATTTGATTTTAATTGAAAACATGGTTGATTAAGGAACAAACATTATAAGCATGAATCAAATAAATATTATTTAATCAAAGCAGTCATTCTAGCTTAAATAAAATTAAGCTAAATTATTGTAAACAAGAACAAAGAACACATAGCAAACATTTTTAGATTAAATTAAAGAAAGGAAAGACTAAACTCAGATCAAAGTGGCTGTCACCCAAGACTCTGACCGACGAGGCTCCTTTGCTTCCTTCGCTTTGCTCCTTTGCTGATGGCTTTCCAAGGTCACCGATCAAGGGCTCTTTAAGAGGCTTAATTGCTAAAATTTCTATGAATAGGTGATGCTAGGCGTGGGGAATGGAAAAGGCTAAGGGAATTTGGAGAGAAGAGAGAATGATGAATGATGAATGATGAGAATAGTTTGCTAAAAATAGGAGGTTTCATCTCTTCAAGCATTTTCAATGGGTGGCTGGCCATGAATTGAGGAAATTGAGCTGATTTTTGCTTGAATTTTGCTCAATTTAAGTGCCACAACAACTCAGGACTGAGACTCAGTCAAGTCAAATCTTCAGGCAAATCTCTAATTTCTTCAACATTGCAAGGACTCTATGCAATTAAACCAACAAGTGGTTTATGTGGACAGCCAAATGTAACCGAAAATTGGGTTGACTTGGTCTCCAATTTGGACGGTTTTGTAATCTAACACAGTTATCAGACTTGTCTAAAATAAATCAATAAATTAGAGGACCAAAGAATAAAATTTATCTAATTTAATTAATTAATTAAAACCCAAATTATTAATGAAATATTTTAAAATGAATTATTAAATATAATTTTATATTTTATTATTTAATTTAATCATGCATGGCCTATTTTATGTCTAAAAAATATAATATGTTCAAATTAATATAAAATAAGCCATTTATTGCATGAAAAATATATAATAAAGCATAAAATCACATTTTAATAATTTCTATGTCCTAATTTCATATTTTCACATATTTCATTAATTTATTAAACAATTACTTAGTTTTAACAACGAATTTAAGTAAAAAGGTGATAAATTACATAGGTAAAATCCTATATATTTTTCAATTTACACAAGTATATGAGATCATTTCCAAGTAATAAATTACAATGAATAATTCCATTGAAGGATATATTTCAAAGATCGAACCCACAATGAGATCTGCACATCTAAATTAATAAAATAAAAGTTTCAATTGAAAAATATAATTAAACTAATATAAATCTTAGAATTAAACTAAGAAGAAATAAACTAATTATTATGAAAATAAAATAAGCAATTAACTAAATATGTAATGCCCCTCACCCATCTCGTTGGTCAGTACAAATTAGAGACGCTATCAGAACATTTTCAGTACAAAACTAATAATTTATTTCAGAAGATAAATAATAAAATATTTTTATAAAATTATAGGAAATATATGAAATTAATTTTTAGAGTTTTGAAATTTTTTAAAAAAAATAATTTAAAATCAATTTTTGGGTGTTCAAAACTTTTATTATAAGTCCATTTTTGCACAAAACAGTGCAGTGGCCAAAATAGTATAGGGGTGTGATACCTAGGGCAAAGGCAATAATACTTAGTCCCTATACTATTCATGGGATGATTCTGATTAAAAGGGTGTAGTACCACCGGCCTAGGTGTCGAACCTTGAGCACCTAGGGTTCCTTTTTGTTGACTCTAAAACATTTTGAACTTCAAAAATTATGTTTCCAAATCTGAAAAAATCCCTCATAACATCTCCAAACTAGACTCTTATAAACATGTTTTGAAAAATTAGCCAAAAGCCAACATCTTTGTTCATGAAACATAGACAAAATAAAACAAAACTTGTCAAAGCATTCGTGAGTTATGCTAGCATTATAAAACATTTATGAAACTATTCAAAAACCAATCTAATTATGGAAAACCCAAGTATGCATGAAACCATTCAAAAGATATAGCATTTGGCTTAATGCCAACTAAAATAAACTAAATAAAAGGAAGGACTGTTTACAACTTATATTAATATGAAACAAATATATATATATATATATATATATATATATATATGCATCCCTAAATGACCTTTCTAGTATATCCCACTAGGTACAAATTGAAAATACAAATATTTCATACTCCTCAATAATGGCAATGGTGTAGCTAGTGATCCCCTGGCTAATTCGAGCTTCAAGTCAAGGAAACATACTCACAGAGATGATAACGCATTAAGAATAAAGCTTAGTAAGATAATATGAAATTACTTTATATGCTTACCTTTAAAATTGTGGTTTGGACATTGTACAAAAGTATTAAAAAACATTTAGAAGCAATGTTATTGGCAACTACTCAACAATTTAGAAAAGAAATAGAAATTAAGTTCCAAAAGAAAAATAGAAATAATAACATCAGAAAATTTAATTATTCGCTTATTCAATGACATAATCAACTTAATTTCAAAATTAGAACTAGTTAATTTTATCCCTTAATAAGCTTAGAGAAATCAAAATCAGATACAAGGAACTAACCAACCAACACACTAGAGTAACAATTATGCGTTGTAGTGCTAATGTTCGAAGATTAGAACTGTACAGTAACAATATGCACTCGACTACTATGTCTAAAGGCTAATCACAATTGAAATCACATCTCCCAATTGTCAAAAATAAACATCCCCTTATTGGCATTTCACTCATATCCTAAACTATTTATCTAAACTACTAGGTCTCATTTAAGTATTACCAGAATAACAATGCTTGAATTTCAAGCAAATTTACAGTTAAACCATCATGATCGTGGCATTAAAATCTATAACATAAAACAATAATTTCAGTCATGGCATGATGCCTCTACATTAAATTTCAAATTTTTATTTACATCTCTATAAAAAGACTTCAATAAAAGAACCATTAATTAAATAGTTTCCTTACCATGAACCAATGATATAGTAAAATTTTTAATAACATGTTTGAAACCATATATTTGTAAAATATTTGAACAATAATATACAATAACATATTAATTGTAATGATAATAAGTCAAGTATAATAATTATAAATTCAAGATAAGCATTTTAATAGATTTTTCCATATATCTTACCATACAAGATATTCAAAAGTTGTCAGAGAAGCTCTGTCCCACCTCAATACACTACATTCTCCTTCCTCTTACTTGCTTTCTTTATCTCCTCTCAATTCCTTTCATTGAAGTAAAAAATCTAACAAATATCATAGCATTAAATAACCATTAATGTGGCTCAACAATGTCATGACTAATAATAAATGTGAAATCATGATTGCATGAAGTAAGAACCCATTAAATCTTACCTTGGTCACCTTTTTCTCACTCCTATTAAGTTTTCTTTTACTAAGGCTTAAGCCTTAACTTCTTGGATGATGGAGGTGATGAGGAAAATGATTCAATAGGGTTTTATAAGAAAATGATGGAAAATGATGAGAAATTAGAAAAGACATGAGTAAAATTTCAAGGAAAATAAAGAAAAATGGTGAAAGGTGGAGAAAGTTCTTCTCTTTTAGGTGGTCTGTTGAACATAGATGAAAAAGATGATATTTTCATCTTTTATTTCATATTTTATAAATTCAAAATTAAATATTATTGGTCAACAAGTCAATAGTATTTTAACATGTGATAAAATGTCATTTAACATTTCAAATTTCAATTAATAATGCTCTATCATCATCTCATCACCACAAGTCTAAAATTATTTTAATATTTAATTTCATATGGCTTCTAAGTGCTCGAAATATCCTAAATGGAAAATTTTCCATTTTGCTTTTAGTCTCATATTTTTAGCCGATTAAGTCACTAATAGTCTAATTAACTAAAATTAACTTCTAAAGGCTTCTCAATAATATAGAATTAATTTAATCCATCAAATTTACAAATTTCTAATATCCAAATTCTACTGAGTTTCTTGGTATAATAGTGTACAACAAGCTAGAAATTTTAGGGAATTACAACTATAACAACCCATTTTCAGTGAGATCGGAACAATGATTGCAGGACCACAAATTCAAGCAAAAAATTTAAAACTTTATTTTATTTTATTTTATGGTTGGCATCAGGATAGGAAGGTCACATGAAAATTTCAATATGAAAATTTTATCGATTGTGTGGTTAATTAGGTAAAGGACTAAATTGCATAAAATGAAAAAGTTGGGTTCTAGTAGCTATAGGTATCAAATAGCTACGAAATTCAAAACTTAAGGTTTTTATATGGTAATTAGACCGTTGAAGGGTAGTTAGTAGATATTTTAATGACTCATCCATAGAAAAAATAGAAATAGCTAGGGACTAAATTGAAAATCACTAAAATTAAAAGATGACAAATAATTAAAAAGAATTATCATCTTTTCTATTCATCTTCATCCCCAAAATTTCTATGGAAACCCTAGGAGAGAGGATGAAAACTTTTCAAGTTCAATAAGGTATGAAATCAAGTCCAGTTTTTAATGATTTTTATATTTTTGGAATCAGGATAAACTAATCTCTCTATTTAGGGGATTAATTTGAAAAGTTATCAAGGTATAAAATTTGGGTCATGGATGAATATGCTGAAAATTATAAATTTATGGTAGAAAATGAAAGTTTGTTCATAGATAAACCACTTGTACAAAGCAGTTTTTTATGAAAACTTGATTTAGGGATTAAAATGAAAAAGTGGTAAAATTCATGCAAAATTCTAAAGTTTGTAAAATGTAGGTGCTGTAAATGTAGTAAATGAATTTCAGCTAGGCTTGGAAAGAGGGTAATTTCATGAATTCATTTTCCTAGCCTAGGGGCAAAATCTGAATTTTGAAAAGAATAGGGGAAAAATGGTAATTTTGCGTAGGACGTAATAGAACACAAATGTGATTGAAATGTGATAGATTAATAGTTAAATTTATCCATATAGATCTGGAAAGACTAACCGCAGAATTAGATCGAGGAAAGCAAAAGGTTTTGGATTAGTAAAAACTCAAAAACGAACCATTTAAAGGTAAGTTCGTGTAACTTAAAAATGTATGTTAATATGTTTCAATTGAATTGTATGATTTTGTTGTTATGATGAGATGATATATATACATATTGATATAGTTTTAAGTTGTGTAATATGGACAAATTATAGAGTCCTGGTCGAATGTTGAATTTGATGGGTTGAAAATAATAGTACATATGTTGCAAATAGAATTTAGCCTGGACGGATATGTACCACCCCTTACCCGTATTTGACGTCGGAACAAGGTACGAGGTATTACCGGACTTAAACACAAGCAAAAATACAAAACCGAGATGTAAATATCCATCCAAATTAAAAATTTTTGACGATCAATCATATCGTCCCTAAACGAGCCTACAAGGCCCAAAACATACGTAGAAAGTGGTTCGAGACTAAACCGTCAAATACTCGTTTTTTCTCCGTTCTAGTTTCGAACCTCATTTTTCTTGATCTATAAGATCACATTTAACTTATTTATTAATCACATTACTCAATTAAGTCCAAAAATCAACTTATAGAAAAATTACATTTTTTCCCCTAAACTTTAACATATTTACATTTTAGTCTTTAGGCTCGTAAAATGAAATGTACTCAATTTCTTCTATACACAAGCCTAGCCAAACCTTATACATGCTTATTACAGCCCACATTTTCCTTTTATTCACACATTTACATACATTTTCATAACTTTTACAAACAAGTCCTTTTTTTATATTTTTACCGAAAATCACTTAGTAAAAGTCGTTCATCTAACATCTAACATGCATTTTCTACCATTAAACATCAAAATACACAAATATCCATCATGGGTAAAATTTTAGACTTTGATTATACCTTAAATTAGTAGTAGAAATAGCTAGATCATGTTACAAGGATTTTAAAAATGTAAAAATCATTAAAAACGGGGCTAGAATGGACTGACAATCGAGCTTGAAAGCTTGAAAAACCCTAGCCATGGTTTCTTCATGTGAATTTTACCCAAGGGATGAAGTTGAACAAAATTTGGCCTTTAATTTGGCTTTTTAATTCATTTTAATTACCAAATTACTAAAATACCCTTAATGAAAAACTTTGAAATTTTATCTCAACATGTGCATTTTTGCCCAAAAACTTAACCATTGTTCTAATTACCATTTAAGGACCACCAATTTAAAATTTCATAACAATTAGACACCTCTAGCATGTAGAACTCAACTTTTTTAGTTTTTACAATTTAGTCCTTTTGACGAAATTGAGTGCCCAA
Source organism: Gossypium longicalyx (assembly GCA_025698465.1). Classification (NCBI taxonomy): domain Eukaryota; kingdom Viridiplantae; phylum Streptophyta; class Magnoliopsida; order Malvales; family Malvaceae; genus Gossypium; species Gossypium longicalyx. Next base: position 52,786,901 of record CM046995.1, read on the forward strand.
ACGTCAAAATTTTCGAACGAAATTTTCAAGAAGTCATTTCGTAAAATTGTAGACCATAAAAATATAATAAAAATAAATTTTTATTCGTCGAATTTGTAGTCCCAAAACCAATATTTCGACTAGACCCAAAATTGGGCTGTTACAGGGTAATTCTAATGTAAGCCCTCTTGAGTTAGGTTATAAATTGGATTTATCCTGGACATGTAATCCATATTAATCTCTTTAGAGCATATGCTACGAATAGGATTTAGCTTGTACTAGTAATCCTACGGTAAAATGTATTACTCAAGGGTGTGCCTTTTTATTATGTATCCCAATAGGTACTTTTGCACATGTGTATATTACTGGAACATCCATCGAGATTTCAATAGTTCGATGGAAAAGACTCTTGAAGAAGTGGAAAGGTGAAATTAATGGAAGCTTGTAATGTGATGAGTTCATCTATGTTTATTTGATATTCATATGAAATTATGTGACTAACTTGTTTGAATAAGTGCATGTTGTTAGGTAACTTACCCAAAATCGATGGTATATGTATGTATGTGTGCTTGTGTTAATAAATAAGATAGGTAAGTTTATTTTCCGTTATATGAACTTACTAAGAATAAAATGCTTACTCCATTTATTTTCCCTGTTTTATAGTGCTCAAAGCTCGCGAAGGTTGGAAGTCGATTGGAGTAGTCATCACACTATCCACTATCTCATTTTGGTATAACTAGAAATCTCATTTTGGTATAATGACATGTATAAGCTTAGTTGGCCAATGATGGCTTGTAATGGTTGTTTTGTAACCTAGCCATTGGAGTGGCTAGTGACGGTCTAAGTTTGGCTATTTTAAAGTGATGTTTTGATAATTATATAAGTGCTTATTATGTGTTGGTTTGATGAGGTTATGTTAGCATATGAGTTTATGACATGAATAGGTTATATCTATTGATGCATTAGATAATACTATATGATTGATGTCAAATTTCTTGTGAATATGATATTGGATTGGTGGATGTATACTTGTGTGTTTTAGTGTAGGAAAATGGTAAATTTGGGTGACAAATAAGGCTAGGAAATGGCCTCTTTTTGTCCATACGGGCAGATACACGGGCATGTGTCTTAGCCGTGTGTGACACACGACTTTTCCCATTAGCGTGTGGTTCGACCGTGTGTCCCCTGCACCATAAAAAATGCAAAATCGAATGCTCAGATATGGGTACATGGGTAGAGACACGAGCGTGTGTCTCAGCCATGTGGTTGACACGGCCTTGGACACTGGCTTGTTACACGGCCGTGTGAAAATTGCACCAAATTTTGAAAATAAAAATTCGCCACATAGCCTAGCACACGAGCATGTGACTTGGCCGTGTGACTTCAATTTCTTCATGGTTTACAAGTTAGAGAGTTATGCGGGTTAGGGACACGGGCTGTGTAGTACACGGCCTGACCACACGGGCGTGTCTATAGACCACATGGGCGTGTGAGCCTTGTATCTAGGAAAATTTTTGAAAAGTCACAAAAAATTCTTAAAGTTTCCGATTAAGTCCCGACTTGATTATAACACTCGTATTGGGCCTCGGGGGTTCATATAAGGGACGATATATATGATCTCAGTAAATGAATATTAATTTATGTAAATTAATTGAAAAATATTCTGAATGTTTCGGTAAAACTCCGAAACCATATTTCGACGACGAATACAGGTTAGGGGTGTTACATTTAATGGTATTAGAGCTACGATTTAGTCAATTCTCAGACTACCGTAGCAAGTACAAGTCTAGCTATACATGCCATTATATAAATTATGATAGTGTGATATCTCCTGACCACTTTTAAATGTATTTTCATATAGTAATGTCTTCCAAGCAAGTTAGAGCCGAGACTAAAGAAGCTGAGAGCGCTGCTCAAGCTTCCGTGTAGCGAGCTGCATCTAGTGGTAGTAGAAGGCCCGTATCTGAGGGACGAAGTGAGGCGAAAAAAATAGCCTTCTTTGAATTGATGGATGAATGGTTTAGTGAATACATGAGAACAAATCTCGCTGTTCAACGACCTCTCCCACCTGCTTCACAACATGATGAAAAGCCATAGGATGCTAGGCTTGTTAGAACTGGTAAGGCTCTAGTAGATAAAATCAGAATATATGGGGTAAAAGAATTTAGGGCTACGGCTGATAACGATCCAGAGAGGGCCGGGTTCTAGTTGGAAAATACTATTCGAGTTCTAGATGAGTTGTCATGTACACCAGCTGAATGTCTGAAATGTGCGGTATCTTTGTTGAAAAACACAGCCTACCATTGGCGGAAAACCATATCTTCTGTGGTACTTAGGGAAAATATTACATGAGAATTTTTCCAAGCAGAGTTTAAAAAAGAAGTATATTAGTCGGATATTCTTAGATTAGAAAAAGAAGGAATTTTTAGAACTCAAACAGGTGAATATGGCAGTGTCCGAGTATAAACGGGAATTTGTTAGATTGAGCAAGTATGTTAGTGAATGGGTTTAGACTGAAGCCGAAATGTGTAAATTATTTGAATAAGGGCTAAATGATAATATCAAACTGTTAATTGGAATTCTAAAATAAAGAGAATTCGTGGAATTGGCTGAACGAGCACATAAGGCCGAGGAATTAAGCAAAGAAAAGAGACAAGTGGAACGGGAAGCTCGAGTTACGAGTAAAAGATTTATGAGCAAGGCGTAATCATCTACTTTAAAGAAGTCAAAGTGTTATTACAAGCATTTTGCTATCTCAAGGAAGTATTCGGGAAAAGATCGAAGTTCTAAACGCACCAACCCGAGATCTCCGTCTCCCTTAACAACCAGTGTTGAGAGTGTTGGAAATCCCAAACCACAATGTAATGTATATAATAAGTTGCACTTCGGAGAGTGCCAGATGAGAAGTAGAGCTTGCTTCAAGTATGGTTCTCTCGACCATTTTCTTAAAGATTGTCCAGAAAGGGTTGAGAAAGACATTAAACAGACCCTGAAGTCGAGTAATCCTATCTCGAGGGGTAGACCACCACGGTATTCTGGAAATGTTGGTGGTCGTCGTAGTGCTGCAAAAGATTCAATAGCTAAATCAAAGGCTCGGGATTCGGCAAGGACATATGCAATACGTGCAAGGGAAGATGCTTCATGACCAGATGTTATCACTGATACATTCTCTCTACTTGATACTGATATTGTTTCTTTTATTGATCTTGGTTCCATGCATTCATATATATGCACGAAATTTGTGTCTGATAAAAATATGGTTGTTGAATTCACCGAATTTGTGGTTAAAGTTTCAAATCCCTTGGGTCAACATGTGATGGTGGATAAAATTTGTAAAAACTGCCCACTGATAATAGAGGGTCACTGTTTTCTGGCTAATTTGATGTTGTTACCCTTTGATGAATTTGATGTAATATTGGGAATGAATTGATTAACCCAACATGATGCAGTGGTAAATTGTAAGCATAAATATATTATATTGAAGTGTCAGAATGGTGAGCTACTCTGGGTTGAATCTGAGAAACTGGATGGATTGTCTAATGTGATTTCAGCAATATTAGCACAGAGATACATTAAAAAGGGGTATGAGGCTTATCTTGCTATTGTATTGGACACCAAAGTGTCAGAGTTGAAAATCTAATCAGTGCCGGTTGTTTGTGAGTTTCTTGAGGTATTTCCAGAAGAACTACCTGGTTTACCTCCAGCTAGAGAGGTGGAATTTTCCATAGACCTTGTACTAGGGACGACTCCGATATCTATAGCACCTTATAGAATGACTCCTGCTGAATTGAAAGAGTTGAATGTACACTTGCAAGGGTTGATTAATAGAGGATTTGCCCGACCCAGCTTTTCACCATGTGGTGCACCGGTATTGTTTGTAAAGAAGAAAGATGGATCATTGAGATTATGCATCGATTACAAATAGTTCAATAAAGTCACAGTCAAGAATAAATACTTATTGCCTCGTATAGATGACTTGTTTATTCAATTAAGAGGTGTCATTGTATTTTCAAAAATTGATCTATGATCTGGTTACTATCAATTACGAGTAAAAGATTTAGATGTGCCGAAGACAGCTTTTAGAACCAGATATGGGCATTATGAGTTTTTGGTGATTCTATTCGGATTAACAAATGCCCCGATAGTATTTATGGATTTAATGAACATGATTTTCAGACCATACTTGGATAGGTTCATGGTCATTTTTATTGATGATATTTTGGTTTACTCTCAGGGTGTGAATGAGCATGCTGAACATCTGAGAATTATTTTGCAAACTCTACGTAAGAAACAGCTGTATGCTAAATTTAGTAAATGTGAATTTTGGCTACGGAAAGTTAGTTTCCTTGGACATGTTGTATTGGTAGACGATATTCGAGTGGACCCAAACAAAATTTTAGTTATGGTACACCGGAAGCCACCGAAGAATGTTTCAGAAGTTAGAAGTTTTCTGGGACTAGCAGGATACTATCAGAGATTTGTTAAAGGTTTCTCAATGATAGCTTCTCCAATGACTCAATTGTTGCAAAAAGAAGTGAAATTCGAGTGGACTGATAAATGCTAGCAGAGTTTTGATAGATTGAAAGCTTTATTGACGGAAGCGCTTGTATTAGTCCAACCTGAATCAGGTAAGGAATTTACAGTTTATAGTGATGCCTCGTTGAATGGTTTAGGATGTGTATTGATGCAAGATGGTAAAGTAGTGGTTTATGCATCTAGACAGCTAAAACTGCATGAAATAAATTAACCAGTACATGATCTTGAATTAACAGCTATTATTTTTGCATTAAAAATATGGCGACATTATCTTTTTGGTGAAAAATGTCATCTTTACGGATCACAAAAGTCTGAAGTATTTAATGATATAGAAATAACTGAATTTGAGACAACGTAGATGGTTGGAATTATTGAAAGATTATGATCACGTTATCGATTACCATCCGGGGAAAGCTAATGTAGTGGCAGATGCGTTGAGCTGAAAATCCTTGTTTGCCTTACAGGCATTGAACACTCAGTTGTCTTTATCTGATGATGGTTCACTCATAGCTAAATTGAAAGTTAGACGAACATTTTTGCAACAGATCTCTGAAGCTCATGAAGATGATAGTAAGTTGCAAGCAAAACGGAAACAAAGTGAATCAACTTCTGACTCCAAATTTCAGATCAGGACCGATGGTTGTTTAATATTCAGAGGTAGAGTATGCATACCGAAAATTTCAGAACTAGTACAGAAGATTTTGAATGAAGCTAATAATGGTAACATGTTTATCCATCCTGGTAGTAATAAGATGTACAGTAACTTGAAAAGGATGTACTGGTGGCTGAAAATGAAACGAGATATTCCTAAATTTGTATCGAAGTGTTTGATATGTCAGCAACTGAAGGCTAAACATCAAGTACCTTCAGGATTATTGCAGCCAATTACAATACCGAAAAGGAAATAGGAAAGAGTTACTTTAGATTTTGTAATGGGATTACCTTTATCACCAAAAAAGAAAGATCTTGTCTGGGTAATTGTCAATCTTTTAATGAAGTCGACACACTTTATCCTGGTACGTCTGGATTTTTCAGTAGATAGATTGGCTGAATTATATGTCTCTGAGATTGTAAGGCTACACTGAGTGCCAATCTCCATTATCTCAGATAGAGACCCTCGGTTTACATCTCGATTTTAGAGTAAGTTGCATGAAGCTATGGACACTTGTTTACACTTTAGTACTGCGTTCCATCCTCAAAGAGATGACCAATCTAGACGTGTGATACAGATTCTAGAGGACATGCTTCGATGTTGTGTACTTGAATTTGGAGGTAACTGGGAAAAATACTTGCCTTTGATTGAATTTGCTTACAATAACAGTTACTAGTCCAATATTAAAATGGCGCCGTATGAGGCTTTATATGGTCGAAAGTGTAGAACTCCATTGTATTGGACAGAGTTAAGCGAGAAAAAGATACATAGAGTTGACTTGATCTGAGAGACCAAAGAAAAGGTGAAGGTAATTCGAGACAGTTTGAAAGCAGCCTCTGATCGTCAAAAGTCCTACGCTGATTTGAAACGAAAATAAATAGAATTTCAAGTTGGTGACAAGGTATTCCTAAAAGTGTTGCATTGGAAGAAAGATCTGCGATTTGGATGCAAAGGAAAACTAAGTCCACAGTTCATCAGGAAATATGAGATTATTGAAAGAATTGGGCCTGTTACATATCGATTAGCGTTACCTCCAGAGCTTGATAAAATTCATAATGTGTTTCATGTGTCCATGTTACAACGATATCGATCGGATCCTTCACACATTATTACTCTAATAAAAGTTGATATTCAGCCTGATATGACTTACGATGAGGAACCGATTAAAATACTGGAATATGAGATGAAAGAGCTAAGAAATAAAAAGGTGGCTTTGGTAAAAGTCCTCTGGAAACGGCATGGAATAGAGGAAGCTACTTGGGAGCTTGTGGATACCATGAGGAAGCAATACCCTAAGCTCTTCACTGGTAAGAATTTTTGAGGACAAAAATTTCTAAGGGGGAGAGTTGTAACAGCTCATTTTCGGTGAGATCAGAACAGTGGTTTCGAGACCACAAAATCGAGCCAAAAATTTAAAATTTTATTTTATTTTATTTTATGGTTGGCATCAGAATATGAAGGTCACATGAAAATTTCGATACGAAAATTTTATCGATTGTGTGGTTAATTAGGTAACGAACTAAATTGCATAAAATGTAAAAGTTGGGTTCTAGTAGCTATGGGTATCAAATAGCTATGGAATTCAAAACTTAAGGTCCTTATATGGTAATTAGACTATTCAAGGGTAGTTAGTAGATATTTTAATGACTTATCCATGGAAAAATTAGAAATAGCTAAGGACTAAATTGGAAATCACTAAAATTAAAAGTTGACAAATAATTAAAAAGAATTATCATCTTTTCTATTCATCTTCATCGCCAAAATTTCTATGGAAACCCTAGGAGAGAGGATGAAAACTTTTCAAGCTCAATAAGGTAAGAAATCAAGTCCCGTTTTTAATAATTTTTATATTTTTGAAATCAGAATAAACTAATCTCTCTATTTAGGGGATTAATTTGAAATGTTATCAATGTATAAAATTTGGGTCATGGATGAATATGCTGAAAATTATAAATTTATGGTAGAAAATGAAAGTTTTTTCATAGATAAACAACTTTTACAAAGCAATTTTTGATGAAAAGTTAATTTAGGGACTAAAATGAAAAAGTGGTAAAATCCATGGAAAATTCTAAAATTTGTGAAATGTATGTGCTGTAAATGTAGTAAATGAATTTCGGCTAGGCTTGGAAAGAGGGTTAAATTTCATGAATTTCATTTTCCAAGCCTAGGGACAAAATTAAAATTTTTGAAAAGAATAGGGGCAAAATGATAATTTTGCCTTGGACGTAATAGAACGCAAATGTGATTGAAATGTGATAGATTAATAGTTAAATTTATTCATATAGATCCAGAAAGACCAACCGTGGAATTAGATCGAGGAAAGCAAAAGGTTTTGGATTAGTAGAAACTAAAAAACGAACCATTTTCAAGGTAAGTTCGTGTAACTTAAAAATGTATGTTAATATGTTTCAATTGAATTGTATGATTTTGCTGTTATGTATGAGATGATATATACATACTGATATAGTTTTAAGTTGTTTAATATGGACAAATTATCGAGTCTCGGTCGAATGTTGAATTTTGATGGGTTGAAAATAATAGTACATATGTTGCAAATAGAATTTAGCCCGGACGGGTAATCCATATTAAGCTCTTTAGAGCATATGCTACAAATATGATTTAGCCTTGACTAGTAATCCTGCGGTAAAATGTATGACTCAAGGGTGTGCCTTTTTATTATGTATCCCAATGGGTACTTTTGCACATGTGTATATTACTGGAACATCCATCGAGATTTTAATAGTTCGATGGAAAAGACTCTTGAGGAAGTGAAAAGGTGAAATTAATGGAAGCTTGTAATGTGATGAGCTCATCCATGTTTATTTCATATTCATATGAAATTATGTGACTAACTTGTTTGAATAAATGCATGTTGTTAGGTAACTTACCCAAAATTGATGGAATATGTATGTATGTGTGCTTGTGTTAATAAATAAGATCGGTAAGTTTATTTTTTGTTATACGAACTTACTAAGCATAAAATGCTTACTCCATTTATTTTCCCTGTTTTATAGTGTTCAAAACTCGTGAAGGTTGGAAGTCGGTTGGAGCAGTCATCACACTATCCACTATCTCATTTTGGTATAATGACATGTATAAGCTTAGTTGGCCAATGATGGCTTGCAATGGTTGTTTTGTAACCTAGCCATTGGAGTGGCTAGTGATGGTCTAAGTTTGACTATTTTAAAGTGATGTTTTGATAATTATATAAGTGCTTATTATGTGTTGGTTTGATAAGGTTGTGTTAGTATATGAGTTTATGACATGAATAGGTTATATGTATTGATGCATGAGATAATACTATATGATTGATGTCAAATTTCTTGTGAATATGATGTTGGATTGGGGGATGTATGTTTATGTGTTTTAATGCAGGAAAATGGTAAATATGGGTGACAAATGAGGCTAAGAAATGGCCTCATTTTGTCCACACGGGCAAACACACGAGCGTGTGTCTTAGCCTTATGTGACACACTGCCTATCCTATGGGCGTGTGGTCCGACTGTGTGTCTCTTGCACCTTAAAAATGCAAAACTGAATGCTTAGAAAGGGGCACACAGGCAGAGACACATGCATGTGACTTGGCCTTGTGATTTCAATTTCTTCATGGTTTACAAGTTAGAGAGTTACACGGGTTAGGGACACGGGCGTGTCCCCAGAACACACGGGCATGTAAGCCTTGTACCTAGTAAAAATTTTGAAAAGTCACTTAAAATTTTTAAAGTTTTCGATTAAGTCTCAACTTGATTATAACACTCGTATTGGGCCTCGAGGGTTCATATAAGGGACGATATGTATGATCTCGGTAAATGAATAGTAATTTATGTAAATTAATTAAAATATGTTCTGAATGTTTCGGTAGTACTCTGAAACCCTATTCCGACGACGAATACGGGTTAGGGGTGTTACAACAACTCTCCCCTTCACAAAAAACTTTTGTCTTAGAAATTTACCCAATTAATAAAGCCAAAGATATTGTTGTATCATAAGATACTCACTTTCCCAAGTAGTATCTTCAACTTTGTGACTATGCCATAGCACTTTCACTAACGAAACCATTTTGTTCCTTAAATTTTTGGTCTCTCAACCAGCAATTTTTACTAGCTCTTCCTCATATGTCAAATTAGGTAGAATTTCCCCTTCTTAAGGAGTGATAACATATGATGGATCAAATATATGCTTTCTCAACATAAGCACATGGAAAATGTTACGAATCTTTGATAGCTCAAGAGGCAATGCTAGTCAATACAATATTGGGATGAACATGATTTGAATTATTATGATATGACTATTTGATGTAATTTGAATGATGGAAGTGAGCAAAGTGATAAATTAGAAAAAAAAAATGGATTCATGATGTATATAAAGTTGAAGTTGGTATTTTACCATTTGAAATTATATATATGGTTTGGCCTAAATCTCACTTGGTTGATATTGTTTTGAATGTCACAATAGGTCAACTTGTTTCATATTGATTCATGTAGCTATTAAATAATTAAGGTAAGTTATTTGTTTATATTTTATGGGCTTACTAAATATTTTATATACTTGTGTTACTATTTTTTTTGTAGATTTTGAACGTCCTAAATGTTTCAATGGAATCAGCAAGAAGCATACACCTTTCATCTTCCCATTCAATAGAATTTTGATGTTTTGAGCTTGGTTATTTGTGGCATGTACTTAGGAGGGTTAAATATTGCAATGTAAGGTTTGTGTTTGTGTTTGGCATGGTTCGATTTGGAATGTATATAAATATATGAATATATTCACATGGTAACTTGTCATGTGATGAATGAATTATTACAAGGCTTGATATTAAGAATGTTTAGGTTAATGGTATTATACATATATTTATGATGGTGGTATAAAATGACTATAGACTTTGGTTGTGTTAAGGAAATGGTAAAGGTTGAATGGTACTAAGTATGTGAATTAAATTGTGGTATGATATGGTTTAAGGTTTGGCTTGATTGAATTTGAATTGAGTTTATTGAATTGTTGGTGTCAATGAGGGCATATTGGTTGTAAGTTAAAATGAATAGATAAATTGGTGTTTTGGCTTTGAAATATGCATATTTTGGTGTTGGGTTGAATAACATGAAATGGCATTATAGGTCAATTGAGGGAATGGTATGAAAGTTTGCTTAAATAGGTCATTTTTGCTGCATATGGGCTACCACATGACCATGTGTCAGACATGGTTGGATGACACGGTCGTGTGTTCAAGACGTTCAAGGTGGTTTTTAGTCCACATGGTATCAGACTGTTACACTGCCTGCCAACATGGCCGTGTAACCCTAGATTGCACAGCATCAATTTGTTACAAGGTTTGGGGACACGACTGTGTGATAGCACCGCACAACCTCAGCCTTGTCACTTGGCTTAGTCACATGGTCATGTGACTCATGTTTCACTATTTTACCTATCTTTTTGTAAAAGTTTTAAAATGGTCCCGATTTAGTTTTGAGCTTGTTTAAGGGATTTCGTAAGCCCGATTAATACTCGATTTTGTTTGTAATGCATGTTTAACATAGACTTAACTTATTTATATTGAATTATTTGATATTATTGAGTAATTTGTATATGAATTTTTCTGTTTACTATTGTGACATCCTGTAACTCGGGTCCAACAACTGGACCAGGTATGGGGTGTTACAGAATTTCTCGTAACTGTTGGAAGGGACTCAAACAACCAGATATTCCCTATTGTATAGGCTGTAGTTGAAGTCGAGTGCACTGATTCGTGGATCTACTTTTTCGGTCTTTTATCTCCTGATTTAGGCATAGAAGATGGGTATGGGTACACAATTATCAATGACCAACAAAAGTTTAGTTAATTAACTCATTTGGGCTTGGTCTTGTCTTATTATTCTGCTAATTATAATTGACTACATTTTTCTTAAAATCTATTTGGTTCATTATGATACAAATAGGGCCTTCAGATTGAGATTTTTGACATACTGCCAGGGGGTGGAGCATAGAAATCGTGCGAGGCACGTGTTTGGAATTTGGTAAGGGAAGAAGCTAGGGAAATCTTTTGAGTATGATTTCTGGTAGATTGTGAAGTCCACAACTGAGAGGGAGTGGGAGGAACTATGTGCAACACTAGAGAAGAAAGATAAGGATGCTTATGATAATTTGACGAGAAAGACTCTAAAGATGTGGACTAGGGCTTTTTTGAGGACTAGTTGTAAATTAGATCTAGTTCACACCAATTTATGTGAGGCTTTAATTCAAGCATTGTTAAAGTTAGGTTCAAAAGAATTATCAGAATGCTTAAGGATATCATGACAAGATGATGATTAGGATTGTACAAAAAAGGAAGTTATGTAATGGATGGAAGCAAAATTATGGTCCACTTGTGAAAGCTAAGTTTGATGCCAAAAAAAAGGACTATGAGTGGAAATTTATATGGAATGGTGAAAATGGATATGAGATGAGAAAATAAAGTTATCAATATATAGTGGACCTAAGTCAAAGGACTTGTAGCTATAGAAGTTGGTAGATTAGTGAGATTCCATGTGCCCATGCATGTGCTGCCATGTATTACCTAGGGCTTCAGCTAAATGACTATTTGCATGAATGTTATCACATAGAAACCTACAAGAAAGTTTACTCGTTTCCAATGCAGCCTATAAATAGGAAAAATGATTGGGCAAAAACTGGTATTGAGCCAATGCTACCTCCTATTGAAAAGAAGATGCCTGGGGGGCCCAAAAAGAATAAGAGGATGGCCAAAGATGAATTGAAGAAATTGAAGTCTAGCCACTTGAGTAGGAAAGGTCTAATCATGACATGTACTCAATTTAGCCAACATAACCATAACAAGCGATCTTGCACACAAGGAAACAAACATGCTAAATAGGTACAATATTGTTCTGCAATTATATAACTTGAGTGAATTTATTCTGTCTAATCATTTTCATTATGGTCCATGTTTTGCAGCAAGCTACACAACCACCGAAGCAGAAAGGGAAATCTCCCATTAAAAAGTCAACTACCTTAGATAAATCTAAAGGAAAGCAACCCAAGAAAGGACAAATACATGGTACAATATTGTTCTGTAATTATATAACTTGAGTGAATTTATTTTGTCTAATAATTTTCATTATGGTCCATGTTTTGCAGCAAACTACACAACCACTGAAGCTGAAAGGGAAATCTCCCATTAAAAAGTCAACTACCTTAGATAAATCTAAAGGAAAGCAACCCAAGAAAGGACAAATACATGGAATAGGGTTGTATACAGACTTGAATACTGGGAATCAAACATTTTATGTGAGTTTTCTTCCTTTTACTATTGATCTTCCAACCAACAACAATGTACATTGTTCTAATCAACTTACAACACAAGGAGCATGGTGACAGGTTCATGTAAGGATGGTAGTGGGCAATATTCTTTAACACCCAAGTTGCCAAAAAAAAAAAAAGAGAAACGTTCCTCTCGAAGCTTTGGGAATACAAGAATTGGTTGCAGGAAATATGAGTAAATCATCAAAGAAATAGTTGTCAATTGCTATAATTTCCCCTGCTTTGTCACATTTTGAACCTATAACCTTCTGCTTTTGGAATACACTAAGGGTGACTGTTATTTTTTATACTAATAACCAAGATATTGGGTTTTTTTTTTGTTGATATAGCTAGGTATAGCTCACTTACTATGTTAAAATCTGTTCATCAAACTTGATTTTGGCTAGTATAGAATGGATGGTGTAAAGGCTAAATCATTACCTATGGAATGCTTTTGTAAAGTACATTTTATCCTAATTGAAATAGGGAAAATTATATGATTAAATGTAGGATTTGTTTAGTCTTATGTTTCTTTTCACTGCATTTTTTACTACGCTAAAGTAAATTACATAAACAACAACCAAAATTGGTCATGAATTTCAAGTAGAATGTATATCAATGTTCCAAATTACATAAACAACATAACATGGAGGTATGTTGGAAAACTTTACATTCAACCAACATTTCCATCTGGTAGCTGCATATGTCTCTTACCACTACTTCCAACAAAGAAACCTATGGTGATGCATACAATACATAACATGGATCAAGGAAATAATATCTTATACATTTACTGCTCATTGATAACTTCCATTTTTTGTATCATGGTCATCATTTTGTTCCTTAATGGTAGTTCTCCTTCAACACCACAAACTGGTCTACCTCCTTCAACCTCAATGTCAACACCACTACTGCCATCATTATGGCTACCATCAAATGTAACCAAATCCATAACCTTCTTTCTAACTGCTAAATTCTCATTTGAAATATTTCATTCACTATCATGCAATTGACGTAGTAATTCAGTCGCACAGTCACATATTTTCCCGTCATACCACTTGACAAAACCACAACCACCATATTACAAACAAACCCCAAATGAGTGACAACAAAAATTTTAAATTATAAACCCTCAACCTGGAGAAATTTTTGAAATCATCCAAATTGAGCTGAAGTAGGAAATAAAATTCTTATTCACTTAGCCGAAAATCTTGACAACCATAAAATTTCATCCATATATTTAAATCACTCCATGAAGTGTCCCAGAAATTTTTGAAATCATCCAAATTAAGCTGAAGTAACATTTTAATGCTTTCCCATTGTACACATACTCTTTTCACGATGAAGTAACAATATTTGAATACCTCGATTTTTTCCTCTAACCATTTGAACCATGCAATACCCATTCTCTAAGGTGACTATTTGAACTATGTTATTCATATTTGAGCAAATTTCCTAAATCCATGAATTCGAATGACAAGGAAGAAAATGAACAATTTCCTAAGGTTTATGGCAAATTGAGATAATGAGAGGAGAGGGATTTCAATTCAAGTTTCTTAAGAGATTGTGGTTTCTTGAAGATTGGAGATTGCTGAAGTTTTCTTATCTTAATATTTTAAGGGATTTCACAATTTGGGAATAAGAGATTAGGGATTTTAACTATAGTTTTTAATTTTACCTACAATTATTTGTTTACAAATTATTTATTTCTTTTTTAATTTCATATTTAATTCTTTTTTTTTACATGTCGTCTTCATCATCGCACACCACATAGACTATTTCATCGATCGACACTTGACTAACGGTTAACTCACATTTCTCGTTAAAATTGGGCTGATTTATGGAAAAAATCGTAACTTTGAGTGCATCAATCCAAAAAAAAAAAAAGGTCGAGGGCTCAAATCTTAAAACCCATAAAATATTGAGGGTATTTTTGACAATCATGCCTAATTTATTTGGCCTTTCAACTAAAGAAAAAATAAAGTATTTAACGTTTGTTAACTATGTTAACAATACATGCGTATGCCACGTTAGCAATTAATTAAGTTTTTGAAAATTTAAAAATATTAAAAAATATTTCTTATATTTCTTTTAGTTTTAAAATAACCTTGCTAATTTTTAATTTTTAAAATATTTTTTGAGTTTTTTTAATTTTAAAAAATTAATTAATTACTGACATTGCATCCATGTGGCAATCCACGTGCATGTCAAGCTAGAAAAGTTAACAAACATTATATTTTCCATCTGTCTTGGGGTGATTTGACAAATAATACAAGTTCAAAGGTTAAAAGAAACAAAAGATTAAATGGAAAGCTAAAATGACTTTGAAGTTGGAGGGCTAAAAAAATCCTTATATCTTCCCATTATAATGGATTTTTACATATTTAATTATCACACTTAGATGTCTTTAATTGTCGCAACTCTTTTATATTAAGTGATAAAATTAATTAACCAAACTTTGTTTTTTCTTTATTATTACTAGTATGGTTCATTCATGCTTTACGTTGAGTTAATTATTTGTTTGTATCAAGTTATAGAGTAATAATTTTCAAAATTAAAATATACTCTAAGTAAGGTTTTAGAACTAGACTGATGGTCAAATTGGTCAAACCACTGGTTCATATGATTCTATTAAATAAATCATTAAAAAAGCATAAAAATAAAAATATATATATTTAAAAAATATATAGCTTGGTTCATATATAGCTCGGTTCAACCGGTTCGTACCAGTTCGCAAGTCAATAGATCTGATGCCTCTCTTCGAACCAATACCTTAGTTGGCTCTTGATCCAACCGGTCGGTTCAATTCAAACAACCATGGATCTAAATCTCTACACTTTGTACATTTATAATTTAGCCCTCTTACTTTTATTTTCAAGAATTTAATCTCTCTACTTTTTTGTTTGAAAATTTTATTTTTAAATTATGTATAGTCATGTAATATTTTAATTAAAAGTTAACGATATTAACTATTTAAACTAATTAATAACATTATTAAAATATAAAGACCAGATTATGGTAGAAATTAAAGTATAAAATTTAAATATTAATTTAAATATATTAAAATAATCAAAACTAAAAATTAATGTTTTTATAAAATAATAATAAAAAAAACATATGAATTTATGCGGCATGAAAAAAAATCCTTTCAATCTACTATTTTTCTTAAAACGACATTTCCAACCTTTAATTTCAATTCTTGATGACGAGACTAACTATCTGCCAAATGTGAACTTGTCAACAAAAGCGAAAGAATTGGCATTTCCTTTTCAAAAGGAGGGAAAAAGTGTAAAAAGGCAAAAGGATTTTTAAACTAACTCAGCAAAAGATATTACTCTTTGAAAGTTACACTATTTCAAGTTGCAATTTTTGAGGTTGATAGTCATTGTATTATTTGAAATGTATGGACGACTATGGAGAGATGGACATAATCTATGTGGATTAAAAACTTTATTTTTTATCTACTCCACCTATGCAACTGGATTTATTACTTTTTTCTCATTCCTTAATTACGACCGAATATAAAAATTTCGGGATAAAATTTAATTATAATTTTATTATTTATTAATTTATAATTTTATCATTTTCAAAAGACTAAAAAATATTTTTTATTTTTATTTTTAAGAGTCAAAGTATAATTTTATCATAGTGTGGATATCGAAATAACAAATTTCTATTTTTGAGGCTAAGATCCCTATCTGCCCCCTTAAATTCTCTCTTGTCTTAATTATTATATATATATATATATATATATATATATGAGAAATATGTGCACAACATAAGTTCCCAAAAAAGAGAAGTGAATCACAATTAACACTCTTAAGTATCAAGTCTTTCTTATATACAATCATTTCTAAACATGCACTCATTCTTGGGCATTCTTAAGAAAATTTTGGAAGATGTTTAGAAAAGGTGGAACAAAAATAAAAAGTTAAGCTTTAGCCATTGTTGGACACTATCATTTAGGGTATTTCTCCCATGATGCATCCCTCATGATTCAACAAACTCTTCTGTTATAAGAATAGAAACAAAAATAAACATGACGAAACTAGAGTTATCAAAAGTAGAAAGTTATGAGTTCTAGTGTTGTTTTCCACCAAGTTTGATATATGAAATAGTAGGGTGTGAATTTATAATAAATATATTTATTTATTAAAAAATTCACTTACATTAAGGGTGTATGATAAATTTAGTATATATTATGGATGTATCATAAATTTAATATATATATCTATAAATTTCAAGTTTTTGTTTCACTAAATTAGGAACAACAATTGTCTGTAATTATAAAATAGAATTTTTTTTTTGGCTGTGATAACTTTTTTATTTCTAAAAAAACGAAATACACTGAAGGATTAGCCTCTTTCTTAAGCTTGGAAGCATTAAATTTAACCATGAATTTAGTTAAAGCAATAAATCAAAAGAGGGAACTTAAATCAAATAGACAGAATGATGTAAACCTATTGAATAGTAAGAATGCAATTTAATTTTATAATTTTGATGGACAAAATGCTAGTGGTGGTCTAATTGTAGGTAGGGTCCTTCAAACAAGCTTTAAATTAGTGGATTATATTCCTTGCCATGTCAAATATAGACTAATCAACACTAGATAATCTACAGCCATTATAGTTTGTCTTAAGAGAAAAAAGAAAATAACAAAACCAATAATAATTGTAATTATAACTTCCAAGTCAAAAATACTTACTTTTAAGAAAAACCCACATAATCATTTTTAATATCATATTTATTATTACATGATTATTTTTTAAAATTTCAAAAGGCTAAATAAAGAGTATCAATCTTATAACAATTAGATTTAAATTTTTTAAATCTAAAAAATAAAGAAGCTAACTTGAAAATAAAATTAGAGAGATTAAATTCTAAATATATGAAGTGTATAAAGACTTAGAAGAATATATTTAAACATTTAATTTTTTTATTATAATTCAAGACAAACAAATAATTAATCAAAAAAAAATGTGAAAACCATTAGTAACACTTACTAACGAATTTTGTTTTATTTATATATTACAGTATGTATGACCCTTGTAATTATTCTTTTAATAATTTAACTAGAATTACATGGAAATAGAGCCTTGAAGCCTGAGGATGGAATAGATTATCTAAAAAAATAAAAAGATTATCCTAATAATATATGCTACTCCACGGGGTCAATGGAATGAATATGTATCCCTATTGGTTGCCTAAAGTTGCCAATTATTGATTTGATGCAATATGTACGTTAATAATTTGTCAATGGGGAATAGTAGTTGGAGACATGCATAAAAAACTATATAGCAAGTTAAAAGATGATTAAATTCTTGGTTCGTGTTAAAATTTAGGAAGAAAATGTTGGTCCAACTACAAAATTGCTTTGAAAATTCTTTTATACCAAGTGTCTAAAGTTATAAATAGCCAAGACTTATGAGTCAATGTCTTCACCCTCTTATTATTAATATATTGGTTATTATGTCCATAGTATTAACAAAATAAAATACAGAAAAAACCATACAAATGCCCTGAGCCACAAAGTAAGCCCCCAGGGCCCAGTAAATGAGGAAATTGATCCCCCTTCACAATTCATGATTTCTCCCACTTTTTTGTAGCTCTATATAAACCTCTCTTCCCTTATTTTCTTTTCATCAATTCAAACATTCAAAACTTTACATCTGAAACCAATTGTCTTCATGGATAAGCTTCTTGCCCTACCATTTCTCATTGCTTATTTCTTCACTTGTGTTCCTCTAGGGAACGTTGCAGCTACAATAACATCATGTACCCAAACACCCTATCCTGATGTCTGCAACCATTTCATGGGAAATGGTGTTAATGTTGCAACATCAAGCCTTGCCCTTGATCAAACCCGCTTCTCCTTCCGTGACCTTGCTATTCAGGTCACCTTGAACCAAGCAGTTCAAGCTCATCACCTCGTCTCTACCATGGACTTGACTTCTTTCAATGAGCGAGCCAAATTGGCTTGGAACGATTGCTTGGAGCTCTACCAAGACGGCATTTACCATCTTAACCTATCGAAGAGCACCAATAGTCCATTAGATGCTCAAACCTGGTTAAGTGCTACCATTGCCAACCATCAAACTTGCCAAAATGGCTTCATTGACTTCAACTTGGCCTCTCATTTACAAACTTTACCACCCATGCTAACCAACTTTTCCAAGTTGATTAGCAATTCCCTGGCCATCAATAAGCCCACTGTTAGTGTTACCACTAATCAAGTTGGCAATAGACGCCTGCTTGCCAATGGATTCCCCACTTGGCTTTCCGGTGCCGACCGAAAGCTCTTGCAGAAAACTGGTGCACCATTAAACGCTGACATTGTGGTGGCTCAAGACGGTTCCGGCAACTTCAAGACCATATCAGAGGCAGTGGCGGCAGCTGGCAATGGCAAAAGAACTGTCATACACGTAAAAGCTGGAGTTTACAATGAGAATGTTGATATTCAAAGATCAGCTAGAAATATCATGTTAATTGGAGATGGAATTGGTGCCACTGTTGTTACTGGTAATAAAAATGCTCAAACTACAACAACTTTTCGCACAGCAACATTTGGTAAGCAACATGTATAAATTATTTCAAAGTCACATTCTAAACTTAGACAAAAACATAAAGTAATCCTAAATTAAGAAGAAAAAGTGAGGAAAAAGAAACATGATTTGAATAACAATTAAGACACACTCATGCAAATTATCTACACTCAATTTGTTCCTTTATTTTTTTTTCGAATAGTAAAAACATGACTATCTTTTTTTCTAATTAGTTGGATATTTTTATGTCTCCCATTTCACCAACACCATAGTTCTTTACACAACTAAATGAGAAAATATAATAGTAAAAACGTGAGAAAAAAATTAGTCCTTTTGTTTTTTCCTTGTTTTCAACCTATCATTTGATTACTCACACCGTTCGTTCATTTCTTCTTTCAGCCGTCGTCGGTGATGGCTTCATAGCTCGTGATATCACTTTCGAGAATACTGCCGGACCCCAAAAACATCAGGCAGTGGCCCTCCGCTCTGGCTCTGATTTCTCAGTCTTCTACCGTTGCAGCTTCAAAGGTTACCAAGATACCTTATACGTCTATTCCCAACGCCAATTCTACCGCGACTGTGACATTTATGGAACCGTAGACTTCATATTCGGTGATGCCGTCGTTGTTTTCCAAAATTGCAACATTTACATCCGACGACCAATGAGCGGCCAAATGAACACTGTCACAGCACAAGCGAGAACTGACCCAAATGAGAATACAGGGATAATCGTCCACAACTCACGCGTGATGGCAGCGTCTGACCTGAGGGCCGTTCAGGGTTCATTCAAGAACTACTTGGGGCGACCATGGCAGAAATACTCGAGAACTGTGTTTATGAAGACTGGTTTGGATGGACTGATCGAGGCAGAAGGTTGGTTACCATGGAGTGGGAATTTTGCTTTGAGTAGTCTTTACTATGCTGAGCATATGAATACCGGCATTGGTGCAAGCACGGGGGGGAGAGTGAAGTGGGGTGGATATCGTGTTATAGATGCTATTGAAGCCGGGAAATTCACTGTTGGTAATTTTCTCGCTGGAAATGCATGGATTTCAGGGAGTGGAGTGCCATTTGATGCTGGACTGTGAATTTGTTGATTTTGGCATTAAGAAAAATGTAAATACCAAAGTAACCCTATGTTTAAAATTTTCATATAACTTTTGGTGATAAAGACTATGTATATATAGTTGAATTTGTCAAAGAAGAAAAATGGGTTGTATAATAAACCATGCTGAAATTGTTGTATTTATAAATGAACAAATACTTGGACTTTTATTTATTTATTTATATGAAAATCTTGGTATTTATATCGATTATAATATTGCGTAGGAATTTGGAATACATTGTTAACTCTTTTTGGCCATAAAAAAGGTTGATTAATCGCATTTGAAGGAATATTGGGCAAAAAAAGAAAAAAAGATGATGGTGACAGCAATAGTGAAGGAAACAACCGCCGCTAGCTATTTTCACGTCCAACTGCATTGACTTTCTTTCTAAGTCTTCTTAATAATATTACACTAAGTTTTAATGTTGTTAGTGATTCTGAGTATCCATTCATAGGTTCAAAGATGCCATCCTTTTAAATATACATATTTCGACCTTAGGACTATGTAATTTTGCACAATAAGTTACTCACCATATCTTAATAAATTCAAAAAATGAATGGATATCCAAAATAGAGAAAAGAATGAAGGATAAGGGACAACACCATATGATATTCCACCAATAAAAATGCTGCTCAGACCATTCGAACTTATATGAGACATGTTTTAGGGTTTGAAGCTAGTATTTATACCTTTGGAGGTACTATCATTTAGCGCAAACACTTATATTTATTTTTATCCCACAAAACAAGTTCAACATTTGCCTGCCAACTCAAAGAAGAAAAGAATGTTCAATTCACTTTGCTAAACATCTCTTAGAGTGGTTGCTCCATCAAATATTTATCCCACGCCTTTTTACACCCTCTTACCCTAATCTCTTTCGTCAACCATTTAATTCCACTCCACCACTCACAAAACAAATCATTTAACATTTTTTAAAAGAATTTGATGGTAAATTTTGAAATTGTCACTATCAAATAAAGCATAACAATATTTATTATTAACAACGCGTAATTTAGTTCATTTAACTTAAGTGAAGACACTTCATTTTTTTTAAGTAAAGAATTGTCATTTGGAGTGCGAAAATTTATATACTAAACTTAATTTAGGCTTTAGTAAAAAGAAAAATGAGTCACTTACTTTAATACATCTTTGTTTTTAAGAGAAAGTCCTAGAGAAGAGTGATCCAAATTAAAGTATATAAGTGAGGTTGCTATTTTGTGAGTGAGTGAGTCTTAAATCTCAACAAGTATACTAGATTAACTCTCTTAGGAAGACCCCACAAATGTAAAGATTTCAAATTGTATAAACCTTCTTAGCGTTCATCGTTATTTTACTTGTAATAGTTACTTGGTCCAACTACAACTTACCATATATCTATCAAGAAAAAACCAATCAACTCTCAATTTGTTATGAAATAGGCTTTTAAAATTCAAACTTTACTCATATGATCGTACTCCTGCAATGAAAAGGTCACAGAATGGTGATTATGTAGTGTTCGTTGATGATGACAGTGAACAAATAATGGTTTGAATGAGGCAGAGTTTGAGTCTTATTTTAGTTTTCAACATTACCTGACCACAAAATATATATTTGACATGTATTCAAATATAAGTATAATATTATTGATCTTCAAAAATGTAAAAAAAATATATTGATAATGACAATAAATCACAAAGAAAAGAGAAATAAAAATAAAAAACACAGATTTTTACGTAGAAACCCTTTCGTGAAAAAACCACGGACAGATGAGAAGAAAATTCACTATGTCAAATTTAAATGATTACAAGAGGAGACGACTATGTCTATTTATAGGCTTGTAAAACCATATTCTAATAGGAGTGTAGTAAGATTGAAACACCTTATTCTAATCAATATCAAATATATGGAGTTTGATAAGGTTTAAAAAACCTTATTCTAAAATAAAATAAAAGAAGTGTAGTTCTATATGGATTTTACTTTTATTTTATTTTACCACTGTATTTTATTTAAATAAGGATTCGGGTCACTTAATTCTAACAATCTCCACCTTGACACAAATTCTCTATAAACAAGTTCTTCATCGCGAACTTTCAGCAAACAAGTTCTCCACCTCTTCCATAAAACCCCTTAAGGGTTTAACTTCAACAATGAACACCAACCAAGTCTAAGCAATGCTCAAACTTGGTTATAGGAAGTGACTTAGTCATCATATTTGCAGGATTTTCAAGAGTACTAATTTTTCTCACAACAGTATCACCACGAGCAATAATATCACGAACAAAATGATACCGAACATCAATGTGTTTTGTTCTCTCATGAAACATTTGATCTTTTGTAAAGAAGATGGCACTCTGACTGTGACAAAATACTGTACTGATTTGAAGGTCTTCATTGAGTTCACTAAAGAGTCCCTTTAACCCAATAGCTTCTTTACAAGTCTCAGTAATCGCCATGTACTCATCTTCAGTAGTAGACAAAACGACTGTAGTTTACAAAGTGGCTTTCCAACTGATTGTACAACCTCCGATTGTAAAGACATAACCTGTGAGAGATCTTTTTCTATCAAGGTCTCTAGCAAAATTAGCTTCAACATACCCAATAACTCCATCTCTAGTTCTTCCAAACTATAAACAAACATTAGTAGTACCTTATAAGTATCTTAAAATCCACTGAACTGCTTTCTAATGTTCTTTACCGAGATTCACCATGTATCTGCTAACTGCACTAACTGCATATGATAAATCTGGACGTGAACAAACCATAGCATACATGAGAGATCCTACTGCACTAGAGTATGAAACATGCGGCATGTACTCAATCTCATCATCTGATTGTGGAGACAAAGCTGATGAAAGTCTGAAATGGGTTGCTAAAGGAATATTAATAGGCTTAGCACTTTGCATATTGAACCTGCAAAGAACTTTCTCAATGTACCCCTTCTGACTTAGGTATAATTTACTTGCTTTTCTATCTCTAAGAATCTCCATACCAAGTATTT
This sequence comes from Gossypium longicalyx, assembly GCA_025698465.1. Taxonomy (NCBI): domain Eukaryota; kingdom Viridiplantae; phylum Streptophyta; class Magnoliopsida; order Malvales; family Malvaceae; genus Gossypium; species Gossypium longicalyx. The sequence goes on from CM046995.1 coordinate 52,809,983, forward strand.
TCTTTGCTGGTCCATCACTGTTTTTCACTTAGTTAGGCTTTGACCTTTCTTATTTCTCATTTATCTTTTGCTGCTATCAACATGTCATCAACATAAAGGAGTAGATACACAAAAGATCCATCACTATTTTTCTTAAAATAAACACAACTGTCAAAGCTACTTCTTTTGAAATCACGAGAAGTCCTAAAGGAATCAAACCTCTTGTACCACTGTCTTGGTGACTGTTTCAAACCGTAAAGGGACTTTTTCAGCAAGCAAACATAGTTTTCTTTTTCTGAGACTGTAAAACCCTCTAGTTGTTGCATGTAAATATCTTCCTCAAATTCTCCATGCAAAAATGTAGTTTTTATATCTAACTACTCAAGCTTCAAATCATGCATGGCCACAATACCAAGCAAAGCTCAAATCGAACTATGCTTCATAACTGGGGAGAACACATCTGTGAAGTCCACTCTTTGAATTTGAGTGTAACCCTTTGCAACAAGCCTTGTTTTATTTCTGGGTTCTTCAACTCTTAGAGTCCATTTTTTTAAACACCCATGTACAGCGAACAACCTTTTTACCTTTACTAAGTTTCATAAGATCCCATGTTCTGTTTTTGTGGAGTGATTCCATCTCCTCTTGCATAGCAAACATCCACTTTTCTAAGTCTCCACAGCTAACAGCCTCAGAATAATTAGATGACTTTAGTTTGTATCTATATCTTCAGCCACATTTAAAGCATAAGTAACTAGATCAGCCTCAACATACTTCTTTGGAGGTTTAATTTCTCTTCTAGTTCTGTTTTTGGTGATAGAGTATTGTGGTGAAGAAGCAACTCTATTCTGAATTTTTGTACTAGCTTGAGAAGTCGACTCTGTTGTAGATTCTGGATTAATCTGATGCTCTACCTGCTTTTTATTTTTTTTATTGGAAGAGCTTTTAAAAGATAAGTTAGGGAGCATAGCAATTTCATCAAAAACAACATCTCTACTAATCACAATTTTTTTATTTCCAGAACACCATAACTTATTCCCTTTTACACCAGCTTTATAACCAAGAAAAACACACTTAATGGATTTTGGTTCCAATTTTTCATTATCAACATAAGCATACGCAGGACACCCAAAGATCTTTAAATCAGAATAGGCAGCAGGATTACTAGACCATACATCTTGTGAAGTCTTTTTCACAATAGCAATGGATGAAGATTGGTTGATCAATAAACATGCAGTAGAGGCTGCTTCGGCCCAAAATGACTTTGGTAAGTTGGCATTTGACAACATACATCGAACCTTCTCCATGATCGTTCTGTTCATTCGTTCTACAACATTGTTTTGCTGTGGTGTATGATGAACTATTAAATATCTCACGATCCCTTCTAACTTACACAGTTTATTAAATTCATTAGAACAGAACTCTAAGCCATTATCTTTGCGGAAGTATTTTATTTGTTTTCCCATTTGTTTTTCAATAATAGTTTTCCAAGACTTAAATGTAGAAAACACATTGCTTTTCTACTTTAGGAAGAACGCCCGAACTTTTCTGAAAAAATCATCAATAAAACTTAGCATATAATTAGCTCCACCTCTAAAAATGTAACACCCATTACCCCTATTCGTCGCCGGAATAAGATATGAGGCATTAATGGAGTTTACCGAATTAATTTTCTGTTATTACGAGTTAAATACTATTCATTTACTAAAACATGTCATGACGTCCTTTAGGTGGGCCTCCAATGCCCAAAACATACTTCGAGACCAAACTAGAATTAAATCGAAACCATAGGAAATTTTTCGCAAAATCCCAAAGTTTTTTTTTATTTATAAGCTTAATATAACCCATTTATAAATATCTAACCTTCCCTGCAAATTTTAAAATCGAGACCAATCCAACCAACCAATTCATTTCAACCAATTTGATACCAAATTATACTTCTATTATAATTATCCCATTTAACATATTCATCATTCTTTATTTTAATGCATATTCATTAAACAAGTCTTAGCATTTATATAATCATCAAACCTTATACATGCCATATAAATCAAAAAGGAAATTTACAAAAACTACCGGAGATAATCTAGATAGTATGATCCTCAGTGTTAATCCGATCCTTTGTATACTTCCACGTCAATCTACAAGAGACATTAAATACACTCAAGTAAGCTTATAGAAGCTTAGTAAGTTCATAGGCATAAAACATAAATCTTTCCAAATATTCAGACACTTATACAATATACACAATTATTAAGTTCACCTGTCAACCACAATCATTGATGAGTTCCCTTGTATAAACTCACTACCACTTATCCATTTTCTTTAATTCTTTTGGGCCCATTTGTCACATACCATTCTTAATCAAATTAGGGAACGGTTACGGAAAATTGAGTACTTCACTTTCACTTTTCCATAGTATAACTATGGTCTTGCGTATGATCACTAATCACTTTTCGAAGTCATAGTCATGCCACGGTCTTACACGGATCACATTTATCACTTGTCACTTGTCACTGATCAGATAAGTGTAGCTAAAGCTACCACTTATCACTTATCACTTGTCACTGATCAGATAAGTGTAGCTGAGGCTACCACTTATCACTTGTCACTGATCAGAAGTACTCAAATCCGACGTTCCGCTCAATTTGATCATTTATTCAGTTTTTGCATTGTCATTTTATTCTCAATTCATTAATAAATATATCTCATCATAAATTATATAATTCATAAAATTAATATTTAATCATTAAATTTTAGCCATATGAACTTACCTGGGTCGATTTCCAAAATTCGTGAAAATTCAGGGACTAATCAGCTACTTTCTCTTTTCCTTGATTTGCTTCGGGTTCTTGATCTACCATTGTAAAATCATTCACTTATCAGTATTGACTTCACATTCATTCTATTTCACATCCTTAATATTTATAACCCGCTTATAAGTAACATTATTTGTAATTTCATTATTTACTTATGTATATTCAATGTTATCCATCCGTGTCATAGTCATTAAATTATTTTTATTTTGAGCTACAGAACTCCAAATTAGGATCTACTAATTTTTCCTGAAACTAGACTTACATATCTTTTTGTCATAAAATTTTCAGAATTTTTTGTTTAGCCAATAAGTACAGTTTATTCTTTAAAGTTACCCCTATTCTGCTGTCTAACAGTTCTGACCCTTCTTCACTAAAAATTAACTATCTCTTCATACAGGATTTGAATGATGTTCCTGTTTATTTCTATTAAAAATAGACTCATTCAAGATTCTATACATATAAATTTAAGCTCCTTATTATTTTTCTTCAATTTTTTATGATTTTTAAAAGTCAGAACAGGGGAACCCAAATTCATTCTGACCTTATCTCACAAAATTTATTATATCTCATGATTTACAATTCCATTGCTTTCACTGTTTCTTCTATAAGAAACTAGACTCAATAAAATTTAATTTAATATTTTATTAATCCTCTAAGTCAATTTATACAATTTTTTTGTGATTTTTCAAAGTTAAACTACTGTTGCTGTCCAAAACTGTTTTAGTGTAAATGTTGATTTCAATTTTTGCTCCAAATTTCATAGTTCATACAATTCAGTCCTTGCTCAATTAACCCTTAAATTAAGCTAATTTTTCCCAATTAATACTTTACCTAGAAATTAAAAATTATTTCACAACTATTAAAATTCAGAATTTTCATATAAAACCCTAATTTCAAACTCTTTTTCAATTAGGTCTCAAACATTCTCTTTCTATTCAATTCTTTCAATAAAATCAGCATATAAACAATTTAAAGCTCTAATTCCATGCTAAATCATCATATACTTCTAACACATATTCATAGCAACTTTCAATTTCTTTCATAAAATCGAAAATTAATGAATTCAATAAGTGGACCTAGTTGTAAAAGTCACAAAAACACAAAAATTTTAAGAAATAATCAAGAATTGAACTTACTTGCAGTAAAAATATGAAAAAACAGTTTAAGGAAACCCTTCTATGGTGTTTTTGCTGATGAGAATGCAGAAAAATAAAGAGAAATCTAGATAATTCCACTTTAGTCCTAGCTTTATTAAGTAAATTTTGCAATATTCCAATTTTACCCTTATTTCTCCTTATTTTCTTGCTGATTTCATGCCCTTGCCGTCCAACCCAAATAGACTTTAGGTCTATTTTCCTTTTAAACCCTCTTTCTTTTATCATTTAAGCTATTTAATCATTTCCCATAATTTTACATTTGTTACAATTTAGTCTTTTTTATTCAATTAACTATCGGAACTTTAAAATTTCTTGACGAAACTTTAATACTAACTTATTAACACTCCATAAATATTTATAAAAATATTTATGGCTCGGTTTAAAATTTTCAAAGTCTCGATACCTCGTTTTCGATTCTAATTATTTTAATATTTATTTCTAGTACACTATTCGCTATTTCAAAAATTTTCCTAACTTCACATTTAACTTATATTCACTAAATTAATAATATTTTCTACTCAATTTTCAAATTTAGTGATCTCGAATCACTATTCCGACAACACTGAAAATTTAGGCTATTACAAGAAGGCACTCTAGATGGACCTCACAAATCAGAATAAATATACTCCAACATCCCCTTCATGTTATGGATTCCTCTAATGAATCAAACTCTCTTTTGCTTCCAAAAAATATAGTGCTTACAGAACTTCAGTTTGTAAATTCCTTGCCCATCAAGAATTCCTTTTTTGCTCAATTCTGCCATGTCATTCTCACTCATATGCCCTAGGCGCATATGTCAAAGTTTAGTAATATCATCATCTGACAAGGAAGAGGAACTGACAGCTGCATTACTAGTAATAATAGAACCCTGCAGAAAATATAACTTGACAGTCTTTCTCTACCCTTTCACCACAACGATAGAACATTTGGAAATCTTTAAAACCCCACTTTTAGCTGTGTATTTGTACCCTTTTGAATTAAGAGTACTCAACAAATTAAATTTCTCTTCAATTCTGGAACATGTCGTACGTCACTAAGTGTTCCGACAACTCCATCAAACATCTTAACTTTAATTATTCCAACACATGTGATTTTACACGAAGTATTATTTCCCATCAAAATAACACCTTTAGAAACTATTTCGTAAGTTGTAAATCAATCCCGATTGGGACTTATGTGGAAGGTGCAGCTCGAATCAAAGATCCACTACTCGCTCACTTTATAATTGTTGATAGAAGCGACTAGAAGTTCACCATCGTTGTAGTCTTCTACAGCATCAGCTTTACCAAAATTTTCTGGTTGTTTTCCCTTTTGATTCACAGCCTCCCTTTTGATCTTGTTTTGTAGTTTATAGCACTCAAATTTAATCTGCCCTTTCTTCTTGCAGAAGTTACAAGTTTTATCTTTGTTTAAAGACTTCGATCTACCCTTAGATTTACCATGATGATTCTATTCCTGTGTCCTTCCACGATCATCATCAGCATTCCGATCTTGTCTCCCATGAACAATAAGACCTTCTCTCTAAAAGTAAGTTTTAACCACAAGATGCTTCATATTATCATACGAGGTCAAAGAATCATAAACATCATCAACTGTGAGAGACTCGTGGCTATATAAAATCGTGTCTCTAAAGGTTGAATAAGACGGGGGCAACGAACAAAGTAGAATCAACCCTAGATCTTCCTTATCATACTAAACTTCCATGCCCTCCAAGTTTGAGAAAATTTCTTTAAACACTGTTAAGTGTTCGTGCACAGATGCATCTTCCTCCAAACGATGAGCATAAAGATGCTACTTCATATACAGCTTGCTGGTTAGAGTTTTTGACATACATATTTGTTCCAACCTCTTTCATAATCTAGTGGCGGTCTTCTCTTTCATCACATCCTGCAAAATTTTGTTAGACAAATGCAGATGTAACTGTGTTAACGCCTTTTGATCCTTGCACTTCTTCTCTTCCTCCGTCAATGTCGAAGGCGTCTTATCTACCCCTAATAGGGCTTCCTCTAAGTCCATGTGTACAAGAACTGTCTGCATCTTTATTTGCCACAACGCGAATCTCGTGTTGCAATCCAATAGTGGAATTTCATACTTGAAAGACGCCATTATCATGATTGAGATGAACAACTCGGAAGCTCTGATATCAATTTGTAAAAAAAAAATCAATAATGACAATATATCGCAAAGAAAAGAGAAATAAAAATAAGGAACACACAGATTTTTGCATGGAAACCCTTTCGGAAAAAATCATGGGCAGAGGAGAAGAAAATTCACTATGTCGAATTCAAATGATTACAAGAGGAGAAGACTATGTATATTTATAAGCTTGTAAAACCATATTCTAATAGAAGTATAGTAAGATTGAAACACCTTATTCTAATCAATATCAAATAGATGGAGTTTGATAATGTAATGGCCTAAATTCAAGGTTATCGGAACAATGGTTTCGTAACCACAAATCCGATTTAAAGAGAAATTTATTTTAATATTTTTGCATGAATATTTATATAATAGGAAAATCGTATGAAAATATCGATAATTTTTTTTTACCGATTTAATGGTTAGTTAGAAAAAGAAATTATTGAAGAAATTGGGTAAAAACAAAGTATCGAGACCTTGATCTCATGAAACCAAATCAAAAATAATTTTATAAATATTTATGAAATGTTAGTAATGTGGTATTAAAATTTCATTAGGAAATTTTAATGTTTGGGTAGTTAATTAAATGAAAAGGACTAAATTGTAAAAGGTGTAAAAGTGGATGAGATGATTAAATAGCTTAAGTGTCTAATAAGAGAGGATTTAAAAGGTAATTAGACCCAAAATTTATTTGAGCTGGATGGCAAGGGCATGAAATCAGCAGGAAAATTGATAAATTAAGGGCAAAATTAGAATATTACAAAATTAACTAAATAAAGCTAGGACTAAATAGGAAATATCTAGATTTCTCTTCATTTCTCTTCAATTCCAGTAGCTAAAAATGCCATAGGAGGGTTTTCTAAGCTGGTATTTCATAATTTTTGCACCAAGTGAGTTAATCCTTGCCTTTTTCTTGTAATTTTTGTGTTTCTAAGACTTTTACAACTAGGTCCTACTATTAAATTCATTAGTTTTTGATTTCATGGATGAAATTGAAAGTCACCATGGTTGAGTTCTGTAATTTTATGATGAAATAGAATGAAATTGAAACTTTAATTTATTTATGAGATGATTTTACTAGGTAATTTCAATAGAAATTGATTTTTAGGACCTAATTGTGAAAATGTTTGGAATTAAAGTTTATTGCTGAAATTTTGATTCCTAAAGGTTGTAAACTAGTTTAAGGTGATAGAATAAAGTGTTAATTGAGAAAAATCAGCTCAATTGAGAGGCTAATTGAGTAGGGATGAAATTGTTATTTATTAAAAGCTTAGGGGAAAAATGGTAATAAACAGCTTGCACTAAAACAATATTGGACAACAACAGTAGACTAACTTTGAAAAATCACTATAAATTGTAGGAATCGAATTAGAAGATGAAAAAAATATGAAATTAAAGCTTATTGAGTCTAGTTTCTCATAGAAGAAACGATAAGCAATGGATCTATAAATCATGAGATATAATGAATTTTGTGAGACAAGGTCAGAATAAATTCAAGTTCCCCTGTTCTGACTTTAAAAAAAATCATAAAAATTTGAATAAAAATAATTAGGGGATTAAATTTATATGTCTAGAATCCTGAATGAGTCTATTTTCATGATAATCAAACGGAAACATCATCCGAATTCTGTATGAAGAGATAATTCATTTTTAGTAAAGAAGGGTCAGAACTATCAGACAGCAGAACATGGGTGACTTTAAAAAATTCTGAAAATTTTATGGTAAGAAGATATATGAGTCTAGTTTCAGGGAAAATTAACGGATCTTAATTTGGAGTTCCGTAGCTCGAGTTATAGATAATTTAGTGACTATGACTCAAATAGACAACTTTGAATAAACTATAAATAATAATAATGAAATTATAGAAATTGTTGCATATGAACATGAAATGTATTAAATTGATAATTAAATTTATTTATTTAGATCCAGAAGATTCAAATACGAAGCTAGATCGAGGAAAGGAAAAAGTTCAGGATTAGTAGATTTTTGTACACGAACAAGTATCAAGGTATGTTCATGTAACTTGAATTATATTCTTAAATGCTTGAAATGCATATTTTTGATATGAATATGATTTGAATGTTCATTATATGAAATTTTATGAAACATTGACATATTTGATAAAAATGGGAAGAAATCCCGGTTGAATGAAAGGAAATTTCGATGGATCTATAAAAAGGAATTGACGATAAAAAGGATCTAGCCCGGACGGGTGATCCTATCTCGATATATAGCCCTCCCAGAAGAATATGTGGAAAATGGATTTAGCCCGGACGGGTAATCCGAATTAGGTCTCAATTTAGCCTGGGTGGTAATTGGATCAAGCTCATTAGAGTAATTGTCATTGCAGGGGATTTAGCCTAGACTGGTAATCCCGACAATACTCTATGAGTTTATATTACAGGGGATTTAGCATGGACTGGTAATCCTGCTGTAAGGATGAGGTTCGCGGGAGTGTGCTCTCTGAAATGAAAATGTGCGCACATGAATATGAATTGACGGACCCGAAAATGTACACTAAAAGTGTACCTCTGAAAATCCATCGAAAATTCCAAGAAATTCAACGGGATAAATATGAAAAAATAATAAGGGAATGGTAATCATGGTATTGATGAGTTCATCAATCATGGTATATATTATTGACACATGAAAATTATTGGATTAACTTGAATGTTGAGTTGTGCATAGTAGGGTAATAATGCATTGAATGGATATATGAATGTTTATTACATTGTATTGAAAATATTAGGTAAGATGTTTATTACATTGTATTGAAAATATTAGGTAAGTATAATTCTTGTTACATGGGCTTACTAAGCACAAAGTGCTTACCCTATTTCATTTTCCCCTGTTTTGTAGTGTTAAGAGCTCGGAGGTCGGATTTGGTCAGAGATACATCACACTATCAACCTCAGGATTTCGATATATAAAGAAACTTTATTTTGGAAATCAATGGCATGTATAAGCTAATAAAGTAAATGATTCTGTGAAATGAATGTAAAGTTAGCCATTGGTATGGTTAACAAACCTGATTTTGGGTATGTGATGATGTTATCTTATAAATATGCATGAATTTATTTTGAAAATATGTTGAATTGGTTTGGTTGATGTGGATTGGTCTCGGTTTAAAATTTGCAGGGAATGTTAGATATCTATAAAAGGGAATATATTGAGTAAAAAAAATCGTAAACTCCGGTAATGCCTCGTACCCTATTTCGGCAATGAGTACGGGTAGGGGGTATTACAGATAAGGTTTAAAAAACCTTATTCTAATATAAAATAAAAGAAGTGTAGTTTTATATGAATTTTACTTTTATTTTATTTTACCACTGTATTTTATTTAAATAAATATTCGGGTCACTTAATTCTAACAAAAAATATAATATATCATATTTTAAATTTATATCTAAATTTAAAGCGCATCATGAAAGGAAAAGAAAATGAAAATTTTGACGTAAGAATGAGACTGATTAAAACAAGTCTTGGAAAATATTGAAAAATTAGAGGCTGAGATTTGATGGCATTAACTCAAATATTTCTTTTGCTTCCAAAAGGAAAAACAATTCAATTAAAAAATTATTAAAAATTTATAAAAATAAAATATTGAAAGATAATAAAAATTTATTTAAATCGATTCGTACCAATTTGTAATTCAATTAATTTAAAACAATTTTTAAACTTAAACTTCGATTAAGTCTTAATTTAATTAATCCAACCAATCGATTAATTAATTCAAATAATTATGAATATTTAGTGCATTTTATTTATTTTATCAATGTATCTAAGACTTTTCCAACATGAAGATGAATTGATTGATGAGTGTATAAGATTTGACATCTATTATGAGCTATCTTAAAAGTGCAATTGTGTTACTAAAAAAAAAAATATAACTGTGATTAGTCTCATCAACTTGCTAAAATTATTCCATTTATAGTAGAATTTTACGTGTAATTGTCACATTTTTTTTAACTTTTAAAATTGTCACACTTGCCAAGGAAATATAGGTAGCTTTTAATATAAAATTGTCATAATTTTTAATTTATAAGTTGATTGATAATATGAATACAACTTTTCAACAATGCATTTATTTTTTTATTGGGATTTAAAAATGTTGAGGGGATGGACTCATAATGAAATCATGTATAAAATCAATAAAAGAGAAAATTGATTGTTTTTATACATAATTTTTTACATTCATTTTTATTAATGAAGGCAACATGCAAAAATGATTTTAAACATATCATCTTTTAAATTTATTATTAGTTTTATAATTTTTTAAATATTTTTTAAATTTTTTATAATATTTATGATTTTTAAAGATATTCAAACTTTTTTTAAAATTCTATTTAAAAGTTAAAAATAATATTTTATTTAAAACAATGAAAATTTAATTAATTAAAAAAAAAAAATAAAATATATATATTTAAAATTTTTAAAAATAATATTTAAAATTTTTAAAAATAATTTCAAATAAATTTAAAATATATATATATTATAAATCATTTCAAATATACAATTTAAATTTTTTAAAATTAATAATAAATAAAATAAATAAGAATAAAGACAAAACTTAAAAAAAGTAAAAAAAAAAAAAGAAAGAAAGAAAGAAAGAAGGACAAAAGTTTAAAAAAGTAATAAAAAAAATAACAGGGTGTCAGACGAATCTGGCGGAGTCAAATGAATTGGCTCTACCAAAAAATGGAAATTTTTTTAAGTCTCCCATATTTTTAGAAATTGCAGTATTTCATTGGTATTTATACATGTGATGTTATTCTACATGGCTCTACTAAAAAATTATTTTTTTTCCTGGTTGCTGACGTGGCATGTTGGTGGAGCCAAACTCTTTGGTTCCACCAACTTTTACTGTAGATTTTAGGTCATTTTTGTGTTTAATTAAAAAAATGGGTCGTTTTAATAATTAATTAAAATTTTTGGATTATTTTTATAAAAAAAGCCGAGAAAAAGAAGTTGTGAGTTTTATTGAATTTGGTCATTTCCATTAAAATTCATCATTTTCACCTAGAAATCAAAAGAATTACCTTAACCTCCAAGAGGAAAAGGTGACAAGAAGACTATGATGAGTACAAATATCATCTTGCATTCAAGAGAACTGAAGTTGGAGGAGAGAGAAATTTAATCTAAGGCTTGAAATCAATAGGACAAGGTAAGAACATCCAGATTTTGTCCTATTTTAAAGCTTCATATTGTAGAAAAAGCATGAAAATTATCTTAAAGTAGAGTTTTGTTATATAAAGTTTTGTGTTCTTAATATGTTATTGAAGAGAAAGTGATGGAAAACATTGCAGACAAAAGAAAGGAGATGACAAATATGAGAAAAGAAAGTGGCGAAGTTAAGGAAATGAAAATTTTAGCTAAAAAGAGATAATGACTGAATTTTAGTTATTTTTCAAATGAATAAAGTGAATTAGGTGGTAAGTTAAGTGTATTGGTATTTAATAGAAATCATGGCCTAAAGGATAATATATATTTTCAGTTATATTTATTATTATCAAACTCGTAATTTACTCCAATTAACTTAAGTGAAAACACTTCATTTTTCTTATTAAGGAATTGTCATTTGGAGTGTAAAAAATTGTAAAGTAAACTTAAGTGAGTCTCTAGTAAAAAGAAAAATGTGTCACCTAGTTTACATTTAAGCTTTTAAGAGGAAAGTCTTAGAGGAGAGTGATCCTAATTAGAATATATAAGTGAGGATGCTACTTTGTGAGTGAGTGAGGCTTAACTTTCAAAAAGTATAGTGGATTAACTCTCTAAGCATGACCCCACAAACATAAATATTTCAAATTATATAAACAAGTTCTTCGTGTTCATCGATGTTTTTACTTGCAATAGTTACTAGGTCCGACTGTAACTTACCATATATATACCAAGCAAAAACCAACCAACTCTCAAATTGTTATGAATTAAGATTTTAAAATTTAAACTTTACTCATATGATTGTAGTCCTGCGATGAAAAGGTCACGGAATGGTGATTACGTAGTGTTGGTTGATTATGACGGTTATCAAAATAACAGTTTAAGTGGGGCAGAGTTTGGAGTTGATTTTAGTTTTCGAGATGTTATATTTAATAAGCGTTATCAATCAAAGCTATTATGGAAAGAAGTTATTCATGATATAAAGGATTAAGGTAAGGATTGGGAGAGTGGCCCAACGGTGAGATCAATATGGCCTAGCGTGTAACACCCTATACCTAACCCAATCGCCAGGCTTGGGTACCAAGTGTCACGAGAAACCCGAGTCACTTAACAAAATTTTACCCGGTTACTTACCGCCTTAATCTGTATCAAATGGTACACCCATTACTATTTATCAGCATTTAGTCAATTCTAAAGAAAACATCATATTCAAGATTTAAATCCCAATTATATTTTGTCTTGTATAAGTTTTCAATCCCTACAATCGTCCTACTTTATTTAACAAAAATAATTATTTATAATGACTTAAAACTTGATATTTTATTAAAATAAACTTAATTAATCCTCGAGGCATGGCCTTTAAGGACACCCTTCTATATACATGAAACAGCTACCATGCCCATCACTTGAATCTGGCGGTGTTTGGGTTGGTCCCTCCACTTGCTCCTTGAGTCTTCATCTATCTTACATACAAACAGTAAATTTTACAAGTTCAAAATAACTGAGTGAGATCTTGTACATCGATATTCATAGAATACTTCTTAAAATTTGAGAAAAATAGATTTTTTATGCAAATGTAAAACTCCCTAAATTTCTAGGAAAAGCCAATACCTTGTTTTCTCTGAGCTAACTGTCGGTGGTCATAACCACTAGCCATAACTATGTTTTATCAAACAATTATTTCTTATGGGTTTTGACCATGTTTATCGCTATTCTAAACTTTTCTTATACCCTTCATGATATGTCTCATCATTGATGCCCATATTTGCCAATACAAATTAGTGACATCTATTGGTGTTTTAACCAAGGCTTCATTATAATTGCGGATCCTTTCCTTGATCCCTTAATCCACACTAAAATCCATATAGATTTGTTATACTATTTTAACAAAAACCTATTTTTCAACCTAGCCTATGCTTGGTCCTTTTCTTGAATAAAGCCCCTTTCTAATATCCTTATTCGCGAACTTGGATATGATACTTGGCTGACTGAATCAACGCCCCCTTTTTTTCTTAATGAACTCATACCTGTAATGTAACCCCAAAGTACTCATTCAACTTAGTCTGATCTTTTAAGATACTCTAATTAATAGATAGCTCTCAACAAACAATCTCTCATTCAAGTATCCCTTGGGGGTCTCCACCATTAGTAGTTTCACATGGTCGCCCCCGTGCTATATTGCCATGTAGACTTTTGTTTATTCTGTTATTTTTTGGTGGAATTCCTACCCAAGGTACTCATCAGCACACTCCCTCATGTGATCGTTCTTACGAACTATCCCGCTCTACTTAGTCTTGTCTGGACATTCATTTTCTCTGTAGTTTTGTGGCGGACTTTGCCGGTTGAACCATTTAGGAAAATTCTCACCTTAAAGTGATCCTTGACGGACTTACCCGTCTCTTGCTACTTCTTTACTCGCAAAACCTTAGGGTTAGATTCTATTTGATTATCTTACAACTGTACCTAATGGTGGTTTACTTCACCACACACTAGCGGACACATATTAGTTTGATAGTGAATTTGATGTTCAATAGGGACTGCTTAAGGGCCTATAATATTCGACTGTAATATTGACTTGAGAAAAATTGTTAATTTGATGATTTTCAGGTTAAAGGGCTAATTGAAAAAGTTGTAAAAGTTAGGGGTAACTGTATAATTTTAAAAAATAAAAAGGTATAAAATGTAAAGTGAATTGGAATATGAAATGTAAGCTAATAATTGAGGAATTTTACATTTTAGATCAAGACCCTGTTGATATACGTGGAAAAAGAAAAATCACAGATTAATCCTTGAACTTCTGCAACTACTACAATTCAGTTCAGGTAAGTTGTGTGGTTTACAATTTAATATCTATATGAAATGTGTGATGATATAATATGAAATAATATTTATATTTGTTTTATCATTGATGTAAAGTTGTTTGAGAAATATTGATGAATTTAAATACCTGAATTGGATGAACGCGGGATAGAGTATAATCGAGTTATAACGTGTTATGAGGGGATTGGAGTTGAGATTGTTGTGGAGTGATATATATATTTCCTGAGTAGGCCGAGGTTCAGCATTTGTTACGAATTCTCTTGTTATAGTCCTTGTTTTGATGTGTTTTCGGTTAGACTAGCTCTTAAGAGCATCTGGCGTGTTATTGGGTGAATTAGCTCTTACGAGCGATTGTCGTGTTTTGGGTGGAATATTTATGTACTCATATCCATAAGTTGTTCATCAGATCGTGAATCTCTGTATTGTAACTTGTTTAGTGATTTTGATAGTTATAACATGTATTTGAGCTTTGAATTGAACTATACAATTTACCAGGTTGAGATTTTGGATGACAGGGAACACATGTAGTTGGTTTATTATTGAATGATTTATTGTATTACTTCAGTAAGATTTATTGTTTTTGTACGTCAACTTACTAAGCTTTAACGAGCTTACTTGTGTTATTTTTTGTTCTTGTAGATATTTTGAAGGTTAGACAGTTATATTAGCACTCAAGTCACACTATCCATCCGTTTTCAGTAGTTTTTAAACATTTTTTCCTAGGTTTATAATGGCTTGTATAGGATTTTATGTAATGGTATTTTGGTATGTTTGTATCTTGATGTTTATGAAGGACTGTTGGACTTATAATGCTTGCTAGGTAAGTTTTTTTGGTCATTTTTTAGAACTGTTGTGTATGCCATTTTGGCACAAGATGTTGGTTTGGAAATGGTCAATTATGATATGTTTTAGGCACATATAGAATGAATTTTTTGTGCATGGAAATAGGTAATGTTCACATGTTTTGGTAAATGTTAGATTGTTATAATTGTGGTGCCCTTGAATGACATATTGGTTAGTTGATTTAGGATCTTGAAATTGTATATTGGTGTGTGTTTGGATGTTGCTTATGTCCCTTTTATAGTGTGCTTAAATAGGTTGAATGTTTATGTATGGCATGGTTTTGGAATGGCTTGATTATAGGTAAATTTTGGGTCCACACGGCCTAAGACACGAGTGTGTGACTCAGCCATGTGTTATTTGATGAATTTTTAAGGTGCAAGTTAATGAGTTACACGGCCTGACACATGGGCGTGTGACAAGGCCATGTGACCCTTGTTTTGCAAATTTTGCATCTTTTTCCTAAACTTTCCAAACTGTTTCAAATTGGTCCCAAATTGTTTCTAGGTTATTTTTAAGGCTTTGAGGGCTCGATTTGAAGATAGTATACATGTATATGAATGATTTATGATGTGATTATAATATTGAATGATATAAAGTACAAATGGTTCTGATTGTTTAGCAATACTCTGTAACCCTAATTCAGCGAAAGAGACGGGTTAGGGGTGTTACATGTAATAGTCTAATTTTGGGTCCAGTCAGAACAGTGGTTTCGGGACCATAAATCCGATGAAGAAAGATTTATTTTTGTTATATTTCTATGGTCTACAATTTCATGGAATTGTTTTGTGAAAATTTCGTTCGAAAATTTTATCGATTGGGCACTCAATAGGTGCAAAATGTGTGTTCTAGAAGCTAGAGGTGTCTAATTGCTATGAAATTTTAAATTGAAGGTCCTTATATGGTAATTAGACCACTTTTTAATTATATGGACAAAAATGGACATGATTAGGTGAAATTTTAAAGTTTTAAATGAAGGGCATTTTAATCATTTGGCTAGTAAAGACAAATTAAAACACATAAAATATGTCATCTTCTCAATTTCATCCTCCTATAGTTGAATTTGTAGAGTCTCCATAGCTATGGTTTTGGCCAAAGCTTCCAAGCTCAATTGTAAGTCCGTTCTAGCCTCGTTTTAATGATTTTCATGTTTTTATGATCCTTGTAACCTAATCTAGCTATTTCAAGGACTAATTTGAAAGAAAGATAAAGTTTAAAATTTTAACCATGTTACATATTTGTGTATTTTGATGTCTAATGCTAGAAAATTCATGTTTGGTGTTAGATAAACAACTTTTGCTAAGTGATTTTCAGTAAAAATATCAAAAATGACTTATTTGTAAAAGTTGTAAAATAAGTAGTAAAAATGTGATTAAGTGGAAAATATGGGCTGGTATAAGTATGAAAATGGTTCAGCTAGGCTTGGATTTTGAAGAACTTGAATACATTTCATTTTACGAGCCTAGGGACTAAATTGTAAAAATGTGAAACATTAGGGGCAAAAATATAATTTTTCATAATATGATTTTTGGCTAAATTGAATAATATGAGTAGTAAATGAGTTAAATTTGTTATTATAGATCAAGAAAAATGAGGTTCGAACCTAAATCAAGGGAAAAACAAAGTGTTTGACGATTAAATCTAATTCTACTATTTTTGTACCGAGGTAAGTTCGTATGTAAATAATGCATTGTTATGTTTATGTTTTGAATGCTTTAATATTGTATGAATTGTGATTAACTCTCTAGATGTATTGAAAAAGTCTTGACAAGCGAGAAATCCCGATTGAAACTTAGGAATAGAATAAGATACGAGTGACATGTCACTAGGAACCCATGTGTATATGTGATTATGTAATCCGGGTACTGGTATCGTTCGTCCTACCAGTGGCTGGGTAGTCTGGCATGTGTTGTGGATACCTGATAGCTTATGTGAGCAGTACTGTGTAGCTACGTCTTGACTGACAGCTTGTGTGAGTAGGCTCGTGAATAGCTTGGAAATGATCCCATATGTATTATGAGATATGAGGTAGCTTCAGCTACATATGTGGCACTTATGTGCAAGATTTTCGAGTATCTGTTAATATTCCGAGTGTTCAATGGGAATGTCAAAGTTGTGAAAGGATATGGATATGTTGCGAGTTAGTACAGGTATGTACGTAAAACTCATAAGTAATGAGCTCGATATGTGATGAACTCTTGGTGGGATTGTGATTGAGTAAGTTATGACTACGAGATATTGATAACGTTCATGCTAATCTTTTTCATGTTAATTGTATGTTAATTGTGGGGTTCTGATGCTTATTATTTGCTTAGGAACTTACTAAGTTATATAGCTTACTTCCCTTTCTTTCCCTTGTCTTATAGTGTCACCAAGCTAGCTCGGGGTTTAGAGATCTTCGGAGATCCACTCACACTATCAACAATTATTTTGGTACTAATGAATTCAACATTTTGAGTTATGGTATGTATAGGGGACTTGGTCATTTTGTTATGTGTCATATTGATTTGGCCAAATGTGTTGGCTTATATTGGTTAGAATTTCATTTTGTATAAGACCATTGGAAATGGGCTAATATTGGTTATATGTATATTCATAAAATGATGCCTTTCATTAATGATGGGTTGATGTCTTGGTTGTGGATGATTGGTTGTATGTATATGCTTGGATTGGTGCTATGTTATGTTGTGTTGGTGTGTGCATTAAAGGGTGGTAAATAACCTTGTTTTTATCCACACGGGTAGACACACGGGCGTGTGTCTAGGCCATGTGCAACACACAGCTTGTCCCACGGGCATGTGTTTAAGTCATGTGTCCCCTGCACCCTGATTTTTGCAAAGCAGAATGCCCAATATTAAGTACATGGACAGAATCACGGCCGTGTGTCTCAGCCGTGTGAGGGCCACGGCCTTGGACACGGGTGTGTGTCCCGGGCGTGTGAAGTTTGCACTTATTTAATGAAAAATCATAAATTTTAAATCGACCACACGGCCTAGCACACGGGCATGCGACTTGGCTGTGGATTTTCAATTTATTCTTGGGTGACAAACAGAGAGTTACACGAGTTCGAGACATGGGCGTGTGTGACCACACGGCCTACTCACACGAGTGTGTTCCATATCCACACGGGTGAGTGATCCCTGTTTAGTGAAAAATTTTCTAAGTATTGTAAAATTTTCTAAAGTTCTCAGTTTAGTCCCGAACCACTTCCAAAATATGTTTTAGCCTCGTAGGCTCGTATTAGGGATTTTATGACTTAATGAAAAAAGTTTTAATTTGGACGCAAATTTATAACCCGGAATTGTATGTTTGTTCGTGTGATAAGTCCAGTAATACCTCGTACCCTGTTCCGACGTTGAATACGGGTAAGGGGTATTGCATTACAAGTAAACATCAAAATGATCCTAATAATCTAAATAGAATTTATAATGTCCGTAAGTCTGTAAAACCCAAAAGAAACGTACGAAAATGTCCATATTAAACAAAAAGAAAGTCCATAATACTTAAACCAAAATTATGAAATCCGAGCTCTAGAGTCGCCGTCCAATCCTAAGTCTGAGAATCACTTGAAATGAAACAAAAAAAGGTGTGAGCTTTAAGCCCAGTGTGTGTTTAGACCTGAAATCTCAGTACAAACATACAAAAGTAATGGAATGTCTCATAGCATATCTCTTAATATTTCAAATCATATTAGATCTCATACAGATCATATCTTATCATATCATGACATATCATGTCATATCATATCATATCATATCATATCATATCCTACCCCCATCCGTTACACACCATCTTCGACCAGTCAGTCACACTGTATAAGACTACAAGAGTCTACCCAACCAATCACACTAATATGTGGTGGTGTCCACTCATATATATGCAGCTGAGTTGACAAACAAAAATTTGTGGTCTAGTTGTCATATTTGCAGTAGAAATATAGTATAACACTTCCTTTGTCATATCATAACCCACCCCCAAAATACATGCATATCATAATCATACATCATACGTATTTATATCACATATCATGTGGCATGCATACACACATATTTTCATATAGGCCATAACATAGTATATGATTTAATTCTAGCATATCTTACTTACATACCTGCTAAGCTTATTCATATATTGTTACATGCTAAAACCTATGCTTTTTCGGTCTCATACGATGCCTATAGACCCAAATTTTGTGTCCCTCAAATGGCCACTAATCAAGCCCAAAAATTTTCCAAAATGGCTTATACAGCCCAAAGACCTAGCCCGTGTGGTCCACACGGCCTACTCACACGGTCTGTAAAGTTTCACATGATCATGTGCTCCACATGGCCAAGCCACATGGACTGTAAGATTGCACATGGTTGTGTGCTTCACATGGCCTAGCATTCGACCATGTAGCGCACACGGCCTGACACACGAATGTGCGACACTAGGCAATTTAAAAAATAGCCCTTGTTTCACATTTTTTCCAAATTTCAAACAATAAATTGGGTTAGTTTCACCCACCTGATAGAAGAGTTGATCGACCACACAACAATTGCACTCCAAATCCTACAATTATTCATCAACGATAACCATCAATTCTCAAAACCCATCCAAAATAGCACACTTTTCACCCAAAATTATAGCCCCTAAACCGAAATTAAGTGCTTACCACTCAAGAAATCAACGACCCGATTGTGACCTACTCCGTTGGAGAAAGTTGATTGTCACCCCCTTCACGTAGTCAAAACACAAGAACGTATATCACAACCAAGAACAAGGTTTAGGCATAACACAAGTTCTATCTTGTTCAAAGAAAAACAATTTCGAAGTTAAGGAATTGAAATATTTCGACAAACTTACAAAACGTTCAGAATTTTGATCAAATTAACAACACCGTGCACGAACACAAGGGAAAATGGAATGGAAAAAAAGTAAGTACCAGCAAAAAAAGAGATGGGAAAAAGAAAATTTCAAAAAGAAGAAGAAACAAACAAGAAAAAGAGAGATAATGTAATAAGAGAAGTTATTGGACGTGCAAAAAGAAAAGAGGGATTTTAGGAATTTGATTAATCTGATAATTTAACAAAATAAAATAAAATGTCCTATAATCACCTAACCACCAAACTTTTGTAATTTAATAAGCACTCAACTACTAACAAATACAAGTAACAAAAATACTATATATGGTCATACTAAGATTTGAACTAAAAACCCAAAAATCCGCTAAAACTTAACCATTAAACCACTAGGCTCATCATTGTTATAATTCAACAAAGAAATAATTTAAGCCCTAAGACTTAAGCTTAACATAAAGCCAAAATCTAAAAGAAAAATTCGGCAAGGGAATTTAACATAGAACCCAAAGCATACCTCCAAGGCACTTAACCACCATACCAAAGTAAATTACTCAATAATCACACACACACTTATCAATCTAAAAATTTGGGGCGTTACAAGATTCTAAAAACCAAGGAAAAATTTTAAATTTTTAGAAGGGTCATGGGACTTCGTTAACCCACTTATTTATGCCACTAATTGATTTGATAAAAAAAATATCATATCGATTAGAAATTTTAAATACATTACAAATATAATTATATTGACAAATTTAATAATTAAAATTATTTAAATATTAATTATACAAAATATTATAAAAGTGTAAAACTATTTTATCTATGGTTTTATATTAAAATTTATTTTTCTCTCTTTTTAAGTTGGATGCTTAATATCCACACTTGCTACCAAATATATTAATAACAAAATAAAAGAAAAGTGTTGAATTTATAATTTAGTTTATATACTTTTATATTAAAAAAATTTTAATCTTTTTTACTTTCCAGATTTTAAAATTTAAATCTAACTGTTAGCACTATTGTTTTTGTTAAATTTCAGTTAATTACAACGTCATTTTTTTAATTATGTAATTACCAAGTGAATATTTTCTTTTATTTCTGAATGTCCCACCAGTTAATGTAACAAAAAAAATTATAAATATTAACAATTTAATCTCAACTTTGAAATCTAAAAAATAAAAAAAATAAATTTCTAAAAATAAAAATATAAAGATTAAATATTAAAATTTTAAAAAATATAGGGAGTCACGACATATTTTAACCTATATTTATATCATCTAAGTAAGGTACCATAAATATGTGAATTTGGGTGCTGGAATATGATTAAAGAAGATGAAATGCAAAAAGCTTGGCTAAGTGTCTATTTGCTATGACCACTTGATGTTATCTTAAAAGTAGAGTTGTGACAAATGGAAGGGTATCTTTTATAATCCTATTGTTGAAGTTGATAAATCCAATAGTTCACTGTCAGCCACAAAAGAAAAAGAAAAAGAAAAAGGAACTTTAAAACACTAATATTTTATTCCTATTCCTAAATTAGTTTAATTCTTATTCATCATTGGTCGATAATCCTCCTACTCTTTTTACACTTTTTGAAATATAAAAAAGTGCCTATTCTTCTTCACTTCTTCTGCTGTTGATAAGTTCACATTTAGCAGATGGTTAGTCTCATCATTAAGAATTGATATGAAGGTTAGATATGATATGCCCTTCGAATAATAATAATGATGATGGTGATAACCTATACTACTACATAACACTTATCCATTCTTTCTCTATTTCGATTCTAATTTCTTTTACTTTTTTTTTAATTATATAATATTATATTTCAGTTTTACTCCCTATTTTCTATTTAAATTTGAGATTTAGTACTTATTCTTTAATATTTGACATAGTTTGATATTTCAACTTTTTATATATAATTAGTTACTTTAAATATTTTATTCTAATTAAATTGTTTATGTGAATTTCAAAATTTGTTAAATTTATTAAAATTATATGTTAAATTTAAGTCCATTATATTCTTTTTTATTATATAGTTATGTGTTTTTTTTAAAATATCACACCAACAAATTTAATAAAAAAAATTTAATAACATTGATAACTGAATTTAAATTTTTTAAATTCGAAAATTAAAGAGACTAAATCTCTAAAATAAAAGTATTTGCAAGAGCAAACAGTTATAAGAGCCTAAGGGAACTCCCTACCCCCCAAAAAATTGGAAATTTTGAATTCTTTAGAAAATTTTAATTAAGCTCCACAATTTTTATTTTTTTTTGGAAAATTCCATTTCTCCCTTGAAGTTTTTAAGAATTTTTATTTAGGTCCTTTAAATTTTTGAAAATTCTTATTTGTTTCAGAAAAATTAAAAATTTTAATTAGACCCCCAAATTCTTTAAAAAAAAATTCTCATTAAACTCCTAAATTTTTTTTAAAACACTTAGTCCTAGTATCTACCACTAGTATGAGGATTAAATTCTAAATATAGGAAAAGTACAAAACTTAGAACATATTGTATCTTTTAATTTTTACGTTATAAACTTCAAAAAATAATTAACCCAACATGAAGCGTGGAATCACAATAGTAATAATAAAGAAAATGTTTAAATTACAAAATGATACCTAAACCATATACGTTCACAAATTGGTACTTATTTTTTTTTTTGGTCAATGATACTTAAACTATACTTCATTACTTAAAGTGGTACCTAAAAATATACTCCTCGACCTAGATTACCCTAATTGTTAAAAAAATTTCTTAATCAATCACTTTGTAACACGTGACACTTTTAAATTAAAGTTAAATTAAATTAAAAAAAGAATAAATTAAATTAAAATTTTTATTTTTTATTTAAAAAAGTTTTTTTTATTATCTTTTTACACTTTCTCCTTCCCACAATTATTTATTGTCTTTTAATGCACCTTTTTTTAACTGGTAGATAATATTTTTAATGGTTAGATAATTTTTCTTTATAATCCTTTTACTCTTTTTTTCTACTTAACTTCTTCACAATATTAGGAGTTCATACTTTATTATTATTATTTTTTTATTATAGAGGATTATCGAGGACTAATTATTTTATGTAAAGTACATAGAAAAATGGAGAAATTTATTTTTAAGGAAAACAATATATGAATTTTGAATTAGAGTGAGAAAATATCAAAATCATAGATTATAAAAAGAAAAGAAACTCGGTGGAATCTGAATTTTTCTGTCGAAAATTGAGTTTAGATAAATTTTTGAACAAATTCTTAAATTTTTCATCATCGAATTTCTAAGTAAAGAACAAAAAAATATATATATATTTATAATTTTTTTCAAGGAAATAAAATTTAACATTACTTTATGTTTTCTAGTTAAAATTGTCACATGTCATAAATTATTTGAATAAAATTATTTTTAGTAACAAGAAGAATATAAATAATGGAATTTAATTTAAAAGCTACTTGTAAATAAAATAAAATTTAAGTACCAGAGTTTAGATATATTTTACCGTTTAAGTCTAAAGAGAAAGTAAAGTTTAATTAATTTTAGTGCTTGATAAAACAGAGTTGCAAGCACTCAACAAACACTTGGCTGCCGAAGTTTTTGTCATCCCTATCACTTAAACCTTCACTATTAGTTTCTTTTATAATTATTCACTATCTTGAAACTTCACTCATCGCCTCCTATCTTTCAATTCCTTTGATAAACTTGGTTTACACTTTAACATTACTTCATGATATCCGCATCAATGAGACCTCATCCATGTTGATCGACTAAAAAGAATACGTTCTACTACCATTAAGAAAAGAATTAAAATATTTATAAACTTAACTATCATAATATAAATAATTATTATTATCAGTTTTGTTATATCTTTTTTAATTAAAAATATTTAATTGAATTAATATCACGAATCAATTAAATATTAACTCAGTTAAAAAAAAAACATATTTATACAGGATTGTTATACTATAAAAATATTCTTATTTTTTTATACTTTTATATAAAACCAATAAAAATTAACAAATGATTTTTCTATTTTACAAAATGAAACCTAATAAAAAAATCACTTTCTTATAACTCCACCTTTTCCACCAGTCTGGCTACCTTTTCCACCAGTCTGGCCTCTAGTTTCACAATGAGGCTATGCACTACGAGAGACCTGGCCAATTGCAACCCTTTTCTAATGCCCCATAATTCCGCCAACTATCAGACTTGCCAATCTTCAGCAAACTCAACTACCATTGTAATCTTGAATAAGACCCTCCACTGAAGCTAAAATCGAGCTCGACATAACACCTCCACCGCAAGCTTGTATCTTACCTTGAAGAACCCTTTTATTTCCGCACTTCCATAAACCCAAAAGTACGGTTGTGAAAAGAACGTCCCAAGGGACTGTTAAAGACATCACACGATCTTATCGGGAATTATGCTAGATCTAGATACGAAAATCCACACTAAAGAAATACAAGTGTAAGTCCATCTCTCTCATTTCACTCCAAATCTCCTTTGCTATTGAGCAGTATCTCAAATTATGGTCAATGGACTCGACCTCAGTACCACAACTACACAAATCATCCATATTCATGTTTTTACGAGCTCCTACTTGGTTTGTAGTTAAACAATCACCAACCAAATGAAGAAACGAATATGGTTTGGACAATTTAGCCTCCATTTCGATTCGGTTAGCAGAGTAAGCTGAACCAACCGAGAACCTACCACTGCTTTCATGAACCCAAAAGTAAGAGTCGTAAACCACTGAGGTATTTGGTTAGCCAAAATTTCCATTATGACCTCATTTGGAAGAGCATTCTCTACTAGTTCTAGCTGCCAAATCCCCAAACTATCAAGAAGCTCATCTATTGATTCGAATGATGGCACTAAATTGCCAACCCGATCTGCTTCCAAAAGGTGGAAGAACCTTTCCCTTCCAGTTCCCCAGTTCCTTCAAAATCTTATCTACAATATACATGTCTCCCTAGTGATCTTGCCATGGATAATGGGAACACCATGATACATGCCAAGATTATTAGTTAGCAAAATACCGCTAGCATTACTAAAAGAAAGAGCTTCATTGCTAACCACATTCAGAGAGAAATAATTTCGATTCAAATAATAACAATAATAGCCCAACCTGACGCTTGACTAAACCTCCTGCAAACAACCCTTGATAATTTCCATTTGCGCCATATTTTCCTTCACTTGAAACTTTATATGGCAAACCATAACTCTCTTTCAACCTAATCTAAAACCAAATGTGATAACTTCTTCATAACCATAATGAATAAGTAGAGGGAAAGTGGGACTCCATGTCACAGCCCTTGCTAAGGAGTGAGTTCACTCATCACCTGCCCATTTCAGATCAAAACAATCTTACTATATTGGACATAGAAGATAATCAACTCAATCAATTTCTCCAGTACTCGGAAACCTTCCAATACTGTCTTCAAGTTTAAGAAACCTCAAATGAGATTATCATATGCCTCGTGTAAATCAATCTTCAACACCGACACACCCTGTCTTCCCCGCATACTCATCATAGAATGAACAACTTCTTGTGTAATCAAGATGCCGTGCTTCTACCGACTAGAAAGCTATTTTGAAAAGGTCTGATAATACGTTTAGAGAATTGGATGTAATCTGTTAACAATAGTCTTAGCAGCACCTTATAAGGCATTAAAAAGACTGATAGGCCAAAATAACGAAATTTTATCCGCTGTTGCAGACTTAGGAATCAACGCTAAGAAGACCCATGCTAAATTTGCATAAAAAGGACCATCTTCCATTGCCCTACTAACAAAACTAAACAGAAAGTACCTTTCACCGCTTCCAATGCCCCTATGCAAGAAAATAAGCAAAATACCAACCGACCCAGGAAATTTCAGACCTTTCATCGAAAATAACGCTGAACGAACTTCCTCCTGTGAGACTTCGACGACTAACGATTCCTTCTCACTTGCATTCAGAATACATTGAAATTGCGCGTAATAATGTTGAAGAGCCACAACATCCTTCCATTTAAACAGATTATCAAAATAACACATGATTTATGAAACTTTAACTTTGATCATTTTAACCAAAACCCAGATTTTACGTAAATAAATGTGTCATAATCTACCACTTAAACTCGGCTCACTTGGAGATATGCATCAAACTGATACCTAGCAAGTAATGTAAATACATTTTCAATTTCAGCGAAAAATGTACTGACCTAAAAAATTGTTTCTCCCTCTGAATCCTATTCAATCCAATTTGATTAATTCAAATTTGAAAGTTAAAATTCTAAACCTAAGTTAAAATTCGAAACCTAATCTGACTAGAATCTAAAGTGTTCCAATATCAACCAGTCTGCCCCCATAAGACATGGAAAAGAAATGAAACCCTTTCTCTTCATTTCATTAAAATAAAATGAAAACCACAAGATGAATCGCCATACCTTCTAGAAATGAAATTTAGACGACAATTCAACCAAAAAAGATACGAGTATAGGAATCTGTAACGTTCAAATTATTTTTTATGAACCCTGTCAAAAATTTTGCTAGAGTATTATCAGTCACTTAGGATACTCCAATGTAGTAATAGACAGACGCAGAATAACAAAGATGTACGTAGGTTATCTAGACAGGCCTTGAACAGCTTATTCATTTTTTTACTTTCCTCCAAAGTAGTACCGTGCCTTATCAGACAACCCCTATAGGGGTATGAGTTTATGTGATAACTGTAGGTGCAGATCGGCCAGTGAACTCCAACATTTTAGAAAGTTTTAGAGCAACCTCCACCTGATATCAAAAGCAAGAGTCAGCCTAAAATATATAAGTGATCTCAAGCGGATTTGGGATCAATTTAGCCAAGTTCAAGGATGCTCACAAGAGGAGCAAGCGCTTCTTGGGAATCTCTTCCAGTTTTTGATGAGTCCTTTTCGTATTGTTCAATGTAGAGGCGGATAGTTGCACCTTCTGAACCAGTTCCAGAGAGACGGAAAACCTATGCATAGGGAGTAAAATCAAATAAATGATGTTTCAACTAAAGCTGCTACAGATAAACTCTAGAAATATTTTTCACTGCACTAGAAAATGACATGATCTACTCAAACACTTTTTCAGTAAATAAGGAAGTTGACTTACCAATCGCGATCCATCCTCGAACAAAAACCGAATACCCTGGTGCTTTGAAACAGAGCCATCAACAGGATCCTTGTATTCAAATTCATCAGCATTGACAACATTTGACACATCTGAACGAGCCCCCTTCACAATACTGCATGCAAAAAGAATATGAACATCAAAAGAAACTAAAATGTTTAACAAAGGAAAATTTTAGGCCTAATAAATGCAGACGCAAATAATTTTAACAAGATTTCCCAATTTCTTTCCTCAAATTTAATGGTCAGCATCTAAGTACATGGACTCACGTTCGGGTGCCCAATATGGATATTTATCCAATGGTCAAACTTATCATTTGCTTAAAACTTTGGACTCACAAAATCATCTAGAAAGTGTCCAAAATAAGAAACAGATACAGGAAACCAACCCTGTGAAAATCCACTTGCACTAAGCCCCAGGATCAACTTTAATTATTCAAGCAATCAAAAAATACAGTGCAAGAAGAGCATGACATTCATCCACGAAACTATAAAACAGTGGCATAATCCAGTAAGTGGTTTAGTGGTTCTAAAATGGCATGCATACATACCTATTGATTTCATCAAGAGATGATTGCAATTTGACCAGACAGGCCATTAAATCCTTTGCTGCACCAGCATCCACATTCTTCATCAAGCAAAGTAAATTAGTTAATACTCTCCCAATTCCTTTATGGCCAAACATGGAAATGAACTACAAAAATGCCATACCTCATAGTCATATCGAGTGTAATAGTGTCGACCATAGATAGCCCAATGCTGACGAACTATATCCTCAACAGTCACAAGCTTATCCCCATTGAGATTTTCCTTATTTTTAAAAGCAAGTATTGAAAGCCAAGCCAAAACAGCCCAAATTCCATCTTTCTCACGTATATGGTCAGAGCCTGCCCATTAGAATGTTTTGTAAGTTTCTCATGGTTCCAAGTGTATACTTCATGTTCGGAGCATCAAACACTTACCAGTTCCAAAACTTTCTTCTCCACAAATCGAACATAATCCAGCATCCATTAAGTTGCCAAAAAATTTCCAGCCGGTGGGTACCTAGCAAAGAACAGATAAATAGCTACCTTATAACAATAAAAATAGTGGCCAGAAGGAAAATTATCAAAAAAATTCATTTTCCGTGGACTACCTCAAAAAATTTTAAGTTCAAGTTCTTGGCAACAACATCGAGGGCAGCTGAAGTAGGCATACTCCTACAAGCAGCAAATCCAGAAAATGAATCTTAAATTTCAATTTCAGAGGAGATGATTATAATTTAAAACAAGTTTATCAGAGTTTGAATTGCACAATAGATTTAACAGATATTGACAATTTTACATCTTAATTAAATCCAAAACATTACTATTGGAGATTCAGTGAGTTCTAAGTGCTTGAAGAAACATGTCATGTAGGCCAGAAGACAAACCACTTTTCTGAAATTTGCAGTTGAAATTTAAACTTAAGATCTCACAAAAGGATGATGACGATGATGATGGTGGTTGTTATTGTTATTGTTGTTATTGTTGTTATTATTATTATTATTATTATTATTATTATTATTATTATTATTATTACCTGAACATGTTGAAGGGAAAAGATACAAACACATTTCACCTATTCTGTGCGCCTTGTAAAGGCTTCAAATGTAGAATCACCTTTCTTTTTAAGCTTCAGAGACAATAAGCATGTCGGTTGTTTAAATTTTATAATCTTTATTGTCAATGAATCCTACATGATTGATAGTTAAAGAACCAACTGGATACTTGCACGAGTAGAAATTATATGTTTCGATAGGAAGCAGGTTAAAAACTAAAAATATAAAGCTAAACAGTGCAATAAAAAGACCTGGCAACTCCCTTCAAACCAGAAGAAAAGTAAGGAATTGCATCAACGGCATTGGCAGCAATGATGGCAACTGAATCTGATGGAGTGACAAAGAACCTAAAATAAAAAGTTATAAGAGAAAACTCCAGGAAGTGTAATTATTATATGATGTTAACTAGACTTCCTGGACAGTATTAGTACCTTTTTCCCAGTATCATGTTACGATCAGCATCACCATCAGCAGCAGCACCAAGCTCTGGGGGGTCAACTACAGAGTCCGATTTTCCTAATCCCATTCGAGCAACTAACTCCTTTGCATAAGTCAGATTGGGATCAGGATGGCCACCTCCAAAGTCCTCCTGGTTTGCATTGAGTCAAAGCATTAACAAAGAAAAGTGTGATCTATTCAGCTAAAAAAAGATGCAACATATCATCAGACTCTAAAATTCTTCAACTTTAAAAGACCTTGGGTACACAGTTCAACAGTGAGCTTTCTTGTGCCCCAAGCTCTTCCACAAAAATGCGATGAGCATAAGCTCCAGCAACTCCATGCAGTGCATCATAGCTTCAATACAAGGAGACAGAGTTACACTTTTCAACCAAGAATATAGTTTAATCCAGAGAATCAAAAGAGTCCTGTGCTTAAAAACAAAAGGCTTATCAACATACCAGAATGTAAAATTCGAAGAGGAAAGCAGCTTGCGAATAAGCTCGAAGTCAAAAATTGACCTGAACATAGAGGCAAAAGGATTTAGTATTTAGACTGCTAGCATATGCTGCCAATTTTAAAACCCTGACACTCTCAGAATAAATAAATAAGGATATGAATAATATGAAGAGGAATTATGTCACAACTCACAAGGTTTTAGCCCATGCAAATAATTTTCTAGGGGCTTTCAAGTTTCAAATTATAATAACAATTTCCAATCAAGGGACATAGACAAGGACATGAGAGAAGAACAAAGATCACTATTCGAAAGATACTGCTAGTCAATATATATTAGATAGGAGTCATTCAATTGAAGAATAACTTACTTCATCAGTTTCACATAGTCACCTGCTGAATCAAAAACCTCAACATCAAACTGTCCCTCAGGCCCCAAGAAGTTTGCAACACCAATTGTACTAATGTCTATCTGGATAATGCAACATATTAACAAGATTAAGTTACAGTAAAAAGATGAATAAAAATACTGTTCTAGGCAAGCAAGACAAACATTTGGTAGATCTTCAGCAATCAAGTATTCTGTTATTGTTTTTGTGTTCTCAAAGATCTTATCAGTGATAGCCTCTGGAGCAGGTCCACCATTTTCCATGTTGTATTTAATTCCAAAATCCTGTGACAAAGACACAAAAGCCAAAGCAATCATACATTTTTCAAATGTTGCATGCAAAAACAGTTTTTAGACAATATAAAAATTCAGCTCCGCCCTACCTCATGAGGACCGCCAGGGTTATGACTAGCTGTCAAAATAAAGGCACCAGTTGCTTTGGATCCCTGGAATTGAAATTTGTAAGCAGAACCTTAATGTTGTCAAAACTAAATCATATTGAGTAGCTTCTCACAACATAATACTGAAAAAGCTGATAAACGAAAAATAACTAGATAACGCACTAGCAGCAATATTACTCACATCGACACCAAGTCTTTCACGTATTACAGCTGATACAGCAGGAGTTGAAAGCAATCCATTTTGACCAACCCATACACGTCTTACTCCATTTGCAGCTGACATCTTAATTATTATCTGTCAATTTAACACAACGCATTACCTCACTGAGCAATTTGTACAATGGTTAAGGACTTATTACCAAACGACAACAACATTGAAGACATTATAATACAAGAAACCACTAAAAAGGCCCTCAGTTGCATCCAGTTAAAACATATGAGTTTCAATTCGGGAACAAAAGTTCCATAAGAATGATTGGACAAACCAGAAACACCTACTATATACACTGCACTGAGTACATAGAACATGTTAAACTAGCCAAGTGTAAGTCCCCTTAGACATGGCCGCCACAAATTCATTCGTAAGTTGAAGCCTGAATCTCTTAAATGACCAAAGTACACTACAGAAGTCCATATAAAGAACAATTATTTGCCATTGACAGAACAAAAATTTCAAAGAGCACCCGTTTAAAAAAATAGCAAAAAATGTTTTTTCTCTCCTAAGATGGTACAGTTTTATGACAACCATTTAGGTTCAAAGTTAAAGTACCTGAATAGCATCCTTTGAAAAATAACGACCATCACCAGAAACAACAAGTGTAGCACCTATAACCATGAACAAACATAAGAGGAAAGCCATTGTAATCCATTGAATATAGGTCATCAAGAAAAAGAAATGTCACCAATGAAATGAAACAAAACAAAAATGAATTCCTAACATCAGTTTCTTTTCTTTAGATGATTCAAAATCATCTCTCAAGATAAGAAACGGACTTCTTCCCAATAAAGTAATAAATTACCAAAAGAGCTCGTGAAGAACTAAAGAAATTGAGTTGAATATACTCTACAATAATCATGCCAACAAACTAAAACTGCATGTTATCATAGCATTAGATGAGGCCTTAATGCTAGAAATTGAATTAGCAGGCAACACAGAAATACACCATAGCTGTCTATACGCATAAAAATACCAATATTCTTGGTGTTCTTATCAGGTGTGGAGGTAAATATCTTAAATCTGAGCTGTGGTGCTCTTAAAAGGGGTTAGGATAAAAGTCTTTAATCTGAGCCACGGTGCCCTCCTTTTTTTCACATACAGAAAAATATTCGTAAACAAGAAGTGTGTATCTATTAGTTTCAAGATTGATAGTATAACTCTACTATTGGGTGTGGTATAGCCACCTAAACCAATGTAGTCAAGAAGCATCCCTAGCAAGAGAGGTGAAGGAAAATTTTGGCAAAAGCCTTGTTCCAAACAAGGTGAGGCAGCTTTATCAAGGCTCACAAAGGCAAATTCCCTTTGTTTTCTTCACAGTAAAAACAAAATTAAGAATATAAAAAACTAGGAAGAGTTTTCTGCAAGTGGTTATATTGTCAGTTCATAACCTAATGTTTGAGATGAAATTTTAGAATAATTTTAGTTAAGACTTGGTAATTTTAATACATTCAGCCATGCAGTGCTGCCTGTTATATATATTCCTAAAACTAGCACTATGCTCCTTAGGCAATACAAGGGTCCTAGCAGCTTTAGCACTTTACACCTTTGATCACATATACCTACGTATCAGCAGGGTCCAGCAGCTCCCCTCCCTTCTTCCCTCTATTACTTTTCTAAAATTTCTTCAGAAAGATAAAAGTTAAGTGTCCAAAAAGGCTTAAAAAAATCAGAAAAAGTGAAAAAGAATTTAAGGATCCCCAGGTCCCCCAGGATTCCTGTCCAATATAAGGCTATACTAATACGGACTGCAACAGTTGAAAGATTGAAGAAAATATAATATAAAGTTACCATGAATTACTTTAATTAATAAAGCTCCTTGCATTAGCTGTTCGGCACAAAGATTTTCATAGGTAAAAAGAAAACCTAGTAACTTACAAAGCTCCAAAAACCAACCGTACTTTGAAGACAAAAAGACCAAAATAAAATCAAGCAAATGATATGACCAGACTATTGTCTCTGGATGACATGAACTAAATATCTTTCAAGATAAAACTAGAACATTTTGTTGAACTACCCAAAGAATTGAGCATATATCCCAAGTATAATTAGGGCAGATACATCCTTTTCATAAGAGTTTCCCTAATATAACAAAGCACACAATCTAAGCAAGCCTCACATAAATGGATGTACGTAAAGTGAATCCTTAGTTCCAAGATCTTAAGAGCATATTTAAAGAGCCACATTATGCCTCTAAATATTAAAAAGTACAAATTATCAAGTACATTTAGCATACAAAAAGGCATAGCATCAACAAAAACCCTTACCTCTAACTTTCTCTGGTGTAAGGGCATTGAATGTTGACTGAACGAAATTTTGCAAATAATGAGGCTGAATGAAAACTTTCACCTGGACAGTTCAAAACACCACAGTATACAATTAAAAGAAAAACATGTAAATCAATATGCAGAGGAATGCTGTAAGAAAATATAGAAAACTGTCTATGTTCCATATCACTCAAGGTGCAAATAACCTGAACTTTGACACGGATTTTAGCAACATGTAAAAAATGGACTTCAACAATGAAGGCAACTGTTAATCTAATTACCTATCATGCGTAAGAACACTGTAGAGAATACTAGTCAAACAATATAAGTAAGACCTTAAGAACTATTAAGTAGTATTAATTTTTTAGCATCAGCTCCAGAGTATTAAAAATTGAAAACCATAACGGTCAATAGACATCCAAAACATAAACAATTAGGAATTATATAATCATTTAAATATAAAAATACGATCTAAATATAAAACAAACCACCAGAAACCATATAAATATAGTTATTAGATTCATGAGAAACTATGAGCTGAAAAGGAATCAAGCATTAAAATTTTATCTGAAAAGGAATCAAGCATTAAAATTTTATCTCAAAAAAAAAAAAAAAAAGAACTAAATTTAAATAATGAATGGACTTGATTCAGATCCAGAATAGAAAAGAAAAGGAAAATAGATCATAATTAAGTTAAAACTTCAAATAGCAAATTGATCAGCACCGAAAATGATAATATCCTTGCCTCTCTTCGGTTACATGTTATAGAAGTACATCTTAATCTATGAAAATGAAGTTCAATATATAGTTTACGAGATCATCTAATTCAACGAGAAGAGCTTGCAGCAGGCATCAATCAAACGGATTAAATTGATCAAAAATTAAATCGGAGTGATATAACAGGAGATCGAGATATCGGATAACGATCAAAGTAAAGGAAATGAAGAAGGACGATTAAGAAGCAAAAGGAACCTTCTTACGGAGGCCAGAAGTTCCAGGCTTCTGGCCGTCGATCGGCGTCGTCGAGACTTTGGAAACCTTGAACACCATTTCTTTGCTTTCTACGACTACCATGCAACTCAATTCAATCAATGCCAATCTCTTAACCCTTGATAAATAAATATGTAAATATTAAAAAAAAAACGAAAATAGAGAGGGAGAGAGAGCTCACTCGTTGGAGAGATCAAAGTGAAATGCGTTAGTTTTGAGAATAAGCTGGCAAAGTGAGGAAGTGACCCGTATTACCTTCTTTTTAATAATATATTGTTTCTTTTTCTTTTTTGATATGAAGTGAAAGAAACGCGAACGGTGAAGATTGAGGCCAGGATGAGACTAGATAGGGGGCGATTTGAAACCTCACGTATTTTCCCTTGTTTGGGATGAATAAACGAGATCTACTTCAAACTTTTTTATTCCACAATTCACGTCTAAATTTTATAGGAATTTGATATGAGAAATCTATTCGTTAAGCATGTGCCGTTAAAACTGATTTAACCCTCAAATCAAACTAATTTAATTAATGAATCGATTAATTGATTTAATTTAGGGTTAAAAGATTGATTAATAATTTTTAAAAGTTTAATTAACAGTTAATTTAATTTAAAATCAATTAATTAATCAAATTTAATAATTAATATTATATGTTTACCAGCTCGTCACTATCCACCCGGACCTAGGCCCTAAACATTAACCCACTCTCAAATAAATCCAATCCACTAAAAATAAACTCAAACACCAACCCAAGTCCCAAATATAAAATTTTAATTTCTCCTAAACCTAAAAACAATGCACACGGTAATACACCAACTACCTAATCTAAAATCTCCAAAGTCTCAAAATCCCTACTGTTAGTCACCACCATCCGACGTCCACCAGTCACACCATCCGACATACACGAAGTCACCATTATCATTTGACGTTCGTCTGCCATCGATTTCGACTTCACCCAAAATCCCTAATCGAAAATCTCTCAAAATCCCTGACCCAACACAGTGACCGATGACGCACCTCCGATTTTGACTTCACTCACCACCGTCCGACACTCACCTTGAATTTTTTTAATTTTTTTTACTGAAATGGATTTTCTACTACTTTTTTATGGAAAAAATTTCCATTCTTCGATATTTCTGCAATTTTGTTGTTGCTTCTTTGTTCTCAACATGTGTTTGTGAATGTAATTTAGTAGAAAGGTTAGACCATATCTGCTGCTTCTTTTCTCTGCTGTTTCTTTATTTTGCAATTCTTGGATTTTTTACATCTGCAGGTTACTGACCATGCACCTTAAATACAAATCGAAACTTTACATTCATCTTTGAATGCATTCCCAATTCTAATGTTAATAACAATCCAATGTTGATTTTATACTATAATGTATTAAAATAAATGCATAATATTATCTAAAATACATTCAAAACATTGAAAAAATGATAAATAAACTTTTCCAAGTTAGAAGATAAATAAAATGCTTTGAAAAAAATCGGTTAATTCGGTTAACCGACTGAATTAACTGAAATATTTCGATTTGATTAAATTTTTTTGAAAAAATTTTGGTTCGATTAACAGTTAAAGGATTAAAAACTTTGGTTAATTTTGTTAATGGTAGTTCAATTCGATTAATCGATTGTTTAACCGTTTGAACATAAACGAATAAATAACACCTACGAAATAATGTTAAGTCTTGCTTAGATCACTCCTTTGGAACCACATTGCTCACACCGGAACATAACTAATCTGCAATGGTTTAAAAGGGAGTACATGAGCTTTACAAACTCAAAAAGCTCAATGAATGATTAGAATAACTACCATGCAAACATGTCATCATGCATTATCGAAACAACCATTCAACACAATTACAACATTTCATACTTTAGTACCATATTACCTATTCCTGCATTAGTCATTGGTTCATTTACATAGTAATCACATACACATTTAGGCATATATTACATTACATATAATCAAATTTAAAGATAATTTGGCACTTGAGCTATGAAACATAGAAGTGGACTTTATAACCATACATTGGATACATTGATCTCCAATATACAAAATGACTCGTAGAGTCAGAACATATCCCAAAAAGTGTAGCATACAACTAGCACTCTCTAACACACTAAACATGTCCTGGTTAATGGAGCTTAGCTCACATTCCCTTATCTCTCCAATCTGTCCCGAGCCTTAACGCCCCAAAAACACAACACAAAAGTGAGCACTCACAATCCTATGGCATGCCAACTATATCCGACGGTCTTATAAGGTCACAAGGCCAAAATATTCGTTACTAAAAACACATATTACTTACCGTTTTCTGCACTTTTTTATTGCATATTCACATTATAAGCACAACATAATTTCTGTCATTTAACATGCATAGCACATCCACATTTCCACTTTCACAATAATCATCACAAGCGTATAACACATGTCATGGCATCGCATTTTAGTTCTCATTTTCACAACACATAAGCACATATTTCACAATCTAAACATGGGTATGAGAAAACGTACACTCGAAATTTAAAGTAGGGGTTTAGGCTACTATTAAATTCCCAATTAACGTGATGAATTGTGTCTACAAGCAGTAATTCCAAACACTCACCAATTACGTTTTCATTAAGACGCCGAGAGCTCAAACTAGCCTTTCCTTAACTCGTAGAAGGTTTTAACGAATTCGAAGCTTAAACACAATAAATCACACAACAATACAATCAACAATCAAATAAGCACTCACCTTAAGCAATCAAAATACAAGCCTCAGCTAAGTTCTCATGTAACCGAAACCTTCGACATAGTAAACTTGAGATTCACATATCTCAGCCCATACTTAATATTTTTGCCTAAAATTGATTCCATTCATATAATTATTCATCTACAAATTATTCTCAACCTTTAAACTACACAAAACTATCCAATTCATAGTTTCGAAAGTTCTTAACATGTTATGGCAAATTTCACAAAAAATTCATTAAATCCTTAGAAATCTTTAACAAAACTTCAAAGTAAGTTTATAAACCTTCTAATCTCATCAAAATCAAAACTAATTGAAAAATACTTTGAAACCATGTTTTTACTAAAAAAATCCCAAAATCTACCATTAACGATCCAAATTTTGGCTTTTATTTAAAATATGCAATTTAATGGTTAAAAACCCAGTTTAAAGGATCAAATAACATAAAAACTAATAAGGAATCGAATCATTACATTAGTTGATGAAAAATTGAGCGTTTGATTGAAACCTTGAAAAACTCAAAAGTTCAACAATGGAGAAATCTATAGTGTTCTTTAGTGTTTTTTTTTTAAATTCTATGGAGGTTTATAGCTTGGGTGATGATAGAAATCAATAGATTAAAGTTTAGGAATCAAAGTTGTGTGAAAAGAGCTTTTGAAAAAAATAGACAGCCACAAAAATAAAGGGTTAAGAGACTAATGTGACTAACCTATAGGTAGAGGAAATATTAGGTTTGTAACGCTTTTTTCCCATATCCAATGCCAGGACAAGGTTCGAGGCGTTACTAGACTTAAACGTAAACAAACATACTAAACCGAGCCATATAATTTCATCCAATTTAAAACCATCAACATTCAATAATAGTATCCCTATTATAGGCCTATGAGGCCCAAAACAAACATTGAAAGCAGTTTGAGACTAAATCTGTAACATCCCAAAATAGGATCTAGTCGGAACAGTGGTTTCGAAACCACGGATCCAAGGCGAAGAAAATGTATTTATTAATATTTTCGGTGTTATGGCATGATTATGTAGATGCATGAAAATTTTGATGAATTGATTTCATCGATTGTGAGCCTAATTGTGAAAAAGGACTAAATCGCATAACGTGCAAAAGTCCAAACTAGATGGAAAAAAGAGTGTTAAATTGTCATGAAATAATTTTGGAGGCTTTTAAAGGGAAATTAACCGCTTAAAAACAAGGGTGGTCGGCCATAGTAGTATAGGAGACAAGAATTTTGGTTTAGGTGAATTAGGTGGATTTATTTGACTTGAAATATTATAATAAAGAAAAGATGATATCATACTTCATCTTCTCTATTGTACCATTGAAATTTTCAGAAAAGAGAAGGGTTTTTGAAGCCTTAAATTTTAGCAACTCATTACTCACACAAGTAAGTGATTTTCTTGATAATTTTCGTACTTTTGGAATCCCCTTTGCATGGGCTTGTTAATGAGGGGACTATTGTCCAAAATGGTAAAGGTTATAGGGAATTTCCTTGAAAGGGTTTATGAGGTTTTCTGAGTTTTCATGAAAGAAATGAGTCTTAGTTGTTAGATAAACAAATTTTATGAAGGGTGTTACCATGAAAACACCTAATTGAACCATTACACAAAGTTTGCAAAAATTGGTAAGAAATGTATGAAATAGATGGATTTATAAGATGCCATAAGTAAAAAAATTATTAAGCTAGGCTTGAATGATTAGAAAATTAGATAAAAATAAAATTACGAGCTGAGGGTAAAATCATAATTTTAGCAAAGTTCGAGGGCAAATTGGTCATTTCCCCTTAGGATGAGGTATGGGCTAAAAAGAAATAAAATGTGTGTTGATAGAGTTATTTTGCTGATATATAGATCTCGAGAGACCAAATCCGAAAGTTGACAGAGGGAAACGGAAGGTTTCGGAGTGATCAAAGCCTAAATTCGAAACGATTCCCAAGTAAGTTCGAATAACTCAAAGTAGACCTTTAAGGTACCTAAAATGTATATACTAGGTTGTTGTAAATGGTCATTGAATATATAATCTATGAGATTTAATAAAGTAAGTAAATATAAGGTGTATAAGAGTGTTCCGGTTGAATGAATAGGGTTATTCGATGGAATATCTCAAAAATGAATTGACGGTCTATCCCAGACGGGTGATCCTAAAGTGATCTAGCCTCCCAAAGAATAGGAGTGCATTAAGGATTTATCCTGGACAGGTAATCCGAAGCAGGATCTAAATTTAGCTTGGACTGGTAATTCAAATCCGAGCTCGTTAGAGTATATGTCGTAGTAAGGGGATTTAGCCTAGACTGGTAATCCTGACATTTACTCTATGAGTTTGTATTACGGGGAATTTGGCCTATTTTAGCAATCCCATCATAAGATGCGAGGTTCACGGGAGTGCGCACTCAAAATGATCACTTGTATAAATTGACGGGAAATAAGATATCCATCGGAAAATCGAGAAATTCAATGAGACTAATATGAGATGTAAATTGGGAATAATGATGTGATGAACTCATCTAGACATGGTATTATCTTGTTATGCCATGAGACTAACTTAATGGTTGAGTGCATGTGATAGGAAATCTAATCTATACTTGTTTGGATTGAGTATATATTATGGTTACATGCTATATAATCAGTAAGTTGACTTTCCCATTATCCGGACTTACTAAGCATGTTAATGCTTACCCATTTCATTTTCTCTTGTTTTACAGCACTCGTGGACTCTTGAGGATTGGAAGACGGTTGGAGCGTTGATCACACTATCGACCTAATTCTATTTTGGGTATATGGAAGCTTTTATTTTGTTATAATGGCATGTATAGGACATTTCGATTATTTTGCTTGATATATGTCATTAGTTTAGCTAAAGCAATGACTCATGAATGTGTTATTGATTCATTTTGTATAAAGCCATGGTTATTGGTTAATACTCATATTGGAATATTGGTATTGTAGAATGCCATGTAGGTTATTGTTGGCAAGAATGGCTTGAAGGCTTGGCAAATAGCCTGTTTTGGCCACACGGCCTGAGCACACGGGTGTGTATCTCGGCCGTGTGACTTCATCAAATTATGACCAATTGGTTAGAGAGCTCCACAGGCTGAGGACACGAGCATGTCATGGCCGTATGAAGGATACAGGCAACAGACATGGCCGTGTGCATTGGCCGTGTGATTTCTTTGTTTTATAGCTAAGTCAGCAGTATGCTCTATAGGCCATAGACACGGGCGTGTCATGGCCGTGTGAGGAATACGGGCCACAGACACGGGCGTGTGTTCTGGTTGTGTAAAGTCTGCACTTGATTTTTAAGCAATTGTGAAATAAATCGACCACAAGGGTGAGTTATACGGGTATGTCCCTAGGTGCTTAGGCCGTGTGAGACACACGGGCCATCAGCACAGCCGTGTCGAGTGGTTCGTACGGGCATGTACCCCTGTTTTAGTGAAAATTTTCTTAATTCCTTTAATGACTCGATTTGTTCCTGTATGAGTTTCTAAGTATGTTTCGGACTTCGTAAGCCCATATCAGGGATATTATGAATGTTTTTATTTTTGAACGTCTTTGTATGTGCTAGGTAATGCCTCGTACTTCATCTCGATCTTGGGTACGGGTAAGGAGTGTTACATTTATTGGTATCAGAGCTACGGTTTAGTCAGTTCTCGGGCTAACGTAGCATGTATTGAGTCTAGTTATACATGCCATTATACAAGTGATGATAGTGTAACATCTCCTAACCTTTTTAATTGTGTTTGAATATAGAAAATGTCTTTCGATCAAGCTCGAGATGAGTCCGAGGGAGCCGAGAGCTATGCTCCAGCTTTCGTACAGAGAAATAACTCTAGTTGTAGTAAAAGGCCCATGTCTGAGGGCCGAGAAGAGGCGAAAGCTGCCTTTTTCGAAATGATGGATGAGTGGTTCGGGGAATATATAAGAAATCGTCCTGAGATACCCCAACCTCCTCCACCTGCTACCCAACATGAGGGAGCACCACAGGTCGTGGAACCTGTGAGATTGGAAAAGGCTTCGGTAGACAAACTCAGGAAATATAGAGCCGAAGAGTACAGAGCCACCCTAGATGATGACCCAGAACGTGCGTAATTTTGGCTTGAAAATACTATGAGAGTGCTCGATGATTTGTTGTGTACTCTAAAAGAAAGTTGGAAATGTGCAGTATCTTTTTTGAAGGATACAACTTATAATTGGTGGAAGACTATATCTTCGGTGGCACAGAGAGAGATCATTACATGGGAATTTTTCCAAGCCGAGTTTAAAAAGAAGTTCATTAGTCAAAGGTTTTTAGATAAAAAATGAAAGGAGTTCCTGGAACTCAAGCAGGGAGATAGGACCGTGTCTAAATATGAAAGGGAATTTGTGAGGCTAAGCCAGTATGCAAATGAATTTTTCCAAATAGAGGTTGAAATGTGCAAACATTTTGAGGAGGGTTTGAATGAAGAAATTAAACTGTTGATCGGGATTCTTGAGATACGAGAATTTGCTGCTTTAGCTGATCGGGCCAAGAAGGCCGAGGAGCTCAACAATGAAAAGAAGCAAGCCAAGAGAGAGGCTCGAGTATCGAGTAAGAGGACTAGTAGCAAGGCGCATTCTTTTCCTATAAAGAAATCAATGAGTCGTCAAGACAACTCTACTTCATCAGTGGGATACTCAGGCAGTGCAAGGAGTTCCAAGCACCATAATCCAAAGTCTAACAAATTCCATTTCGGGGAGTGCCAAATGAAGAGTGGGGTACGCTACAGATATGGTTCTCTCGACCACTTCCTTAGAGATTTCCCAGTAAGTTCGAATAGAGAAGTTGAGCCAGCTCTAAAATCAAATGCTCCTAAATCTCAAGGTAGACCACCTAGGCCTCTCAGAAGTGTTAGTGATAGTCGCACAGTTACCAGAAACTCTACTGCAAAATCAGGGGCCCGAGCTCCGGTAAGAACCTATGCGATTCGTGCTTGAGAGGAGGCCTCTGCTCTTGATGTAATAACGAGTATATTTTCTCTTTATAATACTCGTGTTATTACTTTGATCGATCTAAGGTCGACCCATTCATATATCTGCATGAAATTGGCGTCTAGTATGAACTTGTCTATAGAACTCACCAAATTTGTAATTAGAGTGTCGAACCCTCTAGGCAAGTTTGTGCTGGTAGATAAAGTTTTTAAGAAATGTCCTTTGACTATTCAAGGCCATTGTTTTTCGGCCAACCTTATGCTCTTACCTTTTGATAAGTTCGACGTGATTCTTGGCATGAATTGGTTGACTGTCCATAACGTGGTTGTAAATTGTGGTAGTAAGTATGTTGAATTGACGTGTCCTGATGGTGAGACTCTCTGGGTTGACTCAAGTGAGTTAGGTTCATCGCTGATTATGATTTCCTCGATGAAGGCCCAAAGGTATTTGAGGAAAGGGTACGAAGCCTACTTAGCCATTGTTTTGAATACCAAAGAATCTGAATTGAGAATGGAGTCGGTACCGGTGGTACGAGAATATCTAGATGTGTTTCCTGAAGAGTTACCTGGGTTACCTCCTATTAGAGAGGTAGAGTTTGGTATTGAGCTAGCACTCAGAACTGCACCTATTTCTATTGCCTCTTATAGAATGGCACCGAAAGAGTTGAAAGAGTTAAAGGTACAGCTGCAAGAGTTGACTGACAAAGGCTTTGCAAGGCTGAGTTTTTTGCCCTGGGGTGCTCCCATTTTGTTTGTTAGAAAGAAGGATGGATCGATGAGGTTATGCATAGATTACAGATAACTTAACAAAGTGACCATTAAGAACAAGTACCCATTGCCAAGGATTGATGATTTGTTCGATCAGTTGAAAGGGGCCACTGTGTTTTCCAAAATAGACTTGAGGTCCGGCTACTACCAGTTGCGAGTTAAAGAGTCGGATGTGCCCAAGACTGCCTTTAGAACAAGATATGGTCACTATGAATTCTTAGTTATGCTGTTTGGTCTTACGAATGCCCCAGCTGTATTCATGGATTTAATGAATAGGGTATTTTGACCATACTTGGACAAGTTCGTTGTAATGTTTATTGACGATATCCTAATTTATTCCAAGGACGGGTCAGAGCATGTAGAGCACTTGAGGATTGTATTACAGACTCTATAGAATAAGCAAATTTATGCTAAGTTCAACAAGAGTGAGTTTTGGCTCAGTGAGGTAGGGTTTTTGGGTCACATTGTGTCGGGTGATGGTATCCGAGTAGATCCAAACAAAATCTCTACTATCATCGATTGGAAACCGTCAAAGAATGTAACCGAGGTTAGAAGCTTTTTGGGCTTAGCTGGTTACTATCGACGCTTCGTGAAAGGATTTTCCATGATTGCAACTCTATTGACGAGATTGCTTCAAAAGGATGTTAAGTTCGAAAGGTCCAAGGAATGTTAGCAGAGTTTTGAAAAATTAAAGATGTTGTTGACCGAGGCACCAGTTTTGGTATTACCCGAGTCAGGAAAGGAATTTGTGGTCTATAGTGATACGTCCCTAAATGGAATGGGTTGTGTGCTTATGCAAGAGGGCAAAGTGATCGCCTATGCTTCGAGGCAACTAAAACCGCACGAGAAGAACTACTCGACACATGATTTAGAGCTTGCCACAATCGTCTTGGCCTTGAAGATTTGGAGACACTATTTATACGGTGAGACATGCTGTATATTCACCGACCACAAGAGTCTAAAGTATCTAATGACTCAAAAAGAATTGAACTTGAGGCAAAGGAGATGACTAGAGCTGATTAAATATTATGAACTGATTATTGATTACCACCCGGGGAAAGCGAATGTAGTCACTGATGCTCTGAGCTGGAAGTCCCTATTCACTTTGAGAGCTTTGAATACGCAGATGGCACTGCTTGATGATGGTTCGGTCTTAGCAGAATTGAGAGCTAGTTCGACTTTTCTTCAGGAAATTTGTGATGCCCAGATTAATGATAATGAGTTGCAAGTCAAGAGAACTCAATGTGAGACAAGTGTTAAGTCAGATTTTTGGACAAATTATGATGGTTGCCTGATGTTTAGAGATAGGGTCTGTGTACCCAGGAATGACGACCTTGTACGGAGAATGCTGCAAGAAGCACATGATAGTCAATTTTCTATTCATTCGGGAAATACCAAGATGTACAATGACTTGAAGAAAATGTACTAGTGGAATGGCATGAAAAGAGACATCTCGGAATTTGTATCGAAATGCTTGATATGTCAACAGGTCAAGGCTGAACACCAAGTACCTTCGGGTTTGTTACAGCCTGTGTTGGTTCCCGAATGGAAATGGGACAA
This sequence comes from Gossypium longicalyx, assembly GCA_025698465.1. Classification (NCBI taxonomy): domain Eukaryota; kingdom Viridiplantae; phylum Streptophyta; class Magnoliopsida; order Malvales; family Malvaceae; genus Gossypium; species Gossypium longicalyx. Next base: position 52,853,603 of record CM046995.1, read on the forward strand.
GATTACCATGGACTTCATGATCGGATTACCGTTGACCCCGAAGAAGAAAGACTCTATTTGGGTTATAGTTGATAGGCCAATGAAGTCGACACACTTCATCCCAGTACGAACCGATTACTCTCTTGACAAGTTGGCTGACTTGTACATATCCGAGATCATAAGGCTACATGGGGTACCATAGTCGATAATCTTGGATAGAGACCCGAGATTCACTTCAATATTTTGGAAGAAGCTACAGGAAGCTTTGGGTACCAAATTAAATTTTAGTACGACATTCCACCCTCAGACGGATGGTCAGTCTGAACGGACGATTCAGACCCTTGAAGACATGTTACGATGTTGCGTCCTTGAATTTCAAGGCAGTTGGGAAAAATATTTATCATTGGTGGAATTTGCCTACAATAATAGTTTTCAAACAAGTTTAAAGATGGCTCTGTATGAAGCACTGTATGGCCAGAAGTGCCGAACTCCATTGTATTGGATAGAACTCAAGGAAAACCAGATTCACGGGGTTGATTTAATTAAGGAAACAGAAGAAAAGGTCAAAGTGATCCGTGACTGCTTGAAAAAGGCATCGGATAGAAAAAAATCGTTTGCTGACTTGAAAAGAAAAGAAATTGAATTCCAAGTTGGGGATAAAGTATTCTTGAAGGTATCTCCATGGAAAAAAGTTTTGAGATTTGGCTGAAAAGGCAAATTGAGTCCACGGTTTATTGGACCTTATGAGATCATTGAAAGAGTTAGACTGTTAGCCTACCGTTTAGCATTGCCATCTGAGTTGGGAAAGATCCATGATGTATTTCATGTCTCCATGTTATGTAGATACAGATCAGACCCCTCTCATGTGATTTTGCCGACTGAGGTCGAGATTAGGCTAGATATGACATATGGTGAAGAACCAGTCAAGATTTTGGCTCGAGAAGTCAAACAATTGAGGAACAAGAACATAGCTTCGGAAAAGGTATTGTGGCATAGAGATGGAATGGAAAAAGCCACTTGGGAACCTGAAGAAACTATGAGAAGCCATTATCCAAATTTATTTACTAGTAAGACTTTCGGGGACGAAAGTCCCTAAGGGGGGAGAATTGTAACATCCCAAAATTGGACCTAGTCGAAACAGTGGTTTCAAAACCACGGATTCGAGGCTAATAAAATGTATTTATTAATATTTTTGGTGTTATGGCATGATTATGTAGATGCATGAAAATTTTGATGAATTGATTTCATCGATTGTGAGCCCAATTGTGAAAAAGTACTAAATCGCATAACGTGCAAAAGTCCAACTAGATGGAAAAAGAGCGTTAAATTGTCATGGACTAATTTTGGAGGCTTTTAAAGGGAAATTAAACCCTTAAAAACAAGGGTGGCCGTCCATAGTAGTATAGGAGAGAAGAATTTTGGTTTAGGTGAATTAGGTGGACTTATTTGACTTGAAATATTATAATAAAGAAAAGATGATATCTTACTTCATCTTCTCTATTGTACCACTGAAATTTTCAGCAAAGAGAAGGGTTTTTGAAGCCTTAAATTTCAGAAACTCATTACTCACACAAGTAAGTGATTTTTTTGATAATTTTTGTACTTTTGGAATCCCCTTTGCATGGGCTTGTTAATGAGGGGACTATTTTACAAAATGGTAAAGGTTCTAGGGAATTGCCTTGAAAGGGTTTATGAGGTTTGCTGAGTTTTCATGAAAGAAATGAGTCTTAGTTGTTAGATAAACAACTTTTATGAAGGGTGTTACCATGAAAACACCTAATTGAACCATTACACAAAGTTTGCAAAAATTGGTAAGAAATGTATGAAATAGATGGATTTATAAGATGCCATAAGTATAAAAATTATTAGGCTAGGCTTGAATGATTAGAAAATATGATAAAAATTGAATTACGAACTGAGGGTAAAATTGTAATTTTAGCAAAGTTCGAGGGCAAATTGGTCATTTCGTCTTAGGATGAGGTATGGGCTAAAAAGAAATAAAATGTGTGTTGATAGAGTTCTTTTGCTGATATATAGACCCCGAGAGACCAAATCTGGAAATTGACAGAGGGAAACGGAAGGTTTCGGAGTGATCAAAGCCCAAATTTGAAACAGTCACCAAGTAAGTTCGAATAACTCAAAGTAGACCTTTATGGTACTTAAAATGTATATACTAGGTTGTTGTAAATGGTCATTGAATATATAATCTATGAGATTTAATAAAGTAAGTAAATATAAGGTGTATAAGAGTGTCCCGATTGAATGAATAGGGTTATTCTATGGAATATCTCGAAAATAAATTGACGGTAAAAAGGATCTAGCCCGGACGGGTGATCCTAAAATGATCTAGCCTCCCGAAGAGTAGGAGTGCATTAATGATTTAGCCCGGACGGGTAATCCGAAGCAGGATCTGAATTTAGCCTGGACTAGTAATTTAGATCCGAGCTCGTTAGAGTATATGTCATTGTAAGGGGATTTAGCCTGGACTGGTAAACCCGACATTTACTCTATGAGTTTGTATTATGGGGAATTTGGCCTATTTTGGCAATACCGTCATAAGATGCGAGGTTCGCAGGAGTGCGTACTCGAAATGATCACTTGTATAAATTGACGGGAAATAAGATATCCATCGAAAAATCGAGAAACTCAATGGGACTAACATAAGATGTAAATTAGGAATAATGATGTGATGAGCTCATCTAGACATGGTATTATCTTGTTATGCCATGAGACTAACTTAATGGTTGAGTGCATGTGATAGGAAATCTAATCTATACTTGTTTGGATTGAGTATTTGTTATGGTTACATGCTATATAATCGGTAAGTTCACTTTCCTGTTATCCGGACTTACTAAGCATGTTAATGCTTACCCATTTCATTTTCCCCTATTTTACAGCACTTGTGGACTCTTGAGAATTGGAAGACGGTTGGAGCGTTGATTACACTATCGACCTAATTCTATTTTGGGTATATGGAAGCTTTTATTTTATTATAATGGCATGTATAGGACATTTCGATTATTTTGCTTGATATATGTCATTAGTTTAGCCAAAGCAATGACTCATGAATGTGTTATTGATTCATTTTGTATAAAGCCATGGTTATTAGTTAATACTCATATTGGAATATTGGTATGGTAGAATGCCATGTAGGTTATTGTTGGCAAGAATGGCTTGAAGGCTTGGCAAATAGCCTATTTTGGACACATGGCCTGAGCACACGGGCTTGTGTCTCGGCCGTGTGACTTCATCAGATTATGACCAATTAGTCAGAGAGCTCCATGGGCTGAGGACACGAGCGTGTCATGGCCGTGTGAAGGACACGAGCCACAGACATGGGCGTGTGCATTGGCCATGTGATTTCTTTGTTTATAGCTAAGTCGGTAGTATGCTCTATAGGCCATAGACACGGGCATGTCATGGCCGTGTGAGGAATATGGGCCACAGACACAGGCGTGTGTTCTAGCCGTGTGAGGTCTGCACTTGATTTTTGAGAAATTGTGAAATAAATAGACCACACGGGTGAGTTACACGGGGCGTGTCCCTAGGTGCTTAGGCCGTGTGAGACACACAGGCATCAGCATGGCCGTGTCGAATGGGTCGTACGGGCGTGTGCCCCCGTTTTAGTGAAAATTTTCTTAATTCTTTTAACGACTCGAGTTGTTCTCGTATGTGTTTCTAAGTATGTTTCGGACTTCGTAAGCCCATATTAGGGATATTATGAATGTTTTTATTTTCGAATATCTTTGTATGTGCTCGGTAATGCCCTGTACTTCGTCCCGATCTTAGGTACGGGTAAGGGGTGTTTCAAAATCGAGAACTTTGAGAATTTTAGGAAAAAAATAGAAAATTTTTCATAAAACAGGGTCACACGCCCATGTGGACTCAGGAATAAGCCCGTGTGCCTTCGACATGCCCGTGTCCTCAGGCCGTGTTACTCTCTGTTTATGACGTCAGCAAACAAAATGAACCACACAGCCAAGCCACACACCAGTGTGCTAGGCTGTATGATGAATTAAATTCTCGTAAAAAATACTACAAACTTCACACGTCCTAGAGACACGTCCATGCCTCCAAGTAGTGTCCTTCACATTGCTGAGACACATGGCCATGTCTCTACCTATGTGACCAATACTTAGGCTATTTTCCAAGCCTTTTGTTACTCTTAATCCCAACCATACTTATACACATCAAAGGCATATAACATAGCATTAATTTAATGATTAAACATCCCCATTTAAGGCACAATTATAGCATTTACATGCATCCATGTGTTCCACATACTCATATTCTACCACATCTAAACACACCATCTCATTCATTTAGCCTTGTCGTTTTGATGACTACTTTTACCTTTAATCTATGTTTATCAACTTACCAATTAATCTCAGCTTAATCATCAAGCATTCTTATTCAAGGTATTATTATCTTATTACCATATCACACATTTATTCCATGGTTATGACCACTTCGATTGGTCATAATGCATTCATCAAGCACATATGTATATATGCCATGACACTATCCATTCATAGCAAATAAGCGTGACCACATCACATGAAATCTTAGCACATGCATACACATAACAACATCTCAAGACATTAGCATATATAAATAGGCTTATAAAACCATAACCAAAATAAGCCACATCTCACGGCTATATACAATGAATCAATATAAGCCACCATCTTTGGCCAAATCATAAGAACACATATCATAATAGCTAAGCCTCTCTATACATGCCACTCACTCGAAAACGTTTAAGACTTTTAACACCCCAAATTGATAATTTAATAGTGTGATGCTGCCTCCGACGACCTCCAAACCCGAGCCAACTTGTCAACACTAAAAGAAATGGAAAGAAGGGAGTAAGCTTTAAAGCTTAGTAAGCCCATAAGAAAATAATAAGCATTTCATGCCATTTCTTTACTTAGATCATTAATGTAAACACAACGTAACATAAATCACAAGTATTTCATGGATATACCTACATTCTTTCCATTCACAACTCTTACCACACATTTACCCTCCCATGTTGTAACTTATGAACACATAATTTATACATTACCTCATACTTATCACTCGTTCAAACATAATTCACCACAAGATCATCAAGTATCTTAAACATATTGTAAATTATATCATTAGCATAGTGTACAACAAAGTCCTATAATCATGATTCATTCATTTACGTCTCATCAAGATCTTATAATCATAACTTTCTCATGTGCAACATTACCACATGTTCATCGCATATTAAGCTCATTGCTCATGAGTTTTGAGTACGTACCTGCACTATCTCACATCATAATCACTTACTTTTTCATCTTTGATATACTCAATGGATTATGCTTTGAACTTCTCTTTGGACTACTTGTTGAACACTTGGAATACCATATGATACATTGGAATCTCACACCTAAGTTCCCCTTATGTAGCCAACGCTACCTCATATCGCATATCGATGCCAATGCCATGTCTGAAACATGGTCTTACATGGGATCGTAGGTCGATGCCAATGCCATGTCCCAGACATGGTCTTACATAGGATCACATATCACATGTTGCTCAGTTTTGAGCTACTCACGGGACTGCTCATACAAGCTGACAGTCAGGATGTAGTTACACAGGCTGCTCACACCAGCTGTCAGGTATCCACAACACATGCCGAACTATCCAGCCATCGGTAGAACATACAAGACCAGCACCTGGATCACCATAACATGTGTCACATATATCATGAACTCAGACCACAGCTCATGAGCTCAGATCACATAGTTCTTAGTGACATGTCACATTGTATCTCGATACCACATTTCTGTTGAGCTTGCTCGTAATGTCTATTTCAATATCCATAGCACCAATCACATGCTAATAGAATAATCAAAGCATAATTCATAATAAATTTTAAGCATTAACACATGGTACAACATCACATTCATTATATATATACTTACCATACATGCAATATTAAAGCATTTAAAGTATGATACATGTTGCATAATTTGCAAATGAACTAACTCAAAGAGTCATTTTTACAACCCATAGAACTCATCATAGCATGAGCTTTCATTTCATTTCACTTTTTCACAATCTATTCAATTCAATAAAATATCATGTTCCATCAAATTTCCAATATATTTAACCATCATATAGCACGTTATCGACACTTGGACTATCGAAGATTTCATGGAGTACGTCACTATCATGTACATATTATCATAAACATATAATTCATCACAACCAATTTAACAAACAAATTTAGATTTTAAGCATAAACAACAATAACAATAACAATAATGATATACTTATTTTATCACAAGAACTTAACTCGAATGCAAAAACGGCTATTTATTTCGATTTAGTCCATAACCTCGTTCTTTCCCGATCTAAGCCCAAATTTCATTTTTCTTGATCTAACATATCAAATATAACTTATTTAATACTCACATTATTCAAATTGGTCCAGAAATCACACTTTGGAAAATTTACATTTTTGCCCCTAAAGTTTCACATATTTACACTTTAGTCCCTAGGCTCGTAAAATGAAATGCATGCATTTTCTTGATTACCCAAGCCTAGCAAATTAATATTCCTTCTTATAACAGCCCACATTTTTCTTTATTTCACATTTCTACTACCCCGTTTTACATTTTTTACAAAAAGGTCCCTTTTTAAGTATTTTCACTAAAAATCACTTAGTAAAAGATGTTAAACACACATCAAACTTTCATATTCTTCCATTAAACATCAAAACACAAGCATGTCATGCATGGGTCAAATTTTAAACATGAACCCTACTTCAAAATATGGGTAGAAATGGGTAGATCATTCTACCAGGACTTCAAAAATGCAAAGAACGTAAAAAAGGGGGTTTAGATACACTTACTATTGAGCTTGGAAGCTTGAAAACCCTAGCCATGGTGTCACCTTGGTTCACATGGCCATGGGGAAGAAATATGAGCAATTTTGGCTTTTTATTTTGTCTTTTAGCTCATTTAATTACCCATTTACCAAAATACCCTTAATGCCTTTCTTTGAAATTTCACCTATCCAAGCCCATCTTTGTCCAAAATTTTAAAACTTGGTCAAATTGCCATTTAAGGACCTCTAATTAATAATCCAATGCAATTTCATGCTTGAAGCTTCCAGAACACAAGTTTTAAAATTTATTCAATTTAGTCCCTAACTTCAAATTGGATACTTTTGGCATAAAATTTCTTTATGAAAATTTCACAGAAACATGCAATCATATCATGGACCATCAAATAATCATAAAATAATTATTCCTATTTTGGATTTGTGGTCTCGAAACTACTATTCTAACTAGACCCTAATTCGGGATGTTACAAGGTTGATTTTTAAAATTTGGTTTAACTGCCTCATATACACTCAAAATTTAGACCTTTTTACAAATCAATCCACTTTTCAAAATTAAAGGTCTTTAAAACTCATTTTCAAAAATTTATTTGATTTTTAAAAGTCATAGTCGAAAACATTTCTGGTTTACCATGCTACGAAATTCCCGAGCACACTAGAGCTAAAATTTCCATTTTACCCTCGAGACTTCTAGCCCTATTTTAGTGTGTGACAACTCTCCCCCTCTAAAAAGAATTTTATCCTTGAAATTTACCTGAGCTAAAAAAATAAGAATATTTCCGTCTCATGGCATCTTCAGCTTCCCAAGTAGCCTCTTCTGTTTTCTGATTACGCCACAAAACCTTAACCAACAAAACCCTTTTGTTTCGCAAAACCTTCTTTTCACGAGTTAAAATCTTAATAGACTCTTCCTTATATGTTAGATCAATTTGAACTTCAATCCTTTCTACTAGCACAATGATAGATCTGAACGATACTTTTGCAACATAGCCACATGAGAAATATCGTGAATTCGCTCAAGCTCTGGTGGCAAATTGAGTCGATAAGCTACCGAACCAATTTCATAAGGTCCAACATACCTTGGACTTAATTTACCATTCCTTCCAAACCTCAAAACCTTCTTCCAAGGTGACACTTTCAAGAATGCCTTATCGCCAACTTGAAACTCGATATTTTGACATTTTAAATCCGCATAAGATTTCTTCCTATCAAATGCTGCTTTCAACCACTCACAAATCAAATTTACCTTTTCTTCAGTCTCTTGAACCAAGTCCAGTCCAACAAGTTGCTTTTTATCCAATTCTGTCCAACACAAAAGAGTTCTACACTTCCTACCATACAACACTTCAAATGGTGCTATACGAACACTCGTTTGAAAACTATTGTTGTAAGCAAACTCTACTAACGTCAAATATTGCTCCCAATTACCGCCAAACTTAATCACGTAGCTTCGCGACATATCCTTTAAAACTTGAATTACCCTATCTGACTGACCATTAGTTTGGGGGTGATAAGCCATATTGAAACTAAGCTTCCACCCCAAATCCTTTAACAAACTCTTCCAAAACCTTAAAGTAAAATGTAGATCCCCATTCAAAGTGATAGAAACTAGAATCCCATGAAGATGTACAATTTTAGCGATGTACAACTCCGCCAACTTCTGCAAAGAATAGTTGGTACACACTATTAAGAAATGTGCACTCTTTGAGAATCGATCAACTATCACTCACACCGAATCCTTCCTCATTAAATTCAATGGAAAACCGAAAACAAACCTGAAGGAAAATAATGCTCTGCCTTTATCTTTTGACAAACCAAACATCGAGTCACAAAATCTGTAACACTATGCTTCAACCCAGGCCACCAATAAATCTCTTGAATATCATGATACATTTTAACACTACCGAGATGCATAGTGTAAGAGCTACTATACGCCTCGGTAAGATCGTTTGCCTCAAATCTACATCATGCTGCATACACAATCTACCTCGAAAGTTATATATACCATCACTATCAACATCAAAATCTCCCTTAACACCTTGCTCAACTTGTCGAATCCTCTTTAACAACTCCCCATCTAACGACTATTTCTCCTTAATCTGTAGCGACAAAGTCGGCCTCACTTGAAGTTTAACTAACAAACCACCATCACCAGCTAAACTCAAACACGCAAACATGGCTCTCAACTTCGCCATTAACTTTCTACTCAAAGTTTCGGTAACAACATTCGCCTTGCCAAGATGATACCCTATCATATAATCATAATCCTTGAAAATTTTAATCCAATGCCTTTGCCCTAAATTCAATTCCTTTTGGGTGAGGACGTACTTAATACTTTTATGATTTGTGTAACTAACACACTTCTCTCTATACAAGTAATGATGCCAAATCTTAAACGCGAATATCATAGCAGCTAATTCTAAATCATGAGTACGATAATTGCGCTCATGCGTCTTCAATTGTCTTGAAGCATAAGCCACAAATTTACCCTCTTGCATTAGCACACAATCGAGACCCAAATATGAAGTGTCACTATAAACCACAAATTTTTTTCTTGCCTTTGGTTGAATTAATACAAGTGTCTCAGTCAAAATTCCTTTAAGTTGTTCAAAACTTTTCTGCCTTTTGTTAGTCTATTCAAACACCATGCTTTTTTAAAGTAGTTTCATTAAGGGTGCAGCAATTAGGAAGACCCTTCAACGAACCTACAATAATAGCTAGCCAAACCCAAAAAACTCCAAACTTTGGTAATGCTCCTAGATGGCTTCCACTCTAAGATTGCCCTAATCTTCTTTAGATCCACTCAAATCCCTTCTACCGACACAACATGACCTAAGAACGCCACTTCCTTAAGCTAAAATTCTCACTTACTTAACTTTGTATACAACTGCTTATCTCGTAGAATCTAGAAAACAACTCTTAAATGCGCATCGTAATCCTCTTGAGAACGAGAATACACTAAAATATTGTCTATGAAGACAACCACAAATTGATTTATCAAATCCATGAATACGGTAGGGGCATTAGTTAAACTAAACAGCATGACCAGAAACTCATAATACCCTTATCGAGTCTTAAAAGTAGTTTTAAAGATGTCAGATTCCTTCACCTTTAGCTGATAATACCCAGATCTTAAATCAATCTTCGAAAACACTATTGCACTTTAGAATTGATCAAACAAGTTTGCAATTCGAGGCAAACGATACTTATTCTTAATGGTAAACTTAGTCAATTGCCTATAGTCAATACACATCCGCATCGTACCATCATTCTTCTTCACAACCAAATCGGTGCACCCCATGAAGATACACTCGGTCGAATGAACCCTTTATCGAGCAACTCTTGCAACTGAATCTTTAACTCCTTGAGCTCCTGTGGTGCCATGTGATAGGGCACAATAGACACCGGTGTAGTACCAAAATAAAGCTCGGTACCAAAATCAACTTCACGTTCTAGTAGTAAACCAGACAACTCTTTAGGAATCACGTCAAGAAAATTCTTAACAGTGCGAATATCCTGAACTCCCAACTCCTTACTAACTGAATTCATCACATAAGCTAAATAAGCTTCACAACCTTTTCCCATCATCTTTTTAGCCTTCATAACTAAAACCACATTAGACATAAATCCCAGTCTTTCACCACTAGTAACAATTTCCAACCCATCATTATTCCTTAAAGTAACTCGTTTTGTCTCGAAATCTACGTTAACCTTATGCTCAAGCAACCAGCTCATACCAAGTATCACATCAAAACCGTAGAAAGGTAATTCCATAATATCAATAGAGAATACATGCCCTTGTATCATAAGGGGGCATGTATGATAGATTTTATTCACTACCACGCTATCACCAAAAGAACTAATAATAGTCATACCCAAATCAATAGCCTCTATAGGAATCCCTAACTTACAAGCCAATTCACTCAAGATATACGAATGCATAGAATCAGAATCAACCAAAGAAAATAATTGAGTAGACTGCAAAGTGAAAGTATTTGCTATAACATCAGTCGAATCATGATCCTCTGGCTCTGTAACAATATAAACTCAAGTTGAACCTCCAGACTCAACATGTGTAGCCACAATATGAGCAATAATTTCCCAACCAGTCTCCCATTAGCCCTCTACCGCGACCATGGCCTCTAATAGGTGTAGAAGTAGGTGCCGAACTCTGAGTCTATGAAACCTCAACTTTGTTTGGAAAATATCTTAGAAAATGCTCCTTCAAACCATACTTAAAACAACCACTTGTCATCTTACGGAACTCACAAAGATGCCTATGCTCACAATGTGCACAAAGTGGCCATCTAGAACCACCTATTGATCCACTAGTACTAACCACCACACTACTCTACTGGTCAAACTAACTCAGTCGAGACCCACGTCCGCACCCCTACCAAAACTATGTTTATCGTGCCCTCTCTTAGCTGGTCGACCAAATTCACCATCAGAATTATGTTTACTTGATTCAGTAACCCTAAAACGAGATGGCTCAACTAAAGTCTCCTCAACTGCTTTGGCTTTCTCAACCAACTCATCAAACATCTTTGCTTTTTGGGCCACCAAATAAACCCAAATATCTTGATTTAGCCCAAAACAGGACCTTTTACAACGATCTCTCTCAGAAAGAACCATCTTAGGAGTGTACTGACTAAATCGCACAAACTCCGCCTCATAATCAGCCACTGACAAATCACCTTGAACCAAATCTAGAAACTTACATTTACAAGCCTCTATGTACTGCTCACCCGTAAATTTCCTCTTAAAGACCTCAAAAAAATATCCCTAAGTCAAACGATCAACAGAAGTACCCCTGTTAACAGTATTCCACCAACGATGAGCCTCACCATCAAGTAAGGACATAGTACAACCCAACATCTCCTCATTAAAACATGAGATCTACTTTAGGATCCTTTCAACACCTTCCAACTAGTACTCAACTACGGTTGGATCAGTACCTTTTACCCCAAAAAACTCTTTACCACTCAACGCCCATAAACGTCCAAGCGGAAACCTTAGATTAACAAGTGCAAGATTCGCAGGTGTAGGAGTAGGGTTAGCACTAACAATCCGTTGAAACGCTCCAATCATAACTTCCATCACAGGGCCAAAACCGTCATTAAGTATGTTCACTCTACATGACGGCACATGAGGTGTAGAGGATGTACCATCATCTTGAGTGTTAGATCTCACATTAACATGCCTAGGAGGTATATAAAATCTAATAATCTAGCACAAACGAATAAGAGGTGTGAGAGGCAAGAAATGATTGAAGTCATAGTCTTGCAAGTAAACTGTAGAATAAGGTAAGGTGTTCTTGTTGCTACCCAATTATCAAGCACATTCATACAATTCAAACAGAGATATCTCATTCAGTTCAAGCATTCAGAAAAATTTAGACACATGGGTTTTGTAACCCTAGTCTGCGTATTAATAAATTAGGTCTAAGCGTTAAATAACCTAGGCTTTGATACCAGAAAATGTAACACCCTATACCACCAAATGTTGGAAAAACAAGTTTAAAAAATGTAACAGAAAATAAATTTAGGGAAAAACCAGAGTTTTAAAAATTTTCCAAAACAAGATCTTAGTTGTGATATCTAAAGTAATAAACACTTAATCAGAATTGTACCTTTTCGATTCATTTAGGATGAGTGCTTCGATTGAGTAGTCTTCTCTGTTGTCCTCAAGCTTATATCTGTTGAGTGTGGGCTCGCTTCAAATTAGAAAAATTTTCACAAAAATTACCAGTGGGGTAATTTTTTTAATTTCTCTAAATTTTTGGGTAAAGTTTTAAATTAGAAAAATATCTCTAGAAATTTTATGGAATAATCTCTTTAGAGAATTTTCTCTCTACAACATTTTCTTGAATTCAAGTGTATGTAAATAATTACCCAAGGCTCTCTTTATATAGGGAGTGTTTAGAGAGTTCAACTATGATTAAACTTAATCACTTTAATATTAATTAATATAACAAATCTTATTAAAATAATAGAATATTTATCTACAAGATAAACATTAAATTAAATTTAATATTAAGATAATCACTTTAATATTAAATTAATAAAATACTATTTAGATAAGTATTAAATTAAATTTAATATAAAAATATAAAAATAATATTATTTTTGGAACAATTAATCTAAAATCAAATTCTCTAAGGGAATTCTGGTGATGCAGGTGTGCACCTTGCGGCACCTCGTGCCGATTCGACTATTACCAGTTCGGTCTAAGTCAATGACGACCTGACCAGTCTAGTCTAACCACCGATTGGACTGTCAGCCCAATTTGTAACACCCCACACCTGTACCCTACGCTGGGACGGAATACGATGAGTTACTTAACTTGAAAACATACATTCACACATTTCTGAGTCACCAAGAATTGGTCAAATTAAAAACTTTTCCAAACTTTGCCATAAACACCTTAATGTGGGCCTACGAGGCCCAAAAATTCATTTGAAACCATTTGGGTCGTTTAAAGAACTTTGAAAAATAACACGTGACACAGGGGCACACGCTCATGTGAGAAAGGCAACATGCCCATGTGACCATTACCACATGGTCGTGTTGAAGGCCCGTGTGGTTCACACGGCCTAAGCACTTAGGGACATGCCCGTGTCCTTTACCTGTGTGGAATTAATCCCTATTTCGAATCTACAGGGGTTTTCACATGGCCTGACACACGCCTGTGTCCATGGTCCGTGTCCCTCACACGGCCATGACACGCTCGTGTCCTAGCCCGTGTGTAAAAACCTGGATATTCTGTTTTTGACGTCAACAATTGTTAAGGGCCACACGGCTAAGGCACACGCTTGTGTGCTAGGCCGTGCCCTTCACATGGTTGAGACACACGACCGTGTCTCTACCCGTGTGTTTACTTCCATGCATTATGACTTAAAATTTTTACGTGCAGGGGACACATGGCCGGATAACATGCCCATGGGCTGACCGTGTGTCACATACGGCCTAGACACACGCCCGTGTACCTACCGGTGTGGACAAAGTAAGGCTATTTACCAAGTCTTATTGCCACCCTTACTTACACGACCTACATGAGATCACGCTATACCAATACAAGGACACATCATATAGTCAGAACAACCACAATGGACAACATCTCATTTGTGCAATATACTCATCCATGAAAATAACATCTTTTATATATATATTTACCAAAATGAATATTGAGCATTAACCATGGCCTTATACAAAATAAAGGGATTTATCTCAAGCCAACACATTGGCTAATTTCTCAATGACACAAAACATTAAAGTCTAAGCCCTATACATGCCATACTTACGAGTAAGAAATCTAACTATACTGAGTGCTTCAGATGATAGTGTGACTTGCTTCTTTGGCATAAGCGATGATCCTCGATCTACTTTGGCTACACTAAAAGAAAATGGAAAGGAGAGGGAGTAAGCATAAAGCTTAGTAAGTTACATGTAAATAAATATAACAACAATTTTACCATTCATCAACATGCTCATAACACAAGGGCAGGCATAAGCAGAACTTACTCATCACAATCTCATGCACATCATATAGCATATATTGAGCTAATATCTCATTCAAACCAAACAGGTACCTGTACCACTCATAACAAAGTTATACTTTCTTTTTTTACTTAAACCATAACTCTCACCGTTGAACTAAATACTATCAGATATTCACTAAGCCTCAAACATAGGTTATAATGCCGATGCCATGTCCTAGACATAGTCTTACATTGGCTAATCCATCAAGTCGATGCCATATCCCAGACATGGTCTTACTCTAACTATCGAAATCGAGGCCGATGCCATGTCCCAGACATGGTCTTACTCTAACTATCGAAATCGAGGCCGATGCCATGTCCCAGACATGGCCTTACACTGACACATCTCATAGCCGATGCATGTCCCAAACATGTCTTACACTAGCTTATATCTCGAGGCCGATGCATGTCCCAAACATGTCTTACACTAGCTCTTGTCTAAATGCCGATGTCATGTCCCAGACACGGTCTTACACTGGCTCTCATAATGTGGCTGATGCATGTCCCAGACATGTCTTACACTAGCTCATAATAACCCATACGTCATGGCATGAATATCTGATTTATTTTCTATGGTTCAAACGGGAATTCTACTATCTCAATTATCATCATGCTTTCTCATTTTCACAATCAAGCATTTCATGCTATATCAATTCAGCACATATAATAACAATGTAGTTGTATTACTTACATACAACTTACCTCGGATTACCAAAATGTGGCAACTAGTCGGTCTATTCTACTTGCTTGGCCTTCCCCCAATCTAAGTTTGGATTTGGTATTTCTTGATCTAAAATATCAAAAATTCATTCAGTACGTCAGCATATTAATCTAGACACTTGAATTTTCACAATTGGGCAAAATGACTATTTTGCCCCTAAACTTTCACAAAATGACCGTTTTACTTTATGCTCAAAAATCAATTTTTATCGAATTTCTTCATATCATAAGCCTAGCCGAACCCTTTCTAATCTTATAGAAATCCAAAATTTCTACTATTTCACACATTTATCCCTTATTTACCACTTGTGCAAAAAGGTCCCTAGTTAAGGCTTCCATGAAAAATTTCTTCACAAAGGTTTTTTATTAAACATCAAAGACTCATACTCTTCCATAAAATTTCAGAAAACTACATGAACACTTTCATGGTAAAAACCTAGACTTCCAACCATTTTGCAAAATGGTCCCCTGATTTGAAAGCTCATGCTTCAAGGGGCCCAAAAATGTAAAAATCATTAAGAAAACCCATTAAAATCACTTACTTGGGTGGAGATAGCTTGGCTGAAAATTTTAAAACTCCAAGAACCCTTATTTTGCTGAAAATTTCAGTGGTAGTGAAGAAGATGAGAAGGTGATATCATCTTTCCCTTATTTTATTTCTATTTTAAATCAATTTAGCCACTAAACCCACCAAATTTGGACTTTTTGACCAAGTTTGTCTCCTATGGCTGGCCATGCCTCCCAAGAGGGTCTAATTGCACTTTAGAGGCCCCCAATTTAGGTTCTTTAGCTATTTGGCACTTTTAGCTATTAAAATGAGACTTTTGCACTTTATGCGATTTAGTCCTTTTTCGCAATCGAGCTCACAAATGTTAAAATTAACTCGCCAAATTTTTCATACACTCTTAAAAACATGCTATAAACCCAAAATAATAATAAAATAAATTTTCCAACTTCAGATTTGTGGTCCCAAAACCACTGTTCTGACTAGCCCCATAATCGGGCGGTTACAATTCTCCCCCTTAGGGATTTAATCCCCAAAAATCTTACCAGTGAATAAGTTCGGGTATTGATCTCTCATAGTCTCCTCGGGTTCCCATGTGGCTTCCTCGACTCCATGCCTATGCCAGAAAACTTTCACGAGTGCTGTATTCTTATTCCTCAACTGTCATACTTCTCGAGCCAAAATCTTGACCGGCTCTTCGCCATAAGTCATGTCCGTATAAATCTCAACCTCTATGGGCAAAATTACATACGAAGGGTCTGATCTATATCGATGTAACATGGGCACATGAAACACGTCGTGAATCTTTTCCAATTCTACTGGCAAAGCTAATCGATAGGCCATAGGTCCTACTCTCTCAGTAACCTCGTAAGGTCCTATGAAACGAGGACTCAACTTGCCTCTTTTACCAAATTTGAGGACTTTCCTCCACAAGGATACTCTTAAAAATACGCGATCACCGACTTGAAATTTAATCTCTTTCCATTTCAAATCTGCATAGGATTTTTGTCTATCCAAGGCGGCCTTCAACAGTCGTGAATCACTTTAACTTTCTCTTCAGTCTCTTTGACTAAATCAACCCCGTGAATCTAACTCTCTCTGAGCTTAGTCCAATATAAAGGCGTTTGACACTTTCGCCCATCTAAAGCTTCATAAGGTGCCATCTTCAGACTTGACTGATAATTATTGTTGTATGCGAATTCAACCAATGGTAAGTACTTTTCCCAACTACCTTGAAACTTGAGAACACAACACCGCAACATGTCTTCTAAAATCCGAACCACTCTTTCTGACTGACCATCGATTTGCGGGTGAAATGCCGTGCTAAAATTCAGTTTAGTTCGCAATGCCTCTTGTAGCTTCTTCCAAAACCTCGAGGTAAATTTCAGATCTCTATCTGAGATAATCGACATGGGCACTCTATGCATTGGCAATCACGTTCGCCTTTCTCAGATGGTAGTCGATAATCAACTCATAATCTTTTATCAACTCTAGCCACCTTTGTTGTCGTAGATTCAACTCCTTCCGAGTCATCAAATACTTGAGACTTTTATGGTCAGTGAACACTCGACATTTTTTGCCATACAAATGGTGTCTCCAAATTTTCAACGCGAACACGATGGCTGCCAACTCTAAATTGTGTGTCGGGTAATTTTTCTCATGTGGCTTCAGCTGCCTCGAAGCGTAAGCTATGACCTTACCTTCTTGCATGAGTACGTACCCCAATCCATTCAAGGAGGCGTCACTATATATCACAAACTCTTTGCCTGACTCTGGTTGCACTAAAACTGGAGCTTTAGTTAACAAAGCTTTTAACTTCTCAAAGCTCTGTTGGCACTTTTCTGTTCACTCGAACTTGACATCTTTTTGCAACAACCTTGTCATCGGGGTTGCTATTGTCAAGAATCCATTCACAAATCTTCTATAGTACCCAGCCAAACCTAAAAATTTTCGAGCCTCTGTCACATTCCTCAACAGTTTCCACTCAACAATAGCTGAGATCTTGCTTGGGTCAACTCTGATTCCGTCACCTGACACAATGTGTCCTAGAAATTCAACCTCTTTAAGCCAGAATTCACTCTTACTGAACTTGACATACAACTGCTTGTCTCTCAAGGTTTGTAAAATTATTCTTAAATGCTCTGCGTGCTCACTCTCATTAGGCGAATAAATCAATGTGTCATCGATAAAAGCGATGACGAACTGATCCAGATATGGTCGAAAAATGCGGTTCATCAGGTCCATAAAGACCGCTAAGGTATTCATTAAGCCAAAAGGCATGAAAAGGAACTCATAATGCCCGTATCATTTTTGAAACGCAATCTTCGGTACATCTTGTTCTTTAACCCTTAACTGATAATAGCCCGACCTTAAGTCTATCTTAGAGAACACAGTAGCTCCCTTCAACTGATCAAACAGGTCATCGATCCTTGGCAAAGGATACTTGTTATTCATGGTCACTTTGTTAAGTTGTCGGTAGTCTATGTACAACCTCATCGACCCGTCTTTCTTTTTACAAAAAGTACCAGAGCACTCCACGGTGAATAGCTCGGTCTTGCAAAACCTTTGTCAGTTAATTCTTGTAACTATACCTTCAACTCCTTTAATTCTTCCGGAGCCATCCTATACGGAGTGATTGAGATGGGTGCTGTACTAAGAACCAACTCGATACCAAGCTCAACTTCTCTAGTTGGAGGCAATCTGGGCAACTCTTCCGGAAACACCTCTGGATATTCACATACTATAGGCACTGTCTCAATTTTCACTTCAGACTCTTTGGTATTCAACACAAATGCTAGGTAGGACTCATACCCTTTTCTTAAATATTTCTCGACAGTTAAAGATGAGATCAGCACTGGTGAGTTATCAGGTTCACTTGATTCAACCTAAATAATATCCCCATTTTCACTTTTCATTTCAATGAATGTGCTACCACAATTGACTATCACATTATGAGCAGTCAACCAATCTATGCCAAGAATTAGATCAAATTCATCAAGCGGTAGTAGCATGAGGTTAGCTGGAAAACAATGACCTCTAATCATCAAAGGACAACCTCTACACACTTTATCCACTATCACGTGTTTGACACTTTAATCATAAATTCAGTAGACTCAACAGACATATTCATAATGGGTACTAATTTCATGCATACATAGGAATGAGTAGACCCCGGATCAATCAAAACAATAACAGAAATATCGTGAAGAGAAAAAGTACCCGTAATCACATATGGTGAAGATGCCTCTTCACGAGCTCGAATGGCATAAGTCTTTGTAGGCGCACGACCCTCAGACCTCATAGTTGAATCCCGAGGGGCGCCTCTACTGCTAGCCCCACTGCCCGGGTTTTTCTGAGGTCTACCCCTCTAGTGTGCACTGCTCGCCCTTACTTCTTGCTTTTTCTCTTTCTCATCTAATTCAGGGCAGTCTCAGATGAAGTGATCTAGTGATCCACATTTGAAGCAGCCCCTCTCATTTCCTCAGCACTCGCCGAAATGACGTCTACCACAGTATGAACACTCTGGCGTATTTGGCCGTGCACTACCAACACTCGTAATAGAAGTGGTCTGGGCCCTAGAAGCCGTGTTCTGTTGGTTCTTGTTTGTATTCGAGAACCCAACCGAAGCATTCAATTGGGTAGTGAATTCCTTCGATCTCTCAAATGAGGACTGATGCGATTTCCCCAACTATCTTTTCCTTGAGTCCCGCGACTTAATAGCCGCTTTTCTCCTCTTTTTAACCAACTCTTCTGCCTTGCATGCTCTCTCAACGAGTACCACAGACTCCATTAGCTCTAAAATGCCAACAAATACTCGAATATCTTCATTAAGACCGTCCTCAAACCTTTTACACATGATGGCTTCTGTGGATACGCACTCCCGCACATACTTGCTGAGTCTCACAAACTCACGTTCATATTCTGTCACTATCGTACGACCTTGCTTCAACTCTAGAAATTCCTTCCTCTTTTTGTCTATAAACCTCTGACTAATGTACTTCTTTCAAAACTCTTCTTGGAAGAATTCCCAAGTTATTCTCTCTCTCGGTACAATAGACACGAGAATATTCCACCATCGGTATGTCGAGTCTCGTAAGAGTGACACCACACACTTCACGCACTCCTCAGGCCTGCACGATAGTTCATCAAATAACCTGATGGTATTCTCCAACCAAAACTCTGCTCTCTCTGGGTCATCATCTATGTTAGCCCGAAATTCCTCAGCCACTTATTTCTGAATTTTGTCTACTAGAGGCTTCTCCCTTCTAATCACATCTGCTCCTTGCGGAGCCACAGGGGCATACTAAGGAATTGGAGGAGGTGGGGGAGGTGAAGTGTTCAAATTTACACGAACAAACTCTATGAACCAAGCATCCATCATTCGGAGGTAGGCTTCTCTAGCCCCTCCGCCCTGGCCCATAGTCATGGGCTCACTCTCAACTGGCGCAGTCCCTTCAGCGGGAGTCAATGCGTTACTCTCCACGTTATCCGCCGTAGCTCTATCAGGATCTATTTACTATATGAAAATACAATTTATAATCGTCAAGAGTCATCACACTATCAATATACAGTTATAACATGTATAGCTAGACTCGTACTCAAGCTGGGTTAGTCCTATAACTGACTAAACCATGCTCTGATACTACAAAATATAACACCCCACACCTGTACCCTACGTCAGGACGAAATACGAGGTGTTACTTAACTTGAACACATACATTCACATGTTTCCGAGTCATTAAGAATTGGTCAAATTTAAAACTTTTCCAAATTTTGCCCCTTAATGTGTGCCTATGAGGCCCAAAACATTTATTTGAAACCATTCGGGTCTTTTAAAGAACTCTGAAAAATAACATGTGACACAGGGGCACATGCCCGTGTGAGAAAGGCAACACGCCCGTGTGACCATTACCACATGGTCGTGCTGAAGGCCTGTGTGGTTCACACGGCCTAAGCACTTAGGGACAGGCCCGTGTCCTTTACCCGTGAGGAATTAATCCCCACTTTTAACCTACAGGGGTTTTCACACGGCCTGACACATGCTCATGTACATGGCCCGTGTCCCTCACACGGCCATGACATGCCCATGTCCTAGCTCGTGTGTAAAAACTTGGACATTCTGTTTCTGATGTCAACAATTCTTAAGGGTCACATGGCTAAGGCACATGCCCGTGTGCTAGGCCGTGACCTTCATATGGCTGAGACACACGGCCGTGTCTCTACCTGTCTATTTACTACCATGCATTCTGACTTGAAATTTTTACGTGTAGGGGACACACGGTCGAACAACATGCCCATGGGCTGACCGTGTATCACACACGGCCTAGACACACGCCCGTATGCCTACCGGTGTGGACAAAATAAGGCTATTTACCAAACCTCTTTGCCACCCTTACTTACACGACCTGCATGAGATTACGCTATACCAATACAATGACACATCATGTAGTCCGAACAACCACAATGGACAACATCTCATTTGTGCAATAGACTCATCCATGAAAATAACATCTTCTATATATATTTATCAAAATGAATATTGACCATTAACCATGGCCTTATACAAAATAAAGGGATTTATCCCAAGCAAACACATTGGCTAATTTCTTAATGACACAAAACATGAAAGTCTAGGCCCTATACATGCCATACTCACAAGTAAGAAATCTACCTATATTGAGTGCTTCAGATGATAGTGTGACTTGCTTCTCCGACGTAAGCGATGATCCTCGATCTACTTTGGTGGCACTAAAAGAAAATGGAAAGGAGAGGGAGTAAGCATATAGCTTAGTAAGTTACATGTAAATAAATATAACAACAATTTTACCATTCATCAACATGCTCATAACACAAGGGCAGACATAAGCACTACTTACTCATCACTATTCCATACACATCATATAGCATATATTGAGCTAACATCTCATTCATACCAAATAGGTACCTGTGCCACTCATAACAAAGTTATACTTTCTTCATTAACTTAAACCATAACTCTCACCGTTGAACAATTTGGAATACTATTTGATATTCACTAAGCCTCAAACATAGGTTATAATGCCGATGCCATATCCCAGACATGGTCTTACATTGGCTAATCCATCAAGTCGATGCCATGTCCCAGATAGGGTCTTACTCTGACTATCAAAATTGAGGCTGACGCCATGTCCCAGACATGGTCTTATACTAGCTCTCACATATCTGTGCCGATGCCATGTCCCAAACATGGTTTTACACTGACATATCTCATAGCCGATGCATGTCCTAGACATGTCTTACACTAGCTTATATCTTAAGGCCGATGCATGTCCCAAACATGTCTTACACTAGCTCTCATCTCAATGCTCATGCCATGTCCTAGGCATGGTCTTACACTAGCTCTCATAATGTGGCCAATGCATGTCCAAGACATGTCTTACACTAGCTCACAATAACCTGTACGTCATGGCATGAATATCCAATTTATTTCCTATGGTTCAAACAAGAATTCTACTATCTCAATTATCATCATGCTTTCTCATTTTCACAATCAAGCATTTCAGGCTATATCAATTCAGCACATATAATAACAATGTAGTTGTATTACTTACATACAACTTACCTCAGATTATCAAAATGTGGTGACTAGTCGGTCAATTTTACTTGCTTGGCCTTCCCCCAATCTAAGTTCGGATTTGGTATTTCTTGATATAAAATGAAAAAAATTCATTCATTCAATCAGCATACTAATCTAGACGCTCGAATTTTCACAATTAGGCAAAATGACTATTTTCCCCTAAACTTTCACAAAATGATTGTTTTGCCCTTATGCTCAAAAATCATTTTTTATCGAATTTATTCATATCATAAGCCTAGCCAAACCCTTTTTACTCTTATAGCAATCCAAAATTTCTACTATTTTACACATTTATCACTTATTTACCATTTGTGCAAAAAGGTCTCTAGTTAGGGCTTTTATGAAAAATTTCTTCAAAAAGGTTGTTTATTAAACATCAAAGACTCATACTCTTCCATAAAATTTCAGAAAAATGCATGAACACTCTCATGGTAAAAACCTAGACTTCCAACCATTTTGCAAAATGGTCCCCTCATTTGAAAGCTCATGCTTCAAGGGGTCTAAAAATATAAAAATCATCAAGAAAACTCATTAAAATCACTTACTTGGGAAGAGATAGCTTGGCTAAAATTTTTAAACTCTAAGAACCCTTATTTTGCTGAAAGTTTTAGTGGTAGTGAAAAAGATGAGAAGGTGATATCATCTTTCCCTTATTTTATTTCTATTTTAAATCAATTTAGCCACCAAACCCACCAAATTTGAACTTTTTGACCAAGTTTGTCTCCTATGGCCGGCCATGCCTCCCAAGAGGGTCTAATTTCCCTTTAAAGGCCCCCAATTTATGTTCTCTAGTTATTTGGCACTTTTAGCTATTAAAATGAGACTTTTGCAATTTATGCGATTTAGTCCTTTTTCGCAATCGAGCTCAAAAACGTTAAAATTGACTATCCAAATTTTTCATACACTCTTATAAACATGCTATAAACCCAAAATAATAATAAAATAATTTTTCCAACTTTAGTTTTGTGGTCCCAAAACCACTGTTCTGACTAGCCCCATAATCAAGCTGTTACACGATTTCACATACCGGGCCCGGTTAGACCAATTTTTTGGTCTTGGTCTCGATTTTGGGCTCCCAAGCCCAATTTACGATCTCATATCCAATTTTAAAGTTCAATTGCCAAGTGGATGAATCGTCTAACTTGGAAATTAATTTCCAAAAACATCATATTAATTTTAATTAACTTGATTAATTTAATTTTACTTGATCAAAATTAATTTTTCCAAAAATCTCTTAGATTTTACAAATTAAGTTTTCAAGAAAATTCTTTAATTAAATTCTCTACTTAAACAATTCTTACGACCATCTAATTAATTCCACATCAAATAAATCAACTCAATTAAATTATTCCCAAAGTCTTAGAATTTTTCTTCTGATTCAAATGAAGCCAATTGAGCTTTTGTTGAGCTAGGGAAGGGACCAATCAAACATAAGCAATTAGATTCTAGTGATTGCAATTATGTCTAGAAGCATCGTTCTGATAATTCACAATTACTTAATCATGGAGTTAGTCCACAAGAAGTACCATGATTGAAAACTCCTTATTGTGTACTCTTTACGAGAGCAATTCATCCAACTGCTTTGTCCAATGACCTCGTCATGTGTGTGTTACAATTATATGATATCCTTGATTCATTTGAGTTAAATTTGTTCACTTAATACAATCCTATTTTATCTTATTGTTACTATTGTGTCTTCTTAATAATTAATATGATCACTGCCAACAAATGACTGTGATAAGTTACTCGTTCGAGAACAAACAACCCATGACCAGGTTCCATTTTTATCAATCCACACAATGCCAATGAAAGGATATCATTAACTCTTTAATTGAACTATGAATTCCACTATTGCTAGTAAAGTCATGCCATACACAAGTCATGTGCCCAACATATCGACAGTGGGTACGATCATCTTTAGAGCATAAGCCTCCACTTATATCAAAGCATATGACTTGCATATGCATGGTCAGTGACTAACTCAAGATTTAGGTAAATCACACCATGAATGTAACAATGGAATTAATTCACGAATGGATTAAGAATTAATTCATCTTGGGTCTAGTCCAATGTATCATTGTGCCAATGAATACATCTATATCTCTACTCGTGGAGTCAACTGCTTCGATAGCCAAGACTAGCCATCTCCCTAATTTGAATTGTAGACGACATAATAATTCTTCTCATTATTTGAATCAAATGCTCCCTTTGATTCTTTTATGGGATTATGGGCTCAATTAGATTATTTACTAAAGTAATTTGTCTTTCTCGCAATGTAAACATTCTTTACAATGCTAGTTATCTTCAGTTTGAGCTTAGACAATAAATGAGCTAATATTAACTTGTCACAATTTCTCTATGCATGCAAAATATATAAGACATAAATACAAAAAGACATGAAATGTATCGTTCAAATAAATAGAAAATAGTTACATGTTTACTACAATATGGACATATTTCCCAATAATCTCCTACTTGCCCTAGTGAAGTAAACGTGTCATGTTTTAGATTTCCATATCCTCAATATGTTTGTTAAAACACCTAGTTACAAGAGTCTTAGCAAAATAGATCCACAAAGTTATTTTCAGAAGCTAGTTTCATTACATCTACAATTCCTTCGGCTATTGCCTTTTGCATCAAGTGATACTTTCGATCAATGTGTTTCATTCTCTTGTGACTTCTTATTCCCTTGGTATTAGCTATTTCAACACTATTATCACAATACAATGTTTATAGTTTTTCTCGTATCAGGAATAACTTCAAGTTCAGTTAAGAACTTTTGAAGCCATATTGTTTTTTTGATTGCTTCAGAAGTAGCCACATACTCGGCCTCCATAGTAGAGTCAGCAGTGCAAGTTTGTTTTATACTCCTCCATACTTTGACTCCACGGCCTAGAATGAATACATTTCCTGATGTTGATTTCCTTAAATCTTTACAAGTTAGGAAGTCTGAGTCTATGTATCCAATAGGAGTAAGGTCCTCTCCATAATACACAAGCATATAATCCTTAGTTCTTTTAAGATACCTTAATATATGCTTTACAGCTTGCCAATGCCTGAGACTTGGATTCACTTGATATTGACTAACTACTATGAAACAAATATTTGGATGTGTGCAAAACATAGCATACATAAGGCTTCCAACTGTCAAAGCATATGGAACCTTACTCATATGTTCTCTTTCTTCCGCTACCTTAGGACAATCATCTAAAGAAAGATGAAAACTATAACGCCCTAAACCCAGCCTAGACGTTATGGCCAAGTCTGACATGTCACATTGACTTACGGTTGATTGTGTTCTTTGTTTAAGGTAATCAGGGTGATTTTGTAAAACAATGGTTAATTGTTGACTAAGAAGAAGAAGAAGAAAACACCGATTAATTAAGACTTTAGGTTATCCATTTGTTACGCTCGTTGTGTTTTGAAAACGTTTATTATTTTTTGAACAAAAAGCCACACAACCTGAATCTAATAGTTTAAATCGAGTATAAGTAAAACAATTAATAAAACCATAAAATTTACGAGCGGCCTTATTACAACTTAAAACCCTAAATAATTAAAGTAAGTAAAGGCTGGTCAAAACACATGAAGAGAACAAAATTTGCAGAACATGTGGCCACTTTGAATCCCTCACAGCTCCAAGTCCACTATGGTTGGGGATTTCCTGCATGGATGAAATTAAGGGGTGAGTTTGGAAAACTCAGTGTGTAAAATAACCCAACCATAGTCCAAATCAGTTCAAACCACATAAATAGATTAAGTTGGGCCATAGCCCTATACAAAATTCAGAATGAAGCCCATAGGCCCATAATAGATACAGAACAGATATATCATGTATGCAGAAAACCCAACCCATAACCATCCGTATACACCCCCGGACCAACCTTACACCATGTGGGGAGACAACTCAACCCACCCATCCGCTACACACCATGAATTTGCAAAGCATGGTCGCTGCGAGCGAATATTGTGACAGAGTCACCAGATACAGATATTTGTGGCATAGCCACCAGAACAAATATTTGTGGCATAGCCACCAGGACAGATATTTATGGCATAGCCACCAGAACGCTTCCTCCATCAATATAACCCATATCTCATGCAACAGATATACATGTCATGGCATACAACATACAGAATCAGAATATCATGCATTCTAGGCAAAATTAACCCTAGGGGTATAACGGTCACTTTGCACCTAGGGGTATAATGGTAATTTTCATACTTAGGGGTATTTTAGTAAATTTACTATTTTAGGGTTTTCATGCATATTACAACCATTACCGTATTAACAGAAACACTTACCGAGCGTTTTTATCGAATTGGGCCCGTTGGCCTATTAACTCGATTTCGGCCCATTAAGCCTAAGTATACCGAAGTGCACGAAATTGCGCACTCTGCAATCTTACCGCTTGAGATTTCCAGGATTAACAAACAACTATCTCATGAGCGCTCGCACGCTCGCAAATTCACAAAATGCCGGCTCTTTGGCATTTCGGCTTTTCGACTTTTGCCAATCTAGTCTATAAGTGGGTGTCGTTTACACGCCTGTTTTGCGACGAATTGACGACGGGATCCCCTTACGATATCCTACAATCGATTACCCATATGTTAGACTACAAGTCGATAACTATCATGTATTAAACTCCTTACCATATTCGACCATTAACACCTTAGGCCTTAAAGTTCTTACCTTTGCCGAAATTTGGACTAGATCTAGATGTCCAACAGTGTTAGCCTTCAAAACCCTTTGTTGAATGTCCCCTTGTCCACACTAGAGCCTTCAAAACCCTTTGTTGAATGTCCCCTTATCCACACTAGCGCACACAAAACCAAAAGAAAGAAGCCAATTCGCGCTTAGTCCAAGCGTTAGCCACCCTTAGTTGATAGGGATTTCGGCTTTTACCTTAAAACATGAGTAACTAATGAAAGATTCAAGCACTTACCTAAAACGTTATGACACTACTCCCGATCTACTGTAGATCCAACCACCACACAAGAAGAGAAAAGTATAATAAAATATTCGACTTCTGAAGTACCTCAATGTAGAAAAGTTTCAGTTTGAAAGAAAGGATGGGAGGTTCGGCTTCAAAAGGGATTCGGCTAACCAGCTTTGATAAGGGTTAATGAGGAAAAGAAGAAGAGAAATATGGAGGATATAGGTTCGGCTAAGGAGAAATCGATAGCAGGTATTTGGTTTTGAGGGAAAATAAAGGTGAAGAAGATGAGGGTCAATAAGAAAAGAGAAAAGAAGAGGGGAGAAGATGAGAGAATTCGATTTTGAAGAAAAGAAAGGATGATAGTTTTTTTGTCTTACACAAGTCGGCACAAGTGTAGAGTGTAGGTTTCGGCTTCTAGCAAAAGAAAGAAAAAGAGAAGAACCTAAAGTACCCTACCCTATTTCGGCAAAACAGGAGAATGACCAAACAAATCCCGAAAATGCACAAAAAGAATTCGGCAACCACTAACCCAAATGCCGAGATTGCAATCACTAAGAGACCTAGTCGAATTTGCACTTACAGAGTCCCCTATACGGCAAAATCTTGCTTCCTACTCAAACTCCTTGATTTTCTCCCCTTATCCCTCCTTTACTCAATCCCCTGAACAACTCAAACTCTTCCTGACAGAGTTTCACCTGAGTTCCATCACATACTATTCCTGCTCATAAAAAATAATACCTTTATTTGCTTACCTTGTGACTTGAACCTTAGCTCCCCCTTGACTTCCACACGCCACCTTTTAGCACCTCAATGGCGTCACCCAGCCACTTTACCACAGGTCTTCTTGTGGCCTATTCTACCAATTTAATCTTAAAAGCTCAATACACCAGAACCCCCTTCTCTTTTAAAATCAAAATTTATTAAATCTATCAGGTTTTAACTTAGACTTGGGCCTTCTAGAGGCCCACTAACATTTTTAAACATGATTTATACAATCAGATCATACCAAAAATCAAGATTCACCAAAACTCACAGAAATCCTGAAAAGTCCTGAAAATCAGGGCGTTACAAAAACCCTGATTCAATTGACTGAACACCTGGCTTCGCATCAATAATTAACAAATGTTTTAGTACCTTATCAATGTATGAAGCTCGAGATAGAGCTATCGTTTTATTCTTTTGATCCCTAAGTATTCGAATTCCAAGAATATAACTAGTTTCACCCAAGTCCTTCATGCTAAACTATTGAGCTAACCACAGTTTAACCGATGACAATTCTCCTACATCATTTTCGATAAGTAGAATATCATTGACATATAAAATGAGGAATACCACCTTTTTGTCCTTTATATGCTTATAAATACATGGTTCATCAACGTTTTGCCCAAATTCAAAAGTCTCGAGCATTTGATCAAATTTTTTATTACATGAGTGAGACGCCTGCTTATGTCCATAAATGGATCTTAGCAGTTTGCAAACTTTCTGTTCTTTATTGCTTATAAACACCTTTTTTTCCTTTATACGCTTATAAAAAAAAGGTTCATCAATGTTTTGCTCATATCTAAAAGTCTTGATCATTTGATCAAATCTTTTATTCCATGAGCGAGACGTCAGCTTAAGTCCATAAATGGATCTTAGCATTTTGCAAACTTTCTACTCTTTTCCTTTGACAATATAGCTAGTGGGTTGAGCCATGTAAATGGTCTCATCAAGATAACCATTCAAGAATGTTAAATTGACATCCATTTTCTAGATCTCATAATTGAGAATAGCGACAACGAATAAGAGTATGCGGAAAGACTTGAGCATGGCTACCGGAGAAAAGGTCTCATTGTAATCGATACCTTCTTTTTATGTGTAGCCTTTCCCTACAAGTCTAGCTTTGTGTGTTTCCACTTCCTTTCTACATTTCTCTTATTCTTATATATTCACTTACACCCTATGGGTTTAATCCCAATCGATAAGTCTACAAGTTCCCACACTGTATTGCATTTCATAGAATCCATCTCGGCATCCATGGCTTGTTTCCAGAGCTTGGAATCAACGCCCTACATAGCATCCTCGTAAGTGAGTGGATCATTATCCTTATGATTAGCTTCCTTATTACAAATACTACCATCATAGATGATGAAGTCCGATTTCTTAGAAGCACTCCCACTACAACGAATTTCCCTATGCTGTTGATCGTTTGCAGGTTTTTCTACAAATTTCTCGAGAATTGAACTTGGTGATTGTTCTACCACTCCCGAAAGTTCCTCGAGTACCACTTTACTTCGAGGCTTAAAGTTATTCATATAGATTTCCTTGAGGAAAGTAGCATGAGTAGAAACTTTAATTGCATTATCTTTCGGACTGTAGAATAATCCTCCTTTTGTTCCTTTTGGATATCCGACAAACATACATAATTCTATTCTTGTATCCAACTTCTTTACATCCTTATCTAGAATATGTGCAAGACAACCCTATATTCTAAATTGATTTAGAGTAGGTTTCTTTTCATGCCACAGTTCATAAGGTGTCTTACAAGAAGACTTGGTTGGCACATCATTCAGAATATAGCAAGCCATTTGTATTGCATATCCCTAGAAGGAAGTAGGAAGTTATGAATAGCTTAACATTGAACGAACCATGTCAAGCAAGGTTCTATTCCTTCTTTTAGCTACGTCATTATGCTCTGGAGTGCCCGGTGTAGTCAACTGGGATAAAATCTCATTCTCTATAAGGTATCCTAAGAAATCATCAAACAAAAGTTCCCCACCTTAGTCAGATCAAAGAATCTTTATGAATAAACCTAATTGCTTTTCCACTTCCGCACGAAACTCTCAAAATTTACCAAAGGTTTTGGTTTTTCTATGCATTAGATACACATATCTATATTGAGAATAGTCATCGATAAAAGTCATGTAATAATTGTAACTTCCTTGAGCACTGGTGCTCACGGGACCACATACATCAGTGTGTATAAGTTCTAAAGGTTGGTTGACCCTTGTACCTTTCACATTAAAATACCTCTTAGTTATTTTACCTTCTAAGCAAGATTCACATTGTGGAAGACTAACTTCTTTAAGCATATTTGAGGGACCATCTTTCACGAGTCTAGTGATTTTTTCTTGGTTAATATGACCAAGTCTTAAATTCCATAGGTACCCTTCATTAGAGTGAGAAGTTTTAAGCTTTTTATTCACTATTTCAGATTGAAACATCGAGTAGTTATTTGGTTTGATAAAGTAGAGATTGTTTTCCATCCATCCATTACAAATTAAAGAACAATTTATATTATTTTCCGTCTGTCCATTATAGATTAAAGAACAAGTTCTATGAATAGCAGTCCCTTTATTGAATGTCACGATATAATCGTCATAAAATAAACATGTTACATAAATTAAATTCCTTTTAAAATGAGTTACATAAAACACATTCTTTAAAACAATCTTCCTAAAATTATCAAAGTGTAAAATAACTTCTCCCACTACTTTGACTGAAACATAGCTCCCATCTCTGATCCGCAACAAGAGCCTTCTGTCACGCAGACTTCTTGTTTTGTTGAACCCCTATAAAGAAACACACACGTGGTTAGTGGCTCCAAAATCAATAACTTAGTTTTCAATTGATTCTTCCACTAAGCAAGTTTCAACCACAAAGAGTTCCATACCTTTGCCCTTTTTGGCTAGGTAATCAAATACTCATTGTAGTTTGATTTGAAATGCCCTTTTGTGTTGCAGAAAAAACATTTTATCTTTTTAGGATATTTTGACTTCTTAGCCCTCTTCCTATCTACACGAGGTGGAACCAAAGACTTGTCGGCTTCTTTTTTCCTGTAGCTTTTTGTTTCCCCTTAGAGGATGAGGGGCCTATAGCTAAGTTTACCTCAGGTTTCTCCTAAACCAGCTTACCACCATTCAACATCAACTCCTAGGATTGAATTTCTTTATGGGCTGAGTCAAGGTAAGCACCTTGTTCTCCAAGTTACAAGTGGCCCTAAAATGAGCAAACTCCTTGGTTAAGGAATTGAACACTATTTCAATTTGAGTGTTCATGTCTAGTTCAGCCCCATTGTCCTCCGCTTCTGCAAAGAATCTCTTAAGCTTAATCGTATGTTCTTTAACCAAAATGTCAGTTTTCTATTGAGAGTTCATCAAAATTGTAACAGTGGATTGTAAAGCCAATGTGACTTGGCCTCTAAGTAAATCCTCCAAAGTTGTCATGATCTCATTGGTAGTACAAAAATTCTCGTGTTGCTTTTGCAACACATTACTTATGCTCACTAACATATAACATCGAGCAATAGAGTTAGAATCTCTCCAACGATTTCTCACTTTGGGTTGAGCTTTTGGAGGGCACATTTCATCAATAACGAATTTGTATTTATCAGAGCTAAGAACTATCAGCAAGTTTCGTTTCCATTCTCGAAAGTTATCCCTATTTAATTTATTCTTAGTAAGTATGCTAATAAGAGGAGTAGGAAACATATTTGAACTGAAGAAGATAAAGCTTTCACTAATTACTATCTTTGTATTAAGCAAATATATTTCATTTTAGTAACATATGAAGAATGTAATATGATGCATGCGTCTTGTATTAAAACCTTGAAAAAAAAATTTCAGTTGCTACAATCATTCTCACGCCCATCAACCATATTGCCTTGGGGTCCCATGATTAACTAGCGAGAACATGGATTACATCCAATCAGTTCATGAATCTTAATTCTCAAGACTCCATACAAACTGATGACCGTTTAACATGTGGCCACCATCTCTAGCTTAAATATCGCTTCTTTGGAAACTATTTAATAATAGATGATGTTGAGTGTGTAACCATTGACTCAACACCCATCATGAACATGCTTTCATTTGTGAATCATATTGGGACAATCTCTGTGGAAATCATGCATGACTAGTTATCCTTAAAAGGAAATCTCATCTAGTGAACCCACATGATAAAGTTTACCTTGGGGTGCGGCCAGGATAGGAACCAACTTGACACTTTATCATGCTATCACTTAGGGACCATCAATGGGGGTTGTAGGTCTTGTTCAATGACCTTTTCCCACTTAATATTTTAAAAAACATGCAAGATTTTTTATCCCAAATTTCAAGAATGATCATACAATATTCCTAATGGCATTCTTACCTAATCTAAATGACATGCTTCCAATATATGCATGGCATGCTATGACAATAATATAAATTCCAAGAATCAATTAATCTTAAAATAAACAATTTTAATTCTCCACAGTTTTTCTTTTAAGGGAAAAATCGAAGAAGTGAATGCGAACCGTGCACCAAGTAGGGTCCCAGGAAAGGGAGGTGAGTGCAAGCCTTTCCTAGCCAGAGCCAATCTTAGACATGCACCTTCTCATTACCACACTTATTATTTTTAATCGATCAAAATTGTAGATCATCTCATATATATCACAATTATAATATTACATAATATAAATATTATAAATAATTATAAAACAGATATATAATGAGATAGATAATTAAAATAAAATTGACAGCCAATGTTTCCATGGTTATATTTCTAGACAATAAATGAAAAAAATAAAAAAAGTACATAATTTTCACCACAAGATATTCCTTAGGTCTTCAACCGCAGTCATATCTTTTCTTTGTCATGGACTTCTTTTGAAAAAATTACATTTAAGTCCTATGTCTGCTTCCAGCTCACAAGAATTATATGAATTATAAAAAAAATAGCCCTACGTGGAGATGATAGTCCACGGTCTATTTCTTAAGAACCACAATTTTGGAAAAAGTAATATATAACAAATATATAATATCGCATCCATTCCCATATATAACTCAAGACATGCATAAGATCTAACGAATGCCACTTTATATGTAAACAAATCATTCAAGAAGAAGAGAAATTTATTTTGATTATCTGTTTATATTTATAGATAGAACACAACATGGCTCATGATACCAATTGTCTGAAAAAACGGGTTTGGAAAATGTAACAGAAAATAAAGCTAGAGAAAAACTAGAGTTTTAAAAATTTTCCAAAATAAGATCTTAGTTGTGATATCTAAAGTAATAAACACTTAATCAAAATTGTATATTTTCGAATTGCCTACGATGAGCGCTTCGACCAAGTAGTCTTGTCCACTATCCTCAAGCTCACATCTGTCGAGTGTGGGTTCGATTCGAATAAGAAAATTCTTCAAAAAAATTAACAGTGGGGTAATTTTGTAATTTATTTAAATAAATTAGAAAAATATCTCTAGAAATTTTATGGAATAATCTCTTCAGAGAATTTTCTTTGTACAACTTTCTCTTGAATTCAAGTGTATGCAAATAATGACCCAAGGCTCTCTTTATATAGGAAGAGTTTAGAGAGTTCAACTATGATTAAACTTAATCACTTTAATATTAAATTAATATAATATTTATCAAGATAAATATTAGAATAAATTTAATATTAAATTTTATTAAAATAATAGAATGTTTATCTACAAGATAAACATTAAATTAAATTTAATATTAAGATAATCACTTTAATATTAAATTAATAAAATACTATTTAGATAAGTATTAAATTAAATTTAATATTAAATTATTAAAATAATATTATTTTTGAAATTATTAATCTGAAAACAAATTCTCTAGGGGAATTCTAGTAGGAACGTAACTCTTTCAGTGCTCAACCACCAACGACCAGCCGCAGCTGGCCATTGGGATGTCACCGTGGTAGTCACCGGCACAGCTCTATTCGATGATGTAGGTGTGACACAGTTACGACACCTCGAGCTAGTTCGGCTGCTATCAGTTCGGTCCGGGTTAATGACGACCCGACTGGTCAGGTCTAGCCATCAGTTGGACCGTCAGCCTGGTTTCACATACTAGGTCCGGTTCGACTAGTTTTTGGGTCTTGGTGTCGGTTTTGGGCTCCCGAGCCCAAATTTACGATTTTATATCCAATTTTCAAGTTCAATTACCTATTAGGCCAATTGTTTGACTTGAAAATTAAATTCCAAAAATATTATATTAATTTTTATTAATTTAAATTTACTTGATCAAAATTAATTTTTCCAAAAATCTCTTAGATTTTCCAAATTAAATTTTCAAGAAAATTATTTAATCAAATTCTCTACTTGAACAATTCTTACGACTATGTAATTTAATTCAACATCGAATAAATCTATTCAATTAAATTATTATTTCTAAAATTGTAGAATTTTCTTCCGATTCAAATGCAGTCTTATTGAGCTTTTGTTGAACTAGTGGATGGACCAATCGGACATATACAATTAGGCTCTAGTTATTGCAATTATGTCCAGAAGCATCATTCCAATAATTCGCAATTACTTAATCATGGAGTTAGTCCACAAGAAGTACCATGATTGAAAACTCCTTATTGTGTACTCTTTACGAGAGTAATTCATCCAACTTTTTGTCCAATGACCTCACCATGTGTATGTTACCTTTATATGATATCCTTGATTCCTTTGAGTTAAATTTGTTCACTTAATACAATCCTATTTTATCTCATTGTCACCATTGTGTCTTCTTAATGATTAATGTGATCACTATCAACAAATGATTGTGATAAGGTGCTTGTACGAGAGCAAGCCACCATGGCCATGTTCCATATTTATCAATCCACACAATGCCAATGAGAGGATATCACTAACTCTTTAATTGAGCTATGAATTCCACTATTGCTAGTAAAGTAATGCCATACACAAGTCATGTACCCAACATACCGGCTATGGGCTCGATCATCTTTAGAGCACAAGCCTCCACTTATATCAAAGCACATGAGTTGCATACACATGGTCAGTGACTAACTTAGAGTTTAGGTAAATCACACCATGAACATCACAATTGAATTAATTCACAAACGGAGTATGAATTAATTCATCTTGAGTCCAGTCCAATGTATCATTGTACCAATGAATACATCTAAGTCTCTACTCATGGAGTCTACTACTCTGATAGCCAAGACTAGCCATCTCCCCAATTGGAACTATATATGACATAATAATTCTACTTAGTATTTGAATCAAATGCTCACTTTGATTCTTTTACGATATTACGAACTCATTTATATTATCTATTGAAGTACTCGCAATGTAAACGTTCTTTATAATGCCACTTATATTCAGTTTGAACTTAGACAATAAATGAGCTAATATTTACTTGTCACAATTTTGCTATGCATCCAAAAAATATAAGACATAAATACAAAATATAAAATAGTGAAATGTGAAATTAACTTTATTTATTTATTCATCATTTAAATAAATAGAAAACTGTTACATGTCTACTACAATATGGGTACATTTCCCAACAGTTCAAGCATTCAGAAAAATTTGGACACATTTGTTTCATAACCCCAATCCGCACATCAATAACTTAGGTCTGAACATTAAATAACCTAGGCTTTGATACCACCAAATGTAACTGTAACACCCCAAACCCAGCTCAGCAGTTAGACCCGAATCTAACGTGTCACATTGAAGTGTTTTTTGAAAACCATGTTTTCATTAGAAACCCTTCTTATTTAAAACGTAGTACATTGAAAACTTCTTAATTTTATTTCCAAAATTCCTTTTTACTTTACGGAAGCTAATTATAAAAGTAACCGATTTACGAAAACGTGATGTTTAAAAGTTAAGTTGCGAAAGCATTTTGAAAATGTTGCGGAAACGTAGTGTTTGAAAATAGTTCTTGTTTCGAAAAACCGTGTCCTATTTCTAACAGATATTAGAAATACTAAATAAAATTTCCAAATAAAAAGTTAAGGAAATAAAGATGCCTTATACAACCCAAATCAAAAACCAAAGTGCTTAACTAAATAAACAAAATAGAAAAACATGTGCAGTTGTGTGGTCGTCTCCGAGTCCCTCTGCGACAGTGATCCACCTAACGCTGGGGATTACCTGCACAGTTAATAAATGGGGTAAGTTTACGAAAACTCAGTGTGTAATCCCCTTACTTAGAGTAGCAGCTAGTATCTGACGAAACAAAAGCAGAAGCTTGATGCGGGCTAGAGCGTTCACATTGTAGAATAATACTGGTCCAATTCAGAGAATACGGGGGCCAAAGCCTATTACAATATCATTTGGATCCCAGCCCATAACAGAATCAATTGGGCCCAGCCCAAACCAATAATAGAATTGAATGTGTGAATGCATGGATGCATGCTATCTCATCCCAATAATCCAACCGTTACACATCAACTCCGTCCCCCGGTACACATCATGTGGGGATATAAATATCGACCCACCCATCCGATACACATCAATGGTAGCCCAGTTGCGGTACTACCTTCATTACAGCAAAACTGCTAATCATATATTGGGCTTAAAAAGCCTTCAGTAGCGGTATTATAACTGGCACATAGCCATCAGCGACAGTAATATAATCGACACACAGTCTTTGGTAAATATGATCGACACAGAGTCATCAATAAGTATGTTAGGCACATAGCCACAGGTAAATACGATTAGTACAAAGCCATAATCAAGATGGAACAAAGCTATATTTAGGTTGGCACAGAGCCATAATCAGAATAATTGGCTTTAAGCCATCGATAGTTGTATCATGTTAGGCACCTAGCCATCAGCGACGGTAATATAGTCGACACACAGCCTCGGGAAAATATGATCGACATAGAGTCGTCAATAATCATATATTGGGCTTAAAAGCCACCGGTGGATCCACGGTCGTCAAGCAAACATGCAATCATCATATACTTCCTTTGTGCCATAATTCCAACCCCATGCAATATGTCGTGTATGTCATGCTCAATCATCACACGTGTATGCAAAATGGCCATGCTCAGTAGCAATCATTTAAACATATATTAAAAGCATACCATTTTTACAACCACAGTCAAGTCAGTTAAAACACAGTCATACAATCATAGTCAATCAATCAAATTCATAGTCTAAGTCAGTCATTTGCCCACAAGGGCAAAATAGTCATTTTACCCTACAGGGTATTTCAGTAATTTTACACTACAAGGGTAATCCGATAATTTTACAAACCGAGGATATTTCGATAATTTTACAAACTGAGGGTATTTTGGTAATTTTAAAAACCAAGGGTATTTTGGTAATTTTACAAATCAGGGGTATTTGGTGATTTTACAAATCGAGGGTATTTCAGTAATTTTACAAATCAAGGGTATTTCAATAATTTTACAAATCGAGGGTATTTCGATAATTTTATAAATCGGGGGTATTTCGATAATTTTACAAATCGGGGGTATTTCGATAATTTTACAAATCGAGAGTATTTCGATAATTTTACAAATCGAGGGTATTTCAGTAATTTTAAAAATTGAGGGTATTTCGATAATTTTACAAATCGAGGGTATTTTAGTAATTTTACAAATTGAGGGTATTTTAATAATTTTACAAATCAGGGGTATTTTGATAATTTTACAAATTAGGGGTATTTCGATAATTTTACAAAATTGAGAGTATTTTGGAAATTTTACAAATCGGGGGTATTTTGATAATTTTACAAATCGAGTGTATTTTGGTAATTTTACAAATTGAGGGTCTTAACGACCCAACAAAAGGTCCACCGTCGCCTCGAGCGACTTAAGTAACCTAAACAGACCTAACGGTGCAAATGGGCCTAAGGCCCATTACTCAGCCCAAGTGGGCCCAAACGCTAGTGTGGCCCATTTAGCCCAACTACTTCCCACCTAACAATTAGATTTACACAAGTGGGCACACGGGCCCATTGGGCCCATTTGGCCCGTCAAGGCTCAGTACACGAGAATGCTCGTGGCCGCCTCTACAGTCTACCGCCCATGGTTTGTGGGCTTGATTACCACACGAGCGATCGCACGCTCGTGAAGCCTCAAAGGCTGAAGTTTTGACTTTTCGACTCTTGCCGATTTCTAACAAAGAAGGGAGTGAATACGCACCTGTTTATGAGAACGCGCCGAAGTCCACGATCACCGACCTTGGCACATCCTGTATTGAGTCCTCCTCCCAACTCATCTGGTTCACTCTATTTAAAGCCAGCTTCTCACCAATTCTCATGTTAGCTTCCCGATGTGGGATTGTTTTCAACCATTAGGAAAAATTCCTCATTCTTATGACCACTTCAACCACAGAGTTCCAGTCCAACTCCACTTCCTACACAGCTCAAATAGCAAAATAAATACTCCACTGCGCATCCCAAGACTTGAACCTCAAACCTCACAGTTACACAACACGCCACTTTGCCACTCCACCACAGGCTCTTTCTGTGATAAAAACATCCATAATTAACTTTAAGACATATGTGCCAGCGTCCAGATATACTTAAGAGAAAAACCAAAATGAAATGTAAGAGCCAAGACTTGAACCCAGGCTCCCTTGCAACCTTAATGACGCCACAACCACTAGACCACATGCTTTCTTGTGTCATTTATTTAACACAATAATTTAAAAGGCCATCATCCAAGCATCTAGGGTTTTATTCACTTAATACCAAAATTTTTGCTAAAGCCCAGGTTTGAACCCAAGATTTCTTCAACACTTCTCAGGGCCACTAACCACCAAAGTAGACATTTAATTGTGTCATTTCCTTGCACAATTAAATACTTATATACAACCTCCTTATGGACCCATGCTCAAGGCCCAATACTTCTAGGCCCAAATTCAGGGTGTTACAATTCTACCCCCTTAAAGAAATTTTGTCCTCGAAATTTCCAATTATCTGAACAAACGCTTAGCTCAACCTACACCACTACGCTCCCGTTGCGCACTCTAGTTCCAAACTACACTAATGCACTTTTAACTTAATCTCAAAACCTCTCATATCCAACCAAACATCTAACCACAGAAGCAAACATATATTTACTGTCGAAACCATCCCTTCTCCAAAAATTTTAAAAAACTTTAAAATTAATGAAAATACGGGGGAATCGATTTTTTTGAAAATAAAATATGGAATATGGAGTCGCCATCGATCTTTTTGTTTTGGGTGTGATCGGATCACCTAAAAATGAGGTTAGTTTAATAAAACATTTTTGGTTTATTAAAACAACGATTTTGGTCTACGAACTTTTGAGAAAACGGGTTCGGGAGTCGGTTACGCATGAGGAAGGATTAGCACCCTCACTACGCCCAAAATTGGCACCGAAAATAAAAAAGCAAATACAAAGAGTTTTTTTTCTTGCTGCTGTTTTTGCTATCGTTCCTTTTTTATTTGTATTTGTTGTCGTTTGTTCTCTTTCGCAGTGCGGGCGACGTGGAGCGTCTGGGTGTCTGTCTGTGCGCGCTGGACGGAGGTAGCTAGGCACTGCGAGGTGTGTGATTGGGTGCATGGCGCAAAGGGAGACCCTAGGGGTTTCTGCCGAAATTTCATTGGTGTTTTGGGCTTGGGATATTTTGGGCTGTTTGGGTTAGTTGGGTTAGGTTTAGGTTTGGGCTTTGGTATTGGACTTCAATGTTTGTAAAAGGGACATTGGATTTATTATATTTTTTGTATTTTGGTAGGCCCGGGCTAAAATTGGGCATTACAGCTGCCCCTCTTTGCTCATTGTCGTGGAACGAGAATAGAGCAAAGACTATAAATAGGCCAATTTTGCCAGGGCTTGCTGAGCTTCGACTTCTTGGTGCTTCTTTTCTTCATGCAGCTTCAATATGCTCTACTGCAACTTCAGGGAGACATGGTTCGTGTGTTTTTATCCTGCTCTATTGCAACTACAGAGAGATAAGGATTGTGACTTTGATTTTGCTCCATTGCAACTTCAGGGAGACATAATCTTGCAATCTTCGGCCTACTCCACCACAATTTTAGGGAGCTAGGATGGTGGCTTAAATCTGCTTCACTACAACTTCAGGAAGCCAAGATTCGCCCTCTTCGATCTATTCTCTGTCAACACAGAGATGCCAAATCTGATATCTTCGATCTACCCTCTGAAAATACAGAGACTCCAAATCTGTTATCTTCGATCTGCTCTCCACCGCTACAAAGACGCCAAATCTATTATCTTCGATCTGCCCTCTACCGCTACAGAGACACCAAATCTGTTATCTTCGATCTGCTCTCTGCCGCTACAGAGACGCCAAATCTGTTATCTTCGATCTGCCCTCTGCCGCTACAGAGACGCCAAATCTGTTATCTTCAATCTGCTCTCCGCCGCTATAGAGACGCCAAATCTGTTATCTTCGATCTGCCCTCCACCGCTACAGAGACGCCAAATCTGTTATCTTCGATCTGCTCTTCGCCGCTACAGAGACGCCAAATCTGTTATCTTCGATCTGCTCTCCACCGCTACAAAGATGCCAAATCTATTATCTTCGATCTGCCCTCTACCGCTACAGAGACACCAAATCTGTTATCTTCGATCTGCTCTCCACCGCTACAAAGACGCCAAATCTATTATCTTCGATCTGCCCTCTACCGCTACAGAGACACCAAATCTGTTATCTTCGATCTGCTCTCCGCCGCTACAGAGACGCCAAATCTGTTATCTTCGATCTGCCCTCTGCCATTACAGAGACGCCAAATCTGTTATCTTCGATCTGCTCTTTGCCGCTACAGAGACACCAAATCTGTTATCTTCGATCTGCCCTCCACCGCTACAGAGCCGCCAAATCTGTTATCTTTGATCTGCTCTCCGCCGCTACAGAGACGCCAAATCTGTTATCTTTGATCTGCTCTCTGACGCTACAAAGACACCAAATCATCTTGGATTTGCTTCAACGTAAACACGTGAAAGCCAAATCAACCATGCTTTAGCCTGTTACCCTACTGCTTAGGGGATTAAGGCACACCAATCTTCGTTGTCCCTTGAAGGACTTAACCTGTATAATTCGTATGAGTTCATGCCTAATGATTAGGATGCCATGACTCGAATGAGCCAAATGCTCCTAGGTAGATGTGTATGAATGACGTTTGTATGAATGTAAAATGTCATTTTTAATGCTTGGTTAGATATTACTCGTTGTTGACGTATTATTCTGTCATCTTGTTTAGCCAGCACTCTTAATAGAAAACTTGAAGAAATAATCTCATCTGCTCGACAAGCTTGCCCCATTCAAACTTTATGGAGTTTTGCTTATCCAACCCACTGCAACTCAGGGTATAGGATTTGTTTCATCTTCAATCAATTTGATCTGTTACACCATTCCTCAGGTGTAATGACCCATTGCATATGCTCGATATTTGCATGAAGGCAGAGTATCATTTTTTTTTTGAGAATGATCCCCTCTTACACTTGGATTGACATTGCTCGTCATTTGTCGAGGTTGTATCACCGACGAAATATCTTGCCTTTTCATTCAACTGATATCTTTGATAGAAAATTCAAAGAGATAGTCGCAATTTAGAAACATTTTCAACCCTTAGGCTTGGTGAGTTCTAAATAATGGTCCTGTTTCAGGTTCCTATACTGTTTAGAAGCTTCCAGAGTAATATGCAGAACCCATTTTGTGAAGGTATTATTAGTCCATTAATCATTATTTCAATGCAAAGTGCTCAAAAAAGATCCAAATAATAGACAAGAAGGAAATTTAGTAAGAGAACAGCTCGAAACAAATACGTTAATCAAAGATAGCAATGCAATAAGAAAGAAATTTATTGGGAGCATGTTTTGAAATGAATATAGTAATCAAATATAGTAAATTCAGTATGGGTAAGATGAAAACTAGGTGCCCCAGATATCGCAGCCCGAGCTTTTCTGCACAAACTTCTTGAGGTCCATTTTGAGCTCAATATGTATTTAGGGGATCCAAAGTACTTTGTCGATGCCCCGAGACGTAGCATACTTCTTCATTGTTAATTTAGGCATGGCAAGACTACTGTATGCCCCATTTTAATCCAAATTTGAGCC
This sequence comes from Gossypium longicalyx, assembly GCA_025698465.1. Taxonomy (NCBI): domain Eukaryota; kingdom Viridiplantae; phylum Streptophyta; class Magnoliopsida; order Malvales; family Malvaceae; genus Gossypium; species Gossypium longicalyx. The sequence goes on from CM046995.1 coordinate 52,895,575, forward strand.
ACCCTTTTCAGGTTTTCAACTCAAATCCCTTTTGGTCTCAAGGCGCCCTTTACGAGTTTTCGCCTTGGCCTCTCCTTTTCTTTTCTTTTCTTCTTTTCTCTTTTTCTTCTTTCTTTCTTTCTTTCTTAGTCTCAAAGCGTTCTTTGCGGTTTTTTTTGTTTTTGCCTTGGTCATTCGCTTTCCTCTAAAAAAAGGATCTTTTTCAACGCCAAGTCTCCCTCGTAGAATTCTCTAGGATGATCCTTTCTAACATCAGCTTGGCCCGTGACAGATAGCTCTCAACCTCCTTTTGTTAAATTCAACTGATCATATTGGGATCGAATCTGTTCTGCCTGATCCAACTTTATTTTTGGCAAGACTTGGCCAAAAGAAATCTCGTTTTCAAAGCCGTTTCTACCCTATTAAGGAAACGAGCAATGTATTGCCCTGGCGAAGGTTCTGGCCGACGTTCGATAAGTATAGAGGGTAAATGGTAACTTCTTTATGCCAATCTTTACAAGACTCAATCATTTTCCACTATGACTTTTGTTCTATTGTTTGCTTTTCCTTTTTTCTTTTTTTTTATTTTTGAACTTTTTGTCTTTCTTTTTGGATGCCTTTACTGCACTGTGATATAGTGTCTGATCTTTGAACAAATTGCAAACTTTTGACATTGTGCAATTGTATTTGAAAGTGATCCTTTCTGACATTACTTGTCAGCAACCCTTAGCTTTTTCTTCTTCTTCTTTTTTTGTTTTTTGAAATTTGACGACTATTGATCTTGTAATTATTGACATATGAATCAACCTTCACCCACTTCATGAAGTAATCAATGACTGCCAAGATGAATTGATGAGAATGGTCTGATAACATCCTTGCCCCATATAGAGAAAATTTGTGAAGAAATGAATGTGGCTTTAACCAATGCAACCCCCCTTCCATGGTGGATCAACAATACCCAAACCTCATGATTAGCGTGGCTACCATGAAACCTTTAACATGTGTCCTTCTGGCACTGTATAGACATTTTGTATCATCCACAGATCTTAATATCTCGAATATATCTGGACATGATCATGTGAAAACATCTTTGAATTTCTTGAAGTAGCTCAAAGAAAATTCATTTTGTCCCTGTGGTGACTCAGGTTTCAATCTTTGCTCCTTGTTCACAATGCCCATTGACCCTTCATAAAGTAGGATCAGTTTTTTTTATCTTGTTCTACCGTCCTTAACAAATCGAGAAATAAGTCACAATCCCTGTCATCTTCAAGGTCTTGAGATCCCTCTAGACACATATCTTGCTCAAAAAGAGACTCAGAATTAGTGACAGCGTCGTTCACGTCATTGATGTCTGGAGACCTGTTATGGGTACGAAGGCATATTCCAATAAATGATTCTAAGGATGATTATTTGTATGGTATGATCATGAATGAAAGAATCTAAGAATAGTCATTTGTACAGTATAAAATGGAAAGAATAAAAGAATATTTACTCAAACATGTATTTCATTGAAATAAAGATTTTGGATATAAGCCTATTTCACAAAAGGATTCTTGTTGCTTCTAGGCTTAAAACAACAAGTGTGTTCTGAATATTACTCCAGATTAGCTCTAAAAATAGAGGATCCTTCACAGACTCATTATTTAAAACACCCTAAGTACGTAAGGTCAGAAGCTTGAAAAAGTCTACTCCCGGGTTCCCTCTTCTGATACGTCGTTAACGTTCAGTTTCCTCCAATATCAGGCCTTGCATTAGAGTCCCGAGCTCGATGCGCCCTTGAATCTCATGCCCCAATCCATCGTGGAACTCATAATGTCCACCTCTTTAACAGAAAGGTTGGATTGCAGATTTCCTGCCCTAAAGGGACCATTGAATTTTACGATACCCAAATTGGTGAGCCTTTCGATAATCTTTTTAAAAGTGGTACAGTTCTCGATGGAATGCCCCGTGATTCCCGCATGGTATTCACATTGGCTGCTTGCATCATACCATTTAGGGTATGGGGGCAGTATAGGTTTCATGTAAAAAGGGGATACAGCATGTGCGTCGAACAGAACGTGGTACAACTCTCTGTACGTGATTGGAATATGTGTATATTAGGGTTTTTCTGAGTTTGGTCTTTGATCGGGTTCTCGCCTTGGGGAGGCCTGATGGCTGGTAGTTACCCTCCTTGGCTGGCTTACTATAATTGGCTCCGAACAACCCTTGTTATACCTACTCGCACTACTTGCTCTCTTTTCCTTCTTCTTTGGGGCTTTTAAAGTGCACTCTCCCCTTTCCTTCGTTTCTGCCAGAACAACTGGCTTGGCTTGATCATCTTCTGGGTTAAGACCTGAACCTATCGAGGAGCTCAACAGTGCCGATGTATCTGTCTGATGTTGGTGTCTGATAACAACGGGTACCCCTTGCATGTCTGGTTGGGTCGGGATGCTTACTGGGGTAAAGCTTGGGGTATAGATGAACTCTTCAATATCATCCTCACTATCGACCACTGGGCCATTCCTTTTTTCAAATTCTCCGGCCAGTAATTGGGTTAACAGGCCCATCATGTTTCTTTGGAGTTCTAGCATTTCTCGCATATCTTGTTGAATTTTGATCAATTGCTCTTGCATTTGTATTTGCCTTTGCTCCATTCTCTCTAACCTATGGTCCATATCTTTTGTCGGTTCTGAAATAATTTTACCTAATTAGGGCCGTTTTAGGGAAATCTAATGCAAATGATGCAATGCAATGCAAATGTATGGGATGAATACAAAGGAAAGAAAGATGTCGATTTTGAATTCAATTCCCCTAGAACAACTTTTCTATAAAACAAACTCTTTTTCATAAAACGGACTACGTATACGGCCTTGCTTACGTATTCTTGGCGAGGGAACTGATCCCAGTGAAAGTCAAATCTCGTAAGCTTCCAATGCCTGGCTCTACTAGCTCCTTTTTGCTTGATCCAAGCCATGGATTACTATCCTTGCAATGTTGATTAGCTCCTTTAAGAAAGTCGGGATGCGACAACTTTTGGATCAACTTGAATCCTTAGGTAAAGTTTTGTTTTCCTCCACGAACTGTTAGCCTTCTTCTGTCGTGTTCACTTGGACCAAATTCAGACAACCGTATTGTAATCCGCATTATTAAGAGATTCATTTTCTTATGACAAATTGTTCTACTTAGCAATTGAATATGAATCAACACCTTCTTTCTATGATGATGTAATGCAATGCAGTCATGAACAAACAAAAACAAAACATGTTAGTATAGAAATAAACAACCAACAAAGACCTAATCGGGTGATCACTAGGGGTTCGGAGTGGCTCTACCTAGGGTAAGCTCCTAGGTCTCTCTATATGTGGCTTGGTTCTAGAGTAAGGGTACCCGAACCAGCAGATTCCTCAATCTTCACCCATTATAGGCTCATATAGATCGAGTTTGGTTCAGGGGGATACATTTCCCTATGACCATGTGGAGATGAAAATCTCACGAAATCATAGGTACGGATGTACCCCGGAAGCAATCCACTTGCCTATGCGGAGGTGAAAACCTCACGAAAGCATAGTTTCTTACTCCCACTTAGAAGGTGTGACCACAGCTATCATGCAATGAAATGCAGTATTATTTTAAAAGGCCAAACCATAACAATCATACAAACAAATGCAATCATGATTTTCAAAACAAAATTTTCAATACTTTGATAAAAAGGACGACAAATAATCGATTTTATGGCTAGACTCTCTTGTTGCTCCCCAGTGGAGTCGCCAAGCTGTCGAAACCTTCCCTTCTCTAAAAATTTTAAAAAACTTTAAAATTAATGAAAATACGGGGGAATCGATTTTTTTGAAAATAAAATATGAAATATGGAGTCGCCACCGATCTTTTTGTTTTGGGTGTGATCGGATCACCTAAAAATGAGGTTAGTTTAATAAAACTTTTTTGGTTTATTAAAACAACGATTTTGGTCTACGAACTTTTGAGAAAACGGGTTCGGGAGTCGGTTACGCATGAAGAAGGATTAGCACCCTCACTACGCCCAAAATTGGCACCGAATCGATTAAATACTGTCCTTATGTCTAAAATTTGAAGATGTTTTCTTGAAATGTGGTTCTTTTTTTATAACGTTTGAGTAACCCGAGTTGGTTGCCAAAATCTTCTTGTTTCGATGTTCGAAAGTTTATAATTTGAAAATTACGAAAGGATGCCCAACTATTTGGTCCAGGGAAAAACCGAAACCCAGCACAGTAGGGCACGATTCCTCGAATTTCCAAACATTGACCATTGCCTTACCTTAGAAAATACGTGTGAAATTCCGAAGAGATCTTTGATTGTTTTGAGCAAATGAAAAAGCGCAACCCAGCACGATAGGGCTCGATTCTTGAATCACCAAACATCGAACATCGCCTTCGTTTTGAAATGTTTTTAATAATCATGAATGAAAACCTAAAGGAATATTCGATTGTTTTGAACAAACGAGAAATCACAACTCAGCACGATAGGGCATGATTCCCGAATTCGTCAAACACCGAGTATTACCTTCATTTTAAAGGATTTTTAAAAGACCAGAGGGAAATTTTGAAGGGATATTTGATTATTTTAAACAAATGGGAAATCACTACCCAGCACGTTAGGGCACGATTCCACGAATTGCCAAATATCGCATATCGCCTTCGTTTTAGGGATTTTAAAAGACATGAGTGAAATTTTGAAGTGATATTCGATTATTTTGAGCAAATGCGAAATTGCAACCCAACACGTTAGGGCACGATTCCGCGAATTGCCAAACATTAAATCTCGCCTTCATTTTGAAGAATTCTTAATAGTTGTGAAACTATCTTAAAACATATTAGTTTGACTTGAAATATGATGGAATAATTAATTAGAATTTTTCAAAAAAGGAAGTTGAAAATTGTAATGCGACATTTGTAGGCTAAGGGGAAAATAGAACTTGGGGTAATATGCATACATAAAATGCAATACCAATTAACAAACTTATAACTAAGCATAATTGATCAAGAAAATATAATCAAACTCATAAACGTGGTTGACAAACGATTTATATAAGAAATAAAACGATAGATAGATGATATACGCCAATAATAGACATGGCACAATATAAGTCAATCAATAGATCATATACAAAAACAAAATGGAGTTTAGAGGTCGATATGGTATAAGACATTTTCAAAATAGATGGGTGAACACATGATATATTATATATGAATGGATGAAATGATAAATTAGAAACCATTAGTTGTAAGAACAAACTAAATATATACATGCAATTCTTGGAAAGCGTATCATAGAATGAATATTTTTAAAATCAAGAAATATACAAAGAAGAAAATGTTTATTGAAATATGTACATGAAAATTTAAGTAATGTATAAGATATTCAAAAATAACAAAAAATACATTGTAAAATATTATTTTAAGAAATGCATGCAATAGGTTTATAAAAGCATATATGTATAAATAGATTTAGAAATAAGTATTTGCAAAAAGAATATACACTTAATAATGCATTTTAAGATTAAATTAACCTCATTATAAGCTATACATAATAAACTTAAGAACAATTTACATATATACACTTAATAATGCATTTTAAGATTAAATTAACCTCATTATAAGCTATACATAATAAACTTAAGAACAATTTACATATATAAAGGAAACTATAGGTATAAAGTACATGGATTTAATAACATATATATATAAATTAAAAAATTAGTATCAATGAATATGTACATATGTATGATAATAATTTAAGAGATATATTACGTTGAACTACATAATAAAGTATAAGAATAAACTTAAAAAAATGTGTATAAAAAAATATAAGGTTAATAATGATATATATATGAAATAAAAAAAATAACTTTAATATAAAGTATATGTATATACAGTAGTGTATGTGAAAAACATTATAAAAGGGATTAAAGAAAAACGAAATCAAATCATTAAAATATATAAAGAACAGTAAGTAAACAAGGATAAAAACAATTGAATGCGTCTAAAAAAGATTGATAATATGCCATAAAATGAATAAATAAAGAGAAGGGACTTAATTAAAAGAGAATTAAAATGATAGGGACAAAGTATAAACAAAATCAACTAACAAAATACAAAGGGGACCGATATGTAACATGCACGAATGCGCAGGGACTGAATATGGAAAGGGTCCAGACCCCAAAACGCAGTGATGAAGCGCGGACCACGTTGCGAACGCCCGCAAATTAGGGGGAAAATTTAAAAGGAAAAGAATTGTGAAATATGAGCTGATTTGCACACAGCGCGAAATGGGAGGGGCCTACATCGTAAATTCTCCATTTGAGGCACAGAGGCACGAATCCGGGTCTCAAATCGGGCCGACGCGCAGATCCTCCTCCTCTAAAAAACATCATTTCATTGTCAATTAATAAAAAAGAAAGAAAAACCTAATACCTAAATGCTTTAACAGACCAAAAAGGGGCAGACGAAAGGTAGAAGAGAGAGAGAGGGGAACGGTGCCCATGTTGCCTCGATCTTAGCCGATTTTGGCATTCGTCGGCACTCAACGCCTCCGCCGTGACACCAGTTCAAAGCCACTCAAATCGCAGGTAAGTTTTCTCCTTTATTTTGCCTCTTTTTTTGGTGTAAAGCCATGAAGAAATCCATTAAAAAAAAAAGGGACAAAGAACAGAGGGTTGAAAAGAGAAGGGGAATCACCTTCTCAGTTTTTTTGATTCCTTTTCTATTAACTCTGTATTCGTAAAAATATGTTCGTAACCCCCCATTACAAAGAATATAGGGCTTTTTATATAGCCGAAAATAAAAAAGAAAATACAAAGAGTTTTTTTTTTTCTTGCTACTGTTTTTGCTATCGTTCCTTTTTTGTTTGTATTTGTTGTCGTTTGTTCTCTCTTCGCAGTGCGGGCGATGTGGAGCGCTGACGGGCTGTCTTTGGCGCGGTACAGAGGTAGCGGCCCGCCGCGATTTGTGTGTGATTGGGCTTGCGCGCAAAGGAGACCCTAAGGTTTTCAGAAATTTCATTGGTGTTTTGGGCTTGGGATATTTTGGGCTGTTTGGGTTAGTTGGGTTAGGTTTAGGTTTGGGCTTTGGTATTGGACTTCAATGTTTGTAAAAGGGACATTGGATTTATTATATTTTTTGTATTTTGGTAGGCCCGGGCTAAAATTGGGCATTACATTTACCACACATGCATACAATTTTTATATTCAAACATCATATCTAAACAAAACACACTTGACTTAAAAGGAACTGTGTAATCCCGAACCCGATGCTCCTTACACCTGCATCTGAGACACGCTCCTGACTTCCTCCAACATTCACCCGGATGGCACCTTTTGCAACGGTCGCAAGCTGAAAAGTTTGAACGCGTCTTAATGCGTTTCACAGAATGGGGCTCCTGCTTTAGAGGACTGTGATCCCTCTTCCTGTTGCACTCCAAGCGCCTAGCCTAAAGTGTTTCACCATACGCCTTAACTCTTGCCTCGAGCACTTCTTCCAGCACTTCTCTTACCAATCGAGTTACTGCCTCTGTACCAAGCTTTGAGTTATTGTTACTTGAAGTTGGCAGACTTACCTTGACTACAGTTTCCTGAACCATCTCATGTTTTGGGGAGACGGGCAACTCCTCGTGACCTTACTTGCCTTCAGAATCCATCACAGTACTATTGCTAACTTAAACAAAATCTGATTTTTAGAACATACACTGAATAAATACAAAATCTAACTTTAAGTACACTCTAACAGAAAACTTACGGATTCGGCACTGGAGACTTGGTAACCACACTTTCAGAAAAATATTCAGAAAAATATTTCAAATACTTTAAATCTTTTTGAACCTTTTTGAAACACTTCTTTCAGAAATCCAATTTTAAAACCCATTCCACAGCCTAGTTTTGTAACTTAGCTCTAATACCACTAAATATAACACCTCAAACCCGGCCTAGGAGTTAGACCCGAATGTGGCGTGTCACATTGAAGTGTTTTTCGAAAACCATGTTTTCATTAGAAACCCTTCTTATTTAAAACGTAGTACATTGAAAACTTCTTAATTTTATTTCCAAAATTCCTTTTTACTTTGCAGAAGCTAATTCTAAAAGTAACCGAATTACGAAAACGTGATGTTTAAAAGTTAAGTTGCGAAAGATTTTGAAAATGTTGCTGAAACGTAGTGTTTTAAAACAGTTCTTGTTTCAGAAAATCGTGTCCTATTTCTAACAGATATTAGACATACTAAATAAACATTCCAAATAAAAAGATAAGGAAATAAAGAGGCCTCAACCCAAATCAAAAACCAAAGTGCTTAACTAAATAAATGAAACAAAAAAATATGTGCAGTTGTGTGGTTGTCTCCGAGTCCCTCTGTGACACCGATCCACCTAACGCTGGGGATTACCTGAACAATTAATAAATGAAAACTCATTGTGTAATCCCTTTACTTAGAGTAACAGTCAGTATACAGAAACAAAAACAGAAACAGTCTAGGCTAGAGCCTGTTATAGTAACAATACAGTCTAGTTCAGAGCATACGTAGGCCAAAGCCTATTACAATATCATTCGAGTCATAGCCCATAACAGAATCAATTGGGCCCAGCCCAAACCAATAACAGAACAGAATGTGTGAATGCATGGATGCATGCTATCCCATCCCAATAATCCAACCGTTACACATCAACTCCATCCCCCGGTACATATCATGTAGGGATATAAATATCGACCCACCCATTCGATACACATCAATGGTAGCTCGGTTGCGGTACTACCTTCATTACAGCAAAGCTACTAATCATATGTTGGGCTTAGAAAGCCTTCAGTAGCGGTATTATAATTGGCACATAGCCATCAGCATCGGTAATATAACCGGCACATAGCCTTTGGTAAATATGATCGACACAGAGTCATCAATAAGTATGTTAGGCACATAGCCACAGGTAAATACGATTAGCACAAAGCCATAATCAAGATGGGACAAAACCATATTTAGGTTGGCACAGAGCCATAATCAGAATAATTGGCTTTAAGCCATCGGTAGCTGTATCATGTTAGGCACCTAGCCATCAGCGACAGTAATATAGTCGGCACATAGCCTCGGGAAAATATGATCAACACAGAGTCATCAATAATCATATATTGGGCTTAAAAGCCACCGGTGGATCCACGGTCGTCAAGCAACCATGCGATCCTCATATACTTCCTCCGTTCCATAATTCCAACCCCATGCAATATGTCGTGTATGTCATGCTCAATCATCACACGTGTATGCAAAATGGCCATGCTCAGTAGCAATCATTTAAACATATATTAAAAGTATACCAGTTTTACAACCACAGTTAAGTCAGTTAAAACACAGTCATACAATCATAGTCAATCAATCAAATTCATAATCCAAGTCAGTCATTTACCCACAAGGGCAAAACAGTCATTTTACCCTATAGGGTATTTCAGTAATTTTATGCTACAAGGGTAATCCGATAATTTTACAAATCGAGGGTATTTCGATAATTTTACAAACTGAGGGTATTTTGGTAATTTTACAAACTAGGGGTATTTTGGTAATTTTACAAATCAAGGGTATTTCGATAATTTTACAAATTGAGGGTATTTCGATAATTTTACAAATCAGGGGTATTTTAATAATTTTACAAATCGAGGGGTATTTCGATAATTTTACAAATCGAGGGTATTTCGATAATTTTACAAATCGAGGGTATTTCAGTAATTTTACAAATCGAGGGGTATTTTGATAATTTTACAAATTAAGGGTATTTTAGTAATTTTACAAATCGAGGGTCTTAACGACCCAACAAAAGGTCCACCGTCGCCTCGCGCGACTTAAGTAACCTGAACAGACTTAACAGTGCAAATGGGCCTAAGGCCCATTACTCAGCCCAAGTGGGCCCACACGCCAGTGTGGCCCATTTAGCCCAACTACTTCCTACCTAACAATTAGATTTACACAAGCGGGCCCAGGGGCCCATTTGGCCTGTCAAGGCTCAGTACACGAGAACGCTCGTGGCCGCCTCTACAGTCTATCGCCCATGGTTTGTGGGCTCGGTTACCACACGAGCGATTGCACGCTCATGAAGCCTCAAATGTCGAAGTTTTGGCTTTTCGGCTCTTGCCAACTTCTAACAAAGAAGGGCGTGAATACGCACCTGTTTATGAGAACACGCCGAAGTCCATGATCACCAACCTTTGCACATCCTGCACTGAGTGTTCCTCCCCAACTCATCTGTGGGATTGCTTTCAACCATTAAGAAAAATTCTTCATTCTTATGACCACTTCAACCACAGAGTTCCAGTCCAACTCCACTTTCTAACAGCTCAAATAGTAAAATAAATACTTCACTGCGCATCCTAAGACTTGAACCTCAGACCTCACAGTTACACAGCACACCACCTTGCCACTCCACCATAGACTCTTTCTGTGATAAAAACATCCATAATTAACTTTAAGACATATGTGCCAACGTCCAGATTCACTTAAGAGAAAAACCAAAATGAATTGTAAGAGCCAAGACTTGAACCCAAGCTCCCTTGCAACCTTAATGACGCCACAACCACTAGACCACATGCTTCCTTGTGTCCTTTATTTAACACAATAATTTAAAAGGCCATCATCCAAGCATCTAAGGTTTTATTCACTTAATACTAAAGTTTTTGCTAAAGCCCAGGTTTGAACCCAAGATTTCTCCAACACTTCTCAGGGCCATTAACTACCAAAGTAGACATTTAATTGTGTCATTTCGATACACAATTAAATACTTATATACAACCTCCTTATGGACCCATACTTAAGGCCCAATACTTCTAGGCCCAAATTTAGGGTGTTACAGTAACACCCTATACCCGACCCGATCATCGAGCCCGAATAACAAGGTGTCACACCACTGTCACACATTATATGCGTTACAAATGGTCATATTATTATGCAACCATCATCCATCTTTGCTTTTGTAATAATTATAAGTCATACATATCCCAGTCACCAATAAAACATGCTAAACATTCATCAAGCGAACTTAAAACAAGAATTAAACATATGCGAACTTAAAACAAGAATTAAACATACATTAGAACCACATAGAAAAATTTTAGGAACAAATCACGTAGGTATCGATATTTCTCTCAAAAGGTATCGAAATTGCTTGGAAAGTTGATACCAAAATAGCATTTTGTTTCTTATTTAAAATCCAAACCCCAAAAATTATCGGTACTTTTCAAAAGTATCGATTATTTCACATTGAATATAGATATTCATGATGTGATATCGATACCAAATTACATTATTGACTTCTTGTACTTTCAAAAACCATGGAGGTATCATTTCTAAAACCAGAGTATGGATACCTTTCCTCCAGACCATAAAAATACAACATATTCAAGCATTTAGATCATTCTAACTTATACCAATATAGCATGCCACTATTACATTATCAAAAGATCATAAAAAAAGATCATCAAAACATCCATATTAATAGTTCAAAGCATCGTAAAAATGTCCGAGCAAGCAAACGATATAACGAGAAAAATATCCATAAGTCCTAAGAACAAGTAAGTTATGAAAATATCCAGACATCATGGCAAAATTTATTCAACAATTCTGTAACGCCCCTCGCCCGTATCCGATGCCGGGATAGGGTTCAAGGCATTACCAGTAATTCACCTTTACAAACTTACTCAATTAGGTTACTAAATTTCGCTCATGATTTAACACTTTTCAAACGTGTGCACTTTGTCTCTTATACAGGCTTCCGAGCCCTAAAAACACTCCTAGAGGTAGTACAGAACAAAATCGAAATTGTTCGATAGACTTGGGGAACTTTAGAAAATTTTCCCCTTAGTTGAAGTGTAACACGCCCTTGGGGCTTAGAACACGCCCGTGTCCTTTCTATAGTATGCAACACGGTCAAGGCACATGCCCGTGGGCTTAGCCCATGTACTACACTAACTTCAACCTCACCATTCTGTTAAATAAACACGGCCAAGGCACACGCCCGTGTGCTTGGTCCGTGCTCTATGCTGACTTAAAATTTCAGGTGCAGGGGACACACGGTCATAGCACACACCGATGGGAGTAGCCTGTGTGTCACCCACGGCCTAGACACACGCCCGTGTGTCTACCTATGTGGACCTTGTTAGGCTATTTTCCAAGCCTTAAGTCACCATCTACTAGCCAATTACACTTATAAATTACTATAGTGCATATTTGGGTCAAATTATCCATTGCCAATATGAAACTTTGATTAACCTCATTACATGTGAACATCATGTCATTGGTTTCATACATGCTAAGTTAATTCTTATCTTGCATTTAATGATCTATATGTCTGCTTGACATAGTAAGGTTGGCTCGTTATTATAACTCATTGCCAATTATAACTAAGCCATCGCATATGAATATAAACATGCATAGATTTGTAGGGCATAGCCTACTTCAAAATGAGCCAATTCCTATGGCCATATACAAAAAGATAAACATAATTTTTACATGCCTTCACTAGGCAAATCAAATGACATATATAACAAAATTCTCAAAAATCCTATACATGCCATTGGACAAAATGGAAATTTCTTTATACCAAAGCTTGTCTAGTTGATAGTGTGTTGACTCTCCAATTGTCTTCCAATCCCTATGAGTCCTTAAGCTCTGAAAAGCAGGGAAAAGAGAGAGGTAAACATTTTCATGCTTAGTAAGCCCGAATAACTGGAAAATAAACTTACCAATTGTTTAGCATACATCCATAACAGATAATGAAACCAATGAACATGAAAATGGTTTCCCTATCACATGCACTCAATCAATAAGTTAGTCACAAAACTAATACCATAAACATTTTTATCTTAGATGAGCTCATCATTCTACATGTCATTTGTACATATACCTTGTGATAGTCCCGTTGAGTTTCAAGGAAATCTCGATGGATTATCTAGTCACCGTCAATTCATACGAATGATCATTTTGAGTATGCACTCCCGCGAACCTCACATCTTACGGTGGGATTACCAGTCCAGGCTAAATCCCCCATAATATAAACTCATAAAGTGATGTCGGGATTACTAGTCCAGGCTAAATCCCTTATAACGATAAACACCCTTAATGAGCTCGGATCTGAATTACCAATCCAGGCTAAATTCAGACCCTAATCAGATTACCCGTCCGTGCTAAATCCACAATGCACACATATTCTTCGGGAGGCTCGATCACTTAAGGAACACCAATTTAGGCTAGATCCTTTTTATACTTGAGATCTTCGGATTAGCAATCCAGGCTAAATCCTTTTCTGTAACACATGCAGGATCTCAAGTTTCATGTAAATCATGGTTTATCCATCGAATTCCCTTTCCAACCTCAACCGAGACATTATCCGACAATTCATTATTAAAGATGCAATTTATGCATTTTCATGCATTCACAAAACATATAATTATGCATGTCATAGGTTTACTTCGAGTTATCCGAACTTACCTGGTATTCGTTTCGGAGCTGTGTTTCGGTTATTCTGAAACCTTGCGTTTACCTCGATCGACCTCCGAAATTTGTTCCTCGAGGTTTACAACAACAAAATTATATCATTAATTTACTACATTACACTTTTCAAGTTTAATTTCTACCCTGGTCTAAATGACCGTTCTACCCCTAACTTTGACATTTTACTATTTAGTCCCTAGGCTCATATAATGAAACACATGCAATTTCTATCTTACCCAAGCCTATCCGAACACTTTTCCCTCATATGGTAGCCCATATTTTCCCATTATTTTCACATTTCTACCACATATTTAACAACTTTTGCAAAAAGGTCCCTTTAGAGTTTTTTCATGAAAATCACCTAAGAAAAGATGTTTAATACACCTTCAACTTTCATATCCCTCCATAATCCACCAAAATACAAGCAAATCATGTATGGGTAAATTTTTAAACATGAACCCTAGCATGAAATATGGGTAGAAATGGAAAGATCAAGCTACCAGGATATCAAAAATACAAAGAACATTAAAAATGGGGCTTGTGAGCACTTACTATTGAGCTTGAAATGTTTGAAAACCCTAGCTATGGTGACAAGAGAATTTCGGCAGCTATGGGGAAGAAGATGGCTGATTTTGGCTTGATTTTTCCCATTTTATTTCATTAAAAATCCAAAATGACCAAAATGTCGTTATGCCTTTTCTTTGAAATTTCATCCATGCAAGCCCATTTTTGTCCAAAAACTTAGAAATTAGGAAAATTTCTCTTCAAGACCTTCTAGTTTATAATCTAAAGCAATTTCATACAAATTACTTCTAGAATCCAAGTTTTGCAATTTATTCAATTTAATCCCTAATTTCCAATTGGACACCTTACTCAAGGAATTTCTTCATGAAACTTTAACACATGCATAATCTCATATTCTAGGTCTCATAATAATTATAAAATAAATATTTTGATGTCAAATTTGTGGTTCTGAAACCACTTTTCTGACTAGGCCCTATTTCAGGATGTTACAAATTCTACCGCATTACCTTAATTTCCCCAAAACATAAACGAATAAAAAACACTTATGAAATAATGCTAACTCTTGCTTGGATCACTCCCTTGGAACTGTATCGCTCATATCGAAACACAACTAATCTGCAATGGTTTGAAAAGGAATGGGTGAGCTTTACAAGCTTAGTGAATGATTAGAATAACTATCATACAAAAATGTCATCATGCATTATCGAAACAACCATTCAACACAATTACAACATTTCATTCTTTAGTACCATATTACCTATTCTTGCATTAGTCATTGGTCATTTAAATAGTAATCACATACATATTTAGGCATATATTACATTACACATAATCACATTTAAAGATAATTTGGCACTTGAGCTATGAAACATAGAAGTGGGCTCTATCACAACACATCAGATACATGGATCTCCAACACACCAAATGACTCATACAGTCGAACATATCTGAAAAAGTGTAGCATACATCTAGCACTCTCCAACACACTGAACATGTCTTGGTGAACGGAGCTTAGCTCACATTCCCTTATCTCTCCAATTTGTCCCGGCCCTTAACACCCCGAAAACACAACACAAAGATGCATACTCACAATTCTATGGCATGCCAACTATATCCAACAGTCTCATAAGGTCACAAGGCTAAAATATCTGTTACTAAACACACATATTACTTACCAATTTTTATACTTTTTCACTGCATATTCACATTATAAGCACAACATAATTTCTATCATTTGACATGCATAACACATCCACATTTCCACTTTCACAATAATCATCACAAGCATATAACACATGTCATGGAATCACATTTTAGTTTTCATTTTCACAACACATAAGCATATATTTCCAAATCTAACATGGGTATGAGAAAACTTACACTCAAAATTTAGATTAGAGGTTTAGGCTACTACTAAATTCCCAATTAATGTAATGAATCATGTCTACAAGCAGCGATTCTAAACACTCACCAATTACGTTTTCATCGAGATATCAAAAATTCAAACTAGCCTTTCCTTAACTTGTAGAATGTCCTAACGAATCTAAAGCTTAAACACAATAAATCAAAGAATAATACAATCAACAATCAACTAAGGACTCACCTCAAGCAATCAAAATACATGCCTAAGCTAAGTTCTCATGTTACCGAAACCTTTGTCATAGCAAACTTGAGATTCACATATCTCAATCCATACTTAATATTTTTTCCTAAAACTAATTTCCTTAATCTAGTTATTCACCTGTGACTAAGTCTCAACTTTTAAACTACGCAAAACTACCCAATTCATGGTATCAAAATTTTTTGACATGTTATGACAATTTTCATGAAAATTCATTAACTCCTTACAAATCTTTAATGAAACTTCAAAATAAGTTTAGAAACCTTCTAATCTCATCAAAAATAATTGAAAAACACCTTGAAATCACATTTTTACTCAAAATCCTGAAATCCACCATTAACGATCCAATTTTTTACTTTCATTTAAAACATGCAATATAATGGTTAAAAACTCAATATAAAGGATCAAATAACATCAAAATTTAATAAGGAATTGAATTGTTACCTTAGTTGTTGAAAAACCAAGTGTTTGATCAAAAACCCGAAAAATCCAATAGTTCAATAATGGAGAAATCTAGTGTGCTTAAGTGTTTTTCTTGAAATTTTATAAAGGTTTATGGCTTGGGTGATGATAGAAATCAATATTAAAGTTTAGGATCAAAATTGTGTGAGAAAAGCTTTTGAAAAAATATGGACGACCATAAAAACAAAGAGAGAATAGACTAACGTGAATAACTTGTGGTGGGGGACATGTTAGGTTGATTTTTAAAATTTGGTTTAACTACCTCACAAGCACTCAAAATTTAGACCCTTTTACAAACTAGTCCACTTTTCAAAATTAAAGGTCTTTAAAACTCATTTTCAAAGAATTATTTGAATTTTTAAAAGCTATAGTCGAAAATATTTCTGGTTTAGCATGCTACAAAATTCTTGAGCACACTAACGCTCAAAACTTTTAGGCCTTATTTTAGGGTGTGATAGTTTTTATGTCATTGTAATGTAAGTGTGGTAGTCAATGGAACATGTTTTAGTCATTTAACATCCTAGTGGAGGTATCATGTCAGTAAACAAAACACTTGGAGAACCTCATAGGATGTGATTAATTAGTGGAAGCGTGTGAAAATGATTACTAATTAAAGTTAATTCTAAGTGGGATTTGGATGTGAGTTATCTATAAATAGGATATCTTGGTAGTGGAAAGAAAACTTCTGTTTCATCTTCTCTGCTAGTCTTTGTTATCATCGAAGAAAAACCAGAAGATTTCTGTATCGTTAAAAAAGGTGTTTTCTGTGAAGCTTATAAGAGCTTCTGTTTTAAGTTGTTTATGGGTAAACTCTTAAACCTTTCTTTAAGTTTTACCAGATGGACAGAAGCTATTGTGAGGGTGGTTTAGTAGGTTTTCATTTGGATACTGGATGGGAATGAAATTTCCACCCATAAACTATTTAAATGTCTATAAATTCATGTTATTTTATAAAGTTTTGGTTGTTTTTTATGTTTAAAGAAGTCGTTTTATTGTTTTAGCCAAAAACATGGGAGAAGGTTTTCGTGCCAAAAGGAAGAAACCTGTAGAGTAGAAAAGCTCTGAGTAAATATTTCTAGTGAGTTCTTTCGTGCCTTGAGTCTGTTATTTGGATTATTTCATTTAACCTTTATCACTATACATCCAGGTAAGCGGCTTTAACCTTTGGTCCTAATACTCATGTCTAAGGAGATAGTCTAAGTAGTCTATGCATGCAAGGGTACAGATGGTTAAACAAACCTGAAAGTTTAGCATATACATGGTATAAATACTCCTTCCTTGGTGTACTAGCCCTATATCTAGATTGGTGTAAGGAGGCAAGGGAGGGATGTTGCGTAAGATGATGAAAAAGAGACATAAAGTTATATGTTGCCTTTGGTATGACACTCTGATGCAAACTGTGACTAGTGAAAACCTGACCTTACGAGGGAACACATGTCTGTTCGAATAAAAGGAGAAATGTTGGGGATATAGAGGTTATGACTGGTAAATAGCTTTGAAGAGTGATATGAAGATATAGGCAAAATAATTCTTTGGAAATAGGATCAAAAGCTAGCATAAGGAAAGAAGTATGTGGGAAAAAAGGTGCATATGGGTAAAATAAGGTGTACATGTTTCATGAAGTGTAAATAGTATGTCTAACAATTATATAAGTGTAGTTTGCGAAAGTGGCATACACATATAACAGTTATGCCCCGTGTTCGTCATATGCGAGTTTCCAAAAACAGATAGTGTTCGCTTGTAATCTGGGTCTAATCGTGGGAGTATTCTCCAATGGATACTTTGGGTTAGAGAGAGTTGTATCTGCTAGTTGCGGCATACTATTCTATTTGTCTAAGTCTAATCTTTTAATGTCTAAAGGTCCTCATTGTGGGATTTTATTTCCTGGGAACTCAATAAGTTCTTATGAACTTACCTAGTTTCTTCTTCTTATTTTTAGGTTATTAGGTTGGACATCATAATAGAAGGGGGATTAACCATATTAGTAGCCTATTTGTGAGCCTTCTTTGTTTTTCTTGGTGTGACATGTATTTCTTGAGGGTGTTAGGACTTTTGCTAGTTTCCACCAGTTGGAAATCATCAAATTATATTTTGGAAACAATATATTGTATTATGAATGTAGCCTTGTTGGCTTATTGTTAAGCTTGGTTTATGATGACACTAGACTAAAACTGAAGTTTTAAATTACTGCTCGAGTGATAACTCGATAGGGAAATTTTATTCGAGCTTGTGGATATTTTCTAAGCTTCCGCAAAAAGCTATTTACTTGTGACCTTTATCTTCTTAAGTAGCACAATACTATTTTTAATTTGCTTTCAACCTATTATATGTTTTCAAACTATCGGGACACTGCTCTGGCAAGCGAGTACCCGCCAAATTAAGAAATTGGTTTTAAGGGTACAATTATCCAATGATTTTGACTCGTGGTGCTTCATACTTGGATCTTATAATTGGGTTGAGCTTGGGATGTTACTATTTTATTGGTATCAGAGCTTCGATTTAGTTGATTCTCAAAAATCATCGTTAGTTAGAAACTCTACAATGCATGTTACATAAATTTAGCTTGGTCTCTTATTGTGTTGCTAACAAATTTTGTGTATTGTAGCGAAGAAAGAAAGAATAATTTCGATAAGTTCTAGGAACATTGAAAAGGAGGAGATAGGAAGTAATGCCCCTCCACTATTAGCATCACTGCTCCTTCTATAAGTCAGGGAGTGTGACAACCCTATTTTGACCCTAGTTGGAAAGTGGTTTCGGGACAACAAAACCGAGTCTTAAAAAAAATTAACTGTTAAATTCTATGCCTATTATATGTGTAAATGCATTTGTGAAAGTCTCATGCTTTGATTTTGTCATTTGTATGTGAAAATTTTATATAGGACTTAAGTGAGATATTTGTGAAATGTGATGGGTAAATTTTAAGGTGATCTATTTATGCATGTTGTTAAAAATGTGGACTTGCATGTCTAATTAGCCATTTAGAGATAGTGGCCGGCCATGATAATGATTAACACATATTATATGCATTTTTTTTAAAATTGTTTATTAACATTTTAATATACAAAATGAATTAATGAATAAAGAAATAAGTGAAAATTTGGGTGAAGAAAACAAAGCTTCATCTTTGCTCTTCTTGGTCGAATTGAAAGGAAGAGAAGGGGGAAGACTTTCGGTCAATTGAAACATAAGAAATGTTAGTGAATGGTGTTAGATTTTTGAAATTTAAGCTTGTTTTAGGTTAATCATCTTGTTTCTTACTTAGCCCATGCAAAAATTTTAAATTTTGATGGATGAATGGAGCATTCGGCTATGGTTATTAAAGAAAGAATTTGATTATTTCCTTTAAGTTTTGATGAAGAATGTGTTGAGGAAAGAAATTGATCTTGCTAAAGATATGAATTTTTAATGCTCATATATGTAATAGCCGAAAATAAAAATGCTTGATGTTGTGAACAAATGTTGTTTTGATGTTTTGAATTGAGTAAATTAGATATTTGAGCACCTAAGGATTCGGCATTATTCATGATTCTTTTATTTAGAATGTGATTTTTAAATGTTATGAGTATTGGAATGTAAGTATATGTGTGCTCGGTCATAGGAGTTTGATATAAAGCTTTGTTAGGCTTGAGTAATGAATGGCCAAATGAGCTATAGGCTATGTAAGGATGAACTTTGTATATAAGTTGTGTGTGTGACTTTATTATTTAATGAATATTCGGCAAAATGGGGTTAAGGGTTAAGTCATAAGAATTTTGGGTGGTATTCATATTTGGACATTAAGGTTATATGTACTTTGGCTATGTGAGTTAGGTGTTAAGTAACCTAATTATTTGATATGCATAATCGGTCATTGTTTGGCAATAATGTAACCTATGTGTAATTTGTTACATTTGATCATGAGATGGAATTTGTATATGAAAGCTAAGTTTGAGTGGTTAGGGCCGAATGGGGTATATAAGATATTAAAGCATGCTATAATTATATATTGGTGTATATGTGGTTGTAATTAATTCTCTACTTGAATTCAGTTAGGTATGGTTATGGTATGAGCTTATTAGGGTTAATATCTTATAAGTGAATGGAGTTTTAGTTAACCTTATGTGTTATGTGCGTTAAAATAGTTGATGATTTGGGTGTTACTATATGCATTTATGCTAAGGATTTTTCAGCTATGTTTTATATCTATGAAATGATTATAATGGATAATATGTAAGAGTAATTTCGGTTTGTTGAATATGTGGTATGTGTATGTCAAATTGTATAAACATGATGTATTGAAGTTACCCTATAAGATCGAAATTGATAATTAAATTATTGGTGTGCATGTATTTCTATTCATTGTAACTTGGCATGTGAAATGGGTGTATGATAGTTAATATTTGTGCTTAAAGTGATGTGTTAAAATAATTAGGTATATGATTTGGTTTCATTATTGAGTATAAGGGTTAGGTGCTTTAAAATTTCTTTTGATGTTCGAAATGATTAAACAAATTCATTTGTTTGAATCAAGCTCAAGAGCAAAGAGGAACTAGATCCGATTGGGGAAAGGAGAAAGCCATCGAATAGCCTATCTGTAATTGTTCAAAAATATACGAGGTAAGTTTTGAGTAATTACAGTTATTAGATAATTGATATAATCAAATAAGTATGATAAATAGATTGAGTATATGGCATATAACCGAATGGATAGTAGGAGTTAGGCTGAGACAAATAAATGATTATGTGTTCTTGCGCATAAGTGTTGAACCGATGTTATATTGAACGTGTGTTTTCTTTGTGTGCTTATATTCAAATGAAGTACAAATGTGATATGTTATGTGAGCCGAGTTATCTTGTGGATAAATATGCTTTGCATTCGATATATAATATATATCAAGGTTAAATCTGCGCAGAGCTTCGTCTTTGGTAATATATATCCGGGTTAAATCCCACAGGCTTCGTGCTAGTAATATATATATCCGGGTTAAATCCCGCAGGCTTCGTGCTAGTAATATATATATCCGGGTTAAATCCCGCAGGCTTCGTGTTAGTAATATATATCTGGGTTAAATCCCGCAGGCTTCGTGCTAGTAATATATATATCCGGGTTAAATCTCGCTGGCTTAGTGCTGGTACTATATCCGGGCTTAAAGTCTCGCAGGCTTTGTGCTAGCGACTAGATTCGGGTTTGTAAACCTAGCAGGCTTAACGCTGCTGATTAGAGGGAGATTACAAATTTGAATGTTCAAAGCAAACTATTATTGATTATGTATGATATATAATAATGTCCAGGTACGTATTATGTACTTATATGTGAACTAAATCAGTTGTTTGAGCCATGAAGTAAAGTGAAACATGTGCTGAAAATTTCTTTGTGTATTTATATATTCGGCCAATAGTCTTTATATATGATAAACTTGTGTATATTCGGCCTAGTGATTGAAATTTGAATATGAGTTTTGTGATATTTAATGTTTGTTTTATATGACACGTTTTGATTGTTTGAAATGCTTAAAACTTACTAAGCATAGTAATGCTTACTTTGTTGCCTTAATTTTCTGTTTTATAGATCTTGTTCATCAGCTACGGTCTCGAGGATCTCAAAGTCGAAGTCATCCACACTATCTAAACCCTTTTGGTACTCTAGTAGTTAAATTTCGATAATGGCCTGTATAAGCTTGACTTTTTGTTGTTAAATAATTATCTTTTCGATGATGTATATATATATGTATAGCCATGCAAAAATGGCTTGATAAGTTACTATATATGTTCCAAATGGTTAATGCGAATGTGTGGTTGAGATTCGATTAATGTTTTCAATGTCTGACGTGAATTGAACTTAATAATGAATCACTTTACTTAATTATTCTTGATATGACTCTTTTGTATATGGTAATACTCTTTAACCCTCCGGCGACGGGTTCGGGTTAGGGGTGTTACATTTTATTGGTATCAGAGTTACGGTTTAGTTGATTCTAGGACTAACGTAGCGTGTATGAGTCTAGCTTTACATGCCATATAATGTTAATCAATAGTGTGACAATTTCTGGCAGTTAAAAATGTGTTTTCGTATAGTAATGGATCTTGATCCCAATCGAGCGGTAGCTGATGATGTTGAGAGTGTAGCGCCTGCTCCTGCACATGGGACAGCGCCGATGGACTCTCAGCCTATTGCGAGTAATCAAAATGATGAGGCTAGACAGGCTTTTATAGTGTGATGAATGATTGGTTCAACCAATACATTCGAACTAATACGGCTGTTCCACAACCCCCACTCCCAAATAATGCACCCCCTGCACCTATGATGCCTACGGTAATTGATCAGACAAGGTTAAATAAGCCCCCGGTTGACAGAATTCGAAAGCATGGAGCTACTGAATTTAAAGCTACAGATAGTGATGATGCCGAGCAAGCTGAATTTTGGTTGGACAACACTATTTGAGTACTCGATGAACTATCCTGCACACCTGATGAATGCCTAAAATGTGCCATATCTCTGCTACGTGATTCTGCCT
Organism: Gossypium longicalyx; assembly: GCA_025698465.1. Taxonomy (NCBI): domain Eukaryota; kingdom Viridiplantae; phylum Streptophyta; class Magnoliopsida; order Malvales; family Malvaceae; genus Gossypium; species Gossypium longicalyx. The sequence goes on from CM046995.1 coordinate 52,918,120, forward strand.
ATTATTGGTGGAATACATTGGTTTCTGTTGTACCCAGAGAGCGGGTGACGTGGGAGTTCTTCCAAACTGAATTCTGAAAAAAGTATATTAGTTAGAGGTTCATCGATCAGAAACGAAAAGAATTTCTTGAGCTTAAACAGAGTTTTATGTCAGTTACTGATTATGAACGAAAGTTTTTCAGACTTAATAGATATGCTCGGGAATGTGTATCGTCTGAGGCTATTATGTGTAAACGTTTTGAAGATGGGCTGAATGAAGATATAAAAATATTTGTTGGTATTCTTGAAATACGAGAGTTCGTAGTACTGGTCGAGTGAGCTTGCAAAGCTGAAGAACTTAGTAAAGAGAAACGAAAAGCTGATGTCGAAGCTGGAGAATTTCAGGAAAATCTTTTCAGCAATCATCGAAGAGATTTCGAGATGATTCAGGTCGATCAAAGAACACTTCGGGTTTTTCCAGACGAGACCACAATCGACCCCCTGTGAGTACAAGAGCCACTTCAGTTGCCAGTGTTGGAAATGATCGAAGAGATAGGACCGAGTGCAAGTATTGTGGAAAATGGCATTCGGGGAGCTGTAGATTTCATGACGGCTCTTGTTATAAATGCGGATCAGCAGACCATTTTATTAAAGATTGCCCGAGATTATCTGAACAAAATGTGAACCAGAATGGGAAACCGAGTATTAATACAGCACGAGGTAGACCACCTAGGAATACGAGAAATGCTAGCGACGGTTAGAGAGGGTCTAGAGATGCTACAACTAGATCCGAGGCTCGTGGTCCTGCTAGAGCTTATGCTATACGCGCACACGAGGATGCTTCTTCGCCTGATGTTATTAACGGTACTTTCACTCTCTTTGATACTGATGTGATTGCTTTAATTGACCCTGGTTCTACTCATTCATATGTATGCGAGACTTTAGCATCCAGTAAGAATCTACCTGTTGAGTCTACTGTGTTCGTGATCCGAGTGTCAAATCCCTTGGGTCGATATGTGCTAGTCGATAAAGTGTGCATAAAATGTCCCTTGATAATTCGAGGTTATTGTTTTCCGGCCAATTTGATGCTTTTACTGTTTAATGAATTTAATGTTATTCTCGGTATGGATTGGTTGACCGTGCATGATGCAGTTGTGAAATGCAAAAGAAAGACTATTGATTTAAGATGTGCAAATAACGAGATAATCCGAGTTGAGTCTACTGATATAAACGGGTTACCAACAGTAATATCCTCGATGTTGGCTCAGAAATATGTCAAAAAGGGATGTGAAGCATATCTTGCGTACGTATTTGATAGTAAAGAATCAGAAAAGAAGCTTGAATCGGTACCAGTAGTATGTGAGTATCTAGATGTTTTTCCCGAGGAATTACTGGGATTACAACCTATTCGGGAGGTAGAGTTTGGTATCGAACTTGTACCTGGGACGACACCAATTTCGATAGCTCTGTACCGTATGGCACCAACTAAATTGAAAGAATTGAAAACTCAATTGCAAGAGTTGACGGATAGAGGGTTCGCTCGACCGAGTTTCTCACCTTGGGGTGCACCAGTATTGTTTGTGAAGAAGAAAGACGGAACCATGAGATTGTGCATCGACTGTCGTTAGTTGAATAAAGTGACAATAAAGAATAAATATCTGTTACCGCGTACTGATGATTTGTTTGATCAGCTAAAGGGAGCCTCAGTGTTTTCAAAGATAGATTTGAGATCGGGTTATTATCAATTGCGAGTTAGAGACTCAGATATACCTAAAACTGCTTTTAGAACGAGATACGGTCACTATGAGTTCATAGTGATGCCGTTTGGGCTCACTAATGCCCTTGCAGTATTTATGGACTTGATGAATTGGATCTTCAGACCGTATTTGGACCGGTTCGTAGTTGTGTTTATCGACGACATTTTGGTTTATTCAAGAGATGAAACTGAACATGTCGAACATCTGAGATTAGTTTTACAGATTTTATGGAATAAATAGTTATATGCTAAATTCAGTAAATGTGAATTCTGGTTGAGAGAAGTTAGCTTTTTGGGACATGTAGTATCCGCATCGGATATTCGAGTTGATCCGAGCAAAATTTCAGCCATACTCGATTAGAAGCCCCCGAGAAATATTATCGGAGCTTTTTGGGACTTGCCGGTTATTACAGATGATTTGTAAAAGGTTTCTTGATGATAGCCACACCAATGACGAAACTACTTCAGAAAGATGTTAAGTTTGAATGGTCAGAAAAATGTCAGAAAACTTTCGATCAATTGAAAACTTATTTGACTGAAGCTCCAGTGCTAGTGCATCCCGAATCCGGTAAAGAGTTTGTCATTTACAATGATGCATCCTTACTTGGGTTGGGTTCTGTGTTGATGTAAGAAGGTCGAGTTGTAGCTTACGCATCGAGGCAATTGAAGCCGCATGAGAGAAACTATCCGACCCATGATCTCGAATTAGCTGCCATCGTATTCGCTTTGAAGATATGGCGGCACTACTTGTTTGGAGAAAGGTGTCATGTGTATTTGGATCACAAAAGCCTCAAATATTTGATGACTCAAAAGGATTTGAATTTGTGACAAAGACATTGGCTTGAATTTTTGAAAGATTACGAGCTTGTCATTGACTATCACCCGGGAAAGGCTAACGTGGTTGCTGATGCTTTAAGTCATAAATCACTGTTTACTTTGCGAGCAATGAATGTGTACCTGTCCGTTTCATCTGATAATGTGTTAGTAGCAGAATTAAAGGCCAAACCATTATTGATTCATCAAATACGTGAATTCCAGAAAGTCGACGATGAATTGGTTGCTAAACGAGCTGGATGTGCTTCTAATGTGAAATCAGAGTTTCAAATAGATGACAACGATTGTTTGAGATTCAGAAGTCAATTGTGTATTCCAAGAAATTCATAACTTATTTCTATGATTTTAAGTGAGGCTCATAGTAGCCAAGTGTCAATCCACCCGGGTAGTACGAAAATGTACAATGATCTGAAGCGTCAGTTTTGGTGGCATGGTATGAAACGAGACATTTCTAATTTTGTTTCGAAGTGTTTGATATGTCAACAAGTGAAAGCGAAACATCAAGTGCCTTCAGGGTTACTTCAGCCGATCATGATACCTGAATGGAAATGGGATTGAGTCACAATGGATTTTGTATCTGGGTTGCCATTATTGTCAAGCAAGAAAGATGCGATCTGGGTTGTTGTGGATAGATTGACAAAGTCGGCTCATTTTATTTCCGTACGTACGGATTATTCACTTGACAAGCTAGTCGAGTTGTATGTTTCTCAGATTGTGAGGTTACACGGAGTACCTATTTCGATTGTGTCGGATAGAGATTCGAGATTCACATCGCAATTCTGGAAGAAGTTGCAAGAAGCATTGGGTACCAAGTTACATTTTAGCACCGCTTTTCATCCCCAGACTGATGGTCAATCCGAGCGGATCATTCAAATACTCGAGGATATGTTGAGATGTTGCATCCTTGAGTTTAGGGGTTCATGGGAACGGTATTTGCCTTTAATTGAATTTGCTTACAATAATAGTTTTCAATCAATCATTAAAATGGCACCTTACGAGGCTTTGTACGGTCGTAAATGCCGTACACCGTTGTTTTGGACCGAGCTTAGTGAAGGTAAAATTTTCAGGGTTGATTTGATTATAGATGCTGAACAGAAAGTAAAAGTAATCCGTGAAAGTCTGAAAGCAGCTTCAGATCATCAGAAGTCGTATGCGGATTTAAAACGAAAAGACATTGAATATCAGGTCAGAGACAAAGTGTTTCTTAAAGTTTCACCTTGGAAAAAGGTGCTCAGATTTGGTCGTAAAGGCAAATTGAGTCCGAGGTTCATCGGGTCGTATGAAATATCCGAACGAATTGGGCCACTCGCATATAGATTGATTTGTCCCCCTGAACTTGAAAAGATTCACAACGTTTTTCATGTCTCGATGCTTCGACGTTATAGATCTGATCCATCGCACATAATTAATCCATTAAAGGTTGAAATTCAATCTGATTTGAGTTATGAAGAAGAACCGATTCGTATCCTAGCTCGCGAGGTGAAAGAGTTACGAAACAAAAAGGTTCCGTTAGTAAAGGTATTATGGCTCAAGCACGGGATCGAAGAAGCTACTTGGGAACCCGAGAACTCCATGAAAAAACAATATCCTAACTTATTCACTGGTAAGATTTTCGGGGACGAAAATTTCTTATGTGGGGGAGAGTTGTGACAGCCCTATTTTGACCCTAGTCGGAAAGTGGTTTCAGGACCACAAAACTGAGTCTTAAAAATAATTAACTGTTAAATTCTATACCTATTATATGTTTAAATGCATTTGAAAGTCTCATGCTTTGATTTTGTCATTTGTATGTGAAAATTTTATATAGGACTTAAGTGAGACATTTGTGAAATGTGATGGGTAAATTTTAAGGTGATCTATTTATGCATGTTGTTAAAAAGGTGGACTTGCATGTCTAACTAGCCATTTAGAGATAGTGGCCGGCCATGATAATGATTAACACATATTATATGCATTTTTTTAAAATTGTTTATTAACATTTTAATATACAAAATGAATTAATGAATAAAGAAATAAGTGAAAATTTGGGTGAAGAAAACAAAGCTTCATCTTTGTTCTTCTTGGCCGAATTGAAAGGAAGAGAAGCAATTGAAACATAAGAAAGGTTAGTGAATGGTGTTAGATTTTTGAAATTTAAGCTTGTTTTAGGTTAATTATTGTAACACCCCTAACCCGTATCCATCGCCGGATTAAGGTTATGAGGCATTACCGATCAAAAACATAATCACAATCATTTATAAATTTCCACTCAAGTCAAAACATGTATTAATGTTGCACAATGTAAACAAATATCATATCAAATTCCAGCCTAGCATTTACTGCATATAAAGCATATATATAATCAACCTTAATTATTAACTACATGGTTAAACATATTATTAAGTCACTAATGAAGTTATGCCTAACCATCAAATATCACAAGCTTACTCATATAATTTAACAAGTCATAATATACCTAAATAAAATTTCTTACGCATGCAACTTAAGTCAAGATCAATTTTAAACTTACATGCTTTGTGCGTATATACGAAATGATACAATCATTCGGCTCCAACCACACATTACCATACTTCTTTAAAAAAAAAAATCCCAAAAGACTATACATACTTATTCCAGGTCATTAGATTATGCACATTTAGTTTTAATAAATCTAATCATTTAATAAATACACATCCCTCAAAAAGTACTCTTATTATCTAGGCTAACTAATATGTCTATGATCATATACTCAATAGCCAAACAATAATTAATATTCAGACAACTTAATCTTGGATTTACTTATTGACATTAGAGACCGAACTTTAACAACATATTCATGATAACCCAAAATTATGCAAGCACATAGAATTAGTTAAAATCAACCATGACACATTATATAATAATCAAAAAGAACTTAAGTCATAGTCTAGCAAAAACAAAATTTTACATAGATTTTAAGCCATTTTCTCATGACTTTTATGTACAATGCGATCAAAACAAAAAAATCTCCCAAAATATTATCCTATACATGCCATAATATTAACCTAGAATTTACTAGGAAGAGATACCAAAACGATGATGGCAGGTGTGATGACTTCGAGGATGGTCCCGAGCACGGAACGGATCAAAAGAAATCTAAATAAAAGACAAGTAAACACACCAAATGAGGTTTTCAACCCAGTAAGTCATAAGCCATATAATGCAACCAATTAACTGAATATGTCGATCTAAAAAGTAGAAAGGTCCATAGATTACCGAAATTTTCAATTCAACTACTAGTCAAGTCTTACTATTAACTCAATGGATCATACAATCGAATACCTTAAATCCTTCCTCCAATATTTATCAACAACCAATTTCACGTAGGTAGTACTCAAGCAAGGAAATTCATACCCATAGTGCCATGTTAGCCCGCACACATAGTGCCTTAGTAATTCACATACATATTGACATTCCAATCCGCATACATAGTGCCATATAAATCAGCACACATAGTGCCATACAATTCCGCACACATAGTGCCATACTAGTCCGCACACATAGTGCCAAAGTCATTTCGTTTTAACAAAGTGATTCATTCAATCAACTAAGCATAATCGATCACATGCCTTTCAATCAAAATAATACATAAACAATAGTAATTCCTTCACGATATGCATACACCAATTATGTATAGAATAACTAAGCTTAATTGCTTATAGACTTACTTTGTTTTAGACGAAACGGTTCCAATCGGCTACTCGATATTCTTTGCTTTGCCCTTGCTTGATTCCCCTCCTTTAAGTTCTTGAGCTTAAAACAAATAAATTTAACTAGTTTAATCGCCTTGCTAGTTATTTATATCCAATGATATTAATGATTTTATATCACAAGAACTACACGGTAAAATTTGATCTTTCTATCTTATGCTTCTAAGCTATTCGACTATTGACCACTTAAGATCACCTTACTATCAATAATCCAATCCATACTTCAATTACACACATATATAAACACATATATATTTGTATATACGACAACCACCCTTGCTAATTACTCACATATATAGTTTAATGATTTTCACTACATCTTACAACCGTCATTGTTCATGACATTAAAACTTCAACTAATGTTCATCTAACTTCCACTTCTCTATCATGACTCATTCGGTCTTAAAAATGAACCATTTATCATACAAGTAAAATAAAAATAAAATGACATTTCATCTAGACTCCATATGGCCGAATGCACAAAATATTACCCAACTATTTATCCAACAAGTTCAACCCTATTCTATCGTCTACTTATTCAATACAACATGAAAACCATCTCTAATTCTAACACTTTGATACATGATTTAGTGCCCAAACCACCATAGGTTCTTTAAATTTTCTTGACATTGCCAAAATGTATTCAAAATTAACTTAACATATAAAAGATTTAATCAAGAAAAATTCAAAACTTACCTCCTACTAACAAAAGAAGATGCCGAATTGCCTTAGTGAAATTTCCCTCTTTCTTTCATTTTTGTTTCGGTTTTGGGAGATGAAGAAGAAGATGAACACTTTCTCTCCCCTTCCATTTTTTTTCTTTTATTAATTTATTTTATTTAGAATATTTTAATCATTTGCTAACAAAATATTATAATTAATTAGACTTAGTGGAGGGGCATCATTACTTGGCCGGCCATTAACTAAATTTTGGGCATTTTGACATGCAAACCCAAGTTTTCCCACTTTGTACTTATTTGATCCTTACAATTTACCTATCATATTTTCTAAGTTTCTCAACTAAGTCCTCTCAAGAAAAATTCACATTCATAAGACTAAACTAAAACATCAAATTTTCACACATGTACTATCACACATAGAATATATGCAAATAAGTTTTAAATAATTTTTTTATGACTCAGTTTTGTGGTCCCTAAACCACATTCTGGCTAAGGTCAAATTAGGACTGTCACAATCATCTTGTTTCTTACTTAGCCCATGCAAAAATTTTAAATTTTGATGGATTAATGGAGCATTCAGCTATGGTTATTAAAGAAAGAATTTGATTATTTCCTTTAAGTTTTGATGAAGAATGTGTTGAGGAAAGAAATTGATCTTGCTAAAGATATGAATTTTTAATGCTCATATATGTAATAGCCGAAAATAAAAATGCTTGATGTTGTGAACAAATGTTGTTTTGATGTTTTGAATTGAGTAAATTAGATATTTGAACACCTAAGGATTTGGCATTGTTCATGATTCTTTTATTTAGAATGTGATTTTTAAATGTTATGAGTATTGGAATGTAAGTATATGTGTGCTCGGTCATAGGAGTTTGATATAAAGCTTTGTTAGGTTTGAGTAATGAATGGTCGAATGAGCTATAGGCTATGTAAGGATGAACTTTGTATATAAGTTGTGTGTGTGACTTTATTATTTAATGAATATTCGGAAAAATGGGGTTAAGGGTTAAGTTATAAGAATTTTGGGTGGTATTCATATTTGGACATTAAGGTTATATGTACTTTGGCTATGTGAGTTAGGTGTTAAGTAACCTAATTATTTAATATGCATAATCGGTCATTTTTTGGCAATAATGTAACCTATGTGTAATTTGTTACATTTGATCATGAGATGGAATTTGTATATGAAAGCTAAGTTTGAGTGGTTAGGGTCGAATAGTGTATATAAGATATTATAGCATGCTATAATTATATATTGGTGTATACGTGGTTGTAATTAATTCTCTACTTAAATTTGGTTAGGTATGGTTATTGTATGAGCTTATTAGGGTTAATATCTTATAAGTGAATAGAGTTTTAGTTAACCTTATGTGTTATGTGCGTTAAAATAGTTGATGATTTGGGTGTTACTATATGCATTTATGCTAAGGATTTTTCAGCTATGTTTTATATCTATGAAATGATTATAATGGATAATATGTAAGAGTAATTTCGGTTTGTTGAATATGCGGTATGTGTATGGAAAATTGTATAAACATGATGTATTGAAGTTACCCTATAAGATCGAAATTGATAATTAAATTATTGGTGTGCATGTATTTCTATTCATTGTAACTTGGCATGTGAAATGGGTGTATGATAGTTAATATGTGTGCTTAAAGTGATGTGTTAAAATAATTAGGTATATGATTTGGTTTCATTATTGAGTATAAGGGTTAGGTGCTTTAAAATTTCTTTTGATGTTCGAAATGATTAAACAAATTCATTTGTTTGAATCAAGCTCAAGAGCAAAGAGGAACTAGATCCAATAGGGGAAAGGAGAAAGCCATCGAATACCTATTCAGAATCGTTCAAAAATATACGAGGTAAGTTTTGAGTAATTACGAGTTATTAGATAATTGATATAATGAAATAAGTATGATAAATAGATTGAGTATATGGCATATAATCGAATGGATAGTAGGAGTTAGGCTGAGACAAATAAATGATTATGTGTTCTTGCGCATAAGTGTTGAACCAATGTTATATTGAATGTGTGTTTTCTTTGTGTGCTTATATTCAAATGAAGTACGAATGTGATATGTTATGTGAGCCGAGTTATCATGTGGATAAATATGCTTAGCATTTGATATATAATATATATCCGGGTTAAATCCCGCAGGCTCTGTGCTGGTAATATATATCCGGGTTAAATCCCACAGGCTTCGTGCTAGTAATATATATATATATCCAGGTTAAATCCCGCAGGCTTCGTGCTAGTAATATATATATCCGGTTAAATCAGGCTTCGTGCTAGTAATATATATATCCGGATTAAATCTCGCAGGCTTAGTACTGGTACTAAATCCGGGCTTAAAGTCCCGCAGGCTTTGTGCTAGCAACTGGATTCGGGTTTGTAAACCTAGCAGGCTTAACGCTGGTGATTCGAGGGAGATTACAAATTCGAATGTTCAAAGCAAACTATTATTGATTATGTATGATATATAATAATGTCCAGGTACGTATTATGTACTTATATGTGAATTAAATCAGTTGTTTGAGCTATGAAGTAAAGTGAAACATGTGCTGAAAATTTCTTTGTGTATTTATATATTCGGCCAATAGTCTTTATATGTGATAAACTTGTATATATTCGGCCTAGTGATTGAAATTTGAATATGAGTTTTGTGATATTTAATGTTTGTTTTATATGACACGTTTTGATTGTTTGAAATGCTTAAAACTTACTAAGCATAGTAATGCTTACTTTGTTGCCTTAATTTTCTGTTTTATAGATCTTGTTCGCCAGCTACGGTCTTGGGGATCTCAAAGTCGAAGTCGTCTACACTATCTAAATCCTTTTGGTACTCTAGTAGTTAAATTTCGATAATGGCATGTATAGGCTTGACTTTTTGTTGTTAAATAATTATCTTTTCGATGATGTATATATATATGTATAGCCATGCGAAAATGGCTTGATAAGTTACTATATATGTTCCAAATGGTTAATGTGAATGTGTGGTTGAGATTCGATTAATGTTTTCAATGTCTGACGTGAATTGAACTTAAGAATGAATCATTTTACTTAATTATTCTTGATATGACTCTTTTGTATATGGTAATACTCTTTAACCCTTCGGCGACGGGTTCGGGTTAGGGGTGTTATAGGGAGTGTTGGGAACTGAGGCTAAGGATGTCATGATGGAGATGATGGTCCATGTCTTGGGACAATAGTTCGACAAGTACTTGGGAGCTGCACCAACCTTATCCTATATGCACCGTCATGAGTTGGTGAGGCCTGAAAAGACTGTCAGAACAATATAGACTACATTACTAGATAACCTTACACCTCTAGTCCCCATCGTAGCACTGGCACGAGGAGACCTTGTGGAGGCTATTCGTAAGCAAGGTGCCAAAGAGTTCAAAGGTGGTAAAGAAGACGATCCAGTTGTGGAAGAAAATATGCTTTCTCGAGTTTGTCGGGTAATTGATGAGCTGCAGTGTTCCCTCGCTGAGAGTTTGAGATATGCAATCTCTCTACTTGAAGATGAGGCGTATCAATGGTGGACCACGGGAACCAGCATGGTCCCTAGAGAGCAAGTGAATTGAGAGTTATTCCTAAAGAAGTTCAGGCAGAAATTCATTAACATGCTCTTCTTCGAGCAGATGAAGAAAGAATTTTTGGAACTCAAGCAAAGAAGGATGATAGTATTTGAATATGAGAGGGAGTTTATTATATTGATTAAGTAAGCTGATGACTTGGTTCCGGACAGAGAAAGTCTGTGTATTAGATTCAAAGAAGGACTGAATGAGGAACTTAGGGTGTTGTTGTTTTCCCTAGAGATAAGGGATTTTTTTGCTCTTTTGGCTAAGACTCAAAGAATGGAGACGACCATTCAAGAGAGAAATAAGGTCAGAGATAGAGAAAAGAGTAAGCACGGAGTTTTCAACGCAGTTTCCAACGCTAGGTTAAAAAGACCCAGAGACGTAAAAGGGTACTCTACTACCCCATCGAATGAGTCACAAATAATGGGTTTCCATTGAGAGTAAAGTGAGCACCAAGCTATATCCATGGCCAGCAGTGGAGGATCCCGAAGAATGATGATTTCTGTTTGTAATAGTTACGGGAAGAACCATACTTGAATATGCTGATGAGCTATCGAGGGATGCTACAATTGTGAAGCTTAAGACCATTACAAGAAGGATTGCCCAATGAGAGGAGTTGGAAATACTAAACACTTGGTTCAGGTAGCCAAAGAGTCTCAGCCTGAAGTGATGACTAGGAATGTAGCAAAGTCAGGGTTAGTGCAAGGAGCTACAAGAAGAAACATAGATAAACCTGGCCCAAAAGCCTCATCTCGAGTTTATTCATACATACAAAGGAGGACATTGAAGCCCTAGGATTCATTATGGGTAAATTCTCTTTATTTGACACCAGTATACACGTATTAATAGACCCTGTGTAAAACCTCTTATCGGACCCAGTTGCCAAACCTAAGTTACAGGATGCTATAATAGTAAATAGAAACATTCATATACATTTTCATCAACAATATTAAATAATTCAATAAGTACAAGTCAATTTTATGTTTAACATGTATTTCAAATAGATTCGAGCTTCAAACAAGCTTACGAAAGCTCTTAATCTATTCGGGAACAATTCAGGACCATTTTGAAACTTTTAAATTAAAAATAGGTAAAAATAAAAAATAAGGGTCACACGACCGTGTGACAGGCTGAAGCCGTGTGATGTTAGATCACATGGTCGTGCCTCCAAACTTGTATAAGGTTGCTTCGGTGTAATGCTGAGTCACACATGGGCAAATGATATGGCCTTGTGCTTTGTTTATTTAGGATGGTTGTGAATCCACATGGTCACAGTCTCTTACATGACCGTGTGAATGTTTGTAAATTTTACAATTAGGTCCAACATGGCCTCAGTTTGTTTCACGGCCAAGTGACACGACTATGTGACTCAACATTACACTACTACAGACTTATAAATGTTTGGAGGCACAACCATGTGATCTAACATCACATGACTTCAACATGTAACATGTCTGGCCACACGGCCGTGTGACCCCTATTTTGTCTTTTTACATATTTTTATCTAAAAGTTTCAAAATGGTCCTAAATTGTTCCTGAGTCGATTAAGAGCTTTTGTAAGCTTGTTTGAATCTCGAATTTGTTTGAAATGCATGTTAAACATAAAATTGAGTTATACTTATTGAATTATTGAATATTGTTGGATGAAAATATATGTGAATGTTTTTGTTTATTATTGTAGCATTATGTAACTCGGTTCCAGTGATTGGACCGGGTAAGGGGTGTTACATTTACTGGTATCAGAGCAAAGTTTAGTCAATTTTAAGATTGAATGTAGCGTGTAATGAGTTTAGAAAATACATGTTACAGTAACATGTATTTGTGTGATGGTTCTGATCTGATCCGATCTGATTTTGTTTTTCTTATAGGTACATCGGTCGAGTTTAATCATGTTGTAGCTGATGAAGTTGACAATAACATTTTGGCTTCGGAGCAAGAAACGAGTCACAACTAGCTAGTCTCGCAAATGTTAGAAAGTGATATGAAAAAGGAAAATATTGAATTTTGGATTGGTATTATGTGTTACCGAAATGCCCCAAGTTTTGACAGAAAAAGAAAGTTCAATTTGAGATTTTAGAGTCAGTAGTGGATTTTCGAGGAAAATAGCTACATTGCTATAATTTATTTCTTAGATAGAAATTTCAAGGACGAAATTTTCTAGGGGAGAGTTGTAACAACTCAATTTTCAGTGGTACCAGAACTGGTAGTTTTGAAACCCCATTCTCTAATGATCAAGCCCGTAAATATTATTAATTAATATTTACGAGTTGATTATATTGTTATATTAAATTTTGGTTTGATAAATTTATTGATTTGATAATTAGTTAAGTACAAGTGGTTTGATCCTAAAGTCAAGTGGTTTTGAAAAATGAGGTATCACGACCTCGTTTTTGTAATTTGAGGTCGTAATTAATTTTTTATTAAATATTTACAAAGTCGTGTTATAGGTGAATTGAATTTTGGTCCAAAAATTTTAGTGATTGGATGGTTAATTAAAGTATAAGGACTAAATCGTAAAGTGGTAAAAGTTAATTGTTATAGATTTTAAATAGCTAAGGGATCAAAGTGGTGAATAGACCATTTTCAAAAGTCCAAACGGTGGTGGATGTAATTAAATCCCATTAACTTTTAAGTTAATTGCTATTAGGCCCTAATTAATATGGTTTAATTGAAATAAAACTTGATTAATTATCAAAGGACGAATTGAGCAACTGGACCCTTCTAATTATGTTAAGTGGTGGTGGGTGATAGTTGGGAGCCACCAAATTTGTTAAATTATGTTTTAGGTTAATTAATTATATTTAATTAAGTTAAGTAAGTTTAATTAATTATTAATCTAACGATTTAAACTAAAGTTAAAAGAAAAAAAATACATTTTTTCATATCATCTTATTCTTCATGAGTTAAAAGAAAAGAAATAGGGTTTTAGAAGCTTAAACTTTCGGCCACTCATAGATATGTTCAATTTAGTCCTTTTTTATAATTTGTATATTTTTAAGATCGTTGCAACTAGGTCCAACTAACTCGTATCTCCGTTTTAAAATTTTTTATAAAGTTTTCATTGTTGAAAATTGAAGTTTTTAATGTTTAATAGTTTGATTATAAGCTTAGATATGTTTGTAAACTAATTTGTTAAGTAAATTTTGTTAGTTATGTTTAAGGACCAAACTGTAATAATGTAAAATTTATCATGAAATTTCTAAAAATTATTTTTTATAGGACTATAGAATGAGGAAATAGTAATTGGATTAAAAATCAAAGCTTGATTTTGAAAGATATAACTATTTCGGTTTTAAGGACTAAATTGAAATAAACGAAAAACTTGAAGAAATGTTGTGTAGATGAAATTGAGCTATTATTTAACTTAAATATACTGCTAAAAGATGTTTAGAATAGATGATTGAGTTGAATTATGGTTTAGATCGAGAATTACCACAATAAAAGGATTTACGTAAAAAAGGAAAAACTATTGAATAGTTCCTATTTTCAAAATTGCTACTATTTTGTCAGGTAAGTTCATACAGTATAATTAAGTTCCTATTGCTAATGTGTTTTACTTAATTATGTAATAGTAATTTAATTGTGATTATGAATTGTGGTATAATTTGAGATTAAATCCCGATAAACTTAGTAAAAGTCTTATATACAACGAGGTTACAGGTTGTTGCCCACAGGTTCCGAGCTCCAGCATATGTTACGAACTTTAGAATACATGTTTATTAGCCTTGGCCAAGCTCTCAGTTGTGTAGGTTAACTTGGACGAGTAATTAGGCACTATATTTCTTGTGTAGGTTAACCCAAAAGGGAAGCCAGACAGTATTGATATTTCTCGTGTAGGTTTAACCTAAACGGGTAACCAGACACTATATTTTCACTTGTGTACTAAGTTCTTTTATGATGTTTCATAGGGTAGATTTATAAAATGGAAATATGATGATATGAAATTGATATTGGCAAAAAAGATGGTTCATGAAATGGATATTTGATGCAAATTGGATTATGATAGAAATATAAACAATTAATGTTATATGTGGGGTTTGAGTTCAAAACCTTAGGTATTTGATGATGTTTCATTATATATTGATAGCAATACTTATTTTGCATAATGAATTGAATTTGTGATAAGTAATTGAGGTAAGTAATCATTTATATTGTATGAGCTTACTAAGTATTTTAAATACGTACTCATGTTACTACTTTCTTGTAGATTTTAGACGTCCGAAACGTGTCGATTGGATTAGTGAGAAGCACACACACCTGTTTCTCACAACTCGGTAGGCTTTTGATGTTTGGAATTTGCCAATTGGTAAACTGTGTAACTATGCTGAGTTGGAAAGATTTACTTGCTTTATATGTGACTATTGTAATGTTTTCCTCTGGAACTCACTAAGTTGGACTTACTTAGTCACCTTTTCTTTTCAAGCTTGTTGACAAAGTAAAGGAATTTTGAAGATTATGCTAGAGGACAATTGTTGCCGTGAGACTTCTAATATTTTGTATTATGTATGACATAGGGCAGGTGTCAAAATGTCCACAATCGAAGAACGAATTTTATATTTAAACTTGTGCTCATGGAACTATGATTTCAAATGAAATTTTAATAAAGTAGTTATGGTTTTCAAAGTGCAATATCTTATTTATCCTTGAATGACAAATAGTTTATAATTCATACTTACTTAAACTATAGTTTTGTAACAACCCATTTTTCAGTGGTGTTGAAATTAGTGGTTTCGGGCCCAAAAATCCGACAAGTGAGTTTGTAAATATTATTATTTAATATTTACGAGTCAAATATAGTAAAATATTGAATTTTGATATGATAATTTTTGTTAATTGAATGAATAGTTAAGTATAAGTGATTTGTCCTTAAAGTCAAATGATTTTGGAAAATGAGGTACCGAAACCTCGTTTCTATAAACTAAACCTGTAAATATTTTTATTAAATATTTACGAAGTTACTATATACGTATATTGAAATTTGGTACAAAAATTTTAATGTTTAGATAATTAATTTAGTAAAAAGGTCTAAATCGTAAAAGCTAGAAAAGTTAATTTTTATTAGTTTATTTGTGCTAAATAGTTATGAAAGCATAATTGAATGGGTTTATATGGTACTTTAACCATATTTAAAATGTTGGACAGTATGTATATATTTTTAATTAAAGATATGTAATAATTAATGGTATTCTGGTAATTAAATAAAAAGATAAACTAAGATAAAACAATAAAACAAGTATCATCTTCTTCATTATTCATCTTGGTTGATCGAAACACCATTAGAGCTTTAGGAGGGGTTCGACCAAGGCTTATTTCAATTGCATGATATGTCTTTTTAACAGGTTTTTGATGATTTTTATGTTCTTGAGATCGTTGTAACTTAATCTAGCTAACCTAGGGACTAATTCATAAAACTTTTAAATGTTTTGATTTATGCCATTGATGAATTTGTAATTTTTTTGAAGTTTGATGATAGATTTATAAGCTTGATAGTTAAATAGGAATATTTTGTAAAGTGGTTTTGGTTGATTTTAAAGTTTAAGGACTAAATTGTTAAAATAGAAAAGTTACATGGAATTCTTGTGAAAAGTTGTTAAATGTGTGAAAATTCGTCAAGCATTGATTGGGTTAAATTGTGATAGATTTGAAAGTTTCGGGTTTAGGGACTAAATTGAATTAAATGCAAAATTTTAGAGGCATTTAAATAATAAAATGAAACTGATATATACTTATAATATGATGATATAAGATTTTTTGAATTGATTAATTGAATAGATCGGAAATTGGAACAAATTGAAGAAAATCGGGGAAATGAAAAAAATTGTTGATTCGTTCTTAGAAAGTTGTTTGTTTGTTGTCTTGACTAGGTAAGTTCATACGGTATGTTTGTGTTAAATTGTTATACAATTAGAATTATAATTTTAGTTATATTTAATTAAAATTTTAATTGTTTACAATTTAGTAAAAAAAGGTGAGCGAGAGGATTAAATTGAATACAATAAATTGCAAATTGAAATAATTATGGAATTAACCTTAAATTAAATGGGAATATGATATGTTATGTGTGATGAAGTGTTGATTTTATTTAGACCGATTGATTGTGATAAAGACTAAATTGAATGTATGTGAAAATATGATATAATGCTATAAATGTGAAATTGAATTAGCATGGTTATGTGAAGTGCTATTATATTTGAGAATTGATTGTTTGGCTGATGAAATTATGCAATGAAACTAAGAAACTGTCACCCTATTTAACTATTTGGGCAGAGTCGGATAGAGTTGACATGCCATAGGATAGAAAGAGTTCAAGATTATACGACTATGTGTCGAGGAGTGCTAGGCATCCCATTTGTTGGTTATACCGACCAATGTTGGGCACATTTATTTTTCAATTTTATAGGATATAGGTAACATGTTTGAAATATATCCAGTAAATGATTGGTATGTATATGATAGGTTTGAATGAATTTGGTAAGGTATTGTGTATGCTTGAATGGTAGATATTGAATCATTATTATAAGGTGTTATAAATAGTTAAATGAGGTATGTTATTTTAATTGTCTTGAGGTGCCTTGGAGGGCATATATGATTGCTTTGAATATGGAATTATGTTTGAATTTGAATTGTTGTGTAACACCCCACACCCGACCCAATCACCAGACCCGAGTAACAGGATGCCATATCAACCAGCATAACTTACACATACACACATAAAATACAAGGTCGTTAATTAATAACTTAAATACTTATAGAGGTGTTCACGGCACAATGTTAGAAAACCAACAATAGAAAAAATTAAAAAAATGCTTAAGGTCCGTTTAATAAAATTACAAAAAAAAACCACATAGGTATCGTTACATAAAACGTAGGTACCGATATTTTGGGAAAATATATATCGATACTGGTAAGAAAATCGATACCGAACTAGCATTTTGCCAATTTTTAATAAAAACATTTTATCAATACATAGATGAAGGTATCAGTATTTTTACCCGATACTCGTGAAAGGGTATCGATACCAAATTAAGCTATTGTTTTCCTGCTCACTTGTTCCAACACTAAGGTATCAATACTTATGCCCAGATTATTGATACTCCTGTACAGTTCGTCAAAAATAGAACAAAACAAGGTATATTTCATGCTCAAAATATTCCTGGTGAATGGAGTTTGGCTTGACATTCCCTTATCCCTCCAATCTGTCTCAGGGCCTCAACGCCCAAATCCCAAAACACAGGGGTGAGTACTCACAATCCTGTGACATGCCAACTATATCCAACGATTTCAATAGATCACAAGGCCAAAATATCTGCAAATACACACACTTAATTACTATTTTAATGTACATAATCTCTACTCATAATCATCAATTCATACCACAAATTTGTACACAATGCATACTTATCAGTTTCAGATTTATTTTCACTTTAAGTGCTACAACTATGCTCATTGAGCCATCACATATCCGTCCACATATGTGTGCATTAAAATTAGTTTATCACTTACAAGTATACACACACATTACCTGTTATATCAACATTTCAATCCATTAGTCGACATTCATTAAATGTAGTTTCACAACAAAGTAACAATATAAGAAAGGCATACACTCAGAACATAGGATAGGGGTTTAGGCTATTCCTAAGCTCTTGATTATTGCTATGAATTGTGCATACCAACAGTGACTCCAGACACTCACTGTTCACGCTTTCGCTTATTTGCCGAAAGCTTAAACTAACTTTTCCTTGCCTTTCACCTTACTCGAAGAAGGTCCTAACAATTCCTAAGCTTCACTCATAACAACTACACAATATATACAATTAATTTACAACTATAAACATACCACAATCAACTAAACACGCAGGCCTATGGTTAGTTCTCTTGGAACTAAAATTTTCAACTAGCAAACTCGAAACCCAAATATCTTAATCTCTACTCATTCCCATTGCGTAAAATCAATTCCAATCATCTAATTACTCATCTAAGAATAATTTTAAAGCTTCAAACCACACAAAACTGCTTAGATTCATGGTTTTGAAAATTTGACATACATGACTCCTTTTAACAAAAACTCAAAAAAACTTTCAAATCTTTTAACAAAAATTTAAAGAAAGTTTAAAAACCTTCTAATCACATCAAAATAAGTTTAAAAACACTTTGAAATAGTAATTTTGTTCAAAATCCCAGATTTCACCATTAATGACTCCAATTTTGACTTCTACACGAAATCTTTGATTAAATAGATTAAAACTTTATTTAAATGTCTAGACGACATTAAAAACTATTAAAAATACAAAACCTTACCCCTATTGAAGAAAATGATGAATAGTTGATTGAAATCCAAGAAAACCCACAGTATGAATAACAATGACTTTAATGGTGTTCTTGATGTTCATTTTTTACTTAAGAAAAGATTTTGTGTTTGGAAGATGGTAAAAATCAAAGAGATTAGAGTTTTGAGAATCAAAATTGGTGAATGGGATTTTGGAGATTCAATTGACGGCAAGAATGGGAAGGGGATATTTCTATTCTCTCTTTTTTTCACGTCAATATTAGGGTGAAAGGGGGATAAATGGGTTGATTTCAAAAGTTGGTATGATTGCTTTAAAGCTACTATTAAATTAAACCCTTTTACAAAACAACCCTCTTTTTAAAATTAAAAGTATTTTCACACTATTTTCATAAATTGGTTTAATTTTGAAAAGCCATAGACAAATATATTTTTAGGTTGCATATTCTATACTCTCGAACCCCATATCAGATTAAAATTCCAAAGTTACCCTCGAAACTTCTAGACCATATTTTGGGATCTGACAATTCTCCCCCCTTAAAATGAATTTCATCCTTTTAAACCAACCATGCTATTTCCCTATTGACACGTGACTTTGGGAAAAATGAATCTATACTGGTAAGAGAATCAGTACCAAACTAGCATTCTGCCAATTTTCAGCAAAGACATTTTATTGATACATAGATGAAGGTATTAGTATTTTTACCCCGAGTATCGATATTCATGAAAAGGTATTGATACCAAATTAAGCTATTGTTTTCCTGCTCACTCGTTCCAACACTGAGGTATCGATACTTATGCCCCGATTATCGATACCCCTATATAGTTCAAAAAATATACAACAAAACAAGGTATATTTCATGCTCAACATATTCCCTTTCCAACATGCAATATCCACCATAGCATTAAACATCAAATTTGCCCAAAACATTGTCCAATGTAACATTAATACCTTATAAGCCCAAATGCATATTAAAATAATTAAGACTAATATCAATAATGATAGTAATAATAACCAACCAAAATTTCTAAACCCACATTGCCTTTATTCAAAGAGTTAAAAAATAATTATAAACCACCTACTCAAGAGTTTATTGCCTTTCTAGGATCAATTCTTTGGTCGCACCGCTCATATCGAAAACACTACTTATCTACAATATGTTAATCTGGAGTGTGAGCTTAAATAAGGTCAGTGAATGTTTGAAACTGTAACGTCCCAAATCCTAAAAAACCCTATTGGAATTGTTTTGTGTAATTGCGACATGGATGTATGTCTGCCTTAGTGGTTTAGTGCTTTGGGACTGTCTGAGAAGTCATGGGTTCAAGCCTTGGCTTGAGCAAAATTTTGGTTTTTATGTGAATAAACCCTTGTTGATTGCTAGTGGACTTTTAAATTAATGTGTGTAGGACATGATAAAGTGTGCATGCTAGCCTAGTGGTAGGTGGCGTGTGGTGTGTGCAAGTAGTCTGAGGTTCGAATCTTTGCTCATGCATAAGGGAGATTATTTTTACTGCTTGCTTTGGGGAGGTAGTAGTGGTTCACTGAAACACTGATAAGGGGAGGGGAATTTGAATTAGTCAAGTGAGGGAAAAGTGGAGAGAGTTGTGGAGAGAATTATGGAGAGATAGGGGGAGTGGATCAAGGAGTGGGGGAGAAGGAGTGGTTGGCCGAAAATGGGTGTCTCCACTATGACAATTTCGGTCATAGTCTAGCCTAGTGCTGAATTCTACCCTCACTTTTCAGGTTTTCAATTGTGTGTTTTGTGTTTTCCTTCTGTTGGTTTTTCAAATAGTTCCTTAAAAGGTCCCCAAGTGTACTGCCGATTTTTCCCTTAACCTTGGCCGATTTCTACTTGTCCCCTATCTTCTTCTTTTCTGCTAATTTTTGTCTCCCCCTCTTCTCAACTTGGCTGATTACCGAAATTGCACTTCTCTCCCTATCATTTCTTCTTTGCCCTTTTATTGTAAGGCTGAACCCTTATATTCTGCTCACTTCAAACTGAACCCGTTTCTTTTAATGTTCTTTCTGCTCTTGGTCTAATAGTTTCTTGGCTGAATACCTCTAGAAGTGGTGGCTGTTTCTTCTCCTCCTCATCTCTCAATTGTGCTATTCTCGGGCATTTAGATTGGAGTCTAGGCCAATTATTGGTTAGTCTTTTCTCTTCTCAGGTTTGCGGTTCCTTTTTCTTCTCTTTCACTTAACTCTGTGATTGTCGAATGTGCTAGGGGCACGATTTCCATGATCAAGGGAGTTATGTCGATTGTTCTTTTGCAATAAGAGTCCGGTCACTCATGGTAAGCACTTTAGATATTATTTATTTTTTCAAGGAAGTATAATTTCTGACGAATCGGTTATTGTTTTGGTTGGAGGTTAAAGCTTTGGAGGGAGTTCATGTGGTGAACAATAAGGGTTCAGCGACTGGTGGGCTTGGTAAGTAACAATGAATCAGTTAGAGTGATTCCAATACTTTGGTTTAGGAGTTACCATGAATGTGGCTAATGGTGGATCGTTATGAATCATAGGTGCTTTGATCTCAAAAGTGTTGCGACAATAGTTCTATTACAGGTGTGTGAACACTATTATTTGACATGAAACTACAAAGGCTAAAAAATCGAAAGCTGAAAGGCTGAAAGCCAGAAAGTAGGTTGTCAGCACCACACGGGCGTGTGAACTGCCCTGTGACAGGCTGTGTTACAAAAAATGGTCGTGTGGTCGATGAGATGGCCATGGATGTTTTTAGGGGCCAAAGCGAAACTAGGCCATTATGGGCCAAATTGGGAGAAATTGAGCCAAGTGCAGTAAATATTGAGCTAGGCTGTGTGAACAACATGGATAAAGTTATTTTTGGGCTTTGTGGGCCAGACGAGCACGTGGGCCCACATGGGCCGCATTAAGACCTTGTAAGCCCATTATTACCGTTTGACTAATAAGGTTGCACGGGTTGCCTAGATGACTGTGGACATACTGCTGGGTCAGTAAGTGTCTTTAGACCCTAATATGATGAAATGACCATTATACCCCTGTGGGGTAAATTGACTGAAATACCCCCTGTATTATCTATGATTGATTCTGAGCATGTTATTTCTGCATACACGTATGTTATTTTGTTGCATTACTTTGGATGGGTTATATGATTTTGGAGGAAGTGTACTGAAAGGCTATAAACCTATTACTGAAAGCTCCGCTGCAAATACTATATTAGTACCAAAATCAGTACGACTTGGTGTGTAGGATTGGATGGGTCAATTTTATCCCCACATGGTGTGTAGGGCTGGTACAGAGTTGGTGTGTAGCGGTTGGATTGGGTAGGACTCTTTGTTGCATACTGTACTAAAATGGGCTATGGCCTAAATTGCTATTGTTATTGAAAAATGGGCTAAGGCCCTAACTGGAGTAAAAAGGGCTTAGGCCCAGATTGCATTTTCTCTGATTATCTGTTATTTTGGGATTTCACACACTGTGTTTTCGTAAACTCACCCGTCTGTTATCTGTGCAGGAAATTCCCAGGCTTAGATGGATCAAGACGATGGAGGACTCAGAGGTGGCCACTCGATGTAGTACTTTATTATTGAATATGACTAAGATTTTATTTTTGGGTTTTTCATTGTAATAAGGCCTTTTAAAGTTTATTTTATTTTGAGGATTCTATAATTTTATTTTACCTGCTAGTGATAGGACTCGGGTTTTCAAGAAAAGAAATAAACAAATGTTTTTCTGAAATTATCATGCTCATGCAAAAAGTTTTAAAAACTTCCATAACAAGCATGGTTTTAAAGTTTAATAATAAACTGGTATAACTAGTGTTTTACTTAAACGACGTAAGTTTTTCAAAATAAACTAGGCCTCTCATCCCTTTGTTAAGAACCCAATGATGTTTTATAAAGAAGGAACCTTTCGACGACTCGTGATTTGAAAAGTACTCTAATGTGACATCATAGATTCGACCATAACGTCTAGGCCGGGTTTGGGGTGTTATAGGAACTACTACAAACATACACAATATCACATGTTAAGCAAGAGTATACTATGACTTACTCATAACTATATTTTCAATAAGTCAAAACAACATATTCACGCTTTATTAAACATAAAAATATCACATACTCTCACATGCAATTGCACTAAACTCATATATATAATTCATTTAACGATAATTCATTAAGACAAAACAATGTATTCCTACTTAAATGACTCACAAGTCTAGCTTATATATTAACATGCATTTATACACAACATATTCATATTTTAATCAATTTATGATAATTTGGCAACTTGGAAACATGAAACATATGGACACTATCACCACACATTGGATACACGGATCTCCATCACACCAATGACTCAAAGAGTCTAACACATCCCATGTAACAAACCCGTTTTCAGTGAAGTCAGAATAGTGGTTTTGGAACCACAAATTCGAGTCAAAAAGAAAATTTATTTTAATAATATTTCATGGTCTGCATTATGATAGGAAAGACGTATGAAAATTTCGATAAGAAAATTTTACCGATTACATGTTTAATTATAGAAAGGATAAAATTGCATAAAATGCAAAACTTGAGTTCTAGTAGCTATAAGTATCAAATAGCTATGGAATTCAAAACTTGATGTCCTTATATGGTAATTAGACCATTAAGAAAAGTTAGTAGATATTTTTGATGATTCATCCATGGAAATTAGAAAAAAAAAGGGCAAAATTGGAATTTAGAATAAATAAAGATGATAATAGTTTAATATCATATTATTTCATCTTCATCCCCAAATTAAAATACATGGAAGCCCTAGGAAAGAGAAAAACATTCAAGCAAGCTTTCTTGGCTTAATTGAGTAAGTATTCTTGTCCCGTTTTAAGTAATTTTTATATTTTCGAGTTCGTAATAGCTTCATCTATCTATTTTATGGATTAATTTGTAAATATATCAAAGTATGAAAATTTTTCCATGGATGGATATGCTAAAATTTTGAAATTTATGGTAGAAAATGAAAGGTTGTTGATATATAAACAACTTTTACAAAGAGAATTTTGATGAAACTATGATTTAGAGACTAAACTGAAAAATGGTAAAACCCATGGAAAAATTCTAATTTTTGTGAAATACATGGGCTGCAAATGTTTTATGTACAAGTTGATTAGGCTTCAAATAAGGATTAAATTGTATGAATTTCAATTTCCGAGCTTAGGACGAAATTGGAATTAATTAAAAGTTTAGGGCAAAAATTTTGTCTAGGAAATGAATTGAATTCAAATAAGTATGAAATGAATTAAATTCATGTTAAATTCATTTATTTCGATACATAAAGACCAAATAAAGAGTTAGATCGAGGAAAAGAAAAGGTGACGGATTAGTAGATTATCATACATAAACAAGTGTCGAGGTAAGTTCGTGTAACTAAATTGTGTTTATTTTTATGATTGAATTTAGTGTTGTATGTATTTATGTGAATTATATAAATGTTATAAATGTATGAAATAATCACAAGTCCGATAATATCTAGAAAATGTTAAGTTCCGTTTAAATAATGAAATTCGATGGATACATGATTTCCCATATTGAATGTGGTCTTGCATATGTTGCAGACAGAATATAGCTCGAACGAGCAATCCTATTATAAGCCCTCTCGAGCGTCCTATTATATAGTTCCTGTGAGCATCCTGATCAGTAGTAATCTTGCATGTGTTGCGCACTATCGTAGCTCTTTGTGAGCGTCCTATTACACGATTCCATCGGTTGTGGTCCAGCATTTATTGCAGACAAAAACACAACTTTTCATGTGCGCCCTGATATAAGCTCTTATGAGCATCTTGACATGGCTCGCTTGAGCTCCCTGTTATGCTATCCGAAGCTCCCTGTTAATAACTCTTCAGAGTTAGCTGTTAAGCTCAATGAGCTTCCTATTTTAAACTCTTATGAGTTTCCTGTTTAGCCTAAATAAGCATCTTATTACATGGCTCATCTGAGCAACTTGTTATAAGGCTCGAGAGTTTGCTTCCTAATTATGTTCCCTAAAGGGTACCCTTGTGTATTAATTGACGGGTCACTAATTTGTACACCTCAAGTATACTACTTGGGTATCCATTGATGTTTCAATGATTCAATGGATAAAACTCTTGATGAAAGAAAATATGAGCTAAATATGAGTCATCTCTCAGATACCTTGAAATACTTGGAAATTTTTATATGATGAGCTCATCTGTAATAGCCCGATTTAGACCCTAATCGGAACGGTGGTTTCGGGACCACGAATCTGAGTCAAAAAATATTTGAAAATTATTTTTTGTGTTTATTATGTGTGAATTTGTGTGTATGAAATTTTTGTGCTTTAATTTTGTCGTTTGAGGGCCCGATTAAATAAAAGGACTTAATCACGTAACATGAAAATTTGATGGTTAATTGTAAAAGGGCAATATTGTTGTTGTGTTTTTAAATTGAGGTATTTATGTTGAAATTTGACCATATGGATTAGTCAGGACGGTAATGGCCATAATTTATAATGGTTTTATATTTTATAATAAAGGTTAAATAGGTAAATTAAATATTATGTTAATATATGTTATAATATAACATAAATTAAAAGCCATAAGTGTCTATATTCTTGCATGACCGAATATAAAGAAAAGAAAAATAAAGAAAGCTTCCATAGGTTCGACCATTGTTGATAGCTTAATCAAGGTATGTAACTAACTCGATTTTTTATAATTTTTACATTTTTGAGATGTTGCTATGTTATCTACAAAGCCTATGCTTAAATTTTTGATTTTGATGAATATTTTGAGTTATTCCATTGATGAATATTTGAGTTTTGTGATGTTAGTTGATGAAATATGAAAGATATGTTTTGGATTGATATGTTTTGTATTGAAATTTTTGATGATTTTGAGTAATTAGGACTAAATTACAAAAATAATAAATTGAGGGACTAAAATGTGAAATAAATGAAATATATGGACTTGTATGAGCACAAGGAAGATTCGGCCTAAGCATGGTATACTCAAATTTTTCATGTTTTGTGTTTTGTGCAATTTGGACCAAATTTTAAAAAGTGAAAAATGTTAAGGGTAAAATGGTAATTTGCCTATTTATGTGTTTTTGGACTAAATTGAGTGAAAATATGTTTGAATGAGTTT
Source organism: Gossypium longicalyx (assembly GCA_025698465.1). Taxonomy (NCBI): domain Eukaryota; kingdom Viridiplantae; phylum Streptophyta; class Magnoliopsida; order Malvales; family Malvaceae; genus Gossypium; species Gossypium longicalyx. The sequence continues at coordinate 52,944,098 of CM046995.1, forward strand.
AATTTGAATATTTTTAGATCAAGAACCAAAGAAATCAGATTTGGATCGAGGGAAAACTAAAGTTGTCGACTAGTCATCCCGTTTCGATTTTCATCGTCCGAGGTAAGTTTATAAGCAAATACGTGTTGTTAATTATGAATAAATATGAGATTTATATGCTGAAATGAAATATATGATCTTATATATATGTTGGCCAAATGTAAATAAGCTTGGGAATTATGTTTACGAAATTGTCTTGATCGAGTTACAACATCCAGAAGCCCCGTATGAACCTTAGGAATAGCTAGGATACATATGTCATGACATAGGATTCCTGATATGTGTTCTCGAGTAAGACCACGTCTAAGACGTTGGCATCGATATGTGGTTACGAGTAAGACCATGTCTAGGACATCGACATCGTATTTGATTCGTGTAAGACCCTATCTGGGATAGTGGCATCGATATGAGATAGCATGTAAGACCATGTCTGGGACGTTGGCATTGTATGATATATGTGATTATCTGAGTATCATATTCAATTTTGAATGGTTCAACAGGCAATGATAAGTTGTGAATGGAGGTGTAAAATGAGCTAAAATGATCAGGTATAAGTTAGTTGATTACCTATTTGAAAATAAGGTAAGTTGGCCATTTGATATGTGATGCAAATTATATAAGTTTTTAATGTGAACATATGTGCACTTGCAAAGTATATTCGGCTATAGGTTATGTATATGTATGTGATGTTGTATTTTGGTTTATAAGTATATGTATACGTGTGTGAACACATTCAGTCATATAATGATGTTATGTCTTTGAAATTGAATAATACTTTGAATGTGTATATATGTACAATCGATTAAGATAAACTTATTTATTAAAGCATATGTTAAATATGAAATGTTGAGCTCGATATTATATGTAACTATGATAGTATAACTTGGTTTGGTTAAAATAAGTTGATAATGTTATTGTGTAGTTATTTTCTTATGACTTACTAAGCTTAAATAGCTTACTGTGTGTTATGTTTGCCTCTATTTTATAGATTTCAAGATCTAGTTATGAGCTCGGGGATCGTCAGCAAAGTCTATCATACTACCGACTATCTTCGATATTTTATAAGCTGAATTTTTGAAACTATGGCATGTATAGGCTGGATTATATTTTGAAATGTTTGATTTTGGTTAATGTAATCATGAGCCATGTGAAAATGGCTTATTACTCTATTATGTTCAGATTTAATGTTTCATTTTGATGATGGTCATGTTTGATTTTGATGTTCGGCTATTGCTTATATGTATATATATATGTATGTGAATCTTGGTTGATATGCTTTAATAAGGTTTTGTTATGTGACTTAATATGAATGCTTTCTTGCATTCGGTTTTGGCATAAGAATCTTAACAAGGTATATTATGGTAGGTATGTTTTATGATATATTTGAAATGTAAATTAGGTATGATATGAAATGTTGTAAATAGATCTTCTTGTCAAATAAATATGTATGTTATATATATATGATGAGCTTGGTTTTAGTAATTTGGTATTGGTAATTATGGATGTATATGTGATTGATTTGGCGATGGTTTATGCATAGATGAGATATTCATGTGAAATTAGTTGTTATGTTCGGTTAAGGTATTATACATGATTTGGTATTAAAGGGCATTGGTTATAATCAACTTGGTGATTCGGCACTTGTGCATATATATATACTTTTGCCCATGATATATTGGTATAATATATATATTCTTAAGGTATATATATGTGTGGCGTGTTGGCATATGTTTATGGTTTAAAATAATGATATGTATGGCTAAATGAATTCGTTAGTTATTTGAAATTTTATGAATATGCCAAATAGATGAGAGATGAAATGGGTTTTATGTATGACATTGGGTAATGTTGGTTTTGTTTATAAATTTGGGTTATTAAGTTGTATAGATATGATATGAATTATTTGAATGTGATGATACTGATTAATTAAATGAGTTTTGAATGGTTGGATTTATGCGCGTAAGTTTGTGGTATATGAAATTGATATGCTTGTTAACTTTAACTTATTTTGACTTTTTATATATATAAATGAAATAAAATTTGTTTGATTCATAGTTACATTTTCGAATACAATAGTTATTAAATAACCATATGATTCGATTGTTGGTAATCATGGAGTATGTACAATTTGTTGTTAGTATATGCATGAGCAGTAGCTATGAAATTGTTTTGATATTTAGTTAATAAATGGGTTGGTTGGTATATGATATGTATTTGTAATTAAAATTTGAAATCTTAAATAAGATGAGAGTATTCATGTGATTGATTCATGAAGCATAAATTATTTTAATTGCCTGTTTTGAGTTGTGTTTTGATCGGTAATGTCTCGTAACCTAATCTGGCGACGGATACGAGTTAGGGGTATTACATCATCTCTATTTTCTTGATGTTCATGAGAATTATAAGACTAACTTGTTTGATGAGAACTTGTGCTTAGGCATTTGGCTAAAATGTTTTGAAATGCATGTTATATATATTTATTTATACGAGCATGATTGGTAAGTTAAATTTTTTGTTATACGAACTTACTAAGCATTGAATACTTACTCTGTTTTTCTTCTGTTTTATAGTGCTCGAAAGCTCGCTAAGGTTGAAAATCAGTCAGAGTATCATCACACTATCCTTCAACCCATTTTGGTACAAATAGCAAATTTATTTAGTGTAATGACATGTATAAGCTAAATTAGAATAAATGATGAAATATTTTGGTTGTATCTAGCCATTGGAATGGTTGGTGTAAAATATATTATGTTGTAATCATAAAAGAACATATTATGTTGAGATGTGTTGAAATGGTTAAATGATAAAAGACATATAAACGAAAGGATGAATAAAATTGAGTTAATACTTGTTAAAACTTGCTAACAAACATAAATGCCATTGTGGTAAGTTAAACATTTGAATATATATATGTGTTAATATACCATACATACTACTTGTATTTGGCTTAGTTTATATGTACTAAATTGGTTTGAAAATATGCTGAAGTGTTCATGTAGGTGCAAGGTAAAAAGGGTGAGAAATAAGGCTTGGAAAATGGCCTTATTTTGTCCACACGGGTAGACACACGGGCGTGTGTCTTGACCGTGTGTCACACGGCCTAGCACATAGGTGTATGGTTTGGTCCTGTGTCCCCTACATCCTTAAAATTTAGAAATAGAATGCTTAGAATTGATCACACGGGCGTGTGTCTCAGCCGTGTGAGACACATGGCCTAGAACACGGACGTATGTCTTGGCCATGTGAAACCTGCACCTAGTTTTCAAATATTTAAATTGACCACACGGCCAAGCACACAGGTGCGTGGCAAACCGTGTGACCCAAATCAGAGAGTTACACAGGTAAGGACACGGGCTGGGACACGACCGTGTGCCTCACATCGAATGCCCATACGGCTTGGTACACGGGCGTGCCATTGGTCGTGTGAGCCACACTGGCATGTGTCACCTGCATCTAAGAAAAATTTTGAGATTTCGTGAAATTTTTTTTTATGATTCCAGTTTAGTCCCGACACAATTTTAATATGTATTTTGGGCCTTGAGGACCAAAAGAGGGACATTATGATTGATTGTGATTGATTTTTAGAAATGAATAGTAAATGACATAAATTAACTGTATTTGAACTGTAAACTTCAATAATGCTTTGTAACCTTATTCTGGCAATGGATACGGGTTAGGGGTCTTATATTTATTGGTATCAGAGCTATGATTTAGCTGATTCTCAGACTAACGTAGCGAGTACGAGTTTAGCTATACATGCCATTATATAATTTGTGATAGTATGATATCTCCTGGTCATTTTAAACATGTTTTTCATATAGTAATGTCATCCAACCAAGCTAGAGATGAATCCAAGGAAACTGATAGCACTGCTCAAGCTTCAATACAAAAAGCTGCATTTAGTAGTTGTAAAAGGCCCGTATCTAGAGGCCGAGGTGAGGAGGCAAAAGAAGCCTTCTTTCAAATGACGAATAAATGTTTCGCAGAATTTTTAATAACAAATCCTGTTGTACAACAACCTCCCCCTACTGCTCCTCAACCAGTTCCTCACATGCTACAAGGTGCTGAACCTATTAGAACTGGTAAGCCTCCGGTAGATAAAATCTAAAAATATGGGGCCGAAGAATTTAGGGCTATTGTTGAAGATGATCCAGAAAGGGCTAGATTTTGGTTAGAGAATACAATCAAGGTTTTGGATGACATCATGCACACCAGCTGAGTGCCTAAAATGTGTTGTATCACTGTTGAAAGACATAGCTTATCAGTGGTGCAATACCTTAATTTCTGTTTTGCCAAGGGAAAATGTTACATGGAAGTTTTTCCAAACAAAATTCAAAAAAAGAAACAAGCACAGACAGAAGCCTGGATTTCTGGTAAAAGATTTATGGGCAAGTCACAATTATCTACTTCAAAGAAATTAAAGAAATACCATGATCGTTTTACCATATTTACGGGGTATTCTAGAAAAGAACGAGGTTCTCAATGTTGTAACCTGAGATCTTCGTCTCCATCTGTAACAAGTGTTGAAAGTGTTGGGAACCCCAAACCTAGATGTAGACATTACAATAAATTTCATTCTGGGGAGTGCTGTATGAGAAGTGGAGCCTGTTATAGATGTGGTTTTCTTGACCATTTTTTCAAAGATTGTCCGGAAAGGATTGAAAAAGATACTAATAAGATTTCGAAGCTGAGTAACCCCACCTCGAGAGGTAGACCACCTCATCATCCCAACAATGCCAGTGGTAGTTGAGGTGCTACAAAAGATTCAACAATTAAATCTGAAGCAAGAGCACTGGCAAGGATATATGCTATATGTGCAAGAGGGGATGCCTTTGCACCAGACATCATTACTGGTACATTTTCTCTTCTTGATACTGATATAACTGATTTGATTGATCTTGGTTCAACACATTCCTACATATGCACGAATTTATTGTATGTTAAAAATTTATTTGTTGAATCCACTGAATTCGTGGTTAAAGTCTCAAATCCCTTAGGCCAGTTTGTGATGGTAGATAAAATTTGTAAAAGCTGTCCGTTAATGGTAAAAGGTTATTGTTTCTTGGAAAATTTAATGTTGCTACCCTTTGATGAATTTGATGTAATTTTGGGAATGGACTGGTTAACTCAACATGATGCAATGGTAAATTGTAAATAAAAATATATTGTGTTAAAATGTCAAAATGGTGAATTGCTCCGGGCTGAATCTGATAAACTAGATAGGTTGTCTAATGTGATTTCAGCAGTATCAGCATAGAAATATGTTAGAAAAGGGTATGATGCTTATCTTGCATATGTGTTGGATACTAAAGTATTGGAATCAAAGATTAAGTCAATACCAGTTGTTTGTGAATTTCCTGATGTATAACAGCTCGATTTTGGGCCTAGTGACAGTGATTTTGGAACCACTATTCTAAGGCCAGAGAAATTATTTTTAATATTATTTTATGTGTCATAGCATGATTAAATGAGTGCATGAAAATTTTGGTGAATTAATTTTAGCGTTTGTGAGCTTAATTGAGAAAAAAAACTAAATCGCATAAAAGGCAAAAGTTGTGATTTGCTAGCTAAATATGTTAAATAGCTAGAGAACCAAAATTTGGGGTCTTTAAAGTGCAAATAGACCCTTAAAATGGGATGGCCGGCCATACGGCACAAGAAATAGAGAATAGTCAAAGTTTGGTGGCATTAGGTGACTTTTTTTGGTAATAAAATAAAATAAAGAAAAAAAGTTGTCATCTTTTTCATTCCTTCTTCTTCTTCCACCAAAAATGGCAACAAACAAGGGGGTTTTAAGAGCCTAAACTTTCAGCCACTTAGTTCTCTTGCAAGTAAGTGATTTTGATGACTTTTCTTGATGATTTTTACACTTTTGGGACCCTTGTAGCTTGATCTAGCTAATAGGAGAATTATTTTGTAAAATGGTTGAATGTCTAGGGTTTTTCCATGTGAATACTCATATTGTTTATTGAATTTTTATGGAAGAAAATGAGTCATGGTTGTGTAATAAACAACTTTTGTGAAAGAAGTTTGCATGAAAACACCTAAAAAAGGCTATTTTGTAAAGTTATAAAATAAGTTGTAAATGTGTGAAATAATTGAAATTTTGAGTTTCTATAGTTATAAAAAAGAATTTGGCTAGGCTTGGTAAAGGAGGAAATTCAATAAAAATCGATTTATGAGCCTAAACGCAAAATTGTAATTTTTGTAAAGTCTAAGGGCAAAACGGTAATTTTTTCAAATTATGAATTATAGAATGTTTTAATTAATTTAATGATTAAATGAGTGAATTTTATCATGTTAGATCAAGAAAATAGAGATTTAGGCTTAAATCAAAAAGTACGAGGACTAAAATAGAGTAATTAGCCAAAATTGCATTCGAGGTAAGTCTGTGTGACTAAATAAGCATGTTATCCATGTTATTGTTAAAATTACTTGAAATCTATCTTGCTTTGGTCATATTGAATTATATGTTGATGATATTGAGTATGATAAAAGTGATGCCAAACGTTAATAACATTCATGTGAAGATAGAATACATTAGAAATTTAATGGAATATGATATTCCATAGAAACGAGTAGTTGTACGTAAATAATGCTAATTCAATATTATCATGTATTGTACGATTAGTATGGTATGAATTGTTGATTTGCGTTGTGAATGAGAATTTATATAATGAAGACTTCCGGTTGAACATTAGGAATAGATTTGGATATTCATGCTATGACATTGGGCGCTATGTGTGCTCGTGAAAGACATGTCTGGGACATGCATCGGCCACATATTGAGAGCCAGTGTAAGACATGTCTGGGACATGCATCGGCCTTGTAATATACCAGCTAGTGTAAGACATGTCTGGCACATGCATCGACATTGAGACAAGAGCTAGTGTAAGACATGTCTGGGACATGCATCGGCCTCGATATATACAAGCTAGTGTAAGACCTCTCTAGGACATGGCATCAGATTGTTGTGTGTCAGTGTAAGACCTATCTGGGACATGGCATCGACACTAATAGATGAGAGCTAGTGTAAGACCTGTCTAAGACACGGCATCGGCCTCGATATATGAAAGTCAGTGTAAGACCTGTCTCGGACATGGCATCGACTTTGATGTGCTAGCCAGTGTAAAACCATGTCTGAGACATGGCGTCGGCATCTTATCCCATTTTTGGGGCTAATGAATATATTTTAGTATTCCAAATGGTTCAGCAGAAGATTTATGGCTTGTATCAAAATGAAAGAACTTATGACCATGTGGTGAGTGGTACAGGTACCTAAATGAGAATTACGAAATACGAGCTTCATACACGTTGTATGTTTAGTAAGGAATAAAAGTGAATAAGTTATGCTTATGACCGTCTATGTATGTTACATGAAATTGATGGGATGTGAATTCAACTCATGTTAATGATTAATAAGGAATGAATGTGTGTAAGTATATGAGCATGTTGAGTAACACAGGTATGTATGCCAAACTCATAAGAAATGATTTCGGTTTATGATACACATTTGGTGAGGCTGTAAATAGGTAAGTCATGCATATGAGAATGATTTTATGATGACCTTATGATTATAGGTCTATACTTATGATGTATAAACATGTATTTTTACCAATGTGGTGAAAATGAATTAATAAGGTGTGATAAACTTAGTATCATTAATTTACACTAAAATAGTTTTGGACAGTAGTAGCAATCCGACTTTGAAAATCTACAAAAAATTGTGGAAATTGAGTTAGAGGCTGAATAAAATATGAAATTAAAGCTTAATGAGTCTAGTTTCATATAGAAGAAACGGTGTAAGAAAAGGAGTTTCATATTATAAAAATATTTAAATTTTTATTTTTGTGAGACAGAGTCAGAATGATTTCTAAATCCCCTGTCCTGATTTAGGAACATCATTAAAAATTGTATAAAAATAATTAAGGATTATAATTTATATTATTAGAATCCTTAATGAGTATATTTTCAAGATAAATAGATGAGAATATCATCTGAGTCTCGTATTATGAGATAATTAATTTTTAGTGAAGAGGGGTCGGAACTGTTAGACGGTGAAAAAGGGATAACTTTAAAGAAAAACTGTACTAATTGGCTGAACCAAAAATTTTGAAAATTTTATGGTAATAATATTTGTGAGTCTAGTTTAAAGAAAAATTATTGGATCTTAATTTGGAGTTCCGTAGCTCCAGATATAAATAATTTGGTAACTATGACTCAAGAAAATAGCATGACTAGAATATAAGTAAAGGTGTAATTATGGTTGTATTACTTTGAGAAGCATGTTGCATATTGCTTATTATTTTCATATGGACTTACTAAACTATACAACTTACCCTCTCTTTCCATTTCTTTAGTGTTTTCAGGTTAGCTCGGGGTTGGAGATTGTCAGAGGTAGCATCACACTATCAAGCTACTACCTTTGGAGTATTGATACATATGCTAGTGTTTTCAAGTGAGTGGCATGTATAGGGGTTAATTGTTATGATATGTGTTATTATGATTAGCCAAATGTATTGGCCTATATTGAGTTATTTGTATATGGCCATGAAGTGTGGCTCATATTGATTATGGTTTGTGAACTTATCTATCTATGCTATGTTCTAATGCTTGTGATGTGATGAAGTGATTATGCTTGTTGGCCATATATGGTTGGTGTTATGAATTATGTGCATGATGAATGCTTTATGACCAATCGAAATGGTCATGGCCATGAATTAAATGTGTAATATGGAAATAAGTTGATAACCATAGTTTAATGGTAAAAGTGATCTTCAAAATGACAAGTCTTATGAATGTGAATGAATGAATCTAGACTTGGTATTGCATAAGTAGATGCATTGCTTGTAAGAGGACATGTTAAGGTTATGAATATATCTTAATAAAGAGTGTTTAATCACTAAAATGATGCCATGAATTGTGGTTTTAATATGTATAAGGTTGTAAGGGTTTATAGGTAACATGAAGGCTTGGAAAATAGCCTAAGTGTTGGCCACACGGGCTGAGACACGGCTATGTGTCTCAACCGTGTGAGGGACACGGCCTGGAGACATGAGTGTGTGGCCCGGCCGTGTGGTTTGATTTTCATGCAAACATCATAAATAGAGAGTTACACAGCCTGAGGACACGGGCGTGTCAAAGACACGTGCGCGTCCCTATGTCCACACGGGCGTATGACCCTGTTTCATAGGAAAGTTTTCTAGGTTTTCCTGAAACTTCTCAAAGTTCTCGTTTAGTCCCGAATCAATCTCAATGTATGTTTTGGGTTTCGTAGACCCAAATAAGGGTCGATATGCATGTGTTTGAAAAGTTTTTAATTAAAAGAAATTTTATGGCTAGGTTTTTGCATGTATGTGTATGTTTAAGTCGCTCATACCTTGTCCCAGCGTCGGACACAAGTAAGGGGTGTTACATACCGCCAGTCAGAGAGATGGAATTTTCTGTAGATCTTGTTCCAGGAACAACTTCTATATTAATAGCATCTTATAGAATGGCCCCAATAGAATTAAAAGAGTTGAAAGCATAGTTCAAGAGCTTACTGATAGAGGATTTGCTCGACCCATCTTTAAGGAGGAGCGCTGTAACAGTGAAGTCGGAATAGTGGTTTCGGGACCAGAAATCCAAGTCAGAAAGAAAATTTATTTTAATAATATTTCATGGTCTGCATTATGATAGGAAAGACGTATGAAAATTTCGATAAGAAAATTTTACCGATTACATGTTTAATTATAAAAAGGACCAAATTGCATAAAATGCAAAACTTCAATTCTAGTAGCTATAAGTATCAAATAACTATGGAATTTAAAACTTGAGGTCCTTATATGGTAATTAGACCATTAAGAAAAGTTAGTAGATATTTTTATTGATTCATCCATGGAAATTAGAAAAAGAAAATGACTAAATTGGAATTTAGAATAAATAAAGATGATAATAGTTTAATATCATCTTATTTCATCTTCATCCCGAAATTAAAATACACGAAAACCCTAGGAAGGTGAAAACATTCAAGCAAGCTTTCTTGGCTTAATTATGTAAGCATTCTTGTCCCGTTTTTAGTAATTTTTATATTTCTGAGTTCGTAATAGCTTCATCTATCTATTTTGGGGCTTAATTTGTGAATATATCAAAGAATTAAAATTTTCCCATGGATGAATATGCTGAAATTTTGAAATTTAAGGTAGAAAATGAAAGGATGTTGATAGATAAACAATTTTTACAAATAGAATTTTGATGAAATTATGATTTAGGGACTAAATTGAAAAATGGTAAAACCCATGGAAAAATTCTAATTTTTGTGAAATACATGGGCTGCAAATGTTATATGTACAAGTTGATTAGGCTTGAAATAAGGATTAAATTGTATGAATTTTAATTTTCGAGCCTAGAGACGAAATTAGAATTAATTAAAAGTTTAGGGCAAAATGGTAATTTTTTTTAGGAAATGAATTGAATTCAAATGAGTATGAAATGGATTAAATTGATGTTAAATTCATTTATTTAGATCTGGAAAGACCAAATAAAGAGTTAAATCAAGGAAAAGAAAAGGTGACGGATTAGTAGATTATTATACACGAACAAGTGTCGAAGTAAGTTCGTGTAACTAAATTGTATTTATTTTTATGATTGAATTTAGTGTTGTATGTATTTATGTGAATTATATAAATGTATGAAATAATCACATGTCCAATAATGTCCGGAAAATGTTAAGTTCTGTTTGAATAATGAAATTCGATGGATACAAGATTTCCCATATTGAATGTGGTCCTACATATGTTGCGGACAGAATTTAGCTCAGATGAGCAATCCTGTTATAAGCTCTCTCGAGCATCTTGTTATATAGTTCCTACGAGCATCCTGATCGATAGTGATCCTACATGTGTTGCACACTACCGCAGCTCTTTGTGAGCGCCATGTTACATGATTCGATCGGTTGTGGTCCAGCATTTATTACAGACACAAACACAACTCTTCGTGAGCGTCCTGATATAAGCTCTTATGAGCTTCCTGACATGGCTCGCTTGAACTCCCTGTTATGCTATCTGGAGCTCCCTATTAATAACTCTTCGAAGTTACCAGTTAAGATCAATGAGCTTCCTAGTCTAAACTCTTCTGAGTTTCTTATTTTGCTTGGATAAGCATCCTGTTACATAACACATCTGGGCATCCTGCTATACGGCTCGAGAGTGTGCTTCTTGATTATGTGCCCTAAAGGGTACCCCTGTATATGAATTGATGGGTCACTAATTTGTATACCTCGAGTATACTACTTGTCGGACACTCACCATTCATGCTTTCACCTATTTTTCGAAAGCTTAAACTAGTTTTTCCTTACCTTTCACCTTACTTGAAGAAGGTCCTAACAATTCTAAAGCTTTATGCATAACAACCACACAATATACACAATTAATATACAGTTAAACACACCATAATCAACTAAAAACGTAGGCCTACAGTCAGTTTCTATTGGAATTGAATTTTTTTACTAGCAAACTTGAATCCCAAATATCTTAATCTCTACTCATTCCCATTTCCTAAAACCAATTCCAATAATCTAATTACTCATCTAAGAATAATTTTCAACCTTTAAACAACACAAAACTGCTCAAGTTCATGGTTCCAAAAATTCGACATACATGACCCCTTTTAACAAAAACTCAACAAAACCTTCAGATCTTTTAACAAAACTTTAAAGCCAATTTAAAAACCTTCTAATCATATAAAAAAAGTTGAAAAACAATTTGAGCAGTAATTTTGTTAAAAACCTCAGATTTCACCATTAACCACTCCAATTTTGACTTCTACGCAAAATCCTTGATTCAATAGATTAAATATTGATTTAAATGGCTAGACTACATTAAAAACTATTAAAAATAAAAAACCTTACCCCGATTAAAGAAAATGATGAACAGTTGATTGAAATCAATGAAAAACCATAATATGAATAACAATAGCTTTAATGGTATTCTTGTTCCTTTTTTACTTAAGAAAAGATTTGGTGTTTGGAAGATAGTAAAAATCAAAGAGATTAGAGTTTTGAGAATCAAAATTGGTGTATAGGGTTTTGGGGATTCAATTGACGGAAACAAAGGGAAGGGAATGTTTTTATTCTCTTTTTTTCACGTCAATATTAAGGTGGAAGGAGGATAAATGGGCTGATTTTAAAACTTGGTATAATTGCTTTAAAGCTACTCTTAAATTAAACCCTTTTACAAGACAGTCCTTTTTATAAAATTGAAAGTCTTTTTCATACTATTTTCATAATTTGGTTTAATTTTCAAATACAATAGATGAAGATATTTTCAGTTTGCATATTTGAAACTCTCGAACCCTATTTCAGACCATAATTCCAAAGCTACCCTCGAAATTTCTAAACCCAATTTAGGGATGTGACATGTTGGATTCATGTGCCAATTGTGGCATATTGGTTGTATGTTTTTAATGGATTGAATGAGTTGTTTGTAGGTTATTTTTGTACCTATATGTATCTATGAGCTAAGATATAGGTTTGGGCATGAAAGAAACTTCTAAATTTGTGATTTTGACCATCTAGGTAAAAGTATCGATACTAGGGACCAAGGTATCAATACTTGACCAAATGAACAGTGTTTTAGCATAATGCAGAAACGATTTTGATACCAATTATAATATTGATACCTACCATAAAATTATCGGTATTTGTTACTTTGGTATCGATACCTAGTTCCAAAGTTTTAAAAATTTTTAGATTGGTCCTTAATCATGCTCGAATCTGTTAAACTATGTTTATATGCTCGATTTAGTCTTTGCTTTACTAATAACTTCTATTATGCAAGAATTTGGATTAATTTTATGGTTTTAAGTGAATTTAATGTTATAACTTGTGTGTGAATATTCCAGTGTTTGCTGTAGCATCCCTTAACTTGAGTCTAGCAACTGAGCCGAGTGAAGGGTGTTACAAGTTTAAACTGGTTTATGCCAGATACAATTTTAAAGATAATGATTTTAAGGCAATGACACGTCATTTCGTATCCTTCTTCAAGATTAGGTTTGGAGTGTTACACATAATGTATACAACTTTAGGTAGATGTAGTGAATTTTTAACACCCTTCGCTCAACCCAATTGACGGTCCAAGTTAAACACTTTCATTTATAGTTAAACAATCAAAACCGAGTCTTAATCAAGCTTACAAAAGCTCTTTTTGTCAATTCAAACTCAAATTAGGACCAAATTGCATGATTTTGAGATAATTTCGGAAAAAAATTGTTTTTGGTTTTATAAAATTTATAGTCAAGGAAAAGGATAATAGACAATTTAAGATAACATAATCTCGACACCCAAATGTGTTGATTACAAATCCTATAATTATAACAAAGTACAAAATTCCTTAGAAGAATCCCAAAAAATATTTTTCTTAAAAACCTTAACACCCATAAATATTGAGGCGATAATAATATCATCTCTTCGTCAATAAATAATTAAACAACAAATTATACATGTAACACCCTGAAATTTGGGGTTAGAAGTTTTAAGGTTGGTAGGTAGGGTCAGTGGCTAGATCAGACAATTGGGTTTGTTGTTGTGTTTTATGTCACAATAGGCCTGTTGGTTTAGTGGTTTGTTGTGTGTTAGTGTACCTTTGGGTCCCAGGTTCGAGTTCTCAAGTGTGTTTTGAGGGACTATTTTTTATTTTGTTTTGTTTTATTTATAAAATATAAATATTTAGTTATTCTTTTATTTTTATTTATGTCAATTATTTTTATTTTGAAAGAGGCTAAAAGTTTCTCACATTCCTCTCTTCCATTTTCTTTTGTCAATTTCTTCTCTCCCTCTCCCTTACGTGAGACTTTTTCCATTTTATTTAGTTCCAAATTTTTTGTTTTGTTTTTGTTGGGGAGATTTTACTATTTCCTTTAATACGGTCTTAAGACGGTGGGTAATTAAGTTCCAAATCGAAGGTGTGGTGCTTCGATCGCGAAATTAGGTGTGGGTTCAGAACTTTTCAACTTTATTGTGAATTGTTTAATTTGGTGTCGAAATGCGGTGGGATTCGTGTGTGTTTCAGTGATGATGCAATTGTAACGTTGTTTTGATATTAGATTGCATCAAATTCAGTTTATTATAGTATGTTTTTTAATTTATTAGAGGTTAGAGAGTGTTTTGGGATGAAATTCACGATTTGTAGGCTATTTCGAGGTGGTTTCGTGACCACATGGGTGGCCACATGGGCGTGTGCTGCACATGAGCGGTCCACACTACCATATGCATTTAGGAATTAGGGTTTTTGGGCAAATTTTGGTGCCACACTGCTACGTGGCTGATTTGGGGATTTTAGTCATTTTTCACACAGATGTGTGTTCGGGGCTCATGGCTGTGTCCCGTGGGCACACATGCGTGTGAGACTTTTACACGACCGTGTCTGCCCTGTACCTTATTTAAGCATAAGTGGACAGAGAATTACACGGGCTATCCACACGGCCATATTCCTGGGTCACACAGGCGTGTGTCATAGTTACACGGTCATGTGCCTACTTTCACATGGGCGTTTTCCTCCTTCATATAGGTGTGTTAACCCTACACGGGCTGGGCACTTCCACACGGTAGTGTGGCCTATTTCGTAAATTTTTGTTTCGAGTCAGATTGTGACTATTTCGTGTTCTTGTGAGTTCCTACATTTGGCTAGGCCTTAGCAAGAGTATCTGAGACTCCGTTTGGCTCAAATTTACGTATTAATTATTAGCATAGCACAAACTTTATGAAATTTCTAAGTGATGTTACCTAGTATTTAGGTACCGTGACCTCTGATTCTGAATTTGGTCGTTTGACTATGTGCATTTCTAATTCTATTTGAGTAAAGTATAAATATTCGCAAGTTGTGTGTATTGTTTCTATAAGTCGGTTTATAATTTCTTTGCATACAAGCATTTGCATAAAATTTCTAATTTTGTATTCTATTTGTAACACCCCTCACCTGTATTCAAGGCCAAAACAGGATACGAGGCATTAGCGGACTTACATCACAAGCAAACATACAATTCTGGGTCATAAATTCCAACCAAATTAAAAACGATTTGTACTCAATCATAAAGTCCCTAATACGAGCCTATAAGGCCCAAAACATGCTTTGGAAGTGGTTCGGAACTAAACCGAGCACTTAGGAAAGTTTTACAAAATTTAAAAAATTTTTGCCATGTATAGGGGTCACACACCCGTGTGGTTTAGGACACGCCCGTGTGGGCAGGCCGTGTGGTCACGCACGCCCGTGTCCTTAATCCGTGTAACTCTCTATTTTGCAAAGCATGAACAAATTGAAGACACACGGCCAAGTCACATGCCCGTGTGCTAGGTCGTGTGGTTAATTTAATTTTCATAAAATAGGTGCAGACTTCACACGGTCGGGACACATGCCCGTGCTTAAGGCCGTGTCCCTCACACGACTGAGACACACACTCTTGTCTCTGCCCGTGTGCTCAATTCTGAGCATTCTATTTCTCAAGATTAAGGTGCAGGGGACACACAATCGAAACACATGCCCATGGGGCAGACTGTGTGTCAAGACACACGTCCGTGTGTCTATTTGTGTGGACAAAATAAAGGCTATTTACCAAGCCATTTTTCACTCTCATTTGCACATAAACACCCACAATCTTATTGGCATAAACCATGGCATATTTAGGTAACCAAGATGTCTACAAACAAGGCCAAATCATGTCATTTCATTATCCACACTCAACATATTTACAACATCATATTTTGCCAAACCAAATCATACCAAACTCACATTCTACAAGTTCCAATATGACTACCAATAACATGCATGATTTTACTTAGTTTTGCTAGCATACCAATGAGCCAATCTTAACCATTCAACAACAAACCATTAAGCCACATTCAATCATTTACCAAGAATTTATTAACCACATCACACGAGATCATTGCATGTGCATACATATATATGTTTACAACCAATTCAACCAAAATGAGACAAGTTACATGGCCAAATACCATATCAAACCCTTGACAAATACAAGCCAATACATTTGGCCAAATTCATAACAACACATATAACAAAATGACCAAGTCCCCATACATGCCATATTCTCAAATGTTTAAAATCATCGGTACCCAAAATAACAGTTTGATAGTGTGATGTGAACTTCGTTAATCTCCGACTTGAGCTAGCTTGGTGACACTATAAAACATGGAAAATAAAATGGAGTAAGCTATATAGCTTAGTAAGCTCGTAAGAAAGAAATAAGCAAACCTTACCATACATTAACATGCAAGTAATATAACATAAGATAATGTAATTTACCAAAATCTCATTATCATAATTCACTTCCATCACAACTTACCCTAAAATCGTTATTTCACGAATTAATAATCACAAGCTTTAAGTACATACCTGTACCATCTCGTAGTAACTTCATACTTGTCTCATCATTGTCATACCTAATGAACCACTCGAAATAATAATATCGGATACTCGAGAAAACCTTGTACACAAGGTGCTACATATGTAGCCATTGCTACCTCTATCTCATAACACATATATGGTCACTCTCGAGCCATTAACGGGCCTGCTCACATAAGCTGTCAATCAAGACGTGGCTACACGGTGCTACTTACACAAGCTGTTAGTCAAGACGTAGCTACACGGTGTTGCTCACACAAGCTGTCAAGTAACTGCAACATATGCTAGTATACTCAGCCACTGGTAGGACGTACAGGACTAGTACCCCGATCACATAACAAAAAACCCTAGTGACATGTCACTTGTATCCTAATCTATTCCTAAGGTTTTATTGTCATTTCTCGCTTGCCAAAATGTCGTTGAACGTGTCTATAGAGTCATTTAGACTATTCATGAAGTATTAAAGAATTTAAAATAAAATTATAATAAAGTTTATTTAACATACGAGCTTACCTCGGTTACAAAAATGGCCAACAGGATCTATTCCTCAATTACTTTATTTTCCCATCGATTTAGACTTGAACTTCATTTTTCTTAATCTATAATACCACATTTAACTTGTAATGCCCCTGAATTTGGGCCTAGAAGTATTGGGCCTTGAGTATGGGCCCGTAAGGAGGTTGTATAAAAGTATTTAATTGTGTAAGGAAATGATAATTAAATGTCTACTTTGGTGGTTAATAGCTCTGAGAAGTGTTGGAGGAATCTTGGGTTCAAACCTAGGTTTAGCAAAAATTTTGGTGTTAAGTGAATAAAACCTTAGATGCTTGGATGATGGCTTTTTAAATTATTGTGTTAAGTAAATGACTCAAGGAAGCTTGTGGTCTAGTGGTTGTGGCATCATTAAGGTTGCAAGGGAGCCTGGGTTCAAGCCTTGGCTCTTGCAATTTATTTTGGTTTTTCTTTTAAAGGAACCTGGACTTTGGCCTATAGGCCTTATAATTAATTGAAGATAAAATATGACATAGAAAGAGCCTGTGGTGGAGTGGCAAGGTGGCGTGTTGTGTAATTGTGAGGTCTGAGGTTCAAGTCTTGGGATGCACAATGGAGTATTTATGTTGCTATTTGAGCTGTGTAGGAGTTGGAGTTGGACTGGAACTCTGTGGTTGAAGTGGTCATAAGAATGAGGAATTTTCCTAATGGTTGAAAGCAATCCCACATTGAGAAGCTAACATGAGAATTGGTGAGAAGGTAGCTTTAAATAGAGTGAACCAGATAAGTTGGAGAGGAAGACTCAATGCAGGATGTGCCAAGGTTGGTGATCGTGGACTTCGGCGCATTCTCATAAACAGGTGTGTATTCACGCCCTTCTTTGTTAGAAGTCGGTAAAAGTTGAAAAGTTAAAACTTCGGCATTTGAGGCCTCACGAGTGTGCGATCGCTGGTGTAGTAAACCGAGCCAACAAACCATGGGCAATAGACTATAAAGGCCGCCACGAGCGTTCTCGTGTGCTGGGGCTGTTCTGGGCCTCGATGGGCCCCGTGGGCCTGCTGGTGTAAATCTACCTGTTAGGTGGGAAGCAGTTGGGCTTGTCATGTCGTGTGCATGGCATAGGCCGTTAAGGGCTTCGTTGGGCCGAAATGGGTCGAGTGGGCCCAATGGGCTCTTGAGCCCTACACAGATTAAATCCACGATAAGTGATAAATATTGGACTGGGCTATGTAGGTCACATAGCCGTATCTAAATTTGGGCTAAATGGGCCACACGAGCTGTAGGCCTACCTAGGCTGAGTAATGGGCCTTAGGCCCATTTGCACTGTTATGCCTGTTTAGGTTATTTAAGTCACTTAAGGCGATGGTGGACTTTCTGTTAGGCTGTAAATACCCCCAGTTTATAAAATTACCAATATACCCTAAATTTGTAAAATTATCGAAATACCATCAATTTGTAAAATTATCGAAATACCCTCAATTTGTAAAATTATCGAAATACCCTCAGTTTATAAAATTACCGAAATACCCTTGTAGTGCAAAATTACCGAAATACCCTTACAGTGTAAATTTAACAAAATAACCTTGTAGTGTAAAATTACTGAAATACCCTTAGTTTGTAAAATTACTGAAATACCCCTATAGGGATAAATGACTGTTTTGCCCTTGTGGGTAAATGACTGACTTGGACTATGAGTTTGACTGATTTGACGATGATTGTATGGCTATGATTTGACTGACTTGACTGTGATGGTATTATGGGCATGACATCCTGCATAAATGACATATTGCATAGGGTTGGGATTTTGAACGGAGGAAGATTTGTTCTGTTAGGGTTGCACGGGTCGCTAAGACGACTGTGGATCCACTGAAGGCTTTAAACTGAACATTTGTATTGATCTGTTAAGGTCGCACGGGTCACACGAGACGACTGTGGACTAAACGATGGCTGAGTGCCGATCATTTTATCGATGGCTTTGCGTCATATATACTATCGATGGCTTAGTGCGCTCCATCCACCGAAGGCTTAGTGCCAATTATATTACCGTGATTGATGGATTTGTGCCGATTATAAACTCGTTATCAATGGCTTAGTGCTGTCCCTCTTACTGATGGCTTTGTGCCACACGTATTATCGAAGGCTTAGTGTCGTTCCTATTACTAAAAGCCCGTGCCCGTTGCTAAAGGCTTTGTGCTGAATTGAAGGCTTTGGGCCATATTTATGGCTTTATGCTGTTCTGTCTATGGCTTTGAGCCGTTCTGTTGACTTAGTGCCGCAACCGGTGCTAAGCTTGGTGTGTTGGATGGGCGGGTCAATTTTATCCCCATAGTAAGTGCAGGGTTGGACGAAGGCAAGTGCAGGGTTGGATGGGATCGCATGCATCATTCATACAATATACATACTGTACACTTGATTTTGTTACTGATTCTATAATGGGCTAAGGCCCACCTGACACTGTTTACTAATATGGGCTAGGCCCAATTGGTTTCATTATGGGCTGAGACCCAAGTGATTTCTACTTATACTCTGAACTAAATTGTACTATTTCTATTAAAGGGCTCAGGTCCAGACTGTTTCTGTTTCTGTTTCTGTTTCGATATACTAACTGTTACTCTAGTAAGGAGATTACACACTAAGTTTTCGTAAACTCACCCCGTTTTTAATTGTGTAGGTAATCCCCAGTGTTAGGTGGTTCGGTGCTACGGGAGACTTGGAGATGGCCACACACTGCTTATGTTTTCAGATTTGTTTATTTACTATTGCGTATTTCTTTTTAATTGGGTTGTAATAATGACTCTCTTAATTCTAGTTTTTATTTTACTTTGGGATTTTATTTACTATGTTTTATAATGGTTAGAAGTAGATCACGGTTTTCCAAAACAACAACTGTTTTCAAAACACTACGTTTTCACAACTTAACTTTTAAACATCATGTTTTCGTAAATCAATTACTTTTAGAATTAGCTTTCGTAAAACAAAAAAGAATTTTTAGAAATAAAATTAAGAAGTTTTCAATGTACTATGTTTTAAATAAGAAGGGTTTCTAATGAAAACATAGTTTTCGAAAAATACTTCAATGTGACACGCCAGATTCGAGTCTAAGTTCTGGGCCAGGTTTGGGGTGTTACATTTAGTGGTATCAGAGCCAAGTTACAAAATTCAATTATGGAATGGGTTTTAAATTTGTATTTCTGAAAGAATTGTTTCAAAAAGGTTTGAAAAGATTTGAAGTATTTGAAATGTTTTTTTTAATATTTTCCTGAAAGTGTGGTTACCGAGTCTCCGACGTCAAATCCGTAAGTTTTCTATTAGACTGTACTTAAAGTTAGATTTTGTATTTATTAAGTGTATATTCTGGAAATCAGATTTTTTTAAGTTAGCAACAGTACTGTGATAGATTCCGAAGGCAAGCAAGGTCGCAAGGAGTTGCCCGTCTCCTCGAAACATGAGATGGTTCAGGAAACTGTTGTCAAGGTAACTCCGCCAACTTCGGGTAACAATAACCCGAAGCTTGGTATAGAGGCACTGATCAGGTTGGTAAGGGAAGTGCTGGAAAAAGTGTTCGAGGCAAGAGTTAAGGCGTATGGTGAAACACTTCAGGCTAGGCGCTTGGAGTGCAATAGGAAGAGGGATTACAGTCCTCTGAAGCAGGAACCCTATTTTGTGAAACGCGTTAAGACGCGTCTGAACTTTTCATCTTGCGAGCGTTGCAAAAGGCATCATCTAGGCAAATGCTAGAGGAATTCAGAAGCGTGTCTCAGATGCGGGTCTAAGGAGCATCGGGTTCGGGATTGCACAGTTCCTTTTAAGTCAGGTGTGTTTTGTTTGGATGTGATGTTTGAATATAGAAATTGTATGCATGTGTGGTAAATATTTGTTTGCTTCTGTGGTTAGATGTTTGGTTGGGTATGAGAGGTTTTGAGATTAAGTTAAAAGTGTATTAGTGTAGTTTGGAACTAGAGTGCGCAGCAGTTACGTAGTGGTGTAGGTTTAGCTAAGCGCTTGTTCAGATAGTTGAAAATTTCGAGGACGAAATTTCTTTAAGGGGGTAGAATTGTAACGCCCCGAATTTGGGCCTAGAAGTATTTGGCCTTGAGTATGGGTCCATAAGAAGGTTGTATATAAGTATTTAATTGTGCAAGGAAATGACACAATTAAATGTCTACTTTGGTGGTTAATGGCTCTGAGAAGTGTTGGAGGAATCTTGGGTTCAAACCTAGGTTTAGCAAAAATTTTGGTATTAAGTGAATAAAACCTTGGATACTTGGATAATGGCATTTTAAATTATTTTGTTAAGTAAATGACACAAGGAAGCTTGTGGTCTAGTGGTTATGGCACCATTAAGGTTGCAAGGGAGCCTGGGTTCAAGTCTTAGTTCTTGCAATTTATTTTGGTTCTTCTTTTCAAGGAACCTAGACTTTGGCCTATAGGCCTTATAATTAATTGAGGATAAAATATGACATAGAAAGAGCCTGTGGTGGAGTGGCAAGGTGGCAGGTTGTGTAACTATGAGGTCTGAGGTTCAAGTCTTGGGATGCGCAATAGAGTATTTATTTTGCTATTCGAGCTGTGTAGGAGGTGGAGTTGGACTGGAACTCTGTGGTTGAAGTGGTCATAAGAATAATGAATTTTCCTAATGGCTGAAAGAAATCCCACATCGGGAAGCTAACATGAGAATTGGTGAGAAGCTGGCTTTAAATAGAGCGAACCAGATGAGTTGGGGAGGAAGACTCAATGCAGGATGTGCCAAGGTTGGTGATCGTGGACTTCGGCGCGTTCTCATAAACAGGTGTGTATTCACGCCCTTCTTTGTTGGAAGTCGGCATAAGTCGAAAAGCTGAAAGTTTGACATTTGATGCCTCACGAGTGTGCGATCACTGCTGTAGTAAATCGAGCCCACAAACCATGGGCGATAGACTGTAGAGGCCGCCACGAGCGTTCTCGTGTGCTGGGACTATTCTGGGCCTCGATGGGCCCTGTGAGCCCGCTGATGGAAATCTAACTGTTAGGTGGGAAGTAGTTAGGCTTGTCATGTCGTGTGCATGGCATAGGCCGTTAAGGGCTTCGTTGGGCCTAAATGGGACGTGTGGGCCTAATGGGATCGTGGCCCCTACACAGATTAAATCCACGATAAGTGATAAATATTGGACAGGGCTATGTAGGTCACATAGTCGTAATTAAATTTCGGCTAAATGGGCCACACGAGCTTGTGTGCCTACTTGGGCTGAGTAATGGGCCTTAGGCCCATTTGCACCGTTATATCTGTTTAGGTTATTTAAGTTGCTTAAGGCGACGATGGACTTTCTGTTGGGTCGTAAATACACCCGGTTTATAAAATTACCAAAATACCCTCAATTTATAAAATTACATAAATACCCTCAATTTGTAAAATTACTAAAATACCCTCAATTTGTAAAATTATCGAAATACCTTCGATTTGTAAAATTACCAAAATACCCTTGTAGTGCAAATTATCAAAATACCCTTGCAGTGTAAAATTACCAAATTAACCTTGTAGTGCAAAATTACCGAAATACCCTCAGTTTGTAAAATTACCGAAATACCCCCTGTAGGGATAAATGACTGTTTTGCCCTTGTGGGTAAATGACTGAATTAGACTATGAGTTTGACTGATTTGACGGTGATTGTATGTCTATGATTTGACTGACTTGACTTTGATGGTATTAAGGGCATGACATCC
The DNA here is from genome assembly GCA_025698465.1 of Gossypium longicalyx. Classification (NCBI taxonomy): domain Eukaryota; kingdom Viridiplantae; phylum Streptophyta; class Magnoliopsida; order Malvales; family Malvaceae; genus Gossypium; species Gossypium longicalyx. The sequence continues at coordinate 52,966,724 of CM046995.1, forward strand.
TGCATACATGACATATTGCATGGGGTTGGGATTTTGTACGAAGGAAGATCTGTTCTGTTAGGGTCGCATGGGTCGCTAAGATGACTATGGATCCACCGAAGGCTTTAAGCTGAACACTCGTATTGATTTGTTAAGGTCTCACAGGTCACACGAGACGATTGTGGACCGAATGATGGCTGAGTGCCGATCATTTTACTGATGGCTTTACTTCGTATATACTATCGGTGGCTTAGTGCAGTCAATCAACCGAAGGCTTTGTGTAACACCCCTTACCCGTGTTCAACACCAAAATAGGGTACGAGGTATTACCGGAGTATAACACATACCATTAAACGAAACTGAGATAGAAACATGTCATCCAATTAGATAATGCATCGTTATAACATATGTCTTGAACAATATTAGCCAACTTCAATGGCTTTGTACAAAATGATTGATCAAATACTGTAACCAATATTTTAAACGTAGGCATTTATGACACTTAACAAAATAACTAAGCCTATTATACATGCCATAATTCAAAATGTTTAGTTCAAATAGCCTAAAGTATTGATAGTGCAGGCAGATCTTCACGATCTTCAACTCCTGAGCAAGCTGGACGACACTATAAGACGAAAGAGAGAAAAGAAAGTAAGCTTCTAGCTTAGTAAGTAAGTATATAAATAATAATTAAAGAATCTAATATATATATACAATAACTCAAGTATATCAACTTAAATTTTTCTATTCACACCACTTTGATTAAGCTGTCTCTCCTGCATCACGTTCACTAAATAAATCATAACTCGAGTTACAAAACTCAAAATTAAAATCCGTAAATTTTTTCTAAAACTAGACTCATATTTCTTCTTACTACTTTTTTTCTTGAACTTTTTCTCTAGCCAATTAGTACAGTTTATTAGTTAAAGTTTCCTCTGTTACACAGCTCGACTGATCTAACCTCTTTTCACTACGAATTGATTTTCTCCCAGTACACAAGTCAAATAGCCACGAAATTTGTTTCATTTAAAACTCGACTCAACAAGGAATCTATGTATGTAAATTATATTTCTTAATTATTTTTGTACAACTTTTAATGATTTTTCAAAGTTAGAACAGGGGATCACATAGTCATTCTGAACAAGTCACTCACAAATATAAATATCTCAAAATATAGAGTTCCTTTACTTGCTCTGTTTCTCTTACATGAGAATATACTCACTAAAATTTAATTTAATATCTCATTTAGCCTTTAATTAAATTTCTACTATTTTTGGTGATTTTTCAAATTCACGTCCATCATGATCTGTCCAAAAATAGTATTATTGCAAATTCACTCTTTTCCACTTTCTTTGTATTAACCTCATTTTAACGTAAATGTCACAATTCATTTTCACCACATTTCATACATCACAAGTATAGGTCCATGATTAAAATGTCACTATAAAATCATCCCGTTGAACACTTCGGATCAATTCTCGATATTTAGTGGTTTCAGCACACAGCTCCACCCATCATCATTCATATAATTCGGCTCTCTTGTACAAATGGTGAACACTTAGTACCACCCGTGTGACCTAGCCAATTTATCTCGTAGCTCTCTTGTCTACATGGTGTCCTTCACTTGGAATCACCCATGCGACCTAGCTACATTTACCTCTTCCGTAGCTCTCTTGTCTACATGGTATACATCCCGTATCACACATGTGACCTAGCTACTACATAGTATCTCGTAGCTCTCTTGTACACATGATGTGCACTCAGCACTATACATGTGACCTAGCTACGTTCCATCTATATTATTAAATCTTTCCAAATGTTCAACCGGGATTTCTCTCTCTATTACTTATTTCCATTCTTCCAATAGTCAATTTATGCTTCAAAATCAGCTAATGTATATATATATAATATGCTGAAATATAAAAATGTAAATGAAGTTAAGGTATTATTTAAATACAAACTTACCTCGATGCAAAATATGAAATTTTGCAATTTAGTCCAAAATCTTTTCCTTCCTCCGTTCGAGGTCGATTCCACGCCTTTCTTGATCTATAACAACACATTTAGCTCATTTAACATTCATACTATTTATTTCAATCTAAAAATCATATTATAGAAAAATTACATTTTTGCCCCCTAACTTTTACAAAATTATGATTTTACCCCTAGGCTCGGAAATTTAATTTCAGCCCTTATTATTATGTTTTATGACATGCTGATCATTTTTCCCTTTTATGGCAACATCAAATTCTCACTCTAACACATAGTTATGAACAATAGGTATTTTTACCGATTATGCCGTTTGCTCTTTTTCGCTAAAAAACGCTTAGAAAAGATCATTCTCCTAACTTCAAACATTCATATTCTACCATAAAACATCAAAATACATGCATATCATTCATGGTTAAATTTTTAAACATAAACCCTAACTCGAAATAATGGTAGAAATAGGTAGACCGAGCTACGAGGATTTCAAAAATGTAAAGAACATTAAAAACGGGGCTTGAATGCACTTACTATTGAGCTTGAAAGCTTGGGAAAAACCCTAGCTATGGAGAACATGCAAGTTTCGGCCAATCTTAATGAAGATGAACACATTTTTGTGTTATTTTTCCCATTTTATTTCATTTAATACACAAATGACCAAAATGCCCTTACTACTAAACTTTCTAAAAATTCCATCCATGTCCAAATTTTGTCCATATAAGGTATAATGGTCTAATTGCCATTTAAGGACCTCTACTTAAAACCCCCATTTCAATCAAGTACTTATGAACTAGAACACACATATTTTTCACCTATTTCAATTTAGTCCTAAACGTCAAATTAAACACCCAATCGATAAAATTTCGCAACGAAATTTTCACACAATTATGCAATCATAATATAAACACTAAAACTTAATCAAAATATTATTATTATTATTATTTTATAATTTTTTTACCCTCGAATTCGTGGTTTCGAAACCACTATTCCATTTTAGCCCTAAATCGGGCTGTTACAACTCTCCCCCCTTTCGGGATTTTCGTCCTTGAAAATCTTACTGGTAAAGAGATTTGGGTACTGTTTTCTCATGGCTTCCTCTAGTTCCCACGTATCTTCGTCTACTCCATGTCTTTGTCATAACACTTTCACTAAAGCTATGCTTTTCTTTCTCAACTGTTTTACTTCTCGAGCCAAAATCTTAATCGGTTCCTCATCATAGGTCAAGTCCGGTCGAATCTCAATTTTTGTTGGAGAAATCACATGTGAAGGATCAGAACGATAACGTCGTAACATTGATACATGAAACACATTATGAATTCTTTCTAACTCTGCCGGTAAGGCCAACCGATATGCCACTGGTCCAATCCTCTCAATAATCTCGTACGGCCCAATAAAATGCGGAATCAACTTGCCTTTTTGGCTAAATCTCAGAATCTTCTTCCATGGTGACACCTTCAAGAACACTTTATCACCCACCTGAAATTCAATCTCTTTTCTTTTTAAATCTGCATATGACTTTTGTCGATCTGAAGCAGCTTTCAAGCAATCACGAATTATTTTTACTTTCTCTTCGGTTTCTTTAACTAAATCAACTTCGTGAATCTATTTCTCACTAAGTTCGGTCCAATATAAAGGACTCCGACACTTGCGACCATATAAGGCTTCATACGGTTCCATCTGTATACTTGACTGAAAACTGTTATTGTAGGCAAATTCAACCAAAGATAGATATTTCTCCCAACTGCCTTCAAATTCTAAAACACAGCATCTAAGCATATCTTCGAGTATTTGGATTACTCTTTCTGACTATCCATCTGTTTGTGGATGAAACGCGGTACTAAAATTCAATTTTGTACCCAAAGCTTCTTGTAACTTTTTCCAGAATCTCGAGGTAAACCTTGGATCTCTATCTGATATTATAGACATAGGTACCCCATGCAACCTCACAATTTCAGCAATATATAATTCAGCTAATTTATCAAGTGAGTAATTGGTGCGTACCAGTATAAAGTGAGCCGACTTTGTTAACCTATCAACCACTACCCAGACAGCATCCTTCTTTTTAGGAGTCAAAGGCAAACCGGTTACAAAATCTATGGTAATTCTATCCCATTTCCACTCAGGTACCATTACTGGTTGGAGTAATCCTGAAGGCACTTGATGCTCAGCTTTTTCTTATTGACAGATCAAACACTTGGTTACAAATTTAGAAACGTCCCTTTTCATACCTGGCCACCAATACAACTTCTTTAAATCATTATACATTTTTGTGCTACCAGGGTGAACTGACTGAAAGCCACTGTGCGCCTCATGTAATATTTTCTGAATCAATTCAACATTTTTCGGTACACAAATCCTATCTCGAAACATCAAACTGTCATTTGGTCCAACTAAAAAATCTGAGTCATAAACCGATTCGCACTGAGTTCTCTTGGTTCACAACTCACTATCGTTCTTTTGAGCATCACAAATTAGCTGGAGAAATAACGGTTTAACCCTCATCTCTACCAAGATTGACCCATCATTAAACAATGCTAACCTCGTATTCATGGCTCTCAAAGTAAAAAGAGATTTCCTGCTCAAGGCGTCAGCAACTACATTCGCTTTTCCCGGATGATAATCAATCACTAGCTCATAATCCTTCAATAATTCAAACCATCTTCACATTGTTATGATTCAAATCCTTTTGATTCATTAAATACTTCAGACTTTGTGATCAGTAAAAATTCGACATTTTTCACCATACAAATAATGTCGCCAGATCTTCAAGGCAAAGACAATAGCGGCTAATTCCAAATCATGTGTAGGATAGTTTTTCTCATGTGATTTTAACTGTCTCGAGGCATAAGCCACCACTTTACCCTCTTGTATTAGCACACATCCAAGGCCTTTTAATGAAGTATCACTATAAATTACGAACTCTTTCCCTGGCTCGGGCTGTACTAAAATTGGTGCTTCAGTCAATCGTGCTTTCAGCTTTTCAAAACTCTGTTGACATTTATCAATCCATTCAAACTTAACATTCTTTTACAGCAACTTAGTCATAGGAGAGGCAATCATCGAAAATCCCTCGACAAAACATCTATAATACCCGGCCAAGCCTAAAAAACTTCTAACCTCGGATACATTCTTTGGCGGTTTCCAATCAACGATCGCGAAATCTTGCTCTCAGATCCACCCGAATACCATCACACGAGACTATATGTCCCAAAAATCGACTTCACGAAGCGTAACTCACTTTTACTAAACTTAGCAAACAGTTTCTTTTCTCTCAAGATCTGCAATATGGTTCTCAAGTGTTCGGCGTGCTCAAACTCATCCCGAGAATAAATTAAAATGTCATCTATGAACACCACTACAAACTTATATAAATATGGCCGAAAGATTCGGTTCATCAAGTCCATAAATATAGCTGGAGCATTTGTTAAGCCAAAAGGCATCACAAGGAACTCCTAATGTCCATACCTTGTCTGAAAGGTGGTTTTCGGCACATCTGACTCCTTAACCCTCAACTGGTAGTAACCAGACCTCAAATCGATCTTTGAAAACACTGTTACCCCCTTTAACTGATCAAATAAATCATCAATCCTTAGTAACGGGTACTTGTTCTTTATAGTCACCTTATTGAGCTGACGGTAATCAATGCAAAGCCTCATTGAGCCATCCTTCTTCTTTACGAACAATACAGAGCAGCACAGGAAAGAAACTCGGTCTCACAAATCCTTTGTCGATTAACTCTTGCAATCGAGCCTTCAATTCTTTTAATTCAGTCGGAGCCATTCTATATGGAGCAATCGAGATTGGTGCAGTCCCCGGCAACAAATCAATGGCAAACTCTATCTCTCTGTTTGGAGGCAATCCAGGCAATTCCTCTGGAAATACATCGGGAAATTCACAGACTATCGGTACTGATTCAAGCTTCAATTCAGATAGCTCAGTATTCATTATATAGGTCAGATAAGCTTCACACCCTTTTCTCATGCATTTCTGTGCAGACATGTGCGAAATCGCCATAGGCAATTTATTTGATTCATCTGTTTCAACCCACAGAATTTCACCATTTTCACATTTCAACTCTAGTGTTTTTTGTTTACAATCTACCCTGGCATCATACAATGTCAACTAGTCCTTTCCCAAAATAACGTCAAACTCATCAAATGGTAATAGCATCAGGTTAGCCGGAGAACAGTGACCTTGAATCATTAATGGGAAATTCTTGCAAACCTTATCAACTAGCACATATTGGCCTAAGGGGTTCTACACTTTAATGGTGAACTCAGTAAACTCAACAGGCAACTTCTTATTAGATACTAAATTCATAGAAATATAAGAATGAGTAGACCCGGGATCAATCAATGCAATAACAATAGTATCATAGATAGAAAATGTACCAGTGATCACATCGGGAGATGATGCATCCTCTCGGGCACGTATGGCATAAGCTCTAGCAGGCGCTCTAACTTCTGATCTCGCCACTGAATCTTTCATTACAGTTTTACTGCTAGCTCCACTTCCAGTATTTCTCGATGGTCTACCTCTGTTAGTGGTAGTACTTTGTCTAGCACTCTGAAATTTTTCTTCTTTAACTTTCTCCGGACAGTGTCTGATAAAATGCTCGCGAGAACCACACCTGAAACAAGCTCGCTCATTTCCCCAACACTCACCAAAATGTTGCCTGCCATATTGTTAACATTCGGGCTTTCTAGACCGCACATTACCCACACTTGCCACTGAAGTAGCTTGAGCTTTAGACCCCGAATATGCCCTACCACGATCTCTGTGTGAATCCCCAGCTGAAACTGTCACTCGAGGGTTTGTCTCTTTGGACCTCTTTGATTGAGATTGAAATGACTTACTTATCGGCCTCTTTCTGGCATCTTGGGCCTCAATAGTAGCTTTTCTTCTTTCTTTATTTAATTCTTCAGCTTTAAGAGCTCGATTAACCAATACTACAAATTCTTTCAGCTCCAGAATTCCCACAAGCACTTTAATGTCCTCATTAAGTCCATCCTCAAACCTTTTACACATAATAGCCTCGGTGGACACACATTCCTGGGAATACTTACTGAGTTTTACAAATTCGCGTTCATACTCTGCCACAAACATCTTGCCCTGCTTCAATTCAAGGAACTCCTTCCGTTTTTGATCAATAAATCGCTGACTTATGTATTTCTTTCTGAATTCTTCCTGGAAGAAATCCCAAGTAACCCTTTCTTTTGGCACCACTGCTACCAAAGTCTTCCACCAATGGTAAGCTGAATCTCTCAAAAGTGATACGGCACACTCTAAGCACTCCTCGGGTGTACATGAGAGCTCATCAATTACACAGGTAGAATTTTCAAGCCAGAACTCCGCTTTCTCGGGATTATCGTCGATCTTTGCTCTAAACTCTTCGGCTCCTTATTTTTGAATCTTGTCGATCGGAGGCTTGTTCATTCTTACCAAATCTATGCCTTGAGTAGCTACGGGAATCGTCTCAAGTATGGGAGGGTGTGGAGGAGGTTGATCATTTGGGTTTGCTCGGATAAACTCAGTATACCAATTGTTCATCATTTGGAGGAAGGCATCCCAAGCCTCATCTCCTTGTCTCGATGTCTCAGGTCTACTTTCTACAGGCGTGGTCCCTTGCGCAGGAGCCGGCGCATTACTAGCAGCATCATCAGCCACAATTCCATCAGGATCCATTACTATATTAAAACAAAACATAGTTTAGAATAATCAGGAGTCACCACACTATCACAGTATATTTATGGCATGTATAACTAGACTTTTACACACACTATAATAGTCCGAGAACTGACTAAATCATAGCTCTGATACCACTAAATGTAACACCCCTTACCCGTGTTCAACACCGAAACAAGGTATGCAGGTATTATTAGGAACATAACACATACCATTAAATGGCGAGATAGAAACATGTCATCCAATTAGATAATGCATCGTTATAACATATGTCTTGAACAATATTAGCCAACTTCAATGGCTTTGTACAAAATGATTGATCAAATACTGTAACCAATATTTTAAACGTAGGCAATTATGACACGTAACAAAATAACTAAGCCTATTATACATGCCATAATTCAAAATGTTTAGTTCAAATACCCTAAAGTATTGATAGTGCGGGCAGATCTTCACGATCTTCAACTCCTGAGCAAGTTGGACGACACTATAAGACGAAAGAGAGAAAAGAAAGTAAGCTTATAGCTTAGTAAGTAAGTATATAAATAATAATTAAAGAATCTAATATATATATATATACAATAACTCAAGTATATCTACTTAAATTTTTCTATTCACACCACTTTGATTAAGCTGTCTCTCCTGCGTCACGTTCACTAAATAAATCATAACTTGAGTTAAAAAACTCAAAATTAAAATCCATAATTTTTTCCTGAAACTAGACTCATATTACTTCTTAATAAGTTTTTTCTGGAATTTTTGGTCTAGCAAATTAGTACATTTTATTAGTTAAAGCTTCCCCTGTTACACAGCTTGACTGATCTGACCTCTTTTCACTACGAATAGATTTTATCCCAGTAAAAAGGTCAAATAGCCACGAAATTTGTTTTATTTAAAACTAGACTCAACAAGGAATCTATGCATGTAAATTATATTTCTTAATTATTTGTTTACAATTTTTAATGATTTTTCAAAGTCAGAACAGGGGATCACATAATCATTCTGAACAAGTCACACACAAATATAAATATCTCAAAATATAGAGTTTTTTTACTTGCTCTGTTTCTCTTACATGAGAAAAGACTCACTAAGCTTTAATTTAATATCTCATTCAGCCTCTAATTAAATTTATACTATTTTTGGTGATTTTTCAAATTCGCGTCACTGTGACTGTCCAAAAACAGTATTATTGCAAATTCACTCTTTTCCACTTTCTTTGTATTAACCTCATTTTAACGTACATGTCACAATTCATTTTCACCACATTTCATACATCACAAGTATAGGTCTATTATCAAAATGTCACTATAAAATCATCCCGTTGAACACTTCTGATCAATTCTCGATATTTGGTGGTTTCAGCACACAGCTCCACCCATCATCATTCATATAATTCGGCTCTCTTGTACACATGGTGAACACTTAGTACCACCCGTGTGACCTAGCCAATTTATCTCGTCGCTCTCTTGTCTACATAGTGTCCTTCACTTGGAATCACCCATGCGACCTAGCTACATTTACCTCTCCCGTAGCTCTCTTGTCTACATGGGATACATCCCGCATCACACATGTGACCTAGCTACTACATAGTATCTCGTAGCTCTCTTGTACACATGATGTGCACTCAGCACCATACATGTGACCTAGCTACGTTCCATCTATATTATTAAATCTTTCCGAATGTTCAACCGGGATTTCTCTCTCTATTACTTATTTCCATTCTTCCAATAGTCGATTTATGTTTCAAAATCAGCTAATATATATATATAATAGGCTGAAATATAAAAATGTAAATGAAGTTAAGGTATTATTTACATACAAACTTACCTCGGTGCAAAATATGGAAATTTTGCAATTTAGTCCAAAATCTTTTCCTTCGCCCGTTCGAGGTCGATTCCACGCCTTTCTTGATCTATAACACAGTTAGCTCATTTAACATTCATACTATTTATTTCAATCCAAAAATCACATTATGGAAAAATTACATTTTTGCACCCTAACTTTTACAAAATTATGATTTTGCCCCTAGGCTCGAAAATTTAATTTCAGTCCTTATTCTTATGTTTTATGACATGCTGATCATTTTTCCCTTCTATGGCAACATCAAATTCTCACTCTAACACATAGTCATGAACAATAGGTATTTTTACCGATTATGCCGTTTGCTCGTTTTCGCTAAAAAACGCTTAGAAAAGATCGTTCTCCTAACTTCAAACATTCATATTCTACCATAAAACATCAAAATACATGCATATCATTCATGGTTAAATTTTTAAACATAAACCCTAACTCGAAATAATGGTAGAAATAGGTAGACCGAGCTACGAGGATTTCAAAAATGTAAAGAACATTAAAAACGGGGCTTGAATGCACTAACTATTGAGCTTGAAAGCTTGGGAAAAACCCTAGCTATGAGAACATGCAAGTTTCAGCCAAGCTTAATGAAGATGAACACATTTTTGTGTTATTTTTCCCATTTTATTTCATTTAATACTCAAATGACCAAAATGCCCTTACTACTAAACTTTCTAAAAATTCCATCCATGTCCAAATTTTGTCCATATAAGGTATAATGGTCTAATTTCCATTTAAGGACCTCTACTTAAAACCCCCATTTCAATCAAGTACTTATGAACTAGAACACACATATTTTTCACCTATTTCAATTTAGTCCTAAACGTCAAATTAAACACCCAATCGATAAAATTTCGCAACGAAATTTTCACACAATTATGCAATCATAATATAAATACTAAAAATTAATCAAAATATTATTATTTTTTATTTATTTTTTACCCTCGGATTCGTGGTTTCAAAACCAGTATTCCATTTTGGCCCTAAATCGAGCTGTTACACTTTGTGACAATTATATTTCCGTGATTGATGGCTTTGTGCCGATTATAAACTCGTTATCAATGGCTTAGTGCTATCCTTCTTACTGATGGTTTTGTGCCACGCGTATTATCGAAGGCTTAGTGCCGTTCTTATTACTGAAAGCTCGTGCCCGTTGCTAAAGGCTTTATACCGAATTGAAGGCTTTGTGCCATATTTATGGCTCTGTGTAGTTCTGTCTACGGATTTGAGTAGTTCTGTTGACTTAGTGCTGCAACCGGTGCTAAGCTTGGTGTGTTGGATGGGTGGGTCGATTTTATCCCCACAGTAAGTGCGGGGTTGGACAGAAGCAAGTGTAGGGTTGGATGGGATCGCATGCATCATTCATACATTATACATACTGTACACCTGATTCCATTACTGATTCTATAATGGGCTAAGGCCCAATTGACACTGTTTACTGATATGGTCTAGGCCCAATTGGTTCCGTTATGGGCTGAGGCCCAAGTGATTTGTATTTAGCTTTGGCCACCTATACTCTGAACTAAATTGTACTGTTTTTTTTAAAGGGCTCAGTCCCAGACTGTTTCTATTTCTATTTCAGTATACTGACTGTTACTCTAGTACAGGGATTACACACTGAGTTTTTGTAAACTCACCCCATTTTTAATTGTGCAGGTAATCCCCAGCGTTAGGTGGTTCAATGCTGCGGGGGACTTAGAGATGGCCACACACTACTTATGTTCTCAAATTTGTTTATTTACTGTTGCGTATTTCTTTTTAATTGGGTTGTAATAAGGGCTCTTTTAATTCTAGTTTTTATTTTACTTTGGGATTTTATTTACTATGTTTTATAATGGTTAGAAGTAGATCGCGAAAAACTATTTTCAAAACACTACGTTTTCGCAACTTAACTTTTAAACATCACGTTTTCGTAAATCGGTTACTTTTAGAATTAGCTTCTGCAAAGAAAAAAGGAATTTTTGGTAATAAAATTAAGAAGTTTTCAATGTATTACATTTTAAATAAGAAGGGTTTCTAACGAAAACATGGTTTTCGAAAAACACTTCAATGTGATACGCTAGATTCAGGTCTAACTTCTGGGAGGGGTTGGGGTATTACATAACTTATTTAATCATCACATTATTCAATTCAGCCCAAAAACACATTATGGCAAAATTTACATTTTGCCCCTAAACAAAATTTACATTTTTGCCCCTAACTTTTCAATATTTTATAATTTAGTCCCTAGGCTCGTAAAATGAATTTCTTTTAATTTCATCACAACCCAAGCCTAGCTCAATATTATTTGTACTCATAATAGCCTAAAATTTTCATTTATTCACACTTTTCTACACATTTTATAGACATTTACAAATAGGTCCCTATTTAACATTTTTATCAAAAATCACTTTACAAACGTTGTTTAACTAACAACGAACATGTATTTTCTACCATCAAATATCAAAATACAAACATATTCAACATGGGTAAAATTTTAGACTTTAACTTTCCTTCAAATTAGTCCTTGAAATAACTAAATCAAGTTACAACGATCTCAAAAATGTAAAAATCATTAAAAATGAGACAAGAACAGACTTACAATCGAGCTTGAAAGCTTGGCCAAACCCTATCTATGTCTTCCTTTACAATTTTTAGCTATGGGGGACTAAATTGAAGAATATAGACACTTTTATTTGTTGATTTGTCTTTATTTACCAAAATACTAAAATACCCTTAATGCGTAACTTTAAAATTTCTCCTAACCATGTCCATTTTTATCCATCCTAAAGTATAATGGTCTAGTTACCATTTAAGGACCTCCAATGTAAATTTTCATAGCAATTAGACACCTTTAACTTGTATAACTCAAATTTTGCACCTATTGCAATTTAGTCCTTCTAGTCAAATTAAGCACTCAATCGATAAAATTTCCTAATGAAATTTTCACACATTTATTCTATCATGCTGTAGACCTTAAAGAAATAAAAATAATAATTATTTCTACTTCAAATTTGTGGTCTCAAAATCACTGTTTCGATTTGACCCAAAAGGGATGTTACACTGTTTTTGTATGGCTATCTTCAAATGGTATGCGTTTTTGCATTTGCATTAAAATTTTAGATTTGGTTGTAAAGAGAAAGAAGTATAATCTGTTCTATTTTGGAAGTTTAAATGCAACTCATCAGTACTGCGGTTTACCGCATTGTACTACACATATGTCAACTCTGCTGCATATTATCATCTGAGTGGCCTAGTCCACATATGTGGTGTGTAGGGTTGGATGAGTCTTTCGAGGTCCTATGTATTGTGCATGCTTGGTTGAGCTTCTTATAACTCATTCGTGGTGTGAACAAGGGACAGAAAGGCGTTTGGCTGGATCGGTAGGATTATTTTCTGACTTGTTACATACCATTTGCATCTATTTACATGTTGTTTATTTGAACGTTGGGGTGCATGTATTGGTACGTATCCACTAAAGTACTTAGTCTTGTGTGATTAAGTATTCGGTGTGATTGGAATTTTGTATCCATATTTTGTATTTCTGATCGGTTGTTTGGATAATGTTTTGAAAGCATTCTAGTTTGTTTCTTCATCTTTTGCTTCTTACATTTTCCCTTAGTTTTCCCTTTGAGGTACTATCGTAATTTGAAGTTGGACTTGGCATACCGGAGGTATCAAAGTGACATGTTTTAAAATGAGCTAATTGGTTCTTTTCTCAGTTCTTATTTTTTTAAGTCGTTTTTTATTGTAAACAATTATAAAAATTGTAGTATGAGTTTTGTTTTGGGTTTTCAAAAATTTTATTTTGGACTAAATTTCAGAGACTGCGGATTTGTATTCTCGAATATTTTAAACATAACCTAAATTATCCGCTTGAATTTTTAAATGATTGATTGTTTTATTCAAATTTGGCACAGTGTGTTTGTAACTAGACTTTTGGATAGCATGTTTGATAAAGTTTTTCTACGACCACTTTGATGATCAATGTGACCTCTAAGATCCGGTCTGAACTTTTAGGCTGGGTTTTGGGACGTTATATTTATTGGTATCAGAGCCAAGTTTGCAAAAACTTGGCATGTGTTTTTACATATCCATGTGCGCACATGTTGTTTTAAACAAATTTACCACAGTGCTTTGAAATGATTGGTGTTTTGGAAATGTTTTACGAGAATAAAATGCCTGAGACTCCGATGCTGGTCCGGGTGGAAATTCGAAACTGTAATATTAGAACTGTCCTACTAGATATTTATGTTGCGTTCACTCTTGGAAATGTAGATTTTTAAGGTTGATTTTGAGGTTCGATATGGATTCTGAAGGTAAGCAAGATCGCGAGGATCAGTCTAGTAAGACTCTTGAGGAGTCGACAATTTTTTCGGGACGTGTGTCTATTCGGGAGTAAGAAGTTAATGCAATTCTGCCAACTTTGGGTAGCGATAACCTGAAGGTTGGTATTGAAGCATTGACTCAGGTAGTGAGAGAAGTGTTAGATAAAGTATTTGAGGCTAGCATAGAAAGATATAGAGAGATGGTTCAAGGTTGGTGCGTAGATTATGGGAAGAAAAGAGATCGTAGTCCTTTGAGGTTGGAGCCTCGACCTTCGAAGTGTGTGAGAATGCAATGGAGTGTCAATAGCAAAGGTAATGTCAAGGGTTCAAGTGGTGGTACGAGTGTCTCGTTTTGTGGGCATTGTAAGAAGCGCCACCCAGGCTACTGTTGGAAGAAGTCAAGAACGTGTCTTAGATGTGGGTCTACAGAGCATCGAGTTAGGAAGTGTCCTCGGTGACATTGAGACAGGTATGGGTGTAGGTCATTTTGACGTTGTGTGTAATTGTTTTGAATGATTCATTTGACTGTTGGGTCGATAACATTTGTGTATGTGATGGACAAATATGTATCTACTTCTATGGCTAAATGTTCTGGGTGTGTGTTTGAGGTCTTAGGTTCGAGTGTCTGTGTAGCTGGACATGAGTTTGAGGATAATGGAGAAGACTACTCAGTCAAAGCACTCATCCTAGATGAATTGAAAAGGTACAATTTTGATTAAGTGTTTATTACTTTAGATATCACAACCAAGATATTGTTTTGGAAAAAAAATTAAAACTCTAGTTTTTTCCTAAATTTATTTTTCGTTGTGTTTTCCAAACCCATGTTTTTCAACAATTGGTATCATGAGCCAGGTTGTGTTCTACCTATAAGTATAAACAAATCATCAAAATAAATTTCTCTTCTTCTTGAATGATTTGATTACATAGAAAATGACATTCTTTAGACCTTATTCATATTTTGAGTTATATATAGGAATGGATGCAATATTATATATTTGTTATATAATTATTCTTTATTGTCGAGGTTTTAGTTCTTAGGAAATAGACTATGGACTATCATTTCCATGTAGGAGTATTTTTTCAAAACTCATGGAATTCTTATGAGCTAAAAGGACATAGGATTTAAATATAATTTTTCCAAAAGGAGTCCATGGTGAGGTAAAGATGCGATGGCAGTTAAAGACCCAAGGAATGCCTTGTGGAGAAAAATTATGTAATTTAATTTTCTAGAAATAGAACTGGCTGGCAATTTTATTTTAATTACCTATCTCATTATATATTTGTTTTATAATTGTTTATAACATTTCTATTATGTAATGTTATAATTGTGATATATATATATGAGATGATCCACAATTGATCGATTAAAAAATAATAAGTGTGGTAATGAGAAAATACATGTGTTGTATTATTCTATTCACTTCTTTAGGTTATTCGATAATTGTGAGAAATGTGGTAAAGAGAAGGTGCATGTCTAGGATTGGCTCTGGCTAGGAAAGGCTTGGTTTTTAAGTGGTCAAATTTGACTCACCTCCCTTTCATGGGACCCTACCTGGTGCATGGTTTATGTAACAACCCATTTTCCAATGGTGTCAGAAACAATGATTTTGAGGGGCCACAAATTCGACAAGTGAGCCAGTAAATAGTATTATTTAATATTTATGAGTCCAATATAGCATTATAATAAATTTTGATTTGATAATTTATGTTACTTGAATGGATAGTTAGGTTCAAGTGGTATGTCTTTAAAGCCAAGTGGTTTTAGAAAATGAGGTATGAAGACCTCGTTTCTATAAACCGAGCCCATAAATATTTTATTAAATATTTATGGAGTGTTATTAGGGTTATATTTAAATTTGGTTAAGAAATTTTAATATTTGCAAGTTAATTAAGTAAAAAAGGACTAAATCGTAATGTTGCAAAAGTTAATCAATATTATTTTTTATTAATTAAAATGCATAATTAATAGTTGTTTGAGGGTCTAAAGGATAGTTAGACCACTTTTATATAGTTGGATGGTTAATGCCTAAAATTTTAAAGGTTTTATATGTTACAATATTATTAAGATAATAATAAAATAAGTTAAAATAAGAAAACAACATATTTCCACTTTCATTCTTCTTCTTCATTAACCGAAATTGTCATTTTTGAAGCTCCAAGTTTCGGTCAAGCTAGTCATCTTGCATATCAAGAAACAGCTTGAACAGATACAAATGACGAAAAAGTAAAAGTAGTGGAATAGTGATCGGTTCATGTTAGAAGTTGTTTATGAGTTCAGGTAAGTTTGTAACTTGATTAAATCAATTAGTTGTTGTTTCAGTTGTTTAATATCTAATTGTTTATTTATGAATCGAGTTCATTGGGTTAAAGGAAATGATTAAGACAATAGTTGAAAGACACTATGACACCATACCAGAAATGTGTAAGACTATAGCTGAAAGATGTTATGGCATCACGATTCTATCGAGTAAGACCATATCTGAAAGACACTATGGCATCACAAATCAAATGAATAAGACCATAGTTGAAAGACATTATGGCAACACGACAAAAAATAAATAAGACCATGGTTGAAAGACACTATGGCATCAAGTCAAGAATAAATAAGACATTGGTTGAAAGACACCATGGCATCCTCCGCTCATTTGCTATTCAGGTAACACATTTCAGGTGAGGTATGTATCGTAAGTATGAATACCAATTGAATGTTTAACTAATATAGTTTGATAATGAATATTAAGGCTTTGGTGTGATTATATGCTTCATATATCTATAAATATGTTAACTCGTGATGTTGTGGTGTATTATATCAAGCTTTGTGCCTAGCAGGCTTCATGTCGGTGTATTATATCTGGCTTTGTATGTAACACCCCTCACCCGTATTCGATGTCGGAACAGGGTTATGAGGCATTACCAAACTTACATCGAAAAAATCATACAAAATCTGAGTCATAAATTTCAACCAAATTAAAACCATTTACATTCAGTCCTAAAGTCCCTAATACGAGCCTACGAGGCCCTAAACATGTGTTGAAAGTGGTCCAAGATTAAACTAAGAACTTAGAAATTTTTTAACATGTACAGAGGTCACACGCCCGTGTGGTTTGGGACATACCCATGTGGGTAGGCCGTATGGTCACACATGCCCGTGTCTCTAACTCGTGTAACTATATGTTTTGCAAGGCATGAACAAATTGAAGTCACACGGCCAAGTCACACGCCCGTGTGCTAGACCATGCGATTAATTAATTTTCATAAAATAGGTGCAGACTTCACACGATCAGGACACACGCCCATGCCCGGGGTTGTGTCCCTCACACGACTAAGACACACGCCCATGTCTTTGCCCATGTGCTCAATTCTAAGCATTCTATTTCTCAAAATTAAGTTGCAGAGGACACACGGCCAAAACACATACCCATAGGACAGGCCGTGTGTCACATACGGCCTAGACAGATGCCCGTATGTTTACCCGTGTGGACAAATAAAGGCTATTTACCAAGCCATTTGCCACTCTCATTTACACATACACAAATTCAATGGCATGATCATGGTGTACTTAGGCAACCAAAACATCCACAATCATGGCCAACACATGTTAATGAAATACCATCATCTATCGTGCTCAAGACATTTCAATATGCTAAATCAAACATACCAATTTCACATTCAAACACCACTAAAACTACTTCCAATTTGTATTAACTTATCAAGATAATCCATCATACCAATAAACCAAACTCATCCATTTCACAACAAGTCCTTAAGCAACAATCAACATTTAGCAAATCAATATAAACCACATTATCAAAGGGACATTAGCACATACACGCATAAATATATATGAACTTACAATCAATTTAACTAAAATGAGCCAATTTACATGGCCAAATACCAAATCAAGCCTTTGACTGTTACAAACCAATACATTTGGAAAAATCATGATGACACATATAAAAAAATGACCAAGTCCCTATACATGCCATATATTCAAAATATTAAGATCATCGATACCTAAAATGAAAGTTTGATAGTGTGATGCGATCTCTGACGATCTCCAATCCGAGCTAGCTTGGTGACACTATAAAACATGGAAAGTAGAACGGAGTAAGCTATATAGCTTAGTAAGCTCATATAAAAGAAATAAGAAAATCTTACCATACATTTAACATTCAAGTAATAAATATAAGACAGTGTAATTTACCATAATCTCATAACCATAGTTCATTCCATCACAACTTACCTTAAGTTCATCATTTCGCGAATTTAATAATCATAAGTTTTATGCAAATACTTGTACCAACTCGTAATGGTTTCATACTTATTCTCATATTTGACATACCTAATGAACCACTCGGAATAATAATATCGGATACTCAGGAAACCTTGCACACAAGGTGTCACATATGAAGTCATTGTTACCTCTATCTCACAACACATATATGCTCGCTCTGGAGCCATCATCGCGCCTGCTCACACAAGTTGTTAGTCAAAGACGTAGCTACACAGTGCTACTCACACAAGCTGTCAAGTAATTGTAACATATGTCGGTATACTCAGCCACCGGTAGGACGTACTAGAACAGCACCCATATCACATAACATAATACACTAGTGACATGTCACCTGTATCCTAATCTATTCCTAAGGTTCGATTGAGATTTATCGCTTGCCAAAACATCGTTGAATGTGTCCGTAGAGTCATTTACACAATTCATACAAAATTAAAGCATTTAAAATACTATTATAATAAAGCTTATTTACATACGAACTTACCTCGAAAGCAAAAATGGCAAAAGGGATCTATTTGTCAATTATTTTGTTTTCCCCCGATCTATACCCGAACTTTGTTTTTCTTGATCTATAATACCACATTTAACTTATTTAATCATCAAGCTATTCAATTCAGTCCAAAATCACATTATGGCAAAAATTACATTTTTGGCCCTAACATTTCAACATTTTACAATTTAGTCCCTAGGCTCGTAAAATGAATTTCTTTCAATTTCATCCCAACCCAAGCCTAGCTGAATATTACTTGTACTCATAATATCCCACATTTTTCATTTATTCACACTTTTCTACACATTTATGGCCTTTTACAAATAAGTCCCTATTTGACGTTTTTATCGAAAATAACTTTACAAATGTTGTTTAACTAACAAAAAAACATGCATTTTCTACCATCAAAAATCAAAATACAGACATATTCAACATGAGTAAAATTTTAGACATTAACTTTCTATCAAATTAGTCCTTAAAATAGCTAGATCAAGCTACAACGATCTCAAAAATATAAAAATCATTAAAAATGGGACAAGAACAGACTTACAATCGAGCTTGAAAGCTTGGCCAAAACCCTAGCTATGGCTTCTTGTAAAATTCGGCTATGGGGGACTAAATTGAGAAGATGGACACTTTTATTTAGTTAATTTTGTCTTTATTTACCAAATTACTAAAATGCCCTTAATGCATAACATTAAAATTTCACCTAACCATGTCCTAAAGTATAATGGTCTAATTACCATGTAAGGACCTCCAATTTAAAATTTCATAGCAATTAGACACCTTTAACTTATATAACTCAAATTTTGCACCTATTGTAATTTAGTCATTCTAGTAAAATTGAGCACTCAATCGATAAAATTTCTTAACAAAATTTTCACACAATTATTCTATCATACTTTAAACCTTAAATAAATAATAAAATAAATATTTCTACTTCAGATTTGTTGTCCCAAAACCACTGTTCCGATTTGAGCCAAAAACGGGCTGTTACATTGTGCATAGCAGGCTTCGTGCCGATGTATTATATTAGGCTTTGTGCATAGTAGGCTTCGTGCTAGTGTGTCGTATCAGGCTTTTAGCCTAGTAGGCTACGTGCCGGTGTATTGTATCAAGTAAGTTGTACTAAAAATATTATTTCCATTGTCCAACGTTATTCTATTTGGTTCGATGAGCAACTAAAGGTTAAAATGAAAAGGTATGTATATAAATGAACAATGTTATTGAGAATAGAGAATGAAAAATGTAATGTAAGCATTTGGATTGAAAATATAGCATTTGAATTATGTGAATGAATGACTTATATAGTGAAATTCTTTCCATGATATGAATGAGTAAATAAAGCTTAAATGGGTATATGAAAGTATGAAATGAATCATGATTTTAGATAATAAAATGGATTATTATATGCGTAATGTAAAGAGAATGAGGTTAGACGATATATATACAAGTGTTGGATGGTGAAATTGAAATGTTGATATGTTTTATGCCATGTCTTGGTTGATATTATAAGTGCATTATTTCACCAACTAACTTTATGAATTTGTGTGTATAGGAAAGGATGTTTGGCTTATAATGAAATGAAACTATCTTTGATTGTTTTATTCAATATATACAATAAGTTTAAGTTCCTAATACTAGCATACTAAGCATTAGTTGCTTACGTATGTGTTTTATCTTTTTTTTAGATCATCAGGAAGCTCGAACGGTTGGAATCAAAGTCGGAGCAAGGCCACACTATTCATCGATCCATTTTGGTAACTTTTGAATATGTATTGAAATGGTTATAAATGGCATGTACAGGGTTATATGTTAAATTGGTATGCTTTGGGTTGTGTCAAGCTTGTGTATGCCCTAATATCTTTTGTTAATGGTTGTGCATAGTCTTTGAAATTAAGAAACGTAACAGCCCGTTTTCAATGAAATCGAAACAATGGTTTCGAGACCACAAATCTGAGTCCAGAAGAAAAATTATTTTAATATTATTTTATGATTTACACTATAATTGAAATACCGTATGAAAATTTCATAAAAAAAATTTATTGGTTACATGTTTATTTAGATGGAAAGGACCAAATTACAAAAATAAAATTTGAGTTTTAGTAGCTATAAGTATCAAATAACTATGGAATTCAAAATTAAAGGTCCTTATATGGCAAATAGACCATTAAGAGGAGTTAGTAGATAAGTATGCTTAGTCATCCATGGAAAATTAAATAAAGAAAAGGACTAAATTGGAAAGTAAAAGATGAAAAGATGATAAATAATAAAATGACATGAAATATCATTATTTTATCATCTTTCCTAAAATTAAAGACATGGAAACCCTAGTTATGGATGGAGAGTTCAAGAAAACTATTTTGGAATAATTAGGTATGAATTCTTGTCCTGTTTTTAGTAATTTTTATATTTTTGAGATCGTAATAGCTTAATCTAGCTATCTCGGGGATTAATTTGAAAATTTATCAAAGTACTAGGGTTTTCCATGGATGAGTATGCATAAATTATGAAGTTTTATGCTAGAAAATGAAATTTTTTGATAGATAAACAACTTTTGTAAAGAGAATTTTGATGAAATTATGATTTAGGGACTAAATTGAAAAGATGTAAAATTCTTGGAAAAATTTTGAATTTAATGAAATACATGGGCTGCTATTGTTACATGTAAAAATTGGCTAGGGTTAAATTGCATGAATTTCATTTTTCGAGCCTAGGGACGAAATCAAAATTAATTCAAAGTATAGGGGCAAAATGGTAATTTTGCCTAAGATGTGAAATGGACTGAATTGAATATGAATTGTATTGAATTGATGTTAAATTCATTCATATAGATCAAGATAGATCAAAAATGGAGTTAGATCGTGGAAAAGAAAAAGTGTCAGATTAGTAGATTTTGTGTACACGAACAAATGGTCGAGCTAATTTCGTGTAACTAAATTGTTAATATTTATATGTTTGAAATTAATGTTGAATATGTGAATTGTATAAAGTTCATATGTATGAAATTGATCATATATCCAATAATGCCCGATAAATATTAAGTCTCGTTAGGATAAATGAGATTCGATGGATACAAGGTTCTCGAATTGGTTGTGGTCTTGCATAAGTTGCGGACACACCATAGCTCGAAAGAGCATCCCATTATTAGCTCTCATGAGCATCCTGATATTTAGCCATCTCGAGCTTCACGTTATATGATTCTTGCGAGCTTATCGTTAATAGCTCTTCGGAGTATCTCGATCGGTTGTGATCCTACATGTGTTGTGGGCACACCGCAGCTCTTATGAGTGTCCTGTTATATGGCTCTTCGAAGCTTCCCGATTAAAGGATCTTTGTGAGCTTCCTGATTAATGGCTCTCTGATTAATGGCTCTTCGAAGCTTCCCGATTAAAGGATTTTTGTGATCTTTGTGATCCTACATGATCCAGAATTTCTTGATTAATGGCTCTTCGGAGCTACCCGTTATTGGCTCTTATGAGCTTCCTGTTATATAGCCTGGATAAGCTTCCCGTTACATGGCTCACATGAGCTTCCCGTTATATAGCTCAAAAGAGAGCTTTCCATTGATGTGCTCGTCTAAGCATTTTCAAATATGAATTGACGGTTTAGAGCTTTGTACACTTCATGTGTACTACCCTTGTATCCATCAATATTTTAAATGATTCAACGGGTAAATTTTTGATATGAGATGATATGAATTCAAGATGAATTACTATAAGAAATACTTGAAATACAAAGATATGATATCTACATATTCATGGACACTTGAAGTGATAAATAAATATATGTGGAAACTGAATATTGATGAGCTCATTCATGTTTCTTGGTATTTATGTGAATTACGTGACTAACAAGCTTGATAAGGATATGTGTTTAGGAAATTGGCCAAATTGGTTTGAGCATGTTTATTTGCTTACCTTAAATGTGAATTAATTGGTAAGTTAATTTCTTGTTATACAAACTTACTAAGCATTAAATGTTTACTCTATTTTATTTTCTCTATTTTATAGTAACCCGGAAGCTCGTTAATTTTGGAAGCTGGTCGGAGCCACATCACACCATCAATCACCCTTTTTTGGTATATTTATTAAATCAACTTTGGTATAATGGCATGTATAGGTTAATTTAGCCATTGATGGCATGTAAATGTTTTGTTGTGATTAGCCATTTGAATGGCTTATGTTTGATACATTTTGATGTATATATGTAACACCCTTAACCCGTATCCGTCGCTGGATTAGGATTATGAGGCATTACCGATCAACAGTACAATTTCAAACATTTATATATTCACTCAAGTCAAACTCATTTATAATAAAAAAAATTCAATTCATATTTCAGAACATACATTGATTTACATCTTGTCTATACAAGTCACAACCAAATTCAACGTATTACTTACTGCATACGATGCATTTATATACTCGGTATTAACTATTACCAACATGGTCAAACATACTTCTAATGCCACTTATATAATTATGCATATAGCCACCAAAATCACATACACATTCTTATAACTTAATAAGCCATAATGCACATATTAAACCACTACATATACGGCTTAAATCAAAATCAATTTGAATTTGCATGCTTTACACCTTATTACAAATTGAAACAACCACACGATAATATTCATACATTTCCATATAATTCATTTAGAGTATTAATTATTAAAGACTATACATACCTACTTTAGTCATTAAATTACACGCAATTGGCCTTAGTAAATTTTAACCATTTCATGCACATACCACCAAGAAGAACACTGATTATATATACTAGTTAATGTGCCTAAAATTTCGTATTCAATAACAAAGTAATAGTTAATATTTGGACATCTTAAATTATTGTTCACTTAATGTCACTCATGATCTAACTTTAACAGCAAATTCTTAGTAACCATATTTAAGCATACAATCCTATTACATAATTTAATAAGTAATCACATATGTATATTTAGTACATTATACCATGGCCGAACATGCTAATAATGCACATGTACATAATACGCAACTTACCCTAAAATAATGATCACACTTAGCATTGAATACACACTAAACAACCGACCAAATATTCATGAAACACATGCAATACTTACCACTTAGCAACCGAACCAATCAAGCTAGTATACATTTATCTATCACTTTTAATTGTTTCACATTTCATACTTCTATTATGAATTATCAAATACACTAAATACATATGATGCTTTTATTCTTTCATAGTCGAATTTTATTACCTAATACCACAAACACATCCAAAGCTTCCGTTAGCAATTTACCAACAATCAAGCTCATTAAACATTTTAACCAAGAACACATAAGACCAAATTTAGACATGTTAAGCAAACCATTTTCAAAGCATATAGTTCCTGTCACAAACATTATACATTCATAGCACGCAGCTATAAAACCAAGATGAACATAACCCATACTTAACATGACTGAATTCAAATATAAAAGTTTAGCCATTTTCGCATGGCTTATATACATAACCAACATTTAGCATTTCAAAAGTATATTCCAGCCTATACATGCCATAATTCAAGTTTAACTATTTTAATACTGAAGCAGTAGATAGTGTGAAGGACTTTGCTGACGATCCTCGAGCTTGTAACTTGAATCCAAAATCTATAAAGCAAAATGAACATGAAACACAAAGTAAGCTATAATAGCTTAGTAAGTCATAAGCAAATAAACATCTCAACGATATAATCAACTCATTTTAAGCTAATCCAAATTTCATTATCATTATCAAGCTTAACCTCAAACTTACAAATGAAATAAATAACACATTTCCATGCAAAGTTCTACCTTGGCTGAATTCTCACTTAAACATTTTGACCTAATATTACTCAACTTTCTAAGCCAAAATGTCTTAATATAATCAAGCTTACACATACACAATTATATAAGCTCAAGAACCATAATATAACATCATATACTTATACCACTTATATGGCCGAATATACATGATCACATAGATACACACATCCAAGAATCAATTCTACAATATTCATACCATTTATTTACAAGGTCGAATACACATACTAAATTCACATGTAATCTTCATTTGTATCACACATAATTAGTAACAAATATCAAATTACTTATTTGCCTTATCTCAAGTAAACAACAAGCTAACACATACCTAATCGTTTAGCTCATTTTATACATTCGTTCATGATTTGCCTTTGCCCGATGAACCATTCAAAATTGCATAGGACACTCGGATAATCACATAAATCGTACAATGCCAACGTCCCAGACGTGGTCTTACATGTAGCCATATATCGATGCCACTATCCCAGCTAAGGTCTTACCCGTGAACACATATCGATGCCATGGTCTTACTCACACACATATATCGGAATCCTATGTCATGACATATGTATCCTAACTATTCCTAAGGTTCATACGGGGCTTTCGGAAGTTGTAACTCGATCGAAACGATTGCATGAACATAGTTACCATGCTTATACACATTCTGCATTAACACATATTAATTCATACATTTCATATCAGCATATATACTTTACATTTAATTAAAATTAAGTACGTCTATTTGCTTATAAACTTACCTCGGACGATACAAAACGGAACAGGGCAGCTAGTCGACAACTTTTGCTTTCCCCCGGTCCAAATCTGATTTCTTTGGTTCTTGATCTAAACATATTTAAATTAAGCTCATTCAAATATATTTTCATTCAATTTAATCCAAAAACACATAAATAGATAAATTACCATTTTACCCCTGACATTTACAATTTTTGCAATTTAGTCCCTATTGCACAAAACACAAAATATGCAAAATTTCCCTATACTCATGTTGGGCCGAATTTTACCCATGCTTATAAAAGTCCATATATTTAATTTATTTCACATTTTAGTCCCTCAAATTATTATTTTTGCAATTTAGTCCTAATTACTCAAAATCATCAAAAACTCCAATACAAAACATGTTAATCTAAAACATATCTTTCATATTTCATCATCAAACAACAAAAATCACAAGCCCTCATTAATGGCATAACTCAAAATATTCATCAAAATAAAAAATTCAAGCATGGGTTTTGTAGTACTCGAAGCAACGATCTCAAAAACGTAAAAATTATCAAAAACCGAGCTAAACAATTACCTTGATTGAGCTTAAAACCAACTGAACCCTAGCTTGGTTTCTTTCTTTTTTCTTTGTTTTAGTTTTGGCAAGAACAATGATAAAAACACATATATTAAGTTTATTTTATGTTTTATTATATATATTATAACATATTATAACTTAAGTTTAATTTACCAATATAACCTTAATGAATTAATGTAAAAAATT
The DNA here is from genome assembly GCA_025698465.1 of Gossypium longicalyx. Lineage (NCBI taxonomy): Eukaryota > Viridiplantae > Streptophyta > Magnoliopsida > Malvales > Malvaceae > Gossypium > Gossypium longicalyx. Next base: position 52,992,648 of record CM046995.1, read on the forward strand.
TATAAAATAAGCCTTATATTGTCCAACTATATTAAAAATAGCATAATTACAATTTTAAGGCTTCAATTTAAAAAGCCACTAAAAATTTAACCCCTTTTAGAAATAACCACTAAATTTTCATTTTACGCGATTAAGTCCTTTTATTAAATTGGACACTCAAACAATAAAATTAAATCACGAAAATTTCAAAGATATAAATTTTCACAAAATAAACATAGAAAATAATTTAAAAATATTTTTTTGACTCAGATTCATGGTCCAGAAACCAGTGTTCTGATTAGGGTCTAAATCGAGCTGTTACAACTCTCCCCCCTTAGGGATTTTCGTCCCCGAAAATTTTACCTGTGAATAGGTTTAGATAGCGTTCTCTTATTGTATCTTTTGTCTCCTACGTTGATTTCTCAACTCCGTGTTTATGCCACAATACTTTAACTAACATAATCTTCTTATTCCGTAACGCTTTAATTTCACGAGCCAAAATGCGAATAAGTTATTCTTCGTACGTCATATCGGGCTTAATCTCGATCTCAGACGAACTAATCACATGTGAAGGGTCAGACCGATATCTACAGAGCATTGAAACATGGAATACATCGTGGATCATTTCTAACTCAGGTGGCAACGATAATCTGTAAGCAACTGGCCCGATACGCTCTATTACCTCATACGGCCCAATAAACCTCCGACTCAATTTGCCTTTGCGACCAAATCTGAGTATTTTCTTCCATGGTGAGACTTTTAAGAAAACTTTATCTCTGATCTGAAACTCTATATCCTTTTGTTTCAAGCCCGAATAAGATTTTTGATGGTCTAATGCTGTTTTCAGACTTTCATGAATTACTTTCACTTTCTGTTTAGTTTCTCTGATCAAGTCGACCCCGTTTATCTTATTTTCACTGTGCTCAGTCCAGTACAATGGTGTACGACATTTATGACCGTACAAAGCCTCATAAGGTGCCATTTTGATACTTGTTTGAAAGCTGTTATTATACGTAAATTCAATCAGAGGTAGGTATCGTTCCCATATACCTTCGAACTCAAAAATGCAACATCTCAACATATCCTCAAGTATCTGAATGATTCGCTCAGATTGACCATCTGTTTACGGATGGAAAGTAGTACTGAAATGTAATTTCGTACCTAATGCATCTTGTAGCTTCTTCCAAAATCGCGATGTAAACCTCGGATCTCTATTCGAAAAAATAGATATAAGCACACCATGTAATCTCACAATTTGAGAAACATACAATTCAGCCAGCTTATCAAGCGAGTAGTCTATACGTATCGAAACAAAATGAGCCGATTTAGTCAATCTATCCACAATAACCCAGATTGCATAGTTCTTGTTCGGTGTCAACGGTAAACCAGATATAAAATCCATAGTAACTCTGTCCCATTTCCACTCCGGTATCATAATCAGCTAAAGTAATTCGGAAGGTACTTGATGCTCGACTTTTACTTGTTGACAGACTAAACATCTTGCAACAAAGTCAGAAATGTCTCGTTTTATACCATGCCACCAATAAAGTTGTTTCAGATCATTATACATCTTTGTACTACCTGGGTGAATAGATAACCGACTGATGTGAGCTTCATTCAAAATCATCTAAATCAACTCTGAATTCCTTGGAACACATATTCGGTTTCTGAATCTCAAACAATCATCAGCATCAACTCTAAATTCTGAATCAGCATCTGTATCACACTGAATTCGTTTTGCTAGTAAGTCATTATCAACCTTCTGGGCATTACAAATTTGTTAAACAAATAACGGTCTTGCTTTCAATTCAGCTATTATCGAACCATCATCAGACATAGCCATATGCGCATTCATTTCACGCAAAGAAAACAATGATTTTCGGCTTAAAGCATCAGCAACAACATTAGCCTTCCCCGGGTGGTAATCAATCACAAGCTCAAAATATTTTAACAATTCTAGCCATCGGCATTGTCTCAAATTCAGATCTTTCTGAGTCATCAAGTATTTCAGGTTTTTATGATCAGAATAAACATGACATTTCTCACCAAACAGATAGTGTCGTCAAATTTTCAACGCAAACACAATACTGCCAACTCTAGGTCATGTGTCAGATAGTTTTTTTCACGTGGCTTTAATTGTCTCGAGGCATAAGCTATAACTTTGCCTTCCTGCATCAATACACAACCCAAACCATTTAAAGATGCATCACTATAAGTAATAAATTCTTTACTCGATTCTGGTTGAACTAGTACTGGTGCTTCGGTCAAAAGGGCTTTCAACTGATCAAAGCTTTTCTAACACTTCTCTGACCACTCGGACTTAACATCTTTCTGCAATAGCTTTGTCATCGGGGCTGCAATCATAAAGAAACCTTTCACGGACCGTCTATAATAACCAACAAGTCCCAGAAAGCTTCGAACTTCAAAAACATTCTTCGGAGGTTTCCAATCAAGTATAGTTGAAATTTTGCTCAGATCAACCCGAATACCTGATGCTGATACCACATGACCCAGAAAACTGACTTCACTTAACCAGAACTCACATTTACTGAATTTTGCATACAGCTGCTTATCTCGCAAAGCCTGTAGCACAAGTCTCAAATGTTCAGCATGTTCAGCTTCATCACGAGAGTAGATCAAAATGTCATCTATAAACACAACCACAAACTGGTCCAGATACGGTCTGAAGATCTAATTCATCAATTCTATGAAAATAGCAGGAACATTAGTGAGTCCGAATGGCATAACTAAAAACTCATAGTGTCCATATCTCATTCGAAAAGTAGTCTTTGGCACGTCAGAGTCTTTAACTCTTAACTGATAGTAGCCCGATCTCAAATCTATCTTCGAAAACACTGTAGCCCCTTTCAGCTGATCAAACAAATCATCAATCTGCGGTAACGGGTATTTATTCTTTATAGTCACCTTATTATGCTGTCTATAATCGATGCACATTCTCATAGTTCCGTCTTTCTTTTTCACAAACAACATAGGTACACCTCACGGAGAGAAACTCGATCACGTGAAACCTCTATCTATCAATTCTTGCAACTAAGCTTTCAATTCTTTTAATTCTGTTGGTGCCATTTTGTATGGAGCTATGGATATCAGAGTCATCCCAGGCATTAACTCAATACCAAACTCTACCTCCCGAATAGGTGGCAAACCCGATAATTCTTCAGGAAACACATCTGGATACTCACATACAACTGGCACTGATTCAATGTTCCTTTCGGCCACTTTACTGTTAAGAGCATATGGAAAGTAAGCCTCACAGCCTTTTCTCACATATTTCTGAGCTAACATCGAAGAAATCACTGCTAGTACCCCTTTCAAATCACTAGATTCAATCCGAACAATCTCATCATTCTAGCTCCTTAAATCAATAGTCTTTCTTTTGCAGTTTACAACTACTTCATGCAAAGTCAACCAGTCTATACCCAAGATTATGTCAAACTCATCAAATGGCAACAGCATCAAATCAGCTGGAAAGCACAAATCTCAAACCATTAAGGGAAAATTCTTACATACTTTATCAACCATAACACACCGGCCCAAGTGGATTGACACTTTAATCACAAACTCAGTAGACTCAACAGGCAGAGTCTTGCTGAATACTAAAGTCTCACACACATAAGAATGGGAAGAACCAGGATCAATCAATGCAATTACATTAGTATCATAAAGAGTGAATGTACCAGTAATAACATCTGGGGATGAAGCCTCCTCTCGTGCACGAATAGCATAGGCTCTGGCAGGTGCACGAGCCTCAGATCTGACTACTGTATCTTTAGTCTCTCTCTGACTGCCACTCGCATTTCTGGGTGGTCTACCTCGAGCTGCAGTATTACCCGATCTCGTATTCTATATTGGATTATCCTCAGCTAACACTAGGCAATCACGAATATAATGATCCATCGATACACATTTAAAAGAAGCTCGGTCATGCAACTTGCAACTGCCAGGATGTCGTTTGCCACAATGTTTACACTCAGGTTGATTTGATCTGATACTACCCACACTCGTTACTGAGGTAGCTCTCAAGCTTACTGGTGGTCTATTCTGATCCCGTCTGGAGTAACCTGAAGTGGCTTTAGAACGGCTGAAATCATCTCCAAACTTCTTTGATGCCGACTGGAATGACTTACCAGATGTTCTTTTGTGTGCATCTCTAGCTTCAAAGTTAGCTTTTCTTTTCTCTTTCCCGAGCTCTTCAGCTTTGCAAGCTCACTCAACCAGTACGATACAAAATGGAATAGGGCAGCTAGTCGACAACTTTTTCTTTCCCCCGATCCAAATCTGATATCTTTGGTTCTTGATCTAAAAATATTTAAATTAAGCTCATTCAAACATATTTTCATTCAATTTAATCCAAAAACACATAAATAGTCAAATTACCATTTTACCCCTGACATTTATAATTTTTACAATTTAGTCCCTATTGCACAAAACACAAAATATGTAAAATTTCCCTATACTCATGTTGGGTCAAATTTTACCCATGCTTATACAAGTCCATATATTTCATTTATTTCGCATTTTATCCCCTCAAATTATTATTTTTGCAATTTAGTCCTAATTACTCAAAATCATCAACAACTCCAATACAAAATATGTTAATCTAAAACATATCTTTCATATTTCATCATCAAACAACAAAAAGCACAAGCTCTCATCAATTGCATAACTCATAATATTCTTCAAAATAAAAAATTCAAGCATGGGTTTTGTAGTACTCGAAGCAACGATTTCAAAAACGTAAAAATTATCAAAAACCGAGCTAAACACTTACCTTGATTGAGCTTAAAACCAACCGAACCCTAGCTTGGTTTCTTTCTTTTTCTTTGTTTTAGTTTCGGTAAGAAAAATGATAAAAACACATATATTAATGTTATTTTATGTTTTATTATATATATTATAACATATTATAACTTAAGTTTAATTTACCAATATAACCTTAATGAATTAATGTAAAAACTTTATAATATAAGCCTTATACCGTCAAACTATATTAAAAATGGCATAATTACAATTTTAAGGCTTCAATTTAAAAAGCCACTAACAATTTAACCCCTTTTAGAAATAACCACTAAATTTTCATTTTATGCGATTAAGTCATTTTATTAAATCGGACACTCAAACAATAAAATTAAATCATGAAATTTTCACAGATATAAATTCTCACAAAATAACACAAAAAATAATTTTAAAATATTTTTTTGACTCAGAGTTGTGGTCTCGAAACCACTGTTCTAATTAGGGTCTAAATTGGGCTATTATAATATAAGTATATAGTCTTATCATGGTTAATATGTGTCTTGGTATAATTGGTTGATGGTTAACTAAAAGACAACTTGTAACATGGTTTGAGTTGGTATAGTTGGTACAATATGAATATATATATGTAAGTGATCAAATTGTTAAGTATGGATACTTGGTTATATATGATGATATAATATGCATAAGACTTGGTTTTGGTTTGATTCAAATGTTTTATATTGGTTTGGGAATGTATTTAAGTGTTATTGTAGGTGGAAGACAAGTTTGGGTGAGAAATATGTCTAGGATATGGCTTTATTTTGTCCATACGGGTAGAGACACAGGCGTGTGTCTCAGTTATGTATGACACACGGCCTAGCACATGGGCGTGTGTTTGGCCGTGTGTTCCCTGCATCTTCAAATTTTCAAAATAGAATGCTCAGAATTGATCACACGACCTGGCACACGGGCGTGTGACTTGGCCGTGTGACCCCTGCACCTATTTAATGATGTTCACATAGCCTAGCACACGAGCGTGTGACTTGGCCGTGTGACCCAAGTTAGAGAGTTACACGGGTACAATTATGGGCTGGGACACGGTCGTGTGCTCTATTTCGAATACCCACACGGCCTGAAACACAGGGGTGTCACTTGGCCATGTGACCCACACTGCCTAACCACACAGGCGTTTGTCCCCTACACCTTAATAAAATTTTGAGATTTTGTGAAAAATTTTTGAGAACCCGATTTAGTCCTTACTTGTTTCTAATGCATATTTTGGGCCTTGAAGGCTAATTTAAGGGATAGTATGATTCATTTTGAATGATTTCTGATATGAAGGTTAAATGTTATAAATATTTGTATTTGATCTGTAAATTTCGGTAATATTTTATAACTCTGTTTCGGCAACGGATATGGGTTAGGGTGTTATATTTATTGGTATTAGAGCTACAGTTTAGCCGATTCTTGTACTAATGTGGCATATATGAGTCTAGCTATACATGCCATTATATAACCTGTGTTAGTGTGATATCTCTTGACCATTTTAAATATGTTTTTCATATAGTAATGTCATCCAACCGAGCTAAATCAGAAGAAGATGTGAGCAATGCTTAAGCTTTAATTCGAAGAGCAGCTTCAAAAAGTAGAAGGTCCGTATCTGAGGGTCTAGGAGGAGAGGCTAAAGAAGCCTTCTTCCAAATGATGAATGAGTGGTTTACAAAATATGTAAGAACAAATCTAGCTATACAACAACCTCCCCCTCCTGTTTCTCAACTAGTTCTCGAAATGCCTCAAGGTACAGAACTTGTTAGAACTGCTAAGCCTCCTATAGATAAAATCTATAAATATGGAGCAGAAGAATTCAGAGCAACAGCCGAAAATGATCATGAAAGTGCTAAATTCTGGCTAGAAAATATTATCAGGGTTTTGGATGAATTGTCTTGTTCACTGGATGAATGTTTGAACTGTGTTGTATCTCTACTAAAAAACTCAGCTTACTAGTGGTGGAATACACTGATTTTTGTTGTACCAAAAAAAGTGTCACTTGGGAATTTTTCCAAACTGAATTCAAAAAGAAGTATATTAGTCAGAGATTCCTTGATCAAAAAAGAAAAGAATTTCTAGAGCTCAAACAGGTGCATAGAATAGTATCTGAATATGAAAGGGAATTTGTCTGACTGAGTAAATATGCCAGAGAGTGTATCTCGGTTGAAATTACCATGTGTAAACAGTTTGAAGAAGGTTTAAATGAAGACATAAAGTTATTGGTTGGGATTCTTGAATTAAAAGAATTTGTTGTAGCACATAAAGCTGAAGAATTGAGTAAAAAAAAGAGACAAGCTGAGATAGAAGCTCGGACTTCAGGTAAAAGATTTACTGGAAAGTCATATAAGTCTTCCTCAAAGAAATAAAAGAAATATCATGACTGTGACACTACCTCTGTGGGGGTATTCTGGGAAAGATAGAGGTATATCACGCTCCAGTCTAAGATCCCAAGCTACATTTGTAGCGAGTGCGGGTAGTGTTAGAAACACCAAATCCAGATGTAAGCACTATAATAAAATACATTTTGGGGAGTGCCGCATGAAAAGCGGAGCTTGTTTTAGATGAAGTTCCTTTGACCACTATCTCAGAGATTGCCCGAAAAAGCCTAAACAATATACCATTTAAACCTCAAGGCCAAGCAACCCCGCTACAAGAGGTAGACCAGCTCGTAATCCTAGAAATGTGAGGGGTAGCCGGGGTATGACAAAAGATTCAACTATCAGATCTGAAGTACGAGCACCGACTAGAACTTATTGTAACACCCCTTACCTGTATCCGAGGCTGAGATAGGGTTAGAGGCGTTACCGAACTTAAAGATTCACAATCATGCAAACCAAGCCATAAATTTTCGTTCATATTCATAACATTCAGTCACATGCACATAGTCCCTCATTTGGGTTTACGAAGCCCAAAACATACTTTAGAATTGGTTCGGGACTATTCCAAGAATTCCAGAAAGTTCTGGGAAAACTTAGAAATTTTTCTCATGAAACAAAGTCACACACCCGTGTGAACACAAGGGCATGCCCGTGTGCCATCAACACGCCCGTGTCCTCAGGCCGTGTAACTCTCAGCTTATGACGTTAGCAAATATGTTGAACCACACAGCCAGGTCACACGCCCGTGTCACCAGGCCATGTCCCCTACACGGTTAAGACACACGGCCGTGTCTCAACCCGTGTAGTTAACTCTTAGGCTATTTTCTAAGCCTTTAGGTTTCCCATAAACCCTTACAACCTTATACACATCAAATTCACAAATAAAGGAATCATTTTAGTGTTTAAACACCCTTTATTAAAACACATTCATTTGACCTTGTTATCTTATTGATCACTTATACCATTATACTATGGTTTCTAACTTGTACATTAAACATCCATGTTCAAGGTACTATCATCTTATTGCCATATTACACATTTAATTCATGGTCATGACCACCTCGATTGGTCATAAAACATGCATTCCGCACACATGACATATTACCAACCATGCATGGCAACAAACATATTCACATCATAATAATTAGACATAACATGAATAGCTAGATTTACTAGTCATAATCAATGTGAGCTACTCCTCATGGCCATATACAATAGCTAAATATAGGCCAATACATTTGGCCAAATTATAATAACACATGTTATATACTAGGTTCCAATACATGCCACTCACTTGATAATTCTAACATATGTATCAATATTCCAAGGGTATTGGCTTGATAGTGTGATGCTGCCTCCGACGATCTCCAACCCCGAGCTAACCTGACAACACTAAAAGAAATGGAAAGGAGGGAGTAAGCTTTATGCTTAGTAAGCTCGCATGAAAATAATAAGAAAGGAATTAACATGCTATTTCAAATTCTCTCTATTTATTCAAAGTCCAGTCAAGTTGTTTTCTTGAGTCACAGTCACTAAATCATTTATATCTAGAGCTACAGAACTCCAAATTTAGATCCACTAATTTTCCCTGAAACTATACTCACATATCCTCTTACCATAAAATTTTTAGAATTTTTGGCCGAGCCAATCAGTACATTTTATTCTTTAAATTCTCCCCTGTTTCGCTGTCTGACAGTTCTGACCATTCTTTACTAAAAATCAATTATCTTATAGAACGATACTCGGATAATGTTTCCATCTATTTCTATAAAAAATAGACTCATTTAGGACTTATTCATATGAATTATAATCGATAATTATTTTTTTTACAATTTCTAGTAATTTTCCCAAGTCAGAACAGGGGATTCCAAACTCATTCTGAATCTGTCTCACAAGAATTTGAATATCTCATAATATTAAGTTCTATTGCTTATATCATTTCTTCTATGTGAAATTAGACTAAATAAGCTTTAATTTCATATTTAATTCAGCCCTTGATTCAACTTCCAAAATTTTTTGTGGATTTTCAAATTAGGACTACTGCTACTGTCCAAAATTCTTTTAGTGTAGCAAAATGATAATCATCATAATATGCACAAGTCCATTTCATTTCACATGTGAAACATATGTTCATGGGTTTCGAGTAAGTACCTGTGCTATCATTTAGCACAACACTCGTTCGAACATGACAATTCATATGCATCATAATAGTATCATATAATATAAATGATGTATAATAGCAAGGACTCTTTATTTCATTTCTCATATCAGTCTCATGGAATTTCTCAGAATCCCGATAGATATCCCATTCACCGTCAATTCATACAAGTGATCATTTCAAGTACACACTCCTGCGAACCTTGCTCTTACGGCAAGATTATCAGTCCAGGTTAAATCCCCCGTAATATAAACTCATAGAATGTCGTCAGGATTACCAGTCCAGGCTAAATCCCTTACAACGACAATTATCCTTATGAGTTTGGATCTAAATTACTAGTCCAAGCTAAATTCAGACCCTAATTGGATTACCTGTCCGGGCTAAATCCATTCCAGCACACATGTTCTTCGGGAGGCCAGATCACTGAACAAGTTCATGTCTGTCAATTCGTATTTTCCCTTTCTAAAGAGCACACTCCAGTAAACCTCCTTTCTTACAGCAGGATTACCAATCCAAGCTAAATCCCTTGTAACGACATATGCTCTAATGAGCTTGGATATGAATTACCAGTCCAGGCTAAATTTAGATCCTAATCGGATTACCCGTCCGGGCTAAATCCATTTACACATATTCTTCGGGAGAGCTACATTGGGATTGGATCACCCGTCAGGGCTAGATCCTTTTTGCAATCAATTCCTTTTTAAGAGAATCCATCGAGTATCCTTTTTATTCAACCGGGGTATTTAATCCTCTTTTCATCCATTTATATTCATGTCTGATAATATCATTCATGTTTTCATGATAACAATTGACATATAATACATGAGACATCAAGACACATAATACATGGTAGAAATGAAACATTTACATTTCACATAATATCAAGGCATTAGAAATATCATACAATGTCACATTAATTCTGTACTTACTGATCATATATCATTATTCTCTTGAATTTCATGTATCATTGTTTCATATCATATTTTCACATCATGAACTCATTTCATCACCTTTCAATGTATTTACTCATGCCATTCATACAATGACAATAAGGGATTTTTAATTTAAACAAGCGTTGCGTTATTATTGACACACGAACTTACCTCGATTCCGAGTATGGCTAATTATTTCGAATTAGTCTTTAACCTCGTTCAACCTCGTTCTAAGCCCGAATCTTGTTTTATTGATCTAACATTACAAATATAGCTCATTTATTACTCATATTATTCAAATGGGTCCATAAATCATACTTTTACAAATTTGTATTTTGACCCCTAAACTTTCACTTATTTACACTTTGGCCCCTAGGCTCATAAAATTATTTTTATCCATTTTCCTTGCATTTTAAGCCTATCCGAATCATTTTTATAACTATAGCAGCCCCAATTTCCACTAAATCACCCTTTTATGACCAATTATATAACTTTTACAAAACGGGGCTTTCAGACATTTTCATCGAAAATCACTTAGTAAAAGTTGTTCCTCAGACCATATACATGCATAATCTACCATTAAACCTCAAAATACCAGCATGTCACTCATGGGTAAATTCTTTAACATAAACCCTAGCTCAAAATAATGGTAGAAATAGGTAAATCGGGTTACTGGGACTTCAAAAATGTAAAGACCATTAAAAATGGGGCTTGGGATCACTTACAAATGAGCTTGGAAGCTTGAACCAAACCCTAGCCATGGTTTTCATGTAACTTTCAGCTGGATGAAAAAGATATGGCAAATTTTGGCTTATTTTCCATTTTTAATTCTTTTAATTATTAGATTACTAAAATGCCCCTAACTTAAAAATATTCTATTTCACCCATTTCATGTCTATTTTTTGTCCAAAAATTATCCAATGGTCTAATTACAATTTAAGGACCTCCAATTTAAAATTTCATAACAATTAGACACTTCTAACATGTGGAACTCAACTTTTGCACTTTTTACAATTTAGTCTTTTTGACTAAATTGAGTGCCCAAACGTCAAAATTTTCGAACGAAATTTGCACGAAATCATTCCATGAAATTTTAGACCGTAAAAATAAAATAAAAATAAATATTCTTATGTCAGATTTGGGGTCCTGAAACTCCTATTCTGACTAGGCCCTATTACGGGATGCTACAGTTCTCCCCCTTTTAGGGATTTTTGTCCCCGAAAATCTTACCAGAAGAGTGGTCTAACTTTCACATAGACTCTTCTATCCCATCTTTGATAAGGAACTTTTACTCATAATGTACTTTTAATACTAGCTCTTTAATCATTCATACTGAAATTATAAGCGATTCTTCGCTATACGACACATTAACTGAATCTTGCACTCAATCCACTTAAAGAGAACTAGCATACCAAGAAATCTGACAGTGTCAGAGATACATGATTCTATTGATCCGTTAAACAAGAATTCAACACATACCGAAATGATTTGCAGATTTCATCAAACATTTAACAACAAGCCACAAAACATTTTTCTCTTTCACAGATAAGAATAATCCGGATAACACTCTATGTATTCAAACACAAATATCAAAAATGTGGAGTTCCAAACTCGAGTACCACTACATCTCTCATGTGAGTTTTCTCGCAAACTCTCTATATAAACTCTAGATTTTCTACCCAAGCACTTGTAATCATATTTTTCTTTACTCTAAGCCCATACAATAATTATCTCATCATCTTTTAACAAATTTAATCATCTATGCTATCAAATAGTCAGATCTAGCTATAATATTCGATACGTTGAGCTATCACATTGCCCTTTAGTCTTAAAACGCATCACAATCCGTTTAATGAAACATCACTGAAAAATCAAGAATTTCGCGCCTGCTGTAGGCTAAACCAGGTCTAATGTTTTGATTAACAATGTTCTCATTAGTTCCAAACTTTACGAACAGGCAATAGACCGTTCAACTTTCACAATGCGATAACTTTATCATTCATAGCAATTTTAAATCATATCAGAATCTGCTAGGAAACATACATTTTTCATTCAGACTAACCGTCTTTTATCCGTATAGAAATGAAGTTTTATTCCCAGACATGATTATCTCATTTCACCTTTCAAACAGTAACCATTACGGATTAAACAACCAAGTCGATCTTGATCATCAATAAATGACATTTCAAGAAATCTTCCCTTCCAGTCGATAAAATGATTCAACAAGTAAACATTCAAAATTCACTTATCGTGCTTATTAAAATATCACTTCAAGTACATTAACTCATAATAACATGAATATCCCGACTAAAAGCATTAACTTGATTAAATTACTTGAGAAAAGAAATCCAGGTACTGGAATCATTCATGTTGCTATAATCAAACCGAAAACATAGTCATAATTGACACAGTCATCAGGCCAAAGAACTCACTTTAGATATAAGTCATGATTAATAATTTACGAAATAAAAAATGACAAGAAACCCAAAATAAGGAAATCTGAAATAGAGGAATCTAAGATACTATATCATTTGGAAAGACCAAAAATAAAGTTCAGAAAAAGAAGGTAGACGATTTTAATGGCCCCTCAAATAAAAGAAGTCCAGAAAAATATATCATTCAGATCCACTAGAAACGAATGCAGCAAGGAAAATATAATTTCCCTCGTATATACATCGAATAGAGCATCAATTTGAAGGGAACAAAATCATAATATCATGTGCATTTCCTCATAAAATTCCAAAAAAATGGAATGTAACAGAGTACCAAAGAGAAAAAGAGTAATACTGATTCTAACTTAATCAGACTGACAGTGTTTCCGTCTCATATTGATATTTGAAAACATTCTAGTATAACAAAATTTATCAGAAGGTAGATAGCTGAAAGAACACTTTCGAGAACAAATGGACACTTTCGAGAACAAATGGACTCATAGAGTACTTCAAGAGAGGCAATCATAATCTGCTCAGTGTAATTATCACATTTAGATATCTTACATCTCAAATATTATTCCTCCAACTATCTCTTACTAGCTCCACATTTACATATCAACCCATTTTAATCTCTAATCATATTTGTAATCGTTCTACCACTGAACCCTTTGGTCTCATACTTGTGAGCTTATTCAACTCTAATCCTATAAAATCCTTTATCAAAATACCACTCTGGTAAGGGGGTAGGGTCGTAAGGTCCCTAACTCATCTCTCATAGGCATATGCGTATCATATAACGCTATTTCATCATCAGAGTAATATTTTCACAAGCATATCATTCATTTCAAGCAAATTATTATTCACACTTATATTACACGAATTTTCCAATTATCTTATTTAATCAAGTGCACTTATGTATGCACTTCTTGAGTTCTGAACAACTTTACTTATCTCATTCATTTTATCAAACAAGTCATGCACATAGTATCTTATGAGGGTCAAACAAACATGAATAAGTATGTCACAATTAAAAATTTTATCTTACACATCACCATATACATATCATTCCAGTCATATAAATCAAACCATTAATTTAACACATTTACTTGGGCTCCACGAGTTTGCCATTTGCAATTATTCAAACAAGTATACATAGGCATTTATCCCATCAATACTTTCAATAAGTTACCTAACACATGCATTTGTTCAAATAAATCAATCATAGATGAGCTCATTACGATATAATCTTTTATCTCATTTCATTTAATCAAGTACACCAAGTGTACAACATCATATGAATCATTGAACAAGCATGAGTACTTATCACAACATGAACTTCCATCTCACATGTTATCACGTATATCATGAACTTTTATACATAATTTTCTGAATCAAAGCTTATCATGACTATACTTTACTCGAATACCTTAGCATCGCATTTAACATGGTTGGTGTAGCTCGGTTAGAGAGTCCTTCTAACCAAACAAGATGGTTCTCATTCATGTCAGGAGACATCACACTATCACAAATTTTTGGCATGTATAGCTAGACTCTCATGCATGCTAGGTTAATCCGAGAACTGACTAAACTATAGCTTCGATACCACTAAATGTAACACCCCTTACCCGTATCCGAGGCCAAGATAGGGTTCGAGGCGTTACCAAACTCAAAGATTCACAATCATGCAAACCAAGCCATAAAATTTTGTTCATATTTCAGAACATTCAATCAGATGCACATAGACCCTTATTTGGTTTTACAAAGCCCAAAAAAATACTTTAGAAAGGGTTTGGGACTAAACCAAGAATTCTGGAAAGTTCTAGGAAAACTTAGAAATTTTTCTGATGAAACAAGGTTACACGCCCGTGCGGACACAAGGGCATGCCCGTGTGCCATCAACATGCTCGTGTCCTCAGGTTGTGTAACTCTCTGTTTATGACGCTAGCAAATAACCAGGTCACACGCCTATTTCACCAGGCCACGTCCCTCTCACAGTTAAGACACACGGCCATGTCTCAACTCGTATAGTTAACTCTTAGGCTACTTTCCAAGCCTTCAAGTTTCCCACAAACCCTTACAAACTTATGCACATCAAATTCACAAATCAAGGTATCATTTTATTGTTTAAACACCCTTTATTAAAACATGTTCATTTGACCTTGTTATCTTATTGATCACTTATACCATTATACTATGGTTGCTAACTTATACATTAAACATCCATGTTCAAGGTACTAACATATTATTGCCATGTTACACATTTAGTTCATGATCATGACCACCTCGATTGGTCATAAAACATGGATTCAGCACACATGACGTATTACCAACCATGAATGGTAACAAACATATACATATCATAATAATTAGACATAATATGAATAGCTAGCTTTACTAGTCATAATCAATGTGAGCTACTCCTCATGGCCATATACAATAGCTAAATATAGGCCAATACATTTGGCCAAATTATAATAACACATGTTATATACTAGGTTCCTATACATGCCACTCACTTGATATTCTAACATATGTATCAATATTCCAAGGGTATTGGCTTGATAGTGTAATGCTGCCTCTGACGATCTCCAACCCCGAGCTAACTTGACAACATTAAAAGAAATGGAAAGGAGGGAGTAAGCTTTATGCTTAGTAAGCTCGTATAAAAATAATAAGCATGGAATTAACATGCTATTTCAAATTCTCTCATTTATTCAAAGTCTAGTGAAGTTGTTTTCTTGAGTCACGGTCACTAAATGATTTATATATGGTGCTACAAAACTCCAAATTAAGATCTGCTAACTTTTTCTGAAAATAGACTCACATATGTTCTTACCAAAAAAATTTCAGAAATTTTGGCTTAGGCAATCAATACAGTTTATTCTCTAAATACTACCCTATTTTGCAGTCCGATAGTTCTGACCTTTCTTTACTAAAAATAATTTATCATATAGTACGATACTCGGATAATGTTTCTATCTATTTCTCTAAAAATAGACTCATTAAGAACTTATTAAGGTGAATTATAACCCATAATTATTTTTTGTCCAATTTCTAGTGATTTTCCCAAGTTAGAACAGGGGATTCTGAACTCATTTAGACTCTGTCTCACAAGAATTTGAATATCTCATAATATTAAGTTCTATTGCTTATACCGTTTCTTCTATGTGAAACTAGACTAAATAATCTTTCATTTTATATTGAATTTAGCCCTTAATTCAATTTCCACAATTTTTGGTGGATTTTCAAATTAGGACTACTGCTACTGTCCAAACTGTTTTAGTGCAGCAAAATGATAATCATCATAAGATTTCCATAAAAATTATTCACATATAAATCACTCATTCATTTGCTTTCTTACCACAAGTCTATTTCATTTCACATGTGAAACATATGTTCATGGGTTTCGAGTACGTACCTGTGCTATCATTTAGCACAACACTCATCCGAACATGACAATTCATATGCATCATAATAGTATCATATAATATAAATGATGTATCATGGCAAGGACTATTTATTTCATTTCTCATATCAGTCTCGTGGAATTTAGCAGAATCTCGATGGATATCCCATTCACCTTCAATTCATACAAGTGATCATTTCAAGTACACACTCCCTCGAACCTCGCTCTAACGGCAGGATTACCAGTCCAGGTTGAATCCCCCGTAATATAAACTCATAGAATGTCGTTGGGATTACCAGTCCAGGCTAAATCCCTTGCAACAACAATTACTCTTATGAGTTTGGATCTGAATTACTAGTCCAGGCTAAATTCAGACCCTAATCGGATTACCCGTCCGGGTTAAATACATTCTAACACACATACTCTTCGAGAGGCCAGATCACTTAACAAGTTCATGTCTGTCAATTCGTATTTTCCCTTTCTAAAGACCACACTCCCATGAACCTCCGTTCTTATAGTGGGACTACCAGGCCAGGCTAAATCCCTTATAACGACATATGCTCTAATGAGCTCAGATCTAAATTACCAGTCCAGGCTAAATTCATATCCTAATCGAATTACCCTTCTGAGCTAAATCCGTTTACACATATTCTTCGAGAAGGCTATATAAGGATTGGATCACCCGTCCGGGCTAGACCTTTTTGCCGTCAATTCCTTTTTAAGAGAATCCATCGAGTATCCTTTTTATTCAACCGGGGAATTTAATCCTCTTTTCATCCATTTATATCCATGCCTCATAATATCATTCATGTTTTCATGATAACAATTGACATATAATACATGAAACATCAAGACACATAATACATGGTAGAAATGAAACATTTACATTTCACATAATATCAAGGCATTAGAAATATCATACAATGTCACATTAATTATGTACTTACTAATCATGTATCATTATTCTCTTGAATTTCTTGTATCATTGTTTCATATCATATTTTCACATCATGAACTCATTTCATCACCTTTCAATGTATTTACTCATGCCATTCATACAATGACAATAAGGGATTTTTAATTTAAACAAGCATTCCGTTATTATTGACACACGAACTTACCTCGATTCCGAGTACGGCTAATTATTTCGAATTAGTCCTTAACCTCGTTCTACCTCGTTCTAAGCCCGAATTTAATTTTCTTGATCTAACATTACAAATATAGCTTATTTATTACTCACATTATTCAAATGGGTCCATAAATCATACTTTTATAAATTTACATTTTGACCCCTAAACTTTCACTTATTTACACTTTGGCACCTAGGCTCATAAAATTATTTTTATCCATTTTCCTTGTATTTTAAGCCTATCCGAATCATTTTTATAACTATAACAGCCCCAATTTCCACTAAATCACCCTTTTATGACCAATTATATAACTTTTACAAAACGGGCCTTCTGGACGTTTTCATTGAAATTTACTTAGTAAAAGTCGTTCCTCTAACCATAAACATGCATAATCTACCATTAAACCTCAAAAAACTAGCATGCCACTCATGGGTAAATTTTTATACATAAACCCTAGCTCAAAATAATGGTAGAAATAGATAAATCGGGTTACCTAGACTTCAAAAATATAAAGAACATTAAAAACGGGGCTCGGGATCACTTACAAATGAGCTTAGAAGCTTGAACCAAACCTAGCCATGGCTTCCATGTATCTTTTGGCTGGATGAAGAAGATGATGGCCAATTTTGGCTTATTTTCCCTTTTTAGTTCTTTTAATTATTAGATTACCAAAATGCCCCTAATTTAAAAATATTTTATTTCACCCATTTCATGTCTATTTTTGTCCAAAAATTATCCAATGGCCTAATTACCATTTAAAGACCTCCAATTTAAAATTTCATAACAATTAGACACTTCTAACATGTGGAACTCAATTTTGTGATTTTTACAATTTAGTCATTTTTACTAAATTGAGTGCCCAAACGTCAAAATTTTCACGAAATCATTCCGTGAAATTGCAGACCATAAAAATAAAATAAAAATAAATATTCTTACGTCGGATTTGGGGTCTCGAAACTACTATTCCGACTAGGCCCTATTTCGGGATGTTACATTTCTCCCCCCTTTAAGGATTTTCGTCCTCGAAATTCTTACCAGAAGAGTGGTCTAAATTTCATATAGACTCTTCTATCCCATCTTTGATAAGGAACTTCTACTCATGATGTACTTTTAATACTAGCTCTTTAATCATTCATACTGAAATTATAAGCGATTCTTCGCTATATGACACATTAACTGAATCTTGCTCTCAATCCACTTAAAGAGAACTAGCATACCAAGAAATCTGACAATCTCAGAGATACATGATTCCATTGATCCGTTAAGCGAGAATTCAACACATACCGAAATGATTTGCAGATTTCATCAAACATTTAACAACAAGCCACAAAATATTTTTCTCTTTCAAAGATAAGAATAATTCGGATAACACTCTACGTATTCAAACACAAATATCTGAAATGTCGAGTTCCAAACTCGAGTACCACTACATCGCTCCTGTGAGTTTTCTCGCAAACTCTCTATATAAACTCTGGATTTTCTACCCAAGCACTTGTAATCACATTGTTCTTTACTCCAAGCTCATACAATAACTATCTCATCATCTTTTAAAAACTTTAATCATCTATGCTATCAAATACTCAGATCTGACTATAATATTGGATACGTTGAGCTATCACATTGCCCTTTAGTCTTAAAACGCATCACAATCCGTTTAATGACACATCACTGAAAAATCAAGAATTTCTCGCCTGTTGTAGGCTAAACTAGGTCTAATGTTTTGTTTAACAATGTTCTCGTCTGTTTCGAACTTTACTAACAGGCAATAGACCGTTCAACTTTCACAAGGTGATAACTTTATCGTTCATAGCAACTTTAAATCATATTAGGATCTGCTAGGAATCAAACACTTTTAATTCAGACTAACTGTCTTTTATCCATAAAGAAATGAAATTTTATTCCCAGACATGAATATCTCATTTCACCTTTCAAACAGTAACCATTACGGATTAAACAACCAAGTCGGTCTTGATCATCAATAAATGACATTTCAAGAAATCTTCCCTTCCAGTCAATAAAATGATTCAACTAGTAATCATTCAAAATTCATTTATCGTGCTAATCAAAAGACCACTTCAAGTATATTAACTCATAATAACATGAATATCCCGACTAAAAGCATTAACTTGATTAACTTACTTGAGAAAAGAAATCCAGGTACTCGAATCATTCATGTTGCTATAATCAAACTGGAAATATAGTCATAATTGACATAGTCATCAGACCAAAGAACTCACTTTAGATATAAGTCATGATTAATAATTTACGGAATAAAGGTGACAAGAAATCCAAAATAAGGAAATCCAAAATAGAGGAATCCACGATACTATATCATTTGGAAAGACCAAAAATAAAGTTTAGAAAAAGAAGGTAGATGATTTCAATGGTCCCTCAAAGAAAAGAAGCCCAGAAAAATATATCATTCAGATCTACTGGAAACAAATGCAGCAAGGACAATATAATTTCCCTCATACATACATCGAATAGAGCATCAATTTGAAGGGAAAAAAATCATAATATCATGTGCATTTCCTCATAAAATTCCAATAAATGAAACATAACAGAGTACCAAACAGAAATAGAGTAATACTGATTCTCACTCAATCAGACTGATAGTGTTTCCGTCTCATATCGAGATTTGAAAACATTTTAATATAACAAAATTTATCAGAAGGTAGATAGCCGCAATAACACTTTTGAGAACAAATAGACTCATAGGATACTTCAAGAGAGGCAATCATAATTTGTTCAGTGTAATTATCACATTTAGATATCTTACATCTCGAATATTAATCCTCCAACTATCTCTTACTAGCTCCACATTTACATATCAACGCATTTTAACCTCTGATCATATGTGTAATCGTTCTACCACTGAACCCTTTGGTCTCATACTTGTGAGCTTATTCAACTCTAATCCTATAAAATCCTTTATTGAAACACCACTCTGGTAAGGTGGTAGGGTCGTAAGGCCCCTAACTCATCTCTCATACGCATATGCATATCATATAATGCTATTTTATCATCAAAGTAACATTTTCACAAGCATATCATTCACTTTAGGCAATTTATTATTCACACTTATATTACACGAATTTTCCAATTACCTTATTTAATCAAGTGCACTTATGTATGCACTTCTTGAGTTCTAAACAACTTTACTTATCTCATTCATTTCATCAAACAAGTCATGCACATAGTATCTTATAAGGGTCAAACAAACATGAATAAGTATGTCACAATTAAAACTTTTATCTCACACATCACCATATACATATCATTCCAGTCATATAAATCAAACCAATTAATTAAACACATTTACTTGGGCTCCACGAGTTTGCCATTTGCAATTATTCAAACAAGTATACATAGGTATTTATCCCATAAATACTTTCAATAAGTTACCTAAACACATGCATTCATTCAAATAAATCAATCATAGATGAGCTCATTATGATATAATCTTTTATCTCATTTCATTTAATCAAGTACACCAAGTGTACAACATCATATGAATCATTGAACAAGCATGAGTACTCATCACAACGTGAACTTCCATATCACATGTTATCACGTATATCATGAACTTTTATCCATAATTTTCTGAATCCAGGCTTATCATGACTATACTTTACCCGAATACCTTAGCATCGCATTTAACATGGTCAGTGTAGCTCGGTTGGAGAGTCCTTCTATCCAAACAAGATGGTTCACATTCGCGTCGGGAGACATCACACTATCACAAATTTGTGGCATGTATAGCTAGACTCTCATGCATGCTAGGTCAGTCTGAGAACTGACTAAACAATAGCTCTGATACCACTAAATGTAACACCCTTTACCCGTACCCGAGGTCGAGACAGGGTTTGAGGCGTTATTGAACTCAAAGATTCACAATCATGCAAACCGAGCCATAAAAAATTTTTCATATTCAATAACATTAAATAACATGCACATACTCCCTTATTTAGGTTTACAAAGCCCAAAACAGACTTTAGAAAGGGTTCGGGACTAAACCGAGAATTTTGGAAAGTTTTGGGAAAACTTAGAAATTTTTCTGATGAAACAAGGTTACACGCCCGTGTAGACACAGGGGCATGCCCGTTTGCCATCAACACGCCTGTGTCCTTAGGCCGTGTAACTCTCTGTTTATGACGTTAGCAAATAAGTTGAACCGCACGGCCAGGTCATACACCCGTGTCACCTGGCCTTGTCTATCACACGGTTAAGACACACTGCCATGTCTCAACCTATGTAGTTAACTCTTAGGCTATTTTCCCAGCCTTCAGGTTTCTCATAAACCCTTACAACCTTATACAAATCAAATTCACAAATCAAGGCATCATTTTAGTGTTTAAACACCCTTTTATTAAAACACATTCATTTGACCTTGTTATGTTATTGATCACTTATACCATTATACTATGATTGCTAACTTATACATTAAACATCCATGTTCAAGGTACTATCATCTTATTGCCATGTTACACATTTAATTAATGGTCATGAACACCTCGATTAGTCATAAAACAAGCATTTAGCACACATGACATATTACCAACCATGCATGGCAACAAACATATTCACATCATAGTAATTAGACAAAATATGAATAGCTAGATTTACTAGTCATAATCAGTGTGAGCTACACCTCATGGCCATATACAATAGCTAAATATAGGCCAATACATTTGGCCAAATTATAATAACACATGTTATATACTAGGTTCCTGTACATGCCACTCACTTGTTAATTCTAACATATGTATCAATATTCCAAGGGTATTGGCTTGACAGTGTGATGCTGCCTCCGACGATCTCTAACCCCAAGCTAACCTGACAACATTAAAAGAAATGGAAATGAGGGACTAAGCTTTACACTTCGTAAGCTCGCTTGAAAATAATAAGCAAGGAATTAACATGCTATTTCAAATTCTCTCTATTTATTCAAAGTCCAATCAAGCTATTTTCTTGATTCATAGTCACTAAATCATTTATATCTTGAGCTGTAGAAATTCAAATTAAGATTTTCTAATTTTCTCTGACAGAATTTTTAGCCTAGCCAATAAGTACATTTTATTCTTTAAATTCTCCCCTATTTTGTTGTCTGACAGTTCTCACCTTTCTTTCCAAAAAATCAATTATCTTATAGTACGAGACTCAGATAATGTTTTTGTATGTTTCTCTAAAAAATAGAATTATTAAGGACTTAGTCACATGAATTCTAACTCATAATTATTTTTGTCTAATTTCTAGTGATTTCCTAAAGTTAGAACAGGGGATTCCAAACTCATTCTGACTCTATCTCACAAAATTTTGAATACCTCATAATATTAAGCTCTATTTCTTATACCATTTCTTCTATGTGAAACTAGACTAAATAAGCTTTCATTTCATATTTAATTCAGCCCTTGATTCAACTTCCACAATTTTTTGTGGATTTTCAAATTAAGATTACTGCTATTGTCCAAACTGTTTTAGTGCAGCAAAATGATAATCATCGTAAGATTGCCATAAAAATTATTCACATATAAATCACTCATTCATTTGCTTTCTTACCACAAGTCTATTTCATTTCACATGTCAAACATATGTTCGTGGGTTTCGAGTACGTACCTGTGCTATCATTTAGCACAACACTCGTCCGAACATGACAATTCATATGCATCATAATAGTATCATATAATATAAATGATGTATAATGGCAAGGACTCTTTATTTCATTTCTTATATCAGCCTCGTTGAATTTCTCAGAATCTCAATGGACATCCCATTCCCCGTCAATATATACAAGTGATCATTTCAAGTACACACTCCCGCGAACCTTGCTCTTACGATTGGATTACCAGTCCGGGTTAAATCTCCCGTAATGTAAACTCATAGAATGTCGTCAGGATTACCAGTCCAGGCTAAATCCCTTGCATCAACAATTATCCTTATGAGTTCGAATCTAAATTACTAGTCCAGGCTAAATTCAGACCCTAATCAGATTACCCGTCCGGGCTAAATCCATTCCAGCACACATATTCTTCGGGAGGCCAGATCACTTAACAAGTTCATGTCCGTCAATTCGTATTTTCCCTTTCTAAGGAGTACATTCCCATAAACCTCCTTTCTTAAAGTGGGATTACCAGTCCAGGCTACTACCCTTGTAACGGCATATGCTCTAATCAGCTCGGATCTAAATTACCAGTCCAGGCTAAATTCAGATCCTAATTGGATTACCTGTCCGGGCTAAATCCGTTTACACATATTCTTCGGGAGGGCTATATAAGGATTGGATCACCCGTCCGGGCTAGACCCTTTTTGCTGTCAATTCCTTTTTAAGAGAATCCATCGAGTATCCTTTTTATTCAACCGGGGTGTTTAATCCTCTTTTCATCCATTTATATCCATGCCTCATAATATCATTCATGTTTTCATGATAACAATTGACATATAATACATGAAACATCAAGACACATAATACATGGTAGAAATGAAACATTTACAATTCACATAATATCAAGGCATTAAAAATATCAGACAATGTCACATTAATTATGTACTTACTAATCATGTATCATTATTCTCTTGAATTTCATGTATCATTGTTTCATATCATATTTTCACATCATGAACTCATTTCATCACCTTTCAATGTATTTACTCATGCCATTCATACAATGACAATAAGGGATTTTTAATTTAAACAAGCATTGCGTTATTATTGACACACGAACTTACCTCGATTCTGAGTACGGCTAATTATTTCGAATTAGTCCTTAACCTCGTTCAACCTCGTTCTAATCCCGAATCTTGTTTACTTGATCTAACATTACAAATATAGCTTATTTATTACTCACATTATTCAAATGAGTCAATAACTCATACTTTTACAAATTTACATTTGACCCCTAAACTTTTACTTATTTACACTTTGGCCCTTAGGTTCGTAAAATGATTTTTCTTCAATTTCCTTGCATTTTGAGCCTAGACGAATTATTTTCATAACTATATCAGCCCCCAGTTTCCACTAAATCACCCTTTATGACCATCTTTATAACTTTAACAAAACGGTCCTTCCGGATGTTTTCATTGAAAATCACTTAGTAAAAGTCATTCCTCTAACTATAAACATGCATAATCTACCATTAAACCTCAAAATACCAGCATGTCACTCATGGGTAAATTTTTAAACATAAACCCTAGCACAAAATAATGGTAGAAATAGGTAAATCGGGTTACCGAGACTTCAAAAATGTAATGAACATTAAAAACGGGGCTCGAGATCACTTACAAATGAGCTTGGAAGCTTGAACCAAATCCTAGCCATGGCTTCCATGTAACTTTCGACTGGATGAAGAAGATGATGGCCAATTTTGGCTTATTTTCCCTTTTTAATTCTTTTAATTATTAGATTACCAAAATGCCCCTAACTTACAAATATTCTATTTAACCCATTTCATGTCTATTTTTGTCCAACAATTGTCCAATGGTCTAAGTACCATTTAAGGACCTCCAATTTAAAATTTTATAACAATTAGAGACTTCTAACATGTGGAACTCAACTTTTGTACTTTTTACAATTTAGTCCTTTTGACTAAATTAAGTGCCCAAACGTCAAAATTTTCGAACGAAATTTTCACGAAATCATTTCGTGAAATTGTAGACCATAAAAATATAATAAAATAATTTTTCTTACGTCGAATTTTGAGTTCCAAAACCACTATTTTGACTAGGCCTTATTTTGAGATGTTACACTTATGCTATTCATGCACGTGAGGATGCTTCTACACCCGATGTTATTACTGGTACTTTTTCTCTTCTTGATATTGATACAATTGCTTTAATTGATCCCGGTTCTACACATTCATACATCCGCACGAATTTAGTGTCTAATAAAAATTTATCTATTTAGTCCACTAAATTCGTGGTCAAAGTATCAAATCCCCTAGGTCAGTATGTGATGGTGGATAAAATTTGCAAGAATTGTCCGTTAATGGTAGGGGGTTACTGTTTTCTAGCCGATTTGATGTTATTGTCGTTTGATGAATTTGATGTAATTTTGGGTATGGATTGGTTGACTCAACATGATGTTGTGGTAAATTGTAAGTAAAAGCATATTATGTTGAAATGTCAGAAGAGTGAAATGCTCAGCATTGAATCTAATAATTTGGATGGGTTGTGTAATGTGCTATCAGCCATGCCAGCACCAAAATATGTTTAAAAATGGTATGATGTTTATTTTGTGTAACACCACTAACCCGTATCCGTTTTCAAAAAAGGGTTACGAGGTATTACCAAACGAAACACAACATCCGGACAATCATGGATAAACAAAGAAATTGATCATTTAATACACTACATTTGAACATATACTAAATCAAACCAAATATTACAGGTTACACATAAATTAAATAACATTCAACCATAATCGTTATCAAATGGTCGGATATAAGCATATAGATTAAAACATCTCATTACTCGTTACTTAAGACCAAACATACATGCAACCTTATTATAAATTTTATCTAAACAAACTTACTTATTAAAAACCTAGGTTACTATTCATATAGTCATTTACTAAAACTTTAGCCGAGTATATATATAACATGCTAAATACATATGCCTTATATAATATCAACTTCCATTATGCTCTATCACTTTATACGCATAAAATATCTCCAAGAACCAAACCAAATAATCAAACATATTATTATAACTTTCACACCAACATACCAATTATATGTATAGGTTCAATACATAATAATTATTCATCCAACATTTTTAGCATACCAAAACTGAATTTTAACAAGCTATTATCACTTATCAAACAAAATAACAAAAGTCATATTCAAAACTAATTCAATAATCACATATTCGGCTAAGTATATATATATCCATATAACCAAAATAATCCAACTTTAATATCAGCTATTTATCTCACCAATTATCTAACATTCATCGAAAATTAATTCACCTATTTGCCAAATCAATCATGGTTATTTCACAAGCTATTCTTTACACCTAAAATCATATTCACAATCAATGATAAAAAACATACAAATATTATTCATATCTACTTCATTACATAACCGAATATCCATACTTCAAATCATAGCCATTTACTTAATATGTTCCACTTATATATTAAACATATCACTCAACAAAATATCCAACCACAATTTCACATCGTACTAATGATACCAAACACATATACTTTGGCATAATTTCATCAACATTAACATATATATATTAATCATGGCTCACGTATAAACATTTATAATGGCCAAAACATAAAACCACAAATCGAGTATATCCACAGTATAGTCAAACTTAAAAACCAAACTTAACATAATTAAATCAGACATTTTGGTACAAAGAACAACCAAAAAGTACACTTATTTTATATGTTTATTACTATGCATAAAATTACATATTAAAACATCACATGTATACCATGAAACATAATTCTCACATTAGATCTAAACATAAACGAATATACATAAATAATACCACATATAATCAATCAAAACAATTATATAAGATATTCATTACTTGCCATTTAGCTCCCGAACATAATAAGCCAATATTGATTCAAATATATATGCATTATTTTATCTCAATACTAAGCCAAAATTTACCATCATTCACCATCCAAATTATACCACATTTCATACTTCCAAAATGAACTAACTATTAAACCGATTATACCTTATACTGACCATTTTTATTGTTGAATTATTTAACTAAACATCACAAACATATAGACCAAAGGAACATATTTACAAAACTATAATTATCTCATTTCAAATTGCTAAATCATCAATTAACCTATTAATCAAGTCAAACTATATAGCCAAATACCAACTCACATAGCAAAACCTTAACCAAACATATCAACCAAATTCACATATATTTATCGATGTATAAACCAAACATAACCATAATTTGATCAAAACATAAAATCCAAACTTAACAAAATAATAAGCCGTTTTCACATGGCTCATCATTTCATAACCCAAATCAAATATATATATAAACATAAGCTAGCCTATACATGCCATAGGTTTAAGTTCAACTTTATAAAAATACCGAAATAGTCGATAGTGTGATAGACTTTGCTGACGATCCCCGAGCTCGTAACTAGACTCCAAAATCTATAAAATAGAGACAAACATAAACACACATAGTAAGCTATCATAGCTTAGTAAGTCATAAGCAATAATAATCAAATAAACATTAGTATTAAATCAATTAAACCAAATCGAATAATCTTTAATCAATTAGACATTTTTCATGTTTGAAACTCATATACCATCACATGAACAATATCTAATTATATTAACTTGGCCGAATACACATATGTTCATAAGCATATATAATTCTTACTTTCATAATGCATATTTCATATGTTTATCTTAAGTATATACTTACATTATCTTTCAAGTCATTTAACTTAACACATACTTGACATTTTAGCTCAATTTCACATTCGATCTTAGCTCGATATTTCCCGCTGAACCATTCAAAATTGAATAGGATACTTGGATAATCACACATATCATACAATGCCAACATCCCAGACGTGGTCTTACATGTAATCACATATCGATGCCACTGTTCCAAACAAGGTCTTACTCGCACACATATAACGGAATCACATATCGACACCAATGTATTAAACGTGGTCTTACTCACACACATATAACGGAATCACATATCGATGCCAACGTATTAAATGTGGTCTTACTCGTACACATTTATCGGTTCCATCGTCTTACTCGCACATCACATATCGGAATCCTATGTCATGACATATGTATCCTACCTATTCCTAAGGTTCATACGGGGCTTTCGGATGTCATAACTCGGTCGAAACGAAATTTATAAATATACCTCCCTTGCATAAACACATTCGGCTAACAACATATATACTTCACATAATTATTTTCAGCATAATAAGCTCGTATTTATATAAAATAAACAACATCTCTTTGCTTATAAACTTACCTTGAACAAAAGTAATCAAAACGGGACGGCTAATCGACAACTTAAGTTTTCCCTCGATCCAAATCTGATTTCTTTGGTTCTTGATCTAAACATATTCAAATTAAACTCATTCAAACATATTTTCACTCAATTTAGTCCAAAAATACTTAAATGGGCAAATTACCATTTTACCCCTGACATTTTACATTTTTTACAATTTAGTCCAAATTGCTCAAAACACAAAACATGCAAAATTTGCATATACCATACTTAGGCCGAATACTACCCATGTTCATACAAGTCCATACATTTCATTTATTTTACATTTTAGTCCCTTAATTTATTATTTTTGCAATTTAGCCCTAATTACTCAATTTCATCAAAAATTCTAATACAAAACATATTAATCCAAAACATATCTTTCATAATTCATCAACTAACATCACAAAGATCAATTATTCATCAATGGCATAACTCAAAATATTCATCAAAATTAGAAATTCAAGCATGGGCTTTGTACATTACACTACAACGATATCAAAAATGTAAAAATTATCAAAAATCGAGCTAGTTACATACCTTAATCAAGCTAGTCTTTGGCCAAACCCTTAAAGCTTTGTTTTTCTTTCTTTATTTTTTTTATTCGGTCATAACAAGGAAGATGAACAAATGGTTTTTAACTTTATGTTTTATTATATACATATTATTATATATTTTACTAAATTAACCTTTAAACTAAAATATAAAACCATTATGTTATAATGTCACAACCGTCCATCACATTTAACTATGGTAATATTGCAACTTAAATACCTCAACTTAAAAAGACAATAACAATTTGGCCCTTTCACATTTAACCATCAAATTTTCATTTTACACAATTAAGCCCTTTTATTAAATCGAACACTCAAACGACAAAATTAAATCACGAAAATTTCACAGATACTACTTCACACATAATAAACACAAAAAAATAATTTTTAAATATTTTTCTAACTCAAATTTGTGGTCCCGAAACCACCGTTTCGATTAGGGTCTAAATCAGACTGTTACATTTTGCCTATATGTTGGTACTAAAGTATCTGATTCGAAAATTAAATGAGTGCTAGTAGTATGTGAATATCCTGATGTGTTTCTGGAAGAATTACCTAGATTACCACCAGTCAAAAAGGTTGAATTTTCTAAAGATCTTATTTCGGGAACAACACCGATATCTATAGCACCCTATAGAATGGCTCCAATAGAAATAAAAGAATTAATAGCATGGTTGACTGATAGAGGTTTTGGTCGACCTAGTTTTTCACCTTGGGGTGCACCAGTTTTGTTTATCAAGAAAAAAGATGGATCCTTGAGATTATGTATTAATTACCGATAACTCAACAAAGTACAATCAAGAATAAGTATCCACTACCTCGTATTGATGATTTGTTTGATCAGTTAAAAGGTGCTACAGTGTTTTCAAAGATTGATCTCCATTCTGGTTATCATCAGTTACGAGCAAAAGACTTGGATGTGCCAAAAATAGCCTTCAGAACTAGGTACAGACATTATGAATTCCTTGTGATGTCGTTTGGCTTGACAAATGCACCTGCAGTGTTTATGAACTTGATGAATAGAATTTTTAGACTATATCTGGATAGATTTGTGGTGGTATTTATTGATGATATTTTGGTCTATTCCTGAGATGAAAATGAACATGCTGATCATTTGAGAATTGTTTTGCAAACTCTGCATGAGAAACAACTATATGCTAAATTCAGTAAATGTTAATTCTAGCTTCATAAAGTTGATTTTCTAGGACATATAGTGTCTGCTGAAGGCATTAGAGTGGATCTGAATAAAATATCAGCAATTGTTAACTGGAAACCATAGAAAAATGTATCAAAAATCAAAAGTTTTTTGGGATTAGCCGGTTATTATTGGAGATTTGTACAAGGGTTTTCGATGATAGCTTCACCAATAACACGGCTATTATAGAAAGATGTAAAGTTTGAATGGCTTGATAAATGTCAACAAAGTTTTGATTTGTTGAAAGCCTTGTTGACTAAAGCACCAGTCCTAGTTCAGCCTAAATCGGGTAAAGAATTTGTAATATATAGTGATGTGTCATTGAATAGTTTAGGTTGTGTTTTGATGCAAGAAGGTAAATTAATAGCCTATGCTTCTAGACAGCTTAAACCACATGAAAATAATTACCCGATAAATGATTTAGAAGTAGTAGCTATTGTATTTACATTGAAAATCTAACAACATTATCTGTTTGGTGAAAAATGCCATATATTCATCGATCATAAAAGTTTAAAGTATTTGATGTCACAAAAATATTTGAATTTGAGACAACACAGATGGCTTGAACTATTGAAGGATTATGATTTGGTAATTGATTATCATCCGGAAAAAGCAAATGTAGTTGTTGATGCTCTGAGTAAAAAATCATTGTTTTCTCTACGAGCAATGAATACCCGATTGTCATTATCTGATGATGGTTCAATCTTGGCTGAGTTAAAAGCGAAACCAATGTTTCTACAGCAGATCTGTAAAGCTCAGAAAAGTGATAATGAGTTGCTAGCTAAACGGGTAAAATGTGTGACGACTTCTGATTCGGAATTTCAGGTAGGACCTGATGATTGTCTACTATTCTGAGGCAAAGTCTATGTATCGAAGAGTTTGTAGCTTGTACAGAAGATTATGCATGAAGCTCATAATGGTACTATGTCTGTTCATCCAGGGAGTAATAAAATGTATAATGATTTTAAAAAAATGTACCAGTGACCGGGAATTAAACGTGATATTTTTGAATTTGTGTCTAGATGTTTGATATGTCAGCAAGTTAAAGCTAAATATCAGGTACCTTCGGGATTGTTACAACCAGTAATGATACCGGAATAGGAATAGGAAGGAGTTACTATATACTTTGTATCAGGGTTACCCCTATCTCCAAAAAAGAAAGATGCCATAGGTTATCGTTGATCGCTTGACAAAGCCTGCACAGTTTATTCCAGTACGTATGGATTTCTCCCTGGATAGATTGGTTGAATTATATGTTTCTGAGATTGTTAGGCTACATAGAGTGACGGTCTTTATATTTCAGACAGAGATTCATGGTTTACATCTCGGTTTTGGAACAAGTTACAAGAAGCTCTAGGTACGCAATTACATTTCAGTACTACATTCCATCCCCAGACTGATGGTTAATCCGAACGTGTGATACAAATTCTAGAAGATATGCTTCGGTGTTGTGTTTTAGAATTTGAAGGTAATTGGGAAAGTATATTTCTTTAGTTGAATTTGCATTTAACAATAGCAATCAATCAAGCATTAAAATGACACCGTACGAAGCTCTGTATGGTCAAAAATGTAGAACTTCATTCTATTAGACTGAGCTCAGTGAGAAAAAGATACATGGAGTTGATTTGATTCATGAAACTGAAAAAAAGTGAAAGTGATCCAAGATAGTTTAAACGTAGCTTCTGATTGTCAGAAATCCTATGCGGATCTGAAACGTAAAGAAATAAAAGTTCAAGTTGGCGACAAAGTATTTCTGAAAGTTTCACCTTGGAAGAAAATTCTTCGGTTTAGTTGTAAAGGAAAACTAAGTCCAAGATTTATCGGGCCATATGGAATCACTGAAAGAATCAGACCTGTTGTGTACCAGTTGGCATTACCACCAGAACTTGATAGAATTCACAATGTTTTTCTTGTGTCTATGTTACGACGGTATAGGTCGGATCCTTCACATATTATCTCCCCGATAGAAGTTGAGATTCAGACTGACATGACTTATAGTGAGGAACCGATTAGAATTTTGGCACGTGAGACGAAAGAATTGAGAAATAAAAAGGTAGATTTAGTAAAAGTTCTCTGGAAAGGACACAGTATAGAAGAAGCTACCTGGGAACAATGGTAACAGCCCATTTTCAATGGAATCAGAACAGTGGTTTCAGGACCACAAATCTGAGTCCGAAAGAAATTTTATTTTAAAATTATTTTATGATCTACATTATAATTGAAATATCGTATGAAAATTTCATAGGGAAATTTTATTGGTTACATGTCTATTTAGATGGAAAGGACCAAATTGCATAAAATGCAAAATTTGAGTTCTAGTAGCTATAAGTATCAAATAGCTATGGAAATCAAAATTAGAGGACCTTATATGGCAAATAGACCATTTAGAGGAGTTAGTAGATAAGTATGGTTAGTCATCCATGAAAAATTAAATAAAGAAAAAGACTAAATTGGAAAGTAAAAGATGAAAAGATGATAAATAATAAAATAACATAAAATATCATCATTTTATCATCTTTCCTAAAATTAAATACATGGAAACTGTAGTTATGGATAGAGAGTTCAAGCAAACTATTTTGGCTTAATTAGGTATGAATTCTTGTCCCGTTTTCAGTAATTTTTATATTTTTGAGATTGTAATAGCTTAATCTAGCTATCTCGGGGATTAATTTGCAAAGTTATCAAAGTACTAGGGTTTTGCCATGGATGAGTATGCATGAATTATGAAGTTTTATGCTAGAAAATGAAAGGTTTTTAATAGATAAACAACTTTTGTAAAGAGAATTTTGATGAAATTATGATTTAGGGACTAAATTGAAAAGATGTAAAATTCATGGAAAAATTTTCAATTTTATGAAATACATGGACTGCTATTGTTACATGTAAAAATTGGCTTGGCTTGGAATAAGGATTAAATTGCATGAATTTCATTTTCCGAGCCTAGGGACGAAACCAGAATTAATTAAAAGTATAGGGGCAAAATGATAATTCTGCCTAAGATGTGAAATGGGTTGAATTGAATATGAATTGTATTGAGTTGATGTTAAATTCTTTCGTATAGATCCAGATAGATCAAAAATAGAGTTAGATCGTGGAAAAAAAAACTGTTGAATTAGTAGATTTTGTGTACACGAACAAATGGTCGAGGTAAGTTTGTGTAACTAAATTGTGTATGTTTATATGTTTGAAATTAATGTTGTATATGTGAATTGTATAAATCCCATATGTATGAAATTGATCACATATCTGATAATGCCGATAAAGATTAAGTCTCGTTAGGATAAATGAGATTCGAGGGATACAAGGTTCCCGAATTGGTTGTGGTCCTGCATATGTTGCAGACACACCATAGCTCGAAAGAGCGTCTCGTTAGTATCTCTCATGAGCATCCCAATATTTGGCCCTCTCGAGCTTCTTGTTATATGGTTCTTATGAGCTTTTTGTTAATAGCTCTTTGGAGCATCCCGATCGATTGTGGTCCTGTATGTGTTGTGGGCACACCACAGCTCTTATGTGTGTCCCGTTATATGGCTCTTCAGAGCTTCCCAATTAAAGGCTCTTTGTGAGCTTCCTAATTAATGGCTTTCTTGAGCTTCCCAATATGGCTCACTTGAACTTCTTGATATATGGCTATCTGGAGCTTTCTGATTAATGGTTCTTTGGAGCTACCCGTTATTGGCTCGCACGAGCTTCCTAGTTGTTGCTCTTATAAGCTTCCTGTTATACAGACTGGATAAGCTTCCCATTACATGGCTCACATGAGCTTCCCGTTATATGGCTCGAGAGAGAGCTTCCCATTGGTGTGCTCGTATAAGCATTTTCGAATATGAATTAACAATTTATAGCATTGTACACTTCATGTGTACTACCCTTGTATCCATCAATATTTTAAATGATTCAATGGGTAAATTTTCGATATAAGATGATATGAATTCAAGATGAATTACTATGGGAAATACTTGAAATACAAAGATATGATATGTACATGTTCATGGACACTTGGAAGTGATAAATGCATATATGTGGAAATTGAATATTGATAAGCTCATTCATGTTTCTTGGTATTTATGTGAATTACATGACTAACAAGCTTGATGAGGATATGTGTTTAGGCAATTGGCCAAATTGGTTTGAACATGTTTATTTGCTTACCTTAAATGTGAATAAATTGGTAAGTTAATTTCCTATTATACGAACTTACTAAGCATTAAATGCTTACTCTATTTTATTTCCTCTGTTTTATAGTAACCCAAAAGCTCGTTAAGGTTGGAAGCTGGTCGAAGCCACATCATACTATCAATCGCCTTTTTTTGGTATATTTATTAAATCAACTTTGGTATAATGGAATGTATAGGCTAATTTATCCATTGATGGCATGTAAATGTATTGTTGTGATTAGCCATTTGAATGGCTTATGTTTGATACATTTTGATATATATAAGTATATTGCCTTATCATGGTTAATATATGTCTTGGTATAATTTATTGATGGTTAACTTAAAGGCAAATTGTACATTGGTTTGAGTTGGTATGGTTGGTATAAATATGAATATATATATATGTAAGTGATCAAATTGTTTAAGTATGAATACTTGGTTATATATGATGATATGATATGCATAAGACTTGATTTTGGCTTGATTCAAATGTTTTATATTGGTTTCAGAATGTATTTAAGTGTTAATGTAGGTGGAAGACAAGTTTGGGTGAGAAATATGGCTAGGAAATGGCCTTATTTTGTCCACACGAGCAGAGACACAGGAATCTGTCTCAACTGTATGTGACACACGGCTTAGCACATGGGCGTGTGTTTTGGCCGTATGTCACCTGCATCTTAAAATTTTTAAAATAGAATGCTCAAAATTGATCATACGGCCTGGCACATAGGCGTGTGGCTTGGCCGTGTGACCTCTACACCTATTTAATGATGTTCACACGCCCTAGCACACGGGCGTGTGACTTGGCTGTGTGACCCAAGTCAGAGAGTTACATGGGTACGAACATATGATAGGACATGGTTGTGTGCTCTATTTTGAATGCCCACATGACCTGAGACACTGGCGTGTCACTTGGCCGTGTGAGCCACACGGGCGTGTCACTTGGCCATGTGAGCCACACGGCCTAACCACACAGGCGTGTGTCCCCTACACCTTGATAAAATTTTGAGATTTTGAGAAAAAATTTTTGAGTACCCGGTTGAGTCCCTAGTTGTTTTTAATGCATATTTTGGGCTTTGAAGGCTAATTTAAGGGGCAATATAATTCATTATGAATGATTTCTTATATGAATGTTAAATGTTATGAAATATATGTATTCGATCTGTAAATTTTGGTAATGTTTTGTAACTCTGTTTCAGCAACGGATACAGATTAGGGGTGTTACAGGAAAGATATGGTTAATTGATATATGTGTTTTGGTAGGTATAGGGCTTATTTGTTACTATGGTAATTTTATAATGTTATGAGTTGTGCGAATTTTGAATATGTTTAATGCCTTTTTGTTTTGGCTTGTAAATGTATATGGTATATGTGTATAGGGTTTGATGTCAATGAGGCCATTTTGTATGTTTGGATTTGCTGGTACCATTTGTATATATGTAGTCTGGTTTGGCTGGTTTGTGTTTAGACACTTTTGAATGCGGTCATTTGGTTATACCTAGCAAATTTGGTAAGTTGTGGTGGTATGGATTTAAAAAAGAATTGCTCATGATGTATCTATGTTATATGGTTAAAATGTGATATTGAAGTCTTATTCATGAATGGTCTTGTCGAATGAATTGTGGTGCATTTGAATGACACATTGGTTAGAACAAATAGGATAATTGAAATGGTATGTTTGTGTGTGTTTAGGTGTGTTAGGTTATGTGAATGTGTGGGAGGAAGGTATGTCTTAGTGTATAAGCATAGGCCTTTGAGTTATCTTGTTTTAGGGGATACATTTGGAGCATACAGCTTGAGACATGGGTTGTCACAGGACCGTGTGGCACATACAGTCTCCCCACACAGTCGTGTGTCATCTCATTTTCAAGTACAAGTTTCACACAGTTTGACACACATGGCCTGGGCTGTTTTGCAAATTTTCAAGTTTGGCCTGATATTTCTGATTTGTTTCAAATAAGTCCCTGATTGCTAGTAAACTCTTTTGAGAACCTTTTAGGCTCGATTTAAAGCCCGTAAAATTATTTATGCTATATTTAAGTGATTTTATCAAATGT
This sequence comes from Gossypium longicalyx, assembly GCA_025698465.1. Taxonomy (NCBI): domain Eukaryota; kingdom Viridiplantae; phylum Streptophyta; class Magnoliopsida; order Malvales; family Malvaceae; genus Gossypium; species Gossypium longicalyx. The sequence goes on from CM046995.1 coordinate 53,028,845, forward strand.
TAATATATAAATTGCATGTTGATCTCTTTTTTATGTTAAAGGTTCTGTATTGCACAATAATGCTGTATAACACTAATTAGACAATGGAGGCAGGTTAGGGGTGTTACAGTTCGCATTCTCTTCTTTGATTTTTTTATGATTGATTGACTCTTTGAATGAATGTGAATATTATAAAATTACCGTAGTATGCCATGCATTTATCGAAAGCATGTCATTTAGATTAGGTAAGAATGCCACTAGGACTATTGTATGATCATTTTTGAAATTTAAGATAAAAAAACCTTACATGTTTTTAAAATATTGAGTGAGAGAAGGTCTTTGAACAAGACCAACAGCCTCCATTGATGGTCCCTAAGTGATAGCATGATAAAGTTTCGAGCTGGCTCCTACCCTGGCCACACCCCAAGGTAAATTTTGTCATATGGGTTCACTAGATGGGATTTCCTTTTAATGAAAACTAGTAATCCATGACTTTCAGAAGGATTGTCCCAAGATGACTCACAAATGAGAGCATGTTCATGGTGGGTGTTGAGTCAATGGTTACAAACTCAAGATCATCTCTTATTAAATATTTTCCCAAGAAACGATATTTAAGCTAAAGATGATGGTCAAATATTAAATGGTCGTTAGGTCGTATGGAGTCTTAAGAATTAAGATTCACGAACTAATTGGATGTAATCCATGTTCTTACTAGTTATTCATGTGACCCCAAGGCGATATGGTTGATGGGTGTGAAATGATCATAGCAACAAAAAAATAATTTTTCAAGGTTTTAGTACAAGATGCATGCATCACATTGCCTTCTTGATATTGTGCTGAAATGAGAAATATTTGTTTAATATAAATTTAGTAATTAGTGAATCTTTATTTTTTTTTTTAAGTTCAAATATGCCTCATACTCCTCTTATTAGCATTCTTACTAAGAATAAAATTAATGGGGATAACTTTTGAGAATGGAAACAAAACTTGCTAATAGTTCTCAACTATGAGAAACACAAATTCGTTCTTGACGAAACGTGCCCTCCTAAAGCTCAACCCAAAACGAGAAACCGCTGGAGAGATTTTGACTCGATTGTTTGATGTTATATGTTAGTGAACATGAGTAGTGTGTTGCAAAAGCAACACAAGAATTTTTGTACTGCCAAAGAGATTATGACAAAGTTTGAGGATTTGCTCAAAGGCCATGTCGCATTAGCTCAACAATTCGCTATTACAAATTTGATAAATTCTCAGTAGAAACCTGGTACTCTAATCAAAGAACATATGCTTAAGCTTATGGAGTTTTTTTTGGAAGCGAAAGAAAATTGGGCTGAACTAGACATGAACACTCAGATTGAAATAGTGTTCAAATCATTAACCAAGGAGTTTGTTGGTTTTAGGGCTGCTTAAAACTTGGGGAACAAGGCGTTTACCTTGACTCAGCTCATGAAGGAATTACAATCCTATGAGTTGATGCTGAATGGTGGTAAGCGGGTTCATGAGAAACCTGAAGCAAACTTAGCTATGGGCCCATTGTCCTCTAAGGGAAGTAAAAAACTAAAGGAAAAAAGAAATCGACTAAGTCTTCGGTTCTACCTCATGTGGTTAGGAAGAAAGCTAAGGAGTCAAAAAATCCTAAAAAGGTCAAATGTTCCTTCTGCAATAAGAAATGTAATTTCAAATCAAACTGCAATGAGTATTTCAATTACCTAGCCAAAAAGGGAAAAGGTATGGAACTCTTTGTAGTTAAAGCTTTCTTAGTGGAAGAATCAATGGACAATTGGGTTATTGATTCTAAAGCCACTAACCATATGTGTGTTTCTTTATAAAGATTCAACAAAATGAGAAGTCTATGTGACAAGACCCTCTCTCTGCAGACTGGAGATAGGAGCTATGTTTTAGCCGAAGCAATGGGAGAAGTTATTTTAAACTTTAATAATTTTAGGGAAATTATTTTATAGAGCATGTTTTATGTACCTCATTTTAAGAGGAATTTAATTTCTATAGCATGTTTATTTTATGACAGTTATACCGTGACATTCAATAAATGGATTTCTATTCACAGAAATCATTCTTTAATCTGTAATGGATAGATGGAAAACAATATCTACTTTATCAAACAAAATAACTACCCGATACTTCTGATCTACAATAATTTGATCTATCAGATTAAACTAGTTTTCACATTTAAGGAGCTTGAATACAAGCATTTTCGTTATGTTTTTGGTTTAGTTTCTTTAGTTTTGTTTACATTCAATAAAATGTGCTCATCGAGTCTTTTATTTACCTTAAGGGTCAAATGAGGCCTAAGGTAGAGCTGATGTACTTTATGAGTGTGCAGGAGACCATTAGAGGACATTTTGGGTCAATACTAGACTCTACGTTACAACATGAGGGATCCAATGTCGCAACATAGAGAGTAAAATAGAAAAAGTGAGAAACTGCCTTCAATGTGTAACATCCCGATTTTGGGCCTAGTCGAAACACTGGTTTCGAGACAACAAATCTAAAGTTAGAGAAATCATTTTATTATTATTTTGGTGTTATAGCATGATTATATTAGTGCATGAAAAATTTGGTGCATTAATTTTAGCGTTTGTGAGCCTAATTGCAACAAAAGAACTAAATTGTATAAGGGGAAAAGTTGTGATTTGCTAGCCAAAGGTGTTATATAGATAGTGAGCCATAATTGGAGGCCTTTAAAGTGCAATATATAGATAGTGACCCATAATTGGAGGCCTTTAAAGTGCAATTAGACCCCCTTAAAGAGGCATGGCCGACCATAGGGACAAGAAAATCAATGGGTCAAATGGTTAGGTAAATTGATGACATAATGTATGATAAAATAATACCCTAAGAGACTAGCCTCCATCTTTTCATTTTTTCTTTCTCCTCCACCGAAATTTTCAGCCATTCTAAGGGTTTTGGAAGCTTGAACTTTCAGTCATTCATATCTCTCTCAAGTATGTGATTTATATGCCCATTTTTTTATAATTTTGGTACTTTTGGAACCCTTATGGCATGAGCTAGCTAAGGGGGGACCATTTTGCAAAATGGTTGATAGTCTAGGGATTTTCCATGAAATGATTTATGATGTTTGCTAAGTTTTTGTGGAAGAAAATGAATCTTAGTTGTGTATTAAACAACTTTCGTGAAAGAACTTCTCATGAGAACCCTATTAGAACCATTTTGTAAAGTTTGTAAAATGGATAGTAATGTGGTGAAATAATGGGAATTTTGGGTCACTATAAGAGTAAAAAAGGGTTCAACTAGGCTTAAGATTTGAAGAAATTCGATAAAAATTGATTTACGAGCCCAAGGGTGAAATCATAATTTTTGTAAAAGTCTAAAGGCAAAATGGTCAATTTTTCCAAATTATATATTGTCGATGTTTTTATTAATATGGTGATTAAATGAGTGAATTTTTATCATTTTAGACCAAGAAAGATGAAAACCGTACTTGGACCGGGGTAAAGCCAGACAAGTAGAGTAAATCGTCTAGTCACCTACATTTTGTAATCCGAGGTAAGTTGTATGTTAATAATGCAACTATATTGCTATAATGTGTGATTGAATTGATATTGCATATATTGTTTAATTGTGATTATGAGAATGCATGTCGAGAAATTAATGTAGTAAAGGCTTTCGGTTGAACATTTGGAATAGACTCGGATATTCATACCATGACGTTGGATGGTATGTGAGCCAGTGTAAGTTATGTCTAGGACATGCATCAGCCACATTATGAGAGCCAGTGTAAGACATGTAACAGCCCAATTTAGACCCTAATCGGGATGGTGGTTTCGAGACCATGAATTCAAGTTAGAAAAATATTTAAAAATTATTTTATGTGTTTATTATGTGTGAATTTGTGTGTGTGAAATTTTCGTGCTTTAATTATGCCGTTTGAGTGCCCGATTAAATAAAAGGACTTAATTGCGTAAAATGAAAATTTGATGGTTAATTGTAAAAGGGCCAAATTGTTGTTGTCTTTTTAAATTGAGGTATTTATGTTGCAATTTGACCATATAGATTAGTCATGGATAGTAATGGCCATGATTTATAATGGTTTTATATTTTATAATAAAGGTTAAATAGGTAAATTAAATAATATGTTAATATATGTTATAATATAACATAATTAAAATAACTTTGTTCATACTTTTCTTGTGACCGAATAATAAAAAGAAAGAAAAGAATAAAAGCTTAGGGTATTCGGCCATTCTCAAGCTTGATTCAAGGTGAGTTCTAGCTCGGTTTTTGATAATTTTTACGTTTTTGAGATCGTTGCAGTGTAATGTACAAAGCCCATGCTTGAATTTCTGATTTTGATGAATATTTTGAGTTATGCCATTGATGAATATTTGATTTTTGTGATGTTAGTTGATGAAATATGAAAGATATGTTTTGGATTAATACGTTTTGTATTGGAATTTTTGATGATTTTGAGTAATTAAGACTAAATTGCAAAAATAATAAATTGAGGGACTAAAATGTGAAATAAATGAAATATATGGACTTGTATGAACATGGGTAATATTCGGCCTAAGCATGGTATGTGCAAATTTTTCATGTTTTGTGTTTTGTGCAATTTGGACTAAATTGTAAAAAGTGTAAAATGTCAAGGGTAAAATAGTAATTTGCCCATTTATGTGTTTTTGGACTAAATTGAGTGAAAATATGTTTGAATGAGTTTAATTTGAATATGTTTAGATCAAGAACCAAAGAAATCGGATTTGGATTGGTGGAAAACTAAGGTTGTCGACTAGTCGTTCCGTTCCAATTTTCATCGTCCGAGGTAAGTTTATAAGCAAATACGTGTTGTTAATTTTGAATAAATATGAGATTTATATGCTGAAATGAAATATATGATCTTATATATATGTTGGCCTTATGCAAATAAGCTTGGGAATTATGTTTACAAAATTGTCTCGATCAAGTTAAGACGTCCGAAAGCCCGTATGAACCTTAGGAATAGCTAAGATACATATGTCATGACATAAGATTCCTGATATGTGTTCTCAAGTAAGACCACGTCTGGGACGTTGGCATCGATATGTGGTTACGAGTAAGACCATGTCTGGGACATCGGCATCGTATTTGATTCGTGTAAGACCCTATATGGGACAGTGGCATCGATGTGAGATAGCATGTAAGACCACGTTTGGGACGTTGGCATTGTATGGTATATGTGATTATTCGAGTATCCTTTTCAATTCCGAATGGTTCAACGGGCAATGATAAGTTATGAATGAAGGTGTAAAACGAGCTAAAACGATCAGGTATGAGTTAGTTGATTACCTATTTGAAAATAAGGTAAGTTGGCCATTTGATATGTGATGCAAATTATATAAGTTATTAATGTGAACATATGTACACTTGCAAAGTATATTCGGCTATAGGTTACGTATATATATATATGTGATGTTGTATTTTGGTTCATAAGTACATGTATACCTATGTGAACACATTCGGTTATATAATGATGTTATGTCTTTGAAATTTAATAATACTTTGGATGTGTATATATATACAATCAGTGATATTTATGAAAGCATAAGTTAAATGAAATGTTGAGCTTGATATTATATGTAACTATGATAGTATAACTTGGTTTGGTTAAAATAAGTTGATAATGTTATTGTGTTGTTATTTGCTTATGACTTCCTAAGCTTAAATAGCTTACTGTGTGTTATGTTTACCTCTGTTTTATAGGTTTCGAGATCTAGTTACGAGCTCAAGGATTGTCAGCAAAGTCTATCAGACTATTGACTGTCTTTGGTATTTTATAAGCTGAATTTTCGAAACTATGGCATGTATAGGCTGGATTATATTTTGAAATGTTTGATTTTGGTTAATGTAATCATGAGCCATGCGAAAATTGCTTATTACTTTGTTATGTTCGGATTTAATGCTTCGTTTTGATGATGGTCATGTTTGATTTTGATGTTTAGCTATTGCTTATATGTATATATATTTATATGTGAATCTTGGTTGATATGCTTTAATAAGGTTTTGTTATGTGACTTAATATTAATGCGTTCATGCATTCGGTTTTGGCATAAGAATGTTAACAGGGTATATTATGGCAGGTATGTTTTATGATATATTTGAAATGTAAATTAGGTATGATATGAAATGTTGTGGATAGATTTTTTTGTCAAATAAATATGTATGTTATATATATATGATGAGCTTGGTTTTGGTCATTCGGTATTGGTAATTATGGATGTATATGTGATTGATTTGGCGATGGTTTATGCAAAGATGAAATATACATGTGAAATTAGTTGTTATGTTCGGTTAAAATATTATACATGATTTGGTATTAAAGGATATTGGTTATAATCAAGTTGGTGATTCGGCACTTGTGCATATATACCCATATATATATATATATATATATACTTTTTCACATGATATATTGGTATGATATATATATTCTCAAGGTATATATAAATGTGTGGTGGTTAGTTATGTATTTTGGTTGGAGTAATTAATGGATGCGTATTAAGTTATAGTATGTAATGCGTTAGTTATAAAAATGCATGTCATTTATATGTGGCATATTGGCATATGTTTATGGTTTAAAATAATTATATGTATGGCTATATAAATTCGTTAGTTATTTGAAAATTAATGAATATGTACAAGTAAATTTTGTTAGCTGAATAGATCAGAGATGAAATGGGTTTTATGTATGACATTTGGTAATGTTGGTTTTGTTTATAAATTTGGGTTATTAAGTTGTATAGATATGATATGAATTATTTGAATGTGATGATACTGATTAATTAAATGAGGTTTGAATGGTTGGATTTATGCGCGTAAGTTTATGGAATATGAAATTGATATGCTTGTTAACTTTAACTTATTTTTTACTTTTTTATATATACATAAATGAAATAAAATTTGTTTGATTCATAGTTATATTTTCGAATACCATATTTATTAAATAACTATATGATTCGATTGTTGGTAATCATGGAGTAAGTACAATTTGTTGTTAGTATGTGCATAAGCAGTAGCTATGAAATTGTTTTGATTTTCAGTTAATAAGTGGGTTGGTTGGATATGCTCGGTATATGATATGTATTTGTAATTAAAATTTGAAATCTTAAATAAGATGAGAGTATTAATGTGATTGATTCACGAAGCATAAATTGTTTTAATTGCCTGTTTTGAGTTGTGTTTTGATCAGTAATGCCTCGTAACCCTAATCTGGCGATGGATACGGGTTAGGGGTGTTACAAGACATGTTTGGGACATGCATCGGTATTGAAACGAGAAATAGTGTATGACATGTCTGGGACATACATCGACATTGAGACGAGAGCTAGTGTAAGACATGTCTAGGACATGCATCGGCCTCGGGATGTATAAGCTAGTGTAAGATCTATCTGGGACATGGCATTAACTTATTGCATTTCAGTGTAAGACCTATCTGGGACATGGCATCGACACCAGTAGATGAGAGCCAGTGTAAGACCTGTCTGGGACATAGCATCAGCCTCGATATATGGAAGTCAGTGTAAGACCTGTCTGGGCACGGCATCGACTTTAATGTGCTAGCCAATGTAAGCCCATGTCTGAGACATGGCGTCGGCATCTTATCCCATGTTCGGGATTATTGAGTATCCAATAATATTCCAAATGGTTCGACGAAAGATTTATGTTTTATATCGAAATGAGAAAAGTTATGACCATGTGGTGAGTGGTACAGGTACTTATTTGATATGCATGAGATGTGGACTCAATACATGCCATATGAATTGTATTGGATGATGATGAGTAAGTTGTACTTATGTCTAGTTATGGTATTCATGAACAAGCTAGGAAAGATTATGAGCATATTGTTCTACAATAATTAGTTGATGTTTATTTTCATGCAACTTACTAAGCTTTATGCTTACCTTATTTCCTTTCCATTTTCTTATAGTGCTGCCAAAGTAGCTCGAGAATCATTGCCTACGTCGGAGACTATCACTTGAAGCACTCGATATAGTGAGTTCTTTTGTTTTGATTATGGCATGTATAGGATCTTGACTTTTGAGTTTTGCGACATTGTTAATTGGTCAAATGTGTTGGCTTATTTTAATATTTGACTCATTTTGTATAAGGCCATGAATGATGGCTAATATTGAAAGTTTCTATATGAATACAAAAAGGTCTTTCATGAATGTGAAATGTGGATAAGCCATAGTTATGGTTGCTTGGTTGAGGAATTATGTTATGTTAGACTTTGGTATGTTGGATTGTGTTTCAGGGTGGTAAAGGGCTTCGTAGAAAGCCGTATATTGTCCACAGGGGTAGACACACGGGCGTGTGTCTAGGCCGTGTATGACACACGGCTAGCCCCATGGGCGTGTTGTTCGACCGTGTGTCCCTTGCACCTCGAATTTGCAAGTTAGTATGCATGGTAGTAAACACACGGGCCGAGACACGGCCGTTTGTCTTAGGCATGTGGAGGACACGGCCTCTGGACACGGGCGTGCGCCTTGGCCATGTGCCCTTAATTTGTTGCTGACGTCAGAAATAGAATGTCCAGGTTTTTAGACACGGGCGTCTCATGGCTGTGTGAGGGACACGGGCCATGGACACGGTCGTGTGTCAGGCCGTGTGAAACCCCCTGTAGGTTCAAATTTGGAATTTAATTCACACGAGCTCGGGAACGGGCGTGTCCCCTTATGCTTAGGCCGTGTGAACCACACGGGTTTTTGGCATGACCAGGTCAACAGCGCCACACGGGCGTGTACCCTGTTTCAGGTGACTTTTTCCAAAGTTTTCATAAGCGATTGAACTAATCCCAGACTGTTCCCAAAGTATGATTTGGGCCTTGTAGACCCATATTAGGAATCAACAGATTATGAAAGGAAAGTTTTAATTTGACCTAGTTTTTACATTTCAGAAAAGAATGAATGCATGCGTTTAAGTCAGGTAATGCCTCGTGCCCAACTCCGATCTTAGACTTGGGTAAGGGGTGTCACACAATGTCACGACATAGGCTGAGCGTGTCACGACATACCCTTGAAGATGGCTACAAAGGAACATGTTGGTTGCTATGTCACGACACAGGTCTTGGTATGTCGCAACATCAACTCTATGACAGGAATAAAACATAAAACAGTGGCATTTTAGTTTGCACAATTAAACTTTAAGCTCAGGAACGTTAGCTAACCTTGGGTGAAGGACGGCGACCACCTGAAAGCTATAAATAGGCCTATTTAGCACATGCAAAATACATCTTAGTTTAACCTAGTTTTCTTTCGTTAAATTTAGTTTTGTTTCCTTTCTTATGATTTCCTAGTTTTAGTTATTTGCTTTCTTCAAGAGATCTGATTATAAAGGAGATCAACTTCTATGGATTCATGCTTATTATCAATATCAATCAGGCTTTTCTTAAACTCTCTATTTCAATCCATTTCCCTATTGTTAATTCTTACATTTATTTTGTGTTGTTTATGAAAGCCACGAGGAACTAATCCTTCTATGGGGGATTAGCGAGTGGAAGCATGAGTTATTAACTATTTTGTAGGGTTACTTAATGGATCAATTGTTTGGGAAAGGAATAACGTTAAACAAACCCTAGGCCTGATAACCCTAAGAAGTCATCAAGGTGGGAATTAACCCAAAATTGGTATTGCCCATCTATGAACACTTTTACCCAAACTAGTCTGGATTGTAAGGTCGGAAGATAAGTAGTTCTTGTTGACTCGTTATGTTAGTGGAAGATCGAAAGATCCTACTTGACGAAGAACCCGAGATGACAAGTGATTGAGATTGCTGAAGCAAGCTAATCACCCACCTTCAGATTTGATTCACTTTATTTGTTTCTATCTCTTGTAATTTTACTTTTTTTATGTTATTTTATTTCCTTAGTTTAAGAAACCATAAAATTATCTCTTCTTTTACTTTCATACTATAACTAACTTAATGTATTAATTAGATCTTTAATTGTTTAGGTTAAGATTGATTTAGTACTCGCCTCCCTTGGGTATGATCATCAGAGTACTTACCTGCATCATTGTAAAATCTATATTACAACTCGACCTGTATACTTGCAAATACCGCCTCGTAATTCTTCATTCTATTACAATATTCACACTCTGGTTGTTAGTACGTCTGGAGGCGGTCAGCTTCAAACTGAAATAGTGAATAAAAAGCTTAAATCTTCTCACCCTAATGAGAAGTACCTATGGCACTTAAAACTTGGTCATATTAACCAAGAAAGAATCACTAGACTCGTGAAAGATGGACCTTTAAGTATGCTTAAGGAAGTTAGTCTTCCACAATGTGAATCTTGCTTGAAAAGTAAAATTATTTAGAGGTTTTTTAATGTGAAAGGAACAAGGGCCAACCAACCTTTAGAACTTGTACACACTGATGTATGTGTGAGCATCATTTCTTGAGGAAGTTATGATTATTACGTTGCTTTTATTGACGACTATTCTCGATATGGATATGTGTATCAAATGCACCACAAAAGCAAAACTTTTGATAAATTTCAAGAGTTTTGTGTGGAATTGGAAAAGTAATTAGGTTTATCCATAAAGAATCTTTGGTCTAGCTGAGGTGTGGAGTACTTGTCTGACGAGTTCTTAGAATACCTCATAGAGAATGAGCTTTTATCCCAAATGATTGCACTGAGTACTCCACAACAAAATGGTGTAGTAGAGAGAAGGAATAGAACCTTGCTTGACATGGTTCGTTCAATGTTAAGCTATTCACAACTCCCTACTTCCTTCTAGGGATATACAATACAAATAGCTTGCTATATTCTGAATGATGTGTCAACCAAGTCTGCTTGTAAGACACCTTATGAATTGTGGCATGGAAAGAAGCCTGCTCTAAATCACTTTAGAATATGGGGTTTTCCAATAAACATTCTAGATAATGATGCAAAGAAGTTGGATGCATGGACAAAATTGTGCATGTTTATAAGATATCCAAAAGGAAAAAATTGAGGATTAGTTTACAACTCAAAAGATAATATGATTAAAGTTTCTACTAATGCTACTTTCCTCGAGGAAAGCTACATGGATAATTTTAAGCCTCAGAGTAAAGTGGTACTTAAGGAACTTTCGGGAGTGGTAGAATAATCACCAAGTTTAATTCTCGAGAAAGTTATAAAATGACCTGCAAACGATCAAGAACATAGGGGAATCCATCGTAGTGTGGGAGTTTCCAAGAAACCAGACTTCTTCATCTATGATGGTAGTATTTATAATACGGAAACCAATAATGAGGATGATGATCCACTCACTTACAAGGAGGCTATGCAGGACATTGATTCCAAGCTCTGAAAATAGGCCATGAATGTTGAGATGGATTCTATGAAACCCAATACGGTGTGGGAACTTGTAGACTTACCAATTGGAATTAAACCTATAGGGTGTAAGTGGATCTACAAGAGAAAGAGAAATGTAGAAGGGAAAGCGGAAACACACAAAGCTAGACTTGTAGGGAAAGCCTACACACAAAAAGAAGACACCAATTACTATGAGACCTCTCTGGTAGCCATGCTCAAGTCTATCTGCATACTTTTATCCATTGCTGCTACTCTCAACTATGAGATCTGGAAAATGGATGTCAAGACAGAAATCTTGGATGACTATCTTGATGAGACCATTTACATGACTCAACCCACTGGCTATGTTGTCAAATGAAGGGAGTAGAAAATTTGCAAACTGCTAAGTTTCATTTATGAACTTAAGCAGGCGTCCCACTCATGGAATAAAATATTTGATCAAACGATTAAGACTTTTGGATTTGACAAAAACACTAATGAACCTTGTAACACCCCTAACCAGTATCCGTCGGTGGAAAGGGGTCAGCGAAAAGGGGTTACGAGGGATTACCAAACTAAACACAACTTTCGGACATTCATGGATATACATAGAAATTAATTATCTTAATACATCACATTTGAATAAATACTAAACCAAACTAAATTTTACAGGTTACAGATAAATTAAATAACATTCCACCGTAATCGTTATCAAAAGGCCGAATATAAGCTTATGGATTAAAACATATCATTACACATTATTTAAAACCATACATACATGCAACCTTATTATAAGTCTTATCTCAACCAACTTACTTATTAAAAACCTAAGTTACTATTCATATGGTCATTCATTAAAACTTTAGTTGAATATATATAACATGCAAAAATACATATGTCTTATTTGATGTCAACTTCCATTATTCTCTATCACTTTACACGCATGAAACATTTCCAAGAACTAAACCAAATAATCAAACATATTATTATCACTTATCAAGCAAAGTAACAGTAGCCATGTTCCAAAACCAATTCAACATTCACATATTCGACTAAATATATATGTATCCATATATCCAAAACAATCCACTTTTAATATCAAATACATGTTATCCCAATTTACTTAACATCCACCGAAAACTAATTCACCTTATTGCTGAATCAAAACATGGTTGTTTCACATGCTATTCACACACCTAAAGTCATATTTAAAATCAATGATCAAAGACATATAAATATTATCCTTACCTACTTCATCACATAACCAAATATCAATACTTCAAATCATAGCCATTTACCTAATATATCCCATTTATATATCAAGCATATCATTCAACAAAATATCCAACCACAATTTCACATCAAACCAATTATACCAATCACATATACTGTGGCATAACTTTATCAACATTAACAATATATTAACCATGGTTCACACTTAAACACCTATAATAGTCGCAACATCAAAACCACAACCAAACATGTCCATAGCATATTCAAACTTAAAACCAAACTTAACATGAATAAACAAGCCATTTTCGCATGGCTTATATACATACAAACCAAAATCCAACATTTAAAAAGTATGTTCCAGCCTATACATGCCATAGTTCAAGTTCAACTATATAAATACCGAAGCAATGGATAGTGTGATGAACTTTGCTAACGATCCCTGAGCTCGTAACTTGAATCCAAAATCTATAAAATAGAGTAAATGAAAACACACAGAGTAAGCTAACTCAGCTTAGTAAGCCTTAAGCAAATTAAACAATTAATGCATAATAACATCTCAATACTAAATCATTTCAATCAAATAAATCAACTTATGCATTTATAATCACATTTAATTTCAAGCTTTTAATTCCATACATATATAACATATACTTTCATAGAACAATTTCTCCTTAGCCGAATGCTCATATAATCAAAAACTTAATTATCATCAGACCTTCAAAATCAAGATGTCAATATATAACCAAATGTACATACACTCATATACACAAGCTCAAAAATCGTAATATAAAATCATGTACATGAACTATCCATATGGCCAAATAAACAAGGTTTTGTATACACATATTCAAAGACCAAATCCATAATATTCATATCATTCGATCATAAGACCGAATACACATACCATGATCACATATATACTTCATTTGCATCACACATGATTTGTAACAAATAATCAAGTTACTTACTTTATTTTAAGTAGGTAACAAGTTAATTCATACCTGGCCATTTAGCTCGTTTAACGTATTCAAATACCACATCAGCATGAAGTCTTTTAGGCATAAACTTATAATAAATCACTGGCATAAAGCCTGTTAGGCCTAAGCCTGTATCACACACCGACACATGGCCTGCTAAACTCAAAGTTTGATTTTATACACTGGCAATAAGCCTACTATGCATAAAGCCTGATTTAATTCACCAGCACAAGGCTTGCTAGGCTTAAAGCCTGAATATCACTATTATAAAGTTCTCTCATAAACAATTCATATATCGAAACTTCTAGATATTCCATATAGTTCATATGGACTTTCAAATGTTATAACTCGGTCGAATTAAACTCAAATACATTATTTTCATGCTTAATCATATTCAGCTAACTCTACTATAAATCTATAAATTCCAAATCAGCATATTAAACTATTTTACATTCAAAATAAATGATGTTTAATCGCTTAAAGACTTACCTCGGACAATGAAAAATCAGTACGGATCGACTAGTCGACAACTTTAGTTTTCCCCCGATCTAAATTTGATTTTCTCTTTTCTTAATCTAATTTAATATAAATTAAACTTATTAAATCAAATATTCAACCAAATTCATCCAAAAACACACAAATGGAAGAATTACACTTTTACCCCTGATATTTCACATTTTTTACAATTTACTCCCTATTGCATAAAACACAAAATATGCAAAATCTCACAACAACATAGTTAGGCCGAATCTTCCTTATACTCATAATAGTCCATATATTTCATTTATTTCACATTTTAGTCCCTTAATTTATTATTTTTACAATTTAGTCCTAATTACTCAAAATCATCAAAAACTCCAATACAAAACATGTTAATCTAAAACATATCTTTAATATCTCATCATCAAACATCACAAAAAACAAATATTCATCAATGGCATAACTCAAAACATTCATCAAAATCAAAAATTCTAGCATGGGTCGGATGGTATTTGAAGCAACGATCTCAAAAACGTAAAACTCATCAAAAACCGAAACCAAACTAACCTTGAATTTGAATCAACAATGGCCGAATACCTAGCTTTCTCTTTTTATTTTCTTTTTTTTCTAGTTTCGGCCAAAAATAATGAATATAAACATGGCTTATTTTATGATATATTTTATATTATATTAGTTTATATTATTAGTTTACTAAATTAACCTTAATGAAATAATATAAAAATCTTATAACACATGTCTATTACCATCCAACCAATAGACTAATGGGATATTTACAACATAAATACTCCAATTTAAAAATCCACTAACAATTTGGCCCTTATGCTTTAAACTATCAAGTTTTCAATTTATGCGATTAAGTCCTTTTGTTAAATTAAGCACACAAACGATCAAATTTTCATACAAAACTTTCACACATGCAAGTTCACATATAATAAACAGAGAAAATAATATTTAAATATTTTTTTGACTCAGATTCATGGTCCCAAAACCACCGTTCTGACTAGGGTCTAAATCGGGTTGTTACAACTCTCCCCCTTAAGGATTTTCGTCCCCGAAAATCTTACTGGTGAAAAGGTTTGACTAGCATTCTCTCATTGCATCTTCGTACTCGAGAATGCAGCATCTCAACATATTCTCAAGTAGCTGAATGATTCGCTCGAACTAACCATCTGTCTGGGGATGAAAAGTAGTGTTAAAATGCAGTTTAGTACCTAATGCATCTTGCAATTTCTTCCAAAACCATGATGTAAACCTCGGATCTCTATTCGACACAATAGAAATAGGTACTCTGCGTAGTCTCACAATCTGAGAAACATATAACTCAGCAAGTTTATCGAGCGAATAATCTATACGAACCGGAACAAAGTGAGCCGATTTAGTCAATCTATCCACAATAACCCAGATTGCATCTTTTTTGCTCGGTGTCTTCGGTAAACCAGATACAAAATCTATCGTGACTCTGTCCCATTTCCATTCAGGTATCATGATCAGCTAAAGCAATCCAGAAGGTACCTGGTGTTTGGGTTTTACTTGTTGACAGACTAGACATTTCAAAACAAAGTCAGATATGTCTCGTTTCATACCATGCGACTAATAAAGCTGTTTCAAATCATTATACATCTTCGTACTACCTGGGTGAACAGATAACCGACTATTGTGAGCTTCATTTAAAATCATTTGAATCAACTCTGAATTCCTCGTGACATATATTCAATTTTTGAATCTTAAATAGTCATCAGCATCAACTCGAAACTCTGAATCAGCATTTAAATCATATTGAGCTCCTTTTGCTATAAATTCATTATCAACCTTCTAAGCATCACAAATTTGTTGAATAAATAATGGCCTTGCTTTTAATTCAGCTATTGTCGAACCATCATCAGACATAGTCATATGCGCATTCATTGCACGCAAAGCAAACAGTGATTTTCAGCTTAGAGCATCAGCAACAACATTAGCCTTTCCTGGGTGATAGTCAATCACAAGCTCGTAGTCTTTTAGTAATTCTAACCATCGATGTTGTCTCAAATTCAGATCTTTCTGAGTCATCAAATATTTCAAACTTTTGTGATTGGAATAAACATGACATTTTTCACCGAACAGATAGTGGCGCCATATTTTCAACACAAACACAATAGCTGCCAATTCTAGGTCATGTGTCGGATAGTTCTTTTCATGGGGCTTCAACTGTCTCGAGGCATAAGCTATAACTCTGCCTTCCTGCATCAATACACAGCCCAAACCATTTAAATATGCATCACTATAGATAACAAATTCTTTACCCGATTCTGGCTGAATTAGCACTAGAGCTTCGGTCAAAAGAGTTTTCAACTGATCAAAACTTTTCTGCCACTTTTCTGACCAGTCGAACTTAACATCTTTTTGTAATAGCTTCGTCATCAGTGTAACAGCCCGATTTAGATCCTAATCAAAACAGTGGTTTCGGGACTACGAATCCGAGTCAAAAAAATATTTAAAAAATATTTTCTGTGTTTATTTTGTGTGAATTTATATCTGTGAAATTTTTGTGGTTTAGTTTTATCGTTTGAGTGTCCGATTAAATAAAAGGACTTAATCGCGTAAATTGAAAATTTGGTAGTTTAATTTGTAAAGGGCTGATTTGTTAATGGCTTTCTAAATTGGAGTATTTATGTTGTAAATAATCCATTAGCACATTGTTTGGATGGTAAAAGACATATATTATATGATTTTATTATTATTTCATTAAGGTTATTCAAGTAATTTAGTTAATAAACATATATTAGTTAAAAATAAAGTTATCAAATTCATTTTATTTCATTTCTTCTTCATTGCCGAAACTAAAAAAAAGAAAAATAAAAAGAGAAACCTAGGGTTCGGCCATTTTTAAGCTCAATCAAGGTGTATGTGTTTAGCTCGATTTTTAATAATTTCTACGTTTTTGAGATCGTTGCTTCGAGTACTACAAAACCCATGCTTGAATTTTTTATTTTGATGAATATTTTGAGTTGTGTCATTTTTGATAGATTGTGATTTTTGTTGTTTGATGATGAAATATGAAAGATATGTTTTAGATTAACATGTTTTGTATTGGAGTTTTTGATGATTTTGAGTAATTAGGACTAAATTGCAAAAATAATAATTTAAGGGACTAAAATGTAAAACAAATGAAATATATGGACTTTTATAACCATGGGTAAATTTTGGCCCAATATGGGTATAGGGAAATTTTGCATATTTTGTGTTCTGTGAAATAGGGACTAAATTGTAAAAATAGTAAATGTCAGGGGTAAAATGGTTATTTGCCCATTTATGTGTTTCAGACTAAATTGAATGAAAATATGTTTGAATGAGCTTAATTTGAATATGTTTAGACCAAGAACCAAAAAAATCGGATTTGGACCAGAGGAAAACGAAAGTCGTCGATTAGCTACCCTGTTCCATTTTATAACGTCCAAGCTAAGTTTATAAGCAAATAGACGTGCCTAATTGTAGTTAAATGCTATATATATGCTGGTATGTGATGTATGAATTTACACATGTAATTGCTGAATGTGTATAAGTTTGGTAACCCTGTTCAAACATTCATTTCGATCGAGGTACGATGTCCGAAAGTCCCGTATGAACCTTAGGAATAGTTGGATACATATGTCATGACATAGAATTCTGACTTATGTGTGCGAGTAAGACCATGGCATCGATATGTGATTTCGATATACGTGTGTGAGTAAGACTCTGTCTGGGACAGTGGCATCGGTATGTGGTTACATGTAAGACCACGTCTGGGACGTTGGCATATAATATGAACTTTATATGTTGAATCTAAATGTGTTATAATATTATAAGTTAACTTGGTTTAATTTGGTTATTAATTTTATTGAGTTGTTTATTTGCTTATAACTTACTAAACTATAAAAGCTTACTCTGTGTGTTCATATCTCTTTGTTTATAGATTTTTGGAGTCAAGCTACAAGCTCAGGGACTGTCAGCAAAGTTCATCACACTATCAGCTATTTTGGTACCTTTATAAGTCAAACTCGAATTATGGCATGTATAGGTTGGAATGCATTTTGGAAATGTCGAACTTTGGTTTTGTATAAAATCCATGCGAAAATGGCTTATTTCTATGCTTGAATTCGGTTCTGGTATGATAATGGTTTAAAACCATTTTGATTAATATGCAATGTGCCATGAATGAATATAGTTTGTGTTATGCTTTTGAATGTTGAATTTGGTTAATGACTTTGCATGAGGTATGGAAAAGTCAATCGTAAGTATGTTTGGTTGTTTTGGATGTGCTTCACACTAAGATATGGTATTTATGTGGACATGCCTATTATGCTCAGTTGAATTTAGTATGTTCTTAGTATCAATGTTTAATGAGTTTAATTATGCAAATTCAATGATGTGAATTTTGGTTTTGTATGTGTTTTAAATTAGTATGTTTCAGCTAAGCAAGATAATAAGCAATGAAAAATGTCCCATATTTATTTTGGTTAATCGTTTTAGAATATGTTCAAATGTTAAGTGTGACCTTGGTTTTAGGGTAAATGCGCACCATGCATATATACATATTTATATTGATTAGGTTATATATAAATGTTTGGTCTTGTATTGAATCTATATCGAGGGCGTAACTAAAATACATAACATTTGTGATGATGACATATATATTCGGCCATATGGTTTATTGTGAATGTAATTGAGTTAATGTAAATTATGAAATTAATAGGTAAAGAGAAAGACATATGCGTGATAGAAATTTTGGTGTTCATTTATTGAATTAAGTTAAGACGTGCGTATATGACATTTGGTCTTGTTATATTAATTATGTTTTTATGTGCCTTTTATGTGTGTGAAGGTGTACATATTTATGGGTGCTTTATACCTAAGTATATGACTATATGAATTTGCTAATTAATTTTAAGTTGTGAATGTGTATAATGATATACATTTATTAGCCGATTAGACCAAGAAAGAAAGTGATTTGACTTATAACCAAATACTTGCTTTTATTGGTATCAATATGTAAACATATGAGATTCATATAGATTACTATGCTAATGCTGCATATATGAAATTGTTGATGCATTATATTTTATATAGTTACATTTGAACGATATGACTATATATACATATGATACGAAATGTTTAAATTTAAGAGTTGTATTAATTTATGAAATAAATTTTGATTAACTTCTGAGGCTTGTTTATGTGAATAATTATATATATTATATGTAATTGTTTGAGATTGTCTTCTATTCTGTAATGCTTTATGACCCTATTTCGGCGACGGATACGGGTTAGGGGTGTTACATTTTATTGGTATCAGAACTACGGTTTAGTCAGTTCTAGGACTAACGTAGCGTGTGTGAGTCTAGTTATACATGCCATATTATATACTGCTATAGTGTGATAACTTCTGACAATTGGAAATGTGTTTTCGTATAGTAAATGGATCCCAACAGAGCTGTAGCTGATGATGTCGAGAGTGTAGTGCCTACTCCTGCGCAAGGGACAGCGCCGGTTGATTCTCGACTGATTTCGAGTAACCAGGAAGGAGAGGCTAGACAAGCCTTTTACTAAATGATGAATGACTGGTTTACTCAGTATATCCGGACTAACCCAGCTGCACAACAACCTCCACCCCCGATTAATCCATCTTCGATGCCTGTTGTACCTCAAGTATGTGATCCGCTGAGATTATATAAGCCACCTATTGATAAAATCAAAAAACATGGAGATGAAGAGTTTAAAGCTACGGATGATGATGATGTTGAACGGGCTGAGTTCTGGCTTGATAATACTATCCGTGTGTTTGATGAGCTGTTCTGTACCCTAGATGAATGTTTGAAGTGTGCCATATCCTTGCTTCAAGACACAGCATATCACTGGTGGAATACCCTAGTATCAGTGTTTTTAATTGATCGGGTGACCTGGGAATTCTTTCAGACTGAGTTCCGTAAGAAATATATTAGCCAGGGATTTATCGACAAGAAGTGTAAAGATTTTCTAGAGCTGAAACAGGGTCAGATGACCGTGATAGAGTACAAGCGAAAATTCGTGTGAGACTCAATCGGTATGCCCGAGAGTGTGTTTCTACCGAAGCTATAATGTGTAAAAGATTTGAAGATGGACTGAACGAAGACATTAAACTGTTAGTTGGCATACCTGAGATAAAAGAGTTTGTGGCACTTGTTGAGCGAGCCTGCAAAGCTGAAGAGCTCGGGAAAGAGAAAAGGAAAGCTGATTTTGAAGCTAGAGACTTGCGTAAAAGATCATTCAGTAAGTCAGTTCAGCCAATACCAAAGAAGTTCTGAGATGATTACAACCGTTCAAAAGCCACTTCAGGATATTCTCGACGAGACTAGAACAGACCCCCGGTGAGTTCGAGAGCTACCTTAGTGGCAAGTGTGGGTAATGTCAGATCAAATCAACCCGAGTGTAAAGATTATGGCAAATGACATCCCGGCAGTTGCAGGTTGCATGATCGAGCTTGTTTTAAATGTGGATCAATGGATCATTATATTCGTGATTGCCTAGTGTTAGCTGAGGAAAATCTAGCGCAGAATACGAGATCGAGTAATACTGCAGCTCGAGGTAGACCACCCAGAAATGTTGGTAATGCGAATGGCAGTTAGAGAGGGACTAAAGATACAGTAGTCAGATCTAAAGCTCGTGCTCCTGCTAGAGCCTATGCTATACGCGCACTTGAAGAGTCTTTATCCCCAGATGTTATTATTGGTACATTCACTCTTTATGATACTAATGTAATTGCATTGATTGATCCTGGTTCTACTCATTCTTATATGTGTGAGACATTAGTATTCAGCAAGACTCTTCCTGTTGAGTCTACTAAGTTTGTGATTAGAGTGTCAAACCCCTTGGGCCGATGTGCTATGGTTGACAAAGTGTGTAAGAATTGTCCCTTGATGATTCGAGATCTGTGCTTTCCACCTAATTTGATGTTGCTGCCATTTGATTAGTTCGACATAATTCTGGGTATGGACTAGTTGACATTACATGATGCTGTTGTAAACTGTAAAAGAAAGACTATTGATCTACGATTCCAGAATGACGAGGTTATTCGGATTGAATCTAATGATTTGTATGGTTTACCAGCAGTGATTTCTTCAATGCTAGCTCAAAAATATGTGAGAAAAGGGTGTGAAGCTTATTCTACTTACGTGCTTGATAGTAAAGTGGCTGAAAGAAACATTGAATCAATACCTGTTGTATGTGAGTATCCAGATGTGTTTCTTGAAGAATTACCGGTTTGCCACCTATTTGGGAAGTAGAGTTTGGTATTGAGTTAATGCCTGGGATGACTCCGATATCCATAGCTCCGTACAGAATGGCACCTACCGAATTAAAAGAATTGAAAGCTCAGTTACAAGAATTTACAGATAGAGATTTCGCGCGACTGAGTTTCTCTTCGTGGGGTGCACTTGTGATATTTGTGAAAAAGAAAGACAGAACTATGAGAATGTGCATCGATTATAGACAGCTTAATAAGGTGACAATAAAGAATAAATATTCGTTGCCATGAATTAATGATCTGTTTGATCAACTGAAAGGGGCTAAGTGTTTTCGAAGATAGATTTAAGATCAGGCTACTATCAGTTGCGAGTTAAAGATTCAGACGTACCAAAGACTGCTTTTCGAACGAGGTATGGACACTATGAGTTTTTAGTTATGCCAATCGAACTCACTAATTCACCTGCTATTTTCATGGATTTGATGAATCAAATCTTTAGACCGTATCTGGATCGGTTTGTGGTTGTGTTAATAGATGACATTTTGATCTACTCTCGTGATGAAGCTGAACATGTCGAACATTTGAGACTTGTATTGCAGACTTCGCGAGATAAGAAATTGTATGCAAAATTCAGCAAATGTGAGTTCTAGTTAAGTGAAGTCAATTTTCTGGGTCATGTGGTATCAGCATTGGGTATTCAGGTTGATCCAAGCAAAATTTTAGCTATACTCGATTGGAGACCTCCGAGGAATTTTTCTGAAGTCCAAAGTTTTCTAAGATTTGCTGGTTATTATAGACGGTTCGTGAAAGGTTTCTCTATGATTGCAGCTCCGATGACGAAACTATTGCAGAAAGATGTTAAGTTCGAGTGGTCAGAGAAGTGCCAGAAAAGCTTTGATCAATTGAAAGCCCTTTTGACCGAAGCTCCAATATTAGTTTAACTAGAATTGGGTAAAGAATTTATTATTTATAGTGACGCACTTTAAATGGTTTGGGTTGTGTTTTGATGCAGGAAGGAAAATTTATAGCTTATGCCTCGATACAGTTGAAGTCACATAAAAAGAACTATCCGACACACGACCTGGAATTGGTAGCTATTGTGTTCATATTGAAAATTTGGCGTCATCATCTGTTTGGTGAGAAATGTCATATTTATTCTGATCATAAAAGTTTGAAGTACTTGATGACTCAGAAAGATCTGAATATGAGACAACGCCGATGGTTAGAATTCCTAAAAGACTATGAGCTTGTAATTGACTATCACCTGGGAAAGGCTAATGTTGTTACTGATACTTTAAGCCGAAAATCACTCTTTGCTTTGCGTGCAATGAATGCGCATATGGCTATTTCGGATGGTGGTTTGATAATAGTTGAATTGAAAGCTAGACCGTTATTTGTTCAACAAATTTGTGATGCCCAGAAGGTTGATAATGAGTTGATAGCAAAACGAGCTCAATGTGATTCAAATACTGATTCAAAATTTCGAGTTGATGCTGATGATTGTTTGAGATTCAGGAACTGAATATGCGTTCCGAGAAATTCAGAGTAGATTCAGATGATTTTGTATAAAGCTCAAAGCAGTCGATTATCTGTTCACCCAAGTAGTACGAAGATGTATAATGATCTGAAACAGCTTTATTGGTGGCATGATATGAAACGAGACATTTCTGACTTTGTTTCGAAATGTTTAATCTGTCGACAAGTAAAAGCTGAACATTAAGTACCTTCTGGATTACTTCAGCCAATCATGATACCTAAGTGGAAATGGGACAGAGTTACTATGGATTTTATATCTGGTCTACCATTAACACCAAGCAAGAAATATGCAATCTGGGTTGTTGTAGATAGATTGACTAAATCAGCTCATTTTGTTCTGACACGTACATACTACTTGCTGGATAAGCTGGCTGAATTGTATGTTTCTCAGATTGTGAGATTACATGGTGTGCCTATATCTATTGTTTCGGATAGAGATCTGAGGTTTACATCGCGGTTTTGGAAGAAACTGCAAGATGCATTAGGTACGAAATTACATTTCAGTACTGCTTTCCATTCGCAAACAGATGGTCAGTCGAACCGACTAATTCAGATACTTGAGGATATATTTAGATGTTGGGTTCTCGAGTTTGAAGGTACATGGGAACGATACCTACCTCTGATTGAATTTGCGTATAATAACAGTTTTCAATCGAGTATCAAAATGGCACCTTATAAGGCTTTGTACGGTCGTAAATGTCGTACACCATTGTATTGGATTGAGCTTAGTGAAAATAAGATACACGGGGTCAATTTGATCAAAGAAATTGAACAAAAGGTGAAAGTGATCCGTGAAAGCCTAAAAGTAGCTTCAGATCATCAGAAATCGTATGCAGACTTGAAACGTAAAGATATAGAGTTTCAGATCAGAGATAAAGTCTTCTTGAAAGTCTCACCATGGAAGAAAATACTCAGATTTGGTCGTAAAGACAAATTGAGTCCGAGATTTATTGGGCCGTATGAGATCATAGAGCGTATCGGGCTAGTTGCTTACAGACTATTGTTGCCACCTGAGTTAGAAAAGATCCACAATGTATTCCATGTTTCGATGCTTCGTAGATATCGATCTAACCCTTCGCATGTGATTAGTTCGTCTGATATTGAGATTAAACCTGATATGACGTACGAGGAAGAACCGATTCATATCCTGGCTCACGAGATTAAAGAGTTACGAAATAAAAATATTTCGTTAGTTAAAGTATTGTGGTGTAAACACGAGGTTGAGGAAGCAACGTGGGAGCCAGAAGATGCCATGAGAGAATGCTATCCGAACCTACTCACCGATAAGATTTTCGGGGACAAAAATCCCTAAGGGGAGAGAGTTGTAACAACCCGATTTGCACCCTAATCGAAACTGTGGTTTTAGGACCATGAATCCGAGTTAGTAAAATATTTAAAAATTATTTTCTGTGTTTATTTTTTGTGAATTTATATCTGTGAAATTTTCGTGGTTTAATTTTATCGTTTGAGTGTCCGATCAAATAAAAGGACTTAATCGAGTAAATTGAAATTTTGGTAGTTTAATTTGTAAAGGGCTGATTTGTTAATGGCTTTCTAAATTGGAGTATTTATGTTGTAAATAATCCATTAGCACATTGTTTGGACGGTAAAAGACATATATTATATGATTTTATTATTATTTCATTAAGGTTATTTAAGTAATTTAGTTAATAAACATATATTAGTTAAAAATAAAGTTATCAAATTCATTTTATTTCATTTGTTCTTCATTTCTGAAAATAAAAAAAAAAAGAAAAATAAAAAGAGAAACCTAGGGTTCGGCCATTTCTAAGCTCAATCAAGGTATGTGTTTAGCTCAGTTTTTGATAATTTCTACGTTTTTGAGATCGTTGCTTCGAGTACTACAAAACCCATGCTTGAATTTTTATTTTGATGAATATTTTGAGTTGTGTCATTGCTGAGAGCTTGTGATTTTTGTTGTTTGATGATGAAATATGAAAGATATGTTTTAGATTAACATGTTTTGTATTGGAGTTTTTGATGATTTTGAGTAATTAGGACTAAATTGAAAAAAATAATAATTTGAGGGACTAAAATGTAAAATAAATGAAATATATGGACTTGTATAAGCATGGGTAAAATTTGGCCCAATATGGGTATAGGTAAATTTTGCATATTTAGTGTTTTGTGCAATAGGGACTAAATTGTAAAAATTGTAAATGTTAGGGGTAAAATGGTAATTTTACCATTTATGTTTTTCTGACTAAATTGAATGAAAATATGTTTGAATAAGCTTAATTTGAATATGTTTAGATCAAGAAACAAAGAAATCGGATTTGGATCGGGGAAAAACGAACGTCGTCGACTAGTTCTCTTATTCTGTTTTATAACTTCCGAGGTAAGTTTATAATCAAATAGACATGCCTAATTGTAGTTAAATGCTATATTTATGCTGTTATGTTATGTATGAATTTATACATTTAATTGCCGAATGTGTATAAGTTTGGTAACCCTGTTCAAGCATTTATTTCGATCGAGGTACGACGTCTGAAAGTCCCGTATGAACCTTAGGAATAGTTGGATACATATGTCATGACATAGAATTCCGACTTATGTGTGCGAGTAAGACCATGGCATCGATATGTGATTTCGATATACGTGTGTGAGTAAGACTCTGTCTGGGACAGTGGCATCGGTATGTGGTTACATGTAAGACCACGTCTGGGACGTTGGCATATAATATGAACTTTATATGTTGAATCTAAATGTGTTATAATATTATAAGTTGACTTGGTTTAATTTGGTTATTAATTTTATTGAGTTGTTTATTTGCTTATGACTTACTAAACTATAAAAGCTTACTCTGTGTGTTCATATCTCTTTGTTTATAGATTTTTGGAGTCAAGCTACAAGCTCAGGGACTATCAACAAAGTTCATCAGACTATCAGCTATTTTGGTGCCTTTATAAGTCAAACTCGAATTACGGCATGTATAGGCTGGAATGCATTTTGGAAATGTCGAACTTTGGTTTTGTATAAAAGCCATGCAAAAATGGCTTATTTCTATGCTTAAATTCGGTTCTGGTATGATAATAGTTTAAATCCATTTTGATTAATATGCAATGTGCCATGAATGAATATAGTTTGTGTTATGCGTTTGAATATTGAATTTGGTTAATGACTTTGCATGAGGTATGGAAAAGTCAGTCGTAAGTATGTTTGGTTGTTTTGGATGTGCTTCACATGTTTGGTTGTTTTGGATGTGCTTCGCACTAAGATATGGTATTTATGTGGGCATGCCTATTATGCTCAGTTGAATTTAGTATGTTCTTAGTGTCAATGTTTAATGAGTTTAATTATGCAAATTTGATGATGAGAATTTTGGTTGTGTATGTGTTTTAAATTAGTATGTTTCAGCTAAGCAAGATAATAAGCAATGAAAAATGTCCCATATTTGTTTTGTTTAATTGTTTTAGAATATGTTCAAATGTTAAGTGTGGCCTTGGTTTTAGGGTAAATGCGCACCATGCATATAAACATATTTATATTGATTAGGTTATATATAAATGTTTGGTCTTGTATTGAATCTATATCGAGGGCATAACTAAAATACATAACATTTGTGATGATGACATATATATAAGGCCATATGGTTTATTGTGAATGTAATTGAGTTAATGTAAATTATAAAATTAATAGGAAAAGAGAAAGACATATGCGTGATAGAAATTTTGGTGTTCATTTATGAATTAAGTTAAGACGTGTGTATATGACATTTGATCTTATTATATTAATTATCTTTTTAAGTGCCTTGTATGTGTGTGAAGGTGTTCATATTTATGGGTGCTTTATATCTAAGTATATGACTATATGAATTTGCTAATTAAGTGTAAGTTGTGAATGTGTATAATGATATACATTTATTAGCCGATTAGACCAAGAAATTAAGTGATTTTATTTATAACCAAATACTTGCTTCTATTGGTATCAATATGTAAACATATAAGATTCATATAGATTACTATGCTAATGCTGCATATATGAAATTGTTGATGCATTATATTTTATATAGTTACATGTGAACGATATGACTATATATACATATGATACGAAATGTTTAAATTTAAGAGTTGTATTAATTTATTAAATAAACTTTGATTAACTTTCGAGGCTTGTTTATGTGAATAATTATATATATTATATGTAATTGTTTGAGATCGTGTTTTATTATGTAATGCTTTATGACCCTATTCTGGCCACGGATACGGGTTAGGGGTGTTACAATCAAGGTTACAATCATAGAGAAACCTTTCACGAATCGTCTATAGTAACCAGCAAGTCCTAGAAAACTTCAAACTTCAGAAATGTTTCTTGGAGGTTTCCAATCGAGTATAGCTGAAATTTTGCTCGGGTCCACTCGAATACTCAATGCTCGTACAACATGGCCCAGAAAACTGACTTCATTTAACTAGAACTCACATTTACTAAACTTTGTATATAATTGCTTATCTTGTAAAGTCTGTAACACAAGTCTCAAATGTTCGGCATGTTCAGTTTCATCATGGGAGTAAATCAAAATGTCATCGATGAACACAACTACAAACCGATCCAGATACTGTTTGAAAATCCAATTCATCAAATCCATAAAAGCAGCAGGTGCCTTAGTAAGTCTGAAAAGCATGACTAAAAACTCATAATGTCCGTACCTCGTTCAGAAAGCAGTCTTTGGCACATCAGAATTCTTAACTCGCAACTGATAATAGCCTGATCTCAAATCTATTTTCGAAAACACTGTAGCCCTTTTCAGTTGATCAAACAAATCATCAATCCGTGGCAACGGATATTTATTCTTTATAGTCACCTTATTGAATTGTCTATAATTTATACACATTCTCATAGTTCCATCTTTCTTTTTCACAAATAATACAGGCGCACCCCAGGGAGAGAAACTCAGTCGCGCGAAACCTCTATCTGTCAATTCTTGCAACTATACTTTCAACTCTTTTAATTCAGTTTGTGCCATCCGGTGCGGAGCTATTGAAATTGAAGTCATCCCTAGTACTAACTCAATACCAAACTCTACCTCTCGGATAGGTGGCAAACCCAGCAATTCTTCAGGAAACACGTCCAGATACTCGCACACAATTGGTACAGATTCAATCTTCTTTTCAGTCACTTTACTATCAAGCACATAAGAAAAGTAAGCTTCACAACCTTTTCTCGCATACTTCTGAGCTAACATCGAAGATATTACTGCTGGTAAACCACTCAAATCATCAGATTCAATCTGAATAATCTCGTTGTTCTGACATCTCAGATCAATGGTCTTTCTTTTGCAATTAATAACAGCATCGTGCAAAGTCAGTCAGTCCATACCCAAAATTATATCGAACTCATCGAAGGGTAACAACATCAAATCGGCCGGAAAGCATGAATCTCAAATCATCAATGGGCAGTTTTTACACACTTTATCAACTAGAACACACCGGCCCAGGGGGTTTGACACTCGAATCACAAACTCAGTAGACTCAACAGGCAAAGTCTTACTGGATACTAATGTCTCACACACATATGAATAAGTCGAACCAGGATCAATCAATGCAATAACACTAATATCATAAAGAGTGAAAGTACCAGTAATAACATCTAGGGAAGAAGCCTACTCGCGAGCGCGTATAGCATATGCTCTGGCAGGTGCACGAGCCTCAGATCGAACTGCTGAATCTTTCATCCCTCTCTAACTGTCACTCACATTACTTGTATTTCTGGGTGGTCTACCTCACACAGGTACATTTCCTTGCCTCTCACTTTGAACAGTGTTTTGCTCGACTAACATTAAGCACTCTCGAATAAAATGACCCATCGATCCACATTTAAAACAAGACCGATCATGCAATCTGCAATCTCCAAAATGCCATTTACCACAATGCTTACACTCGAATCTATTCTGTCAAACATTTCCAACACTTGCTATCAAAGTGGCTCGTAAATCATAGGAGGTCGGTCTCGATCTCAACTAGAAAAGGCCACAGTAGCCTTAGATTGACCAGAATCATCTCTGAACTTCTTCGATGCGAACTGAAAAGTTTTACCTGATGATCTTTTATGGCAATCTCTAGCTTCAAAATTAGCTTTTCTTTTCTCTTTCCCAAGCTCTTTTGCTTTGCAGGCTCGCTCAACCAGTACTACGAACTCTTTTATCTCAAGTATGCCTATTAGCAATTTAATGTCTTCATTCAAACCGTCTTCGAATCTTTTACACATAATAGCTTTGGTTGAAACACATTCACGGGCATATCAAATAAGTCTCACGAATTTTCGCTCATATTCTGTTACAATCATACGACCCTGTTTTAGTTTCAGAAATTCTTTGCGGTTCTGGTCGATAAATCTCTGGCTGATGTATTTCTTACAGAACTTAGTCTAAAAGAATTCCTAGGTTACTCACTCTTTCGGAACCACCGATACTAGTGTATTCCACTAGTGATATGCGGTGTCTCGTAGTAAAGATATGGCACAATTTAAACATTCATCTGGAGTACAAGATAGCTCATCAAACACATGGCTAGTATTATCAAGCCATAACTCAGCCTGTTCAGCATCATCATCATCAGTAACTTTAAACTCTTTGGCCCCGTGTTTTCTGATTTTATCAACAGGTGGCTTAAGCAATCTCAACGGATCACTCACTTGAGGTATAGAAGGTATCGAAGATGGATTAATCAGGGGTAGAGGTTGTTGTGCAGCTGAATTAGTCTGGATAGATTGAGTAAACCAATCGTTCATCATTTGGTAAAAGGCTTGTTTAGCCTCTCCCTCTTGGTTACAAAAGGTCGAACGAGAATCAACCGGCGCTGTCCTTTGTGCGGGAGCAGGCGCTATACTCTCAACATCATCAGCTACAGCTCTGCTAGGATCCATATACTATACGAAAACACATTTTCAAATGTCAAAAGTCATCACACTATCACAGTGTATATTATGGCATGTATAGCTAGACTCGCACATGCTACGTTAGTCCTAGAATCGACTAAACCGTAGCTCTAATATCAATAAAATGTAACACCCCTAACTCGTATCCGTCGGCGGAAAGGGGTTACAAGGTATTACCAAAATAAACACAACTTTCGGACATTCATGGATATACGTAGAAATTAATTATCTTAATACATCACATTTGAATAAATACTAAATTAAACTAAATTTTACAGGTTACATATAAATTAAATAACATTCCACCATAATCATTATCAAAAGGCCGAATATAAACATATGGATTAAAACATATCATTACACATTATTTAAGACCATACATACATGCAACCTTATTATAAGTTTTATCTCAACCAACTTACTTATTAAAAACCTAAGTTACTATTCATATGGTCATTTATTAAAACTTTAGCCGAATATATATAACATGCAAAAATACATATGCCTTATTTGATGTCAACTTCCATTATGCTCTATCACTTTACACGCATGAAACATTTCCAAGAACTAAACCAAATAATCAAACATATTATTATCACTTATCAAGCAAAGTAACAGTAGTCATTTTCCAAAACTAATTCAACATTCACATATTCGGCTAAATATATATATATCCATATATCCAAAACAATCCACTTTTAATATCAAATACATGTTATCCCAATTTATCTAACATCCACCGAAAACTAATTCACCT
The DNA here is from genome assembly GCA_025698465.1 of Gossypium longicalyx. Classification (NCBI taxonomy): domain Eukaryota; kingdom Viridiplantae; phylum Streptophyta; class Magnoliopsida; order Malvales; family Malvaceae; genus Gossypium; species Gossypium longicalyx. Next base: position 53,059,246 of record CM046995.1, read on the forward strand.
TATTGCCGAATCAAAACATGGTTGTTTCATATGCTATTCACACACCTAAAGTCATATTTAAAATCAATGATCAAAGACATATAAATATTATTCTTACCTACTTCATCACATAACCAAATCTCAATACATCAAATCATAGCCATTTAACTAATATATCCCATTTATATATCAAGCATATCATTCAACAAAATATCCAACTACAATTTCACATCAAACCAATTATACCAATCACATATACTTTGGCATAACTTTATCAACATTAACAATATATTAACCATGGTTCACATTTAAACACATATAATAGCCGCAACATCAAAACCACAACCAAACATGTCCATAGCATATTCAAACTTAAAACCAAACTTAACATGAATAAACAAGCCATTTTCGCATGGCTTATATACATACAAACCAAAATCCAACATTTAAAAAGTATGTTCCAGCCTATACATGCCATAGTTCAAGTTCAACTATATAAATACCGAAGTAGTGGATAGTGTGATGAACTTTGTTGACGATCCCCGAGCTCGTAACTTGAATCCAAAATCTATAAAATAGAGTAACCGAAAACACACAGAGTAAGCTAACTCAGCTTAGTAAGCCTTAAGCAAATTAAACAATTAATGCATAATAACATCTCAATACTAAATCATTTCAATCAAATAAATCAACTTATGCATTTGTAATCACATTAAATTTCAAGCTTTTAATTCCATACATATATAACATATACTTTAATAGAACAATTTCTCCTTGGCCGAATGCTCATATAATCAAAAAATTAATTATCATCCAACCTTCAAAATCAAGATGTCAAGATATAACCAAATGTACATACACTCATATACACAAGCTCAAAAATCGTAATATAACGTCATGTACATGAACTATCCGTATGGCTGAGTAAACATGGTCTTGTATACACATATTTCAAGACCAAATCCATAATATTCATATCATTCGATCATAAGACCGAATACACATACCATGATCACATATATACTTCATTTGCATCACACATGATTTGTAACAAATAATCAAGTTACTTACTTACTTTATTTTAAGTAGGTAACAAGTTAATTCATACCTGGCCATTTAGCTCATTTAACGTATTCAAATACCACATCAGTATGAAGTATTTTGGGCATAAACTTATAATAAATCACCGGCATAAAGCCTGCTAGGCCTAAGCCAGTATCACACACCGGCACAAGGCCTGCTAAACTCAAAGTTTGATTTAATTCACCAGCACAAGGCTTACTAGGCTCAAAGCCCGAATATCACTATTATAAATTTTTCTTATAAACAATTCATATATCGAAACTTCTAGATATTCCATATAGTTCATATGGACTTTCAAATGTTATAACTCAGTCGAATTAAACTCAAATATATTATTTCCATGCTTAATCATATTCGGCTAACTTTATTATAAATCTATGAATTCCAAATCAGCATATTAAACTATTTTACATTCAAAATAAACGATGTTTAATTGCTTAAAGACTTATCTCAGATAATGAAAAACCAGTACGGATCGGCTAATCGACAACTTTAGTTTTCAATGAAAAACCAGTACGGATCGGCTAATCGACAACTTTAGTTTTCCCCCAATCTAAATCTAATTTTCTCTTTTCTTGAACTAATTTAATATAAATTAAACTTATTAAATCAAATATTCAACCAAATTCATCCAAAAACACACAAATGGGCAAATTACACTTTTACCCCTGATATTTCACATTTTTCATAATTTAGTCCCTATTGCATAAAACACAAAATATGCAAAATCTCACAACAACATAGTTAGGCCGAATCTTCCTTATACTCATACTAGTCCATATATTTCATTTATTTCACATTTTAGTCCCTCAATTTATTATTTTTATAATTTAGTCCTAATTACTCAAAATCATCAAAAACTCTAATACAAAACATGTTAATCTAAAACATATCTTTAATATTTCATCATCAAACATCACAAAACACAAATATTCATCAATGGAATAACTCAAAACATTCATCAAAATCAGAAATTCTAGCATGGGTTTTATGGTATTCGAAGTAGCGATCTCAAAAACGTAAAAATCATCAAAAACCGAAACCAAACTAACCTTGAATTTGAATCAACAATGGCCGAATACCTAGCTTTCTCTTTTTCTTTTCTTTTGTTTCTAGTTTCGATCAAAAATAATGAATATAAACATGGCTTATTTTATGATATATGTTATATTATACTAGTTTATATTATTAGTTTACTAAATTAACCTTAATGAAATAATATAAAAATCATATAACACATGTCTATTACCGTCCAACCAATAGACTAATGGGATATTTACAACATAAATACTCCAATTTAAAAAGCCACTAACAATTCGACCCTTATGCTTTAAACTATCAAGTTTTCAATTTACGCGATTAAGTCCTTTTGTTAAATTAAGCACACAAACGATCAAATTTTCATACAAAACTTTCACACATACAAGTTCACATATAGAAAATACGAAAAAGAATATTTAAATATTTTTTTACTCAAATTTTTGGTCCCGAAACCACCATTTTGACTAGGGTCTAAATCGGGCTATTACAAACCTTGTGTTTATAATCGAATAAAGGACAAAATGGAAGCCTTCCTTGTTTTGTATGTTGATAATATTCTACATATCAGAAATGATGTAGGAGAATTGTCATCGGTTAAACTGTGGTTAGCTCAATAGTTTAGCATGAAGGACTTGGGTGAAACTGGTTATATTCTTAGAATTCAAATCCTTAGAGATCGAAAGAATGAAACGATAGTTCTATCTCAACATTCATACATCGATAAGGTACTGAAACATTTTCAACTTTCTTTAGATGATTGTCTTAAGACAGCGGAAGAAAGAGAACATGTGAGTCAAGTTCCATATGCTTCGGTAGTTGGAAGCTTTATGTATGCTATGTTTTGCACACATTTAGATATTAGTTTCGTAGTAGGAATGGTTAGTCGATATCAAATGAATCCAGGTCTCAAGCATTGGCAAGCTGTAAAGCATATATTAAGTTATCTTAAAAGAACTAGTGATTATATGCTTGTGTATTATGGGGAAAACCTTACTCCTACTGGGTACATAGATTCAGACTTCCAAACCTGTAAAGATTCAAATAAATCAACATCGGGAAATGTATTCATTCTAGGTCTTGGAGCCATAGTATGGAGAAGTGTAAAAAAAACTTGCACTACTGACTTTACTATGGAGGCCAAGTATGTGGCTACTTCTAAGGCAACGAAAGAAGAAATATGGCTTCGAAAGTTCTTAACCATTCTTGAAGTCATTCATGGTATGGAAAAAGCTATAACACTATATTGTGATAACAGTGCTGCAATAGCTAATAGTAAGGAAATGAGAAGTCACAAGAGGACGAAACACATTGATCGAAAGTATCACTTGATACAAGAGGAAGTAGCCAAAAGAATTGTAGATGTGCTGAAAGTAGCTTCTAAAAATAACCTTGCGGATTCATTTACTACGACTCTTGTAACTAGGATTTTTATCAAACACATCGAGGATATGGGAATGTGAAACATGGCACATTTACTTCACTAAGGCAAGTGGGAGATTGTTGGGAAATGTGTTCATATTTTAGTAAACATTTAATTGTTTTTTATTTATTTGAACGATGAAAAAATAAATAAAGTTAATTTCACATTTCACTATTATGCCTTTTTTATTTCTATCTTTTATATTTTGCATGCATAGCAAAATTGTAACAAGCAAATATTAGCTCATTGATTGTCTAACTTCAAACTGAATATAAGTGGCATTGTAAGAACATTTACATTGCGAGAAAGACACATTACTTCAGTAGATAATCTAAATAAGCCTATAATCCCATAAAAGAATAAAAACGAGCATTTGATTCAAATACTAAGAAAGATTATTATGTCGTCTACAATTCCAATTAGGGAGACGACTAGTCTTGGCTATCGAAGTAGTTGACTCCATGGATAGAGACATAGATGTATTCATTGGTAGAATGATACATTGGACTAGACCCAAGATAAATTAATTTTGAATCTGTTTGTGAATTAATTCGCTTGTGACGTTTATGGTGTGATTTACCTAAATCCTAAGTTAGTTACTGACCATGCATATGTAACTCATGTGCTTTGATATAAGTGAATGCTTATACTCTAAAGATGATCGAGCCCATAGCTGGTATGTTGGGTATATGACTTGTGTATGGCATGCTTTACTAGCAATAGTGGAATTCATAGCTAAATTAAAGAGTTAATGATATCCTCTTATTGGCATTGTGTGGATTGATAAATATGGAACGTAGCTACGAGTTTATTGTTCTCAAACGAGCAATTTATCATAGTCATTTGTTAGCAGTGATCATATTAATCATTGAGAAGACACAATGGTGACAATGAGATAAAATAGGATTGTATTGAGTGAACGGATTTAACTCAAAGCTATCAAATATACAATATGAGGATAAGACACACATGACGAGGCCATTAGACAAAGCAATTGGATGAATTGCTTTTGTAAAGAGTATACAATAACGATTTTTCAATCATGGTACTTCTTGTGGACTGACTCTATGATTAAGTAATTGTGAATTATCAAAACTATGCATCTGGACATAATTACAATTTCTAGAGCCTAATTGTATATGTTTGGTTGGTCCCTTCGCTAACTCAACAAAAGCTCGACCGGATTCCATTTGAATTAGAAGAAAACTCTATGACTTTGGAAATAATTTAATTAAGTCTATTTATTCGATGTGGAATTAAATTAAATGGTCGTGAGAATTGTTCAACTAGAGAATTTTATTCAAGAATTTTCTTGAAAAATTAATTTGGAAAATCTAAGTGATTTTTGAAAAAATTAATTTTGATCAAGTAAAATTAAATTAATCAAATTAATTAAAATTAATATGATATTTTTGGAAATTAAATTTCAAGTCAAACAATTGGTCCAATGGGTAATGGAACTTGAAAATTGGACCTAATTGAACTTGAAAATTTGACCTAAGATCGTAAATTAGATCAGAGAGCCCAAAAATCGAGACCAAGTACGAAAAAAGGTCGACCCAGGCTTGGTATGTGAAACCGAGCCGACGGTCCAACCGATGGCTAAACTGAACCAGTCAGGTCGTCACTGACTCGAACTGAACCGATAGCAGCCGAACCAACTTGGGGTGCCGTAAGGGTGTCGCACCTACGTCACCGAACACGACGATGTCGACGGCTGCAATTGCAGCATCCCAGTGGCTGGTGGCGGTTGGTCTTCGGTAGTTGAGTAGTGGAAGAGTTACACTCCTACTAGGACTCTAACAGAGAAATTGATTTCAGATTAACTATTCCAAAAAAAATATTATTTTAATAGTTTAATATTAAATTTAATTTAATACTTATCTTACTAGTATTTATTAATTTAATATTAAAGTAATTAAGTTCAATCATACTTGAACTCTTTTAACTCTCCCTATATAAATAGAGCATTGGTCATTATTTTACACACACACTTGAATTCAAGAGAAAGTTGTAGAGAGAAAATTCTCTAAAGAGATTATTTCAAAAAATTTCTAGAGATATTTTTCTTATTTATAACTTAACTCAAAATTTTAGAGAAATTACCAAATTACCCCTCTGGTAATTTTTGTGAATTTTTTTATTCAAAGCAAACCCACACTTGGCAGACGTGAGCTTGAGGATAGCGGAAAAGACTACTCGGTCAAAGCGCTAATCCTAAACGAATCGAAAATGTACAATTTTGATTAAGTATTTATTACTTTAGATATCACAAGCAAGATCTTATTTTGGATTTTTTTTTAAAACTCTAGTTTTTCCTTAAATTTATTTTCCATTGCGTTTTCCAAGCCTGTTTTTTCCAACAATAGCTTCCTATTTCAACATGAGATTATGTTGATTTACATGTTGTACGCATCAAGCCAATAAATTATAAATACTCCCTATTACAATTGGCTTTTGGTCAGGAGCTAAATATTTCCCATATTAGAATTTTTGGATGTGCGATATACGTTCCAATTACTCCACTACAACGCACAAAGATAGGTCCTCAAAGGAGGTTGGGAATATATGTTGGTTATGTCTCATTCTATAATTAAGTATATTGAACTATTAACTAGAGATTTATTTATTGCACAATTTGTTGATTGTCACTTTGATGAAATAACATTCCCAACATTAGGGGAGAGAGAATAAAAAGCTGGATGCATAAAGTACTTGAAATGAATTTTCATTGTCTAAGATCTTCATACAAAGCAATGTGAACCAAAAGTTCAACAGATAATTCATTTTACAAATCAACTACTAGATTCATTTATTGACCTAAAGAGAATTACAAAATCTTACATACCAACTGAAAATGCTCCGATACGAATTAATGCCCCAATAGGGAAAACTGTTAGTATAAAAGAAAGTAATCCACGCTTGAAGCGTGGAAGACCAGTCTGTTCCAAAGATAAAAATCCTCGTAAAAGCAAAGAAGAAAACATTCAAGAAGGTCATATAGTGGAGGCAAGGGTTCCTGAAGAGACCCATGACATAACTAATTATAAAGCTCAAGAAGAGATTCAGGTACATGAAGAAAATAAAAATAAGATAAAAATCCTCATAAAAGCAAAGAAGAAAACATTCAAGAAGGTCATATAGTGGAGGCAAGGGTTCTTGAAGAGACCCATGACATAACTAATTATAAAGCTCAAGAAGAGATTCAGGTACATGAAGAAAATGAAAATGATGAAAATAATGAAAATAAAAAAGATTACAATAAGTTATGTCAATATGAGAAAAAGATGTAACCAGAAAAATATAGTGGTCAACAATAATTTTGCTTATAATGTTGCTATTAAAATAGAAAAAGAAAATGAGGATCCTGAGACTAAATCTTTTGAGGAATATAAAGATAAAAAATATTGGCCAAAATGGAAAGACAAAATTCAAGCATAATTGAATTTTCTAAATGTAAGGTTTTTGGACCTGTAGTCCAAACACCTAAAGATTTAAATTTAGTAGGATATAAATGGATATTTATGTGAAAATAAAATGAGAAAAATGAAGTCGTAAGATATAAAACACAACTTATAGCATAAATATTTTCTTAAATGCCCGACATTAATTAGTAAGAGACATACTCTTATGTGGTGGATGCAATCACGTTTAGATATCTTTTTAGTCTAACAGACTGATGTTGTTATAACCTATTGGCTCACTTAATAGTAAAATTTATATAAAAATCCATAAAGGATTTAAAATCCTAGAAGGATATAGAGTTCTCAAAAAAATTTCTCGATCAAAAAATGATCGAATTTGTCCATTTGTCTATAAAAAAGTTTGTATTAGATTTTGTGATCATTTCTATTTATTTTGATGATCTAAATATTATTGAAACTCCTAAAGAGCTTCAAAATGCAGTAAATTGTTTAAAGAAATAATTGGAGATGAAATATCTTGGAAAAACAATTTTTTTTTGTCTTGGTCTGCAAATCAAGTATTTAAAAGATGAAATTCATGTCTATTAGTCAACTTATACGAAAAAGATATTAAAGAAATTTTACATGGATAAAAAACATCCATTGAGTATCCCGATGGTTGGATGATCATAAATGTGAATAAATATCAATTTCATCCTTGCGAGAATAATGAAAAGTTTCTTGGTCCTGAAGTATCATATCTAAGTGTCATAGAGGCATTAATATACCTTGCAAACAATATAAGACTTGATATAGCTTTCGTTGTAAGCCTATTAGTAAGATTTAGTTCTTCTCCAGCATGTAGACATTGCAATGGAATTAAACATGTATTCGGATATCTCAGAAGGACCATTGATATAAAATTATTTTATTCAAATGATTCAAAATAGCTGGCTACAATGATGCTGGATATTTATTGAACCCACATAAAGATTGATCTCAAATGGGAAATTTATTTACACGTGGAGGTATTGTCATATCATCGTGTTCAATAAAATAGACATTAACTGTCGTCTCTTCAAATCATCCAAAAATAATTGGAATGTGTAAGGCAAGTCAAGAATCTCTTTGGTTAAGGTTATTGACCCAACATATCCAGAAAATATGTAATTTGCGTTTATAGAAAAATATGTCAATAATCTTATATGAAGATAATACAACATGTATAGCTCAATTGAAGGGTGGTTACATCAAAGACATTTCCAACCACAATGTTTGAAAGAGGGTGGTTACATCAAAGGCATTGCCAACCACAACGTTTGAAAGACTAGTATATAAGATTGAATGCGTCGACTCCAAGATGTAATGTAATGTTGCCATTAAGAGTCTAAAACACATTGTACTCTTTTCCTTTGACCAGACTTTTGTCCGTTACAGGTTTTCTTGGTAAAGGTTTTTAATGAAGTAGCTTATAATAGGAGATTATGAACTATTTTTCCTTCATTAGGTTTTCATCCATGTTGATAAATTGATGTCCATAACCCCCAAAATTTATTATCTTGTAACCCCTAAATCATTTATAGGGTACCTTAATGTTAGTCTTTAATGGTTTATAATTTATGATTTTTGAAGCCCTATAAATAGACGTGAAAATTGAATCATTCATTTATTTTCTATTCTTCTCTCTTGTTCATTCTATTTTTTTTTTAGTTTTATAACATATATAATAATTTTTAACAAATACATTTTATATACTATTTCTAAAATATTTTTATTATTGTGAATATAAAAAATTATTTTTACATTATAATAAAATTAAATTTAATTATAAATTAAATTAAAATTAAAAATTGATTATATTCTGTTCTTGTATTTTTTTTTAACTTGTCAAACACGATAAATTATAATTAATTTCGATCTCTCAAAAACTTTTTGCTCAACTAAAACATCCAGACCAAATGTAATCACCATCCATAAATATTGAAAATGAATGAACACTTCTTCAAAAGAATTAATAATAGATCAACAAGTAATGAATTAGATCTTAAGTTTTCTTTTCGGAAAAAAAAAGAGGTATTTTTATTATCTTTTCTAAAAGTCACTTATTTAGAAAAAGAAAGAATAAATTTTATGTAATAAACTTTAAAAGAATCATAGTTCTTGTATGTTATGCTTTTTTTTCTCAGAAAAAAAAAATTACTTACAGACGTGCATGGTTTGAACTTCTAAAATATTAAACTTGAAAAAAAAAAAACACCTAGTAACAAAACTATACACCCTTACTTTTGCCAACTAATCCTCCATTAACATTTACCTACAAAAATTATTAACCCATCTATAATATACAAAGAATAAATAGAGCCCAAAATCTGCTGCAAAACTTTTAACTCTGAATTGGGCGCTTCCCATGCCGATCTGATTTCAAGGGGCTTGCAAGAGCTGATGTAGAAGCAGATGCAGAAGCAGTATAAGTATTAAAGGATGATTCAGATGAAAGGGAATCCGAAACACCCGATGTTCCGGCAGTGGATGAGAACCCAGGAGGCCTGTGGGATCTTCGGTGTCGAGCACCCGGAACTCCGGGTCTTGTTGGCTCTTCTAGACTGCCAGGTCTCTTTGACAGCAAAATAACTACACGGCGCATGTCAGGTCGTAATTGCGGATCGCGTTGCGTGCACAGTAACCCTATCTGGATGCACATAGCTACTTGTTCAGGGACTGCTGATGAGGCTAAGACAGGGTCCATGAACTCCAAGCTTTTACCTTTCTTGTAAAGCTTATATGCCTGCGATCACAAGAACCCAGAGATGCCAGTTATAATCCACTCTCCCTAAACTTTGACTTTGACTTTTCATTTTTCATAGAGTTAATGTTTGAATCTTCTTGGCAATTAAAGCTTGTCTTTATGTTTATTGGTGTGAACAAGATGGATGATGATTCCTATTTCAAACATGAGGTGGGGTCTTTATATACCTAACTTAAAATGAGTCATGAAGATGATGTAAAGGTTAAATAGGCACAATCCGGTTTCCACTAGGGGATCCTTAAAAGTCCACATGACAGCAGACATACAAGTTGCAAATGACCAAATGAGAGATTGGGAAAAGACAACTCTGGTGCACGTGTGATCTTACAAGACACAAACACACAAGAATAGACAACCATGAACATTAAAAAGCTCTCATTTGAAAGAATGATCTGATCGTAATATTTTTCTTACCCATTCAAGCAGACTATGAGCATCCACATCTAAGTTGAAGGATGAGTTTCTCTGGCCACTTATCAGCTCCAGAACCACAACCCCAAAGCTGAACACATCTGCCTTCACTGAAAGACGTCCGTTCATCACATACTCCGGTGCCATATATCCACTGTTACAAAAATTTCATAGATAAAACTCTGTTAAAACAACACTATGGGACAAAGGAACAGGCATCATGAAATTCCCACAATAACTTGTCATATTATTGATTAAAGAGGATGCTAGATAACATACTTTGTGCCAGCTACACGGGTGTTGACATGTGTTTGATCCTCGGGGAAGAGGCGAGCCATGCCAAAATCAGCAATTTTGGGGACCCATTTATCATCAAGTAATATGTTACCAGCTTTGATATCCCGGTGAATGATGCGATTGTGCGAGTCTTCATGAAGGTAGAGCAAACCCCGTGCAACACCTGAAATTATTTCATACCTCCGCTTCCAATCAAGCTCGGTTTTTCTATTTGATTCTGCACGAAAAAGATCACCATAAAAGCCAATTGATTAATTCTATTTCCAGCCATGAAAAATCGGTGAAACATCTATCATGTTATTTGTTTATGATCTTTTATTTCAATCAACTTAGTTGTTAAAAACTGGTTCCACCAAGAGCCCCCTAGTTTGTGCTATAATTGGCCATCAGATTACCGTGAGTATTAATCCAAATTCATATTATACAATCGGTCAAATCTAATGAAACAGCTTCGGAGGAAATTAACAAAACCCATTTTAGATTTTAGATAGAACGAAAAATTCTACAAATCTTGGTAGGCATTTATTTGTCTACACTAAGTGCATAACATCTGGAGGCTAGAAACCAACACCGTGAAATCAAGATTTGTACATTGAGGCTAGAGATACAATAGACTGTGCTAGAAATAAATAAATTTATATATATGAAATAATAAAACAATAATAGATCAAGCATATGTGCTGAAGAAAGAGAGGTGGGGAAATTAAAGCAGCACCTCAAGGTTAAATCCTTGATGAAATCCACCCACATTTTTTTTCAAATAACTTCACAGGACCTCTTACAAATCAGCCTACTATTCCTTCTCATCATCTTTCCGCTAATATACGAACGGCGTTTTTCCCGACACGGATCCTTTTACTAGTTAACGATAAATAATGTGATAATTATTTGTCAGTTTCAACCACACAACCTTGAAACTAAGTTTCACGTAAGAGAGTCTAGAACTAGAAGAAGTATCTTTGATCTCAATATCTAAGATCATATATAAATGCTTTTGCATGTCCATAATGGGTTTGAATTTCAATTACAGTGGACTTAACAATTACAATCAGGCACAGTCTAGATGTTACGAATAAGTTAAAATTTCAGACTCCAACTTAGAGGTCTCAAATTCAAGTACAAAAATGGGAGGGATGGTTTCAATGGCAGGGGAGAGGATTCACTCATAGTGGTGTAGCCCAAGATCTTAATCTTTAAAGACAAAGGAATCACTCAATTATATACTCTATTCTGGTCATTATAATCTGCCATGAAGCATAGTGTGCAAATGGTAGAAGCAAAGAAGTTACTGCAACTTACTGAAAAGAAGCTTGTCTAGACTCTCATTAGTGACGTACTCATATACCAAAAGCTTTTCTGCTCCATGTACACAGTAACCTAGAAGATTCACAACATTGCGATGCTGAACACGAGCTAGCAACCTAGCCTCATTCTCAAACTCCTTTTTACCCTGTCTTGAGCTATGAGATAGCTTCTTCACTGCAACTTCTCTTCCATCATCTAGTTTCCCCTATAAATTAAGGAAAAGTCTTTAAGTTAGATGAACAAGAGAAATCATCATTTTGAAACCAGAAAACAAGAGCAACATGATTGTAAAGCTTGCTGAAAGATCTGATAACTAGAAAACCAAGGCAGGCTTATTGAATCGACTGAACTAACAAATACATTCTAGTTTCTAGTGCAACATCAATTAATAAATTGATATGCTTTGCCTCTTTTTCTTAGCATCTAAAGGGGGGAAACAGCTAAATGGTTTGACAGGGTTAAGGGGACAGACGGTTCGATTTTGATCAAAGCTAATAGTCAGAGATGGGATCCTAAAATAGTCTTGGCCTTTTAGGACAAGGCATTTTCATTATTTGCTGTTCATTATATTGTTCAGCTGCAAAATTGAAACTTCGAATACCTAGGAAGGTAGAATCTTTCTTTTTCCTTCAAAAAGAATCTGCAGAAATCCTTTGTGTCATATCAATTACATTTTTTATGGAAACAAAAGAATCATTCAATGAATCAAAAGATAAATAAAGTTCAAATTTCTAGGCAACCAAACAAGAGTTTGAGCAGGACGATCTTACCCTGTAGACAGGTCCAAAACCTCCTTCACCCAGCTTCTGATGTGGGTGGAAATCTTTGGTAGCAGCAACTAAAATCTCGAAAGGGAAATGCTTTTGCTCTTGTTGAGCTATTTTCTCCAAGTCATCTCTACTCCGCCTGTCTGATCAAAGACCACCGAAAAAAAATCATCAAAACATGTAGAAAAGCATCAAATTATTTTTCTTTCTTCTAATCATTTCCGCATAAAAAATGGGCTTTTCGTTTTACCTTTGCTTGAGATAAACTTAAAAGGTTTGATTAGATTTAGAAAGAAATCCTTGGATTTGGTCATGGAAAGTCAGAAACCTGGTAGAAACTAGATCATGAAATGAAAGAACTTTCTGAACTGAAATAGAAATAAAAAAGAAGAAAGAAATTCCAGGGAAAGATTGGAGCTTGAACAATTGGGAGAGAAAGAGGAAGGTAGAAGATTAGCTCGGGAACATGAATGTTAAATTTGGCGTACTATATTTACTTGCTTTTGTTGAAGGTGGAAACAGAGAAATGTATACGGAAACGTAACGTGTTGACTAGCTGGTTGACACTTGACTAGTTCTCTCCTCTTTCTTCTGTATATCAATTCATCTGCCATTTTTTTACCTTCTTCTATAAGCTTTGCTTTCACTTGTAATTTGCCACTACTACAAATCAATTACAATATACCTGCCGCTATTGTTCCCGCCGGTAACATCATTTCCCCCCAATTTTTAAAGATAAGAAAACGAGTCTCTCCCCAAATTTAATTTGCTTCCCCTGAGATTAAACACTTAGGTTATATAAATTTGTTCGGAATGGATTTCTGTTTCTTTCCTTTTGGTGAGTCAACTCGTTCTCTATCATCTTCTTCGATTTCCAATTCACTATTCAGCGGCCCGTCCGAGTCGCTGCACTGTTCTTGCATGAATTATTTACTGTCATTATTATTATTATTATTATTTGATCAATACTGTCATTATTTTTTTTAATAAAAAAAACGACCTTAAAATTAACCTCATTTTATTGCATTATTAATGACAGTATAATCAATACTATCATTATTTTTATTTGAAAGATTTAGGGTCGGGTTTTTACATGAATAATAATAATAATAATAAAATTACAGAAACAGGGCATGTAGTAAATTATTTATCTAAATTTAAGTGAATACTCTTAGCCTTAAAAGTAACTCATTATTATTCAATTTCAAGTGAAAATATATATATAATTTTAAGTGGTGCTACCAGCAACACAAATTTTTTTTTTTTTTGTATTTCTACAATATTTATTCGATATTTAAAAAGAAATTCGTATTTATATGATGGCACCACTTAAAATAAGTAGTTTTGTTTCACCTAATATGATTGGGTGATGATAATTACTTTGAGGGTTTATCCAAAGTTTATTATAAAAACATATCATTTACATAAATAATTTAAAATTTTTACTATTTTTGTATTATCTATATAAAGAATTCACCATTCTTATATTCAAACAAGACTCAAAGAATATATTATGGACGAAAACTAATTAAAATAAAATCAAACAAGACTCATATAAGATGAACATCAAAATAAATATCAGCAGTGAATTCCCATTGAATTTGAAATTTCAAAATTTGGAGTTGGAAAGTGAAATATTTTTTTTCAATTCATATAGAGTTTGGATATTTTGAATAGGCGGTGAAATTACCTCTGATATAATTAAGAATAATTTAGTAATGAAGATTAATTAATGGCGAAATAAGTGTTTAAATACAAAAATTGTCTGTGAGGTGAATTGTAATGAGAATACAAATAAATTATTAAAAATATTAGATTAAAATTTTTATAAGAATAAATTTACAGATAAATATTAAAATTATATATTAATTTTGACTTAATTTGTAATGTTATACATAAATTTTGATTAGATTCAATCTTCTTAAATCACCGACACCATTATCGATGTAATGCCATTTTATTATTATATGTTGCCTACACAAATATTTTTTTTTTAATATAATGGTTAGAACTATCAAAAATTCTTCCTCATCTATAACAAAGGCAATAAATTACATTTCAACATGCTCGAACCCACGTCCTTTTTTTGCACCAACAACAATGTTGATGCCAACCGAACTAAAACTCAATCAACACACAAATAATTATTTTTATTCAATGTAAAAATAAATGCTAGCGATAAACTCGTGTAAACAATGAACAAGAAAAATAATAAAGAAATTGAAAAAATCAGACATAAATATTTTATGTGGAAAAATTCCTCCTAAGAAGATAAAAAACCATGGGCAAAGATAATTTTACTAAATTGGCAAAGATGAATAATACAAAGATGGAAATAAAAACTAAACCCCGAAACTCGAAAAAGAACATTAAAACTTAAACACAAAATTCCCTGTAAGCTTATAAAAGCTAATACCTAAAAGTGTTATGGGTTAAATCTTTCTAAGGTAGAAAAATGTCTATTTATAGGCTAAATTTCATGTACAAATTTGACTAAAATATCCTTAGAATAATCAAAATTTAACCAGGAAAAGAAAACCGAGAAGCTTTGGGAACATGTCGTCACGTTGTGACGTGGTTGTTGTCTCGTTGGGACGCCTTTCATTGCGTTGTTGAGACGTGGCGAATCTTCTTGTTGTGACGTGAACTCTGTTTCGGCAAAAAATGTGAGGCACACTCCACAATAATTTATTTATTAGAATATGTATAATTGAATCAAAATTAAAAATTCACGTGTATAATTACACCAAATTAAAGTTAAAAATATCAAATTGCACATTAAATAAAGTTGATGTATAATTTTAAATTTTATCCGTCAAACTTATAACATATTTGAAATTTTAATATATAAATAGAAATATTAAAATATCGATATATTATTATTGTATGTTTTAATTAATTAATACAAGTTTAGCAGATGAATAAAATTAAAACCTTTAAATTAAAATAATAAAAAAAACAAATTAGATGATTTAAAAGCTTTGAAGTTAAGTGATTAGGAGAATAGAATAAAAATAATATGAGATGACACTAAAGGATTGAAATGAGATGACAGTTTTTAAAAAAATAATAAAAAAATAAAAGAAAATATTTATTTTTAATAGGGTTTTAAGGAATGTAAGCAATTGTACATCATTAAAATTTGAAATTTTCCAATAATTGAAAATATGAAGCCTGAAACTATACATAAACCAATAACAATTGCTGAAACATTCAAATGGGTGATTGGAATTGCTAAGCAAAGCAATTTTCATCTTATGGAGAAAATTTTGCTTTATCTCACCAATATTATAGTAATTCATTAAAAATTAATGAATCGCATAATTTAGAACTTTTTAATGCTTTATTAACCATATTTAAAATTTGACTTATATTTATACTAAATTTAACATTTTATATAAATCAACAAATTGAGAAACAACAAAGAAAGCCGTAGTTACGTTGCAATCAGTGAATGTTGTCTTAGGATTCTGAGAAATAATATAATAAAATAAAAACGCAGAGAAGAGGATGAATTGTCTTAGGATAACTTTGAAATTTGAATCATAGAGAGGGAATTGGTCCACCATTTTCCCACCTGCCAATTACAACTACTTTCTTTCCTTATTTTCTTCTTAACTAATTTTTTACATCAAATTAATTTCAGTTGTAGAAAAAAAATGTTCTTTAAAAAAAAGTCTTCATCATTTCGTGATTCTTTATATTTCCTTGTGTTGTTGATAAAAAAAATATTATTTAGAAGAAGAAAAATCAGCCTGTATTATATTAATTCTTAGATGAATTAAATTTAAATTACTAAATAATTAGTAAGTTTACATTTTGATTACTTGACTTTAAAGACTAAACTATTCTAAAATTGCTATTTAAGTCATTGTGTTAATAAAATTGCTATTATATGGTTTGTTTCTAGTCCCATTGCATGTACCAATAAAAAACTCTCATTCCCTTTTTTTTTTATTGTTTAGGTTTTTTTTTCATGAAATAGATTCGAATGACATGAATTTATGAACTAAAATCCGAATAATTTTCTTCTTCAATCTTCAAAATTCATAGTCAAATCGATTTAGATCTTACGTATGTTCTTCTAGTCATCGATGGATGCTAATCCACTGTACTGATTGTTGAATTGTCTGGAGCTCACTAGCCAAGCTTTTTTTTGTACAAAAAAAACTTAACAGTTCGATGACTTAAATAAAAGCTTTTAAATAATTCATTGACTTAAATAAAAACTTTAGAATAGTTTAATAATCGTTTGATAACTTATTGAAGTTGAGTGACTAAAATATTAATTTACTAATATTGTCTCTTTTTAAGATAAATTAGACCCTTTTTATTCCAACTAGTACGGTCTATTCAAGCTAGGTTATTGTTTTAGGCTAAATTATAAAGTAAAAAAAAAAATAAAGGTTAAAATATGCTTTAAATTCTTATACTCTCTATACATTTGAAATTTGACCCTCATATTTTTATTTTTCAAGAATTTGATCCCTTTACTTTATGGATTTAAAATTTTAGATTCAATTATTTACATCGTCAAAATTTTTTGAAAAAAGATATTAAACATTTTATTAAATCAAATGATAAATAATTATGATAGGCATAGATTATTTTATGTCAAATAATGGTTATAGTCCCACCACTATGTTCAATTATCTTGACCATAGTTTTTCTTGTTTTGGAAAGATGTTTTATTTTTTAAAGAAATTAAGACAATGTTTTAAACGAAATAGTTAAGGATGTTTGTTATGTAACACCCTATACCTGGCTTAGATGTTAAGACTAAGTCTGGAAGTTACATCAGACGTTTAAAGGTAAAACCAACATTTAAGAACTTTAACATTTGTCCTATAGAAAACATTTAGTCAACTAAACTGACATGGAAATCCAGGCTTACAAACTGTAGTTTGAAATAAAACATAGGTTAATTCAGATTTAAACCAACAGTATAATATCAAAATAAAAAGAGATGATCGAGCTCTTGACACACTGAGCCTCCTAAGTCGATGGTTTACCTACAATTCAGTTAACAAATGGAATGAGTTTATAACTCAACGTGTGTAACCGATATATAGGCAAGACAAAAATATAGAAATAATAGTATTTTCCAAAATTCCGATACAGAATTAGAAATAGATAATATTCAGTAATCTCGTAACAATTCAAACAAGATGCAGAATAGATCAAATACATATGCAAAACATATCAGAATCAGATACAGTTTCCTACCTCCATCCGCTACACATCATCTCCGACCATCCCAACACACCATATAGGGTATTAATTGCCTATCCAACGCTACACACCAATTAGTGTAGGTATGGCACGTTACAGAGTGATTACAGACTAGCTATCAACTTAGTATGCGATAAATCACCAAAATTAGATACAAAATTATGGCTTAGCCCCTCAGTTCGGCAGATCATTAAACTACCAACACTTCCTTCTTTATGCCGTTCCCACCCAATACAGATATAGGTTACAGATATCATATATAAAAGGTGTACATACAATTATCTGATACAATTCAAAATTAGATAATACAGATCATTATCATTTAATAGTTATCACATCAATTATACGTACAAATAATTGATTATTCAACCTCTGAATATTGGTTATCAAGTTATACAGTCTAATTCAAATCATATAGACTCTACGGATGGCCTACGCTCGATTCAAACGATACTTACGACCATAGAGAAAATTTTAATATTTTGGCCCATACGCTCATGTGGATTCACACAGTCTGGGTGTTTGGTCTATGTGGCTCAAAATAGTGAGTTACACGGTTTAGCACACAGCCGTTTGACTCACAACCCCTCACATGGCTTGGACATACATTTGTGTCCCTAGCCCATGTGACCCTAAATCCAAAACAGTGAGTTACACAGTCTGGACACACGTCCGTGTCCTTAGCCCATGTGACCTCAAAATACAATAGTGAGCTACATGGCCTAGACACACACCCGTGTCCTTGGCTCATGTGCCTCTAATTCAGAAACAGTGAGTTATACAGTCTGCCACACGGCCTGACATGAGGCCATGTGGCTCACACGGCCTACCACACAACCTGACACATAGCTGTATAGCGTCGGAAGCCATGTTTTCTGGCGCTTAAAACTTACAGAATCTCGGGTTTTTATTAACACTTGGCATGCTTTTGATTATAAGTAACCGGGAAGAATTTGAGGCCTAAAAATGACAATTCAGCGAACAATTACATAATTATTCTCCAACAAATCGCTAGAATTAACAATCAAACCAAAGTTGTGTCAAAAGGCTTTGACATAATGCCAACCTAAAATTCTCACACTCACCTTTCACGTAAAAGCAAGAAACGAAACTAGTGAGTTAGAGGAGTGTCTTCAGTAAGATCTTCTCCTAGAAAAAAGAAGTCAATCGCACACTTAAATAGAAAATTTGATGAAAATAAGAAGAAAACCCATTTCAACAAAACGAACGATAATAACCGAAAAACTCACTAAAATAGAAGATAATAACGATAGAGTTTACACAATAACCTTCCAATAGACACAATGAGCAACGTAGAACTTCTAATTCAACCCAGTAACAATTTACGAAGGCAAGAAAAAAAGGAAAAAAAAGAAAGAAGAGGAGAAGAAGAACAGTAAGAAAATATGGAGAAGAATATTTCTTAGGATTTAACTAAAATGAGGAGAAGAAGAATAGAATACGGTAAGGTCCAATGAACCTCGGACTTAACTTGCCCTTACATCTTAACCGAAGGACCTTTTTCTATAGAGACACTTTCAGAAACATTTGATCACCCACAGAATACTCAATATCTTGCCTTTTCAAGTCTGCTTACGATTTCTGTCAATTGAAAGCTGCCTTGAGATGATCTTAGATCAATCTAACTGTATCCTCGGTTTCTGATACTAACTCAGGACCCAGAACCCAATGTTCACCTAACTCAGTCCAACACAAAGGAGTATGACACCTATGGCCATACAAGGCCTCATAAGATGCTATCTAAATACTAGCCTGGAAGCTATTATTATAAGCTAACTCAGCTAGTGGTTCGTTCAGACTGTCCATCGGTCTGAGGATGATATGCAGTACTGAAATTTGATCGAGTACCCGTGAAGCTTCTTCTAGATTTGAGAAGTAAAACGTGGATCTCTGTCAGAAATGATCAAAATTGGGACTCCGTACAATCTCATGATTTTGGATACATACAACTTATCCAATTTTTGAAACGAATAATCAGTCCTGACCGGAAGAAAGTGAGCAAATTTAGTTAATCGAACAATAATGACCCAAACCGGATCCTTCTTAGTGGGTGTTACAGGCAATCCTCTAACGAAGTCCATAATCATACTGATACAGAATGAATGGAGGAAGCGGAAGAAGGATCAAATTCAAGTTGTTTTGACTCGAAAAAGAAAGATTTAGATCTGATCTAAAAAAAATTAAACAAATTTAGTAATAAAGAATTCAAAAATAGTAAAAGAATAAATTTAAGAACAAATAATAATAATAATAATAATATAGAAATAAATAAATAGACGAAATTTAAAGTGGAAGATGGATTGAATAAATCGATGGTTATGATGGATAGAAGGATAAATGTCCAATTGAACCCTTTGTGATATAAATCCCAACAAACTCAATTAATGACTATAATCAACCCTCCAAGAAATAATCCTTGGCAAATTAAAGGGTGAAGAATAGTTCCCACGGCTCCTTGAAGAAAATCGAGAATAAAACTACTTATAAAAACCACAAGAAAGAAATCTTGCACAAGAAACAAACTTCTAGAGTTGAAAACTTTATTAATGAAAACAATTGTCTGCTTAATGAACAATGAAGAAGCCTTTATATAAGCTAGCTAAGTACATCCAAATAAAAATCTCAAGTATACTAAAACTCTAATTAATCTAAACAAGAAGTAGTTTTAAACAAAATTTTCTTATTAATGTAAAACTCCTAAATAACTTAAAATACTTAATAATTATAAATTTGTAATAAAAAATAATAAAATAATAAGAGATAATAAATACAATATTCGGCTCATGTATAATAAAAATTAAGCCTACGACTTGAACCCAATATGAAATGCCTAAGCTTGTGGGATTGATTAGGGTCTTTGTAATGAAACGCCTAAGCTTGTTAACATTCTCCACATGAGCTTGTCATCATAGATTGAGAGTTTAGGCCCACAAACAAAATTAATCCATTGTAATTCATGCTTACTAAAAAATCCATCGCCTTGCAGCTTTAACTCTTTTTTTTTTTGAATTTTTTTATGATAAAGTCTTGAACGAATAAGTTGAGGTTTGACTTAGCTGCTTGGATTTGGATCTCGTGATTGGGCCTTGAGGGAAACTAATCTCATCTCTATTATAAATTTTGAAGTGGACCGAGCTGCTCGTATCATTCCCCCTTCCACAAAAGGATTCGTCCTTGAATCTGAAATTCCAGAAGGAGAAAGGTCAGCAACTTAAAAGTGGCACTAACATTATACTCACTGGAAAGATTGATTTGATATGCTTTGTCGTTAATGTGCTTGAGTACTTGAAAAGGTCCATCACCACGTGGGTTTAACTTTGTCTTGGGTTTAGTAAAAAATCGTTCTTTTCTAATATGGACCCAAACCCAGTCATCAAGCTCAAAGATAACTTGCTTGCACTCTTTGTTAGCTTTGTTGGCATTCACTTAATTTATTTTGGTGATTTGTTGTCTTACTTTCTCATGCATGGATTTCACCAATTCAGCTTTCGTCTCCCTATCTAAATTAGAAATGTTTTCTATAGGCAATGTCACAAGATCAAATACATTTAGTGGATTAAAACCATAAACAAGTTCAAATGGTGAATAGCCAGTTGTAGAGTGAATAGATCGATTATATGCAAATTAAAAAAAAATGACAAACATTCTTCCCAATTTTTAAGGTTCTTACCCACAACAAATCATAGTAAAGCAGCTAAGACCCGATTGACTACCTTAGTTTGTCCATCGGTTTAGGGGTGACATTTAGTAGAATATATAATTTAGTACCAAGCTTACCCCACAACACTTTCCAGAAGTGGCTTAGGAACTTTACATCTCTGTCAGACACAATAGTGCGAAGTATCCCATGTAGGTATATCACCTTTCTAAAGAATAAGTCAGCCACATGTGTAGCATCATCCATTTTGTGACAAGGAATGAAGTGAGCCATCTTTGAAAACTTGTCAACAACAATAAAGATACTATCTTGACCCTTTTTAGTTCGTGGAAAACCAATAATAAAATCCATGGATAAGTCTACCTATAACGAAGAAGGAATCGACAAAGTAGTATAAAGCCCATAAGGCATTACCTTTAATTTTTCTTGTTTATAAGCAATACATTTAGAACATACATTTTCAATGTCCTTCATGTGCAACTAGTAAAAATGTTCTTGTAGAATATTTAATGTTTTGGAGATACCAAAGTGTCCCATTAAGCCTCCACTATGTGCCTCGCGAATTAATAACTCTCTCATGGAATATTATGGAACTCATAACCTATTTAGGCGAAAAAGAAACCCATCTACAAGATAAAACTTGTTAAAGGCACCATTCCCATAGTTGGAAAAAGTGTTTGCAAAATTAACATCATTTAAGTATAAATATTTGATATGATCAAACCCTAAAACTTTAGTATTTAATGTAGTTATCAAAGAATATCTACGAGATAAGGCATCAACAACTACATTTTCTCTACTTGTTTTGTATTTAATTACATATGAGAATGTTTTCCACCCATCGAGCATGTCTCCTGCTCAACTTACCTTTTCCCTGTAACCGTTTTAGGGATTCATAAT
The DNA here is from genome assembly GCA_025698465.1 of Gossypium longicalyx. Taxonomy (NCBI): domain Eukaryota; kingdom Viridiplantae; phylum Streptophyta; class Magnoliopsida; order Malvales; family Malvaceae; genus Gossypium; species Gossypium longicalyx. The sequence goes on from CM046995.1 coordinate 53,081,570, forward strand.
CCATATGGATAATTAACTCATGTGGTAGCAAGTAATGTTGCCAAACTTGTATAGCTCGAACTAATGCAAGCAACTCCTTGTCATAAGTTGAGTAGATTAATTGTACCCTATTTAGTTTTTCACAGAAATATGCGATTGGTCTTTTTCCTTGCATCGATACGACACCAATTCCAATACCTGAAGCATCACATTCAATTTCAAAAGTATTAGAAAAATTAGGTCATTTAAGAACCGGAGCAGAATATAATTTATACTTTAAGGCTTGAAAAGCCTTTTCTTGAGCTTCTTCCAATGTAAAACCCATAGAATTTTTAATAAACTCAGCTAATGGGGCTGCAATAGTGGAGAAATCCTTTACAAAATGTCTATAAAAACTTGCTAAAAAATGTAAAGATCTCACCTCGATAATTGATTTAGGAGTGGGCCACTGCTTAATTGCCTTTACTTTGTCCTTATCGACATGAATACCTTGAGCACTTATTATAAAGCCTAAAAATATTAGTTTATCACAAGAAAAAGTGCATTTATCAAGGTTGGAAAATAAATTTTTAGTTTTTAGAATGTCCAAAATAGAGTAAATCATAATATCATTAAAATATACTACCACAAATTTACCCAAATAAGGCCTTAATACATGATTCATTAATCTCATGAAAGTACTAGGTGCATTAGTTAGACCCAAAGGCATAACAAGCCACTCATATAATCAAACTTAGTTTGAAAGGTTGTTTTCCATTCTTCCCCTTCCCTCATGCGAATTTGGTGAGAACCATTTTTTAAATTATTTTAGTATAAATTGTTGAACCATGTAACTCATCAAGCATGTCATCAAGTCTAGGGATTGGATGTCTATACTTTACCATTATTTTGTTGATTGGGTGACAACTAACACACATTCAGAATGAACCATCCTTCTTAGGCACCAATAGGACAGGGACAACACAAGGACTCAAACTTTCTCTAATATACCTCTTTTGTAATAGCTCATCCACTTGCCTTTGTAACTCCTTTGTCTTCTCTAGATTGCTTTAGTAAGCTGGATGGTTTGGAATGGTTGTACCGGGTACTAAGTCAATTTGGTTCTCTATGCCTCACAGATGTGGTAAACCTTCAGGTGCCTCATTCAAAACATCCTCATAATCCTGTAAAAGAAATGTAAAGACATTAGGTAGAAAATTGTTAAGGTTAGCTAAAGATAAATAATTTTGCCTAAACCTCAAAAGGATACAAGGTTGTTTGTGATATAGGGCTCTTCTCACATCTTTTTTACTTGCAAATAAATTTTACACTATGTTTTTACCATTAGAGGGTTCACTCACCATTGGACCATTTGTATTTTGACTTTTATCACTAAGGGCCTCTTTTCTCTCTGTCTTTTCAATTATATTTTTCTTCCTTATGACCCCCTCACAAAACTTTTTCATATTGAGTTGATCATTGTGTACATCGATTGGATCCAAAGTGGCTAGAGTAAATTTCTTCCCTCTAAACACAAGGGTGTAACAGTTCAATTTTCCATGGTGCACCACATCATGATCATATTGCCATGGTCTACCAAGAAGTAAATGGGTAGCATGCATGAGAACTACATCACACCAAATCTCATCAGAATAATTCCCAATTTTGAATGCAATTAAGGACTGTTTAACTACCTTAACTTCTGAACCTTTATTAAGCCATTGTAAGTGATATGGCTTAAGGTATCTTTGACAAGGTAAAGATAAAGTATCCACTAAAAAACTACTCACCACATTGGTACAACTACCACTATCAACAATAAGAGAACACAACTTTTCTTAAATCAAACACCTTGAGTGGAATATGTTAGTCTATTGCAATTCATTAGAATCGTCATTTACTTGAATACTAAGGGATTGTCGTACTACAAGACAATGAGACTTAAGAAAATCCTCCCCATCAGGAGGAGGTTCCAAAACCTCTTCATATTCTTCCTCGTCGTCATAGTCACAAACAACATTAGTATCATTTAAATCGTCATTCTCAGAATCAGAAATAAGGGTACCATCATTACTTATAAACATTACCCTTTTATTGGGACTATCACAAGTATAATGTGCACTGCCATTACATTTTTAGCATTTAACATCATGAGAACGATTCAAAGTAAGTTTAGAAGAAGTTCTAGAAGGTACCTGTACAATAGAAGAAGTACCTTTAGGTGACGCCTCATCTTTCCAACTAAGTCATTTAGGTTCATCTTTAGATGGAGGTAGGCGATTCACTTGTGGTAGAATGAATTTTGAGCCCTAAAAGGTAAAGGTCGATGTACTCCAATTAGATGCGAAACCCGATGAACAATTCTTAAATTTTCATTTCAATCGTTCTTCAATCGTACAAGCTTTTTGAACAGCTTTGTCCAAATCAATAAAAGTTTGAAGATCTAAAATCTCAGTGATATTTTCATTCAAAACATTTACAAATTGAGCTATAGTATCTTCTTCCTCCTCATCCTTATTAGCTCGTTGCATTAAAATCTTCATCGCATGAAAATATTCCATATAGATTTATTACCTTGAACAAGATTTTGAAGCTTCCATTTGTTATCCCTATAGTAATGAGGTGGTACATACCATTTTTGCATGATTCACTTTAAATCATCCCACGAGTCAATGGATCTCTCATGGTTCATTCATTGGGACCGTAATAATTGATTCCACCAACTTAAAGCATAGTCAGAGAATTCCAAGGTAGCTAATGGAACATTCTTTTCCTCTGAACATTTTTAATATTCAAACAACAGTTTAATTTTATTTTCCCAATCACAATAGGCATTCAGATCATGCCTGTCGTTAAATTGTAGAACACTGAATTTTGGTTTATTCACAAAAAAGTGGCTACTAGAACTAGTATTGGAGGTTGCATCATGAGTACATGAGCCACGTTTAATATGTCCAGAAGACTATCGTGACTCATAACCATCATAATAATCTTTAGTCTTATCATCATGGTGAAGAGGATACTCATCATCTATAACAGTCCATTTTTGGGTCAAATCAGAACAGTGGTTTCAAGACCACAAATCTAAAGTAGAAATATTTAAGGTCCACAGCATGATAAAATAATTGTGTGGAAATTTTATCAAGAAATTTTATCGATTGAGTACTCAATTTGACTAGAAAGACTAAATTTCAATAGGTGCAAAATTTGAGTTCTATAGGCTAAAGGTAGTAAATTGTTAGGATGGACAAAAATGGACATGGAGTAGGTAAAATTTCAAAGTTTAAGTGAGGGGTAAATAGGTAATTTGGTAAATAAAGCCAAAATAACTAAATAAAAGATGTCATCTTCTTCAATTTAGTCCCCATAGCTAAAAATTAGAAGAGGAGACATAGCTAGGGTTTGGCCAAGCTTTCAAGCTCGATTGTAAGTCCATTCTTATCCTGTTTTTAATGATTTTTATATTTTCGAGATCATTGTAACTTGATTTAGCTATTTCAAGGACTAATTTGAAAGAAAATTAAAGTCTAAAATTTTACCCATGTTGAATATGCTTGTATTTTGATATTTGATGGTAGAAAATGCATGTTCATTGTTAGTTAAACAACGTTTGCAAAGTGATTTTCGATAAAAACGTTAAATAGAGACTTATTTGTAAAAGTCTATAAAATGTGTAGAAAGGTGTGAATAAATGAAAAATGTGGGCTGTTATGAGTATAAATAACAATCGGCTAGGCTTGGGTTGTGATGAAATTGAATGAAATTCATTTTACGAGCCTAGGGACTAAATCATAAAATGTTGAAATGTTAGGGGAAAAATATAAACTTTGCGATAATGTGTTTTTGGGCTGAATTGAATAATGTGATGATTAAATAAGTTAAATATTGTATTATAGATCAAGAAAAATGAAGTTCGGGTGTAGATCAGAGGAAAAACAAAGTATTTGATGAATAGGTCCTTTTGGCCGTTTTTGTAACCGAGGTAAGTTCGTATGTTAAATAAGCTTTACTTTAAATGTATTTAAATGATTTAATTTATATATGAATTGTGTAATCGACCTTATGGACACATTTGACAACAATTTGGCAAGCGAGAAATCCCAATCGAACCTTAGGAATAGATTAGGATACAAGTGACATGTCACTAGTGTAACAACCCATTTTCAGTGAAATCGAAATAGTGGTTTCGGAACCACAAATCGGATCCAAAATACATTTTATTTTTATTTTACCGTATGGCCCGTAATTTGATATAAATGACATGTGAAAAATTTGATATAAAATTTTTATCAATTTAGTGCCTAATTACGAGGACTAAATCGCATAAAATGCGAAATTTGAATTCTAGTAGCTATGAGGATCAAATAGGTATGGAATTCAAAACTGAAGGTCCTTATACGGTAATAGACCATTAATAAAAGTATGTAGATTTTTTATGGTGACTCATCCATGGAATTATAGAAAAAGACTAGGGACTAAATTGGAAATGCCAAAATACATGATTAATTAAAAAGATGAATAGAATTATAATCATCTTATTTTGTCATCTTCAACCTTAAAAACACATGGAAACCCTAGGAGAGAGAAAAGAAGCTTTCAAGGCCTAATTGGGTAAGTTCCCTTGTCCCATTTTTAGTAATTTTGGTATTTTTAAAACCGAGATAGCTTAATCTCTCTATTTGAGGGATTAATTTGAAAATTTATCAAGGTATGAAAATGGGTCATGGATGTATTATGCTGGAAATTAGAAATTTATGGCAGAAAATGAAAGATTATTGATAGATAAACAACTTTTACAAGGTGATTTTTGATGAAAACTTGATTTAAGGACTAAAATGTAAACTTGTAAAATTTGATGAAAAATTCTGAAATTTTATGTAAACATGTGCTGAAAATTTTTTAATTGGGCTTTGGTTAGGCTTGGAATAGGGAGTAATTTGTACAAGTTTCATTTTTTCGGGCCTAAGGACAAAACATAAATTTTGGAAAAGTTAGGGGCAAAATGGTAATTTTTCCTAGGACGTAAATTGAGTCCGTCTAAGTGTGAAATGTATGTAATTAATGATTAAATTCATTTATATAGATCCAGAAAACACAAACTCGAGGTTAGATCGAGGAAAGGAAAAGATTTCAGATTAGTAGATTTTTACACGAACAAGTGTCGAGGTAAGTTCATGTAACTTAATCGGATATATAATTATGTAAATTGAATGTCGTATTGTATATAATGTGATTTATGTTAATGTGCCTTGTATGTTATGATGGAAAATTATGCATGCTTGAAATGGTAATAAAGGGTTAATACTTATTGAATATTGAATTCCGATGAATGTATACGCTTTCTGGAAACTAATAAGGTCATGTATTTGTTGCAGACAGGATTTAGCTCAGACAGTAATCCCAATAACCTTGTTATATAAAGGATTTAGCTTAGACGGGTAATCCCGATATAATACCTCTCGAGTACTCGTTATGATTAGGGTTTAGCATGGACTAGTAACCCTAATCGAGCTCTTGTGAGCATACGTTATTTAAAGGATACCCTAAGGGGTGCCCTCGATAAGAATTGACAGATTAATGAATCGTACACCTCGAATGTACTACTTGAGCTTTCATTGGGATTTCAATAATTCAATGGACATATAACTCTTGACTTGGCATAAAAATCTTGAGATAAAATGATAATGAAAGAACATTGCTTGATGAGCTCATCTATATTACTTGATTGGTATGAAGATTTTGGTGACTAACATGTTTGATTGATTGTATGTGTTTAGGCAATTTAGCCAAATGGGTGGAAAACATGATATGTATGCTTAGATTTATTAAACAAGATTGGTATGTTTAGTTTCTGTTATACAAACTTACTAAGCATGTAATGCTTACTCCTTTTATTTTCCCCTATTTAATAGTGCTCGGAAGCTTTTGAAGGTTGGAAGATCGTTGGGGCATCGTCACACTATCAACCTAGCATTTTGGGTATATTTAGTGAAATCATTTTGGTGTAATGGCATGTATAGGGAAAATTGGCCAATAGTGGCATGAAGTGTCATTTTGTAACCTATCCATTGGAATGGCTAGAGGTGGTTCATTTTGGGATATGATTTAGTAAACTATTATGATATATATATATATATATATATATATCTACATGTGTTATGCTAAGTTCATGTGACCCAATGTTGTGAATGTTTAATTTAAGATAAGGTGAGTTGGAAACTATGTATGCATGGAATGGTATGCCTTGTTTAAATGATGAAATTGGAATTGGTTAAGTGTTTTATGTGTAGGTTTCTGGGTGATTTTGGGTGAGAAATGAATGTAGGAAATGACTTCATTTTGTCCACACGACCAGACACACGGGCATGTGGTTAGGCCGTGTGTCCCTTGTACCTAAATTTTGAGAAATAGAATGCTTAGAATTGGGCACACGGGCAGAGACATGGGCATGTGTCTCAGCCGTGTGAAACTTGTACCTAAATCGAATTAAATTAATTAACCACATGGCCTAGCACACGGGCGTGTTGCATGGCCGTGTGTGCAAGTCAGAGAGTTACACGGGATCGAACATGGCTTCTAGTACGGGCGTATCCCAGGGTCCCACGGGCGTGTCCCTTGGACCTCACGGGTGTGTGAGCCCTTCACCTTGAAAAAATTTTCTTAATGTCACAAAAATTTTTTTGGTCCCGATTAAGTCCCGACTCAATTCTAATGCTCGTATTAGACCTCGAGGGTCCAATTAAGGGATGTTATGAATAATCTCGGTTAATGAATAGTAATTTGCATGAATGAATTGAAATTTTTTTTGGATGTTTTGGTAATGCTTTGAAATCCTATTTCGACGATCGGTACGGGTTAGGGGTGTTACATTTAGTGGTATCAGAGCTACGATTTAGTCGATTCTCAGATTTGACGTAGCAAAAACTAATTTAGGTATACATTCTATTATATAAATTGTGGTAGTGTGATGACTCTTGATCATTTTTTAATGTGTTTTTCATATAGTAATGTCATTCAACCAAGCTAGAGCTGAATCTGAGGAATGATTCAACTTTAGTTCAAAGAGTTGCCTCTGCGTCTGGTAGTGAAGGCCTGTGTCTGAGGGCCGAAGTGAGGAGGTAAAGCAAGCCTTCTTTCAAATGATGAATGAATGGTTTACCTAGTATTTGAGAACAAATCCCATTGTACAAATCCCGTTGTACAACGACCTCCCCCACTTGCTCCTCAGCCGGTTCCTGAGGTACCACAGGGTGCTGAACTTGTTAGAATTGGTAAGCCTTCGATAGATAAAATTCGCAAACATAGGGCGGAAGAATTTAGGGCTACTGTAGATGATGATCCGAAAAGGGCCAAGTTCTGGCTTGAAAACACTATTCGGGGTTTTGATGAACTGTCCTACACACCTGCTGAGTGCCTGAAATGTGTAGTGTCTCTATTAAAAGATACGACTTATCATTGGTGGAATACCATAACATCAGTTGTACCGATAGAGAATATTATATGGGAATTCTTCTAGACTGAATTCAGAAAGAAATATGTTAGTTAGAGGTTCATGGATCAGAAAAAGAATGAATTTCTAAAACTCAAGTAGGGAAGCATGACTGTATCTGAATATGAACGGTAATTTGTTCGACTGAGTAAGTATGCCAAGGAATGAGTTCTAACTGAGGCTGAAATGTGTAAACGTTTTGAAGAGGCCCTAAATGAAGATATCAAGTTGTTGATTGAGATTCTCGAGCTAAGGGAATTTGTGGTGTTAGCCGACCGAGCACACAAAGTCGAGGAACTGAGTAAAGAAAAGAAACAAGCTGAAAGAGAGGCTCAGATTTCTGGGAAAAGAGCTATAAGTAAGTCACAATCATTTTCTTCTAAGAAATTAAATAAGTATTATGATCGTGTGACCACTTCTACGGGATACTCTAGAAAAGAGAGGGACTCTCAACGATCTAACCCAAGGTCTTCAACTCCATCTGTGACTAATATGGGTAGTGTCGGTAATCTCAAACCGAAATGTAAACATTGTAACATGTTTTATCATAGGGAATGTCAGACTAGAAGTGGAGCTTGTTTCGGATGCGGTTTACTTGACCATTTTCTCAGGGATTGTCCCAAAAGAATTGAAAAAGAGATAGAACCAGCTCTAAAGCCGAGCAATCCTGTTGTGAGAGGCAAACCACCCCATCATCCAAGTAATGTTAGTGGTAGTTGAGGTACTACCAAGGATAAGACAACTAGATTTGAAGCACGAGCACTTGCGAGAACATATGCTATTCATGCTAGAGAAGATGCCTCTACACCAGACGTCATTACTAGTACATTTTCTTTACTTGATACTGATATTACTGTATTGATTAACCCTGGTTCTACACACTCTTATATATGTACGAACCTAGTGTCTGTTAAAAATTTACTTGGTGAATGTAAAAGTTTCAAACCCTCTGGGCCAGAGTGTTATGGTGGACAAAGTTTGTAAGAATTGTTCGATGGTGGTAAAAGGTTATTATTTTTCGGCTGACTTGATGTTATTTCCCTTTGATGAGTTTGATGTAATCTTGGGAATGGATTGGTTAACCCGATATGATATAGTGGTAAACTGTAAGTAGAAATATATTGTATTGAGATGTCAGAATGGTGAATTACTTTGTGTTGAATCTGATAAACTAGATGGATTACCTAATGTGATTTTAGCAATATCAGCACAGAAATATGTTAGAAATGGGTATGATGCTTATCTTGCATATGTGATGGATACTAAGGTATCTAAGTCAAAGATTCAGTTAGTGCCGATAGTAAGTGAATTTCCTGATGTATTCCTAGAAGAATTACCTAGTTTGCCACTGAAAAGAGAAGTGGAATTCTCTATAGACCTTCTTCCAGAAATGACAACGATATCCATAGCACCTTATAGAATGGCTCCTACTGAGTTGAAAGAGCTGAAAGTACAGTTACAAGGATTGATAGACAGAGGTTTTGCTCGACCTAGTTTCTTACCTTGAGGTGCACCAGTTTTCTTTTTAAAGAAGAAGGATGGATCATTGAGGCTTTGTATTGATTTCAGAAAGCTCAACAAAGTTACAATAAAAACAAGTATCCATTGCCTTGGATCGATGACTTGTTTGGCCAGTTAAAGTGTGCTACTGTATTTTCAAATATTGATCTCCATTCTGGGTTCTACCAACTACAAGTAAAAGAATTGGATGTGCTAAGGACAACTTTTAGAACCAGGTATGGACACTAGGAGTTTCTTGTGATGCCATTCGGCCTGACAAACGCACTTGTAGTGTTTATGGACTTGATGAATAGAAATTTCAGCTCGTACTTAGATAGGTTTGTGGTCGTATATATAGATGATATTTTGGCTTACTCTCGAGATGAAAATAAACATGCTGAATATTTGAGAATAGTATTACAAACTCTACGGGAGAAACAACTATACGCCAAATTCAGTAAATGTGAATTTTGGCTAAGGGAAGTTAGCTTCTTTAGGCATGTAGTATCTGCTGAAGGTGTCCGAGTAGACCCAAATAAGATTTTAGCCATTGTAAATTGGAAACCACCGAAGAATGTCTCTGAAGTCCAAAGTTTTCTGGGACTAGCTGGTTATTATCGGAGATTTACAAAAAAAATTTCAATGATAGCTTCTCCGATGACTCGTTTGCTACAGAAAGATGTAAAATTTGAATGGACTGATAAATGTCAGCAGAGCTTTGACAGATTAAAGGCTTTATTGACAAAAGCACCTGCGTTAGTCTAGCCTGAATCGGGTATGGAATTTACAGTTTATAGTGATGTGTCATTGAATGGTTTGGGTTGTGTTTTGATACAAGATTATAAGGTAGTAGCCTATGCTTCACGACAGCTAAAGCCACATGAAAAGAATTACCCAACAGATGAGCTTGAATTGGCAGCCATAGTATTTGCATTAAAAATCTGGCGGCATTACTTGTTTGGTGAAAAATGTCACATATTCACTGATCATAAAAGCTTGAAATATTTGTTGTCACAGAAAGATTTGTATTTGAGTCAGCGCTGATGGCTTGAATTACTAAATGATTATGATCTTGTTATTGACTACCATCCAGGGAAAGCCAATGTTGTGGCAGATGCTTTGAGCAAAAAATCCCTGTATGCTCTATGAGCAATGAACACTCGATTGTTGTTGTTTGATGATGGTTCAATCATAGCTGATTTAAAAGCTAGACCGATGTTTTTAGAATAAATTTCTGAAGCTCAGAGAAATGATAGCAAGTTGCAAGCAAGACGGGTACAGAGTGAATCGACTTCTAATTCTGAATTTCAGATTGGGATTGATGGTTGTTTGTTATTCAGAGGCAGAGTATACAGAAGATTTTGAATGAAGCTCATAATGGTAACATGTCTATTCATCCTGGTAGTAATAAAATGTATAACGATCTGAAAAAGATATACTGGTGGCCAGGAATGAAACAATATATTTATGAGTTTGTATCTAAATGCTCGATATGTCAGCAAGTAAAAGTTGAACATCAATTTCCTTCTGGACTATTGCAGTCGGTTACGATACTGGAATAGAAATGGGAAAGAATTACTATGGACTTTATAACGAGATTTCCCTTGTCTCCAAAGAAGAAAGATGCCATTTGGGTAATTGTTGATCGGTTGACTAAGTCTACACACTTTATCCCGGTACGTATGGATTTTTCCTTGGATAGATTGGCTGAGTTATATGTTTCTAAGATAGTCAGATTGCATGGAGTGCCTGTCTCTACTATTTCAGACAGAGATCCTCAGTTAACTTCTTAATTTTGGAACAAATTGCAAGAAGTTCTGGGTACTCAGCTGCACTTTAGTACTGCTTTTCACCCCTAAACAGATGGTCAATCTGAACGGGTAATATAGATCTTGGAAGATATGCTTCGGTGTTGTGTACTCGAGTTTGAAGGTAACTGGGAAAGGTATTTGCCTCTAGTTAAATTTGCTTATAATAATAGTTATCAGTCAAGTATTAAAATGGCACCTTAATTTTGAGAAACAAAATGCTCAGAATTGAGCACACGGGCAGAGACACGGGTGTGTGTCTTAGCCGTGTGAGGGACATGGCCTCAGGCACGGGTGTGTGTCTAGACCATGTGAAGTTTGCACCTATTTTATGAAAATTTAATTAACCACACGACCTAGCACATGAGCGTGTGACTTGGCCGTGTGACCTCAATTTGTTCATGCATTGCAAAATAGAGAGTTACACAGGTTAGGGACATGGGCATATGTGACCACACGGCCTACCCACACGGGCATGTCCCACACCACACGGGCGTGTAACCCCTATTCATAGCAAAAATTTTCTAAGTTTTGTAAAAATTTCTCGAGTTTTTGGTTTAGTCCCGAACCACTTCCAAAGCATGTTTTGGGCCTCGTAGGCTCGTATTAGGGACTTTATGTTTGAATGCAAATGATTTTAATTTGGATGAAAATTTATGACTCGGAATTGTATGTTTGCTTGCGATGTGAGTCTCGTACCCTGTTCCGGCGTCGAATACAGATAAGGGATGTTACATTTAGTGATATCAGAGCTATGGTTTAGTCAATTCTCAGACTAACGTAGCATGTATGAGAGTCTAACTATACATGCCATATTTAATTTGTGATAGTGTGATGACTCTTGACAATTTAAATTTTGTTTTCATCTAGTAAATGGATCCCAACCCTGAGGTAGCTGATGATGTTGAAAATAATGCACCGGATCCCGCCGAAGGGACAGCGCCATCTGAAAGTAGACCAGTAATGGTTAGTCAGGGATGAGAGGCTAGAGAAGCCTTCTTTTAAAGAATGAATGAGTGGTTTACTGAGTTTGTTCGAACAAATCCGGCTGCCCAACATCCTCCACCCCTACCTAACCCCTAACAGATTCCCGTAGCTCTCCAACGTATGGAATTATTAAGACTGAATAAGCCTTCAAATGATAAGATTCGAAAACAAGGGGTCGAAGAATTTAGAGCCAATGTTGACGATGATCTCGAAAGGGTAGAGTTTTGGCTTGAGAACTCTATTAGGGTATTTAATGAGCTTTTTTGCACATTGGATGAGTGCTTGAAATGCGCTATATCAATACTGAGGGACTCAGCATGCCAGTAGTGGAATACTCTGGTATCTATGGTACTGGAAGAAAGAGTTACCTGGGATTTCTTCCAAGAAGAGTTCAGAAAGAAATATATCAATCAACGGTTCATTGATCAGAAACGTAAGGAGTTTCTAGAGCTGAAACAAGGTTGTATGTCTGTGACTGAATATGAGCGAGAGTTTGTTAGGCTCAGTAAGTATGCTCGGGAATGTGTTTCCACTGAGGCTATCATGTGCAAGAGATTCGAAGATGGGTTGAATGAAGATATCAGACTATTAGTTGAGATTTTAGAGTTGAAAGAATTTGTTGTGCTAGTCGACCTAGCTTGCAAGGCTGAAGTGCTATGAAAAGAAAAGAGAAAAGCTGAGTTTGAGGCTAGAGATTCAAGAAAAAGACTGATGAATAAGTCATTTTAGTCTTCGTCAAGAAATTAAGGGATTTGTATACTCGTTCGAATGTTTCAACTAGATATCCCAACAGAGATCGTAGGAAGCAATATTCGGGTTCTAAGGCCCAAACTCAGTCAATAGCGAGTGTTGGTAACGCTAGGTCAAATAGACCTGAATGTCAACACTGTTGTAACATTCTGATTTTGGGTCTAGTCAGAACTGTGGTTTTGGGACAACAAATCCAACGCAAAAAAAATTATTTGTATTATATTTTTATGGTCTACAATTTTATGGAATGATTTCGTGAAAATTTTGATCGAAAATTTTGACGTTTGGGCACTCAATTGAGTCAAAAGGACTAAATTGTAAAAAGTGCAAAAGTTGAGTTCCACATGCTAGAGGTGTCTAATTGCTATGAAATTTTAAATAGGAGGTCCTTAAATGGTAATTAGACCATTGGTTAGGTTGTTGAACAAAAATGGACATGGTTAGGTATGTTTCTAAAGTTTTTCATTAAAGGCATTTTAGTAATTTTGTAATTAAATGAATTAAAAAGCCAAAATTTGTCCTCTTCCTCCCATGGCCAAATTTTATAAGAAGAAACCATGGCTAGGGTTTTTCAAGCTTCCAAGATCGATTGTAAGTCTGTTCTAGCCCCGTTTTTAATGATTTTTATGTTTTTGAAATCCTTACAACATGATCTATCCATTTCTACCACTAATTTAAGACATAATCAAAGTCTAAAATTTTACCCATGATGGATACTTGTGTATTTTGATGTTTAATGGTAGATTATACAAGTTTGATGTTTGATAAACAACTTTTGCTAAGTTATTTTCGATGAAAATGCTTAAAAGGACCTATTTGTAAAAGTTATAAAATAAGTAGTAAAAGTGTGATTTAATGAAAAATGTGGGCTGGTATGAGTACAATAAATATTTGGCAAGGCTTGGGTAACGAAGAAATTTGATGAAAATCATTTTACGAGCCTAGGGACTAAAATATAAAAATGTGAAACTTTAGGGGCAAAAATATAATTTTTGCCATAATGTGATTTTGGCTGATTTGAATAGTATAATGATTAAATAAGTTAAATGTGATATTATAGGTCAAGAAAAATGAGGTTCGAACCTAGAACGGGGCCATTTTTATGTTGAGGTAAGTTCGTATGCAAATAATGCATTGTTTTTAATTATGTTTCAAATGTTTTATTATTGTATGAATTATGATTGACCATTGAGCGTGTTCAACAAAGTTCGACAAGCGTGAAATCCCTGTTGAACCTTAGGAATAGATAGGATAAAAATGTCATGACATTAGGGTTACTAAGACTATGTGTAAGACCATATCTGGGATATGGCATCTATAAGAGGCTTCGTGTAAGACCATATCTGGGATATGGATTCGATATGAGATTTCTTGTAAGAACATAGTTGGGCTATTGGCATCGATACGAGATTTCATGTAAGACCATATCTGGGATATGGCATTGGTATGGTACAGAGTGTATGGGACTCCCGAGTATCTTTTAGTATTCCAAGTGGTTCAACGGGTAATTTAACAGGTATGTCAAATAAGAGAAAAACATGTAAGTATTACATATTGGTACAGGTATGTGCATAAATTTTATAAGCATTGACTTCATGAAATTGTGAGTTCATGATTTCCACGAGAATGATTTTGCTATAACCTTGTGATTATTGGCTTATGTTTGTGATGTATGAAATTCATGATAAATTCGGTTGAAGACCATGTGATTGGCTTTTGGGCCAAATTGAGTTATGATATAGCGTGTTTTATTCACCTAAGTTGCAATCTATCGAATATGAGAAAAATGAAAGATTGGTATAATTTTCTATTAAAATAATTATAGAAGTATGGTAAGATATGGACTTGGAACAATTGAAAAATGTTAAAATATATGCTTGAAATGTGAATACTCATATTTAATGTGCATTTTTACTATGAGGTTTGAAATGACTTGTTAAGTGCTATGATATGTTACGAAAGAGAGATTTCAGTTGTTAGGCTAATGCCAAGATATGTTAAATTATGCTTATAAGTTAATAGAGTAAACATCGTGATTGAAAAAATTATAACTATGAGATTTATAGTAATTCGTATGATTTTGTGTTTAAATTGTTGAACTCGATAAATGCCTAATAAGAGTTACTTATTATTTTCATGCGGACTTACTCAGCTATATAGCTTACCCCTCTTATATTCCTTTATCTTATAGGGTTATTAAGCTAGCTCAAGTTGGAGATCACCGGAGATCCTATCACACTATCAAGCTATCATTTTGGGTATTGTTGAATTCAAGTATTTTAAGTTTATGGCATGTATAGGGACTTGGTCTTTTGGTCATATGTACCATTATGATCTTAGCCAATGTAATGGCTTGTAATTGTCAAAGGCTTGTTTTGTTATTTGGCCATATAAGTTGGCTTATATTGGCAATATGGTTGTAAGCTTAAGTATATTCATATATATGCCAATGCCTTTGGTGATATGACCATGGTATGCATAGTGAATGTGAATTGTTTGGAAATGTGATTTATGGCATGAATGTGAAATGTTTGGTAATGTGGCCTATTGATGAGATGAAGAATTTGAGTATAAATTGGTAACTAGAAAGTAGTTAAATGAAGCCTAATGAAGATGAAATTGACATGAATGATTTATGGCATGATAAATGTTGTGTGTATGATAAATGTTGATATGGTATTGGTATGTGATGTTCATAATTTTGAATGGTTTGGTTGATCTTACATGCTTGAATTTGTGCTATGTGATGCTGTGTAGATATGTGCAGTGAGGGTGCCAAAATGACTTGGTAAATAGCCTTGTTTTTGTCCACACAGGTAGACACACAAGTGTGTGTCTACGTCGTGTGTGACACACGGTTAACCCCATGGGCGTATGATTCGGTCGTGTGTACTCTGCACCTAAATTGTTACAAAATAGAATGCTTAGTATCGAGCACAAGGGCATGAGACACGGTCGTGTGTCTCGGTCGTGTGAAGGACATGGCCCCGGGACATGGGCGTGTGCCCTGGCCATGTGATTTCAATTTGTTCTTGGGTGACAAACAAAGAGTTACAAGAGTTAGGGACACGGACGTGTGACCTCTATTTTAGCAAAAATTCTCTAAGTGTCGTAAAATTTTCTAAAGTTCTCGGTTTAGTCTCGAACTGCTTCTAAAGCATGTTTTGAGCCTCGTAGGCTCATTTTAGGGACAATATGAATGTATATGAAAATTTTTAAATTTGAATGGAGATTTACGTCTCAGTTTTGTATGATTGCATTTGTATAAGTCCAGTAATGCCTCGTACCCTATTCCGGCGTCGAACACGGGTAAGGGGTGTTACAACTGTGGTAGATGACATCTCGACGAATGAAGAATGAATCACCAAGCTTGCTTTAAATGTGGCTCCCGAGATCACTTCATTCGAGATTGGCCTAAAATAACTAAGAAATATAATTTTTAGAATGCAAGGCTGAGTAACAATGCCACTAGATGGAGGCCACCGAGAAATACTGGAAGTAGGAACAGTAGCAGAGGTGTAACCAAAGAACTAACTTCGAGATCAGAGGTCAGAGCACCTGCTAGAACCTACGCTATTTGAGCTCGCGAAGATGCATCATCCCCTGATGTTATCACTGGTACATTTTCTCTCTATGATACTAATATAGTTGTATTGATTGATCTTGGATCGACTCATTCTTATATTTGCATGAATTTGGTATCTAGCAAGAATTTGCCTGTTGAGTCTACTAAGTATGTGATTAAAGTGTCGAACCCTTTAGGCAAATATGTTCTAGTTGATAAAGTTTGCAAGAGTTGTCCTTTAATGATTAGGGGTCACTATTTTCCGGCTGACTTAATGCTTTTACCATTTGATGAGTTTGATGTAATTCTCGGAATGGATTAGTTGACTCTACATGATGTCGTAGTGAATTGTAGACAAAAGATTATTGAATTGAAATGTCAAAATAATGAAATTCTTTGGATTGAACCAGATGAGTCAGGTGAGTTGCCTATTATGATTTCGTTGATGTCGGCTCAGAGGTATGTAAGAAAAGGTTGTGAAGCTTATCTTGCATATGTACTGAATACGAAAGTGTCTGAACTGAAGATCGAATCTACGTCGGTAGTTTGTGAATATCCGGATGTGTTCCCAGAGTAGTTGCCTGGATTACCACCGATCAGAGAGGTTGAATTTATTATTGATTTAGTGCTGGGAACTTCACTGATATCGATAGCTCCATATAGAATGGCTCTGACATAATTGAAAGAATTGGTGTCTCAGTTGCAAGAGTTGACAGATAAGGGTTTTGCGAGACTGAGTTTTTCACCCTGGGGTGCACTAGTGTTATTCGTCAAGAAGAAAGACGGATCCATGAGACTTTTTACTTATTATCGTCAGCTTAACAAAGTTAAGATAAAGAACAAGTATCCTTTACTGAGGATTGATGATTTATTCGATCAGTTGAAAGGGGCAACGATGTTCTTGAAGATAGACTTGAGATCAGGCTATTATTAGTTGAGAGTTAAGGATTCAGATGTACCAAAGACCGTGTTCAGAACAAGGTCAGGCATTAAGAATTTCTTGTTATGTCTTTTGGATTAACAAATGCTCCTGCGGTTTTTATGGATTGATGAATCGAATCTTCAGACAGTATTTAGATAAATTTGTGGTTATTTTTATTGATGACATCCTGATTTATTCCTGAGATGAGTCTGAGCATGCCGAACATTTAAAAATTGTATTATATACCTTGAGAGATAAGAAATTGTTTGCTAAATTCAGCAAAAGTGAGTTTTGGCTTCGAGAGGTTGGATTTTTGGGACATACTGTTTCAACAAAAGTGAGTTTTTTTTAATTTTTATCACTTTTTTTGTGGAAAATATTTTTTATACTTTAAAATAGTGCCAAGAAATAGTATGTAAAATTTCAGATCGTTTGAAAAATGTTTACCCACTAAAAATATTTTTTCCCAAAAACTTGCTGAATAATAAGAAAAAAGACTATTCTAAGATTGTTCATTAAAAATCAGTTTATAAGAACACAAAGAACACCTAAAACACCTGAATCTGACACTTAATGATACAAAATGAACTGAAGAAGTAGAAAAAGGATTGAATTCAAGTTGTTTTGACTCAAAAAGGAAAGACTTGGATCTATTCTGAAAAAAAAAACAAATTTAGTAATAAAGAAGTCGAAAACAGTAAAAGAAGAATTTTGAGAACAAATAACAAATAAAAATAATAATATGGAAATAAATAAATAGACGAAATTTAAAATGGAAGATGGATTGACTAAATCGATGGTGATGATGGATAGAAGAATAAATGTCCAATTAAACCCTTTGAGATATAAATACAAACAAACTCAATTAATGGCTCTAATCAACCCTTCAAGAAATAATCCTTGGAAAATTGAAGGGTGAAGAATGGATTCCCATGGCTCTTTGAAAAAAATCGAGAATAAAACTACTAAAAACCACAAGAAAAAAATTTTGCACAAGAAACAAACTCCCAGAGTTGAAAACTTTATTAATGAAAATAATTGTCTGCTTAATCAACAATGAAGAAGCCTTTATATAAGCTAGCTAGGTACATCCAAATAAAACTCTCAAGTATACTAAAAATCTAATTATAGTAAACAAGAAGTAGTTTTAAACAAAACTTTCTTGTTAACATAAAAATCCTAAATAGCTTAAAATACTTAATAATTATAAAAATATTGTAATAAAAAATAAAAAATAGTAAGAGATAATAAATACAATATTAGGCTTATGTATAATAAAAAATAAGTCTAGGACCTGAAGCCAATATGAAACGCCTAAGATTGTAGGATTGATTAGGGTCATTGCAATGAAATGCCTAAGCTTGTTAACATTCTCCACTTGGGCTTGACATCATATATTGAGAGTTTAGGCCCACAAATAAAATTAATCCCTTCTAATTCATCATTGCTCCAAAATCCATTATCTTGAAGCTTCAACTCTTCTTGAATTTTTTTTTTTGTGATAAAGTCTTGAATGAATAAGTTGAGATTTAACTTTAGCTACTTGGATTTGGATCTTGTGATTGGGCCTTAAGGGAAACTAATCCCATCTATATTATGGCATTTGAATTTGACCGAGCTGCTCGTATCACACATGCTCCCACTTCCAAAAGAGAATTTTACTTGGTTGTAATAGACTTGAAAGCAGCTAGTGCTCAACCTTAACCTTTTGATACGTCAGACAATGTGAAACAAAAGCAGTTACCTCTCATTTCAAATTGGGCCACCAGTAAAGCTCACAGAGATCTCTATACATCTTATTCCTACCAGGGTGCATAGCATAAGGGCTATTATACGCTTCTCGCAGAATCGACTGCCTTAACTCAACATCATTGGGCACAGAGATTAGACCCCTAAAATAAAGAAGCTCATCACTGTTTAATCTGAAATTAGAAGTCTCACCATCCTCAATCTGACAAAAACGAGAAACGAAAGACTCGTAACTTAACTATTTAGCTCTATTATGATCAACCCAACTCGGCTTAACCTGTAACTCAGCCAGAAGACTACCGTCATCAAACAAACTCAAACGAGTGAACATCGCTTTACGACTAAGAGCATCATTCATAACGTTTGTCTTATCGGGATGATACTCTATCGTGCAATCATAATCCTTAAGCAACTTAACCCATCTACGTTGCCTAAAGTCCAAGTCCTTTTGAGTTAGCAGATATTTGAGACTCTTGTGATCAGTGTAAATGATATACCTCTAACCATACAAATAGTGCCTCTAGATTTTTAGAGTGAAGAAAACTGCAGCCAACTCGATGTTATGTGTGGAATAGTTGGCCTCGTGCAACTTAAGCTTTCGATACGTATAAGCCACTACCTTACCTTCTTGCATCAGAACACATCCCAAATCAACGTGTGAAGTGTTGCTGTAGACAAAAAACTCCTTACTCGATGTAGGCTTTATTAAAATACATGCCTACATTAGAATGGACTTGAGCTTCTTAAAGCTCGCCTACTACTCGTCAGTCTACACAAACGGAGCGTTCTTACGCAATATCTTAGTTAGGGGAGCTGTAATAAGCGAGAACCTTTAAACAAAACTTCGATAATGCCCTGCCAAACCAAGAAAACTCTAGATCTTAGACACTTTTTTTGGCTATTTCAATTTGATCATAGCCTTAACTTTCTTAGGACCAACCCAAATCCCCTCAGCAGATATAACATGATCCAAAAACGTAACCTCCTGTAGCCAGAATTCACACTTGCTAAACTTAGTATACAATTGTTCCTCACAGAGTATCTGTAGAACTATTCAAAGATATTCATCTTGCTCACTCTTATTTTTAGAATAAATTAGAATGTTGTCGATGAAGATTACAAAAAATTGATCCAAATATGGTTGAAACACTCAATTCATTAGATCCATAAACGTGGTTGGATCATTCGTCAAACCGAAAGGCATAACTAAAGACTCATAATGTCTATAACGAGTCCTAAAAGCAGTCTTATACACATCCTTCTCATTAACTTTGAGCAGGTGGTAACTAGAACAAAGGTCAATTTTTGAGAGTACAGATGTATTACGAAACTAATCAAACAGATCGGCGATTCTAGGAAGTGGATACCTATTCTTTACTGTCAACTTATTCAGTTCACGATAATCCACACACATTCTTATTGTGCCATCCTTTTTCTTGACAAATAGGACTGGTGCTCCCTATGGGGACACACTCGATCGAATGAACCCTCAATCAAGCTCCTTTGGTGACGTGCGATAAGAAGAAATAGACACTAGAGCAGTACCCGATAGCAGTTCAATGTCGAATTCAACCTCCCTGTTCAGAGGTATACTTGGCAACTCCTTAGGAAAAACATTTGAGAAGTCCCTTATAGTTCTAGTGTCCTTAACAAAAAGCTTTGCAGAACTAGAATCAGATACAAAGGCTAGATATGCCTCGCAACCTTTTAGAACTGGCTTTTAAGCTACGAGAGCAAAGATCATGTTAGAGAGGTAATCTCGATGCTCGTCAATCACAATGATCTCAATATCCTTATTCGGCCTCAAAGTAACCCGCTTAGAGACACAGTCTAAACTGACCCAATGTTTTATGAGCCAATCCATTCCCAAAATTAGATTGAACTCACCAAACGACAATTCCATTAGGTTAGCCAGAAACACAATGCCCTGAATCTCTAATGAAACCCGTCTATAAATCTTATCAACTCAAATAGACTGACCCCAAGGACTAATTACATAAATCTCTCTAGTAGTACACTCAATATATATACCTATTTTCACAAATACTGTACCAAATACATAAGAATGTGTAGACCCAATATCAATTAGAGCAAAGTACAAAAAAGAATAGATAAAAAATGTACCTACTACAACATCGACGTCGACCCTACTCTCTCATCACATCACCGCATAGACAAGGGTAGACTATCATGCCTCAATCTGACCTACACCTCTACCTATTGGTCTCTGACCTTGACCAGCACCGTTACAACCCTTAGCCATACCATGACCCTTAGGTGGTTGCTGAGTTACTCTCGGTGGTGGAACAGAACCTAGAGCCAGAGTCTATATAGAAGCTTGCACCTGATCAGATCACTGGGGACAGTTCCAAACATTGTGCTCCACCGATCCGCACTAGAGACAAGCCTCAAACTTCCTCCAGCACTCATTTGGATGACATCTCCTATAGTCGCTACAACTTGAATCTTAGTCAAAACAGCTGGTGCCTCGGTCCTCAGAGGCCAACCAAATCTAGCCTGTTTCTTAGGGTGCTGAACTGAACTACAGGGACCCGAATCCCTCTTAACCTTGCTTTGACCTCTCTCTCGGTCTCTCCTCTCGCGCTCAGTGCTTCACCTCTTTCGCTATCTTTTCCTTGTCAACTAAGGTTGCAAATACTCGCTCCCTCTGAGAAACTATCAGAACTCCCAAGTCATACCTTAATCCCTCTTCAAATCAGATACTCCTCTCCTATTCATTCGAGACCAAACCACAAGCATACCTACTCAATCTCAGAAACTCGACCTCATACTCGGCTACAGATCTCTCACCTTTAATAAATCCCTACATAATTGTTCAGACTGAGTGTCCTGTTAAATCATCAACCACCACTGGTAGGCCTCATATCGGAGAAAAGATATGATACCTTGCAATTTCTATGTCGGAGTACAGTCAATATCATTCATAATACGCTTGGTTGCCTCCAACCAATTCTCGGCCATCTTAGGGGCGACTCTAGTGACACCCCTAAACAACTCAGCACCATTTGATCAGAGTCATTCAGTAATCGACCATCAACTCTTGAATTTGGAATGGGTCCCAACGACCCTCTCTAACACATGCAGCATAGCCTAGGACAGTACGTCATCCTTGGTTCTTAGAGTCTAAGACCCAGTCTCAGTAGTAGGAGTACCAATGGTCTCACTGGTATCCAGATTGGGCATACTGCCCATAGAGGATAACTCTACTCAAGCTTCACCTCGGTGTCCACAACTACCACGTGAACTTAGAGCCAAGAATGATACGATTTTGGGAAAATTTTATTACTATAAATATCACAAACTAGTTTGATTTTCAAAATTTTATTTTCCCGTTGTGCAAGAATGCTGGTTTTGAACAGAATATTTTTTTTACAACAATTGGGATTAGGGCCAAGTTGTGCTATGTTTATAATGTAAACCGATATCAAAATTTTCCTCTCTTCTTCATGTGATTAATTTTTTATAAGATGTGATATTTTTTAATTACCAACATGTTTAGGGATATGCATGTGAATAAATGTATTATTTTTATTTTTTTATTTATATGATAAAGTAATTTTGTCAAAGTTGTGATTCCTAGAAATTTGAATGTAATTATTATCAATTTTTGGATATGTAATTAGATCATGAACTATCATCTTCACATAGGATTTATTTATTTTATTATTCTAGAATAATTTATATGAGATGAAAAAAATATAAGATTTGTCTAGCTAATATTGTTGGCAGGACTTCGAAAACTGAGATGAATCCAAATTGATCGAGACGACACAAACTGGACCCAACCAAACTGGCAAAGGAGTGATGGTGGTCTGACAAAGAAGGCTATCAGTGGTCCGAAGGTGGTGATCAACGGTAAGGGTTGACGGTGATGGTCGACGACGGTGGCCAATGGCGACTAGCAGTGGTCGATGGTGGTCGACAGCCAATAGTGAACCACTACGATAGTGGAATTCTGTAGTGGCAAAATAAAAGACCTAAAGTATGATTTGGGGTGACTTTTGTAATTTTATTATTTTTTAGGATGAAATCATGAAAACTTTGGTTGGTTAGGGTCATTTAAATTTTATGCTTTTATTTATGATAGCATGATGATATTTATTTGGCTGCAAATACATGTTCACGCATATGTATGATAAGCACGCCATATAGTTTAGACAAAGAAATATAAAATTCATAAAAAAATATAAAATTTATCGTACCAAAATATAACTTTTATTGATTTTTATTTTTTTTATCATTTTTGTTTATCAATTTTTGCCGCATGTTCGTCGTAGTTTTGACACGAGGTGACTTTAACTGAAAAAATTAGGGGCAGTTAACTTTAATGGTCAAAGGGCTTTTTTGATGCACTTTGATGCATTTTCGCAGATTCTACCACACATTCAGCTTTGGGTGGACAATTTTGTTCATGGAGTCCTTTGGCAAACTACCCCCTATTAATCGATCACTATATAGATTTCGACTACGATAATCCATATTGTATCTGCTTAGACAATGTGGAGTTCGCGACTTTACTAGTGGACTCTTACTGGCAGGCACTATATATGCCGGTTTGTTTAAGGAATTTATCCCTTATTTCGCATATAACTAAGGTAAGATACTTTCTAGGCTCCACTCATCATTGCCTTTGGTGAATCTCCTTGCTATCATGTTAGCTTATGTTCTCAGATGCTCATAGTCTATTCTATTTTGTGACTTGTCCAAGACACTTCAAAACTTCTTCTTTATACCTTGGTGGGACTCCTGGTTTAACGTCTTACGGGCTCTATATGTTGCCACAATCAAGCCATGGTCTTACGCATTATAGCCCCATGTTTAACGTCCTAGCAGAATCTATTGGTTTCCATAGCCGAACTATAGTCTTACACCTTGTAACCTAATGTTTAATCTCCTAGTGAACTCTACTTGTTGCCATAGCCAAGCTATGGTCTTACACTCTAAACCTCTTTTGAAGTGTCGCCTCGAGGACCTTATCGCCATCGCGATGTCATTCCATAGGGTCAATAGACCGTCTTCATAGTGTTTCTCTAGTGATCCAGTCTGTAACACCCTCACTTGACCTGATCACTGGATTCAAGTAAATAGTGTCACAATTGAAATCGATTTGAACTAAGGACCAAAGTATTAACTTAATAAATTTAAAGCAGATTTTATTAAATAACGTATGTATGTATATATTATAACAGCCTGGTTTAGACCCTAGTCAGAATAGTGGTTTCGGGACCACGAATCCGAGTCAAAAAAATATTTTAATGTTATATTCCATGCTTAAAGTATGTGAATTGATATGTGTGAAATTTTCGTATGAAAATTTTATCGTTTGAATGCCGATTTATGAAAAAGGGCTTAATTGCGTAAAATGCAAAAGTGACTTGTTAATTGTTAAAGTGATATATTGCTATGGTTTTTATTATGTGGGGCCTTATGTCGTAAATTAGCCATTGAACATAAGCATGAATGGTTATGGACATTGATTATAAAGTTTTCATATTAATTTACAAAGGCTAAAAAGGTAAATTATGAATAATATGTATTATAATAAAACATAATTAAAGTGGCCATGCATTTGCTCATTATTTTGACCAAAATTAGCAAAGAAAAAGAAAGAAAAAAAGCAAGCTAGGTTCGGGCATTGCTATCTTTGATTAAGGTATGTTAGTTGATCAGTTTTTGATAATTTTTACGTTTTTGAGATCGTTGCTTCGTGTTTTATCAAGCCCATGCCTCAATTTCAGAGTTTGATGATGATTTTGAGTTATGCCACTATTGATTTTGTGAGTTTTGAAATGTTAAATGATGAAATATGAAAGCTTGATGATAGATAAATATGTTTTGTATTTGAATTTTTGATGAATTTGAGTAATTTGGGCTAAATTGTGAATTTTGTTAATTGATGGGTCAAAATGTGAAATAAATGAAAGAAATGGACTTCTAGGGACCTTAGTGAAATTTGGCCAAGCATGGGCATGGTCAAATTTTGAATATTTTGTGTTTTGTGAAATAGGGACTAAATTGCGAAAAATGTGAAATGTCAGGGGAAAAAGTGTAAGTAGCCCATTTATGTCTTTTTGGGATGAATTTGATTGAGTATATGATTAAATAAGTTGAATTTTTATTGAATTAGATCAAGAAATGAGAAAATCAGATTTGGATCAAGGAAAGTAAAAAATTATTGAACAGTCGTTCCAGTTCGTTCGTGTTAGTACAAGGTAAGTTCATAAGTAAATAAATGCTGTTAAATTCAAATGTATATGTGTTATATGTACCAAATTGAATTATAATAAATATATGTGTATATGCCGAATTGATTTGAGAGTTGGAGAACTAGTTACGAGCTTGATTCGACAAAGTTTCGACGTCCGAGAAGTCCTGTACGAACCATAGAAATAGTTAGGATACATATGTCTTGACATAGGATCTGATATGTGTTTTCGTGTAAGACCATGTCTCGGATATCGGCATCGTACTTGATTTCGTGTAAGACCCTGTCTGGGACAGTGGCATCGATATTTGATTTCATGTAAGACCACGTCTGGGACGTGGCATTGTACGAGCTTTTCGAGTTATTCGCGTATCCTTATAATTTCGAACGGTTCAACGGGCATTCTAATCAAATGAATGATTATATGAGATGTGTATTCGATTTAGATATGTTCGAAATATATACTATGATTGAGAATAAAAGGTAAGTACATGTACAAATGTTGATCTGTGATATAAGCATGACAAAATATGCTATATGTGTAAATGAATCGGGAATATGTGAAATGTATATGATCTATGTGAAAAGGAGATGTGGATACTAGCAAGTGAACTATGATCAAATGAATTATCTGAGAAATGTGGAATTGTAGTTGTGTTTTTCCATATAAGATTTAGGTGCATGAGATTTGTACATGAAATTTGGATATGAAATGTGAGTATGATTCAAATGATAATATGTGAAATATATGAAAATGAACGATGTGTTATATATGTTCGTTATATGAAATTGTGGTCCTATGTTTTGGACATGAGAATTATGAAATATGAAACATGGATTTGATGTATGATTGCTTGATTAGAAAACTTGAACAGATAATGAAATTAAAATGGTCAAGTTGGAGTTTGTTTTGTATGTAATATATGATTAGTAAAACAAAGTTGATCTTAGTTGACTATATGATTCATGTACGTAAATTTGGTTTATGTGAATAAGGGAATTATGATGTTCGAGTTTGGAAGTGTTTATAAAGAAGTTGATATAACTTTATGTATGATTTGTAGTAAATGACCACGGTTTGGTTGGCGATGTAATGAATATTTGCGAGCTTGATTTATATGATTGAGTTAACAGTTCTTATTCTAATTTGAAAGCATAGTTATACGTTCATTGATAAATAAGATAAGTGGAGTTATTTAATGTGGTTATATGAATTTACGAGTATAATAAATGTATACGTGATTGAGATTTGATAATTCGGTTTTGTAATATTGGTTTATAAATATCATTGAATTGATTTATTTGCTTATGGCTTACTAAGCTTTTAAAGCTTACTCTGTGTGTTTTTCCTATGTCTATAGAGTTTTAGAGACTCGCTTGGGTTGGAAGTTGAAGGAGATGTCATCACACTATTCGGTTATCGCTTCAGTAAATAAAAGCTTTGAATTTTGGTAATGTGGCATGTATAGGCTAGTTTGGTTATGGTTCATTTTGATTTGTATATATATATATATATAGCCATGCGAAAATGGCTTGCTAAAGATGTTAATGTTTGTGTATATTCGGGCAGGATATAAGTTCATTTTAGGAAGTATGTTCATGGTATGTATGTATGGTATAATCTTGGTATGAGATTGATATGGTAATTTGAGATGTTGATCATGTTTGAGTAAATGAATTTGACATGTGATTTTGATATGTTTTTGTATAGAAAGTGAACATGAAATTGATTGATTATATTATGGATTGATTGATACATGTTTGGAGTTGATTTTGGTTGAAGATGTTGCATATATGATGCTTGATTTTGTACTTGTTAGGAGGACCCAAATGGGTGGCAATTTGACTTTTCGAATGACCTATTTTTGTCCACACGGGCAGAGACACAGGTGTGTGTCTCAGCCGTGTGCGACGCACGATATTGTTGCATGGCCATGTGTCCCCTGGGATAGTCTTACCATTTAAAGTCAGTCTCGAGCATGGGCTAGACGCACGGGGGTGTGGTCAGCCATGTGACCCAAGTCAGTTTCGATCACGGCCAAGGCACACGGGCATGTCTTGTGGCCGTATGAATAAGTCAGTATGTATGCCCTGATCTGACACGGCCTAGACACGCGGGCGTGTGACCCCTGAATTTGTAAAAAAATTATAAGTTTCTCAAAGTTTGCAAATGTTATCGGTTTAGTCCCGACCTTTTTCTAATGCATGTTTTTGGTCTCATTGACCTAAGAAAAGGACTTAATGTTGATGTTTGACTATGATATGCGCTGAATGACTTTTGATTTTGAAATGATCGCTAGATGTTTTGATATGTCCGGTAATGTCTCTTAACTCTAGTCCAGTGATGGATACGGGTTAGGGGTGCTACATATATCTTACAGTAGAATCCTTGGATAAAAGTTTACTAGCTCAATTTTTCGAACTCATGGGTAACTACTTAATTACAATATATTTGTCCTCTAAGTGAAGTTTCTAATGGTACCCCCTTCCTATTTGCATGCCACTAAACTGATAATGATCCTTAATCTAATTCCATCTGGCTTAGTCCTTCTTTGAGTTCCTTATTCCATGAACCCTCAAAACATAGGACAAACTATGGTAATTATCATAGTTAGTCCCACCTTACCGGGATTTAAATATTAAAACTAGATAATAAACTCCCTACTTGTTTTGGATGTGACACCCCTAGCCCGTATCTGTTTCTGGGTTAGAGCTACGGAGTGTTACCAGAGCATAACGTCATACAATGTACAATTACTTAACATTAACAATTCATCACATAAATCATAACAACATCAACCAAATTCATAGATATTGTCCCTTTTACGAGCTCTTGAGGCCTTAAAAAGACATTAGAAACAAATCAGGACTAAATTTGGAAACATATGAAATTTTTCAGAAAAAGTTAAAAATTTTCAGACTGCAAGGGTCACACGGCCGTGTGACTCACATGGCTGTGTGGCCAAGCCGTGTGACTCACATGGTCAAGAGACACAGTCATGTTTTAGCCTGTTTGGGCATTCGAAATAGGGACACATAGTCGTGTACCAGCCTATGTTCGTACCCATGTAACTCATTGACTTAGGTCACACGGCCAAGCCACACGCTCGTGTGCCAGGCCGTGTACCCTTCGAAATAACCCCACACGTCTGTGTGCTAGGCTGTGTGCTAGGCCGTGTAACAGCCTAACTTTCAACCCTTTGAAAGCTACAAGGGACACACGACCGTTTCACCTGGCCGTGTGTAACACATGGTTGAGACACACGCCCGTGTCTTTGCCTGTGTGGATGAAAAATAGGCCATCTCCAAGCCATTTTTCTCACCCAAGCTCACACCTCATGCACAATCCATTTGCACCAAAAATAAAGTATTCAAAACACACTTTACATATGCATATCCAAGCTTACACAACATAGAAACTATCCTTTCAACCAATATGCCAAAATGACACCTCAATTTCAACAATCAAACTTACCTAAACATTTAACCAATTCCTTTTTTAATTAAACTACCAATTGAACAAATTCACTATCACATTTTCCATAATGATCATAACCCAAAAACTCATGTACAACCAATACAAAATGACCATTTTCCCAAGTAACATATACCATACCAATTTGACCAAAATATGATCACTTCCAAACTACCAAAACTAGCCATTTTCAACATCATGCTACATTCATTCCACAACAACCATTCATTGTTACCATACCATTTCCATCAACATTATCTTAACCAACACAACTTCAAATTAACAACCACACAAATACCATATAATCTTAATATCATACCAACTAATTCATCAACCAAGATAACATATATACAAGCCACACATAATGGCTAAAATCATTAAACAAAACACCTATACATGCCATTATATCCATGACTCAAAATAATTAAAATATATTGATATAACCGATGGATAGTGTGATGGATCTTTGACAACTTCCAATCTGAAGGAGCTTCCGATTATCTAGAAACACAAAGGAAAATAACAAGAAGTAACCATACAATTCTTAGTAAGTTCCCAATTCATAAACAAAACTTACCATTTCAATTTATAAACATAAGAACAATTTGAGACAATCCAACATGACTTGGTATTAGCCTAAGCAACAATAACATTTCAAGTTAGATAATCACATAGCTTAGCAAATCATCTCAAAACATCATAGCTTTCATACATACTACTTATAAGCATTCATATTTTAAAGCATATGGCAAATCATATTCTAAACCCATCACTGCAACACCCCTCTCCCGTATCCAGCACCGGGACAAGGTTTGAGCGTTACCGGACTTAAACTTTCACGACATACAAAACCCGCTCACCAAATTTCATCCAAAATTTAAAACTTTTCAAGCACATGCATATTGTCCCTTATATAGGCCTTCGAGGCCTAAAACATACATCAGGACGGTTGGGGACAAAACTAAAAATATTCGATAGATTTTGGGCAACTTAATAAATTTTCTTTCCTTGGAGAGAGAGTCACACCCCCGTGTAGGTAGGGCCGTGTGGTCACACACGCTCGTGTGGCTTGGAACACACCCGTGTCCTCAACCCATGTAGCTCTCTGTTTATGATGTCAGCTTGCATTTAGGGGCACACAGCCAAGACACACGCCCGTGTGCACTATACTGACTTAAAATTTTAAGTGCAGGGGATGCACGGCCATACCACACACCTATGGGGGCAAGCCATGTGTCACACATGGCCTAGACACACGCCTGTGTGTCTACCCGTGTGGACCTTGTTAGGCCATTTTCCAAGACTTTGGTCACCCTCTATCAACCAATCACACTTATAGGTTACTTTAACACATGATAAGACCAAACTATACATTTATATAAAACCTTGATAAACCTCATCGCATGAAAACCACATATCATCGATTTTATACATGTTAGATTAATTCCCTTTTTGTATTAAGGGTTTCCATATCTCCTTGACACATTCAAGATTGGCTCATACTTATAGCTCATTGCCAATTATAACCAAACCATCACATATGAACATAAACATGCACAGATTTGTAGGTCATAGTCTACTTCAAAATGAGTCAATTCCCATGGCCATATACAAAAAAAATATGTATATCTTTACATGCCTTCATCTTAGCAAATCAAATGACACATATATCAAAATACTCAAAAGTCCTATACATGCCATTGAACAAAATAAAAGTGTCTATATACCAAAGCTGGACTAGTTGATAGTGTGTTGACTCTCCAATCGTCGTCCAATCTTTGTGAGTCCTCGAGCTCTGTAAGACAGGGAAAAGAGAGGGGTAAACATTTAGATGCTTAATAAGCCCGAATAACTGGAAAGTAAACTTACCAATTAATTAGCATAAAACCATATTAGGCAATAGAATCAACAAGCATGAAAATGGTATCCCTATCACATGCACTCAATCAACAAGTTAGTCACAATAATAATGTACCATGTAATTTGTCTTAGATGAGCTCATCATTCATCATTTCACCAACATACATCATATTAATCCCACTGAGTTTCTAGAAAATTCTGATGGATTATCCATTTACCATCAATTCATAAGGATGATCATTTCATGTATGCACTCCCGCGAACCTCACATCTTACGGCAGGATTACCAGTCCAGGCTAAATCCCCCGTATCGTAAACTCATAAGGTGATGTCGAGATTACCAGTCCAGGCTAAATCCCTTATAGCGACAAACACCCTTAGTGAGCTCGGATCTGAATTACCAGTCCAGGCTAAATTCAGACCCTAATCGGATTACCCATCCGGGCTAAATCCTCAATGCACACATGTTCTTCGGGAGGCTTGACCACTCAAGGACACCCGTTTGAGCTGGATCCTTTCTATATTTGAGATCAAAAAATTAACCGTTTGGGCTAAATCCTTTCTGCAACACATGCAGGATCTCAAGTCACATATAAATCATGGTTTATCCATCGAACTTCCTTTTTAACCTCAACCGGGAAATTTTTTCAACATGTCATAGTCAAGAATGCATTTCATGTATTTCATGTCATCATCAAATGCAATTATCATACATTCGAAAATCATACAATTTGGGATATTATGAGTTTACTTTAAGTTATCCGAACTTACTTGGTACTCGTCTCGGTAACGTGTTTCAGTTATTTCGAAACTTTTCGTTTTCCTCGATCAACCTCCGAAATTTGTTCCTCGAGGTCTATTACAATAAAGATAAATTATTAACACCTAAAATTGTACTTTTCGAGTCTAAATTTCACCCCAGGTCCAAATGACTATTTTGCCCCTAACCTTTCACATTTTTACGATTTAGTCCCTAGGCTCGTATAATGAAATGCATGGAATTTCTACCTTACTCAAACCAAGCCGAATATTTTTCCATCTTATGGCAGACCACATTTTCCATTATTTTCACATTTCTACCACACATTTTACACCTTTTGCAAAAAGGTCCTTTTAGGGGTTTTTCATGAAAATCACCTAGGAAAAGATGTTTAACACACATCCAAATTTCATATCCCTCCATAAATCATCAAAATACAAGTAACTCATGCATGGGTAAATTTCTAAACATGAACCCTAGCATAAAATATGGGTAGAAATAGAGAGAGTAAGCTACCAGGATTTAAAAAATACGAAGAACATTAAAAACGGGGCTTGGGAGCACTTACTATTGAGCTTGAAAAGCTTGGAAACCCTAGCTATGGAGAACCCTAAAGTTTCAGCAGCAACAAGAGGAGAATGAGCTAATTTTTGACTTATTTTTCCCATTTTATTTCATTAAAATGCCAAATAACCAAAATGCGCTTAGGCCCATTCCTTAAGATTTCATCCATACAAGCCCATTTTTGTCCAAAAACTTAGAAATTGAGAAATTGATCTCCAAGACCTTCTAATTTATAATCTAAAGCAATTTCATACAAATTGCTTCTAGAATCCAGGTTTTCAAATTTATTCAATTTGGTCCCTAATTTTCAATTGGACACCTTGCTCAAAGAATTTCTTCATGAAATTTTAACACATGCATATTCTCATATTCTAGACCTCATAATAATCACAAAATAAATATTTTGATGTCGGATTTGTAGTCCCAAAATCACTATTCTGACTAGGCCTATTTTGGGATGTTATATTTCTCCCCCCTTAGGGACTTTCGTCCTCGAAAGTCTTACCAGTAAACAGGTTCAGATATTGGCTTCTCATGGTTTCTTCCGGCTCCCATGTAGCTTTTTCCACACCATGTGGATGTTATAAAACCTTTACTAAGGCCACATTTTTATTTCTCAACTATTTAACCTCAAGAGTCAAAATCTTGGTCGGTTCCTCTCCATAGGTCATGTCTGGTCTAATCTCAATCTTTGCCGGTGTAATCACATGAGAGGGGTCTGATCGATATCGTCTTAACATAGATACGTGAAACACGTCATGAATCTTTTCCAGTTTGGGTGGCAATGCCAAACGATAGGCTAATGGTCTAACTCTTTCGATGATCTTGTATGGTCCAATAAATCGCGGACTCAGTTTGCCTTTTCGGCCAAATCTCAACACCTTTTTCCATGGAGACACTTTAAAAAATACTCTATCTCCAACTTGGAACTCAATCTTTTTTATTTTCAGATCAGCATATGACTTTTCCCTATCTGATGCTGCTTTTAATCAGTCTCGTATCACTTTAAGTTTTTCTTTAGTTTCCTTGATTAGATCAATCCCGTGAATCTGATTTTCCTTGAGTTTTGTCTAGTACAATGGAGTTCGATACTTTCTGCCATACAAGGCCTCATAAGGCGCCATCTTCAAACTCGTTTGAAAACTGTTGTTATAGGCAAATTCTACCCTGAAATTCGAGGATGCAACATCGTAACATATCCTCAAGAATCTGAATCATTTTCTCAAACTGACCATCGGTCTGTGGGTGAAAAGCCATACTAAAACTCAGTTTTGTACCCAGGGCTTCTTGTAACTTCTTCTAGAATCTCGAAGTGAACCTCAGGTTTCTATCCAAAATAATAAACAAGAGTACCCTGTGTAATCTCACGATCTCAGAGATATACAAGTCGTCAAATCTATCAAGAGAGTAATTTGTTCTTACCAGAATAAAATGAGCTGACTTTTTCAACTTATCCACCACAACCCATATCGCATCTTTATTTTCCAGAGTCAATGGCAATCTTGTCATGAAATCCATAGTAACTTTGTCCCACTTTCATTCGGGGACCAACACAAGCTGTAACAAACTTGAAGGTACTTGATGTTTAGCTTTAACTTACTGACATATCAAGAATTTTGATACAAATTCGAAAATGTCTCTTTTCATTCCGTTCCACTAGTACATTTTCTTCAAATCATTGTACATCTTGGTACTTCCCGAATGAAAAGACAACTGGCTATCATGTGCTTCTTATAAGATTTTTCGAATAAGCTCACCATCTTTGGGCACACAAGCTCTATCTTTAAACATCAAACATCTATCAGAACCGATTCAAAAATCTGATTCAATGCCTGACTCGCATTGAGTTCTTTTAGCCTGCAGGACACTATCATTAGTTTAAGCATCATAGATTTCCCGAAGAAATGTCAGCCTAGCCTCTAGCACTACCAAGACTGAACCTGTAATATCTCGAATTAGGGCCTAATCGGAATAGTGGTTTCGTGACCACAAATCCGAGATAGAAATAATTATTTTATAATTATTTTGAGGTTTATGGTATGATTGCATGATTGTGTGAAAATTTTGTGAAGAAATTCTATGCATAACGAGTTTAATTTGAAGTTAGGGACTAAATCGAATAAGTTGAAAAACTTGCATTCTAGAAGTTTTTAGTATGAAATTGCTTTGAAATATTAATTAGAAGGTCTTAAATAGCAATTTGACCAATTTCTAAAATTTTGGACAAAAATGGGCTTGTACATGAAAATTTTCAAAGAAAGGTATTAAGGGCATTTTGGTCATTTGGATAATTAATGAAATAAAATGGGAAAAATGACACAAAATAGTCATCTTCCCCATTTAGTTGCTGCCGAATGCTCTATCTCACCATAGCTAGGGTTTCTTCAACTTTCAAGCTTCATAGTAAGTGATTCTAAGCCCCGTTTTTAATGATTTTTATGTTTTTGAGATCCCGGTAACTCGATTAAGCTTATGTTAGCAATAATTTAACCTAGGGTTTATATTTGGAAAAATACCCATAGGTGAAATTTGTGTATTTTGAAGTTTTATGATAGAATATGAAGTTTTAAATTATGTTAGACAACTTGTACTACTCGATTTTAAGCAAAAACGAGTAAAAGGGCTTAATCGATAAAAATACCTAATAGTCACAAGTACAAGTTAGAGTGAGAATTTGATGTTGCCATAGAAGGAAAAAGTGATCAGCATGTTGTAAAACATAAGAATAAGGAATAAAGTTTAATCCCGAGCCTAGGGGCAAAAATGTAAATATGCAAAAGTTTAGGGGTAAAATTGTAATTTTGCCAAAATTTGAATTAAGGATTAATTTGATAATGTGAGTATTAAATAAGCTAAATGTGTTATTTTAGATCAAGAAAGACGTGGAAACGACCCCAATCGAGGAAAAGAAAAGATTGTGGACTAAATTGCAAAATCTTTGTATTTTGGTACCAAGGTAAGTTCATGTGTAAATAATGTAGCATAATTGTTATTTTTAAGTCATTGATGTCAATTAAGTGATATGCTGATTTTTATCATGAAATATATGCTTTGTGGTTAATTTGAATAAAATGCAAATTATGTGAATTACTTGTTAAACATAATTGTTACTGAGTATTGGTTAGGCATTCTACGGAAGACGGCAAGGATATGTGTTCGAGGAAAATCCCGTTTGAACCTTAGGAATAGATTAGGATACAAGTGACATGTCACTAGGATGGTTGAGCATCCGAACTCGTTGAGTTGAGTCCGAGTTCACTTATGGATGCAAATGTCCGAACTCGTTGAGTTGAGTCCGAGTTCGTGAGATGTAACTAGGCATCCGAGCTCGTTGAGTTGAGTCCGAGTTCACTTATGGATGCGAACGCCCGAGCTCGCTGAGTTGAGTCCGAGTTCGCTTATGGGCGGGTTACATAGTAGCTTGGCTACATATGTGGCACTTATGTGCAAAGTTTCCATGTATCCGAATTATATTCCGATGTGTTCAACGGGTAAAGTTTTACTCAAATGGAGGAATACTCGAGATGTAAAGAGACGTATTGGTAGCGATGAGAAATGGATATTCTGTACAGGTATGTATTTAACCCTCGGGTTGAGTATTGATACAACCACGATAAGGTAATAAGATGATGAAAAATGATTAGAAATGTGATATGTGTTTTGGTGATGCATGCTAATGTTGATTGGTATGATTGTTTGTTATGTTATTTATTATTTGCATATGAACTTACTAAGCATTTATGCTTACTTCCTCCTTCTTACTCATTGTAGTTTTGGACAAGCCAGCTCAGGAGTCGGGACAGGTCGAAGGATCAGTCACACTATCCGGAAGAACTTTTCGGTAAATGGCTTGTAAATTTAAGTATGGCATGTATAGCAATATACCTATTTTGTGTAAATGATCTTATGATATGGTGATGGAATGGTTGAGGAAATGCTTGATAATGATAAGTTATGGAAATGGTTAGTTTAGATTATGTTTGATGTCATGGAAGGTTAATAGGATACTTTAATCATGAAAACTCATAAAAAGGGATGAAATTTGCCATAAACAGAATATTGCTGCAACACTGACGTGAGTTTGAAAATTTACTAAAAATCATAGAAATTGAATTTGGTGATGGATTAGATATCAAATTGAAGCTTATTATGTCTAGTTTCACATAAAACAAATGAAACAGGTAAATGAATTATATGTTAGAAGATATTTGAATTTTAGTGAAACAGGGTCAGAGTAGTTTCTGGATCCCCTGTTTCAACTTTAAAAATTCATCATAAATTGTAAAGATATAATTAGGTGGTGTATTTTATATTCTCAGAATCCTTATCTAGTCTAGTTTCAGGAGAAACAAACCTCATAATCATATGAATGTTGTACAGAGAGAAATGTGGTTCGTAGTAAACAGAGGTCAGTCCAGTCAAGTCCTGTAATAGGGGTAACTTTAACTAATAAACTGTACTAGTTGGCCCAACCAAAAATTCTAGAAAAAAATTAGTAGATAGGTATATGAGTCTAGATTCAGGAAAATTTACAGATCTTGATTTCGAGTTTCGTAACTCGAGATATGATTTTTCTTGTGACTGTGACGCAAGTAGCTTGAAAGCTGTGAATGTAGAAACAAATATTTCAAAATTCTAAAAATGTTAAATTAAGCTTAGTAACACCTCATACTCGACTCGCGACGGTCTCGAGCGTGGGGTCTTTACATTTAGTGGTATCGAGTAGGTTTAGTCGGTTCTCGGACTACGTGTTGTATGTACGGATTTTGCTATACATGCCATATGTATAAATTGTGATAGTGTGACAACTTTCGACCTTTTAAATGATTTTTTTATAGTAAATGGATCCCGATCCAGTGTGGCAAATGAAGTAGAGAGTAATGCGCCAGCTCGGCTAAAGGAGCAAAGTGCCGACTGAAAATCCACCTCCTCATGTTGGTCGGGAGGAGGAGAAAGG
Organism: Gossypium longicalyx; assembly: GCA_025698465.1. Classification (NCBI taxonomy): domain Eukaryota; kingdom Viridiplantae; phylum Streptophyta; class Magnoliopsida; order Malvales; family Malvaceae; genus Gossypium; species Gossypium longicalyx. Next base: position 53,118,140 of record CM046995.1, read on the forward strand.
GGTCGGGAAGCCTTTCTCCAAATGATGAGTGCATGGTACACTCGAGTTCGTCAGACGAACCCAAATGTACAACCTCCCCACCTCCCCAATTCCTCAACCTGCACCCGATGCCTCAAGGTATGGATCTGATGAAATTTCATAGAAATCCGGTTGATGAATCCGCAAGCAAGGGGCGAAGAATTTGAAGCAAATATTGATGATGATGCCGAGAAAGCGAGTTTTGGCTTGAAAATTCTATCCGGGTATTTGATGAAATATCTTGTACACTGAAGAATGTTTGAAATGCGCTATATCTTTGTTGAGGGATTCAGCTTATAATTGGTGGAAGACTTTGATTTGGTGGTACCAAAGAGAAAATAACACGGGAATTCTTTCAAGAAGAGTTTTGGAAGAAATATATTAGTGAAAGATTTATTGATCAAGCGTAAAGAATTTCTTGAGTGAAGCAAGGTAATATGATGATTCTGAGAATATGAAAGAGTGTTTGTTCGATTAAGTAAATATGCCAGAGAGTATGTTCCTACAGAGGCCAAGATGTGCCGACGATTTGAAGACGGGCTCAACGAAGATATCAAGGTATTTTTTGGAATTCTTGAATTAAAAGAAATGGTAGTATTGGTTGATCGAGCTTACAAGGCTGAAGAACTACTTAAAGAGAAGAAAAAGGCGTAGATCGAGACTAGAAGCTGGAAGAAAAGACCCGATGAGCGGTTCATTCTCACAAAGAACTGGAAAGTCAAGAAATATGAATTCTCATTCCCAAGCTTCAGCTGGGCAATCATATGGAAATTATAAGAAGCAAAATGTGGGTCCTAAGTCCCAGACTACTTCGGCAGCCAGTGTAGGAAATTCGAGATTTGTTAAACCTGAGTGCCAGCGGTGTGGTAGAAATCATTTTGGTCCGTGCAGAGCAAATGAATGTTTTCGATGTGGTTCTCCGGATCATTTTATTAGAGACTGCCCAGAGAGAGCTGAAAAAGAAAAATTTCAGAATACAAAAACAAGTGGGGCGGATTCGAGAGGAAGATATCTAAGAAAAGCTGGAAGTGAAACAAGCAGTAAGAATGTAGCCAGGGATGCACCAGTTAGACCTGAAGGAAGGGCTCCGGCTAGGACTTATGCTATTAAAGCGCGCGAAGATGCTTCCTCACCTGATGTGATTACCGGTACATTTTCTCTCTATAATGTTAATGTTATTGCTTTGATCCCGGTTCTACTCATTCATATGTGTGCATGAAATTGATGTCTGATATGAATATACCTGTTGAGAACACAGAATTTATGATTAGAGTGTCGAATCCGTTAGGCAAATGTGTGATTGTTGATAAAGTATGTAAGAAATGTCCTTTAATGATTTGGGGTCATTACTTTTCGGCTGACTTGATGTTGTTGCCGTTTGATGAGTTTGGTGTTATTTTGGGTATGGATTGGTTGACATTGCATGATGCTAAAATAAATTGCAAAGAAAAGATTATAGAATTAAAGTGTGAAAGTGGTGAAATTCTGTGGGTTGAATCAGACAAATCAGAGGCATTATCTAGCGTGATTTCTTCAATGTCGGCTCAAAGATATTTGAGAAAGGGTTATGAAGCTTATTTGGCGTATGTAATTAATACAAAAGAAGTTGAAAAGAAAGTTGAATCAGTGCCGGTTGTGTGTGAATTTACGGACGTATTTCCAAAAGAATTGCCGGGTTTGCCTCCAGTCAGGGAAGTAGCATTTGGTATTGATTTGATACCGGGAACAACTCCGATCTCGATTGCTCGTATAGAATGGCACCAGAGAGTTGAAAGAATTAAAGTCGCAGATTGCAAGAGTTGGTGATAAAGGCTTTGTTAGACCGAGTTTTTCACCTTGGGGTGCTCCCGTGTTATTTGTGAAAAAGAAGGATGGTTCTATGAGGTTGTGTGTTGATTATTGGCAGTTAAACAAGGTGACAATCAAAAACAAGTATCCCTTGCCAAGAATTGATGATTTGTTTGATCAGCTAAAAGGGGCGACATGGTTTTCAAAGATTGATTTGAGATCTGGGTATTATCAACTGCGGGTAAAAGAGTCGGATGTGCCTAAAACTGCTTTTAGAACAAGGTATGGTCATTATGAATTTTTAGTTATGCCATTCGGATTGACAAATGCCCCTGCTGTTTTTATGGATTTAATGAATCGCATATTCCGACCATACTTGGACAAATTTGTTATGGTGTTTATAGATGATATTTTAATTTATTCAAAAGATGAGACAGAGCATGCTGAGCATTTGAGGATAGTTTTGCAAACTTTGAGAGATAAACAGCTGTATGCTAAGTTTAGTAAAAGTGAATTTTGGCTCCGGGAAGTTGGATTTTTGGGTCATATTGTTTGGTGATGGTATACGGGTTGATCCTAGTAAAATTTCAGCCATTGTTGATTGGAAACCACCAAAAAATGTAACCGAAGTTAGAAGTTTCTTGGGGCTAGTTGGGTATTATAGGCGGATTGTAAATGGATTTTCTATAATTGCTGCTCCTATAACTAGACTACTCCGAAAGGATGTTAAATTTGAATGGACGGAAGAATGTCAACAGAGTTTTGAAGAATTGAAAAAGTTATTAACAGAGGCACCAGTGTTAGTACAGCCCGAATCAGGTAAAGAATTTTTGGTGTATAGTGATGCTTCTCTAAATATTTTGGGGTGTGTGCTCATGCAAGAAGGAAAAGTGGTGGCTTATGCTTCGAGGCAGTTAAAACCTCATGAGAGGAATTATCCTACTCACGATTTGGAATTGGCTACGGTGGTGTTTGCTTTGAAGATTTGGCGACATTATTTGTATGGTGAAAAGTGCCGGGTATATACCGACCATAAAAGTCTTAAGTACTTGATGTCACAAAAGACTTGAATTTAAGGCAAGCGAAGATGGTTGGAGTTATTGAAAGATTATGAGCTTGTTATTGATTATCATCGGGAAAAGCGAATGTGGTTGCCGATGCTTTAAGCGAGAAAGTTGTTGTTTGCTTTGAGAGTTATGAACACTCGGTTGAAAGTGTCGATGATGGTTCGATTCTAGCAGAGCTAAGAGTAAAATCGATGTTTTACAAGAAATTTTCAAGCTCGAGAAAGATGATCAAGATTTACAAGCCAAGAGAAAGCGGTGTGAAGTTGATACAGAGTCGATTTGAGAATCGGTTACGATGGATGCTTAATGTTGAAAGATCGGATTTGTGTCTTCAAGAATGAGGAATTGATTCAAAAGATCCTACAGAAGCACATAGTAGTTGTTTCTCAATTCATCCAGTGTAGTACGAAAATGTATAATGACTTGAAGAAAATGTATTGGTGGAATGGAATGAAAAGAGATATATCGAGTTTGTGTCCAAATGCTTAATTTGTCAACGGTGAAATTTGAACACCAAGTGCCTTCGGATTACTTCACCTATTATAGTTCCCGAATGGAAATGGGATCAGATTACTATGGATTTTGTATCGGGATTGCCATTGACTCGGGAAAGAAAGATGCCATCCGGGTAATAGTTGATGATTGACTAAGTCGGCTCATTTTATCCCCGATGCGTCACGGATTATTCTCTTAACAAGTTGGCTGAACTGTATGTTAGGGAAATTGTTAGACCACATGGAATACCATTGTCGATTATTTCAGATAGAGATCCAAGGTTTACCTCGCGGTTTTGGCAAAAATTACAAGACGCGTTAGGTACAAAGTTAAATTTCAAAGATCGCTTTTCATCCACAAACTGATGGACAATCAGAGAGAGTAATTCAGATTCTTGAAGATATGCTCAGATGTTGTGTATTGGAATTTCAAGGAAGTTGGGAAAAATATTTACCGTTGGTAGAATTTGCTTACAATAATAGTTATCAGACGAGCTTGAAAATGGCACCTTATGAAGCATTGTATGGTCGTAAGTGTCGAACGCCTTTGTATTGGGTGAACTCAAGGAAAATCAGTTTTATGGAGTTGATCTAATAAAAGAAATGAAGAAAAAGTGAAGGTAATTCGAGATTGTTTGAAAGTTGCTTCAGATAGATAGAAATCTTATGCGATTTAAACGAAGGGACATTGAATTTCAAGTTGGTGATAAAGTATTTTTAAAGGTGTCTCCGTGGAAGAAAGTTCTCGATTTGGACGGAAGGGCAAATTAAGTTCGCGCGTTTTATCGGGCGTATGAAGTAATTGAAAAAGTTGGACCGGTAGCATATCGGCTAGCATTACCACCGAATTAGAAAAGATTCATGATGTGTTCCACGTATCTATGTTACGTCGGTATCGTTCAGATCCTTCACATGTAGTTTCACCCGAGTAAATTGAACTACAACCGGATATGACCTACGAAGAAGAACCAATTAAGATTTTAGCTCGAGAGGTCAAACAACTAAGGAATAAAAATATTGCACTTGTGAAGGTGTTGTGGCAAAGGCATGGAGTAGAAGAAGCTACATGGGAATCCGAAGAAACTATGAGAAATCAATACCCACATCTGTTTACCGGTAAGATTTTCGAGGACGAAAATCCTTAAAGGGGGGAGAGTTGTAATATCCCGAATTAGGGCCTAATCAGAATAGTGGTTTCGTGACCACAAATCCGAGATAGAAATAATTATTTTATAATTATTTTGAGGTTTATGGTATGATTGCATGATTGTGTGAAAATTTTGTGAAGAAATTCTATGCATAACGAGTTTAATTTGAAGTTAGGGACTAAATCGAATAAGTTGAAAAACTTGCATTCTAGAAGTTTTTAGTATGAAATTGCTTTGAAATATTAATTAGAATGTCTTAAATAGCAATTTGACCAATTTCTAAAATTTTGGACAAAAATGGGCTTGTACATGAAAATTTTCAAAGAAATGTATTAAGGGCATTTTGGTCATTTGGATAATTAATGAAATAAAATGGGAAAAATGACACAAAATAGTCATCTTCCCCATTTAGTTGCTGCCGAATGCTCTATCTCACCATAGCTAGGGTTTCTTCAACTTTCAAGCTTCATAGTAAGTGATTCTAAGCCCCGTTTTTAATGATTTTTATGTTTTTGAGATCCCGGTAACTCGATTAAGCTTATGTTAGCAATAATTTAACCTAGGGTTTATATTTGGAAAAATACCCATAGGTGAAATTTGTGTATTTTGAAGTTTTATGATAGAATATGAAGTTTTAAATTATGTTAGACAACTTGTACTACTCGATTTTAAGCAAAAAGCGAGTAAAGGGCTTAATCGGTAAAAATACCTAATAGTCACAAGTACATGTTAGAGTGAGAATTTGATGTTGCCATAGAAGGGAAAAGTGATCAGCATGTTGTAAAACATAAGAATAAGGAATAAAGTTTAATCCCGAGCCTAGGGGCAAAAAAGTAAATATGCAAAAGTTTAGGGGTAAAATTGTAATTTTGCCAAAATTTGAATTAAGGATTAATTTGATAATGTGAGTATTAAATAAGCTAAATGTGTTATTTTAGATCAAGAAAGACGTGGAAACGACCCCAATCGAGGAAAAGAAAAGATTGTGGACTAAATTGCAAAATCTTTGTATTTTGGTACCAAGGTAAGTTCATGTGTAAATAATGTAGCATAATTGTTATTTTTAAGTCATTGATGTCAATTAAGTGATATGCTGATTTTTATCATGAAATATATGCTTTGTGGTTAATTTCGAATAAAATGCAAATTATGTGAATTACTTGTTAAACATAATTGTTAATGAGTATTAGTTAGGCATTCTACGGAAGGCGGCAAGGATATGTGTTCGAGGAAAATCCCGTTTGAACCTTAGGAATAGATTAGGATACAAGTGACATGTCACTAGGATGGTTGAGCATCCGAACTCGTTGAGTTGAGTCCGAGTTCACTTATGGATGCAAATGTCCGAACTCGTTGAGTTGAGTCCGAGTTCGTGAGATGTAACTAGGCATCCGAGCTCGTTGAGTTGAGTCCGAGTTCACTTATGGATGCGAACGCCCGAGCTCGCTGAGTTGAGTCCGAGTTCGCTTATGGGCGGGTTACATAGTAGCTTGGCTACATATGTGGCACTTATGTGCAAAGTTTCCATGTATCCGAATTATATTCCGATGTGTTCAACGGGTAAAGTTTTACTCAAATGGAGGAATACTCGAGATGTAAAGAGACGTATTGGTAAGTGATGAGAAATGGATATTCTGTACAGGTATGTATTTAACCCTCGGGTTGAGTATTGATACAACCACGATAAGGTAATAAGATGATGAAAAATGATTAGAAATGTGATATGTGTTTTGGTGATGCATGCTAATGTTGATTGGTATGATTGTTTGTTATGTTATTTATTATTTGCATATGAACTTACTAAGCATTTATGCTTACTTCCTCCTTCTTACTCATTGTAGTTTTGGACAAGCCAGCTCAGAGTCGGGGCAGTCGAAGGATCAGTCACACTATCCAGGAAGAACTTTTGAGTAAATGGCTTGTAAATTTAAGTATGGCATGTATAGCAATATACCTATTTTGTGTAAATGATCTTATGATATGGTGATGGAATGGTTGAGGAAATGCTTGATAATGATAAGTTATGGAAATGGTTAGTTTAGATTATGTTTGATGTCATGGAAGGTTAATAGGATACTTTAATCATGAAAACTCATAAAAAGGGATGAAATTTGCCATAAACAGAATATTGCTGCAACACTGACGTGAGTTTGAAAATTTACTAAAAATCATAGAAATTGAATTTGGTGATGGATTAGATATCAAATTGAAGCTTATTATGTCTAGTTTCACATAAAACAAATGAAACAGGTAAATGAATTATATGTTAGAAGATATTTGAATTTTAGTGAAACAGGGTCAGAGTAGTTTCTGGATCCCCTGTTTCAACTTTAAAAATTCATCATAAATTGTAAAGATATAATTAGGTGGTGTATTTTATATTCTCAGAATCCTTATCTAGTCTAGTTTCAGGAGAAACAAACCTCATAATCATATGAATGTTGTACAGAGAGAAATGTGGTTCGTAGTAAACAGAGGTCAGTCCAGTCAAGTCCTGTAATAGGGGTAACTTTAACTAATAAACTGTACTAGTTGGCCCAACCAAAAATTCTAGAAAAAAATTAGTAGATAGGTATATGAGTCTAGATTCAGGGAAAATTTACAGATCTTGATTTCGAGTTTCGTAACTCGAGATATGATTTTTCTTGTGACTGTGACGCAAGTAGCTTGAAAGCTGTGAATGTAGAAACAAATATTTCAAAATTCTAAAAATGTTAAATTAAGCTTAGTAACACCTCATACTCGACTCCGGCGACGGTCTCGAGCGTGGGGTCTTTACATTTAGTGGTATCAGAGTAGGTTTAGTCGGTTCTCGGACTACGTGTTGTATGTACGGATTTTGCTATACATGCCATATGTATAAATTGTGATAGTGTGACAACTTCTGACCTTTTTAAATGATTTTTTTTATAGTAAATGGATCCCGATCCAGCTGTGGCAAATGAAGTAGAGAGTAATGCGCCAGCTCCAGCTAAAGGAGCAGTGCCGACTGAAAATCCACCTCCTACTGTTGGTCAGGGAGGAGGAGAAAGGGGTCGGGAAGCCTTTCTCCAAATGATGAGTGCATGGTACACTGAGTTCGTTCGTACGAACCCAAATGTACAACCTCCCCCACCTCCCCCAATTCCTCAACCTGTACCCCCGATGCCTCAAGGTATGGATCTGATGAAATTTCATAGAAATCCAGTTGACAGAATCCGCAAGCAAGGGGCCGAAGAATTTGAAGCAAATATTGATGATGATGCCGAGAAAGCAGAGTTTTGGCTTGAAAATTCTATCCGGGTATTTGATGAAATATCTTGTACACCTGAAGAATGTTTGAAATGCGCTATATCTTTGTTGAGGGATTCAGCTTATAATTGGTGGAAGACTTTGATTTCGGTGGTACCGAAAGAGAAAATAACCTGGGAATTCTTTCAAGAAGAGTTTCGGAAGAAATATATTAGTGAAAGATTTATTGATCAGAAGCGTAAAGAATTTCTTGAGCTGAAGCAAGGTAATATGATGATTCTGAGAATATGAAAGAGAGTTTGTTCGATTAAGTAAATATGCAGAGAGTATGTTCCTACAGAGGCCAAGATGTGCCGACGATTTGAAGACGGGCTCAACGAAGATATCAAGGTATTTGTTGGAATTCTTGAATTAAAAGAAATGGTAGTATTGGTTGATCGAGCTTACAAGGTGAAGAACTACTTAAAAAGAGAAGAAAAGGCGAGATCGAGACTAGAAAGCTGGAAGAAAAGACCGATGAGCGGTTCATTCTCACAAACAACTGGAAAGTCAAGAAATATGAATTCTCATTCCCAAGCTTCAATTTGGGCAATCATATGGAAATTATAAGAAGCAAAATGTGGGTCCTAAGTCCCGGACTACTTCGCTTGACAGTGTAGGAAATTCGAGATTTGTTAAACACGAGTGCGGTGTGGTAGAAATCATTTTGGTCCGTGCAGAGCAAATGAATGTTTTCGATGTGGTTCTCCGGATCATTTTATTAGAGATCGCTTGAGAGAGCTGAAAAGAAAAATTTCAGAATACAAAAACAAGTGGGGCGGATTCGAGAGGAAGATATCTAAGAAAAAGCTGGAAGTGAAACAAGCAAAGATAAGAATGTAGCCGAGGATGCACCAGTTAGACTGAAGGAAGGGCTCCGGCTAGGACTTATGCTATTAAAGCGCGAAGATGCTTCCTCACCGATGTGATTACGGTACATTTTCTCTCTATAATGTTAATGTTATTGCTTTGATTGATCCCGGTTCTACTCATTCATATGTGTGCATGAAATTGATGTCTGATATGAATATACCTGTTGAGAACACAGAATTTATGATTAGAGTGTCGAATCCGTTAGGCAAATGTGTGATTGTTGATAAAGTATGTAAGAAATGTCCTTTAATGATTCGGGGTCATTACTTTCCGGCTGACTTGATGTTGTTGCCGTTTGATGAGTTTGGTGTTATTTTGGGTATGGATTGGTTGACATTGCATGATGCTAAAATAAATTGCAAAGAAAAGATTATAGAATTAAAGTGTGAAAGTGGTGAAATTCTGCGGGTTGAATCAGACAAATCAGAGGCATTATCTAGCGTGATTTCTTCAATATCGGTTCAAAGATATTTGAGAAAGGGTTATGAAGCTTATTTGGCGTATGTAATTAATACAAAAGAAGTTGAAAAGAAAGTTGAATCAGTGCCGGTTGTGTGTGAATTTGCGGACGTATTTCCAAAAGAATTGCCGGGTTTGCCTCCAGTCAGGGAAGTAGCATTTGGTATTGATTTGATACCGGGAACAACTCCGATCTCGATTGCTCCGTATAGAATGGCACCAGTAGAGTTGAAAGAATTAAAGTCGCAGTTGCAAGAGTTGACTGATAAAGGCTTTGTTAGACCGAGTTTTTCACCTTGGGGTGCTCCCGTGTTATTTGTGAAAAAGAAGGATGGTTCTATGAGGTTGTGTGTTGATTATCGGCAGTTAAACAAGGTGACAATCAAAAACAAGTATCCCTTGCCAAGAATTGATGATTTGTTTGATCAGCTAAAAGGGGCGACATGGTTTTCAAAGATTGATTTGAGATCTGGGTATTATCAACTGCGGGTAAAAGAGTCGGATGTGCCTAAAACTACTTTTAGAACAAGGTATGGTCATTATGAATTTTTAGTTATGCCATTCGGGTTGACAAATGCCCCTGCTGTTTTTATGGATTTAATGAATCGCATATTCCGACCATACTTGGACAAATTTGTTATGGTGTTTATAGATGATATTTTAATTTATTCAAAAGATGAGACAGAGCATTTGAGCATTTGAGGATAGTTTTGCAAACTTTGAGAGATAAAGCATTTGTATGCTAAGTTTAGTAAAAGTGAATTTTGGCTCCGGGAAGTTGGATTTTTGGGTCATATTGTTTCAGGTGATGGTATACGGGTTGATCCTAGTAAAATTTCAGCCATTGTTGATTGGAAACCACCAAAAAATGTAACCGAAGTTAGAAGTTTCTTGGGGCTAGTTGGGTATTATAGGCGGATTGTAAATGGATTTTCTATAATTGCTGCTCCTATAACTAGACTCTCAGAAAGGATGTTAAATTTGAATGGACGGAAGAATGTCAATGAGTTTTGAAGAATTGAAAAAGTTATTAACAGAGGCACCAGTGTTAGTACAGCCCGAATCAGGTAAAGAATTTTTGGTGTATAGTGATGCTTCTCTAAATATTTTGGGGTGTGTGCTCATGCAAGAAGGAAAAGTGGTGGCTTATGCTTCGAGGCAGTTAAAACCTCATGAGAGGAATTATCCTACTCACGATTTGGAATTGGCTATGGTGGTGTTTGCTTTGAAGATTTGGCGACATTATTTGTATGGTGAAAAGTGCCGGGTATATACCGACCATAAAAGTCTTAAGTACTTGATGTCACAAAAAGACTTGAATTTAAGACAGCGAAGATGGTTGGAGTTATTGAAAGATTATGAGCTTGTTATTGATTATCATCCGGGAAAAGCGAATGTGGTTGCCGATGCTTTAAGCAGAAAGTTGTTGTTTGCTTTGAGAGTTATGAACACTCGGTTGAAAGTGTCGGATGATGGTTCGATTCTAGCAGAGCTAAGAGTAAAATCGATGTTTTACAAGAAATTTCAAGAAGCTCGGAAAGATGATCAAGATTTACAAGCCAAGAGAAAGCGGTGTGAAGTTGATACACAGTCGATTTGAATCGGTTTCGATGGATGCTTAATGTTTAAAGATCGGATTTGTGTAATCTTGAAGAATGAGGAATTGATTCAAAAGATCCTACAGGAAGCACATAGTAGTTGTTTCTCAATTCATCCAGTAGTACGAAAATGTATAATGACTTGAAGAAAATGTATTGGTGGAATGGAATGAAAAGAGATATATCGAGTTTGTGTCCAAATGCTTAATTTGTCAACAGTGAAAGCTGAACACCAAGTGCCTTCGGGATTACTTGACCTATTATAGTTCTGAATGGAAATGGGATCAGATTACTATGGATTTTGTATCGGGATTGCCATTGACTCCAGGAAAGAAAGATGCCATCTGGGTAATAGTTGACAGATTGACTAAGTCGGCTCATTTTATCCCGGTACGTACGGATTATTCTCTTAACAAGTTGGCTGAACTGTATGTTAGGGAAATTGTTAGACCACATGGAATACCATTGTCGATTATTTCAGATAGAGATCCAAGGTTTACCTCGCGGTTTTGGCAAAAATTACAAGACGCGTTAGGTACAAAGTTAAATTTTAGTACTGCTTTTCATCCACAAACTGATGGACAATCAGAGAGAGTAATTCAGATTCTTGAAGATATGCTCAGATGTTGTGTATTGGAATTTCAAGGAAGTTGGGAAAAATATTTACGGTTGGTAGAATTTGCTTGCAATAATAGTTATCAGACGAGCTTGAAAATGGCACCTTATGAAGCATTGTATGGTCGTAAGTGTCGAACGCCTTTGTATTGGACTGAACTCAAGGAAAATCAGATTTATGGAGTTGATCTAATAAAAGAAACTGAAGAAAAAGTGAAGGTAATTCGAGATTGTTTGAAAGTTGCTTCAGATAGATAGAAATCTTATGCAGATTTAAAACGAAGGGACATTGAATTTCAAGTTGGTGATAAAGTATTTTTAAAGGTGTCTCCGTGGAAGAAAGTTCTCAGATTTGGACGGAAGGGCAAATTAAGTTCGCGTTTTATCGGGCCATATGAAGTAATTGAAAAAGTTGGACCGGTAGCATATCGGCTAGCATTACCACCTGAATTAGAAAAGATTCATGATGTGTTCCACGTATCTATGTTACGTCGGTATCGTTCGGATCCTTCACATGTAGTTTCACCGACAGAAATTGAACTACAACCAGATATGACCTACGAAGAAGAACCAATTAAGATTTTAGCTCGAGAGGTCAAACAACTAAGGAATAAAAATATTGCACTTGTGAAGGTGTTGTGGCAAAGGCATGGAGTAGAAGAAGCTACATGGGAATCCGAAGAAACTATGAGAAATCAATACCCACATCTGTTTACCGGTAAGATTTTCGAGGACAAAAATCCTTAAAGGGGGGAGAGTTGTAATATCCCGAATTAGGGCCTAATCAGAATAGTGGTTTCGTGACCACAAATCCGAGATAGAAATAATTATTTTATAATTATTTTGAGGTTTATGGTATGATTGCATGATTGTGTGAAAATTTTGTGAAGAAATTCTATGCATAACGAGTTTAATTTGAAGTTAGGGACTAAATCGAATAAGTTGAAAAACTTGCATTCTAGAAGTTTTTAGTATGAAATTGCTTTGAAATATTAATTAGAAGGTCTTAAATAGCAATTTGACCAATTTCTAAAATTTTGGACAAAAATGGGCTTGTACATGAAAATTTTCAAAGAAATGTATTAAGGGCATTTTGGTCATTTGGATAATTAATGAAATAAAATGGGAAAAATGACACAAAATAGTCATCTTCCCCATTTAGTTGCTGCCAAATGCTCTATCTCACCATAGCTAGGGTTTCTTCAACTTTCAAGCTTCATAGTAAGTGATTCTAAGCCCCGTTTTTAATGATTTTTATGTTTTTGAGATCCCGGTAACTCGATTAAGCTTATGTTAGCAATAATTTAACCCAGGGTTTATATTTGGAAAAATACCCATAGGTGAAATTTGTGTATTTTGAAGTTTTATGATAGAATATGAAGTTTTAAATTATGTTAGACAACTTGTACTACTCGATTTTAAGCAAAAACGAGTAAAAGGGCTTAATCGGTAAAAATACCTAATAGTCACAAGTACATGTTAGAGTGAGAATTTGATGTTGCCATAGAAGGGAAAAGTGATCAGCATGTTGTAAAACATAAGAATAAGGAATAAAGTTTAATCCCGAGCCTAGGGGCAAAAATGTAAATATGCAAAAGTTTAGGGGTAAAATTGTAATTTTGCCAAAATTTGAATTAAGGATTAATTTGATAATGTGAGTATTAAATAAGCTAAATGTGTTATTTTAGATCAAGAAAGACGTGGAAACGACCCCAATCGAGGAAAAGAAAAGATTGTGGACTAAATTGCAAAATCTTTGTATTTTGGTACCAAGGTAAGTTCATGTGTAAATAATGTAGCATAATTGTTATTTTTAAGTCATTGATGTCAATTAAGTGATATGCTGATTTTTATCATGAAATATATGCTTTGTGGTTAATTTGAATAAAATGCAAATTATGTGAATTACTTGTTAAACATAATTATTATTAGAGTATTGGTTAGGCATTCTACGGAAGACGGCAAGGATATGTGTTCGAGGAAAATCCCGTTTGAACCTTAGGAATAGATTAGGATACAAGTGACATGTCACTAGGATGGTTGAGCATCCGAACTCGTTGAGTTGAGTCCGAGTTCACTTATGGATGCAAATGTCCGAACTCGTTGAGTTGAGTCCGAGTTCGTGAGATGTAACTAGGCATCCGGCTCGTTGAGTTGAGTCCGAGTTCACTTATGGATGCGAACGCCCGAGCTCGCTGAGTTGAGTCCGAGTTCGCTTATGGCGGGTTACATAGTAGCTTGGCTACATATGTGGCACTTATGTGCAAAGTTTCCATGTATCCGAATTATATTCGATGTGTTCAACGGGTAAAGTTTTACTCAAATGGAGGAATACTCGAGATGTAAAGAGACGTATTGGTAAGCGATGAGAAATGGATATTCTGTACAGGTATGTATTTAACCCTCGGGTTGAGTATTGATACAACCACGATAAGGTAATAAGATGATGAAAAATGATTAGAAATGTGATATGTGTTTTGGTGATGCATGCTAATGTTGATTGGTATGATTGTTTGTTATGTTATTTATTATTTGCATATGAACTTACTAAGCATTTATGCTTACTTCCTCCTTCTTACTCATTGTAGTTTTGGACAAGCCAGCTCAGGAGTCGGGACAGGTCGAAGGATCAGTCACACTATCCGGAAGAACTTTTCGGTAAATGGCTTGTAAATTTAAGTATGGCATGTATAGCAATATACCTATTTTGTGTAAATGATCTTATGATATGGTGATGGAATGGTTGAGGAAATGCTTGATAATGATAAGTTATGGAAATGGTTAGTTTAGATTATGTTTGATGTCATGGAAGGTTAATAGGATACTTTAATCATGAAAACTCATAAAAAGGGATGAAATTTGCCGTAAACAGAATATTGCTGCAACACTGACGTGAGTTTGAAAATTTATTAAAAATCATAGAAATTGAATTTGGTGATGGATTAGATATCAAATTGAAGCTTATTATGTCTAGTTTCACATAAAATAAATGAAACAGGTAAAGGAATTATATGTTAGAAGATATAGGAATTTTAGTGAAACAGGGTCAGAGTAGTTTCTGGATCCCCTGTTTCAAATTTAAAAATTCATCATAAATTGTAAAGATATAATTAGGTGGTGTATTTTATATTCTCATAATCCTTATTGAGTTTAGTTTCAGGAGAAAGAAACCTCATAATCATATGAATGTTTTACAGAGAGAAATGTGGTTCGTAGTAAACAGAGGTCAGTCCAGTCAAGTCCTGTAATAGGGGTAACTTTAACTAATAAACTGTACTAGTTGGCTCAACAAAAAATTCTAGAAAAAAATTAGTAGATAGGTATATGAGTCTAGATTCAGGAAAAATTTACGGATCTTGATTTCGAGTTTCGTAACTCGAGATATGATTTTTCTTGTGACTGTGACGCAAGTAGCTTGAAAGCTGTGAATGTAGAAACAAATATTTCAAAATTCTAAAAATGTTAAATTAAGCTTAGTAACACCTCATACTCGACTCCGGCGACGGTCTCGGGCGTGGGGGCTTTACAGAACCATCATCAAGCAATGCTAATCGAGTGTCCATGGCTCTCAGTGCAAACAATGATTTTCTGCTTAATGTGTCGGCGACCACATTCGCCTTTCCCGGGTGATAGTCAATGATCAACTCATAACCTTTAATTAATTCTAACCACCTCCACTGTCTTAGATTCAATTCTTTTTGAGTCATCAAATACTTCAAACTCTTGTGATCAGTAAAAACATGACAGGTCTCACCATATAAATAATGCCTCTAGATTTTCAAGGAAAAAATAATGGCGACGAGCTCTGAGTCATGTGTCGGATAGTTCTTCTCATGTGGCTTCAACTACTGTGAAGCGTAGGCTATCACCTTGCCATCTTGCATAAGTACACAACCCAGTCCGTTTAAGAATGCATCACTATAGACCACAAACTCCTTTCCCGGGTCAGGCAATAATAAAACAGGAGCTTCAGTCAGCAATGTCTTTAACTTCTCAAAACTTTGCTGACACTTTTCCATCCATTCAAACTTAACGTCTTTCTGTAGCAACCTCGTCATTGGAGTCGCTATCATGGAGAATCCTTTCACAAATCTTTGGTAGTGACCGGCTAAACCCAAAAAGCTTCTAACCTCGGTTACATTCTTAGGTGGTTTCTATTCAACAATAGCAGAGATCTTACTTGAATCCACTCGGATGCCTTCACCCGAAACAATATGACCCAAAAACCAAACTTCTTGGAGCCAAAACTCACTCTTTCTAAACTTAGCATATAGTTGTTTTTCCCGTAAGGTCTGCAACACAATTCTCAGGTGCTTCACATGCTCTGTCTCATCTTTGGAATAAATCAAGATGTCGTCAATGAACACAACGACAAACTTATCCAACTATGGTCGAAAGATCCTATTCATTAGGTCCATGAATATGGCTGGTGTGTTCGTTAACCCAAACAGCATGACAAGAAATTCATAATGAGTATACCTCGTTCTGAAAGCTGTTTTAGGTACATCCGTTCTTTAACTCGTAGCTAATAATAGCCGGACCTCAGATCTATCTTAGAAAATATGGTGGCTCCTCTCAACTGGTCAAACAAATCATCGATCCTTGGCAAAGGATACTTATTCTTGATAGTCACCTTATTCAGTTGTTGATAATCTATACATAGCCTCATCGAACCATCTTTCTTCTTTACAAACAATACGGGGGCACCTCAAGTTGAAAAACTTGTCCTTGTAAAACCTTTATCTGTCAACTCTTGCAACTGTGCTTTTAACTTTTTCAGCTCAGTTGGCGCCATCCTGTACGGAGCAATAGAAATGGGAGCTGTTCCTAGCACCAATTCAATACAAAACTCTATCTCTCTTTCAAGAGGTAATCCGGGTAATTCTTCCGGGAATACGTCTAGATATTCACATACTATTGGCACAAACTCAATCTTTAACTCTGTTTCTTTAGTGTTCAATACAAAAGCAAGGTAGGCTTCGTACCCTTTTCTCATATATCTCTGAGCAACCATCACCGTGACTACAACCGGCAGCGTACCCAGTTCTCTTGAATCAACCCATAGAATCTTACCATCCAAGCATTTCAATTTAATATACTTGCTACCACAATTTACAATTACATCATGCAAGGCTAACCAATCCATACCAAGTGTTACATCAAACTCATCAAAAGGTAACAACGTAAGGTTAGCCGAAAAGCATTGACCATGAATTGTCAAAGGACAATTCTTACAGACTTTATCAACTAGAGCTGATTTGCCTAGTGGGTTCGACACTCTAATAATAAATTCCGTAGGTTCAATGGGTATGTTCATACTAGACACCAATCTCACGTAAATGTATGAATGCGTCGACCCCGGATCAATTAAGGCAACAACACATGTATTGAAAAGAGAAAAAGTACCCGTGATGACGTTAGGAGCAGAGGCTTCCTCTCGAGCGCGTATTGCATACGTTTTTGCCGGGGCTCAAGACATTGATTTTGTAGTGTCTTTGGCCACAACTTGACTGCCACTAGCACTTCCAGGATACCTCAGAGGTCTACCTCGTATAATAAGAGCACTCAACTTCGGGAGCTAGTTCCACTTCTTTTTCAATTCACTCTGGGTAGTCCTTGAAAAAGTGGTCAAGAGAACCACATCTGAACCATGCACTACTCTTTATCCGGCACTCTCCAAAGTGAAATTTGTTGCAGCTCTTACAGTTCGACTTTTGGTCATCTATTCTTCCCACACTAGTCACCATCGGTAAGGAAGACTTCTAATTACGTTGTTTAGAGCCTCTCGCCTTACCTGAATATCCTACCGATGAAGTGGAGCGTTCATGTTGGCTCATTGATTTCTTTGTGGGAAATGGGACCGTCTTACTGCTGGATCTCTTGCTCAAAACTCGAGCCTTTCTCATTGCTTGCTTTCTTTCATTATTGAGCTCCTCGGCCTTATTGGCCCGACCAGCTAATGCGTCGAACCCTCGTATTTCAAGAATCTCAATCAACAACTTGATTTCCTTATTCAGACCTTTATTTAAGCATGTACACATTTCTGACTCGGTTTGAACCAATTTAGTTGCATACTGACTTAGCCTTACAAACTCCCTTTCGTACTCTGCCACAGTCTTATTTCCTTGTTTGAGTTCCAAGAACTCCTTTTGCTTCGAGTCTAAGAACCTTTGACTAATGTATTTCTTCCTAAACTCTGCTTGGAAAAATTCCCAAGTGATATTTTCCTTTGGCACCACCGAAGATATGGTCTTCCACCAGTGGTATGCAGTATCCTTCAAGAGAGACACGACACACTTTAAGTACTCCTCAGGTGTACACGATAATTCATCCAGTACCCGTGTAGTATTCTCAAGCTAGAACTCAGCTCTCTCAGCATCATCCTCGATTTTAGCTCTAAATTCCTCAGCCCCATACTTTCTAAGCTTATCTACAGGGGCCTTACTAATTCTTACCGGTGCCATACCTCAAGGCAAATCCTCATCAGGTTGGTTAGGGGGCAGGGGAGGTCGTGGTATGTTGGGGCGATTCCTCAGATAATCCCTAAACCATTCATCCATCATGTTAAAGAAGGCGGCTCGGGCCTCTTCCCGACCTTCAGACATAAACCTTCTACTACTACTAGATACAGCTCATTGTATGGAAGCTGGAGCATGGCTCTTAGCTCCCTCGGACTCATCTTATGCTTGATTGGAAGACATTTACTATATTCAAGGACAATTTAAACAGTTAGGAGATATCACACTATCAATTTTCATATAATGGCATGTATAGTGAGCCTCAATACTCTTTACGATAGTCCTAGAACCGACTAAACTGTAGCTCTGCTACCACTAAATGTAACACCCCTCTCCCGTATCCAGCGCCGGGACAGGGTTCGAGGCGTTACTGGACTTAAACTTTCACGACATAGAAAACCCGCTCACCAAATTTTGCCCAAAATTTAGAACATTTCAAGCACATGCATACTGTCCCTTACACAGGCCTTTGAGGCCTAAAACATACATCGGGACAGTTTGGGACAAAACCGAAAACATTCGATAGATTTTGGGAAACTTAATAAATTTTCTTGCCTTGGAGAGAGAGTCACACGCCCGTGTGGGTAGGGCCGTGTGGTCACATACGCCTGTGTGGCTTGGAACACACCTGTGTCCTCAGTCCGTGTAACTCTCTGTTTATGACATCAGCATGCATTTAAGGGCACACAGCCAAGACACACGCTCGTGTGTCTAGCCCGTGCACTATACTGACTTAAAATTTAAGTATACGGGACGCACGACCATACCATACACCCATGGGGGCAAGCCGTGTGTCACACACAGCCTAGACACACGCCTGTGTGTCTACCCGTGTGAACCTTGTTAGGCCATTTTCGAAGCTTTTGGTTACCCTCTATCAACCAATCACACTTATAGGTTATTTTAACACATGATAAGGCCAAATTATACACTTATATAAAACCTTGATAAACCTCATTACATGAAAACCTCATATCATTGGTTTTATACATGCTAGGTTAATTTCCTTTTTGTATTAAGGGTTTCCATATCTCCTTAACACATTCAAGAGTGGCTCATTCTTATAAGTCATTGCTAATTATAACAAACCATCTCATATGATCATAAACATGCATAGATTTGTAGGTCATAGCCTACTTCAAAATGAGCCAATTCCCATGGCCATATACAAAAAAAATATGTATATCTTTATATGCCTTCATCTTAGCAAATCAAATGACACATATATCAAAATACTCAAAAGTCCTATACATGCCATTAAACAAAATAAAAGTGTCTATATACCAAAGCTAGACTAGTTGATAGTGTGTTGACTCTCTAACCGTCTTCCAATCATTGTAAGTCCTCGAGCTCTATAAGATAGGGAAAAGAGAGGGGTAAGCATTTACATGCTTAATAAGCCCGAATAATTGGAAAGTAAACTTACTGATTAATTAGTATAAAACCATATTAGGCAATAGAATCAACAAGCATGAAGATGGTATCCCTATCACATGCACTCAATCAACAAGTTTGTCACAATAATAATGCACCATGTAATTTGTCTTAGATGAGCTCATCATTCATCATTTCATCTACATACATCATATTAATCCCGTTGAGTTTCTAGAAAATTTCGATGGATTATCCATTTACCGTCAATTCATAAGGATGATCATTTCATGTATGCACTCCCACGAACCTCACATCTTATGGTGGGATTACCAGTCCAGGCTAAATCCCCCATATTGTAAACTCATAAGGTGATGTCGGGATTACCAGTCAAGGCTAAATCCCTTATAGTGACAAACACCCCTAGTGAGCTCGGATCTAAATTACCAGTCCAGGCTAAATTCAGACCCTAATCGGATTACCCGTCCGGGCTAACTCTTCAATTCACACATGTTCTTCGGGAGGCTTGACCACTCAAGAAACACCCGTCCGGGCTGGATCCTTTCTATATTTGAGATCAACAGATCACCTTCTCCGGGCTAAATCCTTTCTGCAACACATACAGGATCTCAAGTCACATATAAATCATGGTTTATCTTTCGAACTTCCTTTTTAACCTCAACCGAGACTTTTTTCAACATGTCATAGTTAAGAATACATTTCATGTATTTCATGCTATCATCAAATGAAATTATCATACATTCGCAAATCATACAATTTGGCATATTATGAGTTTACTTTAAGTTATCCGAACTTACTTGGTACTCGTCTCGGTAACGTGTTTCGGTTATTTCGAAACCTTTCGTTTTCCTCGATCGACCTCTGAAATTTGTTTCTCGAGGTCTATAACAATAAAGATAGATTATTAACTCCTCACATTGTACTTTTCAAGTCTAAATTTCATCTCCGATCCAAATGACTGTTTTGCCCCTAACCTTTCACATTTTTACTATTTAGTCCCTAGGCTCGTATAATGAAATGCATGGAATTTCTACCTTACTCAAACCTAGCCGAATGTTTTTCCCTCTTATGGTAGCCTACATTTTCCATTATTTTCACATTCCTACCACACATTTTACACCTTTTGCAAAAAGGTCCGTTTAGGGGTTTTCATGAAAATCACCTAGGAAAAGATGTTTAACACACATCCAACTTTCATATCCCTCTATAAACCATCAAAATACAAGTAACTCATGGATGGGTAAATTTCTAAACATGAACCCTAGCATGAAATATGGGTAGAAATAGAGAGAGTAAGCTACCGAGATTTTAAAAATACGAAGAACATTAAAAACGGGGCTTGGGAGCACTTACTATTGAGCTTGAAAGCTTGGAAACCCTAATTATGGAGAACCCTAAAGTTTCGACAGCAACAAGAGGGGAATGAGCTGATTTTTGACTTATTTTTCCCATTTTATTTTATTAAAATGCCAAATAACCAAAATATCCTTAAGCCCTTTTCTTAAGATTTCATCCATACAAGCCCATTTATGTCCAAAAACTTAGAAATTGGGCAAATTGCTCTCCAAGACCTTCTAATTTATAATCTAAAGCAATTTCATACAAATTGCTTCTAGAATCCAAGTTTTCAAATTTATTCAATTTGGTCCCTAATTTTCAATTGGACACCTTACTCAAAGAATTTCTTCATGAAATTTGACACATGCATATTATCATATTCTAGACCTCATAATAATCATAAAATAAATATTTTGATGTCGGATTTGTGGTCTTGAAACCATTATTCTGACTAGGCCCTATTTTGGGATGTTACATTTCTCCCCCCTTAGGGAGTTTCGTCCTCGAAAGTCGTACCGGTAAATAGTTTCAGATATTGGCTTCTCACGGTTTCTTCCAGATCCTATGTAGCTTCTTCCACACCTTGTCGATGCCATAAAACCTTTTCTAAGGCCACATTTTTATTTCTCAACTATTTAACCTCACGAGCCAAAATCTTGGCCGGTTCCTCTCCATTGGTCATGTTTGGTCTAATCTCAATCTCTTCCAGTGAAATCACATGAGAGGGGTCTGATCGATATTGTCTTAACATAGATACGTGAAACGCATCATGAATCTTTTCCAGTTCGGGTGCCAATGCCAAACGATAGGGTAATGGTCCAACTCTTTCGATGATCTCGCATGATCCAATAAATCGCGAACTCAGTTTGCCTTTTTGGCCAAATCTCAACACCATTCATATCTACAGAGACGTAGATTCTTTCGACTCAAGGGTTTGAGTTCTCTCTCAGACATTGGTGGATACATTTTTGATTCCTAGTTGGGAGATAATCATATGTCAATCTCTTCACTTAATTGTCTTATACTCCTTTCACCCGACTGGCGAATTAGAGACCTCACCCCATAATTCGAGTCCTATTACATAATTTCTTTTCAAATAATAGTTGGTTTCACTTTCTGCTTGACACTCAATGGATACTACTCTTAATGTATTCCATCTCAAAATCCAACAATTGCCAGAACACCATTCATATCGTATTTTCATTCAATCCAAACAACCAAGCATGCTTCAAAGAATGTAACGTTTAATTCATGCAAAGAATCTTAGCTGACTTCAATATTAAACCTAAGAAATGCCAAGTTTGGTTGGCACCTACCCCATTAATATTCCAAATACCTCAAATTCCATGTCTTGGCGGTCACCATGAAGAAATCATTAAACGGGGCTACTACTAATAACTCTTTTAGATAATACCTTATAGGCATGCCTAGGTATTACCACCGGGGTGGAATAACCACTCACCATAACGACTTTTCAGATTGTTTAATATAGTGACCTTTCAAATGATACACCACAAAGGCTTTCTAGAGAATTAGCCAGAAAGGTTTTCTAAAGAATTCACAATAGAGGTTTTCCAAAAAATTCTCCACAAAAGCTTCCCAAAGAATTCGCCACGAAAGCTTTCCAAAAAATTCTGGAGTTTATAGTCTCGACGGACTACATCTTGCCATGTTGGCTTTTATGTTTATTATCTCGGTGGACCAACAAAATGGATGCCATAGAGCCTCACCTATATGGTATTACACATATTATATTCACTTGCAAGGTTGGGCCCTGATCTACCAATCCGATTTGAAATAAAAATACCCTACCGAAGGCATCACAAATAAAGCTTCTTACCACATCTTCATATGACACAGATTTGTCAGCATTAGAACCGTATAATAGGAAGGTATTAGAAAATTACCATACTCACACCTGAAACACAACTTATCACACCTACACCGACTCTATGAGTCAACTCATCACAGGAACATCAACCATAACATAATCAATATAAAATGACATGCAGGAGCCAGATTTAGATGCTCATTAGAGACCTGCCTTCACTTTGACCTGATTTTTTTGTTTTGACTATCTTTCCCAATCTAGTGGCAGTAACTGCTTAAAAGATCATAAGATTTCCATTAAAATCCTCATTACAGACATTTTACTAACAGTTCAACTACATGCATCCCCCATACAGGGCCTTCCTCTACACTTTTCCCTTCTATAATTGTAACGTGCAAAGCTAAGACTTACTAGAATGCAAAATCATCCACTGATTAAACTAGATCTTTGTTCAATCTTAACAAAGAAAAAGAAAGTGTTGAGGCTAGAAAAAAGAACCTGAACATTAAGTAGAAAGAAAAACCATCTAAAATGATCCCCTCCAATAAATATATTCTCAGACTCTCTGATGTCCCTACCAAATCTAGGGTAAGTAAAAGAAAATCCGACTAAGGTTAACCTTATTGTTGACCAGTGGAGAGGGTCAAATCAATCTATTTGACTTTTGTTGAGAAATGGCCAGCTATGTTACTTGTGATGATCTGTTTAGTTGGCTTGTTTTAGTGTACAAGAAATATTTCATACATCTTGTTGCATTGCTTTGTACTCTGGTATCTACTTCTGTTGCTATAGAATCCCAACAACTCCTAACCAAACCCGATATAAGATCTAATTGTACTCATGCTAATTAGACATATCATATCTTGATAGTGACTAACGTTCAGCGTAGTCTTAAAGACAATTAAGTCTCCATAGCTTTCTCATACACTTGATAGGCTCTTAGTGTTCAAACACAACTTTAGGGTGCACTACCTCATAGGCGTGTGCTTTTTTGGGAAAAATCCTTTTTCACTTGATACATCTTATGACTAATTCCTTAGATACTGTAACATCCCAATTTTGGTTCAATAAAATGTAAAAATATATCAAAAATAACGATTTGGCCCAATGGTTAGTTAATGGATTTGACAACATGAAAGTTAGTTGGAGGTCTCAAGTTTAAGTCTCATCTTTTACAAAAAAAATTAATGCTTTGCAAATTCCCTTGTTTTTTCAGGTGTTGCCATCCAAGCCTAGTAAACATAGGTATAAATATAATTTTTCATCAAAATAATCAGCTTTTAACTCCCTTTTCTTCTCCCTTAGCAGTCTCTAACTCCTTCTCCCTCTTCTCATTTAACACCCTTTACTCGTATTCGACTCCAGAACAGGGTACGAGGTATTATCGGACCTAAACATTAACAAACATATAAAACTAAAACGTAAATCCATCCAAATTTAAAACTTTTCATTTACATTCGCATCGTGCCTAAAACGAGCCTATGATGCATTTGAAGCAATTCGGGACTAAACTGAGAACTTTGGAAAATTTCACCACACTTAGAAAATTTTTCATGTTTTAAGGGCCACACACCCATGTGTTTTGGGACACGCCCGTGTCCCTAACCCATGTAACTCACTGTATGTCACCCATGAACAAATTAAAATCACACGGCCAAGGCACACGCCCGTGTGCTTAGGCCATGTGGTCGGTTTAATTTTCATAAAATTTTCATAAAATAGGTGCAAACTTCACACGCCCATGCCTGTGGCCATGTCATCCACACGGCTGAGAGAAACGCCCGCGTCTCTGCCCGTGTGCTCAATACTGAGTATTCTATTTTGCAACAATTAAGGTACAACAGACACACGGCTAGATCACACGCCCATGGGGCAAGCCGTGTACCACACACGGCTTAGACGCACGCCTGTGTGTGTCTACTCATGTGGACAAAAGCAAGGCTATTTACCAAGCCATATTGTCACCCTTCCATGCACAAAACTTGTAACACCCCTTACCAGTGTCCGATACCAGGACAGGACACGAGGCATTACCGGACTTAAACAAAAGTAAACATACAAAACCGGGCCATACAATTTGGGTCAAATAAAGTTCATTCATACATATGCAAATTGTCCCTTATATGGGCCTACGAAGCCCAAAACATAAGTCAGGAGTAGTACGAGACTAAATCGAGAACTTCAGGAAACTTTGGGAAAACATAGAAAAATTTTCATGAAACAGGGTCACACGCCCGTGTAGGTAGACCGTATGGTCACACACGCCCGTATGGCTTGGGACACGCCCGTGTTCTCAGCCCGTGTAACTCTCTGTTTATGACATCATCACACAATTAGAGTTACACGGCCAAGTCACACGCCCTTGTGCTTAGGCCGTGTGGTGAATTAAATTCCAAAATTTAAATGCAGACTTCACATAGCCTTGTCACATGCCCATGTCTTGAGGCCGTGTCCTTCACACAGCTGAGACACACGGCCGGGTCTCTGCCCATGTTTTTACTATTGGGCATTCTGTTTTACCTAATTAGGGTGCAAGGGACACACAGCTGGATCACACGCCCATGGGGCAAACCGTGTGTCACACACGGTCTAGACACACGCCCATGTGCCTATCCGTGTAGACAAATTTGAGGCTATTTTCCAAGCCTTTTATCACCCTCAATAACACATGCACACTTACACATCTCAATGACATCCTACATGGTATAAATGAGAACTTACACATTCATAAATATGGCTCATATATAACAACTTCTTATCAATTTATACTTGCTTAAGACTTCATGTTTTATTTAGACCAAGCTTACCAAATCACATTTAATGTGAAACCTCAATTTAATTCCATTTCATACATTCATGCCTTAGTTGTAATTATGTCATTTACTCATATTTCCATCATCAAGCATCCATGATCATATTCACAATTTATCCATGCCAAATGAATTTAACCACAACATAAGTGACCATAGCACATTTATACATGTATGAATAGAATTACATCCCCATAATTAATATGGGCCATATCTCATGGCCATATACAAAAGGAATCATCAAATCATTATAAGCCAACACATTTGGCTACACAAATGACATATAACAAAAAGACCAAGTCCCTATACATGCCATACTCAAAAACACTTAAATTCACTATACCCAAAGGATTAGTTTGATAGTGTGAATCGAGCTCCGACGTCCTTCGATCCCTGAGCTAGCTCGACGACACTATAAGAAAATGGAAAGGAAAGGGGAGTAAGCATAAAGCTTAGTAAGTTTGCATGTAAATAATTAACAATATTAACCATGCAATATTATACACATAACACAATATTATTTATCACAATGTCATCAAGTATCATAGGTACATTTTAAGTCGTGCCATTTACATAATGTACAATAAAACTCATGATCATAATTCATTCATTCACTACTTCCGAGTTCTCATCGATTCATAATCTCAATGTTTCTGAGCTTTGTGTACGTACCTGTATTCTTTCAACATGATCATACCCCGTCATCTCTTTGACATAATCGTTGGATTACCTGTTAAACCACTTGGAATACTAAAGGATACTCGGGAACTCTCATAAACATGGTAGGATGCCAATGCCATATCTCGGATATGGTCTTACATGGGATCACATATCGATGCCAATGCCATGTCCCAGGCATGGTCTTACATGGGATCGTAGATCGATGCCAATAGCCTAGCTATGGTCTTACACGAAATTACATATCGATGCCAAAGCCATGTCCTAGACATGGTCTTAGATGGGATCGTACATAACCCTAATGTCATGACATTTGTATCCTAACCATTCTTAATGTTCAACCCGGGTTTTGAGTTATCGAACTTTGTCGAATCGTCATTGAGTCATCATTAATTAATTCCACAAAACAATTATACAATTCATGCAATATTAAAGCATT
The DNA here is from genome assembly GCA_025698465.1 of Gossypium longicalyx. Classification (NCBI taxonomy): domain Eukaryota; kingdom Viridiplantae; phylum Streptophyta; class Magnoliopsida; order Malvales; family Malvaceae; genus Gossypium; species Gossypium longicalyx. The sequence goes on from CM046995.1 coordinate 53,144,476, forward strand.
AAATACATAAAAATGTAACGTTGCTTTATTTACACACGAACTTACCTCGATACTCAAAATATGGCTACAATTCGATTTAGTCCACAACCTTGTTCTTTCCTCGGTTTAGGTCTAGACTCCATTTTTCTTGATCTATAATAGCAAATTTCGCTTATTTTATTTTCACATTATTCAAAATAGTCCATAAATCATACTTTGGCAAAATTATAATTTTACCCCTAAACTTTCACACAATTAGAAATTAGCCCCTAGGCTCGTAAAATGAAATGTGTTCATTTCTTTTGCTACCCAAGCCTAGCCAAAATTATATGATACTTATATTAGCCCATATTTTCTTCCAAATCAAAATTTTAACCACCTATTTTACAACTTTTACAAAAAGGTCCTTTTTTAGGTGTTTTCATGAAAAACCACTTAATAAAAGATCTTTATCATGCATCAAACTTTCATATTCCTCCATTAAACACCAAAATACATGCATGTCAGAAATGGGTAAGTTTTTGAACATAAACCCTAGCTCAAAATAATGGTAGAAATAGCTAGTTCATGCTTCAAGGATCTCAAAAACAAAAAGAACATTAAAAATGAGGCTAGGGAGTACTTACAATCGAGCTTGAAAGTTGAAGAAAAACCCTAGCTATGGCTCTTCAAACTTTTGGCACACATATGAAGAAGATGAACACAATTTTGACTTATTTTTCCCTTTTATTCTTTTATTAACCAAATGGCAAAAATGCCCTTAAGGCATTTCTTTCAAAATTTTCCTATTCATGCCCATTTTTGTCCATAAAAAAATTGGGCAAATTACTATTTAAGGACCTACAATTAATAGTCCATGGCAATTTCATGCTTACAGCTTTTAGAACTCACATTTTGCAACTTTTGCAATCTAGTCCTAAATGTCAAATTGGACACTTTATCAATCGAATTTCTTCATGAAACTTTCACACAAGCATGAAATCATATCATAGACCTCATAAAAATCATAAAATAATTATTTCTGCGTTAGATTTGTGGTCTCGAAACCACTATTCTGACTAGGCCCTAATTCGGGATGTTACAACTCTCTCCCTTAGGTATTTTCATCCTCGAAAATCTTACCGGTGAAGAGGTTTGGGTATTGGTTTCTCATGCTTTCCTCGACCTCCCATATAGCCTCTTCAACCCCATGTATTTGCCAAAATACTTTCTCAAGGGCAATACTTTTGTTCCTCAATTGTTTGACTTCCCGAGCTAAAATCTTAATCGGCTCATTGCCATAAGTCATATCCTGTCGAATCTCAACCTCTTTTGGTGGAATCACATGCAAAGGATTAGATCGGTACCGGCGCAACATAGACACATGGAATACATCATGGATCGTTTCCAACTTATATTGCAAAGCCAACTGATATGGTACCGGCCCTATTCTTTCAGTAATCCCGTACGGTCTAATAAAGCGTGGACTTAATTTGCCTCTCTGGCCAAACCTCAAAACTTTCTTCCACGGAGATACTTTCAAGAACACCTTATCACTGACTTGATACTCAATCTCTTTCCGTTTCAAATCTGCATAGGATTTCTGTCTATCCGAAGCAGCTTTCAAGCAGTCACATATTATCTTTACCTTTTTGATTTCTCTGACTAAGTCAACTCCGTGAATCTAATTCTCTCTGAGTTCGGTCCAATACAAGGGTGTTCGGCACTTACGCCTATACAATGCTTCATATGGCGCCATTTTCAAACTCGACTGAAAACTATTATTGTAGGCAAATTCTACAATTGTAAGTACTTTTCCCAACTACCTTGGAACTCAAGAACATAACACCGTAATATATCCTCAAGAATCTGAATTACCCTTTCAGATTGACTGTCAGTTTACGGATGGAAAGCGGTACTAAAATTCAATTTCGTACGCAACACTTCTTGTAACTTTTTCCAGAACCTTGAAGTGAACCTCGGATCTCTATTCGATATAATCGACAAAGGTACTCTGTGCAATCTCACTATTTCAAAAACATACAAATCAACTAACTTATCAAGTGAATAGTCGGTACGTAGTGGTATAAAGTGAGCTGACTTTGTCAATCGATCTACAACAACCTATACAACATCTCTCTTTCTCGGTATCAAAGGCAAACCCGTTACGAAATCCATAGTAATACAATCCCATTTCCACTCAGGAACCATCATAGGCTGAAGTAAGCCTGAAGGTACTTGGTGTTTGGCTTTCACTTGTTGACAAATCAGGCATCTCAAAACGAACTCTAAATATCTCTTTTCATACTTGGCTACGAGTACAATTTCTTCAAGTCATTGTACATTTTAATACTATCCGGAAGCATAGACAAACGACCACTATGGTCCTCATGCAAAATCTTTTTTAATCAACTCGGTATTCTTAGGAATACAAATCCTTAGGAATACAAATCCTATCTCGGGACATCAAGCAACCATCAGAACTAATCTAAAAATCTAATTCCATACCCGATTCACATTAGACTCTTTTGGCTTGCAAATCACCGTTATTTTTCTGAGCTTCATAAATCTCTTGGAGAAACATTGTCTAGCTCTTAACTCAGCTAGAATCGAACCATCATCTGATAAGGCTAACTGAGTGTTCATTGCCCTCAAAGCAAATAATAACTTCCTACTTAAAGCATCGGCGACCATGTTCGCCTTCCCTAGGTGATAATCAATCAATCTTTTAACAACTCCAACCATCTCCTTTACCGTAGGTACAAATATGTTTGAGTAATCAAGTACTTTAGACTTTTATGGCCAGTGAATACTCCACATTTCTCGCCATACAAATGGTGGCAACAAATCTTCAACACAAACACAATGGCGGCTAGCTCCAAATCATGGGTCGGATAATTCTTCTCATGCGGTTTCAGCTGCCTCGAGGCATAAGCTATCACCTTGGCTTCTTGTATAAGTACATAGCCCAATCCATTCAAGGATGCGTCAATGTAAAATAAAATTCTTTTCTTGGTTCAGGTTGTACTAAAACCGGTGCTTCGGTCAACAATGCCTTTAGTTTCTCAAAACTTTGTTGGTACGTTTCTGTCCATTCGAACTTGACATCTTTCTGTAACAGCTTAGTCATCGGAGTAGCAATCATAGAAAATCCTTTAACAAACTGTATGTAATAACCAGCTAAGCCTAGAAAGCTTATAACCTCAGTTACGTTCCTTGGTGGTTTCCATTCAACAATACCTGATATCTTACTCGGGTCTACTCTAATACCATCGCTCGAAACAATGTGACCCAAAAATCCACCTTCTCTAAGCCAAAATTTGCTTTTACTAAACTTATCATACAACTGCTTTTCTCTCAAGGTTTGCAAAACAGTTCTCAAGTGCTTGGCATGGTCGGATTCATCATGAGAATAAATCAAAATATCATTAATAAAAACAACAACAAATTTATCCAAGTATGCTCGAAAAATACAGTTCATTAAATCCATAAATATCGTAAGAGCATTTGCTAAACCAAAAGGCATAACCAAAAATTCATAGTGACCATACCTCGTCTGAAATGCAGTTTTCGACACATCAAACTCCTTAACTCTTAACTGGTAGTAATCGGACCTCAAGTTAATCTTGGAAAATACTGTGGCTCCTTTTAGTTGGTCAAATAAGTTATCGATTCTTGGCAAGGGGTACTTGTTCTTTACGGTTACTTTATTGAGCTGTCGGTAGTCAATGTACAATCTCATTGAACCATCTTTCTTTTTCACAAATAGCACCAGTGCACCCCACGGAGAATGACTAGGTCTCGCAAAACCTTTATTTGTTAATTCTTGTAACTGAACTTTCAACTCTTTTAATTCCGTCGGAGCCATCCTATACGAAGCAATTGAAATAGGTGTAGTACTAGGAATTAACTCAATACCAAACTTAACTTCCCTAATCGGAGGCAATCTGGGCAACTCTTTTGGAAACACATCCAGATACTTACATACTACCAGCACTAATTCAATTTTCAACTTAGACTCCTTTGTATTCAATACAAAGGCAAGATAAGCTTCATAACCCATTCTTACACATTTTTGAGCAGTCATAAAAGAAATCACTACAGGTAAGCTATCCGATCCATTTGGTTCAACTCGAATAATATCACTACTTTCGCATTTTAATTCCATGATTTTCCTTCCACAATTTACTACTACATCATGCATGGCCAACTAATCCATACCAAGTATTATATCAAAATCATCAAATGAAAAAAGCATAAGATTAGCAGGGAAACAGTGACCTCTAATATTCAAAGGGCAATTCTTACATCCTTGGCCTTACAAGGTCTCTCAACCAGTACAACAAACTCTTTTAATTCTAGGATACCAACCAGCAATCGAATGTCCTCATTTAATCCGTCCTTAAACCTTTTACACATGATGGCCTCAGTCGATACACACTCCCGAGCGTACTTGCTAAGTCTCACAAACTCACGCTGATATTCCGTTACAGACATTCGACCCTATTTTAACTCAAGAAATTCCTTTCGCTTCTAATCGATAAACCTCTAACTTATGTACTTCTTACGAAACTCCTATTGGAAAAATTCCCAATTAACTCTCTCTCTTGGTGCAACCGGCACAAGGGTGTTCCACCACTGATAACCTGAGTCTCCTAGGAGTGATACTACACACTTCATGCATTCCTCAGGTGTGCATGATAACTCATCAAATACCCTGATGGTATTCCCAAGCCAGAACTCTACCCTTTCGGGATCATCATCTATACTATCTCAAAACTCTTCGGCTCCTTGCTTTCGAATTTTATCCACTAAAGATCTATTCAGCCTCATAAAATCCATACCTTGAGGTGTTACAGGAATAGACTGAGGAATAGGTGGGGGTGGTAGGGGTTGAGCGTCGGGTTTGTTCGAACGAACTCCGTATACCAGGTATTCATCATATGGAGAAAGGCTTCCCTAACTTCATCTCCTCCTCCCTGACTCATGGTCACGAGTCTACTCTCAACTGGTATTGCCCCTTGAGCGGGAGCTGGCACATTACTTTTTACATCATCAGCTTCAGCTCGATTAGGATCTATTGCTATATGAAAACACAATTTAAAAAGGTCAGGAGTCATCACACTATCATAAATCATTTATGGCTTGACTAGACTCGTACACATGCTACGTTAGTTTGAGAATCGACTAAATCATAGCTCTGATACCACTAAATGTAACACCCTTTACCCGTGTTCGATGCTAGGACCGAATACAAGGCATTACCGGACTTAAACACAAGCAAATGTATAAAATCGAGCTATAAAATTTTGTTCAAATAAAGTTCATTCATACATATGAAAATTGTTCCTTATATGGGCCTACGAAGCCCAAAACATACATCAGGAGTAGTTCAAAACTAAACCGAGAGCTTTAGAAAACTTTAGGAAAGCTTAAAAAAATTTTCATGAAACAGGGTCACACGCCTTTGTGGGTAGGCCGTGTGGTCATACACACCCGTATGGCTTGGGACACGCCCGTGTTCTCAACTCGTGTAACTCTCTGTTTATGACGTCATCACACAATTAGGGTCACACAGCCAAGTCACACACTCGTGTGCGTAGGCCGTGTGTCAAATTAAAGTCCAAAATTTAAGTCTAGACTTCACACGGCCTGGTCACACGCCTATGTCTTAAGGATGTGTCCTTCACACGGCTGAGACACACGGCTGTTTCTCTGCCCGTGTGTTTACTATTGGGCATTCTGTTTTACCTAATTAGGGTGCAGGAGACACACGGCCAGATCACATGCCCATGGGGCAGACTGTGTGTTACACACGATCTAGACACACGCCTGTGTGCCTATCTGTGTAGACAACTTTGAGGCTATTTTCCAAGCCTTTTGTCACCCTCAATAACACATGTACACTTACACATCTCAATGACATCCTACATGGCATAAATGAGCACTTACACATTCATAAATATGGCTCATATATAACAACTTCTTATCAATTTATACTTGCTTAAGACTTCATATTTTATTTAGACCAAGCTTACCAAATCACATGCAATATAAAACATCAATTTAATTCCATGCCATACATTCATGTCTTAGTTGTTATTATGTCATTTACTCATATTTCGATCATCAAGCATCCATGATCATATTGACAGTTCATCCATGCCAAATGAATTTAACCACAATATGAGTGATCATAGCACATGTATGCATATATGAATAGGATTACATCCCCATAATTAATATGGGCCATATCTCATGGCCATATACAAAAGGAATCATCAAATCATTATAAGCCAACACAATTGGCTACACAAATATGACATATAACAAAAAGACCAAGTCCCTATACATGCCATACTAAAAAACACTTAAATTCACTATACCTAAAGGATTAGTTTGATAGTGTGAATCGAGCTCCAACGTCCTTCGATCCCCGAGCTAGCTCGACGACACTATAAGAAAATGGAAAGGAAAGGGGAGTAAGCATAAAGCTTAGTAAGTTCACATGTAAATAATTAACAATATTAACCATGCAATATTATACACATAACACAATAATATTTATCACAATGTCATCAAGTATCATAGGTACATTTTAAGTCGTGCCATTTATATAATGGATAATAAAACTCATGATCATAATTCATTCATTCACTACTTCTGAGGTCTCATCGACTCATAATCTCAATGTTTATGAGCTTTGTGTATGTACCTGTCTTCTTTCAACATGATCATATCTTGTCATCTCTTTGACATAATCATTGGATTACCCATTGAACCACTTGGAATACTAAAGGATACTCGGGAACTCTCATACACATGGTTGGATGCTAATGCCATATCCCAGATATGGTCTTACATGAGATCACATATTGATGCCAATTTCGTGTCCCAGACATAGTCTTACATGGGATCATAGATCGATGCCAATGTCATGTCCCAAACATGGTCTTACATGGGATAGTAGATCGATGCCAAAGCCATGTCCTAGACATGATCTTACATGGGATCGTAGATCGATGCCAATAGCCCAGCTACGGTCTTACACGAAATTACATATCGATCCCAAAGCCATGTCCCAGACATGGTCTTACATGACTTCACACGCCCAGGGCACACACCCATTCCTGGGGCCTTGTCATCCGCATGGCTAAGACACATGCCCGTGTGCTCAATACTGAGTATTCTATTTTGTAACAATTAAGGTGCAGAGGACCACACGGTTGGACCACATGCCCATGGGGCAATCCATGTGTCACACACGACCTAGACACATGCTCGTGTGTCTACCTGTGTGGACAAAAACAAGGCTATTTACCAAGCCATATTGTCACCCTTCTATGCACAAACCTACCGAATGAAAGATAGCACCATTCCATGTATATATATTCAACTAAATCATCCATAAACAAGACATCAATACCTCATTCACATGCTATCATTTATCATACACAAACATCACATATCTCAACTCAAATCATGCAATTTTCCACATCTATGAAAGACATCATCATATGCATATATACTTAAATTAATATTTGCCAATTTCAATGGCCATTTACAAAATGAATTATCAACCATCACAAGCCAACACATTTGGCCAATCAATTATGACACATAACAAAATGACCAAATCCCTATACATGCCACAACTCAAAATGTTAAAGTCATTGGTACCCAAAATAATAAGTTGATAGTGTGGCTAGATCTCCGACAATCTCCGATCCTCGAGCTGGCTTGGTGACACTATAAGACAAGGGAAAAGGAAATGGAGTAAGCTCTAAAGTTTAGTAAGTTTCCATACAAATGATAAACATTATAAACTCACATTTAACATACAATTAACTTGAAGTAAATTAACATAAATGTCAATATAAATCTCATAATCAAACTTACTCAATCACAACCTTATTGAGGGATTTATCACATATCGATCTCATTAAGCATGAGTTTTATGTACATACCTATACCAATTTACAACATACCATATTCTTTTACAACTTTGACCTTCACTTTGCATATTCCATTGAACCACTTGGAATACTAAAGGATACTCAGGTATCTCGCACACATGGTACTACACCAATGCCATATCCCAGATATGGCCTTACATAGGATCTCGTATCGATGCCAATAGCCCAGCTATGGTCTTATACAAAATCTCATATCGATGCCATATCCCAGATATGGTCTTACACAAAATCTCAGAATGATGCCATATCCTAGATATGGTCTTACACATAGTCTCGATAACCCTAATGCCATGACATTTGTATCCTATCTATTCCTAAGGTTCAATTAGGATTTCACGATTGTCGTAACTTTGTCGAACATGCTAATTGGTCAATCATAATTCATATAATAGTAAAAAAATTAAAACATAATTAAAACAATGCATTATTTACATAAGAACTTACCTCAGTACAAAAATAGTAGGAAATGGACCTAATCGTCAAATACTTTGTTTTTCCCCCAATCTAGGTCCAAACCTCGATTCTCTTGATCTATAATAGCAAATTTAAATCATTTATTAATCACATTACTCAATTCAGTCCAAAACTTACATTATGGAAACATTGCATTTTTGCCCTTAAACTTTGACATATTAACATTTTAGTCCCTAGGCTCGTAAAATGAAATCTATTCAATTTCATCAAGACCCAAGCCTAGCCAAACCTCTTTCATGCTTATAACAGCTTAAATTTTTCATTTAATCACACTTTTATACACATTTTGAAATCTTTTTACAAATAGGTCCTTTTGACATTTTCATCAAAAATCACCTAGCAAAAGTTGTTTATCTAACATTAAACTTGCATAATCTACCATTAGACATAAAAAAAAATATCTAACATGGGTCAAACCTTAGACCTCAATCATCTCTTAAATTAATGGTAGAAATAGATAGATCGGGTGATAATGACTTTAAAAATGTAAAAAGCATTAAAAACGGGGCAAGAACGGACTTACAATCGAGCTTGAAAAGTGGCAAAACTCTAGCTATGTCTTCTTTGAAATTTTCGGCCAAGCATGAAGAATATGGACTAAATTTTGGCTTGATTTTTGGTTTTTAATTCATTTAATTACCAAATGACCAAAATGCCCTTTTCTCAAAACATTAAAATTCTCTTACCTCATGTCTATTTTTGTCCAACTTAAAGTAAAATGGTCTAATTACCATCTAAGGACCTTCAATTTAAAATTTCATAACAATTAGACACCTCTAGCATGTAGAACTCAACTTTTGCACTTTTTACAATTTAGTCCTTTTTGCTAAATTGAGTGCTCAAACGTCAAAATATTCGAACAAGATTTTCAAAAAATCATTTTGTAAAACTGTAGACCATGAAATTGTAATAAAAATAAGTTTTTCTACGTCAGATTCGTGGTCCTAAAACCATTGTTCTGACTAGGCCAAAAATCAGGCTATTACAACTCTCCCCCCTTTAAGGATTTTTATCTTTGAAAATCTTACCAGAAAATAGGTTTGGGTACTATTTTCTCATAGGCTCCTCGGGTTCCCACGTAGCCTCTTCAACCCCATGTCGTTGCCATAACACTTTCACTACGGCTATATTCTTATTTCTCAACTATTTAACTTCCCAAGCTATGATCTTGATCAGTTCTTCACCATACGTCATATCCAGTCGAGTCTCAATCTCTGTTGAAGAAATCACATGTGAGGTATCAGAATGATATCATTGCAACATTGACACATGAAACACATTATGAATCCTTTCCAACTCTATCGGTAAAGCTAACCGATATACTACTGGCCCTATTCTTTCAGTAACTTAATACGGCTCAATAAAATGTGGATTCAACTTGCCTTTATCGCCAAATCTCAGAACCTTCTTCCACGGAGATACTTTCAAAAATACTTTATCACCAATCTAAAATTCAATCTTTTTTTTTCAAATCCGTGTATGACTTTTGTCGATCTGAAGTTGCTTTCAAGCAAGCACGGATTACCTTTACTTTTTCTTCAGTTTCTCTAACCAAATCAACCCCATGAATCTATTTCTCACTAAGCTCGGTCCAATATAAGGGTGTTCGGCACTTGCGGCCATACAATGCCTCATAAGGTGGCATCTTAATACTCTACTGAAAGCTATTGTTATAAGTAAATTCGACCAATGGCAAGTATTTTTCCCAACTACCCTTGAATTCTAAAACACAACATCAGAGCATATCTTCGAGTACCTGAATCATTCGTTCAAACTAACCATCAGTTTGTGGATGAAATGCGGTACTAAATTTCAACTTTGTGCCCAAAGCCTCTTGTAAAATCTTCTAAAATTACGAAGTAAACCTCGGATCTCTATCCGAAATAATAGACATAGGAATTTTGTGTAATCTAACAATCTTTAAAATGTACAATTTGGCTAACTTATCAAGTGAGTAGTCAGTACGTACCGGAATAAAGTGAGTCAACTTCGTCAATCTATGAACAATAACCCAAACAACATCTTTCTTTTTTGGAGTCAAAGGCAAGCCCATTACGAAGTCCATCGTAATTCTATCTCATTTCCACTCGAGTACCATCACTGGCTGAAGTAAACCCAAAGGCACTTGGTGTTCAGCTTTCACTTGTTCACAAATCAAACACCTCGAAACAAACTCTAAAATATCTCGTTTTATACCTGACCACCAATACAATTTCTTCAAATCATTATACATTTTTGTACTACCCGGATGCACAGATAAACAACAATTATATGCTTTATGAAGATTTTCTGAACAAGCTCATCATTTTTCAGCACACAAATTCTATCTCGGAATATCAAACAATCATCGGATCCGATATGAAAATTTGTATCACTACCCGATTCACACTGAGCACTTTTTGGCTTGTAAATCACTGTCACACTTCTAAGCTTCACAATTTTGTTGGAAAAATAACGGTCTAACTCTCAACTCAGCTAGAATTGAACCATTATTGGACAAAGTCAACCGTGTATTCATTGCTCTTAAAGAAAATAAGGACTTTCTACTCAATGCATCTGTGACTACGTTTGCCTTACCCGAGGGATAATCAGTGACTAGCTCATAATCTTTCAGTAACTCTAGCCATCTTCATTGCCACAAGTTTAAATCTTTCTGAGTCATCAAATATTTTAAACTCTTATGATCAGAAAAGACATGACATTTCTCACTGTACAAATGATGTCTTCAAATTTTTAAATCAAACACAATGGCGGCTAATTCCAAATCATGTGTCGGATAATTCTTCTTGTGCGGTTTCAACTATCTCGAGGCATGAGCTATCACTTTGCCCTTTTGCATCAACACACATCCCAATCCATTCACTGACGTGTCACAATAAATCACAAACTCTTTTCCCGGCTCAAGTTGTACTAAAACCGGTGCCTCAGTTAATAATGCTTTCAACTTCTCAAAACTTTGTGGACATTTTTCGGACCATTCAAACTTAACATCTTTTTGCAACAATTTTTTTAGTGGAGTAGCGATCATCGAAAATCCTTTGACAAATCGTCGGTAATAACCAACTAAGCCCAAAAAGCTTCTAACTTCATATACATTTCTTGGCAGTTTCCAACCAACAATTGCCAAAATATTACTTGGATCAACTTGAAATGATATGTCCCAATAATTTGACTTCTTGGAGCCAAATTCACTTTTACTGAATTTAGTAAACAACTGCTTATCTATCAAAGTCTACAATATAGTTATCAAGTGCTTGGCATACTCGGACTCGTCTCGAGAATAAATCAATATATCATCGATGAACATAACCACAAACTTATTTAGATATGGTCGGAAGATTCTATTCATCAAGTCCATAAAAACAAAAGGTGCATTAGTTAGTCCGAAAGGCATAACAAGAAATTCATTGTGCCCATACCTTGTCCTGAAAGCAGTTTTCAGTATATCCCTTTGACTCTCAATTGATAGTAGCCAGATCTTAAATCAATCTTCGAGAATATTGTTGCTTCTCTCAACTGGTCGAAGAAGTCATCAATCCTCGGTAAAGGATACTTGTTCTTTATAGTCACCGTGTTGAGCTGTAGGTAATCGATACAAAGTCTCAGTGACCCGTCTTTCTTCTTTACAAATAACACTAGAGCACCCTAGGGAGAAAAACTCGGTCTCGCAAAACCCTTATCCATTAACTCTTGCAACTAAGCTTTTAATTCTTTCAATTTAGTCGGAGCCATCCTATACGGAGCAATAGATATCGGCGTGGTCCCTGGTACTAACTCAATACCAAACTCAACTTCTCTAACCAGTGGTAACCCAGGCAACTCTTCTAGGAACACATCTGGATATTCACAAACTATCGGCACTGATTCAATTTTCAATTCAGACATCTTTGTATTCAACACATAAGCAAGATAAGCTTCACAACCTTTCTTTACAAATTTCTAGGTGGACATCGAAGAAATCACAACAGGTAACTCACCTGACTCATCTAAATCAATCCAAAGAGTTTCACCATTTTCACATTTCAGTTCAATAATCTTCCTTTTATAGTTCACTACGACATCATGCAGTGTCAACCACTCCATACCCAAAATAACATCGAATTCATCAAATCGCAACAACATTAAATCAGCCAGAAAACAGTGACCTTGAATCATCAAGGGACAATTTTTGTAAACTCTATCAACTAATACATGTTTGCCTAAGGGGTTTGACACTCTAATCACAAATTCAGTAAACTCGATAGGTAAACTCTTACTAGTTACCAATTTCACACAAACATAAGAATGGGTCGATCTAGGATCAATCAATGCAACTATATTAATATTATAGAGAGAAAAAGTACCAGTAATAACTTCGGGAGATGTTGCTTCTTTGCGAGCACGGATGGCATAGGCTCTAGCAGGTGCTCGAGCTTCGGATCTCACTGTTGTGTCTTTCGTCACACCTTTACTACTAGCTCTATTTTTGGTATTTCTCGGTAGCCTACCCCTATTAGTAGCAGTACTCTGCCTCACGCTTTGAAACTTTTCTTTCTCAGCCATTTCAGGGCAATCTCGAATAAAATGCTCTTGAGAACCACACTTGAAATAAGCTTGGTCATTCATTCTACACTCACCGGGATGAAGTCTGCCACAATGCTGACAATTAGGTCTGCTAGACCTTACATTACCCACACTTGCCATTAAAGTGACTTGTGATTTAGAACCCGAGTATTGCCTCCCATGATCTCTGTGTGAATATCCTGCTGAAACATTCGAATTGGAATACATTTCTTTAGACTTCTTTGATTGAGACGAAAATGACTTACTCATCAGTCTTTTCCTTGAATCTCTAGCTTCACCATCAGTTTTCCTCTTCTCTTTATTCAACTCTTCGGCTTACAAGCCCATTTGGCTAACACCACAAATTCTTTTAGCTCTATGATCCCAACTAACACATGAATGTCCTCATTTAATCCATCCTCAAATCTCTTACACATGATGTCCCCGGTGGAAACGCATTCTCGAGCATATTTACTAAGTCTGACAAATTCTCGCTCATATTCCGTCACTGACATTCAGCCCTATTTTAGCTTAAGAAATTCTTTACGTTTCTGATCGATAAACCGCTGACTTATATATTTCTTTCGGAACTCCTCTTGAAAGAATTCCCATGTAACCCTCTCCTGGTACCACCAATACTAGTGTATTCTACCAGTGATATGCAAAATCTCTCAAAAGCAAGATGGCACACTTTAAACACTCATCCGGTGTGCAGGGCAACTCATCAAATACCCTGACAGAGTTTTAAAGCTAAAACTCAACTCTCTCGGGATCATCATCCACATTGGCTTTAAAATCTTCAGTCCCATGCTTTCAGATCTTATCAACTGAAGGCTTGTTCATTCTTACAAATTTCATACCTTGTGGAGCTACGGGAACTGGTCGAGAAATAGTTGGGGGTGGAGGAGGTTGGGCATTCGGATTTGTTTGAGCAAATTTCGTATACCACTCATTCACCATGTGGAGAAAGGCTTTCCTACCCTCTTCTCCCTGAGGGGATCTACTATCAGACGGCCCTGCCCCTTGAGCGAGAGCCGGCGCGTTACATTCAATATCATCAGCCTCAGCTCGATTGGGATCCATTACTATATGAATACACAATTCAAACTTGTCAGGAGTCATCACACAATCACAGTTCATTTATGGCATTATGGCTAGACTCTTACATACGCTACGTTAGTTCAAGAATTGACTAAACTAGAGCTCTGATACCACTAAATGTAACACTTTTTACTCGTATTCAACTCCAAAATAGGTACGAGGCATTATCGGACTTAAACATAAACAAACATACAAAATTGAAACGTAAAACTATCCAAATTTAAAAATTTTCATTTTCATTTACATCGTCCCTAAAACGAGCCTATAAAGCCCAAAAAATGCATTGGAAGGGGTGCGAGACTAAACCGAGAACTTTGGAAAATTTCACAACACTTAGAAAATTTTTCATGTTTTAAGGGCCACACACCCGTGTGTTTTGGGACACGCCCGTGTGGGCAGGCCGTGTGGTCACACACGTCCGTGTCCTTAACTTGTGTAACTCTCTGTTTGTCACCCATGAACAAATTAAAGTCACACGGCCAAGGCACACGCCTATGCGCTTAGGCCGTGTGGTCAATTTAATTTTCATAAATTTTTCATAAAATAGGTGCAGACTTCACATGCCTAGGGCACACGCCCGTGCCTGGGGCCGTGTTATCCATACGGTTGAGACACATGCCCGTGTGCTCAATATTGAGCATTCTATTTTGCAATAATTAAGGTGCAGGGGACCACATGGTTGGATCACACGCCCATGGGGCAAGCTATGTGTCACACACGGCTTAGACACACGCTCGTGTGTCTACCCGTGTGGACAAAAACAAGGCTATTTACCAAGCTATATTGTCACCGTTCCATGCACAAACCTACACAATAAAACATAGCACCATTCTAAGTATATTGTAACACCCCAAGCCCGGCCTAAACGTTATGGCCGAATCCGTGATGTCATATTGGAGTGGGTTTTGAAAAGCGTAGATTTATCAGAAAAGTTTAGCGGTTTAAAACCTTGTTTGGGATCCTTTGAAAAGCTGATTTGTTTAATCCATTTTCCAAATTTTATGTTCATTTAATAAAACATGTCTCATAATAGATTGCTATTACGCTTTAAAACATTTGTTGTTGCGAAAGCTTTTTAATCATGTTACGTAGTTTGATAGTTGAAAATCATTTGCCCTTTTGAAACCCGAATCCTACAGCTAACAGATATAAGTTAGTTTAATAAAATCCCCAATAAAATAAAAAAATAAAAACTTAAAATGATCTTATTACATAAAATACCTCGAATAAAGCTACTCTTACTAAAGTTAAAACGAAATTATAAACAGTGGTGTGGCCGTTTCCGAAAGCGCTCGCAAAGACCGAGCCGCGCTAAGGATTACCGCGCGATTAAGCGTAAAAGGTGAGTTATGAAACTCAGTGTGTAATCCCTATTTAATAAACAATCAAACATATAGTGTTGAGCGGTCTGGGCTTGAGCCCATACTAGTAGCAATATCAGTGGGGCCTTAGCCCACTACAGTAGTAGTAACAGTGTGGGCCTTAGCCTAATTTAGTATAGTATCAAAAATGAAAAAGAAGATCCTACCCAACTATCCTCTACACTCCACTCCGTCCAGCCCTACACTCCATGTGGGGAATAAATCGACCCATCTATCCCTACACTCCAAAATGAAGTACCAGTTTTGGCACTGGCAGTATTGGCAGCAGAGTTGCCAGTAATAGGCTTATAGCCTTTCAGTACACTTCCTTTAATAATATATATCCCACCCCATGCAATGCAACATAATATAAATGTACATACAATAAAAATGGCATGCTCAAACAACCATACATCACGTAGGGGTATTTTCGTCATTTACCTCATAGGGGTATAACAGTCATTTCATAAAGTACGGTTTAGGTATACTTACTAACCCAACAGTAGGTCCATAGTCATTTCGTGCGACCCGTGCAACCTTAACAGTTAAATAGCAAAAATGGGCCCAAGCCCATAATATGGCCCATGTGGGCCCACATGCTTGTGTAGCCCAAATAAGCCTAAATAGTGGCCTTGGCCGTGTAAACAACACAGCTAGCCCAATAGTTCCCACATTTTCGTACGGTTTGCCTGTGTAGGGCCTACGAGCCTGTGGGGCCTACACGGCCTATTCTGGTCCAACGTGGCCCATAACGACCTACGCCCACAAGATCGCTCGTGGTGGTCTCTACAATCTTATGCTTGCGTCTATGCGCTTAAATGACCACACGGGCGAATGTATGCTCGCATGGAATCGACAATAACTATTTTTCGGCTTTTTTCGTTTAACGATAAACGTAGTGTGATTACACACTTTTTTTGCGATAGGTGAGCAACTCTCCACACGCCAACCTAGATTCAATCATAGCCCCGCGTTAGTCCTTTAATCAATAAAATTACCAACAACATATAGCACCGAATTCTCAATAATGGTAATGGTTGCCTACTTGAATAGCAAACGATTTATCTCCTAAATCACTAATCGAAGCTGCCTTCCACACTTGACAAAATCTATAAAGCATTACCACCTTGTTAGCTAAAACCGTGAATGAAAAGATTAGGACCAAAATATCAATGACTTACCACTACCTAGAAATATTTGGCATGTAAAGACACACTCTAGGATTGAGTCCCACGAAGATTAGTTACACCCCTGTCAGCATGGTGGATAAAAGATAGTATTAGAAAGGTAGCCTATGTGCATAAGATAAGAAAAAAAGAGGTTAGTTCCTTACCCAAGTGCAGAGAGATTCGGCACCCAAATAGCAAGGTACAAACATCTAACAATGAAAATCGAATGGGTTGAGAGGGAAAGGAGAAGTGATATTTGGCCAAACCCAAAGAAGAGGAAAAGAGAATGCAGAGGAGAAGAAAAAGAACAGCCAAAACTCGGTTGAAACCAAAAGATGTTGTAGGCCGACTGAAAGATAAAAAAAGGGAAGGTTTGGCCAAGTTATGGAACAAAGAAGAGGGGTACACTTGAAGAGCTGCCCAAGCAGTCAAAAACGTAGTTGATCACAAGTCACACCGCAAAATCGAGAAGTACAAAATAAGAAAAGAAAGGCAAAAAAGGCAGGACTAACGCAATTGAGAGCACAAAAATCCCAAAAAAGAATTCAGCACCAAGCTCCCCAACCATCTTATGACCGAATGGCTTAGAAGAGTCCACATTTGGCACCACTACTACCTCACCTTCCCACTTCCTTGATTCTCTCCTAATTTCCCTCTTCCAAATTCAAATCGATAACTCCCTCATCAAATCCCACAAATCTCTCCTCAAATTCGGCTATTCACTCCCACACAACCACTCCACCATCAGAGTTTCAGTCCACCTAAATCACCTTCCATATGAGAGCAACAAAACATTATCCCTTTTGCGCAAAGAGTAGCTCGAACTCAGGACCCCAAGAATTACCCCACATGCCTCTTGCCATCTAACTAGCAAGCTTTTCATGTCGCACAACACTCCCATTAATTTAAGAGTCTAATAGTAGTAAACAAGAGTTTATTCCATAAGAAGCCAAAATTTTGCTAATGCCTAGCTTTAAACCCAAGTCTTCTCACACTACAAAGGACCTTTAACCATATAACAACTAAGCTAACAAGTACTAAAACACCCAATTAAATAACTAAAGATTTGGGGCGTTACATATATACATTCAACCAAATCAGCCATAACCAAGGTATCAATACCTCATTCACATGCTATCATTGATCATACACAAACATCACATATCTCAACTCAAATCATGCAATTTTCCACATTCATGAAAGACATCATCATATGCATATATACTTAAGTCAATATTAGCCAATTTTAATGGCCATTTATAAAATGAATTATCAACCATCATAAGCCAACACATTTGGCCAGTCAATTATGACACATAACAAAATGACCAAGTCCTTATACATGCCATAACCCAAAATGTTAAAGTCATTGGTACCCAAAATAATAAGTTGATAGTGTGATTGGATATCCGACAATCTCTGATCTCCGAGCTGGCTTAGTGACACTATAAGACAAGGGAAAAGAAAAGGGAGTAAGCTTTAAAGCTTAGTAAGTTCACATGCAAATGACAAGCATTATAAACTCACATTTAACATACAATTAACTTGAAGTAAATTAACATAAATATCAATATAAATCTCATAATCAAACTTACTCAATCACAACCTTACCGAGGGATTCATCACATATCGAGCTCATTAAGCATGAGTTTTATGTACATACTTGTACCAATTTACAACATACCATAGTCTTTTACAACTTTGACCTTCTTGTTGCATCTCCCGTTGAACCACTTGGAATAATAAAGGATACTCAGGTATCTCGCACACATGGTACTACACCAATTCCATATCCGAGATATGGTCTTACATGGGATCTCGTATAAATGCCAATAGCCCACCTATGATCTTACATGAAATCTCATATCTATGCCATATCCCAGATATGGTCTTACACAAAATCTCATAATGATGCCATATCCTAGATATGGTTTTACACATAATCTCGGTAAACCTAATGTCATGACATTTGTATCATATATATTCTTAAGGTTCAATCAAGATTTCACGATTATAGTAACTTTTTCGAACATGCTAATTGGTCAATCATAATTCATACAATAGTAAAACATTTAAAAAAATTAAAATAATGCATTATTTATATAAGAACTTACCTCGGTTCAAAAATAGTAGGAAATGGACCTAATCGTCAAATACTTTGTTGTCCTCTTTTTCTTAGGTTATTGCTCTTTTCACCCTGTGTTTACTGTCCCAACAGCCTATCTTATGTTTAATATCTCGGCAGGCAGACTCTCTATGCTGCCATAGTTGACTATGGACTTACACAATATACCCCACGTTTAATGTCTTAGAGGACTCCATTGGTTGCCATAGCTAAGCTATGGTCTTACACTTTAAAATTCTCATGTTTACTGTCCCGGTAGACTATCTATAATGTTGTAATGTCTTTCAGCTATGGTCTTACACAATATAACCCCGTGTTTGCTAACCCAGTGGACTATCTATGATGTCATAGCATCTTTCAGCTATGGTATTACACAATATAACCTTGTGTTTACTGTCATGATAGACTATCTATGATGCTGTACTATCTTTCAGCTATGGTTTTAAACAATATAACCCCATGTTTACTATCCTGACAGACTATTTATGATGTCATAACATCTTTTAGCTTTGATCTTACATAATATAATCCCTTGTTTATTGTCCTAGCGGACTATTTATGATGTTGTAATGTCTTTCAGCTATGGTCTTGCACAATATAACCTCGTGTTTACTATCCCGGTGGATTACCAAAGGATGCCATAATGTATGCATAGTAACATGAAACACGCCAACTTGTATAAGTATCATCACGAAATTCATGCTATTCATACAACATCTTAGAAATGGGGCATAAAAACTCACCTAATGTTTCTTTTGCTTCACTAGCATAGTTTTTACGAATGACAAAGCTTCCATTCTCCTAGCAGCTAAGCATTACAACCAAAATCATGAATAAGACTTGGCGTTCTCAATTTAAAACTCAATTTTCTAGAAACATACAAAACCCCTAAAATGGTTCTTGGAAGCCTTTAACTTTGGTTCCTAAATCTTATGTACACTGAAGGATACAAGACCTTACTAGCTTACTGGATTCTTTATTTTTCCTATTCAAACCACATGATCATTGCCCCATGCAGAGCTTCCACAACTATCTATCCTTTGGAGAAACCAATGAATGAGACAAAAATGAAACAAATTGGAGAATAAGCTTTTCCAAGAAGTTATTTTTTAGCTATTTATAACTCTTTCCTTATGGTCTTCAATCGTGTAGAAACCATTCATTGATAATCATTTTGTCTCTCACTAAGGGAACAATTGGTTCTAATCCAACTAAATCAGACTTGGTTCTCAATTCTGTCAAATTTCAATTACTACCTTTTATTAATCTTTCAATAAAGATTTCTAGTTTATGGTCTCTTTTCAATTTAACCCTTAAATGTTCTTAATTTCTGGGTTTAAAGGGAATTGAGAGTGACGCAGTCGATAACATTTCATGATGCAACCAAACTCCCTTGTATTCCCTTAATAATCCGCCCATTCCTCTATTTCGCCAATATTTCCTAACTTCATCTACCCCGTTAAGGTAAAATTCCTCCATACTCTGCACACAATATTAACAATTATTTTCATACATTTCATTTCATTAAATATTATCATAAACAGTTCGCCATTCATCTATTTTTCAAGTCACAACCAATATCCTTCAGCAACTAGACTTGCAAGAGTATACACTCATAATAATATTCATACATCAATCACTTATTTTTCCATAACCATACACCATCATGATTTTAGTCATGACTTAGAATAGACGTGAATATAATTCAAGCAAACAACATAACAATATTGGTTAACTAAGAGTGGAGTACAAAAACTCACCTTAAATCCTTCTTCTTATCAACTTAGCTTGTCCCAATGCTAGAGTCTCATTTGTCCTCATGACAGCCATATATCGGTTAATCGAAGGCATTTAAACCTTAAAACCCCAAAACCTAGCTTATAAAAACTTACTTGGATTTCCTTAGTTTCTCTTTCCTCAAATCCTCGAGTATAAAAGGATAAGAAAGCTTACTAGTTACTCGATTTCTCTACTCCCAAACTCCATTTCTCACAAATTTTGCTCCATACAGAGCTCCCCTGGTTACCTTTTCTTCGTGATAATTGAAGAAGACGATGCAAGCAAGAAGAAATTGTAGATAAAATTGAGGAGAGGTTTTTTTATTACTAGAACACCCACTCTTGCCAATATATATAACTCATATACATGGTCTTACAAACCCTCTTAGTCAATCACTGGTAATCATTATGTCTCTCACTACGTAACCACTCGGTTTCATCCAAACCAAAATAGAATTGGAACTTAACTATTTACTCGTCAGTCACTAATTTTTCCTAAAATTTTAGGTTTAGTCTACCAACTTACCATACGTTCAATTAGGTCCCAAAATTCCTCTAAATTTTGATCTTTAAAGATATCCGGGTGTGACATGTTTTATGGTCACGAAACTAACTAAAAATTTGACTAATACAAGTGCACCTACCAATTAATAGTATAACTATGGTAAGCAAAAATATCATTCCCACAAGGACTACAAGTACTAGCAATTACCACCTTTCTATTATTTAACCGAATAATTCGAGTGATTGATTAAAAACTAAGTTTTACTAATTTTATTAACTAACGTATGCGACAAATAACAAAATACAAAAATAATCAATTAACAACCAAGAAACAAAAAAAATACCCAAGAAAGAACCCGCCTAGATTTCATATGTCACTATCAATCTAAATTACGCAATTTCTTTACTTAGCTCATAGATCCATAGAAATCGCTAAATTATGTTAATATCTCTTTCGAGCATAAGAACAATGGACTCTAGGTTGATTAATTCAAATTTCTTTCTAATTAAAACCCTTATTATCGCATCAACTTGTATTATGGATTCCCTTATTAGATTTGACTCTAATCTGGTAGATTTATGTTATCCTATTTCTAGGATTGCATGCAACTCCACTCAATTACACAAGATCTACTTTTAAAAAGGGTCTATTTAACCACTGATTTAAGCACATCGAAGATAGATTAATAACCTAGAAATATCAAACTCAGAATTAAACAGGCATAATTGATAACAAAAAACTAAATATTTATTATGTAAAATAAAAGTCAAATTAAAAAATCCATCATTGGGTTCATCTCCCATAAGTATTTTGAATATTAGTTCATACTTGAAAATAGAAACATCTAAGATATAGTATAAATGAAAGAAATAAAGAAACTCATGATAACTTCTTAAGAAATCAACTGGGAATGTTCAATCTTGACTTAGAACTACTTCAAAGTCAGCTTCAATGGTGTTTTTTGAGTTGTTTTATTGAGTATTCTCTAATGGCTCTCTCCTATTTTCTTATTTTTGTCATATATGTCTTAGAATGCCCGAAAAACCTAAAAATTGTGATTTTTCGTTATTTGATGCACAATCCCGTGAAATTGACATGGACTATTAGAAGCTAGTGTGGTCACACGGTTGTGTGGTTTGGCTGTGTGAAATGGTTCAGCCCGTGTGGCTCTTATGGCTTGCTTTGATGCTCTGATTTTCACTCCTTTTGCTCAAAAGTGCTCTATTAAGCATTAAAACATGAATTTAAAGGATTAAGAGCATAAAATTCATAATTAACATCAGATAAACACCTAAAAACACGTTAGGAATGACGTTAAAACGTGTTACTTTTAGCACTTATAAAATATCCCCACATTTAATCATTTGTTTGTCCTCAAGACAATTTATCAACCCACATTCAAGTTAACATCATTCGATTTATTGTTGTCACCGGTAATGTCTTAGGATAATCAACAATTAATTATGCATTGAAAATTTAAACTAAAATGACACTGAAAAACACAAGCAATCCGAGCAGAAATTTTTAAGGCATAAAAACATAGGAGTCTCCCCTACCTCAATAATTACTTGAAATTGAAACCCAACAAGAATTAACACCCTCACTAAGGTTCACTCAAAGCACTCAAGGTGTTTAAGGTTCAAGTAATGTGCACTCAATAGTCAAACAAGAAATGCTATTACCATAAGCTTACTTGAAAATCAAATCACCACTACTATAGAATGAGATGACACACCAATCAAGAGATCTTTACAAGGTTGTAACGGGGCTTAGGTTAAGGGTACAAAAAAGGTCATAAGAGTTGCTTACAATCGAGAGTCGAATTGGTAAGTTACTAAACCAAAAAATTCAATTTTTGAATTACAAGAATTTAACATCATAAAGAAACAAATAGCAGACGTGAGCTATTATACAAAATAGGAGACTAACTATTCAAGCTCAATTTTTTTCACCTTTTTAAAGAAAAATTCAGCAATACAAGTGATGAAATATAGTCAGGAAACTAACCAAATCAAATCTTGATGAAAAAGAGATCAATAAAAAATTAATGTGGTTTATGAGTTAACATGAAAGAATGATAAGTAAAAAAGTTGGGTTAGGATCAATGAGGCTTACTAGGGGATAATACAACGAGTAAGCTATGTTATAGGTTAGGTGGGTTAAATCCTAAGTTCCTCTATCATCTCAGTATATCAAATCAATAATGTGGTCTTGACATGTATAACTGAAGCAAGTTCTAAAATAGAATGAGCATGAAATAAAATATGCTCTATAGGCAAAAAAGCTCTCAAAAAATTTATGATTTTGATGTCAAACTTGTAAATTTAAAATTCAAGATAATGCTTCGGTTCAGGGAGAAAACCTAAAATAATCAGTTTGAAGATGACTTATCATGCTTGACTCTCTCGTGTCTTAAAGTATAAATCACACAATGCATAAAAATCCACAAATTAATCCCAAATAGAATCAATAAGACTTTAGATTAAAAAAAATTAACTTTAATATGAGGTTTGAGAAAATTACTTAAAGACAAACAACAATTCAGGGGCTATATCGCATAAACATATAAAATAGTCCCCACACTTAAGATGTACATTTCCCTCAATGTACAAACAAATATAATCTCAATAAAGAAAGTATCATAAGAAAGGGAGGAAGGGAACTAAGATTCCCCTGAATTTGGATGATTGTGCCAGAATAGAGAAATCTGAAAAAATAGGAGATTTTAAATTAAGTATATGGTTCCTTGCACACTGATAAGAAAATACACAAAAATAAAATAAGATAAAGAGATAACAAAACAAATATAAAAATAGTGAACAAACAATAACAGTAAAGTGCATTAAAAACATATAAATTCGAAAAACAAAAATAAATAACAATAAAAATAAAAGTAAAAGTAAAAGTAAAAATAAATAAAATATAAAACTAAATAAAAATCATTGATCGGCATCATGTGGGATGCTAGGATTTAGAGGCACAAAGACAATAGGGGGTCAGGTGAAAAGATATGAAAATGTTGGGACAACTGTTGTAGATAGGCCTCGATGTGATCCTGCTAACGCTGAAGGTGGTTGAAGTGCTCTAAATGTTGTTGCTCAAGGTGTCCAATCCATTTTGAGTGTTACTGCTAAAGGCGTTCAATCTGTTCTGACTGCTACTATTGTGTGCGGTAGATGTCCTCAAGCGTGACCGTATTTGTAGTTGTGGAGTGACTAGCAAGAGGAGTGGGAATGGGGCATGGTGGTGGTGGGCAATCATTGTCTGAATGCTCATTATCCTCATTCTGCTAAGTCGAATATAGTAATACGTACTAATCACTGAAAGCCTTGGGTCGACGGACAACCATCCTCATATGTTTTATTGTACTTAAGCCTTGTGGTGTCATGTCCCTGACCAGACTGAGAGTACTGATCTGCTCAAGGGTCTTGAGGAGGTCGAAGTAGCAGGCCAGGCGTGTCACATATGGACCTATACAAATAGGTCATTTCCATAGATTTTCACTTTGATGTCGACAACACTAGGCCACGAAATGGGCTATATGAATCGGGTATTACCCGTGCATGCTTCATAGGTAGTACACATTAAAGTTCCCACGACACTGGTATTTTCCTTTCAACCAATCAAAATGTGGGTTAAAATGGTGTGAATGTAGTGCAAGGCCGATGGTAGGCACTGAGCCTTGGATTGGCTCAGGCTGTACAAAGTGGCAACATCAGAAATGTCAAACCAAAATTGAGGGACTGGTCGATATATGTGCCCCGGGAGGGTGGAGAACTCCAGCGTATCTAAGAAGTCATCAAAATATATGCTGAAGGCAGCTCTAAATCCCACAATACTAAAAAAACTGAGTGACGCCCCTAAAACAAATTGAGATTGCTTGAGGTTCATCCTTTGACGATAGCATGGTATGTAGGAAAAATGTGGAGCAAAACTTCAAAGTAAGCTCAACATATGTCGGCTCCACTATCTCAAAGTATCGTTCCCACAATGTTGCATCCAATAAAGTGTGGAACCGTGCGAATAGACCCACAGTCTACAGGGCTTCCCAATTGATACACTAACCCAAACCCAATGATCTATTCTTCAGATGCTAGTACCTCTCTTCATGGGGTGGATGATCGAATGTGAGGTATCAGTGTCTAGTTGTTTTGGTCTGAGATAAGGAAGCTGAGGTCCCAAAAACCTTTCATTTCATGGACTGAGCGAGTACCTTACTCTTACCTCGTGTGTTCAACATCATATATCTAAAAAATAATTTATAGTGACGTTTAGTGTACCATGGAAGTGGTAAAGAAGACCCTGATAGTAACCTGTAATTACAAATATACACATTCAACGAAACTCCTTACTTAGCAAAGATCATGCAAAAATCAAGACGATGATTAAAACTAGGCTAAGTCTCTAACTTGTTCAACAGAGTACAATATGGGCAACATCAACATAAAAATGAAATCGAATCGGTGCCAAAAATCATTATTTCAACTAAAATTACTTATTTAAAATTAAGCACTAACCTATATTAAAGGAAAACATCCTAGCAATTTCAACACAAATCAGGGCACACAGGAATTTCAGAAAAGAACAAAATGTAACACAATTAGCAAGAATTATGCATAAAAATTCAAAGTGAAAAATAAAATAAAAATAAACAAACAAAAAAAGTAAAAAAAAATAAGACCAAGGATGGTGCAGGATGTTGGCTGCAGGGACGGTGGGGCGGATAGAAAATGGAAACTGAAATATGGAGGGAGAGTTGGCTGCGAGAAGAAGAAAATGGGGGACGACCAACGTTGTAGATTGAACTGGCGGTAAGAAGCAGGGATGAAAGGAAGAGGGTTGGACAGGAATGATGGTGAAAAGTAGGAAAACGGATGGAACGGAGGACGGTGGCGTGAGTGGCATACTAACTGCGTAATGAAACAAAAGAAGGGATGGGAAAGGGAGAAACAGTGATGAGTTAGGGAAGGAAAGGAAAAGGGAAATAGGTAGGAGATTAAATCGGCTAATAATTTTAAGATGAACGGTAGTGTGAAGGGCCCATGATAAGGGCCAAGTGTCGAACGACAGTGTGAAAGGCAGAAGAGAGGAAAACATGGGGAAGCGACAAAAAATAAAAGGGAGAAATTTTTTTAGGGTTTCAAAAAAAGAAAGGGGGCCATAATCGTGTATTTAGCCCGTGTTTGGCCACATGGCCATGTGAGTCGACTGTGTAACTCATTAAGCCTATGTGGCTCTTAATATTCTTCTATTCCAATCATCACACGGTAGTGTATCCAGGTCGTGTGGGTTACATGATCATGTCGCCTGGCCATGTATCTCTTTGATCTCGTGGGTGTCATAAGAAAATTTTTATTTATTATTATTTTTTTAAATTTTCTCTAGTATTCACATGGTATGTAACACAGCCATGTGTCTAGGCCATGTGTCTTCACCCAGACCATGTGAACTTCTCGTTCGCTTCTTCCACAATCGTGTATAAGGACGTGTGGGTGAAACGGTTGTGTCACCAGGCCATGTGAATCATCTCAGACCATGTGGTTTTGATTTAAACCATTCCCTGTTTCCACATGGACGTGTGCCCATGCCATGTAGGCCACATAGTCGTGTTGTTTACCCCAGACCGTATAGTCCATTTTTTTAAGTAATAAGAGTAAAAGTACTAAGCATGCAACATAAAAAATGAAATAAAAAATAACTAATTAAAAAATAGAAAAACACTTGGGTTGCCTTTCGAGAAGCATTTATTTAGAGTCTACGCTCGACTTCCCTTTTCAAATACATGGTTAATTTGGGTTTTGGAGCCGGAGCTTCTCTCTATCATTATTAATGTCACCACCAAGATAAAGTTTGATTTGATAACCATTTACCTTGAGTGTATCGTAATCAGGATGTGTTACCTCAATGGTTTTGTATAGGAATACATTTTGTATTGCAAATGGAGTTGACTATCTTGACTTAAGCTCTTTAGGGAACATTCTTGGATCTAAATTGTCCAGCAGTACTTTGTGTCCAAATTTGAATGGGTTTGTCCTCTTCAAATCCACACCATGAAGTTGCTTTGTTACTTCGTTGTATTTTCTTGGGTTCTTATAAGCCTTTGTTTACCATTCATCTAGTTCATCGAGCTGTATCATTCTTTCTTCACTTGTCCCTTGATTTCTATCACCTTGAATAGGATACAGTTTTAACACTTCTTCATGAGTAATTTCCTGTAAAGAATGTTGAGCCACATAATTACTAATATCAACAGAATAATGATTATCATCTTGCTTACTAAAAACTCTCACAACATCATGTGCTTGAAGTGTAGCATCTTCATCACCTACCCTTAGCACAAGTTTACCATTACCCATATCAATAATAGTTCTAGTAGTGGCTAAAAAGGTTCGATTTAAAATCAAGGGTACCTCAATATACTCATTCATGTCAAATATAATGAAATCAAAAAGGAATATGCATTTATCTACTTTAACAAGTACATCCCCAATAATACCCCTAAGATACTTAATTGATATGTTCGCTAATTAAATACTCATCCTAGTGGATTTTGGTTCTTCGAGACTAGATTGTTTGAACATTTGATAAGGGAATAGATTTATACTAGCACCCAAATCAGCCAAAGCTTTGTCAAAAATAAAACTACAAAAAAAAAAACGGATAGTAAAACTTCCTGGATCTTTAAGCTTGGTGGGTAGTTTGTTTTGGAGAATGGCTAAGCAGTTCTCATTCAACTCTATAATGGATAAATCTTCTAATGAGTTTTTATTCGTTAACAACTCCTTTTAAAATTTGCATATTTTGGCATCTGCGAAAGAGCTTCAACAAAAGGTAAGTTAATAAGTAATTGTTTAAAAAGTTTATGAAATTTACCGAATTATCCATCCATATAGTCTTTCTTCAACTTTTCCAGATATAGATTTGGTGGTTTGTATTCTCTGACCACCGACTTATGCCCTTTCTTGCATTTCTCAACCCCATCATTTTTCTCAATAGCTTCTTTTCAAGCTCAGTTAACACTTTTCCACTTGTGAAGTGATTGCGTGGACTTGCTCTTTTTGGTTGGTTTCAGTGTTACTAGGTAAACTGCCTTGTTGTCTCTCCAAAACCAATTTATCAAGCTTGCTAATCTGATTCTCTAGGCCATAAATACATGCTGATTCCTCAAAGTTATTTCAGTGTTCTGAAATTTAGTTTCTGACACTTAAATAAATTTAGTAAACATCTCTTTGAGATTAAACTTCTTTTCTTGTTGATAATGTTGCTGAAAACCTAGAGGGAGTTGTGACCTTTGATTTCTTTGACCACTCCAAGAAAAATTTAGATGATTCCTCCATTCTGGGTTATAATTACTACTAAAGGGGTTATTCTAAGGTCTGGAATTATTACCAATAAAGTCGACTTGCTCATGCTCCATGTTAGAATTGAAGGGAAAACATTCTGGATCGATCATATTCGCTCCAGTTGCATCACATTACATTACTAGATTCACATGTTTACTGCAACTTAAACCATCAATTTTTTTACAAAGAGCTTCTATCTGACTCGCCAAGATAGCAACCGCATCTATATTAATAGCATTGGCTGTCTTGGTATGCTTTTTTCTCATAACTTGCCACAGATAGTTATTCAGTGCCATCTCCTCAATAAATTATTGGGTTGCCTTAAGAGTTTTATTTTTCAATGTTCCACCAACTGCTGCATTAATTATCTACCTAGTTGAAGGATTTACACCATTGTAGAACGTTTGAACTTGAAGCCACAAAGGTATCCCATGATGAGGATACCTTCTTAAAATATCCTTAAATTTCTCCTATGCATCATATAGTGTCTCAAGCTCAAATTGAGCAAAAGAAGAGATATCATTCCTCAACTTGGCTGTCTTGGCTAGTGGAAATTACTTCAACAGAAAATTTCCAATCAATTGAGCCCAAGTAGTGATGGAACCCCACGAAAGTGAGTTTAACCACTATTTTGCCTCATTCCTCGAAGAGAATGGGAACAACTATAAGCATATGACATCATCAATAATGCCATTGAACTTAACTATGTCATAGATCTCCAAAAACTTAGCTAAATGAGCATTCAGATCTTTATCTTGCAACCTATCAAAATGAACATACTACTGCACCACTTATATTGTGTTCAACTTAATCTCAAAATTATTTGTAGCAATAGTTGTTCTAACAATACTTGATTCAACCCCAATCAGAGTGGGGTTAACATAGTCATACGTAGTCCGAGGATCAAGATATGTAGGAAGTTGTGGATCACCAGGATTATTATCCATCTCCACAATAATGTCTTTTTGCTCTTGATCGTTTATGAAAATCTATTGTTGACATTGCCTTGCTTCTCTAACCTCTCTCCGATTTTTGTAAACAATTTTTTCAATCTCACTGTCAAAAATTAATGGTTCCAACGGGTTGCCTCTAGTCATAAACTTAGAGAAATTGTAAGAATCAAACAAACGAAAATTAGAATTTAAAAATTAAAGTAAAAACATATGTATTAAAATAAAAATAAAAATGGCTAAATTAATACAAATAAAGTTTTCCTCATACTCTAGTCCCCGATAACGACGCCAAAAACTTGATAGTCACAGAACAAACTAAAAATTTGACTAAAGCAACTGCACTGATCAATTAATAAGATACTTATAGTGAGCAAAGATATTGTTCCCACGAGTAATTGATTAAAAACTAAATTTTACTAATTTTATTAACTAACGAATGCAACAAATACCAAAAAACAAAAACAATCGATTAACAACCAAGAAACAAAAAAAAAATCCAAGAAATAACCTGCCTAGATTTCATCTGTCACTATCAATCTAAATTACGCAATTTTTTTACGTAGCTCATTGATCCGTAGAAATTGCTAAAGTATGCTAATATCTCTTTTGAGCATAAGAGCAACTGACTCTAGGTTGATTAAATGAAATCTTTTTCTAATTAAAACCCTTATTATCACATTAACATGCACTATGGATTCCTCTATTAGATTTGACTATAATCTAGTAGATTTATGTTATCCTATTTCTAGGATTGCATGCAACTCCACTCAATTACACAAGATCTACTCTTATATAGGGTCTATTTAACACTGATTTAAACACATCGAACATAGATTAATAATCTAGAAATATCAAACTAAGAATTAAACACACATAATTGAGAATAAGAAACTAAATATATATTGCGTAAAATAAAAGTCAAATGAAAAAATCCATCATATGGTTCATCTCCCATAGATATTTAGAATATTAGTTCATGCTTGAAAATAGAAACATCCAAGATACAGTATAAACGAAAGAAATAAAAAAACTCATGATAATTTTCTAAGAAATCAACTGGAAATCTTCAATCTTAACGCAAATCTACTTCAAAGTCGGTTTTAGTTGTGTTTTTTGAGTTGTTTTCTTTAGCATTCTCTGATGGCTCTCTCCTATCTTCTTATTTTTGTCATATATATGTCTCGGAATGCCCAAAACACCTAAAAATTGTGATTTTTCGCTGTTTGGTGCATAATCTCGTAAAATTGACATGGCCTACCACATGCTCATGTGGGTTACATGGTTGTGTGGTTTGGTCGTATGAAATGGTTCAACTTGTGTGGCTCCGTAGCTTGCTCTGACGCTCCAGTTTTCACTCCTTTTGATCCTAAATGCTCTATTCAACATTAAAACATGAATTTAAAGGGTTTAAAGCATAAAAATTCACAATTAACATTGGATAATCACCCAAAAACACATTAGGAATGAGGTTAACACATAATACTGTTAGCACTTATCAAACATGTTCATGCACATGTATGATAAGCATGCCATATAGTTTAGGCAAAGAATGCTACATGTACTTTTCATGGATTTATTAATCATTCATGATTGAACTCAAACATTAAAATCTTGGCATGGTTTTAAAAGATTGAGTGGAGAAGGTCTCTAAATAAGGTCTCTTATGATGAAATGACAATTTAACTACCCAGGGTAGGATTGTCATATAAATCTCACTGAGGAGATTTCCTAAAAGTAAGAAAAATTATCTCATATTCGTATGATAGCTGGCCGACCCTGTTGTAGGTATTATCATGCGATATAATAAGAAGTTTTTTTTCATAGAGGATAAGCAGTCACAAGACGTCACTCGGTGAAATTGTCCCACGATGACTCATTTGTGGTACATAAAGTGATAGGTGTTGAGTTGATGGTGATACACTCAAGATCTTCTAGATAGGTAACTACCCATGAAGCACTACTTCAGTTAAAAAGATGGCCAAATGTTAAACGATTATTAGTATATGTGAAATCCTAAGGAATTAGGTTCATGTACTAATTGGATAGAAATATTTGTTCTTACTAGTTGATTAAGATTACCCCACAATGACTCAATTTAATGGGTGTAAGAATTATCGTTGCAATGACTTACAAATGTTTCACAGTTTCATGTAAGACACGTACATCATTTTAATGCATATCGTAAGTTGCAAAATGTTTTCAAAATATTTGCTTAATACAAAGATATTAATGAATGAATATTTTGTTTTTAGTTTGAAAATGACACCTACTCCCTTATAAAATATACTCACAAAGAATAAATTGAACAAAAATAACTACAAGAAATAGAAAAGGAATCTCATGTTTGTCTTGAGATGTGAAAAACTAAAAATAGTCCTTGATAATAAATGTCCTTCGATCGCTCAAGCTAAGGCTAAAAAACATTGGGACGAGCTTGATGAGATAGCCTGTTGCTACATGCTAGCAAGCATGACCAACACCACTTATAAGTAACTAGAGAGTTGTAAGACTACCAAAGCAATTCTAGACAAACTAGAGGACATGTTCGGAGGCCAAGCTGCCTTAACTTGACAGTCGACTATAACTAGTTTGATGAAGGCTCGATAGAAACCTGACAGTCTAGTCAAAGACCATATAATTACTCTTATGGGATACTTTACCGAGGCTACAAATAATGAGGCCAATCTAGACCAAAACACACAAATAGGAAAGGTCTTCAAAAGCTTGTCCAAGGACTTTGTAGGCTTTCAAGCCTTATATAACCTTGGGAAAAATATTCTGAAGTTTACACAACTCGTGACGAAATTACAATCCTATGAGTTGATGTTGACTGGCAGGTCAACCGTTTCAAAAAGCATAAGCAAACTTAGTTGTTGCTTCTTCCTCTACAAGGAAGGGAAAGCAAGCTAAAAGAAACAAGACTAAGTTCTCTAGGCCACCTTAAGAGAAAAGGAAGAGAACCAAGAAGCCTAAAGACTTATCCAAGTCTAATCTGCAGCAACAAATGAGACTTCAAGGAAAACTACAAAGAGTGGAAGGATTAACTAGCCACTAAGGGAAAATGTTTGAAACTCTTTATGATAGAAGCTTTCGCAGTGGAAGATTCAATAGACCACTAGGTCATTAATTCTGGAGCCACTAATTATGTATGTGTTTCTCTACGGAGGTTCTGTCACTCCCCTAATCTGTATCCATCGCCGGAACAGGGTTACAGAGCATTACTAGAGTTTACAGAGTAATTTCATATAATTCATGTCATTTACTTTTCATATTAGAAATTAATTATATTCTCCCAAGAATGGACCCTCGAGGCCCAATTTAAATATTAGAATCAAGTCGGGACCAAATAGGGAACTCAACAAAGTTTTCGTAAAATTCCAAAATTTTTCCTATATACAGGGGTCACACGCCCGTGTGAGTAGGCCGTGTGGCTGACACGGCCATATGACATGCCCATGTCTTAGGCCATGTGGGTATTCGATGTGAGGCACACGGTCGTGTCCTAGCCCGTGTCCTTACCCATGTAACTCCCTGACTTGTGCCACACGGCCTGCCACACGCCACATACACTCAAACAAGTACGTTAGTCATGTAATTCACATAATACCAAAAACATGGATGAGCTCATCATTTAATGTCTTTCATTTACATATGCTTTTCATAACATTATTCCATATTACATGTACACTTTGATAACAAATCATTTCAAATTTAGTTTAGCCATGTCAGAACTTTACTTGTTGAATTTATTAGAAATATCGATGGATACACTCATATAGTACACTTTAGTGTACACTACTATAATTCGTCAATTCATTTCCAAGGGTACCCAATTGGGGCACAAACTCAGGAAGCACACTCTTGAGCCTTGTAACGGGAAGCTCACATAGAGCCATTTCAGGAAGCTCATAAAGAGCCTATTGGGGAGCTTATCCGAGCTATATAACGGGAAACTCATAACAGCCATAATTGGGAAGTTCACAAAGAACTTATTAGGAAGTTTAAAAAGAACCTTATTGGAAAGCTCCAGATAGCCAATATCAAGAAATTCAAGCGAGCACTATCAGGGAGCTCACAAAGAACCAATTTAATAGGAAGCTCATGAAGAGCGTTTAATCGAGATGCTCATAAGAGCTAAGGTGTGTCCACAACAAATGTAGGATCACAACCTATTGGAACGCTCTGAAGAACTATAACGGGAAGTTCACAAGAACCATATAATGAGAAGCTCGAGAGGGCTTATAATGGGACGCTCACAAGAGCTATGGTATGTTTGCAACATATGCTCAATCACAACCAATACAGAAATCCTGTATCCATCAACTTTTATTTATTCAAACGGGATTTGACATTTATCGAGCATTACCAGATATTCAATCAATTTCATATACATGGAAATTATACAATTCACATATATAACATTTAATTCAAACATATAAATATACACAATTTAGTTACATGAACTTACCTCGATACTTATTCGTACACGAAATCTACTAATCCGAAACTTTTTGTTTTCCTTGATCCAACTCAGTATCAGGTCTTTCAAGATTTATATAAATGAATTTAACAACAGTTTAATCCATTTCATGCTTAATTTAATTCAATTCACATCCTAGGTAAAATTACTATTTTGCCTCTATACTTTTCACAAATGACGATTTTGTCTTTAGGCTCAGAAATTGAAATTCATGCAATTTAATCCTTATTCCAAGTCTAACTAAAATTTTCATATAACTTTTACAGCACATGTACTTCAAAAAATTTAGAATTTTTCCACAACTTTAACATCTTTTGCAATTTAGTCTCTAAATCATAATTTCATAAAAATTTTCTTTGTAAAAGTTGTTTATCTATCAACAACCTTTCATTTTCTACCATAAATTTCAAATTTTAAGCATATTCATCCATGGAAAAACTTTGATACTTTGATAACTTTTCAAATTAATCCCTAAAATAGATAGATTAAGCTATCCCAATCTCAAAAATATAAAAATTACTAAAAAAGAGACAAGAAAACATACCTAATTAAGCTTGATTAGTTTCCTTTCTCTCTCCTAGGGTTTCCATGGAATTTTTGGGGATGAAGATGATATAAAATGTTAATATTTCTATTTAATTATTTATCATCCATTAATTTTTCCCCTTTCCAATTTAGTCTTTACCTTTTTCTAATTTTCCATGGATGATTCATCAAAAATATCTACTAACTTTTCTTTAATGGTCTAATTACCATATAAGGACCTATTATTTTGAATTCTATAGCTAATTGATCCTTTCAGCTACTAGAACTCAACTTTTTCATTTTAAGCAATTTGGTCCTTTCCATAATTAAACACATAATTGGTAAAATTTTCTTATCATAATTTTCATATAACATTCCTACCATAATGCAGACCATGCAATAATATTAAAATAAATTTTCTTTCTAGCTCGGATTTGTGGTCCCAAAACCAGTTTTTCGATTTCACTAAAAAGTTGGTTGTTACAACTCTCCTCCCCTGAAGAATTTTTGTCCTTGAAAATCTTACTAGTAAAAAGGTTCGGGTATTACTTTCTCATGGTATCCTCTAGTTTCCAGGTAGCTTCTTCAATTCCATGTCATTGCCAAAGAACTTTCACTAATGCTACCTTTTTATTTCTTAACTTTTTTGTTTCACATGCTAGGATTTTAATCGGTTCCTCACTATAAGTTATATCGGGCTGAATCTCAACTTCTGTCAGAGAAATTACATGTGAAGGATTTAATCTATAATGTTACAACATAGACACATGAAAAACATTATGAATTCTGTCAAGTTCTTGTGGTAATGCTAACCAATACGCAACAGGTCTAATTCTTTTAGTAATCTTATATGGCCTGATGAATCGTGGACTCAATTTTCCTTTACGGCCAAACTGAAGAACTTTCTTCCAAGGCGGTACTTTTAAAAATACCTTGTCATCGACCTGAAATTCTAATGAAATTCTATCTCTTTTCTTTTAGGATCAGAATAAGACTTTTTACGATCAGAAGTTGCTTTCAAACTTTCCTGAATCACCTTCACCTTTTCTTCAGTTTCAAGGACTAAGTCAACTCC
This sequence comes from Gossypium longicalyx, assembly GCA_025698465.1. Lineage (NCBI taxonomy): Eukaryota > Viridiplantae > Streptophyta > Magnoliopsida > Malvales > Malvaceae > Gossypium > Gossypium longicalyx. The sequence goes on from CM046995.1 coordinate 53,179,841, forward strand.
GTGTATCTTTTTCTCACTGAGCTCTGTCCAATATAATGGAGTTCTATATTTTCGACCATATAAAGCCTCATACAGTGTCATTGTAATGTTGGACTGATAATTGTTATTATAGGCAAATTTGACTAAAGGCAGATACTTTTCCCAGTTACCTTCAAATTCAAGCACACAACACTTAGGCATATCTTCCAAAATATGTATAACACATTCAGATTGTCCATCAGTTTGAGGATGGAATGCGATACTAAAATGTAATTGAGCATCCAATGCTTCTTGCAACTTATTCCAGAATCGGGATGTAAATCGAGGATCTCTGTCTGAAATAATGGAGATTAGCACTCAATGCAATCTAACAATCTCAGAAATATATAATTTAGCCAATCTATCCAAGTAAAAATCCATACGTATTGAAATAAAGTGTGCAAACTTTGTTAATAGGTCAACAATTACCCAAATAACATCTTTCTTCTTTGGAGACAGGGGTAATCCTAATACAAAGTCCATAGTAATTCTTTCCCATTTCCATTTTGGTATTGTAACTGGCTGTAATAATCCCTAAGGCACCTGGTGTTCAACTTTTACTTGCTGACATATCAAACATTTAGATACAAATTCAGAAATATCTCGTTTCATTCCCAATCACCAATACATCTTTTTCAAATCATTATAAACTGCTAGGATGAATAGACATATTACTATTATGAGCTTAATGTAAAATCTTCTGTACAAGTTCTGAATTCCTCGGTATGCATATTTTGTCTCTGAATAACAGACAACCATTAGACCCAATCTGCAATTCTGAATTAGAAGTCAATTCACATTGTATCCGTTTGCTTGTAACTCACTATAATCTTTCTAAGCTTCACAGATCTATTGTAGAAATGTCAGTTTAGCTTTTAACTGAACCATCATCTGACAATGAAAACTGAGTATTCATTACTCTTAAAGCAAATACGAATTTTTTTACTCAGAGCATCAACAACCACATTGGCTTCCCAGATGGTAGTCAATGACAAGATCATAATCTTTTAATAATTCAAGCTACCTGTACTGTCTCAAGTTTAGGTATTTCTGAGACATCAAATACTTCAAACTTTTATGATCAGTAAAAAAGTGACATTTTTCACCAAACAAATAATGTCGTCATATTTTCAGTACAAACACAATGGCTGCCAATTCAAGATCATGTATCGAGTAATTCTTCTCCTGTGGTTTTAGTTGTCTTGAAGCAAAGGCTATTACTTTACCTTCTTGCATCAATACACAACCTAAACCATTTAACGATACATCACTGTCAATTATAAATTCCTTACCCAATTTAGGCTGAACTAACACGGGTGCTTTAGTCAACAAAGCTTTCAATTTGTCAAAACTCTACTGACATTTATTAGACCACTCGAATTTCACATCTTTTTGCAATGGACGAGTCATCGGAGAAGCTATCATTGAAAACCCTTTAACAAACCTTCGATAATGCCCAGCTAATCCCAGAAAGCTTCTAACTTCATACACATTCTTTGGTGGTTTCCAATTAAAAATATCTGAAATTTTATTTAGATCCACCCGAATACCTTCTGCAGATACTACATGTCCAAGGAAACTGACTTCCCATTATAGATACTTATGTTTTGTTCAATGGCATGTATAGAACTTTGTATATTTGGTTATATGTGTCATTTGGTTTGCCAATATGAAGGCATGTAAAGTTATACTTATCTTTTTGTATATGGCCATGGAAATTGGCTTATTTTGAAGTAGGCTATGACCTACAAATCTATGCATGTTTATGTTCACATATGATGGTTTGGTTATAATTGGCAATGAGTTATAAAAATGAGCCAATCTTAAATATGTCGAGTAGACATAGAAATCCTTAAATGCAAGATGAGAATTAACTTAGCATGTATGAAACCAATGACATAAGGTTTACATGCAATGAGGTTAATCAAAATTTCATATTTATAAATGTATAATTTGGTCTTAACATGCACTAAAGTAACTCATGAGAATATTTGATTGATAGAGGGTGATCAAAGGCTTGGAAAATAGCCTAATAAAGTCTACACGGGTAGACACACGGGCGTGTGTCTAGGCCGTGTATGACATACGACTCACCCTCATGGGTGTGTGGCATAGCCGTGTGTCCCCTGCACTTGAAATTTTAAGTCAGTATAGAACACGGACTAAGCACACGGGTGTATGCCTTGGCCATGTGTTTTTAACAGAATGATGAGGTTGGAAGTTAGTGTTACACACGGACAGAGGGCACGGATGTGTCCCAAGCCACACGGGCGTGTGTGACCACACAGCCTTACCACACAGGCGTGTTACACTTCAAGTAAGGGAAAATTCTCTAAGGCACACAAAGTTTATCGAACGTCTTCGATTTTGTCCCGTACTGCCTCTAGGTGTGTTTTAGGCCTCGAAAGCCTATGTAAGGGATAAAGTGTACGTGTTTGAAAGGTTTTAAATTTGGGCGAAGATCGGTGACCCGATTTAGTGAGTTTATAAAGGTTTAAACCCAGTAACGCCTCGAGCCCCGTTCCGGTGCTAGATACGGGTGAGGGGTCTGTTTTTAGTTTTTCCTCTTTTCCCTGTATTTCCATGCATATTCTGGAATTTTACCGTTCGTGCAACCTTTCTACCTCTTTGCCGTTTTAGTATAGAATTGAAAGGTCGAATATAAGAATTGTTCTTACGTGTTTGTGGCTATTTTTGCTTTCATTTCTGAATCGAACTTCTCCACCCTCACCCTCTCTCATTTGTTTTCCGTGACCGGATAGCTTTTGGTCTCTTCTCTTCTTTTCTTCCTTCTCTTTTTTTCTTCCTTCTCTCAATTGTGTTTTCCTTCTTTGTGATTTAGCCGAATAGCACTTGCCTCCTCTCCCTCGCCACTCATTCAGATTTTCTTGGCTAGCTGATTGTTTTTCTGTTTAGAGCTGAATCCCTCTACACTTGAGTAAGGCAATTGATTTTTTTTGGGTTCACGACTACTCTTCTCCCTCTTTCTCTCTTTGTCGATATAAGCTTCCTTGTTAACACTATCTTTATCCACCGTTTCTGATAGGATTGTGACTATTTTTCGTGGGACTCAAATCCTAGAGTGTAGCTTTGGAGGCCGAATACTCCTAAGTAGTGGTAAGTTGTTATTCTTTTGGTTCTAATCTTTGTCATTCACGCTCTTAGTTAACAAGGTGGTAATGCTATGCAGATTTTGTCAAGATTTGGAAGGAGGCTTTGATCGGTGGTTAAGAAGAGGAACCGGTTACTATTCAAGGTAGGCAGTCAGTACCATTTTGGAATTAGGTGTTATGTAAGGCTGTTGATTTTAGTGATTAAAGGACTAACGTGGGGTTATGATTGAATCTAGGTTTAACATCGTGGGATTTGCTCACTTATCACAAACAGGTGTGTATCCATACTCTGTAAGTGGTAATAGGCGTAAAGGTCATAAATATGTGTGAAACTTTGTGCCGTGTTGATGATCGGCTAAAAAGCCAAAAATATGGGTATTTCGCATTGAGTAGATTGTAGTTCGGCAAATGCCGAAAGGCTGAAACTTCGACATTTGATGCCACACGAGCATGCGATCGCACGTGTGGTGAGTCGAGCCCACGAGTCGTGGCCGATAGATTAAAAAGGTCAACACGAGTGTTCTCGTGGGCCGTTATAGGCCTCGATAGGTCGAAATGGGCCGTGTGGGCCCAATGGGCTCGTGGGCCCCACATGGATAAAATCTTTAGTGAGTGGAAAATAATGGATTGGGCTATGGTATTCGCATAGCTGTGACTGAGTTTGGGCTAAATGGGACACACGAGCGTGTGGGCCCACTTGGGCCAAGTAATGGGCCTTAGGCCATTTACACCGTTAAGTCTATTTAGGTTACTTAGGTCGCTCGAGGTGACTGTGGACCTTCCAAGAGATCAATTATCTATACTGAGACCCTAGAGGGTAAAATGACCAAAATACCCTTTAAGGGTAAAAGACTGTTTTGCCTCTCGAGGGTAGGTGACCGACTTGGAATATGAATTTGACTGATTTGACTGTGATTGTATGATTGTGTTTTAACTAACTTGACTGTGGTTCTTTGACTGACATGCTTTTAATATATGTTTAAATGTCTGTTACTAAGCATGGCCATTGTGCATACACGTCTGATGATTGAGCATGACATACATGACATATTGCATAGGGTTGGGATATTGATACGGAGGAAGTTCTAATAGGATCACACGGGTCGCACAAGACGACTGTGGATCGATGGACGACTTAGTGCCGCTTAATCTGTTTATGGCTCTGTGCCAGCCTAAATATGGCTCTGTGCTATCTTGATTATAGCTTTGTGCCAATCGTATTTACTAGTGCCTATGTGCCTATCATATTTGTTGATGACTCTGTGTCAATCATATTTACCCATGGCTATGTGCCGATTATATTACCGTCGCTGATGGCTATGTGCCAAACTTATTACAATTACTGATGACTTTGTGCCAATTATAATACCGCTACTGAAGGCTTAAAGCCGTATATATACTAGCAGCTTTGTTGTGATTTCGGTTACTGCTGCAACCGATGCTAACATTGTAAGTGTAGGGATGGCGTGGGTGAGTTATTCCCCACAGGTAGTGCAGGGTTGGATGGGATAGCATGCATCCATGCATTCACACATTCTATTTTGTTACTGAGATGGGCTAGGCCCAATTGATTCTGTTATGGGCAGTGACCCAAATGATATTGTAATGGGCTTTGGCCCACGTATGCTCTGAACTGGATTGTACTGTTATTGTTAAAGGGCTCTGGCCCAGGTTGTTTTTGTTTCTGTATACTGATTGTTACTCTAGTAAAGGGATTACACATAGAGTTTTCGTAAACTCACCTAGTTTATTAACTGTGCAGGTAGTCCCTAGCGTCAGGTGGATCAGTGTCGCAGAGGGACTCGGAGACGACCACACAACTGCACAAGTTTTTCTATTTTGTTTATTTAGTTAAGCACTTTGGTTTTTGATTTGGGTTGTAATAAGGCATCTTTATTTTCTTAACTTTTTATTTGGGAAATTTATTTAGTATGTTTAATATCTGTTAGAAGTAGGAACGATTTTCCAAAACAATAACTGTTTTCAGGCACTACATTTCCGCAACATTTCCAAAATGGTTTAGCGACTTAACTTAACATCATGTTTTCGTAAATCGGTTACTTTTAAAATTAGTTTCCGCAACCAAAAAAATAATTTTGGGAATAAAATTAATAATTTTTTAGTGTACCACGTTTTAAAAATAAACTAACATAACTGGGATTTTACTCAAAATAGCCTTTTAAATAAGAAGGGTTTTTAATGAAAACATGGTTTTCGAAAAACACTTCAATGTGACATGCCAAATTCGGGCCTTACTACTTGGTCGAGTTTGGGGTGTTACATTTAGTGGTATCAGAGCCAGGTTTGCAGAACTCGACTGTGGATTGGGTTTTAAAATTGAATTTTTGAAAGAATTATTTCTAAGGATTTGAAAAAATTTGGAGTATTCAAAATGTTTTTCTGAATGTTTTCCTGAAAGTGTGGGTTACCAAGTCTCCGGCGCAAAATCCATAAGTTTCTTTGGATATTAGACTGTACCTAAAATTAGATTTTTGTATTTATTATGTGTGTGCTCTGGAAGTGTAGAATCTTAAGTGAGCAACAGTACCGTAATAGATTCCGAAGGTAAGCAAGGTCACGAGGAGCTACACATTTCCCCGGGACATAAGATTGTTTAGGCAACGAAGGTTAAGGTAAGTTTGCCAACTTCGGGTAGCGATAACCCAGAGCTTGGTACAAAGGCACTAACCCGATTGGTAAGGGAAGTGCTGGAAGAAGTGTTTGAGGTAAGAGTTAAGGCGAATGGTTAAACACTTTAGGCTAGGTGCTTGGATTGTAAGAAGAAGAGAGATGGCAGTTCGTTGAAGCAGGAGCCTCATTCTGTGAAACGTGTTAAGACGCGTCTAAACTTTTCAACTTGTGAGCATTGTAAAATGTGTCATCTGGGTGAATGTCGGAGGAAGTCAGGAGCATGTCTCAGATGTGGATCTAAAGAGCATCAGGTTCGGGATTGCACAGTTCCTTTTAAGTCAGATGTGTTTTGTTTGGATGTGATGTTTGGATATAGAAATTCTATGCATGTGTGATAGATATCTGTTTGCTTCTGTGATTAGATTTTTGGTTATGTGTAAGAGGTTTCAAGATTAAGTTTAAGTGTGTTAGTGTTGGTGGGATTAGAGTGCGCAGTGGTAGTGTAGTAGGGTAGTTGTTACACGACTACCCTGTTAGTTGGAAATTTCGGGGACGAAATTTCTTTAAGGGGTAGAGTTGTAATGCCTCGACTTTTGGGCCGAGAAGAATTGGGCTTCACGTATCGGAGCAATTGGATTTTAGTTGTGTGAGAAAATTTCACTAATTACGTGTTTGCTTTACTGGCTATGTGCTTTAGGAGTGATTGGGAGTGTTTTGGGAGGTCTTGAGTTCAAATCGAGGCTTTAGCAAAAATCTTAGTTTTCCCTAAATTGAACCTGGCGTTAGTCGGAAGGTCTTATTAATATTTTGGTTTAAATTATGACACAAGAAAGCTTGTGGTCTAGTGGGAAGGTGGCGTTAGGAGTATGGCAAGCAGGTCAAAGGTTCGAGACTTGAAGTGAGCTATAGATTACTTATTTTGCAGTTGTGCTGCCCAGTGGTTATGTTGGAATAGAATTCTGCTCAAGTGGTTGTGGAATTGGTCTTGGGGGAGAGATTTATGGGATATGGACTTGGAAGAGTTTGAAAGTGATTCAAATCGAGGGGTTAAGAGATTGTAGGAGAGTTAGTAGTTGGCCTAATATGGGACTTCCCATTGTGCAAATTCGGTCATAGGACCTTTTTCCCAGAGTGTCGAATTCTTTTGTGCTATTTCAGGTTTTCTTTGTTATCAGTTTTTCCTCTTTTCTCTGTATTACTGTGCATATTCTGGAATTTTACCGTTCGTGCAACCTTTCTACCTCTTTACCGTTTTAGTATAGAATTGAAAGGCCGAATATAGGAGTTGTTCTTACGTGTTTGTGGCTATTTTTTTCTTTCATTTCTGAACCAAACTTCTCCACCCTCACCCTCTCTCATTTGTTTTGCGTGACCGAATAGCTTTTGGTCTCTTCTCCTCTTTCTTTTCTTCTCTCAATTGTGTTTTCCTTTTTTGTGGTTTAGCTGAATAGCACTTGCCTCCTCTCCCTCGCCACTCATTTGGTTTTTCTTGGCTAGCCGATTGTTTTTTTGTTTAGAGCCAAATCCCTCTACACTTGTGTAAGGTAATTGATTTTGTTTGGGTTCACGACTACTCTTCTCCCTCTTTCTCTCTTTGTCGATATAAGCTTCCTCCTTAACACTATCTTTATCCACCGTTTCTGATAGGATTGTGACTATTTTTTGTGGGACTCAAATCCTAGAGTGTAGCTTAGGAGGCCGAATACTCCTAAGTAGTGGTAAGTTGTTGTTCTTTTGGATCTAATCTTTGTCATTCACGCTCTTAGTTAACAAGGTGGTAATGTTATGCAGATTTTGTCAAGTTTTGGAAGGCAGCTTTGATTGGTGGTTAAGGAGAAGAATCTGTTTCTATTCAAGGAAGGCAGTCAGTACCATTTTGAAAATAGGTGTTATGTAAAGGTGTTAATTTTAGTGATTAAAGGACTAACGTGGGGTTATGATTGAATCTAGGTTTAGCGTCGTGGGATTTTCTCACTTATCACAATCAGGTGTGTATCTGTACTCTATAAGCGGTAATAGGCATAAAGGCCGTAAATATCTGTGTAACTTTGTGCCCTGTTGATGATCGGCTGGAAAGCCGAAAGTGTGGGTAGTTCGCATTGAGTAGATTGTAGTTTGACAAATGCCGAATAGCCAAAACTTCAGTATTTGATGCCACACGAGCGTACGATCGCATGTGTGGTGAGCCGAGCCCGCGAGTCGTGGGCAACAGATTGAAGAGGTCACCACGAGTTCTCTCGTGAGCCGTTATAGGCCTCGATGGGCCTCGATGGGTCGTATGGGCCCAATAGGCTCGTGGGCCTCACACAGATAAAATCTTCAGTAAGTGGCAAATAATGGATTGGGCTATGGTATTCGCATAGCCGTGACTGAGTTTGGGCTAAATGGGCCACACGAGCGTGTGGGCCCACTTGGGCCAAGTAATGGGCCTTAGGCCCATTTACACCGTTAAGTCTATTTAGGTTACTTAAGTCGCTCGAGGCGACTATGGCCTTTCCAAGAGGTCGATTATCTGTACCCAGACCCTAGAGGTTAAAATGACCAAAATAACCTTGAAGGGTAAAATGACTATTTTGCCCCTCGAGGGTAGGTGACCGACTTGGACTATGAATTTGACTGATTTGATTGTGATTGTGTGACTGTGTTTTAACTGACTTGACTATGGTTGTATGATTGAAATGATTTTAATATATGTTTAAATGTCTGTTACTGAGCATGGCCATTGTGCATACACGTGTGATGATTGAGCATGACATACACAACATATTGCATGGGTTTGGGACATTGATACGGAGGAAGTTTTGATAGGATCGCACGGGTCGCACGAGACAACTATAGATCCAGTATTGACTGTTAAGGTTGCACGGATCGCACGAGACGACTGTGGACCGATGGACGGCTTAGTGCCGCTTAATATTTTTATGGCTTTATGCTATCTTGATTATGGCTTTGTGCCAATTGTATTTACCAGTGGCTATGTGCCTATCATATTTATTGATGACTCTATCTCGATCATATTTACCCATGGCTATGTGTCGATTATATTACCATCGCTGATGGCTATGTGTCGAACTTATTACAATTACTGATGGCTTTGTGCCAATTATAATACCGCTATTGAAAGCCTAAAGTCGTATATATACTAGCATCTTTCCTGCGATTTCGGTTAGTGCTGCAACCGGTGCTAACATTGTAAGTGTAGGGATGGCGTGGGTGAGTTATTCCCCATAGGTAGTGCAGGGTTGGACGGAGGCAAATGCAGGGTTGGATGGGATAGTATGCATCCATGCATTCACACATTCTGTTTTGTTACTGAGATGGGCTAGGCCCAATTGATTCTGTTATGGGCTGTTACCCAAATGATATTGTAATGGACTTTGGCCCATGTATGCTCTGAATCGACTGCATCTTGTTATTGTTAAAGGTCTCGCCTAGCTCAATTTATTTTCTTTTTCAGATATCTTGATTGTTACTCTAGTAAGGGGATTACACACAGAGTTTTTGTAAACTCACCCCATTTATTAACTGTGCAGGTAATCCCCAGCGTTAGGTGGATCGGTGTCGCAGAGGGACTCAGAGACGACCAGACAACTGCATATATATTTTTATTTTGTTTATTTAGTTAAGCCCTTTGGTTTTTGATTTGGGTTGTAATAAGGTCTTTTTATTTTCTTAACTTTTTATTTGGAAAATTTATTTAGTATGTTTAATATTTGTTAGAAGTAGGACACGATTTTCCAAAACAATAACTGTTTTCAAACACTACATTTTCGCAACATTTTCGAAATGGTTTAGCGACTTAACTTAACATCACGTTTTCGTAAATCGGTTACTTTCAAAATTAGCTTCCGCAACCAAAAAAAAGAATTTTGGGAATAAAATTAATAATTTTTCAATGTACAACATTTTAAAAATAAACTAATGTAACTGGGATTTTACTCAAGATAGCCTTTTAAATAAGAAGGGTTTTTAATGAAAACATGGTTTTCGAAAAACACTTCAATGTGACACGCCAGATTTGGGCCTAACTTCTGGGCTGGGTTTAGGTTGTTACATCAATGATTTGATAAATACTCATGAACACCTGAAACGAATACAAGAAAAAAATGAAATTAAAATTTAACAAAAAAAATAGACGAAAATGAAAAGTTAACAATTTCACAAATAATGTCTTTTAAAACAGTCCCTAGCAACGATGCCAAAAACTTGGAACGACGGAAATGTGCAAGTGTACACAATCGTAACAAGTAATAAAATGACAAGTAAATGTCAAGTTATCATACCTACAGGGACTGTGAAAAGAATTATTTATGAATGTTGTTTAAAACACTTTGGTGAAGAAAAATATGTTGTTTGAATAGGGTGATTAAAAAGTAAAATTTTAAACTAAGTAAACTAAATAAATAAATCTCAAATGCAAGATTTCAAAATACGAGTTTTATCAAGATGACATAATTGTGTTAGATTAATTACATTTCTTATCTTAGAATTATAAAACTCATGTTTATATTGGTACAAATAAGTTCACGGCAACTCGGTAATTTGCTAACTTATGAACATACTCACCTACCAAAATCCATTCATCTCTTGGACATATCTCTATGTCAATTCAATCGATTAAACAAATCTTAATAGGCAAATATGTTATAGTAGATACATACTTATTAAATTGAAATAATCTCTTAAACATATTCCTATGTCAATTCAAACAATTAACTCAATTTAATAAGCATATAAAAGACTATGTGACGTAACAATGTATCCTTACCTTGAAACAGTTTAATCACAATAATCTTGCAAGCTATGCAAGGCAATTGTATCGTCAGATACTGTTGCTAATTTAACCCTCAGCTACCTTAGATGATAAAACATGCACTGATTAAGTACTGTTTCCATTAATTACAATTCCAATGCATTTAAATAATTAAATCATTAGTTACCTAACAATTGTAATGCAAGAATAACTTAGTCATGATTTTACTTAATCAAGCATCTTACCGAGGCCTATAACAACATAAACACAATTTTAACAATTTAAGCAAACAAAATGCAATCAACCTAACACAAATTAAATTTAAGCTAAATTGATTAAATTAACCATTCCAAAAACATAAATATTCATAGATATGTTCATCATAACAACAACAAAAATTAAAAAGATAGGGAACAAGAATCAAATCTGGTGTTTCTTCGTGGCTTGACTAGTTGCCCCGTTCTTCATTCTCTGTTGTCCTTGTTGACCAAAGCTGCTATGAAAACTTCAATGTTGCTCCAAAATGGCTGATGAAAACCCCTTTTCCAAGGAAATAAATCGGCAAGAGAGCAAGAGAATTTAGAATGGCAAAGAAGAGAGAAAGTGGAGAGAAGAAAGAAAAGATGTGAACGAATTGAGGTGTGTTTCAAATGATCACTTAAGGGGGTTTTTATAGCTGAATAGGGCTGCTAAAAATAGCTAAAATTAGCAGCCAAATAGCCCTCCCTTGGCCAGCCACACATGTGGCAAGTTTGATATTTCAAACTTGCTAAATTAAGCTGGCAAATCTAGAAAGCCACCATTTGTGGAGTGGTGTAAATGCTATTTGACCAAGTCTTCAAGATCCTCTTTGAAAGCTAAATAATCAGCCAATAAGCTGATTTGGGTCAGCACATGGGGCAGTTTTGGGCTGTGCATTACTTGGTCGATTCGGTTCACTCGGTTCGGCTCAACTAGACCACTTTTCATAATTTATTAAGCAAATTAAATTGAATATAAATTAAAATTAATTATATTATGAATTAATACACATAATTTTGGACCGTCTTAGGTTGAAAATTAATTCACCTTGATACTTCAGATTGCTTCTCAGTTTTGTGCTTCTAGTAGTGTCTATCGAGCCACTTTTCGCCCTTTGTGCAAATCTGTTGAAAATAACCAAAATTCATAAAAATTAATTAAAATTAAACATGTTCATATTTTAAGTACACTTTAATTCTTTTATAAAAATTAATTATTTTTCGATAGGAATTTTATCGTAACTACATGAATTTAAGTTAAAAAGAGAATGAAAAAGTGTGTAAATTTTTGTGTTTCCAACTATATGAGCGTATCCATTGATATTTCCAATAAATTCAACATGTAAAGTTCTGACATGGCTAAACTAAATTTGAAATGATTTGTTATCAAAGTGTACATGCAATATGAAATAATGTTATGAAAAACATATATAAATGAAAGAAATTAAATGATGAGCTCATCCATGTTTTTGGTATTATGTGAATTACTTGACTAACATACTTGTTTGAGTGTATATGATTAGGCAAATTTATCAATTTGTTGGAAATCATGTTATTGTATGCTTATTTGAATGAATGTAATTGGTAAGTTTAAATATTGTTATACAAGCTTACTAAGCATTAAATGCTTACTAGGTTTTCTTTTCTTTGTTTTATAGTGTTTAGAAGCTCGTTAAGGCTGCTGAACGGCCAAAGAATCATCACACTATCCTCCAGCTTGTTTTGGTATGAAAAGTAATCTTATTTTGACATAATGGCATGTATAGGTTAACTTGGCCAACATTGGCAAGTACATGGTTGTTTGTAATTTAGCCATTGGAATGGCTAATAATGGTTTGTTTTGGTATATTGTTATGAGGTTATATATGTCATTTTTAACATATATGTATGTGGTTGGTTAGATTCAATTAGAGTATCATCACAAGAAGGTAAGTTTGATCATATGAATATGTGAAACTATTTCATACATATTAATGATTTTTGTTTGATTTATATGACTTGAAATGGTTGGCAAATATATGCAAATGTTGTTATAGGTTGAAGGTTAAATTTTGGTGAGAAATAAGGCTAGGAAATGACCTTATTTTGTCTACATGGGTAGACACACAAGCATGTGTCTTGATCGTGTGTGACACACAGCCTGGCACATGGGTATGTGGTTTGGCCGTGTGTCCCCTACATCCTAAAAATTGAGAAACAAAATGCTCAGAATTGAGCACACCAATAGAGACATGGGTGTGTGTCTCAGCTGTGTGTGCTACATGGCCCAGAACATAGGCGTGTGTCTTAGCCGTGTGAAACCTGCACCTAATTTGTGAAAATTAAATTGACCACATGGCCTAGCACATGGGCGTCTTGCAGGCCGTGTGGCACAAGGCAGGGAGTTACATGGGTAAGGTCACGGGCTAGGACACGGCCGTGTGTCTCACATCAAATGCCCACAAGGCCTAAGACATGGGCATGTCACATGGCCATGTGAGCCACACAGCCTACACATACGGGCATGTGACCCCTGTATATAAGAAAAAATTTCTGAGTTCCCTATTTAGTCCCTACTTGATTCTAATATTTAAATTGGGCCTCGAGGGTCCATTCATGGGACAATATAATTAATTTTGAATATGAAAAGTAAATGACATGAATTATATGAAATTACTCTGTAAACTTCGGTAATGCTCTGTAACCCTATTCTGACGATAAATACGGATTAGGGGTGTTACATTTATTGATATCAGAGCTACAATTTCTTAGACTAACGTAGCAAGTATGAGTTTAGCTATACATGCCATTATATAACTTTTGATAGTGTGACATCCCCTGATCATTTTTAAATGTGTTTTTCAAATAGTAATGTCATCTAACCAAGCTAGAGCTGAATCTGAGAAAGCTGAGAGAAATACTCCAACTTCAGTTCAAAGAGCTATATCTAGTAGTAGACGGCCGAATTTGAAGGCCGTGGTGAGGAGGCAAAAGAAGCCTTCTTCCAAATGATGAATGAGTGGTTTATAGAATTCAAAAGAACAAATCCTCATGTATGACAACCTGCCCCTCCTGTTCCTTAGCTGGTTCCTGAGATGCCACAAGGTGCTAAACCTGTTAGAACTAGTAAGCCTTCGGTAAATAAAATATGTAAATATGGGGCAGAAGAATTTAAGGCTACTACTAAAGATGATCCGGAGAGTTCTAGATGAATTATCATGCACACCGGCTGAATGTTTGAAATGTGCAGTATCTTTACTAAAAGACACAACCTACCATTAGTGGAATACCATAACTTTTGTTGTTGTAACACTCCTCACCCGTATCCAATGCCGGGACAGGGCTCGAGGCGTTATCGACATTAAACATTCACAAACATACAAAACCGGGTCACCAAATTTGGCCCAAAATTAAAACTTTTCAAACACATGTATATCATCCCTTATATAGGCCTTCGAGGCCTAAAACATACATTGGGGCAGTTCGGGACAAAACTGAAAACATTCGATAAACTTTGGGCAACTTAATAATTTTCTAGCTTTGGAGAGTCACACGCCCGTGTGGGTGGGGCCGTGTGGCTTGGGACACGCCAGTGTCCTCAGCCTGTGTAACTCTATGTTTATGATGTCAGTAAAATAATTTATACCACACGGCCAGGCCACACGCCCGTGTGTGCTAGACCGTGTCCTCCACACGGTTGAGACACATGGCCGTGTCTCTGCCTGTGTAGCTAACAGTTAGGCTATTTTCCAAGCCCTATGTTGACCTTATTTTTCCCCATACTTTTACACATCATAGGCACAAATTATAACATCAATTTAATGTTTAATCACCTTTTAGTGAAATTCAATTAAATAATTTGCATGTGTTATACATGTGTTTATCACCCAACATTTAATCGCTACACATTCTATAATTGTCCATGTTTAATCATTATCATCTTAGTACCATGCCACACATTCACTCCATGGCCACGACCATCTCGAATGGTCCTTTGACATTCATCATGTACATGTGCCATATACTTCTCATACATAGCGAACAAGCATAATCACATAACCACATCACAAGACATTAACACATACCATGGACAAATAGACTTACAAGCCAAAATCATTATAAGCCACATCTCATAGATATATACAATGAATTAATATAAACCAACATCTTGGACAAAACATAAAAACACATATCAATAATTAAGTCCCTATACATGCCACTCACTTGAGGAAATTAAGTTTCAACAATACTCCAAAGATGGTAGCTTGATAGTGTGAGGTTGCCTCCGACGATCTCCAACCCCGACCCAACCTGAGGACTCTAGAAGAAATGGAAAGGAAGTAAGCTTTACGCCTAGTAAGTCCATATGAAAATAATAAGAATTATAACAACATGTTTCCTTAGGTAAAACAATTATAATTACACTTTCATTCATATTCTGGTCAAGTTGTTTACTCGATTCATAGTTGATAAATTATTTATATCTCAATCTACAGAACTCTAAATTAAGATTTGTAAATTTTTCCTAAAACCAGACTTATATATCTTCTTATCATAAAATTTTTAAAAATTTTGGTCCAGCCAATAAGTACAGTTTATTCTTTAAACTCTCCCCTATTTTGTTGTCTGATAGCTTTGACCTCCATCTACTAAAAATCAAATATCTCATAGTACGAGACTCAGATAATGTTCCCATCTATTTCTCTTGAAAATATACTCATTAAGGATTTTATTCATATGAATTTTAACTCATAATTATTTTTTTAAAATTTCTAGTGAATTTCCAAAGTTAAGACAGGGGAGTCTAAAATCACTCCAACTCTGTCTTACAAGAATTAAAATATCTCATAATACATATTTTTTTTCTTATATCATTTGCTTTATATTAAACTAGACTCATTAAGCTTTAATTTCATATATTATTCAGCCTCTAATTCTACTTTCAAAATTTATGGTGATTTTTCAAAGTTGGGCTACTGCTGCTGTTCAACACTGTTTCGGTGCAAAATCACAATAGCTATCATAATTTCATTGTCACATTGATCATGGACTCATTATTTCATAAATACCATATTCAATTACATAATGTAAATTAACATGATATTGCAACACATGATGAAGGCGAGGAATGTTTGGCTTTGTTAAAAGCTAAAACAAAGGGATTCACTTAGGAAGTTCCGCTGGAATCATTAGAGTTATTATCTCGGGAGTACACACAACCAAAAGTGTTGATTGAAGAGCCAGGTAAATTGGAGCAGAAGATTTTGTCTCCTCATTTGAAATATGACTATTTGGGTCTGTCTTCGACTTTACCTGTCATTATTTCAGTTGAGTTCACCAAAGATCAAGAAGAAGAGGCACTTGTGATTTTGGAAAGGCACAAGAAGGGTACTGGATGGATTATTTCACATATTCGAGTCATGGATTGGAGGATTTGTAGGAATTATAGGAAGTTAAACAAGGCCACCAGTGATAAACATGTTAATTTCCATAATTTTTTGTGTTTAATTTGGTTTATTTTTTAACTGAACCCTGCTAATTAAGTGCTTTAATGATTTAGTCTTGTCAGGGATGCAATTAGTCAAAAACAAGCTAAAAACGGCCAATTTGAAAGACAATCATTGAAATGAGGCCAAATCAAAAAGGTGGAGGAAGCCAAGGACACACCAAATTTTTTGACTTTGTAAAAGCCAAAAATAGGAAAATCTTATTTTACTTTATTTTATTTTTATTTTTGATTTTATATTAAATTAGTTTAGGCTAAATTTAGTAAACCCCATGTGTATATAAATAGGGGGTTTATGTTCTTAGGAAATCATCCATTAATTTTGTATTCCTATTTCCATTTGGAATTGAACTGTTTCCTTTTCTCTTTCAATTAAACGTGGGAATTTTGTTCATTTCATTTCAATTTCTTTGTTCTTTATAAATTCGTCCAATTGCCTTCCAAGCCCTTTTATTCCCTAATTTCTTCCATTATCATATAAATTCAATCACCTTCCACAACTTACAAGCATGAATAAATTCATGCTTCACTAAATTTCATCTTAGCTTTAGGCCAGTGTTCTTTTCGGCCGGGAATCGTGAGATACGAATTCGTGTTAAAATCTATCCAATCGGTATTCATTCTTTTCCTAAGTACCAGGATTGACAACTCATCCCTTAAGGTTAACTCAATTACAAGTCAAAAAGTAAGCATTGGGTTGGAGTCGTGTTAGCTGATAGTTGGAGGAACGAGTCAGCCGTGCTGTATTCGGATCTCCGAGAACAAATCAAGGAAGAAGTGATCGAATTTAAACGACCCACATGGTTGAGGCCATTAATTCGAGTTGGGTTCTTCAGAATGCAAGACTGCCAAAATCTTGAATTGGGAATGCTTGTGTCTTGGTTAGATAATCGGTAAGGGTTGGTTTGCAGGTCGTATTGGAACCAGCTACTAGAGGAGGAATTGGTGGTTAGGACATTATTAATTGTTATAAACAGCTTATCGTTTGGAGGAGAAGATTAATTTTCGAGGACCGATTCTTGATACAAAATTTACCGAGTCTAAGGCAAAGGCTTATTTTATCTGCTGCAAAATTTTGAATTTATTTTCTAATTTTTTTAATTAATTATTTATGTTGTTTCAATTATCTAGTTTCTAAACATTTCAAAAACCTGCGATTTACTTTTATTTCTAATTTTTGTAGGTACGATTGGAGTCATGGGCATGACTATTGCCACGACCTTCGAGAAGACAAACAAGCTGATCATAAGCTATACACAGAAGTTGATTATAGCATTCAATCCCTGTGGACTCGACGCTACTACCACTCTTACTACTAACTAGAGTTATTTTGTAGGAATTATATTTGGTGGTTTTGACGCCCATCAACCAAGAAAGGTTATTACGAGTTTTCTTTCCCTAATAAGATGTTGGACAGATTTGATAGGAAAGAATATGATTACTTCCTAGATGATTATGGTTTGTATGACAAATGGCCATTTGACACCACCATGGTCAATGATGATCTTAAATAAAATGGAGGGAGTTCTCTTCACTTTCTCTATCATTATTTTATATTTTTAGTTTTTTTCCTCATTTGAATAAAATGGTAGACTTAGATAAAATTTTCTTTAGTTCATTACATTATTTAAAACTCTGTCTAGGAGATTGGGACTTAAGCGGGACCATCCGTGACCCCTCTAGTCTTTCCTGGGAGTTTAATTTAATGTAATTTTTCAAAAAAATATTTTTCTAAGTATCCCAAAGAATTTAAGTGTTTGCTTTGTTAAATAAAGCATCAACTTTTAACCCAAGCACTAATTTCTTTGAGTTTTTCTTTTATTTTCAGTATAAGAGCTTAGGATCCAAAAATGAGCTGCCATTGTGCTCAAGACACTACTAAGAAGGGAAATATTCAACCCTTTTCCATACAAACCTATAGCCCTTACCTTACACCACCACCACTCCCAAGTAGCCTAAAAGTGCATCTCACTTAACCCCTTAATGTTGCAGCCCTTAACTCCCTGAATCACCACCCCAAACACCTTCATTTGAAGTCACCAACTACTGCACTATCCTTAAAACTGCCACCCTTTTCAACTCTAAACCTTACCCTCAACTACTTACCCACCTGCCCAAAACTAAAACCACCGTTAACAAATTTCCTAAGTTTGACGCTGAGAGTCCCTTTATTTAGCACCATTCCATGAAGTGAACAGTTTGGTATAATGGCTATGCTGCAACACATGTAGTTACAGTAACAAGATTACTGGAGATACTCAATAATACGGGATGACTCAATCAAAGATGAATTTAAAATATATATTTCATAACCTGTTTATTTTTTAGCATGAATTTCCAGACTTTATACTTGAACCATGGACTCTACTGTCGAGGAAGGAAAAAGATGAGTCAGATTCTGAGGGATTTGCAAAAAAATAAAAAAGGGGGATATTTACTTTATTTCATTTTCTTTCTTAGGTTATTTAATGTTTTAGGATTAGGTTCTATTATGATTTTTATTTTTTGCATAATAAAACAAGATGTGGAAATAATAAATAAAAATGAACAAGTTGCAAAGTACAAAGTGTGGCAATAGATATATACATGTCTAGGAATGGATTTAGAGAGAGTTTGGTACTTAAGCAGTCAAATTAACTTACCTCCTCTTTTTGGACTCCCACCTGGTGTATAGTATCTATTCACTTTTAAAATTGAAGACATTGTTCGTCTTAAGTAGGGGAACCGAAAAGTTGAAATTATTTCCACTTAGAATAAAATTTTCTTTCAGTTATGATTAGGTCATATTTTGTTTAATAATTTGAAATGTTGTTAAGTATGCTAAACTTCAGTATAAATAAAGTTCGATTATTTCAATAATTGTTATGTTAGCCTAATAATGACATAAATGTATTTTTAATAAAGCATGCAAGTCATACCATAAAATTTTAGTTCCTTAGGAAAGTTAGGCATGCATGAAAGTTTAAGTCTTTAGAATTGACTTAGTAGTTTCTTGAGGTGAAATCCTAGGAAGCATGGAGCATTGAAAATGATTTAGGCAATTGTTGTTTAGACCGTTTGAGCCTTTCAAGCCAACCATGATGAAATTTTTATCCTTTGAAACCTAACTTTGAGACTATATAGCCTAATTTTATTTCAACCCTTGCAAATTTAGCCATCACTTCTCTCTTAACTATCTTAAAATTGTCTCAAACATTGGACTCAGTACTATTCAAAGTATTCTTTGAAAATAAGTTTGGGGGAGTTGAAAAGAAGTATCAAATGCTCTAAATAAATTATAGTACATACAGTAAAATGCTCGAATAAAAAAAAAGAGAGAAGAGAATGAGTTCTTAAAATAAGATGTACAAAAGAGCATGTGAAAGCAAAGAAAGTTGATGTATTGAAGGTAATTATTTCGAAGGTCTGATACAAGCTGAGTCTAGGGATTTTAGCCTAAATTTATCTATCTTTTACCTACCCCTAAGCCTAGCCATGTTACAACCTTATTAAAGACCTATTGATTCAAGTTCCAATGCTACCTACATTAGTGGAGAGAAATTGCTACGTGAAACATATGAAGGCATAAGTTAAACTTAAAGATTGCAGCTTAATCTTGAATAAGGGAATAAAATTAAATTGGTAAGGGTTAACATGACTTTATTAGGAAACATTTAGTCTAATTTTTGCCTATCATAAGAATGAATGAGATTAATTTGAATGATATGTATACTTAGATAGCATAAATATCGAATTTCTTATTCTTGAGCATAAGTATACCAAATTCATGATTGTTGGGAAGAATATCGTTCTAAAGGAGTTTTTCAAAGCTGTATTCGAAAACTTATTTCAAAATTTGTCATTACTCGGGACGAGCAATGAATTAAGTTTGGGGGTGTGGAAACACGAAAATTTACACACTTTTTCATCCCTTTTTAACTTAAATTCATGTAGTTTCGATCAAATTCCTATCGAAAAATAATTAAAGTGTACTTAAAATATTAACATGTTGAATTTTAATTAATTTTATAACTAATTTTGATGAATTTTGGTTATTTTCGACAGATTTGCACAAATGGCGAAAAGTGGCTCGGTAAACACTACTAGAAGCACAAAACCGAGAAGCAATCTGAAGTATCAAGGCGAATTAATTTTCAGCCTAAGACAGTCCAAAATTATGTGTATTAATTCATAATATAATTAATTTTAAGTTATATCCAATTTAATTTGGGTTAATAAATTATTATTAATAAATTATGAAAAGTGGTCCAGTTGAGCCGAACCAAGTGAACCGAACCGACCAAGTAATGGACAGCCCAAAACCGCACCATGTGCTGACCCAAATCAGCTTATTGGATGATTATTTAGCTTGCAAAGAGGCCCTTTAAGACTTGTTCAAATAGCATTCAAACCCCTCCACAAATGGTGGCTTTCTAGATTTGCCCCAAGCTTATTTTAGCAAGTTTGAAATCATCAAACTTGCCACATGTGTAGCCAGCCAAGGGAGGGCTATTTGGCTGCTAATTTTAGCTATTTTTAGCAGCCCTATTCAGCTATAAAAACCCCCTTAAGTGATCATTTGAAACACACCTCAATTCGTTCACATCTTTTCTTTCTTCTCTCCACTTTCTCTCTTCTTTGCCATTCTAAATTCTCTTGCTCTCTTGCCGATTTCTTCCCTTGAAAAGTGGTGTTCATCATCCATTTTGGAGAAATATTGAAGTGTTCATAGCAGCTTTGGTCGACGAGGACAACAGAGAATGAAGAACGGGGCAACTTGTCAAGCCATAGAGAAACACCAGATTTGATTCTTTTTCCCTATCTTTTTAATTTTTGTTGTTGTTATGATGAACATATCTATGAATATTTATGTTTTTGGAATGGTTAATTTAATCAATTTAGCTTAAATTTAATTTGTGTTAGGTTGATTGCATTTTGTTTGCTTAAATTGTTAAAATTGTCTTTATGTTGTTATAGGCCTCGGTAAGATGCTCGATTAAGTAAAATCATGACTAAGTTATTCTTGCATTACAATTGTTAGGTAACTAATGATTTAATTATTTAAATGGATTGAAATTGTAATTAATGGACACAGTACTTAATGTGCATGTTTAATCATCTAAGGTAGCTGAGGGTTAAATTAGCAACGGTATCTGACGATACAATTGCCTTGCATAACTTGCAAGATTATTGTGATTAAACTCTTTTAAGGTAATGATACTTTGTTACCTCACAGAGTCCTTTATGTGCTTATTAAATCAAGTTAATTGTTTGAATTGACACAGGGATATGTTTAAGAGATTATTTCAATTTAATAAGTATGTATGTACTATAACATATTTGCCTATTAAGATTTGTTTAATCGATTGAATTAACATAGAGATATGTACAAGAGATGAATGGATTTTGGTAGGTGAGTATGTTCATAAGCTAGCAAATTACCGAGTTGCCGTGAATTTTTTAATAACAATATAAACATGAGTTTAATAATTCTAAGATAAAAAAATGTAATTAATCTAACACAATTATGTCATTTTGATAAAACTCGTATTTTGAAACCTTGCATTTGAGATTTATTTATTTAGTTTACTTAGTTTAAAATCTTACTTTTTAATCACCCTCTTCAAACAACAAATTTTTCTTCACCAAAGTGTTTTAAACAGCATTCATAAATAATTCTTTTCACAGTCCCTGTGGGTATGATAACTTGACATTTACTTGTCACTTTATTACTTGTTTCGATTGTGTACAGTTGCACATTTTTGTCATTCCAATAGTACGCTTTAGTGTACACTACTATAATTCGTCAATTTAATTCCAGGGGTACCCAATTAGGGCACAAACTTGGGAAGCACACTCTCGAGCCTTGTAATGGGAAGCTCACACAAAGTCATTTCAGAAAGCTCATAAAGGGCCTATTGGGGAGCTTATCCGAGCTATATAACGGAAAGCTCATAAGAGCCATAATTGGGAAGTTTACAAAGAACTTATCGAGAAGTTTACAAAAAACCTTATCGGGAAGCTCTGAATAGTCAATATTGGGAAATTCAAGTGAGCACTATCGACAAGCTCACAAAGAGCAAATTTAACGGAAAACTCATGTGAAGCCTTTAATCAGGATGCTCATAAGAGCTAAGGTGTGTCCACAACAAATGTAGGATCACAACCTATCGGGACGCTTCGTAGAGCTATAACGGAAAGCTCACAAGAACCATATAACAGGAAGCTCGAGAGGGCTTATAACGGGACGCTCATAAGAGCTATAGTGTGTTTGCAACATATGCTTAATCACAACCAATACGGAAATCCTGTATCCATCGACTTTCATTTATTCAAACGGGATTTGACGTTCATTAGGCATTATCAGATATTCAATCAATTTAATATACATGGCAATTATACAATTCACATATAGAACATTTAATTTAAACATATAAATGTACACAATTTAGTTTCACGAACTTACCTCGATACTTATTCATACACGCAATCTACTAATCTGAAACTTTTTGTTTTCCTCGATCCAACTCAGTATTAGGTCTTTCAAGATCTATATAAATGAATTTAACATCAATTTAATCCATTTCAATCTCAATTTAATTCAATTCACATCCTAAGAAAAATTACTATTTTGCCCCTATACTTTTGACAAATGACGATTTCGTCCCTAGGCTCGAAAATTGAAATTCATGCACCTTAATCTTATTCCAAGCCTAACCGAAATGTAACACCCCAAACCTAGCCTAGACATTATAGCCAAATCTGGTGATGTTACATGAAATGGGTTTTGAAAACGAAGTTGTCTCGTCAGAGCATTACCATTTTATAATTCCCAAGTTTAATCGAAAACACCGTTTAATTAATCATTTTATCAAAACTTAATACAACGAAAGTTTATCAAACCAACATATTTTAGAAATTTGATTTGTAATTTTAGGAAAATCCCGTTTGTGTGTAAAATCCTTTTCTGTAAGCAATTTATCAAGCATGCAAAATAACGAGTGATCAAATCCACAACCAAGTTAAAAACCAATAGTCCAAATAGTCCCCAAAAATTACAACTCTCAAAACAGTCCAAAATTTAAATTACCCAAAATATTAAGTTTTAGCAATTTTACGATAAAGTGGCCACCGCTGAGTCTCTACTCACTGGTCCGCCTAAGACTGTGGATTACCTGACAGAACAGACAAAAGGATGTGAGTTTACGTAAACTCAGTGTGTAACCCAACAGAATTAAGCATGCAAGCATACAATCATCATGTACATAACCAGAAACAGATACAGATATGGACTTATGTCATTTTCAGGTACAGTAACAAAATCAGTTACAGATATGCAAAATCCTACCCCCATCCTCTACACACCATCTCCGACCATCCCATCACACCATGTGGGGTTAAAAACACCCACCCATCCCTACACACCACGGTGTTCCATTAAGACACATATTACACAGAATATGCTGCCAAGCTATCAGAAAATAGGCGTCTAATGTTGTTCAAAATACTTCCTCAAAACAGATGCAGAGTACAATAAGCAGATAAAACATGTTTAACATGCTTATATAAACAGATTACAGATACACATAACATAAACATGCTCAGTACAATAATTAAGTCTAATAGATCATATCATTTTAGGGTTTACTTAGCCTTTACAGACCCTATGGTAGACCCACAGTCAATTAAGACGACCCATGCAACCCTACGGAGTATTTAAGTATTATGGTCCCACATGCTCGTGTGGCTTGCCTGTGTGGGCCCACACGCTCGTGTGGCCCATACACCTAGATTGGCCTTGCTCATGTGGCCCACACAGCCTAGCCCATAATCCACACGCCCGTGTGACATGCCAGTGTGGGCCCACACGCTCGTGTGGCCCATACGGCCACACTCGAGCCACTATACAGCTGTGTGCTACACACGACCACGCCTTCGTCGACTACACGGCCGTGTCTTGCACATGGCTTACAACACGGGTGACCACACGCCCGTGTGGCATTGACAAAATAGTTTTTTGGCTTTTGTTAAAACCTCATTTTTTGCGTTTCGGGTACACACCTGGTATCGATTCGATGCGAAAACTATCCTGAGCCTTTCAAGACCTAAAAATTGACATTTTAGAGCCTAAAATTAGTAACACTAGTGAGACTCAATTGAAATTATTTCACAATCAAACCCTTACAACATCACCAAAAGCCCGTAAAAACTTACTATTTGAACCAAAACCTTAAACGCTTAAATCGTTGCAGGAGCCTCAGCCGAATCTTGTCCTTCGCCTAAATCGAAAGTAACAAAAACAAACCCTTCATCAATCACTAAGCCGAATAACGTTAAGATTTAACAAAACTAGACTTACCAAATGAGCACAATCAAAATTTGCGCAAAAGAATCGAATTGAAAAGTCAATAAGGGTAGAGAAGAGAAGAAAACAAATAAACAGAGAAGAGGAGGGAACTGGAACGTCAAAGGGAAGAAGAATTTTTGGGAAAAACAAAACAAAACAAAATAAATCCAATTTGATATTCCCTAACTTCCCACTACCCCCCAATCTCAACCACCTCAGAATTTTGATTCCACTTCGAACACAAGACCTCTAACACTCCAAAACCCTTACCACTCGAGCCAGCAAGCTCATTTTGATATGAGATTACAGGCAATTTAATATAAGCCCACAAAAAAAGGTAGGGCTTAGATCCAAAAAATAACAAAATTTGCCAAAGCCAAGGCTTGAACTTGGGACCTCTCACAAACACCCAGAACACTCAACCACTGAAACAAATACTGATTTTTGTGTAAAAAAAACAAAAAAAATAATTTAGGGCGTTAGATGAAATTTTCATATAACTTTTACAGCACATGTACTTCACAAAATTCAAAATTTTTCCACAACTTTTACATCTTTTCAATTTAGTCCCTACATTATAATTTCATCAAAATTTTATTTGTAAAAGTTTTTTATCTATCAATAACCTTTCATTTTCTACCATAAATTTCAAAATTTCAGCATATTCATCCATGGCAAAATTTTGATACTTTGATAACTTTTCAAATTAATCCCAAAATAGATAGTTAAGCTATCCCGGTCTCAAAAATATAAAAACTACTAAAACCATGACAAGAAAACATACCTAATTAAGCTTGATTAGTTTCCTTTCTCTCTCCTAGGGTTTCTATGGAATTTTTGGGGATGAAGATGATATAAAATGTTAATATTTCTATTTAATTATTTATCATCCATTAGTTTTCCCACTTTCTAATTTAGTCCTTACCTTTTTCTAATTTTCCATGGATAATTCATCAAAAATATCTACTAACTTTTCTATAATGGTCTAATTACCATATAAGGACCTCTTATTTTGAATGTCATAGCTAATTGATCCTTTTAGTTTCTAGAACTCAACTTTTTCATTTTATGCAATTTGGTCCTTTCCATAATTAAACACATAATCGGTAAAATTTTCTTATCAGAATTTTCATATGACATTCCTATCATAATGTAAACCATGTAATAATATTAAAATATATTTTCTTTCCAACTCGAATTTGTGGTCCCGAAACCACTGTTCCGATTTCACTAAAAATGGGTTTTTACAAGTTCGAGGAGACGAAAGATCTTAGAGATAATTGCCTATCATTGCGGATTGGAAATCTGACAAGTGTGGTAGATAAAGGAATGGGAGATGTACAACTTTATTTTGATAATTTAAGATTATTTTAAAAGAAGTTTCAAAAGAAACTTGATTTATGTTGTATGTTTATTTAAAGACAACTTGACTGTGACTTTTAATAATAGTATTGCAATATTTAGAAATCATAAACTTATTTGTAATAAATGGATGTCAAATAGTCTCTATTTTATCAAAGCAAAGATGTACACACTACTTGGAACTAAAATTTTGAATAAAAGACTTAAAACTTCTCACTCTAATGAGGCATTATCATATTAACCAAGAAAGATTCAAAAGACTTGTAAAATATGACACCTTAAGTTTGCTTAAGGAAGTTGATCTTTCACAATAAGAATCTTGCTTGGAAGGTAAGATGACTAAGTGATTTTTTAATGCAAAAAGAACGAGGGCGCTGAAACCCTTAGAACTTATACATGCTGGCGTATGTGACACCATAAACGTCAGTAGAAGAGGTGGTTACGAGTTTTATGTAACCTTTATTGATGATTACTCCAGATATAGGTAAATGTGCCTAATGCACCACAATAGTGTAAACTTTGACAAATACAATGAGTTTTGTGCGAAAGTAGAGAAACAACTTGGTTAACCTATAAAAGCATTTTGCTCTGATATAAATGAGGAATATTTATCATATGGGTTCTTAGGGTATCTCTTAGAGAATGAGATTACATCCTAATTAACCACACTAGACACTCTACAACATAATTGTAACACCCGGGTATCTTTATTAACTTGAAATCTAACGACAATTAGGACTAAATTGAAGGAATTAGCAAATTGTCAAACTCCTTTAGGAAATTCAAAAATTTTAGTGGCCAAATTTCAGTTTGAATTCTGTTTTAGTAAGGGTGGTACTGGTTGGTTCCTTAGTCGGAGGCAAAATTATTAAGGATTGAGGGTTGAGATGGTCTGTGAAGACCGTGCTTAAATAGTATATATATAGATGTGTGAGGAGACAGAATTTTTTGAATTCTATCTACAAATCTTTTTCTTTCCATAACATCATCTTCTTTAAACATACTGAAGAAGAAGAGGATATAGTTGAAGGAAGCTCTATATGTCGTAAAAGACGAGAGAGTTGAAGTCTGATAGTAGAAAAATTTAGAAACTAGTAAGCTTTCTTACCTCTCTGTACTTATAGGTTGAAGAAAGGGTAAAGTAGTAACTCTTAAATGTTCTTAGATAATTCTGGATTCTGGGTTTTAAAAGGGTTAAACACCTTTAGTTTTACCAATAAATGGTTATCATGCTTAGCTACCAAGACAATGGAGGCTTTGGTGTTTGGACAATCTAAGCTGTCAGCGATAAAGGAAGCAATGTGAGTTTCTATACCATGCCTTTTGGATGATAAATGATGTTATGTGACCTTGCATATACCACAACGATGACGTACTAAGGTTGCTTAAGTTATGGTGTGCATGGATTTGAAGAAAGAGTAGGTTATGTGTGTGAGCTTTCACCAGTTGCCTGTTGGTTGTTTTATGGTAGATAGTTGATGATAGATAGACTAGCATAATGTATGTTCAATGATAATTTGTATGATATGCTTGAGTATTGTATGCATGTTGCGAAGGAAAATTATTGACAAGAGAGATGAAGTTAGGATTGGGAATGGGAATTTCTTTCAGATACCACCATACGGTGTTGCTAAGTGCAAACTATGATGTGTGAAGCTCTAAGCCATATGTAATGGACACTATGATGTTCAAGCATCAAGGTTAGGAATGGCGAAATAGAGGAATGGGTGGAAGAATAAGGACAAATGGAATTCCTATTAGATACCATCATATGGTGTTGTTGAGTTCAAACCGTGGTGTGTGAAGCTTCGGGCCTTGTGGAGGGCACACTTCAGTGTTCGAGGATCAAGGTAGATATGAGATGGATTGATATCAATATATATTAGGTTCTAATAGCAATACCACAATAGTGGTCAACAGGCTCTATGGGGTGACATTGTAATGGCGATAAGGTCCTATGAGGTGACACCTCAAAAGGGATCTAACGTGTAAGACCATAGCTCAACTATGATGACCAAGGTAGTCTACTAGGACAGTAAACATAGGGAACTCCACCAGGATGTTAAACATGGGAAGCACAACTGGAAAGTTCGTAGTCAAGGGTGAAAGTAGAGTTCATGGTGTGACTGGTACGATAAGTCAGAAGAATGAATGAGTTTGGTGTATTTGAGGAACACATACCATTAGGATAATGAGAGACTTCATAAAAGGCGATGATGAATGAGGCCAAGGTTGCGCCTCAACCCTAAATAGGATGAAAAAAAGGAAGAGACTCCCTAAATAAGGGGATATACATAATGTAAGTCAACACTAGTTCGTTAACCCGTCTTAAAATGTAGTAGTTAATTCGAGTCAAATTTGTACTTAAGGAGCTTGTTTTCTAAGCAATTAGGATTTTAATCTACGTTTTCAGTATTTAGGCCTTAGGATAGAAAGTTAACAAAAATAAGTATTTTTAACACATTTTGTAGGTATTATGACCCAATAGGCCAACAAGGGCCTTAGGTTATTCTAATTGGTTTAAGTTAGTGTGTAGGATGGAGATATAAATGCCCAATTGACATGGAAGTAGTGGTCGAGTGATACGCAAGCTTTGCGAGACGTCAAAGTAATAAAAGAATGACACAAGGTAGTATTTGGGTGTCGTGTTGCGCCACGCAAGGGGTGTGGCGCGACACAAGTCCAATGTGCTACCCAAGTATTTCAATGTTATTTTCATCCGTGTAATCAAACTTATAAGAAAACTTAGGCATGTCGAAGACCTAATTTGGGCTTCTAACACCTTTATAAATAAGAAACTAGGGTCTGAATGTAATCAAGTCATCCTAGATTCCATCAAAATGTAACAGCCCTTACCAGTATCCGACATCAGGATAGGGTTCGAGGTGTTACCGGACTCAAACATAAACATTCATACAAAACCGGGCCATAAAATTTTTTCCAAGTTAAAACCATTCTTACACAAGCATATTGTCCTTTATAAGGGCCCACGAGGCCCAAAACATACATTGAGTGTGGTTTGGGACTAAACCAAGAACTTTTGAAACTTTTGCGACACTTAGAAAATTTTCTTGTTTTAGAGGGTCACACGCCCGTGTGGCTTGACACACGCCCGTGTAACTCTCTGTTTATGACGTCATCAACACAATTAGGGTCACACGCCCAAGTCACACGTCCGTGTGCTTAGGCTGTGTGGCGAATTAAATTCTAAAAAATCAGGTGCAAACTTCACACGACCTGGGCACACGCCCATATCCTAAGGCTGTGTCCTTCACACGGCTGAGACACACGACAGTGTCTCTGGCCATGTGTTTGCAATTGGACAATTTTTTTACCTAATTAGGGTGCAGGGAACACACGATCGAACCATACGCCCATGAGGCAGACCGTGTGTCACACACGGTTTAGACACATGCACGTGTGCCTACCTGTGTGGACAACTTTGAGGCTATTTTCCAAGCCTTTTGTCACCCTCAATAACATATGCATAGTTAAACATCTCAATCACATCCTACATGGCATAAATGGGCACTTACACATTCATAAACATGGCTCATGCATATTAACTTCCTATGAATTTATGCTAGCTTAAGGCTTCATATTTTATTTAGACCAAGCTTACCAAATCACATGCTGTAACACCCCAAACCCGACCTAGACGTTATGGCCAAATCTGCGGTGTCACACTAGATTATGTTTTGGAGAGCGAAGTTTCATTGTAAAGTCTGTTTTGTATTAAAACTCCATTGTGGTCTTTAAGAATAGTTAATATATTTTGTTTGTTGTTAGAACATAGGTTGGTTTAGCAAAATATATGTCATATTAAATTGTTATTCCATTTGAAAAACATTGTTCGCTGCGGAAGCTTTTAAAATGAGTTGCATAACGTGGTAGTTGAAAATCATTTATCTTTTAAAAACTCGAGTCCTAATGCTAACAGATATAAACCAATTTACATAAGTCCCCAATTAAAAATAAAACTTAAAGCGGCCTTATTACATAAAATTTACCCAAATAAAACTACTTTTACTAAAAAGTCAAATAC
The DNA here is from genome assembly GCA_025698465.1 of Gossypium longicalyx. Classification (NCBI taxonomy): domain Eukaryota; kingdom Viridiplantae; phylum Streptophyta; class Magnoliopsida; order Malvales; family Malvaceae; genus Gossypium; species Gossypium longicalyx. Next base: position 53,209,594 of record CM046995.1, read on the forward strand.
GAAAACATAAATAGTGGTATGGCCATCTTCGAGTCACTCGCAGCATCGACCTACCTAAGGATTACCTACGCAGATAAGTAGTAGAGAGAGTTTATGAAAACTCAGTGTGTAATCCCTATTTATCGAACAGTAAATCATGCAGTGTAAAACAATCTGGGATTAAGCCCTTATCAGTGGCAGTATCAGTGTGGGCCTTAGCCCATTACAGTAACAGTATCATATATGCATACAGAGATCCTACCCATCCATCCTCTACACTCCACTCCGTCCAGCCCTACACTCCATGTGGGGATAAAATTGACCCACCCATAGTATAGCATCAGTTGCGGCACTAACAGTATTTGCAGAAAAGCTGCCAGTAATAGGCTTATAGCCTTTCAATACACTTCCTCCAATATCATATATCCCACCCCATGCAATGCAACATAATATAAATGTACATACAATAAAAATGGCATGCCCAAACAGTCATACATCACATAGGGGTATATCCGTCATTTATCTCATAGGGGAATAACAATCATATTATAAATTAGGGTCTAGGTATACTTACCAACCCAACAGTAGGTCCACAGCCGTCTCAGACGACCCATGCAACCTTAACAGTTAAACAGTGAAAATGGGCCCAAACCCATAATACGGCCCATGTGGGCCCACACGCTTGTGTGGCCCAATAAGACCAAATAATGGCCTTGGCCATGCAAACTACACAGTCGCCCAATAATCTCCACACATCTATGCGGTTTCCCATGCGGGGCCCACGAGCCCGTGGACCCACATGGCCCATTTTGACCCAACATGGCCCAAAACAGCCTAAACCCATGAGGTCATTCATGGTGGCCTCTACTATTAAACACACACGTTTATGAGTTCGATTCACCATACGAGCGAGCGCACGCTTGTGTAGCGTCTGTGAACATGCCTTCTGGCTTTTGCTGTTTAACAAACTTTGCAGTGTGATTACACACCTGTTATGAATCTGGAGTTAATCCACACTCCAACACTTTTATGCCTGAAGGACAAATAATGCGATAACTAATCAGTTACTTAACTTATGTCTCGATTGGAAATTAACGGAGTTCTAAAACAATCATAATCTCTTACCCAAAAGCCAACAGTAATCGTACCCTTGATTCACAAGGGGTGTGTCAATCAACTTCAATCACCACCTACACAAAAATACCACCTTTCTATATCAGACTCACATTTGAAGCATAATAACATCATAACCGTACCAAACTTACCACAACGACCAAGCAGAAAACAGATTAATGAAGTAACGCACACAAAAGCACGTAAAAGGATTGATCTAAAACATAGAGGAGATAGTCAGCATGAAGAGGGAAAGTTAAAAGATGGATCAACAAAGTGAAACAAACTGAAAGGGGAAGAAAAGCTTACCCAACAATATTCAGCCAGCATAAGAACACCAATGTGGGAGACGAGAGCCGTCGCCTAACCCAATTGATCACACCACCTTTGCCAAACGAGAGTAGAATCGAAGTAAGATGAGTATTCGGTCAAGGTACTAATAATGAAAATAAGGGAAAAAGAGAGAAGGACAAGTGAAAAGGAGAAACAAAGAAAGTGCACTCGGTCAAGGAGGAATCGTTGGAGAGAGGGAGAGGATGAAAGGAGGATATTCGACCAAAGAAAATTGACACGGAAAAGAGAATAAGAGCACAAGAGACCAATGATCAAAACGTCAAAAGAGAACAATCCCAAAAATGCCTAAAATGAAAAGGCAACAATTCTCAACAAGGAAAAAAAGAGCCGAAAACCAAACAATGACAACCCTAGCCTTTTTTTCAAAAACCGCAAATTGCCAGAAGTGAGAGTCCACATTCGGCACACTCACTACCATCCCATTTAAACTCCTCATTTCACTCCCTCAATCACTCCTAATATCTCTCAACCTTATCCCACTCCCCCAAATCCCTACCAACCGAAACTTCTTCCACCCAATCCCTAAAATTTGGCCACACTCCTCACACTTCTCTAACACCTCAATTTCAGTCCCACTACAACACCTTTCCAACATCAGGAGCAAAAGAAAAACAAAATACCCTTTATGTCCTATTAGGATTCGAACCTCAGATCCCCTTAACACTCCATACATCACTAACCCATAGACCAACACACTTTTTATGACATTTCCTTCCCGTATATATTTAAGAACCTTAATAACAAAAGACAGGGTTTATTCAAGCCAAAATCAGAATTTTGTACAAGCCAAGGGTCGAACTCAGGACTTCTCTAACACTTCCTAGGTCACTCAACCACTGAAGCAGGCATGAATTTATGCAACACAACATACAAAATAAACATCTCAATTTTTGGGGCGTTACACATGCAATATGTAACATCAATTTACTTCTATTTTATACATTCATGCCTTAGTTGTTATTATGCCATTTACTCATAATTCCATCATCAAACATCCATGATCATATTCACAATTCATCCATGCCAAATGCATTTAACCACATCATGAGTGACCATAGCACATGCATGTATATATGAATAGGATTACATCTCCAATTAATATGGGCCATATCTCATGGCCATATGCAAAATTAATCATCAAATCATTATAAGCCAACACATTTGGCTAAACCAATATGACATACAACAAAAAGAACAAGTCCCCATACATGCCATACTCAAAATACTTGAATTCACGATACCCAAAAAATTAGTTTGATAGTGTGAATCGAGCTCCGGTGTCCCTCGATCCTTGAGCTAGCTTGGCGATACTATAAGAAATTGGAAAAGAGAGGGGAGTAAGCATAAAGCTTAGAAAGTTCACATGCAAATAAATAGCAACATAAGCATGAATATTATACAATTAACATAACATAATTTACATATATGTCATCATAGTTACATAGGCATAACTTACTCATTCTCAATCTTACCAAAAGTTCATCACATACCGAGCTCATTCATATGAGTTTTTCGTACATACCTGTGCCAACTCGTAAAACATTCTCATATTTCCTCATCATTGACTTACTTGTTGCATATCTCACGGATTTACTCGTTCAACACTTGGAATACTATCAGATACACAGAAAGTTTGCACATAAGTGCCACATACGTAGCCAATGCTACCTCATATCTCATATCACACATTGCTCACTCTCGAGCTAATCACGGGCCTGCTCACACAAGCTGACGGTCAGGACGTAACTGCACGGGCTGCTCACACAAGCTGACAGGTACCCGCAACACATGTCGGGCTACCTAGCCACCGGTAGGACGTACATGACTAGCACCCGAATTTACATAGTCACATATACACATAATCTCATGAGTTCATAATCACATAGTTCCTAGTGACATGTCACTCGTGTCCTAATCTATTCCTAAGGTTCAAATGGGATTTTCTCGATGTCACATATTCGTCGAACTCATTCACAATGTCATGCTCATAGACTATAACGTTGTTCATACACTCGTCATAAAAATTAAACATAGAGACTCATACATTAATAAAACAATAAAACATAATATAACATTGCATTATTTACACATGAACTTACCTCGGTACCAAAATATGGCTAATTATTCGATTTAGTCCACAATGTTGTTCTTTCTTCGCTTTAGGTCCGGACTCTATTTTTCTTGATCTATAATAGCAAATTTCACTTATTTAATTATCACATTGTTCAAAACAGTCCACAAATCATACTTTAGAAAAATTACAATTTTGCTCCTAAACTTTCACATATTTACAAATTAGTCCCTAGGCTAGTAAAATGAAATGTACCCACATTTCTCATCAAATCATACATCTTTCTACTCTTTTTACAAACTTTACAAATAAGTCCCTTTTAGATGTTTTCATGAAAAACCACTTAGTAAAAGATGTTTATCATACATCAAACTTTTATATTCCTCCATTAAACATCAAAATACATGCATGTCACACATGGGTAAATTTTTAAACATGAACCCTAACTCAAAATAAGGCTAGAAATAGGTAGATTGTGATTTAAGGATCTCAAAAACATAAAGAACATTAAAAATGGGGTTAGGGTGTACTTACAATCGAGCTTGAAAGTTGAAGAAAAACCCTAGCTATGGCTCTTCTAATTTTTGGCACACACTTGAAGAAGATGAGCAAATTTTGCTTCATTTTTCCCTTTTTATTCTTTTATTAACCAAATGACCAAAATGCCCTTTAATGCATTTCTTTTAAAATTTCCAAACTATGTCCATTTTCGTCCATAAAAATAGAAATTGGGAAAATTGCTATTTAAGGACCTCTAATTGATAATCCATGGCAATTTCATGCTTAAAGCTTCTAGAACTCACATTTTGCAACATTTGCAATTTAGTCCTAAAAGTTAATTTGGACGCTTATTCACAAGATTTCTTCATGAAATTTTCACACAAGCATGCAATCATATCATAGACCTCATAATAATCATAAAATAATTATTTCTACTTCAGATTTGTGGTCTTAAAACCACTGATCTGACTTGGCCCTAATTCGGGATGTTACACAAAAACCCTTGTAGTTTAGAATTAGTTTTAGTTATTTTCTTTTCGGGTTCTTAAATACTTTCTTTTTCTTATTTTTGAATTAGTTTTGATTCAAGGATTTGAGTATTCAATTAAGTATTCAGTTTTATTTTATTTTCCATTTATTTTATTTCTTTATTCTAATCAATAGAATTGCTACTTCGTTCCCCATTCGATACTCAATTCACAATTATTCGTATCTATTTTCTTCTCTGAATTGCTCGTGTTTCTCACATGGTTTATTTAATTGAAAATGAGATTATGTATAATATGAGTGGCTAAATCCCTTAAGGGAGATTAATGAGTGGATGGGGATGTGATTACCGGAGTCTTTGGGATTTCTTGAGATGGATTAGTTGGTATAAATTGTGTGTTCTTAAACTATTATACTTGACAACCCTAATAAATTATCATAGGCTAGACGAGGTCGGAGACAAGTCTAACTGAGTAAATTGTAATTTAACTTGGTTGTGAAAGTGAGGTCGAAAGATAATCAAGTATCAACCAATTGATTAAGTTAATTACAGTCAGGAGGTAATAATTGATTAATTCATGACTAATCTACTCTAGACCCTTAATTCGAAGTTATTTACAAACCCTGAAGTGATTTAATCTTCTTGATTGGTTTATCAGTTTGATTAATTTGTTTATTTTTCTTTCTTTATTTATGTTTTCCAGGGAGGTTTCGACAATAAATTTTAAAAATAATTTTTTTTACAATTAATAAGATAAGTAGGAACGTTAGGACCTACCGACACAATTTTAATTTTTGTTTCAAGTCTTGTATGACCTGAAGCTCTGACACTCCAATTGATCCACACCTAGATCCAAAGCGAATACTCAAGAGCAACTATCAAATAGTGGACAACAATCCACCCGCGGTAAACAATTTGCCCTAGAAAAATCCATTCTTTGAAGAGCTACGAGAACCACAAGAAAATAATCGGGTAGAGGTCCTAATGGCTCAACGGATATTATGCAAATACGCCTTACCTACACTAGATGTGGTGCGAGAAAGTATTGAGTGTAACAGCTCGTTTTTTTGTGGTGTCAGAAATAGTAGTTTCGGGGCCATCAAATTCGATGAGTAAGTTCGTAAATATTATTTTTTAATATTTACATGTCAAATATGGTTTTAAAGAGGTTTTTTATTTAATAAGTTATGTTATATAAGTGATTTATCAAGTTCAAGTGGCATGTCCTTAAGGTTAAGTGGTTTTAAAAAATGAAGTATCGGGACCTCGTTTCTATAAATCGAGCTGTAAATATTTTTATAAATATTTACGAAGTATCAATAAGGTGGTATTAAAGTTTAGTTAAAAAAATTTTACGTTGCGATGGTTAATTAATTAAAAAGGACTAAATTGTAAAATATGAAAAATTTGATCGCTATTTGATTTGAGTGATTAAATGGTTAATTGAATAAAGGAAAAGGGACTTAAATGGTAATTAGACCATTTAATAATTTAGTGGACAGTTTTGGGCAATTTAAAGCATGAAATTTTGGATGATTATTAAAGGGACAAAATGGTAATTTGATAATTAAATTAAATTAAATTAAAACAAAATGTTTTGTTATCATTTTAGGGTCTTCTTCACTGAATTTGAAAGAAAAAACCTCCATGGAAATGAAGCTAGGTTCGGCCATGGTTAAAGTGATGCATGTAAGTCTGTTTTAGTTTTATTTCTTTAATTTTTATGTTTCTGATATCGTTGCAACTAGGTCCAGCTAGCCCGTACCTTCGATTTTGAAACTGTTAAAGATTTTGAATGTTTACAGTGATGAACCTTGTGATTTTAGATGTTAAATGATGAATTTAAACTGTTGGTTGATATTTAAAAGTATTTTATTAAGTGATTTCTGATAAATTTTTCGATTAGGGACTAAATTATTAAAATAATGAAAGTACAAGGATTTAGTGTTAAATTGCTGCATAAATGGGCTGTTTTGAATACGATGAACATTTGGCTAAGCTCAATTTTGGGTAAATATGGTTAATTTGCATGTTTTGGGCTTAGGGACTAAATTGAATAAAAGTAAAACTTTAAGGGGCAATTTTGTAAAAATGTTAAAAATGACTAAATTGTATAAAATGAATTTTTTATTGTCTAAATTAATATATTGAATGAAATTATTAATTTAGATTAAGATCGGGTGGAAAATCGAGGAAAATGGAAAATTATCGAAATGCCCCTAAACTTTGGTATTTCTACAATTTAGCCAGGTAAGTTCATATAAATTGCATTATGTATAATATTGATTAAATTGAATGCTCATATATTAATTTATTGGAGATGAATCAATATATATATGTTATTATACATTTTATCATGTTACAAGATGAAGTAAATCGAACGATGTACGACGATTATCGAGCCCTGTTTGAACTTTAGGAATATGTAGGATACAAATGACATGTCATTAAGGGTTTACATGATTCGGGTGTTGGTCTTGAATGTCTTACCAATGGCTGATGTCTGACATGTGTTGCGGATACTCCACAGCTCGTGTGAGCAGCATTGTGTAGCTACGTTTCGACCCACAACTCGTGCTAGCAGGCCCATTTTCATAGCTCTTATGAGCATTCTGATTCACATCTCCTATGAGCAATCTAATTTACAGCTCGTGTTAGAATACATGGATAGGAATTGGTGAGTTACAGTTATATGAGTTAGCACACTATGTGTGAGCTATCCCGGGTATCCAACGGTACTCTAAATTGTTCAACGAACATTATTCAAATAATAAATGGTAAGAGAATGATATGTATTATGACATGTACATATATGAACATCCTTGATATGATTATACATGGAAATTATGTAAGTTGAGATGGGTACTAAACTCAAGTGTTACATGTTGAGAATAAATGGTTATCTATGTTAAATTTATATGAAATATGTTCAAGTATGCTAACATGTGTTGTTGTTTGATGCTTAGGCATGTGCCAAGCTATTGGTTGAATGATATTATGTTTACTCCCAAATGGAAATGTGTTTGTGTTCATGAAAGAGTGGTAAGGTTTAAATTATGAAATCTCTTATGAAAGATTTATCATGTGGTTAATTCCAAAAAAAGCTATGTTTAAATGCACTAGCTTGTGGTTATGGTTGAATGATATTTGTATGTCTTGTGTGTTATGCATATGAAACGGGTGTGGAAAGGTAATGAAATAGTAAGTTCATACTTGAAGTGTAAAATGATGAAAAAGGGAATGATGAGTTGAATTGATGTTGTTATTGAAGTTAAAGAAAGTAAATGCAATGGAAAGTAATGAAATGCAAATGAAAATAAGAAAACTTGAAAGGGTTTAAGTTTTATAAAATCCTACTATGTTAGGGATCATATGTATATGTGATGCTGTGGATTTAGCCATGTTGTGAGTTGTTGAATATGGTTTCATGAATCTTGCGATATTGGTATAAGATTATTCTTTATATGTATAAATTTCATATTTGAAATGGATTGATATGAATAAAGTTTATACGAGCTTACTGAACATTTATTGCTTACGTAATTGTTTTTCCCTTACTTTTCAGATTATTGGAAGCTCGATCGAGTTGGAAGTCATCGGAGATCTATCACACTATCCAACAATTATATCGGTAGATTTTGATGTCTTGGTTAAGGTTATAATGGCATCTATAGATGAATTTATGGTTGATGATTAGTTGAATGTTAGTTTATGTGTTTGGCATGTATATTTCATTTTGGGTGATGTAGCCTTGGCCTTGTTGATATGTGTTAATTTGATAATGTGTCAAAGCATGTTTGAATGGCCAAAGTGATATATGATGAATTGACCTCAACATGGTCAAGTTATGGTATGTTTTGGAAAGTTTTTGAATCTAATGTGTATGTAGGTTATATATCAATTATGTTATGTTTTGGCATGGAAACAAGTTAAGTGATAATTGGTTAAATATGCTCATGTATAGGTATTTTTGGTTGATGATGTAGCCATTTGTTTTGGCTTGTGTTTATGGCATTTTCTTATGAAGGAGTTATTAAGTTGGCATATATATATTTGGGCCTTGTAATGGTTGTTATGTTGATATATATATGTGACCTTATGATGGTTGATTTTGTAGTTCTTATGATGCTTAGGTGATGGACGTTGAGCATGGTCATTTTGGTGTGAAACATGTAGTTAGCATATATGGTTTATGATGCTAATTTTAATTGGTATATTTGGTACTTTTTGGTATGAAATTGATAGGTAAAGAAAATGGTATGTTTTGGCAATAACTTAGCTTTACACCATGCACAGGCTATGACGCGACACGCTTGTGTTTTTAGCTAAAATCGAGCCATTTTAGGCATAAAGCCCGTCAATTCTATTTATAACCACCGGTTTTAGGCATAAGAATACACAATCTAAAACACCCAAAAAAAGAGAAAACATCCCTTTAGAGTCGCTGCACGTCTTCCCCGTCATCGAGCTTCAATCTTTCGCATTCTTAACCTCTGATTCACTTATGTAGGTGTTCATCTTCTCTTTTTATTTCAGTTTTCAGTTTTCATTTTGTTCCATTCTACATCGACCGGGAACATTTTTAATACTTGGGTTATTTGTTATTTCACTTTAATTTGAAAATGGAACCAAGAAAATAATGATGTTCCACTTTGGTGCCAAGTAACCCTCAGGCCAATCACTTCCATAATATGGAAGTTGAGTGGTTCTTCCTTTAGATGAGTGGACGGTTGTTTATATAGGAGTGTGGGTTTGATCCCACCATGTTTTCTTGCGACGAGATTTGAGATCATGTTCGATCCTATAATTGGAATAATTTTTGCTCTAACCTGACCGAATCTTTGATTGACGCTATTGTATATGAATTTTATGCCTCCTTAAAAGATAGGAGGAATTGAAAGCAGAGAGGTGGGACGATCACCTATGTGATTGTTTGGGGCAAAGAGTTGTCGATTACACCTCGAGATATTTGTCGATTCTATGACGCCAATAGTATACCTACAATTTTTTAGAGACCTTAGACTTATTTATGTTTTTGGATTTTGACATGGAAGGTAATATAGACTACTTGACGGAGAGTCGTGGCGAATGGAATTGCCAAGCCAACTCTAAGGTGCCTTTAATGTTTAACACTACCATCATGTTCCCGATGGCCAAGATATGGATGCAGTTTATCTGCACCCGCCTCGCACCGATCCATAATGCCTCTGACCTTACTGACTATCGAGCGGTTATGCTTTACTAGATTTTGCAAAGAGATGAAAATTGCATAGGCCACTAGATATACAAGGAGATGATCAAGTGGATACGACATCGAAAATAGAGTATCTACTTCCCACATCTAACTACTGCCTTAAGTCATCGAGTTGACGTTCCCATGTCACCGATTGAGCCATTTAAGAGACCCACTAGAAGCATTATTGGGGATAACTTATAGGCCAGTTCATTGAGATTCAATGCAAGTAGAATCGTGAGAAGGAGCTCTAAACTAAACATAGGAGTGACACTCAGAGGTCAATAAAGAGGAAAGGGAAAGCACACACGTCGAAGAAAATGGGCCTCATGGATATGTCGATATTGGTGTAACATCTCAAAATAGGGCCTAAATGAAATAGTGGTTGCGAAACCACAAATCTGAGATAGAAAAGTTTATTTTGATTAATTTTTATGATTTACCGAGTGATTAGATGCATGTGTTAGAGTATTGATAAGAAATTTTATAGATTGCATGTTTAATTTGCCTATTAGGGCTTATTTGTAGAAGTTGCAGTAACAGCCCGATTTAAGGCCTAAACAGAACGATGGTTTTAGAACCACAAATTCGAAGTCAAAAAATTTATTCCGATTAAGTTTTAAAGTTTATTTATTGATTAAAATATTGTGTAAAAATATCGTTAAGTAATTTTACTGATAAAGTGCTTAATTGGACTCTAAATTGCAAAAGTTGCAAAATATGTATTCTAATTCATAAGTACTTGATTTAAATGGGGGTTTAAAGAGGAGGTTCTTAAATGGTAATTAGACCATTATATTTTGTTTGGACAAAAATGGGCATGAATAGGACAAAATTTTAAAGAAAGGCCTTAAGGGCATTTTAGTCATTTGATAATTAAAAGAAATAAAAAGGGAAAATAAAGCCAAAATTGACTCATATTTTTCATGGAGGCCGAAATTAGCATGGGGGAAGCCATGGCTAGGGTTTTCAAGCTTTCCAAGCTCAATAGTAAGTCCGTTCTAGCCCCGTTTTCCAAGTTCTTTATGTTTTTTGGAATCCCTGTAACTTGATTAAGCTTATTCTAGCAATAATTTAAGCTAGGGTTCATATTTGGAAAAATACCCATAGGTGAAATATGTTTATTTTGATGTTTTATGGTAGAATATGAAGGCTGAAATTATGTTAAACAACTTTTGCTAAGCGGTTTTAAGCAAAAATGAGTAAAACGGCTTAAACGGTAAAAGTTGTTATTGTTCATAACTATGTGTTAGAGTGAGAATTTAATGTTGCCATAGAAGGGAAAAATGATCAGCATGTCATAAAACATAAGAATAAGGGATGAAGTTTAATTCCCGAGCCTAGGGGCAAAAGTGTAAATATGCAAAAGTTTAGGGGCAAAATTGTAATTTTTTCAAAGTTTGAGTTAAGGACTGTTTTGAATAGTACATTGACTAAATAAGTAAAATATGATGTTTTAGATCCCGAAAAATGTGATTTGAACCTAGAATGGGAGAAAAATCGAAAATAAAAAAAGTTGGTAAAATGACCGTTTTAGTATCGAGGTAAGTTTGTATGTATAATAATCATTAATTTATGCATGTTTCAATGTAAAATTGATATATTTACTATGATTTTCGAGGTGTTGAAAGTAAGTATAATTATGATGATTTAAATGTTCAATATTAATTCGACATGGAAATGAGAAAGTATGTAAGTTTGTAAGTAAATAATACATTATCTTTATTATGTTTTTATATTTCAGCATATTTTATGTATTGTAGCTGATTTTTGAATCATAATTGACTATTGGAAGTATGGAATCAAGTATTAGAAAGAGAGAGAAATCCCGATTGAACCTTCGGAAAGATTGGATGATACTGAGACGGTATGTAGCTAGGTCACATGTATGAGTCTTTGAGTGCACATCATGTGTACAAGAGAGTTACGAGACATTATGATGTAGCTAGGTTGCATGGGTGATACTATGTGTACACCATGTAGACAAGAGAGCTACGGGACATATGTAGCTAGGTCGCATGCGTGGTTCCAGGTGAAGGACACCATGTAGACAAGAGAGCTACGAGATAAACTGGCTAGGTCACATGGGTGGTACTAAGTGTTCACCATGTGTATAAGAGAGCCAAAATTATGTGTACAATTGAGCTAGGTCACATGAGTGGTGCTAAGTGAAGGCCACTATGTGTACAAGAGAGCTTCGATTTTAAAGGTGGGCTGTGTGTGGTACCATCGCGTATCTGTTATTATTCCGAAGCGTTCAATTGAAAAATTGATTAAATGAAATTGTGTATGACTTTGTGATGATAAGTGTAAGTATATACGTGTGTAGCTTATAAGCAATATGCTCGATATGTGATTGGAAATTCGAAAGATTGTTATGGGTAAGTGATGAATACAATTGAAGTGTGAAAGATCAAAATTGACAATAAAACTGTTATAGATAGTTGCAGTGACGTGAATCTAAAAATTTACCAAAAATAGTAGAAACTGAATGAGATATCAAATTAAATCCTAATGAGTCGATTTTTATATAACAGAAACAGAGCAAGCAAAGGAATTTTATATTATGAGATATTTAAGTTTTTGAGAGACTGGTTCAGAATGACTACGTGATCCCCTATTCTAACTTGGAAAAATTATTAAAAATTGTACAAAAATAATTATGGGATATAATTTATATAATTGAAATCCTTAATGAGTCTAGTTTCAAATAAAAAAAAAACAAGAACATTCTTTGAATTCTGTACGAGGAGAAAATTGATTCGAAGTGAAGAGTGGTCAGAATAGTTGAGCAGTGAAACAGGGGTAACTTCAATGAATAAACTGTACTAATTGGCTAGACCAAAAATTCTGAAAATTTTATGGTAAGAATATATGTGAATCTAGTTTCAAGAAAAATTAACGGTTTGTAATTTGGAGTTCTTTAGCTCCAGAAATAAATAATTTAGCTGCTGATACTCTGCTAGATAGCTTATTTTGAACCTGTTTATGATTGTAATAGTGGAAGTATGTGTGTATTTGTGATGGTAATATTCCGGGAACATATAGTGACTTCATTTAAAGTATGATAATGTATTGTTTATTAATATTTACATACTTACTTACTAAGCTATAATGCTTACTCCCTTCCTTTCCTTTTTCCTATAGTGTCTCAGATGTTAGCTCGAGTTGGAGGTCACCGGAGGTTAAATCACACTATCAAACTATTGATCGATATATAAAGGTTTTAAAGTATTTTTAAGTCTTTGGCATGTATGGAGACTCGTTTAATTGTTACTAAGTTGCTAGGAATTGGCCTAAAATACTAACCTATGTTATATGAAGGTTTCTATTGTATAAAGTCATTTAATGTAGATAGTCTTGATTATGTTATTAATTAAATGATGCAATTTATAAATGTGCATGCTTGCCTATGTGTGTGGTTGAATTAAAGCATGATATGGGCCTTGTAAGCTCTTTTTAAGGGACAACTTGAATGTGTTTGAAAAAGTTTTAAATTAGAGTGAAATTATGAATCAGTTTTTATACGATGACTAGTGATTAAGTCCGGTAATGCCTCATACCCTATTCCGACGTCGAACACGGGTAAGGAGTGTTACAATTGGAGTGGTAAACATGTTGGATGTAGGACATGGAAGACATTCTATAACACCCCTAACCCATATCCGTCACTGGAATAGGGTTATGGGCATTACCAGAGATTTCAACTCAAAACGATAAAAAATATTAAACATTTAATATTACAACATCAATCATAAAAAAGTCAATCGATAACATACATATTGTCCCTTAAATAAGCCCTCGAGACCCTTAAAAAACATTAGAAATGAGTCGGGACTAAACCAAAAACATGTAGAATTTTTCGAAAAAAAGATGAAAATTTTCGAACTACAGGGGTCACACGGTCATGTGGTTAGGCCGTGTGACTCACATGCCTGAGACACACGCTCGTGTTTCAGGCTGTGTGAACATTCGAAGTAGGGACACACGGCCATGTCCCAGCCTGTGTAACTCTTTGACATAGGTCACACAGCCAAGCCACATGCCCGAGTGCCAAGCCGTGTACCTTTTGAGATGGCCTCACACACCCATGTGCCAGGCCGTGTGCTAGGCCGTGTAACTCCCTGACTTGCAACCCTTTGTACGCTATAAGGGACACACGACCATGTCGTATGGCCGTGTGTCATATAGGGTTAAGACACACGCCCGTGTCTCTGGCTGTGTGGATGAAAAATAAGCCATTTGCAAGCCATTTTTCTCTCCCAAACATGCATCCACCTACAACCAGTTTTCCACACATAAACAAGCACTCCAAAGTGCACCAAACCATACCATAACTAGCTATCCAAATAAGGTACATATGCATACAACTATTATGCCGAAAAGGCACCTCAATCACAACAGTTAAACATATATAACCATATGCTTATTTTAGCCAAAAGTTCAATCAACTTATAACTAAATTTATGCCATTTAACATTGGAAACACAGAAATTTACACATTCTTACATGCCCCTTTTAACTTAAAATCACACCGTTTCAGTTAAATTCGTGTCAAAAAATAATTAATTTTTATAAAATAATTAAATTTTACTTAAAATATGAACATAATGAATTTTAGTTAATTTATTAATTAATTTTGATTAATTTTGGTTATTTTCGACAGAATTACGCAAAGGGCGAAAAGTGACTCGACAGACACTACTTGAAGCACAAAACTGAGAAGCAATTTGAAGTACAAGGCGAATTAATTTCTAGCCTAAGAAGGTCCAATTATGTGTATTAATTTATAATATAATTAATTTTAATTTATACCCAATTTAATTTGGGCTTAATAAATTATTATTAATTAATTATGGAAAAAGTGGTCCAGTTGAACCAAACCAATTGAATTGAACCGGCCAAGAATTGGGCAGCCCAAAACCGTCCATATGCTGACCCAAATCAGCTCATTAGCTGATTAATTAAGCTTGCAGAGAAGCCCTTGAAGACTTGTCAAAGTTGCATTCAAGCCCCTCCACAATTAGTGGCTTTGAAGATTTGCCCCAAGCCATATTTAGCAAAGTTGAAGCCATCAACTTTGCCACCTAGATGGCCAGCCAAGGGGTGGCTCTTTGGCTGCTATTTTTAGAAAATTTTAGCTGCCACATTCAGCAATAAAAACCCCCCTTGGCTGATCTTTTAAAGCATCTCATTCATTCCTCATTCATTTCACAACACTTCTCTCATCTCTCATTCTTTTTCTCTCATTTTTCCATTTCAATTCTCTTGCTCTTGTGCCGATTTCTTCCCTTGGAAAAGGGGTGTTCTTCAACCATTTTGGAGCAGCAATTGAGTGTTCATCGAAGCCTTGATTGATGAGGACAATAATAAGGAAGAATGAAGCAACCTAGTCAAGCCTCGGAAAACCACCGGATTTGATTCTTGTTCCCTATCTCTTTAATTTTTGTTATTGTTATGATGAACATATCTATGAATATTCACGTTGTTGGAATGGTTGATTTAATCAGCTTAGCTTGAATTTAATTCATGTTGGGTTGATTGCATTTCGTCTTCTTAATTTGTTGAAATTGTGCTTATGTTGTTATAGGCCCCGGTAAAATGCTTGATTAAGTAAAATCATGCCTAAGTTATTCTTGCGTTACGACTGTAAGGTAACTAATGAATTAATTATTTAAACTGATTGAAATTGTAATTAATTGACATAATACTTAATTAGTGCATGTTTATTCTTCTAAGGTAGCTGAAGGTTAAATTAGTAATGTATCTGGCGATATTATTGCCTTGCATAACTTGCAAGATTATTGTGATTAAACTGTTTCAAGGTAGGGATACCTTGTTACCTCACATAGTCTTTTATATGCTTGTTGGATTTAATTAATCGTTTGAATTGACATAGGGATATGCAAGAGATTAGTTCAGTTTAATGAGTATATATGTGCAATAGCATGTTTGCTTACTAAAATCTGTTTAGTCGGTTGAATTGACATAGGGATATGTCAAGAGGTGAATGGATTTTGGTATGTAAGTATGTTCATAAGTTAGCAAATTACAAAGTTGCCATGAATTTATTCGTAATGAAATAAGCATAAGTTTAATGATTCTAAGTTAAAGAAATGTAATTAATCCAACACAATTATGTCATCTTGATTAAATCATATTTTGAAATCGTGCATTAGAACTTTTATCTTTATTTAGTTCAAAATCATATTTTTCTTAATCACCCTTCTCAAAACAAAATATTTTTCTTCACCAAAGTGTTTTAAATTGCATTCATAAATAATCCTTTTCACAGTCCCTGTGGGTACGATAACTCGACATTTACTTGTCACTTTATTACTTGTTACGATTGTGTACACTTGCACATTTACGTCGTTCCAAACATCTATCACCAATAGCAATATATGTCCTCTATAGCCAAACTACCAAATCACTATATCAAACATATCAAAAGACCATTTATAACATACATTTTTAACTACTATCATTTAGTTACCAAAAACAACAAAATAGCAACCATCACAAGGCCAAATTTATATGTCAACTTACCACCATTTCATCATTCAAAATGCCAAATTTTACAAGCCAAAACATAATGGCTAAGACATCAACCAAAACCCCTATACATGCCATTATAACCAAGACTTAAAAACCTCAAAATCTACCGATAAAGCCAATGGATAGTGTGATAGATCTCCATTAACTTTCCAACACGAACGAGCTCCCAGTTAGCTACAAAACATAGAAAAATAGACACAAGGTAAGCATGTTATGTTTAGTAAGTTCGTCACGTATGTAATCCAAGCTTATCACTACATTACACAATCTCAAAACACATATAATTCAATCCAATATAATAATAGCTAATACTTAAGCTTAAATATATGAATTCATGCTCTTCATTGTCATAAAGGTTCACACTTCCTACCTTCCATCATAATAAGGTAAACTGCATTGAAAACTCTTCCTGAAGCTCACACAAAGTTATTCCTTTTTACCAATCGATAGTCGAAGCTAACTCGGTTCATAATTCGATAGTCGAAGCTATCCCTTTTCATAATTCAATAGCCGAAGCTATCCCTTTTCATAATTTAATGGTCGTCACTACCCCTTTTCATAATTTTGATAGTCGAAGCTATCCCTTTGCATTGTCCGATGGTTGTCACCATCCCTTTTCATTATTGATGGTCGTTACCATCGCTTTTCATAATTCGATAGCTGAAGCTATCCCTTTCCATTAGTCGATGATCGTTGATACGCCATTGGATTTTCCCATTGAGACACAATTTGATATTATATAAAATAATAGCATTTACAACATAATTTAAAACGCTATTTAAACATGCAAACTTTACCTCGACGATAAACATAGAAATGGAGTCAATTAATCTGAAGCTTTTTCTTTGCCTCGATCTAGAGCCGTACGTGGTCTATCATGATCTAAATGAATAAATCCTATCAATTTAATAACTATTCTATTCAATTTAGTCCGAAATCATATTTTAGCAAAATTAATTTTTTGCCCCTATAATTTTGATTTCATTACAATTTAGTCCCTAGCTAATAAAAATGAAAATTCATGCAATTCACCCTCAACCCACCATATTTGAATTTCATGTTGGTCCCTAGCAAGCCCCTCATTTCATATATTTCACAATTTCACCATGTATATTTTTCTATTTTTTAATTTAATCCTTGAATGACAATTTCATCAAAAAATCACTTAATAAAATTTGTTTATCTAACAACAACTAACCATTTTCATCCATCAAACATAAAAAATAACCTATATTCATTCATGGAAAAACTCTAACCTTTTAACAGTTTTGCAAATTAGTGCCCAGGCTAGCTAGATTAAGCTACAACGACCCTAAAAACATAGAAATCATTAAAAACAGGACTAAAATACATACCATGCAAGCAAAACAAGGATGGTCAAACCCTAGCTATGGATTTTCTTGTTAGAATCGGTTGGATATGTTCAAATGAAGAAGATGAATACATTTTACTTAAGTTATTTTATCACTATTTACTTATTTACCATTTTATCCTTTGAAAATACTCATAATTTCAATAATACCATGCCATGTACATCCACTAACTTCATTAATGGTATAATTACCACATAAGGACTCTTACATTAAGGTTCTATAGCTATTTAATACCTTTAGCTACTAGGACTCTACTTTTTCACTTTATGCGATTTAGTCCTTTTTATCAAATTAAGCATGCAAACGGTAAAATTTCTTAGTGAAATTTTTATACGGTAATACTAACATGCGGTAAACATTAAAATAATAATAAAATAAATATTCAGACGTTAGGTTTGTGGTCCCAAAATCACTATTCTGATTTTACTGAAAACGAGCTATTACACATTCTAATCCACATCATGGAACAGAATAGGTGGCCCATACTAGCACCACTCCCTAATATGCTCGAGAGGTTCCCACCACCAGGCAAGGAGGGTGACGGTGATGATGATGAGGAGATCCATACAACACTACCAGACTATGAGTAGGTATTTCCCCCAGATCGCTCATCGACAAGGGGTGTGGTGATCTTTGATCCAAGCTAGCACTACCCAACCTAAACTTTAGAAAGGTTGTAACACCCCTAACCCATAACCGTCACCGAAATAGGGTTACAAGGTATTACCAAATAATACACATCATTCTCATATATTTAAACAATCATAATCAAAGTCCATATAAATCATTCACAATGTCCCTTACATGGGTCTACGAGACCTCAAAACATGCTTAGAAGAGGTTCGGGACTAAATCGATAACATTTTCAAATTTTGAGAAACATAAAATTTTTTATTCAATTACAGGGTCACACGCCCGTGTGAACAGGCCGTGTGCCTCACATGGCCATCAGACATGCCCGTGTCACAGGCCATGTGAAAACAAGGCATACATACTGACTTACACCACACGGTTGGAGACACACCCATGTGCCTTGGCCGTGGGAAATCTTGAGGGGTTACTGACTTAGGTCACACGACCGGCCACAGGCCCATATGCCAGCCCGTGTGTCTTACACGGCCAGTAGATACACCCGTGTGTTTAGGCTGTGCCAAACTTGTAGGGTATACTAATTCAATATCGAATAACAAGGCCATGTGTCACACACGGTCAAACCACATGCCCATTTGCTTGGCCGTGTGGAGAAAAAATAGGCTTGGTTGAAGCCACATTTCTCACCCTTCTCAAGCATACCTAAAACACCACAATTCATGTCATTTCAATACATTAATAAGCACCCAAACCATGCCATTTCATGCACCAAACTTACAATACCAATTCTATCCATTTCATCAACCCTAATCAGTACGATTTGTATAATCAAACACATACCAAACTAGCATGATTTATTCCTCATTACTCACCTATTCAATCATATACCAAAGTACATATCATACTCATCAATACAGCCTATTTCAATATGTATTTTTACTACCATCAATCACACACAAAGCTTGACTCATAAATCATTTATTAGCCATTCACTTATCAAGTCTAAAATCATGCTTTTCATAAGTAAATACTCATCATATACCAAATGATCAAATGATTAACTTGAACCATCACTAACCATACCAAATTATGCAACAACACAAGGCAAATTACACATCAAACATAAGCCATTAATAAGCCATATAAAATGGCCAACTAAACACCAAAATTTTTATCAAAAAGACTGAAGCCTATACATGCCATATAACCAAGTCACAAGTGTATAAATACCAAAATTAAAAACGGATAGTGTGATGCAATCTCCACCGACTTCTAACCCGAGCAAACGTCCAAATCACTATAAAACATAGAAAAATAACATAAGTAAGCTATAAAGCTTAGTAAGCTCGTATGATAATAAACTCATATTATTAAATAACTACATTTAAAACCATTATTCAAAACATGATATAATTCATATGATTGCACCATTCTATCTCGAATTCATAAACATAGTTAATCAAGATTTTCATGAGTTTATTCATTCAAAACACATATGGTTTGAATACTTCTTATCAATTCATTCACATCTTCATATGCATAAGCAATCATATATATAACTTTATATAATTCAATTTCCATCACCTTTTCTTTAGTTAAGTGAATTATGTGAAATATCATCAAATAACGGTATTTCGCACACTATGTGCTATATGTATATTTAGTTAAAACAACTATAACTCATATCTCACATATCATTCAATTCATACCTCATTACAGCCAAATAAACACATTTTGGCATGAAACATACTTATACATAAATCTTTCTCATTTCATATACATGATACACTAAGAACTTGCTAAATTACCTTTATTTGATTCTCATATAGGTTCTGTACGTACCTGTATCACTTAATTCGATTGTACTTTCATTCTTGTCTTGACTTTTCCCATTAAACCGTTCAGAATCGTTAAGGATACTCATCAATCACATATAGCTCGTATAATGCCATATCCCAAATATGGTCTTACATGTCATCACATATCGATGCCACTGTCCCAGACAGGGTCTTACACAAAATCGATTAACGATGCCAATGTCCCAGACATAGTCTTACACATAATCGTATAATGATGCCAATGTCCTAGACATGGTTTTACACACGATTACAATACAATGCCAATGTCCCAGACATGGTCTTACATGTAATCTCATCTTGGTGATCCTAATGTCATGACATTAGTATCCTATACTATTTCTAAGGTTCGTACGATACTTTCGGATGTCGTAACTCTATCAATCTCGACTCGTAATCATGACCATTCAACATTCAATTCAATTCAAAAATAAATAAGCATTTATAACACCATTTAAATACGTTTACTAGCATACGAACTTACCTCATTCGCTGTAACGACGAATTGGATTGACTAGTCTAAAACTTTATTTTCCCCCGTTCTAAATCCAAATCACAATTTTCTCAATCTATATAATAACAAAATTTCCTTATTTAATCATTAATTCATTCAATTTAACACAATTTACACTTTTCGCAAAAGTACACTTTTGCCCCTATTATTTCACATTTTTATAATTTAGTCCTTATCACATAAAATTGAAAATTCATGCAATTAAGGACAAGCGCATGCTAGAAGAATTTTACCCATACTACTAGTAGCCAATATTTTTAGTTTATTCACACATCTAACCATGAATTTTACACTTTTCTCAATTTAATCTTTAATTCGCATTTTTGTTAAAAATCACTTTATAAAACTTGTATATCTAGCTTCAAACATTAATAAAATATCATAAAACATCTAAATAACCAAGAATTCAACAATGGCATCATTCAAAATCTATAACCATTTTGAAAACGGAGATAGGAGCTAGAGCTAGATTATGAAGCAACGATCTCAAAAACATAGACATTATTAAAAATCGAGCAAAAACCACTCACCAATTAATCTTAAAAACTTGGCCGAATGTAGCTTCATTCATGGTTGTTTTATTCATGCATTTTCGGTGGAGAAATGGTGAAAAGATGATGACTTTATGTTTTATTTTATTAACTTATCATTTAGTTACTTAATTACCTAATTAACCATTAAAAACATTAGTAATTACACCATATACCACTCCACTATCATCCACTAACTCACAAATGGGCTATTTTCCACATAACGACCTTCAATTTAATGTTCTATAGCTATTAGACACCTTTAGCTTATAGAACGCAACTTTTACGCTTTACGCAATTTAGTCCTTTTTACCGAATTAACCACTCAAAAGGTAAAATTTTTTCACAAAATTTTCACACAACTCTAATATCATGCTGTAAATATTAAAATAATAATAAAATAAAATTTTCAACATCAGATTTATGGTCTTAAAACTACTATTTTGATTAACCTTAAAAACGGGCTGTTACAAAGGTGGGCAACAAAAGCATTGGCAGGGCGCGATTGGGGTAAGACCAAAATGATGGAGGAGTCAGAGTTTGAGTTTGACTGTGTTTGAACATTCTTATATATATTTGGATTTTTTAATATATTTTTATTTGGGATTATTTTTAAAATCTGCATTAGTTTTAATTATTTAGGATTTAGTATTTTTTATATATGTTTGTACGCTTTTAATTTTTCTTTGTAGGAACCCCATAATTTTTTACGGCACTAACATTGCAAGCCCAAACTGAAAAGAGGAGTAGTCTCACCAACTGCGAAGCACTTATCATGTCTATCGAGTAACCAATTTCCTTTATATTTTTAGTTGCACATTAAGGACAATGTGCCGAATAAAGTGTGGGGGTGAATTAGAAAAATTTTAATTTTTTTTCTTTTCAGTTATTTTTGTTTCCTTGCTTTTAATTTTTAGTTTTAAATTTTTAATTTTTAATTGCATGTTTGTGTTTAAGCTTGTAGAAATACAAGTGATTGGTTAGGAGCATATACCTAGGTTGTTTGTTTAAATTGTAAATTTAGCCTGAAAATAAATAATTTAGGTTGTTTATATTTATACTAATTAGTTCAGTTTATTACACTTTAAATAGAGAAAAAAGATTAAATATACCAAGTGAAAAAGGTAGATTTAAATAGTTAATTATATTTGTAGAAATATAAGATGTTCGGATTAAAAAAATACTAAGTAAAATCCATGATTTTTGAAACGATGCAGTAAAATCCATGATTTTTGAAACGCAGTATGACTAGCTTAACCCTTGTAAAGAGTGATGAAGAAGAATCTCGATTATATTGGCACATAAAAATTTTAAAAAAAATTTCATAAGGGTTATCGAGGAAATATTACTACATTAGAGTTCATAACATGGATAAAAATAAACCGAGTAGAAGAAATTTTTGAATTGACTATGCAAAAATATGTACTATATTCGTATATACATTTAGGAAAATCTCCCTATTATTGATGCTTTGACCCAATCTTGTGCACTAAGCCGACTCAAGTATATTTTATTTGCACGTTTATTTATTGTTTTCAATTTTAGTTAGTTTTGTTTTTATTTTGGGTAGTTTGCTTGAGGATAACCAAAGATCCAAATATAGTAGTTAATTCGGTTCAATTCCGTACTTAAGGAGTTTGTTTTCTAAGCAATTTAGGATTTTAATCTATGTTTTTATTATTTACACATTAGGATAGAAAGTTAATAAAAATAAGTGTTTTTAACACATTTTGTAGGTGTTGTGACCCAATAGGTCGAGATGGACCTTAGGTTGTGCTAATTGGTTTAATTGAGTGTGTAGGATGGAGATATAAATGCCCAATTGACGTGGAAGAAAAGGTCAATTGATGCACAAGCTTCCCGGGATGTCTAACCACCAAAGGAATGACACAAGTCAGTATTTGGGTGTCATGTTGCACCATGCAAGGGGTATGGAATAACACAAGGCCAACGTGCTGCCCAAGTATTTTCGGGTTATTTCCGTCTGCGCAATCAAATTTATACGAAGACCTAGGACATGCTGAAGACCTAATTTGGGCTTCCAACACCTCTATGAATAAGACATTAGGGTTTGAATGTAATCAAGTCATCCTAGACGCCTTCAAAAACCCTTGTAGTTTAGAACTAGTTTTAGTTTATTTTCTTTTCGGCTTTTTAAATATATTTCTTGTTCTTCTCTTTGAATCAGTCTTGATTCAAGGATTTTCTTATTTAATTAAAGTATTCAATTTATATTTTTATTTACATTTGTTTTATTTTGGTATTCCAATCGAGAGAATTGCTACTCTATTCCCCATTCGATACTCAATTCACAATTATTCATATCTCTTTTCTTCTCTAAATCGATCGTTTTTCTCACATTGTCTATTCAATTGAAGTTGAGATTATGAATAACATGAGTGGCTAAATCCCTTAAGGGAGATTAATGAGTGGTTGAGGATGTGATTAGTGGAGTATTTGGGATTTCTGATATGGATTAGTTGGTATAAATTATGTGTTTTTAAACTGTTAGGCTTGACAACCCTAATAAGTTATCATAGGCTATACGAGGTCAGGAGACAACTTCAAACCGAGTAAGTCGTAATATATTATGGTTGAAAAAGTGAAGTTGGAGGATAAGCAAATATCAACTGATCGATTAATTTAATTAGATTCAAGAGGTATTAATTGCTTTATCGATGACTAATCCACTCTAGATCCCTAATCTGGGATTAGTTACAAACCCTAAGCAAGTTAACTTTCTTGATTGGTTTATCGATTTAATTCATTTGTTTATTTTTCTTTCTTTATTTACATTATTTATTTATTTATATTCTTCTAAATCTATTTTATGATCCTTGTAATATAGGAATTAACTATTACTTCTTAGACTTATTATTGTAAAAAGTTTTTTGGCTATTTATAACATCCTCCCTTTGGTACGATCCTCAAAATACTTCCAAGTATTCATGGTACAATCTATATTACAGTTTGACCCATGCACTTATGGATACCACCATTCTTAGTTCTAATATTTTGGTGTTATATTTATTTTGTAAATGATAACTTGTTTATAAGTGGTCATCCTCCAAGGGAGCTATGGATCCCACACGGTTTAAGCTGACACGAAATAGGCTATACCAAAATACAGTCATAAATTTTAAGTAGACACCGAGTCAGCCAGAAGGCTAGGTAGACCGATAAGAGTCTTCGTAGGAGAAAATTACTGTTCAAGTTTGAATGGTCAATAAGTCTGATGAAGAATAGTGGATAACATAAGTTTGTTAGAACCAGGGGAAAGTGATGGAGATCTTGTTGCTCTACCTATGGTAGGATCAACAGATGTGACGAAGCATTTTAAGGAATGGATGTAAAGGGTGGGTGTTATGGGGGTCACATTGCTAGTATCATTTCCCCAAAGAAAAGAAATTGTATTCTAGTAAGGACCCATGTTATAATAATGATTTGGGTATTTTTGAATATCGTTAGTCAAGAGAATCGAATACGAGAATTAGGTGGTCAACAATAAATGGGGTGAGACCCCAATGAGAAAACACAACTATAGCCAAATAAGGGATCTAAGTTCCTCAATGATTAGCTTAGAACGCCTAAGGCATGGGCCTTGGCAATTAGATTCTTAAAAATTTAGGGGATCTTATACATATATATGCAAAGATCTCACCAAGTTCTGTCAAACTTATAAAATTGCAGCTTGAATATAGGTTAGATAGTGACTCGGACAAATCAAAAAGGACCAAGCTAGACTGAGCCAAAATTAAGTGGTGCACAATAGCAATCCATGTATATATATGGGCAACCATGGAGGCCTCGCCTCAGGGTGCAAGTTGATTATATATGTTATCAAGCCTCAATCCAGAAATTGGAAATATTTGTTGGAATAAAAGTTTTAAGATTTCACTAGTTTTGTACAAGTTGTATTGACAACTAGGACCTTAAAATTTGATTCGTTTAAGTATGTAATTAAATTGGAAACTAAAATTTTGTTAAGTTCCTCGGGTTATTGTAGCATTTGGTACCCGGACCCAGTGATCGGGTCAAGTATAGGGTGTTACAAGAATGACATGATAGAGAGAAGAAACCAAAATTTGTCAGACATGGTTTGTTCGATGTTAAGGTATTCAAAACTGCCAATCTTCTTTTGCGGATGTGCATTACAAACAACTTGTTGTATTCTAAAAGATGTACCAACTAAGGTAACATCTAAAAATCGTTACAAATTATGGCATGGAAGGAAGCCAAATCTAAATAATTTAAGGATTTAGGGATGCTCAACCTACGTATTAGATAAAAATGTGAGGAAGTTGGATTTACAGATGGAATTTGAAAGTTTTTGGGATATCCAAAAGGAACAAAGGGTGGTTTGTTTTATAACCCGGAAGAGTAAATAGTGATAGTGTCAACTCATGCTACTTTCCTTGAGGAAAGTTCCATGAATGATTTCGAACCTCGAAGTAAAGAAGTACTTAAAGAACTTTTGGAAAATATACAAAGTCGTGTAGAAACAATTATAGAACCAAATCCTAATAGTACACCTGCAAATTATTAGTGGTATAAGGTGATTCGTCATAGTGGGAGGATCTCTCACAGGCTTGAGTTCTTCTAATCTGGCAGAAGTGTTTTAAACACTAAGTTTGTCGAAAAAGAAGATGATTGTAACACCACACACCCGTGCTCTACACTGGGACGGGTTATGGGGCATTACTAAACTTAAACACATGCAATCAAACATTTTCAAGTCACCAAGACTGGTTCAAATTTAAAAATTTTACAAACCTTTTTAAAACCCTTTAATATGGACCTATGAGGCCTCAAACTTTCATTGGAAACCATTCAGAACCAACTCAGGTCCTTAAACCTGCTTAATAAAAAATGACTCTTGAAACAGGGCACACACCCGTGTGGAAGGGCAACACGCCTGTGTGGTCATTATAACATGGCCGTGCTGATGGCCCGTGTGACACACACGGCTTAAGCATCTAGGGACACGCCCGTGTCCCATGCCCGTGTGAATTAAATTTTAAAATTCAAACCTACAAGGGTTTTCACATAGCCTGACACACACCCATGTCTATGGCTTGTGTCCTTCACACGGCCATGACACGCCTGTGTCCTAGCCCATGTAAAAAAACCTTGACATTCTGTTTCTAACGTCAGCATCTATTTTAAGGTACACAGCCAAGGCACACGCCCGTGGCCAGAGGTCATGTCCTCCATACGGCTGAGACACATGGTCGTGTCTCTGCCCGTGTGTTTATTACCATGCATTCTGACTTGCAAATTTTACGTGCAGGGGACACATGGCCGAACAACACGCCCAAGGGGCTGACCGTGTGTCACACATGACCTAGACACACACTTGTATGTCTACCCTTGTGGACAGTATGAGGCTGTCTACCAAGCCTTTTCCACCCTGAAACACAATCTAACACCAACCAACATATCAAAGTCTAACTTAATATGATTTCTTAACCAAACAACTATAGCTAAGGCCAATGTACATTTCATAAACTCAACCATGTCAATGATTTTTCATTCATGAAAGACTATCTTGCATTCATATAATAACTTTGAGTATTAGCTATTTTTCATGGCCTTATACTAAGTTAAGCCATCACGTTTGGCTAATCAACAATGACACAAAACTCAAAAGTCTAAGTTCCTATATATGCCATATTCAAAATAATAAAACCAACAATACCAAGTGCTTTGGTTGATAGTGTGATTGTTGCCTCTGATGTCCGATGATCCTCGAGCTAATTAAGCAGCACTATAAGAAAACGAAAAGGAAACAGGGTAAGCATAAAGCTTAGTAAGTTGTATGCAAATAATTATAACAACAATTTTACCATTCATCATCATGCTCATAGTGCGAAAGTAGGCATAAGCATAACTTACTCATCATTATCCAATACAATTCACATAGCATATATTAAGCTCACATCTCATACATTTCAAATAGGTACCTATACCACTCACAATATGGTTATACTTTCCTCGTTTAATTAAAATTGTAACTCTCACCGTTGAACCATTTGGAAAGCTATCGGATATTCACTAAGCCTCAAACATAGGGTATAATGCCAATGCCATGTCCCAGACATGGTCTTACACTGGTTCATCCATCAAGTTGATGCCATGTCCCAGACATGGTCTTACACTCACTAGGGAAATCGAGGCCGACGTCATGTCCCAAACATGGTCTTACATTAACACATCTCGTAGCCGATGCATGTCCCAAACATGTCTTACACTAGCTCTCATCTCAATGTCGATGCCATGTCCTAGACATGGTCTTACACTGGCTCTCATAGTGTGGCCGATGCATGTCCCAGACATGTCTTACACTAGCACACAAATAACCCGAATGTCATGGCATGAATATCCGATTTATTTCCTATGGTTCAAACGAGAGTTCTACTATCTCAATATTCATCATACATAATCATTTCCAAAAACAAGAAATTTATGCTATATCAATTCAAACACATATAATAACAATGTAGTTGTATTATTTACATACAACTTACCTCGGTATACAAAAAGTAGACGACTAGTTTGACTTAGTCCACTAGCTTTGCTTTTCCCTGGTCTAGGCCTATATTTTGTAATTCTTGATCTAAAATGATAGAAATTCATTCATTTCATCAGCATATTACTCTAAACACTCAAAAATTTATAATTGGGCAAAATGAATATTTTGCCCCTAGACATTCACAAAATGACCATTTTACCCCTAAGTCCAAAAATTAATTTTTATCAAATTTCTTCATGTATTAAGCCTAGATGAACCGTTTTTACTCTTATAGCAACCTCAAATTTCCACTATTTCACACATTTATCACTTATTTTACAACTTATGCAAAATGTCCCTAATTAGGGTTTCCATGAAAACTTCTTCACAAAAGTTGTTTATTACACAACCAAAACTCATATTCTTTCATAAAACTTCAGTTAACAACACATTTGCTTTCGTGGAAAAACCTTAGACTCTCAATCATTTTGAAAAATAGTCCCCTCATTTGAAAGCTCATGTTACAAGGGGTCCAAAAATGCAAAAATCATCAAGAAAAACTATCAAAATCACTTACCTAAGAGAATAAAGAGTGGCTAAAATTTTGAAGCTTAAAAACCCCTTTTTTTCTGGTATGAACAATGGGAAGAAGATGAGAGAAATTAAAATATCACTTTCTCTTTATTTAATTTTATTTTTAACTCACCTAACCTAGTCAACATGTGTCATTTTGCCCCTTATAGCTGGCCACCTCTATTTTAAGGGTCTAGTTTCCCTTTAAAGACCCCCAATTTGGGTTCTCTAGTTATTTGGTACCCTTAGCTATCAAAATAGGACTTTTGCACTTTATGCGATTTGGTCTTTTTTCGTAATTAAGCTCACAAACGCTAAAATTAAATCACCAAAATTTCCATGCACCATTATAAACATGCTATCACACATAAAATAATATTAAAAATAATTTCTTTGACCTTAGTTTAGTGGTTCTGAAACCATTGTTCTGACTAGGCCCAAAATCGGGCTGTTACAATGATGACCCACTCATATATGATGAAGCGATGCAAAGTACTGATTCCAAGCTCTAAGAAATAGATTTGAAAGCCAATATGGAGTCTATGGATTCCAACTTAGCATGAGAACTTGTAGACTTCATAGAAATGATAAAACTCATAGGGTGTAAGTGGATCTACAAGAATAAAAGAAATACGGATGGAAAAGTGGAAACTTAAAAGGCCAAACTTGTCACAAAAGATTATACTAAAAAATAAGGTATCAATTACAAAGAAACTTTCTCTCTAGTTGATAAGCTTAAGTCAATCCGTATATTGTTATCATTGTGATGACTCTCGATTATGAGATCTAGAAAATGGATGTCAAGACAGTGTTCTTGAATAGCTATCTTAAAGAGAGCATCTATATAATGGAACCAACCGGATCTATATAATGGAACCAACCCATATAAGGACTTAAGCAAGCATCCTACTCATGGAATCAAAGATTTGACCAAGCGATCAAAACTTTTGGATTTGAACAAAATGTAGATGAACCTTGTGTTAATAAATGTATTGGGGATGGAAAGGTGGTCTTTCTCATTGTATATGTCAATAAAATTCTACTGACTAGGAATGTAAGGACATTATCATCGGTTAAACTATGGTTAACCCAACAGTATATCATGAAGGACTTGGGAGAGCTAATTTCATTTTAGGAATTTGAATCCTAAGGTATCAAAAGAACAAAGTGATAGTACTATTGCAAGTTTCATACATAGATAATGTAACACCCCTTTAACAAGAAATTGTAACGTTATGCAATGACTGGTTCGAAAAAGGGAACCTAACCTTCTGTATTAGGATTTCACCTTTTTTTTGAGGACTATCCTAAGTCAACGAAAGAAAGAGAAAACATGAGAAAGGTTACCTATGCTTTTACAATAGGAAATCTCATGTATGATATGTTTTGCACACTTCCATATATATGTTTCAAAGTGGGGTTGGTGAGTTGATTTCATGCGAATCTAGGTCCAAAACACTGGCAAGCAGTTAAGCTTATACTCAAGTATTTATAAAGAATTAGGAATTATATGCTTGTGTATTTTGGATGAGATCTTACTCTTGTGGGGTATACTAATTCTAACTTCCAAAGGTGTCGAGATTCGAAGAAATCGACATCAGGCTATATTTTTATCCTAGACAGTGGGTCCATAATGTGAATAAGTGTCAACTAAGGTTACACTACTAACTTTACTATGAAGAGTCAAATATGAGGTATGGAAAAAGTTATGGCACTATAACGATGAAGATATAGCTAAACCTCAAAAAAACCAAATGAGGAGAAAACACATTGATAGAAAGTATCAAAAGGTAGATAGTGGCAGAAGAAATCATGGATGAAGTCAGAATTCGCTTAGGAAGAAAATGTTATAGACCCATATACCAAGACTCTACTAGCTAGGGGTTTTGAGAAATACATGAAGAGCATGGGAATGCGAATTATGACTCATCTACCTCACTAGGGCAAGTAGGAGACTGTTCGATTTACTGCCCTAAGTGTAGTATATTCACTTGTACACTTGTAATATTTTCAAAGAAATTGGTTAACAAAATTATTCATGAATTACATTAATGCCCTTTGTATATTGTCCTTGCGTGATTTTTGCATGTAAAGCAAAATAGAAGCAAATGTTAGATTACTAGTTTTCTAATGTTTAATTAATACTAAGCGACATTATGTAGTCGGGTTGTAATACAGAAAGACAACTTATATTAGTAGACGAACCTAAAAAAGTCTTTAGTCCAATTGGACATGAGCAAACTAATTGAAAGACTAATATGTCATCTATTAAGTCAAATTAGGGAGATACTTTGTCTTAGGCATTAGTGCGGATAACTCCCAGAAGATAGAGACATAGATGTGACTGACTAGACTGACTGTACATTGGACTGGACCTAAGAAGAATAGATCCTAAATCCATTTATGGATTTATTGTAACATCCAAAGTGTGGCATACCTTAATCCTGAGTGGATGATGGACTATGTATGTATGACTCGTATACTTTGATGTAAGTAAAAGCCAGAGTTCAAATAGATAAAGAACCAAAAGTTAGTGCATTGGGTATACAACTTTTGCAATATGTAAAATAATTCACAATAGTGAAATTCATAGCCCAAAACATAGGTAAATGATATCCTCTCATTGGCATTACATGATAGATGAAAAGTAAACATGGCTACAGATTATTTATCTTTGTGATGAATGACTTGATTACTATTAGATAGTAATTGAATTTTCATGAAGAAAGATATAATCGTTACCATTAGATAAAATAGGATCATATTAGGAGAGTGAATTTATCCCAAAGAGATTAAAGATATCCTATGAGGGTAACACACTTATGTCACGGTTATTGGACGAGCATTGATCGAGTCGCTTTTGTAATGATATGTCATTAGGGAAAGCTTAGTCACGATACTATAGTGGAATGACTTCGTGGTTAAATGATATTTTAATTAATAGGTGAAAATTTGGAACTTAATTATAAATCATTTGGGTTCTAATATGTCCAATCGGTCTCTCTACTAGCTCATTAAAACCATAAATGAATTACATGTTAAATCAAATGAACAAAAATGGACTAGAAATGATAAATTAAAGAAATGAGAAACATTCAGAAATGAATGTGATTTTCTCACTAAGTATGGAAACGACCTGAGAATTATTTTAATTTTTTTAAATTATTGTTTAATTAATTGAAGTTCAAAAATGGAATTAGATTAATTGGTTATTGAAAATCCAATGAATGTAGAAATTAAATATATTTTATCATAGATTCTTTTACGGTAAAATTACAGTGATTTTAACGAAATTAAAATTGGGTTGTGAAAATTATTTAATTATAAAAATTAATTAATTTAATTTAATTTAATGAATAATGTTTATTTCGAGAAATAAGAAAAATATGTACTAGGTTGGATTAATTACAAAGTGTTGTGTTAAAAGTCTAGGAAGCACATATAATTTGACCTAATACAAGAGAGACCTGAATCCTAATCATAACACATATGAGGGGAGACACACCCGATTAGTCACTCCTCTCTCCTAGTTTAGCTAGGGTATTGTTTTTTCCCTATTAGATATGCATTAAATGTGTAACAGCCCATTTTTAGGTCAAATCGAAACAGTGGTTTTGAAACCACTTAACCGAGTCAAAATAATTATTTTATTATTTTAATAAGGATTAAATCGCATAAAAGAAAAAAAGTAGCATTCTATATGTTAAATGTGTTAAGTTGCTTTGGCTTTTTAATATAGTGGTCTTAAATAGTAATTAGACCATTTTGAATGTTAGTGGACATTAATGGCCTTGTTATATATGTTTTATATGTTTATTAAGTATGGATAAAATGGTAAATTGATTTTTAAATGAATTAATAAGTAAAACAAACATAAAATAAAAGCCATTATCATCCTTGTTGGCTAATTTTAACAAAGGAAGAAAAGAAAAATACCAAGCTAGGGTTCGGCTAGAAACTTGGCTAGATTAAGGTATGTTTTGCTTCTGTTTTTGATAATTTTTACGTTTCTGAGATCGTTACTTAGAAGTCTATCAAACCCATGCCCTAATTTATGAAATTGTTAATGTTTTCATGAGATGATGTTGATGAATATGTGAGCTTTACGATGTTTATTTAGGAATTATGAAAGCTTGGTGGTGGACAAATATGTTTTGTATTGGGATTTTTAATGATTTTGCTAATTGTGGATTAAATTGTGAAAATGAAAAATTGAAGGGTTAAAATGTGAAATAAATGAAAGATATGGGTTTATATGGAATACATGAATATTCGACCAAGCATGGGTATAAGGAAATTTTGTGTATTTTGTGTATTTGTGATAAGGACTAAGTTGTAAAAATTGAAAAGTATAGGGGCAAATGTGTAAATTTGCAAAAATATGAAATATGGACTAAATTGAATAGCTTGAATACTGAATATGTTGAATTTGATAATATATAGACCAATATAAGCCAAGTTCATGTTTAGATCGGGGAAAGGAAAAGATTAACGAGTAGCCGTTAGATGATATCCAAGCAACTCGAGGTAAGCTCGTATAATTAGAATCAAACTTTAAATTTATTGCATATATTTGAAATGAAAGTATTTAGATTGAATATATGTGATTAATGGAATTAGAATACCAAAATAAATGCTTACTGTGAAATATGAGTCCTGTTTGAACCGTAGAGAGTCGTAGGATACAAGTGACATGTCACTAGGGTTACCGCTTAGTTGAGCTCCTGCATTTGTTACAGACTCACCATAGCTTGTATGAGCTTATCGTTTCATTTCTATAGAGCTTACCGTTCAACTCTTCGGAGCTTACCGTTTATCAACTCAAAAAGAGCTTACTGATCATGACTCGAAAGAGCGAAATTGATGATGAATTGATGAATTTCTGATTTATACACTTAATTTGTATCACCCAAGTATCCCTCGATATTTTAGTAGGTTCAACGGGTATTATACCAATATGATATACAAATATTATTTGATACAAGAGCTATAAGATTTATATGAATTATAAGTTACATGAATTACATGAATTTTATGATATATGAATGCAATGATACTTGGTTTACATAAAATGTTAGATGACTAATTTATGAATGGTGATGTGAATAGGCATTATGAGCAAATGGATTGAATTGGAATTTGTTATAATACTTATTGTCATTTGGTAAGTTTAATTCTATATTATACGTGCTTACTAAGCTTAATGCTTACTCCATTTATTTTCCCGTGTTTTATAGATTCGAAAGCTTGCTCAATTCAGATAAAGTCAGAGATTACTATCACACTATCCAAGTGACTTTTTGGTACTTTTGGAACTCATGGAAGATATGTAAATATGGCATGTATAAGCTAGTTTATAGGCTGTGAAGTATGATCATCTTATGTTAATGATGTTGATGTGAACTTGGTATATGAACAAGTTATGGGATATGGCTTGAAGTAGTAATGGTTATTTTGAATGTCTATAAGTGATTCCATATGATGTGTTTGGTTTATAAAAGATGGAATTGAAAGATGCAAATGTTGTCTTGAGATGTGGTTTAGACATGCTTGATCCATGAATGCAAAATTTATATATTTGAATGATACCAAATAAGGTATGTCTGCATGAATATGTCGGTAATGACTTGATATAATAAGTTGATATTGAATTGATTAAGATTTGGAACATGTTTGGAATTGGTATTATATGTTATAAAATGTATATGGAAATGGTTGCCTATTGATGTATAAATGTGGTACAAATTGCGTGTGTTATTAGGGTGGCAAGACGGCCTTGCAATTAACTTATTTTTGCCTGCACGGGTTGAGACACGGGCGTGTGTCTTAGCTGTGTTGCTTGAAGGCAATTTCGAAATGAGCCTGAGTAGGCTACACGGTCACACACACACGGGCGTGTGTTAGGTCGTGTGGCCAAGTCAGTTTCGAGCACGAGCTAGACACACAGGCGTGTGACTGGCCATGTGGCTAAGTCAGTAGCCTCCCTAATTTTCACACGGCCTAGTACACGAGCGTGTCTTATGGCCGTGTGGACAAGTCAGTATGTATGCCCTGTTTTATGACGGGCTAGATACATGGGCGTGTCTGATGCCGTGTGAAGCACACGGCTTGTTCACATGGGTGTGTGATTGTTGAAATGCTGAAAATTTTCTAAGTTTTTGAAATTTGTAATATGTTACGATTTAGTCCCGAATGTATGAGTAAAGTTCGATATGTTTGGTTAAAGTATATAATGGATGTGAATGAATGTTAATGATTGGATTATGATGTTTTTGAATAAATAATTGTTTTGAATTGAATTACAAGTCTTGTAATACCTCTTAACCTATTCCGGCGACGGTTACGGGTTAGGGGTGTTACAAAATGCATTCTAGTAATTCAAAAAGGGTTTTACTTCCTCTCCCTATAAATAGATGACATTGGTAGGGCTAAAAATACAATAAGTTCCACACAACTTTTGGGATATTGTTATTCTGCCTGAAAATAGTGAGCATTTATTTCTAAGTATGAATTTCATTTTCCGAGAATAATAAGTTTACCGATTTGTATAAGAGAGAGATTTACTTTCCTATTGAAAGTAAGAAAATTATTTTTACTTTTGTGTTTGATTTAAATTCATTTGAGCCTACACTTGAAGTAGTTTGTGGTATGAGAATAGCGAAAAAGGTCGTTCGGTTGAAAGCCAAGAGCGACAAGGATCCGTCCAGCCCAAAACACAGATACGATTTTGATATTACTATAAATATCACAAACCGAGTCAATTTTTTAATTTTTATTTTTTTATTGTGTAGAAAAATTGTATTGAAACTGAATTTTTTCCAACAGATGAGTGGTGGCGAAGGGTTTTAATTGTTAACAGATAAAATGGGTTTATAGGTTTTGGTTATGGACAATGATGGCTTTTGGGCTTCTTGCTTCCTATTTTGGTACCAATTTTAATGATTTCGTTGTTGTCTATGAACTTCTATTTTCGACTATCTCTTTCGAGACCACTGATGACGTTGGCGGGATGCAAGTCTCCAAACTTTAAAACAAACTCTTTTAAGTGACCACATATATTGATGGTGTCCTTTTTTATCCATTCTTTTATTAATAAAGGATTTTTAGAGCTTCTTGTACATTAAATTATTTGTGTTTGTCTTTTTAATTTTGTGGGCTATTACTTGAAAATTATAATCTTTTAACTATGGTGGCTAAAGATAATAATGAGTGAGAAAGGAAGAAAAAGAAAATAGAAATGAATGAGAAATAAAGTAAAAAGAAAAAGAAAAAGAAAAAAGAGGTTAAAATTAAATTATGTGGCAATGATGTGGACAGGTCCATTCATGTTTAATGACTGTTTGCGTCATATCAAGTTTGTGTAATATTACTAACTTTGAGTAATTATAGAATGATTAAAATGTTTCATATTGACAATATTAATGATCAAAATGTAAGAATTTAAAGTTTAGTAATTAAAATATAATTTAAATCATAATTATTTTTATATTTTATTTGTTATATATATAATATAGATGATCATAAAAGTCAAATTTATTGTAATAGAAAAAAAAGTGAAATTAGTAGATGAAGTTTTTCTTTCTTTTGCATGGCCAATAATTATGGCATTTTCATCAATGAAAATAATATTATTTGAAATTGAATTCAAAGAAAAAGAAAAGAAATATATATATGTATGTATAACATGAAGTTCTAAGTCTTGGCAAAATACTTATCCATTAATTGATAAACAATGAAATGCAAAGTGCGTTTATTTGTTTAAATTATTTACATGTGAACTATCACCATCTTCTAGAAATAAATATTAAAAAGAAAATTAATGATTCTCGTTCTTCTCTTGCTGAAGTTTTAGCTTTAAAGGATAAACATGGTTTCATTTTAAAATTAATAAAGTAAACTTTAATCAAATTACGCTTAAAAAAACAAAACAATAAGAATAATTTTTATGAGGATAATATTGATGGGCTTGGTTTATCTCATGGGCCCTTTCGGATAAAACATTTTTAATACAAAGTTTATCATCTCAATTTTCATCTTAAGTTAGCATCAGTTTCATGGATGTAAATAACATAAGTTTAAACTTGTAATTTTTCATCCCTCGTTAATAGTGCATTAACAAAACTTTTTTTTTCGTTTATTGTTAACAATCTAACTGAAAATAATGAAAACATAAAATAAAAAAATAAAAAAATCTTCCTCAATATGAATTTTAAGAATTTTTTATACTTTTTCTAAATTGTACTATGGGAGTAATAGATTCAAATTTTGATTATGGCTAATTTTAGGATTATTGTTCATTGATAATGTAAATATGTCACACTCGGTTCTCCTTCAAGTCTGGAAGTTAAGGAATTGAGAGGTTAAATTGAAAGAAGTCATAAGCTGGCAGCCTCTACGAAAAAATTAGGAAAAACTTAATGATTGAATTGGACATGGTTGACATCCAACTCTGGTTCGATTGGATTAAACCTAATTTGTTCCTTAGTGGGAGACACAATAATTACCAACGAATGATTTCTGTAGGGTTGGTAACCGAGTGAGAAGAACTATAAATAGTTGGGAATGACTTCTCGGTGAGAATTCTTCTCACATCTGTTTCATTTACCTCTCTTCTTTGGTTGATTCGAAGGAGAGATGGTTATGAAAAACTCTGTACGGAGTAGTGATCGTGAGGATTTAGTCGGAAAAGTAGAAAGCCAAGGAGCTGGTAATGTTCTAAGTCCTTCGGTGTATGTAAGAATTATGAAACAAGGTTAAGGATTTCCAAAAAACCTTTTACAAGGGTTTGCATATTTTTGAAAAACTGAGTTTTAAGCTGAGAATACCAAGTTTAACTCACGATTTTGGGTTGTTATGCTTAGCTGCCAAGAGAGTAGAAGCTCTGGTGTTCAGAAAAGCTAAGCAAATAAGGCAAAGAAGTGTCAAGTGAGTTATATATTCCACTTTTGGGATGCTATATGTTTTGCATGAATATATGTTAAGTCTAGAATGAGTTCCATGATGATGCATAATCTATGTTGCTTGAGAATGCTTATTTGCATAAGGTTGAATAGGTATAAGTATCCACCAGTGAATAGTTAGGAA
The DNA here is from genome assembly GCA_025698465.1 of Gossypium longicalyx. Classification (NCBI taxonomy): domain Eukaryota; kingdom Viridiplantae; phylum Streptophyta; class Magnoliopsida; order Malvales; family Malvaceae; genus Gossypium; species Gossypium longicalyx. The sequence continues at coordinate 53,246,922 of CM046995.1, forward strand.
AGTAATGTTTATAACTTTATGCCTGAAAGTAGCATACTCCATGACAAAATGTTTATGAATTGCATGTAAAACATGTTTATATATTGTGGAGTACGAAAGGGAATTATCGACGGGTTAGATGAAGTTAGGATTTGGGAAATGGGAATTTTTGTTAGATACTGCCAAATGGTGTTGCTGGGTGCAAACCATGATGTACAAAGCTCTGGGCCTTACTGAAGGGACACTGCAGTGTTCTAGCATCATGGTAGGAAAGGTGAAATGGAGAAATCGGCGAAGGAATAGGGAAAATGGAATTCTATTGAGATACTGCCATACAGTAGTGTTAAGTGCAAATCATGATGTACAAAGCTTCAGGCCTTGCGGAAGGGACAATTTGGTGTTTGAGCATCAATGTGAAATATGAAACAGGTCCTTCGGGGTGACACCATGAAAACGGTAATTAGGTTCCATAAAACAACACCGCGATGGTAGTCAGCGGGCTCTATGTGTAACAACTCATTTTTAAGTGGCGTTGGAAACATTAGTTTCAAGATCACAAATCCAACGAATGAGTTGTAAGTATTATAATCTAATATTTATGACTCAAATATAGTATTATATTGAGTTTTGATATGATAGTTTTTGCTAATTGAATGAATAGTTAAGTACAAGTGGTTTGTCTCTAAAGTTAAATGGTTTTGGAAAATAAGATTTTAGGATCTCATTTCTATAAATCGATCTCATAAATATATTTATTAAATATTTACAAAGTTACTATATATGTATATTGAAGTTCATTCTAAATATTTTAACGTTTAGATAGTTAATTAAGTAAAAATGTTTAAATCATAAAAGCTGCAAAATTTAATCTCTATTAATTTATTTGTGGTAAACAGTTATGAAAGCATAATTGAATGGATTTATATGGTAATTTAACCATATTTAAAGTGTGGGACGATATGTATATATGTTTTAGTTAAAAATATATAAGAATTAATGGAATTTTGGTAAATTAATAAAAGTATTATTTAAGATTAAATGATAAAACATAACATCTTCTTCATTTTGGCTTTTGCAACCGATTCTTCCATGCCTAAAGAATACAAGCTTCGGCCTTGGTAAATTTCAATTGCATGGTAAGTATTTTTTATTTATTTTTATTCATTTTTATGTTTTTGATATCGTTATATCTTAATCTAGCTAATCCAAAGACTAATTTGTAAAATATTTAAAGGTTTTGAATTATGCCATTGATTATTTGGTGATGTTTTTGAAGTTTTATGATAGATTTATAAGCTTGATAGTTAAATAGGACTATTTTATAAAGTGATTTTGGTTAAATTTTAAGTTAAAGGACTAAATTGCTAAAATAGTAAAGTTATATGAAATTCTTATAAAAATATGATGAATATGAGTTGTATAGGGATTATATAAAATTCAACTAGCATTGATTTGGTTAAATGGTGATAGATTTGAAAGTTTCGGGTTTAGAGACTAAATTGAATAAAAGGTAAAAGTTTAGGGTAATAGTGTAAAATATTAATAAATGTTCAATTACATGAATTTAAGTATTTTAAAGTAATTGAATTGGATAATTGAATTAAATTATCATATTTAGATCAAGAAACGAGTCAGCTGGACAATAATCGCTGAGAAGGAAAGTTAGCGGTGTAATCATTGGTGTTGTGTTCGTTGCCGTTTTTGGATTAGGTAAGATCGTATAATAAATGAATTGATTTAGTTGTTGTTTTGTGAATTATTCAATATCTAAGCATGTGTTTAGATTTGCTTGTATAGTAAATATTAAGTTCTTGAAATGGATCAAATTGAAATGAAATTATAATTAAGGGTCATGATTGAAAATGGAAAATTTATATAGTTGAATTCATGTGACAAAGAAATGTTTAAGTAATTGTATAATTTGTTAATTATTATTTATGTTATGAATGAATTAAATTGATTGATATGCGGCAATTGGTAAATTGGAGGAAATTGCATTATTAGCTAAATCAATATTATATCTGATAAATGAGAACTATATTGATGTGAACTCGTAATGGTATAATGTGGGAAAAGTTAAATGATATGGATATGAAACGTGACCTGTATGAACCTCGTGAATGCCTAGGATAAAAATGATATGTCATTAAGGTATTTGTCATTTCGGGTGTTGCTCTTAGCTATCTTACTGATGGCTGAGGTCATGCATTTGTTGCACATTCTTCATAGCTCGTGTGAGCAGCATCTTGTAGCCTAACATCCCAACCCAAAGCTCGTATGAGCAGGTCCATTTCACAACTCGTGTGTGCATTTACAGTCACAACTTGTGTGAGCATTAACAGTCACAACTTGTGTGAGCATTATTCCAACGTATCCAACACTATCTCATTATGGTTCATAGAGTGACAAATGAGTAAACGGAAATGGTAATATGAAATAGATATATGAAATGTTTATATGGAAATAGATATATGAAATGGTTATATGAAGTGTTTATAAGAAATATTTATATAAATATAGATATGTAAAAAGGGACATTTGAAATAAATACTTGAAATAAAGATGTTAAATGTTAAATGAATATGTAATGGCTGATTTATGTGCCAAATGTGTTCTCGGGTATATGTTTGATAACATGATAAAGTTACATGTTTTGTAATAGTCATTTTTCAATAGTGTTGGAAATAGTAATTTTGTGACCACAAATCTGACGAGTGAGTTTGAAAATGTTATTAATTAATATTTATGGGTCAAATATAATATTATTTGAATTTTGGTTTAATAAATGTTGTTAATTGAAAGAATTATTAGGTTCAAGTGGTATGTTCCTAAAATCAGGTGGTTTTAGAAAATGAGGTATCGGGACCTTGTTTCTACACACTAAGCCATAAATATTTTACTAAATATTTACGGAATATTATTAAAGTCATATTAAAATTTGGTTAAGAAATTTTAACGTTTAAATAGTTAACTAAGCGAAAAGGACTAAATCATAAAAGTTATAAAAGTTGATTTCCATTAGTTAAAAAGGTTAAATAGCTTTTAAAAGGTAAATCAATGGACTTGGATGGTAATTATACCATATTTATGGTTAGTGGATGATATTGTTTGGTTTTTGATGTAATTTTAATAGATTTAAAAGGTTTACTTTGTAAATTGATAATTAAATTAAAATGTTAAACAAAACAAAAGGAAAAAAAATCAATATCATCTTCCCCATTTTTCTTTTAAAAACCAAATCACCATCTTTGGAGAAGCAAAGGTTTCGACAAACCTTATTTTGAATGTATAGTATGAATTCTTATTCATTTTTAATTAGTTTTATGTTTTTGAGTTCGTATTAACTTAATCTAACTAGCTCAAGGGTCGATTTGTTAAGTTGTTAAAAGTTTAGGGACTTTCCATGAATGAATTTGATGTGTTTGTGACTTTAATTGATGAATTATTAAAGTTGGTAACTAGATATAAGTATTTTGTTAAGTGATTTTTGATGATTTTAATGTTGAGGGATTAAATTGTTTAAATAGTAAAACTTTATGAATTTTTTGTAAAAAATGATAAATATGGGCTGTAGAGAGTCCCTAGTAAATTTAGAAAGCATGATTTTCTTTTAAAAAAATGGTGAAATTTCAAGTTTTCTGTTTAGGGACTAAATTGTATAAAAGGTAAAATGTTAGGGTAATTTTGTAAAATGATGGTGGAAGGACTTAATTGAATAAAACTACTATTTAAGTGTTGAAATTGTTTTAATTGAATGGAAATTATTATTTAGATCAAGAAACGCTACAATTGGATTTAAATCGAGTAAAAGCTAAAGTTGTCAACTTCGTTTTAGCAACAGTTTTAGTCGAGGTAAGTTTGTATTTCATTTTAAAATATTACATTTGAATTTGTAAGATTAATTGATATCATTATAAAAGTTTTTATGTATTAATGATTAATATTGTTTTGATATAAGAAACCGTGATTGAAATACATCGTGGTATTATACTTGAAATAGAAAAAATCATGGTTGAAAGACACTATTGCATTACATTCGGTATTTTCGAATCTATGAAAAGGTTGAAAAGGAAATTATCTAGAAAGGATAACAAATGAAAAGGTCGGAAAGAATATCATTGAAAAGGTCAAAAATGGATAGCAATGAAAGTCTGGTATCTCATCCTTCAACCATTTGCTATTCTAATAACATGTTTCACGTAAGATATGTATCATAAGAATGAACATTAGATGAGTGTTTTGGTTAGCATTTTGATAATGAATATTAATGCCTTGGTGTAATTATATATTTCATATGTCTATCTATGTGTTATCTAGTTATGTTTGTGGTGTGTTTAAAAAATTAAATGGTTATATAAGTATATTTTTTCGAGTATTCGATGTTGTTTCATTTGGTTCAATTGGTAAATAAAGCTTTATTGAGCATATAAAAGCACAATTCTATTCATGCATTGGAGAAACGATTTGGGACTTGATTTTTATTCATGAAACAAAAGAATGTATAATGGATATATATGATGGATGTTATATTAAGGTTAAATGCTTATTATGTATGTGCTATGTTTTATTTGGAATTTTACATGTAATGTTATACTTACTAAACTTGTAAGGTGATGTATATAGGAAAAGAAATTTAATATATGTTATATTGAAAATATGTTTTGTTGTTTAACTTAATATGTTCGGTAAGTTTTAGTTCATTTTTATGAGCTTACTAAGCACTAGTTGCTTATATAGTTGTTTTCTTTGTTTCATAGATCATCAAAAAGCTCGAATGGTTGGAATCAACGTCGGAGCACAATCATACTATCCATTGACCCATTTTGGTTGTTTTTGAATATATTGAAATGGTTATAAATGACATGTATAGGGTTGTAGGTTAATTTGGTATGTTTTGGGTTGTCTTAAATTTTGATATTCCTTAATACTTTTTTGTTAATGGTTGTGCATGATCTTTTGAAATTTGGAAAATGAAAAAAAGAAATGGTTGATTGATATGTTTTTGGATGGTTGTATTGGTATGCTTTGAATGAAATAGGAATGTATTATTAACTTAATCATGTGATATGTTTTAGCTTATGCTTAATCTATTTGCATAAGTATGTGTCTGCATATTAGTTAGTATATGATTATGTTAATGGGTGAATTTGGTCACTTATGTAGGTCTTATAAAGAAGTATGTCTAAGAGGTATGATTTGAGAGTGAGTAACTAAATAGTGTGTGTGTTATGTTTTGGTCATGGACTTATGGTGTCTAATGAATTCACATTGGTTAAGTTCTTATTGCATGATTTTTGACATATTTTAGGTATCTTTGGATGTGATTTATGTGCTTGAAAGATGTTATAAATGGTATGGCTTGGTGGGTTAGAAATGGTATTTGAAATAGCTTATTTTAGGGATTATTAAGGGAGCACACGAGTTGTCACATGGCTGTGTGCCATGCACGGACACCCTACGTGGCCGTGTGTCATTTTAAATTTCTATACAGCCTACGACACGACTGTGTGACCCAACATCGAATGTAATGCCCCAAAATCTTAAATAATTATTCTTGTATGGTCGTGACACAATTGAGTATCTGCTTAAGTGGTTATGTGTTCTAGGAAGTGTCTGAGAAGTTTTGGGTTCAAGCCTTGGCTTGTGCAAAAATTTTGTTTCTTACTTGAATTAAACATGTCTCTAGTCAGTAGGCTTCTTAAATAAATATGGGTAAAACATGTCAGAAAGGGTCTGTTGGTCTAAGGGATAGATGTCGTGTGGTGTTTGCCTGAGGACTGAGGTTTGAGTCCTGTGGGGCGTAGAGGAGTATTTATTTTTTTGCTGTGCCGTGGGAGTGTTGTGGGGTGACTGAAACATTGAAGTGGTTGGGGAAATTCAAATTAAGTAGTTAAGGGTAGGTGTGATCGGTTGGAGAGATTTGATGAGGGATTTTAGGAGAGAATTCAGGGAGGAAAAAGTGGGATTTGAAGTGTAGTAGAGTTGTGCCAAAATGGATTAGTACACAGAAATTTTCGGCTGAGTTTAGCTTTTCTCTCAAACTTTCAATTTTGTATGCTCATTCCCTTTTGTGTTTTGGTTCTTTTTTGTCCCTTGGTGCCGAATTTTGCCTCTAGTGTTACCTTTGTTTCTTTTCAACAGGTTTTTTTTCATTTTCCTCTTCTTGGGGCCGATTTTAGCAAAAAATCTTTCGGGATTTGACAAGTTTTTCTCTTGGTTTCCTTTCTTGACCAAACTACTCCATCTCCTTCCTTCCTCATTCGGTGTTGTTTGACCAAATACCATCTCTTCCCTTCTCTGATTTTTTCCCTCTCCAATCATTTCTCGCATCATCTCTTCTCTTTGTGTTCTTGTTGATTGCACGTTTCTCTTCTCCTCTCTTTCTTAACACTCTCTTCTTGTCATCCATTCATCTTAGTGCTTTGACTGTTTATTGCATCTCTCCTCTCCCTTTGCTCTCTGTCGATTTTTTGGGGGTAATTACAAGTGCTCGATTTTGCGTTCGGTAAGACTAACTTTCGATTTGGGTTAAACTGCTCTTTCATATAGTTGTTAATAGGAGGGCGGTTGGATTTCAAGTTGTATTCGAGGGCTTGGGTGATCACCCTTTCTCGACTTGTAAGGTAAAAAGGGCTTCGATTGAATCAATCAAGGTAAGGGGTATCGATTGTATGTTTTAGTGTATTAGTATAGTGTTACTTGATGCTGGTTGATTTAGTGTTTACCTATGATCGATTGGTGCATAGAAACTTTCGAAGGAGAAGGAAAAGGTCCTTAGTTGGCGTAGGGTGGACAGATCTCTTCTCGTGGCTTGTTTGAAGGTATGTTATTATGTGAGTTTAACGATTAGGATAATAGTGTATATGCGATTGAGTACTGGATTAAGAGTGTAACTGAAGACTGTTGTTTAAGTGTAGGATTCAAAAGTGCAGGCAGTCTCTTCTTTCGACAAATAGAAGCAAGATGTGTAATAACACTGCTTAATTGTAATTCGGCAAAAGTCGAAAAATGTGTCCATTGATGCTACACGGGCATGCGCTCGCTCGTGTGGTAAATCGAACGCATAAACTTAGACCTCTGATTATAGATGCCACATTGAGCGATTTCGTGGGCTTAGGCCATTTTGGGCCATGTTGGGTCGAAATGGGTCGTGTGGGCCCACAGACTTGTGGGCCCTACACGGGTATGTCACACGAAAGTGTGGAAACTATTGGGTCAGGCTGTGTAATGAACATGGCTAGGGCCATTTCTAGGCTATGTGGGCCAAATGAGCGTGTGGGCCCACATGGGCCTACATTATAGGCTTTGTGCCCATTTTCACTGTTTGACTGTTAAGTATCACGAGTCGCCTTAGACGACTGTGGACCTATTGTTGGGTCGGTAAGTATACCTAGACCCCCAAATTGATAAAATGACCGTTATGCCCTTATGTGCTAAATGACTATTATTCCCTTTTGAGATGTATGACTGATTGAGCATGTCATTTTATATATATTGCATACATGTATGATATTATGACATGACGCATGATATGTTGCATAGGGATGGGTTTATTATGATTGGAGGAAGTGTACTGTACTGGCAGCTCTGCTACAAATACTAATTAAGTACCGCAACCAGTGCTATTTTGGAGTGTAGGGATGGGTGGGTTGATTTTATCCCCACATGAAGTGTAGGATTGGATGGAGTGGAGTGTAGAGACTGGTTGGGTAGGATTTCTGATTGCATATCTATCTTTGTTACTATTCTTCAAAGCAGCTAAGGCCCACACCGACATCGATATTGTAATGGGCTAAGGCCCTAAGCAAATCGAATCATTATCGATACGGGCTTAGGCCTAGACTGTATTTGCCCATTGTATGATTGACTATATGTTTATTAAGGGATTACACACTGAGTTTTCATAAACTCACCCTTCTGTTTATCTGCGCATGTAATCCCCAGTCCTAAGCGGATCGGTGTTGCGAGGGACTCAAAGGTGGCCACACAATTGCATGGACTTTCATATTAGATTTTTGAATTTTAAGTAATTTAATTTGGGTATCTTTTTATGTAAAAAGGCCTCTATAAATTTTTAAATCTTTAATTTGGGATTTTAAACTATTTTGATTTATAACTGCTAGCAGTAAGATAAGACGCAGATTTTCAAAAGACAAATGTTTTTCAAAAATACCAAGAATACGCAATTGTTTTTAAAAGCTTCCACAATGGACAACATTTTAAAATTAAAAAACGTTTTAACATGAGTAACCTTTGATAATCGACATGTTTTAAAATCATCGTTTTGAACACGTAACAAAGGTATACATGAAAAAGGGGTTTTCCTTCGATATCATACTTTACAAAAAACACTTCAATATGACATTGCCGAATTCGGCCATAACGTCTAGGTCGAGTTTGGAGTGTTACATTTAGTGGTATCAGAGCCAGGTTACAAAACTCGACTGTGGATTTGGGTTTTTCCTAAAAACTTAAAATTCCAAAAGAACTGTTCCAAATGATTTAGAAATATTTTAAAATGTTTTTACAGAAAGTGTGGTACACTGAGTCTTTGGTGCCAATTCTGTAAGTCCTCTGAAATTATTGTCTATTTAAATTGAAATACTGAGACTACTATAGGTAGTAGATTGTATTGAAATATCATATTTAGGGTAAACTAAAAACTGTAGTAAGACTGCCGATCTACGAAAACGAACTTTGGAATACTGATATTGATTTTCATAAAATATCCTGTAATAAACACTGGAACTGTAAACTGATGCATAAAATTGATAATGCAGATAAAGCGTATTTAAAAAATAAGCACTAGAGGTACTCGCGGAAGGGGTACAAGAGGTCGTGGTGGAGGCCATAGAGGTGCTCGGGCTGGGTCTTCATCATCTGGCCACATGCCTAATGTTGAAGCTAGAGAGGTGTCGGCTTCACTGGGGACTGAGACTAGGTCTCATGAGCACGCGGCTGGGGACGATGCATTGTCTCAGGCCATGCTATAGATTCTGGAGAGGGTCGCTAGGACCAATATTGGTACGGTCGCTAGGACCAATATTGGTACTGTGGGTCGTGGGTCGGTTACGGAACGACTTCGGTCTAATAGGGATGAGAATTTTAGAGGTATTGCTAGAGTTTCCCCTAATGTGGCTGAATATTGGATTGAGGGCACAAAGAGGATCATGGATGACCTCGACTGCACCCTCGAACAGAAACTAAAAGGTGCAGTGTCACTGCTGCGAGATGAAGCCTATCAGTGGTGGCTTACAGTTAAAGAGGATACTCAGTCTGATCGGTTGACCTTGGAATTTTTCAAGACTACTTTCCAGGGAAAGCATGTGGGCGCGAGTTATGTAGATGCCCAGAGGAAAGAGTGTCTAAATTTAACTCAGGGGGATAAATCAGTGGCTGGATATGAGGCTGAATTTTTGCGATTAAGCCACTATGCACATGGGATGGTGACAACTGAGTATGAGTGATGTGTCCGGTTCAAGGATGGCCTCAAGGATAGTCTAAGGGTTTTATTAGCTCTACAGAAGGAGCGAGATTTTACTACATTAGTGGATAAGGTAAAGATCAGAAAGGATGTAAAGTGCACTGAGCGCCAGAACCGTGAAAAGGAAAGAGGTAGGGAGAAGAGAGATTTAGAGCCCTCAAGTTATTTTCTGAGGCCTAAGAAAAAGGCCAGAGTTGATGGGCCAGTCAGAGTTGGGGCCCCTGTTACTGCTATTGGACCGCAGCCCTGTGCGAATTGTGGGAGACACCACCAGGGCGAATGCTGGGAAAGGATTGGGGCAAGTTTGAGGTTCGAATCATTAGAATACCGTATCAGAGATTGTCTACGGAGACCCAATCAGATGCAAGCTACTGGTATGGGTATAGTTCAGCCGCTGAGGGGTGTTCAGCAGTCACCGAGAGGCTGTGGTCAGGCCAGAGGTGGAAATGGTATGGGCCGTGGTCAGAGGGCACCAGAAAAAGGTGCTTGTCGTACTGAGGTGAGGCAATCAGCTTTGGTTTATGCTGCACGACACCGAGAGGACGGAGACACCCCAAATGTTATCGCGGGTACTTTTTTATCCATAGTATACCTTATACTGCACTGATTGATGTTGGATCTACGCATTCTTATATAGCATGTACTGTATCTGAGACTTTGGGTTTAATGGTTGAAAGCACTACGAGTGAGTTTACTGGGTTAAGTCCATTAAGGCAGTCAGTGAGGGCAAATAAATTGTTTAGAGATGTACCTTTGGAGGTACAAGGAATCATCTTTTTGGTGAATTTGATGAAGCTCCCTTTTGGAGAATTCGATTTAATATTGGGTATGGACTGGCTGGTTAAACATCAAGTGAACTTGGATTGTACTGCTAAACGGATGGTACTAAAAACTGCGGAGGGTGACGAGGTAGTGGTAATTGGGGAGCGTCAGAATTATTTGTCAAATGTGATTTCTACACTAAGGGCCGAGAAGTTAGTTCGTAAGGGTTGTGAGGCATATCTAGCCTATATCGGTGTTTTAAACTTCGAGGGTTCTTCTGTTAAAGATATCAGAACTGTCAAAGGCTTTTCGGATGTTTTCCCTGATAAGCTGCCTGGGTTACCCCTAAATCGTGAAGTTGAGTTTGGGATTGAGCTCCTGCCTGGTACAACTCCGGTGTCTATTGCCCCTTATAGAATGGTGTCGAAGGAGTTTGTGGAGCTTAAAACTCATATTCAAGAATTATTGGATCGAGGGTTCATCCACCCTAGTGTGTCTCCGTGGGGAACACCGATTTTATTTGTAAAAAAGAAGGATAGATCCATGCGTATGTGCATCGATTACCGAAAATTGAATAAATTAACTATTAAAAATAAGTACCCCCTACTGGGGATTGATGATCTATTCGACCAGTTTCGAGGAGCTTCGGTCTTCTCTAAGATTGATCTTCGATCGGGGTACCATCAACTGAGAGTCAAAGAGGCTGATGTTTATAAGACTGCGTTTAGGACTTGTTATGGTCATTACGAGTTTCTAGTGATGCCGTTTGGACTAATGAATGCACCAGCAGCTTTTATGGGTTTGATGAACCGAGTGTTCTAGCCCTATCTGGATCGATTTTTGTAGTCTTTATAGACGACATTCTGGTGTATTCAGGAACTGAAGATGAACACGATGCACATCTCTGAGTTGTTCTGCAGATTCTGAGGGAGAAACGACTGTATGCCAAATTAAGCAAATACGAGTTTTTGTTACGAGAGGTAACATTTTTGGGCCATGTGGTATCTGTTGAAGGGATTAGGGTTGATCCTCAGAAAATTGAGGCTGTTCTAGATTGGAAGCCGCCTAATACGATATTTGAGATTCGAAGTTTTTTGGGTCTAGCAGGGTATTATAGACGTTTTGTTGAGGGGTTTCCGTTGATTGTTGCACCTCTGACTAAATTGTTGTGTAAGGGCGTGCCATTTAAATGGACTGATGCACCGCAAGAAAGTTTTGAGAAACTTAAAAAGGTTCTAACTGAGGCTCCTTTCTTGATACAACCAGAGTCTAGGAAAAAGTTCACTATTTACAGTGATGCATCACATGCTGGGTTAGAATGTGTGTTGATGCAAGAGGGTAAGGTGGTGGCATATGCGTCTCACCAGTTTAAGACTCATGAGGCGAATTATCCGACGCATGACTTGGAATTGGCCGCTGTGGTGTTCGCACTAAAAATTTAGAGGTATTACTTATACGGTGAGAAGTGTATCATTTACACAGATCATAAAAGCCTCAAGTATCTCCTCACTCAGAAGGAGCTAAATCTTAGGCAGTGTAGATGGATTGAGCTACTTAAAGACTATGACTGTACGATCGAATACCATCTTGGGAAGGCCAATGTGGTGGCTAAAACACTGAGCCGTAGGGCTATGTCTGATCTGATGGCGATGTTTGCTCGTCTCAGCTTATTCGATGATGGTAGCTTGTTGGCTGAGCTCCAAGTTAAATCGAGGTGGATTGAGCAGATTAAGGGTAAACAGCTAAAGGATGAGTCACTAGGTCTTCGATTCTGATAGATTGAGAAGGGGTACTATATTTTCGTGAGAGAGTCTGTGTACCAAAGGATATTTATTTGAGGCAGTCTATACTGCAAGAGGCGCATAGTAGTCTTTATGTTATGCATCCTGGCAGGAATAAGATGTAGTAAGACCTTCGCGAGTTATATTAGTGGACCGATTTTAAGCGTGAAGTTACCGACTTTGTGAGTAAATGTCTGACTTGCCAACAGGTTAAGGCTGAACATCAGTTGCCTTTAGAATTGCTTCAGCTAGTTAAAATTCCACTTTGGAAGTGGGAGAGAGTAACTATGGACTTCATTAGTGGGCTACCCTGAAAGCCTTCTAAAACGGATTCAGTATGGGTCATCATGGATCGATTGATCAAGTCTGCCCATTTCATACCAGTCCATACTGATTACTCATTGCAGAAGCTGGCTAAACTGTATGTGGCTGAGATAGTGAGACTGCATGGGGTACTAGTTTCCATAATATCTGACAGGGATCCTCGCTTCACATCTCGATTTTGGAAGAAGTTGCATGAAGCACTGGGTACAAGGTTAGACTTCAGTATTGCGTTCCATACTCAAACAGATGGTCAGTCAGAAAGGGTGATTCAGATACTCGAGGACTTGTAAGGAGTTGTGTGATAGATTTCCAGGGCAGTTGGGAGGACTACTTACCGTTAGCTGAGTTTTCGTATAACAATAGCTACCACTCTAGCATACAGATGGCACCTTACGAGGCATTATATGGTCGTAGGTGTCGTACTCCTTCGTGTTGGACTGAGTTGGGCGAGTGGCGTGTTCTAGGCCTTGAGTTAGTTTCTGATACCGAGGATAAAGTAAAACTAATTTGGGATCGACTGAAGGCGACATCAGACAAAAGGCGACATCAGACAAACAGAAGTCGTATGCGGATCTGAAGCATAAGAAGATTGAGTATTCTGTAGGGGAATTCGTTTTCCTCAAGGTCTCACTATAACACCCTTTACTCGTATCCAACGTCGGGATAGGGTACGAGGAGTTACCAAAAATTTAATCAGGTAATCTTGTAAAAACAGGCAATAAAATTTTGTTTCATATTAAAACCAATCAAACCACAACTTAGTGTCCCTGTTATAGGCCTATGACGGCCTAAACATACATTGAGAATGGTCTGAGACAAAATCGAGGTCCTAAGGAAAATTTAAGAAAAATTCTAGGTTAATGTCTCACAAGCTCGTGTAAAGACAATGCACACGCCTGTGTGCTTTGGGACATGCCTGTGCCCCTACCCGTGTAGAATTAATTGAATTTATTTCCTATTTCGAACCTACAGGGGTTTTCACACGGTCAAGCACATGCTCGTGTCCCTGGCCCGTGTCCCTCACACGACTTAGACACGCCCGTGTGATCGCCCTTGTCCAAGAACTTGGACATTCTGTTTATGACGTCAGCATGCATTTAGGGGTACACGGCTAAGACACATGCCCGTGTGCTAGGCCGTGTCCTCCACAAGGTTGAGACACGCAGCCATGTCCCTACTCGTGTGTTTACTACCATGCATTTTTACTTAGAATGTAACACCCCAAACCCGGCCTTGACGTTATGGCTAAATCTAGCCATCACATTGAAGTGTTTTAGCGAAAACCGTGTTTTCATTGAAAACCCTTCTTAAAATAAAAGAAACCTTAATTAATTTATAAAAACTCACCTTTCAGTTGTGAAAGCCTTGTTTAAAACATTTGATTTAAGAAAACTTATCATTTAAAAATTTAATTGAGGAAACGTAGAAAACATACTATAATTTAGGAAACCCATGTTCAACTTCTCGTAATTACAATGAAAATAATAATAATCCAAATAATAATAACATAATGAAAACCTTATTACAATCTATTTTGAAACATACTTAATAAAATAAAAACTTATAAGCTTAAAAAAAACAAGTCCAAATTATCTTGCTAGCTGGCCACCCTGAGTCCCTCTGAACATTGAACCTTCTACTGAGCATCATTTGAAAATAAAATAAAAGAGGGGGTGAGTTTTCGCAAACTCAGTGTGTACAACCCTCAACAAAAAAAAACCAGCATTCAAAAATCATCATACATCAAACATACAATGCAATCCCATCCAAATTATCCATCTGCTACACACCAGCTCCGTCCCCCGTCACACCATGTAGGGATATAAATATCGACCCACCCAACTGACACACCAAGGGGAGCTCGGTTGCGGAACTACCTTCATTTACATATTGGGCTTTAAAAGCCATTGTTGGAACCACGATTGTCAAGCAACCATGCGATCCTCATATACTTCCTCCGTTCCATAATTCCCAACCCATATGCAACCTAAGCAGAATATCATATGTATGCATGTCACTTACATTCAACACCTAGGAGTATTTTGGTTATTTTCACCTTTAGGGGCATTTCGATAATTTTCCCTTAATTACAGTTTTCACTTACCTTGGCCCGTTAACAAGTCGCGTGAGCTAAGATGAACGAATACTATACACCAGGTAGGACTTTAGAGAAGAGGAGGTGGGTCATTAAGACCGCTTAAGTACCAAGCTCTCCCTAGATCCAATCCTAGACATGCATATACCCGTTGCCACACCTTAACCCTATGACTTGTCCACGGTCGCAAATAATTATTAAGTTTTATGTCGTAATCATATACTACGCCCGAAACCCCTTTACAAAGCCTAGTCAAATTTACATACTTGTATATGGCCCACTAGGCCCAATCATATTCATATGGCCCATTGGGCCCAAATCACTTGTATATGGCCCATTAGGCACAAATCACATTTATATACATGCTCACATACGAATTTTCCATCACATAGCATCAAATATCAATTTTGCCTATTATCGGCCCAACAGCCCATTAGGCCCATTAAGCCTATTTTGGCCCGGTTGGCCAAATCACAGCCCAAGTCCATGAAATTGCCCATGGGCCTCAGACAACCTATTGGGAGAACAAATGAGGAAAGAATGAGGAAAGAATAGCGTAATGGATTCTTAACAAAACCTATTGGGAGAACAAAACTTACACTAGATTTGACCGAAGTAGAAGGAGTAGTAATTGCACCAAGGGTATTCGGCCAAAGAGTATTCGGCTCTTGGGAGATTCGGCTTTCAAGCTTAGTATGGTGAATAAGGTTTATTTGGAACATATTAAAGAAGAAGAGTAGAAGAAGAGTAGAAAATCGACACAAGAAAAGAAAGAAAGAAGTAAAGGTTTTCAGCTTTTTAGATCTTGAAGAGAAAAGGGTTTCCGATAACAAAGTGAGAGAGATTTCGGCATTAGCCTGGCAACCTTGCATTCGGCACTTATTTATAACCCCTATAGTCGAATTGCCTGACCCTCAATTCCCCATTCGGTTCCATCACTTCCCCATTCTCATCTCCTCATTTTTCTCCCTGATAACTCCTTGATCCTTTCCTCAAATTTCTCTTCTGAACACTCATCTTGGAGTCCATCTTCACGCCACTTCCAATCTTCTAGAAAGCCAAAATTAAACTTCTAAAAATACTAAGGTAGGATTCGAACCTTGGATCTCCTTGCTAGCCACTAACGCTACCTCCCTACACTCTAAGTGGCGTCACTTAGCCACTCCTCCACAAGGTTTTTTGATGCCAAATTCCCTTATCATTATTTAAAAGCCCAACTACTTGCCAACAAGGTCCTTCTAATTATTAACGCATAATTTTCTTTTCCCTTAAGTTTGAACTTAAACCTTAGCCAGGACCTACCATTACCTACTTAATCAAAAATACCTAGCACATCTTTTTATCAGAACCGAAAAAAATAAAAATTCAGGATTTCGGGATTTCGAGATTTTTGGGGCGTTACAACTCTACCCTCTTAAAAGAAATTTCGTCTATGAAATTTCCAACTACCCAATAGTCGCACCACCTAGGTTACACCACTACGCTTCTGCTGCGCACTCTATTTCTAATTTCTAAATAGAGAAATAGCATACTATGGATAAAGTATGTACCATTATTCGTATCTGGAGTGCCTTCGTCCTGTCTACGGCATACTGCATAGACCAAAGCTGGCTACCTTGCCTCAGTTCGATCAGCACCTCTTTCTAAGGCTCCACGACCCAAATTGTTTCCACCCCTTGGTGGCTGGTCACCACCTCGACCCACAAATGGTACCTGAATTGCCATTCTAGGGCAGTTCTTGATCCTATGCTCCAAGGATCTACACACTGGACAAGCTCCCGTCCTCTTTCAAGACTCGCCTTCATGACCTTTCCCATAATCAGCACAAGGTAGCACCCCTAGATTAATAGTAGGGCCCCCTAATCTAATTGGCCCATTAACTCTGGCCCTAACCCTAAGCCTCTATCCAACGCTAGGAGTCTCAGCCTCCCTTTTATTCTTACCCCTTTCTTTTTCCCGATTTAGGCGCTCAGTGCGCTTTACCTCCTCCGCTATATTTTCTTTCTCCACCAACTCTGAGAAAACTCGCTCCCTTTGTGGAGCTATCAATACCCTAATGCTATCTCTAAGTCCATCCTCAAACCTAATGCAACGCTCATATTCCATTGCCACCATTACTCTTGAATACCTACTAAGGCGTAGAAACTCCACTTCATACTTCGCCACCGATTTGTTTCTTTAAGTCAAGTTCAGGAACTCCTTCCTTCTAGCATCCACATAGCTTGCACCCACATACTTCCCATGTAATGAAACTTTGAAAAACTCCCAAGTGACCCACTCCGGTTGGGTGCACTCTTTCACCGTCAACCACAACTAGTAGGCTTCTTCCTTAAGCAGTGACACTGCCCCTTTCAACTTTTGTTCCGGTGAGCAGTCCAAGTCCTCTATTATCCTTTCAGTGGCCTCCAACCAATATTCTTCCACATTAGGAGCCATGCCAGCCACGCCCTTAAAGATCTCAGCCCCATTCGAATGAAGTCACTCCGAAATGGACCTCCGGTTTCCAGTGCCATTATTGGGCCCAGTGACCCTTTCCAAAATCCTTAACATTGCCTGCGACAATGGATCTTCTCCTGCGGCCTGCTCATACGGTCAATTCCCAAACATAGGTAAGGTCGGAGCCTCTTCAATTCCAACATCAAGCATATGGCCCGATGCCGACGGTTCAACCCTAACACTTCCACGGCCTCTTACACCTCTTTTAGCACTCATCGTCGATTCACGTATTATTTGGATTAGAAATTTTTATGAAGTTTTAGTTAGTTTAATAATTAAACCAATGTTTTATGGAAATATTTAAAGAGAAGATTGCTTTCGAAAATCTTCTACAATTTTTAGATCTTACGGGCTCCAATTCCATTCTAACAAAATCATCTAAAGTAGCCCTCTATCTATCTACTATATAACAATTTAAACAAGTTTAAGAACAAAAGAACTTACTTGGTTTGACGTCGGAGGCTCGATGTGCCGCTCAGCAAGATTTCCCTTTTTCCAAAAGATTGTGATCCAAAATATATATTTTTTTAAAAATAGAAAAAGAAACTAAATAATAATAAGGCCCACTTCACAGCCCAAGTTTTACAACTTGAGCTCTGATACCACTAAATGTAACACCTTAAACTCAGCCCGGACGTTATGGCCGAATCTGGCGCATCACATTGAAGTGTTTTAGCAAAAACTGTGTTTTCATTGAAAACCCTTCTTAAAATAAAAGAAACCTTAATTAATTTATAAAAACTCACCTTTCAGTTGCGAAATCCTTGTTTAAAATATTTGATTTAAGAAAACTTATCATTTAAAAATTTAATTGCGGAAACGTAGAAAACATACTATAATTTAGGAAACCTATGTTCAACTTCTCATAATTACAATGAAAATAATAATAATCCAAATAATAATAACATAATGAAAACCTTATTATAATCTGGTTTAAAACATACTTAATAAAATAAAAACTTATATGCTTAAAAAAAACAAGTCCAAATTATCTTGCTGGCTGGCCACCCACAGTCCCTTCGAACATCGAACCTTCTACTAATCATCACCTGAAAATAAAATAAAGAGGGGGTGAGTTTTCGCAAACTCAGTGTGTACAACCCTAAAAAAAAACAGCATTCAAAAATCATCATACATCAAACATTCAATGCAATCCCATCCAAATTATCCATCACCTACACATCAGCTCTGTCCCCTGTCACACCATGTGGGGATATAAATATCGACCCACCCAACCGACACACTAAGGGTAGCCCGATTGCGAAACTACCTTCATTTACATATTAGGCTTTAAAAGTCGCCGTTGAATCAATGATTGTCAAGCAACCATGCGATCCTCATATACTTCCTCCGTTCCATAATTCCCAACCCATATGCAACCTAAGTAGAATATCATATGTATGCATGTCACTTACATTCAACACCTAGGGGTATTTAGGTTATTTTCGCCATTAAGGGCATTTCGGTAATTTTCCCCTAATTACGATTTTCACTTACCTTGGACCGTTAACAAGTCCCGTGAGTTAAAATGAACGAATACTATGCACCAGATAGGATTCCAGAGAAGAGGAGGTGGGTCATTAAGAACGGTTAAGTACCAAGCTCTCCTTAGATCCAATCGTAGACATGTATATACTCGTTGCCACAGCTTAACCCTATGACTTGTCCACAGTCACAAATAATTATTAAGTTTTATGTAGTCATCATATACTAGGCCCAAAACCCCTTTACAAAGCCCAGTCAAATTCACATACCAATATATGGCCCACTGTGCCCAATCATATTCATATGGCCCATTTAGGCCCAAATCACCTGTATATGGCCCATTTAGGCCCAAATCACCTGTATATGGCCCATTAGGCCCAAATCACATTTATATACATGCTCACATACGAATTTTCCATCACATAGCATCAAATATCAATTTTGCCTATTATCGGCCCAACAGCCCATTAGGCCCATTAAGCCTATTCTGGCCCGGTTGGCCAAATCATAGCCCAAGTCCATGGAATCGCCTATGGGCCTCAGACAACCTATCGGTTTCCTCCTCACGAGTGTTTGCGCACTCGCAAGACTATCGTAGCCCAACTCTTGGCTTTTCAGCATTTCGACTTTTCGACTTTTCAGCTTTTCGGCAATTTGACTTTTGCCGATTCATTGTGTGTGTGCAGTATATGTACACACCTAGTAAGAAAGAGTGTTGCGATTCCCTTAGTCACCAACCTACAAACGATATCACCCTTCAATTAATCACATGCTTAATACATACCTTACCTTGCGCGATAAGTATAACAGCCCCTTCTTAAATCACTAACCACGATCAACTCCTAGATCTACACCAATCTTAACTATTAAAACCAGAATAATTGGTGATTTGTATCCAACACAAGTCCCCTTAACTTAGCTATGAACATTCGGCCACCTTAGCCAATGGAAGAGGAATACTTACCAAAACTGCAAACACCTAAGGAGCAATTTCGGTAGAGAGCTAAGATCTGAGATCCGATACTAATTTCCTACCATAGTTGATTAGAAAGAGTGAGCAAAGAACAGCGTAATAGATTCATAGCAAAACCGATTGGGAGAATAACACTTACACTAGATTTGATTGAAGTAGAAGTAGTAGTAATTGCACCAAGGGTATTCGGCCAAAGAGTATTTGTCCATTGGAAGATTCGGCTTTCAAGCTTAGGATGGTGAATAAGGTTTATTTGGCACAGATTAAACACAAGAAAAGAAAGAAAGAAGCAAAGGTTTTCGGCTTTTTGGATCTTAAAGAGAAAAGGATTTTCGATGATAAAGTGAGAGAGATTTTGGCATTAGCCTGGGAACCTTGCATTCGGCACCTATTTATATCCCCTATAGCCGAATTGCCTGACCCTCAATTCCCCATTCGGCTCTATCACTTTCCCCTTCTCATCTCCCCGTTTTTCTCCTTAATAACCCCTGGATCCTTTCCTCAAATTTCTCTTTTGAACACTCCTCTTGGAGTTGATCTTCACTCCATTTCCAATCTTCTAGAAGGCCAAAATTAAACTTCTAAAAATACTAAGCTAGGATTCGAACCTTGGATCTCCTTGCTAGCCACTAATGCCACCTCCCTACACTCTAAGTGGCGTCACTTAGCCACTCCTCCACAAGTCTTTTTGATGCCAATTTCCCCTATCTTTATTTAAAAGCCCAACTACTTGCCAACAAGGTCCTTTTAATTATTAACGCATAATTTTCTTTTCACCTATGTTCGAACTTAAACCTTAGCCAAGACCTATTTTTACCTACTTAACCGAAAATGCCTAGCACATCCCTTTATCAGAACAAAAAAAATTCAAGATTTTGGGATTTCAGGATTTTTGGGGCGTTACATAGAAATTCTAGGTGCAGGGGACACACGGCAAAACCACACGCCCATGGGGCTATCCGTGTGTCACACAGGGCCTAGACACAAGCCCGTGTGTCTACCCGTGTGGACCTCATTAGGCTATTTTCCAAGCCTTAAGTCACCCTCTAACATCTTTACACACTTATAGACTTCAAATGTACTTAACATGGCCTGATTATGCTCTTCAATGACCTTCATAAACTTCATTGCATGTAAACCTCATCTCATGGATTTTTAACCTGCTAGGTTATTTCCTTCACATTGAGGATTCAAATGTCTTATACGGCATTTAAGATTGGCTCATTATTTAAACTCATCGCCAATTATGGTCTGACCATCCCATGTGATTTGGTCACATTGCATGTGACTAATTGAGATATACCATAATTAATCATCATAAGAACATTTGAACATAAACATGTACCAATTGGTAGGTCATAACCTACATCAAAATGAGCCAATTCCCATGATCATATACAAGTAAATAGGTATACCTTAATAAGCCTTCATATTGGCTAATCAAATGACACATATAACAAAATAAAAAAAAGCCCTATACATGTCATTGAACAAAAGTAAAAATATCTATATACCAAAGCTAGACAAGGTGATAGTGTGTTGAATCTCCAACCATCTTCCAATCTCTACGAGTCCTCGAGCTCTGTAAGACAGGGAAAAGAGAGGGGTAAACATTTACATGCCTAGTAAGCCCAAATAACTGGAAAGTAAACTTACCGATTAATTAGCATACATCCATATTAGGCAATATAACCAACAAGCATGAAATGGTTTCCCTA
Source organism: Gossypium longicalyx (assembly GCA_025698465.1). Lineage (NCBI taxonomy): Eukaryota > Viridiplantae > Streptophyta > Magnoliopsida > Malvales > Malvaceae > Gossypium > Gossypium longicalyx. The sequence continues at coordinate 53,268,019 of CM046995.1, forward strand.
TTGCACGTACTCAATCAACAAGTTAGTCTATAACAATATATTATGAAATCTTGTCTTAGATGAGCTCATCATCCAACATTTTCATTTTTATTTCTCATGTTAGTCCCGTTGAGCTTTTTAGAAATCTCGATGGATTATCCATTCATCATCAAATCATAAGAGCGATCATCTCGTGTATGCACTCTCGCGAACCTCACATCTTACGACGGGATTACCAGTCCAGGCTAAATCCCCCGTAACGTAAAATCATAGGGTGATATCGAGATTACCAGTCCATTCTAAATCCCTTAGAGCAATAAACACCCTTAATGAGCTTGGATCTGAATTACCAGCATAGGCTAAATTCAGACCCTAATCGGATTACCCGTCCGGGCTAAATCCACAATGCACACATATTCTTCGAGAGGCTCGATCACTCAAAGAACACCAGTCCGGGCTAGATCCTTTCTATATTTGAGTTTAACGGATTACCCGTCCAGGCTAAATCCTTTTCTACAACACATGCAGGATCTCAAGTCGTGTAAGCCATGGTTTATCCATCGAATTTCCCTTTTTGACTTCAACCGGGACATTTATCATCATATCATTGTTATTAACACATTTCATGGATTTTCAAGCCATCATTATAGAAAATTATCATACATTCATAATACATACAATTAAGCATATTAAGAGTTTACTTTATGTTATTTGAACTTACTTGGTACTCGTTTCGGTTTCGCGTTTCGGTTATTTTGAAACCTTTCGTTTTCCTCGATCGACCTCCGAAATTTGTTCCTTAGGGTCTATAACAATAAAAATGAATTATCAAAACCTCACATTATTCTTTTCGAGTCTAAATCTCACCCCAGGACAAAATGGTCGTTTTGCCTCTAACTTTTCACATTATTTACGATTTAGTCCCTAGGCTCGTATGATGAAATGCATGAAATTTCTACATTATTCAAGCCTAGCAAAAAGTCTTTCCCTCTTATGGCAGCACACATTTTTCCATTATCTCTCATCTTCCTACCCATTTTTATAACTTTTACAAAATGGTCCCTAAGCCATTTCCATGAAAATAACTTGGTAAAAGTTGTTTACCATTCTTTAAACTCTTATTTTTCTCCATAAAACATCAAAATACAAGCATCTCATGCATGGGTAAATTTCTAAACATGAACCCTAGCATGAAATATGGGTAGAAATAGAGAGAGTAAGTTACCAGGATTTCAAAAATATGAAGAACATTAAAAACAGGGCTCGAGAGCACCTATTATTGAGCTTGGAAAGCTTGGAAGCCCTAGCTATGGAGAACCTTAATTTTCGGCAGAAACATGGAGAGGATGAGCTGATTTTTGGCTTATTTTTCCCATTTTATTTCATTAATTAACCAAATGACCAAAATGCCCTTAAGCCCTTTTCTTCAAATTTTATCCATACATGCCCTTTTTTGTCCAAAAACTTAAAAATTGGGCAAATTGATATTTAAAACCTTCTAATTAATAATCTAAAGCAATTTCATACAAATTGCTTCTAGAATCCAAGTTTTGCAATTTATTCAATTTGGTCTTTATTTTCCAATTGGACACCTTACTCATATAATTTCTTCATGAAACTTTAACACATGCCTATTTTCATATTCTAGACCTCATAATAGTCATAAAAAAATATTTCAACGTCAGATTTGTGGTCCCGAAACCATTATTCTGACTAGGCCCTATTTCAAGATGTTACATTTCTTCCCCCTTTAGGGACTTTCGTCCTCAAAAGTCTTACCAGTAAACAGGTTTGGATGTTGACTTCTCATGGTTTCTTCAAGTTCCACTATGGCTTCTTCCACTCTGTGTCTGTGCCATAGAACTTTTACCAAGGTTATGTTCTTGTTCCTTAATTGCTTAACTTCTCGAACCAAAATCTTGACCGGTTCCTCACCATATGTCATGTCTGGTCTAATTTCAATCTTCGTTGGTGAAATCACATGAGAAGGGTCTAATCAATATCACCTCAACATATACACATTGAACACATCATGAATCTTTTCTAGTTCTGGGGGCAATGCCAAATGATAGGCTAATGGTCCAACTATTTCAGTGATCTCGTATGGTCCCATAAATCGCGGACTCAATTTGCCTTTCCGACCAAATCTCAATACCTTTTTCCATGGAGATACTTTCAAGAATACTGTATCTCCAACTTGAAATTTGATCTCCTTTCTTTTAAGATCAGCATATGACTTTTGTCTATTCGATGCCGCTTTTAAGCAGTCACATATAATTTTAACCTTTTCTTCAGTTTCCTTGATCATATCAACTCTATGAATCTAATTCTCTTTGAGCTCTGTCCAATAGAATAGAGTTCGGTAGTTTTTTCCATACAAGGCTTCGTAAGGTGCCATCTTCAAACTCGTTTGAAATTTGTTGTTGTAGGTGAACTCTACCAATGGCAGATATTTTTCCCAACTGCCTTAAAATTTGAGGATGCAACATTGCAACATATCCTCAAGAATTTGGATCATCCGCTCAGATTGACCATCAGTCTGCGGGTGAAAAGTTGTGCTAAAGCTCAACCTCATACCCAAGGCTTCTTGTAGTTTCTTCCAAAATCTCAAAGTGAATCTCGGGTCTCTATCTGAAATGATCGACAATGGTACCTCGTGTAATCTCACAATCTCATATATATACAAGTCGACCAACTTATCAAGTGAATAATCTGTCCTTACCGGGATAAAATGGGCTGACTTCGTCAACTTATCCACCACATCCTATATAGCATCTTTATTTTTTGGGTCAATGGTAATCCTATCACGAAGTCCATAGTAATTCTGTCCCACTTCCATTCGGGGACCATCACAGGCTGTAACAAACCTGAAGGTACTTGATGTTCAGCTTTGACTTGTTGACATATTAGACATTTTGATACAAATTCGGAGATGTGTAACACCCGAAAAATCTCGAACTTTTTTTTTTGGTTTTGATAAAAAGTGTGCTTAATATTCCTAGACAAGTGTTATTTATGTGATAAATGGCCTTAGTTAAGTTTTGAGTTCGAACTTTGGGGTGAAAGAAATTATAGTTTAATAATTAAAAGAACCTTGTTGGCAAGTAGTTTGGCTTTTAAATAAATGAATGAGGAATTGGACACAAGGAGCCTTGTGTTGGAGTGGCAAGTAGCGTCACATGTTGGGCTTAGAGGTGGCGTCACATGCATGGCAAGGAGGTTTAGGGTTCTAATCCCTCCTTGCTCAAAAGAAGGATTTATTTTTGCTCAATGAATGGCCAGTGGTGGCATTAGATGTGACTCTAAAGGGAGTGATCAGAGGAGAAATTTAAGGAAGGGATTAAAGAGTTATTAGGGAGAAAAGTTAGGAGATGAGGGGTGTAGAGAAGTGGAGCCGAATTGGGAATTCGGGGATAGGTAAATTCAGCTATAGTATATATAGGTGTCGATTTTGGGGATTCTATGGTAATGCTGAAATTGCTTCTGTTCCTTTAGCTGAATTCCTCATTTTTGTGTTGCCAAAACACTTTTTCTCTCTAAGTGCTTAGAAGCTGAATTCCTTGTTCCTTGCTTGCCAATTTTTCATTCTTTCTCTACTCAATTTTGGTTTTAGCCAATTCCTTCTTCTCTTCTTCTTATTTATGCCAAATAACGCCTTTCACCATACAAATCTCAAAAGCGGAGTACCTCTTTGGCTGAAGACCCTCTATGCCGCCACTACTCCCTTTACTTCAGTCGATCCTTGTATAAGTGCTTTGCTCTTTCAATCGGTTTTCCTAGTACCGACTTCTTCTCTCCCTCACTCTTTTTAAATTAGTTTGGTAGGGGATTAGTATCGAATCTTGAAGTTTAGATCTCTGTTAAATTGTTCCTTAGGTGTTTTGGGGTTTTGGGTAAGTATTCTTTTTTTATTGGTTACGGTTGGCCGAATGGTCATGGGTGATTTAAGACTGACTTAATATGATTTCGAGTAACTTGTTATTTAGTTCTTAATGCTTAAGATTGATGCATATTTAAGAAGTACTCATGATTAATGATCAAGGAAGGGCTATTAGGGCTTGTCGTTCAAGGTAAGGCAAAGGTGAGATTTTCGATTTTTGGTGATCGTATTTGATAAGAGTGTGATTAATCATTGAGTGATATCATTTTTAGGTTTGTGGCTAAGGATATCGTAGCATGTTTTATTACCAAGTGTGTACATACACTGCACACACACAGTAGACCTGCAAATCCCGAAATGCTGAAAAGCTTAAATGCTGAAAAGCCGAAAATTTGGCTACGGAAGTCTTGCGAGTGCAAGAACACTTGTAAGTGGGGAATCGATACGTTATCAGAGGCCCAATGAGCGATCTCATGGTCTTGGGCCATGTTTCGGGCAATCGGGCCAGAATGGGCTAGATGGGCCTGATAGGTTGTGGTCCCATGATAGGCATAATTGACGATTTGATGCTAAGTGTTGTAATAGTCATATTGATTGCATTTCCTAGAATTGATTTGGGCCTGATGGGCTATATGAATGTGATTGGGCCTGATGGGCCATATGAATGAGATTGGGCCTGATGGGCCAAATGAATAGGTGTGGATCTGTTAGTGTTTAGTAAGGGGTTGTGGACCTAGTTTTTGGGTAACTACTCAATCAAACATAAAACTTAAATAATTAATTAATTGTGACCGTGGACAAGCCATAAGGTTAAGGTGTGGCAATGGGTATATGCATGTCTAGGATTGGATTTAGGGAGAGCTTGGTACTTAAGTGGTCTTATTGACCCGCCTCCTCTTCTCTGGAATCCTACCTAGTGCATAGTATTTGTTCACTTTAGCTAATGAGGACTTGTTAACGGGCCAAGGTAAGTAATAAACCTATCATAAAGAGAAAGTATCGAAATACCCCTAAGGGCAAAAATGACTAAAATACCCCTATGTTTGAATGTAAGATTTATGGATGATACATGTGTATCTGTTGTATTCACATGATATTCTGTTTAGGTTGCATATGGGTTGGAAATTATGGAACGGAGGAAGTATATGAGGATCGCTTGGTTGCTTGACGACCGTGTATGCACCGATGGCTTTTTAAGCCTAATATATAATTAGCAGCTCTGCTGCAATGTTAGGTAGTACCGCAACCGGGCTACCATTGAAATGTATCAGATGGGTAGGTCGATATTTATATCCCCACATGGAGTGTATCGGGGGATGGAGATGGTGTGTAGCGGTTGGATGGGTAGGGTTCGTACATATTTGATTGCTTTACATCTGTGCTGATATTGAATTGGGCTCAGGCCCAAAAAGACTTGCTATTGCATGCTTTTCTATTTGCCGAGGGGTGTACACACTGAGTTTTCGAAAACTCACCCCCCTCTTTTATTTTTCTCAGATGATCCTTAGTAGGTGGTTAGACGGTTGGAGGGACTCCGAGGTGGCCAGCTAGCAAGACGACTTGGACTTGTTTTCTTAAGCCTATAATTTCTAGTATTTAAAGTTATTTCAGTCCGAATTGTAATAAGGCCTATTCGCTAGATATTATTTCAAACTAGGATTATTATTATTTTTATGTTTTATACTTGCTAGAAGTAGAACATGGTTTTCCTAAACCATAACTATTTTTAAATACTACATTTTCGTAACTCAATTTTTAAATGACAAGTTTTCATAGATCATCTGTCTTAAATAAAGCTTCTGCAACTGAAAAGAGATTTTCCAAAGTAATCATTGTCATACAAGAAAGAATAGTTTTTTTTAAATACACCACGCTTTGAAAGCAACAAATACAAGCTGAGATTTTACTCAAGGTTTTTATTTTAAAGATGGGTTTTCAATGAAAACAAGGTTTCGAAAAACACTTCAATGTGACACGCCGGATTCGGCCATAACGTCCGGGCCGAGTTTGGGGTGTTACAAGATGTCTCTTTTCATGCCGTTCCACCAGTACATTTTCTTCAAATCATTATACATCTTGGTACTTCCTGGATGAATAGACAAACGGCTATCATGTGCCTCTTGCAAGATTCTCCAAATAATTTCATCGTTCCTTGATGCACAAACTCTGTCTCTAAACATCAAACATCCATCAAAACCGATTTGAAAGTTTGATTCGATGCCCGACTCACATTGAGCCCTTTAAGCTTGCCGGTCATCATCATTAGTCTGAGCATCATAAATTCCCTGAAGAAGTGTCGGCTTAGCCTCCAACTCTGCCGTGACCGAATAGTCATCAAACAACACTAATCGAGCATCCATGGCTCTCAATTCAAACAAATATTTTCTGCTTAACTCGTTAGCGACCACATTCGCCTTTCCCAGGTGGTAATCAATGATCAGTTCGTAATCTTCAATTAATTCTAACCATCTTCATTGTCTCAGATTCAATTTTTTTTGAGTCATCAAATACTTCAAACTCTTATGGTCTGTGAATATACGACAAGTCTCACCATATAAATAATGCCTCCAAATTTTCAAGGCAAAAACAATGGTGGTAGCCTCTAAGTCGTGCGTCGGATAATTCTTCTCGTGTGGCTTCAACTGTCGTGAAGCATAGGCTATCACCTTACCATCTTGCATAAGTACACAACCTAGTCTATTTAAGGATGCATCATTGTAGACCACAAACTCTTTTCCTTACTCGGGTAATACTAGAACTGGGCTTCCATCAGCAATATCTTCAACTTTTTGAAACTCCGCTGACATTTTTCTGACCATTCAAACTTAACATCTTTCTATAGCGAGTCGCTATCATGGAGATTCCTTTCAAAAATCTTTGGTAATAACCAGCTAAGCCCAAAAAGCTTCTAACCTCAGTTACATTTTTAGGCGGTTTCCAATCAACAATAGCAGAGATCTTACTTGGATCAACTCGGATACCTTCACCCGAAACAATATGACCCAGAAACCCTACTTCATGGGGCCAAAACTCACTCTTGCTAAACTTAGCATACAACTGTTTTTCCCGTAAAGTCTGCAACATGGTCCTCAGATGCTTCACATGCTCTGTCTCATCCTTGGAATAAATCAAAATGTTGTCAATGAACACAATGACAAACATGTCCAAGTATGGCCTAAATATCCTATTCATTAGGTCCATGAATACGGCTGGTGCATTCGTTAACGCAAACGGCATGACAAGAAATTCATAGTGGTCATACCTCATTCTGAAAGCTGTCTTAGGTACGTTTGATTCTTTAGCTCGCAACTGATAGTAGCTGGATCTCAAGTCTATCTTAGAGAATACAGTGGCTCCCTTCACCTGCTCGAACAAATTATCGATCATTGGAAAATGATACTTATTCTTGATAATTACCTTGTTCAGTTACCGATAATCAATACATAGCCTCATCGAACCATCTTTCTTCTTTACGAATAATACGGGAGCACCCCAAGGTGAAAAGCTCGGCCTTGGAAAACCTTTATCTGTCAGCTCTTGCAACTGTGCTTTTAACTCTTTCAGCTCAGTTGGCGCCATCCTGTATGGAGCAATAGAAATAGGAGCTATTCTCGGCACCAGTTCAATACCAAACTCTATCTCTCTATCAGGAGGTAATCTGGGTAATTCCTTTGGGAACACGTCTGAATGTTCACATACTATTAGCACAGACTCAATCTTCAACTCAATTTCCTTAGTGTTCAGCACGAAAGCAAGGTAGGCTTTGTACCCCTTTCTCATATATCTTTGAGCCATTATTGCTGTAATTACAATCGGTGGTGTACCCAATTCTCTTGAATCAACCGGTAGAACCTCACCATTTGGGCACTTCAATTCAATATACTTGCTACAACAGTTTATAATTACATCATGCAAGGCTAACTAATCCATACCAAGTATTACATGAAACTCATCAAATGGAAATAACATAAGATTAGTCGGAAAATAATGTCCCTGAATCATCAAAGGACAATTCTTATAGACTTTATCAACCAGGATTGACTTGCCTAATGGGTTCGACACTCTGGTAATAAATTCTGTAGGTTCAATGGATATATTCATACTGGACACCAATCTCATGCAAATGTATGAATGTGTCAATCCAAGATCAATTAAGGCAATAACATAAGTATTAAAAAGAGAAAAGGTACACGTGATGACATCAAGAGCAGAGGCTTCCTCTCAAGCGCGTATTATATATGTTCTTACCGGGGCTCAAGACTCTAATTTTGCAGTGTTCTTGGTCGCAACTCGACTGCCACTAGCACTTCTAGGATATCTCAGAGGTTTGCCTCGCGAAATAGGAGCACTTGACTTTGGGGATAATTTCACCTCTTTACCGGTTCGCTTTGGGCAGTCTTTGAGGAAGTGGTCAAGAGAACCACATCTATAGCACGCACCGCTCTTCATTCGACACTCTCCGAAGTAAAATTTATTGCAACTTTTTCACTTCAGATTTTGGTCATCTACACTCCCCACACTAGTCACTATCAGGGAAGAAGACTTCTGGTTACGTCGTTTGGAGCTTCTCGCTCTACCCGAATATCCCACTGATGAAGTGGAGAGTTCATGTTGGCTCATTGGTTTCTTTGTGGAAAATGGGAGCATCCTACTGTTAGATGTCTTGCTCAAAACTCGATCTTCTCTCTAAGCTTGCTTCCTTTCATTATTGAGCTCATCGGCCTTCTTGGCCCGATCAGCTAGTGCAGTAAATTCTCGTATCTCAAGGATCCCAATCAACAACTTAATTTCCTCATTCAAACCTTTCTCAAAATGTTTACACATTTCTGACTCTGTTTGAACCCACTCAGTCGCATACTGACTTAGCCTTACAGACTCCCTTTCATATTTTGCTATAGTCTTATTTCCTTGCTTGAGTTCCAGGAACTCCTTTCACTTTGAGTCTAAGAACCTCTGACTGATATATTTCTTCTTAAACTCTGCTTGGAAAAATTCCCAAGTGATGTTTTCCTTTGGCACCACTGAGGATACAATATTCCACGAGTGGTATACAATATCCTTTAGAAAAGATACCGCACATTTCAAACACTCCTCAGGTGTACACGATAACTCGTCCAATACTCGTGTAGTGTTCTCGAGCCAGAACTTGGCTCACTCAGTATCATCATCGATCTTAGCTCTAAATTCTTCAGCCCCATACTTTCTAAGCTTATTTACAGGCGCTTAACCAATTCTTACAGGTGCCATACCTCGTGGCACTTCCTCATCAGGTCAGTTAAGGGGCGGGGGAGGTCGTGGTATGTTGGGATGATTTCTCAGATAATCTCCAAACCATTCATCCATCATGTCAAAGAAGACGGCTCTGGCCTCTTCCTGACCTTCAGACATAGGCCTTCTACTACTACTAGAAACAGCTCATTGTACGAAAGCTGGAGCATAGCTCTTGGCTTCCTCGGACTCATCTTATGCTTGATTGGAAGATATTTACTATATTCTAAAACAATTTAAACAATTAGGAGATATCATACTATCAACGTTCATATAATGGCGTGTATAGCTAAACTCGATACACTCTACGGTAGTCTTAGAACCGACTAAAATATAGCTCTGATACCACTAAATGTAACACTCCTTACTCGTATCTGACTCGGGGATACAGTATGAGGCGTTATCAAAAACTTAATCAGGTAATCATGTAAAATCGAGTAATAAAATTTTGTTTCATATTAAAACCAATCAAACCACAACTTAGTGTCCCTATTATGGACCTACGAGGCCCTAAACATACATTGAGAATGGTCTGGGACAAAACTGAGGTCCTAAGGAAAATTTAAAAAAAATTCTAGGTTAATGTCTCATACGCCCGTGTGGAGACAATGCACATGCCCGTGTGCTTTGGGACAGGCCTGTGTACCCTACCCGTGTGGAATTAATTTAATTTATTTCCTATTTCGAACCTACAGGGGTTTTTACACGGTCAAGCACACGACCGTGTCTCTGGCCTGTGTCCCTCACACGACCTAGACACGCTCATATGATCGCCCGTGTCCAAGAACTTGGACATTCTGTTTATGATGTTAGCATGCAATTAGGGGTACACGGCCAAGACATACGCCCGTGTGCTAGGCTATGTCCTCTACACGGTTGAGACACACGCCGTGTCCCTACCCGTGCATTTACTACCATGCATTTTGACTTAGAAATTCTAGGTGTAGGGGATACAGGGCAATACCACACGCCCATGGGGTTATCCGTGTGTCACACACGGCTTAGACACATGCCAGTGTGTCTACCCGTATGGACCTGATTAGGCTATTTTCCAAGCCTTAAGTCACCCTCTAACATCTTCACACACTTATAGACTTCAAAGGTACTTAACATGGCCTGATTATGCTCTTAAATGGCCTTGATAAACTTCATTGCATGTAAACCTCATCTCATCGATTTTATACATGCTAGGTTATTTCCTTCACATTGAGGATTCAAATGTCTTATAAGGCATTTAAGGTTGGCTCATTATTTAAACTCATCACCAATTATAGTCTGACCATCCCATGTGATTTGGTCACATTGCATGTGACTAATTGAGATATACCATAATTAATCATCATAAGAACATTTGAACATAAACATGTACCAATTGGTAGGTCATAACCTACATCAAAATGAGCCAATTCCCATGATCATATACAAGTGAATAGGTATACCTTAATAAGCCTTCATATTGGCTAATCAAATGACACATATAACAAAATAAACAAAAAGCCTTATACATGCCATTGAACAAAAGTAAAAATAACAATATACCAAAGCTAGACAAGGTGATAGTGTGTTGAATCTCCAACTGTCTTCCAATCTCTACGAGTCCTCGAGCTCCGTAAGACAGGGAAAAGAGAGGGGTAAGCATTTACATGCTTAGTAAGCCTAAATAATTGGAAACTAAACTTACCGATTAATTATCATACAACCATATTAGGCAATATAACCAACAAGCATGAAATGGTTTCCCTATCGCACATACTCAATCAACAGCTTAGTCTCATAATAATATATTATGAAATCTTGTCTTAGATGAGCTCATCATCCAACATTTTCATTTTTATTTCTCATGTTAATCCCGTTGAGCTTTTTAGAAATCTCGATGGATTATCCATTCATCATCAAATCATAAGAGCGACCATCTCATATACGCACTCCCACGAACGTCACGTCTTACGACAGGATTACCAGTCCAAGCTCAATCCCCCGTAACGTAAACTCATAGGGTGATGTCAGGATTACCTGTCCAAGCTAAATCCCTTATAGTGATAAACACCCTTAATGAGCTCAGATCTGAATTACCAATCCAGGCTAAATTTAGACCCTAATCGGATTACCCGTCCGGGCTAAATCCACAATGCACACATATTCTTCGGGAGGCTTGATCACTCAAGGAACACCCGTTCGGGCTAGATCCTTTCTATATTTGAGTTCAACGGATTACCCGTCTGGGCTAAATCCTTTTCTGCAACATATGCAGGATCTCAAGTCATGTAAGTCATGGTTTATCCATCGAATTTCCCTTTTTGACTTCAATCGGGACATTTATCATCATATCATTGTTATTAACACATTTCATGGTTTTTCAAGCCATAATTATAGACAATTATCATTCATTAATAATACTTGCAATTAAGCATATTAAGAGTTTACTTTAAGTTATTCGAACTTACTTGGTACTTGTTTCGGTTTCGTGTTTTGTTTTTTTAAACCTTTCACTTTCCTCAATCGACCTCCGGAGTTTGTTCATCGGAGTCTATAACAATAAAAATGAAATATCAAAACCTCACATTATTCTTTTCGAGTCTAAATCTCACCCCTGGATAAAATAAATGTTTTGCCCCTAACTTTTCACATTATTTATGATTTAGTCCCTAGGCTTGTATGATGAAATGCATGAGCATCCATTAACCATTCGATATTCAGGTAACATGTTTCAGGTGAGATATGTATCATAAGAATGAACATTAGATGAATGTTTTGATTAGTAGTTTGGTAATGAATATTAATGCCTTGGTGTAATTAAATGTTTCATATGTTTGTAAATGTGTTATCTAGTTATGTTTCTGGTTGTTTAGAGAATTAAATGGTTATATAAGTTTTTTTCGAGTATTGAATGTTTTTTCATTTGGTTCAACGTGTAACTAGAGCTTTATTAAGCATATAAAAACATAATTCCATTTATGCATTGGAGAAACGATTTGGGACTTGATTTGTATTTATGAAATAAAAGAATATATAATGGATATATGTGATGGATGTTATATAAAGGCTAAATGTTTATTATGTATATGATATGTTTTATTTGGAAATTTATATGTAATGTTATACTAACTAACCTTGTGAGGTGATGTGTATAGGAAAGGAAATTTAACATATGTTATATTGAAAGTATGCTTGGTTGTTTAACTTAATATGTTCGGTAAGTTTTAGTTCCTTTATACGAGCTTACTAAGCATTAGTTGCTTATATAGTTGTTTTCTTTATTTTGTAGATCATCAGAAAGCTCGAATGGTTGGAATAAATGTCAGAGCACGGTCACGCTATCCATTGATCCATTTTGGTAGTTTTTGAAGATATTATAATGGTTATAAATGACATGTATAGGGTTGTAGGTTAATTTGGTATGTTTTGGGTTGTGCTAAGTTTTGGTATGCCTTAATACCATTTTGTTAATGGTTGTGCATGGTCTTTTGAAATTTGGAAAAAAAAAGGTTGATTGATATGTTTTTGAATGGTTGTATTGATATGTTTTAAATGTAAAAGAAATGTATTGTGCACTTGACCATGTGATATGTTTGCGTTTATGCTTAATCTATTTGCATATATATATGTCTTGACATTAGTTGGTATATGATTATGTTAACAAGTAAATTTGGTCACTTATGTATGTCTTATAAATAAGTATGGGTTAGAGGTATGATATGAGAATGAGTAACTGAATGATGTGTGTATGATGTTTTGGTCATGGACTTACGGTGTCTAATGAATTCGCATTGGTTAGGTTTTTACTGAATGATTTTTGACATATTTTAGGTATCTTTGAATGTGATTTATGTGCGTCAAAGATGTTATAAATGGTATGGCTTGGTGGGTCATAAATGGTATCTAAAATAGCTTGTTTTAGGGGTTATTAAGGGAGCATACAAGTTGTCATATGGTCGTGTGCCACACATGAACACCTTACATAGACGTGTGTCATTTTAAATTTCAAGTACAAGTTCCACACGGCCTGTGACACGGCCATGTGACCCAATATCGAATGCACACACGGTTTGGCAAACGACCATATGACCTTATTTCGAATACTCACACAGGTTAGGACACAACCGTGTGTCTAGACTTCGAATGTCCACACGGTCGTGTGGCCCCTGTTTCCCAATTTTTTTAACCTTTTCATAAACTTTCTGATTTGTTTAGAATTGGTCCTTGAATATTCTGAAATTACTTTTAGGGGCTCGTAAACGCAGTTTTAGGCGTAAGAGTGTTTTTTTATAATTAAATTAAGTTTTTAAGTGATACTATTGAATTTACATAATTGTTTCTATTTTGATGATAAATGTTCTGTTATGTTCGGTAATGCTCCGTAATCCTATTCTGGCGACAAAGACAGGTTAGGGGTGTTACATGTTTTATGTATCAACTCACTAACCTTGTGAGACTTGTAATGGGTATAACTAATTAATGAAACCATGACCAGGATATTGAATTATAATTAATGAACCCATGACCAGGATATTGAATTATCTTATAAAATGTTTAAAATACAACCTTTATAGTAAGTTAAAGTTTAAATTTATTACGATCTTATTAAGCTTTATGCAATCTTACTTCGTTTTGGTTTTCCTTCTTTGTAGATTGTCAGATTTGTGCTCTTGATTGGATTGCTTTTGGAGATCACGCTATCCCCCAACACTTTTGGTAGTTATATACTTAATTTGACCAGGTTATAAGTGGCATGTAAATGAGATTTTGGTATAAATATATGTGACAATTATTCGGTTATGTTTTGAACCTTTTGGTATATGAACCAATATATATGTATTAAGTTTTAATAGTTTGGTATAAATTGTTGATTATGGCATATGTTATTTGGGATATATTTGATGATTGAATAAGGTTCACATGTTCAATTTGTTTTCTTTGGATAATTGTTTCATGTTTGATTGTGAAATGTTGTGGTTGTATTTTCTTGGCAAATTTGGTATATCTTGACCATATGTTCATATGAAAATAATGAGCTATGTTTGTTAAGTTGGTTGTGAATGAAAGAGATGGAATGGTATGCTTGATAAGCTTATGAGTTAGGGTCTGTGAATGTTGAATGTGATTTAGTTTAGTGTTTGAATTGTGGTGCCATTGAGGGCATATTGGTTAGGCACTTAGGTTGAATATTAATTGGCATGTTTTGACATATTTTGGTGTATTTTGCATAGGTATAAAGCGATTTAAATGGTATGGTTTGGAACCTAAGAAATGGTAGTTGAAATGGTTTGGTTATGAAGTTATTTTAGGTGCACACGCAATCTACCACATGATCGTGTGCCACATACGATCACCCCACACGACAAGGTAGCCTATTGGATTTTAGGAATTGGTTTGTCCATATAGTCTCAGAGAGTTACATGGCCTGAAATGTAACAGCCTGATTTTAGCTAAATCAAAACAGTAGTTTTAGAACCATAAATCCGATGTCAAAAAATTATTTTAATATTATTTTTGGTATTTACAGCATGTTATTTGATATGTGTGAAAATTTCGTGAGCAAATTTTATCGTTTAATTGCTCAATTTGAGAACAAGGACTAAATTGTGTAAATTGCAAAAGCTGCATTCTATTTGTTAACGGTGTCAAATAGCTTTGGCTTTTAAATATGATGGCCTTGAATGGTAATTAGACCATTTAAATGTTAGTGGACTTTTATAGACATGTATTAAGGTATTTTGATGGTTATTTACTAAGGTTAAAAAGGTAAATTAGTTAATTAAGTTAAAATAAATAAAACCAAACATTTTATCATCTTATTTTCATCTTCCAGCATCAAAATTCAAGAGAAAAATATATCATTCATAGGGTTTACATTCGGCTATGCTATAATTGCCAATTAAGGTACGATTTTAGCTCAGTTTTTGATGATTTCTATGTTTTTATAATCGTTGCAGCTCAATCTAGCTAGCCCATACCTTTAATTTTGAAACTGTTAAAGATTTTAAGAGTTGCCATTGATGAGTTTATGTGTTCTTTGGTGTTGGAAGATGAAATATGAATTTTTGATGATAGATTTTCATGTTTTGTAAAGTGATTTTTGATGAAAATGCATAATAGGGATTAAATTGTGAAATATGCAAATTGTGTAGTTAAAATGTGAAATAAATGAATGTTTTGGGCTACTAGGGATCTATGAATAATTCGCCCAAGCTTGGGTTTAATGAAATTATGTGAATTAGGGGCTAAATTGATTAAATATGAAAGTTTAGGGGCTAATGTGCAAATAGACCTAAATGTATGTCTTGGACTAAATTGAATGAATGGTTGATTTAATAAGTTAATTTTGAATATATTTAGATCAAGAAAAGAAGAATTCGAAATTAGATCGGGGGAAAAGCAAGGTTATCCAGTAGTCGATCCAATCTGTCAATTTCGAATACGAGGTAAGTTCATATGCGGTAATTTCATTATAAAAGTATGTTAAAAGCTTTGATATTGCATAAACTATGATTATGAGATTTTAGATAATTGTTCGAATTGTGAAAACGACTCTACGAATGCATTCGATGATAGAAACAAAAAGTGTGAAATCCAAGTTGAACTTTAGGAATAGATTTGGATACCAGTGTCATGTTATTTGATGATAAGTTGAGTTGGATTCGGGCCATGATATTAGCACTTCGGGTGTGAGTTATACCGATTTGGCTTCGGGCCATATATATCAGATGATTTGGCTTCGAGCCATGATAATTATTCTTCGGATAAGTTACCTTGATTTAGCTACGGGCCATGGTATAGGTACTTATCGTATGAGACTATTGAGTATCCAATTTCTATTTTGAATGGTTCAACGGGTAAATGAATGATGTGGTTGAGAAAGAGGTTAGTATAAGGCGATACAGGTATGTACAGAACCTATTCGAGTATTAAATAGAGATAGTTCAAGGAGATGGTATTTGATCATGTTTTGAGACATGAAAAGGTTTGTAGTTAATGTGAAATTGGTTGATTTACATTTATTGGATGAATTAAGTTATTTACATACAAGCTTACTAAGCTATGAAACTTACTCCGTGTTATTTTTCTATGTTTTATAGTGAATCAAGGCTAGCTCGGATCTGAAAATCGTCAGGAACATCATCGCACTATCGGACATCTATTTCGTACTTTTGAGTTGTGTATATATGGTATATGGCATGTATAGGCTAGATGTGGTATTTTGGTTGTGATTATAGCCATGAGAGTTGGCTTGTAAATGATGTTAATATTGATCTATGTTTGGCTAATAGAAATGGCTTATTTTGGCATGTTTGGTATGAATATGGTTAATTGAATTGTGGAGTTTAAATGCTTGAGAAATACTTTGATAAAGTATGATTTTAAAAGTTGAGTTGATAAGTATTTGATTTGATAAATGGCATTGAATTGAGTATTGAATTTGGTTGAAATAGAGATTGTATGAATTGTGCTTTTGGTTGATGATTTTGGCTACCTATTGAATGATGAAATGGTACCATTTTGGGTTGTTTAGGTGAACATGAGTTGGGTGGCAAATTGGCCTTGCAAGTGGCCTATTTTTGTCCACACGGGAGTGTGTCTCGGCCTTGTTCGACACACAGTCATGTTACACGGTCGTGTGTCCACTGGTGTTGATATTAAAATGAAGTTAGTATGCTCTACACGGTCTCACACACAGGCGTGTGACTGACTATGTGGTACAAGTCAGTATACCCCCTAATTGGTACAGGGCCTAGCACACGAGCATGTGACTTGGTCGTGTTGCATAAGTCAGTATACCCTCCAGTTTTCACATAGTTTAGCACACGGGCGCGTCCTCGGCTGTGTGATAAAAGTCAATCTGTATGCCCTGTTTCTACACGACCTGAGACACGAGCGTGTCTGGAGCCGTGTGAGGCACACGGCCTGTTGACATAGGCGTGTGACCCCTATATGGTTGGAATTTTTCTAAGTTTCCAAAATTTTTGTATGATATCGGTTTAGTCCCAAACTACTTCTGAAGCATGTTTAAGGCCTTGTAGGCCCTTATAAAGGACAATGTGATTGTGTTGAATGATTTATGAGAATGAATGCTTTATGGTTGGTAAATGTATGCTATACGTTGTGAATTGATTGGTAATACCTCGTAACCCTACTTCGGTGACGGATACAGGTTAGAGGTGTTACATTTTATTGGTATCAGAGCTACGGTTTAGTCAGTTCTAAGACTAACGTAGCGTGTGTGAGAGTCTAGCTATACATGTCATATATAATCTGCGATAGTGTGATGATTCCTGACAGCTTAAATTGTGTTTTCATATAGTAATGGATCCCGAATGAGCTGTAGCCATCAGATTTAGGCCTGTAATGAGTAGCCACGAAGGAGCGGCTAAACAATCCATTTTCCAAATGATAAACGAGTGGTTCATAGAGTTCGTTCGAATGAATCCGGCTACTCAACAACCTCCACACACACCTATTCCTCAACAAATCCCTGTTATTCCTCAAGTTATAGACCCGATACGGTTGAACAAGCCGCCAGTAGATAAGATTCATAAACATGGGCCTGAAGAGTTTCGGGCTATTATTGATGATGATGCTAAGAGACCTGAATTCTGGCTCAAAAACACGATTCGAGTATTCGATGAATTATCTTGTACTCCTGATGAATGTATTAAATGTGTTGTATCTTTGCTGAGAGACACCGTTTATCAATGGTGGAACACGTTGATATCTATGGTTCCGAAAGAACGGGTTACCTACGAATTCTTTCAGACGGAGTTTCCAAAGAAATATATAAGTCATCGATTCCTTGATCAAAAGCATAAAGAGTTTTTAGAGTTAAAACAAAGTCGAATGACTGTCACCGAGTACGAAAGAGAATTCGTACGGTTAAGCAAGTATGCTCGAGAGTATATGTCTACTGAAGAAATAATATGCAAGCAGTTTGTTAATAGGCTAAATGAAGATACAAAACTTCTAGTTGGAATTCTAGAGTTGAAGGAATTTGTCATTCTGGTTGAACGGGATTGTAAAGCTGAGGATCTTAGCAAAGAAAAGAGAAAAGCAGATTCAGAAGCTAGAGACTCGAGAAAAAGATCAATGAGTAAGCCGTATCAATCTTCATCAAAGAAATTCAAAGATTCGTACGCTCGCCCAAATGCTTCAAATGAATATTCGAATAAAGATTCTAGAAAATAATACTCCAGTTCTAAAGCTCAAGCTACATCAGTGCCGAGTGTTCGTAGTGTATGAGATAAAAAACCCGAGTGTCAGCAGTGTGGGAGATGACATTTCGGAGAATGCTAGAATAAAAATAATAAAGTTTGTTACAAATGTGGTTCGCTAGATTATTTCATCTGAGATTACCTTGAGTTGGATGAGAAAAGTAAAGTTCAGAATGTGAGACCAAGTAACAAGTCGAATAGAGGTAGACCACCTAGAATTACAAGAAATTTTAAGTGGTAGTAGAGGGGCGACAAAGGATTCAGCAGTAAGATCGAAGGCCAGAACACCTGTCAGAGCTTAAGCTAATCGTGCTCGCGAAGAAGCGTCATCTCCAGATGTTATCACCGGTACTTTCACTCTATATGATACTAATGTGATTGCATTGATAGATCCAAGATCAACTCATTCTTATATATGTATGAATTTAGTATCTAGTAAGACTTTCCCTGTAGAGTCTACTAATTTTGTGATTAGAGTATCGAACCCCTTAGGCAGATGTGTTTTGGTTGAAAAAGTTTGCAAGAATTGTTCGTTAATGCATCGGGATTTCTATTTTTTGGCTAATCTGATGTTGTTTCCATTCGATAAATTTGATGTGAATTTGGGTATGGATTGCCTAACGATGCATGATGCTATAGTGAATTGTAGACGAAAGAAGATTGAGTTGAAATGTTTGAATACTGAGACTATTGGAATTGAATCTGATGATTTGAATAGTTTTTCAGTTGTGGTCTCGTCTATGTTAGCTCAGAAGTTTGTGAGAAAGGGATGTGAAACTTACCTTTCTTATGTACTTGACACGAAAGTGACAGAAATAAAGATTGAATTAGTACCAGTTGTGTGCGAATATCCAGATGTATTTCCCGAAGAGTTATCGAGTTTACCACCTAACAGAGAAGTTGAGTTTGGCATTGAATTAGTACCGGGAACAACACCGATATCGATAGCTCCGTACAGAATAGCTTCGATAGAGTTAAAAGAATTGAAAGCTCAATTGCAAGAGTTGACAGATAGAGGTTGTGCTAGACCTAGTTTCCCTCCCTGGGGGGAGGGGTTCACCGGTGTTATTTGTGAAAAAGAAAGATACCACGATGAGAATGTGTAGACTACCGATAGCTCAACAAAGTGACTATAAAAAATAAATACCCTTTGCCACGAATAGATGAATAATTTGATCAATTAAAAGGAGCAACAGTGTTTTTGAAAATTTATTTAAGATTGGGTTATTACCAGTTGCGAGTTAAAGACTCAGATGTGACAAAGACTGCATTTAGAACAAGGTACGGACACTACGAATTTCTTGTTATGCCTTTCAGACTAACAAATGCAGCTGTTGTTTTTATGGACCGATTTATAGTTGGGTTTATTGATAACATTTTAATTTACTTTCAAGATGAATCTAAGCATGCTGAGCAGTTGAGAATCGTGCTACAAACATTGAGAGATAAACATTTGTTTGCAAAGTTCAACAAATGTGAGTTTTGGCTACAAGAGGTTTGTTTTCTGGGACATATAGTTTGAACCACGTGTATCCGAGTTGACCCTAGCAAAATTTCTGCAATTATAGATTGGAAGCCTCCGAGAAATGTATCTGAAGTCTATAGTTTTTTGGGACTAGTAGGCTATTATAGATGATTTGTGAAAGTCTCAATGTTTCTGACTCCAATGACACGATTGCTTCAAAAAGATGTTAAATTTGGGTGGTCAGGAAAGTGTTGGCAGAGTTTCGAGTAGTTGAAAGCATTATTGACAGTGGCACCAGTGTTAGTTCAGCCTGAGTCAGGTAAAGCATTCGTAGTTTTCAATGATTCATCATTAAATAGCCTGGGTTGTGTTTTGATGTAGGAAGACAAAGTTGTTGTTTATGCCTCGAGACAATTGAAGCCACATGAAAAGAATTATCTGATGCATGATCTAGAGTTAGTCGCGATAGTGTTCGCATTGAAAATTTGGCGTCATTACTTGTTTAGTGAGAAATGCCATATTTATACCAGCCACAAAATCTTGAAATATCTGATGACTCAAAAAGATTTGAATTTGAGATAGCAGAGATGGTTAGAATTGTTAAAAGATTGAATTAGTGATTGACTATCATCGGGAAAAAGTGAACGTAGTTGCTGATGCTTTGAGTCGAAAGTCCTTATTTGCTTTACTTGCTTTGAACACACAGCTAGCTTTGTCTGATGACGATTCGATAGTAGCCGAGTTGAAAGCGAAACCATTATTTCTACCATATGAGATTACTGAGAGACTTGGGAAAGTGGCATATTGGCTATCCTTACCATCTGAGTTAGAGAAAATACATAATGTGTTTCATGTATTGATGCTTTGATGATACCGATCCAACCCTTCACACGTTATTTCTCTGACCGAGATTGAAATTCAGTCTGATATGTCATATGCTGAAGGACCGATTCGAATTTTAGCTTGCGAGATTAAAGAGCTGAGAAATAAGAGAATAGTGCTAGTGAAAGTATTATGGCATCGACACGGGGTTAAAGAAGCTACATGGGAACTTGAGGATGCTATGAGAAAGCAATATCTGAACCTATACACTGGTAAGATTTTTGGGGACGAAAATCCCTAAAGGAGAGAGTTGTAACAGCCCGATTTTAGCTAAATCAAAACAGTGGTTTTGAAACCACAAATCTGATGTCAAAAAATTATTTTAATATTATTTTTGGTATTTACAACATGTTATTTGATATGTGTGAAAATTTCGTGAGCAAATTTTGTTATTTAATTGCTCAATTTGAGAACAATGACTAAATCAAGTAAAATGTAAAAGTTGCATTCTATTTTTTAAAGATGTCAAATAGCTTTGGCTTTTAAATATGATGGACTTAAATGGTAATTAGACCACCTTAAATGTTAGTGGACTTTTATGGACATGTATTAAGGTATTTTGATGGTTATTTACTAAGGTTAAAAAGGTAAATTAGTTAATTAAGTTAAAATAAATAAAACCAAACATTTTATCAACTTATTTTCATCTTCCATCACCAAAATTCAAGAGCAAAATATATCATTCTTAGGGTTTACATTTGGCTATGCTATAATTACCAAGTAAGGTACGGTTTTAGCTTGATTTTTGATGATTTCTATGTTTTTGTAATCGTTGCAGCTCAATCTAGCTAGCCCGTACCTTTAGTTAAAGATTTTAAGAGTTTCCATTGATGAGTTTATATGTTCTTTTGTGTTTGAAGATGGAATATGAATTATTGATGATAGATTTTCATGTTTTGTAAAGTGATTTTTGATGAAAATGCATAATAGGGATTAAATTGTAAATACTCAAATTGTGTTGTCAAAATGTGAAAAAAATGAAAGTTTTGGGCTGCTAGGAATCTATGAATAATTCATCCAAGCTTGGGTTTATTGAAATTATGTGAATTTTGTCTATTTGTGAATTACGGACTAAATTGATTAAATGTGAATGTTTGGGGGCTAATGTCCAAATAGGCCTAAATGTATGTCTTGGACTAAATTGAATGAATGGTCAATTTAATAAGTTAATTTTGAATAAATTTAGATAAAGAAAAGAGGAATCTGAAATTAGATCTGGGGAAAAGGAAGGTTATTGTGTAGTCAATCTGATCTGTCAATTCCGAATACGAGGTAAGTTTGTATGTGGTAATTTCATTATAAAAGTATGTTAAAAGCTTTGATATTGTATAAACTATGATTATAAGATTTTGGATAATAGTTGGAATTGTGAAAACGATTCTACGAATGCATTCGATTATAAAAACGGAAAGTGTGAAATCCCGATTGAACTTTAGGAATATATTTGGATACTAGTGTCATGTTATTTGATGATAAGTTGAGTTGGCTTCGGGCCATGATATTAGCACTTCGGGTGCGAGTTATACCAATTTGGCTTCGAGCCATTCATATCGGATGATTTGGGTTTGGGCCATAATAATTGTTCTTCAAATAAGTTACCTTGATTTGGCTACGGGCCATGGTATAGGTACTTATCGTATGAGACTGTTGAGTATCCAATTTCTATTTTGAATGGTTCAATGGGTAAACGAATGAAGTGGTTGAGAAAGAGGTTAGTACGAGGCGATACAGGTATGTACAAAACCTATTCGAGTATTAAATAGAGATCGTTCAAGGAGATGGTATTTGATCATGTTTTGAGACATGAAAAGGTTTGTAGTTAATGTGAAATTGGTTGATTTATATTTATTGGATGAACTAAGTTATTTATATACGAGCTTACTAAGCTATGAAGCTTACTCCATGTTATTTTTCTATGTTTTATAGTGAATCAAGGCTAGCTCAGATCTGGAAATTGACGGGAATATCATCGCACTATCGGACATCTATTTGGTACTTTTGAGTTGTGTATATATGGTATATGGCATGTATAGGCTAGATGTGGTATTTTTGTTGTGATTATAGCCATGAGAGTTGGCTTGTAAATGATGTTAATATTGATGTATGTCTGGCTAATAGAAATGGCTTATTTTGGCATGTTTGGTATAAATATGGTTAATTGAATTATGGAGTTTAAATGCTTGAGAAATGCTTTGATGAAGTATGATTTTAGAAGTTGAGTGATAAGTATTTGATTTGATAAATGGCATTGAATTGAGTATTGAATTTGGTTGAAATGGATATTGTATGAATTGTTCTTTTGGTTGATGATTTTGGCTGCCTATTGAATGATGAAATGGTACCATTTTGGGTTGTTTAGGTGAACATGAGTTGGGGTGGCAAATTAGCCTTGCAAATGGCCTATTTTTGTCCACATGGGCAGAGACATGCGGATGTGTCTCAGCCGTGTGCGACATAAGGTCATGTGTCCCTTGGTGTTGATATTAAAATGAAGTCATATGCTTCACATGGTCTCACACACGGGCGTGTGACTTGCCGTGTGGTACAAGTCAGTATACCCCCTAATAGGCACACGGCCTAGCACACGGGTGTGTAACTTGGCCGTGTTGCATATGTTAGAATACCCTCTATTTTTAATACGGTCTGGCACACGGGCGTGTCTTCAGCTGTGTGATACAAGTCAGTAAGTATGCCCTGTTTTCAGACGGCCTGAGACACGGGCGTGTCTGGAGTCGTGTAGGGCACACGGCCTATTCGGACGGGCATGTGACCCCTGTATGGTTGGAATTTTTCTAAGTTTCCAAAATTTTCGTATGATATCGGTTTAGTCCTGAACCACTTCTAAAGCATGTTTAAGGCCTCGCAGGCCCTTATAAGGGATAATGTGATTGTGATGAATGATTTCTGAGAATTAATGCTTTATGGTTGGTAAATGTATGCTATACGTTGTGAATTGATCGGTAATACCTCGTAACCCTACTCCGGTAATGGATACGGGTTAGGAGTGTTACCTGAAAACTCGGCCCTATGACCTTAAGTTACACGAACTCAAGTTATTAATCGATTTCGCCACACGATCTGGGCTCTATCACACAGCCGTGTGACCCCTATTTTCAGTTTTTGCCTTATTTTTCTGTTTTGTTTCAAATTAGTCCATATTAGTTTCTAAATTGACTTTAGGGTTTTGAATGTTTGATTTTAGTCTCATTTTTGAATGTATGCTATGAATGATGATTATTTATTAATTTATTATGTTTAAATTAATCTTTGAATTGTGTTACTGTATTACCGGCCTTATTACCTGTTGTAATATCTCATAACCTTAATCCAACAATGGAGACTAGTTAGGGGTGTTACATTTAGTGTTATCAGAGCTACGGTTTAGTCTATTCTAGGAATGAATGTAGCATGGATTAAGTCTAGAAATACAAGCCGCTTTATAACCGGTGGTAGTGTGATGACTCCTGATCAGTTTGACTTATTTTCCTATAGATCAAAGATGTCAACTGAATCCAATCGAACAGATTCTAACAGAAAACAGAGTTATGTTCCAACCACCAATCAAGGGGCTGCTAATAATGTACCTAATTTTTAAGAGCCTTTAGAAGAGACTCACAGTATCTTTCTCATTATGATGAACGATATGTTTACTGGGTATATGAGAGTCAATCAACGGCTCAATGACCTCCACCCCCTTGTTGTAACGCCACAAATCTCTAATATTTAATTTCGTGTTGTGTGCCTAAATTTATGCTTGCTTCAGTGGTTGAGTGTCCTGAGAAGTGTGTGAAGTCCTGGGTTCAAACTTAGGCTTTAGCAAATTTTTTGTCTTTTGTAGAAGTAGCCCTTTCCGTTTTTTTATGGACTCTTAAATTTTAGTAAGTAAATCATGTCAAAGTAACGCCTGTAGCTTGATGGTAAGTAGCGTGTGGGTGTGCCAGGGGATCTTGAGCTCAAGCTACCTTGTAACACCCCTTACCCATACCCGATGCCAGAATAGGGTACGAGGTATTACCAGATCATAATACATACCATTAATTGAAACCGAGACAAAAATATGGCATCCAATTAGATCATGAATCAATATAACATATGCCTTTAACAATATTAGCCAATTTCAATGGCTTTGTACAAAATAATCTGTCAAATACTGTAACTAATATTTTATACCTAGGCAATTATGACACGTAACAAAATAACTAAGCCTACTATACATGCCATAATTCAAAATGTTTAGTTCAAATACCAAAAGTATTGATAGTGCGGGCAGATCTTCAACGATCTCTAACTCCTGTGCTAGCTGGATGACACTATAAAACAAAAAAGAGAAAAGAAAGTAAGCTTATAGCTTAGTAAGTAAGTATATAAATAATGAATAAGGAATCTAATATGTTCACAAAATAACTCAACCATATCTATTTTTAATTTCACTATTTACTCCAATTTTATCAAGCTGTCCCTCTTGCATCATGTTCACTAAATAAATCATAACTTGAGTTAGGAAACTCAAAATTCAAATCCATAAAATTTTCCTGCAACTAGACTCATATTACTTCTTACTAAAATTTTTCTAGAATTTTTGGTTTAGCCAATTAGTACATTTTATTAGTTAAAGTTTCCCCTATTATACAGCTTGATTGATCTAACCTCTGTTCACTTCGAATTGGTTTTCTCCCTATAAAAAAATCAAATAGCCATGAAATTTATTTCATTTAAAACTAGACTCAATAAGAAATCTAGGACTATAAACTATATTTCTTAATTAGTTTTGTACAATTTTTAATGATTTTTTAAAGTTAAAACAGGGGATCACGTAGTCATTCTGAACAAGGCTCACAAAAATATAAATATCTCTAATTATAGGATCCCTTTACTTGCTCTGTTTCTTTTACATGAAAATAGACTCAATAAGCTTTAATTTCATTTCTCATTCAGCCTCTAATTAAATTTTTACTATTTTTGGTGATTTTTCAAATTCACGTCACTGCAACTGTCCAAAACAGTATTATTGCTAATTCACTTTTTCACACTTTCTTTGTATTAACCTCATTTTAACATGCATATCACAATTCATTTTCACCACATTTCATACATCACAAGTATAGGTCCATGTTTACAATGTCACCATAAAATCATCCCGTTGAACACTTCGGATCAATCCTCGATACTTGGTGGTTTCAGCACATAGCTCCACCCATCATATCTCACATAGTTCGGCTCTCTTGTACACATGGTGAACACTTAGTACTACCCATGTGACCTAGCCAGTTTATCTCGTAGCTCTCTTGTCAACATGGTGTCCTTCACTTGGAACTACACATGCGACCTAGCTACATTTATCCTCTCCCGTAGCTCTCTTGTCTACATGGTATACATCCCGTATCACACATGTGACCTAGCTACCACATAGTATCTCGTAGCTCTCTTGTACACATGATGTGCACTCAGCACCATACATGTGACCTAGCTACGTACCATTTGTATTATTCAATCTTTCCGAAGGTTCAACCGGGATTTTTCTCTCTATTACTTATTTCTATTCTTCCAATAGTCGATTATGATTCAAAATCAGCTAAAATATATATAATATGCTGAAATATAAAACGTAAATAAATATAATGTATTATTTACATACAAACTTACATCGGTGCAAAATATGGAAATTTTGCAATTTTGTCCAAAATCTTTTCCTTCCCCCGTTCGAGGTCGATTCCACGCCTTTCTTGATCTATAACAACACATTTAGCTCATTTAACACTCATACTATCTATTTCAATTCAAAAGTCACATTATGGAAAAATTACGTTTTTGCCCCCTAACTTTTACAAAATAATGATTTTGCCCCTAGGCTCAGAAATTTAATTTCAGCCCTTATTCTTATGTTTTATGACATGATGATCATTTTTCCCTTCTATGGCAACATCAAATTCTCACTCTAACACATAGTTATGAACAATAGGTATTTTTACCGATTATGTCGTTTTGCTCGTTTTCGCTAAAAATCGCTTAGAAAAGATCGTTCTCCTACCTTTAAACATTCATATTCCACCATCAAACATCAAAATACATGCATATTATTCATGGGTAAATTTTTAAACATAAACCCTAACTCGAAATAATGGTAGAAATAGGTAAACTGAGCTAGGAGGATTTCAAAAATATAAAGAACATTAAAAACGGGGCTTGAATGCACTTACTATTGAGCTTGAAAGCTTGGAAAAACCCTAGCTATGGTGAACATACAAGGTTCAGCCAAGGAAGAAGATGGATGGACAAAATTTTGGCTTATTTTTCCCATTTTATTTATTTTAATTACCAAGTGACAAAAATACCCTTAAGGTCTTTAAAATTTTGTCCTATTCATGCCCATTTTTGTCCATATAAAGTATAATGGTCTAATTTCCATTTAAGGACCTCTACTTAAAACCCTCATTTCAATCAAGTACCTTATGAACTAGAACACACATTTTTCACCTATTTCAATTTAGTCCTAAACATCAAATTAAACACCTAGTCTTAAAATTTTCAACCACGAATTCGTGGTTTCGAAACCACTATTCTGTTTTGGCCCTAAATTGGGCTGTTACATACCTTGTGTGCAAGGGAGTTATATTTTGTTGCTTCTACAGGGTTGGTAGTTGGGGTTGACTGAGACTCTGTGGTTGAATTTGTCATGGGAGTTTGAAGGGAGTTTGAATGGGTTGTTGAGGGATTTGAGGATAGATAATAGGAGAGTGTTTAGGAGGAAAATAGGGAAGGTTGAAGTGTGGGGTGGTGTCTTGCCGAAAATGGGAAGCCTATTGTGCATATTCGGCCACTTTTGCTTTTAGTGCCGAATGGGTGTTGAAGTTTTGGTTTTCTAGAGAGATTACCTTTTGGTGATTTTTTTTCGGGTTTTGCTCTTTTGGTGGCCGAATATCAATTGTGGGCACTCGAGTGTTTTGGTTTGCTCTCATATATCGTGCTTTCTTTAGTCGACTACTTCTCTTTTCCCATCTCTTTCCTTACTGTGAATCTGTTCTTTACTCACATTGGTTTTATAGGCCTAACACCTCCCCTTTTGGTAGTCGAACTCTGTTTCGTTCTGGCAACTCCCTTCCTAGCCTCCATTTTTGTTCCTCTCCTATCTCTCTCTCTCTCTCTCTTAAGTTTGGTGGTTTACCTCTCATCTTTCTCTGGATTCGGTTCTCTCTCCCTTTCGCTCAATCCCTTTTGTGTTAGCAAGGCATTTGTTTGGTAAGTAACCACTGACTTTGTTTTTTGGTTAGCCTTTCTTTTCTTCCTAATGTCGTGTTATCACTTTATTCTTTAATTGTGGTATTTGTTGTTCGGGTTGTAGTATCACTTGTGGAGTGAGGGTGTACGCTTGGACTCTAAGGACGATTGGGTTTTTTCCTCTTGCCTCTCGTTCTAAGGTATCATTGGTTGTTGGTGTTTTTCTTTTACTAAGGAACTTTGTATTGAGGTTTTGATCTTGGCTGAATGATCATGCCTCTTGGGTTGTATGCGACATTCAAACTTTATGTAAACTATATGTTTATGGAGTGCATAGTCTTGAAGATAATCATCAAGTGTCTGGTATTGATCTTCGTCGACGTTCTAAGCGGGCTGCAATAGCATTCGGTCAAGCAAGGTGTTAGTAAGTAGTATTTTGGAATAAGTTGTAATTGGGGCTTCTTTTAAACGCGTATGGTGGATGTTAACCATAGTTTCTGTGTGGTAGGTGGAGTGCGTGGGCTAATTCATTCGTTGTCCCAATCAGGTGTGTAATCACACTGCTCCTACCGTTAAGCGGCAAAAGCCAGAAAATAGTCACGGTCGATACTGCGTGGGCGTGCGAATGCCCGTGTAGTCATCTATGTTCATAAGTGTGAGCCAGTGACTGTAGAGACCACCACGAGTGATTTTGAGAGCGTGGGTCATTTTGAGCCATATTGAGCAGAGATGGGCAGTGTGGGCCCCACGGGCTTATGAGCCTACACGGGTAATACCGTAAGAAAGTGTGGAAATTATTGGGCCAGTGTGTTGTTTACACAGCCATGGCCATTATTTGGGCTTATTGGGCCACATGAGTGTATGGGTCACGTGGGTCGTATCATGGGCTTATGACCATCATCGTTGTTTAACGTGTTAAGGTTGCACGAGTCGCACGAGATGACTGTGGACCTACTGTGGGGCCTGTAAGTACACCTGGACCCTAAATTATGTGATATGACAGTAGAGCACACCATCTTTATTGTATGAGCATCTATATTATGTTGCATTGCATGGGGTGGGATTTATGATATTGGAGGAAGTGTACTGGAAAGCTATAAGCCTATTACTGGCAGCTTTGCTGCAAAAATTGATAGTACCGAAAACGATACTTTATTCTGGAGTGTAGGGTTGGGTGGGTCGATATAATCCTCACATAGAGTGTAGGACTGGACGGAGTGGAGTGTAGAGGATGGTTGGGTAGGACCTCTCTATGCATCTCTGATACTGGACTGTATTGGGCTAAGGCCCACATTGTCACTGTTACTGTATTGGGCTAAGGCCCACACTGATATTGCGACTGATTTGGGCTTAGGCCCAGACTATTTTACATTGCAAGACTTACTGTTGATAAATAGGGATTACACACTGAGTTTTCATAAACTCACTCTACTGTCTATCTGTGTAGGTAATTCCTAGGCGGGTCGGTGATGTGAGAGACTCGGAAAAGGCCACCCCACTGTTATATTGCGTATTGGACTTTTTAATAATGGTAGTTTTATTTGGGTTAAATTTTATGTAAAAAGGCCATTTTCAATTTTATCTTTAATTGGGGTTTTGCTTAAATTGGGATATATTTGATAGAGGTAGGACACAGTTTTCTAAAAAAATAAATGGGTAAAAGACATTCAACTACCTTTCTACGTAATCGTTTTCAAAGCTTCTGCAACAGTCAATGGTTTTAAAATGTAATAACGATTTAGTTTGAGTCATGTTATGCTAAACGAACCGGAAAAATGACAATAAGCAAAATAGACTAGCTTTTCATAAAAATCACAACAAGGTTCAACACAAACGAATCATTTCAATAAGACTATATTTTCAAAGCCCACTCTAATGTGAAGCTGCTGATTCGACCATAACGTGTAGGTTGGGTTTGGGGTGTTACATTTAGTGGTATCAAAGCCAGGTTGCAAATCTCGACTGTGGATTTGGGTTTTTCTAAAACATGATATTCAAAAGAATTGTTTCAAATGATGCAAATGTTTTGAAGAGTTGTTTCTGAAAGTGTGTTCTACCGAGTCTCCAGTGCCGATTCTATAAGTTCTCTAAAACCACTATTTGATTTAACTGAAGTGAGATTATCATAGAAGACAAACTGTACTGAAACCTTTATTAGGGTACCTAAAACTGTAGTAGGACTTTGGTCTGTGAGAACAAACAACTCTGAATTATTGATGTAATTTTTCATAAAACATTTGTTAACAAACACTGGAACTATAAAACTGATGCATAAAACTGTTAATACAGATAATACGTGAATCGACTATAAGCACCAGAGGTACTCGTGGAAGAGGTACTAGAGGCCGTGGTGGAGGCTGTGGAGGTGCTCGGGCCAGCTCTTCGGCATCAGGTCATATACCCAACGTTGAGACAAGAGAGGCACCGGCTTCACCGGTGACTGAGACTGGGTCGTATGATTGTGCAGCTGGGGACGACACACTGCCCCAAGCTATGCTACGTATTCTGGAAAGGGTCACTGGGCAGAATACTAATACTGTAGGCCGTGGGTCGGTAATGGAATGACTCAGGTCTAATGGGGCTGAGATCTTTAGGGGTGTCACTGGAGTTGCCCCTAATGTGGCAAAATATTGGATAGAGGCCACAGAGAGAATCATAGATGACCTCGACTGAAACCCAGAGTAGAAACTAAATGGTGCAGTGTCGTTGTTGAGAGATGAAGCCTATCAGTGCTAGCTTACTATGAAAAAGGGTACTCAGGCCGATCGATTAACTTGGGAGTTTTTCAAGAATAGGTTCCAAGGAAAATATGTGGGCGATAGCTATGTGGATGCCCGCAGAAGGGAATTTTTGAATCCGATTTAGGGAGATAAGTCTGTAGCTGAGTATGAGGCAGAATTTTTGCGTTTGAGCCGCTATGCGCGAGGCATGGTGGCCACTGAGTCTGAGCGCTGTGTTTATTTTGAGGACGACCACAAAGATATATACGGGTTTTGATAGCTTCATAGAGGGAGCGGGATCTTACGGTGTTAGTAGAAAAAAATATCGCTGAAGATGTAAAGTGCACTGAGTGCTAGAATCGCGAAAAGGATAAGTGGAGAAACAAGAGGGTTTAAGAGCCCTCGGGTTTAGCTATGAGACCTGGGAAGAAGGCCAGAGTTGATGGACCAGTCAGAGTTGGGCCCTCTATTGCTATTGTTGGGTTGCAACCTTGTACAGTTTATGGGAAACGCCATTAGGGCGAGTGCTGGGTACAGAAGGGGGCATATTTTAGATGCGGATCTATGGAGCATCGTATCAGGGATTGTCCATGGAGGCCCGATCAGATGCAAGCTATTAGTAGGGGTATTGTTCAGTCGTGGAAGGGTTTTCAGCAGTCACCGAGTGGTCGTGGTCTGATCAGAGGTGGAAATGGCATGAGCCGTGGTCTTGGACCATCGGACAAAGGTGCGGGTCATACTAAGGCGAGGCAGCCAGCACTGGTTTATGTTGTATTTTGCCGAGAGGACGAAGACGCCCCAGATGTTGTCACGGGTACATTCTTTACTCACTGCGTACCTTACACTACATTGATTGATGTTGGTTCTACGCACTCTTATATAGCATGCACTATGTCTGAGACTTTGCGTGTGATGTGTGAAAACACTATGAGTGAGATTACCGTATCGATTCCATTAGGGCAGTTAGTAAGAATGAACAAATTATTTAAGGATGTGCCTTTGGAGGTTCAAGGAAGGATCTTTTTAGCTGACTTGATGAAACTTCTTTTTGGGGAATTCGACATAATTTTGGGTATGGACTGGCTGGTTAAGCATCAGGCAAATTTGGGTTGTGCTACAAAGCGGATGATTCTGAAAACTGAAGAGGGGGATAAGGTAATTGTGGTTGGGAAGCGTCGGAATTATCTTTTGAATGTGATTTTCGCACTTAGAGCTGAGAAGTTGTCTCGTAAGGGTTGTGAGGCATATTTAACCTATGTCAGTGCTTTTGGGACTAAATATGCATCTGTTAAGGATATCAGAACGATTAAGGATTTTTCGGATGTTTTTCCTTAAGAATTACTAGGGTTGCCTCCTAACCGTGAAGTTGAGTTTGGGATAGAGCTTTTGCCTAGTACAGCTCCGATGTCCATCGCCCCTTATAGAATGGTGCCGGAGAAGCTTGTAGAGCTTAAGGCTCAAATTCAGGAGCTGTTGGATCGGGGGTTCATTCACCCAAGCATGTCTCCGTGGGGAGTGTCGGTGTTGTTCGTGAGGAAGAAGGATGGAACCATGCGTATGTGTATCGACTATTAGTAGCTAAATAAATTGACTATTAAGAATAAGTACCTCTTACCAAGGATTGACGATCTATTTGATCAGTTTCAAGGAGCTTCGGTCTTCTCTAAAATAGATCTCCGATCGGAGTACCATCAACTGAGGGTCAAAGAGACTGATGTATACAATACAACATTTAGGACTCATTATGATCATTACGAGTTTTTAGTGATGCCGTTTGGATTGACAAATACACTAGCAGCTTTTATAGATTTGATGAATCAAGTGTTCCAGCCCTATTTGGATCGGTTTGTTGTGGTGTTTATAGATGATATTCTGGTGTATTCGAAGACTGAGGAAGAGCATGATACACATCTTCGGGTTGTTCTGCAGATTTTGAGGGAAAAGCAATTGTATGCTAAATTCAGCAACTGTGAATTCTGGCTACATAAGGTTACCTGTCTAGGTCACGTGGTGTCAGCTGAGGGAATTAGGGTTGACCCTCAAAAAATAGTAGCGGTTTTGGATTGGAAGCAACCTAAGTCGGTATCTGAGATTCGAAGCTTTTTGGATCTGGCAAGGTATTATAGATGGTTTGTTGAGGGGTTTTCATTGATTGCTACGCCTCTGACTAAGTTTTTGCGTAAAAGGGTACCGTTTAACTGGACTGATAAACAACAGGGAAGTTTTGAGAAACTCAAGAAGGTTCTGACTGAGGCCCCTGTCTTGATATAGCCAGAATCTAGGAAGGAATTCACTGTCTACAATGATGCATCACGCGTTGGTTTGGGATACGTATTGATGCAGGAGGGTAAGGTAATGGCTTATGCGTCTCGTCAGCTTAAGACGCATGAAGGGAACTATCCGACTCATAATTTGGAGTTGGCTGCGGTGGTATTTGCACTGAAGATTTTGAGGCATTACCTGTTTAGTGAGAGGTGTGTCATCTACACAGATCACAAGAGCCTCAAGTATCTCCTCACTCAGAAGGAGTTAAACCTTAGGCAACGTAGATGGATAGAGTTGCTTAAGGATTATGACTGTTCGATCAAATACCATCCTAGCAAGGCTAATATGGTAGCTGGTGCACTGAGCTGAAGAGCTGTTACTGATTTGAGGGCGATGTTTGCTCGTCTAAGTTTGTTTAACGATGGGAGCTTACTAGCCGAACTTCAAGTTAAACTAAGGTTGATTGAGCAGATTAAAGGTAAGTAGTTAGAGGATGAGTCGTTGAGTTCTCATTTTCGACAAGTTGAGAAAGGGGAAACTTTAGATTTTGGGCTGAATAGTGAATTGGTACTTTATTTTCGAGGGAGAGTCTGTGTTTCGAAGGATGCTGATTTGAGGCAGTCTGTACTGCAGGAGGCGCATGGTAGTCCTTATGCTATGCATCCTGGCGGTAATAAAATGTACTGAGATCTTTGAAAATTATACTAGTGGCCAGGTCTTAAGCGAGAAGTTACCGATTTTGTGAGTAAAGTTTAACTTGCCAGCAGGTTAAGGTGGAGCATCAGTTGCCTTCAGGGTTACTTCAGCCATTTAAGATTCCGATGTGGAAATGGGAGAGAGTGACTATGGACTTTGTTAGTGGGCTACCCTTAACGCATACTAAGAAGGATTCAGTATGGGTTATCGTAGATCAATTGATGAAATCTGCCCACTTCATACCGGTTCGTACTGATTACTTGTTGCAAAAATTGGCTAAGGTGTATGTGTCTAAAATTGTGAGACTGCATGGGGTACTGATTTCCATTATATCCGATAGAGATCCTCGCTTTACGTCTCAATTTTGGAAGGCATGAGGCACTGGGTACAATATTGGACTTCAGTACTGCGTTCCATCCTTAGACCGACACTCAGTCAGAGAGGGTGATTCAGATACTGGAGGACATGTTAAGAAGTTGCGTGATTGACTTTCAGGGCAGTTAGGAGGAATTCTTACCGTTGGCAGAGTTTGCATATAACAACAGCTACTAGTCTAGCATACAAATGGCACCTTATGAGGCATTATATGATCGTAGGTGGCGTACTCCTACTTGTTGGACCGAGATGGGTGAACGGCGTATCTTGGGTCCTAAGTTGATTTCTGATACCGAAGAAGAATTTTGTTTGATTTGGGTTCGACTAAAGGTAGCTTCGAACAGGAAGAAGTCATATGCAGATATGAAGCATAAGAAGATTGAGTTTTCTATGGGGGACCTAGTGTTTCTTAAGGTCTCACCATAGAAGAAGGTTTTGAGGTTTGGTCAGAAGGGTAGGCTAAGTCCATAATGTATTCCACGTCTCTATGTTAAGGTGATATTGCTCTGATCTTACGCATATCATCTCGAGTGAAAAGGTTCAAGTTAGACCAGATCTGACTTTTGGGGAAGAGCCGGTTCAGATTTTAGACCGTGATGTGAAAGTTCTGAGGAGGAAGTCTGTTCCTCTGGTTAAGGTGCTATGGCATAATAACGGTGCTGAGGAATCCACGTGGGAGCCCAAAGAGGCGATGCGACAACAATACCCTCACTTATTTTAAACAGGTAAAATTTTTAGGCCGAAATTTTCTTTTAGGGGGTAGAGTTGTAACGCCCCAAATCTCTAGTATTTAATTTCGTGTCGTGTGCCTAAATTTATGCTTTCTTTAGTGGTTGAGTGTCTAGAGAAGTGTGTGAAGTCCTGGGTTCAAACTTAGGCTTTAGTAAATTTTTTTGTCTTTTGTTGAAGTAGCCCTTTGCGTTTTGTTATGGGCTCTTAAATTTTAGTAAGCAAAGTATGTCAAAGTAATGCCTGTAGCTTGATGGTAAGTAGCGTATGGGTGTGCCTAGGGGGTCTTGAGTTCGAGCTACCTTATGTGCAAGGGATTTATATTTTGCTGCTCCCATAGGGTTGGTAGTTGGGGTTGACTGAGACTTTGTGGTTGAATTTGTCATGAGAGTTTGAATAGAGTTTGAATGGGTTGTTGAGGGATTTGAGGAGAGATAATGGGAGAGTTTTTAGGAGGAAAATAGGGAAGGTTGAAGTGTGGGGTGGTGTCATGCCGAAAGTGGGAAGCCTATTGTGCATATTCGGCCACTTTTGCTTTTAGTGCTGAATGGGTGTTGGAGTTTTGGTTTTCTAGAGTGATTATCTTTTGGTGATTCTTTTTCGGGTTTTGATCTTTTAGTGGTCGAATATCAATTGTGGGCACTCGGGTGTTTTGGTTTGCTCTCCTATATTGTGCTTTCTTTAGTCGGCTGCTTCTTTTTTCCCATCTCTCCCCTTACTGTGAGTCTTTGCTTTGGTCACATTGGTTTTATGTGCCTAACACCTCCCCTTTTGGTAGCTAAATTCTGTTTCTTTCTAGCAACTCCCTTCCTAGCCTTCATTGTCGTTCCTCTCCTATCTCTCTCTCTCTCTCTTAAGTGTGGTGGTTTACCTCTTATCTTTCTTTGGATTCGGTTCTCTCTCCCTTTCGCTAAATCCCTTTTGCGTTAGCAAGGCATTTGTTTGGTAAGTGTCTACTGACTTTGTTTTTCGATTAGCCTTCCTTTTCTTCCTAATGCCGTGTTATCACTTTATTCTTTGATTGTGGTATTTTTTGTTCGGGTTGTAGTATCACTCGTGGAGTGAGGGTGTGCACTTGGACTCTAAGGACGATCAGGTTTTTTCCTCTTGCCTCTCGTTCTAAGGTATCACTGGTTGTTGGTGTTTTTCTTTTACTAAGGAACTTTGGATTGAGGTTTTGATCTTGGCCGAATGATCATGCCTCTTGGGTTGTATGAGATATTCAACCTTTGTGTAAACTGTATGTTTATGGGGTGCGTTTTCTTGCAGATAATCATCAAGTGTTTGGTATTGATCTTCGTCGATGTTCCAAGCGGGATACAACAACATTCGGTTAAGCAAGGCGTTAGTAAGTACTCTTTTGGAATAAGTTGTAGTTGGGGCTTCTTTTAAACGAGTATGTTAGATGTTAACCTTAGTTTCTGTGTGGTAGGTGAAGTGCGTGGGCTAATTCATTCGTTGTCCCAATCAGATGTGTAATCACACTGCTCCTACAGTTAAGCGACAAAAGTCGAAAAATAGTCACGGTTGATACCGCATGGGCGTCCGAAAGCCCGTGTGGTCATCTATGTGCATAAGCGTGAGCCAGTGACTGTAGAGACCGCCACGAGTGATTTCGTGAGCGTAGGTCGTTTTGGGCCACATTGGGCCAGGATGGGCCGTGTGGGCCCTACAAGCTCATGAGCCCACACGGGTAAAACCGCAGGAATGTGTGGAAATTATTGGGTCGGTTGTGTTGTTTACACAGCCATGGCCATTATTTGGGCTTAATAGGCCACATGAGTGTATAGACCCAGGTGCGCCGTATCATGGGCTTAGGCCCATCATCGCTATTTAACATGTTAAGGTTGTAGACCTACTGTGAGGCCGGTAAGTACACTTGGACCCTAAATTATGTTATATGACAGTTGAGCATGCCATCTTTATTGTATGAACATTTATATTATGTTGCATTGCATGTGGTGGGACTTATGATATTGGAAGAAGTGCACTAAAAGGCTATAAGCCTATTACTGGCAGCTCTGCTGCAAATACTGATAGTGCCAAAAATAGTACTTTATTATGGAGTGTAGGGTTGGGTGGGTTAATATAATCCCCACATGGAGTGTAGGGCTGCACGGAGTAGAGTGTAGAGGATGGTTGGGTAGGACCTCTATATGCATCTCTAATACTAGACTGTATTGGGCTAGGGCCCACATTGTCACTATTACTGTATTGGGCTAAGGCCCACACTGATATTACAACTGATTTGGGCTTAGGCCCAGACTATTTTACATTGCAAGACTTGCCATTGATAAATAGGGGTTACACACTGAGTTTTCATAAACTCACTCTACTGTCTATCTGTGCAGGTAATTCCTAGGCGAGTTGGTGTTGCAAGAGACTCGGAAAAAGCCACGCCACCGTTATATTGCGTATTGGACTTTTTAATAATGGTAGTTTTATTTGGGTTAAATTTTATGTAAAAAGGCCGTTTTAAATTTTATCTTTAATTGGGGTTTTGCTTAAATTGGGATATATCTGATAGAGGTATGACAAGATTTTCTAAAAAATTAAATGGGTAAAAGACATTCAACTACCTTTCTACATAACTGTTTTTAAAGCTTCCGCAATAGTCAATGGTTTTAAAATGTAATAACGACTTTTTAGGAGTCATGTTATGCTAAACGAACTAGAAAAATGACAATAAGCAAAATAGACTAGCTTTTCATAAAAATCACAACAAGGTTTAACACAAATGGACCTTTTCAATAAGACTATATTTTCAAAGCCCACCCCAATGTGACGTCGCTAATTTGACTATAACGTCTAGGCCGGGTTTGGTGTGTTACACTTGTCCTCAAAGCCCAATACTACATAATATTCATAAGATTTCTATTGATAAAGTCTGAAAATGCAGAGCAGAAGAGTTTTGCAGTAAAGTGGGTGATGATTAAACTAGAGTCGAGTATTGGTTAGAACACACCCAAAGAGTTCTAAATGAAATACTATGTCCTTCCAAAGATTGTTTAAGATATGCAGTGTCACTTTTTAAAAAAGAGGCTTTTCATTGGTGGTCAACTCTAGTTGCAGTTGTACCAAAAGAAAAGTTTAACTGGGAATTCCTCAAAACTAAGTTTCAAAAGAAATACGTAAGCAAAAGATATTTGGATTAGAAGAAAAAGGAATTCCTTGAATTGAAACAAGGAAATAGATCAATTGTGATGTATGAGTGTGAGTTTTTTCAGCTCAGTAAATATGCCTGCAAAATTGTATCAACCAAGGAAGAACTGTGTACTCGCTTTGAAGATGGTTTAAACGACGAGATCAAGTGGTTGGTTGGTGCCATAGAAATTTGAGAGTTTGTAGTTTTGTCTGATAGAGCTCAGAAAAGGGAATAAGTATATATTCATGAGAAATAGTATGAAATGAAAGCTTGTGACTTCAATTAATGTAGCACACCCAAAATAGTATGAGATCACCTTAACACCCCAAACTCGGCCTAGATGTTATGGCTGAATCTGGGAATGTTACAAAGAAAAGTTTTGAAACTAAACTTATCACGTTAAAACCTCGTATAGTATATTGTAAAAAAGGAGTCTATATTTTATAAAAGATATCTGGTAACATATTCATTACTGAAATCGTCGATATTTTGTTCTTTTGGACAAACTTAATTTGCATGTTATACTTCAAAAATCAAGTTTGTATTTTCCAAAATGTTTATTTGTGAGGAATCATTATTTCTAAAAATAATTGTTTGTTATGTGTCGCAGAAAACATAATCAAAACCAATCAAAAAAAAAAAAAAAACCAAAAGAAAACCAAAAGTTCGAAGAGTCCTAAAATTACAAATCTCTCAAGAAAAACAAAAAATTTAAATAAAACCAATAATTAAAAGATAGTTTCCAGACTAGTGGTCACCGCTGAGCCTCCGTCGCACTGGCCCACCTATGTCTAAGGATTACCTGAACATAATAGACAAATAGATATGAGTTTTCTAAACTCAATGTGTAACTTAACGGAGACATATATACACATAAACTCAGATTTCTTATGTAGCAGATGATATACAAACATAAGCCATTAGTAGAATCAGATAATAACAGAGTCATAGTAAATTTCCACCCCCATCCTCTACACACCAACTCCGACCATCCCAACACACCCTATGGGGTCACCCACCCATCCATACACACCACATAGTGTCTATATGACACTTATCAGAATAGTTTGCAGCCAAGCTGCCAGTATATCGACGAAATGTCGCCTCATAGAATCCTTCCTCTACATATAAAAATCCCACCCCATATACAGATACAGATAATAGATAAATAGATATAATAGAATTAACATATCTCTCATGCTCATATACAGACATCATACATATTTATACAAAACAGTCAAATCATGCATATCGATTTTTTTTTAAAACTCAAAACAGTCTATCAAGATAGCAAATCTCATGCATTAGGGTTTGGTTTGCCCTTACCGACCCTACGGAAGGCCCATAGTCCATCAGAATGACGTGTACGACCCTATGAAAAATTTTAAAATTCTGGGCCTACATGCTTGTATTGCCCACACGCCCAAATTGGTCTTGCTTGTGTGGGCCCACATGCCCAAATCGGCCTAGGCAGTGTGACCCACACAGCCATACACTTTTCTATCACACGGCCGGGCACACGCCCATGTGGCATTGATAGGCCACATTTTTGGCTTTCGCTGAACCTCATTTTCTCGCATTTTTGTTACACGCCTAGTCCATTTTTTATGTGAAAGCGACCCCGAGACCACTGAAACCTAAAAACAGTAACCCAAACACTACTTAGCAATAAATTTAAAAACTCAACCAAGAATATGAATCAAATTAGAACCTCTTAAAATTGAATTACGCACAATACACTTACCACCAACAAGCTGAAAACACAACACTCAAATCGATAGAGGGGCACTAGCCACTTCTTGCCTTTCCCCTAAACAAGAAGTAATGAACACAATCAACAAATTATGTTAAAAAAAACCTAAAATCCCCTATAACGCAATACTGAAAAGAGCTATTCAATAGCTTACCTATTCAAAACGAATCAAAGAATCCCCAAAAAGCATAATGACGACAACATTAATGGTGATTGAAATTGAAGAGGGAAGTAACAGAAAAAAATTTTGCAGGGAAAGGAAAAGGAGAGAAAGATCTCAGAAAAAGCAAACTTTGGGAAAGAAGAAAGAAAGAGAAAAAAAAAGGTCAAAATGTTGAGAAGGATTTTGGGGAAAAGAAAATTAAAATTTTAAAAACAATAAACCACTAAATTCCCTAACTCCTCACTAACCCACTAATCAACATTATTCCACGGAATCCTACCCACTAACCACGTCAAACTACCTTAGAATTTCAACTCCACCGAACTTCTACCATACAACCGAAGTAAAAATTATCATCCACACTCGTACGTGGTTTCGAACACGAGACTTAAGTAAGCTAACACCTTACCACTCAAACCAGCAGGCTCATTTTAATATGATTTGACTAGCGATAGAATATAAGCCAAACTGCCAAGGATAAGGCTTGGATAAAAAATAACAAAATTTTCCAAAAAGTGGGACTTGAACCCAATACCTCAAGCACACACTTAAATCACTTAACCAATGAAGTAGATACTCACTTATGATGGAATTAATAGAAACAAAGTTAAATTAGTCAAGGCATTATATCACCAACATCTTCAGTAGCCAATGCAAGTAGCATCCGAAATGTAAATAGAACCAAATGCAACCATTGTAGCCAAAATAACTTTGGAGTGTGTAGACTGACAGATGGATTCTGTTTTATTTATGGATCTCTCTGTCATTTTAAGAAAGATTGTTTGAATCGAACTGAGTTAAATAGATACCAGAACGCAAAACCTGTTGTTACTACTTCTAGAGGCAAACACCCAAGGAATAGTTGTATCGCAGGCTCAGTAGAAGAGAGACCAGAGACATAGCAGTTCGATCTAAAGCTCAAGCTTCTGCCAGAGCTTATGCAACTTGTACATGCGAGGAGGCCCCAACTCCTGATGACATTGCTTGTACTTTACTATAACATCCTGTTTTCCAGTGGTGTCAGAAAAAGTGATTTCGAGACCAGAAATCTGACGAGTGAGTTTTTAATTATTATTAAATATTTATGAGTCAATTATAATAATATATTGAATTTTTGTTTAATAATTTTTTGTAAATTGAACAAGTAGTTAAGTTCAAGTGGTTTGTCCCTAAAGTCAAGTTCTATTGAAGAATGGGTTATCAGATCTTATTTCTGTAAATCGAATCCGTAAATATTTTTATTAAATATTTACAGAGTTACTATTTTGGTGTATTGAAATTTGGTCCAAAAATTTTAACATTTAGATAGATAATTTAGTAAAAAGGACTAAATCGTAAAAGTTGTAAAAGTTAATCACTATTAGTTTGTTTGTGCTAAATAGTTCTGAAAGCATACTTGAATGGATTTATATGATGATTTACCCATTTTTATAATGGTGGACTATTTCTTCTTGATTTTTATAATAATAATTTTGCTAAAAGTTAAGTTAAAATATATGAAACATAAAACTTAAGTGGATGCAATTTGGTTTTTCATCTTTTCTTCTTCACTTAACCAAACCACCATTGTTTTTAGCTTCAGGAATTCTGCAATTTTTTCTTACCTTGCATGGTAAGTAATTTAAACCTGTGTTTTCATGATTTTTCTATTTTTGAAATCGTTGTAGCTTAATATAGCTAACCCGGGGACTAACTTGTAAAACTATTAAAATTTTTTATTTACGCCACTGATAAATTTATGATGTTTTTGAAGTTTGATGGTATATTCATAAGCTTGATAGTTAAATATGACTATTTCGTAAAGTGGCTTTGGTTAATTTTAAAGTTTATGGACTAATTTATTAAAGTAGTAAAGTTGCATGAAATTCTTGTTAAAAGGTGATAAATATAGGTTGTATAAGAATTATAGGAAATTTGGCTAGCATGAATTGGGATTAAATGTGGTTAATTTGTAAGTTTCGGGTTTAGGGACTAAATTACATAGAGGATAAAGTGTTGGGGTAATTTTCTAAATTTATAATGAAAGGGCTTATAAGCTTAAGTTTAATTATTTGAGCTATTTGAGTTGATTAAATGAGTACAAATTATTATTTATATTAAGAAACGAATCAAATGGACTCAAATCATGGAAAAACTGAGTTAATGGATTAGTCGTCGACATTATATTCGTAACCTTTTTTGTCTAGGGAAGTTCATATGTTGAATTAACTTATTCATTGTTTCTTTTAGAGGTACATTAATTGTTATTCATGTTAGGCATAGTCAAATTTGTTGATAAATGCAATTAGTGACATGGGTTAAATTATTGAATTAGTTAAATTGAAGAGCATGTTTGAAAAATGAGAAATACATGAATGTATACTTGAAATGGTATAACATGAATAAAGATATAAGATTTGAACATGATATGTGGCCCATATGAACCTTATAAATGCTTACGATACAAATGACATGTCAATACGGTTATTATAGTTCAGGTGCTGGTCTTGGATGTCCTACCGATGGCTGAGGTCTTGCATTTGTTACGGTTTCTCCACAACTCATGTGATTATCATCATGTAGTTTAACAACCAAACCCGAAACTCATGTGACAAGGCCTATTTCACAGCTCGTGTGAGCAAATAAAGTTACTATTATAGCTACAATTACAATTATAGCTATAGGCACACTTTGTGTGAGCATTATTCCCTCGTATCCGACATTATTTCATTTGGTTAATTGGGTGTTAAATGTATAAAATGAAATGAAATATACGACACAATTATATGAAATTAGACATTGAATGAAGAAATTTATATGAATTATTGAAATGAAATGTGATATATAGAATGATTATGTATTAAATGTGTAAATGAAATGGTAAAATGAAATATTTTGATGAAATGGTTATAAGAAATGGTTATACAAAATGTTTATATGGAAATAGATATATGAAACAGTAATATTAAGTGTATATACAATATATTTATAGGAATATAGATATATGAAAAACAATATTTGAAATGAATACTTGAAATAAAGATGTTAAATGTTAAATGAATACGTGATGGTTGGTTTATGTGCCAAATGTATTTTTAGGCATATGTTTGATAAAATGAGAAAGTTACATGTTTTATATATGAACTCACTAACCTTGTGAGACTTGTGATGTGTATAGGTAATTAATGAACACATGACCAGGATATTGAATTATCTTGTAAAATGTTTAAATTACAACCTTTATGGTAAGTTAAAGTTTAAGTATATATGAACTTACTAAGCTTTGCGCAACCTTACATCATTTTGGTTTTTCTTCTTTGTAGATCGTGGTATTCAATCTACCAATTGGATTGCTTTTGGAGATCACACTATCCATTCAACAATTCAGAATAAATTGTGATTATTTTGATTTAGGTTATAAGTGTGGCATGTATTGTTTTAAAGTTTACTTGATCATAGTTTTGTTGTTTTATGTTTTGTTTATCAAATATTGTGAAAGTGTTTCTTATTTGGTACTTTTGGCATGCCTTTGTTCATGTATGCATAAATGAGTTGAATCATGCCTTGTGTGATTGGTTTGAAGTGTTGTAAGATGTTATCGTAAGGATGATAGTTACATGCTTATGATTGATGAATGTGAAGTTTAAACTTTGAATTGTGGTGTCAATGAGGGTACATTGATTAGGCACTTAGGTTGTGTAACATCCCAAATTAGGGTCTAGTAGAAATAGTGGTTTCGGGACCATGAATCTGAGATAGAAATAATTATTTATATTTATTTGATGGTCCATTATATGATTGCATGTTTGTGTAAAATTTTCATGAAGAAAGTCTATGCCTAAAGTGTCTAATTTGACTTTAGGGACTAAATTGAATAAGTTGCAAAACTTGTGTTCTAGAAGCTTTAAGTATGAACTTGCATTGGATTATTAATTAGAGATCCTTTAACAGCAATTAGACCAAGTTCTAAAATTTTGGACAAAAATGGGCATGAATAGGAAAATTTTGAAAGAAAGGCCTTAAAGGGCATTTTTGTCATTTGGTAAATAAAAGAATAAAAAGGAAAAATGAAGTGAAAATCTTGTCCATCTTCTTCAAGCCATAGCCGAATTTTACAAGGGTTCCATAGCTAGGGTTTTCAACATTTCAAGCTTGATTGTAAGTGCTCCCTAGCCTCGTTTTTAATGTTCTTTACATTTTTGAAGTTGTCATCAACTGATCTAGCTATTTCTACCATTATTTTGAGCTAGGGTTCATGTATGAAATTTTACCCATGTGTAACACAGTTGTATTTTGATGTTTAATGGAGGAATATGAGTGTTTCATGTGTGATAAACATCTTTTGCTTAGTGATTTTTAGTGAAAACACCTAAAAAGGACTTGTTCGAAAAAGGTGTAAAAATGAGTAGTAGAAATATGAAATAAAGGAAGATATGGGCTGATATGAGATAGAATATGAATCGGCTAGGCTTGGGTAACCAAGAAAATGCATGCATTTCATTTTACGAGCCTAGGGACCAATTTGTAAATAAGTGAAAAATTAGGGGTAAAATGGAAATTT
The DNA here is from genome assembly GCA_025698465.1 of Gossypium longicalyx. Lineage (NCBI taxonomy): Eukaryota > Viridiplantae > Streptophyta > Magnoliopsida > Malvales > Malvaceae > Gossypium > Gossypium longicalyx. Next base: position 53,312,297 of record CM046995.1, read on the forward strand.
TACCAAAGTATGTGTTATCGGTCAATTTGACCAATGTATGTATTGAACAAGTTAAATTTGGCATTATAGATCAAGAAAAACGTGATTCGGGTCTTGATTAGGGGAAAAACAAAGTTTACGAGAATTAGGCTTGTTTCTATCATTTTGTACGGAGGTAAGTTCATCTGCAAATAATGCAACATGTTCCATTCTTTAAATGTTTGATATTGCATGTATGGTAAGTGTATATGATTAATGTGATGTTGTACCATGTGTTTAAATGCTTACATTTTTATTATGAATGATGCCTTAATTATTCCATGAGTATGTGAATGGTGTTACGAGTATTGAAATTGACACTACGAGCAAGCTCAACAGAAATATGGTATCGAGGAAATCCCATTTGAACCTTAGGAATAGTTTAGGATACAAGTGACATGTCACTAGGAACTATGTGATCTGAACTCATTGAGTTATGGTCTGAGTTCATGATATATGAGACATTCGAACTCATTGAGTTATGGTCTGAGTTTGTATTATATATATGACACATGTTTTGGTGTCCGGGTACTGGTCTTGTATATTATATTAATGGCAGGGTAGTCCGACATGTGTTGCGGATACCTGACGACCTGTATGAGCAGTCCTGTGAGTAGCTCGTAAGCGAGCAACATGTGATCTGACATATGAAGTAGCATTGGCTACATATGAGGCACTTAGGTACAAGCTTTCTATTTATTCGATAGTATTTCGAGTGTTCAACGGGTAGTTCAAGAGAAGTTCAATGAGTAATCTTAATAATGGAATCAAGATAAGAAAGTAAGTTATTATGTGCAAATGGGCACAGGTATGTACATCGAACTCATGTGAATGACATGAAATATGACGAGCAAGTGGTAAGAACATGTGCATATATATATGAAGAATAAGTTATGAGATTTGATAAAATGTAAGATTGTGTTCGATATGTTAAATGCATGATTAATGCCTGACTAAGTTGTATTTTATTTGCATGTGAACTTACTAAGCTTTAAAGCTTACCCCCTTCCTTTCTTTTTCTTATAGTGTCGCCAAGTAGCTCGGGGATCGGAAGACGTCGGAGACTTGATCACACTATCAATTGAACATTTGGGTATAGCTAGTCTTATCATTTTGAGTATGGCATGTATAGAGACTTGGTCTTTTTGGTATGTGTCATATTGATTAGCCAAATGTGTTAGTTCATGATGTTATTATGATTATTTTGTATATGGCCATGAGAGGTGGCTCTTATTGATTATTTGGGTTGTAACCCTAATTATTGATGCATGCATGCAAATGTGCTTATGCTTTAATGTGGTTATAGTTGCTTATGGTTAATGAGTGTGATGGATGGCTTGTATGATGAGTGTATGAAATATGATTAATGTGTATAGAATATATGTAATGTAAATGTGTAACTTGAAAGTAGGTTAGCAAGGATGATAAATAAATATGAAATTGGTGTGGAATGTCATATGAAAGCATAATAGTTTGGATAGGTAATATGTTGACATTGTTAAGTCATAATTTATTCATGAATGTGAATGTTTGAGTAATCAAATGTGCCATGTTGCATGCCATGAAGTAAGTGTAAGTATGTGAGTGTTTAAGGGTGGCAAATAGCTTGGAAAATAGCCTAAAAATTTTCCACACGGTTACACACACGGGCATGTGTCTTGGCCGTGTGTGACACACGGTTGGCCCCATGGGTGTGTGATTCGAACGTGTGTCCCATGCACCCTAATTAAGCAAAATAGAATGCCCAGTAGTAAACACATAGGCAGAGACACAGCCATGTGTCTCAGCCGTATAAAGGACACAGCCTTAGGACATGGGCGTGTACCCAGGCCGTGTGAAGTGAACACTTAATTTTTAGAATTTAATTCACCACACGACCTAAGCACACAGGCGTGTAACTTGGCCGTGTGACCTTATTTTGTTGATGACGTCATAGTCAAAGAGTTACACGGGCTAAGGACACGGGCGTATCCCAAGCCACACGGGCGTGTGTGACCACATGGCCTATTCACACTATAATGCCCCAAAACCTAATTATTTATTTTTTTAAGTTTGTGACACAAATGCATGTTTGCTTCACTGGTTAAGTGTTTTGGGAAGTGTTTGAGAAGTCTGGGGTTCAAGCCTTAGCTTGGGCAAAAGTTTTGTTTTAAAGGAATAAGCCCTGTCTCTGGTCAGTAGGCCTTTTAAATTAATGTGATTATAGCATGACAGAAAGGGCCTGCTAGTCTAAAGGATAAATGGCGTGTTATTGTTACTGAGGGTCCTGAGTTCGAGTCCTGCGTTGCTCAAGCAAGTGTTTTATTTTGTTGCCTTCGCTGTGTAGGTAGTAGAAGTTGACTGAAACACTGCTGAGTGAGTGGAGTTTGAAATTGGTGGTTGAAGAGGATATGATGGAGGGATTTTAAGAGGAAAATGTGGGATGTTGAGGTTGGGGAAGAGTTCGTGCCGAATTGGAATGCTAGCCACTCAAGATTTCGGCTAGAGATTAGTATGTTTTTCCTTTCTCATTTTTCGGTTTCTGACATTTGCCTTTTTGGTTCTTTTCTGTTTTTTGGTACCGAATTATGCTTCTAGTTTTACTCTTTTTGCATCGGTTTCTTTCATTTTTTCTCTTCTTGAGGCCGACTATAGCAAAGAATCATTGGGGTTTTCTTGTTTTGGCTTAGTTCAAGATTGTTCTTCCCTAGTCCTCTTGTGACTGATTACCTCTTCTTCTCTTCTCTTCTCTCCCTCTCTCAAACTTTGGCCGAATACTCCCTATTCTATTCTCTTAACTCTTTTCTTATCATCCTTTCATCTTGATACTTTGGTCGATTACTGCATCTCTCTCTCCCTATTTTGTTTTCGGTTTTTGCAATTGTTCTTTGAACAATCGGTGGGTGGTTGGTTCTTCTCCATTCTGTTTTTCTCTCTGTATAGTAATATTACTTCTAAATTTTTCCTTTGCTGCCGTTTATGGCTAGGGACGTGTTGGTGCTAGCCTTGCCTCTGTCATGTTGGGTACTCATTTTGGAGACAGGTCGATTGCTTCCCTTCCCTACAATCGGTTTTGCATTTTCGGTAAGTGCTATATGTTGGTTCAAACTGCTTATGCGAACAATATTGATTAAGGTTAATAGAATTCGGTTGTATGCAGATTTTCGCCAAGGAACTTGGAATCGGTCTTTATCAGTGGTTTAAGTGGGCTAAGCCACATTCATTCAATCAAGGCAAGTATTAGTGATTATTTTGGGATAAGTATTGAGAAGATCTGTTAACCCTATTGTCAAATGATTAATGGAATGTCTTGGTTGAATGTAGGTTTTGGTGCTCGTGGCCTATTCGCACATTTTTGTAAAGGTGTGTACAAACACTGCCCCTAATCGTAGATCGGCAAAAGCCGAAATAAGTGGCCGTTGATGCTACACGGGCATGCGCTCGCTCGTGTGGTAGTCCGTATGCCTAAACATGGGCGTATAATCATTGAGGCCAGCCATGAGCAATTTCATAAGCCGAGGCCGTTTTGGGCCATTTTGGATCGAATTGACCGTGTGGGCCCCACTCGAGTAAACCACACAGATGTGTGGTGAATATTGGGTCAGGCTGTGTAATCCATACGGCCAAGGCCATTTTCGACTATGTGGGCCACACAGACGTGTGGGCCCACATGGGCCTCAATATAGGTCATGGGCACTGTCGAAACCATTTTTGTGAAAAGGGTCGACTATGATTTTGAAAATAAATGGGAGTCGCTACCAGTCCTTTTTATTTAGGTGTGATTGGATCGCCTAGTAATTCGATCGTTTTAACAAAAATTTAATTTTATTAAAACGATGATTTTTGGTCTACAAAATCCAGACAATGGGTTCGGGAGTCGGTTACGCACGAGGAAGGATTAGCACCCTCGATACACCCAAAACTGGTACCTAGTTGATTAATTAATGTATTGGTGTCGAAAATTTGAGAACTTTGAAGAGATTTAAAAAAATGATCTTTCGTTAAAATATTGCTTAATTGAAAAATTTTAGAAAATGGCATATTTCACGTTAATTGAGAAAAAAATATGTCCCGTAAGTTAGGACACAATGTCTTAAATCCCCGAAATGAGAATAAACACCAAAAAAATTATTTATTTTAAAAGATATTTGATTATCTCGGTTTAGAAAGAAATCATATTCCGTAAGTTAGAACACGATTTTTCTAATTTCTGAGAATATTTAAAGATTTATGCTTTGAAAATGTTCGGGCATTTAGATTTATCGAGAAAATCGAAACCCCGTAAGTTAGGGAATGATTTTTCGAATCTCGAAAGATGAAATATTGCTTATTTTAAAAAACACGATTTGTGTATCGAGTAAAATGTAACATAATTTTGTAGTAAAATGTAAAAGAATAAACAATGAATAGCGATAGTAAAGATGAAAATAAAATAATACAAATGAGCCAAAATAAAAAGAAAAATAATAAGTAAAAAAATTGAAACTAAAAGAGCTAATATTAAACAAATAAATAAATAAATATAGTGTAAAACAAATAAAAAATCATAACATCAGTAATAATGATGATGATAATAATAATATAAAAAGTTTTTAAAATTATAGAAAAGGAAATAAATAAATAATAAATGATATAATAAAATAAATGTATAAAAATTAGGTAAATAAATATAAATAGAACTATAAGAATAATAGTAATAATACAATAGTAATAGTAGTAATAATAATAATAATAATAATAATAATAATAATAATAATAATAATAATAATAATAGAAATAGTAATAATAATAGTAATAATAAATAATAAATAATAAATAACAATAATAATAATAGTAATAATAATAGTAATAAAAATAAAAGTAATAGTAATAATAATAAATGATGAATATAAGTAATAGTAAAAGAAAATAAAATTAACTAGTTTAATAATAAAATAGCTTAATAACTAAAAAAAGACTAAATTGAATTTAAAACAAAAATTTGGGGCAAATTCGAAATAAATAAAGAAGGAAAATGACCACTTTGAATGCGCGAATAACAAGGAGGGACCAAAAAGGAAAATTTCCCTTCCCCTCAAAACACACAACTTCAAAGTGGACTAAATTGGAAACAAAATAAATTAAAGGGTAAAAAATTAAAATAAAAAAACTTTATTGCAAAACCATAAAAAAGTGGAGGGGGTAAAAGCACAATTAGCCCTTCCAAAAGAAACACGCGGATCTTAACTTGGAACGGGTTGGGTCGGATTGGGTCATTGGTAAAACGATGTCGTTTTGGGCATTTGAGACAAGTCCCAAAATGACGTCATTTTAGGGGCCTATATAAGTCAATTTTTGGACAAAAAAAATCATTTAGCCCTTTTTTTTTTTTAAATCTGAAAAAGCCCTCTCTTCTCTTTCAAGTGTCTCTCCCCTCAGGCCAAGCTTCGGCACCGTCCGCCGCTGTCTGCCACCGTCGGCGCCGTCGTATATGGCACCCGGAAGATCGAAACCCCCTTTTTTTAGGCGAAAAAAGGTGATGATTTCTCTCTCTTTTATATTATTTTTAATATACATGTCTATGAAAAAAATAGATTCAAAAAATAAAAAAATAAAGAAAATAAAACCTTAGCACGTTTTGTTCTGAACTTTGTTTTCTTTTCCTTCGACTACGTGTTGGATTTTTTATTTTGTATATTTGAATCTTTTTTTTTGTATTCGAAAATCTATTGTTTGTTATTGCTCAAAAAATGTCCGAATCCATTACATTGGTTTTGCTTGGCTTATATAGCCATTTACAAAATATTAAATATATTTGTGTATCCCTGCTTGTCATTACTGTTTTAATTCTTGCAGGCGCAAGTGGGAGGAGCCATGACAGTGGCGATGCTAGGGGTGCATCAATGGCGCTGGACGTGACAGGGTGGAGCCGGTGTTAAGGCTAGGAGACCTAAGTGCGGTGCACCTAGGTTTTTTTTTTTATGATTTATGGTTGGGCTAGGGAAATTTAGTTTTGTTGGGTTTAGGTTGGTCTTTGGGTTTTAATTTGGTTTGAGTCTGTTTGGGATTTGGGTTTTGTTGGTTTTTATTGTTTTAGGCCCAGGCAGAATTTGGGTTGTACAACTGCCCCTCTTTGCTCGTTGTCGTGTAACGAGAACAGAGTAAAGACTTTTAAGAAAGACCAAATTTTCCCAGTCTCGTTGAGTCTTGACTTCTTTTGGTGTTTCTCTTTTCAAGTAGCCTCATTCCAGTCCATTGCGTCTTACTGCTTTGATCCACTCCACCGCAACTTCAGAGAGATCTCCTCTACTGCAACTTCAGTGAGATGAGGTTAGTGGCCGTAATCTGCTCCACTATAACTTCAGGGAGATAAGATTTGCCATCTTTAGTCTGCTCTGTTGCAACTTCAGGGAGATTAAACTTATAACTTGAACCTGCCCCATTGCAACTTCAGGGGGATAAGCTTTCCATGATCCGTTCTACTGCAACTTCAAAAAGATAAGATCTGTAATTATAGCTTCAATTTGTTCCATTGTAACTTCAGGGAAATAAGATTCGCTATCTTCAGTCTGCTCCGCTGCAACTTCAGGGAGATAAGACTTGTAATTTCAACCCGCTCTACTGCAACTCCAGAGAGATAAGGTTAGTGGCTGTAATCTGCTCGACTGCAACTTCAGGGAGATAAGATTTGCCATTTTCGATCCACTCCATTGCAACCTCAAGGAGATAAGACCTACAACTTCAATCTACTCCACTGCTACTTCAGGGAGATAAGACTTGTGGATTTATCAATCTTACTACATCGTCCTCTAGAGGACATGACCTATAGAATCGATTTCATGGGCCTATGCTTATGTCAAATGATTAGGATGTGATGATCAGAATGAATCAAATGCTCCTAACTAGACGTGTATGAATGATATTTTCATGAATGCAGAATGTCATGAGAATGATCCCTTTTTAATGTTTAGGTTGTCATTGCTCATTGTTCATCAAGGTTCTATCACTGATGCATTACCCCGCCTTCTTGCTCAGCTGGTATCTTTGACAGAAAACCCAAATAAATAGTCATAATTTAGACTCTTCTTTCTCAAATATTTCCAACCTTAGGTTTAGTGAGTTCTAAATAATAGTCCTGCTTCAGATTCCTCTACTATTTAGAAGCTTTTAGAGTAAAATGCAAAACTCCTTTTATGAGAGTATCATTAGTCCATTAAACGTTATTTTAATGCAAAATGCTTGAAAAAGATTGTAATGATGGACAGAACTGAAATTTATTAGAAAAAAATTTGAAAAGAATAGATTAATCAAATAAAGCAAACATTGCTGGAATACAAAATGAATAAAAGGAAAATAGGTGCCCCAGATATCGCAACTTGAGCTTCTCTACACAAACTTCTTGAGGACCCTTTTTTAGCTCAATAAGTGTTTAGGGGATCTATAGTACTCTATTGAAGCCCCAAGACGTAATATCTCTCCTCCTTGTTAATTCAGGTATCAAAGACTATCGCATGCCCCACCTTCGATCAAATTCGAATTGCCCTTTTACAGGTTTTCAATTCAAAATCCCTTTGGTCTCAAGGTGCCCTTTGCGGGTTTTCACCTTGGCCTCTCCTTTCTTTTTTTTTTCTTTTTCTTTCTTTTAGGTGAAGTATTTCTTGACCGAATCTGAATTCACTGAATTAGGCAGGTTCTTGCCATCCATCTCGGTCAATATCAATGCTCTTCCAGAAAAGGCCTTTTTTGGCATCCATTTCCCTCTGAAGTCCTTTTGTATGGGCAGGATCTTCTTCAATACTAGGTCTCCCTCGTGGAATTCTCTGGGATGAACCTTTCTGTTGTAAGCTCGTATCATTCACTTTTGGTACATCTAACCATGACAGATGGCATTCAACTTTTTCTCTTCGATCAAGTTTAGCTGATCATATCGGGATTAGATCCATTCTGCTTCATCCAACTTCAGCTCCGACAAGACTCAAAGAGAAGGAATCTCAACTTCAATGGGTAAAACTACCTCCATTTCATAGACTAATGAGAAAGGTGTTGCCCCGGTGGAGGTCCTGACAGACATTCAATAAGCATAGAGGGAAAATGGTAGGTTCTCATGCCAATCCCTGTAAGTTTCAGTCATTTTCCCCACAATCTTCTTGATTTTCTTATTGGCTGCTTCCACTGCCCCATTCATTTTTAGGCGATATGGCGACGAGTTGTGGTGTTTGATCTTGAATTGACTGCAGACTTCTGCTATCGTACTGTTGTTCAAATTCAATGCATTATCAGATATGATCCTTTTCAGCATTCCATATCGACAAATGATTTCCTTTTTTAGGAGCCTGCTAACTATCGATTTTGTAACATTGGCATATGAAGCGGCCTCTACCCACTTGGTGAAGTAGCCGATGACCACAAAGATGAATCGATGCCCATTGGAAGCTTTTGGCGATGTTGGCTCAATCACATCCATGCCCCACATCGAGAAAGACCATGGAGAAGTTATAAAATGTAAAGGTAAAGGAGGCACATGAATCTTGTCTCCATAGATTTGGCACTTATGACATCTTTTGGCGTAGTTAATACAATCCCCTTCTATGGGGGACCAGTAATAATCGAACCTCATAATTTGCCTCGCCATTGTAAAGCCATTAGCGTGTGTCCCACAAACACCCTCATGGACTTCTTCTAAGATTTTCTTAGCCTCTATAGCGTCCACACATCTTAATAGCACCTGATCCTTTCTTCTTTTATATAGGATCTAATCATCCAAGACATAGTCACTGGTCAGTCTTCTCAACGTCCTTTTATCATTCTCAGTAGCTTGGTCAGGGTATCCACGATTCTTCACATATCGTAGTATATCGTGGTACCAAGGATGATCATCCTTTTCTTCTTCTTCTTCGATATTGTAACAATGAGCTAGAGCCTCGTAAATACTCATCTGGATTGGTTTCAGATCCTCTTGTTTGTTCACCTTGATCATGGAAGCTAAAGTTGCTAAGGCATCAGCCATCTGATTTTCTTCTCGCGGGAGGTAGCAAAAGATGATATCATCAAACTCTTTAATTAATTCAAGGACCAAACTTCGATAATTGATCAACTTGGGATCTCTTGTCTCCCATTCACCTTTAAGCTGATAGATCACTAGCGCAGAATCCCCATATATCTCTAGCACCTTAATCTTGCATTCTATGGATGCACGAATTCCCATGGTACATGCTTTGTATTCAGTCATATTGTTTGTGCAATAGTGAAGGGATAATGATTTCCGTTTGGGGACACTAAGATTGCCTCGATTCCATTACCCACAGTATTTGAGGCTCTGTCAAAATTTAGTTTCCAAGGGTGGCATCCTTGAGAATCTTCTTCAGTGGTTGCAACATACATCAGATCTTCATTTGGGAAATCAAAGTTCAAAGGCTTGTAATCCTCTAGAGCTCTACTGGCCAGGAAATCTACTATTGCACTCCCTTTTACGGCTTTCTAGTTCACATAGATATGTCAAATTCAGAAAGCAGAATTTATCATCGGGCCATTCTCTCATTCAAAGCAGTCGACTACATCATTTACTTCAGAGGATCAAGTTTTGATATGAGTCAAGTTTTGTGATACAACATATATTGTCTCAATCTTTGGGTTGTCCAGATTAAGGCACAAAAAAACTTTTCAATTGGCGAGTATCTCATCTCACACTCAGTGAACTTCTTACTGAGGTAATATATCATTTTTTCTTTCCTTCCTGACTCATCGTGTTGGCCAAGCACACATCCCATAGAATTTTCAAATACTACCAAATACAGTATCAGCGGCTTATCTGGACTTGTAGAATGTCAGCACTAGGGTATTGGACAAGTATTGTTTAACCTTTTCAAAAGTCTTTTGGCACTCCTCATCCCAAACACCTAGATTGTGTTTCTTAAGGAGACGGAATATGGGGTCGCATTTTTCGGTTAATTGTGAAATGAACCGAGCAATGTAATTTAGACTTCCTAGGAATCCTTGAACTTCTTTTTTAGTGCGCAGCGGAGACAACTCCTGTATAGCCTTGACTTTATCTGGGTCAATTTCAATCCCTTTTTTGCTGACTACAAATCTTAGCAGTTTTCCTGACCTGGCCCCGAAAGTACTTTTTTCTAGATTGAGTTTTAGCTGGAATTTTCTCAACCTCAAGAATAATTTCCTCAGGACTTGCACATGCTTCTCTTCTGTTTGGGATTTGGTGATCATGTCGTCAACATAAACTTCAATTTTTTTGTGCATCATATTATGGAACAGGGTTATCATGGCTATCTGATATGTTGCTCTCGCATTTTTCAGTCCAAATGGCATCACCTTATAGCAAAATGTCCCCCACACGGTTACAAATGTGGTCTTCTCCATGTCTTCAGGATGCATCTTTATCTGGTTGTATCCCAAGAAACCATCCATGAAGGAGAATAGTGAATAACCTACTGTGTTGTCCATTAAAGTATCAATATGTGGCAATAGGAAATTGTCTTTCGGGTTGGCTTTGTTCAAGTCCCTATAGTCTACACGCATTCGTACTTTTTCATCCTTTTTAGGGACGGGGACGTTGTTGGCTACCCATTCTGAGTATTTCACCACCTTTAAAAATCCAGTATCGAACTGCTTTTTGACCTATTCTTTTATTATCTGCAAGACGTTGGGCCTCATCCTTCGAAGCTTTTGTTAAATTGGCTTACATTCTTCTTTTACGGGAAGTCGATGCACCACTATATCAGTATTCAACCCGGGCATGTCCTGGTATGACCATGCGAAGACATTCTTGAATGTAATTCAATAAGGTCTCACTTTGTCTCTATAGCGATATGAGTTCCGATCTTCACCTCTTTCTCTTCTTCTAAGCTCACAATTTCTATTGACTCTTGGTGAGGTAGGATTTATTTCTCATCTTGTTCTACCATCGTTAACAAATTAGGAGATAGGTTACAATCTTGATCATCTTCAGAACCTTGAGAATCATCCATACACATATCTCGCTCAAAAGGAGACTCTGAGTTATTAGCATCGTTGCTCATATCGTTGATATTCGGGGACCTATTATGGAGGTGAAGAAAAAAATCCAAAGAACGAAGGAATCTGAGAATAATTATTTGCATGGTATGATTATAAATGAAAAATAAAAAAAATATTTGAAGGAAAGTCCAAAGAACAAAAGAATCTAAGAATAATTATTTGGTAGTGTAATTACAAATGAAAAGAATGAAAGAATATCTGCTAAAAAATGATAGCAAAGATGCATTTTATTGAAATAACGATTTTGAACAAAGGCCTATTTCACAAAAAGGATTCTTATTACTCCTAGGTCTAGAGCAGTAAGTGTGTTTTGAATATTACTCTGTGTTAGTTCTAAAGACTACATGGATCTCTTCTACAGTCCAATTGTTCAGGACACTTCTCGACTCATAAGGGCGAATGCCCGACAAATTCTCTACTCTAGTTCCTTCTTCGTATGTGGCGTTGATGTCCAAATTTTCCAACATTCCTTTTATGGCTTCCTTTCTTGGCGTCCCTTGCTCAGGGTGAATGATTTCTCCAGACACAAAAGTCTTTGATATATGGGGAAAGATCATTGGCTTCCATTTGATTTCCTCCCTGCTCAACCATACTCTCCTTCTCTCTTGCTTCTTTTCCAGTTCCTTCTTTCTTTGTCTCGTGTCCAGTTTAAACCCTAAGCCAAAGCATACTTGTTTGTCCTTCATCATTAGTGCCTCAATCATTCCTTAGAGGTGTCTCCCAAGTCCTCTTCCCGATAAGGCCCCTTTTCTAACAGTTAGCTGCAGGCCCATTCTTGTAGTCTTGGATATCCTGGGCATTGGGATTCTATTTCCTTCGGTAATGAATGTCACATTCACAAACTCCAAATACAGAAAGAAACATTCAATTGCTTCATCGTTTTCCTCTAGATATGGCACATCACTGGTCACCACTACGATGATGTCCTCTTCAGCATTTATTGTTAACAGTCGACCTTCCGTTACCAATTTCAAATTTTGGTGCAGCGATGAAGGCACTACCCATGCTGAATGTATCCAAGGCCTCCCCAATAGGCAATTATATAAAGGCTTGATATCCATTACCAGGAAATCCACCTCATATGTGTTTGGGTTGATCAAAAGAGGTATTTTGACTCTACCCATTACCCTTCTTTTTGTGCCATCGAATGCCCTCACTATATTTTGGCAGACTTTCATATGAGAGCTATCTACAGGTAATCTATTCAGTGTGGATAATGGTAGGACATTCAAGGCTGATCCATTGTCAATCAATACCCCCGGTAGCGTATACCCCTTACAGCGGGTGGTGATGTGTAGAGCCTTAGTAGATCCCATGCCGCCAGATGGTATTTCGTCATCATTGAAGAATATAAAATTATCAACACTTATATTGCTAATCAGATGGTCTAGTTTGTGAACGCAGATATCATTGGCGACATAAGTTTCGTTTAAGACTTTCATCAGCGTGCTACGATGGACTTCTGAACTTAGGAGTAAGGCTAGCACTGAGGTACGAGCTGGTTGTTTATGCAGTTGCTCCACAACACTGTACTCGGTGTGCTTTAGAAATTTTACAAATTCTTTAGCCTTTTCTTTATTGACCGACTCATTAACAGGAGGTTCAAGTCTAGCTGTTCTTTCTTTATCCTATTCAACTGCTGTAGCTTTTCCTTTTGCTGGCTCTGCTCTTACGTTTGCTGAATAGTAGTGCCTCCCACTATGTGTATAGGAACCCATATCTTGGTACTCATTTAAAGCACCAGTCAGGTTTTCTTTTCCCGGGATTGTCACGTTACAGTCGTAATTCTATGGGACCCTTTTGTTGTCTTTATAAAGAAAGACTGCAGATTTTTGGATTATGACTTTTGGTGGCATTCTTGCTCCCACTGCATTACTTTTGGGTCTTGAAATGATGACTATTGGGTAATTGACTTTTTGAACCTGCACCACCGATTCTCCTTCTAACACGCATATATTTTCTTCTTCGGGGCTTTTGACCTCTTCATAAAACTCTACTTCTTTATTGTCCATTATATCCTGCACTAGGGCACTAAACTCCCCGCACTCTTGAATTTCATGCCCCACATCATTATGGTACTTACAGTAGTTCCACTTTTCTTCAGACCTCTTTTCCAAATCCAATATGATCAATCCTCTTTTCACCATCTCCTTCCAAACCCGTCTCAATGGGGTTTTGACTTCTGCGACCTCATATTTGACCTTCTTGCTTCCACCTTCATTTATCCCATTTACCCCTTGGTCAGCATGATTAGGTAACAGGTTTCCTACTATATTGGGACCGGATGGGTCGTCAAACTTTACAATCCCTATTTTAATAAAGCTTTCAATTAACTTTTTGAACGCAGTGCAATTTTCAATTGAATGCCCAGTGATTCTAGTGTGGTATTCACACTGAGCATTTGCGTCATACCATTTGGGATATGAGGGGTTGCATCAGCTTTAAGTAGAAAGGAGATACTACGTGTGCATCGAATAGGTTCTGATACAGCTCCCTATACATCATGGGTATAGGTATGAATTATATTCTTTCTATGTTCGTCCTCATATTAGATTCTTGTCTCGAAGTGCTCTGATGGTTGGCAGTTACCGTCTTTGGTTGGCTCACTGTAAACGACTTGGAATGACCTTTTTTGTATGTGCTCATGTTGTTCACCTCATTCTCCTTTTTCCTTGGAGCTGACCTCTTGGTACTTTCCCCTGCATCTATTTTACCACTCCTTACCGCGTTCTCAATCATTTTGCCGGTCATCACTATATCTGAGAAGCTTTTAGTGGTGCTCCCCAACATATGGGTGACAAATGGAGCCTTTAAGGTATTGATGAATAGCATGGTGGTCTCTTTTTCTAGGAGAGGTGGTTGGACTTGTATAGCAACCTCCCTCTACCTTTGGGCGTATTGTCGGAAGCTCTCATTCAGTTTCTTTTCCATGTTCTACAAAGTGATCCTATCCGAGGTCATATCTGTCACGTGACTATACTGTTTCATGAAAGCTTGAGCTAGGTCCTTCCATGAGTTGATCTTAGTACGGCTCAATTGGTTGTACCATTTGAATGCTGCCCCGACCAGACTGTCCTGGAAATAGTGGATCAATAGTTGATCATTGTTGACGTACCCAGTCATTCGTTTACAAAACATGGTAATATGAGCCTCGGGGTAGCTAGTCTTGTTATACTTCTCGAACTCAAGAGTTTTGAACTTGGAGGGAAGCACCAGGTCCGGAACCAAGCTCAAATCTTTAGCATCGATCCCACAGTGATAGTTAGCACTTTCTATTACTTTGAACTTCTCCTCTAACCACTTGCATCTGTCTTCCAATTGTTTTGGGAGCTCCACTCTCACTCTTTCAGTTTCCATCATGTCATCCAAATCAGGGACTACAAGATTAGTTGGGTTATCCCATGGATTAGAGCTTGAGCCTGTTTGATAGTTAATTGGCTTTGAAGCTCTGGCCTGGAATTGTTGGGGCCTGATTGTAACGGATGGCCTTCGCATGTACACCTTGGCTTGTGTCTGAGCATTCGTTGGGGTAAAACCAGGAGGGTAAAAAGGATCTTCATTGTCATCTCTAATATCAACCATAGGGCCCTTTCCCTTCTCCTGTCCACCAGTTAGCAGTTGTGTTAGCTGGTTCATCATGTTCCTTTGTGATTCCAACATTTGGTCCTTCATATCCTACTGGATTTTAACCAATTGCTCTTGCATTTGTGCTTGCATCTGTTCTTGCATCTCCTTTTGCATTTGTTCCAACCTTTCTAGTCTTTTATCCATCGCTTTAACTTTTCTTCGTGTATTGTAAAGATGCGTACTTGGTAGATTTTTGTCGATTTCCAGATTACTAAAATGATTTTTTTAATTAGGGTCTTTTTGTGAAAATTAATGCATATGATGCGATAAAATGCAAATGTATGAATACAGAAAAAAGGCGTCGACTCTAATTCAATTCCATTTAGAACAACTTTACTAGAAAACAAAATTCTTTATATAGAAATGGATTATAGATACGGCCTAGCCTTAATGCTCAAAGTTTTAACTTTCCTAAGCAACCAAGCCAATTCTTGACCCCGGTCTGATTCTAACTCATATTTCACACTTAATACATCTGCTTGAACTGCTAAAATCTGTAGATGGTCAGCCACCTCTCGAATCTGGGCCACAGCCTCACCCATAACGTAGTCTCTGTTCCTAATTTGACTTTGAGATTGATGAAGTTGCTCATTACACTACTCACTACTTGCTTCAAGGAGCTCAACCCAAAGCTCACTGTTTTGTAACACAATCTTGAGTTTTTCAACCTTCCTTTTCAACTCTTCAATCTTATCCAATCTCGCCTTCAGCTCTATGGCAGAGTTACGGCTGCGATGTTGATGAAGCGATTTTTCTAGTTCGTCTATTCTAGTTTTAAACCTGACCTTCTCGTTTTGGGCTTCTGGCTGACTCTTTTCTAAGTTTTTTTTTTAGACCTAAACGTCTTGAAATTCTCTCCCATCGATCGACTTTGGTCTTCTCTTCTTGAATCTCACGTCACCATTGCTCAGATGTTTTTCTTAACCTGGTGGTTCTCATTGACAAATGCAGCTTCTTGTAATCCATTTTTAAACTATCCAAATCTTCCTCGACCTTGTTCTTTCCTTTTCTCCATTTTTCGGTCTCCAATTTCTGGACGTCAACATCTAGTCTCAGATGCATCTTTTCCTCTTCCAATTGCTCTATCTTATTTTCGAGTTCTGTATTCCTTCTCTCAAAGTCTTGCTTTATGATTTCTAACTCGGATGGGGCCACTTGTAGATATTCTTCCATTGATCGCGCACCCTCTTGATTTGGCTCGGGAATATTGTCGTTAGTTCTTTTACTCCGCCACCCATTATACTCAGGGGTTGTCATTGGACCAACAGCCAATCTCTTCATCCGGCGAGTCTGATTCCAAGCATTAGATATCTTTCGTACCTTCTTCTTATAGTTATCCCCTTTGTACGAAAACTCACACTGAGCTAGCCCCTGGGTCTCTAGTATGAACTGTCTCGATCGGTACTGCCTCAACACAAGCAAAGGGGTATATCCTCCGACTCCCCAAATCCCAAGTAGGAGGACCCAGTCAAAATTCCCACATCGATACAAGATCTCATCAGGAACCATCCAAGGGGCTCTCCACTCGACATCCTCTTCTTGGAGATTTTGAAGGATTGTTATCCATCTTTCCTCTGATATATCATCCCGTCTTGACGTAGCCACTATTTCTTTTAAAGGGGAGTAATTCTCGAAGAATACCCGATACGAAACTTTGTCTATCTTTTAGAAATGGCTATGGAACCACGCTAGCAACAGTTGCGTACATTCTATGAATCGGCCCTCACCAGCTCTACAGCACGCATTCAAAAATCTTAATGATTCAGCTAAAATCGTGAGAACTGGCGTGACCCTCTTATCCATCGGTCAAACAGATCAAAAACTGCATCGACTACATGCCCCAGTGCCTTAGGGAAAACTACTAACCCGTAGATACTTAAAGCAAAAACATCCACTCTTTTCTTCATGTCTGGGTGTGCCATAATCAAGTCTCGCAAACTTTTCCAGGGAATACATTTGCCTTTCCCTTTCTATTTGATCCGAGCTGTAACCCACTACTCACTCATCCTGGTGATATACATCAATTTCTTCACAAAAGTCGGAACATTAGCGGCTCTAAAATAGGCTTTGTCAATCTGAATCATTGGGCATCGAAGTAGAGCGGTATATTCCTCTACTGTGGGCACCAAATCTACATTTCCAAAGGTGAAACAACTATAGGTCGGATTCCAGAATTAGGCCAAAGCCCGAAACAAATACTTGTCTACTTTGATGTCGAGTAAATAGGGCAAATCACCATAATTGTCATAGAATAGCTGCCTAATTTCATCGCCCCATTTGGCCCACATTTCCTTCAATTCTAGGAGATCATTTTGTGTTACGCTGATACAGGTGAAGTCCCATAACTCCGACGTGTAGCCCTCTGCCAAGTTATCTTCTTTCTCTAATTGTGTTTTCTCCAATCATATACGGACAGCCGCATTATCCTCCACTTTATCAAGAAATTCACTCTCCATGACAAGCTCTCTATTAGTAATCGAACTTGAATCGACACCATTTTTTATGATGAAATGTCATGCAACCACAAGCAAAACAACACAACACAAGTCAGTACAATTCATGTGAAACTAAAGTAAGCAAGAAATAACAAGCAGAGTATCTATTTTGACGATCGCTAATGGTTTGGTGTGGCTCTACCTAGGGTGGGCTCCTATGGGTCACTATATGTGGTTCGGTCTTAAAGAAAGAGTACATGAACCGGCAAATTCCTCAATCCTCACCCATTATAGGCTCATACGGACCAAGTTCAGTTCACGGGGTACATTTTCCTATGGCTATACAGAGATGAAAATCTCACAAAAACATAAGTACGGATGTACCCCGAAAGCGATCTGCTATCCTATACGGAGGTGAAGACCTCACGAAAGACTAGCTTCTCACTCCCACTTAAAAGGGTAAGATCAACAGATCATGCAATGCAATGTGCAAAAAGATAGCAAAATTTAAACTAACACAACAATTATAAACCATAATGATGAAGATCGTAACAAAAATAGATGAAATGCAACGAAAGGATCATAAATTTAAACCAAGTTTCCAATTTTAAACAAAAAGGCAAAAGGTAATCAACTCGTGGCTTGACTCTCTTATTCTAAAAACCTCCCCAGTGCAGTCGCTAAGCTGTCGAAACCATTTTTTTTGAAAAGGGTCGACTTTGATTTTGAAAACGAAAAATGGGAGTCACCACGAATCCTTTTTATTTAGGTCTGATCAGATCGCTTGGTAATTCAATCGTTTTAACAAAAAATTAAATTTATTAAAATGATGATTTTTGGTCTACAAAATCCAGAAAACGGGTTCGGTAGTCGGTTACACACAAGGAAGGATTAGCACCCTCGATACGCCCAAAACTGGTACCTAGTTGATTAATTAATGTCTTGGTGTCGAAAATTTGAGAACTTTGAAGAGATTTAAAAAAAAATGAACTTTCGTTAAAATATTACTTAATTGAAAAATTTTAGAAAATGGCATATTTCACGTTAATTGAGAAAAAGAACTATGTCCTGTAAGTTAGGACACAATGTCTTAAATCCCCGAAACAAGAATAAACACCAAAAATTTTATTTATTTTAAAAGATATTTAATTATCTCGATTTAGAAGGAAATCATATTCCGTAAGTTAGAACATGATTTTTCTAATTTTCGAGATTATTTAAAGATTTATGCTTTGAAAATGTTCCGGCATTTAGATTTATCGAGAAAATTGAAACCCCGTAAATTAGGGAACGATTTTTCGAATCTCAAAATATGAAATATTGCTTATTTTAAAAAATACGATTTATATATCGAGTAAAATGTAACATAATTTTGTAGTAAAATGTAAAAGAATAAACAATGAATAACGATAGTAAAGATGAAAGTAAAATAACATAAATGAGTCAAAATAAAAAGAAAAATAAAAAGTAAAAAAAATTCAAACTAAAAGAACTAATATTAAACAAACAAATAAATAAATATAGTGTAAAACAAATAAAAAATCATAACATCAATAATAATGATGATGATGATAATAATAATATAAAAAGGTTTTAAAATTATAGAAAAGGAAATAAATAAATAATAAACGATATAATAAAATAAATGTGTAAAAAAATTAGGTAAATATATATAAATAGAAATATAATAATAATAGTAATAATAATACAAAATTAATCTAATAATATGAAAATAATAACAGTAAGTAAATAAAAATAATAATAGTGGTAATAATAATATTAAATTAGTTAATATAATAATAATAACGCATAAGTAAATATAAAAATATAATAATAATAATAGAAATAATAAAATAATAATAATAATAATAATAGTAATAAAAAATAAAAAAATAACAATAATAAAAATAGTAATAATAATAGTAATAAAAATAAAAGTAATAGTAATATTAATAGTAATAATAATAAACGATGAATATAAATAATAGTAAAAGAAAATAAAATTAACTAGTTTAATAATAAAGTAGCTAAATAAATAAATAAAAATACTAAATTGAATTTAAAACAAAAATTCAGGGCAAATTCAAAATAAATAAAGAAGGAAAAGGACCACATTGAATGCGCGAATAACAAGGAGGGATCAAAAGAGAAAATTTCCCTTCCCCCCAAAATGCATAGCTTCAAAGTGGACTAAATTGGAAACAAAATAAACTAAAGGGAAAAAAATTAAAATAAAAAAAACTTGATTGCAAAACCATAAAAAAGTGGAGGGGCTAAAATTGCAATTAGCCCATCTAAATAACACACGCGGTTCTTAACTTGGAGCGGGTCAGGTCGGATCGGGTCATTGGTAAAACGTCATTTTGGGCATTTGACTCCAGTCCCAAAACGACATCGTTTTAGGGGCCTATATAAGTTAATTTTTGGAAAAAAAATCATTTAGCCCTTGTTTTTTTAAAAAAAAAAATCTGAAAAAGCTCTCTCTTCTCTCTCAAGTGTCTTTCCCCTTAGGCCAAGCTCCGGCACCGTCCGCCACCGTCAGTGCCGCCGTGTACGACGGTCGAAAGATCGAAAACCCCCTTTTTTTAGGCGAAAAAAGGCGATGATTTCTCTCTTTTTTATATTATTTTTAATATATGTGTATATGAAAAAAAAATAGATTCGAAAAATAAAAAAAATAAAGAAAATAAAACCTTAGCACGTTTTGTTCTGAACTTTGTTTTCTTCTCCTTCGACTGCGTGTTGGATTTCTGATTTTGTATATTTGAATCTTTTTTTTTTTTTTTGTATTCAAAAATCTATTGTTTGTTATTGCTAAAAAAATGTCCGAATCCATTACATTGGTTTTGCTTGGCTTATATAGCCATTTACAAAATATTAAATATATTTGTGTATCCCTGCTTGTCATTTCCGTTTTAATTCTTGCAGGCGCAAGTAGGAGGAGCCATGATAGTGGCGGTATTGGGGGAGTGTCAATGGCGGTGGACGTGACAAGGTGGAGGCGGTGCTAGGGCTAGGAGACCTAGGTGCGGTGCACCTAGGGTTTTTTTTTTTATTTATTTATGGTTGGGCTAGGGCAATTTAGTTTAGTTGGGTTTAGGTTGGGCTTTGGGTTTTAATTTGGTTTGAGTCTGTTTGGGATTTGGGTTTTGTTGGTTTTTATTGTTTTAGGCCTGGGCAGAATTTGGGTTGTACAGGCCCATTTCCACTGTTTGACTGTTAAGGTTGCACGGGTCGCTCGAGACGACTGTGGACCTACTGTTGGGTTGGTAAGTGTACCTAGACACCCTAATTGATAAAATGACTGAAATGCCCCTATATGGTAAAATGACTAATATGCCCTTATGAGATGTATGATTATGTTTGAGCATGCCATTTTATATATATTGATCACACGTATGATATTATGACATGATGCATGATATGTTGCATGGGGATGGGATTTATTATGATTAGAGGAAGTGTACTGTACTGGCAGCTCTGCTGCAAATACTGTTTAGTGCCGCAACCGGTACTACTTGGAGTGTAGGGATGGGTGGGTTGATTTTATCCCCACATGGAGTGTAAGGTTGGACAGAGATGGAGTGTAGAGGCTAACTGCGTAGGATCTTTTTATTGCATATCTGTACAGTACTATTATTGAGGTAGGCTCAGGCCTACACTGATACTGATACTGTAATGGGCTAAGGCCCTAACTGAAACTAAACTATTACTGAATTGGGCTTAGGCCCAAACTGTATATGCTCACTGATTAATTATTTGATATGGGATTACACACTGAGTTTTCATAACACACCCATCTGTTTATCTGTACAGGTAATCCCTAGGCTTAGGTGGGTCGGTGTTACGAAGGACTCGAAGGTGGCCACACAACCGCACGAAATTTCTCATTGGGTTTTTAAATTATGAGTAGTTTTATTTTGGGTATTTTTAATGTAATAAGGCATTTTTAAAGTTTTAAGCTTTAATTTGGGGTTTTATTTATTTGGATTTATAGCTGGTAGTAGTAAAAAGCAGGTTTTCAAAAAGATAATTATTTTTCAAAACACCACGTTTACGCAACATGTTTTAAAAGCTTCTGTAAGAAATAATGTTTTAAATTTAATAACAATTTATTATGATTAAATTTTGCCAAACAACTTAAGCTTTGAATAGGAACGAGACATTCTAAAATCTTCGTTAAGATCACAAAGAGGTTAATATATAGAACGGGTTTTTCAACGATATTATATTTTGCAAAAAACACTTCAATATGACATCACTGGATTCGGCCATAACGTCCAGGTCGGGTTTGGGGTGTTACACACATGGGCGTATGACTCTCCAAAGTAAGAAAAAATTTTATGTGTTGAAGAGATTTCGAAAATTCTCGGTTTAGTCCCGAAGCGCTTCTGATGTATGTTTCGGGTCTTGCAGACCCTTATAATGGACAATTTACATGTGATTGAAAAGTTTTTAAATTTTGATGAAATTTTGTGGCCCAGTTTTGTATGAATGTTCAAGTTTAAGTCCGGTAATGCCTCAAACCCTGTCCCGGTGTCAGATACGGGTCACGGGTGTTACAAGTTGAATGGTACATGATATATATTGACATGTTTTGGTATGTTTTAATGTGCTTTGAATAGGTGGATATGAATGGAAATGGTATGGCTTGAAACTTAAGAAATGATAGTTGAAATAGCTTGATTTTGAAGTCATTTTTAGTGCACACGGGCTATCACACGGCCGTGTGCTACATATGGTCACCCGACAAGGCCATATGGTCTGTTTGTTTGTAAGTGCAAGAATTTTCACACGATTCATAAATGTTACATGGCCTAGCAACACCGCTTTGTGACCCTATTTTCGAATTGTACATGGTTTGGGGACACAGGCATGTAGAGTAGCACGACACGACCTCAGGCATGTCACATGGTCTAGCCACACGGCCGTGTGACCCCTGTTTACAATATTTTCCACATTTTTTTGTTTTGTTTCAGATTAGTCCTTACCTTTTTCTAAATTTATTTTTAAGTTCCAAATGTCTGATATAAGTTCCATTTTCACATATATGCTATGGATAATGATTAGCTATTGATTTATGATGATTAAATTGAACTCTGAATTGTTTTGATTTATTATTATAATCATTGTAGCATTCCGTAACCTTAATCCGGCAACAGAAATGGGTTAGGGGTGTTACATTTAGTGGTATTATAATTACTGTTTAGTTTATTCTAGGACTAAATATAAAATGTATTGAGTCTAGAAATACATGTCACTTTATAACCTGTGATAGTGTGATGACTCCCAATTATTTTGACTTGTTCCTTTTAGATCAAAGATGTCACCTAAATCCAATAGAGCAAATTCTGATGAAGTATAGAGTTATGTTCTAGCTGTCGATCTAGGGGCTACTTTTAAGGTATCTGAGTTACAAGGGCCTAGAGAAGAGCCTCATAGTACCCTTTTCAATATGATGAATGATATGTTTAGCGTGTATATGAGATTCAAAGTCGTGGCTCAACAATTGACACCCCTTCGTCCTTAAAGCCCTATACGACAGAATATTCACAAGTTTCCTATTGATAAACTTGATTATGCAGAGTCAAAGATTTTAGCGGCAGAGTGGGTGATGATTCGACCAGAGTCGAGTACTGGTTAGAACTCATAGAGTGCTTTGGATGAAATGTTGTGTCTACCCGAAGATTATCTGAGATGTGTTGTGTTTGTAACAACCTTGTTTTAGCTAAATCGAAACAGTAGTTTTGGAACCACAAATTCGAGGTCAAAAAATTATTTTAATATTATTTTTTGGTGTTTATAGCATGTGATTATATATTTTAGTGGGCCAAATTTGCCCGGCCCAAACAAACACAAAAGACCAAAACAAAATATAAAATAAATCAATAAACAAAAAGTTTAAAACACAAACAGCCCATTTTAGTGTCCTTTTACAAACCAAATCATTGCAGTCCAAAACTTAAAATTAATACATGACCCTAAACCCAAAATTAAAATCCAAGACCCAAGTCACAAACCCAATACCCCATAGCCCAGTTACATGACCCATAGCCCAAAACTAACAAAACTAGTCCAAATTATATCAGCCCAAGTGGCCCAAGATTCAAAAAAATATAGGCAGAACCCTAGCAATCTTTTTGCGCCAGCAGCCCGACCTCCGCACCGCCTCTCGCACCCTCCAAGACCACGCCTGGTGCAAGACAACCTCCGTACGATGCCAACGTACCCTGTACCTGCAGAAACAAACAAGACACAGCAGCAAATAGAAACAAAAAGAGAAAATATTGTATTTTCTTTTCCATTGATTTAGTTTGTATTATTTTTCTTTTTTTCGGCTATAAAGCTTGTAATTTTCGATTGTAAGAGAGGACACGCACACTATTTGCAGGCTGAATACAAAGAGAAGAAATAAGAAGATAGTGAAGGTGGTTTGAAGTTTCCTGGTTTTTCTTTTTCTTTCGATTATTTCTTTCTTTTTTTTCCCTTTTTTGGCTTGATTTCCCTTTTAACATGTGAATCGATACCGATGAAAAGCCCAAAACATCTCGAAAACGAAGAGATACGGGCGAGGGTCGTGAGTTTCACTTCGAATCTCTGCTTGGTTTTCAAAAGGGTAAAAACCATTTGAAGGCTTCTTTAAAAAAAAACATAGAAGGTCGAATAACTTACCAAATCCTTTTAAGTATGGTCGGAGACCTTCAATGGCAGGATCGGGTACTGTTTGCGTGCTGTTGAACACCAAATACCATGGTGGTTCGGCTGCTGGCAGAAGAAACCCTAGCAAATTGGCTTTTGGGGGCTGTTAATTTGGGTTAAAAGTGTGGCTGCTTTTAAAAAGAAAAGAAAGAAAATAAGGCATTAAAACTGTTTGAATGGGTGAGGGTCTGCGCATAAACCCGATTATTGGGTTGGAATCATGCCTTCCTTCTTGAAATGGGAAATTTGTGTAGCAGGTCCTCCCCTTTGCATGCGCATCCGATTGCGTCTTATTTCCTTTACTTTCTTTCTTTAATTTGACCTTTTAGTTTGTGCGCGTTTGCGTTTTGGTTCGCGCTTCAGTGTTGCACTTTGGGGATCTGGTATATTGCCGGTTTTAGTCCCTATGTATTCGCACTCGTTAAGCTTTGGTCCTTCTTCCAATTTCAGTAGCTTATTTTATTTATTAATTGTCCTTTTAGTTTTATTTTATTTTAATTAGGTCCTCTTGATTTGTTTAATTCTTTTATTTATCATTCATTTTTTATTTTACTTAATACTTATTTTATATACGAATGTATATATCTTTGAGTTATCAACAAATTTTGTAGTTTTGTATATTGTGTGGTTTTAAAGATTTTGCATAATATATCTCCCAAATTTTCTTATATACTATTAAATATGCGTAGTCCATGATAAAGTTAGATTTTATTATATATATAACTAAAATTCTATGTTCCTTCACCCATATTATTTCTTTGGAATTTATTTGAATAGATATTAAAACCTTACGTACATAGAACATATTTTTATCATACCTTTTTGTCTAAAAAAAAAAGGAGAAACCTTTCATTTTTTTTCACATTATTTATTATATGTGCGTGGCTTATTTTGATATTTCTTAAAAAAACGAATAAACATTTTGTGCATTGTTTTATATAATCATTTTAAAATTTTCTTCATATAATTTTATGTTTTAATGATTCATATAATATTTCATTTTCATATATCAATATTTGTATATACATATACATTCTTTTAAATATTTTTATATGGTTATACTCATATAATCTATTTGTTTTAAAACTTTCTAACATGTACGCAATTGACTCAAAAATTTATGTTGACATCCGTTGCTATATTTATGTATATTGTATATAATCGATAAGTTTTGGATTTAAATCGTTTTGTATAGTTCTCTTTTCAAAATGCTTCTAATAATAATATTATTGAAATTCATTTATGTATTAAAATATACATGTTATTTACTCTATAGTTTTATTGTTTGATGTTCTAACTCAAATTTTTATGCATATATACATATTCCTAGTTTCTATAAAATATTTCGATTTCTAGTATATGCTAGCTTTTATGATCAATTTATTTTATATCATGCTATGTACATTATTTTGGCACATTTTTATCTATTGTTTTGTCAAGTTGTATTGTTATATTATTATTTTCTTTATTGTATTATATTATTCCCCATGCATTATTGTAATCGGGTTGCATTTTTTAGGTTAGCTATATTTAATTATTAGTTTGTTAATTGATTGCATCTCGTATGTGCCTATTACCCCATATCGTCATTTTCCATTTGGTTTATGAAATGTGATTTTCCAAAATCTAAATTTTATGATTAATTTCGTCTTATTTCAAATCGAACTAATGCGTTTTAAGCTAGTTTCACAATTATTAAAAATCCCTTAAATGAATATGAGATTTGATGCTTGGCCATTCGCGGAATCGTGCCCTAACGTGTTGGGTTGCAATTTCGTATTTGTTCAAAATAATCGAATATCACTTTAAAATTTTGCTTGTGTCTTTTAAAATCTCTAAAACGAAGGCGATATGTGATGTTTGGCAATTCGCGGGATCGTGCCCTAACGTGTTGGGTAGCAATTTCCCGATTGTTTAAAATAATCAAATATCCCTTCAAAATTTTACTCGGCTCTTCTAAAAATCCTTTAAAACGGAGGCAATACTCGGTGTTTGACGATTAGGGAATCATGCCCTATCGTGCTGGGTTGTGATTTCTCGTTTAGTCAAAACAATTGAATATTCCTTTTGGTTTTCACTCGCTTTAGAAAACATTATTAAAAACGAAGACAATGTTCAATGTTTGGCGATTTGAGAATCATGCCCTATCGTGCTGGGTTGCGCTCTTTCATTTGTCTAAAATAATCGAATATCTCCTCGAAATTTCACACGTATTTTATAAGGTAAGACAATGGTCAATATTTGGAAATTCGAGGAATCGTACCCTACTGTGCTGGGTTTTAATTTTTCGTTGGACTAAATAGTTGAGCATCCTTTTGTGATTTTCAAATTATAAATTTTCGGTCATCGAAACAAGAAGATTTTTGACAATCAACTCGGATCACTCGAACGTTATTAGAAAAGAACTACATTTCCAAAAACATCTTTTAGACATAAGGACAGTATTTAATTGATTTGGTACCAATTTTGGGCGTAGTGAGGTTGCTAATCCTTCCT
The DNA here is from genome assembly GCA_025698465.1 of Gossypium longicalyx. Lineage (NCBI taxonomy): Eukaryota > Viridiplantae > Streptophyta > Magnoliopsida > Malvales > Malvaceae > Gossypium > Gossypium longicalyx. The sequence goes on from CM046995.1 coordinate 53,338,561, forward strand.
CATGCGTAACCAACTCCCGAGCCCATTTTTTCTAAAATTTACGTAGACCAGAATCATTGTTTTAGTAAATCGCAAATCTTTTATTAAAATAACCAAATTTTTAGGTAATCCGATCACACCCAAAACAAAAAGATCGGTGGCGACTCCATGCATTTATTTTTCAAAATTCGGTGCCCCCCCTTTTTTTAAATTGAAAATTTTTAAATCGAGGGATGGTTTCGACAGCTTGGCGACTCCACTGGAGACTTGAGAGTCGAGCCATAAAAAATCGATTGTTTACTGTCTTTTTATCAAAAATTTAAATTGTGTTTTTAAAAATCATGTACCTTCCAACTGCATTTGATTGTATGATTGTTTCGGTGCGAGTCTTGTAGAATGATGCTGCATTTCATTGCATGGCCACTACGGTCACACCTTCTAAGTGGTAGCAAGAAACTACGCTTTCGTGAGGTTTTCACCTCCGCATGGGCTAGTGGATTGCTTCCAAGGTACATCCGTACCTATGATTTCGTGAGATTTTTATCTCCGCATGGTCATAGAGAAATGTATGCCCCTGAACTGAACTCGATCTATATGAGCCTATAATGGGTGAAGATTGAGGAATCTACTGGTTCGGGTACCCTTACTCTAGAACCGAACTACATACAGTGAACCTTAGGAGCTATCCTTAGGTGAAGCTGCATCAAGCCTTAGTATTTACCCGTATATTGTGTTGAAATTATTGTTTATGTGCTTGCATTTTATCGCTATTATTTGATACTAACTTGTGTTTTGTTTTGATTGTCTTTTTGCATGACATTGCATACTAAAGGAGGTGTTAACCCGTGTTCAATTACTAAGTTAGAAAGTTTGACATGGAGAATGAATTTCTTAGTAAAGTCGAGGATAATGCAGCTGTTCGTGCATGGTCGGAGAAGCTACAATCCGAGAGAGGGGATAGCTTGGCGGAAGGATATATCTCCGAGTTGCAGGATTTCACTCGCATCAATGTGGTACAGAATGAGCTGCAAGAGTTGAGAGACATTTGGGCTAGTTGGGATGAAGGGACCAAGCAGTTGTTCTACCAAAGCTATGGTGACATATCCTACCTACTAGACATTAGAGTGGATAAGCATTTGTTCCGAGCCTTGGTGCGAGTTTTTGGAATCTCATGAGATGTTTCACTTTTGGAGAGGTGGATTTAGTACCTACCATGGAGGAATAAACTACTCTACTCAGGTGTCCAAAAATTCAGGTCCGAAAGACTTATGCCCGAGTTTTTAGTGGTCAGACTTTTGTGAAGAAACTAATGAGCATTTCTGGGATGAGCGAGCCTTGGGTCACCGCTCGGATTCAGCAAAAAGGAGATAGCAAATGTATCCCTTGGGAGAATTTACGAGATTTGATCTTGACGCATCCAGATGAAAGAAAGAGGGTCGATATATTTGCCTTAAGCATTTATGGATTAGTCATCTTTCCTAAGGCTTTGAGGCACGTGGATGAGGCAATCATTGACTTGTTCGATCGCCTTGAAAAGGGAATCACACCGGTACCGGCAATATTGGCAGAAACGTTCAGATCTTTGAGCTCATGTCGAAAGACAGGTGAGGGGTGATTCATTGGATGTGCTCAACTATTGTTGGTATGGTTTTATGGCCACTTTTGGAAGGTAGACAAGGTTTCTTATCGAGTCTTTTTCGAGAGTTATTCCCCGTTAAAAGAAGAGGCAGCTATACAAAGGAGAGAGGACATCTCGGAAGAGAAGTGGATGGACATTCTTCAGAACCTCAAGGAGGAGGATATCGAGTGGAGAGCTTACTGGATGGTTCCTGATGAGATCATGTACCGATGCGGTAACTTTGATTGGGTACCGTTGTTAGGAATTTGGGGAGCTACTGGGTATACTCCATTACTCGCGTTGAGGCAATATAAGTCGAGGCAGTTCGTACCTGCAACCCACGGACTTGCTCAAAGTGATTTCTCTTTTAGCGGTGCTCACTATAAGAAGAAAGTCCGGGAGCTATCGGATGTTTGGAAGCAAACTTGTTGGATGAAGAGGTTAGCCGTCGGCTCCATGGTCACGCCCGAGTATAGCGAGTGGTTTAAAAAGAGGATTAACGATAATATTCCTAGGCCAAGCTTGGAGAATGCACGACCTATCAGGGAACAATTACAAATCGCCCCGTCAGAATTGGAGATTATAAGACAAGATTTCGAGAAGAAGAGTTCGGAGCTTGGGAAGAAGATTGAACAACTGGAGGAAGAGAAGATGCACTTAAGGTTAGACGCTGATGTTCAGAGGTTAGAGGCCGAGAAGTGGAGGAAAGGAAAAACCAAGGCCGAAGAAGATCTAGATAGTTTAAAGACTGACTATAAGAAGTTGCGCCTATCCATGAGGACTGCGGGGTTAGGAAAGACTTCCGAACAATGGCGCCATGAAATTCAAGAAGAAAAGGCCAATACCAACCGATGGGAAAGAAAATTCCGAGAGTCTCAGGCACGAAACGAAGATTTGGAGAAGAGTCTGTTGGAGAGCAGAAGTGAGCGAGGGGAATTGAGGGCTAGAGTGGCGGAACTCGAGAAATCCCTGCATCAGTACCGAAACCGCAACACCGCGATAGAGTTGAGGGTAAGCTTGAGCAAGATAGAGGAAATGAAAGGAAAATTAGAGGAGTTAGAGGCATCACTGCAAAACTGCGAGCTGCGGATCCAGTTTTTTGAGGAAAACGAGGTCCGTTGGAAAGAGCAGCTCCACCATGTGCAAGGCCAAGTCAGAAACAGAGATTACCTTATGGGGGAAGCCATAACCTAGATTCGGGAGGTAGCTGATTACTTGCAAACTTTAGCAGTTCAGGCGGACACACTGAGCGTGAAATATGAGTCAGAATCGGATCGCGGACAAGAGCTGGCCTCGTTGCTCAGAAAAATTAAGACTTTAAGCGTTAGAGCGAAATTTTACTTGTAACTCGAATTTATGTAAAAGATTTTATTTTCAAGTGAAATTTTCTAAGGGCAATTGAATCAAAATTGATGCCTCCTTTGCATTCATGCATTTGCATTACATCATATCATTATGCATTAAAAGCCATAAGAGTTTTCTAATTAATTAATTAAAAATTATTTCAGTAACCTGGAAACCAACGAAAACCAACCAACCACGCACCTACGGTTGTGAGAAAAAATCAATAGATAAGAGACTCGAGAAATTGGAGCAGATGCAAAAGGACATGCAAGAACAAATACAGTCACAGATGCAAGAACAACTAGCCAAGATTCAGCGAGAAATGAAGGAACAAATGATGGAGTCCCAGAGAGAAATGATGTCCCAGTTATCCCAATTGCTATTGGGAGGAATAGATAAGGGAAAGGGCCCCATGGATAAGGTTGAGGAAACTAATGAGGATCTCCAATACCCCCTGGCTTCACTCCGACACACGTACCAATGAAGCCCGAAATTAATTTACCGAAACCATCTGTCACGATTATACCCCAGCAGGTTCAGGCCGGAGCTTCAATACCGATGAATTTCCAAACCAGCTCGGGCTCTAATTTTGTCAACAACCCAAACTATCCACCCGTTCTCGATTTGGATGAAGTTGTTGAAGAAGAAAAGGCAAGGATGGATTCACAAAAACAATTAGAAGAACGGTGTAGATAGCTTGAGGAGAAGTTCAAAGCCATGGAGAGCGCAGATCACCACCAAGGGATTGATGCCAAGGACTTGAGTTTGGTTCCAGATTTAATCCTTCCCCCTAAATTCAAAATGCCCGAATTTGAGAAATACAATGGAACAAGCTGCCCTGAAGCCCACATCACTATGATCTGTAGGCGAATGACGGGATATGTTAACAATGACCAGCTGTTAATCCATTGCTTTCAAGATAGTCTGGTCGGGGCGGCGGCTAAGTGGTATAACCAATTAAGCCGCTCTAAAATTAACTCATGGAAGGACCTGGCACAGGCCTTCATGAAGCAATACAGTCATGTGACGGACATGACCCCTGGCAGAATCACTCTCCAGAATATGGAGAAAAAGTCAAATGTAAGCTTTAAACAGTATGCACAAAGGTGGAGAGAGGTGGCCATACAAGTTCAGCCGCCACTTCTAGAAAAAAAGACAACAATGCTTTTTATTAACACCTTGAAAGCCCCTTTTATCACGCATATGTTAGGAAGCGCCACCAAGAGCTTCTCTAACATAGTGATGACAGGGGAAATGATCGAGAATGCTGTAAGGAGCGGCAAGATAGAATCAGGAGAGAGTGCTAAGAAATCGGCCCCGAGGAAGAGAGACAATGAAGTGAACAACACGAGCACGTTCAACAAGGGGCAATCCAAGTCAATTACCGTAAATCAACCCAAAACGGTGACTACCAATCAACAAAGCTCTGTAAGACAAGAATCCAATGCAAGGAATAACACAGAAAGGCCACAATTCACCCCTATACCCATGACGTATAGGGAATTATACCAGAACTTGTTCAACGCTCATGTGGTATCCCCTTTCTACCTGGAGCCACTGCAGCCCCCGTATCCCAAATGGTACGACACAAATGCCCAATGTGAATACCACGCGGGGATTACCGGGCACTCAATCGAAAACTGTACTGCATTCAAGAAAGTAGTCGAAAGACTCATTAAGGTGGGGATAGTGAGATTTAACGACCCAGCCACGCCCAATGTAGCAGGAAACCCACTCCCCGATCATACCAACCAAGGAGTGAATGGGATAAGTGAAGGCTTGAACAGGAAAACCAAATACGAGGTGGCAGAAGTCAGGACCCCGTTGAAGCGGGTATGGAAGGAGATGGCCAAGAGAGGATTGATAGCGTTGGATTCGAGGGAAGAGTCCGAAGAAGAGAGAAACTACTGTGAGTTTCACGACGAGGTAGGGCATGAAATCCAAGATTACGTGGAATTTAGGGCCCTAATGCAAAACATGATGGACAATAGGGAAATTGAGTTTTATGAAGAAGCTAAAAACCCCGTAGAGGGAGATATATGCGCATCGGAGGGAGAACCGACAGCACAGAATCAAACACATAACTATCCCGTGGTGATCATTTCGAGACCCAAAAATAATGAAGCTGGAATACAAATGCCACCAATGGTCATAATCCAAAGACCTGCAGTCTTTCTTTACAAAGACAGCAAAAAGGTCCCATGGAATTATGATTGCAGTGTGACGATGCCAGGAAAAGAGAGCCCGGTTGGCGCTTCAAGAGGGGATCAGGACAGAGGTTCCTATACACGTAGCGGGAAGCGTTACGATGCGATGAATGAGGAGGTACAGCCCACGAAAGGAAAAGCCCAAATGGTCGAAGAAATGAAAGGAAAAGCAACCAAACCTGTTAATGAGCCAGTTAACGAAGAGGAAGCCAAGGAGTTTTTAAAATTCCTAAAGCATAGCGAATACAGCGCGGTGGAACAGTTACGCAAACAACCAGCCCGTATTTCGGTGTTGGCTTTACTTCTAAGCTCAGAAGTTCATCGTAGCGCGCTAATGAAGGTCTGAAACGAGACATATGTTGCCAATGATATCTCCATTAACAAGCTAGACCGTTTGGTGAGCAACATAAGTGCCGACAATTATATATTCTTTAATGACGATGAGATACCACCCGGGGGCATGGGGTCGACTAAAGCCCTGCATATCACCACACGCTGTAAAGGGTATACGCTGCCGGGCGTACTGATTGACAATGGATCGGCTCTGAGTGTCCTGCCTTTGACCACATTGAACAGATTACCTATAGATAGCTCTCACATGAAGGAGTGTTGGAACATCGTGAAGGCATTTGATGGCACGGAGAGGAAGGTGATGGGTAGAATCGATATACCTCTTCAGATCGGGCCAAACACATATGAGGTGGATTTCCTCGTGATGGATATCAAGCCCTCATACAATTGCTTGTTGGGGAGGCCCTGGATACATTCAGCAGGGGCAGTGTCTTCCTCGTTGCATCAAAAATTGAAACTAGTATCGGAGGGGAGGTTGATAATGATCAAGGCTGACGAGGATATTATTGCAACTGTGAGCAATAACGCGCCCTATTTGGAGACGAATGACAAAGCAATCGAAAGTTCATTCCGATCTTTAGAATTTATTAATGCGACGTTCATCGCCGAAGGAAGCAGGATTCTGGTGCCGAAATTGTCCAAGACCACGAGGATGTGCCTACGATTGATGGTTGGAAAAGAGGCCCTACCCGGAAAAGGACTGGGGAGACATCTTCAAGGAAGAGTTGAGATGCCGGTATTGAAAGAAAAGAGAGACCGCTTCGGCCTAGGATTTAAGCCGGATGTCAAACCACGAAGGAGAGAGTTGGAGAAGAAGAAAGAAAGGAGAAGAGCATGGCTAACGGGGAAGGAAATCAATTGAGAACCAATGGTATTCCCCCCACATATCGAAAACCTTTATGTCTGAAGGAGTCATTCATCCCGAGAGAGAGACACCAATGACGGGAGCTGTAGAAGAAAGGCTGGAAAGCTTGGACATCAACGCCACATTCGAAGAAAAAACTGGAGAAAGAAATTTGTCGGGTATTTGCCCCTACACGCCTGGAAGTGTTCTGGACAACTGGACTGCGGAAGAGATTCCTGTAGTTTTTAGAACGGATTCAGAGTAATGTCCAAAACACACTTATTGCTCTAGGCCTAGGAGTGATAAGAATCTTTTGTGAAATAGGCCGATGTTTAAAAATGTTGTTTTAATAAAATGCACGGTTATTATCACTTTGAGCAAATGTTCTCTTGTCCTTTCAATTTCATTCATAACCATACAAACGATTACTTTTGGATTCTTTTATTCTTGAAACATTCTTCTAAATATTCTTTCATTCGTCATTCATAATCATACCATGCAAATAAATGTTTCGAATTCTTTTGATTCTTTGTATCTGCCTTCATTCTCATAACAGGTCCCCGGATATTAATGATACGAGTGACACTGCTAGTGACTCAGAATTTCCTTTCAAGCGAGATGCGTGTGTGGATGATTTTCAGGATTTTGAAGATGACCGAGGCTGTAACCTATCTCCTGATTTCCTGAGGATGGTAGAACAAGACGAGAAACAAATCCTACCTCACAAAGAGTCAGTTGAAATTGTGAGCTTAGGAGAAGGACAAGAGGTGAAGATCGGAACGTGTATCACTACGGAAATGAAGCGAGACCTCATTGAATTACTTCAAGAATTCAAAGCCGTCTTCGCCTGGTCATACCAAGATATGCCTGGGTTGGGCATTGACATCGTGGTACACCGACTCCCCATAAAGGAAGAATGTAAGCCAGTTCAACAAAAACTTCGAAGAATGAGGCCCGATGTCTTGCTAAAAATAAAAGAGGAGGTTCGAGAGCAGTTCGACACCGGATTCCTGAAAGTGGTAAAATATTCAGAGTGGATAGCCAACATCGTCCCCGTCCCTAAGAAAGATGAAAAAGTGCGAATGTGTGTGGATTACAGAGATTTGAATAAAGCCAGCCCGAAAGACAATTTCCCACTGCCTCATATTGAACACGGCAGGACACTCTCTGTTTTTATTCATGGACGGTTTTTCCGGATATAACCAAATCAAGATGCATCCTGAAGATATGGAGAAGACCACATTTGTAACCATGTGGGGGACGTTCTGCTACAAAGTGATGCCGTTCGGACTAAAGAATGCGGGGGCAACTTATCAAAGAGCCATGGTAACCCTATTCTATGACATGATGCATAAAGAAATCGAGGTTTATGTCGATGATATGATCGCAAAGTCTCGGACGGAGAAAGAGCACATACAAGTCCTGAGGAAATTGTTCTTAAGATTGAGAAAGTTTCAGCTAAAACTCAATCCAGCCAAATGCACCTTCGGAGCCAAGTCTGGAAAATTACTCGGATTTGTGGTTAGCGAGAAAGGGATTGAGATCGATCCAGACAAAGTTAAAGCCATACAAGAGCTATCCCCACCACGCACTCAAAAAGAAGTTCGAGGCTTTCTAGGAAGATTAAATTACATTGCTCGGTTCATTTCACAATTGACCGAGAAATGTGACCCTGTCTTTCGCCTCCTCAAGAAACATAACCCGGGTGAATGGAATGAAGAATGCCAAAGGGCTTTCGACAAGGTCAAACAGTACTTATCCAACGCCCCGGAGCTGATGACACCTAACCCCGATAAGCCGTTGATACTGTATTTGGCAGTATTCGAGAACTCTATGGGGTGCGTACTAGGGCAGCATGACGAGTCAGGAAGGAAAGAGAAGGCCATTTACTATCTTAGTAAAAAGTTCACAGAATGTGAGACAAGGTACCCGCCGATAGAGAAGTTGTGTTGTGCCCTAATTTGGACAACCCGAAGGTTGAGGCAGTACATGTTGTATCACACTACTTGGCTCATATCAAAATCGGACCCCTTAAAGTACATGATGGAGTCAACAGCTTAGAATGGAAGGATGGCGGTTAGTAGATTACGCTTTACGAATTCGACATAGTTTATGTGAACCAGAAAGCAGTAAAAGGAAGTGCAATAGCAGATTTTCTGGCCAGTAGAGCTTTGAAAGACTACGAGCCTTTAAACTTTGACTTCCTGAATGAAGACCTAATATGTGTTGATACCACTAAAGAAGGTGCCCTGGAAGAACTTCCTTGGAAATTAAACTTCGATGGGGCATCAAATGCTGTCGGCAATGGAATCGAATTTTGATTTAGTATCCCCAAATGGAGATCATTATCCATTCACTAGTAAATTGGATTTTGATTGTACAAATAACATGGCGGAATACGAGGCGTACATTTTGGGAGTCCGTGCAGCCATAGAACGCAAGATTAAAGTGCTAGAGGTATACGGAGATTCTACACTAGTGATTTATCAACTCAAGGGAGAATGGGAGACCAGGGACCCCAAGTTGATTGATTATCGAAAACTGGTCCTTGAATTGATTAAAGAGTTCGATGATATTACTTTCTGCTACCTTCCACGAGACGAAAATCAGATGGCCGACGCTTTGGCCACCTTAGCTTCCATGATCAAGGTGAACAAGCAGGAAGATATCAAACCAATCCAGATGAGCATTTATGAAACTCCGGCCCACTGTTATAATATCGAAGAAGATGAAGAAAAACATGACCACCCTTGGTATCATGATATATTGCAATATGTGAAGAATCGTGAGTACCCGGACCAGGCAAGTGAGAATGACAAAAGGACGCTGAGAAGATTGGCCATCGACTATGTCTTAGATGGGGATATATTATACAAAAAAAGAAAGGATCAAGTGCTACTAAGATGCGTAAACGCTGTAGAGGCTAAGAAAATCTTGGAAGAAGTCCATGAAGGCGTCTGTGGGACACATGCTAATGGCTTTACAATGGCCAGGCAAATTATGAGATTCGGGTATTATTGGTCCTCTATGGAAGGAGACTGTATCAATTACGCCAAGAGATGCCATAAGTACCAAATCTACGGAGACAAAATTCATGTGCCTCCTTCACCGCTGCATGTCATGGTTTCTCTATGGCCTTTCTCTATGTGGGGCATGGATGTGATTGGACCAATATCGCTGAAAGCTTCCAATGGGCATCGTTTCATCTTCATGGTTATTGACTACTTCACCAAATGGGTAGAAGCCGCTTCGTATGCTAGTGTGACCAAGTCGGCAGTAAGCAAGTTTCTGAAAAAAGAGATCATATGTCGATATGGAATGCCGGAGAGGATCATATCTGACAATGCATTAAACTTGAACAATAGTACGATTGCGGAAGTCTGTAGTCAATTCAAGATTAGACATCATAACTCGTCACCATATCGCCCAAAGATGAATGGGGCAGTGGAAGCAGCCAATAAAAACATTAAGAAAATTGTGGGGAAGATGACCGAAACCTACAGAGACTGGCATGAGAAGTTACCATTTGCCCTCTTTGCTTATCGAACATCGATCAGAACCTCGACTGGGGCAACCCCTTTCTCTTTGGTCTACAGAATGGAAGCAGTATTGCCAATCGAAGTCGAGATCCCCTCTCTTCGAGTGTTGTCAGAATTAAAGTTAGAAGAAGCCGAGTGGATCCAGTCTCGATATGATCAATTGAACCTAATTGAGGAAAAGAGGTTAAGAGCTATCCGTCATGGTCAGATGTACCAAAAGCGAATGATGCGGGCTTATGACAAAAAGGTTCACCCTAGAGAATTTCACGAGGGAGATCTGGTTTTGAAAAAGATTCTTCCCATACAGAAGGATTTTCAAGGGAAATGGATGCCTAATTGGGAGGGGCCTTACGTGGTGAAGAAAGCTTTCTCTGGAGGAGCATTGATTCTAGCCAAGATGGATGGTAGAAACTTGCCCAATCCTGTAAACTCGGATTCGGTCAAGAAGTATTTTACCTGAAGAAAGGGCGGACAGAGCGAAAACCCACAAAGGGCGCTCTGAAGAAAAAAAACGGAGAGGCCAAGGTGAAAACCCGCAAAGGGCACTTTGGAACCAAAGGGGCTTTTGAATTGAAAACCCGAAAACGGGCAGCTCAAATTTTGAATATGGGACATATGGTAGTCTTGCCCTCCCGAAGTCAGCAAGATAGAGGAACATCAACAAAATACGCGGGATCTCCTGAACACACATTTGGTTCGAAGGAACCTTTGAGAAATTAGAATAGTGAAACTCATGCTGTGATATCTGGGGCATCTTTTTCTCATCTTTCGCACCTTACCAGATTTGTTATCCTATGTATTCACATCAAACTTTGCTTAATAAAATGCCATTTGTCCATTATGATAATCTCCTTCGAGCATTTTTGTTGAAATCACGATTTTTGAACATGTAATATCCACATAAAAGATGTTATGTATATTACTCTGGAAAAGTCTCTAGATAGTACAAGGACCTGAAACAGGGCCACTAGTCAGAACTAACCAGGTTCAAAGTTGGAAAACATTGGAAAAAGAGTAGTCCAAGTTAGGATTATTTCCTCAAATTTTCTATCGGAGATAACGGCTAAGTAAAAAGACGCGATAGCACATCAATGATGGAACTCGAACGAGTTATGAGCAATGATACCTTAAGCATTTAAAAAGGAATCACTCTCATAACATTTCCACATTCATAATCATTCATTTAGGAGCACTTGACTCATTTCAATCATACCATTTTAATTATCTGACATAAACACCACATCTAGTTAGGGACATATGATTCATCTCGATCATAGCATCCCAATTATTTGATACAGGAAACCAATTCTACAAATCATATCTTTGGAAGACAATGTAGTGATATTGGCGAATCCCGCAGATCCTGTTTCCCTGAAGTTGCAGTGGAGCAGATCGAAGACGACGAATCTTGACTTCCTGATGTTGCAGTGAAACAGATTTAAGTCACTAACCTAGCTCCCTAAGGTTGTAGTGGAGTAGGTTGAAATTTTAGATCTCGTTTCCCTGAAGTTGCAGTGGAGCAGATCAAAGACGATGAACCTTGACTTCCTAAAGTTGCAGTGAAGTAGATTTAAGTCACTAACCTAGCTCCCTAAAGTTGTAGTGGAGTAGGCTGAGAAATATAGATTTTGTTTCCCTGGGGTTGCAATGGAACAGATCAAAGACGGTAAATCTAGGCTTCCTGATGTTGCAGTGAAGCAGATTTAGACTATCGCCCTAGCTCCCTAAGGTTGTAGTGGAGTAGGTTGAAATTTTAGATCTCGTTTCCCTGAAGTTGCAGTGGAGCAGATCAAAGACGACGAACCTTGACTTCCTGAAGTTGCAGTGAAGTAGATTTAAGTCACTAACCTAGCTCCCTAAAGTTGTAGTGGAGTAGGCTGAGAAATATAGATTTTGTTTCCCTGGGGTTGCAATGGAACAGATCAAAGACGGTAAATCTAGGCTTCCTGATGTTGCAGTGAAGCAGATTTAGACTATCACCCTAGCTCCCTAAGGTTATAGCAGAGTAGGCTGACGATAGTAGATCTCGTCTCCAATAGAGCAGATCAGAGAAAACGAGCCTTAAACCCCCTAAGAAGTAGGGCAACAGGTTGAAGATTGCAAGACTTCGTCTCCCTGAAGTTGCAGTGGAGTAAAATCAAGGTCACGATCCTTATCTCTCTGAAGTTGCAGTAGAGCAGGATAAAAAGCACACGAACCATGTCTCCTTGAAGTTGCAATGGAGCATATTGAAGCTACTTGAAGAAAAAAGCACCAAGAAGTCGAAGCTCAGCAGGCCCTGGCAAAATTGGCCCATTTATAGTCTTTGCTCTATTCTCGTTACACGACAATGAGCAAAGAGGGGCAGTTGTAGTGGGCCAAATTTGCCCGGCCCAAACAAACACAAAAGACCAAAACAAAATATAAAATAAATCAATAAACAAAAAGTTTAAAACACAAACAGCCCATTTTAGTGTCCTTTTACAAACCAAATCATTGCAGTCCAAAACTTAAAATTAATACATGACCCTAAACCCAAAATTAAAATCCAAGACCCAAGTCACAAACCCAATACCCCATAGCCCAGTTACATGACCCATAGCCCAAAACTAACAAAACTAGTCCAAATTATATCAGCCCAAGTGGCCCAAGATTCAAAAATAGGGCAGAACCCTAGCAATCTGTTTGCACCGCAGTAGCCTCAGCCTCCGTACCGCCTCTGTACCCTCCAGGCAGACCACACGCGCGCCGGCCACGACCTCCTCCAGACGATGCCAAGCGTACCGTGTACTGCAGAAATAAACAAGACACAGCAGCAAATAGAAACAAAAAGAGAAAATATTGTATTTTCTTTTCCATTGATTTAGTTTGTATTATTTTTCTTTTTTTCGGCTATAAAGCCTGTAATTTTCGATTGTAAGAGAGGACACGAACACTATTTGCAGGCTGAATACAAAGAGAAGAAATAAGAAGATAGTGAAGGTGGTTTGAAGTTTCTTGGTTTTTCTTTTTCTTTCGATTATTTCTTTCTTCTTTTTTTCCCTTTTTTGGCTTGATTTCCCTTTTAACATGTGAATCGATACCGATGAAAAGCCCAAAACATCTCGAAAACGAAGAGATACGGGCGAGGGTCGTGAGTTTCACTTCGAATCTCCGCTTGGTTTTCAAAAGGGTAAAAACCATTTGAAGGCTTCTTTAAAAAAAACATAGAAGGTCGAATAACTTACCAAATCCTTTTAAGTATGGTCGGAGACCGTCAATGGCAGGATCGGGTACTGTTTGCGTGCTGTTGAACACCAAATACCATGGTGGTTCAGCTGCTGGCAGAAGAAACCCTAGCAAATTGGCTTTTGGGGGCTGTTAATTTGGGTTAAAAGTGTGGCTGCTTTTAAAAAGAAAAGAAAGAAAATAAGGCATTAAAACTGTTTAAATGGGTGAGGGTCTGCGCATAAACCCGATTATTGGGTTGGAATCATGCCTTCCTTCTTGAAATGGGAAATTTGTGTAGTAGGTCCTCCCCTTTGCATGCGCATCCGATTGCGTCTTATTTCCTTTACTTTCTTTCTTTAATTTGACCTTTTAGTTTGTGCGCGTTTGCGTTTTGGTTCGCGCTTGATGTTGCACTTTGGGGATCTCGGTATATTACGGTTTTAGTCCCTATGTATTCGTGCAGCGTTAAGCTTTGGTCCTTCTTCCAATTTGGTAGCTTATTTTATTTATTAATTGTCCTTTTAGTTTTATTTTATTTTAATTAGGTCCTCTTGATTTGTTTAATTCTTTTATTTATCATTCATTTTTTATTTTACTTAATACTTATTTTATATACGAATGTATATATCTTTGAGTTATCAACACATTTTGTAGTTTTGTATGTTGTGTGGTTTTAAAGATTTTGCATAATATATCTTCCAAATTTTCTTATATACTATTAAATATGCGTAGTCCATGATAAAGTTAGATTTTATTATATATATAACTAAAATTATATGTTCCTTCACCTATATTATTTCTTTGGAATTTATTTGAATAGATATTAAAACCTTACGTACATAGAACATATTTTTATCATACCTTTTTGTCTAAAAAAAAAAAGGAGAAACCTTTCATTTTTTTTCACATTATTTATTATATGTGCGTGGCTTATTTTGATATTTCTTAAAAAAAAACGAATAAACATTTTGTGCATTGTTTTATATAATCATTTTAAAATTTTCTTCATATAATTTTATGTTTTAATGATTCATATAATATTTCATTTTCATATATCAATATTTTTATATACATATACATTCTTTTAAATATTTTTATATGGTTATACTCATATAATCTATTTGTTTTAAAACTTTCTAACATGTACGCAATTGACTCAAAAATTTATGTTGACATCCGTTGCTATATTTATGTATATTGTATATAATCGATAAGTTTTGGATTTAAATCATTTTGTATAGTTCTCTTTTCAAAATGCTTCTAATAATAATATTATTGAAATTCATTTATGTATTAAAATATACATGTTATTTACTCTATAGTTTTATTGTTTGATGTTCTAACTCAAATTTTTATGCATATATACATATTCCTAGTTTCTATAAAATATTTCGATTTCTAGTATATCCTAGCTTTTATGATCAATTTATTTTATATCATGCTATGTACATTATTTTGGCACATTTTTATCTATTGTTTTGTCAAGTTGTATTGTTATATTATTATTTTCTTTATTGTATTATATTATTCCCCATGCATTATTGTAATCGGGTTGCATTTTTTAGGTTAGCTATATTTTATTATTAGTTTGTTAATTGATTGCATCTCGTATGTGCCTATTACCCCATATCATCATTTTCCACTTGGTTTATGAAATGTGATTTTCCAAAATCTAAATTTTATGATTAATTTTGTCTTATTTCAAATCGAACTAATGCGTTTTAAGCTAGTTTCACAATTATTAAAAATCCCTTAAATGAAGATGAGATTTGATGCTTGGCCATTCGCGGAATCGTGCCCTAACGTGTTGGGTTGCAATTTCACATTTGTTCAAAATAATCGAATATCACTTTAAAATTTTGCTTGTGTCTTTTAAAATCTCTAAAACGAAGGCGATATGTGATGTTTGGCAATTCGCGGGATCGTGCCCTAACGTGTTGGGTAGCAATTTCCCGATTGTTTAAAATAATCAAATATCCCTTCAAAATTTCACTCGGCTCTTCTAAAAATCCTTTAAAACGGAGGCAATACTCGGTGTTTGACGATTAGGGAATCATGCCCTATCGTGCTGGGTTGTGATTTCTCATTTAGTCAAAACAATTGAATATTCCTTTAGGTTTTAACTCGCTTTAGAAAACATTATTAAAAACGAAGACGATGTTCAATGTTTGGCAATTTGAGAATCGTGCCCTATCGTGCTGGGTTGCGCTCTTTCATTTGTCTAAAATAATCGAATATCTCCTCGGAATTTCACACGTATTTTATAAGGTAAGACAATGGTCAATATTTGGAAATTCGAGGAATCGTACCCTACTGTGTTGGGTTTCGATTTTTCGTTGGACTAAATAGTTGAGCATCCTTTTGTGATTTTCAAATTATAAATTTTCGGTCATCGAAACAAGAAGATTTTTGACAATCAACTCGGATCACTCGAACGTTGTTAGAAAAGAACTACATTTCCAAAAACATCTTTTAGACATAAGGACAGTATTTAATTGATTTGGTACCAATTTTGGGCGTAGTGAGGGTGCTAATCCTTCCTCATGCGTAACCGACTCCCGAGCCCATTTTTTCTAAAATTTACGTAGACCAGAATCATTGTTTTAGTAAATCGCAAATCTTTTATTAAAATAACCAAATTTTTAGGTAATCCGATCACACCCAAAACAAAAAGATCGGTGGCGACTCCATTCATTTGTTTTTCAAAAGTCGGTGCCCCCCCTTTTTTTAAATTGAAAATTTTTAAATCGAGGGATGGTTTCGACATATATGTTTGAAAATTTCGTGAAATAATTTTAGCATTTGAAGGCTTAATTTGAGAAAAGGACTAAATCACGTAAAATGCAGAAGTTGCATTCTATATGTTAAAAGTGTTTAATTGTTATGATTCATTAAACTAAAGGTCCTTATGATGATATTAGACCATTGATAGTGGGAATGGTCATAAATGGACATTTATTAAGGTATTTTAATGGTTTAATAACAAGGTTAATTTTGTAAATTGGTTATTAAGGCATATTAAATAAAACCAAAATCAAAATTATGTGTTATCATCATTCTTATTGCCGAAATTAGAGAAGAAGAAAATCCAAAAGATAGGTTTTGTTTATTCGGCCCTTATTCATCTTGATTGAGGTATGAAATTTGTTCGATTTTTGATGATTTCAATATTTTTGTGATCTTTGCTTTGAGTACTAGCTAGCCCATGCCCTAATTTTTTAGTTTGTTGGTGATTTTGTAAAATTCCATTAATGAATCCATCAGTTTTGTGATAGTTGATGATGAAAAATGAATATTTGTTGATAGTTATACAAGTTTTATAAAGTGGTTTTTGACAAAAATGTCAAATAGGGATTTATTTGTGAAAATGTGAAAATGTGTGGTTAAATGTGTGAATAAATGTGAAATAGGGGCTGCTAGAGGCACTATGGTAATTTGGCTAAACATGGGTTTTATTCAATTTTGTAAATTCTAAGTATTTGTGAAAAAGAGACTAAATTGAATAATGTGAAACTTTAGGTGCTAAAGTGCAAAAATTCCCAAATAGGTACTTTTGGGTGAAATTGAATGAATAGGTGATTAAATGAGCAAAATTTGAATTTATATAGATCAAGAAAGAAAGAAATCAAATTTAGATCGAGGGAAATCGAAAGTTGCCAAGTAGTCGATCCGATTCGTTCATCGTATATATGAGGTAAGTTCATATGCAAATAAACTTCTTTAAATTTATTTATATATGTTTATTCGTTGTTGAATTGCGATGGATGTTGAACAAGTAAATACGAGCAAGAATCGATGAAGTTACAATATCCAAAAGTTTCGTACGAACCTTAGGAAAAGTATAGGATACGAATGTCATGACATTAGGATTACCGAAATGTGATTACATGTAAGACCATGTCTGGGAGATTGGCATTGTATTGTGATTACGTGTAAGACCATGTCTAGGACATTGGCATTGTTATATGATTTCGTGTAAGACCCTGTCAGGGATAGTGGCATTGATATGTGATAACATGTAAGACCATATCTAGGATATGGCATTGTACGAGTTTTATGTGATTTTCGAGTATCCTTAACGATTCCGAATGGTTCAACGGAACAAGTCAAGTCAAGAACGAATGTGTGAAAAACTTAAGTGACTTAGGTACATACGAGATTCATACGAGCTTTGAAAAGGAAAGTAATTGATGAATTCAACTATGATATTGAATATGTGTATAATGAGAAAGGTTTGTGAACTTATAAATTCTTACTCATAGTTTGCTATTAATGGAAATGATGTTGATGCATGTGGTAATTTATTTGTATATGGCTTACTAAGCTTTTAAAGCTTACTTTGTGTGTTCTTTCTTTGTTTTATAGATTATCAAAGCTAGCTCGAACTCGGTGATCGTTGGGAAAATGTCATCACACTATCGATCATCTTGTTGGTACTTTTGAAGCTTTGCATATTTGGTATATGGCATGTATAGGCTAGTGTTAAGATGATAAGTTTTGAGTTAATCCATGAGATTTGGCTTGCAAATGATGTAAATGTTGGTGCGAATTTGGCCATTTAAGTTGGTTTGAATTATGTGTTCGATAATTATTATGTGATGTATAAGTTGTCTTATGTTTTGGGCATGTTTGGTATGGTTTTATGATTGCTCTACTAGCTAGATGTTAATTTATATATTATTTCTTGGAAGATGGTATGTTATGGTTTGATTTTGAGATGATGAAATGGTATGTTTTAAGGCATGAAATAGATGATAAGATGATGAGGAAATGCATTTAGAAGTTATGTAAGTTTGATGATTTTGGTATATTGATTTGGTATGTTTTGGCTATGGAATTGAGTAGTTAAGAGGATGGTTTCTATATGGCATAAAATGTGTATGAAATAGCATGTTTTGGTTGCTTATATATGTATGAAAATGGTGCAATTTTATGTGGTTTAGGTGTGCTCAAGGAGGGTGAGAAATGAGGCTTCAACCAAGCCTATTTTCACTCTACACGGCCGAGCACGCAAGCGTGTGGCTCGACTGTGTGTGACACATGGCCTTAGGTACACTGGGTAGCCCTTCGAATTAAGTCAGTATACCCTACAGGTTTGGCATGGCCTAGACACACAGGTGTGTCTATTGGCTGTCTGTGACACACAAGCTGGTACATGGGCGTGTAGCCGGCCATATGACCCAAGTCAAAATACCTTCAAGTTTTCCCACAGCCATGGCACACAGGCGTGTCTCTAGCCGTGTGGTACAAGTTAGTATGTATGCCCTATTTTCACACAGCCCTAGACACGAGCGTGTCAAGTGGCCGTGTGACGCACATGGCCTGTTCACACGGGCGTGTGATCCCTGTATGTTTGAAAATTTTCTAAAGTTTCCCAAAGTTTTCAAATGTTATCGGTTTAGTCCTAAACCTTGTTCGAGCATGTTTTAAGGTCTCATAGAGCCTTATAAGGGACAATATGATTATGTTAGGTTGATATTTATGTGAAATTGAATCATGTATGAGAAATGTATATTATATGATGTGCTTTGATCAGTAATGCCTCGTAACTCTATTCCATCGAAGGATACGAGTTAGGGGTGTTCTAATATCACTGTTAAAAGATGAGGCCTTTCATTGGTGGCCGACCTTAATTATTGTTGTACCAAAAGAGTAGGTTAACTGAGAATTCTTTAAAATTGAATTTCGAACTGAATAGATTAGCAAACGATACCTTGATAAGAAGAAGAATGAATTTCTCAAGTTTAAACAAGGAAGCAAATTAGTTGTTGAATACGAGCGTGAATTTTTTCAACTCAGTATTTATGCTAATGAGATTGTTCCAACTGAGGAAGGAATGTATTTCATTTTGAAGATGGATTAAACAATAAGATCATGTTGTTGGTTGGTGTAATGGAAATTCATAAGTTCATAGTTTCATCTGATTGAGCATAGAAAATTGATGAAAATTGCAATCTCAAGAAGCTGAAAGAAATGAAATCTCGTGACCTCAGTGAATGTAACACACCAAAAATAGTTTCTGCCTCCCCACAGAAGAAAATGGAAGTATTGAGTAGCTGTTGTTATAACTTTAGGGTTTTCTGGTAGACAGAATAAAACAGAGTAATGTGAGACCACCAATGAATTTAGTAGCCAGTTCCAGTAGCGTTAGAATAGACTTGAATTTAACCTTTGTGGGTGGAATCATTCTAGGATATGTTGATTGAAAGACAGGTCTTATTTCGTTTGTGGATCTCTAGATCATTATTTGAAAGACTGTCGTATTGAGCTGATTTGAACAGAAATTAGAATGTAAAATCTATTGTACTCCTATGATTGGTGGATCACTAGGAATTTGTTGCAAAACTAGAGTCTGTATAAGTGGGACCAAAGATATAGTAGTTTGATTTGAAGCCCAAGCTTCTACCAGAACTTATGCTATCTGTATGTCTGAAGAGGCCTCAGCTCCTAATAAGGTACCTTTTCTATATTTGGTGTTATTGTGTATGCATTAATTTATTCTGGGTCAACTCATTCATATATATATACATGTATTATGTTAGTATAGAAAAAGAGTTTCCTGGTTGAGTCAACTATTTTGTCGTTAAAGTAACGAACCCTTCGGGCCAATGTGTTATAGTTAATCTGGTTTACAAGCAGTGTCCACTAAAAATTCAAGATTAAGACTTTCTTGTTGATTTGTTGTTAGTGTCTTTTGATGAATTTGGTGTTATTTTGTGGATGGATTGGTTGAATGTATGCGATGCTATAGTGAATTGCTGACATAAATGAATTGGTTTGACATGTCAAAATGGTGAAGTAAATTCTATTTAATCTATAATAGCCCATTTTTTAGTGAAATCAAAATAGTGGTTTCGGGCCACAAATCCGACCCAAAATATATTTTATTTTTATTTTATCGTATGGCCCATAAAATGTTAGGAATGACGTATGGAAATTTTGATATGAAGATTTTATTGATTAAGTGTTTAATTACGAGAAGGACTAAATCGCATAAAATGTGAAAGTTGATTTATAGTAGCTATGAGGATCAAATAGCTATGGAATTCAAAACTAGAGGTCCTTATATGGTAATTAGACCATTGAAAAAAGTATGTAATTTTTTCTTGGTGACTCATCCATGGAATTATATAAAAAGACAAGGGACTAAATTGGAAATACCAAAATACTTAATTAATTAAATGATGAAAAGAAATTATATCATCTTATTTTCATCATCTTCAACCTAAAAACACATGGAAACCCTAAGAGAGAGAAAAGAAACTTTCAAGGCTTAATTGTGTAAGTTCTTTGTCGCATTTTTAGTAATCTTGGTATTTTTGAAACTGGGATAGCTTAATCTCCCTATTTGAGTATGAAAATGGGTCATGGATTTATTATGCTGGAAATTAGAAATTTATGGTAGAAAATGAAAGATTATTCATGGATAAACAACTTTTACATGTGCTGGAAAATTTGTAATGGGGCTTTGGTTAGGCTTGGAATAGGGATTAATTTGTACAAGTTTCATTTTCCAGACCTAGGGACAAAATCAAAATTTATGGAAAAGTTAGGGGCAAATTGGTAATTTTTCCTAGGACATAAATTGAGTCTATTTAAGTATGAAATGTATGAAACTGATGATTGAATTCATTTATATAAATCCGAAAAACGCAAACTCGAGGCTAGATCAAGGAAAAGAAAAGATTTCGGATTAGTAGACTTTTACGCGAATAAGTGTCGAGGTAAGTTTGTGTAACTTAATCAGATATGCAATTATGTTAATTGAATGTTATATTGTATGTAATGTGATTTATATAATGTGTCTTATATGTATGTTATGATGGAAAATTTATGCATGCTTAAAATGATGATAAAGGGTTAGTCCTGAATGAATGTTGAATTCCATTTATTATATGTGCTTTCCCAAAATGGATAAGGTCTTGAATTTGTTGCGGACAGGATTTAGCTTGGACGAGTAATCCCATTGACCTTGTTTTAAAAATAATTTAGCCCGGACGGGTAATTCCGATATAATACCTCTCGAGCATACGTTATGATTAGGGTTTAGCCTGGACTGGTAATCCTAATTGAGCTCCCTTGAGAATACATTATATAAAGGATTTAGCCTAGACTAGTGATCCTATTACGATATGTGGCTCGAGAGAGTGTTTCTTGGTTAAGTGCCCTAATGGGTACCCTTGAATAAGAAATTGATGAATTGTTGAATCGTACACTTCGAGTGTACTACTTGAACATTCATTGTAATTCAATGATTCAAATGACATATAACTCTTGACTTGGCATGAAAACCTTGAGATGAAATAGTAATGACTAGATAGAATATTGTGTGATGAGCTCATCTATGTTACTTGATTTATATGTAGATTTTGGTGACTAACATGTTTGATTAAATGTATGTGTTTAGGCAAATTTAGTCAAATGATGGAAATATGATATTGTATGTTTAGATTTTAAAAAAAATCAAGATTGGTAAGTTTAATTTCTGTTATACGAACTTATTAAGTATGTAATGCTTACTCATTTTATTTCTCCCTATTTTATAGTGTTCGGAAGCTCGTAAAGGTTGGAAGATCGTTGGAGCATCGTCTAGCATTTTGGGTATATTTAGTGAAATCATTTTGGTATAATGCCATGTATAGGGAAACTTGGTCAATAGTGGCTTGAAATGTTATTTTGTAACCTAGCCATTGGAATGGCTAGTGATGGTTCATTTTGGGTATGATTTAGTACGCTATTATGATATATATACACATGTGTTATGCTAAGCTCATGTGATCAAATGTTGTTAATGCCTAAGTTAAGCTAAGGTGAGTTTGTAACCATGTATGCATAAAATGGTATGCCTTGTTGAATGATGGAATTGCCAAATTTGAATGCTTGAAATGGTTTGAAATAGTTGAATGTTTCAAGTGCAGGTTTTTGGGTGATTTTGGGTGAGAAATGAAGTTAGGAAATGGCTTTATTTTGTCCACACGGGCATGTGGTTAGGCCGTGTGTCCCCTACACCTTAATTTTGAGAAACAGAATGTTCAAATTAGGCACACGGGTAGAGACATAAGCATGTGTCTCAGCCTTGTGTGCCACAAGGCTTAGAACACGGGCGTGTGTCTTGGCCATGTGAAACCTGCACCTAACTCAAATTAAATTAATTAACCACACGGCTGAGCACACAGGCATGTGACTCGGCCATGTGATCTCAATTTGTTCATGAGTTACAAATCAGAGAGTTACACGGGGTTAGAACACGGGCGTGTCTGTCCATATGGCTTGCCCACACATGCATATCCCATATTCACATGGGCGTGTGACCCCTGTATAGTGGAAAATTTTCTAAGTTTTGTAAAAATTTATAAAGTTCTCGGTTTAGTCCCGAATCACTTCCAAAGCATGTTTTGAGCCTCGTAGGCTTATATTAGGGACCTTATGATTAATTACAAATGGTTTTAATTTGGACGCAAATTTATAACTCGGAATTATATGATTATTTGTGATGTAAGTCTGGTAATGCCTTGAAACCCTATTTTGGCGACAGATACAGATAGGCGTGTTACATTTAGTGGTATTAGAGCCAGATTTAGCCGATTCTCGAATTTCACGTCTTGCTATACATGCCATTATATAAATTGTGATAGTGTGATGACTCCTAATCATTTTTTTAATATGTTTTTCATATAGTAATGTCATCCAACAGAGCTAGAGCTGAATCCGAGGAAGCTAAGAGCAATGCTTTAGCTTTAGTTCAAAGAGTCGCGTCTGTATCGGGTAGTGAAAGGCTCATGTCTAAGGGCCGAAGTGAGGAGGCAAAACAAGCCTTCTTTCAAATGATGAATGAATGGTTTACACAATACCTGATAATAAACCCTGCTGTACAACGACCTCCCCCACCTGCTCCCCAACAGATTCTTGAGGTACCACAGAGTACTGAACCTGTTAGGATTGGTAAGCCTCCGATAGATAAAATCTGCAAACATGGGGTAGAAGAATTTAGGGCTACTGCAGATGATGATCCAAAAAGGGTCGAGTTCTGGCTTGAAAACACTATCTGGGTTTTTGATGAATTATCCTGCACATCTGTCGAATGCCTGAAATGTGCAGTATCTCTACTAAAAGATACAGCTTATCATTGGTAGAATACCATAACTTCGTTAGCACCGAGAGAGAACGTTACATGGGAATTCTTCCAAACTGAATTTAGAAAGAAATATGTTACCAGAGGTTCATGGATCAGAAAAAGAAAGAATTTCTAGAACTCAAGCAGGGAAGCATGACTGTATCCGAATATGAACGGGAATTTGTTTGACTGAGTAAGTATGCCAGAGAATGGATTTCAACCGAGGTTGAAATGTGTAAATGTTTTGAAGAGGGCTTAAATGAAGATATCAAGTTATTGATTGGGATTTTTGAGATAAGAGAATTTGCAGCGTTAGCCGGCCGAGCACACAAAGATAAGGAATTAAGTAAAAAAAAGAAACAAGCCGAAAGGGGGGCTCGGGTTTCTAGAAAAGGAGCTATGAGTAAGTCACAATCATTTGCTTCTAAGAAATTAAAGAAGTATTATGATCGTGTGACCACTTCTACAGGATATTCAAGAAGGGAGCGAGGCTCTCAACGATCTAACCCGAGGTCTTCAACTCCATCTGTGACCAGTGTAGGTAGTGTCGGTAATCCAAAAGCAATATGTAAACATTGTAACAAGTTTCATCATGGGGAATGTCGATTTTCGGATGCGGCTCACTTGACCATTTTCTCTGAGATTGTCCCGAAAAAGTTGAAAAGGAGATTAAACCAGCTCTAAAGTTGAGCAATCCTGTACCGAGAGGCAGACCATCCTGTCACCCCAGTAATGTTAGTGGTATTCGAGGTACTATCAAGGATACGGCAGTTAGATCTAAGACACGAGCACCTGTGAGGACATATGCTACTTGTGCTAGAGAAGATGCCTTTACGCCAGACGTCATTACTGGTACATTTTCTTTACTTGATATTGATATTACTGCATTAATTGACCCTAGTTCCACACATTCATATATATGCACGAACCTAATGTCTATTAAAAGTTTACCTGCTGAATTCACTGAATTTGTGGTTAAAGTTTCAAACTGCTTGGGCTAGTGTGTTATGGTGGAAAAAGGTTATTATTTTTCGGCTGACTTGATGTTATTTCCATTTGATGAATTCGATGTGATCTTAGGAATGGATTGGTTAACCCGATATGATGCAGTGGTAAACTGTAAACAAAAATATATTTTATTGAAATGTCAGAATGGTGAATGGCTTCATGTTGAATCTGATAAATTGGATGGATTACCTAATGTGATTTCAGCAAATAATAGTACAGAAATATGTCAGAAAGGGGTATGATGTTTATCTTGCATATATGATGTATGCAAAAGTAAGTGATCCAAAGATTCAATCAGTGCCAATAGTATGTGAATTTTCGGATGTATTCCCAGAAGAATACCTGGTTTACCTCCGAATAGAAAAGTGGAATTTTCTATAGATCTTGTTCCGGGAATGACACCGATATCTATAGCACCTTACAGAATGGCTCCTACTGAGTTGAAAGAGCTGAAGGTACAGTTGCGAGAATTGATTGACAGAGGTTTTTCCTAACCTAGTTACTCACCTTGGGGTGCACCGAGTCTATTTGTAAAGAAAAAAGATGGGTCGTTGCAGCTATATATTGATTACGGAAAGCTTAACAAAGTTACAATAAAGAACAAGTATCCATTGCCTTGTATTGATGACTTGTTTAACCAGTTAAAGTGCGCCACTGTATTTTTAAAGATTGATCTCCGTTCTGGTTACTACCAACTACGGGTGAAAGAATCAGATGTGTCAAAGATAGCTTTTAGAACCAGGTAAGGACACTATGAGTTTCTTGTATTGCCATTTGACTTGACAAATGCACCGGCAATGTTCATGGACTTGATGAATACAATTTTTAGCCCGTATTTAGACAGGTTTGTGGTGGTATTTATAGATGATATTTTGGTTTACTCTCGGAATGAAAATAAGCATGCTGAGCATTTGAGAATAGTGTTGCAAACTCTACGAGAGAAACAATTGTACGCCAAATTCAGTAAATGTGAATTTTGGCTAAGGGAAGTTAGTTTCCTTGGGCATGTAGTATCTGCTGAAGGTGTCCAAGTAGACCCAAATAAATTTCAGCCATTGTTAACTAGAAGCCACCAAAGAATGTGTCTAAAGTCTAAAGTTTTCTGGGACTAGCTGGTTATTATCGGAGATTTGCAAAAAAAAATTTCGATGATAGCCTCTCTGATGACCCGGTTGTTGCAGAAAGATGTGAAATTTGAGTGGACTGATAAATGCCAGTAGAGTTTTGATAGATTAAAAGCATTGTTAACAGAAGCCCCAATGTTATTTCAGCCAAAATCAGGTAAGGAATTTACAGTTTACAGTGATGCGTCATTACATGGTTTAGGCTGTATTTTGATGCAATATGGTAATGTGGTAACTTATGCCTCACGAAAGCTAAAACAACATGGAAAGAACTACCCGATACATGATATTGAATTGGAA
This sequence comes from Gossypium longicalyx, assembly GCA_025698465.1. Classification (NCBI taxonomy): domain Eukaryota; kingdom Viridiplantae; phylum Streptophyta; class Magnoliopsida; order Malvales; family Malvaceae; genus Gossypium; species Gossypium longicalyx. Next base: position 53,364,178 of record CM046995.1, read on the forward strand.
GTCATAGTGTTTGCATTGAAAATCTGGCGGCATTACTTGTTTGGTGAAAAATGTCACATATTCACTAATCATAAAAGTCTGAAATAATTGATGTCACATAAAGATTTGAATTTGAGACAGCGCTGATGGCTACAATTGCTGAAAAATTATGATCTTTTTATTGACTACCAATGGGGAAAGCAAATGTAGTGGCCGATGCCTTGAGCAGAAAATCCCCTCATGCCCTGCGAGCAATGAACACTCGATTTTCATTGTCTGATGATGGTTCGCTCATAGTTGAGCTAAAAGCTAGACCAATATTTTTATAGCAAATTTTTGAAGCTCAGAAAATTGATAGCAAGTTGCAAGCAAGATGGGTACAGACTGTATTGACTCCTGATTCAGAATTTCAGATCAGGACTAATGGTTGTTTGTTATTCAAAGGCAGAGTATGTGTATCGAAAGGTTCTGAACTAGTACAGAAGATCTTGAATGGAGCTCATAATGGTAACATGTCTATTCATCCTGGTAATAATAAAATGTATAACGATCTGAAAAAGATGTACTGGTAGCCAGGAATGAAACGAGATATTTATGAGTTTGTATCTAAATGCTTGACATGTCAGCAAGTAAAAGCTGAACATCAATTGCGTTCTGGACTCTTGTGCCTGGTTACAATACCAGAATGGAAATGGGAAAGAATAACTATGGACTTTGTAACGGGATTGCCCCTGTCTCTAAAGAAGAAAGATGCCATTTGGGTAATTGTTGATCAGTTGACAAAATCTGTAACATCCTGAAATAGGGCCTAGTTAGAATAGTGGTTTTGGGACCACAAATCTAACATCATATTATTCATTTTATGATTATTGTAAGGTCTAGAATATGAGAATATGCATGTGTTAAGATTTCATGAAGAAATCCTTTGAGTAAGGTGTCCAATTGGAAATTAGGGACTAAATTGAATAAACTTCAAAACTTGGATTCTAGAAGCAATTTGTATGAAATTGCTTTAGATATTAAATTAAAAGGCCTTAGAGAGCAATTTTCCCAATTTCTAAGTTTTTGGACAAAAATGGGCTTGCATGGATGAAATTTCAAAGAGAGGGCTTAAGGGCATTTTGGTCATTTAGCTTTTTAATGAAATAAAATGGGAAAAATAAGCCAAAATCAGCCATTCATCTCCCTCATTCAGCTGAAACTCTAGGGTTTTGCATAGCTAGGTCTTCAAGCTTTTCAAGCTCAATAGTAAGTGCTCTCAAGCCCCGTTTTTAATGTTCTTTGCATTTTTAAAATCCCGGTAGTTTACTCTCTCCATTTCTACCCATATTTCATGCTAGGGTTCATGCTTAAAAATTCAACCATGCATGAGTTCCTTGTATTTTGATGATTTATGGAGGAATATGAAAGTTGAAGGTGTGTTAAACATCTTTTCCTAAGTGATTTTCATGAAAAACCCCTAAAGGGACCTTTTTGCAAAAATTGATATATATGTGGTAGAAATGTGAAAATAATGGAAAATGTTGGCTGCCATAAGATGGAAAAGTGTTCGGCTAAGCTTGGGTAAGATAGAAATTGCATGTGTTTCATTATACGATACTAGGGACTAAATCGTAAAAATGTAAAAGGTTAGGGGCAAAATAGTCATTTGGATCGAGGGTAAAATTTAAGCTCATATAGTAAAATTTCAGGTGTTAATGGTTTAATTTTATTGTTATAGACCTCGAGGAACAAATTTCGGAGGTCGACCGAGGAAAACGAAAGGTTTCAGAATAATCGAAACATAATACCGAAACGAGTACCAGGTAAGTTTGGATAACTTAAAGTAAACTCATAATATGCATAATTATATGATGTATGAGTGCATGATAATTTCATTGTTGATGGCATGAAAATGCATGGAATGCATCTTTGATAATGTTTCGATGGATAATGTCTCGGTTGAGGTTAAAAAGGGAATTCGATGGATAAACCATGATTGACATGTGAATTTAGATCCTGCATGTGTTGCAAAAAGGATTTAGTCCGGACGAGTAATCCGTTGATCTCAAATATAAAAAGGATCTAGCCCGGGCAGGTGTTCTTTGGATGATCGAGCCTTCCGAAGAATATGTGTGCATTATGGATTTAGCTCGGACGGGTAATCCGATTAGGGTCTGAATTTAGCCTGGACTAGTAATTCAGATCCGAGCTCATAAAGGATGTTTGTCGTTATAAGAGATTTAGCTTAGACTGGTATTCCTGACATCACCATATGAGTTTATATTACGGGAGATTTAGCCTGGACTTGTAATCCCCCCGTAAGATGTGAGGTTCGCGGGAGTGCATACTGAAATGATCATCCGTATGAATTGACGGTGATTGGATAATCCATCGACATTTCCTAGAAACTCAACAGGACTAAAACGAAGTATATGTATAAATGACATGTTGAATGATGAGCTCATCTAAGATAAGTTACATGGTGTTTTATTATGTGACTAACTCACTGATTGAGTGCATGTGATAGGGAAACCATTTTCATATTGTTGGTTTCATTATCTAATAAGGATGTATGCTAAATAATCGATAAGTTTACTTTTTAGTTATTTGAGCTTACTAAGCATATATATGCTTACCCCTCTCTTTTTCTCCATTTTCAGAGCTCGATGACTTGTAAAGATTGGAAGACAGTTGGAGAGTCTACACACTATCAACTAGTCCAGCTTTGGTATATAGACTCTTATGTTTTGTTCAATGGCATGTATAGAGCTTTTGTGTATTTTGTTATATGTGTAATTTTAATTGCCGAAAAAAAAATGAAGGCATGTAAAGTTATACTTATCTTTTTGTATATGGCCAGGGTAACTTGGCTTATTTCGAAGTAGGCACTGACCTACAATTCTATGCATGTTTATGTTCACATATGATGGCTTGGTTATAATTGGCAATGAGTTATAAAAACGAGCCAATCTTAAATATGTCAAGTGGACGTGGAATTCCTTAAATGCAAGATGAGAATTAACTTAGCATGTATGAAACCAATGACATGAGGTTTACATGCAATGAGGTTAATTAAAGTCTTATATATATAAGTGTATAATTCGGCCTTATTATGTGTAAAAGTAATCTATAAGTATGGAGGGTGATCAAAGGCTTCGAAAATGGCCTAATAAAGTCCACATAGGTAGATACATGGGCGTGTATCTAGGCCGTGTGTGACACACAGCTCACCCCCATGGGTGTGTGGTATAGCCATGTGTCCCCTACACTTAAAATTTTAAATCAGTATAAAACACGGGCTAAGTACACGAGTGTGTGTCTTGGCCGTGTGCTTTTAACAGAATGTTGAGGTTGAAGTCAGTGTTGCACATGGATCGAGGACATGGGTGTGTCCCAAGCCACATGGGCGTGTGTGACCATATGGCCCCATCACAAAGGCGTGTCACACTTCAAAGTAAAGAAAAATTTTCTAAAGTGCCCAAAGTTTATTGAATGTTTTCAGTTGTGTCTCGTATTGCCCCTAGGTGTTTTTTAGGCCTTGAATGCCTGTGTAAGGGACAAAGTGTACATGTTTGAAAGTTTTTAAATTTGGGTGAAATTTGGTGACCCGATTTAGTAAGTTTGTAAAGGTGAATTACCGACAACGCCTCGAACCCTGTCCCGACGTCGGGTATGGGTAAGGGGTGTTACAAAGTCTACACACTTTATCCCGATACGTATGGATTTTTCCTTGGATAGATTGGTTGAGTTATATGTTTCAAAGATAGTCAGATTGCTTGGATTGTCTGTCTCCATCATTTCAGATAGAGATCCTCAGTTTACATCTCGATTCTAGAGCAAATTGCAAGAAGCTCTGGGTACTCAGTTACAATTTAGCACTGCATTTCATCCCCAAATAGATGGTCAATCTGAACGGGTAATATAGATCTTGGAACATATGCTTCGGTGTTGTGTACTTGAGTTTGAAGGTAACTGGGAAAGGTATTTACCTCTAGTTGAATTTGCTTACAATAACAGTTATCAGTTTAGTATTAAAATGGCACCGTATAAAGCCTTGTATGGTCGCAAATGTAGAACTCCATTATACTGGACAGAACTTAGTGAGAAAAAGTTACACAGAGTTGACTTGGTCCGAGAAACCGAAGAAAAAGTAAAAGTAATTCGAGACAGCCTGAAAGCAACCTCTAATCGACAAAAGTCTTATGCTGATTTGAAGAGAAAAGAAATAGAATTTTAGGTTGGTGACAAGGTATTCTTAAAAGTGTCGCTTTTGAAAAAAGTACTCCAGTTTGGTTGTAAAGGGAAATTGAGTCCACGGTTCATTGGACCCTATGAGATTATAGAAAGAATTAGACCAGTTTCATATCGGTTAGCTCTACCACCAGAGCTTGAACAGATTCATAAGGTTTTTCATGTATCTATATTACAGCGATATCGATTTGATCCTTTGCATGTTATCTCTCCGACAGAAATAGAGATCCAGCCTGATATGACATATGGTGAGAAACTAATCAAAATCTTAGCTCCGGAAACAAAAGAGTTAAGAAATAAAAAGATATCTTTGGTAAAAGTTCTTTGGCAACGACATGGTATAGAAGAAGCTACTTGGGAACCGGAGGATACTATGAGGAAGCAATACCCGAATCTTTTTACTAATAAGCTTTTCGAGGACGAAAATCCCTAAATGGGGGGAGAGTTATAACAGCCTATTTTTCAGTGAAATCAGAATAGTTGTTTCGGGACCAAAAATCTAACACAAAATAGATTTTATGTTTATTTTATCATATGGCCTATAAAATGTTAGGAATGACGTATGAAAATTTTGATATGAAAATTTTATCGATTAAGTGTGTAATGGAAAATTTTGATATGGCCTAAAATTTTATGAATACATGTGCTGGAAAATTTGTAATGAGGCTTTAGTTAGACTTGGAATAGGGAGTAATTTGTACAAGTTTCATTTTCTGGACCTAGGGACAAAATCGAAATTTATGGAAAAGTTAAGGGCAAATTGATAATTTTTCCTAGGACATAAATTGAGTCCGTTTAAGTATGAAATGTATGAAATTGATGATTGAATTCATTTATATAGATTCGGAAAACACAAACTCGAGGTTGGATCGACGAAAAGAAAAGATTTTGGATTAGTAGACATTTATGCGAATAAGTGTCGAGGTAAGTTTGTGTAACGTAATCAGATATGCAATTATGTTAATTGAATGTTATATTGTATGTAATGTGATTTATATAATGTGCCTTATACGTATGTTATGATGGAAAACTTATATGTGCTTGAAATTATGATAAAGGGTTAGTCCCGAATGAATGTTGAATTCCAATGATTATATGCGCTTTCCCAAAATGGATAAGGTCATGCATTTGTTGCGGAGAGGATTTAGCTTGGACGAGTAATCCCATTGACCTTGTTTTAAAAAGGATTTAGCCCAGACAGGTAATCCCGATATAATACCTCTCGAGCATACGTTATGATTAGGGTTTAGCCTGGACTAGTAATCCTATTTGAGCTCCCCTAAGAATACATTATATAAAGGATTTAGCCTGGACTGGTAATCCTGTTAAACGACATGCGGCTCGAGAGAGTGTTTCTTGGTTAAGTTCCCTAATGGGTACCCTTGAATAAGAAATTGACGAATTGTTGAATCGTACACTTCGAGTGTACTACTTGAGCATTCATTGGAATTCAATGATTCAAAGGACATATAACTCTTGACTTGGCATGAAAACCTTGAGATGAAATAGTAATGACTGGATAGAATATTGCGTGATGAGCTCATCTATATTATTTGATTTATATAAAGATTTTGGTGACTAACATGTTTGATTGAATGTATGTGTTTAGGCAACTTTAGCCAAATGATGAAAATATGATATTGTATGTTTAGATTTTTTTAAAAATCAAGATTGGTAAGTTTAATTTCTGTTATACAAACTTACTAAGCATGTATTGCTTACTCCTTTTATTTTTCCCTGTTTTATAGTGCTCGAAAGCTCGTGAAGGTTGGAAGATCGTTGAAGCATCGTCACACTATCGTCTAGCATTTTGGGTATATTTAGTGAAAGCATTTTGGTATAATGGCATGTATAGGAAAACTTGGTCAATAGTGGCTTGAAATGTTATCTTGTAACCTAGCCATTAGAATGGCTAGTGATGGTTCATTTTGGGTATGATTTAGTAAGCTATTATGATATATATATACACATGTGTTATGCTAAGTTCATGTGATCAAATGTTGTTAATGCCTAAGTTAAGCTAAGGTAAGTTTGTAACCATGTACGCATGAAATGGTATGCCTTGATGAATGATGGAATTGCCAAATTTGAATGCTTGAAATGGTTGGAATTGGTTGAGTGTTTCATGTGCAGGTTTTTGGGTGATTTTGGGTGAGAAATGAAGATAGGAAATGGCTTTATTTTGTCCACACGAGCAGACACATGGGCATTTGTCCAGGCTGTGTGTCACACACGGCCTGGTAACACAGGCATGTGGTTAGGCCGTGTGTCCCCTGCATCTTAATTTTGAGAAATAGAATGCTCAGAATTTGGCACACGGGCAGAGACACGGGCGTATGTCTCAGCCGTGTGTGCCACATGGCCTAGAACTCGGGCATGTGTCTTGGCCGTGTGAAACCTACACCTAATTTGAATTAAATTAATTATCCACACGGTCTAGCACATAGGAGTATGACTTGGCCGTGTGATCTTAATTTGTTCATGAGTTACAAATCAGAGTACATAGGGTCAAGACACAGGCGTGTGTGACCACATGGCTTGCCCACACAGGCGTGTCCCATATTCACACGGGCATGTTACCCCTGTATAGTGGAAAATTTTCTAAGTTTTGTAAAAATTTCTAAAGTTCTCAGTTTAGTCTCGAATCACTTCCAAAGCATGTTTTGAGCCTCGTAGACTCGTATTAGAGACTTTCTGATTAATTACAAATGGTTTTAATTTGGACGCAAATTTATAACTTGGAATTGTATGATTGTTTGTGATGTAAGTCTGGTAATGCCCCGAAACCCTGTTCCGGCAACGGATACGGATAGAGGTGTTATAGAATCTGTGAAGTATGATTGTGTTTCAAATATGATTTTAGCAATATCTGCACAGAAATTTATTCAAAAAGGTTGTAATTCGTTTTAGCTTATATCATTGATTCCAAAGTATCAAAAATGAAAATTGATCAAGTAATGACAATTTGTGAGTTTACATATGCTTTTCTTAATGAATTTTCGAGTTCTATAGGATTATTTCCAGAGGTTACTCCAATCTTGATTTCTCCATATAGAATGACTCTAATAGAATTAAAAGAGTTAAAAGCTCGATTGTAAGAATTAACTGGTAGAAGTTATATCTGACTAAGTGTATCATTCTAGGGTGCACCTATTCTGTTTGTGAAAACGAAAGGTGGGTTGATGAGAATTTATTTGCAGTTGAATAAATTCACAATAAATATTAAATATTCGTTGCCTCATTTTGACTATTATTTCAATTCGTTGAAAAGTGCTACAGTATTCTTAAAGATAGATCTCCAATCTGGTTATTATCAGTTGTAACTTGAAGACGTAGATGTGCCGAAAACAACATTCCGTACCTATTACGGACATTATGAGTTTCTAATTATACCTTTTGGAACAACTAAAGCTTCTGCATGGATCTGATGAATCGGGTTTTTCAGCCACATCTCGACAGGTTCGTTGTTGTTTTTATTGATGATATATTGATCTGTTATAAAACTAATTCAGAACGTGCTCAACATTTAAAAATTTGTAATACAAATGATTTATTAACAATTTCTCGATAATTTTTATTGTCAATGATGAAGTTATTACAGGGATACATTGAATTTGTTTGGTCAATTAAGTGTCAGCATAGTTTTGATCAGTTGAAAACTTTATTGATAAAAGCTTCAGTAGCCTAAATGCATAAAAGAATTCATTATTTACAGTAATACTTCACTCAAATGACATTGAATCATGTTGAGTCTATTATTATAGAGTTGAGAGTTAAATTGTTAATTCCTTAGAGAAATTGTGAAATGCAAAAAAAAAAATCGAAATTGTTAGCTAAACAGGAACATATTCAGAATGATAAGATCACTAATTTTAGTATGGATTGTGATAATAGTTTATATTTCCAAAATTGAATATGTGTGCTAAACAATTCAAAGATTTTACGAGATATCTTATAATAGGCTTATAGTAGTGTCTATTTGATTCAATCAGGTAGCGAAAAAATGTATAATGACTTGAGACAGACTTACTGATAACCGAGAATAAAACATGAAATTTTAGAGTTTTTACTAAGATGTCTGGTATGTCAATAGGTCAAAGCTAAATATCAAATTCTATCTAAATCACTACAGCCTGTTTTAATTTCTGGTTGGATATGAAGATGAGTCACAATGGATTTCATATATGGACTACCTCTGACATTGAGAAGGAAAGATTCAATCTGGATCATTATTGTCAAACTAATGGAATTGGCTTCTTTTATTCTAATTAAAGCAGATTACTCATTTAAAAAGTTTATTAGAGAATGAAAGATTACACAGAGTGCCATTGTATATCATTATGATCGAGATCCGAGATCATTTCTAGATTTTAGATTACATTTCCTACGGCCCTGGGTGTTAAACTTAACTTTAGTACAACATTCCAGTTGCAGTTAGATTAGTAGTTAGAACGGGTAATTCAGATTCTGGAAGACATGTTACAATGATGTATTATCGATTTCGAGGGTAGCTGGGAAAAATATTTATCATCAACCGAGTTTGTTTATAAAAACATATATCAATTTAGTATTAAAATGATATCATTTGAATTTTTTATGGACAAAAATGTAGAACCCCATTATAATGGTTAGAATTGAGTAGAACAAGCTATATGGGACATATTTGACTTGGGAAAATGAAGAATCTTTGAGAAAAAGTAACTGAAACTATTATCAGGTGAGAAATTTCGAGAACGAAATTTTCTAAGAGGGGAGAGTTGTAACAGTCTATTTTCCAGTGGTGTCAGAAACAATGGTTTCAGGACCACAAATTCGACGAGTGAGTTTGTAATTATTATTTAATATTTATGAGTCAATTATAATAATATATTAAATTTTGGTTTAATATTTTTTGTAAATTGAATGAGTAGTTAAGTTTAAGTGGTTTGTCCATAAAAATATATTTTTTTGAAAAATAGGTTATCGGGACCTTATTTCTGTAAATCGAACCTGTAAATATTTACAAAGTTACTATTTAGGTGTATTGATATTTAGTCTAGAAATTTTAACAATTAGATAGTTAATTTAGTAAAAAGGACTAAATCATAAAATTTACAAAAGTTAATTGCTATTAGTTTATTCGTGCTAAATAGTTATGAAAGCATAATTGACTAGATTTATATGGTGATTTACCCATTTTTAGAACAGTGGACGGTTTCTACTTGATTTTTATAATAATAATTTTGTTAAAAGTTAAGTTAAAATATATTAAACATAAAACTTAAGTGCATGTAATTTGGTTTTTCATCTTTTCTTCTTCACTTAACTGAACCACCATTGTTGTTAGCGTGAAGAATTTGGTTATTCTTTCTCACCTTGCATGGTGAGTAATTCAAACTCATTTTTCATGATTTTTATGTTTTTGAAATCGTTGCAGCTTAATCTGGGTAACCTAAGGACTAATTTGTAAAACTGTTAAACATTATGATATATGCAATTGATGAATTTATGTTGTTTTTGAATTTTGATGGTAATAAGCTTGATATTTAAATAGGTTTATTTCGTAAAGTGGCTTTAGTTAATTTTGTAACAACCCGATAGTCAAGGGTGTCAAAAAACATATTTTTGGGACTCCATTTTTGTAAACCAGACTCGTAAATATTTTTATTAATTTTTGGAATAGTGAGTTTTGTGAAAGTAGGAGTTATTAAGGTAAAGGGACTAAACCGTGTAAGGGTTAAAAATTTGAATTATAGCTTGAAATAAATTAGAAGGACTAAAGAAGAAATTATGCCCTTGTTTCTTTTAAAGTGGACGGTCATAATGAACATTTATGACATGTATTTATATTATATTATGTTAATATAATATGTATATATGTTATAATAAATAAATTGTATAAAATGTATGTATATTATATAATAAGATATAATACTAGTAATAATAATAATAATAATAAAACAAAAGAAAGAGAAGACTCATTCTCTGTTACATGCAAATTAGAAAACAAAGAAGAAAAGAAGAAGGCTCACGCACGACTAGGAAATTTTAGGGTTCAAGCTTAAATTGGTTAGTGCAATATAGTCCTTACACTTGTAATTTTTATATTTTTGGAATCCTGGTACTTAGGGCTACTCGACCCATATTATAATTTTTAGCATTGTTTTAAATTTTAGATGTTGACATTGTTGAATAGTTTAAGTATTAGGGACTAAATAGATAGATTTTTAAGTTATAAATGGAAAAAGGGCTAAATTGTGGAATTAATTGTTGATTTTGAAAAATAGGGATTAAATTGTGAAATTTTCAAAATTAAGGGGTTGAATTGGAAAAGAGGAAGCTAAATGTGGTCTAAAGTGAAGTTAGTATAAAAATATGAAGTTAAATGTGAAGGTTAAAATTAGTCTCAATTTAGGGACTAAATTGAAGAATAAGCAAAATATAGTGTGAAAATTTAAAATTAATGTGAAATTGAAATGTGTAATATTAATATGATTTAGTTGTTTTATTTCATAGCTAACGTCATACTAGAATCCTCGATTTAAAAGGGGAAGGATAAAATTGACGTCGAATAGCTCAGAAATCACAGTTTGTGTTTCTATAATCCGAATTAAGTAGTAGATTATTGCATATATAATTGTTTGCATATGGTAAGCATTTGAGGTGAGTACTTTAGTACTTTGGTACTTTGGGATTGAATTAAATTCATAATTGAATTGAAATGGATTGATTTTGTATATTATGAAATATGTTAATTATGAATATATGTGTATTGAGAAAAATGTCATTATTATCAAGTTGAATATATGTTTATATGTGATGATATACATTAATGAAATTGAGACATTGGTTGTATTGAAAAGTGAAATGATTCCCTATTAACTGTATTGGGTTGAGTCGAATATAGATGGCATGCCGTAGGATAAGAAGAGTTCAGGGATTACTTCGACCTCGAGTCGATGAGGCACTAGGTGCCAATTTGCTTCGATTTAACCGATGAGACACTGGGTGTCAATTTATATAGCGTTGGGCGCAGTTATTTCTTCAGATTTATCCGATGAGGCACTGGGTGTCAAACTGGTGTGTTGGCTGGATCCGTGTATCTGTTCGAGTTTGTGTCGTGTTAATAGGGGAAAGTAAAATAATAATTTATATGATTGATATTGAAATGGAAAAGATGAAAAATGAATATGAGATGAGAAAATATTGATATGGAAAATATGAGAAATGATTATGAGATGAGAAATGGAATATGAAATGATGAATTGAGATATGAAACTTGAATGAATTCAAGTATTGTTCAAAGATATGAGTCATGCCATTGCATGAGATGATGTACTCAAATGTTAAATGAAATGCCATTGATATATATTTACATATTTGAACATGTGAAAATCTTAGTAAATGTGAATAAGGAATTAGCAAAAATTATACTATTGAATTGAAACACATGAACATAGCTTACTTGTTGCATTTTGCATTTTAAATACTTATATCAAGTTTATGTTATTCGGATTATAGAAATACCACTGAGTTTTACACAATGTGCAGTTTTGTTTTCCTTGCACATGTTAGGTACTGTCTGATTTATTGTCGATTCAGCATCAACTAACAAATCTTGAGCTCAAGTGTGGTGATACTTCATTTTGTAATGGCATGTACCTAGGAAGTCTATTGTTGATATTGTTTATAAAATTTTGTTAACTTAGTTGCTAGTGAAATGATGGTTAAACGTGTATATGGTTGTGGTTGAGGCTATATTGGTATGTTAGCCTAATTTATATTTTGGTATGTGATAGTTTAAAGTTTGGTAGCTTAGCACAATGCTTGGTATGTTGTTAGCTTCATATTTGGTAACTTTAGAAGTTGAAATTTAGTTCAAATATTGTAAATGTGATATGAATAAAAGTATTGAATGTTTGATGTGTTGTTGATGTATTTAAACATATAAAATATGGTATCAATGAGGGTACATTGGTTAGGCATATTAGGTGATGAATTTGGTGTATTTTAGGCATGTTTAATCATATTTTGAATAGGTTAAATGATTGGTAATTGAGTTGCTTAGTGCCCAAGTAAATATGAAATAGTAAACTTGAGTTTTAAGGTACTTTTGGGTGCACATAGCCTAGCCACACGGGCATGTGTGACACACGACCAACACACATAGGGCGTGTGACCCAAGTCAATGAGTTACACGGCCTGAGAAACGGGCGTGTGTCTCAATTGTGCACAGCCTAGCCACACAGGCATGTGTCTCACACACGGCCTGGCCACACAAGTGTGTGACCCCTATAATCAAAATTTTTACAATTATTTCCTAAACTTCCAGAATTGTTTCAAATTAGTCCCTACCTATTTTTAAACTACTTTTAGGGTCTCGTAGACTCGTAATAGAGGCTGTAAGAGTAAATTTTACTCTAAATTAGGGTGGATTAGCAAACCTAAATTAAGTGCATTCTACTAACATCATAGAAGATAAATAAAAAAGATAATCGTAAATGGAGTATAAACCAATACTCTGATGCTAATAATTGGAATAGTCTTGTATGTATCCGAATTCTGACATTCAAGAAGGGATAAATAGTGATAATAGTGTAGACAGTGGAAGATTAAGTTTAGCAATGTATAAATAGTGATAAGAGTGTAGACAATTGAAGACCAAGTTTAGCATTGCATAGCATGAATCATTATTCGATTGTATAATATTCTAGTATGATATGATCTGAATTTTTGTGACCTGCCCCTATATATTATATTGTTAATGGCTAGTATATATATGTGTAATTATGACTTATTAATTGTATGGCATGTTAGTAATACCCGTGACCCTAATCCGACGGCGGAGAGGGGTTATGGATGTTACAAATTTTAAAGTGTATGGACTAATTTGTTAAAATAATAAAGTTGCATGAAATTCTTGTCAAAAGGTGATAAATGTGACCTGTATGAACCTTGTGAATGCTTAGGATACAAATGCCATGTCATTATGGTCATTATCGTTTCAAGTGCTAGTCTAGGATGTCCTACCGATAGTTGAGGTCTTGCATTTGTTGTGGGTTTTCCACAGCTCATGTGAGAGCATTGTGTAGCCTAACATCGTAGGCCCATTTCACAACTCATATGAGCATTTACAGTCATAGCTTGTGTTAGCACTATTCCCATGTATCCAACGCTATTTCATTATGGTTCATCGAAAAATGAATAAACGGAATGGTTATATGAATTTGTCATGTGAAAAATAGATATATGAAATGGTTATATGAATCAGTTATATGGAACTAGATGTACGAAATGGTTATATGAATCAATTATATAGAAATAAATATATGAAATGGTTATATGAATCGGTTGTTATGGAAACAGATATACAGAATTATTTTATGAATTGGTTATACGAAAATAGTTATATGAAATGTTTATATGAAATATTTTTATGGATATAGATATGTAAAAAGGGACATTTGAAATGAATACTTGAAATGAAAATGTGAAATGTTAAACGAATATATGATGGATGAATGGCATATCAAATGTGTTTACTTGTATATGTTTTATGACATGAAGAAGTTACACATTTTTATATAAATGAATTTACTAATCATGTTAGATTTGTGATATGTATAGGCAATTAAATGAACTCTTGACCTTGATTATTGTTTTTATTGTGAAAGGTTTAAGTTAAGTCCTTTACGGTAAGCTAAAGTTTACATTCAGTACGAACTTACTAAGATTTACACAAGCTTACCTCGTTTTGTTTTTTTTTCTTCTTACAAATCATCGGATATGAGCTGTCAATTCGATTGCTTTTGGAGATCACACAGCTGACAACTTAATTGGTAACTACTTATTCCCTTTGGCCTAGTTATAAGTGGCATGTAAATAGGGTTGTAACACCCCTAACCCGATCTATTACCGGAATAGGGTTATGGAGCATTACCAGAAAAACGAAATAGTAAACCATTCAAATCATACATTAATACAAACGTAATCAAATTTCATTCAAATACATTCATTATGTCCGTTAATTGAGCCCTCAAGGCCCTAAAAATACTATTAAATCAATTCGGGAATAAATCGGAAACATTTGGAAATTTTAGGAAAAAGTTTAAAAATTTGAACTGCAGGGGTCACACAGCTGTGTGGCCAGGCCTGTGACTCACACGACTGAGACACAAGCCCATGTTTCAGGCTGTCTAGACATTTGAAATAGGGACACACGGCCGTGTCCCTGCCTGTGTCCATGCCCATGTAACTCATTAACTTGGGTTACATGGCCAAGTCACACGCCTGTGTGCCAGGCCAAGTGCTAGGCCGTGTAACTGCCTAACTTGTATACATTGAACCTACTGGGGACACACGGTTGTGTCGCATGGCCGTGTTTCATACACGACTGAGACACACACCCGTGTCTCAGGCTGTGTGGCCCCAAAATGAACCTTAAAACACAAGTTTACCATTTCAAGTTGCTTGGACCTTAAAAAGCTTAAATACCAACCAAAATACCAATTCAAAATGACATTATTCGACCAAAAAAAACATCAAAACCAACCTAATAAGTGCCTAACCAATGTACCGTCATTGCTACCACAACTATATATAGTTTTACAACAAAATAAACATTGATTCAATTCATCAATTCACTCAAGCAATACCTAATCAAAATACCTATCAAGGGTACCACAATCACACAATTCAATTATATATACCATACATACTAGCTATACCTCTTTCTCATATAATACGTAAGTTGGTTATTTGCACAAAATATCATTCATAATATTTACATAAGCCAAACATTAACCAAAATCACACAAGAGCCTATACATGGCATATAATATGAATTAAATGTTTCAAAAACTACTAAGAAAAATTGGATAGTGTGACTTGAGTGCCGGTCCGATCGTCCAACCTTTCAAGAATCTACAATGACATTAAACAACACAAGTAAGCTTAATGAAGCTTAGTAAGTTCGATGAGTTAAATGATAAATCTTACCGAACTAACTATAATAATTCAAATAATAATAATCATCCAAGAGAACTCCCTATCATTCACAACTTCAATCGATAAATACATCCATATTCAGATCAATACAAAATAAATGACATATATTTCAAATTCATTAAACAAATTACCTTACCAAGATTTTTCCATTTGAATAACGACTTACGGTAAGACTACATCGTCAACAGAAGCTCATAAGAGCTGGTCCTCTCGAATACGCCAACAAAAACTCATAAGAGCTGATCCACCCGAATCACGCCAAACAAAAAGTATAATGCGAAAGTTCAAAACAAATACTGAACCTCAGTTTACTTGGGTAATATGTCGATATCTCCCTCCAATACCATCTCCATTCTAAACTCTCGTCATACATTGAAACACGAATGTACTCAAATTCTGCGTTTAATTCAAACCGACTATGAAATTCAATATTATAATTTAAAAGATAATTCATTCCCAACAATAGAATATATATAATATCAATCACCAATTAATAAAAATGCTAAATTTTAACCGTACGAACTTGCCTAGACTAAATTATAAAAACTATAGAAGTTCAGGGACTATTTCGCTATTTTTCCTTTTCCATGAGTATCTATGGGATCTTGATCTAAAATGTAAATTACTCAATTATTAGCATATATTTCATTTTCATACATTTTACAATTAATACCCTTTTATTTTTCAAATTTACACAATTACCCCAAACTTTTATAATTTTTGCAATTTAATCCCTTAACTCGAAATTCATCAAATTAACCATTTTTCACAAGTAAATATTTTATTCAAATATACTAGGCCCTCAAACAGTCCCTCATAAACATCAAATTCACTATTAAACCCTAAAATTTTGACATTTTCATAATTTAATCCTAAAATCAAAATCTAACAAAAATCACTTTACAAATTCATCAAATAGCATAATCAAAACTCCAAATACATGGTATTAATAAACAAAAAAATTCAATAGTCATCAATGACAACTTCCAAAATTTTTAACAGAATCAAAAATGAAGGTACGGGCTAGCTGGACCTAGTTGCAACGATCTCAAAAACAAAAAAATTACAAGAAAACAAATCAATTTCCTTACCATGCAAAGACAAAAGATGAACAAAGCTTCCTAGGTCATCAATGGTGAGGTTTGGCCAAGAAGAAGATAAAAATGAGAAAATAAAGCTTTTGTTTCAATTTGTTTTCTTTAATTTTGAATAATTTACAAAATTACCATTAAACCTATTTTATTTTAATTTTTCTTTAATTATTAATACCCATTACAGTCCACTATCCAAAATAGGGATTAATTTCCCTATTGGTCCTCCCATATTTACTACTTAGGCCATTCAATCACCTAAATGTTATAATTAGCATATTTTATACTTTTTACAATTTAGTCCTTTTTCCTTAATTAACTATCTAAATGTTAATATTTCTAAACCAAATTTTAATACGACTTTAATGACTCTATAAATATTCTAAAAATAATATTTATGAGTCGATACATTGAAAATTTATAGTCCTAAAACCACTATTCCGTCACTATTGAAAATCAGGCTGTTACAAGGGTTTTGGTATATATATATGTTATAAGCATTACGGATGTATTTTGTGTCAATTAAATCATGAGATATATCTATATTGATGTAAATCTCAATTAGTATTTTGGTTGATTGTGGTGTGTAATAGAAATGGTATGTATTTGGTTTTGTATGCATTTTGAATGGTTGAGTTGGTACAAATGCTTAAGTAGCTTGGTAAACCTTGGTTGATGATTTTGGTCATGAAAAATGAGGTATATTTGATACTTGAATAAGTATGAAATTTTAAGTAGTAGTATTTGAATGGATTATGTATTAATGTTTGAGTTGTGGTGCCAATGAGGGCATATTGTTTAGGCACTTAGGTTGAATGGTATTTGGTATATTTTAAAAGGTTTAGGCACATTATAAATAGGTTTTGTAACACCCCTAACCCGAATCCGTTGCCAAAACAAGGTTACAGAGCATTACCAGAGTTTATAAATCAAATAGATAGAAAATACAAACATTTCATATCATATAGCATTCAAGTCAAAAACCAATCAAAATCATGCATATTGTCCCTTATACGAGCTCTCGAGGCCCAAAATACACATTAGAAACAATTCGAGACTAAATTAGAAATTCATAAAATTTTTTGAAAAACTTTCAAATTTTCTAAAGGTGCAAGGGACACATGCTCGTGTGGCCAGGCCGTGTGTCTCACACGGTCAAGAGACACGCCCGTGTCTCAGGCCATGCAGACATTCGAAGTAGGGACACACGGCCATGTCCTAGCACGTGTTCGTATTAGGGTGCTCTTTGACTTGGGTCACACTTCTAAGCCATACGTTCGTGTGCTAGGCCATGTGAGCATACTGACTTCCAATAAATAGGTGCAGGGATCACATAGCCAAGTCACACGCCCATGTGCTAGGCTGTGTGAACATTCTGTTTTGCTCAATTTAATAGATACAGGGGACACACAACCGCGTCACCTGGCTGTGTGTCACATATGGCTGAGACACACACCCATGCCTCCATCCGTGTGGACGAAATTAGGCTATTTCCATGTCACATTTCTCACCCTATTTGTCATCAATCTAACTCAACACTTTTACACATCAACAACCTATATCATAGTATTCAAATCAGGCTAAAACCAAGTTTTATACATATATGATCATCACAAATACTCTAATATTCAAACTTATCAAATTGACCAAATTCACATATATGCATACTTGTACTAAGTATTAACATACCTATAAGATTATCATCATTAAACTATACCAAACACTCACATCTAACAAGATATAACCTTTCATATGCACGTCAAAACATATTCATCACAAGCCATCCCTATGGTTAGATATAGCAAAATATTAATAAGCCAACATTGGCCAAATTAACTTATACATGCCATTGAAACTAGATTCAAATCATCCAAAATTACCGATAGAACCAATGGATAGTGTGATATAACTCCGAAAAGCTTCCAACTCATTCGAGCATCTGATAATCTATAGGGTAAATATAAACAAATACGTCAGCAATGAATGCTTAGTAAGCTCGTGTAATCTTTAATCATATTAATTCATTTCAAATATGAAATCTATACATATCAAGAATAATCCAATATTGATACCACAATATTCATGAAGTTATATTCATCAACTCACAAGGTGAATAAATCCACAACATCAATTATACATATTATCCCAAGCTTAGGATTTTATGTAACTTTAACTCTTCTAAATTTCTTTATTTTCATTTGCATTTCTTTACTTTCCACACTTATTCCGTATGCATGATACACAAGTCATAAACATATCATTCAATCATGGTCACAAGCTAATGTATTTAACCAAAGCCTTTTTCAAATTGATCACATGATAAGTCATTTCATAAGAAATTGTATAATCTAAACCTTACCACTCTTTCATGAGCACTACCATATTTTCACTTAAATACTTACCAATTCAATGCATCATATAAATAAACATATTAACATTCAACCAATAGCTTGGCACTTGCCTAAGTATCAAGCAACAACACTGGTTAGTGTACTTGCACATATTACATATAAATTCAACATTAATAAACTTATTTTCTCGACATGTCACACTTGAGTTTATTACTCATCTCAACATACATAATTTCCTTATATCAACATATCAAAGATAGTCACATATTTACATGTCATGACACATATCATTCTCTTGTCGTTTCTTCATAAGCATATATCATTCATTTCATTATATCAATATTTCATGTACCATCATTTTCATGAATTTCATGTATATTTATTTCGGTAATAGTTCATAATCATGAATATACATAATTATCAGGCAAGTTTCATATACATGTATTTTCCATGTCATGTTTCAATATATCAAATAAATATCATTTCCATGTATTTCAGGTGTATACAGGTAGTATCTCATTTAGAATTCATCTTAACTTATATCAGAACTTTGTCTATTGAACCATTTGAAATATCAATGGATACACGAGTAATCTTTCAATTCATATTCAGGAGTGCTCGTTAAAGCACATAACCGAGAAGTCCTCTCTCGAGCCATATAATGGGAAGCTCATGTGAGCCATGTAATGGGAAGCTTATCCGGTCTTAATAACAGAAAGCTCATAACAACTTAAAACAGAAAGCTCATGTGAGCTTAACGGGTAACTCCAAAGAGCTATTATCAAGAAGCTCTAGATAGCCATATCTCAAGAAATTCAAGCGAGCCATAATGGGTAGCTCATAAAGAGCTAAATATCGGGACGCTATTAAGAGCTGTGGTATGTCCACAATGTAATAACCCAATTTCGATGAGGTCGAAATAGTGGTTTCGGGATTACAAATCTGAGTTAAAAATAAAAATTATTTTATTTTATTTTGTGGTTGGCATGATAGGAAGGTCATATGAAAATTTTGATATGAAAATTTTATCGAGTGTGTGGTTAATTAGGTGAAGGACTAAATTGCATGAAATGCAAAAGTTGGATTTTAGTAGCTATAGGTATCAAATAGCTATAGAATTCAAAAATTAAGGTCTTTATATGGTAATTAGACCATTGAAGAGTAGTTAGTAGATATTGTAATGACTCATCCATGGAAAAATTAGAAAAGGCAAGGGACTAAATTGGAAATCACTAAAATCAAAGATGGAAATTAAATAAAAAGAAATATTCATCTAATTTCATATCATCTTCCCTAAAATTTCTAAGGAAACCCTAAGAGAGAGGAAGACAACTTACCAAGCTTAAAAAGGTATAAAATCAAGTCCCATTTTTAATGATTTTTATATTTTTGAAACCGGGATAGTCTAATCTCTCTATTTAGGGGATTAATTTGAAAAGTTATCAAGGTATGAAATTTGGGTCATGGATGAATATGCTGAAAATTAGAAATTTATGGTAGAGAATGAAAAGTTATTCATAGATAAACAACTTTTACAAAGCAATTTTTGATGAAATCTTCATTTAGGGACTAAAATGAAAAATGGTAAAAACCCATGGAAAATTTTGAAATTTGTGAAAAATGTGTGTTGTAAATGTTTATAAATTTTGGCTAGGCTTGGAAAGAGGGTTAAATTTCATGAATTTCATTTTTCGAGCCTAGGGACGAAATTGAAATTTTTGAAAAGGATAGGGGCAAAATAATAATTTTGCCTAGGATGCAATAGAATGCGAATGTATATGAAATGTGATAGATTAATAGTTAAATTTATCCATATAGATCCGAAAAGACCAACTACGAAACTAGATCGAGGAAAGCAAAAGGTTTTGGATTAGTTGAAATTCAAAAACGAACCATTTTCAAGGTAAGTTCGTGTAACTTAAAAATGTATGTTAATATGCCTGAATTGAATTGTATGATTGTGTTGTTATGTGTTAGACGATATATACATAATGAAATAGTTTTAAGTTGTGTAATATGGACAAATTATCGTGTTCTGGTCAAATATTGAATTTTGATGGGTTGAAAATAATAGTGCATATGTTGCAAATAGAATTTAGCCCAGACGGGTAATTCTAATGTAAGCCCTCTTAAGTTAGGTTATAAATTGGATTTAGCCCAGACATGTAATCTATATTAAGCTCTTTAGAGCCTATGCTATGGATAGGATTTAGCCTGGATTGGTAATCCTACGGTAAAATGTATGACTCAAGGGTGTGTCTTTTCATTTTGTACCCAATGGGTACTTTTGCACATGTGTACATTACCCGAACATCGATCGAGATTTCAATAGTTTGACGGAAAAGACTCTTGAAGAGTGGAAAGGTGAAATTAATGGAAGCTTGTAATGTGATGAGCTCATTTATGTTTACTTGATATTCATATGAGATTATGCGACTAACTTGTTTGAATAAGTGTATGTGTTTAGGTAACTTACCCAAAATTGGTGGAATATGTATTTATGTGTGGTTGAGTTAATAAATAAGACCGGTAAGTTTATTTCCCATTATACAGACTTACTAAGCATAAAATGCTTACTCCGTTTATTTTTCCCTATTTTATAGTGCTCAAAGCTTGCGAAGGTTGGAAGTCAGTCGGAGCAATCATCACACTCTCCACTATCTCATTTTGGTATAAATAGAAATCTCATTTTGGTATAATGGCATGTATAAGCTTAGTTGGCCAATAGTGGCTTGTAATGGTTGTTTTGTAACCTAGCCATTGGAGTGGCTAATGATGGTCTAAGTTTGGCTATTTTAAAGTGGTGTTTTGATAATCACATAAGTGCTTATTATGTGTTGATTTGATGAAATTGTGTTAGCATATGAGTTTATGACATGAGTAAGTTTATATCTATTGATGCATGAGATATTACTATTTGGTTGATATCAAATTTCTTATGAATATGATGTTGGATTGGTGGATACATGTTTGTGAGTTTTAGTGCAGGAAAATAGTAAGTTTTAGATGACAAATGAGGCTAGGAAATGGCCTTATTTTGTCCAAAAAGGTAGACACACGGGCTTGTGTCTTGGCCGCATGTGACACATGGCTTGTCCCATGGGAATGTGGTCCGGCCGTGTGTCCCCTACATCTTAAAAATGAGAAACAGAATGCTCAGAATAGGGAAAACGGGCTGAGACGGGCGTGTATCTTAGCTATGTGGTTGACACATCCTTGGACACGGGCGTGTTACACGACCGTGTGAAAACTGCACCTAAATTTCAAAAATAAAAATTTGCCACATGGCCTAGCACATGGGTGTGTGACTTAGCCGTGTGACTTCAATTTCTTCATGCTTTAAAAGTCAGAGTGTTACACGGGTTAGGGACACGGGTGTGTGTAGTACACGGCCTGACCACACGGGCGTGTCCTCAGACCACACGGGTGTGTGAGCCCTGCACCTAGGAAAATTTTTGGAATTTTGCAAAAAATTTCCTGAGTTCCCGATTTAGTCCCGATTTGATTCCCACACTCGTTTTGGGCCTCGAGGGTCCATATAAGGGACGATATGTATGATTTCGATAAATGAATAGTAATTTACATAAATTAATTGAAAATGTGTTGAATGTTTCGGTAATACTCTGAACCCTATTCCGACGATGGATATGAGTTAGGGGTGTTACACTCAATACATGCAGGATCAATACAGATCATATAACAAGACGCTCACAAAGAGCTACGATATGTCCGCAACACATGTAGGATCAATACTGATTGGTATACTCGCAAGAACCATACAACAGGAAGCTACAGAGGGCTTATAACGGGATGCTCATAAGAGCTATGGTGTGTCCGCAGCATATGCAGGGATCACAACCATTTCGGGAACCTTGTATACAGTAGAATTTCATTTATTCAAACGGGACTTATTATTTATCGGGTATTATCGGATGTGTGATCAATTTCATACATATGTCATTTATATAATTTACATATACAACATTCAATTCAAATATATAAATATACGCAATTCAGTTACACGAACTTACCTAGCTAAATTGTAGAAATACGAAGATTTAGAGGCATTTTAGTAATTTTCTATTTTCCTTGATTTTCCACCCGATCTTGATCTAAATTAATAGTTTCATTCAATTTATTAATTTAGACAATAAAACAATTCATTTCCTGCAATTTGGTCATTTTTACAAAATTACCTCTAAAGTTTTACTTTTATTCAATTTAGTCCCTAAACTCAAAACATGTAAATTAACCATTTTTAATACAAATTCAAGCTATCCAAATATTCATGGCATCTAATACAGCCCCGTTTTGCAATAATTTCACAACCCTTGTGTTTTTACTATTTCAACAATTTAGTCCCTAATCGAGAAATTCATCAAAATTACTTAACAAAATACTTTTAATTAACAACTAATATCTCAAATTCATCATTTAACATCAAAAATCATATATATTCATCAATAGAAACATTCAAAATCTTTAACAGTTTCAAAATCGAAGGTACAAGTTAATTAGACCTAATTGTAACGATCTCAAAAACATAAAAATTATTGAAAACGGGGCTAAATTGAACTTACCTGCAGCAAAAATATGAAAACTAGCTTAAACTCTCTCCCATGTCCATTTTGAACCGAAACTTGGAGAAGAAAGTGTATGGAAAGCTTTAAATCAAATTTGTTTCATTTTAATTTCCATTAAATTACAATTTTACCATTGTTTCTTTTTATTTTATTATTTTCCATGCTTATGCCACATCATCATTTTAGTTTAGGTGTATTTGCTTCTTAATTCCTTCCTCTTTTGTTAATCAAGCCATTTAATCTCTTAAATATTATAATTAGCAAGTTTTACAGTTTTTTAATTTAGTCCTTTTTCATTAATTAATTATAGAAATGTTAAAATTTTTCAACGAAACTTTAATATCACCTTATTGACACTCCGTAAATATTTATAAAATTATTTACGGCTCAATTTAGAGAAATGAGGTCCCAATACCTCATTTTCCAAAACCATTTAACTAGAGTTTTATCACTCAAATCTAATAATTCATTATAAGACATAAATTATTAATTCAAAAATATTTTTAAAACCATATTTGACTCGTAAATATTAAATAATAAAATTTACGAGCTTACTCGCTGGATTTGGTGGTCTCGAACCACTGTTTTCGACACCACTAAAAATCGGCTATTACAGGTTTGATTGATGGTTGTTGCATAGCTTGGAACTCAAGAATTTGAATATGAAATGACTTGTGTTTGAAGGTGAATTTAGGCACACATGGCATGTAACATGATATGCCACACGGCTGTGTGCTCCATACGGTTGTTTGACATGACCGTGTATTCTATTTAATATTGGTGTAGGTTTTTCCCACATAGCCTGAAGACACGGTTGTGTGACCCTATTTTTGTATTGTATATGGTCTGAGAACATGGCGTGTAGAGTAGTCACAAGGCCACACTTGAGGCCACACAAGCTAGTCTCCTTCACACAACCGTTTGACCCCTATTTACACTTTTTACTCAAAATTTTGTAGAAGTTTCAATTTAATCCAAAATTTGTTATGGTTTGTTTTAAATGTTTCATAGGCTCGATTTAATGTCTGTTTTCATATATATGCTATAAATGTTAATTGATTATGAATATTTGATATTTAAATTTAATTTTAAGTAGTAGAAGCCAATTATTGAATTTTTTATCTATCGTAATACTCTGTAACTTTAATCCGATGACAGAGATAGGTTAGAGGTGTTACAGGTGTTACACTATGGGACAACACCGCGACAGCGGTAAGGTCCTATAGGGCAACACCTCAAAAGAGGTCTAACAGGTAAGAGCATAGCTCAGCTATGGAAACCAACCAATACAATTCGTCGGGATAGTAAACACGAGGTAGTCCATTGGGACAGTAACCATGGGGTATGCCACTGGGACAAAAATCACAAGGTAGTCGCGGGGATAGTAAACACGAGAACTTCTACCAATACATTAAATATGGTGGTAAAGTGTGTGATACCATAGCCCAATTATGGCAGCATAGAGAGTCCACCAAGACATCAAATACGGGATAGTCTGAGCAGACGATAAATGCAGGTAGTCCACCAATACTGTGAATATGAAAAGTCATGGAAACTAGGAGAATTGTGAGTATTGGCAGGCAATAGCCAACCAACGAATTTGATAGAATCGCCAGAAAGGAACAAAGGTAATAGAAATGGGAAAAGTTTGCCTATTGGTAAATAAAAGGGCTAGTAAGGCGTATGGTTACGACCCAGTTAAGATTTGTTGGAGGAAAGATGCATCGTTAATGCCTTATGGATAAACAATAAAAGCAAATCTATTTATTGGCCGCAGGTAAGGATCCACCATTAAGAACTGCTAAGAAGCTTTGTATGCTAGTGAAAAACCTTGGGAGGTTATTGGAAGACTCACTCCCGACATAAGGCTCATTGAATCTATGGTTTGAGTAGGGAAGGTTAATTGTCTAACCCTAGATCAACAATTGGCAAAGTGGGGTTAGCTAAAATCCATCAACAAGAGGAGGCACTAAGAAGGTTAGTCCCAGTGACAGATATGTCTGTCAAGACTATTCCTCTATGAGGAAAATCTACTACGAGTATATCTGTCAAGGATTAGTTCCATGGGAAAACGTCCTACAATATGTAACACCCCTAACACCATGGGAAAATCTACTACAAGAAGGTTACGAAGCATTACAGCACAATCGAAAACATTTAAACAATTAAACATTTAAACATTCAATAATTTAAATCATGTCATAAATCATTCATAAACAAGCATATTGTCTTTACATCGAGCCCTCGAGGCCTTAAAAATATCTTAGAAGCAAATCGGGACTAATTTGAAACAATTCAAAAAGTTTAGGAAAAACTTGCAAAATTTGCGAAGCAGGGATCACACGGCCATGTGCCTCACACCGCTGAAACACATTCCCGTGTCTCAGGCCGTCTAACCTTTGAACTAGGGACACACGATCGTGTTTTAGCCTGTGTCCTCACCTGTATAAATCTCTGAGTAGAGTCACATATTGTAGGACGTGTATCCTAAAGAAATCATCAGATGACACACAGCCGTGTCACTAGGCTGTGTGTCACACACGACTGAGTCACACACCCGTGTCTCAGGCCGTGTCGACCCAAATTTACCTAAAATCAAGCCATTTCATATCCTAACCATGCATGAACATTTAGACCAATAATGCACACTTTCAAAGCACCAAAACCTCACCTAAACACACATATATATATCATTCCCAATAACCTAATTCAACTAACTAGTATGTAATTCAAAGGCACCACAATATATCAGGACATCAAGCATCAAAACATGTCAATATTGTACCAATTCATACATGATAACCTATTCAATTACTTACCTAAAACATACCACCTACTGATCCTTCTCAAACCAACAGTTGTACCAATATGCCATGGACATCCATTATCAAAAAGTGACTAAAAGTACTTACCCAAAACAAGCATTATAAATCCATTAAGCGTACATGAACATTAAAGCACAAACATATCAAGTTACCATTTACATATTCATCAAAAACACCATTATAGACCACCCTATACATGTTAATATTGCCATTTACAAACATAATAACCTAGTTCAAATATGAATTAAAACATGTCACAAGTAACCATTTTCAAACTATCATCAACATGCTAAGAGAACCATATCAACAAGCCCTTTAAAGCAACCAAACAACCTATCTTAGTAAAGCATTAAAGTGCACTAAATCAACTTAGCTTTCCAAAGATTATACATGTCAAAACTCAATTAACACATACACCAAAATACATTACAAATCACCCTATGCATGCCATTATAAACCTTGACCATAATACCCAAAAACTATCAATTTGACTGTTGGGTAGTGTGATAGATCTCCGACGAACTACCAACAAAATCGAGCTTCTAATGATCTAACTAAATTGCAGTAATGACTAATTACAGGGGCTATTTGATAATTTTCTCTTCGCCTTGATTTTCCACTCGTTCTTGATATGCATAGACCAATTTCTTGAGAAGCTTGAAGCTTTCCTAAACCCCTCCCATGGCTTTTGAACAGTGGAAATATGAAGATGGTAACCATTTCTCTTTCTTTCCACCTTAATTCCTTTTTAATTACTATTATTTTCATTATTTTATTTATCATTTTCAACAAAATTAAAACCATAATCATGCATTAACCGTCCACCCAACTATATTATGGTATAATTTCCTTTTTAAACCCTTAATTCATGGTTCTTTAGCCATTTAATACAACTAAGCTAATAGCGATTGACTTTTGTATCCTTTACAATTTAGTTCTTTTTCTTAAATTAACTATCTAAACATTAAAATTTTTTAACCAAATTTTAATGCGACCTTAATAACACTTCGTAGATATTTAATAAAATATTTACGGCTTGGTTTATAGAAATGAGGTCATAATACCTCATTTTCTAAAACCACTTAACTTTAGGGTTATACCACTTGAACCTAATTATTCATTCAAATAGCATAAATTTCCAATTCAAAATTTATTTTAATACCATACTTAACTCATAAGTATTAAATAATAACATTTACAAACTTACTCATAGGATTTGTGGCCCTGAAACCATTATTTTCGACACCATTGAAAAATGGGTTGTTACACAAGGGAGATCGGTAACTAGAATGGTAAACCAAATATCAATCTACTGGAAACTATAAGTCCAAAAGGTCTAGTTTAGACAAGCATATTTCATACTAAAAACCAAGGTATCGCAAAAAGGGAAGATTACAAAAAAGTAATCTGAAACAACTTTTCAACCTGAATGTAGGGTGAAATGAGATTTAGTCTGCCAGAATGGCGGGGGACCTCATTAGTTATCCCAATGGATAAAACGTGAGCAAGTACTTTGGGACTATAGCAAGAAAGGGAGTCTACTATGGACTAAATAGATTTGGAATGATCTTTAAAGGGAAGATACCCAAGGGATATTAGAGATAGGCCGAAGGACTACCTTATAAGCATATGGTGGAAGGAAGAATCTACACTAGGGATGAAAGAAAGAAAGAATGCATGTGAAGTAAGGAAAAAGTCTACAAATATGATGAGACATCTGAGGAACCATGCAAACTAGCCAAATAGTGCTAGGATTGACCAGGGGAAGATCGCTTAATGATCTACTCGCCCATAAATAGGTTTTAGGAGTGAATCAAAAGCCTCTACTTTGGGATTTTCTCGAAATGATCAGGGAATTAATCATAATTCGTTTCTTTTCATTTACTACCCCTGTAGAAAGGGACTATTCTTTAGTAACTCAGTAAAGAAACTTAGTAAGCTCTTTTGAACTTGTAAAATTTTTGCTTGTGCTTGCAAATCTCGTGGGTGATTAAGGAATTTAAAGAGGGACCAAGCTAGATCGTGTTGGACTAAATATCAATTCCAATTTGGTGTCATGCACATAGAAGGGGTACCTTTAGATTCTATGCCCAATGGTCGAATATAATGTAATCAAACAGTTCCCTTAAAGTTAGAAATTAGAAATAGTAAGTTGTATTCATTTAAGGCTCTAGTTGTAAGAATATTCATTAATGAGTAATGAATTCCATGCTTTAAAATAGTTAAGTTAGAAATTTTTTGTTAGAACCAGTCCAATTCAGTTGTGACACTTTGTACCCGGATTCGGCAATCGGGTTGGGTAAGGGTGTTACAATATATATAAACTAGTTACGCTTATTTTTCTTTGGTTTGGTTTGGATCATTTATTTTACTTGGAGATTGTCCTCACTTTTCATCTTTATCTTCTTCCGATCCTTTTGCAATTTATATTAAATCTTTAAGATATTTGTCTTAAGTGTTAGGCTGACTAAAGATGGAAACAACTACATACCTACTATATTACAAGTTCTATAAATATTATTACAAAACCTTAAATCAACATTGGAGCCTCCGTTGCCTAAAAAAGCACCTACGTTTGCTTTGGTGGCAACTACACCATGGTTTTTTTCTTGTTGAAAATAAAAAGAAACAAGTGTTGTGGACTAATTATAGAGAGGTCTCTAGCTTTAGTCAAAAGTCAAAAAATTTCCACCTATCAATCAATCAATCGGCTAATCTGCCACATCAATAATCCGTCAATGGATTATGGGGATTTTTAATGGTGGTGACAAATTTGAACAATAGTCTTAATTATAGTGACTAAATTAAGAAAAAAGTTTAGAGTGACCAAAATACAAGAAACGCTATTTTAGTCTGACCATGGGTGTAGTTTACCCTTATTTTAAATTATAGCACATTGAACGTTTATAAATACTTGGCTTGGCTAAACATTATAACGAAGGGAGATTTGAGTTTAATAAACTTGATCATGAGCCCTTTTTTTCAAGGTTGAGATATTCACCTTGCTTGTTTCCATGTTTACCATGTTTCTAGGTACAACTTATCTAAGGGTGTGATAGGGAGTTGCCTGATTACCTTTGTTACGAGCCACAAGTTGATTAGAGGTGGTGTAGGATAAAATTATTTGATTATCGTAGTTGCTAGTTACAAGTTGATTATAGGTAGTGAATGATAAGTTATCTTCTTTTTTTACAAAAAAAATAGTGTTCTTTTTTTTATTTACTAAACTTGAAGATTTAGGGTTTTATCACACCTTGAGTTATGATCAATATATCAATATCTCGCAAGTAGCATTAGAGAGGAAAGTTAAGGTTTTGAAAGTTTATGGAGATTTAGTTTTGGTTACTTATCAACTAAAAGGAGAGCGGGAAATAAGACATTAAATGTTTATTATGTATCAAAAATACATCAAAAAGCTAATTAAGCAATTTGAAAATATTCAATTTCAACATTTGTTGAAAGAAGAGAACAAATTGCAGATGCACTGCCAACCTTGCCAGCAAAAAGTCAATCTTTATGTGGAAATTTAGTTAATCAAGTTAGAAATTAAGGAACTGCTAGCTCATTGATTCCTTAGGCACTGAAGAAGATGCAAATGCACAACCTTGATATTACTACATAGTACAATACTTGAAGCTCCAAAAGTACCTTTAGAATGCATAAAAATGATAAAATATTTATCAAAATGTTATTCATGGGATTTTTCCTAAATGATAAGGTTCTATAAAGAAATGAGTAAAGACAAAATCCTATTGAAATGTGTGGATACCAATGGGGCTTAAAGAATACAAGAAGAGCTCCATAAGGGAAGTGGTCCTATCTTACCTAATGAAAATATAGTGTTTTAAAAAGGTTATACCTAGCCCATGAAAGGTATGTATTAGTGAATTCAGGAAACCCTTAGTTCTGGAAAGTTAAGGTAGTTGAGTTAGGCTATTAAGGTTGAACCACTCTAAATCTCTTGATCAAGTTTTCTTTAACCAATTCTTTCGAACTTTTTTAAACACTAATTCACCCCCTCTTCGTATCAAAGCTAGGTATCTAAAGACGGTTTAACCACTAAGAGAAAACATCCAAGAGAAGCTCGACTTATAAACAATGGAGATAAAAAAATCAAGAGCTATCCACAATGAAGTGTGTTTGATGGCTTTTGATCAAAATACAACCATGTTGAGAAAAGGCCACTCCACCATGAGACCTCTATTATTCAGTGGTGGCAATTACTCTTATTGGAAGACATGAATGAAGTTTGGAGGGTGATCACCAATGGGCCAAAAATTCTAAGAAAAAAAGGGGTGATTCCAATACGACAAATGATAAAGATGAATGGGATTAAGATGACATCAAGATGACACAAGTTAATGTAAAAATCATGCATAATATGTTTTGTGATTTGGCGTCAATAAGTACAATAAAGCCTCCTTGTGTAACAATGCTAGAGATATTTGTAACAAGCTTGAAGTTACTCATAAAGGCACAAGTAAGGTTAAAGAATCCAAAATAAGCCTCCTTGCTTTGTATTATGATTTGTTTGAGGTCAATCCGAATGAAAGAATTAATGATGTCTTATCACTTCTTTGACAACATCAACGAGCTTACGGCACTAAGGAAGAGTTGTCCAAACAAAGAGATGGTAAAAAAGATACTCAGCAGTCTTCCTGCGTCTTGGGAATAAAACTCACCACCATTGAAGAATATAAGGAATTATACAAACTATTATTGAATAAGCTTATGAAGATTAATCACAACACTCAAAAAACTAAGGAAGCTCTAAAGAAAGTGAGTGTGGCGTTCAAATCTAAAACTCATGATGATGATGATGAGGAGGAGGAGGAGGAGGAGGATGAGGAGAAATAGGGGATGGCCATGTTTTCTAGGAAATTCAATAAATTCATGAAGTTCAACCAAACTAAGAGATCTCAAAGAAAAGAATCCACCAAAAGAGAAACAAGCAAGAAAGAAAAAGACCTAATTATATGTTTTGAGTGCAAAAAGTTGTGTCACAAAAGAATGGGACATCCAAACAAAAAAAAGAAGGTAATAGTAAAGGAGAAAATGAAGTGGCCAACCTATATCTCATGGCTCTTGATGAGCCTAAGGTATCTTCTAACTCTAGTGATTTAAATATATGTTCTTTTGATGAGTTGAAATATGATTTTGATGAATTGAATACGGAATATGAAGTCATGAACTAAAAATATAGAAAAATTATTTCCAAACTTAAAAGAGGAAAATGAGCCATGGACCATAACTAAGAATGAGTTTGAAAAGAAGTTGAATGATATGCAAGTTCAATTTGATTATTTGAACAAAAAGAATATGAACTTGTATAACTAATTTTGAAATTTTTATATGGGGCATCAAAAACTAAATGACATGCTTGAAACTCAAAGAGCTTTCTTTGAGAAAGATGGGTTAGAATATAAAGGTTTTAAAAAAGAAACACAATTTAAAATTTCTTTGTCAAACTAAGTTTCATATATAATGTCTCCCTTTCTTGTACTTTTCTTTACAAAAAAGGTTACGATAGGTAAATTTTTCTTTTAAAGGAACTCACTTTTAAGGGTAAACTCACTAGGAGTGTATGGGTTCCAAAAGAAATTAGCTAGGGGTGGGATCAAATCGGTTCGGCTTTTTTAAACTGAACTGAGGTATTCGATTTTTCTATTTTTTTAAATCGAAACTGAGTTGGTGGACATAAGAAATCAATTTTTACCGAACCGTACTCAATTGGTTTAGGTTTTGGGTTTCCATATTGTTTTTGGGCTTTATTTAGACAAAATTGTGTTTGGATTTGGACTTTTCAACTTTAATTAGATAAAATTATATTTATTTTATATTTTTTAGACACTATGTGACAATTTAATTTTTTTTCAATTATATATAAAATATATACTAATATATTTATCTAAAAATAATTTGTAAAATCTATAATTGTAAATGTTTATTAAAAATATAATTAAACCTTGATTTAATCACTCTCAATCTTCAATGAACATAACCAAATGTTAAATTATTTGTATTTTATAATTCTTATTCAATGTTAGGTGGGAGTACTATTTTTTACACATGTTTTAGTATATGGTTAGCAATAAATTAATTCAATCGATAATATTTAGCCTCTCATGAATTATTTTTAGAAAAGAGAAGGAAAAAATTTTGCTTATTTTGAAGAGGTCTTGTTATTTACAAGAGTTATTACTCATCTTTCTAATTTCAAGTTTAAATTTGTACTAACTATTCATTATTCTATGGCTGAATATTATAATGCATACGTAATAAATAATTTTTTTCCTCATATTATTACACTAGTAATCAAACAAGACATTAATGTTTAATGACATAAAAAAAAAACCAAATTTCGAAATGTTAATAATGATAACAAAAATTTTAGAACTTTTAACAATAATGATAATAGAAAAAAGAACACAATAAACAATATGTGAAAAAAGTGATGAACACTTGAACTTTTGGAAGTTTTAATAACAATAATAAATAGTAATAAATTTGTGAGAGACTTGTTGGAAAAAATTCAGTTCAAAAACAATTTTCTTGCACAACGAAAAATTAAAATTTTAAAAATCGAGTCAGTTTTTTATATTTATAGCAATAAACTTTTTCCGAAATCGCACTTGTGTTTTTAGCTATACGGATCCTTGTCATTCTTGACTTTAAGTCGAATGACTTTCTCTGCTATTCTCGTACCACAAATTACTTCGAGTGTGCGCTTGAATGAATTCGAATCAAACACAAAACCAAAAGTTGTTTACTTTACTTTTAGTGGGAAAGCAAAAAACTCTCTCTTACTAAAATCGGTAGAATTGTTATTCCGAAAAAATGAAAATTATACTTAGAAAATGAATTCTCACTATTTTTGAGAAAAATAACAATATCTCAAAGTTGTATATATTTAGCCCAACCAGTGCCACCAATTAGGGAGAAGAAGTGAAACCCTTTTAGAATGAGTAGAAATCTATCTCAATAGAAAAACAAAATCCTAGTCCAACTAAAAAAAAGAGGGTGGCAACCCTAGTTAAATATACTTGGGTTTGTCGTCCCATGTATTAACATGAGGGGCTTTTGGGTCTCTCCCATATCAACCCAATTATGAGCGCTTCTTGGACTTTTAACCTAACATTTTATAATTCAATCCAACTCAATACATGTTTTTTTATTTTCTAAAATAATTATAAATTAATTTTAATTAATTAATTAATTTTCCAATTAAATAATTTTCTCAACTCAATTCTAATTCCATTAAAATCATGGTAACTTTACTGTAAAAAAAATTCATGAGAAAATATATTTAATATTTCTACATTCAACAGATTCATTACGATAAATTACTTTAGTTCCATTTCTAACTTAAATTAATTAATTAATTAATAATTCGAAAAATCATAAATTGTTTTTTCAGGTCATATCCATTTAGTGAGAAAACCACATTCATTTTCGAATGTTTCTCATTTCTCCAACTTTACCCTTTTTTATCCATTTTCATTTTCAATTTCAACAAGTTAGAGGAAGGACCGATTGAACATTTATTATTAGAGCTCAAATAATTTATAATTAATTTCCAACTTTTCACCTATTAATTATAAACTCATTTAGTCATGAAGTCATTCCACTACAGTATCCTGATTGAGCTCTCCCTAACAACATACCATTACAGAAGTAACTCAATCAGTGCCCATCCAGTGACATTGTCATAAGTGTGTTGCCCTTATAGGATATCCTTAATCTCTTTGGTATAAATTTGCTCTCCCAATATGATCCTATTTTATCTCATGATAGCCAATATGTTTTCCTTCATGAAAAGTCAATTACTATTAACTATCATTTACTTGTGTCTTGGGCTATGAATTCCACTATTATGAATGATACTACATACTGCAGAAGTTGTATACCAAACGCACCTGTCACACTCGATTTTCACTATGGTCCTAGATTGAAATGAGAGTTGGGAGTTAAGTGAATAAAATATTAAGTTGGCGGGCTCTACCAAAAAATTCAAAAATTTAAGTGGTTGGATTGTAAATATTTTTATTTCAATTCTAGTTCGATTAGATCAGAACCAACTGGTTCCAAATTGGGAAACACAATGATTGCTAATGGATGGCTACTGTGGACTATGGAGACCATACAAAATTAGGATATGTGTATGTGTGTGTGTGTGTGTGTGCGTGTGTGTGTGTGTGTGTGTGTGTGTGTGAAAGGAATTCTTCTTAATCAACTCATAATTTCCTTCTCGTTTGTAACGTCTTCTATAGTTGCTTCGAAGAGGAGGAGGTTATGGACACTCTACATGGGACGATGAAAATGAGGCTTGAGTTTGTTAAGAAGAGAATTCAGTAAGTTGGTAAGCTCTTAACTCTCTCTGTATTCGTGATCTAGAGGAAAGAGAAGTAAGAATTTCTAAAAAGCTTCGGTACAATATTGGATTCAAGGTTTTGAGGTTGGAATACCTTTGGTAACCCAAATATATATGGTTTTTATGTTTAGCTACCAGGACAAAGGACGCTCTGGTGTTTGGACAAGCTAAGCTGGCGAGGACAATGGATGTAAGGTGAGTTTTTGTACTCTACCTTTGAGTCGTTGATGAAAATTTTTTGCTTGAATTATTTGTGTTGTGCTTGTTCTGAGTTGTCTGAATCAACTGTTGTTTGTGATAATGTTGAATGAGTATTCTATGAATGCATAACCTTATGCAAGTGTCACGGGGCTAGGTCTTTTGTCTCGCGATTCGTGTGGCCTTAGGCGATCTATTCGTCCAAACTCGCCTAAGTCAGCCTATACTCAAGTAAGGATTCCTTTACAAGTCCTCCAAGGCATCAATTTGTATAGTGGAAGCAAACTTATGCTAAAGAAGCCACAAAAAAAACACATACAAGGTGTTTAAAGTAAATGCTCTTAGAATTCTCTTAATCACAAAGAATAATGAAACAATGAATGGAGTCAGTACAAATGAGGGGGAGGCTCTCTACTTATAGTTGAGCTCCCTCAAAATTGACAGTCAAGATACATTTACATCGACGAATGAGATTAACTATATCCCTTGATTTTAGGGATTTACAAGATATGATTTTAGGGAGCATTACTAGAGTTTATAGAATAATTTTATGTAATTCATGTCAATTACTATTCATATCTAAAACTAATCATATTGTCCCTTGAATGGACCTTTGAAACCCAATAAAAACATTGGAATCGAGTCAAGACTAAATCGGGAACTCAAAGAATTTATCGTGAAATTTCTATTTTTTTCCTAGATGCAGGGTACACACGCTCGTGTGGTCAAAGGACATGCCCGTGTGACCATAGGACACACCTATGTTGCATGCCATGTTCGACCCCGTGTAACTCTCTGACTTGTGCCACACGGCCAAGGCACACACCCATGTTCTAGGCCGTGTAGCACACACAGCTAAGACACACACCCGTTTCTTTGCCCGTGTGCTCAATTCTGAGCATTCCGTTTCTCAAATTTCAGTTGCAAGGGACACACGGCCAAACCACATGCCCATGTGCCAAGCCGTGTGTCACACACGATCAAGACACACTTCCATGTGTCTACTTGTGTGGACAAAATAAAGTCATTTCCTAACTTTATTTCTCACCCAAATTTGCCAATAACCTACACCAAAACTTACAAGTATATACCAGCCAATTCAAGCATTAAATTCAAGCCAATTATAACATCTAATATGATATTTTATCATATGCATTCTTGTTTATTTTCTTACCCTTGTTTAACTTATATGTTAAGCATAACTTGATCAACCATATTTAATATACTTATCACATAGGTATTTTTCATAATATAACCTTATAAATATACCAAAACAAATTATTACTAGCCATTCCAATAGCTATTTTACAAACCATATTTATATGACAACAATGCCCAAGTTACTTATACATGCCATTATACGAAAATAAGTTTACATACCAAAACAAGTTAGTGGATAGTGTGATGACTCCAACCTATCTCCAACCTTCGCAAGCTTCCAAGCATTATAAAACAGAGAAAATAAAACCTAGTAAGCATTTAATGCTTAGTAAGTTCATATAACAAAATTAAACTTACCAATCACATTCATTAATATTAGGCATACAATAACATACTTTCCATCAATTTGGCTAGTTGCCTAAACACATACACTTAATCAAGTAAGTTAGTCATGTAATTCATATGTATAATAAATAAACATGGATGAACTCATCATGTTTCACACTTTCAGGTATTTCAGAAGCAATAAAAACATAATTCTTTTAATCTCATAATTTCTCATATTAGGAGTTTTATCCATTGAATTATTGAAATAACGATGGATGCTTAAGTAGTACACACAAGGTGTACAAAACTATAAACCGTCAACTCATAATCAATGGTACCCATTAGGGCACATAATTAGGGAGCACACTCTCGAGCCACATATCAGCATGCTTAGATGAGGCATGTAACAGGACACTTATCTGGGCTAAACAGGAAACTCATAAGAGTTTTAATTAGGAAGCTCATAGAGCTTATAGATAACTCTGAAGAATTATTATCAGAGAGCATCGGATAAGGTAATAAGGAGTCCAAATGAGCCATGTCAGGAAGCTCATAAGAGCCTATATCAGGACACTCATGTAGAGCTATGTTTGTGTCCACAAAAAATGTTGGATCACAATTGATCGAATCGTGTAACAGGATGCTCACAGAGAGTTGCGGTAGTGTGCAACACATGCAGGATCACTACCAATTAGAATGCTCGCAAGAACTATAAAACAAGAAGCTCGAGAGGTCTTATAATAGGGTTGCTTGTCTGAGCTAAATCTTGTCAGCAACATATGCAGAATTACATTCACATACGGGAAATCACATGTATCCATCGATTTTCATTCTTCAACGGAACTTAACTTCTTTGTAACATTTTCAATCATGTAATCATTACATGTTATTTATAACATTCATAAAAATCACATAAACAAATACCACATTCAATTTAAACATATTATCATGCATAATTAAGTTACACGAACTTAACTCTATAATAGTTCGTATAAGAAAATCTACTAATCTGAAACTTTCTCTTTTCCTCAATCTAGCTTCGAATTTGAGTTATCTAGATCTATTTGAATAAATTTAATCATCAATTTAATACAATTCATATTCAATTATATTCAATTTACACACTAGGAAAATTACCATTTTACCCCTAAACTTTTATAAATTCCAATTTCGTCCTTAGGCTCGGAAAAGGAAATTCATGCAATTTAATCCTTATTCCAAGCCTAATCAAAATTTTAGTATAACTTTCGCAGCACATGTATTTCACAAAATTTAGAATTTTTCTATAACTTTTACAACTTTTCAATTTAGTCCCTAAATCATGTTTTCATCAAAATTCATTTTGTAAAAGTTGTTTATCTATCAACAATCTTTCATATTCTACCATAAATTTCAAATTTTCAGCATATTTAACCATGGAAAAATTTCTATTCTTTGATAATTTTTCAATTTAATCCCCCAAATAGATAGATTAGACTATACCGGTTTCAAAAATATAAAAATTACTAAAAACGGGATAAGAATACTTACCTAGTTAACCTTAATTAGTTTCTTCTCTCTCTCCTAGGGTTTTCTTGTATTTTGGGGATGAAGATGATAATAATATGATGATATTTCTTATTTATTAATTTATCATCTTTTAATTATTTTGATTTCCAATTTAGTCCTTGCCCTTTTTATAAATTTCCATGGGTGATTCATTAAAAATATCTACTAACTTTTCTTTAATGTCTAAATATCATATAAGGACCTCAAGTTTTGAATTCCATAGCTATTTGATCCTTCTAGCTACTAGAATCCAACTTTTGCATTTTATGCAATTTGGTCCTTTCCCTAATTAAACTCATAATCGGTAAAATTTTCTTATCAGAATTTTCATCTAACATTCCTATCGTAATACGGACCATGCAATAATATTAAAATAAATTTTCTTTCTGGCTCAGATTTGTGGTCCCGAAACCACTATTCCAATTTCACTGAAAATGGGCTGTTACATATGCTATATCAAATATAATATTTACAACATATGATTCTATCAACCTTTTAAGATTGGTTACCAAAATAGCCTAAGTTGCCAAATCTTCATTATCGGGCCAACTAGGCATCAATTTGATAGGCTTCTCCAATAGTTCTTTGAATCGGGCCAGTTCTCGTCGGCTAAATGTTCTCATCTAATTTATAGACCTCTATAGGGCACATCTTGTGCCATGGTCACGGGCTTTGCACTTTGGCCTGTGACATTCTCCTCCACTCATTCTTGTAACGCCCTCGTTGCGACTTTTGAATGGTACTGACTTGATTCACCTTGGAACTTTCTCGTTGCCTTGGTTTCCTCCCGACTTGTTTTGCAATCGAGTTGTCCCCTCTTTCAAAACCTTTGCCTCGGTTTTCGTCGCCTCTTAACTTGAACTATTACACTCGTTGGTACATCTTGTTGGCAAGAATTCTCCGCTCTAACTTGCCCTAATTTTGACTTGCTCCCTTTTGAATCGCCTCGATTCTCACACCTTGGCTTCGTATTACCCACAATTCCTTAGCCTCATTGCTTATGAACTTTAAAAGGTCCCCTATGTAATACCCTTTACCCGTACTCGAGACCGGTACAAGGTACAAGGCATTACCATATACAAACATGACATTCCCGAAAAATCACGACTATAAAATTTTGTTTCTGATTAAAACCAATCAAACATACTCATAATATCCCTATTATGGGCCTACGAGGCCCAAAATATGCATTAAGGATGGTACAGGACTAAACCGAGAACTATAGAAAATTTTAGTAAAATTTCTAAGGTTATGCCCCACACGCCCGTGTGGAGGTAAAGCACGCGCCCGTGTGCTTAGGGACACGCCCATGTGTCCTACCCGTATTGAATTATTTGGATTTATTTTTCACTTCGAACCTACAAGGGTTTTTACACGGCCAAGCACACGCCCGTGTCCCGCACACGGCCTAGACACGCACACTACCTAGACACGCCCGTGTCCGAAAACCTGGACATTCTGTTTATGACATCATCATTTATTTTGAGGCACACGGCCAAGGCACACATCCGTGTGCTAGGCCGTGTCTTCCACACGATTGAGACACACGGCCGTGGCTCTGCCCGTGTGTTTACTACCATGCAAACTGACCTAGAATTTTAGGTGTAGGGGACACATGGCCAGGCAACACGCCCATAGGGGTTGACCGTGTGTCACACAGCCTAGACACATGCCAGTGTGTCTGCCGTGTGTATACCCGTGTGGACCTTTTTGGGGCTATTTGCCAAGCCTTGGGTCACCCTCTAACATCTATACACATTTATAAATTTCAGTGGTATATAACATGACCTAATTATACTCTTAAACAACCTTGGCATATCTCATTGTATGTTAACCTCATCTCATCGATTTTATACATGCTAGATTATCCTCTTTGTATTAAGGATTACCACATCTTATAACACATTTAGACTTGGCTCATTTTATAACTCATTGCCAATTATGACCTAACCATCTCCTAGTGATTTGGCCACATTCCACATGTTCATTCATGATATACCACCTTTCACCATCACAAGAACATTTAAACACTAACATGCACAATTATTAGGTTACAACCTACATCAAAATGAGCCATATCTTATGGCCATATACAAAATGAATAGGTATATCATTCAAGCCTTTACATTGGCTAACCAATAACACATATAAAAAAATAACAAAAAACCTATACATGCCATTATAACAAAATAAAAGTATCTATATACCAAAGCAAGATAAGCTGATAGTGTAGACAATTCTCCTATCGTCTTCCAATCTTCACGAGTCCACGAGCTCTATAAAATAGGGAAAGGTAAGGGGGTAAGCATTAACATGCTTAGTAAGTCCGGCTAACAGGAAAGGTAAACTTACCAGTCATTTAACATGCAACCATAAAAGACATTCATGCCAACAGTCATAGTATAATTATCCTATGACATACACTCAACCATCATGTTAGACTCACATCAATACATTATCATATAAATCTTAGATGAGTTCATCAATTCAATATTTTCATTCTCGTTTCTCATTATAGTCCTATTGAATTTCTTGGAAATCTCGATGGGTAACCTGTTTACCGTCAAATCATGCTGTGACTATTTTGAATACACACTCTCGTGAACCTCACTCTTACGGCGAGATTACCAGTTCAGGTTAAATCCTTCATAACATAAATTCAAAGTGTATTGTCGGGATTACCATTCCAGGCTGAATCCCTTACAACGACAACTACTCCAATACGCTCGGATCTGAAATGCCAATCCAGGTTAATTTCAATCCTTAATCGTATTACCCATCTGGGCTAAACCACCATGCACATATATTCATCGAGAGGTTCGATCACTTAAGGAACACCCGTCTGGGCTGGATCCTTACTATACTAAGATCATCGGATTACCTGTCTGGGCTAAACCCCTTTCTGCAACACATGCAGGATCTCATGTCATGTAAATAAGAATTTACCCATCGAATCTCCCTTTTTCATTCAACCGGGACAATTTTCATCTTTTCCATTTTTCAGTACCACATCTCATGAATGGACATGAAATCAATATCTAAATTAACATACATTTAAGAATATGCATTTTTAATTATATTTAAATTTTACTTCAAGTTATACGAACTTACCTGGTAATTGCTTCGGTTTCGTATTTCGGTTATTCCAAAACCTTTCGTTTTCCATGATTGACCTCTGAAATTGGTTCCTTAGGGTCTATATCAGTAAAAATAAATTATTAATACCTCACATTGTTCATTTTCGGTCTAAAACTTATCCTAGGGCAAAATGACCATTTTGCCCCTAACCTTTTACACTTTTTACAATTTAGTCCTAAGGCTCGTATAATGAAATGCATGTGATTTCTTGGTTACCCAAGCTTAGCCAAACATTTTTCATGCTTATAGCAGCCCACACTCTACCTTCATTTCACATTTTTCTACCCATTTTCACAACTTTTACAATTTAGTCCTTTAAGCCATTTATATGAAAAACTACTTATTAAAAGTTGTTTATCACCCTTTGAACTCTTATATTCCTCCATAAGACATCAAAACACAAGCATCTCATGCATGGGTAATTTTCTAAACATGAACCCTGGTATGAAATATAGGTAGAAATAGAGAGAGCATGTTACGAGGATCTCAAAAATACAAAGAACATTAAAAACAGGGCTAGAGAGCACTTACTATTGAGCTTGAAATGTTGAAAACCCTAGCTTATGGAGCTCTAGAAACTTTAGCAGCTATAGGGAAGAAGATGGCTGATTTTAGATTTCTTTTTCCCTTTTTATTAAGTTTATTGCCAAATGACCAAAATGCCCTTCCTCACTAAACTTCCAAAATTTTCCATGCATGCCTATTTTTGTCCAAAAGCTTAGAAATTGGGAAATTTTCTATTTAAGGACCTTTAATTAATACTCTAAAGCAATTTCATACAAATTGCTTCTAGAACCCAAGTTTTGCAATTTATTCAATTTGGTCCCTAATTTCCAATTGGAGACCTTATACTTAGAATTTCTTTATGAAACTTTAACACATGCTTATTTTCATATCCTAGAACTTATAATAATCATAAAAAAAATATTTTAACGTCATATTTGTAGTCCCGAAACCACTATCTCGACTAGGCCCTATTTCAAGATGTTACATCCTATGACCTTGCCAAGCCAACAAGTTAGAATTCAGAACACTATCAAAGTATTCGCAATGTACCTTACTCCTAGAATTTACTCATCCTAGCTATTTCTGCATCACTTCTTTTTCCTTGAAGCCATATGAACAACCCACCTTTCCCAAAAGGGTCAACTCCACAATCAAATTTGCAGGCTTTATATCGATCTCTTGCACCACTAACACTTCCGAAAAGGCTTTCCTAGCATTTCATTCTATCGAGTCAATGTTCCTCTCATACGAAACATCCTCGACTAGTTGGATTGACGACAACACCTTTGTGCCAACCTTCATATCTTGATGCACCGGTATAACAATCTTTTATAACGGACCGGTGATAATATGAATTTAATTGGCCCATGGATACAGAGCTGCCTGAATCCTGTCAAGGAAGTTTAAGCCAAGCACATAATCGTAATCATCTAATTTGATTGCCTCAAATTCTTCCTTACCCTTCCATTCGCTGATTTGTAACTCCACAGTATGAACTACTCCCACAATTGGGGCCTCCTCTAAAATTACCATCTTAATTTTCCTATTCAATTTCTTAATCGAGAGACCAAGTTTCCCCACAACCTTTTCCTATATGAACAAGTCTGATTCTCCCATATCGATAAGAGCACTCCTCTTTTGACCTGCAATGTTGATGTCTACAAACATCAACCCTTCTCCACCATTCTTTTTCTTAGGAATGAGCACCATCTAATTGACCATCGATGTCTTTTTCTCAATAGGCTTCACTTCTTTCGTGTAACAACCCGGTTTTAGCTAAATCGGAACAATGGTTTCAGAACCACAAATTTGATTTTGGAAAATTATTTTAATATTATTTTTGGTGTTTATAGCATGATAGCATGTATGTGTGAAAATTTTGTGAGCTAATTTTATCATTTAATTGCTCAATTTGAGAAAAAGGACTAAATCGCATAAAATACAAAAGTTGCATACTATTTGTTTAAAGTGCTTAATTGTTATGATTTAATAAATAAAAGGTCCTTATGATGATAATAGACCATTGGTAGTGTTAATGGTCATTAATGGACATGAAATGGATGTTATAAATGTTTATTCATTAAGGTTAAAAATGTAATTCATTAAATAAAGGTTAATAAAATAAAAACAAAATCAAAGTGGTCTTGTTATCATCGTCTTAAAACCAATTATTAGGGCTAAGAAACACCATTGTTGTGTTCTTCATTCGTCCAAGCTTGCAAAGCTAACTAAGGTACTATTTTAGCTCGATTTTTTTATGATTTCTATGTTTTTGTAATCGTTACAGCTCAATCTAGCTAGCCCATACCTTTAATTTTGAATCTGTTAAATATTTTGAGAGTTTCCATTGATGATTTTATGTGTTCTTTGATGTTTTAAGATGAAATATGAAAGTTTGATGATAGTTTTACATGTTTTGTTAAGTGATTTTTGATGAAAATGCATAATAGGAATTAAATTGTGAAATGTGCAAATTATGTGGTTGAAATGTGAAATAGATGAAATTTTTGGGCTGCTAGGGACCTATATGTAATTCGACTAAGCTTGGGTTTATTGAAATTGTGTAAATTTTGTGTATTTGTGAAATAGGGACTAAATTGATTAAATGTGAAAGTTTAGGGGCTAAAGTGCAAATAGGCCTAAATGTATGGTTTGAACTAAATTGAATGAGTGGTTGATTAAAGAAGTTAATTTTGAATATATTTAGATCAAGAAAAGAGGAATCCAGAATTAGATTAGGGGAAAGGCAAGATTGTCGAGTAATTGACTCATTTCGCCGTTTTCATACTCGAGGTAAGTTTGTATATGGTAATTTCATTATAAAAGTATGTTAAAAGCTTTGATATTGCATAAAATGTGATTATGAGATTATGGATTATGTTCGAATTGTGAAAACGACTCTACGAATGCATTCGATGATAGAAACGAAAGGTGTGAAATCTCGGTTGAACTTTAGGAATAGATTTGGATACTAGTGTCTTGTTATTAGATGAAAAGATGAGTTGGCTTTGGGCCATGATATTAGCACTTCGGGTGTGAGTTATACCGATTTGGCTTTTGGTCATGATAATTGTTCTTCGAATAAGTTACATTGATTTGACTACGGGTCATGGTATAAGTACTTATCATATGAGACTATTAAGTATCCAAATTCTATTCTGAATAGTTCAACGGGTAAACGAATGATGTGGTTGAGAAAGAGGTTAGTACAAGGAGATACAAGTATGTACAAAACCTATTTGAGTATTAAATAGAGAAAGTTCAATGAGAGTATTAAATAGAGAAAGTTCAATGAGAAGGTATTTAATCGTATTTTAAGACATGAGAAAGGTT
This sequence comes from Gossypium longicalyx, assembly GCA_025698465.1. Classification (NCBI taxonomy): domain Eukaryota; kingdom Viridiplantae; phylum Streptophyta; class Magnoliopsida; order Malvales; family Malvaceae; genus Gossypium; species Gossypium longicalyx. The sequence continues at coordinate 53,408,308 of CM046995.1, forward strand.
TGTAGTTAATGTGAAATTGGTTTATTTACATTTATTTGATGAATTAAGTTATTTACATATGAGCTTACTATTTGAGTATTAAATAGAGAAAGTTCAATGAGAAGGTATCTAATCATATTTTAAGACATGAGAAAGGTTTGTAGTTAATGTGAAATTGGTTTATTTACATTTATTTGATGAATTAGTTATTTACATATGAGCTTACTAAGCTATGAAGCTTACTTCATGTTATTTTTCTATGTTTTTTAGTGAATCAAGGCTAGCTCAGATCCAAAAATCATCGGGAACATCATCACACTATTAGACATCTTTTGGTACTTTTGAGTTGTGTATTTATGGTATATGGCATGTATAGGCTAGATGTGGTATTTTGGTTGTGATTATAGCCATGAGAGTTGGCTTGTAAATAATGTTAATGTTGATGTGTGTTTGGCTAATAGAAATGGATTATTTTGACATGTATGGTATGAGCATGGTTAATTGAATTGTGGAGTTTAAATGTTTGAGAAATGTTTTGATGAAGTATGATTTTAGAAGTTAAGTTGATAAGTATTTGATTAGGTAAATGACATTGAATTGAGTATTGAAATTGGTTGAAATGGATATTGTACGAATTGTGCATTTGGTTGATGATTTTGGCTACCTAATTGAATGATGAAATGGTACCATTTTGATTGTTTGGGTGAGCATAAGTTGGGGTGGCAAATTGGCCTTGCAAATGGCCTATTTTTGTCCACACAGGCAGAGACAAGGGCGTATGTCTCAACCGTGTGTGACACATGGTCATGTTACACTGTCGTGTGTCCCCTAGTGATGTTATTAAAATGAAGTCAGTATGCTCCACACGGTCTCACACACGGGCGTGTGACTGGCTGTATGGTACAAGTCTTAGTACCCCGTAATTGGCAGACGGCCTAGCAAACAGGCGTGTGACTTGGCCGTGTTGCATAAGTTAGTATACCATACAGTTTTGGCACAGCCTAGCACATGGGCGTGTGTGGCCACTTCGAAGGGTACACGAGCTAGACATACAGGCATGTGGTTAGTTGTGTGACCCAAGCCAATATGTATGCCCTGTTTCCATACGGCCTGAAACACGGGCGTGTCTAGAGCCGTGTGAGGCACACAGCCTGTTCACACGGGCATGTGACCTCTATATGGTTGAAATTTTATTAAGTTTCCAAAATTCTCGTATGATATCGGTTTAGTCCCGAACCACTTCTAAAGAATGTTTAAATCCTCATAAGCCCTTATAAGGGACAATGTGATTGTGTTGAATGATTTATGAGAATGAATGCTTTACGGTTGATAAATGTCTACCTTACGTTGTGAATTGATCGGTAATACCTCGTAACCCTACTTCGGCGATGGATAGGGGTTAGAGGTGTTACATTTCAGCTCATCATTCCTCTTGATAACCGAAACTGAAGATACCTTTTGGTAGTCCCTCTTCATATGTAGTCCCTTACAAAGGTAGCATATCAACATTCTCCTCTTCTCTTTCAAGCTATTAGGTCTCCACTTTCCATTTCGTGGTTTCTCATTACCATTGTCACTCCTACTATCATTTCCATAATTACTATGTCACTCTTCATCTTCCTCATGGTACCCACCATTGCCCCTCTCATTGGGCTTGGAAGATTCAAACCTGTCTCTTCTCAGAACAAGTGCCACTAAGGACTCTGCTACTATCATGGCATTGGCAAGTTCCTGAACTTATCGATGTTGCAATTCTTGCTTCGCCCATGGTTTCAACCTATCCGTAAAGGAGAAAAATGCTTATTTCTAGCTCAAATTAGAAATCTGGAGCATGAGTTCACTGAACTCCCGCACATACTCCCTAACCCTCCCCCGTTGCATAAGTCGCCACTGTAACACCCCTCACCCATATCCGACGCTGGAATAGGGTTCGAGGCATTATCAGTATTTCATCTTTACAAACTTACTAAATCGGGTCACTAAACTCTACCCAAATTTAAAACCTTTCAAACATGTGCACCTTGTCCCTCACACAGGCCTTCGAGGCCGAAAACACACTTGGGGGTAGTACGGGACAAAACTAAAAACATTCGATGAACTTTGAGTACCTTAGAAAATTTTCCCTTACTTTGAAGTGCGACACGCCCGTGTGATGGGGCCATGTGGTCACACACGCCCGTGTAGCTTGAGACACGTCCGTGCCCTCTGCCTGTGTGCAACACTGACTTCCAACCTCATCATTCTGTTAAAAACACACGGCCAAGACACACGCCTGTGTGCTTAGCCCGTGTTCTATACTGACTTAAAAATTCAGGTGCAGAGGACGCATGGCCATACCACACACCCATGGGGGTGAGCCGTATGTCACACACGGCCTAAACACACGCCTGTGTGTCTACCCATGTGGACCTTATTAGGCTATTTTCCAAGCCTTAAGTCACCCTCTACCAACCAATTACACTTATAGATTACTATAGTGCATGTTTAGGCCAAATTATACATTTATAAATATGAAACTTTAATTAACCTCATTGCATGTGAACTTCATGTCATTGATTTCATACATACTAAGTTAATTCTCATCTTACATTTAAGGATTTCTATGTCCACTTGACATATTTAAGATTGGCTCATTTTTATAACTCATTGCCAATTATAACCAAGCCATCATATGTGAACATAAACATGCATAAATTTGTAGGTCATAGCCTACTTCAAAATAAGTCAATTTCCATGGCCATATACAAAAAGATAAGCATAACTTTACATGCCTTCATCTTGGCAAACCCAATGACACATATAACCAAATATTCAAAGTTCTATACATGCCATTGAACAACACATAAATGTCTATATACCAAAGCTGAACTAGTTGATAGTGTGTTGATTCTCCAACAGTCTTCCAATCTTTATGAGTCCTCGAACTCTGTAAGACAGGGGAAAGAGAGGGGTAAGCATTTACATGCTTAGTAAGCTCGAATAACTAGAAAGTAAACTTACCGATTATTTAGCATACATCCTTATTAGATAATAAAACCAACAATATGAAAATGGTTTCCCTATCACATGCACTCAATCAATGAGTTAGTCACATAATAAAACACCATGCAACTTATCTTAGATGAGCTCATCATTCAACATGTCATTTATACCTATACTTCGTTTTAGTCCCGTTGAGTTTTTAGGAAATCTCGATGGATTATCCAATCACCGTCAATTCATACAGATGATCATTTCAGTATGCACTCCCGCGAACCTCACATCTTACAGCGGGATTACCAGTCCAGGCTAAATCTCCTGTAATATAAACTCATATGGTGATGTTGGGATTACCAGTCCAGGGTAAATCCCTTATAACGACAAACACCCCTAATGAGCTCGAATCTGAATTACCAGTCTAGGTTAAATTCAGACTCTAATCGGATTACCCGTCCGGGCTAAATCCATAATGCACACATATTCTTCGAGAGGATCGATCATCCAAGGAACACCCGTTTGGGCTAGATCCTTTCTATATTTGAGATCAACGGATTACCCGTCTGGACTAAATCCTTTCTGCAACACATGTAGGATCTCAATTCACATGTCAATCATGGTTTATCCATCGAATTCCCTTTTTAACCTCAACCAAGACATTATCCATCGAATCATTATCAAAGATGCATTCCATGTATTTTCATGCCATCAACAATGCAACTATCATGCATTCATACATCATACAATTATGCATATTATGAGTTTACTTTAAGTTATCCGAACTTACCTGGTACTCGTTTCGACAATGTGTTTCGGTTATTCCGAAACCTTTTGTTTTCCTCAGTCGACCTCTGAAATTTTTTCCTCGGGGTTTATAACAATAAAATTAAATCATTAACACCTCACATTGTACTATTTGAACTGAAATTTCACCTCAGGTCTAAATGACTATTTTGCCCCTAACTTTTCTCATTTTTACAATTTAGTCCCTAGGCTCGTATAACAAAACATATACAATTTCTATCTTACCCAAGCGTAGCCGAACACTTTTCCCTCTTATGGCAACCCACATTTTCCATTATTTTCACATTTCTACCGCATCTTTAATAACTTTTGTAAAAAGGTCCCTTTTAGGGGTTTTTCATGAAAATCACCTAGGAAAAGATGTTTAGCACATCTCCAACTTTCATATCCCTCCATAAACCATCAAAATACAAGTAACTCATGGATGGGTAAATTTTTAAACATGAACCCTAGCATGAAATATGGGTAGAAATGGAGCGAGTAACCTACGGGATTTCAAAAATACAAAGAACATTAAAAACGGGGCTTGGGAGCACTTACTATTGAGCTTGAGAATGTTGAAAACCCTAGCTATGGAATCCCTTGAATTTTCGACAGCATGGAGAAGAAAATGAGCTGATTTTGGTTCATTTTTCCCATTTTATTTCATTAAAATGTCAAATGACCAAAATACCCTTAAGCCCTTTCTTTAAAATTTCATCCATGCAAGCCCATTTTTGTCCAAAAACTTAGAAATTGGGAAAATTTCTCTCCAAGACCTTATAATTTATAATCTAAAGCAATTTTGTACAAATTACTTCTAGAATCCAAGTTTTGCAATTTATTCAATTTAGTCTCTGATTTCCAATTGGACACCTTACTCAAAGAATTTCTTCATGAAATCTTAACACATGCATATTATCATATTCTAGACCTCATAATAATCATAAAATAAATATTTTTATGTCAGATTTGTGGTCCCAAAACCACTATTTCGACTAGACCCTATTTCGGGATGTTACAACTGCAACTTTGCTCGAGCTTCATCCTTGGCATACTCAGGGTAAAACTGTGCTTTGAACTCCTTTTGGAACTCCTCCCAAGTCCCAATCTCGATCCCACCATGTCTCACATCCGTGGACCTACGTCGCCACCATAACAAAGTAACATCAGTAAAATACATAGCAACAGTATTTACCTTGTGGCAGCATCCCCAATGCTTATCGCACGGAACTATTGCTCTATGGCCCAAAGAAAGTTGTCCACTTCACTTGTGGATCTTACCCCTTTAAACGCTTTCGGTTTGGGCACAACCATTCCATTACCCACGGCAGTCTTGAAAATTTTGAGCTCCCCTTTAAGCTCATCGATCTCTTCCTTCAAAGTTGTCACCATAGCCTTGAGAGTATCATCCTTCCCAGCTAGCTTATTTCTGAGGAATTAATAGTATCCCACACATATTCCCTGAGCTTCTCCTTTATGGATTGCAACCCATCAGCGATTCTATCATCGACTTCGTCGATCCTCTTTTTGATGTCCCCCATGGACTCCTCGAGAGTGACGACTCGACCCTCCAAAGCTAGCAATAAATCCCTTGACTGACTTAATTTTCTGGCCCTTCCACGGGTCTCCATTGACTCACTCTGACTAACAACTTCTTTCAACATCCCAATAGTGCCTTCGAACCAATAGCTCGGATACCACTTGTCACGGGGCGAGATCTTTTATCTCACGATTCGTGCGGCCTTAGATGATCTGTTTGTCCAAACTCATTTAAGTCAGCCTTTACTCAACTGAAGATTCCTTTAAAAGTCCTCCAAGGCACCAATTTGTATAGCAGAAGTAAACTTATGTCAAAAGAAGCCACAAAGAAAAATAGAAAGCCACAGAAAAGAATGCACACAAAGTGTTTGAGTAAATGCTCTCAAAATTCTCTTATTCACAAAGAATAATGAAACAATGAATGGAGTCAGAACAAACGAGGGAGAGGCTCTCTATTTATAGTTGAGCTCCCCTCAAAACCAACGGTCAAGATACATTTACATCGATGGATGAGATTAATCATATCCCTTGATTTTAAGGATTTACAAGATATGCCATATCAAATCTAATATTTACAAGATATGATTTTATCAAATCTAATCTTTACAAGATATGATTTTATCAATCTTTAAAGATTAGTTACCAAAATAGCCTAAGTTGCCAAACCTTCATTATTAGGCCAACCAGGCTTCAATCTGACAGGCTTCTCTAACAGTTCTTTGAATCGGGCCACTTCTCATGGGCTAAACGTTCTCCATCTAATTGATAGACCTCCATGGGGTGCATCTTGTGCCATGGTCACGGGCTTTGCACTTTGGCTCGTGACACAAGTATGTGAGTGTTTGTAAGTATGATTGTTGAATATCAAATGGTTATGACATGATGTTTTATTAAGTGGCGTATTGTATGTTATGTAATAAATACTTTGATTTATGTGAAATTCATGATTATATTATATGCGAAGCACGAAGGAAATTACCTTGACAAGGTAGATGAATATAAGAAAAATTGACGTGATGGAGGAATACGAATTATTATGGGATTCAAGGGAGTTTAGTGGCACCGTGGAATGGTTTACTATTTAAAGGGGCCATTGTATCCATGTTTAGAAGCCAATCAAAATGCCAATCAATAAGGGATTTTTCTTGAGGGCAACAAAATGTAGTCGCATATGAGTTTTGGTGAGAGTTTCGTGGTAATTATGGAGAGTATTTTATACTCATTTTTGTGAATGCCTTATGAGATTTAGGGTATTGTTTATTGGTTTACTCTTTAGAATTTTGAGCTTTGTATTCAGGGCTTTGGATAACTTTTAAGTTTATTTTCTCCATATTGTACTATAGTTTGTTTACTCATTTAGTGAAAAGTCGACACCTCCTTTGTTTGTGGTTTTTTCCTCTTTAAGGGTTTTCCACGTAAATTATTTGTGCTCGTTTCTCTCCACTTTTACTATCTCATTGTTTATATAGGTTGATCCTTAACAGGGTTCATTATTTGGTTTCATGCTTAGGACAAAAAGGTTTCGATTTAGGATTTAAAAAGGTTTACAAATTGATGAAAATGGAATGAGTGAGTTAGTTATTGAGTTATTAGATTTGTTGAGATTTTGGTTTTTGTTTGTGGAGACTTTGGTCTAATTAGTGATTTTCAATGAAATATTAGGAGAGCGATGAATAGTGAATGGATAAGATAATGGCCTTTCCTAGTGATAGGGGTTGTGTGCGAAACATAATTAGTTAGTATTTGATAGTGTGAGGAGGGTAAGAATAATAAAGTTATGAGATTTATGGAGTTTTGGAATAATTGATCCCAATGTACATTTATTTTTCATTTTTCTTGTGGTAAATTAAAAATAAAAGAAAAAATAAAGGAGATGAACTTGGAGAAAAATAAGTTTATGGGATTTTTTTCATTTTCATTTTCAATTTATTTTTAGGAATTTAAAAAATATGGCAATTAGGTTTTGTTAACATGTAATGTTATCTTTTCATTAAGATTATAATAATTGTTAATGAATAAATGTCCGATATAATAACCAAAATGTAAAATATCATTATTAACTACCAAAAAAAGAGTTTAATTGAAGTAACATATCAATAATATTCCTCGCCACACAAGCATGTAGCTTGTTTTATTTCACATTTATCATATCGAATAAACAATAATTCAATTTTAATTTAAAAATATTTACATATTAAAAACAAAAAAAACATGTTTTTTTTTCTAACAATAAATTACTGTGTTAAGAGGTTTTTCTTTTGATATGCAAAACTATTTTCAAATGGACAAGGACGTTGTACGTACAATGCTTTGAATTTTTTTTTTTTTAAGGCCAAAAAGGTTTACATAATTCTAGGTGAACTAAATTAGACTCAATGATTTTTGCTAAATATTTCAAGAATTGCTTTTTTAAGAAAATAAATTGTTATTTTACCTATAGAATAAGACTTTAAATCTTGAATTGAATTGTATTTAATAGTTATGTATCTTGACGATAAATTTTGACAGTTTATTTAAAATTTCAAAAAATTTAAAAGATTTAATGAAAATTTTCTAATAGCAATTCAAAGACTATAAGAATTTTCAAAATTTTTGGGCTCTCATGATCCGTTTCCGATTTTTATGATTCTAGAATCAAGTTAATTGAACATATTGACACATTCATGTTAATTTTTAATAGGGTAAATTACATCCAATGTCATTAAACTATTAATAAGTTTATGTTTTTGTTACTTAACTTCAAAAAGTCACAAAATGGTTATTGAACTATTCAAAATTTTTATTTAAGCCACTAAACTATTCAAAAGTTTTTATTCAAGTCACTGAGTTGTTAAGTTTCTTTTTAAAGCCCGACTAGTAAACTTCAAGTGACGATTTGTCAATCAGTACAGTAGATTAATACCCATCAACGAGTAGAAGAACATACCTTAGATCCAAGTCAATCTAACAGTCAGTATCAAAGATCGAAGAAGAAAGTTGTTTGAATTTTAGTTTGCAGATTCGTAATGTTCAAAGTTGTTCTAAGAAAAAAATGAATTGTAAAAGAGAAAAGAAATGAAAGTTTTCGATTGGTATAGACAGTACAGACAGAGAAGGTCATATAACAACATTTTTTTACTTAAATGAAAACTTTCGTATAGTGTAGTGACTATTTTGTAACTTTTTAAAGTTGAGTGACCAAAACGTAAATTTACTAATAGTTTAGTGACCTTGGGTGTAGTTTACTCTTTTTAATATTACAATAATATTTTTTTGAAAGTGTTACAAGTAGAGGTGTCCATGGGTCAGGTCGGGCCAAACTAAAATCTTAGGCTCGTTTGTTAGGTCCAACCCAAAATGAAAAATGAGCCTAAAATTTTGTCTAAACTCAGCCCAAATAAATTTACTAAAATTTGAGCCCAGTCTGCCTGTATTAAATGTTTCTATATTATTTTTTATATAATTTTTTAAAATATATAATACATCAAAAATACTAAAAAAATTAAAATAAATGTTTCTCAACAAATTGAAAATAAATTTTAAAAATATGTATACTTAAATAATACCAAGATAGGTGCAACTTAACAAGCAAATACCTCTAAAATAGTAACAAAATTAATAATAAAACAAGATTTATACAATATCTAAATAATAATAACAACAACATAATAGTGAAATGGTAGCAAAATGATGAGAAAACAACAAGAAAATAGCAGCAAAACAGTAAGAAAAACAACAATTTTTTTAATTTTTGCAAATTCAGGTTGGGCTGGGCTCAGGCCAAAAAATCCTTACTCAAGGTCCGACCCATTTTCTAAACGGGCCTTATTTTTTGTTCAAGCCCATTTTTTGTCTATATTTTACCCAAACCTTCCAACTTTTCAAGCGGGCCTTCGGGTGGCCTGACCCATGTACAGGTCTAGTTACAAATACAATACAAATACAAGTCCAAGTGACCACAAATATCAAACTGTTACAACACGGACTATAATAACAAAGTAGAATCAAACAATTAAAAGCAAAAATAGACTAAGAACTAAGTACAATCCAGAGTAAAGCCAACAAACTGAACTAATTGGATTGGACTAAAACCCACACTTCGCAACCACATATGGTGGAACTCAGAGTCTCATGTATATAATTGCGCATGGTGGGTCTCGAACATGAGTACTTAAGATCCAGGATCTTCACCTTTGTTATATTTTAACATGTTAATAGTTGAAGTTATAATTTTCATATATTATTAGGGTTGTATTTGATACATTAACAATGTACTTTTTTTTTTTATTTCATAAATAACTTTGAAATTTTGGCAGTCTCTTTTTTTTAAATGTTTATTTTTAAATATTTTACTATACTTTAATGAAACATTTGTCAACCCCTAATATTGTTTGTGAAGTTTAAAATTTTCACTAATAATGTATTATTTATTTATTTATTTTTGTGTCGTATTATCCTTTTATATAAAATTTAAATATTTTATTAATGTAGGGATATTGGTATGAAGTAACATGCTGAAATATTAAAGACATGGTAAATGCATAAACTAGAGAGGCTAATTTTAGATCAGATATCTCCATTTTCGAAAGCTATTAATCTGCGCCGAAAGTCGTTAAACCATGCTTCATACAATCATTACTGCATACCGTTGCTTTCTTATACAAAATCGTACTTTATAGTTTTATAAACTGCCTTCCATTAATGAACACACGTGGAGAGAATAAGGCCATGGCACTTCTTATAAAGTACTACACACATCTGGTGTCGGTATAATTTCGATCCACTTCCTTAAATTCCTGTATAATGTGACACTATCATTGTCACACCATCCTAGATACCCCTACTTCACATTAATTTTTTAAAATATGTTGCGATAATATGTCAAAATATGCCATTAATTCTACTTTTCAAAATTTTAGTCTAACCATTGACACCCTTGATAATTTTTATCAAAACTGGCTCAATGTTTGGAATGCTTATTGAGTGGTGACTATTATTAAAAATAATTAAATAAGATTAAATGTCAACATAGTTAATATTTATTGTTTAATAGAGTGAATTTGAAAATTTTTATAGTTATGCAATTGAAAACTTTTCTTTAAAATTGAACAACAAATGAATGTACTCTGATTAGTTAATCTCTGTGTTACAATTTGATTCTTTTCTATAATATAGGGATTAAATGATTTAATTAATAATAGAGAGACTAATTTGATCTCATCCTTGTAATAAAGGGACTTAACAAGTACGTTCTCCCTTTTCGGTTTATAAGTACTCTCCTTTTGAATATGATATGATTGCATGAGCATACCGGTTGTAAATATTTGATAAAAAATACAATTGGTGTAAATGATTGAACTAGAAAATTTAAATTGAAAAAGTACGAGTGTTGATACAAGTCTTAATAAGGGAGAAGCTAAGGAGGAGAATGTGGTGGTGCAAATGTGGTGATTCACCTAAACAAGTAGAGAGCCAAAGAAGTATAAGAGGAGGAAGAAGGTTGTTGTAAAGGCAAGGAAAGCTAGGAGTAAGGAGTAAGTGCTCAATGTTGCTAATGAGGAAGAAGATCCCTTTCTCATCGTCTTGGAAGATATTTATAGGAGATACCTCTTGTCTGGTAATGGTGAGGCAGGTTTTTATAAAGGAGTTGCCATCATCGAGTGTGTGAGGACGTACAAGGTGGGGTCCATTCTATTATTCATTTTGAGGCAGTATGAGGTGGTTATAATTAAGTGGATCCTAGTGGTCCTTGAAAAGAAGGCTTATATTGAAAAGCAAGTGACCAGGCCATGGTAAGTGAGAAACCTAATGAAAAGGGACGTTCCCTTAATTAACGAGTGATCTCACAGCAAGTGGCTAGTTTAGAGTTGACAATCGAGGACAACCCGGTGGACAGGAGGTGGAGAGCTGTCTTAAAGCATCCACCTGGTGTCTTGTAGGAGTTGCATGTGTCTAGCCCATTGAGGATATAACAATGAGATTTAATTATTTTAAAGTTTTTAAATCAATGGACTAAATTTCAAATTTCATTCAAATATAGGGACTGGCGGTATATTTTGACCAATTTGGATAAAGTATGACATTAATTTGCATCAACTTGCATAAAAGAGAATTTAAGTGCTTTTTTTGAACAAAATTTATACGTCTTGAAAACCTGCATCATGTTGCAAAGGTATCCTTAAGCTAATAAGATATAGTTCCAGCAATGACACCAATGGACTTCCGTTTTTTAATTATTATTTGATTGCATCAAATATTTTATTGAAAAACTGTTGTCGGCATGTTAGGTGGTGTTTTATGCTTGAAGCAAAATCATTTCTGAAAGCAATCTTTGCTTCTCATTCTGATTATAATATTAAATATTTCACTGTTATTTTATACTTTCTTTTGTTCTTTACATCTACCTGTCAACCTCTGCCATGTCAATTGGAGGTTTAAAACATGTACTAAAAAACACAAGAAAACAGAACAGCTCCAAAACAATATAAACAAACACTCACTTTATATGTACTTACAAATCGATGCATGTAGTTTACAAGTAACTCAAATCTACCCCCTACAAAGACCCACCAGAAGAAAATGATGCAAAATATGAGAAGGAAAATGGGGTTACTTACCCCTTTCTTTCCCTTCCCTAACAAGATTATAAATAAATATAAAAAAACATGACAAAAAAGAGCTTCCCAGTTCTATCTGTCTGAATAAACTATTGCTATGAATCTGGCACGGTAGTGTTTGTTGGATGGATCATACATTCCAGCTCTGCAGGCCAGCAAGTTTCTCACAACATACAAAAATGACAGCTTGACTTTTAGACTTCATTTTTAACACATACATTCACCCCCCAAAAACCATCCTTTTGTCCCCCCCTCTTTCCCCCTTCAAAAGGTGATGACTAGTTTGAAAACCCACAAAAATTTGGGATTACTTGGACCCTAGAACCTCCAAAATGACCATCATCGCCCAAGTTGGTGTTTTTTTTTTTTTTTTTCTTTTCTTTTCTTTTCTTTTCTAAGACTAGATTTGCAGTGGTTAAGCAACTCCAATTAAGCATTCTGCAATTAACTTAAAGAACAACAAAGAATAAACAACCATTACTTGTAACTTCACTATGATATGGATACAAAGAACTGTAGATTGTGATATACCGATTAGATTTCCGAGTGTGTTCTGATGAATGCAACTATATAGCAGCATCCCCATTACTCCTTACTCGAAGTTCGACACTCCTCAAATCACGAAGATGTTGTAAAATCTCTTTAAGTAGATAGATCCCTTTATCTCCTTTCCTCAAGGAGCTGATACAATGTTTTATAAACTCCCTATCTGCCTCGAGTGCTTGTAATCTTTCATAAACATGGTCCACTTCTTCCTCTATTGTGATCATTTTGTTCTCGAGTTCAGGTAACGTATGTTGCAAGGAAACAGAATCGAAACCGTTTTCATGTCCATTCAGTATCTTTTCTTCAGTTTCTGCATCGGTGGCATCAAAAAGTGGGAGAAGTCTCTTTGCCTTTGTAGCCATGGGAATTATTTTGTCTTGGTGATGCTTCCCATTCACTCCCTTGAAATGACCATTGGCAACCCCATTTGTTTCATGGCCGAAATTATGAATCTCATGGAAGCCATTACCATTGTCTTCGTACAAATACTCAACTGATTTTATATCCTCAAAATGTTGTTGTTCCTCTTCATCATTCAATGAAATCAATTGCTCTTCCAAGACCTTCAGTTGCTCTAGAATGGATAGCCTCTCCTCCTCGAAGTTAGCCAATGATTCCTCTAAATACAAAACTGCATCAGCAGGGGTATTCTGGTTAACATCCTCCCGAATTTGATGGTTCTCGAAGCTATCTTCTTCCTTTGATTCATGATTCAAATCAACTGATACTCCATCACTGTCCTCAGCATTACTGCAAGTCGCAGAACTTGCGCTTCGAATGCTGTCATCTTTCCTTCTTCTCAGCATCATCATTCTCTCTTTGGCTTCATGATCCTGCACCTTCTTGCGATATATCTCAAGTTCCTTTTCGAGCTCTGCCTTCTCTTTCTCCCTCTTGACCATAAGCTCATTCAGAATCTGCAAGGCTTCCTGGTCATACTCGGACTGTTCTTCCATCATCCTCTGGTACTGAACCGCTTCCATCTGCATTGCTGCTTTCTCTTCTTGAAGCCTATTTATCATTGCCATTGTCTGATTTGCAGCCACCGCAGAAGCACTCCTCTCTTCCTCAAGCTCTCTATACAATGCATTTAAAGCTTTCCTTTCAGTTTTTAATGCTGATTTCAACTTGTCAACAGTGAGTACCCCATCACCACCCTCAATGTCACTGAAAACACTTCCATCCAAGGAATCTTCGGTTCCGGATTCTTTTCTGTCAAGCAACAACAATTTCTTGTGCAACAGATGGAGACTGTCGATGGAAGTCGGTGTATCCGGAACTTTATCTTCCTCAATATCATTAAGCTCTGAAGATAATGATAGATGGTTTTTCATTGGTTGGTCACTAGTCTCACTCTCAAATGTTGCAGTTTTAAGCTGCTGCATTGTTTCTTCCTCAACATCCTTGAAGCCTAATGTAAAGGAATCCAAGATTAACAACACCTCAATAAACAAAATTCTTAAATTAAAAGACATTTTAAATTTGGAATTAAGGTTTACCACGACCAGCATCTGCATGTAATTCAGAACTGGTTGAGGGATCTCCTTGTGTGCATTCATATAAATGTTGCATTTGAATATCTTCAATTGTTTCCTTAAATTGCACAACATCTGTCCCTATTGATATTGCTGAAGAAATTGCAAAAAAACTTTAGTCTTTAATAGTTCAATAATAGGCATTTGGTAAAAAAATATATCAAATTGGATTAAGCAAGTACCTTGATTAACATCTAAATTGATTTCCTCTTCTCTTGTTGTGGCATTTGGTTGCACATCATCAGCCTCATTCAAGGGGGGCATATTTGCTTGAGTGGTAGCAACATGTTGATCATCTTCCTTCTCCATCAAATCTTGCTCCACTGCAGGAGTTGAAAAGCCCTCCTTGGCATTAGGCTCCATTGGTTCATCCACTGTATCAATGGTTTCCTCTTCACTCACATGGGGTGAAAGAGGTGACACTTTCTCCGCTGAACTGCAACCATTCTCCACAACCAACTCCACTGGTGTCCCAGGTTGCTGCAAATCAAAGTCCAAAATAACATCTCCAGTACCAGCAACATCTTCATCTTCCTCTGTGAACTTGTATATTTTTTGGCTTCTCATAGCAGTAGAATCCATCAATTCAACTGGAATCAAATGGCAGTCATCTCCCCCGATGTAAAACTCCAGATGCTTGTTCAGAATTTCAGGAGACTCCTCTTTGGCACAAGCGACTTGAGTTAACCCCTGGTCAGCCATTGACACAGTTAAGTCTCCTTCATCCACTGATGATTGATCTTTCTCTATAACCACATCGTCTTCATCTCCATTAGCAGCCACTTGGTTGCAATCAAAACTAGAAACAAAATATGAAAACTCCTCTTTTTCCACTTCCCTTTGTTCAATACCTTCATCATCAGAAATGATGCCAACTCTCTTGTTTTCTTCAATCATCTGTTCATCTTTATGATCATCAGCCACAAAATCTGATCTGATTCCATCTGAAGCATTACCCTCATCTGCAATAATGCCCTCAACTTTTTCTCCACCTTCAGTGATTAAATTTCCTTCCTGGGGATAATCCAAAACCTCCCAGGAAGGTTTAATCATGAAACAAGGAAGATTCCACTTTTTCTCCACCATGACACCACAACAAGAACACTTGAAATCCTCATCGCCGTTTTCCATCACTTCATCACCACCATTTTCCGACGGCGACGAGGACAAGCAATCCTCACACATATCTCGAGATTCAGAGAGTTTCCGATGATTTGAACAAAAACCCAATTTAGAAATCTCATTGGCATGATCATCACACACAAGATCTCTATATGATTTGTTGTACTTTGATGGCTCAAAGATATGATCAAGCCTAGAACACCAAAGGCAGGGCCTTTTAAGACCAAAGTAATCAGCAAACTTGATGATCAGATAAGAAAACAGTGAATTCAAAAGGAGGAGAACGATCAGAATCCATTCTAGTAAGACGTAGACAAGAATAAGAGTGATCCTATTAGTGTTTTTATGCAACATGGTAGCAAATTTGTTGGCTGCCATTAATGATGCTCTGTGTTTTCTGTTATGTACAGAGAAGAGAAAAGGGACAAAACAGAAACAAAAAAGAGAGAAGAAGTTGTTAGATAAGAAGAAGACGAAAGAGCTTATGATAAAAAGAGTTACGGAGAATGAAAAAGAAGTGAAATTGAAATGGTTTTTCAATAAGGGAGAGAAGAATCTGAATGTCTAAAGAAATGGGTAGTATATTTTTTCAGACTTGGAAATCATAAAAGGCGGTTTTGAATAGGAAAGTGACAGCCAAAGAAGACTGAAACCCTGAGGAAAATCAATTCATAGAAAACATTTTCCACAAAAACAAAAATAAAAACTAAAAAACATTGAAAAAGGTTTGAGTCAGAGTAAATAAAGGAATTTATTTTCCTTGGTTCTTTTTTTGACAGAATTAAGCAACTATTGGAATCTTAAACAACTAAACTGATATTTGTTTTAAGTGATAAATTTTCATTTAGCTTAAGCTTAAGGTTGATGCCAATGGATTAATGGAAGGGGTAGAGGTAGCCAGCTATGGCAGCCCCCACCCTTACAGTCCCTCCAGTCTGGTGTTGTTTTGTTTGGGACAAAGAAAATGGGAGGCCCCACCAACCTTACCAATGGGTTGGTGGAGACCACTCTCAAAGTTAAAAGTGGGCTCCACTTAGGACAGGTTGCTGCTGCTTCATGTTCTTCCTGCTCCTTTTAACTCTGTTTTTCATGTACACTATTTATCCTTTTTATCTCTGCCATCCTATTCCTTTGTGTGAGAAAAGAAATACACTCTTGAATTTCTGTTTCTAGCTTTGGATTCCTTATACTTGCTCTTCTTTTCTTTTTCTTTTTTTTTTTTTTTCAAAATTTACAAGTATATTTACCAATACTGCTATATACTAGATATTTTATCAACTACATATGAATAATAAAAAGTAAAATGCATAAAAATATTAAAATAAAATTTTAATTAAATGGTAAATTAAAATTTTATTAATATATTTAGTTTGTATAATTTTATTGAGTTTTTTAAAAATAAAAACACTAAATTATCTTACAACCTATAATGAAATTAAGTTATTTTGATTCTCAACCTTCTGATTATCCTATTATTTTTCACATTCTCAAATATTGTAAAGATATCATAATATAGCATATAATCTTATTACCATGTATTCTTGAGATAATAATATTAAATTATAGACGTAAACTTAAATTTTAAATTAATTTAATAGTTATTTTTTATTACTTTGATCAATTTAATTTTTTAATCTCAAATAAAATTTAGTTATAACTAAAAAAACCTCTAACCCTCATTAAAAAAAATCTCTGTTTTCGTTAACAGTAAATTTCATACTTTTTCATGGAGTATTATAATTATAATTATAATTTATGATTTTTTTTCAACATTATATATTTACTTATTAGCAAACAATTTGTAATAAGAATTAGAATAATTTAATATAATCTTATGAAAATTGAGATTAAAATATAATAAAAAAAATATAACAAGAAGAATTTAATAAAATATGCTTTTAAATAACCTTATATGTCTATAAAGAAATATTTGAATATTATTTTCCATCTAAATACATTAAATAAAGTAGTGTAATATATTCAACATTTCATCCTATGTATAATTTCTTTTTTACGAATGCGAACTAAATTTTACAATATGATTTTGTTTACCCAAAGGTTATTGCACTTAAAAGAATAAGAGAAATATTATCCAAACTCTAACTGATCATTTAATTTAACGATTGAGGAATGTATTTTTATGTTAAGAAATCAGGCATGAATATCGAAAAGAGAAATAGTAATAAAAATCATGTGATTTATTTGTAGATTATTTTATTCTCAATTTCAGTTACCGTGATACGAATTTTAGAAACTTCCAATATAGATAAGAAAATGATCTGGATTTCAATAAAATAATGAATTAAAAAATAAATACATGTTTATTTACTAAAATATTATTATAAATTAAGATAATTATTTAAATAAAATTATCAATATTTATTTACATATTTTTTATTTAATTTGATTATGTTGATTATGCATGATAATACATTAAATATTACTTTTCAGGACAGTAACTTCACTTTTATTTTATATTTTTAACTTTGCCACAGATTTGCTTTAATCAAGCTTTAATATCTAAATTATGCCCCCACTGGCTTTTTAGGTCCTAAAATCCCAACCCCAAGTTAAAATTTTAATTAACCATTAAATATGATTTTTGTTCCCTCTTCCTCTACTTTAATTTGTATCATCAACCTTACATAATTTCCAGGCTATATAGGATTCCAGCTCAAAGGAAATTAATCTTACAATAAAGTACACTCAAACAAAATCCATTTTTTTAATAATCTTATAAAATGTAAGGGTTTTTTTTTTTTTTTTTAATGTGGAACTGTGTATCAACTTTGAAGAACATTGTTCAAAAAGTTGAGTACAACAATAAAAGATTTTTTTTTTTTTTTGAAAAAAAAATGTGAGAGAGCTTTCTAGTGTTTTTTTGACCAAAAGGGCGGTAAGAGGTGATCCCACAAAGTGGGCTGAAAAATTCTAGCAGACCCTCTCCTTTTGCAATCAAATACATAAGCTTTAAAGCATCATCTGGAATTTTTAAGAAAAATTTTTTAAAATAAATATCAGTCTTGTTTTTCGCATTAAATCCAGCTTATATAAAATATTTTGATTCGGTACAAGCTTAAACTCCCTTTTGATTTTTCTAGAATTAAGTGCCATTCCATTCTTTAATCCAAAATATATAATATTTGGCAAGAAAGTAATCAGGATTATAATAAATTTTCTGATTAAATTTTGATATTATAATGTATAATTTGGTAAAATTCAGTTATTTTAGTTTTTAAATTTTAAAATTTTAAATTTGACTTAAATGGTAGAATTTAATTCTTACAGTGAAAATGGAAGGTTTGTGTCCGACATATTCCGAGATATCAAAATGGGGTTGCGGGCCACATGATTAAATATGTTGATACAAGGGACTCTTTGCTCTATTTATTTACAATTGCACCGGTTTTTGTTAAAAATTTGTTGGATGAAAATCTTAATGGGTCTAGATCCTTTCATTTATGAATTAGTTGTTGTAATTGCCAAGTGCTGTCTCTTTTTTACCCAAAAAAATAAGTTGTAGATTTAATTTATCTTTTATCTTTTTATTATTTTTAACACATTTTCTTAATATTAAAATTTTAGTCCTAACTCAAAAAGTAGGTATTAAATTCATTAATTAAAATAATATGAATTTTTTGAGAATTTTATATAAAAATAATACGTTGATATCAGTTACATATGTTATAATATTTATAGTGTAAAATTTTAAAAATAAAAGAATTTAACATAATAAATTTAACTTCAAAAAATATAAAAACTAATAAAGATTCTAACTAAGTACTGATAACTAAAATTATTAAAAAAGAATTTAACATAAATTATAGATATGATTATAAAAATTGGAAAGGGTAAAAAAAATATTTTCATGGCGTATTGAATGGAAGTGAGGGATGGTTTGGGACATCATTCCACACGGTTGGCGAGGTTACTTTCACATTATTATCATCAAAGAAAACGTCAAACTGTATTTGGCTTAATCATTCAATTCAACAATGACAACCAATGAAATATAGTAATTATTGTATTTCTTAAGCATTGTTTTAATTAGATCAGGGGGCCATATATTTAATATTAAAACCCAGAACTACAAGCCATCAAGGCTTAACGATAGCAGTAAAAATGGGTCACAATATGATCAATAAATTTCAATTACATCTCTGTCAAATCAGATTAAAGTAAAATAGAGAATAATTAACTTCAATTTTAGTAAACAAATTAATGCATTTGTTCAATTTGGTTTCCCATATTAGAATGTTGCAAAAATGGAGCGAATTAAAGGGAAGTTGGTAGAGGCTGAAATGCATACAATTAAATTAGATTGTATGATTCAGCCCTAGTTGAAATGTCCAAATCTTTAACTTAATTCCCTTGGATTTTTCTGGATTTCTCCCCCTTTTTTTTTTTTTTGGTTTTATATTCCAAGTATCAAACAACGTGAATTTTGAAGCAATTTCGAAATCATATAAATGATGGCTAAAATTGACTGGAAAACAGTTTCCGATTTTAATAAAACAACAGTGCTCTAGCTCATGGATCATCCTTAATTTAATATAAGTATATTGCAAAAAAATAATTCATAATTTAAAATATGCAATTTCAAATGCGTTTAAGTGTTTAGTATTCTTTATTTTCAAAATTAGATATTGTATAAAAAAAATTAATCCATCAAGGAGTTCTTTTGTTTACTTTTAATTAGGAGTTTTGTTTTTTTAAAAATGGTTCTTCTTTTTTTTTCTTGTCATATAAAAATTTAGGTGAGGGGGAGTTATTTCAATTTAACGTTAGGGTATGTTCTGTCTCACAAAAGTTTGAAATTACAAACTAGTCATCAAATAAGATTGATGTAAAACTTGAATCTTAGTATTGATTAAAGTATTAATAAATACTTAATCAACTGAATTAATTTACATTAAAAAAACTGGAAGAATTCTAGATAGTCATAAAAATGTTATAATGTGAGATATGAGTTTATAAAACTCCAAGTTGAAGATATGAAAAGAGGAAAAGAAAATCAAAGTCACAGGCGGGCTTGAATATATATATGTTCAGAAGACAAGAAAGTAGTAAAAAAAAGATATATTATTGGGAGCTGTTTATACAAGGAATTTGTTCCAAGGAAATTGTTAGAAAATAATGTAGAAACTGAGTGGCTCAAAATCGAAGAGGCAAACTTGCCTTCTCTTTTATGAACCATTGAGTCCTCTTATCTTAGACTAACTTTGGATGCCAATTTACTTTTAGTTGAATGTGTTTTACTTTGGACAAATGCTCAAATTAAGGTTTAACTTTTTAGAGGTTGCTTACATGATAATTAAAATTTTTAAAATGATTAAATAAGTGATTAATTTTTACAAAAGTACTTAAATAAGAATTTTTCACACACTTCAATTAAATTTGTAGAAAATATTAAATAAATGTTGACGTATATAGAATAAAACATATAACACCTTACCCTGTATTGCTTGAAAAGAAAAGGAAACAATGAAAACATAATTTGAATCTTGATATGTGACATTTGAAAAACTCTTATTTAAACATTTTAAAAAAAATTTGATCCTATTTAAAAAAAAAAAAAGTTAGCCTTTATTTGATTATTTTAAAATATTTGGCAGTTGAGCAGTTTTACAAAAATTAGATATTATATGATAATTTTTTAAAAGAATTAAGTAAGAATCCATACATTTAGCCTTTTTTATTTGAGTGGAGTTTTTCTACTGAAACCGCCAATGAGTTGATTGGCTTTCTTTTTGACAATTTTTTATGTAATGCTTCTTGTGTTTAGGTAATATGTTTTTTATTTTGGTTCAGAGTTTAGTGTGCAACTGTGATTTTATGTTTGTGGTATTCCATTTTAATGATCATAAACTCTGATAAAGTTATAATGTTTAATAAAAATTTAAAAACATAAATATACAGTACATAATAATGATCAAGATTCTTGATTTGTTGAAGTAATACTTCACCTCATTACAAAAAAAAAAAATTATTTATAAAAATATTTTATCATTTAATACAAGAATTAATTAAAATAATTATAAATATAAAATAACATTATTAAAATTTTATATGTTAAATATCATTAAAAATACTTAAAAAATAATTATCAGCACACTTGAACTTTAAAAATAATTATTTAAATAAAAATAAATAATTACATAAACAAGAAAAATAAAGAATAATATTATCATAAATATTATTATTCTATTAATAAAATTATGTTTAATTAAACATAATTTTAATAATATCCTAAATATCTAATAATTTAGAACTTATATTATAAATATTTTTTAGTCTAATATTTTTTATGATATTTTTTATCAGTGGTATAGTTGCACTTAAATTTAAACACATAATTCATTGTTGATTTTATTTTATTATTATAATGTTTAATCTCAATACTATAGTAATAACCTCACCAAAGATAATCATAATATTGGTTTTAAGTACATACCACGCGTGGACAAATGATAGATTAGATTGGTATTTGGTATTGTAAACTTTGGATTATATGATGAAATGGATAGTATAAGAAAAGCAATGTACACAAGGAAAACCAGGTGTTATAAGTTATAGGATACTGATGAGAACCGTAGAAGAAGTGCAATGCAAAAGATAGACAAAAATTAAAGAAGAAAATAAAAGAAACAAGGAAGAGTGATAGCAATGATGGTGAATGGAGAGCGCTTGGAAGAGGTGGGACTAAAACAAACACCTTTTTTCCGACAAACTTGAGAGCGCTTCGACAAGCTTGTTCCCTCTCTTCTCGATCGTCTCGCCTTGCCTCTTGTTTTTTTTTTCTTTAACATCATGTCGTTGCTGAAGCTTTCAATGGCCTCAAAGCTTTTGCACATGCCCATGGTCTCTTTGAAGGCGTTTATCGGTAGTAATAATGCATGCATGCATGCATGCATCTTCATTTCCATATTTCAGTTTTCTCCGAATTATCTATTAATCATCAGCTCCATATAAAAAATGAAAATTGCAATGCTTCCATGTTGCCTGTGGAAAGGTTTCCGAATTCTGCAAACCCTTCTCCTGATACCGATTCCATTAAAGCTGGCAATTGAGGTTTCAGTGTTCCCCAGCTGCTTGCCTTGGTTGCATGAAGAATATATGTAACCACAAACAGCAAATCAAATCCAAGATTGAAGGTCATTATTCACTCGCCTTCCTCGGAACCAAACTCCAGTCCTGTGCTTTAGCGATGAATGATGCATAAAGATCCCAACCAACTTTGTGGTTTCTTCTTATATTGGGCTGTTTTATTTTACTCTAGTTTTCCTCTTCTTCCGTGAGATTAAAATCAAACTCGCTGGAAAGATTAGTTACTATACTACCATCATTAAAATCAATGATGGAATATATATTTCGACACTATTAGTTATAACAGTAAAACGAAATAAAAAATGATTATTAAAAACATTAAATTAATTTATATAAGTAAAATAAATAATTTTATTTCATATTAAATAAAATATATATTAAATTTATACTTATATTAAATAATATTTTATTATTACTTATTTTAATTTTGATTAATTATTATTATTTTATTATTCACATACGTAAGATTAATTCATATAAATTTTATAATAATGAAATTTATGTATTTACTAAATTATCATAAAACTTAAACTTATATATTTTATATAATAAAAATAAAAATTAATAAAATCTTTTTTTATATATTTATTTTAAAGTGCGTATATATTAAATATTAAAATATATATGTTAAAACGATTTTATATTAGTTAATAATTAAAAATATGTTTATGATTATTAAATAACCATAAAAGTTATGTAATTTCATTAAATATATGAAATATATTAATTTTATATAAATAATAATTAAAGTTTATGATCATATATTAAATTTTATTATTATATTTAAATTTATAGTTATTATATAATATATGTATTTTAGTTTTTAAAAAGTAATATTTTATTAATAAAAAGAAGGAAGAAAAAAGGCAGAGAATATAAACTTCACCCACCCTCAACCGCAATATCTCATAACTGTCAACATAAACCCCATAAAAAGGTTAAAGTGGGAAAAGCTCATCTCATCGTAGAGGCCTTTTTCTAACTGGTGCATGAGCTCCCGTCTAAAATTCAGGTATTAGTGTGGTTGAAATGTTTTTCACTGGCAAACTCAATATCATCCAAAGGGGTGACTGGTGAGGTCGCACAAAAGCCAAGAAAAAAACTCACCTCCTTGGAGCCAAACGGGCATCCAAAGGGAGCAAATCAATAAGCAAGAAAACAGAAAAAAAAAAAAAAAGGGGTTAGAGGGGGTTGGAGTTTTACCTCCAAAGCACCCTCTGATGCTTATGTCAGAAATAGAACAGAGAATGGAATTTTAGATATGGAAATTATGCAAAAAGGATCACTTACGTGCTCTTGTGAATATTGCGTCTTATTTAAATGCCTCTGATTTCTGCCTACAGCTAAGTGGGCAGGTGCTCGGATATAATGCTTGGCTTCTTGAGCCATTCTACTTTTTCATTGTTGTTGGATCCTACATGCTTTTGGTGCTCTTTTGATTGAGCTGATTAAGGAAACCATAGAAGTTTCTTGAATTAAGTTAAAGAGGGTGCTTTGAGAGCGTTTAGTGCTCTAGTGCAGGAAGGAGCGTTGGTGCTCTTGTGCCTCGCAAGCCGACCTATTATGGGTTTGCAAGCCTTTAGTGGGGTTGTTTAGACGCGCTAGATTAAGACCCAAATAAGATGGATATTGACAAGTACATTTAATGATATATAACATAAAAAATTTTAATAAATGACTATATATTTATATAAATATTTTATTTAATTATTTTCAATTTCTGCTATATATATATTGCAATATAAATGATCACTTCAATGTGAGCAATTACA
This sequence comes from Gossypium longicalyx, assembly GCA_025698465.1. Classification (NCBI taxonomy): domain Eukaryota; kingdom Viridiplantae; phylum Streptophyta; class Magnoliopsida; order Malvales; family Malvaceae; genus Gossypium; species Gossypium longicalyx. The sequence continues at coordinate 53,432,266 of CM046995.1, forward strand.
AGATAGGCCAATATCCTTCTGTATTGGAAAACATTATTAAATGTAAAGACAATTTTGACACTGAAAACAACTCACAACTCACTACACATAATTGCACCTGAAAGCTCTAGTGAAAATTTGTTGGTATGTTCCACTAGGGTTGTATTCTGTTCAGGTTTTGTTAAAAAATTCAACTGAACCAATACATTCGATTTTTAATTTTAGAATAGTAATCAAAACCACATTGATTAAAAATTAAGAAATTCAAAATCGATAATTTTGATCTGGTTTAATTTGACAAAACAATCTTTGACCGTTTTGGATTTTACTTGTCAAAACAATTATTTTATTGTTTTGGGCTAAAAAAATCTAAAATTTTACATTTTTTTTTTATATTTATTTTCACAAAAAACATCATACATTTTTAAATTTGTTTATACATTTGTTAGATTAAGTGAACTAAATAGTGAAAGCAATCTTTTAATCATTCACAAGACCATTCAATTACTTTAAGATGAGTTACTAACTAATTGTTAAATGGAAAGTTAATATATATACAAAAATAAATAATTCATATATATTTATATGTATAATTATAACTGTGCAAGTATTCAACTAACATATTAACATAGCTAATCATTTACATACCTAACTGATTAGCCAAAAAGAAATTCCATCCATCAATTTTCTAATCTAAAATATACAAAAATAAAAATAAAAAATCATTTCAACTTTCATGAAGAGAAGGCATCAAGCTTCACAATCCTAATAATATATAAACAAAAATCTACCACCATAATCCTAGACAAAAAAGTTTCATGTCAGGTAACAAACATCAATCATCTAGACACTGCAAGAAAACAAAAACAAGTAACAATTTTAGTTAAAAGGAAGAAAAAAAAAACAAATAGCAACTTAAATTAAAAGCAAGTAGTACCACCAAAACCAAATTACCCAAAAAATAGTTATATCCTAATCTGGTTTAAACAAAAATGAACCATTTTTTTCAAGTGTCATCCATCATCATATTCCTAAATATACAAAAATAAATAGTAGCTTCAGTTACAAACAAACAATAGCTTCAGTTAAAAAGTTTAAATTAGTTGCACAAAAACCACTAGTCTTCAAGTCAGAATACATTTAACCTTGTAGGAGTTCAGCTTCAATTAAAAATTTTAAATTAGTTACAACTTTAATTACCTTATAGGAATTCATCTTCAAGTCAATCATCAATATATAGTCATCTTGGTTTCATTTAATTTTAAATCCTTCAAACCTATTACAAGTCAGAATACATTTACAAGTTAAAATATGTCTAAAAGTCAGAACATATTTACTAGCTTACCACTCTCAATATTTTCCATTTCTTCAATTTCTTCCTATTTCTAAACTGGTATAGACGGCGATCTTATCCAATTTTGAGCACAAATGAGGCACTCAACAATTTTTGGAGTTAAGGAACGGCAAAATGGATCAAGACACACGACCTCCAGTGGTGAATGAATATTTCTTCTTTACTAGATATTGATCTACCTCTACGAAAGTCAGGTAAATAATATCGCTGGGCTCTATATGGTCCAAGATAACCTTTCATTTGAAGATATCCAGAATCAACAAAATAATATTTTTCTACATGTCATAATATAACAAACAATTAATTCAAGAATTGGTTATTTTTTAAAATTATCAATTAAAGAACTTATACTTTATTATTTTTAAAAAAAGAAACAAATAAAATATATTACCATTTGGTGGGTGTGGAAATTTATATTTTGGATCTCGAATTGCATCAAAAAATATTCTAGTGTCATGTGCCGGTCCTTCCCATCCAACCATAACAAAGGTGAAACACATATTAAAAAAATACACTTCCATAACATTCTGAGTCGGGACACCTTTTCTTCTAATGTAGGGAATTTGTTCATTTGGCGGAAGAATAGTGACAATATGAGTACCATCAATTGCAACTATGCAATCCTAAACAAATAATCATATTAGTCACATGCATATTTTTAATCAACCAAAAATATTAAAATATAATAATAAAATATTAAGTTTTAACCTTAAAATGCGGCATATATCTAGAATCATTATGTATTTGTTCGAGTATTGAGCTAAAAAAATTATCTTCGGGTGCAATTAGATCAATAACCATCATTGAAACTTTCTCAAGCACAATTGCAAAGTATCAAATTATTGTTACTCCAGACCTTTGAATCTTTCTCGACATTGGGAAACTTTTTTTCAACATTTCACGAGAAAATATGTGCCTTGAAGTTTGCAATTTGTATCTTGTCTCCAAAACTTTCAACAAACTTATGAATACAATTTTAGACATCTTAAAATTAATCATACAATGTGATTCATGACTGTCATGGATCTCTCGGATCCATGCCTCACCTAACTATTTTGAATCCATGCATGGTTGCTTCAATATATACTTCTCATAACATAATTGCACAGAAGAAGATGCAATAACAAATAACCGGTTAAAACATTCCATGCGTTGTAAAATCTCTTTCTTTTCCCTTTCATCATCACTTTCATCACCACTGGAATTCTCAACTATCTCATCACCTGTGAACAAATTTTATATCCAAAATCAAACATAAACAACTATTGATAAAACTAGATTACACATAAATAATATAACACAAATTCAATATCCAAAAACCAAACATAAACAACTATTGATAAAACTAGTTTAGCATTGTTGTTTAGTCACATAGTAGATATCTCTAGACACTAGAAGACCAGAAAATTTTCAACTATCCTCCATTTTCTTCTTAAGCCACAAAGCTATAATCTTGGGATTAATTGATAAAAACATAATTCGCTTGTCCTTATTGAGTAATAATTTCAATGAGAAAAAAGTATAGCAAACTAGCTTCATGAACTTCCTCCGACATGCTATCAAGAACTTTGACTGCTTGTGGAATACCATATGGATCCATAACAAGAGTCAAACTAGATGTGGCTTAACTCATATTGTCAGTTGCACTGCATAATTTTTCTATTTGACTGGACAATCTTACAGCCCCTCCAATTTGCTTTGAGGATTTCTTCTTTCCAATTTTAAAATGTGAAGTTGATATCTCAAGTGTTTTCCTTTTTTGATCGTTTCCATCAATTTGAATATCATTTCAAATGTGAACATCATTTCTCGCATTTTCTTCCTCATTATTTTCAAGTATGTCATTGTCAACATCATCAAAAAATTCACTACGAAATGTACCAGAAGAAGGTGTCCATGCTTTATCATCTGTTGCAACTACCTCCATGAACATTTGGTCTAACATCCCTTGGAATTCAAGATCAATATTTGATGTTCTAAATTTTTTAGCTTTAGGCACAACCTACTTATAAAATGGTAGTTTAATAAAAGAAATTATCAATAACCTCATAAATTATAAAAAACAAAAATATCCAGAATTATTAATGTACCTTTAGCCTACTCTCCCACCAATCATTCGATGCATCAATGGTTCTTTTTATAGGATTCCACCCTAGACCTGTATCTTCGCCTTTAAGTTTCTTCCAAGCCTTCCATTCTTTTTTCAAGTTATCCCACCTAATTTTAAGTTGTTTTTGTGAATAAGTCTTGCTTGTTTCTTTCTCGAAGTTGGTCATTATTTTCAACCATCCATCTTTTGTGAAATGAGTACCAGATCTATTACCTTTCAATATCTCTTTAACACAAATATCACAACATATTTCTGTTAATCTCTTATCCCACATTGCTTTAACTTTTTCACCACTGACTTCAATCGCCAAAGTACTCATCTATTATGTATATGAACATATTCATTTTAGCCAATAAAACAATTAAGAAAATCAATGTCACATAAGTATATTTTTTACATGTTTGAAACTATTGAAAGGAACAATTGAAGATAACATGATTATTTCAAATGGTGGAAATGTGTATCAAAATCAAGATAGGATCTTAAGATATTTTTTTTTCTCAATCAAAACCAACTTTCCGAGACTGGAATAATAACCAAGAAAGAGATCACAACTAATAACAACATCAAACATAGTTAAAAAAGTTAGTATGAGTAATATTTTGTCAATTATTTCTTTACCTAATCATGAAATCCAAAAATAACAAATCAATGACCCCATCTAGTTTAATTATAACTGTAACAGCCCGGTTTAGGCCCTAGTCAGAATAGTGGTTTCGGGACCATAAATTCGAGTCAGAAAAATATTTTAATATTATTTTTTCATGCTTATAATATGTGAATTAATATGTGTGAAAGTTTCGTATAAAAATTTGATCGTTTGTGTGCCTAATTTTGATAAAAGGACTTAATCGCGTAAAATGTAAAAGAGGCTAGTTATTTGTTAAAAGTGCCTATTTGTTATGGCTTTTTAAAGCAAAGGTCCTTATGATGCAATTAGACCTTTTGAATTATGAATGGACATGCATGTACATGAGTTAGTGGTTTTTAAATGAGATTAAAAAGGCTAAATTGGTAATTTGTAAATAAAAGATTTATCAAACAAAACAAAAGTCAAAATTCATGCATTATCATCTTGGTTTGTCGAAGTTGAAAGGAAAAGAAAGCATAAAAGCTTGCTAGGTTCGACTATGGTTTTCGCTTAATTAAGGTATGTATTTTGTTTGGGTTTTTTATAATTTCTATATTTTTGTAACCGCTGTCAAGTGTTTTATCAAGCCCATGTCTCAATTTAGGAAATTTATGAAGATTTTGAGTTGAGCCATTGATGAAATTGTGAGCTTTGTGATGTTAATTGATGAAAAATGAAAGACATGTGTTAGATTAATATGTTTTGTATTTGAATTTTTGATAAATTTGAGTAATTTGGGCTAAATTGTGAAAATGAGATTTTGAGGGACTAAAATATGAAATAAATGAAATGTATGGGCATATATGGACTACATGAATATTTGGCCAAGTGTATGTATAAGGAAATTTTGTGTATTTTGTGATTTTGTTAATTAGGGACTAAAATGTCAAAATGTGATAATATGAGGGCTAATTTGTAAAATGCCCTAATTATATGTTTTTGAATTGAATTGAATGATTTGGTGAATAAAGGAGTTAAATTTGAAAGTGTATAGATTAAGAATCAAAGAAAATAAAATTAAATCGGGGAAAGTCAAAAGTAGTTGAATAGCAATTCGTTTCCGTTCATTCCTGTACGAGGTAAGTTGATATACAAATAAATGTGTTTTGAATTGAATTATTATTGGTTATATGTTATTGAATAGTGATGAATGGCTATTTGAGCTGGATATGAGAAATCCGAGAAAGTTCTGATAATATGATGACGTCTGAAAAGTCCCGTACGAACCATAGGAATAGTTTCCACATCTGAGACGTTGGGATCGATTTGAGATTTACGTGTAAGACAAAGTCTGGGACATCGGCATCATATTTGATTTCATTTAAGACCCTGTCTGGGATAGTGACATCAATATTTGAATACATATAAGACCACGTTTGGGGCGTTGGCATTGTACGAGCTTTTCGAGCTATCCATGTATCCTATTTGATTCTGTACGGTTCAACGGGCACTCTGAGAAACAAATGACTATGTGAACATGTATCCAATGCAGGTACATTTGAAATGTATATCATGTTTGAGAATGAAAGGTAGGTATATGTACATTTGTGGACATATAATATATGTATGAATTATCATGAGAATGACATGTGTTATATGTAAGAGATTTGTGATCAAATGAGCTATATGAGACATATGGATATGTGATTGTAATTTTTCCATGAGCTATAAGAATAAATTGGTTTAGAATTTGTGTTATGTGATAAGTTTATTTGTATATGGCTTACTAAGCTTTTGAAAGCTTACTTTGTATGCATTTAAAATTGTTTTGTAGATATCGAACCTACAGGGAGCTTGGGGATCGTCAAAAAACATCACCTCACTATCGAACTCTATTTTGGTACCTTTTGAAAATGTGAATATTGAAGTATGACATGCATAGGCTAAAAGTATTTGAATATGATTTGTGAAGTGTATATCATGCCATGTGATATGGCTTGATTAAGGTTGCTCTTTGGTTTAGTTTTTGGTTTATAAGTTATGTTAAGAAATGATATGTTTTGATGTGCGTAAATGGCCTAGAGAGAAATGACCAATTTGGTTAGTGAATTATGTGAATTAGTCATGGAAATGGTATAAATTTGATATGAGAATGGATCCGATAAAATTGGAATAACGATTATATGACATGAATGATGTATGTCTTGTGATTAAAATTGGTTAGAAATTATGGTGCAATTGATGTTTTGATTTTGGACTTGTAGAGATGACCATTAAGGGTGGCAAATTGGCTTTGCAAATAGCCTATTTTGTCCACATGGGCAGAGACACGGGCGTGTGTTTTAGCCATGTGCGACACACTGTTATGTTATATGGCCATGTGTCCTTTGGGGTAGTTTTACAATTTAAAGTCAGTCTCGAGTATAGCCTAGACACATGGATGTGTCTGGTGGCCGTGTGAGGCACACAGCCTTGGCACATGGGCATGTGTGGCCATTTCGAAGGGTACATGGGCTAGACACACAAGCGTGTGGTTAGTCGTGTGACCTAAGTCAGTTTTGACCAAGGCCAAGGCACATGGGCATGTCTCTGACCGTGTGGTATATGTCAGTATGTATGCCCTATTTTGCCACGGCCTAGACACACGAGCGTGTCTAATGCCGTGTGAGACACACGGTGTAACAGCTTGGTTTTGGGGCTAGTCGGAACAGTGGTTTCGGGACCACCAATCTGAGTCCAGAGAAAACATTTCATTATTTTTTTAGACTTATAATAAGTTTATATTAGTGCACGAAAAAATTGGTAAGTTGATTTTGACATTTATGAGGCCAATTGTGAAAAAGGACTAAATCGCATAAAGTGCAAAAGTCTTAAATTGATAGCTAAAGGTGTTAGTTTGTTATGGGTCTTAATTTGGGGGTCTTTAAAAGGAAATTAGACCCTATTGAGATAGCTTGTCTGGCCATGAGGGATAAAAATGTTAAAAAGTCAACATTTGGTAATTGATGACATCATGTATATTATAATAATACCCTAAGCCTAGCTATCATCTTTTTCTTTCATTCTTTCTCCACTACCACTGAAATTTTCAGCAAAGAAATGGGGTTTTAAGAGCTTGAAATTTCAGCAACTTTAAGCCTTCACAAGTAAGTGACTTTAATGGCTTTTCTTGAATTTTTTTGTACTTTTGTGACCCTTAAAGCATGAACTTTCAAATGAAGGTGCTATTTTGCAAAATGATTAAGAGTTTAGGATTTTTCCATGAAAGGAATTTTGATTTTTTACTGAGTTTTTATAGAAGAAAATAAGTCTTGGGTGTGTTATAAATAACTTTTGTGAAAGACGTTAGCATGAAAACACCTAAAAGGACTATTTTGCATAAGTTGTAAAATAGATGTTAAATATGTAAAATAGTGAGATTTTAGAGTTGCTATAAGAGTAAAAAGGGTTCAACTAAGTTTAAAATACGAAGAAATTTGATGAAAAGTAATTTTTGGGTCGAGGGGTAAAATGGTCATTTTGCAAAAGTCTAAGGGAAAAATGGTCATTTAGCCCAATTATGAATTGTTGAGTGCCTAGGTTGATAAAGTGACTAAATAAGTGCATTTTGTATTTTATAGATCAAGAAATACCGAATCTGAACCTAGACCTGGGGAAAGCCAAACAAATCGACTAAACCGTTTAGTCGCTACATTTTGTAACCCGAGGTAAGTTGTATGTAAATAATACAACTACATTGTTAATTTATGTGTTGAATTGTATTTGGATTAATATGGCATGAAATGCTTGATTTTGGAATTTAGAAAGTATGATGAAAATAGAGATAGTAGAGTTCCCGTTTGAACCTAGGAAATAAATTAGATATTCATGCCATGACACATGGGTTATTGTGAGCTAGTGTAAGACATGTTTGGGACATGCATCGGCCACATTATGAGAGCCAGTGTAAGACTGTGTTTGGGACATGGCATTGGAATCGGGACGAGTGCTAGTGTAAGACATGTCTGGGACATGCATCGGCCTCGAGACATAAGCAAGTGTAAGACACGTCTGGGACATGCATCAGCTACGAAATGATAGTTAGAGTAAGACCATGTCTAGGACGTGGTATTGACTTGAGATATGAGCCAGTGTAAGACCATGTTTGAGACATGGCATCGGATGTAACAGATCGATTTTGGGGCTAGTCAGAATAGTGATTTTGGAACCACTAAATCGGGGTCAAGGAAATTATTTTAAATATCATTTTATGTATTGTAGCATGATTAGGTGAGTACATAAAAACTTTGGCAAATTAATTTTAGCGATTGCTTGCTTAATTGAGAAAAAGTACTCAATCGCATAAAGTGCAAAAGTCCTATTTTGTTAGATAAGGCTGTCAATTAGCTAAAGAACCTAAATTGGGGGCTTTAAAGAGTAATTAAACCCTTAGAGAATAGGGTGGCCGGCCATAAGGGGACAAATTGATGGGAAAGTCAAAATTAGGTGGTGTTTTGGTCACCAATTTTGACTAGTTTTAAATAAAAATAAAACAAAAAGGCTTCATCTTTTTATTTCTTCTTCTTCAACCGATTTTCGTCTTCTAAAAGGGGGTTTTGAGAGCTCAAAATATCATCCATTAACATCTCTTACAAATAAGTCATTTATAAGGTTATTCTTGATGGTTTTTGTGTTTTTGGACTCCTTGTAGCATAAGCTTTCTATGAAGGGGATTATTTTGCAAAATGGTTGAGAGATTAGGGTTTTTCCATGAAAGCATATGTGTAGTTTCTTTTTTTGAAATTTTATGGAAGAATATGAGTATTGGATGTGTAATAAACAACTTTTATGAAGGGATTTTCATAAAAACCCTAATAGGGACTATTTTGCATAAGTTGAAAATTGTTGATAAATGTGAGAAATAATGGAAATTTTGGATTGCTTATAGTATAAAAAGTAATCAAATAGGCTTATAATATGAAGAAATTTGATAAAAATCAAATTTCTAGCATAGGGGTAAAATGGTCATTTTGTAAAAGTCTAGGGGCAAAATAGTCATTTTGCCCAGTAGTGAACTTAGCAGCTATTGTATTTGCATTGAAAATTTGATGGCATTATTTGTTTGGTTAAAAATGTCACATATTTACGGATCACAAGAGCTTGAAGTATATGATGACGTAGAAAGTCTTGAATTTGAGATGGCGCAGGTGGCTTGAGTTATTAAAAGATTATGATCTAGTTATTGATTATCATCCAGGAAAAGCTAATGTGGTTGCAGATGCTCTGAGGAGAAAATCCATGTTTGCCTTATGAGCAATGAATACTCGATTGTCGTTATCTGATGATGGTTCAATCATAGCTGAGTTAAAAAGCTAGATCGATGTTTCTACAGCAGATTTCTAAAGCTCAAAAAAATGATGATGAACTACGAACTAAACGGGTACAGTTTCAGATTAGGTATGATGATTGCTTGTTATTTAGAGGCAGAATATGTGTACAGAGGAATTCAGAACTTATACAGAAGATTTTGAATGAAGCTCATAATGGTACTATGACTGTTCATCTGGGAAGTAACAAAATGTACTATAATTTGAAAAAGATGTACTGTGGCCAGGAATGAAATGGGATATTTCTAAATTTGTATCTAAATGTTTGATATGTCAATAAGTTAAAGCTGAACATAAAGTGCCTTCGGATTATTACAGCCAGTAACAATACCAAAATGGAAACAAAAAAGAGTTACCATGGATTTTGCATCCGGATTACCTTATCTTTGAAAAAGAAAGATGATATTTGGGTAATTGTTGACCGTCGAACAAAATCTGCACACTTTATTACGATACGTATGAATTTTTCCTTGGATAGATTGGCTGAATTATATGTTTCTGATATTTTCAGACTGTATGGAATACCAGTCTCCATTATCTCCGATAGAGATTCTCGGTTTACATTTCGATTCTGGAGCAAATTGCAAGAAGCTCTAGTTACACAGTTACATTTCAGTACTGCATTTCATCCTCAGATTGATGGTCAATCTGAATGTGTAATACAGATTTTAGAAGATATGCTTCAGTGTTTTGTTTTTGAATTCGAAGGTAACTGGGAAAAATACCTACCTTTGATTGAATTTGCATATAATAATAGTTATCAGTCGAGCATTAAAATGGCACCATATGAGGCTCTATATGGTCATAAATGTAGAACTCTGTTGTACTGGACAGAGCTCACTAAGAAAAAGATACACGGAATTGATTTAGTCCGTGAGACTAAAGAAAAGGTAAAGGTGATTTAGGATAGTTTAAAAGTAGCCTCTGATCGTCAAAAGTCTTATGCTGATCTTAAACGAGAAGAAATAGAATTTTAGGTCGGTGACAAGGTATTCTTAAAAGTATCACCTTGGAAAAAAGTTCTCTAGTTTGGCCGTAAAGGAAAATTGAGTCCACGCTGCATCGGATCATATGAAATTAGTGAACGAATTGGACCTGTTGCATATAGATTTGCATTACCACCAGAACTTGACAGAATTTACAATGCTTTCCATGTGTGTATGTTATGACGGTATCGGTCAGATCCCTCACATATCATTTCTCCGACAGAAGTTGAAATTCAACCTGACATGACTTACAGTGAGTAACTAAATAAAATATTGGTACGTGAGACGAAAGAGTTAAAAAACAAAAATGTGGCTTTAGTAAAAGTTCTCTAGCAACGACATGGTATAGAAGAGGCTACCTGGGAACCAGAGGATACCATGAGAAAGCAATACCCAAACCTTTTTACTGGTAAGATTTTCAAGGACAAAATTTTTAAGTGGGGAGAGTTGTAACAACCCATTTTCAGTGAAATCGGAACAGTGGTTTTGGGACCACAAATCTGAGTCAGAAAAAAATTATTTTAAAATTATTGCATGGTCTGCATTATGATAGGAATGTTATATGAAAATTTTGATAACAAAATTTTACCGATTTCATGATCACTTATAGAAAGGACCAAATTGCAAAAAAAAAATACAAAGTTGAATTCTAGTAGCTAGAAGGATTAAATAGCTATGAAATTCAAAACTTGAGGTCCTTATATGGCAATTAGACCATTAAGAAAAAAGTTAGTAGATATTTATGATGAATCATCCATGGAAAATTCAAAAAAGAAAAGGACTAAATTGGAAGGTGGAAAAATTAATGAACGATAAATAAATTAAATAGAAATATCATAATATTATTATCATCTTCTTCCCCAAAAATACATGGAAACCCTAGGAAGGAGAAAGCAAGCTTTCTTGGTTTAATTGGGTAAGTAATATTGTCCCGTTTTTAGTAATTTTTATATTTCCGAGACCGGAATAGCTTAATTTATCTATTTTGGGGATTAATTTCTAAATATATCAAAGTATAGAAATTTTTCCATGGATGTAAATGCTAAAATTTTTAAATTTATGGTAGAAAATGAAAGGTTGTTGATAGATAAACAACTTTTGTAAAGTGAATTTTCACGAAATTGTGATTTAGGGACTAAATTGTAAAAATGTAAAATTCATGGAAAATTTCTAATTTTTAAGAAATATATGTGCTGTAAATATTATATGTAAAAATCTGTTAGGCTTGGAATAAGAATTAAATTGCAGGAATTTCATTTTCCGAGCCTAGGGACGAAATTATCATTTATTAAAAATATAGGGGCAAAATAGTAATTTTGCCTAAGATGTGAATTAAATTAAATTGAGTATGAAATGGATGAAATTGACATTAAATTCATTTATATAGATTCAGAAAGACCTAATACTGAGTTGGATCGAGGAAAACAAAAAGTTTCGGATTAGTAGATTCTCATATACGAACAAGTATCGAGATAAGTTCGTGTAACTAAATTGTGTACATTTATATGTTTGAATTAAATGTTGTATATGTGAATTGTATAATTGCCATGTATATGAAATTGATTGAATATCTGATAATGTCTGATAAATGTTAAGTCCAGTTTGAACAAATGAAAATCGATGGATACAAGTTTCCTATAATGGTTGTGGTCTTGCATATGTTGCAGACACGCCATAGCTCGAAAGAGCACCCGTATTAGTCTTCTCGAGTTTCCTGTATAAGGTTCTTATGAGCTTCCCGTTATAGCTCTTCAGAGTGTCCCGTTATAGCTCTTCGGAGTGTCCTGATAGGTTGTGATCCTACATGTGTTGTGGACACGCCTATGTAACACCCCTAACCCGTATCCGTAGCCGGAATAGGGTTACGAGGCATTACTGGACAATATAACATTTGTCAAATATTAAATATCACATCTCATTCATTCGCATTCGCAAAGTTCCTTAAATAGGTTCGGGACTAAACCGATCACATATAAAAATTTCTGAACACTTAGAAAAATTTCATGAAATCATAGGTCACATGCCCATATAAACAAACCGTGTGCCTCACACGACCACCAGACACGCCCGTGGCGTAGGCCATACGAAAACAAGGCATACATATTGACTTGTACCACACGACCGAAGACATGCCCGTGTGTCATGGCCGTGGGAAAACTAGGAAGGTTACTGACTTTGGTCACACGGTCGACCACACGCCCGTGTGTCTAGCCTGTGTACCCTTCGAAATGGCCGTGTGCTAGGCCATGTGCCATTTAGGGGGTATACTAACTTATGTCACATAGTTAGTCACACGCCTGTGTGTGAGTCTGTGTGACACACACGGCCAGTAGACACGCCCGCCTGTCCAGGCCATGTCAAACCTATAGGGTATACTGACTTAATTTGTAGGGTACCCCAGGGGACACACGACCGTGTAACATGACAGTTTGTCACACACGGCTGAGACACACGCCCGTGTCTCTGCCTGTGTGGATAGAAATAGGCTATTTGTAAAGCCAATTTGCCACCCTTTCCATAAACATACAAATCAACCAAAATAGCACTATTTCAATACATTTTTAGGCAACAAAAAACATGCCAAATCAATCACATATCAAGCTATATATATATATATATCATCAACCAATTCAACTACTAAATTCCATATACAATTATACCAAATCCATATACCAAATGTAACACCCCTCGCCTGTATCCGACTCCAGGATAGGGTTCGAGGCGTTACCAGTAATTCACCTTTACAAACTTACTCAATCGGGTTACTGAATTTTTGCTCGTGATTTAACACTTTTCAAACATCTGCACTTTGTCTCTTATACAGGCCTCCGAGGCCTAAAAACACTCCTAGGGGTAATACGGAACAAAACCGAAATTGTTCGATAGACTTGGGGCACTTTGGGAAATTTTTCCTTAGTTGAAGTGTAACACGCCCGTAGGGCTTAGAACACGCCCGTGTCCTTTTTCCAGTATGCAACACAGCCAAGGCACACGCCCGTGGGCTTAGCCCGTGTGCTACACTGATTTCAACCTCACCATTCTGTTAAATATACACGGCCAAGGCACACGCCCGTGTGCTTAGCCCGTGCTCTATGCTGACTTAAAATTTCAGGTGCTGGGGACACACGGTCAAAGCACACACCCATGGGAGTAGCCCGTGTGTCACACATGGCCTAGACACACGCCCATGTGTCTACCCATGTGAACCTTGTTAGGCTATATTCCAAGCCTAAAGTCACCCTCTATCAGCCAATTACACTTATAGATTACTATAATGCATATTTGGGCCAAATTATCCATTTGTAAATATGAAACTTTGATTAACCTCATTGCATATGAACCTCATGTCATTGGTTTCATACATGCTAAGTTAATTCTTATCTTGCATTTAATGATTTATATGTCTGCTTGACATATTGAGATTGGCTCGTTATTATAACTCATTGCCAATTATAACTAAGCCATCGTATATGAATATAAACATGCATACATTTGTAGGGCATAGCTTACTTCAAAATGAGCCAATTCACATAACCATATACAAAAAAAGAAAAACATAATTTTACATGCCTTCACTAGGAAAATCAAATGACATATATAACAAAATACTCAAAAATCCTATACATGCCATTGGACAAAATAGAAATGTCTTTATACGAAAGCTTGTCTAGTTGATAGTGTGTTGACTCTCTAATTGTCTTCCAATCCTTATGAGTCCTTGAGCTCTGAAAACTAGGGAAAAGAGAGGGGTAAGCATTTACATGCTTAGTAAGCCCATATAACTAGAAAGTAAACTTACCGATTATTTAACATACAACCATATTAGGCAATGACACCAACAAGCATAGGATAGTTTCCCTATCATATGCACTCAACCATTGAGTTAGTTACATATCAATGCACCATGTAATTCATCTTAGATAAGCTCATCATTTAACATATCATCTATACATATTCCTTGTGATTGTCCCGTTGAGTCTCTAGGAAATCTCGATGGATCATCCATTTCCATCAATTCGTACGAATGATCGTTTCAGTATGCACTCCTACGAACCTCACATCTTACGGTAGGATTACCAGTCCAGGCTAAATCCCCCGTAATATAAACTCATAAGGTGATGTCGGGATTACCAGTCTAGGCTAAATCCCTTATAACAACAAACACCCTTAATGAGCTCGGATCTGAATTACCAGTCCAGGCTAAATTCAGACCCTAATCAGATTACCCGTTCGGGCTAAATCCACAATGCACACATATTTTTCGGGAGGCTCGATCACTCAAGGAACACCAGTCCAAGCTAGATCATTTTTATACTTGAGATCTTCAGATTACCAGTCCAGACTAAATTCTTTTCTACAACACATGCAGGATCTCATGTCTCATGTAAATCACGGTTTATCCATCGAATTCCCTTTCCAACCTCAACCGAGACATTATCCAACAATTCATTATTAAAGATGCAATTCATGCATTCTCATGCCATCTACAATGCAATTATCATGCATTCACAAAACAAACAATTATGCATATTATAGGCTTACTTCGAGTTATCTGAACTTACCTGGTATTCGTTTTAGAGTTGTGTTTCGGTTATTCCGAAACCTTACGTTTACCTTGATTGACCTCCAGAATTGTTCCTCGAGGTCTATAACAACAAAATTATATCATTAATTCGCTACATTACACTTTTCAAGTTTAATTTCTACCCCGGTCCAAATGACCATTTTGCCTCTAACCTTTGGCATTTTTACTATTTAGTCCTTAAGCTCGTATAATGAAACACATGGAATTTCTATCTTACCCAAGCCTGACTGAACATTTTTCTCTCTTATGGCAGCCCACATGTTCCATTATTTTTTCATTTCTACCACACATTTTAAAACATTTGCAAAGTGGTCCCTACAAGGGCTTTTCATGAAAATCACTTAGGAAAAGATGTTTATCACACCTTGAACTTTCATACCCCTTCATAATCCACCAAAATACAAGCAACTCATGCATGGGTAATTTTTTAGACATGAACCCTAGCATGAAATATGGGTAGAAATGGAGAGAGTAAGCTACCAGGATTCCAAAAATATAAAAACCATTAAAAATGGGGCTTGGAAGCACTTACTATTGGGCTTGGCCTAGCACACGGCCTGGTACACGGGCATGTATGGCCATTTTTAGGGCACAAAAGCTAGCCACATGGTTTAGTCTCGAACCACCCCGAATGCATGTTTTGGGCCTCGTAGGCTCGTATTAGGGAAGATATGAATGTATTGATTGATAATTGTATAAAAATTGAAAATGTATGAGTAAATGTATGTGTAATTGTTGTATAAGTCCGGTAATGCTCTGTAACCCTATTTTGGCGTTGAATACGGATGAAGGGTGTTAGATATCCATCGATATTTCAATGATTCAACGGATAAAACTCTTGATATGAGAAAATATAAGAATTAAATGAATTATATCTTGAATATCCTTGAAATACCTGGAAATGGAATTATGATGAACTCATTTCTGCTTTCTTGATAATCATATAAAATTTTGTGGCCAACTTGTTAAGTGTGAGCATGTGCCTAGGCAATTGGCCATATAGTTTTAGATGCATGTGTGTATGCCAACTTTAAATGAATATGATTGGTAAGTTGATTTCCTGTTATACAAACGTACTAAGCATTTGAAATGCTTACTCAGTTTTTTTTCTTTGTTTTATAATGCTCGAAAGCTCGTAAAGGTTAGAGTCGATAGGAGCATCATCACACTATCTTTCAGCTCATTTTGGTATAAATAGAAAATTTATTTTGGTATAATTGCATGTATAGGCTAACTTGGCCAATGTTGACATGTAAATGGTTGCTTGTAATCTAACCATTGGAATGACTAGTAATTGTAACAGCTCGGTTGTAGCTAAATCAGAATAGTGGTTTCAGAACCATAAATCCAATGTCAAAAAATTGTTTTAATATTATTTTATGTGTTTACAGCACGATAGCATGTATGTGTGAAAATTTCGTGAGCTAATTTTATCGTTTAATAGCTCAATTTGAGAAAAATGACTAAATCGCATAAAATGCAAAAGTTATATTCTATTAGTTAAAGGTGTCAAATAGCTTTGACTTTTAAATATTATGGCCTTAAATGGTAATTAAACCATTTTAATTGTGAGTGCACAAAGATGGACATTAATATGATGATTTTAATGGTTTTTATTAAATGTTAATATAGTAATTTGGTTAATAAAGTATTAATAATAAAAAAAGACATTTTTATTCTCTCAGTATCTTCTAGCCGAATTTTGAAGAAGAAAAAGAAAGCTTCCATGTCCATCTAGGGTTCGGCACATTTGTAACACCCCTTACCCGTATCCAACGCTGGAACAGGGTACGAGGCATTACCAAACTTGTACTCATACATTCATGCAATAATCGAGCTATAGAATTTTTTTAAATAACTTCATTCATACATACACAAATTGTCCTTACTATGGGCCTACGAGGCCCAAAAACAGCCATAAAAAAAGGATCGGGACTAAATCGAGAGCTTTTAGAAAAGTTTTGGAAATTTCCCTAATACATAGCCTCATGCCCGTGTGAGACAGGGGACACGCCCGTGTGCTCTCTACACATCCATTTCCTCTGGCCGTGTAACTCTCTAACTATGACGTCAGCATCAATTTAATGTCACATGGTCATATCACACGGACGTGTGACCAGACCGTGTGGTCAATTAAAATTAAATGAATATTTCATAAAAAGGTGCAGACTTCACACAGCCAGAGTACATGTCCATGTGGGTAGGCCGTGTCTCTCACACGGCCAAGACACACGCTCGTGCCTTAGCTCGTCTGTTTACTACTGAGCATGCTGGCTTGCAAAATTAGGGTGCAGGGGACACACGGCCATTCAAAACGCCCGTGGGGTGGATCGTGTGTCACACACGACCTAGACAAATGCTCATGTGTCTACCCGTGTAGATAATTTAAAGGCTATTTCCCAAGTCAATTGCCACCCTTAGTCACTCATGCACTCAAGCATAATTCATAGCATGCAATATGACATACTTAGACACTCAATATTCAACACCATCACACTTTCATATCTTTATAATATCATCCTATTGCACATTCATTTTGTTACACCATTTAGAAGTATTTCACACTAATTTCATGCATTATTAAGCTTGTTACCATAATTTCAAATTATGCATTCATGACTATAGTCATTTTAAGCCATTAAGTCATCCATTATATTTAAGCATCTAATCCATACTTTATCATACATTCACCAAGCAATAACATATCACATCATCAAGGCACTAACACATGCATGATTGGGTAATTAGATTACAACCCAATGATCAAATATAAGCCATATCACATGGCCATTACAAAATGAATCATCAACACCATAGGCCTTCACAATTTGGCCAAATAGCATGACACATATCACAAAATAACCAAGTCCCCTATACATGCCATACTCAAAATAACAATTTCACTATACCCAATAATCATTTGATAGTGTGATCGAATACTCCGACAGTTTCTGATCCCCGAGCTAGCTTGGCGGAACTACAAAGGATGGAAAGAAAATGGGGTAAGCATTAAAGCTTAGTAAGTCCACATGCAAATAATATGCAATATTAATAAACCATAATCATAGAAGACATAATAGCATAACTACTAAGATTATTCATCATTCAAGCATTCTAGCTCATTTATTAGGTGTTCATATATATATATATATATATATATATGAATATACTTTCTCATCACATACCATCCTTTAACAAGGCATCACTCATGAGTATAACGTACGTACCTATACATATATGTAGCCTATCAAATAACTTTACCTTCATTGCCATTCCATCTTGGTACTTTCATCACATCATTTATAATAATACCCGTTGAACACTCGAAATACTGTTGGATACACGAAAACTTGCACATAAGTGGCACATAAACATACGTAGCGAAGCTACCCCATATCATGCAACGCTTACCATAGAGCTACTCACGGGCTTGCTCATATGAGCTATCGATCAAGGTGTAACTACACGGGCTGCTCACCACAGCTGTCAGGTATCCGACCACTCAAGGATTACCTAGCCACAAGTAGGACACACAAGACCATTGCCCGAAACTCAATCACATGTATCGCATCCTTTATGAACTCAGACCACTCAACGAGCTCGGATGCCACATATATCACGAACCCTGGCCACTCAACGAGTTTAGACTTCTTAATTCCTAATGACATGTCACTTGTATCCTAGACTATTCCTAAGGTTCAAACAAGATTTTCCTCACTTGTACAAGGCATACTTTGTCATGCTTGCTTGTGATGTCGTATGTAACAGCGAATTATCATTTATGCTTTCATAACAACCAATAAATATATAACTCGTAATAACAAGAAAACATTTATCACGTAATATCAAAACATTAAAAACATGCTACAACACCACATTATTTGCATATGCACTTACCTTAGTACAAAAAAGATGGTAATCGAGCCTAATCGTCGTATACTTTATTCTTTCCTTGATCAAGACCCGATTCACGTTTTTCTTGATCTATAATGCCAAATTTAACTTGTCTTTTAATCACATTACTCAAATCGATCCATAATTCATGCTTTGGTAAAATTACCTTTTTACCCCTATCTTTCCACTTATTTATGATTTAGTCCCTAGGCTCGTAAAATGAAATGTATGTATTGTCTTGGTTCCCCAAGCCTAGCCAAACCTTTACTATTCTCATATCAGCCCATATTTTTCTTTATTTCACATTATTACTACTCACTTTTACTCTTTTACAAACAAGTCCCCTTTTTAGGTGTTTTCACTAAAAATCACATAGTAAAAGATGTTTATCATGCACCAAACATTCATATTCCTCTAGTAATCAACAAATTACATGCATGTTACACATGGGTCAAATTTCATACATGAACCCTAGCTTAAAATATGGTTAGAAATGGGTACATCATGTTACGAGGATTTTAAAAATGTAAAGAACATCAAAAACGGGGATAGAAAGGACTTACTTCCAAGCTTGAAAAGTTTGAAAACCCTAGCTATAGTTCTCCACAAATTTCAGCAGCTAAGGAGGAAGATGGACAACATTTTCACTTGATTTTCCCTTTTTTATTTCATTTAATTACCAAATGACCAAAATGCCCTTAGGGTTTTTCTCTCAAAATTTTCCTATACATGTCCATTTTTTTCCAAAATTATAGAAATTGGTCAAATTTCTAATTAGGACCCTCTAATTCATAATCTAAAGCAATTTCATGCTTTAAGCTTCTAAAATACAAGTTTTACATTTTATTCAATTCAGTCCCTAAAATTCAATTAGACATTTTATGCAAAGAATTTCTTCATGAAACTTTCACATAAGCATGTATTCATATTATAGACCTCACAAAAATCATAAAATAATTATTTCTATCTTGGATTTGTGGTCTCAAAACCACTGTTTCAACTAGGCCCTAATTCGGGATGTCACAACATTCTTGGTTTGATTAAGGTAGGGTTTTAGCTCGGTTTTTGATTATTTTTATGTTTTTACAATCTTTGCTTCGCATTGTAGCTAGCACATGCCTTAATTTTTGAATTTGTTCATAATTTCGTGAAGTGCAATTGATGAATATTTGAGCTTTTGAATGTTTGATAATGGAAAATGACTATTTGTTGATAGATTTAAATGTTTTGTTAAGTGATTTTAGGTAAAAATGCATTTTAGATATTTAATTGTGAAAAGTGTAAATTGAAGGGTTGTAATGTGAAACAAATGAAAGTTTAGGGCTACTAAGAACCCTATAGAAATTCGGCTCTCATGAATTTAGAAAGAAATTGTGTAATTTGTGTTTTTATATGTTAAGGACTAAGAAATTGTGTAATTTGTGTTTTTATGTGTTAAGGACTAAGTTGTTAAAATGTAAAAATTTAGGGGCTAAAGTATAAAAATGCCTAAATATGTGCTTGTGGATTGACTTGAATGAATCAATGAATAAATGAGTTAATTTTGAATTCATATAGATCAAGAAAGAAAGAATTCAGATTTAGATCGGGGGAAAAGCAAGGTTATTAAATAGTCAATCCGATTCGTTAGTTTCGATTATGAGGGAAGTTCATTTGTGAAAATTTCATTATAAATGCATGCTATATGCTTTGATATTGCATTAACTATGATTATGAGATTATGAATAATGATTGAATTGTGAATACGAATCTACGGATGTGTTCGACGATGAAATCGACAAGTGAAACTTTTCGGTTGAACCTTAGGAATAGTTTAGCATGCTAGTGACATGTCATTAGGTTATTGTGTTGGCTTCGAGCCATGATATCGGCACTTCAGGTACGAATGATACCTTGATTTGGCTACAGGCCATGGTAGAGGTATTTTAGAGAGGAGTTACCTTAATTTGACTACGGGCGATGGTATAGGTACTCCGAGATAAGTTACCTTGATTTGCCTACGAGCCACGGTACAGGTACTTATCGATTGCGTTCCTTAAGTATCTAACTTCTATTCTGAATGGTTTAACGAGTAAACGAATGATGTGGTTGAGAAAGAGGTTAGTACGAGGTGACACAGGTACGTACGAAATCTATTCGAGTATTAAATAGAGAAAGTTCAATGAGATGGTACTTAATCATGTTTGAAGACATAAGAAAGGTTTGTAGTTAATGTTGTTATAATTTGGTAATATGTAATTGATTGAATTACATTTATTTGATGAATTGAATTATTCACTTATGAATTTACTAAGCTATAAAGCTTACTTTGTGTTATTTGTTTATGTTTTATAGAGAATTAAAGCTAGCTCGGATCTGGGAGTCATCAAGAACATCATTGCACTATTAAACACCTAAGTTGGTACTTTTCAGTTATGTATATTTGGTATATGGCATGTATAGGCTAGTTGTGATACTTTGGTTGTGAATATAGCCATGAGAGTTGGCTTGTATATGTATATGTTTTTTTTGCATATATAGTCATGAGTGATGGATTATTTTGGTATGTTTTGGTATAAATGTGGTTATGGTTTCATATTATAACATCTCAAATTAAGGCCTAAAAGGAAAAGTGGTTTTGAAACCACAAATCCGATGTAGAAATATTCCTATTAATAAAGTTTTAAGGTCTATTGTGTGACTTAATAACTGTGTGAAAATATCAACGAGAAATTTTACCGATAAGGTGTCCAATTGAGTTATTAGGACTAAATTGCAATAAGTGAAAAACATGTGTTCTAGTTTATTAATGGAGCTTAAATGTGATGGGATTTGCAATTTGAAGTCCTTATTTAGTAATTATACCATTATATGTCATTATGGACAAAAATGGACATAAGAGAGATAAAATATCAAGGTTTCATTGGAAGGGCATTTTGGTCCATTAGTTATTAAAAGAATTAAAAGGGAAAATTAGTCAAAAATTTTGTCCATCTTCATCCTCCTTGTTCGAATATCACAAGAAGCTATAGCTAGGGTTTTTTTCATCTTCAAGCTTAAAAGTAAGTGCATCCGAGCCCCATTTTTAATGTTATTTATATTTTTGAAATCCTTGTACCTCAATTTAGCTATTTTTAAATATCGATTTAGCTTTACATTTTGGACCAAGGTAAGTTGTGTGTAAGTAATTCAAAAATTCCATTATTATGCGTTTAATAATTGATATTCTATGATATATGACTGTATGCCCTAATGAAATTGGCTTGTGACGATTTAGTGAAAGTTTGGTGATAACTTTATGTCTCAAAAGTCCTGGGTGACCCTGAGGAATGCTTAGGATTCGGATATCATGACACCATGATTAATGGGATCCCATGTAAGACCATGTCTGAGACATGGCATCGACGATGATATGTGTGCTAGTGTAAGACCATATTTGGGATATGACATCGGCATTGCTATGTGATTTCATGTAAGACTATATCTTAGATATGGCATTGATATGAGATTTTGTGTAAGACCATGTTTGGGACATGCCATCGATATGAGGTCACGTGTAAGACCATGTCTAGGACATGGCATCGGCACCAACATGAGACTTCGTATAAGACCATATCTAGGATATGACATTGATATGTAGACCCATGTAAGACCATGTCGGGGACATGGCTTTGGCATTCTGTTTGGTGTATGATGATTCTGAACGTCCTTTAGTATTCCAAGTAATTCAACGGGCCATTCAAGATTATGATTAAGAAGTGGGGTAGAATGAGTAAGAATGTATGGTACAGGTATGTACGTAAACCTCATGAGTATTGGACTCGATTCATGTTGGAAAATTTGGTATGGGTATGAAAGAGTAAGATAAGCATGATGTTCAAAAACATTTACTTTCAATTCTCAATATGTTCATTACGTGTAATATGATAATGTGGTGGTAATTGATAGCATGTTTAATCCATGAGTTTCATGACCTATGTTGTTTATTATTTTCACACGACTTACTAAGCTATATGCTTACCTCTCTCTCTCTCTTTTCCTTTATCTTTTAGCGTCGTCAAGCTAGCTCGGGGATCGTGAACGTTAAAGCTCGAGTCACACTATCAACAAATCTTTTGGGGTATAATTGGTTGATTACATTTAAGTATGACATGTATAGGGGACTTAGTATTTTGTTATATGTGTCATATTTATTAGCCAAAGTGATGGCTCATTTTGGTATATTATTCCATTTTGTATATGGCCATGAAATATTTCTCATATTGATTATTGGGTTGAAATCCCTAAATATTGATACATGCATGAGATGTGTTATTACCCTTGTTGTGTGTGCCAAATTGGTTGTAAATAATGGTTGATAAAATGTGGAATTTATGCTTGATGGATAAATGATGTCAATTGGCATGGTCACCATATTGATAAAGGTAGAGAAATGGATTGAATGAACTTAACAAGTCATGGAGTCCCAATTAGGTATACTTGATATGAATTTATCATGCATGAGTTAAAGCTATGGATGTCTAAGTAAGCCTTTTATGCCATTATAATCACCATTGACATATGAGTGTGTGTAGGTATTGTTATGTGTGACAAGAGGGCTTGGAAAATAGCCTCAAAGTTGTTCACACGGGTAGATACACGGGCATGTGTCTAAGTCGTGTGTGACACATGGTCAACCCTATGGGTGTGTCGTTCAGCCATGTGTCCCCTACACCCTAGTTTTACAATTCAGTATGCATGGTAGTAAACACACGGGCAGAGACACGGCCGTGTGTCTCAGCCGTGTAGAGGACACGACCTCAGGACATGGGCATGTGCCTAGGCCGTGTGAAGTCTACACCTTAAATGTAAAAATTAAATTCGCCACACGGCCTAGCACACGGGCGTGTAACTTGGCCATGTGATCTTAAATTGATGCTAACGTCATAAACATAGAGTTACAGAGCCGAGAGAAACGGGCGTATCCTTGTGTCCACACGGGCGTGTGACCCTGTTTTATGAAAAATTTTCTAAAGTTCACGGTTTAGTCCCGAATCACCCCTGATGTATGCTTTGGGCCTTGTAGGCCTGTAATAAGGACGAGTTGCATGTGTATGCACAGTTTTGTATTCAAATAAAATTTTATGGCTCAGTTCTGTGTGTATGTTTACGTTTTAATCCGGTAATGCCCTGTATCCGTGCTGACGTTGGACACAGGTAAGGGGTGTTACATTTATTTGTATCAGAGCTACGGTTTAGTCGGTTCTAAGACTACGTAGCAGTGTGGAGGTCTAGCTAAACATGTTATACGTATATTATGATAATGTAACAACTCCTAATAATTTAAATTGTGTTTTATATAGTAAATGGATCCCGAACGAGCAGTTACTGATGATATAGAAAGTAACTCGCCTGCTCCCGCCGAAAGAGCAGTGCCATCTGATAGTAGACCTGAGACAGTTAGTAGAGGAGAAGGAGGCAGAGAAGCCTTTCTCCACTTGATGAATAATCGGTACACTGAGTTTGTTCAAACAAACCTAGGTGTTCAACCTCCCCCACCCCCGCCTATTACTCAGCCTACCCCTGTAGCTCCCCAAGTTGTTGAGATGGTGAGAAGGGAAAAGCCTCCAGTTGACTAGATTAGAAAGCAAGGAGCTGAAGAGTTCCGAGCTAACATAGATAATGATCCGGAATGAGTAGAATTTTGGCTCGAGAATACCATCCGGGTCTTTGATGAGTTGTCATGCACACCGAGGAGTGCATGAAGTGTGTGGTATCGCTTCTAAGATATTTAGCTTACTAGTGGTGGAATACCCTTGTGTCGGTTGTACCGAGGGACAAAGTGACTTGAGAGTTTTTCCAAGAGGAATTTCGCAAGAAGTATATCAGTCAAAGGTTTATGAATCAAAAGAGGAAGGAGTTCCTCGAGTTGAAACAGGGTAAAATGACAGTTACCCAGTATGAGCGTGAGTTTGTGAGGCTTAGCAAATATGCTCAGAAATGTGTATCTACTAAAGCCATCATGTACAAAGATTTGAGGATGGGTTGAACAAAGACATTCGATTGTTGGTCGGTATCCTTGAGTTGAAAAAGTTTGTTGTGTTGGTCGAGAGAGCATGCAAGGCTGAAGAATTGGCTAAAGAAAAGTGAAAAGTTGATCTGGAGTCTCGAGACTCGAGGAAGAGGCAACTGAGTAAATCTTTTCAATCTTTATCTAAGAAGTCGAGAGAGTTCACTACTCGATCTAATGCCTCTGCTAGGTATTCAGGCAAGAATAGGAGTAAATAGTACACAGTTTCGAAAGCTTAGACTACTTCAATTGCTAGTGTTGGGAATGCTAGACCTAATAGATTGGGATGCCCCCAGTGTGGCAGACATCACCTCGGAGAGTGCCGAGGGGGCGATAGAACCTGTTTTAAGTGCGGTTCCCTTGACCATTTTGTTAGAGTTTGTCTCGAGAGGATAGGGAGAGGAAACTTTCAAGGAACAAGGTTAGATACAATACTAATAAGGGAAGACCTCAGAAGAATCCGAGTAGTGGGACGAGTAGTAAGGGTGCACCTAAGGAGTCTGCGGTGAGACCCGAGGGTAGGGCACCTGCAAAGATCTACACCATTCGCGCTGGCGAAGAGGCCTCGTATCCTGATGTAATTACGGGTACATTTTCTATCTATGAAACTTCCGTTGTTGCTTTGATTGATCCGGGGTCTACCTATTTATATATTTGTATGAAGTTGGTGTTTGATATGAACTTGTTTGTTGAATCTACTAAGTTCGTAATAAAGGTGTCAAATCCGTTAGGCAAGTATGTGTTAGTTGATAAATTGTGTAAAAATTGCCCTTTAATGATTAGATGTCATTGTTTTCTGGCTAATCTCATGCTATTACCGTTTGATGAATTTGATGTAATTCTTGGTATGGATTGGTTGACCACTCATGATGTGGTAGTGAATTGTGGAAGAAAGTTTATTGAACTGAAACGTGAGAATGGTAATGTTCTTCGGGTTAAACCAGATGAATTAAATGGCATGTCTGCAGTGACTTCTTCTATGTCTGCTCAGAAATGTGTAAGAAAGGGGTATGAAGCTTACCTTGCCATTGTGTTGAAGACTAAAGAGTCTGAGTTAAAGATTGAGTCAGTACCAATAGTATGTGAATATATAGATGTGTTATCGGAAGAATTGTCGAGGTTACCTCCTATTTGAGAAGTAGAGTTTGGCATTGATTTGACTCCTTGTACTGTGCCTATTTTGATTGCTCCGTATAGGATGGCCCCAACAGAATTAAAAGAGTTAAAGGTTCAGTTATAGGAGTTGACTGATAAGGGTTTTGCGAGACCGAGCTTTTCACCTTGGGGTGCTCCCATATTATTTGTGAAAAAGAAAGATGGTTCGATGAGGCTATGTATAGATTATCGACAGCTTAACAAGGTGACTATAAAGAACAAGTATCCTTTGCCAAGGATTGATGACTATTTGATCAATTGAAGGGAGCCACTGTATTTTCAAAGATAGACCTAAGGTCTGGCTACTATCAATTGCAGGTTAAAGAGTCAGATGTGCCTAAGACTTCCTTCAGAACAAGGTATGGCCACTACAAATTTCTTGTTATGCCATTTGGGTTAACGAATGCTCCTGCCGTGTTTATGGATTTAATGAACCAAATATTTTGGCCATATTTAGACAAGTTTGTTGTGGTGTTCATCGATGATATTCTGATTTATTCAAAAGATGAAGCAAAGCATGCCGAACAATTGAGAATTGTTTTACAGACTTTGAGGGACAAACAGTTGTATGCCAAGTTTAGTAAAAACAAATTTTGGCTTTGTGAAGTTGGGTTTTTAGGATACTTTGTTTCAGGAGACGGTATTAGAGTTGACCCGAGTAAGATTTCAGCCATTGTTGACTGGAAACTGCCAAAGAATATGACAGAGGTAAGGAGCTTTTTAGGCTTGGCCGATTATTACAGACAGTTTGTTAAAGGATTTTCGATGATTGCCACTCCAATGACGAGGTTGTTACAAAAGGATGTTAAGTTCAAATGGACAGAGAAGTGCCAACAGAGTTTTGAGAAACTAAAAGCATTGTTAACTAAGGCTCCAGTGTTAGTTCAATCTGAGCCGGGAAAGGAGTTCATGATCTTTAGGGATGCATCCTTGAATGGTTTGGAATGTATGCTTATGCAAGAAAGCAAAGTGATAGCCTATGCATCTAGACAACTGAAACCGCATGAGAAAAATTACCTGAGACATGATTTAGAACTAGCCACCACTGTGTTGCGCATTGAAGATTTGGAGACACCATTTGTATGGCGAGATATGCCGAATATTCACCGATCACAAGAGTTTGAAATACATGATGACTCAAAAGGACTTAAATCTAAGGCAACGGAGATGGTTGGATTTGATAAAAGATTATGAGTTAGTAATTGACTACCATCCGGGAAAGGTGAATGTGGTCGCCGATGCTCTTAGTAGAAAATCTTTGTTTGCTTTGAGAGCCATGGATGCTCGGTTGGCTTTATCAAATGATGGTACTATCGTAGCGGAGTTGAGAGCTAGGCTGATGTTTCTTCAAGAAATTTGTGATGTAATATCCCGAATTAGGGCCTAATCGGAATAGTAGTTTTGTGACCACAAATTCGAGATAGAAATAATTATTTTATAATTATTTTGAGGTTTATGATATGATTGCATGATTGTGTGAAAATTTTGTAAAGAAATTCCATGCATAAAATGCTTAATTTGAAGTTAGGGGCTAAATCGAATAAGTTGCAAAACTTGCATTCTAGAAGTTTTTAGTATGAAATTGCTTTGAAATATTAATTAGGAGGTCTTAAATAGCAATTTGACCAATTTCTAAAATTTTGGACAAAAATGGGCTTGTACATAAAAATTTTCAAAGAAAGGCATTAAGGGCATTTTGGTCATTTGGATAATTAATGAAATAAAATGGGAAAAATGACACAAAATAGTCATCTTCCCCATTAGTTGCTGCCGAATGCTCCATGTCTCCATAGCTAGGGTTTCTTCAACTTTCAAGCTTCATAGTAAGTGATTCCAAGCCCTGTTTTTAATGATTTTTATGTTTTTGAGATCCCGA
Organism: Gossypium longicalyx; assembly: GCA_025698465.1. NCBI lineage: Eukaryota > Viridiplantae > Streptophyta > Magnoliopsida > Malvales > Malvaceae > Gossypium > Gossypium longicalyx. Next base: position 53,460,170 of record CM046995.1, read on the forward strand.
TAACTCGATAAAGCTTATGTTAGCAATAATTTAACCTAGGGTTTATATTTGGAAAAATACCCATAGGTGAAATTTGTGTATTTTAATGTTTTATGATAGAATATGATGTTTTAAATTATGTTAGACAACTTGTACTACTCGATTTTAAGCAAAAACGAGTAAAAGGGCTTAATCGGTAAAAATACCTAATAGTCACAAGTTTAGTGGTATCAGAGCAGGTTTAGTCGGTTCTCGGACTACGTGTTTTTTGTACGGATTTTACTATACATGCCATATGTATAAATTGTGATAGTGTGACGACTTCTGACCTTTTTAAATGATTTTTTTTATATAGTAAATGGATCCCGATCCAGTGTGGCGAGATGAAGTAGAGTAAGTAATGCGCCACTCTGGTCAAGGAGCGTGCATGAGTGAAAATCCACCTCCCTCTTGTTGGTCGGGAGGAGGAGAAAGGGGTCGGGAAGCCTTTCTCCAAATGATGAGTGCATGGTACACTCGAGTTCGTTCAGACGAACCCAAATGTACAACCTCCCCCTCCCCAATTCCTCAACTTGTACCCCAAATGCCTCAAGGTATGGATCGATGAAATTTCATAGAAATCTAGTTGATGAATCCGCAAGCAAGGGGTCAAGAATTTAAAGCAAAATGTGGGTTCTAAGTCCCAGACTACTTCAGCAGCCAGTGTAGGAAATCCGAGATTTGTTAAACCGGAGTGCCAGCGGTGTGGTAGAAATCATTTTGGTCCGTGCAGAGCAAATGAATGTTTTCGATGTGGTTCTCCGGATCATTTTATTAGAGATCGCCTTGAGAGAGAGTGAAAAGAAAAATTTGAGAATACAAAAACAAGTGGGGCGGATTCGAGAGGAAGATATCTAAGAAAAGCTGGGAGCGAAGCAAGCAGTAAGAATGTAGTCAGAGATGCACCAGTTAGACCTGAAGGAAGGGCTCCGGCTAGAACTTATGCTATTAAGGCACGCGAAGATGCTTTCTCGCCTGATGTGATTACCGGTACATTTTCTCTCTGTAATGTTAATGCTATTGCTTTGATTGATCCCGGTTCTACTCATTCATATGTGTGCATGAAATTGGTGTCTAGTATGAATATACCTGTTGAGAACACAGAATTTATGATTAGAATGTCGAATCCGTTAGGCAAATGTGTGATTGTTGACAAAGTATGTAAGAAATGTCCTTTAATGATTCGAGATCATTACTTTCCGGCCGACTTGATGTTGTTGCCGTTTGGTGAGTTTGATGTTATTTTGGGCATGGATTGGTTGACATTGCATGATGCTAAAATAAATTGCAAAGAAAAAGTTATAGAATTAAAGTGTGAAAATGGTGAAACACTGCGGGTTGAATCAGATAAATCAGAGGCATTGCCTAGTGTGATTTCTTCAATGTTGGCTCAAAGATATTTAAGAAAGGGTTATGAAGCTTATTTGGCGTATGTAATTAATACAAAAGAAGTTGAAAAGAAAGTTGAATCAGTCTTGCGGTTGTGTGTGAATTTGCGAACGTATTTCGTAAGAAATTGCGGGTTTGCCTCTCAGTTAGGGAAGTAGAATTTGGTATTGATTTGATACCGGGAACAACTCCGATTTCGATTGCTCGTATAGAATGGCACCAGCAGAGTTGAAGGAATTAAAGTCAGATTGCAAGAGTTGGTGATAAAGGCTTTGTGAGACCGAGTTTTTCACCTTGGGGTGCTCCCGTGTTATTTGTGAAAAAGAAGGATGGTTCTATGAGATTGTGTGTTGATTATCGGCAGTTAAACAAGGTGACAATCAAAAACAAGTATCCATTGCCAAGAATTGATGATTTGTTTGATCAGCTAAAAGGAGCGACATGGTTTTCAAAGATTGATTTGAGATCTGTATATTATCAATTGCGGGTAAAAGAGTCGGATGTGCCTAAAATTGCTTTTAGAACAAGGTATGGTCATTATGAATTTTTAGTTATGCCATTTGGGTTGACAAATGCTCCTGCTGTGTTTATGGATTTAATGAATCGCATATTCCGACCATACTTGGACAAATTTGTTGTGGTGTTTATAGATGATATTTTAATTTATTCAAAAGATGAGACAGAGCATGCTGAGCATTTGAGGATAGTTTTGCAAACTTTGAGAGATAAACAGCTGTATGCTAAGTTTAGTAAAAGTGAATTTTGGCTCAGGGAAGTTGGATTTTTGGGTCATATTGTTTGTGTGATGGTATACGGGTTGATCCTAGTAAAATTTCAGCCATTGTTGATTGGAAACCACCGAGAAATGTAACTGAAGTTAGAAGTTTCTTGGGGCTAGCTGGGTATTATCGACGGTTTGTAAATGGATTTTCTATAATTACCGCTCCTATAACCAGACTACTCCGAAAGGATGTTAAATTTGAATGGACGGAAGAATGTCACAGAGTTTTGAAGAATTGAAAAAGTTATTAACAGAGGCACGGTGTTAGTACACAGCCCGAATCAGGTAAAGAATTTGTGGTGTATAGTGATGCTTCTCTAAATGGTTTGGGGTGTGTGCTTATGCAAGAAGGAAAAGTGGTGGCTTATGCTTGAGGCGCTTAAAACTTCATGAGAGGAATTATCCTACTCACGATTTAGAATTGGCGGTGGTGTTTGCTTTGAAAATTTGGCGACATTATTTGTATGGTGAAAAGTGCTTAGGGTATATCTGACCATAAAAGTCTTAAGTATTTGATGTCACAAAAGACTTGAATTTAAGACAGTGAAGATGGTTGGAGTTCTTGAAAGATTACAAGCTTGTTATTGATTATCATCGGGAAAAGCGAATGTAGTAGTGATGCTTTGAGCGAGAAAGTTGTTGTTTGCATTGAGAGTTATGAACACTCGGTTGAAAATGTCGGATGATGGTTCGATTCTAGCAGAGTTAAGAGCAAAACCAATGTTTTTACAAGAGATCTCTCAAGCTCGGAAAGATGATCAAGATTTGCAAGCCAAAAGAAAGCAAGTGTGAAGTTGATACAGAGTCGATTTTGAGAATCGGTTCGATGGGTGCTTAATGTTTAAAGATCGGATTTGTGTACCAAAGAATGAGGAATTGATTCAAAAGATCCTATAGGAAGCACATAGTGGTTGTTTCTCGATTCATCGGGTAGTACGAAAATGTATAATGATTTGAAGAAAATGTATTGGTGGAATGGAATGAAAAAGGATATACGAGTTTGTGTCCAAATGCTTGATTTGTCAACAGTGAAAAGTGAACACCAATTGCCTTCGGGATTACTTCACCTATTATGGTTCTGAATGGAAATGGGATCGGATTACTATGGATTTTGTTTCAGGATTGCCATTAACTCCGGGAAAGAAAGATGCCATCCGGGTAATAGTTGATGACTAACTAAGTCGGCTCATTTTATCCGATGACGCACGGATTATTCTCTCAACAAGTTGGCTGAATTGTATGTTAGAGAAATTGTTAGACTACATGGAATACCATTGTCGATCATTTCATATAGAGATCCAAGGTTTACCTCGCGGTTTTGGCAAAAATTGCAAGGCGCGTTAGGTACAAAGTTAAATTTCAAGATCGCTTTTCATCCATAGACCGATGGACAATCGAGAGAGTAATTGATTCTTGAAGATATGCTCGGATGTTGTGTATTGGAATTTCAAGGAAGTTGGGAAAAATACTTACCGTTGGTAAAATTTGCTTACAATAATAGTTATCGACGAGCTTGAAAATGGCACCTTATGAAGCATTGTATGGTCGTAAGTGTCGAATGCCTTTGTATTGGGTGAACTCAAGGAAAATCGATTTATGGAGTTGATCTAATAAAAGAAATCAAGAAAAAGTGAAGGTAATTCGAGATTGTTTGAAAGTCGCCGGATAGACGTAAATCTTATGCGATTTAAAACGAAAGGACATTGAATTTCAAGTTGGTGATAAAGTATTTTTAAAGGTGTCTCCGTGGAAAAAGGTTCTCGATTTGGACGGAAGGGCAAATTAAGTCCACGCTTTATTGGGCCGTATGGGATAATTGAAAAAGTTGGACCCGGTAGCATATCGGCTAGCTTTACCACACTGAATTAGAGAAGATTCATGATGTGTTCCACATATCTATGTTACGTCGGTATCGTTCGGATCCTTCACATGTGGTTTCACAAGCGAGAAATTGAACTACAACCAGATATGACCTATGAAGAAGAACCGATTAAGATTTTAGCTCGAGAGGTCAAACAACTAAGGAATAAAAATATTGCACTTGTGAAGGTGTTGTGGCAAAAGCATGGAGTATAAGAAGCTACATGGGAATCAGAAGAAACTATGAGAAATCAATACCACACATCACATTTCTGGTAAGATTTTCGAGGACGAAAATCCTTAAAGGGGAGAGTTGTAATATCCCGAATTAGGGCTAATCGGAATAGTGGTTTCGTGACCACAAATCCGAGATAGAAATAATTATTTTATAATTATTTTGAGGTTTATGATATGATTGCATGATTGTGTGAAAATTTTGTGAAGAAATTCCATGCATAAAATGCTTAATTTGAAGTTAGGGCTAAATCGAATAAGTTGCAAAACTTGCATTCTAGAAGTTTTTAGTATGAAATTGCTTTGAAATATTAATTAGGAGGTCTTAAATAGCAATTTGACCAATTTCTAAAATTTTGGACAAAAATGGGCTTGTACATAAAAATTTTCAAAGAAAGGCATTAAGGGCATTTTGGTCATTTGGATAATTAATGAAATAAAATGGGAAAAATGACACAAAATAGTCATCTTCCCCATTAGTTGCTGCCGAATGCTCCATGTCTCCATAGCTAGGGTTTCTTCAACTTTCAAGCTTCATAGTAAGTGATTCCAAGCCCCGTTTTTAATGATTTTTATGTTTTTGAGATCCCGATAACTCGATAAAGCTTATGTTAGCAATAATTTAACCTAGGGTTTATATTTGGAAAAATACCCATAGGTGAAATTTGTGTATTTTGATGTTTTATGATAGAATATGATGTTTTAAATTATGTTAGACAACTTGTACTACTCGATTTTAAGCAAAAACGAGTAAAGGGCTTAATCGGTAAAAATACCTAATAGTCACAAGTACATGTTAGAGTGAGAATTTGATGTTGCCATAGAAGGAAAAGTGATCAGCATGTTGTAAAACATAATAATAAAGAATAAAGTTTAATCCTTGAGCCTAGGGGCAAAAATGTAAATATGCAAAAGTTTAGGGGTAAAATTGTAATTTTGCCAAAATTTGAATTAAGGATTAATTTGATAATGTGAGTATTAAATAAGCTAAATGTGTTATTTTAGATCAAGAAAGACGTGGAAACGACTCCAATCGAGGAAAAGAAAAGATTGTGGATTAAATTGCAAAACCTTTGTATTTTGGTACCAAGGTAAGTTCATGTGTAAATAATGTAACATAATTGTTATTTTTAAGTCATTGATGTTAATTATATGATATGCTGATTTTTATCATGAAATATATGTTTTGTGGTTAATTCTGAATAAAATGCAAATTATGTGAGTTATTTGTTGAATATAAATTGTTACCGAGTATTGATTTCGGCATTCTACGGAAGACGGCAAGGATATATGTTCGAGGAAAATCCCGTTTGAACCTTAGGAATAGATTAGGATACAAGTGACATGTCACTAGGATGGTTGAGCATCCGAACTCGTTGAGTTGAGTCCGAGTTCACTTATGGATGCGAATGTCCGAACTCGTTGAGTTGAGTCCGAGTTCGTGAGATGTAACTAGGCATCCGAGCTCGTTGAGTTGAGTCTGAGTTCATTATGGATGCGAACGCCCGAGCTCGTTGAGTTGAGTCCGAGTTCGCTTATGGGCGGGTTACATAGTAGCTTGTCTACATATGTGGCACTTATGTGCGAAGTTTCCATGTATCCGAATTATATTCCGATGTGTTCAACGGGTAAAGTTCTATTCAAATGGAGGAATATTCGAGATGTAAAGAGACGTATTGGTAAGTGATGTGAAATGAATATTTTGGAAAGGTATGTATTTAACCCTCGAATTGAGTATTGATACAATCACGATAAGGTAACAAGATGATGAAAAATGGTTAGAAATGTGATATGTGTTTTGGTGATGCATGCTAATGTTGTTTGGTATGATTGCTTTGTTATGTTACTTATTATTTGCATATGAACTTACTAAGCATTTATGCTTACTCCCTCCTTCTTACTCATTGTAGTTTTGGACAAGCCAGCTCAGGAGTCGGGATAGGTCGAAGGATCAGTCACACTATCCGGAAGAACTTTTCGGTAAAATGGCTTGTAAATTTAAGTATGGCATGTATAGCAAAATACTTATTTTGTGTAAATGATCTTATGGTATGCTGATGAAATGGTCGAGGAAGTGCTTGATAATGATAAATTATGGAAATGGTTAGTTTAGAATATGTTTGATGTTATGGAAAGTTAATAAGTTACCTAGTTCATGAAAATTCATAAAAAGGATGAAATTTGCCATAAACAGAATATTACAGCAACACTGACGTGAGTTTGAAAATTTACTAAAAATCATATAAATTGAATTTGGTGATGGATTAAATATCAAATTGAAGCTTATTATGTCTAGTTTCACATGAAACAAACTAAACTGGTAAAAGAATTATATGTTAGAAGATATTTGAATTTTAGTGCAACAGGGTCAGAGCAGTTTCTGAATCCTCTGTTCCAACTTTATAAATTCACCATAAATTGTAAAGATATAATTAATTTTATATCCTCAGAATCCTTATTGAGTCTAGTTTCAGGAGAAATAAACCTCATATTCATATGAATTTTATACAGAGAGAAAAGTGGTTCGTAGTAAACAGAGGTCAGACCAGTCAAGCCCTGAAACAGGGGTAACTTTAACTAATAAACTGTACTAATTGGCCCAACCAAAAATTCTAGAAAAAAATTAGTAGATAGCCATATGAGTCTAGATTCAGGGAAAATTTACAGATCTTGATTTCGAGTTTTGTAACTCGAGATATGATTTTTCTTGTGACTGTAACACAAGTAGCTAAAAAGCTGTGAATGTAGAAACAAATAATCTAAAGTTCTTAAAATGTTAAATTAAGTTTAGTAACACCTCATACTCGACTCCGGTGACGGTCTCGGGCGTGGGGGAGTTACATGTGAAGCTTAGAGTAACGACAACGATTTGCAAGCTAAGAGAACTTAGTGTGATTCGGGTTCTGAATATGATTTTCAAATTGATTCCGATGGTTGCTTGATGTTCCGAGATAGGATTTGTGTTCCTAAAAATAACGAGTTGATTCATAAGATTTTGCATGAGGCACACAATAGTCGTCTGTCAGTACACCCCAGTAATACAAAAATGTATAACGACTTGAAGAAAATATATTGGTGGAACAGTATTAAAAGAGATATTTCTGAGTTTGTTGTGAGATGCTTAATTTTTCAATAAGTAAAAGTTGAGCACCAAGTACCTTAAGGATTACTATAGCCTATCATGGTTCTCGAGTGGAAATGGGACCGAATTACCATGGATTTTGTAACAGACTTACTTTTGACACCGAGTAAGAAAGAAGCAGTGTGGGTCGTAGTTGATCGATTGACGAAGTCGGCTCTCTTTATCTCGGTACATACCGACTACTCACTTGATAAATTGGCTGAGTTATATATTTTTCGAAATTGTGAGACTTCATGAAATACCCTTATCGATCATATCGAATAGAGATCTGAGGTTTACCTTGCAGTTTTGGAAAAATTTGTAAGAAGCCTTAGGCACGAGATTGAATTTTAGTACCGTCATTCATCCACAAACCGATGTCTAATCCAAGAGATTGATTCAAACCTTAGAAGACATGTTGAGATGTTGTGTTCTAGAATTCCAAGGTAGTTGGGAAAAGTACTTACCCTTGGTTGAGTTTGTCTATAATAATAGTTTTCAGATGAGTTTAAAAATGGCACCCTCTGAAGCGTTGTATGGCCAGAAGTGTCAAACTCCCTTGTATTGGACAAAACTCAAGGAAAATCAAATGCACGGGGTTGACTTGGTCAAGGAAACCGAGGACAAAGTCAAAGTAATTAAAGATTGTTTAAGAGCGACATCGGATAGACAAAAGTCTTATGCGAATTTGAAAAGAAAAGAAATTGAGTATCAAGTGGGCGATAAAGTATTTTTGACAGTATCCCCATGGAGAAAGGTTCTGAGATTCGGTAGGAAAGGCAAGTTGAGTCCTCGTTTCTTAGGACCTTATGAAATCAACGAAAGGATAGGACTGGTAGCTTATCGGTTGGCTTTACTGCCTGCATTGAAAAAGAACCATGATCACGTGTCTATGTTGCGCCGTTATAGATCGGACCCCTTGATCGGGTTGATTCGTGATAAGTTTTATTAAATTTATGTTTGACCGTTCTTGAAGACTAACTATTATCACGACGAAGGCAAGTGTACCTATCGAACAGTAGTATAGTTTTAGGAAGACCGGGATGTCGAACCCAAAGGAACTAAAAGTACTAGTATTAACTCTTTTCTTATTATCTAGCCTAAAAATAAAAGGGTTTGTTTTATCTAAACTAATTAACTAACTAAGAATTCACAGAAAGAAAATTGAGGAAAATACTTTTGGGAAATTAGATTGATTAAGACAATACCCAAGGAAAAATCCACCTAGACTTCACTTGTTATTCGACTCTGAATTAGACGATCTATTCACTTGACTTGATCCGTAAAAATCCCTAATTTATATTATTATCTCTCTCAAGACTAGCAATGTCTAACCCTAGGTTGATTAATTGAAATCTCTTTCTAATTAAAACCCATAGTGTTGCATTAACTCGATCTATGGATTCTCTTATTAGGTTTGACCCTAATCCGGCAGATTTATGTCATCCTATGTCTAGGATTGCATGCAACTCTGCTTAATTATGATAGATCTTCTCTTAGACAGGGACTTTTGCTCCTCTGAATAAGCACATCAATACTTGAGTCAATATCCTGAAATATTAAAGTAAGAATTAAGAACACATAATTAAGAACAAATCAAGTATTTATCATATAATTCAAAAAATAATAACAAGATCCATCTTAGGTTTCATTCCCCTTAGGTATTTAGGGGGTTTAGTTCATATTTGTAAAAGAAAACATCTCAGAAGAATATTCAATACAAAACATAAAGAAAACTCAAAACTCCTGAAGGGAAATTGAAGGGAGATCTTCAGTCTTAAAGGAGAATCCGACTTCTAAGATGGATCAATCGGCTTTCTTCGAGTAAATTCTTGCTTCCCACTCTGTGTGTCACTTTTCATCCTCCTCTCTGGTGTTTAAATAGGCTTTAGAATGCTTTAGAACCCTCAAGAGCGGCCTTTTCTGAGTAGAACTCAACTTGGGCTCGACAGGGACACGCCCGTGTTCGATTGCTCCAAACCGTGTTACAGTCTGTTGAATAGGCACGGTCGTGTGGTCTACCTGTGTAAGTCGCGCTAAATTCTGCTAAAAGGGCACGGGCGTGTGGTCTACCTGTGTGAGGAAGTCCAGGCCAATTCTCTTCATTTTCGGCCCATTTCTCGCTCGTTTTGCTCTCTTATGCTCACCTAAGTATAAAACATGAAATTAAGGGATTAGGAGCATCAAATTCACCATATCTAAAGAGAATTCATCCATAAATGTGTTAAATATGGGATAAAAATATGTATAAATTATGGTTTATCAATTACCCCCACACTTAAGCTTTTGCTTGTCCTCAAGCAAAATCCTCAACTCACAATCAGAATCAATTCTTCTCAACTTATAATTCTTATTAATGATATCTCAAAATAATCCATAAGTAATCATTCATTGAGAATTCAACTGAAAGAACATCAAAGTTTCAAACATTCTAAGTTGCATGTTTTATCACGAGAACATAGGTGTCTCCCCTCATCTAGGTAATTACCATTGATTCAAAATATCACAGAGTTTTACATCCTCACTAGAGATTCACTCAAATCACTCAATGTGTTTTAAGGACAACAAGTTAAAGCACTCAATAGTCAATATGAAAAGTTATTACCATAGGCTTGCATAAAAATCAAATCTTCACCACTATATATTGAGATGATACATCAACCAAAAGGTCTTTAAAGGGTTGTAACATGGCTTTGGTTAGGGGGTGTGGTCACAAGCTGAAAGAAAAGGTTAGAATCGAGATTGAATTGAAAAATTACCTAACTAGAAAAACAACTAATCATCAATTGAATACATGTGAGCTTCTTCTCAGAATATGAACTTAAACACTTAAGCTCAAAAACAAAGAATTACTACTAATATAAATATGTGTATTGTAAAATTTTTTTAGAACAAGTCAAATAACATAGACTAACTATCAAAGATAAAACTTAGCTAAGCAATTTATTCAAATCAAATCTCGACAAAAATAGGGATCAAAATAATTTAGGGGATTTCAACAATAATGGGTTATAGGTTAATATGAAGGGTAAATAAATAGGTTATTAGGCTCAAGAGGGTTCACTAAGGGTTAATTATAAAGGTAGGCTTTTATGGAGTGAGTGGGTTAAACCTAAGTGCCTTTATCATATTGACATATCAAATCAAATGATGTGGTCTTGACATGCATAATCAAGCAAGTTCTAGAATAACAAATCAAGATTGACGCACTCAAAGCAACAATAAAAGTGAGCATGAAAGAAATAATAGATGCTCTTAAAGGCTCAAGATCTCACAAAAATTATGGCTTTTTGATGTTTAAACCTTGTGAATTTTAACTCTAGATAATACCTAAACTTGGGGAAGTAACCTAAAAAATTTTTAATTCTCAAAAGTCAACTTATCATGCTTGATTCTTTAATTCCTTAAAGTTTAAACAATCAATGCATGAATGCCTATGTTTTAATTCAAGACATATCAATAAAAATCATAAATTAATCAAAATTCATTCTAATAATGATATGAGAAGATCACATGAGAATAAGACAAAATTTAGGGATTTTTCTAATAATGATATAGATAACCCCCCCACACTTAAGATGTACATTGTCCTCAATATAAAATGATAGATATACTGAAAAATATAAAATCATAAGATAAGGAGAGAGGTGAAACTTCCTAAATGATGAATGGACTCCTTGAATTGGAGTTATGGAGAATAATCGGCCAAGGAAATGATGAGATTGGAGGAGGATACTCCGGTGGTCGTAGAGGTTGGGTTCCACAACCACAACGTCCAGCGAAGAGGTTATCATGGTGGTCAGGTAGGACATGGCAGTCGTGGAGAACCTTTTCCAATGGAGTTGCTAGTTCCTAAGTGAAGGTGAGCTTTGGAGTTCTTTCTAACTGTGATAAAATTAAGAACTCTTTTAAGAAATATAAAGAAGCATAATTACTCATAATGAAATAGCCAAAACTATAAATTGTTCAATAAAAATTATAAAACCTAAGAATGAAATAGTATTAAAGAAAATAAAATAAAAAGTACTTTAAGAATATAAATAAGGATAAAAGTGAAAATAAAAATAATAAATAAAAAGTCTTTAAACATTGTCATCGCCGGATGGTTCGCGAGGTGGTGAGGGTGATGAGATGCGAAAGTGCTAACAAATCTTATGTAGAGTAGCATCAATGTGATCAAAGCGCTGAAAACAATGCTGCTCAAATTGAGTAAGGAGCTCAAAGATGTTAAAGTATGAAGCCACAGCATGAACTGGATGATGGATGGGTGGTGGCTGAGACGGTGGGTCTTCATGACGTGGAGGGACATCATCAGTAATGTCTTCTGGGTCCTCCTCCTCGGTGGACTGGACTAGGGGTACTAGGGAGGGTCAGTTCCACGTCGTTTCTCGATCATCCTCATATGTAGCATACTCGAGATGCCCTATGGGGACATTTTGTAACGCCCCGTACCCGAGACCGTTGCCGGAGTCGAACACGAGGTGTTAACAGACTTAATTCATTGCTTAAACATCTCAAACAATTTAATTTTGGAAATTTCAGACAAGCTGGCTAACTGCGTCACAGTCGATTAAAAATTTATATCTCGAGTTATGAAACTAAAAATCAAGATCCGTAAATTTTCCATAAAACTAGACTCATATATCTATTTAATAATTTTTTTCTAGAATTTTTGGCTATGCCAATTAGTACAGTTTATTAGTTAAAGTCTCCCCTGTTTCAGGGTTCGACTGCTCTGACCTCTATGTATTACGAATCAGATATCTCACTGTAAAGAATTTCAATGACTATGAAGTTTGTTTCTCTTAAAACTAGACTCAATAAGAAATCTGTACATATAAATTATGACTTCTAATTATTTTTATACAATTTATGGTGAATTTCAAAAATCAGAATAGGGGATCCAGAAATTGCTCTGGCCCTGTTTCACAAAAATTTAAACATCTCATAAAATATAACTCATATACCTACTTCGTTTCTTCCATATGAAAATAGACTCATAATTCTTCAATTCCATATTTTATTCATCATCTAATTATATCTCTACTATTTTTAATGATTTTTCAAATTCATGTCACTACTGTTGTCTGAATCTATTTTATGGTAAATTTTACCTATTTCATGGTTTTCATGGATTAACTAGCAATTTGACATACGTAACACCAAATATGATCATAATTAGCCATTCCAATGGCTAATCATTACCAAGCATTTTTATACTACTCAATAACCATATCATAAGACCATATATACAAAATGATTATAATGCTATACATGCCATACTCAAAATATACGGATAGTGTGAGCGTGCCTCCGACCGTTCCCGATTTCCGAGCTGGCTTGTCAACACTACAAGGAATGAAAAGGAGGGAGTAAGCATAAATGCTTAGTAAGTTCACATGCAAATAGTAAGTAACATAACCATATAAGCAAACATAAAACATCATTTGCATAATCATCACCAAGACATTCATATCATATTTTCATTTATCATCTTACCATATTGTTGTTATATCGATTTTTCAACCCGAGAGTTAAGTACATACCTGTTCAAAGTATCCATTTCACAACACTTACTAATACGTCCCTTTTCATCTCGAGTATTCCTCCATTTGAGTAGAACTTTACCCGTTGAACACATCGGAATATAATTCGGATACATGGAAAGTTTGCACATAAGTGCCACATATGTAGCCAAGCTACTATGTAACCCGCCCATAAGCGAACTCGGACTCAACTCAATGAGCTCGGGCGTTTGCATCCATAAGTGAACTCGGAATCAACTCAACGAGCTCGGATGCCTAGTTACATCTCACGAACTCGGACTCAACTCAACGAGTTCGGACATTCGCATCCATAAGTGAACTCGGACTCAACTCAACGAGTTCGGATGCCCAAGTATCCCAGTGACATGTCACTTGTATCCTAATCCATTCCTAAGGTTCAACGGGACCTTTTTCCCAATCATGTGTCTCAACCATCTTCTACGGAATGCCGATACCGATACTCGGTAGTATTTCACATTTTCCAAGTATATCACATAATTTGACATATTATCAAACAATTATCACGAGTATAATATTTCATAATAATTATCATATCATTTAAATAATATAAAAACATTTAAAATAATAACTATGTTACCAACATTTACATATGAACTTACCTAGTATGCGAAAATGGCTACTTTTACCATTTTGTCCACAACTTGGTATTTTTCCCATTTTAGCCCGAATTTCAATTTTCCTTGCTCTATCATTTAAAATATAGTCTAATTAGGACTCACATTATTCAAATTGACCCAAAATCATATTTTGGAAAAATTACAATTTTGCCCCTAAACTTTTGCATATTTACACTTTTGCCCCAAAGCTCGTAAATTAAATTTCAGCCTATTTTCTTATGTTTTATGACATGCTGATCATTTTTCCCTTCTATGGCAACATCAAATTCTCACTCTAAGATGTACTTATGACTATTAGGTATTTTTACCGACATTAAGCCCTTTGCTCGTTTTCACTTAAAACCGAGTAGCACAAGTTGTCTAACATAATTTAAAACCTCATATTCTATCATAAAACACCAAAATACACAAATTTCACCTATGGGTATTTTTCCAAATATGAACCCTAGGTTGAATTATTGCTAGCATAAGTTTAATCGAGCTCAAGGGACTCCAAAAACGTAAAGAACTTGAAAAACGGGGCTAGAATGGACTTACAATCGAGCTTGGAAGCTTGAAAAACCCTAGCCATGGTTCCTCCTTGCTATATTCGGCCATGGGGTTGAAGATGAGCAAAATTGGCTTTTAATTTTGTATTTTAATTCATTTTACCCCTAAATGACCAAAATGCCCTTACTACTAAACTTTCCAAAAATTCCATCCATGTCCAATTTTTGTCCATAAACTTAGAAATTGGTAAAATTGCTATTTAAGACCTCCTAATTAATATTTCAAAACAATTTCATACTAGAAACTCCTAGAATGCAAGTTTTGCAAATTATTCGATTTAGTCCCTAATTTCAATTTAAGCACTTTAGGCATAGGATTTCATCACGAAATTTTTACACAATCATGCAATCATATCATAGACCTCAAAATAATCATAAAATAATTATTTCTATCTCGAATTTTGTGGTCACGAAACCACTATTCCGATTAGGCCCTAATTCGGGATATTACAACTCTCCCCCTTTGGGATTTTCGCCCCAGAAAATCTTACGTAAAAGTGGTCTTCACTTTTAATCTCATATTCGGTGCCAAAGAACTTTCACTTAGACTGTACCTCCAATACATCTCTTTAATTTCTCATATGATCTAAAAGCTTACAGGCCTCAACTCTCAACTGTTCTTAAATTTTCAACCCTTCTCGGTTTCCCATGATATCATGACATAAAACCCGGATCTTAACTTGATTAATGGAGACCAGAATTCCAAGAAATCCAACAATCAAAGAGACTCAATTTCCATGAATCGATGAGTAGGAATTCATTCAATACAGATATGATTTATAGATCTCGCCAAACATTTAACAATAGAATACATCACATTTTCCTCTTTCTGCCATGGAAATACTTCTAATATGGCCTCAAGAATAATCCTTCTCATTTCCATCCCAATATCAACACTGACAAGGATAATTTTGATAGATCCCAATGCTCGGCTTTAACCCCTTTAACAACTCAGATTTTATGTAACATCGAATGCTCTAAACTATCACATTACCTCACTGTCTTGAAACACATCACAATTCATACCACAGTACATTACTGAAAGTCAGGAAGTCTTTACTCAATGTAGACTAGTCTAGTTCAGACGCTTCGGTTACCAATATTCTCATCTATCCGAACTTTGTCAACATGTAATAAACTTTTCAGCTTTCACAAAATGAAAACCTTATCATTTGTAGTGACTTTAACTAATATCAAACTCTTTTTAATAAATATACACTTCTCGTTCAGTCTATTTACTCTTTTTATCCGTACAAAATGAAATTCTATTATCAGACTTGGGAAAAATAATCCTGACATAATTGTCACATGAAATCTTTCTAATAGATAATTCACCATACCGACTGAAACTCGCGCTTTTATCACTTATGCCTTTCTCGATGTCAAATCCTTACACGTAAATTAGAAAAAACCCCAATACTAAAATCACCACATTACCAAGATCAAATTAGAAGTATAGTCATATTTGACATGATTATCACACGAGTGAAGAACGCACTTGAACACGAGTCATAATTGACAAATTATGGAACAAAGATAACAAGAAAACCGAATAAAGAAATCCAAAATAGAGAAATCCAGAATAAAGAAATCCAGAATAAAGAAACCCAAGATACGATACTATGCTGGAGAATAAAAAACCAAGCCGGAGAATCAAAAACCAAACTCATAGAGAAAATACGGAATACCCCGATAATTCTTCAAAGAAAGAAAGTCCAAAAGAAAACATCATTTAATCCCACTGGAATCAAATATAACAAGAACAATATATCTTCCCATACATATATATCAAATGAAACATCAAATAGAAGAAACAGAATCATAATATCATACGTATTCTCTCATCAATTCTTATCAGACGAAATGAAATAGAATACCCGATGAAATAGAGCAATATAAATTATAAACCACCAAAGCTACCAATGCTTTCATCCAACACCGAGATTAAAAGACATTCCCATATAACAAGAATTTCTTGAGAAGATCAATAGCCATAGAAATATTTTCGAGAACGGGTAAACACATAGAACATCTCAAAAGAGACTGCTAAATCTGTCCAATCATAACTATCACACTCAGATAGTTCACATTTCAAATATCATTTCCCCAACTAGTTACTGCCGTCACAAATTTCATATTAAACTATTCACTAAAGAAGGCCGATTCTGAATAAATTTCGATTTACACTTTTCTCGACCTTGCACTGAGTAATTCGGTTTACCAAGGAGAATTCCTTTTCTAAGCTGGAGCAGTGTATAATTCCAATAATCTTTACGTCAATCCGATACTTTTCTTGGCTCGACTTTACTTATCAGCTCATTTTCAATCTCTCGATCATACTTATAATTATTCTATCACTGAACTCTTTGGGTTCTCAACCGGAAATTTATTCAATACAAATCTCATGAAATTCCATTATAAGTACCATTTCGGTAAGGGGGAGGGGTTGTAGGACCTCTGACTCGACTTTCTTATACATACACATATGACACAACTTCCATCATCATAACAACATCATCAAAATCATGTCATTCATTCATGTTGGCTTACACCAATTTTCCTATTGTCCCATTTAGACAATATACTTATGCATACATTCTATGTTTTCTAGATAGCTTTACTTATCCATTCATTTAAATAAATTAAATCATGCTCATGATATCATATAAGGCCAAACAAACATAGATATTTGCACCACAATCATAACTTTCAATTCGTGCATCATCAAGTACATATCATTACAATCATATAATTCAGTCCAACAATTTAACATAGATAAGTTCATTTCATTATAATCCTTTATCTCATAAAAATTATATATCATTAGCATTCATCAACATTCGACGTCCAAATCAAAACAAGGACATTTTCATTCGTATCATAATATTATGACTTTTATTCATACCTCTACTACTTTCTATTTATTCCGTTCATCTTATCAAGTAAGCCATATACACTACATCATATGAGCATTAAGCAAATATGAATATTTATCACATATGTATCATAAACCTTTATTCATACTTTTCTGAATCGAGACTTATCATAATCATAATTTTACTCAAATACCTTCACATAACATTGAACATGGTCAGCGCAGCTCGGTTGGAGAGTACCCTGTCTAAATAAGACGGTACTTATACGCGTCGGAAGACATCACACTATCACGCATCGGTGGCATGTATAGCTAAACTTTTACACATGCTAGGTTAGTCGAGAAACAGACTAAACCTACTCGATACCACCAAATGTAACGCCACGTGCGAGACCGTTGTTGTCGAGTCGAACACGAGGTGTTAACAGACTTAATTCATTGCTTAAACATCTCAAACAATTTAATTTTAGAAATTTCAGACAAGTGGCTAATCTGCATCACGATCGCTTAAAAATTCATATCTCGAGTTCTGAAACTCAAAATCAAGATCCGTAAATTTTCCCTAAACTAGACTCATATATATATTTAATAATTTTTTTCTAGAATTTTTGCCTATGCCAATTAGTACAGTTTATTAGTTAAAGTCTCCCCTGTTTCAGGGTTTGACTGCTCTGACCTATATGTATTACGAATCAGATATCTCTCTGTACAGAATTCCAATAACTATGAAGTTTGTTTCTCTTAAAACTAGACTCAATAAGAAATCTGTACATATAAATTATGACTTCTAATTATTTATATACAATTTATGGTGAATTTCAAAAATCAGAATAGGGGATCCAAAAATCGCTCTGGCCCTGTTTCACAAAAATTTAAACATCTCATAAAATATAACTCATATACCTGTTTCGTTTCTTCCATATGAAAATAGACTCATAATTATTCAATTCCATATTTTATTCATCATCTAATTATATCTCTACTATTTTTAATGATTTTTCAAATTCATGTCACTACTGCAGTCTGAATCTATTTTATGGTAAATTTTACCTATTTCATGGTTTCCATGGATTAACTAGCAATTTGACATACGTAACACCAAATATGATCATAATTAGCCATTCCAATGGCTAATCATTACCAAGCATTTTTATACTACTCAATAACCATATCATAAGACCATATATACAAAATGATTATAATGCTATACATGCCATACTCAAAATATACAAGCCATTATGCCAAGATGGTATACGGATAGTGTGAGCGTGCCTCGACCGTCCCGATTTCCGAGCTGGCTTGTCAACACTACAAGGAATGAAAAGGAGGGAGTAAGCATAAATGCTTAGTAAGTTCACATGCAAATAGTAAGTAACATAACCATATAAGCAAACATAAAACATCATTTGCATAATCATCACCAAGACATTCATATCATATTTTCATTTATCATCTTACCATATTGTTGTTATATCGATTTTTCAACCCGAGAGTTAAGTACATACCTGTTCAAAGTATCCATTTCACAACACTTACTAATACGTCCCTTTTCATCTCGAGTATTCCTCCATTTGAGTAGAACTTTACCCGTTGAACACATCGGAATATAATTCGGATACATGGAAAGTTTGCACATAAGTGCCACATATGTAGCCAAGCTACTATGTAACCCGCCCATAAGCGAACTCGGACTCAACTCAACGAGCTCGGGCGTTTGCATCCATAAGTGAACTCGGACTCAACTCAACGAGCTCGGATGCCTAGTTACATCTCACGAACTCGGACTCAACTCAACGAGTTCGGACATTCGCATCCATAAGTGAACTCGGACTCAACTCAACGAGTTCGGATGCCCAAGTATCCCAGTGACATGTCACTTGTATCCTAATCCATTCCTAAGGTTCAACGGGACCTTTTTCCCAATCATGTGTCTCAACCATCTTCTACGAAATGCCGATACCGATACTCGGTAGTATTTCACATTTTCCAAGTATATCACATAATTTGACATATTATCAAACAATTATCACGAGTATAATATTTCATAATAATTATCATATCATTTAAATAATATAAAAAATTTAAAATAATAACTATGTTACCAACATTTACATATGAACTTACCTAGTATGCGAAAATGGCTACTTTTACCATTTTGTCCACAACTTGGTATTTTTCCCATTTTAGCCCGAATTTCAATTTTCCTTGCTCTATCATTTAAAATATAGTCTAATTAGGACTCACATTATTCAAATTGACCCAAAATCATATTTTGGAAAAATTACAATTTTGCCCCTAAACTTTTGCATATTTACACTTTTGCCCCAAAGCTCGTAAATTAAATTTCAGCCTATTTTCTTATGTTTTATGACATGCTGATCATTTTTCCCTTCTATGGCAACATCAAATTCTCACTCTAAGATGTACTTATGACTATTAGGTATTTTTACCGATTAAGCCCTTTTGCTCGTTTTCACTTAAAACCGAGTAGCACAAGTTGTCTAACATAATTTAAAACCTCATATTCTATCATAAAACACCAAAATACACAAATTTCACCTATGGGTATTTTTCCAAATATGAACCCTAGGTTGAATTATTGCTAGCATAAGCTTAATCGAGCTACCGGGACTCCAAAAACGTAAAGAACTTGAAAAACGGGGCTAGAATGGACTTACAATCGAGCTTGGAAGCTTGAAAAACCCTAGCCATGGTTCCTCCTTGCTATATTCGGCCATGGGGTTGAAGATGAGCAAAATTGGCTTTTAATTTTGTATTTTAATTCATTTTACCCCTAAATGACCAAAATACCCTTACTACTAAACTTTCCAAAAATTCCATCCATGTCCAATTTTTGTCCATAAACTTAGAAATT
The DNA here is from genome assembly GCA_025698465.1 of Gossypium longicalyx. Lineage (NCBI taxonomy): Eukaryota > Viridiplantae > Streptophyta > Magnoliopsida > Malvales > Malvaceae > Gossypium > Gossypium longicalyx. Next base: position 53,480,055 of record CM046995.1, read on the forward strand.
GGTAAAATTGCTATTTAAGACCTCCTAATTAATATTTCAAAACAATTTCATACTAGAAACTCCTAGAATGCAAGTTTTACAAATTATTCGATTTAGTCCCTAATTTCAATTTAAGCACTTTAGGCATAGGATTTCATCACGAAATTTTCACACAATCATGCAATCATATCATAGACCTCAAAATAATCATAAAATAATTATTTCTATCTCAAATTTTGTGGTCACGAAACCACTATTCCGATTAGGCCCTAATTCGGGATATTACACATTTGGCCGATGAGGGTGAGGGAGGATGATTGTGCCGCTGTGTTGAGGAGGCTGAAGTAGCGTGCCAAACGAGTCACATAAGGGCCGATGGATATGACTCCCTTCCAATGCCACTCCGTCTGATGGCGAATGGCGAGATCAATGAAATAGGCAAGGTCAAAGACGTGCCCATTCGCCATACTCCATAAAAAGTAGGCGTCGTGAGGGTTGACGATGCCGATGCTTTCTCTCCGCCCTGTCAGAGTGTGGACCATGATGGCGTTTAAGTACCTCAGGGATGGGGCGAGGGTCGATGCCTTAGAGCAGCTGGGGTCATAAGTGGCCGAGTCAGGGTCTAAAGCACTCCAACAATTTGAAGGAGAATAGTGGATATGGCGATAGAGGGTGTCGAGTTCGTTGTCGTCCATGAACTCCTCCGTATACAGCCCTATTACAATTCTGAACTTAGGTACACTCAACTGGCGCACTAAACTGTCGAGATTGAACTAGACCGTTCCAGGATCATTGAACTGTGTCATGACGACTTGAAGGTGGAAGGTCGAGCAGAGTTCGAGTGTGAGCTCAAGGTACGTCGGCTCGATGATATCAAAAAAGAGGCCCTATGGGTCAATCGTCAGAAGGGCTCGGATTGCGTCAGCCAGTTGAATTTGTTCAACTGCTGCCCAATCAATGCAGCAACCCACACTTAGGGGTCGGGCCTGAAGTATTTGAAAAGGTTCCTCCAGGGGTCCCAAGGAAAACTGGAGAAAGGGGTGGCACACTTCAGCTGATGCGCTTGTCGATGTGGCTCTGGGTCCCTTCCTTTTTTTTTTGAATCAGGGACGGCGGTCTTCTTGCCATATGAAGTTGACATAGTATACATGCAATGAAAAGTCAAAGTTAAAACAATACTCCCCAATAATAGAAGTATGTTAAAATTGAAGAAGAATACTTCATGGGCATCACAGGCAAAAGGTGAGATGTACCGAAAAGTAACTAAATTCTTATGGAAGTCATTATGAACAATAGCAACATGAGAATAGTGCTAAATGGAATACCTAGTGAATGAATGCATGTGAGTTTGATGATATGAAATATGGTGTGGGTAAGCATAAAATCCATGGAAGCAAGAAAAATGGATGAATGTAGCATAATGTATTGACTAAAATGGAAAATTTCTAACAAAGAGCATAAGTATTACTAACATTATAACCATGAATATTACTCAAAAATAGTCAAATAGAACAATAAAAAATCATAAAATAAGTAAAAGATTTGAAAAGAATAGAGAGAAAAGAGTAAACAAACACAAGAAGAAGGAGCTTGGTTCGTGGAAGGTGGTGCTGTGGTCGGTGCACGGGTGTGGCAGGGAGAGCGTGTGAAAGGATTCCAGCGGCTAGGGTTTGATGTTTGGGGAAGGGGATGATGAATAGTAGGGGTTTATATAGATTTTGGGGCACACGGCTGTGGGGAACGCTCGTGTGCCCTAAAAATATCGTGAATTTCAAATTTGGGCACGTCTAAAATTTGACCCACGCCCGTGTTCTTTGGGCGTGTTGATGCACACGATCGTGTTGCACGACTGTGTCCTACTTCGTTCTCTTGTTCCACGTCCGTGTATGTATGTCCACGCCAGTGTTATTTTGTCAGTCTTGACCACGGGTAGTGAGCACGGGCGTGTCGCACGCCCGTGTTATTTTCTCAGTTTCAACCATGGCCTCTAGACACGTGCGTGTCGCACGGCCGTGGCAACTTATTGACTCCCGTGTTGGGGAAAATTTTTTGTCCTATTTTCACACGGCCGTTTCGTACAGCCGTGTTGCCTTCCGTGATATGGGCACGGCCTAAGGCACGCCCGTGTACCTGGCCGTGTGGTTCTGAAAAACCTGTGTTTAGTGACTCAGTTAGTAAATTAAATGTTAAAAACTAAAATTTAAAGAAGTTAACACCGTTAGTGCTCGGGTTGCCTCCTGAGAGGCACTTATTTATAGTCTAAGCTCGACTTACCCCTCTGTTGCGTGGTCATGGTGGTTCGAGGAGTTTACACTCCTCATTCTTGCTATCAATTTTATCAAAATAAGGTTTGAGACGAGTACTATTTACCTTGAACATACTGAATTTGGGATGAATTACCTCGACCATGCCGTATGGGAAAATGTTAAGTACCGTAAGAGGGGTTTCTCCATTAGGTTCAGAGGTGGTAATGCGAGGGTCTGCAGCATCTAGTATTACCTTGTCTCCAACCTTAAGTTGATTTGGTGAAGCATTGGGTTTGTCATGGCATAGTTTCGGTTTATCGTGTGTTCTCAGTTTCTGTGTCCACCATTCATCTAGTTCCTCGACTCGTAGCCTTCATTCTTCATAGATGGGTCCTTTGTTGTTACTTGAACATGGCTCATGTATGCTTTTCGGATGTGTTTCCTACAAAGAAGGTTGCACCACATGGTCAGTTTTAGTGGTACGATTTATACAATCACCCTCGATATTTGATGTGTTACTTGAATTGCGAGCTTGAAAGGTGATTGTCTCATCACCCACATGAAGTGTGAGTTCACCTGTACCAACATCGATAATGGTTCTAGCAGTTGCTAAAAAGGGCCTTCTTAAAATTAGAGGCACGTCACTACCCTTTTCTATGTCTAGAACAACAAAATCAACTGGAAATATAAATTTGTCAACTTTAACAAGTACATCTTCAATGATACCCCTAGGAAATCTAATAGTTTTATCTGCTAACTGAATGCTCATCCTAGTTTGTTTGGGTTTCCCAAGACCTAGTTGTTTAAACATTTTATAGGGCATGACATTAATGCTAGCCCCCAAATCAGCCAAAGCATTACTAACATCTAAACTACTAATTAAACAAGGAATCGTAAAACTCCCTGGATCTTTCAATTTGTTGGCCAGCTTATTCTGTAGTATGGCTGAGCATACTGCGTTCAACGCCACATGCAACGCTTCATCCAAGTTTTGTTTATTCGCTAGAAGCTCCTTTAGAAATTTAACTGTGTTTGGCATCTTCGAAAAAGCTTTGATAAATGGTAAGTTAATATGTAGTTTTTTTTAATAATTTAAGGAATTTACCGAATTGTTCGCCTGTGCGGCCTTTCCTTGTCGCATTGGGGTATGGCACTCAAGGTTTGTACTCTGTACTTACCGATTTCTGCTCATTGTGGTCTACCTCATCCTTACCTTTGGTTACCACAATTTTTTACCTTGGTTCTGGTTCAGGTTCCACTAACCCTTCCTCATCTTGAACAGTAATTGCGTTAAGCTGCTCCTTTGGGTTAGTTTCTATATTACTCGGCAAGCTACCTTGTAATCGTTTGAAAATCATCTTTTCCAACTGGCCTATTTGGTTCTCGAGCCCTTGAATGGATGCTTGCTGATTTTTAAGAGCTATCTCGGTATTCTGGAAACGAGTTTCCAACACCAAGATAAATTTTTTAGCATCTTCTCAAGGTTCGACTTTTTTTCCTACTGGTAAGGTGGTTGTTAAAAACCTAAGGGATGTTGTGGCTTTTGATTTCCTTGACCACCCCACGAGAAGTTGGGATGGTTTCTCCAACCTGCATTGTACGTGTTACTGTATGGGTTATTTTGAGATCTAGAATTGTTATTACCCATATATTGAACTTGTTCCTCCTCGGTGTTAGGGTTGAAGGATAGATAATCTACGTGTACTCCTCCTCCACTTGAATTACACCTCATCACTGGATGTACCTGAGTAGAACCATATAAACCATCAATCTTTTTATTTAAGAGTTCTAACTAGTTAGAAAGTATAGTAACTACATCGAGGTTGAAAACACCGACTGCTTTCGTCGACTTTGTCCTCATGACTTGCCACTGATAGTTATTCAGTGACATTTCCTCAATGAATTCATAAGCTGCTTCAGGTGTTTTGTTATTCAAAGTTCCACCGGCGGCTGCGTCGATGAGTTGCCTTGTTGAGGGGTTCACACCGTTGTAAAACGTCTGAACCTGCAGCCAAAGTGGTAACCCATGGTGAGGGCACCTTCTCAAAAGATCCTTGTATCCCTCCCATGCATCATAGAGTGTTTCTAGATCCATCTGCACAAAAGAAGAGATGTCATTCCTCAACTTAGCTGTTTTAGCCGGCGAAAAATATTTAAGTAAAAACTTTTCGGTCATTTATTCCCAAGTAGTGATTGACCCCCGTGGTAACGAGTTCAACCACTGTTTAGCTTTGTTCCTTAATGAAAAGGGAAACAACCGAAGGCGTATGGCATCGTCAAAAATGCCATTGATTTTAAAAGTATCGCAAAACTCTAGAAAATTCGCCAAGTGATTGTTTGGATCCTCATCCTGCAAACCATCAAACTAAACAAACTGTTGTATAATTTGAATTGTGTTAAGTTTCAGTTCAAAATTATTTATTGCAATAGCAGGTCTAACTATACTTGACTCAATTCCTGTTAAATTAGGTTTAGCATAATCATACATAGTGCGTGGAGCAGGATTCTGATTTACTGGATCAGCAGCAATCGCAAGAGGTAGCGAATTTTCCTGATTTTCATCCATCTCCTCGATTGTGGTGTGAATGTCATCCTCTTGCTCTTCCTCTGTGTATCTTAGGCTTCGCCTTATTTCTTTTCGATTTCTGTAAACTGTGCGATCGATCTCACTATCAAAAAGTAATGGTCCTAACGGGTTTCTTCTAGTCATAAACTATAAAAACCTGCCAGAAATAAAGAAAAAGAAGAATTAGTAAAGATAAGCTAGACTAAAATAAGAAGTAAATTGCAATAAAAGTAAAAATGGCTAAAGTAATAAAAATCAAGCGTTCCTAATGTCTTAGCTCCCCGGCAACAGCGCCAAAAACTTGATCGTGTTGATTCATGATAAGTTTTATTAAATTTATATTTGACCGTTCTTGAAGACTACTTATCGAACAGTAGTATAGTTTTAGCAAGACCGAGATGTCGAAACCAAAGGACCTAAAAGTACTAGTATTAACTCTTTTCTTATTATCTAGCCTAAAAATAAAGGGGTTTATTTTATCTAAACTAATTAACTAACTAAGAATTCACAGAAAGAAAATTGGGGAAAATACTTTTGGAAAATTCGATTGATTAAGACAATACCGAAGGAAAAATCCACCTAGACTTCACTTGTTATTCGACTCTGAATTAGACGATCTACTCACTTGACTTGATCCGTAGAAATCCCTAATTTATATTATTATCTCTTTTGAGACTAACAACGTCTAACCCTAGGTTGATTAATTGAAATATCTTTCTAATTAAAACCCCTAGTGTTGCATTAACTCGATCTATGGATTCCCTTATTAGGTTTGACTCTAATCCGGCAGATTTATGTCGTCCTATGTTTAGGATTATATGCAACTCTGCTTAATTATGCTAGATCTTCTCTTAGACAGGGACTTTTGCTCCTCTGAATAAGCACATCAATAATTGAGTCAATATCCTGAAATATTAAAGCAAGAATTAAGAACACAAAATTAAGAACAAATCAAGTATTTATCATATAATTCAGAAAATAATAACAAGATCCATCTTAGGTTTCATCCCCTTTAGGTATTTAGGGGGTTTAGTTCATATTTATAAAAGAAAATATCTCAAAAGAATGTTGAATACAAAACATAAAGAAAACCCAAAACTCCTGAAGGAAAATTGAAGGGAGATCTTTAGTCTTGAAGGAGAATCCGACTTCTGAGATGGATCAATCGGCTTTCTTCGAGTAAATTCCTGCTTCCCACTCCGTGTGTCACTTTTCATCGTCCTCTCTGTTGTTTAAATAGGCTTTAGAATGCCTTATAACCCTTAAGAGTGGCCTTTCCCGAGTAGAACTCAACTTGGGCTCGACAGGGACACTCCCGTGTGACACGCCCGTGCTCGATTACTCCAAACCGTGTTAGAGTCTGTTGAATAGACACGGCCGTGTGGTTTACCCGTGTAAGTCGCACTCAATTCTGCTAAAAGCACACGGGCGTGTGGTCTACCCGTGTGAGAAGGTCCAGACCGTGTTGATTTCCCACGTTGGCCCATTTTCTCCGTTTTCGGCCCATTTCTCGCTGTTTTTACTCTCCTATGCTCACCTAAGTATAAAACATGAAATTAAAGGATTAGGAGTATCAAATTCACCATATCTAAAGAGAATTCATCCATAAATGTGTTAAACATGGGATAAAAATATGTATAAATTACGATTTATCACCCCTCACATGTGATTTCACCGGCAGATGATGAGATTCAACCGAACATGACTTATGGTGAAGAGTCGATCAAGATTTTGGCTCAAGAAGTCAAATAGTTGAGAAACAAGAATATCACCTTAGTGAAGGTGTTATGGTATAGGCATGGGTTGGAGGAGGCTATGTGGGAGCCCGATGAGGCGATGAAAAACCAATATCTGCACTTGTTTACCGGTAAGATTTTCAGGGATGAAAATCCCTAAGAGGGGAGAATTGTAACGTCCCAAATTAGGGCCTAAATGAAAAAGTGGTTTCGAAATCACAAATTTGAGGTATAAATATTCCAATTGATAAAGTTTTAAGGTCTACTGTGTGGTTTAATAACTGTGTGAAAATATCAACGAGAAATTTTACCGATAAGGTGTCCAATTGAGTTATTAGGACTAAATTGCAATAAGTGAAAAATATGTGTTCTAGTTGATTAATGGGGCTTAAATGTGATGGGATTTGAAATTTGAAGTCCTTATTTAGTAATTATACCATTATATGTCATTATGGACAAAAATGGACATAGGATGGATAAAATATCAAGGTTTAAATGGAAGGGCATTTTGGTCTATTGGTTATTAAAAGAATTAAAAGGGAAAATAGTCAAAAATTATGTTCGTCTTCATCCTCATTGGCCAAATATGACAATAAGCCATAGCTAAGGTTTCTTTCATATTCAAGCTCAAAAGTAAGTGCATCCTAGCCCCCATCCTAGCCCCATTTTTAATGTTATTTATATTTTTGAAATCCTCGTAGCTCAATTTAGCTATTTCTACCCTTAATTTGAGCTAAGGCTCATGTTCAAAAATATACCCATGAATGAGATGCTTGTGCTTTGATGTCTAATGGAAGAATATGGAAGTTTGATGTGTGATAAACAACTTTTACTAGGTGGTTTTTGGTTGAATTGATAAAAAGGACCTAATTGTAAAAGTTGTAAAAACTATGTGTAAGTGTGTGAATAAATGAAAAAAATATGGCTTGGTATAAGAGAGAAATTGATTCGGCTAGGCTGGGATAATGCAAAAAAGGGGTACTTTTCATTTTACAAGCCTAAGGGTAATTTCGTAACTTTGTAAAACTTTAGGGGCAAAATTGTAATTTTACCATAGTGTGATTTTTGGACTGAATTGAATAGTGCATGTATTAAACGAGTTAAATCTGCTATTCTAGATCAAGGGGGACGAGGAATAGACCTTGACCGAGGAAAAGGTAAGGTTGTGGATTAAATCGCAAATTGTCACATTTTGCACCGAGGTAAGTTGTGTGTAAGTAATTCAAAATTTTCATTATTATGCGTTTAATAGTTGATATTCTATGATATATGTATGCATGCCCTAATGAAATTGACTTGTGACGATTTAATGAAATTTTGGTGATAACTTTATGTCTCGAAAGTCTTGGGTGACCCTGAGGAATGCTTAGGATTCGGATATCATGACACCACGATTAATGAGATACCGTATAAGACCATGTCTGAGACATGGCATTGGCATCCGAGATGAGAGCCCGTGTAAGACTATGTCTGGGACATGGCATCGGTGTTGATATGTGTGCCAGTGTAAAACCATATCTGAGATATGGCGTTGATATAAGATTTCGTGTAAGACCATGTCTGGGACATGGCATTGATATGAGGTCCCGTGTAAGACCATGTCTGTAACATGGCCTCGGAACCGACATGAGACTTCGTATAAGACCATATCTAGGATATGGCATCGATATGTAGACCCATGTAAGAGCATGTCGGGGACATGGCTTTGGCATTCTATTTGGTGTATGATGATTCCGAATGTCCTTTAGTATTCCGGGTAATTCAACGAACCATTCAAGATTATGATTAAGAAGTGGGGTAGAATAAGTAAGAATGTATGGTATAGATATGTACGTAAACCTCATGAGTATTGGACTCGATTCATGTTGGGAAATTTGGTATGGGTATGAAAGAGTAAGATAAGCATGATGTTCAATAACATTTATTTTCAATTCTCAATATGTTCATTAAATGTAATATGATAATGTGGTGGTAATTGATAGCATGTTTAATCCATGAGTTTTATGACCTATGTTGTTTATTATTTGCACACGACTTACTAAGCTATATGCTTACCCCTCTCTCTCTCTTCCTCTTTCTTTTAGCATCGTCAAGCTAGCTCCGGGATCGTGAACGCCGGAGCTTGAGTCACACTATCAACAAATTTTTTGGGGTATAATTGGTTGATTACATTTAGGTATGACATGTATAGGGAACTTAGTATTTTGTTATATGTGTTATATTTATTAGCCAAAATGATGGCTCATTTTGGTATATTATTCCATTTTGTATATGGCCATGAAATATGGCTCATATTGATTATTGGGTTGAAATCCCTAAATATTAATACATGCATGAGATGTGTTATTACCCTTGTGGTGTGTGCCAAATTGGTTGTAAATAATGGTTGATAAAATATGGAATTTATGCTTGATGGATAAATGATGTCAATTGGCATGGTCACCATATTGATAAAGGTAGATAAATGGATTGAATGAACTTAACAGGTCATAGAGTCCCAATTAGGTATACTTGATATGAATTTATCATGCATGAGTTAAAGCTATGGATGTCTAAGTAACCCTTTTATGTCATGATAACCACCATTGACATATGAGTGTGTGTAGGGGTTGTTAAGCGTGACAAGAGGGCATGGAAAATAGCCTCAAAGTTGTCCACACGGGTAGACACATGGGCATGTGTCTAGGCCGTGTGTGACATACGGTCAGCCTCAGGGGCATGTCGTTCGGCCGTGTGTCCCCTGCACCCTAGTTTTAAAAGTCTGTATGCATGGTAGAAAACACACGAGCAGAGACACGGCCATATGTCTCATCCGTGTGGAGGACACAGCCTCAGGACATGGCTTGTGCCCAGGCCGTGTAAAGTCTACACCTTAAATGCAAAAATTAAATTCGCCACACGGCCTAGCACACGGGCGTGTGACTTTTCCGTGTGATCTTAAATTGATGCAAACGTCATAAACAAAGAGTTACACGGCCGGGAGACACGGGCGTGTCATGGGCACACAGACGTGTCCTTTTGTCCACATGGGCGTGTGACCCTGTTTTATGGAAAAAATTTTGAAGTTCACGGTTTAGTCTCAAACCACCCCCGATGTATACTTTGGGCCTTGTAGTCCCGTAATAGGCACGAGTTTCATGTGTATGTACAGTTTTGTATTCAAAAGAAATTTTATGGCTCGATTATGTGTGTATGTTTACGTTTTAATCCGGTAATTCCCTGTATCTATCCCGACGTTGGACACGGGTAAGGAATGTTACACATAGTTGCTCAAATGGTTATATTTTGAGTTCGGTAAATGATTTATATGGTGTGATTGAAGTTGTTAACTTGAGAAGTTATATGATTGTGAATTAATGCTTGATGATATAAGTATTTGAATAGGTATTTGGCATTGACTTGAGTATTGATTTTGGTTGAAATGGATATGGTATGAATTGTGTATATTGATGATGATTTTGGCTGCCTATTGTTTGATGAAAGGGTATCATTTTGGTTGTTTAGGTAAACATGAGTAAGGGTGGAAAAATGGGCCTTGCAAATGGCCTATTTTTGTCCACACGGGCAGAAACACGGGCGTGTGTCTCAGCCGTTGCAACACATGGTCATGCTACATGGCCATGTGTCCCCTGGTGTTGAAATTAAATTGAAGTCAGTATGCTCCACATGGCCTCACACACGAGCGTGTGACTGGCCGTGTTGCATAAGTCAGCATACCCTATAGATTTGGCACGGCCTGGCACATGGGCGTGTGTGGCCACTTCAAAGGGCACACGAGCTAGAGACATGGACGTGTGATCAGCCGTGTGACCCATGTCAGTATGTATGTCCTGTTTTCACACAGCCTGAGACACAAGCGTGTCTGGTGCCGTGTGAGGCACACGACCTGTTCATATGGGCGTGTGACCCTTATATGTTTGAAATTTTTTTAAGTTCTTAAAATTTTTATATGTTATCGATTTAGTCCCAAACCACTTCTAAAGCATATTTTAGGCCTCGTAGGCCCTTATAAGGGATAATGCGATTGTGTTGAATGGTATTTGAATATGAATGTATAAATGTATGAGTTATGTATGATAAATGGCACGTATTGATCGGTAATATCTCGTAACCTAATTCTAACAGTGAATACGAGTGAGGAGTGTTATATTTATTGGTATCAAATCGGTTTAGTCGATTTTAGGACTAACGTAGCATGTGTAAGAGTCTAGCTATATATGCTATATATACTTTGTAATAGTGTGATGAGTCCTGACAGCTTAAATTGTGTTTTCATATAGTAATAGATCCCGAAAGAGATATAGCTGACGATGTAGAGAGTAACGCATCTGCTCCTGCTCAAAGGGTAGCACAATCTGACTCTAGGCCTGTTACAAGTAGCCACGAGGGAGAGCCTAAACAAGCCTTTTTCCAAATGATGAACAAGTGGTGCACAGAGTTTGTTCGAACGAATCCAGCTGCTCAACAACCTCTATCCCCACCTATTCCTCAACAAATCCCTGTTATTCCTCAAGTTATAGATCCGATACGATTGAACAAGCTGCCAATAGATAAGATTCGAAAACATGGGGATGAAGACTGATGATGATGATGCAGAGAGAGCTGAGTTCTGGCTCGAGAACACGACCCAAATATTCAATGAATTAATGTATCAAATGTGTTGTATCTTTTCTAAGAGATAATGCGTACCATTGGTGGAAAACGTTGATCTCTGTAGTTCCTAGAGAACGGGTTCCTTGGGAGTTTTTCCAATCTGAATTCTGAAAGAAGTAAATTAGTCAAAGATTTCTCGATCAGAAGCATAAAGAGTTTCTAAAGTTGAAACAAGACTGGATGACTGTCACTGAGTATAAAAGAGAATTCGTATGTTTAAGCAAGTATGCTCAAGCGTATGTGTCTACTGAGGAGATTATGTGTAAATGGTTCGTTGATGGGTTGAACAAGGATATTAAACTATTAGTCGGGATTCTTGAATTGAAAGAATTTGTCGTTCTGGTTGAAAGGGCTTGTAAAGCCAAGGATCTTAGCAAAGAAAAGAGAAAAGTAGATTTAGAAGCTAGAGACTCGAGAAAAAGATCGATGAATAAGCCGTATCAATCTTCATCGAAGAAATCCAGAGATTCGTATACTCGCTCAAATGCTTCAAATGAATATTCGAATAGAGATAGTAGAAAACAACACTCTGGTTCTAAAGCTCAAGCTACATCAATAACTAGTGTTGGTAGTGTAAGAGACGATAAACCCGAATGTCAGCATTGTAGAAGACAACATTTTGGAGAATGTTGGAATAAAGGCAATAAAGCTTGCTTCAAATGTGGCTCGCCGGATCATTTCATTAAAGATTGTCCTGATATGGGTAACAAAGATAAACCTTAGAATGTGAGACCGAGTAATACGTCGAATAAAGGAAGACCACCAAGAAACACTGGAAATACGAGTGGTAACCAAGGTGCTACGAGAGATTCTGCTATTAGATCTGAGGCACGAGCACCTGCCTAAACTTATGCTATCCGTGTACGGGAGGAGGCATCATCGTCAGATGTTATCACCAGTACTTTCACTCTCTATGATACTAATGTGATTGCATTGATAGATCTAGGATCAAATCATTCTTATATATGCATGAATTTAGTATTTAGAAATATTTTGCCTGTAGACTCTACTGAATTTCTGATTAAAGTATCGAACTCTTTAGGCAAATGTGTTTTAGTTGACAAAGTTTGCAAAAATTGTCTATTAATGCATCGAGATTTCTGTTTTCTGGCTAATCTGATGTTCTTGCCATTCGATGAATTTGATGTGATTTTGGTTATGGATTGGTTAACGATGCATGATGCTATAGTGAATTGTAGACGAAAGACAATCGAACTGAAATGTCGGAATAATGAGACTACTAGAATTGAATCTGATGATCTAAATAGTTTGCCAGTTGTGATCTCGTCTATGTTAGCTCAGAGATTTGTGAGAAAGGGGTGTGAAGCTTACCTTGCTTATGTACTTGATATGAAAGTGACAGAAACAAATATTGCATCAGTACCAGTTGTGTGCGAGTATCCAGATGTATTTCTCAAAGAGTTATCGGGTTTACCACCTATTAGAGAAGTTAAATTTGGTATCGAATTAGTACCGGAAACAACGTAGATATCAATAACTCCGTACAGAATAGTCCCGACAGAGTTAAAAGAATTGAAAGCTCAGTTGCAAGAGTTGACAAACAAGAGTTTTGCTAGACTGAGTTTCTCTCCCTAGGGTGCACTGGTGTTATTTGTGAAAAAGAAAGAGGGCACGATGAGAATGTGTATTGACTATAGATAACTGACTAAAGTGACTATAGAGAACAAATACTCTTTACCGCGGATTGATGATTTGTTTGATCAGCTAAAAGGGGCAACAGTGTTTTCAAAAATTGATTTGAGGTCGGGTTATTACCAGTTGTGGGTGAAAGACTTGGATGTATCAAAGACTTCATTTAGAATAAGGTACAGATACTATGAATTTCTTGTTATGCCTTTCGAATTAACAAATGCACCTGTTGTTTTTATGAACTTGATTAACCGAATTTTCAGGCCGTACTTAGACAGATTCGTAGTTATGTTTACTGATGATATTTTAATTTACTCTCGTAATGAATCTGAACATGTAGAACATTTGAAAATCGTGCTACAAATTTTGAGAGATAAATAGTTGTTTGCAAAGTTCAGCAAATGTGAATTTTGGCCAAGAGAGGTTGGTTTTCTGGGACATATAGTTTCAGCTACGGGTATCCGAGTAGACCCGAGCAAGATTTTTGCGATTATATATTGGAAGCCTCCTAGAAATGTAACCGAAGTCTATATTTTTCTAGGACTAACAGGCTATTATAGATGATTTGTGAAAGGCTTCTCGATGATTGCGACTCCGATGACGCGATTGCTTCAAAAAGATGTTAGATTTGAGTGGCCAGAAAAGTGTCAGCGGAGTTTTGAACAGTTGAAAGCATTATTGACAGAGGCTCCAGTATTAGTTCAACCTGAGTCGGGTAAAGAATTCATAGTTTTTAGTGATGCATCGTTAAATGGCATGGGTTGTGTTTTGATGCTGGAAGGCAAAGTTGTAGCTTATGCCTCGAGACAGTTGAAACCGTACAAAAAGAATTATCCGATGCACGATCTAGAATTGGCCGCTATAGTCTTTGCATTGAAAATTTGGCGTCATTACTTGTTTGGTGAGAAATGTCATATTTATACCGATCACAAAAGCTTGAAATATCTTATGACTTGGAGAGATTTGAACTTGCGACAACTGAGATGGTTAGAATTGCTAAAAGACTATGAATTAGTGATTGACTATCATCTGGGGAAAGTGAACGTAGTTGCTGATGCTTTGAGCCGAAAGTCCTTATTTGTTTTACGTGCTTTGAACACAAAATTATCTTTGTCTGACGATAGTTCGATAGTAGCCGAGTTGAAAGCAAGACCGTTATTTCTACAGCAGATTTATGAGGCTCAAAAATTTGATAATGAATTGCAAGCAAAACAAGCTTAGTGTGAATTGACTTCTGATTCAGAGTTTCAAATATGGCCTAATGACTATTTGATGTCTCGTGATAGAATATGTGTACCAAGAAATTCTGAGCTTATTCAGAGAATTCTAAACGAAGCACACAATAGTTGTTTATCAGTGCATCCGGGAAGCACGGAAATGTATAATGATTTGAAACAGCTTTACTGGTGGCATGGCATGAAACGAGATATCTCAAAATTTGTTTCGAAATGTTTGATATGTCAGCAAGTCAAAGCTGAGCATCAAGTGTTGTTAGGTTTATTACAGCCTATTATGGTTCCCGAGTGAAAGTGGGATCGAGTAATAATGGATTTTGTATCGGGTTTACCCTTATCTCCGAGTAAGAAATGCAATTTGGGTTGTAGTTGACAGATTGAAAAAATTGACTCATTTCATTCCTGTACGTACGGATTATTCACTTGATAAATTGGCTGAGTTGTTTATCTCAGAGATTGTTCAATTGCACGGAGTGCCACTATCTATTGTTTCGGATTGAAATCCAAGGTTCACTTTGCGATTTTGGAAGAAATTACAAGAATCTTTAGGTACAAAGCTGCATTTTAGCACTGCGTTTCACCCGCAAACGGATGGTCAATCTAAACGAGTTATTCAGATACTTGAAGATATGTTGCATTGTTGTATTCTTGAGTTTGAAGGTAGCTGGGAGAAATATCTACCGCTGATTGAGTTTGCTTATAATAATAGCTTTCAATTGAGTATTAAAATGGCACCGTACAAAGCTTTATATGGTCGTAAATTTTAAACACCGTTGTTCTAGAGTGAGCTCAGCAAAAATAAGATTCACGGGGTTGATCTGATTAGAGAGGCTAAAGAAAAAGTAAAAGTAATTCATGATAGTATGAAAGCAGCTTTGGATTGACAAAAATCGTATGCAGACTTGAAACCAAAAGATATTGAGTTTAGATCGGGGATAGAGTGTTTTTAAAATTGTCGCCGTGGAAAAAGATATTGCGGTTTGGTCGAAAAGGGAAATTGAGTCCGCGATTCATCGAACCATATGAGATTATTGAACGAATTAGGCCAGTTGCTTATCGATTATCTTTACCGTCTGAGTTTGAGAAAATACATAATGTGTTTCATGTATCAATGCTTCGATGATACCGATCCGACCCTTTACATGTCATTTCCCTGGCCGAGTTTGAAATTCAGTCAGATATGTCATATGCTGAAGAACCGATTCGAATTTTAGCTCGTGAGATCAAAGAGCTGAGAAATAAGAAAATTGCACTAGTGAAAGTATTATGGCATCGACACGGGGTTGAAGAAGCTATGTGGGAACCCGAGGATGCTATGAGAAAATAATACCCGAACCTATTCACTGGTAAGATTTTTGGGGACGAAAATCCCTAAGGGGGAGAGTTGTAACAGCCCG
Organism: Gossypium longicalyx; assembly: GCA_025698465.1. Taxonomy (NCBI): domain Eukaryota; kingdom Viridiplantae; phylum Streptophyta; class Magnoliopsida; order Malvales; family Malvaceae; genus Gossypium; species Gossypium longicalyx. The sequence continues at coordinate 53,495,517 of CM046995.1, forward strand.
GTTTTGGCTAAATCAGAACATCAGGACCACAAATTCGATGTCAAAAAATTATTTTAATATTATTTTATGTGTTTACAGCATGATAGAATATATGTGTGAAAATTTCGTGAGCTAATTTTATCGTTTAATAGGTCAATTTGAGAAAAAAAGACTAAATCTTGTAAAATGCAAAAGTTTCATTCTATTAGTTAAAGGTGTCAAATAGATTTGAATTTTAAATATTATGGCCTTAAATGGTAATTAAACCATTTTAATTGTGAGTGGACAAAGATGGACATTAATATATGATTTTAATGGTTTTTATTAAAGGTTAATATAGTAATTTGGTTAATAAAGTATTAATAATAAAACAAAAGCCATTTTTATTCTCTCATTATCATCTAGCTGAATTTTGAAGAAGAAAAAGAAAGCTTCCATGTCCATCTAAGGTTTGGCATATTCTTGGTTTGATTAAGGTACGGTTTTAGCTCAGTTTTTAATGATTTCTATATTTTTGCAATCGTTGCTTTGTATTCTAACTAGCCCGTGCCTTAATTTTTGAATTTGTTCATAATTTCGTGAAGTGACATTGATGAATATTTGAGCTTTTAAATTCTTGATAGTGGAAAATGACTATTTGTTGATAGATTTAAATGTTTTGTTAAGTAATTTTAGGTAAAAATGCATTTTAGGGATTTAATTGTGAAAAGTATAAATTGAGGGGTTGTAATGTGAAATAAATGAAAGTTTAAGGCTACTAAGGACCCTGTAGAAATTTGGCTCTCATGAATTTAGAAAGAAATTGTGTAATTTGTGTTTTTATGTGTTAAGGACTAAATTGTTAAAATGTGGAACTTTAGGGGCTAAAGTGTAAAAATGTCTAAATATGTGCTTGTGGATTGAATTGAATGAATCAATGAATAAATGAGTTAATTTTGAATTCATATAAATCAAGAAAGAAAGAGATTTAGATCGAGGGAAAAGCAAGGTTATTGAATAGTCGATCCGATCCGTTAGTTACGATTACGAGGTAAGTTCATTTGTGGAAATTTCATTATAAATGTATGTTATATGCTTTGATATTGCATTAATTGTGATTATGAGATTACGAATAATGATGGAATTGTGAATACGACTCTACGGATGTGTTCGACGATGAAATCGACAAGTGAAACTTCTCATTTGAACCTTAGGAATAGTTTAGCATGCTAGTGACATGTCATTAGGTTATTATGTCGGCTTCGGGCCATGATATCGGCACTTCGGGTGTGAATGATACCTTGATTTGCTATGGGCCATGGTATAGGTACTTATCGATTGTGATCCTTGAGTATCCGACTTTTATTCCGAATGGTTTAACGGGTAAACGAATGATGTGGTTGAGAAAGAGGTTAGTACGAGATGACACAGGTATGCACGGAATCTATTCGAGTATTAAATAGAGAAAGTTCAATGAGATGGTACTTAATCATGTTTTGAGACATGAGAAAGGTTTGTAGTTAATGTGGTTATGATTTGGTAATGGGTAATTGATTAAATTACATTTATTTGATGAACTGAATTATTCACTTACGAACTTACTAAGCTATGAAGCTTACTTTGTTTTATTTGTTTATGTTTTATAGAGAATTAAAGCTAGCTCGGATCCGGGAGTCGTCGAGAGCATTATTGCACTATTAAACACCTAAGTTGGTACTTTTGAGTTATGTATATTTGGTATATGGCATGTATAGGCTAGTTTTGATACTTTGGTTGTGAATATAGCCATGAGAGTTGGCTTGTATATGTATATGTTTGTTTTGTATATATAGTCATGAGTGATGGTTTATTTTGGTATGTTTTGGTATAAATGTGGTTATGGTTTCATAGTTGCTCAAATGGTTATATTTTGAGTTCGGTAAATGATTTATATGGTGTGATTGAAGTTGTTAACTTGAGAATTTATATGATTGTGAATTAATGCTTGATGATATAAGTATTTGAATAGGTAATTTGCATTGACTTGAGTATTGATTTTGGTTGAAATGGATATGGTATGAATTGTGTATATTGATGATGATTTTGGCTACCTATTATTTGATAAAAGGGTACTATTTTGGTTGTTTAGGTGAACATGAGTAAGGGTGGCAAAATGGGCCTTGCAAATGGCCTATTTTTGTCTAGGCGGGCGTGTGTCTCAGCCGTGTGTGACACATGGTCATACTACACAGCCGTGTGTTCCCTAGTGTTGAAATTGAATTGAAGTCAGTATGCTCTAAATGGCCTCACACACGGGCGTGTGACTGGCCGTGTGGCACAAGTCAGTATACCCCCTAAATGGCACACGGCCTAGCACACGGGCATGTGACTTGGCTATGCTGCATAAGTCAGTATACCCTACAGGTTTGGCATGGCCTAATGCACAGCCTAGCACACGGGCGTGTGTGGCCACTTCGAAGGGTATACGGGCATGTGATCAGCCGTGTGACCCAAATCAATATGTATGCCCTATTTTCACACGGCCTGAGCACTGGCGTGTCTGGAGCTGTGTGAGGCACATGTCCTGTTCACACGGGCGTGTGACCCTTATATGTTTGAAATTTTTCTAAGTTTCTAAAATTTTTTATATGTTATTGGTTTAGTCCCGAACCACTTCTAAAGCATGTTTTAGGCCTCGTAGGCCCTTATAAAGGACAATGTGATTGTGTTGAATGATATTTGAATATGAATGTATAAATGTATGAGTTATGTATGATAAATGATGTGTATTGATCGGTAATACCTCGTAACTCTATTCTGACAGTGAATACGGGTGAGGGGTGTTACAGTAATGGATGATTTGGTACGTAATTATAAGGCTATAATATGTTTAACATATATGTGTGTGTGGTATAGTTAAATTGAATTGTGGTAAATTATATGTTTTCAAAAAAAGGTAAGTTTGGAAATACATGAATGTAAGTGTTAATATATCATATATAACTCTTGTGTTTGGCTTGGATAAGTTGTCTTGAATTGGTTGTTGAAAATGATTAAGTGTTGATGTAGGTGCAAGGTAAAAAGGGTGAGAAATAAGGCTTGGAAAATGGCCTTATTTTGTCCACACGAGCGTGTGTCTTGACTGTGCGTGACACACGGCCATATGGGTGTGTGGTTTGGCTGTATGTGTCCCTTGTATCTTAAAATTTTAGAAACAGAATGCTCAGAATTTGTCACACGGGCAGAGACACGGACATGTGTCTCAGCCGTGTGTGACACAACCTAAAACTTGAGCGTGAGTCTTGGCCGTGTGAAACCTTCACCTAATTTTCAAAAATTAAATTGACCACATGGCCCAGCACACGGGCGTGTGGCTGGCCTTGTGACCTAAGTTAGAGAGTTACACAGGTAAGGACATGGGCTAGGACACGGCCGTGTGCCTCACATCGAATGCCCACACGGGCTAGCCACACGGGCATGTGTCCCTTACACCCAAAAAAATTTAAAACTTCATGAAAGATTTTATGTGATCTCAATTTAGTCCCGACTCAGTTCTAATATGTATTTTGGCCTCGAGGACCCATATAAGGGACATTATGATTGATTATGATTGATTTTCGAAAATGAATAGTAAATGACATAAATTAATTATAATTTAATTGTAAACTCTGGTAATGCTCCGTAACCCTGTTCCGGCGACGGATATGGGTTAGGGGTGTTACAAAACCCGTGTATAGAAGATCACCTATCGACCAATGTTCTCAAAGCCTTTGCATACGAGTTATGAACTCTATATTGTTAATTTAATAGAGTGACATTTTGTATGGGGCTCAACATTCGCTAACTCAGAGAACAACTCAACTGGGTCAATGTTACCAGGCGAGCAATACAGGACGATCATAGTCTTCATGTCATCATCTTTTACAAGTTTCATCTTCCTATATTTGCACGAATTTGATGAAACTAGAAACTTGTAAAATAGTCTGGATATCCTCCTCTCACAACGTCAAGCGATTTTCACACTAATTTTTTGTTTGATTTCATCAAGTTTTACACTCTTGTTAAATCTCATTCCTATTTGATGGCGCGATTCAAGTATACAACCAACTTATATTTGGAAAATTATCACATCAAAGTGGATATATATGAAGAATTGGTTATTTATCTTCAATAGTATATCTATAAAATAAATTAAAAATAAAAATTATATATATTAGTTCCTATTAAAACAATTCATACCATTTTAAAGTAACAAAGAAATTTTTTTATCGAAATATAACTTGCATCTCATACTATTAATTATCAATATATAGTCATATAATCGTACATAATAGTAAAATAAAATGAAAATACATAAAAATAATTACAAGCTAACATTATCAATTCAAACTTGTTTTTTGAAGTTAAAAAAAAAAAACTTGAATTCTAAAATGGAAAACAAATATTGTTGATCTTCAATTTTAATTTCTAACAACTCTTTTTTTTCTCTCATTTTATTTGGAACCCATAAACAACCAAAATTTTGTTTTTCAGTCAGGGAAGGGGTTTATATAGGGGTTTGATGTTGTCACACTATCAGGCAACACCCATAAAAAAAAATATATTTTTTCAACTTTTTTCTTTAGCAACGGCCAAACATTTTAAAATTTTAAACCAATGTCATCAACCTGGCAAGTGGCACCATAACACCAGCAATTTCTACCACCTTTAAGAAAAAAAAAAAGAAAACAAAAAACTAATGCTATCAATTTGTTAGTTGACATCACAAAAAAAAAAAAAAAATTCACTGGTTCTGTATATCCCCAAAAATATATGTATTATTTAAAACTTTATATCGATGCCACCAATGTATTAGATAGTACTAAAAATATTTTTTTCCAACGGCACAATTAGCTAATGGTTATGGGAAAATTTAGACTAGTGTCACCTGACAATTTGTCGGCACCTTATTTTACTGTAAAAATCGACTCATTTTTATAATTAGTATGTATGTTTTTTATATTATTTAAAAAAACCCATATTTCATCAATCTCACCTCACTAATGAGATCCAAGCAGCATATTAAACTCCAGTTGAAAAAAGATCTGCATGAAAAGCTATGAAACAGTTACCTTTGTATCCAAAGGGGCCCTAATAGTTTTTAGGAGTAAACTTAGGAAGTTACGAACCTAAAAAGTAGAGGAAGACGAATTTATATTGCAGTTGTTAATACTTCATTTTAGGGTTTATGAGGAAAGGTTTTAGACTTTCGGTATAGACTAGAAGACGCATGAAAGTCTTTAAGTAAATTTGGTTTTAAGATCCAGTGCTATTTTGTGGCATGGTGATATTATGATTGAAGCTGCGGTTGATTGGCTTTTAAACAAGATGTGAACAGTCTTATACACAAAACATTATATCCAGAAGAATAAAGCAAAGTGGTTTCACATGATGAGGTCATCGATTAGGGGGGTGCTGAATGGTAGCTTTATGACCCCAGAAGCAACTAGTAGAGAAAAGGTCCAAATTGGTAGGATCCATTGTAGCACAACCAACAGGATTGTTTTTCCTGCACAACCAATTTTCCCATTAACAAAATCAATCATACGAGTTATCTATCAAAACAAATGAAATTTACCACTAACCGGATGACATTACAACCTCAACAGTAGTCTAGGTCACCCCCACCCTCATTCGTAGAAGTTGGAAGTCCAGCACTGCCCATCTCTTTTCCAACATATGCTAAGTGTGGGTTGCTTCTAAATGCAACTGCTAATAGAGTGTTTGAAGGCTGACTAAAGGTGTAAAATTCAAGGTTAAGGCTGCATATTTGCTCAGCTTAAGTCTTGGCATGTAACAATTGATCTTAATTCGATATCATAAGTCAGCAAAGTGAGGGGTGGAGACCTGAGCTACTGACAATGGCAGAAAAGTATCTGTATTATAACTTTGTATAAGAGTTGAAGTTTCTAGATCATTCAATTGGTTGCTTGTTTTGCGCTAATCTGCAAGCTATTATCAAAAGCAGTATAAAAAAAAATCACATTGCCTACCTCTTATACCTAAATATGCTTCATATACATCTTAAACTTTCCATCTTACAAGTAGCTTTCACCTTTCAGTACTAAAACTTATCTGAACTCGATTGAAAGAAAATAGAGAGAAAAATGAAGTACCGGAGGAACGGAAGGTTGCTTCAGTAGTGGTACCAATCCACTCCCCAGTCTCGCGGAGCTTCTTTTCAATGTCTCCTTCAAATTTACCACCAGTGACAGGCAAAAGCCCATCGAATATCGTCTTCCTCCTTTGCTCCTCCAAATCACTGCCCATGTTTAAACAAAACAAACATCAAGCTTATTCTCAATTACCCATAAAAAAACAAAGGGGGGGTGAAGAAAGATATGCCTGGAGTCAGCGTCACGGAAGGAACCAGCACCAATGGCACGTTCAATCTGGACGACAGAGGGAGGAGGGTGTGCCTTTTGTTGCCGCAAACGTTGTCTCCTTTTTCTTGGTCGAGTTGCTGTTTTGGGTTTTGAATTTGTTTGGGTTTCTGGTGGGGAGGGTTTGCCAGTAAGAGAGGCAATGGGGGGATGGATAACAGCTTTGGCCATGGCAATGGATATACAACTGCAGGATAAGCAAGCCATGCTTTTTCTTTTTTCTTCTCTCTTTTTTTATGTTCTCTGTTTCGTATTTGGATTTTTATTATTTATTATTTATGGTGTTCTGCTCCGCTAACTGCCGAAGGATAACTTATAAAACTATCTATAGAGCCATTGGCTGGTCAGAAATATCTTGACAAGATATTTAACGTACAACATTAGAAGCGGGAGGTACAACCCATCGTCAGCTAAAAAGCACATTGTCTGTCATCACCATTTTTTGTACTTTTGATCTTAATCACACTATAAAGATGTTCATTGATATTCATACACTGCAGCAATCAGTTGAATTCTTCAAGGACAAACTTTTTTATCATCAAAGGTTTCCACAATATCTGACATGAGTTTCATTATTATGATAAATGGCAAGGAGCTGAGCATAAAACTTGTCACAAAAACATGGACTTCATGAAATCATACCAATGCGATTGTTATAACTCGAGAGAAATGGCTCCTGCTGAATAGAACAAAAATGATTGTAGGATCTGTACAAAGGCCCTAAAATCCTAGTATTCATGTTGGCATCACACAGGCAGATTCCTTAGCAGACGAAGTGCTCGTGTCCAGTGTGATCTTTGCGATAAAACAATCTTCCTCAACACTGGCACTGCCCCAGCAGCTATGATTGCAGAATGATTCTCACTGTTCATACTCAGATTATACAGTATTGATAAGGCTGCTTCAACTGCCCTGTCACTCCCTTGTTCAATAAGATTCACAAGTGGAAATATACCAACCTCAGATGCAACAGCTCGGGTGGAATCCACAACCCCTTCAGAAATTATTCTGTTAAGTTCAACAGCGGCGGATTCCTGTGTTTCCGGAGAAAGAGACAATTTTATCTGCTCTATAAGTCTTGGGATTGTCTCATAAAGAGTTACCTCCATGTTGATTGGATTCTCGAAATCTACATTAGGACTGGATATGGAGCACAGTTTAACAAGGCAAGCGGCAACCCAATCTTTGTTTCGAAGAGGGATATCAGACTTAAGGATTTTGCGGAGTAGTTTGGTGAAATGGGTAGAGTCTATTTTTTGGCAAAAATGTTCCGAGTCAAGAAGTTTTGTTAGTAGCCTTGAAGCTGCAGAGATTGCAAGGCCAGCTTCCTCAAGTTCAAGAGCATATTCGTCTAGTTCCTGACCTTCTACATCAGCTTCCTTGTCTGCAAAATAGAAAAGGTATATGTTCTCACAAGTCTACCGTAGTACAGCTCAAGTGTTTTCAACTAAGAATTATTTGCCCTTACCTTTTACAGCTTTTTGTTGAAAAACAGCTTCCAAACCAGACGATACATCTACTTTGATTATTGTTTCCATGCTTGGTTCAATTATTGTTATGAATTCCAAGATAGAAGCTGCTTTTCTTTGCAGGTTTGATGGTGATGTCTTCAGAATCTCAATAAGGCGAGTAATGACAGTAGAGTCTAGCAATTCTTTCCTACAATACATTTCCAAAATATACATCAGGTTAGTGTTACAGTCAAGAACCCAAGGATTCAATATGAATATCCCAAAACATTAAATCACTAGGCAAATAAAAAAACCTTTTGTAGTATATTCTTTGACAATGGAGCCTAAAGTAACTAAGGGAACATATGTAAACTCCACCGACCCCCTTAAGAGCTACTGTCAGTTTCAGTTTCATTGAATCAACTTGGGGAGAAAATAGATAAATTGTGGAAGAAAATAATTTAGAGCCAAGAGGAGAAGAAGTAATAAAACTTTGAAACCCTGCATTACCAAGATAAGTGGATCTACATAGAAGACAACAGAAAGAGGAAAACAATTAATGTGTTTCCCAATTGATTATCTCCATGTATCTCATCCAGAGTAAGCAATCATTTTGGAAACAGAACAAGATCCAATGGTGAACACCATAATGATGAAGCATCATTTTTCAAATAAACAAAGATGCCAGAAAGAAGAGGGAAAAACCTGGAATCCATTATTGACACAGGCTTATCTCCAGTCAATCCGGCAGAAGCATCAAGGCTCCTTGCAGCATCTATACCCATCTTTGAAACATTAACTGGTCCACTGTAGAACTAGATACAATAGTATACTAGGTAAGTCAACAGAAAAATATAGGGCCCAAATTATTCTTTGTGAGCGTATGGGTGACTGTTTCGAAAACTTTGAATCATTGAGGTTGCTTGCTTTGTTTTATGCTCTTATAACCATCTTAATAAGAAAACAAGATATTAATAAAAATGAAAATGGCCAAAAAGATCTTTCCGAAAAAGACAACCCCAAATGCCATGCAACTAAAGGAGGAAAACTTAAGGGGTCTAACTTTAAAAATTGGAACAGATGAAAATGTCTTTTATCATTTACATTATGCTGTAAAAATTGATTGGCTGACTAACCTTTGACTTCATTTCTTTACTAGGGTCTAAAATCCTAGCAAGTATATCCAAGGTCTGCAAATCCAGCAACAATCCGTGTCAGAAATATCAAACTAGAATTATTACAAATTACCACTTGAGAAAACAAAGATTGCCTTCACCTTTTCCATCAAGTTTCCAGAGGTTTCTGAGCATTTCAGTGTACAAACTAAAGGGTGTAAAATACCTTCAGCTTCAAGTACATGATAAAGAGAAGGGCTGCAGCCAGCAAGAAACCTCAGAAACATTTTATTATATCTAAAACCTAAGATATGAAGCACATGTTGTGTTACTTAGATCCAGAAACTACCACTAAAGTAAAAGGAAATGATATATGGATAAAGATGTGGATGTGAATATGAGAAGATATTGTCAAAATTACTGGCATGATTCAAATGTTCAATAAAGAAAATTCCATAACACCAATTCGACACATTAAATGCTACCAGCATCAATGCCAATGAAGCAAATTGAGAAATCACAAAAAAAAAAAAAAAATTGTAACAGATATTAAGAGCCACAACTTTACAACAAAATGTTACAAGAATAAGACTAGGCCCTATTCTGGTGAGACCATCAAGAGACGATGGATGCATATAGACAACTCGCTGTTAATAAAGTAGAGAGCCAAAATGTGAGCTTCCTCCAATACCCAAACAGTAACCCTGGGAGTTATATTTTTCCAGAGGGTTCAAGAAGCATATAAGAAAGCACAAGAAGGCTCACTAAAAACTCACTGTCTTTTAAATATGAACAAAGAAAGACAAAACAATGACTCAATAATTCATAAAATAATATTGTGAACTAAAGGAAAGGCCAAAATCTGGGTCAATGTGTACTTCAAGAAATGTCTGCACTTGGTAAAATTTTCCCCATTTAGAACTAAAGGCATTATCTAGCAAGACTACACAAAGAGAAAATATACCTGACAGACAACCTCTCCAAAGCATGGGTCACAGCTGATCTGACAGCAAAACTGTTATGGTCTAAAAGCCGAACCAAATGCTTGATAGCACCAGCTTCCTTGAATGAAGTCCGCATATGTTCATTGATAGATGAGTCAGCAATTGACTCAGCAGCTCTCGATATGGCAACCTCATCATTAAGCTCAAGTATCAAAACTAATCGAGCCACACCATCTATCCATGGGAGAAGAGTAAGTCGGTTATCAGTGGGGATATCAGACTGAGATTCTCTTTTTCCATCCAACTCTATAGCCCCTATGCGAGCAAGAAACTGTTGCTGTGTGCGTCCAACTATTGCATTCTTCTTAGCTTCCTCTAACTCAGCATTCTCACCAACATTCAACCCAAGAAGTAATTCAGAGGCACCAAACTTTGAAGGACCTTTGGAAATCTGCTCAATCTCTGTACCATCTGGCATAGTAGGCCATGAATATAATCCTGGCTTGAAAGACTTGTAAGCAGCTGCACCAACCATGGGAACAGGAACCAGACCTTCCTCTATGACAAGAATTTTATAATAATGATCCTTAATGAGTTCCAATAAAGCATTTCTAGCTTCCTTCCGAATCACTTTAGATCCTTCCATGTCAGTTTTTAATACCTTTGCCTGCATTAAGAGTAAGAATGTTTCATCAGGTGCCACTGAAATTTAGTCTAAGTTTCACTATGTTGCATTTTCAATTCACTACAATCCAATGATGCAGTAATGCGTTCTAAAAATGAGTCAACAACAATGGATACAGTTTGCTTCTGTGAGATACACAACCATCATCTACTAATACAATTGAATTTATGAACTTTGTGGAGACTAGTTAAAAATTGAATTTAAAGGTTAACTTTGGAAAGGAAGCAGTGCATGCAAAGAAAGAAGATTATAAACAAAACAAGAATGTAACTGCATGACAGCAAACAAAATACAAGTTTCCTGGTAAAGGTATATAAACAATGTCAAACTTCACATTTGCATTTGACAATTTTGGCACGTACCATCATTTTGATTTGGGTAAAAATAAGAAAGCTTTGCAAACAATATAACTGAAGAGTATAGACCAGAATGCATAAGTTTTTAGACACACAAAAGATTATAACAATAAACAAACATCATCTTGTTCAAGGAAAACAAAAGCTATAGCATATTTACATTAAGTCACTATATTGCATGTAACAATTCAGCATGTAACCAGATAACCATTCAGTCAATTAATTAGAAAACAACTACCCCCATTCAGCAAAGATCCTCACCAGTTTCGGAATGATACCAGCTTCAACCATCATGCTGTGGTTGCAATGGCTCAAGGCAAAATTTGACAAAACTCCACCAGCTGCTTCCTTCACTTTTATGTCATCATCATCGAGGGAATTGATAAGAAATGGTAGGATATCTGAGTTAGCAATTTTCACTCTAAGTTCTTCATCGACAGACAAGTTCCACAAAGTACACATACTTTGCTCTTTAACCTGGAAAAGTGAGTTCATAATATGTCTCAAATTTCAGCAAACAAGATAAAAGTGATGAACATTTTCAAAGGTGAAATACCTCCTTTGTACCTCAGAAGTCAAGGAAGGTCGACTCAGCAAACCAGTTATCCCTTCTATTGCTCCACTTGCTGCTACTATATCTTTGTACAAATTGATTGAAGATATTGATCGTAAAAGACCAGCAGCTGCTTCACATGTAGCACTAGACTCAGAGTTAAGAAGGTTCACAGTTAAGTTTATGCAGCCTTGGAACTGCATAATGGCATCAATGCAATTCTTTCCACCTAGTGAATATTTCCATAGTGCCACTATTGCCTGTTCTCGGTCAAGAGCATCATGGTCTAGCCCAAGCATCCGTACAAATAAAGCCACGTAGTTGTCACCTAAAGTGGAGGAGCTACTGCTTGTCCCTTCACCAACCTGGAATTAGCATAACAAGCTGCATTATTATGTACCTAAAATTAATAAACATTTCTTATCTTAAGAAACCTAAATAAGAAATAAAAAAGAAAGAGGAGTTGGGAAAAAGGAGAGAGAGAATTTAGAATAAAAGTTTAATTTTAATTGCAAGTACATTCCAAAAACTTATGGGAAAAATAAAATAGGAAAGAGTTGCACATTCAAAGACTAAAAGTAACCATCTAAAGTTTTTCAGGGTCCTTAAAAGCTTCAATTTAAACATAAGACTAAGAAAAAGAAGACATGAGGCAAGAGTCTAAAGGCAAAGCTCAAGAGGTCAGCAATCAAAGTCTCTCCTAACAGCTACCCTTTAAATTGTATGAATCCAACAATGAGATGATAACACACAATCTGTTCTGCAGGGAAGCATAAGCCAGCTCCTTATGTCACCTTTCAAATGTCTAATTATCTCATTCCAATTCAAATAAATAACCTACAAACCTTCTATGTGTAACATTTCATCAAGCTTAATTATCGTTCTTTAACATCGCTCAAAATCTAGAACACTTAGACAACCATTATTTGACTTCCATTCTTAAGATTAATTTCGCCAAAGCTCCATAAAAGCCATCTTCAGTGAAAACTCTATGCTACACTAATGATATGGTCTTAACAGGCACAGAGGCCCAAATATGATCTTTATAGCCGACCACCATGGCCAAAAAACAAAAGAATTACTACGTTCTATCTGAAAAAGTAAAGTTCCCAATTTTTTATCCAAAATCAAAACTTTATTCCTTCGAATATAGAGTAAACCCCCAAACAGTTTTCCAGTGAAAATGATAGTATTAACAAGTTTTAAAGGCACTTCATTTGACCAATAAGTTACATTCTGAAACCATACAGTTTCTAGTTTCTAAACTAGAAACATCTTTCATCCCATTAACCAAATAAAAAACAATATAAAAAGAAAAGAACAACAAACAGAACAAGCTCTAAATTATGAGGACCCAGATGGGAAAGCAAGAAGCTTAGACTTGGGAACTTACAGAAACAGCAGCAGATTCCTGTGGGTTGGCATCAATGGAACCACCATCATCACTAACTTTCCTAAGGACTGTGCGAAGGGAGCACGACTTGGGTTGGAGGAAACCGTTCCAAAGATGATTGAGATGGAACTTTGTAGAAAAGGTAGAGTATTTTCTCCTGGGTTTGGTGGTTGTAAACACATGCCGGGGATTGAGCAGCTTAATGTTAAAGTAAGGTGAGAAAGTAGCAGAGGCAATCATTTTTGGCCTAAAACAGTGAGATTGGAAGCAGGGTTTTGCGGGTGTGTTAGGTTTTATATTGTTCTTCTCCCTGTAGAAGTGGCACTTCCCTTGGCCTTTCCTCACTGCCCGGATAATGGAATGTACTAGATTTTTGCCACCGGATATTTAAGCTTTCCTTTTTCTTACTTAATTGATGAATAAGCCCTCAAGCTATACTTTTTTGAATTAGTTGCCTAAAATTTCTTTTCAACCTTTACCCTCCCTTAAAAAAAAAAGAAAGAAAACTTTCAACTTGTGTGCATTTTTAATTATATAAAAATTTTAAATTTTATATTAAATAAAAATAAAATAAATTATTATTTAATATTATATTCTTCACCTCTCTTCTTTCCCCATTCATCTTCATCTTCATCTTCATCTTCATTCTTCCTAATTCTTCCGTTTCATATTGTAAGCAAGATATATATATTTCATTTGATGCGTTCTTTTATAACAATAAGTCATTCATTTTTATTAGAGAAATGTATTTTTTTTAAGGGTAAATTACACCAACAGTCACTAAACTTTGGGGTAACTAATAAAACAGTCACATTAGTTTCATTTCAGTCACTCAACTTTAGAAAAATGATAAAATAGTGTTTTTTTTCGTTTTCTGTCACAAACGTCACGGCAAAGTGACATGGCAGATGACGGCGTGCTTGGTGTAAAAAAACCCTTCGATTGGTTAGTTACCACTAATTTAACAACCATATTAGCACCAATTTAGGGTTTAAAAAGAGAAAAAAAGAAAAAGAAGAAGAGAAGAGAAAAAATGGAGATGCCTCCAATTTTGAAATCAACGGCAACCGTCACCGTCGCTAATAGCTTCCCCTACGCGAGTCTTGAAACTGATATCCGCCTCGTCCAACCCTCTCATCGCTAAAAAAATATTCGATGTCACCACCACCCAACCTGATTTTCATCACTCTTACTTTTCCTTCCTCGTCTTCATTCTCAAACTCAATCGTTCCAACCACTTCTCTCTTGTCGACGACCTTCTCGTTCATCCAAAATCCGATCAATATCAGGTAACCCTGACTCTCTTTTCTTACCTCATCAAAATCTACGCTGAAGCTTATTTACCTAAGAAAGCTTTCAATGTGTTCTACAAAATACTTGAATTCAATGTTAAGCCTTTACCTAGACACTTAAATCGTATCCTCGAGCTGCTTGTATCTTATCGTAACTTCATCATGCTTGCTTTCAAATCTGGCCTAGACACTTAAATCGTATCCTCGAGCTGCTTGTATCTTATCGTAACTTAAATCGTATCTTACCCAAACCTGGCCTAGACGTTATGGCCGAATCTGTTGATGTCACATGCAATGGAATTCGAAAACTAGTTTGTCGAGTTAAAACCATTCCAGTTAATTAGTCTTTACTTTAATTTCGAAGTAAAAATGCATGTTTTTTGAAATGTCTAATTCATATCTTTTTAGAGGAAGCTTTGAAACCACTTATTTTAGAAAAACCTGTTTGATCATAGGGAAAACCGTGTTTTATCATGCCTTGCAGTAATAAATCATAAAACAATTTAAGAAATCAAAAATTTAAAGCCAGACGGTCCAAAGTCCATAAATTACATCAAAACCCCAAATAAGTAATAAAATTTAAAAAATTGCGAAAAACTGTCTAAAATTTACGTGTGGCCACCGCCGAGTCCTCCGCTGTGCTGATCCCTTAGGTCTAGGGACTACCTGTACAAATTAAACAGAAAGGGTGAGTTTTTGCAAACTCAGTGTGTAATCCCTACAAAAAAATGCATACAGAAACACATTGAATACAGTTGTTTATAGTCCAGGCCCGAGCCCATTACAGAATCAATTTGGCCTTAGTCCAATCAGATACAATCTCATAATTATATTGGGGCCTTGGCCCATATTAGACACAGAATGAAGATACAGTAAATCAGAATCCTACCCACCAGCCTCTACTCACCATCTCCATCCAGCCCTACACACTATGTAGGGAATAAATAAACCCACCTATCCCTACACACCATGCTTACCAAATTGCGACACATAATCAGAAATTTGCAGCTGAGCTTCTAGATAACAGGCTTAAAAGCCTTTCAAATACTTCCTCCAAACATCATCAACCCACCCTGATGCAATGCAACATACCATAAATGACATGCAAATATGCTAATAACAGAACATACATTCAGTTCAGTACAAATATCAGTCTCATTCAGACACCATACAATCAAATCACATAATTAAGGGTCTAAGTAAAGATTATCGACCTTACAGTAGGTCCACAGTCGACTTAGGCGACCCGTGCAACCTTATAGGATTTTTAGAAAAATGGGCTCACACATTCATGTGGCCTACCCGTGTGGCCCACACGGCCCAAACTAGCCTTGGCCGTGTGGATCACAAGGCTTGGCCCAGAATTCCATACGCCAATGTGGACTACCCGTGTGGGCCCACATGGTCCAATTGGTCGAGATCGTGTGTCACACACGGCCTCACCTGGCCATTACAAGGCCGTGTCGCACGCATATGGCCTAACTCGTCGATCACATGGCCGTGCCCCCTCACATGGCCTACCACACGGTGACCACACGCCCGTGTGGAGTCGACAATTTACTTTTTTAGCTTTCGCTGAATCTCATTTTCTGCATTTTCGGGTACACACCTGGTTTTGTTTGAAGCTAAATCGAACTCCGAGCACTCCAAAACCTAAATATTGACCAATCCAACGCCACAATCAGTCTTACTTTGCGATTAATCAAAATCCCAAAACCAAAATACTCATCCCTAAAGCGATGAATACTTACCGCAAAGCTTCGAATTGATTCGCTATAAAACAATACGAAGAGAGCCTTAATCCTCGCAATGTGTTGTTGTCAATAACGTCAATATAACCCCAATCAAAATTTTAACATCCCAACTTACAAAGTATAAAAAATTCACTTACCGAAATGATGGATAACGAAAACTTAAGAACACAGGAACTCCACAGCAAAATAGGAAGAATTGGGAATAGCACGAAATTTAGGAGAAAGGGAGTAGAGAAACTAACATCAATTGTTTTTGGAAAAGAGAGAAAATTTGGGAAAGAAATCAAAATTAATTTGAAATAACTCCCAAATCCCCTATTTTTCTCCCACTAATCCACTTCTTAGACTTTTAGTTTGACCGAAACTCTCTCAATCAAATGAGCAAAAATAAACTCCCTCGCTTATGTAGGGATTCAAACACAAGACCCCCAGCATACTGACACTCCACTTAACCACCAAACCAATAAACCCATTCTGATAATTACTTACCATCTTTTAATTAAAAGCCTATCAACCAAAGATTGGGCTTTATTCATAACAATACCAAAATTTACCCAAGTCATGGCTTGAACTTGAGACCTCTCACACACACCCAAAACACTTAACCACTGAAGCAAATACACACTTGTGTCACCCATTCGTAAAAAACAAAAATTTAAATTTTTAGGGCGTTACAGTTTGTGTAGGAAGAAGAAGCTTAGAGAAGCTTATAAGCTTCTTTGTAGAATGAAAGTTAAAGGGTGTAACCCTGATATTGTGCATTATAATACTGTTATATTGGGTTTTTGTAGAGAAGGAAGAGCAATGGATGCTGTTAAGTTTTTTTGCGCAGCCATTATAGTGGAAGAAATCATATCAACTGTTGAGAAATTTTGGATTTTAGGATAACTTTAAGCTTGGATATTAGTGGTATCATCCTTGTTTATACCACTACATCTTTAGCTGCTACTACAACAAATTGCCTGCCTGTCATCACTTTTTTCTTAGCTGTGTTGCTCGAGTAAATTACACCATCAGTGGCTGATGATAAGAGACGAATTTTGGGTCAGTGGAGAATCATCATTAGCCGACCAAACAAGGGTGTTATTTCTAGATGTGTTGCAATACCAAATAGAGAAAGTGTAGAGATTTGTAGAAAAACTCATTGACTTAAAACCAGCAGCGAATATTTTGTTTGAAGAGATAAGAAATTTGTTTTGAGATAGAGTCCATGGGAAATCCAAGAAATTGAAGGATCGGTCTTGCTAGGACAACAATGGCAGAAGGTTACAAAGGAAGAGGCAAAGAATTAGACCCCGCCAAATTAGGCAAAGAAGACTTCTTCTTCTTCTTTTTTTTTTACAGTTTCTTCTTCTTTTTTTCTTCTTCTCTGTTATTAAGGGTTTTTTTTTCAATTACTTCTTAAATTTGGTGGGTTTCCACTGTGGACATCCAGCGTGGCAAGTTAACTAGCCACGTCAGCTAGTTAACTTTCCACATCAGCAGTCCTGTTAAGAAACTAACGAAAACTGTTAACTGGTGATTGTTGTCACTTTTTTATAACGTTAGTAAGTGTTTTATTATTTTTCAAAAGTTGAGTTACTGAAATGAAACCTAGGTGACTGTTTTGTTAGCTACCCCAAAGTTGAGTGTCTATTAGTGTAATTTACTCTTTTTTTAAAGTATGGGGAAATAATTTTTCATCAAATCAACCTTAAACCTCTAATTAAATATTAAAAATTTAACATCATTACCTTTAAGTAAGTACCAAAATATATAACTTTTTTTTATTAAAAACATATATCCAATATGATAAAAAAAACATAAATACCAAATTGAAAAAAGATGTCAAACTTAATGCGAAATGATTTATTAAACCAAATAATATAGAATAATAATATCATATGAAGTATATATTTCAGTAAATATTTTATGATTGGAATGGTAGATTTTATTTAGATTAGTCTTTTTAAGCCCCAAAATTTTAATAAAAAAATTGATTCCTCCTATTTATTCTGAATTAGATTGCACATATAAATCCCGATCATAGTGCATAAATATGTACTATTTAGTAATGTTCAGAAAGGTACCTAGTAATTGAATTTGGGTGTAATTGCTTTTAATTATACAAGGATGACATGTTTAGGTAAACATTGTAATTAGTGGGTCCCATTAGACCTAATCATGAGTCGGGTTAGGTTTAGGCCGAACCAAAAAATGGACAAAAAATTCTACCAAATCCGACCTATATTAAAAATGCTACACCCGAGCCCGACCCAGCCCGCTCATATTAACTTTTTTTAATTATTTTTATATAAAAATAAATTTAAAAAATATAATACATCAAATACACTAAAAACATTAAAATAAATGTTTCTCAATAAATGGAAAATACATTAAAAAAGTCTTTATACTTGAATAACACTAAGATAGTTGCAACTTAGCAAGCAAATACCTTTAAAATAGTAGCAAAATTAACAATAAAATAATAGTTATACAATATCCAAACAAGAACAGCAAAATAGTAGCAATATAATAGCGAAATGGTAGTGGAACAATATTAAAAGTAGAAGTGAAATAGCACTAAAAATAGCAACAATTTTGTTGGATCTAGTGCCCTAAGTGTAGTATTTTCATCTAAGTACACTTGTAATTTTTTGAACAGATTGGTTAATAAAATTATTCGTGAATTACATTAATACTTTGTATATTGTCCTCACATGGTTTTTGTATGCAAAACAAAATAGAAGCAAATGTTGCTCATTAGTTGCCTAATGTTTAAATTGATACTAAACGATATTATATGGTCGGATCGTAATACGAAAAAGTAACTTGTATTAGTAGACGAACCTAAAAATGTGTTTAGTCTAATCAGAAATGAGCAAATCAATTGAAAGACTAATATGTTATCTATCAAGTCCAATTGGGGAGATGCTTTGTCTTGAGTATCGGAACAGACAACTTCTAGAAGATAGAGACATAGATGTGACTGAGTGGATTGACAATACGTTGGACAGGACCCAAGCATAATAGATCTTAAATCCATTTATGGATTTATTCACTTTTGAAGTTCATAATGTGACATACTTAAATCTTAAGTGGATGATAGACTATGTATGCATGACTCATACACTTTAATGTAAGTAAAAGTTTGAGTTCGAATAGATAATGAACCGAAAGCTGGTGCATTGCGTGTACAACTTCTGCAGTTAGCAGCGTCATTCACAATAGTAGAATTCATAGCCTGAGACATAGGTAAATGATATTCTCTCATGGGCATTACATGGTTGATGAAAAGTAAATGTGGTCATGGGTTGTTTGTCTTTGTGATGAATGACTTGATTACTATTTAATAGTAATTGACTTTTTATGAAGGAAGATGTAATGGTTACCATGAAACAAAATAGGATCATATTGGGAGAGCAGATATTATCCCAAAGAGAGTAATGATATCTTATGAGGGTAACACACTTATGAGAAGGTTATTGGACGAGCACTAAATAGTTGCTTCCATAATGGTATATCGTTAGGGAGAGCTTAGTCATGATACTATAGTGGAATGATTTCGAGACTAAATAAGTTCAAAATTAATAGGTGAAAAGACAGAACTTAATTATAAATCATTTGACCCCTAATTACAAATATTCAATCAGTCCCTCTGCTAGCTCGTTGAAACCAGAAATGAATTGCGTGTTTGTGTCACATCCCCAAAATTAGGTTTGTAGAATCGGGTTTGTGAACTAACAATGGTCATGCTACGGTGTTTAAGATTATCTTTGTGTGTTTGTAAAATAAAATGAGTTACTAGTTTGATGGTTAAGTGTTAGTGAAATTTTTCTTGAGATCCGAGTTTGAATCCCTTCCCTTGCACCATTTTTATTTTTCCTTGAAACTCTAGTACGTGTCACGCATTGTTTTAAAAATAAATGTTGTAAGAGTTTAAGCAAGAATGTGTTATGGCCTAGTGGTTAAGAAGTAGTGTAGCTAATCTTGAGACTCGAGTTTGAGTCCCTTCTCTTTCATTTTTGTTGAATTTCAGCACCTTTTGGTCAACCTCCTTTTTGCTGCCCAAAATGAGTTGTCAACACTAAGATTCTTTCCTCCATTTTCTTCCTCTTTCTTTCTTTGTTTTCTCCTCTTTTCACTCCTTTTGTTCACTCCCTTTCCTTTCTTCTCCCTTATTTTCCTCACATTCTTTCTTTTCCCCTTTGACTAGTTATGCCACCCCTTTTACCAAAAGAAAGCCATCAACTTTCATTTTGTTTTCTTTTGTCATCTTTTCTTTCCAAAACCACCATTTGTGTCACCCCTTTTTCTCTAACTCCTCCACCACTTTTACTATCATCTTTTTTTTAATTTTTGCCTCCACCTTAACCACCATTAGCCACCATCATAACACTTCAACCACCATTTTGCCACCGCCTTTTCCCCTTCTTCCTTCCTGCTCCACCGTCGCTGCACCACGTTGTTACTGCCACCGTCACCACCCATTTTTATTTCTTTTTCCTCTTCTCTTCATCTATTTTGTTAAAGATGAATCTTTCATTCTTTCTTCTATTTTTTTTTTCAATTTGTTAAATAAATTCATGATCATCTTTCTTTATTTTGATTTCTCCAAAGCCATTATTGCTTCATCTTCTCGAGATTTTCGTTGAATTGTAATTTTCTGATCTAGCCTGGTATAAAGTAAATAATGACTAGTTAGTCTAATCATAATTCTCACTTTTCTTTATTAAGGGTTGGATGTGACAGCCCTAATTTGACCCTAGTCGGAAAGTGGTTTTGAGACCACAAAACCGAGTCGAAAAATTTTCTAAACGCTCTTTTCTATGTCTATTAGTAGTGAGAATGCATGTGTGAAATTTCATGCTTTAAATTTTATCAATTGAATATGGAATCATAAAAAAAAGGACTTAAGTGATTAAAGTTAAAATGTTCTAGGAATAATATGGGATGACCGAAATAAACATGAACCAAAATTTAAGGTTTTGCATGGCTAATTGTCCAAAATAAAACTAGTGGCCGGCCAAGCTCATAATTATGGGCATTATATGCATGGTTTAATATTATTATATTAAATAGTGGTGAGAAATATGTAATAAAAAATGTGTTAAATTAATGAAATCAATAAAACAAAGAAAAGAAATAAAAGTGTTCATCTTTTGATTCCTTTGGCCGAAAATTCTAAGAAGAGAAGGGAGGGGAAACAAGCATTCGGCTACTCCTTTCTAGTCTTGATTAAGGTATGTTTGAAGTGTTTTGAAAGAAATTACTTGTGTATTTTAGGATAGTTTCTTAGTTCCTCCATAACCCATGTGCAAATTTTCATTTTGGTAGCTTTGGGAGCAATTGGCATGAGAGGATTTTTCATTTAGAAATGATACTTTGATGTTTTGTTTTGAATTAATAAAAGTACTCCATTCGGTTGAAATTATAAAAGTATGTTAAGTTTAAAAAAAAAGTTTGAATTTGTAAATGTAAAAATTAAGTGTGCTTGTCTTAAATGGTTAAAGACTATTCGGTTATAGCCTTTATTTTTCATGAAGAAATCAAGTTAAATGTATATGTGCCTATGTTATCGCTGAATGTACTAAGGGTGGATTAATATGGAGTTTAATGTTATATTGATTCGGGTTTGATAGTTTTTGAAAAAAATAAAAATAAAATTGTGTATCTAATTTGAAATGACCGAATGGATTATATAAAGTGATTTGAGATTTTGGATGCCTTGTTTTGTGGCATTCGGTTTTGATAAAAAAAATGATTGTATCGGGGATTTTAAAGATGTGAATTGGTAGGTGATATGTATTTAAATAGTTTATTAAGGTGTTGGCTATATGGTTAAAAAATGTGCACATGAAAGTATAATAGGTCAAATGAATTTTACGTTTCTATATGTATGATTTAGTTGATGGTGTGATATATTAGCATACTTGGATATTGATGTTTGTGTGTCTCGTGTTAATATGATAATCGGCCATAAGCATGATTAAATGGTTCGGTCATTGTTTGGCATAGGTGAAACCTATATGAATTTGTTACATTCGGTCATAAAATGGAATTAAATATGAAGGCTAAGTTTGAGTAGTTAAGGCTGAATGGGTTATAGATAAAACATAAACGGATTTTATGCATATGAGTATGTATGTATTTGTGTGTGCGGCATTGATGATAAATGGCAATTGGTAATGTGGTAAATGTTTAATAAGTTGACATTCAGAGTTAGCTATATGTCTTGGAGCTATAGTGTAATTTTAAAAAAAAAAGTATATGATATTAAAGCATGCATTATATATATGCATGTGTATACGCGGTTGTGCATAAATATGAGTAAATGATTAAATTGTGATAGTCATATATAGGTATATATATATATGCCTTATGTATGTACCTTGTGCTTATAGAGACATTCGGGAATATGATTAAATTCATGTATAAGAAAGCATGATAAGTTATGTGAATCTTTGCTTGTGTATGCGAATTAGATATAGATTAAATAAGCATTAAATCGAGTCATGGCATATTTTATAAAATATAATACATATTGAAGTTATTTATGATTGTCAAATGTGACTATTAAGAAATAAAGTTGAGTAAGTAATTAAACAAATCTATTTGTTTTAATTAAGCTCAAGAGCAAAGAGGATCAAAATCAGATAAGGGAAAAGAGAACGCAATAGAGTAGCCTTTCTGCAACCGTTCGAGTATATCCGAGGTAAGTTTTGAGTAGTCACCTTTAGTATATAATTGATGATGCCTTGATATGTGTATATTAGATGAATTGTGACCTTTTTGGTTCTACTTGAATTAAGTTGTGTGATAAATAATTTATGTATATGACTTATAGTCGAATGGTCACTATCGGTTAAGCTTGAATGGTGAAATGGATATATGATATTTATGTACGACTTTTGAACCGAAATGTAAATGATGGTGTTCATATAGAGCTTATATCCAAATGTAGCAAATGACTACTAATGTGATATGTAATATCCCGAATTAGGGCCTAATCGGAATAGTGGTTTCGTGACCACAAATCTGAGATAGAAATAATTATAGAAATAATTATTTTATAATTATTTTGAAGTTTATGATATGATTGCATGATTGTGTGAAAATTTCGTGACGGAATTCTATGCATAAACTGCTTAAGTTGAAATTAGGGACTAAATCGAATAAGTTGCAAAACTTGCATTCTAGAAGTTTTTAGTATGAAATTACTTTGAAATATTAATGAGGAGGTCTTAAATAGCAATTTGACCAATTTCTAAAATTTTGAACAAAAATGGGCTTGTACATGAAAATTTTCAAAGAAAGGTATTAATGGTATTTTGGTCATTTGGTAATTAAAAGAGTTAAAAAAGGAAAAAGATAGCAAAATATGTTCATCTTCTTCATTAGGACGAAAATTAAAGGGTTCTCCATATCTAGGGTTTGTTTCAAGCTTCCAAGCTCCATAGTAAGTGATTCCAAGCCCCGTTTTTAATGTTCTTTACGTTTTTGGAGTCCCGGTAACTTGATTTAGCTTATGCTAGCAATAATTCAACCTAGGGTTCATATTTGGAAAAATACCCATAGGTGAAATTTGTGTATTTTGGTGTTTTATGATAGAATATGAGGTTTTAAATTATGCTAGACAACTTGTGCTACTCGATTTTAAGTGAAAACGAGAAAAAGGGCTTAATCGGTAAAAATACCTAATAGTTATAAGTACATGTTAGAATGAGAATTTGATGTTGCCATAGAAGGGAAAAATGATCAGCATGTCATAAAACATAAGAAAATGGGATGAAGTTTAATTCCCGAGCCTAGGGGCAAAAGTGTAATTTTGCAAAAGTTTAGGGGCAAAATGGTAATTTTTTCAAAGTTCGTATTTGGCGCTGTTTTGATGAATGTATGTATTAAATAAGATTAATTTGGCATTATAGATCAAGAGAAATGAGGTTCAAGTCGTGATCGAGGGAAAAACAAAGTTTACGAGGAATAGGCTCGATTGCTAATATTTTGTATCGAGGTAAGTTCATGTGTAAATGTAGTAACATAATTTTCATTTTAAGTAATTTAATGTTATTTATGTGATATGATGATTAATATCATGAAATATTATGCTTTATGGTTATTATTGAATAATATGTAAATTATGAATTGCTACCGAGTATCGATTTCGATGTTCCGTGGAAGACGACAAAGATGTGTAATCGAGGAAAGAGCCCGTTTGAACCTTGGGAATAGATTAGAATACAAGTGACATGTCACTAGGATGGTTGGGCATCCGAACTCGTTGAGTTGAGTTCGAGTTCACTTATGGATGCAAATGTCTGAACTCGTTGAGTTGAGTCCGAGTTCGTGAGATGTAACTAGGCATCCGAGCTCGTTGAGTTGAGTCCGAGTTCACTTATGGATGCAAATGCCCGAGCTCGTTGAGTTGAGTCCGAGTTCGCTTATGGGCGGGTTACATGGTAGCTTGGCTACATATGTGACACTTATGTGCAAACTTTCCGTGTATTCGAATTATATTCCGATGTGTTCAACGGGTGGATCTTAAGAAAATAAGGAGAATGCCTAAAACGAAGGTGACATGTTGGTAAGTGTGGTAAGTGAGAATATTTGACAGGTATGTGTTTAAACCCTCGGGTTGAAAACTTGGTAAGATGAAGTCATAGAAAGATATTAAATGTAAATGATGTTTTATGTGGGATTGTGTGATTATGTTACTTGCTATTTGCATGTGAACTTACTAAGCATTTATGCTTACTCCCTCCTTTTCTTTCATTGTAGTTTTGACAAGCCGGCTTGAGAATCGGGATAGGTCGAAGACTCGTTCACACTATCCGAAGGCTTAAATCGGTAAAATGGCTTATATATTTTGAATGTGGCATGTATGGCAAAATACTCACTTTGTGTAATTGATCTTATGATATGACTATGGTTTGGCAAGAAAAGGGTTTGTAAATGATTAGCCATTGGAATGACCAATCTAAGTCATATTTGATGTTATGTATGTTTAAAATGATATTTAGTCCATGAAAATCCTTAGTAAAGTGAAATTTGCCATAAAACAGAATCTGACAGCAGTAGTGATGTAAATTTGAAGAATCACTAAAAATAGTAGAAATGGAATTAAATGATGAGTAAGTTATGAAATTGAAGCTTAATGAGTCTATTTTCATATGGATTGAACAAAATAGGTATATGAATTATAATTTATGAGACATTTGAATTTCTGTGAAACAGGGCCAGAGTGATTTCTGGATCCCCTGTTCTGATTTTGGAAATTCACCATAAATTGTATAAAATAATTAGAAGTCATGCTTTATATTTACAGGTTCCTTGTAGAGTCTAGTTTTAATAGAAACAAACGGCATAGTCATTGAAACTCTGTACTGGGAGATATCTGATTCATAATACACAGAGGTCAGAGCAATCATACCCTGAAACAGGGGAGACTTTAACTAATAAACTGTACTAATTGGCCCAGCCAAAAATTATAGAAAAAAATTAGTAAATATATATATGAGTCTAGTTTCAGGAAAAATTTACAGAATTGGATTTTGAGTTTCAGAACTCGAGATATGAATTTTTAAGCGACTGTGACGCAGATTGCTAGCATGACTGGAAATTTTAAAATTAAATTGTTTGAGTTGTTTAGGTAATGAATTAAGTCTGTTAACACCTCATGTTCGACTCCGGCAACGGTCTCGGGTACAGGGCATTACATTTGGTGGTATCAGAGTAGGTTTAGTCTGTTCTCAGACTAATGTGTTGTATGTACGGGTTTTGCTATACATGCCATATATATATTGTGATAGTGTGACAACTTCTGACCTTTTAAATGATTTTTTATATAGTAAATGGATCCCAATCCAGCTGTGGCTGATGATGTATAAAGTAATGCACCGGCTCCGGCTGAAGGGGCGGTGCCAACTGAAAATCCACCTTCTACTGTTAGTCAAGGAGGAGGAGAAGAGGCTCGGGAAGCCTTTCTCCAAATGATGAATGCTTGGTATACGGAGTTCGTTCGTACGAACCCAAATGTACAACCTCCCCTACCTCTCCCGATTCCTCAACCTGTACCCCCGATGCCTCAAGGTGTGGATCTGATGAAATTTCATAGAACTCCAGTTGACAGAATCCGCAAGCAAGGGGCTGAAGAATTCAAGGCAAATGTTGATGATGATGCCGAGAAAGCAGAGTTTTGGCTTGAGAATTCTATTCGGGTATTTGATGAATTGTCTTGTACACCTGAGGAATGCTTGAAATGTGCTATATCATTGTTGAGGGATTCAGCCTATCATTGGTGGAAGACATTGATTTCAGTGGTACCGAAAGAGAAGGTGACTTGGGAATTCTTTCAAGAAGAATTTCGGAAGAAATACATCAGTGAAAGATTTGTTGATCAAAAGCATAAAGAGTTTCTTGAGTTGAAGCAAGGGCTCCAGCTAGAACTTATACCATAAAGGCAGGTGAAGATGCTTCATCACCTGATGTGATTACTGGTATATTTTCTCTTTATGATGTTAATGTTACTGCTTTGATTGATCCCGATTCTACTCATTCATATGTGTGCATGAAATTGGTGTCTAGTATGAATATGCCTGTTGAGTACACAGAATTTATGATTAGAGTGTCGAATCTATTAGGAAAATGTGTGATAGTTGATAAAGTATGCAAGAAATGCCTTTTAATGATTCAGGGTCATTACTTTCCGGCCGACTTGATGTTGTTGTTGTTTGATGAATTTGATGTTATTTTGGGTATGGATTGGTTGACAATGCATGATGCTATAGTAAATTGCAAAGAAAAGGTTATAGAATTAAAGTATGAAAGTGGTGAAATTCTACGGGTTGAACCAGGCAAATCGGAGGCACTATCTAGTGTGATTTCTTCGATGTCGGCTCAGAGATATTTGAGGAAGGGTTATGAAGCTTATTTGGCGTATGTAATTAATACAAAAGAAGTTGAAAAGAAATTTGAATCAGTGCCGGTTGTGTGTGAGTTCGCAGATATATTTCCAGAAGAATTCTCGAGTTTGCCTCCAGTCAAGGAAGTAGAATTTGGTATTGATTTGATATCAGGAACAGCTCCGATCTCGATTGCTCCGTATAGAATGGCACCAGTAGAGTTGAAGGAATTAAAGTCGCAGTTGCAAGAGTTAACTGACAAAGGCTTTGTGAGACTGAGTTTTTCACCTTGGGGTGCTCCCATGTTATTTGTGAAAAAGAAGGATGGTTCTATGAGATTGTGTATTGACTATCGGCAATTAAACAAGGTGAAAATCAAGAACAAGTATCCGTTGCCGAGAATTGATGATTTGTTTGATCAGCTAAAAGGAGCAACATGGTTTTCAAAGATTAACTTGAGATCTGGGTACTACCAGCTGCGAGTAAAAGAGTCGGATGTGCCTAAAACTGCTTTTAGAACAAGGTATGGTCATTATGAATTTTTAGTTATGCCATTCGTGTTGACTAATGCTCCTGCTGTGTTTATGGATTTAATGAATCACATATTTCGGCCATACTTGGACAAATTTGTTGTGGTGTTTATAGATGATATTTTAATTTATTCAAAAGATGAGACAGAGCATGCTGAGCATTTGAGGATAGTTTTGCAAACTTTGAGAGATAAGCAGCTGTATGCTAAGTTTAGTAAAAGTGAATTTTGGCTTCAGGAAGTTGGATTTTTGGGTCATATTGTTTTGGTGATGGTATACGGGTTGATCCTAGTAAAATTTCAGCCATTGTTGATTGGAAACCATGAAAAATGTGGCGAGGTTAGAAGTTTCTTGGGGTTAGCTGGGTATTATCGGCAGTTTGTAAATGGATTTTCTATAATTGTTGCTCCTATGACTAGACTACTCCGAAAGGATGTTAAGTTTGAGTGGATGGAAAAATGTCAACAGAGTTTTGAAGAATTGAAAAAGTTATTAACTGAAGCACCAGTGTTGGTACAACCTGAATCAGGTAAAGAATTTGTGGTGTATAGTAATGCTTCTCAAAATGGCTTAGGATGTGTACTTATGCAAGAAGGAAAAGTGGTGGCTTATGCTTCGAGGCAGTTAAAATCTCACGAAAGAAATTATCTGACTCATGATTTGGAATTGGCTGCTATAGTATTTGCTTTGAAGATTTGGCGACATTATCTGTATGGTGAAAAATGCTGAGCATATACCGACCACAAAAGTCTTAAGTACTTGATGTCACAAAAAAAGACTTAATTTTGAGACAGCGTAGATGGTTGGAGTTATTGAAAGATTACGAGCTTGTTATTGATTACCATCCGGGAAAAGCGAATGTGGTTGCCGATGCTTTGAACAGAAAGTTGCTATTTGCTTTGAGAGCTATGAATACTCAGTTAAACGTATAAGATGATGGTTCGATTTTAGCAGAGTTAAGAGCAAGATCGATGTTTTTAGAAGAGATTTGTGAAGCTCAGAAAAATGATGAAGATTTGCAAGCCAAAAGAAAACAGAGTGAAGCTGATACTGGGTCAGATTTCAAAATCGATTCTGATAGTTGCTTGATGTTTAAAAACTGGATTTGTGTACCGAAAAATGATGAGTTGATTCAAAAGATTTTGCATGAAGCACATAATGGTTGTTTGGCAGTTCACCCGGGCAGTACGAAAATGTATAATGACTTGAAGAAAATGTATTGGTGGAATGGAATGAAAAGAGATATATCCGAGTTTGTATCAATGTGCTTAATTTGTCAACAAGTGAAAGCTGAACACCAAGTACCTTCGGGTCTACTTCAGTCTATCATGGTTCCTGAATGGAAATGGGATCGGATTACTATGGATTTTGTATCAGGATTGCCATTAACTTCGGGGAAGAAAGATGCCATCTGGGTAATAGTTGACTGACTGACTAAATCGGCTCATTTTATTCCGGTACGTACGGATTATTCTCTTAATAAGTTGGTTGAATTGTATATCCATGAGATTGTTAGACTTCATGGAATACCACTGTCGATTATTTTAGATAGAGATCCAAGGTTTACCTTGCGGTTTTGGCAAAAGTTGAAAGAGGCATTAGGTACAAAATTAAATTTCAGCACTGCTTTTCATCCACAAACTGATGGACAATCAGAGAGAGTAATTCAGATTCTTGAAGATATGCTCAGATGTTGTGTATTGGAATTTCAAGGAAGTTGGGAAAGATATTTACCGTTGGTAGAATTTGCTTACAATAATAGTTATCATACAAGCTTGAAAATGGCACCTTATGAAGCATTGTATGGTCATAAATGTCGAACGCCATTGTATTAGACTGAACTCAAGGAAAATCAGATTTATGGAGTTGATCTAATAAAAGAAACCGAAGAAAAAGTGAAGGTAATTCGAGATTGTTTGAAAGCTGCTTCAGATAGACAGAAATCTTATGCAGATCTAAAACAAAAGGACATTGAATTTCAAGTTGGTGATAAAGTATTTTTAAAAGTGTCTCCGTGGAAGAAAGTTCTTAGATTTGGACGGAAGGGCAAGTTGAGTCCGCATTTTATTGGGCCGTATGAAATAATTGAAAGAGTTGGACCAGTAGCTTATCGGTTAGCATTGCCATCTAAATTACAGAAGATTCATGATGTGTTCTACGTATCTATGTTACATCGGTGTCATTCAGATCCCTCACATATAATTTCACCGACAGAAATTGAGCTACGACCGGATATGACTTATGAAGAAGAACCGATTAAGATTTTAGCTCGAGAGGTCAAGCAACTAAGAAATAAAAGTGTCGCTCTTGTGAAAGTATTGTGGAAAAAGCACGGGGTAGAAGAGACTACATGGGAACCTGAGAAAACTATGAGAAATCAATACCCACACCTGTTTACCGGTAAGATTTTCGAGGACGAAAATCCTTAAAGGGGGGAGAGTTGTAATATCCCAAATTAGGGCCTAATCGGAATAGTGGTTTCGTGACCACAAATTCGAGATAGAAATAATTATAGAAATAATTATTTTATAATTATTTTGAGGTTTATGATATGATTGCATGATTGTGTGAAAATATCGTGACGAAATTCTATGCATAAACTGCTTAAGTTGAAATTAGGGACTAAATCGAATAAGTTGCAAAACTTGCATTCTAGAAGTTTTTAGTATGAAATTACTTTGGAATATTAATGAGGAGGTCTTAAATAGCAACTTGACCAATTTCTAAAATTTTGGACAAAAATGGGCTTGTACATGAAAATTTTCAAAGAAAGGTATTAAGGGTATTTTGATAATTTGGTAATTAAAAGAGTAAAAAAAGGAAACAGATGGCAAAATATGTCCATCTTCTTCATTAGGACGAAAATTAAAGGGTTCTCCATAGCTAGGGTTTGTTTCAAGCTTCCAAGCTCCATAGTAAGTGATTCCAAGCTCCGTTTTTAGTGTTCTTTACGTTTTTGGAGTCCCGGTAACTTGATTTAGCTTATGGTAGCAATAATTCAACCTAGGGTTCATATTTGGAAAAATACCCATAGGTGAAATTTGTGTATTTTGGTGTTTTATGATAGAATATGAGGTTTTAAATTATGCTAGACAACTTGTGCTACTCGGTTTTAAGTGAAAACGAGAAAAATGGCTTAATCGGTAAAAATACCTAATAGTTATAAGTACATGTTAGAATGAGAATTTGATGTTGCCATAGAAGGGAAAAATGATCATCATGTTATAAAACATAAGAAAATGGGATGAAGTTTAATTCCCGAGCCTAGGGGCAAAAGTGTAATTTTGCAAAAGTTTAGGGGCAAAATGGTAATTTTTTCAAAGTTCGTATTTGGGGCTGTTTTGATGAATGGATGTATTAAATAAGATTAATTTGGCATTATAGATCAAGAGAAACGAGATTCAATCGTGATCGAGGGAAAAACAAAGTTTACGAGGAATAGGCTCGATTGCTAATATTTTATATCGAGGTAAGTTCATGTGTAAATGTAGTAACATAATTGTCATTTTAAGTAATTTAATGTTATTTATGTGATATGATGATTAATATCATGAAATATTATGCTTTATGGTTATTATTGAATAATATGTAAATTATGAATTGCTACTAAGTATCGATTTCGATGTTCCGTGGAAGACGGCAAAGATGTGTAATCGAGGAAAAAGCCCGTTTGAACCTTGGGAATAGATTAGAATACAAGTGACATGTCACTAGGATGGTTGGGCATCCGAACTCGTTGAGTTGAGTCCGAGTTCACTTATGGATGCAAATGTCCGAACTCGTTGAGTTGAGTCTGAGTTCGTGAGATGTAACTAGGCATCTGAGCTCGTTGAGTTGAGTCCGAGTTCACTTATGGATGCGAATGCCCGAGCTCATTGAGTTGAGTCCAAGTTCGCTTATGGGCGGGTTACATGGTAGCTTGGCTACATATGTGGCACTTATGTGCAAACTTTCCGTGTATTCGAATTATATTCCGATGTGTTCAACGGGTGGATCTTAAGAAAATAAGGAGAATACCTAAAACGAATGTGACATGTTGGTAAGTATGGTAAGTGAGAATATTTGACAGGTATGTGTTTAAACCCTCGGGTTGAAAACTTGGTAAGATGAAATCGTAGAAAGATATTAAATGTAAATGATGTTTTATGTGGGATTGTGTGATTATGTTACTTGCTATTTGCATGTGAACTTACTAAGCATTTATGCTTACTCCCTCCTTTTCTTTCATTGCAGTTTTGACAAGCCGGCTTGAGAATCGGGATAGGTCGAAGACTCGTTCACACTATCCGAAGGCTTAAATCGGTAAAATGGCTTATATATTTTGAATGTGGCATGTATGGAAAAATACTCACTTTGTGTAATTGATCTTATGATATGGCTATGGTTTGGCAAGAAAAGGGTTTGTAAATGATTAGCCATTGGAATGACCAATCTAAGTCATATTTGATGTTATGTATGTTTAAAATGATATTTAGTCCATGAAAATCCTTAGTAATGTGAAATTTGCCATAAAATAGAATCTGACAGCAGCAGTGATGTAAATTTGAAAAATCACTAAAAATAGTAGAAATAGAATTAAATGATGAGTAAGTTATGAAATTAAAGCTTAATGAGTCTATTTTCATATGGATTGAACAAAATAGGATATGAATTATAATTTATGAGACATTTGAATTTTTGTGAAACTGGGCCAGAGTGATTTCTGGATCCCCTGTTCTGACTTTGGAAATTCACCATAAATTGTATAAAAATAATTATAAGTCATGCTTTATAATTATAGGTTCCTTATAGAGTCTAGTTTTAATAGAAACAAACGGCATAGTCATTGAAACTCTGTACTGGGAGATATCTGATTCGTAATACACAGAGGTCAGAGCAGTCATACCCTAAAACAAGGGAGACTTTAACTAATAAACTGTACTAATTGGCCCAACCAAAAATTCTAGAAAAAAAATTAGTAAATATATATATGAGTCTAGTTTCAGGGAAAATTTACGGAATTGGATTTTGAGTTTCGGAACTCAAGATATGAATTTTTAAGCGACTGTGATGCAGATTGCTAGCATGACTAGAAATTTTAAAATTAAATTGTTTGAGTTGTTTAAGTAATGAATTAAGTCTGTTAACACCTCTTGTTCGGCTCCGGCAACGGTCTCGGGTACGGGGCGTTACATGATATGTTGAATGAGATGTGTTAACATATGATTAAATATGCATGATATTTGATGTGTATCCAGGTTTAAAGACCCGCAGGCTATATGTTGGAATTATATCCGGGCTTAAAGACCCGCAGGCTTCGTGCTGGAATTGTATTCGGACTTAAGATCCGCAGGCTATATGCTGGGATTATATCTGGGCTTAAAGACCTGCAGGCTTCGTGCTGGTATTATATCCGGGCTTAAAGACCCGCAGGCTTCATGCTGGAATTGTATCCGGACTTAAGATCCGCAGGCTATATGCTGGGATTATATCCGGGCTTAAAGACCTGCAGGCTTCGTGCTGGAATTGTATCCGGACTTAAGATCCGCAGGCTTTGTGCTGGAATTGTATCCGGACTTAAGATCCGCTGGCTTCGTGCTGGTACTATATTTGGACTTAAGGTCCGCAGGCTTCGTACTGGTACTATATCCGGGCTTAAAGTCCCGTAGGATTTGTGTTGGTGATTGAATTCGGGGTTTGAAACCTAGTAGGCTTAACGCCGGTGATTCGAGTAAGATTATGAATTCGAAAGTTCGAGGTAAACTACTATTGATTTTGTATGATACACTATAATAGTCAGGTACGTATTATGTACTCATATGTGTATTGATTTTTTTAGTGAATTATTGGTATCAAGGAACGATATATGTGTGTGAATGATTACTATATCTGCGAATATGTGAATGACCTATTCGACCGATGTTTGTCATTATATGAAAGTATGTGACTTAAATTAATTGTATGAGCTATAAAGTAAAGTAAAGTATATGCTGAAATTACTTTGTGTATTCATATATTTATATACACATATATTCGGCCAATAGGCTTTTTAATTGGTGTACTTGTGTATATTCGGCCAAGTGATTTGTAATTAGAATATTAGTGTTGTGATACTAATTGCTCGTTTTAAATGACAAGTTTTAATTGTTTGTATTGCTTAAAACTTACTAAGCTTTGAAAGCTTACTCTGTTCTTTATTTCTCTGTTTGTTAGATTGCTGAATTTGGCCACCGACTCGGGGATCGTCAGCAGTTCATCACACTATCGATCTTTTTGGGTACAGTTATATTCTGGACTCGATATGGCATGTATAGGTTAGGCTATTGATAACGATGTTTGGAAATTGTAAATATTTTGGCCATACGAAAATGGCGTATAATTTAAATATCAGTATGTATTTCAGCTTGATATCTGTTTATGTTTATTTATAATGTGAATGAGATGATTAAATGTTTAGTTCGGTAATACCTCTTAGCCTTAATCCGACGATCGGATTTGGGCTAGGGGTGTTACATTGGATCTAATATATATGTATATATTATTGTTCGATTGAAGGTGGCAATCTGAATCATTTGGTTTTGCTTTAGCACTAATGAAATAATTGGATCTCTGTTCAAAAAGGGTGGTTAAGTAAGTTCTCATCCGATTATCATAAGGGAATTTTGTTGGACTATAGCTGAAACTAACATGTGTATTTGGCATTAGTACGTTTATGCTATAACTAGATCGAGGCAAGCTTTAGATAGATCTAAAGTGTAGGAATGTGAATGAGTAGACTTTGTATCGTGGACTTTCATTCAAGGTGTGAGTTTTAATTAATTAAAATTGTGGATGTTTGAGTCCATAAAAGATTATATGTATATGATTAAAAATAACTGTTTACATCTTTGCCAAACTTATGATTAAATGAATACATAAAGTATTCAAGGTGAATAATAAATCCCTTATTAAGGATTTTCTACAATTAAGTACCTCGATTTAAGAAATCTGACTGCCAAAAATGTGTTTAATGTCATTGCATGATTCGATAATATTTCATATGTATTGTGATGCTACAACATGCTATTGATCTAATATTTATATTGAAAGTATGATAAATCATGATCATTTAGACTAATAAATATGATTGCATGTTTAAGACATGCCACTGATTCTGTTAAAAATCGATTACATGATAAAATCATGATCATTGATACTGAAATATTTATCACATGATAATTCATGCCTACTGTTTCTGCCACTGATTTCATGTTTTATTCATGTCTACTGTACTGCTCTATTTATTTGCACTATTGGTGGCTTGTTCACAATACCGGTAGCTTGTCTGCAATACTGATAGTTTATCCGCATTACTGGTGGCTTGTCCACAAACTGGTGTGTTATGGATGGATGAGTTCTAGGGAACTTTTATTATGGTGTGTAGCGGAGTTGGATAGGAACCTCACTGAAAATACTACATTGACATGTTCATGCATACTGAAATTTGTGATTTTGTACTATTTTAAAATTATTTGTTGTTGGCTGGTTGACTATTAATTTTTTTACTATTTATTACTGTATATTTGAATTAAGACTCACATTAAGCTTATTAGCTCACTCTTTAGTTTTTTTACTTATTTTCAAATAACCAACTTGATTAGGGCTTGGACGACCTTTGAAAGAGTGACTTGGATGTTTTGTTATTTTAAACTTATTTCTATTACTTGTTTTTGGGACTGTATTAATTTTATTTTGGACTGTGACATGAGACTCTATTTTTGGGATTATTATTTTGATTGTATGACATTAGAATTTTAAAACTGTTTAAATAGATGTTTTAAAATGTTTATGCATAAAACTAGATTTTTAAAACAAAATCTGTCAACAATACATTTATGCTGCAATACTGAAAAATAGTAAAATCCAAATTGTTTGAAAATCAATTAAATATTTAATAATGAAACACTAAATCTAACGAATAATAAAAAAAACTATCGTGTTTTTGTGAAATTTAAATGAATACCCGATTTCACTAAAGTTTTAACAAATAAGCCAAAGGTTTTGAAATACGTTTGAAATTACTAAAGTTTAATTTAGACCATTTTCATGGTTAATGTAGCCCTCAGAATTCGGCCATAACGTCTAGGTTGAGTTTGGGAGGTTATAGTTTGAATCGAAATGAATGGATTGGATAGAAATGGGAAAAGGGGAAACATTCAGGAATGACTATGGTTTTTCCAGAAATGGTGAAATGGAATCATTTGGAAATGAATGTAGGTTTCTCAAAATGAAAATGAAAATAAGAAATGATTCGTTTACAAATGTATATGGATTACTAAGAAATGATCGGAAGAATGAGTTTATGTTTTTGAGTTGTTTTAAAGCTCGAAAATGAAAATAAACCATTCAGTCATAGTTAACATGTTGAGTGGTGAAATATTAAACATATTTTCTCAAAATTTTACTAGGTTTAAAATCATCATAATTTTATCGGAGGTAAAATTTGGATAAGAAAATTAGTTAATATAAATATATTGAAGTTTATTTTGAAAAATACAAAAAAAATCAGGTTGGATCAAATTACAAAGTATTGAGTTGAAAAGTTTGGAAGTATTCATAATTGGACCCAATATGAAAGAGGCCCCAAAATCCCTTCATGTAACATGAAGGGGGTGGCAGACCTAGTAGGAATACTAGGGTGTGTTGTCTACCATACTTCCACTCTAAGTAGGAAGTTGTTCTTCTATTTGAAATAAACCACTACAACTCAACAAGTGTCCTACTTTTTCTTCTAATAAATATAAGACGCCAATAAAGCTATTAAAAAAACTTTGAGAGATTGTTTCTCTACCGAAAAATAGAAAGAATTTATTCTCAGCTATTAGATGTATTTTTTCATAATAACAATTCTACTAGTTTCTATTAAAGTAGAGAGAATTTTCGTTTTCACCCTAAAAGGAAAAGAAAACTTTTTCTAGTTCTGTGTTTTGATTTAATTGATTCGAGCTCACACTCGAAGCAGTTCGTGGTACGAGAATAGCAGAGAAGATAATTTGGTTGAAAGTAGAAAAACATCAAGGATCCTCTTATTCAAAAACACAGGTATGATTTCGGTCTAAGCTTTATCGCTATAAATATCACAAACCGGGCCAATTTTCAAAATTTTAATTTTTCGCTATGTAAGAAAATCGTTTTCAAACCGGATTTTTTCCAAAAAAATCAACACCAAAAATAGAAACAAGCTAGTAAAGAAATTTCAATAGAACAATAAGGAAAAAATATCAAAACACAATAGCAAAACGTGCCAAAAAAGCAAGAAAATGACTTTTAAATAGCAACAAAATAACATTAAAAGAGTGACAACCTACAAAATGTAATCAACCAACCAAAACATCTATATATATACCAACCAATCAACATATTTAATTTTATAACAAGCTATAAATCATAAGCTAAATTAAATTGTCAACAATTAGGAAGGTAACCTAGAACGTAATTGAAGAGTCTTCGTTCTCATCGTAATCATCATTCTTACAATCTATTCCTAATATGAAATAAGAATAAATAGTTAGGTAATCAATTGATGAAATGTTATAAAATTACAACAGTAAAACAAGAATAATAATTATTCATTAAAATTCATTTAGCTCGCATCCAATCATCAAAGTAAATAATAGCTTCAACTTGTTTTTGGTTTAAGTGAACTCTTCAAAAGTGTGATAACTTTTTTTCCCATGCTAAAAGTTGACTCAGTAGCTACAGTCAATATTGGAATTTTCAAAAGATTAAGAGCCAATAGTGAAAGCTCATGATATTGAATTAAATTTTTGTTCTAATAATCCAATACATCTATTGTACTATTCAACTTAAGCTTTGGTTCCTTTAAATAAAGGTCCAACTGTAACTTTTCACTATTAATATTGAATTCACTTAAGTATCGTTTATAATCGTCACTCTCATCATAATCTCTTCCCAAATAAGCCTTATTAGAATTGGATTGATGCAAGTTAGAATCAACAGGACCATTATCTGAAACATTGGAACTCTCGACAAAGAGAAAGATGTGGATTTGAAGTTCTTAACATACTCATCAAATAAGAGTTTAAAATTGCTAAGAATAATTTGCACAAAGTTTGAAGTATGAGTATCATAGATTGTAGTAAAGCAATACTACACATAATATAACTTATAATGAGGATCTAAAATTGTAGCACATGACAATATCAAAGCATACTTGACCCAAAATTTATTAAATTTCTCTTGCATTTTCTTAACCATTGGAGTTAAAAAAGAATGAAGATTTTTAGCTGTATCAACCAATACCTTCTAAACCTTTCAAACCCCTCTAAAATAAATATTAGTCATTGGATAATTAGAACAAAAAAAAAACACATGTCACATCTTAAAAGACTTTCAAAAATTTGCAAAGAATAACAACATTTCTCCACTTCTCATCAAAAAGTACAAATATTTGACAATCTTTATCCTGTTGGTCCCAATAATCTAACACATTTTTATAGTAAGAGTAGATTCAAGCACCAAATAAGTAGAATTCCATCTCTCACACACTATAACACCCAATATCCGACCCGGTCACCAAATCTGGGTCCTAGATGCTACACTAACTCGAATAACTTATATGGTACTTTTTGTTTTTGGATTTAATTACACACTTTAATAACTTTAAATTTGGAAAGTCTATATAATACAAAAACTGGTGCACAATGGATGGGTAACTCTTACAACCCTAATTTCAACATTTATTTACAAACATAATCAACTTAAACCATGAGGCAATGCCTTTATGGGTGCCCCTCTATATACATGAACAGCTACAGCATGCTACTTACTCCGGCGAAACCTGGCTTGGTCCCTCTTGATGCCCATAATTTTTACCCAATATTGTATTCAAGCAACAATTTTATAAGTTCAAAAGAACTTAGTGAGATATGCACATAGTTTATATATATTTGCATAAATCTTTGAAAAATTAAAGTATTTGACTTAGAATTTAACTCTGTGGTTTCCATAGGAGGAGTTGCCAACTTAGTTGGTAAAACTAGTGCCTTAATTACTTCGAGCCATTCATTGGCGAACATGATCCTTGATACTCATATTTATTACTTCAAACTGGCGATACTTAGTGTTTTCCAATAACTATCGTAAACACTGGTCCCTACCAAAACACGGTCTTTTCTTAACATTTTCTTCTCCTTGGGAAATTTATGTTTATAGAGTAACCTTCATAACACCCGTTCTTTTAGTCTATTCATTAAGGGGTTTCATTGGACCTAAGACTCCTACTTAGGGTGGATTAACCGAATCATTATCATTTTTCATTTTCCTGACGGACTTTCTCCCTTCACTAGCCTTGACGAACTCCATTAGTCATTCAGCCTTGGGTTGCCACCTTCTTTCCAGAAAACTCTGATAGGTTTTCCCAAACTTGCGGCTACTTATTGGTTGGTTTACCTTTAAAATCAATGTACTGTTTATTCCAATTCCATATCCACTCAAACAGTGTGCGATCCGCACCTTTCTTGGTGGACTCGGGTTGAATATAATACGTATACCTCCCTATCTAAGGAGTCACTTCCTTTTTTCACACTTTTGGGTTTAAGACATTTCCTTCACCACTCTTATCATCGTCTTTGGTGAATTCGCTACTGGTGTGTTGATCTGCAGACTTCCTTAATGTAACCTTGTGTTTACTGTCCCGACAGACTACCTCGTGTTTATCGTTTTAGCATACTACTCCGTGTTTACTATCTTAATGGACTACCCCGTTTTTACTATCCTGATGAACTACCTCGTGTTTACTATCCCGATGGACTACCCCGTGTTTACTGTCCTTACAAACTATACTAGTTGTCATAGTCGGGCTATGGTCTTACATACTAGACCTTTTTTGAGGTGTCGCCCCATAGAACCTTAAGTCGTCGCGGTGTCCCTTCAAAGAGGCTATTAACTATCGTCACGATGTTGCTCTATGGAGCCTAATAACCATTGCCACGGTGTCATTCCGAAGGACTTGTTTCACATTTCAGCTTGATACTCAAACATTGAAGTGTCTCCTCTATAAGGCCAGGAGCTTTGCATATCGTGATTTGCTCCTAGTAATCCCGAATGGCAGATTAACAAAATTCCAATTTTCCTTATTCCTCCGTCCATTCCTCTATTTCACCATTCCTAACCTTTATGCTTAAACATCAATGTGTCTCATTTGTAAGGCCTGGAGCTTCACACATTATGGTTTGCACTTAGCAATACCGTATTGCGGTATCTAACAGAGTCACCCTTTTCCCTTCTTAACTTCATTTAACTCGTTAATAATTCTTTCATCACAACGTACATACAATAATCAAGCATATTGTACTATTTATCATTTAGTAAACATCATGCTAGATTATCTATAATCATCTACCATTCAAAAATCAATGGTCAATTGGCGAAAACTCATACAGTATCAAGTACGCATGCAACCTTCTCTTTCTTCAGGTATAATACATCATATCTTAGACAATCTCAGAACATTATCAATGTGTTACATGCAAGACACACAACATCATCTATCATCCAAATGTAAGGTACAGAAACTCACATCACTTCATTATCCTTGTCAGTTTAGCTTGACTGAATCACTAGAGTCTCCTTTGTCCTGACAACTAAGTATGGCAACCATTTATTGGCTAAGCTAAAGATGTTTATCGGGTAAGCTAAAGATGTCCAACTCTTAAAACCTAGAATTCATCATTGTAGGAAGCTTTTAAGAGTTCTTACTCTATCTCTTTTTTTATCCACAAGTTCCGAGAGGTAAGGAAACTTACCAGTTTTTCAATTTCTTTATTACCAAACTTCAATTCACACGACTGTTGAGGCATGCAGAGCTTCCTTTGGTAAAATCCTTTTCTTCTTTAGAGAAACTGAAGAAGATGATTTTACGAGAAGAAAAATATGTAACCAGAATTGAAAAATTCTGTCTCCACACACACACATTATATATATACACTTTTGGCATGATCTTCACTGATCGCCACAGCCATTCATCTTAATTATTTTGTCTCCCACTATGGAACCAACCAGTTCCATCCTAACCAAACTATAATTGAAATCCAACCAAATCAAAATTGGGCCACTAAAATTTCTAAATTCCCTAGTAGAGTCTGACAATTTGCCAATTCTTTAAATTTAGTCTTAACTTTTCTTAGATTTCGGGTCAATAGAGATACTTGGGTGTCACACACACATCTTGACGCAAATTCTTGGTCACATTCAAATGAAAAATTTTATCGACCACATCATAAAAGATTTTTCTATGAATTCTCGACTTGTTTTTGTACTTAATTCCATTTTGAATCTTACCAATGACATCATTAGAAAGTGCTAAACCAACTTTAACTATAAGGTTCAATATATGTGCACAAACACTTAACTTGCAAAAAAGCACCATATCACAAAAGAGTTCGTTTAGCACAAAAATGATTTTTAGAATAAGAAACCATAACATCATTACAAGAAGCATTATCCAAAGTGATACTAAAAGATTTATTGTCTATAACCCACTGAGATCAACATAGAATAAGTTCATCTGCTATGTTCAAATCATCATACGAAAGAGATAAAACTCTAAATATTATTATTATCTTTTCTAACTTCTAATATTTGTCAACCTAATGTGCAGTAATGCAAATTTATTTATCATTAGTATGATCAGAGTTCCAATTATCAGAAGTTAGGCAAATTAAACCAGGTGCTTTAGCCAACTTTACTTTAACATGATCTCTCTCTTTTGTATAATACATTAGGACATCCCTAATAGCTGTATATCAACTTGTATTCTTAAAATTAAGACTAACAGTACTCATCATGTATCTAAATCCTGGCTCTTCAATTGTTCTAAATGAATGTTTGTCACACTCACGAAAAGTAAAAACAACTCGACAACTCTCATTATTATTAAACATATAGTTTTTTTATAAATGGACTACCTCCGAAGGATTGTTGAGTGGCTACGGTGTATTAAGTGATGTCCTTATCTAAATTTTTTCAAACAACTGTTTAGATGACATCTCAAATGGAAGGTTCCACTGGAAGATTTAGCAAGAAGATACTCTTACAGTGATTACATTGTGCTTTCAATTTGTCTTTGTTCTCACATTCAAGCTTTGTCATTTCTTCTCACAACTTTGAAGTAGTAGGCCTTTTGTAATATCTCTAAACCAGATCTAGTACTTTAGGGTGTATTTTTCGGGTTTCGAACGTGAATTTGGGAATTTATCGGGTCAATAGTAATTTTTTTATTTAATTTAGGAGGTCAATTTCATCTAAAATTGATTAAACAATAATCCAGAAAAATAAAAATATTTTTGGAAAATTAATTTTAAAGTACTTAAATAATTATTAGTGAAAATAATTAATTTGGGTCAAAAAAGAGTTTTAAAATAATTTTTATTGGGGGTTAATTTGAGTTAAATTTAAATATTAATTAAATTGGATTTAATTGTAAAATAAGGGAAATTTTGTAGTATTTATTTGGAAAATAAACCTTTAAATTTGGAATTTTGGAAGGAAAGGATCAATTGGTAAAGTAAGGGAAATGTGGGAGTGGCCATTGGGCAAATTTCCCAATTTTTAAATTTCTGGTAGGTTGTTTCAGTTTTAAATACAATGCATTTAGCCTACTTTTCACACCATTTACATCAAATTAGAGAGCTATAAAATTTGTTTTCTTTGCATGGTTTTAAAGATCTATCATCAGGGAATAGATTCAACAAATTTCCTTATCAAAATACTCTCTTTTCACCTAAAATTATTCACAAAAGTTGCCAAAAATATTCTAAAATTTCTCAAGATTCAATCAAAAGATTTAGAACGAATCAAAGGTAATTATTATTTCTAAACTTATTTTTATGATGATTAAAAGCATATTTACATGATTTAAGTGATAATTACATGATTTTTTTTTATCAATGTCATCTTCTTCAAAAGCTTAAGGTGCTTTGATAATGGATCTTGAATTTTAAGAGGAAATCCAAAAATAAATGGATGTTCCAACTCAAAATGGATCTATTAGAAGTTTCTTTTATCTTATTTATCAAGATTAAACATGTTTTGTAAGGTAATTTAAAGAAATTCGAATTTAATCATCTTCATGAACTGATTTTTCAGATTTTTGTGAAATTGATTTAAATATGAAATTGATGCTTAGTATATGTTTATTTGGTCTAGTATTGATGTTTGGAAGTGATTAGGAGGGCTTGAGTGATCGATTTTGTTAGAAATCGAGTTTTCGTCTTGATGATACAAATCTAGTAAGGTAACTTTGAGTGAGAATTTCATGTAGCCTAGTTGATGAAAATTTGTGTTTATTATATCCTTGAAAGGTGGTAATATCTATTTCTCTTTGTTGAAGCTCCAAATCTTGAAAAGGATCAGGCTAATCGAAATTGAAGCTTGGATTTACTTGGTTGATCACTTGGTTGTGGTTGAGTTAGTTGTGTGGTAAGTGTTATTAAAGGGCAATTTAGTAAATTGACCCTCACTTATGCTTAATTGGATGATTAACTACTGATTGTAAATATTTAATTGAGTTTTGGGTGGTTAATTTTGCAAGATTATTGATATATGTTTAAGTGATGAATTTTTTGTTAAGTATTGGTAAGTGAGCATCTAGTGATTTTATGTGCTTGATTTGATTGATTATAATGGTGAACTAAGCAAGTATGCTAGATTTTTTGGTCCATGGTATGTTGATATTTCAATTGATAAATGAACATTGATAATAGGTAATTGGTATGCTAGATTTAATTTGATGTTAAAATAGCTATGTTACATGATTCACATATGCATTTTGACACTTTAAATTGAACACATTATTGACTAAAATTATGTTATGATTGATTGATTATATTGGCATTATAGCATGGTGGATCCATTGGATATAGTTAGCATGCCATATGATTTGTGAGTACTCACCATATTGATATGTTATTTGTGAGCAATGAGGCTTTAGATGGACTCATTATGGACTCATTAGGAGTAGATAAGGGAGTGTTAAGCTTGTGTCTCCACTCAACGGGACTGATTTGAGGCGATATAAAGGAGCGTGTGGCCTTGGACCACTCAATTCGGGACTGATTTTGATTCTGTTTGGGAGTAAGGAGATCTGTTTATCCGATGTATGATTACCCGATTATGCCATGATTGTATATGCCAATATAAATGTATGGAATGTTACATGCTAAATTGATGATTATATGCCATGATTAATTATGATTTTTGATACATGGTTAAGCATATGACATTGAATTATTATGGATTGATATTGTGATTGAAAATTTGTATTTGATTGGTTTC
This sequence comes from Gossypium longicalyx, assembly GCA_025698465.1. Taxonomy (NCBI): domain Eukaryota; kingdom Viridiplantae; phylum Streptophyta; class Magnoliopsida; order Malvales; family Malvaceae; genus Gossypium; species Gossypium longicalyx. The sequence goes on from CM046995.1 coordinate 53,539,143, forward strand.
AATTTAAGCATGATTTGGGTGCTAATTTACTCGTCGTTTTATTAACATTCACTGAGCTTTTTAAACTCACACCCTCACATCCGTGCAGAAAATCAACGGGATTGAGGAGCTGAGGAGCCAAGCAAGAGAGTTCCAAGAGATTAAGGTTCGGTAGAGATTTAGTTACACGTTTTAGAGATGTTAATCGGGCATTGTGGAACTTTCGGGACTTAGATTAATTTTGGTTGTAATTGGACTTCGACATTTTTAATTTTGGATGGTTTTATAATATCATATATGCATATTTGAGTTTGATTATTGAATAATTTATAGTGTATTGTTGTCTGGTATCCTGATGATTGATAACACGGTGTGTGAGGCATGATGTTTACACTAACCATTGTTTAAATGAAGCTTCCATAGAGTAGTTTACTAGTGGCTAAGGTATGCCACTTGTTTGAATTAACTGGTGGGTGATATGCATGAAATTGAATGTTTAATTCTATTTAATTAAGGCTTAATTAGTGTTAATTAATTCAATTGAAGGTGTATGAATATGTATGGTATTTAATTGTAGCTAAATCAGGTTTAATTGACCATTGAAATACTCAAAATCGGGTTTAAAATCAAATTTTTTGCACAAAAAACTGCAGTGGATTTTGGGGGTTTGAATTTTGGTCTTTTTAAATTGGTTCTCTAGTCCGTTTAAATTACAAATTAGTCCTGTAACTTGATAAATCTAGTTAGAGCCTTAAATGATAATGAAACTTTATAAAACTTTAAGATTATACTTGTAATTGATAAAATTTGTTAGAAACGCACTCAATTTAATATTCGGGTATAGTACTGATTGTTTGAAATTGTTATGATTTAGTCCTTAATGATAAAACTTGAATTAAACTCGGATTGAACTCAAATTTTAAGGGCTTACATAAATTGACTAAAAGAGAGTTGGTAAATGTTTAGATCTAAATTCGAGCTAGTTTAACCGTAGCTGGTAACATGACAAAAATGCCCTTAGGTTAAATTACTTATAGAAAGTTTAAACTTGATTCACAAATTGCTTCCACATTAATAAATAACTAATCAATGGATAAGATTGAGGTGTTATAAGGTCGAGGTGTGTCTTGGGAGGTCGTTAGTCAGAGAGTTAATTAGGTGACTAATGTAATGCTTCGAATTCGAGCTGGTCCATCCCGGTCGAGTTTGGGGTGTCACACTTTTGATGTTTGAGAGAACTTTTGTATTTATTAAATCCATTGTCTACAAGTATTGAAATGTTCGAACTAGCCAGTGTCACAAAAACTCAAGTCTTGAAATCATAAAAACTCAATTAACATACAAATTCATACTAAATTTCAACTATTATATAATTTTATTATATAATATTATCTTCATTTTATTATTCACACTTTATTATTTTCATTTTATATATTTCATTATTTATTTAATATTTAATTGATTTGGATAAATTAAAAGTTAAAATAACTATTTCGTAATCATCTTTTCGACCTTAATTTCAGTTTATAGTTTTTTCCTTTTTAAATTTACCCAAAATAACAAAAATGGTTGGTAATTGGACAAATTGTAATTTTGGATTCATTTAAACAAATAAAAATTTGAGAAATATGTGAAAAGTCTAAACGAAATTCATTTTTAGAGTTTACTGCACTAATGCTTGCTTACTGAAATCTATAAATCATTGGCGAAAGGAAAAAAAATCAACCAAAAGGGTGACACTTTCCACTTTCCACCATTTTTATTGACAAAGTCAATAATAAAACCCAATTAGAAGTAAAAACTCAAAGCATGCTCAAATTTTATTAACTCAAATAATCAAAATTCATGGTCTTGAAAAATTACAAAAAGAAATACTATAGAAAACAAGATAGATCAAAGTATATTGTGCTTACTGCTTACTGAAAAAAAGGTAAACATCATTAACAATTAATCCAAAAGCAGTATAACAACATACGGAGATTCCATTTCTTTGGGATAGTTCACTGACCTTATTTTCTTCTCCCCACAATCTGACACTGCCTGTCCGAAAATTTATTTGTTAGTGCTAAATAATCTGAGCTAAAAGACAAACAATTCTTGTTGGAAGTTTGAAATTAGAAATTCTTAGTTCTAATGCATTCCATATGGCAACTAGTTTGACCATGGAAAACATTTACCTCTCCCTCATTGCTCATAAGTTGCCAATTTTGTTTAATTTATTAGCATTATTGTACTATGTGTTTTCTTTAGACTCTTTCAAAATAATCTTGGGAATTAAGAAAGGAAAAATAAAAAGTAATCATTCAAATATTGGTTTTTTACAATGAATTTGGAATTTTTAGACTATAGTTGAGTCATTAGACCTTAAATATTTCTATAATAGCCGTAGAAAAATATTTAACAAACTTAAACTAAAAAAAGTAAGAGTAAGAATTAAGGTTTTACTTATGGTCTCGGATTGGCACTTCTTTCGCTTTTGTTTTCTTTGAATTAATCTTTTATGCCGAAAAAAGTAACCACAACAATATTTATTGGTAGTATCGGTATCAGTGGAAATTAGAGAACAACAACAAATATCAATAGATAACGTTGTTGCTTGACCTATTGGAAGTGTGTGTTGAGGGAAGTGACAGTGGGTGTGTGGTGGTGACTGGTGAATGATGATGGTGGTGGTCAGTGGGTGTTGGTGGATATTAGAGAACCACAATAGATGTCTATAGAGAATAGTGCTGCTCGACCTATTGGCAATATGTGTTGAGGGAAGCAACATAGGGTATGTGTTGGTGATTGGTGAACAGTGATGATGGTGGCCAGTGGGTGTTGGTGGAGTGGAGAACGATAAAGGTATCATTACTTTGTCAGGGATTTAGGGATTCGTTCAAAGAGAGTTGAATAAAGAAAAATAGATGAAGAAAGTTTTGGTTTTATTTTTATGTTTTAACTTTTATTGCATTAAAAACTGTTATATTTTGGGTTGGGTTTAAGATAAGGAGTTTGGATAGTTTTTTAGGTTTTAACTTTTGGGTAATAGATTTAGTTATAATTGGATTAGTGATTTAATATATATAACTATATAATTAATATAATTGTTTTTATCGGGCTCATCCCGTTTAAAAAATGGGCTTTAAATTTTGTCCAAACTCATTTTTTAGGCTTTTATTTTTTTCCAAACCCTCTTACTTTTTGAGCGAGCCTTTGGGCTTGGGCTAGTGGCCCAACCCATGAACGAGTCTAGGTCCCACCGAATTGGGTGCAATTGGAGCACCCCAATTGGCATAAATCTTTCTCCAATATAAAGTTTATATTATTTTTACTTAATTTACGCATTATAAAAAGATATAGAATCTAGCATAAATCTTTCTCCAAATTAAGTTTATATAATTTTTTATAATTAAAGCTACATGCTATTTCGATTATGAACCCAAATATTATAATGTCGATGCTAATTATGCATGTCACACCCCAAAAACCATAGATTCAAAAACACTAGTAAGGTATGAATGTTAACTATTTTGGCACACTATGGTAGCATAATCCACCACCCTACTAGCTTGCTAATGAATTAGAGTATTAGTGCATACTGGTGTAAAGTATCTGCCCATTGGCGAGATCTAAGGATTTAATTACCGGATATCTTTAAGTTGTTGGGAAATGTGCCCATATTGTAGTAAACATGTAACTGTTTTCTATTTATTTGAATGATAAATAAATAAATAAAGTTAATTTCACATTTCACTATTATGTCTTTTGTATTTCTATCTTTTATATTTTGCATGTATCGCGAAATTGTGACAAGCAAATATTAATTCATTGATTGTCTAAGTTAAAACTGAAGATAAGTGGCATTGTAAGAACATTTACATTGCGAGAAAGACAACTTACTTCAGTAGATAATCTAAATAATTCTATAATCCCATAAAAGAATCGAAATAAGCATTTGATTCAAATACTGAGAAGGATTATTATGTCGTCTACAATTCCAATTGGGGAGATGACTAGTCTTGGCTATCGGAGCAGTTGACTCCACAAGTAGAGACATAGATGTATTCATTGGTAGAATGATACATTGGACTGGACCCAAGATGAATTAATTCTGAATTCGTTTGTGAATTAATTCACTTGTGACATTCATGGTGTGATTTACCTAAATTCTGAGTTAAGTCACTGGCTATGCGTATGCAACTCACGTGCTTTGATATAAGTGGAGGCTTATGCTCTAAAGATGATCAGGTCCATAGCCGGTATTTTGGGTACATGACTTGTGTATGGTGTGGCTTTACTAGCAACAGTGAAATTCATAGCTCAATTAAAGAGTTAATGATATCCTCTCATTGGCATTATGTGGATTGATAAATATGGAATATGGCCACAGGTTGCTTGTTCTCGAATTTAATTGAAAGGAATCAAAGATATCAAATAAGGGTAACACACACATGATGAGGTCATTGGACAAAGCAGTTGGATGAATTATTTTCATAAAGAGTATATAAGAAGGAGTTTTCAATCATGATACTTCTTGTGGACTTACTCCATGATTAAGTAATTGTGAATTATCGGAACAATGCTTCTGGGTATAATTGCAATTACTAGAGCCTAACTGTATATGTCTGATTGGTCTCTTCGCTAGCTCAATAAAAACTCGATCGGACTGTATTTGAATAAAAAAAATCTGCTACTTTAGAAATAATTTAATTGTGTCGATTTATTTGATGTCGAATTTAAAGAATTTTTGGAAAAATTAATTTAGATTAAGTAAAATTAAATTAATTAAAATTAATATGATATTTTCAGAAATTAAATTTCAAGTCAGACAATTGGCCCTATAGGTAATTAAACTTAAAATTGGACCTGAGATTGTAAATTGGGACTGGGAGCCCAAAATCGAGACCAAGACCCAAAAATTGGTTGAATTGGGTTCGGTATTTAAAATCAGGTTGACAGTCCAACCGGTGGCTAGACCAGACCGGTTGGATTGTCATTGACCTAGATCGAATCAGCAGCAGTTGAATTGGCTCGGGGTGCCGTAAGGGTGTCGCACCTGCATGACCAGACATGATGGGACCAACGACGTCACGGTGGTCGGCAACAGTTGGTCTTTGGTGGTTGAGTGTGGAAGAGTTATACTCCAACTGGGACTCTACCAGATAATTTGATTTCAGATTAATTATTCCAAAAATAATATTATTTTAATAGTTTAATATTAAATTTAATTTAATACTTATCTTAATAGTATTTTACTAATTTAATATTAAAGTGATTATCTTAATATTAAATTTAATTTAATGTTTATCTTGTAGATAAATATTTTATTATTTTAATAAGATTTAACATTAAATTTAATCTATTTTTTCTTTTGATAAATATTATATTAATTTAACATCAAAATGATTAAGTTTAATCATAGTTGAACTCTCTAAACTCTCCCAATATATAGAGAGTCTTGAGTCATTATTTTATACACAGACTTAAATTCAAGAGAAATTTGTAGAGAGAAAATTCTCAGAAGAAATTATTTCATAAAATTTCTAGAGATATTTTTTTGATTTACAACTTGACCCAAAAGTTTAGCGAAATTATGAAATTACCCCACTGGTAATTTTTTGTGAAAATTTTCTAATTCGAAGCGAGCCCACACTCGGCAGACATGAGCTTGAGGATAGCAGAGAAGATTATTGGTTGAAGAGCTCATCCTATGTAACACCCCAAACCCAGCCTAGAAGTCTAGACCGAGATCGGAATGCTACATTGACCATCAAAGTGATCGTGAGAAAATCTTACAAAACTAATCATTCTTAATTCGATTTCTGAAATAATTAATATCGAGTATTAAAAAAAAACAGAATAATAAAATGATTAAACTGTAAAACAAAATTATACCATAGAGTTAAAAAACCTTATATTCAAAACTGAATATCCAATAAAAGTTTGAAACCACAAACTAATAACTTATTAGCCTCAAAACTGCCTGAGTCCTCTGCATACTGAGTCCAGATCCGAAATCCTGAAATGTACCTGAAAGGAGAAACAAAAGAGGGGGTAAGCTATACGAGCTTAGTCTGAGATCAAACTAACTAGCTATCGAAACAGAAATAGATACAGTAAACCTAAAAATAGTTCAGTAGCGGAACATACTTACAGAGTGACTATAACAAAACAGACCATATGTAACTTTACAATCATATGGCTCTATTAGACACAATATCAGAAATTTTCAGAAGTCACAAACTGACCTATGCCCTTTTTCCAAAATCAGAATCAGTTGGGCCTTAGCCCATCACACAAGGTTTCTTTAGACACGAGTGCCTTTCAGTCAAATAGTACAATCAGACTTCTCAGTCAATCAGAAAGTCAAATAATTTAGTCAGACAGTCAAATAGATATTGCAGTCACAGAATCACACAGATGCATATGAGTGCAAATGAATTATAAAATAACGCACCCATCCAACCAACACACCATCTCCGTCCAACTCGACACATCCTGCGGGGATTTAATCAACCCATCCATCCCTGCACTCCGAGTAGGACCTCGAAAAGCCCATCCAACCTTATACTCCACAAAACGTCATTCCGGGTTGCCTGAAAATGATGATCATCAATATTGTCCTCGACCGTCAGGGAATTGGGACTGCCCACGACCCTCTGGGTATTAGGGCAATTAGTAAGCTGTACGATGCCATGCAGAAGACTGCGATACAGACATGCAGTATAACTACCAGATCAGATGTGCTACGTAGGAAGGCTAGCGTATAAGCTGTATTGTGCAATGCGGTGAACCACGGTACAAACGTGTAGTATAACTGCTAGATCAGATAATGGTACGTAGCATAGCTAATGTATATGAGGTACAGTGCAAGGCGGTAAACTACTATACCTTATCAGTAATGTCCATGACCCTCAGGGTATTGGGACCGCCCATGACCCTCTGAGTATTATTAAAGGCTTTCAGAATGCAGACAAACTGCCAAATCGTAAATCTCCCTTCTCTTCAACATCCCACCCAAAAAGATTCATGCATATGTATGTATGTATGTATGTATGTATGTATGTATGTATGTATGTATGTATGTATGTATGTATGTATGTATGTATGTATGTATGTATGTATGTATGTATGTATGTATGTATGTATGTATGTATGTATCTATGCAGTCAGATGTACCCAAAAAGGACCAAATCGCTTAAGTTGTAAAAGTTGCCTACTAGTTGCTAAAGTGCTTAAGTGCTATGGTTTGTTAAAGTTGAGGCCCTTGCATGTTAATAAGACCATTATGATAATGGGAGACATGGTTTGGCAATATAGTAAATAGATAAATTTTTAAAGGATAGTTAGGTAATTAGGTAATATATGTTATTAAATAAAACAAATGCATGAAAATTTGTTTATTCATGCACTTCCTTGCCGAAAATATCAAACTCATCAAAAGGTAATAGCATCAAATCAGCTGGAAAATAATTGTCTCGAAACATTAACGGACAATTCCTACAGACTTTATCAACCAAGACACATCTGCCTAGGGGGTTTGAAACTCTAATTACAAATTCAGTAGACTCTACAGACAAAGTATTATTGTTCACTAAGTTCATACATATATATGAATGTGTTGATCCAAGATCTATCAAAACAATCACATGAGTATCATAGAGAGTAAATGTACCCGTAATCACATCTGGCGATGATTCTTCCTCTCGAGCTCGGATAACATACGCTCTAGCAGGTGCACAAGCCTCAGATCTAACAGATGTGTCTTTCGTTCCCCTTTGACTACCACTTACATTTCTTGTATTTCTGAGAGGTCTACCACGAGAAACATTACCACTCGGTCTCGGATTCTGAACATTATCTTTTTTAGCTAAATCTAGACAGTCTTTAATAAAATGGTTTTTTGAACCACAACTATAACAACCTCAGTTATTACTTTTTCCCCAGCATTCACCAAAGTATCGTCTTCCACATTGATCACATTCTGGCCTTTCATTCTTTGCATTATCAACACTAGCAACAGACGTGGCTGAAGATTTGTAATTCGATTGCGATCTAACACGGTCTCTGTTTGAATATCCCACACTAGCCTTTGAACGACTGCTATCATCTCTAAACTTCTTGGATCCAGATTGAAATGATTTGCCCGATGATCTCTTTCGTACATCTCTGACTTCAAACCCAGCCTTTCTTTTCTCTTTCCCAAGATCTTCCGCTTTACATGCTCGTTCAACAAGCACCATGAATTCTTTGATTTCTAGAATACCAACTAGCAAACAAATATCCTCATTCAAACCGTATTCAAATCTCTTACACATTATTGCTTCCGAAGATACACATTCACGGGCATATTGACTCAACCTTACAAATTCCCGCTCGTATTCTGTGACAGACATACTGCCTTGTTTAAGCTCAAGAAACTCTTTGCATTTCTGATCAATGAATCTTTGACTGATACATTTCTTCCGTAATTCAGCTTTGAAGAAATCCCATATAACTCGTTCACTCAGAACCATGTATGTCAAAGTCTTGCACCAATAATACGCCATATCTCTCAAAAGAGAAACAACACATTCTATACATTCTTTAGGGTTCAAAGACAATTCATCAAATACTCTTATTGTGTTCTCTAACCAGAACTCGGCTTTTTCAGCATCATCCTTTGTTGTAGCTTGGAACTCTTCAGCCCCGTGTTTTCTAATCTTATCAACTGATGGTCTACTCGACTGTATCGGATTTACTGGTGGCATAACAGGAGTTTGAGGAGAATTAATCAAGGGTAGAGGTTGTTGTACAGCCAGATTAGTTCTAATGTATTGCGTGAACCAATCATTCATCATTTGATAGAAGGCTTGCTTAGCCTTACCATCACGACTACTCGTAGCCAGTCTAGAATCAGCTTGCACCATCCCTTATGCGAGAGCAGACGCATTGCTTTCAACATCATCAACTACAGCTCTATCGAGATCCATTGCTATACAAAAGCACATTTGAATGTCAGGATTCATCACACTATCGCAATTTCAAATATATGACATGTATAGCTAGACTCACATACGCTATTGCAGTCCTAGAACCGACTAAACCATAGCTCTAATACCAACTAAAATGTAACACCCCTAACTCGTAACCGACATCGGATTAGGGTTATGAGGCATTACCAGACAGACAGAACATCTCAGACCAATTCAAAATCACAGATATTATTTAATATCATTTCATAAGCAATTATCTCATGAGATGGTCTACGATTCCTAAAATATAGGTTTAAGAACGATTAGAGCTAAACTGAATACATTCATAAAATTCAGAACTTAGAAAATTTTTCAATTCTGTTGAGGTCACATGTCCGTGCGTCCATGCCGTGTGCCTCACACGGGCATCAGACACACCCATGTGAATTAGTCGTGCCAAAACAGAGCATGCATACTGACTTTTTCACATGGCCAATAGGCACGCCCGTGTAATATGGCCGTGTGATACTTAGCTAGCTACTGACTTTAGCCTACGGCCATATGATACGTCTGTGTCAAGGCCGTGTGATTTTTAGGTGAATACTATTTTTCTTACACGGCCACAAGACACGCCCATGACCCCTGACCGTGTGGCACAATGCAGGCTTGGTTTAAGCCAATTTGCCATTTCTCTTTAGGTCAAACCTACAAGCAATGATATAAAACATTCATACCAAAAATTTCCAACCAATTCCATGTTTAAGAATGACCAAAACACATTAAAACTTAGCACATTATAAACATACACCAAAACCATACACAACTTATCATTTGTTAGCTAACTCTCATGGAAAATATATACATATCAAAACTTATAAACATAATCCTTCTAGCCTATACATGCCATACATTAAAATATATACACTTTCAAAAGTATCAAAATGAGATCGATAGTCTGGTGACGATCCTCGACTACCCCCGAGCCTTCAGTAGCTACGATATCTATAAAACAATGCAAATACACACAAAGTAAGCTTTCAAAAGCTTAGTAAGCTAGTACTCAAGTCATTCATAATATATGAAACATAATATAACAACATATATGTATATGCATAATTTCAATCCATAAATCTATATCAACTCAATGAAATTTATATACATAACATCATCTACCACTTAGGTATTATACATACCTGAAAATTCCCGTACTTATACACTTTTATACTCACCTCTTGTGAATGTTATAAGTCTTTCCATAACTTATTCGTATTTTAGACATCTGCACACTTATTGCTATATGGTTAGCCCAAAATAAATATATTTTCGCACACTTAATGCCATCTCAAATAACCGAGACTAAGTCGGTATCGCACACTTAGTGCCTCAAATACCCGAAGCTAATTTAAATCGCACACTCAGTGCCAAGATAGTTTAAATCGGACACTTAGTGCCAAAACTTCCAATTCATCATCATATCCTCCATTTTAATTATATACAAACCATGTATAATTAAGGCATCAAAGCTTATTTAACATCATATTTTAAGTACGAACTTACCTCGTACTTGAAGTTGTCGACTCGAACGTTTATTCTATAATCTTCAATTTCCCTCGATCTAAATCCAAACTCCTCTTTTCTTGATCTATAAGTATTAAAAATTAATCCTTTTATTTACCATATAATTCAATTCAATCCATAATCACACATTTAGGGAAATTTGCAAACTAGCCCTCATGTTTTCACATCTTGACACTTTAGTCCTCTTTCACAAAATCACAAAATACACATAATTTGTTTGTACACAAGCTTAGCAGAATTTTCATGGCTCTCATACAAGTCCACACATTTCATTTATTTCACATTTTAGTCCTTCAAAATAACATTTTCACAAATTAGCTCAATTTACTCTATTTCATCAAAATTCAAAGACAAAACTTACAAATCATCTATCAAGCCTTTATAATTTATCCAAAAACATCACAAAGCTTATGATATCAACAATGGCATTTCATGAAATCTACAATAAAAACAGAAATTCAGACATGGGCTTTGAAGAACACGAAGCAACGATCACAAAAACGTAGAAATTATCAAAAACAGACAAAAATCCATACCTTAATCAAGGATCAAAGTGCCAAAACCTAGCTTGTTCTTTTTCTCTCTTTTTCTTTTGTATTTTTGGCAAGGATGTGCATGAATAAACAAATTTTCATGCATTTGTTTTATTTAATAACATATATTACCTAATTACCTAACCATCCTTTAAAAATTTATCTATTTACTATATTGCCAAACCATGTCTCCTACTATCATATAATGGTCTTATTGACATGCAAGGGCCTAAACTTTAACAAACCGTAGCACTTAAGCACTTTAGCAACTAGTAGGCAACTTTTACAACTTACGCGATTTGGTCCTTTTTGCAAATCGAGCACAAAAACATACAAATTAAATTACAGAAATCTAGCAGATATAAATTCACATATCACAGGCACAGAAAAATAATATTAAAATATTTTTCAGACTCGAATTTTTGGTCCCGAAACCACTATTCCGACTAGGGTCACAACCGAACTGTTACAATTCTACCCCCTTAGGGATTTTCGTCTCCGAAAATCTTACCATTAAACAGATTTGGATATTGTTGTTTCATAGCATCTTCAGGCTCTCACGTTGCCTCTTCAATACCGTGTCGATGCCACATCACTTTAACTAACAGAATCTTCTTATTACGTAACTCTTTAATCTCTCGAGCTAAGATTCGAATCGGCTTTTCTTTGTAAGTTATATCAGACCGAATTTCAATCTCAGATGAAGGAATTACATGGGAAGGATCAGATCTGTATCGTCGAAGCATCGATACGTGAAACACATTATGTATCTTTTCTAATTCAGATGGTAGCCGCAATCTATAAGCAACTGGCCCAACTCGCTCAATGATTTCATACGGCCCGATGAACCTCGGACTCAACTTGCCTTTTCTACCAAACCGAATCACTTTCTTCCACGGAGACACTTTCAGAAACACTTTGTCACCTATCTCAAATTCAATGTCTTTTCTTTTCAAATCTGTAAATGATTTCTGACGAACAGAGGCAGCTTTCAGACTATCTCCAATTATTTTCACTTTCTGTTCTGTTTCTTTTATCAAATCAATACCGTAAATCTTATTCTCGCTGAGCTCAGTCCAGTATAACAGAGTTCTACACTTTCTACCATATAAGGCTTCATACGGTGCCATTTTAATGCTCGACTGAAAACTATTATTATAAGCGAATTCAATCAAAGGTAAATATTGTTCTCACGTACCTTCAAACTCAAGAATACAACATCTCAACATATCCTCGAGTATCTGAATAATTCGTTCAGATTGTCCGTCTGTTTGCTGATGGAAAGCAGTGCTAAAGTGTAATTTAGTACCCAGAGCATCTTGCAATTCCTTCCAAAATCACGGCGTAAATCTCGGGTCTCTATCTGACACTATCGATAATGGCACACCATGCAATCTCACAATATCAGAAATACACAACTCATCTAGCTTATTAAGCGAATAATCAAATTGAATCGGAATAAAATGAGCTGATTTCTTCAAACATTCAACTACAACCCAAATTGTGTCTTTCTTTTTCGGAGACAGAGGCAAACCCGAAATAAAATCCATGGTCACTAGATCCAATTTTCACTCTGGAATCATAATCAGTTGTAATAACCTAGATGGCACCTGATGCTCAGCTTTAACTTGCTGACAAGTTAAAAATCTCGAAACAAAGTTAGAAATATCTCTTTTTATTCCCGGCCACCAATATAATTGTTTCAAATCGTTATACATTTTCGTACTTTTCAGATGTACAGAAAATCTACTAATGTGAGCTTCACTCAAAATCATCCGAATCATATTTGGATTTCTCGAAACACAAAGTCAATTTTTGAATCTCAGACAGTCATCAACATCTATCCAGAATTCAGAATCTGAATCAGAATTACACTGAGTTCGTTTAGCGATAATCTCATTATCAACCTTCTGAGCTTCAATAATCTATTGTAAAAACAAAGGTCTCGCTTTTAATTCAGCTAAAATTAAACCATTATCAGACAGAACTAAATGAGCATTCATTGCAAATAACAATTTTCGACTTAAAGCATCAGCAACCACATTTCCTTTTCCCGGGTAATAATCAATCACAAGTTCGTAGTCTTTTAACAATTCTAACCATATTCTCTATTGAAGATTCAAATCTTTTTGCGTCATTAAATACTTCATACTTTTTTGATAAAAAAATACGTGACATTTCTCACCAAACAGATAGTGACACTAGATCTTCAAAGCAAATACAATGGCAGCTAACTCAAGGTCGTGTGTCGGATAATTCTTCTTATGCAGCTTCAACTGTCTCGAAGCATAAGTAATAACTTTTCCTTCCTGCATTAAATCACAACCTAGTCCATTCAACGAAGCATCGCTGTAAACAACAAATTCCTTACCCGACTCAGGCTGTACTAACACCAGAGCTTCAGTTAACAGAGCTTTTAACTGATCAAAAATTTTCTGACATTGCTCAGACCATTCAAATTTCACATCTTTATGAAGCAATTTTGTCAACGGAGTTGCTATCACAGAGAAATCTTTTACAAATCATCTGTAATAACCAGCAAGTCCCAGAAAACTGTGGACTTCAGATACATTTCTCGGAGGCTTCCAATCCAGAATAGCTATAATCTTGCACGGATCAACTCTGATACCAGAGGCTGATACAATTGACCCAGAAAACTGAATTCTCGCAACCAGAATTCACATTTACTAAACTTTGCATACAACTGTTTATCTCGTAGAGTCTGTAGCACTATTTTCAGATGTTCAGCATACTCAGATTCATCACGTGAATAAATCAATATATCATCAATGAATACAACAACAAATTGATCTAGATACGGTTTGAAAATTCTATTCATGAAATCCATAAATACAGCAGGTGCATTCATTAATCCAAAAGGCATAACTAAAAATTCATAATGCCCATCCTCGTTCGGAAAGTAGTTTTCGGAATGTCAGAGTCCTTTACCCGCAACTGACAGTAACCCGATCTCAGATCTATTTTTGAAAACACAGTCGTACCTTTCAACTTGTCAAACAAATCATCTATTCGAGGCAGAGGATATTTGTTCTTTATAGTCACTTTGTTAAGCTGTCGATAATCAATACACATTCTCATTATGCCATCTTTATTTTTCACAAACAAAACCGGAGCACCCCATGGTGAAAAACTCGGTCTAGCACATCCTCGATCAGTCAATTCTTGCAACTGAGATTTTAATTCCTTTAACTCATTCGGACCTATTCTATATGGAGCTATTGTAATCGGAGTAGTACTAGGTACTAATTCAATGCTAAACTCGACTTCTCGAATCAGAGGCAAACCAAGTAGCTCTTCAGGAAACACATCAGGAAACTCACAGATAACAGGTACAGGTTCAACTTTCTTTTCTGACACTTTCGAATCAATCACATAAGATAATTAGGCTACACAGCCCTTTCTCACAATACTCAAAGCTTTCATCGAAGATATTACAGCAGGCAATCCATTCAAATCACTAGATTCAATTCTGACTATTTCATCATTCTTGCATCTCAAATCAATAGTTTTCTGTTTACAGGTCACCACAACATCATGCAAAGTTAACCAATCCATTCCCAGAATAATATCAATCTCATCAAAAGGTAATAGCATCAAATCAGCTGGATAACAACTGTCTCGAAACATTAACGGACAATTCATGCAGACTTTATCAACCAAGACACATCTGCCTAGGGGGTTTGAAACTCTAATTACAAATTCAGTAGACTCTACAGACAAAGTCTTATGGTTCACTAAGTTCATACATATATATAAATGTGTTGATCCATGATCTATCAAAGATATCCCATAAGTATCAAAGAGAGTAAATGTACCCGTAATCACATCTGGCGATGAAGCTTCCTCTCGAGCTCAGATAGCATACGCTCTAGCAGGTGCACGAGCCTCAGATCTAACAGCTTTATCTTTCATTCCCCTTTGACTACCGCTTACATTTCCTGTATTTCTGGGAGGTCTACCACGAGAAACATTACCACTCAGTCTCGAATTCTGAACATTATCTTTTTTAGCTAAATCTAGACAGTCTTTAATAAAATGGTTTCTTGAACCACAACAATAACAAGCTCGACTATTACTTTTTCCCCAGTATTCACCAAAGTGTCATCTTCCACGCTAATCACATTCAGGCCTTTCATTCTTTGCATTATCAGCACTAGCAATAGACGTGGCTGAAGATTTGTAATTTGATTGCGCTCTAACACGGTCTCTGTTTGAATATCTCACACTAGCCTTTGAACGACTGCTATCATCTCTAAACTTCTTGGATCCAGATTGAAATGATTTGCCCGATGATCTCTTTCGTACATCTCTGACTTCAAACTCAGCCTTTCTTTTCTCTTTCCTAAGATCTTCCGCTTTACATGCTCGTTCAACAAGCACCACGAATTGTTTGATTTCTAGAATACCAACTAGCAAACGAATATCCTCATTCAAACCGTCTTCAAATCTCTTACACATTATTGCTTCCGAAGATACACATTCACGTGCATATTGACTCAACCTTACAAATTCCCGCTCGTATTCTGTGACAGACATACGGCCTTGTTTAAGCTCAAGAAACTCTTTATATTTCTGATCAATGAATCTTTGACTGATATATTTCTTCCAGAATTCAACTTGGAAGAAATCTCATGTAACTCGTTCACTCGGAACCACGGATGTCAAAGTCTTCCACCAATAATATGCAGTATCTCTCAAAAGAGAAACAACACATTCTATACATTCTTCAGGGCTCAAAGACAATTCATCAAATACTCTTATTGTGTTCTCTAACTAGAACTCGACTTTTTTAGCATCATCCTCTGTTGTAGCTTGGAACTCTTTAGCCTCGTGTTTTCTAATCTTATCAACTGGTGGTCTACTCGACTGTATCAGATTTACTAGTGGCATAACAGGAGTTTGAGGAGAATTAACTGAGGGTGGAGGTTGTTGTACAGCCGAATTAGTTTAAATGTAATGGGTGAACCAATCATTCATCATTTGATAGAAGGCTTGCTTAGCCTCACCATCACGACTACTCATAGCCGGTCTAGAATCAGCTTGCACTGTCCTTTGCGCGGGAGCAGGTGCATTGCTTTCAACATCATCAGCTGCAGCTCTATCGAGATCCATTGCTACACAAAAGCACATTTCAATGTCAGGATTCATCACACTATCGTAATTTCAAATATATGGCATGCATAGCTAGACTCACATACGCTATGGCAGTCTTAGAACCGACTAAACCATAGCTCTGATACCAACTAAAATGTAACACCCCTAACTCGCAACTGACAACAGATTAGGGTTATGAGGCATTACCAGACAGACAGAACATCTCAGACCAATTCAGAATCACAGATATTATTTAATATCATTTCATAAATAATTATCTCATAAGATGGTCTATGAGACCTAAAACATAGGTTTAAGAACGGTTAGAGCTAAACTGAACACATTCATAAAATTCAGAACATAGAAAATTTTCAATTCTGTTGAGGTCACACGTACGTGCGTCCAGGCCGTGTGCCTCACACGGGCATCAGACACACCCATGTGAATCAGCCGTGCCAAAACAGAGCATGCATATCGACTTTTCACATGACCAATAGGCACGCCCGTGTAATATGGCCGTGTGATACTTAGCTAGCTACTGACTTTAGCCCATGGCCATATGACACGTCCGTGTCAAGGCCGTGTGATTTTTAGGTGAATATTGTTTTTCTTACACGGCCACAAGACACGCCCGTGTCCCCTGACCGTGTGGCACAATGCAGGCTTGGTTTAAGCCAATTTGCCATTTCTCTTTAGGTCAAACCTACAAGCAATGATATACAATATTCATACCAAAATTTCCAACCAATTCCATGTTTAAGAATGACCAAAACACATTAAAACTTAGCACATTACAAACATACACCAAAACCATACACAACTTATCAGTTGTTAGCTAACTCTCATAGCAAATATATACATGTCAAAACTTATAAACATAATACTTCTAGCCTATACATGACATACATTAAAATATATACACTTTCAAAAGTACCAAAATGAGATCGATTGTGTGGTGACGATCCTCAACTATCCCCGAGCCTTCAGTAGCTATGATATCTATAAAACAATGTAGATACACAGAAAGTAAGCTTTCAAAAGCTTAGTAAGCTCGTACTCAAGTCATTCATAATATATGAAACATAATATAACAACATATATGTATTTGCATAATTTCAATCTATAAATGTATATCAACTCAATGAAATTAATATACATAACATCATCTACCACTTAGGTATTATACATACCTGAAAATTCTCGTACTTATACACTTTCATACTCACCTCTTATGAATGTTATAAGTCTTTCCATAACTTATTCATATTTTAGAAATCTGCACACTTATTGCTATATGGTTAGCCCAAAATAAATATATTTTCGCACACTTAGTACCATCTCAAATAACCGAGACTAAGTCGGTATCGCACACTTAGTGCCTCAAATACCCGAAGCTAATTTAAATCGCGCACTTAGTGCCAAAACTTCCAATTCATCATCATATCCTCCAATTTAATTATATACAAACCATGTATAATTAAGGCATCAAAGCTTACTTAACATCATATTTTAAGTACGAACTTACCTCGTACTCGAAGTTGTCGACTCGAACGTTTATTCTATAATATTCAACTTCGCTCGATAAAAATCTGAACTCCTCTTTTCTTGATCTATAAGTATTCAAAATTAATCCTTTTATTTACCATATAATTCAATTCAATCCATAATCACACATTTAGGGCAATTTGCAAACTAGCCCTCATGTTTTCACATCTCGACACTTTAGTCCCTCTTTCACAAAATCACAAAATACACATAATTTGTTTGTACAAAAGATTAGCTGAATTTTCATGGCTCTTATACAAGTCCACAAATTTCATTTATTTCACATTTTAGTCCTTCAAAATAACATTTTCACGAATTAGCTCAATTTACTCTATTTCATCAAAATTCAAAGACAAAACTTACAAATCATCTATCAAGCCTTTATAATTTATCCAAAAACATCACAAAGCTCATGATATCAACAATGGCATTTCTTGAAATCTTCAACAAAAATAGAAATTCAGACATGGGCTTTAAAGAACACGAAGCAACGATTACAAAAACATAGAAATTATCAAAAATAGACAAAAATCCATACTTTAATCAAGGATCAAAGTGCCAAAACCTAGCTTGTTCTTTTCTCTCTTTTTCTTTTTTATTATTCTTGGAATGAATTGGTTAACTTTGCATGATGTTGTGGTGAACTGTAAACAGAAAACTATTGATTTGAGATTCAAGAATGATGAAATAGTCAGAATTGAATCTAGTGATTTGAATGGATTGCCTGCTGTAATATCTTCGATGAAAGTTTTGAGTATTGTGAGAAAGGGTTGTGAAGCCTACTTTTCTTATGTGATTGATTCGAAAGTGTCAGAAAAGAAAGTTGAATCTGTAACTGTTATTTATGAGTTTCTTGATGTGTTTTCTGAAGAGTTACCTGGTTTGCCTCCGATTCGAGAAGTCGAGTTTGGCATTGAATTAGTACCTGGTACTACTCTGATTTCAATAGCTCTGTATAGAATGGCTCCGGCTAAGTTAAAGGAATTAAAATCTCAGTTGCAAGAATTGACTGATCGAGGATTTACTAGACCAAGTTTTTCACTATGGGGTGCTCCTGTTCTGTTTGAGAAAAAGAAAGATGGCACAATGAGAATGTGTGTTGATTACCGACCACTTAACAAAGTGACTATAAAGAACAAATATCCTCTGCCTCGAATAGATGATTTGTTTGATCCGTTGAAAGGTGCGACTCTATTTTCAAAAATAGATCTAAGATCGGGTTATTGTCAGTTGCGGGTAAAGGACTTTGACATTCTGAAAACCGCTTTCCGAACGAGGTATGGGCATTATGAATTTTTAGTTATGCCTTTTGGATTAACGAATTCACCTGCTGTATTTATAGATTTCATGAATAGAATTTTCAGATCGTATCTAGATCAATTTGTTGCTGTGTTCATTGATGATATATTGATTTATTCACGTGATGAATCTGAGCATGCTGAACATCTGAAAATAGTGCTACAGACTCTACGAGATAAACAGTTGTATGCAAAGTTTAGTAAATGTGAATTCTGGTTGTGAGAAGTTGGTTTCCTGGGTCATATTGTATCAGCCTCTGTTATCCGAGTTGATTCGAGTAAGATTACAGCTATTCTGGATTGAAAGCCTCAGAGGAATGTATCTGAAGTCCGCAGTTTTCTAGGAGTTGCCGGTTATTATAGACGATTTGTAAAAGATTTCTCTGTGATAGCAACTCCATTGACAAAATTGCTTTAGAAAGATGTGAAACTTGAATGGTCTGAGCAATGTCAGAAAATTTTTGATCGGTTAAAAGCTCTGTTAATTGAAACTCCGGTGTTAGTACAGCCTGAGTCAGGTAAGGAATTCTCACAGCGATGCTTCGTTGAATGGACTAGGTTGTGTTTTAATGCAAGAAGGAAAAGTTATTACTTATGCTTCGAGACAGTTGAAGCCGCATGAGAAGAATTATCCGACACACGACCTTGAGTTAGCTGCCATTGTATTTGCTTTGAAGATCTGGCGTCACTATCTGTTTGGTGAGAAATGTCATGTGTTTTCTGATCATAAAAGTCTGAAGTATTTAATGACGCAAAAAGATTTGAATCTGTGACAGAGAAGATGGTTAGAACTGTTAAAAGACTACGAACTTGTGATTGATTATTACCTGGGAAAAGCAAATGTGGTTGCTGATGCTTTGAGTCGAAAATCTTTATTTGCAATGAATGCTCTTTTAGTTCTGTCTGATAATGGTTCAGTTTTAGCTGAATTAAAAGCGAGACCTTTGTTTTTACAACATATTATTGAAGCTCAGAAGGTTGATAATGAGATTATGGCTAAACGAACTCAGTGTAATTCTGATTCTGATTCTAAATTCCGGATAGATGTTGATGACTGTCTGAGGTTCAAAAATTGACTTTGTGTTCCGAGAAATCCGGATTTGATTCGGATGATTTTGAGTGAAGCTCACAGTAGTAGATTTTCTGTACATCTAGAAAGTACGAAAATGTATAACGATTTGAAACAATTATATTGGTGGCCGGGAATGAAAAAAGATATTTCTGACTTTGTTTCGAGATGTTTAACTTGTCAGCAAGTTAAAGCTGAGCATCAGGTGCCATCTGGGTTATTACAACCGGTTATGATTCCAGAGTGGAAATTGGATCGAGTGACCATGGATTTTGTTCTGGGTTTACCTCTGTCTCCGAAAAAGAAAGACGCAATTTGGGTTGTAGTTGATCGTTTGACGAAATCAGCTCATTTTATACTGATTCGATTTGATTATTCGCTTGATAAGCTAGCTGAGTTGTATATTTCTGATATTGTGAGATTGCATGGTGTGCGATTGTCGATAGTGTTAGATAGAGACCCAACATTTACGTCGCAATTTTGGAAGAAATTGCAAGATGCTCTGGGTACTAAATTACACTTCAGCACTGCTTTCCATTCGCAAATGGACGGACAATCTGAACAAATTATTTAGATACTCGAGGATATGTTGAGATGTTGTATTGTTGAGTTTGAAGGTACGTGGGAACAATATTTACCTTTGATTGAATTCGCTTATAATAATAGTTTTCAATCGAGCATTAAAATGGCACCGTATGAAGCCTTATATGGTAGAAAGTGTAGAACTCCGTTATACTGGACTGAGCTCAGTGAGAATAAGATTTACGGTATTGATCTGATAAAAGAAACAGAACAAAAAGTTAAAATAATTCGAGATAGTCTGAAAGCTGCCTCTGATCTTCAGAAATCATATGCAGATTTGAAAAGAAAAGACATTGAATTTGAGATAGGCGATAAAGTGTTTCTGAAAGTGTCTCCGTGGAAGAAAGTGATCCGGTTTGGTAGAAAAGGCAAGTTGAGTCCGAGGTTCATCGGGCCGTATGAAATCATTGAGCAAGTTGGGCCAGTTGCTTATAGATTGAGGCTACCATCTGAATTAGAAAAGTCACATAATGTGTTTCACGTATTGATGCTTCGACGGTACAGATTTGATCCTTCCCATGTAATTTCTTCATCTGAGATTGAAATTCGATCTGATATGACTTACGAAGAAAAGCCGATTCGAATCTTAGCTCGAGAGATTAAAGAGTTACGTAATAACTAGATTCTGTTAGTTAAAGTGATGCGGCATCGACACGGTATTGAAGAGGAAACGTGGGAGCCTAAAGATGCTATGAAACAGTAATATCCAAATCTGTTTAATGGTAAGATTTTCGGGGATGAAAATCCCTAAGGGGGGAGAATTGTAATAGTCCAGTTTTGACCCTAGTCGAAATAGTGGTTTTGGGACCACAAATTCGAGTCTAAAAAATATTTTAATATTATTTTTCTATACCTATGATATGTGAATTTATATCTGCTAGATTTCTGTAATTTAATTTGTATGTTTCTGTGCTCGATTTTCAAAAAGGACCAAATCGCGTAAGTTGTAAAAGTTGCCTACTAGTTGCTAAAGTGCTTAAGTGCTATGGTTTGTTAAATTTGAGGCCCTTGCATGTCAATAAGACCATTATATGATAGTGGGAGACATGGTTTGGCAATGTAGTAAATAGATAAATTTTTAAAGGATGGTTAGGTAATTAGGTAATATATGTTATTAAATAAAACAAATGCATGAAAATTTATTTATTCATTCAAATCCTTGCCGAAAATACAAAATAAAAAGAGAGAAAAAGAACAAGCTAGGTTTTGGAACTTTGATCCTTGATTAAGGTATGGATTTTTTTTCGTTTTTGATAATTTCTAAGTTTTTGTGATCGTTGCTTCGTGTTTTTCAAAGCCCATGTCTGAATTTCTATTTTTGTTAGATGATTTGTAAGTTTTGTCTTTGAATTTTGATGAAATAGAGTAAATTGAGCTAATTTGTGAAAATGTTATTTTGAAGGACTAAAATGTGAAATAAATGAAATGTGTGGACTTGCATGAGAGCCATGAAAATTCGGCTAAGCTTGTGTACAAACAAATTATATGTATTTTGTGATTTTGTGAAAGAGGGACTAAAGTGTCGAGATGTGAAAACATGAGGGCTAGTTTGCAAATTGCCATAAATATGTGATTATGGATTGAATTGAATTATATGGTAAATAAAAGGATTAATTTTGAATACTTATAGATCAAGAAAAGAGGAGTTTGGATTTAGATCAAGGGAAGTTGAAGATTATAGAATAAATGTTCGAGTCGACAACTTCGAGTACGAGGTAAGTTCGTACTTAAAATATTATGTTAAGTAAGCTTTGATGCCTTAATTATACATGGTTTGTATATAAATAAATTGGAGGATATGATGATGAATTGGAAGTTTTGGCACTAAGTGTTCGATTTAAACTATCTTGGCACTAAGTGTGCGATTTAAATTAACTTTGGCTATTTGAAGCACTAAGTGTGCGATACCGACTTAGTCTCAGTTATTTGAGATGGCATTAAGTGTGTGAAAATATATTTATTTTGGGCTAACCATATAGCACTAAGTGTGCAGATGTCTAAAATACGAATAAGTTATGGAAAGACTTATAACATTCACAAGAGGTGAGTATGAAAGTGTATAAGTACGGGAATTTTCAGGTATGTATAATACCTAAATGGTAGATGATGTTATGTATATAAATTTCATTGAGTTGATATAGATTTATGGATTGAAATTATGCAAATACATATATGTTGTTATATTATGTTTCATATATTATGAATGACTTGAGTACGAGCTTACTAAGCTTTTGAAAGCTTACTTTGTATGTATTTGCATTGTTTTATAGATATCATAGCTTCTAAAGGCTCGGGGATAGTCGAGGATCGTCACCAGACTATCAATCTCATTTTGGTACTTTTGAAAGTGTATATATTTTAATGTATGGCATGTATAGGCTAGAAGGATTATGTTTATAAGTTTTGATATGTATATATTTGCTATGAGAGTTAGCTAACAAATGATAAGTTGTGTATGGTTTTGGTGTATGTTTGTAATGTGCTAAGTTTTAATGTGTTTTGGTCATTCTTAAACATGGAATTGGTTGGAAATTTTGGTATGAATGTTGTATATCATTGCTTGTAGGTTTGACCCAAAGAGAAATGGCAAATTGGCTTAAACCAAGCCTGCATTGTGCCACACGGTCAGGGGACACAGGCGTGTCTTGTGGCCGTGTAAGAAAAACAATATTCACCTAAAAATCACACGGCCTTGACACGGACGTGTCATATGGCCGTGGGCTAAAGTCAGTAGCTAGCTAAGTATTACACGGCCATATTACACGGGCGTGCCTATTGGCCATTTGAAAAAGTCAGTATGCATGCTCTGTTTTGGCACGGCTGATTCACATGGGTGTGTCTGATGCCCGTGTGAGGCACACGGCCTGGACGCACGGATGTGTGACCTTAACAGAATTGAAAAATTTTCTATGTTCTGAATTTTATGAATTTTTTCAGTTTAGCTCTAACCGTTCTTAAACATATGTTTTAGGTCTTGTAGACCATCTTATGATATAATTGCTTATGAAATGATATTAAATAATATCTGTGATTCTGAATTGGTCTGAGGTGTTCTGTCTGTCTGGTAATGCCTTATAACCCTAATCCGATGTCAATTACAGGTTAGGGGTGTTACAGCTCTGGCCGTGTGAAGGTCTAAACACCTGTGTGAAGGGTAGCACACGACCGTGTGATAGAGGCACATGCCCGTGTGGTGTAGAGGCACAACCGTGTGATTTGTCCGTGTAAGACACTGTCCTATTTCACTAAGTTCAAGTGCAGAGTAGACACGACCGTGTGAGGGTCTCACACGTTCGTGTGGCCATCAGACATTGCCATGTGTTTCATAATTGCTTATGAAATGATATTAAATAATATCTGTGATTCTGAATTGGTCTGAGATGTTCTGTCTGTCTGGTAATGCCTCATAACCCTAATCCGATGTCGATTACAGGTTAGGGGTGTTACGGCTCTGGCCGTGTGAAGGTCCAAACACCTGTGTGAAGGGTAGCACACGACCGTGTGATAGAGGCACATGCCCGTGTGGTGTAGAGGCACAACCGTGTGATTTGGCCGTGTAAGACACTGTCCTATTTCACTAAGTTCAAGTGCAGAGTAGACACGACCGTGTGAGGGTCTCACACGTTTGTGTGGCCATCAGACATGGCCATGTGTTCCAAAACACACGCTCGTGTGGAATCCTTAATTCCCAAATCAGTCACACGACCGCGTGGCTAGGCCGTGTGACCCCAAATCTCAATCCCTAGTTCCCAAACTCACATGCCCGTGTGGACGAAGGGACACGGCAGTGTGATTTCTGACAATAATCCCTAAAATAGCCACACGACCGTGTGGCCAGGCCGTGTGGCACCAAAATTGGCCGAAACCCTAATTTTTCAAATCCATGGCCATGTGCCACGGCACACTCTCGTGTGGCCGTCGGGGAAGCCATGAAACCACCCTAGAACAACCCCGAAAACACCACTTTGGCCACCAAACCATCCCCCAACTTTGGTACTATCGAAACCACATTAGTAAACGGAGTATCGCACTCCCTTTCAGCCTTCAAAGCTCTGAAACTAGAGAATCAAAGCATTCTCACGAAAAGCTGAAACAACACTTGTAAAACAAAAGATAAGTAGATTAGTCAGAGTTGAGTCCCACACTTGTTTCAATAACGAAGAAGACGATAGAGGAGCAATAAATCAAGGTCCTTCGACCCCACAACACCACCGATTCCAAAAAGAAAACAGAAGAACAAAAACCAAGAAGAAACAGAACAGAAAATAACGTGCCAAGTGAAAGCAAATAAAATAAAAAATTCATAATAACACTAAAGACAAATAAATAAATAAAATAATTATTTTAACTGAAATAAGAAATAACTAAAATATTTTCTAAAACGCCCACATAGGGACTCGAACTCAGAACCCTGAGACAAACCAACACACTTACAACCACTAGACCAGTAGGCCCATTCTGCCACTAAACTGCACAACTTAACTTATGTGTGCAACCTTCCCACTATCCCTACACTCAGAACCCAGAACTTCTAGGCCTAAAATTCGGGGCGTTACATCCTAGATGAATCAAAAAGTTACAATTATTTTTCACTGCATTTTCAAACACGTTTTTTTAACAATTGGTATCGGAGCCAGGTTGTGTTCTATCTATTAGTATAAATAGATAATCAAAATAAATTTCTCTTCTTCTTAAATGATTTGATTACATAGAAAGTGACATTCTTTAGATCTTATGCATGTTTTGAGTTATATATGAGAATGTATGCGATATTATATATTTGTTATATAAATTTTTTTATTGCCAAGGTTGTGGTTTTTAGGAAATAGACCGTGGACTATCATCTTCACATAGGGCTTTTTAAAAAAATTCATAGAATTCTTATGAGCCAGAAACAGACATAGGACTTAAATGAAATTTTTCTAAAAGGAGTCCATGACGAGAAAAAGATGCAATAGTGATTGAAAACCCAAGGAATCCCTTGTGGCGAAAAAATTATGTAATTTTATTTTTCAATTATTTTCTAGAAATAAAACTATGGAAACCTTGATTGACAATTTTATTTTAATTACCCATCTCATTATATATCTGTTTTATAATTGTTTATAATATTTATATCATGTAATGTTATGATAGTATATATATATATATATATATATATATATATATATATGAGATGATCCACAATTGATCGTTTAAAAAATAAGAAGTGTGGTAATGAGAAAATACATGTGTTGTATTGTTCCATTCACTTTTTTAGGTTATTCAATAATTGTTAGAAGTGTGGTAATGAGAAGGTGTATGTCTAGGATTGACTTTGGCTACGAAAAGCTTGGTTTTTAAGCAGTGAAATTTGACTCAACTCCCTTTCCTAGGACTCTATTTGGTGCACAGTTCATATTCAATTTTTTGGGATTTCCCTTAAAGGAAAAACTATGGAAAACCAAAATTGTTTGTTTTTATGATTGATTGATTCTTGTGAATGAATGTGAATATTATAAAATTACCATAGCATGCCATGCATATATTATAAGCATGTCATTTAGATTGGATAAGAATGCCACTAGGATTATTGTATGATCATTCTAGAAATTTGGGATAAAAAACATTGCATGTTTTTAAAATATTAAGTGGGAGAAGGTCCTTGAATAAGACCTACAACCTCTATTGATGGTCTCTAAGTGATAAATATGATAAAGTTTTGAGTCGCTTTCTAGCCTGGCCGCACCCCAAGGTAAACTTCATCATGTGGGTTCACTAGATGGGATTTCCTTTTAAGAATAACTAGTTATGCATGACTTTCAGAGATATTGTCCTAAGATGACTCACAAATGAGAGCATGTTCATGATGGGTGTTGAATAAATGATTACACACTCAAGATCATCTCTTATTAAATAGTTTCCCAAGAACGATATTTAAGCTAGAGATGATGGCCAAACGTTAAATGATCGTTAGTTCATGTGGAGTCTTGAGAATTAAGATTCACAAACTGATTGGATGTAATCCATATTCTTGCTAGTTAATCATGGGACCCCAAGGCGACATGGTTGATGAGTGTGAGAATGATCATAGCAACAAAAAAAAATATTTTTTTTTTGTGTTTTAATACAAGATACATGCATCATACTACATTCTTGATATGTTGCTGAAATGAAAAATATTTGCTTAATGCAAAGATAGTAATTAGTGAATATTTATTTATTTTTAGTTCAAATATGTCTCCTACTCCTCTTATTAGCATTCTTACTGAAAATAAATTAAATAAGGATAATTTTTGAGAATGGAAACGAAACTTGCTAACAGTTCTCAGCTGTGAGAAACACAAATTCATTCTTAAGGAAACATGCCCTCCTAAAGTTCAGCTCAAAGCGAGAAATTGCTGGAGAGATTCTAGCTCAATTGCTCGATGCTTTATGTTAGTGAGAATGAGTTGTGTGCAGCAAAAGCAACACAAGAATTTTCGTATAGCCAAAGAGATCATGGCAAGATTGGAGGATTTTCTCGTAGGTCAAGTTGTATTGGCTCAATAATCTGCTATTACAAATTTGATGAACTCTTAGCAGAAACCCAACACTCCAATCAAAGAACATATACTTAAGCTTATGAGATTCTTTGTGGAAGTGAAGGACAATGTGTAACACCCTAACCCGTATCCGTCGCCGGAATAGGGTTAAAAGGCATTACCGGACATATCAAAACATTTCGCATTCATTTCACAAACATCATAGCATCATAGTCAAACATCAATATAACGTCCCTTTCTTAGGTCAACAAGACCTTAAACATGCTTTGGAAATAGGTTGGGACTAAACCGAGCAGATAAATTTTTTTTCAAAACTTAAACATTTTTCTAAGTTACAAAGGTCACACGCTTGTGTGAACAGGCCGTGTGCCTCACACGGCATTAGACACGCCTGTGTCTCTAAGCCGTGGCAAAATAGGGTATACATACTAACTTGTCCACACGGCCACAAGACACGCCCGTGTGCCATGCCGTGTGAAAATTAGGGAGGCTACTGACTTGGATCACATGGTGGACCACACGCCCATGTGCCAGCTCATGAGCCAAACATGACCGATAGACACGCCCGTGTGTCTAGGCCGTATCAAAACTATCGGGTATACTAACTTTAAATCGTAGGGTACCCTAGGGGACATACAGTCGTGTAACATAATCGTGTGTCACACACGGCTGAGTCACGCACCCGTGTCTCTACTCGTGTGGAAAAAAGTAGGCTATTTGCAAAGCCAAATTGCCACCATTAAGGGTCCTCCCTACAAGCAACAAATAGGTAACAATTGCACCACAAATTCAATCAATTTCAATCGCATAACATACATCCCTCATGTCATATAATCATCAACCAATTTCATGTTCATATCCCAACCAAAACATACCAAATCATAATCCAAAGTCATACCAAAACATATGATTCATAATCTCAATTTACTTCATTCATTCACATGCCAAAATCTTACCAAATTCCAGAATAGGCACATACTAAAACTTACCAAAATGACTAATTCTAATAGCCATTCATGAACACATTATATTGACCATATTGCATCACATAGCTTATACACAAAAGTCATTTATAAACACAACCAAAACCAAGCCATATCACATGGCTAGATGTACACATTACCAAATATATTCAAGTACTTCTAGCCTATACATGCCATACTTCAAATTTACATTTTCAAAAGGTACCAAAATAGAGTTCGATAGTGTGGTGATGATCCTCGATGATCCCCGAGCTCCCGGTAGCTTCGATATCTATAAAACAATGCAAACACACACAAAGTAAGCTTTCAAAAGCTTAGTAAGCCATATACAAATAAACTTATCACATAACACATTTCTAAACCATTTCATTCATGTAGTTCATGGCAAAATATATCCACATATCTATAATTCTTATATGGCTCAATTGTTCATAATTCAACTAAATATGCACATCTCATTCAAATAACTCATACATATTTCATATGTCCACATATATACATATGCTTACCTTTCATTCTCAATCTTAATATAAATTTCAAATGTACCTGAATCGGATACAAGTTCACATAGTCATTCATTTTCTCGGAATACCCATTGAACCGTTCAGAATCAAATAGGATATGCGGATAGCTCAGAAAGCTCGTACAATGCCAATGTCCCAGACATGGTCTTATATGTAATCAAATATCGATGCCACTGTCCCAGACAGGGTCTTGCACAAAATCAAATACGATGTAGATGTCCCAGACATGGTCGACATGGTCGACATGGTCTTACACGTAAATCTCAAATCGATGCCAACGTCCCAGATATGGTCTTACACGAATTCACATATCGAAAATCCTATGCCATGATATATGTATCCTAGCTATTCCTATGGTTCGTATGAGACTTTTCGGACGTCGTTGCATTATCAGAACTTTCTCAGATTTTACATATTTCGCTCTCAAATCCATTCATCACAATTCAAATATTATATAAGCAATTAATAATTCAATTCAATACATTTATTTGTATATCGACTTACCTTGTACGGATTCGAACGAACGGAATCGACTACTCGACGACTTTCGACTTTCCCCGATCTAAATCCCTTTTTTTGGTTCTTGATCTAAATAAATTCAAATTTAACGTATTAAATCTCACATTCATTCAAATCAATCCATTTACACATATTTAGGGCATTTTACAAACTAACCCTCACATTTTCACATTTTAACACTTTAATCCCTAATTCATAAAATTACAAAATACACAAAATTTCCATATATACATGCTTAGCCGAATTTTCATGTAGTTCATATAAGCCTACATATTTCATTTATTTCACATTTTAGTCCCTCAATTTCTCATTTTCACAATTTAATCCAAAATACTCAAATTCACTAAAAATCCCAATACAAAACATATGTATCTATCATCAAGCTTCCATATTTCATCAACTTACATTACAAAACTCACAAAATCAACAATGGCATAACTCAAAATCATCATTCAAATAAAAAATTTAGGCATGGGCTTGATAGAACACAAAGTAACGATCACAAAAACGTAGAAATTATCAAAAACGGAACAAAAATGAACCTTCTATTGAGTTTAAGCATGGCTGAACCCTAGAACTCTTTTCTTTTCCTTTTTCTTCTTCAATTTTCGGCAATATGAACATAAAATGCCTAATTTCATGCCTTTGTTTTATTTTATTATATAATAATTCATCATTTACTAAATTTCCCTTTATAGTTAAAAATATAATTCATGTTAATTAAGGCCATTAATATCCACTCAAGCTTGAAATGGTCTATTCACAACATAAGGACCTCACTTTTAATAAGACATAACAAATAAGCACACTTAACATATAATGCAACTTTTACATTTTACGCGATTAGGTCCTTTTTAACAAATCATCACACAAACAATAAAATTTTCATACGATACTTTCACAGATATCAATTCACATATCATAAACACGAAAAATAGTATTAAAATATTTTTCTAACTCAGATTTGTGATCCCGAAACCACTATTCTGACTAGGGTCTAAACCGGGCTGTTACAACTCCCTCTTTAGGGATTTTCATCCCCAAAAATCTTGTCGTTGAACAGATTCGGATATTGTTGTCTCATAGCATCTTCAGGCTCCTACGTAGCCTCTTCAACACCGTGTCGATGCCATAACACTTTTACTAACGAAATTTTCTTATTTCGTAATTCTTTAACCTCGCGAGCTAAGATACAGATTTGTTCTTCTTCATATGTCATATCGAACTGAATCTCAATCTCAGACGGAGAAATCACTTGCGAGGGATCAAATCTGTATCGTCGAAGCATCGATACGTGAAACATATTGTGAATTTTTTCTAATTCAGGTGGCAATAACAATCTATATGCAATTGGTTCAATACGCTCTATGATCTCATACGGCCCGATGAATCTCAGACTCAATTTGCTTTTACGACCGAACCGAAGTACTTTCTTCCACAGAGATACTTTCAAAAACACTTTGTCACCAATCTCAAATTCAATATCTTTTCGTTTCAAATCTACATATGATTTCTGACGATCGGAAGCTACTTTCAAACTATCTCGAATCACTTTTACTTTCTGTTCAGTCTTTTTTATCAAGTCAGCCTCGTGTATCTTATTTTCATTGAGTTCTGACCAATACAAAGGTGTACGACATTTTCTACCATATAAGGCTTCGTATGATGCCATTTTAATGCTCGATTGAAAACTATTATTGTATGCGAATTCAATCAATGGCAAATATTGTTCCCACGTACCTTCAAACTCAAGAATGCAACATCTCAACATATCCTCGAGAATTTGAATAATCTGTTCAGATTGACCATCCGTCTGTGGGTGAAAAGCAGTACTAAAGTGTAATTTTGTACCTAAAGCCTCTTGTAGTTTCTTCCAAAATCGCGAAGTGAATCTCGGGTCTCTATCTGACTCAATAGATAAAGGTACCCCGTTCAGTTTCACAATATCAGAAATATATAACTCAGCTAATTTATCAAGCGAGTAATCAGATTGTTCCAAAATAAAATGAGCTGATTTCGTTAATCTATCAACCACAACCCAGATCACCAAAGATAGGGGCAAACCCAAAACAAAATCCATCGTCACTCTATCCCATTTTCATTCAAGAATCATAATTGGTTGTAACAAACCAGATGGCACCTGATGTTCAGCTTTAATTTGCTGACAGATTAAACATTTCGAAACAAAGTCAGAGATATCTCTTTTCATTCTAGACCACCGGTAATGATGCTTCAAATCATTGTACATTTTTGTACTACCTGGATAAACAGATAGACAACTATTGTGAGCTTCTTTCAAAATCATCTGAATCAACTCTGGATTTCTCGGAATACAAATTCTATCTCAAAATCTCAAACAATTATCACTATCAATTTGATATTCAGAATCAGAATCCAAATGACACTGAGCTCGTTTTGCTATTATCTCATTATCAACTTTCTGAGCATCAATAATCTATTGTAAAAACAATGGTCTCGCTTTAAATTCGGCTAAAACTGAACCATCATCAGATATGCGCAACTGAATATTCATAGCACGTAATGCAAATAATGATTTTCGACTCAAAGCATCAGCAACAACATTTGCTTTTCTTGGATGATAATCAATAACAAGCCTGTAATCTTTTAGCAACTCTAACCATCTTCTCTGTCGCAGATTCAAATCTTTCTGAGTCATCAGATATTTCAAATTTTTGTGATCAGAATAAACGTGACATTTCTCACCGAACAAATAGTGGCGCCAAATCTTCAAACCAAACACTATAGCTGCCAATTCCAGATTGTGAGTTGGATAATTCTTTTCGTGTGGTTTTAACTGTCTCGCGGCATAAGCTATGACTTTGCCTTCCTACATTAAAATGCAACCCAGACCATTTAACAAAGCATCACTATATATTACAAATTCTTTACCCGATTCTGGTTGTACTAACACCGGAGCTTCTGTCAATAAGGCTTTCAATTGATCAAAGCTTTTTTGAAACTTTTCAGACCATTCAAATTTCACATTTTTCTGAAGAAATTTTGTCAACGGAGTAGCAATCATAGAAAATCCTTTCACAAATCATCTATAATAACCAGCAAGTCCTAGAAAATTGTGGACTTCAGAAACATTTCTCGGAGGCTGCCAATCCAAAATAGCTGAAACCTTGCTCGGATCAACTCGGATACCAGATGCTGATACAATATGTCCCAGAAAACCAACTTCTCGTAACCAAAATTCACATTTGCTAAACTTCGCATACAATTGCTTATCTCGCAAAGTTTGTAGCACTAATTTCAAATGCTCGACATGTTCAGTTTCATCACGTGAATATATCAATATGTCATCAGTGAATACGACAACAAATCGATCTAAACACGGTCTAAAAATTCTGTTCATCAAATCCATAAAAATAGCAGGTGCATTTTATAATCCGATGGGCATAACTAAAAACTCATAGTGTCTGTACCTCATTCTAAATGTAGTTTTTGGAATGTCTGAATCTCTTTCTCTTAACTGATAATAACCTGATCTAAGATCTATCTTTGAAAACACAGTAGCTCCTTTCAATTGATCAAACAAATCGTCAATTCGAGGTAGAGGATATTTGTTCTTGATAGCCACTTTGTTCAACTAGTGATAATCAATGCACATTATCATCATACCATTTTTCTTTTTCACAAGCAGAACAGGAGCACCCCAAGGTGAAAAAATCAGTCTTGTCAATCCTCTATCAGTCAATTCTTGCAACTGAGACATTAATTCTTTTAACTCGGTCGAATCCATTCTATATGAAGCTATTGGAATCGGAGTAGTCTCCGATACTAACTCAATACCAAATTCAACTTCTCGTATCGGAGGTAATCCCGGAAGTTCTTCAAGAAACACATCAGGGAGTTCACAGACAACAAGTACTAATTCAATTTTCTTTTCAGTCACTTTCGAATTGATCATATAGGCAAAATAGGCTTTACAACCCTTTTTCACATAATTCTAAGCTTTCATTGATGAAATCACAGCCGGTAACCCATTCAAATCACTAGATTCAATTCGAATAATTTCATCATTCTTGCATATCAAATTAATAGTTTTCTGTTTACAGTTCACAATTTCATCATGCAAAGTTAACCAATCCATACCCAGAATTATATCAAACTCATCAAAAGGTAATAACATCAGATCGGCCAGAAAACAATTGTCTCGAAACATTAATGGACAATTCTTGCACACTTTGTCAACCAAAACACACCGGCCTAAGGGGTTCGATACTCTAATTACAAATTCAGTAGACTCTACAGGTAAGGTCTTGCTGCTCACTAAATTTATGCATATATTAGAATGCGTTGATCAGGGATCTATCAATGCAATCATAGAAGTATCATAAAGAGTAAATGTACCCGTAATCACATCTGGAGAAGAAGCTTCCTCACAAGCTCGGATGGCGTAGGCTCTGGCAGGTGCTCTAGCCTCAGATTGTATAGCAATATCTTTAGTCATTCTCTGACTACCACTCATAGTACCCGCATTCCTGGGTGGTCTACCTCGAGTTGTATTGCCACTCGGCTTCGGATTTTTCACAATTTCTTATTCAACAAGCTCTGGACAATCTTGGATAAAATGATCCAAAGATCCACATTTGAAACAACCCCGATCATACAGTCTACAATTGTCAGGATGTCTTTTACCATAATTTTTACACTCGGGTCGATCAGATCTGACATTTTTGACACCAGCAATCGAAATAGATAGAGTTTTAAAGCTCGAATGCAATCTAGAACAATCTCTACTCGAATGCCCCACATTAGCCTTTGAAATGCTAAAATTATCTCAGAATTTCATTGATACAGCCTGAAATGATTTACTTATGGATCTCTTTCTCACATCTCTAGCTTCTGAGTCAGATTTTCTTTTCTCTTTTCCGAGTTCTTCAGCTTTACATGCTCGTTCTACAAGCATAACAAACTCTTTTATTTCCAGAATCTCGACTAATAATTTGATGTTTTCATTCAAGTCATCCTCAAATCTTTTGCGCATAATTGCTTCAATCGAGACATATTCTCGTGCATACTGGCTTAATCTCACAAATTCTCGCTCGTATTCTGTAACAGACATATGGCCTTGTTTTAACTCAAGAAACTCTTTGTATTTCTAATCGATGAATCTTTGGTTGATATATTTTTTTCTAAACTCAGACTGAAAGAACTCCCAAGTCACTTATTCTCTCAGAACCACAGATATCAGTGTCTTTCACCAATGATACGCCGTATCTCTTAGAAGTGAAATGGCACACTTAAGGAATTCGTCGAGAGTACATGATGTTTCATCAAACACCCGTATCGTGTTCTCTAACCAGAATTCAGCTCTTTCAGCATCATCATTAGTAGTAGCACAGAACTCTTCGGCCCCATTTTTTCTAATCTTGTAAACTGGAGGCTTATTCAACTGAATTGGATTAGTTTGTGGCATGACAGGAACTTACAGAGGATTGAGCGGGGGTGAAGGTTGTGGCACAGCCGGATTGGTTCTAATATACTGGGTAAACCAATCATTCCTCATTTGGTAAAAGTCTTGCTTAGCCTCTCCCTCTTGGCTACTTGTAGCAGGTCTATAGTCAGATGGCATTGTCCCTTGAGTGGGAGCAGGTGCGTTACTTTCAAAATCGTTAGATACGGCTCATTCAGGATCCATTTACTATATAAAAACATATTTTCATTGTCAAGAATCATCACAGTATCACAGTTCATATATATGGCATGTAAAGCTAGACTCACATACGTTACGTTAGTCCTAGAATCGACTAAATCGTAGCTCGATACCAACCAAATGTAACACCCTTAACCCGTATCCATGGCCTGACTAGGGTTAAAAGGCATTACTAGACATATTGGAACATTTCATATTCATTTCAAAAACATCATAGCATCATAGTCAAACATCAATATAACGTCCCTTTCTTAGGTCAACAAGACCTTAAACATGCTTTAGAAAGAGGTCGAGACTAAACCGAGCACATACAAAAATTTTCAAAACTTAAACATTTTTACTCCATTCATATGATTCATAATCTCAATTTACTCCATTCATTCACATGCCAAAATCTTGCCAAATTCCAAAATAGGCACATACCACAACTTACCAGAACAACCAATTCTAATAGCCATTCATGAACACATTAGATTGACCATATTGCATCACATAGCTTATACACAAAAGTCATTTATAAACACAACCAAAACCAAGCCATATCACATGGCTAGATGTACCGATACTTCAAATTTACATTTTCAAAAGGTACCAAAATAGAGTTCGATAGTGTGGTGATGATCCTCGATGATCCCCGAGCTCCCGATAGCTTCGATATCTATAAAACAATGCAAACACACACAAAGTAAGCTTTCAAAAGCTTAGTAAGCCATATACAAATAAACTTATCACATAACACATTTCTAAACCATTTCATTCATGTAGTTCATGGCAAAATATAACCACATATCTATAATTCTTATATAGCTCAATTGTTCATAATTCAACTAAATATGCACATCTCATTCAAATAACTCATACATATTTCATATGTCCACATATATAAATATGCTTACCTTTCATTCTCAATCTTAATATACGTTTCAAACGTACCTGAATCGGATACAAGTTCACATAGTCATTCATTTTCTCAGAATACCCATTGAACCGTTCAGAATCAAATAGGATATGCGGATAGCTCGGAAAGCTTGTACAATGCCAACGTCCCAGACGTGGTCTTACATGTAATCAAATATCGATGCCACTGTCCCAGACAGGGTCTTACACAAAATCAAATACGATGCAGATGTCCCAAACATCGTCTTACACGTAAATCTCAAATCGATGCCAACGTCCCAGACGTGGTCTTACATGAAATCACATATTGAAAATCCTATGTCATTACATATGTATCATAGCTATTCCTATGGTTCGTACGAGACTTTTTGGACATCGTCGCATTATCGGAACTTTCTCAGATTTCACATATTTCGCTCTCAAATCCATTCATCACAATTCAAATATCATATAAGCATTTAACAATTCAATTCGATATATTTATTTGTATATCGACTTACCTTGTACGGATTCGAATGAACGGAATCGACTACTCGACGACTTTCGACTTTCCCCAATCTAAATCCATTTTCTTTAGTTCTTGACCTAAATAAATTCAAATTTAACTTATTCAATCTCATATTCATTCAAATCAATCCATTTACACATATTTAAGGCATTTTACAAACTAACCCTCTCATTTTCACATTTTACCACTTTAATCCCTAATTTTTTAAAATTACAAAATACATAAAATTTCCATATATACATGCTTAGCCAAATTTTCATGTATACATATTTCATTTATTTCACATTTTAGTCCCTCAATTTCTCAATTTCATAATTTAATCCAAAATACTCAAATTCACCAAAAATCCCAATACAAAACATATGTATCTATCATCAAGCTTCCATATTTCATCAACTAACATTACAAAACTCACAAAATCAACAATGGCATAACTCAAAATCATCAGCCAAATTAGAAATTTAGGCATGGTCTTGATAGAACACAAAGCAACGATCATAAAAACGTAGAAATTATTAAACGGAACAAAAACGAACCTTCAATTGAGTTTAAGCATGGCTAAACCCTAGAACTCTTTTATTTTCCTTTTCTTATTCAATTTTTGGCAATATGAACATAAAATGCCTAATTTCATGCCTTTGTTTTATTTTATTACATAATAATTCATCATTTACTATATTACCCTTTGTAATTAAACATATAATTCATGTTAATTAAGGCCATTAATGTCCACTCAAGCTTCAAAATGGTCTATTCACAACATAAGGACCTCTTCTTTAATAAGACATAACAAATAAGCACACTTAACATATAGCATGCAACTTTTAAATTTTATGCGATTAGGTCCTTTTTAACAAATCGGCACACAAACGATAAAATTTTCATACGAAACTTTCACAGATATCAATTCACATATCATAAACACAGAAAATAATATTAAAATATTTTTATAACTTGAATTTGTGATCCTGAAGCCACTATTCCGACTAGAATAAGTTTGTTGGTTTTAAGGCCGCTTACAACTTGGGAAATAAAACGCTTACCTTGACTCAGCTTATGAAAGAATTACATTCCTATGAGTTGATACTGAATGGTGGTAAGTCAGTTCAGGAGAAACCTGAAGCAAACTTAGCTGTGGGCCTTCGTCCTTTAAGGGAAAGTAGAAAGCTAAGTGAAAGAATAAACTAACTAAGTTTTCGGTTCTACCTTGTATGGATAGGAAGAAGGCTAAGAAGTAAAAAGATCTTAAAAAGATCAAATGTTTCTTCTACAATAGGATATGACATTTCAAATCAAACTAAAAGGAGTATTTGGATTACCTAGTCAAAAAGGGTAAATGTATGGAACTCTTTATGGTTGAAGCTTGCTTAATGGAAGAATCAATTGACAACTAGGTTATTGATTCTGGAGCCACTAACCATGTGTATGTTTCTTTATAATGGTTTGGTGGAATAAGAAGTTTGTGTGACAGGAGCCTCTCGTTGCAGACTAGAGATGGGAGTTATGTTTCAACTAAAGCAGTGGAGAAGTTATTTTACACTTTGATAATTTTAGGAAGATTATTTTAAAGAATGTGTTTTATGTACCTCATTTTAAGAGGAATTTAATTTCTGTAGCATGTTTATTTTATGACGGTTATACCATGACAGTCAATAAAGGGATTGTTAGTCACAGAAATCATTCTTGAAAAAATAATCTTTACTTTATCAAACCGAATAACTACTCAATGCTTCAAACTGAAATAGTAAATAAAAAGCTTAAAACTTCTCACTCTAATAAGAGGTACCTATGACACTTAAGACTTGGTCATATTATCCAAGAAAGAATCACTAGACTTGTGAAAAATGGTCCTTAAAGTATGCTTAAGGAAGTTAGTCTTCCACAAGTGAATCTTGCTTGGAAGGTAAAATGACTAAGAGGTTTTTTAATGTGAAAGGTACAAGGGCCCCTATCATTTATCCATCGTTGGAACAAGATTACAGAGCATTACCATACTTTTTAAATCAAATAAAAATATTACATAATTATTCACACAAAAACATCGTAACTCAATCTTATCATCCCTTTTATGAGCCCTCGAGCCCCAAAACACATGTTAGAAACAAATCGGGACTTAATCGGTTGCTTAGGAAATTTTTCGTGAAATCTCAAAATTTTTTCTAGGTGCAAGGGTCACACTCCCATGTGGTTATTAGACATGCCCGTGCCTCAAGTCGTGTCTAACCTCGTGCAATTCTCTGACTTAGGTCACACGGCCAGCCACACGCCCGTGTTCTAAGCCATGTGCCTCACACGGCTGAGACACACGCTTGTGTCTCAGCCTGTGTGAAATTTCCTGGGCATTCTGTTTTGAAATTTTAAAGTTGTAAGAGACACACAGCCAAATCACACACCCATGTGTTAGCTGTGTTTCTCACACGGTTCAGTCACACGCCCATGTGTCTAGCTGTGTGGACTCAAAATGAACCTTAAACATCAAGTTTACCCTTCCCTACAAACTTAAATACCAAGAAACTCAAAAACTAATTATTCAACCAATCCAAAACACATTCAAATACATGTAAAACATGTAAAACAATCAACATAATGACCTAACCAATCTATCCTAATAAGTACTTCACATATAATATCCAAAACAATCTAAATATATACCATTCAAGCTAACTCTAAATTTATACCAATTTCAATCCAAATTTTCCTATGCTATGTTCATTCATACATAAACCAAAACATACCATTTATAGCCTTAATAAAACATATATTTTCATGTATATATACCAACCAATTTCAAATTATAACATCATTTACAATCATTTCTCAAAATGACAAACATAAGACATCCTACATCCTAGGTACATGCCATTACCAAAAAGAAGTATATATCACCACATTTTGAGATTGGGATTTTTGTGGATGCCGAATCAATGATCAACTTTAACACCTAACCTGCGCACGAAAAACAAACCGTATGTTGAGTATGAACTCAGTGGTATTTCTATAATCCGAATGCTTAAAGGTAAAATTAATATAACATATACATTAAATCATACAGTAACCATAGTTATAAAATTAATCAATTCATAGAGATGCATTTATAACACATTCAATTCTTATCATTTGCTATCCCAGATAGCTTTTCACAATGTAAACTTAATTCATTTGAACAACAATGTTGTTCATTTGTAACTAATTCATAAATTCACAATTTTTGTGTTTCTATCCATATCTCAATTTATCATTCAATGTCAATCATGTCACTATTTAATTCAATTACCCCTATTAACACGACTCGGACTCAGACGGATACACGGATTGTAACAACCTATTTTTCAATGAAATCAAAACAGTGGTTTCGGGACCACAAATCTGACCCAAAATATATTTTATTTTTATTTTATCATATGGCTCGTAAAATGATAGGAATGACGCATGAAAATTTTGATATGAAAATTTTATCGATTAAGTGTAGCTATAAGGATCAAATAGCTATGGGATTCAAAACTAGAGGTCTTTATATGGTAATTAAACCATTAAGAAAAGTATGTAGATTTTTCTTTGTGACTCATCCATGGAATTATAGAAAAAGATAAGGGACTAAATTGGAAATACCAAAATACTTAATTAATTAAAAGATGAAAAGAAATTGTATCATTATATTTTCATCATATTCAACCTAAAAACACATGGAAACCCTAGGAGAGAGAAAAGAAACTTTCAAGGCCTAATTGGGTAAGTTCTCTTGTCCCCTTTTTAGTGATTTTGGTATTTTTAAAATCGGGATAGCTTAATCTCTCTATTTGAGGGATTAATTTGAAAAGTTGTCAATGTATGAAAATGGGTCATGGATGTATTACGCTGTAAATTAGAAATTTATGGTAGAAAATGAAAGATTATTGATAGATAAACAACTTTTACAAAGTGATTTTTTATGAAAACATGATTTAGGGACTAAAATGAAAAGTTGTAAAATTTGATGAAAAATTCTAAAATTTTATGAATACATGTGCTGGAAAATTTTTAATGGGGCTTTGGTTAGGTTTGGAATAGAGAGTAATTTGTACAAGTTTCATTTTCTGGGCCTAGAGACAAAATCAAAATTTATGGAAAAGCTAGGGGCAAAATGGTAATTTTTCCTAGAACGTAAATTGAGTCCATCTAGATATGAAATGTGTGAAATTTATGTTAAAATCATTTATATAGATCCGAACAACACTAATTCAAGGTTAGATCGAGGAAAAGAAAATATTTCGAATTAGTAGACTTTTATGCGAACAAGTGTTGAGGTAAGTTCGTGTAACTTAATCGGACATGTAATTATGTTAATTAATTATTATGTTGCGTGTCATGTGATTTATGTTGATGTGTTTCACTTGTATGCTATGATGAAAAATGAAAATAAGCTTGAAATGGTGATAAAGGGGCTAGTCCCGATTGGATGTTAAATTCTGATGATTGTGTGCGCTTTCCTGAAACAAGTAGGGTCATGCATTTGTTGCGGATGAGATTTAGCTTGGACGAGTAATCCCAATAACCTTTTCATATAAAGGATTTAGCCCAAATGGGTAATCCTAATATAATACCTCTCGAGTATGCGCTAAGATTAGGGTTTAGCCTGGACTGGTAATCCTAATCGAGCCTTTGAGCATACGCTATAGAAAGGATTTAGCTTAGACTGGTAATCCTGTTAAACGATATGAGACTCGAGAGAGTGTTTCTTGGTTAAGTTCCTTAAGGGGTATCTCTAAATGTAAAATTGATGAATTGTTGAATCGTACAC
The DNA here is from genome assembly GCA_025698465.1 of Gossypium longicalyx. Classification (NCBI taxonomy): domain Eukaryota; kingdom Viridiplantae; phylum Streptophyta; class Magnoliopsida; order Malvales; family Malvaceae; genus Gossypium; species Gossypium longicalyx. The sequence goes on from CM046995.1 coordinate 53,580,193, forward strand.
TTCGAGTGTACTACTTGAGCATTCATTGGAATTCAACAATTCAACGTACATAAAACTCTTGACATGGCACAAGAACTTTGAGATGAATTGATAATGACTTAAAAGAATATTGCTTGATGAGCTCATCTATGTTACTTGATTTATATGAAGATTTTTGTGACTAACATGTTTGGTTGAATGTATGTGCTTAGGCAAATTTAATCAAATGGATGGAAATACGATATTGTATGTTTAGATTTAATAATCAAGATTGGTAAGTTTAATTTCCGTTATATGAACTTACTAAGCATGTAATGCTTACTCCTTTTATTTTTCCCTGTTTTATAGTGCTTGGAAGCTTGTGAAGGTTGGAAGATCGTTGGAGCATTATCACACTATCGTTTAGCATTTTAGGTATATTTAGTGAAATCATTTTGGTATAATGACATGTATAGGAAAACTTGGTCACTAGTGGCTTGAAATGTTATTTTGTAACCTAGCCATTGGAATGGCCAGTGATGCTTCATTTTGGGTATGATTTAGTAAGCTATTATTATTATTATATATATATATATATACACATGTGTTATGCTAAGTTCATGTGATCAAATGTTGTTAATGCCTAAGTTAAGCTAAGGTGAGTTCATAATCATGTATGCATGAAATGGTATGCCTTAATGAATGATGGAATTGCCAAATTTGAATGCTTGAAATGGTTGGAATTGGTTGAGTGTTTCATGTGCAGGTTTTTGGGTGATTTTCGGTGAGAAATGAAGCTCGAAAATGGCTTTATTTTGTCTACACAGGTAGACACACGGGTGTGTGTTTAGGCCATGTGTGATACATGGCCTAGTAACATGGGCATCTGGTTGGGCCATGTGTCCCCTGCACCTTAATTTCGAGAAACAGAATGCTCAAAATTGGGCACACGGTAGAGACACTGGTGTGTGTCTTGGCCGTGTGAAACCTTCACCTAATTCGAATTAAATTAATTAACCACATGACCTAGCACACGGGCATGTGACTTGGCCGTGTGATCTCAATTTGTTCATGAGTTACAAGTTAGAGAGTTACACGGGGTCGAGACACGGGTGAGTGTGACCATATGGCCTGTCCATACAGGCGTGTCTCATATTCACACAGGCGTGTGATCCCTGTATAATGGCAAATTTTCTAAGTTTTGTAAAAAATTCTAAAGTTCTTGGTTTAGTCCCGAACCACTTCCAAAGCATGTTTTGAGCCTCGCGGGCTTGTATTAGGGACTTTATGATTAATTACAAATGGTTTTAATTTGGGTGCAAATTTATAACTCAAAATTGTATGATTATTTGTGATGTAAGTCTGGTAATGCCCCAAAACCCTATTCTGGTGACGGATACGGATAGGGGTGTTAAACGGATCCAACCAAAACACACCAGTTTGGCACCTAGTGCCTCATCAGATAATTTGAAGTAATAAGTTGACACTCAGTGTCTCATCAGCTATGCCAAAGTAAATTGGTACCCAGTACCTCATCGAATTTTTCCGAAGTAATAATGTGACACCCAGTGTCTCATCGACTCGAAGTCGAAGTAATTCCCTAAACTCTTCCAATCCTATGGCATGTCATCTATATCCGACTCAGCCCGATACAATTAATAGGGTTTTCAATTTCACAATTCAATAATATCAATATCAAATATCAATTTTCCATATAATCACATGTACAATGAATTCAATTCTATTCAATATCAAAATATCATAAACTCACCTCAACTACTTACCATAAACACTAAATCAAATTTCAATAATTAATAATTAGATTCGGATTATAGGAATACAAGCCGTAATTTTCGAGCTACTTCTTGTTGACTTTTTGTTGAGGTTTTCAGCACAATATTAGCTACGAAAATTAAACAATTAAAAATCATCAATACAACACAATTTTTACATTGAATATTTCAATTTGTATTCAACTTTTGCCTGAATTCTAATTTTGTCCCTAAACCGAGACTAACTTTATTTCTTCAAAACTAATTTCATATTTTCACTCAATTTCCAATTTAGACTAAATTCAACTCTCTAATTTCACTTAAATCCCTAAATTTCAAAATTTTCTCAATTTGGTCCCTATTATTCAAGACTTATAATTTATTTTATAATTCAATCCCTTTTTCTTTTCTAACTTAAAATTCTATCAATTTAGTCCAAAATACTTAAATTATCCAACACGAGCATCATCTAAAAATTCAATATTTTCTAAAATTTCAACATATATTAAGTAGTATTTAATACTAAGATTCTAAAAACATAAAAATTACAAGAAAAGGGACTAAATTGACTAACCAATTTGAGCTTGAACCCTTGAAACCCTAATTTTCTCCTTCTTTTTCTTTCTATCTTTTCTTCTCTGTTCATTTCAACTTTCCTTCAATTTCATTTCTTTATTTATTTTGTTTTATGTTTTAATATAATAATATAATAATGTAATAATATAATATAATAATATTTACTTAAATAATAAGTAAATATATCATTATTATAAATATATGTATATTGTTTACACACATGAAATTATTTTTACCACACACTTGTTATATAAGGATTAATTGCTTATTTAATCCTTCACTTTTTCTTTTAATCCAATAATTAAACTTTCTCCTTTTATTCAATTTAATCCTTACACCTAATTACCCTTAATTCAAGCTAATTCACCTAACCAAAACCTAATTAACCACACAACTAACTTCGTAAATATTTTTAACATATATTTACGAATTCGTTTTTACGAAAATGGAGACCCGAAAATATACTTTCCGATACCCATGACTATCAGGTCATTACACAACTAACCTTTAGAACTTGTGCAAACTATTGTATGTGGTCCCATGAGCATCAGTACCCAAGGAAGTTACGATTATTACTTAAATTTTATTGATGACTATTCTCTATATGGATATGTGTATCCAATGCACCACAAAAGCAAAACCTTTGATAAATTTAGAGAGTTTCGTACGGAAGTGGAAAAGCAATTAGGTTTATCCATAAAAAATCTTTGGTCTGACTGATGTGGGTAATACTTGTCCTACAAGTTCTTAGGATACCTCATAGAGAATGAGATTTTATCCCAATTAACTATGCCAGGCACTCCACAATAGAATGGCGTAGCTGAAAGAAGCAATAGAACCTTGCATGACATGGTTCGTTCAATGTTAAGCTATTCACAACTTCCTACTTCCGTCTAAGGATGTATCATACAAATGACTTGCTATATTCTGTATGATATGCCAACCAAGTCTGCTTGTAAAGCACCTTATGAACTGTGGCATGGAAAGAAACCCTCTCTAAATCAGTTTAAAATATAGGGTTGTCCAAGACAAGTTTTGGATACGGATGCAAACAAGTTGGATGTACGGACAAAATTGTGCATGCTTGTAGGATATCCAAAAAGAACAAAGGGAGGATTATTTTACAATTTGAAAGATAATACGACCAAAGTTTCTACTAATGCTACTTTCTTCAAGGAAAACTACATGGATAACTTTAAGCCTTGAAGTAAAGTGGTAATCGAGGAACTTTCGGGAGTGGTAGAACAATCACCAAGTTCAATTCTCGAGAAAGTTGTAGACAGACCTACAAATGATTAACAATATAGGAGAACCCGTCGTAGTGGGAGAGTTTTTAAGTAACCAGACTTCTTCATGTATGATGGTAGTATTTATAATATGGAAGGCAATCATGAGGATGATAATCCACTCACTTACGAGAAGGCTATGCAGGGCGTTGATTTCAAGCTCTAGAAATAGGCCATGGATGCCAAGATGGATTCTATGAAATCCAATACGATGTGGGAACTTGTAGACTTACCAATTAGAATTAAACTCATAGGGTGTAAGTGGATCTATAAGAAGAAGAGAAATATGAAAAGAATAAGATAAATGTAAAAGGGAAAATGGAAACACATAAAGATAGACTTGTAGAGAAATGCTACACATAGAAATAATACATCGATTACGATGAGACCTTATCTTCAGTAGCCATGTTCAAGTTATCTGCATACTCTTATCAATTACCGTTACTCTCGATTACGAGATCTGAAAAATAGATGTCAAAACAACATTCTTAAATGGCTATCTTGATGAGACCATTTACATGGCTCAACCCACTGGCTATGTTGTCAAAGGAAAGGAGTAGAAAGTTTGCAAACTGCTAATATCCATTTATGGACTTAAGCAAGCGTCTTGCTCATGGAATAAAAGATTTGATCAAATGATCAATACTTTTGGATTTGAGAAAAACTCTGATGAACCTTGTGCTTATAAGTGTATAAAAGACAAAAAGATGGTCTTCCTCGTTTTGTATATCGATGATATTCTATTTATTGGAAATGATGTAGGAGAACTATCATTGGTTAAATTGTGGTTAGTTCAATAGTTTAGAATGAAGGACTTGGGTAAAGCTAATATATTCTTGGAATTTGAATCCTTAGGGATCAAAAGAGCAAATTGATAGCTCTATCTTAAGCTTCATACATTGATAAGGTACTAGAACGTTTTGCAATGACTGATGCGAAGCCAGACGTTTAGCCAACTGCATCAGGTTTTCATTTTTCTTTGGATGACTGTCTTAAGATAGCAGAAGAAATAGAGCATATCAGTAAGGTTCCATATCCTTCGGTAGTCGAAAGCCTTATGTATGCGATGTTTTGAACATGTCTAGATATCTATTTCGCAGTAGGAATGGTTAGTCGATATCAAACGAATCCAGGACTCAGGCATTAGGAAGCTGTAAAGCATATATTAAGGTAGAACCAGGGATTATATGCTTGTGTATTCTGGGGATAATCTTAATCCTATTGAATACAAAGATTCAAACTTCCAAACCTGTAAAGATTTTGAGGAAATTAACGTCAGGAAATGTATTAATTCTAGGCTATGGAGTCATAGTATGGAGAAGTGTAAAACAAAATTCCATTGCTGACTCTACTATGAAGGCTGAGCATATGGCTAATTCTGAGGCAACGAAAGAAGTAATATGGCTTCAAAAGTTCTTAATCAATCTTGAAGTCATTCTTGGTATGGAAAAAGATATAACACTGTATTGTGATAACACTGCTGTAATAGCTAGTACCAAGGATATTAGAAGTCACAAGAGGATGAAACACATTGATCAAAAGTATCACTTAATACAAGAGGTAGATGTGATGAAATTAGCTTCTGAAAAGAACCTTGTACATCCATTTACTAGGGCTCTTGTAACTAGGAGTTCTAACAAATATGTTGAGGATAAGGGAATGGGAATGTGAAACATGACACATTTACTTCACTAGGGCAAGTGTGAAATTGTTAGAAAATATGACCATATTCTAGTAAAGAAGTAATTATTTTCTGTTTATTTGAATGATGATTAAATAAATAAAGTTAATTTCACATTTCACTATTATGTCTTTTGTATTTCTGTCTTTTATATCTTGCATGCATAGCGAAATTATGACAATCAAATATTAGCTTATTAATTTTCTAAGTTGAAACTGAAGATAAGTGACATTGCAAGAATGTTTACATTGCAAGAAAGACAACTTACTTCAGTAGATAATCTAAATAAGTCTGTAATCCTGTAAAAGAATTGAACTGAGCATTAGATTCAAATACTAATAAGGATTATTATGTCATCTACAATTTCAATTGGAGAGATGACTAGTTTTGGCTATCAGAGCATTTGACTGCACAAGTAAAGACATAGATCTATTCATTGGTAGAATGATACATTAGACTAGACCCAAGATGAATTAATTTTGAATCCGATTGTGAATTAATTCACTTGTGACATTTGTAAACTCGAAATTATATAGGATTTTTCTACATGTTTTTACCACCTTTATATTTAATTATTATGTTTATCTCAAGTAATTATTATTGAAATAAGTGAATTTTACTTAATTAGTAATTTTAGACATGAATTTGGAAAGCATGTGAAATTATGCTTAATTACATTATTTTCATGTATATTTTATATTAATTCATGTTAATTTTCTCATGTATGTATTTTTTTACTATGTAGGTAGGCTATTGGAGACATGATTTAAATAAATAAAAGATAGCCATGCACAAATTATCCATGTGGACGGCAAGACCATGCAATTTTGGGCATGGGGTTAACTACTTGACCCAGTAAAGAAGGGTGATAAAACTAAGTTATTGGACTTAGAAAACCATCCAATAAGGTGAATTAAAAGCCCAATTTCGGCAATAGAAGATGGCTGCCCAAAATATGTTTTGGGATATTTAATGAAAGGTCCCTACAATTGGAAAATAATCAGAATTCAGCCCAAGAACTTCTTGTTGAAACCGTCCACACTATAGTTATTTTTAGTTGGAAATTTGAATTCAAATTGAGAAGACTTGGTCATCCCTTTTCCTTGAAGCATGACTGACCACATGAGAGAGGAAAGGAAGGAACGTTAAACCTATTTTTGGTAAACTCAAACCCTTACCTTCACTTATAAATACCTTCCCATCCCTCACTTTTCCATCATCCCTCATCACTCAACATTCCTCTATCACTCACATTAGTTTTCTCTCAATTTCTTTTCCTTTTTTCCCTTTCATAGCTGTCCCTCTCCTCTCCCAACTTTAGCCTCAAAAGCTTTGTCAAAAACACTCTTTAGTCAGCTACCTTCTAAACCTTTAGCAAAAGAAGCTTCAATTAGAACAGATGAGCGCTTCAGTTAGAATAAATTCGAAAGGCTACTGAACTAAGCAAACTCTTTCCTTTTGTCATTTATTTTAAACATGTTTGCTTTGTGTTTTATGTTTTTGACATCAGCTATGAAGTTTTAATTCCTATATGCTAGGATGATTATATTAATTTAATGAGATTTATTTAATTCATGTTACATGTTTTGTGCCTTAGTCAATTATGTTTTCAATTAATATCATGATGCATTTTATTCATTCGTGATTTGTTGCACTCAGATTAGCTGAGCGATCCTATCTAGACGACAACTAGTAGATGCATAATTGAAAAGTGCAATGCTTAATTTAGGTCATTAAAACCGACTATGTTAAGGTTCATAATATCTTTAGTTAGCTCTATTATCTTGCATGGTTTTTAGATTTATGTAATTAAACTGTTGCAAACTTAAATGTCCTTCTGACCTTGCATAAATGCTAAGAAACCCTTAGTCTAATATGATCAGTAACATGCATATTTAACTAAGTAAAATATCTGAGAGGACTTAATTTGGTTTCCAAACCCATAAGATATCAAGTTGCCAATGAAGTAATTCTGAACATGTTAGCATGATGAAAGTAAGTTGATTTGATTAATATAATTATCCTAGCCCATTTAATATTGATTGTTTTGTTGCTGAAGCCTTCATTCATACAATTAGGTAAATTGCATTTAGATTAGAAATTGCATTAGGGATCACTATTGCATTTAATTAATCTAATCATCAGTATCCAAATTTATTGATTTTTTTACATCAAATTGTTAATTATAATTTTGCAATTAATTGTTTAAACTTATGCAATCCTAGTGGAGATGATAACTCATTTTTACTTACTTATTACTTGAACGACTACTTACACTTGTGTAAACACGTTGCAATTCGTTACAAGTTTTTGGCACTGTTGCCGGTGATTATTGCCTTAACCATTCTTTGTAAAATTATTTTTATAGTTTGGTTTTCATTTTTTTTTAAATTTTAACATTACTAATTTATTTTTTATTCTTTATTTTTTGTGATTTATTCTTAGGTGTTCTATGAGCATAGATTGAATCATTGATCTATTACCCGTGGACCTTGAAATCAAGCATAATTTTAGACAAAGAAGACATGAGACTGCTCAAAGACAAGCTGAGATGGACCTTGGAAATCAAAACGATGGATAAGGTAATGGATTTAATCATGGGCACAACCCAATCCTTATTGCTGATGATAGTGATTGTGTCATCAGACAATACGTTGTGCCACTCTTCAATGAGTTGAATTTGGGAATTTGGAAGCCAGATATTGAGGCACTCGAATTCGAATTGAAACCAGTGATGTTTCAAATGCTCCAAACGATGGGCTAGTTCAGTGGTATGCCCACGGAAGACTTACACTTACACCTTCATTTGTTCATGGAGGTAAGTGATTCATTCAAGATAGTTGGTGTGACTGAAGACCTGCTTAGGTTAAAACTGTTTCCATACTTGTTGCGAGATCAAGCACGAGCATGGCTGAATTTTTTGCCACCAAGTTCAATATCTATATGGCAAGAATTAGAAGAAAGGTTTTTGGTAAAGTATTTTCCACCGAGCTAGTAGTTGAAGTTCCTACAACAGAAAAGTCGAATGCTGAAAAATCTGATGAGGTAAACCCTAAACTAGTGAATTCTAAAAAGCTAACACCTATTTTTATAGATTTACCTCCTCAGAAAAGTTGTCCATATCAACCTAGAGTTCCATATCCTTAAAGACTTCAGCAAAACAAGTAGAAGCAAGAGGTAGAATTCAAGAAGTTGTTGGATGTTTTAAAGCAATTACACATCAACATTTCATTGGTGGAGGCTTTAGAATAAATGCCTAATTACGTTAAGTTTATGAAGGATATCTTGTCTAAGAAGAAATGACTTCGTGAATATGAGACTGTCACTTTGAAGAAGGAGTGTAGTACGTTCTTACAGAACAAACTACCTTTGAAACTAAATGATCCTAGTAGCTTTACGATACCTTGCAACATTGTGAACAATATTGCATTGAAGTTTTGTGTGACTTAGGAGTAAGCATCAACTTGATGCCGAAATCTATTTTCAAGCTTTTGGGAATAGGAGAAGTAAAACCCACTATTGTAACACTTCAACTTGCGAATCGATCATTTGCATATCCCGAAGGAAAGATCGAGCATGTTTTGGTAAGAGTCGACAAATTTATTTTTCCTATTGATTTCATTGTTTTGGATTTTGAAGTAAACAAAGAAGTTCCTATCATCTTGGGGAGACCTTTCCTAGCCACGGGAAGAACACTGATAGATGTGCAAAAAGGAAAACTCACCATATGAGTTCAAGATGATAAGGTAACGTTTAACATTCTGAAAGCAATGATGTTTCCCAATTCAATAGAAGAGTGTTCAATAATGGAGGAATTAGAAACCTTAGTTTCTATGGGAAGTAATTATGAAGAGGACCTATTGGAAAACACCTTAGGGTCTGGACTATTCAAAGATTTAAAAGGTAATGAAGGTTTGGCTTTGATGGAGACCAATTCGAGGAGTTATATGCAACCATCGCAGTTCAAACTGCCAGAGTTGGAAGTTTGGGAAATTGTACAACCTAAGTCATCAATTGAGGAATCACCTAAACTCAAATTAAAGGTACTTCCATCTCACTTAAAATACATTTATCTCAGTGATAGTTCTACTTTGCTTGTGATTATTTTAGCGGACCTGACTAAACATCAAGAGGAGTAATTGATTTCTATCTTAAAGAAATTTAAGAAGGCAATTGGTTGAAACATAGCTGACATACGAGGTATAAGTCCTTCCTTCTATATGCATAAAATTATTTTAAAGGAAGGTGAAAAGGGTAAGATTGATGGGAAAATCAGACTTAACCCTATCATGAAAGAAGTGGTTTAGAAGGATGTAATTAAGTGGTTAGACGTAGGAATTATTTACCCAATCTCAGATAGTTCTTGGGTAAGTCCAGTACAATGTGTACCAAAGAAAGGTGGGATCACAATTGTTGTGAATGAATGAAATGAGTTAATCTCGATGAGAACTATCACAGGTTGGAGAATCTGTATTGACTATAGAAAGCTAAACAAAGCCACTCGTAAGGATTATTTTCCTTTACCTTTTATGGATTAAATGTTAGATCGTCTAGCAGGTAATGAATTTTATTACTTTTTGCATGGATATTCGGGATACAACCAAATAGTTGTAGCCCCGGAAGACCAACATAAAACTACTTTTACCTGTACTTATAGTACATTTACTTTTAGGTGAATACCTTTCAGCTTATGTAATGTACTTGCCACATTTCAGCGATGTATGATGGCAATTTTCACTGATATGGTTGAAAATTATGTTGAGGTTTTCATGGATGACTTTTCAGTGTTTGGCAATACTTACGATATTTGATTAAATAATTTGGCTTAGGTACTCAAAAGATGCAAGGAGACCAATCTCATCCTTAACTGGGAGAAGTGCCACTTTATGGTTAAGGAGGGAATTGTCTTATGGCATAAAATTTCCAAGAATGGAATTGAAGTGGATAAAGCAAAGGTGGACGTCATTAAAAGATTACCACCTCCAGTTGTGTGAAAGGAGTTAGAAGCTTCTTAGGCCATGCTTGTTTTTATCGTAGATTTATAAAAGATTTTTCAAAAGTTTCTAAACCTTTATCTATGCTTTTAGAAAAATATATTGTTTTTTTATTTTAACAAAGCATGTTTAGAAGCTTTTGAAGAATTAAAAAGTCGATTAATTTCAGCCCCAATATTTATCACACCTGATTGGAACTCGCCTTTTGAGTTGATGTATGATGCAAGCATTTCGCTGTTGGAGTTGTAATGGGCTAAAGAAGGAACAAAGTGTTTCACCCTGTCTACATGCAAGCAAAACTTTGACAGGAGCCCAGATCAATTATACAGTAACTGAAAAAGAACTTTTTGCTATAGTTTTTTTTTTTGACAAATTCTATTAATATCTTATAGGTACCAAAGTTACAGTGTTTACTAATCACACTGCCATTAAGTACTTATTCACAAAGAAAGATACAAAACCAAGGCTAATTCGATGGATACTTTTGCTCCAAGAATTTGATCTTGAGACCCAAGATAGAAAAGGTGTTAAAAATCAAGTAGTCAATCATCTATCAAGGTTGGAACAAAATGAGGTAACTTCTTCACCTGTTCCAATTAATGATAATTTTCTTGATGAGCACATTTTCGAGGTCAGTCAAATCTATGAAACACCTTGGTTTGCTAATTTTTCCTATTACTTAGCATGTGGAATGACTCCTTGAGAAATAGTTTACCAACAGAGGAAGAAATTCCTTCATGATTGTCGGTACTATTTCTAGGAGGACCCATTTTTGTTTAAACAATATGCAGATAACAGAATCAAGAAGTGCATAGCTAGGAGTGAGATTGACAAAATTTTGTACCATTTTCATTCATCTCCGAGTGGAGGACACTTTGGTCATTCACGAACAACAACAAAGATTTTACAAGCTGGGTTCTTTTGGCCTACATTGTTCAAGGATGCTTATGCATATGTGAGAAACTGCGATAGATGCCAAAGAATTGAAAACATATTAAGAAGGAACGAGATGCCCTTGACAAATATTTTAGAGATAGAACTTTTCGATGTATGGGGCATTGATTTCTTAGGTTTGTTTCCTTCTTCCAATGGGAACAAGTATATCTTGGTAGTTGTGGACTATGTGTCCAAGTGGGTTGAAGCTGAGGCATACCCAACTAATGACGCTAAGGTAGTCATGTGATTCCTACATAAGCACGTATTTACTTAGTTTGGGACTTCTAGAGCTATAATTAGCGATGAAGGATCTCACTTTGTAAATAAGTGGCTTAAGTGGTTGCTTGACAAGTATGATGTGAAGCATAAGATTGCTACTGCCTATCACCCACAATCGAATGGGCAAGTTGAAAGGGTGAATCGAGAAATCAAAGGTATACTTGAAAGAGTAATGCGCTCTAACAGAACAGATTGGTCTCGAAGGCTTGATGATGTACTATGGGCCTATCGAACTACTTTTAAGACATCGTTAGGAATGACTCCTTATCAGTTAGTTTTTGGAAAGGCATGTCATTTGTCGTTTGAATTGAAGAATAAAACTCACTAGGCTTTGAAGCAATTGAATTTTGATTTTAAGCAAGTTAGTGAGAGAAGGAAGTTACAACTTGATGAGTTGGAGGAGTTGAGGTTATTTTCATACGAGAATGCCAAGAGATGTTTAAGAAAAAATATAAGAAATGGCATGACAGTTGTATTCAACCTTGTAAGTTCAAAGAAGGTCAGAAAGTGTTGTTGTTTAATTCAAGGCTAAGGTTATTTCCTGGAAAACTCAAATCTCAATGGAAAGGACCTTATACCATCCACAAATTTTATCCATATGGAGTTGTAGAATTGTACGAAAACCATGGAGGTACGTTTAAAGTTAATGGTCAACATCACAAGCATTACTGGGATGGTGAAGTTGAGCAAATTAAAACCTCGTTCAAATTATTAGAACCTTAATTTTTCATGATTTTACTTTTTAATAAAAACTTAGAAATAATTTTCTTAAATTAGTATATTTAATTAATTCTTTCTAAGGAGATTGGAACTTAAGCAAGACCGTTATGACCCCCTAACCTTTCATGGGAATTAATTAAATGTAATATTTTAAGAAGAAAATTTTTAATTCAATTTAATATTTTCTTAGTTTTATTTTTATTTCTCATTTTTATCTTTGTCTTTAATTTTAATTTAATTTAAATATTAATTTTAGTTTTATTTATTTTAATAAAGGGGGTCAAGGCCCAAGTACTAATAAGTTTATTTGTTTTTAAGCAGTCCAATTTTTAAATAAAGTTTGGGCTCAAGGCCTGAAACAACAAATAAGAGAAATTTAACCTATGTTGCCATCCATAGGGTTCCCTAAAGCCTTAATTTTTGCCACCATATCATCCCTCCATCTACCTTGCCTTCCAAGTCACTTAAATTAGCTAAATTTTAGCTACAAAATTTCCCTAATTCATCAATATATAAACCCCTCTCTACCTTCAAAATTTTCACAACCCTTCAAGCTATTTTACATTCATTCTTTTCCCTTTTAGCGTCAGCCTAAATCCTAAAATTTCTCCCTTAAATTTTTTCATTATCGTAAGCCCCTAGTATTGCCGCCGCATGACTTTTGCCGGAGCAGTCCCTTCATCGTCGCAACCCCTTCGTCGCCACATCAATCGTTGTTGCAAGTCGATCGCTACCGCAAAACGTTCCTCTCAACCTATTGTCGATTCGTCTCCTATCGTTGTGCCAAAATTTTGCTTAATTTTCAGGAAAAATCATCATATCTCGCAAAAGAACTAGATCTTCCAATACCTCTGTCGAAAATCCCATTGTGATTCAAGACAAGGAAGTAAAAGAAAGATTTGATTCAATATTCAAGAATCAAGTAATGATGTCAGAAAAGGGTTTCAACTTGGAAAGCAATGATAATATGGTTATGCATTTGCCTATTATTTTTGTAATGTACGATCATTACCCGATGATGAGTTAGTTCAAGAGTTCTATACTTATTTAACTAAGTCAGATGCTACTAAAGTTCTTGTTCGCAAGAAGAAGGTACCCCTAACTTTTAAGTCCATTAATGATTTTTTTAACCTACTTGATGTTGAAAAAGATGAGTACTTTGCCATGGTAACAAACATAAATTTTCTTCAACAAGTGCTTAATGTTGTGAGAAATCCGAGATCCCAACGGATTATAATAAAGTAAGGTAGTCATTCTTGTCGAAGGGAATACTTAAAGTTGTTGGCTAAGGTATGGTTTTACTTTGTTTGATATAGTTTCATGACTGTCTCACACAATTCCACCATCTCGATGGAGCGGATTCTTTTGTTGTATGCAATTATGATAGAAATGTCTATCAATGTTGGGAAGATCATTCTCAAGGAGATCCATGATTGTACCAGAAAGAAGACTGAAAGTGCTTACTTCCCATCATTGATAACTTCACTTTGCTTAAGGGCCCAAGTTAAAACAAAAGTAAACCTGAAGGGCCCGTATATTCAAGGTTGCATCACAACCCATGATCTCGAAAGGTTAGTGGAGAATGTCCATGAGCTAAACCCATCGAGTGAACCAACAGAACTAAAAACTAATTAGTCATTGAATGAAACTGAAACAGAAGCTAACTTAGTTACTGAGACAGAAGAAGCTGAATCTGAGGAAGAACTGAGCAATCCTAAACCAATAAAAGAACTAGAAATCTCTAAACCAAGAGAAGAGTAGAATGATAATAAGCTAGTTGAACCAAGTGTTGATCTTGAGTTGACTATTCATATGCCCACTTCTTCAAATACTGTGAAGAAATCAAAATTGTCAAATATGATAGATATGATGAAATTTATGCATAACAAACAATAGGCTTATTGGAACTATGCAAAAGTTAGAGATGATTCTGTAAGGAATACTTTTAAAAATATCTCTAACAGTTTTGTTCCTGAGTTCTGGAACAATGGAAATGTGCAAGTGTACACAATCGCAACAAGTAAGAAAGTGACAAGTAAATGTCGAGTTATCGTACCCACAAGGATTGTGAAAAGAATTATTTATGAATATTATTTAAAACACTTTGGTGAAGAAAAATATTTTGTTTGGAGAGGGTAATTAAAAACTAAGATTTTAAACTAAGTAAACTAAAAAAATAAATCTCAAATGCATGATTTCAAAATAGATTTAATCAAGATGGCATAATTATGTTTATTTAATTACTTGTCTTTAACTTAGAATTATTAAACTCATGTCTATGTTGTTACGAATAAATTCACGGGAACTTGGTAATTTGATAACTTATGAACATATTCACCTACACAAATCCATTCATTTCTTAACATATCCCTATGTTAATTCAAATGATTAAACATATTTTAATAAGCAAACATGTTATGGCACATACATACTCATTAAATTAAACTAGTCTCTTGCATAATAAGCACATAAAAGACTATGTAAGGTAACAAGTTATCCTTACCTTGAAACAGTTTAATCACAATAATCTTGCAAGTTATGCAAGGCAAGTGTATCACCAAATACATTGCAAATTTAACCTTCAGCTACCTTAGAAGAATAAACATGCACTGATTAAGTACTGTGTCAATTAATTACAATTTTAATCCATTTAAATAATTAATTCATTAGCTACCTCACAATTGTAATGCAAGAATAACTTAGGCATGATTTTACTTAATCAAGCATTTTACCGAGGCCTATAACAGCATAAACACAATTTTAATAATTTAAGCAGATGAAATGCAATCAAACCAACATGAATTAAATTCAAGCTAAGCTGATTAAATTAACCATTCCAACAACATAAATATTCATAGATATGTTCATCATAACAACAACAAAAATTAAAGAGATAGGGAACAAGAATCAAATCCGGTCAAGGTTCTATGAACACTCAATTGCTGCTCCAAAATGGCTGAAGAAGAACCCTTTCTCAAGGGGAGAAATCAGCAAAAGAGCAAGGGACTTGGAATGAAAAAATGAGAGGAGAAAGTGAGAGGAGAGAAGAGATGTGAATGAATGAGGGATGAATGAGGGATACCTAGAATGATCAGCCAAGGGGGGTTTTTATAGCTGAATGTGGCAGCTAAAATTTGCTAAAAATAGCAGCCAAAGAGCCACCCCTTGGCCGGCCATCTATGTGGCAAAGATGATGGCTTCAACTTTGCTAAATTTGGCTTGGGGGAAATCTTCAAAGCTATCAATTGTGGAGGGGCTGATTTGCAATTTGAAAAAGTCTTCAGGGCTTCTTTGCAGCTTAAATAATCAGCTAATGAGCTGAATTGGGTCAACACTTGGACGGTTTTGGGCTGTCCTCTCCTTGGCCAGTTTGGTTCACTCGATTCGGTTCAATCGGACTATTTTTTCATAATTAATTAATAATAATTTTTTAACCCAAATTAACTTGGATATAAATTAAAATTAATTATATTATGATTTAATACATATAATTTTGGACCGCTTAGGCTGGAAATTAATTCGCCTTGATACTTCAAATTGCTTCTCGGTTTTGTGCTTTTGGCAGTGTCTGCCGAGCCATTTTTTGCCCTTTGTGCAAATCTGTCGAAAATAACCAAAATTCATCAAAAATATTTATAAAATTAACTAAATTTCAACATGTTCATATTTAAATGCACTTTAATTATTTTATAAAAATTAATTATTTTCGACAAGAATTTAACTGAATTCGCATGAATTTAAGTTAAAAAGGGTATGAAAAAGTGTGTAAATTTTTGTGTTTCCACACCTCCAAACTTAATTCATTGCTCGTCCTGAGTAATGCACAAATTTTGAAAAGAATTTCCCGAAAACACCTTTGAAAAATTCCTTCAGAAAAATATTTTTCTCAAAATTATGAATTTAATATACTTATGCTCCAAGACAAGAATTTTGATAGTTATGCTACTTAAGTATACATATTGGTCAAATTAATCTCAACAACTATTATGATAGCAAAAATTAGACTAAATTGTTCCTAATAAAGTCATGTTAACCCTTACCAATTTAATTTTATTCCCTTATTCAAGACTAAATTGCAATTATTAAGTTTAACTTATGCCTTCATATGTTGAACATTGCAATTTCTCTCCACTAATGTAGGTAGCATTGGAACTTTGAATCAATAGGTCTTTAACAAGGTTGTTTCGTGGCTGGGCTAAGGGGTATGTAAAAGATAGATAAATTTAGGCTTTTAAACCCTAGACTCAGCTTAAATTGGACCTTTGGAATAATTTCCCTCAATACACCAACTTACTTTGCTTTCATATGCTATTTTTTTATTTCAAATTCGAGCATTTTGTTAAATGCACTACAATTTTAGAGCATTCGATACTTCTTTTCAACTCCCCCAAACTTATTTTTAAAGAATACTTCGAATAGTACTGAGTCTAGTATTTGGGACAATTTTAAGATAGTTAAGAGAGAAGTGATGGCTAAATTTGAAAGGGTTCAAATAAAATTAGGCCATATAGTCTCAAAGTTGGGTTTCGAAGGATAAAAATTTCATCATGGTTGGCTTGAAAGGCTCAAACGGTCCAAAAACAAGTTGTCTAAATCATTTTCATTATTTCATGCTTCCTAGGATTTTGCCTCAAGAAACTACTAAGTCAATTCTAAAGACTTAAACTTTCATGCATGCCTAACTTTCGTAAGGAACTAAAAATTTATGGTACGATTGCATGCTTTATTAAAAATACATTCATACCATTATTAAGCTAACATAATAATTTATTGAAATAATAGAATTTTATTTATACTGAAGTTGAACATCTTAACAAAATTTCCAATTATTGAGCAAAATATATCCTAATCATAATTAAAAGAAAAATTCATTCTGAGTGGAAATAATTCAAATTCAATTTTTCGGTCCCTCCTACTTAAGATGAACAATGTCCTCATTGTTTAAAGTGAATAGATACTATACACCAGGTAGGATTCTAGAAAAGAGAAGGTGAGTCAAATTGACTGCTTACGTACCAAGCTCTCTCTAGATCCAATCCTAGACATGTATATACCTATTGCCACACTTTATACTTTGGGACTTGTTCATTATTCATGATTTCCATCTCTTATTTTATTAGGCAAGAATAAAAATTCCTAATTAACTTAATCCTAAAATAACCTAAAAACAAAAATAAAATAAAGTCGAGATCCCCCCTTTTATTTATTTGCAGACCCTTCCGAATTTGACTCATCTTTTAATCCATCATTATTGCCTTTGCATGAATTGCTTCGCTCTTTCTTCGATAATGGACTCCATGGTTCAAATATAAAATTTTGAAATTCAGGCACAAAAATAAATGGGTCATTGTAAATTTTCTTAAAAGCACTTCTCATCGACTCATCCCTTATTTTTTAGTATTTCCAGTAGGCTTGTTGTTGCCATTGCATATGCTGCATTATGTCCATCAACTTTGAAAGCTCATCTCGAAGATCTAGGGTAGGCGGTTGAGCTCTAAACATTGAAGTTTCGTCATCAGGTTCAACTTTTGGTTCCAGTGGTTCCACCTTATAAGGGACATCAACCGATTGCATTGGTTCAATCTCTGTAGGATCTTCTTCCTCTTCTTCGGGATCCTCACTTTCTTCAGTTTGCTGTTGTAGAATAAAATCTCTAGCTATTCAGTAGAGGTCCCAATCTGTGATTGTGCCTTGGCTAGAGCCTGTCTTGTTTACGTTTGCAAGAATTTTAGCTTTCAAGCATAGATTTGTTATCATAAAGGGAAAGTAGGCTGGGCCAGAACGTCTAACGACACAATTTTGCATTTCTCTCAGGATGATTTTTCCCACATCAATGGTATTTCTAGTTAAAATTGAGTATAATAAGACCATTCGCTCTAATGAAATTGTAGTTCCATGTGAACTAGGCATAAGGTTGAATCGGATAAAATAGAACCATACCTTTGCAAGTAGTGTCAAATATTCTCTTCGACAAGTGTGGATTCCTTACTTTGACATAATCCACTTAGAACCTTGAATTGTAAGTTCCTTGAGAATTTCTTGCACATTTTCAGGCTTTATATTACTCATCAAGGAAGAATATTCGTCGTTTTCGAAATCAGGAAATCCAAAGAACCCATTAATAGCGTTTGAAGTTATTGGTACCTTGATTCCGCGAACTGGAACTTCCGTCAACTCGCTTGAGGTTAAATTCGCATAGAATTCGTGCACTAACTCCTCATCCGCACTAGGTCTCTTCTCACAAAACAATTCCCAATTGAGGGCTTCAACAACTTGATGAATACGTGTCATAAAGTATTTATAGTTGCTCTCTTTCAATGTAAAGCCTTTCTCTGGATGCATCTGTTGATTTTTGAAGATACTCTCGTATCTTGCTTTGGGTTCTTCACAATGAAACTTGTTTTGTGTTTCATCAATTTGGGTGCAGGCACGAGTTCTCTTGTAAGGCATGATTAACTTAAATAAAAGATGGGAAAATTTATTTTCTCAAAAATTTAATTAATAAAATTATTAATGATTCAATAAATTGAAAAATTATTAGAATAAAATTAAAATTTAAGAGCAAATTCGGTCTTACCAACTTATTTTGAGAACTCCTAAAAAATAATTAGAAAGCAAAAGAGATCGATTTAAGGTAGGTTGGAAGGTTATCAGCTAAAGGGGTTGGTACAAAGTTGGTGTGCTGCTTATGTGCGCGAGGCAGTAGCACATAGCAGGAGTTGGGAGCAAGTAGCAATGCACGCAGGCTAGACTGGATATGTGAGCAGCGTGCAGATCCTCATGGAGTAGACCTAGCGTGAACACGAGAGGGAGCTAGGCGCAGGTAACAATAATCGGGACGATGGCCTGGTGTGGACAGCTGGTGCTAGAACAGGACGAGGCGCGTAATGCAGCGCGCGATGGGGGTAGGTGTGCGCGAAGTGGGCGTGCAGCGTGCGATGGGATTGGGGCTGCTGGCCGAATGGCTGCTAGGTAGCTAGGTAGAGTTAGCTAGGAAGCTACAGCACTTAGGGAATTTGGTGTTTAGAGGGAATTTTGAGTGAAGAATAATGAAGAAGGTTGGTGGTATTTATAGTGAGGGAAATAAAAGTTAAAGTAGAATTCCTAGAAAAATTTAATAATTAAAAATTCTAAGTTCTAATTCTACTTAGAGCTAACAACAATTAATAATTAATAAAATACATATTAAATTATTTAATTGCTATTAATTTATTGAGATAAAAACTTATCAAATAAAATATGATTAAATTAAAACTAATCCTAACTCTATATAAAGTTTATAATAATTAATATATATTATAATAGATATAATTTTATATTAATAATTATCATCTTTTTTATTAAACTAAAAACATTTATTCTAGAAGCCTTTTGAAAATATTTACAAAATAAGGCATCTAATTTTTATTATTTTTAAAACAAGCAACCAAATTTTGAAAATAATTCAATTAAGTCCCTAAAGTTAATGAAAATTTGAAATTGAGTTGCAATTTAAAACTTGGATCAAAATTGACCCTTTTATTTGAAAAACCAAAAATTTATTTTTCCATTTAGGGAATAATTTCTCGAAGAATTATGTAAAAATCAATTCCCAGGAAAGATTGGAGGGGTCACAAGCGGTCTCGCTTAAGTTCCAATCTCCTAAACAGAATTTATTTAAACATACTAATCCCGAAAATATACCCTAAATCATTTATTAAAAGGAAATAAGAAAATTTAAACATCTGATAAAATGAACGAAATTCGATTTCGTTCAATCTTATCTCCCCAGTAATGTTTTAGACGCTGAGCATTAACTTGAAAATTACCTCCCTTACCTTAGAGTTCAACAACTCCGTATGGATAGACGTGATGAATCGTAAATGGACCGGACCAACGTGATTTTAGTTTACCTTAATCTAGAATTAAATAACAAAACTTACTGACCTACTTCAAATTCTCGAACTCGAATGTACTTGTCATGCCATTTATTAAGTCTCTCCTTGAATAATTTGGCATTTTCGTACGAGAACATTCAGAATTCCTCTAGCTCATTGAGTTGGAGCATCTGTTTCTCTCTAGCAAGCTTAAGATCCAAGTTGAATTGTCGAAGGGCCCATTAAGCTTTGTGCTCTAACTCCAAAGGCAGATGATAGACTTTCCCAAAGACTAACTTGTAGGTTGACAACCTTAAAGGTGTCTTGTATGCTATTCTGTAAGCCCATAAAGTATCATCCAGTCTTTTGGACCAATGTCGTCAGTTTGGACAAACTACCTTCTCAAGTATGCATTTGATCTCATTGTTCGCCAATTTAGCTTGCACATTCGTCTGCGGATAGTAAGCTGAAGCGACCTTGTGTTTCACTCCATGTTTATCTAATAACAATTTCAACCACTTGTTCACAAAATAGGACCCTTCATCGCTGATAATAGCTCTTGGGGTTCCAAACCTTGTGAACACGTGTTTCTACAAAAACTTCATCACAACCCTAGCATCATTTGTCGGATAAGCTTCAGCCTCGACCCACTTAGACACATAGTCTACTGCTACCAATATATACTTGTGACCAAAGGACGGAGGGAAAGGACCAAGAAAATCAATACCCCAAACATCAAACAATTCTAACTCAATTATGTTTGTTCGAGGCATCTCATTTCTATTGGTGACATTTCCAACCCTTTGACATCGATCACAATTCTTTACGTAAGCATATGCATCCTTGAATAGTGTTGGCCAAAAGAATCTGGCTTGCAATACTTTGACTGCAGTATGAGTTCCTCTGAAGTGTCCCCCACTCGGAGCTAAGTGGCAATGGTATAAGATCTTATCTACTTCATTTTCTATCACGTATCTCATGATCATTTGATCTGCACACTTTTTAAATAAGTATGGTTCTTCCTAGAAATAGTACTTCACATTGTAAAGAAACTTTTTCCTTTGATGATATGTCTTATCAATCAGCATCAAACCACAAGCTAAATACTTAGCAATATTAGCAACCAAGGGGTATTATGGACATGATTTACCTTCAGTATGTGTTCATCTGGAAACGTCTCTCGAATTGGTATAAGAGAAGAGTTCCCTTTTTGCGGCTTCAATCTGGACAAGTGATCTGCTACTTGATTTTCTACTCCCTTTTGATCTTGAATTTTTAGATACCCATCAGATCAGTCTCGGCTTAGCGTCTTTCTTGGCAAGTAAATACTTAATTGCTGACTAGTTCGTATAAACAGTCACCTTGGTACCTACAAGATAAGACCGAAACTTGTCAAAAGCAAACACAATAGCAAGTAACTCTTTCTCTATTACCGTATAATTTAGTTGAACTCCTGTCAGAGTTTGACTTGTGTAGTACATGGGATGAAAAACTTTGTTCCTTCGCTGACCCATGACAGCTCCTATCGCGAAGTCACTTACGTCACACATCAATTCAAATGGAAAATCCCAGTTTGGTGTGACGATTATGGGTATCGTAACTAACCGACTCTTCAAATCTTTGAAAGCTCTTAAGCACTCTTCATCAAATTTGAATGTCGTGTCCTTCTCCAATAATATGCATAAGGGTTTAGCAATTTTGGAGAATTCCTTGATAAATCTTGGATAGAAACCGGCGTTGCCCAAAAAGCTCCTAACACCTTTTACAGATGTTAGAGGTAGGAGTTTCTCTATAACATCTACCTTTACTTTATCAACCTCTATTCCATGTCTTGTTATCCAATGCCCTAGAACAATACCTTCTCGTACCATGAAATGGCACTTTTCTCAATTGAGTACTAAGTTTGTTTCTTCGCATCACCTTAATACCTTCGCTAGATTGGATAAGAAATTGTCATAAGTATCTCCAAATAATGAAAAATCATCCATAAAAACTTCCAAATACTTCTCAACCATATCAGTAAAAATAGACATCATACATCTTTGAAATGTAGCAGGTGCATCACATAAACCAAATGGCATGCGTCTAAATGCAAATGTACCATACGAAAAGGTGAATGTTGTCTTGTGTTGATCTTCAGGTGCCACTGTAATCTAATTATACCCTGACTATCTATCGAGAGAATAGTAATAGTCTAACCCTGCGAGTCTATCCAGCATCTGGTCTAAAAATGGCAAAGGAAAGTGAACTTTCTTAGTCACCTGTTCAACTTCCAATAATTGATGCAAATTCTACATCCCGTAACCGTTCTAGTCGATATCAACTCGTTATTCTCATTTTCAATGATCGTGATACCTCCTTTCTTTGGCACGCACTGGACTGAACTTACCCATGAACTGTCTAAGATGGGGTAGTTTATACCCGCATCTAACCACTTGATGATTTCTTTCTTGACTACGTCCTTCATGATGGGGTTCAGTCTTCGTTGTCCATTGATCATCCCTTTTTCGCCATCTTCCAGGATAATCTTGTGCATGCATACAAATGGAATAATTTCGTGAATATTGGGTTATGGTTCATCCGATAGCCTTCTTGAATTTTTTCAACACCAGGATGAGTTTCTCTTCTTGCTTAGTAGTTAATTCTGCTGAAACAATCACAGGCAGAGTAGAAGCATTACCTAAATAAACATATTTCAAATGTGAAGGTAGTACCTTGAGTTTTAATTTAGGTGGCTCCTCGATTGACGCTTTTGGTTAGGCATAATCCATTTTCTCTAAATCCAAAGATTCAAAACAAGATTGCAAATTAAAATCCCTTTCGATTAGCTTCTAACAACGCTAAGTATTCATCCTCCTCTTCATCATTCGGAGGATCTGATGTCAAAATTTCTTCCAAAGGATCCTCAACGCAGTTGAGCTCCTTCTCCACTATTAAATCCTCTAAATCGGATACTGCAAAATAATCATCAATTGTGTCAGGAAATCGCATAGACTTAAAAATGTTAAATGTTACCTGATCATCCTGAACACGCATAGTAAGCTCGCCCTTCTGCACATCAATAAAGGTCCTTCCGGTTGCTAAGAATGGTCTTCCTAAGATAATTGGCACTTCTTTGTCTGCTTCAAAGTCTAGAAAAACAAAATTAGCAGGGAAGATAAATTTATCTACACGTACCAATACATCCTCGATTTTTCCTTCTAGATGTGCTAAAGATCGATTTGCCAATTGAAGTGTAACCGTAGTAGGTCTAACTTCACCTATTCCCAACTTCCTAAATATTGACATAGGCATCAAGTTAATACTCGCACCTAAGTCACATAATGTCTTACCATAATATGTTGCTCCAATGTTGCAAGGTATGGTAAAACATCTAGGATCCTTCAACTTTGAGGGTAGTTTGTCTTGAAGATATGCACTGCATCCCTTCGTCAGAGCTACTGTCTCAAATTCTCCAAGTCTTCGTTTTTTGGATAGGACATCCTTCATGAATTTGATGTAGTTCGGCATTTGCTCAAGTGCTTCAACCAACGAGATGTTGATATGAAGTTGCTTGAGTATGTCTAGGATCTTGAATTGAATCTCCTACTTTTACTTTTGAAGTCTTTGAGGGTAGGGTGGTGTGGTTTCTTTACTAAAACTGGTTGATTCATCCTCTTTGGCAATTCTACATTTAACGGAGTTGTTATTGGTCAGATTATTTGGTTCTGAAATTACCTTGTCGGGTTTTACAGATTCTGGTTCTTGTGAAACTGGAATTTCAACACTCGGTTGAACTTCCTCTGAATCTTGAGTGTCAGCTTGCTCCTTTTTAGCTTCAATGGTGTTAGGCTCTACTGTCTTTCCAGTCCTCAATGTCAACGCTTTGCAATGCTCCTACCCCGGATTCCTCGAATTTTGAGCAATAAGGATAGGATTTTGAGCAAGGTTTGCTCCATTTCCTTGGATCGGATTTTTGAAGTTCATCTCTTCGATCCTTGTCTAACTTGCTTGTCTTCTTCGCTATTGAAAAGTTCGTTCAATCTCAAGGTCTACAGGGAGTAGGTCAATAATTCGGCCAATACTCATAAACACATGAAATAATCACAGAAAAATTAATTAAGTTAAAAATTAAATAGAAAAATAAACCAATATGTAAAACTAACAAATTCACAAATAATAACTTTTTAAAACAGTCCCCAGCAACATCACCAAAAACTTGGAACGACGAAAATCTGCAAGTGTACAAAATCGCAACAAGTAATAAAGTGACAAGTAAATGTCAAGTTATCGTACCCACAGGGACTGTGAAAAGAATTATTTATGAATGCTATTTAAAACACTTTGGTGAAGAAAAATATTTTGTTTGAAGAGGGTAATTAAAAACTAAGATTTTAAACTAAGTAAACTAAAGAAATAGGGAACAAGAATCAAATCTAATGTTTTTCTGTGGCTTGACTAGGTTGCTCCGTTCTTCCTTCTTTGTTGTCCTCGCCAATCAAGGCTTCTATGAACACTCAATTGCTGATCCAAAATGCTGAAGAAGAACCATTTCTCAAGGGGAGAAATCGGCCCAAGAGCAAGGGACTTGGAATGGAAAAATGAGAGGAGAAATGAGAGAGGAGAGAAGAGATGTGAATGAATGAGGGATGAATGAGGGATGCCTTGAATGATCAGCCAAGGGGGGTTTTTATAGCTAAATATGGCAGCTAAAATTTGCTAAAAATAGCAGCCAAAGAGCCACCCTTTGGTCGGCCATCTATGTGGAAAAGTTGATGGCTTCAACTTTGCTAAATTTGGCTTGGGGCAAATCTTCAAAGCCATCAATTGTGGAGGGTTTGATTTGCAATTTGAAAAAGTCTTCAAAGGCTTCTTTGCAGCTTAAATAATTAGATAATGAGTTGAATTGGGTCAATGAGCTGAATTGGGTCAGCACTTGGATGGTTTTGGGCTATCTCTCCTTGGCCGGATCGGTTCACTCAGTTCGGTTCAATCGGACCATTTTTTCTTAATTAATTAATAATAATTTATTAACCCAAATTAACTTGGATATAAATTAAAATTTATTATATTATGATTTAATACATATAATTTTGGACCTTCTTAGGCTAGAAATTAATTCGCCTCGATACTTCAAATTGCTTCTCGGTTTTGTGCTTCTGGTAGTGTCTATCGAGCCATTTTTTGCCCTTTATGCAAATTTGTCGAAAATAACCAAAATTCAAAAATAATTATAAAATTAACTAAATTTCAACATGTTCATATTTTAAGTGCACTTTAATTATTTTATAAAAATTAATTATTTTTCGACAAGAATTTAACTGAATTCGCATAAAAAGGGTACGAAAAAGTGTGTACATTTTTGTATTTCCAAGTTCCCAGATTATATCTTCGAGTCATTGAAGGAAGATAGGGATGCAAGCAAGAATGAAACATTAATGGAGGAAGACGAGGAGGATAAATAGGGCTAGGCTAAAGGTAGGGATAAAGAGAAGTGATTTTTAGGTTCAAAATATCTTTAACCCTAACTTTGTCTTAGATCCTTTGGAATCACAACTTTCATACAATTGGGTCTTTGGAATACCCTAAAGTTATTTTGAACTTATGCTCCACTTTTATTTTTCTCGAACTTTGAGCAAACTTTGCTCTTTATTTTTTAGACTTTGAGCACTCCTTTATTTGCTTTTATTTTTCTGCATTTGAGCAATTTTTTCTTTATTTCTTTATTCATTTTTTTCTCTTTTTTTAGTTAACATGTGAAGAACATGTACATCTTCTCATAATTTTCCTCAAACTTTGATCACCAAGATAAATTTTTTGGTTAAGATAGGTGCAAAAGAATAGGATAAAAATAAAAAGATGTTAATGTGGCTTATAATGTAGGTAATTTGCAATAAATAGGCCATTAAGCTCAAAATTAAGTTTCAAGGGGTGAATTTCATATGGTCAACTTGAAAGGCTCAAACGATCCAAAGAAAGTGTGCCTATGTCATATTAGAGTCTTATACCTCCTAGGATTTTGCCTCAAGAAAGTTACTATGTCAATTTTAAAGAATTAAACTTTCATACATGTCTATTTTATTTCATCATACTTAAGTAAAAAGATTGAAACATACTTTAAAATTCATGCGAAAATACCTTATTAAAAGTTCATGCGAAATGCCTTTCCCCCCTTTAAAAAGAAGCAATGTATTCATTGCGAAAACGAAGTAATGAATGAAAACTAAACACCAGGTAGGGTTGCAAGAAAAGAGAGGTGAGTCATAAAGACTGCTTAAGTACCAAGTCTTTCTCACAATCCAATCCTAGACATGTTCATTCCTATTACCACATCACTTTATTTTCTTTCTATTGAAGAGGCATTGAGCTTATTTTATTCATGCTTGCTATTTTATTATATGAAAGCAAAATTCTAACTAATAAATAGAAATAAACACCTAAAAAAATAAAACAAACTCAAATTATATAGGGTTTTTCTATATGTTTTTTTACCACCTTTACGCTTAATATTATGTTTATCTCGAGTAATTTTATTGAAATAAGTGAATTTTACTTAATTAATAATTTTAGACATGAATTTGGAAAGTATGTGAAACTATGCTTAATTACATGATTTTTATACATATTTTATATTAATTTATGTTAATTTATTAATGTATGTATTTTTCAATATGTAGGTAGGCTACTGGAGACATGATTTAAATAAATAAAAGTTGGTCATGCACAAGTTATTCATGTGGATGGCAAGACCAGGCAATTTTGGGCATAGGGTTGACTACTTGACCCAATAAAGAAATGTGATAAAATATGGACATGTCTGTTAAGTTCTTGGACTAAGAAAATTGTCCAATAAGGCAAATTAAAAGCCGAATTTGGGCAATAGAAGACGGATGCCCAAAATATGTTTTGGGATATTTAATGGAAGGTCTCTACAATTCGAAAATAATTAAAATTTAGCCCAACAACTTCCCTGTTGAAACTGTCTACTCTATAGCTATTTTTAGCTTGAAATTCAAATTCGATTTAAGAAGACCTGGTCATCCCTTTTCCTTGAAGCATTGTCGGCCACATGGGAGAGGGAAGGAAGGAAATTTAAACTTATTTTTAGTAAACTCAAACCCTTACCTTCACCTATTTTTAGTAAACTTAAACCTATTTCCATCATCCCTTATCACTCAACATTCCTTTCCACTCAGATTAGTTTTCTCTCAATTTCTTTTCCCTTTTTCCCTTGCATAGTTGTCCATCTCCTCTGCAACAACCCACTTTTGGGACAAGTTGGAATAGTGGTTTCGAGACCACAAATTTGATGTCGAAGTATTTATTTTATTATTATTTTAATATTTACAGCATGATAGCATGTATGTGTGAAAATTTCATGAAGAAATTTTATGGTTTAAATGGTCAATTTGAGATAAAGGACTAAATCGTGTAAAGTGTAAAACTTGTGTGCTATTAGTTTAATGAGCCTAATAACTATGGTTTATTAAATTAGAAGTCCTTAAGTTGTAATTAGACCATTGGTTGTCAAAATGGACATTTATGGGCATATAATAAGTGTTTTAAGTTATTATTATTAAAGGTTAATTTAGTAATTTAGTTAAATAAGTAAATTAAATAAAATAAAAAGGAAAAGTTATCATCTTTAACATTGTTTTCAACCGAAAATGGAAAGAAAAAGAAGCCATGGAAGAGCTTCAACATTTGGCCATCTCTCTTGCGCATGTAAGTCCCATTTTTGTCTCGTTTTTAATAATTTTTACGTTTTTGAGATTGTTGCAGCTTAATCTAGCTAGCCCGTATCTCCGATTTCAAAACTGTTAAAGTATTTGAATGTTGCCATTGTTGAATGCATGAGTATTTTGTTAGTTGATGATGGAAAATAAATCATTGTTGCTAGATGTACAAGTTTTGTAAAGTGAATTTTGTTAAAAATGTCAATTTTGGATTAAATTGTGAAATATGAAAATTTAGTGGTTGAATTTTAAAATAAATGAAAAATATGGGCTGATATGAGAATTGGTATTATTCGGCCAGCATGAAATTGTATTAAATTGAATGAATTGTGATTTTATGTGATAAGGATTAAATTGCAAAAATTTGAAATAATAGGGGCAAAAATGTAATTTTTCCAAAACATGTAAATTATGCTAAATTGAATGAAATGATGATTAAATAAGTAAATTTTGATATTATATAGATTGTGATAAAGGAGATTTGGATATAGAACGAGGGAAAATAAAGTATCGGATTAGTCGACCTAATTCGTCGTTACAGCGAACGAGGTAAGTTTGTATGTTTAATAAGCATTAAATTATATATGCTTAAATGCTTAATTAATATAATTATGGTAAATGTTATATTATTGAAATGAAATATGAATACTATTGAGTTCGATACTACGGAAATGATTAACAGAGATTCGATACAGTGAAAGTCCCGGTTGAACCTTAAGGATAGATAGGATAAAAATGTCATGACATTAGGGTTACTGAGATTACACGTAAGACCATATCTGAGATATGTCATTGATATGAGCCTTCGTGTAATACCATAACTAGGCTATTGGCATCAATAAGAGATTACATGTAAGACCATATTCGGGATATGGCATTGGTACGATACTATCTGTACAAGATTCCCGAGTATCTTTTAGTATTCCAAATGATTCAACGGGAAATGTTGACGAAACGTAGTTACAAGTGATGGCACGACTCAGTCAAGGTACTCGTGATAGAAATCGACAAGTGTTAAAAGTGAATTTCATATGATGAGTAAGTGGAAAATTATGAGAATTCATATGGTTTAATTAAATATATAAATGTGATGGCTATTGAGTTGAATATAGTTTATTTCTATTTACTTATGCTTATGTAAATGTGAATGAATTGATAAGAAGTATTCAAACCATATAAGTATTGAAATGAATCAACCTGTGAAATTTTTGGTTAACTATGTGAACGGATATATGTCATAAAGGTGGAATTATACAAGTTATATTATAGTATTTATAATGGCTTAAAATGTGTTTATTTGATGAGATGAGTTATTATCATACAAGCTTGCTAAGCTTTATAGTTTATTTTGCTTTTCTTTTATGTTTATAGTGATTCGAAGGTTTGCTCAGGTTGGAAGTCATCGGAGATCATATCACACTATCCAGCTATGGTTTGGTACCTAGAAGCTTTGCGATATTGGTTATATGGCATGTATAGGTTTTTTGGTTATTTGTTGAGTATAGGTAATTTTGGTGATTGATGCATATATGCTTGATATGTATTTAGCGATGAGATTTGGCCTGATAATGATGTAAGGTTTGATAAGTATAAGCTATGGTTACTTTAGCTTGGTTGTTGGAAGTGTTTTTGGCTATTTGAAATGGCATGATTAATAAAGTATATATATATTGTAACGCCCTGTACCCGAGACCGTCGCTGGAGTCGAATACGAGGTGTTAACAGACTTAATTCATTGCTTAAACAACTCAAACAATATAATTTTAGAAATTCCAGACAAGCTGGCTAACTGCGTCACAGTCGCTTAAAAATTCATATCTCGAGTTCTGATACTCAAAATCCAATTCCGTAAATTTTCCCTGAAACTAGACGCAAATATCTATTTACTAATTTTTTTCTAGAATTTTTGGCTAAGCCAATTAGTACATTTTATTAGTTAAAGTCTCTCCTGTTTCAGGGTTTGACTGCTCTGACCTCTGTGTATTACGAATCAGATATCTCTCTGTACAGAATTTCAATGACTATGAAGTTTGTTTCTCTTAAAACTATACTCAATAATAAATCTTTACATATAAATTATGACTTCTAATTATTTTTAAACAATTTATGGTGAATATCCAAAGTCAGAATAGGGGATCCAGAAATCGCTCTGGCCCTGTTTCACAAAAATTTAAACATTTCATAAAATATAACTCATATACCTGTTTTGTTTCTTCCATATGAAAATAGACTCATAATTATTCAATTCCATATTTTATTCATCATCTAATTATATCTCTACTATTTTTAATGATTTTTCAAATTCACGTCACTACTGCTGTCTGAATCTATTTTATGGTAAATTTTACCTATTTCATGGTTTCCATGGATTAACTAGCAATTTGACATACATAACACCAAATATGATCATAATTAGCCATTCCAATGGCTAATCATTACTAAGCATTTTTATACTACTCAATAACCATATCATAAGACCATATATACAAAATGATTATAACGCTATACATGCCATACTCAAAATATACAAGCCATTATGCCAAGATGGTATACGGATAGTGTGAGCGTGCCCCCGACCGTTCCCGATTTCCGAGCTAGCTTGTCAACACTACAAGGAATGAAAAGGAGGGAGTAAGCATAAATGCTTAGTAAGTTCACATGCAAATAGCAAGTAACATAACCATATAAGCAAACATAAAACATCATTTGCATAATCATCACCAAGACATTCATATCATATTTTCATTTATCATCTTACCATATTATTGTTATATCGATTTTTCAACCCGAGGGTTAAGTACATACCTGTTCAAAGTATCCATTTCACAACACTTACTAATACGTCCCTTTTATCTTGAGTATTCCTCTATTTGAGTAGAACTTTACCCGTTGAACACATCGGAATATAATTCGAATACATGGAAAGTTTGCACATAAGTGCCACATATGTAGCCAAGCTACTATGTAACCCGCCCATAAGCGAACTCAGAATCAACTCAACGAGCTCGGGCGTTCGCATCCATAAGTGAATCGGACTCAACTCAACGAGCTCGGATGCCTAGTTACATTTCACGAACTCGGACTCAACTCAACGAGTTCGGACATTCGCATCCATAAGTGAACTCGGACTCAACTCAACGAATTCGGATGCCCAAATATCCCAGTGACATGTCACTTGTATCCTAATCCATTCCTAAGGTTCAACGGGACCTTTTTCCCAATCATGTGTCTCAACCATCTTCTATAGAATACCGATACCGATACTCGGTAGTATTTCACATTTTCCAAGTATATCACATAATTTGACATATTATCAAACAATTATCACGAGTATAATATTTCATAATAATTATCATATCATTTAAATAACATAAAAACATTTAAAATAATAACTATGTTACCAACATTTACATATGAACTTACCTAGTATGCGAAAATAGCTACTTTTACCATTTCGTCCACAACTTGGTATTTTCCCCATTTTAGCCTGAATTTCAGTTTTCCTTGCCTATCATTTAAAATATAGTCTAATTAGGACTCACATTATTCAAATTGACCCAAAATCATATTTTGGAAAAATTACAATTTTGCCCCTAAACTTTTGCATATTTACACTTTTTCCCCAAAGCTCGTAAATTAAACTTCAGCCTATTTTCTTATGTTTTATGACATTCTGATCATTTTCCCTTCTATGGCAACATCAAATTCTCACTCTAACATGTACTTATGACTATTAGGTATTTTTACCGATTAAGCCCTTTTGCTCGTTTTCACTTAAACCGAAAGCAAAGACAAGTTGTCTAACATAATTTAAAACCTCATATTCTATCATAAAAAACACCAAAATACACAAATTTCACCTATGGGTATTTTTCCAAATATAAACCCTAGGTTAAATTATTGCTAGCATAAGCTAAATCGAGCTCACAGGGACTCTAAAAGCGTAAAGAACTTGAAAAACGAGGCTAGAATGGACTTACAATCGAGCTTGGAAGCTTGAAAAACCCTAGCCATGGTTTCTCCTTGCTATATTTGGCCATGGTGAAGAAGATGAGCAAAATTGGCTTTTAATTTTGTATTTTAATTCATTTTACCCCTAAATGACCAAAATGCCCTTACTACTAAACTTTCCAAAAATTCCATCCATATCCAATTTTTGTCCATAAACTTAGAAATTGGTAAAATTGTTATTTAAGACCTCCTAATTAATATTTCAAAACAATTTCATACTAGAAACTTCTAGAATGCAAGTTTTGCAAATTATTCGATTTAGTCCCTAATTTCAATTTAAGCACTTTAGGCATAGGATTTCATCACGAAATTTTTCACACAATCATGAAATCATATCATAAACATCAAAATAATTATAAAATAATTATTTTTATCTCGGATTTTGTGGTCACAAAACCACTATTCTGACTAGGCCCAAAATCAGGATATTACAACTCTCCCCCCCTTTAGGGATTTTCGTCCCCGAAAATCTTACCAGAAAAGTGGTCTTCACTTTTAATCTCATATTCGGTGCCGAAGAACTTTCACTTAGACTGTACCTTCAATACATCTCTTTAATTTCTCATATGATCTGAAAGCTTATAGTCTCAACTCTCAACTGTTCTTAAATTTTCAACCCTTCTCAGTTTCCCATGATATCATGACATAAAACCCGGATCTTAACTTGATTAATGGAGACCGGAATTCCAAGAAATCCAACAATCAAAGAGACACTGAATTTCCATGAATCGATGAGTAGGAATTCATTCAATCTGAGATATGATTTATAGATCTCGCCAAACATTTAACAATAGGATACATCACATTTTCTCTCTTTACGCCATGGAAATAATTACGATATGGCCTCAAGAATAATCCTTCTCATTTCAATCCCAATATCAACAACGACAAGGATAATTTTGATAGATCCCAATGCTTGGCTTTAACCTCTTTAACAACTCTGATTTTATGTAACATCGAATGCTCTAAACTATCACATTACCTCACCGTCTTGAAACACATCACAATTCATCATACCACAGACATTCTTGAAAGTCGGAAGTCTTTACTCAATGTAGACTAGTCTAGTTCGGACGCTTGGTTACCAATATTCTTATCTATCCGAATTTTGTCAACATGTAATAAACTTTTCAGCTTTCACAAAATGAAAACCTTATCATTCGTAGTGACTTTAACTAATATCAAACCTTTTCTAATAAATATACACTTCTCGTTCAGACTATTTACTCTTTTATCCGTACAAAATGAAATTCTATTATCGGACTTGGGAAAAATAATCACGAAATAATTGTCACATGAAATCTTTCAAATAGATAATTCACCATACCGATTGAAACTCGCGCTTTTATCACTTATGCCTTTACGATGTCAAATCCTTACACGAAATTAGAAAAAAACCCCAATACTAAAATCACCACATTGTCAAGATCAAATTAGAAGTATAGTCATATTTGACATGATTATCACGAAAGTGAAGAACGCACTTGAACACGAGTCATAATTGACAAATTATGGAACAAAGATAACAAGAAAACCGAATAAAGAAATCCAAAAGAGAAATCCAGAATAAAGAAATCCGAATAAAGAAACCCAAGATACGATACTATCTTTGGAGAATCGAAAACCAAACTCATAGAGAAAATACGGAATACCCCGATAATTCTTCAAAGAAAAAAAGTCCAAAAGAAAACATCATTTAATCCCACTAGAATCAAATATAGCAAGAACAATATATCTTCCCATACATATATATCGGATGAAGCATCAAGTAGAAGAAAGCAGAATCATAATATCATATGTATTCTCTCATCAATTCTTATCGAGACGAAATGAAATAGAATATCCGATGAAATAGAGCAATATAAATTATAATCGATCGGACTACCAATGCTTTCATCCAACACCAGGATTAAAAGACATTCCCATATAACAAGAATTTCTTGAGAAGATCAATAGCCATAGAAATATTTTCGAGAGCGGGTAAACACATAGAACATCTCAAAAGAGACTCATTAAATCTATCCGATCATAACTATCACACTCGGATAGTTCACATTTCAAATATCATTTCCCCAACTAGTTCTGCCGTCACAAATTTCATATTAAACGATTCACTAAAGAAAGGCGATTCTGAATAAATTTCGATTTACACTTTTCTCGACCTTGCACCTGAGTAATTCGGTTTACCAAGGAGAATTCCTTTTCTAACTGGAGCAGTGCATAATTCCAATAATCTTTATGTCAATCCAATACTTTACTGGCTCTGACTTTACTTATCAGCTCATTTTCAATCTCTGATCATACTTATAATTATTCTATCACTAAACTCTTTGGGTTCTCAATCGGAAACTTATTCAATACAAATCTCAAGAAATTCCATTATAAGTACCATTTCGGTAAGGGGGAGGGGTTGTAGGACCTCTGACTCGACTTTCTTATACATACACATATGACACAACTTCCATCATCATAACAACATCATCAAAATCATGTCATTCATTCATGTTGGCTTACACCAATTTTCCTATTGTCCCATTTAGACAATATGCTTATGCATACATTCTATGTTTTCTAGATAGCTTTACTTATCCATTCATTTAATTAAATTAAGTCATGCTCATGACATCATATAAGGCCAAACAAACATAGATATTTGCACCACAATCATAACTTCCATTTCGTGCATCATCATGTACATATCATTACAATCATATAATTCAGTCCAACAATTTAACATAGATAAGTTCATTTCATTATAATCCTTTATCTCATAAAAATTATATATCATTAGCATTCATCAACATTCGACGTCCAAATCAAAACAAGGACATTTTCATTCGTATCATAATATTATGACTTTTATTCATACCTCTACTACTTTCTATTTATTTCGTTCATCTTATCAAGTAAGCCATATACACTACATCATATGAGCATTAAGCAAATATGAATATTTATCACATATGTATCATAAACCTTTATTCATACTTTTCTGAAACGATACTTATCATAATCATAATTTTACTCAAATACCCTCAAATAACATTGAACATGGTCGGCGCAGCTCGGTTGGAGAGTACCTTGTCTAAATAAGACGGTACTCATACGTGTCGGAAGACATCACACTATCACAAATCAGTGGCATGTATAGCTAAACTTTTACACATGCTAGGTTAGTCCGAGAACCGACTAAACCTACTCTGATACCACCAAATGTAACGCCCCGTACCCGAGACCGTCGCTGGAGTCGAATACGAGGTGTTAACAGACTTAATTCATTGCTTAAATAGCTAAAACAATTTAATTTTAGAAATTCCAGACAAGCTGGCTAATTGCGTCACAGTCGCTTAAAAATTCATATCTCGAGTTCTGATTCTCAAAATCCAATTCCATAAATTTTCCCTGAAACTAGACTAATATATCTATTTACTATTTTTTTCTATAATTTTTGGCTGGGCCAATTAGTACAGTTTATTAGTTAAAGTCTCTCCTATTTTAGGGTTCGACTGCTCTAACCTCTATGTATTACGAATCAGATATCTCTCTGTATAGAATTTCAATGACTATGAAGTTTGTTTCTATTAAAACTAGACTCAATAAGAAATCTGTACATATAAATTAAAACTTCTAATTATTTTTATACAATTTATGGTGAATTTACAAAGTCAGAACAGGGGGTCCAAAAATCGCTCTAGACCTGTTTCACAAAAAATTAAACATCTCATAAAATATAACTCATATACCTATTTCGTTTCTTCCATATGAAAATAGACTCATAATTCTTCAATTCCATATTTTATTCATCATCTAATTATATCTCTACTATTTTTAATGATTTTTCAAATTCACGTCACTACTGCTGTCTGAATCTATTTTATGGTAAATTTTACCTATTTCATGGTTTCCATGGATTAACTAGCAATTTGACATACATAACACCAAATATGATCATAATTAGCCATTCCAATGGCTAATCATTACCAAGCATTTTTATACTACTCAATAACCATATCATAAGACCATATATACAAAATGATTATAATGTTATACATGCCATACTCAAAATATACAAGCCATTATGCCAAGATGATATACGGATAGTGTGAGCGTGCCTCCGGCCGTTCGATTCCGAGCTGGCTTGTCAACACTACAAGGAATGAAAAGGAGGAGTAAGCATAAATGCTTAGTAAGTTCACATGCAAATAGCAAGTAACATAACCATATAAGCAAACATAAAACATCATTTGCATAATCATCACCAAGACATTCATATCATATTTTCATTTATCATCTTACCATATTATTGTTATATCGATTTTTCAACCCGAGGGTTAAGTACATACCTGTTCAAAGTATCCATTTCACAACACTTACCAATACGTCCCTTTTATCTTGAGTATTCCTCCATTTGAGTAGAACTTTACCCGTTGAACACATCGGAATATAATTCGGATACATGGAAAGTTTGCACATAACTGCCACATATGTAGCCAAGCTACTATGTAACCCGCCCATAAGCGAACTCAGACTCAACTCAACGAGCTCGGGCGTTCGCATCCATAAGTGAACTCAGACTCAACTAACGAGCTCGGATGCCTAGTTACATTTCACGAACTCGGACTCAACTCAACGAGTTCGGACATTCGCATCCATAAGTGAACTCGGACTCAACTCAACGAGTTCGGATGCCCAAATATCCCAGTGACATGTCACTTGTATCCTAATCCATTCCTAAGGTTCAACGGGACCTTTTTCCCAATCATGTGTCTTAACCATCTTCTACGGAATACCGATACCGATACTCGGTAGTATTTCACATTTTCCAAGTATATCACATAATTTGACATATTATCAAACAATTATCATGAGTATAATATTTCATAATAATTATCATATCATTTAAATAACATAAAAACATTTAAAATAATAACTATGTTACCAACATTTACATATGAACTTACCTAGTATGCGAAAATGGCTACTTTTACCATTTCGTCCACAACTTAGTATTTTCCCCATTTTATCGAATTTCAGTTTTCCTTGCTCTATCATTTAAAATATAGTCTAATTAGGACTCACATTATTCAAATTGACCCAAAATCATATTTTGGAAAAATTACAATTTTGCCCCTAAACTTTTGCATATTTACACTTTTGCCCCAAAGCTCGTAAATTAAACTTCAGCCTATTTTCTTATGTTTTATGATATTCTGATCATTTTTTCCTTCTATGGCAACATCAAATTCTCACTCTAACATGTACTTATGACTATTAGGTATTTTTACCGATTAAGCCCTTTTGCTCGTTTTCACTTAAAACCGAGTAGCACAAGTTGTCTAACATAATTTAAAACCTCATATTATATCATAAAACACAAAAATACACAAATTTCACCTATGGGTATTTTTCCAAATATAAACCCTAGGTTAAATTATTGCTACCATAAGCTAAATCGAGCTACCGGGACTCTAAAAACGTAAAGAACTTGAAAAACAAGGCTAGAATGGACTTACAATCGAGCTTGGAAGCTTGAAAAACCCTAGCCATGGTTTCTCCTTGCTATATTCGGCCATGGTGAAGAAGATGAGCAAAAGTGGCTTTTAATGTTGTATTTTAATTCATTTTACCCCTAAATGACCAAAATGCCCTTACTACTAAACTTTCCAAAAATTCCATCCATATCCAATTTTTTTCCATAAACTTAGAAATTGGTAAAATTGCTATTTAAGACCTCCTAATTAATATTTCAAAATAATTTCATACTAGAACCTTCTAGAATGCACGTTTTGCAAATTATTCGATTTAGTCCCTAATTTCAATTTAAGCACTTTAGGCATAGGATTTCATCACGAAATTTTCACACAATCATGCAATCATATCATAAACATCAAAATAATTATAAAATAATTATTTCTATCTCGGATTTTGTGGTCACAAAACCACTATTTTGATAGGCCCAAAATCAGGATATTACATATATTCCCATGTGATATGGATTATTTTGGTAAGCTTAATGATGGTTTAAGATATACAAATGGTCATTTGGTATGTGATGTGTAGTATTTTGAGATGTACTTAGTTTTTTTTTTTGTTTTTGAATGCCAAATTGGTTAATAAAGTAGATTGATATAGTATATGTTATAAATGTGATTCTTGGCTTATGAATCTTGTTGATTAGTATGTGATTTAGTTAAGTAAATGATTTTGATATAAGGTTTAAATAGATTGGAATTGAAATGGTCTATAACATGATGATTTGAGATTGATTTGGCTGTTTAAATGTGTATGGAAATGGTACCATTTTATCTTATATAGGTACATTGAAATTAGGGTGGCAAATTGACATTGCAAATGGCCTATTTTTGTCTACAAGGGCAAAGATACAGGGGTGTGTCTCAGCCGTGTGTGACACACGGTCATGCTACACGGCCATATGTCCCTTGGTGTTAAAATTAAATTAAAGTCAGTATGCTCCACACGGTCTCACACATGGGCGTGTAACTTGGCCGTGTTGCATAAGTCAATAAACCCTACAGGTTTGGCACGGCCTAGTACACGGCCTAGCACACGGAGGTGTGTGGCCATTTCAAAGGGCACACGGGCTAGACATAAGGGTGTATGGTCGACCGTGTGACCCAAGTCAATATATATGCCCTGTTTCCACATGATCTAAGGCATGAGTGTGTCTGGAGCCGTGTAAGGCACACAGTCTATTCACACAGGCGTGTGACCCTTGTATGTTTGAAATTTTTCTAAGTTTCTAAAAATTTTATATGTTATTGGTTTAGTCCCAAACCATTTCTAAAGCATGTTTAAGGCCTTGTAGACCCATATAAGGGACAATGTGATTATGTGAAATGATTTATAAGAATGAATGCTTTATGTTTGAGTTATGTTTGTTATATATTGTAAATTGATTGATAATACCTCGTAATCCTATTCTGATAGTGAATACGGGTAAGGAGTGTTACATTTATTGGTATCAGAGCTACAGTTTAGTCGATTCTAGGACTAACATAGCATATTTGAGTCTAGCTATACATCCCATATAGAACCTGTGATAGTGTGATATCTCCCGACTCTAACGAAAATTATTTTCCTTAGACAGATATGCTTTCCAACCGAGCTAATTCTGGAAGTGCAGAACATGGTACTTAAATATTTGGGTGAAAATGTGTTTATAATGAGTTGAAATTCATAAAGGTGTGAATAAAGGTTCATAATATTATATTATTGATAAATGTTATATCATGTGCATGTATATGTGAGAGTTAAATTTGAGGCTTTACGACTCTCACCCCCTTTATCAGTATATTGTTACAATAAAATTCGTAAGATTTAGATTGAATAAGCTCACAAGTGTGGAATTATAGAGTTCCGTGATTGAAAGATTAATACTATGGTCAGATAAGAGAATGAATCAACAGTAAAGACAATACTAGAAGAGATATCGGATCGTTTTGAAGATTATTTGGATTATGCAAAGTCACTATTAAAGAAGAAGTTGACATCTATGAAACAAAATATTCAAGTATGACATCTAAAAAATGTATTAACTGGAAGTTCTACTTAATTGATTTCTATTAGTGATGGGAATAAAAGAGGAATCAATAATGATAGAATTAGACAATAAAATAATGTTTGAATTGTAAAGATATCTGAGTACAGCAGTATAGTCAAATAACTTATAATGATCTCTTCTGGATATTCTATGTGATCCATTATTCTTAGAGGTATATGTGGTTATTTATTTTCAAATGAAACTCTTATCGTATGAGAACACTAGCTAAACATACTGATAGACGAAAGCATTGTTGGTTTGTTTGGGTTATGATCGGCATTGCTCTATCTTTCCCTGGTATTTTATTCCATTGTGTTAATAGAAAAGTCGATGATAAAATCTATATAATGCTAGTATTCTATTTCTACCGGTTATTGTTTTGTTGAATATACATGAAGATTATATTGCTTCTGTCATAGTTGATTTCAGTGCTTATGAGTAATGTTTTCTTCTGGAATTTCTCTGGGATATCATTGAGATCTTTATCATTCTATATGGGTTATAATTTTCAGAAATTCTGTATAGTTCCATACCTTGAGATTTCGCTACCTCAATTTTATTATGATTCTATGTGATTATCTGCAAGAGATATTCTTTTGACTGTGATGAATATATCTATTATGATTACAATTTCTGCTTTAATCATGAAAGTACAGTGGTATTGTCATCAGATTTATAGAGGTTATGTTTCTGCATTTATTTTTGTTGAAACTATATTTGATTTTCTTTTGTGTTCAAAATGCATTATTAACAGCTGAGATATTATCTACTTATATGGTTGAGATGACAGGTAAATGGATGGATAGTCTGAATGAAGAATACATATTTTAGAAGACATGATATGGGATTATATCTATCGGAACGGTTCTATTTGAGAAATATTATTGTAAATTAAAATTGCTTCAATTGTTGAAGTTTTTATTTGTACAAAGATTGATTTGGTTTAATATATGTTAATCAAGTTATAAACAGTTGACAACACTGTTAACTTAAGTATCAGTTTTGGTTCAGCCTAAATCGGGTAAAGAGTTTATGATTTTAAGTCATGCGTCATTAAATGATTTGAAGTGTGTTTTAGTACAAGAATGTATAATGATGGCTTTAACCGTCGAAAGATTTTGAGTTAGTAACTGGTTATCATCCTAGACAAACAATTATAGTCACGGATATTTTGAACAAGAAATCTGTTTGCTTTACAAGCGATGAATACACGATTGATCTTATCGGATAATGGATAGATATTAGCTGAGTTAAAACCTAAATTGATGTTATTCCGCAATTTTGTGAAGCTCAAAAATGTATCAATGAATTGGAAGTTAAAAGATTTCAACGTGAATTGACTTCTAATTTAGAGCTTCAGATTGGGATCGATGATTATTTGTTGTTTCGAGACAGAGTTCGTGTACCGAGAAATCCAGAGATTATACAACAATTGTTGTATCTAGCTCACAGGGGTAATTATCTGTTCATTAGAAGAATACTAAGATATAAAATAATCTGAGACAATTTTACTGGTGAATGAGTATGAAACGTGATACTTCTGACTTGTATCCAAATGTCTGATTTATCAACCGATTAAAGTTGATTATCAAGTACCTTCAGGACTGTTACAGTCTGTGCTATTATCTAAGTATAGATGAAATAGAATTTCGTTGGATTTTGTAAAAAGATGTTATCTGAACTATTGTCGATTGTTGAAGAAGTCTGTACATTTTATCTCAGTACATATAATTTCTCTCTTGATAGACTAGCTAAGTTATACATTTCTGAAATTGTCAGTTGTTACAGATTGCCAGTCTCCATTATTTCAGATATTTATATTGTGTTTCTAAAGAAAACTACTGTAAACTTTGGGTATGAGGTTGCATTGTAACACCGCATTTCATTCTCCAACTGATGGATAATATGAGAAAGTGATTCAGATTCTCGAAGATATGATTTGCTACTATAATTTTAGAATGTGAAAGCAATTAAGAAAGACAAGTACTGTTTGAGCATATTAATAGTTATCATATGAGTACAAAGATGGCATTGTATGAAGTATGGTATGATTGCAATTACCGAACTCTGTTGTTATTGGATCGAACTTTGTGAGAAAAAGATTCACGGGATTGATTTCAGCAGAGAAATTGAAGAGAAAGTGAAAGAAATTCGTAACAGTTAGAAAGTAGTTTCAGATTGACAGAAAACATATGCAGACTTGATACGTAAAAGCATTGAATTTCAGTTAGTGAACTGAGTGTTTGTGAAAGTATTGCTTTGAAAATAGAATTTCCCGAATTAGTTATAAAGAGAAGTTGAGTTCCTGATTCATCAGGCCGCATGAGATTATTGAGAAAATAAAGCCAGTGGCTTATACAACTTACATTATTGTCAAATTTTGAGGAGATCCATAATGTGTTTCTTATATCTATGATGTGACGATTCAGATAAAACCCTTTGTATATAATATCTCTTTCAGAAGTTGAAATTCAGCTTGATATGACGTATAGAGAAGGATAGATCAGAATCTTAGCTCACGAAATTAAAGAGTTAAGAAATCTAAGGCTATGTGAGAAATTCATAAGGTTATAAGAAAGCAAATCTCTAATCTATTTTCTGATAAGATTTTCAGGGACGAAAATCACTAAGGGGGAGATGTGTAACAGCCCGTTTTTGGGTCAAATCAGAACAGTGATTTTGGGACCACAAATTCAAGGTCAAAATATTTATTTTATTTTTATTTTAATATTTACAGCATGATAGCATGTATGTGTGAAAATTTCGTGAAGAAATTTTATGGTTTAAATGGTCAATTTGAGATAAAGGACTAAATCGTGTAAAGTGTAAAACTTGTGTGCTAATAGTTTAATGCTCCTAATAACTATGGTTTATTAAATTAGAAGTCCTTAAGTTGTAATTAGACCATTGGTTGTCTAAATGGACATTTATGGGCTTATAATAAGTGTTTTAAGTTATTATTATTAAAGGTTAATTTAGTGATTTAGTTAAATAAGTAAATTAAATAAAATAAAAAGGCAAAGTTATCATCTTTAACATTGTTTTCAACTGAAAATAGACAGAAAAAGAAGCCATGGAAGAGGTTCAACATTCGGCCATCTCTCTTGTGCATGTAAGTCCCATTTTTGTCCCATTTTTAATAATTTCTACGTTTTTGAGATCGTTACAGCTTAATCTAGCTAGCCCGTATCTCCGATTTCAAAACTTTTTAAGTATTTGAATGTTGTCATTTTTGAATACATGAGTATTTTTTTAGTTGATGATGGAAAATAAATCATTGTTGTTAGATGTACAAGTTTTGTAAAGTGAATTTTGGTAAAAATGTCAATTTTGGATTAAATTGTGAAATATGAAAATTTAGTGGTTGAATTTTAAAATTATGAAAAATATAGGCTGATATGAGAATGGGTAATATTCGACCAGCATGAAATTGTATTAAATTGAATGAATTGTGATTTTATGTGACAAAGACTAAATTGCAAAAATGTGAAATAATAGGGGTAAAAATATAATTTTGTCAAAACGTGTAAATTGTGCTAAATTGAATGAAATGATGATTAAATAAGTAAATTTTGATATTATATAGATTGAGATAAATGAGCTTTGGATATAGAACGATGGAAAACAAAGTATCAGATTAGTCGACCTAATTTGTCATTATGGTGAACGAGGTAAGTTCGTATGTTTAATAATTATTAAATTATATATGTTTAAATGCTTAATTGATATAATTGTGGCTATATTGTTGAAATGAAATATGAATACTATTGAGTTCGATACTACAGAAATGACCGACAAAGATTCGATACAGTGAAAGTCCCGGTTGAACCTTAGGGATAGATAGGATACAAATGTCATGACATTAGGGT
This sequence comes from Gossypium longicalyx, assembly GCA_025698465.1. Classification (NCBI taxonomy): domain Eukaryota; kingdom Viridiplantae; phylum Streptophyta; class Magnoliopsida; order Malvales; family Malvaceae; genus Gossypium; species Gossypium longicalyx. The sequence goes on from CM046995.1 coordinate 53,623,407, forward strand.
TACTGAGATTACGTGTAAGACCATATCTGGGATCTAGCATCGATATGAGACTTCGTGTAAGACCATAGCTGGGCTATTGGCATCGATAAGAGATTACATGTGAGACTATATCCGGGATATGGCATTGGTACGGTACTGTGTGTACAAGATTCCTGAGTATCCTTTAGTATTTCAAATGGTTCAACGGGAAATGTTGACGAAACATGGTTACAAGTGATGGCACGACTCAGTCAAGGTACTCATGACAGAAATCGACAAGTAAGAGTTAAAAGTGAATTTCATATGACTAGTAAGTGGAAAATTATGAGAATTTATATGGTTCAATTGAATATATAAATGTGATGGCTATTGAGTTGAATATAGTTTATTTCTATTTGCTTATGCTTATGTAAATGTGAATGAATTGATAAGAAGTATTCAAACCATATAAGCATTGAAATGAATCAACTTGTGAAATTTTAGTTAACTATGTGAACGGATATATGTCATAAAGGTGGAATTATACAAGTTATATTATAGTATTTTTAATGGCTTAAAATGTGTTTATTTGATGAGATGAGTTATTATCATACGAGCTTACTAAGCTTTATTGCTTACTTTGTTTTTTTATGTTTATAATGATTCGGAGGTTCGCTCAGGTTGGAAGTCATCGGAGATCATATCACACTATCCAGCTATGGTTTGGTACCTATAAGCTTTGTGATATTGGTTGTATGGCAAGTATAGGTTTTGAGGTTATTTGTTGAGTATAGGTAATTTTGGTGATTGATGCATATATGCTTGATATGTATTTAGCCATGAGATTTGGCCTGATAATGATGTAAGGTTTGATAAGTATAAGCTATGGTTACTTTGGTTTGGTTGTTGGAAGTGTTTTTGGCTATTTGAAATGGCATGATTAATAAAGTATATATATATTCCCATATGATATGGATTATTTTGGTAAGCTTAATGATGGTTTAAGATATTCAAATGGCCATATGGTATGTGATGTGTAGTAGTTTGAGATGTACTTAGTTTTGGTTTGGTTTTTGAATGTCAAGTTGGTTAATAAAGTAGATTGATATAGTATACGTTATATATGTGAATCTTGGTTATGAATCTTGCTGATTAGTATGTGATTTAGTTAAGTAAATGATTGTGATATAAGCTTTGAATAGATTGGAATTGAAATGGTCTATAACGTGATGATTTGAGATTGATTTGGCTATTTAAATGTGTATGGAAATTGTACCATTTTGTCTTATATAAGTACATTGAAATTAGGGTGGCAAATTTGCTTTGCAAATGGCCTATTTTTGTCTACATGGGCAGAGACACGGGCGTGTATCTAAGCCGTTTGTGACACACGGTCATGGTACACGACCGTATGTCCCCTGGTGTTGAAATTAAATTGAATTCAGTATGCTCCACACGGTCTCACACACGGGCATGTAACTTGGCCGTGTTGTAACAACCCAATTTTGACCCTAGTCGGAACGGTGGTTTCAAGACCACGAATCCAAGTCAGAAAAATATTTTAAAATTATTTCCTGTGTTTATTTTGTGTGAATTTATATCTGTGAAATTTTCGTGATTTAATTTTATCATTTGAGTGTCCGATTATGTAAAAAAGGCTTAATCGCGTAAAATGAAAACTTGATAGTTTAATGTGTGAGGATCAAATTGTTAATGTCTTTATAATATGAAGCTTTTATGTTGTAATTAGGCCACTATTAAGTTAAATGGACGGCAATGAACATAGATTAAGTGATAGTATAAAATTATAACAAAGGTTAATTAGGTAATTAGATTAATTGTTATTATATGTTAAAATAAAACATAAAATAATGCCATTATCATCTTGGTTGGCCAAATATATCAAAGAAAGAAAAGAAAAAACACCAAGTTAGGTTTCAGTTAGAGTTGTGGCTAGATTAAGGTACGTTTTGCTTCGGTTTTTGATAATTTTTATGTTTTTGAGATCGTTGCTTCGAGTACTATCCGACCCATGCTTGAATTTTTTATTTTGATGAATATTTTGAGTTGTGCCATTGTTGAGAGCTTGTGATTTTTGTTGTTTGATGATGAAATATGAAAGATATGTTTTAGATTAACATGTTTTGTATTAGAGTTTTTGATGACTTTGAGTAATTAGGACTAAATTGCAAAAATAATAAATTGAGGGACTAAAATGTGAAATAAATGAAATGTGAAGATTTGGCTTTGCTATGTTGTGAGATTTTGCATATTTTGTGTTTTGTGCAATAGGGACTAAATTGTAAAAAATGTAAAATATTAGGGGTAAAAGTGTAATTTTCCCATTTGTGTGTTTTTGGATGAATTTGATTGGATATTTGATTTAATAAATTAAATTTATATTAATTTAGATCAAGAAAAGAGAAAATCAAATTTAAATCGGGGGAAAACTAAAGTTGTCGACTAGCCGATCCATACCAGTTTTTCATTGTCCGAGGTAAGTCTATAAGCAAATAGACGTGTTAAGTTGTAATTAAATAATAGATATATATGCTGTTATGAAATGTTGGATTTATATTTGTTATGGCCGAATATGAAAAGGCTTAACTACTACATTTCTGAATTCGTTTCGACCGAGTTACGACATCCGAGAGCCTTGTATGAACCTTAAGAATAGTTAGGATACATATGTCATGACATAGGATTCCGACTTATGTGTACGAGTAAGACCATGGCATCGATATGTGATTCTGATATATATGTGCGAGTAAAACCCTGTCTGGGACAGTGGCATCGATATGTGATTACATGAAAGACCATGTCTGGGACGTTGGCATTGTACGATATGTGTGATTATTTGAGTGTCCTATCCAATTCCGAATGGTTCATTAGGCAACGATAATTGTGATAGAATATGTAAAATGAGCTAATTGGCCAAGTATGAGCTAGCTTGTTACTTATTTGATTTAAGGTAAGTGAATAACTTGATTATTTCTTATAAATAACATTTGGTGCAAATGAAAGACATATGTGATTATAGTATGTATATTCGGCCAAATAAGTAATATATGTACAAGATGTTATATATTGAACCTCGAGTTGTGAATTTGAGCATATGTATATTTGGTCATTCAATGACATTTTGACTATGAAAATTAAATAACATTTGGTAAATTTGATTACTTGAGCATTCGGTCAAGGTGGAAAATTAAGTATGAAACATATTATATATGAAATTAGTAGTTTGAATTTAAGGAATGATAATGTTATTATAATTTTGTAGTTTCAAATAAATTGATTATATATTTTGGATCGTTTATTTGCTTATAACTTACTAAGCTATGATAGCTTATTGTGTGTGTATATGTTTTCCTTTGTTTTATAGATTTTGAAGTCAAGTTACGAGCTCGGGGATCATCGTCAAAGTCTATCACACTATCGACTAACTTCAGTATTTTATAAACTAAACTTTTGGAACTATGGCATGTATAGGCTGGGTTATATTTTGAAATAATTGATTTTGGGATGTGTATATATTTAAAAGCCATGCGAAAATGGCTTGTTCATTTGCTAAATATGGTTTATGTTTTGATTAAATGATGTGGTCAAAATTTTTGGATGTGTTTGGCATATTCGGTTATGATATATGTATGTGTATAGTTAGATGTGATTATTGCTTGTAGTGGTTGGTGAAAGGTGAATGGCTTTTGAATTTGATCATATGAAATGTGGTATAAATATTGTTTGTTTTGAGTGAAGTTTATATATATATATATATATATTTTGATATTGAAATGTGAATTGGATTATAAGTGTATTTGATTTGATATGTTTAGAAAGGTGTATCACTTATTGTGATTAACACTTGTATATAGATTGGTGATTCGGTTTGTTTATTGAAATGGTATAGATTTTGATAAATATTTGGTTAACTTATATATATGATTTATAAATTTAAAAGTTGATTTGGTCAAGTTATGTACAATGTTATAAGTATATATCATGAATGTTGGTATTCGGCAATTGGTATAAAAATTTGATTATTATTTGTCATGTGATATTTGCTAATTGAATAATAGAAATTGGTTCAGTAAAGAAATGGTCATTAAATGAAACCTACGTATTAGGCATGATCATTTTTGGTTAAAGCCTTATAAAATGATCATAAGAATAGTAGATTATTTATGTTTGAAATGGAAAATTTGACATTTCTTGTAATTAAAATTTACAAGCCAAATGAAGTAGGGAAAACATGGTATGTATCTTGAGTATGTATGCCTTATAATTTTCATGTATGAAATCCTTGATTGAATAAATTGCATTGTATTTGTTTTTGGCTTAATAATGAAATGCCTTGTATAGGAAAGCATATGGTAATCGGCTAATGATTATAAAAGTGACCAAATGAATAGTGATTTTAGTATTATATGGTTTTAATGCTTGCATGCAAATTTGGTTTTTGTGCTCTTTAATATTTCATGCTTATAATAATTGATTTAGTCATTATTTTATAAAGACTTTGACATGCGCATATGATTTCTGTCAAAATGATATAGTTGACATTATTTGTTTACTATTTAATATTAGATACAAGTTGATTAATATGTTGTAAATTATTCGTAAAAAGCTTAAATTGATTATTTAAGTTTATATTTGATTTGAATTGGAATTATGATGTGAGCATGTTTGTGATTGCCTAAAAGCTATGTCTCTTCTGGTAATACCTCGTAACCCATTCCGGCGATGGATATGGGTTAGGGTGTTACACATGTTGCATAAGTTAGTAAACCCTACAGGTTTGGCACGGCCTAGTACACAGCCTGGCACACGGGCGTGTGTGGCTATTTCGAAGGGCACACAGGCTAGACACACAGGCGTGTGGTCGGCCGTGTGACCCAAGTCAGTATATACACCCTGTTTCCACACGGCCTGAGACACGGGTGTGTCTGGAGCCGTGTGAGGCACATGATCTGTTCACACGGGTGTGTGACCTTTGTATGTTTGAAATTTTTCTAAGTTTCCAAAAATTTTATATGTTATCGGTTTAGTCCCATACCATTTCTAAAGCATGTCAAGCCCTTGTAGGCCCATATAAGGGACAATGTGATTATGTGAAATGATTTATGAGAATGAATGCTTTATGTTTGAGTTATATTTGTTATATATTGTGAATTGATCGGTAATACCTTGTAACCCTCTTCTGATAGTGAATATGGATAAGGAGTGTTACATCCTCTCCCATATTTAGCCTCAAAAGCTTTGTTAAAAGCACTCTTTAGTCGGCTACCTTCTAAACCCTTAGCAAAAGAAACTTCAATCAGAATGGAGAAGTGCTTCAGTCAGAATAGATCCGAAAGGTTGCTGAACTGAGCAGAGTTGAGCACATCAGTCAGAATAGATCTAAAAGGCTACTGAACTGAGCAAACTCTTTCCTCTTTTCATTTATTTTAAACATGTTTGCTTTGTGTTTTATGTTTTTGACATCAACTATGAAGTTTTAATTCCTATATGCTAGGATGATTATATTAATTTAATGAAATTTATTTAATGCATGTTAACATGTTTTGTACCTCAATCAATTATGTTTTCAATTAATATCGTGATGCATTTCATTCATTTGTGATTGGGTGCACCCAGATTAGCTGAGTGATCCTAACCAGACGATGGCTAGTAGATGTATAATTGAAAAGTGCAATGCTTAATTTAGGTCATTATAACTAACTAAGTTAAAGTTTATAATATCTTTAGTTGGCTCTATTATCTTGCATTGTTTTTAGATTTATGTAATTAAACTGCTGCAAACATAAAGGTCCCTATAACCTTGCATAAATGCTAAGAAACCCTTAGTCTAATATGATCAGTAACATGCATATTTAACTAAGTAAAGGATCCGAGAGGACTTAATTTGGTTTCTAAACTCATAAGATATCAAGTTGCCAAGGAAGCAATTCTGAACATGTTAGCATGATGAAAGTAAGTTGATTTGATTAATATAATTATCGTAGCCCATTTAATATTGATTATTTTTGTTGCTAAAGCCTTCATTCATACACTTAGGTAAATTGCATTAGGAATCACTCTTGGATTTAATTAATCTAATCATCACTATCCAAATTTTTTTTTTTTACATCAAATTTTTAATTAAAATTTTACAATTAATTGTTTAAGCTTATACAATCCCTGTGGAGATGATAACTCATTTTTACTTACTTATTACTTGAACGACTATGTACACTTGCATAAACACGTTACAATTCGTTACAATGTTTAGGGTGTGATTTCCTTAAATCCTAAGTTAAGTCACTGACCATGTGTATTCAACTCATGTGCTTTGATATAAGTGGAGGCTTATGCTCTAAAAATGATCAAGCCCATAGCCGGTATGTAGGGTATATGACTTGTGTATGGCATGACTTTAATAGCAACAGTAGAATTCATAGCTCAATTAAAGAGTTAATGATATCATCTCATTTGCATTGTGAGAATTGATCAATATGGAACTGGCGACAAGTTGCTCATTCTCGATCGAGCAATTTATCACATTCATTTATTGACTGTGATCATATTAATCATTAAGAAGACACAAAAGTGACAGTGAGAGAAAGACCTTGCATGGGGGTCGTATATAGTTGAAACATTAGTAAGCTATCTATAATGGGGACTCTAATGAAAATTCCATGATCTTTTAAGTAATTGTTACTGCTGGTTCGAGAAGGAAAATCGAAATAAAAGCTCCAGGTCGAGGTAAAGTTGGGTCTCTAGTGAGTCTCTAGACCCAACTCCTACACATTATTTTAGATGATTCTTTGTATTGTTGATGTCTACGTAGTTGTGCATATCTTCTTAAGGATTCGTTGTATGCATGTGTGTGTGAGAGTTTCCTGTGAAGCATCTGTATGTATGTAATGAAGTGTATGATGTACTACATGAATATGACAATGACTGGTAAACATGCACGGGAAATTATGTGTTGGGAAGTATGATTCTGTTATGGGTATGAGTGAAATCTATGTAAATGTTTCTATTATGTTAACTGAATGGTGCATGACAATGTATAGTTGGCGATAAGGGGGTTCGGGTGGAGTGTCGAGAAAATATGTGATATGATAATGGGTCTTATGGTGGTGTTTTGATGACGTCCACCAGGACAATAAACACGAAGGCCTATATGATGAAACTTTAGTTTAACTGGACCGTAAACATGAGGTCTTCCGAGATAGTAAATGTAAAACCCTTTAACCCTAAACTGTCACCAGAATAGGGTTACGAGGCATTACCGAAATTATACACTAGCATTTATACAAAACCAAGTCATAAATTTGCATTCCAAATCAAAACTTTTCAAATTTCACCATAAAGTCCCTAATATGGGCCTACGGGGCCCATTATATGCTTTAGAAATGATTTGGAACTAAACCATTAACTTTGGAAAACTTTGAGAAATTTTTCTTGAAGTTAGGGGCACACACCCGTGTGGCTCCCAAGGCCGTGTGGCAAGCCGATGGGCAATTCTGACTTGCAATTTCTTAAGCATCAAAGGGGCACATGGCCTGGGCACACGCCCATGTGGCTAGGCCGTGTGGTAAACTTATTTTCATCATTTTTAAGCCATTTTAACATGATTTTGTCACACGACCATGCTTGAAACCGGTGTTCTTCACACGGCAGTGTCCTTTGCCTGTGTACTATCCTGACTACACATTTAAGGATGCAGGGGACACATGGTCTATCAACATGCTCGTGTGCAAGCCGCGTGTCTCACACGATCTGATCACACGCCCGTGTGACATTCTGTGTGGACTCAAATGAACCTTATAGTTCAAATTTACCAACCCTGCACACCTTGAATAGCAAGCAGTTTAAAATTCAATCTTTCAACCAGTCCAAAACATGATTAAACATATCTAATACACACTAAAACCACTAGTATAACGATTTAGCTCACACATTTTCAATAAATATGTAACATAGAATTTCCAAGCATTATACTTAAATACCATCCAAATCATTACAAAATAAACTATATAAGTGACTATTTTATAAACATAAAATTTTTCTTATATATATTAACCTATATCATCCTTACACTAGTAATAATCATACTCAAAATAACATTAAGACAACCTAGGTACATGCCATTTCACAAGACAAGATACATCACCAACTATTTGAGTTCAGGCTTGTCCTAGATGCTGTAGTTGTACCTAGCCTAAGCACGGAACAAACAGTACGTTGAATATGCACTTAGTGATATTTCTATGAACCAACACTTAAACAAATATTAACACCAAAATGCATTGAGCTACTTAATTCAAATCTGATGGCAGTAGTTATATTCAAAGTTCTTTTTTAATAAAACATTCAGTTCAATGATGTCGATCGATAACGATCGATTTTCGATGACGATGATGTACGATCATTCAATAGTTTAGTACATTAATTTACCCCTATTAACATAACTCGGACCTGGACGGATACACGGATCCAACCCACACACCGGAATAGCACATAGTGCTCATAGACAAAAAGCCGAACGATATGATGTATGGTGCAGAGTACCTCATCGAGAATAAATTCAAAAGCGATGCTTGATGGCGACACGAAGTGTCTCATCGACCAATGGTCGGTATATCCCTGAACACTTCCAATCCGATGGCATGCCAACTATATCCATCTAGCTCGTATTTGTTAATAGGGTATTCAAATCATTTCATTTTAATACGTAAACGATTCTGATTTCCATCACATCATTCATCATACATATTGACTAATTAAAAATAGCAATTACATTTACTAAATTATTAAGCATGGTTTATAGAAATACAAACCGATAATTCTTCGACTTATTCCTTGTTCACTTTCTCTTTCCCCTTCTTTGAAGATGTTTCTGACACTACGTTAGCTATGAGAAATTAAACAATTTAAAAATTATCAATATACTATATCACATCACACATTTCAATTCTACACAATTTTTGCTCAAATTCCAATTTAGTCCTATCACCGTAACCATTCCCTCTCTTCAAAATAAATCTTATATTTTCATTCGATTATCACTTTAAACTATTCAAACTCTTAAATTTTTACAACATAAAACATTAATTATAAAATCCTCTCAGTTCAATCCCTACTATTTCAAAACATATATTTTCTTTTACAATTTAATCCTTTTCCACTTCTAACTTGAATTTCCATCAAATTAACACTTAATTTTTCCATTTATTCAACTTAATCAACATCTAAAAATTTAATAACTTTCTAGATTTCAACATAACTCAAATAGTATTCTTCTTAGGATTCCATAGACACCAAAATTACAAGAAAAGGGATTAAATTGACTTACCACTTAAAGCTTGAACCTTATAACTACAAATTTCCTTTTTCTTTTCTTTCCCTCAATTTTTCGTTACTTCTTTGTTCTGTTTCCTACTTTTGTTTCATTATTCTTTTTATTATTTCTTTTGTTTATTTTACTTTATATTATTATATTATATTTTTAATTATAATTATTATTTCTTAAATAATAAGCAAATACATATATATACATACATTTGTACCAATTAAAATAATACACATGTATTTATACTTACCACACACTTGTCACATAAGGCTTATTTGCTAATTTAATTCCTTGACCTTTCTATAGTTTATAATTAAACTTTCACACTGTATTCAATTTAATCCTTATACCTAATTAACCTTAATTAAGCTAAATTTACTTAATTAAAATCTAATTAACCTCTCACTACTAACTTCGTAAATATTTCTAATAAATATTTACGAATTCATTTTGCGGAAATAATGAGCCGAAAATTTAATTTTTTCAATACTCGTAAACTTTGGGTCGTTACATTTCTCCCCCGTAATAAATTTCGTCCTCGAAATTTACCTGATAAGAGATGGGGGTACTGTGATCTCATTGTATCCTCTGGTTCCCATGTTGCTTCTTCAATGTCATGACTTTTCCACAACACTTTTACTAAGGAAACTCGTTTATTACGTAATTCATTTACCTTACGTGCCAGTATTTTAACCGGTTCTTCTTCATATGATAAATCAGGTCGAATCTCTATATCTTCAGTTGAAATCACATGAAAAGGATCAGATCTGTATCTTCTTAACATAGAAACATGGAAAACATCATGAATCTTCTGTAATTCAGGAGGCAGAGCTAAACGATATGCCACCGATCCAATTCTTTTTATAATCTCATATGGTCCAATGCATCGTGGACTCAATTTACCCTTCTGACCAAATCTCAAGATTTTCTTCCAAGGAGAGACTTTAAGAAATACTTTGTCTCTAACTGAGTACTCTATATCTCGACATTTTAGATCTACATATAATTTCTGCTTGTCAAAAGCTGCCTTTAATCTTTCTTGAATCTTTTTAACAGTACTTTCTATTTCTTGAATCAACTCTGGACCAACCACTTTCCTTTCATGTAATTCCATCCAACACACTAGTGATCGACATCTTCGACCATATAAAGCTTCATATGGTGCCATTTGAATACAACCTGATGGTAAATATACAAACTCAGCTAATGGTAAATAATGTTCCCAACCTGATTCAAAATCAATGATACAAGCTCGGAGCATGTCTTCTAAAATCTGAATGAGTCGTTCTGACTGTCAATCAGTCTGTGGATGAAAAGCTGTACTAAAATGAAGTCGAGTACCGAGAGACTCATGCAACTGTTTCCAGAACCTTGATGTAAACCGTGGATTCTGGTCGAAAATTATTAATACAGGAATACCATTTAATCTCACGATTTCCCAGATATAAGTTTCTGCCAACTTTTGAAGTGACCAATCCGTTCTGACTGCTATAAAATGAGCTGACTTTGTGAGCTGATCAATAATCACCCAAATATCATTTTTCTTACTTGTTGGCAATGGTAACCCAAGTTCTTCTAGTACCTCCTCTAGTAACTAGACCGCTTCGGCCTGACCCTCGGCCTCTGAAAGCAGATTTAGATCTTTGTGATACCGTTGGTGCTGCCTTACCAATCTTCGGATAGTCCTTTACAAAATGATCAATGGATCCACATTGGAAACAACCCCCAGTTAATCTTCTACATTCATCCCTATGTCTGTTCTCGCAGTGTTCACATTCTGGAATTTCAGTATTCTGATTTGGAATTTTAACACTACCAGTAGATACAATTGTCTATTTTCTTCGACTTATATCACCTATTTCTGATCTAGTACTAAATCTCTAATTATCTCGAGATTCCTTTGACCGTTTAGGTTGTGGGCTTGAACTAGCAGTTCTAGGACATTTTTCAGTTGAACGAGCAGCTTTAGACTTCTTATTTTTCCCTAGTACCTGTTCAATCATCTTAGCTCTGTCCATAAGATCTGTAAATTCAGTAATTCTAAGTGGCATCAACTGTAGTTTAAATTCATCATTCAACCCTTTCAAAAATCGTTTACATCTGTCAGCTTCAGTCGGTACAAATTCAGTTGCATATCGACTTAGTCTCAAAAATTTCCATTCATAATCTACTACAGACATTTCGCCTTGTTTCAGTGTCAAAAACTCTTGTTTTCTATCTGCCATATACATTTCCCCCAAATACTTTTTCTGAAATTCTCTTTGAAAGAATTCCCAACTTATTTGCTCTTCTGATACACTTTGAATTACTATCTCCCACCATACATATGCTTCTTCTTATAGTAAAGAAACGACACATGTTAAACTTTCTTGTGGGGTACATTCGAGTTGCTTCAAAATTCTCTTTGTAGTTGCCAACCAATTTTTGGCTTTTGACGGATCATCTCCCTTCGAACCCAAAAATTCAGTAGCTCCATATTTACGTAATTCTTTAATCAGGGCTCATCAAGTAGTAGAAGTAATAGTCGTTTTTAGGTATGGTTCCCACTGCTCTTTGAAGAGCATTAGCTATTACTCTGAGTAATTCTGTATTATCTTTTTCACTAGTACCACCCCTTCTAGTATTTAACGGTTGATTACCTATCTGGTTTACACTTGGAGTTGCAGACTTTGATTCATTCATATCATACGGTTCATTATCTTCACTATACATTTCTTGGTCAGTTTCTTCAATTCTTTCATCAGACATCTTTAACACTATAAACAAGAAACAATTCAATTAATATATATAATTCAGCATCCAATCCTGACTCAAATTTAATTCAATAATGGCATGTACCTCTAGACTCAATTTCAAGCTCAATTTAGTCCTAGAATCAACTAAACCTGAGTAGTTCTGATACCACTAAATGTAACACCCCTAACCCCAAACTATCACCAGAATAGGGTTACGAGGCATTACCAGACTTATACACTAGCATTTATACAAAACCGAGTCATAAATTTGCATTCCAAATCAAAACTTTTCAAATTTCACCATAAAGTCTCTAATATTGGCCTACGGGGCCCATTATATGCTTTAGAAATGATTTGGAACTAAACCGGTAACTTTGGAAAACTTTAAGAAATTTTTCTTGAAGTTAGGGGCACACGCCCATATGGCCAGCCCGTGTGGCTCCCATGGCCGTGTGGCAAGCCCGTAGGCAATTCGGACTTGCAATTTCTTAAGAATCAAAGGGGCACACGGCTTGGGCACATGCCCACGTGGCTAGGCTATGTGGTAAATTGATTTTTCACCATTTTTAAGCTATTTTCACATGATTTTGTCACACGACCAAGCTTGAAACCTGTGTTCTTCACACGACCAAGACACACAGCCGTGTCCTTTGCCTATGTACTATCCTTACTACACATTTAAGAATGTAGGGGACACACAGTCTATCAACATGCATGTGTGCAAGCCGTGTGTCTCACACGGTCTGATCACACACATGTGTGACATGTCGTGTGGACTCAAATAAACCTTATAGTTCAAATTTACCAACCCTGCACACCTTGAATAGCAAGCAGTTTAAAATTCAATCTTTCAACCAGTCCAAAACATGATTAAACATATCTAATACACACTAAAACCACTAGTATAACGATTTAGCTCACACATTTTCAATAAATATGTAACATAGAATTTCCAAGCATTATACTTAAATACCATCCAAATCATTACAAAATAAACTACATAAGTGACTATTTTATAAACATAAAATTTTGCTTATATAGATTAACCTTTATCATCCTTACACTAGTAACATTCATACTCAAAATAACATTAAGACAACCTAGGTACATGCCATTTCACAAGACAAGATACATCACCAACTATTTGAGTTTGGGCTTGGCTTGGATGTTGTAGTTGTACCTAACCTAAGCACGGAACAAACCGTACCCTGAGTAAGCACTCAATGGTATTTCTATAAACCAACACTTAAACAAATATTAACACCAAAATGCATTGAGCTACTTAATTCAAATCTGATAGCAGTAGTTATATTCAAAGTTCTTTTTCAATAAAACATTCAGTTCAATGATGTCAATCAGTAACAGTCGATTTTCATTACAGTGGCACAGTCATTCAATAGTTCAGTACATTAATTTACCCTTATTAACATAACTCAGACCTGGACAGATACACGGATCCAACCCACACACTGGAATAGCACATAGTGCTCATCGGCCAAAGTCGGAACAGTAATAGTATGGTATAGAGTACCTCATCAGAATAAATCTGAAACAGTAACAGTAAGCGACACATAAGTGTCTCATCGACCAATGGTTGGTATATCTCTGAACACTTCCAATCCTATGGCATGCCAACTATATCCATCTAGCCTGACACTGTTAATAGGGTATTCAAATCATTTCATTTTAATACAGAAACAGTAACAGTTTCCATCACATCATTCATCATACATATTAACTAATTAAAAATAGTAATTACATTTACTAAATTATTAAGCATGGTTTATAGAAATACAAACAGATAATTCTTCGACTTATTCCTCGTTCACTTTCTCTTTCCCCTTCTTTGACGATGTTTCTGACACTACATTAGCTACGAGAAATTAAACAATTTAAAAATTGTCAATATACTATATCACATTACACATTTCAATTTCTACACAACTTTTGCTTAAATTGCAATTTAGTCCTATCACCCTAACCATTCTTTCTCTTCAAAATAAATCCTATATTTTCATTCAATTATCACTTTAAACTATTCCAACTCTTAAATTTTTACAGCATAAAACATTAATTATAGAATCCTTTCAATTCAATCCCTACTATTACAAAACTTATATTTTCTTTTACAGTTTAATCCTTTTCCACTTCTAACTTGAATTTCCATCAAATTAACACTTAATTCTTTCATTTATTCAACTTAATCAACATTTAAAAATTTAATAACTTTCTAAATTTCAACATAACTCAAATAGTATTTCTTCCTAGGATTCCATAGACACCAAAATTACAAGAAAAGGGATTAAATTGACTTACCACTTAAAGCTTGAATCTTAAAACTCTAAATTTCCTTTTTCTTTTCTTTCCCTCAATTTTTCGTTACTTCTCTGTTCTATTTCTTACTTTTGTTTCTTTATTCTTTTTATTATTTCTTTTGTTTATTTTACTTTATATTATTATATTAAATTTTTAATTATAATTATTATTTCTTATATAATAAGCAAATATATATATACATACATTTTTACCAATTAAAATAATACACATGTATTTATACTTACCACACACTTGTCAAATAAAGCTTATTTGCTAATTTAGTCCCTTGAATTTTCTATAGTTTATAATTAAACTTTCACACTTTATTCAATTTAATCTTTATACCTAATTAACCTTAATTAAGGTAAATTTACTTAATTAAAATCTAATTAACCTCTCACTACTAACTTCGTAAATATTTCTAATAAATATTTAGGAATTCATTTTGCAGAAATAATGAGCCAAAAATTCAATTTTTCAATACCCGTAAACTTTGGGTCGGTACAGTAAACACAAGAAAAGGCCAGTGTGGTAGATATGTGGAAAAAGCATGGCCATGTCACATTATGGGAAAACCTTAAGCGACGCTGACTCTAGACAAATCTATATCATCAAATATGATTGTTGGTGTGATGCATTGGTGGCAAACCATATCGAGCTTTTGTGGTGAGTTATCTGTAAAGCCTTTATGGTGAGTTATCTGTAAAGCCTCCATGGCGAGTTATTTGTAAAGCCATATTTTCAAACATGATAATTGGTGTAGTGCCTTGGTGGCAAACCATATCAAGCTTCTGTGGCGAGTTATCTGTAAAGCCTTTGTGGCGAGTTATCTTTAAAGCCCCTCTAGCGAGTTCTTTGTAAAGCCTTTATGGCAAGTTATTAGTAAGGCCCTTGTGGTGAGTTATTTGAAAAGCCTATCTGGCGTATTATTTGGGAAACCTTGGTGGCGAGATATGGGTATGCCTTTGAGGCATTTTCTGAAAGAATTATCGATAGTGTACTCAATTGATGAATTTGCCATAATAACCTGATAGGATGGAGACCTTGGTATATCTGTAATTATGGGTGGTGTAAGCGTTCACCAAACTTGGAAGATTTCACATTATGTCTCGAATTCATATGAGTTTCTGTTGGATGATCTAAAATATTGCACTTATCAGACCAAGTACATCTAAATGGATTGACTTGAAGTTATGGTATGACTAGCGTTCTTACAGCCTACCATAGCCAATATAAGAATTCACCAAGAGTGGTATCCCTATGTATATCATTCTGAGGAATGTATCTAACTTCTATCTTTAAAGAGATTTTGAAATAAGATCTACAATAAAGTGTGAAGTCTGTAATCCCCAATTGAGAGGAATGTGCATAAGGGGGTCAAGTGCAGAGGTTGGCATATGACTATTCACCAAGAATCAGAAAAGTATCTGCCAAAGTCTGAAAGGAAGTCAAGAACTCTTAAGTCAAGGGAATCAACAACATCGTTTAAAGGTAATATTGGTTGAGACTCACTAAGTTTCGTTGAACTTACAAACGTCTATTTGTAATTTAGGTTCTTAGAATTGAACCAATACGCTAGGAGGGACCAAGCCAGGAATGCACCAAGGCTGTAGTTCTAAGAGCGATATTATGCATACAAATGGGCACTTTTGGAAATTTTACAAATATTACTCTACGCCATGATAAATTCTGGTTTAAACAAAGATTTAAGTTGTAATGTCTTCTATTGTTTTTCAGAATCTACTGTAATTAATAAATGTTTCCTTCAAATATTTTGACTTAGAAAAGAATATAAATAAATAATAAGTATATTCACTATGGTTTTCGATAGTTGAAAATTTTTCATTAAGTATTTAAGTATTATGGTATCCTATATCTAGATTCGATAAATCGAATCGAGTATAAGGTGTTACAATACAAATATAAATGGTTTTTTGCACCATATCGTGGGGTATGATGTTGGAGCCATTTTTGGTTCGTGGATTTAACCCCAGTTTGCTACCCATTCCCATTTTTGTTGCCTACTACTTTGTTATGCGGTAGTGGGTGTATGTGCGATAGTAGGATGGTGGTTTTTATGGGGAACCACCACTATAAATACCACCCAAGCATAAGGTCCCTAAGAACAAAAAACATTTTCTGAAAACAATTTCATTTAGTGAGATTTTCGAGTGCTTAGGAGACCTTGGCAATTTTTTTGTTTTCCAATTTTTGTGTTTTCATATAGCTAAATACAACATCCTCATTGGTTGTTTGATGTGCTTAACAAGTGGTTACAACATCTAGATTTTAACATTTGATTCGGACAATGGTCAGAGGTATTTATGTTCGATTTTTTTGCTACTTACATTTTGTTTAAACTGTGATTTGTGCTCACATCTGGTATCAGAGCCAAGTTAATCTCTACCTTGTCCAGATTTAAAATTTTGTCAATTTCTCAAAATAACGTTTGAATTATTTTTAAACACTTTTTGAAAATTTTTATTGCAAACTTTTTTGCAAAATCGTGGGATTTTATTAATGTGAAATTTCTAAAATTAATTTTGTTATAAATAATTTAGTGAAAAAATTTAGAAATTTTTTGTTTGAATATTTTTTCTGTGCCTGAAGTAAATGGTTATATGTGAATTATCTAGTTATTAGTTATATACATTTTTAGGTGCATAAATTTTTATAAGTCCATATATGGATTGAAACAAGCCTCCCGAAAATGGTATTTAAAGTTCCATGAAGTTGTATCTTCGTTTGGTTTTGTTGAAAATTTCATGGATCAATGCATATACCAGAAGGTCAGTGAGAGTAAAATTTGTTTCCTTATTCTATATGTGGACGGCATTTTACTTGTAACAAATAACAGGGATATGCTACATGAGGTGAAATAATTTTTTTCTAAAAATTTTGATATGAAATATATGGGTGATGCGTCTTATGCCATTGGCATTATGTAACATTCCTAACCCGTATCCGTCACTGGAATAGGGTTACGGAATATTACCAAAAACTTTTAACTTAAAACATTCGATTACAATCATTTATAAAACATATCATATTCCATTCAAATACATGCATAACGTTCATTTTTCGAGCCTTCGAGGCCTTAGAAATACTTTAGAAATGATTCGAAACTAAATCAAAAACATTTAGAACTTCATGGAAAAAGATAAAAAAAATTCATACTGCAAGGGTCATACGGCCGTGTGACTCATACAGTTGAGACACACGCCTTGGTCTCAGGCTGTTTGGGCATTCGAAGTAGGGACACAAGGCTATGTCCCAGCCCGTGTTTGTGCCCGTGTAACTCTCTGACTTGGTTCACACGACCAAGCCACATGCCTATGTGACAAGCCGTGTAACTCTCGAAATGCAACCTTTAGAAACGTACAGGGGACACACGGCCGTGTCGCATGACCGTGTGTCACACACGGCTAAGACACATGCCCGTGTCTTAAGCTGTGTGGATAAGAAATAGGTCAATTTCAAGCCATTTCTTTCACCCAAAACATGATCATATAAACAAGCCATTTGCACTTACATTCAAGCATTCAAAATATACCTAAAACATGCATAATCATGCTAGATCATTATGGTATTTGTTCATACAATCAATATGCCCAAAAGGCACCTCAATCACAACAACCAAACATGTTTAAACTTTTGCATAGTTTAGCCATTAACCATCTATATTTTTATAATATAATTTCCTTATCAAACTTACCACAATGATTACATACCAAAATTCACACTTAAATGTACCAATTTGACCATTCAAAACATATCATCACTAAACCATTCCAACATTAGCCAAAAAGCACCAAAATGCCAAAATGTCATCAATCATAAAAAAGCACATATATACATGCCAACATGACAATTAGTTCATCAACCAAAATACCATAATTACAAGCCAAACATAATGGCGATTTCATCAAGTACCAAAACACCTATACATGTGAATTTTTAACCAATTTTCAATTAACTTGTTTCCATATAAAAAACATGTCAAAATGACCTTACCATTTGGACCACTTCTCACATGCATCAAAACCATTTAAATGTTACCAATCTAGCCATTTCCAAATGGTCTCAACAACCATCATCTATACATACCAATTTAATGTCCAAATGGTCATTATTCAACCAAACATATTTTATTAAATTCTATATCAAAACATGCCATAAATGATCATTTTGCAACCATGCCAACAGTTACCACTTTGGCCACAAACCATACATTAATTAAATCTTATAATCACCAACCATTAAGCATCAAGTGTCAAAAGCATACCAACCATCAAGGCATCCAAAATAACATAAGTTCCACAAATTTAAAGCAACATTTCATGCCATTATCAGTAACTAAACATTAGACATAAGTCCACCTATACATGCCATTATAACTACAACCAAAGAATTAAAATCTACTGATAAAATCGATGGATAGTGTGATGGATCTTCGACAAGCTTCCAACCCAATTGAGCTTTTGATAATTTGTAAAGTAAGAGAAAGATAATCACATAAGCAATGAATGCTTAGTAAGCTCCTATAAACCATAAGCATAATATTACATTTCAATAATGAAATTTATAGGTTAAGTATAAACCTATACTAATCCTCAAGATTTACCAAACCATAAATATCAACTCACAAATGAGTAAGTTCATTAATGTCACATATATTTATAATTCATAAAATGAAAGGATTTTATGGAACGTAATGTATAACCATCAAACTTTCTATAAGATTATACACCTTTCAATTTACTTACTTTCCTTTCCATTCCCAATGCTTATCATAAGCCTAAACAACATTATTAAATCTCAATTCGGTGTATTTATCCATGACATAGATAGATTCATTCAAAGCATTAGCAATTTACTCACATATGAATACATCATTTATCTCATTAAACCTTTTTATAAAATCATATTACATTCCAATTATGTACTTGCCTTATCATTCCCTTTTCTTACCCATTTCATATGCATAGTACAAGCATAATCATAAACATCAATTGTAACATCCTGAATTAGGGCCTAGTCAGAACAGTAGCTTCGGAACCACAAATCCTATGTAAGAAAGTTTATTTTTATTATATTTTTATGGTCTACAATTTCACGAAATGATTTTGTGAAAATCTCGTTCAAAAATTTTGACATTTGAGCACTCAGTAAAAAGTGCAAAAGTTGAGTTAGGTGTCTAATTGTTATGAAATTTTAAATTGGAGGTCCTTAAATGGTAATTAGACCATTGGTTAATTGTTGGACCAAAATATACATGAAATGGGTGAAATATAATATTTTTAAGTTAGGGGCATTTTGGTAATCTAATAATTAAAAGAATTAAAAAGGGAAAATAAGCCAAATTTGTCCATCTTCTTCTTGTCCAGCCGAATCTACCATGGAAGCCATGGCTAGCATTTGGTTCAGCTTCCAAGCTTATTTGTAAGTGATCTCGAGTCCCATTTTTAATGTTCTTTACATTTTTGAAATCCTGGCAACTCGATTTACCTATTTCTACCATTATTTTGAGCTGAGGTTCATGTTTAAAAATTTTCCCATGAGTGATATGCATGTGTTTTGATGTCTAATGGTAGAAAATAAATGTTGGGTGTTAAATAAACGACTTTTGCTAAGTGATTTTCGGTGAAAATGCTTAAAAGGACTGTTTTGTAAAAGTTCTAAAATTTGTCTTAAAAGTGTGATTTAGTGGAAATTTGTGGCTGCTATAGTCATGAAAATGATTCGGCTAGGTTTAAAATGTAAGGAAATTGAATAAAAATCAGTTTACGAGCCTAAGGGCCAAAGTGTAAATAAGTGAAAGTTTAGGTGTAAAAATACAAATTTGTAAAAGTATGATTTTTGGGTCAATTTGAATAATGTGAATAATAAATAAGCTACATTTGAAATGTTAGATCAAGAAAACCGAGATTCGGGCTTAAATAGGGAAAGTTCAAGATTGTGGACTAAATTGGAATAGTTGGCCGTAATTACATTCGAGGTAAGTTCGTGTGATAATAATAATGCAATGTTATACTTGAATTGTAATGTTAAATTACTATTACATGAGTTATATGAATTGCTACATGGTTGTACCCGACGAGGATTCGACAAGTAAGTTCGTGTAACTCGAATGTATACTTTTAATATTTAAAATGTATGCTCTTTGATATTATGAAATTTTGATATTCATGGTATAATAATTAATGTTATATGAATGTAATGATGAAAAGAGAACTAAAAGTCCCGATTGAATGAAAAGGATGTCCGATGGATTTCCCTAAAAAAGAATTGATGGTAAAAAGGATCTAGCCCAGACAGGTGTTCCTTAGGTGATCTAGCCTCCCGAAGAATATGTGTTTAAATGGATTTAGCCCAGACGGGTAATCCAAATTAGGACCTGAATTTAGCCTGGAATGGTAATCCTGCCGTAAGGATTGAGGTTCGCGGGAGTGCATTCGTTGAAAAGGTCACTAACATGAATTGACGATAAATGATTTAGTACGCTATAAGTGTACTATGGAATATCCATCGAGAATTCGAGGGATTCAATAGGATTAATATGGGAAATGGAATCGGAATGCTTTTAATGATGAACTCATCTAAGACCATTATTATCATGTATTGTTATGTGCCTAACTTTTATAATTAAGTATGCCATGAGAATTAACGATGTTTATATTAATATCTATTGTGTAATCGAGTATGGGATCCATGAAATGGTGAGATCATGATTAGTTGAAAATGATCTTATGATAGTGATCATTATATTACACTAAAATAGTTTTGGACAACAGTAGTCGTCCGGCTTTGAAAATCCACCAAAAATGGTGGAAATAAAATTAGAGGTTGAATTAAATATGAAATTAAATCTTATTGAGTCTAGTTTCATATAAAGGAAATTTTGTAAGCAAAAGAATTTCGTATTATGAGATATTTAAATTTTTGTGAGACAGAGTCAGAATGAGTTCGGAATCCCCAGTTATGACTTGGGAAAATCACTAGAAATTATAGAAAAATAATTTTGAGTTATAATTCATAATACAAAGTCTTTAATGAGTCTATTTTCAAGAAAAATAGACACGAAAATTATCCGAATCTCACAGTAAGAGATAAATAAATTTTAGTGAAGAAAGGTCGAAGCTATCAAACAGCAAAAAAAAGGAGACTTTAAAGAATAAATTGTACTTATTGGCTAGACCAAAAATTTTTAAAATTTTATGGTAAGAATATATGTGAGTCTAGTTTTATATAAAATTAGTAGATCTTAATTTGGTGTTCTTTAGATCCAGATATAAATAATTTGGTAACTATGACTCGAGAAAATAGTATGACCAGAATATAAGTAAAAATTTAATTATGGTTGTATTACCTTGAGAAGCATGTTGGCATATTGCTTATTATTTTCATATGGAATTACTAAGCTTTAAGCTTACTCCCTCCTCTCCATTTCTTTAGTGTTTTCAGGTCGGCTCGGGGTTGGAAATCGTCGGAGGCAGCATCATACTATCAAGTCATCATTTTGGAAGTGTCAACTTATATATATGTTAAGCTTTTACAAGTGAGTGGCATGTATAAAGACTTAGTTTTTATGTTAGATGTTATCATGAGTAGCCAAATGTATTGGCTTATGTTGATTCATTGTATATAGCCATGGGATGTGGCTTATAATGTTTTGGCTTATAAGCCTAATTATCCTTACTATTTGTTAATGCCTTCCGATGTGATTATAATTGTTTACTATGAATGAATAGTATAACATATGTGCATAAGAATGCCTTAGGACCATTCGGGGTGGTCATAGCTATGGAATAAACGCGTAAATTGGCATTAAGTTGATAACGATTGAACATGGACATTTGTTGAATAAGTAGAGATTAATTATTGGGTAATATGTTATGGTTGGTTGTTAAAAATGTGCCTTAGTGAGGCATGCTAAATCATTAAAATGCTGCTATGATACGTGTCTTTAAAGTGGTTAAGTTTGTGAAAGATTAAGGAAACAAAAAGGCTTGGAAAATAGCCTAAGTGCTAGCCACACGGGTAGAGACAAGGCCATGTGTCTTAGCCATGTGGAGGACACGGCTTAGCACACGGGCGTATGGCCTGGCCATGTGGTTCAATTTGTTTTGCTGATGTCATAAACAGATAGTTACATGGCCCGAGGACACGGGCGTGTCCCTGTGTCCACACGGGCGTGTGACCCTGTTTCATGAAAATTTTTCTAAGTTTTCCCAAAACTTTCCAAAGTTCTCGGTTTAGTCTCAAACTGCCTTTAATGCATGTTTAGAGCCTTGGTAGCTCGTGTAAAGGACATTATGTATGTGATTGAATGTTTTTAATTTAAATAAAATTTTATGGCCCGGTTTTATGAAATGGTGTATCTTTAAGTTTGGTAACGCCTCGAACTCTGTCCCGGCATCGGATACGGGTAAGGGGTGTTACATCAATCATATCCACAAGCTTGGCATAAACCTAAACACATCAACAACACATGCTAGTTCATTTAAACATGATTCATTTGAATTTGCACGAATAACCGTTATACTTGAGCTTGATTCAATTGAATTTATCACCCATCTCAACATAACATATTTTCCATATAACTCACCATTTCAAAGTATTTCATACATACAAGTCTTGGTTCATATAGAACACTTGCCATATCCTTGTAAATTCATGCCCATTGAGCCGAATAGAATATTGTTGGATAAATGGGATAGCTCACACAAAGTGTGCTAAACATATAATCGTAGTCTGTCCTTTCCTATACATATATTCTCACACGAGTTGTGAAATGAGTATGCTCACACGAGTTGTGGAGTACCCGCAGCACATGCCGGACCTCAGCCATGAGTAAGGCATTCAAGACCAGCACTCAAAACATGTAAACCCTAATGACATGTCATTTTTATCCTACGAATTTTTAAGGTTCAAACGAGGCTCAATGTCGTTGGATTTCTATCGTCTCATGACATGATAAATTTCGTAATAACATATATATATATATATTAATTCCTTAAAATTATAATAACATATCAAACATTCAATTTAACCAACATTTAAGCAATTATAGTTCATACGAACTTACCTGACTAAATTGCAGAAATGTCAAAGTATAGGGGTATTTTGGTAATTTTCTATTCTCCTCGATTTTTCACCCGATCTTGATCTAAAATAATAATTTCACTCAATCTGTTAATTTAGAAAGTAAAACAATGTGATTTATGCAATTTATTCATTTTTTAAATTTTTACAAAATTGCCCCTAAAATTTTTCTTTTATTCAATTTAGTCTCTGAGCCTAAAACATACAAATTAACCACCTTTACCCAAAATTGAGCCTATCTAAATACTTATGGCATCCAATACAGCCCATTATTGCAACAATTTAACATCAAATCCTTTTACTTTTACTATTTTAATAATTTAGTCCCTAATCGAAAAATTTATCAAAAATCACTTAATAAAATACTTTTAAATAACAAATACTATCTCAAATTCATCATTTAACATCTAAAATCACAAGTTTCATCAATGTAAATATTCAAAATCTTTAATAGTTTCAAAATTAAAGGTACGGGCTAGCTGGACCTAGTTGCAATGATCTCAAAAATATAAAATTTATTAGAAACGGAGCTAAAATCACTTACCAAATTAACTTGTGAAGTTGCCGAAACCTCAAGGTCTAAAATGGTGCTTTTCTCCTTACCATTCGGTGAAGAACACATGAAATGATGATAATAACTTTTGTTTTTATTTTATTTTATTTTATTTATCAAATTACCATTTTAACATTGGTTAATAAATAAATAAAACACCAATTTCATGCCCATAATTGTCCACTAACTCCTTGAATGGTCTAATTATTATTTAAGTCATTTTTCCTTTATTTAATTAACCATTTAATCACTCAAATCAAATAGTGATCAAATTTTATATCTTTTACGATTTAGTCCTTTTTAATTAATTAACTATTGAAACGTTAAAAATTTTCAATGAAACTTTAATTCTACCTTAATGAAAATCCTTAAATATTTATAAAAATATTTATGACATGATTTATAGAAAGGAGTTCTCGATACCTCATTTTCTAAAACCACTTGACCTTAGGGTCTTACCATTTGAACTTAATAAACCGCTTATATATCATAAATTATCATATCAAAAACCTGTTTACAATCAAATTTGACTCATAAATATTAAATAATAATATTTACAAACTTACTCGTCAAATTTGGCGGCCCCGAAACCACTGTTTCCAACACCATTGAAAAATGAGTTGTTACACATTAAGATTCATTGAGATAAACATCGCGATATCTTAGGTCTATCTCAAGAAACCCATATTAACAAAGTTTCAAAAAAATTTTGGACGAAAGATTGTTCACCGAATGTTGCTCTTATTGTGAAGGGTGATAAGTTCAATTTGAATTAGTGCATGAAGAACGAATTTGAGAGGGAGCAAATGAAAAACATTTCATATGCTTCTGTTGTTGGAAGCTTGATGTATGCTCAAGTCTGCACAAGACTTGACATTGCATTTGCAGTTGGAATGTTAGGAAAATATCAGAGTAATCCAAGTATTGACCACTGGAGAGCTACAAAGAAAGTTTTGAGATATCTTAAAGGGACAAAGGATTACATGCTTACATACAAATGATTAAACAATTTGGAGGTGATTGGCTACTCCGATTCAGACTTTACCGGCGGAGTTATATTTTAGAGGAGTGTCGAGCAGCCTTTAACTAGTACTTCCACTATGGAGGCTTAGTTCGTCTCATGTTTTGAGGCTACCTCACATGGAGTATGGTTAAAGAGTTTCATATCTGGGCTTAGACTTGTGGATTCGATTTCTAGGCCATTGATGATATATTGTGACAATTCAATTGCTGTCTTTATGGCTAAAAACAACAAAAGTCAAAGTCAAACTAAACATATCGACATTAAGAATTTAGCCATAAGGGAACGTGTTAAAGAAAAGAAAGTGGTCATTGAGCACATTACCACTGAGTAAATTTTAGCTAATCCTTTAACTAAAGGCATGCCACCACACAAATTTAAAGATCATGTTGTCACCATGGGACTTGTTCCCACCTTGTAAATTTTTGTTATAAGAACAATTATAATGAAACTTTGTTAATTTTGATGTTTCTCATATTTTTTGTGCACATTAATTTGATTGTTTTAAGAAATGTCACTAAAATTTGGACCTAGAATAAACATTGGGTTTATTCATTAAGAAATTTGGGCTAAAATGTTAAGGCATGATATATTGTGATACATGGAAGATACTACTCAAATTGTAAGAGAAAATATCATCATGATTCGTGTATAATGTTTCGAATTTAAGTTTTCTTGGGTAATACAAACCAAGTGGGAAAATGTTGGAGTCATTTTTGGTTCGTGAGTTTAACCCCACATTTGCTGCCCATTCCCGCTTTTGTTACCCACTACTTCGTTATGTGGTAGTAGGTGTATGTGTGATAGTAGGGTGGTGGTTTTTTATGGGGAACCACCACTATAAATACCCCTAAGCATAAGGTCCCTATGCACAAAAAACATAAATAATTCCATCTAGTGAGGTTTTTGAGTGCTTAGGAGACTTTGGCGATTTTTGTGTTTTTCAATTTTATGTTTTCATATAGCTAAATACGATGTCCTCATCAGCTGTTTGACGCTCTCAACAAGTGGTTACAACATCTGGAATTTTACATTTGATTCGGACAATAGCCGAAGGTATTTATGTTCTATTTTTCTGTTGCTTACATTTCATTTAAACCGTGATTTGTGCTCACATATGATACCATTTAAGAGAATGATACTATACACAAATACAATAGACAGCTCGCGAACTCTTTAATTTGAAGCATTCAATAATTCGAAATGTGGTTGAGAAACATTTAGATTTTTTTTCCTATTTTAACATTGCCTTAGTATAACATTAAAAAAAACAATGTGTGATTGTACTAGCATGTTGTATATTTCATAACTTCAATCAAATGTAGAATTGAAATTATTCATACTTCGAAGAGTACTTCAAAGAGTACACGAAAGAAGGAGATCTTGATAATCTTAATTATGTATATTCATATTCAAATGATGATGAATTTGGTCAAGGACCAACAGATGCATCATACGGAGCATATGTTAAATATTAAAGAGGGAATAACCTAACAAATATGAACTAGAACAATTAGATAAAATTGCAATTGATGTTTATTTTTCTTGTTATTTTTTTAGTTATCTTATTATCAACTACTTTTTTAGACTAACACAATACATATAATTATATTATTTTAACTTTTTGTAACTTGTTTAGAAATTATTTTTATCATACTAATATTTTTTTTATTGTAATCAATATCTTTTTAAAATGTAAATTATATACCTGCATAATTACAATTTGTACTATCACACATGATATAGGAAATTATGATATAATTACACTCTATCAACTAAACACGTTCAGTAAATTAGAATTCTTTATAATTACAAAAAATATATAATTACTACCCTAATAATTATATTTTCATTTAATTACTCTGCTATTTAAATATTTTCATCTTTCTAACAAAAATTGTGAAAACAGAACGGAGATTTAATGGTTAAAGTTAAACCGAAAGATAGAATCGCATTCCTGCTCATAATAAAATATGATACTTTAAGTCTTTCGAGTTTCTTTTTAATATATTGTGTGATTTATATATTTTAATTATGATCAACAATATATATATATATCTTTTCTCCTTAAAAAATGAAAATAAATGGAAATTGAAACGTTTGATATACCTGATAATTTGTATGCAATACAAAAATGCAAAAAGAAATTGGAAAAATGACAAGTGTTGTATTTAAGGGTGGATTGTATTTTAATTTTTCTATTAAAAATTGGGTAAATTAAACCTTATACATTTTAAAACGTACAAATTAGTCTCTTTATTAAATTTTATCTATTAAATGATTAAGTGAAATATTAAATTAAATAGTTAATTACTAATTTAGTCCTAAATTATAGCTACAGTATCATTTTGATTTTTTTTAAATCTCTTAATAATAATTCTAAAAAATGTAAAGTCTTAAAAATAAATATAAAATATTAAAATTCATTTTAAAATAATTTTAAAAAAATTATAAAAAAATTCTAGAAATTCAAAATATATACATAAAAAAAATTTAAAATTTTATTAAAAATTTTAAATTTTTTTATTAAACTTTCAAGCCGAAATAAAAAATCATCCTCTTTTTATAAGAATTTTTCTCTATTTTACAACCCCCATAAAAAAAGATCATGCTTGATTGAAGTTATTGAAGAAACAAAAATTAATTAAAAGTTTTGATTACTCACTTTTAAATTTCTCATGTTTTCGTTACTGTTTAGTTTCATCTTCATTGCCAACGCTTCCAACTAAAAGGCACATAAAAATTTACTTAATATTTACTTTCTTCTATTTTAATGAATACTCATTTTCACATCTCCTATGCTTTCGTATCTTCTGATTATGTGTAATCACTGTTATAAAATTTTGATTACTCATTTTTACATCCCTTTATCTATTACAAACTTTCTCGTTCTTGACATTTTGGGATCCTAGACGAAACAATAAATTGGGCCCCTTTTAAAAAATTATAAAATGAAATACAATAAAATTAAAAATATATACTAGTAATTTTATTAAAAAATATGTTTTATTACATTAAGCGAATAAGATATTTTTTTAACAAAGTTTAAAAAAAAAATTTCATTCAATCTACTCCTATATTATCAATTACAAAAACACAAAAAATCATAAAAAATGGGTTGAATATCGACAGACTGCAGACGGGAGGCACCATGGGTAGCAAGCAGGTGCAACGGTTAGTTGAATACTAACAGTCTGGCACAGCCACGCTAGACAACTGGACAAAAAAATTATTTTAGATTCTCAAAATCTCAATCTCTCGTCTATAAAGTAAAAATTAATAACTTCATTTAATTGATGTTGATGAATGATGTATTACTCAAGTGAAATTTGGCCTTATTTAACTTGTAGAAAATTTCTCCTGTTGTCACAGTTATGGGAAAATTAAGAAGGTTGAATGCTAATAATCGTTAATTTTTTTTGGGAAAAATTGAAATTCTCCATTATCTTTAATGGTAGAAGTTGGAATTTGGGAACTATAAGAGGTTTGGAGAAGCTAATGAGTTGAAGATGAAGAATTAATGGTGAAGAATTGAATGCCCATTTTATTCGTTTTTTTTTTCCTTCCTACAATGAAGTGTCGATCAGAAGATTTAAAAGGTTGAAGATTTTTTTTCCCACTTTAAAAGCTGAAGAAAAAAAAATATTGGGCCCCCTCCAGCCCTCGGCAGCCTCACTCCCAGACTACCCCTAGGGCCAGGCTTGTCTTTAATTTATTGGGTTTAATAATTTTTAGGTTTTGAATTTTTATTATAAAGTTTTAGGTTCTAAACAAGGATTCCATGAGTTTTGAAATTTTAGAGAATAATGTTTTAAATGTATGGCAAGAAATAAAAGATGAAAGGTGGAATTTTAATTTAAAATAAAACCCCAAAGCCATCAACACATCTCCAAAGGTGGAGAAGTAGCGAAATGAGTTCATTGTCTTTATTTTCTTCTTCGTTATCAAAGAGATATGAGAATTGAAAGATTTTGTTTACTACAAATGTGTTGTTTCTTTGATTTGATTGTATTTCAACAATAATAAAAGTATGATTTTATTAAAATAGATGCTTTTAGAATTATTCTGGAGCCCTCAAGAAGTAAAATTAGTATCTCATTGCATTAAGATAGTTCACATCAAATAAAAAATTTTATTAAAAATAGAAATATTTCCCTAATATTGAAAGAAAGCTAAATTTTTTAAAATAAAATAAAATAAAAACATCATGATTGACCAAGAAGAAGCTTCTTTGAATTTAAATTTTGACTCTAATAGATCTGAATTTATTATTTTTTAATGGAAATCTAGCATTTAAGGAAAACAAAGATAACAAAAGAAAAAAAAAATCAATAGCAGATTCCTTTTTTTTAATATTTTTATTGTAATTTTTAAGATTATTTTTAATTTTTTTTAGAATTATGGTTAAAATTTTTTAAATGTATCAAAATAAAATTTTAACTATAGTTTAGAGGCTAAATTAGTAATTAAGTATTTAAATTAACATGTCGCATAATCCTATTAATGGTAGTTAACGGACAAGTGACCAAATTGTAACAATTTGATAATGTTAGTGACTATTATGTAACTTTTGAAAGTTGAGCAACCAAAATGTAATTTTAAATAAAGTTTAGGAATAATTAGTGTAGTTTACCCTAATTTTTTTGTGTTGTATCCCAACTTTTTAGATTTCTTTTGCAATTGGTGTGCTTGTTTTCTTATTTTTAATATCTCACATGGGTTAGCTATGAGTTATAAAGGGTTAAAATATTTTTTAAATAATTTTAAAATGTTTAAAATATATATAAATTTAAATTTTAAAAAATATATATTTTTTATTTTTATAATTAAGACTATATTGACAGATATTGTAAATGTTGAAGCTAAATTTATCGACTTTTTTAAAATTAGAATTAAAATGACAAATTTTGTAAACACTGAAGGATGAATTTATTGATTTTTTAAACATAATTTTTAATATGTTTGTAACAATTTATATTTATTTTTAAAGATTTTCTTTAATATTTTAGAATTATTGTTATTTTTAAAAGATCAAAATAATAATTTAACTATAGTTTAGGACTAAATTAATAATTTAATATTTCATGTAATTATTTAATGGATAAAATTTAACAGAAAAATTAATTTACTCATTTTAAAAGGTATAAAAGTTAATTTATTTATTTTTTCAGTAAAGGAACTGAAAAGCTCAAAGGCTTTCTCGAAACTTCAACCCAAATACGCTTAGCCAGAATTGCCTGATTATTTAGCTGCTGTCTACCTTTTTATTTGAATCATTTCCTTGATTTTCTACTAGTAACTTTCATAATACATATATTAGGGTAGTCAAGGAAATCTCAATTCAGAAAATATTATAATTATTACTTTTAGGTACTCATCCGAGTCCTGAAAAGCAAATTGCAGATTGAATGTTTAATAGAAAAGCAGATATGGAGAAGTAAAAAATCCAATCAACTTGATTTTCTGAAAAGATTAATCCTCAAATTATTTCAATTCTACAACAGTCTTCAGAATATTAATTACTTGAAGTACATGTAGTTGCTCGAAACCCAACTCCTCGCAATAAGGTTTCATTCATCCTTAGGCTTCGCTTCTTTAAGACAAGAGCCTGCGTTCTCAACACTATTCTCCTAAATCCCACATTATAACACTTCTTTTTTTCCTTTTTTTCCCCTTACCAGTTAGAAACTCCAGATCAAAATGCACTTAACCGAGAAAGAAAATACCTAAACCGAAGTCTTTAGACAGGGATTTGAGAGCTGATAACTACATACAGTTTGTTCCAGTCCCAATCATCCATGTTGGGAGCTACAACAGCAGCACCCACACCAAATGCGACAACGAGAAAGGCCAATGATTTTAGGCACCCAGGGCCTCGCGATAGTCTTCCAGCTATAAGCTTACAGTACTTGTCTGCATCCTGAAACAGTGCCCGTGTAGCAGCATCTGACTCATTGCCCATTTCTTTCTCATTCTGAGAATCACAAAATAAAAAAAAGAAAAGAAAATCAGGTCACATCTTAAATGACTTGGAAATGTTTGCCTACCTTATGTCAGAGCAAATCATCTAAAAATCTGGTATAAAAATAATTGTGTAACATATATTTCTATTGAGCTACTAGATGGATGGTTTATTTTAGTACAGTAAGCACCTTGTTCCTAAAATTCTTGATGGTTTCCCTCAAAGGGTCAAGAGTAGTAAGTTTTGTGGAGTGTTCTTTCCATTCATCTGAAAGCCTTCTAAGAACACTCACACTCGCTTCCAGATTATCAAGATAAACCTTGTCCTGTTCACATGTAGTAAAAAAATAAGAATGAATCGACATGAAGTTAATTAGAAAAACTAAAACATTACTCCATATAAAGGTTTGCTAAAAACTAAAATAGCTTATAGCTCACCCACTGCTTGTAGCACTCAGCGTTCTGGTTCAAACACCATATGACTATTCCAGCTGCCTCTTTGGATAACTCAGGAGAGCCTGCTCAAAAAAAGATACACTCAAGCACTGAAACTTCAATACGAACAAAGTGGATAAAGAAATGGGGCAGGTAGGGCTGGGGGAAAGGGATGCAAAGAACAAAAAGTTGTCAAGTGCAAAAGCATACTTTCTCCTGCTGCTTTGATAGCAAAGGCGAACATCTGAAGAGCCGCTTGTCTCATTGCTTTGCTCCCGTGAGCACCAGCAAGTGCAACTTCCTTTACTGTGGGATATATGGCCTCAAACCTTTCAGTCGCCTGCACCAATAGGATAATACTTTCAAAAACACGAGAAACTATAATGATTTTAACATATAAGCAATGACACAGCAAATTCAAGCAGTCAAACTTTTAACCTACCTTCACCCTAGATGAAGATGCAGGGAAGGTAGCTCGCATCAGTATCTCAAATGAAGATGGAGGCACCAAACGTTCCCCTTTTCTAACAGCATTATTTACTAAAATTGACCGAGCTTTTGAGACAGATAAGATCCTACACCAGAAGGAAAATAACTCAATAAACCTTAATGAATTTGTAACTCAATTAAAAGGTTAAAAATGGACCAAGACGAAAAAGGCACAAACTGTAAAAGTCTTAATACCATTCCAACAGTTGTAAAATTATATCTCTGGATTGTGGATTACAGTTTTTGCTACTAAGTACAGGCAAGAGGAGATGTGCCCACGAGTACAGTCCCACAGCAAGATCTCCTTTGGATGCCTAAACAAATACAACATTAATGTATGAAATGAGATAAGAAGCTTCTCAAAAAGTAAAGATTAAGAGATTGTAAACTGCCTTCCAAGTTCATATACCAGTTAGAATAAAGTTGTTTTCCCATCTACTTACCTGAACTATCGTCCATACAAAAATGGGGAGCTTATCTTGTCCTTGATATTTGGAATTTTCTCTCAACTTTGGCAATACACTAATTAAAGCATCAGGTTTACGCTGCAATACCATAGCTAATGCCACAAATATACCAACCTGCATAGCATGTTTCTACATCAAACCCCATCTGATACCTCAAAAGCATCAGAAACCAAAAGAATAGAAGAAAAACCAAATAAAATAACCAAATTGCCAAGTAAATTTACCTTAGACTTCAATGATGTCTGTTGCGCACCTTTTTTGGAGCCCTTAGCACTTGCTTGTTGGGCCACCAAGTCCCCAAGAATGATGTCTAAAGACCATAATACAAAGAAACCAAGTGCCTCAAGGGATCGTTGGCTTATCCAGTCAGCTGAGGTCTTATAAACAGCATCAGAAATATGTGAAAGTGGTATCTGTTGAAGGACAAATTCACTTTGGTCAGAAAAATAAAATATATAATACAAAGTTAAGCAAAGATCAATAGAGACCAAAAGGAATCTAATTGACATCTGAAAAAAAGAGTAAGCACAATAACGACAGTGAAGACATCATATAGAAAGGTCTGAAAATGACAGATGGAAAGAATCTTAGAATAACAATTAAAGTTTAAACAACATGAGAAAAAAGTTTAAGGTCAATTCAAAAAGATATGTTTCTTCAAATAAAAAGAATTGTAGGATAATTTTAAATGTTAAAACTAACATAATATCAAAAGTTGAGATGGCGCAATGGAAAATCATAAATCAGTGCAATTATTTACGATTACTCAAATAAAACTAAAAATTCCAATCACATTCCTGGCAAAACCATGGATGATAGCACGTTAACCTGGTCAAACCACAAATCGAGCTTTGGTAAAAAGTTCTCAATTTGAACACTCAATCATGCAAGAAATTAATGCGTTAAAACCTCCTTCATTCCTCCAATCTAGCTAACATAATCAACAAATTCCAATTGTGATCAAATAAAATAATAATAAAAAACCCAGAGCGCGCGCGCACACACACACAAAGAAAAAAAACTCACATCAGCAAGCTTGGCAACGGTACTCTCCCTGAAAAGCTTCAACCAAGGAAACTGCCCCGCTACCACTAGCTGAAATGCCTTACCATAGTAATCCGCAAACTTCTGCATTTGAATTTCTTGCTGTTCGCCATTCAATTCCTAATTCCCCAAACAAATTAAAAATATTTATATAATGAATCCAGTTATCCAAGCAAAAGACAATCAAATTTTTCATCCTGGTCCACTTACAGCGAGATAAGCAGAGAGATCAGTGGGATCGATCTTCGCAGCGGCTTCTACAACCGTAACCTTAGGCTTCTTCGGCTTCTTTTGCTTCGCCTTCTTCTCCTCATCTGCTGGCTTCCCGTTAGGTTTAACGCCATCCAGATCACTGCCATCGTCATCGTCGGAATCTTCGATGACCGATCTTTTAGGCTTAGGCTTGGCATCGGCATCAATGGCAGCAGCAGCGTAAGCTCTTTGAGCTTCAACTATCCGACGACGGCGATCCTCGGACTGTTGCTCGAGGGAACGGAAAACGCTGGCGGAGCCATTAGTTAGGGTTCCGTTAGAACGGGGGAGGTTGGGATCGGCGTTGGGCTTGGTCTTGCGTTGACGTTTGGGATAAGAGACCTTTTGCCAGCCGTGGTCAACGTGGTTGGCATTGGTGGTTTCGTGAAGATCGACGGACTCCATTGTTGGGAAAATTTGGAGAGAAATGAAGGAAGGAAAATTGGAGAGAAAAATAGTGAGAAAAGGAAATATAAATAAGGAAAGAAAAGGAGAAAAGGGAATGGATAATAAGGAATTAAGCAACGCAAAACGCGTAAATACTTTTGCTCAGATTAGGGATGCACTGCAGACGGAGGAGACGAGACAAACGATTCAGAATAACGGACACTAATTATTATTTATATTATCCTTTGCTAAATATTTTTCTTCCCATTCTATTATCTGCTAATTTGGAAATCATTTTCATTTTCTTTTCTTGCGATTCATAGTTTTCTTTTGAGCAATATAAGGATGATAGCATGTAATAATTAAAATATATTATATTTCTTTGATAATGTATATATTATTTGATAGGTTCTAATGGCAAGCATTATTCATTTCCCAGCTATGAGAAGTTTTTCCATAAAATGGATTTGGAGACGGTACTAAAGGAGTCTATGTGGACTTTTAATAATTATCTACTGTTGTTACATTGTTTGAAATTGGGAGAAGATCTCAAGAGGGTACCTTTAATATTTGTGAATTTTTGGTACAAGTTCATGATGTGCCCCCGGGTTTCTTTAATGATGCTATGGCCAGACAATTGGGTGATTTTCTTGTAAAGTTTTTGGAATATGAAGAATCTAGTCTAGGGAAAGGGTTGCGAAGTTACATATAAGGGTTCAATTGTATGTTAGACGCCTTTTAAAGAGAAAGAAGAAAGTTATGTTTGTGCCTGGTAGTTGTTCTTATGTCTCTTTTAAATACGAGAGATTGACTCTGTTTTGTTTCTTTTGTGGAAAACTAGGACATAACAACTCATTCTATCAAGCAAAAATGTCATTGAGGGTTGAGGTTGCGGAGTTCAGTTGGAATATGCCGTTGAAAGCTCAGTCTAAGAGAGCTCTTGCCATGAGTAATGTTTGGTTACGTGATGAGGACGAAAGAATGAAATGGGGTAGTCAATTTGGTTGTAATGTTTCTAGTTGGAGTAAGGGGGAGGGACAGGAAGGGGAGAAGTTGGCTCTCGTATTGATCCTATATTAGGAGTGAACTTGGAAGGAGATATCAATTTATCTTTAACCTTGATAAGGAGCTAGTGAAAATTTAGGATCAAGTGGATATGAAGCATGACTCAGAAGATTGTGTTATAGATGGTGGGGATGGAAAAAAAATGCCCAGAAGGGAGGGTGTAAGTTTGAGTGGAGATAAGGAGTTAGGTACTCTAGTTGTTCGGGAAAGAAGGGTGGTAGGACAAAATCACTTTTTATCGGTGGCTGCTGTAACACCCCTAAACCATAACCGTCGCCGTAATAGGTTAAGAGGCATTACCGGACTTGTAACTTAATTCAGAATAATTATTTATCCAAGAATATCATAATTCAGTCAATGTCATTCATTCACATTCAACATGTACTTAAATCAAGCATGCAAAGCTTAAAACATACATTCGAGACTAAATTGTAACATATTAAAAATTTTAGAAACTTAGAAAAATTTCAACTTTTCAAGTATCACACGCCCGTGTGAACAGGCTGTGTACCTCACACGGGTAGTAGACACACCTATGCCTTAGATCGTGCGAAAACAAGGCATACATACTGACTTGTGTCACACGGCCAAGGACACTCCCTTGTGCCAGGCCGTGTGAAAATTGAAGAGTATACTGACTTGGGTTACACGGCTAACCATACGTCCGTGTGTCTAGCCCGTGTGCCCTTCGAAATGGCCACACACGCCTATGTATCAGGTCGTGGAAAAACTGTAGGGTATACTAACTTATGCAACACAGCCAAGTCACACGCCTGTGTGTGAGGCCGTGTGGAGCATACTGACTTCAATTTCATTTCCACACCAAGGGACACACAACCGTGCAACATGACCGTGTGTCACACATGGCTGGGACACACGCCCGTGTCCCTGCCATTGTGGACAAAAATAGACTATTTGCAAAGCCATTTTGCCACCCTATAAACACAAACATTATTGACCACATTTATGCAACTCAATTGGCAACTCAAAATAACCATTTCAATACACATTATAAGCTATATCAAAACTTACTATTTACATATCCAAATACCTATTTCATTACATGCATAATCCATACATCTCACATCAATATATCAAGACTTCATTTGTATAATTTCATTCCATCATTCCTTGCTAAAACATACCATAATTAAACACTTCAATTCAACCCAAAACATAACATCAAAATAAGTGAAATCACATGGCTTAACTTATACACAAAAATATGCCAAAGTCATAATATCAAGTAACATAACTAATATCTTCCAAACTAGCCTATACATGCCATATTTACTTACATCAACAAGATTAAAAGTACCGATTGAAAATTGGATAGTGTGATGTGCAATTCCGACTTGTCCGAAACGAGCGAGCTAACGAACCTCTATAAAACATAGAAGAAGAAATAGAGTAAGCTTTATAGCTTAGTAAGCCCATATAATTCAGAATTAAACTTACCATTTATACATAATCAAAGCAATACAAATATGCAACCAATTCAATTAACCAATACCTAATCACAAGTATTCATCCAATGTTAGTCATTGTAAACATACATGAAATCATCCATTAATACAATGTTTATCACCATTCCAAATTCATATATCATGCATAACATTAATAACCTTTATAAACTATAACTCTTCTGTATAACATTATTTAGGCCTGTTGAACCTATTAGACTTCAAAGGATAGTTGAGTGAACAATGTCAGTAATTCGTCAATTCATCATCTTGAGCTGATGAACAATAAGCTCTATTGAGCTGAAACGGTAAGCTCTATTGGGCTGAACAGTAAGCTCATACGAGCTGAAACGGAAAGCTCCAATGAGCTAAAAACAGTAAGCTCTTTTGAGCTTATATATCGGTAAGATCATACGAGTTGTGGTGAGTTCGCAACAAATGCAGGAGCTCAACAAAAATGGTAATCTCAGTATCATTTCACTAATTATAAGTATAAAAAAGTTCTATTCTAATTATACAAACTTACCTCAATTTGCTCGGTTAAAAACTATCGTCTATTCGTCAATCTTTCTTTTTTCCTAATTTAAACTTGATCTTGGCTTATCTTGATCTATATATTATCAAATTTAATACATTCAGCATTCAATCTATTCAATTTAGTCCATAATTCATATTTTGACAAATTTACACATTTGCCTCTATACTTTTCAATTTTTACAATTTAGTCCTTATCACATAAAATTGCAAATTCATGCAATTTTGTACTTACCCATGCCTAGCCAAATTTCATAGGGACTCCTATCAGCCCATATCTTTCATTATTTCACACTTTTAACCACAATAATTTATAATTTCACAATTTAATCCCTATTTGACATTTTTATCAAAAACCACTTTATAAAACTTATAAAACTATCATTAAACCTTCATAATATTCCATTAAACATCAAAGAACTCAAGTATTAAACAATGGCATCACTCAAAATCATGAAAAAATTCAAAAATTAAGGTATGGGCTAGCTAATATACGAAGCAGCGATCTCAAAAGTGTAAAAATCATTAAAAAACCGAGTCAAATTACATACCTAATTAAAGAATTTATGCTTGCCGAATGTAAAACCTTATTTTTATTCTTCTTCCTCAGATTTTCGGCTATTGATGCATGAAATAACATGATTTTTGGGTTTTGTTTTATTATTATTAACTTAATAACTAAATTACTAATATAACCTTATTATAAAACATCAATATATCATGTAATTCATGGACATAAATGTCCACTAACCTTAATCATGGTCAAATAAAATTATAGGGACTTCCATATTAATAAACCATAGCTATTTAATACCTTTAAACAATAGAACTCAACTTTTACGCGTTACGCAATTTAGTCCTTTTTACCGAATTAAGCATTTAAATAGTAAAATTTCTTTATGAGACTTTCACATAATTAATCTATAATGCTATAAAATTTATTAAAAATAATAAAATAAATATTTTGACTTCAGATTTGGAGTCCCAAAACCACTGTTCTGATTTGACCTAAAACGAGCTGTTACAACTGCTCAAGGGCAAGTCAATCGGTCACAATGAAAATCATAAGTTGGAACATCCATGGATTGGGAGTCCACAGGCTGTGAGAAGACTTTGGTACAGGCTGAAGGTGTATAATCCCCAAGTGGTTTTCTTTGTAGAGACAAAGTTAAGTAAGGATCGGATGGAAAGAGTGAGAAGGAGATGTAGTTTTCTTAATGGTATAGATGTTGTTGTGGAGGGTTGTGTTTGGCATGGAAAAGGGACGCTACAATTAAGCTTCGAAGTTTTTCTATGAATCATGTTGATGCTGAGGTTACAAACAATGAGATGGGTAAACAGTGGAGGTTCACAGGTTTTTATGGGAATCCTTATACTCATAACAGAGATGCCTTTTGGAATATGCTGTGAGGCTTAAGGTGTCAACAAGATCTTCTATGGTTGGTATGTGGTGATTTCAATGAAATATTATATGCTTGTGAGAAAGTAGGAGGGGTGCCAAGGGATAAAGAAAGAATGGAAGTATTGTCATTTAATGGATGTGGGTTATTCGAGGGTTTGGTTTACATGGAAAAAAGGGCTAATTTATAGAAAATGGATATTAGGGAGTGTTTAGGTAAGGGAGTGGCAAATGTGGAGTGGATGGACATGTTTCCAATTGTAGTGATTTAGCACTTAGCATATTCTTTTTCTGATCATTGTCCCTTATTCATTCAAATAGATTAAGGAAATAATTACATGTCGAATAGGAGGTTTCATTTTGAGGCTTGGTGGGTGGTGGAGGAATCTTTTGAACCTGAGGTTAAACGGGTTTGGTCGTCTACTTCAGGTAATTTACTACACAAGTTGGAGGTTTTAAAGGCTGGATTGATGTCTTGGGCACGATCAATTAATAGAAACAAAGAGAGTTTGAAAAAGGAGTTGTCGTCGAAATAGGAATTGTTGATGGCTAAAGAGAGAGATAATGAAAACCTAGCTAAGCTCATTGACACAAAGATCCAATTTAATCTTGAAATTGAGAAGGATTAGAGATACTAGGAGCCGAGGGCTCGAGTTAATTGGCTTAAGCTCAAAGATAGAAACACGACTTTTTTCCATAACCAGGCTACTAACCACAAATGAATAAATGCTATTCATAGTTTGGCATATGAGGATAGGAGGGAGACAAGTGATGGGGGCAAAATGGGGGAGAGTGCAAGGGGTTTCTTTTAAAATCCTTTTTCTTCTAGGGGTGTTGGAAACTTAGATCACATTCTTTCTAGGA
Organism: Gossypium longicalyx; assembly: GCA_025698465.1. Classification (NCBI taxonomy): domain Eukaryota; kingdom Viridiplantae; phylum Streptophyta; class Magnoliopsida; order Malvales; family Malvaceae; genus Gossypium; species Gossypium longicalyx. The sequence goes on from CM046995.1 coordinate 53,662,795, forward strand.
TTGAGAGATGTATCTCAAACGATGATAATAAAAGGTTATTGGAAAAATATTCTGAGGAAAAAGTCTGGGTAGCTTTAAAAAGTATGGGACCAACAAAGGCGTTAGGAGATGATGGGCTCCTGGCTTTATTTTTTCTGAGGTGTTGGCACATAGTGGGATGGGATGTTGTGGCCTATTGCTTGAATATCTTGAATGAGGGTATGGATTTCGATCCTTTGAATATTACTAATATTGTTCTTATCCCAAAAATCCCCCACCCAATAAATTTAGAGAACTTTAGGTCCATCATCCTATGCAATGTTCTATACAAGCTAGTAGCAAAGATGATCATTAATCGCTTTAGAGATGTGTTGGAGTCTTGTATAGATAATGCTCAAAGTTATTTTGTGCCAGGGAGATTGATCTTGGATAATGTGCTTCTAGCTTATGAAATTTTGCATACTTTACATCACAAGAAAGAGAGGAAAAAGGGTTTATGGCAATAAAGTTGGATATGAGTAAAACTTATGATAAAGTTGAGTGGGATTTTCTCTAGGTAATGATGTTACGATTGGGTTTTGATTCAACTTGGATTGGGGTAATTATGAAGTGAATTTCTTCTCTGTCATATTCAGTCATATTAAATGGGAGGGGTGGAGAAGTTTTTAGATCGTCTAGGGGACTTCGGCAAGGGGATCCGTTAAGCTTGTTTTTGTTCTTAATTTGTAGTGAAGGTCTGCAAGCTCTTATAAAGCTTGCAATGAGGGATGGGTTGGTGAGAGGAGTAAAGGCTAGTAGGAATGGTCCTCAGATTTCCCACTTGTTGTTCGCTGACGATTGCATTCTTTTTGGAGAAGTAAATGCAAATGAGGCTTTAGTTTTAAAATTAACACTAAGGGAATATGAAAGGTGTTCGGGTCAACGTGTTAACTATCATAAATCGACCATATTTTTTAGTACCAACACTTTAAATGGTGATCGCCGTATTATGTCCAGCTTATTAGGGGTGCGAGTCTCTAATAATCTTAAAAGTTATTTGGGGTTGCCTAACATGATTGGGAGAAATAAAAAGGCCTCTTTGTAATTTAAAGGATTGTTTTAAGAGGAGAATTGAGAGTTTGAATGTGCGATTCAGGGGGGTAAAGATGTTTTTATAAAAGCCATTTTGTAGGCTATCCTCACATATTCTATAGGGTGCTTTTTTACTTCCGAAATCTCTTTATGTGAATCGGAGGGCATCATGGCTAAATTATGGTGGCAAAAAGGACCTGGGAGGAAGGGTATTCATTACTGTGGGTAGAATCATTTGTGCAATTTAAAACAACATGGGGGCATAGGTTTATGAAATTTGTCCAGTTTTAATGTCGCATTGTTAGCAAAGTAGGGTTGGCGTATTTTAAATTATCTGAATTCTTTGCTAATGAGGGTCTTAAAAGCTAAATATCTTTCAAATTCTGAATTTTTTAGTTCAAGTTTGAGAAATCTACCTTTTTATACCAAGAAAACTGTCTAGGCAGCGAAGGGTCTTTTGCAGAACGAGCTTTGCTGGCGAGTTGGAATAGGAGAGAAGTTTTCAATTTGGGAAGATGTATGGATACTAAGATCTATCATGAATGTTTCAAATAGCAATGTTAGAACGAATGGGATCCATCTAGTGTCGAACTTAATTGATGAATACAATAGAGAATGGAAGGAAAGTCTCGTTGCTAATACCTTTCTAACTAATTTGGCTACGAAAAGCATACAGATACCTCTATCAAAGGAGGCCCATGAAGACTTGAGGGTATGAATTGGTGAGCCCTTGGGGGAGTTCTCAGTCAGAAGTGCCTATAAATTGTTACAGAGAGGTATTTTCTATCCTATTAATTCTCAAATACAGACTAAAATACAAGCCTTTTACAAGAAGCTATGGGCATTACAGTTCCCCTCTAAAATCAAAATCACAATCTGGAAATTTTCTTGGAATTTTATTCCCACTTTCGTTAATATAAAGTCAAGATGAGTGTAACACCTCTAAACTATATCCATCGCCGAATTAGGGTCACGAGGCATTACTGAACAAAAGCATAATTCTAATCATTCACATATTCACACAAGTCATATTCGTATATATAAAGCACATGGCTAATTAAATATTAAACATACATTATTAATCATATTGCATATACAATTCATACCTCAAAATTTAACCGAATCCATACCATGCATACAATCATATTTTCAAACTAACAAACATGCCTCAAAACCTTCCAACATATGCCTTATAAATACATAGCACGAATCATATGGTCATTACTTTAATGGTATTCGAATATTAAAAAAAATATATCATGCTTAGTTCACATTCTAGAAATTTATTTTAAACATCACTCTTTTTAAACCATCTAATAAGCCATTAATAATTCGAACCTAAATATCCAACCATTCTAGCATATAACATGTACACACATTGCCACTTATTCTATCCTTTAATTAGCTAGCAAGTTAACCTATAAAAAATTACACCTAATTCATCAATATAAAATTGATCAATTATCATACTTAAAATGCATATACACAACTAATCAATTTATTTTATAATCAGTTATCCAATTTAACTACTATAGAACATTTAAATTATACATCAAAATATATGTCAAATATAAACCACACCCAAAACACGTCCATTAACCATAATTACATCACTTGAGCCGAATTATAACAATCCACAAATATATATCATAACATGTATCAAGCTTACCAAAATGAGCAAATTATAGGCGAAACATATCATATATCAAACATCACATTCAAACTTTGAAGTTAAGCCATATTCGCATGGCTAAGTTTATACATATCCAAGGTTGAACAAAAATACTTATTAGCCTATACATGCCATAAGTTTGAAAATAAACTTTTAAAAGTATCGAAAGTTGACGATAGTGTGGATGACTTCGATAATGATCCCCGAGCTCGTAACTTACAACCAGAATCTATAAAACAGAGTAACAAAAACACACAGGGTAAGCTAACTTAGCTTAGTAAGCCTTAAGCAAATTAAACAACTCAATGAATAATCAAAACATTCAAACTAACCGAATTATATCAATAATGTTATACTTTAACACAAAAATATACCTTGACCGAATGTTAAAAATCAAATATATATCACCACATAAATATTTCCTATATAGCCGATTATACAAGATCAAATATATCATCACATAGACACTTACATGTATGGCCGAATACATAAGATTCATTATATCATCACATGTGGCCGAATATAAAAGTTAAATAAAACATCACATGTAACTTATAGTTCAAATTCAATAGAACATCACATATGGCCGAATATGCACATTCAAGATAACTTCACATATAAACGAATATACAAGTTCAATATTAACTCACATGTAATCAAATACTCAAGTTCAATATAACCTCACATGCAGCCGAATATACAAGTTCAATATAAGTTCACATGTACTTACCTATTTGGTCGAATATTGAAGTCATTTAGATCAACTTACTTGCTCAATTCCCACATCAATGTAAAGTCCTATAGACATAGACTTGAAATAAATCACCAGCATAAAACCTGCTAGGCATAAGCCTGAATCACACACCGGCACAAGGCCTACTAGACCAAAGGTCTGATATTTATTCATCGACACTAAGCTTGCTAGGCACAAAGCTCGATCAAAGTCACCAGCATAAGGCTTGCTAGGCTCAAAGCCCGAACATCACAATTATAAAATCATTCTATAACAGTTCATATATCAAATCATCCAAATATTCCATGTAATTCATACAAACTTTTAGAGGTTTTAAATCAGTCGAATAAAACTCAACCACATTAATTCAATGATATATCACATTCGGCTATTATACTAATAGATTATAAAATTTGAATCATCACAATAAAACATTCTATGTTCAAAATAAACCATGTTTAATTGCTTAAAGACTTACCTCGGATATCGACAGACGTTACAAATCGACTATTCGACTATTTTTGTTTTTCCCCAATCCAAGTCTGATTTCCTTTGTTCTTGATCTATATAATTTCAAATTAACCTCATTTAAACACAATTTCATTCAATTTAATCCAACAACACATAAATGGGTAATTTACCATTTTACCCTTGGTATTTTATACTTTTTTCAAATTAGTCCTAATTGCACAAAACACAAAATACACAAAATCTCACAACAACATAGTTGGGCCGAATCTTCTATATACTCATACTAGTCCATATATTTCATTTATTTTGCATTTTAGTCCTTCAATTTATTATTTTTGCAATTTAGTCCTATTAACTCAAAATCATCAAAAACTCCAATACAAAACATATTAATCCAAAACATATCTTTCATAATTTATCATCAAACATCACAAAACACAAATATTCATCAATGGCATAACTCAAAATATTCACCAAAATAAAAAATTCAAGCATGGGTTGGGTAGTACTTGAAGCAACGATCTCAAAAACGTAAAAATTATAAAAAATCGAAACCAAACTAACCTTGAATCAAGCTTGACATTGGCTGAAAATCACAAAACTCTTATTTCTTTTTCTTTTATCAAGTTTCGGTGATAAAATATAATGAATATAATTTTATTTTATGTTTTAATATAATATATGTTAACATTTAACATATTTTACTTATTTATCCTTTAATAATAAAATAGAAAACCATTATAAACATGGGCACCACCGTCCATGGCATATTATCATAGAAAGTTTGCAACATAAATACCCCATATTTAAAAGCCACTATCAATTCAACCTTTATGATTTAAACTATCAAGTTTTCAACTTACGCGATTAAGTCCTTTTATCAAATTAAGCACACAAACAATCAAATTTTCGTACGAAAAGTTCACACATGCAAATTCATATATAATAAACACGAAAAATACTATTTAAATATTTTTTTGACTCGAATTCATGGTCTCGAAACCACCATTCCGATTAGGGTCTAAGTCTAACTGTTACAACTCTCCCCTTTAGGGATTTTCGTCCCCGAAAATCTTACCTGTGAATAGGTTCGGATAACGCTATTTTATTGTATCCTATGGCTCCCACATTGCTTCCTCAACTTTTTGTTTATGCCACAATACATTAACCAATGAAATTTTCTTATTTCGCAACTCTTTAATCTCGCGAGCCAGTATACGAATCGGTTCTTCCTCGTACGACATATCGGGCTTAATCTCAACTTCGGTCAGACTAATCACGTGTGAAAGATCGAATCAATATCTACGAAGCATCAAGACATGGAATACATTGTGGATCTTTTCTAGCTCAGGTGGCAACAACAGTCTATACCCAACCGGCCCAATTCTCTCGATAATCTCGTACGGCCCAATAAATCTCGGACTCAATTTGCCTTTACGACCGAATCTAAGTATTTTCTTCCATGGTGAGACTTTCAAAAATACTTTATCCTCTAACTGAAACTCTATATCTTTTCGTTTCAAATCCGCGTATGATTTTTGACGATCTGATGCTGCTTTCAAACTTTCACGGATTGCTTTTACTTTCAGTTTGGTTTCTTTGATCAAATCGACCCCGTGTATCTTGTTTTCATTGAGCTCAGTCCAATACAAAGGTGTATGACATTTACAACCGTACAAAGCTTCATAAGGTGCCATTTTGATACTCGATTGAAAGCTATTATTGTATGCAAATTTAATCAGAGGTAAGTATCGTTCCCACGTACCTTCGAACTCGAGGATGCAACATCTCAACATATCCTCAAGTATCTGAATAATTCGTTCGGACTGACCATCTGTCTGAGGATGAAAAGCAGTGCTAAAATGCAGTTTAGTACCTAATGCATCTTACAGTTTCTTCCAAAATCGCGATGTAAACCTCAGATCTCTATCTGAAACAATAGATATAGGTACACCATGTAACCTCACAATATGAGAAACATACAATTCAGCCAGTTTATCAAGTTAGTAATTTGTACGAACCAGAACAAAGTGAGTAGATTTGGTCAATCTATCAACAATAACCCAGATTGCATCTTTCTTGCTCGGTGTCAACGGTAAACTGGATACAAAATCCATTGTAACTCTGTCCCATTTCCATTTAGGTATCATGATCGGGTGAAGTAATCCAGAAGGTACCTGATGCTCAGCTTTTACTTGCTGACATACTAAACATTTTGATACAAAGTCAGAAATGTCTCATTTCATACCTTGCCACCAATAATGCTATTTCAGATCATTATACATCTTCGTACTACCCGGATGAACAGATAGTTGACTGTTGTGAGCTTCATTCAAGATCATCTGAATCAACTTTTTATTTCTCGGAATGCATATTCGGTTTCTGAATCTCAAACAGTCATCAACATCAATTCGAAACTCTGAATCAGTTTTTAAATCATATTGAATCCGTTTCATTATCAAATCATTATCGATTTTCTGAGCTTCACAAATCTGCTGAATAAATAATGGTTCTGCTTTTAACTCAGCTATTATCGCACCATCATCTGACATAGCTATATGTGCATTCATTGCACGCAAAGTAAACAGTGATTTTCGGCTTAAAGTATTAGCAACAACATTGGCCTTTCCCGGGTGATAGTCAATCACAAGTTCATAGTCTTTCAGCAATTCTAACCATCGACGTTGTCTCAAATTCAGATCTTTCTGAGTCATTAAGTACTTCAAACTTTTATGATCGGAATAAACATGACATTTCTCCCCGAACAAATAATGGCGCCATATCTTCAATGCAAACACAATAACTGCCAATTCTAGATCATGCGTCGGATAATTCTTTTCATGCGGTTTTAATTGTCTCGAGGCATAAGCTATGAATTTGCCCTATTGCATCAAAACACAGCCCAAACCAATTAAAGATGCATCACTAAAGATAACAAATTCTTTACCTGATTCTGGCTGAACTAACACTGGAGCTTCGGTCAAAAGGGCTTTCAACTGATCAAAACTTTTTTGGCACTTTTCTGACCACTCGAATTTAACATCTTTCTGCAACAGCTTCGTCATCGGAGTTGCAATCATAGAGAAACCTTTCACAAAACGTCTATAGTAACCAGTAAATCCCAGAAAACTTCTGACTTCAGAAACATTTCTCGGAGGTTTCCAATCAAGTATTGCTGAAATTTTACTCGGATCAACCCGAATACCTGATGCTGAAACAACATGTCCCAGAAAGCTAACTTCATGTAACCAAAACTCACATTTACTAAACTTCGCATACAACTATTTTTCTCGCAAAGTCTGTAACACAAGTCTCAAATGCTCGGCATGTTCGATTTCTTTACGGGAGTAGATCAGTATATCATCAATGAACACAACTACAAATCGATCTAAATAGTGCCTGAAGATCCGATTCATCAAATCCATAAAAACAGCAGCTGCATTTGTAACACCCCTTACCCGTGTTCAACACCGAAACAGGGTACGAGGTATTACCGGAACATAACACATACCATTAAACGAAACTGAGATAGAAATAGGTCATCCAATTAGATAATGCATCGTTATAACATATGTCTTGAACAATATTAGCCAACTTCAATGGCTTTGTACAAAATGATTGATCAAACACTGTAACCAATATTTTAAACCTAGGCAATTATGACACGTAACAAAATAACTAAGCCTATTATACATGCCATAATTCAAAATATTTAGTTCAAATACCCTAAAGTATTGATAGTGCGGGCAAATCTTCACGATCTTCAACTCCTGAGCAAGCTGGACGACACTATAAGACAAAAGAGCGGAAAGAAAGTAAGCTTATAGCTTAGTAAGTAAGTATATAAATAATAATTAAAGAATCTAATATATATACAATAACTCAAGTATATCTACTTAAATTTTTCTATTCACACCACTTTGATTAAGCTGTCTCTCCTGCGTCACGTTCACTAAATAAATCATAAATCAAGTTACAAAACTCGAAATTCAAATCCGTAAATTTTTCATGAAACTAGACTCATATTACTTCTTCCTAATTTTTTTCTGGAATTTTTGGTCCAGCCAATTAGTACAGTCTATTAGTTAAAGTTCCCCTCTAATACAACTCGACTGATCTGACCCCTGTTCACTAAATATTGATTTTCTCCCAGTACAAAAGTCAAATAGCCACGAAATTTGTTTCATTTCAAACTAGACTCAACAAGGAACCTATGAATGTAAATTATATTTCTTAATTATTTTTTTTACAATTTTTAATGATTTTTCAAAGTCAGAATAAGGGATCACATAGTCATTCTGAACAAGTTACACCCAAATATAAATATCTCAAAATATAGAGTTCCTTTACTTGCTCTGTTTCTCTTATATGAGAATAGACTCACTAAGCTTTAATTTAATATCTCATTCAGCCTCTAATTAAATTCCTACTATTTTTGGTGATTTTTCAAATTCACGTCACTGCGACTATCCAAAAACAGTATTATTTCAAATTCAATCTTTTACAATTTCTTTGTATTAACCTCATTTTAACGTACATGTCACAATCCATTTTCGCCACATTTCATAAATCACAAGAATAGGTCCATGATTAAAATGTCACTATAAAATCATCCCGTTGAACACTTCGGATCAATTCACATATTTGGTGGTTTCAGCACACAGCTCCACCCATCATCATTCATATAATTCGGCTCTCTTGTACACATGGTGAACACTTAGTACCACCCATGTGACCTAGCCAATTTATCTCGTAGCTCTCTTGTCTACATGGTGTCCTTCACTTGGAATCACACATGTGACCTAGCTACTACATAGTATCTCGTAGCTCTCTTGTACACATGATGTGCACTCAGCACCATACATGTGACCTAGCTACGTTACATCTATAATATTAAATCTTTCCGAATGTTCAACCGAGATTTCTCTCTCTATTACTTATTTCCATTCTTCCAATAGTCGATTTATGCTTCAAAATCAGCTAAAATATATACATAATAGGCTGAAATATAAAAATGTAAATGAAATTAAGGTATTATTTACATACAAACTTACCTCGGTGCAAAATATGGAAATTTTGCAATTTAGTCCAAAATCTTTTCCTTCCCCCGTTCGAGGTCGATTCCACGCCTTTCTTGATCTATAACAACACATTTATCTCATTTAACACTCATAATATTTATTTCAATCCAAAAATCACATTATGGAAAAATTACATTTTTGCCCCCTAACTTTTATAAAATTATGATTTTGCCCCTAGGCTCGGAAATTTAATTTCAGCCCTTATTCTTATGTTTTATGACATGCTGATCATTTTTCCCTTCTATGGCAACATCAAATTCTCACTCTAACACATAGTTATGAACAATAGGTATTTTTATTGATTATACCGTTTTGCTCATTTTCGCTAAAAACGCTTAGAAAAGATTGTTCTCCTAACTTCAAACATTCATATTCTACCATAAAACATCAAAATACATGCATATCATTCATGGGTAAATTTTTAAACATAAACCCTAACTCGAAATAATGGTAAAAATAGGTAGACTGAGAGCTACGAGGATTTCAAAAATGTAAAGAACATTAAAAGCAGGGCTTGAATGCACTTACTATTGAGCTTGAAAGCTTGGAAAAACCCTAGCTATGGAGAACATGCAAGTTTCGGCCAAGCTTAATGAAGATGAACACATTTTTGTGTTATTTTTCCCATTTTATTTCATTTAATACACAAATGACCAAAATGCCCTTACTACTAAACTTTCTAAAAATTCCCTCCATGTCCAAATTTTGTCCATATAAGGTATAATGGTCTAATTGCCATTTAAGGACCTCTACTTAAAACCCCCATTTCAATCAAGTACTTATGAACTATAACAGACATTTTTCACCTATTTCAATTTAGTCCTAAACGTCAAATTAAACACCCAATCGATAAAATTTTGCAACGAAATTTTCACACAATTATGCAATCATAATATAAACACTAAAACTTAATCAAAATATTATTATTATTATTATTATTATTTTTAACCTCAGATTTGTGGTTTCGAAACCACTATTCCATTTTGGCCCTAAATCGGGCTGTTATAACTCTCCCCCCTTTAGGGATTTTCATCCCTGAAAATCTTACCGGTAAAGAGATTTGGGTACTGTTTTCTCATGGCTTCCTCCGATTCCCATTTAGCTTCTTCTACTCCATGTCTTTGCCATAACACTTTCACTAAAGCTATACTTTTCTTTCTCAACTGTTTTACTTCTCGAGCCAAAATCTTAATCGGTTCCTCATCATAGGTCAAGTCCGATCGAATCTCAATTTCTGTTGGAGAAATCACATGTGAAGGATCAGAACAATAACGTCGCAACATTGATACATGAAACACGTTATGAATTCTTTCTAACTCTGCCGGTAAGGCCAACCGATATGCCACTGGTCCAATCCTCTCAATAATCTCGTACGACCCAATAAAACGCGGACTCAACTTGCCTTTTTGGCTAAATCTTAGAATCTTCTTCCATGGTGACACCTTTAAGAACACTTTATCACCTACCTGAAATTCAATCTCTTTTCTTTTTAAATCTGCATATGACTTTTGTCGATCTGAAGCAGCTTTCAAACAATCACGAATTATTTTTACTTTCTCTTCGGTTTCTTTAACTAAATCAACTCCGTGAATCTGTTTCTCACTAAGTTCGGTCCAATATAAAGGAGTCCGACACTTGCGACCGTACAAGGCTTCGTACGGTGCCATCTGTATACTTGACTGAAAACTGTTATTGTAGGCAAATTCAACCAAAGATAGATATTTCTCCCAACTGCCTTCAAATTCTAAAACACAGCATCTAAGCATATCTTCGAGTATCTGGATTAGTCTTTCCGACTGACCATCTGTTTGTGGATGAAACGCGGCACTAAAATTCAATTTTGTACCCAAAGCTTCGTGTAACTTTTTCCAGAATCTCGAGGTAAACCTTAGATCTCTATCTGATATTATAGACATAGGTACCCCGTGCAACCTCACAATTTTAGAAATATATAATTCAGCTAATTTATCAAGTGAGTAATCAGTGCACGCACGGTATAAAGTGAGCCGACTTTGTTAACCTATCAACCACTACCAGAACAGCATCCTTCTTTTTAGAAGTCAAAGGCAAACCGGTTACAAAATCCATGGTAATCTTATCCCATTTCCACTCGGTACCATTCATTTGGTTGGAGTAATCACGAAGGCACTTGATGCTCGGCTTTTACTTGTTGTGACAGATCAAACACTTGGTTACAAATTCAGAAATGTCCTTTTCATACCGCCACCAATATAACTTCTTTAAATCATTATACATTTTTGTGCTACGTGGTGAATCGACAAACACTCATCTATCGCCTCATGTAATATTTTCGAATCAATTCATCATTTTTTGGTACACAAATCCTATCTCGAAACATCAAGCGATCATCCGGTCCAACTCGAAAATCGAGTCATAACCCGATTCGCATTGAGTTCTCTTGGTTTGCAACTCACTATCGTTCTTTTGAGCATCAAAAATTTCTTTGGAGAAATAACGATTTAAACCTCATCTTTGCCAAGATTGACCCATCATCAGACAATGCTAACCTCGTATTCATGGCTCTCAAAGTAAAAAGAGATTTCCTGCTCAAGGCGTCAGCAACTACATTCGCTTTTCCCGGATGATAATCAATCACTAGCTCATAATCCTTCAATAATTCAAACCATCTTATTTGTCCCCTGATTCAAATCCTTTTGATTCATTAAATACTTGAGACTTTTGTGATCGGTAAAAATTCGACATTTTTCACCATACAAATAATGTCGCTTGAGATCTTCAAGGCAAAGACAATAGCGGCTAATTCCAAATCATGTGTAGGATAGTTCTTCTCATGTGGTTTTAACTGTCTCGAGGCATAAGCCACCACTTTACCCTCTTGCATTAGCACACATCTAAGGCCTGTCAATGATGGATCACTATAAATTACGAACTCTTTCCCTGGCTCGGGCTGTACTAAAATTGGTGCTTTAGTCAATCGTGCTTTCAGCTTTTCAAAACTCTGCTGACATTTATCAGTCCATTCGAACTTAACATTCTTTTGCAGCAACTTAGTCATAGGAGAGGCAATCATCGAAAATCCCTCGACAAAACGTCTATAATACCCGGCCAAGCCTAAAAAGCTTCTAACCTCGGATACATTCTTTGGCGGTTTCCAATCAACGATCGCAAAAATCTTGCTCGGATCCACCCGAATACCATCACCTGAGACTATATGTCCCAAAAATCTGACTTCACGAAGCCAGAACTCACTTTTACTAAACTTAGCAAACAGTTTCTTTTCTCTCAAGATTTGCAATATGGTTCTCAAGTGTTCGGCGTGCTCAGACTCATCCCAAGAATAAATTAAAATGTCATCTATGAACACCACTACAAACTTATCTTAATATGGCTGAAAGATTCGGTTCATCAAGTCCATAAATATAGCCGGAGCATTTGTTAAGCCAAAAGGCATCACAAGGAACTCATAATGTCCATACCTTGTCCGAAAGGCGGTTTTTCCGCACATCTGCCTCCTTAACTTTCAATTGGTAATAATCGGACCTCAAATCGATCTTTGAAAACACTGTTGCCCCCTTTAACTGATCAAATAAATCATCAATCCTCGGTAACGGGTACTTATTCTTTATTGTCACCTTATTGAGCTGACGGTAATCAATGCAAAGCCTCATTGAGCCATCCTTCTTCTTTACGAACAATACAAGAGCACCCCAGGGAGAGAAACTCGGTCTCACAAATCCCTTGTCTGTTAACTCTTGCAGCTGAGCCTTCAATTCTTTTAATTCAGTCGGAGCCATTCTATATGGAGCAATCGAGATCGGTGCAGTCCCGGTAACAAATCAATGGAAAACTCTCTCTGTTCGGAGGCAATCCAGGCAATTCCTCTAGAAATACATCGAGAAATTCACAGACTATCGGTACTGATTCAAGCTTCAATTCAGACAGCTCAGTATTCATTACATAGGCCAGATAAGCTTCACACCCTTTCCTCATGTATTTTTGTGCAAACATGTGTGAAATCGCCATAGGCAATTTATTTGATTCATCTGTTTCAACCCACAGAATTTCACCATTTTCACATTTCAACTCTAGTGTTTTCTGTTTATAGTCTACCCTGGCATCTTACAATGTCAACCAGTCCATTCCCAAAATAACGTCAAACTCATCAAATGGTAACATCATTAGATTAGCCGGAAAACAGTGACCTTGAATCATTAATGGGCAATTCTTGCAAACCTTATTAACTAGCACATATTGGCCTAAGGGGTTCGACACTTTAATCGTAAACTCAGTAAACTCAACAGGCAACTTCTTATTAGATACTAAATTCATACAAATATAGGAATGAGTAGACCCGGGATCAATCAATGCAATAACAATAGTATCATAGATAGAAAATGTACCAGTGATCACATCGGGAGATGATGCATCCTCTCGGGCACGTATGGCATAAGCTCTAGCAGGTGCTCTAACTTTTGGTCTCACCACTGAATCTTTCATTATAGTTTTACTGCTAGCTCCACTTCCAGTATTTCTTGGTGGTCTACCTCTGTTAGTGGTAGTACTTTGTCTAACACTCTGAAATTTTTCTTCTTTAACTTTCTCCGGACAGTCTTTGATAAAATGCTTGCGAGAACCACACCTGAAACAAGCTCGCTCGTTTCCCCAACACTCACCAAAATGTTGCCTGCCACATTGCTGACATTCGGGCTTTTTAGACCGCATATTACCCACACTTGCCACTGAAGTAGCTTGAGCTTTAGACCCCGAATATGCCCTACCACGATCTCTATGTGAATCTCCAGCTGAAACTGTCACTCGAGGGTTTGTCTCTTTGGACCTCTTTGATTGAGATTGAAATGACTTACTTATCGGCCTCTTTCTGGCATCTCGGGCCTCAATAGCAGCTTTTCTTCTTTCTTTGTTTAATTCTTCACTTTAAGAGCTCGATCAACCAATACTACAAATTCTTTCAGACTCAGAATTCCCACAAGCACTTTAATGTCCTCATTAAGTCCATCCTCAAACCTTTTACACATAATAGCCTCGGTGGACACACATTCTGGGCATACTTATCGAGTCTTACAAATTCGCGTTCATACTACGCCGCCACGGACATCTTACCTCGCTTCAATTCAAGGAACTCCTTCCGTTTTTGATCAATAAATCGACTTATGTATTTCTTTTCGAATTCTTCTGGAAGAAATTCCAAGTAACCCTTTCTTTTGGCACCACTGCTACCAAAGTCTTCCACCAATGGTAAGCGAATCTCTCAAAAGTGATACGGAACACTTTAAGCACTCCTCGGGTGTACATGAGAGCTCATCAAATACACGGGTAGAATTTTCAAGCGAACTCCGCCTTTCGGGATCATCGTCGATCTTTGCTCTAAACTCTTGGCTCCTTGTTTTGAATCTTGTCGACCAGGAGGCTTGTTCATTCTTACCAAATCTATGCCTTGAGCAGCTACGAGGAACCGTCCGAGGTATGGGGGAGGGTGGAGGAGGTTGAGCATTTGGGTTTGCTCGGATAAACTCAGTATACCAATTGTTCATCATTTGGAGGAAGGCATCCCGAGCCTCATCTCCTTGTCTCGATGTCTCAGGTCTACTTTCTACAGCGCGGTCCCTCATGCGGGAGCGGTGCATTACTAGCAGCATCATCGATCGCAGATTCCATCGGGATCCATTACTATATTAAAACAAACACGAGTTTAGAATAATCGTGAGTCACCACACTATCACAGTATATTTATGGCATGTATAACTAGACTTTTATACACACTATAATAGTCGAGAACCGACTAAACCATAACTCTAATACCACTAAATGTAACACCCTTACCCGTGTTCAACAAAGCAAAAGCAGTACGGGTATTACCGAACATAACACATACCATTAAACTAAACCGAGATAGAAATAGGTCACCCAATTAGATAATGCATCGTTATAACATATGTCTTGAACAATATTAGCCAACTTCAATGGCTTTGTACAAAATGATTGATCAAAACATGTAGAACCAATATTTTAAACCTAGGCAATTATGACACGTAACAAAATAACTAAGCCTATTATACATGCCATAATTCAAAATATTTAGTTCAAATACCCTAAAGTATTGATAGTGCGGGCGAGATCTTCACGATCTTCAACTCCCGAGCAAAATTTGGACGACACTATAAGACAAAATAGAGGAAAGAAAGTAAGCTTATAGCTTAGTAAGAAAGTATATAAATAATAATTAAAGAATCTAATATATATATATAATAACTCAAGTATATCTACTTAAAATTTTCTATTCACACCACTTTGATTAAGCTATCTCTCCTGCGTCACGTTCACTAAATAAATCATAACTCAAGTTACAAAACTTGAAATTCAAATCCATAAATTTTTCCTAAAACTAGACTCATATTAATTCTTCATAATTTTTTTCTGGAATTTTTGGTCTAGCCAATTAGTACAGTTTATTAGTTAAAGTTTTCCCTATTATACAGCTCGACTGATCTGACCCCTGTTCACTACGAATTGATTTTATCCCAGTAAAAAAGTCAAATAGCCACGAAATTTGTTTCATTTCAAACTATACTCAACAAGGAATCTATGCATATAAATTATATTTATTAATTATTTTTGTACAATTTTTAATGATTTTTCAAAGTCAGAACAGGGGATCACATAGTCATTCTGAACAAGTTACACACAAATATAAATATCTCAAAATATAGAGTTCCTTTAGTTGCTCTGTTTCTCTTATATGAGAATAGACTCACTAAGCTTTAATTTAATATCTTATTCAGCCACTAATTAAATTCCTGCTATTTTTGGTGATTTTTCAAATTCACGTCACTACGACTGTCCAAAAGCAGTATTATTGCAAATTCACTCTTTTACACTTTCTTTGTATTAACCTCATTTTAACGTACATGTCACAATTAATTTTCACCACATTTCATACATCACACGTATAGGTCCATGATTAAAATGTCACTATAAAATCATCCCGTTGAACACTTCGGATCAATTCTCGATATTTGGTGGTTTCAGCACACAGCTCCACCCATCATCATTCATATAATTCGGCTCTCTTGTACACATGGTGAACACTTAGTACCACCCATGTGACCTAGCCAATTTATCTCGTAGCTCTCTTGTCTACATGGTGTGCTTCACTTGGAATCACACATGCGACCTAGCTACATTATTCTCTCCCGTAGCTCTCTTGTCTACATGGGATACATCCCGTATCACACATGTGACCTAGCTACTACATAGTATCTCGTAGCTCTCTTGTACACATGATGTGCACTCAGCACCATACATGTGACCTAGCTACGTTCCATCTATATTATTAAATCTTTCCGAATGTTCAACTGGGATTTCTCTCTATTACTTATTTCCATTCTTCCAATAGTCGATTTATGCTTCAAAATCAGCTAAAATATATACATAATAGGCTGAAATATAAAAATATAAATGAAATTAAGGTGTTATTTACATACAAACTTACCTCGGTGCAAAATATGGAAATTTTGCAATTTAGTCCAAAATCTTTTCCTTCCCCCGTTCGAGGTCGATTCCATGCCTTTCTTGATCTGTAACAACACATTTAGCTCATTTAACACTCATACTATTTATTTCAATCCAAAAATCACATTATGGAAAAATTACATTTTTGCCCCTAACTTTTACAAAATTATGATTTTGCCCCTAGGCTCGGAAATTTAATTTTAGCCCTTATTCTTATGTTTTATGACATGCTGATCATTTTTCCCTTCTATGGCAACATCAAATTCTCACTCTAACACATAGTTATGAACAATATGTATTTTTACCGATTATACCGTTTTGCTTGTTTTCGCTAAAAATCACTTAGAAAAGATCGTTCTCCTAACTTAAAACATTCATATTCTACCATAAAACATCAAAATACATGCATATCATTCATGGGTAAATTTTTAAACATAAACCCTAACTCGAAATAATGGTAGAAATAGGTAGACCGAGCTACGAGGATTTCAAAAATGTAAAGAACATTAAAAACGTGGCTTGAATGCACTTACTATTGAGCTTGAAAGCTTGGGAAAAACCCTAGCTATGGAGAACATGCAAGTTTCAGCCAAGCTTAATGAAGATGAACACATTTTTGTGTTATTTTTCCCATTTTATTTCATTTAATACACAAATGACCAAAATGCCCTAACTACTAAACTTTCTAAAAATTCCCTTCATGTCCAAATTTTGTCCATATAAGGTATAATGGTCTAATTGCCATTTAAGAATCTCTACTTAAAACCCCCATTTCAATCAAGTACTTATGAACTAGAACACACACATTTTTCACCTATTTCAATTTAGTCCTAAACGTCAAATTAAACACCCAATCGATAAAATTTCGCAACGAAATTTTCACACAATTATGAAATCATAATATAAACACTAAAACTTAATCAAAATATTATTATTATTATTATTATTATTATTATTATTATTAACCTCGGATTTTTGGTTTCGAAACCACTATTCCATTTTGCCCCTAAATTGGGCTGTTACAGCATTAGTAAGTCCAAACGGCATAACTAGAAACTCATAATGTCCGTACCTCGTTCGAAATGTAGTTTTTGGCACATCGGAGTCTCTGACTCAAAACTGATAATAACCCGATCTCAAATGTATCTTCAAAAACACTGAAACCTCTTTCAACTGATCGAACAAATCGTCAATCCGTGGCAACGAGTATTTGTTCTTTATAGTCACCTTATTTAACTGGCGATAATCAATACACATTCTCATAGTTCCGTCTTTCTTTTTCACAAACAAAACTGGTGCACCCCAAAGAGAGAAACTCGGTCGTGCAAAACCTCTATCTGTTAACTTTTGCAACTATGCTTTCAAGTTTTTTAATTCAGTAGGTGCCATCCGATACGGAGCTAACGAAATCGGAGTCATCCTCGGTACTAACTCAATACCAAACTCTACTTCTCGGATAGGTGGCAAACCCGACAATTCTTCAGGAAATACTTCCAAATATTCGCACACAACTGGTACAGATTCAATTTTCTTTTCAGTCATCTTACTATCAAGAACATAAGAAAAGTAAGCTTGACAACCTTTTCTCACATACTTCTGAGCTAACATCGATGATATTACTGCTGGTAAACCATTCAGATCAGTAGATTCAATCCGAATAATCTCGTTATTCTGAACAGGGTTTTGCTCGGTTAACATCAGACAATCTTAGATAAAATGATCCATCGATCCACATTTAAAACATGATTGATCATGCAATCTACAATTTCCAGAATGCCATTTACCATAATGCTTACACTCGAGTCTGTTTTGCCGATCATTGCCAACACTAGGAATCGAAGTGGCTCGTGAACTCACAAAGGTCGGTCTCGGTCTCATATAGAAAAGTCTGAAGTAGCTTTAAATCGACTAGAATCATCTCTAAACTTCTTCGATGCTGAGTGAAAAGTCTTACTCGATGATCTTTTACGAGAATCTCTGGCTTCAAAATCAGCTTTTCTTTTCTCTTTTTTGAGCTCTTCGGCTTTGCAAGCTCGCTCAACAAGTGCCAAGAACTCTTTGATCTCAAGTATGCCAACAGCAATTTAATGTCTTCATTCAAACTGTCTTCAAATTTTTTTCACATAATAGCTTCGGTTGAGACAAATTCAAGAGCATATCGACTAAGTCTCACAAATTTTCACTCGTACTTGGTTACGGTCATACGACTCTGTTTTAATTCCAGGAATTCCTTACATTTCTAATCGATAAATCTCTGGCTGATGTATTTCTTATAGAACTCAGCTTGAAAGAATTCCCAGGTCACTATCTCTTTCAGGACCACCGATACTAGTGTATTCCACCAGTGATATGCAGTGTCTCGTAATAAAGATATGGCACACTTTAAACATTCATCCAGAGCACATGATAACTTCTCGAACACACGGATAGTATTATCGAGCCACAACTCAGCCCGCTCATCATCATCATCATCATTAGCTTTAAACTCTTCGGCCCCTTGTTTTCTGATTTTATCAACAGGAGGCCTGTTAAATCTCATTGGATCAATCATCGAGGGTACCATAGGTATCGGAGATGGATTATTTGGGGGTGGAGGTTGTTGTACAGCCAGATTAGTCCGGATATACTGAGTAAACCAATCATTCATCATTTGATAGAAGGCTTGCTTAGCCTCCCCCTCATGGCTACTCGAGACAGGTCAACATTCAACTGGAGTTGTCCCTTGTACGGGAGCAGGCACTACACTCTCGACATTATCGACTACGGCTCTGTCAGGATCCATTTACTATTGGAAAGCACATTTTCAAATGTCAGAAGTCATCACACTATCGCAGTATAAATTATGGCATGTATAGCTAAACTCACACACGCTATGTTGGTCTTAGAACCGACTAAATCGTAACTCTGATACCAATAAAATGTAACAACCCTAACCCATATCCATCGCTGGATTAGGGTCACGAGGCATTACTGAACAAAAGCATAATTCCAATCATTCACATATTCACACAAGTCATATTCGTATATATAAAGCACATGGCTAATTAAATATTAAACATACATTATTAATCATATTGCATATACAATTCATACCTCAAAATTTAACCGAATCCATACCATGCATATAATCATATTTTCAAACTAACAAACATGCCTCAAAACCTTCCAACATATGCCTTATAAATACATAGCACGAATCATATGGTCATTACTTTAATGGTATTCGAATATTAAAAAAAATATATCATGCTTAGTTCACATTCTAGAAATTTATTTTAAACATCACTCTTTTTAAACCATCTAATAAGCCATTAATAATTCGAACCTAAATATCCAACCATTCTAGCATAAAACATGTACACACATTGCCACTTATTCTATCCTTTAATTAGCTAGCAAGTTAACCTATAAAAAATTACACCCAATTCATCAATATAAAATTGATCAATTATCATACTTAAAATGCATATACACAACTAATCAATTTATTTTATAATCAATTATCCAATTTAACTACCATAGAACATTTAAATTATACATCAAAATATATGTCAAATATAAACCACACCGAAAACACATCCATTAACCATAATTACATCACTTGAGCCGAATTATAACAATCCACAAATATATATCATAACATGTATCAAGCTTACCAAAATGAGCAAATTATAGGCGAAACATATCATATATCAAACATTACAATCAAACTTTGAAGTTAAGCCCTATTCGCATGGCTAAGTTTATACATATCCAAGGTTGAACAAAAATACTTATTAGCCTATACATGCCATAAGTTTGAAAATAAACTTTTAAAAGTATCGAAAGTTGACGATAGTGTGGATGACTTCGATAACAATCCCCGAGCTCGTAA
Source organism: Gossypium longicalyx (assembly GCA_025698465.1). Lineage (NCBI taxonomy): Eukaryota > Viridiplantae > Streptophyta > Magnoliopsida > Malvales > Malvaceae > Gossypium > Gossypium longicalyx. The sequence goes on from CM046995.1 coordinate 53,683,188, forward strand.
CTTACAACCAAAATCTATAAAACAGAGTAACAAAAACACACAGGGTAAGCTAACTTAGCTTAGTAAGCCTTAAGCAAATTAAACAACTCAATGAATAATCAAAACATTCAAACTAACCGAATTATATCAATAATGTTATACTTTAACACAATAAGATACCTTGACCGAATGTTAAAAATCAAATATATATCACCAAATAAATATTTCTTATATAGCCGATTATACAAGATCAAATATATCATCACATAGACACTTACATGTATGGCCGAATACATAAGATTCATTATATCATCACATGTGGCCGAATATAAAAGTTAAATAAAACATCACATGTAACTTATAGTTCAAATTCAATAGAACATCACATATGGCCGAATATGCACATTCAAGATAACTTCACATATAAACGAATATACAAGTTCAATATTAACTCACATGTAATCAAATACTCAAGTTCAATATAACCTCACATGCAGCCGAATATACAAGTTCAATATAAGTTCACATGTACTTACCTATTTGGTCGAATATTGAAGTCATTTAGATCAACTTACTTGCTCAATTCCCACATCAATGTAAAGTCCTATAGACATAGACTTGAAATAAATCACCAGCATAAAACCTGCTAGGCATAAGCCTGAATCACACACCGGCACAAGGCCTACTAGACCAAAAGTCTGATATTTATTCACCGGTACTAAGCCTGCTAGGCACAAAGCCCGATCAAAGTCACCAGCACAAGGCTTGCTAGGCTCAAAGCCCGAACATCACAATTATAAAATCATTCTATAACAGTTCATATATCAAATCATCCAAATATTCCATGTAATTCATACAAACTTTCAGAGGTTTTAAATCAGTCGAATAAAACTCAACCACCTTAATTCAATGATATATCACATTCGGCTATTATACTAATAGATTATAAAATTTGAATCATCACAATAAAACATTCTATGTTCAAAATAAACCATGTTTAATTGCTTAAAGACTTACCTTGGATATCGACAGACGTTACAAATCGACTATTCGACTATTTTTGTTTTTCCCCAATCCAAGTCTGATTTCCTTTGTTCTTGATCTATATAATTTCAAATTAACCTCATTTAAACACAATTTCATTCAATTTAATCCAACAACACATAAATGGGTAATTTACCATTTTACCCTTGGTATTTCATACTTTTTTCAAATTAGTCCTAATTGCACAAAACACAAAATACACAAAATCTCACAACAACATAGTTGGGCCGAATCTTTTATATACTCATACTAGTCCATATATTTCATTTATTTTGTATTTTAGTCCTTCAATTTATTATTTTTGCAATTTAGTCCTATTAACTCAAAATCATCAAAAACTCCAATACAAAACATATTAATCCAAAACATATCTTTCATAATTTATCATCAAACATCACAAAACACAAATATTCATCAATGGCATAACTCAAAATATTCACCAAAATAAAAAATTGAAGCATGGGTCGGGTAGTACTCGAAGCAACGATCTCAAAAACGTAAAAATTATCAATTCGAAACTCTGAATCAGTTTTTGAATCACATTGAATCCGTTTAATTATCAAATCATTATCGATTTTCTGAGCTTCATAAATCTGCTGAATAAATAATGGTTCTGCTTTTAACTCAGCTATTATCGCACCATCATCTGACATAGCAATATGTGCATTCATTACACACAAAAGAAACAGTGATTTTCGGCTTAAAGTATCAGCAACAACATTGGCCTTTCCCGGGTGATAGTCAATCACAAGTTCATAGTCTTTCAGCAATTCTAACCATCGACGTTTTCTCAAATTCAGATCTTTCTGATTCATTAAGTACTTCAAACTTTTATGATCAGAATAAACATGACATTTCTCCCCGAACAAATAATGGCACCATATCTTCAATGCAAACACAATAACTGCCAATTCTAGATCATGCGCCGGATAATTCTTTTCATGCGGTTTTAATTATCTCGAGGCATAAGCTATGAATTTGCCCTATTGCATCAAAACACAGCCCAAACCAATTAAAGATGCATCACTAAAGATAACAAATTCTTTACCTGATTCTGGCTGAACTAACATTGGAGCTTCGGTCAAAAGGGCTTTCAACTGATCAAAACTTTTTTGGCACTTTTCTGACCACTCGAATTTAACATCTTTATGCAACAGCTTCGTCATCGGAGTTGCAATCATAGAGAAACCTTTCACAAACCGTCTATAGTAACCAGTAAATCCCAAAAAACTTCTGACTTCAGAAACGTTTCTCGGAGGTTTCCAATCAAGTACTGCTGAAATTTTACTCAGATCAACCCAGTACAAAAGTCAAATAGCCACGAAATTTGTTTCATTTAAAACTAGACTCAACAAGGAACCTATGAATGTAAATTATATTTCTTAATTATTTTTTTACAATTTTTAATGATTTTTCAAAGTCAGAACAAGGGATCACATAGTCATTCTGAACAAGTTACACAAAAATATAAATATATCAAAATATAGAGTTCCTTTACTTGCTCTGTTTCTCTTATATGAGAATAGACTCACTAAGCTTTAATTTAATATCTCATTCAGCCTCTAATTAAATTCCTACTATTTTTGGTGATTTTTCAAATTCACGTCACTGCGACTATCCAAAAACAGTATTATTTCAAAGTCACTCTTTTACATTTTCTTTGTATTAACCTCATTTTAACGTACATGTCACAATTCATTTTCGCCACATTTCATAAATCACAAGAATAGGTCCATGATTAAAATGTCACTATAAAATCATCCCGTTGAACACTTCGGATCAATTCTCGATATTTGGTGGTTTCAGCACACAGCTCCACCCATCATCATTCATATAATTCGGCTCTCTTGTACACATGGTGAACACTTAGTACCACCTATGTGACCTAGCCAATTTATCTCGTAGCTCTCTTGTCTACATGGTGTCCTTCACTTGGAATCACACATGCGACCTAGCTACATTATTCTCTCCCGTAGCTCTCTTGTCTACATGGGATACATCCCGTATCACACATGTGACCTAGCTACTACATAGTATCTCGTAGCTCTCTTGTACACATGATGTGCACTCAGCACCATACATGTGACCTAGCTACATTCCATCTATAATATTAAATCTTTCCGAATGTTCAACCGGGATTTCTCTCTCTATTACTTATTTCCATTCTTCCAATAGTCGATTTATGCTTCAAAAGCAGCTAAAATATATACATAATAGGCTGAAATATAAAAATGTAAATGAAATTAAGATATTATTTACATACAAACTTACCTCAGTGCAAAATATGGAAATTTTGCAATTTAGTCCAAAATCTTTTCCTTCCCCCGTTCGAGGTCGATTCCACGCTTTTCTTGATCTATAACAACACATTTAGCTCATTTAACACTCATACTATTTATTTCAATCCAAAAATCACATTATGGAAAAATTACATTTTTGCCCCCTAACTTTTACAAAATTATTATTTTGCCCCTAGGCTCGAAAATTTAATTTCAGCCCTTATTCTTATGTTTTATGACATGATGATCATTTTTTCATTCTATGGAAACATCAAATTCTCACTCTAACACATAGTTATGAACAATAGGTATTTTTACCGATTATACCGTTTTGCTCGTTTTCGCTAAAAATCGCTTAGAAAAGATTGTTATCCTAACTTCAAACATTCATATTCTATCATAAAACATCAAAATACATGCATATCATTCATGGGTAAATTTTTAAACATAAACCCTAACTCGAAATAATGGTAGAAATAGGTAGACCGAGCTACGAGGATTTCAAAAATGTAAAGAACATTAAAAACGGGGCTTGAATGCACTTACTATTGAGCTTGAAAGCTTGGGAAAAACCATAGCTATGGAGAACATGCAAGTTTCAGCCAAGCTTAATGAAGATGAACACATTTTTGTGTTATTTTTCCCATTTTATTTCATTTAATACACAAATGACCAAAATGCCCTTACTACTAAACTTTCTAAAAATTCCCTTCATGTCCAAATTTTGTCCATATAAGGTATAATGGTCTAATTGCCATTTAAGGACCTCTACTTAAAACCCCCATTTCAATCAAGTACTTATGAACTAGAACACACACATTTTTCACCTATTTCAATTTAGTCCTAAACGTCAAATTAAACACCCAATCGATAAAATTTTGCAATGAAATTTTCACACAATTATGCAATCATAATATAAACACTAAAACTTAATCAAAATATTATTATTATTATTATTATTTTTAACCTCAGATTTGTGGTTTCGAAACCACTATTCCATTTTGGCCCTAAATCGGGCTGTTATAACTCTTCCCCCCTTTAGGGATTTTCATCCCTAAAAATCTTACCGGTAAAGAGATTTAGGTACTGTTTTCTCATGGCTTCCTCCGGTTCCCATGTAGCTTCTTCTACTCCATGTCTTTTCCATAACACTTTCACTAAAGCTATACTTTTCTTTCTCAACTGTTTTACTTCTCGAGCCAAAATCTTAATCGGTTCCTCATCATAGGTCAAGTCCGATCAAATCTCAATTTCTGTTGGAGAAATCACATGTGAAGGATCAGAACGATAACTTCGCAACATTGATACATGAAACACATTATGAATTCTTTCTAACTCTGCCGATAAGGCCAACCGATATGCCACTGGTCCAATCCTCTCAATAATCTCGTACGGCCCAATAAAACGCGGACTCAACTTGCCTTTTTGGCTAAATCTCAGAATCTTCTTCCATGGTGACACCTTCAAGAACACTTTATCACCCACCTGAAATTCAATCTCTTTTCTTTTTAAGTCTGCATATAGGCTTTTGTCGATCTGAAGCAGCTTTCAAACAATCACGAATTATTTTTACTTTCTCTTCAGTTTCTTTAACTAAATCAACTCCGTGAATCTGTTTCTCATTAAGTTCGGTCCAATATAAAGGAGTCCGACACTTGCGACCATACAAGGCTTAAATGACGGTGCCATCTGTATACTTGATCAAAAACTGTTATTGTAGGCAAATTCAACCAAAGATAGATATTTCTCCCAACTGCCTTCAAATTCTAAAACACAGCATCTAAGCATATCTTCGAGTATCTGGATTAGTCTTTCCGACTGACCACCTGTTTGTGGATGAAACGCGGTACTAAAATTTAATTTTGTACCCAAAGCTTATTGTAACTTTTTCCAGAATCTCGAGGTAAACCTCAGATCTCTATCTGATATTATAGACATAGGTACCCCGTGCAACCTCACAATTTCAGCAATATATAATTCAGCTAATTTTTCAAGTGAGTAATCGATACATACTGGTATAAAGTGAGCCGACTTTGTTAATCTATCAACCACTACCCAGACAACATCCTTCTTTTTAGGAGTCAAAGGGAAACCGGTTACAAAATCCATGGTAATCCTATCCCATTTCCACTCAGGTACCATTACTGGTTGGAGTAATCCTGAAGGCACTTGATGCTCAGCTTTTACTTGTTAACAGATCAAACACTTAGTTACAAATTCAGTAATGTCCCTTTTCATACCTGGCCACCAATACAACTTCTTTAAATCATTATACATTTTTGTGCTACCAGGGTGAACTAACAAACAGCCACTGTGTGCCTCGTGTAATATTTTCTGAATCAATTCATCCTCGTGTAATATTTTTTGAATCAATTCATCATTTTTCGGTACACAAATCCTATCTTGAAACAACAAACAGTCATCTGGTCCAACTCGAAAATCTGAGTTGTAACCCGATTCGCATTGAGTTCTCTTGGTTTGCAACTCACTATCATTCTTTTGAGCATCACAAATTAGCTGGAGAAATAACGGTTTAACCCTCATCTTTGCCAAGATTGACCCATCATCAGACAATGCTAACCTCGTATTCATGGCTCTCAAAGTAAAAAGAGATTTCCGCTCAAAGGCAAAGAACTACATTCGCTTTTCCGGATGATAATCAATCACTAGCTCATAATCCTTCAATAATTCAAACCATCTTCGCTGTCGCAGATTCAAATCCTTTTGATTCATTAAATACTTCAAACTTTTGTGATCAGTAAAAATTCGACATTTTTCACCATACAAATAATGTCGCCAGATCTTCAAGGTAAAGACAATAGCGGCTAATTCCAAATCATGTGTAGGATAGTTCTTCTCATGTGGTTTTAACTGTCTCGAGGCATAAGCCACCACTTTACCCTCTTGCATTAGCACACATCCAAGGCCTGTCAATGATGCATCACTATAAATTACGAACTCTTTCCCTGGCTCGGGCTATACTAAAATTGGTGCTTCAGTCAATCGTGCTTTCAGCTTTTCAAAACTCTGCTGACATTTATCAGTCCATTCGAACTTAACATTCTTTTGCAGCAACTTAGTCATAGGAGAGGCAATCATCGAAAATCCCTTGACAAAACGTCTATAATACCCGGCCAAGCCTAAAAAGCTTCTAACCTCGGATACATTCTTTGGCGATTTCCAATCAACGATCGCAAAAATCTTACTCGGATCCACCCGAATACCATCACCTGAGACTATATGTTCCAAAAATCCGACTTCACAAAGCCAGAACTCACTTTTACTAAACTTAGCAAATAGTTTCTTTTCTCTCAAGATTTGCAATATGATTCTCAAGTGTTCGGCGTGCTCAGACTCATCCCAAGAATAAATTAAAATGTCATCTATGAACACCACTACAAACTTATCTAAATATGGCCGAAAGATTCGGTTCATCAAGTCCATAAATATAGCCGGAGCATTTGTTAAGCCAAAAGGCATCACAAGGAACTCATAATGTCCATACCTTGTCCGAAAGGCGGTTTTCGGCACATCTGCCTCCTTAACTCTCAATTGGTAGTAACCGAACCTCAAATCGATCTTTGAAAACACTGTTGCCCCCTTTAACTGATCAAATAAATCATCAATCCTCGGTAACGGGTACTTATTCTTTATAGTCACCTTATTGAGCTGACGGTAATCAATGCAAAGCCTCATTGAGCCATCCTTCTTCTCTACGAACAATACAAGAGCACCCCAGGGAGAGAAACTCTGTCTCACAAATCCCTTGTCTATTAACTCTTGCAACTGAGCCTTCAATTCTTTTAATTCAGTCAGAGCCATTCTATATGGAGTTAAAACTCCATCATCAAACAACAAAAATCACAAGCTTGATAGATAACATAGCAACGATCTCAAAAACATATAAAATTATCAAAAATTGAGCTAAAACTCACAAAAATCACAAAAATAAAAAATCATCATCAAATTAAAAAATTGAAACATGGGCTTGATAGATAACATAGCAACGATCTCAAAAACGTAAAAATTATCAAAAATTGAGCTAAAACTCACCTTGAATCAAGCTTGCTAATGGCCGAATATCCCAAGCTTTTGTTCTTTTCTTTCTTTTGTTATTTCAGTCAAAATATGAATATATTAACATGGCTTTTAATTATGTTATATTATATCATATATATTATTTACCATTTTACATATTTAATCTTTAAATATTAATAACTAAAACACATATTCTAAGGCCAAAACCGTCCATCACTAACTCCAATGGTAATATTGCAACTTAGATACCTCAAATTAATAAGGCAATAGCAATTCGGCCCTTATACATATATAACCATCAAATTTTCATTTTACGCGATTAAGCCCTTTTTATTTAATCGGTACTCAAATGATAAAATTAAAGCATGAAAATTTCATAGATATAAATTCACACATAATAAACACAAAAAATAATTTTAAAATATTTTTTGACTCGGATTCGTGGTCCCAAAACCACCATGTTGAATAGGGTCTAAATTGGACCATTGCAAATTTGAGATAGAAATATTTATTTTATGATTATTATGAGGTCCACGATATGTATGCATGCTTGTGTGAAAATTTCATGAAGAAATTCTATGCATAAAATGTCCAATTGAACTTTAGAGACCAAATTGAATAAGATGCAAAACTTGTGTTCTAGAAGCTTTTTAGCATAAAATTGCTTTAGTTTATAAATTAGAAGGTCATAATTAGAAATTTTACCAATTTTTATATTTTTGGACAAAAATGGACATGCATAGGAAAAATTTGAAAGAAAGGCCTTAAGGGCATTTTAGTCATTTGGTAATTAAAAGAATAAAAAGGGAAAAATCAAAGCAAAATTTGCTCATCTTCTTCAAGCTAGAGCCGAAACTTTGAAGCTCCCCATAGCTAGGGTTTCTTCACTTTCTAAGCTTGATTATCAAGAAAAACGGAGCCCGAACCTAAACCAAGGGAAAAGTAAGGTTTTGGACTAAAACGTAAAGTTAGCAATATTTTGGGACCGAGGTAAGTTGTGTGTAAGTAATTCAAAATTTTCATTATCGTATATTTAATGCTTGGTGTTATACAAAATATGTGTAAATGCCCTTATGGAATTTGACTTAAAATGATTCAATAATAATTTGATGATAGCTTTGCATCTCAGAAATCCCAGGTGACCCTAAGGAATACTTAGGATTTCGATGTCATGACACCATGATTAACGAGATCCCGTGTAAGACCATATTTGGGACATGGCATCAGCATCGATACATGATCCCGTGTAAGACCATATCAGGGATATGGCTTCGGTATCGATAAGTGATTTTGTATAAGACCATGTCTGGGACATGGCATCGATATGAGGTTCCGTATAAGACCATGTCTGGGACATGGTGTCGGAACCGATTCGAGACTTTCTATAAGACCATATCTAGGATATGGCATCGATGTGTAGTTCCATGTAAGACCATGTTCGGGACAAGGCTTTGGCACCCTATTTGGTGTATTACAGTCCCTAACGTCCTTTCGTATTCCAAGTGGTTCAATGAGCCATTCAAGATCAAAGTTAAGAGATGGAAAAATAGGAATAAACTATGAGTAGTACAGGTATGTACGTAAACCTCATAAGTATGGAATTTGATTCATGATGGAAAAATTTAGCATGAGTAAGAAAGAGTAAGATAAGTTGTGAAGTTCATGGACATTTATTGTCAACTCTTATTATGTCCATTGTGTGTAAATTGATAATGTGGTGGTAATTAGTAGCATGTTTAATTCATGAAATTTTATGATCTATGTTGTTTATTAGTTACATACAACTTAGTAAGCTTTATGTTTATCACCTCTTTCTTTTCCCTTTTTCTTAGCATCGCCAAGCTAGCTCGAGGATCGTGAACGTCTGAGCTCAAGTCATACTATCAACAAATCATTTGAGGTATATTTGGTTTAATACATTTAAGTTTGGCATGTATAGGGGACTTATTATTTTATTATACGTGTCATATTGGTTGTCCAAAGTGATGGCCCATATTGGTATACCAATTCATTTTGTATATGGCCATGAAGTATGGCTCATATTGATTATTGGGTTGTAATCCTAGATATTGATGCATGCATGAGATAAGTTGAAGCCTTTGAGGTGCGTGATGAGTTGGTTGTTGACAATGAATGAAAAAATATGGAATCTATGCTTGATGGATGATTGATGTCACTTAGTTAGGTTATAGGATGGTTTAAAGTAAGGAAATGTTTGAATGATTCTAGTAAGTTATGGAGACCCAAATATGTATACTTTGGCATGTAATTGTCATGCATGAGTTAAACTAAGGATGTTTAAATAAACCATTTATGCCATGATATTTACCATTGGAATATGCGGGTGTGCATGTATTAGTGAGGGTGACAAAAGGGCTTGGAAAATAGCCTTAAAGTTGTCCACACAGGTAGACCCACGGGCATGTGTCTAGACCGTGTGTGACACACGGTCAGCCCCATGCGTGTGTTCTCCAGCCGTGTGTCCCCTGCATCCTAGTTTTGTAAGTCAGTATGCATGGTAGTAAACACACGGGCAGGACATGGGCGTGTGCCTAGGCCGTGTGAAGTCTACACCTTAAATGCGAAACTTAAATTTGCCACGCGGCCTAGCACACGGGCGTGTGACTTGGCCGTGTGACCTTTAATTAATGCTGACATCATAAATAGAGAGTTACATGGGTAGAGGACACGGGCATTGAAATCCACACGGCCTACCCACATGAGCGTGTGACTCTCCCAACTTGGAAAATTTTTCCTAAGTGTTTGTAAAATTTTTAGAAGCACCCAGTTTAGTCCGGACCACTTCTAATGTATGATTTGGGCCTTGTAGGCTCGTGTTAGGGATATAATGATTAAATATGAAAAATGTATGAGAAGTCATGATTGTTTAATTGTTAAGTCTGGTAATGCTCCGTAACCCTATTCCGGTGATAGATACGGGTTTGGGGTGTTACATTCACAGTTGTATAATTTTTATTTAATCTTATTTTGTCTTTATTTATTTTCAGGTCCATTTATATTTATATTTTTTTACACGTTCCCCTTGGATACATTTTAATATTATTTGTTTATACTACTGTGATTTCTTTTATTGTATTATGAATAAGGTGAATTGTTGTTGTTATTATTATTATCATGTCAAGGTCTTATTTATTTCATTTATTTAAGTTTTCTTTCCATTATTGCCCTTTTTGAAAAAGATTTAACTTTTCATTAACTTTAGAAAATTTAATTAATGTTCCTATTTTATTACTATTCATTTTAAAATAGGGAACTTTAGGCCGTTTTTCCATCCTATAAGTGTTGACATGAAGTTTGTTAAGTAGGTGTTACTTTTTAATGAAATTATAAGGTTTTTACATTCAGATTTAGGTTAGTCTTTAAGATCTTATCTACCATTTATCCTAGAAAAATTATAAATAGTATGTAAGTGTAACGCCCCAAATTTGGGCCTAGAAGGAATGGGCCTTGAGCGTGGGAACACATAAAAGTTTATGTGTGCGAGAAATATCACAAATTGCATGTTGGCTTTAGTGGCTAAGTATTTAGGCATATTTGGGAGTGTTGGAGAAGTCCTGGGTTCAAACCTGGGCTTTAGCTAAATTTTTGAATTAAGTGAATAAAACCTTTCGTACTTGGAAGTAAGCCTTTTAAATAATTAAGATTAAAATGTGACACAAAATGAGCTTGTAGTCCAGTGGTTGTGGTGTCATTAAGGTGGCAAGGGAGCTTGAGTTCAAGTCACTCTATGCACAAAGGAGTATTTATTTTACTCCTTTGCTGTATAAGCGGTGGAGTTTGAATAATACACTACAAGGGTGGTTGGAATTTGAACTAGTCTAGCAATGGCTTGTAGAGAAAATCAAGGAGAAGATTGAGGAGGAAATCATGGAGGGATTTTAGGAGGAAAAAGGGGAGTATGAAGTGAGGTAAGACTTTGCCGAATTTACTTGGGAAGTACTCAGAAATTCGGCTAGGAAGGGTGCCTTTCATTTTCGGCTTTTGGTGATCATTATTTTTTTTGGTTTTTTTTCCTTTTAACATCTTAGCCGTATACTTTCCTAGAGTTGTTGAATACATTTTGACCTATTTTCATAACTCCTTCATCTATTCTTTTGAGTACTACGATCAATTCTATTCTAATTATTTTTTCTATTTTTCACTTCGGCATTCGTTTATCCATACTTCGCCTTTCGGTTAGCACTCTAGTTTTATTCTCTTTTCTTTTGAGTTCTTGCTAGATACTTTTTTTCTTCTTCATTTTTTTCATTTCCTTCCGTTTTTTTCAAACGACTATTCTTTTTCCCCTCTCTTACTCAGACTTCGGTGTAGCAATATTTATCCATTAGATCAGTAAGTACATTTGTTTCTTTTACTTCTCATAAGGGATATCTATTCGCTTTCTTCTTGTACGGATTATAACCAAATAATTCCTCTCCCTTACGTGCCGAATTCTCCCTCTCTTATCGTTCGTATGTTGTTTACTTGGTTTGTTTCGAGAACTCTTGATGAGCAAAGGGGGTTCTAGAAATAAAGTGACAACAGTGGTGCCGACTGGGAGTGGATGCGTAGCCTCTGCCCCCAAGTTTAAGCAACATAGGGTGTCGGCGGTTCGGGACTTTTCGCCAGGTTGCGGAAGAGTGACTGCACCAATCTTTGGATTAAGTAGGCAAATCACAGTTGACCATTCGAGTCATGACAAGTGGTAGTCGATCCTTCAACTAAGGGTTTGGGTAATGTTCTTTTAACTCTGTTGAGAAGTGATAAACTGTTGTTATGTTGAATAGGTTCTGGCGTTCAGGAATTCTTAGTACTCTACGTGATTAGGTGTGTAACCGTATGCTATGTTTGATGATTGGCTGAAAAGTTGAAAGTGTGTGTACATACACCACCTTAGCTCTAGATCAGCAAATCTTGAAATACCGAAAAGCCAAAAAGCCAAAAGAACAGTAACGATTACTACATGAGGGTGCGAACGCACATGTGCAAAATCGGATGTGATAGTAAAGGCCACCATGAGCAAACTCATGGGTTGTGGCCGTAATGGGTCACATTGGGCCGAGTTGGGCCGTACAGGCCCAATAGGCCCTAAGCCCTAGATGTGTAAAACTCACCAATAGGTGGGAAAATGTTGGACCAGCCGTGCCACTCACATGGCTGGGTTCAAAATCGGGCTTGGTGGGCCAATGGGTTATGTGGGCCTATAGGCCTCCTTAAATGGACTTTGGGCCCAATCGCACTGTTTGTTTGCTAAAGGTTGCACGGGTCATGTGAGACGACTGTGCACCTACTGATGGGTTAATAAGTGTACTTAGATCTTAATTTACAAAATGACCATTATGCCCTCGAAGGGCAAAATGACTAAAATGCCCCTACATGTTATATGATTGTTATTGTATGCCATTTATGATATGTTTGCATTCATGTGATATTATGCTGCATGGGGGACAGGATCATTGGTTTGGAGGAAGTATATGATATGTTAGGGTTGCATGGTCGCTTGATGACTGTGGATCCACCGACGGCTTAAAGCCATTATGTGATTGGCAGTTCTGCTGTGAAATTGGTTAGTGCCGCAACCGGTGCTACATCAGGAGTGTAGGGATGGGTGGGTTGATTAAATCCCCACTCGGAGGTGGCCACACTACGAACAGCTTTAAATTTTCGTATTTTCTTTTACATTACTTAAATTACTTTCTCTTTGGGATTTGATGTAATAAGGCATTTTCTCTAATTTTCTAGCTTTTAATTTGGGGGTTTTTAACTATTATGATTTATTTCTGTTAAAAGTAGAGTGCGGTTTTCCAAAATGATATATGTTTTTGAAACATCACGTTTTCGCAACATTATTGAAATGCTTCCGCAACAAACATGTTTTTAAAAGTAAGGCTGGTTTAAAATGGTTAACAAATAATTAAGTTGACGCTAGAATTAAACAAAGGGGCTTTTCTCTTTCAAGCGAGATTTATTAATAAGACAAAGTTTTTCGAAAAAGCATTTTAATGTGACACGCCAGATTCAGTCATAACATCTAGACTAAGTTTAGGGTGTTACAGTAAGATTTTTTTTAGGGTTTTAAACTAATTTTAAATATCGTATAGGATTCCTTTTTAGAATTTTAAATTAATATGTAAATATTCTTGAGGACTTTTTTCAAGATTAAAACTAAAGATTTTTGTAGTTGAATTGTAAATCATAAGTAGGTCTTTTTAAGTATTTTATTTTAGAAACTTTTTAAGAAAGCTAATAAATGTTATTATTTTAGGATTTTGATGAACATAAACCTTAGATCAAGAATTTTAAAGTAAGATAAATCAAAAACCTGACATAGGATACTTTCATAGTTATTAATTAAATCTTTAAATAATAAATGATCGAATAAGTTGTAGATGGATTTTAATATTTCTCTTAATTCATTGGTAATTTCTAGGTTTTTTTTTAGAATTCTAAAATAGAATTAATTTTAAGAATTGAAGGTATTTTACTAGAATTATTTAGGTATCTTTTAGGGTTCTTGTTAAAAATAAAAATCTCTAATTTAAGTTTCAAATTAGATAAGTTTGGTGAAAACATCTTAATCGAGTTACAACTAAATTGGATGTGTTTTCTCTAGAGTTTTTATTTAAGATTTCCATAAGATTTTAGCCTAGATTAAGACATTAATATGCATAAATAAAAAAATCTAGCTCTTAAGACCTCGTTGAACTATCCTTGGACAGGCGTTGTGGCGGTGCTATAACCTTCCCCACACATAACCGTACTCCCGAACCCAAAATTTGGTGATAAGATCGAGTCTAGACTTTTAGGATTTTTTTTGTAGTATTAATTCTAAATTTTTAGACGATAGGTGGCTAACCAACCTAGCCCTAATTAATTAGTGGCGACTCTACATTTGTTTACTAGGCCCTCGTACTTTTATGGTGGCAATGTTCTGACAGTTGTGATAGAGCCCAATTTTTTATTTCATAGCCTCAAGTGCCAAATTATTGTTTAAATGTGATCTTATATATTGTGATAATACGATGTGAGACAGGTGCATAAACAAGTGAATAATATGCTAAATGAGTTTATTTAAGTTTCAAGAAAATATTAGTATGTTCTCATGGTAAATTGTGTATGTAATTGTAGTTTGGGTCGTTATCATTTAATTGTGAATGCATGCGAATATATAAGTTAGACTTGTGAGTTATTAAAGCATGTATACATTGTTTAGTCATGATGAATTATTGTAAATTGAGTTATTTGAATAGGAGTTGAGTGTAGTCATACGTGAGAGTGTATGCTAGTTTTATGGTTTAGTGAAGCGTGAATATGTTATTGTGGCATGGTTAGAATACAGTTGTGAACGTGTTGTAGTATGCTCTTGTTTAACATTTAATGTTGTGTATACTTTTTGGTTATTTTGACATTCATTGAGTTTCTTTAAACTCACCCACACCATTGCTGATATTTAGTGTTTGCAGTGTGAGTAGTGCGATGATGCAAAGGTAGTAATCCAAGTTAGGCTTTAGTATTGGCGTAGGTGGTATTAATATTATTCTTTGAACTATGGGTATAAGGCAATGTGGTTAGACTTTGATCGATTATTATTGTGGTTCTCATGATATTTTATGGGTTTAGTGCTCTAGCACTTTTGATGGACGTCATAATTGTTTCATTGATATTGTTTTGGGTTGAATATTTGCTAAGTTGAAGTGCCATGAATGGTATGTATGGTCAATGAACTTTCAATAATGTGGTAGAATTGTTGCATGAACTTTACCATAATGTTTTGATTATTTTCATAGCTTATTTATTCTTAGGATTTATGAATATTGTTCTTTTTATATAGTTTCTTACTCTGACATGTTTTTGATGATTAAACCGTTATTATGGTTATTTTGGTGATTACTTGATAAGGTAAAAGTTGCACGTTGAGTAGTTATTATTTTGAATGGATTATATGACCTAAATTGCTGAATTTTTGGGGCTTGGAGTAGAGGTATCGATATTCATGTTTTAAAAATGATACATCCAAGATTTTTGAAAGTGCATGAAGACAATAATGTAATTTGGTATCAATACCATATGACGAGTATCCATACGCAGGGTAGAATACTCGATACTTTATGAAAGGTACTGATAAATTCTGAGATTTTGATTTTAAGCGGGAAATAAATTGTTGTTTTGGTATCAATTTTCCAAGCAGTGTCGATACCATTTGAAATAAATATCGATACCTTTGATTCAGCATTGATACCTACGTGAATAATTCTGAGTTTTTGTTTGGTGGTCTAAGAGCATGTTTAATTCTAGTTTAAGTTTGTTTGATGCATGTTGAACATGTTTTAATGTTGATTGGAATGTGTGCGACTTGTAATTATTCAAAAGCTAAATTCGAAGATATCTACTTAATAACGAGACCATTTGTAATGCTTATGTTGTGTGACAGTGATGTGACATCCTGACATTTAGGCTCAGTGACCTGGCCGGGTATAAGGTGTTACACAACAATAACAAGAGAGCTTAAAAAGATTAAACTGTCATTCTATCAACCTTAGAGCTTAATTCTTCATATTTATTATACATACACTTGTGAGCTTTAATTGTTTTTCTATCAGCTAAAGTGTTTTTCTTTGTTTTTGTGCTAATCGGTTGTGCTAATCGGCAAACACGCTGATCTTGTATGGATTATTTCTTTCTTTGCTTATTTGTTTCTCTTTCAGAGGGTTTCTATCTTAAGATTTGGATAGAAATACTAAGGGATTTGTAAGGTTAAACCTTGTCCTCAAAGGTTGATGAAATTAGTAAATATGGGAAAATCCTTAGTTGTGGAAAGGTAAGGTAGTGGAGTAGGCAATTGAGGTCAAACCACTCTAAATTGTTGCATTCATTGTTCCATATTCTTTCTTTAGTTCCACTAAATTTTTAAAGGGCTAATTCACCCCATCTTGGCTATTTCAATTGAATTATCGATCTAACAAAATCTATTTAAAATTCTGCATATTGTTTCTTGGCACTTTGGTATATTAAAAAATATCTCACAAAAAAAAAAGAAAATGAAAAATTGAAAAATTGCGAAAGGACGAAAAAGAGAAAAAATTAAAAAAATATTTTGTAGGTTAAATTTTGTGCCCAAAATTTCCAGATATGATATTTATCATATAAAGAGTGTCCAATTAAAATTTCATCATTTTAACACATCTAAAATACCTTAAATGAAAAATTCAATTTAATAGGGGGTAGTGAACCAACAAACTATTTTGTAAGTAATATCTTGTTGTAGTAATCAAACACTGACAATAAGAACATGTCAAACAATAACTCTTCCTTTGGATCGAATTATTACTCATGTAACACCCCAAACCCGGCCTAAACGTTATGACTGGATCCGACGTGCCACATTGGAATGTTAAAAACATTTTTCTATTCTTAGTCCAGAAAATCGTACTTAGTGTTCAAAAGATGATTTCATTATAGGTTAAAGTGAATGGAAGCTGTGCACCAGGTAGGAAACCGAAAAAGAGGAGGCGAGTCCATCGGACTGCTTAAGTACCAAGCTCCCTTCGGATCCAATCCTAGACATGCACACTACCATTGCCACACCTTAACTTAGTATATGTTCTTAGGAAACCAGTTCATTTAAGTCCAGTTTAAGAAAAGGTGATTAACTTTGGAAAGCGTTTTCGTTGCGAAAGTTTTGCTTTGTTGTCGTGATATTTTAAAATCAATTACTGTTTTTGAAAACGCGCCCTAAGACTAATCAGTTTCAGTGATTAAGATAATATTATACCTATGCTAGTAAATCATATTGAAAAGAATTAAAAATCATTAAAGCGGCGTTATTACAAAATAAAACCCAAATCATAAAAGTAAATAAAAAGATGTCCAATTCACATGAAGAAAACCAAATTTGCGGAACGCGTGGCCACTCCGAATCCCTCACAGCTCCAAGCCCACTATGGTTGGGGATTACCTGCGTGGAGGAAAATAAGGGGTGAGTTTGGGAAACTCAGTGTGTAAAATAACTTAACCATAGTCTAAAACAGAAACAGATAAAATTGGCCTTAGCCTAGAACAGATTTCAGAATGAAGCCCATAGGCCCATAACAGAACAGAACAGAAATTACATGTTTATGTAGAAACCCAACCATATCCAACCGTATACACCTCCGTACCATCCTTACACCATGTGGGGAGACTACTCGACCCACCCAACCGCTACACGCCACAGAATTTGCAGCATGGCTGCCAAAACAGATAGTGTGAAAGAGTCACCAGATACAGATATTTGTGGTAGAGCCACCAGAACAGATATTTGTGGCATAGCCACCAGGACGCTTCCTCCATAAATATAACCCATGTTCCCATGCAACAGATATACAAATCATGGCATACATCATACAGAATCAGATCATCATGCTTTTCAGTCAAATTAACCCTAGGGGTATAATGGTCATTTTACACCTCGGGGTATAACGGTAATTTTCATACTAAGGGTATTCTAGTAATTTATATATTTTAGGGTTTTCATACATATTTTCACCATTTACGTACTAACAGAAACACTTACCGAGTGTTCTTACCAAATTGGGCCCGTTGGCCCATTATCCCAATTTTGGCCCATTAAGCCCAAAATATTGAAAGGCACAAAAATCATGCACTTTGCAGTCTAAACACTGTAGTTTACCAAATACGTTAATCGATGTACCTCACGAGCATTCACACACTCGCAAGTCCACAAAATACCGATTTTTTCGACATTTTGGCTTTTCGACATTTGCCGATCTAGTCTATGAAAGGGTGTCAATTACACACCTGATTTGTAGTGGTTTGACGGTGAGTTCCACACACGAGTTGCCTACAATTGGATTACCAACACGTAAATCTAAATATCGAAAACAAACTACAGACCTATCCCCCTACCATATTTGGCCAACCAAGCCTCAGACCTTAGAGTTCTTACATTTTTTCGAAACTAGCGACTAAGTTTAGATCCAGTCGTTCCGCTTGTCCAAGCCTTTGATCAGTAGCCTCTAGATCACACTAACATCATAATAAAACAATTGTCACAACCCTTAGAGCCATAGGGCCCAATCAACAGCCTCCCTAAGCCTTTAGGGGTTTCGACTTTTTTAAAACCCGAAATAAAGAATAGATTCAAAAACTTACCACCGGTTCCTTTATTCAATGATTCCACTTTAGTTCCTATACGATTCTGATGCAGATCTAAACCCTTAAATGTTAGCAAAAATCAAATCTTTAAAGGTCTAAAGATTCGGCTATGCCCCTAAGACTATGGGGTTTTTGGCTTTTTGAAATAGTAAAGAGAAAGATGAAATATGAGGGTTTTACGGTGGTTTTTTCGACAAGACTTTGGGGTTCAGAGGATGAGAGAATCGGCCAAAAAGATTGAGAAGAATCAGAGGGTTTGGCTAGGAGAAATCGGCATAGAAGAAAAACAGGCTTTCGGGATTTCAGCTTTTATGGCAATCGGCTATAAGGCTTAGGAACAAATGGTAAGGAAGTGGAGTTGAGTAGAATGGTAGGAAGGGTTTGGCTATAGAAGAAGAAGCAAAGAAGAAGAAAAGAGAATAAGAGATGAGAAAAGAAAAAGAGAAAAGAATGGTCAGAACCCAAATGCCGAATTTTCCCCCCACCTACTAGCCGAATTTTGCCCTCTACAGAAACCCTTGGCCGGCCAACTCTTGCTCCTCAAGAGTCCACCATTCGGCCAATACTACACTCCCTAATTGGCTCCTAAATCTTCTCCCTTATCCCCTCCTTACTTGATCTCCTGAGCAGCTCAAACTCTTCCTAACAGAGTTCCACCTGAGTTCCACCATATCCCCTTTCTGAACATAAAAATTAATACTAATATTTGCTCACCTTGTGACTTGAACCTTAGCTCTCCCTAGCCATCCAAACGCCACCTTTTTAGCACCCTAGTGGTGTCACATGCCACTTTGCCATCTGCCTTCTTGTGGCTTATTTTACCCATTAAATCTTAAAAGCCCAACTTACCAAAACCCCTTTTTCCCTAAGAATTAAAATTAGTTAAAAACTTCCGGATTTCATCTCAAACTTGGGCTTCTAGACCTATGCCCAGCAGTCAAAACACAGAAATTCAAAAATTCACCAAAATTCACAGAAGTCCTGAAAATTGGGACGTTACAACTCACATGTAAAATCGAATAATTGTCACATGTTTTTTTACCAATATAGCACATGTAATTTTGTTAAATATTAATCTTCCTTTAACCCGATCAATATTGACATGGCTTAAGTTACATGCACACAAATTTTTATATTTTTAAAAAAATAATTTCAAGAATATATGTCACTTTTGTAACACCCCTAAGTCATCTCTGTCATTGGATTAGGATTACAAGATATTACGACAATTAACAAGTCTAATAATGCATCAAAACAATTTAGAGATCAATTTATGTCATAAAATAATAGTCTTTCACTATTCATAGCATACATACAAAAACGAGACTTAAATCGAGCTTACGGAACCCTAAAATCAGTTTCGAAACAAGTAGGGACTAAATTGAAACAAAATAGAAAAAGTCATATACCCATGTGACAAAGTCCAGACTGTGTGGGTCAAAGACATGATCGTGTGGTCAAACCTTGTAACAAACTATGTCTGTGTAACTCAGGATCACACGACCGTGTCATTAGGCTATATAACTCTCTGGGATCGTGCGAACAAACTTGTATCAAAATCAAATAGGCTACATGGCCATGTGAGGTGACCGTGCGTGGCACATGATTGTTTGAAAAATTGTGTGCACCTAAAATAATTTCAAAACCAAAACACTTTACCTACAATTTCTTAGGTTCCAAGCCATACCATTTTCATTCATTTTTACCTATTCAAACACACCAAAACATACCAAAATATACTATATATCATTCAAACTAAGTGTCTAACCATTGTGCCCTCATTGATACCACAATTCAAACATTAAACCATTTCACAATCTTCAATCATAAGCATGTACCTATCATTCATACCATAGAACCTTACCACCATTCTAACCAATCTCACAAGTCATGGTTCAAATCACTTATTTATACATGAACAATGTCACGAAAAATACCAAATAAGTAATATTTCCACAGCATTACATAACCAAAACATAAAACATCAATATTATGAGCAAGTGAACTTTAAAACTTCTAGTTCATGTCATTTATAACCTAAACCAAAATGATCAAAGCTTCTACCGAGTCATTGAACAAATAGTGTGAGCTTCAACTTGAACTTCTTACCGACAGTAACTTTCGATGATCTACAATAGAACAAATACAACTATTGTAAGCAAATCCTTGCTTAGTAAGTTCGTATTAAACTTAAATTTTAACTTATAGAATAGGAAGAAATTTAAACATTTCATGTATAATTGCATTAACTATATCATGAGTGCACTTATTTCCTATACACAACACAATCTCACAAGGTTAGTGAGTTCACATAAACAAAACATGTAATTATATCATATCATAAAAAATTACACATAAACACATTTTTAACTCAATTCAACCATTACTTACTCATCTAACAATATACATTTCATTTCAAATATCCATATT
This sequence comes from Gossypium longicalyx, assembly GCA_025698465.1. NCBI lineage: Eukaryota > Viridiplantae > Streptophyta > Magnoliopsida > Malvales > Malvaceae > Gossypium > Gossypium longicalyx. Next base: position 53,704,112 of record CM046995.1, read on the forward strand.
CCAAGTCCAATTTCATATATCTATTTCCATATAAATATTTCATATAACCATTTCCAATTATGCATTTTGTTCACATGATGAACCAAAATGAAATAATGTTGGATACATGGGAGTATTGCTCACACAATCGGTGATTGTAATTGCTCACACGAGCTATGAAGAATCCGCAACAAATGCAGGATCTTAGTCATCGGTAGGACACCTAAAGACCAGCACCCGAAATGGTAATAACCTTAATGACATGCCATTTGTATCCTAAGCATTCACAAGGTTCATATAGGTCACATTTCATATCCAAATCATTTAACTATATACATATTATTTCATCACAAGAACTTGTCCATATAATTTCCCATTTTCAAACATAACCTTCAACTTAGCTAACACTACAAATAAGTCCAACTACAAATAAGTCCAATTCACCACTTACAATTTATCAATCAAAAGAACTCAATCACCACATACATAAATAGATATTAAATCTCAAAAATAGAAATTAATTAAAGTTAATTTAATTTATGAACTTACCTAATTAAAAATGGCTACAAACATGACATCGATGTTTACTCCGCTAATTTTCCTTTTTCACGACTATTGTCCAGTTGATTCGTTTCTTGATCTAAATAATAATTTTAATTCAATTAATCGTTTAGTACATCTTAAACAATAAAACTTATGCATATAAGTCCTTTTATTATCATTTTACAAAATTACCCAGAAACTTTTCCCTTTATGCAATTTAGTCCTTAAAACTCGAAACTTTCAAATTTAACACATTTAATCCCAAACCATGCTAGGCGAAATTTCTACAGTCTCTATAAATCCAATACTTATCACATTTTACAAGAATTTCATGCAACTTTACTATTTTAACAACTTAGTCCTTAAACTTTAAAATCAATCAAATTTACTTTACAAATAGGTCATATTTAGCTATCATGCTTATAAATATATCATCAAACTTTAAAAACATCTCAAACTCATCAATGACATAACTCAAAACATTCAACAGTTTTACAAATTAGTCTCTAATTTAGCTAGATTAAGCTACAACGATCTTAAAAACATAAAAATCACTAAAAATAGATGAAAAATACATACCATGCATGCAATATAAAGCTTGGCCGAAAGCTTCATTACAAAAAAAAATAGTGGTTTCAATTTTTTCAAACTGAAGAAAGAGGAAAATGACGGTTTTATCCATCTTTTCTTTAAGTTATTATTATACTTATTTCTCAGGTTACAAATTTACCCTTTTAAATTTAATGAAATTCCAAGTAATCTATCACCTAAATTGTCCACCATATTAAAATAGGTAGATTTACCATATAAAGCCCTTATTTCATGCTTTTACATCTATTTAATACAAATAAACCTGTAACACTCCTAACCTGTATTTGACGCCAAAATAAGGTTACTGAGTATGACCGACAAAAACGTAACTTTAAAACATACATTTAAAATCTCAACATAAACATGGCATAATTCAACCAAATACATGTATAACGTTCCTTAATTGAGCCCTCGAGGGCTTAGAAACACTTTAGAAATGATTCGGGACTAAATCGAAAACATTTGAAACATTTAAGAAAAAGTTGGAAAATTTGAACTGTAGGGGTCACACAGCCGTGTGGTCAGGCCCTGTGACTCACACGGCTGAGACACACGCCCATGTCTCAAGTAGTGTAACAATCGAAATAGGGACACATAGCCATGTCCTAGATTGGGTAACTCTTTGAGCTGGGTCACACGGCCAAGCCACACGCCCATGTGCCAAGCCATGCAACTCTAAAAATGGCCTCACACACCCGTGTGCAAAACCGAGCAATTGCATTACTTGTAACCTTTAAAATCTAAAGAAGACACATGGCGGAGACACACACTCGGGTCTTAGGTCGTATGGACAAGAAATTGGCCAAAACCAAGCCATTTCCATCACTCATTGTAAGCAATTACCTATAATCAATTTGCACTCATGACCAAGGCACCAAAACATACGAAAACATGCATAATATGACCAACTTATAGACCATTAATCCATCCAACCAATATGCCAACAAGGCACCTCAATTGCATTCAACCAAATCATACGTAATCAAGGAAACATTACCACATTTCATACATGCATATCAAATCTAATACTCTTTCAAAACTTACATTATATTGATCATTTTAAAGTTATTCCATATCATAGCATAATAACCATTGAATCATGCATAATAACTTTCCATTTTGACTCATACCATCAAAAGTACATCAACCAAAGTACTAATACATGCCAAACTATCAACCAACATTCAAACACAAGTCCACCTATACATGTCATGTTAACCTTGGTCAAAACACCAATAACTACCAATATATTCGTTGGGCAGTCTGATAGGACTCCGAAGAACTTCTGAACCGATCAAGCTTCCAATAATCTTAAAAGTGAAGAAAAGTAATTACGTAAGCAACGAATGCATAGTGAGCTCGTATAAACTTTAAACATAACATTCCATTTCAACAATAAACTTTATAGGATAATTATAAACCTATTCCAATGCCACAAAATTTATCAAACTATATAACCATCAACTCATAAATGAGTAAGTCCAACAACATCACATATATTTTTCATTCCTAACATAATAGGTTTTTATAAGACATATTACACAATCATTAACCCTTTTCATAAGTCTATGAACCACTCCATTTACTTAGCATAAACTTAAATAACATTATAAATTCATGAATTAGTGTATTAATTCATGACATAGGTCAATTCATCCATAGCATAAGAAAATTTCTCATATATAAGTACGTCATTCAGCTCATCAATCCTTTTATCATCATATTACATCTCAATTATGAACTTACCGTTTCATTACCTTTTCTTACCCATTTCATTTGCATAATACAAGACATAAGCATAAACATCAACAATAACCAGAAGCTTGACACAAGCCTAAACATCATCATCAATACACAAGTTAGTGCATTTATACATAACCTTTTTGGGATCAAGCACGTGAAAAACCATTCCATTAGGAAATACATCTTTTGATTCATACCATGTTTTCATGAACAAAGCATATTTCCATTTGGACAATCACCATTTCAATGTATAACATTACAATTAAGCATGATATAATACAACCATAAACTTGGCACAAACCTAAGCATTATCAACAACACATGTTAGTGCATATACACATAATTCACTAGAAATATTATAAGATAAGTCATTATACATGACCAACATCACTTGAAATCATCAAATTCATGAATATAAACATACTTTCATTGAACATTTTCTTTTGATTCCTTTGCATAGATTCCTGACACAAGTCATTTCAATACTTACCGTTCCTTCCCTTTTCATGCCCAGTGAACCACTTAGAATAATATTGGATGCGAGGGAAAGCTCAGACAAAGCGTACTAAACATATGGTCAAAACCATTCCTTTTAGTTTTCCTTTACATCGCTGCTCACTCAAGTCATAAAATGGGTTTGCTCACACAAGCTGACGGTTGGAATATAAGCTACACGATGCCACTCACACAAGTTGACGAGTATCCACAACAAATGTCGAAACTCAGCTATCGGTAAGACATTCAGGATCAGCACCCAAAACATTGTAACCCTAATGACATGTCATTTGTATCCTATATATTCCTAAGGATCAAACGGGGATTAATAATCGTTGAAACGTCATTCGATTTCCATCGTTCATTACATGAAGTAACACAAAAACATATATATAAATAACATTAAAATATTATTTAAACATACGAACTTACCTAACTAAATTGTGGCATTGACTAAGTACAAGGGCTATTTTGTAATTTTTCTCTTCTTCTCGATTTTCCACTCGTTCCTAATCTAAATTAACAATTCCATTGAATTCATTAATTTAGATGGCAAACCAATTCATTTTAGTTAGGAAATACATCTTTTGATTCATACCACGTTTTCATGAACATAAGCATATTTCCATTTGGACAATTAACATTTCAATGTATTACATTACAATTAAGCATGATATAATACAACCATAAGCTTGGCACAAACCAAAGCATTAGCAACAACACATGTTAGTGCATATACACATAATTCACTTGAAATATTATAAGATAAGTTATTATACATGAACAACATCACTTGAAATCATCAATTTCATGAATATAAACATACTTTCATTGAACATTTCCTTTTGATTCCTTTGCATAGATTCCTAACACAAGTCATTTCAATACTTACCGTTCCTTCCCTTTTCGTGCCCGTTGAACCACTTAGAATAATATTAGGTGCGCGAGAAAGCTCAAACAAAGCATACTAAACATATGGTCAAAACCATTCCTTTTATTTTTTTCTTTACATCGTTGCTCACTCGTGCGATAAAATGGGTTTGCTCACATAAGCTAACGGTTGGAATGTAAGCTACACGATGCCACTCACACAAGTTGACGAGTATCCACAACAAATGTCGAAACTCAGCTATCGGTAAGACATTCAGGATCAGCACCCAAAACATTGTAACCCTAATGACATGTCATTTGTATCCTATATATTCCTAAGGATCAAACGGGGCTTAATAATCGTTGAAACGTCATTCGATTTCCATCGTTCATTACATGAAGTAACACAAAAACATATATATAAATAACATTAAAATATTATTTAAACATACGAACTTACCTAACTAAATTGTGGCATTGACTAAGTACAAGGGCTATTTTGTAATTTTTCTCTTCTTCTCGATTTTCCACTCGTTCCTAATCTAAATTAACAATTCCATTGAATTCATTAATTTAGATGGCAAACCAATTCATTTTAGTTAGGAAATACATCTTTTGATTCATACCACGTTTTCATGAACATAAGCATATTTCCATTTGGACAATTAACATTTCAATGTATTACATTACAATTAAGCATGATATAATACAACCATAAGCTTGGCACAAACCAAAGCATTAGCAACAACACATGTTAGTGCATATACACATAATTCACTTGAAATATTATAAGATAAGTTATTATACATGAACAACATCACTTGAAATCATCAAATTCATGAATATAAACATACTTTCATTGAACATTTCCTTTTGATTCCTTTGCATAGATTCCTAACACAAGTCATTTCAATACTTACCGTTCCTTCCCTTTTCGTGCCCGTTGAACCACTTAGAATAATATTAGGTGCGCGAGAAAGCTCAAACAAAGCATACTAAACATATGGTCAAAACCATTCCTTTTATTTTTTTCTTTACATCGTTGCTCACTCGTGCGATAAAATGGGTTTGCTCACATAAGCTAACGGTTGGAATGTAAGCTACACGATGCCGTTCACACAAGCTAACGAGTATCCACAGCAAATGTCGAAACTTATCCTTCGGTAGGACATTCAGAACCAACACCCGAAACATTGTAACCTTATTGACATGTCATTTGTATCCTATATATTCTTAAGGTTCAAACGAGGCACGATAATCGTCGAAACGTCATTCGATTTCCATCGTTTATTATGCGATAAGTAACACAATAACATATATATATAAATAACATTAAAATATTATTTAAACATACAAACTTGCCTAACTAAATTACGGCATTGACTAAGTACAAGGGCTATTTCGTAATTTTTCTCTTCTTCTCGATTTTCCACTCGTCCCTGATCTAAATTAACAATTTCATTCAATTCATTAATTAAGATAGCAAACCATTTCATTTTATGCAATTTAGTCTTTTTTGACTTTTTACAAAAATGCCACCAACATTTTACTTTTATTCAATTTAGTCCCTGAGGCTAAAACATGCAAATTAACCATTTTTACTCAAATTTAAGCTTAGCCAAATTTATTGGAACATTATTATAGCCCATCTGTGTTTTTATTACACATTAAATCCTTGTATTTTTACTACTTCAACAATTTAATCCCTAATCGTTAAATTCAATTAAAAATCACATATCAAAATACTTATAAATAATAACTAATACTTAAAATTCATCATTTAACGTCTATAATCATAAAGATTCATTAATGGAAACATTCAAAATCTTTAACAGTTTCAAAAATAAAGGTAAAGGCTAGCTGGACCTAGTTGTAACGATCTCAAAAACATAAAAATTACGAGAAATAAATAGAATATGGACTTATGTGTATCATCCATAGCAAGACCGAAGCTTGAAGCTTTTGTATTTCTTTTTCCATTGTAACATTCAGTGGTTTAAAAAAGAAAACAAAGTGATAATTTTTTTATTTTATTTTATTACATTTTAATTATTTTTATTTTAATTAGTAAAACAAATATAAAACAAATAAAGCCAACTGTACCACCTTTTTAACATTGGTATATTTTCCTCATAAACCCTTATACTATGTCCAATTATCTTATTAACTAATAGAGACTTACTTTTTTAACTTTTACAATTTAGTCTTTTTTGTTTAATTAACCATTTAAACGTTAAAACTTCTTAACGAAACTTTAATACAACCTGAATAACATTCCATAAATATTTAATAAAATATTTATAGCTCGATTTATAGAAACCAGGTCCCGATACCTCATTTGTAAAATCAGTTGACTTTATAGCCATATCGCTTAAACCTAATTGTACTTCCATTTAACAAAAAATCATTAAATCAAATTTTATCATTACACCATATATTATTCGTAAATATTAAATATTAATATTTATAGACTCACACGTTGGATATGTGGCCCCAAAACCTCTATTCCGACACTTCAGAGAAATGGGTTGTTAAGATTCTCTACTCTTACGAAAATTTCATCCTCGAAATTTCTCACCTCATAATAGTCATCAAGTCGAGTCTTTCTTTCACCTTTTTAATGGTAGTCCATAATTAAATCAATCAAAACTCATATTAGAACTTGATACTATACCTAGACTTTACTGAACAGCTTTGATGCTCTCCTATAATAGCTTTATCATTAGTAGCACAACTACAAAGAAATTCCCAACAATAAAATTTTGAAACATAATCGAAAAACCCAGATCATAAGATTCCAGATACAGTATATTTTTCATAACGTTTAGCTAAAGTTTGTGATTTTCATAACAAACTCTAACTGATGTTTCTAGCATATCTACATTTGTAACTTCCAACTAACAAATGTTCTATTTCATGAAAAGCTTCAAACAGTATCACTTAAATACAAGTGTGATTCCTACTACAATTGAGACGATTTTAGTCCATAATAATATTTCCCGATTATCACTAATCTGGTAGATATATTCTAGAATCATGTCTTCTAGAATTTGAATCCCTCATTCTGACTGTCCGTATATTCACCCGTGAAATTGCAAAATTTATTCCTGAATCTAGAGATGAACTCGAATATATACAACTTAACTAACTTTTCAAGTGAATAATCCGTTCTAACTAAAATAATTAAGTCGATCTTATCAATTGGATAATAACATTTTAGAATAATTTTTTCTTCTAGTTGTTAAGGTAATCCAAATATACAGTCCATCATAATTCCCTCAGAATAACAACCAAAGATCACCACATGCAGCATTAACTCATACAAAATATGACATCCAGTTTTGACTCGTTGACATAATTCGAGATTACTTGAGTAATGAGAGCCAGTATGCAAGATTAAGCTCGATCTTAGATGTTTATACCTTTTCTGTTACCTATCCCCTTCATGAAAGCTACAAATGGAATATATAATGAAACTATTTCAATTATTAACATCGAAGCTTTAAACCATACCGAAACTACAACCATCAGATGAATTAAAACCACAATACTATAATAAGACCAACTTTACAACCGTATAGATAGAACAATACTTCAAATATCAATAGTGCACTCCAAAAAAAAAAAGAGAAAAACCGTATGTAGTTCCAGTAACAACTAATGTAGCAACATAACCTCTATAAATCTGAGACCTATATCACCATGCTCCCATAATTCACCTAGGAATTATAACCGTAATAGATGTAATTACCTGCACCCAATGAATATCCTTTATAGATGAACCATGTTTGTAACACCCTACGTAACAACTCGATTTAGGGCCTAGTCGAAACAGTGGTCTCGGGACCACAAATTCGAAGTTTGGAAATTTTTTTATTTATTTTATTATCATGAGGTTATATCATGATTATATTAGTGTATGAAAAATTTGGTGAGTTAATTTTGATATTTGCGAGCCTGATTGCGAAAAATGATTAAATTTCAAAAAAGGAAAATAGTTGCATTTTAGTACCCAAATGTGTTAAATAGCTAGAGAACTAAAATTGGGGGTCTTAAATGAGCAATTAGACCCCTAGAAACAAGGTGGCCGACCATAGGAGACAAATTTAGTCAAAAGGTCAATATTAGGTGGCTTGATGACATAATTTTGTGATAAAATAATACCTATGAGCTTAGCTATTATTTTCTTTCTTCTCCACACCTTCTCTCCACCAAAAATATCAGAAAAAGAGGGGTTTTGAAGCTTTGAAATTTCAGCAACTTATCACCTCAACAAGTAAGTGATTTCCATGTCCTTAGTTGATGATTTTTGCATTTTTGGGACCTTTGAAGCTTGAGCTTCAAAATGAGGGGTCTATTTTGAAAAATGATTAAGAGTTTAGGGTTTTACCATGAATGGATTAGTGATGTTTGCTGAGTTTTTATGGAGGAATATGAGTCTTAGAAGAGTTCTTAACAACTTTTGTGAAAGGTGTTAGCATGAAAACACCTAAAGGGGCTATTTTGCACAAGTTGCAAAATAGGTGATAAGTGTGTGAAATAGTAAAATTTTGAGGTTGCTAAAAGATTAGAAAGAGTTCAAATAGGCTTGAAATATGAAGAAATTAGATAAAAATTGATTTTCGATCATAGGGGTAAAATGGTTATTTTGCCAAAGTCTAGGGGCAAAATGGTCATTTTACGAAAGATGTGAATTTGTGGTAGCCTAATTATAATTAGTGACTAAATGAGTGCATTTTGTTATTCTAGATCAAGTTTTGCCAAATCTGATCCTAGACCGGGGGAAAGCCAAGCAAATCGACTAGACCAACTAGTCGAGTACATTTTGTAAATCGAGGTAAGTTGTACATAAATGATACAACTATATTCTTAATATATGTGTTTAAGTTGTCATTGAATGGACATAGCATGAATTGCTTAATTGCGTATTGAGAATGCATAAAGACAATGAGATGATAGAACTCCCGTTAGAACACTAGGCAATATACCGAATATTCTAGCTGTGACATTTGGGTCACTTGTGTGAGCTAGAGTAAGACATGTCTGGGACATGCGTCAGCCACATTATGATAGCCAGTGTATGACCATGTTTGGGACATGGCATCAGCATTGAGATGAGTGCTAGAGAAAGACGTGTCAGGGACACACATCGGCCTCGATAATGATAGTCAGTGTAAGGCCATGTCTGGGACATGGCATCGACTTGAGATGTGAGCCAGTGTAAGACTATGTCTGGGACATAGCATCGGCACCTTGTCCCTAGATTGAGGTTTATAGAACGATTGGCAATATACCGAATGGTTTAATGGTGTAAGTATGTTTGCGATTTAATAATGAAAACATAATCATGTTGCGAGTGATACAGGTACCAAATTGGTACGTATGTGAAACGAGCTCATTAGAGAGCATATGTCTCGTATGGATGGTAATGAGGAAGTCATACTTATGCTTATCCTTGTGTTATGAGCATGATGATTATTGATGAATTGTTGTTGTATGTTTATTTATATGCAACTTACTAAGCTTTTATGCTTACCCTTCTTCTTTTCCGTTTTCTTCTAGTGCCGCCTATTTAGCTCAAGGATCACTTAGAGTCAAAGATATCGATCACACTATCGTCCTAAACTTTTGGTATAGTTGGATTTTGTATTTTTAAATATGGCATGTATAGGGCTTAGACTTGATTATTTTGTGTCCTTAAGCATTGGCCAAATGTGTAGGCTTGGGATAAGTCCCACACTTTAAATTTGGTCTTGATATTGACTATTACTCATTTTGATTATGCAAAAATGATATTTTCTTAGTTGAGTATATTGCCTTAGGAAAGAATGTCTATTGTAGTTGATTTGGTTGTATGGTATAGACTAGAATTGATGTTGGTTGAGTTTGTGCTAATTGATGTAAATAAGGGTGGCAAATAGGCTTGGTAAATAGCCTTATTTTATCCACACGGGTAGGCACACGGACATGTGTCTAGGCCGTGTGTAACACACGGTCAGCCCCATGGGCGTGTGATGAGGTCGTGTGTCCCCTGCACATAAAAATTTCAAGTTAGTATGCATGGTAATAACCACACAGGCGAAGACACGGCTGTGTGTCTCAGCCGTGTGGAGGACATGGCCTAGCACACAGGCGTGTGCTATGGCCATGTGACATGTTGGGTGTTCTGACGCTAGAAATAGAATACTCAAGTTTTCTCACACGGGCTAAGACACGGATGTGTCAAGGCCGTGTAAGCAACACAGGCCAGGGACACGGGCGTGTGTCCAGGCCATGTGAAGTCTGCACTTGAGTTTTCGGTAAAATGGTGTAAATAAATTGGCCACACGGGTAAGGGACACAGGTGTGTCCCTAGGTGTTTAAGCCGTGTAAGACACACGGGTCATCATCAAGGCCATGTTAGGATGGTCACACGAGCGTTTTACCTTTCCACATGGGTGTGTGCCCTGTCTTAAATGCAAAGTTTGCATAGATTAGATAAGGACCCGAAAGAATTTTGAATGGTTTCCAATGGTCGATCTAGGCCTCGTAGGCCCATATTAAGAGGTTTAAAGTAGAAATTGAAAAAGTTTTAAATTGGACCGAGTCTTGGTGACTTAAAATAGGTTGCATGTACAAGATCAAGTACGTAATGCCTTGTACTTCGACCCGGCTTGGGTTACAGATATGGGGTGTTACACCCTAAACCCAGCGTAGAAGTTTAGACCGAATCCCAGATGTTACATTGATCATCAAAGTGACCATAGGTGAATTTTCTTATAAAACAAGATGTCACGTCAAACCATAACATTTAATCGTTTAAAAATCCATTTAGTAAAATTTTAGTTGAGATAATAAATGTATAAGTGGAATAAAACTTAAATCGAAACTTGTACCACCATTTAATAAAACACAAACTCGTAATTTATTTTCCACTGAGACTATCTGAGACCTCCGTATACCGAACCCAGTGCCAAAAAATAGAAAAGGTACCTGAAAGGGAAACACTAAGAGGGGGTGAGCTACATGAGCTTGGTGTAAGTTCGAATCAAGACTAAGAACAGAAATACAATACCCAATTCAATATCGATAAACTACAGATATATGCCGAAACAGAAGATAATTTTGAGATCAACGTCCCAACGGAACGTAACATTTCAAACATACAACACATCACACCCAAGACACTCAATAATATGTGTTTTTAGTCAGACAGAATACGATCAGATAATTAAGCACTCAAAATGCTAAAATAGATGCGTACATAAGAGTAGACAAGTAAGAAAACCCACGCATCCAGCCAATACACCTCTTCGTGCCCCGATCACACCCCATAAGAGCTGATTAAGCTCATCCAACCAAAACACACCATGGAGGACCTCGAAAGGCCCATCCAACCCTACACACCTTGTAAAGTCCGGGTTGCCCGGCAACAATAGCCTGCCACCCCAAGTTGCTTGGAAATGATGGCTTATCAACATGCAGTTACACTGCCAAATCAGATCGGACTTCCTTTTCTCCATATCCCAAAGCCGAAATCATAATGCAAATGCAAGAATGCACTCCAAACATTGTCAATTGCATAGACGCATAAGCTCATAAATAGTCAGTTAATTATAGAATCGATGTACACAATTTCCAAACAGTCACACTCACACCCACATCACTTAACCACTGAAGCAGGTACTCATTTATTAGGCAATATCACATTAACGAGTCACATCACTAATGCAATGATTGCGTAAAACAGATATGTTCGAGTCAAAGCAGAGTCTCGACTACCCTTAGTAAGACCTAGCCAAAGGTTGGAACACACAGAACAACAAACAGATCATTAATCAACATAATACAAAAATTTGGCACGGTATGTGGAGTCCAAACATGCTTCTATAAAGGCCCCACACGCCCGTGTGGAGGGCCACACGCCGTGTGAATAGCCCGTGTAACTCACTGTCCAAAAGTGCTAAATATTAATATCAGAAGAGACACGACCCTGTGGAGATCTCACACGCTCATGTGGGACACATGCCCGTGTGGCTAGGCCGTGTGGTACCAAAAATCATAAAAAAACCCTAAATTCCCAAACACAAACGCCTGTGTGCCTAGGAGACACAGCCGTGTGAAAATTGACTATTTTCCCCAAATCTGCCACATGGTCGTGTGGCCAGGCCGTGTGGCAACTAATCTTACCCGAAAACCCTAATTCCTAATTCCACACGGCCGTGTGAACAGACACACCCCCGTGTGGCCACCCATGTGGTCACGAAACCACTCTAAAATAGCCCAGAAAAAATTAATTCTGACATCGAATGATCCTTAAACCTCTAACAGTGTAGAAACACAACCTAACCAGTAGAATTTTTATGCAAAACTGCAACACTTCAAATGGTAACTTTAGAAACCCAAAAACTATGTCGAAATTCACAGAACCAAATTAGAATTTCGTTAATAACAAAAAGAAAAAGTTTTCGAACCCACACCTCATTCGACAATAAGGAACAAAACTCTCTTAAGATCCGTTAGTAGAAAAACTATTTCCAAAAGAAAAAGAAAAGAAACCCCCACGAAGAAGAAGAAAGAACATCCAGAGAAAAGATAAATAAATAGAAATAAAAATAATAAAATAAAATATAGATGATTAGATAATTTAACTTCAAATAAAACTACAATTTAACCAACAAAACATAAAAATAGTACTTCTCAAAAACCCTCACACAATGACTTGGACCAAGGACCTTGAAGTATACTAACACTCACCTGACCACCAAACCAGCAAGCCCATTCTATCATCTAAACACACAACTAACCACAATAGTGTAACCTTCTCACTGACCCTAACCACAAAACTCAAAACTTCTAGCCCCAAAATTCTGGGTGTTACAATATTTCATAGAATAGACAATGCGAACAATAAGAAAACCAAGATAATAAAGTCTAAGATGTAAAGCTCTACTAAATTTCCAAGAATACAACCCACATTGAATGATAAAGAGATCGATGATACCCCAAAGAAAGTTCAAAAGAAGAATATCGCTCATATACATTGGAACCAATTGTGACAGAGACAACATAAATTGCATATATATAAAGTAGAGCAACAACCAGTAGAAATAGAAAAATAACATCATATAAGTCTTATCATCGAATATTCTATCGAACATAATGGAATAGAATACTAAAGAAAATTAGAGCAATGCCAATCATTAATCAACCAGACTAACCATACCTTCGTCTAATGTTATGGCTAGCCAGCATTCCCATATGATAAGAATCACATCTAAAGATAAACAATTGCATCTGTCTCTGAAGATAAAAGAATTTATAGAATACCCAGAGGAGATCGTTGTAATATAATCAGCCATAAAAGCTGCGTTCAGTGCAATTAAAATACTATCCCTCTGACTACTAAAGTAATTATTGATCTCACATGATCCCGTTCCAATAAAGAAATCAACTCAAAAGAAATCCTAGTTAACTTTTTTTTTAGTTACCATCCCTGATAAAGTCGATTACCGGTGAATAACTTCTTCTTTACTTGCTAAGCAATTCTCAGCTCTGACCACATTATTACCCACTCAATCGCTGAACTCTTCAGCTTCTCACTTATGTTGTAATATAATTTTTTCAAAACAAGGGGGTAGAGATCGTAATGCCACAAAATTAACTCTCAAGAATAAACATAACATAACATTCATCATTAACATAAACACAATTAATCTCTACTCTAACCTATATAGATTTTTCTCATCATTATTATTCAGAGACTTGAATATTGCTTTCAACATCACCGGATTGGGTTGTGTGTTGATGCAAGAGGGTAAGGTGGTTGCTTATGCATCTTGTTAGCTTAAGCCTCAGAAGGTAAATTACCCCACTCATGATTTGGAGATAGTTGCGGTGGTATTCGCACTGAAGATTTGGAGGCATTACCTGCACGGTGAAAAGACGATTATTTATAGGGACCATAAAAGCCTCAAGTACCTCCTTACTTAGAAGGAGTTGAACCTTAGGCAACGAAGGTGGATAGAGTTGCTTAAAGATTACGATTGTTCAATTGAATACCACCCTAGTAAAGCTAATGTGGTAGCTGATGCACTAAGCTGTAGGGTGATCTCTGATTTAAGAGCAATGTTTGCTTGTCTCAGTCTGTTTGATGATGGTAGCTTGTTAGCTAAACTGCAGGTGAGACCGACTTGGACTGATCAAATTATGGTGAACAGTTGCTGGATGAGTTGCTAGTTCCTCATTTTCGACAAGTCAAGAATGGTGAGACTACAAATTTTGGGTTGAATAGTGAATGAGTGTTATGTTTCCATGGAAGAGTGTGCATACCGAGGGATTCTGAGCTGAGATAGTCTATACTACAAGAGGCATATAGTAGTCCATATGCTACGGATTCTGGCGGAAACAAGTTCTACCGAGATCTTTGTGAGCTATACTGGTGGCCAGGGTCGAAACGCGAAGTTACTAATTATGTGAATAAGTGCCTAGCATGCCAGCAAGTTAAGGTTGAGCATCAACTACCTTCTGGGTTACTGCAGCCAGTTAAAATTCCACTCTGGAAGTATGAGAGAGTAACCATGCATTTTGTGAGTGGGCTACCCTTGACGTCAACTAAGAAGGATTCGATATGGGTAATTGTAGACCGATTGACTAAATCTGCTCATTTTATACCGGTCCGTAGTGATTATTCGTTACAGAAGTTGGCCAAGTTGTATGTGGTCGAGATTGTGAAACTGCATGGTGTACCGTTTCTATTATATCTGACAGAGATCCTAGATTCACATATCGGTTTTAGAAGAAGTTACACAAAGCTTTGGGTACAAGACTGGATTTCAGCACTGTGTTCCACCCTCCGACAGATAGGCAGTCAGAGAGGGTGATTCAGATACTGGAAAACATGTTAAGAAGTTGTGTAATTGATTTCAAAGGCAGCCGACAGGAGTATTTGCCTCTGGTAGAGTTTGCGTATAATAATAGCTACCAGTCCAGCATTCAAATGGCACCATATGAGGCATTATATGGTCGTAGGTGTCGTACTCCTACCTGTTGGACTGAATTGGGTGAGCGGCGAATTCTAGGGCCAGAATAAATTTCTAATACAGAGGACAAGGTAAAGTTGATTCGAGACCGATTAAAGGAAGCATTTGATAGGCAGAAGTCTTATACAGAATTAAGATATAAAGAAATCGAGTACTCGGTAGGGGATTATGTCTTTCTTAAAGTCTCACCATGAAAGAAAATTTTGAGGTTTGGATGAAAAGGCAAGCTTAGCCCTAGGTTTATTGAACCTTATCGAATGCTTAAGCATGTGGAATCAGTCGCTTATCAACTTGAGCTGCCTCCAGAGCTGGATAGGATTCATGATGTGTTTCACGTTTCAATGCTGAGGCGGTACCATTCTGATCCCTTGCACATTGTGTCGGTTGAGGAAATTGAGGTGAGGCCTGATTTGACTATCGAGGAAGAACAGGTGCAGATATTGGATCATGATGTTAAGGTATTAAGAAAGAAATCTGTTCCAGTGGTCAAAGTACTTTGGCGTAATCACAGTTCAGAAGAGGCCATGTAGGAACCTGAAGAGGCGATGCGACATCAATACCCTTACTTGTTCTGACTAGGTAAATTTTGAGCCAAAATTTCTTTAAGCGGGATAGAGTTGTGATGCCCCAAAAATGTAGGGTCTATGATTTTACGTGCTTTGACACAAATTGCATGTTTGTTTTACTGGCTTAATGATTTGGGTGTATTTAGGAGTGTTTGAGAAGCCTGGGTTCGAGTCTCGGCCTTGGCAAAATTTTTGGTTTTGTTCTTAAGTAAGACTGGCTGTTCATAGTTAGATCTTATGTTTAACTGTGTGAGATTTTATGTCACAAAAAGCCTTGTGGCTTAGTGGCAAGTAGCGTGTAGAGCATCTGAGGGGGCATGGGTTTGAATCCCTTGGCAATCAAGGAGCATTTATTTTGCTATCAAGGGACGGCAAGAGTTGTATGGGATTTGAACTCTGGTGATGGAGAGTTTGAATGGGTCATAGAGGTTGTTGTGGAGGATATCAAGGAGGGATAAGGGGAGAAAATCTTAGAGAATTTCAAGGAATTTGAATTTGGAATGAGTTGTAGTCGAATGGGGGTGCTTGTGAGTGCAAATTCGGCCAAGGGGGTTTTAGGAGTGTATTTTCGACAACTGATGTGAGATTAGGTGCCAAACTCCTTCTCTTCTATTTCGGGTTTGTTCTTTTTGACATTTTTGGTACCATTCTCCCTTGTGCCGATCTCTTTTTGCGCCTTTCGGGATTTAAGCCGAATTTCTTTCTTTTCATTTCTTTCTTTTGACTCTACCTTGTGCCGAAACATATTTCTCTTTTCTTTCTTCCCTTCTAAATCTTTGGCCGAATATAGCCTTCCTCTAATACACATCTTTCTTCTCTTCTTTCCACACGTTTCTTCTTCGGCCGAACCCTACTGTTGAACTTAACATCTGCTTGCCGAAACTTCTTCCCTTTTTCTTCAAATAATTTCTTGATTCTTTGTTCATCATTTTAGTATCTGTGTTACTCGGTTTGTTTGGTTGGTCAAATTCTAGGCTCCCCTGCTATTGGTAAGTATATCGTGTAGGTAACTCTGCCTCTTCTACTACTTTCTTAAAAGTCGAATATCCCTTCTCATAAATCTCTGTACTTGTCGATTGGTGACCTCTTTTCCCATGATGCGTGTTCATGGATTCTAGGTATCACTAAGAAACAAAGGGCATAGAACGTTCTCGAACCATTGAAACCCTGTCTTCTAAATACTTAAGTAAGGCCGATTGCCCCTAGTCTCTTGAGTGTTATCTTTATAATTGTAGGATACTTTTTATTTAGTTCTACCAATTAATCTATCGTAAGTGCGGTTAGGTGCCTAAATACAGGTGATCGACCCTAAATATTCCAGACACAGTTGGCCACTCTCTTTTCGGTCAGGGTAAGCGGAAGAGTTGGGTTATGGATTAGTTGTTCTCGATTGTTTTAAGTGGAAACTAACTAAATGTTGGATCGATTGTAGGCTTTGGACTCGTAGGAGGTTCTTTCATTTTCGCAAATCTAGATGTGTAATCGTACACCCAAACTTTTGCTACTACCTACTACCAAACGATGGACGAATGTGTGTATCCACACTATTATGTTGTTGTGAGTCAGCAAAAGCCGAAAAGCCGAAAAGCCAAAACTTCGGCAGTTGAGACCTCACGAGCGTACGAATGCCCGTGCAATAAATCGAGCCCACAAA
Source organism: Gossypium longicalyx (assembly GCA_025698465.1). NCBI lineage: Eukaryota > Viridiplantae > Streptophyta > Magnoliopsida > Malvales > Malvaceae > Gossypium > Gossypium longicalyx. Next base: position 53,721,574 of record CM046995.1, read on the forward strand.
TTAGGGACAATAGACTGTAAAGGCCACCACGAGTGTTTTCATGAGCCTAGGCCATTGTGGGCCTCGTTGGGCTGAGATGGGCCGTGTAGGCCCAATAGACTTGTGGGCCACACACAGATAAAGCATTCGGTGAGTGAAAAATATTGGAGTGGACTATGGGGTTCGCATAGCCGTGACTGAAATTGGGCTATTTGGGCCACACGAGCGTGTGGGACCACTTGGGCCGAGTAATGGACTTTGGGCCTACTTATACTATTTTGGCCATACGGGTTATCTTAGTCGTTCGAGACAACTGTTGACGATTTGAAGGGTCGTTATCTATACTGAGACCCCAAAATTAGTTAAACGACCAAAATACCCCTGAGGGGTAAAATAGGAATTTTACCCCTAATGGGTGGAATTGACCATTATACACTAGAGGTAGGTTAATTGATGAGTGTACGATATATGCATGACTGTGTCTAAGTATGAAACCTTGCATACATGTAATATTTATGACATGACATTCTGAATTGGGGTTAGGATTCTGATTCGGAGGAAGTACTATACTAGTGGCTTTGCCACGTTTTACCGTTTGGGTGGCTTTGCCACATATTCTGACATTAGTGGCTATGCCACGTTTACTGTTATTAGCAGCCTTGCTGCGTTACTCTTAGCAGCTTCACTACGATATTGGTGTGCTGGCTGGGTGGGTCGATTTAATTCCACATGGTGTGTTGGTAGGTACGGGTGATGTGATGGTTGGATTAGGATGGGTTGCATACCTGCACTGTATTTATATTGTTTTGGGCATAGGCCCACTCTATCACTGTATAGGGCCTAGCCCTAGACTGCACTATTAATGAAGAGGGCTCAGGCCTAGACCGGTACTGTACGCTTTGGTTACTGTTGACCGGTAGCTGAGTTTTCGTAAATTCACCTTTCCTTTTTACTATGCAGGTAATCCCCAGCCTTAGATGATTTGGAGCCGGGAGAGACTCAGAGGTGGTCACAAGACTGCAGATTGGTTGATTATGACTTAATTTATTCAAAGATTTTATATTTGGGTTTTAATTATGTAATAAGGTCATTTGGGGAATTTCCTTTTTAACTTTTATTGGGCTTTTCATTTTGTATTTTAAACTGCTAGAGTAGGAACATCGAGTTTTCGAAATAATAATGTTTTTAAAGAAAAAATGACATTCTTAACCTTAAGGTCTTCAACTAGAGAAGCTTCCGCAGTTTTATTCGGATTAGGAAATCAAGGATAACAAACGTTTTGATAAGTTAATTGCGGATGTAATAACGAAATTTATCGAATTTTCTCAAGCAATACAAACTAATGGGTTTTATCTTAAAAACGATTTTAACCAACAAAGTTCTAATTTTGGAAGACACTTCCATGTGACACTTCAAATTCGGTCGCAATGTCTAGGCCAGGTTTGGGGTGTTACATTGTGGCCGTATGAATAAGCCAGTATCTATGCCCTGTTTGGGCACGGCCTAGACACATGGATGTGTCTAATGCCGTGTGAGGCACACAACCTGTTCACACGGGCGTGTGACTTGTACTTGTTTGAAAAATGTTTAAGTTCTAGAAAAAAATTTCTACGTGTTCGGTTTAGTCTCGACCCCTTTCTAATGTATGTTTAAGGTCTCGATGACCCATATAAGGGACTCTATATTGATGTTTGATCTCTAACACTATAATGTTTATGAAATGAATGTTAAATGTTCCAATTTGTCCGATAATGCCTTTAACCCTAGTCTGGCGACGGATACGGGTTAGGGGTGTTACATTAGAAACACTTTAGAATTGATTCGGGACTAAATCAGAAACATTTGGAACATTTAAAAAAAAGTTGAAAAAATTGAACTATAAGGGTAACACGGCCGTGTGGTCAGGTCGTGTGAGTCACACGGCTAAGACACACGCCTGTATCTTAGGCCGTGTAACAATCAAAATAAGGACACACGATCGTGTCCCAGCCCATGTCCATGCCCGTGTAACATTTTGAGTTGGGTCACATGGCCAAGCCACACGCTCGTATGCCAGGCCGTGCAACTCTCGAAATAGCCTCAAACGCCCATACGCGAGGCCGTATAAATGTATGACTTGTAACCTTTGAAATCTACAGGGAACACACAGCCGTGTCGCGTGGTCGTGTGTCACACATGGCTGAGACACACGCCTGTGTCGTAGGCCGTGTGGACAAGAAAATGGTCAAAATCAAGCCATTTTCAACACTCATTTCAAGCATGTACCTACAAACAATTTGCACTCATGACCAAGGCACCAAAACATACCAAAACATGCATAATATGACCAATCTAATAGACCCTTAATCCATCCAATGAATATGCCAACAAGTCAGCTTAATTACATTCAACCAAATCTTACTTAATCATGGAAACATTACCACATTTCATACATGCTTATCAAATCTAATACCATTTAAAAACTTACCTTATCTTGACCACTTTAAAGTTATTCCATCACATAGCATAATAACCATTGAATCATGCATAATAACTTTCCATTTTTACACATATCATCAAGGCATAAAAATGTATCGAAAGTACATCAACCAAAGTACTTATACAAACACAAGTCCACCTATACATGTCATTTTAACCTTCGTCAAAACACCAAAAACTACCGATATATTCGTTGGACAATCTGATAGAACTCCGACAAACTTCCGAACCGATCAAGCTGCCAATAATTTGAAAAGTGAAGAAAAGTAATTATGTAAGTACTGAATGCATAGTGAGCTCGTATAAACTTTAAACATAACATTCCATTTCAGTAATAAACTTTATAGGATAATTATAAAACTACTCTAATGCCACAAGATTTATCAAACTATATGACCATCAACTCATAAATGAGTAAGTCCAACAACATCACATATATTTTTCATTCCTAACATAATAGGTTTTTATAAGACATATTATACAACCATTAACCCTTTTCATAAGTCTATGAACCACTCCATTTACTTACTTATCATTAAATTTACTTAGCATAAACTTAAATAACATTATAAATTCATGAATTAGTGTATTTATTCATAACATAGGCCAATTCATCCATAGCATAAGAAAATTTCTCACATATAAGTACGTCATTCAGCTCATTAATCCTTTTTACATCTCAATTATGAACTTACCGTTTCATTACCTTTTCTTACCCGTTTCATTTGCATAATACATGACATAAGCATAAACATCAACCATAACCACAAGCTTGACACAAGCCTAAACATCATCATCAATACACAAGTTAGTGCATTTATACATAACCTTTTTGGGATCAAGCACGTGAAAAACCATTCCATTAGGAAATACATCTTTTGATTCATACCATGTTTTCATGAACAAAGCATATTTCCATTTGGACAATCACCATTTCAATGTATAACATTACAATTAAGCATGATATAATACAACCATAAACTTGGCACAAACCTAAGCATTATCAACAACACATGTTAGTGCATATACACATAATTCACTCGAAATATTATAAGATAAGTCATTATACATGACCAACATCACTTGAAATCATCAAATTCATGAATATAAACATACTTTCATTGAACATTTTCTTTTGATTCCTTTGCATAGATTCCTGACACAAGTCATTTCAATACTTACCGTTCCTTCCCTTTTCATGCCCAGTGAACCACTTAGAATAATATTGGATGCGAGGGAAAGCTCAGACAAAGCGTACTAAACATATGGTCAAAACCATTCCTTTTATTTTTCCTTTACATCGCTGCTCACTCAAGTCATAAAATGGGTCTGCTCACACAAGCTGACGGTTGGAATGTAAGCTACACGATGCCACTCACATAAGTTGACGAGTATCCACAACAAATGTCAAAACTTAGCTATCGGTAAGACATTCAGGATCAGCACCCAAAACATTGTAACCCTAATGACATGTCATTTGTATCGTATATATTCCTAAGGATCAAACGGGGCTTGATAATCGTCGAAACGTCGTTCGATTTCCATCGTTCATTACACGAAGTAACACAAAACCATATATATAAATAACATTAAAATATTATTTAAACATACGAACTTACCTAACTAAATTGTGGCATTGACTAAGTACAAGGGCTATTTTGTAATTTTCCTCTTCTTCTCGATTTTCCACTCGTTCCTAATCTAAATTAACAATTTCATTGAATTCATTAATTTAGATGGCAAACCAATTCATTTTATGCAATTTAGTCTTTTTTGACATTTTTACAAAAATGGCACCAACATTTTATTTTTATTCAATTTACTCCATGAGGCTAAAACATGCAAATTAACTATTTTTACTCAAATTTAAGCTTAGCCAAATTTATTGGAACATTATTATAGACCATATGTGTTTTTAGTACATATTAAATCCTTGTAATTTTACTAGTTCAACAATTTAATCCCTAATCATTAAATTCATCAAAAATCACTTAACAAAATACTTATAAATAATAACTAATACTTCAAATTCATCATTTAACGTCTAAAATAAAAAAAAGATTCATCAATGGCAACATTCAAAATCTTTAATAGTTTCAAAAATGAAGGTACGAGCTAACTGAACCTAGTTTCAATGATCTCAAAAACATAAAAATTACGAGAAATAAATTGAATATGGACTTACGTGCATCATCCATAGCAAGACAGAAGCTTAAAGCTTTTTTATTTCTTTTTCCATGATAAGATTCTTTGGTTTAAAGAAGAAAACAAAGTGATGATGCTTTTGTTTTATTTTATTACATTTTAATTATTTTTATTTTAATTAATAAAACATATATATACATAACAAACAAATCCAACCGTACCACCTTTGTAACAATGGTATATTTCTCTCATAAACCCTTATACTATGTCCAAATATCTTATTAACTAATAGAGACTTACTTTTGTAACTTTTACAATTTAATTCTTTTTGCTTAATTAACCATTTAAACATTAAAATTTCTTAACGAAATTTTAATACAACCTTAATAACATTCCATAAATTTTTAATACAAAATTTATGGCTCAATTTATAGAAACCAGGTCCCGATACCTCTTTTCCAAAACCAATTGACTTTAGGGTCATACCGCTTAAACCTAATTGTTCTTCCATTTAACCAAAAATCATTAAATTAAAATTTATCATTACACCATATATTGTTCGTAATTATTAAATAATTATATTTACGGACTCACACGTTGGATTTGTGGCCTCGAAACCTCTGTTCCGACACTTTAAAGAAATGGGTTGTTACAAAACCTATAGGAATTAACTTTTTAAATTTTTACAATTTAGTTTTTTTACTTAATTAACTATTCAAACGTTAAAGTTTTCTAACCAAATTTAATATGACACGGTAATAACACTATGAATATTAAATAAATCATAAAACATTATTTATTAATTGGAATTATTGACCCGAAACCACAATTTCTGACACCATTGATAATTGGGTTATTACGACCTTAACAATTTATTGTTTCAACTAAGTAATTTTAATATATATAAATATATCAATAAACAAATTTAATATCTCTATAATAGTCAAAGATCAAAATTGAAATTTATAATCGCATCATAGGTTTCAAAATAACCTTAAGAAAAATTGTTTAAAAGACGCAATAAAAAATAAAACCTTATTCTTTGACCGAATTTAATATATATTTCAAATATGACAATCCAAACTTAAAGTAAAAAGAAATAGATAAAGACCAAAACTTATATAATAAAACTATAGCAGAAACCAAAAATAATCATTCTAGGTGGAATTCTATCGTGAATATAATTCAAGCATATATATACTCATAAATCTGCACTTATATGTACCTAATTTACCATTTAACATTTAGCATCATAAGCCATAAATACCAACTACATTTTTAATAACAAAATGAGCTTATTCAACTTTCATCATCTAATCATCATAAAGACTATAAAGTCATCCTTCAAAAGGACACATACATATATCCACATATCAACCATTTCAATCATTCAAAATACCAAATTTACAAGCCAAAACATAATGGCTAAGACATCAACCAAAAACACCTATACATGTGCAAATTTATCCAATTATCAATTAACTTGTTTCCGTGCCAAAACATAACATAATTGCTACATAATCACCACACCATATCAGATTCATTCCATATCTAGTTCAAAAACTTTCCAAAGCATACCATATATTGACCATATTGAGGTCAATTTATCATATATCACTTTGGCGATTCAAACATGTTATAGCACATTATCATATTAACACATATCAACAAGGCACCAAATGTACCAAGGCTACATCACCCAAAATGACATATACATCCCAAACACATCAACTAACATTCAACTAATCGCCATCCATAAGTGTAACACCCCTCGCCCATATCCGACGCCGGGATAGGGTTCGAGGCGTTACCAGTAATTCACTTTTACAAACTTATACAATCGGGCTATTGAATTTTGCTCGTAATTTAAAACTTTTCAAATGTGTGCACTTTGTCTCTTATACAGGCCTCCGAGGCCTAAAAACACTCCTAAGGGAAGTACGGAACAAAACCGAAATTGTCCGATAGACTTGGGGCACATTAGGAAATTTTCCCCTTAGTTGAAGTGTAACATGTCCGTGGGGCATAGAACACGCCCGTAGGCTTAGCCCATGTGCTACACTAACTTCAACCTCACCATTCTGTTAAATAAACACGGCTAAGGCACACGCCCGTGTACTTAGCTCGTGCTCTAAGCTGACTTAAAATTTCAAGTGCAGGGGACACACGGTCATAGCTCGCACCATGGGAGTAGCCCGTGTGTCACACACGGCCTAGAAACACGCCCGTGTGTCTACCCATGTGGACCTTGTTAGGCTATTTTCCAAGCCTTAAGTCACCCTCTACTAGCCGATTACACTTATAGATTACTACAGTGTATATTTGGGCCAAATTATCCATTTATAAATATGAAACTTTGATCAATCTCATTGCATGTGAACCTCATGTCATTGGTTTCATACATGCTAAGTTAATTCTCATCTTGCATTTAATGATTTATATGTCTATTTAACATATTAAGATTGGCTCGTTATTATAACTCATTGCCAATTATAACTAAGCCACTGCATATGAATATAAACATGCATAGATTTGTAGGGCATAGCCTACTTCAAAATGAGTCAATTCTCATGGCCATATACAAAAAGATAAACATATTTTTACATGCCTTCACTAGGCAAATCAAATGACATATATAACAAAATACTCAAGGATCCTATACATGCCATTGGATAAAATAGAAATGTCTTTATACCAAAGCTTGTCTAGTTGATAGTGTGTTGACTCTCCAATGGTCTTTCCAATCCTTATGAGTCCTTGAGCTCTGAAAAGCAGGAAAAAGAGACGGGTAAGCATTTACATGCTTAATAAGCCCGTATAACTGGAAATTAAACTTACCAATTGTTTAGCATACATCCATAATAGATAATGAAACCAACAAATACGAAAATGGTTTCCCTATCACATGCACTCAATTAATGAGTTAGTCATATAACAAAGCATCATGTAATATATATTAGATGAGCTCATCATTTAACATGTCATTTGTTCATATATCTCGTGTTAGTCCCGTTGAGTTTTTAGGAAATCTCGATGGATTATCCAATTGCCGTCAATTCATACGAATGAGCATTTAGTATGCACTCCCACGAACCTCATATTTTACGGCGGGATTACCAGTCCAGGCTAAATCCCCCGTAATATAAACTTATAAGGTGATGTCGGGATTACCAATCCAGGCTAAATCCCTTACGCGACAAACACCCTTAATGAGCTCGGATCTAAATTACTAGTCCAGGCTAAATTCAAACCCTAATCGGATTACCCGTTCCGGCTAAATCCACAATGCACACATATTCTTCGGGAGGCTCGATCACTCAAGGAACACCAATCCAGGCTAGATCTTTTTTATACTTGAGATCTTCTGATTACCAGTCCAGGCTAAATCCTTTTCTGCAACACATGCAGGATCTCAAGTCTCATGTAAATCATGGTTTATCCATCGAATTCTTTTTTTAACCTCAACCGAGACATTATCCAACAGTTCATTATTAGAGATGCAATTCATGCATTATCATGCCATCAACAATGCAATTATCATGCATTCACAAGACATACAATTATGCATTTTATAGGTTTACTTCGAGTTATCCGAACTTACCTGATATTCGTTTCGGAGTTGTGTTTCGGTTATTCTGAAACCTTGCGTTTACCTCGATCGACCTCCAGAATTTGTTCCTCGAGGTCTATAACAACAGAATTATATCATTAATTCATTACATTACACTTTTCAAGTTTAATTTCTACCCTCAGTCCAAATGACCGTTTTGCCCCTAACCTTTGACATTTTTACGATTTAGTCCCTAGGCTCATATAATGAAACACATGCAATTTCTATCTTACCCAAGCGTATCCGAACACTTTTCCCTCATATTGAAGCCTACATTTTCCATTATTTTCACATTTCTACCACATATTTAACAACTTTTGTAAAAAGGTCCCTTTAGAGGTTTTTCATGAAAATCACTTAAGAAAATATGTTTAACACACCTTCAACTTTCAGACCCCTCCATAATCCACCAAAATACAAGCAACTCATGCATGGGTAAATTTTTAAACATGAACCCTAGCATGAAATATGGGTAGAAATGGAAATATCAAGCTACCGGGATTTCAAAAATACAAAAAACATTAAAAACGGGGCTTGGGAGCACTTACTATTGAGCTTGAAATGTTTGAAAACCCTAGATATGGTGACAAGAGAATTTTGACAGCTATGGGGAAGAAGATGGCTGATTTTGGCTTGATTTTTCCCATTTTATTTCATTAAAAAGCCAAATGACTAAAATGCCCCTATGCCCTTTCTTTGAAATTTCATCCATACAAGCCCATTTTTGTCTAAAAACTTAGAAATTGGGAAAATTATCTTTAAGACCTTCTAGTTTATAATCTAAAGAAATTTCATACAAATTGCTTCAAGAATCCAAGTTTTGCAATTTATTCAATTTAGTCCTTGTTTTCCAATTGGACACCTTACTTAAAGAATTTCTTCATGAAACTTTAACACATGCATAATCTCATATTATAGGTCTCATAATAATCATAAAATAAATATTTTGAGTTTGGATTTGTGGTCTCGAAACCACTATTCTGACTAGGCCCTATTTCGGGATGTTACATTTCTCCCCCCTTAGGGACTTTCAGCCCCGAAAGTCTAACCAGTAAATAGGTTTGCGTATTGGTTTCTCATGGTTTCTTCTAATTCCCATGTAGCTTCTTCCACGCCATGTCGGTGCCATAGAACCTTTACTAAAGTCACACTTTTATTTCTCAACTATTTAACCTCTCGGGCTAAAATCTTGACTGGTTCCTTCCCGTAAGTCATGTCTGGTCAAATCTTAATCTCCTCTGGTGAAATCACATGAGAGGGGTCTGATCGATATCGTCTTAACATGGATACATGGAACACGTCGTGAATCTTTTCCAACTCGGGTGGCAATGCCAAGCGATAAGCAAATAGTCTAATCCTTTCAGTGATCTCGTAAGGTTCGATAAATCGCGGACTCAGTTTACCTTTCTGACCAAATCTCAACACCTTTTTCCATGGAGACACCTTCAAGAATACTCTGTCCCCAAGTTAGAATTCAATCTCTTTTATTTTCAGATCAGCATAAGACTTTTGCCTATCCGATGCTGATTTTAAACAGTCTCGTACTACTTTAACCTTTTCTTCAGTTTCCCTAATCAGATCCACTCCATGAATTTGATTTTCCTTAAGTTTTGTCCAGTATAATGGAGTTCGGCACTTCCTACCATACATGGCCTCATAAGGTGTCATTTTCAAACTTGTTTGGAAACTATTGTTGTAGGTAAATTCTACAAATGGCAGATAGTTTTCCCAGCTACAAATGGCAGATAGTTTTCCCAGCTACAAATGGCAAATTCTACAAATGATGAAATTTGAGGATACAACATTGCAACATATCTTCAAGAATCTGAATCATCCGCTCAGGCTGACCATCGTTCAGAGGGTGAAAAGCTGTACTAAAACTCAATTTCGTCCCCAAGGCTTCCTGTAGCTTTTTCCAGAATCTCGAAGTGAACCTTGGGTCTCTATCTAAAATAATTGAAAATGGTACTCCGTGCAATCTTACTATCTTAGAAACGTATAAGTCAGCCATTCTATCAAGGGAAAAATCTGTCCTTATCGGAATAAAACGAGCCGACTTGGTCAACTTATCCACTACGACCCATATGGCATTTTTCTTTTTCAGAGTCAAAAGCAATCCTGTCATGAAGTCCATGGTAACTCTGTCCCACTTCCATTCGAGAACCATCACAGGTTGTAACAAACCTGAAGGCATTTGATGTTCAGCTTTAACATGTTGACATACCAGGCATCTTGACATAAACTCAGAAATATCTCTTTCCATACCGTTCCACCACTACATTTTTTTCAAATCGTTGTACATTTTGGTACTTCCCGGATGAATAGACAAACGGCTACTATATGCCTCTTGCAATATTTTCTGGATAATTTCATCGTCTTTAGGTACGCATACTATCTCTCTGAACTTCAAACATATCAGGACTAATCCAGAAATTTGATTCAGTCCCTGACTCACTTTGAGCTCTTTTTGCTTGCAAGTCACCATTATTAAACTGAGCATCACGAATTTCCTGCAGAAATGTTGGCCTCGCCTCTAGCTCTACAAAGACCGAACCATCATCAAGTAATGTCAACCGAGTATCTATGGCTTTCAAAGCAAATAAGGATTTTCTGCTCAGAGAGTCGGCGACCACATTCGCCTTTCCCTGGTGATCGTCAATGATCAGATCGTAATCCTCAATTGATTCTAACCATCTCCTTTGTCTCAAATTTAATTCTTTTTGAGTCATCAAGTACTTCAGACTCTTGTAGTCTGTAAAGATATGACACGTTTCACAATATAAATAATGCCTCCAAATCTTCAAGACAAAAACAATCACAGCATGCTCTGGGTCATGGGTTGAATAATTCTTCTCGTGAGGCTTCAATTGCCGTGAAGCATAGGCTATCACCTTGTAATCTTGCATAAGCACACAACCCAATCCATTTAAAGATGCATCACTGTAGACCACGAATTCCTTTCCCATTTCAGGTAACACTAAAAGAGGAGCTTCAGTCAACAACGTCTTTAATTTTTCAAAACTTTGCTGACACTTTTCCGTCCATTCAAACTTAACATCCTTTCGTAGCAACCTCGTCATCGGAGTCGCTATCATAGAAAATCCTTTTACAAACCTTCGATAGTAACCAACTAAGCCCACAAAGCTTCTAACCTCGGTTACATTCTTAGGCGATTTCCAGTCAACAATAGCAGATATTTTACTTGGATCAACTCGGATGCCTTCACTCGAAACAATATGACCCAAAAATCCAACTTCTTGGAGCCAGAATTCACTCTTGCTAAACTTAGCATACATTTGTCTTTCTCGCAAAGTCTACAATACAATTCTCAGCTGCTTCGCATGTTCTATCTCATTTTTGGAATAAATCAAGATGTTGTCAATAAACACAACAACAAACTTATCCAAATATGGCCGAAAGATCCTATTCATTAGATCCATAAATACAGCCAGTGCATTCGTCAGCCCAAACGACATAACAAGGAATTCGTAATGACCATACCTCGTCCTAAAAGCTATCTTTGGCACATCCGATTCCTTGACACGTAACAGATAGTAGCCAGACCTCAAATCTATCTTAGAGAACACAGTGGCTCCTCTCAATTGATCGAATAAATCATCAATCCTTGGTAAAGGATACCTATTTTTGATGGTTACCTTATTCAGTTGCCGATAATCAATACATAATCTTATTGAACCATCTTTCTTCTTCACAAACAACACGGGGGCACCCCAAGGTGAGAAACTTGGCCTTGGAAATCCTTTATCCGTTAAATCTTGTAACTGTGCTTTTAACTCTTTTAGCTCGGTTGGTGCCATTATATACGGAGCGATCGGAATAAGAGTTATCCCTGGCATCAATTCAATACCAAACTCAATTTCTCTCTCAGAAGGTAATCCTGGTAATTCCTCTGGGAATACATTTGAATACTCACATACTTTCGGCACAGACTCAATCTTCAACTTTATTTCCTTGGTGTTCAGTACAAATGCAAGATAAGCTTCATACCCTTTCCTCATGTACCTCTGCGAAACCATTTTCGTGATTACATTCGGCAGTGAACCCAGTTCTCTTGATTCGACCCGTAAAGTCTCACTATACAGACATTTTAACTTAATATACTTACTACCACAATTCACAGTTACATCATGAAGGGCTAACCAATCCATACCCAGTATTACATCAAATTCATCAAATGGTAGCAACATAAGGTTAGCTGGAAAACAATGACCCTGAATCATCAAAGGACAATTCTTACAGACTTTATCAACTAGAAGTGATTTGCCTAATGGATTTGACACTTTAATAACAAATTCCATAGGTTCAACAGGTATATTCATACTAGACACCAATCTCATGCAAACGTAAAAATGCGTCGACCCTGAGTCAATTAAAGCAATAATACTCGTATTAAAAAGGGAAAAAGTAGCCATGATAACATCAGGAGCAAAGGTTTCCTCTCGAGTGCGTATTGCATATGTTCTTGCCGGGGATCTAGCCTCTGATCTTACAGTATCTTTAGCTGCGACCCGGCTACCACTAGCACTTCCAGGGTATCTTGGAGGTCTACCTCGTGTCATGGGAGCACTCGACTTTGGAGTTACTTCCACTTCTTTTTCAAATAGCTCTGGGAAATCTCTGAGAAAGTGGTCAAGAGAGCCACATCTGAAACACGTACCACTTTTTACTTGGCACTCTCTAAAGTGAAATTTGTTGCAGCTCTTACACTTCAGCTTTTGATCATCTGCACTCCCCACACTAGTCATCATCAGGGATGAAGACTTTTGACTTCATTGTCTAGGACCCTTTACTCTGCTCGAATATCCTACTGATGAAGTGGAGCGTTCATGCTGGCTCCTAGATTTCTTCATGGAGAATGAGAGTGTTTTACCGCTGGTCCTTTTGCTCGCAACTCGAGCCTCTCTCTTTACTTGCTTTCTTTCGTTATTAAGCTCATTGGCTTTCTTGGCTCGATCAGCCAATGCGACGAACTCCCGTATTTCAAGAATTCTTATCAACAATTTGATGTCCTTATTCACACCCTCCTCAAAGCATTTACACATTTCTGATTCAGTTTGGACCCATTCAGTTGTGTACTTGTAATGCCACGATTTTGGGGCCTAGGAGTAATAGGCCTTGAGTCTGGGTTCGGGTAGAAGACGGCTCGAATAATTTGGATGTTATTGTTATTATTATTATTTCGTATGTTTAGTGTAGCAATTAAATAAATTATGAAAGGTTATGGTGTAGGGAAAAAAAAAGGGTCCAGGGCTCGACCCATAGAATTAGCAAAAACAATTTTAAATTTTGTCTCTTAAAGGAATCTGGGCAGTAGGCTTTATTAATAAATTGGGCAAGACTGGGCATGAGGAAGCGTACCTGGCCTAGTGGTTAGCATGCTAGGTAGTGGGAAGGAGAGCTGGGGTTCGACTCCCAGCATGTGCAAAAGTGTTTTATTTTTCTTTATATCAGGGATCGATGCAGGGAAGCCTTATATAGAGTTGGGGTTAAAAGGTAACACAAAGGGAAGCTCGGTCCACTAGCAGAGGCGCTAGGAGTATGGTATAGTGCCTAGGTTCGAGGGTTGGCGCACGCAAAGGCTTGTTTTTATTTTAGAAGCCAGGTCGCACTAAAGTAAGGTTTAAGAATAGTTGAGACCGAGTTATGCTACAAGGACGCTTGTGGCGTAGTGGCACCTAGGGTGCTAGGAGTTCCACAAGGCACGGGTTCGAGTCCAGCGCGGTATGTTTTAATTTTATATTTTTAAATGAAGCGGGACTTCAAAGAGTAACCTTTAAGATAAAATGTGACGGTATATTGTTGAAAGCGAACGTGCGTCCTAGTGGCCAGCGGCGTCTTTGGGCAACTGGAGGTCCCGAGGTTCGAGCAGCGTGCTGCGCAAGAGAGTTCTTCTTTTTGCTGTACGCGCGTGGGAAGGATCGTACGGGATTGAAACTCTACCAGCAACAGGAGGAGTCGGCTAAGGGGTGGACTGTTGCTAAGCAGTGGAGAGTTTGAATTAAATTCAAACTTTGAATTTGGCCATGAATTAAGGAGCTAAGGAAGGAATTAAAATTGGAAAAGGACTTTTGTGCCTATTTAAGCACCCATTCGGGCATAAGCATGAGGTGCCGATTGCTTTTATTTTGGAAGGGCCTTCATGAGTTATATCCTTTTTGGAGGTTTGGGATTTTTTTTTTAGTATGGCAGCCAATTTTAATTTTATTTTCCTTTTAATCGGATTTTTTCTTTGTTTCTATTTTATTCTAATTTTATCTTATTTCTTTTACTCATATTCTTTTCTATTTTTCCCAAAAGCTGAACAATTCTCTCTTTTTCTATTTTCTTTCCTCGAAGCCAAATTCTATTTAAAACAATTTTTTCTTCTCAAATATTGGTTGCCGATTACTCCTTTGGTTGAAACCATATCTCTTTTCCTTTTAATCTTTCAAAAGACCGAACCTCTAATCTTACATCTCTTCCTCTACTGATTGTCTCTTCAATGGTGAACTTATCGTCACCTATTTTTCTTTTAGATCGTAATAGCCATATTCTAGGATAGATCCAAAAGCCGAAAAGCTTCATATTTTAGTGATTTGGGAATTAATATTTAGATCTGTTTTCTACGCATGCTTAAGTTGGATTCACAATGGATCGGGGGTAAAAAGGTATTTGGAACGTTCTTCAATGAGTAGATCTCTTGTGAGGATTAAAGACTGCCGATCGAGGAGTGTGTGAAAAGCTTGGATCATCGGAGTGACTAAATCTAGATCTAGTCATCAATTTCAGCAGAAAGGTAAGAACTTTAGGGTTTAAGACATTGTTGGTCGAATATGGTAAGGGGTTAAATACGTAGTTTGTTTTCAATATTTAGATTGACGTGGTACTAATCCAATTGTAGGCAGTTCGTGTATGTGGATCTTGCCAACGTACCGTTCTAAATCAGGTGTGTAAACGACACCCACTCATAGACTAGATCGGCAAAAGCCGAAAAGCTGAAAAGCCGGCATTTGTGAACTTGCGAGAGTGCGAGCGCTCGTGAGGTGGTTTGGTTGTTAATTTTTGGTAATCGCAAGCAGTATGATTGTAGAGTGCGCAATTTCGTGCACTTCGGTATATTTGGGCTTAATGGGTCGAAAACGGGTTAGTGGGCCAACAAGCCCAATTCGGTAATAACGCTCGGTAAGTGCTTCTGGTAATGTGTTAATTGTTAGAATATGTATGTGAACTCTAGAATAGTAAATTTTATTAAACTACACCTAAGTATGAAAATTACCATTTTACCCCTAGGGGTAAAATGACCATTATACCCATAGGGTTAATTTTGACTGAAATGCATGATATTCTGATTCTGTTTGTTGTATGTCATGACATGTATATCTGTTGCATGGATCTGGGTTATGTTATGGAGGAAGAACCCGTTCTGGTGGCTGTGCCGCATATTCTGATATAAGCAGCTTTGTTGCGGATTATAGTTCGTGCCGCAACCGGTGCTAACATTGTAAGTGTAGGGATGGCGTGGGCGATTTAATCCCCACAAGAAGTGTAGGGATGGACGGAGGCAAGTGCAAGGTTGGATGGGTTTATCATGCATTAATCATATGAGACTGTATTGAAATGGGCTCAATTGTGTTAATATAGGCAAGGCCCAATATATCTTGACTTGTAATAGGGCTACGACCCAGATTAATACTGATATGGGCTAGGCCCAATATACTCTGATACTGTAAGGGACTATGGCCCAGATTAATATTGATATGGGCTAAGGCCCAGTTAACAATGATTTCTGAATAGGGCTTAGGCCCAGTAAAGCTTGAACTGATTTGGGCTCTGGTTGGGATACTTTACACACTGAGTTTTCCAAACTCACCCCATTTTTCTCATCTTTGCAGGTGAGCCTTATATCGGTGGACTTGGAGCTGGAGGGATTCAGAGTGGCCACGAAGATTAAATTTCTGGTTTTTTTTTAAAATAAGTTTCAATTAGCTTCCTTTTAAATTTCGCATTTATTTTTGATTATTTCTATTTGGTTAAAGTTGTAATAAGGGAGCTCTATTATTTTTATTTTGGGTTTTTAAATTACTTAAATTATTTTCAACTCGGGACTCACATCACTTAAATTGATTCCTTAAATTTTGTTAGCTCTAGGGCGCGTTTTATAAAAGTTACTTATTTTTAAAATATCACGATAACCGAGCAAAGCTTTCGCAACGTAAATGTTTTCAAGGGAAATAAATATTTTAAATAGACT
Source organism: Gossypium longicalyx (assembly GCA_025698465.1). Taxonomy (NCBI): domain Eukaryota; kingdom Viridiplantae; phylum Streptophyta; class Magnoliopsida; order Malvales; family Malvaceae; genus Gossypium; species Gossypium longicalyx. The sequence continues at coordinate 53,738,037 of CM046995.1, forward strand.
TGAACTTAATTTGTTGTTCGTGGACAAGTAATGAGCTTAAAGTGTGGCAATGGATGTGTGCATGTCTAGGATTAGATCATGGAAGAGCTAGGTATTTAAGCAGTCTAATTGATTCACCTCCTCTTTCCATGAATCCTACCTGGTGCGTAGTATCCATTCGCTTTAAGCCATAACAAAGAAGGTTTGATTTTTTTCGATACTTAACTGTTCTTAAAATAACATGTTCTTGCCACTACAAAGGTTTACAAGTTTAAACAGTAAAAGTTTCTAAACATCAAGAAGGGTTTTCAATGAAAACATGGTTTTCGAAAAACACTTCAATGTGACACACCAGACTTGGCCATAAAGTCTGTGCCGGGTTTGGGGTGTTACAGTACTGACTTAACCGTACGAACTCTCTCTCATATTCTACTACAGTCTTGTTCCCTTGTTTGAGTTCCAGGAACTCCTTTCGCTTCGAGTCTAAAAATTGTTTGGTTAATAATTTTTTTTCTAAACTCTGTTTGGAAGAAATCCCAAGTAATATTTTCCTTCGGCACTACCGAGGATACGGTCCTCCACCAATGGTACGCAGTATCCTTCAAGAGGGACACGGCACACTTCAAACACTCCTCGGGTGTGCATGACAATTCATCTAACACCCGTGTAGTATTTTCGAGCTAGAACTCGGCTCTTTCAGCGTTATCATCAACTTTCGCTCTGAATTCCTCAGCCCCATACTTTCTAACCTTGTCTACAGGGACCTTACCGATTATTACCGGTGCCATACCTCGTGGCACATCCTCATCAGGTTGGTTAGGAGGTGGGGGCGATCATGGTATGTTGGGAAGACATTTACAATATTCAAAACTGGAGCATGGCTCTCGGCTCCCTCAAACTCATCTTGTGCTCGTTTGGAAGACATTTACAATATTCAAAATAGTTTAAAAAATTAGGAGATATAACACTATCAAGATTCAAATAATGGCATGTATAGTGAACTTTAACATCCTCTACGGTAGTCCTAGAATCGACTAAATCGTAGCTCTGATACCATTAAATGTAACACCCCTCGCCCATATCCGACGTCAGGATAGGGTTCGAGGCGTTACCGGTAATTCACTTTTACAAACTTATACAATCGGGTTACTGAATTTCGCTCGTAATTTAAAACTTTTCAAATGTGTGCACTTTGTCTCTTATACAGGCCTCCGAGGCCTAAAACCACTCCTACGGGTAGTACGGAACAAAACCAAAATTGTCCGATAGACTTGGGGCACATTAGGAAATTTTCCCCTTAGTTGAAGTGTAACACACTCGTGGGGTATAGAACACGCCCGTAGCCTTAGCCCGTGTGCTACACTAACTTCAACCACACCATTCTGTTAAATAAACAATGCCAAGGCACACGCCCGTGTACTTAGCCCGTGCTCTAAGCTGACTTAAAATTTCAGGTGCAGGGGACACACGGTCATAGCTCGCACCCATGGGAGTAGCCCGTGTGTTACACACAGCCTAGACACATGCCCATGTGTCTACCCATGTGGACCTTGTTAGGCTATTTTCCAAGCCTTAAGTCACCCTCTACTAGTTGATTACTCTTATAGATTACTATAGTGCATATTTAGGCCAAATTATCCATTTACAAATATAAAACTTTGATCAACCTCATTACATGTGAACCTCATGTCATTGGTTTCATACATGCTAAGTTAATTCTCATCTTGCATTTGATGATTTATATATCTATTTGACATATTAAGATTGGCTCGTTACCATAACTCATTGCCAATTATAACTAAGCCATCGCATATGAATATAAACATGCATAGATTTGCAGGGCATAGCTTACCTCAAAATGAGCTAATTCCCATGGCCATATACAAAAAGATAAACATATTTTCACATGCCTTCATTGTGCAAATCAAATGGCATATATAAAAAAATACTCAAGGATCCTATACATGCCATTGGACAAAATAGAAATGTCTTTATACCAAAGCTTGTCTAGTTGATACTGTGTTGACTCTCCAATTGTCTTTCCAATCTTTATGAGTCCCATAGCTCTGAAAAGTAGGGAAAAGAGATGGGTAAGCATTTACATGCTTAGTAAGCCTGTATAACTGAAAATTAAACCTACTGATTATTTAGCATACATCCATAAAAGATAATGAAACCAACAAATAGGAAAATGGTTTCCCTATCACATGCACTCAATTAATAAGTTAGTCATATAACAAAACATCATGTAATATATATTAGATAAGCTCATCATTTAACATGTCATTCGTTCATATATCTCATGTTAGTCCTGTTGAGTTTTTAGGAAATCTCGATAGATTATCCAATTGTCATCAATTCATTCGAATGATCATTTCAGTATGCACTCCCGCAAACCTCACATTTTACGGCGGGATTACCAGTCTAGGCTAAATCCCCCGTAATATAAACTCATAAGGTAATGTCGGGATTTCTAGTCCAGGCTAAATCCCTTATGCGACAAACACCCTTAATGAGCTTGGATCTGAATTACAAGTCCAGGCTAAATTCAGACCCTAATCAGATTACCCGTTCGGGCTAAATCCACAATGCACACATATTCTTCGGGAGGCTCGATCACTCAAAGAACACTAGTCCAGGCTAGATCCTTTTTATACTTGAGATCTTCAAATTACCATTCCAGGCAAAATCTTTTTTTGCAACACATGTAGGATCTCAAGCCTCGTGTAAATCATGGTTTATCCATCGAATTCTTTTTTTAACCTCAATTGAGACATTATCCAACAGTTCATTATTAGAGATACAATTCATGCATTATCATGCCATCAACAATGCAATTATCATGCATTCACAAAACATACAATTATGCATGTTATAGGTTTACTTCGAGTTATCTGAACTTACCTAATATCCGTTTCGGAGCTGTGTTTCGGTTATTCCGAAACCTTGCGTTTACCTCAATCGACCTCCGAAATTTGTTCCTCGGGGTCTATAACAATAAAATTATATCATTAATTCATTACATTACACTTTTCAAGTTTAATTTCTACCACCGGTCCAAATGATCGTTTTGCCCCTAACCTTTGACATTTTTACAATTTAGTCCCTAGGCTCGTATAATGAAACACATGCAATTTTCATCTTACCCAAACCTATCCGAACACTTTTTCCTCATATGGAAGCCCACATTTTCCATTATTTTCACATTTCTACCACATATTTAACAACTTTTGCAAAAAGGTCCCTTTAGGGGTTTTTCATGAAAATCATTTAAGAAAAGATGTTTAACACACCTTCAACTTTCATACCCCTCCATAATCCACCAAAATACAAGAAAATCATGCATGGTTAAATTTTTAAACATGAACCCTAGCATGACATATGGGTAGAAATGTAAAGATCAAGCTATTGTGATTTTAAAAATACAAAGAACATTAAAAACGGGGCTTGGGAGCATTTACTATTGAGCTTGAAATGTTTGAAAGCCCTAGCTATGGTGACAAGAGAATTTCAACAGCTATGGGGAAGAAGATGGCTGATTTTGGCTAGATTTTTCCCATTTTATTTCATTAAAAAGCCAAATGACCAAAATGCCCTTATGCCCTTTCTTTGAAATTTCATCCATGCAAGTTCATTTTTGTCCAAAAACTTAGGAATTGGGCAAATTTCTCTTTAAGACCTTCTAGTTTATAATCTAAAGAATTTTCACACAAATTGCTTCTAGAATCCAAGTTTTGCAATTTATTCAATTTAGTCCCTAATTTCTAATTGGACACCTTACTTAAAGAATTTCTTCATGAAACTTTAACACATGCATAACCTCATATTCTACGTCTCATAATAATCATAAAATAAATATTTTGAGTTTGAATTTGTGGTCCTGAAACCACTATTCTGACTAGGCCCTATTTCAGGATGTTACAATAAGTTCAACTATACATACCATTATAACCTTAACCAAGACATCAAAATCTACCGATATTGTAACAGCCCAATTTTAGTTAAATCAGAATAGTGGTTTTAAGAACACAAATCTGAGATCGTAAAATTATTTTAATATTATTTTTGGTGTTTACCGAATGTGAATATATATGTGTGAAAATTTCGTGAGCTAATTTATTTATTTAATAGCTCAATTTGAGAAAAAGGACTTAATCGCGTAAAATGGAAATGTTGCATTCTATATGTTAAAAGTGCCAAATTGTTATGGCTTATTAAATAGGAGGTCTTTATGTTGTAATTAAACCATGATTAGTTAGATTTGACATAAATGGCCTTATATTTGATGATTAAATAGTTAATGACCAAGGGTAAATTGGTTAATAAGTTAATATTAATTAAAAACAACACAAAATGGTGGCCATTATTCATCCTTCTTCCACCGAAAATGAAAAGAAAATAAAGCTTGGATAACACTTTAGGGTTCGGTGATTTGTGTTCTTGATTGAGGTATGTTTTGAGCTCAGTTTTTGATGATTTTTATGTTTTTGTGATCGTTACTTTGAGCACTAGCTAGCCCGTACCCTAATTTCTAAAATTATTGATGAATTTTTGAGTTTCTATTGATGAATGCTTGAGCTTTTGGATGTTTGATGATGAATTATGAAAGCTTGGTGCTTGATATACATGTTTTGTAAAGTGATTTTGAGTAAAAATGCATATGAGGGATTAAATGGAGAAAAGTGCAAATTGAGGGGTTAAATTGTGAATTAAATGAAATTTTTGGGTTGCTAGGGGTCCCTAGGAAATTCAGCTAGGCTTGGGTGTAATTAAATTTTGTGTAATTTGTGTTTTTATGAAATAGGGCCTAAATTGAATAAATGTGGAACTTTAGGGGCAAAAGTGCAAAAATGCCCAAATATGTGTTTGTGGATTAAATTGAATGAATAGGTGATTAAATGGGTTAATTTTGAATACATATAGATCAAGAAAGAAAGAACTCGGATTTAGATCGAGGAAAATCGAAGGTTATCAAGTAATTAATCTGATTCGTCAATTTCGAGTACGAGGTAAGTTCGTACTTGACAAGTGATGTTACAATTATGTTTTTAATGCTTTAATAATGCATAAATTATATATATGTGACTACGATTGTGTATAACAAAAAATCAACTATGTTTAGCACTTAGTGTGCGTTTCAAAATAGCTTCGGCTATAAATAGCACTTAGTTTGCAAATTGGAATAGTTTTGACTATATAAGGCACTAAGTGTGCGACACTAAGATAGCTTCAGTTTAATGTGATGGCACTAAATGTGCGAGATCATTATAGCTTCGATTAATCACTGATGCACTAAGTGGGCAAATTCTTAGAGCATTGAAAGAATTCCGAACGAATTAATGTATTGAACAAAGAGGTGGGAATGAAATAAATAATTACGGAGAAGTCCAAGTATGTACTATGCCTACGTGGTAGTTAATACTATGTGTATGAAGCTTGATGAATTTGTATATACATGTTAAATGGTGGTGAATTAGAATTGAATGATGATATAATAACTACTAAGTGTTTATTAATTGATGTTTTGTATTTTATGAACTGTTGAGTATATTTGGTACGAACTTACTAAGCTATGAAGCTTACTGTGTGATATTGGCCTTTGTTTTCAGAGTATCGAAGCTAGCTCAGACATCGGGGATCATCGGGAAAAATCACAACACTATCAAATCAACTCGTTGGTACTTTTAAAGCTTTGTATATATGGTATATGGTATGTATAGGCTAGTGTCATTTTGGTATGTCTTGAGTTATGATGTTAGCCATGTGATTTTGGCTTGTTAATGATGTATATGTAGGTATATTTTAACCATTTAAGTTGGTTTAAGTTATGTGCTTGATAAGTGGTTTATGTAAAGCTTATAATGCCTTATATGTTAGCTTGTTTTGGTATATTTGTATATGGAACTTAATAGTTGAATTGGTTGCTGATAGATAGCTCATTATGTGTTTGGAATAGCATGTTTTGGTTGCTTATATATGGGTTGAAATGATACCAATTTGGTTGCCATGTAAGCATGAGAAAAGGGTGGCAAATTGGCTTTTCAAATGGTCTATTTTTGTCCACACGGGCAGAGAAACAGGGGTGTGTCTCGGTCGTGTGTGACACACGGCCGTGTGTCCCCTGGGGTAGCTCTACAAATTTAAGCTAGTCTCGAGCACGAGTTAGACACACGGGCGTGTCTAACGGCCATGTGAGACACACATCCTTGGCATATGGGCATGTGTGGCCATTTCGAAGAGTACACAGGCTAGACACATGGGCGTGTAGTTGGCCGTGTGACCCAAGTCAGTAACCCCTCCAGTTTTCCCACGGCCAAGGCACACGGGTGTGTCTCCGACCATGTGGTGCAAGTCAATATGTATGCTCTGTTTTCATAAGGCTTAGGACACAGGCGTGTCTGGTAATCATGTGAGGCACACAGCCAGCTTACATGGGCGTGTAACCTATGAATGTAAAATTTTTCTATATGGTCGAAAATTTTTATATGCGATCGGTTTAGTCCCGAACCATTCTTAAACATGTTTTAAGATCTCGTAGAGCCTTATTAGGGACATTTTGAACGGAATTTGATTATGAATGTAAAAATGTATGTGAATGAGATGAATTGTCCGGTAATTCCTCATAACCCTATTCAAGCATCTAATACGGGTTAGGGGTGTTACAGATATAATAAGTGGATACTGTGGTCGATCTCCAACTAGCTTTCAACCCGATCGAGCTTTCGATAATCTGAAAAGTAAGCAAAAACAACATAGAAGGATTTTATAATACTTTAAACCCTTTCAAATTTTCTTACTTTCTTTTACATTTCATTACTTTCCATTTTATTTACTTTCTTTAGCTTAAATAACAATATTAATTCAACTCATCATTCCCTTTTTCATCATTCTACACTTCAAGTATGAACTTACTATTTCATTACCATTCCGCACTCGTTTCATATGCTTAACACACAAAACATAAGCATATCATCAATCATAGCCACAATCTAGTCCATTTAAGCATAATTCTTTTAAAACTAACCACATGATAAACCATTTCATAAGAAATTAGATAATTTAAACTGTAACAGCTCGTTTTCAGCTCAAATCAGAACAATGATTTCGGGACCACAAAACCGAAATAGAAATTTTAATTTTATTATGTCTTTAAGGTCTACAGTATGATTGAATAATTGTGTGAAAATTTTGTTAAGAAATTTTATCGATAGAGTGTCCAATTTGACTAATAGGACTAAATAGCAATGGGTGCACAATATGTGTTCTAAAAGCTAGATGTGTCTAATTGCTATGAAATTTTAAATTGGAGGTCCTTAAATGGCAATATACTCTAAGTTGGACAAAAATGGACCTGGTTAGGTGAAATTTCAAAGTTTGGCATTAAGGGCATTTTGGTCATTTGGTTAATAAAGATAAAATAAAACAAATAAAAGATGTCATCTTTCTAATTTCATCCCTCATGGCTGAAAATCACAAAGGAAGACATAGTTAGGGTTTGGTGAACTTTCAATCTTGATTGTAAGTCCGTTCTTGTCTCGTTTTTTATGATTTTTATATTTTTGAGATTGTTGTAACTTGATTTAGCTATTTCGAGGACTAATTTGAAAATAAATCAAAGTCTAAAATTTGTGTATTTTACCTATTTCAGGATGTTACATTTCTCCCCCCTTAGGAACTTTCATCCTCGAAAGTCTTACCAGTAAATAGGTTTGGATATTGGCTTCTCATGGTTTCTTCTGGCTCCCATGTAGCCTCTTCCACACCTTGTCGATGCCATAAAACCTTTACTAAAGCCACATATTTATTTCTCAATTGTTTAATCTCATGAGCCAAAATCTTGACTGGTTCCTCTCCATAAGTCATATCCGGTCTAATCTCAATCTCTGCCGGTGAAATCACATGAGTGGGGTCTGATTGATATCACATTAACATGGATACATGAAACACGTCGTGAATCTTTTCCAATTCGGGTGGTAATGCCAAACGATAGGCTAATGGTCCAACTCTTTCAGTGATCTCGTACGGTCCGGTAAATCACGGACTCAATTTGCCTTTCCGGCCAAATCTCAATACCTTTTTCCATGGAGATACTTTCAAGAATACTCTATATCCAACTTGGAACTCAATCTCTTTTCTTTTCAGATCATCATATGACTTTTGCCGATCCGATGCCGCTTTTAAACAATCTCGTATCACTTTAACCTTTTCTTCAGTTTCCTTGATCAGATCAATTTCGTGGATCCGACTCTCTTTAAGTTCTATCCAATACAATGGAGTTCCACACTTTCTGCCATACAAGGCCTCATAAGGTGCCATCTTCAAACTCGTTTGAAAACTGTTGTTGTAGGAAAATTCTACCAATAGCAAGTACTTTTCCCAACTACCCTAAAATTTGAGGATGCAACATCGCAACATATCCTCAAGAATCTAAATCATCCGCTCAGACTGACCATCGGTCTGCGGGTGAAAAGCCGTACTAAAACTCAATTTTGTACCCAAGGCTTCTTGTAACTTCTTCTAGAATCTCGAAGTGAACCTCGGGTCTCTGTCTGAAACAATCGACAGTGGTACCCCATGTAACCTCACAATTTCAGATATATACAAGTCAGCAAATCTATCAAGAGAGTAATCTGTTCTTACCAGAATGAAATGAGCTGACTTTGTCAACTTATCCACCACAACCCATATAGCATCTTTCTTTTTCGGGGTTAATGGCAATCCTGTCACAAAATCCATAGTAACTCTGTCCCACTTCCATTCAGGGACCATCACAGGCTGTAACAAACCTGAAGGTACTTGCTGTTTAGCTTTGACTTGCTGACATATCAAGCATTTCGATACAAATCCGAAAATGTCTCTTTTCATGCCGTTCCACCAGTACATTTTTTTCAAATCATTGTACATCTTGGTACATCCTGGATGAATAGACAAACGACTATCATGTGCATCCTGCAAGATTTTCTGAATAAGCTCATCATCTTTGGGCACGCAACTCTATCTCTGAACATCAAACATCCATAGGGACCGATCCAAAAAGTTGATTTAATGCCTGACTCACATTGAGTTCTTTTAGCTTACAGGTCACTATCATTAGTTTGAGCATTATAAATTTCCTGCAGAAATGTCGGCCTAGCTTCTAGCTCTACCAAAACTGAACCATCATCAAGCAATACTAATCGAGCATCCATGGCTCTCAGTGGAAACAAGGATTTTCTGCTTAACACCTCGGCAACCACATCCGCCTTTCCCGGGTGATAGTCAATGATCAGCTCATAATCTTTAATTAATTCTAACCATCTCCGCTGTCTCATATTCAATTCTTTTTAAGTCATCAAATACTTCAAACTCTTATGGTCTGTGAATATACGACAAGTTTCACCATATAAATAATGCCTCCAAATTTTCAAGGCAAAAACAATGGCGGTAAGCTCTAAGTCGTCCGTCGGATAGTTCTTCTCGTGTGGCTTCAACTGTCGTGAAGCATAGGCTATCACATTGCCATCTTGCCAAAGTACACAACCAGTCCATTCAAGGATGCATCACTGTAGACCACAAACTCTTTTCCCGGCTCAGGTCATACTAAAATAGGAGCTTCAGTCAGCAATGCCTTTAACCTCTCGAAACTCTACTGACATTTTTCTGTCCATTCAAACTTAACGTCTTTCTATAGCAACCTCGTCATTGGAGTAGCTATCATGGGGAATCCTTTCACAAATCTTTGGTAGTAACCGGCTAAGCCCAAAAAGCTTCTAACCTCGGTTACATTTTTTGGCAGTTTCCATTCAACAATAGTAGAGATCTTACTTGGATCAACTCAGATGCCTTTACCCGAAACAATATAACCCAAAAACTCAACTTCTTGGATCCAAAACTCACTCTTGCTAAACTTACCATATAGTTGTTTTTCCCCTTAAGGTCTGCAACACAGTTCTTAGATGCTTAGCATGCTCTGTCTCATCTTTGTAATTAATTAAAATGTTGTCAATAAACACAACGACGAACTTATCCAAGTATGGCCGAAAGATTCTATTCATTAGATCCATGAATACGGCCGGTGCATTTGTTAACCCAAACGACATGACAAGAAATTCATAATGGCAATACCTCGTTCAGAAAGCTATCTTAGGTACATCTGATTCTTTAACTCGCAACTGGTAGTAGCCGGACCTTAGGTCTATTTTAGAGAATATGGTGGCTTCTCTCAACTGGTCGAACAAATTGATCCTTGGCAAGGATACTTATTCTTCATAGTCACCTCATTCAGTTGTCGGTAATCTATACATAGCCTCATCGAACCATCTTTCTTCTTTACAAACAATACGGGAGCACCCCAAGGTGAAAAGCTTGGCCTTGCAAAACCTTTATCTGTCAGCTCTTGCAACTGTGCTTTTAACTCTTTCAGCTCGGTTGGCGCCATCCGGTACGGAGCAATAGAAATGGGAGTTGTTCCTAGCATTAGTTCAATACCAAACTCTATCTCTCTTTAAGGCGGTAACCCAGGTAATTCTTCCAGGAACACATCTGGATATTCACATACTATTGGCACAGACTCAATCTTCAACTCAATACAAAAGCAAGGTAGGCTTCATACCCTTTTGTCATATATCTCTGAGCAACCATCGCTGTGATTACAACCGGCGGCGTACCCAATTCTCTTGAATCAACCTGTAAAATCTCACCATTTGGGCATTTCAATTCAATATGCTTGCTACCACAGTTTACAATTGCATCATGCAGAGCTAACCAATCCATACCAAGTATTAAATCAAACTCATCAAATAGTAACAATATAAGGTTAGCCGGAAAGCATTGACCTTGAATCGTCAAAGGATAATTATTACAGACTTTATCAACCAGAACTGATTTGCCTAATGGGTTCGACACTTTAATAATAAATTTTGTAGGTTCAATGGGTATGTTCATACTAGACACCAATCTCATCCAAATGTATGAATGCGTCGACCCTGAATCAATTAAGGCAACAACACATGTATTAAAAAGAGAAAAAGTACCCGTGATGATGTTACAAGCAGAGGCTTCCTCTCGAGCGCGTATTGCATACGTTCTTACCGAGCCTTGAGCCTCTGATTTTGTAGCATCTTTAGCTGCAACTCGACTGCCACTAGCACTTCCAGGATATCTTGGAGGTCTAGCTCATGCAATGGGAGCACTCGACTTCGGGGCTACTTCCACTTCTTTTTTATTTTGTTCTGGGCAATCCCTGAGGAAGTGGTCAAGAGAACCACATTTGAAACATGCACCGCTCTTCATTCGGCACTCTCCGAAGTGAAATTTGTTACAACTTTTATACTTCGGCTTTTGGCCATCTACACTCCCCACACTAGTCACGATCGAGGAGGAAGACTTCTAATTACGTCACTTGGAGCTTCTCGCTCTACCCGAATACCCTACCGATGAAGTGGAACGTTCATGTTGACTCATTGATTTCATTGTGAGAAAGAGAGCGTCTTACTGCCGGACCTCTTTCCCGAAACTCGAGCCTCTCTCTTTGCTTGCTTTATTTCATTATTAAGCTCCTCAGTCTTCTTGGCCTAATCAGCTGATGCGGTGAACTCCTGTATTTCAATAATCCCAATCAATAGCTTGATTTCCTCATTTAGACCTTCCTCGAGGCGTTTGCACATTTCTAACTCAATTTGAACCCATTTAGTTGCATACTGACTTAGCCTTACAAACTCCCTTTCGTATTCTACTACAGTCTTATTTCCTTGTTTGAGTTCCAGGAACTCCTTTCGCTAAAAGTCTAAGAACCTTTTACTGATGTATTTCTTCTTAAATTCTGCTTGGAAAAATTCCCAAGTGATGTTTTCCTTTAGCACAACTGATGATACAGTCTTCCACCAGTGGTATGCAGTATCCTTCAAGAGAGACACGATACACTTTAAGCATTCCTCAAGTGTGCACGATCATTTGTCTAATACCCGTGTAGTATTCTCGAGCCTGAACTCGGCTTCTCAACATCATCATTGATCTTAGCTCTAAATTCCTCAGCCCCATACTTTCTAAGCTTATCAACAGGGGCTTTACCAATTCTTACCGATGTCATACCTCGTGGCAATTCCTCATTAGGTTGGTGGGGGCGGAGGAGGTCGTGGTATGTTGGGGCGATTCCTCAAATAATCCCCAAACCATTCATCCATCATGTCAAAGAAGTCAGCTCTGGCCACTTCTTGGCCTTCAGACATAAGCCTTCTACTACTACTAGAAACAGCTCGTTGTACGGAAGCTGGAGCATGGCTCTCAGCTCCCTCGGACTCATCTTGTGCTTGATTGGAAGACATTTACTATATTCAAAACCAATTTAAACAGTTAGGAGATGTCACACTATCAATGTTCAAATAATGGCATGTATAGTGAAACTCAATACTCTCTATGGTGGTCCTAGAACTGACTAAATCGTAGCTCTGATACCACTAAATGTACCACCCCTTACCCGTACCCGAGATTGAGATCGGATATGAGGCGTCACCAGACATGAACTTGAACATTTTCAGGAAATACGGGTTATAAAGTTTCATTCCAATATAAAATAGATCAAATTGCATCATAATGTCCCTATTATAGGCCTACGAGGCCCTAAACATACATTGAGAATTATCCGAGACTAAACTGAGAACTTACGAAAGTTCATAAAAAATTTTCCTAGGTAAAACCTCACACGCCTGTGTGGAGGCAATGTACACGCCCGTGTACTTTGGGACACGCCAGTGTCCCGTACCCGTGTTGAATTTATGAAAATTATTTTTTATTTTGAACCTACAGGGGTTTTCACACGGCCGAGCACATGCCCGTGTCCATGGCCCGTGTCTTTCACACGGCCTAGACACACCCATATGGCCGCCTGTGTCTGAAAACTCGAGCATTTTGTTTATGACGTCAGCATGCATTTAGGGGCACACGGCCAAGACATACGCCCGTGTGATATGGGACATGCCCGTGTCCTTCACCCGTGTGTTTACTACCATGCATTCTGACTTAAAATTTAGGTGCAGGGGACACACGACCATATCACACGCCCATAGGGGCGATCCGTGTGTCACACACACCCTAGACATACACCCGTGTATCTACCCGTGTGGACCTTATTAGGCTATTTTCCAAGCCTTTGGTCACCCTCTACATCCCTTATACTTAAAGGTTACCAAAATACAATGCAAGACATGATTGTACACTTACAAATAACCTTAATAAACCTTATTCCATGTAAACCTCATATCATTGGTTTAACACATGCTAGGTTATTTCCTTAGTTTTAAGGATTTCCATGTCTCGCTGACACTTTTAAAATTGGCTCATTATTATAACTCATTGCCAATTATGGTCAAGCCATTCCATGCAAACATAATCATGCATAAATTTGTATGTCATAGCCTACTTCAAAATGAGCCAATTCCCATGCCCATATACAAAAAGATAGGTATATCTCTACATGCCTTCATTTTGACGAATAAAATGACACATAACAAAATAAACCAAAAGCCCTATACATGACATTGAACCAAATAAAAGTGTCTTTATACCAAAGCTGGACTAGTTGATAGTGTGTCGACTCTCCAACCGTCTTCCAATCTTTACAAGTCCTCGAGCTCTGTAAGACAAGGAAAAGAGAGGGGTAAGCATTTGCATGCTTAGTAAGCCTGAATAACTGGAAAGTAAACTTACCGAGTAATTAGCATACAACCATGTTAAGCAATTAAACCAACAAGAATGAAATGGTTTCCCAATCACATGCACCCAATCAACAAGTTAGCCACAATAATAATGCACCATGTAATTTGTCTTAGATAAGCTCATCATTCATCATTTCATTTATATACATCATATTAATCCCGTTGAGTTTCTAGGAAATCCCGATGGATTATCCATTTATCGTCAATTCATAAGAATGATCATTTCAGGTATGCACTCCCACGAACCTCACATTTTACGGCGAGATTACCAGTCCAAGCTAAATCCTCCATATCGTAAACTCATAAGGTGATGTTGGGATTACCAGTCCAAGCTAAATCCCTTATAGCGACAAACACCCTTAATGAGCTCGGATCTGAATTACTACCCAAAGCTAAATTGGACCTAATCGGATTACATTGGGCTAAATCCACAAGGCACACATATTCTTTGAGAGACTCGATCACTCAAGGAACACCTGTCTGGGCTAGATCCTTTTATATTTGACATTAATGGATTACCCGTCCGGGCTAAATCCTTCTAGAACACATGCAAGATCTCAAGTAACAAGTAAATCATGGTTTGTCCACTGAACTTCCTTTTTAACCTCAACCAGGACATTTATTAACATGTCATCGTCAAATGAAATTATCATACATTCATAAATCATGCAATTAGGCATATTATGAGTTACTGTAAGTTATCCGAACTTACCTAGTACTCGTCTCGGTATCGTGTTTCGGCTATTCCGAAACTTTTCGTTTTCCTCAATCGACCTCTAGAATTTGTTCCTCGGGGTCTATAACAATAAAAATAAGTCATTAACAACTCACATTATACTTTTCAAGTCTAAGTTTTACCCCGGTCCAAATGACCATTTTACCCCTAACCTTTTACATTTTTATGATTTAGTCCATAGGCTTGTATAATGAAATGCATGAAATTTCTACATTACCCAAGCCTAGCCGAATGTTCTTTCCTCTTATGGCAGCCCATATTTTTCCATTATTTCACATTTCAACCTCACATTTTACACCTATTGCAAAAGGGTCCTTTTAGGGGTTTTTCATGAAAATTACCTAGGATAAGATGTTTAACACACATCCAATTTCCATATTTCTCCATAAACCATCTAAATACAAGTAACTCATGCATGGGAAAATCTCTAAACATGAACCTTAGCATGAAATATGGGTATAAATAGAGAGAGTAAGCTACTGGGATTTCAAAAAAACGAAGAACATTAAAAACGGGGCATGGGAGCACTTACTATTGAGCTTGAAAATGTTGAAAACCCTAGCTATAAAGACTTGAGAGTTTCGGCTGGACAAGGAAGAAGAATGGCTGATTTTTGCCTTCTTTTTCCCATTTTGTTCCATTAAATTGCCAAATAACCAAAATGCCCTTAAGCCCTTTATTTAAGATTTCTTCCATACAAGCCCATTTTTGTCCAAAAACATAGAAATTGGGCAAATAGCTCTTCAAAACCTTATAATTTATAATCTAAAACATTTTCATACAAATTGCTTCTAGAATCCAAGTTTTGAAATTTATTCAATTTGGTCCTTATTTTCCAATTAGACACCTTACTCATAGAGTTCCTTCAAGAAACTTTATCACATGCATATTCTCATATTCTAGACCTCATAATAATCATAAAATAAATATTTTGATGTTGGATTTGTGGTCCCGAAACCACTATTCCGACTAGGCTCTATTTTAGGATGTTACAAAATCATATAATATCATAACAAACATATATTCATTGTGTTAAATTTATTAACTTAAACTAATTCGTAGTACAAATCATGCCTTCCAAATAAACCAAATTTTAAGACACAACCGAAATGTATACGTATATACATATATCCATTATGAGAAGCTTTCAAAAATGTTTAACCATAATCTATTTATATCATTATTTTCAAACCGTGAGCATATACTAAGCACACTATGCATGTATATATGGTATGCATATTACTTAACTAATATCCATTACTTATAATAATTCAATAAGCATCTATCATTTATCCCAATACCAAAACACATGATCAAATACTACAACATATAAATACCTGGAGATAACGTATATGAATATATCATCAATACATCACATACCAAAATATTTTTATATGCATGTGCCAAAGCATCAATCAAGTATATTCCTTATATAATTTCAACATTTAACCGAATGCACTTGACAACCAAGTTAAACCATTTAAACCATGAATAATATAACATACATATTTCATACTTATGTATATATTATGGATGATTCAACCAAACTACAACCATTTTTCAAAACATATAACACATATAAACTTGACTAAAGTCTCACATATTTTTTAGCATATTAGCCATTTTTGCATGGCTTAATATATACACAACTTCAAACTCAAAAAAGTATAACCTAGCTTATACATTCCATAGATTCAAATTTTAAACTTATAATGTCCCAAAAATAGTTGACAGTGTGATAGACTTTGCTAACAATCCTCGAGCTCGTAACTAAACTCTAAAATATATAAAACAAAGGCAAACATAAACACACATAGTAAGCTATCAAAGCTTAGTAAGTCATAAGCAAATAAACAACTAATTGACATAATCAACTCATTTAAACCAAACCAATCAATACTTTCATAATTACATTAAATCTCAAACTTATAATTTCATGTATATCATATACTTTCACATATAAACTTATTCATGGCCGAATACACATGTATCTATTATCAATGTAATATTTAATTTCAAAACCATAGTTCTATTATATAACCGAATATACATAAACCCACATACATATATCCATGAATCATTTCATAAATATTCACATGATATATTCAAAAGGTCGAATACACATTCCATATGCACATGCATTTTTCATTTTCAATATACATGATATACAACACATATCAAGTAACTTACTTACCTTAGTCCAAATAGGAAATAAGCTATTACATACCTGGTCATTTTAGCTCATTTTACACATTTAATCACAACTATCATTGCCCGTTGAACCATTCGAAATTGAATAGGATATTCGGATAATCACATATACCATACAATGCCAACGTCCCAGACGTGGTCTTACATGCTATCACATATCAATGCCACTATCCCAGACAGGGTCATACACGAACCAAATACGATGCCGATGTCCCAGACATGGTCTTACTCATAACCACATATCGATGCCAACGTCACAGACTTGGTCTTACATGAATACACATATTAGAAATCCTATATCATGACATATGTATCCTAGCTATTCCTAAGGTTCGTACGGGGCTTTTGGACGTTGTAACTCGATCGAAACGAATTCGTAAATATATTTCCTATGCTTATTTACCTTTGGCTAGCACATATATATTTTCATATAGTTCAGTTCAGCATATAAAAGTCATTTTTATTCAAAATTAACCACATCTATTTTCTTATAAACTTACCTCAGACGATGAAAATCGAAACGGGACTACTAGTCGACAACTTTAGTTTCCCCCGATCCAAATCTGATTTATTTGATTCTTGATCTAAAAATATTCAAATTAAACTCATTCAAACATGTTTTCACTCAATTTAGTCTAAAAACACATAAATGGGAAAATTACCATTTTACCCCTAAAATTTCACACTTTTTACAATTTAGTCCAAATTGCACAAAACACAAAACATGCAAAATTTGCACATACCATGCTTGGGCCGAATATTACCCATGTTCATACAAGTCCATATACTTCATTTATTTCACATTTTAGTCCCTAAATTTATTATTTCTACAATTTAGTCCTAATTACTCAAAATCATCAAAAATTCCAATACAAAACATATCAATCCAAAACATATCTTTCATATTTCATCAACTAACATAAAAAAACTCAAATATTCATCAATGGCATAACTCAAAATATTCATCAAAATAAAAAAAAAATTCAAGCATAGGCTTTGTACATTACACTGCAACGATCTCAAAAACGTAAAAATTATCAAAAACCAATCTAGTTACATACCTTGATTAAGCTTGACAATGGCCGAACCTTTGAAACCTTATTTTTTTCTTTCTTATTTTGATGCTCAGTCATGAAAAGAAAATATGAAAAATGGCTTTTAATTTCATGTTTTATTTAATACATATTTTTACATAATTTACAAATTTAGCCTTTATAATATAAATCCCATTCCATTAACTAATGGCTGAATTTGTCCTTGCTAAAATTCAAGGGTATAATTGCATTATAAATACCTCCATTTTAAAAGACAACAACAATTCGGCCGTTTCACATTTAACCACCAAATTTTCATTTTACGCGATTAAGCCATTTTTATTAAATCGACACTCAAACAGCAAAATTAAAACACAAAAGTTTCACAGATATAAATTCACACATAATAAACACAGAAAATGATTTTAAAATACTTTTTTGACTCAAATTCATGGTTTCGAAACCACTATTCTAAAAATCAAGCTATCATAACTCTCCCCCCTTAGGGATCTTCGTCCCCGAAAATCTTACCGATGAATAGTTTCAGATAACGTTCTTTCATTGCATTTTCTGGCTCCCACGTTGCTTCATCAACTCCATGTTTATGCCACAATACTTTCACTAACAAAATTTTCTTATTTCGCAATTATTTAACTTCACGAGCCAAAATACGAATTGGTTCTTCCTCATATGTCATATCGGACTTAATCTCAATCTCTGACGGATTAATAACATGTGAGGGATCAGATCGATATCTACGAAGCATTGAAACATGGAATACATTACGAATCTTTTCTAACTCATGTGGCAACAATAGTCTACAAGCAATCGGCCCAATATGCTTTATAATCTCATACAGCCCAATAAATCTCGGACTCAACCTGCCTTTACGACCAAATCTGAGTATTTTCCTCCATGGTGAGACTTTCAAAAAGACTTTGTCTCCGATCTGAAACTCTATATCTTTTTTTTCAAATCTAAATATGATTGCTGACGATCTGACACTGTTTCTAGACTTTCATGAATCACTTTTACTTTCTTTTTAGTCTCTCTGATCAAATCGACCCCATGTATCTTATTTTCGCTGAGCTCAATCCAATATAATGGTGTTCGACATTTACGACTGTACAAAGCCTCGTAAGGTGCCATTCTGATACTCGGTTTAAAACTATTATTGTACGCAAATTCAATCAGAGGTAAGTATCGTCCCCACGTACCTTCGAACTTGAGAATGCAACATCTCAACGTATCCTCAAGAATCTGAATGATTCGTTCGGACTAACCATCTGTTTGCGGATGGAAAGCTGTGCTGAAATGTAATTTCGTACCTAGTGCATCTTGCAGTTTCTTCCAAAATTGCGATGTAAACTTCGAATCTCTATCCAAAATAATAGAAATAGGTACTCCATGTAATCTCACAATTTGAGAAACATATAACTCAGCAAGCTTGTCAAGCAAATAATCTGTACGAACTAGAATAAAATGAGCCGATTTAGTCAATCTATCCACAATAACCCAGATTGCATCTTTCTTGCTCGGTGTCAATGGCAAACCAGATACAAAATCTATCATGACTGTCCCATTTTCACTCAGGTATCATAATCAGTTGAAGCAATCCAGAAGGTACTTGATGCTTGGATTTTACTTGCTGACAGACTAAACATTTTGAAACAAAGTTAGAAATGTCACGTTTCATACCATGCCACCAGTAAAGTTGTTTTAGATCATTTTACATCTTTGTACTACCTGGGTGAACAGAAAATCGACTGCTATGAACTTCATTCAAAATCATTTGAATTAACTATGGATTCTTTGGAACACATATTCGATTTCTGAACCTCAAACAACCCTCAACATCAACTCTGAACTCTGAATCAATATTCGAGTCACATTGGCTCCGCTTTGCTAGAAAATCATTATCATCTTTCTGGGCACCACAAATTTTTTGAACAAATAACGGTCTTGCTTTTAATTCAGCTATTATCGAACCATCATCAGACATAGCCATAAGTGCATTCATTGTATGCAAAGCAAACAGTGATTTTCGGCTTAAAGCATCAGCAACAAAGTTAGCCTTTTCCGGATGATAGTCAATCACCAGCTCATAGTCTTTAAACAGCTCTAACCATCGACGCTATCTCTAATTCAGATCTTTCTGAGTCATCAAATATTTCAGGCTTTTATGATCAGAATAAACATGACATTTCTCACCGAACAGGTAGTGACGCCATATTTTCAATGCAAAGACAATAGCTGCCAATTCTAAATCGTGTGTCGGATAGTTCTTTTCATGTGGCTTTAACTGTCTCGAGGCATAAGCTATAACTTTTCTTTCCTGCATCAAAACACAGCCCAAGCCATTTAAAGATGCATCACTATAGATAATAAATTCTTTAACCAATTCTGACTGAACTAGCACTGGAGCTTCGGTCAACAGGGCTTTCAAATGATCAAAACTTTTCTGGCACTTTTCTGACCACTCGAACTTAACATCTTTCTATAATAGCTTTGTCCTCGGGGTTGCAATCATAGAGAAACCTTTCATGAATCGTCTATAGTAACCAGCAAGTCCTAGAAATCTTCGGACTTCGGAAACATTTTTCGGAGGTTTCCAATCAAGTATAGCCGAAATTTCACTCGGATCAACCCGAATACCTGATGCTGATACAACATGTCCCAGAAAAGTAACTTCACGTAACCAGAACTCACATTTATTGAGCTTCGCATACAGCTGTTTATCTTGCAAAGTCTGTAACACAAGTCTCAAATGTTCGGCATGTCATATTCATCACGGGAATAGATCAATATGTCATCTATGAACACAACCGCAAATCGATCCAGATACTGTCTGAAGATTCGGTTCATCAAATCCATGAAAACAATAGGTGCATTAGTAAGTCTGAAAGGCATAACCAGAAACTCATAGTGTCTGTACCTCGTTTAAAAAGCAGTCTTTGGCACATCAGAGTCTTTAACTCGCAACTGATAGTAACCTGACCTCAAATCTATCTTTGAAAACATTGTAGCCCCTTTTAGTTGATCGAACAGATCATCAATCCGTGGCAACAGATATTTATTCTTTATAGCCATCTTATTAAGCTTTCTATAGTCGATACACATTCTCAAAGTTCCTTCTTTCTTTTTCACAAATAAAACTGTTGCATCCTAGGGAGAAAAACTCAGTCGCGCAAAACCCCTATCTGTCAACTCTTGCAATTGAGCTTTCAATTCTTTTAATTCAATAGGTGCCATTTTGTACTGAGCGATCGAAAACGGAGCCATCCCCAATACTAACTCAATACCAAATTCTACTTCTCGGATAGGTGGCAAACCCGGTAATTCTTGAGGAAACACATCCGGATACTCGCACACAACTGGTACCGATTCAATTTTTCTTTCGGTCACTTTACTATCAAGCACATATGCAAAGTAAGCTTCACACCCCTTTCTCACATACTCTTGAGCTAACATCAAAGATATCACATGCTAGTAAACTATTCAGATCATTAGATTCACTCCAGATAATCTCATCATTTTGGCACCGTAAATCAATAATCTTTATTCTGCAATTTACAACAGCATCATGCAAAGTCGACCAATCCATACCTAGAATTATATCGAACTCGTCAAATGGCAACAACATCAAATCAGTCAAAAAACACGAATATCGAATAATCAAAGGACAATTCTTACACACTTTGTCAACCAAAACACACCGGCCCAAGGGGTTGGATACTCTAATCACAAACTCAGTAGACTCAACAGGCAAATTCTTATTGGATACTAAAGTCTCACACACATAAGAATGAATCGAACCAGGATCAATCAATGCAATTACACTAGTATCATAGAGAGTGAATGTACCAGTAAAAACATCTGGGGATGAAGCCTCCTCACGTGCACGTATAGCATAGGCTCTGGCAGGTGCACGAGCCTCAGATCTAATTGTTGTATCTTTAGTCCCTCTCTGACTGCTACTCACATTACCCATATTTCTGGGTGGTCTTCCTCGAGCTGCAGTGTTACCCGATCTCGTACTCTGTACTGGATTTTGTTCAACTAACTCTGGGCATTCACAAACGAAATGATCCATCGATTCACATTTAAAACAGGCCTGATCATGCAATCTACAACTACCAGGATGTCGTTTACCACAATGTTTACACTCGGGTTGATTTGATCTAACATTACCAACACTAGCTACTGGGGTAGCTCTCGAGTTCACGGTTGGTCTATCCTAATAACCAGATGTAGCCTTAGAATGACTAAAATCATCTCAGAACTTCTTTGATACTGACTAAAATGACTTACTCGATGATCTCTTACGTGAATCTCTAACTTCAAAGTCAGCTTTTCTTTTCTCTTTCCCGTGTTCTTCAGCTTTGCATTCTCACTCAACCAGTACTACAAACTATTTTATTTCAAGTATGCCAACTAGCAGTTTAATGTCTTCATTTAACCCATCTTCGAATCTTTTACACATTATAGCTTCAGTCAAAACACACTCTCGGGCATATCGACTGAGTGTTATGAATTTCCGTTCATATTCTATCACGGTCATCCGACCCTATTTCAACTCTAGAAATTCTTTGCGCTTCTGGTCAATAAATCTCTAGCTAATATATTTATTCCAAAACTCAGCCTGAAAGAAGTCCCAGGTCACTCGTTCTTTCGGAACCACTGATACTAGTGTATTCCATCAGTGATATGCGGTGTCTCTAGCAAATATATGGCACATTTTAGGCAATCATCTGGAGTACAAGATAACTTATCAAACACACGGATAGTATTATCAAGCCAGAATTCAGCTCGCTCAGCATCATCATCATCAGTAGCTTTGAATTCTTCAACACCGTATTTTCTTATTTTGTCAACAGGGGGCTTATGTAATCTCAACGGATCAATCATTTGAGGTATAGTAGGTATCAGAGAAGGATTAGTCAAGGGTAGAGGTTGATGTATAGCAGGATTAGTCCGGATATACTGAGTAAACCAGTCGTTCATCATTTGATAAAAGGCTTGTTTAGCCTCTCCCTCTTGGTTACTCAAGGTCAGTCGAGAATCAACTAGTGCTGTCCCTTGCACGGGAGTATGCGCTATACTCTCGACATCATCAACTACGGCTCTGTCGGGATCCATTTACTGTACGAAAACACATTTTTAAGTGTCAGAAGCCATCACACTATCACAGTATATAATATGGCATGTATAGCTAGACTCACAAGCGTTACATTATTCCTAGAATCGACTAAACCGTAGCTCTAATACCAATCAAATGTAACACCCCTAACCCGTATCCGTCGCCAGATTAGGGTTACGAGGCATTACCAATCCATACACAGCTTAAGAGGGTTAAACATTTCTATATGGCTGAATATAACTTTAATACCATATATAAATAATGCATATTTTATCATACCACTATGAAACATTTAATGAGCACAAAATATAACTTTTAGTAGACCTCATTTGTATGCTAGATATCATACATAATTAACACTCACATAATCAAGTACTCATGCTCATACCAATGGTGAATACATTCATTCTATTTATGACTATTCAATTATAAGCATTAACATAACATTTCTTTTTAATAATCAAGTGGTCATCATTTCAATCATTAAATATATATATACACAAGAATCATACTAATAAATCACATAACACATGCCATAAAACACTTCCAAAATAATTTAGTAACGTAGCCGATTATTCATTATGCTTAACATTACTCGTTTACTGAATCATATAATATCATAACAAACATATATTCATTGTGTTAAATTTATTAACTTAAACTAATTCGTAGTACAAATCATGCCTTCCAAATAAACCAAATTTTAAGACACAACTGAAATGTATACGTATATACATATATCCATTATGAGAAGCTTTCAAAAATGTTTAACCATAATCTATTTATATCATTATTTTCAAACCGTGAGCATATACTAAGCACACTATGTATGTATATATGGTATGCATATACTTAATTAATATATATTACTTATAATAACTCAATAAGCATCTATCATTTATCCCTATACCAAAACACACGATCAAATACTACAACATATAAATACCTTGAGATAACGTATATGCATATATCATCAATACATCACATACCAAAATGAAATGATTCATGAATATAATCAAAAGGACGAATGCACATTCCATATGCACAAGTATTTTTCATTTTCAATATACATGATATACAACACATATCAAGTAACCTACTTACCTTATTCTAAATAGGAAATAAGTTATTACATACCTGGTCACTTTAGCTCATTTTACACATTTAATCTCAACTATCATTGCCCGTTGAACCATTTGAAACTGAATAGGATACTTGGATAATCACATATATAGTACAATACCAACGTCTCAGACGTGGTCTTACATGCTATCACATATTGATGCCACTGTCCCAGACAGGGTCTTACACAAATCAAATACGATGCTGATGTCCCAAATATGGTCTTACTCGTAACCACATATCAATGCCAACGTCCCAGACGTGGTCTTACATGAATACACATATCAGAAGTCTTATGTCATGACATATGTATCCTAGCTATTCCTAAGGTTCATACGGGGCTTTCGGACGTTGTAACTCGATCAAAACGAATTCGTAAACATAGTTCCGAGCTTATTTACGTTTTGCTAACACATATATATTTTCATATAGTTTATTTCAGAATATAAAATTCATATTTATTCAAAATTAACCACATCTATTTGCTTATAAACTTACCTCGGACGTTGAAAATAGAAACAGGACAACTAGTCGACAACTTTAGTTTTCCCCCAATCCAAATCCGATTTCTTTGGTTCTTGATATAAACATATTCAAATTAAACTCATTCAAACATATTTTTCACTCAATTTAGTCCAAAAACACATAAATGGGCAAATTATCACTTTACCCTTGACATTTCACACTTTTTACAGCTTAGTCCAAATTGCACAAATTACAAAACATGCAAAATTTGCATTTACCATGCTTAGGTCGAATATTACCCATGTTCATACAAGTCCATATATTTCATTTATTTTAGATTTTAGTCCCTCAATTTATTATTTTTGCAATTTAGTCCTAATTACTCAAAATCATCAAAAATTCCAATACAAAACATATCAATCCAAAACATATCTTTCATATTTCATCAACTAACATCACAAAACTCAAATATTCACCAATGGCATAACTCAAAATATTTATTAAAATCAGAAATTCGAGCTTGGGCTTTGTATATTACACTGCAACGATCTCAAAAACATAAAAATTATCAAAAACCGAGCTAGTTACATACCTTGATTAAGCTTGACAATGGTCGAACCTTTGAAACCTTTTTTTTTTCTTTCTTATTTTGATGTTCAGTCATGAAAAGAAAATATGAACAATGGCTTTTAATTTCATGTTTTATTTAATACATATTTTTACATAATTTACAAATTTAGCCTTTAAATATAATTCCCATTCCATTAACTAATGGCCAAATTTGTCCATGCTAAAATTCAAGGGTATAATTTCATTATAAATACCTCCATTTTAAAAGACAACAACAATTCGGCCCTTTCACATTTAACCACCAAATTTTCATTTTTAGCGATTAAGCCTTTTTTATTAAATCGACACTTAAACAGTAAAATCAAAATACGAAAATTTCACAGATATAAATTCACACATAATAAACACAGAAAATAATTTTAAAATATTTTTTTAACTCAGATTCGTGGTCTCAAAACCAACATTCTGAATAAGGTCTAAATCAGGCTGTTACACACTTAGTGTGCAAAATTCCCAAGTGTCTGACATTATTATTCCGAGTGGTTCACGGGTATGTCAATGATGAGAATACTTATAAGTTCATTTTGAGATGGTACAGGTATGTACATGAAGTTTATTTTTATTAAATCTCGAGAAATGACGAATTCAAGGTAAGTTTGTGAAGGAATGAATTATGATTATAGAACTTATGGTAAATTATATCATCTTATATTTTATCCCTTGAACGTTGATTGTATGGTATGGCAGGCTTATTTCTTGCATACGGACTTACTAAGCTATATAGCTTACTCCATTTATTTTTCCATGTTTTATAGTATCGCCAAGCTAGCTCAGATTGGGGATCATCAGAGATTCGCCTCACACTATCAAAACTATCATTTTAGGTATTGATGAAATTTAGCATTTTGAGTATATGGCATGTATAAGGACTTGGTCATTTTGTTATATGTGTCATTATGAATTTGGCCAAATGTATTGGCTTGTAATTATCAAAGGTTTGATGTGGCCGTTAGCCATGTAACTTGGCTCATTTTGGTTGAATTGGTTGTAAGCATATATATATATATATATATATATATATATATATATACGCATGCACATGTCAATGCCTTGTTGGTGATGTAATTTTTTAATGCTTGGCAAATGGTTTTAATTTGGACGCAAATTTATGGCTCGAAAATGTATGATTGTTACTGTGGTAAGTCAGCAATGCCTCGAACCTTGTTCCTGCGTTGAATACGGGTAAGGGGTGTCACATAAATCTTACCACTCTTTCATGAACACAAGCATATGTCCATTTGGGCACTTTCCATTTCAATGCATAACTTATAAGTAAGCATAATAAAATCCATCCAATAGCTTGGCCAAGGCCTAAGCATTCACACCAAACATGTTAGCAATATAACCATAAGACATAGGCAATTTACTCATGGATGATCACAACATTTAAACATGTAACATATGAATATATCATCTAACTCAACTTACATTTATCCAAGTATCACCAATTCAATGCAATTCATATGTGAACATGTCTTAGTTCTTATCGAACTCTTACTATTTCCTTTCAAATCATGCTCGTTGAACCGTTTAGAATATCGTTGGATGCCCGAGATAGCTCACATATAGTGTCCTAGCTCATATAACTATAATTCGTCAATTCCTATACATGTATGCTCACACAAGTTGTGAATCAGAATGCTCACACGAGCTGTGAAAATGGGCTTGCTTACACAAGTTGTGGGTCGAAACGTAGCTACATGATACTGCTCACACGAGCTGTGGAGTATTCACAACACATACCAGACCTCAACCATCGGTAGGACATTCAAGACTAACAGCCGAGTCATGTAAACCCTAATGACATGTCATTTATATCCTACAAATTTCTAAGGTTCAAACGGGGCTCGGTAGTTGTCGAAACATCGTTGGATTTTCAATCATTTCATTACAAGATAAATTGCATACAAACACACACATATATATTATATTGATTTAATCACAATATAATCACATATTAACATTAAATATAATCAAAATTATACAGAATACAGTTCATACGAACTTAAGTGGCTAAATTGCAGAAATACCAAAGGTTAGGGGCATTCTGGTAATTTTCCATTTTCCTCGATTTTCCACCCGATCTTGATCTAAATTAATAATTTCATCCAATCTATCAATTTATAAAGTAAAACAATATATTTCATGCAAATTATTCATTTTTGACATTATTTAAAAATTGCCCCTAAAGTTTTACTTTTATTCAATTTAGTCCTTAAGCCCAAAACATACAAATTAACCATTTTTAATGAAAAATTATAACAGCCAAATATTCATGGCACCCATATTAGCCCATATTTGTATTAATTTTACATCAACTCCTTGTACTTTTACTATTTAAACAATTTAGTCCCTAATCGAAAAATTCATCAAAAATCACTCAAGAAAATATTTTTAATTATCAATCAACATTCCAAATTCATCATTTAACATTAGAAGTCACAAGATTCATCAATGGCAACATTCAAAATATTTAACAGTTTCAAAATTAAACGTATGGGCTAGCTAGACCTAGTTGTAACGATCTTAAAAAAAATAAAAAGTTACAAAAAAAGGGGTTAAATCGGACTTACATGCAACCTATGAAGCTTGGCCGAAGCTTAAAGGTCCAACAATGGCTTTCACCTTTCTCAAATTAGGCTAAACATAAAAAGACTTTAATTATTTACATTTTAATTTGTTTTATTTTTAATTAATAAAACATACATATTTTCATAATAAGACAAAGCCAACCACACACTCATATGTAATATGGTATATTTACCATATTAGTCCATATAATTTCATTCATGAAGCCATTTTATCACTCAAATCAAATAGCGATCAAATTTTTCATCTTTTATAATTTAGTACTTTTTAATTAATTAACCATCGAAACGTTAAAATTTTTCAACAAAACTTTAATATCACCGTAATGATACTTCATAAATATTTACAGCTCGATTTATAGAAACAAGGTCACGATACCTCATTTTCTAAAACCACTTGACCTTAGGGTCATACCACTTGAACTTAAAAAATCGCTTATGTAACATAATTTATCAAATCAAAAACCTTTTTAACACCATATTTGACTTGTAAATATTAAATAATAATATTTACGAACTTACTCATCAGATTTGGTGGCCCCGAAACCACTGTTTCCAACACCATTGAAAAACAGACTATTACAATTTTATTTGCATCACTATTATCTAATTGGATGATGGAAATTAAAACAAAAATAGTTGAAAACCATCAAAATTAAAAATTAAAGATCAAAAAACTAAAATTTTAAAACAATCAAGATATAAAAACTCATATCAACATATATTAGCAAAATATTAAATTGAATCAATCATTCCAAATCGAAATGAACTTAATCAATTCCTAATGATTTGACATGATGAGGCTCAGATGTCACATATTTGAATCGAAAAACTTATATAAAACTTAATAAACCAAGATCTGTCATTTCAGACCATCAAGAACAAATCAAGAACAAAACTAGATGCAAAAGCGTATTTGGAACGACAGAAATGTGCAAGTGTACACAATCACAACAAGTAATAAAGTGACAAGTAAATTTCAAGTTATCGTACCCAAAAGACCTGTGAAAAGAATTATTTATGAATGCAATTTTAAAAATACTTTGGTGAAGAAAAATATTTTGATTTGAGGAGGTGATTAAAACTAGGATTTTAACTAAGTAAAAAAATAAAAATAAAATAAAAGTTTCAATGCATGATTTCAAAAGATGATTTTAATCAAGATGACATAATTGTGTTAGATTAATTACATTTCTTAACTTAGAATTATTAAACTCATGTTTATGTTGTCACGAATAAATTCACGGCGACTCGGTAATTTGCTAACTTATGAACATATTTACTTAACAAAAATTCATTTATCTCTTGACTATATCTCTATGTCAATTCAATCGATTAAACAAATTTTAATAAGCACATGTCTTAATGCACATACATAGTTATGAAATTAAAATAATCTCTTGTACATATCTCTATGCCAATTCAAACAATTAATTCAATCTCATAAGCACATAAAAGATTACGTGAGGTAACAATGTATTTCTACCTTGAAATAGTTTAATCACAATAGTCTTGCAAGTTATGCAAGGCTAATGTATCGTTTGATACTGTTGCTAATTTAATCCTCAGCTACCTTAGATGATTAAACATGCACTGATTAAGTACCATGTCAATTAATTACAATTTCAATCCGTTTAAATAATTAATTCATTATTTACCTTACAATTGTAATTTAAGAATAACTTAGTTAGAGTTTTACTTAATCAAACATCTTACCGAGGCCTATAACAACACAAACACAATTTTAATAAATTAAGTAGACGAAATGCAATCAACCTAACATGAATTAAATTTAAGTCATATTAATTAAATTTGTAACGCCCTAAAAATTTAGGGTTTGTAATTTTTCCGATTTTGGTACAAATTTCCCGTTTGCTTTAATGGTTAGTTGATTAGGTGTGTTTGGGGGTGTCTGGGAGGTCCTGGGTTCAAGTTTCGGCTTTTGCAACATCTTTTCTTTTGCTTTTAGAAGAACCTGAACACTGGCACTTAGGCTTTATAAATAATCGTGGTTGTTTGATGACACAAAAAGCCTTGTGGCTTGGTGGCAAGTGGTGTGTGGAGCATTGGAGTGGACATGGGTTCGAATCCTAGGTAACGTAGTGGGGGACTTTATTTTATGTTTTGGTGGCACAAGAGGTGGAGTTTGACTCAAACTCTACAGAGGTGGTTGGAGACTTGGTCAAAAGGGAATTTGGTTTGAATTGAATGGGAGGTTGGTGTGGTTGTGGAGGGATAGGGGGAGAGAATTGTGGAGCAAATCAAGGGATGTGGTGTTGGTAGGAGGCTGTGGCCGAATGGAACACTAAGGTTCCTTGGTTTCGGTCTGGGGAAAGGTTGGGACATTTTGTGTAGTGTGCAAGTGGCT
The DNA here is from genome assembly GCA_025698465.1 of Gossypium longicalyx. Classification (NCBI taxonomy): domain Eukaryota; kingdom Viridiplantae; phylum Streptophyta; class Magnoliopsida; order Malvales; family Malvaceae; genus Gossypium; species Gossypium longicalyx. The sequence goes on from CM046995.1 coordinate 53,768,001, forward strand.
GAATTCTCCTATTTCGATTTTGGTACTCTGCTGTTTCAAGGTTACGTTCGCTTGCATTTTTTTTTCTTTCCTCTGGGTTGATATCTTTTGTGTTGGTCGAACAAGTATCTTCTCTTTGGTCTTATTCCTTTCAATGAAACACGACTTCTCTTGCTTCTACTGTGATCGATCCTCTCTTTTCCCTCGACTCTTTGCTCTTTCTCCTTGACCTTTGGTCAATTTGATCTTTTTTTTTCTCTCTCGCCATTCCCTCTTTTCGTTTTTCCTTAGCCGAACCTCTCTTGCTCTCTTCTCTGTTTGTTTTCTTCTTCTGTCTTCTTGCTTTTTCCCCCCTCCTAGGCCGATTATTATGCTTCTTGTATCTGCATTTTTGGTTCTTTTGTGCACCTAGTTTCTGACGATTATCCGTTGCTCCAGCATCTTTTCTTGCCGATCGTTTGATTTTGGGGTAAGTGTTCTTTATTGTGCTTCGTACTCTTTTGTTTCCTTCTTAAGCTGAATGTTCGGTTGTGGTTGTTAATTCTCTATCCCTTAAGTATGTATGGGATCTCTGGGTTCTAACACTCGAAGATAAAAAGGGATCCTTCAGTGCCCAAAAGCGTTCAAGTCTTTCTTCGGCATTTGATCTAATCACTGGGGGTAAGAAAACTTGTTTTGTAAGTGGTGGTCGAATATCAAATCTTTTCTAATGTTAGTTTTGGGATTTATTTGGGCTATGGGTATCAATTCAAGCCTTGGATTTTATGTTTATTTGCTAATAAGATCTGCTATTAATGCAGAAATCAACAGGAATTGTACGATCTTTTCACCCAGTGATCTAAGTGATATAAACCGCATATCTGTTGGTCAAGGTTGGATATCTGAGGAACTTGGGTGTTTCGTAAATAGGTGTGTAACCGTACACCATTCTATTACTGATCAAAAGCCAAAAGGTTTGTACTCACACCACTGAGTAACTGTGAATCAGAAAATGTCGAAAAGCCAAAACTCTGGCTTTTAAGGTTCCACGGGCATGCAAACACTCGTGGAGTAAATCGGGCCACAAATCATGGGCGACAGCCTGTAGAGGCTGCCACGAGCGCTCTCATGGGCCGGGGCCATTATGGCTCTCGTCAAGCCGAGATGGGCCGTATGGACCCAAAGGACCCGTGGGCCCCATACGAAAAAATTTACGATAAACGGCAAATATTGAACTGGGCTGCGGTGTTCGCATAGTCGTATCCGAAACTGGCCTAAATAGGCCACACAAGCGTGAGGGCCCACTTGGGCCGAGTAATGGGCTTTGGGCCCATTTAAACTGTATTGGCCATATGGGTTATCCGAGTCGTTCGAGATGACTATAAACCTTCTGAAGGGTCGTTTCCTATGCCGAGACCTTAAAATCATTTAAATGACCAAAATACCCATGAGGGGTAAAAATTATTGTTTTACCTCTAATTAACGAAATGACCTATATAACGCTAGTAGTAGGTTAATAGACGTGTGTATGACATTTATATGACTGGTTTTGAGTATGATATACTGCATACACGTAATATTTGTGACACGACATCTGCATGGGGTTGGGTTATGATATGGAGGAAGTACTGCACTGGTGACTATGTCACACTTACTATTACTGGTGGCTTGCCACACTTACGGCTACTAGCAGCTACACTGCATTATTATTACTGGCAGCTTTGCTGCGATATTGGTGTGCTGGTTGGTGGGTTGATTGATATCCCCACAAGGTGTGATGGTTGGTACGGGTGGTGTGCAGGATGGTTTTGGGATGGGTTGCATTTTTTTTGCACTATACTGAAACTGTATTGGGCTTAGGGCCACACTGCTACCGTTTAGGGGCTAAGGCCCAGACTGTATTGATATTGAATAGGGCTCAGGCCCAGACTGTTACTGCATGCACTATTCACTATAGTCTGATAAGGGATTACACACTGAGTTTTCATAAACTCACCCTTTCTTTTAACTGCGCAGGTAATCCTCAGCATTAGACGGTTTGGAGCTGCGAGGGACTCGGGGTGGCCACACGATCACGATTGGCTTTATCAATTAACGATTTTATATTTGGGTTTTGTTTTTGTAATAAGGTCATTTGGGGATTTAACTTTTAATTGGGCTATGATTTGGTATTTTTCAACTGCTAGAGTAGGAACGTCGGGTTTCAAAATAATAATGTTTTCTGTAAGTAAACCTACAACTTTAATTCTGATAAAAACAAACATATTAAAAACTATACACATTTTAAAATAGCATGAAACACGAGGTAAGCACGCGCTTTAAAAACTATAATGACTTTTACAACAACCGGTTTATCTTCATAAGCTTAACGAGCCTTCAGGCAATTAAGGTGGCACTTCAGATTCGGTCGTAACGTCTAGCCCGGGTTTGGGGTATTACAAAATTGAACATATCAACATCAAAAATATTCATAGACATGTTCATTATAACAACAACAAATTTAAAAGGATAGGGAACAAGAATCAAATCCAATCTTTTCTCCATAGCTTGACTAGTTTGCTCCACTCCTCCTTCTCCGCTTGTTCTTGTCGACCTGAAGCTTCTATGAACACTTGAATGCTGCTCCAAAAGGTGTTTGATTGACTCTTTTTCAAGAGGTGAAATCGGGAAGAGAATACAGGAAAAAAAACGAAGAACAATAGAAGGGAATGAAGAGAGAAAAATGAGAGAGAAGTGAAGATATAAGAAGGGTGGAGATGTGTTTGAAGTGAGCAGAAAAGGGGGTATTTATAGGTTGAGATGGCTACTAAAATTAGCAAAAATCAGCAGCCATAGAGTCCCGCCATGGCCAGCCACACATGTGGCAAGTTTAAAGAATTCAAACTTGTTATTTTAAGGTAGGGGCAAATCTAGAAAGGCACAAATAGTGGAGGGGTTTGAATGAAACTTGAAGGAGTCTTCAAGGGCCATTTTGCAAGTTAAATAATCAGCCAAGCAAGCTGATTTGGTCAGCATGTAGGACGGTTTTGGGCTACCTAGTGCTCAGTTGGATCGATTTTCTTGGTTCAGCTCAACTAGGCCACTTTTCATAATTAATTAATAATAATTTAATTTACACAAATTAAATCGGATTAAAATTAAAATTAATTATATTATGAATTAATACACATAATTTGAACCGTCTTAGGCTAAAAAATTAATTCGCCTTGATTCTTCAAAATTGCTTCTTGGTTTTGTGTTTCTAGTAGTGTCTGCCGAGCCGTTTTTTACCCTTTGTGCAAATCTATCGAAAATGATCAAAATTAATCAAAATTAATTATAAAATTAAGTAAAAATAAACATTTTAATAATTTAAGTACAATTTAATTATTTTATAATAATTAAATATTTTTCGACAAGAATTTTACCGAAACTGCATGAATTTGAGTTAAAAAGGGCATGAAAAAGTGTGTATATTTTCATGTTTCCACACCCCCAAACTTAATTCATTGCTCGTCCCGAGTAATGCACAAATTTGGAAAGAATTTCTCGAAAACACCTTTGAAAACTTTCTTCAGAACAACGTTCTTCCCAAAATCATGATTTAAGTATACTTATGCTCAAAAGCAAGAAATTTGATACTTATGTTACTTATGTATACATATTATTCACATTAATCTCAATTATTATTATGATAGCAAAAATAGACTAAGTGCTTTCTCAATAAAGACATGCTAAATTCCTACCAATTTGATTTTATTCCCTTATTCAAGAAAGTTGCAATCATTGAGTTTAACTTGTGCCTTCATATGTTGAACATAACAATTTCTCTCCACTAATGTAGGTAGCATAGAAACTTAAATCAAGAGGTCTTTAAAAAGGTTATAATGTGGCTAGGCTAGGGGTGGGTAAAAGTTAGGTAAATTTAGGGTAAAAACTCTAGACTCAGCTTCAATCGGACCTTCAGAATAATTATCTTCAATACACCCACTTACTTTACTTTGACATGCTCTTTTTTATCTTTGAAAACAACATATGCTCTCTTTTTTTTACATGAGCATTTTACTGTATATACTACAAGTTTTTGAGCATTTGATACTTCTTTTCAACTTTCCCAAACTTATTTTCAAGGAACATTCTGAATAGCACTAAGTCTAGTGTTTGGAACAATTTAAAGATAATTATGAGAAAAGTGATGGCTAAATATTGCAATGGTTCAAATAAAATTAGGCCATATAGTCTCAAAGTTGGGTTCCAAGGGATAAAAATTCATCATGGTTGGCTTGAAAGGCTCAAACGGTCCAAACAAAAGTTTTCTAAATCATTATCAACTTCCCCTGCTTCCTAGGATTTTGCCTCAAGAAACTACTACGTCAATTCTAGAGACTTAAACTTTCATGCATGCCTAACTTTCCTAAGGAACTAAAAATTCTATGGTACGATTTGCATGGTTTATTAAAAATATATTTGTCATATTTCACTTAACATAACAATTATTGATGTAATCAAAACTTATTCATACTGAAGTTTAGCATAGTTAACAAAATTTCAAATTTTTGAACAAAATATAACCTAATCATAACTGAAAGAAAAATTTATTCTGAGTGGAAATAATTTCAATTTTTTAGTCCCCCTATTTAAGATGAACAATGTTCTCATTGTTTAAAAGTGGATAAATACTATAAACCAGGTAGGATTCTAGAAAAGAGGAGGTGAGTCAATTTGACTGCTTAAGTACCAAGCTCTCTCTAGATCCAATCCTAGACATGTATATATCTATTGCCACACTTTGCACTTTGTGACTTGTTCTTTTTTTATTTATGAATTCCACCTCTTATTTTATAATGTGAAAATAAAAATTCCTAGTAAAACCTAATCCTAAAATATTAAATAACCTAAGAACAGAAATAAAATAAATTCAAGATCCCCTCTTTTTATTCATTTGCAGATCCCTCCGAATTTGACTCATCCTTTGCTCCATTGTCTTTGTTTTTGCATGAATTACTTTGCTCCCTCTTTGATTGTGGACTCCATTTCAAATATGAAATCTAGAAACTCAGGCACAAAAATAAATAGGTCATTATATATTTTTGTAAGAGCACTTCTCATTGAGTCATCCCGTATTTTTGAATATCTCCAGTAAGCTTGTTGCTACCACTGCATATGTTGCATTATGTCCATCAACTTTGATAGCTCATCTTGAAGATCTAGGTAAGGTAATTGAGTCTTAAACATTTAAGTTGCAATGTCAGGTTTGGTTACTGGTTCTATTGGTTTTGCCTTATCAGGAATTTCAGTTGATTGTATCGATTCGATCTTTGTGGGATCTTCCTCTTCTTCTTCTTCAGGATCCTCACTTTTTTCAACTCGTTGCTGTAGAACAGAGTCTCCTTCTATCCAATAAAGTTCCCAATCTGTGATTGTACCCTGGTTATACCCTGTCTTCTTTACGTTTGCAAGAATTTTATCTTTTCAGCATAAAATGGTTATTGTAGAGGGGAAGTAAGCTAGGCTAGAACATCTAGCGGCATAATTCCACATTTCTCTTAGGATGATTTTTCCCACATCAATGGTCTTTCCAGCTAAAATCGAGTATAATAAGACCATTCGCTCTAATGAAATTGTAGTCCCATGTGAAATAGGCATAAGGCAGAATCAAATGAAATAGAACCATACCTTCACTAGTGGTGTCAAATATTCTCGCCAATAGGTGTGAATTCCTTTCTTTGATACAGTTCACTTAGAACCTGGAACTGTAAGCCCCTCGAGAATTTCTTACAGATTTTCATACACAATATTGCTCATCAAGGAAGAATATTTGTCATTTTTGAAATAAGGTAATTCAAAGAATTTATTATTAGCATTTAAGATTATTGGTACCTTGATTCTGTGAACAGAAACTTTCGTCAATTCGCTTGAGATCAAATTCGCATAAAGTTCACGAACTAACTCCTCATCTACACTAGGTCTTTTCTCAAAAAACAACTCCCAATTGAGAGCTTCAACAACTTGTCGAATGCGTGCCATGAAATCAATATAGTTATTTTTTTCAGTGTAAAGTCTTCTTTGGATGCATCTGTTGATTCTTAAAAATACTTTCGTATCTCACTTTGGCTTCCTCACAGTGGAATTTATTTTGTTATTCGTTAATTTGAGCAGAAGCACGAGTTCTCTTGCGAGGCATGATTAACCTGAACATAAGATGGAAACAAACATTTTCTCAAAAATTTAGTCAGTATAAAATATTAATAATTCAATAAATTGAAATTTTAATTAATTAAATAAAATTAATATTTAGGAGAAAATTTATCTTACCATATTTTTATAAAAGTTAAGAACTCAAAGAAAATAAATCTAAAGCGAAAGAGGTTAGTTTAGGGATATTTGTAGGGTGTCTTGCTAGTGAGGTGCGAGTGGCAAGGCAGCAATGCCATGCTAGGGAGTAGTAGGATATGTGTGTACCACGCAGATGGGCAGCAAGCAGGCAGCACTATCAAGCAAACAGTAGGGTTGGTGCATTGGCATGCACGAGTAGGTACGTGAGAGTCGATCTGGTGTGTGCGGGAGTAGCAGCATGAGCTGCTGGTGCACATGTGAGTTGTTAGCCGAATGGGGCTACCAAGTGGTGTTGTGGCTAGAGAGTTGGGAGCTGCGGCACTAGCTGATTTTGTGGGTTTTGGATGCTAGGTTTGATTGAGGGATTAGTGAAAACAACTGGAAAAGGTGGGTGAAATTTATAGTAAGAAGAGTAGGAGTTTAATTAGAATTCTTAAAACAGTTTAATACTTAAAATATTCTAGGTTCTAATTCTACATAGAGATAAGAACAATTAATAATTAATATAATGCATATTAAATTATTATTTTCTATTAATTTATTAAAGATAAATAATTGTTAAATAAAATATAATCAAATTTAAACTAATCCTAATTCTATGCAAACTTGATAATAATTAAAATATATTATAATGAATATAATTATATAATAATGATAATAATCTTACTCATTAAATTAAAACATTTATTATAGATGCCTTTTGAAAATATTTACAAAAAGAGACATCTAATTTTTAATATTTACAAAAAGAGCAACCAAATTTTGAAAATAATTCAATTAAGTACCTATACTTAAAGAAAATTTGAAATTGAGTTGCAATTTAAAACTTGGATCAAAATTGACCCTTTTTATTTGAAAAACTAAAAATTTATTTTTCCATTTAGGGGATAATTTCTCGGAAAATTATGTTAAAATCAATTCCTAATAAAGATTAGAGGGGTCATAAGTGGTCCCACTTAAGTTCCAATCTCCTAGATAGAATTTATTTAAACATACTAATCCCAAAAATATACCCTAAATCATTTATTTAAAAAGGAAAACAAGAAAAATAAACATATGATAAAATGAACGAGATTTGATTCCATTCCATTTTATCCCCCTTGTAATGTTTTAAGCGCTAAGCATTAACTCAAAAATTACCTCCCTTACTTTGAATTTCAACAACCCCGTATGGATAAACTCGGTGAATCATAAATGGACCGAACAAACGTGATTTTAACTTACCTAGAAAGAACCTTAATCTGCAATTGAATAACAAGACTTTCTGACCTACTTCAAATTCTCAAACTCGAATGTGCTTGTCATGCCATTTTTTAAGTCTTTCCTTAAGTAATTTAGCATTTTAGTATGAGAACATTCGGAATTCTTCTAACTCGTTGAGTTGGAGCATTCATTTCTCTTTAGAAAGTTTAAGATCCAAGTTGAGTTGTTAAAGAGCCCAATAAGCTTTGTGCTCTAACTCCAAGGGCAAATGACAGGCTTTCCCAAAGACCAACCTATAGGGTGATGTCTCTAAAGGTGTCTTGTATGCTGTCTTGTAGGTCCATAAAGCATCATCCAGTCTTTTGGACTAATCTCGTCGGTTCAGGCAAACTACCTTCTCGAGTATACCTTTGATCTCTTTGTTTACCCGTTCAGCTTGCCCATTCATCTGTGGGTGGTAAGTTGTGGCAACCTTATGCTTCACACCATGTTTGTCGAGTAACCATTTCAACCACTTGTTCACAAAATCGTACCCTTCATCACTAGTGATGGCTATTGGGGTTCCAACCCTTGTGAACACATGCTTCTACAAAAACTTCATCACAACCTTAGCATCGCTTGTCGGATATGCCTCAACCTCAATCCATTTAGACACATAGTCTACTGCTACCAATATGTACTTATGACCAAAAGATGAAGGAAAAGGACCGAGAAAGTCAATACCCCAAACATCGAATAATTCTACCTCAATGATGTTTGTTCGAGACATCTCATTTCTGTTGGTGACGTTTCCAACCCTTTGTCATTGATCACAACTCCTTACGTAAGCGAACGTGTCTTCAAATAGTGTTGGCCAAAAGAATCCAGCTTGTAATACTTTGGCCACAATAGGTGTACCTCTGAAGTGTAACATCCTAAAATAGGGCCTAGTCAGAACAGTGATTTCGGGACCACAAATCCGATGTTAAAATAATTATTTTATGATCATTATGAGACCTAAGGTATGAAAACACGCATGTGTTAAAGTTTCATGAAAAAATTCTATGTGTAAGGTGTCTAATTGGAAATTAGGGACCAAATTGAATAAATTACAAAAATTGGGTTCTAGAAGCATTTTGTATTAAATTGATTTGGAATATTAATTAGAGGTCCTTAAAGAGTAATTTTCCCAATTTTTAAGTTTTTGGACAAAAATGGGCATACATGAAAAATTTGGAAAGGTTAATAAGGAAGGGCATTTTGGTCATTTGGTAATAAATGAAATAAAAAGGGAAAAGTCAAGCTAAAATCAGCCATTCTTCTTCTCCATGCTGCCGAAAACTTAGGGTTCTCCATAGCTAGGGTTTTCAACATTTTCAAGCTCAATAGTAAGTGCTCTCTAGCCCCATTTTTAATGTTCTTCGTATTTTTAAGATCCTCGTAACATGCTCTTTCTATTTCTACCCATATTTCATGCTAGGGTTCATGTTTAGAAAATTACCCATACATGAGGAGCTTGTTTTTTGATGATTTATGGAGGAATATGAGAGTTTAAAGGATGATAAACAACTTTTATTAAGTAGTTTTTCATTGAAATGGGTTAAAGGACTAAATTGTAAAAGTTGTGGAAATGGGTAGAAAAATATGGAATGAGGGAAAAACATGGGCTGCTATAAGTGTGAATAACATTCGGCTAGGCTTGGGTAGCCAAGGAATTACATGCATTTCATTATACGAGACTTAGGACTAAATTGTAAATATTATGAAAGGTTAGGGGCAAAATGGTCATTTTGCTCGGGGTGAGTTTTAGGCATAAAAATGAATAATGTGATGTATTGATAATCTAATTTTATTTATATAGACCCCACGGAACAAATTCTGGAGGTCGACCGTGGAAAACAAAGGGTTTCGGAATAACTGAAATACGAAACCGAAACAATTACCAGGTAAGTCTGTATAACCCAAAGTAAACTCTTAGTATACTTAAAATGCATGTTTTGAATGTATGAAAATTTTAGATATTCACTGTATGATAATCCATGAAATGTGGTTATATAAATGAAAAGATGATAAATGTCCCGGTTGAAACAAAAAGGGTAATCCGGTGGATAAATTATGGCTTACATGACACAAGATCTAGCATGTATTGTAGAAAAGGATTTAGCCTGGATGGCTAATCCGTTGATCTCAATATAAAAAGGATTTAGCCCATACAGGTGTTCCTTGAGTGATCGAACCTCCCGAAGAATATAGATACATTAAGGATTTAGCCCGGACGGGTAATCCGATTGAGGACTGAATTTAGACTGGACTGGCAGTTTAGATCCAAACTTATGAGAGCAATTGTCATTGAAAAGGATTTAGCCTAGACTGGTAATCCCGCCATTGCCCTATGAGTTTATACTACGAGGGATTTAGCCTAGACTGGTAATCCCGACGTAAGATTTAAGTTTCGTGGGAGTGCGTATTTGAGATGATCACTTGTATGATTTGACGGTAAATGGTCATCCATCGAGATTTCTGAGAAATTCAACGGGACTATAATGAGAAACGAGAATGGAAATGTTGAATTGATGAGCTCACCTAAGATTAATGCTATATTTCTTGAGATGAAACTAATTTGATGATTGAGTGTATGTGATAGGGGATTTATACTATGCATGCTTAGCATGAATATCTTTTATGGTTGTATACTAAATAATCGATAAATTTACCTTCCTATTATCCGGACTTACTAAGCATGTTAATGCTTACTCCTTTCCTTGCCCTGTTTTACAGAGCTCGTGAACTTGTGAAGATTTGAAGACGATTGGAGTATTGTCAACACTATCAGCTTATCTTGTTTTGGTATATAGATACTTTTATTTTGTTATAATGGCATGTATAGGTTTTTGGTTATTTTGTTATATGTGCCATTAGTTAGTCAATGTAAAGGCTTAAACGATATACCTATTCATTTTGTATGTGGCACACTTTGATGTATGTTGTAACCTACTAATTTTGCATGTTGGTGTTTAAATGTTCATATGATGGTTAAATGTGGTATATCATGAATGGACATGTGGAATGTGGCAAAATCACTTGGAAATGGCTAGGTCATAGTTGGAAATGAGTTATAAAATGAGCCAAGTTTAAATGTATTATATAATATGGTAGTCCTTAATACAAAGAGGATATTTTAGCATGTACAAAACTGATTAGATGAGATTAACATGCAATAGACCGTTGAAGGTAGTCATTGGGCATAATTAGGCCATGTTGAATACCATTGAAATTCACAAATGTCTGTGGATGTTGAGGGTGACTATTGGCTTGGATAGTAGCCTCCAAAAAGGTCCACACGGGTAGACACATGGGCGTGTGTCTAGGCCGTGTGTGACACACGATCAGCCCCATGGGCGTGTTGTGCGGCCGTGTGTCCCTAGCACCTAGAATTATAGGTCAAATTGCATGGCAGTAAACACACGGGTAGAGACACGGCCGTGTGTCTCAACCGTGTAGAGGACACGGCCTAGCACACAGACGTGTGCCTTGGCCGTGAATGATGATGTCATAAATAGAATGTCTGGGTTTTTGGACACAGGTGATGACACAGGCATGTCTAGGCCGTGTGAAGGACACGGGCTAGGGACACGGGCATGTTCTTGGCCATGTGAAAACTCCTATTTGTTCAAAATGAAAAATAAATCCAAATAACTCAACATGGGTGGGGGACACGAGCGTGTCCCCAAGCACACGAGCGTGTGCTTTGCCTCCACAAGGGCGTGTAAGGTATAACCCTAGACATTTTACTAAAATTTTCTATAGCTCTCGGATTAGTCCTGGATCTCTTTTAATGTATGTTGTGGACCTTTGTAGGTTCATAATTGGGACATCATGATGTTGTTTAATCGGTTTTAAATCAGAATGAAATTTTATAACCCGTATTTTCTAAAAGTGTCCATGTATGTATCTAGTAATGCCTCGTACCTCGTCCCAATCTTAGGTACGGGTAAGGGGTGCTACATGAAGTGTGCCCCACTCGGAGCTGAGTGGTTATGATATAGAATCTTATGTACTTCATCTTCTGCCACACATCTCCTGATCATTTGATCTGCATACTTTTTAAACAAGTATGGCTCTTCCCAGAAATATTACTTCATATCGTAAAAGAACTTTTTCTTTTGATGATACGTCTTATCAATTGGCATCAAACCACAAGATAAATAGTTAGCAATATCAGCAAACTGAGGGGTATTATGAACATGATTTACCTTCAATATGTGTTCATCTGAAAATGTCTCATGGATGGGTATAAGTGGAGAATTCCCTTCTTGCGGCTCCAATATTGACAAGTGGTCTGCTACTTGGTTTTCTACTCCCTTTCGATCTTAGATTTTTAGATCAAACTCTTGAGGTAGAAGTACCTATCAGATTAGTCTCGGCTTAATGTCTTTCTTAACAAGTACTTAATTGTTGAGTGGTCTGTATAGACAATCACCTTGGTACCTACAAGATAAGATAAAAGCTTCTCAAAAGCAAACACAATAGCAAGTAACTCTTTCTCTGTTACCGTATAATTCAATTGAGCTCTTATCAGAGTTCGACTTGTATAGTAGATGGGATGAAAAACTTTGTTCCTTTGCTGGCCCATGACAGCTCCTATCGTGAAGTCACTTGTGTCACACATCAATTCAAATGGCAAATCCTAGTCTAGTGTGACGATTATAGGCGCCAAAACTAACCGACTCTTCAAATCTTTGAAAGATCTTAAGCACTCCTCATCAAATTAGAACGATGTGTCCTTCTCCAATAATTTGCATAAAGGTTTAGCAATTTTGGAAAAGTCCTTGATAACCGGCGTGGCCCAATAAGCTCCTAACACTCTTTACAGATGTTGTAGGTGGGAGTTTCTCAATAACGTCTACCTTTGCTTTATCCACCTCGATTCCATGTCTCATTATCCGATGCCCTAGAATAATACCTTCTCGTACTGTGAAATGCCACTTTTCCTGGTTGAGTACAAGGTTTGTTTCTTCGAATTGCCTGAGTACCTTGGCTAGATTAGCTAGACAATCATCATATGTATCTTTGAATACTGAAAAATCATCAATAAAGACTTCCAAGTATTTCTCAACCATATCAGTAAAAATAGATATCATACATCTTTGAAATGTAGCAGGTGCATTACATAAACCAAATGGCATGCGTCTAAATGTAAATTTACCGTACAGGTAGGTGCATGTTGTCTTGTGTTGATCTTGCGGTGATACTGTAATCTGATTATACCCTGAGCACCCATCGAGAAAACAATAATAGTCTCGCCCCGCAAGTCTATCCAACATCTGGTCCAAAAACAGCAAAGGAAAGTGATCTTTCCTAGTCGCTTTGTTCAGCTTCTGGTAATTGATGCAAATTCTCCATCTTTTAACCGTTCTAGTTGGTATCAACTCGTTATTCTCATTCCCAACTATCGTAATACCTCTTTTTTTTAGTACGCACTGGATCGAACTTACCCACGAACTGTTTGAGATGGGGTAAATTATACCCGTATCTAATCACTTGATGATTTCCTTTTTTACCATATCCTTCATGATGGAGTTCGATCTTCATTGTCCATCAATTTTCCCTTTTTTTGCCATCTTCCAAGATGATCTTGTACATGCATACAATGAACTAATACCACGAATATTGGCTATGGTCCATCCGATAGCCTTCTTGAATTATTTCAATACTAGGATGAGTTTCTCTTCTTGCTCAATGGTTAATTCCACTGAAACAATCACAGGCAAAGAAAAAGCATTACCTAAATAAACATATCTTAAATGTGAAGGAAGTACCTTGACTTCTAATTTAGGTGGCTCCTCGATTGACGCTTTTGGTTGGGCATAATCCCTATGCTCTAACTCCAAAGATTCAAAGTGGGATTGCGGATTAAATCCCCTTTGATTAGCTTCTAGCAAAGCTAAGTATTCATCCTCTTCTTCATCATTTGGCGATCTGATGTCAAAATTTGTTCCAATGGGTCCTCAACATAGTTGAGTTCCTTTTCCACGATTAATTCCTCTAAATCAGAAACTACAGAACAATCATCAATTGTGTCAGGAAATCGTATAGACTTAAAAACATTAAATGTTACTTGATCATCCTGAACACGCATAGAAAGCTCACCTTTCTGTACATCAATAAGGGTCCTTCCGTTTGCTAGGAAAGGCCTTCCTAGGATGATTGGCACTTCTTTGTCTGCTTCAAAGTCTAGAACAACAAAGTTAGTAGGAAAAATATTTTTTTCTACACGTACCAATACGTCCTCGACGTTTCGTTCTGGATGTGCTAAGGATCGATCTACTAATTGAAGTGTAATCATAGTAGGTTTAACTTCACATATCCCCAACTTCCTAAATATTGACATGGGCACCAAACTGATACTTGCACCCAAGTCACATAGTGCCTTACCATAATATGTTGCTCCAATGTTGCAAGGTATGGTAAAACATTCAAGATCCTTCAACTTTGGGGGTAGTTTGTCTTGAAGATATGCACTACAGTCCTTTTTCAGGGCCACCGTCTCAAATTCTCCAAGCCTTCGTTTCTTAGACAGGATATCCTTCATGAATTTAATATAGTTTGTCATTTTTTTCAAGTGCATCAACAAACGAGATATTGATATAAAGTTGCTTGAGTACTCTAGAAACTTCTTAAATTAAATTTCCTACTTTTGCTTCTGAAGTCTTTGAGGGTAGGGTGGTGGAAGCTTCTTTATTGGAACTGGTTGATTCGTCTTCTATGGTAATTCTGCATCTAACGAAGTTGTTAGTTTATCAGAATTAGCTGGTTCAAAAGTTGCCTTATCGAATTTTGCAGATTCAAGTTCCGGTGAAACTGGAATTTCAACACTCGGTTGCTCTGAGCCTTAAGCATCAGCTGGATCCTTTTCAACTTCGACGTTGTTGGGATCTAATGTCTTTCCATTCCTTAATGTCAATGCTTTACAATACTCTTTCCCTGGATTTCTCAGATTCTCCATATCACTAAGTAAAGCACCTTGTGGTCGATTTTTGAATTCAGTTGCAAGCTGGCCCATTTGATTCTCCAAATTCCTTAGAGTGGTGTCATTTTTTTCCATGTATGCCTTCAATAGGTTCTCTAAGCTATTGGACGGTTCAGCTTGGCTTGGTTTTTAAACTTGTTGGGGAAAACCAGGTGGTTGGGTCAGTCTAGGTTGGGCGTAAGTGTTACTGGTTCCAGCCCCTTGGTTATTCTAGGAAAAATTCAACTGGTTTCGCCACCATGGGTTATAGAAATTAGATTGCAGCCCTTGCCTTCCTCGATTTTGGTTCTGGTTACCCATGTAATACACGGATTCTAGGTTTGATGGACATTCCTCGAACAGATGTCCTTCCCTGCAATAGACACAGGCTACATTTTCAAATTCATTTGGTGGCTGTGCTTCAAAACTATTAAACCCATTAGTGGTAAAATTTTTAAGCATTTAAGATATTGAGGATACCTCAAATGTGAGTGAAGTAAGAGTGTCTACTTCATGTATTCCAGCAACTCGTCTTCCTAACGCTGCTCGATTCGCTGGCCATTGATACTTGTTACTGTCAATCCTCTCAATGATTTCATAGGCCTCATTATAAGACTTAAAAAGGAGGGTACCATTACCAGAAGTGTCCACTACCATCCTTGTGCTAGCATTGAGACCATTATAAAATGTCTCAAGTTGGATGCAATGTGGAATTCCGTGATGAGGGAATTTCCGTAATAATTTTTTGTACCTTCCCCATGCCTTATACAAGGAATCATCATCCATTTGTTGGAAAGCAGTGATCTCGTTCCTCAACTTAGCATTCTTGTTAGGCAGGAAATACTTCATGAGGAATCTTTCTGCTAACTCTTGCCATATGGAAATTGAATTTGGTGGCAATAAGTTCAACCAGGCTGGAGCTCTGTCCCTTAGCAAATATTGGAATAGCTTCAACCGTAATGCATCTTCGGGTACTCCATCTAACTTGAAAGAATCACTCACCTCCATAAACAGTCTTAAGTGAAGATGATGATATTCGGTAGGCATTCCATTGAATCGGCCCACTGTCTGAAGCTTCTGGAACCTGACTAGCTTCAACTCAAATTGTTGTGCCTTGATTTCGAGTCTCCTAATACCCAGATTAAGATCATGTAACACTGGTATGGCATATTTTCTTAGAGCTCTATCCTTATCATTAGCAATAAGGATAGGATTTTGAGCAGGGTTTGCTCCGTTTCCTTGATTCAAATTTTCTAGGTTCATCTCCTCGGTCCTTCTCTGACTTTCTTGTCTTCTTCGTTGTCAAAAATTTCATTGAATTTTAGGGTCTACAGGGAGTAAATTGATAAATCGATCAATACTCATAAACACTTGAAATAATCACAAAAAAAATCAATTAAGTTAAAATTGAATAGAAAAATAAACCAAAATGCAAAACTAACAAATTCACAAGTAATGACTTTTTACACAGTACCAAGAAACGGCACCAAAAAACTTGGAACGACGGAAATGTGCAAGTGTACATAATCGCAACAAGTAATAAAATGACAAGTAAATGTCGAGTTCTCGTACTCACAGGGACTATGAAAAGAATTATTTATGAATGCAATTTTAAAAACACTTTGGTGAAGAAAAATATTTTGATTTGAGAAGGTGATTAAAAACTAGGATTTTAACTAAGTAAAATAAATAAAAATAAAATAAAAGTTCCAATGTACAATTTCAAAATATGATTTTAATCAAGATGATATAATTGTGTTAGATTAATTACATTTCTTCACTAGAATTATTAAACTCATGTTTATGTTGTTACGAACAAATTCACGGCAACTAGGTAATTTGCTAACTTATGAACATACTTACTTACCGAAAATTCATTTATCTCTTGACTATATCTCTATTTCAATTCAACCGATTAAACAAATTTTAATAAGCAAATGTCTTAATGTACATACATACTTATGAAATTAAAATAATCTCTTGTACATATCTCTATTCCAATTCAAACAATTAATTCAATCTCCTAAACACATAGAAGATAACGTGAGGTAACAATGTATTTCTACCTTGAAACAGTTTAATCACATTAATCTTGCAAGTTATGCAAGGCTAATGTATCGTTAGATACCGTTGCTAATTTAACCCTCAACTACCTTAAATGATTAAACATGCACTGATTAAGTATCGTGTCAATTAATTACAATTTTAATCCGTTTAAATAATTAATTCATTAGTTACCTTACAATTGTAATGCAAGAAGAACTTAGTCATGGTTTTACTTAATCAAACATCTTACCGAGGCCTATAACAACACAAACACAATTTTAATAAATTAAGTAGACGAAACGCAATTAGCCTAACACAAATTAAATTTAAGCCATATTAATTAAATTGAACATATGAACATCACAAATATTCATAGACATGTTCGTCATAATAACAACAAAATTAAAAGGATAGGGAACAAGAATCAAATCCGGTATTTTTTCCGTGGCTTGACTAGTTTGCTCCACCCCTCCTTCTTCGCTTGTTTTTATCGAATCGAGGCTTCTACAGAACTTGAATGCTGCTCCAAAAGGTGGTTGATTGACTCTAATTCAAGATGTGAAATCGGCGAGGGAATATGAGAAGAAAATGAAGAACAATGGAAGGGAATGAAGAGAGAAAAATGAGAAAGAAGTGAAGAGATGAGAAGGGTTGAGATGTGTTTGAAGTGAGCAGAAAAGGGGGGTATTTATAGGTTGAGATGGCTGCTAAAATTAGCAAAAATCAGAAGCCATAGAGTCCCCCCATGGCCGGCCACACATGTGGCAAATTTGAAGAATTCAAACTTACTATTTTAAGGTAGGGGAAAATCTAGAAAGCATAAATAGTGGAGGGCTTTGAATGCAATTTGAAGGAGTATTCAAGGGCCATTTTGCAAGTTAAATAATCATCCAAGCAAGCTGATTGGGTCTGCATGTGGGACGGTTTTGGGCTGCCTAGTGCTCAGTTGGATCGGTTTTCTTGGTTCAGCTCAACTAGGTCACTTTTCATAATTAATTAAAAATAATTTATTTAACCCAAATTAAATTGGATTAAAATTAAAATTAATTATATTATGAATTAATACACATAATTTGGACCATCTTAGGCTAAAAAATTAATTCACCTTGACGCTTCAAAATTGCTTCTCGGTTTTGTGCTTCTAGTAGTGTCTGTTGAGCTGTTTTTCGCCCTTTGTACGAATCTATAGAAAATGATCAAAATTAATCAAAATTTATTATAAAATTAATTAAAATTCAACATGTTAATAATTTAAGTACAATTTAATTATTTTATCATAATTAAATATTTTTCGACAAGAATTTTACCGAAACTGCATGAATTTGAGTTAAAATGGGCATGAAAAAGTGTGTATATTTTCGTGTTTCCAGTATCTGAATCCATTGATATCTTGAAATCTTCAAGTCTTGTTGTTTTGATCTTTCAAATTTACACGTAAATAATTTAGATTATCTACACATAAGTAAATTGGAGGCCATATCCTTAATATTTAAATTTTGCACATTAATCTTAATTTCTAATTAACCGATCATCAATTAGAAATTAGTTACTAAAGTATTTACACATGTTTAGCCCATACTTTATTTAATAATTGAAGCCCAATAAGCCCTAACCAAATTAGATCACTTTTAATTTGGACTAACCTTTTATGATAGTAAATAATATTTAATTATTCCTATTATACATGTGATGTCCATATTTTTCCAACATAAGAGACCCAGTTACCAATGTTCTCATTTAATAAATTCACATGCAAGCATTTCAATAAACCAATTACCCAAGCAATTTAGCACATACCCATCATGCAATTAAACAAAGAATTAAATTTCATACAATAAATATAAAGCATAAGGATGAATTGCTTAGGACTTGTCTAGAAATTTATTGATTCAATAGAGAGGACACTTCGATCCATAAAATAATTGAAAGTCCAAATGGTAATTTATTTAATTGAAAAGAGAAAATAAAGTAATTTTTAATTGTTTAGAGTAGTATTTATAGGCAAATCATTTTTAATACATCAATTACAAAAATATCCTTATCAATAAACTTAATTAAGGTAACTTTGACTTAGGATTCCTTCATGTTACCCTCTTAAATTTGATTGTGTTATCCTCAAGTCCTGACATTTTATGACCAATGTCAGGACATTGTCATTAGGGGGCTCTAGGTTCCAACATTGAAGGTTGTGACTCAACCTTGCTTGACTTCTTCAATCTAGGTCTAAGACTGATGCTGTGACATTATAAGACCAATGTTGCGACCTTGACATTAGAGGGCTCAGTGTTACAACATCAAAGATTGAATGTTGCGACTTTGATGGTTGTCTCCTTACTTGATAAAAAACAAGCAATGTCGCAACATTCATAGGTGATGTCGACCTTGGGGTCATAGAACACTAGGTTGCAACATCACTTTCCCAAGGTTGCAACATTGCATCTTCTTACTCGCATTTGCATTCTCCTCAACTAAGTTCTTGAAAATGTCTTAGCTGCTATTAAGTTCATACTGACATGTAATTGACATTTTTATTCAACGAAACATAAAATAAACTAAATTTTACAGTTAAAGAAAAAACTAACCTAAGTACAAAAAAAAAATATACTCAAACAAATCCTTGAAATCAAACTCTTTATGTGTATAAAGAGCTTAATTTTTCATATCGAAATATGACATATCAGTGGAAAAATGACTATTTTTCCCATTAAATTTTATTTTTATCTAATTGAGCTTAAAATTTAGAAAATGAAATAAAATATTTACTCATGACTTCTTAATAATTCAAAAATAAATAAATCCATAAGAATCGGATTTTCATATCAAAATACTAATTAAATTCCTAGAAAAGCATCAGAAATGTGGGGCATTACAAAATATTTTTAAGACCATCACAGATCCCTTTTAATGATACTATCTAACCCAGAAAAGCCACTTTAAATAGCTAGAAGTCACATTTACTTTATTTTGAATACATTTTTTTTCTCTCTTAGAATTTGCAATACAATCTGGAAGTATGCATCATGATCATCCTCGAAATTAGAGTACACAAGTAAATCATCGATGAACACTACCACAAACTAATCCAAATATGATTGAAAGATTTTTTTCAAAAAATCCATGAATGTTGCTAGTATGTTAGATAATTCAAATGGCATAGCCAAGAACTCATAATTCCCATGCTAAGTCTTGAATGCAATTTTAGGGACATCGGATTCTTGGGCCCTTCACTAATAATTCCCCGATTTCAATCAATCTTAGAGAACATTACCGCCTCTTTCAAGTGATTGGACAACTAGTCAATCCTCAACATTTGTATCTAGTTTGCTTTTTTATTAACCATTCTATATGTAATGCTAGAATTCAAATAAACACCAATAAACATCTTTGCTTAGCATTTCAGATTATTTTATGTGCCCTAGTTATAGGTAAAACGTGAAGGTTCACATGGCAGCAACTTGTCTCAAGTTTCTCACAAGATATTGTAGAGACTTTATTTTCTTAATCTAATTTGTTAAGGCTTGTACCTAAGACTAGTTTGAGTTTTAAACCATAGTTGTTAAATGATTTATGTTATTTTCACATTTGTTTTGGGCCACATTGGCAAAGTTTAAAGTGATACTATTTCTTTGATTTATTTGAGTATAAAGAATTTTAATTTTCAGTGTTTATATATAAGATTCCAAATGTTTCAAATTGTATGACATGTATGTTGTTAAAAGTAGGTAATTAAACTACCAAGCTACTATAAATTGCATTACTCGGAGCTTGTGAAAATGTGATAGTGTATTGAGCATATTTTGATGATTGAACTATGTTGGTAACATGATGATAGCAAGATTAATGTGTTTAAGCAAATTTTGGTTCATACCTTGTTTATTTTAGGTCTTTCCTTAACGACTTTACTTGGATAGGTAAATTTAGTATATGTTATTCTCTGACATGTTTAAATTGTGTTATGGATGTATTTTTATGTATTAAATATGTTGAATATATGTTTGGTAGAATTTTAAGATGATTTGGCATGTTCATTTTATGCTTCATGTAAAATTTTTACACTTTTGAAATTTACTTTTGCAATTCTAAGTACCATGTCTCGAGACATGAGAAATAAATTGGGCTAAGCATACATCTCCATGTGAATGTCTCAAGCTTAAGACATTCAAAGCCAGTAGCCAAACTGTTGTAAGAGTTTAAATCTCAAGACATGACCCTAGTGTCCAAAGACATGCGGCCATTTAACGGAACATTGACCTAGGTATTGAGACACATTACCTAGTTTTTGAAATTTAGGCCTCCAACCAATGTTTTAAGGCTTATTTAAGCTCAAATATTATTTTTTTTAAGCTCAAATATTATTTTTAGTGTCATATGAGTGTTTGAAACTTTAATTTACATATTTATAACTAGAGTTCTACATGAATTGTTTGTATAATTGATTAGTTAGGTTGCTCCGATGACCAATGTATGCTTCGTATTCAAAATGAATCTTTTGAACCAAGTATGGGGTGTTATATTTTATGGTATCAAAGCTTAAGGTTTAGTCAATTCTAAGACTAAACCTTGTTTAATTTCGTAGAGTGCCAAGTGTCCATATCTTAAAAGTTTTACAAAGTGTTTTAAATTTTGATTTTTAATTGTGTGAGACTTTGACATTGCATTCCTTCTTACATATGATCTTAGATTCAAAATGTCTTCCAATTCAAAACATGCCATGGTGACGCAATTGAGAGTTGTACACCTCAGCATGAGAGTGTACTACTGTAACATCCTAAAATAGGGCCTAGTCGAAACAGTAGTTTTGGGACCTCAAAATCAACAGTAAAATAATTATTTTATGATCATTATGAGGCCTAGGATATGAAAACATGCATGTGTTAAAGTTTCATGAAGAAATTCTATGTGTAAGGTGTACAATTGGAAATTAAGGACCAAATTGAATAAATTACAAAACTTGGGTTCTAGAAGAAATTTGTATGAAATTGCTTTGGAATATTAATTAGAGGTCCTTAAAGAGTAATTTTCTCAATTTCTAAGTTTTTGGACAAAAAATAGGCATACATGAAAAATTTTGAAAGGTTAGTATGGAAGGGCATTTTGGTCATTTGGTAATAAATGAAATAAAAAGGGGAAAATCAAGCTAAAATCAGCCATTCTTCTTCTCCATGCTGCCGAAAACTTAGGGTTCTCCATAGCTAGGGTTTTCAACATTTTTAAGCTCAATAGTAAGTGTTCCCTAGCCCCGTTTTTAATGTTCTTCGTATTTTTAAGATCCTCGTAACATGCTCTTTCTATTTCTACCCATATTTCATGCTAAGGTTCATGTTTAGAAAATTACCCATGCATGAGATGCTTTTTTTTTTATGATTTATGGAAGAATATGAGAGTTTAAAGGATGATAAACAACTTTCACTAAGTAGTTTTTCATGGAAATGGCTTAAAGGACTAAATTATAAAAGTTGTGGAAATGGGTAGAAAAATATGAAATGAGGGAAAAAAATGGGCTACTATAAGTGTGAATAACATTCGGCTAGGTTTGGGTAGCCAAGGAATTACATGCATTTTATTATTCGATACTTAGGACTAAATTGTAAATATTATGAAAGGTTAGGGTCAAAATGGTTATTTTGCACGAGGGTGAGTTTTAGGCATAAAAATGAATAATGTGATGTATTGATAATCTAAATTTATTGATATAAACCCCGATGAGCAAATTTCGGAGGTCGGTCGTGGAAAACAAAAGTTTTGGAATAACTAAAATACGAAACTGAAACAATTACCAGGTAAGTCCGTATAACCCGAAGTAAACTCTTAGTATACTTAAAATGCATGTTTTGAATGTATGAAAATTTTAGATATTCACTGTATGATAATCCATGAAATGTGGTAATATAAATGAAAAGATGATAAATGTCTCGGTTGAAACAAAAAGGGGGATTCGGTTGATAAATTATGGCTTACATGACACAAGATCCTACATGTGTTGCAGAAAAGGATTTAGCCCAGACGGGTAATCCGTTGATCTCAATATAAAAAGGATCTAGCCCGGACGGGTGTTCCTTGAGTGATTGAACCTCTTGAAGAATATGGGTGCATTAAGGATTTAGCCCGGACGGGTAATCCAATTAAGAACTGAATTTAGCCTGGACTGGCTGTAACACCCCTTACCCGTACCCGAGACCGGGATAGGGTACGAGGCATTACCGGTCAAACATACAAACATCCAACTAAAATACGGGCTATAAAATTTCATTTTTATTTCGAAACATTCATTCACATGCACATAGTCCCTTATTTGGGTCTACGAAGCCCAAAACATACCTTAGAAAGGTTTCAGGACTAAATCGAGAACTTCGAAAAGTACTAGGAAAACATAGAAATTTTTTCTCATTAAACAGGGCCACATGCCTGTGTGGACACAGGGGCATGCCCGTGTGCCAACAACAAGCCCTTGTTCTTAGGCTGTGTAACTCTCTGTCTACAACGTCATCAAATGAGTTGAACCATACGGCCAGGCTACACACCCGTTTCACCAGGCCGTGCCCCTCACACGGTTGAGACACATGGTCGTGTCTTAGCCCGTGTAATTAACTCTTAGGCTATTTTCCAAGCCTTTTTTAACCCTACATGCACCCACATGGTTTCAATAACATTCAACATCCTCTATTTTGATACAAATATATCATTTGCCTACCATCATGCATGTAATACACATTATTACCTACCATCATGCATGTAATACACATTCTTACATTAACCAGAACTAGACATACCAGATCTTGTTCTCAGTTTATACCAAGCCTAGACATACCATTTCACCTTCATTTGGCCTTATCAATTATATTACCACTTATACTCTTATACCACAGTTATCTTCATGTCAAATAATCTCAACTTAACAACAAACTTATATATATATATATAAAACTAAGCCACGTCTTTATAGAATACCAACAATTCACATACGTAGAACAACATGCTTGACTAAGACATTCCACACCAATTTCATGTTTAACAACAGTATTACTTATTATTAGCTTATAGCTTTACATTAAGAACATGGTCACATCTATTGATCATAATTTATCCACCACATAAGCATGACATATCATACATTCGATCGTATCAAGACATCACCACGCACATATCATAAAGCAATGGATCAAGCATGCATAATCAATTAGGTTTACAACCCAATGATCGAATATAAACCATATCACATGCCTATATGCGATTTAACCATAATAAGCCAATACGTTTAGCCAACTCATACTAACAATTATCATAAAGACTAAGTCTTTATACATGCCACTCACTTGAAAACACTTGAAGTTTATCGACACTTCACATCAACATTCTGATAGTGTGATGCTGCCTCTGACGATCTCCAACCCCAAGCCGACCTTCCAATACTAAAATAAATGGAGAGGGGGTAAGCTTTACGCTTAGTAAGTCCATATGAAATTAATAAGCAATTTACCAACATGTTTCCTTAGGTAAAACAACTATAATTACACTTTATTCATATTCTGGTCAAGCTGTCTACTTGAGTCATAGTCGATAAATTATTTATAACTTGAGCTACAGGACTCCAAATTAAGATCTGTTAATTTTCACTTAAACTAGACTCATATATCTTCTTACCATAAAATTTTCAGAATTTTTGGTTAGCCAATTAGTACATTTTATTCATTAAAGTTTACCTTGTTTCGCTATCTAACAGTTCTAATCTCTCTTCACTAAAAAGTATTTATCTCATAATACAGAACTCAGATAATGCTCCCATCTATCTTTCTATAAAATAGACTCAATAATTATTTTAATCATATAATTTATAACTCACAATTATTTTTGTAGAACTTCTAGTGATTTTCCAAAGCTAAGACAGGGGAATCTGGAATCACTCCAACTCTATCTCAAAAGAACTCAAATATATCATAATAAAAAATTCTTTTGCTTACACAGTTTCCTTTATGTGAAACTAGATTCATTAAGCTTTAATTTCATATATTATTCAACCTCTAATTCAACTTCCACTATTTATGGTGATTTTTCAAAGTTGGGCTACTACTGCTGTTCAACACTGTTTCGGTGCAAAATCACAATAGCTATCATAAAATTCATTGTTACTTTATACTCATAGGCATGATTTAATATCATACATGTATCTTTCCACAAACTATCATACTTTCATCAAATCATATAACATCGCCGTTCATACATAATACACAAGGACATATATCGCCATAAATCATCATAGTCATACGAGCACATAATGGCAAATACATACCTTTGCTTTCTTGCACATATACATACCATACTTAGCTTACGTTCGAATTTCATATACATTTCCCGTTGAACATTTGGAATAAAGAACAGGATACTCAGATACAAATGCACCGAAGTGCCATAATCATAATATAGCACGCCTCTCAACAGGGCTACATAAGAGCACCCGAACCTAGCATGCATCACATAACCACGCCTCTCAACAGGGCTACATTAGATCCCGGACCTAGCGTGTACCACATAATTACATGCCTTTCAACAGGGCTACACAAGCTCCCGGACCTAGCATGTATCATGTCATCAAATAAGCTCATGCATACACAACTATCCTAGTGACATGTCACTTGTATCCTCACCTATTCCTAAGTTCAAACAGGATTTTCGGACTTTCATCTCTTTGTTGAACATTCTCGAAATGTTGGCCTCATATCATATGGCATTACCATATACAAGTACTAACATGGAAACACTTATAACATAAACATAAAACATCAAAACATAATATAGCAACAAAGTAACCAAATAACATGTCAATCATATAAATGTTATTTAAACATTTAAAACATCAATTAAGGTATTTATTTGTACATGTACTTACATCTCGTGTACTATTAAAGCAATAACATTAAAATACACATTGTATTATTAAATATCATATGAACTTAACTCGTATACAAAAATGGCCATTTTTACCATTTAAGTCCACTACTTGGTATTTTCCTGATTTTAACCTGAATCTTGATTTCCTTGATCTAACATTACAAATATAGCTCATTTATTACTCACGTTATTCAAATGGGCCCATAAATCATATTTTTACAAATTTGCATTTTGACCCCTAAACTTTTGCATATTTGCACTTTTGCCCCAAGGCTCGGAAATTAAACTTCATCCTATTTTTTTATGTTTTATGACATGCTGTTCATTTTTCCCTTCTATGGCAACATCAAATTCTCACTCTAACATGTACTTATGAACATTAGGTATTTTTACCGATTATGACATTTTACTCGTTTTCACGTAAAATCGCTTAGAAAAAGTTGTTTATCTAACACCCAACACTCATTTTCTACCATTAGACATCAAAATGTATGCATATTACTCATGGGTAAATTTTTAAACATAAATCCTAGCTCAAAATAATGGTAGAAATGAGTAGATCATGTTACCAAGACTTCAAAAATGTAAAGAACATTAAAAACGGGATTCGGAATCACTTAAAATGAGCTTGGAAAGCTTGAAAACCCTAGCCATTGTGTTTTTCATGAGAAATTCAGCCATGAGGAAGAAGATGAGCAAATTTTGCTTTTTTTGGCTTTTTAATTCATTTAATTACCAATTTACTAAAATACCCTTAATGAAAAACTTTTAAAAACCTATCATACCATGTCCATTTTTGTCCACAAACTTCAAAATGGTCTAATTACCATTTAAGGACCTTTAATTTAAAAACCCATAACAATTAGACACTTCTAACATGTAGAACTCAACTTTTGCACTTTTTACAATTTAGTTCTTTTGACCAAATTGAGTGCCCAAACGTCAAAATTTTCAAATGAAATTTTCACAAATTTATTCCGTGAAATCGTAGACCATAAACATATAATAAAAATAAAATTTTCTTCGTCGAATTTGTGGTCCCGAAACTACTGTCCCGACTAGGCCCAAAATCGAGATGTTACACTGGCAATTCAGATACGAACTTATGAGAGCAATTGTCGTTGAAAAGGATTTAGTCTGGACTGGTAATTCCGACATTGCTCTATGAGTTTATACTATAGGGGATTTAGCTTGGATTGGTCATCCCGCTGTAAGATGTAAGGTTCGCGGGAGTGCGTATTTGAGATGGTCACTTGTATGATTTGATGGTAAATGGCCATCCATTGAGATTTTTGAGAAATTCAATAGGACTGTAATGAGAAAAAAGAATGAAAATGTTGAATTGATGAGCTCACCTAAGATTAATGCTATATTACTTGAGATGAAACTAACTTGATGATTGAGTGTATGTGATAAAGGACTTATACTATGCATGCTTTGCATGAATATGTTTTATGGTTGTATGCTAAATATCAGATAAGTTTGCCTTCCTATTATCCAGACTTACTAAGCATGTTAATGCTTACTCCTTTTCTTGCCCTATTTTACAGAGCTCGTGGACTCGTGAAGATTGGAAGATGATTGGAGTATTGTCAATACTATCAATTTATCTTGCTTTGGTATATAGATACTTTTATTTTGTTATAATGGAATGTATAGGTTTTTGGTTATTTTGTTATATGTGTCATTAGTTAGTCAATGTAAAGGCTTAAATGATATACCTATTCATTTTGTATATGGCTCACTTTGATGTAGGTTGTAACCTACTAATTGTGCATGTTGGTGTTTAAATGTTCATGAGATGGTTAAATGTGGTATATCATGAATGGACATGTGAAATATGGCCAAATCACTTGGAAATGGCTAGGTCATAGTTGGCAATGAGTTATAAAATGAGCCAGATTTAAATGTATTATAGGATATGGTAGTCCTTAATACAAAGAGGATAATTTAGCATGTACAAAATTGATGAGATGAGGTTAACATGCAATAGATTGTTAAAGGTAGTCATTGGGCATAATTAGGCCATGTTGAATGCCATTGAAATTCGCAAATGTGTGTAGATGTTGAGGGTGACCATTGGCTTGGATAGTAGCCTCCAAAAAGGTCCACACGAGTAGACACACGGGCGTGTGTCTAGGCCGTGTGTGACACACAATCAGCCCCATGGGTGTATTGTACGACCGTGTCTCCCCTGCACCTAGAATCATAGGTCTGATTGCATGGTAGTAAACACACAGGCAAAGACACGACCGTGTGTCTCAACCATGTGGAGGACACGGCCTAGCATACGGGCTTGTGCCTTGGTCGTGTGCCTCAAAATGAATGATGATGTCATAAATAGAATGTTTGGGTTTTTGGACACGGACGTGTCTAGGCTGTGTGAAGGATACGGGCTAGGGACACGGACGTGTGCTTGGCCGTGTGAAAACTCCTGTAGGTTCGAAATGAAAAATAAATCCAAATAATTCAACACAGGTAGGGGACACGGGCGTATCCCCAAGCATACGGGCGTGTGCTTTGCCTCCACACGGGCGTGTGAGGCATAACCCTAAAAATTTTACTAAAATTTTCTATAGCTCTCGGTTTAGTTCTAGATCTCTTTTAATGTATGTTTTAGACCTTATAGGTTCATAATTGGGACATCAAGATGTTGTTTAATCGGTTTTAAATTTGGGTGAAATTTTATGGCCAGTTTTGTATGTTTGTTTACTTTTAGGTCCGGTAATACCTCGAACCCTGTCCTAGCATCAGATACGGGTAAGGGGTGTTACATTTAGTGGTATCAAAGCTACAGTTTAGTCAGTTCTAGGACTAACATAGCATCTATTAAGTATAGTTATACATGCCATTATACAAGTTATGATAGTGTGACATCTCCTAACCATTATTAATTGTATTTGAATATAGTAAATATCTTCCAATCAAGTTCAAGATGAGTCCAAAGGAATCGAGAGCCATGCTCCAGCTTCCGTTCAGCGAGCTACTATTAGTAGTAGTAGAAGGCCTATGTCTGAAGGCTGGGAAGAGGCAAGAGCTGCCTTCTTCGAGATGATGGATGAATGGTTTGGGGATTATTTGAAAATTTTCCCTAATATACCACGACCTCTTCCGGCCCCTGCTCGGCCTGAGGGAGAAGTGCCACTAGGTATGGCACCTGTGAGAATTAGTAAAGCCCTAGTGGACAAACTTAGAAAATATAAGGCTGAAAAGTTTAGGGCTAAGGTTGAGGATAATGCTAAATGAGCTGAGTTCTAGCTTGAGAACACTATGCGAGTTTTGGACGAGTTGTCATGTACACCTGAGAAGTGTTTAAAGTGTGTTGTATCTCTTCTAAAAGATACTACATATCACTAGTGGAAGACTGTATCCTCAGTAGTACCGAATGAAGTCGTTACATGGGAGTTCTTCCAAATTGAGTTTAAAATGAAATACATCAGTCAAAGGTTTCTAGACTCGAAGCGAAAGGAGTTCTTAGAACAGAAACAAGGAAATAAGACTGTGTCAGAGTACGAAAGGGAATTCGTAAGGTTAAGTCAGTATGCAACGGAGTGGGTCTAATCAGAGAAAAAAATGTGTAAGCGCTTCGAGGAAGGCTTGAATGAGGAAATTAAGTTGCTGATCGGGATCCTTGAGATACGAGAATTTGTCGCGTTAGCTGATCGAGCCAAGAAGGCCGAAGAACTAAATAATGAAAGAAAGTAAGCTAAGAGAGAAGCTCGAGTTGCGAGTAAGAGATCTAGCGACAGAACACACTCCTTCCCCACAAAGAAATTGAGAAGTCAGCAAGAATGCTCCACTTCATCGGTAAGATATTCAGGTAAAGCGAGAAGCTCCAAACGACATAACCCGAAGTCTTCTTCCCCTATGGTAACTAGTGTGGGAAGCGTAGATGAACAGAAGCCGAAGTGTAAAGGCTGCAACAAATTCCATTTCAGAGAGTGCCGAATGAAGAGCAGTGCGTGTTTTACATGTGGGTCTCTTGACCATTTTCTCAGAGACTGCCCGAAGCGAGCTAATAAAGAGGTTGAATTAGCCTCGTAGTAGAATGCTCCTATCTCTCGAGGTAGACCTCCGAGACATCCTAGAAGTGCAAGTGGCAGTCGAACTGTTGCCAAGGATGCTACTACAAAATTAGAGGCTCGAGCCCCGGTAATAACTTATGCAATACGCACTAGAGAGGAAGTCTCTAGTCTCGTTGTCATCACAGGTACATTTTCTATCTATAATACTCATGTTATTGCCTTAATTGACCTAGGATCAACTCATTTGTACATTTGCATGAAACTGGTGTCTAGCATGGATATGTCGGTAGAACCTACGGAATTTGTGATTAAGGTGTGAAATCCGCTAGGCAGGTCAGTCCTAGCTGATAAAGTCTGTAAGAATTGTCCCTTGACGATTCAAAGTCATTATTTTCTAGCTAACCTTATGTTATTGTCATTTGATGAGTTTGATGTAATACTTGGCATGGATTGGTTAGCTGTGCATGATGTGATTGTAAATTGTGGTGCAAGTATATTGAATTGAAATGCTCAGATAGTGAGATTCTTCGGATTGATTCAAGTAAGTTGGATACATCACCGGTTATAATTACCTCAATTTTGGCTCACAAGTATATGAGAAAAGGGTACGAAACTTACCTTACTTTCGTGATGAATACTAAAGAATCTGAATTGAAGATGGAGTCGGTACCGATAGTATGCGAGTATCTAGATGTGTTTTCAGAAGAGCTACCTGGATTACCTCCCGCTAGAGAGATAGAGTTCGGTATTGAGCTGGTGCCTGGAACAACTCCTATTTCTATTACTCCGTATAGGATGGCACCAACCGAGTTGAAAGAGTTAAAAGCACAGTTGCAAGAATTGATGGATAAAGGTTTTGCAAGACCGAGCTTTTTGCCTTGAGGTGCTCCTGTATTACTTGTAAAGAAGAAAGATGGTTCGATAAGGCTATGTATAGATTACCAACAACTTAACAAGGTAACTATTAAAAACAAGTATCCGTTGCCAAGGATTGATGATTTGTTCGATCAATTGAGAGGAGCCAATGTATTTTCAAAAATAGATCTGAGATTCAGTTACTACCAGTTGCGAGTTAAGGAGTCGGACGTGCCTAAAACTGCTTTTAGGACTAGGTATGGCCATTTCGAGTTCCTGGTCATGCCTTTTGGTCTAACGAACGCCCCAGCTACGTTTATGAACTTAATGAATCGTGTTTTCCAACCATACTTGGACAAGTTTGTTGTGATATTCATTGACGATATCTTGATCTGTTCCCGTAATAAGTCCGAGCATGTTGAACACTTAAGGACTATTTTACAGACTTCGCAAGACAAGAAATTGTATGCTAAGTTCAACAAAAGCAAGTTCTGGCTTCGAGAGGTTAGATTTTTGGGTCATATTGTTTCGGGTGAAGGCATCCAAGTTGATCCAAACAAAATTTCTACCATTATTGAGTGGAAACCACCGAAGAATGTAATCGAGGTTAGAAGCTTCTTGGGCTTAGTCAGTTACTATCGACGTTTTATAAAACGATTTTCGATGATTGCAACTCTATTGACGAGGTTGCTGCTAAAAGATGTTAAGTTCGAATGGTCAGAAAAGTGTCAGCAGAGCTTTGAGAAGTTAAAGACGTTGCTAATGGAAGCTCAAGTTTTAGTACAGCCCGAACCGAGAAAAAATTCGTGGTTTATAGTGATGCGTCCTTGAATAGACTGGGTTGCGTACTGATGCAAAAAGGCAAAGTGATAGCCTATGCTTTGAGGCAATTGAAACCACACGAGAAAAATTATCCAACACATGACTTGGACTTAGCTGCCATTGTCTTTTCCTTGAAGATTTGGAGACACCATTTGTATGGTGAAACATGTCGTGTATACACCGATCACAAGAGTCTGAAGTACTTGATGACCCAAAAAGAATTAAATCTGAGACAATGGAGATGGTAGAGTTAATTAAAGATTATAAATTGATCATTGACTACCACCCAGGAAAGGCGAACGTAGTCGCAAATGCACTAAGCAGAAAATCCTTGTTTGATTTGAGAGCCATGAACACGCAGTTGGACTTGTTAAATGATAGTTTGGTTTTGGCAGAGTTAAGGACCAGACCAACATTTCTGCAAGAAATTTGTGTAGCTCAGATTAATGATAGTGATCTACAAGCCAAGAGAACTCAATTTGAGTCAGGTACTGCAGGTTTTCAGATCAGTTTCGACGGTTGCTTGATGTTCAGAGATAGGATCTGTGTACCGAGAGACAATGAGCTTATTCATAAATTTTTGCAAGAGGCACATGATAGCTGTTTGTCCATTCATCCGGGAAGTACCAAGATGTATAATGATTTGAAGAAAATGTACTAGAGGAATGGCATGAAAAGAGACATCTTCGAATTTGTATCGAAATGTTTGATATGCCAGCAAGTCAAGGTTGAACACCAAGTACCTTTAGGTTTGTTACAACCTGTGATGGTCCTCGAATGGAAGTGGGACAGGATTACTATGGATTTCGTATCTGGATTACCATTAACCCCGAAAAAGAAAGATGCTCTTGGGTCGTGGTTGATATGCTAACGAAGTTAGCTCACTTTATTCAAGTACGAACTGACTACTCACTTGACAAATTGGCCGACTTGTATGTATCGAATATTGTGAAATTACACAGGGTACCATTATCGATTATTTCAGATAGGGACCCGAGATTCACTTCGAGATTTCGGAAGAAGCTGTAAGAAGCCCTGGGTACAAAGTTGAGTTTTAGCACGGCTTTTCACCCACAGACTAATGGTCAATCTGAGCGGACAATTCAGATTCTTTAGGACATGTTACAGTGTTGCGTCCCTAAATTTCAGGGTAGTTAGGAAAAATATTTACCATTAGTAGAATTCGCCTACAACAACAGTTTCTAGATGAGTTTGAAAATGGCACCCTATGAAGCCTTGTATGGTAGAAAGTGTCAAACTCCATTGTATTGGACAGAACTTAAGGAACATCAGATCCACGGAGTTGATTTAATCAAGAAAACTAAAGAAAATTTTAAAGTGATACGTGATTGCTTGAAAGCAGCAATGGATAGGCAAAAGTCATATGCTGATTTGAAAAGAAAGGAGATCAAATTTCAAGTTGGGGATAAAGTGTTCTTAAAAGTATCTCCATGGAAAAAGGTATTGAGATTTGGTCGAAAAGGCAAACTGAGTCCAAGATTTATTGGACCATATGAGGTCACTGAAAGAGTTGGACAATTAGCCTACCGTTTGGCATAACCACCCGAATTGGAAAAGATCCATGATTTATTCCTTGTATCCATGTTACGGCGATATCGATTAGACCCCTCCCATGTGATTTCATCGACAGAAGTTGAAATTAGACTGGACATGACTTATGGTGAAGAACCGGTCAAGATTTTGGCTCGAGAAGTCAAACTGTTGAGGAATAAAAAAATAGCCTTGGTAAAAGTTTTATGGCATCGACATGGCGTGAAAGAGGCTACATGGGAGCCCGAAGAAACCATGAGAAGTCAATATCCGAACCTATTTATCGGCAAGACTTTCAAGGACGAAAGTCAATAAGGGGGAAAATGTAACATCATGAAATAAGGCCTAGTCGGAATAGTGGTTTCAAGACCATAAATTTGATATTAAAATAATTATTTTATGATCATTATTAGGCCTAGGATATGAAAACATGCATGTGTTAAAGTTTCATGAAGAAATTCTATGTGTAAGGTGTCTAATTGGAAATTAGGGACCAAATTGAATAAAATACAAAACTTGGGTTCTAGAAGCAATTTTTATGAAATTGCTTTGGAATATTAATTAGAGGTCCTTAAAGAGTAATTTTCCAAATTTCTAAGTTTTTGGACAAAAATGGGCATACAAGAAAAATTTGGAAAGGTTAGTAAGGAAGAGCATTTTGGTCACTTGGTAATAAATGAAATAAAAAGGGAAAAATCAAGCTAAAATTAGCCATTCTTCTTCTCCATGCTACCAAAAATTTAGGGTTCTCCATGGCTAGGGTTTTCAACATTTTTCAGCTCAATAGTAAGTGCTCCCTATCCCCGTTTTTAATGTTCTTCGTATTTTTAAGATCCTCGTAACATGTTCTTTCTATTTCTACCAATATTTTGATGCTAGGGTTCATATCTAGAAAATTACCCATGCATGAGATGCTTGTGTTTTGATGATTTATGGAGGAATATGAGAGTTTAAAGGATGATACACAACTTTTACTAGGTAGTTTTTCATGGAAATGGCTTAAAGAACTAAATTATAAAAGTTGTGGAAATGGGTAGAAAAATATGGAATGTGGGAAAAACATGGGCTGCTATAAGTGTGAATAACATTCGACTAGGCTTGGGTAGCCAAGGAATTAAATGCATTTCATTATACGAGGCTTAGGACTAAATTGTAAATATTATGAAAGGTTAGGGGCAAAATAGTCATTTTGCTCGAGGGTGAGTTTTAGGCCTAAAAATGAATAATGTGATGTATTGATAATCCAATTTTATTGATATAAACCTGAAGAACAAATTCTGAAGGTCGACCGTGGAAAACAAAAGGTTTCGGAATAACCGAAATACGAAACTGAAATAATTACTAGGTAAGCCCGTATAACCCGAAGTAAACTCTTAGTATACTTAAAATGCATGTTTTGAATGTATGAAAATTTTAGATATTCATTGTATGATAATCCATGAAATGTGGTAATATAAATGAAAAGATGATAAATATCCCAGTTGAAACAAAAAGGGGAATTCGGCGGATAAATTATGGCTTACATGACACGAGATCCTGCATGTGTTGTAGAAAAGAATTTAGCCCGGATGGTAATCCGTTAATCTCAATATAAAAAGGATCTGGCCTGGGTGGGTGTTCCTTGTGTGATCGAACCTCCCGAAGAATATAGGTGCATTAAGGATTTAGCCCGGACAGGTAATCCAATTGAAAACTGAATTTAGCCTGGACTAGCAATTTAGTTCCGAACATATGAGAGCAATTGTCGTTGAAAATGATTTAGCCTGGACTGGTAATCTCGACATGGCTCTATGAGTTTATACTACGGGGGATTTAGCCTGGACTGGTAATCCCACCGTAAGATGGAAGGTTCGCTGGAGTGCATATTTGAGATGATCACTTGTATGATTTGACAGTAAATGGCCATCCATCGAGATTTTTGAGAAATTCAACAGGACTATAATGAGCAACGAGAATGGAAATGTAAAGGCTTAAATGATATACCTATTCATTTTGTATATGGCCGTAAGATATGGCTCACTTGATGTAGGTTGTAACCTACTAATTGTGCTTGTTGGTGTCTAAATGTTCATGAGATGGTGAAACGTGGTATATCATAACTGGACATGTGGAATGTGACCAAATCACTTGGAAATGGCTAGGTTATAATTAGCAATGAGTTATAAAATGAGCCAAGTTTAAATGTATTATAGGTTATGGTAATTCTTAATACAAAGAGGATAATTTAGCATGTACAAAACCGATGAGATGAGTTTAAAATGCAATAGACCGTCGAAGGTAGCCATTGGGCATAATTAGGCCATGTTGAATACCGTTCAAATTCACAAATGTGTGTGGATGTTGAGGGTGACCATTGGCTTGGATAGTAGCCTCCAAAAAGGTCTACACGGGTAAACACACGGGTATGTGTCTAGGCCGTGTGTGACACACGATCAGCCCCATGGGCGTGTTGTGCGGCCGTGTGTCCCCTGCACCTAGAATTATAGGTTAGATTGCATGGTAGTAAACACACGGGCAGAGACACGGCCATATGTCTCAACTATATGGAGGACACGGCCTAGCATACGGGCGTGTGCCTTGGCCGTGTGCCTCAAAATGAATGATGACTTCATAAATAGAATGTCTGGGTTTTCGGAACCGATTAAAAAGACACGGGAGTGTCTACGCCATGTGAAGGACACGAGCTAGGGACACGAGCGTGTGTTTGGCCGTGTGAAAACTCCTGTATGTTCGAAATGAAAAACAAATCCAAATAATTCAACACGGGTGGGGGACACGGGCGTGTCCCCAAGCACACGGGCGTGTGCTTTGCCTCCACACGGGCGTGTGAGGCATAACCCTAGGAATTTTACTAAAATTTTCTCTAGCTCTTGGTTTAGTCTCGGATCTCTTTTAATGTATGTTTTGGACCTTGTAGGTTCATAATTGGGACATCATGATGTTGTTTAATTGATTTTAAATTTGGATGAAATTTTATGGCTCGATTTTGTATGTTTGTTTATGTTTAAGTCCGGTAATGCCTCGAACCCTGTCCCGGCATCGGATACGGGTAAGGGGTGTTACAATTACTGAATCTTGGGTGAATACAACCCCCGAGGTACCGTCCGCAAAAGTATTAGCAATCCCAAATGTTAAAGGGCAAAATGTTCCGAACCAAGACACACTTTCCCATGTGATGACTACTAGTGAGGGTTACTAAAGGCACCCTTTAGGCTCAACCTGGTGTAGTAGCTTAAAAAGCACCAATTGAGAAGTTACAAAAGCATGACGCTAAAGTTTTCAATGGATTGAGGGTATTGATCCATTAGCTGTTGAGTATTCGTTAGAGATGACTAAAAGGGTTCTCGACAAATTTGAATGAACATTTACTGGGAAGGTGTAATGTGCGGTCTTCTCACTGAAGGAGAAAGTTTCCCAATGTTTGACCATTTATTGGATCTAATGCCCGAAGTGTAGTATATTTGTCTTTGTACACTTGTATTTTTTGAACAAACTAGTTTAATAAAATATCCATTAATTACATTAATATTTCCCGTATATAATGCTCAGTAGTTTTTGCACACAAAGAAAAATGGAAGCAAATATTGGCTCACTAGTTATCTAACGCTTAACTAATACTAAGCGAAATTATGTGGTCGATTGTAATACGGAAAGGCAACTTATATTATTAGATAACCTAAACATGCCTTTAGTTTAATAAGAAAATGAGCAAATTTATTGAAAGACCAATATACCTCCTATCAAGTCCAATTAGGGAGATGTTTTGTCTTGAGCATCAAAGCGGATGACTCCCAGAAAATAAAGATATAGATATGACTAACTAGACTGACAGTACATAGGATAGGACCTAAGTAGAATAGGTCTTAGATCTTTTTATGAATTTATTCACTTGTGACGTTTATAGCATGGCATACATTAATCTTGAGTGGATGAAGGACTATATATGCATGACTTGTATACTTTGATGTAAGTAAAAACCTAAGTTCAAATAGATAATGAATCGAAAGTTGGTGTGTTAGTTTTATGACTTTTGCAGTATGTAGCATCATTCCATAATAGTGGAATTCATAGCCCAACTAAAGGGTAAATGATATCCTCTCATCAGCATTACATGATAGATGAAAAGTAAACGTGACCATGATCATTTGTCTTTGTGATAAATGACTTGATTATTACTTTATAGTAATTGACTTTTTATGAAGGCAGATATAATGATTACCATGAGATAAAATAAGATCAGATTGGGATAACATATTTATCACAAAGAGAGTAAGGTCATTAGACGAGCACTTATTATGTTATCCCAATCTGATCTTATTTTATCTCATGGTAATAAGCTACTTAACATATATCCTTACTCTCTTTGTGATAACATATTTACATAGTTATGATAGACGAGCACTTATTAAGTAGCTTTCGTAATGGTATATAACTAGGGAGAGCTCAGTCATGATACTATAGTAGAATGACTTCGTGACTAGATAAACTTATAATTAATAGGTAAAAAGCCGGAACTTAATTATAAATCATTTGAGCCCTAATTATATATGTTCAATTGGTCCTTTCGCTAGCTCGTTGAAATAAAAAAATAAATTGCATGTAGAACCAAATGGATAAAAATGAACAGAAATAAATGGAAATAATGAAGTAAGAAAATGAATCGCATTCACAAATGAATGTATTTTCTCGCTAAATACATTACAGTGTATAACATTCACGATTAAAACAATTAATAATTAAAGTGACAAGTAAAAATTGATCGGATAAATTGATTTGATTTCTATTTGGAATAAATATAAAATCAGTTAAATGGATTTCCTATACTTTTTTTAATCCAACCCATCAATTGTTGACTCAAAAATTAAAGACTCCAAATCACACGGATCTTTTTGTCCAAATGTTGTAAATTCAACCTATTTTGATAAATAATTTTGGTGTTGATTCAATTTATTAAAAAAATTTCCTTCTTGATATATTTTAAGAAAAACGAGTATTGATGCTAGAAAAAAATCTATAAAAAAAAACGATTTATCATTTATCTGTATGAAACTAGATTTCGCAAATTTTAATCTTCGTCGCATTTGGTAATATTCTAATTATTATCGTAAAAATATATAATTTAATTCTGATCCTCTAAAATTTTTTTTAGCTTTGCTCTTGATTATCAGATCGACTTAAATTTAAAGTATGTTCTACTTGTCAATGTGTACTGATTCACCATACCGATCGTCGAATTATTACTTGCAGCTCGCTAGCTAATTTTTTTATACAAAAAAGTTAGTAATTTTGTGACTTAAATAAAAACCCTAAAATAGTTCAATTACTTAAATGAAAACTTTCAAATAGTTTAACGATCATTTTATAACTTTTTAAAGTTAAGTGAGTAAAATTTAAATTTAGTTGTGTAATTTTAAGAGCAGTTTACTCTTAATAAAAATAAACAACTCAATCAACAAGTCAATAAATAGCTAGACATAAAATTTAGTCAAGCTCGTTAGGTGAAAACTTAATTTGAAATTTCAATAGTCTACATCTTTATTTTTTTAAAGGATTAAATTAAAATTTTATTATTTTTTTAGTGTCAAAGTGCAATTTTATCGCCCTTGTCAGGCCCCTAGCTCCACCCCTGCTAACCGTTAGTGTTAGAGATAAGAGAATAAAATTATTTCATGAAAACAAATTAAATTATAAAAGAGATTAATGCTACAAGTATGACGACCAGAGAAAACTATACAACAATTATTTTAATAACTTCATGATTTAAATGATAACTTTCAAATAATTTAATAATTATTTTATAATATTTTAAAGTTAGATAATTAAAATGTAAATTTATTAATAATTTAATTAGCTCAACGTAGTGTAATTTATTGTTAAATCAATTAATCAAGCATAAGTTGGAGCCAAATTGAATTTGAATTAAATAGTATGATTGAATATTTCAAAATATTTCCATTTTTTGACATTGCAGTTTGCAGGCTGGCTTGCCTGCTGCCTGCTGCCTGCACTGAACATGTTAAAGCTGAAGCTGAACCAGAGTCAGAATCAGAATCTGTATGGCACGGGCGGAAGCACGGACCCTGGCGTGGTTTCCATGTTACCAGTGGAGGCCCATAATCTTGTCTGGGCCATATAATTTTGTGTTTAGACCAGCCTCGGCCTACCTCCATTCCATTGCTTACATATCATATCACCCCATCCCAATTCAATTTCAATATTCCCTTTTTCACCTTCATAATCATATCATAAATGCACCTATTCCCATATATTACATTATTCATCACAAAATTCTCTAGTGTAAAAATAATTTTTTTGTAATGTAAAAATAATTTTTTTGTAATTTTCTTTATATTTATTAATATTTAATTTAATTATTATATTTATTGATATAATTGTGTTTGTTTTATATATAAACTTTAGAATTTATCTCATATACTTATTATAGCGATTTAAAGTATCATATATATATATATATATATTGAATGGCTGATTTTTTTACATAAAATAAATAAATTTTAAATTATGTTAATTTTGACATACAAAACCTATATAAATAGAATATAAAATATGACGGATAAATCATTAAAAAATTAATTATACAAAAGTATAAAAGTACATAAATGTGCGTATAAAACATGACTTTAATTTTACACTAATGTAAATAAATATTTTGCTTTTATTTATTTAGTTTCGATAAAAAAATAAAAATATTTAAAGATTAAATTTATAATTTAATGTGAACTATATGTTTGATAGACTGAAAAATTAAGTACCGAAAAAGTAAATGTTGAATTTAAGTTATAAAATATGTTTGGTGTATTATTTAAAATTAAATATGAATTATAGTTAGATTATTTAATAAAAGATAATATAATCTTAAATGAAATAAAATAAAATAAAATAAAATAAAATAAATAAATTTATTCTCTAATAATTCATATCTACTCATCATTTTTCACACTATTTTATAGAAAAAAATCTTATCTAGTAAATTTCATTATGAATATTTAAAAGATTAAGTTATTAAAAATATTAAATTCCAATTTAATTAAAAAAATTCAAGACGACTTTATTTTAATGAAATCCTTGACGGTAGACTGAGTTGAAATGTATATTATATTTTTAGAATTATTTATGTTGAATTAGTGAATTCCATAAATAAAAGTTTATATATAATATAGGCTAAGGGAATCCGAGAGCCCTAAGATTTATTTCTTATAAAACTCGTGCTCTACGGTCATACCCACCGTGGGCAAAGTTAGGCAAAACACGATTTACCACTTAATCTTACGCCAATTTGTTAATTATACTAAAGTATTGGGTTTTTTTTTTTTTTTTTTTTTAATATTCA
Source organism: Gossypium longicalyx (assembly GCA_025698465.1). Taxonomy (NCBI): domain Eukaryota; kingdom Viridiplantae; phylum Streptophyta; class Magnoliopsida; order Malvales; family Malvaceae; genus Gossypium; species Gossypium longicalyx. Next base: position 53,808,001 of record CM046995.1, read on the forward strand.
ACTGCATACATGTCTTCGTTTGGTGTTTTTTTATCGTTTTTGTTTAATTCTTTTCTATTATTCATTCAATATTTTTTTATTAATTTATAATTATAGTTGTACTATATTTATCACAATCCATTGTTCAAAAAAAAAAATTAAAATTTATGCATAGCAGATTGTAAAAGTAATTTTGAATGTACCGCAGAAAATTGTACTCTTAAAATCTAAGCAAAGTTTAAATAAGGTTTAAACGTTTTTAAATATATTCAATTTTGCTTTTTCAAAAGGTTTTAAATCATGTTTGTTTCTTCTTCTTTTTTTCTCAAGTGATCGCTAACTCAATTATCATATGTTTTTTTTTTTAAACACATTAATATTCATTTAATGTTGTACTGCAAATAGATGAAAGATGCATTAAAAAAAGAGAGGATATTTTAATATATATACTCGTGTTGATGTATTAAAACCCATTGATACAAGTAAATGCAATTTCAGAATAAAGTTATAGAGATGAGAAATTAAAAGTAGAAATGAGTGAGGAATTATATAAGTGGGAGATTTTGGCAGTGCCAACACCCACTTCTTCACTTCATATTTTTGGGAACTTCCAATCTCCATGTGATGCGCCATGTTTTCTTTTCTTTTTAATCATAATAATAATTTCATCAACTAGCAAAGATCCCTTCTGGAATTTTACATTCATTATTTCCGACCTCCGATGCCTTTTGCTTTTGTTTTGCCACCCCTCCTCCATAGGTAGCTAAAACTATATGCATCATTTTTGTTGGATGTATGTATTTTATAATGGTATAGGTAGGCAAGTGTTTTTCCCAAAGTCACATGCAAGGACACGTGGGTGATTTTGGGGATAAATAAACAAAAACTGGAAACACAGAGGGGCAGCCGGCCCTTTCTCTTGCCCTGCATCAAAAGTAGTCCACTCCTTATTTTGTATTGACATGCGTATAAATCTTGTTTATTATAATATTATACTGCATCAGTTTTAGATCTTTCAATACTATTTTAAAATTTGATCACGGGCAATTTCTGTGATCCAAGCCCTCAACCCGAGACGAGTGATGTATCCTTGTACCACTATTTTTCTTTTTTAGAATATGAACTACTATCATAAAATCACAATATCAATATATACTAAAAATCTGAAATTCATTCAAATCAATCATCCATGAACGATCGTACACTGTTGGCTTGGTGACCTTTAATATGAAATGCAGAGAGAGAGAGAAAGGGAGAGAGAGGTAGTGGTGTATGTAGGTAAAATGATGGGATGAGGATGGAGAGTGGGGAGCAGAGTGGACCACCCTTTGTTTAGTGAGACAGGCTCGAATCATGTTGAGGCGTGGCTTCCACTCTCCACCCAGCACCTCTGCGACTGCACCTACGTACACACTGCACCTGTTCAAACGGGCCCCTAACTTTCATGCTTCAACTCCGCTATAATTCACTCCACCCCACAATCTTGTTTAATTCATTTTCATATTCCTTATTTAAAATTTTATTTTTCAAACTCCAATATTAAATTAATTGATTTTCATTACTTATTTATTTATTGGTTTTAAGAGAAATTATTAGTTAAGCTCTTCTTACCACATCAGTCACGATCCTATCCAATGATTTTATTACAACACAAAATGTATGGGTGGCTGGTGGTAGCGGTTCCTGTAAAGGTGTAGAAAGCAATGAAAATGAGAGCAATTGACATCGTCTGTTTGACTTGGGAATCTTAAAGGAGATTGCGAGGAAGAGTTTTAGCTGGGTAAAATTGTTAGGGACCAGACAAGTGAGCAATCGAATGTGATGGATTTGATAAACATTAAGGGATCACTTCAGATATTATTACATCTTTTGATATGTTCATTGAGGGAATAAGTGAACGTCGTTACCTCTAGCATACGACTTTCAATGTGGAAAAAAATGAGTGGAAGGTGGACCTGAAGGTGCCAACTTTAAAGTTGGTAACCTGTACACTGTAGCAAACACTTATTTTGTTATTACATATATATACGAGAAAAAAAAAGGTTATTTCTAAAGTATTTAATATAGTCATATCAAATAAAAAATCATTAAATGTTAGACATTTAAAAATATGTTGTTTGTTATGTATTTTTATATTTGTTAAGAAAAATATGGTTCAATTATCTTGAAGCCCTAAATAAATTAGGACAGAAGATCAACGACAAACAATTATTAAGCTTATGCAAGAATTGGTAACTATAGAAGGGACCTTAAGAGTAATGGTATTGTTAGCACATCATTATTGTGAATAAAATGATGCAAGAATTTATATGAAAAGGCTGTTTAGAGATTAGAGAAGATGAACAGAAATATAATTTGTTAAGAAATAACATAGATTTAAGCGGGCAATATGAGAATGATTATAAATATTCAGAGTTGTTTAAAAGCTTTGTGAAGAGATTAGCAACAGATGGAGGGCGGAAAACTACCATGCTTAGTACAGGTACCACTGCCGCTAGGAGTTGTTTGGAGGTGTGATTGCCTAGGATTCAAAGCTGAAAGGGGTCTAAAACATTAGGTTCCGTTTGTTTCATTAAAAATGACTTCCGAAAAATGATTTACTTTTCTGGAAAAGTTAATATTTTCTGGTGTTTGGAGGAATCTGTGTAAAATATTTTCTATAGTTTGGTAGATTTCTTAAAAGTATTTCACAAAAGTTATTTTCAATTAAACAAACATACATTTGAGATTTTCTTATATTTTTATTGTTTAATTGAGTTTATTTTCATCTATAATTTTATACTTTACATTGTTTTTGCATATATTAAAATATTATGTTAAATTCAGATTCATTACAACGTCAATTTTTAATTACATGACTACTAAGTGAGTATTTTTTATTTAAAAATGTGACATCAACAAAATTGACAAAATAAATTAACGATTTCAATAATTAGACTTGATTTTCAAATTTGAAAAGTAAAGAGACTAAATTCTTGAAAATAAAAATATAAAGACTAAATTACAAATCTGTAAAGTGTATATAGACTTATGACTTTTTTTAACTTTTATACTACAAAACATTTATTATTAATATATTTATAATTGTAATAAATATTTATTATTAAAATATTAATATTGAATATTTTCAATAATATGTAAATAATATTATTTAAAATTATTATTTTTAAAATTTATTATTAAAATAAAATTGAAATAATAAATAATTTATTAAAATAATAAATTATATTTATTATAGTAATAATTTATTATATGACTAAATATAAATAATTAAATATGTATGTTTAATCATATTGAAAAATATAATATTTTAAATATTTTTTAAAATAAAAATAAAATTTATTATCAATATAATAATATTAAACTTGATTTAAGTTAATTTTTATATAAAAATAAAGTTATTTATAGATGAGCTCTTTTCCGAAAAATGATTTGCGCTTTTTAAAATGGTAAGTCATTTTACAGGATAAAGGGCTTATTTTACCTTGACCTGTAAGTCATTTTCCGTTGACCAAACTATTTTCTCTGAAACAAATACAGGAAAATGCAGAAAATATTTTTCGTAAAACTTTTTATATGTAAATAAACGGACCATTATTTTTCCAATTTTTAAGGGGTCTAAATTTTTTTATAGCTTTTAAGGACCCAAATTTTTTTTTTACCAACTTTTAGGAGACTTAATTTTTTTTCTCTAACTTATAAAGAACCTAAAACTACATTTTATTATTTCGCATAAGTCCTAAGAATATCAATAAAAGGGTGATTAAGAGTAATAAAAAAAAATGATTCCCAGTATTTCATGGATGGGTAATTTGATTATTACCAGTTTTCTGAATAATTTTTTAAAGTCCACAGGTGAGTTAAGTTATGTTATATTGCAAGTTAATAACCTGTACCCATATGTTTGCAGTCCCGATATGAAATATGTTGTATGTTATAGTTTGAATATGTCATTTGTATCTTGTGGTGTCAACATGTATGTTATATTTTATGAAAGAATTTCTTACTATTATAAATTTGAAATTTGATTAAAAAATATTAATTTAATTTGATATTATACACATTAGTTATATATGAGATGGGCAATATACTTAATGCAATTGTCAATTTTAATGGTCTAATCTATGATATTGATATTAGTGTAGTGTTTAAGTCACAATATCCAATGAACATGATGTCCGGAAAGAACTTCACAACAGAGAAGATGAAGTTAAAAATAGTTAGAAAAATTAGAGTTGTAGTTAATTTTGAGATGTATAGATATGACGTGCCATAATCCAATAAGATATTCTGCAATTCTCGTTGATGAAGAAGATTGTGATGTACAAACCATGATTGCGATACATGAATCAAGTGATAATATAACATTCAACATGGATATAGGTTTACCAACATTCCAAGCTCATCTAAAATCTTGGTAGAAATTTCATAATTTTTTTACTCATATGAATTTGCAATATAGAACTCCAAATCCAACCTACACTAATACAAGAATACAAACAAAATCTATTGCAGTATAGTTTCCTGCATACACCTCAATAAAATTTAAATTTAGAGATTAAATTATAAAAAAAAAAATTGTCAAGTTTCAAAATTAATATGAGTTATAAAATTTCAGGATCAAGTTGAGAAAATTTGTTACGTACATAGACTAAATGTTGTTTTATCTCAAATTAAAATATATTAAATCTCTTAACATTAAGTTTTTTTTTAAATTTACAAGGATTTACAAAAGATATAAGTAAAAGTTAAAAAATTAATTCATTCAACAATAAGTAAAAATAATATATTTAGATAATAATAATTAAAATTAATTTGAATAATAATATATAAATCAAATTATGGTAAGAAATATGTTTTTTAGTTTAATAAAAAATTTAAAGGAATTTAAATTATAAATATATATTTTAAATAATTTAAAATAAAATTTAAATAAAAATTATTTCTAATTTAATAGTGATTTTAAATATAAATGAAGTATTTATATTTATTTTTAAATTAAATGAAAGTATTATATATTAATCAAGAGGTGGATCGAATAATTATATTAACATTGTAATGGTTGAAATGTCAAGTAATAAAAAGTGTCCATTTATTATAATTCTATGATGTCATATATGATTGTTTTTAAAGGTGCTTGTGCATCTTATTTTATCTCTATTATAATAAAATTTCTGACTGAGTTAGATATTATTATGGTCCATCAACCAGGTTTTATTTTAATTGAAAAATCATAAAAAAAAAGTACTTATTTTACTAAATAAATATATTATTATAACAATACTTCTATTTTCATAAATCAGAAAATGCGTACCAACTTTATCATTACAATTAAAAAAAGTAAAAAAATTTCACCCATCCATAAATCTAGTATATTAAGTCGAAATCACAAAATCTAATCATTACTCCCCTTTCCCACTAACCATATTGATGCCATTTTCCACTTAACCACCAGAAATAATTCAGAACTTCCACTCTCACTAGTAACCACTCATTGGTGCCTATAAATAGAGATTAGGATACTTCATTCATGAATCTTTTGACAAATTAGCCAGCTTTGACCCTCAAACTTCTCTCAACGTGTTTCATTTATTTATATTTAATTTAAAAGGCATCGTTGAGGTTTGTATTTTCAAAAAATCAACTTTCCACAATGTTGATCAGTAACCTTTTTCTCCTTCACACTTTGTTCAGCCGCCACTAACTGCCACAAGTTTTGGTCACTTACTTTATATAATATGAATATATTAAATAATTATCCACGTATTCTGGTTTTACGTGTGGAAAGTCCATTAGGCATGGGTCATGCATATTAAAAGGAAGTTACGTAAATTCCAGAAGTGAGAGCGACTTGTAAAAATTTGGATTATAAATTTAGATTAGTGAAGTAGAAGTAGAAGTAGAAGTAGAAATTTGGATGGGAAGATTCTTGCACAAACTTGAACTAAATTTGACCCATCAAGGTTGAGTGGCATGATAACCACCACTCTCTTTTTGCCAAAGCTTTTAGGTATAGTGGAAACAACTGTGAATTGTGAAGTAGGGTATTATTATCCTCCTTTTCCATGTGGGCTCTAAAGGGAGCTTCTTAATTTCCGAGCTTTTCTTTTTTTCTCAAGGACATTTGATTTGACACCATTTTCCATTTTACAGCTATCTACTATGATCATAAAACAACAGCAGCAAAAAGAAAAGAGCGAAAAGGGCGGTCCAACGATCCAACACTGCGCTTTCTAAACACTATGCGTTATTTTTCATCAGCGTTAATACGTACTTTGCTTTTTCTAACTTGTTTTAAAATATTTACTTGGTTTTTTATTTTTGCACTATTTGATATTTTAATTTGTATTTAGTTAGTTAGGTTGATATTTTCGCACCAATTCTTTTAGTTTTTGGATTAATCGTAAATTCGGTAGTGTTTTGTAATAACCTTTTAATAAGATATATGGCGAATATAAATTAAAAGATTTTAAAAAATCTTTAAAATATATAAATTAACATTTTAAGTATTTATGTTTAAAATATTACGCTTTAGTCACTTACGTTAATGAGTTATAACATTTTAGTCACTGAGCCGTTAATTGCTGTTAACGATGTAACGGTAAGCTAATGTGACATGTTAAATAATCATTTAAAATAAAAATTTTAGATTAAATTATACAATTGATCCTTATATTTTTCTATTTTGAGCAATTTAATTTTTTTACGTTCTTTTAACTTTCTTTTTTTTTTCTTTATTTTTTATTCCCTTCTGCTTCTCCCTTTGTTTTCCTCCCTTTTTCATCTCTTTGAACTTAGTTTTTCTATGTTTTCCATTTGTTAAAACTAGTCTTTATACTTTTATTTTTTGAACAATTTATTTTCTTCTTTTTTATTTTTTTATTTCCCTTTTCTTCTACCCCTTTAGTTTTAACAAATGGAAAACATAGAAAAACTGCATTAAAAGAGATGGAGAAGGGAGGAAAACAGAGGAAGAACTAGAAGTGAATGAAAAAAAAAGCAAAATTAAAAGAACATAAAATAAAAAAATTAAATTGCTCAAAATGGAAAAATATGGGAACCAATTGTTTAATTTAACCTCAATTTTTTGTTTGAAATGATGATTTAACGTGCCACTTCAACTTACCATGACACCGTTAATGTCAATTAACAACTCAGTGACTAAAATGATACAACTCGTTAATGTAAGTGGCTAAAACGTAACATTTCAAATATAAGTATCTGTTTTGGTAGTTTACCCTAAAAATTATATTTTTTTTAAATAAAAAATAAATTTAAACAAATGATTGTTCAGATACATCTAAAGCTGGACACCTATTAATCCAAATTGCATCTAAATTTATTTTAAGTAAGTTTATATTTTTTTAATTTTTATAAAATATCAAATTTTAGGTTACTATTATTTTAAAAATATATATAAATATATAAAAGAACTAAAAATTTATAAATTTATAAAAAAAATAACTATATAAAATAACTAAAACCCAATGAATTTCGACAACTGGTTGTTTAGAAGCATTTGAAGTTGAACAACCATATGTCTAGGTACATGTCTTGATGTAAAAAGAATTTTTATATTTTTATTAATTTATATATTTTAATTTTTTAAATTCTATATCTTTTTTAATTTCAAAATAATAATATAAAAACTTGATATATTATAAAAATAAAAATATATATAAACTTACTAAAAAATACATCTAGAATGCATTTAGATTGATAGGCATCCAGATTTAAATGTATATGGACAAAAATTTGTCCAAATTCATTCTTGATGTAAAAAAAATATATTTTTTATTAATTTATATATTTTAAAAGATTTTTTAATTTATGTTTGCCACATGGCTTACTGAAAGGGTACCATGTGTCACTATCGGATTGACTATTAGTGTCACGTTAGCACGAACTATTGGTGTTAGTATGAAGGTACCAACCTACGTGGTAGAATACAAGTTCAAGTACCAACTTGGTCCAAAAAACAGATTAGGTACCAACTAGGTACTTTGGACAAGTTCAGGTGCAAACTACATATTAACCCTTTTCATTAATGTGGCTTTATTTTACTGTGGTTTGTATCATTCTAACAACTAATAGGACTTGGGTTTGTGAGTAGAATTTGTCACACCCCAGAATTGGCCAGTCCAAATGAGAGTGAGATAATGCATGTTAATTTTGTTTTCCCGCACTATGAGCATGATTCACCACACGGTTGGTTGGTTGGCGAGATAAAGTTTTGGCACATACTAACAAAGAATTTGCTCAATAGTGGTATCTAAGGATTTAATTGTGGAGTAACTTGAAGTGAAGAAGATTTCTGTAACACCCCTTACTTGAGTCCGAAGCTGGGACTGGGCACGAGGCATTACCATACTTAACTACATGCATACAATCATTTCTAAGTCACCAAGACTTGATCAAACTTAAAACTCTTTCGGACCTTGTTTAAACTCCTAAATGTGAGCCTACGAGGCAAAAAACTCTCATTGGGAACCATTCAGAACCAACTCGGGTCCTTAAACTGGCTTAATAAAAATGACCCTTGAATAGGGCACACGTCCGTGTGGAAGGGCAACACTCCCATGTGATCATTACAACAAGGCCGTGCCAATGGCCCGTGTGACACACACAGCCTAAAAATCTAAGGGCACGCCCGTGTCCCATACCCGTGTAAATTAAATTCTAAATTCGAACCTACAAGGGTTTTCATATAGCCTGACACACGCCCATGTCTATGGCCCGTGTCCCTCACATGGCCATGACACGCCCGTCTCCAAAAACCTTGACATTTTGTTTCTAACGTCAACATCTAATAAAGGGCACACGGCGAAGGCATACACCCATGACCAGAGGCTGTGTCCTCCACATGGCTGAGACATACGGCCGCGTCTCTGCCCGTATGTTTACTACCATGCATTCTGACTTGCAAATTTTACGTGCAAGGGACACACGACTGAACAACACGTCCATGGGGCCTGTGTGTCTACCCTTTGTGGATGATATAAGGCTATCTACCAAACCCCTTGCCACCCTGAAACACAATCTATCATACCCAAGTCTATCATAACATGATTTCTCAACCAAGCAACCATAACTAAGGCTTATATACATTGCATACATATATGACCATGCAAATAATTTTCACATTCATTAAAGATTTTCTTGTATCCATAAAACGACTTTCAATATTAGCCATTATTCATGGCCTTATACAAAATGAGTCAAGTTCTAGTTTAAGCCAACACATTTGGCCTCGAAATAATGACACAAAACCCAAAAGCCAAGATTCTATACATGCCATAATCAAAATAAAAGATCTAACTATACCGGGCGCTTCAATTGATAGTGTGACTGGCTTTTCCGACGTAAGCGATTATCCTCGAGCTACTTTAACGGCACTATAAGAAGATAGAAAAGAAATAGGGTAAGCAAAAAGCTTAGTAAGTTGCATGCAATTGAATATAACAACAACTTTACCATTCATCATCATGCACATAATACGAAAGTAGGTATAAGCACAACTTACTTATAATATAGCATATATTGAGCTCACGTCTCATACATTTCAATAGGTACCTGTACCACTCACAACATGGTTATACTTTTCTTGTTTAACTTAAACTGTAACTCTCACCGTTGAACCATTTGGAATACTATCAGATATTCACTAAGCCTTAAACATAGGGTGTAATACCGATGCCATATCCCAGACATGGTCTTACACTAGCTCATCTATCAAGTCGATACCATGTCCTAGACATGGTCTTACACTGACTTTCTAAATCGAGGCCGACACCATGTCCCAGACATGGTCATACACTAGCTCTCGCATATCCGTGCCGATGCCATGTCCCAGACATGGTCTTATATTGACACCTCTATACGTGCCGATGCTATGTCCTAGACATGGTCTTACACTGACACATCTTGTAGCCGATACATGTCCCAGACATGTCTTACACTGGCTTACATCACGAGGCCGATGCATGTCCTAGACATGTCTTACACTAGCCCTTGTCTCAATACCGATGCCATATCTCGGACATGGTCTTACACTAGTTCTTATAATGTGGTCGGTGCATGTCCCAGACATGTCTTACACTAGCACACATGTAACCCAAATGTCATGGCATGAATATCCGATTTTATTCCCTAAGGTTTAAACGGGAATTCTACTATCTCAATATTCAACACATATAATCATTTCCACAAACAAGCAATTGATGCTATATCAATTCAAACATATATAATAACAATGTAGTTGCATTATTTACATATAACTTACCTCGAATTACAAAATGTAGACAACTAGTTCGGTTTAGTCCACTTGCTTTGCTTTTCCCCGGTCTAGGCCCGAATTTTATAATTCTTGATCTAAAATGGTGAATATTCAAACATTTAATCATGTTATTAATCTAAGTACTCAAAAATTTTAAAAAAATTAGGCAAAATAACCATTTTGCCCTTAGATTTTTGCAAAACGACCATTTTACCCTTAGGTCCAAAAATTAATTTTTATCACATTTTCTCATTAATCAAGCCTAGTCAAATACTATTTATACTAGGAGCAGTCCACAATTTTCATTATTTCACACATTTATCACCTATTTTACAACTTATGCAAAAATGGTCCCTTTTAGGGTTTTCACAAGAAATCTCTTCACAAAAATTATTTATTACACCACCATAACTCTTATTCTTCCATAAAATTTCAGAAAAAAACATGAACACACTCATGTTAAAACCCTATAATTTCAACCATTTTGCAAAATAATCCCCTCATTTGAAAGCTCATGTTACAAAGGCTCTAAAAGTACAAAAATCATCAAGAAAAACCATTAAGATCACTTACTTGTAGAGAGACTAAGTGGATGAAATTTCAAGCTTCAGTTACCCCTCTAATGGCTGATATTTTTGGTCAAGAAGAAAGGATGGAAGAAAGGATGGAAGAAAAAGATGATGGCTAGGCTTTTAGGGTATTATTTTATCACATATTAGGTCATCAAATATCTAACACTTAGACCATTTAATTTCTTTGTCTCATGGCCGTCCAAGCTATAATCTAAGGGTCTATTTTCCCTTTAAACACCTCCAAGTTAAGTTTCATGGCAATTTAACACCCTTAGCTATCCATTCAAGACTTTTGCACGTTATGCTATTTAGTCCCTTTTTGCGATTAAGCTCACAAACGCTAAAATTACTTCACCAAATTCTTCACGCACTAATATAATAATGTCACAACACATAAAATAATATTAAAAATTATTTTTTATAACCTCGGGTCAGTGGTCCCGAAACCACTGTTCCGATTAGGCCCACAATCGGGCTGTTACAAGTTCGCCTCATAGTATTGACTAAGCATGAAGAGCGCACCAAGTGTGTGAGAATGCTACAAGAGACTTAATAGTCTCTCAGAACATGCCATATGCGAGTCACAACCATGGTATAGTACGCTTGATTTATTAGAATACTGTTCAAGTTGATTATTGCAATAAGATTAGTTGGGAGTTGTTGGGGTTCTGCAGTAGCAAAGTAGAGAACAAAATAGAATAGTGAGATGTATGAAACATTACTTATACGTAAAATCAAGCCAACTAAATAAATCATCATAGCAACATGGTTGGCCACTATTCAATAATAATCAATTGGATTGATTTGACCTTTCCTATGACTGGTCAAATAGAAGCAAAGAAATTTGCTAGATTCTTTTTACCTACCCTCTAATTTTTGTGGGAAAATCAAGGGATTCAGTTTAGGTAAGAATCGTCACTTCTCAAGTCCACAGTAGGGGGTCAAGGAGTTTATATCTAATAAGGAGAAGGCATTCTGGTTGGCTTTATTGTCTACCTTACCATTATGGTTTTTCTATCTCTAACCAAAATGTTTCCTTTTTCTTTGTTGAGCTAGAGCCAAGATTTTGTTTAATCTATAGATGATTCAATCCTCTAGTAAGTCTTACAGATATGTATGTCATGATTAGAATGGAAAGGGTGTTAAAAGTAAGGTGTCGTTTGGAAGGCCCTGATTGGGGTCTCATGCGATTGGAATGATAGTAAACTATATGTAATGGGGATTCTAATGAAAATTTTATGATCTTTTAAGTAGTTTTTATTGTTGGATCGGGACGGGTGGTCGAAACAGAAACTCTGGACCAATGTATAAGTGAGTCTTTAGACCTGTCCCCTACACATTATCTTTTAGTTATTCTTTGCATGGTTGATGCCCATTTAGATGAGTATGTATTCTTGAAGAGTGGCAATTTATATGTGTACTTGCATATTTTATATGAGGTAACTATATGTATGTATGTACTGAAGTACACAATATGTTGTATGAAAATGATGATCTGTCGAAAGCATGTATGGGAAATATGATTTTTGTAAAGGGTATGAGTGGAAATTGTCCATCTTGATTCATTTAAGTAGTACATGTCAAAGTGTGGTTGGCAATAAGGTGGTTCGAGCGAAATGTCGGGTAAATATGTGATACAATAATGGAATTGTGATGGTACTTTGATAACATCTGTCGGGACAGTAAAAACGAAGGCCACTATAGTGAAATATAGTCTGTCAGGACAGTAAACACAAGGTTCGTCGGGGTAGTAAACATGAGAAAATGCTAGTGTGACAATTATGTGGAAAGAATATCGCTATGACATATTATAGGAATAGTGGATGAGCCGTATTTGCTTACTTGGGTTTCTACGTGTGCCGAGGGCGATGATGGGAAAACCTTAGACTATGTTGAGTTCAGTCAAATCCATATTGTCAAACACGATAGTTGGTATGGTGTCTTGGTGGCAAACCAAACTAAGCCTTTGTGGCGAATTCCCTGTAAAGCATTTTTAGCGAATTCTTTGAAAATGCCTTCGTGGCATATTACTCAGAGAGCCTCAATGGCAGAATAATCTGGGGAATACTTGTGGCAAGTTTTCTAGAAAGTCTGTATCATGAATTTTGAAATGCCTAATCGATGAGTTGTTAGGCCACCCTTATGGTGAGACCTGGATATTCCCTCGAGGCATTTTCTGAAAGAAGTATTAGTAGTATTCCAACTAATGAACCCACCATTGCGTTCTGCTAAGATAGAAAGCTTCGTGTAACTGGAACTATGATTGGTGTAAGTGTTCACCAATATTGTGTATTTTCTAGTATGCATCGAAGTTATTTGGGAATTATTTTAAATGATCAAGCATATCATGTTCCTTAAAATGAGATTGTCTTTTGAATATACTTAAAGATTCATTGTACCTAGTATTCTGATGGTCGCCAGGGCCAGTATAGGAATCCACCGAAAGTAGTGTCAGTATGCATATCATCTTAAGAATTTCATCCAACTTCTATCTTCAAAATAGGTGTGGAATAAGATCCATTATAGACTGTGCAGTTTATGATCTGCCAATCTAGTGGAGTTTGTACAAAAGGGGTTAAGTTGAAGGTCGACTTATAGTTATCCGTCAGGAATCAAAAAAATATCCTCCAAAGTTTGAAAGGAAATCTAGAATTCTTAATTCAGAGGAAACTCAACAACATCATTTAAAGATAATAATGTTTGAGATTCACTAAGTTTTGTTGAAATTACAGATGTTTATTTGTAATGCAAGTTCTTGGGTTAATCCAGTCCGCTAGAAGAGACCAAGCCAGGAATGTGCCGAGGTGGCTGATTATAGGGCTATGTTATGCATATAGAGGGACACTTTTAGAAACATGTTTTCAAATAGAAAATAGTAATATGCACTTTGAATATGTTTGTCTTATCAAACATTTATGTTCTAAGGCTTTATATTACTTTTGAGAGCCTGTGAAAAATGATAAACTTTTCATTCAATCCTTTTGTCTCATAAAGGATTTTAAATAAATAAGAAGTTGCCCATTGTAAAATTTTTTTAAGTATGTAACTATTGTGACATCTTATATTAGGATCTAATAAATTGGGTCAGGTATAGGGTGCTACAAATTAATTGGTATCAGAGCTTTTGGTTTAACTGATCATCTAGAAATGAGAGTCAACCATGTATGCATAATACGTTGGACATGGCTTAGTCCCTCAGATAAGTTAAAGACTTTTGTATGGTAGATACTTTGGTAAACTGTTAGTATTAGGGTAGGTGACACCGTTGGGAAGGAAAAATAATAATTTCATTAATAGGATAAGGAAATTCATACAATTCGAGCAAAGAAATTGAACACAAGAAAAGAAGAAAATATTTAGTTTCTCTCCTCAACTGGCTGGTCAGTTGGTTCTACGGCTCTTCTGTCTAGAGGTGTTATCTAGGGATTTCTTCTAGATCTATCAAATCTTATTAGTTCTTCTTTTTTACTTTTGGCCTAATGGGAATGAATAAGTCAGTTGATTGCTTCCATTTCCTGTGGAGCTTTTCCAATCTTCGCCCTCAGGATTATAAACGTTAAAGTTCAAGGAATCAAGGATGACCTTTTGTAGACAGTTGAGTTTACCTAGGTAAGTATGAGTCTCTATTGATTCTCTACGCATGGTTGATGTCCATATAGATAAGTATATATTCTTGAAGAGTGGAAATATAACGCTTGTCGAAACAATAAACATAAAGGTTATTATGGCAAAATGTAGTCCATTGGGACAATAAACATGAGAAAAGGCCAGTGTGGCAATTATGTAGAAAGACCATGATCATGGCATATTCTTGAAATAGCAGATGAGTCGTTCTTGCTTACTTGGGTTTCTGCATGTCTCGGGGGTGATGATGGGCAAACCTTAGACTATGTTGAGTTTAGAAAAATTCATATTGTCAAACACGATAGTTGGTATGGTGTATTGGTGGCAAACCATACCAAGTCTTTATGGCGAATTACCTGAAAAGGCCTTTGTGTCGTATTATTCAGAAAGCTTCAGTGGCAGAGTAATTTGGGGAATACTTGTGGCAAGATTTCTAGAAGGTTTCTACCATGAATTCTGTAACGCCTAATCAACGAGTTTTTAGTCCGCCCTTGTGGTATAACCTGGATTTTCCTTTGAGGCATTTTATGAAAGGAATTATCAGTAGTATGCTAACTGATGAACCAGCCACTATGATCCGCCAGGACAGAAAACAACGTGTAACTAGAACCATGAGTGGTGTAAGTCTTCACCAAAACTAGGTATTCTCTTGTATGTATCAAAGTCATTTGGTTATTCTTTTGAATGATCAATCATATTTTGTTCCTTGAAATAAGATGGTCTTTTGAATTTACTTAAAGATACGTTGTACCTGGTATTATAACGGTCACTAGGGCTAGTATAGGAGTCCGCCGAGAGTAGTGTTAGTACGCATATCATCTTGAGAATTTCATCTGACTTTATCTTCAAAATAGGTGTGGAATAAGATCCGCCAATCTAGTGGAGTGTGTACAAAATGGGCTAAGTTGAAGGTTGACGCATAGTTATCCGTCAGGAATTAGAAAAGTATCCTTAAAAGTATGAAAGGAAGTCTAGAATTCTTAATTTAGAGGAAACTAATAGACATCATTTAAAGGTAGTAGTAGTTGAGATTTACTAAGTTCTGTTGAACTTATAGACACTTATTTTCTATGCAGGTTCTTGAGTTATTTTAGTCTGCTAGAACGAACCAAGCCAGGAACGTGTCGAGGTGGTTGATTGTAAGGCGATGTTATGCATACAAAAGAGAAATTTTAGAAATATGTTTTCAAATGGAAAAAAAGTAATGCAGGCTACGAATATTTCTTTCTTATCAAACATTTTTGTTGTAAGACTTTATACTACCTTTGAGAGTTTGTAACAAATGATAAATGTTTTGTTCAATCCTTTTGTCTTAAAAAGGATTTTAAATAATTAAGAAGTACATCCAACATGGTTTTCACCAATTGTAATATTTTTTCAAGCATGTAAGTATTGTGGCATCTTATATTCAGATCAGGTAAATCGAGTCGGGTATAGGGTGCTACAGAATTCACATTAATTTTGGATTTAATTTTGTTATCACACAAAAATTGGCTGTGGTTTTCTATGGAAATTTACACTATAGAAAGTACAAAGAGCCATTAGAGTTGGAGGTTTTAAGGGGTTTTATAAACTTAAAGAGCTTCTTAAGAAAGACTTTGTAGAGCTTTAGTAAGACTTTTAAAGTTTGTTTCTTCTGATGATGGAGAAGGCCTTTATAAAAGAAGGGGAGGTTTGGCGTGAGTCCTACTGGAATTATAACGATTCAAGTTCCAGTGGTGCCAAACAAAAGTGATTTCGAGAACCCATTTTTGTAAGTTGAGTCTGTAAATATTTAATAGATATATTTATGGAGTTATTGTATTGATGAATTGAAAATTGGTTAAGTGATTTAACAGAAATTGTGATTAATTAAGGCTTAGTGACTAAATTGTAAAAGTTTAATCACTATAGATTTTTAATTTGAATAAGGCTTTTAGACTTAAATTGTAATTAAGCAAAGAACTAAAATAGAAAATGGAATTATTTTAAATATATGTTGGTGGGTGGTGATGGATGGTGCCATTTACTTAATTTAATTAGTGATTAAGTTTGAATAATTAAGGTTAACTTAGGTAAACTAGTTTAATTAATATAAAACCATAGTATAAAATGAAATTGGTGGAAAGAGAGATGAGAGTTTGAATTTCTTTAATCAATCAAATAAGAAACTTGAAAGGAAAACACCATTGTCGCTAAATTTGAAGCTTTCTACCTTAATTTAAAGTAAATCTCTAGCCATTTTCATTTTTTTTTATAAATTTGAGGTCATGGGTGTCACACTCGGATATCTCTAAGGACTAAAATTTAGAGAGATTTTGGGATCTAATTGAATACATGGTAAGTTGTCAGAACTCGACTAGGAATTTTGGGAAAATTATGAATGGTTGAACGAATAATTGAGATCTAATTCTAGTTTGGTTAGGATGGAATCGATTGGTTCCATAGTGAGAAACATAATAATTGTCGACGATTGGCTACAAGAGTTTGAGAGATCGTGTTTAAGATATATATATATATATATATATATAGGTGAAAGAGGACATTCTAGCAAAGAAGAAAATTCCTCTTTAACTCAGTTTGTAAATTTCTTTCTTTTACTTGCTTTGTCTTCTACAGTTGCTCCGGAGAAGAAAAAAACTTAGGAGAGCTCTGCATGAAGCCATAATAATTAGAACTGGAGTCTAGAAGTGGAAAAATCGAGTAACTGGTAAGCTTTCTTATCATTATGTACTCGATGATTTGAGAAAAGAGAAAGTAAGGGCTCTTATTAAGTTTTTGTAAACTAGGGTCTGTGTTTTAAGGTTGAATAACTTTGATTTAATCGATAATCAGTTGTCATGCTTAGCTGGGAGGACGAAGGAGGCTCTAGCATAGGGAACAAACTAAGATGACGAGGGGAAAAGATTTAAGGTGAGTTTCTATGTTGATGTTGTGATTTTGTTTGAAATACCTTCGTGCTTGTCATAAGTTGTCCTAAACCATGATTGTGTATAAAATTGATGATTAGGTATGCTATGGATGCATGACCTTGTAAAAATAAGTGAATACTTGTGAGAATGATTGTTGATTGTTTGGTGGCTACCAAATTGTGTTTAAATATTTAGCGTACTGTGTGTTTGTAAATATCACCTTGCTTTGGTGAAATGCATGTTTATTATATTAATGAAGTATGGAGGAATTCTACCTTGACGAGGTAGATGGAGATAGGAATATTTGGCGCATTGGAGGAATGGGCGGATTGAAATGGGAATTCGATGAAGTAAGACAACATCATGGGAATAATTAGTTAATGGTATGCTAGAATAAAACTGTGACAATAATGATAAACTGGTCCTTAGGGGTAACACCATGACAGCAATTTGTAGGAGAAATAGAGAAACATCGTGAGGGCAGTCTGCAACCTTTGTGGGGTAACACCATGACGATGACATTCAGGTCTTTTGGGGAAACACCATAAAAGAGGTTATAAGGTGTAAGACCATAGCTCAGTTATGGTAAACAATGTAGTCCCTTAGGATAGTAAACATAGGGTAATCTACAATGACGTAAATTATGGGGTTGCACATGTGAAGCCACAAATCAGTATACCGGGAGATCCGCCAAGGTATAAAGTAGAAGTCGCGATGTGACATGTGCGACAAATCACAAGATAGAATGAACTTGGTGCATTTGAGAATTAGATTAACGGGATTATAAGAGAAGTCGCCAAAGTTGATGATAGGTGGACTAAAAAAAGTATCTCAACCCGATTAGGTGTGAAAGAAGGGAGAGGCTCCTTAGATAAGGAGGCAAATGTAATGTACATCAATAAGAATCCATCAAGGTAGCCACGAATCCTACATTGCTTAAGCTGATATAGGCTTAATTTGTAAATAGACAAAGATGTAGTTGGAAGATTTGGTAGACTGACAAGAGTCTTCATAGAAGATTTGGTAGATTTGGTAGACGATCAATAAAGTCTTCCAAAGAATAGTGAAAAGTGCAAATTCACCAGGACTGAGAAACACAGTGAAGATCTTGTTGATCTACGAAGGGTGGAAACCTTCGTGAAATACCTGTGGAAGTGAGGTTACTATGGGGTTACATTGTGGGGCCCTAGATCACCAAGGAAAATAAGGTAAGGAAGATGTTCTGTTCTAGTAAAGACTCTCATTTATGGCAAATACTTAGGTAAATGCCAATAGTCGCCAGCTAGAAGTAGTGAATACGAGTATCAGGGATGTGGAACAATGATAAATGAGAGAAAGAATATGTTGTTTACAGTGATGCGTTAATCAGTGGCTTAGGTTTTCTACTAGTGCAGGATAAAAAATTTATAGCTTATGCTTCTCGATAACTGAAACCACACGAGAGAAATTACTTGACTCACAATTTAGAACTAGCCACGATTGTTTTTGCTTTAAAAATCTGGTGACATTACCTGTGCGATGAGAGATGTATTTTTTTATCAATCACAAACGCCTAAAATATTTGATGACTTGAAAAGAATTGAATCTGAGACAAAACAGATGGGTCGAACTACTAAAAGATTATGATATGGTAGTTGATTTTCACTCGGGCAAAGCTAATGTTGTAGCTGACCCATTAAGTCTAAAATATCTATTTGCACAGAAAACGTTTAATGCTCAGTTCACCTTAAATCATGGTGACCTGTTTTAGTCGGATTGAAAGCTAGACTGTTGTTTCTTAAGAAAATCTTAAAGTTGCAAAATGATGACCCTAAATTTCTAGCTAAACTATAACTGATTTAGAATGACCAATCCACTGAATTTAATGTTGGTAACGATGGTAACTTATACTTTCACAATTGACTATGCATTTCGAATGATCCGAAATTGAAATGAGACATTTTATATGATGCTCACAATAGTGCATGCTTAGTTGATCCGGGTAGTACAAAAATGTTCTGTGACTTGAAATAGATATATTGGTGGTCAAGAATGAACCGGGAAATTTCTAAATTTGTAGCTAAATTTCTGGTATGTCTTCAGGTGAAAGTCGAACATCAAGTTCCGTCTTGGTTACTACAGATTATTATGATTCCTGAATGGAAATAGGATAGAGTCATGATGGATTTTGTATCTGGACTACCTTTGATGCCTAGGAAAATAGACTCAATCTAGGTTTTTGTTGATATATTGACGAAATCAACTCATTTTATTTTGGTCAGAACAAACTGCTCGCCTGAAAAACTAGCTGAGTTGTTGTATGTATCCGAGATTGTCAGATTGCATGGAGTACCATTGTAGTTAGGCCCTGTACTACACATGCCCGTGTCCCTAACCCGTGTAACCCTCTAACTTTTAAAGCATAAAGAAATTGAAGTCACACGGCCAAGTCACACGCTCGTGTGCTAGGCCATGTCGTGAATTTTAATTTTTGAAATTTAGGTGCAATTTTCACACGACCTTGTAACACGCCCGTATCCAAGGCCGTGTCAACCACACGGCTGAGACACACGCTCGTGTCTCTGCCCGTGTGCCCAATTCTGAGCACTCTGTTTCTAAAAATTTACTGTGCAGGGGACACACAACCTAACCACATGCCGATGTTACCAGGCCATGTGTCACACACGGTCTAGATACACACCCGTTTGTCTGTCTGTGTGGACAAAAATAAGCCATTTCTAGCTTCATTTCTCACCTAAAATTTCACCCAAGACCTGTATCTGAAACACACAACCAATACCAACCATTTCAAGCATTTAAGTCAGGCAATTTCCATCATTCAACATAGCATACCATTACATGCATGTGTGTTTACAATCTTACCTTGAATTAACTAGGCAATAACATCCTTTGTTCACATATACTTAACATTACACATGTATATATATCATGATAACCTACTTAGTAATACCAAAATGAACCATTATTAGCCATTCCAATGGCTAGGTTACAAAACATCATTATCAAGCTACCAATGGTCATGTTGTCCTATACATGCCATTTTAACAAAATGATTTTACTAAATATACCCAAAATGACTAGTTGATAGTGTGACGATGCTCCAGTGATCTCTAACCCTCACGAGCTTTTGAGCACTATAAAATAGGGGAAAAATAAAATGGAGTAAGCATTACATGCTTAGTAAGTTCGTATAACGTAAACTAAACTTACCAGTCCTGTTTATTAAATCTAAGCATACAATATCAAGTTTTCCATCCATTTGGCTAAATTGCCTAAACACATGCATGCAATCAAACATGTTAGTCACAATGTTTACATATACATCAAGTAAGAATAGATGAGCTCATCATGTGACACTCTTTCAAAACATTATCATCTCATTTCAAAATCCTCATGCCATGTTAGGGGTTCTATGTCCGTTGAATCATTGATATTTCAATGGATGCTCACTAGTACACTCGAGGTGTACAATTCAATAATCCATCAATTCTTATTCAAAGGTACCTCTTAGGGAACTTAACCCAGGAACACACTCTCGAGTCACATATCGTATAACAGGATTACCAGTCCAGGCTAAATCCTATAAATAACATGTGCTCAGAGAGCTCAAATAGGATTATCAGTCCAAGCTAAACCCTAATCGTAACGTATGCTCGAGAGGTATTATATCAAAATTACTCGTCCGAGCTAAATCCTTCCTATAACAAGGTTAATGGGAATTCTCATTCGAGCTAAATCCCGTCCACAACAAATGTAGGACCTTATTAGTTTCGGGAAAGCGCATAAAATCATCGAAATTCAATAATCAATATTCAATCGGGACTTACCCCTTTTTCACCATATCAAACATGTATTAAAATTTTCATTATAGCATTCAAGTAATGTACATCAATATACGTCACATTCCATACAACACAACATTCAATTAAACATATTTACATGCCTAATTAAGTTACACAAACTTACCTCGACACTTGTTCGCGTTAGAAATCTACTAATCCGAAACAATTTTTTTTCTTCGATCTAACCTCGAATTAGTGTTGTCCGAATCAATATAAATGAGTTCAACCATAAATTTCACTCATTTCATATTTAAATGGACTCAATTTACGTCCTAGGATAAATTACCATTTTACCCCTAACTTTTCTATAAATTTCAATTTCATCCCTAGGCTTGGAAAATGAAACTTGTGCAATTTACTCCCTATTCCAAGCCTATCCAAAATCTCATTTCAAATTTTCTAGCACATGTATTCATAAAAATTTAGAATTTTTCATCAAATTTCACAAGTTTACATTTTAGTCCCTAAATCATGTTTCCATCAAAAATCACTTTGTAAAAGTTTTTTTTATCTACCAACAACCGTTCATTTTCTACCATAAATTTCTAATTTTCAGCATATACATCCTTGACCCATTTTTCAAACTTTCATAACTCTTCAAATTAATCCCTCAAATAGAGATATTAAGTTATCCCTATTTCAAAAATATCAAAATTACTAAAAACGGGACAAGAAAACTTAGCCAATTAAGCCTTGAAAGTTACCACTCTCTCTCCTAGGGCTTTCATAGAATATTTAGGTTGAAGATGACAAAAATAAGATGATATTTTCTTTTCATCTATTAATTAGTTAAGTATTTAACAATTTTCAATTTAGTCCTTAACTTTTTTCTATATTTCCATAGATGAGTCATCGAAGAAAATTTACATACTTCTTTAATGGTCTAATTATCGTATAAGGACCTTTAGATTTGAATCCCATAGTTATTTAATCCTTATAGCTACTAGAATTCAACTTTCGCATTTTATGCGATTTAGTCCTTCTCGTAATTAAACACTTAATCTATAAAATTTTCATACGACATGCCTATTATAATACGGACCATATAATGAAATAAAAATAAACCTTATTTTTGGATCAAATTTGTGGTCCCGAAACCACTGTTCTGATTTCATTAAAAAATGGGTTGTTACATAAATGGTCAAAGTGCGAATATTTATAAGGTAATTAGACCATAATGAAAGATAATGGATGGTTAAGGGCTATTGTTTAAGAAAATTAAAAGTTTGACTTAAGGTTAATTTGGTAAGTAGGTAAATGTTTTAACATAAATAAAAGAAACCAAAATTATCATCTTCTTCATATCATCATTCTTTGATCGTAAAACCATTGAACAGAGCTTGAAGAGTTTGGTTCATTTTCTCCCTTGCATGTAAGTGTTTTCTTAGTCGATTTTTTTGTAAATTTTATGTTTTTGATATTGCAAGGACTATTTTGAAATGCTGTCAAATTTTTGAAAAGTTACCATTGATGTTTTTGAATGTTAATGGTTGAGTTTGAAGCTTGATGTTGAAATATGACTATTTTGTAAAATGAATTTGAATATTTTGAGCTCAAGGACTAAAATGATAATATATTGAATTTGGAATGACTTTTATGTAAATTTAAGTACTAGTGACCTGTAAAAGGATGGAAATGAATTCGACATCATGATTTGGGGTTAATTGTGAAAAACAAGCTTTTTTCGATTTTAAGGACTAAATTGAATAAAATATAAAACTTTAGGGAAATTGTAAAAAATGTTAATAATAGGTTATATGCATTAAGTTACATGTTATAAGGTAATTGAGACTAATAAATTGAAATAACTAATTGTATAGATCAGGAATCGGTAGATAATCGAGGAAAAGAGGAAATTGTAGACTAGTATTTGATACTCCTATCTGTGATGTTTACCTTGATATGTTCATACAGTATAGTCTTGTGTATTTTGTAATGTTTCTATTGAATTTTGTATTTTGGAAATGTTGTATGTTAATTGAAATATTGCAATTGGTACAAGGTGAGAAAATGGATTGAATTGGAAATTGTTATACCGATATATCGAGCACGAATAAACATAGAATAGGATACAATTGGAATGCCAATAGGTTATTTTACGCATTATATGAGATTGATATGAGTTGAGATGATGGCAGATGATATGTTATTATACATAGAAGATACCAGAATCCAACATCTATTGCAGATTATCGAGTTATATTTACAGTGATTCATACGTGTTTCTAGGGCAGGATGTGAAGCCTATGAGCATGGCAATTGGTGCCCAGAATTTTTTTTGGGAGGGGTGTTAGCCTTCAGGCTAGGCACTCAATGTTCAAGTGTGTTCTTGATTGGATTTGCTCGGTTTAGCATTTTGGCATGTTTTGGGTGGATAACTGCGTATCTGTATCTGTTCATATTAGTTAATCAAGTTGTATCATGATTATTAAATGATGTAATGACTAGAACTGATATATGGTGATTAGGTCTTAACGAATGAGTTGAAAGAAGTGTTTTTGGTTATGGATATTATAGCATGAATTGGTATTGAATCAACTTGTATAATTGGATGGTTATATGAATTATATGTGGTGAGCTCACCTTTTGACATGGTTGTGGTGACAAGGTTAAATGTTAGTAAATTATTTTGTTATTTAAACTTTAATTATAAGGTATGTTATATCGTTTTCGACCTATGAACTTACTAAGCTCAATTTGGTCTCCTGTTGTCCTGTAATTATAGTATTATGGAACCCAACGATTGGATCAACTTGAAGATCACATCATCCAACCATCTTTTGGTAGACATTGAAAATGTTTTATTTTGGTTATGTGGCATGTAATAGGAGTAAATTGTATATGTACTTATGAATTTGTAAAATATGTATGTTTTGTACTTGTACAAATGATGTAGGCTTGTTAGAAAAATGGTATGTTTGCTTATGATTTAATATGGTACTCTTAATATGGGATTGTGCTTGTTATATGATAGAACGAGATGAGTATTTGATAAGTAACAATTTGTTATTGAATGCATTGTAGATGAAATCTTAGTTGAAGCATATGTCATAATGGTTTGATCTTCGATTAGAGGTTATAGAAATCCTATACATAAGAGTTCTTTTGATGGCAAATGTATTGGTGAATTTACCTTTGTATATGGCTGATATTTTGTGATTCATAAGGTATTTACTTAGCTATACTCAAACTTGTGTGAAATAGGAAACACTTTGGTATTGAATGTTGTTTGTGATGGTGCTTTATGACATATTGCTTAGCCACATAAGATGGTGTTTTGATTTGTGTTTTGGTATGATTTTGGTGTTTTTTGAATAGGGTTATTGAATGGTATAAAGCATGCTTGTGGAATAAATGAATATAAGGATTTAAAGCTTGATTTGTAAGGTACATGTGGTATACACGGTTTGACACACGATTGTGTGCCACACATGGGCATGTGGTAGAGCCGTATGGTCATTAGGTTTTTTGAGATGATTGATGTACACAATCTCAGTAAGTTACACAGCCTGGATACATGGTTGTGTGCCTCCATCTTACACAACATCAGTGTATTACATGGTCCAAGACACGTCTGTGTGACTTCTGTTAGAAATTTTGCATTTTGGTCCACTTGTCTTCAGTTTGTTACATGGCCTGGCGACACGATCGTGTGACCTTGTTATAAATGGCTTCAATTTTTTGCATGACTTAAGTACACAACCATGTTATCTCGCTTCACACGACATTAGCCTATCACACGGTCGTTTGACCCTTGTTTTGCCTTTTTACCTATCCTTTTGTAAAAGTTTCAAACTAGTCCTAAATTGATTCCAAGTTGGTTTCAGAGCTTTATAAGCTCGATTTAGACTCGATTTTGGTTGTAAAAAATATTCTATCAATATTATTGAAAGCTTTGTTGTTTGGTTGAATAATTAAGTGGAATTCATAGGCGATCATTGTTAACAAGTAAAATAACATCTTATAGCTCGAGTCTAGCAACTGACCCGGTATGGGGTGTTACACTTCCTTTGAAATGACCCAAACTCGACCCGATAAACCTATAAAAATATCTTTTAGTAAAGTATGTGAGTACAAACCTTCAGAATCTCAAGCGTTACTGGTCTTAATTAAAACTTAGTTCTACTTGTACAAATTTCAATCGACTACAACTGATCAACTTTAAAAATATTTAGTTATGATGAAGAAATCTTACTAGCAAACATTAAGAATTTAGTACGACTACGACCAAATTGAGGCCTTGGCCTAATATAGTTGTCCCGTGAAAAAGGTTTCTATAAAAATGTATCAACTCAGACTGGATCTCACTATCAAGCTTATTCTGTATGCATAGTGCCCAATACGCCACTCCTTCGGCGCAGTCCTGGCATTGTCCCTCTAGGCTAAGACCCTAAAACCCATATAAAACATGACATAGAGGTAAGTTCGAAAGAACTTAGTGAGCCAACACTCATTTACTTGAATCATACTTGTGTGTTACATTCGATGTTTCAATTATTGTCTCGTTGTCCTTATTCTTCACATTACTTTTAATGATAACTTCCTCAGTTGCCATTCTTATACTCACATTCATTTCCCTTCCTTAACATAAGGCCATCTTTCCATCTCTTTAGTGTCTTTGAGACTTTACCTACATTCTTCAATCACTAAGTCATGACAACATCAAGTTTCAAAAAGAGACCCATACACAGATGATCAATATTTCCTTTAGAGCATATCATGTTTACATTCATTTCCAGAATATATTTTCATTACTTTATTATATCTCTTTACTTCCCTATCTCTATACAAATCTTAATCATATTAAATACCTTACTGTTTGCATATATGGACAATAAAGGATATGCTAATTACGTAGCATAAAGTCCACTGCAAGAGCGTCCTTCATGGTTCATTATTTGAAAGCCCTTCTAGATTATGCCACAGGGACGACCCATCCTGTGTGCGCCATAAAAACTTTCCATTTAGAATTCGCCATAGAGGTTATTTCTTTGCAATCTGCCGTAAGGGCATTTGCTTCATACATTGCTATTAAGACTTTAATTTCAAATATTGCCTTTCATACCATTTTCTACAGAGTCCTCCAAATATTCCATTCTTCTAGAGTTCATCGTACATTCTATTTCTTTCATTCATGGTTCGCCACAGAAGCGTTCCTTTCAAATGGTTGCCACAAGGACCATTGTTTTAGAAAATTCCACGAAGGCTCCCATTTCAAATACGACACAAAGGCTTCCATTTTAGATATGCTACAAAGGCTTCATTCAAGATACACCATAAAGGCTTCCATTTTATAGATTACCACAAAGGTTTCCATTTCTCCAGCGTCTTCACAATAGGGATTCGCTTGGACTCACATTACGTGAGCTTTGCCCCCCATCGTCTAGGGTCACACAAAAACTCTATTCAATAATAACCTTCTTTTAGTTCTTCCCATATGATGCCTTAACCTACCAATTATTGTCTTATAGGATATGGTATTTCCATATGACATCATAGCCCACCAGCTATGGTCTTACACAAATTAGTGCCATGGACTTTTCCTTTCAGAGGATTGTGTTTAAAGTCTCGACAGACTCCTTTAGACAACTCCATGTAGACAGGCACAGACTCATCATACATTAACTCGTACAAGACATACATGTTCTTGTTTTTTCCAAACACACATACACTTTTCAATCTTTCAGATACAAGCATCATTTAACCTCAGATTCCTATTACACATTTAGACCATCAGATTTCATGAAATCCATACACACAAGTCTACAAAATCTTGCATTTCTCATCAGAATCACCATATCGTACTTTTCTAGACTGAATCTAATATTTTATCTTTTTTTGTTAAAGTTTCTAGAATGCATAACACACATACAAGAGTCATCTTAAGGACTCACCTGGCTTTTGCCTTCTATAGCTTCAAGCTCTACACTTCTATCGAACAATCAAAATAAAATACTTCTACAGGACAAGGAAACTCATCAAGATCTACTCATATACCTATTTTTCCATCATTTCTAACAATAGAAATCCCCTAAAGTCCTTATATCATCCATGTTACCTAGTTAAATAGATTTTCTCTTTCTCAACATAATCTATATGGTCATAAATCTTACCTTGACATGCAGAATTCTCTGGTAGAGATCCGGATCTACAACTTAGCTTAAGTGAAAGAAGAGATTACCCTAGGTTCCTTTAGATATAAACAAAGATACTTCTTAAAGAAGGAAGAGGGAAAACTCCACTTTTTCCTTACATGATTATCTAGACATACAACCTTTGTCCCTATGGAAACTTGGCACGCATCATAATTCTATTCAGTCTGTCGTAGGTGGTTTACAGCTGTAGAGAAACATGTACAAAAATCTAACATTATATATAAATATATATTTGAGGTCCAAACCATCATTCGTTCCTAATCATCACATTAGGACATAACCAGGACCATAACTAACCAACTTGCCGCATAATACTTTCCAGCGATAACCCAATTACCTGAAATTTCTTAATATATTACTAAGCTCCTTCTCTTAACAAATCATCCTTTCTAAAATAATCCTTCAAAATAATCCAACGCCTATTATGCACCCACTTTTACACACCAAGGGCATCGTTTGGGCAGATAACACTACACCACTCAGAGTACTACTTGGTTTACCCACCAATTTCAAAACTCGCCAAAACTAGGTCTTACAACCTTGCTTCCACAAATTCTAGAGCCGATTTATTTAAGTAGACCTTGTTCGATTCTTCTCACTCAAGTTGTCAAGTATCCACAACATGTGTTATATCTCAGCCATCAATAAATAAAATGTGATTCTACTCACTCAAGCTGTAGAGAATTCAAAACACATGTTGGATCTCAGCCATCGCTAAATAATGATCCGAGGTTACTCACTCAAGATGTCGAGAATCTACAATTTATGGCAGATCTCAGCCATCACAGATCGCTATAAAATAATTCACTGCTGCTCACCCAAGCTGTCGAGAATCCACAATTTATATTGGATATCAGCCATCGAATAAATCTCTAATCACGATTCCCATTTTTTTCAATTATAGAACCCTAATGACTTTCCATTCGTATCTAAACCATTTCTTAAATTCATACAAGTTCTTTTACCAATTTTGTATCATTTAAAAATTGTATAAACATAGTTCATATTTCGAATAACAATTCTCTATACATTTTAAACTTGCAACATCATCATATACATGCTATCCAACCACATACCATTCCCACACTCATTCAATAACATGAATCTTTTAATATTTATCAAGTATCCATATTTTACGATTTATTCCATTTGATGTCAAAAGTCATTAAATCTACAATTATATTTATAATTAATATAAATACAAACACACAATTTAAGTATGATAAGAAAATACAGTAAGTTTCATACGAACTTTTCTGGAAAATAACAACCATAAAGTGTTAGGGACTAATCTGTAATTTCTTTTATTTCTCGATTAATTTCCAAGTGATTTAATTTCAAATCTATAATAATTCATTACAATTTATCAATTCTAGCATCCTTATAACATCATAGTACATGCGTATAACAACTTAATTTCATTTTACACAATTTCCTTAAAGTTTCACATTTTATTCAATTTAATCTATAAAACTGAAATAACTATATCTTTTGAATTCAAGCTTTGTTTTACAATCCAATTTCAATTCCAGCCTCGCACAAACCCTTTAATTTAATAATTAAAGAAATTTCTTACCAATTTTGAAATATTTTTATTTTAGTCCTTATACAAAAAATTAATAATTTTTACTTTTCAAATTAATCTTTTTTTTCATATCTAAACATCATATCTAACCAAATAATACTAATTCAATCAAACAGTCATCAATGGTAATGTCTAGAAATTGTAACAATTTTGAAAACAAATATACGAGTTAGCTAGACCTAGTTGCAACGATCTCAAAAATATAAAAATCATGAAAAACGAGCTTGAAAAAGCTTACAATGCAAAGAAATAAGCTTGGATGAATATTGAGTATTCAAACGTGGAGTTTTTGGCTTTTCTTTCATGCAAATTTTGGTGGCGAACTAAAGAGATGATGATGTTTTACTTATTCTATTTTTTTAAAAAAATTACTATTTACCAAATTAACCTTAGTCAACACCTAATTAATTCATCAACACATAGGTAAATCGTCAATGCCAATTTATCATGGTCTAAATACCATATAAGTTCTCCTACATTAACTAAATAAGCTACTTATTTAATAAAATCAATAGTAACTAACTTTTTCCACTTTTACGATTTAGTCATTTTTCCTTAATTACCAAAATTACCAAACCAAACTTCAATGCACTTATACAACAACTTTGTAAACAATTAATAAAAATATTTACAACTGACTTTTGGTACGCACCACTTATACCTTGACTAACTAAATAATTAATAAAATCTAATCAAAATTCACCATAATATTATATTTAATTCATAATTATTAATTACTAATGTCTAAGAACTCACTCGTCAAAATCGTGATCCCGAAATTATTGTTTCTAACACCACTGAAAAACAGGTTGTTATAAAAATGGTTCAACATCTAACACGCGTAATCGTTTCTTCAAAATCCCCCCCAAAAAAATCACACTAAAAAATGATTTACAATGATGAATGCCAAAGATTAAAGAGAGTCTTTCCATTTTCTAGCCCCTAATCAGTAAAATCTATTAAATGATATCAGACATGACGATATGGAAAAATATATCCATTTCAAATGCCATATCTAGCATCAGCAAGATAATATTTACCTACAATTTTACAAAACATAATTATTACTAATAAATTATGAGCTTAATTACACTATTTTGTATAATTAATGCTAATTGTTGCCTTCTGGAATTCTCAATCCTTTTAGGCGTGCAAGTGCATCACATAAAATACGAGAATCTTATGGACTACCTTCCCAACCAGCTAAAACATAGGAAAATTTCAAATCAAATGTAATGGCAACCAAATACATTTTATGTCATTCCCCCATTTACGGCTACGAAAACATCCTTGAATGTTAAGTGGAACAGATGCACGAACACGAGTCCCATCTAATGCTCTAATGCAATCTTTAAAATAAGGATAAAACCTTGGATTGTTTCTGAAGTAATCTAATGACTGGTTCATGCAATTTCAAAATAGCTCTCAATACGACACTAAAGTAATGGTGAATTGTCCCAATTGATCTATAATGTCTTGATCAAATCACTCAAAACCTTACATTATGACTAATTATATGTAAAAATATAAGCACTTTCTCCCTGATGTTCACTGATCTAGTTAATTGTAAGAAATTGTCCCCAGTAAGAATGTCACGCAGTTTTTTTTTTATAATAAAAAAGCAATTAGTCTCAGCCTTATTACATCAATACAAAGCTAGTCACCTCTATATAATATACTATTAATATAATTTTCTCTTTCATAATCTCGATTCACACAAGGGTGACAAGCAAATTGCTTCCTAGTTTTTAATCTTTTAATCCAAATAGCCTCAAAAACTAAAACTGAAGCCACAGCCCCCAACAATTGCATTATGATATTTATTATGGTCTATCTATACAAAAATAATGCCACACAAATATTTGATTATTACAAAAAAGAAATGTAATCACACCCCTCCGTCTCCATTGATATCACTTTTAAAGAGGAAAAACAAAACATGGTACCAACAAACAAGTATTGAGCTCATAGAATGAATTCAAACAATTTTTAAATTCTCTTTTATATCAATATGGATAGTGATAATTAACTCAACTTCTAGCCTTCAATATGTACTTATTGTCACACCCCAAAAACGACAGACCTAAAAGGACGAGTGAAGTATACATGTTAGTTGTTTTGGTGCAATATGGTAGCATAATCCGCCATCTTCCTGACTTGCTTACGAGTTAGAATATTGATGCATACTAGCATTAAAGTATTCACCCATTAGCGGTACCTAAGGATTTAATTACAGAGTATCTTCAAGTGAAGAAAGAATACACTCAAAAAAGAGTAAGCTTAAGGAAGAGTACGCCTTAGAGTTTTGGCTGAGCATGAAGAGCCTACCAAGTGCAATGAGAAAGCTATAAGAGACTTAATTGTCATTAAGACCACTCCATATGAGAGTCATCGCCAAGGTATAAAAGGCTCGGTTTGTAAGAACACTGTTTAAGTTGGTTCCTATAACAGAATTAGTTAGGAGTCAATTGGATTAATTTGACCCTCCCCATGTCTGGCCAAACAGTAACATAGATCTTCACTGGATTATATTTTAATTTTCCCTGGATTTTTTAAAGAGATCAGGGGAAATTTCAGTAAGCATCGTCACTTGTCAAAATCCACAAAAAGAAGCCTGGGAGTAAATATATAGAGTGAAATGGGCATTTCAAATGGTTTTTCCTTTCTGCTCGACGTCTTAATCCTTCTTTCTAACCTAAATGTTCTCTTATTCTTCGTTAAGTTAGAGTTAAGATTTCGTTTAATCAGTGGATGATTCAACCTTTTAGTAAATCTTATAGTTTTGTATGCTACGATTGTTGAAGAGTAAGGATGTTAAAATATGTAAAAAACAATAGGATGTGAGGAAGGCCCTACATGGGGGTCGTATGCAGTTGAAATGTTAGTAAACTATCTGTAATGAGGATTTTTGTAACACCCTAAAATAAGCCTAGGAATTTTAGGGGTATTTTAGGAATTTTAGCCTTCGAATGTTTAGAATTTTGTGACATGGCATATCAGTAATGTTTTCAATTATGGTTTTTAGAAAATTAAATCAACTTTTGAAAAATAAGTTTTAAATAGTTTTAATTTTGAAAATAGGACTAATTTTCAAAAGATTCAAAATTATGAGTTTTTATGAAGCAATTAAACCAAATTTTAAAAACTAACTTATTTCATCCTTCCGAGCTACAATTTTTCACATCAACTTTTCCCCAAAACTAGTGTTGTTGTCCCTTGATTCTCTCTTATTATTTCAATAAATTTTGAACTCAAATTCTTAATCCTCTTCGATTTCTATCACCCTTGAACCTTAAACCTCTGTAAAAGACCAAGAAAAATCAAGTTTTAAACCTCCATTATCAAGCTTTTGGGTTTTTCAGGTTTATGATCATACACTCGATTTTTCATCAACTAAGGTAATGATTCATCTTCCTATTATTTTAAATGTTATTTAGTCTTTAAAATCAAGTTTTTAGCCATTAAATTGCATGTTTTAAATAAAAGTCGAAAATTAGGTCATGAATGGTGGATTTCAAGATTTTGCATAAAAAAGTGGTTCCAAAGTATTTTTCAACTTTTTTTAACATGATTAGAAGGTTTCTAAACTTACTTTGAAGTTTTGTTAAAGATTTCTTGAGTTTTAAGTACTTTTATGAAAATAGCCATAAAACATGTTGAAAAAGTCGATACTGTGAATTGAGTATTTTATTGTAGTTTAAAGGTTAGGAATTAGTCGTAGGTTAATTATAAGATGGATGAAATTGGTTTTAGGTGAAAAGATTGAGTATGGATCGAGATATTTGAGTTTTAAGTTGACTATGCTAAAGGTTTCGATTACATGAAAATTTAGTTAGGCTTAAGTTTTGTATGCTTGTAATGAGTCCTTGGCTGATTTTTGGATGTATTGTTGTGTGAATTTTTTGTTGTGTGAATTTTTTGTGTTGAAGTTTCACATTTGATAGAACCTTCTATGGGTAGAGATAAAGGAAAGGAAAAACTAGTTTGAGCTTTCAACTTTTCCGCGAAAGCATAATTAGTGAGTGTTTGGGATAATTACTTGTGGACATGATTCAATGCAATATTTGGGAATTTAGTAGTAGCTTAAACCCCTAATCTAAATTTTGAGTGTAAGCTTTCTCATATCTATGTTATCTTGTGAATAAAGTGCTTATGTGTGTGTAAACATGTGAATTGAGATGAGATGTTATAACATGTGATATATGGTTATGATAACTATTCAGAAAGTGAAAATATGTACGCGTTATGTATATGCCAAATGTTAGTGATAGTGTTTTGCTAAATATGCAAATATGCAATGATTGTGAACGGATAATCAGTAGGTGATATGTGTTCGATTTCGGATATTTTAGCCTTGTGATATTGAAACTATTGGATATAGTTGGCATGCCATAGGATTGTGAGTACTCACCTATATGTACAGCTATTTTGGGCGTTGAGGCCCTGGGACATGTTGGAGGGATAAGGGAATGTGAGCTAAGCTCTATTCAACGGGAAATGTGAGGGGAAATATGGTCATTCAATCTACAATTTCCCGGATGTCTTTTACCACAGTATTTACATTCAGGTTTCTCAGATCGGACATTCCCGACACTTGTAACAGAAGTAGCAGGAGCTCTAAAATTCAAATACGATGTAGCTCGATCTCGATTCGAATGTCCTACCTTAGCCTTTGAACGGCTATGATCATCTCAGAATTTCTTTGACATAGACTGAAATGATCTACTCGAAGATCTCTTTCTAACATCTCTAGCTTCAGAATCAGCTTTTCTTTTCTCTTTACTTAATTCTTCAGCTTTACAAGCTCGCTCAACGAGCACTGCCATTTCTTTAATCTCTAAAATCCCAACTAACAAACGGATATCTTCATTTAGTCCATCTTCAAACCTTTTGCACATTAATGCTTTATTTGATACACATTCTCGAGCATACTGGCTCAATCTCACAAATTCACATTCGTATTCAGTAACAGACATACGACCTTGTTTAAACTCGAGAAACTCTTTACGTTTCTGATCGATAAATCTCTGACTAATGTATTTCTTCCGAAATTCAGCTTGAAAGAAATCCCAGGTAACCCATTCACTCGAAACCACAGATATTAAAGTTTTCCACCAATGGTACACCGTATATCTCAGAAGTGAAACGACACATTTTACACATTCCTCGGGATTCAGAGACATTTCATCAAACACTCGTATTGTATTCTCTAACTAGAATTCGGCTATTTCAGCATCATCATTGTTGTAGCTCGGAACTCTTCAGCCCCATACATTCTAATCTTATCAACTGGTGGACTACTTAACTGAACCGGATTCATTGAGGGCATAACGGGAATTTAAGAAGGTTTAACCGGGGGTGGAGGTTGTTATACAGCGGATTGGTTCTAATGTATTGGGTGAACCAATCATTTATCATCTGCTACAAGGCTTGTTTAGCCTCACCATCACGGCTACTTGTAGCTGGTCGAGAATCAGCTTGCACCGTCCCTTGCGCGGGGGCAGGTGCATTTCTTTCTACATCGTCAGCTACAGCTCTATTGGGATCTATTTGCTATATAAAAGCACATTTCAATGTCAGGATTCATCACACTATCGCAGTTTCAGATATATGGCATGTATAGCTAGACTCATATACACTATGGTAGTCCTAGAACTGACTAAACCATAGCTCTGATACCAACAAAATACAACACTCCTATCCCCTAACCGTTGTCGGAATAGGTAAGGGGCATTACCAGACAGACAGAACATTACAGGTCAATACAGAATCACAAATATCACATAATATTAATGCATAACCAAATCAACAATTCATCCCTTATGGAGGTCTCCAAGACTTAAGACATACTTTTAGAAAAGGTCGGGACTAAACCGAACACATTCTGAATTTTCAGAACTTAGAAAAAATTTTCAATTCTGTTGAGGTCACACGCTCGTATGACCATGCCGTGTGCCTTACAGGGGCACTAGACACGCCCATGTGATCCAGCCGTGCCAAAACAGAGTATATATACTGAATTTTACACACGACCAATAGACACGGCCGTGTGCCATGCCCGTGTAATACTTAGCTGGCTACTGACTTAAGCCCACGGTCATATGACACACCCATGTGTCTTAATCGTGTGATCTTAAGAGGTTACTACTTTGCATACACGGCCATGAGGCACGTCCATGTTCCCTGACTGTGTGGCACAATACAGGCTTGGTTTAAGCCAATTTGCCACCCCTTTTTGGGTCATTCCTACAAGCAATATTAAACAACATTTATACCAAACTTTTTTGGAAATTCCATGTTCAAAACATGCTTCATAATAACTAAATCATCATCATTCAATAACCTATTCAAATCCATAACAAAACACATTAAAATCTTATTACGACAACATGCCAAAATGCTCAATTCATAGCTCACTTATGACACTTTCTAACTCATACTTAAACTTACCATTTCCTCAACTTGGGTATTTCAAAATGACCACCACATACAAGGCTATATAACCATTACAAGCATACACAATTTGGCATCACAATCCAATTATCAAAACTATGCACAAACATATCATTTGCTAGCCAACTCTCAAGGCATAACATATTTACATGTCAAAGCTTAAATACATAAACATTCTAGCCTATACATGCCATACTTCAAAAATTTACACTTTCAAAAGTACCAAAATGTGTAACACCCCAAACCTGGCCTAGACGTTATGACCGGATCCGACGTGCCACATCAAAAACGTTAAAAACATTTTTCCATTCTAAGTTCAGAAAATCGTACTTGATGTTCAAAGGATTAATTCATTAAGGGTTTAAAGTGAATGGAAGCTGTGCACCAGGTAGGAAACCGGAAAAGAGGAGGTGAGTCCATCGGACTGCTTAAGTACCAAGCTCTCTCGGATCCAATCCTAGACATGCACACCGCCATTGCCACACTCTAACATCGCGTATATTTTTGGGTTACCATCGTAATTATGTCTATTTTAGAAAAAAACATATTTAAATTTGGAAAACGTTATCATAGCAGAAGCCTTGTTTGTAATCGTGTTACTTTGAAATCAGTTCATGTTTTTGGAAAACGAACCCTAGTTCTAGCCCATTTTGATAGTTAATATAATTTAATATCATCATGATAAGTTATAAATCAAA
The DNA here is from genome assembly GCA_025698465.1 of Gossypium longicalyx. Taxonomy (NCBI): domain Eukaryota; kingdom Viridiplantae; phylum Streptophyta; class Magnoliopsida; order Malvales; family Malvaceae; genus Gossypium; species Gossypium longicalyx. Next base: position 53,844,076 of record CM046995.1, read on the forward strand.
ACAAAAAAAAAATAATCATAAGCGACCTTATTACATAACAAAACCCAAATCATCAAAGTAAAGAAAATTAAAGTCCAAATCACCAGAAGAAATCCATATTGCAGAACGAGTGGCCACTCCGAATCCCTCGCGGCTCCAAGCCCACTATGGTTGGGGATTACCTGCATGGATGAAAATAGGGGATGAGTTTGGGGAAACTCAGTGTGTAAAATTAACCCAACCATAGCCCATATCAGTTCGAACCATAGAAACAGAATAAATTGGCCTTAGCCCAGAACATAATACAGAATTAAGCCCATAGGCCCATAACAGATCAGATCAGATATTTCATGTATATGCAAAACCCAACCCATATCCAACCACATGCACCCCCATACCAACCTTTCACCATGTGGGTAGACTACTCGACCCACCCAACCGCTACACGCCACAGAAATATGCAGCATAGCCGCTAATGCGAGCGAATAATATGACAGAGTCACAGATCTGAGATAATCGTGGCAGAACCACCAGAACAGATATATGTGGCAGCGCCACCAGATCAGATAATTGTGGCATAGCCACCAGGACGCTTCCTTCATAATATAACCCATGTCCCCATGCAACAAATATTCATTCATGGCATACATCATACAGATTTAAATCAACATGCTTTTCAGACAAAATTAACCCTAGGGGCATATTGGTCATTTACACCTAGAGGTATCATGGTAATTTTCCATACATAAGGGTATTGTAGTAATTTAGCTACCTTTAGGGTTTTCATGCATATCCTACCCATTTACGTACTATCAGAATACTTACCGCGCATACTTACCAAATTGAGCCCGTTGGCCCATGAGCCCGATTTTTGGCCCATTAAGCCCAAATTATCAAAATGCACGAAATTGCTCGTACTGCAGTTTATTACCTTCAGAATACCAAACATACAAACCCAACTATCTTACGATCATTCGAACACTCGCAAATTACCAAAATACCAACTTTCCGGCATTTCGGCTTTTCGGCTTTTACCGATCTAGTCTCTGAGAGGGTGTCAGTTACACACCTATTTTATGACGATTCGCTGACAAGATCCACGCAGGAACCGCCTACAATTATAATACTACCACGTTAATCTTACTACCGAAACGAACTACATATTAACTTCTTACCATATTCGGCCAACAACACCTTAGGCCTTAGCATTCCTACCTTTGCCGAAAATAGCGTCTCGATCCAGATCCGTTCGCTCCACTTGTCCAAGCCCTTGATCAACAGCCTCTTAATCACACTATTACCAAAATAATACTATTATCACAACCCCTTAGGGCTACAAGTCCAAAAAAAACGACAACCTCCCTAAACTTTTAGGGGTTCCGGCTTTTCTTAAAATATGAAAGATAGACTAAGTTGGAAAGAATTACCACCGATTCTTTCAGTCAACGTTCCCCCTTAGTTCCTACTTGATTCTGATGCGGTTCTAAGCCCTCAAACGATAACAAAAGTCGAACCTTCAGTGATCTCAGTATTCGGCTATGTCCCTAGGATAGGGTGGGAGTTTCAGCTTTTTGGAAAAGTGTTGAGAAAGATAAAATATGAGGGTTTTTACTTGTGGTATTGTCGACAGAAACCTGGGGTTTAAAGATTGAGAGAATCGGCCAAAGATGATGAGAAAAATAAGAGATTTGGCTAGGGAAAAATCGGTACAAAAGGAGTCAAGTTTTCGGGATTTCGGGATTTGAGGCAATCGGCTATAGTCTTAAAAATAATGGAAGGAAGGTGGTATAGAGTAGGGTGGTTGAAAGATTCGGCTATGGGGAAAAGAAGAAGAAAAGAATAAGTGGATGGAGAGAAGAGAAAAAGAAAAGAAGAGGAGAATAGTTAAGAAACGACACCACTTACCACTAATGCCGAATTTATACTGGTACTAACCCTAGCCGAAATTTTCCCCCCTTAAGCATCCCTTGGCCGACCAACTCTTGCTCCTCAAGAGTCCACCATTCAGCCAAAATAGTTCACCCTAATCAGCTCCTAAATCCTCTCCCTGATCAGCTCCTAAATCCTCTCCCTTATCAGCTCCTAAATCTTCTCCAGATAGACTTTCACTTCAGTTCCACTGCTTACCTTTTCTGTACATAAAAATTAATATCATTTATTTGCTTACCTTGTGACTCGAACCTTAGCCCTGCTTGGTCATCCACATGCCACCTCTAAATCCCCTAAGTAGCGTCACATGCCATCTTACCACCGGCTTCCTTGTGTCCTTTTTTACCCAGTTAATACTTAAAAGCCCAGTTAACCAGAACCCCTTTTTCCCTATGGATTAAAATCACCTAAAATTACTGGATTTTAACCTAAGCTTGGGCCTTTTAGAGGCCCTATACCATAATTAAACCTTCATCAAGCAGATAGAGCACAAAATTTTAAATTTTACCAATCATTTACAGACTTAAAGAAATTTCGTCCTCGAAATTTACCTGATCCAAACAGATGAGGGTATTGCTGCTGCATCGCCTCTTCTGGCTCCCAAGTAGCTTCCTCTCTGTCATGATTACGCCAAAGAACCTTCACTACGGGAACAAATTTCCTTCTTAGAACCTTAACATCTCGATCCAATATTTGTACCGACTCTTCCTCGAATGTCAATTCAGTTTGTACGTCGATTTCTGTGACTGGCACAACATGAGCAGGATCAGAACGGTAACGCCTTAACATGGAGACGTGAAAAATATCGTGAATCCTGTCTAGTTCTGGAGGCAATTCCAACTGATAAGCCACTGGGCCTACTCGCTTCAAAACCCGATAAGGCCCAATGAACCGCGGACTCAACTTGCATTTCTTACCAAACCTCAATATCTTCTTCCAAGGAGAAACCTTTAAAAGACCATATCCCCATCGAGTACTCAATCTCCTTACGCTTCAAATCGCATACGATTTTTGCCTATCGGATGCTTCTTTCAAAGCGGTCCCTAATTATTCGACCTTAGCCTCGATGATCGACCACCAATTCCGGTCCAAGAACTTGTCGCTCCCTAGCTCCGTCCAACAACTAGGGTGTACGACACCTTCGACCATCTGAGGCTTTATACGGTGCCATTTGAATACTACCTGATAAGCGTTATTGTACGCAAATTTCGCCAATGGTAAGTAGTCCTCCCAACTACCTCGAAAGTCAATCACGCATCCCTTAACATGTCCTCCGAGTCCGAATGACCCTTCTCGATCGACCATCGGTTTGGGGATGGAAAGCCGTATTGAAGTTCAATCGCGTCCCCAACGCCTCATGCAACTTTTGCCAAAACCGAGATGTGAATCTGGGATCCCAGTCAGAGATAATCGAAACTGGGACTCCATGAAGCCGCACAATCTCTGCCACATACAGTTTGGCTAACTTTTGAAGCGAAAAGTCAGTACGTACTGGTATGAAATGGGCCGATTTGGTCAACCTATCCACAATCACCCATACCGAGTCTTTCTTCGATGGTGTCAACGGCAACCCACTCACAAAGTCCATGGTTACCGTCTCCCACTTCCAAAGTGGTATCTTCACCGGCTGTAACAGTCTAGAAGGTAATTGATGCTCAGCTTTCACTTGTTGGCATGTCAGACATTTTCCTACAAACTCCGTTACTTCTCGCTTAAGTCCAGGCCACTAGTACAATTCTCGCAAGTCGTGATACAACTTATTCCCTCCAGGATGCATGGCACATAGTCCCCCATGAGCTTCCTTCAATATTGTCTACCTTAGATCAAAGTCCTTCGGAACACAAATTCTTCCTCGGAAACACAGAACTCCATCACCATTTAAACTGAACTCAGAAGTTTCCCCTTCCTTAACTTGTTGAAAATGAGCGACCAAAGACTCATCTTTCAACTGCTTTTCCTTAATCTGGTCCACCCAGGTTGGCCTTACTTGCAATTCAGCCAACAAACTACCATCATCATACAGACTCAAACGAGCAAACATTACTCTTAGATCAGATACTGTTCTACGACTCAAAGCATCGGCTACCACATTAGCCTTTCCTCGGTGATACTTGATTGAACAATCATAATCCTTAAGCAACTCAATCCAACTCCTTTGCCTAAGGTTTAGCTCCTTCTGAGTCAACAAATACTTAAGACTCTTATGGTCTGTGTATATAATACACTTTTCTCCGTACAAGTAATGTCTCTAAATCTTAAGGGAAAAGACCACTGCTGCTAATTCCAAATCATGAGTAGGATAGTTCCCCTCATGACGCTTAAGTTGTCGTGATGCATATGCAACCACCTTACCCTCCTGCATTAGCACGCAGCCCAAACCTACATGTGATGCGTCACTGTACACAGTAAAATCCTTCCCAGACTCCAGCTGAATTAACACAGGTGCTTCAGTCAAAACTTTCTTCAACCTTTCAAAAGCTTCCTGTTGGGACTCAGTCCATACAAGCGGTACCCCTTTCCTTATGAGTTTAGTCAGAGGTGTAGCCAACACTGAAAAACCTTCCACAAACCTTCTGTAGTATCCTGCCAATCCTAGGAAACTCCGTATCTCCGATACTGACCTAGGCGGCTTCCACTCCAAAACTGCTTCAATTTTTCGAGGATCCACCTTAATCCCCTCAGCAGAGACCACATGTCCTAAGAAGTTACCTCCCTCAACCAGAATTCACACTCGCTGAACTTTGCATAAAGTTCCTTCTCCCTTAACACTTGTAACACTATACGGAGATGCTCATCATGCTTTGCTTCCGTTTCAGAATATACCAAAATATCGTCAATAAAGACGACTACGAATTGATCCAGAAATGGTTGAAACACCCGATTCATCAGATCCATAAATGCCGCAGGAGCGTTCGTCAGCCCAAATGGCATAACCAGAAACTCGTAGTGACCATACCGAGTTCTGAATGTCGTCTGATGGATATCTGTCTCCTTGACCCTTAACTGATGATATCCAGATCGAAGGTCAATCTTAGAAAATACAGAAGCCCCATAAGCTGGTCAAACAGATCGTCAATCCTTGGCAGTGGATACTTATTCTTAATTGTCAGTTTGTTCAACTGGCGATAATCAATGCACATCCGCATTGTACCATCCTTCTTCTTCACGAATAACACCGGTGCTCCCCATGGAGACACGCTTGGCCTAATAAAGCCCCTATCCAACAACTCTTGAATTTGTGCCTTTAGCTCCACCAACTCCATCGGTGCCATCCTATATGGTACGATAGACACTGGGGCCGTTCCAGGCAACAAGTCGATTCTAAACTCCACTTCTCGATTTGGAGGAAATCTCAAAAGCTCCTCTGGAAAAACATCTTGAAACTCCTTTACGGTCCTGACCTTTTCCACTGTCAATCCCTTCTCTTCCGACTGGCTTACAAATGCCAAATAGGCCTCACAACCTTTTTGAATCCACTTTTCGGCCCTCAATGCCGACACCACATTAGACAAATAATCCCTTCGCTCGCCTATCATCATAACCTCTTCACCCTCCGTGGTCCTTAACACCATTCGCTTAGTAGCACAATCCAAAGTCGCCCTATGCTTAACAAGCCAGTCCATTCCCAAAATGAGGTCAAACTCTCCGAACGGTAACTCCATCAGATCTCCAGGAAAAACCTTGCCTTGAGTTTCTAAGGGTACATTCCTATACAGTTTGTCCATCCTAACCGAGTGACCCAAAGGACTTAACACAGATACCCCACTCACAATCTTCTCAGAGTGCACACCCAACGACCCAGATATGGCACATGCAACATAGGAATGAGTAGATCCAATATCCACTAAAGCAGTACATGGCATGCCAGAAACCAAGAACGTACCAGCTATGACGTCAGGTGCGTCGCCCTCCTCACGACGACGAGCTGCATGCACCAACGCTAACTGTCGAGCTTAAGCATTTTCGACACCCCTGCCAGGTGCCCGTCGACCTCGGCCATTTTCGTTTCCACCCCTTCCTTGTCCATATCCTCTCGGTGGTTGTGGTCCACCTCTCATGGGTTGAACAACCCTCTGTACAGCAACCTGAGCCTGATCAGCTCTCTGTGGGCAGTCCTTAACTCTATGCTCCATAGATCCGCATCGGAAACAAGCACCGAAATGTTTCCTACACTCGCCCAAATGTACGTTACCACAGTCTCCACAGATTGGTGGTCTAACTGCTCGAACTGGTTCCTCTACTCTTGCTCTCTTAACATTCCTATTAGTACCACCCGAGGGTCCTGAATCCCTCCGAAAACGGTTTCGATCCTTCTCCCGATTCTGCTTTTCAGCCCGCTTAACCTCCTCTGCTATCTTTGCCTTCTCCACCAAGACCACAAAGTCTCGCTCCCTCTGCGGAGCAATCAACACCCTCAGGTCATCCCTAAGACCATCCTCGAAGCGCACACTTCGCTCATATTCCGTAGCAACTATGCCCACGACATACTAGCTCAACCTCAGAAACTCAGCCTCGTACTCGGCAACTGTCTTACCTCCTTGCACCAGATTCAGAAATTTCTTCCTGCGAGCGTCCACATAACTTGCCCCAACATACTTGCCTTTAAAGGCCATCTTAAACAGTTCCCAAGTTACCCTTTCAGCTGGGGTTCCTTCTCTCACGGTGAGCCACCATTGGTAAGCTTCGTCCCGTAGCAACGATACGGCTCCCTTCAGTTTCTGCTCCACAGAGCAATCCAAGTTATCCATAATTCGTTCTGTGGCCTCCAACCAATATTTTGCCACATTCAGGGTGATACCAGACACTGCCCTAAAAATCTCCGCTCCGTTGGCCCGGAGTCGTTCCTAAATGGACCCCCGAACTCCGTTTCCCGTACTTGTCCCGGCAACCCTTTCCAGAACACGAAGCATTGCCTGTGACAGGGCGTCATCCCCAGCACCACAATCATGTGACTCTACTTCCGTTGCCGATGGTACCGGTGCATCTGCCGCCGGAATATGTCCCGAAGATGAAGATACCGCTCAAGCCCTTCCTCGGCCACGTCCACGGCCTCTTCCACGAGTGGCTCTTGTATTCATATCGTATTATCTGTTTACGAATTTCATGCATTAACTCAGTATTCCAGTGATTATTACAGATGTTTTATGAATCAGATAGTATTTCAGAGATTGTTCTCGCAGAATCGAAGTCTAACTACAGTTTTAGTCTCTTATCAAATTTTCCTAGGGTTTTAGTATCATCCATTCTAGATCATCCTAGCTGAGTTTCAGTACAGATAAATAATCCAGAAAAATATTCAGAGAAATTCAGAATGATACTTACAGCCTTGGGCCGAAGACTCGGAATGCCACTTCAAGATCCAGATTTTGAAAACAGAGTTTTTATAAAACTTTCATTTTTGAAACATCCCCCCCTTTTTTTTTACAAACCCATTCCATAGCCGAGTTGTTGCAACTTGGCTCTGATATCACTAAATGTAACACCCCAAACCCGGCCTAGACGTTATGTCCGGATCCGACGTGCCACATCAAAAACGTTAAAAACATTTTTCCATTCTAAGTTCAGAAAATCGTACTTGATGTTCAAAGGATTAATTCATTAAGGGTTCAAAGTAAATGGAAGCTGTGCACCAGGTAGGAAACTGAAAAAGAGGAGGTGAGTCCATCGGACTGCTTAAGTACCAAGCTCTCTCGGATCCAATCCTAGACATGCACACCGCTATTGCCACACTCTAACATCGCGTATATTTTTGGGTTACCATCGTAATTATGTCTATTTTAGAAAAAAAACATATTTAAATTTGGAAAATGTTATCATAGCAGAAGCCTTGTTTGTAATCATGTTACTTTGAAATCAGTTCATGTTTTTGGAAAACGAACCCTAGTTCTAGCCCATTTTGATAGTTAATATAATTTAAGATCATCATGATAAGTTATAAATCAAAACCCAAAAAAAATAATCATAAGCGGCCTTATTACTTAACAAAACCCAAATCATCAAAGTAAAGAAAATTGAAGTCCATATCACCAGAAGAAATTCATATTGCAGAACGAGTGGCCACTCCGAATCCCTCGCGGCTCCAAGCCCACTATGGTTGGGGATTACCTGCATGGATGAAAATAGGGGATGAGTTTGGGGAAACTCAGTGTGTAAAATTAACCCAACCATAGCCCATATCAGTTCGAACCACAGAAACAGAATAAATTGGCCTTAGCCCAGAGCAGAGTACAGAATTAAGCCCATAGGCCCATAACAGATCAGATCAGATATTTCATGTATATGCAAAACCCAACCTATATCCAACCACATGCACCCCCATACCAACCTTTCACCATGTGGGGAGACTACTCGACCCACCCAACCGCTACACGCCACAGAAATATGCAGCATAGCTGCTAGAACAGATAATGTGACAGAGTCACCAGATACAGATAATCGTGGCAGAACCACTAGAACAGATATATGTGGCAGCGCCACCAGATCAGATAATTGTGGCATAGCCACTAGGACGCTTCCTTTATAATATAACCCATGTTCCCATGCAACAAATATTCATTCATGGCATACATCATACAGATTTAAATCAACATGCTTTTCAGACAAAATTAACCCCAGGGGCATATTGGTCATTTACACCTAGGGGTATCATGGTAATTTTCCATACATAAGGGTATTGTAGTAATTTAGCTACCTTTAGGGTTTTCATGCATATCCTACCCATTTACATACTATCAGCATACTTACCGCGCATACTTACCAAATTGAGCCCATTGGCCCATGAACCCGATTTTTAGCCCATTAAGCCCAAATTATCAAAATGCACGAAATCGCACGTACTGCAGTTTATTACCTTCAGAATACCAAACATACAAACCCAACTATCTTACGAGCATTCGCACACTCGCAAATTACCAAAATACCAACTTTCCGGCATTTCGACTTTTCGGCTTTTGCCGATCTAGTCTATGAGAGGGTGTCAGTTACACACCTGTTTTATGACGATTCGCTAACGAGATCCACGTACGAACTGCCTACAATTATAATACTACCACGTTAATCTTACTACCGAAACGAACTACACATTAACTTCTTACCATATTCGGCCAACAACACCTTAGGCCTTAGCGTTCCTACCTTTGCCGAAAATAGCGTCTTGATCCAGATCCGTTCACTCCACTTGTCCAAGCCCTTGATCAACAGCCTCTTAATCACACTATTACCAAAATAATACTATTATCACAACCCCTTAGGGCTACAAGTCCAAAAAAAATGACAACCTCCCTAACCTTTTAGGGATTCCGGCTTTTCTTAAAATATGAAAGATAGACTAAGTTGGAAAGAATTACCATCGATTTTTTCAGTCAACGTTCCCCCTTAGTTTCTACTTGATTCTGATGCGGTTCTAAGCCCTCAAACGATAACAAAAGTCAAACCTTCAGTGATCTCAGTATTCGGCTATGTCCCTAAGATAGGGTGGGAGTTTCGGCTTTTTGCAAAAGTGTTGAGAAAGATAAAATATGAGGGTTTTTACTTGTGGCATTTCCGACAGAAACCTGGGGTTTAAAGGTTGAGAGAATCAGCCAAAGATGATGAGAAAAATAAGAGATTTGGCTAGGGAAAAATCGGTACAAAAGGAGTCAAGTTTTCGGGATTTCGGGATTTGAGGCAATCGGCTATAGTCTTAAAAATAATGGAAGGAAGGTGGTATAGAGTAGGGTGGTTGAAGGATTCGGCTATGGGGAAAAGAAGAAGAAAAGAATAAGTGGATGGAGAGAAGAGAAAAAGAAAAGAAGAGGAGAATAGTCAGGAAACGGCACCACTTACCACTAATGCCGAATTTATACTAGCACTAACCCTAGCCGAAATTTTCCCCCTTAAGCATCCCTTGGCCAGCCAACTCTTGCTCCTTAAGAGTCCACCATTCGGCCAACACAGTCCACCCTAATCAGCTCCTAAATCCTCTCCCTGATCAGCTCCTAAATCCTCTCCCTTATCAGCTCCTAAATCTTCTCCAGACAGACTTTCACTTCAGTTCCATTGCTTACCTTTTCTGTACATAAAAATTAATATCATTAATTTGCTTACCTTGTGACTCGAACCTTAGCCCTCCTTGGTCATCCACACGCCACCTCTAAATCCCCTAAGTAGCGTCACATGCCATCTTACCACAGGCTTCCTTGTGTCCTCTTTTACCCAGTTAATACTTAAAAGCCCAGTTAACCAGAACCTCTTTTTCCCTATGGATTAAAATCACCTAAAATTACTGGATTTTAACCTAAGCTTGGGCCTTCTAGATGCCCCCTACCATAATTAAACCTTCATCAAGTAGACAGAACACAAAATTTTAAATTTTACCAATCATTCACAGAATTCCCAAAAATTAGGGCGTTACAAAATGAGTTTGATAGTATGGTGACAATCCTTGACTATCCCTGAGCCTTCAGTAGCTACGATTACTATAAAACGGACAGAAATCACACAGAGTAAGTGACAAAGAGCTTAGTAAGCCAACTACAACTAGTCTAACTATTAAAGCATATAAAGTAAAAGTCAATAGTAAAAATTCATAGCCATTGCACAAAGTAATTCATGAGCCTAACCATGCTCATTTGCTTGTATACATGTCATGTTTCATTTCCATGATTTCGTACATACCTCGCATTCATTATTTCACAGAAACAGAGTCTTTCATATTTAGAAATTTAGTACGATACAAACGTACCTGCATAGATTATAAATTTCATATTTTCATTCCCATATCTCGTACTCTATCATCAGACGGTTCAGAAATGATACAAATACTCATAAAAGGGTACAATGTCGACGTCCCGGACATGGTCTTATATGTAATTCAATATCGATGCCTCTGTCCCAAATAGGGTTTTACACGAAATCAGATATGATGCCGATGTCCCACACATGGTCTTACACGTAAATCTCAAATCGAGGCTTGTGTCCCAGACACAGTCTTACATGATATCTCAATTCAATAAACATACAGAGCTTTTCAGATACTAACATATTATCGAAATTTACTCGGAATTCATTCATCAGGCTCTCACAGCCGTCCAATACAAATTATAACTAGTATATACAGCATTCAATCGATTTAACACGTAATTTTATTTTGACTTACCTCGTACGAATTTCGGACGGAAACAAGTCGACTATTCAACTATTTTGGACTTCCCTCGATTTAAGTTTGATTTTCTTTATTCTTGATTTAATACAATTCAATTTCGATCATTCAATCATTCATTTCATTCAAAATAATTCATGACCACATATTTAGGGCACTTTGCATTTTAGCCCTTACATTTTCACGCTTTGAGTCCATTTTTCACAAAATCACAAATATGAAAAATTCACCAAGACTATAGTTTGCCCGAATATACATAGCTACCATACAAGCCCAAATAACATATTTAATTTATAATTTAGTCCTTCAAAACTTCATTTTCACAAATTAGCCCAAATAGCTCTATTCCATCAAAAATTCAAGAACAAAGTATGATAATCTTACATATATCTTTCATAATCCATAAAAAAACATTACAAAACTCATATAATCATCAATGGCAGATTTCATAATCTTCAACAAAAACAGAAATTCAGACATGGGTTTTGAAGAACACGATGCAACGATCACAAAAGCGTAGAAATTATCAAAAACAAACGAAAATTCATGCCTTAATCAAGGATTAAGCTAGCCGAAACCTAAAATGGCTTTCTTCTTTTTATTTTCTTTGATTTTCGGTTATAGTATGTGTTTATGAACACATGCATGCAATTTTTTTTCTTTAATTCATGTTAAAGCATGAATTACCATTGTATCCCTCATTAATAAACATATTAATTATATAAAACAAGGTCATTTATGACCACTCATAAATTCCATGGAGTAATTGCCACATAAGGCCATAATAATCCAAACCATGCCAATTAAACACATTGAATATATGGCATGCAAATTTTATTATTTACGCGATTAAATTCTTTTTCGTAATTAAGCACAGAAACAGACAATTTAAATCACAGAAACTTCGTAGATATAAATTCACATATCACAGACACAGAAAATAATATTAAAATATTTTTTGGACTCGGGTTTGGGGTCCCGAAACTACTATTCTGACTAGGGTCTAAACCAGACTGTTACAAAATATTGATACCATAGTGTCAGTATCAATACATACAGACCTAGTTTAAGAATTTTTCTACATAGACCTTGTGCATGTTAATACTTGTTTTTAAGACTATTTATTGTATGTTTTGCATGTAATAATGATAATTAACAGATAAAGTGACCTAAAACCTACAAGCATACTATAATAATGGACGTTTTACTTAGAATAAATTTTCCACTTAATGCGAGTGAGATGAGACAGTGGTGTGGCATCTCGATATTCGAGCTACTAGTATTAACAAACAAAAAATTTTCAGTAATACAAAATAAAAAAGGCTTAATGGCGTTAAAAGCCGTCAATTTTTAAAAAAAAAAAAAGCCATTAAGCCCCTACTTTTTTTTTTTGCAATCAATTGGGTACTTGACCGCCTATAAATGTGTTATCATTTAAGTAAAATATCACACCATTAATATATAACAGGAAATCAGTGGTGTCTGCAAGTATACAGGTGAAATTGTAATATAGTATATGTGTACAACGAAACACATGAAGTATTCCAAGGATTGTACCCAAGGGAGGATGGAATAAATAAATTAAAAAGCTTTTTTACAATAACAAGTCTAAATAGTAATAATTAAATCATATATTACACCAAATCATAAAAGGGAGTAACAAGAGAAATTAAGTAACTAAAATAAATAAACGAGAAAATAAACAGATGACTAAATTGATTAAAAAAATTTAGAAAATTAACTTGTTTCAGTGTTTGTAACTAATTTCGAATTAAGGTATTAGGGTATATTCGCTATCAATTAACTAATTATTACCTCTTTGCCTCTAACTAATTAATCAATTGGTTGATTCTTTCTCATCTCCCAACCTCACTTTCTCAACTAGGATAAACTATGATTTACTCTGTTAGAATTATCTCCCAACCTTATCTAACCTACGATTACTTCCTAGGGTTGTCAAGCCTAGGGTTTAGGAATGCATAATCTAAACCAACTAATCCTCTTGGGAAACCCTAAATCCTCTATAAATCACATCCACATCCACATCCACTTGTTTCGCTCTCCTAAAGGATTTAGCCACTTAGGTTATTCATAATATTAATCTCAATTGAAATAAACATGTAATCAACACAAAAAATCAAAAGAGAAAAGAGATTAGAATAAACCTAGATTTGATGTAGAATGAAGAACAGTGTAGTAAATCTCTCGATCTGAATTACGAATAACGTTCCTTGCAAAGAAGAAATAAATTTAAATACTTCAATAATATAAAAGAGCTCTTGGATTGAAACCGATTCCAAGAGAAAAATCAAAGAGTTTAGGAAAGCCAAAAGAAAACTAAATTTAACCCTAATCCTAAACTAATAGGGTTTTTGAGTGCATCTAAGACGACTTAGTTACATCAAACCCCTAAGGTTTTGTTTATAAGAGTGTTGTCAACTGGAATTAGGTCTTCTACGCATCCTAGATCTATATATAAAGTCGACTGTGTGGATGAAAATAGCTCTAGCAGACTTCGGAAACACGTCAACCTATATCGTGTCATGGGCCTTGCATGATGCGACTCGAAAGGTGTTCCACACCTTGTATGATTTGTTTCATGCTTTAACAGCCCAGGAAGCTTGTGCATCACACTTATCTTTGGTTCCTACATCAGTTGAGCCTATAATCCATCATCCTACACACTCAACTACATATATTAGCACTACCTAAGGCTCGTGTCGAAAACATAATATAGAATACTAGATTGCCTAGAAAACAAGCTCCTTAAGTGCGAAAATAGGCAGAAATAACTACTACATTTGATGGCAAGTCAGCACTTGAATTGTCAAAATGCATCAAAAAGGCCCTTTGACCGTTAACTTTAATAATTGATCGTTAAAGTTAACCGCCCTTAATTTTATCCGTGGCTAGTTATGATTGGCTAAAAATATTTTTTTCTAATGGGACTAACATTAAAATGGGTAACGATTTAGTAGCTTAGGTACCAATTCTGACCAAAAAAAAAGTTTAGGTACCAATTTGGGAAAACTAGAATAGTTTAGGTACCATTTTGTTGTTTAAGCAAAAAGTTAGGGGCAGTTAACTTTAATGGTTAATTGTTAAAGTTAACTATTAAAGGGCCTTTTTGATGCATTTTGACCATTCAAGTACCCAATTGAGTGCAAAAAAAGCATGGGCTTAATTGCTTTGCTGGACAAAGTTTGAGGGCCTTTTTGATATATTTTAAAATTTTAAGTATTTAATTGAGTGCAAAAAAACAAATGCAAGGGCTTAATTGGTTCTTTTTGAAAAAAAATTGAGGGTTTTTTAGACCCTTAAGCAAAAAAAAATGCAATACAGGCCATAAAGTAAAATGCACAATCAAATATGTTAGGTGGCTAATACTGAGAAATATCATATGTTAGTTTCAGGAATGTCCTCGCTCAAAAGATGTATGTTGTATGTATATTTTCTAATTCTTAGTTTTCTATTTATAGTATCTTTATCATAGTAACTTATCTTCCTTTCCTAGGTTATAGCTTTCATAAAGATGGACTAAAGGTTGTGAACTTTTAACCATAATTTACTTTATAACTTAATTACCTGAAATTTTACTTCTTCTCAAGGGAACTATGATTATTCTTATCTTACCATGTCATCAAACTAATGCATGTTGATATCCTATATGATTAGGATGCTTTTTCTAACATAATATTTAACCAACTTTTTTTTAAAGATATGTTTAATGTGCTAGGCTCCACCTCCATAGTGCAACCCCTAATATTTCACCAAGTTTTTTAGTTTTTCTTTCATTTCAAAAGAATGTATTTATTATAACGAAGTTCATAAGTGATGTTCACTTCTTTTCAGGTTAATGATTGCTACAAATGGTCTTTTTGGAAAAGAAATGTTATATTTTGACCAATCCAAAGCCTATGATACCATGGAAATACAACTATAGTAGGGCATCCCTTTGACAACTGAACATCTAAGGTATGTATAATGTGACTAATAATGCATATAAAACAATAATTGAAAACTAATGAATGTTTCCGCTTTAACACAATAAGATTAACAATGTGTATAAAACAATAATTGAAAACTAAAAAACTTTTGCTTTAAAAGGATGCCTAATGAAAGTTTCTACCATTATAACTTATCACCAAATTGTTCTTAATCTGGAAGCATAAATAACATATACAATAAAGATCTGTCTTGATTTACTCGAGAGACAAATAGTTGTAACGCCTTCGACCCGATCCTATTCGCCAGATTTGGATCTTGAGTCTTATCAATCTAACACAGACTTACACTTAGCCAAAACATACAATTTTCAGCAAATACGTCTTATTTAGTAATGTTACTCAGCCAACTTACGTTTGGGTTTATAAGGTGTACTTACAGCCATTTAAACAAGGCATTTTATTGGGTAAGGACTAACAACTATACATATCACACTTATTTATGAGGCTTTACTTGTTCTGCCTCTAAACAATATTATTGGCTACGCTACAATACTTATAGACAATTTCATGGTTAATTCTATCAGACTTGAACACACCGCTTCACTTGCTTTATATGCATAACAGCCCATCTCGCCTTTCATTGGCGTAGCCCTGACATCGTCCCTCCTAACATAATGTCATTCAGCCTACTTATGACATAAAATCACAAAGGTAAGCTTGATAGAGCTTAAGGAGTAAACCGCTTAAGGAGTAAACCTCAATTACATGATTTGTAATCGGGGACTCCATTTTGTTCTTATCTTTCACTTTAGCGAGTACATCATTAAGGTTCCATTCCTTAAGCCTCAAAAGCTATATCTTGCCCTGATATCATCACTTATCACTTACATATCCATTACCTCATTTACGTACTCATTTGCCCTTACCTAGTTCCTTAACCATCCCTAGTTCAGAGGACCAAACAAACAGAATACTCTTGATTCGCCACATACTCTGGCACATTCCAGCCTTACTGTTGGTACCTTAATACTATGCAGGATTTGCCTTTACATTCCATATAGGCCTTACTTTCAAAGTTTGCCAAACACATTATTCCTTTAGAATACCATATACGTTGTTCCTTCATAGAGGATCCAGGATTTTTTTTCCTTTCGTTCAGGGTCTGCCACAGTGGCATTCCCTTCAGATGGTTGCCATAATGGCCATTCTTTTATAATACACCACAAAGGCATCCCTTTTCAAAGATAGCCAAAAAGGCCCCTTTAATAGAGATCGCCATAAAAGTTTCCTTTAACAGAGATTGTCGCAAAAGCTTTTCTTCACCCAGTGATTTAGGCGATAGGGATTTTCCAAGACTCACACTTAGTGAGGTTTGCTCCTCATCATCTTGGGATACACAGAAAACCACATTAGGTATTAACCTTAAATTTTTCCATATGGTTCCATATCCCACCAGTTACGTTCTTACACGATATGGTCTTCTTCCCATATGATGTCATAACCCACCAGTTATGGTCTTACACGATATGGTCTTCTTTAGTGCCATGACCATGGACTTGTCCTTTAAGATATTCGTCTTTTTAGTCTCGACGGACCACTTTCATTACTCTAGAGATAAACACATACTTATTATGCACCGACTCACTCATGACAAACATTCATTTACTTAGCAGACACGTATACACTTCCTATCAGACTCGTTCTTACTTTTAGACATAAGCACACCATAATCATTCAAATTCATAAGTTTTACATTTCTTATCAGATTCGTCACATTATACTTTACTAGTTTCAATCTCATGTTTTGGAAATTTAGCATAGAAGTTTCTAAATAAGCCTAATACACATGCAAGAGTCAATCTAGGAACTTATTTGGTAGGCCCATCATACATTAACACCATTCAAGACTCAACACTCGATTCATACAGACACCCAAACTATTTTACATATTATCACATATTTCCAAACATGCTCATACAACCTTATCTTAACTTTAGGATCCACTATCAAAAAGACAAATCATACTTAACAAACATTCATACATTCATAGATGTAATCAATCATCACAAATACCCATACACTTGGGCTCATCTAACCTTTCATCAAATTACAAGTCTAAGTTATACCCTCTTTTGACTAGACCTTACTTGCATACTCATGATTCTACTTTTCATTCATGAATTTTTGTGTAACACCTCTCAACCGTAACCGACGTCGGAACAGGGTTCAAGGCATTATCGATAATTTACCTTTGCAAACTTACTAAATCAGGTCATCAACCTTTTCCCAAAATTTAAAACTTTTCAACATGTACACTTTGTCCCTTACACAGGCCTTCAAGGCCTAAAATGCACCTTGGGGCAGTATGGGATACAACCGAAAACATTCGATAAACTTTGGGCACTTTATAAAATTTCTCCTTACTTTGAAGTGTGACACGTCCGTGTGATGGGGCCATGTGGTCACACATGCCCGTGTGGCTTGGGACACGCCCGTGTCCTCTGCCCGTGTGCAACACTGACTTCAACCTTAACATTCTGTTAAAAACACACGGCCAAGACACACGTCCGTGTGCTTAGCCCGTGTTCTATACTGACTTAGAAATTTAGGTGTAGGGGACACACGGCTATACCACACACCCATGTGTCTACCCATGTAGACCTTATTAGGCTATTTTCCATGTCTTAGGTCACCCTCTGCCAACCAATTACACTTATAGATTACTTTAGTACATGTGAAGCCAAAATGGTACATTTATAAATATAAAAATTTGATTAACCTCATTGTTTGTAAACCTCATGTCATTGGTTCCATACTTGCTAAGTTAATTCTCATCTTTCATTTAAAGATTTTCATGTATACTAGACATATTTAGGATTGGCACGTTTTTATAACTCATTGCCAATTGAAGACCAAACCATCACATATGAACATAAACATGCATAGATTTGTAGGTCATAGCCTACTTCAAAATAAGCCAATTTCCATGGCCATGTAGAAAAAGATGAATATAACTTTACTTGCCTTCATTTTTGGTAAACCAAATGACACATATAACAAAATATTCAAAAGCTCTATACATGCCATTGAACAAACATAAGTGTTTATATACCAAAGCTAGACTAGTTTATAGTGTGTAGACCCTCCAACCGTCTTCCAATCTTTTCGAGCCCTCGAGCTCTGAAAGACAAGGAATAGAGAGAGGTAAGCATTTACATGCTTAGTAAGCTCGAATAACTAGAAAATAAACTTACCGATTATTTAACATACATCCTTATTAGATAATGAAACAAACAAATATGAAAGTGGTTTCCCTATCACATGCACTCAATCAATGAGTTAGTCATATAACAAAACATCATGTAATACATATATTAGATGAGCTCATCATTCAACATGTCATTTATACACATACCTCATTTTAGTCCCGTTGAGTTTTTAGGAAATCTCGATGGATTATCCAATCACTGTCAATTCATACGAATGATCATTTCAGTATGCACTCCCGCGAACCTCACGTTTTACGGCGGGATAACCAGTCCAAGCTAAATCCCCTGTATTGTAAACTCATAAGGTGATGTCGAGATTACCAGTCCAGGCTAAAACCCTTATAGCGACAAGCACCCTTACTGAGTTTGGATTTGAATTGCCAGTCCAGGCTAAATTCAGACCCTAATCAGATTACCCGTCCCGGCTAAATCCACAATGCACACATATTCTTCGGGAGGCTCGATCACTCAAGGAACACTCGTTGGGGCTAGATCCTTTTCATTCTTGAGATCATCGGATTACCCGTCTGGGCTAAATCCTTTCTGCAACACATGCAGGATCTCAAGTCACATATATTTCATGGTTTATCCATCGAATTCCCTTTTTAACTTCAACCGAGACATTTTCCCACAAATCATTGTCAAGGATGCATTTCATATGATTTCATGCCATTAATAAATACAGTCATCATGCATTCATAAATCATACAATTATACATATTATGAGTTTACTTTAAGTTATCCGAAACTCACCTGGTACTCGTTTTGGTGTTGTGTTTCGGTTATTCCGAAACCTTTCATTTTCCTTGGTCGACCTCTGGAATTTATTCCTCGAGGTCTATAATATTAAAATTAAATCATTAACATATCACATTTTACTTTTCAGGTCTAAATTCCACCCCTGGTCCAAATGACAATTTTGCCCCTAACCTTTCACATTTTTGTGATTTAGTCTCTAAGCTCGTATAATGAAACACATGCAATTTCTATCTTACCCAAGCCGAGCCGAACACCTTTCCCTCTTATGGCAGCCCACATTTTTTATTATTTTCACATTTCTACCACATATTTAACAACTTTTACAAAAAGGTCCCTTTAGGGTTTTTTATGAAAATCACCTAGGAAAAGATGTTTAACACACCTTCAACTTTCATACCCCTCCATAAACCATCAAAATACAAGAAAATCATGCATGGGTAAATTTTTAAACATGAACCCTAGCATGAAATATGGGTAGAAATGGAGAGAGTAAGCTACCGGGATTTCAAAAATACAAAGAACATTGAAAACGGGGCTGGGGTGCACTTACTATTGAGCTTGAAAATGTTGAAACCCCTAGATATGGAGGCCCATGAAGTTTCGGCACCATGGAGAAGAAAATGAGCTGATTTTGGTTCATTTTTCCCATTTTATTTCATTAAAATGCCAAATGACCAAAATGCCCTTAAGCCCTTTCTTTGAAATTTCATCCATGCAAGCCCATTTTTGTCCAAAAACTTAGAAATTGGGAAAATTGCTCTCTAAGACCTTTTAATTTATAATCTAAAGCAATTTCATACAAATTTCTTCTAGAATCCAAGTTTTGCAATTTATTTAATTTAGTCCCTAATTTCCAATTGGACACCTTACTCAAAGAATTTCTTCTTGAATTCTTAACACATGCATATTATCATATTCTAGACCTCATAATAATCATAAAATAAATATTTTGATGTCAGATCTGTGGTCCCGAAACCACTATTCTAACTAGGCCCTATTTTCGGATGTTACATTTTGTCCATAATATTTTTTTCTTACACAATTTCCTTATGTTTTACTTGTCTAATCAATACTCAAATTTCATTATTAGTTAATCATCTATACCCATAGTTCACATTTCACAGTATACATTCCAAATGAGCACAAACATAGTCATGATTAAATGTCATAGCACTCGTGCACAATCCATCACATACTAGACTCATCAGATTCTTATCAAATGTTCTTACTATCCTTAACAATCATTCATGCACTCACTCATTATTTTTGGAATTGTAAAAAAATTGTCCAAAAGATTCAGAAGAACCCACATAAGAGAACTCAAATTCGACCAGACCACATATTCATTAAATTAATCTTAGCTCAATACTCATTTCGTCACAAATTTAGAACCACCAAGCTTCGTACCCAACACACATACCATCAATTTTATATAGATATATTTTAGTATGAAAAAAATATATACAAGGTTTAGTGAGGAAACTTAGTCGATCCTCACCTAAAGCAACTGGCACACCAGATCCAACCATCTGACTTACAATCACAGAATATGAAGGAATCCTATACTTTAGATGTTACACCACGAAATTTGGGGTTGAAAGTTTTAAGTTTTGTGGGTAGGGTTAGTGGCTAGATCGAACAATTGGGTTTGTTGTTGTGTTTTAATGTTAGAATGGGCCTGCTGGTCTGGTGGTTAGTTGTGTGTTAGTTTAGCTTAGGGTCACGAGTTTGAGTCCTCATTTGCGCTTTGAGGAATTTTTTTCATTTTTGTTGCTTTTAAGTTTTGAGTATTTATTTATTTATTTCTATTTTATTTTTATTTTAAATGGGTTATAAGAAATTTGATAAAAAAACACACACACAACACACACAAATTCTATTCCTCTACCTCTCTGGACGTTTTCTACCTTCTCCTCTTATTTTTTTTTCAATTTTGAGATTTTCTTTTCTTCTATTTTGTGTCTATTCATCAAGTTAATCTCGGGTTTGTCATCGTCATGGTTGATTGATTGGGCTCGAGTGTTCTGTTGGATCGGTTTGAAAACTGTTGTGCTTATAACTAAGGTCTCAAGTTAGTTTGGAGGAGCAAATCGAACAATTTTGGTGCGTAAAATCCCGATATAACAAAAATTTTCGTTCGAAAGACGCGTTTGTGCGTAAAACCTAAAATTTATACCATAATATTCAAAATAAAACTTCCAATTCAAAACGTTTACTTATAAATGCAGAAATTATGAACATCCTTTTAAGGTTGATTCTAAAACATGATTATCCGAGACCTCCGACATGCCTAGTCTGGAAACAGCAAACAGAAATACCTGAAAAAGGGAAACTGAGGGGGGTGAGCTACGCAAGCCCAATGTGAGATCGAAACAATAGAAAAACAAAAAATTAAGCGCTACAATAAAAACAAAATATCACATTTGCAATCCGATATCCAAATAATCATCACATCCAAAACCGAACCATCAGTATTGAGCACATCAATCTATATACCGTTAATCTTGCAATTAGATAGCCAAAATGCAGAACAAATGCAACAACATGAAACCTAGCCATCCAACCAAACACCTCTTCGTCCCCCATTCACACCACAATTGAGCTATAAGGAACTCAACTAGCCCTGCACACCACGTAAGACCTCGAAAGGCCCATCCAACCCTACACACCAAGAATGTGGAACAAAGCCACATAAATAACAAAATGTAGTTGAGCTGCCAGAAATATCGTACTGTGCGGTAAACCGCTATACAAACTTGTTGTAACATCCCGAAATAGGGCCTAGTCAGAATAGTGGTTTTGAGAACACAAATTTGACATCAAAATATTTATTTTATAATTATTATAAGGTTTATAATATTATTATATGCATGTGTTAAAGTTTCATGAAGAAAATCTTTGAGTAAGGTGTCCAATTGTAAAATAGAGACCAAATTGAATAAATTGTAAAACTTGGATTCTAGAAGCAATTTGTATGAAATTGCTTTAGATTATAAATTAGAAGGTCTTGGAGAGAAATTTTTCCCAATTTCTAAGTTTTTGGACAAAAATGGGCTTGTATGGATGAAATCTAAAAGAAAGGGCTTAAGGGCATTTTGGTCATTTGTCATTTTAATAAAAAAAATAGGAAAAATGAGCCAAAATCAGCTCATTTTCCTTCTTGTTGTTGCTGAAATTCTACGGTTCTCCATAGCTAGGGTTTCCAAGTTTTTCAAGCTCAATAGTAAGTGCTCCCAAACCTCGTTTTTAATGTTCTATATATTTTTGAAATCCCGGTAGCTTACTCTCTCTATTTCTACCCATATTTCATGCTAGGATTCATGTTCAGAAACTTACCCATGCATGAGTTACTTGTATTTTGATTATTTATGGAGGGATATGAAAGTAGGATGTGTGTTAAACATCTTTTTCAAGGTGATTTTCATGAAAAACCCTTATAAGGACCTTTTTGAAAAAGGTGTAAAATGTGGTAGAAATAAGAAATAATGGAAACATGTGGGCTGCCATAGGAGGGAAAAGTATTCAGCTAGGCTTGGGTAAGGTAGAAATTGCATGTGTTTCATTATACGAGCCTAGGGACTAAATCGTAAAAATGTGAAAGGTTAGAGGCAAAACGGTCATTTAGACCGGGTGAAATTTAAGCTCGTAAAGGTACAATGTGAGTTATTAATGATTTATCTTTATTGTTATAGATCCCGAGGAACAAATCTCAGAGGTCGATCGAAATAACCAAAAACAATACCAAGACTAGTACTAGGTAAGTTCGGAAAGCTTAAAGTAAACTCATAATATGCCTAGTTGCATGATTTATGAATGTATGATAATTGCATTTGATGATGGCATGAAAATCCATGAAATGCATTCTTAATAATGACATGTTGATAAATGTCCCGGTTGAGGTTAAAAAGGGAAATTCGATGGATAAACCATGATTTGTATGTAACTTGAGATCCTGCATGTGTTGCAGAAAGGATTTAGTCTGGACGGGTAATCTGTTGATCTCAAATATAGAAAGGATCTAGCCCGGACGGCTGTTCCTAGAGTGATCTAGGCTCCCGAATAATATATGTGCATTGAGGATTTAGCCCGGACGGGTAATCCGATTAGGGTCTGAATTTAGCCTGGACTGGTAATTCAGATCCAAAATCAGTAAGGGTGCTTGTCACTATAAGGGATTTAGCCTGGACTGGTAATCCCGACATCACCTTATAAGTTTACGATACAAGGGATTTAGCCTAGACTGATAATCCCGCCGTAAAACGTGAGGTTCGCGGAAGTGCACACCTGAAATGATCATTGTTACGAATTGACGGTAAATGGATAATACATCGAAAATTCCTAGAAACTCAACAGGATTAATATGGTGAACATAGATGAAATGATGAATGAAGAGCTCATTTAAGACAAATTACATGGTACCTTATTATTGTGAATAACTTGTTAATTGACTGCATGTGTTAGGAATATCATTCCCAAGCTTGTTGATTCTAATGCATAATATGGCTTTATGATAATTAACCGGTAAGTTTACTTTCTTGTTATTCAGGCTTACTAAGCATGTAAATGCTTACCCCACTCTTTTTCCTGTCTTACAAAGCTCGAGGACACGTAAAAGTTGGAAGACGGTTGGACAATCAACACACTATCAACTAGCTCAGCCTTGGTGTATAGATACTTATGTTTTGTTTAATGGCATGTATAGAACTTTTGAGTATTTAATCATATGTTTCATCTGATCTGCCGAGATGAAGGCATGTAAAAATATACATATCTTTTTGTATATAGCCATGGGAAGTGGCTCATTTTGAAGTAGGCTATGACCTACAAGTCTATGCATGTTTATGTTATTAAGCGATGGTTTGGTTTTTAATTGGCAATAAGTTGTAAGAACGAGCCAAATTCAAATATGTCAAGGAGAAATGAAAATCCCTAAATACAAGGTGGGAATTAGCCTAGCATGGGTTGTGGCATGGTCGTGCGTCCCCTGTACCTAAAAATTTAAGTCAGTATAGAACACGGGCTAGACACACGGGCGTGTGTCTTTGCCGTGTGTCCCTAGATGCATATTGATGTTATAACTAGAGAGCCACACGGGCTGAGGGCACGGGTATGTCCTAAGACACACGGGAGTGTGTGACCACACGGCCCCACCCCCACGGGCGTGTGACTCTCAAGGCAAGACAATCATTAAGTCATTTGAAATTTATCAATTGTTTTCGATTTTTTCCTAAACCTTTCCGACGTACTTTTTAGCCTCGAGGGCCTGTATAAGGGACAGTATGCATGAGTGTGTGAAGTTTTAAATTTTGGGCAAAATTTGGAAAACCAGATTTGTATGTCGTGAAAGTTTAAACCTGGTAATGCCTCAAGCCCTTTCCCGATGTCGAATACGGGTGAGGGGTGTTACTCTTATTGTAGCTAAAACTGTCAAACTAGGATCAATCAATGCAATAACACTAGTATCATAAAGGGTGAAAGTACCGGTAATAACATCTGGGAAAGAGGCATCTTCGCGAGCACGAATAGCATATGCTCTGGCAGGTGCTTGAGCCTCAGATCGAGTTGTCTTATCTTTCGTTCCTCTTTGACTGCCACTCACATTACCCGAATGCCTGGGTGGTCTGCCTCGTACTGACATGTTACTCGATCTCGCATTCTGAACAGTGTTTTGCTCGGCTAACATCGGGCAATCTCAGATAAAATGATCCACCGATCCACATTTAAAACAAGGCCGATCATGCAATCTACAATTTTCGAAATGCCATTTACCACAATGCTTACACTCTAGTCTGTTCTGCCGATCTTTTCCAACACTAGCAATCGAAGTGGCTCGTGAACTCACAGGAGGTCGATCTCGGTCTCGTCTAGAAAAGTCCGAAGTAGCTTTAAATCGACTAGAATCATGTCTGAACTTCTTCAATGCTGAGTGAAAAGTCTTACTTGATGATCTTTTACGAGAATCTCTGGCTTCAAAATCAGCTTTTCTTTTCTCTTTCCCGAGCTCTTCGACTTTGCAAGCTCGCTCAACAAGCATCACGAACTCTTTGATTTCAAGTATACAAACCAGCAATTTATTCTCTTCGTTCAAACCGTCTTCAAATCTTTTAAACATTATCGCTTCGGTTGAAACATATTCACGAGCATATCGACTGAGTCTTACAAATTTTCGCTCATACTCGGTTACAGTCATGTGACCCTATTTTAATTCCAGGAATTCTTTGTGTTTCTGGTCAATAAATCTTTGGCTTATATATTTCTTACGAAACTCAGTCTGAAAGAATTCCCAGGTCACTCTCTCTTTCAGGACCATCGATACTAGTGTATTCCACCAGTCATATGTGGGGCCTCGTAATAAAGATATGACACACTTTAAACATTCATCCTAAGTACAAGATAGCTCGTCGAACACACAGATAGTATTATCAAGCTACAACTCAGCCCGCTCAGCATCATCATCATCATTAGCTTTAAACTCTTCAGCCCCATGTTTTCTGATTTTATCTACAAGAGGCTTATTAAATCTCATTGGTTCAATAATCGGAGGTACCATAGGTATCAGAGATGGATTATTCGCGGGTGGAGGTTGTTGTATAGCCAGATTAGTCCGGATATATTGAGTAAACCAATCGTTCATCATTTGATAGAAGGCTTGCTTAGCCTCCCCCTCATGGATACTCGAGATAGGTTGAGATTCAACTGGCACTGTCCCTTGCACAGGAGCAGGCGCTACGCTCTCGACATCATCAGCTGCAGCTCTGTCGGGATCCATTTACTATGTGAAAGCACATTTTCAGATGTCAGAAGTCATCACACTATCGCAATAATATTTATGGCATGTATAGCTAGACTCACACATGCTACGTTAGTCCTAGAATAGACTAAACCATAGCTTTGATACCAATTAAAATGTAACACCCCTAACCCGTATCCGTCGTCGGATTAGGGTTACGAGGCATTAGTTAACTGAAAACATATTTTCAAACAACCACACATATATATATAAGTTAAATTCATATGAATAAAGCATAAATTCAATTAAATAATAAACACGATTTCAATAATCATAATATAATGTACAGATCATATTAAAAACATTTCAATATTATCCGTATGCCAAGAAGAAATCAAACTATTTATAACTTATTTTACATTAGCATATCTTAAACACTTAAAAATGTTTACATAATACTTTATTCAATAGCATATACATACAATATTGTCAACTTTACCCAATGGTCATATATTTAATAATATAATTATAAACTTTCACCAATTTCGGACATAAATAACATCTTTTGCACATACTCATAATAAAACCAATCAAAACTTATTACATAATTTAACAAGCAATTACACATACAACCTAATATATATTAACATGTTCGAATATGCTATTAAAGATTAGATACATATTGCGTACTTGCCATAGATTTCAAAGCTACACTTAACAATTGAATTTGTACCAAATAATGGACTAAAACCATCATGGAACATTTTCCTAACTCATTACCTTGCATATCCGAATCTCATTAATTAATATACATACACATCCAAATTTTATATCATGAAACAAGTGCCGAATTACAAATTGTAATAAAATCAAAACATAAATCTTGCATACCATGTTATAAACATATTAAAACATATTTATATCAAATTCAGATATAGCAAAACAACCTTAGTTGCCAAATCTCTTACAACACATTGACTAAATACAACAACCTAATGCACTTATACTTTTATCCATGCATATAGTAACCAAACCAGCCACACAAAATCAACCCAAACATTAACCTTTTCCAAAACATATAATACCTATCTCAAACACCATTCACTTATAGCATATAACATTATAACCAAACAATTTCAAACCACAATCAAACATAACCAAATTATCAATACAAAACTCATTAAACATTATAAATAAGCACACATGTAACCAAAACTAAACATAAATACTAAGCCATTTTCACATGGCTTTATACAAAACCAAAGTTCATCGTTTCAAAACATAATCCAGTCTATACATGTCACAAGTTCGAAAATAGACTTTTAAAAGTACCGAAGGTTGACGATAGTGTGGATGACTTTGATGACAAACCCCGAGCTAGTAACTTACAACGAAAATCTATAAAATAGAGTAACAAAAACACACAGAGTAAGCTAACTTAGCTTAGTAAGCCTTAAGCAAATTAAACAACTCAAATGAATAATCAAAACATTTTAAACAAGCCGATTTGTATCATTAATGTTATACTTTAACACAAATAAGTTACCTTAGCCGAATGCTAATGTTTCTCATTTAGCATAATATCATTCAACTTTTCATTCCCAAAATAACATTATACCAAGCATGCTTACATTCAAATATATATACTCATGAATAAAACTCAACTTCATATATATGTATATATATATATAACCGAAACATACTTCTCATAGCTACTCACATTCTTCACTTCCTATACCAACATCACTCATTTGGCCGAATTTACAAAATCAAATATATCATCACATAAGTACATACCTTTATGGCCGAATATACAAGATCATGTAGAACAACTTACTTGCTCAATTTTCACATCAATGTGAAGTCTTATCGGCATAGGCTTAAAAATAAATCACCGGCATAAAACCTGCTAGGCATAAGCATGAATCAAGCACCGGCACAAGGCCTGCTAGACTCAAGGTCTGATTTTTTTATTACACCGGCAATAAGCCTGCTAGGCATAAAGCCCGATCAAATTCACCAACACAAGGCTTGCTAGGCTCAAAGCCCGAATATCACTATTATAAATTCATTTCATAAACAGTTCATATATCAAATCATCCAAATATTTCATGTAGTTCATACAAACATCCAGAGGTTTTAACTCAGTCGAATAAAACTCAACCACATTAATTCTATGTTAAACCACATTCGGCTACTCTACTATACAATTACAAAATTTGAATCACCATAGTAAACCATTTTATATTCTAAATAAACAATGTTTAATTGCTTAAAGACTTACCTCGGATATTGACGAACGTTATAAATCGGCTATTCAACTATTTTTGCTTTTTCCCGATCCAAGTCCGATTTCTTTTGTTCTTAATCTATATAATTTCAAATTAACCTCATTTAAACATAATTTCATTCAATTTAATCCAACAACACATAAATAGGCAAATTAGTCCTAATTGCATAAAACACAAAATACACAAAATCTTTATTCATCATGCTTATGCCGAATGTTCATCTCACACATATAAATGCACATATTTCATTTATTTTGCATTTTAGACCTTCAATTTAATATTTTTTTCAATTTAGTCCTAATTACTCAAAATCTTCAAAAATTCCAATACAAAACATGTTAATCTAAAACATATTTTTGATATTTCAACATCAAACATCACAAAACACAAATATTCATCAATGGCATAACTCAAAATATGCATCAAAATTAGAAATTTAAGCATGGGTCGGATAGTACTTGAAGCAACGATCTCAAAAACATAAAAATCATAAAAAATCGAACGAAAACTAACCTTTAATCAAGCTTCTAAAGTGCCGAATGCTTGAAACTTTCTAAAGCTTTATTTTTCTTTAATTTTCTGTCAAAATGAACTAAAATGCAGGGCTATATTATGATTGTTTTATTTAATTTCATTATAATATGCTAATTACTATTTTAACCTTTAAAATTAAATTAGAAAACCTTATAAAGCATGTCTACAACCGTCCACTCATATAACCAATGGCCTATTTATAACAAAAGTACTTCCATTTAAAAAGACAACATCAATTCAACCCTTATACATTAAACTATCAAATTTTCATTTTATGCGATTAAGCCCTTTTATTTAATTAAGCACACAATCAATCAAATTTTCTTACGAAACATTCACACATGAAAATTCACATATAATAAACACGAAAAATAATATTTAAAAAATTTTTCTGACTCGAATTCGTGGTCCCGAAACCACCGTTCTGATTAGGGTCTAAATCAAACTGTTACAGCTACCTTTACTAAGACCTAGCCAAGGGTCGCAACACATAGAACCACAAACATGTCATAAACAAATATAATACAAAAACCCTAAATTCTCGAACACACACACCCGTGTGCCCAAGGGACACGGCCGTGTGGCCTGGCCACACCTAATCCTGCCCAGAAACCACGAAACCACACTGAAACAGTCTACAAAACGTGCCTTTGATGTCAAAACGATCCCCAACCCTTAATAACATAGAAATACATCAAAAACACCTAGAATTTCAAGCAATTCTACAGCAATCAACACTTTGATTGGCCAATTTCAAAACACACAAAATATGTCAAATTTCACCGAAACAAATCAGAAATTTGATAATGAAAAGGGAAAGTTTCTGAACACACACCTTAGACGTGATAGGAAACACCAGAATTGTCCGATTCGCTCCTCCAAACCGATTCAAAAACCTCAATTTAACATATCAATTTATAAAACTTCAGTTTAACAGAAAAATAAAACGAATAGAATTCTATGTAAACCCAAAAACGAAACTTACCTCTTCCACTTTTGAAAAATTGAATACACATAAAAAAATCCCTCGAGAGACAGCAAATAATAGAAGAAACAACGAATTAAAAGTAATTGATTTTTTTGGGGGAAAATAAAAAAAAATGGTTTACAGAGAATTCAAACCATAGGAAAACGTGGATTTGTTGAGTTTTTTTATTATCCCCCAAAAATAAAATAATAAAAGTGATAAATAAATATCTCAAACTTAAGACAAAAAGAAATAAATAATCCCTTAAAATACACACATGAGGATTCAAACCCAGAACCCAAAGGTACACTAACACTCACTCAACCACCTGACCAGTAGGCCCATTCTGACATCAAAACGCGAAGACAAACCCAAACACCTAATCTAGCCACTGACCGTACCTACAAACCTCAAAACTTCTAACCCCAGATCTCGGGTGTTACAGCTCAACCCTCATTAAAGAAATTTCATCTCCCAAATTTCCAAATAACAGAACAGTGGTATAAGACAAGCTACACCACTACGATTCCGCTATACACTCTAGTCCCGAAGCGCTACCACACTAGACTTGAAATCAAGACCTCACACCCAACCAAAACACTCAGTCATTGAAGCAGATACATACTTGTTCATCACACACACAAGCATTATCCAACAAATAAGCAATCAATGTCATTCAAATAAATAACACAAAGAATCACAACAACCTACAACAATACCTGTCTCAATGTCATTGTAGACACTCCCTAATTCGATGCTCCATGGACCTGTATCTAAGACACGCTCCTAACTTCTGCCAACAGTCGCCCGAATGATGCTTCTTACAGTTCTCAAAAAACAAAGCACTCGTACCACTACTAGCACCCTCCGCCAAATCTTTATTGTCAGACAGATACGTTCTGACTCGCTTCGCAGACTGAGGCACCAACCTCGAAGGACTGCGACCTCTCTTCTTTCAATAATCCATACACCTATCTTGAAGTGTTTGACTAGTCTCCCTTATACTAGCCTCGAACACTTTTTTCTAGTACTTCCCCCACTACCCGAGTTAATGCCTCAGTACCAAGCTTTGGTTTATCACTACCCAATATTGGCAGAATCATACTGACCCTGACTCCCGATCAGACTTACGCCCCAAAGAAGTAGATAACTCCTCACGATCTTGCTTACCTTCGGAATCCATATTAGTCTTGTCGCTAACTCAGACTATCTACATTTTCAGAGAATGAACACAATTTTCTAACTCAGAATATCTACATTTTCAGAGAATGAACACAATTTTAAATACTAAAATCTATCATTTCTAATCTTATAGTTTCGAATTTGTACCTGGACCATTATCGAAGTCTCAGACAGTTCATTTCCATAAAACATTTTCAAAACACAATTGTTCAACTTACTGTGGTAAAGTTTTTCAAAAATCTCTTTTTAAAACCTCTACATACCACTAAATGCAACACCCCAAAACTTGACCTAGAAGTTTAGGCTGGATTTCGGAGGTCACATTGATCATCGAAGTGATCGTAGGAACAATTTTAGTTCAACCATATAGAAAACAAATAGTATTAAAATTATGCAAAACTCTCCGCAGTAAAATCTCGATATTACAAAAATTTTCATCCAAAAGACGTGTATGTGCGTAAAACCTAAAATTTTTATCACAATATTCAAATAAAACTTATAATTCAAAACGTTTACTTATAAATGCAAAAATTATGAAAATGCTTTTAAAGTTGATTCTAAAACGTGACTGTCCGAGACCTCTGACGTGCCTAGTCTTGCAACAGCAAACAGAAATACCTGAAAAAGGGAAACTGAGGGGGTGAGCTACGCAAGCCCAGTGTGAGATCGAAATGAAAAAATATGAAACCACACCGAAACAACTTGCAAAACGTGCCTTTGATGTCAAAATGATCCCCAACCCCCATTAACACAGAAATACATAAAAAAACACCCAGAATTTCAAGCAATTCCACAACAATCAACACTTCGATTGGCAAATTTCAAAACACACGGAATATGTCAAATTTCACGGAAACAAATCAGAAATTTGATAACGAAAAGGGAGAGTTTCTGAACAAACACCTTAGACGCGATAGCAAACACCAGAATCGTTTGATTCGCTCCTCCAAACTGATTCTAAAACCTCAATTTAACATATCAATTTACAAAAATTAAATTTAACAGTAAAAGAAAATGAAAGGAATTCTATGTAAACCAAAATATGAAACTTACCTCTTTCACTTCTGAAAAATCGAATACACATAGAAAAACTCCCTCGACAGACAGCAATTAACAGAAGAAACAACGAATTAAATGCAATTGATTTATTTTATGGAAAAAATAAAATAAAAAAATAAAAAAATAGTTCACAGAGAACTCAAACCATGGGAAAACATGGATTTGTTGAGTTTTTTATTATCCCCTAAAAATAAAATAATAAAAGTGATAAATAAATATCTCAAACTTAAAACAACGGTACACTAACAGTCACTCAACCACTAGACTAGCAGGCCCATTCTAACATCAGAACACGAAGACAAATCCAAATGTTCGATCTAGCCACTGACCCTATCTACAAACCTCAAAACTTCTAAACCTAAATTTGGGGTGTTACAGTAACTGACTAACTGATTACGAGCTTCTGCGTCTGTGTAATTGATGGTATTTGGTGTGCATTCTTGCATTTGCATTATGATTTCGGATTTGGGATATGAAGAGAAAAAAGTGTAACGCCCCCACTCCCGAGACCGTCGCCGGAGTCGAGTATGAGGTGTTACTAAGCTTAATTTAACATTTTTAGAACTTTGGATTATTTGATTCTACATTCACAGCTTTCTAGCTACTTGCGTCACAGTCACAAGAAAAATCATATCTCGAGTTACGAAACTCGAAATCAAGATTCGTAAATTTTCCCTGAATCTAGACTCATATACCTATCTACTAATTTTTTTCTAGAATTTTTGGTTGGGCCAATTAGTACATTTTATTAGTTAAAGTTACCCCTGTTTCAGGACTTGACTGGACTGACCTCTGTTTACTACGAACCACATTTCTTTCTGTACAAAATTCATATGACTATGAGGTTTGTTTCTCCTGAAAATATAAAATACATCACCTAATTATATCTGTACAATTTATGGTGAATTTCTAAAGTTGGAACAGGGGATCCAGAAACTGCTCTGACCCTGTTTCACTAAAATTCAAATATCTTCTAACATATAATTCCTTTACATGTTTCATTTGTTTTATGTGAAACTAGACATATTAAGCTTCAATTTCATATTTAATCCATCACCTAATTCGATTTCTATGATTTTTAGTAAATTTTCAAACTCACGTCGTTGTTCTTTTGCAATGTTCATTTATGACAAATTTCATCCTTTTTTATGAATTTTCATGAACTAGGTATCCTAATAACTTTCCATAACATCAAACATAATCTAAACTAACCATTTCCATAATTTATCATTATCAAGCATTTCCTCAACCGTTCCATCACCATATCATAAGATCATTTACACAAAATAGGTATATTGCTATACATGCCATACTTAGATTTTACAATCCATTTACCAAAAAGTCTTCCAGATAGTGTGACCGAGCCTTTGACCTATCCCGACTCCTGAGCTGGCTTGTCCAAAACTACAATGAGTAAGAAGGAGGGTGTAAGCATAAATGCTTAGTAAGTTCATATGCAAATAATAAGTAACATAACAAAGCAATCATACCAAACAACATTAGCATGGTATCACCAAAACATATATCACATTTCTGATCATTTTTCATCATCTTATTACCTTATCGTTGTTGTGTCAATACTCAACCCGAGGGTTCAATACGTCCCTGTCCAAAGTATCCATTTCACATCACTTACCAATATGTCTCTTTTCATCTCAAGTATTCCTCCATTTGAGTAAAACTTTACCCGTTGAACACATCGGAATATAATTCGGATACATGGATAACTTGCACATAAGTGCCACATATGCAATCAAGCAATCATGTAACCCGCCCATAAGCGAACTCGGACTCAACTCAACGAGCTCGGGCGTTCGCATCCATAAGTGAACTCGGACTTAACTCAACGAGCTCGGATGCCTAGTTACATCTCACGAACTCGGACTCAACTCAACGAGTTCGGACATTCGCATCCATAAGTGAACTCGGACTCAACTCAACGAGTTCGGATGCTCAACCATCCTAGTGACATGTCACTTGTATCCTAATCTATTCCTAAGGTTCAAACGGGATTTTCCTCGAACACATATCCTTGCCGTCTTCCATAGAATGCCGAAACCAATACTCCAAGAACAATTATATTTAACAAATAGCTCATATAGTTTACATTTTATTCGAAAATAACCACAAAGCATATTTTTCATGATAAAAATCAGCATATCACATAATTGACATCAATAACTTAAAAATAACAATTATGCTACATTATTTACACATGAACTTACCTTGGTACCAAAATACAAAGATTTTGCAATTTAGTCCACAATCTTTTCTTTTCCTCGATTGGGGTCGATTCCACGTCTTTCTTGATCTAAAATAACACATTTAGCTTATTTAATAATCACATTATCAAATTAATCCTTAATTCAAATTTTGACAAAATTGTAATTTTACCCCTAAACTTTTGCATATTTACACTTTTGCCCCTAGGCTCGGGATTAAACTTTATTCCTTATTCTTATGTTTTATAACATGCTGATCACTTTTCCATTCTATGGCAACATCAAATTATCACTCTAACATGTACTTGTGACTATTAGGTATTTTTACCGATTAAGCCCTTTTACTCGTTTTTGCTTAAAAATCGAGTAGTACAAGTTGTCTAACATAATTTAAAACCTCATATTCTATCATAAAACATCAAAATACACAAATTTAACCTATGGGTATTTTTCCAAATATAAACCCTAGGTTAAATTATTGCTAACATAAGCTTTATCGAGTTACCGGGATCTCAAAAACGTAAAAATCATTAAAAACTGGGCTTAGAATCACTTACTATGAAGCTTGAAAGTTGAAGAAACCCTAGCTATGGTGAGATGGAGCATTCGGCAGCAACTATGAAGATGATAACTAATTTTGTGTTATTTTTCCCTTTTAATTTCATTTAATACCCAAATGACCAAAATGCCCCTCCTTACTAAACTTTCAAAAATTCCTTCCATGTCCTAATTTTGCCCATGAACTTTAAATTGGTAAAATTGATATTTAAGACCTTCTAATTAATATTTCAAAGCAATTTCATACTAAAAACTTCTAGAATGCAAGTTTTGCAACTTATTCGATTTAGTCCCTAACTTTTAAATTAAACTCGTTATGCTAAAAATTTCTTCACAAAATTTTCACACAATCATGCAATCATATCATAAACCTCAAAATAATTATAAAATAATTATTTCTATCTGATTTGTGGTCACGAAACCACTACTCGATTAGGCCCCTAATTCGGGATATTACAACTCTCCCCCTTTAAGGATTTTCGTCCTCGAAAATCTTACCGGTAAAGAGTTGTGGGTATTGATTTCTCATATTTTCTTCGGATTCCCATGTAGCTTCTTCTACTCCATGCTTTTGCCACAACACCTTCACAAGTGCAATATTTTTATTCCTTAGTTGTTTGACCTCTCGAGCTAAAATCTTAATCGGTTCTTCTTCGTAGGTCATATCTGGTTGTAGTTCAATTTCTGTCGGTGAAACCACATGTGACGGATCCGAACGATACCGACGTAACATAGATACGTGGAACACATCATGAATCTTCTCTAATTCAGGTGGTAAAGCTAGCCGATATGCTACCGGTCCAACTTTTTCAATTACTTCATACGACCCAATAAAACGCGGACTTAATTTGCCCTTCCGTCCAAATCTAAGAACTTTCTTCCACGGAGACACCTTTAAAAATACTTTATCACCAACTTGAAATTCAATGTCCTTTCATTTTAGATCTACATAAGATTTCTGTCTATTTGAAGCAGCTTTCAAACAATCTCGAATTACCTTCACTTTTTCTTCGGTTTCTTTTATTAGATCAACTCCATAAATCTGATTTTCCTTGAGTTCAGTCCAATACAATGGCGTTCGAAATTTACGACCATACAATGCTTCATAAGGTGCCATTTTCAAGCTCGTCTGATAACTATTATTGTAAGCAAATTCTACCAACGGTAAATATCTTTCCCAACTTCCTTGAAATTCCAATACACAACATCTGAGCATATCTTCAAGAATCTGAATTACTCTCTCTGATTGTCCATCAGTTTGTGGATGAACAGCAGTACTGAAATTTAATTTTGTACCTAACGCGTCTTACAACTTTTACCAAAACTACAAGGTAAACCTTGGATCTCTATCTGAAATAATCGACAGTGGTATTCCATGTAGTCTAACAATTTCTCTAACATATAGTTCAGCCAACTTGTTAAGAGAATAATCCGTACGTACCGGAATAAAATGAGCCGACTTAGTTAATCTGTCAACTATTACCCAGATGGCATCTTTCTTTCCTGGAGTCAATGGCAATCCTGAAATAAAATCCATAGTAATCCGACCCCATTTCCATTCAGGAACCATAATAGGCTAAAGTAATCCCGAAGGCACTTGGTGTTCAGCTTTCCCCTGTTGACAAATTCAGCATTTCGACACAAACTCTGATATATCCCTTTTCATTCCATTCCACCAATACATTTTCTTCAAATCATTATACATTTTCGTACTACCCGGATGAATCGAGAAACAACTACTATGTGCTTCCTGTAAGATCTTTTGAATCAATTCCTCATTCTTCGGTACACAAATCCGATCTTTAAACATTAAGCACCCATCAGAACCGATTTTGAAATCTGACTCAGTATCAACTTCACACTGCTTTCTCTTGGCTTCCAAATCTTGATCATCTTTCTGAGCTTCAGAAATCTCTTGTAAAAACATTGGTTTTGCTCTTAACTCTGCTAGAATCGAACCATCATTTGACATTTTCAACTGAGTGTTCATAACTCTCAATGCAAACAACAACTTTCTGCTTAAAGCATTGGCAACCACATTCGCTTTTCCCGGATGATAATCAATAACAAGCTCATAATCTTTCAATAACTCCAACCATCTTCGCTGTCTTAAATTCAAGTCTTTTTATGACATCAAGTACTTAAGACTTTTATGGTCGGTATATACCCAGCACTTTTCACCATACAAATAATGTCGCCAAATTTTCAAAGCAAACACCACCGCAGCCAATTCCAAATCGTGAGTAGGATAATTCCTCTCATGAGGTTTTAACTGCCTCGAAGTATAAGCCACCACTTTTCCTTCTTGCATGAGCACACACCCCAAACCATTTAGAGAAGCATCACTATACACCACAAATTCTTTACCTGATTCGGGCTGTACTAACACTAGTGCCTCTGTTAATAACTTTTTCAATTCTTCAAAACTCTGTTGACATTCTTCTGTCCATTCAAATTTAACATCCTTTCGGAGTAGTCTAGTTATAGGAGCAGTAATTATAGAAAATCCATTTACAAACCGCCGATAATACCCAGCTAGCCCCAAGAAACTTCTAACTTCAGTTACATTTTTCGGTGGTTTCCAATCAACAATGGCTGAAATTTTACTAGGATCAACCCGTATACCATCACCGGAAACAATATGACCCAAAAATCCAACTTCCCGGAGCCAAAATTCACTTTTACTAAACTTAGCATACAGCTGCTTATCTCTCAAAGTTTGCAAAACTATCCTCAAATGCTCAACATGCTCTGTCTCATCTTTTGAATAAATTAAAATATCATCTATAAACATCACAACAAATTTGTCCAAATATGGTCGAAATATGCGATTCATTAAATCCATAAATACAGCAGGAGCATTTGTCAATCCGAATGGCATAACTAAAAGTTCATAATGACCATACCTTGTTCTAAAAGCAGTTTTAGGCACATCCGACTCTTTTACCCGCAGTTGGTAATACCCAGATCTCAAGTCAATCTTTGAAAACCATGTCGCTCCTTTTAGCTGATCAAACAAATCATCAATTCTTGGCAACGGATACTTGTTTTTGATTGTCACCTTGTTTAACTGCCGATAATCAACACACAACCTCATAGAACCATCCTTCTTTTTCACAAATAACACGAGAGCACCCCAAGGTGAAAAACTCGGTCTCACAAAGCCTTTATCAGTCAACTCTTGCAACTGTGACTTTAATTCCTTCAACTCTGCTGGTGCCATTCTATATGGAGCAATCGAAATCGGAGTTGTTCGGTATCAAATCAATACCAAATTCTACTACTTCCTTGATCGAGGCAAACCCGACAATTCTTCCGAAATACGTCCGCAAATTCACACACAACCTAAGACTCGATTCAACTTTCTTTTCAACTTCTTTTGTATTAATTACATACGCCAAATAACTTCATAACCCTTTCTCGGATATCTTTGAGCCGACATTGAAGAAATCACACTAGGCAATGCCTCGATTTATCTAATTCAACCCATGAGTTTCACCATTTTCACACTTTAATTCTATAACCTTTTCTTTGCATTTTATTTTAGCATCATGCAATGTTAACCAATCCATACCCAAAATAACATCAAACTCATCAAACGGCAACAACATCAAGTCGGCCGGAAAGTAATGATCTCGAATCATTAAAGGACATTTCTTACATACTTTATCAACAATCACACATTTGCCTAACGGATTCGACACTCTAATCATAAATTCTGTGTTCTCAATAGGTATATTCATACTAGACACCAGTTTCATGCACACATATGAATGAGTAGAACCGGGATCAATCAAAGCAATAACATTAACATTATAGAAAGAAAATGTACCGATAATCACATCAGGTGAGGAAGCATCTTCGCGTACTTTAATAGCATAAGTTCTAGCCGGAGCTCTTCCTTTAGGTCTAACTACTGCATCTCTGGCTACATTCTTACTGCTTGCTTCACTCCCAGCTTTTCTTGGATATCTTCCTCTCGAATCAGCACCACTTGTTTTTGTATTCTGAAATTTTTCTTTTTCAGCTCTCTCTGGGCAGTCTCTAATAAAATGATCCGGAGAACCACATCGAAAACATTCATTTGCTCTACACGGACCAAAATGATTTCTACCACACCGCTGGCACTCAGGTTTAACAAATCTCGAGTTTCCTACACGGGCTGCCGAAGTAGTCTGGGACTTAGGACCCACATTTTGTTTTTTATAATTACCATATGATTGCCCAGCAGAAACTTGGGAACGAGGATTCATATTTCTTGACTTTCCACGTTGCTGTGAGAATGAACTGTTCG
Source organism: Gossypium longicalyx (assembly GCA_025698465.1). Taxonomy (NCBI): domain Eukaryota; kingdom Viridiplantae; phylum Streptophyta; class Magnoliopsida; order Malvales; family Malvaceae; genus Gossypium; species Gossypium longicalyx. Next base: position 53,882,935 of record CM046995.1, read on the forward strand.
TCGGTCTTTTCTTCCAATTTCTAGTTTTAGCCTCTACCTTTTTCTTCTCTTTAAGTAGTTCTTCAGCCTTGCAAGCTCGATCAACCAGTACTACCATTTCTTTTAATTCAAGAATTCCAACAAATACCTTGATATCTTCGTTAAGCCTGTCTTCAAATCGTCGGCACATCTTGGCCTCTGTAGGAACATACTCTCTGGCATACTTACTTAATCGAACAAACTCTCTTTCATATTCTGTAACTGTCATATTCCCTTGCTTCAACTCAAGAAATTCTTTACGCTTCTAATCAATAAATCTTTCACTAATATATTTCTTCCGAAACTCTTCTTGAAAGAATTCCCAGGTTATTCTCTCTTTCGGTACCACCGAAATCAAAGTCTTCCACCAATTATAGGTTGAATCCCTCAACAAAGATATAACACATTTCAAACATTCTTCAGGTGTACAAGATAACCCATCAAATACCTGAATAGAATTTTCAAGCCAGAACTCTGCTTTCTCAGCATCATCATCAATATTTGCCTTAAATTCTTCGGCCCCTTGCTTGCGGATTCTGTCAACTGGAGTTCTATGAAATTTTATCAAATCCATACCTTGAGGCATCAGGGGTATAGGTTGAGGAGTTGGGGGAGGTGGGGGAGGTCGTACATTTGGGTTCGTACGAACGAACTCAGTGTACCATGCACTCATCATTTGGAAAAAGGCTTCCCGATCCCTTTCTCCTCCTCCCTGACCAACAGTAGGAGGTGGATTTTTAGTCGGCGCTGCTCCTTCAGCCGGAGCTGGCACATTACTCTCTACTTCATCTACCACAGCTGGATCGGGATCCATTTACTATAAAAAAAATCATTTAAAAAGGTCAAAAGTCGTCACACTATCACAATTTATACATATGGCATGTATAGCAAAATCCGTACATACAACACGTAGTCCGAGAACTGACTAAACCTGCTCTGATACCACTAAATGTAACGCCCCCACGCCTGAGTCCGTCGTCGGAGTCGAGTATGAGGTGTTACTAAGCTTAATTTAACATTTTTAGAACTTTGGATTATTTGATTCTACATTCACAGCTTTCTAGCTACTTGCGTCATAGTCACAAGAAAAATCATATCTCGAGTTAAAAAACTCAAAATCAAGATTTGTAAATTTTCCCTGAATCTAGACTCATATACCTATCTACTAATTTTTTTCTAGAATTTTTGGTTGGGTCAATTAGTACAGTTTATTAGTTAAAGTTACCCCTGTTTCAGGACTTAACTGGACTAACCTCTGTTTACTACGAACCACATTTCTTTCTGTACAAAATTCATATGACTATGAGGTTTGTTTCTACTGAAACTAGACTCAATAAGGATTCTTCGAATATTAAATACACCACCTAATTATATATTTACAATTTATGGTGAATTTCTGAAGTTGGAACAGGGGATCCAGAAACTACTCTGACCCTATTTCACTAAAATTCAAATATCTTCTAACATATAATTCCTTTACCTGTTTCATTTGTTTTATGTGAAACTATACATATTAAGCTTAAATTTAATATTTAATCCATCACTTAATTCCATTTCTATGACTTTTAGTAAATTTTCAAACTCACGTCAGTGTTGCTGCAATGTTCTGTTTATGACAAATTTCATCCTTTTTTATGAATTTTCATGAACTAGGTATCCTAATAACTTTCCATAACATCAAACATAATCTAAACTAACCATTTCCATAATTTATCATTATCAAGCATTTCCTCAACCATTCCATCACTATATCATAAGATCATTTACACAAAATAGGTATATTGCTATACATGCCATACTTAGATTTTACAAGCCATTTACCAAAAAGTCTTCCAGATAGTGTGACCGAGCCTTCGACCTATCCCGACTCCTGAGCTGGCTTGTCCAAAACTACAATGAGTAAGAAGGAGGGTGTAAGCATAAATGCTTAGTAAGTTCATATGCAAATAATAAGTAACATAACAAAGCAATCATACCAAACAACATTAGCATGGTATCACCAAAACATATATCACATTTCTAATCATTTTTCATCATCTTATTACCTTATCGTTGTTGCGTCAATACTCAACCCGAGGGTTAAATACATACCTGTCCAAAGTATCCATTTCACATCACTTACCAATACGTCTCTTTTCATCTCGATTATTCCTCCATTTGAGTAAAACTTTACCCGTTGAACACATCGGAATATAATTCGGATACATGGATAACTTGCACATAAGTGCCACATATGCAATCAAGCAATCATGTAACCCGCCCATAAGCGAACTCGGACTCAACTCAACGAGCTCGGGCGTTCGCATCCATAAGTGAACTCGGACTCAACTCAACGAGCTCGGATGCCTAGTTACATCTCACGAACTCGGACTCAACTCAACGAGTTCGGACATTCGCATCCATAAGTGAACTCGGACTCAACTCAACGAGTTCGGATGCTCAACCATCCTAGTGACATGTCACTTGTATCCTAATCTATTCCTAAGGTTCAAACGGGATTTTCCACGAACACATATCCTTGCCGTCTTCCATAGAATGCCGAAACCAATACTCGGTAACAATTATATTTAACAAATAGCTCATATAGTTTACATTTTATTCGAAAATAACCACAAAGCATATTTTTCATGATAAAAATCAGCATATCACATAATTGACATCAATAACTTAAAAATAACAATTATGCTACATTATTTACACATGAACTTACCTTGGTACCAAAATACAAAGATTTTGCAATTTAGTCCACAATCTTTTCTTTTCCTCGATTGGGGTCGATTCCACGTCTTTCTTGATCTAAAATAACACATTTAGCTTATTTAATAATCACATTATCAAATTAATCCTTAATTCAAATTTTAACAAAATTACAATTTTACCCCTAAACTTTTGCATATTTACACTTTTGCCCCTAGGCTCGGGATTAAACTTTATTCCTTATTCTTATGTTTTATAACATGCTGATCACTTTTCCATTCTATGGCAACATCAACTTCTTACTCTAACATGTACTTGTGACTATTAGGTATTTTTACCGATTAAGCCCTTTTACTCGTTTTTGCTTAAAAATCGAGTAGTACAAGTTGTCTAACATAATTTAAAACCTCATATTCTATCATAAAACATCAAAATACACAAATTTCACCTATGGGTATTTTTCCAAATATAAACCCTAGGTTAAATTATTGCTAACATAAGCTTTATCGAGTTACCGGGATCTCAAAAACGTAAAAATCATTAAAAACTGGGCTTAGAATCACTTACTATGAAGCTTGAAAGTTGAAGAAACCCTAGCTATGGTGAGATGGAGCATTCGGCAGCAACTATGAAGATGATAACTAATTTTGTGTTATTTTTCCCTTTTAATTTCATTTAATACCCAAATGACCAAAATGCCCCTCCTTACTAAACTTTCAAAAATTCCTTCCATGTCCTAATTTTTCCCATGAACTTTAAATTGGTAAAATTTCTATTTAAGACCTCCTAATTAATATTTCAAAGCAATTTCATACTAAAAACTTCTAGAATGCAAGTTTTGCAACTTATTCGATTTAGTCCCTAACTTTTAAATTAAACTCGTTCTGCTAAAAATTTCTTCACAAAATTTTCACACAATCATTCAATCATATCATAAACCTCAAAATAATTATAAAATAATTATTTCTATCTCGGATTTGTGGTCACGAAACCACTATTCCGATTAGGCCCTAATTTGGGATATTACAAAAAGTCTGATCTGATTTAGCAGTTTTAACTGCAATACGTCTGTATAGAAGTTTACCGCACAGTACGATACTTCTTGCCGCTTAGTTGCATACTACTATTTACATGGCTTAGTTCCACATTCATGGTGTGTAGGGTTGGATGGGCCTTCCATTGTCCTATGTGGTGTGCAGGGTTGGTTGAGTTTCTTATAACTCATTTGTGGTGTGAATAAGGGATGGAAAGGTGTTTGGCTGGATGGGTGGGTTTCATGTTGTTGCATTTGTTTCACATTTTGTTTGTCTAATTGCCAGATTAACAGTGTATACATCGATGTGTTCAGTACTGATGGTTCTGTTTTGGTTGTGACGATTATTTGGAAATCAGATTGCCAATGTGATATTTTGTTTTTATTGTAGCGCTTAATTTTCATTTTTCTATCATTTCGATCTCACACTGGGCTCGCATAACTTACCCCCTCAGTTTCCCTTTTTCAGGTATTTCCGCTAAGCACGTCAGAGGTCTCGGACAACCATGTTTTAAAATCAACTTTAAAAGTATATTTATAATTTTCGCATTTATAAATAAATGGTTTGAATTGTAAGCTGTATTTTGAATATTGTGGTATGAATTTTGGGCTGTATGCACGTAAGCGTCTTTTGGACTAAACTTTTTTGTAATATCGAGATTTTACAATGGAGAGTTTTCTAGCTAGTTAAACTAAAATTTCTCCTACGATCACTTTGGTGATCAATGTGACCTCTGAAATCGACCTAAGCTTCTAGGCCGGGATCTTGGGTGTTACATCAGATCCAATCTTTAGTTCAAGCCCAAGGACAACAAATCCTATATGGCCTCGAAAGAAATCCACATAATTGTTTTCAAAGGAAAGAAGAAGATAAAACGTCCCTTTCTCCAGCCCATTTAACTAATATATACTTGCAGACAATACCCATGTTTCCCTAATGAAACTTGACACGTGTCACACTCTTTTAAAAATGTCTTCGTTAATGGTGTATAGCTATAAATACAAAAATGAATAAGAATCTAATAGGGGTGCATTTGGTTACTGTAACCAGAAGGGCCGTAATTAGTTTACTTACAATGCAACTAACCTTGTAACTCTAATAACATGGCGTACTAAACCTTTGGCGAGTACTCCCTTTAAAATCATTTATCCATGTAGTTGTTATCTCATAGAATAGTAACCAGATACTAGGGCTTCACCGGGTAGGTTGTTCTCACTTAATTAGCAGAATATTAGGAAATCAAAATCTTACTTAATCTTGAGGCAATTATTAAACATTCACACACAGATGCCAAATAATCATCAGGCGTAAAACACTATGTAAGACAGGCTACATCCCTTAAAAGCAAATTGAGCATAAAAATGGTAAAAAGTCAAATAGAATATTTTTTAGGTATATTAAATAAAAGAGAAAGACAAAAATTAAAGGAAAAAACTATTCAAGGTGAACGTTTAATTAGAAACAAAAAGATATCAAAGATATGCTACAAAAGATGGAAACCCATTAAAGCTAAAGCAAACCCATTAAAGCTAAAGCAAAGGAAATGAGAATATTAAAGCAAGAAATGACATGAAAATGGAAAATCTAGAAAGGAAATTGAAAAAGAAGAAAGACCCAGAAACCCAAAGCCAAAGATATCTCACCTAAGTTCTCCTTCTCGAATAGGGAGAAGCACCAACGTCAATGATGGTTCTAGATTGAAAGGCAATCTGAGATGTTTTGAGGGTAAGGGCTTAGAGGAGTAAAGGTTGGAAACTGTCTTACAGTATCAGAAAGCGTATGACATTTTCCTTAAAAAAAGTCTTATTTTACCCTGTCTTGGAAAATGACTTACCTTTCATAATTCATTTTCCACAAAACAACCTTGGGAAAACAATGAAAATGTTTTCAATAAAACCTTTTATATGAAACAAACAGAACCTAAGTTTCAGCTATTCTCCTACCAATTACAACATTATTTAATCATGATATGACTAAGTCTCCCTTATTAAATATCCTTACAAAAGCTACTCATTAAGTGATCGCCCAATGACATTGCCATAATTGTATTACCCTCATAAGATATCCTTAATCTCTTTGGGATAATTTTTTTCTCCCAATATAACCATATTTTATCTCACGGTAACCATTGCATCATTTATCTCTAAGACAAATAAATTGTTGTCACATTAGTTTTCATCTATCATGTAAAGCTGATACTTTTCATCTATCATGTAAAGCTTATGAGAGGCTATCATTCACCCCATATTAGGTTATAAATTCCATTATTGTGAAAAGATGTTGCATCATGCAAAAGTCATATACCCAACATTCCAACTTTTATTTCCTTATCAATTTGAACTAATACTTTTATTTACATCAAAGTATACAAGTCATGCATACATAGTCCATCATCCATTCACGACTAAGGTATGTCACATTGTGAACATCACAAGTGAATAAATCCATAAACGAATTTCGGATTTGTTATGCATCTGTCTTATCCGATGTATCGTCAGTCTAGTCAGTCACATCTATTCTCAATTTTTCAAGAGTTATCTGCTTCGATACCAAAGACAAAGTATCTCTCTAATTGGACTTGATAGACGACATATTAGTCTTTCAATCGAATTGCTCAATTTCAATTAGACTAAAGATGTCTTTATATTATCTACCAAAATAAGTTATCTTTTTCCATTACGATTCGACCACGTAACATTACTTAATGTTAGTTTAAGTGATAGATAATCAGTAAGCTAATATTTTCTTTAATTTTTCTTTTCATGCAAAAATTGTTCAAGACAATATACAAAAGATATTAATTATACTGGTGGATATTTATAATACCAATTTGTTTGAAAAATAACAAGTACATAGACAAAATCACTACAGTAAGGGCACTAGATCCTAACATTTTTGTCATATATGCTTGTAATTTTTCAAAAATATTAGTTTAATAAAATTTCATTATTTACCATATTATCTTTTGTATTTGTCCTCAATTATTTTTTGCATACAAATCAAAATATATAAGCAAATATTGGCTTGCTAGCTACTGAACGTTTAACTAATATTAAGTGGCATTATGTGGGCGGATCATAATATGAGAAGGCAACTTAATTAGTAGGTAACCTAAATGGTATAGTTTTAACATTTGAAATTAAGCAAATCAATTCAAGGGACTATTATGTTGTCTATCAAATCCAATTGGGGAGATGTTTTCTCTTGAGTATCAGAATGGATTCTTAGAAGATAGAGACATAGGTGTGATTGTCTAAACTAATAATATGTCGGTAGAATTGCTATTCCTAGAAACAATTTATTACTTTCAGTAGAAAAGTAATTTTCTCTTAATAGAAACCGACAGAATTGTTATTCCCAAAAAATAAAATTTATATGAAACTTGAAGTGTGAATAACTCTACCGGTGTCATGTATTTATAAGGAAAGATAGGAGAATACCTGTTGAATTAGTAAAACAGAAATAATATTTATTTAAAAGAAAAACTAATCTTCTAGTTAAACTAGAAGAGGGGGATGGCAGTGACCGCATTCGCAGAAAAATAAAAAAAATTATAAAACAATTTAAAAGTGTGGTGTAAACTGCAAGCGGACAATGTCAATTGTAATATTTATAATGTCAATGAAACACTAGATTATTCTAAGGATCAAACCGAAGGGATTTTTGGTAAATGTTTTTATCAATTTAATTCCTTGTTAAGCAATTACTAGTACAAGTAAAAATAATATTTATGCTATATCTAATTTAACAAATAAAAATACTAAATTAATTTTCTTCCTTTTTACTAGAATTAATGCAAATGGATTGAAATGATGGTTGAATGATTCATGAATTCCTAACTAAGCTAGTATATCTATACCGATTATATTGTTTGTCCCTCCTAGCTAGGAGTTGGTGTGAACATTCGATCAAATCAAGTGAAAAAAATTTAACTAATTGAGTTGACGAGTCTTATTTTATCATCCTAACTCGATTTGAAATTTTTTCGAATCGATTCGAGTCGAATCGAGTGAAATTGTTCGAGTTAAATTAATAAATTAAACATATCAAATTAAAATCTTGTCACAGTATAATTTTTTGACAAATTGTTATAATTAATTCCTTGTTAGAGTACTTAAATTTGAAATCATATATATTTGAAAACTTTTTCAAAAGAAAAAAAATAAATACTTTAGTATGATAAACTTGAATCATTAATTAACATATTTAAGTCTCTAAAATTGTTATTCTAGAAAAATTTTAATTTTTTAACATCCTTTATATATTTTTTAGAATTTTTTTGAAATTTTTATAATTATTTTAAAAACATAAATTTTGAAATTTTTATAAATATTTGAAAATTTGAAAATTATTTTGAATTATTTTGTAATTTTTGTTGAGAGAGCGATCAATTTGCTCATTTTCAAATTTGCCAGGGACCAAAAGGGTATTTACACCAATTTGTTATTCAAATTATTCAAGTTATTCGAATTGTAAAATTAAACTTGATTCGAACTCGAAACACAAATTCCTAATTCCAGTCAACTCAAATAATTAAAATAACTCGATTCGATTAAATTGAAATTCGAATTTTTTTCGATTTTTTCTAATTGAAATGAATTTTGCTCACCCCTAGCTAGGAATCTCCTCTTGGTCTCATCTTAAACTAAGAGATACCACCTAAGCTCTCCTCTCGCTCTCACTTAGGCATATAGATCTCCTCTCGATCTCAGTATTCGACGTAAGTGTATTAAAGCCCTACACGATAGATTCTACTTTCGGTCTTGTCTATCTAAATCTTCCACTAGAGGCATCAATTCTAATGTAATATGCAATTTAATACACTTGAACAAACAACCAATAAAAGCATATATAATAAATTAGCTAAGTAACCCACTCATCAATCAACCAATAAAACAATTCATCATCTTATTAAACTCAAATAACACACAAGCATTTTCACAAACACAAAATAAGCATAAAATGTAAAAGATAAGTGTTAAGAAAATGCTCATTAATAGATCAACATCCATTGAAGTGCAAGCGCTTAGTACATCTCCCTTCACAATGTTCCAACAAAAACAAAGGCATAAAAATACTACAACAAAAATAAAAAGAAGAGAAAAGAAAAGAAAATCTAAACTAAACCCTAAACTAAGAACTATGAAACTAAAGAAAAAGTTTTCAGCCAAAAAAAAATATGAAAACAAAGGCAAAGTGGTATTTATAGCCTACTAACATTTAACCTCACATTGACAATTTTGCCCTTAAGTGAAACATAGACTTAAGCTTGCTGGACATAAAATTGTCATGTAGTTTTTTCACCTGTCAAGCAATGGTATTGCGGCATCATTGTTGTTGGCCTTGATTCTCTACATTTTAGCACTGTTAGGGGTATCATGAATTCCATTATTCAATATTGTGACACCCTTTTCTAGGTAATTTTTTCTTTACATTCAGGCCACCATCCACTCCTTAAAACACTCAATCAACTTGTTAGGTTCCTGATGGAACGATTGGCTGATCTGGGTCTCAAAAATGGCTTTAAAATAATAATAATAATAAATTATTAACAATAAAAATAAAAATCGACAAAAACATATAAAAGACACTTAAATTTCTTGAGGATAAGCTCCTCAAGTGTATTAGAGAACTTAATTTGATGTATCAAATTACGACAAACCAGGCACACCCTAGTTGAATACACTTGGGTTGTTGCTCCTCATATGTAATATGAGGGGAATTTGGGTCTCTTCTGTATTGGGTTCAATTTTATGTGTTTATTAAATTTTTAACCCAACATTTTATAATTTAATTCAACCTAATACATGTTCTTTTATTTCCAAAAAAAATATTATTTATTAATTAATTTAATTAGATAATTAATTTTCCAATTAACTGTTGCCGATCACCAACGCCAGCATCTGCTAGCCACTGCTGGATTACTGTCGGCCATCACTGCTGACCACCACATCTTATAAAAAATTAACCAAACATGAAGAAAGAGAGACAATTCAGTATCGGTTTATACTATAAAAATAGTACAACCTGGTTCTAATAACAATTGTTGGTAAAATTCGATTTAAAAATGGTTTTCTGTCATAATGAAAAATTAAAATTTTAGAAACCAAGTTGGTTTGTAATATTGATAACAATAAAATTTTTCCCAAAAAATATTTTCGCTTTGTGTGAGACGGATCCTAGATGTTCTCGACTTTCAATCAAATGACCTTCTCCGCTATTCTCGTACAATGAATTGCTTCGAGTGTGGGTTCAAACAATCACGAATCAAACACAAAACTAGAAATGATTTATTACTTTTAGTAGGAAAGTAATTCTCCCTCAAGAGAAACTAATAGAATTTTTATTTCTAGAAAATAGAATTTATACTTAGAAAATAATTTTTCTCTACTTTCTAGTAGAATAACAATATCTCAAACTTATGTGAAAATTTTGTGTGAATAGCTCTAATTCTGTCATCTATTTATCAAGAGAGATAGGAGAATCCTAGTAGAATTAGTAAATTACAAATAATATTTATTTAGTAGAAAAACCAGTTTCTAGTTAAACTAGAAGAGGGGAACAACACACCTTAGTTAAATACACTAGGGTTCTCACCTCTCGTATGTAATATTTATTTGAGTCTCTCCTGTATTTGGTTCAATTATATGTGTTTCCTACACTTTTAACCCAACACTTTTTAATTTAATCCAACTCAATACATGTTTTTTATTTTCCAAAACAAATATTATTTAATGATTAATTTAATTAGTTAAATTAATTTTCTAATTAAATGAATTTCTCAACCCAGTTCTAATTCCATTTAAGTCATAGCAACTTTATTGTGAAAGAATATATGAGGAAATATATTTAATTTTTATATTTAACAGATTGATAATGATTAATTAATTAACTCTATTTACAAAATTCAAAATTTTAATTAAATAATAATTCAATTTTTTAATTAAATAATAATTGAAAAAAATTAAATTAATTCTCAAATCATTTCTATACTTAGTGAGAAAATACATTCATATGCAAATGTGACTCATTTTTTAAATTTTATGATTTCCATATATTTTTGTTTATTTAATTTTACATCTTATTCATTTTTGGATTCAACAAGCTAACGAGGGGACCAGTTGAACATATATAATTAGCTCTCAAATTATTTATAATTAAGTTTTAGCTTTTTACCTATTAATTATAAACTCATTTAGTCACAAAGTCATTCCACTATAGTGTTGTGATTGAGCTATTCAACCAGTGCTCATCAATAACCTTGTCACAAGTGTATTACCATCGTAGGATATCCTTAATCTCTTTGGAATAAATTTGTTCTCCCAATACGATATTATTTTATCTCATGGTAGCCATTACATCCTCTTTCATGAAAAGTCAACTACTATCAAATAGTAATCAAGTCATTTATCACAAAAACAAATGACTCGTGGCCACGTTTATTTTTCATCTATCATGCAATTTCAATGAGAGGATATCATTTACCAATTAATTGGGTTATGAATTCTATAATTATGAATGATGATACATACTATAGAAGTTGAATACCCAACACACCAGTTTTCGATTCCTTATATATTTCAACTCAGGTTTTTACTTCCACCAAAGCCTACGAGTCACGCATACATAGTTTATCATTCTCTAGGGCTTAAAGTATTACGCACTATGAACATAACAAGTGAATAAATCTATAAACAGATCTAGGAAATTGTAACAACCCGATTTTGGGTCTAGTTGGAATAGTGGTTTCGGGGCCACAATTCTGACATAAGAAAATCCATTTTTATTATATTTTTATGGTCTAAAATTTCACAGAATTATTTCATCAAAATTTCGTTCGAAAATTTTGACGTTTGGGCACTCAATTTAGTCAAAAGGACTAAATTGTAAAAACTACAAAAGTTGAGTTCTACATGTTAGAGGTGTCCAATTGTTATGAAATTTTAAATTGCAAGTCCTTAAATGGTAATTAGACCATTGGTTAAGTTGGTGGACAAAAATGGACATGGTTTGGTATATTTCTAAAGTTTTTCATTAAGGGCATTTTGGTTGTTTGGTAATTAAAATGAATTAAAAACCAATTTTTTTTCATCTTCTCCCCCATGGCTGAAACTTGCATGGATAATACATAGATAGGGTTTTGGGAATGTCCAAGCTGGATTGTAAGTCCATCCTAGCCCCGTTTTTAATGATTTTTACGTTTTTTAAATCCTCGTAACAAGATCTACCTATTTCTACCACTAATTTGAAGAGATGTCAAAGTTTAAATTTTTACCCATGTTGAATATTTGTGTATTTTGATGTTTGATGGTAGAAATTGCATGTTAGTTGTTTGTTAAATGACTTTTGCTAAGTGATTTTCGGTGAAAATGCCTAAAAGGCTTGTAAAAGTTATAAAATATGTAGTAAAAGTGTGTTTAAATGGAAATTGTGCGCTGTTATAGTTACGAAAATGATTTGGCTAGGCTTTTATACTAAAGAAATTTAATAAATTTCATTTTTCGAGGTTAGGGGAAAAATTATAAATATGTGAAACTTTAGGGGGAAAAATGTAATTTTTTCATAATATAATTTTTGGGTCACATTGAATAATGTGACTAATAAATAAGCTAAATGTGATATTATAGATCAAGGAAAATGAGGTTCAGACATAGAACCGGGGAAAAACGAGTATTCGACGATTAGATCATTTTTTGTTATCCTTGGTATCGAGGTAAGTTCGTGTGTAAATAATGCAACGTTATGTTATGTATTAAATATTTTGATATTGCATGAATTTTTCAATTATCATTATGGATACATTCGACGAAGATTAAATACGGCAAAATTCCCGGTTTAACTTTAGGAATAGACAGGATACAAATGTCATGACATTAGGGTTAATGAGATTACGTGTAAGAACATATCTGGGTTATGGCATCGTTATGAGACTTCGATTAAGACGATATCTAGGATATGGCATCGATATGAGACTTCGTTTAAGACCATATCTGGGATATGGCATCGATATGAGACTTCGTGTAAGACCATAGCTGGGCTATTGGCGTCGATATAAGATTCCTTGTGAGACCATATCTGGGATATGCCATTGGAATGATATTATCTGTATGAGATTCTTGAGTATCCTTTAGTATTCCAAATGGTTTAATGGGAAAATTCATCGAGTATGTCAAAGAAGAGAAAGTGTACGTAAGTATTACGAATTAGTACAGGCATGTACGTAAAGTTTATAAGCATTGACATCATGATATTGCGAATTCATGATTTCTATGAGAAAGGTTTTGCGAAAGCCTTGTGATTATTGGTCTATACTTGTGATGTATGAAATTCAGAGTAAATTCGGATGACTATTATGTGATTAGCTTCCGGGACAAATTGAGTTAAGATATAACATGTTTTAATCACATAAATGGTGATTTATTGGATATGAGAAAAAGGAAAGATTGGAATAATTGCCTATTAAAATGGTCATGAAAGTATGGGAAGGTAAAATTTTATGAAATCGAAAGATATTAAGATATATGCTTGGAAATACAAGTACGCATAATTAATGTGCATGTTTATTATGAGATGTGCAATGATTTGCTAATTGCTATAATATGTTACAAAGGAAATATTACGGTTGTTAGGCTAATGCCAATATGTGTTAATTTATACTTATAAGTTGAAAGGGATAAGCATTGTGACTGGATAAATTGTAACCATGAAATTATGGTAGGTTATAATAATTTGTGTTCATATTGTTGAACATGATAAACACCTGGTAAGACGTGAATAAGTAAATTATACTATGAGACTAAAATAACATTCGTATGAATTTATATTATGTTAATTGTATGATATATGTATGGTTGAAGTTGCTTATTATTTGCATATGAACTTACTAAGCTATATTATATAGCTTACCCCCTTCCTTTTCCATGTCTTATAAGGTTAATAAGCTAGCTCGGATTGGAGATCGTCGAAGATACTATCACACTATCCAGCTATCACTTTGGGTATTGTTGAATTCAAGTATTTTGAGTTTATGGCATGTATAGGAATTGGTATTTTGGTTATATGTGTCATTATTAATTTGGTCATATGTGTTGGCTTGCAATGGTGATTAATTCATTTTTGTATATAGCCATGGTAGTTGGCTAATATTGGTTATGAGTATGTTCATATATAAATGCCATTTGTAAATGTGAAATTTTGCATGATTTGGTGTGGAAAGGTTGATATTCCAAGCATGATAAATAATGGCATGAGGATGTCATGTTATTGTCTTGATTATGGATGTGCTTGTGGTATGTTTGAGTTTGGCAAAGTATGATGTTTTAAGCATGATAAATGTTGGCTTTTAAATGACATGTTTAAGCCTTAGTTATGATGGTATTGGCTGCTTGTTTGTATTATGAATTATGCTATTGAAGTTTTGTAGATGTGTGCAAGTGAGGTGGCAAAATGGCTTGGTAAATAGCCTCGTTTTTGTCCACACGGGTAGACACACGGGCGTGTGTCTAAGCCGTGTGTGACACACAGTCGACCCCATGGGCTTGTGATCCGGCCGTGTGTCCTTTACACCTTAATTGTTGCAAAACAGAATGCTCAGTATCGAGCACACGGGCGTGTGACTTGGCCGTGTGACTTCAAATTATTGATGATGTCATAAATAGGGAGCTACATGCATTAAGGACATAAGCCTGTGTGACCACACGGCCTACCCACACAAGCGTGTCCCAAGCCATACGGGCGTGTGACCCCTGTTTTTATGAAAAAATTACTAAATGTTGGGAAAGTTTCCAAAGTTCTCAGTTTAGTCCCAAACCACCCCCAATGCATGTTTTGAGCTTCATAGGCTCATTTAAGAGATGATATGAATGTCTATGAAAAGTTTTAAATTTGAGTAGAAATCCATGTCTCGGGTTCGAATGTTTGCTTGAGTTTAAGTCTGGTAATGCCTCGTATCCTGTTCCAGCGTCGAATACGGGTAAGGGGTGTTACAGATATATTCTATTTAGGTCCTATCCGATGTACTTTTGGTATGGTCAGTCACATCTATGTCTCTATCTCCTAGGAGTCATCCGCTCTAATGCTTAAGACAAAGCAACTCCCCAATTGGACTTCATAGACATCATATTAGTCTTTCAATCTATTTGCTCATTTTTAATTAGATAAAGAACATGTTTAGGTTCATCTATTAATACAAGTTATCTTTTCGTATTACGATCTGACCATGTAATACCTCTTAGTACTAGTTTAATGTTAGATAACCAGTGAGTCAATATTTGCTTCTTCTTTTTTGCATATAAAAACTTTTAAGGATAATATACAAAGGATATTAATGTAATTAATGGATATCATTATTAAACCAATTTGTTCGAAAAAGACAAGTATATGTAGACAAAAATACTACACTTCGAGCATTAGATCCAACTATTTAATGTCTAAATAAAACATATAGTTGTAGACAATATACAAATGACCCCAACAAGCCTATCCCATTTTTCATGGGTGGCACAATGGTTCCCAAAAAAGGGGTGTGCATTGTCCACATTATGTATTTGTTATTAAAATATTACCATTTTGTATATCTTGTTCAATTAGAACTCTTGTTATTTTTCTCTATAAATAGAGACTATAGGCTAGGTCATAAATATGCACATTCAGTGTAGCTACACTATTGAAATTAAGTGAGATTTTTTTCTAAATAAATTCTATTTTTCGTTATAACTCATATCAGATTTCTATCATATAGAGAGAAATTGGTTTTCTCCACTAGAATTTTAATAATTTAATTGTGTAAAATCGGTGTGTAAAATTAGAGCCCACTCTTAAAACAAATCGAGGAATAGAGAATATTAGAGAAGATCGTGCTAGTTGAAAGCTAGCAAACTGTAACAACTCGATACTCAACTCGATCGTCGGATCCAAGTTACAAGGTGTCACATTCATTGTTGAAGCAACTGCAATTGAAAACATCCAATTCAATGTCAATATACATTTAATTACAAGTAATTCATGCTAATTCAACAATACACTATTATTTTCGGGCCTTAAACGAGCCTACTAAAGCTCTTTTATTAACCAGGGCTTGAAATGAATCAAATTGTAAGGGATACAAACTTTCAAGTTAATGTCACGACTTCGAGGTTTTCTTCGTCGCAACATGACTCTTTGACTAGGGTTCATCATGACCTCAAGACTACTACGACGTAACGTGAGCCTGAACAGATTCTCGTCGTGACCTTGGGGTACATCATCGTAATGTGATCCCTGCAATTCAATACCTTCAATTTGGTACCTAAATGAACCGTACCAACACTTCACCAAAAACATATACACTAATCTTAAGACTTCAATTTCAATCATTCACCATTAAAGCAAACCTAAAATACAAAGTTTAAACATTAACACCTCCCAATTCACAAAATTAACACATGCATTTACAACTTAACCATTTGTGACATTAAACAACATGTCCCTAGGTACATGCCATAAGCTCAAAATAAAATACAGTTCACAAACTTTGTTGAGTCGGAAACAATAGACTGGATGCTGACTTGAAGTCTTGGGGCTTCAAGGAATACTTGAAACCGCGCACGAAGAAAATGAACTGTACGCTAAGCTTTGGGCTCAGTGGTACTTTTATGATTCAAAAATTATAAATTAGTATAAAAGCATGGTATAAAGCATGTGAACTAAAATTTATAACTTGCATAAGTCTCATATATATACATGAAAGTGTGTATATCTCATTAGGTAAGCCAATTTGCTTAACATTTGAACATTATTGTCAAGCTATACTTTTGCTACTCACCTTTTAATTGTATACATAACAAAAGCACAATTTTAATCAACTTGTCATAACTTATTCCATTACTTACCTTATACTTACCAGTCAATCCGTTTTTTGATTCTACCGACTCGTTCACATTTTTTTTTTTTTGCTATTGGGCTTGATTCCATTTTCTTTGCATAAAAAATGCATATTTCTCATTTCAAATTCATATATGAACATATTCAAAATATCAAACATCATTTTACTTTATTTTGATATAAGTTATCAAACTTATTATTAATGACCTCTATTATGCTAACTCAAAATTTAAGACGGGTAAATGGAATAGACAACTTGTATCTTAATCTGACACTATAGTGCATTACCGGATGAACCAAGTCTAAACAATTAAACAGGCACGCGAGGTACATCATCGGGCGAACCAAAGCAATTATACTAACACATATAGTGCATCATCAAATAAACTGAAGCAATCATGTTGGCAAGTAAATGCATCATCATAGATACCAAAGTAAATATACTACAGATAAGTGCATCACTGGATAAACTGAAACAATTATATTGACACGTAAATGCACCATCAGATATACCGAAGCGATTATATTGGCGCATAAGTGCACCATTAGCTAAACCGAAGTATAAACTCGTACAGTAAATAGAGTAACAAACTTCTAATTTCATCACATAGTTTGTTTCACTTTCCATCATTCTCAATTCAACATATATTTATCATTTGATCGTATAATATAACATAATTCAGCTCAATTTCATATCAATTTCCTATATCAGTTAAGTCATGCAACTTTTTATTCTATTCAATTTAGTCTCTGTCTTGATATTCGATTTCAACCATAGCATTTCAACTCAATAACCATTAACAACTCATGTCAACATTATTTAATGCAAAATTCCATGATTATGTAGTATTTAGATTAATCTTGGGTTATAGAGATGCAAACTAAAAGCTCGCATCACTCGTAGTCGGCTCTTGCCTTTCTTTTCCCTCTCGACGGTCCTACATCATCTTTAGTTGTAATTAAGAGTTGAATGTTAAAATAGGTTTGAAGCTTTCTTCTTTTCCTTGGTTATGATAGACGATCATGAAATGGATGAGATACTGGCTTTCTCCACATATTTTCACTTATATACCATGCAACAGTCCACTTGGCGTAGACTGTATCGACATACTGTTTGGCATATAGTCAATTAAGCTTGGGGGGCTTATTGCATGGATTCAACAGTACGCCCAATTGAGGAACGCCCCGCTGGAATTCCCTATTCGATGGACTCTAGGGTTTGGCAGACTCCGTAACCCCCTAGACCCGACCTAGACATTATGGCCAAATCTCGAAGGTCACATTGGCCATAATAATGGCGCGGTAAAACGTTTCGAAGATTTCTCTTTAGCATTCCCTTGAAAACTCATTGTTAATACTTGTTTTAAGTAAAACCGAATTTAGTTGATATCTTAACTTTAGTAACACTTAAGTATTGTGATTGTTTATTTAAAACGTCGTAATTTATCTAAGACATTGCAGCGAACAAATTTCTAAACAAAAAATTCATTATTTATTTTGAAAACATAAATTAATCATACAACTCGTAAAAATAGTAGTCTCATAAATAGATGAGTTGAATTTTGAATACACAATATTAAGTATTGAAAATCATCCTTATTTAGTTTAAGTTTCGTCATAATTATGAAAATCCATCGTAAATTATTATGTTCTCAAACCATTTAAACGTTAATTTTTTTAATCCAAATTATGTAGAAAAATTTCCAAATCAAATCCGAGTCTCAAAGCCAAAAACCAAACAAAAGTCCCAAAATTAAAGTCCAAAGTAAGTAAACACACCCCAAAGTATCAAATACAAATAACAATAGAGTTAATTGAAAAATGACCGAGATCGCCTCCGTAGCCAAGCCCATCCTACCTCGATTATTTAAAAGGGAGTGAGCTTTAAAAAGCCCAGCATGAGTCTCCAATAATAATATTCATAGAAGAAACTCAAATCAACATTAATTTAAACATATCATGTAACACCCCAAACTCAACCTAGACGTTATGGTCGAATCTCGGAAGTCAAATTAAAATCGTTTGAAAACATATTTATTCATTAAAGTAGCTAGATTTCGATTGTTTTTTGCGAAACTAAAACAAATTCAAATATTGATTAATTAAATTTTTTTTAAAAATAATTATTTAAAACGGGAATATTTGTGAAGTTCATTATAATGCCAAAGAATCTCATCAAAAATCATTTAAGTAAAGCTTTTACAATATTCTTAATTATTATTGTATATATATGTTTTTTTTTAAATGATTTTGATAAAAATCTTTCATAGCGGTCATTTGAAAAATATTTAGAAAAATCACAAAGTTATAGGCTTGTTTAACATCAAGTAAAATTCAAAATGATTTAAAAGATATAAAATATTTGTAAATTTATCAAGCATGCAAGCGTAGCAGTTTAAAATTGTAAAATAAAGAAACAACCCCATTAATAGTCCAGAGTCTCAAGGTCCAAAATAACATCCAAAAATTGTTTAATAACCTATTAATAAAAATATCCATCCGAGAGGCTCCTCCAAATTCCAAGTCCAAGCCCTAAGTCCGTGTATTACTTGAAAGGTTCAAAACTAATGAAGTGAGCTTTTAAAGCCCAATGTGGGTCTTATATCAAGTTAAATAACAAATAAACACATATTCATCATATGACATAATCAAATTTGCTGCACATTATCATGGCAGTGCAATTTTTGTCAAACAATTATGCAAGTTTTCAAAAAGCATCCTACACATCACTGTTACACTTCAAAAAGAGTTCTCCAGAACTCATCCATCCAAACAGTCCAATGTGCACGAAGTCACCAATATTCGCAGTCAAGCTGCCATGTAGGTTGTGGACAAAGCCACTATATAGGTTGTGGACGAAGCCACCAGTTCTTCCTCCTTACGAAATCCCACCCAATGCATGTTATAAGGTCATATATAAACATTTTACTCATTTCAAGATTTCATTTGTTACAATAGGTATGTCGAACATTCAAATCAGATAATATCATGTATGGCATCTTTAAAATGCAATCAAATCTCAATTTCAATATCAGTGGCATGATTTAAATATTATGCCTATCATATAATGTCATCATATCACTTGTCATGAGGAATAGGAATATGCTCGTTGTTTCACAACATTCACCAAATCAAATCAAATAACAAATGTGATCATTAAACGATCAGTTCGAGATACTGACTTGAGAATCACCCTTTTTATGGGTTTAACATCCTTTTTTCGAATACTTTGTGTATTCTCAACTTTTCATATTATAGAGATTTTTAACGTGGTTTCGATTATAAATAATTATAATTTTTTTTCTAGTAAGTTAACCCACACCTGATTGTAGAGCCATAACAAAACTCCACCTTAAGAATGCCCATACTTGGATCTACTCGATAAGTTACCTACTTATCAATAAAAGTGCTTTTACAATTGGGGGATCATTTTAACCATTTTATGGCATAGTGCCATTTAATAATACTCAGATTAATACTCACCCTTATAAAGTCAATCGTAATGTGATCTCGCTCGCAATGTTAGAAACTCTCTGGGTTGGTACCGATTGGCCCTTCAACAAAAATAGTATATGATATGTTAACACTTGAAGGAAAACAATATACCATGGCCTCTAAATACATTCAGCCTCTAGGAAAAAGAGAGAGGAATGAGTGGTTTTTCATATCACTATCATACTCACCTAACTCAATTAAATGGGAAGGGATGCTAGATCACCGGAGTCTCGAGTCAGAAAAGAGAAAGAGTGTAGTGAAAAATCACTTGAAAGGGTGAGTCAAGATACAACATTTAAATGAAATAAAATTATTTAAAACTAAAGGAAAATAGGGATTTAGGATTTCGATGATTAAAGAAGCTAAAAGAGGTTGGAAAATAATAAAGAAAAATAAAAAAAAGCTCACCAAAACCGATGGAGGCATGGAGGCGAGGTGGTGGCATTGGTCTGACGAGAACCCAATAAAAGAGGCGAGGAAAGAGAAGGTTACAGCACAAGAGGAAATAAGGGGAGAAGGAAAAGGGAACAAGAAGAATTAGTGGAAGAGAAAAAAAGAAAGAAAGAAAGGAGTTTTTTTTCTATGGTAGTGCACAAAAGTGGCGGCCACAGTGGTGCTAGGGTGGCAATGGAGCAAAAGGAGAATACAAGTGGTGGCAAGGAGGAGGTTTGATGGTTACAATGGTAGTTCAAGGAACAAACTGGTGGAAAAGAGAAGCAATTTTAGAACAAATGGTGACTAATGGCTAAATCGAAAGGAGAAAAAATGAAAAGAATGGGATGAGCTATGGAAAAAATGGTTCAACGGGTCAAAATATTGTCTAGGTACATTGAGCCTCTTCATATGGCAAAGATAGAGAAAAAGGGCATGTGGAGGAGACATTGGAGCAAAAAGGGGGATCATGTTGGTAAGTTGACATGAAAAGAAAGAAAAAAAATCTCTCTTAAGCAAGGAAAGTAATGTTGGATGGCAAAGGGTTGCTAACATGCTAAAGTTGACCAAAAAATTTTAAATAAAAACTTGAGAGTGAAGACACTTGAACCTTTAGGAAACTATTAAAGCTTTAAACCACTTGACTACCCACTAGCTTATGTTCAATTTAACCAAAATTATTAAAAAAATGGGATGTTACATATCATAACATATAAATTATTCAACCACAAAATCAGATATAGTAGAATGTGTGATGAAAATGTCAATGTAATGTGTTCGTAAAACTGTGTATATTTTAGAAAAAATTTCCTACCCAAGTCCACTACACACCATTAAGAGTTCTCCAGAACTCATCCATCCAATATCACACCAATAATATGGACCAGCCACCAGAAACAGAATAGTGTGGCAGAACCATCATATATTTGCTGATTTATTGCATGATACTTCCTTCGTACACTTTTCCCACCCCATGCATGTGTTATGGCAACAGAACAAATTTTTCAGTAACATGCTTTACATACAAATCAGAATATCAGAATATGACATGCTTAATATGCGAATCAGATATCATATTTTTAAACATAATTTCACAATACATACCTTATCATGCAAATCAAGATATCATAGTAGGGCATGCTCAACATGCAAATCCATAGATAAGATTTAGTAACATACATTATTTTTATATAAATCAGAATATCATATTTTTATAAGCCATAAGTCACATGACATGAGTAATGGAAATCACATATTAACATATATCACAGAATCATCCAATAAACCAATCACATCACAAATCTCAGAGTTTCAGGATTTACTTACTTGTTATCCTAGTTTATTGGTTTTTACCGATCTATATGAATATACTTGTATTCGCATATACACATATTGCAAGAATCAAATATCCATAAATATTAAAGATAAAAATACCTTCATATTATTTAATCATGAATATCGATTATTATCAATTAAGTCTCCACACATTAGGTCTGATGGAATAGATCCCGATTCCACTTCGAAAGAGATGAATCTATTCTCTTGAGTCACTATGTTTGATCTCATATACGTGTTAGTATCGATCTAATTAATAAATAACAATCCTTAATAAGAACATAATGGTGATTCAGTAATACTCACACAAAAGTGTGACCAAATCCCATACTGCCACGAATGGGTGGCGATTCTGGGATTTTCGATTAACTCTTCAATAAGGCACAAAAAGGAGTAATTAGTATTATTCTAATCTAGAAATAATATTACGAGAGCATAGCTTGGGTGAAAACCTTTTATACTTATTGAAATAACAAAGGATAAGGCTTGATGATAAATCTTAAAAAATCGATCAAAGAGAGGGATTAGGCTCTACAAATGCAAAATACATGTTTTTAGAAAAAATAATTCAAAAACTGATCTTTAATATTTTAAAAATCAGATTTAAGAGTTTACGTAGATGATTTTCAGAAAGAGGGGAAGAAAAGAAAAAAATGAGAAAAATTGACGGTGGCCAACCGCGGTGACACGATGATTGCGCAACGACAAGGTGATTGTACGGCGACACAAAGACTATGATGGCAGAGGTGAGGAGGTGGTGCGACTATCGTGTGTGGTGGAGGAGGGGAAGAGATGATAGGAGAATTGGCTTCAAAGGAGGTGAAAAATAAAGAAAAAACTAAAAATCGGTGGAGAAAAGATAGTGGACGGCAAGAGAGGGGAGGAGTGGAAAAATAGGAGTATCAAAATGAAAAATGGGGTTTAGAAAGAGCTAGGGCTGGCCATAAGTAGTCAATGGCTCATTTTGGGTAAGTTTGGGGATTGTGAGTAAAAAAGGGAGTGAATTGGGCTTTTTGAGGGCAAGTTGACCCAAACAAAAAGAAAGGAGAATCTCCCATTTTATGGTAATGTTTGGACGGCAAAAGGGGGTTGACCTTCTAGAACAGTCAACAATTGTGGCTAGGAAGAAAAATAGAATAAATGGGAATGTGAGCGTTTGAATATGGGACCACTGAGATTTAATTTAACACACTAAACCACTAGGCCATTTCACTCATTGTGATACAAAGATGCACAGTTTAATAAATAGAATCTAGGGCTTAACAGACTCTTTTTTCAGACAATTTGCCAACCCTAAATACTTTTGGCGAACTTGTTAGTTCCTAGATCAATAAAATTATTTTCCTTGTTTAGCGTGAAAATGATGGCTCGGTGAGTATTATTAGAGTTTAGTTGAGATCTAGTTGGAATTGAACTAAAGTACTATAGATGACAGCTTGATGTGTTTAAGTAGTTGAATGACTTGTTTAGTTGGCTTGTTTTAATGTACAGGCAACGTTTCACAACCTACTAAGTTGATCAGTGGTAGTGGTTGTGTTTGGTAGAAAATATTGTCTATAAAAGTTATGTACTACTTTGATTATAGGGATGAAAATTAGTTTTTCTTCGATTCCTTGCTAACATGTTTGCGATCAAGCTCTTAAGTTATCTATTTTTTGTTAGAGAAGGCGAGGAAGGTTTCCAGTAGCTAGTTAAGACTCAATTGTTAAGTATCAGCTTGCTAGTAATTTTTGGAAAACCCTTAGGATATTTTTGAAGGGGGATTTACGTTTTTGCATTAGTGCATTAATAGATTTTTAGAACTAGTTTTAAAGGAAGGATACTTCTTAATTATGGTTTGTGTGCAACCGATTCATGCATGCATGATTAAATTTTAGTAGATAAATGATCTGATGGTTATAATTGATTCTTATTTCGCTTCGGAAGCTAGTGAAGGTTAGAGCAATCGAGGCAAAGGACTAGTAGAGTAGATTTTGTTTTGGATTTTGCTGGTAAGTTCCTTCTTACATTCTTTAAGTTATAAAACTTCCATGATATGTGGCTTATGTACGGTAAGTTATCTCTACTGTAAATAAGTCATTGTGTTGTGTATGGACGTATGTGTAATAAACCAGTGTTGTATGCATAAGTATGGTCATTGTCGATGTAAAAACACCCTCCTTATTGTACAAGCCCAGTACCAGATAATATGTGATATGTGAACATATGGAAATAAGATCTGTTTGTGATACCTTCGGTAAGGTAGTTATTTTGCAAACCGGATTGGCAGATCACGAGAACAAGTGTTTAGCTTAACAAATGTGATGTGATGAGTTAAATGTAACACCCTTAACCCATATCCATTGTCGGATTAGAGTTACGAGGCATTACCGATCATATCACAGTTCATACTATTCTTCATTACATTTTACAATTCAAAATTTTAAAATACATCAGTGCTCGCAACATTATTAAATATCAAATCTTAAAATTCACATCGTTCGTACAATAACATATTTACAACATAGTTCAGCATATATTAAAACATATTATATATTTATAAATAGAACATATAACAAATCAACGACTTTGTAAATGGAATATCAACCAAATTTTATAAAAGTCTTGCACACATACATGTTGTACTACAAATGGAATAAATTTCAATACCAGACATGTCATTCATTTATGCAACATTACTATGTTAATCAATATGAATTTCATATCTCATATATTAAATATAACAAATACATCCATTGGATTACATGTGTATATATATAAATAAAGGCTTCTAAATATATATTCGAAATAAGTTTAATAGTAAGTCATATTTACGGTTTAATAAGCATCCAACATATAAGAGATGCATCATTTTCCACTGAGCTTAAGCACATATTACCATTTTAACTTAAACCATTTTCGGACACAAATAACATCTCAATACTAAATCATGCGTAATTTACTATATCCTCAATCTCAATCTGACATTTATTCATAAATAACAACTCCTGCACAAGCTCATAATAAAATCAACTGAAGACATATTACATAATTTAATAAGCAAACACATATGTAACTTTAGTACAATATAACATGGCTGAACATGCTATTAATGCATGCATGCATGTGGCGTATTTACCCTAAAACTAAAGGCCACACTTAACATTTGAATGCATACCAAAACAATTGACCAAAACATCCATGGAACATTTTCATTACTTATTACCTTGCATAATCGAATCTTATTACTTAAACCCACATACACATCCAAAATTTTCATCTTCGAATTACCAAAACTAAACTCATTAAACACTATGACTAGGAACATATAAGACCAAGTCTAAACATAATAAGCAAATTCGCATATATATACTTTATCTTAGTATGAAACTTATCCATGGCACATAGTTTTATATCCAAAATAAACTAAAACCATAATCAAACAAAATCAAATTCAAGCACATAAATTAAGCCATTTTCGTATGGCTAATATACATATACTTTGAAAATAAACTAACTCCAAGGCTAGCCTATACATGCCATAATTCGAGTTTAACTTATTAAATACCAAAATAGTAGATAGTCTGATGAACTTTGCTGACGATCCCCAAGCTCGTAACTTGATCCAAAATCTATAAAACAAAAGCTAATATACACACAATAAGCTATCTAAGCTTAGTAAGTCATAAGCAAATAAACAACCAAATGATATTATCAGCTCAATTAAACTAAACCATAATATATCATCTTTACCACATTTAGTCTCAAATTACCAAGTTTCATAAATAATACATTTTCATATCCAAACACTACCTTGGCCGAATTCTCATATAATCAAAAATATAAATTATCATCCAACCTTTAAAGCCAAAATGTCAATATATATATATATCCAAATGTACATACACTTATATTCACAAGCTCAAAATCATAATATAACATCGTGTACATGTACTATCTATATGGTTGAATATACATGATCTTGTATACACATATTCAAAAACCAATTCCATAATGTTCATATCAGTCATTTATAAGACCGAATACACATGCCATAATCACATATATTCTTCATTTGCATCACACATGATTTGTAACAAATAATCAAGTTACTTACTTACCTTATTTTAGGTAGGTAACAAGCTAACTTATACCTGGTCATTCCAACTCATTTTACAATTTCGATCACAGCTTATCGATGCCCGATAAACCATTCGGAATTGGATAGGACACTTGGATAATCATACATATATCATACAATGCCAACGTCCCAGACGTGGTCTTACATGTAATCACATATCGATGCAACTGTCCCAAACAGTGTCTCACTTGCTCACATATATCGGAATCACATATCGATGCAATGGTCTTACTCGCACATCACAAATTGAAATCCTATGTCATGACATATGTATCCTAACTATTCCTAAGGTTCATACGGGGCTTCCAGACGTCGTAACACGGTCGAAACGGACACGTGAACAAGGTTACCAAGCTTATGCACATTTGGCATTTGCAAGTATATATTCTCACATTTCATACCAGCATATATAATTTTCATTTAATTAAAATTAAGTACGTCTATTTGTTTATAAACTTACCTCGGACGATATAAAACGGAACGGGACAGCTAGTCGACAACTTTCGTTTTCCCCCGATCCAAATCTGATTTCTTTCGTTTTTGATCTAAACATATTCAAATTAAGCTCATTCAAACCTATTTTCATTCAATTTAGTCCAAAAACACATAAATGGGCAAATTATCATTTTACCCCTAACATTTACACTTTTTACAATTTAGCCCCTATTGTACAAAACACAAAATATGCAAAATTTCCCTGTACCCATGTTAGGCTGAAGCTTACCCATTGTAACGCCCCCGTACCCGAGACCGTCACCAGAGTCGAGCACGAGGTGTTAACGGGCTTAATTCATTAATTAAGCAGCTCAAACAATTTATTTTAGAATTTTCACACAAGCTTGTTAACTGTGTCACAGTCGCTTAAAAATTCATATCTCGAGTTCCAAAACTCAAAACTAAGATCCATAAATTTTCTCTGAAACTATACTCATATATATATCTACTAATGTTTTCTAGAATTTTTGGTATAGCCAATTAGTACAGTTTATTATTTAAAGTTTACCCTGTTTCAGCATTTAACTACTTTGACCGTTGTTTACTACGAACCACTTTTCTCTTTGTACAAAACTTAAAAGACTATGCCGTTTCTTTCTCTTAAAACTAGACTCAATCAGAAATCTGTACATATAAAAAATAACTTATGATTATTTTTGTACAATTTTTGGTCAAATTCCAATGTCAAAACAGGGGATTCAAAAATTGCTCTGGCCCTGTTTCACAAAAATATAAATATCTTATAAAATACAACTCTTTTTCCTATTTTGTTTCTTCCACATGAAAATAGATTCATTAGGATTCAATTACATATTTTATTCATCATCTAATTCTATTTCTACTATTTTTAGTGATTTTTCCAATTCACATCACTGCTGCTGTGTGATTCTGTTTTATAACCAATTTCACCATTTTATGGTTTTCCATGCACTAAGTAACACATTAAACATACATGACATCAAATATGGTCTAGATTGGCCATTCCAATGGCTAATCATTTCCAAACCTTTTCTTACCAAACCATAACCATATCATAAGATTATTTACACAAAGTGAGTATAGTGCTATACATGCCACACTCAAAATATACAAGCCATTTTACCAATTTAGATCTTCGGATAGTGTGAGCGAGCCTTCGACCTATCCCGATTCTCAAGCCGACTTGTCAAAACTACAATGAATAAAAAGGAGGGAGTAAGAATAAATGCTTAGTAAGTTCACATGCAAATAACAAGTAACATGATCATGCAATCCAACATAAACATCATTAAGACACTCATGTCATAAGAATACTTACTATCTTACCACAATTTTGCCTTACCAAATTCTCAATCCAAGGATTAAACTCATACGTGTCCATTTTCATCTCTTCAACACATTCATCGTCAATCACTTTTGTTTTAAGTACTCTCCCTATTCTCTTAGGATTCTCCCGTTGAACACATCGGAATATAATTTTGGATACGCGGATAGTGTGCACGTAAGTGCTATACTCATAGCTAAACAAGCTCAATAGCTTTTGAAATCTATGTAGCCAAGCTACCATGTAACCCGTCGATAAACGAACTCGGACTCAACTCAACGAGCTCGGATGCCTAGTTATATTTCACGAACTCGGACTCAACTCAACGAGTTCAGAACTCAACCATCCTAGTGACATGTCACTTGTACCCTAATCTATTCCTAAGGTTCAAACGAGATTCTTCTCAATTACACATTTTGATCGCCTTCTTCGAAATGTAGAAACCGATACTTGCTAGCATCTCATACTTATCAAGTTGTTTACATAATTTGCATAATACAAAAGAACATTAAAAACGGGGCTTGGAATCACTTACTATGGAGCTTAGAAGCTTGAAACAAACCCTAGCTATGGAGAACCCTTTAATTTTCGTCCTAATGAAGAAGATGGACATATTTTGCCATCTTTTTTTC
The DNA here is from genome assembly GCA_025698465.1 of Gossypium longicalyx. Taxonomy (NCBI): domain Eukaryota; kingdom Viridiplantae; phylum Streptophyta; class Magnoliopsida; order Malvales; family Malvaceae; genus Gossypium; species Gossypium longicalyx. The sequence continues at coordinate 53,911,357 of CM046995.1, forward strand.
CTTTTTTTAATCTTTTAATTACCAAATGAACAAAATACCCTTAATACCTTTCTTTGAAAATTTTCATGTACAAGCCCATTTTTTTCCAAAATTTTAGAAATTTGTCAAATTGCTATTTAAGACCTCCTCATTAATATTCCAAAGTAATTTCATACTAAAAAATTCTAGAATGCGAGTTTTACAAATTATTCGATTTAATCCCTAATTTCAACTTAAGCACTTTATGCATAGAATTTCGTCACAAAATTTTCACACAATCATGCAATCATATCATAAACCTCAAAATAATTATAAAATAATTATTTTTATCTCAGATTTATGGTCACGAAACCACTATTCCGATTAGGCCCTAATTCGGGATATTACACCCATATTCATACAAGTCCATATATTTCATTTATTTTACATTTTAGTCCCTCAAATTATTATTTTTGCAATTTAGTCCTAATTACTCAAAATCATCAAAAACTCCAATACAAAACATGTTAATACAAAACTTATCTTTCATATTTCATCATCAAACAACAAAAATCACAAGCTCACATCAATGGCATAACTCAAAATATTCATCAAAATAAAAAATTCAAGCATGGGTCTTGAAGATAACTTAGCAACAATCTCAAAAACGTAAAAATCATCAAAAACAGAGCTAGAACTTAACTTGATTAAGCTTTGCAAAGTGTCGAACCCTAGTTTCTTCTTATTTTATTTTGTTTCAGAAAGAAAACAAGTATAAACACATATATTAACTTTATTTTATGTTTTATGATATATAATATAACTTATACTAACTTAAGTTTTAATTTACATATATAACCTTAATGAAATAATATAAAACTACATACTTGATCGTGATTTTGTGACGGGTTTTAAATATTTATAATTAATCATTCTTGAAACTAACTATTATCACGATGTAGGCAAGTGTACCTATCGAACAGTAGTATAGTTTTAGCAAGACCGGATTGTCTAACCCAAAAGAACTAAAAGTACTAGTAATGACTGTTTTTTTGTTATCTAGCCTAATAATAAGGGGGTTTGTTTTAACTAACTAATTAACTAAATTAAGAATTCACAGAAAATAGAATTGGGGGATTACTTTGGGAAAACAATTGAATTAAGACAATACCTAAGGAAGAATCCACCTAGACTCTACTTGTTATTCTGACTCCGAATCAAACTATTTATTCATTTAACTTGTTCCGTAGAGATCCCTAAGTTATGTTATTATCCTTATTCAAGACTAATAACGTCTAATCCCTGGATTGAATAACTGAGACTTTTGTCTAATTATCACCCTAGGGTTGCATTAACTCGATCTATGGATCCCCTTATTAGGTTTCACCCTAATCCGGCAAAATCTTGTCACCCTATCTCTAGGCGCGCAATCAACTCTGCTTAATTATGACAATTGTACTCTTAGACAGGGTCTATTCCTCCTCTGAATAAAAGTGTAACTTGAATTAATATCCTGGAATATCAAAACAAGAATTAAGAACATATAATTAAGAACAAGCCAAATATTTATCATACAATTCAGAAAATAATAACAAGATTCGTCTTAGGTTTCATCCCCCTTAGGTATTTAGGGGATTTAGTTCATAACTAAAAAGGAAAACATCTCAGAAGAATAATGAATACAAAATATAAAGAAAACCCAAAGCTCCTTAAGGGAAATTGAGGGGAGATCTTCAGGCTTGAGGATGAATCCGACTTCTGAGATGGATCAATCGGCTTTCTTCGAGTAATTCCTTCCTTCCTCCCTATGCCTCCCCCTTCTTCTCCTCTTCTAGGGTGTATTTATAGGCTTTGGAATGCCTAAGAGCCCTCAAAATTAACCTTTTCCAAATTGGACTCAATTTGGGTTCGGCAAGGACACGCCCGTGTGACACGCCCGTGCGCGATTACTTCAGGCCGTATTCGAGCCTGTTAGAATGGCACGGCCGTGTGGTCTACCCGTGTGAGGAAGTCCAAGCCGTGTTGATTTCGTACATTGGCTTATTTTCTCTGTTTTTGGCCCGTTTCTCGTTCCTTTCGCTCTCCTAAGCTCACTTAAGTATGGAACATGAAATTAAGGCATTAGGAGCATCGAATTCACCAATTCTATGGAAAAATCATCCATAAAATGTGCAAAGCATGGGGTAAAAATATGTATAAATGACGGTTTATAAAATACCCCCAAACTTAAGCATTTGCTTGTCCTCAAGCAAAATCCTCATCTCATAATTAAAACAAATTCTTCTCAACTTACAATTTCTATCGATAATACCTCAAAATAATCCATAGGTAATCAAACATTGAAAATTTGACTAAAAGAACATCAAAGTTTCAAACATCCCAAGTTGAGCATTTTATCATCAAAGTTTCAAAGTTTCAAACCTCATCTACGTAATTACCTTTGATTCAAAATATCACAGAGTTTCATATCCTCACTAAAGATTCACTCAAATCACTCGAGGTGTTTAAGGACAATAAATGAAGCACTCAATAGTCAATAATGAAAAGTCATTACCATAGGCTTGCATGAAAATCAAATCTCCACCACTATAAATTGAGATGAAACATCAATTAAAAGGTCTTTAGAGGGTTGTAACGTGGCTTTGGTTAAAGGGTGTGGTCACAAGCTGGAAGAAAGGGTTAGAATCGAGATTGAATTGAAAAATTTCCTAACTAGAAAAATGACTAGTCATCAGTTGCGTACAACAGAGCTTTTTTCTTGGAATATGGAATTTAACTACTTTAGCTCAAAAGATCACTACTACCTCTATGTATACATGTTTTTTTTTTTTTGTTTTTTTTTTATCAAGAACAAGTCAAATAACTAACTATTTAGAACAGGACATAGCTAAGCAATTTATTCAATTCAAATCTCGACAAAAATAGGGATCAATTTAATTGAGGGGATTTCAACAATAATAGGTTAAGGGTTAGTGTTAAGGGTAATACAACAAATGGCTTGTTAGCTCAACGGTGTTTACTAAGAGTTAATCGTGGAGGTCGGCTTTTCATGGAATGAGTGGCTTAATCCTAAGTGCCTCTATCATCTTGACATATCAAATCAAATAGTGTGGTCTTGACACGCATAATCAAGCAAGTTCTAGAATAACAGTTCCATGCTGTCGCACTCATAATGAAAGTGAGCATAAAGGAATTAATAGATGCTCTTGAAGGCTCAAGATCTCATAAAATTATGGCTTTTTGATGTTTAAACTTGTGAATTTCAAATCAAGAGAATACCTAGACTTGGGGAAACAACCTAAAATTTTAAATTCTTAAAGAAAATCAACTTATCATACTTGCTTCCCTAATGTCTTAAAGTTTAAATACTCAGTGCATGAATGCCTATGTTTTAATTTAAGATATATCAATAAAAATCATAAATCAATCAAAATTTATTCTAAACATGATATGAGAGCTTTTCAAGAGAACAAGGCAATCATTCATGGATTTTTTTTATAGTGAAATGAATACCCCTCCCCCCCCCCCACACTTAAGATGTACATTGTCCTCAATGTACAAAGATAGATAGGAAAAAGATAAATTTGTAATCATAAGATAGGGAGAGAAGTGAAACTTCCTGAATGATTAATGAGTTCCTTGAACTGGAGTTTTGGAGAGTAATCGGCGCAAGAGTGGAGGAGGATAATCTGGTGGGGAGTAGAGGTTCGCTAGACCATAAGTCCTGCGCCAAAAGAATATTAGATCAAGTGGTAGCTACAGTCGTGGTCGAGCAGGACACGACAGTCGTGGAGAACCTTTCCCGGTGGAGTTTTTAGTTCCTATGCGATGATGAGCTTAGGAGCTCTATATAACTGTGACAGAATCAGGAACTTTTTTGGAGATATAAATAAGGATAATTACTCTTAATGGAATAACTGAAATTGATAATTATAAAATAAAATTTTAAAATCTAATAAAAATAAAAAGTAGTTTTAATAAAAATTAAAATCATAAAATAATAAATTATTTTTAAACATCTTCATCGCTGGATGGTTCGCGAGGTGGGACTGGCGATGAGACATAGAGGTGGTGACAAATCTGTTGTAGAGTAGCATCAATGTTGTCAAATTGTTGAAAACACTACTGCTCGAATCGAGTCAGGTGCTCAGAGATGTCAGCATATGACGCCGCCGCATGAACTGGACGAGAGGGTCGTGGTGGCTGAGACGGTGGGTCCTCGTGCTATGGGGGGACATCATTAGTAATGTCCTCGGGGGCCACCTCCTCGGTGGATTGGACGAGGCAATACTGAGGAGGGTGGGTTCCTCGGCGCTTCTTGATCATCCTCATACTACGCATGCTCGAAATGCCTTGTGGGGACATCTAGCCCATAAGAGTAAGGGAGGATGGTTGGGCTGCTGTGTTAAGGAGCCCGAAGTGCCGTGCCAGTCGAGTCACGTAGGGGCCAATGGAGATGACCCCCCTCCGATGCCGCTCTGTTTGGTGGTGAATGGCAAGGGCAATAAAGTAGGCGAGGTCGAGTACATGCCCGTTCTCCATACTCCATAGAAAGTAGGTGTCGTGAGTGCTGACGATGCCGGTGCCCTCTCGATGTCCTGTCAAAGTTTATGCCAAGATAGCGTGTAGGTACCTCAAGGAGGGAGAAAGAACTGATGCCTTGGAGCAGCTCGGGTCGTAAGTGGCTGAACCAGGGACTAAAACGTACCAGCACCTCGAGGGAGAGTAGTGGATGTGGTGACAGAGAGTGTCGAGGTCATTCTCATCCATGAACTCCTCTGTGTATAGGCCCAAAGCTATACCGAACTCGGGTACACTCAACTGGCAGACTAAACTGCCGAGACAGAATTGAACTGTTCCAGGATCATCAAAGTTTGTCATGATGTCTTGAACATGGAATGTCGAGCAAAGTTCAAGTGTGAGCTCAAGTGTTAGCTCAAGGCACATTGGTTCGATGATCGCAAAGAAGTGGTCCCATGGATTGATTGTCAAGAGTGCTCGTACATCGTCAGCCAACTGGACTTGTTCAAGAGCTGTCCAGTTAATGCAGCGGTACACACCTAAAGGTCGGGCCCGTAGAATTTGGGAAAGTTCTTCTTGGGGACCGATGGCGAACTACAGAAAAGGATGACTTATTTTCGTGATAGGACCCAAGAATGATGACGTTCCCTTCCTTTTCTTTGAAGCCGGGACAGCGATTTTCCTTTCTCATGAAGACGACATTGTATACCTACAAGCAAAACCATTATTTCGTCGTGAGGAATGTTCAAGGTAAGACAGAAGCAAATCCAAAAAGGCAGAAGTTATAGATTAGAACTAATAATCTCAGTCACAACTACTGCAAACTTAATCAAAAACAATTTTATGAGGTATCATTAGCATGACAATAGTATGAGTTTCCTAAAAGAAATGGCAATTAATTCTATGTTAGTACATTTTATTGTTGGAGAATATCAACCCAAAAGTCTTGAGTATTTTCACTTTAAACTAATAAAATGTAGCAAATAAATCATGCGACGAGGAAGAACTTCAACATGAGACGATAATAACTACTCTAGATTTGAAATGTGAGTGATAAAGAGATGAAAAGAACATAAAAAAAAATGCATAGTACTATTATAACTAACATAAAAAATGAGTGCAATTATAGAGAAAAGAGTAAACAAATGCTAGGAAGGGGAGAATGAGTGTCAAAAATGGAGTTGGAGGCGGCACATGAGCATGGCAGGGAGGGCATGTAAACTTGCAGAGGCTAGGGTTAGGGTTTTTTTGGGTGAAGGAGACAATGAATAGTGCAGTCTGTTTATATATTTTGGGGCACACAGCTAGGGAACACGCCCGTGTTCCCCAATTTCAGCCTGTGTGATTCGTGAATTTTGAATTTTGGGTGCGTCCGACATTTAGTCCACGCCCGTGTTCTATGAGTGTGGGTGCACAGGACCGTGTCTAGCTTCATTCGCTTCTCCCACGCCGATGTATGCAGGCCTACACCCGTACTATTTTCTCAAGTTCAACCACAGTTCTGCAACACGGGCGTGGCGAACACCCGTGTTATTTTGGCGGGTTCGCCCACGGCAATGTCGCACAGCCGTGGCATTTTATCATAGCCCGTGTTTGGGAAAAATCTCTGCCCTGTTTCCACACAGTCCTCAGCACGCCCGTGTGCCCGGACGAGTCTGTGTGAAAAACCTGTATTCAAGATCTCCATTAGTAAGTTAGGTGTCAGATACTAAAATTTAAAGAAATTAATATTGTTAGTGCTCGGGTTGCCTCCCGATAAGTGCTTATTTGTAGTCTAAGCTCGACTTACCTCTCCATTGAATGGTCTTGGTGGTTCGAGGAGTTTATACTCCTCATTCCTGCTACCTATCTTATCAAAATAAGATTTTAGACGGGTGTTGTTTACCTTAAAAGTGCCGAACTTGGGATGAATTACCTCGACTGTACTGAATGGGAAAATGCTAAGTACCGTAAGAGGGACTTCTTCATTCGGTTTGGTAGTGAAGGTGAGGATTTGTGGCTTCTAATAAAATTTTATCTCCAACCTTAAGTTAATTTGGTAAGGTATTGAGCTCGTTCTGGCGTAGTTTTGGTTTATCGGGTGTTCTTAGTTTATGCGTCCACCATTCATCTAGTTCCTCGATTTGTAGGATTCAATCTTCATGAATAGGTCCTCCACTATTGCTTGGGAATGGCTCATGTACTTTCTTCAGACTCATTTCCTATAAAGTAGATTGCAACATATTGTTAGTTTTAGTAGAATGGTTTAGACGATCACCTTCAATTTCCAATGTGTTGCCAGAATTGCGAGCTTGAAGGGTGATTGTTTCGTCTCCCACACGAAGTGTGAGCTCACCTGTACCAACATCAATTATCGTTTTAGCAGTTGCTAAAAAGGGCCCTCCTAAATCAAAGGAGTGTTGCTATCCTCCTCTATGTCTAGAACAATGAAGTCAACGGGAGATATAAATTTATCGATTTTAACTAGCATATCTTCAATAATACCCCTAAAAAATCTTATAGTTTTATCTGCTAATTGTATGCTCATCCTAGTCTGTTTGGGTTTCCCAAGACCTAATTGTTTGAACATTTTGTAGGGCATAACTTTAATACCAGCCACTAAATTAGCTAAAGCATTATTAACATCTAAACTACCAATTAAGCAAGGAATTGTAAAACTCTCTGGATCTTTTAATTTGTTGGGTAACTTATTCTGTAGAATAGCTGAGCAAACTGCGTTTAGCTCAACATGCGACGCCTCGTCCAACTTCCGCTTATTTGCTAAAACCTCCTTTAAAAATTTCATTGCGTTTGGCATCTGTGATAGAGCTTCAATAAACGGTAAGTTAATGTGTAATTTTTTTAAGAGTTTAAGGAATTTATAAAATTTTTCATCTGAGCGCTCTTTCCTTATCGCGTTGGGGTATGGCACACGAGGTTTATATTCGACATTCACTGATTTGTTTTTATCATGACCTACCTCACCTTGACCTCTGCTTACCACAGTTTCTTACCCTGGTTCTGGCTTAGGCTCAACGAATCCTTCTTCATCTTGAACATTAATTGCATTGAGCTGTTCCCTTGGGTTGGGTTCAGTATTACTTGGCAAGCTACCCTGTGGTCATTCAGAGATTAGTTTAGACAGCTAGCCAATCTGAGTTTCGAGCCCTTGGATCGACGCTTGTTGATTTTTAAGTGCTATCTCAGTGTTCTGGAAATGATTTTCAGACACCGAGATAAATTTAGATAGCATCTCTTCAAGGTTCGATTTCTTTTCCTGTTGATAGGGTGGTTGTTGAAAACCCGGAAGATTCTGTGGCCTTTGATTCCCTTGACCACCCTAAGAGAAATTTGGGTTGTTCCTCCAACCTGCATTATAAGTATTGCTATAAGGATTATTTTGAGATCGAGGATTATTACCCATGTAATTTAATTGTTCGTTCTCCATAGGATTGATATTTTTAATTGCTTGATCCACCTCCACTGACTTCACAATGCATTACTGGATGAGCCTGCGTAGAACCAAGCAAACCATAAATCTTTTTATTTAGAAGTTCTACCTCATTTGACAGCATAGTAACCAAATCGACGTTATAAACGCCTGTTGTTTTAGTTGGCTTAGTCCTCAGGACTTGCCACTGATAGTTATTCAGTGACATCTCTTCAATAACTTCGTAAGCCTCTTTAGGTATTTTGTTATTGATGGTTCCCCCAGCTGCTGCATCAATCATCTATCTTGTCAAGGGGTTCACACCATTGTAGAATGTTTGAACTTGTAACCATAGAGTTAATCCATGGTGAGAACACCTTCACAGTAGGTCTTTGTATCTCTCACATGCATCGTAAAGAGTTTCTAAGCCCATCTGCAAAAACGAAGAGATATCATTACGTAATTTGGTCATTTTAGCCGGCGAAAAATATTTTAATAAAAAATTTTAGGTCATTTGTTCCCAAGTAGTAATTGACCCTCGTGGTAATGAGTTCAACCATTATTTAGCTTTGTTCCTCAATAAAAAAGGGAATAAACGAAGATGAATGGAATCGTTAGAAACGCCATTAATTTTAAATGTATCACAGAATTCTAGGAAATTTTCCAAGTGAGTGTTTGGATCCTCATCCTGCAAACCATCAAACTGAAAAAATTGTTGTATTATTTGAATATTGTTAGGTTTTAGTTCAAAGTTATTCGCAGCAATAGCAAGTCTAACTATACTTGACTCAGTTCCTGTTAAAGTAGGTTTAGCATAATCATACATAGTACGAGCAGGATTCTGATTTGCTAGTTCAGCGGGTACCGCAGGTGGTAGCTGATTATCTTGATTTTCAGCCATCTCCTCAGTCGTAGTTGAGATATCGTCTTCTTGCTCTTCCTCTGTGTATCTTAGGCTTCGCCTTATTTCCCTTAGGTTTCTGCGAACTTTGCAATCGATTTTTTCGTCAAAAAGTAGCGGTCCTGACGGGTTTCTTCTAGTCATAAACTATAAAAACCTGCCAAGAGAAATAAAAAGTAAATTAGTAATAATAATAATAAAATTAACTTGCAAGGAAAATAAATGGCTAAAGTAATAAAAATTGAGTGTTCCTAATATCTTAGTTCCACGCAAACTTGTGTAAAAAACTTGATCGTGATTTTGTGATAGGTTTTAAATATTTATAATTAATCGTTCTTGAAACTAACTATTATCACGATGTAGGCAAGTGTACCTATCGAACAGTAGTATAGTTTTAGCAAGACCGGATTGTCGAACACAAAGGAACTAAAAGTACTAGTAATGATTGTCTTTTTATTATCTACCCCAAGAATAAAGGGGTTTGTTTTAACTAACTAATTAACTAAACTAAGAATTCACTAAAAATAGAATTGGGGGATTACTTTTGGAAAACGATGGAATTAAGACAATACCAGAGGAAGAATCCACCTAGACTCTACTTGTTATTCTGACTCCGAATCGGACGACTTATTCATTTAACTTGTTCCGTAGAGATCCCTAAATTATGTTATTATCCCTATTCAAGACTAATAAAGTCTAATCCCTAGATTGAATAACTGAGACTTTTCTCTAATTATCACCCTAGGGTTGCATTAACTCGATCTATGGATCCCCTTATTAGGTTTCACCCTAATCTGGCAAAATCTTGTCACCCTATCTCTAGGCGTGCAATCAACTTCGCTTAATTATGACAATTGTACTCTTAGACAGGGTCTATTCCTCCTCTGAATAAGAGCGTAACTTGAATCAAAAACCTAGAATATCAAAACAAGAATTAAGAACACATAATTAAGAACAAGTCAAATATTTATCATACAATTCAGAAAATAATAACAAGATTCGTCTTAGGTTTCATCCTCCTTAGGTATTTAGGGGATTTAGTTCATAACTAAAAAGCAAAACATCTCAGAAGAATAATGAATACAAAACATAAAAAAAAAAACCCAAAACTCCTGAAGGGAAATTGAGGGGAGATATTCAGTCTTGAGGATGAATCCGGCTTCTGTGATGGATTAATCGGCTTTCTTCGAGTAATTCCTTCCTTCCTACCTATGCCTCCCCCTTTTTTCTCCTCTTCTAGGGTGTATTTATAGGCTTTGGAATGCCTAAGAGCCCTCAAAATTAGCCTTTTCCGAATTGGACTCAACTTGGGTTCAGCAGGGACACGCTCATGTGACACGCCCGTGTGTGATTACTTCAGGCCGTGTTTGAGCATGTTAGAATGGCACGGCGATGTGGTCTGCCCGTGTGAGGAAGTCTAGACCGTGTTGATTTCTTACGTTGGCCTCTTTTCTCCTTTTTTGGCCCATTTCTCATTCCTTTCGATCTCCTAAGCTCACCTAAGTATAGAACATGAAATTCGAATTCACCAATTCTAAGGAAAAATAATCCATAAAATGCGCAAAGCATGGGGTAAAAATATGTATAAATGACGGTTTATCAATAATATATGCAAATATCGTCCAACCAATATGTAAATGGGCTAATTGCAACATAAACCCTCCAAATTAAGAGAACAACCACTATTCGGCCCTTTTAAAATTAACCACCAAATTTTCATTTTACGCAATTAAGTCCTTTTATTTAATCAGACCCTCAAACGATAAAATTAAATAATGAAAATTTCACACACACAAATTCACATATAATAAACACAAAAAATCATTTTTAAATATTTTTCTAACTCGAATTCGTGGTCCCAAAACCACTATTTTGACTAGGGTCTAAATCGGGTTGTTACATTAAGTTTGGAATATGACTGATATATGATTCTGATTTCATAAATATGGGTCCGAGGCTGGCAAAAGGATGGCCTGTTTGTAATCATGCATGATTGTAGGGTGTATGTTTAATTTTTCGAATTGTGACCACCCAGGTACTATATGGGTTATGTTTAAATTGGCAAGGTGTTGCCGTTAGAGAACTGTGGATGAAAAAATTGGCGTATTGTGTCTATATGACAAAGTATTACAAAAAGTCAGTTTTTCTTTTCTTACGGGTATTGATGCTTGTTGGTTATAGGTATTCTTTTTAATTATTTGTGTCTATTTTGGAACTCACTAAGTTCAATTAAACTTACTTTGTTACTTTTCCTTCTTAGATGTTTAGATAGTAGAAGAAGCATCAATTGACAGGGACTACACTAGAATTGCGCTTACGAGTGGGCCACTTGTTTGTTTTTGTATCATGCATGGCTATTTTAGCGAGTGGCGTATAGATTTATTTTGTGTTCAACTTATGTAATTGTCTCCATCATTTGTACTATTCCTGTTTTGAAAAGAATTGCCCTTTTCCCTAAAAGTGTACGGCTAATTTCCTTAATTTGTTGTTTATGAACTTATCATGTATAGGCCATACCTAGGCAGTGGATGGATAATACGATCTTCTTTTATAATCCCTAATAATTTTATTTAAAAATACATTTCAAAATGAAAGAAAAATAGTTTCAAACAGCAAGAGAACTATTCAAAACTATTTTTTCTTCAATTTTAAGTTAAGTCAAAGGGTTTGAATCCGCCGGTAACGCCTTAGTTTGTTGGAGATCTATCTGGCTGAATGTTATATGCCACATTCTCCTAACAACTTAAAGGTGTTGAGACTGCCAGAATGCCCAGTGGCGTAGTGGAAAAAAGTTCCAACGATCCACAACCATGGATCAATGCACGAGGAATGAAACAGGTTGAAATAAGGTTAAAGGTATACCTTCTTAACCAAAAACGATGAAAGGATATTGTTGATTCGATATTGATTGCGAGCCATAATGAAAACGCTTCAGCCTCTACGTAGACCACCCGATATTAAAATAAACGACAAAATTGTAACAGCCTTGTCCCATATTCATCGCCAGATTAGGGTTATGGAGCATTACCAGACAATTGGATACCTTTAGACGTAATATCATACAATAATTCAATCATGTCATAAACCATTCGTACACATGCATAATATCTCTAAGTCGAGCCATCGAGGCCTTAAAATAATACCTTAGAGGCAATTCAGGACTAATTTAAATCAATTTAGAAAGTTTAGGAAAAAGTAGCAAAATTTTAAAATAAGGGACACACAGCCGTGTAGCCAAGATTATGGAGCATTACTGGACCCTCGAGGCCCAATATGAGTACTGGAACCAATTTGAGACTAAATCGAGAACTCAAAGAATTTTTCACAAAATTTCTAAAATTTTCCTCGATACAGGGCACACACGCTCATGTGGTCCAGGGACACGCCCGTGTGACCCAAAGACACGTCCATACTGAAGGCCGTGTTCGACCCCGTGTAACTCTCTAACTTGTACCACATGGCCACCCACATGCCCATGTGGGTAGGCCGTGTGGTCAATTTAATTTTTAAAAATTAGTTGTAGGGTTCACACGGCCAAGACACACGCCCGTGTTCCAAGCCATGTAGCACACACGGCTAAAACACACACCCGTGCCTCTACCCATGTGCTTAATTCTGAACATTCTGTTTCTCAAACTTAAGATGCAGGGGACACACGTCCTAACCACACGCCCATGTACAAGGCCTGTGTCACACACGGTCTAGACACACGCCCGTGGGTCTACCGGTGTAGACAAAATAAAGCCATTTCTAGCTTCATTTCTCACCCAAAATTTTACCAATATCCTGCACCAAACTTACATCCAAATACCAACCAATTCAAGCATTGATTTCAAGCAAATTCTATCATCTAATATGATATATCATTGCATATAATTATGTTTATAATCTTACCTTAGTTTAACCTAAACATTAAACATCACTTGATCATCCATACTTAACTTATATGTATTTATCATGACATAATGCTTTATAAGTACCAAAACAAACCATTACTAGTCATTCCAATGGCTAAATTACGAATAACATGTTCAAGTCATCTATGGTCAAGTTAACCTATACTTGCCATTATACCAAAAAAAATTTACTATTTATACCAAAACAAGCTTATGGATTGTGTGATGATGCTCCAACCGTTGACCAACCTTCGCGAACTTTCGAGCACTATAAAACAGAGAAAAGTAAACCTAGTAAGCATATTATGCTGAGTAAGTTCGTATAACTGGAATTAAACTTACCAATCTCATTTATTAAAATTAAGCATATAATAACATGTTTCTATCAACTTGGAAAAATTGTCTAAACACATGCATTCAATGAAAATGTTAGTCACAAAATTCTAATATACATAAAGTAAACATGGATGAGCTCATCATGCTATATTCTTTCAAGACATTATTCATTTCATCTCACAATTCTCATATCATGTCAAGTATTTTGTCCGTTGAATCCTTGAAATTCCGATGGATACTCAAATAGTACACTCAAGGTGTACAATTCAATAACCCGTCAATTTATATTCATGAGTACCCATTAAAGCACTTAATCAGAAAGCACACTTTGGAGCCACATATCATATAACAAGATTACTTGTCCAAGCTAAATCCTATTTCCAACATATGCTCATAAGAGCTTAATCAAGATTACCCGTCCCGGCTAAATCCTATCTATAACATATGCTCAAGAAAGCTTATATCAGGATTACCAGTTCAAGCTAAATCCTTTCTGTAATGAGACAAATAGGATTACTCGTCTGAGCTAAATCCCACCAGCAACAAATGCAGGACCTCATTTAATAGGGAAAATCACATTTGTCCATCGAAATCCAATATTCAAACGGAACTTAACCCTTTTCAAACAATATCAAGCATATATTCTATTCTTATATTTTAACATCCAATTAATTCACATAAATATAAATTAGATTCTATACAAATACAACATTCAATTCAACATATTTACATGCTCAATTAAGTTACATTAACTTACCTCGACACTTGTTCATGTATATAGATCTACTAATCCGAAACTTTCTCCTTTCCTTGACCTAACTTTGAATTTGAGTTATTCAGATCTATATAAATGAATTTAATCATCAATTTATCACATTTCATATTCAATTGGACTCAATTTACGTCCTAGGCAAAATTACCATTTTACCCTTAAACTTTTCATAAATTTCAATTTCGTCCCTAGGCTCGAAAAATAAAATTCATGCAATTTACTCCCTATTCCAAGCCTAACCGAAATTTCAATATACAATTTATAGCACATGTATTCCATAAATTTTAGAATTTTTCTTCAATTTTCACAACTTTACAAATTAGTCCCTAAATCATGTTTTCATGAAAAATCACTTTGTAAAAGATGTTTATTCATCAACAACCTTTCATTTTCCACCATAAATTTTAAATTTTTAGCATATTCATCCATGGCATTATTTCTATACTTTGATAACTTTTCAAATTAATTCCCTAAATAGATAGATTAAACTATCTCAGTTTCAAAAATATAAAAATTACTAAAAACAGGACAAGAAAACTTACCCAATTAAGCTTGATTAGTTTCTTCTGTCTCTCCTAGGGTTTCCATGCAAATTTTGGGGAAGATGATATAAAATAAGAAGATATTTCTATTTAATTTAACTATCATCTTTAATTTTATCACTTTCCACTTTAGTTCTTAGCCTTTTCTAATTTTTTCATAGATGAATCATCAAAAATATCTACTAACTTTTGGTTAATGGTCTTGTTGTCATATAAGGACCTCAAGTTTTGAATTCCATAGCTATTTGATCCTTCTAGCTAGTAGAATCAACTTTTACGTTTTATGCGATTTGGTCCTTCTCTTAATTAAGCACTAAATCAATAAAATTTTCTTATCAGAATTTTCACATGATATTCCTATCTAAATGCAAATTATGCAAAAATATAAAAATAATTTTTCCTTCCAGTTTGGATTTGTGGTCCCGAAACCACTATTCTGATTTTACTAAAAATGGGTTGTTACAACTCTCCCCCCTTAAGGATTTTCATCCTCGAAAATCTTACCAGTAAAGAGGTTTGCATATTACTTTCTCATGGTATCCTCCGGTGCTCAGATAGCCTCTTCAACACCATGTCGTTGCCAAAAAACTTTTACCAAAGCTATCTTTTTTATTTCTTAACTCTTTTGTTTCCCGAGCTAAAATTTTAATCGGCTCTTCACTATATGTCATATCAAACTGATTGGTACCGTCGTTGCATAGACACATGAAAAAATTATGAATCCGATCAAGTTCTAGCAGTAAAGCTAATCGATACTTAACAGGTCCAATTCTTTCTGTAATTTGGTAAGTCCCAACGAACCATGGACTCAATTTCCCTTTACGGCCAAATGGAAGAACTTTCTTCCAAGGTGACACTTTCAAGAATACCTTGTCACCATCCTGAAATTCTATTTCTTTCTGTTTAAGATCAACATAAGAGTTTTGGCGATTAGAAGCTGCTTTCAAACTCTTCTGAATTACCTTCACTTTTTCTTTGGTTTCGAGGACTAAGTCAACTCCATGTAGCTTTTTTTCACTGAGTTCTGTCCAATACAATGGAGTTCTACACTTGCGACCATACAAAACTTCATAAGGTGCCATTTTGATACTAGACTGGTAACTGTTATTATTAGCAAATTCAACCAAAGGAAGATACTTTTCCCAATTACCTTCAAATTCAAGTACACAACATCGAAGCATATCTTCCAAAATATGTATTACACATTCATATTGACCATCTGTTTGAGTATTGAATGTAGTACTGAAATGTAACTATGTACCTAGAGCTTCTTGAAATTTGCTCCAGAATCGAGATATAAATCGAGGATCTCTGTCTAAAATAATAGAGATTGGTACCCCATGCAATCTAACAATCTCAGAAAGATTTAATTCAGCCAATCTATCCAAAGAAAAATCCATACATACCGGAATAAAGTGTGCAAACTTTGTCAATCGATCGACAATTACCCAAATGGCATCTTTCTTCTTTGGAGACAGGGCTAATCCCGATACAAAGTCCATGGTAATTCTTTCCCATTTCCATTCTAGTATTGTAACTGGCTGCAATAATCCTGAAGGCAACTGATGTTCAGCTTTTACTTGCTAACATATTAAACATTTCGATACAAACTTAGAAATATCCCATTTCATTCCCGGCCACCAGTACATCTTTTTCAGATCATTGTAAATTTTATTACGACCAGGATGAATGGATATGTTACCATTATGAGCTTCATTCAAAATCTTTTGTATCAATTTTGAATTCTTTGGTACACATAATCTGCCTTTGAATAACAGACAACCAGCAGTCCCGATCTGAAATTCTGAATCAGAAGTCGATTTACATTGTATCTATTTTGCTTGTAATTTACTATCATCTTTCTGAGCTTTAAAAATTTACTGCAAGAACATCGGTCTAACTTTTAACTCAGCTAAATTGAACCATCATCTGATAACATCAATCGAGTATTCATAGCTCGCAAGGCAAATAGGGATTTTCTACTCAGAGTATTAACAACCACATTGGTTTTTCCCGGATGGTAATCAACAACCAAATCATAATCTTTCAATAACTCAAGCCACATGCGTTGTCTCAAATTCAAATCTTTTTATGACATCAAATATTTCAAACTTTTGTGATCAGTGAATATACGAGATTTTTCACCAAATAGATAATGTTGCCATATTTTCAATGCAAACACAATTGTTGCCAATTTAAGATCATGTATCGGGTAATTTCTTTCATGTGGTTTTAGTTGTCTTGAAGCATAGGTTATTATTTTATCTTTTTGCATTAAAACACAGCCTAAACCATTTAACAATGCATCACTGTAAATTAAAAATTCCTTACCCGATTCAGGCCAAACTAACACAGGTGCTTCTGTCAATAAAGCTTTCAACCTATCAAAGCTCTGTTAACACTTATCAGACCACTCGAATTTCACATCTTTCTACAAAAATCGAGTTTTCAGAGAAGCTATCATTGAAAAACCTTTTACAAACCTCCGATAATATCCAGTAAGTCCCAGAAAACTTCTAACTTTAGGCACGTTCTTTAGAGGCTTCCAATTTACAATAGCTAAAATTTTACTTAGGTCTACTCGAATACCTTCTGCAGATACAATATGTTCGAGAAAACCAACTTCCCGTAGCCAAAATTCACATTTTCTAAATTTGGCATATAGTTGCTTCTCACGAGAGTTTGCAACACAATTCTCAGATGATCTGCATGTTTATTTTTATCTCGAGTGTAAACCAAAATATCATCAATAAATACCACCACAAACCTGTCTAGATACGATCTAAAAATTTTGTTCATCAAATCCATAAACACTGCAGGTGAATTTGTTAACCCGAATGGCATCACAAGAAACTCATTATGCCTATACTTGGTTCTAAAAGTTGTCTTTGGCACATCAGAATCTTTTAATCTTAGCTGATAATAGCCAGAACAGAGATCAATCTTTGAAAATATAGTAGCACCTTTGAACTAGTCAAATAGATCATCAATTCGAGGCAATGGATACTTGTTCTTTAGTGTAACTTTGTTGAGTTGTCTATAATCAATACACGGCCTCAAAGATCTATCTTTCTTCTTTACAAACAGAACCGGTGCACCCCAATGTGAAAAATTGGGTCAAGTAAAGCCTCTGTCAATCAACCCTTGCAATTGTGCTTTCAACTCCTTTAATTCGGTAGTAGCCATTCTGTAAGGTGCTATGGATATAGGTGTTGTTCCTGGGACAAGATATATAGAGAATTCCACTTCTCTAACCGATGGTAAACCAGGTAACTCTTTTGGAAATACATCAGGAAATTCACATACAACTGGCATGGACTGAATCTTTGACTCAGATACTTTAGTGTCCAACACCTATGCAAGATAAGTATCATAACCTTTTGTAACATATTTCTATGCTGATATTGCTAAAATCACATTAGATAACCCATCTAATTTACCAGATTCAACATTGAGTAACTCACCATTCTGACATTTCAACACAATATAATTATTCACTACTGCATCATGTTGAGTTAACAAGTCCATTCCCAAAATCACATCAAATGGACAATTTTTACAGAACTTATCCACCATAACATACTGGCCCAGGTGATTTGAAACTTTAACCACAAATTTAGTGAACTCAACAAGTAAATTTTTAACAGACACTAAATTTGTGCATATGTATGAATGTGTGGAACAAGGATCAATCAAAGCAGTAATATCAGTATTAAGTAGAGAAAATGTACCAGTAATGACGTCTGGTGCAGAGACATCTTCTCTAGCATGAATAGCATATGTCCTTGCCGGTGCTTGTAAATTGAAAAATATATAGGATTTTTCCTATATAATTCGTCACCTTTTTACTTAAATTTGTTGTTAAAACCAAGTAATTGCTTAATAAATTAATGAAATATATGAAAATATGAAATTGGGACATAGAAATTATTCAAATGTGATTTTATGATTTATTATATAGTTTTCAAGCAAAAAATGGCTTCTTTTATATTAATTTGAGCATATTATATTTTCAAGCTATAAAGTGGGCCATGCATGATTAAATTAAATAATAAAATATAAATTTATATTTAATAATTTATTTTAATGTGTTTCCTTAATAAAATGGGTTTTAATTAATTAAGTAAATTGATTAATTGAAGTTGTCAATTTATATTCTTTGGTCCTCTAAATTATCTACTATTGTTGGACAGGTCTGAGAGCTTTATGTTGATTACAAAACCATCCAAATGGAGGACCAAGTCAGCCCAAAATTCGACTGCATGTGGATGTTCATAAATCAAATTTTGGTTTAATTGCACAAGGTCCTTTAAGAGCTGAAGAAATTAGAGATTTACCTGGAGATTTGCAATTGACCGAGTCCTGATCCTGATGATGTTGTGGCACTTAAATCAAGCAAAAATTAGTCACATTTCCACAAATCATGGCCGGACACCCTTGGATGAATTTGCAAAAGATAGGCACTCCTATTTTTAGGAAACTAGCTCCCTTGCCTCACCTATAAATAAGACCCCATTTCTCACTTTTCTGATCATCCATCATCCCTCAATCATCCCTCACTCATTCATCATTCTCTCCTCTCTCAACCCTCTTAGCCCTCATGCCTATCATCATCTTTGCATAAATATTTTTAGAAAATTAGCCTCTTAAAGAGCCCTTGGTCGGCCACCTCAGAGAGCCATCAGCAAAGGAGCGAAGCAAAGGAACGAAGGAGCCCTCGTCAGTTAGAGTCTTGGGTGATAGCCACTTTGATTTGGGTTTAATCTTTCTTTTGTTTAATTTAATTCAAGAATGTTTGCTATGTGTTTACTGTTCTTGTTTACAACAATGATAACTTAATTTTATTTAAGCTGGGATGATTATTTTGATTGAATAATAATTATTTGATTCATGCTTATAATGTTTATGCCTCAATCGATCATGTTTTCAATTAAAATCAAGTTTGTATTTCATTCATACGTGACTGAAATGCACTTGAATTAGCTGAGTGATCCTAACCAAACAACAGCTAATGGACACATAATTGAAATGTGCATGCTCAATTTAGATCCTAACTCGATTACATTCCAAGTTGCATAACAACCCTAACTAGGCTCTGTTATCTACATAGTTTTTAGATTTATGTGATTAAACTGTTTCAAACCTAACACGTCCATGTTACCTTGCACGAATACTAAGAAACCCTTAGTAAATACGAATTAGTAAAATGCATATTTACTAAGTAAAGGATTTCGAAAAGGCCTAATATGGTTTCCAAACTCATGAAAGATCGAGTTGCCATAGAATGTTTTTCGAATATTAATAAGCATGTTGATAACAATTTGAGTTTAATTAAAGTAATTGTCCTAGCTAATCTATGTTATAATTGTTTCTTATTGTGTTAATTCTTTTAAAATCTATTTCATTCATATATTTGCATGTTAGCATAAATCACATTAGGGATCATTGTATTTAGTTTAATATATTTTAATCATCACTTCTCAATTATATTGTTTTTATTTCTCAAATTGTTAATATAATTTTACAAATTAATTGACTTAGCACAAATACAATCCTTGTGGAGACGATAACTCGATACTTACTTCTTACTTGATAACAACTATGTACACTTGCACAAACCTGAGCGTTACAGTGCTCGTTCCTCAGATTTAACTATTGTATCCCTTGTAGTACCTTGGCTACCACTGACATTGCTGGGATGACGGGGTGATCTGCCTCTTGATGCGGGATTACTCGGCTTTGAAGCCTGCTCAATTTCTTTTTCAACCCTTTCTGGACAATATCTGAGAAAATAGTCAAGAGAACCACATCCATAAAAAGTCTCGCTTCTCAAACGACATTCTCCAAAATGAAACTTATTACAGTGTTTACATTTTGGTTTGGGATTACCAACACTACCAACACTGGTTTTAGATGGAGATGAAGACCTCGGGTTAGAGCGCTGAGAGCCTCGCTCTTTTCCAGAATATTATGTAGAGATGGTAACACGATCATAATACTTCTTTAATTTATTAGAAGCAGATGATTGTGACTTACTCATAATTCTTTCACTAGAAACCCGAGCTTCTTTTTCAGCTTGTTTCTTCACTTTAATCAATTCTTCAGCTTTGTGTGCTCGACCGGCCAGTACCACAAATTCCCTCAAATCAAGAATTCCAATCAACAATTTAATATCTTCATTTAGCCCCCTCAAAGAATTTGCACATATCAGCTTCAGTTGGAACACATTCTCTGGCACATTTGCTCAATTGAACAAATTCTCGTTCATATTCAGACACAATCATATTTCCCTATTTGATCTCTAAAAATTCGTTCATTTTCTGACCCAAAAATCTCTAACTAACATACTTCTTTTGAATTCATTTTAGAAGAATTCCCATGTAATATTCTCTCGGTACTACAGAAGTTTTGGTATTCCACAAATGATAAGTTGTGTCTTTCAGTAAGGATACTGCACATTTCAAACATTCAGCGGGTGTACAAGATAATTCGTCTAAAACTCGGATGGTATTTTCCAACCAAAACTCAACCCTTTCAGGATCATTATCTGCGGTAGCTCTAAATTACTCTGCCCCATATTTACAGATTTTATCTACTAAAGGCTTACCAGTTCTAGTGGGTTCAACACCTTGTGATGTTTCAGGAACCGATTGAGAAGTAGGTGGGGGAGGTTGTTGTATAGCGGGATTTGTTCTTATATACTGAGTGAACCATTCATTCATCATTTGAAAGAAGAATTGTTTTGCCTCTTCACTTCGGCCCTCAGATACAGGCCTTCCACTACTAGATGCAGCTCTTTGAACTGAAGTTGAAGCATTGCTCTTAGCTTCCTCGGATTCAACTCTAGCTTGGTTGGATGACATTACTATATGAAAAACACATTTAAAATGGTTAGGAGATATCACACTATCACAAATTATATAATAGCATGTATACCTAAACTTATACTTGCTACGTTCAATTCGAGAATCGACTAAACCGTAGCTCTGATACCAATAAATGTAACACCCCTAATCTATGGCTGTCACCAGAATAGGATTATGGAGCATTACTGGATAATTCATAACAATTACTATTTATTTTCTGAGATTATTCAAAACGTCCCTTCAATGCACCCTCGAGGCCCAATATGAGTCTTAGAATCAAGTCGGGACTAAATCGGGAACACAGAGAATTTTTCAAAAAATTTTGAAAATTTTTCTAGATACAAGGTACACACACTCGTGTAGTCTAGGGACACGCCCGTGTGACCCTAAGACACCCCCGTGCTGCAAGCCGTGTTCGACCCCGTGTAACTCTCTGACTTGTACCACACAGCCAGCCACATGCCCATCTGAGTAGGCCGTGTGATTAATTTAATTTTTAAAAATTGGGTGAAGATTTCACACGGCCAAGACACATGCCCGTGTCTCTACCCGTGTGCTCAATTCTGAACATTTTGTTTCTCGAATTTAAAATGCAAGGGACACACGGCCTAACCACACGCCCATGTACCATGTCGTGTGTCACACATAGTCTAAACACACGCCTGTATGTCTACCCTTGTGGACAAAACAAAGTCATTCTAGCTTTATTTCTCACCCAAAATTTTACCAATATCCTACACCAAAACTTACATCCAAATACCAACCAATTCAAACATTGATTTCAAGCAAATTCTATCATCTAATATGATATATCATTGCATATATCATTATGTTTATAATCTTACCTTAGTTTAACCTAAACATTAAACATCACTTGATCATCCATACTTAACATATATGTATTTATCATGACATAATGCTTTATAAGTACCAAAACAAACCATTACTAGCCATTCCAATGGCTAAATTACAAATAACATGTTCAAGTCATCTATGGTTAAGTTAACCTATACATGCCATTATACCAAAATAAATTTACTATTTATATCAAAATAAGCTTATGGATAGTGTGATGATGCTCCAATCAGTCACCAACCTTCACGAGCTTCCAAGCACTATAAATGTAACACCCCTTACCCGTGTCTGACGCCGGAACAGGGTACGAGGCATTACCGAACTTCAACACAATCAATCATGCAAACCAGGCCATAAAATTTCATTCATATTTCGAAACATTCAATCACATACACATAGTCCCTTATTTGGGTCGACGAAGCCTAAAACAAACTTCAGGGGTGGATCGGGACTAAACTGTAAACTTCTGCAGGTTTTATAATGCATAGGAAATCTTTTTCATATTTTAGAGAGTCACATGCCCATGTGGCTCTGGACATGCCCGTGTAACTCTCTGTTTATGACTTCAACAACCATTTAAGGGCACATGGCCAAGGCACACGCTCATGGCCAGAGGTCGTGTCCTCCACACGGCTGGGACACTCGGCTGTGTCTCTGCCCGTGTGGACAAAACTTAGGCTATTTTCCACACCTTTTTGTCATCCTTACATGCAGACGCACATACTTGATTCCAATGGCATTCAACATCCTTAATTATGAAACAAACATAACATTTACAAATCAACATACATGTATTACCCCTATCTCACATTAAACCAAATCTAGACATACCATACCTTATTTATTTGGCTTTGCCAAATACCTTACCACTTATACTTTTATACCATAGTTATAATCATGCTAATTAATTCTAACTTTTCATTAAGCATACATATTCAAGCCGAGTTATGCTTTATAGAGTACCGACATTTCACATACATAGAACAATATGCTTAACAAAGACATTCCACACCAATTTCATATTCAATTAACATTATTATTTATTCTCACTTTATACTATTATACCATGGTTACCAACTTATCCATCTAACATCTATGTTCAAGGCATTATCATCTTATTACCATATTACACATTTAATTCATGATCATGACCACCTCGACTGATCACAAAGCATGCATTCAACACATGTAACATTTTACCAACCATGCATGGCAAACAACATATTCACATCATAATTATTAGACATAACATGAATAGCTAGATTTACTAGTCATAATCAATATGAGTCACACCTCATGGCTATGTACAATAGCTCAATATAGGCCAATACATTTGGCCAAATTATGATAACACATGTTATAAAGCTAGGTTTCTATCATGCCACTCACTTGATACTTCTAACACATGTATCAATATTCTAAGGGTATTGGCTTGATAGTGTGATACAACCTCCGATGATCTCCAACCCCGAGCTAACCTGACAATAATAAAGGAAATGGAAAGGAGGGAGTAAGCTTAAAGCTTAGTAAGCTCGCATGAAAAATAATAAGCAATGTATTAACACGCTATTTTCAAATTCTCTCTATTTATTCAAAGTCCAGTCAAGTTATTTTCTAGAGTCACAGTCACTAAATTATTTATATCCAGAGCTACAGAACTCCAAATTAAGATCCGTTAATTTTCTCAGAAACTAGACTCACATATATTTTTATCAAAAAAATTTTAAAATTTTTGGTTTAGTCAATAAGTACAGTTTATTCTTTAAAGTCACCCATGTTTTGCTGTCTGACAGTTCTGAGCTCTCTTCACTAAGAATTAATTATAACCCATAATTATATTTGTACAATTTTTAATGATTTTTCCAAGTCAGAACAGGGGATTCCAAAATCATTCTGACCCTGTCTCATGAAAATTCAAATATCATAGAATATGAAATTCTTTTGCTTTCACCGTTTCTTTTATGTGAAAATAGACTCATTAAGCTTTAATTTCATATCTTATTCAACCTCTAATTCGATTTCTACCATTTTTGGTGATTTTTCAAAGTCACACAACTATTGCTATCCAAAACTGTTTTATTACGATTTCACTCTTACATAATCTCACTTACTCCATTCCATCTTACCGAAAGTTCGCTCAACTATCGAGCACATTGCTCAAAAATTTTTACACGCATATTCCTGCACTTATCCATCACATAGTCATATTCAGTTACACTAGTTTTTACATGATCACATGTTTTTTCACTTAGTCAATTTCTAGTTGAACTCATCCGAATAATAATGATATGCGGTGGCCTGCACATATTACCACCTTTTTAACTGAAGCTATCTAGTGCACATAGTAGCCTACACTTAGTACTACATCTGTGACCAAAACCGTCTCTTACACATAGTGGCCTACACTTAGTACCACACATGTGATCGAAGCTATCGGGTACGCATAGTAGCCTACACTTAGTACTACACATGCGACCTCACCATCTGGTACAAGTAGTATCCTGCACTTAGTACTACACACGTAACCTAAAACCATCTTAAACACATAGTAGCCTGCACATAGTACTACACATGTGTTCTCACAACGGATCATTTGTATCTTTTCTATTCCGAATGTCCAACATGGAAATTTATCACTTTTCAACATTTTACCAATTCATCCTTAATCAATTTCAATTCATAATTTACATCAATTGACCATTCAATATACTACCACATCTCATATAATAACAAAATATTATATCATAAGTAAAAACGATATATTATTTACATACAAACTTACTCATTTCATTTTAATGTTATTTTCTATTAAATTTCCATTAACATCAAATCAATACAATCATAGAAAGATATATTTCATGTATAACAATAATAACATGAATAACATATTTATTAAATCACACGAACTTAATTCGACACCAAAATAGCAAAAAGGGATCTAACCGTTGGTTTCTCAATTTTCATCCATTCTAGGTCCAATCTTCGTTTTCCTTGATCTATAATATCACATTTAGTCTAATTATTAGTCACATTATTTAATATGATATAAAAATCATACTTTTACAAAATTATGTTTTTGCCCCTAAAATTTATCAAAATTACACTTTTGCCCCTAGGCTCTTAAAATAATTTTTAATCAATTTCCTCACTCTTTAAGCCTAGATGAACCATTTTCATAACTATAACAAACTACAATTCTCATCAAAATACACTTTTATGACAAATTTTATAACTTTTACAATTTAGTCCCTTTTAGTGTTTTCACCAAAAACTACTTAGTAAAAGTCGTTTCTCCAACCATAAACATGCATAATCTACCATTAAACATCAAAATGAAAAAATTTATAACATGGTTCAAACCCTAGACCTTCATCATAACTCAAATAAATGGTAGAAATAGGTAAATCTTGTTACGAGAATTTCAAAAACGTAAAAATCATTCAAAACGAGGCTAGTACGGACTTACAATTGAGCTTGGAAGCTTGAAAATCCCTAGCTATGTCTTCTCCATGCAAGTTTCAGCCATGGGGTTGAAGATGGACAAAAACTGGCTTTTAATTTTATTTTTAATTCATTTTAATTACTAAATGACCAAAATCCCTATAACTTAAAAATATTTTATTTCACCCATTTCATGTCCATTTTTGTCAAAAAAATTAACCAATGGTCTAATTACCATTTAAGGACCTCCAATTTAAAATTTCATAACAATTGGACACCTCTAGCATGTAGAACTCAACTTTTGCACTTTTTATGATTTAGTCCTTTTGACTAAATTAGGTGCACAAATGTCAAAATTTTCGGACGAAATTTTCACAAAACTAATTTATAGAATTGTAGACCATAAGAATATAATAAAAATGAATTTTCTTACGTTGAATTCGTGGTCTCAAAACTACTGTTCTGACTCGGCCCTAATTTGGGATGTTACAATAAAACAGAGAAAAGTAAACCTAGTAAGCATATTATGCTTAGTAAGTTCGTATAACTAGAATTAAACTTACCAATCTCATTTATTAAAATTAAGTATATAATAACATGTTTCCATCACCTTGGCAAAATTGCCTAAACACATGCATTCAATCAAACATGTTAGTCACTAAATTCTCATATACATCAAGTCAACATAGATGAGCTCATCATGCTATATTCTTTCAAGACATTATTCATTTCATCTCATAATTCTCATATCATGTCAGGTGTTTTGTCCTTTGAATCATTGAAATTCCAATGGATACTCAAATAGTACACTCAAGCTGTACAATTCAATAACCTGTCAATTTATATTCAAGAGTACCCATTAAAGCACTTAATCAGAAAGAACACTCTCAAGACACATATCATATAACAGGATTCTTATCCAAGCTAAATCCTATTTCCATCATATGCTCATAAGAGCTTAATCAAGATTCTCGTCTGGGCTAAATCCTATCTATAACATATACTCAAGAAAGCTTATGTCAGGATTACCAATAAAAGCTAAACCCTTTCTGTAATGAGATTAATAGGATTACTCGTCCGAGCTAAATCCCGTTAGTAGCAAATGCAGGACCTCATTCAATACGGAAAATCACATTTGTCCATCGAAATCCAATATTCAAATGGAACTTAACCCTTTTCAAACAATATCAAGCATGTATTCAATTCTTATATTATAACATCCAATTAACTCACAAAAATACAAATCACATTCAATACAAATACAACATTCAATTCAACATATTTACATGCTCAATTAAGTTACACGAACTTACCTCGATACTTGTTCACGTATATAGATTTACTAATCTGAAACTTTCTCCTTTCCTCGATCTAACTTTGAATTTGAGTTATCCGAATCTATATAAATGAATTTAATCATCAATTTATTACATTTCATATTCAATTGGACTCAATTTACGTCTTAGGTAAAATTACCATTTTGCCCCTAAACTTTTCATAAATTCCAATTTCATTTCTAAGCTCAGAAAATAAAATCCATGCAATTTACTCCCTATTCCAGGCCTAACCAAAATTTCAATATACAATTTACAGCATATGTATTCCATAAATTTTAGAATTTTTCTTCAATTTTCACAACTTTACAAATTAGTCCCTAAATCATGTTTTCATGAAAAATCACTTTGTAAAGGATGTTTATTTATCAACAACCTTTCATTTTCCATCATAAATTTTAAATTTTAAGCATATCCATCCAAGGCTTATTTCTATACTTTGATAACTTTTCAAATTAATTATTCAAATAGATAGATTAAACTATCCCGGTTTCAAAAATATAAAAATTACTAAAAAGAGGACAATAAAACTTACCCAATTACGCTTGATTATTTTTTTCTCTCTCTTCTAGGGTTTCCATCCAAATTTTGGGGAAGATGATATAAAATAAGATGATATTTCTATTTAATTTAATTATCATCTTTAATTTTATCACTTTCCAATTTAGTCATTAACCTTTTCTAATTTTTCCATGGATAAATCATCAAAAATATCTACTAACTTTTTATTAATGGTCTAATTACCATATAAGGACCTCAAGTTTGGAATTCCATATCTATTTGATTCTTCTAGCTAGTAGAATTCAACTTTTGCGTTTTATACGATTTGGTCCTTCCCGTAATTAAGCACTAAATCGATAAAATTTTCTTATCAGAATTTTTACATGATATTCCTATCTAAATGAAAATTATACAAAAATATAAAAATATTTTTTCCCGTTTGAATTTGTGGTCCCGAAACCACTATTCTGATTTTACTGAAAATGGGCTATTACACTTTCATTTTATTCAATTTAGTCATTAGGCCCTAATCATGCAAATTATCCGTTCTTTTCTAAACACCCATGTTACCCAAATATAATAAGTCCCTATTTGTAATTATTTCACCTCAAGTACATGCCATTTATCATTTAATCAATTTAGTCCATAAACATCAAAATCATAAAAAAAAATCTCTTTTCCAAACATTCAAATCTATCAACAAAGTTCCATATTTCATCATAAACTTTAAGAAACATCCCCATTCATCAATGGCAACTTTTATAACATTTAACAGTTTCACAAATTTGTCCTTAATATAAATGGACTAAACTGATACGAACTCAAAAACATAAAAATTACTGAACGAGCATCAATGCACTTACCAAATCAAATTTTAAGGATCAAAGATGAAAACCCTAACTTTTCCACTTTTTCCATGGAGAAGATGAAGACAGTGAGAATTTTCTCCAGAATTTAAGTTTAATTTAAAATATATACTTATGGCATTATTGTAAGTACTTTAACTTTCTTAATTAAACTTTAATAATTCATTAATTAAGCCTAATTTAATCACTTTATTAAACATAATCTCATCAAACCCCACTAACAATTTTCCCATGGCTATATTGTCCTTTTAGTCCCCTTAATTTAACCACTCAACCTTTGCAGTTTTTACAATTCAGTCATTTTCACTTTGTTAAACTATCCAAACAACTAAATTTCTCAACAAAAATTTAATATGACTCTAGAGGCCTCATAAATATACAAATTAAATAATATTCATAAAATATTTTTTTAGAATTATAGTCTTGAACCACTGTTTCTGATACCACTAAAAAGCAGGCTATTACAACAACTCTCTTGGAACTATTCTAGAGAATAATCTCTCAAAACGATTGCTAATCCTTTTTTCTCAATTTTCTTTTAAAACACACTTACCCTAATTTGAGATATGGGTATGCATATATTGAAAACAGAATCAATCTTATAGAGAACATATGTAAAGCATTAAACACATTATATTCTTTCCAAAAAGAATTATAACATATGGAAAGTATTAAAAACGTTATATTCTTTCCAAGAACAATTATAACTACCATGTTTCAATATGTAACTGAAATCGTAATTATAATCATTTAGTATAATAATTTCGATAAACTATATTCTGTTAAAATTTTATATGAATCAAATTCATATATTAATTTTAACTATGCTCTCTATTTGTGTACAACAAGCTTATAAATTTAATTCTTTTAATATTTAACTGTCAAATTAAATTAATTCAATAATTAATTTAATTTATGTGACAGTTAAATATAATACCAACTGTGTTTCGATTTTGTTCGTTTTAATCATAGGGTGTAACCTTGTATGTTCTTGTAATGCTAGTAATAATACTAGAACATTTCTAATAATACAAGCAATGAATGGCATCTAGCAATGCATCATTGCTACCTAAGTTACAAGAAGTTGTAATTCGACATAACCTTTCTGTGATAAACCTTTCATGTATTACATCATTTTGTCCTTTATATCTAGATTGGACACAAGTCATGGAACAGTCACACTTGCATAATCCAATCTCATGTTTCTTGATACCTCGAGTAGACTACAATAAACAAATAAGTATAATATCTCATATAAACTTATTCGGGCATGGTCATGCATTTCTAGCCTCATTCAATCAAGTGGCCTAAGAGATTGCTCCCATTATGTAGAAGGGATAAATCCTATATTGATCAACCATATATCACTATATAGATTGTGGCATATCCAACATTAGATTTTTCAATACAACCTGCTAAAGAAGACATTTGATTGTATCAAAATATACAATTCACGATGTTGGGATAATGATGATTTGAAGTCTAGCAATTGTATACATAGTTATCACTATGAGTAATGTTGTAACTATTACATAATAATCCAAGAAACATACTCATAGCGGGTCAGTCCAAAATGTTGTTCTCTAACACATACTCATGCATTGATTTTGATTTCCCTATGTCAATGACAACACTTTGTCATCAATCCACTACACATTAGTCTCAATGCATTATTGTTGTCCGAGCCCATAATAATACTTGACTAAGGACCTTTTAAGAATAATCATATTTTTCTTAGGACTTTATTACAATTTAGCTTATTTATATACATAGAAAAAGAAACTGAAATAATAATGACAATGCCTTAAATTAATAAATAAGGTAAAACAAGTATGTAATTACAATCATCTCATGATTGGTCTTTGGGCATACTATAACAAAGGGGTGTTACATACCATGGTTAATTTTTAATTAACCATGATTATTTAGTTTAATCTTACTAATTATGCATTAATCCTTAATTAATCAATGTTAATGACATCCACCATTTAAATCCACTATCATCTATTTAAAATAGGTTTCTCTTCTATTTTAATCCTTTGGTTAATTGTTATCTAAGTCCCCAAGCCTTATTCTAATTAAAAACCTATAGCAGTTAAATTTTTATAATTTTGTCCCTAAGCCTTAATTATCCATAATTTTGACTAAATCACTTCACAAATTTTCAATTTATCTACATACTAGCTCCATAAATAACCTCATTTAATATTTATGGATTTGATTTATGGAAACTAGGTCCCAAGACCGTAATTTTTGACACCATTAAATTTTGAGTCATTATAGAAACAACCAAATCGTTTAGCCTAAAACACATGCACTAATTTGGTAAGGTTTATTTATATAAGTAACACAAAGGTTTAGTTTTGAAAAATAATAATTTTTGTTGTGTAACAACCTATTTTTGAAAATAAATTTCTCTAACAGAGACTTCACTCGATAACCTTAGAGTGATTTTACCGAGGAGGACGAGATCCCTTACCTTGTTCTTTAAGGGTGTAAGGGGGACGAAACGTCGCACTTTAATCAATTCCTCAAAAAATATGAAACCTTACAAATTGACCTTTAATTGATTCTACCAAGAGGGATATGACATCTTACATTGGTTTTCAAAAGCATAAGGGGAATAAGACCTCCTACCTTAGCCAATTCCTTAAAGGGGATGAGACTTCACACATTGGCCTTTAGTTGTTCTTAGTTTAATTGTAATTACTAATTTACACAACACATACCAAGCAACTATATTTCTTATTCTTACGATGATACTTGGGATGCAAAAAAGGTGGTCGCTTGGCATATAGAAAGGGGCTCCTTTAGCTGTTGTGAGAGGCCTCATTGTGCGAGGGCAAGATGCCCTGTTGAATGCAACGAGGTGCCCTTTGGTGTGTTAACAAAAGACCCTTTGGTGTATAAGTGAGAGACTCCTTTGAATATGGTAAAGGACCCCATTGTGTGTTGATATGGTGCCCTCTTAAGTGTGGGTGAAATACTCCTTCAGTGGCCCTCTAATGTTATAGGTAAGGCTTTTGGTGTGCTAGTGAAGTGCCACCTAGTATGCAAGCAGGGCCTATCACACCCGAATATCTTTAAGGACTCGAATTTAAAGGAATTTTGGGACTTAATTGAACAAAGTAAAGTGT
This sequence comes from Gossypium longicalyx, assembly GCA_025698465.1. Lineage (NCBI taxonomy): Eukaryota > Viridiplantae > Streptophyta > Magnoliopsida > Malvales > Malvaceae > Gossypium > Gossypium longicalyx. The sequence continues at coordinate 53,942,692 of CM046995.1, forward strand.
TGGCGGACTCTACCAAGATTTTTGGGAAATTTTGTGAACTGTCGAGTAAATAGTTGAGTTCTAATTTTGGTTTGATTATGTTAGAATCAACTGGTTCCACAGTGGGAGACATAATGATTTTCATTGATTGGCTAAGAGGGTTTGGAAGACTGTGTATAGGAGATATATATATAGGTGAAAGTGGACATTCTGGCAAAGAAGAAAAATCCTCTTTAATTCAGTATATAAATTTATTTCTTTTACTTGCTTTGTCTTCTTTGGTTGCTCCGAAGAAGAAGAAAACCTAAGAAAGTTTTGCAAGGAGCAGAAATTTTGAGAATTGGAGTCTAGAAATAGAGAGATTTTAAAATTGGTAAGCTTTCTAACTCTCTATGCTAAAGAATTCCAGAAAGAATGAGGGTAAGGGCTCCTAATAAGTTTCTATTAAGTGAATTTCGGGTTAAGGTTTGTGTGACTTCAATTTAACTAATTTTTGCGGTTGTCATGCTTAGCTGCTAGGAAAAATGAGGCTTTAGCATAGGGACAAGCTAAGTTGACAAAGAGAAAGGATTTATGGTGAGTTTCTTTACTCCACATTTGGGTGACCAATGATGTTATGTCGTTTGCTTGAACTATATTTCACGTTTGTTCTAAGTCATGACTGGAAACATGGTTGCGTATGGTTCTGGAAAATTAGAAATTGGTGTATAAATAATAACTTGAGTTTGTACTTTTGCAAGTCTAGTTGTTGAATGATATTGTTTGTGACTTGAAAAATATATGAATGACATACTATTTATGATAATATTTAGCAAAATTAAATGTATGAAAATACTTGTTAATAGTCTGTGCGGAGCACGAAGGTGTAACACCCCCTACCCGTGTCCGACGCCAGGAAAGGATACGAGGTATTACCGGACTCAAAGATTCTTAAACACAAACAATCATGCAAACCGAGCCATAAAATTTCATTCCAAAATTAAAACCAATCAAATATATTCATAGTGTCCCTATTATGAGCCTACGAGGCCCATAACTTGCATTTAAAATGGTCCGGGACTAAATCGAGAACTTTGGAAAGTTCTAGGAAAACTTAGAAATTTTTCTCATAAAATAGGGTCACACGCCCGTGTGGACACAAGGGCACGCCCGTATGTCATCAACACGGTCGTGTAACTCTCTGTTCATGACGTCAGCATACAATTTGAACCATATGTTCAGGCCACACGCCCGTGTCACCGGGCCGTGACCCTCACACAGATGAGACACACGGCCGTGTCTCAGTCCGTGTGGCCAACACTTAAGCTATTTTCCAAGCCTTCATGTTACCCACAATCCTTTACATCTTTATACATGTCATAACCACAGTTCATAGAAACATTTTAATGATTAAAACACTCTTTATTAAGACACAACATGACGTTTTTGAGGAATCATACACATTTACATATTCTTCACATTATACCGATTCTAGGCATACCAAATCTCATTTATTTGACCAAGTCAAATACTTGGCCACTTATTCTCTTATACTATGATTATCAACTTATCCATCCAACATCCACGTTCAAGGAATTATAATCTTACTTGCCCTATTATACATTTACCATGGTCATGACCACTTCGAATGATCATGAAGCATTCATCACACATGCATGTCACAACACCAATCATGCATGACCAATCATTATGTTCACATCACTTCATCACAAACATTATAACATAGCATGGATAGATAACTTTACAAACCATACTCAATATGAGCCACACCCTATGGCCATATACAAATGAATCAAAATAAGCCAATACATTTGGCCAAATCATAGAACACATATCACAAAAACTAATCCCTATACATGCCACTCACTTGTAAATTCTCAACCTATGTATCAATATCCCAAGGTAATAGCTTGGCAGTCTAATGTTGCCTCCGATGTTTGCCAACCTCGAGCTGACCTGACAACACTAAAAGAAATAGAAAAGAGGGAGTAAGCTTTACGCTTAGTAAGCTCGCATGAAAAATAATAAGCAATATGGTAATATGCTATTTTTTAATTTCCCTCTTTTTATTTAAAATCGAGATAAGTTGTTTTCTCGAGTTATAGTCATTAAATTATTTATATATAGGGCTACAGAACTCCAAAGTAAAATCTGTAAATTTTCCCTAAAACTAGACTCATATATCTTTTTACCATAAAATTTTCAGAATTTTTGGACTAGCCAATAAGTATAGTTTATTCCTTAAAGTTACCACTATTTCGTTGTCTTACAGTTCCAACCTCTCTTCACTACGAATTAATTATCTCATATTACGGGACTCGGATGATGCTTCCATCTATTTCTCTTGAAACTACACTCATTAGGAGTTTTAAGAATATAATTTACAACCCATAATTATTTTTTTACAATTTTTAGTGATTTTACAAAGTTTAGATAGGGAAGTCTAAAATCACTCTGACCCTATTTCATAAAAATTTAAATATCTCATCTTTTGAAATTTCTTTACTTGTACCGTTTCCTTTATCTGAAACTAGACCCAATAAGCTTTAATTTCATATTTTATTCAGTCTCCAAATCAATTTTCACTATTTTTGGTGGATTTTCAAAGTCAAACCACTGTTATTGCTCTAATCTGTTTTAGTGCAACATAATGATAATCATCACAAATTTGTCATAGAAGTTATTCTCATAAATATCATTCATTCATTTACATTCTTATCACAAGTCCATTTCATTTCTCATGTCACACACATACTCATGGGTTTCGAGTACGTACATGTGCTATCTCTTAGCACATCCATTTAACCAAACATGACAATCATATACATCATACTAGTATCATCTAAGCATAGATGAGTTTATCATTTCATGTATTTCTGTTCCATTTCTTATTTCAATTCCTGTTGAGTTTCTCGAAATCTCGATGGATAACCCATTTGCCATCAAATCATACAAGTGATCATTTTCAAGTACACACTCCCACGAACCTCATCTCTTACGACGGGATTACTAGTCCAGGCTAAATCCCCCGTAGTATAAACTCATAGAGTGATATCGGGATTACTAGTCTAGGCTAAATCCCTTGTAACGACAAACACTCTTAATGAGCTCGGATTTGAATTACTAGTCCAGGCTAAATTCAGACCCTAATCAGATTACCCGTCCAGGTTAAATCCATAATGCACACATATTCTTCGGGAGGCTAGATCGCTTTAGGAACACCCGTTCGTGCTAGATCATTTCTATGCTGAGATCAACAGATTACCCGTTCGGGCTAAATCATTTTCTACAACACATGCAGGATCTCATATCATGTAAGAATGGCGTATCCATCAGATGTCTTTTTTATTCAACTGGGACATTTTACCATCTTTTCATCAATACAATAGTTTCATAATATCAATCATGTTTTCATGGTAACAATTAACATATAATACATGAAACATCGAGACACATAATACATGGTAGAAATGAAACATTTACATTTCACATACTATCAAGGCATTAGAAATATCATACATTGTCACATTAGTTATGTACTTACTAATCATGTATCATTATTCTCTTGAATTCCATGCATCATTGTTTTATATCATATTTTCACATCATGTACTCATTCCATCACCTTTCAATGTATTCACTCATGCCCTTCATACAATAACAATAAGGGATTTCTAATTTAAACAAGTAGTGCATTATTATTGACACACGAACTTACCTCGGACCCGAAAACGGTAATTTACCATTTTAGTCTATAACCTTGTACTTTCCCGATTTAATCCCAAATCTCGATTTCCTTGATCTAACATTACAAATATAGCACATTTATTACTCACATTATTCAAATGGGTCCATAAATCATACTTTTACAAATTTTCATTTTGACCCTAAACTTTCAATTATTTAGCATTGGCCCATAGGCTCGTAAAATAATTTTTATTCAATTTTCTTGCATTTTAAACCCATACGAATCATTTTCATAACTATGACAGCCCCCAATTTCCACTAAATCACCCTTTTACGACCAATTTTACAACTTTTACAAAATGGTCCTTTCGGACGTTTTCATCGAAAATCACTTAGTAAAAGTCGTTCCTCTAACCATAAACATGCATAATCTACCATTAAACCTCAAAGTACCATCATGTCACTCATGGGTCTATTTTTAAACATAAACCCTAGCACAAAATAATGGTAGAAATGAGTAGATCATGTTACCGGGACTTTAAAAATGTAAAGAACATTAAAAACAGAGCTTAGGATCACTTACAAATGAGCTTGGAAGCTTGAACCAAACCCTAGTCATGGATTCCATGTAAATTTTGGCTGGATGAAGAATATGGGCATGAATTTGGCTTATTTTCCCTTTTTATTATTTTAATTACCAAAAGACCAAAATGCCCCTAACTTAAAAATATTCTATTTCACCCATTTCATGTCTAATTTTGTCCAACAATTTAACCAATGGTCTAATTACCATATAAGGACCTCCAATTTAAAATTTCATAATAATTAGGCACCTCTAGCATGTAGAACTCAACTTTTGCACTTTTTACAATTTAGTCTTTTTGACCAAATTGAGTGCCCAAAAATTAAAATTTTCGAACGAAATTTTCACTAAATCATCCCGTGAAATTGTAGACCGTAAAAATATAATAAGAATGGATTTTCTTACGTTGAATTTAGGGTCCTGAAACCACTATTCCAACTAGGCCCTATTTAGGGATGTTATAGAAGGAATTTAACTTGACGAGGTAGAAAAAGTTAGGGATAAGTGGCGAAATGGAGGAACAGATGGATGGTTAACGAAATTTAAGGGAGTTTGGCTACATCATGTAATGTTATCGATTGGCTCGCTAGAGCGACACCGTGACAATAGTCTATCGACTCTATGAAGCAACAATATGACTGCGGTAAAGTCCTTCAGGGCGACACCTCAAAAAAGGTTACATGTGTAAGAGTTTAGCTCAACTATGGCAACATGTAAAGTCAGTTGGGACTGTAAACATGGGGTTACATATGTGTAAGACATTAGCTTGACTATAAAAACATGTGGAGTCTTCAGGATAGTAAACATGGGGTAGTCCACCAAGACATTAAACATGGGATTACATGTGTAAGCCCTTAGCTCAACTATGGCAACATGTAGAGTCTATCAGGATAGTAAACATGTGATAGTTCGCCAAGACATTAAATATAAGGTTACATGTGTAAGACCATAGCTCGACTATAGAAGCATGTGAAGTCCGTAAATCAGTAAACTAGGAGGCCTGCTAAGGAATAAAGAAGAAGACACGTTGTGACACGACAAGTCATAAGACAAAATGGACTTGGTGCGTTTGGGGACACAGGCTTGTGGGACAACTAAAGGATTCACCAAAGGCAATGATGAATGAAGCTTAGAAAGCTTCTTAACCAAGTTATGAGTAAAAAGAGGGAAATATTCCTTATACAAGATGGTAAACGTGATGTCTTCCAAGAAAAGTTTGCTAGAGAATTAGTGAATCCCACATTGTTTAAGTAGATACAGAATAGGCTATTATAGGATACAGTCTTAATTTGGAAATCAACAAAGAGGTCTAGAAGCTAAATTGTAAAAAGTGCAAAACTTGAGTTCTAGATTGTAAAAACTGCAAAATTTTGACGTTTGGGCACTCAATTTAGTAAAAAGGACTAAATTTAGTAAAAAGGACTAAATTGTAAAAAGTGCAAAACTTGAGTTCTAGAAGCTAGAGGTGTCAAATTGCTGTGAAATTTTAAATTGGAGGTTCTTAAATGGTAATTATACCATTTTTATTTTTTTGGACAAAAATGGACATGAAATAGGTGAAATAGAATTTTTTAAGTTAGGGGCATTTTGGTCATTAAGTAATTAAATAACTTAATAAACAAAATAAAAGCCAAAATTTCTTGTCCATCTTCTTCCTTGGCCGAATTTTACATAAAGAAACCATGCCTGTGGTTTTCCAAGCTTTCAATCTCAATTGTAAGTCCGTTCTAGCCCCGTTTTTAATGATTTTTACGTTTTTGAAATTCTCGTAACAAGATCTATCTATTTCTACCATTAATTTGAGTTATGGTTAAAGTCTAGGGTTTTGAACCATGATGAAAATGTGTGTATTTTGATGACTAATGGTATAAAATACATGTTTATGGTTAGAGAAACGACTTTTACTAAGTGATTTTCGGTGAAAATGCCTAAAAGGACTAATTTGTAAAAGTTATAAATTGCGTTATAAAAGTGTATTTTAATGGAAATTGTGGGCTGTTATAATTATGAAAATGGTTCGACTAGGCTTAAAGTACAAATAAATTGAATGAAAATTATTTTACGAGCTTAGGGGCAAAAGTGTAAATATGACAAAGTTTAGGGGCAAAAATTTATTTTTTGAAAAATATGACTTTTGGGCTGAATTGATTAGTATAATGATTAAATAAGTTAAATGTGATGTTTTAGATCAAGAAAAACAAAGTTTGAGTTTAGATCGAGGGAAAAACAAATATTGGACAAATAGGTCATTTTTGCCATTATCGCATTCGAGGTAAGTTTGTATGTGAATAGTGCAATGCTATATTTATGTTTTAAATTTCTTTAATATTATATGATTTATATGATTGATATTATGAGTAAGTTTGATAATGCCAAGATAACGAAGAAGTCCCGGTTGAACCTTAAAAATAGATAGGATACAAATGTCATGACATTAGGGTTATGTGTGATCCCATGTAAGACCATGTCTAGTACATGACATTGGCATCGATATATGTGATCCCATTTAAGACCATATCTGGGATATGGCACTGGCATCGATATATGATTTCGTGTAAGACCATGTCTGGGACATGGCATCGATATGAGACATCGTGTAAGACCATAGCAGGACTATCGGCTTCGATTTGTGATCTCATTTAAGACAATATCTGGGATATGGCATTGGCATCTTACTATGTGTATGAGAATTCCTGAGTATCCTTTAGTATTCCAAGTGGTTTAATGAGAAATTCAAAAATTTTGCCAAAGTTGACAAAGTAAATGATTATGATACGAATTGGTACAGGTATGTACGTAAAGTTTATAAGCATTGGCTTCATGATATTATGAATTCATGATCATATGAAGGTGACTTTATGTTAACCATGTGAGTATTGGTTTATGTGTATGATGAATAAATAAGTGGTAAAGTTGATTAATACTTATAAAAAAGGGCCTTTAGGCCAAATGGAATTGAGATATGAAATGTTTTATTTCTTGATTATGACTCAATGAACATGAAATGAAGGAAAATTTGATATTAATGTCTATTAAAAATATTTATGAAATCTTGTGACTAAGTGTTTATATTTATGATGTGTAAATTCATGGTAAATTCAGTTGAGAGTCACGGGTTAGGCTTTTGAGCCATATCAAATTGAGAGATAAGATGTTTATTTCACTTGATTTGTGATTCATTGGATATGTGTGCAAAAAGAAAGATTTGCAAAATTGCCTATTAAAATGGTTATGAAAGTATAAGAAGTTAAGAGTTTAAATCATTGAAAGATATTAAGCTCTGGGTTTGAAAATATGAATACACATAATTAATGTACATGTTACTATAAGGCTTGAAATGATTTGTTGATGATTATTATGGTATTTTATATTCGATAGATTATGAATGTTTGACAAATGTATTGTAACATCCCGAAATAGGGCCTAGTCAGAACAGTAGTTTCGGGACTACAAATATGACATCAAAATATTTACTTTATGATTATTATGAGACCTAAAATATGAAATTATGCATGTGTTAAAGTTTCATGAAGAAATTCCTTGAGTAAGGTGTCCAATTGGGAATTAGGGACTAAATTGAATAATTTGCAAAACTTGGATTCTAGAAGCAATTTGTATGAAATTTCTTTAGATTATAAATTATAAGGTCTTAAAGAGAAATTTTTCCAATTTTTAAGATTTTGGACAAAAATGGGCTTGCATGGTGAAATTTCAAAGAAAGGACTTAAGGGCATTTTGGTCATTTGGAATTTTAATGAAATTAAATGGGAAAAATAAGCCAAAATCAGCCAATTCTTCTCCATGGCTGCCGAAATTTGAAGAGTCTCCATAACTAGGGTTTCCAAGCTTTTCAAGCTTAATAGTAAGTGCTCCCAAGCCCCGTTTTTAATGTTCTTTGTATTTTTGAAATCTCGATAGCTTGATCTTTCCATTTTTACCCATATTTCATGCTAGGGTTCATGTTTAAAAATTTACCCATGCATGATTTGCTTGTATTTTGGTGGATTATGGAGGGATATGAAAGTTGAAGGTGTGTTAAACATCTTTTCTTAGGTGATTTTCATGAAAAAACCCCTAAAGGGACCTTTTTGCAAAAGTTGTTAAATATGTCGTAGAAATGTGAAAATAATGGAAAATGTGGGCTTCCATATGAGGGAAAAGTGTTCGAATAGGCTTGGGTAAGATAGAAATCGCATGTGTTTCATTATACGAGCCTAAGGACTAAATTGTAAAAATGTCAAAGGTTAGGAGCAAACCGATCATTTAGACCGGGGGTAGAAATTAAACTTGAAAAGTGTAATGTAGTGAATTAATGATATAATTTTGTTGTTATAGACCTCGAGGAACAAATTTCGGAGGTCGATCGAGGTAAACGCAAGGTTTCAGAATAAACGAAACACAGCTCCGAAACGAATACCAAGTAAGTTCGGATAACTAGAAGTAAACATATAACATGCATAATTGTATGTTTTGTGAATGCATGATAATTGCATTGTTGATGGCATGAAAATGCATGAATTGTACCTTTAATAATGAATTGATGGATAATGTCTCGATTGAGGTTGGAAAGGGAATTCGATGGATAAACCATGATTTACATGAGACTTGAGATCCTACATGTGTTGCAAAAAAGGATTTAGCCTGGACTGGTAATTCGAAGATTTCAATTATAAAAAGGATCTAGCCTGGACTGGTGTTCCTTGAGTGATCGAGCCTCCCGAAGAACATGTGTGCATTGTGGATTTAGCCTGGACGGGTAATCTGATTAGGGTCTAAATTTAGCTTGGACTGGTAATTCAGATCCGAGCTCATTAAGGGTGTTTGTCGCGTAAGGGATTTAGCCTGGACTGGTAATCCTGCCATAAAATGTGAGGTTTGCGGGAGTGCATACTGAAACGATCATTCATATGAATTGACGGCGATTGGATAATCCATCGAGATTTCCTAAAAACTCAATGGGACTATCACGAGATATATGTACGAATGAAATGTTAAATGATGAGCTCATCTAATATATATTTTACATGATGTTTTGTTATATGACTAACTCATTGATTGAGTGCATGTGATAGGGAAACCATTTTCATATTTGTTGGTTTCATTATCTATTATGGATGTATGCTAAATAATTGGTAAGTTTACTTTCCAGTTATACGGGCTTACTAAGCATGTAAATGCTTACCCTTCTCTTTTCCCTACTTTTTAGAGCTCAAGGACTCATAAAGATTGGAAGACAATTGGAGAGTCAACATACTATCAACTAGACAAGCTTTGGTATAAAGACATTTCTATTTTGTCCAATGGCATGTATAGGATTTTTTAGTATTTTGTTATAAATGTCATTTGATTTGCCTAGTGAAGGCATGTAAAATTATGTTTATCTTTTTGTATATGGCCATGGGAATTGGCTCATTTTGGAGTAGGCTATGCCCTACAAATCTATGCATGTTTATATTCATATGTGATGGCTTAGTTATAATTGGCAATGAGTTATAATAACGAGCCAATCTTAATATGTCAAGCAGACATATAAATCATTAAATGCAAGATAAGAATTAACTTAGCATGTATGAAACCAATGATATGAGGTTCACATGCAATGAGGTTAATCAAAGTTTCATATTTACAAATGGATAATTTGGCCCACATATGCACTATAGTAATCTATAAGTGTAATTGGCTAGTAGAGGGTGACTTAAGGCTTGGAAAATAGCCTAACAAGGTCCACATGGGTAGACACACGGGCATGTGTCTAGGCCGTGTGTCACACACGGGCTACTCCCATGGGTGTGTGCTATGATCGTGTGTCCCCTGCACCTGAAGTTTTAAGTCAGCATAGAGCACAGGCTAAGCACACGATCGTGTGCCTTGGCCGTGTCTATTTAACAGAATGGTGAGGTTGAAGTCAGTGTAGCACACGGGCTAAACCCACGGGCGTGTGCCTTGGCCGTGTAATTTGTGGCCATTTGGTGTATGAGTCATTATATTTGCTTGATATATGATGGTTATGAGTTTATTCATATGTTAATGCCCTTTGAGTGTGAATTTAGCATGGAATGATTTGGCAAGGCCTAATGTTATAATGAATGATAGATGATGGTATGAAACTGATACATTATTGTTTGATTGTAGCTCTTTTTAAATGCATTTATATGCTTAAATTTGTCTCATATGATGTAGTGTGAATATGTGCAAGTGAGAGTGTCAAAATGGCTTGGGAAATAGCCTTGTATTTGTCCACACGGGTAGATACAATGTAACATCCCGAAATAGGGCCTTGTTGGAATAGTGGTTTCAGGACCACAAATTTGACATTAAAATATTTATTTTATGATTATTATGGGATCTAGAATAATAGAATATGCATGTGTTAAAGTTTCATGAAGAAATTCTTTGAGTAAGGTGTCCAATCAAAAAATAAGGACCAAATTGAATAAATTGTAAAACTTGGGTTCCAGAAGCAATTTGTATGAAATTACTTTAGATTATAAATTATAAGGTTTTGGAGAGCAATTTTCCCAATTTCTAAGTTTTTGGACAAAGATTGGCTTGTATGGATGAAATCTAAAAGAAAGGGCTTAAGGGCATTTTGGTCATTTGGCATTTTAATGAAATAAAATGGAAAAATAAGTCAAAATCAGCTCATTTTTTCTTTTTGCTGCCAAAATTCTAGGGTTCTCCATAGCTAAGGTTTCCAAGCTTTTCAAGCTCAATAGTAAGTGCTCCCAATCCCCGTTTTTAATGCCCTTTGTATTTTTAAAATCCCGGTAGCTTACTCTCTCTATTTCTACCCATATTTCATGCTAGGGTTCATGTTTAGAAATTTACCCATGCATGAGTTACTTGTATTTTGATGATTTATGGAGGGATATGAAAGTTGGATGTGTGTGAAACATCTTTTCCAATGTGATTTTCATGAAAAACCCTTATAAGGACCTTTTTGAAAAAGGTGAAAAATGTGTGGTAGAAATGAGAAATAATGGAAAAATGTAGGCTGCCATAAGAGGGAAAAATATTTGGCTAGGCTTGGGTAAGGTAGAAATTGCATGTGTTTCATTATACGAGCCTAGGGACTAAATCGTAAAAATGTGAAAGGTTAAGGGCAAAACGGTCATTTGGACCGGGAGTGAAATTTAGGCTTAAAAAGGGACAATGTGAGTTATTAATAATTAATTTTTATTGTTATAGACCCTGAGGAACAAATTCTGGAGGTCGATAGAGGAAAACAAAAAGTTTCGGAATAACCGAAACACAATACCGAGACTAGTACCAAGTAAGTTCGGATAACTTAAAGTAAACTCTTAATATGCTAAATTGCATGATTTATAAATATATGACAATTGCATTTGATGATGGCATGAAATGTACCTTTAAAAATGACATGTTGAAAAATGTCCCGGTTAAGGTAAAAAGGGAAGTTCGATGGATAAACCATGAATTATATGTGACTTGAGATCCTGCATATGTTGCAGAAAAAATTTAGCCCGGACGGGTAATCCGTTGATCTCAAATATAGAAAAGATCTAGCCCGGACGGGTGTTCCTTGAGTGATCTAGCCTCCCAAAGAATATATGTGCATTGAGGATTTAGCCCGGATGGGTAATCCGATTAAGGTCTAAATTTAGCCTACACTGGCAATTCTAATCCGAACTTAGTAAGGGTGTTTGTCGCTATAAGGGATTTAGCCTAGACTGGTAATCCCGACATCACAATATGAGTCTACAATACGTGGGATTTAGCCTAGACTGGTAATCTCGCTGTAAAATGTGAGGTTTGCGGGAGTGCATACATGAATTGATCATTCTTATGAATTGAAGGTAAATGGATAACCCATCGAAATTTCCTAGAAACTCAATGGGTTTAATATGATGTATGTGAATGAAATAATGAATGGTGAGCTCATCTAAGACAAATGACATGGTACATTATTATTGTGACTATCTTGTTGATTGAGTGCATGGGATAGGGAAACCATTTCATCCCGAACTGTTCCGATGTATGTTTCAGGGCTCGAGGGCCTGTATAAAGGATAGTATGCATGTGTGTGTATAAAGTTTTAAATTTTGGGCGAAATTTGGTAAACCAGATTAGTATGTCGTGAAAGTTTAAACTCGGTAATGCCTCGAGCCCTATCTCGGTGCCTGATACGGATGAAGGGTGTTACATTTAGTGGTATCAGAGCTATGGTTTAGTCTGTTCTAGGACTACCGTAGATGGTATTGAGGTTCACTATACATGCCATTATAAGAATGTTGATAGTGTCATATCTCCTAACTGTTTAAATTATTTTTAAATATAGTAAATGCTTTCCAATCAAGCACAAGATGAGTCCGAGAGAGCCGAGAGTCATGCTCCAGCTTTCGTACAACGAGCTGTATCTAGTAGTAGTAGAAGGTTGATGTCTGAAGGCCGGGAAGAGGCCCGAGCCGCCTTCTTTAACATGATGGATGAATGGTTTGGGGATTATCTGAGGAATCGCCCCAACATACCATGACCTCCCCCGCCCCCTAACCAACCTGATGAGGATTTGCCACAAGGTGTGGCACTAGTAAGAATTGGTAAGGCCCCTGTAGACAAGCTTAGAAAGTATGGGGCCGAGGAATTTAGAGCTAAAATTGAGGATAATGCTGAGAGAGTCAAGTTCTGGCTCGAGAATACTACACGGGTATTAGATGAGTTGTCGTACACACCTGAGGAGTGCTTAAAGTGTGTCGTGTCTCTCTTGAAGGACACTGCGTACCACTGGTGGAAGACCGTATCTTCGATGGTGCCAAAGGAAAATATCACTTGGGAATTCTTCCAAGCAGAGTTTAGGAAGAAGTATATCAGTCAAAGGTTCTTAAACTCGAAGCGAAAGGAGTTCTTGGAACTCAAACAAGGGAATAAGACTGTGGCAGAATACGAAAGGGAGTTTGTAAGGTTAAGTCAGTATGCAACTGAGTGGGTTCAAACCGAGTCAGAAATGTGTAAACGCTTTGAGGAGGGTTTGAGGAAATCAAGTTGTTGATTGGGATCCTTAAAATACGAGAATTCGCAGCATTAGCTGATCGAGCCAAGAAGGCCAAGGAATTCAATAATGAAAGAAAGTAAACAAAGAGAGAGGCTCGAGTTTCGAGCAAGAGATCCAGCGATAGGACGCTCTCATTTTCTACAAAAAAATCAAGGAGCCAACTTGAACGCTCCACTTCATCGGTAGGATATTCGGTTAAAGCGAGAGGCTCCAAACGATGAAATTAGAAGTCTTCCTCCTCAATGGTGACTAGTGTGGGAAGTGTAGATGATCAAAAGCTGAAGTGTAAGAGTTGTAACAAATTTCACTTCGGAAAGTGCCGAATGAAGAGTGGTGCATGCTTCAGATGTGGTTCTCTCGACCACTTTCTCAAGGACTGGCCAGAGCGAATCGAAAAAGAAGTGGAAGTGGCCCCAAAATCGAGTGCTCCCATTCCACGAGGTAGACCTTCGAGATATCCTAGAAGTGCTAGCTGCAGTCGAGTTGCGGCTAAAGACGCTGCAAAATTAGAGGCTCGAGCCCCGGTAAGAACGTATGCAATACGTGCTCGAAAAGAAGCCTCTGCTCCTGACGTCATCACGGGTACTTTTTCTCTTTTCAACACATGTGTTGTTGCTTTAATTGATCCGGGATCGACGCATTCATACATTTGCATGAGATTGATGTCTAGTATTAACATACCCATTGAACCTACGGAATTTGTTGTTAGAGTGTCGAACCCACTAGGCAAATCAGTTCTGGTTGATAAAGTCTGTAAGAATTGTCCTTTGACGATTCATGGTCAATGTTTTCCGGCTAACCTTATGTTGTTACCTTTTAATGAGTTTGATGTAATACTCGGTATGGATTGGTTAGCCTTGCATGATGTAATTGTAAATTGTGGTAGCAAGTATATTAAATTGAAATGCCCAGATGGTAAGATTCTACGAATTGATTCAAGAGATTTAGACACGTCATTAGCTGTAATCACGACAATAGTTGCTCAGAGCTATATGAGAAAAGGGTACGAAGCCGACCTTGCTTTTGTGTTGAACACGAAGGAAACGGAGTTGAAGATTGAGACTGTGCCAATAGTATGTGAATATCCAGATGTATTCTTGGAAGAATTACCCGGATTACCTCCTGAGAGAGAGATAGAGTTTGGTATTGAATTGGTGCCAGAGACAGCTCCCATTTCTATTGATCTGTACAGGATGGTGCCAACTGAACTGAAGGAGTTAAAAGCAAAGTTGCAAGAGCTGACGGATAAAGGTTTTGCAAGGCCAAGTTTTTCACCTTGGGGTGCCCCCGTATTGTTTGTAAAAAAGAAATATGGCTCGATGAGGCTGTGTATAGATTACCGACCACTGAACAAGGTAATTATTAAGAATAAGTATCCTTTGCCAAGGATCGATGATCTACTTGACCAGTTGAGAGGAGCCACTATGTTCTCTAAGATAGACTTGAGGTTTGGCTACTATCAGCTGTGAGTTAAAGAAGCGGATGTACCTAAGACAGCTTTTAGAACAAGATACGACCATTATGAATTTCTTATCATGCCATTTGGGTTAATGAATGCACCGGCCATATTCATGGACCTAATGAATAGGATTTTTCATCCATACTTGGATAAGTTCGTCGTTGTATTCATTGACAACATTTTAATTTATTCTAAAGATAAGGCAGAGCATGCGAAGCACTTAAGAACTGTGTTGCAAAACTTACGGGAAAAATAACTTTATGCTAAATTTAGCAAGAGTAAATTTTGGCTCCAAGAAGTTGGGTTCTTGGGTTATATTGTTTCGGGTGAAGGTATCCGAGTGGATCCAAGTAAGATTTCTGCTATTGTTGATTGGAAACCGCTTAAAAATGTAACCGAGATTAGAAGCTTTTTGGGCTTAGCCGGTTACTACCGAAGATTTGTAAAAGGATTTTCCATGATAGCGACTCCAATGATGAGGTTGCTACAGAAAGACGTTAAGTTTGAGTGGACAGAAAAGCATCAGTAGAGTTTCGAGAAGTTAAAGACATTGCTGACTGAAGCTCCTGTTTTAGTATTGCCTGAACCAGGAAAAGAGTTCGTGGTCTACAGTGATGCATCCTTGAATGGTCTAGGTTGTGTACTCATGCAAGATGGCAAGGTGATAGCCTACGCTTCACGGGAGTTGAAGTCACACAAGAAGAACTATCCAACACATGACTTGGAGCTCGCCGCCATTGTTTTTTCCTTGAAAATTTGGAGGCATTATTTATATGGTGAGACTTGTCGTGTATTTACTGACTACAAGAGTTTAAAGTATTTATGACTCCAAATAACTCCGAACAAGAGTTTTCAAAGTTCTCGGTTTAGTCCCAAACAACTCTAAACACATGTTTTGGGCCTCGTAGGCCCACAATAGAGACAATATGATTGTTTTTGAATGGTTTTAATTTGGATGGATTTTCATGACCTGAAATAGTATGATTTCTTGTGTTTGAGTCCGGTAAAGCCTCGAACCCTGTTCCGGTGTTGAATACAGGTAAGGGGTGTTACATTCATGGGAAGAAATGTCAACTCAAAGATGAATAATCAATAAATTCTGAAAGAAAATAATAAGAAGCAGAAGTCCATCAGGGCCATGAAGCACTGGAAAGATCTTGTAGACCTACTAGGGGTGGAAACTGTCGAGATACAAGAAGTAAAAGATAGTTCGTTGGGAACTACCTATTGTAACAGCCCAATTTTAGGACTAGTCAGAACAGTGGTTCTAGAACCACTAATCCGAGGCTAGAGAAATTATTTTTAATATTATTTTGTGTTATAGCATGATTATATGAGTGCATGAAAATTTTGGTGAACTAATTTTAGCGATTGCTTACTTAATTTCGAAAAAGGACTAAATCGCATAAAGTGCGAAAGATTTGTTTTACTAGCTGAAAGTGTTAAATGGCTATGAAACATTAAATTAATGGTCCTTAGTGAGTAAATAGACCACAAATTTATTAGTGGCTAGACATGAAGCCTTAATTCATGGAATGGTCAGATGTTAAGTGACTTATTTGATAATAAAATATTAACCTAAAAGGCTAGCTATCATCTTTTTCATTTTCCTTTCTCCTCCATCGAAAATTTCAGCAAAGAGGGAGGGTTTGAGAGCTAAAAATTTCAGCAACTTCTATCCCTTGCAAGTAAGTGATTTTGATGGTCATTTTTGTTGATTTTTGTGTTTTTAGAACCCTTATAGCTTAATCTAGCTAATGAGGGGACTATTTTGCAAAATGGTTGATAGTCTAGAGATTTAACATGAGAGGATTTGTGATGCTTGCTGAGTATTTATGGAAGAAAATGAATCATGGTTGTTAAATAAACAACTTTAGTGAAAGGAGTTTTCATGAAAACACCTAAAAAAACCATTTTGTGAAGTTTATAAAATAGGTTATAAATATGTGAAATAATTGAAAATTTTGAGTTGCTATAAGAGTAATAAAGGTTTGGCTAGGCTTGTTAAAGTAGGAAATTTGATTAAAATCATTTTACGAGCCTAGGGCAAAATCATAATTTTGTGAAAGTTTAAGGGCAAAACGATCATTTCACCAAAGTAAGAATTTTTTAGTGTCTTGATTAATGTGATGATTGAATAAATAAATTTTGTCATTATAGATCAAGAAATACGGAATCCGAACTTAGACCTGGGGAAAACCAAGCTAGTGGACTAAATTAAACTAGTCGCCTATATTTTGCATACCGAGGTAAGTTCGTGTGTAAATAATGTACTTTATATTATGCAATTAATAATCGATGTTGAATGAGTTGTTTAATTAATGTTACAAATATGTCCAAAGAGACTTGATATAGTAAAAACTCCCAGTTGAACCTTAGAAATAGATTGGATATCCATGCCATGACAATTGGGTGATATGTGTGCTAGTGTAAGACCATGTCTGGGACATGGCATCGGCCACATTATGAGAGCTAGTGTAAGACCATTTCTAGGACATGGCATCGGCGTTGATATGTGTGCTAGTGTAAGACCATGTCTAGGACATGGCATCGGCCACATTATGAGAACCAGCATAAGACCATGTCTGGGACATGGCATCGACATTGAGACGAGAGCTAATGTAAGACCATGTCTAGGACATGGCATTAGCCTCGACATGTGAGCCAGTGTAAGACCATGTCTGGGACATGGCATTGGCAATTTACCCTCTTGTGTAAGGCTTATCTGGTATCCTTTAGTATTCCAAATGGTTTCATGGGTTATTTTAAGCTTATGATAAGGATATGAAAGGATATAATAATGTTGTAAGTGGTACAGGTTCTTACTCAAAACTCATGAGATATGAGCTTAGTTATGATGCCTTAATGGTAAGGATGAAATTGAGTAAGTTCTATCTATGAGAATGATCGTGGGGACGATCTTGAAATCTTTGGTTTATACTTGTGATGTGTAAATATGTAGTAAATCTACCATTGTTAAATCAAGAATGTTGTGCTAGTTTATACTATGCTACGTGTTTAAAGATGCATAGTTGATGTTGTTACTTATTTGCTTGTAACTTACTAAGCTTTATACTCACTCCCTTTCGTTTCCATTTTCTTATTGCGTTACTAAGCTAACTCGGGGATCAAAGGACGTCGGAGGCTCGATCACACTATCAATCAGAATATTTGGTATAGTTAGATTTATCATTTTGAGTATGGCATGTATAGGGACTTGGTCTTTTTGTTAAGTGTCATATTGTTTTAGCCAAATATGTTGGCTTGTCATGAAGGTTGATTCATTTTGTATAAGGCCATAGATGATGGCTAATATTTATTACTGCTAAATACATTTGATAAGGATTTCCATGGATGTGGTTATTGCATGGCTTGTATTGGTAAGTAGGAGATGTTGTATGTGATAGAAAATAGCTTAAAATTGATATGTGGATGTTTGGTTGTGGCTGTTTTGGTTATGTGTTTATGCTTGGATTGAAGATGTTTAATGTTGTGTAGGTTGGTGCAAGTAAGGGCGGCAAAAACCTTGGTAGATAGCCTTGTTTTTGTCCACACTGGCAGACACATGAGCGTGTGTCTAGACCATGTATGACATACGGTCTGCCCTATAGGCGTGTAGTCTGGCCGTGTGTCCCATGCACCTAAATTTGGCAAAACAGAATGCCTAGTAGTAACCACACGGGTGGAGACACGGCCGTATGTCTCAACTGTGTGGAGGACACGACCATAGTACATGGGCATGTGCCCAGGCCGTGTGAAGTCTGCACCTTAAATGCAAAATTAAATTCGTCACACGGCCTAGCACACGGCGTATACCTTGGCCGTGTGCCCCTAAATGGTTGATGATGTCAGAAACATAATGTTAAGGTTTTAATACATGGGCTAAGACACGGGCGTGTCATGGCCGTGTAAGGGACATGGGCCATGGACACGGGCGTGTGCCAGGCTGTATGAAAACCCCTATAGGTTCGAATTAAGAAATAAATCCATACGGGATAGGGACACGGGCGTGTCCCGATAGGTTTAAGCCATGTGAGCTACACGGGCCTTCAACATGGCCATGTTAAGAGGACACACGGGCGTGTCGCCTTTCCATACAGGCGTATGCCCCTGTTTGCATTGAAATTTTTCAAAGTTTTCTAAAGTGTTCAGTTTATTCCCCGAATCGTTTCCAAAGCGTGTTTTAGGCCCCGTAAGTCCATATTAGGGACGTTAAGAGGAAGTTTGAAAGTTTTAAATTTGAGCAAAATTTTATGACCCGAAAATCTTTGTATGCATGTGTTTAATCCCAGTAACGCCTCGTACCTTGTCCTAACATAGGATACGGGTAAGGGGTGTTATACTTGTCTATTAAAGTATCTTAAA
This sequence comes from Gossypium longicalyx, assembly GCA_025698465.1. Taxonomy (NCBI): domain Eukaryota; kingdom Viridiplantae; phylum Streptophyta; class Magnoliopsida; order Malvales; family Malvaceae; genus Gossypium; species Gossypium longicalyx. The sequence continues at coordinate 53,961,775 of CM046995.1, forward strand.
TGAATGGACTAAAAGAATATGTGCTATGGGTTACATTAGGGGCACGAGCCTACTAAGGAAAAGAGGGTGTTATTCAGTAACACACTATAGTTAGGTACCGTAAAAAAAGGTATCAAGAAAAATAATTAAGTTAAGGACTCGCAGTTAGGGTGATAACTTGCATAACCATAGATAATTGTCGCCGGTCAAAAATGGAAAATAGGGGACAATATTAAAGCACACCAGAAAGGGTACAATGAAATTTGAAACAACAAATAGTGGGGGTAAGACCCTTATGAGAATACATCTAGATAGATCATGATTATAACTAAACCAAGGATTATACCACCAACAACCGGCTTAAAGAGATTGAGGCATTGGCTATGCCAACTAAGTTCACTAATTTCCCCTACAAAATCCAGAGAGTTTAACTCATTCACAAAAATCTCTTTTTCTTAAAATTTAAGTAGTCTTTCATAAAGTTGAATGAATAGACCTCACTAAGTTCCTTTGAACTTATAGAAATTACTACTTGAATGCAGGGTAAATAAAGACTTGGAAATCAAGTAAAGGGACCAAGCCAGTCTCCACTAGAGTTAAGAGATGGGCATGAAAATTGACTCATGTATATAGAGGGGCATCCTTAGAGGCCATGCCTCAGGATCTAAAATGATTGCGTTTGTAATTTACCATTAATTTAAAACTTATAAATAACTGTCATGTTTATTTAAGGAACCAAAGTTGTAAGAAATTATTTTTAGTATGAAAGGAGTCTTAAAAGTAGTTAGTTATTGGAGAAGTTGAGTTATCCAAGTACGTGGTAAAATTATTTTTAGTATGAAATGAGTCTTAAAAGTAGTTAGATATTCAGATTGTTGGTGACATTCGATACCCGGACCTATTGATCGAGTCGAGTACAAGGTGTTACAAGGCCCTATTGGGTGCTATAAGCAAGGTGACCTCTTCATGTGCCAGTGAAGGGCCACCAAACTCTTCTTAAGGGGTTCAAAGAGTATTTATTTGGGGGAAAATCCTTGTTATTCCCAAAATTTGAAAACTCCCAAAAACTCAAAACTTGAAAAAAAAAACTTCAAAAGGCTTTACAATGTTAAAAGCTTCAAGAGACACAAAAATGGAGAAAGACAAAAGAGCTTAGAAGGATTGAGCCATGGATTCACTTAGGGAAGCGACATGATATTTCGCTTTATTCTTACAAATGATGTCAATTTTTAGAACACAAAAGTCGAGATGGTTTGTTATGTTTGTTCAAACCATAAAGAGTGTGAAGAGCTGCTTGTATAGGGGCGATTCTTACTATGGAAAGTGTAGAGAGCCTTTAGGCTAGAAGGTTCCAGAAGGTTCTTGGAAAAGATTTGAAAAAGCTTTAGTGAGCCTCTATTATCTCCATCTTCTTGTGATAAAGGGATTTTTATAGAGAATAAGAACTTTGGCGTAGGTCCATTAGAAGGAGGCTCTACTATATAGAGAGAGTGATTGTAAAGTCATGGATACTTTATTAAGATGTGACGAAGTGACTTAATGATAGTGTGTGAAAATTGGTAGAATAACTTCTTAAATAATCTCTATTTTTACCCTTTATCAAAAACAAATCTAATGCCAATTACCTTTTTATTTTATTTTCACCAATTTTTATTTCATTATTCTTTAATGGACCAAACTAGAATTGTTAATTAATAAGAGGGTGTTTGGTGCTTTCCCATGTTATAATTCCAATACAATGTAATTCTTTAGAATGTGAGTGATGGTAATGTATTTAAGAAAAAATTACTTTACAATGTTTGATATATATATATTGAAACAAATTGATTAATATCTTCGGAAAATTACTTATACTTTTGGTACATTCAATGCTTTCCTAATAATGTAATGTTACTTTACAAAATATTTAATTAAAATATTAATGTATTTTATTATTTTCAAAGCAAATATTATTAAAAATATTTCAATTAAATATTTAATAATAACATTTCCAGTAATCTTTATTATTAACAAATATTTGAGTTAATCCACAATGTATGATTTTCTCACGTTTTGATCGAATTCGTTACATAAATATATTTAAAAAATATATTACATATTAATTCAAGATTGTGAAAATGTACAATTTGCAAAAAATAATTCTCATTACATTGTATGTATAAAATCTAGTGTATTCATATATTTCATTTATGGCTTGAAACTATATTAATGTTAAATTTTGATATTGGTGAAAAAAATTTATAGCAAAAAATATATATATATATATATATATATATATATATATATATATATATATATATATAACTCATGATACCATATTGTATAACTAATTAAAATTCTTGAAAAGTGATAACTTTTCATCATACCAAAAACTTTTCTTTTTTGGTGAATTAAAAGAGGATGGCAAAGCCCTAACTGTAACGCGACTTAAACCGAAGCAACATTTGAAGCAATGAACACCCTAGCCATCAAGCCAACAAACGGGATTTCATATCAAAAACTCTTTAAATTCCAATAATTTCAAAAACTTTTATCTATACACATGTGTTGGATTTTTTTTTATTTAATTTATAATGTTATTTTAAAAAAAATAATCTATTAAAATAATTAAATATTTATATTTCAAATTCAAAAGAGGAAGTTACAATTACAAATACAATTAATGCAACCTAAATAACTATAAACAGAATCGATTATTACAATGAAAATTGAACCAAAAATCAAATACATATAAACATAATCCACAAATGATACAACTTGAATTAGAATAAATCTATAAACAACCTACATACAATGAAAGTTGAACATGAAACTTCAACTACGCAACACCTTTTCTTTAGGATTTTCTTTAAAAAATTTCAACCAAATTAAATTTCATTAGCTCCGTCATCAATTTTTAAATTCTTTTTAAAAGTATTTATATAGTTTTTTAAACTATTTTTACTTTTTTTATATAATTTAATCATATTATAAAAATATTATAAATTAATTATAAATTAAATAAAAATAAATTTGATTTTATATCACATTAGCTAAAATTTTCAAGCCTAATTTATTTGGAAAAGGTATTAATATTTAATACTTTTTAACTTCTAAAATCACAATTAATTTACCAAAATTAAATAAATGTTTAATCGGGAAAAAGAAGGAATGAGATTTCATTGAATATGTCCCGTGTTAAAGTCAAACCTTTTCGTAGAAGTTGTTCAAAATTATGCATTTGTGTGCTATATATATCAATTTTACAATTTAATTTTTTATGAAATAATTTTAAATATCATGAATTTATTATTAAAAATTAAAATTTTTCTTTTGATTTCTGATCTTCGATACTAACCATCAGATCAATTTAGATCTAAGTTATATTTTTCCACTCATCGATGGATATTTATCCATTATATCGATCATTGAACCGTCGCTCAGAGCTCGTTGCAAAACACAACAACCCAATGACTTAAATAAAAAATTTTAAATAATTTGATGACCAAATTAAGTGACCAAAACAAAAACTTACCCGGTAAGTACATAATTTGTAAATTAAAAAAAAAACTTAAAATAATTAATCAAGATAATTATTATACAACTAATTAAATTGTAATACAATCATCATCTAATAGTTTACTCAAAAACACACATCATGCAACAAGATTGACAGCTAAAGTTTTTATATCATGACACATATGTATATAAATATAAATTATTGATGTTAAGTTAGGTTTAAACAATTGGGTTACACAGATTAATTTATGTATAATTAAGATTAAGGAAAGTTGGGAAGATCGTGGAAGGCTACACCTATAAGTTGGCTAAGAAAATCGAATCTCTTAATAATTTATTTCTCAATATTAAGGTCTTACTCGCAGACGGCTTTTTACTATTTGGGTGCCGTTTTCTGTTTTGATTCTTACTTAAACACCAAACACAAAATTAGCTTCACCAAAGTTTTATTTCTTGGACGTCAGTTTTTTTGCCTGAAATCGAAAATATTTTTTTAAATAAAAGTTTTACCCAGTAAAATATAAAGTTAAAAGGAAAAGGCAATTTTGATTTTAATTATAAAAAAATAATGGGAAAACAGGTGTCAGTGCAACTGACGTCGGTGACCCTCCTCCGGACAATGAAAGGAAGGGAAGGGCCTCCAGCAAGGATGAACCCCACTCCAGGGTGGAATCTTAACACGTGTAAGGATCACATGGTATGTGGGGCCCGCCAAGCAGGAATAGTAGACCAAGTACTGATTCGCCCATCAACATGTTGTTTTCACACGTGTAAGAACCACGTTGTGCCATGCTATTGTCAGTGTTCTCTTCAAAGACCCCTCCCCTTTCTTTTTTTCCTCTGTAAAACTACAGTATTCAGATTTCAGAGCTGAGCCAAGTAAATTTTCTTCTTCTTTTTTTTTATTTAGAAAAAAGAAAAGAAAAATAGTGCCCTCTATCTATCTTTAGAATTACATCTTTACAAGCCAAAAGGACCGTTACTAACACGACGGAGATTGATACATCTCATTTAACGGCGTTACGGATGGAGTGCGAGGCCGTCTGACGGTGACGGCGGGGCCGTTTTTGTCGAGTAGTCTCCCTCATGTGGGCCACCCATAACTGACATTTGATTATTCATGTCAACCTATTAGTCGGTCCACGCCGTTATTATATTTTCTTTTTTTGTTGAAGAAAGTTTTCTTTTTAACTAGTATTTTTTTTTTACCATTTTATATGTAATTTATCTATTTAACTTAACAATTTGCTTATATAAATAAAATATTTTTAGTAAATTATTAGAGGAAAATAAAATTTTAATTTGATGAATACTTTAACTATTATGCTAACATATTAAGTTCGATAATTTTCTTTTAATTATATAAGAACAACTAAAATGTTATATGAGGGATTAAAACTCTTAAGATACAAAATGATGTTCAACATTTTAATTTTATCTTCTTACAAGTACATTTCGATTGGGGGATGATTTATGTATTGATATAATGAAAGGCAACAACTAAAATGGTATTTAGTATTAATAATTTGGTTAAACAAGTTGGCAGCATATCCCCCACGATGCGGCCATCATGCATGAACCAACCAAAACGTGTGTTTTTATTTCCTGAAAAAATATTAATATTTTAAAAAAGTAGGAAGGGAGGGCAGCCGCATAATTACTCCATCGGATCTGTTTGAAAGTAACTTGGGGGATTTGGATAAATAAGAAAGGCGGTCAACTGAATTAACCATTGAACAAAAAAATCAAGTCTTAAGGCACAAGTTGTGCATGATCAGCTGAGGCAGTGCTAATCCTGAATTTTGTTGACCAACTATTTCCACAGGAGTTTGCTACAATATTGTACTACTAACACACAGAATGTAAGAATAGAAACACATGTTCCTTCTTCCTGCTTACGGTTGTTCATGATAAGGTTGCTGTTCCCTTTTTCTTTTCTTTTTTCTTAATTCAAAATTGGGTTTCATGGTATATTCATTATTAAAAGTTCAAAGGTATAGTTGAATACCATGGAAAAGTTAGAATTCCTTTTAAAGTTGGGAATTAAATTATAAATATTTATAAGAGTTAAAATGTAATTTTATTGTTACATTAGTTAATATCTTTATAACTTATTGTTGTATTACCCTGATTTAATTGATATTCTTATTGTTGCAACAACTAAGAAGATGTGAGTTCGAGTGTACTTAAACAGATATTCTTCTATTTTAGGGTTAAAAGGTTTATTTGTAGTATAGGAATTGCATTGAAAAAAGTTAAAGATATCAAATTTGGTTCAAAAAATTTTAAGTTTGTTATTTATTTAGACTCGATTCACTTCGAATTAAATGAAATGCATATATAATTACTAAATAATAAAAATAATATATTTTAAAAAAACATATTTAAAAAAAAATAGTTGGTCTAAATCAACTTAGGTGCTAATGAGGCGTTAGCATTGTTGGCAAAGGTTGAGGTTTCAAACCTTGAAGGCTCATGCTTGAGTCTCACCATCTACATTTGTAATGCGTGGGTATCTCTCCCAGCATGCAATTTTGCCTTATGTGGGTTTTATTCTAATCTTGGCCTGTTGTGTACTGTATTGGTTGATTCTATATATTATTTTAGTTAGTCAGATATAATTTGTATCATGTGATGTGCTTGTAATTGTACTATCTTATATTACTAAAAATTTTAAAAATAATAAAAGAAGTCAAATTAGTTATTTACAAATATGAACAAGTTGTGTGAGATTTGAAACATTTCAAGTAGAGTGGTTGATGCAAGCGACAAAAAAAAAATCAAGTTTTTATTTTCTTTAATACCCCATTAAAAGATTAAAATCCAAGTAACCTGAGCAAAAAGATGAACATCCATGTGCAAGATTTTGTGTTGAAGAAGTTTCAATATCAACATGAAGATTTGAATGCTTGGGAGTCCCTCACACAAATACCAATTTTGAATGATTAAGCTTGGAGAAGTTGGTGTCTATTTAGTTTCTTTAATTTATGTTGAGTTCCCTTTTCTTACATTTTGATGATCTGAATTATTTAATTAACTTATGTCTTTTTATTACAACAAGGGTGTTTCGCATGACATCAAACCTCAAACTCAGTTAGCATGAGATTAAGGTTATTTGGTTGATGAAATTTTAGATTATTGATATTGGTAATTTTATTTAGATGTTTAGATGAAGAAAGATTACTTTTAAGTCAATAATATGATATTATCAATAATGTTAATATTTGATAATATATGGATAATTTTAATATCACATCTTCCTTGAGTAGTCTTACACTCAATTTTATAATATCATAAATTTTACAAATTTATCTCTATTTTTAATGATTTTGATTCATGTTACTAAAATCAAAATAAAATAATATATATATATATTATGGTTCCATTTCTTTTATTTTTTACATATTCTTCCAGTAACATTTTAATTAATTACATTATAAATCGAGGAAAATTAATATTGAATCTATTTTATTTTACATTCTGCTTGAAATATTATTTTTATAATAATTTTATCATATTGATCAAATTTACCCTTAAACCATAACAAATAATAATTTTTTGATAATTTTTTTTTTTGTTTTCTTGTCACTTTGATTAAAAGATTGTTGATTCACAGTTTTAGTTTATTTATTTGAGGAAGAAATATGAAACTAATCTACTAGATTTCTCAAAAGAAATTAATTCACTAGAGATTTACATTCATTTATTAATAAAATGAAATAATTTAAGCTTCGATTTTTGTGTGGTACGCGATAAATAAAAAAGGCTGTATAAAGATAATTTAGTAAAATGTAATTTTTTTTATATGCTTACATTAAACTGCTCTATATATATATATATATTGTATTCCATTCATATTTACCAAACAGGTCAATAGAGCATACCTTATATTTTGATAATAACCAAACACTTTTAAATATTTTCTTTAAAGTTATATTTACAATTGTAGTTGTAATTCTAAATATAATAACAAAAGGAATTATAAAAGAAATTAACTATTACAAAATATGATTGGACTAATAATTAAACTATATCCCAACCTAGGCTAAAACATGTCTAAATTATATTCTAACTAAATAAACCAAATAATGTAATACAATATGCTTGAAATTTGTTAAGTAATCTTATATTCTAATAATTTATCACAAGTAATGTTATATTTCATTAACCAAACACTCTTTTAATTTAAAAAAAAAAAAAAAGATACAAGTACAATCTGAATTACAATTCGAGAAATAATTATAACAAAAATTAATGGTGGGAGTAAAACTCTCTATTTTTTTCCTCTAAAAATTAAAATATATAAAAATCACATAATTTACAAAATATAAAATTTACCTTTCAAAATATATTCAGATCCGATCTGTTAATTTAAAAATGTAACACAAAGATAATAGGTAAGGTGAATTTTAATAAAGGTAGTTATACTTTATAAGATTTCAACTCTTCACTTATTCTAATAGCAGTACTTTAATTAAATTAGAAGGTTACGCTACTAAGCTGGTCCTAAGCTGCGAATTGTAATTATGACCTTTTAATTCTGGGTTAAACCTAGTAACCAAACAGAAATTCAGCTGTAAAATAATATTATTTCAACTCTGAAAAAGTTTTAACTATAAAAGGTAAAAAGAAAATTAATTGAAGTGGGGATGACAAGTAAACAGGTCCCACAATAGTTGTACTGCATTTTGTAAAAATAATAAATAATTTTGAAAAGGGAGGGTAAAAATGTATATTTCCCTCTTATTCGTTTGAGCTGTAGTTAGCCTCTGTGGGTTCATTGGAGGTCGCGCCCATCACGAGCGTTTTTCTTTAAATTTAATTAATTTTGGGTTTTGATTCCTTTTTTTTCTTCTTTCAACATATATTTATTTAAAATCTTTTTTCTCTCTCTTTTTTTTTTTTTTTTTTTTTTAAATGTAATTGCTCTGATGATGAAGTGGGAGTAGTAGTGAAAAACCAAGCAAAACCCCCCAATCCCCAATGCTCAGATTCTTCACCCATTCATCTTTTTTCTTTGGTTTTTGAGCATCGCCACACAAATCCATAGATACCTCCCCCCCCCCCCCCCCCTTCTCTCAACCCCCCAATTTTTCACAGGAGAAATTTATCACAACCATGAAGCGAGACCACAATCATCTCCAACCCAACCCAGACCCATCTTCTCTCCGCGGCGCTCCTTCTACCGGAAAGGCCAAGGTTTGGGACGAAGAAGCCGCCCAACAAGACTGTGGGATGGATGAGCTTTTGGCGGTTTTGGGTTACAAGGTCAAAACTTCAGACATGGCTGAAGTGGCTCAAAAGCTTGAGCAGTTGGAGGAGGTTATGTGTAATGTTCAAGATGATGGGATTTCTCACCTTGCTTCTGAAACTGTTCATTATAATCCTTCCGATCTGTCGACTTGGCTCGAGAGCATGCTCTCTGAACTTAACCCTCCCTCCACTTTTGATCCTTTTGGAGCTGCTGGGACGGCGGCGGCGGCGGCGGCGGCGGCGGCGTTGGATGATTCGTTTCTTGGCCCCGCTGAGTCCTCAACTTTGACGACGTTGGATTTCGACAACATCAATCGGAAACATCAGAAACCTGGTCAACAAATCTTTGAGGAAGCTTCCTGCTCCGATTACGATCTCAAAGCCATTCCTGGTAAGGCTATTTATTCTCAAAATACCCAACCCCAAACCCACGATTCCTCATCGTCTTCCACACCCACCAAGGTTAAATCCGAAAAACGCTTCAAATCCACATCCGGGCCGCCCTCGCCCTCGGATATCTTCCCCCCTCCTCCCGCTGCTGCTTCCTATGGAATTCCGACTGATTCAACTCGTCCCGTGGTCCTGGTTGACTCGCAAGAAAATGGAATCCGGCTTGTCCATGCTTTGATGGCATGTGCGGAAGCTGTCCAGCAAAACAATCTTAATCTGGCTGAAGCTTTAGTTAAACAAATTGGGTTCCTAGCGATTTCTCAAGCTGGGGCTATGAGAAAAGTGGCTACTTATTTTGCGGAAGCATTAGCCCGAAGGATTTACAGATTTTATCCTCAAAACCCACTCGACCACTCTTTTTCAGATGTTCTTCACATGCACTTTTACGAGACTTGCCCCTATCTCAAGTTCGCTCATTTCACCGCTAACCAAGCTATTCTCGAAGCTTTTGAGGGCAAGAAAAGAGTCCATGTTATCGATTTCTCAATGAACCAAGGCATGCAATGGCCTGCTTTGATGCAAGCTTTAGCGTTAAGAGTTGGTGGTCCGCCAGCTTTTAGGTTAACTGGGATTGGACCTCCTAGCCACGACAACTCAGATCACTTGCAGGAAGTTGGTTGGAAGTTGGCTCAGTTTGCCGAAAAGATTCACGTGGAGTTCGAGTATCGTGGGTTCGTGGCTAATTCGTTGGCCGATTTGGATGCTTCAATGCTTGATCTCAGGCCGAGTGAAGTTGAAGCCGTGGCCGTTAACTCGGTTTTCGAGTTACATAAATTGTTGGCTAGGCCTGGTGCCATCGACAAAGTCTTTTCTGTGGTGAAACAAATGAAGCCTGAACTTGTTACCATCGTTGAGCAAGAAGCGAACCACAACGGTCCTGTTTTCTTAGACCGGTTCACTGAGTCATTACATTATTACTCGACGCTTTTTGATTCGTTGGAGGGGTCGGTGAGCAGTCAGGATAAGGTTATGTCGGAGGTGTATTTGGGGAAACAGATATGCAATGTGGTGGCCTGTGAAGGGGTGGACCGAATCGAGAGGCACGAGTCGCTGACTCAGTGGAGAAACCGGTTGAGTACGGCGGGGTTTTCACCGGTTCATTTGGGTTCGAACGCGTTCAAGCAAGCTAGTATGTTGCTGGCCCTGTTTGCAGGCGGAGATGGGTATGGGGTGGAAGAGAACAACGGGTGCTTGATGCTGGGATGGCACAACCGCCCACTCATTACAACTTCAGCTTGGAAGCTCACCAACAAAACCACCGCCATAAGCCAGTAAAATTTATTTATTTTTAATGAGTCGACTCAATGAGTCTAAGAAGAATCCCAACTCAGTCTGGTCCCTCCCTAGTACGAAACCCTTATCTTTAATTTCTGTCAATGTTGGCTTCTGAACTGGCTGCCTTTCCAGTTTGCCACTCCCTTTTTGTCATTTTTCTAATTTTCAGCTCTCTTTTCTGTTTAGGTTAAAATTTTTTCTTGGGGAAATCTTTTTGTATTTTCAGGGTGAATCACTAAAAGGGTTAATGTATTTATTATAAATATGTTATATAGCGTTGCTGAAAAATAAAAAAGAAATTGCAGAGGGGTTTAGTTGAAAACCCAACATTTTCTTCTCTAAATAATAAAAATTGGACTGCAAATATCCCCAGATTGCTGGCAGCACTGAAAAATTGCCAAATCTGTGATACCCTACTTTTAGGCATTGAATCAAACACAATGAAAGCGTTAGAAGATATATAAAACTATTACATTAGCAGGGCAACAACTGTTACCCTTTTCTTCAATGTCAGCAGAAGCAGAATCATATAAAAGAAAAATGCTCACTTCACTTCAATGTCAAGTTCTTAATGATGGTATTAACTTTATTTAAAAAGCTTTTCACTTTCTTATCTTCTTCTTTTTATAGTTATGCTGGTGGGAAAACATTTTCACTGTTAAAGCCTTTTTTACCCTATTTTTTCGTATGTGGGTGTACTACTTCCTTTTTTCGCTATGAATTTTGCTTTCTTGATTGTGATTGCCAGTTTGCAGTGTCTTTAATCTTTTCAAACATTTGATGACTGCCAGCTAATTCATCCATTCTCACTTTTTTACTTGTTCTAAATCATTGCATCCATCCTCTCTTCGATTCTATGGGAATTTCATGTTTTCCCCAATTCATCCTTTCACTTGTATTTCAATTTTGAAATTTGTTCTCTTATTTTCAAAACATGTTAATTTATTATTTTCACATGATACTCGTAAAAAAATCACATTATTTTAGTTAATAAATTTAAAAGCGGTTGAAATTTTATAGGATTAATAGTAGAATTTGACCTATCGAATTTAATTGCTAAATATTGAGTCAAAACCTTAGTAATATAGAGATTAAAAATTAAAATTCGAAATGCAAAGAAAATAAATGAATTCTAATATATAATAAAATCTATATATGTATATAAAAAAAATTAATATTCTAACATCCAACATAAATTATATATTATAAGCTCAATAATAATAATAATTCAGTTATAAAAATTGTATAAACTTTATAAATTTAATTGTTGCAGGTTAAAATTTTAAAATTGGAATAGACTTGAGTAATTCTTTCTAATCTCTAAACCACAAACATATTTTGTGAAAGGAAAAGGAAACCATAAGAAGGAAGGTATATTAAATAGCCAAAATTCTCCAAAAAGGGGAGTGGGAGGGAAAGCAAATCCCAAAGGTGAGTTGGGATGTCACGGTGTCAATATCTAAATAGGATCTGTTGCCCACTACATTTGTTGGATCCTCAAAGAAGAAGTCACCATCTTTCATGGGTTTTAGCCACTTGTTCTCTAAGACTAAGAACCTCTTCCTTTTTGGTTGACGCAAAGCAACTTCATCACATTCTAATCAATGGAATTAATTCTCATACTCCTCTTTTTTCCTACTTCTTCTTTTTATTTTTTTCTATACATTTAAACTCCACTTCTTTTACCCATATATTCAATTTACACTTTTATTGCCCATCAAATTCCTTTTTATATTTTTGTTTCATACCCTATTTATTAGATTGTGCGTCTCAAACTTTAAATACATTAAAAATATGTAATGCTTTGTTTAATGGAAAAAGAAAATACGTATTTTTTATATATATATATATATATATATATATATATACACAAAAGCTTCATTTTCCATTAATATGGTACATTGGATTGCTTAAAAATTTTGAGCACGGCGGCGGGATTATTGGTTAAAATTCATCTCTTTGAATTCAAGTTAAGATACAAATGATATGTTATATGTGATGACTTTACTCAAATTTACCCCTTTCACTAAGAGAATAAGGAGGGTTCGTCTAACATATAATTTAAGGACTTATTTTGTTAGACTGTATATAGCAAGTACGGTTACATGATTTAGGTTAGGTCTTTCATTAATACTTATCTCTTGCATGTTCAATAAGTACACAAACAATAAATTAAATCAAACCTCACTCAGGAATTCAATAATATAACAAATCTCTTATCATATCTAAATACACGTGTGAGAGGCCTATCATGACTCAAATATTCTCTCTGTTAAATAAGGTACTTATCTCTAAGAGAATCCACATCAAGACATATAAACCTCTCCAAAATACTTGTCAAACTTGATCAAACTCATCAAAAATAATTCTCCCAAACCACAAGAACAACCTTAAAGGACTCTCGACAATAACAACTACTGTTTAATTTGCCCTCAACTCGGGTGAAAAGGTCTTGAATTTGAATCACTTACTTGTATCAAACCTTGATTATCATATTACTTTTGACTCAGAAAAAATATATCAACAGTAATATTCGACTGTTTGTCCCTCTCTGTTTCTTTTCTTCTCCACCTTTTCCTTGGCGCAAAAAATAAAATAAAATGAGATACACATCTGGATCTAACCAATTATAATTATAAATGAATGGCATTATGGAATATGGGCAAAGGGTGATCAAAAACTTTGTTGTAGGCTCCCATGCTCATGCCCCATTTTCCCATACAAATTAAATTATTTATAAAACCAAATTATACTTATAAAATAAAGATAAATGATTGGAAAGAAACAAGGCCAACAATAGGCATTAAATTAGTATTATACAGACTAGTAGATGAGAGGATAAATGAAAGAATTATGGCACCTTCTCATATTAGCTTTTTAATTTTTAGGGGTCGGACCAGCTTACGTTACATTACATTAAACTTATTTTAGTTGAATTTGTACTATGTGTGTATTCTTAATCTTATAATTGTGACATGAAAATCTTTATTTGACCACAAGTTGCCAACTTGCATTGCATTACCCACTTCTTCACTCATGTTTTGCCATTTTCAACATCACATCACATCACATCACATCCCATCTCAACCCTTCCTTACATTTATTCTATTCTATTTTTCATTCTCTTCATGTCATTTAATAGGAGAATTTATTGGCAAAAGATGATTAGAAAGGCAGGCATGCAACCTTCTTTTTCTTTTTGTTCCAAGAAAAAATGCATTAACTATTATTTTATCCTATTCTAATTATTATTATTATTATTATTATCAAAAAATTATTATTTTTGTGTGTGGACATTGTGGTCCAATGTCCTTCCATGTGTACTCGAATCTTAGGAAAGCCTCGTCAACTTACACCTATTAATTGTGTTTCTTTTCTTTTTCGTCTATTTTCTTATTTCAGAAGCTATATAATATCATAGGAAATGCTCAATTATAGAAGGGCTTGCCGACTGAGCAGTAACTTACATAATATAGAATTTAAAAGTGTTATAAATAATTTAAAATTTAAAAAAAAAATTATAATAAGTAGGTGTAAGGACTAAGAAGTTAGTTCTATTCCTCTACCACCTGTATCGGTGCAAACATTTTATTCTAGTAATAATAAATTTTAGTTTAATTCTGATGTAAATTTTGATTATTATTGATTGTATTGATACATTTAGTTTGTACCTATGTATATTAATTTGTATTGATTTGTACAAAATTTTAATTTTAATTTTAATTTTTTTATAAATTACATTTAAAAATATAATTGTTTAATTAATTTATTCACATATTTAATAACTTTAAAATTAATATTTTCATAAATATAATTAAAATACATTTTTATCTATTTAAATATATGAAAAATATTTAAAAAGTACTAGTAGATCCAAAACGGCACACTTAAGAACATCGATACTAGTTGGTACACCAATACCAAAACAAAAAAAGATACATCCACTCGTAGACTGCTGACTACTTTGATAATAACTAGAACTAATCATGGGTCGAGTTCTGATAAAATTTTAGTCCTGCTTTCTAGGCTTCGACTCAACCTAAAAAATGAGTATAAAATTTTGTCAAAATCCGGTCAGATTAAAAATATGCTAAACCTAAGCCTGGGTTGCCCTTATTAAATTTTTTTATATAATTTTTTTTAAAAATATAATACATCAAATACACTAAAAATATTAAAATAAATGTGTTAAACTAAGTGTTATTTGATAATATGTTTTGATATAACAAATTAAAGTGTTTTTGAATAAAAGTTAAAGTTGAACAAAATTGGCAAAATGATAAAATCAAATTAAAATGGTTTTAATTGAGTTAAACAATTTCAATCATGTTAAAATTGTTTTAAAACAAGTCAATATTGCTCCAGGCAAAAAATTATCACTTTTGGCCAAGTACCTATAGTTTTCAAGATATCAATACCCATTTTAATATCAATACCAAATTTGCATTTTGTTTTTATGGTTTTTCAAACAATCACAAAAAGTATCAATACCTTTACAAAAAGTATCGATACCTTTTACCAGGTATTGATAAATTGCCTTCGGTATTGTTGTAAACTAATTTTAACAATCACTGAATCAGGCATTAAATGCTAATAGTATCGATATTCGTAGAAAAAGTATTGATACCTTTTATTGTAGATGAATTTAATGATCTAATATTTTCATCCCCAATGGCTTTATTCATGTTTCCAACAACCACAACAGTTGGAAATGAATTAGAGGGTATAAATATCATCTTCCAAATGTCCTACAAGAGGTAGAGAGATCATCAAGCTTAAAGATCAATCAAAACAACCTTAGTGCTTAATTATTTCATACTTTTCTTGTACACACTTGTGAGCCTTCATTGTTATTCTTTAGCTCAAGTGTATTCTTGTTTATTTTTGCTTAATTGACAAACATTCTGATCTTGTAAGGATTACTTCTTAGTTTGCTATTTGTATTTACTCTTTGATAGGGTTGAGTCTTAAGGTTTGGGTAAAAACCTTAAGGGAGTTGTAATCTTAAGATTTTTGGTAGAAATCTTAAGGTAGATTGTAAGGTTAAACATTGTCCTCAAAGGTTGAAACAAATTAGTGAATTTGGGAAAATCCTTAGTTGTGGAAAGCTAAGGTAGCAGAGTAGGTAATTTGGGCCAAACCACTTCTTGGTGATTTCGAGTTGATCTTTCGAGCTAACAAACTATTTCACAATAAATTGAAAATACATTAAAAAATTATTTATACTTAAATAACACTAAGATAGATGCAACTTAGTAAGAAAGTGTCTAAAACAGTAGCAAAATTGATAATAAAACAAGAGTTATATAATATCCAAACGATAACAATGAAATAGTAACAATATAATAGCAAAATGGCAATAAAAAAATGATTTCCGCTAAACTAACTAATAAATTAACTAAGGGAAGTGCATCTATCAATTAATAGTATAACTATGGTGAGCACAAATATCGTTCCCTCGAGAGCTACAATTACTAGTAATTATCACTGTAACACCCTACACCTAATTCGATAGACGAGTCCAAGCAATAGGATGTCACATTCGTTACTGGAGCGACTACTATCAATTTATTTCAACTTTAAGCCACCGTAAGAGTTAATTCAATCAAACAAACATTAATCACAATAATCAACCATTTATGTGATTTATACGCATTCACAAAAGCTCCAAGAACTAATCCAAGGTTGAACATGAACCAAACATCTATCATATGGTATGAAATTAAGAACAAACCAAATTAGACTCAACTAGGCATATGCCAACTTAGAATAAAAACGAAATATACAAACGTTGCTGAGTTCGGGATCTTCTTTAGATGCTGAAGCCGAAATTCAGGATATTGAATATAACATGTACACAGAGAACAAACCGAACGCTAAGTAATCAACTTAATGGCATTTCTATAACTAATATTATAACATGAAATAAATTATGTTAGAACATAAATAAAATAAAATAAAAACCAAACATTTGTAAGCAGTTTAATATGTTAAATTATACTATAAGAGCATAATTCTTTCATATCGCATTTATAGTCATGCCGACTAGTTGTCACATATTTATCTTCAATTTCTTGACCTGTAAACTCCAAAATTCAATTAAATATTGAATAATTGCTTACATTCACATAAATCATGCTTTGAAAACAAAATCGGATTTGAAATCTAGCTTATGAAAGTTCTAAGAACAAACAAGCTTCATTAATTCACCAATAACTGAACATTTAGACAACATAGCTTATACATTCACCCACTTTATAACATTATAAAAATAGTATCAGTGGACACTTAAATAACATTAATATTGTAAGAACCGAATAGTGTTAAAACAAAAATCAAACAAAAATAAACGAATCTCATGGTACCACGAATTTATGGTATAATTGCGAAAATAAACTTGTTGCGGTTGTAGAAACTAAATTGAATAAAATGCAAAATTTTAGGGAAATTGCAAAAAATGTTATAAAAAAAATTCATATGCATCAAATTAGATGTTATAATATATTTGAGGACTAATATTTGAATAAAATTACTTTATAGATCAAGAACCAGTAGATAATTGGGGAAATTTTTTTTTTATTTGCCCCTGATATTGTTATCTTTGCTGATTAGCCTCGGTAAGTTCATATGATTTAATTTGGTATTAATTTGAAATTTTATATTAATTTCTAAATTGTGGTATGTTTAATATATATTTATATATTTGAAAAGCGTTATGCGGTTACTTATATCAAGCCTGGATGAACATAAGATAGGATATCATTGAATGCCAATAGGTTATTTTGTGCGTTGTACGAGATTGATATGTGAGGAGTTGACAATACTGGACTTGATATTATATGTTGAATATACCAAAATCTAGCATTTGTTGCATATTATCACATTATATTACAGTGATTCTGGCATGTTTTTTAGGGCAGATATAAAGCCTATGGGCTTGGCAGTTGGTGCCCAAGCATATTTCTGGCGGGATGTTAGGCTACAGGCTAGGTAGGCGTGTTCTTGGTTAGATTAGCTTGGTTGAGCATTTTGGCATATATCCGTGTATCCGTATCTGTTTATATAGTTTGTCTGGCTGAAATCTAATGATTAAATGACATGATAATGATATGTACTTGGTAGTAGGTTATAATGATTTGATGATGATTTATATAAATATTTACATGATTTACGATATTATACCGTGACTTGGTATTGAATGATCTCGTATGGTTGCATTGGTTATGCTACTCGTGTATATAAAACTCACCTATTGAATGATTGTGGTTGACACGGTTAATGTTTACTAATTGTAACACCCCTCGCCAGTATCCATCGCTGGAACAGGGTTTGAGGTGCTACCGAACTTAAACTCAACTAATCTTAGAAAATCAGGCCATAAAATTTTGATCAATTTAAAAATTTTCACTTCATAGTCAATTTGTCCCTTAATAGAGCTTACTGGGCCCAAAACATACATTCAATGTGGTTCGGGACCGAATCGGGGGATCAAAAAAAACATAAAAAAATTCATGCTTTAAGGCTCCATACGACCGTGTGGGTATAGGGCACACGCCCGTGTCCCATACCCATGTGGCCAATTTAATTCTACAATTTTTTTTCACGAACAAGTACGGACTTCACACGGCTTGGACACACGCCCGTGTCCTTTCACACGGCCACGATACGCCCGTGGTGCAGCCCGTGTGCAAAAACCTGGGTATTCTGTTTCTGACATCAGCATTACATGGCCATGGCACACGCCCGTGTACTAGGCCATGCCCTCCACACGGTTAAGACACACGGCCGTGTCTCTGCCCGTGTGATAAATACTATGTATTCTGACTTGAAATTTCTAAGTGCAGGGGACACACGGCCTTCTCTCATGCCATGGGGCTATCCGTGTGTCACACACGGCCTAGACACACGCCCGTGTGTCTACCTGTGTGGACAATATGAGGCTATTTACTAAGTCTCATTGCCACCCTAGTATGCCCATTTTCATGTCAATACCAACCAATACTGAATCAAGCATGATAGACATTCATTTAACCATGAAGATGCATCTATTATAGACTCAAAATGAATGTTACCCTCATTCAAGACTTAATGTAAAATGTGGAAACTATTTCAAGCTAACACATTTGGCCAATTCTCAAAGACACAAAATAAACAAGGTTTAGTCCTATACATGCCATAATCAAAAATATAAATCCTACTATACCGAGTATTACGGCTGATAGTGTGACCGATATCTCTGACTTCAAGGGATCCTTGAGCTAGATAAACGGCACTGGAAGAAAAGGGAAAAGAAAGAGAGTAAGCATAAAGCTTTGTAAGTTGCATATAAATAAGTATACAACAACAATTTCACCGTTAGTCGTCATACTCATAGTTCAAAGGTAAGCTTAAACTTGACTTACTCATTACCGACTCTCAAATCACATTTTCTAATTTGAGCTCATTACTCATGCATACCAACTAGGCACCTGCACCATCACAACATTATTATACTTTACTTATTAAATCAATTTCATAACCTTTAAAGTTGAACCTTTCGGAATACTACCGGATATTCTATAAGCCTCAAACATGGGATAAGTTACCGATGCCATGTCCCAGACATGGTCTTACACTGGCTACCATCTTCGAGGCCGATGCCATGTCCCAAACATGGTCTTACACTAGCTCTCGTATATACGTGTTGATGCATGTCCCAAACATGTCTTACACTAGCACAACTCTTAGCCGATGCATGTCCCAGACATGTCTTACTCTGGCTATCATCTTCGAGGCTGATGCATGTCCCAAAATATCTTACACTAGCACTCATCTCATTGCCGATGCCATGTCCTAGACATGGTCTTACACTGGCTCTCATAATGTGGCCGATGCATGTCCCAAACATGTCTTACACTAGCACACAAGTAACCCGAATGTTAAGGCACGAATATCCGGTTTGTTTCCTAGGGTTCCAACGGGATCTTTCTACTATCTCAATTATTACTATGCATTCTCAATTCACAATCTAGCAATTCATGCTTTATCAATTCAATGAAAATTCAAATACATGTAATTAACAATGTAGTTATATTATTTACATACAACTTACCTCGGTTTACAAAATATACTCGATTAGTCGGTTTAATCGACTTGCTTGGCTTTCCCCCGGTCTAGGTTCGGATTTGGCAAAACTTGATCTACAATAACAAAATACACTCATTAAATCACTAATTACAATTAGGAATTCATAAATTTACTTCTTTGGTAAAATGACCATTTTGCCCCTAGACCTTAGCAAAATGACCATTTTGCCCTTATGCTCGAAATTCAATTTTTATTGAATTTCTCCATATCTTAGGACTAGTTGACCCCTTTTTACTCTTATAGCATCACCAAAATCCCACTATTTCACACACTTATCACCTATTTTGTAACTTATGCAAAATAGTCCTTTTAGGTGTTTTCATGCTAACACCTTTCACAAAAGTTGTTTATAACACAACTAGGACTTATATTCTTCCATAAAAACTCAGCAACTATCATAAATTCATTCATGTTAAAACTCTAAAATCTTAATCATTTTGCAACATAGACACCTCATTTGAAAGCTCATGCTTCAAGGGTCTAAAAAATGCAAAAATCTTCAACAAAGGGTATAGAAATCACTTACTTGTGAGTGCTTCAAGTTGTTGAAAATTTTTAAGCTTTTAAAACCTCTTCAATGGCTGATTTTCGATAGAGAAAGAAGATGAAAAAGGGATGATATCATCCTTCATTGATTTATTTCTATTTTAGTCAAAATAAGCCACCTAACTCACCAAATTTTAAGATTTTTGTCCCCTGTTTGACTCTATGGTCGGCCAAGCATTTCTAAAAAGGGTCTAGTTTCCCTTTAAAGACCTCCAATTTTAATTATCTTGTCAATTAACACATTTGGGTACTAAAATGCAACTTTTGCCCTTTTTGTGATTTAGTCTTTTTTCGCAATCGGGTTCACAAACCTTAAAAATTATCTCACCAATTTTTCATACACTAATATAATCATGTTATAACCTCATAATTGTAATAAAATAAATTTTCTAACTTTAGATTTGTGGTCCCAAGACCACTGTTCTGACTAGGCTCTAAATCGGTCTATTACACTAATGATTTTGTTAAATGTTAAGCTATATTATACGGTAAGTTTTATAATTTCAACTCATGAAATTACTAAGCTCTAATGATGCTTAATCACATCGTTTTTCCTATTTCCTTATAGATCTTGATTTACGGAATCGAGCGGTCGGGTCAAGTTGAAGATCACACTATCCAACTTCATTTTGGTAGACTTTGAACACATTTTATTATGGTTATGTGGCATGTAATAGGAGTAACTTGTAATTGTATATAAGTGTTAATTATAAATGGTATGTTGTGTACTTGTATATAAGTTATGTGTTTGAGGTTAATGATATGGTTGATCACGGTTTGGTTTGTGATGATATAATGTTTGGATTGGTTTTGAATGGCTAATAGCATGGTAGATGGAATGGTAATTGTTGAAGATATTTAGATGTGCATATTTGGTCATTTGATACCCTACTGTGGTATTGTATTTTAATGTTTGATATTGAGATATTCTTGTTGGGTAAGTGTAACGCCCTTAATCTGACCCGATTTACCGGATCTAGATCTTAGGTGTTACATTACTATTACAGACTTGAACATACTTAAAACATACAAATTTACAAATAAATACACCTTATTAATAATACTACCCAACAAAGTTACATCTTGGCGAGCAACGTGTACATAACTTACAAATATAATTACACATCAAATTGGCTTGCAATGTTTCTCCCTTACTCAACCTCTAAGTACTATTGCTGACTTTATCTATTGACCAACGTGGTCTATTCACTCTATAAAGCTTACAAACCAATTTTCGAGACTTGTACAAAAAACATTTCTATCGAGCTTGACACGCCCATGCAACCCCCGCTCTGTATGCATGAGTGCCCACTTCGCCACTCCTTTAGCATAGCTTTGGCATCATCCCTCCTAGCACTTTCTTTACTTGAAACATAAAACATAGAGGGGTAAGTTCGATAGAACTTAACGAGGAAGCCCTCTTTTACCTAAACCCTTATTCAGGAATCTCGTCATTGGTTTCTCGTTCATAACTTTGACTCAATCAATTGTACAGACTCCACCATGACTTTCCATACTGGAGTTTCTTTTTGAACTAATCCGCATTTGCTAAGTCTTAGAATCTTATGTTCGTCATTCATTCAGTGTTCGCTCATAGGCGTTGTCTTCAAATGGTCATCACAAGAATAGTTCTTTAGATTATGCTGCGAAGGCATCCATTCCAAAGATAGCCATAAAGCTTTCCTTTTAACAGAGATAGCCACAAAGGCTTCCTTATAATAGAGATCACCACAAAGGCTTCCTTATAACAGAGATCGCCATAAAGGCGTCAATTTAGAGATAACCAAAAATTTTAACTTATACAGAAATTGATATTTTTGTCGATAAGGATTTGCCTAAACTCACTATCATGTGGTTTTCCCCTCATCATTGGTACTCACCCAACTATTCTTTACATATCCCATATGATGTCGTAGCCCAACCAAGGTCTTACACTATATGGCCTTACCCTATATGGTCTTTAGAGTGCCATGGCTATGGACTTTCCTTATTAGATATTCATGTTTATAGTCGCGACGGACCCCTTTAGATGACTCCAAAGACAAACTCAGATACTTAATGCAGACTCTTATTCCTTTCAGACTTCTTCATGACACATTCATGCTTACAGAAATGTAACACATTCCCTTAAACTTCATGCATAGATCATTCATGTAGTGACTTACTCATGATAGACACAATCATGCTTTAAGACATACTTTACATGCTTATACTTCTTTTCTTATCAAAGGCATAGTATCATACCTTACTCAATTAGCACATAAATATCTAGACTACAACATACATGTAAGAGTCAGTCTAGAGACTTACTGGGTGGTTGCGAGTAGCAGCTTAAACTCCAGTTCCATCAGCCAACTTGGTACCGTAGCAACCACTACTTAATGGAATAGAGGAATGTCATTAAGACTCATATATTAACCCCGAACCTTTTTTTGACTTATAAACTCGTATGGGTCCTATATTCTCCAAGTACTCTTACAGATATATGTTTTCTTAACAGGGAGGTTTATAAATCTTACCTTGTCATGGAGAATTCACTGGTGATGTCCAGGATCTTAGTCTTAGCATGAAGAAATCTCCTTTCATGCCCCTTTAAACAGTAATATTAGAAGAGAGAAGAAGGGCCTCTTTATCCTATCTAGATTATCTATTTATATAACCTATAGCCTTATTGAAACCTAACAAGAAACTTATTTGAGTGCTTACCTTTTCTTTATCACTAAGTTGGTTTACCCTTAGGCACCTCAAATGACAAATTAGAAAAATGTCAACGAAGTATCCAACCTTACCTAATTAGTTTATCTAACCAAGTTACTAAAGTTCACTATAACTCAATTAAACACATACATATATCACTTATACTAACATCATAATCATACATTAATTTCATACCAATATGTAAGTTGGTTATATAAACAAAATATTATTCATAATATTTTCATAAGCTAAACTTTGACTAAGTCCGAACGAAAGCCTATACATGCCATATAAACTGAATTGAACGTCTCAAAAACTACCGAGATAAACTGGATAGTGTGACTTGAGTGCTGATCCGATCGTCCAACCTTCAGAAAATATATAAAAAAGATATTAAACAATACAAATAAGCTTAATGAAGTTTAGTAAGTTCAACGGGTTAAATAAGAATCTTGCTGGACCTACTATAACAAGTCAAATAAATAAAATTATTCATGTCAACTTCCTGCCAGTCACAACTTCAATTGATAAATACATCCGTATTCAAATCAATACTAAATAAATCACTTTACCGAAATTTTTTCATTCGAAGAATAACTTACGGATAAGAGTACGTCACTAACAAAAGCTTATAAGAGCTTGTTCTCTCGAATAAGTCAATAGAAGCTCGAAAGCTGAACAGAAGCTTGTAAGAGCTGATCCACCCTGTAATAGCCCAATTTTACCCGGGCTTTAAATAAAACAAAATAGTCCAAAATACCAGCCTAAATACAAAAAATAAAACCAAAACAAATATTGGTAGTCCAAAGTCCAAAATACAAAGCCCAAATTTTACAGGCCCAAAATTAAAAACCCTAGCCCAAGGATAACAAACCCACATGCCTAAATATTTTTTGCAAAAACCTAAACCCTAATTTCATGTGCGCCGCACCCGCTCGCACGCCCTCCTCGGCCACGTTGCTCGTGTCTCATCCCGAGACACCTCGTTCCAAGGCTCGTCTACAAGCTTGCACCAAAATGGAAAAAGAAGCTCTTTTACCCTCCGTTGACCAAGCGCCGGCCCTGCAAAAAGATGAAAGAGTGACAGAAACAAAGATAATAGAAACAGTAGTAGAAACGAAATCATGAACAGTAGCAATAGTGAAATAAACAGTGGAGTAGGAAGTTTATTCGGCTATAAAAGCCAGAAAAGATCAATGTAATGTTTACGGGCAATTAAATACAAAAAGCAATAAGAAAATATTAGAATTTTAAAAGGTGAATTTTTTTCTTTCTTAGTTTTCCTTTTCAAATATATTATTTTTATATATAGAACAATAATAAGACTAAAAATCTTACCGGAGATATTGTCGACACCGTGCGGGACCTTTGCCGTCGATTTGAGGGACCTAGGAACCCATTAGGGCTCCAGCGAGGGACTCATGGGCAAAAGGTGAAGCCTTTCGGTTTCTTTCCTCGAGAATGAACACCGATTAGATTTTATAGGGCTTTAGAGTCCAAATTTAGGTTTCTATTCAAAAAAAAAAAAAAAATACAAAAAGATGGCATTTTCTCTCTCTGGTGGCCGGTGGCTGTCACGGTAGTTCGGTGACCAGACCATTGGTCGGCCTTAGGGCCTGTTGTAGAGAAAAGGGAGAGCATTTGGTCCCTTTTTTAGAAAACAATATTGAAATGAAAAATTTTGAAAAAAATTGATTTAAATAGCAGTGTGAAACGGTGCTGTTTCACCTTGGCCATTTAGGAGCCAAAACAGTATCGTTTAAGGGAGGCCGACCCGAGACCGACCCATAACCGTCTAGGATCCGCGTGTTTTTGGACTGAGGGTATATTTGCGCCCTCAGTCCTTCCATTTTTTAGGATGGTTTCAATATGGTCCTATCGTATCTCTTTTATTTTTTTAATTTGGCCACTTATTTTTATTTTCGTTTTAATTTGGTCCTTGAGACATTTAAAAGGGTGAACACCTGAAGCGGTGTCGTTTTGAGAGCAGGGAATAATTTCTCATTTAATCCCCATCTTCTGTCGCGCGTTACATTTGGACCCTCATTCTCTTTTTTTAATTTGACCCTTTAATTTTATTTTATTTTTTATTCAGTTCCTTTCTGTTCTTTTTTAAATTTCACCCTGTAATTGTAATTTTATTTCACTTCAATCCTTTTTTAATTCATTTATTTATTTACTTGCTTATACATTCCTTATTGCCTTATTTTACTCATTTGCTTGTTCATTTATTTGTTATATATGTATATATTATCCCTTTGCACTTTTATTTTAATTCTTGTATTCCTTTTATTTATTGTTCTTTCAACCTTTAATAATCTTTTGTTAACTATTCATTTTATTTGTGCTATATTATTATTATTATTATTATTATTATTATTATTATTATTATTATTATTATTATTATTATTATTATTATTATTATTATTATTATTATTTTTATTATTATCATTCATTCATATATCTATTTATTATCCTTTTTATATACATATATATTTTAAAATTTAGATTATATATATTTTATATATATATATTGTTCTTATTATTATTATTACTATTGTTATTCATTGTTATTATTATTTAGGTGCTTTGTTACAAATTGTACTCCTAATTTCGTTTATATTTTAATTTGGTCCTTTTATTTTTGATATTCCTTAATTATTTTCCTTAATATTTATCTATTATTTCTATTCATTTATCCCTTTACTCACGTATTTTATTATTATTATTATTATTATTATTATTATATTCTACCTCATCTTTGCTATTTTATTATTATTATTATTATTATTATTATTATTATTATTATTTACGTTTAAAGAATCTAAACTAGACATTATATATATCTATTTTACTTACTCATTCATTTGTTATTCCATTCCTTTTAAACATTTCTATGTTATGATTGCTTGTTTTTATATCATACATTTCTGTTTTATCGCTTTACTTATTCATCGATATTAGTCCATTAATATTGTATTCATCTTTATAATTACATCATCGTATTATAATATTTTATCACATATTGTATGTCATTTTAAATATCTCACTAATTTTCACCCAAATTCATAAAAAGAAAATTTTCAAAGTAAGGCAATACTCTGTATTTGGAAACTCGAGAAAAGTCGTGCCCTAACTTACAGGATTTCGATTTTCCTCGTTGGACCCAAATGATCAAGTAATCCTTTTAAAATTTAAGATCCATAAGATTTCAAATAAAAAAAATAAAGGCAAGCTTATTCTCGAGGGTTCAAAGTATCGTGTCATAACTTACGAGATGTGATATTTTGTTATCTCGAGACGAGTGGATCTTTAATAATCGTTTCAATTTATTCAAGTTAAAAAAAAAGAAAAAAATTAACATTAATATAAAGAGGAATCGTATTTTAAATTCTTTTCAGATTTTCAGTTTTTGACATTAAGACATTAATTAATCAACTAGGTACCAATTTTGGGTGTTACGAGGGTGCTAAAGCCTTCCTCGTGCGTAACCGACTCCCGAATCTGTTTTCTGAACTTCGTAGACCAAAATTTGTTGTTTTAATAAACAAAAAATTTTATTAAAATGAGAAAATTACAAGGTGACCCGATCACACCTAGTGAAATGATTAGTGGCGACTCCCATTTTCATTTTCAAAATCAAAGTCAACCCTTTTAAAAAAAATGGTTTCGACACACCCAATTATGCCAACCAGAAAGTAAAACACGAGAGTTCGCAACAAATGCGGAACCCCGGTTTACTTGGGTAAAATGCTGATATCTCCCTCCAATACCATCATACACCAAATTACTAATCTACCCAAATCCCGAGTTCAATTCAAACCGAATATCCAATTCAGTATTATAATTCCAACAATAAAACCAAATATCCAATTCAATATTATAATTCCAACAACAATTCATTTCCAACAATTGAATAAATACATAATACCATTCATCAATTTATACAAATGTTTGAATTGTAGTAATTGTAGAAGTTCAGGGACTATTCCACTATTTTTCCTTTTTCATAAGTATTTACGAGATCTTATCTAAAATATAAAACAATTCATTTATTAGCATATATTCTATTTCCAATTCATTTCACAATTAATCCCCTTTTATTTTTTAAATTTACACAATTAGCCCAAACTTTTACAATTTTTGCAATTTAATCCCTTAATTAGTTAATCTATAAAATTAACTAATTTTCTCAATAAATAATCTAACCAAATATTCTAGGCCCTCATACAGCCCTTAATAAACTCAAAATACACTATCAAACCCTAATATTTTAACTTTTTCACACTTTAATCATAAAATCAATATTTAACAAAATCACTTTATAAAATCATTATACAACATAATCAAAGCTTTAAATTCATGTTATTAATAAAAAAATCTAATATTTATCAATGACAGCTTTCAAAAGTTTTAATAAAATAAAAAACAAAGGTACGGTTTAGTTGGACCTAATTGTAACAATTTCAAAAACATAAAAATTACGAGAAACGAGTAAGAATTAAACTCACATGAAGCAAAAGTATGAAAAACCAGCTTAAGCTCTCTCTCCTATGGCTTTTTAGGCCAAAAATTGAAGAAGAAATGTCTAGAAAACTATCCAAATCCAATTTGTTTTATTTTAATTTCATCAAAATTACCATTTTGCCATTGAATCCTTTTATTTTATTATTTTCTTTTCATGTGCCGCCTCATTTTTTTAATTTTGGTTTATTTATTTCGTAAATCCTTCATTATTTATTAATTAAGCCATTGTTACAAGCCAATTTTTACTCACAACAAAACCCAATACCCATTACAAATTTATCAGACCCACCTAACTGACTAACCAAGGCCCAAATCCTAAACCCAAACAATTAAAACCCATTTATAATTTAACCCACTAACCCACCAAACCCTAAAGCCCAATCTAAACCCAAAAAGCCCAACTCTGGACTTAGGGTTTCAGAAAACTGAAACCCTAAGTTGCATTCAGCCTTGAACCCCACACGCCTCTCGCGACCTTTCGCAACACGGCCACCAACCGGTCACTTCCACCGCCCATAGTCCCTGCAAACAATTAAAGGACAGGACAGAAAGCAAAAGAAAGATAGAAAAAAAAACAACTTGTAAACAAAAGGCTATAAAAGCCAAATCGAAACGCTGTAACAGGGGGGATTTTTTTTTTCAAATACAAACATCCGAATATTTCAAACAAAAATAGTAACTTTAATAATTTACAGCGAAGGGGTACCCCCGAATCATGCGAACATCATTCAGAGCAAGAAAACGAAGAAACGGGAAACGAAATCGGAGAAACAGTAGGTAGTTTCCGTTCTTTTCGTTTAAATCTGACCCTTTTTTTTTTTCATATACATATATATAAGGGAAATAAAAAAATAAAAAAAATAAAAAAAAAAACAAAACTTTTACCTTTCCGGCCACCGCACGCGCCGACGCCGGCGAGCCTCCGGTGGCCGTCCGGTGACCGGCCCGTGGCCGGAGCTCCCTCCTCTCCCCTATCTTCTTTCTTCCCTCTCTCCTTCTCTCTTTTTTTTTCTCTCCACGGTACAAAATGAGTTTTTTCAAAAAAAATTTGACTTATATAGGGGTCCAAAACGCACCGTTTTGGACCCCCTCTGTTTAGACTAAAAACGACGCCGTTTTAGACCCGACCCGCACCAGGTCAGATCCGCGTGTTTTTCATTGGAGGGGCTAATTGCACTTTTAGCCCCTCCGCCTTTTCATGCTTCCGCAATCAAGTATCTGTCTAGTTTTCAATTCGGCCCCGAACTTTGTTGCGCTTTGCAATTTGATCCCTGCACATACGTTGCGTTTTGATAACTGGGAATATTGCATTTTTGGTCCTCCTTGGTATTGCCCGTGTTCAAATGGACCCTTTTTCATTATTTTCTTTTTAAATCTGCCCCGCAGCTTTGTTTTTATTTTAATTTTAGTCCTTTTTTCATTTATTTTCATTTCCTTGTTAAATATTCTTATTTTTTTTATTTTCATTTTTTATATACTATTATTATTATCATTGTTATTATTTTTATTATTATCATATGTTAGTATATACTCTTATTATATGCGTATATATATATATATATATATGTGTATTTGTATTTAGTTTTTTATCCCTTTTTATCGTAATATTTTATCAATGCTTTTATACCTCAATATCATTATTATTATCATTATTATTATCAATATTTGTATATGGTTTTAGTATATAAGTATATATATATATTTTACATGTAGGTAAATTTTTATTACTATATTTCAATATACATTTTTTGTACGTGTTGTCGTATTTTAATATTACCCTTACTATTATTATTATCATTATATAATAATGTGTATTTTTGTTTAAATACATAGATTTATACATACGTATTATTCTTGCTATATTATATTGTCCTTTTTATATTTTAATACTATTACTATTATAATTATTATTGCTAATATAGTGAATGTTTTTGTTATATGTGTATATTTCTACATCACATGCATGTATTTAGAATACTATATTATGATTTTCATATTGTATTATGTCCATACATTTTTCATCTATGTCATGTACATGCAGTTTTTCAATATTCATTTTATATATATACATGTAAATATTATGTATACCTATATTTTTATATATGCTTTGTACACACGTCTTTTCAATATTTATTATTTTGTACATACTTCAATATTACTAATTATATATATTTTATCACTTCATGTATAGCTCAAATAATATATATAATATATTTCTGACCTTATCACTACCTACATATAGGTGTTTTCTTCAACAATATTGTTTCTAATATATATATATATATATATATTATGTAGATATTTTTAATATTAATATCATATATATTTTTCTTGTTATGTACACGTACATATTTTTAATAACTATATACTATACTATATATATCTATTTTCGTAGCATTATCAATGATTACTTTTACTATTATTATTATTTGTTTTTGATGCATGTATATATACTATGTATAAGTGGTGTTATATATTTAATATGTGTATACGTATATTTTTTATATAAAGTTATTAGTAATTGTTTTAATACTATTATTTTTACTCATATATAGTATATGATATTTCTAATAGTTTTAATATTGTTGTTTTCGTTAACATGTTTGTTTGTTGTATACATTCTTTATATATACGTTGATGTCATATTATATATGCATTTTTATATTACGTGTACATACTTCTTGATATTGTATTGTTATATTTCATGTATATATTATATTATGTTTTAATACTACATTTTTAATACCATATATATATATATTATGTATCTTCTTAATAACTATTATATATATATAGTATGTACGTATTTCCTAAAGATATATACGTATATGTACATATATTTCTTTTTAAAATTGTATTTTTATGTCATGCATATATTTCGAGTACCATGTTATACTTTTATATATTATATCATGTATATATATATTCTTTTGCATACGCTGTGTGCATTTTTATTCACCTTATACATATGTATAAATTATGTATATATTTTGATAATAGAAGTTATATATTTTTTACTATACTATATTATTATATTTCAAATGCTATATATAATATATCTTTAACGCTACTACTATATATATATATATATGTATTTTGGCGTACACGCTCTTAATATCATTATTGCTTATGTATATTCAATTTTTTTTGTTTATTTATTACGTGTTTGATATGATTATTACGTTCAATACATCGTGTGCATTGCTATTGTTTGTAATATTATTGTCACACTTATTTGCTTAAAATATCTCTAGCTCTGTCATTTATTTATCAGTTTGCTTTGCATTATTTGGAAAATCTTATTCTTATTTTCCTAATAATCGAGGCAACGTATCGGTTTAACATTCAAGTCATCGATTTCATCGCTATGTTGGGTGAATATCAATTGACTCGTGTTAAAACGGTATATCCTTCTCAAAAATAAAAAAAAATTTAAAATTTCTCGTTTTTTTATTGGATCACGGTTCAATGTTATCTTGAACTTGCAATTTTGAAAATTAAGGCAACGCATGTTTAACAAGATACCAATTTTGGGCGTCGCGAGGGTGCTAATACCTTCTTCGCGGGTAACCGACTCCCGAACCCTAGTTTTTCTCTGGATTTTCGCGTAGACCCAAATTTGGCCTTCATTTTGTTCAGGAATAAATTTTCTTTAAAAAAGATGATTTATTAGGTGTCCGATCACACCTAGAAAAAGATCGGTGGCGACTCCCTTTTTAATAAGATCAAAAGTCGTTTTTTTTTAAATCGCCACAATTAGCGACCGAGCTAAATTTTTACGTCGCTACAGCTGGCGACTCCACTGGGGACCCCTTTTGAGAGTTGTGTCTGGAATTAAACTCGCATTGTCAAAATTTTCAAGTTCCTGGTTCAAATTAATATTTAAGCCGTGATCTTCAAATGGTGTTTTCAAAATGTCATGCATTCGCATTATGTTGTAAATGTTTTTTTTCTAATTCATTTCGTTTGTTATACTTTTTGACTTTAAATTTTATGGTTTTAGTTTTGGTTTAGTTTTAAATAAATGTGAAGGTTTGTGAGCTTCTCCCCACACACCGTGCACTTGCATTTTGCATGACATGAGCTCTCTACCCGGGCTCCGCCCGTTTAAGTGAAAGTAAACGCTACGCCTTCGTGAGTTAACTCGTCCCTCCGCACAGGCTAGTGAATACTTTCGGGTTACATATGACTTATGCTTTCGTGAGTTAACTTGTCCCTCCGCATAGGCATAAGTAAATGTAATCCCTTGAATTGAACTCGTGAGCCTGTGATGGGCTACGACCAAGGCTTCGTACTAGTCTTAGTAGACGATAGTACGAACAATTCGAGTACCTGTCTAGAATCGAAACCACATATAGTGAACCATACGAGCCACATAATTAGAGCCATGCCGAACCTCTGTCCGTTAATAGTCACCAAAATAAGTGCACGGGAGGAACGCCTTTTACCTTTTGCATTTTCACTTTCTATACAAAGGGGATAGGGTCTGTTTAATAAACTAGTTCGAATTGTTGAATTTTCCATGTTTTTCTGCCTGTATTTAATTACTAATCAAGGTTATTTGTCTTTGCCTTATTGTTTTTCTCATCATGCATTATAGACATCACATTAGGATGGTGTTGATTAAAGATTAGTGGCCAAAAAATGGGTTTCTAATGGAGGAGTCAATTATACAAACAGTCGAGAAGAATGCCGTGGTTCGGGACTGGTCCCTAAGAACTCAGAAGGAAAAAGGGGATAGTCTAGTGGAGGGATGTTCCGCCAATCTGCCTGAGCACGTAATGGTCAATGTTCGTCAGAATAACCTTGAAGACTTGGTTCGGATTTGGAATCAGTGGAACTCGGATATTAAAGGTATATTCATTGAGAAGTACGGAGATATAGCCCACTTGATCACTATCAACATAGATGAGCGTTTGATTCAAGCCATGATCAGATTTTGGGATCTGACCTACCAATGTTTTATTTTCAATCAGGAGGACATGACCCCAACTATAGAGGAATATACTGCCTTGCTTCGTATTGATAATGCACAACCCTATAAGATATATGTGAAGGAGCCTAAGCCGATGACCTTTAAGAAGAAGCTAGTAAGGTTGATAGATATGACTGACGCGTGGGCTGAAAAACAGATAAAGAAGAAGAATGAAGCCATTTGCATTCCATGGTCTTCCCTACGAGATTTGGTTCTGAACCATCCTGACATGATGAAAAGGGTGAATCTATTCGCTTTGGCTATCTACGGTTTGATCATCTTCTCGAAAGTTCTCGGACATCTTAAAGTCGCGGTAGTTGATTTCTTCAAAAAATTAAAACAAGGAATCAATCCTGTCCCGACTGTCTTAGCCGAGACCTTCAGATCCCTGAGTAGTTGTCGAAGAAAAGGGGAAGGACGATTTATTGGATGCGCGCAGTTGCTCAATGTTTGGATTCTGAGCCATTTCTGGAAAGTAGAGCGCACTCCGTTTCACATGTTCTCAAAAACATTTGCCCCATTAGAAGCCTATCTCAAGAAAGAATGGCCCAAGGAAGTCACCGAGCAACATTGGGTCTCAGTTTTTCAAAACCTTTGCGCCGAGGATATAACATGGAGAGCACCGTGGATACGCCCGTCAGTTCTGTTATACAAGGTCGGAAAACAGGACTGGGTGCCACTACTTGGTTTATGGGGAGGTGTTGGATATGCCCCGCTATTAGTCCAAAGACAATTTTTTTCGCGACAATTCATACCCACCACAGGAGGGTTAGCACAGTCCGAGTTCGCTTTTGCGGGTGAGGGATACATGAAGAGGATCCGAGACACTGAAAAATCTTGGAAGAAAATTCATCTGATGGAGTTGGCCCTGTACGCTGATACTCTCACTCAAGATTATGACGTATGGAGGATTGCGGATAAATAGTCAGCAAGTCTCGTCAATGAGTTGCGCCTTTCAGAATCCTTTCCTAAAAGAATTGCCATCCGAGTTAGAAGTGGCAAGGCAAGAGTTTGAACGCGAGAAGACCAAGATGTCAAGGGATCTCAGTGCTCTGCAAGAGGAAAATTACCAGTTAAAAATCGATGTTCAGATTGAAAGGTCTAAAACCGAGAAAGTGCAAAAGGAAGTGAAAATTGTGAGAAATGATTTAAGGGACCTTCATCTGGAAAACAAGAAATTGAGAGTCACTATCAAGAATAGCGGGTTGGGCAAATCATCATCGGAATGGAAAGAGGAGATAAGCAACATCAAAGGGGGAATGGAGTTTTGGAAGGGAAAAGCGAAAAAGGAAGAGGAAAGGGCCGCACGGACTATGATAGAGCTAAGGAAGAAGAACGCAGAATATGAAGCCGTGTCTGCCGAGGTAATAACTAGTCAATCTAAATTTCAAGAACTAAAAGAAAGGATACGAGATTTAGAAGATATACTGCAAGACCGTCAGCAACAATTGGATAGTCTCTTAAAAGCCTTGGAAGAAAAGAACGAGCAATACGATAGAGAAGTCCACGCTTATAAAATGGACCTCCAAGAAAGAGAGATGCAACTAAGCTTCTTGATCAACAAAATCCGTGAAGCGGCCATACATATGGTACAATTATCAGATGAAGCAGCGGATCTCAGCTGCCAATTCCCGCCGAGTCAACGATCGAGCATATCGGAGTTCTTAGAGCGAATAAAGAAATATAGCGAAGTAGCTAGAAAGTTCGTGTAATAGCCAAATCAAAATGACGAAATATTTTGTAATGAACTCTTTTGATGATGAAATGCCTAAATAGGGGCTATCTTGAAATCAACACCAAATTCTTGCATATTTATTCATAACCAACATTCATTCGTCATTTATTCAACATTTATTTGTCGTGCATTCATCTTATTCATTCATTCATTCATTGCATATTTCGTAATTGTTCGCTAAGGGTAGGATCATATAATGCGCAGTTGCAATACTTCAAATCTGGAATCACGCCATTCGTATAGAGCGCGTCGACAGGCTAGAACAATGGAGACTGAATTCAATGAAAGGATTGAAAGAATGGAAAGAATCCAAAAAGAATTACAAGAACAATTGGCTAGGTCACAGCAAGAGACGAGAGACTTAATGGTGAGATCACGAGAAGAATCGCTCGAACAGAAAGATCAAATGAACAAGATGATGGAGATGATGTCAACTTTAGTTAAAGGAAAAGGACCCATACAGAGCCCTGACATCGAGGAACCTCGCTCGAGAGTTAATCACAATCAAGACCCGCTCTATCCCCCCGGATTCACTCCGCCACATGCCCACGCAGCACAAAGAGGGTACACCCAAGGAGAACCCACAGACCCAGAGCAATGGCCGGTGCCACCTGCTCATTTAGGACAAGGAATATTCATATCAAATCCTGGGGCCAATCCTGCCAATCCAATTGTTCCAGATTTGGACGATCCAGTGGAAATAGCCAGGTTGAGAATGGAGGATCACGAGGCTCAAAAGAAGTATAAGAGTTTGGAGGAAAGACTTAAAGCAATCGAAGGCACTGAAGTCTTCTCGGCACTAGGTGCTAAAGAACTCAGTTTGGTACCTGATCTAATTTTGCCTCCGAAGTTCAAGGTACCAGATTTTGAAAAGTACGATGGGACAAGATGCCCAAAAGCGCATCTCATCATGTTTTGCCGGAAGATGACCGGCTATGTGAATGAAGACAAGTTACTCATACATTGTTTTCAAGATAGTCTAATAGGATCGGCTCTTCGGTGGTACAACCAGCTTATTAGGGAAAAGATTCGATCTTGGAAAGATTTGACATCAGCATTCTGTGAGCAATACAAGCATGTATCGAATATGGCGCCAGACCGGATGACCTTGCAAATGATGGAGAAAAAGCCGTCAGAGACCTTTAGACAGTATGCGCAGAGATGGAGGGACGTCTCGGCCCAAGTGGAACCCCCACTAACAAAAACGGAGATAATCGTTCTCTTTATCAACACCTTAAAGGCTCCGTTTTATGACAAACTAGTGGGAAGCGCTACAAAGGAATTTTCGGATATCGTAATATCTGGAGAGCTTATCGAGGGTGCCATCAAAAGTGGGAGGATGGAAGGCTCAGAAAGTTCAAGAAGGACAGCACCCATGAAGAAGAAAGAACCAAAAGCCCACATGGTGGGAATGGGAAGCCGTTATACCCCTAATCCGTATCCAAACCAACCCCGACCTCGGAACTATCCACCTCTGAATTTCTATTATCCCCCTCAAACCCCATACTACTAAGCTCCACCTCCTTCTTACCCCGTATACGCCGCGAACCACCAAAGACCCGTCACCACATTTCCACAAAACACGGTACCCACTCAAAACCAGCCTAGAAACGAGCCAAGGCCAGCAAGGCCTAACCCCGAGAGACCACAATTTACCCCCATCCTTGTGTCGTATGGGGAGTTATATCCTAAACTTTTGGAGAAACAGTTAATCTCTCCTCATTACATGGCACCCCTGAAACCCCCGTACCCGAAATGGTACGATCCGAATGCCGCTTGTTATGCGTACCATGCCGGGAACCAGGGGCACTCTACGGAAAACTGTCTGGCCTTCAAAAGGAGAGTTCAAGAACTCATCGACGCGGGCATCCTGCGATTTGATGGTACTGGTAGTACGGCCGGGAACCCATTCCCAAACCACACCGAAGGGAATGTGAGCGCAGTGGGAGAGGAGGACAAATGACAAAGTAGAAGATGAGTTTCTGAAATAGGAGCACCTCTGCAGAAAATCTGGGAGGTACTAGTTGAAAAGGGTTTACTCTGTCGTCCTAACAGTGTGTTCGAAGGAAAAATTGCAAAGGGTCAAAATTTTTGCGGATTCCATAGTATTGAGGGACACAACATTCAGTCCTGCGAAGAGTTCAGGAGACTGCTGCAAAATATGATGGATAATAAGGAGATCGAGATCTTTTATGGAAGCGAAGAGACTGATAGAGGAGAAATATGCGCTTCCGACAATCAATCTTCAGGTTTTCTGTATAGTGCCGACCGACCTTTGATAATTTATTATGATGCGAAGAAGGAGCCGGTAAAACCAAAGATGATCATTGAAGTACCATCTCTTTTCCCCTACAAGGACGACAAAGCCGTACCATGGAAGTACGATATCAATATCGTCACACCGGAAGGTGGAAAGTCCGAAGCCACAACTGGAGATGTTGGAAAAGTAGGTCATTTTACCCGAAGTGGGTGATGCTATTCTAAAGAAGTCGAGCCAGCAAAGAAAAACAGTAACTTGAAACAAAAAGGAAAGGCAGTGATGAATCAGGCCGAAGTCAAGCAAGAAGTTCCACCCGTACAAGAAACTAAAAAGCCTGTGGATGAGGAAGAAGCATAGGAATTCTTGAAGTTTATCAAGCACAGTGAGTACAACGTGGTGGAACAGTTAAATAAGCAGCCAGCCCGAATCTTAGTCCTATCTCTATTGTTAAACTCAGAACCACACCGAAACGCTTTGTTGAAGATGCTGAATCAAGCTTACGTAGCAAATAACATATCTGTTGAGAAGCTTGATCGGTGGGTAAATAATTTGAATGCAGATAATTTCATTTCTTTTAGTGACGGTGAAATACCGCCAAACGGTAGAGGCTCGAAGAAAGGCAATCGCATATTACGACTCATTTGCAAAGGGCTACATAATACCAAATGTGCTCATCGACAATGGGTCAAGACTCGAATTATGCCTTTGGCCACACTTTTCAGGATTCCGATGGATCTATCCTATTTAAGGCCTTGTCATTCCACGGTAAGGGCTTTCGATGGGAAAGATTGAAATCCCTCCGGAAGTGAGCCCGTATATATACGATGTGGAATTTCAAGTCATGGACATTACACCGTCATATAATTGCCTCTTGGGAAGACCCTAGATCCATTCTGCTGGAGCAGTCCCATCATCCCTCCACCAAAAGGTGAAATTTATTATGGATGGCTGTTTGGTCACCGTCGAGGGAGAAGAAGATATTGTAGCATCTATTTCAACTGACGCACTATACATTGAAGTGAATAAAGATGCTGTGGAATGTTTCTTTCAATCCCTTAAATTTGTCAATGCCACATTCGTCGCCGAGGGAAACAGAATTCCTGTACCAAAACTCTCAAGAAATACCAAAATGGGAGTCAGGTTGACTGTAGGAAGAGGGGCTCGAGCAAGAAGAGGTTTAGGGAGATATCTACAAGGAATAGCCAGGGCTCTGAAACCAGTGCACCACAAGGCCAGATATGGTTTAGGTTTTCAGCCGGACATACGTTAAAGAAGGAGACAATGGAAGAAGGATCAGGAAACAAGGGTCGCAAGGAATTTAGGCCAGGAAATAGAATGGGAGCCCATATCTTACCCTCCTTTGTCAAAAACATTTACGTCTGCAGGAACGATATACCCCGAACAAGACAATACACGAAGCACACTGTTAATCATTGAAAGGGGTCTCCAGAATGTCAGTATAAATATCATTGACAAAGGAGAGGGCGCAAGTAAAGACATCTCAAGGATACGCCCTTGTCCCCCGGGCTTCATGTTAAACAATTGGACTGCTGAAGACCTTCTTGTAGTTTATAAGTCTTCAGAGTAATGCTCAAACATTAACCCTCTATTGTGTCCTTAGATATAATAGAATTCTTTTGTAAGAGCTTGCATTCGCTCTTTATCATTCAAATGAATATCAATGAAGATGCATTTTGTCACGATCTTTCGCATTATTAATTTCATAATCATTTTCTCATTTCATAGCCTATCCTTACATCTGCT
Organism: Gossypium longicalyx; assembly: GCA_025698465.1. Taxonomy (NCBI): domain Eukaryota; kingdom Viridiplantae; phylum Streptophyta; class Magnoliopsida; order Malvales; family Malvaceae; genus Gossypium; species Gossypium longicalyx. Next base: position 53,999,860 of record CM046995.1, read on the forward strand.
TCATACCATTCCATAACATTTCATCTTGGTTCCAGTACTTGGATGCCCCTCTATAGTTTCCTTTTCCATTCAACTTTCAGGTGCTCAGATATCAACGGCATGAATGAACCCGTTATGAGTCCTGAAATCGATTTTGAGAAGGCTGTTTGTTTAGGAGAATTCGAAGTCGAAGAAAATGCTGAAGACTATGTCTCGTCTCCTGACTTGTTAAGAATGGTGGAACAAGAGGATAAACAGATTTTGCCTCATCAGGAATCTGTTAAAACAATAAATCTAGGAATTGAAGAGACGAAGCAAGAAGTGAAGATTGGGACCTCTATTTCGGGGAACACCAGGCATAATTTGATTGCTTTGCTCCGTGAATACAAAGATGTATTCGCATGTTCATATAAGGACATGCCGGGATTGAATGAAGATATGGTGGTCCATAAACTCCCATTAAGGCCAGAATGCAAACCCATTCAACAAAAGCTAAGACGGATGAGACCTGAGATGTTGTTGAAAATAAAAGAGGAAGTTAAGAAGCAATTTGACGCTGGTTTCCTACAAGCTTCCAAATATCCTGAATGGGTGGCTAACATAGTCCCGGTACCAAAGAAAGACGGTAAAGTACGAATATGCATGGATTACCGTGACTTGAATCGAGCAAGTCCAAAAGATAATTTTCCTTTGCCACACATCGACACGTTGGTAGATAACACAGCCAAGCATTCATTGTTTTTGTTCATGGATGGATTCTCGGGTTATAATCAGATAAAGATGGCTCCGGAAGATATGGAGAAAACTACCTTCATAACGATGTGGGGAACATTCTGCTACAAGGTGATGCCATTCAGATTAAAGAATGCCGGGGCAACATATCAAAGAGCTATGGTGACATTGTTCCATGATATGATGCATAAAGAAATAGAGGTCTACGTCGACGATATGATTGCTAAATCCCGAGGGGAAGAAGAGCATGTAGTGAACTTGAAGAAGTTGTTCGACAGACTGAGAAAGTTCCAGCTAAAGCTCAATCCGGCCAAATGTACGTTTGGGGCTACCTCGGGAAAATTGCTAGGTTTCATCGTTAGCGAAAGAGGCATTGAAGTTGATCCAGATAAAATAAAAGCTATTTAAGAACTGCCACCTCCGCGCACACAAAAAGAAGTCAGAGGATTTTTAGGGAGGTTGAACTACATCGCTCGGTTCATTGCTCAACTTACCAACCAATGCGACCCAATCTTTCGGCTTCTTCGAAAACATAATCCGAGAGAATGGAACGAAGAATGCCAGGTGGCCTTTGATAAGATAAAAGAGTATTTGTCTAGTCCTCCAGTGCTAGTTCCACCAATTCTGGGAAGACCACTGATATTGTATCTGACTGTGTTCGAGAATTCAATGGGTTGCGTACTGGGGCAACACGACGAGTTAGGAAAGAAAGAAAAGGCGATTTACTACCTCAGCAAAAAGTTCACTGAATATGAGGCAAAGTATTCGTCCATTGAAAAATACTGTTGCGCTCTGGTTTGGGTAGCTCGGAGACTCAGGCAATATATGTTGTATCATACAACGTGGTTAATCTCGAAGTTGGATCCAATAAAATACATGATGGAATCGCCTGCACTCTCAGGAAGAATGGCACGATGGCAAATCTTATTATCGGAGTACGATATCGTCTATGTGAGTTAAAAGTCAATAAAAGGAAATGCAATAGCGGATTTCTTAGCGGCTCGAACGACAGAGGAGTATGAGCCCTTGAGATTCGATTTCCCAGATGAAGACTTAATGTGCATCACAGAAAAGGAACCTGAGTCATCAAATGAGAAGCCATGGAAGATGAGCTTTGATGGTGCATCACATGTATTGGGGCATGGGATCGGAGCAGTCTTGGTATCGCCAGAAGGGAATCATTACCCGTTCACTGCCAGGCTAAATTTCTTCTGTACCAACAACATAGCAGAGTATGAGGCCTGTATCATGGGGCTTCGTGCAGCAATTGAATGAAACATCAAAACTTTAGAAGTATATAGAGACTCAGCATTGGTGATATACCAAATCCGTGGAGATTGGGAAGTGATAGATTCGAAATTAATCAAATACAGCGATCTAGTGGCAGGACTGGTTAAAGAATTTGAAGAAATAACTTTTAATTACTTCCCCCGAGAAGAAAACCAATTGGCTGATGCCCTAGCCACTTTGGCATCAATGTTCAAAGCAAACAGAGAAACGGAAATAATGCCTCTTCAAATGAGCATATATGAAGTCCCTGCACATTGTTTCAGCATTGAAAAAGAGCCAGATGGACGGTCGTGGTTCCATGATGTCTTAGAATATATCAAGAATCAAAGGTATCCCGAACAAGCAAATGAAAATGACAAAAGAACAATCAGAAGAATGGCAGCGGGATTTGTCCTTGATGGGGACATCCTGTACAAAAGAGGAAAAGATCAAGTGCTCTTGAGATGTGTAGATACTGTCGAAGCCAGGAAAATACTCGAAGATGTCCATGAGGGAATCTGTGGGACACATGCCAATGGTTTCACTATGGCCAGGAAGATTATGAGACTTGGCTACTACTGGTTGACGATGGAAAGTGATTGCATTAGTTTTGCGAGAAAATGCTACAAATGTCAAATTTACGGTGATAAAATCCATGCAGCCCCTTTACCCCTTCATGTCATGACTTCTCCGTGGCCTTTTTCTATGTGGGGCATGGATGTTATAGGGCCAATTTTCCCAAAAGCTTCTAATGGACACCGATTCATTTTTGTGGTTATTGATTACTTCACAAAATGGATAGAAGCCACTTCGTTTGCCGATGTGACGAAGACTGCAGTCTGCAGGTTTTTGAAAAAGGAAATCATTTGTCGATATGGTTTGCCTGAGAGAATCATTTCAGATAACGCCTTGAATCTGAACAACAAGATGATGAAAGAAGTGTGTGAGTAATTCCAAATAAAGCATCACAACTCCTCGCCCTATCGTCCAAAGATGAACGGGGCCGTTGAAGCAGCGAATAAAAACATCAAAAAGATCATTGGGAAAATGACCGAGACATACAAAGACTGGCACGAGAAGCTACCATTAGCTTTGTATGCATATCGTACATCTGTACGGACATCTACGGGTGTAACTCCTTTCTCTCTGGTTTATGGAATGGAGGCTGTGCTACCTATCGAAGTTGAGATCCCTTCTCTACGAGTCTTAATGGAATCGAAACTAGAGGAAGCAGAATGGGTTCGGGCTCGATATGACCAATTAAACCTCATCGAGGAAAAACGTTTAAAGGCAATTTGTCACGGATAGATGTACCAGAAGAGAATGATCACGGCCCATGACAAGAAAGTACGGCCAAGAGAATTTCATGAGGGAGAACTCGTGCTGAGAAAGATTCTCCCAATACAAAAAGACCTGCGAGGAAAATGGGCACCAAATTGGGAAGGACCATACGTTGTGAAGAAGGCTTTCTCAGGCGGAGCTTTGATTCTCACTGAGATGGATGGGAAGGAGTTACCTAATCTAGTAAATTCAGATGCTGTGAAGAAATATTATGCTTGAAAAAAAAAGATCAAGATGAAAACTCGAAAAGGGCGTCTTGGTTAACACAAAAATGAGGATGAAAACCCGAAAGGGCGTTCTAATTAAGCAAACACTGGCTTAAAAAAAAATAAGGCGTTTGAACGAGGGGTCAAATAGTGAGACCACCGTGTTTGAAGCATTTCTGAAAGCTCGAAATCTTCCACGCAAGAAGCCATGCTCGAAAAGATTCTCGACCGAAGAACGTGGAAGAGTTCATGCGTTGAATATCTAGAGTATTTATATTTGTTGAAATGCCATCCCTTTTCTCTTTGTGACATTTTTACTATCATTTGATTGGTTTTCTTTGTTTGTTACACTTGAAATGAATAAATGTCAGGTATCCTTTTTTCCCTACCTGACCATTTTTGTGCATCTCATTATATGGTTCATTTACATGATAAATAGTGAAATGACATACTCTAAACAAAAGAAATGTTAAGCATTACCCGGATAAGAACCTGATAAGTACAAGAGCCTCAAAGCAAGGACAAAAGTTCAACCGGGGGCAAAGAGTGATATCCAAGAAACGTAGATTACTCGTGAAGGTAGAGGACGGGTACAGGGCCTGAAGAGAAAGTCAAGAGTCAAAACAATGAAAGCAGATCATCAAAAAAATCATGACGGAAAAAGGGGCATATGACGAACAAGCCCAAGGCGCATAGCATGATCATGTAGGCATAAATGCATTTAAGACCAACATGTGCATATCATGATAACATCATGCATAACATATACAGGTATTTCAGCAGATCAAGAAATGTTGAACGATAGCTGTACTGAATCAAAAAGATACGTGAATTCCACCAGATGACAGGTGTTGGCATTTGGATGTTTTATTTTCAAAATATCAACTCATATTGCGAGAAGTGAGTTAAGCCTCGGGGCACGCTGAGGTATTTTCAATTTGTATTTTCAAAATATCAACTCATATTGCGAGAAGTGAGCTGAGCCTCGGGTCACATGCCGAGTTATTTTCAATTCCTGTTTTTCAAAATATCAACTCATATTGCGAGAAGTGAGTTAAGCCTCGGGGTACGCTGAGGTATTTTCAATTTGTATTTTCAAAATATCAACTCATATTGCGAGAGGTGAGTTGAACCTCGGGTCACATGCCGAGTTATTTTCAAAGTCTGTTTTTCAAATTCTGTTTTTAATTTTCTTTTTAAAAAAAAAATCAACTCATATTGCGAGAAGTGAGTTGAGCCTCAGGACACGCTGAGGTATTTTCAAATTCCGTTTTTTTAATGCTTTTCAAAAGTTAACTCATATTGCGAGAAGTGAGTTGAGCCTTTTAGTTTCTGTTTTTCAAAAAGTCAACTCATATTGCGAGAAGTGAGTTGAGCCTTTTAATTTCTGTTTTTTCAAAAATCAACTCATATTGCGAGAAGTGAGTTGAGCCTTTTAATTTCTGTTTTTCAGAAATCAACTTATATTGCGAGAGGTGAGTTGAGCCTTTTAATATCTATTTTTAAAGAGTCAATTCATATTGTGGAAAATGAGTTGAGCTCAAGATCACATGCCGAGCAAGAATAAAGATTGAAGCTGATGAAAGACACCATTTGGCCTCCTTGAAGTGGCAATAAAGTAGGTCAGAGTTGCAAGTCTCGTTCCCCTGAAGTTGTAGTGGAGCCGATCGAAGATATCAGAGCTTGCCTTTCTGAAGTCGCAGAAGAAAAGACCACAAACCTTATCTCACTGAAGCAATAGAAGAGCGGATTGAAGTTGCAGATCTCACTTTTCAGAAGTTACAAGTGAAGCAGATCAAAGCAATAAAATCTCATATCCTTGAAGTGACGTTGGAGTAGATTGAAGCTACAAGTTATATCAGAAGATACAGTGGATTGAACCAAAGCTACAAGATACGGTGGAGTGAAAAGAGACTACCTAAGCAAGAAGAGCACCAAAGACATCGAGACCCGACAAGACGGAGCAAAATTGGCCTTTCATAATGTCTTTGCTCTATTCCTGTTACACGACAATGAGCAAAGAGGGGCAGCTGTTACAAGCCAATTTTTACCCACAACAAAACCCAATACCCATTACAAATTTATCAGACCCACCTAACTGACTAACCAAGGCCCAAATCCTAAACCCAAACAATTAAAACCCATTTATAATTTAACCCACTAACCCACCAAACCCTAAAGCCCAATCTAAACCCAAAAAGCCCAACTCTGGACTTAGGGTTTCAGAAAACTGAAACCCTAAGTTGCATTCGGCGCCGAACCCCACCTGCCCTCTGACAGCACTGCAACACTGGCCACCAACCGGTCACTTCCACTACCCATAGTCCCTGCAAACAATTAAAGGACAGGACAGAAAGCAAAAGAAAGATAGAAAAAAAAACAACTTGTAAACAAAAGGCTATAAAAGCCAAATCGAAACGCTGTAACAGGGGGGATTTTTTTTTTCAAATACAAACATCCGAATATTTCAAACAAAAATAGTAACTTTAATAATTTACAGCGAAGGGGTACCCCCGAATCATGCGAACATCATTCAGAGCAAGAAAACGAAGAAACGGGAAATGAAATCGAAGAAACAGTAGGTAGTTTCCGTTCTTTTCGTTTAAATCTGACCCTTTTTTTTCATATACATATATATAAGGGAAATAAAAAAAATAAAAATAAAAAAACAAAACTTTTACCTTTCATGGTGGCGTGTGGCATGCAGAGTGAAACCTCGATGGCCGTCCGGTGACCGGCCCGTGGTCGGAGCTCCCTCCTCTCCCCTTCTCTCTTTTTTTTTTCTCTCCACGGTACAAAATGAGTTTTTTCAAAAAAATTTTAACTTATATAGGGGTCCAAAACGCACCGTTTTGGACCCCCTCTGTTTAGACTAAAAACGACACCGTTTTAGCGCGGTCGGGTCGGGTCGACCGCACCGCACTGTGTCGATCAGCGTGTTTTTCATTGGAGGGCTAATTTCACTTTTAGCCCTCCGCTTTTTCATGCTTCCGCAATCAAGTATACATCGAGTTTTCAATTCGGCCCCGAACTTTGTTGCGCTTTGCAATTTGATCCCTGCGCATACGTTGCGTTTTGATAACTGGGAATATTGCATTTTTGGTCCTCCTTGGTATTGCCCGTGTTCAAATGGACCCTTTTTCATTATTTTCTTTTTAAATCTGCCCCGCAGCTTTGTTTTTATTTTAATTTTAGTCATTTTTTCATTTATTTTCATTTCCTTATTAAATATTCTTATTTTTTTTTATTTTCATTTTTTTATATACTATTATTATTATCATTGTTATTATTTTTATTATTATCATATGTTAGTATATACTCTTATTATATGCGTGTATATATATATGTGTATTTGTATTTAGTTTTTTATCCCTTTTTATCGTAATATTTTATCAATGCTTTTATACCTCAATATCATTATTATTATCATTATTATTATCAATATTTGTATATGGTTTTAGTATATAAGTATATATATATATATATTTTACGTGTAGGTAAATTTTTATTACTATATTTCAATAAACATTTTTTGTATGTGTTGTCGTATTTCAATAGTACCCTTACTATTATTATTATCATTATATAATAATGTGTATTTTTGTTTAAATACATAGATTTATACATACGTATTATTCTTGCTATATTATATTGTCCTTTTTATATTTTAATACTATTACTATTATAATTATTATTGCTAATATAGTGAATGTTTTTGTTATATGTGTATATTTCTACATCGCATGCATGTATTTAGAATACTATATTATGATTTTCATATTGTATTATGTCCATACATTTTTCATCTATGTCATGTACATGCAGTTTTTCAATATTCATTTTATATATATACATGTAAATATTATGTATACCTATATTTTTATATATGCTTTGTACACACGTCTTTTCAATATTTATTATTATGTACATACTTCAATATTATTAATTATATATATTTTATCACTTCATGTATAGCTCAAATAATATATATAATATATTTCTGACCTTATCACTGCCTACATATAGGTGTTTTCTTCAACATTATTGTTTCTAATATATATATATTATGTAGATATTTTTAATATTAATATCATATATATTTTTCTTGTTATGTATACGTACATATTTTTAATAACTATATACTATACTATATATATATCTATTTTCGTAGCATTATCAATGATTACTTTTACTATTATTATTATTTGTTTTTTATGCATGTATATATACTATGTATAAGTGGTGTTATATATTTAATATGTGTATACATATATTTTTTTATATAAAGTTATTAGTAATTGTTTTAATACTATTATTTTTACTCATATATAGTATATGATATTTCTAATAGTTTTAATATTGTTGTTTTCGTTAACATGTTTGTTTGTTGTATACATTCTTTATATATACGTTGATGTCATATTATATATGCATTTTTATATTACGTGTACATACTTCTTGATATTGTATTGTTATATTTCATGTATATATTATACTATGTTTTAATACTACATTTTTAATACCATATATATATTATGTATTTTCCTAATAAATATTATATATATATAGTATGTACGTATTTCCTAAAGATATATACGTATATGTACATATATTTCTTTTTAAAATTGTATTTTTATGTCATGCATATATTTCGAGTACCATGTTATACTTTTATATATTATATCATGTATATATATATTCTTTTGCATACGTTGTGTGCATTTTTATTCACCTTATACATATGTATAAATTATGTATATATTTTGATAATAGAAGTTATATATTTTTTACTATACTATATTATTATATTTCAAATGCTATATATAATATATCTTTAACGCTACTACTACTATATATATATATGTATTTTGGCGTACACGCTCTTAATATCATTATTGCTTATGTATATTCAATTTTTTTTGTTTATTTATTACGTGTTTGATATGATTATTACGTTCAATACATCGTGTGCATTGCTATTGTTTGTAATATTATTGTCACACTTATTTGCTTAAAATATCTCTAGCTCTGTCATTTATTTATCAGTTTGCTTTGCATTATTTCGAAAATCTTATTCTTGTTTTCCTAATAATCGAGGCAACGTATCGGTTTAACATTCAAGTCATCGATTTCATCGCTATGTTGGGTGAATATCAATTGACTCGTGTTAAAATGGTATATCCTTCTCAAAAATAAAAAAAAATTTAAAATTTCTCGTTTTTTTATTGGATCACGGTTCAATGTTATCTTGAACTTGCAATTTTGAAAATTAAGGCAACGCTTGTTTAACAAGATACCAATTTTGGGCGTCGCGAGGGTGCTAATACCTTCCTCGCGCGTAACCGACTCCCGAACCCTAATTTTTCTCTGGATTTTCACGTAGACCCAAATTTGGCCTTCATTTTGTTTAGGAATAAATTTTCTGTAAAAAAGATGATTTATTAGGTGTCCGATCACACCTAGAAAAAGATCGGTGGCGACTCCCTTTTTAATAAGATCAAAAGTCGTTTTTTTTAAATCGCCACAATTAGCGACCGAGCTAAATTTTTACGTCGCTACAGCCATGTAATCACTTAAATATTATAATTAACAAATTTTAAATCTTTTTCAATTTAGTCCTTTTTAATTAATTAACTATCGAAACATTAAAATTTTTCAACAAAACTTTAATACCACCTTAATGACACTCCTAAATATTTTTATAAATATTTACAACTTTTTTTTATAGAAACAGGTCTCAATCCCTCACTTTCTAAGACCACTTGACCTAATAAATCATTATAAAACATAAATTACCAATTCAAAAACCTTTTTAAAACGATATTTGACTCGTAAATATTAAAAAATAATATTTACAAACTTACTAGCCAGATTTGGTGGCCTCAAACCATTATTTTCTACATCATTGAAAGATTGAGCTGTTACAAATTGAATGTCTTAGGTATCTCTGTTCCTGTTCGATATGTCCATTTTTCTTTCCCTTCTGTTAAAAATCTCAAAAACCTCTTTCATGTCTACATTTTTAAATTCTTTGAGATTTGTCTTGTGCAAGTAATCACAGTAATAATAAGGAGTGTCATAAAATTGACAAACACTTCTTTTAGTTACCAGAACATTGACCCCTCTGACTTTGACATATGTTCGCAGTTCATAGTATGGTCTTATCACTTCTCTTTCTTTTAATGTGAGATCAAATCCCTGCATAATAGGTATTATTGTTGACTTTTCAGGCAGCAGACAGAAGTGATTCCATTCTTTTTCTATTGTAATTTCCCACACTCCTTTACAGTTTCTCATTATCTGGTCAAACCCCTGCTCTTGGATGAATGCATAGGGTTGAAACTATTGTAAACATTTGCCTATGTTGTTTTCTTGGAATTCAACTGATGTATTCATGATGTTATACAAGAAATTTTAATTATTCAAACCTGAATATGCTATAGTATTTCGTTCTTGGGATTATTGAGCTTCTCAAACAGCGATAGAGAAATCTTGTTATTTTCGCAATGTTGGGAAAGGAAGAAGAGATTTGTGTGGCTTATTAATCCTTAAAAGAAGATGATTATAAGAATGAGAGTTAAAGTTGTGTTAGGTGTATTATTCATGATCAGTAAGGAGTTTAAAGAATTTTAAATCTACAAAAATTCTACTATAAACATGTCAGAAGTTAGTAAATTCGGACTGTAGGTAACGTAGGGGTATCATGACACCCCCTTTTGTTGTTGCAAAGTTGAGGACAGTTTACCTATATGCTGAATTTTGTTTAGTGTTGCGACATGCAAGGCTTCTTTCATGACATGGAAGACAGTTTCTACCGTGCTTTTTTTTTCGCCTCAAGATCTTTAGTTGATACACTTTCTTCATTCGTTTCCCATTAATTCCCTATGATTTCTTCATTTTTTCGCCTCGAATTAAACAATAGGACTTTTTGTCTGAGAAAAATATCTCATTTTCGTATTTTAGCATCATGCCGAAGTTTGCTCATTTCTTTATATAGTTTAGTGTTTTCATAAGCCATGAAACATAATTCTTCCAACTCTTGGAGTTGAAATATTCTTTCTTTCTTGGCTACTTCTAGGTCTAAGTTCAATTCTTTAATTGCTCAAGGTCTAACCAATGTATCATCCATGACACCACATTTGTAAGCACTTTCACAATTCATTTCCTTAACTAAGTATACAAGCTACAAGCACATTCAAATAACTTATTTTCTATCTCAAAATGTTATACCATAAAATCAAGTATGCACCTCACTTAGCTACTTATACCACATTATCATATGTACATTAACAACAACACCAATAAGTACTTATTAACCATTACAAGCATAACCAATTTCTCCTATTACATGCCATATAAGTTGAGATGTATTCAAAAGCTACCAAATAATCCTTAGATAATGTGATTCTGCGAGCTGATCCGATCTCTTGATCCATAAAACGTATGTACAAGAAAAATAAGACAAATAAAATGAGTAAGCTTTTGTAAAGCTTAGTAAGTTCATCGATTGAACAATAAATCTTACCAAATCTAATCATAACAAATCAAATAACAAGATTAAAGAACATAGTTCTTATCACAAGGTTATTATCAGAATTCCTGTCAATCACATCTTACAATAGTTGAGTATTGCACAGTACAATAATTCAAATCATATTTCATATTACTACCATTTCAACTTTTTGAAAGCACTTATACTTATATAATTCAAATCAATAAAAATACCACATGATAAACGATTATAAACCAACTCATCATTCTAATAATATCTCATTTCTGGTAATCTAAAGGGTATCACTTATTCGAGTTAACTTTAAAACTTTGACCTGTTCACCATGCTGCTTACACAAGCTATAGAGAATCTGCAACAGATGCAGGATCTCAAGCTATCGTTATGGCTTGTATCACCAGTACATAGTACATACTAATTAATCCCCAGTTCATGATGCTGCTCATACAAGCTGTAGACAATCCGCAACACATGCAGGATCTCAAGCCATTGTTACAGTCTGTATCACCACTACATAGTACCTACTAATTAATCCTCAGCTCACGATGCTGCTCACAAAAGCTGCAGAGAATTTGCAACATATGCAGGATCTCAAGCCATCATTATGGTCTGTATCATTGGTACATAATACCTACAATTAATCCTCAATTCATAATGCTGCTCACACAAGCTGCGGAGAATTCGCAACATAAGCAAGATCTCTAGCCGTCGTTATGATCTATATCATTGGTACATAGTACCTACTAAATGATCATCGACTCAAGGCCTGAAAGACAACATCGGCACAAGGCCTGCTTGGCACAAAGCCCGATTAACACCGGCACAAAGCCTGGTATTCAAATACATCACGTACTCACAATATTCATTTATTATTATAAATTATTCAATAGTTAAGTACAATATTGGATCTAATTATAATAAACATGTAAAACATAAGAATCCTTATAAACATAAAATTATAGTACGAACTTACAAAATTGCCCCTAACATTTTACTTTTATTCAATTTAATCCTTAAGCTCAAAACTTGCAGTTTAACCAATTTTCATTAAAACCAAATTCAGCTTAATGGTATTAGGTCTCATTACAGCCCATAATTTTAGTTATTTCACCTCAAGGCCTTACATTTTTATCACTTTAACATTTTAGTCCTTTAACATTAAAATTAACAAAAATTACTTTACAAAATAGTCCTATTTAACAAACAAACTTAACAATCCATCATACAACTTCAAGAATATACACAACACATCAATGGCATAATCCACAATATTTAACAGCTTTACAAATTAGTCACCGAATTAGCTAGATCGAGCTAATATGAGCTCAAAAACATAAAAATTACTAAAAACAAGTAAGGTTTACCTAAAAAACAAAGCACCACAAGCTTGGCCAAAAGCTTGCTCCACCATATCCATGGCTATTTGGTTCCCAAAAGAAAAGAAAGGAAGATGATGACTTATTTAGAAATCTTTTCATTTTAATTAACTTATTTACTTATTTACAAAATTAACCTTTAATTTACACTTAAAATATCACTAACATACATCCAAAATTGTCCATAATATAAATGTATGGTATAATTACCAACTAAAAAAGGTTTAATTGTACAATTGACCATTCAATTATATTAAAATTTTAACTAATTAAAATTTATTTCAATTAAACCCTAAACTAATTAGGACTAAATGAGCAAATAGCCCAAAAGTTAGTGGATTTAATCATGTCACCACCGCTTGGACTTTTTGACCATGGTTTAATCACCATTTTGGTCCCTTTAGTATTTTAAATCTGTTGCAATTAACTTTTACCTATTTTACAATTTAATCCTTTTACCTTAATAAACCAACCAATCGTCAAAATTTTTGGACCAAACTTCAATTCACCTATAATACAACTCTGTAAATATTTAATAAAAATATAAAATGTTTACGGCCTTAAATTACGAAAATGAGGCCCCAATGCCTTATTTTCAACAACCACTTGACTTTTAAACTGTACCACTTGTAGTAACCATTAATTCAATCAATTTAAATTCATCAAATCAAAATTCAATATAAATTTATTATTAACTCATATAATTTGAATACTAATTATATGAACTTACTCGTTGAATTTGTGGTCCCGAAACCACTATTTCTGACACAACTGAAAAATAGATTATTACATAATGAATATTAAAATCTAACTTTTAAAACAAATCAAATCTAATGAAAACCTAAATTCTGGGATTAAAGAAAAATTAATTCTAAATAAGAAAAAAATATAAATGCTCATATTAAGACAAAATTAACTCTAATAAAAGAATCTAAGTACTAATGCTAAATCAAAGCCAAATCCAAAGAAAACTAGAATGGAATTAAGTCTAAAAATATGAAGATAAATAGGAATGATAGACAAAATAAACACTTCAACCATAACAAAATAAATCATATAAGCAAAACATTATAGTAAAATGAAAAAAATGATTATTAAAGAAATTAAATAAACATGCATATGCATATAAAAGAATAACTAAAGCAACAAAACAATTGAATTTGAACAATTAATCTAATTAACTTGGCTAAATATAATAAAACAAAATGCCAAGATATGATCAAAATACTGATGAATTTATAATGCCCAATAATGAATAAGAAAATAATTTTTTTAAAAGGAAAAAAAGAAAGATGAAGAAAATAAATTATTTCAATTTAAAGTAAATGCAACACCTTTTACACATCCATGCGTACGGTATAAATGAAAGATGCCACTGAAGTACAAACGGAACAAAACTTCAAGATCCTTAAAAATTTCAAACCTTAAACCATTTTTATGAAATAATAAAAAATTAATTTGAAACCACTAGAGGGCTTTAGAAACATTTTAAAACCAATTATAATCATTTCGTAGGAGATTGAAAGTGTTTGAGACCAAAAAGGGGCTTTTATAGGCTCAAAATTCACGAGACGATACAATGGCCCAAGTTTAGGGCCTATGTATCAATACATATGATCTAGGTACCGATACCTAGGCATAAGTTTTGATACATAGACCTTATGTATCAGCACTTGAGCTTAAAACTGTAGTTTTTTAGCTACTGACTTGTCCTACTCTGATACTTTTATTAAGGGTATCGAAACCTAACCCCTTGAAGCAAAAAATAGTCCAAAAACACTTAAAACAAGTCTAAACACTTCTATATCATTTCAATAAGTCTCAAAACATTATAGAATATGACCTAATTTGGTTCAAATAGACAATATAATAACTTTCAATCTAAAATGGAACTAATCTTATATCAAACAAATATCAAAAGAATTACAACTTTAGGTTCAAATGATGATACGATACTACTGAACTGAATTCTCGATCTTCTTGATAATTCCAAGACTTGCACATTAAAATAACGAACACGTTAGCTCGATGAGCTTAGCAAGTATATAAGGATAACCATGCTAATTCTTTTCATTATTAATGTTGAGCCCCTTAGTCATATCTATCAGAAGGTTCACCCATCCTAAATTTTAATTGATAAGGGAGGGGAGTGAAAGAAGATCGTATTCAAGTTGTTTGACTTGAGAAAGAAATGTTCGAATCTAACCTGAAAAGAAGAAACCAAATAGTTTTAGGAGAACAAGAAAAAATAAGAAAAATAAGAAATTTAAGAATAAATAATAACTAAATAAAGAAAAGATAGAATAAAAAAAAGTGTAAGATGGATAAAATAAACCAGTGGATAGATGAATAAGTGCCAATTGAACCCTTCGAAGTATAAACACCAACAAACTCAATTAATGACTTTAATCAACCCTCCAAGAAATAATCCTTGGCAAATTGAAAGATGAAGAATGAATTCTAACAACTCCTTGAAGAAAATCAAGAAGAAAATTGCTTCTAAAAATCACAATAAAGTAATCTTGCACAAAGAAATTAACTCCCAAAGTTGGAAATTTTATTAATGAATAAAATAATTGTGTGTCTAATGAATAATGAATAGGCCTTTATATAGGCTAGCTAGGTACATCTATATAAAACTCTCAACTATACAAAAACTCTAATTGATCTAAATAAGTAGTTTTAAAGGAAACCTTCTTGTTGATTAAGAAACATAAAACTCCTAAATAACTTAAGATACTTAAAAAAATCTAAAATTTGAAATAAATAAATGATAAAATAATATAACTAATCAATATAATATTTGAGTCATATATAATAAAAATCAAGCCTAAAAATTGAACACAATATGATTAAAACTTGAATGAAAAGCTTGAAACTCATAATTTTTGTAATAATTTTGTCCAGAAATTCTGCTCGTCCAGTCTTCACTAGAACGGTCATAACTTAAGCTCCCAAACTCGAATTGAGTGATTCAAACTTTGTTTCGAAGCTAAAAGATAAATCTTCGAACACTAAGAGATCATCTCAACCTAGAAATGCCTAGATCCCATCCAAAAAGTTGTAGCAAGTCGACTAATTTTCTAGAAAATTGGTAGCTTCGGTGAATAGAATTTACACCCCATTTGTGCATGTATTATTAATATTTCAAAAGAATTCATTTCTTATTATCGAATCTTAAAGGCTCAACTTACCCTTTTATGATTTCTTAGAGAATCATATTATGAAGATTAATGTTCGAGATTTTTATTGAGAATTCAAATACTTAATCAAACCTATACCCTTTTAGCCATAATTCTTTAGTAATTTCACTCACAAGTTCCATTTATAGTTGTTTGATTCATAACTATCAAACATTGCATTTTAATTTTCTTTATTAGGGCATAAGATTATCAATTATCTCATTATACCAAATAACATCTAATTATGAACCAATTGTTCAAAAATATTGTATTATGACATATTCTTTATTCACCTACTCAATTATTCAAATTTCCTTTCAACTTATTTAGTTTATAGCATTTAGTACATACCATTTTTATTTGAAGGCAAATCTCATTATAATTTTAATTTGTTTCACCTTTAGTAAACTCTAATAGAATATGACCTAGATACTCGAGATTTCAACCAATCACACCTACATATATTGTACTAATTGTGCTTCTAACCTAAACACACCAATCTGTAGGGCTTGAAGTGCACTGAAGTGCTATGTCATAAAGACAACATATCATATCTCTATTCAAAAACATATTCAAGCAACTTACACTAATCTTTATAGCATGTCATATGTAGCTTTTGAATTCCTATAAAGCTTATTAGGGCAAGTTATTGTAATTATTTTATTTACAAACACAAATTACATTATGATATTTCCACGTATAATCATGTTTTCATGATATACATCACCCTAAGCGTCGATCCAATATTTCTCATATTGCAATTTTCATATATCCCTTTTAGGGACTTCATAAATTCCCACTATGTTTCTTCCCATTTATCACAACTTATTATAATATCATTTTTTCCATACAAATACTCTCAATCATATTTTAATTACACATAGGCATTATACACTTTGTTTCACTATTTTAACCATTTCTTCATTTATAACACATTTCATGGAAGTCGCATAACACATTAATAGTTGATACTTAACTTATGAAAATAGTTTATTAAGCCTCTACCTATCAAACCATTATTTCCAACACATTATACCATGGAAATTTACTCACATTCTCTTACATGCTTACTTCATATTATTCTATAAAATAATACATAAAATATTATTAAAAATTTAATATTTTAATAAAATATTATTTTTATTGAATTAGATTTTAAATTGAGTTTTAATTTTTACAAATTGTTTTTAGGTATTAGTTTCATTTCTTTTTATTTTGGACTCAAGATTTGGGCTATAATTAATTTATTTTGACTTTGGATAATTATGGGTAGATTAGTTGGGTTTAAACTTAGTATAATATATTTGAATTTTAGAATAAGAATTTTACAATATGAGTATTAAATTTATAAATTTAATAAGAAAGATAAAAATTATTTAATTATCAATATAATATAATAATAAATAATAAAATATATTTTTGTCACTTCATATCATATTGTATGATAATAAAATTTATGTATGGTTAGAAATTTATGTATTTTATGTAAAAGAACTCTATTAAATATATATATATATATATATAATTTATAAGGTAAATGTGAATTGTGTTTTCATTATATAAAAATAAAATGAATCATTTCATTCAAAATTAAAATATTTATAATTTAGAAATTTTAAAATTATTTGAATTTGTTAGAGCCCGCTTGACTCAATTCAAGACCGAATCCAAAAAAATCTTAATCCGAAAGAGCCCGAGCTCACAAATAATCTAAAAAAGCTCGAGCGTAAAGTAATATAAACTTAAAAAATTAAAATAAAGGAAAATCTAAATTAGCCAGCCCATTTGCCACCTCTATATGTTTTAGAACAATATTAAAGGTTTTGTATTTTATCTAAAATGTTATGTGTAATATTGGTTAATGCATATAATTTCTCACTTCTATTCTTAATATAAAAACATATTCTATTATAAACTTTTCTTAAAGCTAAGCTGAAGTTTAAATAAAAAAGCTAAAGGTTTTTATTTACATATGCTTTTGTTTTGGTGCAGAATAAAACGTTTTAAAACACAAAGAAATT
Source organism: Gossypium longicalyx (assembly GCA_025698465.1). Lineage (NCBI taxonomy): Eukaryota > Viridiplantae > Streptophyta > Magnoliopsida > Malvales > Malvaceae > Gossypium > Gossypium longicalyx. The sequence continues at coordinate 54,017,476 of CM046995.1, forward strand.
TTGTAATTACGGGTGTGTCCTTTCATCCCTAACCATAATTTATTTCAAATTTTACAAAGGAGTTTTGGTCAAATAAGATTTTTAATATGTTAAAAATTATAAAATTAACTATTAATTATTAAATTTTAAATATGATTGATAAAAAGATAGTCCAACTTCATAACAATAAATTTATATTTTAACGAATTAAAGAAATCATTTAAAAAAATAAGTAGGAATAAAATATTTAGATCATTGTCTTGGATCCACATAGATTCTTAGGTTAACTGTTGAAATTTTTAAACATATAAAAAGGGTAAATTACACAAGCAGTAACTCAACTTTGGGGTAGCTAACAAAACAGTCATCTAGGTTTCATTTCAGTCACTCAACTTTGAAAAAATAACAAAACAGTCCTTTTAACCATTTTCCTTTACAAACGTAACGAAAAAATGACATGGCATTTAACGGTGGATTAGATGTCATTGTAACAGCCCTTTTTAACCCTAAACAGCCCTGGACAATAGAAGAATAAGAGAAGAAGAAGAATAAGAGAAAATGGAAGGAGCTTTTATCAGCGATTTCCAATGGTCAAAATCTGGGAACTCAAAGACGACTACGCTTTCACGGCATCGACACCTCCATGGACAACGCCCTCCGCCGCATCAAGGACATCTTCAGGTGGTCGTTCCATTGAGATCTCCTCAAGCTTTATTTTTTCTTCATTTTCTACAATTTTGAGAACGGATTTGGCTGTTGCAACATCTTCAATTGAAGGCCATGGTGGAAGTGATCTGTAAAGTCTCCATGATTTCTTGTACTGTTTCTACAAAAACTGGTGATGGATCTTGCTTTGACATCACCGCCATGGCTATGGTGGTTTTTGGTTTTAGACAAGGAAAAGAGATTGTTTTAGAAAGTTTATCTTGAGTGTTGGTGAAGGGTCTTTGATCTTCATAATCAAATACTATATGGATTAGACTAATTATTTATAATAGTTGGCCACCATTTCTGTATTTTCTATACAATTATATTTTCATCATAATGCATATTATTTTCCTAATTATAAATTTCCTTGGACCTTCGTAAACAATGGGCTAATACCTCTCCTCTGTCACAAGTCTACTTTCGCCTTTACTCCACTACAAGTCTACAAGTTGAGTGCATGTCCTTTCTTTTGCTTTGAATCCTATACTCTGTTCATATTTGATTGGAACACTGGCTTCCATGGTGCTTGAGTGCTTGGTTTTTCAGGGATGCGGGTGGCTTGGGGTTGTTTAGCAACTGTTGTTGTGGCCCCTAATTTGTAGCAATTGTTCTGTTGTGGGAGAAAGAAGATGAAGAGAAAGGAGAGAAGAACAAGAAAAAATAAAAGAAGCATAAAGAGAAAGAGGTTGAGGGAGAAGAAGATGAAGAGAAAGATGAGAAGAAAAAGAAGAAAAATCATTTTGACCAACTATCTTTTCTTTTCTTGTTTGACCCTTTGACTACTTGTCCAACGTGGCAAGTTAACTGGCCACGTCAGCTATCCCATTAAACATGTGACGGAAAATGTTAATGAGTGCCTGATTTGTCACTTTTCAATAACGTTAGTGACTATTTTGTTATTTTTTCAAAGTTGAGTGACTGAAATGAAACCTAGGTGACTATTTTGTCAGCTACCCTAAAGTTGAGTAACTGTTGGTATAATTTATCCACATAAAAATGTGAAACATCTTCGCTCACACCAATGAATTGAAGTGAAACCATATTAAAAAAGAAAAAAAATTATCAAGACACTAAATTAGCAAATTATGCATATTATTACTATCTCACATTTCAATTCCTGGTTTCATTGGAACATGAGAATGTGGTGATGTACTGTAATGTTAATTAAGAATAAGAATACAAAAGTCTAATTGATGTGATTAAATCAAGAATGTTTAACTATCATATTGTGGGGATATTCAAACCTCAGACCATCTTCTTTTATGCTGCTACTGTTTGGAGCAACGTGGGAGTTAACTCTTGTGTTGATTTCCTTCATTATGTTTTCACCTTCATCATTTTCCTCTTCCATATCACATTCTTCCTTTAGTTTGGAGTATTTGGAACCTTAGATGTTGAAAGAATGTGATTTCTCAACTTGTTCAAATTATTTCTTTTCAAGGCAACCAATCTCCCTCCCCTTCCACGACGTCGACAGCGACCTTGGGTTAAACGCAATGTCGACGCTGTTGTGTCGCATGATCATGGTTTTACTCGACTTGCTGCTATTATTCGTGAGTTCATTAAAGGTAAAACTCTCTGCTTCATGCGGAAGTTATGGCCATAAGGGAAGCTCTCTCTTAGCTAAAGGATTTGACTTTTGACCATATTATCATTGAATCCAACTTGTATTTTATTTCTGATTGTTTATGTTACTTTTTTATTATTTTTGAAGCTGAAGAAACTAAGTTCGAGCATACCGGAGAGGCTTAATGACCAGAGTTTTAGTTTTAGTTTTTTTTTTTTTTTTTTTTTTTTTTTTTGCCCTTTTTATCTTAATTTGCTTTCCTAAAAGCAATATCATATTAATTAATAATTAATTTTTACTTTTTATTATTATCATATAATAGTTGTTAATATATTGAAAAATTAATTTTCTAATGTTAAAATAGTAATATAATAAAAAATAAAACATATTTTTATTTGTTCAAAAACTTTTATAAAGTTTATTATTGTGAAGTTCAATTTTAATAAAATTAAACATTATAAAAAATTAATTAAAAGAAAACTCAAGTTTAAATTAAACATGATAGACTCCAATATAAACACTTAAAAATCCCACAACCTTAGTGGGCTCTCCAAAAACCGATAAGGGCTAATCCTTGTTTTTGAAGGGTAAGAACAATTTCAAATTTAAGAGTGTTCATTGGTTATTATGTTGGAGGTGGACTGTGTTGGTTTTGTTTGGCCTTCTCTATTTTGAAGTTAAAAAGCTAAAGTTTGTATGATAGTGTAGTGTATGTATACTAATAAATGTTGAGTAATATTCTTGAAGAGAAAATGGAAGTTCAACATTTATTAAAAGGAACAATCATGATTTAAAAATCTTTAGAATGAGCGCATTTGTAAGTAACATTCAAATCAATAATATATAAAATTATGTAGTGATAGCGCATATTTGACTAATGTTTTTATGTTAAATATTGGTTAATGCATATGCCTTTTCACTTCTACTTGGATTGTTTCAAATTAACATTTGTTTGATTTTGGTTTGCAAGAAGGTGTGGGCTTTAGGCCGAAACAGCGGCCTGTAATGGTCGGTTTCACAAGTGGGCTTACACCAACGAAATTTTTTTATATTATACTCGACTAAGTCCCACTAGTAAGCTTTAAATGGACTTTTGGGATGGGAAAACATATTGCTTAAAAGGAAGCTTGCCATGCTGGACTTGAAGAGAATTTGATATTGAACACCCATCCAGTTTTGGATGGATGGTCAACATAACTTCTGAAAACTTCCATTCCATTTGATTCTCCAAACATTTTTGTGTAGGTTCCACGTTATTAGAAGAAAATCTATGATAGATATTAATGTATAGATGCAAATTGAAGGCAACTGACCAGCCACGCTCCATTTGCTTTTCTTGAAAACGACTGTATGGAAAAGGAAAGAAGATGGAAAAGGAGACCCTGCTGGCCGTAGCTATATGATAACCACCAACAGTGTGCGATAGGGACAATTATCATCTCTCTTCTTTTTTGGCAACTTGTCCAAATGCTAAATATAAAACGTGCCACCTTACAACTCGTGTTCAATATTGGGTGAAATGCTTCACCAAATTCATTCATGCTAGCATGGACCCCGTTTCTTAATCCCAGATCATGAAAACTTTTCTCACTTCAATGTTGAATTTAACAATTTTTTCCATATTGAATTTTTTTAATCCAAATTAGTACTTAAAAAGCTGTGAGAACAATGGCAAAGTTCAAACCTAAATAGTGATTTAACACGATTATTAATGCATAAATAAAATGATTAGGGGAAAAATCTGCCAAAAACCATGAGGTTACCTTGCACATATACAAAACCAAGTTGTATATTTCAACTAATGACGTGAGACCAAACATGTATTGAACAAAAGAAAGTAGATCCTAGTCCATATTTCTTACATATTGACAAGATTTTGAGCCCATTTGTGCTCCCACCCAAAGTAGCCTTTTTAAGTTTGAAAGAGGAGAAAAAAGGTTGTGCAAGGACAAAGACCTACTCCTTTAAAGTCGATAATTATATCGTAACATTAGCCGCTTATTTCGCCTCACCGAACATCTAATTATTCAAAAGATCCTTCAGAAAGTGCCACACAACCAGCTCCTCAATAATACACTGTTAATTAATCTCAAGAGGTTTGATTTTGAGTCTTAAGTTCAATAAAAAGAATCAATTCCTAAGAATAAGCATCCATCAGGTGATAATGTTGAATAAAATTCTTAAATTGGTCATAAGTCTGAATGATTCAGTCCATCCATCATGTCCTATATATTTCTAGCCATATCCAATTACCAAATCAAAATCCTTGAAAGCAACTTGCAATATTAAGGGCATGTCAGAAGAACATTTCAAGCAATGGATATAAGCTACCGAAAAGACATGTTTATGGACAATTCAGAACAACTTTTTGAACACTGGGTGTAAGCCAAACCTTACGTAGGGTATGAAATTAATAGAATCATCCATCAAAAGCCATTCAACAATAGAACGCAACACTTTCAAAGGCAGAAATGGAAAATCAAGCACACCATGAATGTTCTCTTCATTCTTATTGCATAAGGCAAAATACTGAAAAACAAGTTCAAATTTATTCTGCAGGTCTTTTCTCACCTAAATGAGAAATAAGGTGAAAAACATAAGCAATACTCTACCATGGCCATCAATGATAATAGACTAACTTCCAATGCTTTATTTATAAGTAAAGCTAACCCAAGAAATAAAGGATCATAAAGGGTTGGGAATTGTTTAATTAATGGGAGGAAATCTTGAGATTGAGGGATTTATTAAACCATGCCTTCCAATTCCCACTTGCCTTCCTATTAATTGATTCAGCTGCCTTCCCGTCGTCTTTCACTTTCTCAGTCCTTGGCTTCTTGCACAGCATGAAATTCCTTGCCCCTTGTGATCCAATTGTCTCCCATGGACTTAGTGCTGCAATGAAAAAACATACCAAACACCCAAAATCATGAATACTACTAATTTTTCCCAAATAAAACACCATTTAACATCAAATAAGCAAATCCTGGAAATTTTTTAATCTTTAAAGATTGAAATGAAAACCAACATACCATCTGATCCAGCACTGGGGCAATAAAGGAGGAAATCATTAAGATTGGATCCGAGAACGGGAAGCCGACCCTCACGAGCGTAGGATTTCAAAGCAGTATCAATGACGGCAGCAACGAGCTCTTCCTCGTTAACAACAAAACGGATCGGCCCAGCACTTCCGAGAACAGTGACGCTAATCAGGAGCCTGTTGCCCTTGGGACCCTGGTTCTTCTTCTGCTTGTAAAGCAACATTCTTTCAATTTTTTTTTGTTCAAAATTCAAAATGAAAAAGAATCAAAACCAAAAACAGATGAATGAATAATTCACCAACAACCGAGAAAAGAGAAACAATGGGTTTGTTTTGTTATTTTGTGGGGCGTATAACAAAAATAAAACAAATCTGGGTTATTGGTGGAAAGGAATAGAGGTATTGAGGTGGGGTTGTTTATGGGTCAAGGCCAAGGCAGCGGTAGTACCAGCCTTCTTTGCAAGAACCGAATGCGAAAGCAGAAGCAGCAGAAAGAGGAAGGAGAGTGCTCGCCCTCGATTTGCAAAGGGAGAGCATCAATATACTACAGCTCCAAATTGTTTCCACCATTCACAAAAATACCAAAAGATCAATGGTTTGATTCCAACAAAAAGGGGAAAAGAGCCAGAAAAAAGAAGTTCTGGGACGCAGATTTCGACGAAAAAAGGAGAGGAATTTTAGTGATTGTAGGTAGGTGTGGGAAGCGTTTGGGAGTATTTAATAGAGGAACAAAACAAGGAAAAGGATTAGGGTAATTCAGGTTGAGGTGGTATATTAGCCTTATAGAGGGGAGGCAGGAAAAGGGTTTCTTTCTTTCTCTTCTGCCGTAGGGTTGCAATGTATATATATAAGGAAGTTGTTGTTTCCGTGTAGAGTTAGCATTTGGGTATATTTACGTGTTCATCCCTCCTTGTCCACCAAGCCACCTATTCATTCGCAACCGCCATATTCCCCTCCTACAATAATATTCAATTTGTTTTATTTTTATAAATAAAGTTTCTTTGAAGATTTTTCCATGTCAAATTTTTTTATTTCGCTTTTTAGGTCATTTTTTCTAACATAAGGAAATTGGTCCTTCTTTAAAAGAGAAAGGGAAAACGCACTTACTTAAACGTATTTTTCTATTAATTATACAAAAAATTTGTTTATCAACACTTAATTCTAACAGCTTTTTAAACGTTGGCTGGCAATAGTAAAAAGATTTAAAAGGCTCCAACGATCATTTTTTTCTACAAATACTATACAATTTTATTTTTTTCACTCAAATCCAACTCTCTCAATTCTCTCATCTCTGTTAGGGCTAGTTTAGCAATGCTTTTAAAAAGTATTATGGAAAAGTACTTTTGAGAAATGCTTTTGAAAATTTTAGTTTAAAATTTGAGTATTTAACATTACTGTCAAAAAGTACTTTTAAGAAGTGCTTTTGAAAAGTTTGGTTTAAAATTTGAATATTTAACATTACTGTCAAAAAATACTTTTGAGAAATAAAATGTTCATTTTAGACATGTTATTATCAAGTAACAAATATGTATTTAAATAATATTTAAATTAGTTAACATTATTATATTTTTGTAAGAATATAAAAATTATTATAATTTGTTGTTAATATTTTAATATATGAAATATAAATTTTAAATATTTTTAAGCAATAAATATTAATTATTTATAAAATTTAATTAAATATATAAACTATATTTTGAATATTTAATTATAACCATTAAATATTTGTAATTAATATTTTAAAAAATATTTTTTATTTTTAATTAATGATTTTAACACGTTTGTAATTAAGCACCAAGAAGAAAAAAAGGGAAAGTACTATGTTATTGGAGGTGTGAAAAAGTATTTAAGCACCAAAAGTGCTTTTGGGAGAGGAAGAGCTAAAAATTTTAACTTCTCCTTTTCAGAATTCGAAAAAGCCAAAAAATTCAGCCAAAAACAGTTTGTTTAGCACAGTTTTTCTTCTAAAAGTACTTTTAGAGCCAGAAGTGCTTTTTTTAAGCACTACTAAACAGACTCTTAATTCTCTCAATTTTCTCAAGTTTTGTTCTAAATTTTCCGATACGCTTGTTCAAAAATATTATTTTTTAATGATTTTGTATTTTATTCGTTTGATTAAATTTTCACGAATGACAACCTCTCTGATTCGTTTCAAAGAAAAGTACATTTTCATCGCTCAAGCGAAAATGGTAAGACAAAATTTTAAATTTTGTTATTTTCAATTAAGTTGCATTTAAAGTTTCTTATTTTTTAAATTATTTTAAATTATTTTTTTGTCGATATAAATAGGCGAATGATCGTGTTTTGGAGGGGTTTATACACAATTTGTCAAAGGGACCAATCACCAAAATTTATGATTACTTGCAAGACACGGGATTCTTGCATGCGTCTTGTATGCTCAGGGGCTGCAAACTTGATCCTACGCTCATCAGCGCGTTGGTAGAAAGATGGAGGCTCGAGACACACGCTTTCCATCTTCTATGCGGCAAGTATACAATCACACTCGAGGACATAACTTTGCAACTCGATTTATCGGTGGATAGGTCAGTCATCACGGGATCAACAATCATTCCCGATAAAAAGGGACCTTTGTGAGGCATTTTTGGGGAAGGTCCTGAACAAGTTTCAAGGTGGCTGAATATAGATGAATTGGTCGGAAACCAATTTCAAAGAGCTTCCTTCGAACGCGACCGACGTCGTCAAAGAACAATGTGCCCAAGCATTCATCCTAAGGTTAATTGGGGGTATTTTAATGCCCGATAAATCTCAAATTTTGGTACGCATAAGGTGGCTACTACACCTAGCCGACTTCAAAGAATGCACATAACTGAATTGGTCACTTACCCTTGCAAATAACAGCAGCCCTAAACCATACTTAGCTCGCTGGCAAATTCTCCGCTCCACAATAATTGCCTAACAAATTCACAGAAACTTATCAGAACCAATTCAATACAAACAGTCAACTCACCCACTTACCTCTTCACGAAAAGAGAATAATATCAAATTTTTACTAAATGAGTACTAACACTTACCCGGAATAGAACAATGAATCAACGAAGAATTAACAACACAAATAGACAGAGAACCTTAAAGAAAACAAAAAATGAATAAGAGAGTGACAATAAAGAATAAAGGTGATTAGTAAGCGTCTAAGAAAAATCTAAAAGAAAAAAATAAAGAAAAAAATGGAAAAAAAAAGGGAAAATAGAAAAACTATGGTAACAAAAGAAATAAGAAACAAAAAATGAAAACATGAAAGCTATGGAGAAGGTGGGCAACAAAATTAGGAAAGAGAGAGGGATATATTTCAGAAGATAATCTTTCCTTGCTTTAGTTTTAAAAACTACCCACTAACTCCTATAATTATCCAAATTAAATTCTTTTCTTCAGAGTTCAAAACAAAAATAAACTTCACTTTGCACACAGAAGAATTGAACACGAGACATGTAGGTAAGCTAAGGTCTTACCACTAGGTTCATTCTTGCTAATAATTGAGCGAAATAAATTTTAAGCCAAAAATTTAAATATAGAAGTTTAGGAAAAAATAGCAAAAATGGAAGGTAAAAGATTCAAACTTAGAACCTCTCTCATGCTTACTTGTCATAATTCTCACATCCTTTACTAAAAAAAAAAACATGACATGACCACTCTTAGTTTCAGTAACTCAATTTCTTCTAACCCAATTTTTGGGATGTGATGGATATTGAATATCTTGGAATGTATTAAATGATGAGTGTTTATAATGTCCATTGCATTTAATATTTGAACATATTTAAGGACTACAATCGTAGTAGTTATACAAGGGACTTTACTTGGATGTGACAAGAAATTGATCAACTATACAATATAGAGGTATGTTGATGTTATATTTATATTTGTTAAAATTGAGTGACCCGAATCCTTATTTAAATAAAATACAGTACTAAAATAAAATAAAAGTAATATCCATATAGAACTACATTTCTTTTATTTTATTTTAGAATAAGGTTTTTTAAACCTTATTAAACTTCATTTATTTTATATTTGATTAGAATAAGGTGTTTCAATCTTACTATATTCCTATTAGAATATGGTTTTACAAGCCTATAAACATAAATAGTCTACTCCTCTTGTAATCATTCGAATTCGACATAGTGAATTATCTTCTCATTTGCTCGTGGTTTTTCCCCGAAAGGGTTTCCACGTAAAAAATCTGTGTGTTTTTTATTTTTTTCTCTTTTTCTTTGCAATAAATTGTCATTATTGACGTTCTATTTTTTAAAAATTGGTATCAGAGCTTTCAGGTTGTTCATCTCGATCACAGTAATGATGTTTTTGAAGTATGAAATTCCACTGTTGGATCACAACACCAGATTCGCATTGTGGCAAATAAAAGTACAAGCAATTCCTGCGCAGATGGATCTGGAGGATACCCTGCTAGGGATAGATAAGATGCCTTCGACGTTGACGGAGGAAGAGAAGAAGCGTAAAGATTGAAAGGCATTAACACAGTTATATCTCCATTAGTCTAACAAAATTTTGCAAGATGTGATAAAGAAGAAGACCGCCGCTGCATTATAGAAGAGGTTAGAATAAATATGTATGCTGAAAACTCTAACCAACAAGTTGCATATGAAACAGCGTCTTTATGCTCATTGTTTGGAGAAAGGTGAGTCTGTGCACGAACACTTAACAGTGTTTAAAGAAATTCTCTCAAACTTGGAAGCCATGAAGGTTTAATATGATAAGAAAGATCTAGGGTTGATTCTACTTTGTTCGTTGCCCCCGTCTTATTCAACCTTTAGAGACATGATTTTATATAGTCGCGAGTCTTTCACAGTTGATAAGGTTTATCATTCTTTGACATCAAAGAGAGCGTCACATTGTTCGTGAGAGACAAGATTAAAATGCTAATGATGATCCTAGAAGGACACATGAACTAAATCCTTGTGGTAAATCTATATCTAGACCGAAGTCTTCAAACAGAGGTAAAACTTGTAACTTTTGTAAGAAGAAATGACACATTAAATCTGAGTGTTATAAACTGTAGAATAAGATCAAAAGAGAGGCTACGAATCAAAAAGAAAAATAACTAGAAAAATCCGATGATGCTAATGTTGTAGAAGACTACAGTGATGGTAAACTTATCTCATCTCGGTATGGTAAGTTGAGTCATTTAAATGCCCCGATCGTCTAACGAAGAAGTATCATTTCAGTTTTGAAGTATGGTTTGTAATTGACTAAGTATGGAGTTAAGTATCAAATTAGGTTCAAGAATGGCTAAGTTTAAGTTGTTTTAGGTTCGGCTATCAAAGAAAATAAAATGGAATAGTGATAGTTTGAATGGGATGGAAGTAAAGCCTAAGTGTCAAGGTCGAACCAACACTATAAAAGAGTGTTGACCCGAGACTTATATTACTTAAGGTGGATAGGTGATGAAAGGAAAAGGGACTTTGATCCATTACCTAGCAAGGTAAGAACCAAATGTATAAGTTTGGGTTAAACACCACACTCGGATTAAAGTGATAAGTTTAGAAAAGACAAAGATTGACGTCATTGACTAACAGATAAGCCAAGCTAAGTCTTTGGACGAAATTTGAGAGAAGTAAATATCACAAAAATAATAGAATTTCATTCAAAGTTGCAAAAGTCTGAAATACATGGAAATAACTAAGTATTTATAGTGATAAACCTAATCTAGCCGAATGGTCAATAAGGCAGCTAAATGGGCAATTGTGTTCAGCTTTAATGAGCTAAAAATTCCAAAAAGTTCCAAGCAGCTTCCTTGAAGTTTCCTTGTGCATGGAGGACGTCAATGGACAACTTCTAGATGATGCATATTCAGTTGAAATGAACTTAGTTGATTAGGAGTTGATTGGGCATTGTCTACATTTAGCCAAGGGGTGTGGGAGTCCTTAATGAGTTGTTTTGATTAGCTAAATGGTCTAGAAGAATTAATGAACAGCTTGGAAAACATGAATAACCATATGCACATTGGCTGAATGGGTGCTTGGAAGAGGCCAAACATCAGCACACCTTGTATTAATGACGTCCATGCATGTAGCTGCACCTAATAAATCAACAAATTAAATGAGCTTAAGGCACATTAATTCGACAGCAACTAGGACATAATAAACCTGCACATTAATTCGCCTTGAGCTAAAACACATTAAAATTATGTAATAAGCTAAGACAAATTAATGATATGTATTAACTAAGACATATTAAAAGCATGCATTAAAATAAAACATATTTAACACATAATTAAGATGTCCAGATTTTGAAAAATTAAACACTTAATAATTATTTGAGCTAAACTAACTAATTTAACTAACACATTTAATTTATTCCAGCAGCTAATAAAAGGCATAAATTAAATCGAGCTAATTCGAACTCATAGAGCTAAAGTTGAGTTGAGTTCAGCTTGTAAAAGGTTGCACAGTGAACTCGTAAAGCTGGTCCAAGAGCTCTCAATGTATCCAGCAAATGTCTCGCCCCACATTTGATGGTCTAAGGCCAAAATGGCCTTCTTAAATAGCTTGACTCGAGCTCGTGTGATAGGGTCTTGGGGTAGCTCCAATGGATCTTTGCTCGAGCTAGGTGCACTTCGGGGCGTGATCATATCATCCCCCCTTTTTAAAGCGACTGGTCCTCAAGTCGAAACCTGCATTGAAGGGAGATAAATTAGAAACATTGAAACTTACACTTATGTTATACTCACTCGGTAAGTTAAGTTTGTAGGAATTCTCATTGATTCGTTCTAGGACTTAGAAAGGTCTGTCTCCTCGAGGTAACAATTTGGACCTCCGTTGGGCTAAAAAATGCTCTTTGCGCATATGAACCCAAACCCAATCACCAGGTTCAAACACAACTATCTTTCGGCCCTTGTTTGCCTTTTGCATGTAAGTCTCGGTCATTGCCTCAATGTTGGCTCGCACCTTTTGATGTAAAACCTTCATATAGTTGGCCTTTTTCCTAGCATCTGCATGAATAAGTTAATCATTAAGCAAAGGCACTAGATCTAGCAGTGTCAAAGGATTAAACCTATAAACTATTTCAAAAGATGTACATTTAGTCGTCGAATGAACGAATCAGTTGTAGGCGAACTCGATATGTGGCAAACATTCCTCCCACATCTTCAAGTTCTTTCGGATGATCGCTCAAAGTAATGTTGATAAAACACGATTGACCACCTCGATTTAGCCGTCAATTTGGGGATGACAAGTTTTTGAAAATAGCAGCTTGGTTCCAAGTTTTCCCCACAATGATCTCCAAAAGTGACTCAAAAATTTGGCATCGCAATCGGACACGATCGTTCTTGAAATTCTATGTAGTCAAACGATTTCCCTAAAGAAGAGATTAGCAATATGAACAGTATCGTCAGTTTTTGTACATGTAATAAAATGAGACATCTTTGAAAATCGATAAACAACAACAAAAATAGAATCCTTCCCCGTTTTTGTTCTAAGTAATCCAAGGACGAAGTCCATAGAGATATCCATCCAAGAGGTTTCGGGTATGGGCAGTGGAGTGTATAAGCCGTGAGGTTGAGTCTTGGACTTAGCCTTTCTACACATTACACAACACTCACAAACTCGTTCAATATCTCTTCTCATCTTAGGCCAATAGGAGCATCGTTAAGGTCTTGCTAATACCAAAATGTCCCATGAGACCTCCACTATGCGTCTCGTGCACAAGTTTCGAATGGAACTTTGTGGAATGCACAATTTTCCTTCTTTGAAGAGAAAGCTCTTGTACTTATAAAATTTCTCAACAGCACCATTCTCACAAGCAGTAAAGATTTCACCAAAATCAACATCATTAACGTACAAATCTTTCAATAAAGAAAACCCAAACAGTTTTAAATCAAGGAACGATAATAAAGTGTACCTTCTCGAAAGTGCATTAGCCACGATATTATCTTTACCTTTCGTATATTTGATAACATAGGGAAAGGATTTGAGGTACTCGACCCACTTTGCATGTCGTTTATTCAACTTATGCTGGCCCTTGATGTGTTTCAACACTTCATGATTGGAATGAATCACAAACTCTTTTGGCCATAAGTAATGCTGCCACGTCTCTAGGGTTCGAATGAGCGCATACATTTCTTTGTCATAGACAGGATAGTTGAGTGCGACTCCATTGAGCTTCTCGCTAAAATAAGCAACAAGCCTTCCGTCTTGAGTTAAAACAGCTTCGATCCCAACATCTGATGTATCACATTCAATCTCAAACGTTTTAGTAAAATCAAGTAAGGCTAACAAAAGAGCTTTTGTAAGACAATTCTTAATCTCAATAAAAGACTTCTCTTACTCGTCGGCCCAATAGAAAGTTGAGTTTTTCTTGATTACACTCGTCAAGGGCATGGATAGAATGCTAAAGTTGGGCACGAAACGCCTATAGAAGCTAGCCAATCCATGAAGGCTTCGAACTTAGCTGATACTCGTAGGTTTTGGCCATTGTTGAATAGCTTTTATCTTTTCTTAGTCCACTTCTAAACCTTTCGAACTAACCACAAAATCTAGAAAAATAACCTTGTCAAAACAAAATGTACACTTTTTAATGATAACATAAAGGGTTTCTTTACGAAGAACCTCCAAAACAGATTTAAGGTGTATCACATGCTCTTCCAAAGATTTGTTATATATAATAATATCATCAAAATACACAACACAAAACTTACCAATAAAAGATCTTAAAACATAATTCATTAACCTCATAAAGGTGCTAGATGCGTTGGTTAGGCCAAACGGCATGACCAACCACTCATACAAACCGTGCTTAGTTTTGAAGGTCGTCCTCCATTCGTCGCCTTCTCAAATGCGAATCTGATGGTAACCACTCTTCAAATTGATCTTTGAAAATAGTTTAACACCACCTAATTCGTCAAGCATGTCGTCTAAGCGGGGTATCGGATGCCGGTACTTAATAGTAATCTTGTTCACTGCTCGACAGTCCACACACATTTGCCACGTTCCGTCTTTCTTCGACACCAACAAGATGAGTACGGCACAAGGACTAGGGTTTTCGCGAATATAGCCTTTCTTTATCAACTCGTTTACTTACCATTTTATTTCCTTAGTCTCTTCGAGATTTGTCCTATAGGCTGGTCGGTTCGGAATGACAGCTCCGGGCACAAAATTGATTTGATGCTCGATTCTACGAAGGGGTGCCAACCTACTCAGAGTTTTTTTCAAGAACACATCTTGGAAATCCTGCAAAAGAGACAAGACAGAAGAGGGTAGGTCCTCGGGTAACTCGTTAGTATTAAATAAATTTTCCTTGTACATGAGCACAAGGACGGAATGTTTCCACAACAATGCATTTCGAACATCACTCGCTTTTGCAAACACGCTCATTTTCTCACATTCGTTTTCTTTTTTATCTTTTTCTTTTCTCATTTTCTTTTCACTTTCTTTTGTTGTTTTTCCTCATTTTTTTCTCAATTTTCTTTTCTTTTTCTCTCATTTGATCTATAGAAGTTTTCAATTTCATTTGATCCTCGTAGACTTACTTTGGTGTCAATGAGGCTAATGTGAAACTCTTTTCTGAATGCTTGAACGTATAGCTATTGGTATACCCGTCATGGATATCTCTTCGATCGAACTAACACGGTCTTCCAAGTAACAAATAACCCGCATGCATAGGCACAACATTACAAAGCACTTCATCCACATATTTTCCAATTGAGAATGATACAAGCACTTGTTTTGTTACCTTTAACTCACCACCGTCATTGAGCCATTGAAGTTTGTACAGGTTCGGGTGCTTGGTGGTCGGCAAACCAAATTTCTCCACCATGAGAGTACTTGCCACGTTTATACAACTTCCATCATCGATGATGACACTACATACTTTTCCTTGGACTTGGCACCGTGTATGGAAGATGTTTTCTTTTTTTGCTCATTCTCCACACCTTAGATACTTAAACTTCATTTGATGACAAGCAACTCGCCATCAACAACATGCTCCAAATCCTCCTCTTCCTTGGATGTTACTTTAGTCTCATTTTTAACTTCATCCTCTGACTCGATCTCACCATTTACGCGTACCACTATAATGCTTCGGTTTGGACATTGACTTGAAATATGGTCCCTCTCGAGGCATTTGAAGCACTTGATGTCCCTTAAACAGTTGGGAAAGCTTTCGGCAACCTTGCCTTTACTTGATTCAGCCACGGGCTTAGTTGACTTTGTTGGCACTGTTGGCTCTTTGGCTCGGCTCGATGGAGGGTTTTTGCTACTACCTTGGCTCCATTTTGAAGTGTTCACAGTGGAGTAGCCTTGGACAATGCCTTTGCATTTTAATTGCTTCTCTATTTTAATGGCTATGTGCACCATGTCCACCACCTCGACGTAGTGTTGCAACTCCACAATATTGGCAATGTCTCGATTGAGACCAGCCAAGAAGCGTGCCATAGTTGCTTCACCGTCTTCTTGCACATCCACTCTTATCATCGCGATCTCCATTTTTTTGTAATAATCCTCCACGCCCTTCGATCCTTGGGTAAGGCTTTGGAGCTTTTGATAGAGCTCGTGGTGGTAATAAGACGGAATGAATCTCCGACACATCACTGATTTCATCTCATCCCATGTGCTAATTGGTTGTTCTCCGTTCTGCCTTTGACTCGTGGTAAGTTAATCCCACCAGATTATCGCATAATCTGAAAACTCGATTGCCTCCAACTTCACTTTCTTGGTCTCGGAGTAATTATGGCACTTGAACACCAATTCTATCTTTTTCTCCCACTCGAGATAAGCTTCCGGATCCGATCGGCCTTGAAATGGTAGAATTGAAAGGTTAATATTTTTAAGGTCATCATTGATCTGCCCACGTTCTCTTCGGCCACGGTTTCTTCGCCCCTTCCGCCGATCACTTAAGTTGGACCCTTGGTCACTCTCGGTATCACTAGGGTTGAACAACTCGTCTTCGTGGACTCATTACCGGCCTTAGATCCTTGGTGGACTTTAAGACGTCCTCTCCCGTTGGGCTCTTCCCTCGACTTGATCAAGTCTTTCTTGGATAGGCTCAAGCTTCCGATTGAATAAACGCTCTACTTCACGCAATAAGGCTTGGAGATTTAAATCTGGTACATTTTGAACTGATTGCCTTTCGGGTCTGTCTGCCATGTTTCGTTCTGGACTTCTTGATATGGAAAATTATAAACCTCATAACAAAACCTTACATTCACTCGGAAAGAAAGAATGGATGACACTCACGCTCGTGTTTACACTCGTTATATGGCCTTTTCTTCTCTCTATTGTGCTCACTCACTCGTGCCTTTTTTCCATTCGTTTTTTCTCTCTTGATTTTGTAAAACGATATCGTATTCTAAGGGTCAACTTCAAATGTGTTAACAATGGTAATGATGTTAGGTGCAAGGTTGGGTGAAAGAAACTAATTTGGTTTTGAGTGTAGCGTGAAGGTAGATGGTGATAGCAGCAAGAATTAATGATCGGGAACTACAAAATGTGAATTCAAACTTTCAGCACTTTCGACAGAACTTTGCAAATCGAATAACAAAAGAACTGAACACTTTTTTTTATAATTTTGAATTTTTTTTAAACTACAATATGTTGAATACCTTAGAATACCTTTTGATACACGAAATTACCTTTTTTTTCTAATTTTTTTCACGAACCTACTCCGGGATAGCTCCGAACATCTGTACTTCTTATTTTAAGTGGATCTGATACCAAATGATACGATCTCGCCTCGGTATGGTGAGTTGAGTAGTTTAGATGCCCGATCGTCGAACGAAAAAGTATCATTTCAGTTTTGAAGTATGGTTTGTAATTGACTAAATATGGAGTTAAATATCAAATTAGGTTCAAGAATGGCTAAGTTTAAGTTGTTTTAGGTTCGACTATCAAAGAAAATAAAACGGAGTAGTAATAGTTTGGATGGGATGGAAGTAAAGCTTAAGTGTCAAGATCGAACCAACACAATGAAAGAGTGTTGACCCGGGACTTATATTACTTAAGAGGGATAGGTGATGAAAGGAAAAGGGACCTTGACCCGTTACCTAGCAAGGTAAGAACCAAAGGTATAAGTTTGGGTTGAAAGCCACACTCGGAGTAGAGTGATAAGTTCGGAAAAGACAAATATTGATTCCACTGACTAACAGATAAGCCAAGCTAAGTCTTTGAATGAAATTTGAGAGAAGTAAATCTCACAAAAATAATAGAATTTCATTCAAAGTTGCAAAAGTCTGAAATACATGGAAATAGCTAAGTATTTATAGTGATAAACCTAATCTAGCCGAATGGTCAATAAAGCAACTAAATAGGAAATTGTATTCAGCTGTAATGAGCTGAAAATTCCATGAAGCTTCCAAGCAGCTTCCTTGAAGCTTCCTTGTGCATGGAGGACGTCAATGGACAACTTCTAAATGATGCACATTCAGCTGAAATGAACTTGGTTGATTGGGAGCTAATTGGGCATTGTCTACATTCGACCAAGGGGTGTGGGAGTCCTTAATGAGTTGCTTTAATCAGTTGAATGGTCTTGAAGAATTAATGAGTAGCTTGGAAAACATGAATAGCCAGCTGCACATTAGTTGAATGGGTGTTTGGGAGAGGCCAAACACCAGCTCACCTTGCATTAATGACGTCCATGCATGTAGCTGCACCTAATAAATCAACAAATTAAATGAGTTTAAGGCACATTAATTCGACAGCAGTTAGGACATAATAAACCTGCACATTAATTTGGCTGAAGCTAAAACACACTAAAATTATATAATAAGCTAAGAAAAATTAATGATATGTATTAACTAAGACATATTAAAAGCATGCATTAAAATAAAACATATTTAACACATAATTAAGATGTTCAGATTTTGACAAATTAAACACTTAATAATTATTTGAGCTGAACTAACTAATTTAACCAACACATTTAATTTATTCCAGCAACTAATAAAATGCATAAATTGAATCGAGCTGAATTTGAACTTATCGAGCTGAGTCGAACTCATGGAGCTAAGGTTGAGTTGAGTTCAGCTTGCAAAAGGTTGTACGGTGAACTGATAGAGCTGGTCCAAGCTCTATTAATGTGTCCAGCCAATGTCTCACCCCACACTTGATGGGCTAAGGCTAAAATGGCCTCCTTAAATAGCTTGGCTCGAGCTCGTGTGATAGGGCCTTGAGGCAACTCCAATGGATCCTTACTCGAGCTAGGTGCACTCCAGGGCGTGGTCGTATCATTCTAGTCACTTCTGTCAACAATTCTAAAGTGAGTGATAAGTGGATCCTTGATCCGGGCTGCACATTCCACATATGTCCAATGGAGATTGGTTTATAACTTACGAAATAGTGTCTGAGGGTGTTGTTTTGATGGGAAATAATGCTTCGTGTAAAATCACTGGTGTTGGAACGATTAAGTTAAGATGTTTGACAGAGTTTTCAAAACACTCAGTGACGTGTGACATGTTCTAGAATTGAAGAGAAAATTAATTTTGTTGAGTACTCTTGATTTAAAAAGGTACAAATATATAGCTGAAAGTGGGGTTTTGAATATTTCTAAAGGTTCCCTCGTTGTGATGAAAGGGTAGAGAAAGACTGTCAAGTTATATGTTTTGCAGGGTTCTTCTGTTACTGGTGATACGACTGTCACTTTCTCTTCCTTGTCAAATGGTGATATTACTAAACTTTGGCATATGCGCCTAAGGCATATGAGTGAGAATGGCATGGCAAAATTAAGCAAAAGAGGACTTCTTGATGGGCAAGGAATTTGTAAACTGAAATTCTGTGAGCACTACATTTTTGGGAAGTAAAAAAGAGTTTGATTCACCAGAGGAATCTATAATACAAAAGGAATATTGAAGTATATTCATTCAGATATGTGGGGGGCCATTCAAAGTACCTTTGAGAGGTAGAGCTAATTATATGCTAACTTTTATTGATGACTTTTCTATAAAAGTTTGAGTGTTCTTCATGAAGCAGAAAAGCGATGTGTTTTTCGCATTTAAGTCTTGTAAAACTATGATTGAAAAATAGACGGGAAAATAAATAAAACACCTCCGTATAGACAATGGCTTAGAGTTCTTTTCTGATGAGTTTAATGACCTATGCAAGTCAAAAGGGAGCATGAGACACTTGATAGTTCATCATACTCCGCAACAAAATGGCATTGTAGAACAAATGAATAGAACGATCATGGAGAAATCTCAATGTATATTGTCAAATGCTAACTTACCGAAGTCATTTTAGGCCGAAGAAGCCTCTACTGCATTTTTTTGATCAACTGATCTTCGTCCATTTCCATTGAGAAAAAGACTCCATAAAAGGTATGGTCTGATAATCTTGCTAATTATTCTGATTTAAAGATTTTTGGGTGTCCTGCATATGCATTATGTTGATAATAGAAAATTGGAATCGAGATCCATTAAATATGTTTTTATTGGTTATAAAGCTGGTGTAAAAGGGTATAAGTTATGATATCCTGAGAAAAGTTGTGATTAGCAGAGATTTTTTTTTATGAAACTACTATGCTGCCTAACTTATCTCTTAAAAACTATTTCAATAAAGAAAATTAAAAGCAGGTGGAGCATCAGATTAAATTTAGAATCTACAATAGAGTCGACTCCTCAAGCCAATACAAAAATTCAGAATAGAGTTGCTTCTTCACCTCAATACTCTATCGCCAAAAGTAGAACTAGAAGAGAAAGTAAACCTCCAAAAAAGTATGTCGAGGCTAATCTAGTTGCTTATGCTTTAAATGTAACTGAAGATATAGATGCAAACCAATAGCCATTTAATTATTCTGAGGCGGTTAGCTGTGATGACTCAAAAAAGTGGATGTTTACTATGCAAGAGGAAATGGAATCACTCCACAAAAACAAAACACGAGATCTTATGAAACTTTCTAAAGGTAAAAAGGCTATTCGTTGTAAATGAGTGTTTAAAAAGAAAAAAAGGGACTCCAAGAGTTGAAGAACTCATATATAAAGCAAGGCTTGTTGCAAAAAGTTATAGTCAAATTCCAAGTGTGAACTTCGCAGATGTGTTCTCCCCAGTTGTGAAGCATAGTTCGATTTGAGCTTTGCTCGGTACTGTAGCCATGCATGATTTGGAGCTTGAGCAATTAGATGTAAAAACTATGTTTTTGAATAGAGAACTTGATGAGGATATTTATATGCAACAACCAGATGGTTTTACAGTCTCAAAAAAAGAGGACTATGTTTGCTTGCTGAAAATGTCCCTTTACGGTTTAAAACAGTCACCAAGACAATGGTACAAGAGGTTTGATTCCTTTATGACTTCTCATGATTTCAAAAAAAAGTAGTTTTGACATTGTATTTACTTTAAGAAAAACAATGATGGTTCTTTTGTGTATCTACTCCTTTATGTTGATAGCAACAAAAGATAAAAGAAAGATAAGAAAGGTTAAAGCCTAACTAAGTGAAGAATATAATATAAAAGATTTGGGACCAGCAAAGAAAATACTTAATATAGAGATTCTCAGAGATAGAAAAGTAAGTAAATTGTACCTAAGTTAGAAGGGGTACACTGAGAAAGTTCTTTGCAGGTTTAATATGTAGAGTGCTAAATCTGTTAGTACTCCTTTAGCAACTCATTTCAAACTTTCATCAGTTTTGTCTCCACAATCAGATGATGAGATTGAGTACACGTTACATGTTGTATATTCTAGTGCAGTGGGATCTCTCGTGTATTCTGTGGTTTGTTCACGTCCAGATTTATCATATGCAGTTAGTGCAGTTAGCAGATATATGGCGAAACCCCAGTAAAGAACACTGGAAAGCAGTTCAGTGGATTTAAGATACTTACGAGGTACTACTGATGGTTTTTTTTCAGTTTGGAAGAACTGGAGATGGATTCATTAGGTATGTTGATGCTGATTTTGTTGGAGACCTTGATAGAAGAAGATCTCTCACAAGTTATGTCTTTACAATCAGAGGTTGTGCAATCAATTGGAAAGCCACTTTGCAAACTATAGTCGTTTTGTCTACCACTGAAGTTGAGTACATGGTGATTATTGAGGCTTGTAAAGAAGCTATTTGGTTAAAGGGACTCTTTGGTGAACTCAATAAAGACCTTCAAATCAGTACAGTATTTTGTGACAGTCAAAGTGTTATCTTCCTTACAAAAGATCAAATGTTTCATGAGAGAATAAAGCACATTGATATTCTGTATCATTTTGTTCATGATATTATTTCTCGTGGTGATATTGTTGTAAGTAAAATTAATACTCATGAAAATCCTGCAGATATGATAACTAAGTCACTTCTTATAACCAAGTTTGAGCATTGCTTAGACTTGGTTGGTGTTCATTGTTGAATTTAAACCCTTAAGGGGTTTTATGAAAGAGGTGGAAAACTTCTTCGTTGAGAGTTCGCGATGAAGAACTTGTTCATTGAGAATTCGTGTCAAGGTGGAGATTGTTAAAATTGAGTGACTCAAATCCTTATTTAAATAAAATACAGTAGTAAAATAAAATAAAAGTAAAACCCATATAGAACTACACTTCTTTTATATGAATTTTACTTTTATTTTATTTTAGAATAAGGGTTTTTAAACCTTATTAAACTCCATCTATTTGATATTGATTAGAATAAAGTGTTTCAATCTTACTACACTCTTATTAGAATATGGTTTTACAAGCCTATGAATAGACATTGTCATTATCGACGTTCTATTTTTCACAATATTCAATGGAAGTAATTTTTCCTGTAAATTAGTATAATAGTATTGATTGTAAATGTTTACCATTTATGTGAAGCTCATACTAGGACAATACAATAATTGATGTTCTATCGATGAAAGCATACAAGTACTTTTTATGATGACTCGATATCAAGTTAAAAAAATGAAAAACTGCTAACATATTTTGCAAGCTTGAGAATGGATAATGATGGCACAATTAGCATCCATCCCCTTCGAGCCATGGAGTTTTCTCATATGCTAAGGTAAGATATAATGGTATTGAATATCTTGGAGTATATTAAATGATGAGTTTTTATAATGTCCCTTGCATTAAATATTTGAACATATTTAAAGACTTCTTGGATCATACCAATTATACCGATAGAGAATGAGACGGATGAATGCAGAAGCGGATCGTAAAGTTTGTCAAAGTCGCAGATTTGATTTAGGGCTCTAGATGTTCGAAAAGAAACTTGGATTTTTGACATAACTTGAAACACAATCAAATTCAAGTTAGATAAAACAATTAAAATAAATAACTAAGATAATTAAAATATAATAATAAATCTATGATAGAAAAATAAGAAAGAAAATAAAGAAGATAAATGGAAAGATAAAACGTGGTATGTAGAAGTTCTAAGAAGCCTTAGAAACACGATGAATCCACAACCTCCTTCAAGTGGCTCTAATTTTTCCTCCAAGAAAGAAAACTTGGCAAAAAATAGTTTAAAGATGATCCCTACAAACTAAAAATATTGTTAAAACTCTTCTAAAAGAAACTTAAGAGAAATTTAAAAAAAAAAAAACTTGAAGAGAATTTTTAAACTCAAAAGAGAAGTTGAATAATAATGAATTGAATAAATTGTGTACAATGCAAAGGCATATAGGCTAGCTAAATAAAATTGAATAAAACTCTTAAGAATACTATAACTCTAATTTAATCTAAATAAGAAGTTGTTTTAAACTAAATTTTCTTGTTAACATAAAACTCCTAAGTAACTTAAAATACTTAATAATTATAAAAAATTTGAAATAAAATAATAATAATAAAATAATAAGAGTTGATAAATACAATATTGGGCTCATATATAATAAAAATTAAGCCTAAACACAAACCCAATATGATTTAAACTCAAATTAAAAGCTTGAAATTCATAATTCCCGTCAAAATCCTGTTCAGAAATTCTACTCAAGCAGTCTTCACTAAAACAATCATAACTTGAGCTCTTGAACTCAAAATCGAGTGATTCAAAATGCATTTCAAAGCTAAGAGATAGATATTCAAATGCCATGCGGATATCTCAACCCAAAAATGCCAAGATCCCATACAAAAAGTAGTTGCAAGTCTGCCGATTTCTCAAGCTTGAAAATTGGCAGCTTTGGTGATTGGAATTTAATAAATTTCACCCCATCCGTGCATGTATCATATACAAAGGACCTTACTTGGATGTGATGAGAATTTCATAAACTAACCATTCTAGAGATATGTTGATGTTATATTTATATTCGATGAAAGTAATTAATCCTGTAAATAAATATAATTGTATTGATTGTAAACGTTTACAATTTATGTGTTGGTCATACCAGGACAACACAATTATATATATTCTATTGGCGAAAGCATACAAGCACTTTGTTACGAGTTCCAATTATTTGTTTTCACATAGTCAAGTGGCAACACCTTAACCAGTTGAAATAATAGTTTAGGTTGTAGCAAGATATTTCAGATGACCTAATAAACATCGATGAACTTTGTATGATAGATTTAAGAAGGTAGGATAAGTATTGACCCTCATAACTTGAAAAGTATATTGTGCTCTAGGACAAGCGTGGTTAACATTCCATTCAAGAGAACATTATCCAAGACGGTAATTTCGTCCATCTTAGGTATATATTCATTGGTTTTGTTAGATGGCTAAATCACATTTATATGTGGAAGGGGAATATACACATGTTAGGGAATGATGCATAGCATTGAGGCATCAATGAACATGTCAGTAAGGTTGTGGCCAAGGAACCCAACTTATCCAACTAAAGTTGAAACCAAAGCCACTTATGCAACATTTCAACTTGGAGCTACATGTCGAAGTTGTTAACTTGGTTATATTAGCCTCGTCTACCCTTGTGACATACAACTTGAGCGTGATCTGGTTTGATGTTGGTTAGGGATATGTTCAAGCAAGCACCCCTTATTCACTATTTATAACATTGGTGATGAAAATGACATTTACAAATCCTAATTTTGTATAGCTCTCTGATTCGACTAGCCCATACACACCTCAACTCCTCCATCCATTGCATTATTATTCTATTAAGGTTTTTAATAAGATCTTGACACCTAAGGGTGATGATATTAATTTAAAATTTCAAGATTTTCTCTTATTTTAAAAGTTTGTTTTAGAACTTGGTTTCATTAGGGTTTTTAAAAAGACTTCAACACCTAGGTATTGGTGTTAGTTTTTACATTACACAACCATTCCTTTATCTTTTCCCTAGTCATAATGGACTCGAAAAACTTGACAGCACAATACCTATGTAGGACCTCGACACCCTTAAGTATTGAGATACCTATAAAAGAAACCTATTTCGA
Source organism: Gossypium longicalyx (assembly GCA_025698465.1). NCBI lineage: Eukaryota > Viridiplantae > Streptophyta > Magnoliopsida > Malvales > Malvaceae > Gossypium > Gossypium longicalyx. The sequence continues at coordinate 54,042,006 of CM046995.1, forward strand.
AAAATAACTTTCTCATATACATATTTAAGTAAAAATATTTATTTATTTTATTTTGATAAGAAAAAACTAGAATTGCACTCTAAGTGTTTATGCCACAATAAGTGTCTATTGATTGAGTTGAACCCAATTTTAGATTGAATATATTTAAAAAAAATTATTCAAGCTCAAACTTGGCATGGATTCAATATTAATATTGAAATAATTTTATATTAATATTTTTATATTTTGTAATTAAATATAAATAAAGTAATATACTTTTATTACTAATTAATATTTTATTTAAAGTTTGGACACTTTATTCCCTCATATTTAAAATGAGAAATCATTTATCTTTAAAATGGTTTGATCTATCTGCTGTCAATATACATTTAGATTTTGTACATAAAATAGTTAAATATTTTCTACCTCTTAAACATATTTAAAAAATAAAATTCAAATACATGTAAATTTTTATGTAGAACCACGTTAATAAAGTTAACAAACGTTAATTTTTCTATTCATTTTGAATGATTTGACAAACAATACAAATAAAAGAAATAAATAAATAACTAAAGTTATTTTTTTTATAAAATTAGAGGAAAAATTAAATCATTAAACATCTTACATTCATCCCACTTAATTTTCTATTCTGATTGATAGCATACTCACCTGCCTTCCTCTGTCCACTGTATAGAAACAAATGAATGACAAATAATTAAAATATAAAAATGTTATGAATATATATATATATTAAAAAAAATAATATGAATATATAACAATGTTTCAAAATTTTATGTATTATAAATTATTAATATAAAATACATTTAGTAGGACAAATATATAAATACAACCTGAATGATGGTACATGTTGCTAAATAAACTAATGTTGCTTGTTGAGAAATAAATAGTACATATTTAATGTATTGGTACTAGAAAATATATGAGATAGGACTTTCCAACGTGTAAATGTGTAATTCCCTACAAATTAAGTTAAAAAAGAAAAAATACTAACCACCTGTAATCATTTACGGGAATCCTTTTAACTCATAGTGTAGATTAAATAATTTGAGATAAAAGCTTATTGAGTTTTGGTGGTCAAATATGATTTTCAACCCATTCATTCTGGGTTTTTCTTTTGAAGTAGGACAAACTGGATTTCCTTTGATTATATAATTGTTTGCCTTGTTATGCACTATAAGGGTAAAAAAATGTAATAATGTTATTATATAAAAATTTATATTCAAATATTTAAATATAAATAATAAAAATTAAATTGAAGCAGAACGAAGATGGATGCATCCAATATTCATAGAGATAATAATAAATTTTAAGATAAAAACGAATACTATATCAAAATATACCAATTATAAAATAATGATAAATTTAATAATATCTACTTCCGCCCCCACTCTATTGTAAAATCCAGACATAAATTCTTTGTAAAGCCTAGATCCGACCTAACATGGAGCAGATTCTTCACCTTCCGGTTAATTAATGCCACCTTATTTAACATTAATAATGAGCATAAAAATATTGACTATAATCTACATCCACTGCCTTGGGCGGTTCATGACTTGTCCTATTTTATAATCATTACTAGATATAAACACGAGTTTAAAATTATTTTTATATTTATTTTTATCATATTATTAAATTCACATTTTAAAATAATTATAATATTTAATTTAAAATTTTTATTTATTAATTTATAAAAGTTGTGATAGTTATACATTTAAAATTAAATTATAAATGAATAGTAGTTAAGATATTTACACATTTAAAAAAATTATTAGTAAAAAATTTGTGATAATTTTAAAATAAAATTATTACTTGAATAGAACTCTAAGCATAAAATATAGAAAAATTGTGATAATTATAATTATAATTTAAATTACAATTACAATTATTACATAAAAAAGTTTTGATGCAAAAAAAAAATTGTGCTGACTAAAGTTACTACTTGAATCGAATTCTAAGTATCTTAATTATTACTTAATTAATATTGAAAATTAATATTAAATTTAATTATGTTAATTAGTTATTATTTTGAATAATGTTACTTTGCATTAATTACATAAAATAAAATTATATTGTGTGTTGAATATGTTAAAAATGTTTTAATTATGATTTGGAAATTCTCTATTATAATATTTGAATTGATAAATCACTATATTTTAATTATATTCAATAATTAAAATAAAAATATTATATTATGCTAATTATTGCATATAAAAACATAATATTTAAAAAAACACTAAATATTAAACGTATAAAATTACTTGCAACGTATGTGACATTAAAAGTTAATCTATATAAAAGCAAGAGTTTGGAGAAAATTTTGAACAAATTAATATATTTTTTGTAGTTTGTTGATGATTATATTAATCATGTTATCATTTTAAATATTTTATTGTTATTTATAAGATTTATCACATTTACAATAAAAATTAAATTAATGAAATATTTGGTTAAATAAGTTTACTTGACACGAATTTTTTTTTGAATGTACAAAAATATTTTGTCTAATTGAGTTGGTGCCTGATTGACTCGTGACACCAACTTAGTCAATAATTTAAATGATAGCAAGATTATTATTATTATTATTATTATTATTATTATTATTATTATTAGAAATTCCACTGTGTGTGGAGACCACATATAAATGTGGGTTTAAAAATAATATATAATAAATAATGAAATGCATGGCTCGAAATTAATTAATAATAACAAATGAAATATGTACAATATTAAAATAGAAAAAAATAGATTAAATTTTGAGTAAAACAAAATTTAAACATATAAATACAACAGATCAAGAATACTAAATTAGTACAATTGTTTATTATGGTGTTATTATCAATCTTGAGTTAATGTTGAGTTTGTGACATCAACTCAATTACAACATTATTAATACTAGATTCTATCACACCAACGATGTGGGTAAACAAAAATATTTTATATTAAAAAATATATATTTATAAAAATAAATCAAAAAATTATTATTAGTGAAGTGCCAAAGAGATTTTTATATGAATTTTTTAGTCTTATATTTGATTCTCAAGTAATAATTTTCAGTTGTTTTATTTGAAGATTATATAAAAGTATGTAAAGATGAAAATACCCTTATAATAATATTAATTGCCCTTTAAAGTAAAAGTATTTTAGTAATTTCACAGTTCAGTTGACTCATGACCCAACTCAGTCAATCATCACTTTATATATATATATATATATATATATATATATTAATTCTCCTTTAAAGTAAAGGTATTTTAATAATTTGACAACTAAATTAGTCTTGAGTTGACTCGTGATAATAATTCAATTAATTAATTTATATATAGTATAGATATACGACTGTTGAAGGTAATAAATTGTATATACTAATATAAAAACATATGAAAAACAACAAAATGAAACTTGAGTTGAATGGTAAATTTAAATTTTTACAAATTCAATCGATATAAATTCAAATTCAACCATATTAATATTTTTATTGAGTTTTTGTTAAAAAAAATTTAAAGTACATTCAAATAGTATAATTTATTTTAATTATGAAATGATATTTCTATAATTTTCCTAATCGAATTGATACTGATTTATTCTTGATACCAATTTAATCAATTACTTTATAAATAACATAAATTACCCACTTTTTTATTTAAATATTTTTCACATTTCTCATCATCCGACCAACGCAACTTAATTTTTCCAAACACGATTTTTTATTTTAAAATTTTCCAAAGAAGGTTAAGAAGTTAGTTACTTATTTAGTAATTAACATTTTCTTTATATAATTTTAAATGAAAATGAATTACTAGTTTTTTATAACAATGACCTTAAATTTTTGAATAATTATGAAAATGACCTATTTTCTTGATAATACATGTAAATGACTTGAAATGAATAGTGAAAGTTGGTGGGGCCAAAGAGATTTGCACCACCAACATGCCACATCAGTCATAGCATTAAAAAATTAAATTTTTGGTGGAGCCATAGTAAATGGCGCCACCACTTTATTGTGTCAGGGTTAATTTTTTTATTTTAAAATAAAAAGAAATTGTTATTTTATTTGATTGTGTTATAGAGAATGGAGTCACCAGTGTATTGTGTCAACCTTTTTTTTTAATTTTTTTAATTTAAAATTAAAAATGACATTTTATTTAGTGGAATCATTCTTTTTGGTGTGATCACTTTAAGTTGAAGATTTTTTTAATTATATTATGTTAAAGGATGAACGAGAGAGATGATGAGTGTTTTCTTTTATGTTTTTATGTTTAATGGTTATTTTCAATTGTCAGTTATTCAGTAACGGGTTCAAATTGGTTATGTAAGTCTTTCTGTTGGTTGTGGTAGGACGATAACGGGTTCAAATTGGTTATGTAGCCAACATGTGGATTATTTGGGATTCTCTAGGTCAACAAGATGTTTGAAGGTTTTAAAGAATCCAAAATTAAATCGCATGGGTAAGATCATCAATATCAGCAGCATTCGAGCTGCAAGATAATATCATCGAGAAACTTGCTCGTGTTGCGGTTAAACATTGTTTTTTTCAATTTGTAAGACACAATGTTGTTAGTCTTGAACAAAATTGTTTAATTGTATTTTATTTGTAAGACACAATATTGTCGGCCTTGAACAAAATCATTTATTTTTTTTTTAGTATTGGGAAAGTTGCTCATATTGTAAAATTATATATTGTAAGTTAAGAGAAATTATTTTGGAATGTTGCAAATGTAAAATTATATTTTGTAAATATAATTTTTGAATTATGTAAATTGATAGTTATTTTAAATGTTGGCAATGTAAAATAAATTTCATGTAAATTATTTATGTAATGTGAGTTAATCGTTTGATAAGGGATATTTTTAATAGAAATCGAGAAATAAAGGACCAAAAGATAAAGAAAGTTAGGGAAAAATGAGAAAGAAAAAAAAAAGAAAGTGGGAGAGGGAATTGGCTAAAAAAAAGGACAAAGGGTTGATTTGTAAAAAAAAGAAAACACTGAGCATTTTTAAAAGAAAAAAAATCAAAAGATAAAAATATAAATATATTGACCGATCACATCACGTCAGCCGCATCAGCGACATCAATGACGTGACTGGTCAGGGTCCAATTTTATTGTTTAATGTAAAAAAAATAAAAATAAAAATTTAAAAAGAAGAGAGAGGAGGTCAGGAAATTCTTTTAAAAAGGAGGGAAAGAAAAAAAGAAAAGAAGAGAGAGAAAAAAAAAGAGTTGTGTTTGTTTCGAAATTAATAAATACGATTAATGTATATAAATATATTTTGATGTGCATGTATTGTAATGTAATAATTAACCAAATTTATTTTGTTTACTTTTTAAAAAAAAAATTATGCAGATATTAGAGTGTCTTCTTGAGTAATTACGAATGAAACAATAAAATATTAAATCACAAAGTGTTTATTTGTATTGTATATATGATATTTATTTATAAAGCTACAATATTCAAATTCAAGACATATTTTATAACAGTTAGACATAGTTGGATTGGACTGATAATTATATTATTATATGACAATTTATTAAAACATTATTTGTTAGATTTTGTTTATATAAATATATGATACTAAAAAGTAGTATAATAGAAATGCTTAAAAGTTTGAAACTTCAAAAAACAATAGAACAAAATTAATTTATGATATCTCATTGTTAGGCATTGTTTCTTTCGGTACTTTCTTTTTTGTTAAAAAAATTAAAATTTTGTTGTCAACAATATAAGAGTGATTAAGCTCCTTATTGACGTTTCAAATATCAAAGTTTAAATCTTGATATTATCATTTCCTTAATTTGTAATATGTACCAAAAAGAAATTAAAACTTAAAAAAATTTAATGTTAATAGATATTAACTGAAAAAGTATATACAAAAATGAAAATTAGTGATTTTTAAATTTAATAAATTTAATATGTTAGATATATTTTTTTTCAATAATTAATTAAATAATCCTTAATTAACATATGTACGGACAAAGCTAACCCTCTTATTAAAATAAAAGCTAAAATGGGGTAAAACTTCCATGCAATTTTCTAGTAAGGGAGCTAGTTCTGAATGTTAAACAAAATCAACATTTCAATTAAAAGCAATGCTAGTGATATTGTATTGAGAGCTTTGTCGAGCGACAAAGCATGGGGTAGCTAACATGATCGGTTGTTTGGTACTATTGCCTTCCTGGGAGCTGTATAGGATACCGTTTCTGGTGGCTGTAGGCACCAACCATATATGTGGCCACTTGTAAATAGGTAAAGACAAAATTATACTTAACATTTAACAACTCATAAGTATGGATAATATTTTATAGATTAAGTGCTAACAGATTGCTTGGACCAGTTTCAAATGGGCCACGTCTCCAGGAATTGGCGCGAGCAAAACACTAATTATTTATCGCCAGATGATAGAGGCGTCCGCCGAAGAGAAAGTAATATATAATTTTAATTAAGTAACATTGCTTTAACTTATTTAATTCCAACATGTGACTTGACTCATTTAAGTAATATTGTGCAATTCCTGTTGATGTCATATTCCACACCGAACATTGCGACCCTTATGCCGAAGCAAATGTGTGGTACATTAATGCACTGATGTTGCACTTTTCAATCATTGAGTGGTACAACGCCGATCAAGTTATGCCATAGTTTGAATACAAATAATTTGTGCTGAACAATCTACAACGATTTGATGATATACACAATAAGACCAAGAGGGGAAAAGATGGAATGGATTGGGTCATGGAACATCAGCATTATATAGCACTATGGAACGTCCAATACAAGAGGAGGCCTAATATGCACTCATGTATGTTTAACTTTAGTTCCTCAGATGAATACATACAATGGCACATGGCCCCGAGGGTGCCCTTTTTTACATTGTGGGTAACTCATGATTGTACCGAATCACGACTACAGATGAGAAAGACAACCTATGGCGAAGCCCAACCCAGAAGACTAACCTCCAAACACACACTTCACCAGACCAATGGGTTGGTGCTTTTGGGAAGGGGTCCCAAAGCAATTCATATCACCCGGAGACGGGTGGTTGCAGTTCAACTTACATGCAACTGCAATCACCAATAATATTTTGCATGTTTAGATAAAAACCTATCGATGTTACCATGTATTCCATCCCACCTCAGGCCACATTCGATCCGACGCCCAATCTTCCTACTGTGTACAATACACCCTAACGTCTGCACCGTCAACGGAAACCCATAAATTGCTACATCCCAAGCGACGATACCACTCTCAGTTCATTCCAATTTTGGTACATGTAAATTTCAAGTGTTATGTCATATTTGTTTAACCGATTTATAATTCCACAACTTATGTATTTTTTTTTTGCATAACTTATAGTATCATTTTAAAATATTAAAAGTTGTATATGTGTTTATAATTAATTAAAAATATAAGTTAATTTTAGATAAAAACTTAACAGTAAAGACTTTAGCTAAAATTTAAACATTAATGGTTTTGAATAAAACTAAAAACAAATTTCATTTTCATAAGACCATAAAACTAAAAACATAGGGTACATCATTTAATTTTCTCCAAACCGTGAAGATTAGCTAGTATGGACGTTTCGATAAGGACGCTTGCTCTGATTGTGGCTGCTTGTTCTACATATGGTGCAATGCTTTGGTTTAAGCTCTTCTTTAATATCTATGTTATTTCAAATCCCCGTCGTTGTCGGTCGACCTTTGAGTTTCCTACGTAGTGACTTATTTGGCAACATCTCGAATGTAGGCAGGGGTAATTCCCATGTCAATGCATCCCTCAATATGTGGAATTCGTTACCCCAAATATACAATGCACGTTCAAGCGTATGCACATTGTCGATATATTATTCGACATTTAAATTGAAGGTTACACATATAGCAACCACATGCACACACATGTATCGAAATGTTTGGAACCTTCAGCAATCGCACCGTCTGTTCCGGAGATCAACTCCATAGAAACTTGGTGGGATCCTCAAGCAACGGCTGATGCACTCTGTCACCCGAAAAGTTTTCAAGTTCTGGGAATATAGTTCTACACTCGCCCTCCGAGTATTGTCTTCCATGGCATTCTTGATATCTTCGATGTGTACGTGTCCGGCCTCAATCTGTTTTGCTTGTCTCAACCCCATTCTTAGCATTAGGGTTGCCAGCCTGTAAAACGTAGCTGAGAAAATTGATGAAATTGGTAAGTGACGCATACACATCAATACAAAATTAATGGCCTCAACGAGGTTGGTCGTCATATGACCATATCATTAGCCATCATTAAAATATTGAGCCCATTGTCATGACTCCAAGCCACCCAACCACTGTCTGAGAGAAGGATTGGACTCGCCATATCAGTTTTTAGCCTCGCCAGCTTATACCTGAATCGGCATGGTTCCAGCTTGTACCCTGCATATGTATTATGATAAAACACGTTACCATTCCTTTTAGTAAATGGACTAATATTCACAAAAAAAAAATTTAATTACAATATTTATTTTCATATTCACAATTTGTTTGTGGCAGTCTTTGTTCTTGTACTCATTGTAGAAGTTGACAATGATGTGATGAATGCAGTAGACAGACCTCCACAAAACCTCAGATTGTCGAATTACAGCAACAAGACCCTTGCATTTATCAAAGACAATGAAAATGTTGCCCTACCAGACAACATGCCTCTATAAGTTTCTAATGAAAAATTCTCACAATTCGGAGTTCTCCAACTCCACGATGGCGAAGGCGATTGGTAGTACATTTCAATTATCGTCTTGTGCAACCGCAATCAGTAGTATCTACGTGTATTTTCCATAAAGTCACGTTCCATCAAACTGCAAAAGCGGTTTACAATGGGAGAAAGCCCTAACACATAGATCAAACGTCTAGAATAATCAGCGAAAAACTCTTCTCCCCAATTTAAGTTGTCTATTCGGGCCTCTGTAAGGCAACATTTGCAAGTCTATAACAATTCCTGGCATCTACTCCAGCATTGTTGAAATCCACCCTAGAAGTGCATTGTATGACACATCCCAGTAGGCGTACAACTGTTTCTTGGCTATTTGTTTCGCCCACCATACTTCCCCGTACGACATTTTATATTGGAACTTGGTTTGTATGTCCGTAATCAATATCGACACAAGAATGGTTGGGCTATCTTTCACTAGTGGCATGATTTAGTTGTAGATACTTTTAGGATCCAATTTCTGGTGGTCTTAAGTCATACGTGCGACTGTATATGTATGACGCCCTTATAATTTTCTTATTTGCCACTGTTGAGTCTTCTGTATAAATACAACCCGAACCTGTTAGCCATACATTTCGTCAACTCTCTAACATACCCAAACATATAATATCGGTGTATACTTTGTGACCTTGTAATCAATCAACACCTTTATACTATACTGTTTGATGGGAAACACACAGTCTGCTTTGTTCTCAAATCATTGCCCAACGAACAACTCTTCTAACTGCGAATTTGACGTCAATCTATGAGCATGGACTATATCAGTGTACTCGAGGAACTCAAGTGCATGTGTTGCATTTGGATCTATGCTCAACATGTCGCCCTAAGGTCATTTCATAAAATAATGTCATGACTCGGGTTACTAAAGGAAGAGGCGTGAACATTTTCAACCTCCTCTAGGCATTCGTCATTGATATCGTTTGGAACCTCATCAAGATCGGGGTCATTATAATATTAAATGCTATGATCAAAATCTTCACCATTATTATACCCTTCTTCGACGTCCGTATCAGTGCCTATCATCTCCGGATGTATATGTAGATCGAGACCCGGGACAGGGTTGTTATACGAACTCCCGACATAATTTAAATTTTCAGGCATTTGCGATGCCCCTCCACAGTCTGACTAATCTGTCCATCTGACATTAAGATCAAAGTTAAACCCGCGATGTTGACTTGTTGGACTAACATTCTTAACTGGCTCTAAGCCAGTTAACTCAACAAATAACTCAACTGGTTGGGGGTTCTCATTATCGGCCGGCCACCATATTCCCATCATAGTGCCTAAGTATTTATCATCTAACAATTGCATCTCACAAAATTCCAACAGATCTGTAGAGATTGGAAACTTGTAAAATAATTTGGACATTGCCCTTCCACGACGGATAACTATTTTCGCACTGATCTTTCTTTTCATTTCTTCCAGCTTCACAGTTTTATTGAATCGCAACCCTACTCTCTATCAACCTTGAAATACACAAATAATATCACCTTCTACAATTTCACCATAAAAAAGAATGTACACCAAAAATACCGAGTTATTCATCTTCACTATAATTTTTGATCTCTCGTACTAAACACAACAATTTCTCTCTTTTCTTCTTTTCCAATTCAAGTGTTACAAGAATGTCAACAATATCTATATATGTTGCACCACCAAGGTTGTTATGCCAAAGAGAATGACTCCACTAAAATAAAAAGTTCTTTTTTATGGAAGGTGGTGGTGCCATTCTCAGTAGTAGCACTTGATATAATAATTTCACTAAAAAAACTAAATAAAAAATAAAAAAGAATTCTAACACTGGTGGCGCTAAAATGGCTCCATCAAATAAAATATTATTTTTAAATTTAAATTAAAAAACATTTAAAAGATATGACTCTACCAAATAAATAATATTTTTTTTATTTTTAAATTAAAAAACTAAAATAAATAACCTTGATATAATAAAGTGGTGGCACCATTCTACATGGCTCTACCACCATTATTTATTTTTTAGCCCTCCAATTATTGAGAAATAACAATATTTACTTAGATTTATACAGATGATACCATTTTTTATGGCTTCACCAAAAAAAATTAATTTTTATATTGTAATGATTGACGTGATATGTTGATAACGCTAATATCTTTGACTACACCAACTTTTACTATTTATTTCATGTTAGTTAAGTACATAATAAAAAAAGTAATTTTTTTGGTAATTATTCAAAAATTTAGGAAATATTTATAAAAAAGCCGAATTAGTATTATAAGAATTGAAGTAGGTGATTAAGGGGACCACGTCCGTACAACAATGTCAAATTAGGGATATGAGATTTAAATTTAAGATTTGATATTGGTAGGTTGATCAGTGTAAGAGCCAGCTGTCATGTACTCCCACAACTTTTTGGATATTCTTTTTTATTACTTTTTCTTTTTAATTAAAATATGACAGTTTAATTTTTTTAAACTTTGACTTCAATGACTTTTAAAATTTTAATTAAGTGTTTTTTTTTGTATTTAGATATAAATAAATTAAATTACTTTCACAAAATAAATTTTAAAAATTTAACTAAAACATAATTTTTTTTGTGATAACGATTTATAAACTTGAAATTTTATATATATATATATTTAAAAAGTATTAGCTTCTTCTACAATTATTTTTCTATTTCTCGTGTTTCAAGCTATCTTTATGTGAAGATATTGAAGTAGCTATTTTAGTTTTATTGGAGATAAATGGTTAGTTTTATTTTTTTAAAATTTTTGGAAAACTCAATTATTTATGGACAATTTCTTTTTTCCAAACTTGAGCAATCATCTAATAATAATATCTTCTATGCTAACGTTTTCCACGCGAATTACCAACTTTGCTTGCATGAACCCGGCCTTGTTGTTTTCACCAATTAGTTTTTTCATTTAATTTCATTTTTATTATTCGATTTGACACCTATAAGTTAACAGTGTTAAAAAAAATTGATTAACTAATGACATGACACATGTATTGACGATGTGGTATGTGTGACTAGCATTGATCAGTGTTTTACCAGATAAAAAAAAATATCATTTTAAAAATCGTAAAAATTATTTAAAATATTAAAAAAATTGTAAAAAAGTATTTTAAAATTTATAAAAAATCTGTTAAAATTATTTTAAATATTAAAAAGTTGTAAAAATGATAAATATTGTAATTTTTTTAAATGTAAAAAGTATTTTAAAAAACTAAAAATGTTAAAACTATTAAAAATATTTAAAATGGTAAAATGATTAAAAAGTGTTTTCAAGTTAAAAAAAATTAAAATTTTGTGAAACTTGCCTGCCTTAGCGTAAAAAAGAAAAAAGAAAAAAGAAAAAAGAACAATTTGAGATTTATGGAAATTTGGTTTGGAACCAAATTTAGCTCAAACTGATGATCGGATTCGTATTTATTTAATTTTGCTTAATTCGAATATCAAAACCTAGTTAATTATTAGTATTTATGATATTCGGTCGTGGAGTTAGAAAAAAATTTAGGGTTCGAAATTAAATTATATATTTTTACAATAATATAAATATAATTTTATTATTTTAATTTGTTATATCTTTTTAATTTTTAAAAAATTATATCAAATTATTATTATTTTTACAAGGTTAAAATATAATTTTATTATTATTAATTTAAAATTTTATAAATTATAAAAAATTAAATAAAAAATTATTCATTTTAGGTGTTGGAGACTGCCTGCCTCTTGGTTCCGCCACCGCTGATAATGCTTTCTTCAGCACAAGCACTAAGGTTTTTCTGCCTTATTATCTATTGTTATTCACCACATGTGTGCTGCAAATTGTCTTTGCCACTCTGTACCATAAATGTGGTCTTTTTAAGTTAAAAAATGAATAACTCGAATGTTTTGCATTGAATTTGATGCTTGTCTCGAAAGTTCGAAATAAGACACCACTATTAATCTTTTTTACATTTTTTAAAAGTTTACAATTTTATAATTTTTACCAATTTTTAATGTTTTTAATGATTTTTACTAATTTTTAATGATTTCTTGTCCCATCAAAACACTAGTGAACTCCAATTACTTATGATCAACAAGTTACATCATTGGTTAATGTGACATGTCATCGATTGATGATGTAACGTATTTTTATGGGTCAATTTTTTTTAACTATGTTTGCGGGTGTTTTACATAAATAAATTAAAAGAAATTTAAATACTCAAATAAATTGTAAGTTAGATTATTTATTTAGATTATTTATTAAAATGATATTTTTTTTAGTAGCGCCTATTTAATAGGTGCGATTCTTTTTTATATTAAAAAATATATTTTTTATTTTTTAATAAAATATTATTATTTTTTTATTTTTATTAAAAATATTTAATTTTTATACAGGTTAAAATACGGTCAACAGGTCAAAATACGAGCTTGAAATTAGGTCGCGTCTGTCAAGTAGGCGCGAATGCCCTGTCCCCTGCACAGTGCACAGCCCCTCCGAAGTTAAGTCCGGGTTTACAATTGGATTGAAACATAATTAGTCCAGGTTAAGTATGTATGAACACAAATAGTCATACTTCATCTAGAGTAAGTATTTGAAAGGTATTTATGTTGGTACATTGATTTGGTTATTAAGTCTATCATTTTGGCATGTTGTAGAAGTGTTTAATTGTGTTTTGAAGACTTAATAACCAAAATCAATAGACCAACATAAATACCTTTCACATACTTACTCCGGATGAACTATGACTATTTGTGTTCATACATACTTAACCTAGACTAATTATGTTTCAATCCAATTACAAACCTGAACTTAACTCCGGAGGGGGGTGTGCACTGTGCGGGGGACAGGGCATTCGAGCTTACCTGCCAGGCGCGACCTATTTTCGTGCCCGTTTTGACCCGTTGATCGTATTTTGACCTGTATAAAAAATTAAATATTTTTAATAAAAATAAAAGATAATAATTTATTTAAAAAATAATATTTCAATATAAAAAAAAAGTCGTGCCTGTCAGATAGGCGCGACTAAAGAAACGTACCATTTTGATAAATAATCCAGCTGACAACCTATTTGGTTATTTAATTTTTTTTTAAAATTTATTTATGTAAAAAACCCTACGTTTGATTTTAGGTACCAAACAGTAATAGAGCAAAGTTGAGGTATCAAAATAGAATAAAAAAAATTTAAGCATTAAAAAAGGAAAACGTATATAATTCAGAATCAAGTCGTGAATAAAAATTTTGTTTTATTATTCTTATTTTATTGGGTAAATTATCTCGTTAGCCATTCTAAAATAGTGTTGTTTCTATCTTCATCATCTTATTTTTTTTTCAATTCAGTCATTGTATTAAGAAAACTATCCAAAATTGTCAATCATTTTCTCCATGACGGAAAGATGACCTAGCATGTCAGCAATTTTTCCACCTATTTTCCACATCATTAAAAGATTATAAATTTAAATAAATTTAAAACATCAATGATGTTAGCAGAAAACAATACCCCCAAAAAAAAACCTCTCCAATAACAACAATGTTTCTGGATCCCTACATCTGAGCTGACTCGACGAGAAAGCCGCTACACTTGAAGCCATTAACCTTACAACATTAGACTCGCCATTGACTTACTTCTTCTCGATGAGTCTTCGCCACTGTTAGAAAATCTAACACTTGACTTCAACAATGGAAGATGTAACAACTTGAAAGTCGGTGCTGTCGAAAAATGTGGGTTCAAAACCCCGACTCCGTAAATCAGACTCGTAAATATTTTTATTAAATATTTACAGAGTTGTTTTTATAGTGAATTGAATTTCAGTTAGATAATTTCGTTGAATTAGTGTTTAATTTAAGTATATGGACTAAATCGTATAAGTGGTAAAAGTGTAATTTACTAAGGGATTATATTTGAAGTTAAAGGGATTAAAGTAACAATTATTCACTAAAATAAAAACATGTGGCCGGTTAATAGTATATATAGATATGTTATATTATATTTTATAAGTTAAATTAAAATTTAAGTTATAAAAATGGATTATTTAAAAAAAAAAGAACAAAATGCTAGAAGTGGATTGAAAGAGAAGGTGATGATTCTCTTTTCAATCGCATCATTTTCGAAACAAGAAAGACTAGGGAGAACAAGAGAAACGCACCGAAGGGATTTGCTAGTGTTTAAACTTAGGGTCCGTTTGTTTGCAGGAAACCATTTTTCGACAAATATTTTCCTAGTTTTCCAGTGTTTGTTTGACTGAAAACATTTTACATTTCGAAAATATTTTCGAAGACACAAGTAAAATGAATGGGTTTTAGGGAAAAATGTCTTACGGATTTCATTTCTGTAAGACATTTTCTTGTTCCTCCTTCATCAAGGTAAGGCTCATTCTCCTTCTTCCGTTCTTTATTCCTTTTCCTTCTTCCATTCTTCATTCATTTTCTTTCTTCCGTTCTTCATCTTCTCTTCCAAGTAAAAGTTCGTCTCATATCTTCTCTTCTCAGCATATTCTATTTCGTTTCCTCTCTTTTTCTCTTTCTCAGGAAAATTTACCATGAATTCTTTGCTGGTTCTTGGCTTAAGGTATGGCATAAAGCTCTTTTTTTTTTCTTGTTCTTTACTTGTCCACATTTTTAACCGATTTTATGCCTGAAATTTGTTGTCTTTCTTTGTTTCTTTAGCTAGGCAAGAAACTTGAATGATTTTGGGATTCTCGAGCTCAAATTTTTAGAAAAGAGAAATACCGGAAACAAGCTTGAAATTGAAATCGATCGGTTTCAAAAATCTCTGATTTTTGTTCTTTTCGTTGTTAATCTCTCTTCAGATTTATCTTTTTGTTGCAGTTCCTTAAGGTTCCGTTTTTGTTTTAGGTAATTCTTTTGTTTTTGAATCAAATTTCTGTTAGATTTTTCTACTGTTGATTCAATGAATTTTAGTCAAAATGAGTTGAAATTGATTGAAACTATTACTAATAGATGATAACAAAAAAAGGAGTTCTCTTTTTGGCTGATTGAACCGGGTTACTTTCGGTTCATTGAATGGATGATGGATGTATGTCTTCTTGTATGTATATAAACCAAAGCTCTAGTTTGATCAAGGGATAAAAACAAGATTAATGTTTGTTTTTCGTTTGGTTGCTTAGAAAAGAAAAAAAGAAAAAGGAAAAAATAAGTATACGAATTAATAGATGTTCTTGGAAGTGAAATAGATTGAATTTTCATTTTGTTGAAATAAAATTTTGATTAATTAATTTATTTTGCTTTGAAAATCAGTAGCTTAAAGCTAAATCTATTTGTTGAATTACTGAAAAGTAGTTATGTAATGTAAAATTTTCTCGATAATTTATCTGAGTTTTGGGCCCTAAGCTAAATTGCTGTAAATTTCATCCAATAACATATAATATGTATACAGATAGATAAGATTGTTTGATATTGCATTACTTTGTGATTTGCTTTTACTTTGGGGAAATTACTTAACAGATAAGTGCATTGAGCTAGTGTTGCTAGTACCTCTTCTTCAGTAATGAATATTTTGAGTGTCTTTCAAAGAAATACTATAATGAATTTGGCTTTGTCATACAGCAACCAGTTTGTGTAAATAGTTCAAGTAGGCCACATTTAAGTTTGAACTAGCGACTTCCCGAAGTTTTGCTGCGAGTAAGAAGCACGTTCATTTCTTCAAACAAGTTGGTGCTTAGAGTTCTCTGCAAGTTTCAAATTCATAGTACTTGTATTGGTTGTATTTACTGTGATTATTTTCTTTGGTATAATTGAGGCTATGGTTGCAGCCTTCTATACACATGTATAAGGGCACTACACACAGTTTCCATTTTAGTATATATAATAAGTGCATGTGTAAATGTGGGGCGTCTATGTTCTTTGTACATATATAACAAATTGGTAGTTGTGGTGGTGTTTAAGAATGGAACTGTAGCCAAATTTCTAGCCTGTGCATGTTAGGGACAGGAACCACTGCACCTACCATTCCATCGAATGATTCTGAATGCTCAGTTTTAACATTCAATAGTAACGGTAATAGTAATAATAGAAGTTTTGATCTCATGGGAAGAGCTTGAATTTCTTCGATATCTTTTTTTCTCCTAGTCTTTCATCATTCAGGAACTGCTATTTTGGAACTGTATGTTAATTTAATTGCAGGAAAAGAGACGGTTCACCAACTGTACAGCACGAGAGTAGCCATACTGGTTGGGGACTTCATGTTTGCTCAGTCATCATGGTACCTTGCAAATCTTGAAAACCTTGAAGTCATTAAGCTCATTACCCAGGTATGTAAGACCTAGGCTTAACATTTACCATCACGTTTGGATGTAAACCCAAGTATTGATTAAAAAGTACCACCTGTGGAGATTCGAAATGTGCTGTGGCTATGGAGATAGTTCTCAAACTATTGATATTTCATTTTAACTAGTCTCAAGTGTATCCTCATTAATGATATTGCAGGTTATTAAGGATTTTGCAAGTGGTGAGATTAAGCAGGCATCGTATTTGTTTGACTGTGATGTCAAACTTGAGGACTATTTGCTAAAGAATTATTACAAAACAACTTCATTGATTGCAGCTAGTACCAAGGGAGCCGCCATTTTTAGTGGAGCTGATCGTAGTGTAACAGAGCAAATGTAAGAATATGGAAAGAATCTTGGCCTATCATTCCAAGTTGTTGATGACATATTGGATTTTACACAATCAGCAGAGTAGCTGGGGAAAACAGCTGGTAGTGATCTAGCAAAAGGCAACCTCACAACACCTGTAATTTTTGCGCTCGAAAAGGAGCCAAAACTTAGAGATATCATTGAATCTGAGTTCTGTGAGACTGGTTCCCTTAACGAAGCATTCGAACTAGTAAAGCAATGCGGGGGAATCGAAAGGGCACAAGAGTTGGCAAAAGAGAAAGCTGATATTGCAATCAAGAGTCTCCAATGTCTTCTTCAAAGTGATTTTCGGTTCTGTGAGACTGGTCCCTTAACGAAGCATTCGAACTAGTAAAGCAATGCGGGGGAATCGAAAGGGCACAAGAGTTGGCAAAAGAGAAAGCTGATATTGCAATCAAGAGTCTCCAATGTCTTCTTCAAAGTGATTTTCGGTTAGGGCTTGAAGATATGGTGATGTTTAATTTAGAAAGGATTGATTAGTTTAACTAATCCAAAACAAGCAGCATGATACATGACAGACAACACGGTATGAAGTTGAAGCCTGTACCAATATAGAACAGCTTTTTGAGGATATTAATTGGTTCCTTGTCACTGGTTGTATATTCATACAAGGCTTTGAGCTTTGACTTGAGCTCCTAGTTTCAATGTCTTCAAATTATACATTTGTCTGAGAAAAAATAATTTCTCTGTTAAATTAAATTGATGAACAATAAAGTTTTTGTGGTCATCAATATTAAGCTAATAAACTTCCATTATGTATACAAGGAAAACCTATGTTATAGGGGTTTCTCTTTTTTTCTTAAAGTATTTGTATTTGACGTTTATCTGAAAAAGTGTGAATAGACTTTGGTTGTTCATAGCAATATATGTAAAAATAATTTAAAATATAAATTTATTAATATATGTAAAAATAGCTTTTTCGGAAAATATTTTCAGGAAATTTGCCAAACAACAGAAAATATTTTACACAGATTCATCCAAACACCAGAAAAGTAAATCATTTTCCAGAAATCATTTTTCGAAAAACATTTTACTAGCAAACAAACGGAGCCTTAATTTGGTTTGTGTAATTTTATCTTCTTCTTTTTTTTTTGTAATTTTATCTTTTTAAAATCCCGATATTATGAGTTAATTGATTCATGTCCTACTTTTTGGTACTGCTTAAGATTTTAGATGTTACCATTGTTGAGTAGTTAAAGCTTTAGGGACTAATTTGATAGATTTTTAGGTTAAAATTGAAAAATCACTAAATTATGAAGTTAATTGTTGATTCTGAGCAAGAGAGACCAAATTGTGAGAAATTCAAAATTTAGGGGTAGAGTTGAGAAAAAGGGAGTTAAATTTGGCTTAGAGTGAAATTGATATAAAAATTTAAGGTTAAATGTAAAAGTTACGCTAGTCTCGATTTTAGGGACTACATTGAATTTTATGCAAATGTGGCATAAACTTTGCAATTAAATGTGAATTGGGTTGTGCACTGTTAATTAATTTTAATTGTTTCCTTCCGTAGCTAACTTCATCTCGAAATCCTCGAAAAAGAAAGGAAAAGACAAGGTCGACGATGAATTGCTCAGAGTTTCTATAATCCAAACTATTTTAATTGTTGCATTGAACATTGCATTATATGGTGAGTTATAAGGTAAGCTACAAAGTTGAATTAGTGTGATATGTATTAAATGGTTGAATTAGTTACTTGTACTTGCGATTGTATTGAGTATTATTGAAAAATGAAATTGATTATATTATGGACAGAAAATATGTTGGTATGAGCAGATATATACATATGATTGAATTATTTGGATTGATGAAACTGTATTATGAAATTAATGAATTGATTTATGAATTGAACCAAGAATTATATTATCCTATTAACTATTCGGGCAGGGTTGAGTATAATTGGCATGCCATAGGATAGGAAGAGTTTAGGACTACATGTTGGGGAGTGTTGGGCACCCCATTTGTCGGTTATACCGACCAGTGCTAGGCACATCTATTGTTGGTTTTACCGGCCAACACAGGGCGTAAATTTTTTCTACGGATTATTCCGTCAAACATTGGGTTCCAAACTTTGGTGTGTTGGTTGGATCTGCGTATCTAAGTCCGAGTTCGAGTCCGAGTCATGTTAATAGGGGAAATAAAAAGAAAATGATGAAATTGGAAATGACAATGTATATAAAGATAGATGTGAATTTTGGATAATTTATAATGAATGTATAAAACGGAAATGTGATAATTCTTGAAATTGCTTATGTTTGAATTGAATAATGAGTTACAAAAGATGAATGAAGTAATTTATGTTTCCTTTCATTACTTGAATTGCATTTTTCGTTATGTAATTGAATATTTTGTACCATGTTTAATTACACAGATTATGGAAGCACCATTAAGTTATACTCAGCGTATGTTTGTTTTCTTGTGCGTAAGTTAAGTACCTAGTAGATCTATCATCGACTTAACATCCGATAATGATCCCGAACTCAAATGTTGGTGGATGGTCCTTTTTGTTAGTTTTGACATGTACCTAGGTGTTAATATGTTAGTTTTGGTCATTTTGAATCATGGTGGTCTTTTGTGGTGTATAAATATGTATATGTGTGATGGAAATGATTAATTTGTTGATAGCTTGGAAATGTTTTGCTTTGGGTTAATTGCTTAATGTTGTCATGAATGAGTTGGTTGCATAATTGGCTTTATGTTTGATGATTGTTTGGAACTAGCTAATACTTGATATGCCTAGTGGTGTTGGTATAGAATTGGTAGACGTCAAATTATAATTATGTTTTCCTTATTAGCCTTGGAAGTCTTGTTACCTAAGTTGTAATGTTAGAATGGTCATCAAATAGGAAATAGTTAAAAGACTTAATGTGCTCAAGACTAGTATGTTTGATCAATTTCATTTTGAGTTGTTTTGAATTATTGAAATGTGGTGCCAATGAAGGCACATTGGTTAGGCACTTAGATTGAATGCTTTGACATGATTTAAGCTTGTTATAATGTGTTTTGAAGGCTTGAAAACTTGTGATGTTGGTTTGGTTTGGTACCTAAGTAAATGGTTGTGTTTTGACTTGTTTTAGAAGCTATTTAAGGTGCACATGGCCTGAGACACGGGCTACCACACGACCTATCCACACGATCGTGTGTCTTATTGTTCTTAGGTGTAGATCTTACACGGTCTAGCACACGGCCATGTGACACAACATCGAATTGAACACGGTCTAATACACAACCTACAACACAACCGTGTGTGAATATTTCGATTGTTACATGGTTTAACACACAGCCTATAACATGGCCGTGTGTAATCATTTCAAAAGTTACACGGCCTGTCACATGGTTGACCACACGGCCATGTCCCTGTGACACATGGCTTGAGCTATGTCACACGGCCATGTAACCCTTGTTTTCAAATTTTTTTTAAATTTTTCCAAAATTTTCTATTTTGTTTCAAAATGATCCCCAAACGTTCCCAAACTATTTTTAAGGCCCGTAAGGGCATTTTCATTATAAATCAAATGTGTTATTATTATTATTTTGTAATTATATTTGAATACTTGTTTCTATTTAAATTTAAATGTTTCTAATTGTAATGAAATATTTAGTTACCTTAATTCGACGACGGAGACGGGTTAAAGGTGTCACAGAAGAAACCCTCTCTGACGAAAAAATGGTGAAACTTTGATCTCTCTGTAGTACCTAAATGAGAAAACCCTTGGTTTAATCATTAACAACCCAAACAGAGACATCCTTTTGCTCCAACATACATTCCCTCCTCTCCTATACCTTCAAGGTGACATTGTGTTGGGCTTCATTTTCATCCTCTCCATTGCTAAACTCCTTTCAAACCCAAATGAATACAACCTTTTTAAAACAAAATTAAACATTTTCTCACAATTTTTGTTCATGTTCCTTCTTCTAGGTGACGACTTTTCGGTTATTTTCGTTATGGTGTTCTTTGGAAAAGATTGTAGAGGAATTTTGGTTAGGGACTAAACTATTTAGGTTTTTTTTTATGTGTTTTGTCATTTTCTACTAACACCATTGTTGTTTTAAATTTATTTAAATTTCTAACCTTTTAAATACGTGGAAATAGGTGAAAAAAATTGTTGACCTGGCATGTCCAATCATCTTTCTATTATGGAGAAAATAGTTAAGTGATCATTTTAGACAATTTTCTTAACAATAGCGACTAAATTGATTAAAAAAAATTAGAGTGACCAAAATAGAAACAACACTATTTTAAGATGATTAACAGAGTAGTTTACCCTATTTTATTTTAATATCTAAGCGATTAGGTTTGTACCATTTATATACATTAATGGGTAAACTACCTAGATAGTCACTTTAAAATTACCGCATTCCTATTTTGATCACTCTAAATTTTCATTATTATCAATTTTAGCACTATTGTTAAGAATTATTCCTGCTTTGGTCACTCCGTTAAAAACCAAATGGAATGTTGATTATGTCACCATGTGTGCATATATTTTTACAAGTATTTAAATTAAATTGCCCCAAAAAATCTTAAACAGCAAGCTTTCAACCCCAAAAAAGCCAACCCAACACCTTTTCTCTTCTTTGTCTCCATTGTTGCATTATTGTTATTAAAACTCTTATGTTTCATTATTTTTAAGTCAAAGAAATAGTCAGTCCTTCACCAACCTCCTTTTGCTCCTATCTTCACTCCTCATTCATTGTTTTTCAATTTCCTTTTGAGCTGTCAAAAGTTTGACGTATTTTAAAGAATTACAAAAATCCTACATTATTAAAGAAAGACCTTGAGGCCCTTGTTTACAAGCCATTTTACTTTATTGGGCTAATAAGAACCAAGTTGAGAATGTGGATTTGTGCATTTGACCCAAAAGGCTAGTGTAATGTACATCTTACCCTTTTTGTTTTCGGAATTATTTTTTAGAGTCCAAGAAAAGTGAACTTCTTAAGTTGTAGCAACTACATTTAGTCAAGCTAAAAATAGCTTAATCAATTAAAACTATTTTTAGTCATGTCCAAGTTCATTGAACCATTTTCAAACTATTTTTAGCTAATTCAATCAGCTTATCTTCTATAATTAGATAGTGAAACTCCTATAAATACGATGCATGACAATCTATTCAATCAACTTACCTTTGCTATATTTAGCTAATGAAATTCCTATAAGTACCATACATGACAACCTTCAAAATCATTCAACTAGTTTATTCTTTATGTTCTCTTTCAAACACTCTGTTTTCTCAAAAGCTTCTTTCTACAATTTTAGCTAAGTATTTAATTGGTTTGTTTTTCCTTATTTCATTTTCCTACTGGTTAATAGAAGTGCTTGCTAAATCTTAGGGGATATGCAAATTCATGCTTAAAACAACAATTCTAATTTTCTAAACCATGATTTCTAGCAATTCTATCTTCAAATCTGTCATCTTATTTGAGTTTGTTTGTTTTTCAACTCCCTTTTGAGCACTATAGGTTCTTCTATCCATGGTGTCTCTTCCTTCCACATCTCCCACCCCTTTCCTTTTTCTTCACCTTTTTTTTACTCTTCATTGTTGCATTGCCTTAAACCTATCAGGGAAACCTTCACCTTCTTGTCAGATTAAAAATGTGTTAAATCCTAAGTATAAATTCAAATCTTGTGGTAAAATAAAAAAACTTGTTAAATACTATTAATTTAAATTTCTAATAAAAATATCCTATTTAAACTTAAAACCTAGATCTTATTCATTGCATAGGCAAGTATTCTAGGTTTAAGATGTCCTATCGCATTTTCTTAACAAGTTTGAACCTTCGACGAAGTAAGCACCGACCATCACTATCGCCCTCCGTGGCTTATATATACATATGTAGTCTTAAAGAGTCCTCATTTTTACTACTCAAGTTAATCCAGTAGGCTTTCAAAAAGAAACAAAAAGCTAACTTAGTGGGTGTAACATCCTTTGCCCGACCCGATCGTTAGGTCCAAGCTACAGGATGTCACATTCATTGCTAGAACAATTACATTCAAACACAACATAATTTTTCTCAATTCAACAATTTATAGCCAATAACATGATCATTACATCATTATATCATAACATATAATGCACTAAAGTGCAAAGGCCATAGGCATCAAATGTTTAAACATTTTCAATTACATCCCTCCACCACACTAAAGTCTCTGTAGAGAAAAATAATACTCGATGATCCGCAACAGATGTTGGATCTCGATATAACCTGTCATAATCTCCATATCATCACATGTCATGTACAAGCACTCGTATGACCCTATTGGCATGTTAATCGTATCCTAACATTTTACTAAGTTCACATAGGCATCAAATATCCATATTTGCATTACCATACCCTATAATCTTTCATATTCGCATATTCATACCCTACAATCATCCACGTTTACATATCAAACCCTATAATCGGTCACATTTGTATTTTAATACCCTATGTAATAAACTATCACATAGTAAACACTTATCTTATTTCATTTCAAATTCCATTTTGTTTAATAGCCATGTTTGCCAATTTTCACCAAACTTGTATCTTATGTTCAAACATATATATAATGAGAAAACATAAATATACATACAACACAAGGAAAGGTAATAAGTTTCATATCAACTTACCTTTTCAAAATACAAAAGGGTATATTCTTTAGGGACCAATCCACAATTTTTGTTTTTCCTTTATTAGCTCCACTTTGGTCTAATTCTTCGTCTATACAAATAGTTTATATATCAAATCAATACCATACATTATCACACAATGTCATGAGATGCATGATCCTAAATAAATCTATTTTTTTTGTAATACCCCTAACCCGTATCCATCGCCGAAATAGGGTTACAGAGCATTACCAAAATTTAAAGATTAATTAACAGACAATTCATATAATCTAGCATACATATCAGAAACCAATCAAAATCAATTATATTGTCCCTTATGCGAGCCCTCGAGGCTCAAAATACACATTGGAAATAAGTCGAGATTAAATTGGTTACTCAAAGAATTTTTCAGAAAACATCAAAAACTTTCAAAGGTGCAAGGGGCACATACCCATGTGGCCAGACCGTGTGCAAAAGACATGATCGTGTCTTAAGCCATGTGGTCATTCGAAATTGGGACACACGGTCGTGTCTCAACTCGTGTCCAAATTTGTGAGCTCTCTAACTTGGGTCACATTGCCAAGCCATACGCCCATGTGTTAGGCCGTGTGAGCATTTATTTTGATGCAAATTTAAGTTATAGGGAACACACGGCCGTGTCACCTGACACACTGCTGAGACACACGCTCGTGTCTCTGCCCGTGTGGACAAAAATAGGCTATTTTTCTAGCCATATTTCTCACCCAATTTGTCATCAACCTAAATCAACATTTTTGGACATCAACAAGCCATAACAAAGCATTCAAATCAAGCCAAAATCAATACTTAAACATGTAATACTATCACATACCGACAATATGCCCTTAAGCTCTTTAAATGACAACATAACTCATATCAACCAAATAACCAATTTCACCTACATAACCAAATTTACCAAATATACCAATTCAACCCAACCATCAATATACCTATAAGATTTTCATCATTCAACCATTTCAAACACATATCAAACATGATAAGGCCACTTATATACACATCAAAATTTATCCATCACAAGCCATTCAAATGGCTAGTTCCATCAAAACATTTATATGTCATCAATGGCCAAGTTAACCTATACATGCGACTATAACCAAATTTAATTTACTAATTATACCGAAAAGGCTGATGGATAGTGTGAAGTTACTCCGCCAGCTTCCAACCAAAATGAGCTTCCAAATTACTATTAAATATGGAAAATAACACAGAGTAAGATTTAAGCTTAGTAAGTTCGTATAACAAGGAAATTAACTTACCATTTAATCACATTTAAAGTAAGCATGCTAACATAACCAAACCAATTTGGCCTAAAGCCTAAACACATATCCTCAACATGTCAGCCGTGTAACACTTTCCAGAACCAATAAACATGGATGTACATAATCACTAGGTAAGATTCACATACATGTATCATCCATCTCATATTTCAATATATCATGTACTATCATTTCCATGTAATTCAAGTATATACCCGTAATTGTTCATTTCGAACTCATATTGTTTCATATCAGAACTTTGCCCGTTGAACCATTTAAAATATCATTGGATACAGAAGTGTACAAATTTGTAATCCATTAATTCATGTAATTGTATGCTTATACAAGCATATAAACGGGAAGCTCTCCTGAGCCATATAACGAGAAGCTCATGTGAGCTAAGTAACGGGAAGCTCATACGAATGTATACCAGAAGCTCTTGCGAGCCAAATATCGGGAAGCTCATGAGAGCCAAGTATCAGAAAGCTCAAGAGAGCTAGGGTGTGTCCGTAACACATGCAAGATTACAACCATATCGGGAACCCGAATGACATGTCATTTGTATTCTTTGAATTTCTAAGGTTCAAACGGGACTCGATAATTATCGGATATGTTATCATAATTACACGTGGAAATTTGTACAAATCACACACAACAATATTCAATTTAAAACATTTAAATATACAATTTAGTTACAGGAACTTACCTCGATCAGTATATGTAGATACGAATGCTACTAATTTGATACTTTTTCTTTGCCTCGATATAACTCCGTATTAGGTCTATCTGGATTTATACGAATGAATTTAACTCAATTTAATATAATTCATATTCAATTTAATCCAACACACATCGTTGGTAAAATTACTATTTTCCCCTATACTTTTAATTAATTACAATTTAGTCCCTAAGCTCGAAAAATGAAATTCATACAATTTAATCCTTATTCAAGCCTAGACGATTTTCATACATATCAATAGCAGCCCATGTTTTCCACAAAATTTAGAATTTTTCCATAAGATTTTCATCTTTTCAATTTAGTCCCTAATTGATAATTTCATCAAAATTCTCTTTACAAAAGTTGTTTATCTAACAACAACCTTTCATTTTCTATCATAAAACTTCAAAATTCAACTATACTCATCCAAGGCAAAACCCTATTACTTTAATGATTTTGTAAATTAATCCCCAAGATAGCTAGATTAAGCTATTACGATCCTAGAAACATAAAAATCATTAAAAACGGGATAAGAATACTTACCCAAATGAGCAAAATAAGCTTGCTAAAAACTCAAACTTCCATGGCTAGGGTTTCCATATTTTTGATGAAAGATGATGAGAATAGATAATAATAATTATTTAATTTATTTATCATCATTTTATCATTTAGTTTCCAAAATTAACCTTAATATTTTCTTCAATTTCCATTGATGAATAATCCTACTTATCCACTAATTCCTTTAAATGGTCTATTTGCTATATAAGGACCTCCAATTTTAAATTCCATAGCTATTTGATACTTTAACTATTAGAATTCAATTTTCACACTTTATGCAATTTAGTCCTTTTTATCAAGTTAGGCATGTAAACGGTAAATTTCTTAACGAAATTTTTATATGATATTTCTATCATACTGTAGACCATAAAATAATATTAAAATAAATTTTCTTTCGACCTCAGATTTGTGGTCCCGAAACCACTGTTTCGATTTTACTGAAAACGGGCTGTTACATTTTTATTACCCAAATATTTTATATTTTATTCAATTTAGTTCCTATACTCAAGATAAACATATATTTTGATTTTTATATTTGGATTAAAAATCAGTTTCACATACTTTCATTAGGAACCTTATATTTTCTATTTTTAGCATAATTTCATGAAAAGTTTTACATCTATACAATTTGATCCCAAATGTTACAAAGCTAGCAAACAAGCTTAGATAACTTTACAATTTAGTCATTTTCATATTCTAAGCTCAATATCTATCAATTCCAAGCTTAATTTATTAATTTATCAACAATGACAACTTCCTAAAACTTCAAAAATTGATCAATTTGATACATGGGCTAATTAAATCAAGCTCTCATGATCACAAACCTATAAAAATTACAAGAAAATGACTTAGTTTCCATACCTAATGAATGGTCAAATGTAGAAGGAGAAGTTTGAAGTTTTCTCCAACCCTTAGCTATGGTGGAAGATAGGAAGTGAAAAAGATGATAGCAATTCCACTACCTCAACTATTTATATTCTAATTAGTCATTAGTTAATTTAGTTTAATTACCTTAATCATGTTTAATTAACTTAAACTAGTTGTTAATCACACTTAATGAAAATGGTATCACATCTACTATCTCTCAATCCAAAATGGTTATTAAACCATTTTGGCCCATTTGGTTAATTGTTATATAAGTCTTCAAGCCTTTTCTTAATTAAAACTTTATAGCTATTAGACTTTTACAATTTAGTCTCTGAGTTTTAATTAACTATTTTATCGACTAAATTACTCAACCGTTATTCAATATATTTTTATATTAACTCCATAAATGTTCTTATTTTATATTTATGGACTGGATTTACGAAAATAATATTCTAAAACCGTATTTTCCAATACCACTGAAAATCAAGTCGTTATAGTAGGACTTTCCATTGACAAATCAATACCTTTCTTTTTTATATAAAGAAAAAGTTAACGTCACCTGTAGAACATGTCTCAGATAGTGGTAGTTCCAAGCACAAGGGTGTAAGAAAACATAAATAGGGAAATGGGTATCAGAGAACCAACTTCCTAATGATTGTGAAAATATTTGGTTAGTGTCTTATGACTTGATGGAGAAAGCAACCAAGACATTTGATGTGGCTCTTTATTGGACCTGAAGTTAACTTCAATTTTGCTAAAAACCCACTAGAGTTCGTCGGATAGAGGTCACTTACCTCACCAGGAATTCAAGCAGTGGCTGCTAGGTTCGCTAACTAGGTCGTTGACCAAGACGAAGCTAATAATAATAACATTAATTATTCGAGTAACGAATGTTTCATCAAGACAGAACAATGCACGTCATTGGGAGAAGCTGTGTTGTAGGCGTAGGAGAATAGTGAAATGGGGCGGTAGTCGTTTTTTAGCATTGATACTAAATACCAAGGGATGTTAGATTATGGGTTATACATACCGTGAGTCATCTCTTGTTGAGTGGTAGTGATCAAGTGTATTCTCCACCCCTAATAAGTTCACCACCTATTAATCAATTGAAAGTGCTAAAACAATTTCTTTTATTTTTTGGAAAATTAAATTCATGATATGTAAAAATATATATACATGTGGTAGCACAATCAGCATTTCATGGCGGCACAATCAACATTTTGTTTGTATTTTAATGGATGAGTGACCAAAACAAGAACAATTCTTAAAACAATGCTAAAATTGATTAAAAAAATTGTATAATCAAAACAAAAGCACAATAATTTTAGAGTGATTATCTAGGTAGTTTAGCTTACATTGATTTGATGAATTCTAAATGTTAACTTGTCCATGTGTTGTACTGTAGGAACTAAATAAAGAGTCC
Source organism: Gossypium longicalyx (assembly GCA_025698465.1). Taxonomy (NCBI): domain Eukaryota; kingdom Viridiplantae; phylum Streptophyta; class Magnoliopsida; order Malvales; family Malvaceae; genus Gossypium; species Gossypium longicalyx. The sequence goes on from CM046995.1 coordinate 54,070,785, forward strand.
CTTTTTTAAAAAAAAAAAACATGGCTTGAGGGTGTAAAAAACCTTCAAACTTTTAAAAAAAAAGAAGAAATTAAGCTCCTGCTTTCTTTTTTTTTTTTTTTGCACTAAATTTTGTACTTGAACTGCTAAAATGTATCAAAAAGACCTTTTGATTGTTAACTTTAACGCCTGATCGTTAAAGTTAACTGCACTTAATTTTTTTCAATTAAAGCCACCACGTGTCACAACTATGACGTGACATGTGGCGAAAAATAATAATAAAATAAAAATTAATAAAAATTATAAAAATTATTAAATTTTAATAAAAAATTTAAAAATTAGAAAAAATTAGAAAAAAATTTATAAAAATCATAAAAAATTTATAAAATATATAGAAATATAGAAAAAAATTATAAAATTTATAAATGTTAAGTATGACTCCTATTTCAGTCAAATTTGAGAAATAATCTTTTAGTTAAGCTCTGTTTATTTGTTTCAATCAAACACTGATTAGTTTAGATTATTTTATTATTATTTGACCTATGAATTTAGCCTATAAATAGGCTCTTTTACAACCTTAGAAAATATACCCATTAGATATTAGAACTCATAACATATTTAGAGAATTTTGTGTTTATGTTTTGAGGGTTCTTTATTTTTGGGTTTTCGGGGTTTAGTTTTTATCTCCATCTTTTGTACTCTTCGTTCTTTTTCCATTATAGTAAAATTATCTTTGCCCGTGGTTTTTTATCCTCATTGAAGGGATTTTTCCATATTAAATTTGTGTGTTCAATTTCTCAATTTATTCCGCTATTTTTTTACTTGTTGCTTAATCGGGTTGATCCTAACAATAAAGTCGTAAAAATTATAAAAAAAAGTAAATAAATATAAAATTCGTAAAAAGAATATAGAAATTTTCCCATTATCGTGTCTCTCCAATATGCCCAAGTCGGTCATAATCAACCTAATGTTTCCTTGGTTTTGCTTACCTTTCTCCTCCTACTTGCATTCAATCTTTTCTTGTTGGCTTTGTTTATCAAACCAATTTTTACCCAAACTTTAGAAATATTAGAAAAAATGGGTGTCCTTGTAGCTATTGGTGCATTTTGTCATGCCATAGCATGCACCATTTGATTCCTTGTAATGCTTCCTTGTCAATGTTAGTAATAATGTGCAGTGTATTTGTGTATCCAAAAAGTATATGATTTAATATGTTTGTAATGATCTATAGTGAGTATGTATGTATATTTGTATGTATGCATGCATGTATGCACGTACATACATATGTATGTATGTAACACTCCCTGAAGCAACTCCCACAGCAATTTTGATGCAAAAATTTTTATCAGCGTTTATCAATTCATTCACTGGTATAGCTTTTTCCTCTATTTAATTTTATAATTTTTTATAATATTTTTTTAAAATTTTATACTTTTACTATTTTATAAAAAAGTTATAATTTTTCCTATATCACTATATATCTTTATAATTTTTTTACAATTTTTTATAAATTCTTTACTATTTTATAACTTTTGTGATTTTTATAATTTTTTCTATTTTTAATAAATTTTAAATATTTTTCTATAAATTTTTTATAACTTGTATTGATTTTTAATTTTTATCATTTTTCACCACATGCCATGTCATATTACAACACGTGATAGTTTTAATTGAAAAAATTAAGGACTACTAACTTTAACAATTAATGGATAAAGTTAATAATAAATTATTTTTTTGATATAATTTAATAGTTGAGTAAAAAAAATTAATTATTTTTGTTGAAAAAGTTGAAGGAGTTTTTACATTGCTAAGTCAGAATAAATAAATAAAAAAAGAGGCTAGGGGCAGAGAATAGGGATGCTTTAAAAGTAAAGAGGGTAAAGTTGGAAAATAAATATAAATAGCCTTTATACCCCACCCTATAATTTCTTCCTCTGCACATGGTTTAGACTTGGGTAAATTAAGAGAATGATACTCTGGGATATTCTACTCACTAGGGAATTAATAGTCTTTTCCATGCGCTAAGTCAAAACTAGGTATTTAATTAATGATTACATATCTCTCCTAACTTTAATTTTATATAATGTATTTTTTTTAATTATAAAAATTACTCAAAATTTAACAATTATACACCAATAATAATACATTATCAAGAAAATTAAATCCATATGATATATCTAGTTTATAGTGTTAATACAATATAAAGGAAGTTTTTGTTTGTCTCATCAACCCATGTGGTTGACTGCTTGGTGTTCAAATTTTTTGTAAACACCTTTCACATTTTCAATGATAAAATTTAAAAAAAAAAAAAAAAAAAAGGAATGCTGCATGTCACTCAAAATTTTATGAAATCTACAAATTACCTTTTTATATAAAAGGAATTACGTGGATTCTTCGCTAATACTTAGACTATTAAATTTTACAAGTAAGATTAACGTAATGACACATTTCAAATGAGTTAATTACATTTTTCATACATTATTTTGATTTATGTAAAAATGCCTCATTTCTAGACTGAGTTTTAACTTGTGATAAGTGTTAAAACTAATATATTTTAATATCATTCTTAATGTGTTTTTAAGTAATTATTCGATGTTAATGATAAATTTTTTGCTCATAATTCTTTAAATTTATATTTTTATACTTAAGATAGTATTTGTGAGCGAAAAACAAGCAAAAATCAAAAAATCGGAGCAAGGTATAGGAGCCACATGGGTTGGCCCCTGCCATACGGCCAGGACACACGATTGTGTGTGTTACACAGGCTGCCACACGACCATGGACAGACCGTGTCGATTTCATGAATTGACACTCTGAACTGCAGGAAAACATGATTTTTAGGATTTTCGGGATTTTAAGACGTATATATGACAATAACAAGAAGATAGAAGTGAGCTGTCATAGAATATTTAAGAAAATAACTCGAAAAATACCATTAAAGCCAATTCTGAAGCAGATTTTCATCAATATTGAATACTCTTAGTTGATTTCTTAGAAAGCCATCATGAGTTTCTTTGTTTCTTGTGGTTATATTGTATCTTGGATGTTTCTATTTTCAAGTATGAACTAATTTTCTAAATACCAAAGGGAGATGAACCCTATGATAAATTATGTCGTTTGATTTCTATTTTACGCAATAAATACTTAGATATTGTTCTCAATTTTGTGCGCTTAATTCTTGGTTTAGTATCTCTACACTATTGATCCATATTTGATGTGCTTAAATTAGGGGAGGAATAGACCCAGTTTAGGAGTAGATCTTGCATAATTGAGTGGAATTGCATGTAATCCTAGAAATAGGACAACATAAATCTACCGGATTAGAGTCAAATCTAATTGGAGAATTCATAGCTCGAGTTAATGCGATAATAAGGGTTTTAATTAGACATAAATTTCAATTAATCAACCTAAAGTCAGTTGCTCTTACTCTCAAAAGAGATATTAACATAATTTAGAGATTTCTACGAATCAAGATCCTAAGTAAAAAAAATTGCGTAATTTAGATTGATAGTAACAAATGAAATCTAGGTAAATTCTTTCACGAGTATTGTTTCGCATATTGATTATTATTCGAATATTTTCCTGATTTGTTTTTTGTTGTGTTCTTTTTTAATTAATTTAGTTAATTTTTGTTTTTAATCAATCACTCGAATTTATCGGTTACATAATAAAAAAAACGATAATTACTAGTACTTTTAGTCTTCGAGGGAACAATATCTGTGCTCACCTTAGCTATCCTATTAATTAATAGGTATACTTACCTTAATCAAATTTTTATTTAGTTTACTAAGCATCAACTTGATACAAATTTTTTTTTGAAAACTTGTTTAGATTTAATTCTTAGGTAGGTTTCTTTTTTCTCACAAATTTATTTTAATTTGATTTATAATTATAATTCTAAGGGTTTGGTTCAATCTTTAACACTATGTTTAGGTAAATAAATGTAAAGAAAAGGAATGGAAAGAAAAAGAAAAGAAGAGGAAAGGAAATGAGATATATTTATTTTGTTTAGATAGTTAAAATTCATAAAGTAAATGGCTTTTTATTATCTTTGTTTGATTAAACCATAGAAAGTTAAGAAAAATTTATTTATAATATTTTTTCAATTATAATATTTTTATAAATTAACTTACATAAAATGTTAACAAGAAAGAATATTTAAGCCCAGAGTGGTCCCTTACTACTAAAGTGGGGACACCTTTATCTCGCAAGCTCTTTACTGCTCCATGGGGCACTACAGGAAAATAGGGCTTTAGCGGCGTTTTTAGCGGCATTTTATCAAAAAACGCCGCAAAAATTTTAAAATACAGAGCAATATCGGCGTTTTACAGAAAACGCCGCTAAAAACAGAGCAACAGCGGCGTTTTTTACTAAAAACGCCGCTAAAAACCAGAGTATTAGCGGCGCTTTAGGTAAAACGCCGCAAAAACCAGAGCATTAGCGGCGCTTTAGGTAAAACGCCGCTAAAAACCAGAGCATTAGCGGCGCTTTAGGTAAAACGCCGCTAAAAACCAGAGCATTAGCGGCGCTTTTGGTAAAATGCCGCTAAAAACCAGAGCATTAGCGGCGCTTTTGGTAAAACGCCGCTAAAAGTCATATAACCCCTAAACCCCAAAAAAATCATAAACACTAATCTATAACCCCTAAAATAATAATTATTAAAATTTATGGTTATACAATATATTAAATATTTTCTTATATAATCGTAAAAGAGATAGTATTGAATTTAAAATATTGAATTAATTATCATTATAATTTAAGGTTTATGATTTAAGATATATGGTTTAGGGTTTAAACAGGTTTATGAGTTAACTATGGTTCAAGATATACAGTTTAGGGTTTAAGGTTTAGGAGTTAACTAGTATTTGAAGGTTTATGATGAATTATGGGTTTAGGGATTATGATTTAGGGTTTAAGAGTTAGGGTTGAAGTTTACAATGGGACAATTATTAACTTCTTAAGAGATAATTTCCTTTCCAGATTCTCACCTGGGATGCTATTAAGAAAGGGTGATTTTGATTGTGGCAAGCTTAAATATTAATTAGCATTTGTTGAACTATGTATAATTTCCAAGTTTATATAACATAGAAATATCTTACAGAGTGGACATTATAACTAGAGCGTTCCAATAGAGAAATTGTTTTATTAAATTTTATTAATAGTTTTTTGTTTATACTATTTTAATATATATCTATACTGACTAATTAAAATATATATATTTATTTATACGAACGAAAATCCTCTGCACTCATTTGTGTCTCCACATTTTTTTAATTGTAACTCATTTTCTTTTTATAAAACAGTGAATTTTCCTTTATTCGTAAATCAATCTTCTTATTAAAAAGTTGCAACTCTTTTTTTGTTTTTAAATAAGTGTTGTTTTAGTTCCAACTTGTTTTATAGAGTGTTTTTTTATTCTTTTAAGGTTGATGGTTTATGTTTTATGATTTAGGGTTTGAAGACTATAATTAAGGGTTTAAGGTTTAGATAATCTCTTATATATTAAATAAAAAGCTTAAAAATTTAATATTTAATATTTTAGTCCATATTTCAATTAAAAAGTTCAATATTCAAAATTTAAAAAAATCCAAAAAAAGATAATCTCAGCACAAAAATTTTGAAAGAAAAAATAGAAAAAAATATGTTAAAAATGAAAAAAAAATCAAAATTGAGCAATAGTGGCGTTTTTGGGTAAAACGCCACAAAAAATTGAACTATAGTGCGTAAGAAATTGAGTTATAGTGGCATTTTTGGTAAAAACGCCATAAAATACCATTATTTTTTATCCCTTTTTCAAAATCCCGCTCACAATTTTTTGGTTACCCGCTTCTCATCTTCTTCTCATTTACTTTTACTCTCAAAATTTGCCCCCAAATATCCCAAGTGTACCCAACTCTTTCATTTACCTCCGTTTGTTCTCTAAAAACTCAAGCATTCCAATTTCTTTCTCCTTCATTAAGCCAACACCAAATTCAACCCAAAAGCAAAAATAGCCGTGGCAGTAAAAAATTCAACCTCTGCTCATGTCAAACGCTCTTGGAAAAAAGCTGCTGCTTCATCTTCTTTAATCCCCAAATTCATGAAAAACCCCAAAACAACAATGACGTTGGCTTTACTCATCATTGACTCCTCCTCGTCTCCTTCATCATCGCTACGCCACGCCCCTTGTAAGATAACCAAAATCCCATCTTCACTGTTTTTTTTTTTCTTTCCCGCATAATTGAACTCACGGTGACTTCTCACAGATTTTAATTTTCAAATACGAAGATAGATTGCGGCGCTTACACGTCTCAGGTGTGGTACTTTTTTTTCTATACTAATCAAGCTAATTTACTTCATGGGTTAATTCGGCTATTCGTTTTTATTTGATGGGATAATGTGGAATTAGTGTTTATTAAGATGACAGGTAAGTGGGTTTCTTGGAGGAGAAAGGGATTATAAGAACTTGAAAGGAGACACTGGACCGCTTGTTTACCCAGCTGGTTTCCTTTATGTTTATTCTGCTATTCAGTATGTTACTGGAGGATAAGTTTTTCCAGCTCAGGTGATCTTAGTGCTTAGTCAAATGATGATGAAATTGTGAAATCTGTTTCTTTTATTGTAAAGCCTCCTGTGACTGATTGTTATCTTAAAATATTTGATGTTACTGTGCTAGGACAGAGTGCTAAGAAAGAATTTGAAGCAACATATTTCATAGGACATATGCAATTTTAGGAAGCTCTTTAGTATTATTTATTATAGTGTATAATTTTCTTAGACATATGGCATCTGCTGAAGAAGGTTGTCAATCATCCCCAGCCGTTTGTAGGTCAAAAATCAAATGAAACATTAATTTCAAGAATGTCAATGTCTCTAATTTTACCTTTGTGCCTCTATTTATTTTTCATTTTCATTATCTTTACTGTTGTATTGTAATGTCATGTGTGTTTCCAGCAATTTGAAACTCTTCTAGTTGTAAGAAACAAGCAAGTCCTTGATAGTCCTATCCAATCTCAACCTGTAATAGAAACATTACCATTTGTATAGCATCTTGCATGGAGCCATAGAAGCATTCTCGGTGAAGCATAAATTTTTCATTTTTCTTGCAAATGCATAATGTTGGAACGTTTACAATGTCATTGGAGATCCGGTTTGTCAATTCTAAAGTTAAACAAGCATTGAAAAAATTGATTCCTCATGTGTTGATTAATGTTGTAGTCTACTGATCTAAGCATGAATTCGTGTAGTTCTTGATAAACTTCCTTTTCTATTACCCTCTTCATATATATATATATATAATATTATCGAGTTTTTCGGGTAGTGCATGCTCCTTTATTTCTTCGTCACTTTGCATCCGATAGAAGACACATGAAAGATTCTGGAAGGGAAGCTGGACTATTCAACCTCCTCCTTATGAACCCATAGTTGCTTTGAAGGTACATGCTATCAACTATAAACCAAAAGTATTAGTATCGATTACTCATCCGCTCCATTTCCAGTGGGTTAATGCTGTAAAATTTTAAGATTCAGAACTTTCGCATAATATCTATCTCTGTCTTAGAGCTTGTAGAAGATTAATATGTCTGAGAGTAATCAGTTTTGTCACCCAAGCTGAATCTTGAAGAGTTTGTTTAGGCATTGCATCTGTTGTACTTTTCTTCATTTTTTGCCGTTAGGCTCCTTGTTTATCTGCATTTTTTTTCTCTTGTTGTTCTGATATTTGTGAATCCCTTTTCTTTGTTAATGTTTCTTACTCTGTATTTCGTTGTCTTGGTTTTCTATATTATCCTTTACTGTTCTTAAAACGTCTTTGCAGCTTCCGTGGTGGGCTATTATCCTGCTTTGTCTTTCAAAAAAAGCATGAGTTTTGAAGTAGTATTCAGTGGATTTGAGATCTAATACAAAATTTTGGGTTTTTTTTCCTTTCAAAATGTTCTTATTTTTTATTGGGGGTGATGTATAGGTACTGAAGTAGCACTAAGGAAGAAGGTTGCAGCAGCTTCTGCTTAAAAGGCAAATTGTAATGGTATGAGGTTTTGTTTTGGATGAAGCCATGTTTATAAGGAAACATTTTGTGATGAATAGTGAAATTATGTTCCATTGGATGCTTTAGTTGTTATTTAGTTTTTATTTGAATGTAGCTGTCTTAAATTTTGAACAATTATTGGAGCTAATGTTTGACCATTAATTTCTTCATTGTCTTTTTTTTCTTTAACTTGATTAATTTTTTTGTTTCGTTTAAGATGCCCTTAAATCAAAGGATCAGAAACGGGTTCATGATTTCATTTTAGATATAAGGTAATGCAAGTTCAGATTTTTGATCCTTTTTCTCATTTATTCTTCTAAATTTGTAAAATAATATTCTGATTTGAATATTATAGTTATTGTATTTTAGGTGAAACTATGTGTTTGAATTGGATTACTTATCAACTTGGGAGCATAATTTTATTAGGCAAAAACTATGGGTGAAAGATAATTACCTTAGTTGATTTGTAGACTTGTGGATTATTACCTCTTTGAATATTGGTGCAAATTTGTTTCTAGTGCTAATATTTAAAAGAATCCTGCAGCTGTTTTTGCTACTATGGGTGTTCTGGTTTCAATTTATTGGATGTTGATTAGTTTCTAGATTTGAATTCTGGGTATGTTCAGTTTTTAAGCTTAGATCAATTTTGGACCCTAGTATTTATACTTTTTGTTTCTTATGTCAGCTAAGAAGCTTTGAGTATTGACCTTGAAGGGTATCATTCCAAATTCTAATTTCGTGTTTTTGTTAAAAATGGAGATGAATGAGAATTTGCTACCTTTAATTTTACAGTTTGCTTGCATGAATGTTTAGCCTACCTATTCTTTTGAAATTTTATTCTAAGCTGAATAAGAAGATGTAACAATTGTGTCTAGGGAAATAATAGAAAGTTGGTTGTTTCAAGTGTACTTTTGTTCTTAATAGCAAATTTTGTTTCAAACTGAGTGATTATGTTGGGGTTAACAACGCAGTGGGAAAAATGAACTAATCTCTATGGAACTTTTCTTCTACTACAAGATGATGGCCAAGTTGATCGTTTGAAATTGGGACGAATTGTCTTCTGTGATGCCTCTGATTGTGAGGAGTGGAAAGTTAGAATCTCTGATTGTGTATTTGATTGGTGGTTAAATAGGTGATTATCGAGTTAATTTGTCTTTTATAAAAGACCTTTCAATTTTCAATGTTGTTTAGGTTCGCAAACAAGATGCTGTATTTGGACTTGCTGTTAGTAAAAGACTTGCTGTATTTTATTTATATTTTATATTTAATCTAATTTTTATTATTTATTTTAGTTTTGATTCTATATTTTTATTTTTATTTTAATATTTAATAACTTGAGTTCTAACTTTTGAATTTTAATTGTGTTATTAATTTATTATTTTAAATTCTAAATTTGAATTCATCAAATTTTATATTTAGTTTTAAAGTTAAAATTTTCATAGAAAATTTAATTTGATAATGAATTATAATAGAAAATTTTTATATTTATATCATGGATATTATTCTCCTTAATATTTTGATAATGAATTTTAATTTTTCATGACCTTCATAATATTTTATAATTTTTTTTAAAATTTCATGACCTTTAGCGGCGTTTGTGGGAAAAGCGCCGCTAAAGTCCATGACCTTTAGCGGCGTTTGTGGGAAAAGCGCCGCTAAAGGCCATGACCTTTAGCGGCGTTTTTTTAAAATAAACGCCGCAAACTTTTGTGGCGCCATCTATAGAGGCGTTTTTTGTGGCGCTTGTAAAAGCGCCGTGAAGAGTTTTAGCGGCGCCTAAAGGCATGACCTTTAGCGGCGTTTTTTTAAAATAAACGCCGTAAACTTTTGTGGCGCCATCTATAGAGGCGTTTTTTGTGGCGCTTGTAAAAGCGCCGTAAAGAGTTTTAGCAGCGCCTAAAAGCGCCGTAAAGAGTTTTAGCGGCGCCTAAAAGCGCCGCTAAAGGCCTAAAAAAACGCCGCTAAAAGTCAGTTTTGCTGTAGTGGGGCTACCTAAAAATGATATTTTGTATCTTAAAGGAAACATTACTTTCGTCTCTCCAACTTTTTACCTAAATTGGGATAATTAAAAACTATAAGTAACTCAAAGAAAAGTAAAAGATATTCAACTTTCTTTACTCTCTTTGCCTACTTTCCTTCCCTTGTTTTTATTCAATCCAAACTATGTATATGGTGGGAGGGCTTGTGTAACACCCCTAACCCGCATTCATCGCCGAAATAGAGTTTCAGAGCATTACCGATCAAATAGTTATAATTTCAAAACACAATCAAACGCATCCAAAACATGTCATAACAATCATCCTAGGTGCCTAACCAATGTACCCTCATAGGTACCACAATTATATCAATAAAACATATCAATAGAACATCATTCAAATCCAACTTGTAAACATGCCAAATTCAATGTATTTTACCTAAATCATGTTCATTTTAGCATTAACTTAAAATATGTCATAATATGACCTCAAACATAAACACATATTATATGTATACAACCAACCAATATTAAACTTATAATCTCATTTACTTTACAATCAAACCACAAAATAATTATTATTTAGACACCCTAGGTACATACCGACACAAAAGGATAAAACATCACCACTTTTGTGTTCGGGACTGTTGTTGGATGTTGAATCGACGATCAAAATTTAGTGTCAAACCTGCACACTGAAAACAAAACCGTACGCTAAGTAAAACTCAGTGGTATTTCTATAATCCGAATATAAAAAAATATGAAATCGTAAATATACAATCTAAATATTTCAATAACCATATCACACTTTATTTGTTTCACAATATCTCAATTCTCATATTCGCTATATAAATAGCTTTTCACAATATAATACACATATCATTTAAACAATAATTTTGTTCATTCCATATCCAATTCATGAATACACAATTCATGTGTCTCAATCCATATTTCAATTCATTGTCCCATTTTCATTTCACATACAATATCATCTAAAATCAATCATAATGCAATTTCAATTAATTACCCTTATTAACACGACTCGGACTCGGACGGATACACAAATCCAACTAAACACATCAATTTGGCACCCAGTGCATCATTGGATAATTTGAAATAATAATTTGACACCCAATGTCTCATCGGCTAAACCGAAGTAAATTGGCACCCAGTGCCTCATTGAATATATCCGAAGTAATAATTTGACACCTAGTGTCTCATCGACTTGAAGTCGAAGAAATCCCTGAACTCTTCCAATCTTATGGCACGTCATCTATATCCAACTCAGCTCAATACAGTTAATAGGGTTTCAATTCTCTTTTCAAATATAACCAATATTCAATTCAATTCAAATAATCAATATATTCAATATATATATATATACCAATTCAATCAATATAAATTTAATAAATTCATCACATACTAAATCAATCCATTTCAATTGCAAGACACAATAATTGTCACCTCAACACTTACCATATACATTAAATCAAATTATGACAATTAACAATTAAATTCGAATTATACAAATAAAAACCGGAAATTCCGAGCTATTCCTCGTCGACTTTATCTTTTTCCTATTTAGTCGAGGGTTCCGGTACGACATTAGCTACGGAATTAAAACAATTAAAATTCATCAATACAACACAATTCAATCTCATATTTAATATTTTAAATTTTTACTCAATATTTACTTAAATTTCAATTTAGTCCCTAAATTGAGACTAACTTTATTTCTTTACAATTAATCCTATATTTTCATACAAATTCTACATTAAACTAAATTTAACTCCCTAATTTCACTTAAATCCCTAAATTTTGAATTTTTACAATGTAGTCCCTATTACCCAAAATTTACAATTTATTCTACAATTCAATCCTTTTTCATTTCTAACTTAAAAATCTATAAATTTAATCCCTAATACTAAAATTATTCAACATAGACAACACTTAAAAACTCAATAATTTCTAAAACTTTGACATGGGTCGGGTAGTATTTAATACTGGGATTCCAAAAACATAAAAATTATAAAAAAAAATGGACTAAATTAACTAACCAATTAAGCTTGAAACTTTGAAACCCTAATTTTTCCTTCTTTCTTTTTTTTCTCCCTGTTTCATTTAGCTTTCTTTGTTTCTTTCCTTCTTTTTCTATTTCTTTTTTCTTTTTATTTATTTATTATAATAATATAATATATTATTATATAATAATATAATATATTTACTTAAATGTTTATTTTATAATATATATAATAAATTTTCACATGTTTTAAGTTTTATGTTACCTCATTTAATGTCAATGGCATAATTGCTTCTTTAATCCCTTTAATTTTTCTTTAATTTATAATTCAACTTTCACCCTTTATGCAATTTAGTCTTTTTACCTAATTACTCTTAATTCATGCAAATTCACCTAAACAAAACCTAATTAACCACACAACTAACTTAATAAATATTTCTAATAAATATTTACTAGTCTAATTTACGAAAACAGAGTCTCAAAAATATATTTCCTGGCACCCGTGACTATCAGGTTGTTACTGCTTGACCCATTTTTTTTCCAAATTTATTTTCCTTTTTAAAATTTTCTAGTTTTGTAAATTTATATATGAATTACAATGTTTTTTAAACCAGACCTTTGATTGAATTAATCAGACTACCAGTTATTGGTTCGACCGGTTTAAAGTAGATGATTATTAAAAAAAATTAAAAAATAAAAACTAGTTCAACAAGTTTTTTAACCCGATTCAATTATTTTGTACCAATTTACAAATCAATCGATTTTATACTTTTAATCAATTTGATTCTAACCAATTGGATTAGCTTTGATGTATTTATTCATGTTAATCTTATTTAAAATTATTTATTTAGATATTTTTAAATTTTATACTGCTTTATTTGATAGGTTTAATATGCATATTGATATTGTTTATGTATTGAAAAAGAAAATATTGAAACATGAATAAGTGACATCATCTATTTTGATAGGTTGGAAATATAATATTACATTTTGTTGGATTTTATTAGACTACTTTACCTACAAAGGCCGCCCATTTCTAAATATATTTATGGAGATGGGCCAATTTCTGTATTATTTATCGAAAAGGGCCGGTTTTGGCAAAACACGTCCACGTAAGAGAGTTTTAGGGTGAAATTTCAGCAAAACGTGCCCCAGGGGGAGTGATTCTGCCATGTCAGCACAAAGCACGCTGACGTAGACGGGCTTTGCTGACGTGGCAAAATCGCTCCCCCAGGGGCACGTTTTGCTCTGCGTTTTTTTCTAGGTTAGGGCTTTTTGGATGTTTAGTCCCTATGACTTTTTGGTTTAGGGTTTTTACGATTTTTAAGGTTAGGGTTTTGTTAAAATAATTTAGAGTTTTTGGTTTTAGGAATTTTAAAAAATAAATCAGGATTTAGTGTTGTTTTTTAAAAATTAATTAAATTAGGGTTTAGGGGTTTAAAATAAATAAATTAAACTAGGGTTTAGTATTTTTAAGAAAATTAATTAAATTAGGGTTTAGTTTTAAAAAAAATAATATTGTGTTTAGGTTTAGGGTTTAGAGAAAATTATATTGACAATAAGGATTTTGTTTTTTTTTTCTACAGAAGTTCCTGAAAAAATAATTTTGAGAATACGGTTCTAAACAAATAGTGTAAAAAACGCTTCAAGCAGGATGCACTATCAGTAAAAATACTAAAAAAAGCTCCCAAGTGGATTTTTTTTCTACAATAGTTCCTAAAAAAATAATTTTAAGAAGACGTTTCTGAACAAATAGTGTCAGAAACGCTTCAAGCATGATGCACTATCAACAAAATTACTGAAAAAAGCTCCCACGTAGAGCTCTTTTTTTTATAGTAGTTCCTGAAAAAATAATTTTGAGAAGACGGTTCTAAAAAAAGAGTGTCAAAAACGCTTCAAGCATGATGCACTGTCAGGAAAATTGATGAAAAAAGCTCCCATATCGACGCTCTTTTTCTACAGTAGTTCCTGAAAAAATAATTTTGAGAAGACAGTTCTGAACAAATAGTGTCAAAAACGCTTTAAGCAGGATGCACTATTAGCAAAATTGATGAAAAATGCTCCCATATTGACGCTTTTTTTCTACAATAGTTCATGTTTGGCCTTAAGCTATAAATGAGCCAAATTTCATTCTCAGGTTGCATAAGTTACAGCAAGAAAAATTAGAGAGGCTAAGCAGAAAAGAAATTAAAGATGAGTGAACATATTAGTGCTGCTATTTACTATGATGGTAAGGTCCGTGATACTAAGAACGGCGTTGTTTTTTTATCGGAGAACACAACCCGACTAGTTTTTAACTAGACTATAGATTTGATAGAATTTCGTAAAAGAATTAGGTGCAAAATCTTCAGAATGACGCCAATAAGGGTTTCTTCTATTAAGCATTGATTTTGTACTTCGATTGATCCTGTGACATATGACTCATTTGATATCAAAGGTGGTTGTAACTTTGAGGCGATAGTGCAGACTCATCTGGCTAGTGTATCATCCTATCTTGAGTTACATGTACAATTTTCATCACCAAATGAAACATTTGTGACTTCAATATTTATTGCTGTTCAAGAGGAATACACGACCCCTACCCGACACTTTGTTAGTAGGAGGCAAAACATGGAAGCGCCCGTGTTTGGTGGCAGTATGGAATACACAACTCCTACACGACACTCGGTTAATGGATAAGACATGCACATCGGTGGGTCGATGTTCGATGCTGGAAATATGTATTGAGGAATGACATTGACTTCTAGTGGTTGGTAGTCTACATCTGATTGGAGACATTACGAAATGTTCACAAGAAGGGATGATGTACTCCCTATGGCGTTCACTGACAAGGGGATCTCGTACATTGCATATAATGGTTGGTTGGATTATAAGTCTGATGTGGATCCACCTCGAGAGCTCGACTTCGATGGTGCAGAAGTTGCATTATTTTCTAAGTTGGAGTCTGTTCCATCCGAATCTGAAGACGTTGAAGGGGGTTCAAATGAAGAAGAAGAAGATTTGTGATTCGAGGCTTACTCCCCTCCATATGTATAATGTCGATATGTTGGCAGACGATGCGTTGAAGTTTCCAGATCTACCATATAGAAGGCTTGATCGTACAAGTTCGTAATTGGATTCGGGTGAATTAGAAGTTGATAAGGAGTTTTTCAATAAGGATAGTTTTCCTAGTGCATTGAAACAACATAGCATCAATCACGGGGTTAATTACAATGTGGTTAAATCCAAATTCAAAAAGTTCGAGGCCAAGTGTATAGTGCAAGACGGTACATGTTTATGAAAAATCATGACTTCTTTTAGGAAAAAGATAGACTTGTGGGAGATAAAAAAGTACAAAGGTCCACATACCTATATTGTCGGTACAGTATCAGTGTGTGTTTAAGGTTTTTTGAATAATAATGTTATTACTTAATGTTGCATTATTTAATGTACTTCATTGACAGGTGTTTCACAAAATCATCCCAAGATGGATTCAGGTATGATAGCTAGCTTAATACTACCGATGTTGAAGGCAGATCTCAAGACTTCTGTGTCGGTCTTAATTGCCAATATTCGTAGCCAATTGAGGTACACGCCCTCTTACCGCAATGCTTGGATAGCTAAGCAGAAGGCGTTGAAAAAAATACATAGTAGGTGTGATGCTTCATATAATGATGTGTGGCAGTGGTGCCAGGTGCTGGAGGGGTACGTCTTAGGTTGCATAACAAACCATGAAACGATCCCTGCGTACTGCAACGACTGATTGCTCCGTGGACACCAAGTGTTCAAACGTCTGTTCTAGAGCTTTAAGCAATGGGCCCAGTGATTGGTGGGTGTTGTTGATGAGCTCCTATCGTCATCCATTCTCTTTAGATTTAAAGGGCTCTGTCGTTTCCTTTTAATTCAGATTTGTCGATGCCTCTGCTCTTCCAACAACAAATATGGCTTACCATGGATCCTAAATCATGGCATGTAATCCGGCGCGCACGCTAACTCTGGAACGATGATCGGTTCGCAGGTAGGTATAATTCGTATTTGTTTGCCGTAAGTCGGTTTTGTGCTCTTTATCGAGCACCTCAGGTGCCTCGGGAATTAGTTTTTAGAATTCAAATTGCCATAATACTCTATTCGTCTGGTGTATCTCGACAGTAGCATAGTTGACCAATGAGACCTTAACATGCCAAATGTTTGGATTTTGAAAGAGTTCATCCGAATTTACTGCCCGAATTACCGGATACTCGTATGATGTCCATTGAAACTTTATGAACATGATAAAAATATTAGTTATATACATAATACTAAATACTAAATATGAAACGATTATTTTATGTATATATATTATTTAATACTTACTTGCGCTTTCGACCGTTGGTCTAATAGAAGCCGTATATCTTTAAAAGTGGTAGGTATTCCAACATAACTCGTCGGATGGTTCCACCTAATTAAATAAATTTTTAGCATACAATTTTATTTTAAATCCATGTAATAATTGTAAAATCAAATAAAAATTTTACCTCATTATGATTGGGAATGTATATGGGTGGTTCACTCGAAGACATAAAAATGGAAAGTAAAACCGAGTCCATGATTGTAATAGTGATAGGCAACCTCCGATTTTGACTTTATTTGGTGGCTTTGCCCTGTACATCTCTAGATACAATGTTCCCAACATGACAGACCCCTAACTAAATTCCCCAGCTGCTCTAAAATCAACGAGTTTTAGTAGCCACCTCAGATGTATGAGGTTTTATGACAAGTTCGACATAAAATAACCTCCAATCATCTTAAGGATGTATACCCGAGCATATCGTATTCTTTCTACTTCAGTCGAATCATTCCCCGATTCTGGGAATGTGTCTCGTAACCAACTCATCTCGATCCGACCTCCGTAAATATTATTCAGAATCGTATCCAAAATATCGTAGCATATGACTCCCAAATCACCAGATTGAACGGACCTGGTGAGTGCGGATCTATCCATCGATAATCCTAATTGTAACTGCACATCCTCCAAAGTGATAGTACACTCTCTGTATGGAAGATGAAATTTGTGCGTCTCGGGTCTCCACCTCTCTATTAATGCGCTGATGAGTTTCGAGTCCAACTTCCACCCCCGACCTATAGTGGCCACGTACCAAAAACCCGTTTCCCTCAAATAATTTTCTATCAATAGTGATGGAGGACCAGACATATTACGAATATAAAATTGTAACACCTGATCTACAGACTGTTGTAAAAAAATTATAAATTACAAATTAATTAAAATTACATAAATGAAAAAGTATTAAATAATATTCAAAAATTAAAATTAACCATTACTATTTTCATTTGTTCGACAGAGATATGTTTATGATCAAAACGAATTAATTCCCCAATTATTGCTAACACGATCAAATATTTTTAAAATTATAAAAAAATAATACTAATTTAGAAAAAAATTAAAAGGAAAAAATTAATTAAAGAGAGCTTTGAGAAATTTAAGGAGAAATTTGAGAGCTTTGAGAAATTTAGAGAGAAATTTCAGAGTTTTTTTGTCAAATTTTGAAGAAATATTGTGTGAAATAATGGGAGGGAGTTTTATACTCTCTTTTTTTACCGTTAAACCCCCCAACGGTCAAAAAATAAAATAGTCGTTAGGGAAAAAAACAAGAGCAAAACATGCTTCTGGAGGAGCAATTTTTCCACGTCAACAAAGCGTATCCACGTTAGCTCGTTTTGTGCTGACATGGAAAAATTGCTCCCTTAGAGGAGCGTTGTAACGCCTCAAATTTCTGTAGTTTCGGCTTTTGTAAGTGTTGGGCTTGGAAGTGTCTGAATCTGTGTTCCGAGTTATTTTTGGTTTAAATATATGTGGGTTAAGTGATAATGCGCTCTAGGGTGTGTTTGGGAGGTCCCAAGTTCAAGCTTTAACTTGGGCTAAATTTTGGTTTTTGTTGAATAAAGCCTGACTAGAGGACGGTGGGCCTATAATAAATTATGGGTAAAAACTTAGCAGAATGGGCCTGCTGGTCTAGTGGTTAAGTGGCAAGAGAATACACTTAGGGTCAGAGGTTCGATTCCCTGCAGTGGCGATGAGATTATTTTTGCTGCAAGTTGCAATTAAGAGTTGGGCTTTATCAGAAATCTGAGTTAGGTCGTAGGCAAAATTAGGGCTATTCCCTCTTTTTTAATAAAATTTTTCTTTCTCTGCCATTTCTTTTTCCCATTTTCCCTTGCTGCCGAAAATCTCCTTCTCTTTTTCCACTCTCCTCCGTTTTTCTTCTTTTTCCGATAAGCTTAGGCGTATTGCTAACGGTTCTTTCGTTTCCGTAAGTATCGCTTTAATGAAGTTACGTGATTTCCTTTAGAGATTGTTTAAGAGGGATTTTGGTTGCTGTTTAGTGAATATCCAAGGCTCTGTAGATCAATAATCAATTCTAAACAGCAAGGAAACACCGTTCTTTGTCGAAGATAAGTAGATCTCAGGTTTTGAGATTTGTTCGTTCTTATCTAAGTCGATGTAAGTGACTGGCTTGGGCTCGGTATTGTCAATCTTAGGCTTTGGGGTGCTCGTGGTTAGATTAGCAGCGAAAACGAACCAGGCGTGTACTTCAATCGCATAGAAAACGAGTTTCGACGAAAGCCGAAAAGTAGCCTTTCGACGCCACACGGGCGTTTGGTAGCCTGCGTCGCGAGACACGGGGGTGTAGTCGACGAGCTAGGTCGTGCACACGCCACACGGGCGCGACAGACATGGGCGTGTGAGGCTGACGAGGTCGTGTGCGAGGTACGGGCTCAGGCCACGGGCCCAGGTGAATAGACTGTAGGCCACATGGGCGTGTGGGCCCACACAAGTGTGTGGGAATCTGGGCCAGGCCGTGTGATCCACACAGGCAAGGCCAATTTGGGCCATGTGACCCACACGAACATGTGGGCCAACACGGGCGTGTGAGCCCAAACAAGTAAAATGTTTGATAGGGTTGCACAGGTTGCCTAAGTCGACTGTGACCTGATTGTAGGGGCAGTAAGTGTTACTCAGACCCCTTTACTCTGATTGATTACTGAGTTGTATGCAAAAGCATGTTATTATAAGCATGTGTAACTGTCTGATTCTGTATGTCTGTTCTGCCATGATATTGATATGATTTGATATCTGCATATAAGCATGCCGTGATCTGTATGTTGCATTGCATTAGGTTGGGATTGTTGTGAAAAGAAGGAAGTCTGAAAGGCGATTAGCCTGTTACTTGGTAGCTACGTTACTTATATATATTATGTACTGTTTTACGATACCTTTTGGTGTGTAGGGTTGGATGGGTTGATTATATCCCCATACTTGGTGTGTAGGATTGGATGGTTCAATTCTATCCCCACATAGTGTGTTGGGTTGGTCGGAGATAGTGTGCAGGGTTGGTGGGTATGTTTTCTGGTATCTGATTTGTAATGTATGCGATATCTGTATGGCTAAGGCCGAACTATCTGTATTCTTTTTTTTGCTTGTATGCATGCTGTTTGTGGGGATGTACACACTGAGTTTGCGAAAACTCACCCCTTTGTTTATTTGTTTGTCAGGTAATCCTCAATAGTAGCTGGATCGGTGCAACGGAGGGCTCGATGGTGACTACTGTTGGACATTTATGGGTTTTTGAGTAACATTCTATTTGTCTGCTTTATTTTAAATATTTATTTTTGGGATTAATATGTCTTTGATCTTGAACTATTTTTAAGTTTATTTTGGGATTTTAAACTATTAAGCTATTGATTAATGAATTAATGATGTTTTAGCTTCCGCGATAATGAAATGTGTTCACCTAATAATCGGTTTGGAGATTTCATGACTTAAGTAACGATAATGAACTAAACGATTTTTAACTTGCTAAGATTTTCTAAAAACACTCTCATGTGACGCCGCCAGATTCGGCCATAACGTCCAGGTCGGGTTTGGGGGTGTTACACGCGTTTTGCTAGAATTTCACCCTAAAACGCTCCTACATGGACGCGTTTTGTCTAAATCAGCCCTTTTCGATAAATAATGCAAAAATTAACCCATTTCTATAAATATACTTGAAAACGGGCCCTTATAGGTAAATTAATCATTTTATTTCCATTTATATTTAAGCTCTCTCAATTTTTTATCCTAATTCAAATTATATATATAGAAGGATAAAATGATCTTCCTCCTATTCACACGTGGGTACTCAGCCATGCTCCATTTTTTTTTTACATTTTACAAAAAAGGTTTAATTTCAGTTTTAGTCTTCTATTATACTTAAATTTTAAATTTAATCATTATACTTTAATATCTAACATAATTTAGTCCTATATTTTCATAATATTATTAATTAGTTCAAATAATTAATATAGTTAAATTTTTTGTTAAAATGTTACATGGTTATATATAATTTGAATATTAGAGATAGGTATATTTTTTAACATTATAAGACAATAGTAAAATTTCAATTTTGACCCCTTTACTATGCTAAAACTTGGATTAAATCCATATACTTTAATTTTGACATAATTTAGTCCTTCTACTTTTATAATGTCATTAATTAGTCTAAATAGTTAATATTGATAATTATTTCAACTACAATGTTGTAGCTGTCGAAACCAATGTCATTTGAAAAAACGGGGATCGACTTTTTGAAACCAAATGTGGAGTCGCCACCAATCTTTTTGTTTAGGTGTGATTGGATCACCTAATAAAATATTTTGTTTCATTTAAATCAAATTTGGTCCACGTAAATTTAAAAATGAGTTCGGGAGCCAGTTACGTATGAGGAAGGGTTAGCACCCTCACTACGCCTAAAAACTGGTACCAGATTGATTAAGTGCTGTCCTTATGTCTAGTTTTTTTTTTTTTTTTAAATTTGAAATATGATTCCTTTTAAGACATTTGAGTGGTTTAAGTTGGTCGTCAAAACTTTCTCGTTTCAAAGGTATAAGGCATCACATCCAGCACGATAGGACATGATCCTTTATACTTTTGAGAACATGATTGAGTTTTGACTTCCAAAAGCTCTTAGGCCAAAATTATAAAAGGATATTCAAATATTTAGTCCGACGAAAAATCATACCCAGCACGACAGGGCACGATTTCCTGAATTCCCAAATATTGAATATTGCCTTATTTTAAAATCTTTGAATAATAAGGAAAATTGGAAATTAACTTAAAACACATTTATTCGTTTTAAAATTAGATGAAATACTTAGTGTATTGCAAAGAAACATTTGAATAGAAAAAGATTAATAAACATGAGATAATATGCACACATAGAGTACAATAAACCACAATCAATAAATCCAATAATTAAATACAACTATTCTAAGTAAAATGTGACCAAATTTTTAATCATGGATGGAGAACAATTGATATAACAAATAAAACAATGAATAAATAATATACAACAATAATAAATATGGCACAATACAAAACAATCAACAAAACATGTACAAAACAAAATGGAAATTAGAAAACAATGTGGTATAAGACAATTTTAAAATAATAATGAATTAATGAACACATAATATACATAATATATGATTTGATAAATTTAAATAAAAACTAGGGATATATAATTATCAAAATAATTGTTGTAGAATGAATACATTTGAATTAAGTAATATACAAAGTGTTAAGAAAATATTTATTTGAAATTGATAATTTATACACAATAAAAGATAACTCAAATAATACATAAGATATGAAAGGATAGTGAGAATACATAATAAAATATAATCCTTGGAGATAAACTATACACATAATAGATTTATAAAATATATATACATAAATAAATTTAGAAATAATTATTTGTAAAAATAGCATGAAATTAATAATACATTTAAGATTAAATTAATCTTATCTTAAATTATATATGTGATTTGATTTAAAAAAATATATAAATACAAAGAAAATTATATGTATAAAATACATGGATTTAGTGATGTATATAGATTAGATATATGTACCAATGTATATCTATAGGTATAATAATAATTTAAATAATATAAAATATGTAGGATTTTCTTTTAAATAACAAAGATATATATAATAAAATATGTGAATAAATTTAAAAGAAATTATATGTGTAAAATAATATAAGATTAATAATATACATATAATATAATTAACTTTATCATGAATTATATATATATATATATATAACATTGTACAAAAACATTTATATAAAATATTATACAAATATTAAAATAATAGGCTATAAAAAAATTATAATAATGACTTTAAAGCAAATTACAATTATTAAAATAGCTCAAAATATAAAAAAATAAAAGAAATAAAAATAAATGTAAAATGAATTTTTTTTAAAAAAATTGAAACCAAAAACCTAATTAAAATAAAAATAAAATAAAAGGGATAATTTACAAATTTTTGAAATTAAACTGAGGACTAACGCGCAATGCGTACATATTCACAGGGACTTAAACTGTAAATAATCCAGATCAACAAACGCAGTGTTTAGGTGCGGGTTAAAATGCAAAGGCACACAAATTTCAGGAAAAATTTAAAAAAAACAAATAAGGTGCAAATGGGAGCCAATTATAATGCGGCGCGAAGAGGAAGGACTAGCCATGTAAATTTCCCATTTGAAGCGCTAAGGCACGAATCCGGGTCCTAGAACGGGTCGACGCGCGGATCTCTTACCCTTAAACGGCGCCGTTTCATTTTTAATCCAAAATTGCAAGAAATTGAATGTTAATCTGCCATTTCTTCAAGCCACCATTGAAACAAAACCCTAATGCCCCATACTTTCCCCTCGATTGGCCGATTCTCATCCCCCCAAACAACAAGCTACACATTCAAGCCTGGGGAATGATTTTTCAGCCTTGAAATCTCCTCTTGGCTTCGATTTAAACAAAGCAAAAAGGAAATCTATGGCGTACTTGCCAGGTAAGAACTTCTTTCTTTTCTTTTTATTTGCTTTCAAATATAAAAACGATAAACCCAAAAGAACGAAAACCAAAAAAAGTAGAGTATCCAGAGATTTAAATCGAAAATCACCTTTGAATCTTTCTAGTGAATATTTCCTTTTTCTATTCGTCTCTCCGCCTCCCAAAAAATACAGTGTTTTTCCTCTGGCTTTTATAGCCAAATCTAATAAAATATCCAAGAAAGAAAAAAATCAAATCTATTTTTATTTTCCAGCTATTCTGCTACTGGATTCTGTTATTGCCATTTCATTCCTTCTCGCAAGTTCTAATGTCATACGGAGCAGTGAGGAAGCCGTTGCTGAGGCTGCAGTGCAAGGGTTTCCAGAAACTCCGAATGTGTTGGGCCAATCGGGCTTATTTTATTTGGATTAGGTTTTTAATTTGGGTTGGAAATTGCGCTTTATTTAAAAGACTTTGGACTATTAATAAATTTGGGCCTTTATTTGTAAATGGACTTAGGACAATTAATTTATTATTTTTTGTTTTATTTTTGGTTTTTATGGGCCCGGGCGAAATGAGCCTGTTACAGTAGCCATTTTTTTAAGAACACTATTCCAGCAAAAAAATTATTCTATCATAGAGAGTTCAAATGCATATTTTTAAGAGAAAAAAATCACATAATTATTTTCAACATAATTTTTTATTACATCATTACTAAGCGGTTTTTTTTTTTATTTAAAAAGGTCGTACCATTGAATTTAATTAAAAAAATTTAATGGTGGTAACAATTGAACTTGAATTTTTAGTTTTGAAAAGTAAAGGAACTAAATTTCTAAAAAAATAAAATAAAGAGACTAAATTTCAAATATATGAAGTGTATAGGGACTTAAATCATATTTTAACCTTCAAATAGGGACTTAAATCATATTTTAACCTTTAAATCTTTACTCCATAGTTGGATACAAACAAATAATCAACCCATTTCAAAATGTCACACCAATGAATGATAGAAGAATTTTAACAGTGATAACAATTAGACCTAAAATTTTAAATTTAAAAAGTAGAGAGTTTGATATAAAAAAAAAATCAATTTAAGAGGAAATGTGATAATAGGAGGTTTATTTTGTAAATTGTAATCTAAAATAAAGTTTGAATCCACCTATATTAAAAGTAAAATCATATCTAATGTAACATTTCATTGGGTATAAAAGTTTGAAAAAATTATTGTGATTTAAGCTTTGAGATTAGATGTAAACAAAAATTTAAATAATAATACACAAGTGATTAGTTGAGTTCATTGATAATTGTACGTTGAAATTTTGTCCCATATAAGCCATTCGCATTCTCACTACATTTTATTTTAGTTTTAAGTTTTATGTTGTGCCAGTATGGTCTTATTTTAGATATATTGTCTTAATCAATATAATTATATTTTATAAGATTTTAATTATTTGAATTGTATTATAAATTTATATTTTCTTATAATATTCCTAAAACAAAACTACTCAAATAAATAGAAAATTTCTTTTGTTGGTGTTTTTTTAGGGATAATGTTGACTTTACCCCTAAAACTTTGGTCAGTAGGATGGTGAAAATTTGTAAGGGTAGAAAATTAAAAGGATGGAAAATCTAATTTTTCTTTTCGTAACTATGCTTAGTAGGAGAGATAGAAAATTAGAAAGAAATGGTAGAGTTGAAAAATAAAAGAAAAGAAAAGAAAATATTTGAAAAATACACAATTTTGAATTCACATTCATATCTCTCTTATTTTCTCTCCTCTCATCCAATTTGGAAGGATTGATTTTTATGCATCAGGATGGAAAATGACCATCTCTCTTATTTTTTTTTCTCTCACTTTTCTTCTCAACCAAACACATTCAAAATTTATTTTCTTTCCACTTTTCCATTCACTCCTCCCATCCCTCCACTTTTTTCACCCAACCAAGCATACCCTTAATTTTTACATTTTTTTATTTTTATTTTAACTAAATTTGTCCCTCAACCTTTTAAAATTGTCAATTTTAATCATCAACCTTTTGAAAAAAGAGTCGAATTGATTTTTTTAATAGAAATACTAACTATAATATTAAAATTTTAAACATGGTAGTCTACATGTCAATCCACATGTACTTCATGCTAATTGTTTTGAATTTTTATGAGCTTTTTTTTATAAATTGTAAATTACTGTTAACGTGACATCAAGACAAATAGTACTATGTTCGTATGAAGTGGACGTGAAATAATATGTAGGTTGCCATGTTAACATTATTAAAAATAGATGTTTAATTAACGTTTTTGTTAAAGAAAAATAATTTGACTCCCAATGACCAAATTTAACTAAAAAAAGAATGAGCTAAATTGACAAAAAAATATGTATATTAAGAACTAAAATTATCATTATATTTTTTTTTCTAGCTAAATGATTATAAAACAATAAATATCACTAAATTATTACAAAACAATAAATTCATTGTTGATATTTATAATTATTAATTGAAAAAAAGAAAAGAAAAATAGAAAGTGGGTTTTGATGATAGCCGTATTCAATAAAAAAAGCAAAAAAGTTGAGCCGTCCTATCGTTTTTCTGGGTTGTATCATATTGGCAGATAAGTTATCGTAGGAGCAGATTTCACATGCACCATAATACTAGATTTGGCTTCTCCTCTAATTTTGAAAATAGATATGAAATCAAGTCGTGCGAAGCCATGTGCAGTTTCAAGTGTGTCGTTATCCTAGTCCAAATTCATGGCTGTCATTTGCACGGCGTTGAAGTCAGACACATTGCTTTACTGTCATATTCTAATCTGCCTACAAGGTTTCGGCTAGTTGTTTGTTGTTTAATGTTTTCTTTCCCCCCATGACCATGTGATTCAAACTAACGCACAACTTTATTCTGTACCCGTTTCAGGAATCAAGAAAGTTCTTATAGTTTTGGGAATTAAAAGAAAAAACAAATTAAGCCCAGTTGGTTAGGTCACTAACATGTCTTTCTGGGTGCGAGATGGGAGGTGCTCAATGAAGTCATTTGTTATTATATCACGAGCTTCATCCAGAAAAGCCCATAACATAATTCTGTATATTGTAAGAGTGTGTGTTGAGAGCCTTGACGGAAATAGTTGGGGTGCGCCTTGGATTCTTGAGTGGTGAACATGGGTGATGGCAGAGTCACATGTGATTTATAGGAAAGGAGGGCACTCACTCAATTACCGTATGGGGAATGTGACCAAATACAAAGGATATATTATATATACAAATCAACATATGATTTGCGTTGTTTGTATTAGAATTAGAATCATATTTTATTTTGTTTGTTTTAAAAAATAAATAAGTTATTTCATTAAAATAAATGTAAATTGATAATTTTATTAAAAATTTTATTCATTTTGCTTGAATTAATCTTTTCACGTCAATATGAGATATATATGACATACTACGATTCATTATTTGAATATTTGTCAATCAAGTCAACACTTAATAGTAAAAATAGATGAGATTTTTATTTTGAATGAGTAGTTTGTTGTTTAATCTAAATATAAGGATTAATTTTTTTTTAATATATTTTAAGTAAAAGGGACAAAATACACTAAATTGCATAATATCTTAATTTTAAATATAAAAACAAAATAATAATAAATATAATATTGAAACATTCAAGTTTTAAAGGACGGTTTGATATATATATATTTGAATATGACAACATAAAGTGGATTGAAGAACATGAGTGAAGTTAAAATAATTTTTTAGGAGATTAAATGAAATTTTAATTTTTTATAATTTATATCTTCATAATTTTTAAAAGATTAAATTAAATTTTTATAATTTTAAAGAATCAAAGTAAAATTTTACTTTTAATAATTTAAATTTAAAAAAAATTAAAAACTTAAATAATAATTTTACAGTTCCTAGATTAGCCCTCTAGCCTTTGTTGAAGAAATCAATTGATGAAATATAAAAAAAAAAAAAAAGAAGTAATATTGCGTAGTTTATATATATATATATATATTAAAAAATCCTTATCATTGATGCACCGCCCGTCTCGATCCTCCTTAGCAACTACTGTACTGGGTTGTAGTTTGACTGATATTGTGGCAGCGACTATTTCCTATTTTTATAAAAAAAAAAAAAAACCTATTTTAAGAAAAGTGTAAAATGATGGGTAGGAGTAAAGTGACAACAACCACTTGCTTAGTTAGGAAAAAGAAAAGTTATAGTTAATAAACAAAAATAGTTCATTTAAAATTTTATTTGAAAAACTATCATCACTCCCGTCTTCAAAATACTACTTTCATACATAAGGTTTCATTCACTTAGTATATTTTTAAAGTTTTAAGTAATTTTTGTTGATTAAATTAGTTATTAATTTACTTCTAACACCATTTCAATAAGAATTCTAAAAACACAAAGTCAAACAATTCTAGCTGCCCAAGCCTAAAAATAAATGGGTCATATTTAAGTAGGTTTGGATCAAGAAGCTTTCATGCGTAAGGATTTCAAAAATAAGGTCCTACCAACTGCTACACCTTGCAATATCGGCCCATTTTATTGGGAGGTTATGAAATTGTGTTTTGGACTTCAGACTTAAAAAAAGACGAGTTGAGATCTTATATCTTTTTTCTTTTTCTTTTTTTTTTTTTTTTTTTGGTATTTTCAATTCTGTTTTTACGGCTCATGTTCGAAATTCATGTCTGTTTCAATCAATAATATTGCCTTCAAGATTTGAACTTTTTTTTTTCTTTGAAAGCGCAATGTGCTTTACTAATGCATCCAATCATTTATTAATAGATCTTCTATTAAAATTTATATCTATTTAAATTAATATAAATGTGAGTTTTGGTTGCTTGAAATTGGTGAGAAAATTCAAATATCACACGAATTTGAAATAATAAGATATTAACTAGTTTTGATAAATAACAAAATCATGTGACTTTTTACTTAAATTGAGTGATTGTTTTCACTTATTGATGGCTATTGAGACCACCGAATATAAATTTTCTACTGCCTAACTAAATTAATCAGTAGTTTAGAGAAGCAGGGTCGATCCCACATGGACTATGATTTCTAATATCATTTTTAGTGTGACTAGATTCCAAAGTCGTAGCAGCTGTCGTGCCTACAACTTGTAACGTGTTGAGCTGAAAATAAATTAAAGGGGATTTTAGTTGATTAGGTTAAAAATATAAAAATGAATAGAAGGAAATAATAATTGAATTATAATTCTAAAATAAAATTAAATAACTAAAATTAAATTAGGAAATCAAATATGCGAATTCTTAACCTTAGACTCGGAATATTCTAGACTCCTATTGATCTTTGAAAGTGAAATTTTCTTTCCAAACGATAAGTTGGTTATAGCGATCAAGGACGCCTTAACAGCCAAATCTTCTTTATGTAGTTGATTCTAATATGCCCTGCAAACCAACCCTTGCCAACTATCTAACCGCGTAACAGGCGTCCGTAATTTAAGGTCTCAGCAACCTTGCGATCTAGAAGAGCTCAACTCGAATTAACAACCTCAACCGTGTGGATCGTTTAAATTCGAACACTATCTCCTTTAATGGAATCCAACAGGTTTTTTCCCACCTGGACATGCCAATTTGTTTGCGGGAACCAGAATGCGGCAAATGACCGACTCTTTTTCCCAACTGTACGCCAAAAACTCCAATCCAATGCACACTTTTTGAATTGAAATTGAATTAACTTTAAGTGACAATTGTGACTATCCCATATTCCAGAGAGATAATGAATACCGTGTTGTAAGGTTTTTAGTGCGGGTTCATTTCTTACGATTCTCGATCGAAATGATAACTGGCCTAAAGCTAAATGGAGATTAGTCGAGCATGAAATTAATCCTACTTGATTGGTTTGTAAGAGTGGATTTTAATGGAAAATAATAGGTGGAGAATGGAGGGGACTAAAAGAGCAATTGCACCAAAGTATAAAAGGAACAAAGAAATGACAAAATGTTTGATGCAAGAATATGCAAATTGCTTTCTCAATTCTAGTCTGTTTCCATGTCACAATTACAGGCCTTTATATACACATCTCAAAGAGTCAATTTCTCATGATTTTCTCCTAGAATCATGTTCAACAACCATACACAAAATCATATATATTTTTCTAAATATAGGATATTGTCAAAGTAAAAAAAAATATATGATATTTTTTATCAACCCAAAAATAATTCTACAACTTTCAATACAGTCCCTCATATTGCTTTTTGTTCGAATTTAGCTCGATTTTGCTTATTTTTGAACTTCGACACTTCAATTGCGTCCCTAATAAAATTTAAGCAAGAAATCACCAACTTAGTAGTAGTCTATTCAAAAATTGACAAAAATTAGGTACATTAAACACATAAAATTAGCTTGCCATTAAATTCCTCCTACTTAGCCTATGCTTGTCCTCAAGCATGTTGTACATTCCCATACTAGAAACCATTCAATAATTTTGTTTTAAAATCAAGTCTCATTCAACAGCCATGCGCAATGCAAGCAATTTAGGTGTAGCACAAATAAGAATTTTCTCAGTTTAACTAATAAGTTTTTATAAAATTCCAATAATGTGCAAAATCAATCAATTTCACTAAATTGAAGCTCAATCAAACTTGCAAAGCAGTTATTCTTGATCAATTTATTCAACAAGTTTGGGACATTATTGAATCTTTTTACGCGATATGTGATGACAACCCAAGCACCTCACCCCGGTTATTCAAATTGAAACGTCTCCAAATGGATTAATCTTCCCTACTCATGGTAGCTCGGTTAGCGGAGTGTTTGCAAATTTCAGTTCATCACTTGAAATTTTTGACGTGAGGTGAGATGACAACCCAAGCACCTCATCTCGGTTACTCAATTTGGTCACATTTCTAAAATCTTCACTCATAACTAAGCCATCAACGGAGTAGTATGTATATATATTTTATTATTTTAATTTTATTTTATATTTTTTATTTATATTAACATAAAATAAAATGACTAAACTGAGATATGGGTACTTTTATTATGCAAATTTAAAGAGCTAACAATTTCCATTTATTATTGACTTAGCCACAATATATTCAATTTCACAAAACACTTGTCAATCAAGCTAAGCATAGGAATTAAAGGCTTAATTTTAAACAAATTAAGGAATAATCTTAGTATAAGAATTAACACATGCAATGAAGATAAAATCATAGCATGACATGTCCTACAAATCCCCCTACTTAGCCTACATTGCCCTCAATGTGCAAAAAGTATAAGAAAGAGAAGGGTCAAGTGTACTCCCCATGTATGTTTAATATGGCGGAGGGTCGGTTCAGGTTGATTTTGGCCGGTTCGAGTTGGTTCTGGCCGGTTTGGTTCGGTTCGATTTGGCAGTCCTGAGTGTTTGTTTTAGCAAATGGCAGCACTGAAGTTTGACAAGACATGCCTACGCCATAATAGAAATTCAATTCTGATTTATTTTCGAATGAAAAACAACAGCCTTAAACATATAACCTTGCATCTACGACGTGTTTCATAACTTTGGCACCTCCACCATTGTTCCTAAAAAACAACACACTAAAATAGATTAAATAATAATCTTATTTTTTTATTTTAAACATAAATTAAACCGAATTCAAAATTAAATAAATTAAAATAAATAAATATGAGTTGCTTCCCAAAAAGCACTTTTGTTTAACGTTGTTAGCTCGACGACCTGAGAATTTATTCGTTTGGCTACTCGAGAACTAATTCTTCCACTACGTGCACTTGGAAGTTCTCATAAAAAAGTTTCACACTTTGCCCATTGACCTTAAAGCACTTTCTAGTTTCCTTGCTCTTAATTTCGATTGCACCATGAGGAAACAATTGAGTAACAACAAAAGGACCTAGCCATTTGGTTCGAAGCTTACCTGTAAAGATCCTTAGTGTGGGATCATAAAGCAACACTTTTTGTCCTATTAAAAATTGTTTACGAGATATTTTTTTGTCATGAAACGTCTTGGTTTTGTCTTTATAAATTCAGGCATTCTTATATGCATCATACTGGATTTCTTCGAGCTCTTGAATATGTAATTTTCGATATTCACCTGCGGCGTCCAGATCCATATTGCATTGTTTAAATCCCAATATGCCTTGTGTTCCAGCTCTACTAGAAGTTGACATGGTTTACTAAATACGAGTTAGTAATGTGACATGCTTATATGTCATTTGTAAGCTGTGCGGTATGCCTACAATGCATCATTTAGTCGTAGGCTCCAGTCCTTTCAATTTGGTTTTAGGGTCTTTTTCGAAATTGATTTAATTTCTCGGTTCAAAACTTCTACTTGAACGTTTGTTTGTTAGTGATAAGTTGTGACCACTTGTTGTTTTACCCCTATACTTTTTCATAAGTGCATCGATTATCTTATTATAGAAGTGTGTTCCTCGATCATTAGTCAATGCTCTTGGTGTGCCAAACCTAGAAAAAATAGAGTTATTCAAAAATCCCACTACAATTTTAGCATCATTATGATGGATAGCTTTAGCTTTTACCCATTTAGATACGTAATCAACAATAAGCACAATATAAGTATTACCAAATGATGAAATAATTGGACCCATGAAATCAATCCCTCGTACATAAAAAATTTCACACACATGTATAAGCGTGAGGGGCATTTCATTCTTTTGGCTCAAATTACACATCTTTTGACATTTATTCAAGTCTTACAAAATAAGTATCACGAAAAATGTGTGGCCAAAATAATCCATACTCAAGTACCTTATGTCCAGTACATTTAGAGTTAAAATGCCCTCTACAAGCATAAGAATGACAAAAGGCCAGAATAGATTGTACCTCGGTTTTGTGAAAAATCATCCAATTACCTGATTAAAACAGTGTTTCCATAAGTAGGGGTTATCCCAAATATAGT
The DNA here is from genome assembly GCA_025698465.1 of Gossypium longicalyx. Taxonomy (NCBI): domain Eukaryota; kingdom Viridiplantae; phylum Streptophyta; class Magnoliopsida; order Malvales; family Malvaceae; genus Gossypium; species Gossypium longicalyx. Next base: position 54,102,491 of record CM046995.1, read on the forward strand.
ACCATGAATCTCGTTTGATTTTGTCCTTTTTTAGAGCGCAGTAAGTTAGAAGAGATAATACCTGTAGTGAGTTAATTTACCATATCCGTGTACCATAGGTAAACTGCTTATGCCAAAAGTAGATTCTAGTCAGGAAAATCATCCTTTATTGGCGTATCATCTTTTGAGAGTGACAATCGACTTAAGTGGTCTGCTACTAAGTTTTCACACCCTTTCTTATCTTCAATCTCGAGGTCAAACTCTTGTAAAAGCAGAATCTATCTAATCAACCGCGATTTTGCCTTTTTTTATCAAATATTTTAAAGTTGCATCATCAGAGAAAATAATGATTTTAATTCCCAACAAATATTATCGAAATTATTCCAAAGAAAAAACAATAGCTAATAATTCTTTTTCAGTGGTTGAATAGTTTCTTTGGGCGGCATCTAAGGTTTTTGAGGCGTAAGAGATATGTGGGGTTCCTTCCTGATTCTTTCCCCAAGGACAACTCCTACATTGTGATCACTTGCATCATACATGATCTCAAAAGGATAATCCCATTTTGGTAGTTGCATAATGGAAGCTAAAACAAGTTTATGCTTGAGAGTACCGAATGTGTCATTGCATGCTTGATCAAATTTGAACCCTTTGTCTTTTTGTAAGACATTATAGAGCGATTGTGAAATCTTTGAAAAATTTTCAATAAAACGCCTGTAAAAACCTGTATGACCAAGAAAAGAACGAATTTCCCTTATAGACATAAGGTACAAAAGTGCATTAATAATATCAGTTTTGGCCTTATCGACTGCAATCCTTTTAGTGGAGATAGCATGACCTAAAATTAATCCCTTATCAACCATAAAATGTCATTTCTCATATTTTAGAAATAGATTAAATTCTAGGCATCTTTCCAAAATCTTAGTGAGGTTTGATAGACATTCACTAAAAGAATTACCATAAACCGTGAAGTGATCCATAAATACCTCAACTATTTTCTCGACATAATCAAAAAATATGCTTACCATACATCTCTGAAATGTGGTTGGCGCATTATAGAGTCCAAACGACATCCGTTTATAGGTGAATGTGCCAAAAGAAAACATGAACATCATCTTCTCTTAGTCTTTCGGTGCCACTGAATTCTGGAAGAATTTGAATAGCCAGCAAGACATCAATAATTAGATTTACCGATTAAGTGTTTGGGCATTTGGTCAATTAAAGGAAGTGGAAAGTGGTCTTTTCGAGTTAAAGCATTCAAGTTCTTATAGTCTATGCAGACTCTCCACCCGTTTTGGACCCGAGTGGGAACCAATCACCTTAATTACAATCACGCGAGTTTTTTTAGTAACTAAATGAATTGGGCTAACCCAGTTACTGTCTGAAATTAGGTATATCATTCCGGTGTCTAGTAATTTTTGAATTTCCTTTTTCATGACCTCCATAATCAGTGGATTGATGCATCTTTGAGCTTCTCTTTATGGGTTCCCATTTTGCTCCATCGGAATCCTGTGCATATATGTTGAGGGATTTAAACCTTTGATATTGACAATCGTCCATCTAATCGCTTCTTTGTAGTCCTTCAGGACTTGGACCAAGTTCTCTTCTTCCAGCCTCAAAAGCTTACTTGAAATTATTACCGGTAAAGTGTTTTCTTCGCCCAAAAAGGTGAACTTTAAATGTTTCAGTAATGGTTTGAGCTCCAATTCAGGGGCCTGCAAAATGGAAGGAAAAAGTTTAATTTAAGAAGGAGACAATTCAAAATTTTTACCTAAACTTCTGGGAACTGTGATGCCTTTATACAAATGACAGCTTCATGTATTGGTTCTTTGATTGTCAATAATTCTTCTAATTTTTCCATACCAATAAAATCTAAACTCCTACAAAACAAAGTTTGTAATTCATACTCTTCGTGATATTCAAAATGTAAGTTTGTCAAAGGTTCAATTATATCGACACTAGAGACATTCGTCATTGAATTAAGGTGAACTATGGCCTTATAAACATTGAACTTGACGACTTCACTTCGAATTCCATAGTGAGTGTTTCACTCCAAACATCAATTTTCATCCGCGCGGTGCTTAAAAATGGTCTCCTGAGTAGAATATCAAAAGAATCTATCGAGTTATCATCCTTTATATCAATGATGTAAAAAATTGCAAGAAAGATTAGTTCATTTTCTTTGACAAGGACATCTTCTGACACCCCTTTTGGATACACAACTGACCTATCCGCTAATTGAATGATTACCTTTTTTCTTTCAAAGACCCGTGTTTAGTAATTTATAAATAGATAGAGGCATAACGTTAATAGATGCACTTAAATCACACATGACCTTTTTAATTACAACATTACCTATTTTGCAAGATATAATAAACATACTTTGGTCCTTACGCTTAGGCGGAATTTTTCTTTATAAAATTGCGGAGACGTTTTCTCTTACACTTACCCTTTTGTTACCTAGGAGTTTCTTGTTGTCAGTGCATAATTCTTTTAAGAGTTTCACATAGCATGAAACTTACTTTACGTATAGAGTAGGGGTATGCTAATTTCAACCTTCCGAAATGTCTCTAGGATTTCTTTCTTTTCTTATTCTTTTTTACATTTGGCGAGCCTTCTAGGGAATAGGGATGGTACCACAAATGGTTTCTGTGGTGCTGACTCCGTATTAGCTACTGGATCAAGTTTTTGTACTTTTTGTCTTGAGTTGTGATCACGACTCGTGCCAAGTGTTGGCTCCAAAATCGTTCCATTTCTTAATGTCATAACACTTGTCTTTTTTCGTGGATTTGGCTCTGTTTAAGATGAAAACTTTACTTGGGATTCCAAACGACTAACTGTAAGCATAAGCTTACTCATTTTCTTATCTAGTTCTTGTAGGTGAGTTTCAGTATTTTGTTGAAACTTTTCAGTACTAACAACTAATCTTTCTACTATAACTGTAAGACCTAATTTTAGCCCGGGCCTATACTACAAAAATAAAACAAATAAAAAGTCTCAAAGTCCATTTACAGTCCAATTTTTACAAGCCCAAATACACTACCCAAATGGCCCAAAATTAAAAAAACCCTAGCAGCCCAATAGCCTACAACTTTAACTTTCAGCAAAAAAAAAAAAAACCTAGCCTAAGAGCTGCCGCCGCGCCTCCCTACTCCCCCACGTGCCTTGTCAGCGCATCTAACGAGGGGGGACTTTGAATACAAAAAAGAGGGAATTTAAAATAAAAAAAACAGCAAATCGAAAGTTCTTTTAGTTTCTCTAAGGTATTATTCAATATTGCATCATCTATTTTCAACATAGCAAAATATATCAATATATTTTCGAAATAAATCTTCTTACCTTTGTTACGAATCGAAAAGTGGAAAATTTCTTCTATTTTCTTTGCTTTTTTTGTATTTTTCATCTTAAAAACAGGCCAAGGGAGGAGAAGTGGCCAAAATGGCCTTTTTTCTGTGAACTTCGACCACCGCGGATGGCGGTTGTCGTTGCCGGCGGCTGGTGGCCACGACGGAGCCACGGTGGCGCTCTATGGCCGGCCAAGGTTTTCGTTGGAGAGAAAAGGGAGAGAGGGTTTGTTTTTTTTTTTAGAGAAGAGGTAAAATGATTTTTTTAAAAAGAATTTTGACTTATATAGGCTGCATAAAACGGTGCCGTTTTGAAAGTTGAGTTCAGAGGCCAAAACGACGTCGTTTTGACCTCTGACCCGTGACTCGATCTATTTGCCCTCAGGATCCGCGTGTTTTCTTCAAAAATAGGGTATTTGTGCGCCGAACCCTCCCGCTTTTATGGCCTATTACGATTTGGTCCTATTTCTTTTTTTTTCCTTTCAATTTGACGCTGTAATTTTAACTTTATTTTATTTTGGTCCTCCAGAAAGCAGTGCCGTTTTGATATGCAGGGATAATTTCACAGTCAGCCCTTGTCATTTCGTGTGCATCTCATTTTGGCCCTAACCTCTTCCTTTTTCTTTAAAATTCGGCCATTTAACTTTTTTTTTGTATTTTATTTAGTCCCTGGCTCTGTTTTGATTATTTTTCTATTTATAATTTATCCTTTAAATTTTGTCTTAGTTTCAACTAAACCATTTATTAAACTTGGGCTATTTCATAAATTTTATTTTTACTATAATCTGTCTATTTGTTACTATTACCTTTTATTTAAAATTCATGTTATCGATATTTGTTTATATACGTTTATTTATTTATTTATTTTATTATCCCCTTTATATTAATTTTATCCATTTATCTATTTATTTATCGTTCTATTATGCTTTAAATATTTAAAATAAATATTACTCATACATTGTTGGACCTATTTATTTACATATTTATTTGTTGTACTTCTTAAATATTTAAATTTGATGTTATTCATTGTTTATTTTATCAATTTTAACATGCATTTTCTATTTTATTTTAAGACACTTATTTATTATATCTATACACTTTATATACGTATTAAAATTTGTATGGTTAATATTTTATTTATAAATATTTGTTGATTCGTGTTTTTTTTACTAGTAATATCTACTTATTTATTCATGTGTTTATTATTTGTTTCCCTTTTATATGTGGTTTCATTATTTCATTCATTTTTAAACATTTTTATTTCATGTTTGTTTGTTTCTTTTACCGTGCATTTCAGTTTTATTACTTTACTTATTTAACGAGACTTTGTTTACTAATATTGCATTCATCTTTTTAATTACATCATTGTTATTATAATATTCCATTCATATATCATTTTAAATATTACACTTATTTTTACCTAAATTCGTAAAAAGAAAATTTCGAAAATAAATGTAATATTTCGTATTTAAAAATTCGAGAAATAGTGCCCTAACATACTGGGTTTCGATTTTTCTTGTTTAACTTAAATAACCGAATATCCTTTTAAAATTAAAATACATGAGTTTTGAAAATCAAAATACAAGCTTATTCTTGAGGGTTTAAAATGTTGTGTCCTAACGTACTGGATGTGGCATTTTATTACTTCAGGACAAGAATGTCTTTAGCATCTGTTTCGATTTACTCAAACAAATTCTTCGTAAAAATCAACATTAAAAAAGAGAGGATCGTATTTTTAATTCTTTTTGAGTTTTCAACTTCCGACGTTAAGACATTAATTAATCAATTAGGTATCAATTTTGGGTGTTACGAGGGTGCTAATCCTTCCTCGTACTTAACCGACTCCCAAACCCGTTTTCTGAAATTTCGTAGACCAAAATCACTGTTTTAGTAAAATAAAATATTTTATTAAAATAATTAAATTACGAGGTGATCCGATCACACCTAAGCATAAAAGATTGGTGGCAACTCTCCTATTTTCATTTTCAAGATCAAGTCGGCCCATTTTTCAAAAAAAAATGGTTTCGACAATGACCTTAAGAGATGTTTTTGGGGGTTGAAATTGTTGAGACAAAGGTGGCCTTGGCTGATATAGTTGGTTGTACCAATGATTCGATTCATAGCTCATATTTGAGTGATCTCTCCACCCTGCATTGTAAGTATTTGAATGTGGATCATAACGCTTTTGAAGTGGCCTTAAGAAGTTCCCAATGACATCTACTTGTTGTAACACCCCTCACTCGTATCCAACTTTGGGACAGGGTTTGAGGTGCCACCGGACTTAACTCAGCCAACTATATAAAATCGGGCCACAAAATTTTGATCAGTTTAGAACTTTTCATTTCACATGCATTTTGTCCCTTAAACGGGCTCACGAGGCCCAAAGCATGCATTAGAGACGGTTCAGAACTAAACCGAGAACTTAAGAAAAACTTGGAAAAATTTCATGCTTTAAGGCTCCACACGCCTGTGTCTCTAACCTGTGTCCAAAAACTTGGACATTCTGCCAATTTGGTCATGGACAAATTGAAGCCACATGGCCAAGGCACACGCCCGTGTCCTATGGCCGTGTCCTTCACACGACTGAGACACATGGCCATGTCTCTTACCCGTATATTCACTACCATACATACTAACTTCAAAAACTTAGGTGCAGGGGACACACGGCTGGACGACACGCTCATGGGGGCAGACCGTGTGTCACACACGGCCTAGACGCACACCCGTGTGGACAAATACAAGGCTATTTTCTAAGCCATTTTGTCCCCCTCACAACACATGCACGCATACTTATACAATAGCATAAAACATGGCAAAATTAGGCACTTAAACATTCCTAACATGTCATGACCATAGCAATTTCACATTCAATAGATATCATAGATTTTACTTACATCTTTACTACATTCATGCCATAATCATTATAAACTCATCACGCAAGACCACAGCACATGCATGCATATTTAAAATGGGTTTACAACCCCATAATCAAATAAACCAATACATTTGGCTAAAGCAATATCACATACTCGAATATTTAAACTCCTACACATGTCATAGACTCAAAGTGCTTGAAATCACTTACACCAATAGCGATAGCTTGACAGTGTGATAATATCTTCGGCAAACTCCAACCAGAGCTAACCTGGCAACACTAGAGAATATGGGAAAGGAAAGGGGTAAGCTTTATGCTTAGTAAGTTCATATGAAAACAATAAGCAACTCATTAACATGTTTTATCAATGTTCCCATCATATTCTCAAGTTCATAATAAGCTATCTTCTTGTACAATAGTCGATAAAATATTTATATCTGGAGCTACGACACTCCAAATTAAGTTACGTTAATTTTTCTTGAAACTAGACTCATGTACCTTTCTATCACAAAATTTCTAGAATTTTTGGCTTAGCCAAATAGTACAGTTTATTCCTCAAATTTACCCCTGATTCATTGTTTGATAGTTCTGACCCTTCTGCACTAAATTTCAATTATATCGTAGCACAGGACTCGAATAATGCTTTTGTATATTTATCTTGAAAATATACTCATCAAGGATTCTAAAAATATAAATTATAACTCATAACTATTTTTGTACAATTTATAATGATTTTCTAAAATCAGAATAGGGGAATTTGAAGTCATTCTGACTCTATCTCACACAACTTCAAATATCTCATTATAGGAAATTATTTTGCTTATATAGTTTCTTTTATAAGAAACTAGACTCAATAAGCTTTAATTACATAATTTATTCAGCCTCTAGCTCATTTTCCACTATTTTTAGTATTTTCAAAGTCAGCCTATGGCTGCTGTCCAAAACTATTTTAGTGTAAATTATCAATACTAAGTTTATCATACCATATTAATTCATTTCCACCACATTGGTAAGGCTACATATTCATACATCATAAGCATAGACCTATAATCACAAGTTCATCACAAAATCATTCTCATAGGCATGAATTACCTATTTACATCTTCATCAAATGTGCATCAGAAACTAAAATAATCTCTCATGAGCTTGGCATACATACATGTGTTACTCAACATGCTCATTTTCATTCCTTACTAATCATATAACATGAATTGAATTCATATATCATCAATTTCATGTAAGTACCTGTACCACTCACAATATGGTCATAACCTTTCTCATTTAGCTTAAACTGTAACTCTCACCGTTGAACCATTCAGAAAGCTATCAGATATTCACTAAACCTCAAACATAGGGTATAATGCCAATGCCATGTTCCAGACATGGTCTTACGCTGGCTCATCCATCAAGTCGATGCCATGTCCCAGACATGGTCTTACACCAGCTCTCACACATCCGTACAGATGCCATGTCCCAAAAATGGTCTTACACCGACACATCTCGTAGTCGATGCATGTCTCAGACATGTCTTACACTGGCTTATATCTCGAGGCCGATGCATGTCCTAGACATGTCTTACAGTAGCTCTCGTCTCAATACCGATGCCATGTCCCAGACATGGTCTTACACTGGCTCTCATAATGTGGCCGATGCATGTCCCAGGCATGTCTTACACTAGCACACATATCTCGCCCAAATGTCACGTCATGAATATTCGTTTATTCCTAAGGTTCAACCGGGAGGTTCCTTTACATCACAATCAAGCAATTTATACTATATCAATCCAAATACATATAATAACGATGTAATTATATTATTTACATACGACTTACTCGTTTCTATGGGATATCATATTCCATTGAATTTCTAATGTATTCTACCGTCACGTGAATGTTATTAACTTTTGGCATCACTTTCATCATACTCAATATCATCAACATATGATTCAATACAACCGAGGGAAGATAGATTCAAGTATATTAACAATAACATGGATAACTTGCTTATTTAGTCATACGAACATACCTCGACACCAAATTGGTAAAAGAGGCCTAAACATCTCTTTAAGCCTAGATGAAGCATTTTCATAACTAAATCAACTAATAATTTCAACTATTTCACACATTTACAACTTGTTTTACAACTTTGCAAAATACCTCATTTTAGGTGTTTTCATGCAAACTCCTTTCATAAAAGTTGTTTATAACACTACCAAGACTCATATTATTCCATAAAAACTCAGAAAAAAACATATATGTTTTCATGGCAAAACCCTAGACTCTAAATCATTTTGCAAAATAGTCCCCTCTTTTGAAAGCTCATGCTTTAGGGGTTCCAAAAATGTAAAAATCATCAAGAAAGACATAAAAAGTCACTTACTAGCATGGGAGTTTCTTTGCTGAAATTTTCCAGCTTCAAAACCTTTTTCTTGGCTGGAAAAATCAGTGGAGAGAAGATGAAGAAAATATGATATTTTCTTTTCTTTATTTTATTACTTATTTGTCAAATAAGTCACCCAACACTTACCTAACATATTTGACCATTTAATTCCTTGTCTCATGGCCGGCCATCACTTTTTAAATGGCCTAATTTCACATTAAAAACCCCCAATTTAAGATACAAGGCAATTTAACACATTTAGGTATTAAAACACAACTTTTACTTTTTACGCGATTTAGTCCTTTTTCGAATTGGACTAGAAATCGCTAAAATTAATATACCAAAATTAACATGAACCTTTATAAACATGCTGCATCACATACAATAATATCAAAATAATTTTCTCCGGCCTCAGAATAGTGGTTCCGAAACCACTGTTCTGATTAGGCCCAAAATCGGGCTGTTACACTTGTGTTGTTGTATCTTCCGGTAAAATCAGACACAAGTCTGTTGAATGATCACGCATGAAAAAAATCCCACATAATCAAGCTGAGTTTATTTTTCATACAAGTAAATTTTGAACTACATTAGTGAGTTTGTCAATTTTATCTTCTAATGATGAAGTACTTAGCCCATGAACCCGTATCGTAGGTTCTATAGTTGGTCGGAATTGTTCTAAAATTAATTCCCTTACTTTTTGAAGAGTCATGTTAACAAATGCCCCTCCACTGGCAGCATCAATCATCTTCATTTCCATACGGAGTAACCCCTTATAGAAATATTAAAGAAGAGATTGTTAGTTAGGCCATATTGTGGGTAGCTTACACACTTTTTGTACCGTTTCTAGTAGTCATAGAGTGATTCAGTCTCATTTTGTCATCTTTTGATAATATCCTTCTTTAATTCGGCTACCTAAGTTGCTCGAAGAAACTTGTCAAAAATAAGTGAGACAAGTCAGACCATGTATTAACTGAACCTGGAGGTAAATAAAACAACCACTCTCTAGTAGGGTCGGCTAATGAGAAAGGAAAAACTTGAAGTTTAATTTAATATTCGGTTACTCCTTGATATTTCATGCTTAAGAAAACCATATGAAGTTCCTTAAGATGAGTGTGGGGATTCTCATTTTACAAACTGCAAAAAGTGGGTAATAGATAAATTAAGCCCGATTTTAAATCAAACGATATTCCTCCCGTTGATAAGTTATGCACAATGGTTGTTGCTCATCTAGTACCGTAATGAGCTGTCGAATGGTTTGATTCACCATTTCTTCAAGTTCACTAAGGGTATCTTTAATTTTTTACGTTAAGACTGTTTCATATTCAAATTCTTTCACTTGTAGTTATTTTCTACATCAAGTAACTTTTATTCGCAGTGATCAAGCTAACTTATAAATTTTTGAGTCAAACTCTAAGGTCCCCGATTCTGTCCTAGTCTTAAGTAAAAGAAATGAAAATTAGAATTATTTTCTAGTTTGTCGGGAATGATGCCAAAGTTTGATGGCTGTCGAGACCACAAAATATAAATTTCCTATACTCTAACTGAATTAATCTGTAGTATAAAAAAGTAGGGTCGATCCCACAGGGACTGAGATTTCTAATATCAGTTTTAGCATGACCAGATTCCAAAGTTGTGGCAGCTATCGTGCCCACGACTTGTAATGTGTTATGTTGAGAATAAATCAAATGGGGGGTTTTAGTTGATTAAGGTTAAAAATATAAAAATTAATAGAACGAAATAATAACTTAATTATAATTGAAAAATAAAATAAAATAACTTAAATTAAATTAGGAAATCAAATATACGAATTCTTATCCTTAGACTTGGAATATTCCAGACTCGAGTAGTAATCAAGGACGCCTCAATCGCCAACTTTTCCTTGTGTAGTTGATTCTTGTGCACCTTGCAAACCAACCATTACCGACTATCTAACAGCATAACACGCATCAGCCTTGTGATCTAAAAGACCCCAACTCGAATTAACGATCTCAATCGCGTGGGTCGTTAAATCCAATCATTATCTCCCTTGACGGGACCCAACTGATCTTTTCCCACCTGGACATGCCAATTTGTTCGCAGGAACTCAAATGCAACAGACAACTGACTGTTTTTCCCAACTATATGCCAAACAACTCCAACCTAACACGCGCTTTTTGAATTGAAATTGAATTAACTTTAAAGGGCGATTGTGAATATCCCATATTCCGAAGAGATAATAAATACCGTGTTGTAAGGTTTTTAGCCCGGGTTTATTTCTCACGATTCTCGGTCGGAATGATAATCAGCCTAAAGCTAAATGGAGATTAGTTGAGTATGAAATTAATCATACTTGATTGGTTTGTAAGAATAAATTTTAATGGAAGATAATAAGTGGAGAAGGAAGGAGACTAAAAGAGCAATTGCACCAAAATATAAAAGGAAGAAATAAATGGCATAATGTTTGACCTAAGAGTATGCAAATTGCTTTCTCAATTCCTCTCTATTTTCATGTCACAATTACAAGCCTTTATATACACCTCTCAAAGAGCCAATTTCACATGATTTTTTTTCATAGAATCATGTTCAACAACCATAAACAAAATCAAAATTATTTTTTTTCTATATATAGGATTTTGTCAAAGTAAAAAAAAAACTGATATTTTTTATCAACCCAAAAATAATTCTGCAACTTTCAATTCAGCCCATCATCTTGCTTTTTGTTTCAATTTAGCTCGATTTTGCTTATTTTTGAACTTCGACACTCCAATTGTGTCTCTAATAAAATTTAAGCAAGAAATCACCAGCTTAATAGCATTCTATTAAAAAAATTGACAAAAATTAGGTATATTAAACACATAAAATTAACTTGCTATCAAATTGGAAACACAAAAATATATAGACTTTTTTAGCACCTTTTGAGCCCTAATTCGTGCAATTTCATGGTAATTTTTGTCGAAATTCTTACTTTAATTATAAAATAATTAATTTATACTTAAATTATTAACATATTAAATTTTAATTATTTTTATAACAAATCTACACAAATTTGGTTTATTTTCGACAGTTTTGCACAAAAGGTGAAAATTGGCTCGAGAGACACCTTGAGAGGCTTGAACAGTTGGGGCAATGTTGTGCATCAAGTGATCAAGAGCAAGACTAATAAAAATTTTCAACCATGGACGGTCCAAAAATATGTATTAAAAATATTTTATAATTAATTTATATCTAAAATTAATTGCGTTAAAAATTAATTATAAGCCTGAAGATGGAAAGAGACCCAATTGTGTTGAGTAAAGAAGACTGATCCACTTAGCAAATGGGGTAGCCCAAACTGTACAAAGAGCTAACCCAATCAAATGATTTTAGCTGATTTCCATACTTGCAAAATAGCCCTTGAAGTTTCCTTAAAATCCTATTCAAACCCCTCCACTTTTTGTGCTTTCAAACTTTTGCCCCTAGCTTAAAATAACAAGTTTAAGCCATTCAAACTTACACCATATGTGGCCAGCCAAGGGAAGAGGAGTGGTTGCTATTTATTTTCTATTTTTAGCAACCATTCCCTCCTATAAATACCCCTTTTCCTTTCCTCATTCAACACATCTTTCATTTTCCCACACATTTCTTTCTTTCACTTGCTTTTTTCTATTCCATTCCCTTCACTACTTTCCCATTTCCCTTGTCAATTTCCCTCTTGGAAAAGAGCCTCTTCCACCTTGGAATAACATCATTCAATTTTTTGTAGAGGCCTCGGTTCAACAGAACTAGTAGAGAAGAAGATGAACGCACTAGTCAGGCTTCAGAGAAACACTGGATTTGCTTTCTAGTTTCCTTCTCCTTAATTTTCTTGTTTATGTTGTGATTATGAATATGGATAATTGTTGTATTGTTATTCTTGTTCTAATTAAAATGACTTAAATTAATTCGTGTTAGATTGATTGCATTCTGGCCACTTGAATTATTAAAATCATGTTTGTGTTATTATAGGCCTTGATGAGTTGTTCAATTAAATAAAATCATGCTTATGTTATACTTGCATTATAAAAAGTAAGGTGACGAATGAATTAATTATTAAACGTATTGAAATTATAATTAATTGACACAATATTTAATTGGTGCATGTTTAATCTTCTAAGGTAGCTGAAGGTTAAATTAGCGACGATATTTAATGGTACATTAACCTTGCATAACTTGCAAGATTATTGTGATTAAACTGTTTCAATAAAAAAATATATTGTTATCTTACTTAATCTTATATGTGCTTATGAAGATTGATTAATTGTTTGAATTGGCATTAAAAAATATTCAAGAGATTCGTTAATTTAGTAAGTATGAATTTGCAGTAGTTAACAAATTTCCAAGTTGTCGTGAAAATATTCGTAACAACATGAACATGAATTTAGTAATTCTAAGTTAATGAATGTAATCGATCTAGCACAATTATGTCATATTGATTAAAACTCCTCTTTTTGAAATCGTGCATTGAAATTTTTACCTTTTATTTTTTACTTAGTTAATTTTTAAATCACTTTTTCAAAACAAAACATTTTTCCCATGACCAAAGTGTTTGATTTACATTTCATTAATAATTTTCTTTTACAGTCCCTGTAGGTACGATAACTCGACATTTACTTGTCATTTTATTACTTGTTGCGATTGTGTACACTTGCACATATCCATCGTTCCACAAATTCGCCCTACTTAGCCCATGCTTATCCTCAAGCATGTTGTACATTCCCATACGTGAAACAATATTGTAAGTATAACTGCTGTTTTATTTAATTTTAATTATTTTTATTTTAATTTCATCTATGTTAAACATGAGCCCAAAGATGTGAGTGAGTCCCCAAAGGGCTCATTATCTACTTGAACTTTTTTTTCGTCAACTAAATCGGTAACTGAGTCTAACTCTGTTAAGTTCAAGACAAATGGCAGAATAAGATTATGACACGTGTCATAAATGATGTCATGAAGATGTCATAATATAAAAAAATTAAAAATTTTTTCCTTTGACTTTTCTCCCCCAAATTTTTTGTCTTGTAATTAATTTTTTTTCTTTTTTGTTTTTTCTTTCCTTCATTCATTCGTTCTTCTTCTTTCTTATTTTTCCCTCAACTCAAGTTGCTGCCTCCATTGTCGCCGAAAATTTACCTCCTTTTCGGCCTAAAAATGGCACTGAAGTATAGCTTTCAAAAGTAAACCCCAGTTTTGACAATAGTATCATCCTCACTAACCCCAGTTTTCAACGGAGAAACTTCATGACTAACATTCTCTTCTTCCTGTTCATTGATTTTGGGTATGTTCGGTGACCTAAAACTCAAAAAGATACCAAGCAATACAATAGTGCAAACCAAAACACGATATGTAATAACCAAAAAGGAAAACAACAAAAAAATTTATCTATACAAAAATATTAAAAAACAAGCCAAACCAACAAAAAATGAATGATTACAAACAAAACTATAACATGTTTTAACTAATATCACTATATATTTCCTAACTTCAACTCCAATGTCCATTCTTTCAAGCCCCATCTCTCTCTATATTAAAGAATTATGTCCTTTCAATTTCCAATCTATAAAAAAGGAACCAATTACAAACAAAACAAAATATTGAATTCAGAAACAAATTTATCACAAAAGTTGTTAAATGGGAACTCACCTTAGAGCTAAAATTAAAAGCAAACAAATGAAGATGAACCCAACACATAAAAGCAACAATTAAGAGCTTTTGAGAGGTAAAATTGCTAAAAAAAAAAAAGAGAGGAAATTTAAAGCAAAGCTGAAAACTACTCAATTACAAACAAATAAAAAAAAAATTAAAACTTCCAAGCAATATATCAAAGACCTAACAATACCCGAAAAAAACCCAAAAAAAAACTCAAGATCCTTGAAGCTAAAAAACCTGAAACTAAAAGGATTTTCAAAGGGGGTTAAACACAAGTCAATTGGTAACTAAAAACAAAGAAAAAAAAGGAATCCTTTATTTTTCTTCTTCTTCTTCTTTATGTACAGTGTTTTATCACTTTCTTTTTGCTTACTTTTGAGAGCTACACTTAGGTGCCATTTTTAGGTCGAAAAGGAGGCGAACTGTCGGCGACGATGGAAGTAGCAATTTAGGTTGAGGGAGGAAGAAGAAAGAAGAGAAAAAGGAAGAAAAAAACCAAAAAAGGAAATTAATTACAAGAAAAAAAATTAGGGGAGAAAATTCAAAAGAAAAAATAAGTTTTTTTTTTTAATTTTTTTTAGATTATGACATCATTTATGCTATATATCACAATCTTATCCCGTCACTTATCTTGAACTTAACGGAGTTAGACTTAAATATTAATTTAGTTGACAGAAAAAAAAGTTTAAATACTAATATAAAAAAAATTATAAATTCCAATCTAAAAGAAATGAATAAAATTGAGAACTAATTTTATATTTAACCCTTTTCTTTTCTTTAACTTTCCTCAACCAATCCTTTGCCTTGTTCTGGATGAGTGCATAAACCAACCGGTTCTCGGTGAAAAAATAACACTAGTCACGTATTCGTTTTTATCAAACATTTGTCGTGTATTCGGTGGAAAAATATTCCATAATTTCATACACACTTCACAAATAAGTTGACCTTCTGAGAAAAAAAAAAAAAATGGATAGGTGTCCCACTGTCCTTTAAGGGGATAGTTTTTATATATTGGTATATATACACAATTTAATTTTGTATTCTCAATAAAATTAAAAACTTTTCTAGTATCGTTAGTTAAATTAATTTGATGGATTTATTTTATTTAATCGGTTCATAAATTAATTTAATTTTAACTAAATAAATTATTAAAATTTTATAAAAAAAATTAAAAATCTAGAATTCCAACAATTTTGGTATCTTTAAATTAAATTTAAAAATAAAAATAGTAAATAAATGATTTATAGCAGTTTGTGTAATTCTTTTTTAATTATTGAGCAGCTCATAATGATTTTTGATGTTTCGCTCCTAAATTTTTTGGCGGACATTTCTTTTTATAAAAATTATGCAATATTGAATTCCAGTAGGAACCAGAAAAGAATATGCTGTTGTTTTCTTTTAATCCAGAAAAAAAAATATGAATTGCTACATGCACAAGGAGAAGAAAAAGTATAGTAATGCTTTCAATAAAAGAAAACAAGAAAAATATCAAGCTATTTGGAAGTTTGTTCATAGATATTTTTCTTTTTCCTGGATAGAAACTGCATTGTATTGTAGGGTTATAGTTCATTGGTTTAAGGGGGTTCATCTTATCTTCCCCAACTTCATCGTTCTAAACACCATCCTTCCACATCTTTCTTCAAACAAACCCAGGAACAAAAATCCATGGCTTCCACTTCAACATCCTTGATACCCTTACGACAACATGGTCGAAAAGCCAGTTTCTCTTCATCACCAGCAAAAACTGCACTAAAAAAAGCGTTGAGATTTTCATTTTCGTCAAGGTCAAGTGTAGTTATATGCGTTAAATCTTCTAGCGGTGCAGTGAAATATAATGAAGTGGTTGTTGATGAAGAGATGGACAAGATTAGGAGACTTCAAAATGGGTCCGATGTTCGAGGGGTTGCACTGGAAGGTGAAAAGGGTCGAACCGTGGACCTTACCCCACCAGCCGTGGAAGCCATAGCCGAGAGCTTTGGAGAGTGGATTATCAAGGCCTTGGAAAAGGAACGAGGACGTCCAGTGGAAGATGTTAGAGTATCACTTGGCAAAGACCCTCGAATATCAGGAGCATCTCTGAGTGTAGCAGTATTTGCAGGCCTTGCTCGAGCTGGTTGCTTGACATTTGACATGGGCCTTGCTACTACACCAGCTTGTTTTATGAGCACATTGCTGCCACAATTTGCTTACGATGCTTCAATCATGGTAGAGTAAAAAAAGCAGTCTTAACTAAAATCTGTGCTGAAAAAAATGTTAAAACAACTATGGTAAATTTGTATGTAATTTGTGTTGCAGATGACGGCTTCTCACTTACCCTACACTCGCAATGGTCTGAAATTTTTTACAAATAAAGGAGGTTTAACTTCGCCTGAAGTGGAAGAGATATGTGACAAAGCTACTCGTAAGTACGCCAACAGGCTCACAAAAGTGTCGACCATGCTTAACTCTCCTCCGGAAAAGGTTGACTTCATGAGGGCTTACGCAAAGCACCTACGGGACATTATCAAGGAGAGAGTGAACCATCCTATTCATTATGATACTCCACTCAAAGGATTCCAGGTTTTATCTCTATCTTTTGGTGTGCTTGCCATTTGTTTACATGTATTTTTCTACGTTAAATATTGCATTTTACCATGGAACTCTATTCGGTTCTCACTCTTTCTTTTTGCATCCAATTAGAAATAGTAGGAAACTTCAAATATAAATCATATGGTGCTTGTTAGGCTGTTGGCTTATCGAAAAGGGAAAATGATTTATTTTATCCTCTAATTTTATAAAATAAGTTATTTTAGTTATTTATTTAATTCTTTTTATCTCTTTTTAATTCTTAAATTTATATTATTTGTTAAATCACTTTAAAATATATGACAAAATTAATGTATGTTCACTTTGCTAAAATTATTTTAAAATTTTAAAATTTTTAAAAAAATTATTTTAAAGTATTAAATACTTTTAAAATTAGTTAAAAAAAGTATAAAAATTATAATAAAATATTTTTAAATTTTTAAAAAATAATTAATTGCTGACGTGGATGTCATATATTAACTTTTTATCTATTTTAAGTGATTTGATAAATAATATAAGTTTAATGAGACAAAAAATTAAATGAAAAATTAAAATAATTTTTTTATAAAGATAAAAGGTCAAATAAGTCATTATCTATTCATATCCAAAAACATGCCAAAGTTTCCGTGTGGTCAAGAATTCTTCTAGTAAGATGGCCATATCTGTGGAGATCAGGCTCAGGGCTTAGTTTGCTGAAGATCCTAGCCCACGTAACACAGTGGCAATATATTTATGCATCGTTACAAGCTTATTAATTGCCTTGACATTACACCTGATTGCAGATAATTGTAAACGCTGGAAATGGATCAGGAGGTTTCTTCACATGGGATGTGTTAGACCAGCTTGGCGCAGATACATTTGGTTCTCTACATCTCAACCCTGATGGGATGTTCCCCAATCACATCCCCAATCCCGAAGACAAAACTGCAATGGCATTAACCCGAGCCGCTGTGCTAGAAAACACAGCTAATCTCGGCATTGTTTTCGACACTGACGTAGACCGCAGCGGTGTGGTCGACAACAATGGAAATCCCATCAATGGTGACAAGCTTATAGCCCTCATGTCCGCCGTTGTTTTGAAAGAACATCCCGGTACCACCATTGTTACTGATGCTCGTACAAGTATGGAACTTACAAGGTTTATCACTGATAGAGGCGGCCATCATTGCTTGTATCGTGTCGGTTACCGGAATGTTATCGATAAGGGGGTTCACTTGAACCAGGATGGCGTTGAAACACATCTCATGATGGAAACTTCAGGACATGGTGCACTCAAAGAGAACTATTTCCTGGACGATGGTCGGAAACACACCTCTTGTTTCTTAATGATCTGTTTTTAATTGGTTTCCAGGGTTGAATTAATCTAAGGTTTTGATTTTCAATTCCTTTAGGGGCTTACATGGTAGTGAAAATCATCATTGAAATGGTACGCATGAGGCTTGAGGGATCAGATGAAGGAATAGGTAGTCTAATAAAAGATCTTGAAGAGCCATTGGAGTCCATAGAGCTTAGGATGAATATCATCTCCGAGCCTAAATATGCAAAGGCAAGAGGTAGAGAGGTGATTGAAGCATTTCGGTCCTACATTGAGGTATCATACATCTCGTAAAATGAGAAGAAATTAATAAATAAATGAACAAAACTGAACTTCATCTGCTAAAATTTAATTGCTTTGCAGGAATGTCAGCTTAAAGGATGGGAATTAGACGCTTGTGGAGATTGCTGGGTAAGCGAAGGTTGTCTTGTCGACTCGAACAACAGTCCAGCTGCCATTGATGCTCACATGTACAGGTACCACAAAACATCTCTATCAGGTTCTTAGCATTTACAAACAATTGTTTCAACCGAATTTGTGTTTTGATGTCTATAGGGCTAAAGTTTCAAATGAAAAAAATGAAGAGATTGGTTGGGTACACATAAGGCAGAGTATCCACAACCCAAATATTGCTATAAACATGCAATCATCAGTTCCGGGAGGCTGTCAACTAATGACAAAAGTTTTCAGAGACAAGTAAGGCAAATTAATTAACTAAAATATCTACTGTGTTGAATTTTGCTTTCTCTGTGATTAATATTGTTGATGACCTTGAGAATTTCCAGGTTTCTCTTGGCAAGTGGAATGGACAAAATCCTTGACTTTTCTCAGGTCGACAAGTATGCCAAACTTGGGAAAATGGGCTAAGCTATGATTCAATTACATAAATTGAATATATAGCATATGGGAACATCCAAGGAAATTGTACCCTATCTGTGTATTGTGTGACATATACAGAGGTTGTATTTCAATGTATAGTGAAGACTGTATACTATACTATTGCTGTTTCCTCATTTTGGAAATTAGAAGAAAAAAATTACTATTAATTTATGATATGAGGAGATTGCTCACTTCTTCCTCCTATTTAGTGGTGAAACTCTGAAAATTCTTTCACACAGCGTTTTGTATTTTCATGAGTATTCAATATTATGGATATTTTTGTTTCAAAAAAATTATTAGGGTTATTTTGATAATTAAATAAAAAATTAATTTCATTTAAAGAGATTCATGCGTTACATGAATTTATTTACTAAATAAAATGATTTCAATGAAAAGCTATATCGTCATATTTAAAAAATAATGGAATCATAAAAGATTGCATATTAATATAATGTTTATTATTTTTATATAAATATTTAAATAAAACAAAAAATACAATGTCTCAAGCCTATCATTTTATTTAAAATTTATTTTTAATGAAATTTTTGTTATAAATATAATGTAAATAATAATTTTATTATTAATATTATTTCTTTATTATAATTATTTTATCGAGCTTCTGCATTGAAAAAAAAAATTATTTTAAGATATATTTATCCTAATGATTAAATTACAATTTCTAGTATTTTAAATTGATTAGTTTTTTTTAAATTTTAATATTTAAAAATTTTCATCAACTATACCAGCGATTCCAAAATTATGAGTCAAATTCTAAATGGATTCTAAAGTTGAAATGTTTTAATTAATTTCTCAAATTATGAATCAAATTCGAATTAGTATCGTTTAAAATTTATTGATCAATTTTACCCATAATTTAAGATAATTAATCCTAATTTTAACTTTTTTAGAATTTAATATTGTCTCGGGTCTAATATTATTTTATTTGTGAGACTATCGAGACAAAGTTTAACACAAATAGGGGTGTGTAAAAAAAAGTTCTAAACCGAAAAAATTGAAGTGAATCAAATAAAAATTCCAATTTTTTTGATTTATTCGGTTTTTAATTTAATTGATTTTCATGTTCGGCTTAATTAGTTTATTCAATCGATTTTTGATTTTGACATTTTTAATCGAAACCAATTAATTCACTACAACAAAACAACCCTACCGCGACACTTTTTTTGACTTAATGCGACGCAAAAAAGGTTGGCATAGGTTTCGCGACGCTTCTTTCGACGCTTCCAAAAAGGTTGCCTATAGTACAGTTAGTATAGGCTCCACGACGCTTTTGAAAAAGCGTCGGTATAAGTGAACATAAGCCGACCTATATTGAAGGGTTGTGAAAGGCTTAGTCAATGCTGACCTTTAAAAAAGGTTGGGATAAACCTAGTCAAGGCCAACCTTTGAAAAACGTTAGGATAGACCTGTTTAAGACAACCTTAAAAAGGTTGGGATAGACCAATCTAAGGCAACCGTTAAAAAAAGTTGGGATAGACTCGTTTAAGGCAACCTTAAAAAGGTTGGGATAAACTTTGTCTAAGGCAACTCTTAAAAAAGGTTGAAATAAACTCGTTTAAGGCAACCTTAAAAAGGTTGAGATAAACCTTGTCTAAGGCAACCCTTAAAAAAAGTTAGAATAGACCCGTCTAAAACAATCCTAAAAAGGTTGGGATAAACCTTGTCTAAAACAACCTTTAAAAAGGTTGAGATAAAGCCGTCTAATACAACCTTAAAAAGGTTGGGGTATACCTTATCTAAGGCATTTATTTTCTATTTTTTACTGTTTCAATATTAATATATTTTCATAAACATTTACAGTAAATAGAAATTGTGCTTTAAATACAACTAAAAAATATTAAATTAAAATTAAAATAAAAGTTGAATATTCATTACAAAAATCGATCCAATATCAAAATACACTAACATTTAGTCAAAATTTATACCACCAACATTCAACCCAATGTACAAAAGTAAACAAATAAAAAAGATTCTAAGGCGATGGACATTGATATTGATGTTATACTACATAACAGCTAATACAGTCTGAAATTGCAACTTCAATTCCAAAACACTCTGCTGATCTCTTATTTCTACAAGGGTAGCCTCAGGTAGTGAAACATCTCCAGATCCAAGTATACCATATACATATGTAATCTTTTCTCATTTCACCATTATTGCTTCCCAACTCTTCACTATATTTAGCGTTTTCCCTCAAGCTCCAACCTTGCTGTAAGCCAATTGCAGACCTCAAATAAAAGTAATTTAAATCAAATATATCAAACAAGAAAAACATACAAAACCAAGCAATCAAAACTTAGTTGAATTGTCTATGAATGACAAAATCCACGTCAAAAGATGTCAATAGAGAAACTCACAATGATAAGGGTAGTAATTGATTCGTTCATCCATCTATTCTACTCCAAAAGATGACCAATCACAATGAGAGCAAGTTTTGATTAGTCTAGGGTTCAAGAGTCTTCAAATTTATCTATTTTAACTAAAACATTTAAGCTTTTATAGTTTAACTCAGGGACAAGACCATCTCAAGTATTTATCATCACACTTATTCAAACTCAACATACCAGCAATGCTTCAACACGGTGCATTAGTATATCGTATCTCACCGGAGATCAACAACATCAAACTTTATCTTGGGATTCATAAACACATGAGAGCAATGCTCATAGATTGGAGTTCCATCTGAAGGCTCCTCATAGGGATGGAATCCTCGTTGCTGGCAGTTACGGATAATGGAATCCTCTTCATTTTTCTTTTAAGTACCTATGTCCAAAACATCTACAAATATGGATATGAGATATGACAGAGGGCTTAAACAACACAATCACAGATACCACAGGAAACCTGAGATAGAAAGGAATAAAATCAAGTTGCTCCAGTCCCACATCCATAGGCTTCATCTTTTCCATACCAACGGAAGTAACAAGTCTATATTACATAATAATTAAATTGAGTTCGGCTTTCTTGCTATATTCTTTTTCTTTTCTTTATGATGTCATCAATGAAATTACAATAAAAAAAGATATCTTACTAAAATAAGAGAGTAGTTTTCCACTAAAATCTACACAATTGTGGAAGCAAAGTTCCTGTAAAAAAGGTCGAAGTAATAAAACTTACAAGGATATGAAAGGGCAAATAAAACTTACAAGGATCTGGACTGGAATTCTTTTCCTTTGCCACACCGAGCTTTTCAGTCACGTAGAATTGCTCTCTTGTATGTACAGCAGCATTAGCCAAATCACTTGTAGACTGAGTGCAGCTAACCATAGCTAATTCTTGGCTGCACTATCATCTACATTGTCTGTCCTGTTATGGATACAAAGATGGAAATAAAGCATGTTCAAATACAAAAAATATTAGCTTCCAACTAACAAAACATTAGAGTTTAGACAGATACCAGCTCATGACAGGCGGTCATAAGAGGAAGTAAAAAGAATAAGAGACAAATATAGGTAACCTCGAAATAACATTGATGGAAAGGTGTGGCCTCTCTGAATAATAAGTTGACATACCTTCCTGGCAAGGATATGAAAGGGCAAATAAAACTTACAAGGATGCAAAGAAAGGGCAAATAAAACTTACAAGGATATGAAAATTGGGAAGAAAAGAGAGGATATGAGAAGCACAGGAATTAAAAGCCCTGCAGGTGACAGCCAAAAAGCAGATGGAAGAGATATCAAGCGTGGTCATGATGGTAGCCAAAAGGGCTATCGGCAACTGATCCAGCCTCTCCACTCTCCAACTTCCCATCCCCTTTTTCTCTTTTAGTTTACTTTGGGAAAAATAAAATGGGGAAAGAAAAAGAAGAGATTTCAGTTGAAATTTTTGGGGGTGGGGGAAATCGATTTTGGGAAAAAGAAGAGGGGAAAAAAATAGAGTTCAGGTGAAATTTTTTATATAAGAAAACAAAAACAAAAAAGCTTTAAAATTTTTTTTCTCTTTTGTAATTATATATATTCTTTCAATATTTTAAGAAATTAAATTAAAATTTTCAATTTACTAATTAATTTTTTTCTCTTAAATATATATAAAGTTTATCTATTATCTCTTAAATAATTTAAACTATAATGATAAATTTAATATATTAAAATTAATATTATCTCTTTTACAATTATATAAGAAATCATTTAATATATAAATTAAAAAACAATTAGTCATATACCAAAAAAAATATTTTAAATAATAGTATTTTAATTTTTTTATTTTTAACATATATTTTTCTATGTTTTTACTTTCAAATTTTTCCTAGGTGTCATTAATTTTTTCTGAAGATTTTAAATATTAAATTAAAAATAAACTGTATTTTAATTAATATAAATAAACTAGTTAAGTAATAAATAGAAGATGATGAAAGAGTACATGAGTTGTTGAAAAGAATACATGATAGCCACTTAGATGATTGGTGAGAATACAGAGAGCAAAACTACGCCGTTTTATTTTAAATAAAATGATTTTTGCAACGCTTTTTTTTATCAAAACCCCTAAACCTAAACACAAAGCCCTAAACTCTAAACACTAAACCCCAAACATTAACCTCTAAACCTTAAACCATAAAACATAAACTATAAAACCATAAAACCCTAAAACCCTAAATCCAAAATCATATATTATAGACCCTAAACCTTAAAATAAAATGAATTTTTGTGGCGCTATTGCTTACCTTTTGCAACACCGCTAATGCTTGACTTTTTTAATGACATATGAGCAATTTTTATATTGAATTATTATATCTTTCATATCAATTTTAAATAAATAATTTACCAACGGTCTAAGTACACGGACGTGTGCCCCTAATTCGTTGATGATGTCATAAATAGATAGTTACATGGGCTAAGGACACGGGCGTGTCCCAAGCCACATGGGTGTGTGGAATCACATGGCCTGACCACACGGGCGTGTGTGTACTGTTCATAAGTGAAATTTTGTGAATTTTGTGAAAAATTTTATGAGGTTCTGATTTAGTCCCGACTCGATTCTAATGTTCGTATTGGGCCTTGAGGGTCCAATTAAGGGACGTTATACTAAACCTCAGAAAATGAATATTAAATTATATGTTTGATTTGTGAATGTTCTGTATTTATCAGTAATACTCTGTAACCCTGTTCTGGCGACGAATACGGTTTAGGGGTGTTACATTTAAAGAAAAAAAATAACAATAATGTCTAATATGAATATGGCATTTTCTATGCTTGTCATGAAAAATGCAGTGAGGATATATAAATCTTAAACCTTATTCTCACTCAAAGCTATTAAGTCATTTTTTTAATTTTACTATATATAATTATTAACACTCATTATTTAAAATTTTAAGAATATTCATATTTTAAATCTAAAGATATTATTTAAAATATTAATACCATAATTTTTTATTTAATATAAAATTAATTTATTAGAAAAGTGATATATACAATTATAAAATTAGTGATTGGTGGTATATTGGGAGTTAGGACATAAGAGTTTTTCTTTTCATATGGCAACACTTTTATATAGTTGGGAAATGTATAACACAAGTCGGCATAGTGTTGGACAAAATCGACTCTTATTTAAGCATTGCCTTTGGCATGCATATCCCAACCCTTGTCCAAAGAGTTGGCCAAAGCATATGTTGGCAAGTCTATCCCAACACTTAGGAAAGTGTTGGCCCAAAAGTGTCGGCATAGTGTTGGACAAAGCCGACTCTTATTTAAGTGTTGCCTTAGGCATGCATATACCTACTCTTATACAAAAAGTTGGCCAAAATGTATGCCGACAAGTCTACCCCAACACTTAGAAAAGTGTCTACATACTGTTGAAGAAAGCCGACTCTTATCTAAGTGTTGTCTTAGGGATGCATATCCCAACTCTTATACAAAGGGCTGACCAAAGTGTATAACGACAAGTCTATCCCAACATTTAAGAAAGTGTCGGCATAGTATTGGACAAAGCCGCCTCTTATTTAAGTGTTGCCTTAGGCATGCATATCCCAACTCTTATATAAAGAGTTGGCCAATGTGTATATCGACAAGTCTATCCCAACACATAGGAAAGTGTCGGCCCAAAAGTGTCGGCATAGTGTTGGACAAAGCCGACTCTTATTTAAGCGTTGCCTTAGGCATGCATATCCCAACTCTTATACAAAGAGTTGGCCAAAGCGTATGTCGACAAGTCTATCCCAATATTTTAAAAAGTGTCCCCCCAAAAGTGTCGCAGTAGGCATGTTTTGTTGTAGTGTAAATCGATTAATGTCACAATCCATTTACTTACATAAACCCAAATTTAAATATTAAATCTAAATACCCATTAAAATTTAAAACCCAAATTGATAATTTAAATTTTTTTATAATATTCATTTAAATTTTTATCATTTAATATATAAAAGAACTCAAATTGATATATATTTGTTAAGAACGGTAAAAGACATGAAAATTGTATGTTGGTCATGTAAGAAAATAAATATTTTTTGAGTTTATTAAAATTGTTTGCTTTAATTTTTAATATTTTTATAATAAATTTGAAATAAAAATAAAAGTAATATAATATACTAAATTGAAGAAAGAAGATAATTATGTAAAAAAATAAATTTATAAATATCTCAATTAAAATTTTTTTCAATTGAAAAAAAATCTAAAAATCACCGAAATTATTATTATTATTAATAACAATTTCTTTTAATTTACTCCCGCATTCTCACGCGAATTGTAGCAGCAGAACTATTTAAACGGAGAACATAGGGAAGTGTCTGAATCATGTAAAACTTTATTATTATTATTCTTATTGTTATTATTTCTTGAGTAAATTGTCCACAAGAATTGATGCCAAACTTTATTTACTTTTCCCACAAATACAAGCATTAGATGCATTAGGCAACGTAAAATATAAAAGGTTGAAGCAAGCATATAACCAAGCACACACAGGATTAGATAAATGCATAAAGCAGCTGTGACAAGCAGCAGCTTGTTATTTGGTAGACGCTAGTTTAAACAACATTCTAAGCTTGAGCCAGGTATGCACCGATTTTGATCAGTTGGATTCCCTCATCAAACAGTGACTGTGGAGGTGCAACATCCTCATTCAGCTTTACGTATACTACCCTTAACCCTACTTTACATCCCTCCCCTAATGGAGTTGCCTCAAATTTGGTTGTAAAACCGCTAAACTCATTCTTTAGGTCACCTTCTATTAATCCATAACTGACCGAGAAGTTAATCGGATCAACCAAACTCACAATCATCTTTGTAGATTTAGTATCCCCATCTACACCCACAAACAAAAATGAATATGTTATGTAAAGATTATGTGAAATATAGAACGTCCATAATGACAATGTATCGTAAAGAAAAAGAGAAAAAAAATAAATAAAGAACACACGATTTTTACGCCAAAACCCTTTTGGAAAAAAATCACGTGTAGAGGAGAAGATAATTCGCTATGTCGAATTCGAATGGATACAAGAGGAGTAGACTATGTCTATTTATAGACTTGAAAAACCATATTCTAATAGAAGGAGTGTAGTAAGGTTGTTGAAATACCTTATTCTAATCAATATCAAATAGATGAGGTGTAATAAGGTTGAAAAATCTTATTCTAAAATAAAATAAAAGAAGTGTAGTTCTATATGGATTTTACTTTTATTTTATTTTACCATTGTGTTTTATTTTAATAAGGATTCGGGTCACTCAATTCTATCAATCTCCACCTTGATATGAATTCTTCAACAAGCAAGTTCTTAATCACGAACTCTCAATGAACAAGTTCTCCACCTCTTCCATAAAAACCCCTTAAGGGTTTAACTTTAACAATGAACACCAACCAAGTCAAGCAATGCTCAAACTTGGTTATGGGAAGTGATTTAGTCATATTTGCAGGATTTTCATGAGTACTAATTTTCTTCACAACAATATTCATGAGTACTAATTTTCTTCACAACAATATCACCACGAGCAATAATATCACGAATAAAATGATACTAAACATCAGTGTGCTTTGTTCTCTCATAAAACATTTGATCTTTTGTAAGGAAGATGACATTTTGACTGTCACAAAATACTGTATTGATTTGAAGGTCTTCATTGAGTTCACTAAAGAGTCCCTTCAACCAAATGGCTTATTTACAAGCCTCAGTAATCGCTATGTACCCAGCTTCAGTGGTAGACAAAGCGATTGTAGTTTGCAAAGTGGCTTTCCAACTGATTGTACAACCTCCGATTGTAAAAACATAACCTGTGAGAGATCTTATTCTATCAAGGTCTCTAGCAAAATCAACATCAACATACCCAATTACTCCATCTCTAGTTCTTCCTAACTATAAGCAAACATCAGTAGTACCTCATAAGTATCTTAAAATCCACTGAACTGCTTTCCAGTGTTCTTTATCGGGATTCACCATATATCTACTAACTATACTGACTGCATATGATAAACCTGGATATGAACAAACCATATCATACACGAGAGATCCCACTATACTAGAATATGAAACATGTGATATGTACTAAATCTCATCATTTGATTGTGGAGACAAAGCCGATGAAAGTCTAAAATGGGCCGTTACAGGAGTAATAACAGGTTTAGCACTTTGCATATTGAACCTGCAAAGAACTTTCTTAATGTACCCCTTCTGAATTAGGTACAATTTACTTGCTTTTCTATCTCTAAGAATCTCTATGCCAAATATCTTATTTACTGGTCCCAAATCTTTCATCTCAAATTCTTCACCCACTTGGGTTTTGACCTTTCTTATCTCTCATTTATCTTTCGCTACTATCAACAGGTCATCAACATAAAGTAGTAGATACATAAAAGAACCATCACTGTTTTTCTTAAAGTAAACAAAACTGTCAAAGCTACTTCTTTTGAAATCATAAGAAGACACAAATGAATCAAACCTATTGTCCCACTGTCTTGGTGATTGTTTCAAATCGTACAGGGACTTTTTCAGCAAGCAAACATAGTCCTATTTTTCTGAGACTGTAAAACCCTCTAATTGTTACATGTAAATATCCTTCTTAAATTTTCTATGCAAAAATGCAGTTTTTATATCTAATTGCTCAAGCTTGAAATCATGCATGACCATAATACCAAGCAAAGCTTGAATTGAACTATGTTTTACAACTGGGGAGAACACATCTGTGAAGTCCTCTCCTGGAATTTGACTAACCCTTTGCAACAAGCCTTACTTTATATCTAGGTTTTTCAGCTCCTAGAGCCCCTTCTTTCTTTTTAAACACACATTTACAACGAACAACCTTTTTGCCTTTAGGAAGTTTCACAAGATTCCATGTTCTTTTTTTTGGAGTGATTCCATCTCCTTTTACATAGTAAACATCCACTTTTCTGAGTCTTTATAGCTAACTACCTCAGAATAATTAGATGGCTCTTGGTTTGCATCTATATCTTTAGCCACATTTAAAGCATAAGTAACTAGATCAGCCTCGGCATACTTTTTTCGATGTTTAATCTCTCTTCTAGTTCTATTTTTGGTGATAGAGTACTGTGGTGAAGAAACAAATCTATTCTGAATTTTTGTACTAGCTTGAGGAGTCAACTCTGTTGTAGATTCTGGATCAATTTGATGCTCCACCTACTTTTGATGTTCTTTATTAGAAGAGTCTTTAAGAGATAAGTTAGGTAGCATAACAGTTTCATGAAAAATATTTTTGCTAATCATAACTTTTCTATTTTCAGGACACCATAACTTATACCCTTTTGCACCATCTTTATAACCAAGAAAAACACATTTAATGGATCTCGGTTCCAATTTTCCATTATCAACATAAGCATATGCAGGACACCCAAAGATCTTTAAATCAAAATAATTAGTAGGACTACCAGACCATACCTCTTGTGGAGTCTTTTTCTCAATGGCAATGGATGGAGATCGGTTGATAAAAAAACATGCAGTAGAGACTGCTTTGGCCCAAAACGACTTCGATAAGTTAGCATTTGACAACATAAATTAAAATTTCTCCATGATCGTTCTGTTCATTCGTTCTGCAACGTCATTTTTTTTGTAGAGTATGACGAACTGTCAAGTGTCTCACGATCCCTTCTGACTTGCATAATTTATTAAAATCATCAGAACAGAACTCTAAGCCATTATCTGTAATGAGGTGTTTTATTTGTTTTCTCGTCTATTTTTCAATAGTAATTTTTCAAGACTTAAATGCAAAAAACACATCACTTTTTTGCTTTAGGAAAAACACCTAAACTTTTCTAGAAAAATCATCAATAAGTGTTACCATATAATTAGGTCCACCTCTCGAAGGCACTCTAGATGGCCTCCATAGATCAGAATGAATATATTCCAACATTCCTTTCATGTTATGGATTCCTCTGGTGAATCGAACTCTCTTTTGCTTCCCAAAAATGCAGTGCTCACAAAACTTTAGTTTGCAAATTTCTTGCCCATCAAGAAGTTCACTTTTGCTTAATTCTGCCATGCCATTCTCATTTATATGCCCTAGGCACATACGCCAAAGTCTAGTAACATTATCATCTGATAAGAAAGAGGAAGCGACTGATGTATCATCGAGAAAACATATAACTTGCCAATCTTTCACTGCCCTTTCATCACAACGAGGGAACCTTTGGAAATATTCAAAACCCCACTTTTAGCTATGTATTTGTACCCTTTTAAATCAAGAGTACTTAACAAAATTAAACTTCTCTTTAATTCTAGAACATGTCACACGTCACTAAGTGTTCTGACAACTCTGTCAAACATTTTAACTTTAATCATTCCAACACCTGCGTTTTTACACAAAACATTATTTCCCATAAAAAAAACACCTTCAGACGCTATTCCGTAAGTTGTAAACTAATCCCAATTGGGACTCATGTGGAAGGTGCAGCCTAAATCAAGGATCTACTCATCGTTCACTTTAGAATTATTGACAAAAGCGACTAAAAGTTCTCCATCGCTGTAGTCTTCTATAACATCAGCTTCGTCAAATTTTTCTGGTTGTTTTCCCTTTTGATTCGTAGCCTCCCTTTTGATATTGTTCTGTAACTTATAACACTCAGATTTAATGTGCCCTTTCTTCTTGCAGAAGTTACAAGTTTTACCTCTATTTGAAGGCTTCGATCTATGCTTAGATTTACCGCAAGGATTCCGTTCATGTGTCCTTCCACGATCATTATTAGCATTCTGATCTTGTCTCTCACGAACAATGAGACCCTCTCCCTGAGAGTTAGGTTAACCACAAGATGTTTCATCTTATCATGCAAGGTCAAAGAATCATAAACCTCATCAACTATGAGAGATTCGTGGTTATATAAAATCATGTCACTAAAGGTTGAATAAGACGGGGGCAACGAATAAAGTAGAATCAACCCTAGATATTCCTTATCATACTGAACCTCCATAGCCTCCATGTTTGAGAGAATTTCTTCAAACACCATTAAGTGTTCGTGCATAGACGCACCTTCCTCCAATGATGAGCATAAAGACGTTGTTTCATACACAACTTGCTGGTTAGAGTTTTCGACATACATATTTGTTCCAGCCTCTTTCATAATACAGTGGCTATCTTCTTCTTTATCACATCCTGCAAAATTTTGTTAGACAAATGTAGATGTGACTATGTTAAAGCCTTTCGATCTTTACGCCTGTTCTCTTCCTCCATCAATGTCGAAGGCATCTTATCTATCCCTAGCAGGGCATCATTTAAGTCCATCTGTGCAAGAACTACCTGCATATTTATCTGTCACAATGTAAATTTAGTGTTGCAATCAAACAACGAAATTTCATACTTCAAAGGCGCCATTACTATGAATGAGATGAACAACTCGGAAGATTTGATACCAATTTATGAAAAATAGAATGTTGGTAATGAAAATATATTGCAAATAAAAAGAGAAAGAAAAATAAAGAACACAGATTTTTATGTGGAAACCCATTCGGGAAAAAAACACGAGCAAAGGAGAAGATAATTCACTATGTCGAATTTGAATGAATACAAGAGGAGTAGAGTATGTCTATTTTTAGGCTTGAAAAACTATATTCTAATAAAAGGAGTGTAGTAAGGTTGAAACACCTTATTCTAACCAATATCAAAGAGATGAAGTGTAATAAGGTTGAAAAACCTTATTCTAAAATAAAATAAAAGAAGTGTAGTTCTATATGGATTCTACTTTTATTTTATTTTACCACTGTGTTTTATTTTAACAAGGATTTGGGTCACTCAATTCTAACAGATTAATTTTATAACTAGGGAAGTGTAATTTGACTTACCAAGAACATAACTCCATTGGATGATTGAACCCAAACTTCCCCACACTCTATCCAGCAAATCACATGCTAAAATAACGTTGGGGCAGATGCTAAGTAATTGCCTTCGTGAACTGCATATCACTCCATAAAATATTTCAGCTAAAGCATCGATTTTTACGTCAGCCTCTAGTGTGCCTGTTAGAAGACATTTCTTTATAACAAATGGGATTGTTTGATCAAGAGAATACTGGACAACTCATTCTGAATATTTTTCTATTTAAAGAGTTAGCTTGTGAAGAAAAATACTATGCGTGAAAGTTCATACATAATTGATTAAACTATTTAGTTGATGTGATTTCTACTAAATTAAGTTTTTCTAAGATATGGAAAGGATTTTTTTTTCTAATTTACCTTTTCAACTCTCAATTTTTTGCCAAAGTCTAACAACAGTGGATAAAAAAAGTAAACCATTTTTTTAATGAAGAAAATACTATCAAATTGGTGACAAATTAAACTATTTTTATTCAGATAATGTTGTTTTAGAGTTTTCACATTCAGTAACCAATGTGTTACAAACGAGGTGTGTTTTAGAAGAAGCGATTTGTTATCGAGCCGTTTTATTAGGAATAACGAGAGCATCTCTGAACACTAAAAGTTTTATATCTGAAACAAGTTTTCAAGAAACTACTCAAGTTTTAGAAAAATCTACTCTTCGGGGTCGTATCAATTGGTTGAAAGGCCTAAAAAAAACATTGTGCTTGGGGGTATGATACTTGCCGGTACCGTATTCAAAGGATTAGTGCATCGATCACGGCAACATAACAACATTTTTTTGGAAAAAAATAATTTCTTCGGGGGAGAAATGAGAGATATTTTCTTCCACCATCAAGAATTATTTGACTCTTGCATTTCAAACAACTTACATGATACATCAGGCCACTTTTTTATAGGTATAGATGTAACAATTCGTTTTTGGTGAAATCAAAATAGTAGTTTCGGGAGCACAAATTTGATGTGAAAACATTTATTTTATTATAATTTTCATGCCTACAGTATATTAGTAAGGTCGTCTAAAAATTTTGTTAAGAAATTTTGGTGTTTGCATGCCTAATTAAGTAAAAAGGACTAAATAGTAAAACGTGTAAAAGTAGGATTTTATTAGTTAAAGGTATCAAATAGCTATGAAACTTTAAATTTAGAGGAATTGAATGGTAATTAGACCATTAATGAAGTTGGATGTATATGGTTTGGTATTTATGAAATTTTGGTATTAATTAAAGGTTAAATAAGTAAATTGGTAAATAAAGTTAAAATTAAGTAAAAAAAAATCCATTATTCCTATTTATTCATCTACTTTACCAAATGTAGAAGGGAAAATAAAACCATTTAGGGTTCTTGAGTTTTCAGCAAGCTTTGGTGTGCATGTAAGTGTTATTTTGTTCCGTTTTTAATGATTTTTACGTTTTCGGGATCATTGTAGCTTAATCTAGCTAGCATAGGGACTAATTTGTAAAAATATTAAGGGATTAGGGTTTTACCATGAATATGTTTGTGTGATTCTTAAAAAATTATGAAAGATTATGAGTCCTTGTTGCTAAATAAACAACTTTTGTATAGTGATTTTTGATGAAATTATCATTTAAGGACTATTATGTAAAAATAGTAAAAGTACATGGTGAAATTGTGAAATAATGATTTGTATGAGATTGTATAGGTCCTTAGTGAGTTCGCCTAGCATGAAACGTGGATGAATTTGTATAAAATTCCATTTACGAGCTTAAGGCCTAAATTGTAAATAAGTTAAAATGTTAGGGGTAAAATTATAATTATGCATAAATGTGGATTTTGGATTGAGTTGAATAATTTAAGATTGATTGAAACACTTAATTGAATATAATTATTTATTTAGATCAAGATAAATCTCACTCAAATATAAATTGAAGAAAGGCGAAAGTCACAGATTAGTTTGATCGTACTTCCACGCGTAGTTGTCAAGGTAAGTTCGTAGTATTTAAATGTATAATTGAATTTCCATATGTATTTTCGTCTTATAATTATCTAATTAAATGCTTATGGTACTTATACCTAATTGCACATACGTGCCTCTATCTGTACTTTGGTACCCCTGATTGCATATACGTGCCTCTATTTGTACTTTGGTATCCCTGATTGCACATACGTGCCCCTGTTTGTACTTCGGTACCACTGATTGCACATACATGTCCATGTTTACGCTTCAGTAACTTCAATAGAGTAAAATAAGAGTTGTATTCAATTGATGTTAAGTTAGAAGATTTACTATGTTCTTACTAAGCTCTGTAAACTTATATGTTTTTGTGTATTGTTTTGTAAATCGTTATTGCTGACTTTTGGATGGATCGAATCTATGGCTCACACTATCCATCAATGTTGGTAGTTCTTGTTCTCTTTAGGGTCGTGGCATGTATATGTGGCTATATAGATTGTTATGGTACATTAGGATAAAAATACTAAACTATGATATTAGGTACTTTATTAATATTGTAAATAGATATCTATTAGTACAATTAAAAATGTATGGAATTGATCAATTATGGTTTGTTTTGGCTTGTGAATGAATGACGTGCTATGCTAGAAATGGATCAAAGTTTACATGTTTTAGTTGTTGTGTTTGACATGTATATATGTAGTATTATGATTGGTGAAATTTTGGCATTTTGATGGTTAAATGGTTGGTGTTCAAATGGTCAAGTAATGGTATATTTTGAATGACCAATTTGGTATGTTTGATTGTGATTTGGCATATGGTAAATTGTGCTAAGGCTTTGTATAGTAATAGGTAGTTGTGTATGGTTGATTCATGGATGAATATGCTTATGTTTAGGGTGACTTGATGATTTATGATTGAGGTGCCTTTTGGGATATTGGTTGTATGGATAAATGAGCTGTTGAATTGGTTTTATTATGCATGTTTTAGGTATGTTTTAAAGCTTGATTGTATATGTAAATGGGTTGTAGGTCTATACTTGAGTTGGGTGAAAGAAAAGGATTGATATTGGCCTATTTCTTGTCCACACAGCCTAAGACACGAGCGTGTGTCTTAGTTGTGTGTGACACACGACCATGCGACACGGCTGTGTGTCCCCTATAGGTTTCAAAGGGTCACAAGTCAGGCAGTTACAAGGCCTAGCACATGGCATGGCACATGAGCGTGTGTGGCCATTTTGAGAGTTACACGGCTTGGAACACAAGCATGTGGCTTAGCCATGTGACCCAAGTCAGAGAGTTACACGGGCATGGACACGGGCTGGGACACGACCGTGTGGCCCTATTTCGAATGTTACACGGTCGTGTGATCCTTGTAGTGTGAAATTTTTTATCTTTTTTTATGATGTTCTAAATGTTTCCGATTTAGTCCCAAATTGTTTTTAATGTGTTTCTGTAACACCCCTTACCCGAGACTGTCGCCGGAGTCGAGCACGAGGCGTTACCTAACTTAACTTACTAATTCGGGGCATAAAATTTACTTTTAAAATTAATTTATTTACATTCATTCAATATGTCCCTAAAAAGGGCCCTCGAGACCCTAAAACATGCAATTAAAATGGTTCGGGACCAAACCGGGAACATTAGAAATTTTCTAAATACTTGGATAAATCAAAACAATTTATTTCATTATTCCTTATAAAACTGCCCACCTGCATCATAGTCACTAAATAAATCATAACTTGATTCACAAAACTCAAAATTTAAATTTGTGAATTTTCACTAAAACTAGACTCATATATCTTCTTACTAATTTTTTTTTGCAGAAATTTTGGTCTAGCCAATTAGTACAGTTTATTAGTTAAAATTTCCCCTGTTGCACTGTTCGACTACTCTGACCTCTCCTCACTACGAATCAATTTTTTCCCTTTACAGAATTCAAATAACCATGCTGTTTGTTTCTCTTTAAAGTATATTCACCATGGAATCTAGAAATATAAACTATTACTCATAATTATTTTTGTACAATTTTTAGTGAATTTATAAATTCAGAACAGGGGATTCAGAAATTGCTCTGAACCTGTCTCACTAAAATTCAAATATCTCTTAATATACACTTCTTTTGCTTATTCTGTTTCTTTCATATGAAAATAGATCAATAAGCTTTAATTCTATATCTCGTTCATCACCTAATTCCATTTATACTATTCTTGGTGATTTTTCAAAGTCACATCACTGCTGCTGTTCAATACTGTTTTAATGCTAATTTCACTTTTTCATGATTTCTTTGTATTAACTATCATTTAGGCATACATAACACCGAAACATGTTCTTCATTAGCCATTTCAATAGATAATCATTATCAAATATTTGCATACCATTCTTTAGCCATATCATAAGGATATACACACAAAATGGCTAAGTCTCTATACATGCAATTAACTAGAATGTTTGTAAACGAAGATACCCATTTTGGTAACTTGATAGTCGATAGTGTGAAGTGATCTCCGACGACCTCCAAACCGAGCTTGCTTTTAAGTACTCTGAAACATGGGAAAGTGAAAGAAGTAAGCTTATAAAGCTTAGTAAGTTCACATGTAAAATAATAAGCATTAGCAATCAATTTAATTTACTACTATGCTGTCATAATTTGCTTAAATAATGTTTAGTTCTTACTTTCCCGTCT
Organism: Gossypium longicalyx; assembly: GCA_025698465.1. Taxonomy (NCBI): domain Eukaryota; kingdom Viridiplantae; phylum Streptophyta; class Magnoliopsida; order Malvales; family Malvaceae; genus Gossypium; species Gossypium longicalyx. Next base: position 54,138,326 of record CM046995.1, read on the forward strand.
TACTCATTGGTAACCTTACCAAAGGCTCAGAATAAAAAAGGCACCTTACTTAATAGCTTGCCTACATACCTACAGCATCTCACTTAACACATGAGTACTCTTTCATAATATAGGCACATCGCCAATCATGTCATAAAATGTCACAAGCATAACTGAAAACTCATCACTTACTTAATACTTGATAATCTCAATTACTTACAATCTCAATATTAAATAAGCCTTAAATGTATACCTGTACTCTTTCTTCATGTTCTCACCTTGTCGTTTCTTTGACTTACTCTTTGGATTACTCGGGAACCTTTTCGTTTTTGAACTTATCATTGCCATGTCTTGACATAGTCTTATGTGGTATCCTTGCCTTATGAACTCACCAATGCCATGCCTTGGAATGGTCTTACATGGGACCTTTGCCTTATCGTAACTCATCAATGCCATGTCTTGACATGGTCTTACATGATTTCCTTGCCTTATAGAACTTATCAATGCCATGCCTTGGCATGGTCTTACATGATATCCTTATCTTACCAAATGCTATGTTCCAAACATGGTCTTACATGGTATCCTTGACTTACCAAATGCCATGTTCCAAACATGGTCTTACATGGTATCCTTATCTTAGTGCCAATGCCACATCTTGATGTGGTCTTACATGGAGTCCTTAATCAATGCCGATGCCATATCTTGACATGGTTTTACATGGTATCCTTAACCGTCAATTCCTCCTTAAATGCCATGTTATGAACATGGTCTTTTCCGTAAATTCTTCCTTAATTGCCATGGTACAACCATGGACTTTGAGATATCAATGCATTGTCAAGTCATAGCTGAAACATACTTGCTCAAATTCTCAAGGATAGTCGCATAACTCAATAATAACAATACTAATAACAATAATTGCATAATAATAAAATGCTACTCAACTTACATACTTACATTCTCAATCTCATCATATCATCAGCTTAACTTATTCTCATCAAACTATGCTAGTCAATACTTTTTTGTTACCTTAATACAAAATATGGTCTTACATTTAATTATACAAGTTCTCTTTCCAATATCGAATTATTATCGAACATTAATCATTATATCTGAAACTCAATACTAAAGTATTTATGGCCAAAATATCAATTTATCATTCAAATATGCATAATTAAATGCTTATTAAACATATGAACTTACCTTGATACCAAAACGACAATTTTACCAACTTTCCCGATTTTCGGTTTTTCTCTATTTCTAGGTCCAAATCTCATTTTTCGGGATTATTGAGCTTGGAAATATTGGAAACCCTAACCATGGCTTCCCCCATGCTATATTCGGCCTCCATGAAGAAGATGGACCAATTTTGGCTTTATTTTCCCTTTTTAATTCTTTTAATTACTAAATGACCAAAATGCCCTTAAAGGCTTTTCTTTCAAATTTGTCCTATTCTTGCCCATTTTTTTCCAAAATTAAATATAATGGTCTAATTACTAAATAAGGACCTCCAATTTAAGAACCCATTTCAATTAAATCCCCTTTATTATCTAGAACACACATTGTGCTAATTTTACAATTTAGTCATAATTATCAAATTAGGCACTTATACATAAAATTTCTTCAGAAAATTTTCACACAATTATTCAATCAATGAATAAACCTTAAAACTTAATCGGAATAAATTTTTTTGCCCTCGAATTCGTGGTTTCGCAACCACTATTTTGTTTAGTCCCTATTTCAAGATGTTACAATTTCTATGGCCTCGGGGGCTCGAATAAGGGACGATATGAATGTGTTTGAATTAATTATGCTATGATTTATAAAAAGTTTAGAATTTTATGATTTAAGTTATGATTTTAAGGTAATTCTCTTTAACCCTATTCCGGCGATTGATACGGGTAAGGGGTGTTAGTTTAATGGTATTAGTGCTACGATTTAGTCTATTCTAGGACTAACGTAGTAGAGTAGAGTTTAGTGTTTATATGCCATATATACCCTATGATAGTGTGATGCTTTTGATTCGTTCTAACATTTTATTTCTTATAGATTCAAGATGTCAACTGAATCAAATCGAGCTATAGGTTATGAAGCTGAAAGTAATGTTCAAGCTTCAAATCTTGAGGCAAGAAATAGTGCACCTATTCCACAATTCATGGCTGATGAAATGAAAAACGTATTTCTGGGAATGATGAACCAATGGTTTAATGAATTCAAACTAGCAAACCTTGCAACTTCGCCACCTCTTCCCCTTGTTGTTTCTACTCTGGCACCCTTGAGTACTCCAAACCCTTTATCTATAACGATTACTCGAGTATACTAGCAAAAATTTAGAAATGTGAAGTGAAAGAGTTCAGAGGTATGGTAGATGATGATCCTTCAAAAGCTGAGTATTGGATATTAAATACAAAGAGAGTTTTTGTGGAGTTATTGTGCACCCTTGAGTTAAAACAAGGAAACCGGATTGTAGCTGAGTATGAACAAGAATTTGTGTAGTTAAGCAAGTATGCTCGTAACATCGCATCAATTGAGGAGGTAATGTGTATAAGATTTGAAGATGGGTTGAATGATGAGATCTGTTTGGCTGTAGCAGCATTAAAGTTACGATAATTTGTAGAACTTTTCGAGTGGGCTCAAAAGGTTAAAGAGATTTGTAAAAGAAAACGACAATCAGATTTAAAATTTAGAGATTATAAAAAGTGAGGGTCATTCAAGCCTGCTCAGACATCTCCATCGAAGAAATTTAAAAATGACAGAAGTCGATCAGTTTCTCCTTAAGAGTTTGTTAACAGAGAGAAACTGAGACAAAGCATTTTCAAGTCAGTCAACTCTCTGCGGCGAGTGTTGAAAGTGTAAGAAATGTGGAGAGAATTATTTCAGTGTGTGATGTGTGACAGCCCTAATTTGACCCTAGTCGGGAAGTAGTTTCGGGACCACAAAATTGAGTCACAAAAATAATTAAATGTTATATTCTGTGATTATTACATGTGAAAGTGCATGTGTGAAAATTTCATGCTTTGATTTTGTCATTTGTGAGTGAAATTATGAAATAGGACTTATGTGAAAATTTCTGAAAATGCTATAGGCTAATTTGTAGTGGCCAAATAAATAGTAGTGCAAAATAGGAGGATTTGCATGTCAAACCTCCCATTTTATGTGTAGTGGCCGGCCAAGGTGATGGGTATTAGATAATATATGTATTTTAGCATTATAATAGTTATAATGGATGATGGTCATGATGAACAACATGTGCAAATTTTTTTTTATTGAAGTTATGGCATAGGTATGGCACAAATTAATATATGCCATTTTGTGTCATAAAATGTTTAGGAATAAAGAATAATAAGAATAACAAAAAGGAAGTAAAGGAAGGTTTTTGTTCATTCTTGGTTCTTCATAGCCGAAAATTGAGAGAGCAAATAGGGGAGGAAACCCTTGAATGTTCGGTCACTAGGAGGAGGAAAATTGAAGGTAAGTTCTTGGTACTTTGCTTCTATTTTGATGTTCATGGGTTCTTCTTGATTATACCTTAACTCATGAAGCATATTTTTGATTTTTGGTTGTGTTGTGAGCATTCGGTCATGAATTGAAATGAGAGAAATGGTTGTTGTTTCATGTTCTTTTGATGAATAATGGAAGATAGGTGAAGTTGAGCCAAGCAAATGAGCATGCATGTGCCTTAAATGCTAAAGGGGAAAATCGGCTAACATGTTGTGTGTGAACTTGGATAATATTGAGTAATGTTTGTGCTTTAAAATGATGAAATGGAGTTTATGCTTAAGTGAAATTATAGGTATGTGATGATGGATTTGTGATATGCATGTTTAAATAACATGCATGCAAGGTATGTGTGAAAGAGTGATTTAGTAATAAGTCTGCTTGGGACAGTAGCAGTAACGTGATTTTGGAAAATCACCATAAATTTTGGGAGATGAGTTAGAAGCATAATAAATTATGTAATTAAATATTAATGAGTCTAGTTTCTTATAAAAGAAACCGTGTAAACAAAAGAATTTCCGATAATGAGATATTTGAAGTGATGTGGGATAGGGTCAGAATGACTTCTAGATCCTCTGTTCTGTTTTTATAAAATCATTATAAATTGTACAAAAATTTTCCTAAGATTAAATTTATATGCTTAGACTCCTTAATGAGTCTAGTTTCAAATGAAATAAACGAGAACATATTTTGAATTCTGTACAATTAGAAATTTGATTCATAGTGAAGAGTGGTCAGATTAGTCAAACAGTGAAACAAGGGAAACTTTAAGAAAAATCTGGTATTGATTTGCCAAACCAAAAATTCTGAAAATTTTATGGATAAAAGATATATGAGTATATTGTCATAGAAAATTAACGGCACTTGATTTGAAGTTTCGTAGCTCCAGTTATAAATGATTTAGTGACTGTTGCTCAGGAAGACAGCTTGCAGTGGAATTATGATTATGTGGTAAACATTGAAAAAAAAATTTGTTAATGAGTTGGTTATTGATTTCTTATAAGCTTACTACGACCAGTAGGTGTGAAATTCGAATGTATATATATATTATATTTTGAAAGTGATGCTTGAATAGTCGAATAATGACTAGTTTAAAATCTTTGAATTCAAGCTCAAGAGCATAGAGGGGCAAATTCGGATAAGGGAAAAGAGAAAGTAATCGAATAGCCGTTGTAATCGTTCGGCAACCTTCAAGGTAAGTTCTTAAGTGTTTAAGCTTGATTCCCTTTTATATGCCTAAGAGTTAAATTAATATGGTAAGGAGAATGTAAATTTTATTTGGTTAATGTGCCGAATATGTAATGATTTAAGGCTATAAGCCGATTATGACTATTATGCTTAAGTTGAATTGGATTTGGAAATTTGATGCACTAAATGAGTGTTACAATGAATAAACTATGCCGTATATGTGCTGGTAGAGATATCACGATTTGTGATTATTAAATATCTAAAGGAAACCATGATGTGTATAAAATTATTATTATTAGTCCTTTGTGGTAGCCGAATATGGCTTGGCACTAAAGTGATTAAATGTGAACTTCGATGAGGTAAACTGTTAAGAGTGTGGTGCTATAAGACTATGGGCTAATACGATATGTGGATTCATTCCGTAAAGTAAATTATTCAGGTACGAACAACCTAATTAAGTACATGTGAATTAAATGAATTTGATGATTGGTGTGAACCGAAATGTAAATGATAGTGTTCATATGGAGCTTATATCCGAATGTAGGAAATGACTACTAATGTGATATGTTGAATAAGATGTGTTAATATATGATTAAATATGCATGATATTTGATGTGTATCCGGGCTTAAAGACCCGCAGGCTATATGCTGGAACTATATCCGGGTTAAATCCCGCAGGCTTCGTGCTGGTATTATATCCGGGTTAAATCCCGCAGGCCTAGTGCTGGTATTATATCTGAGTTTAAAGTCCCGTAGGCTTCGTGCTGGTGTTATGTTCGGGTTTTATACCTCGCAGGCCAAGTGTTAGTGAATTTGATAAAGTATATGACTACGAGATCCTATGCTAAGATGATAAATTGAACTCGTATTACACATTAAGTGATTCTGGTATGTGATATATATATTATATGTAAGATTGATCTGACGGGAATTAAGAATGTGTAATGAGAAGCATATGAAAAGATGTTGTAAATTCATATGTATATTTGTATATGTCTGCATTCAGTTATTATGCAAAGTTACAAGATAGTTTTCGATATGCCATTTAACTATGAATGTTGAAAGTAAGTGTGGGTAAGAAATGATACACTAGTGAAATTTGAAAGAATTAAAGTTAATCCGGAAGCTTGTAAATACTATGCTTATATGAGTTTGAGTATAAACGGAGTAAAATGATATGTGTTTGTGCATAATCGGCCAAATAGTATTGTACTCAGAAAGTGTTATGTGATTTCAAACATTTGGTTTGTTTTTAAGTTCAACTGTTTAAATTGCTTAAGACTTACTAAGCTTATGAAAGCTTACTTTGAATGTTATGTTTCTCTGTTTATTTTAGTAGATCGTTGACTCTTACTGTTAGCTCGGGGATCGTCAGCACTTCGTCACATAATCTACTATTGTAGTAATCATGTGATTTGGACTTAGTTTATGGCATGTATAGGATAGACTATAAGTAGAATGATATTTTGACTATTGTACATAAGCCATGCGAATATGGCATCTTATGGAAGTTTACTTTTATAAGTTTTAAATTCGATCTTTGTTTGTGTCTATTAGTTATATAAATAAATGATCTTTTATTTAAGAAAGGGTTAAAAATTTTACTGTTCTGATCTGATTCCTAATTTCTGGTAACTCCTATTCCGGTGACGGATACGGGATAGGGGTGTTACATGATGAATGCAATAAAAGGCATTTTGGTGAGTGTCGATCAAAATTGAGAGCTTGTTTCTGTTGTGGGTATACTGACCACTTTCTTCATAACTATCCTAAGAAGCAAAATGATTTCAAGAACGAATCAACTCAGCCTAAAGCAACTTCTCAGAGGGGTAGACAATCTGGAAATGCTAGAAATACTACTCCCTATCGAGGAAAGAACATTGAGATGAATGAAAAGTCTGAAGCGAGAACATCGGCTAGAGTTTCTGCAATCTGGGCTCGTAAGGAAGCTATTGCTCTAAATGTTATTGTGGGTACTTTTTCTCTTTTTGATATTAATGCATATGCATTGATTGATCCTGGATTAACTCATTCATATATATGCACTACATTAGTAGACAAAAAGAAAATACCTATAGAATTCACTGAATATACCGTTAGAGTTACAAACCCACTGGGTCAATGTTTTCTAGTTAATCAGTTATGTAGATCATGTCTACTAAAACTTAGAGGTTACGATTTCCCCGTTAGTTTGATGTTGTTACCTTTTGATGAGTTTGATGTGATTCTAGGTATGGACTAATTGACACTGCATGATGCTATTGTGAATTGTAGAAGAAAACATATTGTGTTAAAATTCCAGGATAGTAAACAGGTTTGAATTGAGTTAGACAAACTGGATTGTACATCTAGTATAATATCTACTATGATGGCACAAAAATATGTTAAAAAGGGTTGTAAAGTATATCTCGCTTATATAGTTGATTTTAGGGTTCCGGAAGTGAAATTAGAATTGGTACTGATGGTATGTGAGTTCTTGGATGTGTTTCCAGAGGAGTTACCAAGGCTACCTCGGACTCGGGAAGTTGAGTTTGGCATTGAGTTAGTGCCGAGAACATCTCTGATATTAATAACTCCATATAGAATAACACATACAGAATAGAAAGAGTTGAAGGCACAGTTGCAAGAGTTGACAGATAAGAGTTTTGTTCGGCCCAACTTTTCTCCTTAGGGATGCTCTTGTTCTATTTTTTAAGAAAAAGGAAGGATCTATGCGATTATGTATTGACTATTGACAACTCAACAAAGTTACAATCAAGAACAAGTATTCATTGTCGTGTATTGATGGTCTGTTTGATCAGTTGAAAGGTGAAATAGTGTTCTCAAAGATTAATATTTGTTATGGTTATTATCAGTTGTGAGTTAAAGACTCAGATGTGTGGAAAACCGCATTCAGGACCAGGTACGGACATTATTAATTTCTTGTGATGCTGTTTGGTTTGACTAATGCACCTGCAGTATTTATGGATTTGATGAACAGAATTGTCAAACCATATTTAGACAGATTTGTCGTGGTATTCATTAATGATATTTTGATTTATTCACGGGATGAATCAGAGCATGCTGAGCATTTGAGAATTGTTTTTAAAACTTTGCATGAAAAGTAATTATTCACTAAGTTTATCAAATGTGAATTTTGGCTTCGGGAAGTCAATTTTTTAGGACATGTAGTATCGGCAAATGGTATCAGTGTTGTTTTGAGCAAAATTTCAAGCCTCCGAGAAATGTGTCTGAGGTTAAAAGTTTTTTGGGTTCATCCAGGTATTACCGAAGATTTGTAAAGGGATTTTTGATGATTGTTACACCGTTTACAAGATTATTGCAGAAAGAGGTTAAATTTGAGTGGTCTGAGAAATGTCAACAAAGTTCCGATCAATTAAAAGCATTGTTAACCGAGACATTGGTGTTAGTTCAGCCAGAGACAAGTAAAGAATTCATGATTTATAGTGATGCATTCTTAAATGGTTTGGGTTGTGTTCTAATGCAAGAGGGCAAAGTAATAGTGTATGCTTCTAGACAGTTAAAACCGCACGAAAAGAATTATTCAATGCATGATTTAGAGCTTGCTGCGATTGTGTTCGCTTTGAAGATTTGCGACACCATTTGTACGACGAAAAATGTCATATCTTCATAGATCATAAAAGCTTAAAGTATTTAATGTCACAGAAAGATTTGAATTTGAGATAACACAGATGGCTCGAGTTATTGAAAGACTATGATTTGATCATTGATTATCATCCGGGAAAAGCTAATGTAGTTGCTGATGCTTTGAGTAGAAATTTTTTATTTGCTTTGCGAGCGTTAAACACACAATTGACGTTGACTGATGATGGGTCAATCTTAGCTAAGTTGAAAGCTAGACTGATGTTTTGACAATAGATTTGCAGAGCTAAAAAATGTGATTATGTGTTGATAGCTAAACAAAAATGGATTGAAATGACTCCTGATTCAGAATTTCAGATTGGATCGAATGATAGTTTACACTTCAAAGGCAGAATTTGCATTCCAAAAAATTCAGATGTTGTTTAGAAAATTTTGCAGGAAGCACATAATAGTAGCTTGTCTGTTCATCTTGGTAGCAATAAAATGTACGGTAATTTGAAACAAATATACTGGTGGCAAGGTATGAAACGAGAGATTTCTGAGTTCGTATCAAAATGTTTAATGTGTCAGCAAGATAAAGCTGAACATTAGGTACCTTTTTGTTTGTTATAGTCAGTGATGATTCCGGAGTGGAAATGGGAGCGCGTTAGGATGGATTTTCTATTACGATTGCCTTTGTCTCCAAAAAAGAAAGATGCAATTTGGGTCATCGTAGATCATTTGACAAAGTTTGTACATTTTATTCCAGTGCGTACAGATTTTTCTCTTGAGAGATTAGCCGAGTTATATGTTACTGAGATTGTTAGATTGCACGGGGTGCTAGTTTCTATCATTTCCGGTAGAGATCCACGATTTACTTCATGATTTTAGAGCAAGTTGCATGAGGTTCTAAGTACTTGTTTGCATTTTAGTACCACATTTCATCCTCAGATCGGCGGTCAATCTAAGCGATTGATAGAAATACTCGAAGATATGCTTTAATGTTGTGTTTTAGAGTTCGAAGGCAACTGGGAAAGATTTCTACCATTAGTTGAATTTGCATACAACAATAGTTATCTATCGAGTATAAGCTTTGTATGGTCGAAAGTGTTGAACTCCATTATATTGGACTGAACTTAGTGAGAAAAAGCTTTACAGGGTTGATTTGATACGAGAAAATGAAGAAAATGTTACAGTGATTCGAGGTAGTTTGAAAGCAACTTCAGATCAACAGAAATCTTATGCAGATTTGAAAAGAAAAGACATTGAATTTCAAGTTGGCGATAAAGTATTCTTGAAAGTCTCACCCTAGAAGAAATTTTTATGGTTTGGTCGTAAAGGAAAGCTTAGCCAGCACTTTATCGGGTCGTATGAGACCACTAAAAGAATCGGGCCAGTAGCTTCTAGATTAAAATTGTCGTCAGAGTTTGAAAAGATCCATGATGTACTTCAATTTCACATATCTATGTTACGTTGGTACCAATCAGACCCTTCACATGTAATCTCACCTGTAGATGTCGAGATTCAGCCTAATATGATGTATAGTGAGGAACTGATCAGAATTCTAGCTCGAGAAGTTAAAGAATTGAGAAATAAAAGCATAGCTTTAGTGAAAGTTCTTTGGAAACGACACGGTTGAGAAGAAGCCACCTAAAAGCTAGAAGAAGCTAGGAAAGTGCAATACCCAAACCTCTTTTCTAGTAAGATTTTTTAGGATGAAAATTCCTTTAGGGGGAGAGTTGTAACAACCCATTTTTGGTGAAATCAGAATAGTGGTTTTGGGGCTTTAAATCTGATGTGAAAATATTTATTTTAATGCCTACAATATATTAGTAAAGTCGTATAAAAATTTCGTTTAGAAATTTTGGCATTTGCATGCCTAATTAAGTAAAAAGGACTAAATTGTAAAAGGTGTAAAAGTAAGATTTTATTAGTTAAAGGTATCAAATAGCTATGAAACTTTAAATTTATAGGACTTGAATGGTAATTAGACCATTAATGAAGTTGGATGTATATGGTTTAGTATTTGTGAAATTTTGGTGTTAATTAAAGGTTAAATAAGTAAATTGGTAAATAAAGTTAAAATTAAGTAAAACAATGTAATGCCCCGAAATTTATGTTTCTGATTCTACTTGAGTATGACATAAATCTGTATCTGCTTCAGTGGTTATGGGTTCTGGGTGTGTGTGAGAGGTCCCAAGTTTAAGCCTTAGGTTTCACAAATTTTGGTATTTAAAGCCTTACTCTTATTCAGTGGGCTTAAATTTAAATGCTAGTAGGACTATATCAGAATGGGCCTGCTGGTCTGGTGGTTAAGGTGTATGTTGGAGTGAGGGAGGTATGGAGTTTGAATCCCTGTGCGAGCAAGGGATTTATTTTGTTGTTTGTGCCGTGTGAAAGTTTGAAAAGGACTGTATTGCTGATAGTGAAGAGGTTTATGGAGAAAATTAAGGGATTGGGATAGGGAAGTTATCAAGATTAGTCTTTTCCGTCTACCAAAATTTCTCTACAATTTTTCCCCTTGTCTATATTCTTTTTCTTTCTTTTTCTTTCCCAAGTCGAAAATCCCTTATTGCTGCCCTTTTTACTTTTTTTTTTAGTATCAATTTTTGGGCATTTTCCTTCATCATTACCAATATCTGTGGTCGGTGCGAATTCAGTAAGTGTAGGGATGCTTTTCGGTCTCGTTATTTATTATGGGGTTGTTAAAAGACTATTCTTTTGTTTAAGAGACAACCAAGGTGCTGTGGGTTGCTAAAACGGTGTTCGAATTAGCAAGGAACTGCTGTTGTTCGTTAAAGGTAAGGTCGTCGGTAACTTTCAGGATTTTCCTGCCTTTAGTAACTCGATTTAAGTGACTAACGAAGTGGCGTAATGTTCGATATTAGGTTTTGGAGTGCTCGCAGTTGCGTTGGCTTAGAAACGATACCCGGTGTGTACTCTAATCGATCTGAAATCGCGTTTTGGCTAAAGCTGAAAACACTACTGTCGATGCCACACGGGCATGTGGACTGCCTGTGTGGAGGCCATGTGGCGAGACATGGCCGTGTCATCGACGAGCTAGGTAGTACGCGTGCCACACGGGCACGACAGACACGGGCGTGTGATGGCTTGTAGGGCGTGTGATGCAGGCTTAGGCAAATGGGTCGTGTGGGCTGCACGAGTGTGTAGGAATCTGGGCCAGGCCGTGTGATCCACACGGGCAAGGTCAATTTGGGCCGTGTGACCCACACGGGCAGGGCACATGAGCGTGTGAGCCTCTTTAATCTGAAATGTTCTGTAAGGTTTCACGGGTCGCCCAAGTCGACTGTGACCTGTCGTAGGGTCGGTAAGCCTTATCTAGACTCTTAATTATATGATGTATGTGTTAGCGTGTTATACCTAGAATGATTATCTGATCTGTTCTGAAAATAAATGTATGATCCATTTGTCTATATTATAGCATGCCATATTTGTATGATGCATTGCATCGGGGTGGGTTTGATGAAGAGAAGGGAGTATCTGAAGGGCTTCATGAGCCTGATATCTTACAGCTAAGTTGCATACTTATGATATGTGCTGCATTGCAGTACCTTATGGTGTGTAAGGATGGATGGGTCAATTGTATCCCCATATATGGTGTGCAAGGATAGGTAGGTCGATTTTATCCCCACATGGTGTGTTGGGTTGGACGGAGTTGGTGTGCAGGACTGGTGGGCATATATTCGTTGATCGATCGTTATGCATGCTATATTCGAGATGGTCAAGCCCTAACATCAGATTCGATAATGATTTCGTAAGGGCCTGTGCCCGAATTATGACTGTATTATGTTATCTGTTTGTATGCATGCTACACTGTGGGGATGTACACACTGAGTTTTGAAAACTCACCCCTTTATTTATTTATCTGTTTAGGTAATCCCCAGCAGTAGGCAGATCGGTGTAGTGGAGAACTTGACGGTGATCACGTCCACATACATTTTGGTTATGGCTTTTACTTTGGTTTATTCATTATTTGTTTGGGGGTTTGATGTGGCTTTGGATTTGGAATTTTGGATTTTAATTTGGGTTTTGAACTGTGGATGTGGATTATAAATTACAATATCAATATTATGGTTTTTCCTGAAATAAACTAAGAATTTTCGTAAATAAAAATGGGTTCTCAAAATAATAATCAACAATTGAGTTTCAAACGCTTTTGCGATAAAAAACCTTTTCAAAATAATACGACCTTTTCATGTTTTTCGGCTAAGTAAAAGATAACAAATGATATGGTTTATGAATCAAAATGATTTAGTTAAAAACACTCTCATGTGACATCGCCAGATTCGACCATAACATCTAGGCCGGGTTTGGGGTGTTACAAACAAAATCCATTATTCCTATTTATTCATCTACTTATCGAATGCAGAAGGGAAAATAAAACCATTTAGGGTTCTTGAGTTTTTGGCAAGCTTTGGTGTGCATGTAAGTGTTATTTTGTTCCGTTTTTAATGATTTTTACGTTTTCAGGATGTTGTAGCTTAATCTAGCTAGCCCAAGGGCTAATTTGTAAAACTATTAAGGGATTAGGGTTTTATCATGAATGTGTTTGTGTGATTCTTGAAAACTTATGAAAGATTATGAGTCCTTGTTGCTAAATAAACAACTTTTGTAAAGTGATTTTTGATGAAATTATCATTTAAGGACTATTATGTAAAAATAGTAAAAGTACATGGTGAAATTGTGAAATAATGATTTGTATGAGATTGTATAGGTCCTTAGTGAGTTCGTCTAGCATGAAACATGGATGAATTTGTATAAATTTCCATTTACGAGCTTAAGGACTAAATTGTAAATAAGTTAAAATGTTAGGGGAAAATTGTAAGAATGCATAAATGTGGATTATGGATTGAATTGAATAATTTGATATTTATTGAAACACTTAATTGAGTATAATTATTTATTTAGATCAAGATAAATCTCACCTGGATATAAACTGAGGAAAGATGAAAGTCACGGATTAGTTCGATCATACTTCTATGCGCTAGTTGTCAAGGTAAGTTCATAGTATTTAAATGTATAGTTGGATTTCCATATGTATTTTAATCTTATAATTAAATGCTTATGTTACTTATACCTGATTGCACATACATGCCCTTGTCTATACTTTGGTACCCCTGCTTACATAGACGTGCCCCTTTTTGTACTTCGGTACCCCTGTTTACACTTCGGTATCTTCAATCGAGTAAAATAAGAGTTGCATTCAATTGATGTTAAGTTAGAAGATTTACTATGTTCTTACTAAGCTCTATAAGCTTATATGTTTTTGTGTATTGTTTTGTAGATTGTTATTGCTAACTTTTGGATGGATCTAATCTATGGCTCACACTATCCATCGATGTTGGTAGCTTTTGTTATCTTTAGGTTCATGGCATGTATATGTCGCTATATAGGTTATTATGGTACATTAGGATGAAAATACTAAACTATGATATTTGGTACTTTATTATGATTGTAAATAAGTATCTATTAGTACAATTAAAAATGTATGGAATTGATACTTACAGTTTGTTTTGGCTTGTGAATGAATGAAGTGCTTTGCTAGAAATGGATCAAAGTTTACATGTTTTAGTTGTTGTGTTTGGCATGTATATATGTAGTATTATGGTCGGTGAACTTTTGGCATTTTGATGCTTAAATGTTTGGTGTTGAAATGGTCAAGTAATGGTCTATTTTTAATGACCAATTGTGTATGTTTGATTTTGGTTTGGTATATGGTCAATTGTGCTATGGCTTGGTATGGAAATAGGTAGTTGTGTATGGTTGATTCATGGATAAATATGCTTATGTTTAGGATGACTTGATGATTTATGATTGAGGTTCCTTTTGGCATACTAGTTGTATGGATAAATGACCTATTGAACTAGTTTTATTATGCATATTTTAGGCATGTTTTAAAGCTTGATTGTATGGCTTGTAGGTTTGTGCTTGAGTTAGGTGAAAGAAAGGGCTTGATATTGGCCTATTTCTTGTCCACACGGCCTACGACACAGACGTGTGTCTTAGCCATGTGTGACACACGACAATGCTACATAGCCGTGTGTCCCTTGTAGGTTTCAAAGGGTTACAAGTCAAACAGTTACATGACCTAGCACACGACATGACACACGAGTGTGTGAGGCCATTTCGAGAGTTACACGGCCTAGCATAGGGGCGTGTGGCTTGACCATGTGACCCAAGTTAGAGAGTTACTCGGGCATGGACATGGGCTGGGACATGGCCGTGTGTCCCTATTTCGAATGTTACACGGCCTGAGACACGGGCGTGTGTCTCAGCCGTATGAGGCATACGGCCGAGTGACCCCTACTGTGTGAAATTTTCTATCTTTTACCGTAATGTTCTAAATGTTTTTGATTTAGTCCCAAATCGTTTCTAAAGTGTTTCTAAGGCCTTGATGGCTAAAATAAGGGACAATATGATTGTGTGAATTAATTATGCTATGATTTATAAAATGTTTAGATTTGCATGATTTAAGTTATGATTTTACGGGAATGCTCCGTAACCCTGTTCTGGCGACGGATACTTGTAACACCCTAAACCCGGCCCAGACGTTACGGCCGAATTCGGCGTGTCACATTGAAGTGTTTTTCAAAAACCATGTTTTCATTGAAAACCCTTCTTGATGTAAAACTCATTGGAGCGTTATTGTAAAACTCATGTTTTAATTAAAAATCTTTGAAAACAATATTTTCGTTATAGATTAAAGTGAATGGAAGCTGTGCACCAGGTAGGAAGCCAGAAAAGAGGAGGTGAGTCTATTGGACTGCTTAAGTACCAAGCTCTTCATGGATCCAATCCTAGACATGCGCACATCCATTGCAACACTTAAAGCATATTACTTGTCCACGAAAAACAAATTAAGTTTAAGTCCATTTAAAATATTTATTTCCTTTGAAAACATTTACGTTACGGAAGCTTTACTCGGTAATCATGATATTTTGAAAATAAGTAACTTCTATAAAACGCGCCCTAGAGCTAACCAATTTAATAACCCAAAATATTAAAAATAATAAAAAGAGCGGCCTTATTACAACTTAAACCAGAATAAAAATAATCAAAATAATAAATGCAAAACTTATTTTAAAGAAAACAGAAACTTAATCTTCGTGGCCACTCTGAATCCCGCCCAGCTCCAAGTCCACCAACTAGGGCTCACCTGCAAGGATAGAAGAGAAAGGGGGTGAGTTTGGAAAACTCAGTGTGTAAAGTATCCCAACCAGAGCCCAAATTAGTTCAAGCTTTACTGGGCCTAAGCCCTATTTAGAAATCAGTGTTAACTAGGCCTTAGCCCATATCAATATTAATCTGGGTCATAGCCCCTTACAGTATCAGAGTATATTGGGCCTAGCCCATATCAGTACCAATCTGGGCCATAGCCCTATTACAAGTCGAGATATATTGGGCCTTGCCCATATTAACATAGTTGGGCCCACTTCAATACAGTTGGCCCATAACAAAACAACCTTATATGATTAATGCATGATAACCCCATTCAACCCTGCACTTGCCTCCGTCCATCCCTACACTTCCTGTGGGGAATAAATCACCCACGCCATCCCTACGCTTACAGTGTTAGCACCGGTTGCGGCACTAACTATAATTCGCAGCAAAGCTGCTTATATCAGAATATGTGGCATGACCACCGTAACGCAGTTCTTCCTCCATACATAACCCGCATCCCATGCAATGATATATATATGTCATGGCATACAACAAACAGAATCAGAATATCATGCATTTCAGTCAAAATTAACCCTAGGGGTATAACGGTCTTTTTGCACCTAGGGGTAAAACGGTAATTTTCATACTTAGGGGTGTTTTAGTAAAATTCACTATTTTAGGGTTTACATACATCCTACAACCGTTAACGCATCAACAGAAACACTTACCGAGCGTCTTTACTGATTTGGGCCCGTTGGCCCATTAACCCGTTTTCGGCCCATTAAGCCCAAATACCGAAGTGCACAAAATTGCGCACTCTGCAATCATACCGCTTTAGATTACCAAAACTAACAAACAACCATCTCACGAGCGCTCGCACGCTCGCAAGTTCACAAAATGCTAGCTTTTCGGCATTTGCCGATCTAGTCTATGAGTGGGTGTCGTTTACACACCTATTTTTCGACGAAACGTTGACGAGTTCCACACACACACACACACACGTTGCTTGCCACTGCACCGAAGTTCCTTTCATAACATAATCCTTTCACTTTTAATTTTAACCTTTACCCGCTTTAGTTCTGGCTTGCTAAAAATAAAACAAAATTCGCCTTCCCTTGAAATCGAACCCATAACCTCTTGGCAGGCCTAGCACGCTACTACCACTGTGCCACAGACACTCCTTGTGTTAAATTATACTCGCAACTCCTCTTAACCCTTATTCTAGCCGCGATATGCATATTAAACAAAACCCAAATTGCGCACGACGCACCTTGAACCCAGGCTCCTCCTCCGCCCTCCTAACATACTTAGTCACTAGGCTAAATGCTTGCTTCTGACATGAATTAGCCTGAACAATTAATAAGGCCTACCTGCGACAGCCCTTGGTTTTTCTAAATAAAAACCCACATTTGTGCATGCAGGGAATTGAACCCCTGCTCCCTTCCTATTGCTTAACACACCTAACCACTAGGCCAGACTCCTCCTTATATCCAATTTTAGCCCAATTTATTAATAAACCTTAATGCCCAAATCCCCTAAAGAAGCAAAAATAATAATTTTTGCTAGAGTCTTGGATCGAATTTTTCCCACACTTTAAATACTTCTAAATTTATTTAAGAATTAAAATATTAGTAATAACATAAATATTTTATCAATATATATATATTTTAACACTAGTAATATTTAAAACTTCTCAATATTCAGGTTTTCTTCTATCCGAACCCAGACTCAAAGTTCAATTCTTCTAGGCCCAAATTCGGGGTGTTACAATACTGGTTAAGGATTTTACAATAGAATTTAATGATTCTTAAAATAATTTGTTATAGTCATTTGAGTTGTTAATTTGTTGATAGTAATAAAAAGAATAACGAATAGAAAGTAATAGCTTGGCTCGTAGATAAACGATCATTCCTCATAGAAGAGAAGGTTCTATTCGAACTATTATTTATTTGTTTCAACTTGCGAAGATTTGGAGTTCATTTAAATCCAAAATTTGAGCAATTTAGCAGCATATTGACTATGAAAAAAATAATCATTTAACCTTGAATCGTTGAACAACCCTTACTTCAATATTATAAAATAAGGTTGGGGGTGTTCAACCTTCAACTTGATTCAAGTTTAAAATTGGCAATTTGGAGGGTTTATTATTAGCTCGTATCAGGCGAATCGAAGGCCCAATATTTTACAATTTTTTCATTCTCTCTCTCTCTCTATATATTTTGCACTAAAAAAAACCACTTTTCAATTTTTCGATTTTAACATCGAATAAATTGATTTTTTAAAAAAAATAGAGTAATGTAATTTATTTTAATTTAAAAAATAAATAATTAAAGACATTTAATCATGGTGTTAATGTTTTTCTTTGATTGTACATACTTTTTATTAATATAATAAATCTACACATTTTGTCCACTTGATCTTGATTTAACAACTTAAGCCTGCAAAATTTACACATTCTGTTAATGTGGCATTGCTTTAACAAGTTTAGCTCACAATATTTACACATAATGAACTTCAAGGGCTAAATTTGTTATTGTTGAAATTAAAATCATGTACAAGTGACGAAAAATATTAACATCGCGATTAATTATTTTTAGTTACTTACTTTTTAAATTGATAGAGATTAAGTTACTCTAATATTTTTTAAAGAGACTTATTGGCTACATGTCGAAATTAAGAGTAACGAAAGAAGTGTTTTTACCTTTGCAATATTATAAAAAAAAATTGGTAAAATTATGTTTTAACCTTTATTATTTTGATTTTCTCTTATAAAATTTGTAATCTAATCTAATATGTATATTTATTCTATAGTAGGATTTGAAAGTTAAATTGGTAATTTAACTTATGTGACATTGTTTAAAGGTTGTCATCTGGCACCATGAAATTAGCTGCCTTATTAAATTGATATTAATAAGAAAAAAATTGATAAATCTTTTTTTTTATCAAACATGCAATTTAATAAATAGTTTGTTATTATCATAATTAACAAATATATATTCTAAATCAATGACATAATTAACGTAAATATAATTATTTTTGGAAAGGAAAAGAACTTATTTTACCCATACATATAAGTAGACATTTTAGGGTTTGATAGTCAAAGGAAGCTTTCTCTTGGCTAACGGGATTTAGGGTTGGTTTAGATTGCATAAAGCACTTGAATAAAAGTGTAATTATTAAGATAGTAATTATATATATTTTTTAATTACAAAGAATTATAATTCTGTAGACGTGTTTGTTGATAGAGTGTAATTGCATCGTAATTTCCAATTTCATGTTTGGTAGTACAAATTGATATTACACAATTACGTATTTTATATTTTAAAAAAAGATTAATTACTATAAAAATTTTTAGTATGATAATATTAATTTCTAAACAAATAACAAGAATTAAAACTAAATCATCATATGTATTATGTTAGTCTAAAAAAGTAGTTGATAGAATGATTGCCAATAAAAATAACAAGAAGAATAAACATCATTTGCAATTTTATCTAATCATTCTAGTGTAAAAAAAAAAACCTTTTTATATTTGCATAATTAGCATCAACATTATAATATTTGAGTTCATAGTCCAAATAATATGTAGCTTTCTAAGTGTGTAGGATGACAATTGATGTCCAAGAATACAAGGATGAGTGGGCCATCAGGCAAGAAGCTCGATAAGCCAAAAAAGCTGCCAAGGTTGAAACACGCTCGACGTCATGACGAGGAGCTTCTCATCGTCACGACGACAGGATGAAGAAATGGGAAGAATGGCATGGGGGAAACATCGTGATGAGGAGCACTTCCATGTCCTGATGATGCAACAATGGGCAACCGAATTGAAGTTGATTTCTTTAGACGACACATTTGGGAAATTTCCTTAGGTGACACATCTTCCATAATTTGATATGGAAAATTAGGCTTTCCCGGTATACTTAAGGAACTTATTCTCGAGTAAAGTAACGTCTTTTTCATAGTTTTTTTTATAATTTTTAGATATTAATTTAATAAGTGTAAATGTCTCATTTTTACTCATTTTGTGATCCAAGTTGGCCAATGGTGCCATTAGGGAGCCCAACATGTGGTTGAGTGGTGTAGGGATGTGTTGGAGGTTGAAAATGAGAGAAAACGACACAAAGGAAATGGTATCACGATATCCATCCCTTGGAATCGCGGTACATATAATAGGATTCAAGATTGGAACCACCCTTTAGTGGTATCACGATATCCACCTTCAAAGAAGACCCCCAAGGTTTGAAACTGTCTTAGGTATCGCGATATCCTCTTCTGGGTATCTTGACATCAATATCATGAAGGGGACAAAATTGGACACGAAAGGTAGTCTTTGTCCACTCGATTCACCAATCACCCAAGTCCCTTGTAGGGGAAATTTTGACAACAATAATTCATCAACATTCAGCTCAAAACAATCAATTTTGGCTGAGGAAGAGAGACACACACATTAGTTTAGTTCTTAGCTTTAGTTTCTCTAAGTTTTCTCTTAGTTTTTTTTGCAATTTTTCTAGGGTTTTTATTTTTCTTCTTCTTTTGTATTAGGGTTTATTTTTCTGGATTTACTTCTTGTTCTTAGTATTCTTAGTGTAACACTCCTCACCTATATTCAACGCCGGAATAGGGTTACGGAGCATTTCTGAACTTACAACACATTTAAACATACTTTTCACATACATTTCATCAAATTATACAATTGTCATTCAATCTCAATCAATTTGTCCCTAATACGAGCCTACGAGGCTCTAAACATACATTGAAAGTGGTTCGGGACTAAACCGATAACTTATGAAACTTTCACGAACTTTGAAAATTTTTCTCAATATAGGGGACACACGCCCGTGTGGCGAGGCCGTGTGTCTCACATGGCCACCAGACACGTCTGTCACAAGCCATGTGGACATTCGAAATGGGAGCACATAGTTGTGTCCTAGCCCATGTCCAACCCCGTGTAACTCTCTAACTTGGGTCACATGGCCAACACACACGCTCATGTGCCCTAAAAATGGCCACACACGCCCGTGTGCTAGGCCATGCCAAACCTGTAGGGTATATTGACTTATGCCACATGGACAAGTCACACGCTCGTGTGTGAGGCCATGTGGAGTATACTGACTTGATTTCAATTTCAACACCAGGGGACACACGGCTTTGTTCTTGACCAAGTGTCACACACGGCTGAGACACACGCCCGTGTGGACAAAAATAGGCTATTTACCAAGCCATTTTGCCACTCAAATTGTCTCACACCTGCACCACAATTTAAAGCATCAACACAAAGCATAATAGGCATTAAATCCACCTCAACCAAGTATCATATAAACCATTTCAATGAAAACAATATACATGACACACAATATTCCAATTTGCCATTTAGTTCATACCAAATACAACTACTTCAAACATCAAAATGACCAAACTCAAATATGCATTATTTGGCCTAATTTCACAAGCATACCAACATCCACAAATCACCAATTTAACATTCATAATACGTATTATCAAAAATCATCACACAACCATCAACTAACTCAATTCGCAAGACATAATCATACATATATGTACATGATTCAAACATACCAAATATACCAAAATAAGCCATTACTCATGGCTATTTATACATACCAAAACATATACATTTACAAGCCAATTCATTTGGCCAAAATCATTATCAAGTCATAATGAAAATGACAAAAATCCCTATACATGCCATATACTTAAAATACCAAGTTCATAGGTACCGAGATATATGTGGATAGTGTGACGATGTCTCCGATAATCCCAAAATCCGAGTTAGCTTTGGATTCACTATAAAACATAGAAAAATAAACGAAGTAAGCTATAAAGCTTAGTAAGCTCGTATGACATAAATTCGATATAATCATAACACATAATTCAACCATTGATTATAAGTATAAGAATTCATATCAACTAACAAACCTTTCAATAACTCATTCATTAAACTATATACTTTCTTCACCATTTCTTCGATTCCAAGCTAATATGGTTTATGCACATACTTGTACCATCTCGTACTAATCTCATACACATTCTTGTCTTTCATTTACCCATTGAACCATTTGGAATAGAAGTCGAATACTCAAGGGTCTCACACAATAAGTACCTATACCATGGCTCGTAGCCAAATTAAGGTAACTTATCTTCGAAATACTGATATCTTGGCCCAAAGCCAAATCAGCCGATATGCATGGCCTGAAGCCAAATCGATTTATCTCACACCCGAAGTGCTATATCATGGCCCGAAGCCAACTCACTGTATCTCCTAATGACATGTCACTAGTATCCTATACTATTCCTAAGGTTCAACCAGGATTCCAACTGTCAAATTATCGTTGAATCATTTCCAAACTTATTCGTAGTCACATAATCGCAATTTATGCTGTATCAAAGCATATAGAATACATTTGAAATGAAATTATAACATACAAACTTACCTCGGATGCTAAAATGGTAAATCGAGTCAACTATTCCGTAACTTTATTCTTTCCTCGATCTAAAACCGTATTTCTCCTTTCTTGATATAAATATATTCAAAATTTATCAATTTAGTCCAAAACACACTTTAAAACACATTTACACTTTTGCCCCTAATATTTCCCATTTTTCACAATTTAGTTCTCATTTCATAAAATCACAAATTAATGAAATTTCAATTAAACCCATGCTAGCTGAAATACTATTATGCCTCTAGCAGCCCACATTTTTCATTTATTTCACATTTTAACCACTAACTTTACACATTTCACGAAGTAATCCCTATTTTGCATTTTCATTAAAAATCACTTAACAAAACTTGTTTAACTATCAATAACTATTCAAAATCTATCATCAAACATCAAAATACCCATATATTCATCAATAGAATCATTCAAAATCTTTAACAATTTTGCAAATTAGTCCCTGGGCTAGCTAGTACTAGTTGCAACGATCACAAAAACATAAAAATCATTAAAAATCGAGCAAAAATGGATTTACAATTGAACCTTGAAGTAGCCTAAATTTTCAATCCCTAAAATGGATTTTCTCCATGCTTCATTCGGCCAAGAAGATGAATGAAACAAAATCCTTTTTGTTTTGTTTTAATTAATATTAACCTTTAATATTAATTTACCTTTTTAGCTTTAATATAAAACCATTAAAATCACATAATGGTTGTCCATAATTGTCCACTCATTCCATTAGTGGTATAATTACAACATAAGGACCTTTAATTTAAGGTTCTATAGCTATTTAATACCTTTAGCTAATAGAACACAAGTTTTGTACTTTACGCGATTTAGTCATTTTTCTCAATTTGACTAATCAAACGATAAAATTTCTTAGCGAAATTTTCACACTAGCATAACATCATACTGTAAGCATTAAAATAATAACAAAATAAATATTTTGACCTCAGATTTGTTGTCCCAAAACCACTGTTCTGATTTGACTAAAAATGGGCTGTTACAACTCTCCCCCCTTAGGGATTTTTGTCCCCGAAAACCTTACTAGTGAATAGGTTAGGATGCTATTTTCTTATAGCTACCTCGAGCTCCCATACAGCCTCTTTGATATCGAGTCATTGCCAAATTACTTTAATGAGAGCTATGCTTTTATTTCTTAACTATTTTATTCTCACATGCTAGAATTCTGACCGGTTCTTCGTTGTACGCCATATCAGGTTGAATTTCAATTTCAGGCGAATAAATTACATGTGATGGATCCGATCTATATCAGTGCAACACTGACACATGAAACACATTGTGGATTTTCTCTAACTTAGTCGGTAAAGCTAGTAAATATGCCACTAGCCCTATTCTTTCAATAATCTCATATATGACCCGATGAAACACAGACTCAATTTGCTTTTGGAACCGAAACAAAGTATTTTCTTCCACAGAGATACTTTTAAGAACACTTTATCACTGATCTAAAATTCAATGTCTTTTCATTTCAAATCCGTGTACGATTTCTATCGATCTGAAGCTGCTTTCAAACAGTTGTGAATTACTTTCACTTTCTCTTCGGTTTCTCTAACCAAATCAACCCCACGAATCTTTTTCTCACTATGTTCGGTTCAGTACAATGGAGTTCAGCATTTACGACTATACAAAGCTTTGTACAGTGCCATTTTTATACTCGATTGAAAATTGTTATTATATGCAAATTCAACCAGCGACAAATATTTCTCCCCGTTGCCTTCGAATTCTAAAACACAACATCAGAGCATATATTCAAGAACATGAATTACTCTCTCAAATTGACCGTCGGTTTGTGGATGAAAAGCTATACTAAAATTCAACTTTGTATCCAAAGCTTCTTGGAATTTCTTCCAAAATCGTAATGTAAACCTCAGTTCTCTATCCGAAATAATCGAAACTAGCACTCCGTGCAATCTAACAATCTCAGAAATGTATAACTCCGCCAATTTATCAAGCGAAAAGTCAGGACGTATCGGGATGAAATGTGTAGATTTTGTCACTCCAACAACGACAACCCAAATTGCATCTTTCTTCTTTGGAGACATTGATAATCTCGATACGAAATCCATAGTCATTCTATCCCATTTCCGCTACGTTATCATCATAGGCTGAAGCAAACCCAAAAGCAATTAATGCTCGGCTTTCACTTGCTGACATATCAAACACTTCGATACAAACTCAAAAATGTCTCGTTTCATACCCGACCACCAATACGACTTCTTCAAATCATTGTACATTTTGGTACTCCCAGGATGAACAGATAAGCAACCACTATGTGCCTCGTGTAAAATTTTCTAAATCAACCTTGGATTTTTTGGTGCGCAGATTCTATCTCGAAATATCAAACAATCATCAGATCTGATTTGATACTCTAAATCACTATTCAACTCACATTGTACTCTTTTAGCTTGTAACTCAGTATCACACTTTTGAGCTTCGTAAATTTGTTGAAGAAAAAATGGTTTAGCCTTTAATTCAGCTAATATTGAATCATCATCAGATAATGTCAACTGTGTACTCATTGCTCTTAAGGCAAATAATGATTTTCTACTCAAAGCTTCTATGACTGCATTTGCTTTTCCCGGGTGATAATCAATCACTAACTCGTAATCTTTTAATAACTCAAGCCATATTCGTTGTCGCAAATTCAAATCTTTCTGAGTCATAATATACTTTAAGCTTTTATGATCAGTAAAGATGTGACAATTTTCACCGTACAAATGATGATGCCAAATTTTTAATGTAAATATAATAGCGGCCAATTCTAAATTGTGCGTCGGATAGTTCTTTTCATGTGGCTTCAACTGTCTAGAAGCATAAGCTATCACTTTTCCCTCTTACATCAACATGCAACTCAAACTGTTCAATTGCGCGTCACTATAAATCACAAATTCTTTACTCGACTCAGGTTGAACCAACACTGGTGCCTCAGTTAACAATGCTTTCAATTGATCAAAACTTTGTTGACATTTTTCTGACCATTCAAACTTCACATCTTTCTATAACAGTCGGGTCATCGGTGTCATAATTATCATGAACCCTTTAACGAAATGTCGGTAATAACCAGCTAATCCCAAAAAGCTTCTAACCTCGGATATATTTCTAGGTGGTTTCAAGTCAATAACTGCAGAAATCTTGCTTGGATTAAGTCGAATGCCATCCGCCGAAGCAATATGTCCCAAAAATTTGGCTTTCTGGAGCCAAAAAGTTTAACATATAGTTGCTTATCCCTCAAGGTTTACAACACAATCTTCAAATGCTCGGCATGCTCAAATTCATCTTGTGAATAGATCAGAATGTCGTCAATGAACACAACAAAAAATCTGTCTAAATATGATCTAAAGATCTGATTCATCAAATCCATAAAGACTGCAGGAGCATTAGTCAATTCAAAAGGCATAACAAGGAATTCATAATGTCTATACCTCGTTCTGAATGCAATTTTTAGCACATCTGAGTCTTTAACTCGTAACTGATAATAGCCAGATCTCAAATCAATTTTTGAAAATACTATTGCACCCTTCAACTGATCAAACAAATTGTCTATTCTTGGCATTCTTTATCGTAACCTTGTTGAGCTGACGATAGTCAATACACATTCTCATTGACCCGTCTTTCTTCTTTACAAACAACACAGGGGCACCCCAGGGAGAAAAAATCGGTCGTGAAAAACCTCTATTTGTTAACTCTTGTAATTAAGCTTTCAACTCTTTCAACTCTGCCGGAGGCATTCTGTATGGAGCTATAGATATCAGTGAAGTTCCCGGTGCTAAGTCAATAGCAAACTCAACCTCTTTGACCGGTGGCAACCCAGGCAATTCTTTTGGAAATGCATCTGAATATTCACAAACTACAGGCACAGATTCAATCTTCTTTTTAGACACTTTGGTATCTAAAACGTAAGCTAGATAAACTTTGCAACCTTTCCTTACATATCTCTGAGTTGACATAGTCAATATCACTAGTAATCCACCCGATTTATTAGATTCAATCCAAAGAATTTCATTATTCTGACATTTCAATTCTATAATCTTTCGTCTATAGTTCACTATAGCATCGTGCAAAGTCAACCAATCCATACCCAGAATCACATCAAACTCATCAAATTGTAAAAGCATCAAGTCAGCCAAAAAACAGTAACCCCGATTCATTAAAAGACAGTTCTTGCATTCCTTTTCAACTAGAATGTTCTTGCCTAAGGGGTTTGATACTTTAATTACAAATTCTGTAGAGTCAATAGACAATTTCTTACGAGACACTAAACTTTCACAAACATACGAATGTGTCGATTCAAGATCAATTAAAGCAATCACATTAGTGTCGTAAAGAGAAAATGTACTGGTGATAACATCTGGCGATGACGCTTTTTCGTGAGTTCGAATAGCGTAAGCTCTGGTTGGTGATCTAGCTACAAATCTCATAGCTGAATCCCTAGCCACACCTCTACCACTGGATATATTCCTTGTATTTCTCGGTGGTCTCCCTCTCACAGTCGTATTACTTGGTCTTGCATTCTGAAATTTATCTTTATCGGATAACTCTGGGAAATATCAAATAAAGTGATCTAGAGAGCCACATTTGAAAGAAGCTTTAAAACTCTTAATCCAACACTCTCCAAAATGACGTCTCCCACATTGTTGACACTTGGGTTTGTTGTTTCTTAAATTGCCAATGCTCGAGACGGAAGTTGCTTGAGCTTTAGAACTCACATGTTGATTTCCACGATCTCTATTCTAATATCCCACTTATGCATTTGACTGACTATATGAATCTCAGGATTTCTTTGATGAAGAATGATAAGGTTTATTCATCGGTCTTTTTCTCGAATCTCTAGCCTTTGAATCAGGTTTCTTCTTTTCTCGGCTAAAATCTTCAGCTTTGTAAGCCCGGTCAATCAATACAACAAATTCTTTCAAATCTAAAATCCCGACCAAAAGTTTAATATCTTCATTCAACCCGTCAACAAACCGCTTACACATAATCTCTTCGATAGGAACATACTTCCGAGCATATTTACTCAACTGTACAATTCTCTCTCATACTCGGTTATAATCATACGACCTTGTTTCAATTCTAGAAGCTCTTTTTGCTTTTGATCCAAAAACCGTTGGCTTATATATTTCTTCTTGAACTCAGTCTGAAAGGACTCCCAGGTGACTCTCTCTCTCTCAACACCACTGATACTAGCGTACTCCACCACTAATACGCAATACCCCTCAATAGTGATATAACACATTTTAAGCACTCCGCTGGTGTGCAAGAAAGCTCATCAAGTACTCTAATAGTGTTTTCAAGCCAAAATTCGGCTCTCTCAGGATCATCGTCAACATTGGCTCTGAAATCTTCAGCCCCATGTTTATGAATCTTGTCAACTAGGGGTTTATTCAATCTTAAAAGCTCGACTCTTTGAGAAGATACAAGAACCGATTGGGGGTTAGGAGGGGGTGGAGGTTTTGAGCAGCCAATTTGTCCAGATATACTGTGTGAACCATTCGTTCATCATTTGGAAGAAGGCTTTTCTAGCCTCTCTTTCCTGGCTACCCGACACGAGTTTAGAATCAGATGGTGCTGTCCCTAAAGCAGGAGCGAGTGCATTACTCTTAACCTCTTCAGCTATAGCTCGATTGGGATCCATTTACTATATGAAAACACATTTTAAAATGTCAGGAGTCATCACACTATCATAGTTTATATATGGCATGTATAGCTAGACTCTCACACACGCTACGTTAGTCCTAGAATTGACTAAATCGTAGCTCTGATACCAACAAATGTAACACCCCTCACTTGTATTCAATGCCGGAGTAGGGTTATAGAGCATCATCGGACTTACAACACATTTAAACATACTTTTCATATACAGTTCATCAAATCATACAATCGTCATTCAATCGCAATCAATTTGTCCCTAATACGAGCCTACGAGGCTCTAAACATACATTGGGGGTGGTTCAGGACTAAACCGATAACTTAAGAAACTTTCACGAACTTTGAAAAATTTTCTCAATACAGGGGACACATGCCTGAATAGTTATAACTGTAGATTAGGTTTATTTACACTTTCTATCCTTATACCTTGGTTGTAAGACATTTCTAGCTTTAGTTTAATGTATTTTTGTTTCTTTTACTTTAAATTAGTTAAAGTTTGTTCCGTTTATATTTATTGCTTTAAATTTTTTGGTTAAATGCCTTTAGCTTCATGCTCTTTAAGTTTTCTTGAATAAAAATAAAAACTTTTATATTTTTCTTAAACTTTACGTTAATGTTTTCTTTGCCTTTCATTTTCATCCCCATTCTCTTTATTTTCAGCATAAGTAGCTACACTTAAAAGGGGGTTGGTAAATGGAGATGTGGGTAAGTTGATTTTTTTTGGACAATAGACTAAATCGTAATAAATTGGACTAGATCGAATAGACCTGAAAACATAGAATGCGACTCCCCTAAGGGAATATCTAGATAAGTGAGACCGAGAGGTAATCTTGTTGTGCACCAATTCATTAGTCCCAAAATTAACCAATGAGATATAGAGATAAATCAAATTAATTCATCTAAGTTGGTAAAATTGAGATCGAGAGATAAAATGAAGCGACATAGTAATTTAAGCGATTTAAGTCCCACATTCGAAGATTGGCGAACTACATTAAAGTCAACCCACCACCGTTAGTCATATATTGATTAATCTCTTAGTTTTGTATTCTTTACAATTTGGTCCCTAGATTAACATAATTAATTTTCTTGCAAAACATTCTTGTTATGGTTTGTCGTACTATAAAATCATATCAGTAGCTGGAACGATGAAAATGTGTAAGTGTACAGAATCGCAACAAGTAATAAAGTGATAAGTAAATGTCGAGTCATCGTACCCACAAGGACTGTGAAAAGAATTATTTATGAAATTAATTTAAAACAGTGTGGTGGAGGAAAATATTTTGATTTGAGGAGGTGATTAAAACTAGAATTTTAGCTAAGTAAAATAAATAAAAATAAAATAAAAGTTCCAATGCACGATTTCAAAAGATGATTTTAATGAAAATGACATAATTGTGCTAGATTAATTGCATTTCCTAACTTAGAATTATTAAACTCATGTTCATGTTGTTATGAATAAATTCACAGCAACTTGGTAATTTGCTAACTTATGAACATACTTACCTACCAAAATCCATCTATCTCTTGACTATATCTCTATGTCAATTCAACCGATGAAACAAATTCTAATAAGCAAATGTGTTAATGCACATACATACTTATGAAATTAAAATAATCTATTGTACATATCTCTATGCCAATTCAAACAATTAATTCAATCTCATAAGCACATAAAAGATTACGTGAGGTAACAATGTATTTCTACCTTGAAGCAGTTTAATCACAATAATCTTGCAAGTTATGCTAGGCTAATGTATTGCTAGAACTGTTGCTAATTTAACCCTTAGCTACCTTAGATGATTAAACATGCACTGATTAAGTATCATGTCAATTAATTACAATTTTAATCCGTTTAAATAATTAATTCATTTTGTTACCTTACAGTTCTAATGCAAGAATAACTTAGTCATGGTTTTACTTAATCAAACATCTTATCGAGGCCTATAGCTACACAAACACAATTTTAATAAATTAAGTAGACGAAATGCAATCAACCTAACACAAATTAAATTTAAGCCATATTAATTAAATTAAACATACCAACATCACAAATATTCATTGACATGTTCATCATAACAATAACAAAATTAAAAGGATAGGGAACAAGAATCAAATCCGGTGTTTTCTCTGTGGCTTGACTAGTTTGCTTCACTCCTCCTTCTCCACTTGTTCTTGTCAAACCAAGGCTTCTATGAAAACTTGAATTCTGCTCCAAATGGTGGTTGATTGAATCTTTTTCAAGAGGTGAAATTGGAAAGGGAATAGGGGAAGAAAATGAAGAACAATGGAAGGGAATGAAGAGAGAAAAATGAGAGAGAAGTGAAGAGATGAGAAGGGTTGATATGTGTTTGAAGTAAGTAGCCAAGGGGTATTTATAGGTTGAGAAGACTACTAAAAATAGCCAAAATCAGCAGCCAAGGACTGCCCCCGTGCCTAGCCACACATGTGGCATGTTTGAAGATTTCAAACATGCTATTTTTAGGTAGGGGCAAATCTTGAAAGGCATGAATAGTGGAAGGGTTTGAATGCAAATTGAAGGAGTCTTCAAGGGCCATTTTGCAAGAAAGATAATAAAAAAAAAGTTGATTGGGTCAGCATATGGGACAGTTTTGGGCTGCTTAGTGCTGGGTTGGATCGGTTTTCTCGGTTTAGCTCAAGTGAGCCCCTTTTCATAATTAATTAATAATAATTTATTGAACACAAATTAAATTGGATTAAAATTAAAATTAATTATATTATGAATTAATACACATAATTTGGACTGTCTTAAGTTGAAAAAATAATTCACCTTGATGCTTCAAAATTGCTTCTTGGTTTTGCTCTTCTAACAGTGTCTGTCGAGCTGTTTTTTGCCATATGTGCTAATCTGTCAAAAATAATCAAAATTTTGATATAAAATTAATTAAAATTAAAAATGTTCATAATTTTAGTGCAATTTAATAATTTTTTAATTATTATATATTTTTCGACAAGAATTTTATCGAAACTACATGAATTTGAGTTAAAAACTGCATGAAAAAGTGAGTATATTTTCGTGTTTCTAGTAGCCGCTTAAACTCTTTAGCATGGGATATTCATCACTCAATCTTCATCTTCTTTGGGTTCGATCCTTGGAATACTCCAGTGTTCCATTGTTACATTATAAATATTACAATTGACCTATACTTTTATAGCAAAATTGCGCTTAAAAATTGTTTTATAAAATCGTTTGTTTTACGTGCACGTGTGAACATTGTCAGTAGAATATTTTATCTACTGGTATCTAAGTGTATCTTAAGTTGAGTGGTCACCAAGTAGGTTGTTGCCTATATAAGCAACCTTAGGGTCACCGGAATTGTAAGCAAACCTAGGCAGACAATTTTCTTTTCTTTTCATATTTGTGTAGTCAAAACTTTTCTATTCCGACTTGAAGATAATCGTGTGTGGAGATTGCTCCGATACCGCGCTTCAAATATATTCACGAGCTTTCTCCTATCTCTTATTGTTCTATTCATTTATTTATATTTTGATTAATCGTTGTATAAAAATTAGAATAGATTATTGTGCTTTATTACATATCTCGCATGATTCAATTAATAAACTAATTTATTTGTTAAGTGATTAGTTATCTGAAGTTAGTTGTTTATTCAATAGTACTTAGTATATTAGGGAGTGATGCCTCTAATAGAATATTGAGACAGGTCAGACCAAAAAGGTATCCGTATGCCTAGGAAGAGACCGAAAGGGTGACTTAGGTGGTAATCCTTAGTGAAGATGAACTGGGAGGGTAGTCTTAGCTAAAGGTGATAAATAACTTAATTTAGGATAATTACTTATTTAATTAGGTAATTAGAGATTTAATCGGTCATGGGATAGAGGCTCGCATTGTTGACACTAGGAATAGGAAATTCCATTAGGTTAATTTAGGTTAGTTAATTTACTTAGTTTAATTAAAATATTAATTTGGATTCACACTACTAATTCGTCACTTGATTAGATTAGTAATTATTTTCTATAAATAATTTAATAATAATTTCTCCAATTTAAAATCCTTTGGGTACGAACCTCGGAATACTTACTGGTGTTTTGTTGTAACATAATACTATATTACAATTTGACCTATGTACTTGCGGACACTGTCGTTCTTAACTCTTATATTTTTTGTGTCATATTTTATTATAAACGATAACACATTTATAGGCTGTCAGAAAGATCTTGGCAACTTGAAGTATTTTCTTGGGATTGAAGTGTCAAGATCAAATGTAGACATTGCGTTAAATAAGAGAAAATATCCTCTAGAATTAATTGAAGACATTGGCTTGAAAGAAGCAAGATAATTTGTTACTCCTTTAGAACAGAATAAAAAATTTACAACTATAAAATTTGATGAAACATTGCAGACAAAAAATGATGATGAATTGTTGAAAGATGCAACAACTTATCAAATGTTAATTGGCAGATTATTGTACTTAACACATACTAGGCTAGACTTTGCTTATGGTGTGTAACATCTAAGTCAATTCATGCATAGGCCTAAGAAATCTCATTATGAAGATGCATTAAGGATAGTAAGATACATTAAAAAGGATCCAGGGCAAGGGATTCTGCTTGCTTCAAATGGAGTTCCAATGTTAACTGGATATTGTGACTCTGACTGGGCATCTTGCCTCATGTCTAGGAAATCAATGACAAGATTTTATGTTAAACTTGGAAATTCCTTGGTTGCATGAAAAAAAAACAAAGTACTATTTCAAGATCTTCAGTAGAAGCTAAATATAAAAGCATGTCATCTACTGTTGTAGAGCTAAAATGGTTACTAGGCTTAATTACAGAATTGGGGATGAAAGATAACCAACCAATTGTGCTTTACTGTGATAGTCAAGCTGCAATTCAAATTACATCAAATCTTGTTAACCATGTAAGGACTAAGCATATTGAAATTGATTGTCACTTTGTGAGAAAAAGCATTCAGAAAGGATTAGTGAAAACTAAACATGTTTTAACCAAAGATGTAACACCCCTTGCCTATATTCAACGCTGGAACAGGGTACAAGGCATTATTGACTCATCACACGAACAAACATACATTTCCGAGCCACAAATTTCCATCCAAATTAAATTTTTTTGTATAAACTCATAAATTCCCTAATACGAGCCTACGAGGCCCAAAACATGCATTGGAAGTGGTTCGGGACTAAACCGAAAACTTTAGAAAATTTTGCAACACTTAGAAAATTTTTCACTAAACAGGGGCCACACACCCGTATGGATATGAGACACGCCCGTGTGGGCAGGCCGTGTGGTCGCACACGCCTGTGTCCCTAGCCCGTGTAACTCTCTGTTTGTCACCCAAGAACAAATTGAAATCACACAGTCAAGGCACACGTCTATGTGGTAGCCTGTGTGGAAAATTAATTTTTTACAAAATAGGTGCAGACTTTAGACGGCCAGGGCACATGCCGGTGTCTCTGCCTGTATGCTCAATTCTGAGCATTCTGTTTATCAAAATTAAGGTACATGGGACACACGACTGGAACACTTGCCGATAGGGCAGACCGTGTGTCACACACGCCTGTGTGTCTACCCGTGTGGACAAAAATAAGGCTATTTACCAAGCCATTTTGCCACCCTTTGTTGCACACACCTACACAACACAACATAGCACCAATCCAAACATTTACATACAACCAAATCAGCTACAACCAAGACATCAACACATCATTCACATGCTACCATCTATCATGTACAAACATCATATACTTATCAACTCAATCAAGTAAATTCCTACATCCATGAAAAATATCATCATATAATTTGATTATAGCAATAGTAGCCAATTTCAAATGGCCTTATACAAAATGAACTTTTAACCAATATAAGCCAACACATTTGGCCAAATCAATTATGACACATAACAAAATGACCAAGTCCCTCGCACATGCCATAACTCAAAATGTTGAAATCATTGGTACCAAAATAATTGTTGATAGTGTGAGTGGATCTCCGACGATCCCCGAATCTCAAGCTAGCTTGGTGACACTATAAGATAAGGGAAAGGAAGGGGAGTAAGCTATATAGCTTAGTAAGTTCGTATGCAAATAATAAGCATCATAACCACACATTCAACATACAATTAACATGATGAAAATTAGCATGAATGTTATTAAAATCTTATAGTCATAACTTACTTAATCACAACCTTACCAAGGTTTCATTACATATCGAGCTCATTACGTATGAGTTTTATGTACATACTTGTACCAACTCGCAACATAACCATAGTCTTTCACAACTTTGACATTCCCATTGAACATTCGGAATATTTACGAATACTCAGAAATTTTGCACATAAGTGCCATACACGTAGCCAAAGCTACCTCACATCTCATAATACATATAAGATCATTTTCGAGCTACTTACAGGCCTGCTCACACAAGTTATCAGTCAGGACGTAGCTACACAGTGCTACTCACAGAAGTTGTCAGGTATCCACAACTCATGCTGGACTACCCAGCCACTGGTAGGACATACGAGACTAGTACCCAAATCACATAAACACATGGGTTCCTATTGAAATGTCACTCGTATCCTATTCTATTCCTAAGGCTCAACTGGGAATTCTCGCTTGTCGAAACTTTGTCGAATACATCCAAAGAGTCAACCACAATTCATACAATATTAAAACATTTAAAACATAAATATAACAATGCATTATTTATATACGAACCTACCTCGGTACAAAAATAGTAGAATTTGACCTAATCGTCAAACACTTTATTTTTCCCCTGATCTAGGTCTGAACCTCGTTTTTCTTGATCTATAATAACAAATTAAGCTTATTTAATACTCACATTGTTCAATTCAGTCCAAAAATCATATTATGGTAAAATTACATTTTTGCCCCTAATGTTTCACATTTTTACAATTTAGTCCCTAGGCTCGTAAAATGAAATGTATTCAATTTCTTCAAAACCCAAGCTTTCACACTCATACCAGCCCACATTTTTCATTTAATCACACTTTTACTATTCGTTTTTTTGTAACTTTTACAAATAGGTGCTTTTTGACATTTTCATAAAAAATCACCTAGTAAATGTTGTTTATCTAACACCAAACATGCATTTTCTACTATCATACATCAAAATACACAAATATCTAAAATGGGTAAAATTTTAAACTTCGTCTTTCTTTCAAATGAGTCCTTGAATAAGCTAGATTAGGTTGTACGGATCTCAAAAACATGAAAATCATGAAAAACGGGCTAGAACGGACTTACAATTGAGCTTGGAAGACGAACAAACCTTAGCTATGTCCTCTCTTGTGAATTTTAGACATGGGGTAGAAGATGAGCAAAAATTGGCTTTTATTTTGCTTATTAATTCATTTAATTACCAAATGACCAAAATGCTCTTTTCTTAAAACACTAAAATTTCTATTACTCCATGTCCATTTTTGTCCACCAACTTAAGTAATGGTCTAATTACATCTAATGACCTCTAATTTAAAATTTCATAGCAATTAGACACTTCTAGCTTCCAAAACTCAAGTTTTGCTCTTTTTGTAATTTAGTCCTTTTTTCTAAATTGAGTGCTCAAACATCAAAATTTTCAAATCAAATTTTCATAAAATCATTCCATAAAATTGTAGACCATAAAAATATAAGAAGAATAAATTTTTCTACGTCAGATTTGTGGTCCCGAAACCACTGTTCTGGCTAAACCCAAAATTAGGCTGTTACAAAGGAACAACTAACAGATATCCTCACCAATGGACTGAGAGTAGAACAACATGAATATTTGGTATCCAAGTTAGGACTGGTTAACATATATCACCCTCCAACTTGAGGGGGTGTATAGACTATTAATAAGTTATTATAACAACA
The DNA here is from genome assembly GCA_025698465.1 of Gossypium longicalyx. NCBI lineage: Eukaryota > Viridiplantae > Streptophyta > Magnoliopsida > Malvales > Malvaceae > Gossypium > Gossypium longicalyx. Next base: position 54,173,742 of record CM046995.1, read on the forward strand.
CCTAATAATTAGGGAATAATTATAAGTAATTAGTAGTTAGTTACTTGTATTAAGAAGATTAGTTAGTTGTTAGCTACCTAGTATAAAACCAAGAACATTGTTGTCACAAAATATAAATGAATAAAACTATTCAATTCCTTTTCTTCTACATTTCATTCTCTCTTCACTCTTAACATTTTTGGAGAAATATAAAGTGATTTTAATAGTTTCAATGAACTAAAGAATAATATATCATAAATTAATTAGCACTAATTAATATCTTCTTTACATAAAATTTGATTAGTAGAGCAAAGAAATAAGGAAATAATTGTTCTTTATTGCAACACATGTTTTAAAGGTTTTTTTTTTTAAATTGATTGGATTTTGGATGAAGAAGAATTGAAGCAAGAGGCAATTAACTTCTATAAGAAATTATATAAGGAAGACTCGGGAAGAGCGTGTAATCTTCATTTTGATTCTTTTCCATTTCTTGATTAGGGTCAGATGCAATTCCTTAGTAAAGTAGTTTCATATGAGGAAATCAAGACAACCCTCTTCGATATGGCTAATTTAAAGGCTCCGAGCCGTGATGGTTTTCTTACACTTTTTTATTAAAGTCAGTGGGAGCTTATTGGCCCTTTTATTTGTAATTGGGTTAAAAGGATATTCTATGGAAAAAGCATTGACCCAGGTCTTGATAATTCTCTTATTATCCGTATTCCTAAAGTAAAAAACCCAGAATGTTTTTCTTACTTTCGACCTATTAACCTTAGCTTTGTGCTCTATAAATTAGTGATGAAAGTCATTGCCAACAAGTTTAAGGTTGTGTTTCCTATAATTATTGGACCCCGAACAAGCTAGTTTTGCTATAGAGAGGAATATTAGTGATAATATCATCATCGTACAGGAGATCCTCCACTCAATGAAGAGCAAGCAGAAGAATAAAAGACGGATGGCCATTAAAACTGATCTTGAGAAAGCTTACGATCGGGTTTGTTAGGATTTCATTGGTTCTTCCTTTCAGGCTGCAAGTATTTCCAATTTCTTTTGTAATGCTGTTATGTTAGCTATTTCTAGTTCCACTATACAGGTAATTTAGAATGGGGTGCCAACTTAGAAGTTTAAATCGGCAAGAGGCATTCGTCAAGGATGCCAACTTTCACCTTACCTTTTTATCTTATGCATGGAGTGGTTGAGTCATGGTATTCAAGCAGCCATAGATAATGGTAGATGGTCTCCAATCCGACTATCTAGATCAGGTCCACTTTGTATCATCTTTTTTTTTTGCAGATGATTTGATTCTCTTTGGTCAGGTAGAGGAAAAACAGGCAAGGGTCATTAAAGAAGTCTTGGATATGTTTTTTTCTTCTTCGAGCCATAGTGTTAAAATGAGAAAATTGAGTATCTTTTTCTCTAGAGGCTTAGATGATGATCTTAAAGGGTGTATTAGAAGGTTATTTAGGTTTCAGATGGTGCAGAACCTTGGTGTGTATTTAGGAGTTCCCATTTTTCATGAAAAGGTGCATATGGATGTCTATGAGGAGGATCATGGAACCCGAAAGAAGCTATTTAGCAGTTACAAAGGAAATTATGAGGACCACAAAGGATTAGAGTTTTCTTATGACCTGGCTTTAGACAACGGTTCCTCACCAATGCAGAAAAGATAATAAGAGGAATTGAAAGTGATCATGCTTATGGAATTTGTGGCCAGGAGCATGAAGATGTGTTACATGTTCTTTGTGATTGTAGAGTAGCAAGGGAGATTTAGAATCAATTAATTCCTCTAGGGAAGCATTCTAATTTTTACTCCGGGACACTCTATGAATGGATAGGGCATAATATCAGAAATCAACAAATGACTAGTTCAGTAAGAGGAGTTAATTGGCACTGTTTCTTCGGGATTTTAATTTAGCATATTTGGAAAAATAGGAATATTTATATTTTCTAAGGTCTCTCTTGAAATTCAGATATTGTTATCAAAGTTTCTCTTAGCTGTGCAAAACAGCATGCTTTTGTAGCAAATTCACGTCCTCTCAAATCTTCAAGATTGCTCGTTAACTCATCCTTATCAAACAGTTGGGTATGCTTAAACTCAGATAGTTCGGTTAGATCAGAAGATGCGTCCGCTACAGTTGGAGGGCTTTTGAGAGAAAAATGAGAGGTGGATTATTGGTTTTAACAGGTACTTGGGTAATTTTTCAGTTCTTGAGTTTAAACTTTGGGGTATTTTAGACAGTTTGAAGCTTGCGCTTGATCTAGGATTTGTGAAAGTCGTAATTCAAACAAACAGTCTCGAAGTAGTTAACGTGATCCATAATGGCACTCGAGAAAACTCTAATTCCGCTTTGGTAAGGAGAATTCATATGGTATTGAAGCTTCTTAGTTGCTAGAGTATTCAACATATTTCCAAAGAGGTCAATAAACTTGCAGATGAGATTGTTGCAGGTAGTACGAGATAAAAGAATTTGGTTACAGTTGTTGGAAGAGTCCATTCTGATGTCTTTCACTTAATATTTATTTTTTGAGTTGTATTTTTTTTCTTCAAAAAAGGTTTTTTCTTGTATAATCAAATCTAGCAAAAAAAAATATGCCTTCTATACTCCATATAATTTCTTAATAGTTGTCTATTTACTTATTATGCCAAGTTTTTTATTTTCTTTTCAATTAAGTCCTCCATTATTGATTCCAAGCTTGAAAATTCCTAAAGGGTTAAATTTTTTATTGAAGTCCCTTTAACTAATATATTCATCAAATTTATAATTTTTTAAAAAAATAGAATAATATTTATTCATAAAGGATAAAGCTTAATACAATAGCATAATACAATTGTTGAGAAATGAGAAAGGATTGTATAAAACTGTGATTTCACTTAATCCCCATTCCTTTCCAATAGGAGCTTGACAAATAATATTTTCCCTTATGTTTTAGCATTTTTAGTTAGATTTGAATTTTTACAAGAGGAAAAAGTTGAAAATTAGGAGGAAAAATCTGATTTGAGATACTCTTATTGAAAAGGGATAGGAATAATGTCGAATCATAATTTCATACAATCTTTTCTCATTGAGAAACAAGCCGTCAAAAGCCAAGGATAATCTAATACTGTTGAATAATGCGTAGTGGAAAGGCATTAAAAGTCCTGAGATAATACCAATGAGCCATATATGAATATTAATACCACTGATGCATCTAGAAAATTAATAATAATATAAATTAAACTCTAAAAATAATGATATAAATAAATTATTTGAAAGTGAAAATTTCAAATATTTCTTTAGAAACCTAAATTTTTCTGAATTAATTTTGCATTTCCATTTATTTCTATATTAATTTTTGCAATAAAATTAAAATAGTAAAATCCACAAATTTAAGATTTAATCATATTGTTAAAGCGTCTATTTCTGAACCTATCAATAAAGTCAATTGAATCAATGATATAAAAATTTCAAATTTCTCATATACCATGTAACGCCCCAAAAATCCCGAAATCCCAAACTTTTTTTTTTTAGGTTTCGATAAAAATTATGCTTAACATTCCTAGTCAAGTGTTAATTATGTGATAGGAGGTCTTGGTTAAGGGTTGAGTTCAAATTTAGGGGTAAAGGAAATTATAACTTAATAGTTAAAAGAACCTTGATGGCAAGAAGATTGGTTTTTAAATAAATGAAGGAGGAATTGGACACAAGGAGCCTTGTGGTGGAGTGGCAAGTGACACTATATGCATGGCAAGGAGGTCTGGGGTTTGAATCCCTCCTTGCTCAAAAGGACGATTTATTTTTGTTTAACAGATGGCCAGTAGTGTGCTAGTTATGAACTCTGTAGGGAGTGACAAGAGGAGAAATTTGAGGAGGGGATTAAGGAGTTATCAGGGAGAGAAATTAGGAGATGAGGAGTGCAAAGAGGTGGAGCTGAATTGGGAATTTGGGCATGGGAAATTTTGCTATAGACTTTATATATAGGTGCCGAATGTGAGGATGCCAGGCTAATGCCGAATTCTTCTTCTCCTTGTTACCAGAAAACACTTTTTCTAAAAGCCGAAAATACCTTGTTCTTCCTTCTTTCCTTTGTGCCGATTCTCCATTCTTTCCCTACTCAGGATCTCTTATTGATTCACCTTTGGTTTTAAACGATTTCTCTTTGTGTTGAATAACCTTTTTACCATAGAAGTTGCAAGAGCCGAATATCCTCTGAGTTGCCACTACTCTTTCTACTTCGGCCAATTCTAGTGTAAGTGTTTTGTTCTCTCAATCAGTTTTGCTAGTATCGTTTACTTTGTCCCTCACTTCTTCTAATTGGTTTTGGTAGGATTAGTATCGAATCCCAGTCTTTTGGATCTTTGCCGATTTGCTCCTTAGGTGTTGGGATATTGGTAAGTGTTCCTCACTTCGGTAAAGGTTGGCCGAATAGACTTTAGTAGAAAAGGGTGAAATATGCTGGATACAAGTCACCCATTATGTTTTTAACGATAAAGGTTAATGCAGATCTGGAAAGTACTCGTGGTTAGTGATCAAGGAAAAGCTATTAAGGCTTGGCGTTGCAGGTAAGGTTAAGGTGAGACTTCGGCTTTTGGTAAAGTTTTCGATAAGTATGTGGGATTAATCTTTGAGTGATATCAATATTTGGTTCTTGGCTAAGGGGATGGCAACACGCTTTATTACCAGGTGTGTACATACACTACACACACACACACTGTAGATCGACAAATCCCGAAATGCCAAAAAGCCAGAATGCCAAAAAGCCAGAAGTTTGGCTACGGTAGTCTTACGAGTGCACGAACACTCATAAGGGGGAAACTGATAGGTTATTTGAGACTCCATGGACGATTCCAAGGTCTTGGGCTATGTTTTGGCAAACCAGGCCAGTATGGGCTAACTGGGCCCGAGGGGCTGTAGGGCCCATCATAGGCAAAATTTGTAATTGATGTTATGTGATGGAAAATCATATGAAAGCATGACTGTGAAAGTGATTGGGCCTAGTGGGCCATATAAATGTAATTTGGGCCTAATAGGCCAAATGAATGTGATTTGGGCCTAATGTGCCATATGAATGAGATTGGGGCTAGTGGGCCGCATGCATGTATGTAGACTTGTTAGGGCTTTGTAAAGGGTTCTGGGCCTAGTATCCAATAACTGCTTAAACAAACATAAAACTGAATTAATTTATTGAGACCGTGGACAAGTCATAGGGTTAAGGTTTGGCAACGAGTATATGCATGTCTAGGATTGGATCTAGGGAGAGCTTGGTACTTAAGTGGTCTTAATGACTCCCTTTCTCTTCTTTGGAATCCTACCTGGTGCATAGTATTCTTTCATCTTAGCTCACGGGATTTGTTAACGGGCCAAGGTAAGTAAAAATACGTAATAAAAGAAAATTATCGAAATGCCCTTAAGGGCGATAATGACCAAAATACCCCTATGTGTTGAATGTAAGATTTATGAATGTTACATGCATATCTGATGCATACATATGATATTCTGTTTAGGTTTCATTTGCGTTGGGAATTATGAAACGGAGAAAGTATATGAGGATCGCATGGTTGCTTGACAATCGTGGATCCTCCAACGGCTTTTTAAGCCCAATACATGAATAAAGGTAGTTCCGCAACTGGGCTACCATTGATGTGTATCGGTTGGGTGGGTCGATATTTATATCCCCACATGATGTGTATCGAGTGACGGAGTTGATGTGTATCGGTTGGATTAATGGGGTGGGATTGCACTGCATTGCATTGCATGTATGATTTTGTGGTGATTGATGTTTGCTTAATGTTTGTTGAGGGTAATACACACTGAGTTTGTGAAAACTCACCCCCTATTTTATATTTTTCTCAGGTGATGCTCAGTAGAGGGTTCGATGTTTAGAGGGACTCGGAGGTGGCCAACTAGCAAGACAACTTGGGCTTGTTTTTTTTTTAGTAATTTCAGGCTGGAATGTAATAAGGCCTTCCCTTTTGTTATTATATGGATTATTATTTTTATGCGTTGTAATTATGAGAAGTTGAACAGGGGTTCTCTAAATCATAGTTTGTTTTTCTACGTTTCTGCAATTAAATTTGATTAAAATGACAGGTTTTCATAAATCATATATTTTAAACAAGCTTTTGCGATTGAAAGGAGTTTTATAAGTTAATGAAGGTTTCTCATTTTAAGGAAGGGTTTTCAATGAAAATAAGATTTTCGATAAAACACTTCAGTATAATGCGCCAGATTCGGCCATAATGTCCAGGCTAGATTTAGGGTGTTACATTAAGTGGTATCAGAGCCCAGATTACAAAACTCGGTCTGTGAAGTGGGCCTTATTACTTGGATTTTGTCTTTAAATTTTTTTCTAGATCACAATGTTTTGGAAAAGGGAAAGTCTTGTTGTGCGACACACCGAGTCTTCGACGTTGAACCAAGTAAGTTCTTTTATTCTTAAGCCTGTTTAGTTTAATATACTATAGATAGCTAGTGGGCTACTTTAGATGATTATACTAAGGTTTTTAGATTGAAACTGAAGCCCGTAGGACCTTGGAACTGTAGAGGAATTACGAAAATAATCTCCTTTTTAATACTTTCATAAAACATCGGTTTAATTATTGAAACTAACTAAAACATCATAAAATTTCTAATCCATAAAATACGCAAGTCAACAATGAGTGCTAGAAGAGGTGTGAGAGGCTGTGGCCGAGGCCGCGAAAGTGCTAGGGCAGAGTCATCGGCATCGGGACATATGCCCAATGTTGGAGTAGAAGAGGCTCCGGCCTCACCTGTGGCTGAGAATGGGCCGTATGATCGGGCCGCGAGGGATAATGTGTTGTTGCAGGCAATGCTGAGGATTTTTGAAAGGGTCGCAGGGCCCAATAATGGCACGGGAAATCAAGGGTCCATTCTAGAATGACTTCGTTCAAATGAGGTTGAGATCTTAAAGGGCGTGGCTGATGTGGCTCCTAACGTGGCAGAATGCTAGTTGGAGGCCACTGAAAGGATAATGGAGGACTTAGACTGTTCACCTGAACAAAAGCTGAAAGGGGGTGTCACTGCTTAGGGAAGAAGCTTACCAGTGGTGGCTAACAGTGAGAGAGGGCATCCAACCTGAGCAGGTCACTTGGGAGTTCTTCAAAACTGTGTTCCAACTAAAGTATGTTAGTGTGAGTTATGTGGATGCTAGAAGGAAGGAGTTTCTGAACTTGACCCAGGGAAACAAATCTGTGGTGGAGTATGAGGCAGAATTTTTACGCCTTAGTAGGTATGCAAAATTTATGGTGACAACGGACTATGAGCGTTGCGTTAGGTTTGAGGATGGACTTAGAGATAGTCTCAGGGTATTGATAGCTCCACAAAGGGAGCGAGTTTTCTCGGAGTTGGTAGAGAAAGCAAAGATAGCGGAGGAGGTACAGTGCACTAAACGCCTAAATTGGGAAAAAGAAAGGGGTAAGAATAAAAGGAAGGCTGAGACTCCTGGTGTTGGATAGAGGCCTAGGGCTAGGGCTAGAGTTAATGGGCTAATTAGAGCAAGGCCCCCTGCTGTTAATCAAAGGGTACCACCTTGTGCTGAATGTGGGAGAAGCCATGGAGGCGAGTGTTGGAAGAGGACATGAGCTTGTTTAGCTTGTGGGTCTGTGGAGCATAGGATCAGGAATTGCCCTAGAATGCCAGGTCAAGTGCTAGTCATGGGCTGAGGTGGTGCTCAACCTCCAAGGGGTGGTCAGCTGCCGCCAAGGGGTCATGGGCAGACTAGGGGCGGTAACAACAATAGATGTGGACATGGAGCACCAGGCGAAAATGTAGGCCATGCTAAGGTAAGGCAGCCAGCTTTGGTTTATGCTACTCGTCACCGAGAAGATGGGGATGCCCCAGATGGGATAATGAGTATGTTCTCTATATATGAGTTACCTTACACAGCATTGATTGATATTGGATCGACGCATTCATATGTTGCATGCAATATGATTGAACCTTTGGGTGATATGTTTGAAATTACTGCGAATGAAATGACTGTGATAAGTCTGTTAGGTCAGTTAGTGGGAGTGAATAAGTTGTTTAGAGAGGTACCCTTAGTAGTCCAAGGGGTTACCTTTTTAGCGGATTTGATGGAGCTGTCGTTTAATGAGTTTGATTTAATCTTCAGTATGGATTGGCTGGTGAAACATTGAGCCACCTTGGATTGCGCTGCAAAGCGAATGTTGTTAAGAACGGTAGAGGATAAGGAGGTGGTGGTGATTGGTGAACGCCGGAATTATCTGTTGAATGTGATTTCGGCATTAAGGGCTGAGAAGTTGGTACGAAAGGGACGCGATGACCATTTGGCTTATATTAGCGATATGAAGGCTAAGAGCCCTACTGTTAAGGAGTTGAGAACAGTTAGGGAATTTCCTGATGTTTTTCTCGAGGAGCTGCCAGGGTTGCCACCCAGCAGGGAAGTAGAATTTAGAATCGAGTTGTTACTTGGTACGGCTCCGGTGTCCATCTCTCCTTATCGGATGGCACCAAAGGAGTTGGTAGAACTTAAGGTACAGATTCAGGAATTGTTGGATTGAGGATTCATTCGACCAAGTGTATCTCCGTGGGGAGCACCAGTGTTATTCGTAAAGAAGAAAGATGGGTCGTTGCGAATGTGCATCGACTACTGGCAGTTGAACAAGTTAACTATTGAAAACAAGTAACCTCTACCGAGAATCGATGATCTTTTTGATTAGTTTAGGGGAGCTTCCATGTTCTCAAAGATTGATCTGCGTTCAGGGTATCACCAATTGAGAGTTAAGGAGGCGGATGTTCATAAGACAGCTTTCAGAACTCGTTACGGGCACTATGAGTTCTTTGTGATGTCATTCGGGCTGACCAACGCACCTGCCGCTTTCATGGATCTTATGAATTGGGTCTTCTAACCCTACCTGGATCGGTTCGTGGTAGTTTTTATAGATGACATTTTAGTGTACTCAAGAGATGAGGATGAGCATGATGCACACTTAAGGGTTGTATTGTAGATTTTGAGGAAGAAGCAGCTGTATGCCAAATTCAGTAAGTGTGAATTTTGGCTAAGGGAGGTTACCTTTCTTGGACATGTGGTGTCAGCTGAGGGGATTAAGGTGGATCCCCGAAAAATTGAAGCAGTGTTAGACTGGAAAACACCCAAGTCAGTATCAGAAATTCGAAGTTTTCTGGGCTTGGCAGGGTATTATAGGCAGTTTGTTGAGGGCTTTTCAGTAATTGCTGCACCTTTAACTGAGTTATTGAGGAAGGGAGTACCGTTTGTTTGGACGGACAAACAGCAAGAGAGTTTTGGAAAACTTATGAAGGTGTTAACTGAGGCCCCTATGTTGATTCAGTCAGTGCCTGGAAAGGAGTTTACGATTTATAGTGACGCGTCGTATGTGGGCTTGGGATGTGTATTGATGCAAGAAGGACAGGTGGTTGCATATGCGTCACGTCAACTTAAGACTCACGAGGTGAATTACCCAACACATGACTTGGAACTAGCCATAGTGGAATTCGCACATTATTTATACGGGGAGAAGTGCATAATTTATTAAGACCATAAGAGTTTGAAGTACCTCCTTACCCAAAAAGAGCTAAACCTTAGGCAGCAGAGGTGGGTGGAATTACTGAAGGATTATGATTGTACGATTGAATACCACCCTGGCAAAAAAAATGTGGTAGCCGACGCGTTGAGTCGTAAGTTTAAGTCAGACTTGAAGGCTGCCCGTTTAAGCTTACTGGATGATGGTAGCTTGTTAGCTGAGCTTCAAGTAAAACTGGTATTGGTCGAACAGATAAGGAGTAAGCAATTAGTGGATGAGACTTTGGGTGCTCATTTTAAACAAGTAGAGAGTGGGGAGACATCGGACTTTGGGATAAATAGTGAAGGAGTATTGTGTTTACGTGGGAGAATGTGTATACCGAAGAACGATGATCTAAGGCAGTCTATTCTGTGGAAAGCACATAGCAGTCTCTATGCTATGCATCTTGGCAGAAACAAGATGTATCGGAATTTGTGTGAGCTTTATTGGTGTCCGGGACTTAAGTGCGAGGTTATGGAGTTCGTAAGTAAATTCTTGGTTTGTGAAAAAGTGAAGGCGGAACATCAGTTACCTTCAGGATTGCTTCAGCCAGTAAAAATTCCACTGTGGAAGTGGGAAAGGATTACTATAGACTTTTTTAGTGGGCTACTCTTGACGCCTACTAAGAAAGACTCGATATGGGTTATAGTGGATCGGTTAACCAAGTCTGCCCATTTTGTATCGGTCCGCACCGATTACTTGTTACAAAAGCTAGCTAGGTTGTATGTGGTGGAGATTGTAAGATTGCATGGAGTGCTAGTCTCCATAATGTCTGATAGGGACCCACGTTTCACTTCGCGATTTTGGAAGAAGCTACATGAGGCGTTGGGTACTAGGTTGAACTTCAGCACGATATTCCACCCTTAAACTGATGGACAGTTAGAAAGGGTGATCCAAGTATTGGAAGATATGTTGAGGGGATGTGTGATTGAGTTTGAGGTAGTTGGGAGGACTATTTGCCGTTAGCCGAATTCACGTACAATAATAGCTATCAAGCAAGCATTGGGATGGCTCCGTATGAAGCACTATATAGGCGAAGGTGTTGAACTCTAACATGTTGGACAGAGTTGGGCGAACGGAGAGTTTTGGGCCCTGAGTTAGTAGCCGATACTAAGGATAAGGTGAAATTGATTTGGGATCAGTTGAAGGAGGCCTCGGATAGGCAGAAGTCGTATGCTGACCTTAAGCGTCGAGAAATAGAGTATGCAGTGGGGGACTTAGTTTTTCTTAAGGTCTTCCCGTGGAAGAAGGTGTTAAGGTTTGGTCAGAAAGGTAAGCTAAGCCCAAGGTTCATTGGGCCATATCGGGTTGTGAGGCGGATTGGGCCAGTCGCTTATCAGCTGGAATTACCTTCTGAACTAAGCCAAATCCACGACGTGTTTCATGTTTCCATGCTAAGATGATATCGCTCGGATCCTTCACATGTCGTGTCAGTTGAGGAGATCGAGGTTAGGCCAGACCTAACCTTCGAGGAAGAGCCCATACAAATAATTGGTCGTGATGTTAAGGTACTGAGAAGAAAGTCCATCCCATTGGTCAAAGTGCTTTGGCATAAACATAAGGCTAAGGAGGCTACTTGGGAATCTGAGGAAACAATGAGACATCAATATCCGCAACTGTTTGAATCAGGTAAAATTTCAAGGACGAAATTTCTTTTAGGGGGTAGAGTTATAATGCCTCAAAAATCCCGAAATCCTGAACTTTCTTTTTTTTGGTTTCGATAAAAATTATGCTTAACATTCCTAGTCAAGTGTTAATTATGTGATAGTAGGTCTTCGTTAAGGGTTGAGTTCAAATTTAGGGATAAAAGAAATTATAAGTTAATAGTTAAAAGAACCTTGATGGCAAGAAGGTTGGTTTTTAAATAAATGAAGAAGGAATTGGACACAATGAGCCTTGTGGTGGAGTGGCAAGTGGCATCACATGCATGACAAGGAGGTCTGGGGTTCGAATCTGTAACAGCCCGATTTAGGGCCAAAATGGAATAGTGGTTTCGAAACCACGAATTCGAGGTTAAAAAATAAAATAATAATAATATTTTGATTAAGTTTTAGTGTTTATATTATGATTGCATAATTGTGTGAAAATTTCGTTGCGAAATTTTATCGATTAGGTGTTTAATTTGACGTTTAGGACTAAATTGAAATAGGTGAAAAATGTGTGTGTTCTAGTTCATAAGTACTTGATTGAAATGGGGGTTTTAAGTAGAGGTCCTTAAATGGAAATTAGACCATTATACCTTATATGGACAAAATTTGGACATGGATGGAATTTTTAGAAAGTTTAGTAGTAAGGGCATTTTGGTCATTTGTGTATTAAATGAAATAAAATGGGAAAAATAACACAAAAATGTGTTCATCTTCATTAAGCTTGGCCAAAACTTGCATGTTCTCCATAGCTAGGGTTTTTCCCAAGCTTTCAAGCTCAATAGTAAGTGCATTCAATGTTCTTTACATTTTTGAAATCCTCGTAGCTCGGTCTACCTATTTCTACCATTATTTCGAGTTAGGGTTTATGTTTAAAAATTTACCCATGAATGATATGCATGTATTTTGATGTTTGATGGTAGAATATGAATGTTTGAAGTTAGGAGAACGATCTTTTCTAAGCGATTTTTAGCGAAAACGAGCAAAACGACATAATAGGTAAAAATACCTATTGTTCATGACTATGTGTTAGAGTGAGAATTTGATGTTGCATACCTATTGTTCATGACTATGTGTTAGAGTGAGAATTTGATGTTGCCATAGAAGGGAAAAATGATCAGCATGTCATAAAACATAAGAATAAGCGATGAAATTAAATTTCTGAGCCTAGGGGCAAAATCATAATTTTGTAAAAGTTAGGGGGCAAAAATGTAATTTTTCCATAATGTGATTTTTGGATTGAAATAAATAGTATGAATGTTAAATGAGCTAAATGTGTTGTTATAGATCAAGAAAGGCGTGGAATCGACCTCGAACGGGGAAAGGAAAAGATTTTGGACTAAATTGCAAAATTTCCATATTTTGCACCGAGGTAAGTTTGTATGTAAATAATACCTTAACTTCATTTACATTTTTATATTTCAGCCTATTATATACATTTTAGCTGATTTTGAAGCATAAATCGACTATTGGAAGAATGGAAATAAGTAATAGAGAGAGAAATCCCGGTTGAACAATCGGAAAGATTTAATAATATAGATGGAACGTAGCTAGGTCACATGTATGGTGCTGAGTGCACATCATGTGTACAAGAGAGCTACGAGATACTATGTAGTAGCTAGGTCACATGTGTGATACGGGATGTATCCCATGTAGACAAGAGAGCTACGGGAGAGGTAAATGTAGCTAGGTTGCATGGGTGATTCCAAGTGAAGGACACCATGTAGACAAGAGAGCTACGAGATAAATTGGCTAGGTCACACAGGTGGTACTAAGTGTTCACCATGTGTACAAGAGAGCCGAATTATATGAATGATGATGGGTGGAGCTGTGTGCTGAAACCATCAAATATCGAGAATTGATCCGAAGTGTTCAACGGGATGATTTTATAGTGACATTTTAATCATGGACCTATGCTTGTGATGTATGAAATGTGGTGAAAATGAATTGTGACATGTACGTAAAAATGAGGTTAATACAAAGAAAGTGGAAAAGAGTGAATTGGCAATAATACTATTTTTGGACAGTCGCAGTGACATGAATTTGAAAAATCACCAAAAATAGTAAAAATTTAATTAATGGCTGAATGAGATATTAAATTAAATCTTAGTGAGTCTATTCTCATGTAAGAGAAACAGAGCAAGTAAAGGAACTCTATATTTTGAGATATTTAAATTTTTGTGTGACTTGTTTAGAATGACTATGTGATCCCCTGTTCTAACTTTGAAAAATCATTAAAAATTGTACAAAAATAATTAAGAAATATAATTTACATGCATAGATTCCTTGTTGAGTTAGTTTTAAATGAAACAAATTTCGTGGCTATTTGACTTTTGTACTAGGAGAAAATCAATTCGTAGTGAAAAGAGGTCAGATCAGTCAAGTTGTGTAACAGGGGAAACTTTAACTAATAAACTGTACTAATTGGCTTGACCAAAAATTCCAAAAAAAAATTAGTAAGAAGTAATATGAGTCTAGTTTCAGGAAAATTTTACAGATTTTAATTTCGAGTTTTGTAACTCGAGTTATGATTTATTTAGTGAACGTGATGCAGGAGAGACAGCTTAATCAAAGTGGTATGAATAGAAAAAAATTAAGTAGATATACTTGAGTTATTGTATATATATTAGATTCTTTAATTATTATTTATATATTTACTTACTAAGCTATAAGCTTACTTTCTTTTCTCTCGTTTGTCTTATAGTGTCGTCCAGCTTGCTCAGGAGTTGAAGATCGTGAAGATCTGCCCGCACTATCAATACTTTAGGGTATTTGAACTAAACATTTTGAATTATGGCATGTATAATAGGCTTAGTTATTTTGTTACGTGTCATAATTGCCTACGTTTAAAATATTGGTTATAGTATTTGATCAATCATTTTGTACAAAGCCATTGAAGTTGGCTAATATTGTTCAAGACATATGTTATAACGATGCATTATCTAATTGGATGACATATTTCTATCTCAGTTTCATTTAATGGTATGTGTTATGTTCCGGTAATACCTCGTACCCTGTTTCGGTGTTGAACACGGGTAAGGGGTGTTACAGAATCCCTCCTTGCTGAAAAGGAGGATTTATTTTTGCTTAACAGATGGCCAGTAGTGGTGCTAGTTATGAACTCTGTAGGGAGTGATAAGAGGAGAAATTTGAGGAGGGGATTAAGGAGTTATCAGGGAGAGAAATTAGGAGATGAAGAGTGCAAAGAGGTGAAGCCGAATTGGGAATTTGGGCATGGGAAATTCGGTTATAGACTTTATATATAGGTGTCGAAAGTGAGGATGCCAGGCTAATGTCGAATTCTCCTTCTCCCTGTTACCAGAAAACACTTTTTCTAAAAGCCGAAAATACCTTGTTCTTCATTCTTTCCTTTGTGCCAATTCTCTATTCTTTCCCTACTCAAGATCTCTTATTGGTTCACCTCTGGTTTTAAACTGTTTCTCTTTGTGCCGAATAACCTTTTTACCATACAAGTAGCAAGAGCCGAGTATCCTCTGAGCTGCCATTACTCTTTCTACTTCGTCCAATTCTAGTGTAGGTGTTTTGTTCTCTCAATCAGTTTTCCTAGTATCGTTTACTCTGTCCCTCACTTCTTCTAATCGGTTTTGGTAGGATTAGTATCAAATTCCAGTCTTTTAGATATCTGCTGATTTGATCCCTAGGTTTTGGGATATTGGTAAGTGTTCCTCACTTCGGTAAAGGTTGGTCGAATAGGCTTTAGTAGAAAAGGGTGTTGGGTCACCCATTATGTTTTTAACAATAAAGGTTAATGCAGATTTGGAAAGTACTCGTGGTTAGTGATCAAGGAAAAGCTATTAAGGCTTGGTGTTGCAGGTAAGGTTAAGGTGAGACATCGGCTTTTGGTAAAGTATTCGATAAGTATGTGAGATTAATCCTTGAGTGATATCGATTGTAGGTTCGTGGCTAAGGGGATCGCAGCATGCTTTATTACCAGGTGTGTACATACACTGCACACTCATTGTAGATTGGCAAATCCTGAAATGCCAAAAAGCTGTAAGTTTGGCTACGGTAGTCTTACGAGTGCGCGAACACTCGCAAGGCGAAAACTGATAGGTCATCTGAGACCCCAAGGGCGATTCCATAGACTTGGACTATGTTTTGGCCAACCAAGCCAGTATGGGCTAAATGGGCCCGATGGGCTGTAGGGCCCATAATAGGCAAAATTTGTAATTGATGTTATGTTATGGAAAATCATATGAGAGCATGACTGTGATAGTGATTGGGCCTAGTGGGCCATATAAATGTGACTTGGGCCTAATGGGCCATATGAATGAGATTGGGCCTAGTGGGCCACGTGCATGTATGTAGACTTGTTAGGGCTCTGTAAGGGGTTTTGGGCCTAGTATCCGGTAACTGCTTAAACATACATAAAACTTAATTAATTTATTGAGACCGTGGACAAGTCATAGGGTTAAAGTGTGGCAATGGGTATATGCATGTCTAGGATTGGATCTAGGGAGAGCTTGGTATTTAAGCGGTCTTAATTACTCACCTCCTCTTCTCTAGAATCCTACCTAGTGCATAGTATTTGTTCATCTTAGCTCACGGGATTTGTTAGCGGGCCAAGGCAAGTAAAAACTCATAATAAAAAAAATTACCGAAATGCCCCTAAGGGAGAGAATGACCAAAATACCCCTATGTGTTGAATGTAAGATTTATGGATGTTACATGCATATGTGCTGTATACATATGATATTCTGTTTAGGTTGCATTTGGGTTGGGAATTATGGAACGGAGGAAGTATATGAGGATCGCATGGTTACTTGACAATCGTGGATCCACCGACAGCTTTTTAAGCCCAATATATGAATGAAAGTAGTTCCGTAATCGGGCTACCATTGATGTGTATCGGTTGGGTGGGTTGATATTTATATCCCCACATGATGTGTATCGGGGGACGGAGTTGATGTGTATCGGTTGGATTATTGGGGTGGGATTGTACTGGATTGCATTGCATGTATGATTTTATGGTGATTGATGTTTGCTTAATGTTTAAGGGTAGTACACATTGAGTTTGCAAAAACTCACCCCCTCTTTTATATTTTTCTCAAGTGATGCTCAGTAGAGGGTTCGATGTTTGGAGGGACTCAGAGGTAGCCAGCTAGCAAGACGACTTGGACTTGTTTTTTTTTAGTAATTTTAGGCTGGAATGTAATAAGGCCTTCCCTTTTGCTATTACGTTGATTATTATTTTTATGCGTTGTAATTATGAGAAGTTGAACAAGGGTTCCCTAAATCATAGTTTGTTTTTCTACATTTCTGCAACTAAATTTGATTAAAATGACTGGTTTTCATAAATCTTATATTTTAAACAAGCTTTCGCGATTGAAAGGAGTTTTATAAGTTAATGAAGGTTTCTCATTTTAAGGTAGGGTTTTCAATGAAAACAAGGTTTTCAATAAAACACTTCATTATAACGCGCCAGATTCGGCCATAGTCTGGGCTGGGTTTGGGGTGTTAGCTACCATCTTCTTAGTAATGCATTTTGAACATATTTTAAAATATAGAAATTTCAAATTGTTTTTTAAATTTCTTCATTGTGTGTGTCTAATTTATTAAGCTTTAGTTTAACATTGTTTCTCAAAATTACTTTTAGGCCAAAAACACTTTCTGTTTCCGTTTTTGGCTAAAACTTTATTTTTTTTAATCTCAATAACACTTTTGAAAAACTTAAAAGTATCTTATTTAACAATACTTTTATCTCACTAACACTTTTTGTTCCAAAAATACTTCTTAAAAACAATACTAAATTGATCTTAAATCATATTGCTTACATCTTTCAACCTCAATTTTCTCAAGTATATCTTTTACTAAATATTTTTAATATCATTTATCGGTCCGCCTAAGACTATGGATTACCTAATAGAATAAACAAACAGGTGTGAGTTTACGTCAACTCAGTGTGTAACCCAACAGAATTAAACATGCAGGCATACAATCATCATACACAAAACCAGAATCAGAAACAGAGACAGACTCATGTCCTTTTTAGATACAGTAATAGAATCAGATACAGATATACAAAGTCCTACCCCATCCTCTACACATCATCTCTGACCATCCCATCACACCATGTGGGGTTAAAAACACCTACCCATCCTTAGACACCACGTCGTGTCTTTAAGACACATATCAGATATAATGTGTAGCCAAGCTGCTAGAATATAGGTGTTTAACGTCGATCAGAATACTTCCTCCTCATAACAGATCCCACCCCAAAACAGAAATAAATACAGAGCATACATACAGAATTAACAGATAAAACAAGCTTAACGTGCTTACATAATCAAATAACAGATACACATGACATAATCATACTCAGAACAGTGTTTCAAATTTGCAGATCATATAGGCTTACAGATCATACTCATAATCAAATAATGCATTTTGAACGTATTTTAAAATATAGAAATTTCAAATTGTTTTTTAAATTTCTTCATTGTGTGTGTCTAATTTACTAAGCTTTAGTTTAACTTTGTTTTTCAAAATTGCTTTTAGGCTAAAAAACACTTTTTGTTTCAGTTTTTGGCCAAAACTTTTTTTTTTAATCTCAATAGCACTTTTGAAAAACTTAAAAGTATCTTATTTAACAATACCTTTATCTCACTAAAACTTTTATTCCAAAAATACTTCTTAAAAACAATGCTAAACTGACCCTAAATCACATTGCTTACATCTTTCAACCTGAATTTTCTCAAGTATATCTTTTCCTAAATATTTTTAATATCATTTACTATGATTTATTACTCATAAATTTTAATTAAATTCTAAAATTATATGCAAAATAAATAACTCAATTCGAAGATTTTAACACGTCCATAAAATTAATTTGATCATTAATAAACATTACATTTTTATGGAAATAATGTCCCTCTAAACTTATAATAACTCTACATTAAATATCATATCTAATGATGATGTTAGCTTTGAACTAATGTATATTTAAATTATAATAATTTTAATTATTAGTTTTATAATTACTTTGGTTATTTAATGGGATTCAAGAAATAAGAACTTGTAGAAGGGTAGCTATGCCAAAAATACAAACCATTCCTCTCGGTCATTCAAATAGGCACTGCCTTTTAGCTATAAATACTTAATTCAAGAAACTTCTGCAATTCTCAATAATATTGACATCTTTTGATCAGAATTCTATAATTTAACTCATGAATTCATCCCTGTCTAAAAGAAAGTTTAGAGAGAAAGAAGGGAAATTTAAAAAGCCATAGAGAAAATGCACTAATATTATATTAGATAGAAAACTCGATGATCTTAGAAGATAGAAACATCCCCTTTTATAGATAAAGGAGATGGGAAAAACCAAAATAGCTACAATGCAAATTCATAATTATAAAAGCAAAAGAAGAAATAAAGGACACAAACAACAGTAAAGATTCTTAATAGTACATATCTTTGATACAAAGTGAAAACAAAAGTAAAGATTCTTCATAGTGCTTTAGCTGTTGGCATTGGAATGAGGAAATTGTGCACTATCAATAGAGCTTTCACTATAATCATTTTTACACATATCCTCATCTTTAGATTTATCTTCTTGGATCCTTATCTTGTTAAGATTGATTTGACTGTAGTACCAAGGATAGTCTTGAGACTATTCTGATAGATCAGGAATATTCTTAGAGTATTCTTGGATAGCCTTCAAAATTTCTTTATGATAAAGTTTATATTGAACTGGCTAAGTATCCCATGGAGCAGTGATGTCTGGAGGATGCCATATTTCAAATGGGACAACCTTGTAAAACTGGCAAAGGAATTTTTGGATTTCTTTATAATGAAAATTAGAATTTCTAATATCATCAAGAAAAACCTAGTGTATCCGAGCGGTAGGAAAAGATCCTAGCTGAGTTGATTTTCCACATTGCATGAAGTATTGGCGTTTGTAAAAGACAATTATCATGTAAGCTCCTGATTTGTCATGATAGGATTGATTTATCATGTTTAGCCATTGTGGTAAAGGATGAAACCAGATTAAAAAGGTGAAGAAATTCTAATGTTCATGTTTAATATTTCCCCTAACAGCTTTTGCTAGATAGTAAGGAAGATCAGGGACAAAGAATTGTATTGCAATATGGTATAGATGGGTAAGGTACCATAAAAACCATTTTAACTCTTCTAGTTGTTCAATGAATTCAAACTTGATTGGGTGTATGAATGGATAATCTGGATGTACACCTAAGGGTTTGAGGATAAGTCCTCCAAAATTTTTAAATATCTGTATTTGATACTCAAACATCATTTCTTTGGTTTTTTGATGAAAAGTTTTTTGTTGAACAAGATTCATAACTTCTGGTGGAAATTCTAGGTGAGGTTAAGAGCCACAAGATAGGAAGTATGGAAGGTTGAGGATGAAGAGGTTGGCCTATACATCATTATGGGTCTGGGCTAAAAAGTTCTTTTATAAGCAAATATTTCTTTTTTAGGCCTGGAAATGAAATAAAAAAGAATGTTATCCTTTCCTTTGATATGTTTAGTATCAAAGGAGAATTTTGAGAACCATTCAGCCCATCTAAAGAGCTGAGGATGTGAAACTGTCTTCTGTTTGAACTTGAGCATTTGGGGAGGGAAGACATATCCATTTCAACAAGAAAATGGTATCCTACAAGATGAAATTCAAATTTTGAGATACCTTTTTTAACTGCTAGAATTTATTTGAAAATAGAATAATAATGGATTTCTGCTTTTGAAAATCTTCCACTTTTGAATCCACAAAGGTGTCTTTTGCCTTCTTCTTCTTCAAGTAATATTGCACTCCAATATTTATCACTGGCATCTGTTTGTAAAATCCTTTTTCCATTAGAAGGAATTTGGAGTGGGGGCAAATCTTGTAACATTTCTTTCAGTGTTTGTACAGCTCTTGTTTGAGAAGACGACCATGTAGGAAGTTCCTTCTTAAGCATCTTTCTTTGAGGGTTAATATACTTAGAAACCTTAGGGATAAAGTCTCTAAGATAATTAACAATCCCTAAGAATTGTTGTACCTGGGAACTTAAGAAGTTCTTGTGAAATATGAGGCCCTGGAGAATAATGTCTATCTTTCAGCTTCATTCCCAGAAATTCAATTTTTGGTTTATTTATCTGCATTTTCTTTTCTGGAAGCATTATCCCATATTTGAAAATAAGGGACTTGAATTCATCTAAAAGATGAATATGAGATCCTTCATTTGAACTATAAAGTAGGATGTCATCAATGTAGATTAAAGCATTTTCCATAAGAGGTTGGAAAATCTTTATCATTGCCTTTTAAAACAACGAGGGAGTAGTTTTCAACCCAAATGGCATAACTTTCCACTAGAAGTGTCTATTAGGAATACAAAATCCTGTTTTAGCTTTGTCATTAGAATGAATTCCTAATTGGCAAAATCCTGCCTTGAGATCAAACTTGGAAAATATTCTAGCTTTAGCTGGGCTGGAAAAAAGAGAATTTCTATTTGGTAGTTGAAACTTGTCATCTTGAAGGAAGTAATTAAGAGGCTGGTAATTGATAATCAGTCTTAATTTTCCTCTGACTTGCTTTGATCTTTTATTCACATAAAAAGCTTCACATTCCCATTTGGAATTTGATGGCTCAATTAGATCTTGTTGTTAAAGTTATTTGTATTCTTGTTCTGCTAACAACAAATGATCTGGATTCATTCCCATATGGCTGGCTTTTGTAGCGTTGATGTCCTTATTTTTTTTTGAATGGAAGGGTAGTAAAAAATTCAAAATTTTTCCACAAAGGATTTGGACATTTGAGTAGGAATTCTGAATAAGAATCTGCACATGCTTTTTCTTTTATATCTTGGATGATCTGGAAGATTTTTTCTAACTGGATAGAAAAAAGTTTAGGTGTAGAAACAAAAGGTTGAAACAGATTTTAGAAAAAAGTTTAGGTGTAGAAACAAAAGGTTGAAACAGATTTTTGAAATGAACTCCATTTGGAAGAATTCTCAGATGTTGAGATTTTGTGTAAAGGTCAAAACCTACAACAATATCTTTTTCTAGGAGTTTTGAACGCAATACTGTAGTTCTAACACAACATCCTGGAAAGAACTGAATAGTGATGGGTTTACTGATCAAGTGAGTAGCAAAAGGATGATTTGCAGCAAAATTAAAATACCTAACATGTGGCTTCCATCAATTTGGAGGTAACACATCTGGATTTATGATTGTCTCAGCTGCTCCAGTATCTATAAAGGCAATTATAATAATGGGTTTACTATATTTGCCTAAATAGATCTTTACAGAAATATGAGGAACTGGTACAATGCAGCTATGGTCTTTCTGAACTTGAGCTTGTAGTATATGAACATTTGAGTAATCTGATTCTGAATCTGGAATTTCATCAGTATGAATAAGAATAGCACAAATAGTCCTATCTGAAGGTTCATCTTCAATGGAACAAACGGACTCTATATCATCTTCCTTTTGAATCTTTATTCCTGATTGTTGGATCATTTGTGCAATATTTTTTGCTTTCTTCTTACTCTTTGGATAGTCTTTTGAAAAATGTCCTTTTTTATTGCAAGTATAACATCGATCAGACTTTGTTGTTGATTTTCGCTTCTTTTTGAGATATCTCCACTGTGGAATTTTTCTTCTTTTCCATTTTGTAGGAGTTGTGTTCTTTGAAAAAGAATATCTTTTGAAATGTTTCTTTTTCATAGAACGAAAATCACAAAGCCTATCTTTGGAACATTTATACTTTAGATCAAATTCATCACATGCTCGATCAATTCTCTTATCTCCATAGAGTTAATCTTTAAATATCTTTCTCCTGTTGCAAATGTCTTCTAAAGTAATAAAGACTTCTTGTTGAATTTCTCCAACTGTCAACTGAAGAGTATCTTTATTTTACCTTTTTAGCGCTTGATTCTTTGCAACTTCGGAAGGATCTGGAAGAGATGAGAGGATTACTGGCTTCAAATTTGAATTTAGGTCTAAAGCACAAAATAATTTAGTCATTATTTTGGAATGCTTTGCCAAATCTCTTTGATGTATGAACAACATTTTCTTTTGTAAAACTTCCTTTATTTGAGAGTTAAAAGATCATCTGGATTTCACACGAAGTGATGATGAATGATTTGAATTGGCTGGGCAAGATCTTGAAGGACCAAAAATTGCATTTGATCTTGTTAGCTGATAGAATTCCACCAGTCTTGCAACATTCCAGTAAATCTGGGTACAAATTCCATAAGGATATTGTAATTACATTTTTCAGTAAGCTTGCGAATCTCAAGCTAAGAGTGAAATTCCTGAATTCTATCTGGCCATTTTTCTTGTGGAATATCATCAAGAGTAAATGTGGTTCTTCTAATAGAGGTCTTTTTTTGTAAAACGTTGTTGTGATGAGGATGGTTCTGGTGCTTCTGGCATATCTTCATCATTTGATTGTTCTACTTTTGGATGAGTCTGTAACACCTTTGAAAAATCTTCTTCTTCAGATTGATTTTCTAATGAAGGTTCTGATGATGAACTAGAATCTGACCAATCAGTATCAGTATCTAATTGTTGGTCTTGAAGCTGTAAAGCCGAAATCTTTGGAATCACAGATTCTTTGTAATCCTTTAAAAATTTTGTTAAAGGGTTTTGATTTTGTTGGATCATCAGAGATTTTGAAACTTATTTTCGAGGTGAATTGTCAACAATTAGTCTTTTTCCAAGTTTGATTTCTTCTTCTTTTTCTGCTATTTCAGTTTCTTCAGTAGCCTTTTTCTTTTTCTTTTCAGCTTCTCTTCTTTTAATTTCCAGAAATACTTCATAAGTGCTTGGCTTGGTTCTTTCTAGAAATTTTGGGAAGGAAATACGAACTCTTTCAGTTGGAAGAGGATTCTTTTGTCGGATTGCAGAAAACAACTCAATTGTTTCTGATATTGGAGATGGTGGTGGAATTTTACTAGTTTCCTGAAGTGTTTTGATCTGTTCTTTGAGGTTTAGGATATCTATACCTCTTTGTGCTAGATGAGAAAAGAAATCTTGGCTTGGCGCAGTTAGTTCTTTTGCCATAGCATCTAACCTTTTTTGCAATAGATCAATAAGATCTTTCACCATCTTTGTATTGTCATCAACTTTGGATTCTACAATTGAGATATTTGAATCAATTCATTTTAAAGCATGATTTTGAGCCAAATCATTTTCAATCTTCTAGTTGAGAGTAGCTTTTGTAGCACTTATTTTTGCAGGTGCACCAGAAATATCTGTTTGGATTTTTGAAGGAATTTTTGGTGCATAAGTGTAATTTTTCTTAGTGTATTCATCACGGGTGGAAGTGTAACAGCTCGTTTTTAGTCAAATCGGAATAGTGGTTTTGGGACCATAAATTCGAAGACAAAATAATTATTTTTTATTATTTTAATGTCTACATCATGAAAATATGTTTGTGTGAAAGTTTCGTTAAAAAATTTTATCATTTGAGTATTTAAATTGATAAAAAAGACTAAATCACGTAAAGTGAAAAATTGGAGTTCTATAACCTAAAAGGGTTCATTAGCTATGAAATTAAATAGTTAAGGTCCTTAAAGGGTAATTATACAACTATTAGCTTGAGTGGACAAATATGGATAAGTAAAATAATTAAGTAACTAAATCTATCATCTTTCTTCTTCAATATGTTCACCGAAAATTGAAAGCTAAAGAAGCCATGGGAGAGTTTTAGTGTAATAGCCCGATTTAGGGCCTAGCCAGAATAGTGATCTCCGACCATAAATCCGAAGTCGAAGAAATTATTTTATTATTATTTAGATGTTATAGCATGTTTTTAAGAGTGTATGAAAAAAGTTGGTAAGTCAATTTTAGCGTTTGGAAGCCTAACTAAGAAAAAAGACTAAATTGCATAAAATTCAAAAGTCCTAAATTGATAGCTAACGGTGTCAAATAGCTAAAGAATGAAAATTGGGGGTCTTTAAGAGGCAATTAGACCTTAATTAGATAGCTTGGCTGGCCATGAGGGGATAAAAATGTTGAAAAGTCAACATTTGGTAATTGATGACATCATATGTATTATAATAATACCCTAAGCCTAGCAATCATCTTTTTCTTTCATTTCTTCTTCACTACCACCGAAATTTTTAGCAAAGAAATGGGGTTTTAAGAGCTTGAAATTTCAGCAACTTGAAGCACTCACAAGTAAGTGATTTCCATGTCCTCTGTTGATGATTTTTTGTACTTTTGAGACCCTTGAAGCATGAGCTTTCAAATGAAGGTACTATTTTGCAAAATGATTAAGAGTTTAGGGTTTTGCCATGAAAGGATTTGTGATGGTTGCTAAGTTTTTATGGAAGAAAATGAGTCTTCGGTGTCTTATAAATAACTTTTGTGAAAGGTGTTAGCATGAAAACACCTAAAGGGGCTATTTTGCACAAGTTGGAAAATTATTGATAAATGTGTGAAATAGAGAGAATTTGGGGTTGCTATAAGAGTAAAAAGAGTTCAACTAGGCTTAACATGCGAATAAATTCTATAAAAATTAATTTTCGAGCATATGGGTAAAATGGTCATTTTTGCCAAAGTCTAGGGGCAAAATGGTCATTTTACCGAAGTTATGAATTTTTAATTGCTTAATTTTATCTAGCGATTAAACGAGTGCGTTTTGCTATTTTAGATCAAGAATTTTCAAATCCAAACCTAGATTAGGGGAAAGCCAAGCAAATTGACTAAACCGACTAGTCGCCATATTTTGTAATCCGAGGTAAGTTGTATGTAAATAATACAACTACACTGCTAATGTAGGTATTGAATTAATATAGCATGAATTGCTTGATTCTAGAATTGAGAAGGTATGATGATAATAGAGATAGTAGAGTTTCCGTTTGAACCTAGGAAATAAATCAGATATTCATGCCATGACATATGGGCTATTGTTGGCTAGTGTAAGACATGTCTGGGACATGCATCGGACACATTATGCGAGCCAGTGTAAGACCATGTCTGGGACATGGCATCGACATTGAGACGAGAGCTAGTGTAGGACATGTTTGGGATATGCATCAGCCTCGAGACGTAAGCCAGTGTAAGACATGTCTGGGACATGGATCGGCTACGAGATGATAGTCAGTGTAAGACCATGTCTGGGACATGGCATCGACTTGTGATATGAGCCAGTGTAAGACCGTGTCTGGGACATGTCATCGGCGCGTTACCCACGTTTGAGGCTTAATGAATATCTGGTAGTGTTCTAAATGGTTCAACGATGAACGTCATGTTCCTCAGCTAATGAGAAAAATATAACCGTGTTGTGAGTGGTACAGGTACCTAATTGGTACGTATGAGATATGAACTCATTGTATAATATGTGACTTGTATGGATGGAAATGAGTAAGTTATGCTTATACCTACCTTGGTATTATGAGCATATGGAGTATTGATAAATTGTTGTTATTGTATACTTACTTATATGCAACTTACTAAGCTTTTATGCTTACTCCCTTTTCCTTTCCATATCTTTTCAATGTCGCCTAACTAGCTCAAGGATCAGCAGAAGTCAGAGATATCGATCACACTATCAACTGAAGCCTCCGGTATAGTTGGATTTATATTTTAGAATATGGCATGTATAGGACTTAGACTTTATTATTTTTGTGTCTTTGAGAATTGGCCAAATGTGTTGGCTTGGGTTGGAAACCCTTCAATTTGTATTAAGCTTTGAATAATGGCTAATATTTATTTTGAATTTGTAAAAGATGCATTACCATGGTTGAATGCATGTATATTGTGGATGATTTGATTATAGAAATTGTGCTCATTTTGGTATTGGTTGGCATTTGTATGAAAATAGGTATGCAAGGGTGGCAATAAGGTTTGGTAAATAGCCTTATATTGTCTACAAGGCTAGACACATGAGCGTGTGTCTAGGTCATGTGTGACACATGGTCTACCCCATAAGTGTGTAGTCCAGCTGTGTGTCCCTTGCACGTAAAAACTTCAAGTCAGTATGCATGGTAATGAACACACGGGTAGAGGCACGACCGTATGTCTCAGTCGTGTGAAGGACACAGCCCGGCACACGGACGTGTGCCTTGGTCGTGTGACATGTTGAGCTTACTGACGTTAGAAACAGAATGTCCATTTTTTGCATAAGGGCTAGGACACAAGCATGTCGTTGCCTTGTGAGAGACACGGGCCAGTGACATAGGCGTGTGTCTGGCCATGTGAAAACCCCTGTAGGTGTGAATTAGAAATTATTTCTACACGAGTGTAGGACACGGGTGTGTCCCAGGGTACTTAGGCCGTGTGAGCCACACGGGCCATTAGCACGACCATGTCTATATGATCACATGGGCGTGTGCCCTGTTTTAAAGGCAAATTTCTTAAGGTGGGTTTAACGACCCAGAATGGTCCCAAATAGTTTTCAACGATCGATTTGGGGCTCGTAGGCCCGTACTAAGAAGTTTAAAGTAGAAATTGAAAAACTTTTCATTTGGATCGAGTCTCGGTGACTTGAGATTGGTTGTATGCATCAAATCAAGTTAGGTAATGCTTTGTACTCCGCCTCAGCGTGGGTTACGGGTATAGGGTGTTACATTTAGTGGTATCAAAGCTATGGTTTAGTTGATTCTAGGATTAACCTAGTGAGAGTATGAGTCTAACTATACATGCCATAACTACATATTGATAGTGTGATGATTTTTGACGATTATAAATTATGTTTTTATATAGTAAATGGATCCTGATAGAGCCACGGCGGATGACGTGGAAAGTAGAGACCGCGCCAGTAGAGAGTGAGCCCGTAACTATGGGCAAAGGCGGAGGGGCTAGAGAAGCCTACCTTCGTATGATGGACGGTTGGTACACAGAGTTTGTTCATACAAATCTGAACACTTCACCTCCCCCACCTTCTCCGATTCCTTAGGATGCCCTGGTAGCTCTGCAAGGTGCGGACATGTTTAGAAGAGAGAAGCCTCCGGTAGACAAGATCCAGAAACAAAGGGCCGAAGAATTCTAGGCTAGCATAGATGATGACCCAGAGAGAGCAGAGTTTTGGCTAAAAAATACCATTAGGGTATTTGATGAACTATCATGCACACCTGAAGAGTGCGTGAAATACGGAGTGTCGCTTTTACGGGATTCGGTATATTAGCGGTGGAACACTCTAGTGTCCGTCATACCGAGAGAGAGGATCATGTGGGAATTCTTCCAAGAGGAATTTTGGAAAAAGTATATTAGCCAAAGATTCATAGACCAAAAGAGGAAGGAATTCCTAGAGCTAAAGCACGGTCGAATGTCAATGACGAAATATGAACGTGAGTTTGTGAGGCTGAGCAAGTATGCGCGGGAGTACGTATCTACAGAAGCCACCATGTGTAAGAAGTTTGAGGACGGCCTCAATGAAGAAATCCGAGTGTTTGTTGGCATCTTAGAGCGACAAGAATTTGTGGCACTTGTTGAAAGAGCCTGTAAGGCCGAAGAGCTGATTAAAGAAAGGAGGAAAGCGGCTTTTGAGTCGCGAGATTCAAAGAAGAGACAGATGGGGAAATCACATCAGTCCTCATCCAAAAGAATGAAAGAGTTCACTACCTGATCAAATGCTTCGGTGGGGTATTCAAATAAGAACAAGAACCACCAGAACACAACTTCTAGAGCCCAAACCACTTCGGTCGCAAGCGTCGGTAGCACTTGGCCAAATAGGCCAGAATGCTCGCAATGTAGTAGGTGTCATTTTAGCGAGTGTCGAGGAAATGAAAGGGGTTGTTTCAAGTGCGGATCATTGGAACACTTCATCCGTGATTGTCTCGAATTGGATGAGAGAGACAGAAAACAAGATGTATAAGAAAGTAGTGCTTGTTTGAGGGGCAGACCATAGAAGAACCCTAAAAGCAGGGCCCAAGGGCAGAGCGCCTATAAGGACCTATGCTATACGTGCCCGGGAAGAGGCAGAGTCTCCCGACGTGATCATGGGTACCTTTTCTATCCATGAAATATCTATTGTCGCTTTAATTGACCCAGGATCTACCCACTCTTATGCTAGTAGAGTCCACTGAGTTTGTAATAAAAGTGTCCAATCCCTTAGGCAGATATGTGCCAGTGGACCGAGTATGTAGAAATTGCCCTTTGACAATTATAGGTCATTGTTTTTCAGCTAACATGATGTTATTTTTGTTTAATGAGTTCGATGTAATACTTGGGATGGATTGGTTGACTGCTCATAGTGTTGTAATGGACTACGGGAAAAAGATAATTGAGTTAAAATTTGAAGACGAGAATGTTCTTCGAGTTGGATCAGATGAGTCAGATAATCTGCCTGTAGTAATATCGTCTTTGACTACCGAGAAATATTTGAGGTAAAGATATGAGGAATATCTCACTTTTGTGTTGAATACTCAAGTGTTTGAGTCGAAGATTGAACCGGTACTAGTGGTTTGTGAGTTTATAGATGTGTTTCTTGAAGAATTACTCGGACTACCTCCAGTAAGGGAAATTGAGTTTAGAATCGAACTGGCACCGGGCACAACACCCATTTCTATTACTCCGTATAGAATGGCCCCAACAGAGTTGAAAGAGTTGAAAGTATAGCTGCAAGAGTTAACAAAAAAGGTTTTGTGAGACCTAGTTATTCATCGTGGGGCGCACCAGTATTGTTTGTGAAAAAGAAAGACGGGTCGATGAGGTTATGTATCGACTATAGATAGCTCAATAAGGTAACTATGAAGAACAAGTATCCTTTGCCAAGGATCGACGACCTGTTTGATCAGTTAAAGGGAGCCATTGTATTTTCCAAGATTGACCTAAGATCCGGATACTACCAGTTAATAGTAAAAGAACAAGATGTGCCGAAGACTGCGTTTCGGACAAGATACGGGCATTATGAGTTCCTCGTCATGCCTTTTGGTTTGACTAATGCCCCGACGGTGTTTATGGATTTGATGAATCTTATTTTTCGACCGTATCTAGATAAGTTTGTCGTCGTCTTTATCGATGACATATTGGTTTATTCATATGATGAGAGCGAGCACGAGGAGCATCTGAAGTTGTGTTGCTAACCTTGACAGACAAGCAATTATACGCCAAGTTCAGTAAGAGTGAATTTTGGCTTAAGGAGGTCGGATTCCTAGGACACATTATGTCGGGAGACGAGATCCGAGTTGACCCAAGCAAGATCTCAGCTATTGTAGAGTGGAAACTGCCGAGGAATGTGACTGAGGTCCGAAGCTTTTTGGGTTTGGCTGGATACTACAGACGGTTTGTAAACGGATTCTTTATGATAGATATGCCAATGACAAGGCTACTACAAAAGGATGTCATGTTTGAATGGACAGAAAAGTGCCAACAGTGTTTCGAGAAATTAAAGGTTTTATTGACCAAAGCCCTAGTGTTGGTGCAACCGGAGTCGGACAAGGAGTTTGTGATTTATGGCGACGCCTCCTTGAATGATTTGTGGTGCGTGCTTATGCAGGAAGGTAAGATCATAGAGTGACACGAGGGGAATTACCCGACACATGATTTAGAGTTGGTTGCCATTGTGTTCGTGTTGAAAATTTGGAGCCACCATCTGTATGGCGAGAAGTGTCGAGTGTTCACCGATCAAAAGAGTCTTAAGTACTTGATGACTCAAAAGGAGTTGAACCAAAGGAAACGACAATTGTTAGAATTAATAAAAGATTATGAGTTGATTATCGACTACCACCTAGGAAAGGCGAACGTGGTCATCGACGCTTTGAGTAGAAAGTCATTATTCGCCTTGAGGGCCATGAATACTCATTTGACTGTGTCTAACAATGGTTCAGTTCTAGCAAAGTTGAGAGCTAGACCGATGTTTCTACAAGAGATTCGGGAAGCTTAGAATAACGACAGTGATTTGTAAGCCAAAAGAACTCAGTGTGAATTGAGCGTTGAGATAGATTTTCGTATTGGAACTGACAGATGTCTAATGTTCAAAGACAGAGTTTTTGTACCCAAGGACAATGAGCTTATTCAGAAGATTCTGAGAGAGGCACATAGTGGTTGCTTGTCTATCCATCCGGGTAGTGTAGAAATGTACAACGACCTGAATAAAATGTACTGGTGGTCGGGGATCAAAAGAGACATTTCAGAGTTTGTCTCTAAGTGCCTAGTGTGTCAGCAAGTAAAGGCTGAGTACCAAGTACCTTCAGGTCTACTTCAGCCTATCATGGTCCCCGAGTGGAAGTGGGATTGAATTTCGACGGACTTCATGACGAGTTTGCCATTAACCCCAAAGAAAAAGAATGCTGTATGGGTTGTTGTGGATAGACTAACTAAGTCAGCACATTTTATATCAGTACGTACCGACTACTCCCTTGAGAGATTAGCTGAACTGTACGTTTTTGATATTGTGAGGCTTCATGGAGTGCCATTTTCGATTATCTCAGATCGAAACCCAAGTTTTACCTCGAGGTTTTGGAAGAAGTTACAAGAGGCTTTGGGAACAAAGTTGAATTTCAGCACGAGTTTTCACCCGCAAACCGACGGTCAGTCAGAAAGAGTGATTCAGATTTTAAACAACATGTTACGGTGTTGTTGTAACGCCCCCGTACCTGAGACCGTCGAGCACGAGGTGTTAACGGGCTTAATTCATTAATTAAACAACTCAAACAATTTATTTTAGAAATTCCAGACAAGCTGGCTAACTGCGTCATAGTCGCTTAAAAATTCATATCTCGAGTTCCAAAACTCAAAATTAAGATCTGTAAATTTTTCTTGAAAATAGACTCATATATCTATCTACTAATTTTTTATAGAATTTTTGGTCAAGTCAATTAGTACAGTTTATTAGTTAAAGTTTACCATGTTTCTGCATTCGACTGCTTTGACCTCTATTCACTACGAACCACTTTTCTCTTTGTACAGAACTCAAAAGACTATGGAATTTGTATCTCTTAAAACTATACTCAATAAGTAATATGTACATATAAAGCATAACTTATAATTATTTTTGTACAATTTTTGGTGATATTCCAAAGTTAGAATAGGGGATTCAGAAATTGCCCTGACCCTGTTTCACCAAAACATAAATATCTCATAAAATAAAACTCTTTTACCTATTTTGTTTCTCCCACATAAAAAATAGATTCATTAAGATTAAATTAAATATTTTATTCATCATCTAATTATATTTATACTATTTTTAGTGATTTTTCAAACTCACATCATTTCTGCTGTAAAATTTTGTTTTATAATAAAGTTCACCTTTTTTATGGATTTTCATGGACTAAGTAACACATTAAACATACATGACATCAAATATGATCTAGATTGGGCATTCCAATGACTAATAATTTCCAAACCTTTTCTTACAAAACCATAACCATATCATAAGATTATTTACACAAAGTGAGTATAGTGCTATACATGCCACATTCAAAATATACAAGCCATTTTACCAATTTAGGTCTTCAGATAGTGTGAACGAGCCTTCGACCTATCCCAATTCTCAAGCCGGCCTGTCAAAACTACAATGAATGAAAAGGAGGGAGTAAGCATAAATGCTTAGTAAGTTCACATGCAAATAACAAGTAACATGATCATGCAATCCAACATAAACATCATTAAGACACTCGTGTCATAAGAATATTTACTATCTTACCACAATTTTGTCTTACCAAATTCTCAATCTAAGGATTAAACTCATACCTGTCCATTTTTGCCTCTTCAATACATTCATCGACAATCACTTTCGTTTTAAGTACTCTCCCTATTCTTTTAGGATTCTCCCGTTGAACACATCGAAATATAATTTCAGATACGCGGATAGTGTGCACATAAGTGCTATACTCATAGCTAAACAAGCTCAATAGCTTTTGAAATATATATAGCCAAGCTACCATGTAACTCGCCCATAAACGAACTCGGACTCAACTCAACGAGCTCGGACGCCTAGTTACATCTCACGAACTTGGACTCAACTCAACGAGTTTGGAACTCAACCATCCTAGTGACATGTCACTTGTACCCTAATCTATTCTCAAGGTTCAAACGGGATTCTTCTCAATTACACATTTTGATCACCTTCTTCGAAATGTAGAAACCGATACTTGCTAGCATCTCATACTTATCAAGTTGTTCACATAATTTGCATATTACCAAATAATAATTCACAAAGCATAATATTTCATGATAATAAGTATCATATCATATAAATAACATTAAATCACTTAAAATAAAAATTATGTTACCTTATTTACACATGAACTTACCTCAAAACAAAATATTAGCAATCGAGCCTATTCCTCGTAAACTTTGTTTTTCCCTCGATCACGACTTGAATCTTGTTTCTCTTGATCTATAATACCAAATTAATTTATTTAATACATACATTCATCAAAACAACCCTTAGTACGAACTTTGGCAAAATTACCATTTTGCCCTTAAACTTTCACATATTTACACTTTTGCCCCAAGGCTCGTAAATTAAACCTCATCCTATTTTCTTATGTTTTATGACATGCTGATCATTTTTTCCCTTCTATAGCAACATCAAATTCACACTCTAACGTGTACTTATGAATATTAGGTATTTGTACCAATTAAGCCCTTTTACTCGTTTTCACTTAAAACCGAGTAGCACAAGTTGTCTAGCATAATTTAAAACCTCATATTCTATCACAAAACACCCAAATACACAAATTTCAACTATGGGTATTTTTCCAAATATGAACCCTAGGTTGAATTATTGCTAGCATAAGCTAAATCGAGCTACCGGGATTCCAAAAACATAAAAATCATTAAAATCGTGGCTTGAAATCACTTACTATGAAGCTTGGAAGTTGAAGAAACCCTAGATATGGAGAGAGGTAAGGTTCGGCCAAGGCTTGAAGAAGATGAACACATTTTGGCCTTAATTTCCCTTTTAATTAATTTTAATTACCAAATGACCGAAATACCCTTAATACCTTTCTTTGAAAATTTTCATGTACAAGCCCATTTTTGTCCAAAATTTTAGAAACTTGTCAAATTGCTATTTAAGATCTCCTCATTAATATTCCAAAGTAATTTCATACTAAAAACTTCTAGAATGCAAGTTTTGCAAATTATTCGATTTAGTCCCTAATTTCAACTTAAGCACTTTATGCATAGAATTTCGTCACGAAATTTTCACACAATCATGCAATCATACCATAAACCTAAAAATAATTATAAAATAATTATTTTATCTTAGATTTGTGGTCACGAAACCACTATTCCAATTAGGCCTTAATTCGGGATATTACAATTGTGTTCTCGAGTTTTAGGGAAGCTGGGAAAGATACTTACCATTAGTTGAATTCGCCTACAACAATGGTTACCAGATAAGTCTAAAAATGGTGCCTTATGAGGCTTTGTATGGGCGAAAGTGTCGAACACCCTTATACTGGATTAAGCTAAGAGAAAGTTAGATTCACGGGGTTGATTTAGTCAAAGAGACCAAAGAGAAAGTTAAAGTGATTTGTGACTGTTTAAAGGCTACCTCAGATAGGAAGAAATCTTATGTGGATTTGAAATAGAAAGAGATTGAATTCCAAGCCGGTGATCGAGTATTTTTAAAAGTATCTCCGTGGAGGAAAGTGTTCAGATTTGGTAAAAAGGGCAAGTTGAGTCCT
The DNA here is from genome assembly GCA_025698465.1 of Gossypium longicalyx. Lineage (NCBI taxonomy): Eukaryota > Viridiplantae > Streptophyta > Magnoliopsida > Malvales > Malvaceae > Gossypium > Gossypium longicalyx. The sequence continues at coordinate 54,207,449 of CM046995.1, forward strand.
TGTTTCATAGGACCCTATGAAGTTACCGAGAAAGTTGGGCCAATTGTCAATCGATTGGCTTTCCACCAGAATTGGAAAAGTTTCAAAACGTGTTCCATGTGTCCATGCTACACCGATATAGATCAGACCCTTCGCATGTGAATGCGCCAACAGAAGTTGAGATTCATCCGGACATGACCTATGGCGAAGAACCAGTTAAGATTTTGACTCGTGAAGTCAAACAGTTGAGAAATAAGATTATATCACTTGTGAAAGTTTTGTGGCATAGACATGGAGTCGAGGAAGCCACATGGGAACCCAAGGAGACTATGAGCGATCAGTACCCAAATTTATTCACTGGTAAGATTTTCAGGGACAAAAATCCTTAAGGGGGGAGAAATGTAACAACCCAATTTATGGCCTAGTTAGAATAGTGGCCTTAGGACCATAAATCCGAAGTCGAAGAAATTATTTTATTATTATTTAGATGTTATAGCATGTTTTTAAGAGTGTATGAAAAAAATTGGTGAGTCAATTTTAGTGTTTAGAAGCCTAATTGAGAAAAAGGACTAAATCGCATAAAATGCAAAAGTCCTAAATTAATAGCTAAAGGTGTCAAATAGCTAAAGAATGAAATTGAGGGTCTTTAAGAGGCAATTAGACCTTAATTAGATAGCTTGGCCGGCTATAAGGGGATAAAAATGTTGAAAAGTCAACATTTGGTAATTGATGACATCATATGTATTATAATAATATCCTAAGCCTAGCTATCATCTTTTTCTTTCATTTCTTCTTCACTACCACTGAAATTTTCAGCAAAGAAATGGGGTTTTAAGAGCTTGAAATTTCAGCAACTTGAAGCACTCAGAAGTAAGTGATTTCCATGTCCTTTGTTGATGATTTTTGTACTTTTAAGACACTTGAAGCATGAGCTTTGAAATGAGGGTACTATTTTGCAAAATGATTAGGAGTTTAGGGTAATGCCATGAAAGGATTTTTGATGGTTGCTGAGTTTTTATGGAAGAAAATGAGTCTTGGGTGTCTTATAAACAACTTTTGTGAAAGGTGTTAGCATGAAAACACCTAAAGGGACTATTTTGCACAAATTGTAAAATAATTGATAAATGTGTGCAATAGAGAGAATTTGGGGTTGCTATAAGATTAAAAAGAGTTCAGCTAGGCTTAAGATGCGAAGAAATTCGATAAAAATAGATTTTCGAGTATAGGGGTAAAATGGTCATTTTGCCAAAGGTTAGGGGCAAAATGGTCATTTTACCGAAGATGTGAATTTTTAATTGCTTAATTTTATTTAGAGATTAAATGAGTGTGTTTTGTATTTTAGATCAAGAATTGCCAAATCCAAACCTAGATTGGGGGAAAGCCAAGCAAATTGATTAAACCGACTAGTCGCCACATTTTGTAATCCTAGGTAAGTTGTATGTAAATAATACAACTACACTGCTATTGTAGGTATTGAATTAATATAGCATGAATTGCTTGATTGTGGAATTGAAAAGGTATGATGATAATAGAGATAGTAGAGTTTCAGTTTGAACCTAGGAAACAAATCAGATATTCATGCCATGACATATGGGTTATTGTTGGCTAGTGTAAGACATGTCTGGGACATGCATCGGCCTCGAGACGTAAGCCAGTGTAAGACATGTATGGGACATGCATCGGCTACGAGATGATAGTCAGTGTAAGACCTTGTCTGGGACATGGCATCGACTTGAGATATTAGCTAGTGTAAACCGTGTCTGGGACATGGCATCAGCACCTTACCCACGTTTGAGGTTTAATGAATATCTGGTAGCGTTCTAAATGGTTCAACAGTGAACGTCATGCTCTTAAGCTAATGAGAAAAATATAACCGTATTGTGAGTGGTACAGGTACCTAATTGGTATGTATGAGATATGAGCTCATTGTATAATATGTGACTTGTATGGATGGAAATGAGTAAGTTATGCTTATGCCTACCTTGGTATTATGAGCATATAGAGTATTGATAAATTGTTGTTGTTGTATACTTACTTATATGCAACTTACTAAGCTTTTATGCTTACTCCCTTTTCCTTTCCATTTCCTTTCAGTGTCACCTAACTAGCTCAAGGATCAGCAGAAGTTAGAGATATCGATCACGCTATCAACCGAAGCCTCTAGTATAGTTGGATTTATATTTTTGAATATGGCATGTATAGGACTTAGACTTTATTATTTTTGTGTCTTTGAGAATTGGCCAAATGTGTTGGCTTGGGTAGGAAACCCTTCAATTTGTATTAAGTTTTGAATAATGGCTAATATTTATTTTGAATTTGTAAAAGATGCATTATCATGGTTGAATGCATGTATATTGTGGATGATTTGATTATAGAAATTGTGCTCGTTTTGGTATTGGTTGGCATTTGTATGAAAATAAGAATGTAAAGGTGGCAATGGGGCTCGGTAAATAGCCTTATATGGTCTACACGGGTAGACACACGGACAGGGACACGGGCATGTGTCTCAGCCTTCTGAAGGACATGGCCCAGCACATGGGCGTGTACCATGGTCGTGTGACATGTTAAGCATGCTAACGTTAGAAACAGAATGTCCATTTTTTGCACACGAGCTAGGACACGGTCGTGTCGTGGCCGTGTGAGGGACACGGGCCAGTGACACTGGCGTATGTTTGGCCGTGTGAAAACCCCTGTAGGTGTGAATTAGAAATTATTTCTACACGGGTGTGGGACACAAGTGTGTCCCAGGGTGCTTTGGCCATGTGAGCCACGCGAGCAATCAGCACGACCATGTCGATATGATCACATCAGCGTGTTACCCTTCCACACGGGCATGTGCCATGTTTTAAAGGAAAATTTCTTAAGGTGGGTTTAAGGACCCGGAATGGTCTCGAATAGTTTTCAACTATCGATTTGGGGCTCGTAGGCATATAATAAGAAGTTTAAAGTAGAAATTGAAAAAAATTTTAATTTGGACCGAGTCTCTGTGACTTGAGATTGGTTGTATGTATGAGATCAAGTTAGGTAATGCTTTGTAATCCGCCCTGGTGTGGGTTACGGGTATAGGGGGTTACATTTAGGGTTCAGCCACATGCAAGCTTAATTGTAAGTCTATTTTTGTTCAGTTTTTAAAGATTTCTATGTTTCTGTGATCGTTGCAGCTTAGTCTAGCTAGCCCAGGGACTAATTTGCAAAATTGTTAAAGATTTTGAATGTTGCCATTGATGAATAAGCATGTGTTTTGATGTTTAATGAAAAATTTTTAATTTTTGATGATAGTTATACAAGTTTTGTTAAGTGATTTTTAGTGAAAATGCAAATTAAAGATTAAATTGTGAAATGTGGAAACTTTGTGGTTAAAATGTGAAATAAATGAAGATTTTGGGCTGCTATAAGCATGATAAACATTCGACTAGGCTTGGGTTGTGGTGAAATTGAATGAATTTTGTTGTACGAGCCTAGGGACTAAATTGTAAAAATGTTGAAATATTAGAGGCAAAAGTGTAAATGTGCTTTAATGTGTATTTTGGAATAAATTGAATAGAGAGATAATTAAATAAGCTGAATTTGATATTATATAGATCAAGAAAAGTGAAATATGGACTTAGATCGGGGAAAGAAAAAAGTCTCAGATTAGTTGGCTCGTGTCCTCGTTTTTACATTCGAGGTAAGTTTGTATGTTATAAGTTTCATTACAAATGTATTTTATTTGCTTTGATATTGCATAAACTATGAATACGAGACTACGACTATGTTCGATAGTGATTCGATGGCAATTCGGTATTTGAAATCCCGGTTGAACCTTAGGAATAGATTAGGATACTAGTGACATGTCATTAGGGGATACACTAATTTGGCTTCGGGCCATGATATCAGCACTTTGGGTGCGAGCTTCATTGATTTGGCTTTGGGCCATGATATTAGCACTTCAGGTGCGAGATACATTGATTTGGGTTCGGGCCATGATATAACCACTTCGGGTGCGAGATAAATTGAGTTGGCTTCGGGCCATGATATTAGCACTTAGTGTACGAGACTCCTGAGTATCTGACTTCTATTCTGAATGGTTCAATGGGTATATTGAAGATGTGAATTGGTGAGAAATAGATACGTATCGGTACAGGTATGTATGAAAAACTATGCAAATAATAAGTTAAAGGAAGTTGAAAGCTTACGATCATTTATGTGTTTAAATTCTATGTTAACTTGGTGATTAATGATTAAATGCAAGTTATGTTATTTATTTTGAAATGTAAATGAATGGTGATATTTATTTCTTATTTGCGACAACGAGTTAGTAATTGATTATCATCTGGGAAAAACAAATGTAGTCGTAGATGCTTTGAGTAGAAAATCTCTATTTTAGTTGAGAGCAATGAATACGAGACTAACTTTGTCTGATGATGGTTTGATTCTAGTAGAGCTGAAAGCTAAACTAGATTTTCTTCAGCAAATTTGTGAAGCTCAAAAGTGTGATAATGAGTTGCAAGCTAAAAGAGTGCAATGTAAGTCGAATAATGATTCAGATTATTAGATTGGAGCCGATGATTGTTTAATGTTCCAAAATAGAATTTGCGTACCAAAGAATTTCGAACTCATTTAGAAAGTTTTACATAAAGCACATTGTGGTTGTTTATCTGTTCACTTGGGGAGTACCAAAATGTACAATGATTTGAAACAAATGTACTGGTGATGGGTATAAAACGAGACATTTCTGAATTCGTATCGAGATGTTCAGTATGTCAGCAAGTCAAAGCCGAACACCAAGTGCCTTCAGGATTACTACAACCTATGATGATACCAGAATGAAAGTGGGATAGAGTTAAGATGGATTTCATATCGGGTTTGCCTCTATCTTTGAAAAATAAAGATGCTATCTGGGTTGTTATAGATTGATTAACGAAGTCTGCACATTTCATTCCGGTACGTACAGACTATTCACTTGATAAATTGGCTGAATTGTACATATCTGAGATTGTTATATTGCACGGGGTGCCAGTTTTGATTATTTCGGATAGAGATCCGAGGTTTACATTGCGGTTTTGGAAAAAAAACTATAAGAAGCTCTTGATACGAGGTTGAATTTTAGTATAGATTTTCATCCGCAAACCGACAGTCAGTCTGAGAGATTAATACAAATTCTCAAAGATATGCTTTGTTGTTGTGTGTTGGAGTTCAAAGGCAACTAGGAGAGATTTTTGTCGTTGATTGAATTTGCGTATAATAATAGCTTTCAATCGAGCATAAAGATAGCACCGTACGAAGCTTTGTATGGTTGTAAATGCCGAACTCCATTGTATTGGATCGAACTTGGTGAGAAAAGGATTTATGGGGTTGATTTTATTAGAGAGACTAAAGAGAAAGTGAAAGTAATTCGTGACTGTCTAAAAGCAACTTCAGATCGACAGAAATCATACGTAGATTGGAAATGAAAAGATATTAAATTTCAGATTGGTGACAGAGTATTTCTGAAAGTATCACTGTGGAAGAAAATCCTTAGATTTGGTTGTAAAGGTAAACTGAGTCCACGTTTCATCGGGTCGTATGAGATTATTGAAAAAATAGGTCCAGTGGCATATCGGCTAGCATTACCGTCAGAGTTAGAAAAGACCCACAATGTATTTCATGTGTCGATGTTACTTCAATATAGATCAGATCCTTCAGATGTAATTTCTCTAGCAGAGATTGATATTCAACCTGGCATGACGTACAACGAAGAACCAATAAAAATTTTAGCTCGAGAGGTTATACAGTTGAGAAATAAAAGCATAGCTTTAGTGAAAGTGTAACGTCCTGATTTTGGGCCTAGTCAGAACAGTGGTGTAACGCCCCGAATTTTGGGCCTAGATGAATTGGGCTTTGGGCTTTGGGTCTCATAAAATTTTTAAGTGAGCAAGAAAATGACAAATGACATGTTGGCTATAAGGGTTTAAGGAATTTGGAGTGTCTAGGTATGTTGGAGAAGTTCTGGGTTCGAGTTTTGTGGTGGAGGAATTTTAATTTAATTATTAAAAGAACCAAGGTTGGGAGTAGTTGGGCTTTTAAATAAAAATAGGGGAAAATGGCATCAAAAAGCCTTGTGGTGGAGTGGCTAAGTGACGCCACTTAGGGTGTAGGGAGGTGGCGTTAGTGGTTAGCAAGGAGATCAGAGGTTTGAATCCTAGTTTAGTATTTTTAGAAGTTTAATTTTGGCCTTCTAGAAGGTTGAAAGTGGCGTGAAGATGGATTCCAAGGGGAGTGTTCAGAATAGAAAATTTAGGAAATGGATTGGGGAGTTATCAGGGAGAAAAATGAGGAGATGAGAAAGGGGAAATGATGGAGCTGAATTGGGAATTGAGGGTCAGGAAATTTGACTAGAGGCTATAAATATGTGCTGAGTTTGGGATCCTAAGCAATGCCAAATTTTTCATTTTTTCTTTAGTGTCGATTGGCTTTTCCATATTTGCTAGCTGATTCTTTTGCCATTCTTTCTCTCCTCAGATATCTTTTGATTTACCCTTTGGGTTAGCTGATTCCTTCTGCTACTTTTCTTCTTTAATTTGTGCCAAATAAACCTTATTCACCATATTAGTTTGAAAGCCGAAAAGCCGAATCCCCCTTGGGCCGATTACCCTTTTGGTGTAAGTACCTTATCTCTTTTTCGGCTAGTATTTTTAATACCGAGTACTTTCCTCCCTCACTCTTTCTAATAGACTCTGGTAGGGAATTAGTATCGGATCTCGGATTGTAGCTCTCTGCCGAATTGCCCCTAAGGTGTTTTGCGATTTTTGTAAGTATTCCTCTCTTGTTGGCTAAGGTTGGCCGAATGGTCTTAAGTGAGATAAGAGGGTGAATTATGTTGGATCCGAGTCACCTAGTATTTGGTTTTAATGAGTAAGATTAATGCAAATCTAGGGAGTACGTGATCAAGAAAAAGCTATTAGCGATTGGTGTTCAAGGTAAGGTTAAGGTGAGGTTTTGGTTTTGGGTAAAATATGTATTAAGCATACGATTAATTGAAGGGTGATATCGTTTGTAGGTTTGCGACTAAGGGAAATCGTAGCACGCTCTATTACCAGGTGTGTACATACACTGCACACACAAGCAGATCGGCAAAAGCCAAAATGCCGAAATGTCGAAAAGTCGAAATGCCGAAAAGCTGAAAGTTTGGCTACGGCAGACTTGCGAGTGCGCAAACACTCTAAGGGGGAAACCGATAGGTTATTTGAGGCCCCATGGGCGATTCCATGGGCTTGGGCTGTGAAGTGGCCAACCAGCCAGAATAGGCTTAATGGGCCCAATGGGCTATTGGGCCCATAATGGGTAATATTGATAATTGATGCTATGTGATGAAAAATTGTATGCGAGCATGACTATGAATGTGAATTGGGCCTAACGGGCCATATGAATGTGAATTGGGCCTGACGGACGATATGAATGAGATTGGGCCTAGTGGGCCATATGTATGTATGTAGGGGTTTTGGGCCTAGTATATGATGATTGCATTAAACTTAACTAACTAAATCATTAATTGCGACCGTGGACAAGTCATAGGGTTAAGGTGTGGCAACGGGTATATGCATGTCTAGGATTGGATCTAGGGAGAGCTTGGTACTTAAGCGGTCTTAATGACCCACCTCCTCTTCTCTGGAGTCCTACCTGGTGCATAGTGCTCGTTCATCTTAGCTCATGGGATTTGTTAACGGGCCAAGGTAAGTAAAAACCCGTAATAAAGGAAATTTACTGAAATGCCCCTAAGAACGAAAATGACCAAAACACCCCTATGTGATAAAGGTAAGATTTATGTATGTTTCAAGTATAACTGCTGCCTATATACTGCATAAACACGATATTCTGCTTAGGATGCATTTGGGTTGGGAATTTTGGAATGGAGGAAGTATATGAGGATCGCATGGTTGCTTGATGACTGTGGATCCACCAAAGGCTTTTTAAGCCTATTATATGATTAGCAGCTTGCAGCAATAAAGGTAGTTCCGCAACCGGGCTACCATTGAAGTGTATCGAGTGGGTGGGTCAATATTTATATCCCCACATGAAGTGTACTGGGGGATGGAGCTGAAGTGTAGCGGATGGATTATTGGGGTGGGTTGCATTGCACTGCATTGCATGTGTGATTTTGTGATGATTGATGAATGCTTGCTGCTCGACGAGGGTGTACACACTGAGTTTGCGAAAACTCACCCCCTCTTTTATTTTTCTCAGGTAATGCTCAATAGGAGGTTCGATGTCTGGAGGGACTCTAGGCGGTCAGTTAGCAAGACAACTTGGACTTGGTTGTTTTAAAAACATTTAGTTCCTAATTTTTTTTAGTGATTTTAGACTGGATTGTAATAAGGCTTTTTTTATTTGGACTATTATTCTTAAGCGTTGTAATAGCGAGAAGTTGAACTGGGATTTTCTAAACCGTAGTTTTTATAAACTACGTTTCCGCAACCAAACTTTTAATTGATAAACTTTCATAAATGAAATGTTTTCAAAAAAGCTTTCGCAACTGAAAAGAGTGATTTCATAGTTAACTAAGATTTCATATCTTAAGGAAGGGTTTCCAATGAAAATAGGGTTTTCGCTAAAACACTTCAATGTGATGCGCCAAATTCGGCCATAACGTCTGGGCCGAGTTTAGGGTGTTACAAGTGGTTTCGGGGCCACAAATCTGATGAGGAAAATTTAATTTTTATTATATTTTTATGGTCTACGATTTCACAGAATGATTTTGTGAAAATTTCGTTCGAAAGTTTCGACGTTTGGGCACTCAATTTGGTCAAAAAGACTAAATTGTAAAAAGTCCAAAAGTTGGGTTCTACATGTTAAAAGTGTCTAATTGTTATGAGTTTTTAAATTAAAGGTCCTTAAATGGTACTTAGACCATTTTGAAGTTTGTGGGCAAAAATGGACATGGTATGATAGTTTTTAAAAGTTTTTCATTAAGGGGATTTTAGTAAATTGGTAATTAAATGAATTAAAAAGCCAAAAATAAGCCAAATTTGCTCATCTTCTTCCTCATGGCCGAATGTCTCATAAAAAACACCATGGCTAGGGTTTTCAAGCTTTCCAAGCTCATTTGTAAGTGATCCCGAACCCCATTTTTAATGTTCTTTACATTTTTGAAGTCCCGGTAACATGATCTACTCATTTCTACCTTTATTTTGAGCTAGGATTTATGTTTAAAAATTTACCCATGAGTAATATGCATGCATTTTGATTTCTAATGGTAGAAAATGAGTGTTGGGTGTTAGATAAACAACTTTTGCTAAGCGATTTTACGTGAAAACGAGTAAAACGTCATAATCGGTAAAAATACCTAATGTTCATAAGTACATGTTAGAGTGAGAATTTTATGTTGCCATAGAAGGAAAAAAATGATCAGCATGTCATAAAACATAAGAAAATAGGAGGAAGTTTAATTTCCGAGCCTTGGGGCAAAAGTGCAAATATGTAAAAGTTTAGGGGTCAAAATGAAAATTAGTAAAAATATGATTTTTAGACCCATATGAATAGTTTGACTAGTTAGTAGGCTAAATGTGATATTATAGATCAAGGAAATCGAGATTCAGGCTTAAATCGGGAAAATATAAGGTTTTGGACTAAAATGGTAAATTGTCATTTCTGGATCCAAGGTAAGTTCGTGTGCTAATAATAATGCAATACCTGTAACGCCCCGTACCCGAGACCGTTTCCGGAGTTAAACACGAGGTGTTAACAGACTTAATTCATTACTTAAACAGCTCAAACAATTTAATTTTAGAAATTCTAGACAAGTGGCTAAGCTGCGTCCTGATCGCTTAAAATTCATATCTCGAGTTCTGAAACTCAAAATCCAATTCCATAAATTTTCCCTGAAACTAGACTCATATATCTATTTACTAATATTTTCTAGAATTTTTGGCTATGCCAATTAGTACAGTTTATTAGTTAAAGTATCCCCTGTTTCAGGGTTCGACTGTTCTGACCTCTGTGTATTACGAACCAGATATCTCTCTGTATAGAATTTCAATGACTATGAAGTTTGTTTGTCTTAAAACTAGACTCAATAAGAAATCTTTATATATAAATTATGACTTCTAATTATTTTTATACAATTTATGGTGAATTTCCAAAGTCAGAACAGGGAATCCAGAAATTGCTCTGGCCCTGTTTCATTTCTTCCATATGAAAATAGACTCATAATTCTTCAATTCCTTATTTTATTCATCATCTAATTATATCTCTACTATTTTTAATGATTTTTCAAATTCACGTCACTACTGCTGTTTGAATCTATTTTATAGTAAATTTTACCTATTTCATGGTTTCCATGGATTAACTAGCAATTTGACATACATAACACCAAATATGATCATAATTAGCCATTCCAATGGCTAATCATTACCAAGCATTTTTATACTACTCAATAACCATATCATAAGACCATATATACAAAATGATTATAATGCTATACATGCCATACTCAAAATATATAAGCCATTATGCCAAGATGGTATACGGATAGTGTGAGCGTGCCTCCGACCGTTCCCGATTTTTTTTGAAGTGGCTTGTCAACACTACAAGGAATGAAAAGGAGGAGTAAGCATTAATGCTTATTAAGTTCACATGCAAATAGCAAGTAACATAACCATATAAGCAAACATAAAACATCATTTGCATAATCATCACCAAGACATTCATATCATATTTTCATTTATCATCTTACCATATTGTTGTTATATCGAGTTTTCAACCCGAGGGTTAAGTACATACCATTCAAAGTATCCATTTCACAACACTTACCAATACGTCCCTTTCATCTTGAGTATTCCTCCATTTGAGTAGAACTTTACCCGTTGAACACATCGGAATATAATTCGGATACATGGAAAGTTTGCACATAAGTGCCACATATGTAGCCAAGCTACTATGTAACCCGCCCATAAGCGAACTCGGACTCAACTCAACGAGCTCGGGTGTTCGCATCCATAAGTGAACTCGGACTCAACTCAACGAGCTCGGATGCCTAGTTACATCTCACGAACTCGGACTCAACTCAACGAGTTCGGATGCCCAAATATCCCAGTGACATGTCACTTGTATCCTAATCCATTCCTAAGGTTCAACGGGACATTTTTCCCAATCATGTGTCTCAACCATCTTCCACGGAATGCTGATACCGATACTCGGTAGTATTTCACATTTTCCAAGTATATCACATAATTTGACATATTATCAAACAATTATCACGAGTATAATATTTCATAATAATTATCATATCATTTAAATAACATAAAAACATTTAAAATAATAACTATGTTACCAACATTTACATATGAACTTACCTCGTATGCGAAAATGGCTACTTTCACCATTTCGTCCACAACTTGGTATTTTCCCCATTTTAGCCCGAATTTTAGCTTTCCTTGCTCTATCATTTAAAATATAGTTTAATTAGAACTCACATTATTCAAATTGACCCAAAATCATATTTTGGGAAAATTACAATTTTGCCCCTAAACTTTTGCATATTTACACTTTTTCCCCAAAGCTCGTAAATTAAAATCCAGCCTATTTTCTTATGTTTTATGACATGATGATCATTTTTCCCTTCTATGGCAATATCAAATTCTCACTCTAACATGTACTTATGACTATTAGGTATTTTTACCGATTAAGCCCTTTTGCTCGTTTTCACTTAAAACCGAGTAGCACAAGTTGTCTAACATAATTTAAAACCTCATATTCTATCATAAAACACCAAAATACACAAATTTCACCTATGGGTATTTTTCCAAATATAAACCCTAGGTTAAATTATTGCTAGCATAAGCTAAATCGAGCTACCGGGACTCCAAAAACGTAAAGAACTTGAAAAACGGGGCTAGAATGGACTTACAATCGAGCTTGGAAGCTTGAAAAACCCTATCCATGGTTTCTCCTTGCTATATTCGGCCATGGGGTTGAAGATGAGCAAAATTGGCTTTTAATTTTGTATTTTAATTCTTTTTACCCTTAAATGACCAAAATGCCCTTACTACTAAACTTTCCAAAAATTCCATCCATGTCTAATTTTTGTCCATAAACTTAGAAATTGGTAAAATTGCTATTTAAAACCTCCTAATTAATATTTCAAAACAATTTCATACTAGAAACTTCTAGAATGCAAGTTTTGCAAATTATTCGATTTAGTCCCTAATTTCAATTTAAGCACTTTAGGCATAGGATTTCATCACGAAATTTTCACACAATCATGAAATCATATCATAAACATCAAAATAATTATAAAATAATTATTTCTATCTCGAATTTCGTGGTCACAAAACCACTATTCCGACTAGGCCCAAAATCAGGATATTACAATACCATGCATGAATTGTAATTCTATATTGATATAGCATAAATTGTATGATTTAATATGTTTAAGAGAAGTTGATGGATGATGTGTATGATATAGAAAATGTAATGCTTGTTGTGTTATGTGAAATTGAATGGCAAATTATTGTTACATGAATTGGGTGTTAAATTATTATTACATGGATTGTATGAATTGCTACACGGTTGTACTTGAAAAGATTTTGACAAGTAAGTTCGGATAACTTAAGGTAAACTTATAATATGCCTAATTGCATGGTTTATGAATGTATGATAATTGCATTTGATAATGGCAAGAAAATCCATGAAATGTATCTTTAATAATGACATGTTGATGAATGTCTCGGTTGAGGTTGAAAAGGAAGTTCGGTAGATAAATAATGATTTACATGTGACTTGGGATCCTGCATTTGTTGCAGAAAGGATTTAGCCTGGACGGGTAATCCGTTGATCTCAAATATAGAAAGGATCTAGCCTGGACGGGTGTTCCATGAGTGATCTAGCCTCTCGAAGAATATTTGTACATTATGGATTTAGCCCGAACGGGTAATCCGATTAGAGTCTGAATTTAGCCTGGACTGGCAATTCAGATCCAAACTCAGTAAGGGTGTTTGTCGCTATAAGGGATTTAGCCTGGACTGGTAATCCCGACATCACCTTATGAGTTTATTTTACGGGGGATTTAGCCTGGACTAGTAATCCCGTCGTAAAATGTGAGGTTTGCTGGAGTGCATACCTGAAATGATCATTCTTATGAATTAACGGTTAATGGATAATCCATCGAGATTTCCTAGAAACTCAACGGGATTAACATGAGATATATGTACAAGTGAAAGGATGTATGATGAGCTCTTCTAAGACAAATTTACATGGTGCATTGTTATGAGACTAATTTGATGATTGAGTGCATGTGATAGGGGATTATCCTATACTTGGAATGTATGACTAAGTGTGCCCATGAGAAAAAATGGGTAAGGGATCCATGAAATGGTAAGTTCATGATAATTGGAAATGATCTTATGATAGTGATCATTATATTGTACCAAACTAGATTTGGAGAGCAGTATTGGTTTGAATTTGAAAATCCACTAAAAATAGTGGAAATTGAGTTAGAAGCTTAATAAAATATGAAATTAAAGCTTAATGAGTGTAGTTTCACATAAAGGAAACGGTGAAAGCAAAAGAATCCTTTATCATGAGATATTTGAATTCTTATGAGACATAGTTGGAGTGATTCCAGAATCCCCTATCTCAACTTTGGAAAATCACTAGAAATTGTAAAAAAATAATTATGAGATAAATTTCATATTAATGAAATCCTTAATGAGTCTATTTTCAGGAAAAATAGATAGGAACATTATCTGAGTCTTGTACTAGGAGATAAATAAATTTTAGTGAAGAAAGGTCAAAGCTATCAAACAGCAAAACAGGGGAGAATTTGAATAATAAACTGTACTTATTGGAAAGACAAAAAATTCTTAAAATTTTATGATAAGAATAGATATGAGTCTAGTTTCTAGTAAAATTAACAGATCTTAATTTGGAGTTTCATAGGTCTAGATATAAATAATTTAATGACTGTGATTCGAGAAAACAACTTAGCTGGAATTTGAATAAATAAAAAGAATATGAAAATAACATGTCATCGCATTGCTTATTATTTTCATGCGAGCTTACTAAGTGAAAAGCTTACTCCCTCCTTTCCATTTCTTTTAGTTTTGTTAGGTCTGCTCGGGGTTGGAGGTCGTCGGAGGCAGCACCGCACTATCGAGCCATTATCCTTGGAGTATTGGCATGTGTATGTGAAATGTTTTCATGCGAGTGGCATGAATAGAGACTTAGTTTTTCTATGATGACTATTTTTATGATTAGCCAAAGGTATTGACTTATACTAATTGTTGATTATAGCCATGAGATGTGGCTTATAATGATTTTGGCTTGTAAGCCTATTTATTCATGATATGTGTTAATGTCTTGCGATGTAGCTAGCCTATTTTATCATGAGTAGGTGGAACTAATGCATAATAATAAGCTAATGATGAATGCCATCGAAATCATGTATGTGTATGCATGTAAGGATGACAAAAAGGCTTGGAAATTAGCCTAAGTCTTGACCACACAGGTAGAGACACGGCCATGTGTCTCAACAGTGTGAAGGACACGGCCTCTGGCCACGGGCGTGTGCCTTGGCCGTGTGCCCTTAAACGGTTGCTGATGCCATAAACAGAGAGTTACACAGGCTGAGGACACGGGCTGTCCCAAGCCACACGGGCGTGTTACTCTTCAAAGTTAGAAATTTGTTAAGTTGCCCAAAGATCATCGAATGTTTTCAGTTTTGTCCCGAACTGCCCTAATGTATGTTTTAGGCCTCGAAGGCCTATAAGATTGAAAAGTTTTTATTTTGGGCGAAATTTGGTGACCCAGTTTTGTATTTTTGTGAATGTTTAAGTCTGGTAATGCCTCGAACCCTGTCTCAGCGTTGGATACGGGTGAGGGGTGTTACAGAAAGTACTTTGGCAATGACACGGTGTTGAATAGGCTACGTGGGAGCCTAAGGAAGCTATGGGAAGGCAGTACCCTAACCTATTCACTTATAAGAATTTTCGGGGACGAAAATCCTTAAGAGGGGGAGAGTTATAAAACCTGTTTTTAGTCAAATCGGAATAGTGGTTTCAGGACCACAAATTCGAAGTTAAAATAATTATTTTATTATTACTTTAATGTCTACAGGTTTGTGTGAAAGTTTCGTTAATAAATTTTATCGTTTGAGTATTTAAATTGATAAAAAGGGTTAAATCGCGTAAAGTGAAAAATGTGCGTTCTATAAGCTAAAAGGGTTTATTAGCTATGAAATTAAATAGTTAAGGTTCTTAAGGGGTAATTATACCATTATTAGCTTGAGTGGACAAATATGGACAAGTATTAAATGATTTTTAGGTTTTATAACTAAGGTTAAATTTGTAATTTAGTGAATTAATAAGTAAAATAATTAAGTAACTAAAGCTATCATCTTTCTTCTTCAATATTTTCATCGAAAATTAAAACCTAAAGAAGCCATGGAAGAGTTTTAAGGTTCGGCTGTAACAGCCAGATTTTAGCTAAATCAGAATAGTGGTTTTGGAACCACAAATTTGAGGTTAAAAATTTATTTTAATATTATTTTTGGTGTTTACAGCATGTGAATTTATATGTGTGAAACTTTCGTGAGCTAATTTTGTCGTTTAATAGCTCAATTTGAGAAAAAGGACTTAATCGCGTAAAATGCAAAAGTTGCATTCCACTTGTTAAAAGTGCTTAATTGCCATGGCTTATTAAATGAGAGGTCCTTATGTTGTAATGGATAGTGGGAATGGACATAAATGGGCATTAAATGGATTATATTAAATGTTTTATATTAAGGTTAAAATTGTAATTTGGTAATTAGGTTAATATGAATTAAAAGAAACATTAAGGTTATCATCTTTTTCCACCAAAAATCAAAAGAAAAAAAAATGGAAGCTCATTTATGGTTCGGCCATGGTTAAGCTTGATTGAGGTATGTTTTGAGTTCGATTTTTGATGATTTCTTCATTTCTGTGATCGTTGTATCAAGTACTAGCTAACCCATGCCCTAATTTTTGAATTGGTTGAAGATTTTGGAAGTATCCATTGATGAATTCATGTGTTTTATGAAGTTTGATGATGAATTATGAAAGCTTGGTGCTTGATATACATGTTTTTTAAAGTGATTTTGAGTAAAAATGCATATTAGGGATTGAATTGAGAAAAAAGTAAATTGAAGGGTTAAATTATAAAATAAATGAAAGTTTTAGGCTGCTAGTGGTCCCTATGGAATTCATTCAAACATGGTTTAAATTGAATTTAATAATTTTTGTGTTTTTATGAAATAGGGACTAAATTGAAAAATGTGAAACTTTAGGGGCTAAAGTGTAAAAATGATCAAATAGGTATTTTTGGATGAAATTGAATGAATTGGTGATTAAATGGGTTAATTTTGAATACATATAGATCAAGAAAGGAAGAATTCAGATTTAGATTGCGGAAAATCGAAGGTTATCGAGTAATTGATCCGATTCGTCAATTCTGAGTATGAGGTAAGTTCGTACGTGATAAACATTGTTACAGTTATGCTATTAATGCTTTAATAATGCATAAATTGTATATATGCGACTACGACTTTGTACGATGACAAATCTACTATATTTGGCACTTAGTGTGCGTTTCGAGATAGCTTCGGTTATGTACAACACTTAATGTGCGAATTGGAATAGTTTTGACTATATGTGGCACTAAGTGTGTGATACCGAGATAGCTTCGATTTGATGTGATGGCACTAAGTGTGTGATATCGTTAAGGCTTTGGCTAATCTTTTATTGCACTAAGTGTGCGAGTTCATTGAATATTGAAAGACTTCTGGATGGTTAACGTATTGAACAAAGAGGTGAAAATGAGATAAATAAATACTGAAAGGTACAGTTATGTACGAAACCTATGTGGTAGTTGAAACAATGTGTATGAAGCTTGTGGGATTTGTAAGTACATGATAAATGGTCATGGATTAGAATAGAATGGTGATATGAGACTTACTAAGTATTTATTAATTGATAATTTGTATATTATGAACTGTTGAGTATTTTTTGTACGAACTTACTAAGCTATGAAGCTTACTATGTGTTATTTGTCTATGTTATATAGGGTATCAAAGCTAACTCAGACTTGGGGATCGTCGGGAAAAGTCATCACACTATCGATCATCTCGTTGGTACTTTTGGAACTTTGTATATATAGTATATGACATGTATAGGCCAGTGTCATTGTGGTATGTTTTGAGACTTGATTTTAGCCATGAGATTTGGCTTGTAAATGTTAGTGTGGATTTGGCCATTTAAGTTGGCTTAAGTTATTTGTTTGATAAGTTACTTATGTGATGTATATAATGCCATATATGTTGACTTGTTTGGTATGGCTATAAGGTTGTTCTTTTAATTAGTTATAAATAGGAGTATTAAGGTTGGAATAATGGTATGTTGTGACTTGATTATAGGACATTGAAATGGTAAGTCTTGTGGCATGAAATAGGTGATAAGATGATGATGAAATGCATTTAGAAGTTATGCAAGTTGTGATGATTTTAGCATAATGATTTAGTATGTTTTGAATGTGGAATTGAGTAGTTAAAACGGTTGATGATAGATGGTATGATATGTGTGTGAATTGATATGTTTTGGGCTACCTATAAGTGTATGAAAATGGTTTCAAATTAGTTGCTATGTGTGCATGAATGAAGGGTGGCAAATTGGCTTTGCAAATGACCTATTTTTGTCCACACGGCCTAGACACACGAACGTGTCCATTGACACTGTGTGGCACACGGGCTGGCACATGGGTGTGTGGCCAGCCGTGTGACCCAAGTTAGTAACCTCCCTAGTTTTCCCACGGCCATGACACATGCGCGTGTCCTCGTCCATGTGGTGCAAGTCAGTATGTATGCCATGTTTTTACACGGTCTGTGACACAGGTGTGTCTGGTAGCCGTGTGAGGCACACAGCCTGTTCACGTGGGCGTGTGACCCTTGAATGTTTGAAAATTTTCTATGTTTCCCCAAGTTTGCAAATGTTATCAGTTTAGTCCCGAACCTCTTTTAAGCATGTTTTACAGTCTCGTAGAGCCTTATAAGGGACATTGTGAATGCATTTTGATTATGAATGTATAAACATATGTGAATAAGATGTATTATCTGGTAATGCCTCGTAACCCTATTCTAACGTCGGATATAGGTTAGGGGTGTTACATCGGCCAGATGCAAGCTTAATTTTAAGTCCATTTTTGTTCCGTTTTTAACGATTTCTATGTTTTTGTGATCGTTACAGCTTAGTCTAGCTAGCCCAGGGACTAATTTGCAAAATTGTTAAATATTTTAAATGTTTCTATTGATGAATAAGCATTTCTTTTGATGTTTAATGATAAATTTTGAATGTTTGATGATAGTTATACAAGTTTTGTTAAGTGATTTTTAGTGAAAATGCAAATTAAGGATTAAAATGTGAAATGTGGAAACTTTGTGGTTAAAATGTGAAATAAATGAAGATTTTGGGCTGCTATAAGCATGATAAATATTCGACTAGGCTTGGGTTGTAATGAAATTGAATGAATTTTGTTTTACGATCCTAGGGACTAAATTGTAAAAATGTTGAAATAATAGGGGCAAAAGTGTAAATGTGTTTTAATGAGTGTTTTGGATTAAATTGAATAGAGAGATAATTAAATAAGCTGAATTTGATATTATATAGATTAAGAAAAGCGAAATACGGGCTTAGATCGGGGAAAGAACAAAGTCTCAGATTAGTTGACTCGTGTCTTCATTTTTACAGCCGAGGTAAGTTTGTATGTTATAAGTTTCATTACAAATGTATTTTATATACTTTGATATTGCATAAACTATGAATACAAGACTACAGATATGTTCGATAGTGATTCGACAATAATTCGAAATTTGAAATCCCTGTTGAACCTTAGGAATAATTAGGATACTAGTGACATGTCATTAGGGGATACATTGATTTAGCTGTGGGCCATGATATCGGCACTTCGTGTAATGACCCAAAATTCACGGGCATCGAAAAAGTGCAATATCGAGCCTCCATTTTTGTGAAATGGGTTCGTAAATAATTATTAGAAATATTTATGAGACTAGTGGTGTGCCTAATTAGGTTCTAATTAGGTGAATTTAGCTTAATTAAGAGTAATTAGGAAAAAAGGACTAAAGTGAATAAAGAGTAAAAGTTGAATTGTATATTAAAAGAAAATAAAAAATGACCAAAATGGTAAGGAACATGATATAGGAATATTACATTTGGTGCCAAAGTAATTCTTGGCTAATTACTAATATATTTGAATATAAAAACGGAAACTTGGAACATACTTAATATTTTTCCTAAGTACATGCCATTCTATTCAAAATTTTAAAACATACCCTGTTGTTGCTTGAAGATGTGATGAGATGAAAGTTTGCAATCTAAAAATTCAACTCTTCAAAAATTTCTGTACCTAATCTGCGCACGGAAACAAACTTTACACTGAGTATACACCTGGTGGTATTACTATAATTCAAATATTTAAGGTAAAAACAATAAATATGCACAATTAATCTTACCACTATTTTACTTTCAATAAATCATTCATGCATTTAAAAATTTAAAGTTTCTTAGTAATATGTATCTTAAATTGCTTTTCTTGATTTTAATTTATATATCTTCTTACTATATCAATATTCATTTCATGCATTTCATCAATAACCATTTCATAAAATCATTATTTCACATATTTCATTTCTATATCTCAATTCAATAACATATTCTATTTCATATCTAAAACCTTACAACAGTAGTCTTTTAGTAATTATTTAAACCAACATTTTTCAATAAAAATAATTATAATTAATTCATATGATTATATTCAATTAACTCATACACTATTTCATTATTTCCATTTCATTCTATTTTCACTTCTTATTTCGATATTTTAACAAATTCATGAACCTTAAGTTCTTGCTTCAAATCTCATGTCTCAATTCAACTCATAATTTCATTCTCATATTTTTAATAGTACGATCAATCAAATTTATTTAATTTTCTCATTTTAGTTATTCACCCTATTAACAAACCCGGACCTTGGCGGATACACGGATTCCAACCAAACACACCAGTACGGCACATTGTGCCTAAAACGGTACTCGATGCACTGATCAATATATATCGAAGCGATATCGACACATAAAGTGCCTGAAACGACACACGTGGTGCCTAATACGACACGTATAGTGCCTGATCAGCAAAGATGATAAATTCCCGTACTCTTCCAATCCTATGGCATGCTAACTATATCCGAATCAGCCCGACTAGTTAATAGGGTATTCAAATCATTTTTCTATTTCAAGTTCACTTTCCACTTTCTAATCAATATACAATTCAATACCAATACATATTTCAGATATTCACATATTATTATATTATTATTATTGTTGTTGTTGTTGTTGTTGTTGTTGTTGTTGTTGTTGTTAACTAATATATATAACAAAGTAAAATAAAAAAGAAAGAAACAAAACACAGAAGAAAAGAAATAGAGAGCAATTCAAAACAGGGGGAAAGGAAAGAAGAAAAGAAAAGAGAGAGAGGAAAAACTAGGGTTTTGAAGCTTAAAGCTTTAATTGGTAAGTCAATTAAGTCCTTTTTACTTAATTTTGATGTTTTAGAAGCTTTAGAACAAAGTTTTGTTGAAATCAAGTTGAAGTTTTGGAAATTCTTAGGTTTTTTAATATAGTTCATGTTGAACAAATTGATGAATTAGGGGTTCAATTGATAGAAATTCTAGTTAGAATTGATTAAAGGATTAAATTGTAAAATAAGCTATAAGTTTTGCATAGTAGGGACTAAATTGTAAGAATTTTGAAATTAGGTATTTATGTGGAAATTTAAATAGTTATGTCTAAGTTTGGTTGAAATTTGAGTAGAAATAAAGTATGAATTAAGATAGGAAAGTAAGTGAATTTAATTAGGACCAAATTGAATTTAAGGTAGAAATTGAATAGGAAAATTTAAATATTAGACATAAATTAATATTGTATTAATGATTATGAAAATTATCTTAATTTTTCGTAGCTAATATCGCACCCGAGGCATCCACAAAGAAAGGAAAAGAAAAAGTGGACGAGGAGTAGACACGAGAATCACTGTTTGTATTACTATAATTAAAATCTATTTATTATTAATTTATGGGCATCGAAAAAGTGCAATATCGATCCTCCGTTTTAGTGAAATGGGTTCGTAAATAATTATTAGAAATATTTATGAGACTAGTGGTGTGCCTAATTAGGTTCTAATTAGGTGAATTTAGCTTAATTAAGAGTAATTAGGAAAAAGGACTAAAGTGAATAAAGGGTAGAAGTTGAATTGTAGATTAAAAGAAAATAAAAAGGACCAAAATGACAAATAAGCCATTTAGCATAAGTTGAGGCGACAAACAAAGTTTTTTGTTTTGTTTAATTAATATAAATAAATAGATTAGTTATAAATTTAATTATGTTAAATTATAATTATTATATTATAATTATATTATATTATATTATATTATGAAAGAAATAAAATAAGGACAAGTGGATGGTGATGATAATATACAATTGTAAAAATATATGTGTGCACAATTGTAATTCATATATTTCTTATTAAATAGATATCTATTATTATTTAATTGATATTAAATTATAAATTAAATTAAATAGTTGACAAATGTAGGGTGATGATAAAACACATGTGTAATAAATATATGTAAACATTTGTAATATAATTATTTATTTACTTATATTTTAAGATAAATATATTTATTATAATAATAATTATTAAACTAATTTATTATAAATGTTATATTATGAATTGAATTAAATTAAAGCCAAGAGTATGGTGATAAAAATATACAAATGTAATATTCCTATATCAGGTTTCTTGAGTCGAACATGGTATAAGGGTGTTACATTTAGTGGTATCAGAGCTTAGGTTTTCTAATTACTGGGAAAATAACGAGTCTAGAAGTACATGTCATATAGGATATATCGATGTGATGAGATGTGATATCAATATTAGAAGCATTGATAAGCTTGAAAATATGAATTATTATTGATAAGGAAATGATTTTGAATTAGTTAGTAATGACTCAAGAGGGAAATAGATAAATACTGGAATTTGATAAAAAAAACTTATTTCTGTCATAGATATTGGAAGAAATGGCAATAAATTTGATATTGCCTGATGAGATAACAACTTCAGCACAGAGGGAGAAAGTTGATAAGATGATGAGAGAAGAGCAAGATTATAGAATGAAACCAGAACAAGATATAGTTCAACATTTTATTACTATAAATTGAAAGATGCAAGAAGTGTTATAGAATGGTCACGAACTGATTAGAAAGAAAAAAGTGTAATATTTGACCCTCAGAGGAACATTAATAAAACGAGAGCACCAAATGATTTTAGACCAACTTTGGAAGACATTGGTACCACAAACTTATTGGAATATAGTTAAATACTTTGTGAAGTTTATAACCTCTGAAGGAGCAAGAAAGATAGCGAGACATAGTATAGGCTCACAAAAGTTGACTTGGAAGCAAGATGTCTTTAACATGCCATGGATGAAAAAATTAGCTGCTAGGAAATTACCAAGAGAATTTATAGATTCAATACTCGTTATAAAGATGGAAGAGGAAGAAGATCTTGAGGAATTTCCAAATTGGATAGTAGAAGATGAATTTGAAAAGAATTTAGAACTTAATATAGAGAATTTTTCGGGGGAAGATACAGAATTAGAGATGGAAGAAGATGCAGAAATGGATTTAAGTGGTTAAAAGTAAAAGTTAGGGACTAGTGAATATGAAGTAAAACGAATATATATGTATATATAATTGTACATGTACAAAATGAGAACTTAGAAAGTTAGAGCTTTTAAATGAAAAGTTTAGTATATTAATATAAGTTTAGTCTTTTGGAAATAGAATAGATAATAGAAATATGAGAAGTAGAATAGAATAGTAATATTTTCCAATTATGAAGATCAGAAAATGAATTTTTTTGGAAAGAAGTATAGAAAGAAATAAAGACCTTAGTTAAAAAAAATCAAAATAGATTATAGAAGATAAGAATAGAATTGACCATGAAAAAAATAGTGTAAGTACTTTAGAGAACATAAAAAGGTAGTGAAATAATTTTAAGAACTAGTGAATAAAAAGCGATCTAAAGTGTGAAAAGAAGAAGAAGAAATAGCAAAGTTGTAAATTGTGTAATAAAAGAGGCAAACTTTGGAAAGTACAGTTACCTCGAGAAGACTGTTAGCAGTGGTCGGGCCAATAGATCCAATAGATTTCTAAGAGGTTTGGATTAAGAGTAATAACTCTGATCCATAACTGGAATAATCATTGTTTGCCTCAAAAAGAGAAAAAAGAAGAAGAAAGGAAATGAAAATGAGAATATAAAAGTATAACAAAGTAGAGCCTAAATATATATATGGGATTATAAGAATAACTCCAAAGATAATCTACTAAAGGTTTTTTATTCTTATGGAAAGAATATTGTCATTTATAGTGATGATTCTTGAACGATTTTAGTCGTTTTTTGATGTAAGACTAGAAGTGATTGCTTATGTATCTCGTCAGCTAAAAATGTATGAATGCAATTATCTGACAAACGATTTAGAAACTACTGTTGTGGTTTTTGCTCTAAAGATGTTGATACACTATTTGTATGATGAAAAGTGTTATATTTATATTGATCATAAAAGTCTCAAAAATCTTTTATCTCAAAAGGAGTTGAATTTAAGACAGCATCGTTAGATAGAGCTTTTGAAAAATTTTGATTGTGTTATTGATTATTACCCTAATAAAGCTAATGTTATAGCTGATGCATTAAGTAGGAAAGCATCAATAGAATTGCAAACAATGTTTGCTCAACTTAGTATCAATGACGATGAAAGCTTATTGGCTGGACTAGAAATCAAATCGATGATGTTGATCAGATTAGGTTAGTACTATTAGAAAATGACAAATTGGTGAAGAAAAGAGAAATGGTTCAGAATGGTATATTAGAAAATTTCAGCCTTGATAATTGTGGTTGCTTAAGATTTCACAATCGAATTTGCGTTCTAGATATTTCTAAATTGAAAAAGTTGATTCCTCGTAAAGCTCATAATAGTCCTTTTGTTTTGCATCCTAGAGGGACAAAAATATATTACGATTTACAAAAATTTTATTGGTGGTCAGGAGTGAAAAAGAGATGTGGTCGAGTATGTGGATAAATGTTTGACTTATCAATGAGTTAAGGTAGAGTATTAGGTTCCTACTGGATTACTTCAGTTTATTAACATTTTTGAATGGAAATGGGAATTATGTCACTATATTTATAACAGGACTATCCTTATCAGCAAGTAAAAAGAATGCTATTTCGGTGATTGTTGATAGGCTTACGAAATCAGCTCATTTTGTAGTAGTCAGATCTGATTGGTCACTTCAAAAACTTGTTGGAGTTTAAATTTGGGAAATTATGAGGGTGTGCGGTATTCCTATATATTGAATGAAAGAATAATGATAGTGTTAAAAAGAATAATGATAGGGCTAAAATTAATCCAAGAAATGAAGGAAATTGTTAAGAAAATTCAAGATAAACTAAAAGCAGCTTCAGCAGATAGAAATCGTATACAGATTTAAAGCGCAGGGATATTGAGTATCCTATTGGCGACAAAATATTTTTAAAGTATCACTTTGGAAGAAAATATTGAGATTAGGCCGAAAACAAAAACTGAGTCCTCATTTTGTTAAGCCGTAAGAAATTATAGGAAGAGTTGGGTCAGTTGTCTATTTCTTAGTATTGCCTCTGAAATTATATAAGATTCAAAATGTTTTTCATGTTTTCATGCTTCAGAGATATCGATTAGACCCTTCTCATATTATTTCGACAGAAGATATTAGCTCGAAAGGTAAATGAGTTACGGAATAAACAGGTTTCCTTAGTGGAAGTGTTGTGGAAAAGTCATAAAGAAACTATGAGATCTCAGTACCCCCATATCTTTTCAGGTAGATTTCCAGGACAAAATTTATTAAAGGGGGAGAAATGTAATGAGCCAAAATTCACAGGCATCAGAAAAATGTAATATCGGGCCTTCGTTTTAGTGAAATGGGTTCGTAAATAATTATTAGAAATATTTATGAGACTAGTGGTGTGCCTAATTAGGTTCTAATTAGGTGAATTTAGCTTAATTAAGAGTAATTAGGAAAAATAACTAAAGTGAATAAAGGGTAAAAGTTGAATTGTTGATTAAAAGAAAATAAAGAGGACCAAAATGGCAAATAAGCCATTTAGCATAAGTTGAGGCGGCAAACAAAACAAAAATCTAAGATTTTTGTTTGTTTAATTGATATAAATAAATAGATTAGTTATAAATTTTATTATGTTAAATTATAATAATTATATTATATTATATTATGTTATATTATATTATATTATGAAATAAATAAAATAAGGACAAGTGGATGGTGATGATAATATACAATTGTCAAAATATATGTGTGCGCAATTGTAATATATATTTGTTATTAAATAGATATTTTTTATTATTTAATTGATATTAAATTACAAATTAAATTAAATAGTTGACAAATGTAGGGTGATGATAAAACACATGTGTAATAAATATATGTAAACATTTGTAATATAATTATTTATTTACTTATATTTTAAGCTAAAGATATTTATTAAAATAATTAATATTAAATTAATTTATTATAAATATCATATTATGAATTGAATTAAATTAAAGCCAAGTGTATGGTGATAAAAATATACAAATGTAATATTCCTATATTAGGTTCCTTGAGTCGAACATGGTATAGGGGTGTTACACTTCGGGTGCGAGCTTCATTGATTTTGATTTGGGCCATGATATTAGCACTTCGGGTGTGAGATATATTGATTTGGCTACGGGCTATGATATTAGCACTTTGGGTGCGACATGCATTGAGTTGGTTTTGGGCCATGATATTAGCACTTAGTGTGCGAGACTCCTAAGTATCTGACTTCTATTCCGAATGGTTCAACGGGTATATTGAAGATGTGAATTGGTAAGAAATAGATAAGCATTGGTACAGGTATGTACGGAAAACTATTCGAATAATGAGTTAAAGGAAGTTGAGAGTTTACGATCATTTATGTGGTTAAATTCTATGTTATCTTAGTGATTAATGTTTAAATGCTAGTTATCTTATTTATTTTGAAATGTAAATGAATGGTGATTTTTATTTCTTATTTTCATACGAGCTAGCTATGCTATAAAGCTTACATTGTTTGTTTTTACGTGTTTTATAGTGATTTCTAAGCTTGCTCGAATTTGTAGATCGTCAAAGACTACATCACACTACCAAGCTATAAATTTGGTACTTTTAGGTTTATGTATTGAGTATATGGCATGTATAGGTATTTTGAGTCATTTTGATTATGGGTTGATAATGATTTTGGTCATGTGAAATGGCTTGTAAATGTATATGTTTTGATTTGTAAATATAACCATGAGTGATGGCTCATTTTGGGTTAATTTGGTATGTTTGAATCATGTTTATCTATATGTGATTTTGGTCTAAATGGTATGGAATATTTTGTGTATTGTGTGTATTGAGAAAGGTGGTATAGATTGTGCATGAATTAATCTTGAATTGGTTAGTTAAAATGTCATATTATGCTATGTTTTGATGCCAATTGGGTTGATGTAAGTATATGTAAAATTGGATGGCAAATTGGCTTGGTAAATAGCCTATTTTTGTCCACACGGGTAGAGACACGGGTGTGTGTCTCAGCCGTGTGTGACACACAGTCTTGTTACACAGCTGTGTGTCCCCTGGTGTTGAAATTAAAATCAAGTTAGTATGCTCCACATGGCCTCACACACGGGCATGTGACTTGACCGTGTGGCATAAATCAGTATACCCCACAGGTTTGGCACGGCCTAGTACATGGCCTGGAACACGTGCGTGTATGACCATTTTTAGGGAACACGGGCTAGTCACATAAGCGTGTGTGTTGGCTATATGATCAAAGTCAAAGAGTTTCATGGGGTTGGACACGGGCTGGGACACGGCCACGTGTTCCCTTTTCGAATGTCCACACGGCCTATGACTCGGGCGTGTTTGTTGGCCGTGTGAGACACACGGTCGGGCTACATGGGTGTGTGTCCCTACATGGACGTGTGTCCCCTATTTTTAAGAAAATTTTCTAAGTACTTAAAAAGTTTCCAAAGTTCTCGGTTTAGTCCCGAACCACTCCTAATGTATGTTCGGGCTTCGTAGGCTCGTATTAGGGACGAAATGTTTGGTTGTGAATGAATTGTATATGAGTTGACTAAATGTATGTGAAATGTAAGTTTAAATGTGTTGTAAGTTCGATAATACTCCATAACCTTATTCCGACATTGAATACGGGTGAGGGGTGTTATAGGAAACTCCTTGTCGTATGATGTTTTTTCAGAGGGTTCTAACATACATACAGCAGGATTTGTTTTTTGTTCAGGCAAAGGATTTTTCTGAACCCATATGTTGAGCTTTTTGTACCATGGTTGAGAAAAAGGATTTGATTTTCTTTGAGGAACAGTATTTTGCAGAGTAGGTGGTTTCTGATTTGGGGGAGAAGGTTTGCAAGGTTCTGGAGAAGTTTTTTGTGCTAGTGATGGCAAATTGGCTGAATAATCTACAAGATAGACAAATTTACCATTATCTTCACCAAGTGGTCTGAGGTTTGGATCTCATTCCATCCACCTTCTGTAAAAATCTGACTGAGTGGACTTTTTGTTCTTTTTCTTTCCTGGTTTTGAGGCAAAATGGTCCATGCCATCAATCCATGCACTCATTCTATCATCAGCACATAATTCACATGAACAATTTATATCCCATGGACAATGTCTAGTATTTGTATATTTAAACATATACAAAGGTTTTCCATCAGCAGAAAAACTTTGTATTAAATTTCTTTCTGGACCAAGCTCACAAAGGGAACAACAACATTCAGGGTCCTCATCATAATGATCTACCATTAGACTTCCTATTGGTTGCATCATGAGTTGTATAGGAAAAATAGAAGGACCTTTAGAACTGTGAAGATGACCATGATCAAACTTTATTTCTGTAGTTCCATCTCCCTTGGATGTAATCTGGCTTTTAGTAGATTTGATGGGCTGACTATGTTCATAAAGTTGTTCATAGTTAGTAACTCATTTTTTTGGGAGAATTTTTATAAGTTCCTTCTTGGGAATTTGTCTAAGAACATGAACAAAATGAGGCTGATCATTTGTGTTAACAAAAATGAGCAGAGAATTTCCTGATCCATGTTGTGACAAGTTGAAAGCATGGTCTTGGACTGTATAAAAAATCTAATAGTGCAAAGTTGCAACTATTGCAGATGGTACTTGAGGTGCTCCAATGATCTTTATCTGAACTTTGAGAGCTTCAAGCAGGTTTGGGTCTACTAGTGCCATTTTGAAATTTGGAAAAAGAGTAACCATAATAAGGCCGAAATTTAAGGTGGCTTCAATAGTAGCAATACAAGCATGCTGGTATTCCAAATATCTGGAATCCAACAAAGTAATTTTTGCTACTACATGCTTACCTTTTGTACCATGGTAATTTAGTGCAAGTCAAACTACTCCAAAATGGATATGAGAGTAACCTGCTTGTATTCATTCTCTGGGAAATTTTGGTGGAATTTCAAGAGTAACAAACTGTTCAGAAGAGGAGGTAGAAATAGGATAACTATAAAACCGTGAGGCTTATACTCTTTCACTTGCTTAGAAGAACTAT
Organism: Gossypium longicalyx; assembly: GCA_025698465.1. NCBI lineage: Eukaryota > Viridiplantae > Streptophyta > Magnoliopsida > Malvales > Malvaceae > Gossypium > Gossypium longicalyx. The sequence goes on from CM046995.1 coordinate 54,236,142, forward strand.
GGATCAAAGTCTTTACAGACTTAATAGTAGAAAAAGGGGATTTTTTATAAGCAGCATAAGGATTTACAGTAGGAAGATTTGTAGGTTGAAATTTATCTTCCTCTTTGAGATAGTCTATTTCATACAAAGAAGAAATTTTTTTTGGCAGGCTGAGACTTTAAAGGAATACTAGACATTGAAAGGAAGGTTAAAGAAGTAGAACGTCGTGACAACATATTATCAGGCATAATTGGAAAAACTTCTCTTTAAATCATTCTTCTAAAAAAGAATGAAATTCATGAGTTTTTGAGCAATTGCTAGCTTTGATACCAATATTTGTGAGAATATTAGACGAGATTCAAGAAATAAGAACTTGTAGCAGGTATGCTATGCCAAAAATACAGCAAAGTCTGATCAATGTTATACTTGCAATCAAAAAGGACATTTTTCAAAAGACTGTCCAAAGATTAAGAAGAGAGCAAAAAAGATTGCACAAATGATCCAACAACCAGGAATAAAGATTCAAAAGGAAGATGATATAGAGTCTGTTTGTTCCATTGAAGATGAACCTTCAGATAAGACTATTTGTGCTATTCCTATTCATACTGATGAAATTCTGGATTCAGAATGAGATTACTCAGATGTTCATATGCTACAAGCTCAAGTTCAGAAAGACCATAGCAGCATTGTACCAGTTCCTCATATTCCTGTAAAGATCTATTTAGACAAATATAGCAAATCCATTACTATAATTTCCTTTATAGATACTGGAGCAGCTGAGACAATCATGAATCCAGATGTGTTACCTCCAAACTGGTGGAAGCCACATGTTAGGTATTTTAATTCTACTGCAGATCATCCTTTTGCTACTCACTTGATTAGTAAACCCATCACTATTTAGTTCTTTCTAGGATGTTGTGTTAGAACGACAGTATTGGGTTCAAAACTCCCAGGAAAAGATATTGTAGTAGGTTTTAACCTCTACACAAAAGCCCAACATCTGAGAATTCTTCTTGATGGAGTCCATTTCAAAAATCTTTTTCAACCTTTTGTTTCTATACCCAAACTTTTTTCTATCTAGTCAAAAAAAATCTTCCAGATCATCCAAGATCTAAAAGAAAAAGCATGTGCAGATTCTTATTCAGAATTCCTGCTCAAATGTTTAAATCCTTTATGGAAAATTTTTGAATTTTTTATTACCATTCCATTCAAGAAAAATGAGGACATCAACCCTACAAAAGCCAGCCATATGGGAATGAATCCAAATCATTTGTTGTTAGCAGAATAAGAATGCAAAGAACCTCAAAAACAAGATCTAATTGAGCCATCAAATTCCCAATGGGCATGTGAAACTTTTTATGTGAATAAAAGATCAGAGCAAGTCAGAGGAAAATTGAGACTGGTTATCAATTACCAGCCTTTTAATTACTTCCTTCAAGATGACAAGTTTCCACTGCCAAACAAAAATTCTCTTTTTTTTGGCCTGCGTAAAGCTAGAATATTTTCCAAGTATTCCTAACAGACACTTCTAGTGGAAAGTTATGCCATTTGGGTTGAAAACTGCTCATTCGTTATTTTAAAAGACAATGATAAAGATTTTCCAACCTATTATGGAAAATGCTTTAATCTACATTGATGACATCCTACTTTATAGTCCAAATGAAGAATCTCATATTCATCTTTTAGATGAATTCAAGTCCCTTATTTTCAAATATGGGATAATGCTTTTAGAAAATAATGCAGATAAATAAACCAAAAATTGAATTTCTAGGAATGAAGCTGAAAGATGGACAGTATTCTCCAGGGCCTTATATTTCACAAGAACTTCTTAAGTTTCCAGATGAAACTTGTCTAAAAAACAGGTATAACAATTCTTATGGGTTGTTAATTATCTTAGAGACTTTATCCCTAAGGTTTCTAAGTATATTAACCCTCTAAGAAAGATGCTTAAGAAGGAACCTCCTACATGGTCATCTTCTCAAACAAGAGTCGTACAAAGACTAAAAGAAATGTTACAAGATTTGCCCCCGCTCCAAATTCCTTCTAATAGAAAAAGGATTTTACAGACAGATGCTAGTGATAAATATTGGAGTGCAATATTACTTGAAGAAAAAGAAGGAAAAAGACACCTTTGTTGATTCAAAAGTGGAATATTTTCAGAAGCAGAAATCCGTTATCATTCCACTTTGAAAAAAATTCTAGCAGTTAAAAAGGTATCTCAAAATTTGAATTTCATCTTCTAGGATACCATTTTCTTGTTGAAATGGATATGTCTTCCTTCCCCTAAATGCTCAAGTTCAACCAGAAGATAATTCCACATCCTCAGCTCCTTAGGTAGGCTAAATGGTTATCAAAATTCTCCTTTGATGCTAAACATATCAAAGGAAAGGATAACATTCTTGCTGATTTCCTTTCCAGGCCCAAAAAAGAAATCTTTGCTTACAAAAGAACTTTTTGGCCCAGACCCATAATGATGTATAGGCCAACCTCTTCATCCTCAACCTTCCATACTTTCTATCCTATTACTCCTAACCTTAATCCAGAATTTCCACCAGAAGTTATGAATCTTTTTCAATAAAAAACTTTTCATCAAAAGACTAAATAAATGATGTTTGAGTATCAAATATAGGTCTTTAAAGATTTTGGAGGACTTATCCTCAAACCCTGGGGTGTACATCCAAATTATCCATTCATACATCCAATCAAGTTTGAATTTGGTGAACAACCAAAAAAGCTAAAATGGTTTTTTATGGTACCTTATCCATCTATACCATATTGCCATACAATTCCTTGTCTCTGATCTTCTTTACTATCTAACAAAATCTGTTAGAGGAAATATTGAACTTGAACATCAGAATTTTTTCACCTTTTTAAGTTGGTTTCATGACAAATCAGGAGCTTACATGATAATTATCTTTTACAAACCCTAATACTTCATGCAATATGGAAAATTTTTTATTTTCATTATAGCCTTTGTCGGCTTAACAAGGTTGTCCCATTTGAAATATGGCCTCCTCTAGACATAACTACTCCATGGGATACTTGGCCAGTTCAATATAAACCTTATCATAAAGAAATTTTGAAGGCTATCCAAGAATACTCTGAGAATATTCCAGATCCATCAGAATGGTCTCAAGACTATCCTTGATACTATAGTCAAATCAATCTTAAGAAGATAAGGATCCAAGAAGATAAGTCTAAAGATGATGATATGTGTAAAGATGATCCCAGTGAAAGCTCTCTTGACAATGCAAAATTTCCTCATTCCAATGTCAACAGCTAAAGAACTTTGAGGAATCTTTACTTTTGCTTTTACTTTGATATTTGTGAGAATATTAGACGGGATTCAAGAAATAAGAACTTGTTGTAGGTATGTTATGCCAAAAATACAGACCATTCCTCTCGGTCATTCAAACATGCACTGCCTTTTAGCTATAAATACTTAATTCAAGAAACTTCTGCAATTCTCAATTTTATTGTAACATCCCTTACCCGTACTTGACGCTGAGACAGGGAAAGAGGCATTACCAAACTAGTACTCATAGATTCATGCAAAAAGTCGGGCTATAAAATTTTTCTTTACAACAACTTCATTCATACATACACAAATTGTTCCTAATATGGACCTACGAAGCCCAAAATAGCCATCGAAAAAGGATCGGGACTAAGTCGAGAACTTTTAGAAAAGTTTGAGAAATTTTCCCTAATACTAAACCACACGTCCGTGTGAGACAGGGTACAAGCTCATGTCCTCCAGCCGTGTAACTCTCTGACTATGACGTTAGCACCAATTTAGGGTCACACGGCCACATCACACGCCCGTGTGGCCAGACCGTGTAGTTAATTAAAATTAAATGAATTTTTCATAAAAAGGTGCAAACTTTACACGGCTAGTGTAACACCCCTTACCTGTACCCAAGGCCAGGATAGGATACGAGGCATTACCGAACACACACACAGTCATTCATGCAAAAACCGACTATAAATTTTTTTCTTCAAAATGACTTTATTCTTACATAGACAATTTGTCACTAATACGGGCCTATGAGGCCCAAAGCAACCATTGGAGAAGATTCGGGACTAAATTGAGGACTTTAGAAAAGTTTGGGAAACTTTCCCTAATACAGAGCCACACGCCCGTGTGAGACAGGGGACACCTGTATGCTCTTGACACGCCTGTGTCCTCTAGCCGTGTAACTCTTTGACTATGACGTCAGCACCAATTTAGGGTCACACGAAAGTATTATGTGCCCATGTGGCCAGACCATGTGGTCAATAAAAATTAAATGATTTTTCATAAAAATGATGCAGACTTCACACGACCAGAGTACACGCCCATGTCAGTAGGCCGTGTCTCTCACACGGCCAAGACACACGCCCGTGTGTTTACTACTGAACATACTGACTTACAAAAATAAGGTGCAGGGGACACACGGCCATTCAACACGCCCGTGGGACAGATCGTGTGTCACACACGATCTAGACACATGCCCGTGTGCCTACCTTTGTGGACAATTTGAAGGCTATTTTCCAAACCAATTATCACCCGCAATCATTCATATACTCAAACATATTTCATAGCCTGCAATGTGACCAATTTAGACACTCAAGGATTCAACATCATGGCCCTCTCACATTTCATAAGGTCATCCTATTGCATATTCATTTAGTTACACCATTTAGAAGCATTCCACACCAATTTAATGCATAATTAAATTTGTTACCATAACTTCAAATTATACATTCATGACTATAGTCATTTTAAGCCATTTAGTCAGCCCTTATCTTTTAACATCTAGTCCATACTTTATCATACATTCACCAAACAATAATATATCACATCATCAAGGCATTAACACATGCATGCACGAACAATTAGACATTAAAACCCAATAATCAATTATGAGCCATATCATATGGCTATTACAAAATGAATCATCAACATTATAAGCCTTCACAATTTGGCCAAATAGCATGACACTTATCACAAAATAACCAAGTCCCCTATACATGTCATACTCAAAATAACAATTTCACTATACCCAATATTCCTTTGATAGTGTGATCGAATACTCTGACAGCTTCCGGTCCCCGAGCTAGCTTGGCAGAGCTACAAAGGATGGAAAGTAAAGGGGGTAAGCATTAAAGCTTAGTAAGTCCACATGCAAACAATATGCAATGATAGTAAGCAATTTACATGCAAAAACATAATAACATATACATAAAGATTATTCATCATATAAACCTTTTGACTTACTTATCATAAGTACTCATATACTTTCTAATCACAAATTATTCTTTATCAAGGCATTATTCATAGGTTAAGCGTACATACCTGCACTCATCGTAGTATATCATATAACCATACCTCTTAAACATGCCCTCCTCTGGACTTTCATCATATCCATTGCATTACCATTTGAACACTCGAAACATTATTGGATACGCGAAAAACTTGCACATAAGTGTCACATATACATACGTAGTCAAGGCTACCTCATAACATGTAACACTCGCAATAGAGCTACTCACAGGCTTGCTCATAAAAGCTATCAGTCAAGGTGTAGCTACACGGGCTGCTCATACAAGCTCTCAGGTATTTGACCAACTCAAGGATTACCTAGCCATCAGTAGGACACACAAGACCATTGCCTGGAACCCAATTACATGTATCGCATCCATAATGAACTCAGACCAACTCAACAAGCTCGGATGCTCGCATCCATAAAATTACCTTTTTACCCCTTTCTTTTCACTTATTTACGATTTAGTCCTTAGGCTCATAAAATGAAATGCATGCATTTTCTTGGTTATCCAAGCCTAGTCAAACCTTTACTATTCTCATATCAGCCCATATTTTCCTTTATTTCACATTTTTACTACCCACTTTTATACTTTTATAAACAAGTCCCACTTTTAGGAGTTTTCACTAAAAATCACCTAGTAAAAGATGTTTATCATGCATCAAACATTCATATTCCTCCATTAATCATCAAAATACATGCATGTTACACATGGGTCAAATTTCATACATGAACTCTAGCTCAAAATATAGCCAGAAATGGGTAGATCATGCTTCAAAGACTTCAAAAATACAAAGAACATTAAAAACGGCGCTAGGGAGTACTTACAATCAAGCTTGGAAATGTTGAACAAAACCCTTGCTATGGCTTTTGAGAAATTCGGCTAGCACTTGGAGAAGATGGACACATTTTTGCTTTGATTTTTCCCTTTTTATTCTTTTAATTACCAAATAACCAAAATGCCCTTAGGGTTTTTCTTTCAAAATTTTCCTATGCATGTCCATTTTTGTCCAAAATTATAAAAATTGATCAAATTGCTAATTAGGACCCTCTAATTCATAATCTAAAGCAATTTAATGCTTAAAGCTTCTAGAATGCAAGTTTTGTATCTTATTCAATTTGGTCCTTAAAGTTCAATTAGACATTTTATGCATAGAATTTCTTTATGAAACTTTCAGATAAGCATGCATTCATATTATAGACCTCATAAAAATCATATAATAATTATTTCCATCTCGGATTTGTGGTCTCGAAACCACTGTTTTGACTAGGCCCTAATTCAGGATGTTACAACTCTCCCCCTTTAGGGATTTTCATCCTCGAAAATCTTATCGGTAAAAAGGTTTGGGTACTGTTTCCTCATAGCCTCCTTGTAGCCTCTTCAACCCCATGTATTTGCCATAAAACTTTCACAAGAGCAACACTTTTGTTTCTCAATTACTTGACTTCCTGAGCCCAGATTTTATCCGGTTCCTCACCATAAGTCATATCCGATCTGATTTTAACCTCAGTCGGTGCAATCACATGAGAAGGATCGGATCTATATCGGCGCAACATGGATACATGAAATACATCGTGAATATTTTCTAACTCAGTCGAGAAAGCCAATCGATAAGCCACAGGCCCTATCCTTTCGGTAATCTCATACGGTCCTATAAAATGAGGACTCAACTTGCCTTTTCTATCAAATCTCAAAACATTTTTCCATGGAGACACTTTCAAGAATACTTTATCACCGACTTGATACTCAATTTCCTTTCTTTTCAAATTCACGTACGACTTTTGTATATCCGGTGCCACTTTTAAACAATCACGAATTACTTTCACCTTTTTTTCGGTTTCCTTAACTAAATCGATTCCATGAATCTTATTCTCCTTAACCTCAGTCGAATATAACGGTGTACGACATTTACGTCCATACAATACCTCATAAGGCACCATCTTGAAGCTCAACTGATAACTATTGTTGTAAGCAAGTTCAACCAAAGGTAAGTACTTTTTCCAACTACCTTGGAATTCAAGAACACAACATCTGAGCATATCTTCCAGTGTCTGAATTACTCTCTTGGATTATTCATCAATCTATGGATGAAAAGTGGTACTAAAGTTCAGCTTTGTACCCAAAGCATCTTGCAACTTCTTCTGAAATCGCAAAGTAAACCTTGGATCCCTATCTGAAATAATCGATAAAGGTACTCCATGAAGCCTCACAATCTCAGAAATATACAATTCGGCTAGCTTATCAAGTAAATAATTAATGCGTACCGGTATAAAATGAGCCGATTTATTCAACCTATCAACCACAACCCATTCGGCATCTTTCTTTCTTGGTGTCAACGGCAAGCCTATCACAAAGTCCATAGTAATTCGATCCCATTCCCATTCAGAAACTAAAATAGGCTGAAGTAAACCTGAAAGTACTTGGTGTTCGACCTTTACTAGCTAACAAATCAAGCACATCAATACAAACTCGGATATATCTCTTTTCATACCATTCCACTAAGACATTTTCTTTAAATCGTTGTACATTTTCATGCTACCTGGATGAACTGACATACCTCCGTTATGACCTTATTCAAAATATTCTGAATCAACTCAGCATTCTTCGGAACACAAATCCGTCCATGGAACTTTAGACAACAATCAGAATCTCTCTGAAAATCTAATTCACTGTTCGACTCACATTGAGCTTTCTTAGCTTGTAACCCCTTATTAGCTTTCTGAGCATCATAAATTTGTTGAAGAAAGGTTGATCTAGCTCTTAACTCTGCTAGAATTGCACCATCATGAGATAGGGTTAGCCGTGCATTCATAGCTCGTAAAGCAAATAAAGACTTTCTGCTCAAGGAATCGGCAACCACATTTGCCTTACCGGTATGGTAATCAATCACAAGCTCATAATCTTTTAACAATTCAAGCCATCTTCGTTGCCTCAAATTTAAGTCCTTTTGAGTCATCAGATACTTAAGACTTTTATGGTCTGTATAGACATGGCATTTCTCCCCGAATAGGTAATGTCGCAAAATCTTCAAAGCAAATACAATGGCAGCCAATTCTAGATCATGCGTAGGACAGTTTTTCTCATGGGGCTTCAGTTGCCTAGAAGTATAAGCTACTACCTTGCCTTCTTGCATAAGCACACAACCTAGTCCACTCAAGGATGCATCACTGTAAATCACAAATTCTTTCTCGGATTCTGCTTGTACTAACACTGGTGCCTCGGTCAATAACATTTTCAACTTCTCAAAGCTCTGCTGACATTTTTCTAACCATTCAAACTTGACATCTTTTTGAAGTTGTCTCATCATAGGAGTGGCTATCATAGAGAATCCTTTCACAAGCTGTTTATAGTATCTAGCCAAACCCAAAAAGCTTCTAACTTCAGTTACATTCCTTGGCAGCTTCCACTCAACAATAGCAGAAATCTTACTGGGATTAACTCGTATACCATCTCCTGAAACAATGTGGCCTAAAAAATTTGACCTCTCAAAGCCAGAACTCGCTTTTACTAAACTTAGCATACAACTGTTTGTCCCTCAAAGTCTGGAAAATAGTTCTCAAGTGTTCGACATGCTCTGCCTTATCTCAAGAATAAATTAGAATATCATCGATAAACACCACAACAAACTTATCCAAATATGGCCGAAAAATTTAGTTTATTAAATTCATAAACACTGTAGGAGTATTCGTTAATTCAAATGGCATAACAAGAAACTCGTAGTGGCCATATCTCGTTCTAAAGGCAGTCTTAGGCACATCAGACTCTTTGACTCGTAATTGGTAGTATTCAGACCTCTAGTCTATCTTAAAGAACCATGTCACTCCTTTCAACTGGTCAAACAAGTCATCAATCCTTGGAAGAGGATACTTGTTTTTTATTGTCACCTTATTGAGCTACCAGTAGTTAATGCATAATCTCATGGAATCGTCCTTCTTTTTCACGAATAACACGGGAGCACCACACGGCAAAAAGCTTGGTCTCATAAATTCAACTTCTCTGATTGGAGGCAAACATGGCAATTCCTCTAGGAATACTTCTGCATACTCACACACAACTGGCACCAATTTGATTTTCAATCCAGATTCCTTTGTATTCAATACGTATGCCAAATAAGCTTCATACCTTTTTCTCATACATTTGTGAGCAATCATCGAAGAAATTACAATTGGTAACTTATCTGACTCGTCTGTTTCAACCCAGAGAATCTCACCATTATCACACTTCAATTCAATAACTTTCTGTCTACAATTCACTATTGCATCATGTAGAGTCAACCAATCCATACCTAGTATAACATCAAATTCATCAAACGGCAACAACATCAAGTTGGCTAGAAAACAATGACCTCTAATCATCAAAGGGCATCTCTTACATACTTTATCAGCTATCACATGCTTTCATAATGGATTTGACACTTTAACCATAAATTCGGTAGACTCAACAAGTATATTCATACTAGTTACCAATTTCATACACACATACGAATGAGTGGAACCAAGGTCTATCAAAGCAATAACAGTAGTATCATAAAGAGAAAAATTACAAGTGATCACATCAGGAGAAGTTGTATCTTCACGCGCGTGTATGGCGTAGGCTTTGGTTGGAGCTCTAGCTTCATACCTCATCGTTGTATCTCGTGTTACATTCTTACTACTTGACCCATTCCTGGCATTTCTCGAGGGTCTTCCCCTAGAAGCTGTGCCACTCGGCCTTGAGTTTTGGAATCTTTCTTTCCCTACCATTTCGGGGCAATCTTTAATATAGTGGTCTTGAGAACCACACTTAAAACAAGATACCTCACTCACCCTACAGGTGGAAAAATGACATCTACCACATTATTAGCATTCGAGTTTGGAATGTTTAGCATTACCCACACTTGCCACAGATGTAGCCTGAGATCTAAAGCCCAAATTTTGCTTTCTACAGTTCTCGTATGAATGTCCAGCTAACACATGTGAACGAGAGTACAGCTCTCTAGATTTCTTTGACTAAGATGGAAATGACTTACTCATATACCTCTTTCTTGTATCTTTTGCGTCAGACTCGGCTTTCCTCTTTTCTTTGATCAACTCCTCGGCTTTACAAGCCCATTCAACGAGTACCACAAATTCCTTCAACTCAAGAATGCCCACTAACGTCTTAATATTCGCATTAAGTCCATCTTCAAATCTTCTACATATCTTAGCCTCAGAAGATACACATTCCCGAGCGTACTTACTGAGTCAGATGAATTCCCTCTCGTACTCATTAACTGTCATACGACCCTGTTTCAAATCTAGAAATTCCTTGCGCTTCTGATAAATTAACCATTCGTTAATGTATTTCTTTCAGAATTCCTCTTGAAAGAATTCCCAAGTAACCCTCTCCGGTGGTACCACAAATATCAACGTTCTCCACCAGTGATATGTCGCAACTCTCAACAAAGATATGACACATTTTAGGCACTCTTCGGGAGTACAGAATAGTTCATCAAATACCCACACCGAGTTCTCTAACCAGAACTCTGCTTTCTCAGGGTCGTCATTAGCATTTGCCCTAAATTCCTCAGCACATTGCTTTCAAATTTTATCAACTGGTGTTCTAGAGAATCTCATAAAATCTATTCCTTGAGGCATCACGGGTGTGGGTTGAGGATTTAGGGGAGGTGGGGGAGGTTAGGCATTCGGGTTCGTTCAAACGAACTTCGTGTACCATGCATTCATCATGTGGAGAAAGGCCTCTCTGCCTCCTTCTCCTCTACTAACAGTTTCGAGTCTACTCTCGGATGGTACTGCTCCTTCAGCCGAAATAGGCACGTTACTTTCTACATCATCCGCCACTGCTCTGTCGGGATCCGTTTGTTTTATGTAAAAATATTTTAATATTGTCAGGAGTTGTCACACTATCATTATATATATACGTATGACATGTATAGCTAGACTCGAATACGCTAGGTTAATCCAAGAATCGACTAAACCATAGCTCTAATACCATTAAATGTAACATCATTTACCTGTACCTGAGGCCGGGATAGGATACGAGGTAGTACCGAACACATACACAGTCATTCATGCAAAAATTGACTATAATTTTTTTCTTTAAAATGACTTCATTCATATAAACACAATTTGTCCATAATACGAGCCTACGAGGCCCAAAACAACCATCGGAGAAGATTCGGGACTAAATTGAGGACTTTAGAAAAGTCTGGGAAACTTTCCCTAATACAGAGTCACACGCCTGTGTAAGACAGGGGACACGCCTGTATGCTCTAAACACGTCCGTGTCCTCTGGCCGTGTAACTCTCTGACTATGATGTCAACACCAATTTAGGGTCACACGGCCTTATCATATGCCCATGTGGTTAATAAAAATTAAATGATTTTTCATAAAAAATTTGTAGACTTCACGCGGCCAGAGTACACGCCTATGCGAGTAGGCCGTGTCTCTCACATGGCCAAGACACACTCCCGTGTCTTAGCCTATGTGTTTACTACTGGAAATACTAACTTACAAAATAGGGTGCAGGGGACACACGACCATTCAACACGCCCGTAGGACAGACCGTGTGTCACACACGACCTAGACACATGCCCATGTGCCTACCCGTGTGAACAATTTGAAGGCTATTTTCCAAGCCAATTGTCACCCTCGATCATTCATATGCTCAAACATATTTCATAGCATGTAATCTTACCAATTTAGACACTCAAGGATTCAACATCACGGCACTCTCACGTCTTCATAATGTCATCCCATTGTATATTCATTTAGTTACACCATTTAGAAACATTCCATACCAATTTCATGCATAATTAAATTTGTTACCATAACTTCAAATTATACATTCATGACTATAGTCATCTTAAGCCATTTAGTCATCCATTATCTTATAACATCTAGTCCATACTTTATCATACTTTCACCAAGCAATAACATATCACATCATCAAGGAATTAACACATGCATGCATAAACAGTTAGACATTACAACCTAATAATCAATTATGAGCCATATCACATGGCTATTACAAAATGAATCATCAACATTATAGGCCTTCACTATTTGGCCAAATAGCATGACACTTATCACAAAATAACCAAGTCCCCTATACATGCCATACTCAAAATAACAATTTCACTATACCCAATATTACTTTGATAGTGTGATCGAATATGCCAACAGCTTCCGGTCCCCGAGCTAGCTTGGTGGAACTACAAAGGATGGAAAGTAAAGGGGGTAAGCATTAAAGCTTAGTAAGTCCACATGCAAACAATTTGTAATGATAGTAAGCAATTAACATGCAAAGACATAATAATATATACATAAAGATTATTCATCATATAAACATTTTGACTTACTTATCATAAGTACACATATACTTTCTCATCACAAATTATTCTTTATCAAGGCATTATTCATAGGTTAAGCGTACATACTTGTACTCATCATAGTATATCATATAATCATACCTCTTTAACATGCCCTCCTCGGGACTTTTATCATATCCATTACATTACCCGTTGAACACTCGGAATACTATTGGATACACGAAAAACTTGCATATCAGTGCCACATATACATACGTAGCCAAGGCTACCACATAACATGTAACGCTCGGAATAGAGCTACTCACGGGCTTGCTCATAAAAGCTATTGGTCAAGGTGTAGCTGCACAGGCTGCTCACACAAGCTGTCAGGTATTCGACCAACTCAAGGATTACCTAGCCACCGGTTGGACACATAAGACCATTGACTAGAACCCAATTACATGTATCGCATCTATAATAAACTCGGACCAACTCAACAAGCTCGGATGCTCGTATCCATAATGAACTCGGACTAACACAACGAGCTCGGATGCCTCATACATATCAAGAACCCAGTCCAACTCAACGAGTTTGAAATTTATGTCACTTGTATCCTAGACTATTCCTAAGGTTCAAATGGGAATTTCCTCACTTGCACAAGGCATACATTGTCGCACTGGCTCGTGATGTCATGGATAACGACCAATATTATTAATACTTACAACGTTACCATTAGGCAGAGCATACATTATAAGCAATAAAATAATTATCACATAATGATAACAAAACATAACATACCACATTGTCACATTATTTACACATGTACTTACCTCGGTACACAAATGATGGTAATCGAGCCTAATCGTCGTATACTTTATTCTTCCCTCGATCAAGGCCCGATTCACGTTTTTCTTGATTTAGAATGCCAAATTTAACTTTTTTATTAATCACATTACTAAAATCGATCCATAATTCATACTTTGGTAAAATTACCTTTTTACCCCTATCTTTCCACTTATTTACGATTTAGTCTCTAGGCTCATAAAATGAAATGCATGCATTTTCTTGGTTACCCAAGCTTGGCCGAACCTTTACTATGCTCATATCAGCCCATATTTTCCTCTATTTCACATTTTTAATACCCATTTTTACAAACAAGTCCCCCTTTTAGGTGTTTTCACTAAAAATCACCTAGTAAAAGATGTTTATCATGCATCAAACATTCATATTCCTCCATTAATCAACAAAATACATACATGTTACACATAGGTCAAATTTCATACATAAAACCTAGATCAAAATATAGCTAGAAATGGGTAAATCATGCTTCAAAGACTTCAAAAATACAAAGAACATTAAAAACGGGGCTAAGGAGCACTTACAATCAAGCTTGAAAATGTTGAACAAAACCCTTGCTATGGCTATTGAGAACTTCGGCTAGCACTTGGAGAAGATGGACACATTTTTGCTTTGATTTTCCCTTTTTATTCTTTTAATTACCAAATGACCAAAATGCTCTTAGGGTTTTTCTTTCAAATTTTTCCTATGCAAGTCCATTTTTGTCCAAAATTATAGAAATAGGTCATTGCTAATTAGGACCCTCTAATTTATAATCTAAAGCAATTTCATGCTTAAAGTTTCTAGAATGCAAGTTTTGCATCTTATTCAATTTGGTCCTTAAAGTTCAATTAGAAATTTTATGCATAAAATTTCTTCATGAAACTTTCACATAAGCATGCATTCATATTATAGACCTCATAAAAATCATATAATAATTATTTCTATCTCAAATTTGTGGTCTCGAAACCACTATTTTGACTAGGTCCTAATTCGGGATGTTACAGCCAGAGTACAAGGCCAAGACACACTCTCGTATCGTAGCTCGTGTGTTTACTACTGAGCATACTGACTTGCAAAAATAGGGTGCAGGTGAAACACGGCCATTCCACACGCCGTGGGACAAACCGTGTGTCGCACACGGTCTAGACACATGCTCGTGTGCCTACCTGTGTGGACAATTTGAAGGCTATTTTCCATGCCAATTGCCACCCTTAATCACTCATGTCCTTAAGCATATTTCATAGCATGCAACATGACATACTTAGGCACTCAATATTCAACACCATAGCACTTTCACATCTTTATAATATTATCCTATTGCACATTTCCTTAATCACACCATTTGGGAGCATTTTATACAAACTTCATGCAAATCAAATTAATTATCAAAATTTTAAGTTGCACATTTATAACTATTGCCATCATAGGTTATTAAACCATTCTTTATCTCTTAATATTTAATCCATGCATCTTCATACATCCACCAAGCAACCATATCATCAAGAAAATATCTCATCATATATCCATCACACAACCACATAGAACATCGTTAAGGCGTCAACACATGCATGCATAAACAATTAGATATTACAACCTAAGAATCAATCATGAGCCATATCACATGGCTATTACAAAATGAATCATCAACATCATAGGCCTTCACAATTTGGCCAAATAGCATGACACAAACCACAAAATGACCAAGTCCCCTATACAAGCCATACATAAAATAACAAATTCACTATACCCAATGTTCTTTTGATAGTGTGATCGAATGCTCCGACAACTTTCGATCCCTGAGCTAGCTTGGCGGAACTACAAAGGATGGAAAATAGAGAGGAGTAAGTATTTAAGCTTAGTAAGTCCACATGCAAATAATATGCAATATTAGTAAACCATAATCATGCAAGTCATATTAGCATAACCACCAAGATTATTCATCATTCAAGAATTCTAGCTCATTTATCAAGTATTCATATATATATATGAATATACTTTCTCGTCACATATCACCCTTTAACAAGGCATCACTCATGAGTATAACGTACATACCCGTACATATTCGTAGCATATCAAATAACTTTACCTTCATTACCATGCCCATCTTGGGGCTTTCATCACATCATTCATTATAATACCCGTTGAACACTCTGAATACTATTGGATACATGAAAACTTGCACATCAGTGCCGCATAAACATACGTAACTGAAGCTACCTCATATCATGCAACGCTTACAATGAAGCTACTCACGACTTGCTCGTATAAGCTATTGATGAAGGTGTAACTACATGGGCTGCTCACGAAAGCTGTTAGGTATCCGACTACTCAAGGATTACTTAGCCACCGGTAAGACACACAAGACCATTGCCCGAAACTCAATCACATGTATCGCATCCATTATGAACTCAGACCACTCAATGAGCTCGGATGCCACATATATGATGAACCCAGACCACTCAACGAGTTCAGACTTCTTAAATCCTAGTGACATGTCACTTGTATCCTACACTATTCCTAAGGTTCAAACGGGGTTTTTCTCATTTGCTCATTGCACCTATATTGCACTTGCTCGTGACATCGTGGATAGCGACCATAATATCATTCAAGCTTACAATAGTACCATTAGACATAGCATACATAATAAGAAAAAATAGTTATCACATAATGTTAACACCATATAACATACCACATTGTCACATTATTTACACATGTACTTACCTCGGTATAAAAATGATGGTAATCGAGTCTAATTATTGTATACTTTATTCTTCCCTCGATCAAGACCCGATTCACGTTTTTCTTGATCTATAATGCCAAATTTAACTTGTTAATTAATCACATTATGAAAATCGATCCATAATTCATGCTTTGGTAAAATTACCTTTTTACCCCTATCTTTCCATTTATTTACAATTTAGTCCTTAGGCTCGTAAAATGAAATGCATGCATTTTCTTGGTTACCCAAGCCTAGCCAAACCTTTACTATGCTCATATCAGCTTATATTTTCCTTTATTTCACATCATTACTACCCACTTTTACACTTTTACAAATAAGTCCCCCTTTTAGGTGCTTTCACTAAAAATCACCTAGTAAAAGATGTTTATCATGCATCAAACATTCATATTCCTCCATTAATCAACAAAATACATGCATGTTACACATGGGTCAAATTTCATACATGAACCCTAGCTCAAAATATAGCTAGAAATGGTAGATCATGCTTCATAGACTTCAAAAATACAAAGAACATTAAAAAGGGGCTAGGGAGCACTTACAATCAAGCTTGGAAATGTTGAACAAAACCCTAGCTATGGCTATTGAGAAATTCAGCTAGCACTTGGAGAAGATGGACACATTTTTGCTTTGATTTTTCCCTTTTTATTCTTTTAGTTACCAAATGACCAAAATGCCCTTAGGGTTTTTCTTTCAAATTTTTCCTATGCATGTCTATTTTTGTCCAAAATTATAGAAATTGGTCAAATTTCTTATTAGGACCCTCTAATTCATAATCTAAATTAATTTCATGCTTAAAGCTTCTAGAATGTAAGTTTTGCATCTTATTCAATTTGGTCACTAAAGTTCAATTAGACATTTTATGCATAGAATTTCTTCATGAAACTTTCACATAAGCATGAATTCATATCATAAACATCATAAGAATCATTTATTAATTATTTGTATCTCGAATTTGTGGTCTTAAAACCACTATTCTGACTAGGCCCTAATTCGGGATGTTACAAATATTGACATCTTTTGATCAGAATTTTAATATTTCTGATGTGAAAGATCCATATATGGTGTAATGCCCCAAAATTTATGTTGTTGATTCTGTTAGAATATGACACAAGTGTGTATCTGCTTCAGTGGCTAACTGTTCGGGGTGTGTGTGTGAGGTCCCAAGTTCAAGCCTTGCATTTGGCTAATTTTGATGTTTTTTCTGAATAAAGCCTTCACCTTGTTCTTTAGGCTTATATTTAAGCGGTGGTAAAATTATATCAGAATGGGCCTACTAGTCTGGTGGATAAGTAGTGTGTTGTTTAGCTGTAGATTTTGTGCTCGAATCTTTACAGGAGCCTAGGATTATATTTTTTGCTTGTATGAACGAGAGAGTTTTGGTCAAATAGAAATTTTGAAGAAGTTGAGTAGTGAGAGGAGTGGGAGGAAAATTAGGGATTGGTATCATCTTTTTGTGAGTTTTTCCCAAAATTCCAGTTTCTCCAAAAGTTTCTAACGTCCCCTTCTTTTCTCCTCTTTTCTCTTCTCTACTACATTTTTGTTTCTTCTTTTTCGTTCAGTATACTTTTTACAATCCTTCCAATTCAGCGTTTCCATCTGTTGTTGCATGGTTTCGATAAGTTGATTAAGTACGTTTTTGTTTTGGGTTAACGAATATGTTGTTAATGGGGGGCTTGTTTTGATATGTAGGAGGGAGTTAAGGGACCGTAGTCAGTGAGTCGCTATTTTGGTGTACGAAATCGCTGTTCTTGCTCGAAGGTAAGAGCTTCGTTAGACTTTAGGAAGTGTTTCTTCCGAATTTAGTTGATTGAGGAATCGAAATAAGTGTTAATTGTGTGTCATTTTGGTCCATTTTTAGGTTCTAGAGGCTTAGGAGTGTTAACGCATCAGAAACGATACAGGTGTGTACCCGAAAACACAAGAAACGAGAATTGACGGAAGTAAAAAAATGATTCTATTGACGCTAGATGGGCATGTGGTCGCCCGTATGGTAGGCCGTGTGGCAGTACACAAGTATGTGGTCGACGAGCCAAGCTGTGCGCGTAAGACATAGGCACATGACACGGCCGTGTAATGGCCGACGAGGCCATGTGCGAGACACGGGCTCAACCAATTGGGCCGTGTGGGCCAGACAGGTGTGTGGGATTCTAGGCCAGGCCGTGTGATCCACATCGTCATGGCCAATTTGGGCCTTGTGGGCCACACAGGCATGTGAGCCCATTTTTTTGGAAAACTCTATAAGGTTACACGGGTCACCCAAGTCGATTTTGACCTATCATAGGGTCGGTAGGCATTACTTAGACCCTAATTTTGTGGTATGATTATGTGATGTATAAATTGAGCATGTGATATTTAGCATGTAAATCGGTACTGTTCGAATGATATTGTAAACTACATTTTTACATGCCATCATTGTATGTTGCATTGCATTGGGGTTGGGTTGTTGTTATATTGAAGGAAGTGTCTAAAAGGCTTTAATCCTGTTATTTGGTAGCTCAGCTGCTTTATTCTATTTATGTGCCGCATTTCGGTACAGTATGGTGTGTAGGGATGGGTGGATTGATTATATCCCCACATGGTGTGTAGGGTTTGACGAAGATGGTGTGTAGAGGCTGGTGGGTTGGATACTGATATTCTGATCTACTTTCTATATCTAATTGGGCTAAGGCCCTAACTGATTCTGTAAAGGGCTTCGGCTCGAACTATTTATTTATGATATCTGATATGTATCATGTTATGTATTTTCTGTGAGGATTACACATTGAGTTTGCGCTTTCCTGTTTGATCTATTCAGGTAATCCCCAGTAGTAGATAGATCAGTGCAGCGGAAGACTCGATGTGATCACTGCTTCTACCTCGCGATAAACTTACGGTTTTATGCTTATTACGATTTTAATTTCTTATTTGGGGAGATTTTGTTGTAAATATGGTCATTACGGGTTTCTAATTTTTAATTTGGGATTTTTGAACTGTTTTGTTTGATTTATAAACTGCAATGCAACAAAGTACAGTTTCTAAAACAAACTAAGGTTTTCTGTAAATGAAATCAGTTTTGAAAATTATAGGGTTTCAAAAGCTTCCGCGTAAAAGAAATGATTTAAAGTAAATCAATTAATACATGTTTCCCGAACTAAGTATGATAATAACAGGTGTGGTTTTAAGGTATTATTGCGTTTTCAAAACACTGCCATGTGACATCATCAGATTCGGCCATAATGTCCAGGACGGGTTTGGGGTGTTACATACGGCAAGCTTAGAGCATACTCTATTAGAATTCTATAATTTATCTCATCAATTCTTCCCTTTAGAAAGCCATAGGTAAAACACATTTATATTATATTTGATAGAAAACTCGACGATCTTACAAGATAGGAACATCCTCTTTTATAGATGAAGGAGATGGGAAAAACCAAAATAGCTATAGTGAAAATTCATTATTTTAAAAGCAAAAGCAGAAATAAAGGATATACTCTTTCACTTGCTTAAAAGAACTATGGATAAAAGTATTTATAGACTTAATAGGAGAAAAAGGGGATTTTTTTTATAAGCAGCATACGGATTTACAGTAGGAAGATTTGTAGGTTGAACTTTATCTTCATCTTTGAGATAGTCTATTTCATACAAACAAGAAATAATTGTTTTGGTCGTGACAGCATTAAAAGGTAGGTTGAAGAAGTAGAAGGTCGTGACAGCATATTATTAGACATAATGGTTTTGGTGCACATGCAAAAATAAGTGCTACAAAAGCTACTCTCAACTGGTAGATTGAAAATGCTTTGGCTTAAAATCATGCTTTAAAAAGAATTGATTCAAAAATCTCAGTTGTGGAATCCAAAGTTGATGACAATACAAAGATGGTGAAAGATCTTATTAATCTATTGCAAAAAAAGGTGTAACAGCCCAGTTTTGACCCTAGTTAGAACAGTGGTTTCGAGACCATAAATTCGAGTCAAAAAAATATTTTAATATTATTTTCTGTACTTATAATATGTGAATTATTTGTGTGAAAGTTTCATATAAAAATTTTATCGTTTGCATGTTCGATTTGTGAAAAACGACTAAATCGCATAACGAATAAAAGTTGAATTCTATTGAGTGAATGTATTTATTCGCAATGATTTATTAATATGAGAGTACTTGTATGTCAATTAGCCCATTATTGAAATAGTGGAACTTGTTGGCTTGGTATTTTTGAATTATTAAAGTTCATTAAGGGTAAAAATGGTAAAATGTTTATTAATGTATGTTAAATAAAACAAAATGAATTTTATTTTCATTCTTTCACCATATTGCCAAAAATAAAAAATAAAAGAAAGCTTTTTCATTCAACTAGGGTTTGACTATTATTCATCTTAATTAAGGTATGATTTTTGATCAGTTTTTGATAATTTCTACTTTTTTTGTAATCATTGCTTAGTAATCTATCAAGCCCATGCCCCAATTTCTGATTTTTTTGATGATTTTGAGTTATGTCATTATTGATAATGTGAGTTTTATGAAGTTTGATGGTAGTAAATGAAAAATATGTGTTAGATTACTAAGTTTTGTCTTTGAATTTTTGATGAATTTGAGTAATTTGAACTAAATTGTAAAAAGGAGATCTTGATGGACTAAAATGTAAAAAAAATAATATATATGGGCTTATATGAAGTGTAGGAATATTCGGCCAACCATTGATTGAATTGAATTATTCATATTTTGTGATTTTGTAAAATATGGACTAAATTGCGAAAAATGTGAAATGTCAAGGGCAAAAGTGTAATTAGCTCATTTATGTGTTTTTAGATGAATTTGACTGAATATATGATTGAATAATTTGAATTTGTATTGAATTAGATCAAGAAATGAGAAAATTAGATTTGGATCGGGGAAAGTAAAAAATTATCAAATAGTCATTCTAGTCCGTTCGTGTTAGTATGAGGTAAGTTCATAAGTAAATAAATGTGTTTTACATAGGATCCTATATGTGTTTTCGTGTAAGACCACATCTGGGACGTTGGCATCGACTTATGATTTACATGTAAGACCACGTCTGGGACATTGGCATCGTATTTGATTTCGTGTAAGACCCTATCGGGTACAGTGGCATCGATATTTGATTACATGTAAGACCACGTCTGGGACATTGGCATTGTACGAGCTTTCTAGCTATCCGAGTATCCTTATTGACTTTGAACGGTTCAACGGGCATTCCGAGAAATAAATGAGTATATGAATGTGCATCTAAATCAGGTATATTGCAATGTATATGATATTAAGCAATGAAAGTGAAAACGATTATGATCAATTAATATATGATCTATGTGAAAATAAGATGTGGATACTGGCAAGTGAACTATGTTCAATAAATTATATGAGAAATGTGGAATTGTAATTATGTTTTGCCATATATAATTCTGGTACATGTGATTTGTATATGAAATTTTGATATGAAATGTGAGTATGATTCAAATGATGATATGTGAAATATATGACAATGAACAATGTGTTATATGTGCTCGTTATATAAAATTATGGTCCTATGCTTCGGACATGAGAATTATGAAAAAAAAAGGAACATGGTTTGGATGTGTGATTTGTTATGGTTATTCGGGTTTTGAAATGCATAAAAAGAAATTGATATTTTTCTATGTATGAAATGTAATAAATGGCCATGTTTCGGTTGGTTATGTAATGAAATTGTGCAAGTTTAATTTATATGAATGATGCAATGGTCGTTATTTGAAATTGAAAGCATGGTTTATATGTTCACCAGTGAATAAGCCTAATGAAGTTATTTAATGTGGTGATGTTGGATTTTATAAGATAAGTGATTGAATATGTGTATGAAGCTAACTAAATTTGGCTTATTTAAGTTAAATTATATTCATGATCTTCTGAAGATTTATTTGCTTATGGCTTACTAAGTTCTCGAAGCTTATTCTGTCTGTTTTTACTATGTTTATAGATTTACAGAGAACTGCTCGGGTTGAAGTCATGGAGACGTCATCACACTATCCGGTTATCATTCCAGTAAATAATGTTTTGGGATTTGGTTATGTGGCATGTATAGGCTAGAAGTATATGAATATGTTTGGAGATGTAAATATATGTTTTGCTAAGTGATATGGCTTGATAATGGTTGTGAATATGGTTTGGTTTTGTTATGGTTTATATGATGAGAAAATTGTATGATTTGATACATATGAATGACTAAATGAAATGGTCAATTTGGTATGTGCTTAACTGTTAAATTTGGTATAAGTTTGGCATGAATATGGATAAGAAATTGTGATGTTGGTAATGTATGATTGAATGAATTTGGCTTATGATTTTAGTATGTTTTGGGATAGATATTGAACATGAAATAGATTGATGATTACATGACTTGAATGGTGTATGTTTTGAGATTAAAATTGGTTGAAAATGTGGTATATTGATGCTTGAATGATGCTTGTAGGAAGGACTCAATTAGTGTGGCATTTTGGCCTTGTAAATGGCCTATTTTGTGCCTGCCCGTGTCTCTGCCATGTTGCTCGAGGGCCATTTCGAAATGAGCTTGGGCAGACCACACGGTCGCACACACACGGACGTGTGCCATGTAACACCCCTCGCCCGTATCCAACGCCTGTAAGTAAGTATTATTATTCGAGGGAAATGATTATAGTTTTGAATGATCTGAATAAGAAACTTTCGCATGCTTATGAATGATGAATACGTGATTGATCTTATCAAAAGATGATTATATGTTAGCTGGATTAGAAGTTTAAATTGATGCTTACTAAGTGAATTAGTGAAACTTAGAAATGTGTTATCAAATTATAAGTTAAAAAGGGGTTCATCAAAAATGGATTTCTAATTCAGAACTTCAGATGTGGAATTGATGATTGTTTGTTACTTTGAGATAGTGTGTATATCAAGAAGCTCTAAGATTGTATAACCATTGTTGCATGAAGCTCACAGTGTCAGTTAGACTGTTTATATAGGAGTAACAAGATGCTTGATACTCTAAGAAATTGGTATTAATAAATGAGTATAAAGCGTAATATTTCTGACCTTGCGTTTAAATGTCTGAGCTATCAACAAGTTAAAGTTAATTATTAAGTGTCTTCAAGACTATTTCAGCATGTTTTGATATCTGAGTAATGATGAAATAGAATATTTTGATGAATTTTGTATCGGGATTATCTCTTATCATTGAAAAAGATAGATGTTATCTGAATTACTGTTAACTGTCTGAATAAGTCTTTTCGTATGCATAGATTTCTTCTGATAAATCAGCTGAGTTATTCGTTTTAGAGACTTTTAGTTTGCACATGGTGCCATTCATCATTGTTTCAGATTAAAATCTAAAATTCATATGGTAATTCTGGGAGAAATTATAGTAAGCTGTGAGTACGTGGTTGTTTTGAAAATTCTCAAAATATTTATTTCTCACTGTGTTTTAGAGTTTCAAAGCAACTAAAAAAGATTGTTGTTGTTTGATAAACTATCAGGTGAGTATAAAAGTGACATTGTATGAGGTATCGTATGTGGCAGTAACCTAACTCTGTTGTTCAGGATCGAGCTTTGTGAGTAAATGATTCATGAGATTAATGCTATTAGAAAATTTGAGCAAAAGATGAAACTAATCTAGTACAGTTATAAACAGTTTCAGCTTGATATGATGTATAGCAAAAGGCAGATCAGAATTTCAATTGTGAGATTAACGAGATTGAAATTGGAAGCTATGTGTGAATTTGAAATGTATTGTGTGGAAGCAAATCCTTAATCTACTTTCTGGTAAGATTTTCGGGGACGAAAATCCTTAAAGAGGGGAGAGTTGTAACAGCCCGGTTTAGACCCTAGTCGGAACAGTAGTTTTGGGACCACAAATCCGAGTCAAAAAATATTTTAATATTATTTTTTGTGCTTATAATATGTGAATTATTATGTGTGAAAGTTTTGTATAAAAATTTTATCGTTTGCATGTTTGATTTGTGAAAAAGGACTAAATCGCATAACGCATAAAAGTTGAATTCTATTGAGTGAATGTATTAATTAGCAATAATTTATTAATATGGGAGTACGTGCATGTCAATTAGCCCATTATTGAAATAGTGGAAGTTGTTGGCTTGGTATTTTTGAAATTATTAAAGTTCATTGAGGTTAAAAATGGTAAATTGTTTGTTAATGTATGTTACATAAAACAAAAATGAATTTTGTTTTTATTCTTTCACCATATTGCCAAGAATAAAAAAGAAAAGAAAGCGTTTTCATTTAAATAGGGTTCAACTATTATTCATATTAATTAAGGTATAATTTTTTATCGATTTTTGATAATTTCTACGTTTTTGTAATCGTTGCTTAGTAATCATCAAGCCCATGCCCCAATTTCTGATTTTGCTGATGATTTTGAGTTATTCCATTGTTGATAATGTGAGTTTTATGAAGTTTGATGTTAGTAAATGAAAGAGATGTGTTAGATTACTAAGCTTTGTCTTTAAATTTTTGATGAATTTGAGTAGTTTAGACTAAATTGTAAAAAGGAGATCTTAAGGGACTAAAATGTAAAAAAATGAAATTTATGGGCTTATACGAAATGTAGGAATGTTCGGCCAAGCACTGATCGAATTGAATTATTGGTATTTTGTGATTTTGTGAAATATGGACTAAATTGCAAAAAATGTGAAATGTCAGGGGAAAAAGTGTAATTAGCCCATTTATGTGTTTTTAGATGAATTTGATTGAATATATGATTAAATAAGTTGAATTTTTATTGAATTAGATCAAGAAATGAGAAAATCAGATTTGGATCAGGAAAAGTCGAAAATTATCGAATAGTCATTCAGGTCCGTTGTATTAGTACAAAGTAAGTTCATAAGTAAATAAATGTGTTTGAAATGATTTATTTGTGCTCATATGCTATTGAATAATGATGAATAGCTTAATGCCTTAAATATGAGATATTCGAGAGAGTATCACCAAAGTTCCGATGTCCGAAAAGCCCCGTACTAACCATAGGAGTATTTAGGATACATATGTCATGACATAGGATCCGATATGTGTTTTCATGTAAGACCATGTCTAGGACGTTGGCATTGACTTATGATTTATGTGTAAGACCATGTCTAGGACATTGGCATCGTATTTGATTTCGTACAAGACCCTGTCTGGGACAGTGGCATCGATATTTGCTTACATGTAAGACAACGTCTAGGACGTTGGCATTGTACGAGCTTTCTGAGCTATCCCAGTATCCTTATTGATTCCGAATGGTTCAACAGGCATTTCGAGAAATAAATGAGTATATGAATATGCATCCGAATCAGGTATGTTGCGATGTATATGAAATTAAGCAGTGAAAGTGAGTATGATTATGATCAATTTATATATGATCTATGTGAAAATAAGATGTGGATACTAGCAAGTGAACTATGATCAAATGAATTATATGAGAAATGTGGAATTGTAATTGTGTTTTGCCATATATAATTCAAGTACATGTGATTTGTATATGAAATTCTGATATGAAATGTGAGTATGATTCAAATGACGATATGTGAAATATATGACAATGAACGATGCGTTATATATGCTTGTTATATAAAATTGTGGTCCTATGCTTCGGACATGAGAAATATGAAAAAGAAAGGAACATGGTTTGGATGTATGATTTGTTATGGTTATTCGGGTTTTGAAATGCATAAGAAGAAATTGATATTTTTCTATGTATGAAATGTAATAAATGACCATGTTTCGGTTGGTTATGTAATGAATTGTGCAAGCTTAATTTATATGAATGATCTAATGGTCGTTATTTGAAATTCAAAAGCATGGTTTATATGGTCATCGGTGAATAAGCCTAATGAAGTTATTTAATATGGTGATGTTGGATTTTATAAGATAAGTGATTGAATATGTGTATGAAGTTAACTAAATTTGGCTTATTTAAGTTGAATTATATTATGATCTTGTGAAGATTTATTTGCTTATGGCTTACTAAGCTCTCGAAGCTTATTCTGTGTTTTTACTAGGTTTATAGATTTACGGAGATCTGCTCAGGTTGGAAGTCGATGGAGACGTCATCACACTATCCGGTTATCATTTCGGTAAATAATGTTTTGAAATTTGGTTATGTGGCATGTATAGGCTAAAAGTATATGAATATGTTTGGAGATGTAAATATATGTTCTGCCAAGTGATATGGCTTGATAATGGTTGTAAATATGGATTGGTTTTGTTATGGTTTATATGATGAGAAAACAGTATGATTTGATACATATGAATGACTAAATGAAATGGTCAACTTGGTATGTGTTTAACTGTTAAATTTGGTATAAGTTTGGCATGAATATGGATAAGAAATTGTAATGTTGGTAATGTATGATTGAATGAATTTGGCTTATGATTTTGGAAAGTTTTGGTATAGATATTGAGCATTAAATAGATTGATGATTACTTGACTTGAATGATGTATGTTTTGAGATTGAAATTGGTTGAAAATGTGGCACATTGATGCTTGAATGATGCTTGTAGGAAGGACTCAATTAGTGTGGCATTTTGGCCTTGTAAATGGCCTATTTTGTGCCCACACGGGCAGAGACACGGGTGTGTGTCTCTGCAATGTTGCTCGAGGGGCATTTCGAAATGAGCCTAGGCAGACCACACAGTCGCACACACACGGACGTGTGCCATGTAACACCCCTCGCCCGTATCCAACGCCGGAACAGGGTTTGAGGTGCTACCGAACTTAAACTCAACCAATCTTAGGAAATCGGGCCATAAAATTTTGATCAATTTAAAACTTTTCATTTCATATTCAATTTGTCCCTTAATAGGGCTTATGGGGCCCAAAACATAAATTCAAGGTGGTTCGAGACCAAACCGATGGCTCAAAAAAAACTCAGAGAATTTCATGCTTTAAGGCTCCACGCGCCCGTGTGGGTATAGGGCACACACTCGTGTGCTAGGGACACGTCCGTGCCCCGTACCCTTGCAGCCAAGTTAATTCCACAATTTTTCATGAAACAAGTGTAGACTTCACACAGCCTGGACACACGCCCGTGTCCTTTGCCTGTGTCCTTTCACATGGCCATGACACGCCCATGGTGTAGCCCGTGTGCAAAAACCTTGGTATTCTATTTCTGACATCAGCATCACACGACCATGGTACAAGCCCCTGTACCAGGCCGTGCCCTTCCACACGGCTAAGACACACGACCGTGTCTCTGTCCGTGTGACCATTCCCATGCATTCTGACTTGAAATTTCTAAGTGCAGGGGACACACGGGCTTCTCACACACCCATGGGGCTGTCCGTGTGTCACACACAGCCTAGACACACGCCCGTGTGTCTAACCGTGTAGACAATATGAGGCTATTTACCAAGCCTCATTGCCACCCTAGTATGCTTATTTTCTTGTCAATACCAACCAATACCAAATCAAGCATGATATACATTCATTTAACCATGAAGTTGCATCTATTATAAACTCAAAATGAATGTTATCTTCATTCAAGGCTTAATGTAAAGTGTGGAATCTATTCCAAGCCAACACATTTGGCCAATTCTCAAAGACACAAAATAATATGGTCTAGTCCTATACATGCCATAATCAAAAATATAAATCCTACTATACCGAGTATTACAGCTGATAGTGCGATCGATATCTCTGACTTTAAGGGATCCTTGAGCTAGTTAAGCGACACTGAAAGAAAAAGGAAAGGAAGGAGAGTAAGCATAAAGCTTAGTAAGTTGCATATAAATAAATATACAACAACAATTTCACCATTAGTCATCATACTCATAGTTCAAAGGTAAGCATAAACTTGACTTACTCATTACCGACTACTCAAGTCACATTTTCTAATTTGAGCTCATTAGTCATGCATACCAACTAGGTACCTGTACCACTCACAACATTATTATACTTTCCTTATTAAATCACTTTCATAACCTTTACAGTTGAACCTTTTGGGATACTACCAGATATTCTATAAGCCTCAAACATGGGATAAGTTGCCGATGCCATGTCCCAGACATGGTCTCACACTGGCTATCATCATCGAGGCTGAAGCCATATCCCAAACATGGTCTTATACTAGCTCTCGTATATACGTGCTGATCCATGTCCTAGACATGTCTTACACTAGCACAACTATTAGCCAATGCATGTCCCAGACATGTCTTACACTAGCACTCGTCTCAATGCCGATGCCATGTCCTAGACATGGTCTTACACTGGCTCTCATTATGTGGCCGATGCATGTCCCAGACATGTCT
The DNA here is from genome assembly GCA_025698465.1 of Gossypium longicalyx. Taxonomy (NCBI): domain Eukaryota; kingdom Viridiplantae; phylum Streptophyta; class Magnoliopsida; order Malvales; family Malvaceae; genus Gossypium; species Gossypium longicalyx. Next base: position 54,264,537 of record CM046995.1, read on the forward strand.
TACACTGGCACACAAATAACCCGAATGTCATGGCATGAATATCCGATTTGTTTCCTAGGGTTCCAATGGGATCTTTCTATTATCTCAATCATTAATATGCATTCTCAGTTCACAATCTAGCAATTCATACTATATCAAATCAATAAAAATTTGAATACATGCATTAACAATGTAGTTGTATTATTTACATACAACTTACCTCAGTTTACAAAATGTACTCGACTAGTCAGTTTAGTCGACTTGCTTGGCTTTCCCCCGGTCTAGGTCTGGATTTGGCAAATCTTGATCTATAATAACAAAATACACTCATTTAATCACTAATTACAATTAGGAAATCATAAATTTACATCTCTGGTAAGATGACTATTTTGCCCCTAGACTTTGGCAATTTGACCATTTTACCCTCATGCTCAAAAATCTATTTTTATCAAATTTCTTCATATTACGAACCTAGCCGAACTATTTTTAATCTTATAGCAACCCGAAAACCCCACTATTTCACACACTTATCACCTATTTTGAAACTTATGCAAAATAGTCCCTTTAGGTGTTTTCATGCTAACACCCTTCACAAAAGTTGTTTAGAACTCTTCTAAAACTCATATTCTTCCATAAAATTTTAGAAAATAACATGAACATTCACATGGTGAAACCCTAGACTTATCACCATTTTACAAGGTAGTCCTCTCATTTGCCCATAATACAAGCATTCCAAAAATGTAAAAAAAAAAATCATCAAGAAAATCATCAAGATCACTTACATTATGAAAGGAATAAGTTGCTGCAAATTTTCAGCTTTCAAACCTCCCTAATTGCTGATATTTTCGGTGGAGAGAGGATGGAGAAGAAAAAAAATAGTAGATAGGCATTAGGCATTATTTTATCTTCAAATCATGACATCACTTACCTAAACTTTTGACCATTTGCAAAAATCTTGTCTCATGGCCGACTAAGCCATATTTATGGGTATAATTGCCCTTTAAAGACCCCAAAATTTAATTCTCTAGCTATTTGACACATTTGGGTACTAGAATGCAACTTTTGCCTTTTATGCGATTTTGTCCTTTTTCGCAATCGGGATCACTAACATCAAAATTAACTCACCAAATTTTTCATGCACTAATATAATCATGTTATAACCTCATAATTGTAATAAAATAAATTTTATAACTTCAGATTTGTGGTCCCGAGACCACTGTTCCGACTAGGCCCTAAATCGGGCTGTTACATGCCAGGCCGTGTGGCCAAGTCAGTTTTGACCACGGGCTAGACACACGGGCGTGTCTAATGCCGTGTGGGGCACACGGACTGTTCACACGGGTGTGTGACCTCTGTAACTTTGAAAATTTATTAAGTTTTTAAGAAATTTTTGTATGTGTTTTGTTTAATCCCGACCTCTTTCTAATGTATGTTTAAGGTCTCGTTGACCTAAGAAAGGGACTTTATGTTGATTTTTTATTATGAAATGAGGATGTATGACTTTTGATTGCTAAATATTTCGATATGTCTAGTAATGCCTCTTAACCCTAGTCCGGCGACAGATTCAGGTTAGGGGTGTTACAAAAGGTTAGATGCTGTGGCAAAAGAACCAGCTGCGCCAGGCCAAGATATCATTTCTCATCTAGCACAAAGAGAAAAAGAGATCCAAAACCTTAAAGAACAGATCAAAACACTTTAAGAAACTGGTAAAATTCCACCACCATCTCCAAGATCAGAAACAGTTAAGTTGTTTCCTTTAATCAGACAAAAGAATCCTCTTCCAACTAAAGGAGTTCGTATTTTCTTCCCAAAATTTCCAGAAAGAACCAAGCCAAGCACTTATGAAGTATTTCTGGAAATTAAAAGAAGAGAAGCTGAAAAGAAAAGGAAAAAAGGCTACTGAAGAAACTGAAGTAGTAGGAAAAGAAGAAGAAATCAAACTTGGCAGAAGACCAATTGTTTACAATTCACCTCCAAAATCACCTCCTCCAAAACAAGCTTTAAAATCTCTGATGATCCAACAAAATCAAAATCCTTTAACATAATTCTTAAAGGATTACAAAGAATCTGTGATTCCCAAGATTTCAGCTTTATAGCTTCAAGAGCAACAATCAGATACTGATACTGATTGGTCAGATTCTAGTTCATCATCAGAACCATCATTAGAAAATCAATCTGAAGAAGATTTTTCAAAGGTGTTACAGACTCATCCAAAAGTAGAACAATCAGATGACAGTACAAACTTAAATATATTATTAATGATGATGTTAGCTTTGAACCAATACATATTTAACTTATAATAATTTTAATTATTAAAAATCATATCTAAAACGTTTAATAATTTAAATTATGAATTTTACAATTACTTTGGTTATTTAACTATAAGTAAAATATATTTGATTGAATTATCTGCCTTAATAATAATTTAAATTATGAATTTTACAATTACTTTGGTTATTTAACTATAAGTAAAATATATTTGATTGAATTATCTGCCTTAATAAATTGACATTAGAAAATTAAATATCATTATAAAAAAATTTTAGGAAACACAATTGTTAATAACATTTATTATACAAACAAAAACTTAAATTCATTTTTCAGTTTCCATTATTAGTTTGATTTATTTTGAAACACTAAAATAAACTTGTGTATTTAGTTGCACCTCTATTAATTTATTCAAGTTTTAAAAAAAATTCAAAATATTTTATAATAATGTTAAGTTTAAAAATTTCACTCAAATTAAAAATTTAAATCATAACCATATTTTATAATTCTTTATATTATATTATTTTAATAATTTATATTATATTGAATTATGTGTTGAGATCTAAAGTTGTTGATTGTTGAATTTAACAACAATGAATGAATGTGTTTGCTTGCAGTGGTTATTATGGCTTGAGATTATAAAAGCTTAGCAAAAAAAAAAACACAAATAATATTAAGACTTGTTTACACAGTTCAATTTTTCTACGTTTATGGTGCTTATATAAGTGAATAATATCAAGACTTGTTTACACAGTTCAATTTTTCTACATTTAATTATTAATACAACAAGTGAATCACACTCTATTTTTCTCTAAGTATAGAAATCTCACATTTCTACTTAAAGAACACACACATCTAAATCCTCCCCTAGAAAAGTTGTAGAAAAACTAAGAGAAAACCTAGAGAAACTAACACTAAGAGCTAAACTAATGTGTGTGTCTCTCCTCCTCAGCCAAAATTGGTTGTTATAGGTTGAATGCTGATGAATTTTTGTTGCCAAAATTGCCCCTACATAAGCCTTGGGTGATTGGTGGATCGAATGGACAAAGTCTACCCTTTGTGTCTAATTTTGTCTCCTTTACGATGTCGGTGTCCCGATACCCAAAATAGGATATTGTGATACCTCAACCAGTTTCGAACCTTGGGGGTCTTCTTTGAAGGAGGATGTCACGATACTTGAAGTGGATATCGCAATACCACTAAAGGGTGGTCTCCAATCTTCAATCCTATTGGAGATATCATGATTTCAAGGTATGGATATCATAATACCCTTTTCTTTGGTGTCGTTTTCGCTCATTTTCAACCTCTAACACATCCCTACATCACTCAACCACATGTTAGGCCCCCCAATGACACCATTGTCCAAATTGGGTCACAAAATGAGTAAAAACGAGACATTTACACTTATTAAAAATATAAAAATTACAAAAAAAACTATGAAAAAGATGTTACTTTTCTCGATAATAAGCTCCTGAAGTATACTAGGAAAGTTTAATTTTCCACATCAAATTATGGTAGATGTATCGTCCAAGGAAATTTCCCAAATGTGTCATCTAAGGAAATCAACTTCAATTCAGTTGCCTATTGTCATGTCGTCTAGACGTAGAAGTGATCCTCATCATGACATTGCCCCCGTGCCATTCTTCCCATTTTTTCATCGCATCGTCGTAACGACAAGAAGCTCTTCGTCATGACATCTAGCGTGTTTCGGCCTTGGCAGCTTTGTTGGCTTATTGGGCTCCTTGTTTGACAGCTCACTGATCCTTCCTTTTACTCTTGCACCTAAATTGACATCCTACACACTTAGAAAGCTACAAGTTATTTGGACCATAAACTCAAATATTATAAGGTTAATGCTAATTATGTAAATAGAAAAGGTTTTTTTTTTTTTTACACTATAATGATTAGATAAAATTTCATATGATGTTTATTCTTCTTGTTATTTTTATTGGCAAGTATATTATCAACTACTTTTTTAGACTAATATAATACATATGGTGATTTGGTTTTAATTATTGTTATTTGTTTAGAAGTTATTTTTATCATACTAATAATTTTTATAGTAATTAATTTTTTTTAAAATAGAAAATATGTAATTGTGTAATAACAATTTGTACTACCAAACATGAAATTGGAAATTACGATGTAATTGCACTTCGTCAACCAAACACGTCTATAGAATTATAATTCTCTGAAATTACAAAAAAAAATATAATTACTACCTTAATAATTACACTTTTATTCAATTGTTCTATGTTATCCAAGCCGACCCTAAATCTCGTTAACCAAGAGAAACCTTTCTTTGACTATCAGACTCTAAAATTTCTACCTATATGTATTTGTAAAATAAGTTCTTTTCCTTTCCAAAAATAATTATATTTACGTTAATTATTTTATTGATTAGGAATATATATTTGTTAATTATGATAATAACAAACTATTTATTAAATTACTTGTTTGATAAAAAAAATATTCTTATATTTGACAAATTTTTAACTTTAGTATAAAAGATTTATCATTTTTTACTTATTAATATGAATTTAATAAGGCAACTAATTTCATGGTGCAAAATGACAACCTTTAAATAATGTCACATAAATTAAATTACCAATTAAAGTTCAATAGTAGACTTTGAATTCGATCAAAATCTATTAATAGCAAATTTTGAGAGTGGATCTTATTTTTCAAATGTACAACAGGTTACCATAGCCAATGACTCTTCATAAAATAAATTGTCTCTCTACTTAAAAAGTTCTTGAAAATTCTGGTTCTTTTCTTACTTTCTTCATTTTTTTACTTTTGGTGGTGAGAAATTTTATTACAACCATCCCCCATGACTATTATTATAGTCCAATTTACTAGATCCATGTCAAAGATTATGTCTTTCGAATTTATGGCATACTGTTACATTCTCTTCAGGGAATGGTTACGTTTCGTGGTTAAAAGCTTTTGTTCAATCATAAGTAAATTTTTTCATGATATTGCTACCATAGGAGGAGCACATTTGGATCATGAAAAGTTGAATAAGTTCTCTCTTGCAAGGTTCTCATCAGTAATATATTTCCACATAATTTTAATTGAGAACTTATTCTGAATACTATAGAATTACACTCACAGTTTTAAAAAAACTTGCAACTTCAGGTGCATCCAACCATAACGAGCTTTTGATAGATTTACCATATTCTATTGCTTATAAGTTGATTTTTATAGTCAAATATTTCGCTTTCAACCCCTTAATGGGGATGATGACAAAAGAAGATTACAAAGATAGTCACGATCAATTCAATTTATAACAAGGGTAATAAATATAAATCAATAACCCAATCCTTTTTTGATTCATATGAAATATAATCTTTTCTCCATTCATAATCCCAATATGATATCCATTATAATGAATATCTTTTAAAACTAATGCATTAACCATCACAAATTTTGTGCTTTTTAGATATTGATATATTAGCTCTTTTAGAGCTTTCAACTAATTTTGTACTATCAAATATTGGAATAATATTTATTTGTTTCAGTACCAAATAAGATAAATATTTTCTATCTGTAATGATAGAATTCATTACTACATTCTCATATCCTTCCTCAAAGAATATTAACAGAAACAAAATATTAGGGCATACACCACATATGTGACCAATAATCTTTCATATCACATTGATAACATAGGTTATCTTTACCCTTTGAAGAGTTGAAAAATCTCATTATTCTCTTATTTATTACTATGTTGCCACTTTTTGTAACACCCCTTACCCGTATTCGACACTGAAACAGGGTACGAGGCATTACCAGACTTAAATTCAAACAAACATTCAAAACCGAGAATGAATTTCCACTCAAATTTAAAACTTTTCGAAAACATTCATATCATCCCTTAAACGAGCCTAGAAGGCCTAAAACATGAATTAGGAGTGGTTCGGGACTAAACCGAGAACTTTGGAAAACTTCCCAACACTTAGAAAATTTTTCATCAAAATAGGGGTCATAGGCCCGTGTGGGTAGCCTGTGTGGTCACACACTCCCGTGTCCCTAACCCGTGTAACTCTCTGTTTATGACATCATCAACAAATTGAAGTCACACGCTCGTGTGCTTAAGTCGTGTAGGTGATTTAATTTTCAAATTTTTTTCATAAAATAGGTGCAGACTTCACACGCCCTGGGCACCCGCCCATGTCCCTGGGCCATGTCCTTCACACGGCTGAGACACACGGTTGTGTTTTTGCCCGTATGGCCAATTCAAAGCTAAAAATTCAAGATACATGGGACACACAGCCAGAACATACACCTATAGGGCAAGCCATGTGTCACACACGAGCTAGACACACACCCGTGTGTTTACCCATGTTGACAAAAATAAGGCTATTTACCAAGTCATTTTGTCACCCTTACTTGCACCATCCTAAAAAACAACAAGCAACACCAATCCAAGTATATACATACAACCAATTTAACCACAACCAAGTCATCCACACATCAATTACATGCTACTCTCTATCGCTTGCAACATCTCACACTTATCATCTCAACCCATGCAAAATCCACATCCATGAAAGACATCTTCATATTCTTATATACTTAACCAATATTAGCCAAATTCAATGGCCATTTACAAAATAAATCATCAACCATTATAAGCCAATACATTTTTCCAAATCGAATATGATTCATAACAAAATGACCAAGTCCCTATACATGCCATAACTCAAAATAATGTAATCATAAGTAGCCAAAATGAAAATTTGATAGTGTGAATGGATATCTGACCGTCTTCGATCCCCGAGCTGGCTTGGTGACACTATAAGACAAGGGAAAAGAAAGAGAGTAAGCTTTAAAGCTTAGTAAGTTCCTATGCAAATAATAGGCATCATAAACACACTTTAACATAGAATTAACATAAAGTAAATTAACATAAATGTCATTGTTAATTCATAATCAAGCTTAGCATATATGTATTTAAAATCTTAACATCATAACATATCAAACTCATTAAACATGAGTTTTGTGTACATACCTATACCAACTTGAAACTCACTATAATCTTTTACAACATACCATGGTCCTTCCCAACTTTAACATTGCCGTTAAGTTTCCCATTGAACCACCTGAAATACTAAAGGATACTTGGGATATCTCATACACATCGTACTATACCAATGCCATATCCCAGATATGGTCTTACATGGGATCTCATATCGATGCCAATAGCCTAGCTATGGTCTTACATGAAATCTCATATCGATGCCATATCTTAGATATGGTCTTACACGTAATCTCAACTAACCCTAATGTCATGATATTTGTATCCTGGCTATTCCTAAGGTTCAACTGAGATATTTCTCACTCATCATCCATTGTGGATTTCATCACAAGAGACAATCATAAATTCATACAATATTAAAGTATTTATAACATAAATAAACAATGCATTATTTACATACGAACTTACCTCGGTACCAAAAATAGTAGATAAGGATTTAACCATCAAACACCTTATTCTTTCCCCGATCAAGGTCTGAACTCCATTTTTCTTGATCTATAATAGTAAATTTAACTTATTTAATATCCAAATTACTCAAATCAGTCCAAACATCATATTATGGCAAAATTACCTTTTGTCTCACAATATCCATGTATTAATCTCAAAATAAGTCGATCCAATAGTCATTCCGAACAAATACATATGAATATGATTTGTTTCTCAAAAACATATTCATCACATGAATATCTATCATATTACATACTAATATTAATTTATTATTGTTCCCACAACAATGGCCGATTAGGGACATTTAGAATAAAATTATTCAATGATATTATTATATATTAAACATGCAAATAATAATAATAATAATAATAAATTCATTTAATCAAAATAAAGCGTCCATACAATAGGCTTAGGGCGTTATTACTAACACTATCTGCCAATTGAAGTGAAACCGTTGTTGGTCTAACTTCGTCTATACCCAATTTTTTGAATACGAACATGGGTATCAAGTTGATTCTCGCTCCTAGATCACATAAACCTTGCCACAATAAGATTCTCCAATATTGCAAGGTAGGGTAAAGCACCCTGGATCATTCATTTTTGGTGGCAGCTTGTTATGTAGGAATGCACTGCACTCCTTCGTCAATGCAACTGTCTCAAACTCTCCAAGTCTTATCTTTTTGGAATGGACGACCTTCAGTATTTGCTCCACAGCTTTCACCAACAGAACATTGATATGAAGTTGCTTGTGTACGTCTAAAAATTTTTGAATTGGACATCATAAAAGGGTTATGCAAGGTAAAAAATATTGTTTAATATTATTACTAATTCAATCATTACATGATCAAACATGCACCAATCAAATACTTTGTCAATTAAATACAATCTTGTTTAGATTAAATAATTAATTAAATTGCTTCTTTACATCCATAATGCATGAGTAGCATGTTAATGTTTTTATTTGAATGAATACGATACCAAATAACATAACAACATTAACAGAATAATAACAATCTAAGCTAAGAGAATGCAATCAATCTAACATAAATAGAATTAAGTCATTTTAATTAAATTAAAAGTAGACAAATAATTAGCAATCATGTTTATCAATTTAGAACAAACTAAACAACAGAATTAAGTCATTTTAATTAAATTAAAAGTAAACAAATAATTAGCAATCATGTTTATCAATTTAGAACAAACTAAAAGATTAAAGGGAAAGAAACTAGAAGATAAATTCAGTTTTTACCCATAGCACAACTTGTGTTGCCTTTCGTTCACTCTTCTTCTTTCCTTCTATGCACAATTGCCCCTTAATGTGCCTAATATGGTTGTTCAAAAGAAACTCTAAAATGCTCCTCTCAGATTTGTGTGTTTGTCTCTCAAATGGGAAATCGAAGAAAAGGAAATGGAAAAAGAGATGATGAATGAAGGATGATTGAAATGAGTGAATAGCTAGCTTGTATTTATACTTGTTGAGGCCATCTATTTTTAGCAAATGGAATCCTTGATTTTCACTTGGTAGGTGGCCGATCCTTACTTCATGGAAAATGAGTGGACAACATGGAGAGAGGTTCAAGGAGTTGCTTGATTCAATGGAGAAAGATACTTCAATTGTGGAGGGAAGGTGGACAGTCACTTGGTTCTAGGAGAGGGAGTTTCTTTAATGATTTTTCAATGTTTACCAAGTCTTGATGGACGATTTCGGCACCTCTATGGTCAGTTGGGCCTCTTCCTCCCTATTGGATGATTTGGTCTCCTTCTTAGTGGACTGTTTATTTTTGCTAACCCTAATTTTAAAGTTGGGTCAAGAGTGTTGCAAAATTCAAATAAGCCTAATTGGGGCATCCAAGGATTATAATTTATTCAGCTCACTTTTACAAGGCTTATGCTGTAAAAATGCTACAACATTAAGCATTAATAGGTGAGCTTCATGATTGCCTTTTCTTCTAGTGTACCAACTATCTTCAAAACTACAAAATTCATGTGTTTAGTATATAAAATGACCAAAATAAAAAATTTGTCTTACTTTTATCCAACATGACAGACTTATAAAAAAAATCCAAAATTTGTTATCAACCACTCAAAATTTGCATGAATTATTAGTCTAAAGTTACTGAAGATACTTTATATTCTAGAGTTATCGTTGATAAGTCAAGGTTGCAAGGAAAGAGAGAACCCAGTCGAAAACAGGAAAGTCCAAGCTAGAATAGGTAGAATCGGGTCTTAAGAATATTTTTGGTGAGTTTTTGAACACTAAACTTTTAATTTCTTTTTCATTTATGATGTTATCTTATTGTCGAATTTAGCTGAAAAATTGGTTGGCGGCACATTTTAGTCTAACTTGTTGATGATTGGAAATTCTGGAAGTTGTTAAAATTCATGTTTGAGCTTTTTGGTTAATTCATGGTTAATTTGGTCTTTTAAGTGCAATAAAAAGCTGTCTGGAATAGATGTAGCTCGATTTGTACAGATAAAACTATTCAAATTGATATTTAGTATAATTCATTGTATGCATCATAATGTTGTTCGAAAATGATGTTTCACAACATATCATGGTCCTTCCTAACTTTAACATTGCCGTTAAGTTTCCCGTTGAACTACTTGGAATACTAAAGGATACTTGGGATATCTCATACACATCGTAACATGCCAATGCCATATCCTAGATATGGTATTACGTGGGATCTCATATTGATGCTAATAGCCCAGCTATGGTCTTACACAAAATCTCATGTCGATGCCATATCTCAGATATGGTCTTAAACGTAATCTCAACTAACCCTAATGTCATGACATTTGTATCCTAACTATTCCTATCGGGATATTTCTCACTCGTCATCCATTTTCGATTTCATCCCAAGAGACAATCATAAATTCATACAATATTAAAGTATTTAGAACATAAATAAACAATGCATTATTTACATACGAACTTACCTCGATACCAAAATTAGTAAATAATGTTATAATCGTCAGCCACCATATTCTTTCCCCGATCAAGGTCCGAACTTCATTTTTCTTGATCTATAATAGAAAATTTAACTTATTTAACATTCAAATTACTCAAATAAGTCCAGACATCACATTATGGAAAAATTACCTTTTTGCCCTTAAAGTTTCACATTTTTTTTACAAATTAGTCCCTAGGCTCGTAAAATGAAATACACTCAATTTCTTTGTTACCCAAGCCTAACCGAACCATAAACATGATCATATCAGCCCACATTTTTCATCAAATCATATTTTTACTATCCATTTTACAACTTTTTACAAATAGGTCTTTTTTAGGCATTTTCATGAGAAAACATTTAGTAAAAGTTGTTTATCACACCTTAAACATACAATATCTTCCATTAAACATCAAAATACATGTTTGTCACACATGGATACATTTTTAAACATGAACCCTACATCAACATAATGGTAGAAATAGGTAAATTGGGTTACGAGGACTTCAAAAATGTAAAGAACATTAAAAACGGGGATAGAATGCACTTACTATCAAGCTTAAAAGTTAAAGAAACCCTAGCTATGGTGTCCTTATAAAATTCAGCCAAGGTAGAAGATGATGGACAAAATTTTGACTTGATTTTCCCTTTTTATTCTTTTATTTACCAAATGACCAAAATGCCCTTTTTGCCAAACTTTAAAATTTTATCTCACCATGTCCATTTTTGTCCACTAGATTAACAAATGGTTTAATTATCATATAAGGACCTCTAATTTAAAATCTCATTGTAATTGGACTCCTTTAACATGTAGAACTCAACTTTTGCACTTTTACGATTTAGTCCTTTTGACAAAATTGAGTGCCCAAATGTCAAAAATTTCAAACGAAATTTTCACAAAATCATTCTGTGAAACTGTAGACCATAAAAATATAATGAAAAAAATTTTACTGCGTCAAATTCGTGGTCTCGAAACCACTATTCCGATTAGCCCCAAAATCGGGCTGTTACAACTCTCCCCCTTTAGGGATTTTCGTCCTTGAAAATCTTACCAGGAAAGAGGTTTGGGTACTGTTTTCTCATAGACTCCTCAGGCTCCCACGTAGCTTCTACAATACCGTGTCTTTTCCATGAAACTTTCACTAGGGCTATACTTTTATTTCTCATATGTCTAACCTCTCGAGCTAAAATCTTAATTTGTTCTTCACCGTACATCATATCCGGTCGAATTTCAATCTTTATCAGTGAAATCACATGTGAAGGATCGAAAGGATATCGTTCCAGCATTGACACATGAAACACATTATGAATCCTTTCCAACTTTGCCAGTAAAGCTAACTCATATGCCATTAGCCTTATTCTTTCAATAATTTCATACAACCCAATAAAACGTCGACTCAACTTGCCTTTACGGCCAAATATGAGAATCTTCTTCCACGGAGATACTTTCATAAATACTTTGTCCCCAACTTGAAACTCAATCTCCATTCTTTTCAAATCTGCGTATCATTTTTGTCTATCAGAAGCAGCTTTCAAACAATCTCGAATTAGTTTTACTTTCTTTTCGGTTTCCTTAACCAAGTTAACCCCGTGAATCTGTTTCTCATTAAGCTCGGTCCAATACAAAGGTATTCGGCACTTGCGGTCATATAATGCCTCATAAGGTGCCATTTTTATACTCGACTGATAGCTGTTGTTATAAGTAAATTCGACCAATGGTAGATATTTTTTCCCAATTACCCTAAAAATTCTAGAACACAGCATCGAAGCATATCTTCAAGTATTTGAATTACCCTTTCAAATTGATCGTCGGTCTATGGATGAAATGCAGCACTAAATTTTAATTTCATACCCAAGGCTTCTTACAACTTTTTCCAAAACCTAGAAGTAAACATCGGATCTCTATCCGAAATAATAGAAATAGGTACCCCGTGCAATCTCACAATCTCAGCAATGTACAGCTCAGCTAGCTTATCAATTGAGTAATCAGTACGTATCGATATAAAATGAGCTGATTTTTTCAATTTATCAACCACAACCCATACGGCATCTTTCTTTCTCGGAGTCAAAGGCAAACCCGTTACAAAATCCATTGTAATCCTATCCCATTTCCACTCGGGTACCATCACTAACTGAAGTAAACCTGAAGGCACTTGGTGTTCAGCTTTCACTTGTTAACAAATCAGACATCTCGAAACAAACTTGGAGATATCTCTTTTCATGCCCGACCACCAATACATTTTCTTCAAATCATTATACATTTTCATACTACACGGATGCATATATAAACAACCATTATACGCTTCATGAAGAATTTTCTGAATAAGTTCATCATTCTTCGGTACACAAACTCTACCTCGAAACATCAAACAATCATCAGATCTGACATGAAAATCTAAATCACTAACCGATTCACAATGAGCTCTCTTGGCTTGCAAATTACTGTCACATTTTTGGGCTTCACAAATCTACTGAATAAACATTAGCCTAGCTCTCAACTCAACTAGAATAGAACCATCATTGGATAAGGTCAATCGTGTGTTCAATGCTCTCAAAGCAAACAAAGTCTTCCTACTCAAGGCGTCTGTAAGTACATTCACTTTCCCCGGGTGATAGTCAACCACTAACTCATAATCTTTCAGCAACTCGAGCCATCTTTGTTACTGTAAGTTCAAGTCCTTCTGAGTCATCAAATACTTTAAACTCTTATGGTCAATAAAAACATGACATGTCTCACCATACAAATGATGTCTTCAAATCTTTAAAGCAAACATGATAGTGGTTAATTCCAAATCATGCGTCGGATAATTCTTCTCATGTGGCTTCAACTGTCTTGAGGCATTAGCTATCACCTTGCCTTCTTGCATCAACACACATCCTAGTCTATTTGGTGACGCATCGCTATAAATTATGAATTCCTTTCCTAGTTCAGGTTGCACTAAAACCAGTACCTCGGTCAATAAAGCTTTTTATTTCTCAAAACTTTGCTGACATTTTTCGGACCACTCAAACTTGACATCTTTTTGCAACAATCTCGTCATAGAAGTAGCAATTATTGAAAATCCTTTGATAAACCGGTGGTAGTAACCGGCTAAGCCCAAAAAGCTTCTGACTTCAGACACATTTCTTGGTGGTTTCGAATCAACAATCGCTGAAATTTTACTGGATTAACCCGAATACCATCACCTGAAACGATATATCCCAAAAATCCAACTTCTCTTAGCCAAAACTCACTTTTACTAGACTTAGCATACAACTGTTTGTCTCTCAAAATTTGTAAAACAGTTCTCAAATGCTCAGCATGCTCGGTCTCATCACGAGAATAAATCAATATGTCATCAATAAAAACAACTACAAACTTATCCAAATATGGTCGAAAAATTTGGTTCATCAAGTCCATGAAAACAGTAGGGGCCTTAGTTAATCCAAATGGCATAACAAGAAATTCATAGTGCCCATACCTTGTTCTGAAAGCAGTTTTTGGCACATCTGACTCTTTAACTCTCAACTCGTAATACTTGGATCTCAAATCAATCAACACTATTGCTCTTTTCAACTGATCAAACAAGTCATCTATCCTCGGCAACGGGTACTTGTTCTTTATGGTTACCTTATTTAGCTGTCGATAATCTATACAAAGTCTCATAGATCTGTCTTTCTTCTTTACAAACAATACTGGAGCACCCTAGGGAGAATAACTAGATCTTGCAAAACCCTTATCTATCAATTCTTGCAACTGAGCTTTTAATTCTTTCAATTCAATCAGAGCCATTCTATACAGAGCAATAGGTATCAGTGAAGTACCAGGGACTAACTCAATGCCAAACTCAACTTCTCTGATTGGAGGTAACCCAAACAACACTTCCTGGAACATATCCGGATATTCACAAACTATCGGCACTAATTCAATTTTCAATTTAGACTATTTTGTATTCAGCACATAAGTTAGGTAAGCTTCACAGCCTTATCTTATACATTTCTGAGTTGACATTAAAGAAATCACCATAGGCAATCTATCTGACTCATCTAATTCAACCCGAAGAATTTCACCATTTTCACATTTTAATTCAATAACTTTCTATCTACAATTTACTATAGCATCATGTAAAATCAGCCAATCCATACCCAAAATAACATCAAGCTCATCAAATGGCAACAACATCAAGTCAGCTAGAAAACAGTAACCTCTAATCATCAAAGGACATTTCTTACATACTTTGTCAACTAAAACATACTTGCCTAAAGGGTTTGACACCTTAATCACAAATTCAGTAAACTCGACAGGCAATTTCTTATTATTTGCCAAATTGATACAAACATATGAATGAGTAGATCCAGGGCCAATCAATGCAACAACATCAGTATCATAAAGAGAAAAAGTACCAGTAATAACATCAGGAAAAGACACGTCCTCACGAGCACGAATGGCATAAGCTCTCGACGGTGCTCTCGCTTCAGATCTCATGGTTGTACCCTTAGTTGCACCTTTACTACTAGCTCCGTTTCCAGTATTCCTAGGGGTCTTCCTCTAGAAGAGTATTATTAGGCCTTACACCTTGGAATTTCTTTTTCTCTGCCATCTCTGGGCAATCTCTGATAAAATGATCTTGAGAACCGCACTTAAAACAAGCCCTGTCATTCATTCTACATTCGTCAGGATGTCTTCTTCCACAATATTGAAATTTGGTCCTGTTAGACTTTATATTGCCTACACTCGCCATTGAGGTGGCTTGAGATTTAAAACTTGAATGTTGCTTCTCACGATCTCTGCGTCAATATCCCGCTAAAAAATTCGAACAGGAATACATTTATTTTGACTTCTTAAACTAAGATGGGAATTACTTACTCATCAATCTCTTCCTCAAATCTCTAACTTCAAGATTAGCTTTCCTCTTTTCTTTATTCAATTCTTCGGCCTTACAAGCCCGTTCAACCAATACTATAAACTCTTTCAGCTCTAAGATCCCAACTAACACACGAATGTCTTCATTCAATCCATCATTAAATCTCTTGCACATGATGACCTTGGTGGAAACACACTCTCGAGCATAGTTACTCAGTTTGACAAATTCTCGTTCATACTCTGTTAAGGTCATGCGACCCTATTTCAGCACAAGAAATTCTTTACGTTTCTGATCGATGAACTGTTGACTAATATACTTCTTACGAAACTCCTCCTGAAAGAAGTCTCATGTGACCCTTTCTCTCAGAACTACAGATACAAGTGTATTCTACCAATGTATGCAGAATCTCTCAGAAGTGAGATAGCACACTTAAACACTAATCTAGTGTGTAGGACAACTCATCGAACACCCTGGTGGAGTTTTCGAGCCAAAACTCAGCTCTCTCGGGATCATCATCCATATTAGCTCAAAAATCTTCAGCCCTATGCTTTCGAATTTTATCAACCGAGGGCTTATTCATTCTTACAAAGTCCATACCTTGTGGGGCTACTGGAACTGATCGAGGAATAGGTGGGGGTGGAGGCGGTTGGGCATTTAGATTTGTTCGAACAAATTTTGTATACCACTCATTCATTATATGGAGAAACACTTCCCTGCCTCATTCTCCTTGACTAACCGTAGGGGGTCTACTATTAGACGACACTGCCCCTTGAGCGGGAGTCGGCGCATTACTTTCAACTTCATCAGCCTCAGCTCGATTGGGATCCATTATTATATGAAAACACAATTTAAAGTTGTCAGGAGTCATCACACTATCATAGTTCATTTATGACATGTATTGCTAGACTCTTACACATGCTACGTTAATCCGAGAATTAATGAAACTATAGCTCTGATACCACTAAATATAAGGCTCTTTACCCATATTTGACATCGGAACAAGGTACGAGGCATTACCGGACTTAAATTAAAATAAATATTCAAAACCGAGACATGAATTTTCGCTCAAATTTAAAACTTTTTGAAAACATTCATATTGTCTCTTAAACGAGCCTACAAGGCCCAAAACATGCATTAGGAGTTGTTCGGGACTAAACCGAGAACTTTAGAAAACTTCTCAACACTTAGAAAAATTTTCATAAAAACATGCCCTTGTGGGTAGGCTGTGTGGTCACACACGCCCATGTCCCAAACCCGGGTAACTCTCTGTTTATGACGTCATCAACAAATTGAAGTCATATGGCCAAGTCACACGCCCGTGTCCTTAGGCCGGGTGGGTGATTAAATTTTCAAAATTTTTCATAAAATAGGTGCAAACTTCACACACCTTGGGCATCCACCCATATCCCTGGGTTGTGTCCTTCACACGGCTGAGACACACAGCCGTGTCTCTGCTCGTGTGGCCAATTCGCCATGTGTCACACATGGCCTAGACACACGCCCGTGTGTCTACCCGTGTGGACAAAAATAAAGCTATTTACCAAGCCATTTTGTCACCTTTACTTGCATCATCCTACACAACAACAAGCAACACCAATCCAAGCATATACACACAACCAATTTAACCACAACCAAGTCATCCACACATCAATTACATGCTATTTTCTATCACATGCAACATCTTACACTTATCATCTCAAACTATGCAAAATCCACATCTATGAAAGACATATTCATATTCATATATATCAAACCAATATTAGCCAATTTCAATGGCTATTTACAAAATAAATCATCAACCATTATAAGCCAACACATTTGGCCAAATCGAATATGACACATAACAAAATGACCAAGTCCCTATACATGCCATACCTCAAAATAATGTAATCATAAGTGCCCAAAATGAAAACTTGATAGCGCGAATGGATCTTCGACCATCTTCAATCCCCGAGCTGGCTTGGTGACACTATAAAACAAGGGAAAAGAAAGGGAGTAAGCTTTAAATCAATATGTTCATAAATGTTTTTGTTTATTCAATGTTTTGAGTTAAGTAAGGTTTGATTTTGAGCTTGATTGAATGACGTCTGTCATTGAAAGGATTGATGGTAAATCAATGCTTTTTGAATCTCCTAAGTTGGTTGCATTATGTATGCTTTTTAAAAAAAACCCTGAACATACAAACTTACATTATTAATTTGTTCGATCCTAGCATTCTATGTGCTATTTGTTTAGGGGCGATTGGAATGTGAAGTTTTCATGTTGAATTTCAGAATTTGCACCATGTTAACTATTGTTCGATTTGGACAAGTTGAATGTGAAGTTGTATGATTGAATCGTATGTTTAATAAGTCCAATTTATACTATTTGAATCAACCTATTCATGTTAGATTTTTAGCATTTATAAAAGTATTTAATATGTTCTAATTATTTTGTCCAATCAGGTCTATACACATTACAATATAGCAATTATATAGGAGATTTTTATTGCATATTTATGTTGTTCGAAATAACCTTTCATGCAATGTTTTAGTATTTACGCCTAACATTTATGAATCCTTTTAGGTTGTCCTTAACGCTACCCTGAGAACTAACACTATTCAAAATTTTCATGAATTGATGATGTTATGATTTGACCATTTGATTTTAATGGGTTGATATTGTTATTTTTTAATAACAATTTTAAATTTTTTATAACTATTTTATTTTTAAAATTTATTTATAATTGTTATGATTTCTTAAAAAAATTAAATTTGAAGGGGCTTAATTAATTTTTTTTTCAATTTGTTACTAAGGCCTTTTTGACCCTTTACCCTTATTAGTTTAAAAAAAATCTAATTTACTTCCAATAAATAAGGTATGGATCAAATTTAATAAATATATAAAAATTAAGTGTTAAATTTATCATTATACCTTATATATAAACACCGAATTTTAACAGAAAAGTTTCTTTACTCACTCATCTAATATATAAATTAATATTTTTTAAGAGAAAATCTAAAATGGATATAGAAGGGTTTTGTGATAGTTTTATCAACATTTGAGTAGTATAAATAATAACATTAGCATGTTGAGAGGCATATACAGGTCACAATCACCTCATAAAAAAAAATGATTCATTACGGATCAAAATTGAGAAATTTTTATTTTGTTCACGAAAAAAATAATTTTTACATTTTTATTTTGTTCCAAAAAAAAAAATTACCACTCACATATTACTAACAACTGTAAACCATTAAGATACACATTATTGACGAACAATCTTACAATTCAATTTCACAATATAGATATGAATATCAACACTCTTAACCAAGAAATTGTGAGAATTTTTTTAGAAAAAATACCGAAGAGAGGTACTATATTATAGGAAAAATATAAGTAAAATTTACAGTGTTATAACTTCTAAGGGTACAATGGAGATTTTCCTTTTCAACATTAGGAGATTGGTCTATCAACAAAAAATAAATTAAATTAAAATAAAAATACAAGGAATTAAAAATGAAAATTGATTGGAATAGCATTCATAAGTATGGAACCTAAGGAGAAAATTATTTTGGTTAGAGTCCACACGTATCATTTACGCAAAAAAAAAAAAAAAAAACTTTGTTTAAATTCTACCTTTCAAATATCACTTTTTAAAATGTGATTGCATGCATTAAATAATGCAGGTGTCAAGTTGATATAATCAAATATTTTATGCTTCATTTGACTATATCTTTTTGTTAAAATTTTAGACCCACTTTCTCTCTGATAAGATATCAGACAATTTGATTGGGACTCTGGAAAATTAATTTCGATGTAGATATTATACATGACCCCATTAGGGAAGTAGTTCAGATCTGCCATATTATTTTACTCATTTCTACATATTGTTGACGTAATAATTTGCGTGTAAGACTGACTAATTTAAATTATAGAAAATATCCCATTAAATATTAAATAATATTCGAATTGAATTAAATATTTTTTATATTTTCATAAAATACTCCTCAATTTCTTAATTATATCTTGAAATAAAAATATATATTATTAATGTATCAAATACTAATTTAATATAAAAATTTAAATTTAATTTTTTTTGAATAAACAAAAATATCTTTATTTTTTTATGGTATTACTAAATGAACATTTAAATATACTTTTAATTTAATTTAAAATAATTATTTTATATTTAAATATTAAGAATTAAATAATTCACAAAATATATACTTCTTGTTAATTCATATTTTTATTAATAATAATCAGGCTATATTTTTTTAATAATAATAATCATGTTAATCTATACTTTTCAACAAATACAAAACGTCCTTAGTTGAATTTGTGGGCTGATTACATGTATTTATATTTAAACAATAAATTAGTAGAAGTAGAACTTGAGTTTATTTAAAATTAAATAAAAAAGAGGATATTTCATATCATAATTTTTTTTTTATAATTTTATCATATCACAACTTAAACAATTTATTAGGTATTATATTATTGCACGACTATCATTTTAATCGATAATACGCCATATTTTTTTTATTAATAATAATAATCATGTTAACAATAATTTAAATAATAGTTATGATAATTTTTTTAAAAACGATGTAAAATTAAGGCTGTATTTGGTTCACCGTTTAAAGCTAGTGAGGTGCAGTTGGACTACCAACTTCACTGGGAAGCTGTTTGGTTGAGCGTTTCAGTGCAACCAAAATCAATTCTCACCACACTGATATCCCAAAAATCAACTGGAGCTTTCAGCAACAGTAAGCTCACTGGTGCAGCAGAGGTTGAACTTCCATTTATTATTTTATCATTTTATCCTTGAAAGTTTCTTTATTAATCTTATTTTTTTTCAGATTTGGCAGTCAAATTCTGCTGATAACGGGGAAAGAAATACCTCTGCTGCAAGCTGTGTCAACTCCTCCTCAATCGAAGACTGATAAGCCTGTGATTGTAAGTGTTAAGCTCAAATTTATCCCTTTGGAGTCTTCTTGATGCTTTCTGTGTGCCATTTTTTTTCATTTCTGGGTGTATTTGTGCATTTTTCTCTCCCACGCCCTGTCACTATCCCCAAACCTCCCTTGTCTCCCAATCTGCTTTCCCCCCTATGGCTTATGCCTTTAATAAAAATCCCTCATTTTTTCCATTCTTAAGACAGACTTCATTCATTGACCCAACTTTATCATCTTTCTTTGACCATGACATCGGTTAGTTCTTGTTTTCTTTTCCTTTCTTTTTTTAATTGATTTCTCCATTTGCAATATGATTTTTGTTCATAGTTTTTTTTCTGCTATTTCTTTTGTTTCAAACTTTGGGTTTTCTTCATTTCTTTGTTGATCCAACAATTGGTGTAACTTTCTGCTTATTCTAAGGCTGAGGTTAATTGGATCCTTGGGAAATACTTTAGTCTTTGATTTTTTCTTCTGAATGTGTGTGCTTATAGTAAGCAATAGATTATATATCTTTTTTTTTTTTTGTTTAAGGGACTGAATTTTACCAATTTCTTGTTTAGTTTGGATAATACAAATAAACTGAAGAAATTCACACCTTACTCTTTCCTGATTTTGAAGTGGAAAATCCCTTTATTGCATTAATTTTATACATTAGCAGATGTAGTTCTTGTTATGTATTTCTAAAAAACAATGTTGGAAGTGTATCTACCTTTGGTTTATTTTGACTTTGTGGATTGTTGCATTCAATAAGCCATTTTTACTGAAACACGGTCCTAGGAACTTGAATCTCTTTATACGTAACTTAACCGATGATAAATCTGATCTTTTTAAACATTGGTTTCATATGACAAAGAATATTGCTCTGTAATATGATTGGTTTGTCTTGCACTTTTGTCATTCTATTTTCTGGATTTTATTATTCAGTTTATGTTCCTTTGTTCACCTCTTGCAAACTCTAGTACTCAAAAGATGGAAACGTCACTGCATTGATATGGGGAGCATCACCACAATCACGATCTGATCGGCAGAAGGACCGAGTTGAGACAAATCTTGAACAGTTGGCAGCTGCATCAGCTCAAGCTGATATATCCTTAAAACTTTGTTCATTTTTTTCTTTGTTGTTAATGAATTGGCATTTGATTTTGTGTTCATTACAGTATAAAAGAAAATTAGTTCTCTGGTCACTAGTGTTGGCCTTTCCAGTGGTTCCTAGTGATGATTTAAATCTTGTAAATCATGATAAGTGTCTAGAAGAGACTAGTTTTTTGTGTTCGTTAGCAATTGCCTTATTATCTAAAGCTTTAGTTTTTATAAATGTTCTTGCACTGTGTTTAATTTGAAATGATAATTTTTTCTGCTTAGCTGCTTTCACCAAAAGCCATTTTTAGAGCTAACTTGAATTTGTTAATTTCTGCAACATACACCAAATGTCATCGGCATAAAAACGTAGAGCTAGTATAACTTTTACTAGAAATATCTTTCGTGTGTTCTGATTTAGTGACATGTTCAAGATTCTTAGCTTTGTTGTGAAATTAACTTCAAGGTACAGAATGACTGCATCGAGGCAGAACAGCACGAGTTATTGGGTGGTACCATTCACTTCCCCATATTACTGTTCTTCCTTCTCATGTTGGTAAGTTTTGAACATTTAGTTTTGTTTTTGCAAAAAATCTTAATTTGCTGACCTAGTTTTTTGATACAAAAATATATTCGTCTATTTGAAGCATTATATTGAAATAAGTTGGGAGAATAACATGATAATCTTTGTGTGTGCACTCTTTTGTTTCAGTTTGAGCAGAAATTTCACATGTACAGTTCCCTTTTTGAAATCCTAAGTTGTTTTTGTTTGTTTACTTGTATCATGAATTATTGAATGGACAGGTGCTTAGTCCTTTTTGCATGTCTAGGTTATTCAATTTTCGGTCACACTCTCCTATTAACTATTGGATGTATTTTATATTTAATCCAATGGTTGCAAATTAAGATGATTGGTTTTCTAGTTCTGTTAATTTTCAACCTGGCAAGTATGGAACCATATCCTTAAGATTTGAACCCATGACATTGTGTAGCTGATATGAGAGTGTTTGCTTATTGGTGAAACTTGACGAAGAGGATTCTTCATTGTGTAGGCACAGTGGGATTGTTTATTGGTCATTACTTTTAACTGAAGCCCACTTTTGGTTATTTCTTGTTAGATAATGTCATATTTATGATTGATTGCGGGACATTGAAAAGATTTTCTACTTTTACCTTCTGCAGATGTGCGGAATCAGGCAATGTATCAACTTCTAGATTCTGGATTTATTGGGCTCATATTTTCTTGTTTTAGTGAAGAAACAAACAAGGTTAGTGCTTCATTATAGAAGTTCTTGTTAACCCCAGAAAGCTCAATAAATATAATTGTGATAATTTCAGGTGGGAAGAATACAAGTCATTACTTTTCAGTCATTGCTTTATCACCACTGAATAGAAGCTCAGTTATCGATCTGGAGTCATCTCTAAGCTCTTCTGAAAATCCATTGTTGACATCTGGATCTGCAGAAGTAGATAGTCACACGCAAGACACCAGTGATTCCAGACCAGTTCAAGGATCTGCCACGGTGCAATTTATGAATGTTGAAGTTAAAATTTGTCACATATCTTGTTACCGTATCAGGGCTCTTAAACGAGCGAAAGTGAGGAGATAAGTAATGCTTTAGATGATGGAATGGAACATCTTTGTGTATTATGCTGCACAAATTTTAGTTTCCATAAACAAAGTGCTTCTTTAGATTTGTTGTTACTTTGCTTAACTTTTCTTTCTTAGTTATTGCTCTAATTTCCTCTGAGAATTTTTCTACTTGGAAAACTGCAAAATGTTTAGGCAAAAATGGGCTATTTCTGCTGTTAAGGGAAACTATTTTTATAAAAGAATATTTAACTATAAAAGATTAAAAATAATTATCATTTTATCTAATAAATAATTTAAATTGATTATATAATTCATTAAAATATTTATAATAAAATATTGGAAGATAAATTTTAATATTTTATTAAATGAATTTATAAATTCACATATTTTAATAATTTTATATAAGTAAAATAATTTAAAAACTTCTATTATATATCAATTCTAATATGATGTCCTTAATAGTCATTTTTTATTTTTACCTCACCGCTACAGTTGTGTTTGAATCCAAACCCACACTCTACTATTATTTCTAATCTCACCGTTACAGTATCCAATCTCACCGCTACAGTAACTAATCTCACCGCCACCGCTATTTTTAACCTCACTAGAGGTAAACACACCGCTTATCCAACCTAAGCCTAAGTCTTAATTTGAATAGAATTTTAAGTATAATATAAAAAAATATTAGAGTTATAAATAAAAGGTCTAATAGTGTAAAAAGTCCTCAAACATAAATGTAGACACTCAATTTTGCTCGGGCCCAGAAATAAGTCCAAAAACCAATTTCAGTATTTAAAATAATAAAACCCCAAAAAATAAAAAAAAACGAAGTCCAAGTTCAGTCCAGAATTACAAATATAATTTGGCCCGATCGGAATGGCCCATTACTTGAAAAGATTTAAAGTCCATCTACAAGCTTGACTCATATGGAAATATAATCTTCAATGATATACAATCTTAGATATGATTGCAATCTTAGATATGATATGCAATCTTAGGTATGATACAATCTTAGATATGATTGCAATCTTAGATATGATTGCAATCTTAGATATGATATGCAATCTTAGATATGATTGCAATTTTAGATATGATATACAATCTTTTATGTTTCTTCATTTTTCAAACATGTATATTTATTCCTATCTTTTATACATTTGATTATGTATTTTATATATTATAATATTTAACCTTTTTATATAGTTTATTTTCAAATATATATTTTCTATGCATGTATATATATTATATTATCATTTTATGTATTTTGAACTATTGCATTATATTTTTATAATTTGTAAATGTTTTATTTATTCATTTTTTTAGTGTATGTCATTTATCTTATTTGTGCATAGTTTCATTTTTTTATATGCTATGTTTAATTATTTCTTTTATGTGCTATTTTATGATATATATTGTTGTATAATTTTTACATGTATTATGTTTTTCTTTTAGTTTACTCATGTTCTTATTTGTTTATTATCTTATATTTACCCTAGTATGATTTTTTTCATTAAACGTATGTTCATGCTATTTAGTTTTGTCTTAATGATATTATTTATGTTTGTATGGAAATGTTAGAATATTTTGTACATCTATGCTTCATGATGCATTAAAATGTCATCCTAAAACGTCATTTAAAATAATATTCCAAGGTTTTTTTTAAAAAAATAAAAAAAAGGTAATGCTTGATGTTTGGAAACTTCGAGAAAGGTAGTGCCCTAACTTACTAGGTTGCGACTTTTTTCGTTGAATTCGAATAGTCAAGCACCCTTCTAAGTGATTTTGATTTTTCAAAACTTAAACAATTATTTCGAGATTTCAAAACATAGTGTCCTAACTTACTGGATATAGCGTTTTGTTGTTTTGAGATAGAAATTTTCGAAAGATGAGCTTAGTTTCGAAGGTTTTAAAATATTGCGTCCTAACTTACTGGATGTGATGTTTTGACTCGTTTGAAATAAGTGAGCCTTAATTTTCAAAATTGAGACATTCTAATTAAAAGAGGTTTGCATCTTAAAACTTTCAAATTTCTGACATTAAAGACACTTGATAATCAATTAGGTACCAATTTTTGGGCGTTATGAGGGTGCTAATCCTTTCCAAATGCACGTAACCGACTCGAATCCGTTTTCTCGACTTTCGTAGACCAAAATTAATGTTTTAAAATAAAACATTTTATAAGGTGATCCAATCACACCTAAAAAGATTGGTGGCGACTCCCGTTTTCATTTTTCTTAAAGTCGATTCCCATTTTTCAAAACTCGATTTAAAAATGGTTTCGATAGCTTGGCGACTCCACTGGGGACTAATAAGAGAGTCAAGCCGTATAATTGATTACCTTTTGTCTTAATGTCGAAAATTTGAAAAATTTTAAAATTAAATCATCTTTGCATTACATGTGTTTGTATTATTCTGATACGCATTGCATTTGCATGACCGTTGTGGTCACACGCTTAAGTGGGAGTGAGAAACTACGCCTTCGTGAGGTTTTCGCCTCCGTGCAGGATAGTGGATCACTTTCGGGATACATCCGTACATATGGTTTCGTGAGATTTTCATCTCCGTGTAGCCATAGGGAAATGTATTCCCCTGAACTGAACTCGATTCAAATGAGCCTATAATGGGTGAGAATCAAGGAGTCTGCTGGTTCAGGTACCTCAACTTTAGAATTAAAACCTCATATAGAAAAATCGTAAAAGCTCAACTTAGTTAGAATTATACTTTAGATATTACCCTCACATATCATTCTTGAGTTTATTAATATTATGTGATACTGACTGTTTCCTTTTTTCATTGCATGTCATTTCGCATTTAAAAGGTATCGATTCACGATCAGTTTCTAAGTTAGAAAGTTTTATTATGGAGAATGGACTTCTTGATAGAGTGGAGGGCAATGCTAATGTCCATAGATAGTCTGAGCAAACTCAGCTAGGAAAAGGGGATAACATAACTGTGGGATATATGTCGGAGCTGTCAGACTACACTCGCATCAGTGTCACACAGAATAATCTGCAGGAGCTTAAGGCGATTTGGGATCAGTGGGGCAATGAGACCAAACAATCATTCTACGGTAAGTACGGAGATTTGCCTTACTTACTCGATATTCAGGTAGATGAGCACTTGTTTCGAGCTCGAGCTCAGTTTTGGAACCCAGCATACAGTTGTTTTACCTTTGGGGAGGTAGATTTAGTGCCTACTGTGGAGGAGTACACAGCCTTACGTCGGTGTCCTAGATTTCAGTGTGATAGGATTTATTCTCGAGCTGCTCGTGTCCCAACCTTTGGTAAGAAGTTGATGACCATTACGGGGATGAGCGAGCAGTGGATCATGGCTAGAATTAAGGAAGAGGGTAAGAGTAAGTGCATTCCGTGGGGAGCTTTGAAAGATCTGATCTAGACACATCCAGACGAGGCGAAGAGGGTAGACATTTTTGCCTTAAGCTTATACGAATTGATGGTTTTCCCCAAGGCCTTGGGATATGTGGATGAGGCGACTACGGATCTTTTCCATCAACTTAGCAAACGGGTCACTTCTGTTCTTGCAATTTTGACAGAGACATACAGGTCCTTAAATGCGTGTAGAAGGGCCAGTGCGGGCAGGTTTGTTGGTTGTGCTCAGTTACTTTTAGCTTGGTTCTATAGTCACTTCCGATTAATAGATAGGGTGGTTTGTCGGGTCTTCTTTGAGGATTACTCCCCGTTGAAGGACATAGCAGCTTCAACTAGGAGAGTTGATGTTCTTGAAAAAAATTAGATAGCGCTACTTCAGAACCTGCAGTCAAAGGATGTGGAGTGGAGGGCTCCATGGATGATTCCTGGTGAGATTTTGTACCGATACGGCAGTTTTGATTGGGTCCCTTTATTTGGAATTTGGGGTGCCATTGGTTATGCCCCTTTGCTTGTGTTGAGGCAACATGGATTGAGACAGTTCATACTGGTAACTTACGGGTTGGTTCAGAGTGAGTTCGCGTATAGAGGAGCCGGCTACAAGAGAAGGTCAGTGAGATCTCTAGTGCTTGGAACAAGACTTGTCGATTAAAGGAAATAGCTATTAGTCCTCCTACGACTCCGGAGTACGTCGATTGGAGAGGTAGAAGGATTAATGATAACATCCCTAAGCCAAGCGTGGAAGGAGCTCGACTGATGGAGGAATATTTTCAAGTGACGCCTTCGGAGTTAGAAATTATGAAGCAAGAGTTTGAGAGAAAGAACTTGGAGCTCGAGAAGAGG
Organism: Gossypium longicalyx; assembly: GCA_025698465.1. Taxonomy (NCBI): domain Eukaryota; kingdom Viridiplantae; phylum Streptophyta; class Magnoliopsida; order Malvales; family Malvaceae; genus Gossypium; species Gossypium longicalyx. The sequence goes on from CM046995.1 coordinate 54,291,907, forward strand.
ATAGCAAAGCTCAAGGAAGAAAAGATATACTTGAGCCTAGACGTCGACGTTCAAAAGATGGAGATCGAGAAGGTAAAGAAGGAAAAGAGAAAGATCGAGGAAGATCGAGATGATTTAAAGACGCACTACAAAAAGGCCCAGGTAACGTTGAAAAGGGTTGGATTAAGGAGATCTTCAGAGCAGTGGCAGCAAGAGATTCAAGAAGAAAAGGCCAAAGCCGAGTATTAGGAGAAGAAGTTTCAAGAGAAGCAGTCGCATAATCAGACCCTAGAGAAGGAAAATCAAGGATTAAAAACTAAGGTGGTTGAACTTGGACGATCTCTTCAAAGTCGTAACTCTGCGATCGAGTTAAAGACAAGCTTGAATAAGATCGAGGAAATGAAGCACGATATTGGAAGGTTGGAAACAGCACTACAGAACTGTGAGCTACGGATTGAGCAGCTCGAGGCAAGAGAAAAACAGTGGAAGGCAGAACTTCACCATCTTCAGAATCAAGTTGGAAATAGGGATTATCTCATGGGAGAGGCCATAATTCAAATCCGAGAGGTAGTTAAACATGTTCGAGACTTGGCAGTACGAGCTGACGTATTGAGTATGATGCATGAGTTATCGTCGGATGTAGGTCGAGAGTTAGCCCTTTTATTAGATAGAGTTAAAACTTTGGGCATTTGGGCGAAAGCGTATTTGTAATCCTCTTATATGTAAAGATTTTTTTTTTAAATAAAGTTTTCTAAATGAGATTGAATTGAGATCGATACCTTTTGCATTCATTTGCATCTTATAGCATTTCATTGCATCATTTGTATTCAAAATTATAAAAAGACCCTAATTAGTTAAAGTTATTAAAAAGAGAAAGAAAAAGAGAGAGAGAGAAGAGGGTCACGCCTGAGTGAAAAAGAAGTTGAATGGGAATTAACGATGTTCACTTACATATCCCCGACTTTTGTGGGATAGCTTACCCGGAGAAGGGGGTGTTTGGAAATGAAAATCATCCCATCAATGTCATACATGAGGAAGGGACTGAACAAAGAAACCTTGAGGGCATTCGCCCTTACGAACCGGGAAGTTCTTTAAACAATTGGACTGCAGAAGAACTTCCTGTAATCTTTAGGAATTTTACGGAGAAATATTCAGAACACTCTTGTTGCTCTAAAGCCTATGAGTAATGAGATTTCTTTTGAGAAGTGGGCTCATGTTCAGACATTTTTATTTTCAATAAAACATACTTTATCCGAGTAAATATTCTTTCATTCTGATTCTTTTGACCTTTGACATTCTTTATAAATTTTCATTTCATGTAAATAGTCATTCTTAAACTCATTTATTCCTTGTATATTCTTTTGTGTGCCTATCATAGATCCCTAGATATCAATGACACGGGCAACGATACTACAGATTCAGAGTTTCTTTTGAGTGCGATATGTGTTTAGAGGAATCTCAGTATTTTGAAGGTGACAGAAATTGTGACTTGTTTCTAAATTTGTTTTTTACCCCTTGAAGTGCTGGTAGGAAATATAGCCTTAGAGGAAGGAAAGATTGCGAAATTGGAATTAGCTGAGGAAACAAAACAAGACCTTGTTGAGACTATTATGGGAATTCAAAAATATGGTCTAAAGACGCATGCAGGAGGATTTGCAATTGCCAGGATAAACATGAGGTTTTGGGGCACTGTTGGTCCACCATGGAAAGGGATCGCATCAGTTGTACAATGAATGTCAAATTTAAAGGAGTCAAGATTTATGGGGCATGTATGTTATGGGCCCGAGCTCGTCAAAAGTTTCAAGCTGACAATGACTCATCTTTGTGGACGTCAACTACTGCATTAAGAGGGGGAGATAGCTTCATATGCCAATATTACAAAGTCAAAAGTCATCCATTTCAAAAAAAAAAAGATTATATATAACTGCACAATGCCAAAGTTTGCAGTCTTTTCAAAGATAATGTGCCATACCACAGTACAACAAAGGTTGCCAAAAGAAAAGAAAAAGAAGAAAAAAAACAAATTACAGAAGATGACAGAGACTGGTAAAAATTGGCATAAGAAACTACTGCCTACTCTCTATGCTTACGCTGGGGCAAACACCTTCAATTCCAGTTGTTTCAAAGGTTCCAACCATCATCCTTGGAATGGGTGCATTGTTTGGCTTTCCTGAGCAGTCTGATGTGCCGTCAATAGCTGCGATGGTTAGCTCCAGGCGGTGGCCATTGATTTCCAACTATGGGGTATCAGGCCGTACACAGTCTTTGAAGCTTAAAATGATAGATTCTTTCTTCAAAACCAGTTTCTGACAAAGTGGATGACGGTATCATGAAGGAAGCTCTCTTAAACTTCTATACAAGTTCAAGGAAGAGAAGGCCTGATCAAATCATTATTTTTAGGGATGGGGTTAGCGAGTCTCAATTCAATCAAGTTTTGATCAAGTTATTGAGGCTTGCAAGTTCCTTGACGAGAAGTGGAACCCTAAAGATTATGGTTATTGTTGTATGAAAAACCATCATACCAAGTTTTCTCAGTAAGGATCTCCTGACAATGTGCTACATGGTACTGTCATTGACAACAAAGTATGCCATCCAAAGAACAATGATTTTTACCTTGGTACCCATGCTGAAATGATTAGAATCACGAGGCAGACCCACTATCATGTTCTCTTAGACCAAGCTGGGTTTTCGGCTGATGATCTGCAAGAGTTTGTTCATTCTCTATCCCATATGCATCAAAGGAGCACCACAGCCATATTTTTTGTGGCTCCTATTTGCTACGCTCATTTGGTAGCTTCACAGTTGGGGGCAATTTATGAAGATTAGGGATGCTTCAGAAACATCATCGAGTCATGGTGGGATGTATGCTCCGGGAGTAATCTCTGTACCTCAGCTTTCCAGGTTGAAGGATAAAGTTAGCAACTTCATTCTTGTCTGCTGAGAATCGTTGAACCATCTTTTTATAGGGTTTGACAAACAACAGCCAGGACTGCTGCTGGGGCAATCCCTTTCTCATGTGTTTATGAATCAAGATTTTTTCTCCAAGCTTTGATGGAGTCAAGAATTGAATACCTCTAGTAAACTTAACTTGAAAGTATTCATCCTAAGCAAATGTACCAAGAATGGATGACATAGACTTATGACAAAGAAGGTTCGTCCAAAAGAATTTCATAAAGGAAACCTTGTGTTGAAAGAGATCCTTCCCATGCAAAAGGGTACCGAATTGGGAAGGGCCATATGTTGCGAACAGGGCTTTCTCTAGAGGTGCACTGATTTTGACAAGAAATGGGTAGGAAGAATTTATCTGATCCAGTGAATTCGGACTCGGTCAAGGAGTACTATGTCTAAAGGAGAAGGGAAGCCAAGGTGAAAACTCGCAAAGGGCACTTTGAAATTTCTATTTCAAAAAAAAAAAGGAAAAAAGAAAAGAAAAAGAGAAAAAAATAAAAAGAAAAAAGAAAAATGGAGAGGCCAAGGTGAAAACCCGCAAAGGGCGCCTTAAGACCAAAGGGGTTTTGAGTTGAAAACCCGAAAGGGCAGCTCAAATTTGGAAAGTCATGCAGTGACCTTGCTATATCGAATTCAACGAGAAGTGAAGTATGTTACATATCGAGGCATCAACAAACTACTTTGGATCTTTTAAACACATGTTGAACTCAAGAAAGTCTTCATGGAGCTGGCGTATAAACGCTCAAGCGACGATATCTAGGGCATCTAATTTTTGTCCTGTTTGCTATCTTTAGATTCTTATTCTTCTCAAAGATAGGCTTTCAAATTAATTTCCTTTGTATTTTTTTGAAAAATCGTTCCAATCTAATTATTCTCAAGATTAAATTCATCTTCCATTATTCTTAAAGTATGTTGCATTAAAATAATGATGGATGAACTAAATAATTTTCACAAATGAAGTTTTGCTCATTACTCTGGAAATTTCTAGATAATACAAGAAACTAAAACAAAACAATTGTTTGAGAAATTCATGTAAGTAAGGGATGAATGAACTCGAGGAATTTCTTTTCAGTCCAAAAGAAAAATGGGCAAAAACCAACGATTCAATTTTAAGGAAAGATTGTTTTACAGACATCGTCAGTGGATCATAGTATTGGAGGAAGGGTACAGGCCTACAGGCTGAGCAAGAATAATGCTTTGAAAGGACAAATGAAGAAATGAGTGGTGACGTCTAGGATAGGGGTCATGTTCACAACATTCTGCATCATAACATGTTTAATTAGGAACATTTGACTCACTTCGATCATGGCATCCCAATTATCAGGCATAATTGTTTCACAGGTTATCAAAGACGACGCCCCTTAAACCCCTAAAGCAGTAGGGTAATAGGCCGCAGCATAACGGATTTGGCCTGAAGCAAGATCCAAGATGATTTGGAATCCTTGTGCTTACAAGGAACAAATCGAAGACATAGTTGATTTGGCTTTCACGTGTTTACGCTGAAACAAATCTAAGATGATTTGGCATCTCTGTATTGTCAGAGAGCAAATCAAAGTCTGGCATCTCCACTTCGACGGGGAGCAGATACATAGCAGATCTCACCTTCAGATGATTTCACTGAAGCAAGATCCAAGATGGTTTGGCATCCTTCTGCTTACAAGGAACAAATCGAAGACATAGCTGATTTGGCTTTCACGTGTTTACGTTGAAGCAAATCTAAGATGATTTGGCATCTCTGTATTTTCAGAGAGCAAATCGAAGTCTGGCATCTCCACTTCGACGGGAGCAGATACATAACAGATCTCACCTTGGATGATTTCATCAAGCAAGATCCAAGATGGTTTGGCATCCTTGTGCTTACAAGGAACAAATCGAAGACATAGCTGATTTGGCTTTCACGTGTTTACGTTAAAGCAAATCTAAGATGATTTGGCATCTCTGTATTGTCAGAAAGCAAATCGAAGTCTAGCACCTCCACTTCGACGGGTAGCAGATACATAGCAGATCTCACCTTCAGATAATTTCACTGAAGCAAGATCCAAGATGGTTTGGCATCCTTGTGCTTACAAGGAACAAATCGAAGACATAGCTGATTTGGCTTTCACGTGTTTACGTTGAAGCAAATCTAAGATGATTTGGCATCTCTCGTATTGTCGAGAGCAAATCAAGTCCGCATCTCCACTTCGACGGGTAGCAGATACATAGCAGATCTCACCTTCAGATAATTTCACTGAAGCAAGATCCAAGATGATTTGGCATTCTTGTGCTTACAAGGAACAAATCGAAGACATAGCTGATTTGGCTTTCACGTGCTTACGATGAAGCAAAACTAAGATGATTTGGCATCTCTGTATTGTTAGAGAACAAATCGAAGTTTGGCATCTCCATATTCGACGGAGAGCAGATACATAGCAGATCCAACCTTCAGATGATTTTACTGAAGCAAATCCAAGATGATTTAGCATCCTTGTGTTCACAAGGAGCAAATCGAAGACATAGCAGATTTGACTTTCGGATGTTCTCACACCGAAGCAGATCCAAGATGACAGATTTGGCATCTTCAGGGAGCAAATCGGAGATAACAAATTTGGTATCTCTGTATTAGACGGGGAGCAGATCAATGATATCAGATATCGCCTTCCTGAGTTGCAGTGAAGCAGATTGAAGCGATCAAGAGGCCATTTAAAGAAGATCAAGGATCAAGAACTCAAGACTCGGCGAGCCTGGGCAAAATTGGCCCTTTTATAGTCTTTGCTCTATCCCTGTTACACAGCAATGAGCAAAGAGGGGCAGCTGTAGACACTTAATTTTGCCCGGGCCCAGAAATAAGTCCAAAAACCTATTTCAGTATTTAAAATAATAAAACCCCAAAAAATAAAAAAAAAACGAAGTCCAAGTTCAGTCCAGAATTACAAATATAATTTGGCCCGATCGGAATGGCCCATTATTTGAAAAGATTTAAGGTCCATCTACAAGCTTGACTCATATGGAAATATAATCTTCAATGATATACAATCTTAGATATGATTGCAATCTTAGATATGATATGCAATCTTAGATATGATACAATCTTAGATATGATTGCAATCTTAGATATAATTGCAATCTTAGATATGATATGCAATCTTGAAGATATGATCTTGTAATCTTGGAGATTTAATTTGTAGATATCCTTTAATCTTAACCGTTAATGTAATTGATCTGTACCATTGGATTTGGGAAGGCTCAACTATAAATAGAGGCCTCTCCCTTCATTGTAAAGGACTTGAGTTTTGGGAAGCAATAAGAATTCTTGAGAGCATTCACTCAAATTTCTCTCCTTCTTATTTTATTCATCGTCTATCTTAGTTTTTCAACCTTTTTTATTTTATTTTAATTTCTTCATTTTTCAAACATGTATATTTATTCCTATCTTTTATAAATTTGATTATGTATTTTATATATTATAATATTTAACCTTTTTATATAGTTTATTTTCAAATATATATTTTCTATGCATGTATATATATTATATTATCATTTTATGTATTTTGAACTATTGCTTATATTTTTATAATTTGTAAATGTTCTATTTATTCATTTTTTTAGTGTATGTCATTTATCTTATTTGTGCATAGTTTCATTTTTTTATATGCTATGTTTAATTATTTCTTTTATGTGCTATTTTATGATATATATTGTTGTATAATTTTTGCATGTATTATGTTTTTCTTTTAGTTTACTCATGTTCTTATTTGTTTATTATCTTATATTTACCCTAGTATGATTTTTTTCATTAAACGTATGTTCATGTTATTTAATTTTGTCTTAATGATATTATTTATGTTTGTATGGAAATGTTAGAATATTTTGTACATCTATGCTTCATGATGCATTAATATGTCATCCTAAAACGTCATTTAAAATAATATTTCAAGGTTTTTAAAAAAAATAAAAATAAAAGGCAATGCTTGATGTTTGGAAACTTCGAGAAAGGTAGTGCCCTAACTTACTGGGTTGCGACTTTTTTCGTTGAATTCGAATAGTCAAGCACCCTTCTAAGTGATTTTGAGTTTTCAAAACTTAAACAATTATTTCAAGATTTCAAAATATAGAGTCCTAACTTACTGGATATGGCGTTTTGTTGTTTCGAGATAGAAATTTTTGAAAGACGAGCTTAGTTTCGAAGGTTTTAAAATGTTGCGTCCTAACTTACTAGATGTGATGTTTTGACTCGTTTGAAATAAGTGAGCCTTAATTTTCAAAATTGAGACATTCTAATTAAAAGAGGTTTGCATCTTAAAACTTTCAAATTTCCAACATTAAAGACACTTGATAATCAATTAGGTACCAATTTTTGGGCGTTACGAGGGTGCTAATCCTTCCTCGTACGTAACCGACTCCCGAATCCGTTTTCTCGACTTTCGTAGACCAAAATTAATGTTTTAAAACAAAACATTTTATAAGGTGATCCAATCACACCTAAAAAGATTGGTGGCGACTCCCGTTTTCATTTTTCTTAAAGTCGATTCCCATTTTTCAAAACTCGATTTAAAAATGGTTTCGACAATAAAAAAAACGCAATTAGCCCCTCCTTTTTTTTTTCACTCAATTCAGCACTTGAGCTTTCAAAATGCATCAAAAAGGCCCTCAAACTTTTTCAAAAAAAGAAATTAAGCCCCTACTTTTTTCCCACTCAATTGGGTACTTGAACTTTCAAAATGCATGAAAAAGACCCTCAAAGTTTTTCAAAAAAACAATTAATCCCCTGCTTTTATTAAAAATTAGAAAAAATAATAAAAAATAAATTTTAGAAAATTTATTAAATTTTAATAAAAAATTTAAAAATTATATTTTTCTATAAAAATAGTAAAAAATAAAAAATTGCAAAATTTTATAAAAATCATAAAAAAATTTAACAACCCTTAGTTTTTGTCTCAATTAAAGTCATCAATTGTCGCAACAAAACGTGACATGTGACGAAAATGATAAAAAAATAAAAAAAAAGCTATAAAAAAATTATAAAATGTTTCTATTGGTGGGATAATTTTCATAAAAAATATTTATGAAATTCAAATTTCTTTACATTTTGTATAATTTTCTTACGACTTTATAAAATTTTATAATTTTTTACTATTTTTATAAAATTCTACAAAATTTTATATTTTTTACAATTTTTATATTTTTTCTAATTTTTTAATTTTTTTAATTTTTTAAATAAAATTTATAGTTTTTATTTATTTTAATTTTTTATACTTTTTTTCTATTTTTAAATAAAAGCAGGGATTTAATTACTTTTTTTTTCTTTTAAGTTTGAGGGTCTTTTTTTATGCATTTTAAAAGTTCAAGTACGTAATTGAGTGCCAAAAAAAAGTAGGGCTTAATTGCTTTTTTTTTTTTAAGATTTGAGGGTCTTTTAATACATTTTGAAATTTCAAATACCTAACTGAGTAAAAAAAAAAGCAGAGGCTTAATTTTATTTTATTTTTCGAAAAAGTTCAAGTACCCATAAGCCTAAATAAAATTCAATAATTAGGTATATTTAATCAGTTGCATTTAAAATAATTGTTAGCAAAAAAACCAAATTTGTTAGAATTAATAATTTAGGATTATTTTAAAAAAGATGGAGTATTAAAGCAATGGTTCTTCGAAGAGACAATAGAAAATCATATTCGAACAACAATAACACTAGAGAGAGATGAAACATTATATTAATTGATGATGAGGTAATATAACAGTATGTCTATTTGTTTATTACTTCTATTTAATGTTTTATTTCATTTATTTTATTTTTCCAAACATCTTTCGCCTTTTTGGACCTTCCATAATCGATATGATTCTCACCATGAAAAAGCTCAATTCTTTTGCTCAAATTTTTTTATTTTAGTTTCTTTTATTAATTTTAAGTTTTTCTAATTTTTTTATTAATTTAAATTATAAAAATTAGATGTAGATAATGGCAATAGAGAACGATCGCAAAGAAATAAGAGCGAAAAAAATAAGAACACATAGATTTTATCTGTAAACCCTTTCAGAAAAAAACCACGAGCAGAGGAGAAGAAAATTCACTAATGTTAAAATTCAAATGATACAAGAGGAGTTTCGACTACTTCTATTTATAGGTTATAAAACTTATTCTAATCAATGCCAAATAGAAGGAGATAAGTTTCATATGGATTCTACTTGTACAATCAATATCAAATAGAAGAAGTGTACTTCTATACGGATTCCACTAGAGGAGCCTGTACTGTACCCTAGATATTCCAAGTCAAGAATACCCTAGGTGACATTAAATTATGCTAAACATACATTAAACGAGCTTATAACAAAATAGAAGTATACTTTAAGACCACTTAACAAAAATTTCCACAAGAACACGTAGGTATCGATACCGTTTAGAAAATAGGTGCCAAATTAGCATTTTGTTTTCCTACAAAAATTAAAGCTCAGTAATTATCGATACAAATCCAAAACGTATCGGTATTATTACCCCGAGTATCGATACTTGAGAAATGGTATCGATACCAAATTGAGTTATTGACTTCCTGTACATTCAAAATCTCATGGGGGTATCAATACTAAATACTCGATTATCGACACCTATGCACAGAGCAGCAAGAATAACACCAAAACAGGGCATCTAACTCAATTGGACATATACCACTTCAATAAGTTTATAAAACCTCAATATTCGTCATCAAAACATCTATATTTGCAGTTTAATATGTCTTCAATAATTTAAGCAAAGTAAACTAATGGACTAACATCAAACATCCATTAATTCAATGAATATCAAGCAATCATTTAAAACATCACGGTAGTAATCAACCAACAATCTACCATATTGCATTATTCCCACAATTCAAAAGAATAGCAATAATATCACCCACTCAACCATTAAGCCTAACTTGGATCACTTCCTTGGAATTTCTAGACTTTTCACATCGCAAATGCTAAATATTAACAATGGTTAGAAAGAGTGAGTGAGCTTAAACAAGCTCAGTGAATGTCCAAATAACCATAATGTATACACAACATCAAAGGTTAAACAAGAGCATACTATAACACATTCACAACCATATTCCAACCAAGTCAAACTAACATATTCACGCTTCATTAAATCATAAATCTAGCATATACTCTCACATGCAATTACACATTACTATGATGACATGCTAACATATTCATACATTATTAATAAACTCAATTAGCTTATTTATTCACATGTTCATGCATAAATCACATACCGTAATATCACTTTTTTTTATAAAATCACATTTAACGATAATTCATCAAGACAAAACAACGTGTTCATGCTTTAATGACCTACTAGACTACCTTATATATATTCACAAGCATTTACACACAACATTTCCATATATTAATCAATTAATGATAAATTGGAAAACTAGAAGCATGAAACATAAAAGTGAGCTATATCACCATATATTGAATACACGAATCTCCATCACACCAATGACTCGAAGAGTCGAACATATCCCCAAAGTGTAGCATTTAGCTAACACTCTTTAACACACCAACATATCCCGATGAAAGGAGCTCACATTCCCTTATCTCTCCAAATTGTCCCAAGGCCTCAATGCTCAAATCATAAAAACAAGGGTGAGTACTCAAAATCCTATGGCATGCCAACTATATCCAATGATATCAAAAGATTACAAGGCCAAAATATTCGCAAATACACACATTTAATTACTTTTTTAATGCACATAATCTCTATTCATAATCATCAATTCATATCACAAATTTGTACACATTGCATACTTATCAAATTCATATTTATTTGCACCTTAAATGTAACAACTATGCTCATTGAGCCATCACATATCCGTCTATATAGATGTGCATTCAAATCAATTTATCACATACAAGTATTCACACACATTACCTGTTACATTAGCATCACATTCCACAATTCAACACAAACGCACTTACCATTTTCTGCACAATTTCACTACACATTTCTATCGTTAACACAACATCATCACTATCATTCGACATGTTTCACATGCCCACAACTAACACATTCACAAGAGCTATTACATGTTACATTATCACAACTTAATACTCAATCCACCTCACACAATCACATACTTTCAATCCACCTCACACAATCACATACTTTACAAAATAAATGAGGGGTCTAAGAAAGCTTACACTCAAAACTTAGGTTATTCTTAAGTTCCCAATTAACACTATGAATCATGTCTACAGGCAACGATACCAAACACTCCGCGTTCATGCTTTCGCCTTGTCAACGAAATATTAAACTAGTTTTTTTTTTTCTTTCGCTTTTCTCCTAGAAGGCTCCAACAAGTCCATAGCTTCATACATAATAACCAAACAATATACACAATCAATTAGCAACCATTACACACCTTAAACAAACAAAAATGTAGGTCCAAGGCTAGTTCCTCTTAGAACTAAAATTCTCAACTAACAAACTTGAAACTCATTTATCTCAATCTCCACTTATGTAACACCTTAAACCCAACCTGGACGTCCAACCCATGTTTAGAGAGTTACCTCCTCAATTACTAATTGTCACACAATAAAACAATAAAGTTTATCCATGCTTTATAACACATTCATCACAAAACTAATTAAGAGTATAATCCTCCAAATTCATACTATTATAGTTTACTGAAACCCTACTATGCTACTTAAAAAAATAGAAGCTTGACCGAGTGTCCGCTGCGGTGACTCGTTCATGATTGGGGATCACCTAAAATCCAACCAAAACAAAATGTGTTATGAACTCAGTACGTAGAGAAATTTAGTTATTTAGTTAGTGTTCATTATAAAGTAGTTATAATCAGGGATTCGGTTCGATACAGGATTATTTGCAATTCAGATTCAAAACAGATCAATTGTATACATTTACATATATGCAATTTCATATATATACCGCAAATCAGATCTAGATGCAAATATTCCTAAACCCCATCCGCTACACACCATCTTCGACTATCCCAACACACCTTTAAGGACATTCAATACCCATCCATCCCTACACACCGCGAAGTGTCTATTTGACACATTTACAATAACACAGCTTAGCTACTGGATCATAATGCGTCAAAGTGCCAGATTCAAAACTATTCACATAGTGGCTTAACCACTGATTCAGAGCAGATTACTTCCTTCTTCACAATATCCCAACCCATGCAAATGCAGTGTACATATATTCACAATGCACTTACAGTTATAACATTTATGTGTCAGTTACAGAGTATCAGAGAGTTCTCACTCAATCAAGTTCATATCATTCATACAATTGGGAAATCATTATCAGTCATAGACCAAATTTACGGCCTCAAAAACGGGTTTCAAGCCTCCTTTATACTACCGCACGGCTTGGACACACGGCTATGTCTTTTCCCGTGTAGCTCACATGGCCTAGGCACACGTCCATGCCCTCTGCCTGTGTAGTTCCAACATGTAAACAGAGAGTTAAACGGCTTGGGCACACGACCGTATCTTTGCCCATGTGACTCACATGGCCTAGACACACGCCCATGTGCTTACCCGTATGGTCTTAAGTCACAAACAGTGAGTTACATGGCCAAGACACATGCCTATGTCTCATGCTCGTATGAACCCTGCACTACTATGGCCACACACGGCCTGGACACACGCTTGTGTCTCATGCCCATATGAACCCTGCACTAAAATGGCTACACACGGCCTGGACACATACCCGTGTGTCAGCCCGTGTGGCCTCAATTTGATGAACAGTGAGTTACATGGCCGATCAAATGGCCTACCACATACCGGTGTGGCTCACACGGCCAAAACACGCCCGTATGCCTGGCCATATTGTAACATCTCGAAATAGGGCCTTAATGGAATAGTGGTTACGAAACCACAAATCTGAGATAGAAAAGTTTATTTCGATTAATTTTTATGATTTACCGAGTGATTAGATGCATGTGTTAGAGTATTGATAAGAAATTTTATAGATTGTATGTTTAATTTGCCTATTAGGGCTTATTTGCGAGAAGTCTTCATAATGACCGATTTAGGGCCTAAACGGAACGATGGTTTTAGAACCACGAATTTGAAGTCAAAAAATTTATTCTGATTAAGTTTTAAGGTTTATTTATTAATTAAAATATTGTGTAAAAATATCGTTAAGTAATTTTACTGATAAAGTGCTTAATTGGACTTTTAGGACTAAATTGCAAAAGTTGCAAAATATGTGTTCTAATTCATAAGTACTTGATTGAAATGGGGGTTTAAAAAGGAGGTCCTTAAATGGTAATTAGACCATTATATTTTGTTTGGACAAAAATGGGCATGAATAGGACAAAATTTTAAAGAAAGGCCTTAAGGGCATTTTAGTCATTTGGTAATTAAAAGAAATAAAAAGGGAAAATAAAGCCAAAATTGACTCATCTTTTTCATGGAGGCCGAAATTAGCATGGGCGAAGCCATGGCTAGGGTTTTCAAGCTTTCCAACCTCAATAGTAAGTCCGTTCTAGCCCCGTTTTTCAAGTTCTTTACGTTTTTGGAATCCCAGTAACTTGATTAAGCTTATTCTAGCAATAATTTAAGCTAGGGTTCATATTTGGAAAAATACCCATAGGTGAAATGTGTTTATTTTGATGTTTTATGGTAGAATATGAAGGCTGAAATTATGTTAAACAACTTTTGCTAAGCAGTTTTAAGCAAAAATGAGTAAACCGGCTTAATCGGTAAAAGTTGTTATTGTTCATAACTGTGTTAGAGTGAGAATTTGATGTTGCCATAGAAGGGAAAAATGATCAGCATGTCATAAAACATAAGAATAAGGGATTAAGTTTAATTCCCGAGCCTAGGGGTAAAAGTGTAAATATGCAAAAGTTTAGGGGCAAAATTGTAATTTTCCAAAGTTTAAGTTAAGGGTTGTTTTGAATACTACATTAATTAAATAAGTAAAATATGATGGTTTAGATCCCGAAAAACGAGATTTGAACCTAGAATGGGAGAAAAATTGAAAATCGGGAAAGTTGGTAAAATGGCCGTTTTAGTATCGAGGTAAGTTCATATGTATAATAAGCATTAATTTATGCATGTTTCAATGTAAAATTGATATATTTACTATGATTGTCGAGGTGTTGAAAGTAAGTATAATTATGATGATTTAAATGTTCAATATTAATTCGACATGGAAATGAGAAAGTATGTAAGTTTGTATGTAAATAATACATTATCTTTATTATGTTTTTTATATTTCAGCATATTTTATGTATTGTAGCTTATTTTTGAATCATAATTGACTATTGGAAGTATGGAATCAAGTATTAGAAAGAGAGAGAAATCCCGGTTGAACCTTCGGAAAGATTGGATGATACAGATGGTATGTAGCTAGGTTACATGTATGGTGTTGAGTGCACATCATGTGCACAAGAGAGTTACGAGACATTATGATGTAGCTAGGTCGCATGGGTGATACTATGTGTACACCATGTAGACAAGAGAGCTATGGGATATATGTAGCTAGGTCGCATATGTGGTTCCAGGTGAAGGACACCATGTAGACAAGAGAGCTACGGGATATATGTAGCTATGTCGCATGCGTGGTTCCAGGTGAAGGACACCATGTAGACAAGAGAGCTACGAGATAAACTGGCTAGGTCAGATGAGTGGTACTAAGTGTTCACCATGTGTACAAGAGAGCCAAAATTATGTGTACAATCGAGCTAGGTCACATGAGTGGTGCTAAGTGAAGGCCACTATGTGTACAAGAGAGCTTCGATTTTAAAGGTGGGCTGTGTGCGATACCATCGCGTATCTGTTTTTGTTCCAAAGCGTTCAACTGGGAAATTGATTAAATGAAATTGTGTATGACTTTGTGATGATAAGTGTAAGTATATACGTGTGTAACTTATGAGCAATATGCTCGATACGTGATTGGAAATTGGAAAGATTGTTATGGGTAAGTGATGAATACAATTGAAGTGTGAAAGATCAAAATTGACGATAAAACTGTTATGGATTGTTGCAGTGACATGAATCTAACATTTTACCAAAAATAGTAGAAATTGAATCAGAGACTGAATGAGATATCAAATTAAAGCTTAATGAGTCTATTTTCATATAACAGAAACAGAGAAAGCAAAAGAATTATATATTATGAGATATTTAAGTTTTTGAGAGACTGGTTCAGGATGACTACGTGAATCCGTGTTCTGACTTGGAAAAATCATTAAAAATTGTACAAAAATAATTAGGGGATATTATTTATATTTTTGAAATCCCTAGTGAGTATAGTTTCAAATGAAATAAACAAGAACATTCTTTGAATTCTGTACGAGGAGAAAATTGATTCGTAGTGAAGAGTGGTCAGAATAGTTGAGCAGTGAAACAGGGGTAACTTCAATGAATAAAATGTACTAATTGGCTAGACCAAAAATTCTGAAAATTTTATGGTAAGAATATACATGAATATAGTTTCAAGAAATATTAATATTTTGTAATTTGGAGTTCTGTAGCTCCAGAAATAAATAATTTAGCTTCTAGTACTCTGCTAGACAGCTTATTTTGAACCTGTTTATGATTGTAATAGTGGAAGTATGTGTGTGTTTGTGATGATAATATTCTGGGTACATATTGTGACTTCATTTAAAGTATGATAATGTATTGTTTATTAATATTTACATACTTACTTACTAAGCTATAATGCTTACTCCCTTCCTTTCTTTTTTCCAATAGTGTCTCAGATGTTAGCTCGAGTTGGAGGTCGCCGGAGGTTAAATCACACTATCAAACTATTGATCGATATATAAAGGTTTTGAAGTATTTTTAAGTCTTTGTCATGTATGGAGACTCGTTTAATTGTTACTAAGTTGCTAGGAATTGGCCTAAAATACTGACCTATGTTATTTGAGGGTTTCTATTGTATAAAGTCATTTAATGTAGATAGTCTTGATTATGTTATTAATTAAATGATGCAATTTATGAATGTGCATGCTTGCCTATGTGTGTGGTTGAATTAAAGCATGATATGGGCCTTGTAAGCTCTTTTTAAGGGACAACTAGAATGTGTTTGAAAAGGTTTTAAATTAGAGTGAAATTATGAATCGGTTTTTATACGATGATTAGTGATTAAGTCCGGTAATGCCTCGTACCATGTTCCGGCGTCGAACAAGGGTAAGGGGTGTTACACGTATGGTGTCGACAGCCACCATTTTCGGAGACCCAAAACTTGCAAAATTAAAGTTTCTAGTGCACACCTAATTTTGCTTTGATAGAGGAACGTTACGGAGTTTACCTAAAACCTTGCATGAAACAGAAGGAAATCAGACTAACACGGTGGAATAATGCCTCTTGCAATATCCTCACTCAACAATCACACAGTCGACCTTACAGGCAATGAAGAACTCGCAATTAGCGTAGAATCGAACACTAAAGAGGGCAAAATAAGAGAAAAACAGAAGAATCGAGAAAAAGAAGAAAAAATAATGAACTTAGAGGAAAAGAACGTAAAAAAAAAAGATATGACAGAAATATTCAAACTATTTAAAAATAACTATCCCCTTCAGGAATTTGCAAAAAAAAAATTACTCCCTACGCATACTATGGGATTCAAACACGGAACCAGACAGAATGCAGATAGATGCTTAACCAATGAACCAGCAGGCTCATTCTTGTCACACATTCACATAGAATTAAACTTAAGCGGGTTATACATGCTTATGGGTTGATTCCAAAACAACAAAACTTTTAATGATGATACTCGAACTCCCGACCTTAAACTCAATCGCAGAACACAGAACCACAGATACAAAAATTAATTACTGCAGATTCTCACAACTAAATTATTAAAACTTTGGGACGTTACTACTTATCATTTTTCCCTAACACTAATTCTATTCATCTAATTATTCATCTATGACTGATTATTAACCCTTAAACTGCCCAAAGTTACCCAAATTCATGGTTCTGAAATTTTGACGTAAAATAGGCATTTTTCATAAAAACTCAATAAAACCCTAAAATCTCTTAACGAAACTTTAGGGAAAGTTTAGAAACTTTCTAATAATGTCAAAACAAGTTGAAAAACACTTTGAAACATTATTTTTATACAAAATTTTGAATTTCACCATTAACGACCTAATTTTCAGCTTTTATTCAAATATTTCGATTCAATGGATAAAAACTCAATTTAAAATGCTAGGTATCATTAAAAACCAATAGGAAAACAAATCATTACCTTAGTTGATGAAGAATCGAGCGTTTGATCTAAAAACTGAAAATCTCACTTGAAGAAATATCAATTGGTTTAATGGTTTTTTTTTTATGTCTTTATTTGAATTCAAAGGGGTTTTTATGTTTGAAGGATAATAGAAAACAAGATATTTGAGTAATAGAGACCAAAAATTGAAGTATGAAATTTTAGGGTTTTCTTTTCTAAAGGACGGTACAAAGAAAAGGGATGAAGGGTTTTTTTTTATTCACGTCAAAAATAGGGTAAAGGGGGAAAATATAGGTTGATTTTTAAAACTTGGTTTATTTGCTTTAAAACTACTATGAATTTAACCCTTTTTTACAAAACAATTCTCTTTTCAAAATTGAAGTTCTTTCCTACCTTATTTTCAAAAATTGATTTGATTTTCAAAAAACTATAATAAAAAATAATTTCAGTTTACCATAATTCAAAATTTTTGAACCCATTCCGAGCCAAAATTCCTAATTTACACTCGAAACTTCTAGACCCAATTTTGGGGTGTGACAACTCTTCCACTCTAAAAAGAATTTCGTCCTCGTTTACCTACTAACACGTCACTTGTTTAATCACAAAATATGTTGTTTCTACTTTTAAACCAACCATCACATTTTCGTTGTGCACTCTGATTCCTATTCTCTTTAACTTCCTACGGCTTTTCTTGAAGATCTTATTCACTACTACAAACTATTTTGTGGTAACTTTGCTATCTATTTCCTCTATTCAACATAACACCCTCGTCTAAAAAACTCATAACCGTTGTTCCTACTTTAATAGTCTCTATCAAAATTTTCCACTTACTAGCTAAATTGCTTAAAATTTACGAAGGCGTAGAACCTAAGTCTACTAATAATAATATACGAATTGATTGCAAGCCAAATATACCTGGAATCTCATCAATCGAATCTTGACCCTGTGGTTCCCTAATGACATAAACTAAGCTGGACCTCCTGACACAACTTGAATAGTAATAGTATGAGCAACAACTCACTACCCAACCGGTCTCCCATTACCTCTACTTCAACGATAACCTCTAGTTGGAGCAGTTGCAGGTGTAGAACTCTGAGTCTATGAAACCTCAACTTTGTTTAGATAATCCCTCAACATGTGTTCCTTTGAGCCACACTTAAAACATCCACTTGTCAGTTTGGAGAATTTAGCAGAATGCCTACACTCACATTACGCATTAAGCGGTCATCCAAAACCACCTAACGAATCTCCAGTACTAACCACAACACTACACTGCTGCTTAGACTAGCTTGGTCGAAACTCATGTTGTGAATGCATATCAAAACCCTGATTATCATGCCCTTTCTTTGACGTTCGTCTAGATGCACCATCAAAAGTCCTCTTACCTGATTCAGTTACCACAGAACGAGGCAGCTCAGCCACAATCTCCTCAACAGCTTTGGATTTCTTAACCAACTCATAAAACAACTTTGTATTCTAAGCTACCAAGTAAACTCGAATCTCACAATTAAGCCCAAAATGGAACCTCTTACAACGATCCCTCTCAAGAGCATACTGGCTAAGTAGTACGAACTCTGACTCATACTCAGCCATAGCCAAACTACATTGAGCCAAACCTAGGAACTCACATTTACAAGCCTTCATGTACTGCTCCTCTATAAACTTCCTCTTAAAAACCTTAAGAAAGTATCCCCAAGTCAAACGATTAGCGGTAGTACCTCTCTTAATAGTATTCCACCAACAATAAGCCTCACCGTCGAATAAGGACACAATACAACCCAAATTCTCCTTGTCAAAA
This sequence comes from Gossypium longicalyx, assembly GCA_025698465.1. NCBI lineage: Eukaryota > Viridiplantae > Streptophyta > Magnoliopsida > Malvales > Malvaceae > Gossypium > Gossypium longicalyx. The sequence continues at coordinate 54,310,812 of CM046995.1, forward strand.
TAGGACATCTACTCGAGGATCCTTTCAACTTCTTCCAACCAGTACTCAGCTACGGTCGGATCAGTTCCTTTCACTCTAAAAAACTCTTTACCACCCAATGCCTCTATAGGTTCAAGCAGCAACCCTATTAACAGGTGCATGATTGGCAAGTGTAAGAGCACAGTTAGCACCAGCTATCCTCACACGATCCAATCATAGTTCATTAAAGGGCCAACACCCTCATCAAATATGTTCACTCTATGCAATGACACAAGAGGTGCAGAGGATGTACCATCCTCTTGAGAGGCATATCAAATCTAATAATCTAACATTCACAAACAAACAAACAAACAAGGGTGTGAGTGGCAGAGAAATAATTAAAGTCACGTTCCTATAATAAAATTTTAGAATAAAGGCAATGTGTTCCTATTCCTACCCCGATTTCAAACAAACTCATGAGATTCATTCAGAAATATCTCAAACAATTCAAGTATTTAGAAAAATTTCAACACATGGGTTTCATAACCCAGTCTGTACATCAATAACTTAGGTCTGAGTGCTAAATAATCTAGGCTCTGATACCACCAAATGTAACATCTTATACCTGATTCAATCACCGAGCCCGAGTAACAGGACGCTACACCACTGTCACAATATCACACATAGCATAACGTCCCATTAGCATGTGAACATCATCAATTTGAATATTTATAGAGATTCCAAGTCAATAATACCCTAGGCGACATTAAATTATCCTAAACATACATTAAACGAGCATATAACAAAATAGAAGCATGCTTTAAAACCACTTAAAAAAATTTCCTCAAGATAATGTAGGTGTCGATACTAATTCAATGGTATCGATATTTCTAATTAATGGTATCGATACTGTTTAGAAAATCGATACAAAATTAGCATTTTGTTTTCCTGCAAAAATTAAAGCTCATCAATTATCAATACAAATCCAAAATGTATAGGTATTATTACCTTGAGTATCAATACTTGAGAAATGGTATTGATACCAAATTGAGTTAGTGACTTCCTGCACATTCGAAATATCTTAGGGGTATCGATACTAAATACCCAATTATCGATACCTATGAACAGAATAGCAAGAATAACACCAAAACAGGGCATCTAACTCAATCAAATATATACCACTTTAAAAAGTTTGTAAAACCTCAATATTCATCATCAAAACATCCATATACCATTTCAATACGTCATCACTAATTTAAGCTAAGTAAACCAATGAACTAACATCAAACGTCCATTAATTCTATCAATAATAAAATCGAGCAATCATTTAAAACATCATGGCAATAATCAACTAAAAATCTACCACATTACCTTATTCCCACAATTCAAAAGAATAGCAATAATATCACCTACTCAGCCATTAAGCCTAACTTTGATCACTTCTTTGGAATTTCTACACTGCTCACACCGCAAACGCTAAATATTAGCAATGGTTAGAAAGAGTGAGTGAGCTTAAACAAGCTCAGTGAATGTTAGAATACCCACAATGTATACATAGCATCAAAGGTTAAAAAAGAGCATACTACAACACGCTCATAACCATATTCCAACCAAGTCAAACTAACATATTTACGCTTTATTAAATCATAAATCTAGCATATACTCTCACATGCAATTACACATTAATATGATGACATGCTAACACATTCATACAATATTAGTAAACTCAATTAGCTTATTCATTCACATGTTCATGCATAGATCTGATACCGTAATATCACTATTTATAAAATCACATTTAACGATAATTCATCAAGACAAAACAATGTGTTCATGCTTTAATGACCTGCTAAACTAGCTATAATTTTGTCTTTTATAATTTTCTCTATTTTGATTATTTAAAAGAGCACGTTGGCAAGAAAGTTACAAAAAATGTTTTTTTTTCACTTAGTATTAAATATATATTTTTTAATTTATATGATTTATAATATTTTATTATTTACTATGTGTTAATTTTTGCAAGATATTACTTCTGTGATTATTAATTTCAACTCAACTTTTTCAATAGAGAAGGAAAAATTATCAATTTATCATTGTTAATGATAGGTAATTAATCTTTATACTTTATACGTCTAGATTTTTCAATTTTAATTTTATATAATTTCCTAATTTTTTTATACTTTATATTTATTTTTTTAATATTAATTTTATATTTAGAATGTTCCATATGCCATTAACATTGTAGGGAGATCTCTTTGAAAATGAGGGGCAATTCTTTAAGAATGATTTTGATTTAAAAAAAAAACTATTATTATATTGTCTAATGTGAAAACTTCACTTTATAATGATTTTTTATATACTTTTATCGTAAGATTGATGAGTAATCTTAAATATATTTTTCTATTTATCTATTATTTGATTGGTACATGTGGAAAATATTTTGTGGAAAAGAAATTCAAATTTCAATAATTATTTTTTAAGTGTTATTATTAGATGTGATAATTAATTTAGTATAACTATCTTTTGTATTTACTGTAATAACCTGATTTAGGGCCTAGTCGGAACAGTGGTTTCGGGACCACAAATTCGAAGATAGAAAAATTATTTTTATTATTTTTATGAGGTTATGGTACTATTATATTAGTGTATGAAAATTTTGGTGAGTTAATTTTAATGTTTTCAAGCCCGATTGCAATAAAGGACTAAATCAGATAAAAGGCAAAAGTTGCATTTTAGTACCCAAATGTGTCTAATAGCTAGAGTATTAAAATTGGGAGCCTTTAAAGTGAAATTAGACCCCTAAATATGGCTTGGCCAGCCATGGGACAAGAAATATCAAATGGTCAATGTATTTGGTAAGGTGATGTCATATTAGGTGATAAAATGGTACCCTAAGGAGTTAGCTTCAACTTTTTCATTTCTTCCTTCTTCTTTGACCGAAAATACCAGCAAAGAAAATGGTTTTGAAGCTTTGAACTTTCAGCAAAGAAAATTCCTTGAAAGTAAGTGATTTTAATGCTTTTTCTTGAAGATTTTTATATTTTTGAGACCCTTGAAGCATGAGCTTTCAAATGAGGGTGATATCTTACAAAATGATCAAGAGTTCAGGATTTTTCCATGGATGTATTTGTGATATATGCTGAGTTTTTATGGAAGAATATGAGTCCTAGTTGTGTTATAAACAACTTTTGTGAAAGGTGTTAGCATGAAAACACCAAAAAGGACTATTTTGCATAAGTTGCAAAATAGGTGGTTAGTGTGTGAAATAGTGAGAATTTTGGATTTCCATACTAGTAAAAAGAGTTTATCTAGGCTTGAAATATGAGGAAATTCAATAAAAATTGATTTTCGGGCATAGGGGTAAAAAGGTCATTTGGCCAAGGCCTAGGGGCAAAATGGTCATTTTACCAAAGTTGTGAATTTATGAATGCCAAATTGTGTTTAGTGACTAAATGGATGTATATTATTATTATAGATCAAGATTTGCCAAAACTAAGCCTAGACCGGGGAAAAGCCAAGCAATCCGAATAAGCCGACTAGTCAAGTACTTTTTATAAACCGAGGTAAGTTGTATGTAAATAATACAACTACACTGTTAATACTTGTATTCATATTGTCATTGAATTGATATTGTATGAGCTGTTAAGTTATAAATTTAGAATGCCTTGTACTATTGAGATGGTCGAAATATCCCGTTGAAACCTCACGATGTGAACTGGATATTTGTGCCAAGACATTGGGTGATTTGTGTGCCAGTTCAAGAAATGTCTGAGACATGATTCGACCATATTATGAGAGCCAGTGTAAGACCATGTCTGGGACATGGCATCGGCACAGAGATGAGCGCTAGAGTAAGACATGTCTGGGACATGCATCGGCCTCGACAGAGATAGCCAGTGTAAGACGTGTCTGGGACACGCATCGGCTAGGAGTTGTACTAGTGTAAGACATGTCTGGGACATGCATCAGCACGCATATATGAGAGCCAGTGTAAGACCATGTCTGGGACATGGCATCGGTAATATATCCCATGTTGAAGGTTCATGGAATATCCAGTAGTATTCTAACAGTTCAATAGTGAAAGTTATAGTTCAATTTTGATAAAGAAAGGATGATCATATTGTGAGTGTTATAGGTACTTATATGATAAGCATGAGTAACGAGCTTAATTTAGAAAATGAGACTCGAGTAGATGATAATGAGTAAGTTAAGTTATGTTTACCTTTGAGCTATAAGCATGATGGTAAATGGTGAGATTGTTGTATAGTTATTTATATGCAACTTGCTAAGCTTTATGCTTACTCCCTTTCCTTTCCTTTTTCATTAGTGTCATCAAGTTAGCTTAAGGATCCCTTAAAGTTAGAGATATCGATCACACTATCAGCCGCAATACTCGGTATAGCTTGATTTATATTTTTGAAGGTGGCATGTATAGGGCTAGATTAAGATGTTGGATTAAGAGAATTATTTATGTATTTTGGCTCAAGTCAAAAGCCCTTCATTTTGTATCAAGCCTGGAATACTGGTTATTATTCACTTTGATGAATGCATACAATGTTCTTTCTATGGATGAATTGGTGTCCATTATGATGAAATTCGTATATTGAAATGATCTTGTGTAGGTTGTACAAAATGGGTGACAAAATGGCTTAGAAGATAGCCTAGTTTGTCCACACGGGTAAGACACACGGGCGTGTGACTAGGCCATGTGTGACACACGGCTCACGCCCATGGGTGTGTGTTGTGGCCGTGTGTCCCCTGCACTAAAAACTTTAAAGTCATTTTACTACACGGGCAAGCCACACGGGCATGTGCCCAGGCCGTGCCATAAAGTCAGTATGCATGCTAGTAGTACACGGGCAAGTGACACGGTCGTGTGTCTCGGCCGTGTGAAGGACACAATTATAGGGCACGGGTTTGTGCTTGGGTCGTGTGGTTTTGGCAGAATGCCCAAGTTTTCAGACACAGGTTCGGGATATGGGCGTGTCCCTAGCACACGACCGTGTGTTCTATATCCACACGGGCGTGTGGAATCTTGATGCATGAAACTTTTTTAAGCTTTTCATGAGTTCTCGGTTGGGTTCTGAACCACCCCAGATGTATGATTTAGGCCTCGTAAGTCCGCATATGAGCTAGATTGCATGTGAAAGGGGAAGTTTTTAAATTGTTTGAAATTTTTTTATGTCTCGGTTTTGTATGGTTGGTTGAGTCAAGAAAGGTAACACCTTGAACCTTGTCCCGGCATCGGATACGGGCGAGGGGTGTTACATTTAGTGGTATCAGAGTATGGTTTAGTCGATTCTAGGACTGAACTAGCCAGAGTACGAGTCTAGCTATACATGCCACGTATATGCATATTGATAGTGTGACGATTCCTAACAATTATAAATTATGTTTATTATAGTAATGGATCCTGATAGAACTACAACGGATGACGTGGAAAGTAATGCGTTGGCTCCAGTAGAAGGGACCATGCCGGTAGAGAGTGAGCCCGAAAGTATGGTCCAAGGCGGAGGGGCTAGGGAAGCCTACCTCCGAATGATGGATGCTTGGTATACAAAGTTCGTTCGTGCAAACCCGAACACCTCATCACCCCACCTCCTCCGATTCCTCAATACGCCCTGATGGCTCTGCAAGGTGCGGATGTGTTCAGACGGGAGAAACCTCCGGTAGATAAGATCCGGAAGCAAGGGGTCGAGGAATTTTGGGCTAGTATAGATGATGACCCGAAGAGAGCGGAGTTTTGGCTAGAAAATACCATGAGGGTATTCGATGAGCTGTCATGCACGCCTAAAGAGTGCGTGAAGTGTACCGTGTCACTTCTACGAGACTCGGCTTATCAGTGGTAGAACACTCTCGTGTCTGTAGTACCGAAAGAAAAAGTGACTTGGGAATTCTTCCAAGAAGAGTTTCGAAAGAAGTATATTAGCCAGAGGTTTATGGACCAAAAAAGAAAGGAATTTCTAGAGTTGAAGCAAGGTGATAAGACTGTGACAGAGTATGAGCAGGAGTTTGTAAAACTCAACAAGTATGCGCGAGAATGCGTATCCACTAATGCTACTATGTGTAAGAGGTTTGAGGATGGCCTCAATGAAGACATTCGAGTGTTTGTGGGCATCATAGAGCTAAGAGAATTTGTGATGCTCGTTGAGAGAGCATGTAAAGCAGAAGAGCTAGTGAAGGAGAAAAGGAAGACGGCCATTGAGTCGTGAGATTTAAAGTGAAGACAGATGGGGAAGACGCATCAGTCCTCCTCCAAGAGGTCAAAAGAATTTACTATCCAATTGAATACTTCGGTTGGATATTCGAAGAGAAACAAGAATCGACAGAACATGGCATCTAAAGCCCAAACTACCTCAGTGGCAAGTGTTGGTAGTGCTCGGCCAAATAGGCTGGAGTGTTCGCAATGTGGAAGACGTCACTTGGGCGAATGCCGAATAAGCGAGACGGGCTGTTTCAAGTGTGGGTCACTTGACCACTTTATCCTCGAGTTCCCTGAGATGGACGAGAGAGAGAGAAAATAAGAGGTGAAAGCAAGCAGTGCTCCCTTGAGGGGTAGGCCTCAAAGGAACCCTAGGAGTAGGAATAGTAGTAGAGGTGCACTATGAGAGGTCGTGATGAGATTTGAAGGCAAAGCGCCAGCGAGGACCTATGCTATACGAGCCCGAAAAGAGGCAGAGTCTCCAGACGTGATCACGGGTACCTTTTCTATTCACGATATAACTGTTGTCGCTTTAATTGACCCGGGATCTACCCACTCTTACATATGTATGGAATTAATACCTAGTATAAACATGCTATTAGAGTCCACTAAATTTGTAATAAAAGTGTCTAACCCGTTAGGCAAGCATGTATTAGTGGACCGAGTATGTAGAAATTGTCCTTTGGCGATTAGAGGCCATTATTTTCTAACCAACTTGATGTTGTTGCCGGTTAATGAATTCGATGTAATTCTTGGAATAGATTGGTTGACCTCCCATGGTGTTGTAGTAGAGTATGGGAGAAAAATAATTCAATTAAGATGTGAGGATGGAAATGTTATCCGAGTTGGGCCAGATAAGTCGGATAACTTGTCTATGATAGTATCGTCTCTAGCAGCCAAAAGATGTTTGAGAAAAGGTTATGAAGCTTATCTAGCTTTTGTACTGAATAACCAAGTGTCCGAGTCAAAGATTGAGTCAGTATCAGTGGTTTGTGAGTTTATAGACGTCTTTTTGGAGGAGTTACCAAGGTTACCCCTAGAAAGGGAGGTTGAGTTTGGTATCGAGTTGGCTCCTGGTACGACGCCAATCTCGATTACACCTTATAAGATGGCCTCCACCAAGTTAAAGGAGTTGAAAGTACAGTTGCAAGAGTTAATAGACAAAGGTTTTGCTAGACCGAGTTATTCACCATGGGGTGCTCCAGTACTTTTTGTGAAAAAGAAGGACGGTTCGATGAGGTTATGTATCGACTACAGACAACTTAACAAGGTGATAGTGAAGAACAAGTATCCCTTATCGAGGATCAATGATCTCTTCGATCAATTGAGAGGAGTCACTGTGTTCTCTAAGATAGACTTAAGATCGGGCTACTACCAGTTAAGAGTCAAGGAACATGATGTACCGATGACCGCTTTTCGGACAAGATATGGGCATTATGAGTTTCTTGTTATGCCTTTTGGATTGACAAATGCCCCAGCGATATTTATGGACTTGATGAACCGTATCTTCTGACCGTATTTAGATAGGTTCGTCGTCGTTTTTATTGATGACATCTTGGTTTATTCGCGTAACGGGAATGAGCACGCGGAGCATTTGATAACTGTGTTGCAGATCTTAAGGGATAAGCAACTTTATGCCAAGTTTATTAAGAGCGAGTTTTGGCTCAAAAGTTCGGGTTTCTAGGACATATTGTGTCGGGTGACGGGATCAGAGTTGACCCAAGTAAGATCTCAGCTATTGTGGAATGGAAACCGCCAAGGAATTCAATAGAGGTTCGTAGTTTTCTAGGGCTAGCAGGATACTATAGACGATTTGTAAATGGATTCTCCATGATAGCTACACCGATAACGAGGCTACTGCAGAAAGATGTCAAGTTTGAATGGACAGAAGAGTACCAACAGAGCTTCGAGAAGTTAAAGGCTTTGTTGACCGAAGCCTCAATTTTAGTGCTACTAGAGTCGGGTAAAGAATTTGTAATTTATAGTGATGCCTCCCTAAATGGTTTGGGGTTTGTACTCATGCAAGAAGGAAAAGTTATAGCTTATGCCTCGAGGCAGCTAAAACCTCACGAGAGAAATTATCCGACCCATGACTTAGAGATAGCAGCTGTAGTGTTCGCCCTGAAGATTTGGCGACACCATTTGTATGGGGAGAAATGTAGAGTATTTACCGATCACAAGAGTCTAAAGTATTTAATGACTCAGAAAGAATTGAATTTGAGGCAACGATGATGGTTAGAGTTAATAAAATATTATGAGTTAATCATTGACTACCATCGAGGAAAGGCGAACATAGTTGCCGACGCTTTGAGTAGAAAGTACCTTAGTGGCAGAGAATTTTCATTTTGGGATTTCCATAATAGTAAAAAGAGTTTAGCTAGGCTTGAAATATGAGAAAATTCGATAAAAATCAATTTTCGGGCATAGGGGTAAAATGGTCATTTTGCCAAGGCCTAGGGGCAAAATGGTCATTTTACCAAAATTGTGAATTTATGAATTCCTAATTGTGTTTAGTGACTAAATGGATGTATATTATTATAGATCAAGATTTGCCAAAACCGAGCCTAGACCGACGAAAAGCCAAGCAATCCGAATAAGCCGACTAGTCAAGTACTTTTTGTAAACTGAGGTAAGTTGTATGTAAATAATACAACTACACTGTTAATACTTGTATTAATATTGCCATTGAATTGATATTGTACGAGTTGTTAAGTTATAAATTGAGAATGTCTTGTAATATTGAGATAGTAGAAATATCCCGTTGAAACCTCAGGATATGAACTGGATATTTTTGCCAAGACATTGGTGATTTGTGCGCTAGTGTAAGACATGTCTGGGACATGCTTCGACCATATTATGAGAGCCAGTGTAAGACCATGTCTGGGACATGGCATCGACACAGAGATGAGCGCTAGAGTAAGACATGTCTAGGACATGCATCGGCCTCGACAGAGATAGCCAGTGTAAGGCGTGTCTGGGACACACATCGACTAGGAGTTGTGCTAGTGTAAGACATGTCTGGGATATGAATCAGCATGCATATATGAGAGTCAGTGTAAGACCATGTCTGGGACATGGCATCGGCAATATATCCCATGTTGAAGGTTCATGGAATATCCAGTAGTACTCCAACGGTTCAATGGTGAAAGTTATAGTTCAATGTTGATAAAGAAAGGATGATCATGTTGTGAGTGTTATAGGTACCTTTATGATAAGCATGAGTAACGAGCTTAATTTAGAAAATGATACTCGAGTAGATGATAATGAGTAAGTTAAGTTATGTTTACCTTTGAGCTATAAGCATGATGGTAAATGGTGAGATTGTTGTATAGTTATTTATATTCAACTTACTAAGCTTTATGCTTACTCCCTTTCCTTTCCTTTTTCATTAGTGTCATCAAGTTAGCTTAAGGATCCCTTAAAGTTAGAGATATCGATCACACTATCAGCCGCAATACTCGGTATAGCTTGATTTATATTTTTGAAGGTGGCATGTATAGGGCTAGACTAGGATGTTGGATTAAGAGAATTATTTATGCATTTTGGCTCAAGTCAAAAGCCCTTCATTTTGTATCAAGCCTGGAATAATGGTTATTTTTCACTTTGATGAATGTATACAATGTTCTTTCTATGGATGAATTGGTGTCCATTATGATAAAATTTGTATACTGATATGATCTTGTATAGGTTGTACAAAATGGATGACAAAATGGCGTGGAAGATAGCCTAGTTTGTCCACACAGGTAAGACACACGGGCGTGTGTCTAGGCCACATGTGACACACGGCTCACGCCCATGGGTGTGTGTTGTGGCCGTGTGTCCCCTGCACTTAAAACTTTAAAGTCATTTTAGTACACGGGCAAGCCACACGGGCATGTGCCTAGGCCGTGCCATAAAGTCAGTATGCATGCTAGTAGTACACGGGCAAGTGACACAGCCGTGTGTCTCGGCCGTGTGAAGGACACGGTTATAGAGCACGGGTGTGTGCTTAGGCCGTGTGGTTTTGGCAGAATGCCTAGGTTTTCAGACACGGGTTCGGGATATGGGCGTGTCCCTAGCACACGGTCATGTGTTCTATATCCACACGGGCGTGTGGAGTCTTGATGCATGAAACTTTTATAAGTTTTTCATGAGTTCTCGGTTGGGTTCTGAACCACCCCAGATGTATGATATAGGCCTCGTAAGTCTGTATATGAGATAGATTGCATGTGAAAAAAGAATTTTTTAAATTGTTTGAAATTTTTTTATGGCCCGATTTTGTATAGTTGGTTGAGTCAAGAAAGGTAACACCTTGAACCCTGTCCCGGGGTCGGATACGGGTGAGGTGTGTTACATTTACTTTCTTATATAGTACCAAATTTGTATATTATTTCAATAGTCTTATGTATTAATTTAATTTTTAAAATTTTTCATTATTTTTAAAAAGTTATTTTATTCTCTCAATTATTTTTCAAAACTAATTGAATTTAGTATAAATTAAATCATTCCACATTTAATTAGCACAAATATAAATCTAAAATTATAAAAATATATTATTTAATGAATTAAAAATGTATAAAATCACGTGCAACACACGTGACATTATATATTTGTAATATATATAAGCACGAGCTTGAAGAAACTTTTGAATCGATGAGAATACTCTTTAATGTTAATTTAATTACTAAACTGACATTAAATTAATAATTTTTTCTAATAATAGAATTTTTATTCATTTTAACTATATAATTAATAAGAATTATAATAAATAAAATCTCCTATAAAATAATATATAAAATCAAATCAATAATATATATTTTTTGTCTAACAGAGTTTTTATTGGTTTAAACTATACAATTGAGTATATTTATTTTAAATCAATTATTTTATTTTGGTGAATCATAGCAAAATTCGAACAACAAATGTGACTAACGCGACTTGAACCCAGGCCACACCTGGGGTAGTGAACACCTTGACCATCAGGCCATCACATAGGGTTCAAATCAATTATTATTTAATTAGCATTACAATTTATATACGAATTAAAATTAAAATTATCATTCAACAAAAATTATGTCCTCAATTTGGTCAAATTGCAACACAGTCATTTAAATTCTCCAATTTTATAATTTGACCCTTTTTACAAAATCTCATATTCATAATCATTCCCTCTAAATCCATTTTCAAGAACTCAAATTAATCCTTCATTATCTCATTTATTTAAATTGCCTCTGAATTTCTTCAAAATAATAATATCAAAAATTTTGGAGTATTACATGATGGGTAAATTTTAAGGGATTGAAATGTCAGAGGAATTTTAAGGATATTATTAATGAGAAATGGAAATTGACTATTTTATCTTTACATTTTTATTGATGTGAGATATTTATGCGAACACAATGATCATGTTAATATTAATGATTGAATTGAATATTTACATAAAGGAAAAATATAAAAAGTATAAGATTTTTTTATGGAGATAAATTCTATCCAGTACATTAGGGTAAAATCTTTAGATTGTCTTATAAGGGGGATTTTTATAATAGAAATATCAAATAAGTGTAGAAACTTCTCTATTTCCTTTACCATTTTCAGTTTCAAGGAAAGAAAAAGAGAATTTTTTTCTTTTTTTTTCTTTTCCTTGCCCTAAGTTTCCTAAATTAAATCTTTGATAAATTCTTGAAAACCCTACAAAAAATATTACTTCCTACATCATTTTGAGCTTATTTCTTATCATAGAAATAAATGCCTAGAAGACGAAAGTGAAATGAAGATTAGCTAGTGTAGAGAGATTAATGAAGCAATGTGAGAAATTAGGAATTTATATCATAGTTCATATTTCATATTTCATTAAAGTTATGCTTTGGTTATTTGAGCATATTTGTAACAATCCATGTTAGCCAGTGTCAGAAAATGCAATTTTGGAATCCAATTTCATAACTCGAGTAAGTGAAATTATGAATAGAAGTATTTATGCATTTAATATGAAAATATATTAGTGGACGGTCAAGTAATGAAATCGAGAAAATCATTAATTATAGTATGATGACTAAATTGTAAAAGTGAAATCACTATTAAATTTTAGTTTAGAAAATACTTGAGAACTCAATTAGCAATTAACCAAAGGACCCAATGGTTATTTAATCATTTTTAATTAATGAGTTAGTGGAAATGTGATGATTAAATCCAGTTAACCTTTATATTATAATTATTGTAACATCCCGAATTAGGGCTCAGTTGGAACAGTGGTTTTGAGATCACAAATCTGAGATAGAAATAATCATTTTATGGATGTTACGAGGTCCATGATATATATGCATACCCTGTGTGAAAATATCGATGAGAAATTTTACCGATAAAGTGTCAAATTGAGTTATTAGGACTAAATTGCAATAAGTGAAAAACATGTATTCTAGTTGATTTAAGGGTTTAATTGTGATGAGATTTGAAATTTAAAGTCCATATTTGGAAATTAGACCATTATATGTCTTTATGGACAAAAATGGACATAGGAGGGATAAAATATCAAAGTTATAATGAAAGGGCATTTTGGTCCATTAGTTAATAAAATAATAAAAAGGGAAAATAGACCAAATTTGTGTGCATCTTCATCCTCCTTGGCCGAATTTCACAAGAAACCATAGCTAGGGTTTTTTTCATCTTTCAAACTCAAAGTAAGTGCATTCTAGCCCCGTTTTTAATGTTCTTTATATTTTTGAAATCCTTGTAGCTCGATTTAGCTATTTCTACCTTTAATTTGAGCTAGGGTTCATGTTCAAAAACATACCCATGAATGACATGCTTGTGCTTTGATGTCTAATGGAAGAATATGGAGGTTTGAGGTGTGATAAATAACTTTTACTAGGTGGTTTTGGGTGAAATTGATAAAGAGAACCTAATTGTAAAAGTTGTAAAAACTACGTGTAAATGTGTGAATAAATAAAAAATGTAGGTTGGTATAAGAGGGAAAATGATTGAGCTAGGCTTGAATAATGAGAAAAACGGGTACTTTTCATTTTACGAGCCTAGGGGCAATTTTGTAATTTTATAAAATTTTAAGGGCAAAATTATAATTTTACCATATTGTGAATTTTGGACTGTAATGAATAATGCATGTATTAAATAAGCTAAATGTGCTATTATAGATCAAGAGGGACGAGGTATAGACCTTAACCGAGGAAAAGGCAAGGTTGTGGACTAAATAGCAAATTTGTCATATTTTGCACCGATGTAAGTTGTGTGTAAGTAATTCAAAAACTCTAATATTACATATGTAATATTTGACATTATATGATACATGTATGTATGTTTTAATAAAATTGACTTGTGATGATCCAATGGAAGTTTAGTAATAGCCTTGTGTCTTAGAAGCCCGGGTGACTCACAGGAATACTTAGAACTTGGATGTCGTGACACCGTGCTAAAGGTGCCTGTGTAAGACCATGTTTGGGACATGGCATCGACAATGATATATGTGCCTATGTAATACCATGTTTGGGACATGGCATCAGTGATGATATATGTGCCTGTGTAAGACCATGTCTGGGACATGGCATCGGTGATGATATGTGTGCCTATGTAAGACCATGTCTAGGACATGGCATCGGCGATGATATGTGTGCCAGTGCAAGACCATGTCTGGTACAGGGCATCAGCGATGATATGTGGATTCATGTAAGACCATGTCAGGGACATGACACTGGTACTTTGATTGTTGTATGGCAATCCCGAGTGTCCTTTAGTATTTCGGTGGTTCAATGGGCCATTTTAGATGTTGGGTTAAGAAGTGGAGTGATATGAGTAAGAGTGTATGGTACAGGTATGTACATAAACTTCATGAGCATCAAACTCGATTCATGATGGGAAATTTAGCATGAGTAGAAAGGAGTAAGATAAGCTTGATGTTTAATGACATTTAATGTCAATTTTGACTACGTTCATGTGTGTAGTATGATATTGTTGTGATAATTGATAATATGTTTAATCCATGAATATCTTGACTTATGTTGTTATATATTTACATGCAAGTTAGTAAGCCCTGTGCTTACCCTTCTTTCCTTTCCCTTTTCTTTTAGCATCGTCAAGCTAGCTCAAGGATCATGGATATCAGAGCTTGAGTCACACTATCAACAAATCCTTTGGGGTATAATTAGTTTACTACATTTAAGTATGGCATGTATAGGGGACTTAGTATTTTTTATATGTGTCATATTTGTTAGCCAAAGTGATGGCTCCTTTTGGTATATTATTCCATTTTGTATATGGCCATGAAATATGGCTCATATTGATTATTGGGATGAAATCCCTAAATATTTTTACATGCATGAGATGTGTTATTACTTTTGTGGTGTATGCCAAATGGTTGATAAAATGTGGAATTTATGTTTGATGGATAAATGATGTCAATTGGTATGGTCACTATACTAATAAAGGTAAAGAAATGTATTGAATAAACTTAACAAGTCAAGGAGTCCCAATTAGATAAACTTGATATGAATTTATCATGCATGAGTTAAAGCTATGGATGTCTAAGTAACCCTTTTATGCCATGTTAACCACCATTGGCATATGAGTGTGTGTTAAGGTTATTAAGGGTGACAAAAGGGCTTGGAAAATAGCCTCAAAGCTGTCCACACGGGTAGACACACTGGTATGTGTCTAGGCCGTGTGTGACACACGGTCAGCCCCATGGGCATGTAGTCCGGCCGTGTGTCCCTTGCACCCTAGTTTTACAAGTCAGTATGCATGATGGTAAACACATGGGCAAAGACACGGCCGTGTGTCTCAGCCGTGTGGAGGACACGGCCTTAAGACTTGGGCGTGGGCCCAGGTCGTGTGAAGTCTGCACCTTAAATGTGAAAATTAAATTCGCCACACGGCCTAGCACACTGGCGTGTAACTTGGCCATGTGATATTAAATTCATGTTGATGTCATAAATAGAGAGTTACATGGCCTGGGGACATGGCTGTGTCAAGGGCACACGGGCATGTCCTTGTGTCCACACGAGCGTGTGACCCTGTTTTAAGAATTTTTTTCTAAATTTCATGGCTTAGTCCCGAACCGCCCCCGATGTATATTTTGGGCCTCGTAAGCCCATATAAGGGACGATATGCACGTTCTTGAATAAATTTTAAATTTGAATGAGATTTTATGGCCTAATTTTTACATATTAGTGTATGTTCAAGTCTTGTAATGCCTCGTATCCTGTCCCAGCATTAGACACGGGTAAGGGGTGTTACAATTATAATATATAATAGTCTTAAATTGTTAAGTTCAACAAGATTAATTAAATTAATTAAATTGTTAATCTTAGTATAAATAATAAATAGTGGAAAGAGAGATGAAGTCTTCATCTTCTCTTTTGTGTCATCAAATTTAGGAAGAAAAAGAAAAGAAAAAAATTGCTTTCCCATTTACAATTCGGTCCTAAAACCTTTAAGGTAAGCATGCTTTTCTTTTGAAAATTTCATGGATTCATTGTCTTGCAAACTAGATTTAGTAGACCCATGTGTTAGAAATTTGAATTAGTTAATGTTTACCAAGTTACCATTGTTGAACCTTAGTGAAATTTGCATTGATAATGATGAATTATAAGAAAATATGTATAGATTTTGTTAAGATTGTATTAAAAGATAGTGAAATTAGCTTGGAATTAAAGATTTGGATATATAGTTAATTTTGATATTAAGGACTAAATTGAGTAAAGAGAAAGATGTTAGAAGATATTATCATATATTAAAAGCTTGAGGTTCCAATGAAACAATATGATATTAGATTTTTATTCAATACTAACAATAAAAAAATAAGATTATTTCAGATATTGGGACTAAAATGAATAAAATACAAATTATGTTAATTTTTGTGTTTTCATATATTTTTGTGAAACTAATCTTGTTTAAATTATCAAATTTATCATACGTAACTAAAGACAACGTCAGGTCATCTCAAGATAAAGGAAAGGCGAAGGCCATAAAAGAGTAACCTATTCTAGTTTGTGCTTTCAAGATTTGAATTCAAATTATATATATGGTTGTTCTAATGATCTTGCTTAAGGTAATGAACTTACTTGTATTATGAATGGGTAAGTATGAAATAGTTGGTACCTTATGAAAAATGTGATAATATGCATATAATTATATTAAATGGTATGAAATTGATTTGAGCATGATGTGAATTGTATTAAACTATGATATGTGAAGTACATATATATGTTTCAAGTATTGGATACCCCATTAACTGTGACGTCTCGAAATTTAAATGTTTGGCTGTTGATTTTTAACGTAATTAAATCATTATATTTGTGGTTATGTGCTTTGTGTACGTGTTTGATGTTAGGGGTTTGAGTCGAGCCGTTAGCAAGTTTTGCTATTTTTTCTTAAACTAATCTCTACTCTTGAACTATTAATTTGAGTATAATTTTGCACAATTCTATGTCAATGATAAGCTTAGTGGTTCAATGGTTAAGCTTTTATATACTTGTTGGTCTTATGTTCGAGTCTCTGCGTATAAGTTAAGGAAATATTTTGCTTCTTAGTGAAGTCTGTTAGTTTTGATTTAATTTTAAAATTAGTTTCACATTAATTTCTCTTCTTCCTGTTTTCTTTTCCTCTCTTTCTTTTCTTTTCTTTTCTTTTCTTTATTTTAGTTCTTTATTCTTTTTCTTTTTGCTTGTTTTCGTTACTGTATTGGGCCGAATTAAGAATTCTAGTTTGTCGTTGCATCGATCGAGAGGTAAATTCGTAGGTTTTGTTGAATTTTCGTTCACTCTCGCTATTATTCGTTTCTATCAAACGTGGATTTTCTGATTATTTCACACAAATTTTTTGATTATATGTTCAATTGTTGTTCACTAAAAGAAGGTCTCATGGATAACGTTTCCCCCAACATCCGCAACTCATTATTTGGTTGTCATGTGCGAAGGTATTGTTGTTGTTCATTTGGAAGTTTGTGTCAAAATCTTCGACACGTTTTGGTTTTAAACTCTAATCGAGCATTTGTTGAGTTCATTGGGTGATTTAATCTTGGTTTTAGGCTTTGGGAGTCTCGGGATTTCCCTTGCACAGACGCTACATCAGGTGGGTACCGAAAACCCCTTTTTCTTTAAGTTTTAGTCATCGAAAAATGGGATATTTATGAATTAGAGACACACAAGCTAGAGACACTGCGTGTGTCTAGACCGTGTGTGGGAATGGTTAGTGTAGGGTTTACACGGGCTAAAGACACGACCGTGTGCTTAGGTCGTGCAACTTACTATTTACGAATTACGACCACACGGGCATGTGTCAGGCTATATAGGACACAAAGATGGACATACGGGCGCGTGGTATATCGTGTGGAGTAACACGGGCCAACTATCCAGGCCTGTGAAACTACATAAGCGTGTTGACCAAAATTTGGAAATTTTCCTTCGGGCCACAAATGACGTTTGAAATGAATGCAAGCCTTCTGTGGAATCCATGCGAATTGAATTGAACTATATAAACTATCATTTTGTGATCTGAAACAAAGTATGGAAAAATCTGTATGTGTACATTGCGTACGATAATTGTTAATGATATTGAATTATTATCTACGGGTATGAATTGAATCTGAATGGTCATGTAGGCCTCTGTATTAATTGTTATTTGAATCTACATCTTCATTAGATAGGATTGAGTAAAAGAGGAAGTATTCTATTTGGAGACAGTGGCTAAACCACTGGTATCTATATTTTGATCTGACAGCTGGACTATAATCATCTAAACATGTCATACCGACACTATTTGGTGTGTAGGGTTGGATGGGTATTCAATACCCTATTTGGTGTGTTGGGTTGGTCGGAGATAGTGTGTAGTGGGCGGGGGATTGGAAAACTGCACCTATTTTGATTTGTTCTGTATTTGACAAGAATCTGACTAACTATCTGTCTGTGTTATTCCAATCAACTAAACTGAATGATTTACCATGTGGATCTAATTTCGAACTCAAATTTGGGACCTTACTGGTTCTAGCATAAATCCATTTGAACATATAATTGTTTCTTTATAAGATCATAATTTATTTCTTCTGTTGATTGTATTACAGGTAACCCACAGATTTGATCGGGTCAGTAAATCAAGAGCTCGGTCATACTATTTATTTGCTTTACTCTCAGTAGTTTTACTAGCCTATTTCCAGTAATTTTAATACATGCGATGCCTTAGGATAATAGTAAATGTGTTTTGTTTTACAGTTGTTAACTCTTGTGGGTTTTGCTTAAAACTAAATCTCAGAATACTGTGCTTTGATAATATTCGAGGTAGCTTCCCAGACTTGGCTTCATCGTCTAGGTCGGGTATGGGGTGTCACATTTAGTCGTATCAGAGCCAGGTTTACAACACTTGGGCTATGTTCTAGGCACCTATTTTGTGTTAAAAAAAGGTGTTTAAATGAAAATAAGCTTTTTGAGTAACTCTAAAAATCGATTTTATAAAAGATTGAGTCTCCATTGCCGAACTTGTAAGCTTTTCTTCTCAATTCTTCTAGTTAGTTGAGATACTATAGTAATTGAAACTGTTGCCCAGTTAAGTATTCTGATATAAACTGATAAGAGAACTGTAATGAGGATTCTGAATTGATGTGTGCACTTCCGACATTGTAGATAAAGTGAAAAATGAGTTCACACGATAGTCGTGGACGCTGCGGGCGTGGAGGAGGAGCTCGAGTAGAGTCATCCTCTATGGGTAGTATGCCTAATCGAGAGACTAGCGAGACTGTTGGTACTCCTACTGCTGAGACTGGGTCTCATACCCCGACAATTAGGGATAACGTATTGTCCTAAGCTATGATTCTAGCGTTAGAGAAGGTCGTTGGGACCTATTCTAAATCTAAAGGCCGAGGGTCGATTACTACGAAACTTTGGTCGAATGGTGCTGAGTTGTTCAAAGGTATCATTTGAGTCGCCCTTACTATAGTTAAGTATTGGTTAGAGGCTACTGAGCGTATTATGACCGATATTGATTTTACTCCCACTCAAAAATTGAGGGGTGTTGTATCTTTACTTTGGGACGAAGCCTATCAGTGGTGGCTGATGGTTGAGTAGGGTGCTCAGCCCAAACAAGTTAATTGGGACTACTTTAAGAATGCCTTCTAGAGTAAGTATAGTGGGCAAGTTATGTAGAGGCTCATCATCGTGAGTTTATGAATCTGGTGCAAGGTGATAGATCTATGGCTAAATATGAGGCCGAGTTTCTAAAATTGAATAGGTATGCTCAAGTTTTGGTAGCATCTGATTATGATAAGTGTGTGAGGTTCGAGGAGGGCTTGCATTAGGATATGTGGGCTATGATAGATCCTCAAAGGGATGGGTTTTTGCAGCCTTGGTTGACAATAATAAGATAGCGGAGGAAGTGAAGCGTAGTGAGCGAGAGAGGAGAGACTGGAAGAGAGATCAAGGTAAGGTCTAGAGGGATTTAGGTGCCTCTAGTTCTGGATAGTGCCCTAAGAAGCGGGCGAGGTTTGATGGGCCTCCGAGGATTAAGGTACCAACCGTAGCAACTAAGATTTAGCTCTGTTGTGACTATAGGAAGCGCCATCCAAGCAAGTGCTAGAGGAAGTTGAGAGCTTGTCTCCATTATGTGTCAATGGACCATCGTGATCGAGATTGCGCTCGTCGACCAGATCAGGTGCCCTCTGTTGCACGGACTCTAGCTCTGGGTCCCGTTTAACCTTCGAGAGTAGCTCAGTAACCACCAATGGGCCATGGCATGGTCAGGGATGGTAATGGTTCTGGTAGAGGTTAGAGAGTATCGAGCATAAGTGCGGGTCAAATTGAGGCACGAGAGCCTACACTGGTCTATGCTGCAAGATACTGAAAGGAGAGTGATGACGCTGACGCTATAGCAGATACATTCTTTATTCACTATGTTTCGTATTTTACTCTGATTGATATCGGGTCTACTTGCTCATACATAGCTAGTATTGTTTTTGTAAATCTAGGTATATCTATTAAGAATACTGCTTGAGAGTTTTCTGTGATTAGTCCTCTAGGTTAGTTGTTCTGGTTTGAAAAAGTATATAAATGGTTTCTGTTAGAGTTCTGGGTGTGATATTTTTGGCTGATTTAATGGAGTTGCCTTTTTTTTTATTTCAACCTAATTTTAGGTAAGGATTAGCTTGTGAAACATCGAGTCACTCTAGATTATGCCTCTAAAAGGGTTACTTTGAGAACTAATGAAAAAAATAAGATTTTTATAATTGGTGAGCATCAAGATTATCTTTTTAACGTAATTACCGACCTTATAGCTGAAAAGCTAGTTCAGAAAGGTTACGAGGCAACCTCACTTTTGTGTCAGATTATGTTCCTACAAAGCTAACTGTAACGGATATACACACAGTAAGGGACTTTCTGGAAGTTTTCCCTGAGGAGTTACCTGGTGTACCCCCGGCCAAGGAGGTTGAATTCGACATAGACTTGTTATCAGGTACTGCTCTGGTGTCCATTGCATCATATCATATGGCGCTGAAAGAGCTTGCGGAGTTAACATCTCAACTTCAAGAACTTCTTGATCGAGGTTTCATTAGACCAAGTGTGTCTCCGTAGGGAGCACCAGTTCTTTTTGTTAAAAAGAAAGACAGATCGATGAGAATGTGTATAGAATATTGTCAGCTAAATAAGTTGATCGTAAAGAATAAGTATCCGCTATCGAGGATCAACGATTTATTCGATAGATTCCATGGAGCATTTGTTTTCTCTAAGATTGACCTTCATTCTAGTTACCATCAGCTCAAGGTTAAGGAGACTGATGTGTGCAAGACGGCCTTTAGGCCTCGTTATGGGCATTACAAGCTCCTACTTATGCCTTTCAATTTGACAAACGTTTCGATTGCATTTATAGATTTAATGAATCGAGTGTTCCAACTGTATTTGGATCAGTTTGTTGTAGTTTTCATTGACAACATTCTGATTTATTCCTAGACTGAGTCTAAGCATGATGAGCAGCTTCGTACTATCCTGTAGATACTCTATGAGAAGCAATTGTATGCTAAGTTTAGCAAGTGTGAATTCTGGTTGTAGGAGGTTTCCTTTCTGGGGCATGTAGTGACTGGCGAGGGGATTCGAGTTGATCCCAAGAAAATTGAGGCTGTAGTCGAGTGGAGACAGCCGAGGAATGTGTCTGAGCTTCGAAGTTTTTTGGGTTTAACAGGTTATACCGAAGGTTTGTCGAGAGGTTTTCCCTAATTGCATCTCCTCTAACTAAGCTATTGCGTAAGAATACCCCATTTGTTTGGTCTGACAAGTAGCAGTCGATTTTTAAAAATCTCAAGTCCGTTCTGACCTAAGCCCTTGTATTGGTTCAACCAAAGTCAGGTAAGGAGTTTATGGTGTACAGCGATGGGTCACATGTTGATTTGAGATATATTCTGATGTAGGATGGTAAAGTGGTAGCTTATGCGTCGTGGTAGTTGAAATCGCATGAGGGTAACTATCCTACTCATGATTTTGAGCTAGCTGTAGTCATGTTTGCTCTGAAAATCTAGAGGCACTACCTTTATGGTGAGAGGTGTATCATTTACACCGACCACAAGATCCTCAAGTACTTGTTAACTCAAAAGGAGTTAAATCTTAGGCAACATAGATGGGTCAAGTTGCTTAAGGATTATGATTGCACGATAGAGTTCCATTTTGATAAGGCTAATATAGTGGTAGATGATCTTAGCCGTAAAGTGATGACCGATATGAGGGCGATGTTCGCTCGTCTGAGTTTGTTTAAGGATGGGAGTCTACTAGCTAAATTGTAGGTTAAACCAACTTGGGTCAATCAGATTCGAGCTAAACAGTTGAGTGATAAGTCTCTAGTTTAACGTCTACGACAGATTGATTCAAGTGAAACTTTGGATTTTAGTTTGAACAGCTACAAGGTTTTGTGTTTTAGGGGTCAAATTTGTGTGCCTAACAACAAAGAGTTGAGTCGATTGATTAATAAGGCTAATGTGGTGGTAGATGCTCTTAGCCGTAGAGCGATGATTGATCTGAGGGTGATGTTCGCTCGTCTGAGTTTGTTCGAGGATGGTAGTCTGCTAGCTAAATTGCAGGTTAAACCAACTTGGGTCAATCAGATTCGAGGTAAACAGTTGAGTGATAAGTCTCTAGTTCAACGTCTACAACAGATTGATTCAAGTGAAACTTCAGATTTTAGTTTGAACAGTTACAAGGTTTTGTGTTTCAGGGGTCAGATTTGTGTGCCCAACAACAAAAAGTTGATGTAACACCCCTTACCCGTATCCGATGTCGGGATAGGGTTCAAGGCGTTACCAAACTTAAACGTACACCATTTCATAAAACCTGGCCATAAAATTTCATTTAAATTAAAAACATTCCATTACATGCATAATGTCCCTTACGCGAGCTATCGAGGCTCAAAACATGCATTAAAGGCGGTTTAGGACTAAACCGAGAACTTTGGAAAGTTTTGGGAAAACTTAGGAAAATTTTCATGAAACATGGTCACACACCTGCGTGGACACAGGAACACGCCCGTGTGTCTTCAACACGCCCATGTCCTCAGGCCATGTAACTCTCTGTTTATGACATTAGCAAAACAAATTGAACCACACGGCCAGGTCACACATCCGTGTGCTAGGCCGTGTCTTCCACACAGCTGAGACACAAGGCCGTGTCTCTGCCCGTGTGGCTAACACTTAGGCTATTTACCATGCCCTTTTATGTTACCATTAATCTTTCACATCTATATACACACCAAGGACACATATCATGACATCATTTCAATAATTTAGCATCCCATATTAAGACACATTTAATTCATGGCCATGACCATTTAGATTGGTCATAAAACATTCATCATGTGCATAATTCATAATACCATCCATATATAGCCAACAAGTATAATCACATCACCAGCATTAGAACATGGCATAGATAGATAGGTTTACAAACCATAATCACTATGAGCCACACCTCATGGCCATATATAAGTAACTCAATGTAAGCTAATACCTTTGGCTAATCATAATAATGGCTAACATAAAACGTAAGTCCCTATACATGCCACTCACACGAAAACGCTTAACAAATATGGGTCACTACTTCAAAGGCGACGGCTTGATAGTGTGATGCTGCTTCCGACGATCTCCAACCCCGAGATAATTTGTCAACACTAATGAAAAGGAAAGGAAGGGCGTAAGCTTTATAGCTTAGTAAGACCGTATGAAAATTATAAGCAATTTATCAACTTGCTTCTCAAGGTAATACAACCATATTTACACTTTTATTTATGTTCAGGTCAAGCTGTTTTCTCAAGTCATAGTCGTTAAATTATTTATATCTAGAGATACGGAATTCCAAATTAAATTTTTATAATTTTTCTTGAAACTAGACTCACATATATTCTTACCATAAAATTTTCAAAATTTTTAGTTTGTCCAATTAGTACAATTCATTCCTTAAAGTTACCCGCTGTCTGACAGTTTTGACCCCTCTTCACTAAAAATTTATTATCTCATAATACAAGACTCGAATGATTTTCCCGTCTATTTCTCTTGAAAATAGACTTATTAAGAATTCTAATAATATAAATTATACCCCATAATTATTTTTTTACAATTTATAATGATTTTCCCATATCGGGATACGGGATTTCGAAATCATTCTGACTCGGTCTCACATCAATTTAAATATTTCATAATATGAAAATCCTTTTCTTACACTGTTTCTTCCATGTGAAACTAGACTCATTGAGATTTAATTTCATATTTTATTCATCCTCTAAATAAATTTCCAACATTTTTGGTGGATTTTTAAAGTCGAACTGCTGCTGCTGTCCAAAACTGTTTTAGTGTAAATTTACGATACTAATTTTATCACACCATACGAATTCATTTTCACTACATTGGTGAAGATACATATTCATACATCATAAGTATATACCTATAATCACAAGGTCATCACAACATCATTTTCATAGGCATGAATTACCTATTTACATCTTCACCAAATGTGCATCATAAATCGAAATCATTTCTCATGCGCTTGGCATACATACCTGTGTTACTCAACATGCTCATATTCATTCCTTACTAATCATACAACATGAATTGAATTCATATCTCATCAACCTTATGTAAGTACCTGTACCACTAACAACATAGCCAAAGCTCTATCATTTCGACTTAAACCGTAAATTTTTCGTTGAACCAGTTGGAATACCACAGGATAATCACTAAGCCTCAAACATAGGGTACGATGTCGATGCCATGTTCCAAACATGGTCTTACACTGGCTCACATCAAAGCCGATGCCATGTCCCAAAGAGGTCTTACACTGACTTTCATATATCGAGGCTGATGCCATGTCCCAGACAGGTCTTACATTAGCTTGCATATCACGAGGCCGATGCATGTCCCAGACATGTCTTACACTAGCTCTCGTCTTAATACCGATGCATGTCCCAGACATGTCTTACACTAGCACACATATCACCCAAATGTTATGGCGTGAATATCTCATCTATTCCTAAGGTTCAACCAGGAGTTTATCACATTAAGTCTCATCATCCTTACTTATATTTGCAATCAAACAATTTATGCTATATCAATTCAATCACACATAATAACCATGTAGTTGCATTATTTACACCCAACTTACTCGTTTCAATGGAATATCATATTCCATCAAATTTCCAATGCATTCAATCATCACATAAATGTTATCACCATTTAGCATCACTTTCTCATATACAATATCATCAACATAAAATTCAATACAATCATATCAAGGTAGATTTCAAGTATAATAACAATAACATGGATATCATACTTATTTAACCACATTGACTTACCTCGAATGCAATTTTGGCTAATTACTCCATTTTAGTCCATAACCTTATACTTTCTGATTTAAGCCCAAATATCGATTCTATTGATTTGCAAGAGGATAACCTAGCTAAAATTTTAAAGCTTTAAAAACCTCCTCTTTGCTGGTATTTTCGGTGGAGAAAGAGGTGAGAAGAAGATGATATCATTCCCTCTTTATTTTATTTTCTTTTTAGTCAAATAAGCTACCAAATTCCACCTAACTTTGAAAATTGTCTTATCTTTGTCTCTATGGTCGTTCAGCCTATATTTAAGGGTCTATTTGCACTTTAAAGACCTCCAATTATGGTTCCTTAGATATTTAACACATTTAGATTGCAAAACAAAACTTTTGCCCTTTATGCAATTTAGTCCTTTTTCTCAATTAAGCTCACAATCGCTAAAATTAACTCACCAACATTTTCATGTATAATCATGCTATGACACATAAAATAATATTAAAAATAATTTCTCCGGCCTCATAATAGTGGTTTCGAAACCACTGTTTTGATTAAGCCCAAAATCGGGTTGTTACAGTTAAGGTGATTGATACTACAAGAGGCACATAGTAGCCCTTATGCTATGCATCATAGTGGAAATAAAATGTATCGGGACGTCCTAGAACTTTACTGGTGGCCTGATCTGAAAGGGGAAGTGACTATCTTTGTGACACTGCCTAACGTGCCAAAAGGTTAAGGCCAATCATCAGTTAACTTTTGAGTTACTTCAACCAGTTAAGATCCCTCTGTGGAAGTGAGAGCATGTAGCGATGGACTTTGTTAGTAGGTTGCCTTTAACACCCACTGAAAAAGATTCGGTTTGGGTTATCATTGATTAATTGACCAAGTCTGCTCATTTGCTTCCTAACAGGACAGATTACTCATTGTAGAAGCTCGCTAAATTGTATGTTTTTGAAATTGTAAGACTACACGAAGTTCCAGTCTCAATTAGTTTAAACAAATGTCCACATTTTACTTCTCGATTTTGTAAGAAGCTTCACGAGGCGCTAGGCACTCGATTAGATTTCAATACTGCATATCACCCTCTGACCGATGGATAGTCTAAATGGGTTATTTGGATTCTAGAGGATATTCTCTAGGGCTGTATAATTGATTTTCTGTAACAGCCTGATTTTTAGTCTAGTCAGAACAGTGGTTTCGGGGCCACAAAGCCGACGTAAGAAAATTTATTTTTATTATATTTTTAAGGTCTACATTTTCACAAGATGATTTCGTAAAAATTTCGTTCGAAAATTTGGTCATTTGGGCACTCAATTTAGTCAAAAGGACTAAATCGTAAAGAGTGCAAAACTTGAGTTGTAGAAGCTAGAGGTGTTAAATTGTTATGAAATTTTAAATTGGAGGTCCTTAAATGGTAATTAAACCATTGAATAATTTTTGGACAAAAATGGACATGAAATAGGTGAAATAGAATTTTTTAAGTTAGGGGCATTTTGGTCATTTAGTAATTAAATGAATTAATAAACAAAATAAAAGCCAAAATTTCTTGTCCATCTTCTTCCTTGGTTGAATTTTATATGAAGAAACCATGGCTAGGGTTTTCCAAGCTTCCAAGCTCGATTGTAATGTCGTTCTAGCCCCGTTTTTAATGATTTTTACGTTTTTGAAATCCTTGTAACAAGATCTTTCTATTTCTACCAGTAATTTGAGTTATGGTTAAACTCTAGAGTTTTGACCCATGATGAACATGTGTATTTTGATGATTAATGGTAGAAAATGCATGTTTATGGTTAGAGAAACGACTTTTACTAAGTGATTTTCGGTAAAAATGCCTAAATTGACTAATTTGTAAAAGTTATAAAATGTGTCACAAAAGTGTGTTTTAATGGAAATTGTGGGCTGTTATAGTTATGAAAATGGTTCGACTAGGCTTAAAATACAAAGAAATTGAATGAAAATCATTTTACGAGCTTAGGGGCAAAAGTGTGAATATGATAAAGTTTAAGGGCAAAAATGATTAAATAAGTTAAATGTGATGTTTTAGATCAAGAAAAACAAAGTTCAGGCCTAGAACGAGGGAAAACGAGTAATTGACGATTAGGTCCCTCTTTTCCATTTTGGTGTAGAGGTAAGTTCGTATGTAAATAATGTTATGTTATGTTTGTATTTTAAGTATTTTATATGCTTTGATAATGTATGAAATAAATGGTTGGTTCTATGGTTGTATTTGACGAAATTCAGATAAGTGAGAAAAATCTTGTTTGAACATTAGGAATAGAATAGGATACGAGTGACATGTCACTAAGGATATTTGTGATATACGTGTGATTATGTGATTCGGGTACTGGTCTTGTATGTCGACCAATGGCTGGGTAGTCCGGCATGTGTAGCGGATTCCTGACAGCTTGTGTGAGCAGCACTGCGTAGTTACGTCTTGATCGTCAGCTTGTGTGAGCAAGCCCGAGATTTGCTCAAGAGTAAGCACTAATGTGATATGAGATATGAGGTAGCTTTAGCTACGTATGTGGCACTTATATGCAAAGACTTCCCGTGTATCCATTTAGTATTCCAAGTGTTCAACGGGTATGCCAAAGATGGGAAAGTTAGTGGTTATGTTATGATATGGTACAGGTATGTACGTAAAGATTTTAAGTATTGACTTCATGTTATTGTGAGTTATGATCACTATGAAAGTGACTTTGAGATAGCCCTATGATTGTTCATTTATGGTCATGATGTATAAATGCATGGAAACACGACTGATGACTATATGTTTGGCCTTGGGGGCCCAATTGATTGGTGAGATAGTAAATATTGTTCATTTGATTTGTGATTTATCGGTTATGAGTGAAAGCAAATATTGGCCTAATTGCCTATTAAAATGGTTAAGAAAGGATGGGAAGAAATAGTTATCACAATTTGAAATATGTTGAGCTATATGCATGAAAACATGAATATACATAAGTAACGTTTACTTTTACTAAGATGTTTGAAATGATTTACTAATTATGAAACATGCTACAATAGAGAAATTATGGCTGCTAGACTGAAAGTTGAGTAATGTTAAATTATTTTGATAAATAAAAAGAGAGTAAACATGTGAATAGGTTATATTACAACCTTGAGATTTATAGCTATTTTTATATTAACTTGTGCTTATATTGTCAAGCATAGTATATGACTAGCACGAATTACTCATTATTTTCATATGGACTTACTAAGCTATATAGCTTACCCCTCTCCCTTTCCCATATCTTATAGGATGATTTAGCTAGCTCGGGTTGGAGACTACCAGAGATGCCATCACACTATCAAGCTATAATTTACAAGTATACTAAGTTTATGGCATGTATAGGGACTTCGTCTTTTGATTCATTATGCCATTATTAATTTGGTCAAGTGTGTTGGCTTATAGTGATTTGGTAATTCATTTTGTATATGGCCATGAGATATGGTTCATATTGATTATTTGGTTGTAAACCTATTCATATATGCATGCATGTGCCAAGGTCATACATGATGTGGTTAAAATTGTTTGGCATGGATGAATTGCGGATGTGACTATGGATGTTTGATGATGGAATTGTGGGTGAGTGGCATGATAACAACTAAGACATGAGTATGTTAAATAGAAGTAAACTTCAACTCTCAGTGCATGCAAATTTATGAATTTGGCTTGACAAAGTATGAAGTTTTATGCATGTATTAGTAAAGATGGAATGATCATGATCATATCTTATTTGTGTATGTTTTAAGTGTTCAATTATGCCATGTTAAGTGCCCTTGAAGTCATGTATGTGTTTGTGCAAATAAGGGTGGCAATTGGCTTGGAAAATAGGATTGTATTTGTCCACACGGGTAGACACATGAGCATGTGTCTAAGCCGTGTGTGACACACAGTCAGCCCCATGGGTGTGTGATCCGGCCGTATGTCCCCTACACAGGTAAAACATAATGCCCAATAGTAAACGCAAGGGCAGAGACACGACCGTGTGTCTCAGCCGTGTGAAGGACGCGGCCTTAGCACATGGGCATGTGACATAGCCGCGTGCCCCTATTTTACTGATGACGTCATAAACAGAGAGTTACACGAGCTGAGCACACGAGCGTGTCCCAAGCCACACATTGGCGAGTGTGACCACACAGCCTACCCACATGGGCGTGTAACTCCCCAAAATAAGAAAATTTTCTAACTATTGTAAAAGCTCTGAAAGTTCTCGGTTTAGTCCCGCACCACACCCAATGTATGTTTTGGGCCTCAAGGGCCCATATAAGGGATGATATTCATGTGAATGAAAAGTTTTAAATTGGACGAAAATTCATGTCTCGATTTTGTATGATTGTGTGAGTTTATGTCCGGTAATGCCTCGTACCCTGTTTCAGCATCGAATACGGGTAAGGGGTGTTAAATTTTTGGGGTATTTGGGAAGATTATTTCCCATTATCTAAATTTTCGTACAACAATAGCTTCCAGTCTAGTATTCAGATGGCACCTTACGACGCTCTGTATGGTCAAAAGTGTCGTACTCCTCTATGTTGGACTAAGTGAAGTGACCGTTAGGTTTTGGGTCCCGAGCTAGTTTTTAAGAGTGAGAATACTATTAATTTGATCCGAGGTCATCTTAAGGTCACTTCTAAACAATAGAAATCATATGTAGATTTAAAGAGAAAAGATATCGAGTTTCCTGTAGGTGATCGGGTGTTTCTAAAAGTGTCTCCGTGGAAAAAGGTTCTCCAGTTTAGACGTAAGAGCAAGTTGAGTCCGAGGTTTATTAGACCTTACCGTATTCTAAAGCTTGTCGAACCTATTGCTTATTAGCTAGAATTACCTCCTGAGTTCAATCGAATTCATTATGTGTTTCATGTCTCGATGTTAAGGTGATATCGGTTTGATTTGTCACTCATTGTTACTATTAAGGAAATTGAGGTACGACCAGATCTGACTTTTAAGGAGGAGCCTGTTCAGATTTTAGATCGAGACATCAGGTACTATGAACGAAAATTGTTCTTCCGGTTAAGGTTATATGGCAAAACCATGGAACTGAAGAAGCCACTTTGAAACCTAAAGAATTGATTTGTCGGCAATACCCCCTATCTATTTGAGTTAGGTAAATTTCAAGGCTGCAATTTCTTTTAGGGGGAAAGAGTTGTAACGTCCCAAAATTTAAATATTTGACTGTTGGTTTCTATCTTAATTAAATCCCTATATCTATGGCTATGTGTTTTGTGTATGAGTTTGAGGTCAGGGGTTCGAGTAGTGCCTTCAGAAAGTCTTGCTATTTTATTTTAAACTAACATCTACTCTTGAACTATTAACTTGAGTTTAATTTTACGCAATTCTGTGTCAGCAATGAGTCTAGTGGTACAATGGTTAAGCTTCTATATACTTGCTAGTCCTATGTTTGAGTCTCTACGTATGCGTTAAGGAAATATTTTACTGCCTACTGAAGTTTGTTAGTTTTGATTTAATTTTAAAATTAGTTTCACATTAGTTTCTCTTCTTCCTCTTCTCTTCTTCCTTATTCCTTTTCTTTTTGCTTGTTTTTGTAACTATACCGGGCCAAAATGAGAATTCTAGTTTGTCATTGCAACGACCGAAAGGTAAATTCGTAAGTTCTATCATTGAATTTTTGTTAACTCTCGTTATTATTCACTTCTAACAAACGTGGATTTTCTAACTATTTTGCTCGAATTCTTTGCCTATATGTTCGATTGTTCATTAAGAGAAGGTTTCGTGGATAACATTTCCCCCAACGTCAGCAATCAGTGATTTGGTTGTCCAAGGCGAAGGTAATCTGGTTGTTCATTTGGAAGCTTGTGTCGGAATCTTCGATGAGTTTTAGTTTTGTGCTCTAATCAAGTGTTTGTTAAGTTAATTGGGTCATTGAATCTTGTTTTTAGGCTTTGCAAGTGTCGAGATTACCCTTGCACAGACACTACATCAGGTCGGTACTAAAAACCCCTACTTCTTCGAGTTTTAGTCATCGCAAAATGGGACTGTCGATGCCACACGACTGTGTGGTAGACCATGTAACTTATTGTTCATGAATTTGAGACACACAAGCTAGAGACACATGTGTGTGTCTAGACCGTGTGTGGGAATGTTTAGTGCAGGGTTCACAGCGGCTAAAGACACAACTGTGTGCCTAGGCCCTGTAACTCATTGTTTGTGAATTACGACCACACGAGCAGGTGACACAGGCGTGTGTCAGGCCATATAGGACATACGGGCCTGTGCTAAGCCTTATAGAGCCACATGGATAGCTATCCAAGCCGTGTGAAACCACACGGGCGTGTGGACCAAAATTTGGAATTTTTCCCTCGAGCTACAAATGTCGTTGAAACGAATGCCAGCCTTCTGTGGGATCTATACGAACTGAATTAAACTATATAAACTGCCATTTTGTGATCTGAGACTGAGTACTAAAAAATCTGTATGTGTACATTGCGTACGATAACTGTTAGTGATATTGAATTATTCTGTACGGGTATGAATTGAATCTGAATGGTGTGTAGGCCTCTGTATTAACTGTTACTTGGATCTGCGTCTTCATCAGATAGGATTAAGTAAAAAAGGAAGTATTCTATTCGGAGACAGTGGCTAAACCACTGATATCTATATTTTGATCTGACAGCTAAACTGTAATCATTGGAACATGTCATACTGACACTATTTAGTGTGTAGGGTTGGATGGGTATTCAATACCCTATTTGGTGTGTTGGGTTGGCCAGAGATAGTATGTAGAGGGTGGGGAATTGGAAAACTGCATCTATTCTAATCTGTTTTGCATTTGAGAAGAATCTAACTTACTATCTGTCTATGTTGTTCCAATCAACTAAACTGAATGATTTACCTTGTGGATCCGATTTCGAACTCAAATTTTGTACCTTACTGGTTCTAACATAAATCCGTTTGAACATATAATTATTCCTTTATAATATCATAATTCATTTCTTCTATTAACTGTATTACAAGTAACCCATAGATTTGATCGGGTCAGCAAATCAGGAGCTCGGTCATTCTATTTATCCTTTTTATTCTCAGTAGTTTTACTATCCTATTTCCAGTAATTTTAAGACATCTGATGCCTTAGGATAATAGTAAATGTGATTTGTTTTACAGTTGTTAACTCTTTTGGGTTTTGCTTAAAACTAAATTTCAAAATACTGTGCTTTGATAATATTTGAGGTAGCTTTCCAGACTTGGCCTTGTCATCTAGGCCAGGTATGGGGTCTTACATTAACGGTCTCGGATAGAGTTGGGTATACTTGGAATGCCATAGGATTAGTGTATGGGATTTTACTTTGGTTTATACGAATGAGGTGAGGAGCACATATTATACTTTGAATGTATCGATGAGGTGCTAGGAACATTTATATATTTACTTTGATTTATACTAATGAGGAATGGAGTGCATTATACTTCAAACGTACTGATGAGGCACTGAGTGCCGAATATATTGGTGTGATGGTTGGATGATCTGTGTATTCGTCTTGAGTCTATGCTCGGTTATTAGGGACAATGGAAACAAGTATTTTGCTTATTGACATTAAATAATGAATTGTGCAATTTTATATTGATGTGAAAACAATAAAAGATAGTTAATGAAAGATCATTTGATTTAGTTAATACGAACCCTACAGGCTGATACGATTATAAAACAAATCAATAGATTCGATAATGTAAAGAGAAAGTAAAATGATCCTTATGATATGCTATATTACTCATGTAATTTAAATGTAATGGCATATGGATTAAATGTTGGTATATAACATGTTAAATAGCATAAAGCAAGATGTTAAGTTCATGAGACATGAAATGCAATTATGATTTAGATAGTATTTTGTTTTCATATTATTTGTATTTGGTGTTTTTCTATATTTGATTAATGTTTTAAATCATGCTAGCACCATTAAGACCTATTGCTCAGCGTACGGTTTTATTTATTTTTGTGTGCAACTAACGATAGATCTTAAAGTCTCAAGGTGTTTGACAACATCTAGTACTCAATTCTTGACTCAACAAAGTTTGTATAATTTTTTATATTCTTGTAGCAAGTGGCATGTACCTAGTGTCTTGAGTTTGTTGTATGAATCTAGAATGAGTATGTATTTACTTGTGGTAATGTGTTTATAGGTGTTTAGATATGCCAAGGATTATTTTGATGTTTGATTTTAATGCCTATAATGTGATGAAATGAGTTTTTGGGTCACTATAGACCAAATAAAATAGATGTTTGGTAGCCTTGTAAGAAAATATGCATATTTTGAGTAGACTGATTCCATGGTTACAAGATTCCCCTGTTGAAGTCACGACATCAAACTTCTGTCACCAAGGTCACAACATTCCTCTACTAAAGTTGCGACACCAAGCTACTGATCCCAAAGTCCCGACATTCCTTAGTAAAGTCGCAGCACCAGAAATTAATTAACTTCAATGTTGTGACTTGCATTTCTCAGTGTCGCGACACGACCCCTATTTTAACCATTTTTACATTTTTGTCTCTCATTAGTGACTCATGAGAGCTTTTGTAAGCTTATTTAAAACTCAAACTTGAATTAAAAAATGTTTTTCAAAGTTTTAAAACTCATTTATCTCATTTTAATGAATGGTTAAATTAAATTTGTTCATATGATCCTTCTTTACAATGTTTAATTGAGTTTGTAGTTGCTTTGGTAACTAGACTTGTTCATGGGTCAGGTTACCCACCTTGGCCCAAAGGCACGCCTGAAATTTAAGTCTGTATTTCTATAATCTGAATCATTTACTTTGTTGCATTTATGTGTAACATCTCGAAATAGGGCCTAAATGGAATAGTGGTTGCGAAACCACAAATCTGAGATAGAAAAGTTTATTTTGATTAATTTTTATGATTTACCGAGTGATTAGATGCATGTGTTAGAGTATTGATAAGAAATTTTATAGATTGCATGTTTAATTTGCCTATTAGGGCTTATTTGCAGAAGTTGCTATAATAGCCCAATTTAGGGCCTAAACAGAATGATGGTTTTAGAACCACGAATTCGAAGTCGAAAAATTTATTCCGATTAAGCTTTATGGTTTATTTATTGATTAAAATATTGTGTAAAAATATCGTTAAGTAATTTTACTGATAAAGTACTTAATTGGACTTTTAGGACTAAATTGCAAAAGTTGCAAAATATGTGTTCTAATTCATAAGTACTTGATTGCAATGGGGGTTTAAAGAGGAGGTCCTTAAATGGTAATTAGACCATTATATTTCGTTTGGACAAAAATGGGCATGAATAGGACAAAATTTTCAAGAAAGGCCTTAAGGGCATTTTAGTCATTTGGTAATTAAAAGAAATAAAAAGGGAAAATAAAGTCAAAATTGACTCATCTTTTTCATGGAGGCCGAAATTAGCATGGGAAAAGCCATGGCTAGGGTTTTCAAGCTTTCCAACCTCAATAGTAAGTCCGTTCTAGCCCCGTTTTTCAAGTTCTTTACATTTTTGGAATCCCGGTAACTTGATTAAGCTTATTCTAGCAATAATTTAAGCTAGGGTTCATATTTGGAAAAATACCCATAGGTAAAATGTGTTTATTTTGATGTTTTATGGTATAATATGAAGGCTGAAATTATGTTAAACAACTTTTGCTAAGCGGTTTTAAGCAAAAATGAGTAAAACAGCTTAATCGATAAAAGTTGTTATTGTTCATAACTATGTGTTAGAGTGAGAATTTGATGTTGCCATAGAAGGGAAAAATGATCAGCATGTCATGAAACATAAGAATAAGGGATGAAGTTTAATTCCCGAGCCTAGGGGCAAAAGTGTAAATATGCAAAAGTTTAGGGGCAAAATTTTAATTTTGCCAAAGTTTGAGTTAAGGACTGTTTTGAATATTACATTAATTAAATAAGTAAAATATGATGTTTTAGATCCCGGAAAATGAGATTTGAACCTAGAATGGGAGAAAAATCGAAAATCGGGAAAGTTGGTAAAATGACCGTTTTAGTATCGAGATAAGTTCATATGTATAATAAGCATTAATTTATGCATGTTTCAATGTAAAATTGATATATTTACTATGATTTCCGAGGTGTTGAAAGTAAGTATAATTATGATGATTTAAATGTTCAATATTAATTCGACATGGAAATGAGAAAGTATGTAAGTTTGTATGTAAATAATACATTATCTTTATTATGTTTTTATATTTCAGCATATTTTATGTATTGTAGCTGATTTTTGAATCATAATTTACTATTGGAAGTATGGAATCAAGTAATTGTAGCTGATTTTTTAATCATAATTTACTATTGGAAGTATGGAATCAAGTATTAGAAAGAGAGAGAAATCCCGGTTGAACCTTCGGAAAGATTGGATGATACAGATGGTATGTAGCTAGGTCACATGTATGGTGCTGAGTGCACATCATGTGTACAAGAGAGTTACGAGACATTGTGATGTAGCTAGGTCGCATGGGTGATACTATGTGTACACCATGTAGACAAGAGAGCTACGGGATATATGTAGCTAGGTCGCATGCGTGGTTCAGTGAAGGACACCATGTAGACAAGAGAGCTACGAGATAAATCAAGCTAGGTCACATGGGTGGTACTAAGTGTTCACCATGTGTACAAGAGAGCCAAAATTATGTGTACAATCGAGCTAGGTCACATGAATGGTGCTAAGTGAAGGCCACTATGTGTACAAGAGAGCTTCGATTTTAAAGGTGGGTTGTGTGCGATAGCATCGCGTATCTATTATTATTCCGAAGCGTTCAACTGGGAAATTGATTAAATGAAATTGTGTATGACTTTGTGATGATAAGTGTAAGTATATACGTGTGTAAATTATGAGAAATATGCTCGATATGTGATTGGAAATTGGAAAGATTGTTATGGGTAAGTGATGAATACAATTGAAGTGTGAAAGATCAAAATTGACAATAAAATCGTATGGATAATTCTGATGACGTGAATCTAAAAATTTACCAAAAATATTAGAAATTGAATCAGAGACTAAATGAGATATAAAATTAAAGCTTAATGAGTATATTTTCATATAACATAAACATAGCTAGCAAAGGAATTCTATATTATGAGATATTTAAGTTTTTGAGAGACTGGTTCAGAATGACTATGTGATCCCCTGTTCTGACTTAGAAAAATCATTAAAAATTTTAAAAAAATAAGTATGGGATATAATTTATATGCTTGAAATCCTTAATGAGTCTAGTTTCAAATGAAACAAAGTGAAGAGTGGTCAGAACAGTTGAGCAGTGAAACATGGCTAACTTCAATGAATAAACTGTACTAATTGGCTAGACCAAAAATTCTGAAAATTTTATGGTAATAATATACATGAATCTAGTTTCAATAAAAATTAACGGTTTGTAATTTGGAGTTCTGTAGCTCCAGAAATAAATAATTTAGCTGCTGGTACTCTGCTAGACAGCTTATTTTCAACCTGTTTATGATTGTAATAGTGAAAGTATGTGTGTGTTTGTGATGGAAATATTCCGGGAACATATTGTGACTTCATTTAAAGTATGATAATGTATTGTTTATTAATATTTACATACTTACTTACTAAGGTATAATGCTTACTCCCTTCCTTTCCTTTCCCTTCCTTTCCTTCCTGTTCCGACGTCAAACGCGGGTAAGGGGTGTTACATTATGAACTAATTTGCATGGTAAGATTATAAGGTGAGTTAGAATTGATAAATTAAACTAAATATATTTTATTAATTGGTTAATTGTGATAATTGACTAAATTTAATAGATGTGAAAATATTGTATATTTTTATAATTAGGAAATTGAATCTGTATTTAGATGAATTATGTTGTCACATATCTGTATGGATGATTGGTTGATAAAATTGTGATATGGAACTGAGATATTGGATTGTAAATGAAAATGATAAATTGTTACCCTATTAACGATTCAGGCAAACTCAGGTATAATTGGCATGCCATAGGATAGGAAGAGTTAATAGTTACTTTGACTACGTGTTGATGACGCATTGGGTGCCAAATCAATTTGTTTATACCGATGAGCGTAGGGCACAACTTATTACGTCAGATTTGTTCGATGAGGCATTGAGTGCTAAACTGGTGTGATTGGTTGGATCTGTGTATCCATCCGAGTCCAAGTCTGGTTAATAGGGAAATAAAAAATGGTATAATAGAGTATGAGATGAATTGAAATGATGATTGATTGTGTTTATTAGGTCCATAAGACTGGGAAAAATTGAAATGAAATC
Organism: Gossypium longicalyx; assembly: GCA_025698465.1. Lineage (NCBI taxonomy): Eukaryota > Viridiplantae > Streptophyta > Magnoliopsida > Malvales > Malvaceae > Gossypium > Gossypium longicalyx. Next base: position 54,347,972 of record CM046995.1, read on the forward strand.
ATATTATTTAACTATTGTGAATTTTAAATGTGATATTATATGTATTAAATTCTCAAACTAGTAAATTGAATATGCATGACTTAAAGCATATGATGAATTGGTATAATTTGAATCATTATGTTGCATTTGAAGATTTGATTGTTATTTCATGCATTTACATAATTTATATTGTATTGTATGTTCAAATATAGAAATATAGCTAAGTTTATTCTCAGCTCGCAGTTTTGTTTCCGTACATAGGTTAGGTTTCGATTGTGAGCGCTCATCAATATCAACATCCTACAATGATTTCTAACTCATTATGTGGGTTACGTTTTGTTATTTTCTTGGCGTGTACTTTTAAGGGGTCTCGTGTTATTATTATGTTAATATGATAGATGACATAGTGTTTTAGTATAGTTTGTGTAGAAGTATTGCTACTTGATAGTGGTATAAATCATGTATGTTTATATATGAATGTGTTGTGATATGCTTATTGTATGGATTAGTATGAAATATATAATAGATAGATAAGGGTTATTTTATGGTACAAGGTAGTAAATTGATGAGTTATGTATGATTAAAGATGATGTTAAGTATGTTTGACTATTTGACAAATGTTGATAAAAGATATGCTGATGTTGATAAAAGATATGCTAACACTTTAGAAAAATGGTAAATTTGCTGTTGAATGAATGACATAAGTTGAAATAGGTTAATATGATGCTTATAATTGTTGGAAGTGAATTGGATAAGTAATTGGTATGTCTGTGTCATCATGTGTATGAGTTGAAATTTTGTATATGTTAGTTGAATGTTATTGAATAATGATGGTATTCAAATGGAATTAATGGGTTGATGATTATATGGAAGTATTTAGGATATCAAAATATCTAGGAACTATTTATTTGGTCATTTTTTAAGATGGAAATAGCTTGAATTTGAGTTGGTTGAAGCTTGCAGGTTTTTGGAATTAAATTTTGTTGAAACAACCAGTGACGTTGCAACATTGTTCATACATCGTAGCGATGTGGGATCCACGTTGAGGCAAAAAAAATTGCATCGTTGGGACAAAATTGAGCTCTCGGTCACATCATGATAAGAAACCCCATTGTTGTAATGTGAACTAGTCAAGGTATGACGTCGTGACGAGGAACTCCCACACGTCTCAATGTCTGCCATGTATTTTGAATCTTCCCATTTTAGTCCTTCGTCGAATTTGAATTAGCTTTAGAGCTTCCTTATGCTCGTTCTAAGCCTAAAAGGATTGTATTTTATATTGATTGTATGCTTACTTGTTTATTTATCAATAGCCTATATATTTTAAACATGATTTGATTGTGGTTGCTTTGGCAACAAATGTGATATCTCGTAACTCAAATTTGGCGATTGAATCGAGTAACAGGGTGTTACACATATTTGTCATAAAAAATATTTGGTGACACCCAAAATGCAACCATTTAATCATATATACCAAATGACAATTTTAGTTTAAATTCTAACTCAACACTAGGTACATTCCATCTAAAATTAACATAACAAAATTGTACAAACTTGTTGAGTCGAAATCTAAGTTCTGGATGTTGTTTCTCTCCTTGAAACCTCTAGATCTAACGATACCTACATACAAAAATAAACAAACTGTAAGCTGAGGGATAGGGCTCAGTAGTATTTTCATGACTTAAATCAATAATCAATAGAAACAAAATATCAATACAATTCATACGTGGTTCAACTATCAACTAAATCAATTTGCAATTTCATGTCTCAAGTACATAACCTAATACCAAATTCATTTGACATTTCATTCATGAATATATCATTTATTTATCATCAATGACCAATTTCATATATAGCATAACATGCTACAAGTTCATCCATTTCTCATTTCTATCTCGAATCCATAGATTCATTTTGTATCATTATTGGTCCTCGAGGCTCATTTAACTAGTTGACATGATCTTTCACACACTATCTTTTTTCACTTTAACACACATATATATATGGTACAACATTTTCTATTAACATTTCATATCAATTGCCCTTTAGCAAGGTATACATTTTATGGTCCCTATTAACCAGATACAGACTCAAGACGGATACACAAATCATCCAACCATCACACCAAAGTGCCTCATCACCTCACTAATTTAATTTTCACTTTGCACCTTACCAATTTAAATTGAAGTGAAGTTTTCTTCGCACCTCATCAGAACATCCTAAGTATAATATGTGCTCCACACCTCATCGGTATAAATTGAAGTATAATCTCTTACACTAACCCTATGGCATGTCAGTTATACTCAACTTTTCCCGAGACAATTAATAGGGTAACCAGTGAATCAACACATATATGTTCATGATCACATATCATAGTTTCATACAATGCCTATTTATACCCTGCTCATCTCAATTCAATTCTCAACATTCCATATAATCATATACAAACCGAATCATGAGAAAAATAGAATGCATACCTCAAATAAGCTAGCTTGTAACAAATTATATATATTGAACTCAAATCATGAGAGTACAAATCGTAATAGTTACTCATCTACAACTCTTACCTTTCCCTTCTCTTGAGATAGCCCGATGTCATCTTTTGTTACATTCGTTAATTTGGTTATAAAAACCATATTAGTTCTCATCCAAATCACAATAAAACATATAATCAAACATATTTTTCATTTTATTCATTTTAGTCCTTACATTTGAAATGTTCGTATTTTCTGATATTTCACATCGAAAAATTCAATTTCATATCCTTTCCTTAGGATACTTGTACTTTTAATCTATAGCATAAGTTCTTTACATTTTTTAATTTATTCAATTTGGTCACTAATGTAACAAAATTATTTATAAATTTTAACATAATTTCTAACTTAATCTTTAATATAATCCAAGCTTCCAAACTAGAAATCTCTTCAAATTCAAACTTAAATTCATCAATTTCCCTTTAATGGCAGCTAACTAACCATCTAACATTTGGAGAAATTAACACATGGGTTAGCTAGATCAAGCTCCCACGACTCAAAATCTATAAAACTTTAAAAAAAAAAGCTAGCTTGATTACCTTGGTGAATTGATGGCCGAAAATTTGATTAAGAAACTTGAATTTTTTTCCATTTTAATTACTTTTAACTATTTTAGAAAGAAGATGATGAATGATTTAATTCATCTTTCCACACACTTATTTATATAATAAGATTAAGACTTAATTAAGTTAATTAATCATGTTTAGTTAAATAGTTTTAGGCTTTTATTATATATTATAATGATAATTATAAATTTTAAATAACCATCATCATTACTATCCACAATAATATGAGAAACAATGGTTTAATAACCATTTAGGTCCCTATGTTAATTAAAATTGGGCCCTCAAGCATTTTCTAGTTTAAAATTCAATGGTTGCCACACCCAAAATCCTTTAAACTTGGAAATTTAGAACACTTAGGGGATTAAATTGAAAGAGACTAAAATTTGATGGTCGTGACTGAAAAATCAAGAAAACATAGTAACTAAATTTGGACAGGGCTGAGAACCAAGCCTAGTTCGATTGGATTAAAACCAGTTGATTCCTTACTGGGGAATAAAATGATTCTGAATGAGTGGATTGTACACAGTTGAAAATCGTACAAGAAGGGCTATAAATTGATGAGACTTCCCCGGGAGACTTCTTATCCAATCTGATTCATTTTCTCCTCTTAACTTTTCATGGTTGCTTTGAGGAAGCAGTGTTAGTAGAAAGCTCTACATAGAGTGATAATCGTAGGGTATAACTTGAAAAAGTCGAGAAACCAATAAGCTACTTCCAGGAAAATGGAAGCTCTAGTGCTGAATGAAGCTAAGCTAATAAGACAAGGCGAGGAAACATCAAGTGAGTTTTTACACTCAACCCATAAAATGCTAAGTATGTTGTAAGGTTGCATGGGTTATAAGTATACGTTATTTTAGTTCAATATGCATGATTCTATATTACTTAGTTATAAAAGGCATGTGAAGGAAACATTTCCAACTTTAGGCAAAGTTAGGAAGGGAAAATGAGAAAGTAGTGATTCTGTTAGATACCATCATACGGTATTGCTGTGTACACCTATGATGAAGAAGCTCTGGGCCTTGGAAGGGGACATTATGGTGTTCAAGCATCAAGGTATAGGATGGTGTGATGAAGAAATGGCTGGATGGAATGAAATGGGAATAGTAAAGATCATGGCTAGGCCATGGGACCAATAGGAGGCTATACGTCTAGAGATGAATAAGACCATAGTTGAAAGATGCTATGGTATCACGCTAAAGACCAATAAGACCATAGCTGAAAGATGTTATGGCATCATGATATAAATGAAGAAGACAATGGCTAAAAGACGTTATAACATCCTTTGACAAGTCCACTGAGACATTAAACACGAAGAACACATAGGTGTAAAACCATAGTTGGACTATGGCCATTAGTGTAGTTCGCTGGGATAATAAACACAAGGTTATAATGTGTAAGACCATAGCTGAAAGATGCTATGATATCAAAAGACAATTTGACAATAAAATGTGTAGGACCATAGCTAAAAGACACTATGGCATCAAAGGTAGTCCGCCGAGACATTAAACATAGAATAGTCCGATGGGATATTAAACACAGGATAATCCTACGGCACATTAAACATGCGATAGTCCATTAGGACGCTAAACTCGAGGTAGTCCTCTTGGACAATAAACATGGGAGATTATGAAGATTAAGACCGTAGCTCGACTATGGAAATCGATAGAGTCCACTAGGACATTAAATATGGGAACAAGTGAGTAAAACCATGGCATGACTATGGTATCTTGTAGAGCCCGTAGGGACATTAAGTATGGAGTAGTTCATCGAGATAGTAAAAATGGATGGATAATCAGGATAACAATCATCAAGAATCTCGTAAACGAGTAAAAAGGGGTTAGATGGATAATGATTTTATGAACAAGAACGAGATAGCTATAGTGTCGAGGAAATCTGCTAATAAAGGGGGGGAAATAAAAAGGGAAAGGACTATTAGATGTAGTAGTTCTAAAAGCTAGTAAAGTATATGGAAAGTAACCCAGTAGGGATAGTTACGGTAGTTGACACACTTGTGTTGCCTGGTGCAAAGGCAAACAAAAGTTGGTAATACCGAGGATCGTAGATAAGGATCCACCAATAAGTTCCACAAGAGAACATTCAAAGAGACCTTATATCTTAGAGGGTTGACAGGAGAATGAAAGATAGTCCTTCAGGAAAGAAAAGGTTAGATAAAACCCCTTTGACAAAGAAGGATATACGAGAGGACGGATATGTCTGTCAAGACTACCTTTTAAAAGGGGAATCCTTAAGGAAGCAATAGCCAAATGGCGAGTTATGTGGGGATGCAATATAAAAGAGAAAGCATGAACTTAGATGGCCACTCAACTACATCCGGCTAGGTACCGAAGGCCATAGTGTTTTGAAGCAGAAGGGCATGTAATGTCTAAGGTAAAGTAATGAGCCTTAAGTGGAATACAAGAATTAATCTAACCAGTATTTAAAATAAACAGGGTTTTGTGCACCAAAGTGGCGTGGCACCTTGCTAGTCATATCAATGGATGGAAGGAGAGCAAATCATGTAGGTCTAAGATAAGAAAAGAATCTGCCACGGACAAATGAGGTTGAGAATACTCACCAAGAATCTTTAGGAAAATAGGCCAGAAGGTCACAGTAATGGGGCATAATGATGGGAAGAAGATACCCTTATTGGGGATAAATGGAAGAAATAATTTGAGTAAAAGAGATGATAAAGTCCACAAAAATGGCGACACAACTATAGAAATAGTCAAGGCTAATCGAAGGCCGATAGAATAGCTAGAGGATAATCCCTTAACTATTTATCCACTAGTGGATAGGATCAAATTTAGGAAAAGTCCACTATGACAAGATTAAGAGAAGTTACCCACATAAGAAAGGGGGTTTAGTATTTTAGATCTTTTCTAATTGAACCCCTGAAAGACGGGGTCAAATTTCAAATAATTTAGGAACTAGCTAAGTTCGTTTGGACTTCTCAAAGAGTGACTTGTGTTTTGTAGGACATACGAAAATGTAGGACTCAAGGAAGGGACCAAGCCATATCGGGAGAAATCAAGGAAATAAATTTTTGGCTTCGAGACATCCACATAGGATGGGGGTACCTTTAGGAACTTCGCCATTGGGCGACTATGTTGTAATTACTTAAATACCTTATAGTCCAAAGTGAGGGTGGTGAACTTTATTTTTAATTTGTTTTTGTTGTAAACTTATTAAATAAGTAATACATTATGTTTAAATATAGAGATACTTACTATGAATGACAACTCGATCTAGTTGTAATGCCTACACCCGGGTCCGATGAAAGGTTCAGATGGGGATTGTTACAATAGCAATTAGAATTTTACAATTTACTCCCTGAACTTTAATTAATGATTTTCCCAGTTAAATTACTTAATCGATATTGAATATATTTTCATACCAACATCGTAAATCTTTCTATTTTATCCTTATGGACTCAGTTTATGAAAATAGGGCTTTGAAACTGCATTTTCTGATATTGCCAAGAATCGAATCGTTACACATGTGCTTGTTCATAAGAAAAATTTACAAAAGAGACCCCACCTCTACTTGTTGAAGTGACACCACTTCTTATATTTATATAGGTGGAGTTCTTTTAATGTCTCCATTGCTTTAGACATTTAAACAATAAATCGTCAACTCCATGAAGAGTATTCAAACTTATTCTCTATATCCTTTAAACTTGTTTTTAGACTGAATTTTACTAGTGCATCACAGACAAATAACGATAAGATTTTTACCCACTAAACTTTAAAATTAGTGGTTACTAATTAAAACTTATCAATGTCTAATAATAGGGTTGAAACTCATTCTAATTTGTAGTACTACTAAACGAAGAAAATTATTTTCTCTCACATTTATTATCATAAATTAGAGATTTAATCTCAAATATATAATCAAATCAAAGGCTAACATGTACAAATGTCTATTTTACAACATGCTTTTTTGACATTGTTTCCTTGTCCTAGGAAATAGTTGGCATCGGTTGTGGCCATAACTCTGATTCTCATTTATATAATTTCAATCATTCTATTTCCATAAATTTAATCCAACTTGAAGTTGGATAAATGGATAAAGGATCCAATCGTATTAATCCTTTAAGATTAAGAACAAACTCAATGGCTTTTCTTTAACAAGATAGCTAAATTTATTGGAATTATACCAAATCTTACTACTCTATGGTGGTATATATATATAATATTTCTTTAATTTTTTCTTAAGAAACCAATCTTCCATCAAGTGCAAAGTATAAAAAATAATATTACTCTCAAAATTATTTCTAGCATTCCAACCATTTGATATCTTGAAATTTTACTTTTCTATAAAATTTTAGAACGTTTGAAATTATACTACTCTCAAAACTATTTTCCTTGCATGTATATATCAGGTTATATATATAGCCATGTGAAAGAAATGATACTATTACTTGAAATTAGTTGGTACAAAAATAGTATTTCCAACTTTAAACCAAACCTATATATATTGCATTAATAGTTACTAAGTTGCATTTATTAGAACAACATCACTTTTTGGTTTTCAATCCACACTTTAAATGGTTATCCCTATTCAACACTAAATCTACCGAAACAATATATTGTAACATCACTATTTGGTTATTTAATCAACCAAATGAATAACTCTTAACCATTTGAAATTTAAGGTTGACAACTGAAAGCAACAGTTACCTTTAAATTCAAATTTGTTGGAAGCAACGTGCATTTTCATTCCAAAACCGAATCAGTACTAGCATTTTAATGATTTATTCATTCATTTCTCTCTCATACATATAAATATTAAATACATAACAAAACAATTACTAAGAGCAAAAGAATTTACCACTATAAGCATAAAAACATCATTATAGGTTTTAAAAAATATTCCAACATTCAGATGAGATATACCTCAACAAAAGATATGGCATTAGTATAGAACACGTCGATATAAATATTTAGTGACAGTAAATTTCCGCCGGTATATACTTTCTAATTTATACTAATAAAACTATTGTTGGTGATTTACTATCCCGTCATTTTTAACAACTTTTTACTAACGGATTCTCAAATACTCTTTCTTCCTATTTGAAAATTAGTCCCTAGTTTTCAAACTTTTCATGATAATGGAAGTATATTAGAGTGCAGATATTAAATGAAAAAAATTATAAAAAAATAATTTATCAACAACATTTAGATGGTGCCATACAAATTATAAATGTAAAAACCATAAACAAGTATACAAACATATATGTGTATATATATACACATATATAAGAAGTCAAAGAAACTTAACTGACTTCCTCGATGATAAGCATTAATTTCATCTTTGTATTTGTCAATTTTCATAGTTTCAAATGCAAAATTTGAAAGTTGTTTGATGCGAAATTCATCTTACTAAAATATAAAAGCCTTAAGATTGTTAAAAATTTAAATAGAAAAATTTGAAGCAATAAAAATAAAATAATGTTACTAAAATATAACGACTTTGAGGTGTGTAGAATACTTTCTTTAAGGCTTTTATATGCCTCCAAGAGACAACAAATCCCTCAATACTCCAAACAGAACAATAACAATGACTAATAGAAAGATGCTTAGTTTAGACATCCAATAGGTGTATCTTTCCACAAGATATCCTTTCATAAGGATCAGAACATACTTTCCACCAATTCAACAACTTAAATTCATTAACATTATCATTATATCATTATATCATAACATTATTTTGTACTTGGGTTTATACGAGCTTACGAAAACTCTTTTGATAACCTAGGACCATTGAAAGACTAAAATGATAAGTTTTAAAATATTTCGGGTTGGTGTCGCAACATTAAGGGTGCGATGTTACTACATTCGAAATAGTAGATAGGTATCACATCTTGTGGGCTAAATTATAAAGTTCCCAAACTACATTAAGTTGGCGTCGTGACCTTGGGGCCAATGTCACGACCTTGAGAATAGTTTACTACAAGCCCATTTCCTTTCTCAACTAGTTTTGTGATATCCATTGGGTGATGTCGTGACTCTGCACTTATACATTCATATGCTCTTCCCAAAAACAACAAATCATTTCATGTTAATCTATACCAAATATAACATTCAAACATTTGAAACCAATCATTCAATATGGCATAAACCACATGGTTAACATTTAAGTACATCTTAGTCATTTTCAACCTTAATATAGCAAGATACTTCACCTTGCAAACTTTAGCATTTAAGGCTTATACAAGCTTGAAAACATAAATCCAATGGCATCAATTATAATCAAAACTAGGCACTAATTATGCCACATAACAAGCTTAACATACAACTAAACCTTAGCCATAATTACAACCTTGGAATTCACAAATAATGATGACCATTACAAAAACAAGACCCTATATACATGCCACAACATTAGGACTCAAATTGAACATGATTCTACTATTTCAATAATAGTGTGTGATCTGCATTGATCCAGTTCGGTAAGTTCTGCAAGTTAGAGATCTATAAGTAGGGGAAACAATGATAGTAAGCATTTTAATTCTTAGTAAGTTCAAATGGAAAATTATAACACTTACTTTACTCATACATGAGCATACTAGCTAACATAGTTGTGGCATACATTTGGCTCAAACTTGACACTTAATGTCACAACTAGATGCATAGCAACATAGGTATTCAAATGGGTTAGACATTATACCATATTCAAACACATCACCAACTTATTCCAATTCATACTATATAATCACACTTTCATACATTATCATCAATTCACAAAATCATGCTATCAATTTAAGTTACATATCATAAGAACATAACAAATTTGGTTCATTTCATTTTCTTGATTTCAATATTCAATTTTAATGTTTCACCTAATGGAACCCTAGTACCGAACTCAGATGCACGGGTGAACTACACCAAACTAAGATAGCTCATATGAGTTTAAACTACATCGTACCAAGTCACTGAAGTGTAAAGCCCGTAGGCATCAAATGTTTAAACATTTTAAATTACATCCCTCCACCACACCAAATTCTCCATAGAGACAAATAATACTCGATGATCTATAACAGATATAACTTTGCATTCTAATCATATCCTAACATTTTACTAAGTCCAACAGGCATCTATCATACATGTTAACATATTCATATCATGTATCATTCACATTTGCATATCATACTCTATAATCGGTCACATTTTCATTTTCATACCTTGTAATCATCCATCTTAATCACCAACCCCATTTCATTTTAATTCAATCCAATTTACTAGCCTTGTATGCCAAATTCATCAACATTTCAAATTATGTGAAAACATAAATATAATGAAATAAACACAAGTATACATATAACACAAGAAAATGTAGTAAGTTCCATATAAACTTACCTTTTCAAAACAGAAAATGAGTAGATCTTTCAGGGTCTATTTAACAATTTTTGTTTTTACTCTATTAGCTCCATTTTGGTCCAATTCTTGGTCTAATTGATAGCTGAAAGTTTAAGCTCAAACTTAGGTAATTTCTACTTCAAAGGGATGGTGAAGTGAGGAAAATGCTGATGGTTTTCATCTTTTCCCATTTTCTCATATATATATAAACATTTAATTAGGCTTAATCAATCTAGTTTAACTTAACTTAATCAAGTTCAATTATGTTAATCAAACTATTATTTTAACATAATGAGAATGTTATCATCATCCACTAACTGCCACTTAAAATTGGTTTAATTACAATTTTGGACCTTTGTTTAATTGCTATTTAGGTCCTCAAGATTTTTGTTAATTTAAAATTCAATAGCAACTGCACTTTTACAATGTAATCCCTAAGCTTTCATTAACTATTTTATCGATGAAGTTACTTGACCATTCTTTGGCATATTTTCATATTAACTCCATAAATATTCGTTTTTTTTATATATTTACAAACTCGGTTTACAGAAATGGGCTCCACAACTACATTTTCAGTACCACTAGAAATCGGGTCGTTACACATATCTTTTAATGAGATACTTTTTTCATAAGTGTTGTTTCACAAAATAACTTTAGATAGTGTTATGTCTTTATAAGAAAACTTTACATACAAAAGTTACATCTTTACAATACAACTATTCATTAATAATTGTAATTTATTAGACTTTTCTAGATAATAAAATATTACAACCTACCAACATTATAAACTACTAACATATAAGTCTCAAACTAGTTTTAAACATGATTGTTGTATATGCTAGAAGTATGCTTGGACTTATTTTGTCCTATGGTTATTTTGGTTTAAATCTATTATGAATATTGCATTTCAAGTGAAGTGTGGTTGAATACATGCTATTGAAAGGTTTCAAGTTATTTTAATGTTTATTAGTTATTAGAATTGATATGGTAAGATTTGAGTATGACTTAAAATGGTTTGAGGTGTTTTTAAGCATGAAATGTGCAATACTGTTTCCCTGTGTTGATACCTTATTAAGGGTATTGATACATTGCAAGCCAACATACAAATGAAAGTTCCAAGATAGTATGGCATCTGTACCTTGGACCATGGTATTCATACCTATACTCTTGTTTTAGAAATGAAAAATTCGATATTATTTGATATGAAATGAGTGTCATGATTAAAAATGAGTTAATTAAAGTGTTTAAAGTTGGATTAGAAAATTGTATGATTTCTAAGCATCAGATGTAACATTTTTTTTTAATCAATTTTATAATCAAACTGGATAAGAGATGTTACAACCATAAAAAATAGTTGCGTGAGATAATGAGAAGAGTTCATCACTCATGTTTTCAAGGAAGATAATAGTGTAACGAATTTCATGACGAATCTCTCAAAAGTTTATCGAACTGAGCTTGCAGGTATACCTCTAACCTCTGTTGGGCGCTCAAAACTTATGCATGGGCGACAACTTGGGGTCTCCCATTCCACTTGATCTTCTATTTGAGTCGAAGGACTTAGCCCTCTCTTGTAATTAAAAGAAAAAAAGAAAATTAGAATAGCAAATAAACTGCGAGTATATTGGACCGTCAATAATATCCATTAATATATTTCTAGCTCTGAATGTTTATTTCCAATAACTTTAATTGAAATAAATAACAAAGAGAAAATAATAATTTTTTATAATGAAAATATTAATAAATTGATAAAAGTGAAACTTCTGACAAACTCTATGCAAACCAATTAGAAATCTAGAATTCGTCTATGTATAATTATTTTATTTAAACAACAATTAATTAAATATATCAATAATTTCAATCAAAATTAATTATTAAATTAAATAATTTTAATTTAAAGGTGAGTTTAGAGATGAAATTATTAATTAATATTTTCATAATTTTTGAATAATCTTATCATTTTAAAAAATATTTATATATCATTACTAACGTATGGCAGACTCGGTATGCATTTCCCACCATCTATTTCCCCCATCTAATCTGGTTCAAAGGAATACAAATTTAGGTTTTCCCTTTGCAGGATGTGTCTAGTTCAAAACACAAAAACCTGAAATACCCTATCCCTCCGAAACTATCGAAAGACGAAACCATATATAAATAATATCACACAAATAAAAGCACATAGTAGATTTAATTCATTACATAAACACAAAACGCTGCGCGCACCCACTCATAACAGCATAATCAAACCTAGCATACAAATATTCAAATGAAAACACAGTACAAAGCTGCCAATTTTATTCTTAGGTCAGTACTGATAGTAATAGTAATAGCAGACGATTCGACATCGGATTTTCTTCCCATGGTCTATCCATTAATTAAGTTTCCTTGCGAAGATGAGCAGCCATGTCCGCTGTGAGTTCGATAAAGAACTGGAGCAGAGACTCGGGATGTCCAATACCCTCGTGCAGCTTTTCATAATCCAGAGTCCAGTGCACTATACTGCCTTTACCGTCGCTCTTGGGGGAAGTTTGGATTGTAATCACGAAGCTTTTGTATTCCTCCATCAGATCTCCTTCAAGCATTTTGAAAGTTATTGACTTTTTCTCATGGTCCATAACTTCAACTACCTGCTTTGCAGTTTTAGCCTTTCCATCTATATAAATCCAAACAAACAAAAGCTTAGGTTTATTATATTTTAAAAGAAAATTTTCTACTCTCAAATATATGTTGAAATACAGGGGAAAAGAATGAAAGGTTTGTTGGTTTACCATGCACATATCTCCAGCAGATAACGACGCCGGGAGTTCCAAATTCACCTTCATGTAAATCGCATCCTTGTACTTTTTCAGAGCTAGTGTGGTGGACATGGTGCGGCCTGTGGCACCACATATGGTGGAACTTTTCGGGAGAAATATCGATCTCGACATCAGTCTCGAGCTTGCCAATAAGATCCGAGGACGCCATTGTTTCACACCTAGTTTCTCTTTGTTTATAGAAACAATTCTCAGTTTAATTGCAAATCGGAGCTGCGTGGGTCACCTTTTATACTGGTGTCCAGGTGTAGTCCTCTCATTCATAAAGCTCACCCAACTGTTTTCGGGGGTGGATTTATTTATTTTTTATTCTTTTATTTTTTTTGCCAATACCGATAATATTTTATTGAATATTGTTATTCCAGCATATTTAGAGTGCATGTGCGTATTAATCATTGAATTCATTAACTGCTTCACATTTTAAAATTTTTAATTAATAGAAATTTATATTTATTAAACTCGAATATTTAGTAAATTCAGATATTTAATTCATAATTTAATTAGATAGTAATATTTAAATTTAATATAGTTCTAGATTTTAAAATAAATTCGTGAGTTCATATTCGAATTTTACAAAAATCCGTTCTCATCCTTATATATTTATTTCCGAGTCACTTTTCAGAGTTGTCCAATATTTGTATTTTAAAGTGTTTATTCAACATAAATACTTGAAAATAAAAAAAAATAAGAAAAATCGTAGTAAAATAAAGGTTAAGACAATGTTAGACTTGTTTGGTTTTTTTTTTAATAAAAATTTCATTTTAATTTTTGAAAATTAGAAGCATGTCTGTTAAATGAAAATAAATATTTATTTTTAGAAATGAAAATATGACATTAGTACATGAGAAATAAAATAAAAGGTCTCCAATCAAAATTAAAGTTTGATTCAATATTTTAAAATTGTTGAAAAATACACTTTTGAATCGAGATTTATTTATTAATTTAAAATTTAATAAAAAAATTAAAATGCAAATAATTAGATATACATTTTATATAAATTTTGTAAAAGATTTAAAATGGATGAAGAAATCGAAAGTAATTTGATTATTGTAAATAGTGTTCAAAAAGTCTATACATCTGGCATTTTAAATTATACTCCATAGCGAGAAAATTGAGTTTGAATAAGTTTTATTCAACTTGAATTGTTATCAAAGTGTCGTCTTCAAATATAAAGAGCCTTAATATTTAAAAATTTATTGACTGTATCACATGATTCACATTGCTCCCTCTAAAATGAATCTTATCGAGGGTTGCCTTTAGCTTGGTCGACCTCTCTTTTGGAAGTGGAGTTGCCTAAACTTATCCAAATTCATATATATATTTTTAACTTGACTATGGAATTTGATTTCAATTTAATTTAGGTTTTCCTAAATAATGTTCTTGTAACAATTTTAAAAAACAGTATTAATTAAGTCCTAATTGAATATTGCAATTAATTAAGCTATTAATCAAATGTTAGCAATAAATTAAGCTTTTAAAATATAGTTTTCACCAAAGCTCTTAATTGACTGTTAAGTGATTATGTTGCAACTGACGTGAAAAAAAGATGATAATGTGACGTATAATATTGAAAATGTTGATGTGGAGGGGTTAATTGATTTTTTATTATTTTATAATGGCTTAATCAATTTTTAAATTTTATAAAAAAAGTTAAATAAAATTATTAAAATGATAAAAAATTATTGCAATTAATAAAATAAAAAATATAAATTTACAAAATTTATAAGAAAGAGCGGTAATTTTAATGTTTTTATAATTTTTAAAATTTTTAAATAATTTTTCTATATTTTTCAATTTTATAATTTTCTACAACTTTTAATAATATTTTACTATTTTTAAAAAAAAATTTAGTAAAAAAACTTACTGCCTTTTTTTTTTATTGTACGCTACCATGTATCAAACCTTATTTCATCATTAACAACTTTCCCCGCATCACTGATCACCGCCAGACATGCAAAAGTTTAGACTAGAAATACTGCAGCAAAAAGATAACTAATTAAACAACGATGTGCTCAAGTATGTCACACACCAAAAGTTTCGAGGGTAAAATGTAAATTTTAGCTCTAGTGTGCTCGAGAATTTCATAGCATGATAAATCAGAAATATTTTCGCCTATGGCCTTTTTGAAAATCAAATCAACTTTTGAAAATAATACTAAAAAGACTATCAATTTTGAAATGATGACTGGTTTGAAAAGTGGCTAAATTTTGAATGTTTATGAAGGAGTTATGCCAAAGTTTTAAAAATACCCTATTTTCTCCCTTTATCTTCATAAAACCCACGTTAATTCTTCCCGGTCTTTTTGTTTTGTCATCCATTATCTTCTCAAACCCTATTCATTCAATTTTGATTCTCAACCTTCATTCCTTTGATTTCTTTCATCCTCATAACACTAATGTAGCGCCCTAAATTTTATATTTCTGGTTTTGTGAAAATGTGACACAATTGTGTATCTGTTTCAGTGGTTAAGTGTTTTGGGAGTGTGTGAGAGGTATTGGGTTCAAGGCTTACCCTTGGAAATTTTGTTATTTTTGGAATTAAGCCCTATCTTTATTCAATGGGTTTATATTAAATTGCCTATAGTTTCATATCAGAATGAGCTTGCTGGTTCGAGTGGTAAGGGAGTCAGTGTGTTGGAGGTCCTATGTTTGAATCCCTGTGTTGGGAGGTTGACGTTTTTGCTCAATTTTGTGTCAGAATTTTGGTGGAGTTGGGATTCTATTGGAGTTATGAGTAGTGGGGTTGTAGGAGTAAATTAAGGGATTGTGAAGATTTTTGGGGAATATTTTTCCTCTGTTCAAATTCTCTTTCATCCAAAGAAGAATCTGACATCAAAATTTTTGCTATTTTTCTTTTTCTGATGTAAACCCTTCCTTTGTTTTTCTTTTTGGCAATCGGTGGAAATTCCCTCTTGTTCTTCGTGCTGTTCTCATGCTTGTTGGTGCTTACCGTGTGGTTTAGGTAAGGGGGTCACTTTTGTTTTGATTTTAGATAATTGTTAGATATACCTTCCCTTGTAATGTGATTTTGGCATGGTTAGAGGTTTGATTCTTACAGAATTCTAGTGTAGGTGAAGGTGGTGGAGAAGGAAACGCGTTTTGATGATTTAACCGTGTTATTATCTTTGCTAGTCATTGGTAAGTTGCCTACACTGTTTTGGGTTTTTGTAGTGACTCATAAATTGGGGGATTGGTGACCAATGGATTTCTGTTTCTTAGGTTTCGGAGGGCTAGTGGTTGTTGTAGCGTCTTAAACGAACCAGATAAATACCCGAAATACAAAAAATGAGGTTTTGACAGAAGCTGAAAAAGGCCATTGTCGACGCCACACAGGCGTGTGGTCACCCGTGTGGTAGGCCATGTGAGAGGACACGACCGTGTGATCAATAAAAGCATGATCGTGTAATCCACACGGGCAAGACCAATCTGGACATATGGGTCATACGGGCGTGTGGGCCCACCCAAATGACTGTGAGCCTACTATAGGGTCAGTAAGGGATAACAAACCCTAAACTGTAAGCTCTGTTTGGCTGATAACCTATACTGAGCATGATAGAATTGTGCATGTATAATTATTGATCTGTATGATTATCTGTAATCTAATTGATAGCATGTTGACCATGTTAAACTGCATAATTGTTTCTATTTTTCATATTGTTATTAGGGTGGGATGATGTTAATTGGAGGAAGTGTTTTGAAAGGCAGTTTATGCCTATTATCTGGCAGCATGGCTACATTATATATGTTATGTGCCGCATTGGTACAACATGGTGTGTAGGGTTGGGTGGGTGTTTTAAACCCCACATGGTATGTAAAAATAGAGTTATTTCTTTATTGATTACTTTTTTTTAAATATATAAAAAAATGAAAATCACTATGAAGTGAGAAGAATGTGGAAATAAATAATTGCTATAGGAGGATTCGAGTAAAATAACTCAACCCGAATTTTTCCACTTTTCCTATAAAATTTTTAAATTACTTACAAATACCTTAAATTTTTATATTATACATTTAAGTACATTTTAATCCTAGTACTCTTTGTTGTTGCCATAACAGTGATGTCAAACTTAAGGTATTCATAGATTAATCCGTACTTATATATGATATTAGTTCTCTTACTGTGATCATGTAGATTAATTAAATATTTTTAAATTAAAATGATTTGCTTAAAATTTTGTAAAAGTATACAAAAAAACATAAATTGTTTTTGTAATAACCCAAATTTGCCCGGGCCCGTAAAATAAATAAATAAAACAAAAAATAAAATTAAGGAAATAATAAAAGTCCATTTACAGTCCATTTACAGTCCATTTACAATAAACAGGCCTAAAGGCCTGATAGCCAAAAAAAACTCGGCTACACTTAACCAGAATACCCATTAACCCTATACCCGGTTACACCTAAAAGACCCTTAGCCCATTTACCCGAACTAGAACCAAATCAGTAAAGCCCAGTAAGGCCCAAACCCTAAACTGAAACAGGAAACCCTAGGGTTTCCAGAAGCTTCGCGCCGCAAACACCCCAATCGTCACGCCCCTTCATCTCGCGCCGTTCCAGTGGCCCTCCATCAGCGCCGTGACTCCGGCTTCGTATCACGCCGTAATCGGCGCACGAATCGACGCCAGCGCATTCACCGTCGGATTTCTCGCTGGTACTTGCAAAAGAAGAAAGAAGACAGCAGAGACGAATGCAAATATAGCAAGAAATAAAATCAAGGATTGTAAATATATTTTCAGTGGCTATAAAAGCCCGAATCAAGAACGATGTGAGAGAGGTTTTTTTTAGAGGCACATATACAATAAAAATACCATCAGTTGATTGAAAGAAACAGAGGTGATTTGCCTTACACTTTTTTTTTCTCTTTTTTTTTTTGTTATAAATGCATACAAATGTCAATAAAATAAAAAAGGGAAATATACCGTCGAATTTACGCTGAAAATCGAAGCTCTTGAGCTTCCGACCGCCGTACGGGGTGGAGTCGATGGCGGCGCGTGGGCGCGTGGGAGCCTGTGGACGGAGGCTCAACGGAGCTCCGAGGACCTACTCTTAATCCTCTTTCAGAGGATTTTTTTTTATTTTTTTAACCGATTTTAAAATAATTTTTAAAGCCAAAATTTGCTTATATAGCCTTGTAGGAACGACGTCGTTTTGGTTTAAAACAATAGGCCTCAAAACGGCGTCGTTTCAAGGTTGAAGATCCGCGTGTTGACCCGTGACCCGGGGAGAATCCGCGTGTTTGGTAAATGGGCAAATTTCCCAATTGGTCCTTCCGCATTTTTAATATTTATAATTTCATTTCATTTTTATTATAATTTTGGCCCTGACTTTTTATTCTTGTTTTAATTTAGTCCTAGCTGCTATAATAAGGCCTATTTTGGGAACGATGTCGTTTTAGAATTAGGGTCAAATTGCCCAATGAATCCCTTGGTTTTTAGCACGTGTTTCAATTGGGTCCAAAATGCATTTTATTATTTTAAAATTAACCCTAGAGTTTTTTTTTTAATCCTTTTTAAATTTGTTATAATTTATTTATTTTAAATATTATATATTTTATTTATTTTTACTATAAATATTATTTATGAATGTAAAAATTATTATATATATTTTTTATTTTTATTTTTTATATTATATTATTTATATTTTATTATATAATTTGATTTATACATTTTATTAACTATCATTTTATTTTATTTTTTATATATTATATAATTATTTATTATTTATTATTATGTATAATTTTAAAAACTTGTAAATCATTATTAAGTATCGCATTTTTATCATTAATAAAAATTTAGTATATAATACTCTAAAATTTACTATTGCGTTTTGCTCCTATTATATAAAATATAAATTAAATTCTTATATCATATAGTATGTTTTTATATATATTAACTATTTTAAAAATTTCTCCTTTATTATTTATCTACTGTTTTAAATATTTTATTTTAATACCTCATTTAATTTTAATTGTATTTAGTTTTATTTTTTATATATTTTTTATTTATATGTTATAATTTGTTTATTTATTTTTTGCGTCCTTTTTGGATTTATTTAGTATCGTTTTAATATGTTAATTTTATCTCATAAATTATTTGTTATTTTTATGTTATTTATTGTTTTTATATATTCGCATGAAAATTGATTATTTATAGTTATATATGAATTATGTAATTTATGTTGTTTTATTCATTGTTCTCTATGTTACATTTTGCATGAAATATTAATGCATGTATATTTATGTTATTGATATCTGCATGAAAGGTTAATGTATATTATATAATTTATGTCGTTATCCATCATTTTCTATATTATATTTGCATGAAATGTTAAAATATGTAGTTTATATTGTTTAGTATTGATATCTTGTAATATGTCAAATGCATCATTGTTATAAAAGTTTATATTTCATTTAATCCAAAAGAATTTTAAAAAGTAAGGTAATGTTTTTTGGTATTTAGGAATTCGGGAAGTAGTGCCCAAACATGCTGGGTTACGATTTCCCGTTTGTCTAAATGTCTAAAAAATATCCTTCTAAATAAATTTTGTAAATCATGAGATGATTTCAGTTACGAAAGTTTAAGAATATCGTGTCCAATCATGTTGGATGTGATGTTCGTACTCTTTTGAAGCGAAAGAATCTTGGTTGTCAACTCAAATTATTACGGTTTTAAAAAGAAATTTTATTTCTAAATTCCTTTAAACTTTTGACATTAAGACAAAACTATTCAATTTGGTACCAATTTTGGGCGTTGCGAGGGTGCTCATCCTTCCTCGTACGTAATCGACTCCCGAACCTATTTTCTCACAATTTCGTAGACCAAAATGTTTTATAAGGTGATCCAATCACACTTAAAAAAGTTGGTGGCGACTCCCGTTTTCCAAACCCTCTCTTTTAAAAAAGGGTTTCGACAGCTTGGCGACTCCGCTGGGGACTAATAAGAGAGTCAAGCCAAGAAATTGATTATTTTCTATCTTAATGTCGGAAGTTTGGAAAATTTTAAAATATTGATATTTTTAACGTGTGTTTGTTGCATATGTTTGTTACCTTGTTTCCGCACACATTGCATTTACATGACCGCTGTGGTCGCACCCTTAAGTGGGAGTGAGAAGCTACGCTTTCGTGAGGTTTTCACCTCCGTATGGGCTAGTGGATTGCTTCCGGGATACATCCGAACCTATGTCTTCGTGAGATTTTCATCTCCGTATGGCCATAAGGAAATGTGTCCCCCTGAATTGAACTTGGTCCATATGAGCCTATAATGGGTAAGGACCGAGGAATCTGCTGGTTCAGGTACCCTCGCTTTAGAGCTGAAACACATATAGTGAATTTTAAGCGCTTACCCTAGGAAGTATAATGATAGCCTTTAGTAAGCTAACCTTATAAGTGCTTGTTTATATATGATACTAACTTGTTTTATTTTGCTATCATTGCATGTCACTCAATATTTAAAGGTATTGATTCACGGTTCGATTTCTAGATTAGAAAGTTTTGTAATGAGAAATGAATATCTTGATAAAGTGGAGGACAACGCTTCTGTCTGTACGTGGTCAGAGAAAACCCAGTTAGAAAAGAGAGATAGTGTCACCAAAGGGTATACGTCAGAGTTGTGGGATTTCACTCGTATTAGTTTGACACAGAATGAGTTTCAGGAGTTGAAGGACGTTTGGGCCCAATGGGATGACGAGGCTAAGCAGCTGTTCTACCAGAATTATGGAGATCTTCCCTATTTGCTAGACATCAAGGTGGATAAGCATCTGTTTCGAGCTATGGTACAGTTTTTGAACCCTGCTTATAGTTGTTTTACATTTGGAGAGGTAGATTTAGTACCTACTTTGGAGGAGTATACGACCTTGCTTCATTGTCCAAAAATTCAGGGTAACAAAGCTTATGTTAGGGCTGCTAATCTCCCAACTTTCATGAAGAAATTATTGATGATCACAGGGATGAGTGAACAGTGGGCCGCAGCTCGAATCCAACAAAAGGGTGATGGTAAATGCATTCCGTGGGCAAGTTTGAGGGATCTGATATTGGCACACCCAGATGTGAAGAAGAGGGTTGATGTCTTCGCCTTAAGTATTTATGGTTTGGTGATTTTCCCAAAAGCTATAGAGCACATAGATGAAGCAGTTGCGGATTTATTTGATAGACTTGGTAAACAGAACACACTTGTGCCTGCAATCTTAGCCAAGACGTTTAGATCCTTGAGTACATGTCGGAGAGCTGGTGAAGGTAGATTCATTGGATGTGCACAGTTGTTGTTGGTATGGTTCCATAGTCACTTTTAGAAGGTTGATAAGGTTCCTTGCCGAGTGTTCTTTGAGGATTATTCTCCCTTAAGGGAAGCAGCAGCTACGCCGAGGAGAGACGATATTACAGAAGAAAGATGGATGGAAATACTTCAGAATCTCCGAGAGGAAGATGTTATGTGGAAAGCCCCTTGGATGGCTCCTAATGAAGTCCTTTACAGTTGCGGAAACTTTGATTGGGTACCTCTTCCTGAAATTTGGGGAGTTGCTGGTTATGCGTCATTACTCGTCCTAAGGCAATACAAAGCGGGGCAGTTTATACCGGCAACACAAGGGTTAGCTCAGAGTGATTTCTCATATAAAGGGGATCACTATAAGAAGAAGATACGAGAGGTTTCCGAGGCTTGGAAGAAGATTTGCTGTGTGAAGATTTTGGCTGAAGGCCTGACTACAACTCTTGAGTACAAAGGATGGTTTAGCAAGAGGATCAATGATAACATCCCTAGGCCAAGTTTGGGGGCTGCTCGATCGATGGAGGAGAGTTTACGAGTGATTCCATCGGAGTTAGAGGTCATAAAGTAAGAGTTCGAAAGGAAGAATTTGGAGCTCGGGAGAAAGATAGAAAGGCTTGAAGAGGAGAAGATGTACCTAAGCTTAGACGTCGATGTTCAGAAAATTGAGGTCGAAAAAGTGAGGAAAGAAAAGAGGAAGATTGAGGAAGACCGAGATGACTTAAAGACGCAATATAAGAGGATACAGCTATCAATGAAGAGAGCTAGATTGGGGAAGTCTTCAGAGCAGTGGCAACAAGAGGTTCAAGAGGGAAAAGCCAAAGCCGAATATTGGGAGAAGAAGTTTCAAGAGATGCAAGCACAGAATCAGGTCCTAGAGAAGGAGAATCAAGGATTAAAAGCTAAGGTGACTGAGCTTAGACGAACTCTTCATCATCACCGAAGTCGTAACTCTGCGGTTGAGTTAAAGGCAAGTCTGGATAAGATCGAAGAAATGAAGCACAATTTTAGAGGGTTGGAAGCAGCATTGCAGAACTGTGAGCTACGAATTGAATAGCTCGAGGCAAGAGAAGGACATTAGAAGGAAAAGCTTCACCATTTTCAATATCAAGTCAGAGATAGGGACTACCTCATGGGAGAAGCTATAGTACAGATTCGAGAGGTTGCTGATCATTTGCAAAACCTGGCAGCGCAAGCTAATGTATTGAGTATAAAGTATGAGTTAGTGTCAGATAGAGGTCTAGAGTTAGCTTTGTTATTGGATAAGGTTAAAACTCTGGGCCTGAGGGCGAAGGCGTATTTGTAATCTTTTTTGTATAAAGATTTTTGTTTCTTAAATAACGTTTTCTAAAAGAAACTGAATCAGAATCGATATCTTTTTGTATTCATGCATTTGCATCTTATCGCATCATATGCATTCAAATTTATAGAAAGACCCTAATTAGTTAAAATTATTAGAGAGAAAGAGAGAGTGAGAGAAAGAAAATCTAGAAGAAACACATCCTTACGGTACACGCGCTAAGACAAAGAATATAGATCAAAGACTTGAGCATATCCAGAAAGAAATGCAAGAGCAATTGCAGGAACAATTGACAAAAATCCAACAGGAGATGAAGGATCAAATGTTGGAGGCTCAAAGGAATATGATAGCTGAGATGGCTCAGCTGCTGAGGGGGGAGACTGATAAAGGAAAAGCCCCTATGACTATCACTGAAGAGGATAATGGGGATCATCTTCCGGGTTTTACCCCACCTCATGTGCAAACTCAACCTGAGGCATATCCCCGAAGGTCGTCCGTCACAATAAGGCCTCAACACGGGCAAGTTGATGCTGGAATACCCATGAATTTCCAAACTGGCTTGGGATCCAACCCGGGAGATAACCCTACCAATCCAGTTATCCCTGATTTAAATGTAGCAGAGAAGTAAGAGATGAGACTCGAATCATCAAAGCAATTAGAGGAGCGTTACAGATGGTTAGAGGAGAAATTTAAGGCATTAGAAAACGCTGATAATCGTCAGGGAATTGATGCCAAGGACTTGAGTTTGGTCCCAGATTTGGTGTTTCTTCATAAGTTCAAGATGCCAGAATTTGAGAAATACAATGAGACTACTTGCCCTGAGGCCCATATCACCATGTTCTGTAGACGGATGACTGGCTATGTAAACAATGATCACTTATTGATCCATTGTTTTCAGGATAGTTTGGCTGGGGTAGCGGCTAGGTGGTACAATCAATTGAGTCGCGCAAGGATTGGTTCTTAGAGAGACTTAGCGCAAGCCTTTATGCAGCAATATAATCATGTGACTGATATGACTCCTGACAGAATCACTTTGCAGAACATGGAAAAGAAAACTAATGAGAGCTTTAGGTAATATGCACAGAGGTGGAGGGAGGTTGCCATGCAAGTTCAACCACCGCTTTTGGAGAAGGAAACTACCATGCTGTTCATTAACACCTTGAAGGCTCCATTCATTACTCATTTGATTGGAAGTACCACCAAAAGCTTTGCTGATATAGTTATGGCAGGAGAAATGGTTGAGAACGCCATAAGAGGTGGCAAGATAGAGGGGGAAACTGCTAAAAGATCGGCCCCAAGAAGGAAAGATAATAAGGTAAACAATACGGGTAGTTATAATTCAAAAGCGGTTACGGTTAGTCAGCCTAGAGCAACTACAGTTAGGCAACAGGATTCCCAAAAGCAGGGATCTAGTTTGAGACAAAATTCTGAGAAGGTCTCATTTACGCCTATCTCGGTGACGTATCGGGAGCTTTATCAAAGTCTATTTAATGCGCATGCAATAGCTCTTTTTCATTTGAAACCACTGCAACCCCCATATCCCAAATGGTACGATGCAAACGCCAAATGTGAATACCATGCATGGATATCGGGGCATTCAATCGAAAATTGCACTGGCTTTAAAAAAGTAGTGGAAAGACTGATCAAGATGGGGTCGTAAAATTTGACGACACTCCTAATACAGAGAACCTATTTCCAAACCATGGTGATCAAGGGGTAAATGCAATTAGGGAAACTAGAATGAGAAGGATTAAAGAGGACGTGGCTGAGGTAAGAACGCCGATGAAAGTAATCTGGGAAAAAATGGTGAAAAGAGAGATGATAATTTCTGGAGAAAAAAATAAAAGAGTGAGGGACTACTGTGAGTTCCATGCAGAAAAGGGACACGAGATCCAAGAATGTGACGAGTTTAAGGCTTTGGTACAAAGCCTTATGAATAATAAGTAGTTGGAATTTTATGAAACTGGCTCAGATGAGGGTCATATATGTGCATTGGAAGGTGAACCAAAGAATCAAAGAATCAACCGACCAAGGATCATTATTTCTATACCAAGGAATAATGAATTTGAGACACAAACAGCTCTGAAAGTCATAATTCACAAACCCGTTTCCTTTTCTTATAAGGATAACAAGAGGGTACCCTGGAATTATAACTGCAATATGACAATACCAGAGAGAGAAGATATAGCAAGTACTTCTAAGGAGGCTCAAGTTGAAGGATCTTACACACATAGTGGGAAGCGTTATGATACAAAAGGCATCAGAGTTGAGCCTACGAAAGTGAAAGCCTTTGACGTTGAGAAGGAGAATAGGGCTGAGGTACTTGTTAATGAACCAGTGAAGGAAGAAGAAGCTAGAGAGTTTCTAAAATTCCTAAAACATAGTGAGTATAGTGTAGTTGAACAATTGCGCAAACAACCAGCTCGTATATCAGTATTGGCTTTGCTTCTAAGTTCAGAGGTACATCGTGAGGCGTTAATGAAGGTGCTCAACGAGACTTATGTTACTAATGATATATCTGTCAACAAGTTGGATCGATTGGTTAGTAACATAAGTGCTAACAATTTCATTTATTTCAATGATGATGAAATCCCACCTGGAGGCATGGGATCAGCTAAGGCTCTGCACATTACCACTCGCTGCAAAGGATATACATTGCCGAGTGTGCTTATTGATAATGGGTCAACCTTAAATGTCATGCCATTGTCCACATTGAGTAGATTACCCATAGACAGTTCTCACATGAAAACATGCCATAATGTAGTGAGAGCATTCGATGGTACATAAAGAAATGTCATGGGAAGAATTGATATCCCCTTGTTGATCGAACCAAACGTGTATGAGGTAGACTTTTTAGTGATGGACATCAAGCCCTCTTATAATTGCTTGTTGGGGAGGCCTTGGATACATTCAGCAGGAGCGGTGCCCTCATCTTTGCGCCAGAAATTAAAGCTAATAACAAATGGATGACTGATCTCTATAAATACGGAGGAAGACATCATAGCAGCGGTCACCAGTAATGCACCTTATGTAGAGGCAAATGAGGAGGCCGTTGAGTGTTCTTTCCGTTCCTTAGAATTCGTTAATGCAACATTCATTTTAGAGGGGAATGAGGTGCCAGTACCTAGGATATCCAGAACCACAAGAATGGGTTTGCAGATGACAGTAGGGAAAGGAGCCTTACTAGGAAAAGGATTGGGAAGATATCTCCAATGAGGGATTCAAGTTTCAGAACTAAAGGAGAAAAGAGACCGTTTTAGCTTGGGTTTCAGGCCAGATCATAAGTAGAGGAGGAAGGAAATAGAGAAGCGTCAAGAAAGAAGAAGGGCGCGTTTAAATGGAGGAGAAGGGCACGTTTAAATGAGGGATTAATGACGTTCCCTCATATATCCCAGACTTTTATATCAGGAGGGATAATTCACCCTAAGAGAGGGCTGCTCGAAAAAAGAAGTCATTATATCAATGCTGTACATAATGAAGAGTCTGAACGAATAAACCTTGAGGGCATTCGCCCTTACAAACCGGGAAGCTCTTTAAACAATTGGACTGCAGAAGAACTTCCTGTAGTTTTTAAAGATTTTTCATAGTAATTTTCAGAACACTCTTGTTGCTCTAAAGCCTAAGAGTAATAGGATTTCATTTGTGAAATAGGCTCATGTTCAGATATTTTGTTTCAATAAAACACGTCTTTACTATCAATTCGAGCAAACATTCTTTCATTCTTTGTTCTTTCGTCCTTTTAATTCCGTTCAAATCTTTCATTTCATTCATAACATGTTAATAGACATTATCAAATTCATTCATTCTTTGCACATTCCTCTATACTTTGTACTCTCACAGGTCCCTAGACATCAACGACATGAGCGATGATACTACAAATCCTAAATTCTCTTTTGAGCAAGACATGTGTTTAGAGGAATCTCAGGATTTTGAAGATGACAGGGACTGTGATGTGTCTCTAAATTTGTTGAGATTGGTGAAACAAGAGGGGAAGCAAATTCTGCCCAATGAGAAAGAGGCAATAGAGAATATAATCTTGGAAGAAGGGAAAGAAGTGAAGATTGGAACACATATTGCAAAGGAAATGAGACAAGGTCTTGTTGAACTGCTGCATGAATACAAAGATATCTTTGTATGGTCATATCAGGATATGCCGGGGTTGAACACTGATATCGTGGTACATCGTCTCCCCATAAGACAAGATTGCAAGCCAGTCTAACAAAAATTGCGAAGGATGAGGCCTGATATTATGCTGAAAATAAAAGATGAAGTCAAGAAGCAGTTTGATGCTGGATTCCTACAAGAGGTTAAGTATTCAGAGTGGGTGGCTAACATTGTGCCTGTCCCTAAGAAGGATGGAAAGGTACGAATGTGTGTAGATTATAGAGATTTGAATAGAGCTAGCCCAAAGGACAATTTTCCTTTACCGCACATCGATACTTTGGTGGACAACACAGCGGGATATTCATTGTTCTCCTTTATGGATGGCTTCTCAGGGTACAATCAGATAAAGATGCATCTTGATGACATGGATAAAACTACCTTCATAACATTGTGGGGCACCTTTTGTTACAAGGTAATGCCCTTTGGGTTGAAGAATGCAGGGGCAACATACCAAAGGGCTATAGTGACCTTATTCTACGATATGATGCACAAAGAGATTGGGGTGTATGTTAATGACATGATTGCCAAATCTCGAACAGGTACGGAGCATATTTAAGTCTTGAGGAAGTTGTTCCTGAGATTGAGGAAGTTTCAATTAAAGCTTAATCCGAAAAAGTGCATCTTCGGAGCTAGGTCAGGGAAGTTATTGGGCTTTGTGGTCAGCGAAAAGGGAATAGAAGTTGACTCAGACAAGGTTAGAGCCATACAAGAATTGCCTCCACCGTGTACTCAAAAGGAAGTTCGGGGTTTTCTTAGAAGGTTGAATTATATTGCTCGGTTTATTTCACAATTAACCGAGAAATGTGATTCTATATTTCGCCTCCTTAGAAAACAAAACCAAGGTACTTGGGATGAGGAATGCCAGAATGTTTTTGATAAAGTCAAACAATACTTGTTAAACACTCCAGTGTTATCTCCGTCTAGTCCAGATAGACCATTAATTCTGTACTTATCAGTGTTTAGTAATTCTATGGGATGTGTGCTTGGTCAACATGACGAGTCAGGAAGAAAAGAGAAGGCGATATATTACCTCAGTAAGAAATTCACTGATTGTGAGATAAGATATTCGCCAATTGAAAGGCTGTGTTGTGCTTTAATCTAGACGACTCGAAGGTTGAGACAATATATGCTATATCATACGACTTGGTTAATTTCGAAACTTGATCCATTAAAGTACATTATGGAGTCAGCAGCTCTAAATGGAAGAATGGCAAGGTGGCAAGCACTGCTTTCAGAGTTTGATGGAGTCTATGTGAGTCAAAAGACTATAAAAGGAAGCGCAATAGCAGAATTTCTAGCCAGCAGAGCTCTAGAAGATTATGAGCCATTGAGCTTTGATTTCCCTAATGAGGAGTTGATGTATGTGGCAATTACTAAAGAATATCCATGGAAGCTGAACTTTGATGGCGCATCCAATGCGGTAGGAAATGGAATTGGAGTAGTCTTGGTATCCCCAAATGGTGATCATTATCCATTTACATGTAAATTGGATTTTGACTGCACGAACAATATGGCCGAGTATGAAGCATGCATCATGGGGATTCGAGCGGCCAAAGAGCGAAAAATTAGAACCCTGGAAGTATATGGAGACTCTGCGTTGGTAATTTACCAGCTTAGGGGTGAATGGGAGACAAGAGACCCCAAATTGATTAATTATTGAAAGGTAGTTTTGGAGTTACTTGAGGGGTTTGATAACATCACCTTTAATTATCTCCCATGGGACGAAAATCAGATGGCAGATGCTTTAGCAACATTAGCTTCCATGATTAAGGCAAATAAAAAAGAGGATGTAAGACCAATTCAGATGAGTATTTCTGAGGTCACAGCTCATTGTTGTAACATCGAAGGAGAGGAAAAGGAGGATCATCCTTGGTATCAAGATATCTTACGGTATGTGAGAAATCGTGAATATCCTGAGCAGGCAACTGAGAATGACAAAAGAACCTTGAGGAGGTTAGCCTGCGAATATGTACTAGATGGGGACATCCTTTATAAAAGAAGGAAAGATCAGGTGCTTTTGAGATGTGTCGACGCTGTGGAAGCCAAACAAATCTTGAAAGAGGTACATGAAGGTGTTTGTGGGACACATGCTAATGGTTTTACAATGGCAAGGCAAATCATGATATTTGGATACTATTGGTCTACTATGAAAGGAGATTGTATCAGCTATGCCAAGAAGTGTCATAAATGCTAGATATATGGGGACAAGATTCATGTACCACCTTCACCTTTGCATGTTTTGACTTCTCCATGGCCCTTCTCTATGTGGGGCATGGATGTCATTGGACCAATATCACCAAAAGCTTCAAATGGGCATCGTTTTATTTTCTTGGTCATTGACTACTTCACGGAATGAATAGAGGCAGCTTCATATGCTAGTGTTACCAAGTCGGTAGTAAGTCGATTCTTGAAAAAGGAGATCATTTGTCGGTATGGAATGCTTGAGAGGATCATATTTAACAATGCATTGAACTTGAACAACAGCACAATTACGGAAGTCTGCAGTCAATTCAAGATCAAACATCATAATTCATCTCCATATCGCCCAAAAATGAATGAGGCAGCGGAAGCTGCCAACAAAAACATCGAGAA
Organism: Gossypium longicalyx; assembly: GCA_025698465.1. Lineage (NCBI taxonomy): Eukaryota > Viridiplantae > Streptophyta > Magnoliopsida > Malvales > Malvaceae > Gossypium > Gossypium longicalyx. Next base: position 54,377,535 of record CM046995.1, read on the forward strand.
GATAGTAGGGAAAATGACTAAGACCTACAGAGATTGGCATGAGAAATTACCATTTGCACTCTTGGCCTATTGAACGTCCGTCAGAACCTCTACTGGGGCAACTTCTTTCTAGTTGGTTTATGGGATGGAGGCAGTGTTACCCATTGAAGTGGAAATACCTTCTCTTCGAATTTTGTCAGAGATAAAGCTGGATGAAGCAGAATGGATTCAATCGCGGTATGACCAATTGAACTTGATTGAAGAAAAGAGGCTAAGGGCTATTTGTCATGGCCAGATGTATCAAAACCGAATGATGCAAGCTTATGATAAGAAAGTTCGTCTAAGAGAATTTCACGAAGGGGACCTTGTACTGAAAAATATTCTTCCCATACAAAAGGACTTTAGAGGAAAATGGATGTCGAATTGGGAAGGGCCGTATGTTGTGAAGAAGGCTTTCTCTGGTGGTGCACTAATTTTGACAGAAATGGATGGGAAGAGTTTACCCAATCCAGTGAATTCAGACTCAGTCAAGAGGTACTTTATCTAAAGAGAAGGGAAGCCAAGGTGAAAACCCACAAAGGGCGCTTTGAGAATTCTAAAAAATAATAATAATAATAATAAATATGGAGAGGCCAAGGTGAAAACCCGCAAAGGGCGCCTTGAGACCAAATGGGATTTTTTTGAGTTGAAAACCCGAAAGGGCTGCTCAAATTTCGAAAAGTATGCAGTGACCTTACTATACCAGATTTGACAAGAAGTGGAGTGTGTTACATAGCGGGGCATCAACAAAGCACTTTGGATCTTCTAAACAGATGTTAAACTCAAAACACTCTTCATAGGATTTGTATACAGAAGCCCAAGCTGTGATATGTTGGACATCTGATTTTTGTCCTGTTTACTATCTTTGGATTCTTTTTCTTCTCAAAGATATGTTTTCAGGTTAACTTCTTGTTGTATTCTGATGATTTATCTAACTATTCTCAAGATCAAATTATTTGTCTTCCATTATTCATAAAGTGTGTTGCATTGAAATAATGATTAATGAACTAAATATTTTTACAAACGAAGTTTTGCATATTACTCTAGAAATCTCTAGAGAATACGAGAAACTAAAACAGAACAATTGTTTGAAGAATTCCCGTAAGTGAGGGACAGAAGAACTCGAGGAAATTTCTTCTTCAGTTCAAGGGATAATTGGGCAACTCAAACGATTCAATCCTAGGAAAAGATCATTTCTAGCAGGTCGTAACATTCGAAGAATGGTATAAAAGGACCAAATTGATTCAAAGCATATGAGCAGAGTACGATTGGTACTTCGAGTGAAATTTTGATTGAATGAATAAGTGGAGACATCCGAAATAGGAATCATTTTCATTTTGCATCATAATATGTCTAATTAGGAGCATTTGATTCATTTCGATCATAGCATCCTAATCACTAGGCATAAGCACATACCCATTCTACAGGTTATATTTTCTAGATAGCAAATTTGGCGTCTCTATATTAGACGGGGAGCAAATCAAAGATAGCAGATTTGGCGTCTCTGCATTGGACGGGGAGCAAATTGAAGATAGCAGATTTGACGTCTCTGTATTAGACGAGGAGCAAATCGAAGATAGCAGATTTGGCGTCTCTGTATTAGACGGGGAGCAAATCAAAGATAGCAGATTTGGCGTATTTGTATTAGACGGGGAGCAAATTAAAGATAGCAGATTTGGCGTCTTTGTATTAGACAGGGAGCAAATCAAAGATAGCAGATTTGGCGTCTCTGCATTTGACAGAAGGCAGATCGAAGATAGCAGATTTGGCGTCTCTGTATTGACAGAAGGCAGATTAAAGATAGCAGATTTGGCGTTTTTGTATTAGACGGGGTGCAAATCAAAGATATCAGCATGGCGTCGCTGAGATTGTGGAAAGCAGATTGAGGACCATGAAGTCAAGATCCGATAAGACCGGGCAAATTTGGTCCTTTTATAGTCTTTACTCTATTCCTGTTACACAGTAATGAGCAAAGAGGGGCAGCTGTAATAACCCAAATTTTCCCGGGCCCGTAAAATAAATAAATAAAACAAAAAATAAAATTAAGGAAATAATAAAAGTCCATTTACAGTCCATTTACAATAAACAGGCCTAAAGGCCTGATAGCCAAAAAAACTCGGCTACACTTAACCAGAATACCCATTAACCCTATACCCGATTACACCTAAAAGACCCTTAGCCCATTTACCCGAACTAGACCCAAATCAGTAAAGCCTAGTAAGGCCCAAACCCTAAACTAAAACAGGAAACCCTAGGGTTTCCAGAAGCTTCGTGCCGCAAACACCCCAATCGTCACACCCCTTCATCTCGCGCCGTTCCAATGGCCCTCCATCAGCCCCGTGACTCCGGCTCCGTATCACGCCATAATCGGCGCACGAATGGACGCCAGCGTATTCACTGCCGGATTTCTCGCCGGTACCTACAAAAGAAGAAAGAAGACAGCAGAGACGAATGCAAATATAGCAAGAAATAAAATCAAGGATTGTAAATATATTTTCAGTGGCTATAAAAGCCCGAATCAAGAACGATGTATAAGAGGTTTTTTTAGAGGCACATATACAATAAAAATACCATCAGTTGATTGAAAGAAACAGAGGTTATTTGCCTTACACTTTTTTTTTCTCTTTTTTTTTTTTTGTTATAAATGCATACAAATGTCAATAAAATAAAAAAGAAATATCTACCGTCAATTCTGCTGAAAATCGAAGCTCTTGAGCTTAGGCCGCGCATCTGAGGCGGAGTCGATGGCGGCGCGTGGGCGCGTGGGAGCCTGTGGACGAAGGCTCGACGGAGCTCCGAGGACCTACTCTTAATCCTCTTTCAGAGGATTTTTTTTATTTTTTTAACCGATTTTAAAATGATTTTTAAAGCCAAAATTTGGCTTATATAGCCTTGTAAGAACGACGTCGTTTTGGTTTAAAACAATAGGCCTCAAAACGGCGTCGTTTCAAGGTTGAAGATCCGCGCGTTGACTCGTGACCCGGAGAGGATCCGCGTGTTTTTGGTAAATGGGCAAATTTCCCAATTGGTCCTTCAGCATTTTTAATATTTATAATTTCATTTCATTTTTATTATAATTTTGGCCCTGACTTTTTATTCTTATTTTAATTTAGTCCTAGCTGCTATAATAAGGCCTATTTTGGGAACGATGTCGTTTTGGGATTAGGGTCAAATTGCCAATAAGTCCCTTGGTTTTTAGCACGTGTTTCAATTGGGTCCAAAATGCATTTTATTATTTTAAAATTAACCCTAGAGTTTTTTTATTTTATTTTAATCCTTTTTAAATTTGTTATAATTTATTTATTTTAAATATTATATAATTTATTTATTTTTACTATAAATATTATTTATGAATGTAAAAATTATTATATATATTATTTTTATTTTTTATATTATATTATTTATATTTTATTATATATTTTGATTTATACATTTTATTAACTATCATTTTATTTTTATTTTTATATATTATATAATTATTTATTATTTATTATTATGTATAATTTTAAAAACTTGTAAATCATTATTAAGTATCGCATTTTTATCAATAATAAAAATTTAGTATGTAATAATCTAAAATTTACTGTAGCGTTTTATTCCTATTATATAAAATATAAATTAAATTCTTATATCATATCGTATGTTTTTATATATATTAACCATTTTAAAAGTTTCTCCTTTATTATTTATCTACTGTTTTAAATATTTTATTTTAATACCTCATTTAATTTTAATTGTATTTAGTTTTATTTTTTTATATATTTTTTATTTATATGTTATAATTTGTTTATTTATTTTTTGCGTCCTTTTTGGATTTATTTAGTATCGTTTTAATATGTTAATTTTATCTCATAAATTATTTGTTATTTTTATGTTATTTATTGTTTTTATATATTCGCATGAAAATTGATTATTTATAGTTATATATGAATTATGTAATCTATGTTGTTTTATTCATTGTTTTCTATGTTATATTTTGCATGAAATATTAATGCATGTATTTTTATGTTATTGATATCTGCATGAAAGGTTAATGTATATTATATAATTTATGTCGTTATCCATCATTTTCTATATTATATTTGCATGAAATGTTAAAATATGTAGTTTATATTGTTTAGTATTGATATCTTGTAATATGTCAAATGCATCATTGTTATAAAAGTTTATATTTCATTTAATCCAAAAGAATTTTAAAAAATAAGGTAATGTTTTTTGGTATTTAGGAATTCAGGAAGTAGTGCCCAAACATGCTGGGTTGCGATTTCCCGTTTGTCCAAATGTCTAAAAAATATCCTTCTAAATAAATTTTGTAAATCACAAGATGATTTCAGTTACGAAAGTTTAAGAATATCGTGTCCAATCATGTTGGATGTGATGTTCGTACTCTTTTGAAGCGAAAGAATCTTGGTTGTCAACTCAAATTATTACGGTTTTAAAAAGAAATCTTATTTCTAAATTCCTTCAAACTTTTGACATTAAGACAAAACTATTCAATTTGGTACCGATTTTGGGCATTGCGAGGGTGCTCATCCTTCCTCGTACGTAACCGACTCCCGAACCCGTTTTCTCACAATTTCGTAGACCAAAATGTTTTATAAGGTGATCCAATCACACTTAAAAAGGTTGGTGGCGACTCCCGTTTTCCAAACCCTCTCTTTTAAAAAGGGGTTTCGACAACTTTTTCATGTTTGAATATATAATATTAAAATAATTTTAAAAAGTAATATATAATTTCTTGATAGAAAATTTCAAAAATATTAGAATCGTAGGGTTGGGGGGTGTTTGAAATTGTCATTTTTGGTTGATACTATTTAATAAATCTAAAATTTGTAAGCAGCTATTTTTTTAATATTAGAATCGTATTTAAGATATTATATATATACATATATATTAGTAGAAACTTTCAATTAATATAATTTTTTGTCTTTGAATTTGACAACAATAATTACCTTGGTAAAATATATTTTTTGGGTCCATTTTGATACTTGAATTTAATAATTAGGTCTATTTTGATCCCTCAACTTGAAAAATATAAAAGTTTTATAATGTGACTCTAATATTTTGCTACATCATCACTTGAAAATTAAAAAGATTTATACACTTTTTTTAGAATGTCAAATTCAATGTTTTAATAATCGGATCGATGGTTAAATAGACTAGACCACTGGTTGAATAGGGAACCAGTTCGATTGGTTCGATCGCGAGACTAACAATAATTAAAATTTTAACAAAATTAAAAGATAATTTTTTATTAAACCAATTCAACTTGTTCAATTGTCGGTTTTTGTCTTAATTTTTTTTTTACCAATTTCAAGTAATTTTTGAGTTAATTGGTTCAACCCCTTTGTTCGGATTGTTTTATCAATCAATTCTCGATTCGTTCAACTCCGTCTTGTTCTCATAACACTGGTCACATCATCAAGTTTTGACAAAATCCATGTTCAGAGACCAACATGAATCTAGTTGTCAAATTTAAACACTCAAGTGGATAAAAAAATACAAGTATCGAAGTGGATCTAATTATCAAATTTAGTGGTAAAAAATTATATTATTCCTTCCTTTTCTTTGCTTCTCTCCTTTAAGACTATCTCTATTTCTGATTCTTTCCTAACCCAACTTCTAAATCATTATTTAAGTTCCACTGCTTTTACAAAAGTCTCCTTCCACCAACTAATGACAAAAATATTATGTTATAAACATGAAAGTTTAAGTTAAATCTCCTATCTCATAGGAGAATTTGTTACATGAAGTTTTTGTACCACTTAGCAATGATCCCCTCCAACCATCTTAAATGACTATTCTGGTCATTTAAGCATTTTCACTTATACTATTACATTTATTCTATTCAACCAAACACAAGAATACCAGTACAGCTCTATTCTATTCCATTCAACCAAACAATTGAATTATTGATTACAGCTCTATTCCATTACAACTCTATTCTACTACAGTTCTATTCCATTACGACGAACCAAACATAGTGTAAGGGGTTTGCACAATATTTACCAAGGGATCACATGACAATTCACCTAGGGGTTCGCAGGTTTATTTACATAAGAGGGTTTGCATGTTTAGTATTTTCGACTTAAACCCTAATTTCTAGTGATTCAACTAATTAATCATACATAATGACTTAAATTAGATCTCACACTTTATTGAAGACACAAAAACCTAGATTTTTGGATGAAGAATTCGACAACTACTGAGAGGAAAGGGATGCAATTGAAAACCTTGAAATCTTTGGTTGAGTAATGTGGTTCGGCAATGGAGGAGAAAAGGGGGCGAAATTGAACTTTTAAGAACCCTAACTGCAATAAGGGTTTCGGGAATGAAGAAGAAGAAGAAGAAGAAGAAGAAGAAAGAATTTTGAGAGTTTTTCTTGAAAAGTTTTCTAAATAAAAATTCTATGTTTTGAAAAGATTGGCTATTTATAAAATTTCTTCCATAATTGAAATAGAATTAGGAATTAGTTTAGAATTAAAATTGATTTAAATTAAGGACTAAATTAAAAAATATATAGGTTTCAGTCTAGGTTGGTTTGGAAATTTGGTACTTTAGGGGGTAAAATAAGAAAATAAAACAGTTTGGTTGAAGGTGCACAAGTGGTTTCAAACTTTGGATCAAGGGGGATGCTAAGTCTTAACTATTGAACCAACAGGCTCATTCTCAACATAAGGCTTCAAGAAACAATGTTTTTAAAGGATTTGGCAAAGCATCAAAGGAAATTGGAAAAAAATTAACAAAAGAGTGCAATCAAGGGAGTTCAAACCTAGGACTTTAACTTGCCTAACACTTAACCATTAATCCTAATGGTCTATTCTTATTATTTCCTTATCAACAATAATTTTTAATACATTCTAAATTTTCTTACCCTATTCTTATTGTGCTTTAAAATCTAAATTGTATCACTATTTCTTCTAGCCCTAATTTTAGGATGTGACATTTTATAGGTTTATCATCTTACTAGCATCATGGTCTAAGTTTTATTTTTGATGTAATCTAAAACTCATAAGAGATTCATATAAACTATTATTCAAATAGCTAACTCAGATAAGGTAGACGAAGAAAATTTAGAAAGAACATACTGTAACTTTATTAATAGGTTCAATCTGCCCCGAATTTACAAGCTTCCTCTTATTTATAGACCTAGAGGATTACATACAACAATCTTCTGAATATCCAAGGTACAAAAACAGTAAGGATTGCTAACAAATAGGATTTCTAACTCTCTTTAAGTGAAGTAAACCGTAGGCTTCCTAACAAAAGTAGTTCAATCAGTATCTTCATAATCGGTGCTTTCTAGATTGAGCTCTATTTTCTTCAATGCTTTTATGCCTTGTGTCGTTATGTGATCCTTGATCATTGTTTACTGATAACTAATTGACGAAGGTATCAAAGTGAAAAAAATATTTAGGCATCATTTTTTATGAAAAAATGTTTTAAGTATCAAGATAAAAAAAATCAGTATAATTTAAGAAGCAATTTATGAATTAAGCCTATATAAAAGTGAGGTTGAATGTTGATTGAGTCTTAGTTCAGTTGATACTGTTTCTATTTTAGCAACTAGGAGGGCGTGAGTTTGAACACGCTTAAGCATGTTTTTCCTCCGATATAAAAATTAGTGAGAGATTATAGATAAAATTAAGCATTATAAAGTTGAATTTATTAGACAGAATTCAAAATTTTTAATTTGATATCTAAACGAAAAATAATAATTTGCAACTTCATTTTTTTTTTCCAAATCCAAATATTCAAACTTACAAGGTCTTTTTTGTAAAATGTTCAGAATTGAATTGGTGATCGAATCAATCAAATCACCGATTTCTAATTTTATCGATTCATCTATTCCAATTTATTTAAGTAAATAAATTATTAAAAGTTTATAACACTGAAAAAAAAAAAAAAAAAACCAATTCAACTCATTCTGAGTAGTTGGAAAGGAAATCATTTAACTCCTCTCTTTAGATTGGATTTCGGTCTAGGGTATCATAATTTTCATTTTTGGTTAAAACAGGTTTTTGGAGATGTGATGTGCAGTTCGTGAATGAATAAAATTTAAATGAAATACGAAACTTGGTTCTAGTGACGATAATGGTTTAACTATCTGCAATAAGATAGATAATAAGCTAATTCAGTATATTAAACTTTACTAATATAATTGATTAAATCGTAATTAATAAAATAAGTAAGTATTAAAAAAAATCAAAATTTAGTGATGTTGATCTAGAAATTGCATTATTTGTTTGTAAATGAAAAACTATTGTGTTGATTTGGTAATTAAATCATAAATAAATAAGCATGTGCAAAGTGAATACTATTTTCAAAACTTATTACAACAACTCCATAAAACATAAATAGAAATTAGGTTGCACAAGTCACATCGTCAGCAAATAATTGAGCTGACCCATTATCATCACGGCCGACCTTCTCCATCAATTAAATTTATTTGATTTGGTTATCATGATGAGATTCTTCGTAAAGTCTAAATATAAAATTTAATATTTTCATTCAACTTTTAAAATTTTCATTTTAACCATAAAAATTAAAAATTTCACCTGCTCTTCATTTTAAGTATTGCTATTAAAATTTATTTTCATTTTCGTCATCCACTATTAATTTAATATTATTGTATATTTATTCTGAACACTAATTTTATTAAATTTTTATTTTCATCGCTTAATTTTAATAATATCATTTATTTTTTTTATTTTTTTTTCATTCCTCTTTTTTTCCCTTTTAAAATTAACTTTTGCTTTTTCTTTTTTCGAGCAACAAGGAAAACTTAGATTTTTCTAGCAAATTACTTGGGTTTTTATAGAGAAATATATAGATTTTTATAAGAAATTGAGTTATAACAATTCTTAGTAAAAATTTAATTTTTTAAATAAAATTAATTTAAAAAGAGAATGAGTGATCAAAATGAAAATTTATTAAAATTGGGTAACTAAAATGAGTGTACGATAACATTAAATTCACAACAGTGACCAAAATGAGAATAATTTTTTAATAGTAGTGCCTAAAATAAAAATAATTTTTAATTGTAATGCATAAAATGGAAATTTTTATTTTTCGATACTCAAAATAAAATTTATGAAAGTTTGATGACAAATTATATAGTTTGTCTTTCCATATTTTGTGTATATTTCTATTATTAATGTCCCCAATGTAATATGCACCTAATTTCCAGCTTGCTAGTTAAACAGGGTCGGTGACAAATTTATAATTTTGAAGCACCCAGGGAATTTTATAAATTTTATTTTTTTCCTGTTGAAAGAAAATTGATATTTATATACACATTATTGTTATTAGTATTGTTTACGAGCTTTGCATTAGATTGGTTATTTATTTACGTTATATATGGAGTAAAAATTTGAAAGTTAAAATAGATTTTAAGTTTCTATTTTTATTTTTAGGAATTTAATTTTTTAAATTTTTTAATTTAAAAATTTAGGCTCAATTGTTATTACTATTAACATTTTTCTATTAATATTAGAGTGACATTTCAAAATTAAAAATATATATACATTCACTTGATAGTCATACATTAATAAAAATAATGTTGAAAATATTGATTATGATTTTTTCTTAAAAATACACGTGCGATTTATATGATTTTTTCTTAAAATTATTAGATTTTTTGTTGTAGTGTTCTTAAGAAAAAAAATTGACGTCCACATTTGATTTATATGATTATCAATACTAACTAATAGCATTATAAAGTAGAGGAATCAAATTATATATATATAAAAAGTAAAGTGTATATATTAAACCTCAAGCTTTAGCATAGTGTAGGAGTCAAATTGAAAATTGACCATTACCTTATAATGTCAAAAAAAAAAATGTAAACTCAAAAGAGATGGGAAGCCACTCGTAAGTCTCTAAGGGCTCCTTTAGATAGGTGTTTACTTCCAATGCGGTGTGTTTAGGTTTTTTTTTTTTTGTCTCATGCTACAGTATGACTATAATATCTAATCTCACCGCCACAACTGTTTTTACACTAACCACAGGTAAACGTGCACCGCCCATCCAAAGGGGTTCTAAGACTCTTATGCCTCATTTGGTTATTAGTGTAATAATATGAGAAAAATACTTATTTATTACATATCTATCACACTAGTTAGACATAGAATACAGAATAGTTAATACAATTTTAAAGTTGAAATTAGAAAATTAGTAAAAACCCTTTTAAAAAATAAGACATTTTCAAAATAAGCAAAAAAATTTCTTATCTATGCTAAAAATAAGACATAGAAATGACTAAATATTACCAATTGAATTAGTTTATTACTCACTCATATATTAAAACATGCATAAAAAATAATACTCATACCAAATATACCATTAAGATATTCAAATTATACATAACCACATTATATTTTTATAAAAAATTAACAAAACTAACTATTTGAACTAATTAATAACATATAAAAATATAGGATTAAATTATATTAGAAATTAAAATATAAAGATTAAATTACAATTTTAGACGGATTACAATTAAAATTTAACCACTAATATATAATGTAAGGAGGAAAAAAAAAAGGGGAGAGAGCTCCATGAGATGCATGTGTCAATACAAAGGTCCTTCCTTTAATATATTTCTCTCAAAAGTATTTCGGATTAAAAAATTAAAAGAAAATTATTTTAAAAGAGAAAACAAATAATTGATATATTTTTAAAAATGATTTTTTAGCAAAACAAATAAATCTACGTCCTGATCATATCTAGTATTTTTAATATAATTGGTTAAAACTACCTATAGTTTCTCCTCAACTCATAAATAAAAGGATAATGTTTCAGAGCACTTGAACTCACATTCTCTTGTATTGGTAACAATATTTATGTCATTAAAGTGAAGTTGAGATTTTATTATGTGTGCTTAAATTATATTTAAAAATTTTAAAAATAAATAGTACATGTGTTAAAATTTTAATCTAACTTGTGGAATTAAAATTTTCTATTGTATAAAAAAATTACTCAAAATATTACATAAAATAATATAAATTCAAAATTATATATGAATATTTGATTTAATGTTGGACATGATATATAAATTTTGATTTTATCAAATTGTATATATGATTTATTTTATTTTGATTAAATTTTTATAAAGTAATGTGATATTAAGATAATACATTTCCCAAAGGAATTAAAGAAGGAGAACATGAAAACATCAATATTTCGAATGGCGGAACCACTAAAACTAAAAGTCTATCAATTAATGATTAAATTGAATGCATTTGTCTAACATTTGGAAAAAAAGAAAAACATAACAAAGAGACTCATTGGATGAACTTAGGATAATATACTTAATATAGGACTAGTGAGTGATCCTTTGAAAGCCTTTTTACACTAAATTGCTATCCATTAGGTATGAGATTTAGAGTTTTATGCTTTTATATAAAAGATTAAATATTTATTTATTCATTTATATAATTAAATTAATTGCTTTTTCATTAAATAGAATTAAATTGTTAATACTAAATTTTATATTACTTTCTAAATGCTTATATAAAAGAGATTTAAGCAGTGATATCGGAGACAACTAAATAAGTTTGAGACAGTTTCTTTTTATTGTTTGCGTGAAGCATACTGATTCTTTTCTTCTGTATATCTGTTTACTTTCAAATCTTCTCTCCAAGTTCTCCAAACCCAATAATTCACATTTCTAGGAATCCTTCTTATTCAAGTTTTATAAGTAGTTCGTCTAATTATGTTTCATCGGTGAATACAGGGCCTTTTTATCAAAATAACCTTTTAATTTTAAATAAGTATCAAAATGACCTATTTTTTTTAATTAAACACCAAAATGACCTAAAATTTACAGTAAAAATTAGTGGAGTCAAATTATATGGCCCCAATAACTTGCCACGTCAGCAGGGAGCATAAAAAATTAATTGTTTGGTGGAGCCATTTAGAATAACGTCACTTGTATAAATATCAGAGAAATACTGAAATTTTTTAAAACATAGGAGGACTTCAAAAAAATTAACCATCTTTCTCGTGTAGTCAAATTAAATGGCGCCACCAGATTCTGCCATGTCAGTCCTTTTTTTTTTTTTTACTTTTTTACTTTTTTACTTTTCTTTGGTCTTTTTGTCTTTTTGTCTTTATTTATTTATTTTATTTTATTTATTTATTATTATTAACTTTAAAATTTTTGAAATATATATTTAAAATATTTTATTAATATATATTTTGAAATTATTTTTTAAAATTTTAAGTATTATTTTTTAATATTTAAATATTTTAAACTTTCAAATTTATTATTAGTTTTATAATAATTTAAATATTATTTAATTTTTTTATAATATTTTAAATTATGATTTTTAAATTATTTTTAAAGATATTCAAACTATTTTTAAATTCTATTTAAAATTTAAAAATAATATTTTATTTTAAAAAGTGAAATTTGAATTAATAAAAAATTAAAAATATTTTTCATTTTTAGAAATACTGTAAATTTTAGTTTTTATTATCTTTTGTCTTTTTCTTTAAATTTTTTTTCTTTTTTAAGTTTTATATTTTTATTGTTTTATTTTATTTATTTATTTATTTTTGTTTTTAATTTTAAAAATTTAAAATGTATATTTGAAATGTTTTGTAATATATATTTTTAAAATTTTAAATATTATTTTAAATTATTTTTAAATTTTGAATATTATTTTTTAAACATTAAATATATATTTTTAAATTTGTTTTTTTACTTTTTTTAACTTTTGTCATTTCTCTCACATTTTTTCTTTATCTTTATTTATTTATTTTATTTTATTTTATTTTTTATTATTAATTTTAAAAACTTGAAATGTATATTTGAAATTTTTATAATATATATTTATTAAATTTTAAATATATATATATTTGAAATTATTTTTCTAAATTTTAAATATTATTTTTAAATCATTGTTTAAAAATTTAAATATTATTTTTAAATATTAAATATATTTTTAATAATATAAAACATTTAAATATTTTAAAAATATGACTTTTCAAATTTATTATTAGTTTTATAATATTTTAAATGTATATTTTAATTTGTTTTATTATTTAAAAATATATATTTAATGTTTAAAAATAATATTCAAAATTTAAAAATAACTTAAAATAATATTTAAAATTTTAAAATATATATATTATAAAATATTTCAAATATACATTTAAATTTTTAAAAATTAATAACAAAAAATAAATAAACAAATAAATAAACAAAATAAAACAAGAAAAATATATAACTTAAAAAAGAAAAAATTAAAGAAAAAGACAAAAGATAATAAAAACTAAAATTTACAATATTTCTAAAAAATGAAAAATATTTTTAATTTTTTATTAATTCAAATTTCACTTTTTAAAACAAAATATTATTTTTAACTTTTAAATAGAATTTAAAAAAATAGTTTGAATATCTTTAAAAATAATTTAAAAATCATAATTTAAAATATTATAAAACAAATTAAATAATATTTAAATTATTATAAAACTAATAATAAATTTAAAAGTTTAAAATATTTAAATATTAAAAAATAATATTTAAAATTTAAAAAAGTAATTTTAAAATATATATTAATAAAATATATATTAATAAAATATTTCAAATATATATTTCAAAATTTTTAAAGTTAAAATAATAAATAAATAAAATAAATAAATAAAGAGGATAAATAAATAAAGAGGAAAAAAAAGTAAAAAAGTAAAAAAAAAAGGGACTGACATGGCAGAATCTAGTGGCGCCATTTAATTTGGCTCCACTAGAAAAATAATTAATTTTTTGAAGTCTTCCTATATTTTTAAAAATTTTAGTATTTTCTTAATATTTATACATGTGGTGTCATTCTATATAGCATCACCAAAAAATTAATTTTTTATGCTCCTTGCTGACGTGGCAAGTTGGTGGCGCCATATAATTTGACTCCATCAACTTTTACTGTAGATTTCAAGTTATTTTAGTGTTTAATTAAAAAAATGAGTTATTTTAATACTTATCTAAAATTAAAATGTTATTTTGATAAAAAGTCCGTGAATTCAGCTACAGCCCTGCATTGATGTCACCCGTGAGTCACAAGTCGATCAGTCTTTTTTCCTTTCTTTCTCCCTATTTAAATAGAAATGGTCCCCCATGGCTCTTAGTTAATAGTTAGAAGAAAAAAAAGTTTGTCCCCACAACCCATTGGAGTTTAGCAAACTGAAAGGTATATATATATATATATATATTTTTTTTTTAGGTATTTTATTAAGGTTAAGTTTATATTGAAAGTAAGAATTGTATGTTTTATTATTGTTTTTATGATGTTTTATAATAGGTTTTTATATTTAAAAGACAATTTTTTGTAATGTTTTTTAGATTTAAGTTTGTATTAAATGTATGGTTAGTTTGTTTTATTAATGTTATTGTTGTATCTTATATCAATTTTTTTCGTATTCAAGGAAAATGATATTTTTTGTTGTGTTTTTTTAGTTTTATATTTTTATTGAAGGTATGATTAAATTGTTTTATTAATGTTTTTGTGGTATCTTATATTAATTTTTCATATTTACTTGAAATGTTATTTTTGTTGTTGTGTTTTATTAGCTTTAAGTTTGTATTAGGTTTGATTAAATTTTTTTATTAATATGTGTAAGAATCTTATATTCCACAATGTTTTTCGTATTTAAGGTATGAGCATGTTTTTTATAATTGATTATTTGAGTTTATTTAATGTTTGGGGAATTGTGTTTATTAATATAATTGATATCTTATGTTAATTTATTTATTATTTTCTATTGAAGTTGTATCGGTTTTTCGTATTTAAGTTATGAGTACACTTATCAGATTAGATGATCACACGGCACGAGAGATCAATGAAAAGGTAAAAAAATTAATTTTATAATATCGAGAAGTTGAAATGCTAAATTTGTGAAATCATTTTTTAGTTGATCAATTTTTTTTAATTGACAGCACGAGTATCGGGTTTTGAGGTTGCGTAGTCATGAGCCGGGCTATCGTCCTGACTACTGTGTAATGCCATACTTGGAAATGGCTAGATTTGGATTAGTTGGTTTAATCAAGATGTTTGAGTTGCGGCCAGACTTAATATCCGCATTGACTGAGAGGTGGCGACTAGAAACCCACACATTCCATTTACTGTGTGGGGAGTCCACTATCACGCTCGAGGACGTCGCACTACAACTCGGGCTACTAGTGGATGGTTATGCGGTCACCAGTTTCAGTAAGGTGGCCAAACCTACGGTTTTGTGCCACCGTTTGCTTGGTCGGTCGCCGGGTTGTGGGGAGAATAAATTTACCAGTTTGAAATTTTGCTAGTTAAAACAAAATTTCGAAAATATATCAAGTAGTGCCTCAGAGTTAGAGCTTATGTCTGCTGCTCGAGCATTGATTATGCAGCTGATAGGGGGCATTAATGCCCGACGCGAATAATAATAGAGTCCACATTATGTACTTGCCCCTATTGTCAAATTTACGCATTGCCTGATAGTATAGTTGGGGGTTGGCAGTTTTGGCAACATTGTATCGTGAACTATGCCGGGCTATAAAGCACGATACTCAAGAAATAAGTGGTTGTTTAATATTGTTGCAATCATGGGCGTTGTATAGGATGCCCTTTTTGGCATCTGTGAGCCATCAACCACCAGTGTGGCCGATTGTAAATAGTTAAGTAAATATAAAAAAACTCAATCAATAGTTTAATTTTTTGGCATTAATTTATTTATTAATAATTTCCTTTGTTGACAGATGGTTTATGTACCCCACTATTGGGAGGTTTATACAGCTGGGGGTGTATCGTCAAATGATCGAGGCTTATTCCGGAGAGGAGGTGGAATTTTTATAAAAAATGTCAATAAAAATTGTATCATGATTTTTAATTGATTGCATCATTTCTTTAAGTTTTTATAACTATGTTAAATATTTACAGTTCGTGTGGATGTCATATTCTACACCGGATGTTGCCGTTGTTATTCCGCAGTGGGCTCACGCACACTCAGCTATGTGGTGCATCAACACTCTAGTATTGATTTTCTCGACCGTTGAGTGGTATAATGACGATCGATTTTTTTGACAATCTGGCTGCAAATACCTTGATGCTGAGCCACACCTTAAGGCCAACCCTGATCCCAAGCATCCGCAATCACATTCAAAATCTAAAGCCAATTCTTATCGTCCGAAGATGCAAGTTTCTGACCCTTATAATCTAGAGATAGGCGAATGTAGTAGTCATTTTGAGCAACTGCAATCAATGATGATGGAAGATATGTTTCCATCGACACCCCCGGACACCCAATACTGCACAGGATTTAATTTCTCAAAATTGTTCAATACGTCCCAAGGTTCGGGGTAGCACGAGGAGAATGATGACGACAACCTTCACCCCCGACGACGAAGAAGGCCACCTCAACGGTACACCCTGAACACAATCTGGGCTCGAATGTATTTTGAATGTGGAAATGTTAACAATGAAATATTGTATGTAATTTGTGTTAATGCTTGAATAGAATGGTATTAATTTCCATAAATTATGTATTAAGTGGATAGTTATATATAATTAATTAATTCTATGAATATCATAAATTGAACAAGATTTTAATTTTGTAATGACCCCAAACAAAAGAAAGAATAAAACTCTTAAAAAATGTGCAAGAAGTGCAGTAACCAAATTAAATGCATTAAGTGATAAGTAATGTATAAGAAGTGCAGTAACAAGATTAAATTTATTTGGGATCTTCAATCTTTATAATCCCCCGACGAGGATTGTCCTGGATTGTAGTTTCGATATGGACACTTGTTTCAATTGTGACTGACTGTTCTCTAGATTCCACAATATTTTTGTCCCAATGACTCCCTTATGTTTATGTCATTGCGAATCCGGGTAACTTGTGGTTGACCTTTAGGTCTCCTACGAAGCCTCTTGTTCGGGATTAACTCAAACTCAAGAAGGAGCACCTCTCATGTCAAGACATCCTGCAACATGAGGAATTTGTTACCCCAAACGCACAATGTACATTCCATCGTGTAGATGTCATTGATATATTGTTGACAATCTACATTGGCCAATGCACATGCAGCAATAACTTGTGCACATAGATACCGAAGGGCTTAGAACATTACACACTGGCACTGCCTCTATCGGAGATCAAAGCCATAGGACTTAGCCAGTACACCCACGCGATGACTGATATGTTCAGTTAACCGAAAAATTTCTATGTGTCGTGAATATAGTTCTACATTCATCAACCTTGCTTTTTGGGTGTTCACATCTATCGCTGTCCATACATCCTCCACAAACAGGTGTCTTGCCTCCAATTGCTTCAATTTCCTTAGCCCTATTTTCGGTATCAATGTTGCGAGCCTGTAGAACGTAGTTGAGAAAATAGCAGAAATTGGAAAATAACGTGTACACTTCAAGACGGAGTTAACCCCCTCCACGAGGTTGGTGGTTATATGACCATATCAAAACCCATTATTGAAACTTTGAGCCCATTGCTAGGGCTTCATGCTACTCAAAATTCCTGGAGAGAATGATTAATCACACCGTGCATATCAGCCTCAAGCTTCACCATCATTTTCCTGAAATGGTGTGGTTCTAGCTCGTACGTCTTGTATGTATTAAGATATGACATGTTACGTTTTCATTATATACCCAAAATGTATTCAAGATATTTAAATAATATTATAATTCACGAATTTACCCATTTTTACCAAATATCTACGTTAGTCAACATTCTTGAATTCCCGGTGAAAATTAACCGTAGTATGGCAGATGCAATAGATGGATCTCTACAGAACCCCGGTTAGTCGAATCGTAGCAACCAGCCCCTTCGATCTGTCAGAGATAATATAGATGTTGTCTTCTCTAACAATATGACTCTGCAAGTTCGTTAAGAAAAATTCCCATGATTCCATATTTTCCTTTTCTATGATCACAAATGCGATCGGTAAGGCTTTCATGTTCCTATCTTGTACAATCACAATAAGAAGAATCTGGGTATATTTCCCGTATAACCAAGTACTGTCAACTTGCACAAGTGGCTTGCAGTATGCAAAGGCCTGAACGCATAGATCAAATGTCCAAAACATCTGGTAGAAAACTCTTCTCCCCGGTTGATATTGGTCATCCTAGCTATAATAAGGTCGCGCTTGTAACTCCACGACTTTACCTAGCACGTACTACTTCATCGCGACTATCCATCCTTGAAGTTCATTGTACGATGCATCCCAATCATCGTACAACTGCTCTATTGCCATTTGTTTCACCCACCATGCTTTGCTTATGACACCCGGTACTGGAATCGGGCTTGCATTGCAGCAATGATGGTCAACACTTGTATGGTGGGCTTGTATTTCACAATCGACATGATGTAGTTGCGAATTGTTTTCGCATCTAGTTTGCGATAGTCTTGCATCATAAGTGCGAAAATGCATGTATGAGGCTCTACAAGTTTCTTAATACACCACTGTTAAGTCCTTTATCCCAATGCAGCTCAAATCCGCTATTGGCAACTTTCCTCGAACTTCTAACATTGTCTAACATATAATGCCGGTGTAGACTTGGTGACTTTGTAGTCCATCGACACCTTCATGTTGTACCGCTTGATGGCATGTAAGCAGTCTTGCTTATTTGGGAATTGCTGCCTTATGAAAAAATCTTTCCTTTCTAAAGATGTCATCAACTGATAAGTACGAAGTATATATTCAAACTCGGGGAACTCAATTGCATGTGCGGCATTGGAGTCAACACTCAACATGTCTACCCCAAGGTCATTTCGTAAAATAATCTTACGACTCGAGTGCCCTACTAAAGGGGGTTGTAGATTTTCACCGTTCTTTGTACCTTCATCTTCGATATTATACTGGACTTCATCTTGATTAGGGCCACTGTATTCTTCACCATCACGGTGAGAATAAACATCATTATCGGACCCTTCTTCATCATTTGCATTGATGCCCCTCAACTCGAGATGTATCTCTAAACGACGGGTCAGAATTGAGTTATTATTCGTTGTCGACCCATGCTGTGTATTTTTAGCCTCTGTTGATGGCCTTCCATAACACGATTGTTATGTCCATTTGACATTGAGACCAAAGTCAAACTCATGTTGTTGAGCTAATGGAACGTCATTTTTAACAGGCTCAGGGTCGACTAACTCGACAAACAATGGAATTGGTTCAGTGTTGTTGTCTCCATTCGAGCAATAAATTCTCACATTTGTGCCCAAGTCTTCTTCGTCTATAAGTTCTATCTATTGAAATTTCAACGAATTGAAGGAACTCGAAAATCTATAGAATAGTCTTGACATTTTCCTCCCACGTCGAGCTATTGTGGTACTAATACTTTCTTTTTCATTTCTTACACCCTTACATTTTTATCAAACCTCATTCCAACCTTTTGACAAGATTCAAATACATAACCAACCGCTCTTTCTAAAACAACTCCATCAAAATGAACATAAACAATAATTTGGTTATTCATGTTTTATACAATTTTTTTGTTGCACACTCCAACTAAAAAAAATATATAATTTTTTTTATCTTTCTCTTTAACAATAGTAATAAACACATCTAATGAATTGTGCATAGAATGGGGGCTTATATAACATGATTTTGATGCTGCTACATTTACAGGCGGCACCCAAAAAAAATTTACTTGGTGCCACCATGTCTAGTGTATGAACCAGAAAAATAAATTTATTTCCCATTCTGGCAACTTTATATGGTGGGAAAAAAATCAAAAAAAGATACTACTGCCATCACATCTCTAGTAGGGATTGGAAAATTTTTTTATCGTTTTTGGTGACACCACATGAAGTGACAGTATCAATAAATTAAAAAAAAATAATTCAATTTGGGTGCCTCCTTGTAAAAAGGGAGCACCAAAAAATACTTTTTTATTTCATTTTGGTTCTTCCAAATAATGTGGTGGCACCATAAATATTAAAAAAAATATTTTTTTGTTTAACTCCGTAAATACTATTAAAAATACATTTTATACAAGTGTTATCTTAAGAAGTGGTGGCACAAAAAAATTATTATTTTTTCTTTTTATCATTTTTATCATAATGACACAATAATTTTAAGGTAGTGCCACCGTGAGAGGTGGAGGAACTCACTTTTACTATAGAAACTAGATTATTTTTCTAAATAATCTAGTATTAAGGTAATTTTTATAAATTTTTATTTTTTTTATCATTTATCTAAAATACCCGTGGAATTGACTTATGCATAGAAATTAGTACTTTTCTTTCTTTTCTTACTGTATATTCTGTCGGCACTCGGCAATTAATTGATGTATGTCAAAATTGTTATTTTTTTTATAACAAAGTATTAAAATATGTTTCTCTTTTACCAGTTATGGGGGACATGTTAACTTGGAAGGGCTATTTTTCATGATTTAATGAATACCCTCTGACTATTTTTTTAGTTTTTAATATAGTTCTAAATTATTTTAGTTTAGTCCTCAAAATATAAAAATGAGCAAAAATAATTTTTTTTAAAAATTAGTATTAGTTGATTTAGAGTAATTTAAATTCAAATATTAATTTAATGATGGATTTTAGAGTATGGACTTGAGATAAATTTGATATACATTATCATTGTTATAGTATTTTTCACTTATAAATTATAAATAATTTATTTTTGAAAAAAGTTAAATTATGTACTTGGACAAAATTTGAAACTTAGTCATTATATTTAAAAAAAGTTAAAAATTAAGTTCTTCAACTTTTTTTATTTACAAATCTCAATCGAAATATTAAAATCATAAGTATTTTTTATCAAAATTTATTAACTTGGCATGTTGGTTAAGTTGCCCTATTGTGATGTGACATATAATTGGCGAAAAATAAATATGTTAAGTTAATAAATTTTAATGAAAATTACTAGTGACAATAATGATAGAATTAAGATTTTTAAATAAAAAAGTAAAAAAATTTTGAAATTTTAACTTTTAAATAAATAAATAAATTAAATCTCAAATTCTATGAAAATTCATTAACTAATATCATATTAAAAAAGTTACACATTAAAACTACTAAATATCCAAAAACTAGTTTAGTATTGTTTCTAAGAAATATTTTTGAGACAAAAATAATCCTAAATAAATTACTTTTTGAAAGAAAAAAAGTACTTCTAATTAAAAAATTGGCCCCATAGTACTTTTTTTTTTTTTAAAAGCTGAATATTTTTAACTCCTCCCTAAATATATATATATATATATTTGTAAAAAAACACCTTTGAAAATAATTCCTAAATTAAGCTTAAATATAAATTTGAGGTATCTAAACAATAAAAAAATTATTTGAAATATTTTAATTCTTACATAAAAGAATTTAAAAACTATAAATTTAAAAGCATTCTAGGAAAAAAGATAGGTAGAAACTAAGAGCTCAGCTCCCTAACCTAATCCAACGATTCGCACGACAATTTGTCGGGTGAGCTAAGTAGAGATGGAAGGAAACAAAACTGGAAAAAGAAGAGACGAGACGACAAAAGACGATAATGAATAAAGCGATTCTAGAATCTCTTTGGATTTGGAAAAGACAAATTTCAGATGTAATTCCATTGATTCACACAATAATTCTAAGGTTGACTCAATTAAAAAAATTAATTACTTAAAATAAAAAATTTGTAATTTAAATATTCACGTTACATAATTTAATTATTTGAGTTATTCATGTTATAATTATAAATGACAAGATGGTGTGACGGTTTAAAAAATCGACATAATAACGAAGTTTACTCCTCAATTTTGACATATTATATTAATTTAGTCATAATTTTCAAAAACTAATCCTCAAAATTTACAAATGGTTTTAATTTGATCTTAATTCTAAAAAATTTAAAGAAATATATAAAAAAATATAAATATTTTTAAAAATAAATAATAATTTTAAATTTTTATATTAATATTAATATTAAATAAATATATTAATATTAATATTAAATAAATATAAATATATTAATATTAAATAAAATAAAAATTTATGACTAAATTTTTTAAAATTATAAGTTGGCATAATTTTTTAAAATTATGACTAAATTGATATAATATATAAAAGTTGAGAGTCAAATTTGTTATTATACTGATTTTTTTAACTGCCACGCCACTTTCGTTTATGATTTTAATAGGATCGAACTATATAATGCGAGTGCTTAAATTATAAACATTTTATTTTGGATACCTAAAATAAAAATTTTATATAATTGAGTGAGTATTTATGTATCCTAATTTTAAGGAGGAAATTAATATATTTGATACATTTTTTATTTCATATTGCAACTTCTATTTTACCAAAAGAACGTCATTAAATTTGAAAAAAAAAAAGGAATTTCATTTTTTGGATTTTTAATTATTTATAATTTGTAATATATATAAAACTACGAATATAAAAAAAACATTTTTTAAGCTGACAAAATTTTTTTATCTATTATATTATTAAATTGAGATTAAAATAATAGTTTTGGTTATTAACTTTTTAAATATTAAAACCATTTTTATTAAAATTAAAATTAAAATTACATCTTGTATCCATATATTATTAATGAATATCAAAATAATGGTTAATTGATGATTAAAAAAAGGACTCAAAGTAATCAAAGTACGATTTGTTTACTCTCTGTAGCACAGTATTGTTATTTTATTTTGTCTTTGTTTGAAGTTTTTTCATAGTTTTTTTCTTCAAAAAGTTCATATTGGGTGTTTTTGAAAGTGGATTTTCATTCTGGAAAAGGAAATGGTGAGGCTCAACATCGAGGATGGGGAAGAGGAAGCATTGCTTTTGCCGATCGATTCGGGTTTATAGAGAGCAACGTATGAGTACTGTTTAGTAGGGTGCTTTCTAATAGTGAGTGTTGTCCATTTTCCAGTAATGAAGAATATAATGGAAAATCTGTGGCATCCTTTAAGGGGTGTTCAGATATTAAATCTTGGGGGGAGGAGATACCTATTCTAATTCTTTTATGAGATGGATATAGATCAGGTGGTTAATGGAAATCCTTGGATGTTTAATAATCATTTATTGATCATCCATCGACTGGCGAATGACGAAGATCCGATGCAGGTACCACTAGTTTCTTCAGCTTTTTAGGTACAAGTTCATGATTTACCCTTAGGCCTTTTCTTGGAAATGGTGGCTAAGTAGTTGGGAAACTTTATTGGAAGGATTCTAGAATATGACTTGAAACAGTTAAATAGAGGGTTAAAGAATCATCTCAGAATTCGAGTAGAGTTAAATGTTAGAAAACCTTTGAAGAGGAGGAAGAAAATTGTACTCCCATTATCAAAATTTACTTATGTGAATTTTCGGCATGAAAGGCTCACTTTGTTCTGTTTCTTATGTGGTTGCTTAAGCCCTAATGATAAGTTTTGTCCTATTACATTGAATCGAAGAGGAGTTATTATGGATTTTAGGTGGAATATATCTCTAAAAGAGAAAGTGATGAAGGCTAATACAACGAACAATGTTTGGCTTTGTGAGGAAGGGGATGATGATTCTAGGGAAACAAATCTGAGTATGCATGGTTTGGGGAGTAATTTAAGGGATGAATAAAGGAACGATTTGGGGAGTCATATCTATCTGATTTTGCTTTTTAATTTGGAAGGATCTTAAATTAATGTTGATTTGAATCGAAATGAATCTAGTGAAATGAGTCGAATTAATACGGAGCACGATTTTGAAGATGATACAATAGAGAATGTTGAAGGGAAGAAAAGGACCAGAATCGACGTATCGGTTCCTAATGTTTCTGAATTCTCTAATTCATTAGGAATATTAGCTGAGCAACATAATGCTCACCTTCATTAGATATCGACGACTGCTAATGGCAAGCTGATTGGGAGCTATGAAAATCTTATCTTGGAATACACGTGAATTGGGGAGTACGCAGGCAATTCAAAGGCTTCGGTTCATGCTGAAGTCTATTAATCCTCAAATTGTCTTCTTGATGGAGATTAAATTAAATGGTGTTGTAACATCCTGAAATAGGGCCTAAACAGAATAGTGGTTGCGAAACCACAAATCCGAGGTATAAAAATTTATTTTATTATCATTTTAAGGTCTATGGCATGATTGCATGATTGTGTAAAAATTTCGTTTAGAAATTTTATCGATAGAGGGTCCAATTTGATATTTAGGGACTAAATCAAATAATTTGCAAAACTTTCATTCTAGAAGTTTTTAGTATGAAATTACTTTGGAATATTAATGAGGAGGTCTTAAATAGAAATTTGACCAATTTCTAAAATTTTGGACAAAAATAGGCTTGTACATGAAAATTTTCAAAGAAAGGTATTAAGGGTATTTTGGTCATTTGGTAATTAAAAGATTAAAAAAAGGGAAAAAAATGGCAAAATATGTCCATATTCTTCATTAGGATGAAAATTAAAGGGTTCTCCATAGCTAGGGTTTGTTTCAAGCTTCCAAGCTCCATAGTAAGTGATTCCAAGCCCCGTTTTTAATGTTCTTTACGTTTTTGAAATCCCGGTAGCTCGATTTAGCTTATGCTAGCAATAATTCAACCTAGGGTTCATATTTGGAAAAATACCCATAAGTGAAATTTGTGTATTTTGGTGTTTTATGATAGAATATGAGGTTTTAAATTATGTTAGACAACTTGTGCTACTCGGTTTTAAGTGAAAACGAGTAAAAGGGCTTAATCAGTAAAAATACCTAATAGTCATAAGTACATGTTAGAGTGAGAATTTGATGTTGTCATAGAAGGGAAAAATGATCAGCATATCATAAAACATAAGAAAATAGGATGAAGTTTAATTTCCGAGCCTTGGGGAAAAGTGTAAATATGTAAAAGTTTAGGGGCAAAAATGTAATTTTGTCAAAGTTTGGGTCAAGGACTGTTTTAATAAATGTGAGTATTAAATAAGATAAATTTTTTTATTATAGATCAAGAAGAACAAAATCTGGAGTTAGATCGGGGAAAGAAAAAAATAGTGGACTAAATTGATATAGTTGATCGTATTTTGTTTTGAGGTAAGTTTGCGGTAAATAAATGCAATATTCTATTATTTTATGTTAATGTTGTTAATTTTCAGCATGTGTAAATTTATTTTATGAAATTATTTAAAGAAGACTCAAGCATGAATTGACGGAGAAGTAATTTCAGAAAGTCCCGGTTGAACCTTAGGAATGTGTAGGATACAAATGTCATGACATTAGGGTTTAAGGATACCATGTAAGACCATGCAAAGGCATGGCAATTGGTAAGGTTTCTAAGGCAAGAAAATCATGTAAGACCATGTCAAGACATGGCATTGATAAGTTACTATAAGGCAAAGGTCCCATGTAAGACCATGTCAAGGCATAGCATTGGTGAGTTCATAAGGCAAGGCTACCATCTAAGACCATGTCAAGACATGGCAATGGTAAGTTTCAAAAGGATACCACGTAAGACCATGACAAGTCATGGCAATGGTAAGGTACCCGTGTATCCTTAGTATTCCAAGTGGTTCAACAGGAAAATTTAAAGAGAATATCAAGGTAAGGTAAGGTAAGACGAGTTATATTAAAAAGGTAAGACAAGTTCATGCTAGAAGAGCAAAGGTAAGTACATAATGTTCATGTATGCTTGATAAGGAAAAAGGTAAGTAAGATGTATTAATAAATTTGATTAAGTAAGTAAGTATTTAAATAAGTGAGAAAGTGAAGAAGTTTAAAATATGTCCATGACAATTAATGAAGTTGCATTAAGTAGTATCATGCCGAGTAGTAAGATAATTCTTATGAATGTTGTTATTTATTTGCATGCAAACTTACTAAGCTTAATGCTTACCCCCTTTATTTTCCTTCTTTTATAGTTTTGTCAAGCTCCTCGGACACACTATCACCAGTACATTTTCTTTAAATTGTTGTACATCTTGGTACTCCCCGGATGAATAGACAAACGACTGTTATGCGCTTCTTGCAAGATTTTCCTAATAAGTTCATCATTTTTAGGTACACAAACTCTATCTCTGAACATCACACATCCATTAGGACAAATCTGATAATCTGATTCAATGCCCGACTCACATTGATTCTTTTTTGCTTGCAGGTCTCTATCATTAATTTGAGCATCATAAATTTTCTGAAGAAATTTAGGTCTAGCCTCTAGCTCTGCCAAGACTAAACCATCATCGAGCAAAGCTAATCGAGCGTCCATGGCTCTAAGTGAAAACAAGGATTTTCTACTTAAAGCGTCGGCGACCACATTCGCCTTTCCCGGGTGATAGTCAATGATCAGATCATAATTTTTAATTAGTTCTAACCATCTTCGCCGTCTCAGATTCAATTCTTTTTGAGTCATCAAATACTTCAAACTCTTGTGATCAGTAAATACATGACAAGTCTCATCATATAAATAATGCCTCTAGATTTTCAAAGCAAAGATAATAGCAGTGAGCTCTAAGTCATGTGTCAGATAGCTCTTCTCGTGTGGCTTCAACTGTCGTGAAGCGTAGGTTATCACTTTGCTATCTTGCATAAGTACACAACCTAGTCCGTTCAAGGATGCATCACTGTAGACTATAAACTCTTTTCCCGGCTCAGGTAATACTAAAACAGGAGCTCCAGTCAGCAATGTCTTTAACTTCTCGAAACTCTGCTGACACTTTTCTGTCCATTCAAACTTAACATCTTTCTGTAGCAACCTCGTCATTGGAGTTGCTATCATAGAGAATCCTTTTACAAATCTTCAGTAGTAACCGGCTAAACTCAAAAAGCTAATAACCTCAGTTACATTTTTAGGCGGTTTCCATTCAACAATAGCAGAGATTTTACTTGGATAAACTTGGATGCTTTCACCCGAAACAATATGACCCAAAAATCCAACTTTCAGAAGCCAAAATTCACTCTTGCTAAACTTAGAAAATAATTGTTTTTCTCGCAAGGTCTGTAACACAGTTTTCAGGTGCTTCACATGCTCTAACTCATCTTTAGAATAAATTAAGATGTCGTCAATGAATATAACGACAAACTTATCCAAGTGGGGCCGAAAGATCCTATTCATTAGATCTATGAATACGGCCGGTGCGTTCGTCAATCCAAATGGCATAACAAGAAATTCATAGTGGTCATATCTGGTTCTAAAAGCTGCCTTTGGCATATCCGATTCCTTAACACGTAACTGATAGTAGCCAAACCTCAAGTCTATCTTAGAAAACACAATGGCTCCTCTCAACTGATCGAATAGATCATCGATCCTTGGCAAAGGATACTTATTCTTGATAGTTACCTTGTTCAGTTGTCGGTAATCCGTCAGCTCTTGTAACTGTGCTTTTAATTCTCTCAGTTTGGTTGGCGCCATTCTGTACGGAGCAATAGAGATGGGAGCTGTTCCTGGCACCAATTCAATACCAAACTCAATTTCTCTCTCAGGATGTAATTCGGGTAATTCCTCCTGGAATATGTTTGGATATTCACGTACTATTGGCACAGTTTCAATCTTCAACTCTGTTTCCCTTGTGTTCAACACAAACGAAACGTAGGCTTCGTACCCTTTTCTCATACATCTCTGAGCAACCATTGCCGTGATTACAGCTGGCGACGTGCCCAACTCTCTTGAATCAACCCGTAAAATCTTACCATCTAGGCATTTCAATTTAATATACTTGCTACCACAATTTACAATTACATCATGCAAAGCTAACCAATCCATACTAAGTTTTACATCAAACTCATCAAAAGGTAACAACATAAGGTTAGTTGGAAAACATTGACCATAAATCATCAAAGGACAATTCTTTTAGACTTTATCGACCAGAATCGATTTGCCTAGTGGGTTCAACACTTTAATAATAAATTTCGTAGGCTCAATGGGTATGTTCATACTAGACATCAATCTCATGCAAATGTATAATTGTGTCGATCCCGAGTCAATTAAGGTAATAACACATGTATTAAAAAGAGAAAAAGTACCCGTAATAACGTCAGGAGCAGAGGCTTCCTCTCGAGCGCGTATTGCATACGTTCTTGCCAGGGCTCGAGCCTCTGATTTTGCAGTGTCCTTGGCCACAACTCGACTGCCACTAGCACTTCCAGGGTATCTCGGGGGTCTACCTCGTGCCATGGGAGTACTCGACTTTGGAGTTACTTCCACTTCTTTTTCAAGTTGTTCAGGACAGTCCCTGAGAAAGTGGTCAAAAGAACTACATCTGAAACATGCATCGCTCTTTATTCGGCACTCTTCGAAGTGAAATTTGTTGTAAATCTTACACTTCGACTTTTGGTCGTCTACACTCCTCACACTAGTAACCATCAAGGAGAAAGACTTCAGATCTCGTCGTTTAAAGCTTCTCGTTCTACCCGAATATCCCACAGATGAAGTGAAGCGTTCATGTTGGCTCTTTGATTTCTTTGTGGAAAAGGGGAGCGTCTTACTGCTAGATCTCTTGCTCACAACTCGAGCCTCTCTCTTCGCTTGCTTTCTTTCATTATTGAGTTCCTCAGCCTTCTTGGTTTGATCAACTAATGCAGCGAACTCTTGTATTTTAAGGATCCCAATCAATAACTTGATTTCCTCATTCAAACCTTTCTCGAAGCGTTTACACATTTTTGACTCAGTTTGAACCCACTCAGTTGCATACTGACTTAACCTTACAAACTCCCTTTCGTATTCTGCCACAGTCTTATTCCCTTGTTTGAGTTCTAGGAACTCCTTTCGCTTCGAGTCTAAGAACCTTTGACTGATATACTTCTTCTTAAACTCTGCTTGGAAGAATTCCCAAGTGATATTTTCCTTTGGCACCACCGAAGATATGGTCTTCCACCAGTGGTACGCAGTACCCTTTAAGAGAGACACGGACACTTTAAACACTCCTCAGGTGTGCACGATAATTCATCTAATACCCTTGTGGTATTCTTGAGCTAGAACTCGACTCTCTCAGCATCATCCTCAATACACTTTAAACACTCATCAGGTGTGTACGATAATTCATCTAATACCCTTGTGGTATTCTCGAGCCAGAACTCGACTCTCTCAGCATCATCCTTAATTTTAGCTCTAAATTCTTCAGCCCCATACTTTCTAAACTTGTCAACAGGGGCCCTACCAATTCTTACCGGTGCCATACCTTGTGGCAAATCCTCATTAGGTTGGTTAGGGGGCGGGGGCTGTTGTTGTATGTTAGGGTGATTCCTCAAATAATCTTCAAACCATTCATCCATTATGTTAAAGAAGGTAGCTCAGGCTTTTTCCCGGCCTTTAGACATAACCTTTCTACCACTACTAGATACAGCTCGTTGTACGAAAGTTGGAGCATGGCTCTCGGCTCCCTCAGACTCATCTTGTGCATAATTAGAAGACATTTACTATATTCTGAAACAATTTAAACAATTTGGAGATATCACACTATCAACGTTCATACAATGGCATGTATAACAAACCTTAATGTTCTCCTAACTGTATATTTAAACCTTTACAAATTTTTTAAATCGGGTCACGATCTTCGTATGAATTTAGAACCTTTCGAACATGTGCTCCTTGTCCCTTACACATGCCTTCAAGGCCTAAAACACACTTGGGGTCAGTACGGGACAAAACGAAAACATTTGATGAGCCTTGAGTACCTTAGAAAATTTCCCCTTACTTTGAAGTGTGACACGCCCGTGTGGTGGGGCCGTGTGGTACACACGCCTATGTGGCTTGGGATACGTCCCTGCCCTCCGCCCGTGTGCAACCCTGACTTCCAACCTCATCATTCTGTTAAAAACACACGGCCAAGGTACATTCCCGTGCGCTTAGCCAGTGTTCTATACTAACTTAAAAATTTAGGTGCAGGGGATGCACGGCCATACCACACACCCATGGGGGTGAGCCGTGTGTCACACATGGCCTAGACACACGCCTGTGTATCTACCCGTGCAGACCTTATTAGGCTATTTTCCAAGCCTTTGATCACCCTCTATCAATCAAACATTTTTATGAGTTACTATAGTGCATGTTTAGGCCAAATTATACATTTATAAATATGAAACTTTGATTAACCTCATTGCATGTGACCCTCATGTCATTGGTTTCATACATGCTAAGTTAATTCTCATATTGTATTTAAGGATTTCTATGTCTACTCAACATATTTAAGATTGGCTCGTTTTTATTACTCATTGCCAATTACAACCAGGCCGTCATATGTGAACATAAACATGCATAGATTTGTAGGTCATAGCCTACTTCAAAAAAGCCAATTCCCATGGCCATATACAAAAAGATAAGTATAACTTTACATGCCTTTATCTTGGCAAATCAAATGACATATATAACCAAATACCTAAAGTTCTATACATGCCATTGAACAAAACATAAGTGTCTATATACCAAAGCTGAGCTAGTTGATAGTGTGTTGATTCTCCAATCGTCTTCCAATCTCTACGAGTCCTCGAGTTCTGTAAGACAGGGAAAAGAGAGGGGTAAGCATTTACATGCTTAGTAAGCTCGAATAATTGAAAAGTAAACTTACCGATTATTTAGCATACATCCTTATTAGATAATGAAACCAACAAATATGAAGATGTTTTCCCTGTCACATGCACTCAATCAATGAGTTAGTCATATAACAAAACATCATGTAATTTATCTTAGATGAGCTCATCATTCAACATGTCATTTGTACATATATCTCGTGTTAGTCCCATTGAGTTTTTAGGAAACTTCGATGGATTATCCAATCACCGTCAATTCATACGAATGATCATTTCAAGTATGCACTCCCGTGAACCTCACATCTTACGGTGGGATTACCAGTCCAGGCTAAATCCCCCGCAATATAAATTCATAAGGTGATGTCGGGATTACCAGTCTAGGCTAAATCCCTTACACGACAAACACCCTTAATGAAATCGGATCTAAATTACCAGTCCTGGCTAAATTTAGATCCTAATCTGATTACCCATCCGGGCTAAATCCACAATGCACACATATTCTTCGGGAGGCTCGATCATTCAAGAAACACTCGTCTAGGCTAGATCTTTTTCATACTTGAGATCATCGGATTACCTGTCCGGGCTAAATCTTTTCTGCAACACATGCAGGATCTCAATTCACATGTCAATCATGATTTATCCATTGAATTCCCTTTTTAACCTCAAC
This sequence comes from Gossypium longicalyx, assembly GCA_025698465.1. NCBI lineage: Eukaryota > Viridiplantae > Streptophyta > Magnoliopsida > Malvales > Malvaceae > Gossypium > Gossypium longicalyx. The sequence continues at coordinate 54,408,619 of CM046995.1, forward strand.
CGAGACATTATTCAACAAATTATTATCAAAGATACATTCCATGCATTTTCATGCCATCAATAATGCAATCATCATGCATTCATGAATCATACAATTATGCATGTTATGAGTTTACTTTAAGTTATCCGAACTTACCTGATACTCATTACGGTGATGTGTTTCGATTATTTCGAAACCTTTTGTTTTCCTCGATCGATCTTTGGAATTTGTTCCTCGGGGTCTAAAATAATAAAATTAAATCAGTAACACTCTACATTATACTTTTTGAGCCTAAATTTCACCCCCGGTCCAAAAGACCATTTTGCCCCTAACCTTTCATATTTTTACAATTTAGTCCCTAGGCTCGTATAATGAAACATATGCAATTTCTATCTTACCCATGCCTAGCCGAACACTTTTCCCACTTATGGTAGCCCACATTTTCCATTATTTTCACATTTCTATCACATATTTAACAACTTTTGCAAAAAGGTCCCTTTAGGGGTTTTTCATGAAAATCACCTAGGAAAAGATGTTTAACACACCTTCAACTTTCATATCCCTCCATAAACCATCAAAATACAAGTAACTCATGCATGGGTAAATTTTTAAACATGAACCTTAGCACGAAATATGGGTAGAAATGGAGAGAGTAAGCTACCAGGATTTCAAAAATACAAAGAACAATAAAAACGGGGCTTGGAAGCACTTACTATTGAGCTTGAAAATGTTGAAAACCCTAGTTATGGAGTCCCTTGAAATTTAGGCAGCATGGAGAAGAAAATGAGCTGATTTTGGTTCATTTTTCCATTTTATTTCATTAAAATGCCAAATGACCAAAATGCCCTTAAGCCCTTTCTTTAAAATTTCATCCATGCAAGCCCATTTTTGTCCAAAAACTTAAAAATTGGGCAAATTGCTCTCTAAGACCTTCTAATTTATAATCTAAATCAATTTCATACAAATTGTTTCTAGAATCCAAGTTTTGCAATTTATTCAATTTAGTCCCTAATTTCCAATTGGACACCTTACTCAAAGAATTTCTTCATGAAATCTTAACACATACATATTGTCATATTCTAGACCTCATAATAATCATAAAATAAATATTTTGATGTCGAATTTGTAGTCTCGAAACCACTATTCTGACTAGGCCCTATTTCAAGATATTACATTAATTCCGACTCTCCCCAAAAAAATTTTCTTGACTCCACGAATTATTTCAACAACTCTAATCTACTTTAAAAAAAGAAAAAGACTGCTGCAATCATCTTCAGCTTAAGCTAATCCAACTAGGGGCGAAACCAGAAAATTTTTTTAGGAGGGTCGGATGAAATTTTAATTTTTTAAAATTAATATCTTTATAATTTGTAAAGGATTAAATCAAATTTTTATAATTTTAGAGGGGCAAAGTATAATTTTACCTTTACTAATTTAAAATTTTTAAAAAATTTTAAGAACTTAAAATACAATTTTATATTTTAGGGGGCAGAGCCCCATACCAGCCCCGACTTCGCCCTTGAATCCAACTATGGAATTAAAAAAAAAGAATGAGAAACTCGTGTCATATGACAATTCAATTATATAAACGGAAGTAAGCTTGACTTTGGTTCATAATTAATATATTAAGTTAAAATATACATTATACGTCTTCCGATAATCTTTTAGAACTTTGTGTTTTCTAATTTTTAAAAAATATTTTATCATAATTTAAAAATTATGATACGAATTTTATTTTTAAAAGATCCCACCTCATAAAGCATTCATAAAAAAAAAATAGCTTTTCATCAAATTATAAAACATACATAAAAGTTAATCTCAACCACTAAAGACATTCCAGAAAAAATCATGGTGGATAAAATTTTGTCCCATCAATTATTAATGTTAAATTAAGAAAATGACAATAAACTTTGGAGGAAGTTTTGGAAAATTTTAATTCTAACGTTCAAGTCAAATCATATATAAAGATAGATTTATTGGAGTTTTTTAAGTTGTGAATATAATTTTTGTATTTTAATTTGATTATTTTAGTTTTTATATTTTTTAAATTTTAAAATTTTGATGAAATGGTATTATTAAATTCATTATATTATGTTATTTTTAAAATCTTATGTAATAAACATATTATTATATGTGTAATGTTATGTCAAATATTATTTTTTTATTATTACTTCTAAAAAAACTTATTAATAGATTAAACAATTGTTGTTTGCATCAATACTAGTATTTCAAAATTTGATGGTATAAGAACTAAAAATGATCAAATTAGAAAATATAGATTAAATTTATAACTTTATGTGTAGAATAATACTAATAATAAAATTTAACCTAATGGATTTAAGTGCTAAAGTTTAAGTATGGATTGAAATTTTATAATTTGAAACATACTCGAAAAAAGAAAAATCAATTCAATAATTAAATAGACTAAAATTAACTAAATTAAAATAAATGAGCTAAATCCTCACTTTATACATAGTATATAGATCACTAGAAGGGTTCAACTTTTTTTCAACAATTCAATTATTTATTTAGTGAAATATGCTTTTGATAATTGATTATAATTGTAACTGTTTTGTAATAATTGTAACTGCTACATTAATTAAAAGAAGTGTTATAGTCAAACATAGGTAATAACAATAGGAATTATAACAAAGTAATACGAAAGAAAAAAAAATTACATAGATTTTTAAGTAAAAAATTTTTATTAGAAAAAATTACGAGTAGAGAAAGAGAAATTTACTATGTTAAAAAACACATAATACAAGAGGAGTTCAACTACATCTATTTAAGGGTTAAACAACCATGTTATAATTAATGTCTAATAGAAGTATAATCTTATATGAATTCAACTTGTGCGGCATGGTCCGTACTGTGGGGGCAAACTCGGTCGCAACCACAGTCCAGTTTAGTGCTTAATGGGGATCTATGACTGGCTACGGTCTCGAGCCTTCGCCCCTCAATCGTTCATCCCAACAGATCCCCCTATTTTGCCTCTCTATTTTATTTTTTAAAAAAGTGACGAGATTCATGTCACACAATTTTAACAAAAAGTTACCTAAATATCCTTAAAAAAAAGAAGTTACTTGAATATAATTTATTTATACAATATTTAAATTGCTCATAATCCCCTAAAATTTTAAATTGAAAGATATTATACTCTTAAACTTATTTAAATTTATATCTTTTACATTGAAAAATAATAATACCAACTACATATACTAAAATGGGTAAACTAGTAAAGTAGTCACTTTTATTTACTTCAGGTTACATTTTAGTTACTTATATTTGAAATATTACGTTTTAGTCACTTATATTATCGTATTGTAATATTTTAGTCACTGAGCAGTTAATTGGCATAAATGGTGTAACGGTAAGCTGACGTGACACGTTAAATCATCATTTCAAACAAAAAATTTAGGTTAAATTATATAATTGGTCTCTATATATTTTTTTATTTTGAGCAATTTAATTTTTCTTTTATGTTTTTTAACCTTTTTTTTTCCATTCTCTTCTGCTTCTCCCTTTGTTTTCCTCCCTTCTTCATTTCTTTTAACGTAGTTTTTCTATATTTTTCATTTGTTAAAACTAGTCCACAAACTCACCTCACTTGAAAAAATTAAATTATTAAAAAAAAATAAAAGTATAATGACTAATATAAATTAACCTAAATTTTTTTTGTTTAAAATGATGATTTAACGTGCCACGTCAGCTTACCGTTACACTATTTATGACAATTAACGACTCAATGACTAAAATATTAAAATACGATAATATTAATAACTAAAATGTAACATATTAAATATAAATGACTAAAATATATTTTGAAATAAACAATAGTGACTATTTTATTTTAATAAAATAAAAACCCAACATACAATATTCAATGATAAACCAAAGATTAGGTGAGTTCCAAAGATTGGGTGAGTTCCAAAGTCCACACTGGTAAGATTTCTATCCAAAAGCATCCTTGATGCCTTAATCATTTAATTTCCTGGGCTAATGTGAGAATCCAAATCTTTTAAGAATTGAGCTGCTGGCTCCATCATTGTCTCTGGATTTACAGCAGCTTTCGTACTCCACACGCAGCCGTAGTACACAGCCCAGACATTGCTCTTTCTTGAAAGCTTCAACTTTGAATACGCGGAAAATTCTAAATAGAGTACCTCTGAAATGAGAGGCAAAAAAAAAACGTTGTTTAAGGTTTTAGGTAGTATTTGTTTGAAACACTAATGGCGATATTCTTGATGGAATCAACACATAAACGAGTTGTATTACGTTAGTTTGTGGTCAGGGCAGAGTAATGGGCTGGTAGAGGCTTCCACGTTTCTTAAAATGAAAAAAATGAAAAAAAAAATTATTTAAATTTTTTATAATTTATAAAATTTTAAATTAATAATAATAAAATTATATTTTAATTTTAAAAATTTTAAAAATTTAATTTAAAAATTTAAAATTTATAAAAATATAAACTGTTAAAATAATATAATTATATTTTTACTATTATAAAAATATGTAATTTAATTCTGATCTCTTAAAAAAAATTCTGATTTCACCTCTATTTGTGATATTATTAATTATAATGGATGATACAATTTTATCTTTGAATGGGATTGCTCAAGGTTATCTTGGGTAAGCTTGACATGAAATGTCTCTACGACCATTGGAGATATTATGTCGAAGCTCCATTTATTTTAGATACATTCATTGTAATGGAAAGCAAATTGCAGATTGGGTAGCTAAAAGCACAATAAAAGGTTCTTGTCCACTCAGTTAGGAGTACTTTGTTCCATTTGATTTGTTCAACCTATTGTAATCCCATATTTGTTGAATGAAATGTTTATGTTGAAAAAAAAAAGAATAAAAAAGAAAAGGTGATGAGTATATGACATTTTATACAGTGACATACATATCAATTCTAGTATTAAATTTTAGAAAAATAAGATCTTATGATGGTTGAATGATGCTACACTAGATTTTTTTTGAGAAATATGAGATGATTTTTTTTGTCGAAGCTTAAAAATATATTTTATATTTCAACTAAAACTAAGTGGCACAAACGTGGACGTATGGCCATGAAGTCATTTAGTTTCATAATTTAGTAGGGAGATGAAATTGTGCCATTTCTCACCATTCACACGCCAAAAAATTCTCCCGCCCATCTGCTAAAAGAAGAAAAGTTGTCCCGAAAAATTAAATTATAAACATTATTTTAATTTATTACCTTCTCTGATTACAAATGAATTACTAAAAATATACTTATCAATTTTGACTCAATTAGTTTAAACTTGATTCAATCTAATTTTATTATGAAAAGTTAACGAATTGAATTCGTTCAATCTGAACTTAAAATAATTTAAACAAATAATTCGAAATGAACCAAACTTAAATTAAGTATATTTTTTTCAAAAATTTAATAAAATAATACTTATAAACTAAACTATTATTTTGTTTTAATGTATAACTTTTTATATGTAATTACATTGTCTATTATAAAAAAAAAATGCAATTCCAGCTTATAGCAATTTTCAAATACAATAAATACCTAATAAAAATTATATTTTATTTATTTATTCTCAAATAAAATTATTAAGTGAAGAGAAATTATCAAAATAGGATATAACGTTCCAAAAATATATATTTCAAAATCTTAAAAAATTTTGATTTTAATTTTACTTGACTCTAAAAAATTTAAAATTTTATTTTCATTTGATTTTGGTTCTAATTTATTTAAAAATCATAAAAATATATTAGACAAATTTTTATTTTAGTTTTTACATATGTTTTAAATTCTAAAATCAAATTAATTTTTACTTATCCCTCAAAAGTTTAATTAAATAATGTTATTAACAAAAAAAAAATCAAAATTTTAGATTAAATAAGTTATTAACAATGCAAAAGTCCAAAATTTTAGCTTAAAAATATTATTAACAATAAAATATTTATAATCATCATTTAAAAATAATCAGAATAACAATAATTATTTTCATCTATTAAAAGATGTTTACTTTTTATGGTTTTATATATTATGGATTAATTAATTTAAATTTATAAAAAATATTATATTTGTAACACCCCTTACTAGTATTCAATACCGGAACAGGGTACGAGGTATTACCGGACTTATCACACGAACAAACATACAATTTCGAGTTATAAATTTGCGTCCAAATTAAAACCATTTGCTTTTAACCATAAAGTCCCTAATACGAGCCTACGGGGCCCAAAACATGCTTTGGAAGTGGTTCGGGACTAAACCAAGAACTTTAGAAAATTTTACAAAACTTAAAAAATTTATCACTAAACAGAGGTCACACGCCCGTGTGAATATGGGACACGCCCGTGTGGGCACACACGCCTGTGTCCTAAACCTATGTAACTCTCTATTTGTCACAAAAGAACAAATTGAAGACACACAGCCAAGTCGCACGCCCGTGTGCTAGGCCGTGTGGTTGATTTAAATTTTATGATTTTTCATTAAATAGGTGCAGACTTCACATGCCCATGTCCAAAGCCGTGGCCCTCACACGGCTGAGACACATGGCTGTGTCCCTGTCCGTGTACTCAATATTGGGCATTCTGTTTTGAAAAAATTAGAGTGCAGGGGACACACGAATTAAACACATGCCCATGGGGCAAGCCGTGTGTAGCACACGGCCTAGACATACGCCAGTGTGTGTAACAGTTTGATTTTGGGTCTAGTCGAAAAGTGGTTTTGGGACCACAAATTCGACACATAAAAATTAAATTTTCTTATATTTCTATGGTCTACAGTTTTATGGAATGATCCGTAAAAATTTCGTTCGAAAATTTTGACGTTTGAGCACTCAATTTAGCAAAAAGTACTAAATTGTAAAAGTGTAAAACTTGAGTTCTAGAAGCTAGAGGTGTCTAATTGCTATGAAATTTTAAATTAGAGGTCCTTAGATGGTAATTAGACCATTACTTAAGTTATTCGACAAAAATAGACATGAAATAAGAGAAATTTTAGTGTTTTAAGAAAAGGACATTTTAGTCATTTGGTAGTTAAATGAATTAAAAAGCAAAAATCAAGCCAAAATCTTTGTCTATCTTCTCTCCTATGGTTGAATATCCCTAAGAAGACATAGATAGGGTTTTTTCATCTTCCAAGCTCAATTGTAAGTCCGTTCTTGCCCCGTTTTTAATGCTCTTTACATTTTTAAAGTTGTTGTAACTCGATCTATCTATTTCTACCGCTAATTTAAGAAATAATCAAAGTTTAAATTTTTACCCATGATAGATATTTGTGTATTTTGATGTCTAATGGTAGAAAATGTATCTTAGATGTAAGATAAACAACATTTACTAGGTGATTTTTGATGAAAATGTTAAAAAGGACCTATTTGTAAAAGTTACAAAAATGAGTAGTTAAAGTGTGATTAAATGAAAAATGTGGGCTGGTATGAGTATGAAAATGGTTCAGCTAGGCTTGGTTTTGAAGAAATTGAATACATTTCAATTTACGAGCCTAAGGACTAAATTGTAAAAATGTGAAACATTAGGGAAAAATGTAATTTTGTCATAATATGATTTTTGGACTGAATTGAACAATACGTGTATTAAATAAGTTAATTTGTCATTATAGATCAAGAAAAACGAGGTTCGGACTTAGATCGGGGGAAAAACAAAGTGTTTGACAATTAGGTCAAATTCTAGTATTTTTGTACCGAGGTAAGTTCGTATGTAAATAATGCATTGTTATATTTACGTTTCAAATACTTTAATATTGTATGAATTGTGATTGACTCTTTGGACATATTCGAAAAATGTTCTGACAAGCTAGAATTCTCGGTTGAACCTTAGGAATATAATAGGATACGAGTGATATGTCACTAGGAACCCATGTGTTTATGTGATCTAGGTCCTGGTCTCGTACGTCCTACCAATTTCTGGGTATACCGGCATATGTTGTGGATACCTGACAGCTTGTGTGAGCAGCACTATATAGCTATTTCCTGACTGACAGTTTGTGTGAGCAGGCCCGTGAATAGCTCGAAAACGAGCCTATATGTATTATGAGACGTAAGGTAGCTTTGGCTACATGTATGACACTTATGTGTAAAATTTCTAAGTATCCATTAATATTTCGAGTGTTCAATGGGAATGTCAAAGTTGTGAAAGACTCTGATTATGGTGTGAGTTAATACAGGCATGTACGTAAAACTCATACGTAATGAGCTCGATATGTGATGAAACTTTGGTAAGGTTGTGATTGAGTAAGTTATGACTATAAGATTTTAGTATCATTGATGCTAATTTTCATCATGTTTATTGTACGTTAAATGTGTGGTTATGGTGTTTATTATTTGCATAGGAACTTACTAAGATATATATAGCTTACTCCCCTTTCTTTCCCTTGTCTTATAGTGTCACCAAGCTAGCTCGGGATTCGGAAATCGTCGGATATCCACTCACACTATCAACAATTATTTTGGTACCAATGATTTCAACATTTTGAGTTATGGCATGTATAGGGGACTTGGTTATTTTGTTATATCTCATAATTGATTTGGCCAAATGTGTTGGCTTATATTAGTTGAAAGTTTATTTTTGTATAAGGCCATTTGAAATTGGCTACTATTGGTATAAGCAATTTATATGATGATGTCTTTTATGAATGTGGAAACTTGCATGATTTGAGTTGATGAGTATGTGATGTTTGTGTATGATAGATGGTAGTATGTGAATGATGTGTTGATGTCTTGATTGTGGCTGATTTGGTTGTATGTATATGCTTGATTTGGTGCTATGTTGTGTTGTGTAGGTGTGTGCATAAAAGGGTGGCAAAATGGATTGGTAAATAGCCTTATTTTTGTCCACACAGGTAGACACACGGGCGTGTGTCTAGGCCGTGTGCGACACACGACTTGCTCCACGGGCATGTGTTTAGGCCGTGTGTCCCTGCACCCGAGTTTTTACAAAATAGAAAGTTCAGAATTGAGCACACCGGCAGAGACACGGGTGTGTGTCTCAGCCGTGTGGATTACACGGCCTTAGACACGGGCTTGTGTCCTGAGCGTGTGAAGTCTGCACCTATTTTATGAAAAATCATAAAATTTAAATCGACCACATGGCCTAGCACATGGGCATGTGACTTGGCCTTGTGTCTTCAATTTGTTCTTGGGTGACAAACAGAGAGTTACACAGGTTCGAGACACGGGCGTGTGTGACCACACGGCCTGTCCACACGGGCGTGTCCCAAATCCACACTGGCATGTGACTCCTATTAGGGCAAAAATTTTCTAAGTGTTGTAAAATTTTCTAAAGTTCTCGGTTTAGTCCCAAACCATTTCCAAACCATGTTTTGGGCCTCGTAGGCTCGTATTAGGGACTTTATGATTAAATGCAAAAAGTTTTAATTTGAACGAAAATTTATGGCTCGAAAATGTATGTTTGCTTGTGTTTAAGTCCGATAATGCCTCGTACCCTATTCTGGCGTTGAATATGGGTAAGGGGTGTTACAGTGTGTCTACCCGTGAGGACAAAAATAAGGCTATTTACCAAGCCATTTTGCCACCCTTTAATGCACACACCTACACAACGTAACATAGCACCAATCCAAGCATATACATACAACTAACATCCACAACCAAGGCATCAACTCATCATTCATGAAAGGCATCATTTTATAAATATACTTATAACCAATATTGGCTCATTTCAAATGACCTTATACAAAATGAACCTCTAACCAATATAAGCCAACACATTTGGCCAAATCAATATGACACATAACAAAATGACCAAGTCCCCAATACCTGCCATAACTCAAAAGGTTGAATTCATTGATACCAAAATAATTGTTGATAGTGTGAGTGGATCTCCGACGGTCTCCAAACCCCTAGCTAGCTTAGTGACACTATAAGACAAGGGAAAGGAAGAGGAGTAAGCTATATAGTTTTGTAAGTTCCTATGAAAATAATAAGCATCATAAACACACAATTAACATACAGTTAACATGATGAAGATTAGCACGAACGTTATAAAAAATCTCATAGTCATAACTTATTCAATCACAACCTGTACCAACTCGCAACATAACCATATCCTTTCACAATTTTAACATTCCCGTTGAAAACTCGAAATATTAATAGATACTCGAAAATCTTGCACACAAGTGCCATATATGTAGCCGAAGCTACTTCATATCTTATAATTCATATGGTCTCGTTTTCGAGCTATTCATGGGCCTGCTCACACAAGCTGTCAGTTAGGACATAGCTACACAGTGCTGCTCACACAAGCTGTCAGGTATCCGTAACACATTCCGGACTACCCATCCACTAGTAGGAGGTATGAGACCAGCACCCGGATTATATAATCGCATATACACATGGGCTCCTAGTGACATGTCTCTCGTATCCTATTCTATTCCTAAGGTTCAACCGGGATTTCTCGCTTGTCAAAACTTTGTTGAATATATCCAAAGAGTCAATCACAATTCATATAGTATTGAAGCAATTAAAACATAAATATAACAATGCATTATTTACATACGAACTTACCTCGGTACAAAAATAGTAGAATTGGACCTAATCGTCAAACACTTTGTTTTTCTCCCGATCTAGGTCTGAACCTCGTTTTTCTTGATCTATAATAAAATATTCAACTTATTTAATACTCACATTATTCAATTTGGCCCAAAAATCATATTATGGAAAAATTACATTTTTTCCCTAAATGTTTCACATTTTTACGATTTAGTCCCTAGGCTCGTAAAATGAAATGTATTCAATTTCTTCAAAATCCAAGCCTAGTCGAACCATATTCATACTCATATCAGCCCACATTTTCCACTTAATCAGACTTTTACGACTTATTTTATACCTTTTACAAATAAGTCCTTTTTGACATTTTTATCGAAAATCACTTAGCAAAAGTTGTTTATCTAACACCAAACATACATTTTCTACCATTAGACATCAAAATATACAAATATATAACATGGGTAAAATTTTAAACTTCATCTTTCTTTCAGATTAGTCCTTGAAATAGCTAGATTAGGCTACAAAGATATCAAAAACACAAAAATCATTAAAAACGGGGCTAGAACGGACTTACAATTGAGCTTGGAAGCTTAAAAAACCCTAGCTATGTCTTCCCCTTGTAAATTTCGGCCAATGGATGAAATTGAAGAAGATGGAGATGTTTTATTTAGTAAATTTTATTTTTATTTGACAAATGACTAAAATGCCCTTCACTTAAAACTTTGCAATTTTACCCTACCATGTCATTTTTGTCCAACTTAAATTAAAATGGTCTAATTACTATTTAAGGACCTCCAATTTAAATTTCATAGCAATTAGACACCTCTAGCTTCTAGAACACATATTTTGCACCTATTACAATTTAGTCCTATTAGTCAAATTGAACACCTTATCAATAAAATTTCTTGACAAAATTTTCACACAATCATTCAATCATACTATAGACCTTAAAAAAATATCACAATAGATATTTCTACTTCGAATTTGTGGTCCCAAAACTACTGTTTTGATTAGACCCTAAAATGGGCTGTTATAATATTTTATTTCAAAATTGTTTATCATAATTATTAATTTTGTAATAAACTTAAATAGATTAAATAATTTACGTAACTTTGATTTAATCGTATTTAAAATTGATAAATTGAATTTTATCGACTTTAATAGTCAAACCTAAATCATGCAAGTAACTTGATTCTCAATTTATCTGATTCAACATAATCATTGTATTAAATTAAAATTGAATGACTAAACATGAAATGACGAAAACCTGATATGACATGAACTTAAAACAATCCAACTAGAATTACTTGTGCACCATAATGTCATTACATTTATACATTGACCTATTCAATTGTATGAAATGCTTGATTGATTAATTGTATATAATTCATTTAATTCGATCAATGGTAATTGTATAATTCATTAAACTGGATTAATGATTGCACAATTAAAGTCATAATCATACAATAACATTTGTTGCTAGAGGATTGTATAATTGATTATTTCTCTTAAATGGATAAAAAAAATTAAAACTAAACATCGGTGGTCCAAAGTTCTTATATATTTCACAATATGGTATTGAATTCCAAACATGTATACTCAATGTAATGTTTACATGTATCGATTCAATTGGATAAATGATTGTACAAGTAACTATACAATTTATTCAATTGGGTCAATGGTTGTATGATTAATGTCATAATTCATTTGATTACGCTAGTAATTAGAGGAATATGCAATTGATCAATACTTTTACAAATACTTATACACTACAATGTCATTACATTCATACATAGATTCATTCAATTAGATCAATGGTTGTACAGTTAATGTCATAACTCCAACTACATTAGTAATCAGAGAAATGTACAATTCACAAATACTCTTCAAATTACTTATACACTACAATGTTAGTACATCAGTATATAAACTCGTTTCAATTGGATCAATTTCATAATCATTAAGTTACGTTAGTAGTTAGAGGAATGTACAATTGATCAATACTTTAAAATTGATAAAAAATTTAAAAATAAACATCACCATACAAACTTATAAATTCTAATATTCTAGTAATAATGTATGTCAAATGTCAAAAATACCCTTATAAAGTAAAATTATCATTTTACCCCTTCAAAAGTCTTTCCCGATTAAGTCTAAAACTTTAGAAATAAACTATTAAACTAATTCATGACTCTAAAAAGGCCCAACTTCCAATAAATTCAAATAATTAAAAAATTCTCGCTCTAACATTGAGAACAAAATTCTTAGATTCATATCATACGACAAATAAAAAAATGAGGTGTTATAAGGTCACTTGATTGCAACAAAGGAAATCTTGGGATATGTCAAAGGTGCTATGGATCATGGTTTACTTTATACACTCTCTCAAAATTCAAAATTGGTTAGTTATTCAAATAGTGATTATGGTGGGAACATGGATGATCACAAAAACACATCTGGATATTTAATTTAGGCTCCACAACATTTTCATGGTCATCGAAAAAGCAAAAAATGGTAGCTTTCTCAACATGTGAAGCAAAATACATAGTGGTTGGAACATGCACTTGTTAAGAAATTTGGTTAAAGAATATATTGAGGCAAGTTTTGGGAGCAGTGACTCGAGCAGTGACCATTGCACTTGGCACTACACATGTTTTATAACTTGATTTATTTGTTGGCATGTTCAAACAAAATATCTTAGTTATTTGAATGCATCTTTTTGAGAATTTTGTACAAAAGATCTTGTGTTTATTATTGGAAAAGAGATTGAATCAAACAAGATTATTTTTTAAGGATTTTTATGTAATTTACTTACCTTATATATTGAGATATGCAATCTAAGATGATATGGGCTGATTTTATGAAGATTTATCTCAATCCTTTGTATCCTTGCATAAAAGGAATTTATTTCACAAGATTTGGCAAATCTTTATGGTTTGAAATTTATTTAGTGAAGCTGGATTCGTGCTCTACATATGGAAGGCTTGTTCAAACTTGATAGTAAATTTATTATTGAGCCAAGTATGTAAGCAATTGCTCACACAGTGCTAGTGCTAGTGGTCACTACGGTTAACATTACAATAGACAGCATAACTTGCCATATTGAAGTTGGCAATTTTGAAACAAAATCTTTAGGCTTTTGATAATGTTGATAATGTGGAAGTCTGATGGCTCGACTATGAAGGTTAATCCATTTGAAGGAACTTATCTTGAAAATTGGATTAGATTGGATCAAACAATTGGATCCTTTGGATTATAGAGATTTGATCAGGATAGCATTAAAGATATATCTTTAGTAGTCCACTTTAAATTGATTATTATTATATTGTATCCTACTATTTTAATTGTTGGTAAATAGGAGAATTGATTGTAATTGATCTAGTATGTTAACAAGTTTCAAAACTCTTATATATTTGAGAGACTTTTATAGGTTTTGTACTGAGTATTGAGAACATTTACCTGTTCATTGTGGGATGTATGTTTGTGAGTGCATCTGAAAGAGTAAACAAGTTTGTTGCTTGGTTGTGGGATGTATGTTTGTGAGTGCATCTGAAAGAGTAAACAAGTTTGTTGCTTGGTTTATTGCCAAAATTCTTAGTGGGATAATTTAGAGGTAAGTAATCTAGATTTTTAGGTACCAAAGTGAGGTTGCTATGCCAAGGTGTGGTGGGACTCTTGAATCACTTGTTGTATTAGGATTAAAGATAACAAATTTACTCATTAAGCTAGGCTCCGCAAACGTAGCGAACCCAAACTACGAAAATAAATTTTTTTATTCTTGTTTTTCTGTTCTTATCATCATGTCACCTTTAGTTGCCCTTGTAGCCATCACTTACGTTATCACTAGTTTTTCTTTTCAAGTTTCAAGGGCAGTTTCCAACAAAATATTTTAGACAAAATTATCTCTTATATAAAAAAAGTTAAATTATAACAAATCACCAAATTCTCTTAGAAAGAATTTAGTGTCCTACAACTAAAGCAAGCATATGAAGCAAGTGAAGAGTAAAAACGTAAAATTAATTTATTGCCAGACAAAAGATAAATTGATAAACATTTTTGTCAATCATTGAAAACGGATGTATTCCATCAATTTAAAGAAAACTTGAAATTTAAAACTTGTTTTAAATGAGATTATTAGAGTCAAACCGGCTTTAAGTTGATAAAGCATAGAAATAGGATTATGAGTTGGCTTGCAAGGTGGCAAAAGTACGATGAATTTAAGTTGAAAATTCATGGGCAGAAATAAGGTAGGAAGAAGCTAGTTTACAAAGTTTTTACAAAGGTCACGTGGCATGAATTTAATTGAAGCATTATCCATAATAAATAATATTAATGGATAAATATGGCAGCAAATTGAATTTGCTGGAATGGTCTTAGGCGATGTGCCAAGCCTATAAATTTATAGGAGTGTGCGTAGTGTAAATGTTATGTGTGCATAAGCAAAGTGTGATAAATAAGTTTGGCTGGGGTTGGAGCAAGTGGGCGAGAATTAGGATTTTTTACAAAACAAATTAATTATGAAAATAAGAATTTGCGATAGTATTTTATTGATATAATTTGACATATTGATGACACTAAAATAAAATGTGATAAACTAAATTATTGAAGGATTTGATATCTAAATTTCCTATTTTGATTGACTTTTGAAAAAAAAGCTTTAAGGGTGTCGTCTGACAGTGTGACGACAGCAAACCTTAAATAAGGTTAATTGCTTTGTAAACTCTCATTGTTTATTATTTTCTTTTTATTCCCCTTCAACACAAAAAATAGAGAGGTCTCTTATCAATTAGTCTAAAAAGTTATTTTTACCTAAAAGTAATTTTGTAAAAAAAGATGATTCCAACGACAAACAAATTTTATTTATTTTTTGAAAAATAATTTTTCTATTTATTTAGGGGCAAAAATGTAATTTTACCATAGTATGATTTTTGGGTCACATTGAATAATGTGACTAATAAATAAGTTAAATGTGATGTTATAGATCAAAGAAAATGAGGTTCGGACTTAGAACAAGGAAAAATGAGAAATTGACGGTTAGGTCCCTTTTTACCTTTCTTGGTATCGAGGTAAGTTTGTATGTAAATAATGCATCGTTTTTACTTATGTTATCACATTTTGTTATGTTTTATGAAATGTGGCTGAATATTGAATAAAATTGACAAGTATCGAAAAGTGAGAAATTTCCCGGTTGAACATTAGGAATAGAATAGGATATAAGTGACATGTCACTAGTGACTCAAGTGTGGTACTATGTGAAGGCCACTTTGAGAAGAGATAGCTTGGTCACAAGTGTGGTACTATGTGAAGGCCACTTTGAGAAGAGATAGCTTGGTCACAAGTGTGGTACTATGTGAAGGCCACTTTGTGAAGAAAGATAGCTTTGGTCACAAGTGTGGTACTATGTGAAGGCCACTTTGTGAAGAAGGTAGCTTTGACTACAATGGTGGTACTATGTGCAAGCCACTGGGTATCCATTATTATTCCGATGTGTTCAATGGGAAATGACTAGGTGTAATTGAATATGACTATGTGATGAATAAGTGTAGGTACGTGTGTGTAAACTTATGAGCAATGTGCTCGATATGTGATCAAACTTTGGTAAGATTGATCTGGAGTAAGTGTTACAATGAAAGTTACTGCAAAGAAAACATGAAAGAGTGAAATTTAGTAATAAAATAGTTTTGGACAGCAACAGTTGTGTGACTTTGAAAAATCACCAAAAATGGTGGAAATCAAATTAGGGGTTGAATAAGACATAAAATTAAAGATTATTGACTCTATTTTCATATAAAGGAAATAGTGTAAGCAAAAGAATTTTATATTATGAGATATTTGAATTTTTTTGAGACAGATTCAGAATGATTTTGGAATCCCCTGTTCCAATTTGGAAAAATCATTAAAAATTATACAAAAGTAATTATTGGTTATAATTTATATGATTAATATCCTTAATGAGTAAATTTTAAATAGAAATAAACAAGAACATTATATGAATCCCGTATGAGAAGATAATTAGTTTTTAGTGAAGAGTGGTCAGAACTGTCTGATAACGAAACATGGGTGACTTTAAAGAATAAACTGTACTTATTGGCTAAACCAAAAATTCTGAAAATTTTATGGTAAGAATATATGCGAGTCTAGTTTCTGGAAAAATTAGCATGTCTTAATGTAGAGTTCCATAACTCTAGATATAAATAATTTAGTGACTGTGACTCGAATAGACAACTTATTTTGAACTTAAGTAAATAGTGGATCTATGTAACACCCCTTACCCGAGTCCTACGCCGGGATAGGGTACAAGGTGTTACCGGACTTAAACATACACCATTTCATAAAAGCAGGTCATAAAAATTTCGTTCAAGTTTAAAATTTTTCATACACATGCATAATGTCCCTTACACGAGCAACTGAGGCTCTAAACATGCATTAAAGGCGGTTTGGGACTAAACTGAGAGCTTTGGGAAGTTTTGGGAAAACTTAGAAAAATTTTCATGAAATAAGGTCACACGCCCGTGTGGACACGGGGTCACGCCTGTGTGTCTTCAACACGCCCGTGTCATCAGGCCGTGTAACTCTCTGCTTATGACATCAGCAAAAGAAATTGAACTACACGGTCAAGCCACACACCCGTGTGCTAGGCCATGTCATCCACATGGCTGAGACACATGGCCGTGTCTCTGACCGTGTGGCTAACACTTAGGGTATTTTCCAAGCCTTTTGTTACCATTAATCCCTCACATCTTTACACATATCAAAGTTATGCATCATGGCATCATTTTAATGGTTTAGCATACTTCACTAAGGTGTATTCTTAACTTAACATGCTATCGTTCACAAGTTTCGCATACTCATATAATATCAAGTCTAGACACAATAATCCATATTCATTGACCTTGTCGAGTGACCTTTTTTAAACATTAAGCATTCATGGTCAATCATCATCGTCTTATTTCTATACCATACAATTATTTCATGGCTATAACCATTTTGACTTAGTCATGAAGCATTTATCATACACACATGTCTTAACACCAATCATGCATGTCCTACAAGCATAAAAAAATCATTGTATCACAAGCATTAGGACTTATCATGGATACTAAGCTTACAAGCCACAATCATTATAAGTCACATCTCATGGCTATATACAATGAATCAATATAAGCCAATACATTTGGCTAATCATAACAACATCTATCATAAAATTGAGCCCCTATACATGCCACTCACTTGAAAACGCTAACATATGTATCAATGCTCCAAAGGTGATAGCTTGATAGTGTGATGCTGCCTCCGACGATCTGCAACCCTGAGCTAACCTGACAACACTAAAGAAATGGAAATGAGAGGGTAAGATTTATAGCTTAGTAAGACCGTACGAAAATAATAAGCAATTTATCTACCTGTTTCTTAAGGTAATACAACCGTATTTGCATGTTTACTTATGTTCCAGTCAATCTATTTTCTTGAGTCATAATTACTAAATTATTTATATCTGGAGCTATGGAACTCCAAATTAAGATCTACTAATTTTCCCTAAAACTAGACTCACATATCTTCTTATCATAAAATTTTTAGAATTTTTGGTCTAGCCAATATGTACTGTTTATTCCTTAAATTTACCCCTTTTTGCTGTATAATAGTTCCAAACACTCTTCACTAAAAATTAATTATCTCATGATACAGGAATCGGATGATGTTCCCGTCTATTTTTCTAGAAAATAGACTCATTAAGGATTCTAAGAATATAAATTATAACCTATAATTATTTTTGTATGATTTTCAATGATTTTCTTAAATTAGAATAGGGGATTTCGAAATCCTTCTAACTCTGTCTCACATCAATTTAAATATTTCATAGTATGAAAATCCTTTGCTTTCATTGTTTATTCTATGTGAAACTAGACTCATTAAGATTTAATTTAATATTTTATTCTACTTCTAACTCAATTTCCACAATTTTTGGTGGATTTTCAAAGTCAGACTATGGCTGCTGTCCAAAACTGTTTTAGTGTAAATTAATGATTCTAAGTTCAGCACACCTTGTTAATCCATTTTCACCACATTGGTAAAGATACATATTTATACATCATAAGTATAGACCTATAATCACAAGGTCATCACAAAATCATTCTCATAGGCATGAATTGCCTATTTACATCTTCACCAAATGTGCATCATAAAACGAAATCATTTCTTGTGAGTTTGGCACACATACCTGTGTTCCTCAACAAGCTCATATACTTAGGGTGAGTTTGGATGGGCGGTGCATTTACCTGCGGTTAGTGTAAAAACAACGGTGGCGGTGAGATTAGATACTATAGTGATACTGTAGCGTGAGACAAAAAGTAAGCTAAACGCACCACACCGCACCCAATCGCCCATCCAAACTAAGCCTTACTCATATTCATTCCTTATTAATCATACAACATGAATTGAATTCACATCTCATCAATTTCATGTAAGTACCTGTACCACTCACAATATAGCCATAAGCTCTATCATTTCGATATAAACGATACATCTCCTGTTTAACCATTTGGAATACTATAAGATATTTAATAGCCCCAAACATGGGATAAGATGCCAACGCCATGTCCTAGACATGGTCTTATACTGGCTAACACATCAAAGTCGATGCCATGTCCCAGACAGGTCTTACACTGACTTTTATATATCGAGGCCAATGCTGTGTCCCAGACGGTCTTACACTGGCTCTCTTCTATCGGTGTTGATGCCATGTCCCAGACAGGTCTTACACTGACACACAACAAGCTGACGCCATGTCCCAGACAGGTCTTACACTAGCTTGTATATCTCGAGGCCGATGCATGTCCCAGACATGTCTTACACTAGCTCTCATCTCAATGCCGATGTATGTCCCAGACATGTCTTACACTGGCTCTCATAATGTGGCCGGTGCATGTCTCAGACATGTCCTACACTAGCACACATATCACCCGAATGTCATGGCATGAATATCCAATCTATTCCTAAGGTTCAATCGAGAGTTTATCACGATAAGTCTCATCTTACCATACTCATAACCACATTCAAGCATTGTATGCAAAATCAAGCATTCAATGCATAATAACGATAAAGTTGTAATATTTACGCACAACTTACTTGTTTCAATGAAATATCATATTCTATAAAATTTCCAATGTATTCAATCATTACAAAAATGTTATTAACATTTGGTATCACTTTCTCATACATAAATCCATCAACGTATAATTAAATACAATTATAAAAAAATGGATTTCAAGTATATTAACAATAATATGGATAACTTGCTTATTTAGTCACACGGACTTACCTTGAATGAAAATTTCGACCAATTATTCCATTTTAGTCCATATCCTCGTGCTTTTCGATTTAAGCTCGAATCTCGATTTTCTTGATCTATAATGATAGAATCCACTATTTTAATCATCATATTAACCAATACATTTCATAATTTATACTTTGGTAAAATGACCATTTTGCCCCTAGACTTTCACAAATTTATGATTTTACCCCTAGGCCTGTAAATCGATTTTTATCGAATTTCCTCCTTTACCAAGCCTAGCAAAATTCTTTTTATAACTATAGTAACTCACAATTTCAATTATTTCACACATTTACAACTTATTTTACAACTTTACAAAATAGCCCTTTTTAGGTGTTTTCATGCAAACTTCTTTCACAAAAGCTGTTTATTACACAACCAAGACTCATTTTATTCCATAAAAATTCAGCAAACAACATAAATTGTCTCATGGAAAAACCCTATACTTTCAACCATTTTTCAAGATTTTAGTTAGCTCAGGCTACAAGGGTCCCAAAAACACAAAAATAAACAAAAATGATCATCAAAATCCCTTACTTGCAATGGATGGAAGTTGCTGAAATTTTGAGCTCTCAAAACCCCTATTTTGCTGGTATTTTCAGTGGAGGAAGGAAGAAAGATGAAAAGATGACATCTTTTTTCTTTTTGTTTTATTTTAATACCAAATAAGCTACCTAATACCCACCAATTTTGACTTTTCAATTTCTTTCTCTCTATGGCCGGCCAAGCAACCTTTTTAGGGTCTATTTTCACTTTAAACACCCCAAATTTAGGTTCTCTAGCTATTTAACATATTTAGCTAGCAAAACAAAACTTTTGCCTTTTATGCGATTTAGTCATTTTCGCAATTAAGCATGAAATCGCTAAAATTATTTCACCAAAATTTTCATGCACTCATATAATCATGCTATAACACATAAAATAACATTAAATATAATTTCTCTGGCCCCGAAATAGTGGTTCCGAAACCACTGTTTCAATTAGGCCCAAAATCGGGCTGTTACAGTCTATGTGTAGTTATGATTGTATTATTTTGAAAACATATTTTGTGGATTTATAAAAGCGTGTTAATAATTTTTTTATTATTTACATCTCTTTTCCCTTGTTTAATAGTGTCACCAAAGTAGCTCGAGGTACGGAGATCGTCGGAGATCCATCCACACTATCATCATTCTTTTGGTATGTAACGCCCCCACGCACGAGACCGTCGCCGGAGTCGAGTATGAGGTGTTACTAAACTTAATTTAACATTTTAAGAACTTTAGATTATTTGTTTCTACATTCACAGCTTTTTAGCTACTTGCGTCATAGTCACAAGAAAAATCATATCTCGAGTTACGAAACCCGAAATCAAGATCCATAAATTTTTCCTGAATCTAGGCTCATATACCTATCTACTAATTTTTTTCTAGAATTTTTGGTTGGGCCAATTAGTAAAGTTTATTAGTTAAAGTTACCCCTGTTACAGGACTTGACTGAACTGACCTCTGTTTACTTCAAACCATATTTATCTCTGTACAAAATTCATATGATTTTGAGGTTTGTTTCTCATGAAACTAGACTCAATAAGGATTCTGAGAATATAAAATACACTACATAATTATATCCGTTAAATTTATGGTGAATTTATAAATTTGAAATAGGGGATCCAGAAACTGCTCTGACCCTGTTTCACTAAAATTCAAATATCTTCTAACATATAATTCCTTTACCTGTTTCATTTGTTTTATGTGAAACTAGACATATTAAGCTTAAATTTGATATTTAATCCATCACCAAATTCAATTTATATGATTTTTAGTAAATTTTCAAACTCACATCAGTGTTGCTGCAATATTCTGTTTATGGCAAATTTTATCCCTTTTTATGAGTTTTTATGCACTAAGTATCTTAATAACTTTCCATAACATCAAACATAATCTAAACTAACCATTTCCATAACTTATCATTATCAAACATTTTCTCAACCATTCCATCACTATATCATAAGATCATTTAAAAAAAATAGGTATATTGCTATACATGCCATACTTAAATTTACAAGCCATTTAATGAAAAGTTCTTAGGATAGTGTGGTGATCCTTCGACCTATCCCGACTCCGAGCTGGCTTGTCCAAAACTACAATGAGTAAGAAGGAGGAGTAAGCATAAATGCTTAGTAAGTTCATATGCAAATAATAAGTAACATAACAAACAATCATACCAATCAACATTAGCATGCATCACCAAAACACATATCACATTTCTAATCATTTTTCATCATCTTATTACCTTATCGTGGTTGTATCAATACTCAACCCGAGGGTTAAATACATACTTGTACGGAATATCCATTTCTCATCGCTTACCAATACGTCTCTTTACATCTCGAGTATTCCTCCATTTGAGTAAAACTTTACCCGTTGAACACATCGGAATATAATTCGGATACATGGAAACTTTGCACATAAGTGCCACATATGTAGCCAAGCTACTATGTAACCCGCCCATAAGCGAACTCGAACTCAACTCAACGAGCTCGGGCGTTCGCATCCATAAGTGAACTCGGACTCAACTCAACGAGCTCGGATGCCTAGTTACATCTCACGAACTCGGACTCAACTCAACGAGTTCGGACATTCGCATCCATAAGTGAACTCGGACTCAACTCAACGAGTTCGGATGCTCAACCATCCTAGTGACATGTCACTTGTATCCTAATCTATTCCTAAGGTTCAAACGGGATTATCCTCGAACACATATCCTTGCCGTCTTCCGTAGAATGCCGGAACCAATACTCGGTAACAATTATGTTTAACAAGTAATTCACATAATTTGCATTTTATTCGAAATTAACCACAAAGCATATATTTCATGATAAAAATCAGCATATCACATAATTGACATCAATGACTTAAAAATAACAATTATGCTACATTATTTACACATGAACTTACCTCGGTACCAAAATACAAAGATTTTGCAATTTAGTCCACAATCTTTTCTTTTCCTCGATTGGGGTCGTTTCCACGGCTTTCTTGATCTAAAATAACACATTTAGCTTATTTAATACTCACATTATCAAATTAATCCTTAATTCAAATTTTGGCAAAATTACAATTTTACCCCTAAACTTTTACATATTTACATTTTTGCCCCTAGGCTTGGGATTAAACTTTATTCCTTATTCTTATGTTTTACAACATGCTGATCACTTTTCCCTTCTATGGCAACATCAAATTCTCACTCTAACATGTACTTGTGACTATTAGGTATTTTTACCGATTAAGCCCTTTACTGCGTTTTGCTTAAAATCGAGTAGTGCAAGTTGTCTAACATAATTTAAAACCTCATATTCTATCATAAAACATCAAAATACACAAATTTCACCTATGGGTATTTTCCAAATATAAACCCTAGGTTAAATTATTGCTAACATAAGCTTAATCGAGCTACCGGGATCTCAAAAACATAAAAATCATTAAAAACGGGGCTTAGAATCACTTACTATGAAGCTTGAAAGTTGAAGAAACCCTAGCTATGGTGAGATAGAGCATTCGGCAGCAACTAAATGGGGAAGATGACTATTTTGTGTCATTTTTCCCATTTTATTTCATTAAATATCCAAATGACCAAAATGCCCTTAATACCTTTCTTTGAAAATTTTTATATACAAGCCCATTTTTGTCCAAAATTTTAGAAATTGGTCAAATTCTATTTAAGGCCTCCTAATTAATATTTCAAAGCAATTTCATACTAAAAACTTCTAGAATGCAAGTTTTACAACTTATTCGATTTAGTCCCTAACTTCAAATTAAGCATTTTATGCAGAGTTTCCTCACAAAATTTTCACACAATCATGCAATCATATCATAAACCTCAAAATAACTATAAAATAATTATTTCTATCTCGGATTTATGGTCACGAAACCACTATTCCGATTAGGCCCTAATTCGGGATATTACAACTCTCCCCCCCTTTAAGGATTTTAGTCCTCGAAAATCTTACCGGTAAACAGATGTGGGTATTGATTTCTCATAGTTTCTTCGGATTCCCATGTAGCTTCTTCTACTCCATGCCTTTGCCACAACACCTTCACAAGTGCAATCTTTTTATTCCTTAGTTGTTTGACCTCTCGAGCTAAAATCTTAATCGGTTCTTCTTCGTAGGTCATATCTGATTGTAGTTCAATTTCTGTCGGTGAAACTACATGTGAAGGATCCGAACGATACCGACGTAACATAGATCTGTGGAACACATCATGAATCTTTTCTAATTCGGTGGTAATGCTAGCCGATATACTCTGGGTCCAACTTTTTCAATTACTTCATACGACCCGATAAAACGCGGACTTAATTTGCCCTTCCGTCTAAATCTGAGAACTTTCTTCCACGGAGACACCTTGAAAAATACTTTATCACCAACTTGAAATTCAATGTCCTTTCGTTTTATATCTACATAAGATTTCTGCCTATCTGAAGCAACTTTCAAACAATCTCGAATTACCTTCACTTTTTCTTCAGTTTCTTTTATTAGATCAACTCCATTAATCTGATTTTCCTTGAGTTCAGTCCAATACAAAGGGGTTCGACATTTACAACCATACAATGCCTCATAAGGTGCCATTTTCAAGCTCGTCTGATAACTATTATTGTAAGCAAATTCTACCATCGGTAAATATTTTTCCCAACTTCCTTGAAATTCCAATACACAACATCTGAGCATATCTTCAAGAATCTGAATTACTCTCTCTGATTGTCCATCAGTTTGTGGATGAAAAGCGATCTTGAAATTTAACCATTACCTAACGCGTCTTGCAACTTTTGCCAAAACCGCGAGGTAAACCTTGGATCTCTATCTGAAATAATCGACAATGGTATTCCATGTAGTCTAACAATTTCTCTAATATACAATTCAGCCAACTTGTTAAGAGAATAATCCGTACGTACCGGGATAAAATGAGCCGACTTAGTTAATCTATCAACTATTACCCGGATGGCATCTTTCTTTCCGGAGTCAATGGCAAATCGATACAAAATCCATAGTAATCCGATCCCATTTCCATTCAGGAACCATAATAGGTGAAGTAATCCCGAAGGCACTTGGTGTTCAACTTTCACTGTTGACAAATTAAGAATTTGGACACAAACTCTGATATATCTCTTTTCATTCCATTCCACCAATACATTTTCTTCAAGTCATTATACATTTTCGTACTACGGATGAATTGAGAAACAACTACTATGTGCTTCTGTAGGATCTTTTGAATCAATTCCTCATTCTTGGTACACAAAATCGATCTTTAAACATTAAGCATCCATCGAACCGATTCTGAAATCTGACTCTGTATCAACTTCACACTGTTTTCTCTTGGCTTGCAAATCTTGATAATCTTTCTGAGCTTCAAAAATCTCTTGTAAAAACATCGGTTTTGCTCTTAACTCTGCTAAAATCGAACCATCATATGACATTTTTAACTGAGTGTTCATAATTCTCAAAGCAAACAACAACTTTCTACTTAAAGCATCAAGCAACCACATTCGCTTTTCCCGGATGATAATCAATAACAAGCTCGTAATCTTTCAATAACTCCAACCATCTTCATTTGTCTTAAATTCAAATCTTTTGTGACATCAAGTACTTAAGACTTTTATGGTCTGGTATATACCCGGCACTTTTCACCATACAAATAATGTCGCCAAATTTTCAAAGCAAACACCACCGCATGACCAATTCCAAATCGTGAGTAGGATAATTCCTCTCATGAGGTTTTAAGCGCCTCTCGAAGCATAAGCCACCACTTTTCCTTCTTGCATAAGCACACATCCCAAACCATTTAGAGAAGCATCACTATACACCACAAATTCTTTACGATTTAATTTGTACTAATATGGTGCCTCTGTTAATAACTTTTCAATTCTTCAAAGCTCTGTTGACATTCTTCCGTCCATTTAAATTTAACATCCTTTCGGAGTAGTCTAGTTATAGGAGCAGCAATTATAGAAAATCCATTTACAAACCGCCGATAATACCCAGCTAACCCCAAGAAACTTCTAACTTCAGTTACATTTTTCGGTGGTTTCCAATCAACAATGGCTGAAATTTTACTAGGATCAACCCGTATACCATCACCTGAAACAATATGACCCAAAAATCCAACTTCCCGGAGCCAAAATTCACTTTTACTAAACTTAGCATACAGCTGCTTATCTCTCAAAGTTTGTAAAACTATCCTCAAATGCTCAGCATGCTCTGTCTCATCTTTTGAATAAATTAAAATATCATCTATAAACACCACAACAAATTTGTCCAAGTATGGTGAAATATACGATTCATTAAATCCATAAACACAATGAGAGCATTTGTCAACCCGAATGGCATAACTAAAAATTCATAATGACCATACCTTGTTCTAAAAGCGATTTTAGGCACATCCGACTCTTTTACCATGATTGGTAATACCCAGATCTTAAGTCAATCTTTGAAAACCATGTCGCTCCTTTTAGCTGATCAAACAAATCATCAATTCTTGGCAACGGATACTTATTTTTGATTCTCACCTTGTTTAACTGCCGATAATCAACACACAACCCATAGAACCATCCTTCTTTTCACAAATAACACAGGAGCACCCCAAGGTGAAAAACTCGGTCTCACAAAGCCTTTATCAGCCAACTCTTGCAACTGCGACTTTAATTCTTTTAACTCTGTTGGTGCCATTCTATACGGAGCAATTGAGATTGGAGTTGTTCCTGGTATCAAATCAATACCAAATTCTACTTCCCTGACTGGAGGCAAACTCGGCAATTCTTCTGGAAATACGTTCACAAATTCACACACAACCAAGAGATCGATTCAACTTTCTTTTCAACTTCTTTTGGATTAATTACATACGCCAAATAAGCTTCATAACCCTTTCTCAAATATCTTTGAGCCGACATTGAAGAAATCACGCTAGATAATGCCTCTGATTTGTCTAATTCAACCCGCAGAATTTCACCACTTTCACACTTTAATTCTATAACCTTTTCTTTGCAATTTATTTTAGCATCATGCAATGTCAACCAATCCATACCCAAAATAACATCAAACTCATCAAACGGCAACAACATCAAGTCGACCGGAAAGTAATGATCCCGAATCATTAAAGGACATTTCTTACATACTTTATCAACAATCACACATTTGCCTAACGGATTCGACACTCTAATCATAAATTTTGTATTCTCAATAGATATATTCATACTAGACACCAGTTTCATGCACACATATGAATGAGTAGAACCGAGATCAATCAAAGCAATAACATTAGCATTATAGAGAGAAAATGTATCGGTAATCACATCAGGTGAGGAAGCATCTTCACGCGCTTTAATAGCATAAGTTCTAGCCGGAGCCCTTCCTTCAGGTCTAATTGGTGCATCCCTGGCTACATTCTTACTGCTTGTTTCGCTCCCAGCTTTTCTTGGATATCTTCCTCTCGAATCCGCCCCACTTGTTTTTGTATTCTGAAATTTTTCTTTTTCAGCTCTCTCTGGGCAGTCTCTAATAAAATGATCCGAAGAACTACATCGAAAACATTCATTTGCTCTGCACGGACCAAAATGATTTCTACCACACCGCTGGCACTCAGGTTTAACAAATCTCGAATTCCCTACACTGGCTGCCGAAGTAGTCTGGGACTTAGGACCCACATTTTGCTTCTTATAATTCCCATATGATTGCCCAGCTGAAGTTTGGGAATGAGGATTCATATTTCTTGATTTTCTAGGTTGCTGTGAGAATGAACAACTCATCGGTCTTTTCTTCCAATTTCTAGTCTCAGCCTCTACCTTTTTCTTTTCTTTAAGTAATTCTTCGGCCTTGCAAGCTCGATCAACCAATACTACCATTTCTTTTAATTCAAGAATTCCAACAAATACCTTGATATCTTCGTTGAGCCCATCTTCAAATCGTCGGCACATCTTGGCCTCTGTAGGAACGTACTCTCTGGCATATTTACTTAATCGAACAAACTCTCTTTCATATTTCAGAATCCGTCATATTACCTTGCTTCACTCAAGAAATTCTTTACGCTTCGATCAATAAATCTTTCACTAATATATTTCTTCGAAACTCTTCTTGAAAGAATTCCCAGGTTATTCTCTCTTTCGGTACCATCAAATCAAAGTCTTCCACCAATTATAAGTGAATCCCTCAACAAAGATATAGCGCATTTCAAACATTCTTGTGTGTACAAGATAATTCATCAAATACCCGGATAGAATTTTCAAGCCAAAACTCGCTTTCTCGGCATCATCATCAATATTTGCTTTAAATTCTTCTACCCCTTGCTTATGGATTCTATCAACCGGAGTTCTATGAAATTTCATCAGATCCATACATTGAGGCATCGGGGTACAGGTTGAGGAATTGGGGAGGTGGGGAGGTTGTACATTTGGGTTCGCATTTAACGAACTCGAGATACCATGCACTCATCATTTGGAGAAAGGCTTCCCGACCCCTTTCTCCTCCTCCCCGACCAATGTAGGAGGTGGATTTCAAGTCGGCTGCTGCTCCTTCACTGAGTGGGCGTTACATACTCTACTTCATCGCCACACTGGATCGGGATCCATTTACTAAAAAAATCATTTAAAAGGTCAAGTCGTCACACTATCACAATTTATACATATGGCATGTATAGCAAAATCCGTACATACAACACGTAGTCCGAGAACCGACTAAAACCTGCTCGATACCATTAAATGTAACGCTCCCACGCCCGATACCGTCGCCAGAGTCGAGTATGAGGTGTTACTAAACTTAATTTAACATTTTAAGAACTTTAGATTATTTGTTTCTACATTCACAGCTTTTTAGCTACTTGCATCATAGTCACAAGAAAAATCATATATTGAGTTACAAAACTCGAAATCAAGATCCGTAAATTTTTCCTGAATCTAGACTCATATACCTATCTACTAATTTTTTTCTAGAATTTTTGGTTGGGCCAATTAGTACAGTTTATTAGTTAAAGTTACCCCTGTTACAGGACTTGACTGAACTGACCTCTGTTTACTTCGAACCATATTTATCTCTGTAAAAAATTCATATGATTTTTAGGTTTGTTTCTCATGAAATTAGACTCAATAAGGATTCTGAGGATATAAAATAAACTACCTAATTATATCTGTACAATTTATGGTGAATTTATAAAGTTGAAATAGGGGATCCAGAAACTGCTCTGACCCTGTTTCACTAAAATTCAAATATCTTCTAACATATAATTCCTTTACCTGTTTCATTTGTTTTATGTGAAACTAGACATATTAAGCTTAAATTTTATATTTAATCCATCACCAAATTCAATTTATATGATTTTTAGTAAATTTTCAAACTCACATCAGTGTTGCTGCAATATTCTGTTTATGGCAAATTTCATCCCTTTTTATGAGTTTTCATGCACTAAGTATCTTAATAACTTTCCATAACATCAAACATAATCTAAACTAACCATTTCCATAACTTATCATTATCAAACATTTTCTCAACCATTCCATCACCATATCATAAGATCATTTACACAAAATAGGTATATTGCTATACATGCCATACTTAAATTTACAAGCCATTTTTACCGAAAAGTTCTTAGGATAGTGTGGTGATCCTTCGACCTATCCCGACTCCTGAGCTGGCTTGTCCAAAACTACAATGAGTAAGAAGGAGGGAGTAAGCATAAATGCTTAGTAAGTTCATATGCAAATAATAAGTAACATAACAAACAATCATACCAATCAACATTAGCATGCATCACCAAAACACATATCACATTTCTAATCATTTTTCATCATCTTATTACCTTATCGTGGTTGTATCAATACTCAACCCGAGGGTTAAATACATACTTGTACAGAATATCTATTTCTCATCGCTTACCAATACGTCTCTTTACATCTCGAGTATTCCTCCATTTGAGTAAAACTTTACCCGTTGAACACATCGGAATATAATTCGGATACATGGCAACTTTGCACATAAGTGCCACATATGTAGCCAAGCTACTATGTAACCCGCCCATAAGCGAACTCGGACTCAACTCAACGAGCTCGGGCGTTCACATCCATAAGTGAACTCGGACTCAACTCAATGAGCTCGGATGCCTAGTTACATCTCACGAACTCGGACTCAACTCAACAAGTTCGGACATTCGCATCCATAAGTGAACTTGGACTCAACTCAACGAGTTCGGATGCTCAACCATCCTAGTGACATGTCACTTGTATCCTAATCTATTCCTAAGGTTCAAACGGGATTATCCTCGAACACATATCCTTGCCGTCTTCCGTAGAATGCCGGAACCAATACTCGGTAACAATTATGTTTAACAAGTAATTCACATAATTTGCATTTTATTCGAAATTAACCACAAAGCATATATTTCATGATAAAAATCAGCATATCACATAATTGACATCAATGACTTAAAAATAACAATTATGCTACATTATTTACACATGAACTTACCTCGGTACCAAAATACAAAGATTTTGCAATTTAGTCCACAATCTTTTCTTTTCCTCGATTGGGGTCGTTTCCACGGCTTTCTTGATCTAAAATAACACATTTAGCTTATTTAATACTCACATTATCAAATTAATCCTTAATTCAAATTTTGGCAAAATTACAATTTTACCCCTAAACTTTTACATATTTACATTTTTGCCCCTAGGCTTGGGATTAAACTTTATTCCTTATTCTTATGTTTTACAACATGCTGATCACTTTTCCCTTCTATGGCAACATCAAATTCTCACTCTAACATGTACTTGTGACTATTAGGTATTTTTACCGATTAAGCCCTTTTACTCGTTTTTGCTTAAAATCGAGTAGTGCAAGTTGTCTAACATAATTTAAAACCTCATATTCTATCATAAAACATCAAAATACACAAATTTCACCTATGGGTATTTTCCAAATATAAACCCTAGGTTAAATTATTGCTAACATAAGCTTAATCGAGCAGGGATCTCAAAAACATAAAAATCATTAAAAACGGGGCTTAGAATCACTTACTATGAAGCTTGAAAGTAGAAGAAACCCTAGCTATGGTGAGATAGAGCATTCGGCAGCAACTAAATGGGGAAGATGACTATTTTGTGTCATTTTTCCCATTTTATTTCATTAAATATCCAAATGACCAAAATGCCCTTAATACCTTTCTTTGAAAATTTTTATATACAAGCCCATTTTTGTCCAAAATTTTAGAAATTGGTCAAATTCTATTTAAGGCCTCCTAATTAATATTTCAAAGCAATTTCATACTAAAAACTTCTAGAATGCAAGTTTTACAACTTATTCGATTTAGTCCCTAACTTCAAATTAAGCATTTTATGCAGAGTTTCCTCACAAAATTTTCACACAATCATGCAATCATATCATAAACCTCAAAATAACTATAAAATAATTATTTCTATCTCGGATTTATGGTCACGAAACCACTATTCCGATTAGGCCCTAATTCGGGATATTACAACTCTCCCCCCTTTAAGGATTTTCGTCCTCGAAAATCTTACCGGTAAACAGATGTGGGTATTGATTTCTCATAGTTTCTTCGGATTCCCATGTAGCTTCTTCTACTCCATGCCTTTGCCACAACACCTTCACAAGTGCAATCTTTTTATTCCTTAGTTGTTTGACCTCTCGAGCTAAAATCTTAATCGGTTCTTCTTCGTAGGTCATATCTGATTGTAGTTCAATTTCTGTCGGTGAAACTACATGTGAAGGATCCGAACGATACCGACGTAACATAGATCTGTGGAACACATCATGAATCTTTTCTAATTCAGGTGGTAATGCTAGCCGATATGCTACCGGTCCAACTTTTTCAATTACTTCATACGACCCGATAAAACGCGGACTTAATTTGCCCTTCCGTCCAAATCTGAGAACTTTCTTCCACGGAGACACCTTGAAAAATACTTTATCACCAACTTGAAATTCAATGTCCTTTCGTTTTATATCTGCATAAGATTTCTGCCTATCTGAAGCAACTTTCAAACAATCTCAAATTACCTTCACTTTTTCTTCAGTTTCTTTTATTAGATCAACTCCATAAATCTGATTTTCCTTGAGTTCAGTCCAATACAAAGGGGTTCGACATTTACAACCATACAATGCCTCATAAGGTGCCATTTTCAAGCTCGTCTGATAACTATTATTGTAAGCAAATTCTACCATCGGTAAATATTTTTCCCAACTTCCTTGAAATTCCAATACACAACATCTGAGCATATCTTCAAGAATCTGAATTACTCTCTCGATTGTCCATCGGTTTGTGGATGAAAAGCGAAGATGAAATTTAACTTCGTACCTAACGCGTCTTGCAACTTTTGCCAAAACCGCGAGGTAAACCTTGGATCTCTATCTGAAATAATCGACAATGGTATTCCATGTAGTCTAACAATTTCTCTAATATACAATTCAGCCAACTTGTTAAGAGAATAATCCGTGACGCATCTTAGGGATAAAATGAGCCGACTTAGTTAATCTATCAACTATTACCCGGATGGCATCTTTCTTTCCCGAGTCAATGGCAATCCTGATACAAAATCCATAGTAATCCGATCCCATTTCCATTCAGGAACCATAATAGGCTGAAGTAATCCCGAAGGCACTTGGTGTTCAACTTTCACCTGTTGACAAATTAAGAATTTGGACACAAACTCTGATATATCTCTTTTCATTCCATTCCACCAATACATTTTCTTCAAGTCATTATACATTTTCGTACTACCTGGATGAATTGAGAAACAACTACTATGTGCTTCCTGTAGGATCTTTTGAATCAATTCCTCATTCTTCGGTACACAAATCTGATCTTTAAACATTAAGCATCCATCAGAACCGATTCTGAAATCTGACTCTGTATCAACTTCACACTGTTTTCTCTTGGCTTGCAAATCTTGATAATCTTTCTGAGCTTCAAAAATCTCTTGTAAAAACATCGGTTTTGCTCTTAACTCTGCTAAAATCGAACCATCATATGACATTTTTAACTGAGTGTTCATAATTCTCAAAGCAAACAACAACTTTCTACTTAAAGCATCAGCAACCACATTCGCTTTTCCCGGATGATAATCAATAACAAGCTCGTAATCTTTCAATAACTCCAACCATCTTCATTTGTCTTAAATTCAAATCTTTTGTGACATCAAGTACTTAAGACTTTTATGGTCTGTGGTATACCCGGCACTTTTCACCATACAAATAATGTCGCCAAATTTTCAAAGCAAACACCACCGCATGACCAATTCCAAATCGTGAGTAGGATAATTCCTCTCATGAGGTTTTAACTGCCTCGAAGCATAAGCCACCACTTTTCCTTCTTGCATAAGCACACATCCCAAACCATTTAGAGAAGCATCACTATACACCACAAATTCTTTACCCGATTTGGGCTGTACTAAACATGGTGCCTCTGTTAATAACTTTTTCAATTCTTCAAAGCTCTGTTGACATTCTTCCGTCCATTTAAATTTAACATCCTTTCTGAGTAGTCTAGTTATAGGAGCAGCAATTATAGAAAATCCATTTACAAACCGCCGATAATACCCAGCTATTTAACCCAAGAAACTTCTAACTTGATTTACATTTTTGGTGGTTTCCAATCAACAATGGCTGAAATTTTACTAGGATCAACCCGTATACCATCACCGAAACAATATGACCCAAAAATCCAACTTCCGAGCCAAAATTCACTTTTACTAAACTTAGCATACTGTTTGCTTATCTCTCAAAGTTTGTAAAACTATCCTCAAATGCTCAAGATGCTCTGTCTCATCTTTTGAATAAATTAAAATATCATCTATAAACACCACAACAAATTTGTCCAAGTATGGTGAAATATACGATTCATTAAATCCATAAACACAATAGAGCATTTGTCAACCCGAATGGCATAACTAAAAATTCATAATGACCATACCTTGTTCTAAAAGCAGTTTTAGGCACATCCGACTCTTTTACCCGCAGTTGGTAATACCCAGATCTTAAGTCAATCTTTGAAAACCATGTCGCTCCTTTTAGCTGATCAAACAAATCATCAATTCTTGGCAACGGATACTTATTTTTGATTCTCACCTTGTTTAACTGCCGATAATCAACACACAACCCATAGAACCATCCTTCTTTTTCACAAATAACACGGGAGCACCCCAAGGTGAAAAACTCGGTCTCACAAAGCCTTTATCAGTCAACTCTTGCAACTGCGACTTTAATTCTTTTAACTCTGTTGGTGCCATTCTATACGGAGCAATTGAGATTGGAGTTGTTCCTGGTATCAAATCAATACCAAATTCTACTTCCCTGACTGGAGGCAAACTCGGCAATTCTTCTGGAAATACGTTCACAAATTCACACACAACCGGCACTGATTCAACTTTCTTTTCAACTTCTTTTGGATTAATTACATACGCCAAATAAGCTTCATAACCCTTTCT
This sequence comes from Gossypium longicalyx, assembly GCA_025698465.1. Lineage (NCBI taxonomy): Eukaryota > Viridiplantae > Streptophyta > Magnoliopsida > Malvales > Malvaceae > Gossypium > Gossypium longicalyx. Next base: position 54,442,891 of record CM046995.1, read on the forward strand.
CAAATATCTTTGAGCCGACATTGAAGAAATCACGCTAGATAATGCCTCTGATTTGTCTAATTCAACCCGCAGAATTTCACCACTTTCACACTTTAATTCTATAACCTTTTCTTTGCAATTTATTTTAGCATCATGCAATGTCAACCAATCCATACCCAAAATAACATCAAACTCATCAAACGGCAACAACATCAAGTCGACCGGAAAGTAATGATCCCGAATCATTAAAGGACATTTCTTACATACTTTATCAACAATCACACATTTGCCTAACGGATTCGACACTCTAATCATAAATTTTGTATTCTCAATAGATATATTCATACTAGACACCAGTTTCATGCACACATATGAATGAGTAGAACCGAGATCAATCAAAGCAATAACATTAGCATTATAGAGAGAAAATGTATCGGTAATCACATCAGGTGAGGAAGCATCTTCACGCGCTTTAATAGCATAAGTTCTAGCCGGAGCCCTTCCTTCAGGTCTAATTGGTGCATCCCTGGCTACATTCTTACTGCTTGTTTCGCTCCCAGCTTTTCTTGGATATCTTCCTCTCGAATCCGCCCCACTTGTTTTTGTATTCTGAAATTTTTCTTTTTCAGCTCTCTCTGGGCAGTCTCTAATAAAATGATCCGAAGAACTACATCGAAAACATTCATTTGCTCTGCACGGACCAAAATGATTTCTACCACACCGCTGGCACTCAGGTTTAACAAATCTCGAATTCCCTACATCGGTGCCAAGTAGTCTGGGACTTAGGACCCACATTTTGCTTCTTATAATTCCCATATGATTGCCCAGCTGAAGTTTGGGAATGAGGATTCATATTTCTTGATTTTCTAGGTTGCTGTGAGAATGAACAACTCATCGGTCTTTTCTTCCAATTTCTAGTCTCACCTCTACCTTTTCTTTTCTTTAAGTAATTCTTGACCTTGCAAGCTCGATCAACCAATACTACCATTTCTTTTAATTCAAGAATTCCAACAAATACCTTGATATCTTCGTTGAGCCCATCTTCAAATCGTCGGCACATCTTGGCTCTCAGAGGAACGCGTACTCTGCGGCATATTTACTTAATCGAACAAACTCTCTTTCATATTCTCAGAATCATTATATTACCTTGCTTCACTCAAGAAATTCTTTACGCTTCGATCAATAAATCTTTCACTAATATATTTCTTCCGAAACTCTTCTTGAAAGAATTCCTGTGTTATTCTCTCTTTGGTGCACTCATGAAATCAAAGTCTTCCACCAATTATAAGCTGAATCCTCAACAAAGATATAGCGCATTTCAAACATTCTTCAGTGTACAAGATAATTCATCAAATACCCGGATAGAATTTTCAAGCCAAAACTCGCTTTCGGCATCATCATCAATATTTGCTTTAAATTCTTGACCCCTTGCTTGCATGGATTCTATCAACTGGAGTTCTATGAAATTTCATCGAGATCCATACCTTGAGGCATCGGAGTACAGGTTGAGGAATTGGGGAGGTGGGGGTGGTTGTACATTTGGGTTCGCATCTGAACGAACTCAGTATACCATGCACTCATCATTTGGAGAAAGGCTTCCCGACCCCTTTCTCCTCCTCCCTGACCAACAGTAGGAGGTGGATTTCAAGTCGGCGCTGCTCCTTCAGCTGGAGCTGGCGCGTTACTCTCTACTTCATCTGCCACAGCTGGATCGGGATCCATTTACTATAAAAAAATCATTTAAAAAGGTCAGAAGTCGTCACACTATCACAATTTATACATATGGCATGTATAGCAAAATCCGTACATACAACACGTAGTCCGAGAACCGACTAAACCTGCTCTGATACCATTAAATGTAACGCTCCCACGCCCGATACCGTCGCCAGAGTCGAGTATGAGGTGTTACTAAACTTAATTTAACATTTTAAGAACTTTAGATTATTTGTTTCTACATTCACAGCTTTTTAGCTACTTGCATCATAGTCACAAGAAAAATCATATATTGAGTTACAAAACTCGAAATCAAGATCCGTAAATTTTTCCTGAATCTAGACTCATATACCTATCTACTAATTTTTTTCTAGAATTTTTGGTTGGGCCAATTAGTACAGTTTATTAGTTAAAGTTACCCCTGTTACAGGACTTGACTGAACTGACCTCTGTTTACTTCGAACCATATTTATCTCTGTAAAAAATTCATATGATTTTTAGGTTTGTTTCTCATGAAATTAGACTCAATAAGGATTCTGAGGATATAAAATAAACTACCTAATTATATCTGTACAATTTATGGTGAATTTATAAAGTTGAAACAGGGGATCCAGAAACTGCTCTGACCCTGTTTCACTAAAATTCAAATATCTTCTAACATATAATTCCTTTACCTGTTTCATTTGTTTTATGTGAAACTAGACATATTAAGCTTAAATTTTATATTTAATCCATCACCAAATTCAATTTATATGATTTTTAGTAAATTTTCAAACTCACATCAGTGTTGCTGCAATATTCTGTTTATGGCAAATTTCATCCCTTTTTATGAGTTTTCATGCACTAAGTATCTTAATAACTTTCCATAACATCAAACATAATCTAAACTAACCATTTCCATAACTTATCATTATCAAACATTTTCTCAACCATTCCATCACCATATCATAAGATCATTTACACAAAATAGGTATATTGCTATACATGCCATACTTAAATTTACAAGCCATTTACCGAAAAGTTCTTAGGATAGTGTGGACTGATCCTTCGACCTATCCCGACTCCTGAGCTGGCTTGTCCAAAACTACAATGAGTAAGAAGGAGGGAGTAAGCATAAATGCTTAGTAAGTTCATATGCAAATAATAAGTAACATAACAAACAATCATACCAATCAACATTAGCATGCATCACCAAAACACATATCACATTTCTAATCATTTTTCATCATCTTATTACCTTATCGTGGTTGTATCAATACTCAACCCGAGGGTTAAATACATACTTGTACAGAATATCTATTTCTCATCGCTTACCAATACGTCTCTTTACATCTCGAGTATTCCTCCATTTGAGTAAAACTTTACCCGTTGAACACATCGGAATATAATTTGGATACATGGCAACTTTGCACATAAGTGCCACATATGTAGCCAAGCTACTATGTAACCCGCCCATAAGCGAACTCGGACTCAACTCAACGAGCTCGGGCGTTCGCATCCATAAGTGAACTCGGACTCAACTCAATGAGCTCGGATGCCTAGTTACATCTCACGAACTCGGACTCAACTCAACAAGTTCGGACATTCGCATCCATAAGTGAACTTGGACTCAACTCAACGAGTTCGGATGCTCAACCATCCTAGTGACATGTCACTTGTATCCTAATCTATTCCTAAGGTTCAAACGGGATTATCCTCGAACACATATCCTGCTTTGTCTTCCGTAGAATGCCTGGAACCAATACTCATTAACAATTATGTTTAACAAGTAATTCACATAATTTGCATTTTATTCGAAATTAACCACAAAGCATATATTTCATGATAAAAATCAGCATATCACATAATTGACATCAATGACTTAAAAATAACAATTATGCTACATTATTTACACATGAACTTACCTTGGTACCAAAATACAAAGATTTTGCAATTTAGTCCATAATCTTTTCTTTTCCTCGATTGGGGTCGTTTCCACGTCTTTCTTGATCTAAAATAACACATTTAGCTTATTTAATACTCACATTATCAAATTAATCCTTAATTCAAATTTTGGCAAAATTACAATTTTACCCCTAAACTTTTACATATTTACATTTTTGCCCCTAGGCTTGGGATTAAACTTTATTCCTTATTCTTATGTTTTACAACATGCTGATCACTTTTCCCTTCTATGGCAACATCAAATTCTCACTCTAACATGTACTTGTGACTATTAGGTATTTTTACCGATTAAGCCCTTTTACTCGTTTTTGCTTAAAATCGAGTAGTGCAAGTTGTCTAACATAATTTAAAACCTCATATTCTATCATAAAACATCAAAATACACAAATTTCACCTATGGGTATTTTTCCAAATATAAACCCTAGGTTAAATTATTGCTAACATAAGCTTAATCGAGCTCTTTGGGATCTCAAAACGTGAAAATCATTAAAAGCGGGGCTTAGAATCACTTACTATGAAGCTTGAAAGTTGAAGAAACCCTAGCTATGGTGAGATAGAGCATTCGGCAGCAACTAAATGGGGAAGATGACTATTTTGTGTCATTTTTCCCATTTTATTTCATTAAATATCCAAATGACCAAAATGCCCTTAATACCTTTCTTTGACAATTTTTATATACAAGCCCATTTTTGTCCAAAATTTAGAAATTGGTCAAATTTCTATTTAAGTCCTCCTAATTAATATTTCAAAGCAATTTCATACTAAAAACTTCTAGAATGCAAGTTTTACAACTTATTCGATTTAGTCCCTAACTTCAAATTAAGCATTTTATGCATAGAGTTTCCTCACAAAATTTTCACACAATCATGCAATCATATCATAAACGTCAAAATAACTATAAAATAATTATTTCTATCTCGGATTTGTGGTCACGAAACCACTATTCCGATTAGGCCCTAATTCGGGATATTACATGGTATTTTGAAATTCATATTTTGAATTATGGCATGCATAAAGGACTTGGTTATTTTGTTATATGTCATAACTAATTTGGCCTAAAATGTTGGCCTTTAATATTTGACAACTCATTTTGTATAAGGCCATCGATGTTAGCTAATATGAGTTAAGTTATATGTTATGATGATGCATTTTGTTGTTGGTTGAATGAGTGTGTAATGACAGTATGGAAACTATGGCATGTGAATGGTTGTGTGAAGGACATGGCCTTGGACACGGGTGTATACCCCTATTTTCAAGAAATTTTCCAATGTTTTCCAAAGTTCTCGGTTTAGTCCCGGGCCGCTTCCATAGTATGTTTTGGGCCTTGTAGATCCATATCAGGGATTTAGTGATGAAAATTGAAAAGTTTAATTTGGATGTAAAAATTATGTCTCAGTTTTGTTCGATTGCATGTGTATGTTTCGGTAATGCCTCGTACCCTATTCCGGCATCGAACACGGGTAAAGGATGTTACATTGATGGTGAATCTTGGTGGCTTGGGCGATAGCACATAAGGGAAGAAAAAAAGAAAATTGAAGGGAAAAGAGGAAATGAAGAGGGTGAACGGCTAGGGTAGGAAGAATTGAGTTAAAGGCTAAAAAATACAAGAATTTTTTTTACTTATACCTAGGGTTCAAGGCTTGGGCGACAAAAATAAGAAGGAGGAATTTGAGCAAAAATTAAGCTATTTTACAAGGGTAGGGAATTGAACTTGGGACCTCAATTAAATTTCCATGCTTCCTCATTTTTCTTTTAACCACTAGGCTAATTACTCATCTTTGACATAACCTTACAATATTTATTTTCAAAACAAGGCGTGTCACATACTATGGTTTGATGCAAAATTTGCAAAATAATAAAAATGGTGCAAGAGAAGAGATTTGAACTTGGGTTTCAATGATAGTTCCACTAACACTTAACCAAGATACTGGTTAACTCATTTATTTCTTATAAACGCACAGTTAATTTCAAAAATTAAGGCATGACCATTCTCTCTCGATTTACAAACCCAATTCTACTAACCCTCGATTTTTGGGATGTGACAAAGTTGAAATCTACCTGACTTAAATTCAGAGGGCCAACAACCACTTGTGTATGAAGAACCAAGTTACACCTTAGCTTGAATAGGGCCTCAGTCAAGTTTTTCCTGGTGTTTTCTTGATATTTTCTTAGAGCTTTCTCATTGGACTGGCATAGACCATCCAACTCAGCCTTGTGGCATTGCTCCTAAGCCCTAAGTTGCTCTTTTAGAGAGAATTCTCTCTCTTTTAGTGATATGATCTCCCCTTCTAGCTGAGTGCAATTAGTCTACGTATTTTTGTACTTAGCCTTCTAGGCTATGACACAGGAGTCGAGTTGCTCGATCTTGTTCTTGTAAATTTGACTAGATCGGCGTAGCTCGACTACAATTTATTCATCAACTTTTACAGATTTCTCCATACTCATTATTTTAGCACGATATTGATTACTAGTTTTTTGGAGGAGCCAAATCCAAAGCCCATACTCCACCAATAGGGCTTGTGAGGACTTTGCCATGAATGAAAGAGGAGATAAGTATAGATTAGAAGAGAGTTAAGAGCGAAGAGATTCTTTCATCTTATGTGGAACCATGTTGTTCTATTGCTTGAATATAGAGCTTAGAGAGATAGAAGATAACCCTGACTTTAACAGATCACGCCAGGGGAATAATTCTTTAGCTTAGTTAGAGGAAACGTTAGGAGGTTGGGAACTGGATGGAACTACTGGCTGTTCTGGACTTATTGTTGGGATCCCAACCATAAAGGGATCAGTGGTGTGAATGGGGGAATTTGCAGATTGGGTGGACTCTGCTGGCAGTGCAGGTACCTCAAGTAGGGTTGGAATTGGTGAAGTTTGAGTTACTTCTTGGGCGAGCCCTTTCCTAAGTCTATGTTGTGTTAATTGAGGGCACTCACTTTCCACTATCTTTTGAGTGCTTTCCTCCACCCTAGGCCTCTTTTGAGTTTTTATTGTTGTATTTTCTTGGGTGGAGCAGAAGCATCAGCCCTTTCTTTAGCAGGGGCTTCATCCAAAATAGTCGTAATATCCATGTTTTGTGCTGAATTTGAGGAAGACCCTGCACCATCAACATGAGAATTAGCCCAACTTGAAGATGAAGAAGAAACAATACTGGGTGGTGTAATTTTCCAGTTTCATGGACGAAGTCCACAAAGGTCATAGAACTAGAAGATATGTTCCCTTATATGCCGTGTTAAAACCTTTGCCAAATCACTATTTGCATTGTGAAGCCAAGCCACTGAAGCAGAAGACACATTGTAATCATGAAACCAATTTATGGGGTCATTTACCGGTAGGTTGCCTAAACCTCAAAAAATAAATCCTGCTTGAAAAGAAAGAAAAATATCAAACTTTTGTAGAGCGGTGAGCAAGGTCGAATCCACAGGAAGTGGGATTAGACTAATTCCTAGAAAATAAATGAGAAAATAAAGTTGAGGGGGATTTTATAATTCAACCTAGAATAAAAACTAATAACAAATAATGAAATCAAAACAGTAAGATTTAGGAAAATTCAAGGTTTGATAAGTATCCAACCAAGGGAAATCAAAATTTTTAATTCACGAATTGATCAATAACTTTGCAAATAATTTTCTAAACTTTGTGAATAAATTGGTTATAGCTACTTGAGATGCTTTAATAGCCTAATCTCTCCTTAGTTTCTTCGTAATCAAAGTGACACTTGAATGATTACTTCTCTTATTGATAAACAGTCTCGTGGAGATGCTCCTAGGATTTAACTTACCAACAACCTTATGATTTAACGGGACCCAATTCTAGCCAACCATCTCACACCAGCGTGGATAATTTAAACTAGATTTTATACATTCAAAACCTAAGATATTCACCAGATTAAAATCTTTCCACAATTATGGATGAGAAGATCCTCATTGGTAGTATATTAAATTGACAAATTAAAGAGTGGCCAATTCATTCAATTCACAAATCAATAATAATATGAAGAACAAATATGTACAAATATTCAAGGATCTAAACACATGCATAACAATAATCTCACAATTCAATGAATAAAAACCCTTGATAAAACCCTTGACTAGAACGAAGAAATTAACAATCTATAAAAATAAAAAGAATAGTAGAAGAAAACGTGGAAGTCTTGTACATCCTTTCTTCATGCCTAAAGCCTTTTTAAATACCCTTCAAGGTATTCTAAAAAAGAGTTCAAAATAAAAAATTAATTTAAAATATCCCAGAAAATCTTAATCAATTCCTTAATATCCCATAAGATATTCTAATCAATCCCTAAAAATAGGACTTTGAAGAATCCATTCTTATCTCCAAAAAGACGAAGGTTTGTTGAAAAACTATAGAAAATTTGTGCATCTTTGTTTCTCTGAGCATAAGCCGTGAGCACACCTTATTTTCTGACTTTTTCTGTCCATCTTCTTAGTCCATGAAATACCCAAACTTTATTTTGTCAACAAAACCTCCATATGGCTTCTAGATGATTCCAGCTCTCTCTTTTTACCTTAAAAAAATACAAAATTCAACCAAAAGATGAGTTTACAAGCATATTAGGTCATTAAAACTCATGGGAAACTTCTCAAAATATAAGTAAAATTACATTCTAACAAATTCTTCCACATTTAAACAATGCTTGTCCTCAAGCATGGAACAGTTCAAAGTCTCAAGTCTTAATAGTCAAGTCAAAAATGAAAACAAGAAACAAGGCGTTCATAAAAGATGTCCATAAAAACCAACATAAATGAACCATCATCTCATAAATTTTTTGAAATCAAAATGAAATAAGATTTGAAACACTCACCATGGTTTACCTCATTAACACTCAAAGTGTTTATGGTATTGTCAACCCTCGAGTCATAACATAAAAAATTTTCTACCATAGGCTTGCAAATATATCACATCTCCACCACTAGGGTTAAAATCAGATGCAAAGTTCAAAGGGTATTTTTTAGGTTGTAATGGGGCTTGGGTCAAGGTATGAAAAGAAGATACTTTTTGGGCTTATTAATCAAAGAAATACATATACTTTTTACCTGAAACTTGACGTTATTTTTTGACTCAAATAATAAGGAAGTGACTAATAGGAGAGACAACTAATTAACTCAAGGATCTCATCATGAGATACATATATCTTTTTTTTGTATGTGTGAGAAAGTAGAGAAGGATCTTAGGATATTTGTAGCAATTACTATTCATTCTCTTTCTCTCTCTCTTAATTTTTTAAAGGGTAGTTTAAATTTAATGTAAATCCTTTGATCTGGGTAGGAACATAGGAAATCAACAAAACATGGCCAAATTGGCTTATAATGCGTCTAATTTTCCAAAGAATGGCTAAAGCTCAAATTGTCTTCTATTGGTCAACACCAAGGTTGGCTTTAGGCTCAAAATGGTTATTCCTAAATGCCCTTTTCATTTCAATACAGTCCAAATTCCAAGATGTGGTCTCAATATGAATAACAATGCAAGTTCTAGAAGCATTTAATTATGTTTGACAATCACTCAATGAAAAAAATGAAGCATATAATGATGCATGCTTATTGGCTCAAATAACTCGCAGAAAGGGTTAAAATTTGTATTAAATCTTACATCACTTCTTATTCAATTAATCAATAATATTCACCGGTTAGTAGAAAAAAACTCAACCATTCCCAAACTCGAATCCTATCATTTTCTCAATTTGACTAAGAGGATAGATATGATCAACTAAGTGAGAACCAAAGCAAACTTTTTGGATTTTTTTAAACTTCAGGTCAACAGAGAAAGTAACATGAAACATATTAGAAGCAAATAAAAAGAAAACCAAAGCCTATTCCTAAATGCACAATCAAAGACTCTCCCAGACTCAGATCATACATTGTCCCTAATGTAAAAAAAATGACGCACATAGACCACGTAGTTATAAGAGATAAGGAAAAAAAAAGCTCATTTGAGGTCCATGAGCATTGATTCACAATTATGTCAAGGTGTTGGCGAGAATGGTGGTTTGAAGCCCATATATACGTAAGAGGAAAGTTGATTGGCCTCCATTAACTTTATTTTACACTCTATCTGGTCAAGTCATTGATTGATGTGGTTTGTTCTGGATGTGGAGTCATGTTCTGTATAGACTGGCTGGATATGTGCATCATTGATCTGGGCACGATTGCATTGTTGGTAAATGTATCCCTCATTTTAAAACACATAGTTGCCTTTCTCGTCAGTGTGAATTAATCCCATTACCTGCGAACAATGAATATCTGAAGATTCCCTTTGACGAGCTAGATGTAGCTGGTGGTTAGAGGGTACTAAACCTGCTTTGATTGCAATATGAAAAATGTAAGAACTAAGAATCAAAGGCTTATTTTTATTAGTTATAACACTAGAAAACTCCGATGATAACCAAAAACCCAAATTAACTTTCCTCTTTTCAACCATACACCATAAGAAGAAGAACTCTGCTTTGTAAGAGTACACTGGCATAATTAACTTGCAAGTAGTATGAGTAAGCTAAAAATCAGTGTATGTACTTAATTCTTAGATCTATGAGTGCATAGTCCTTTGATTTGCTCAAATTAAAAGCCATTTTAGTTGTCGACCATTCACTGTATAAGGAAATGGGCTCAAAATTTGCGCTATAGTCATAGAAACTCATCAAATAATTATTAGATTGCACATAATCCTCGTAACTACCTTTATCGACAAATTAAACACTGTGAGGGACAAGTTAAAATGTTTACCCATCAAATTAAATTTAACCATATTTGGTGTTTGAATGTTGACATTATCATCAGACATCAAGAACTAAAAAGTGGTGTAAAATTTCCACACCAATTCAATATATATGGAGCATGTAATATTAGTGTAGTTGACTGCCTCCGGATGTACTAATGTCCAAAGTGTCAATACTGCAACAAAAAGTATAAGAATGAGGCGGTCTCTATAAGTATACGGGTCAGGCTGTAATATATATTTTTACAACGAAGTACTCCGAGGATTGTGCCTAATGGAAGCGAGTACTAAATTATATTTAACCTAAATGAAAATAGATCTAATTGGTACTTTAAATAAATTATATTACGATGAACATAAAAATAGAGAAGTTAGATTTTATAAGAAAATAAATAAAAGAACATAAAAATATGAACTTCGAAAAAGTAAGTTCTTGTAACACCTCTTACCCGTATTCGGCGCTGAAACTAGGTACAAGGTATTACCGGACTTATACACGAGCAATCATACAAAACCAAGATGTAAATTTTCCATCCAAAATTAAAACTTTTCATATTCATTCATGTCGTCCCTAAAATGAACCTACGAGGCCCAAAACATGCATTGGAAGCGACTCGGGACTAAACCGAGAACTTTAGAAAATTTAACAACACTTAGAAATTTTTTCACTAAACATGGGTCACACGCCCTTGTGGCATGGGACACGCCCATATGGGCAGGCCGTGTGGTCACACACGCCCGTGTGGGTAGGCCATGTGGTCACAGACTCCCGTGTCCCTAACCTATGTAACTCTCCGTTTGTCACCCAAGAACAAATTGAAGACACACGGCCAAGTCACACATCCGTGTGCTAGACCGTGTGTTCGATTTAATAATTTTGATTTTTCATAAAATAGGTGCAGACTTCACATGCCCAATACACACGCTCGTGCTTGAGGCTGTGTCATCCACACAGCTGAGACACACGCCCATGTTTCTGCCCGTGGGCTCAATTCTTAGCATTCTATTTTGCAACAATTGAAGAGCAGGGAACACACGGCCTACACACATGCCCGTGTGTCTATCCGTGTAGACAAAAATAAGGCTATTTACCAAGCCATTTTGTCACCCTTCCATGCACATACCTACACAACAACATACAACACCAATCCAAGCACATACATATAACCAAATTAGCCATAACCAAGACATCAGCTCCTCATTCACATTTTAACATTTATCATACACAAACTTTACACACATATCAATTCAAAACATGCAATTTCCCACATCCATGAAAAGCATCATCATATATATATACTTATACCAAAATTAGCCAATTTCAAATGGCCATTTACAAGACGAATTACTAACCAATATAGGCCAACACATTAGGCCAATTCAATTATGACACATAACAAAATGACCAAGTCCCTATACATGCCATAACTCAAAATGTTGAATTCATTGGTACCCAAAATAATAAGTTGATAGTGTGAGTGGATCTCCGACAATCTCCGATCCCTGAGCTAGCTTGATGACACTATAAAACAATGGAAAAGAAAGGGGAGTAAGCTATATAGCTTAGTAAGTTCCTATGCAAATAATAAGCATCATGTCCAAACATTTAACATACAATTAACTTGATGATAATTGACAAAAATATTATTAAGATCTTATCATCATAACTTACTCAATCGTAACCTTACCGAGAGTTCATCACATAACGAGCTCATTATGTATGAGTTTTACATACATAATTGCATCATCTCGAATTGGATTTACACACAATTCATCTTTGACATACTCGTTAAATTACCCGTTGAATTTTCTACTGAACCACTTGGAATACTAAAGGATACTCGAGAATCTCGTACACACAGTACCATACCAATGCCATATACCAGATATGGTTTTACATGTAATCTCATATCGATGCCAATAGCCCAACTGTGGTCTTAGACGAAGTCTCATATCAATGCCATATCCCAGATATGGTCTTACACGTAATCTTAGTAACCCTCATGTCATGACATTTGTATCCAATCTATTCCTAAGGTTCAATCGAGATTTCACACTTGTCAAAACTTTGTTGAATACGTCCAAGGGTAAATCACAATTCATACAATAATAAATCATTTAAAACATAATTAAAACAATGCATTATTTACATACGAACTTACCTTGGGACAAAAATAGTAAAAATAGGACCTAATCGTCAAACATTTTGTTTTTCCTCCGATCTAGGTTCGAACCTCGTTTCTATTGATCTATAATAAAAAAATTAACTCATTTAATATGCACATTGTTCAATTCAGCCAAAAAGTTACACTAAGCAAAAAATATATTTTTGCCCCTAAACTTTGACATTTTTACACTTTAGTCCCTAGGCTCGAAAAATGATTTTCATCAAATTTCTTCATTACCCAAGCCTAGCTGAATCTTTATTGTACTCATACCAGCCCACATTTTTCATTCAATTACACTTTTACTACTTATTTTATAACTTTTACAAATAGATCCTTTTAGGCATTTTCATCGAAAATCACTTAGCAAAAGTCGTTTATCAAAGATCAAACTTGCATAATATATTATTAAACATCAAAATACACACATGTCTAACATGGTTCAAACCCTAGACCTTAATCATTTCTCAAATTAGTGGTAGAAATAGGTAGATCGAGTGTAACGACTTCAAAAATGTAAAAAACATTAAAAACGAGACAAAAGCACACTTACAATCAAGCTTGAAAAGTGGAAAAACCCTAGCTATGTCTTCTCCCTTCAAGTTTCAGCCAAGCAAGAAGAAGATGGACTAAATTTTGCTTTTATTTTACTTATTTTGTCTTTAATTGCCAAATAACCAAAATGCACTTTTTATAAAACATGAAATTTCTCTTACCTTATGTCCATTTTTGTCTACTAACTTAACAAATGGTCTAATTACCATATAAGGACCTTCAATTTAAAAATTCATAACAATTAGACACATCTAGCATGTAGAACTCAACATTTTCACTTTTTATAATTTAGTCCTTTTTGCTAAATTGAGTGCTTAAATGTCAAAATTTTCAAACGAAATTTTCACGAAATCATTCCATAAAATTGTAAACCATAAAAATGTAATGGAAAGAAGCTTTTCTACGTTAGATTTGTGGTCTCAAAACCACTGTTCCGACTTGGCCCAAAATCGGGTTGTTACAGTTCTAAACTCAACCAAATCTAAGTATGGGTGATTAGCTTGCTTCGGTGATCATAACTAATTCCTATTTTGGGTTTCTACTTCAATCAACTAGTCACTACCCTAGTAGGATCTCTCGATCTTCCCTTAAAATAATGAGTTGGTAAGAACAACTTGTCACTCGACCTCACAGTCCAGATCGGTTCGGGGGTAAGAGGTTCACGGATTGACCATACCAATTTTGGGTTAATTCTCACCTAAATGACTTTCTAGGGTCATCAATCCTAGGGTTTATGTTATTCCTTTCTCAACCAGTTGATCCATTGAGAAAACCCTATGTAGTAATTAATTAGTCACATATCCAATCACTAATCCCCCATAAGAGGATTAGTTCCTCATGAAATCCATAAACACAATAAACTTGATAAATAGAATAAACATAAAGAACAACTCAATAATAAGGTTTAAGAGAATCTTGATTATATTGAGGGATGAAAGCGTTGAATCCATAGAGTGTTTGTTCAATCCAGAAATCAGATTCTCCAGTGAACACGAACAAAACAAATGAAAATAAATATAAAGCCTAAAGATATTGATAACTAGAAACTTAATTACATGGAAAATTTTAAACTTTAAAAATTATCCTTTTTCAAGTGTCTAAAGAGCCTATTATAGAGTTAGGGTTGGCTATCCTTCTTAACCCTAGGTTGACTGACATTTTTGTGTTAATTTTCATTGTGCGGACCAACACACCCTCTGCTCATAAATCATTCCTGTACAGGGCTGGTGTTGTGACACTGTAGGCTATATACTTTAGCTTCAGGCTCAGCTTTAGGGGTTTGTCAGGACATCTTCTGGTTGTGTTGCGACACCAAAGATAGTATTGGCATTCTTGTATTCTGCTCCTTATGTTGCAACATTTGACTCCCGTGTTGTAACACAGTGACCATATTTTAGCTCTTATGCCTTTGAATGGTGTCTTATACAATCATTAAGTATGTTAGCTCACCCTTAGGACGCATTCAGCCCCTAAGGTCATAAATTGACTTAATTTGCTTTTTTTATTGAGTTGAAACTAAAATAGAAAAACTAACTAAAACATAATAGAATTGCTTGTGTTCAAGCTCCTTAATTATGAAAACTAGTTTAATCTGCTACTCCAAATTATGACAGATAAGTATTCATCCTAAACAATAACAGTCATGACTGAATCAAAACTATGTAGCTTCAAAAGGGATTCATGATGCACATACTTAAAGCTTAGAATGGTTTATTTTTGAACTTTCGAAAACCTTTCTTTCTGTTTGCGTGATGAGAACTGAAGGTGCTTGTGTAAGGTGGCGAGTGATGGTTTGTTTTTGCTGGTCTTGAGCTTGGAACACACTCAGGTATGTGACACTTTGACCAGGTTTTCTAAGGAATTCAGAGTTTGTGGATGCAGAAGCGTTCTTGTGTGCAATGTTAAAATTACCCAAATGTGTAGCACTTACCAGATTGCAGATATAGTTCACTGAGCCATATGGAGAGTAAGCTATTAGAAAATCGTGCACTGCTGTGCGATGGTAGATTTTGCATGAGTGAGGCCTCGCCATAAGGTTGAGTTTGTTGGTCTTTCTCATTGGGTTTGGCTCGACGGACTGGATGCGAAAGGGTTGTTGACCGCCTCCAAACGTACCAATGTCCAGAGTGTGAATATTACGACTAAAGATATGAAATCGAGGCGGTGTCTGAAAGTATACAGGCCAGGTTGTAATATAATTTTTACAATGAAGTAGGTGAGTACTTCGAGGATCGTACCCTAGGGATGCAAGTACTAAATTAACTTTAACCTAAACGTAACTAGATCTAGTTCATATTTCAAATAAATTATATTACGAATAAAAATAAATAAGGGTTTTTAGATTTTTATAATAAAGAAAATAAAAATTGAAAAAATAAATTGAACTTTGGATAAATGAATTCTAACTTAATAAATTCTAAGTATTGGTGATCAACTCACTTCAGTATTCATAACTAATTCCTATTTTGGGTTTCTACTCAATCAACTAGTCACTACCCTAGCAAGATCTCTCGATCTTCCACTAAATTAAAAATTCGACAAGAACTACTTATCTCTTGACCTCACAGTCTAGATTGGTTTGGGGCTAAGATGTTCACGGATAGACCATGCCAATTTTGGATTAATTTCCACCTAAATGACTTCCTAGGATCGTCAAGCCTAGGGTTTAAGTTCTTCCTCTCCCAAACAACTAATCCGCTAAGAAAACCCTACATAAATCAGTTAATCACACCTCTATTCACTAATCATCTATAAGAGGATGAGTTCCTCATGGAATGAATAAACATAATAAACTTGATATAAAATATATGCATAAAGAATAAGACTATAAGTTTAGAGAATCCTAGTTTGTATTTGATAATTGAAGTGCAGAAAATCCTCAAGATTTGATCTTGTCTACAAACCAAGTTCTCCGAAGAACACGTATAGAAAGAACTAAAATAAACCAAAAGCCTAAGAGAATGGAAAAAACTAAAACTAAAATTACAAAGAAAATCTTAAAGTATGAAAAGCCGTCCTCAACAGGTGTTTTGAGAACCTATTTATAGAGTTCGTGTTGCTGTCGTCCTCAACCCTAAGTCAGCTTTAGTTCTGGTATTAACTTTTCACTGTATAGACCAAAATGCCCTAGGCTTATAAGTGTTTCCAATACAAGGTCAATGTCATGATTCTTATATTTTGCCCGTGTAACGCCCCAAACCCGAGACCATCGCCAGAGTCGAGCACGAGGTGTTAACGGACTTAATTCATTAATTAAACAACTCAAACAATTTATTTTAGAACTTCCAGACAAGCTGGCTAACTGCGTCACAGTCGCTTAAAATTTCATATCTCGAGTTACAAAACTCGAAATCTAATTCCATAAATTTTCCCTGAAACTAGACTCATATATATATCAATAAATGTTTTTATAGAATTTTTTGTCAGGCCAACTAGTACAGTTTATTATTTAAAGTCTCCCCTGTTTCAGGGTTCGACTACTCTGACCCCTGTGTATTACGAATCAAATATCTCCCTGTAAAGAGTTTTAATTATTATGCCGTTTGTTTCTCATAAAACTAGACTCAATAAGGAATCTGTAAATATAAAGCATGGCTTATAATTATCTTTGTACAATATTTTGTGAATTTCCAAAGTCAGAACAGGGGATCCAGAAATTACTCTAGCCCTATTTCACAAAAATTTAAATATCTCATAAAATGTAACTCATATACATGTTTTGTTCCATCCATATGAAAATAGACTCATCAATCTTTAATTTTATATCTCATTCACTATCTAAATCTATTTCTACTATTTTTAGTGATTTTCCAAATTCACGTCATTATTGCTGTCCGATACTGTTTTAAAGCTAATTTCACTTTTTTCATGATTTCCATGGAATAACTACCATTTAGGCATACATAACACCAAACATGTCCTTGATTAGCCATTCCAACAGCTAATCATTATCAAGCATTTACATACTATTCATCAACCATATCATAAGATCATACACACAAAATGGCTACGATGCTATACATGCCATACTCAAAATGAAACGTCTAGCTATACCAAAATAATCCTCGTGATAGTGTGCCGGACCTCCGACGTACTTTACGGATCCCTGAGTTAGCTTGACAAAACTATAAAAGAAGGAAAATAAAGGGGGTAAGCATTAAGCTTAGTAAGTTTGCATGCAAATAAATAACAACATTCATAAGAATTATCTTACTACTTGGCATGATACTACTTAATGCAACTTCATTAATTGTCATGGACATATTTTAAACTTCTTCACTTACCCTTTTACTTACTTAATCAAATTTATTAATACATTTTACTTACCTTCTTCCTTATCAAGCATACATGAACATTATGTACTTACCTTTGCTCTTCTATCATGAACTTGTCTTACCTTTTTAATATAACTCGTCTTACCTTACCTTACCTTGATATTCTCTTTAAATTTTCCCGTTGAACCACTTGGAATACTAAGGATACACGGGTAACTTACCATTGCCATGACTTGTCATGGTCTTATGTGGTATCCTTTTGAAACTTACCATTGCCATGTCTTGACATGGTCTTACATGGTAGCCTTGCCTTATGAACTCACCAATGCCATGCCTTGGCATGGTCTTACATGGGACATTTGCCTTATAGTAACTTATCAATGCCATGTCTTGAAATGGTCTTACATGATTTCCTTACCTTAGAAACCTTACCAATTGCCATGCCTTGGCATGGTCTTACATGGTATCCTTAAACCCTAATGCCATGACATTTGTATCCTACACATTCCTAAGTTTCAACCGGGGCTTTCTGAAATTACTTCTCCGTCAATTCATGCTTGAGTCTTCTTTGAATAATTTCATAAAATAAATTTACACATGCTGGAAATTAACAACATTAACATAAAATAATAGAATATTGCATTTATTTACCACAAACTTACCTCGAAACAAAATACGATCAACTATATCGATTTAGTCCACTATCTTTTTTTTCCCCGGTCTAACTCCGAATTTTGTTCTTCTTGATCTATAATAAAAAAAAATTAGCTTATTTAATACTCACATTTATTAAAACAGTCCTTGACCCAAACTTTGGCAAAATTACATTTTTGCCCCTAAACTTTTACATATTTACACTTTTTCCCCAAGGCTCGGAAATTAAGCTTCATCCTATTTTCTTATGTTTTATGACATGCTGATCATTTTTCCCTTCTATGAAAACATCAAATTCTCACTCTAACATTTACTTATGACTATTAGGTATTTTTACCGATTAAGCCCTTTTACTCGTTTTCACTTAAAACCGAGTAGCACAACTTGTCTAACATAATTGAAAACCTCATATTCTATCATAAAACACCAGAATACACAAATTTCACCTATGGGTATTTTTTCAAATATGAATCCTAGGTTGAATTATTGCTAGCATAAGCTAAATCGAGCTACTGGGATTTCAAAAATGTAAAGAACATTAAAAAGGGGGCTTGGAATCACTTACTATAGAGCTTGGAAGATTGGAACAAACCCTAGCTATGGAGAACCCTTTAATTTTCATCCGAATGAAGAAGGTGGACATATTTTGCCATCTTTTTCCTTTTTTTTAATCTTTTAATTACCAAATGACCAAAATACCTTTAATACCGTTCTTTGAAAATTTTCATGTACAAGCCTATGTTTGTCCAAAATTTTAGAAATTGGTCAAATTGCTATTTAAGACCTCTTCATTAATATTCCAAAGTAATTTCATACTAAAAACTTCTAGAATGCAAGTTTTGCAAATTATTCGATTTAGTCCCTAAATATCAAATTGGATCCTTTATCGATAAAATTTGTAAACGAAATTTTCACACAATCATGAAATCATGCCTTGGACCTTAAAATGATACTAAAATAAAATTTTCTACCTCGGATTTGTGGTTTCGCAACCATTGTTCTGTTTAGGCCCTATTTTAGGATGTTACATTTCTCCCCCCTTTAGGGATTTTCGTCCCCAAAAATCTTACCTATGAAGAGATTTGGGTACTGTTTTTGCATAGCCTCTTCGGGCTCCCATGTAGCCTCGTCTACCCCATGTCTATTCCATAGTACTTTCACAAGTGCAATACTTTTGTTCCTTAATTGCTTTACCTCTCGAGCTAGAATCTTTCTGGGTTCTTCACCGTAAGTCATGTCTGGTGAATCTCAACCTCTCATCGAGAAATCACATGTGACGGATCTGAACGATAACGACGTAGCATAGACACATGAAATACATTATAAATATTCTCTAACTCAATCGGGCAAAGCTAACCGATATGCTAATGGTCCGACTCTTTCAATCACTTCAAACGGTCCAATAAAACGTGGACTTAGTTTGCCTTTCTTGCCAAATCGAGAACTTTCTTCCACGGGGATAGTTTCAAAAACACTTTGTTAGCAACTTGATACCCAATCTCTTTTCTCTTCAAATCTACATACGACTTTTGTCTGTCTGAAGCTGCTTTTAAGCAATCTCTGATGACTTTTACTTTCTCTTCTATTTCCTTAACTAGATCAACCCCGTAAATCTGATTTTCCTTAAGCTTTGTCCAATACAAAGGTGAGCGACATTTACGTCCATACAAAGCTTCATAAGGTGCCATCTTCAAACTCGACTGATAACTATTATTGTAGGCAAACTCTACTAATGGTAAATATTTTTCCCAAATGCCTTGAAATTCCAGTACACAGCATCTAAGCATATCTTCAAGTACCTGAATAACTCTCTCTGACTGACCGTCGATTTGAGGATGGAAAGCTGTACTAAAACTCAACTTTGTGCCCAAAGCCTCCTGTAATTTCTTCCAAAACCGTGAAGTAAATCTTGGATCTCTGTCTGAAATGATTGGTAATGGTACCCCGTGTAGTTTGACTATCTCTAAAATATACAACTCGGCCAACTTGTCTAGTGAATAATCCATACGAACTGAGATAAAATGAGCTGACTTCGTTAACTTATCAATCACAACCCATACTACATCTTTCTTTCTCAGTGTCAACGGTAATCCTGTCACAAAATCCATAGTAACTTGATCCCATTTCCACTCAGGGACTAGTACAGGCTGCAATAAACCTGAAGGTACCTAATGTTCGGCCTTTACCTGCTGACAGATCAAGCATCTAGAAACAAACTCTGAAATGTCCCTTTTCATTCCTACCCACCAGTACATTTTCTTCAAATTATTATACATCTTTGTACTACCTGGATGAATAGACAAAGAACTACTATGTGCTTCCTGTAAGATCTTTCGCATAAGCTCATCATTCTTCGGTACGCATACCCTGTCTCTGAACATCAAACAACCGTTAGAACTGATCTGAAAATCTGACTCTATATCTGACTCACACTGATCTCTTTTGGCTAACAACTCACTGTCATTTTTCTGAGCTTTACAAATTTTTTCAAGAAACATTGGTTTAGCTCTCAAGTCAGCTAAGATAAAACCATCATCTGATAAGGCTAGACTAGTGTTCAAAGCCCTTAATGCAAACAAAGATTTTCTACTCGAAGCATCAGCAACAACGTTTGCCTTACCTGGGTGATAATCGATCACTAGCTCATAATCTTTAATTAACTCTAACCATCTTCATTGCCTCAAATTCAAATCTTTTTGAGTCATCAAATATTTCAAACTTTTGTGATCAGTGAATATGTGGCACTTCTCACCGTACAAATGATGTCTCCAAATCTTCAGCGCAAAAACAATGGCAGCTAGCTCTAAATCATGTGTCGGATAGTTCTTCTCATGTGGCTTTAGCTGTCTAGAGGTATAAGCAATTACCTTTCCTTCCTGCATAAGTACACAACCAAGTCCATTTATGGACGCATCACTGTAAATCACAAACTCCTTACCTGGTTTTGATTGTACTAAAACAGGAGCTTTAGTCAACAATGCTTTTAACTTGTCAAAACTCTGTTGACACTTCTTAGTCCATTCAAACTTGACATCCTTTCGCAGCAATCTTGTCAGTGGGGTAGCTATCATGGAAAATCCCTCTACAAATCGTCTATAATATCCGGCAAGACCAAGAAAACTTCTAACTTCTGATACATTTCTGGGAGGCTTCCAATCAACAATGGCTGAAATCTTGCTCGGATCAACCTTGATACCTTCACCTGAGACAATATGTCCAAGAAAACCAACTTCTCGTAACCAGAACTCACTTTTGCTGAACTTGGCATACAATTGATTATCTCACAGAATTTGTAAAACTGTTCTCAAATGCTCTGTATGCTCAGTCTCATCATGAGAATAAATCAAGATATCATCAATGAACACAACTACAAAATTATCCAAGTACAGTCTGAAAATTCGGTTCATTAAGTCCATGAAAATGGCAGGAGCATTAGTTAAGCCAAATGGCATCACAAGGAACTCATAATGACCATACCTAGTCCGGAAAGCGATCTTGAGGACATCGACTCTTTAACTCAGAATCGATAGTATCACGATCTCAAATCTATCTTGGAGAACACGGTGGCTCCCTTCAATTGATCAAGCAGATCATCAATTCTAGGCAATGGATACTTGTTCTTTCTTTGTTACCTTGTTAAGTTGCCGATAATCTATGCACAATCTCATCGATCCGTCTTTCTTTTTCACAAATAGCTTTGGTGCACCCCATGGTGAGCTCTTTGGGTCTTACAAAACCTTTATACATTAATTTCCTGAATCGAGCTTTCAATTCTTTCAATTCCAACGGGGCCATTCTATAAGGAGCAATAGAAATGGGCGTGGTACGGAATCAACTCAATACCAAACTCAACTTCTCTAACGGGAGGCAAACCTGGTAGTTCTTAGGAAACACATCGGAAACTCACATACCACAGTCTTGATTCAATTTTCAATTACGGATCTTTAGTGTTCAACACAAAAGCAAGATAAGCTTCATACCCTTTTCTCAAACATTTACGAGTAGACATAATGAAATTATGGCAAATGAACTATCTCGACTCTTTCCGAATTAACCCAAAGAATTTCACCATTTTCACACTTCAACTCAATGAATTTCTTTCCACAATTCACTATCACATCATGTGTAGTCAACCAATCCATACCAAGAATCACATCAAACTCATCAAATGGCAATAGCATGAGATCGTAGGGAAAACAAAGTAGCCTCTAATCATCAAAGGGCAATTTCTACATACTTTATCTACTAATACATGCTTGCCTAATGGATTCAATACTTTAATCACAAATTCTGTAGATTCTATAAGCATACTCATACTAGGCATCAATTTCATGCAAACATATGAATGGGTTGAACCCAGATCAATCAAAGCAATAACTCTAGTATCATGGAGAGAAAATGTACCCGTAATCACATCGGGGGAGGATGCCTCTTTGCGAGCACGGATAGCATAAGTCCTCGCAGGTGCTCTAACATCTGGCCTCACTGCTAAATCTCTAGATGCACCTCTATTATTTGCTCTAGCTCCCAGATTTCTCAGTGGTCTGCCTCTGACAGGAGCTTTTCCTGATCTTACACTCGGTATGGCTTCCCTTTTAATCATCTCGGGACACTCCTGAATAAAATGGTCTGGTGCACCACATCGGAAACAACCTGTCTCAGTTGCTCGACACTGACCTGGGTGACGTCGACCACATCGGAGACACTCTGGTCTATCAGGCTGAACACTGCCAACACTTGCAATCGAAGTGGTCTGAGCTTTCGGACTCATAAATCTTCTGCCTCTGTTTCGGCTAGAATATCCAGCTGAAAAATTACATCTAGTGGAGAACTCTCTAGGCCTCTTGGATGTAGACTGAAATGACTTGCTCATTAGTCTTTTCTTCGTGTCTTGCATCTCAATTTCAACTTTGCTATTTCTTTTTAATAGCTCCTCTGCCTTACAGGCTCTCTCAACTAGGATAACAAACTCTTTTATTTCTAGGACACCAACAGACAATCGAATATCATCATTAAGCCCATCCTCAAATCTTTTGCACATAATAGCCTCTGTAGACACACACTCTCGAGCATAATTGTTGAGTCTAACTAACTCGCGCTCATATTCAGTCACTATCATATTACCCTGTTTTAACTCTAGAAACTCTTTTCTTTTCTGGTCAACAAACCTCTGACTGATGTACTTTTTACGGAATTCCTCCTGAAAGAAGTCCCAAGTGACTCTCTCTTTCGGTACAACTGATACAAGTGTCTTCCACCAATGGTAGGTTGAATATCTAAGGAGGGATACAACACATTTCATATGTTCCTCAGGTGTGCAGGATAACTCATCAAAGACTCTGATAGTATTCTCGAGCCAAAATTTTGCCTTTTCCGTATCATCATCTTTTGTAGCTCGAAACTCTTCGGCTCCTTTTTTTCTGATTTTATCAACTGGTGGTTTTTCTCTTATAACCGTACCTATGACTAGGGGAGCTACATGGGTGGTCTGATGATCATGAGGAGGTGGAGGTCTAATAGCCGGATTCGTTCGAACGAACTCAGCAAACCATTCATTCATAGCCTGGAAGAAGGCTTCTCGAGCCCCCCTTCCTGACTAACTGTAACGGGCCTTTCACTACTATTTGGTGGCATCGTCCCTTCTGCGAGAGCGGGCACGTTACTCTCTACATCATCTGCACCAGCTTGTTCGGGATCCATAACTATAAAAGAAAACATTTTAAAATCGTCAGGAGTCGTCACACTATCAACACATAAGTATGGCATGTATAGCTAGACTCTTACTCATACTAAATATTCTGAGAACCGACTAAAACTTTACTCTGATACCAATAAATGTAACGCCCTGAACCCGAGAACATCGCCAGAGTCGAGCACGAGGTGTTAACGGACTTAATTCATTAATTAAACAGCTCAAACAATTTATTTTAGAACTTCCAGACAAGCTGGCTAACTGCGTCACAGTTGCTTAAAAGTTCATATCTCGAGTTACAAAACTCGAAATCCAATTCCGTAAATTTTCCCTGAAACTATACTCATATATATATATCAACTAATTTTTTATAGAATTTTTGGGTGAGCCAACTAGTACAGTTTATTATTTAAAGTCTCCCTTGTTTCAGGGTTCGACTACTCTGACCCCTGTGTATTACGAATCAAATATCTCCCTGTAAAGAGTTTCAATTATTATGCCGTTTATTTCTCATAAAACTAGACTCAGTAAGGAATCTGTAAATATAAAGCATGACTTCTAATTATCTTTGTACAATTTTTTGTGAATTTCCAAAGTCAGAACAGGGGATCCAGAAATCGCTCTGGCCCTATTTCACAAAAATTTAAATATCTCATAAAATATAACTCATATACCTATTTTGTTCCATCCATATCAAAATAAACTCATCAAGCTTTAATTCTATATCTCATTCACTATCTAAATCCATTTCTACTATTTTTAGTGATTTTCCAAATTCACGTCATTATTGCTGTCCGATACTATTTTAAAGCTAATTTCACTTTTTTCATGATTTCCATGGAATAACTAGCATTTAGGCATACATAACACCAAACATGTCCTTGATTAGCCATTCCAACAACTAATCATTATCTAGCATTTACATACCATTCATCAACCATATCATAAGATCATACACACAAAATGGCTACGATGCTATACATGCCATACTCAAAATGAAACGTCTAGCTATACCAAAATAATCCTCGTGATAGTGTGCCCGGACCTCCGACGTACTTTACGATCCCCGAGTTAGCTTGAAAAAACTATAAAAGAAGGAAAATAAAGGGGGTAAGCATTAAGCTTAGTAAGTTTGCATGCAAATAAATAACAGCATTCATAAGAATTATCTTACTACTTGGCATGATACTACTTAATGCAACTTCATTAATTGTCATAGACATATTTTAAATTTCTTCACTTACTCACTTACTTAATAAAATTTATTAATACATTTTACTTACCTTTTTCCTTATCAAGCATACATGAACATTATATACTTCCCTTTGCTCTTCTATCATGAACTTGTCTTACCTTTTTAGCATAACTCGTCTTACCTTACCTTACCTTGATATTCTCTTTAAATTTTTCCCGTTGAACCACTTGGAATACTAATTTCATTACAAATGTATTTTATGTGCTTTGATATAGCATGAACTATGATTATGTGATTACGGACAAGTTCGAAAATGATTTGACGAATATTCTATAGTTAGAATCCCGATTGAACCTTAGGAATAGTTTAGGATGCTAGTGACATATCATTAGGGATACTTTGAGTTGGCTTCGGGCCATACATATCGGATTATTTGGCTCCGGGCCATGATATCAGAATTTTGGATCAGTTATCTTGATTTGACTTCGAGTGATGGTATAAGTACTTATTGTGTGTAACACCCATTACCCGAGAACGTCGCCGGAGTTGAGCACGAGGCGTTACCAGACTTAGCTTACTAATTCGGGGCATAAAAAATTGCTTTTAAAGTTAATTTAGTTTCATTCATTCAATATGTCCTTAAAAAGGGTCCTCAAGACCCTAAAACATGAAATTTAAATGGTTCGGGAACAAACCGGAATCAATAAAAATTTTTCGATCACTTAAAAAAATCAAAACAATTTATTTCATCTTTCATAAATAAACTGTCCATCTGCGTCATAGTCACTAAATAAATCATAACATGAGTTACGAAACTAGAAATCCAAATCCGTCAATTTTTTCTGAAACTAAACTCATATATCTTCTTACTAAATTTTTTTCAGAATTTTTGGTTTATCCAAATAGTACAGTTTATTAGTTAAAGTTTTCCCTATTTCAGTGTTTGGTTGCTCTGACCTCTGTTCACTACAAACTAATTTTATCCCTGTACAGAATTCAAATAACCATGATGTTTATTTAATTTAAAATTAGACTCAACAAGGAATCTATACATATAAAGTATAACTCTTAATTATTTTTTTACAATTTGTAGTGAATTTCTAAAGTCAGAACAAGATATTCAAAAATCACTCTGACCCTATCTCACCAAAATTTAAATATCTCGTAAAATAAAACTCATTTATTTACTCTATTTCTTTCACATGAAAATAGACTCAATAAGGTTTAATTATATATCTCATTCACTATCTAAATCTATTTCTACTATTTTTAGTGAATTTCTAAATTCACATCATTACTGTTGTCTGATACTATTTTAAAGCTAATTCCACATTTTTCATGATTTCCATGGAATAACTAGCACTTAGTCATACATAACACCAGACATGTCCTTGATTAGCCATTCCAATAGCTAATCATTATCAAGCATTTACATACCATTCATTAGCCATGTCATAAGATCATACACACAAAATGGCTACCATGCTATACATGTCATACTTAAAATGAAAAGTCTAGCTATACCAAAATAATCCTTGTGATAGTGTGCCCGGACCTCCGACGTATTTTACGATCCCCGAGTTAGCTTGAAAAAACTATAAAAAGAAGGAAAATAAAGGAGGTAAGCATTAAGTTTAGTAAGTTTGCATGCAAATAAATAACAACATTCATAAGAATTATCTTACTACTTGGCATGATACTACTTAATGCAACTTCATTAATTGTCATGGACATATTTTAAACTTCTTCACTTACTCACTTACTTAAATACTTACTTACTTAATCAAATTTATTAATACATTTTACTTACCTTTTTCCTTATCAAGCATACATGAACATTATTTACTTACCTTTGCTCTTCTAGCATGAACTTGTCTTACCTTTTTAATATAACTCGTCTTACCTTACCTTACCTTGATATTCTCTTTAAATTTTCCCGTTGAACCACTTGGAATACTAAGGATACACGGGTACCTTACCATTGCCATGACTTGTTATGGTCTTACGTGGTATCCTTTTGAAACTTACCATTGCCATGTCTTGACATGGTCTTACATGGTAGTCTTGCCTTATGAACTCACCAATGCCATGCCTTGGCATGGTCTTACATGGGACCTTTGCCTTATAGTAACTTATCAATGCCATGTCTTGACATGGTCTTACATGATTTCCTTACCTTAGAAACCGTACCAATTGCCATGCCTTGGCATGGTCTTACATGGTATCCTTAAACCCTAATGTCATGACATTTGTATCCTACTCATTCCTAAGGTTCAACCGGGGCTTTCTGAAATTACTTCTCCGTCAATTCATGCTTGAGTCTTCTTTGAATAATTTCATAAAATAAAATTACACATGCTGGAAATTAACAACATTAACATAAAATAATAGAATATTGCATTTATTTACCGCAAACTTACCTTGAAACAAAATACGATCAACTATATCGATTTAGTCCACTATCTTTTTCTTTCCCCGGTTTAACTCCGAATTTTGTTCTTCTTGATCTATAATAAAAAAAATTTAGCTTATTTAATACTCACATTTTTTAAAACAGTCCTTGACCCAAACTTTGGTAAAATTATATTTTTGCCCCTAAACTTTTACATATTTACACTTTTACCCCAAGGCTCGGAAATTAAACTTCATCCTATTTTCTTATGTTTTATGACATGCTGATCATTTTTCCCTTCTATGACAACATCAAATTCTCACTCTAACATGTACTTATGACTATTAGGTATTTTTACCGATTAAGCCCTTTTACTCGTTTTCACTTAAAACCGAGTAGCACAAGTTGTCTAATATAATTTAAAACCTCATATTCTATCATAAAACACCAAAATACACAAATTTCACCTATGGGTATTTTTTCAAATATGAACTCTAGGTTGAATTATTGCTAGCATAAGCTAAATCGAGCTACTAGGATTTCAAAAACGTAAAGAACATTAAAAACGGGGCTTGGAATCACTTACTATGGAGATTGGAAGCTTGGAACAAACCCTAGCTATGGAGAACCCTTTTATTTTCGTCCTAATGAAGAAGATGGACATATTTTGCCATCTTTTTCCTTTTTTTAATCTTTTAATTACCAAATGGCCAAAATACCCTTAATACCTTTCTTTGAAAATTTTCATGTACAAGCCTATTTTTGTCCAAAATTTTAGAAATTGGTCAAATTGCTATTTAAGACCTCCTCATTAATATTCCAAAGTAATTTCATACTAAAAACTTCTAGAATGCAAGTTTTGCAAATTATTAGATTTAGTCACTAAATATCAAATTGGACCCTCTATCGATAAAATTTCTAAACGAAATTTTCACACAATCATGAAATCATGCCTTAGACCTTAAAATGATAATAAAATAAATTTTTCTACCTCAGATTTGTGGTTTCGTAACCACTGTTCCGTTTAGGCCCTATCTCAGGATGTTACAGCCCGCTGTGTTGTGACATCAAACATCCCTTGTTGCAACACAATGACCAATATTGAGTTTCTACACCCTCGAATGGTCTTTTGCACACTCACTAAATACATTAGCTCACTTTTAGGCCTCAATCCGCCCCTAAGGTCAATAAAAGACTCAAAATGCACTTTTTATTGGATTTAAACTAAACTAAGAAAACATACTAAAATATAATGAAAATTTTTGTATTCAAACTCCTTAAGTATGAAAACTATTTTAGTATGCTACACCGAATTATTGTAACACCCCATATCCGTAACCCAAGCCAGGTTGGAGTACAAGGCATTACCTACTTGATCTCGTACATGCAACCCATTTTAAGTCACCAAGACTCGGTCCAATTTAAAACTTTTTCAATTTCTACTTTAAACTTCTAAATATGGGCCTACGAGGCCAAGATCGACCATTGGAAACCATTCAGAATTCTTCCTGTTCCTTATCCAATCTATGCAAACTTTGCATTTAAAATAGGGCACACGCCCGTGTGGGAAGGTAGCACGCCCTTCTGACCATCCTAACATGGCCGTTTTGATGACCTGTGTGACTCACACGGCCTAAACACCTAAGGACACGCTCATGTCCCTTACCCGTGTGGCCAATTGATTTACATCAGTTTACAAAATTCAAGTACAGACTTTACACGGCCTGGACACACGCTCGTGTCCCTGACCTGTGTTGCTCACACAACCTTGACACGCCCATGTGAGAAAACTTGAGTATTCTGTTTCTGACGTCAGCACAGTTAACAAGTCACACAGCCATAGCACACGACCGTGTGCTAGGTCATGTCCTCTACATGGCTGAGACACACGACCGTGTCTCCGCCCGTGTGGTTATTACCATGCATACTAGCTTGAAATTTTTACGTGCAGGGGACACACAGCCTCATCACACGCCCATGGGGCTGAACGTGTGTCACACACGACCTAGACACACGTCCGTGTGCCTACCCGTGTGGACAAAATAAGGCTATTTACCAAGCGTATTTGCCACCCTTATTTACATCAATTAACACAAACTCAACCAGCATCAATTCTAGTCTATACTATACAACCAAATCAGCTATAATAGACGTTCTTTCCTAAGGCAATATACTCAACCAAGGAAATATCATCTTTGCATAATCAAAATGAGTAATAGTCAATATCAAAACCAAATTCAAAGTGTGGGACTTATCCCAAGCCTTCACATTAGGCCAATGCTTAAGGACACAAAATAATCAAGTCTAAGCCCTATACATGCCATATTCAAAAATATAAATCCAACTATACTGAAAGTTTCGGACAATAGTGTGATCAATATCCCTAACTCCAAGTGATCCTCGAGCTAAATAGGCGGCACTATAAGAAAATGGAAAGGAAGGAGGGTAACCATAAAAGCTTAGAAAGTTGCATATAAATAAACATACAATGACAATTCATCAATAATCATCATGCTTATAACACAAGGATAAGCATAAGTATGACTTACTCATTACCATCCATACAAATCATATGCTCTCTAGTGAGCTCATTTCTCATACGTACCAATTTGCTACCTGTATCACACGCACCATGATTATGTTTTCATTTTTAACTAGCAAATATAGTTACTCCATTGAACCATTCGGTACATTGCTGGCCCTTTTATAAACCTCAATCTAGGGGTAAGGCGCCGATGCTATGTCCCGGACATAGTCTTACACTGGGTCACATCTCTAGTCAATGCCATGTCCCAGATATGGGCTTACATTGACTATCATTATCGAGGCCGATGCGTGTTCCCGAGACATCTTACTTTGGCACTCATCTCAATATCGATGCCATGTCCCAAACATGGTCTTACACTAGCAATCATAATGTGGCTGACGCATGTCCCAGACATGTCTTACTCTGGCTCACACAAGTGACCCAAATGTCATAGCTAGAATATTCGGTATATTACCTAATATTCTAACGGGAGTTCAATCGTCTCATTGTCTTTGTAACACCCTGAATTTGGGCCTAGAATTTTTGGGCCTTGAGCATGGGAGCGGTTGGAGGCAGGTTATAATATTTTGTTGTGCATGTAAATTTCGTTAATGACGGCTTGTTTTAGTGGTTAAGTGTGCTGAGAAGTGTTGGAGAAGTCCTGGGTTCAAACCTAGACTCTAGCAGAAATTTTGGTTTAAGGTGAATCAAACCCTGGGTGTAGTAGGTAGGCCTTAAGAATATTGTTGGAGAAATTGTGCCACAAAAAGCCTTGTGGTCTAGTGGCAAAGTAGCACCACATAAGAGGCAGGAAGGTGGCGTCATAGAGTTGGTAAGGAGGTCTAGGTTTCGAAACTCATGGCAATCAAAGTGCATTTATTTTGCTAACAGGGGGCGGCAAGAGTTGGTGTTGAATTTAAACTCTGATGATGGAGGGATCCCACTTCGAGAAGCTAACATAAGAGTGGATTCGAAGCTCGCTTTAAATAGAGAGAACCATGAGGAGAGTAAAGGTACCTTTCTTGACTGATCCCTTTCGCTTTATGGCGTGCTCGTTTGGGTTGGGCATCGGCTAAGAGTTCTCGAAGTGCGGATTAACTCCAGCCTCCTATCAGGTTGTGTATTTCCCACTACTCTAGCTGTAGGATGGCTAATTCGGGCCGCGATGGGCCGAAAGGGGCCATGTTGGCCCAATGGGCCTACGGGCCCATTGGATAAGTTGTTTGATTGTGTAGTAAATATTGGACTAGGCTAGGTGAATCTAATATCTGTGGCTAGATTTGGGCTAAAAGGGCCACACGAGCGTGTGGGCCCATTTGGGCCGAGAATGGGCTTTAGGCCTATTCGTATTGTTATCCATGTTTAGAATACTTTAGAAATACCAAAATACCCCTGTAAGGTAGAATTACCGAAATACCCTTGTAGGGTAGAATTACTGAAATACCCCTGTAGGGTAGAATTACTGAAATACCCCTGTAGGGTAGAATTACTGAAATACCCCTGTAGGGTAGAATTACTAAAATATCCCTATAGGGTAGAATTACCGAAATACCCCTGTAGGGTAAAATTACCGAAATACCCCTGTAAGGTAGAATTACTGAAATACCCTTGTAGGGTAGAATTACTGAAATACCCCTATAGGGTAGAATTACCGAAATACCCTTGTAGGGTAGAAATAGCGAAATACCCTTGTAGGGTAGAAATACTGAAATACCCCTATAGGGTTGAATTACTAAAATACCCCAATAGGGTAGAATTACTGAAATACCCTTGTAGGGTAAAATTATCGAAATACTCGTGTAGGGTAGAATTACTAAAATACCCCTGTAGGGTAGAATTACTGAAATACCCTTGTAGGGTAGAAATATCGAAATACCCCTGTAGGGTAGAATTACTAAAATACCCCTGTAAGGTAGAATTACTGAAATACCCCTGTAGGGTAGAATTACCGAAATACCCTTGTAGGGTAGAAATACCGAAATACCCCTGTAGGGTAGAATTACTGAGATACCCTTGTGGAGTAGAATTACCGAGATACCCTTGTGGGGTAAAATTACCATTTTTCCCTTAGGGTGTTAAATGATTGTTTTGCCCTTGTGGGCAAGTAACTGACTTGGACTGTGTGGTTGACGGATTTGATTGTGAATATATGTTGGTGATATGAATGACTTGACTGTGATTGTTTGATTCAAATATGGGCATGACATTCTGCATACATGACATGTATGGGTTGGGTTATATTGATGGAGGAAGTGTTCTGATGGCTATGCCACAAATATCTGTTCTGGTGGCTCTGCCACAATATCTGTATCTGGTGACTCTGTCACAATATCTGTTCTAGCAGCCATGCTACAAATTCTGTGGTGTGTAGCGGATGGGTGGGTCGAGTTGTCTCCCCACATGGTGTAGGGTTGGTACGGGGGTTTATACGGATGGATATGGGTTGGGATTGCATTCACATTCACATTCTAATTCTAATTTTGTTACCTGATACTGGTTCTGATTCTGTCACCTAATTCTGATTCTAATTCTGTCACCTGATTCTGATTCTGATTCTCATTTTTATTCTAGTTCTTATAATGTTTCTTATTCTGTAATGGGCTAAGGCCCAACTGATGCTGAAACTGTAAGTAGGGCTAGGGCCAGACTTTTAATTCTTTTATATGACTGACTGTTCCTTTTATATAGTAGGAGATTTCACACTGAGTTTTTGTAAACTCACCCCGTTTATTAACCTTTCAGGTAATTTCCAGGCTTAGACGGATCGGAGCTGCAAGGGGCTCGGAGGAAGCACACACACTGTTTATGTTACAATTTTGATTATTACTTTTAAATGTTTTTATGTGGGTTGTAGTAAAGCCATTGTAATTTTCTAGATTTCAAATTTGGAATTTTATTTATTGTTCTTATAATTGCTAGTATTAGAACACGGTTTTCCAAAGCAACTACTGTTGTTCAAAACATCACGTATCTGCAATTGTTTTTAAATTAAGCTTCCAAGAATCATTTGCAAGATTTTTACAAAGTCATTAAGAATGTTATTCAAATTGAGGATTTCTAACAAGGTTAAAAAGGGTATAAGTTTTTAATTATTAAGAAGGGTTTTTAATGGAAACATGGTTTTCGAAAAAACACTTCAATGTGATACGCCAGATTCGAGCCAAACTTCCAGGACGGATTTGGGGTGTTACATTCTTTATGCATTTTAAATACGAAATCAATAAATTCATGATATATCCATTCAATGACAACTTAAAGACATATATTAATAATATAGTTGTATCATTTACGTACAACTTTCCTCGGTTTACAAAATGTACTCGACTAGTTGGTTTAGTCGATTTGCTTGGCTTTCTCCCGGCCTAGGATCGAATTTGGCAAAACTTGATCTAGAATAAAAAATGCACTCATTTAGTCACTAATTATAATTAGGCCACCACAAATTCACATCTTTGGTAAAATGATCATTTTGCCCCTAGACTTTGGCAAAATGACCATTTTACCCTTATGATTGAAAATTGATTTTTATCAAATTTCTTCGTATTTGAAGCCTAGCTGAACACTTTCTACTCTTGTAGAAACCCCAAAATTTCACTATTTCACACACGTATCACTCATTTTGCAACTTATGCAAAATAACCCTTTTAGGTGTTTTCATGCTAACACCTTTCACAAAAGTTGTTAAGAACTCTTCTAAGACTCATATTATTCCATAAAAACTCAGCAAAAATCATAAATCCATTCATGGAAAAACTCTAATCTCTTAATCATTTTTCAAAATAGAGCCCCTCATTTGGAAGCTCTTGCTTCAAAGGTCCCAAAAATGAAAAAATCATCAACTAAGGACATAGAAATCGCTTACTTGTTGAGATGATAAGTTGTTGAAATTTCAAAGCTTCAAAACCCCTCTTTTGCAGATATTTTTGGTGGAGAAAAGGTGTGGAGAAGAAAGAAAATAATAGCTAAGCTCATAGGTATTATTTTATCACAAAATTATGTCATCAAGCCACCTTATATTGACCTTTTGAGTAAATTTGCCACATATAGCGGACTACCTTGTTTCTAGGGGTCTAATTACTCATAAGAGGCCCCAAATTTTAGTTCTTTAGTTATTTAACACATTTGGGTACTAAAAATGCAACTTTTTCTATTTTTGCGATTTAGTCCTTTTCGTAATTGGGCACGTAAATATCAAAATTAACTCACCAAATTTTTCATACACTAATATAATCAGGATATAACCTTATAACAATAAAAATAATTTTCCAAACTTCAAATTTGTGGTCTCGAGACCACTGTTCTGACTAGGCCCTAAATCAAGCTGTTACAATTCTCCCCCTTAAGGATTTTCGTCCTCGAAAATCTTACCGGTGAATACGTTTGTGTAGTGCTCTTCCATAGCCCCCTTGGGTTCCCACGTGGCTTCTTCGACTCCATGTCTATGCCACAAAACTTTTATGAGTGCTATACTCTTATTTCTCAACTGTTTGATTTCCTGAGTTGAAATCTTGACCGGCTCTTCTCTGTAGGTCATGTCTGGATGAATCTCAACCTCTGTCGGCTCAATCACATGCGAAGGGTCAGAGCGGTATCTGCGTAGCATGGATACATGGAATACATCATGGATCTTTTCCAATTCTGATGGCAATCTTAACCGGTAGGATACCGGCCCAATTTTCTCAATCACCTCATTAGGTCCGATAAAACGAGACTTAATTTTCCCTTCCTGCCAAATCTGAGGACCTTTTTCCAAGGAGATACTTTTAAAAGTACCTTATCACCGACTTGAAACTTGATTTCTTTTCGTTTGAAATTTGTGTAGGATTTCTGTCTATCCGAAGTAGCCTTTATACAATCACGAATCACCTAAACTTTTTCTTCGGTCTCTTTGACCAAGTCGACCTCATGATTCTGTCTTTCTCTTAACTCAGTCCAGTATAAGGGCGTTTGACATTTTTGTCCGTACAAAGCCTCATATGGCGCCATTTTCAAACTTGTCTTATAACTGTTGTTGTAGGCAAATTCAACTAATGGTAAGTATCTTTCCCAACTTCCATGAATTCAAGAACACAATACCGCAACATGTCCTCTAAAACTTGAATTACTCTTTCCGACTGCCCATCGGATTGCGGATGAAATGCTGTGCTAAAACTCAACTTAGTTCCCATAGCCTCTTGTAACTTTTTCTAGAACCTTGAGGTAAACCTCGGGTCTCGGTCTGATGTAATCGATATTGGCACTCCATGAAGCCTTACAATCTCAGAAATATATAAGTCGGCTAATTTCTCGAGGGAGTAATCTGTACGAATTGGTATAAAATGTGCTGACTTAGTTAGCCTAACCACAACAACCCATACTGCATCTTTCTTTTTAGGGGTTAACGGTAAACCTGTCACAAAATCCATAGTGATTCGATCCCATTTCCACTCGGGGACCATGATAGGCTGAAGTAGACCCGAAGGTACATGATGTTCAACCTTTACTTGCTGACATACTAGGCACTTGGACACAAACTCTGAAATGTCTTTTTTCATACCCGACCACTAATACATTTTCTTAAGGTCGTTGTACATTTTCACACTTCCTGGACGGACGGACAAACCACTACAATGAGCCTCACTTAGGATCTTTTGAATAAGTTCACTGTTCTTGGGTACACAAACTTTGTCCCAGTACATTATACATACATCGACATCAATACTAACGTCTAATTCAATTCCTGATTCACACTGAGCCACCTTAGTTTGTAATTTCTTATCACCTTTCTGAGCTTCACAGATCTCTTGAAGAAATGTTGGTTTAGCCCTCAACTCTGCCAGAACCGAGCCCTCATTGGACGCTATCAACTGAGCATTCAAGGCTCTCAAGGCAAACAACAACTTTCTACTCAAAGCATCGACGACAACGTTCACTTTTCCTGGATGGTAGTCAATAATCAACTCATAATCTTTTATTAGTTCTAATCATTGGCGTTGCCACAAATTCAAATACTTTTGTGTCATCAAGTATTTTAAGCTCTTATGGTCGGTAAATACTCGACATTTCTCGCCATACAGATGATGTCTTAGATTTTCAATGCAAACACAATAGCGGCCAACTCTAAATTGTGCGTCAGGTAGTTTTTCTCATGTGGCTTCAGTTGTCTAGAAGCGTAAGCTATGACCTTTCCTTCTTGCATAAGCACGCACCCTAACCCATTCAAGGAGGTGTCACTATAAATAAAAAATTCCTTGCCCGACTCCGGTTGCACTAACACCGGGGCTTCCGTTAACGAAGCCTGTAATTTCTCAAAAGTTTGCTGACATTTTTTCGTCCATTCAAACTTGACATCTTTTTGCAGTAGTTTAGTCATCGGAGTAGCTATCATAGAGAATCCTCTTACAAACTGTCTATAGTATCTGGCCAAACCCAAAAAGCTTCGGACCTCTGTCACATTCCTTGGCGATTTTCATTCAACAATAGTCGAAATCTTGCTTGGGTCCACTCAGATCCCGTCACCCAACACAATGTGTCTTAGGAACCCGACCTCTTTAAGCCAAAATTCACTCTTATTGAATTTGGCGTACAACTGCTTGTCTCTTAAGGTTTGTAATACAACTCTTAGATGATCCACATGCTCACCCTCATCACGCGAGTAAATTAATATGTCATCAATGAAGACGACGACAAACTTATCCAAATATGGCCTGAAAATGCAGTTCATCAGATCCATAAAAATCGTCAGAGCGTTAGTCAAGACAAAAGGCATGACGAGGAACTCATAATGCCTGTATCTTGTCTAAAATGAAGTCTTCGGCACATCTTGCTCATTAACTCTTAGCTGATAGTAGGCAGACCTCAGGTCAATCTTAGAAAACACGGTGGCTCCCTTTAACTGATCGAATAAATCGTCAATCCTTGGCAAATGATACTTGTTTTTCACTATTACTTTGTTGAGTTGTCTATAGTTGATGCATAGCCTCATCGACCCATCTTTCTTCCTCACAAAGAGTACCGGAGCACCCCACAGGGAAAAGCTCGGTCTTGCAAAACCCTTGTCTGTTAGCCCTTGCAACTGTACTTTCAACTCTTTCAATTCCGTTGGAGCTATTCTATACGGGGCAATCGAGATGGGTGCCGTTCCTAAGTCTAATTCATTCTCAAACTCAACCTCCCTCGCTGGAGGTAATCCAGGTAATTCTTTCGGGAATACAGCTACAAACTCGCAGACTATCGGCATTGATTCAATCTTTAACTCAGACACTTGAGTAGTCAGCACAAAAGCTATATAAGCCTCATATCCCTTTTTAAAATATTTCTAGCAGTCAATGATGATATTACTACCAGTAGATTTTCTGACTCATCTGGTCCAACTCGAAGAACATTCCCGTCTTCACATCTCAACTCTATTACTTTTCGCCCACAATCTACTACAACACCATGGGAAGCCAACCAATCCATCCCGAGGATTACATCAAATTCATTAACGACAACAACATCAGGTTTGCCGGAAAACAATAGCCTCTAATTGTCAAATGACAATTTCTAGATACTTGGTCCACTAACACATGCTTGCCTAACAGGTTAGACACTTTTATCACAAACTCGGTGGACTCTACTATCATGCTCATACAGGGTATTAATTCCAGGCAAATATACGAGTGGGTAGATCCAGGGTCAATTAAAGCAACAACAGCTATATTGTGGATAGAAAAAGCACCAGTGATTACATTGGGAGACTCTGCCTCTTCACGGGCTCATATAGCATAGGTCCTTACAGGAGCCCCTCCCTCGGACCCTACTGCAGTATCTCTAGGGGTACTTCTGCTGTTGGCTCCACTGCTCGGGTTCTTTTGTGGTCTACCTCTCGAGGGAGCACTACTTGCTTTCACATCTTGCTTTCTCTCTCTGTCATCCAATTCGGGGTAGTTATGGATGAAGTGGTCTAGTGACCCATATTTGAAGCAGCCCCTCCCGTTTCCTCGGTACTCACCAAAATAACGTTTCTTACATTGCAAACACTCTGGCCTATTTGGCCGAGCACTACCGATACTCGCGATCGAGGTGGTCTGGGCTCTAGATGACTTGCTCAACTGGTTCTTGTTTCTATTTTAGTACCCCACCGAAGCATTTGATTGGGTGGAGAATTACTTTGATCTTTTGGAGGAGGACAGATGTGACTTTTCCATCTGCCTCTTCTTTAAATCTCGCGACTCAATGGCCGCTTTCCTCCTCTCCTTTACCAACTCCTCTGTCTTACGCGCTCTCTCGACGAGCACCACTAATTCTTTTAATTCTAGGATGCCCACAAACACTCGGATATCTTCAATAAGGCCATCCTCAAATCTTTTGCACATTGTGGCTTCCAAAGACACGCATTCCCGCGCATACTTACTGAGCTTCACAAATTCACGCTCGTACTCCGTCATGACAATTGACCTTGCTTTAGCTCTAAGAATTCCTTCCTCTTTTGGTCAATGAATCTTTGGCTAATGTACTTTTTTCGAAATTCATTCTAGAAAAATTCCCAATTAGTCCTCTCTCTCGGTACCACGAAAACAAGAGTGTCCCACCATTGATAAGTCGAGTCTCGTAGAAGTGACACGACACACTTCACGCATTCTTTAGGTGTGCGTGGCAGTTCATCGAATACCCTTATGGTATTTTCAAGCCAAAACTCTGCCCTCTCCGAGTCATCATCTATACTAGCCCAAAATTCTTTGGCCCTTTGTTTTCGGATCTTATCTACCAGAGGCTTCTCTCTTCTAAACATGTCCGCACCTTGCAGAGCTACCGGGGCATATTGAGGAATCGGAGGAGATGGAGGAGGTGGAGTGTTCGGATTCGCACGAACAAACTCCATATACCAAGCATCCGTCATTCGGAGGTAGGCTTCCCTAGCCCCTTCGCCCTTGCCCATATTCACGGGCTCACTCTCCTTTGGCGCGGTCCCTTCGGCGGGAGCCGGCGCATTACTTTCCACGTCATCCGCTGTGGCTCTATTAGAATCCATTTACTATATGAAAACATAATTCATAATCATTAGGAATCGTCACACTATCAATAGATTTTTATGGCATGTATAGCTAGACTCATAATCTCACTAGGTTAGTCCTAGAACCGACTAAACTATAACTCTGATACCACTAAATGTAACACCCCATATCTGTAACCCAAGCCTGGTCAGAGTACAAGGCATTACCTACTTGATCTCGTACATGCAACCCATTTTAAGTTACCAAGACTGAGTCCAATTTAAAATTTTTTCAATTTCTACTTTAAACTTCTAAATATGGACCTACGAGGCCTAGATCGACCATTGGAAACCATTCGGAATCGTTCTGGGTCCTTAGCCAATCTATGCAAACTTTGCATTTAAAACAGGGCACACGCCTGTGTGGGAAGGTAACACGCCCATGTGACCATCCTAACATGGCCGTTTTGATGACCCGTGTGTCTCACACGGCCTAAACACCTAGGGGCACGCCTGTGTCCCTTACCCGTGTGGCCAATTCATTTACATCATTTTACAAAATTCAAGTGTAGACTTCACACGGTCAGGACACACGCTCATGTCCTTGGCCCGTGTTGCTCACACAGCCTTGACACGCCCGTGTGAGAAAACTTGAGTATTCTATTTCTGACATCAGCACGCCCAACAAGTCATGCGGCCATAGCACATGCCCGTGTGCTAGGCCATATCCTCCACACGGTTGAGACTCACAGCCGTGTCTCCACTTGTGTGGTTATTACCATGCATACTGACTTGAAATTTTTACGTACATGGGACACACGGCCTCATCACACGCCCATGGGGCTGACCGTGTGTCACACACGGCCTAGACACATGCCCGTGTGCCTACCTGTGTGGACAAAATAAGGTTATTTACCAAGCCTATTTGCCACCCTTATTTACATAAATTAACATAAACTCAACCAACATCAATTCTAGTCTATACCATACAACCAAATTAGCTACAATAGACATTCTTTCCTAAGGCAATATACTCAACCAAGGAAATATCATCTTTGCATAATCAAAATGAGTAATAGTCAATATCAAAACCAAATTCAAAGTGTGGGACTTATCCGAAGCCTACACATTAGGCCAATGCTTAAGGACACAAAATAATCAAGTCTAAGCCCTATACATGCTATATTCAAAAATATAAATCCAACTATACTGAAAGTTTCAGACGATAGTGTGATCGATATCCCTAACTCCAAGTGATCCTCAATCTAAATAGGCGGCACTATAAGAAAATGGAAAGGAAGGAGGGTAAGCATAAAAGCTTAGTAAGTTGCATATAAATAATCATACAACAACAATTCATCAATAATCATCATGCTCATAACACAAGGATAAGCATAAGTATGAATTACTCACTACCATCCATACAAATCATATGCTCTCTAATGAGCTCATTTCTCATACGTACTAATTTGCTACCTATATCACACGCACCATGATTATGTTTTCATTTTTAACTAGCAAATATAGTTACACCATTGAACCATTCGGTACGTTGCCGGTCCTTCCATAAACCTCAATCTAGGGGTAAGGTGCCGATGCTAGGTACTGGACATAGTCTTACATTGGCTCACATCTTAAGTCGATGCCATGTCCCATATATGGTCTTACACTGACTATCATTATCGAGGACGATGCGTGTCCCCTATAGGTCTTACTCTAGCACTCATCTCAATACCGATGCCAATTCCCTAACATGGTCTTACACTGGCTATCATAATGTGGCTGACGCATGTCCTAGACATGTCTTACTCTGGCTCACACAAGTGACCCAAATGTCACAGCTAGAATATTCGGTATATTACCTAATGTTCTAACGAGAGTTCTATCGTCTCATTGTCTTTATTCATTCTCAATATGAAATCAAGCAATTCATGCTATATCCATTCAATGACAACTTAAACACATATATTAATAATATAGTTGTATCATTTACGTACAACTTACCTTGGTTTACAAAATGTACTCGACTAGTTGGTTTAGTCGATTTGCTAGGCTTTCCCTCGGTCTAGGTTCGAATTTGGCAAAACTTGATCTAGAATAAAAAAATGCACTCATTAAGTCAATAATTATAATTAGGCCACCACAAATTCACATCTTTGGTAAAATGATCATTTTGCCCCTAGACTTTGGCAAAATAACCATTTTACCCCTATGATCGAAAAACGATTTTTATTGAATTTCTAAGTATTTCAAGCATATCCGAACGCTTTATACTCTTGTACCAACCCCGAAATTTCACTATTTCACACACTTATCACTCATTTTGCAACTTATGCAAAATAGCCCTTTAGGTGTTTTCATGCTAACACCTTTCACAAAAGTTGTTAAGAACTCTTCTAAGACTCATATTCTTCCATAAAAACTCAGCAAACATCATAAATACATTCATGGAAAAACCCTAAAATCTTAATCATTTTTCAAAATAGACCCCTCATTTGGAAGCTCCTTTTTCGAAGGTCCCAAAAATGTAAAAATAATCAACTAAGGACATGAAAATCACTTACTTGTCGAGGTGATAAGTTGCTGAAATTTCAAAGCTTCAAAACCCCTCTTTTGTTGATATTTTCAGAGGAGAAAAGGTGTGGAGAAAAAAGAAAATAATAGTTAAGCTCATAGGTATTATTTTATCACAAAATTATGTCATCAAGCCACCTAATATTGACCTTTTGACTAAATTTGCCACATATGGCCGGCCACCTTGTTTCTAGGGGTCTAATTGCTCATAAGAGGCCCCCAATTTTTGTTCTCTAGTTATTTAACACATTTGGTTACTAAAAATGCAACTTTTGCCCTTTTTTGCGATTTAGTCCTATTTCGCAATCGGGCTCGTAAATATCAAAATTTACTCACCAAATATTTCATACACTAATATAATCAGGATATAACCTCATAATAATAAAAATAATTTTCTAAACTTTGAATTTGTGGTCCCGAGACCACTATTTTGACTAGGCCCTAAATCGGGCTGTTACAATTATGACATGTCAAACTCCCCCACACTTATGTAATTGCTTGTTCTCAAGCAAGGAAAAATGAAAATAGAAAAATAAAAGACGACCATTGAGTATGTAGATTGCAGAGATTGATTTCAGAGTACGTAACTAGGTGTTTTCATATTTATATGTAATCTAGACATGATATATAAATAACTTATCACTTTTATATCAAACACCTAAGTTCAACACATTATAAAGTATAAAAACCTTAAGGTTTTCAAACATATGATTCCATCAATAAGTTATATAGGTAATTTGATTATCCTAGCAGAATACAAACATTCATTAATGCAATTACTTAATATGATGTCAAATCATGAATAAGTCTACCTAGAACACATAGGCTTTTTCGGCTTGTAAAGTTTTAAGGCTAATGACAAGTATGGAATTTAAGAATAGGAAGCATTCAGATGATTTCAAGCACGAAAATAGTTTGGCATATCGTGCTATTCCATACTCTCCCCCTTAGTAACCCTTGCGTACTCATCACCTTATTTCTCCTTTTCTCACCTTCCTTATTTCTTTTCATAGGAAATCATAGCATAATACAACAACTATACTAGCTCATGAGTTTTTGTGCGCTTACTAAAGAAGTTTTTCTACTTTTTTGAATTTGTCACATTTTTTCTTTTTCAATACATATCACTCATAAATGCTTTTACTTTTCAAGTACTTTTTCTACTCGTTTTTCTTTCTTTTGTGAATTTTTCTTTTGTCGTACATATTCACTAACCTATAATCACTATATCACACTGATTCTTCCTATTTAACTCTATTTTTGCAAAATCCGTTGTGATGTATCTAGTTAACCTTAAACATATATGGCTAGACGTCTATTATTCATGCAATTCAGGACCAAAGAAAAAGAGTATGTACAAATTAATATTTTAGCTCGGGTTTTGTATGGAGGTTCATCAAGAAGTGTTTTTTGGCTCAAAAATAGGTATTAAGGATTGATGAACAGGGTTAGCATTTTGGCTCTGGGTGTATACCAAACAATATCTTAGGTCATCCCTAGGTATCTCAATATTCACATATGTAATCAATCAAACAATCACAAATCCAACTATTTATCCTACATACTGGTATGCTTGTTCCCCTGTATTCTTTATATCATTTGGTATATTCAATTACTCAATACCTATTTACAGTGTAATATATAGAACTTAGTAGTCTAATAATAAAAAAATAAAAATTATTCACTATCATGTTAAATTTATAGTAAACACAATCAACTTATATATATGATCATAACCAATCACTTGTATTTCTACAAGCTCAAGCACACAATTTACAAAAAAAATTAAAAGAAAAGTAGTAAAAATAAATTTCCTATGTTAGCCCCCATACTTTAGATAGCACATTGCGCAAAATGTGTGGCCCTAAAAAGAAAGGAAAGAGGTTACCCGATTGATCGTGACACTACAATGGTCTAATGGTGGGTTGATAAGCTATAAATGTAACATATTTTAATCCCATTCACAATTCATTTTTGGATGATTAATTATGCAAATTAGTGAATTTGATGCTCCTAATCCTTTAAATTCACGTTTCTATACTTAAGAGAATATTTGGGAGAGAAAGGAGTGAAAA
Source organism: Gossypium longicalyx (assembly GCA_025698465.1). Lineage (NCBI taxonomy): Eukaryota > Viridiplantae > Streptophyta > Magnoliopsida > Malvales > Malvaceae > Gossypium > Gossypium longicalyx. The sequence continues at coordinate 54,486,309 of CM046995.1, forward strand.
ACAAGCAAAAATCAGACAAATAGAGCTATTTTCAGGAGCCACATAGTCTGGGCATTTCCACACGGGCTGGGAACATGCCCATGTTAGCCACTTGGGTTGGACACACACCCATGTGCCAGTCTGTGTGGATGTTGCACCATGCTTCCCAAATACGAGGAAAAACCCAATTTTTAGGCTTTCTAGGCATTCTAGAGTTTATAAATTCCCATTAGAAGAAGACATAAGGGAGTTACTAGAGAAGATTGAAGAAAAGTCTTAAAGAACACCATCAAAATCAACACGGAAGCGGATCTCTCTAACACCCCTTACCCGTGTCCGACGCCGGGACAGTATATGAGGCATTACCAGACTTAAACATGCACATACATGTAAAACAAAAATTTCAATCATATCAAAATCATTCGATCACATGCAAAATGTTCCATACACGAGCCTTCGAGGTTTTAAACATGCATTAAAAGCGGTTTGGGACTAAACCGAGAATTCACGAACATTTTTACAACACTTAGAAAATTTTCAAGTTTGGAGAGTCACACGCCCGTGTGGGTAGGCTGGGTGGTCTCATACGCCAATGTCCTCAGCCCGTGTAACTCTCTGTTTATGATGTCAGCAAAAATTTAGGGTCACAAGGCCAAGTCACATGCCCGTGTGCTAAGGCCGTGCCCTCCACATGGCTGAGACACACGGCCGTGTCTTTTCCCGTGTGGTCAACACATAGGCTATTTTCCTAGCCTTTTTGTTGCCTTAATCTTTACATACTTAAATACTTGAAAGACACATATGATAGCATCATTTTAATGATTTAGCATGCCTTATTGAAGCACATTTTTAACAATCAACCTTAACATATTACCCAAGAATTAATCTATACATATTCAACAAATGTCCATGTTCAATCATTATCAACTTCATGCCAATTTACGCGTTGATTCCATAGCCACGACCACTCCGAATGGTCTTAGGGCATTCTCGTGTACATATGTTATTTATTATTCATTCATGGCATACAATTATAATAATATCACAAAGCATCAACACATGGCAAGGATAATTAGGCTAATAAGCCAAAACATTATAAGCCATATCTTATGGCAATCTACAATGAATCAATATAAGCCAATACATTTGACTAAATCATAAGAACACATATCAATAACTAAGCTCCTATACATGCCACTCACCTGAAGATGGTTAAGACTTATCGATATCCCCTATTGATAGCTCGATAGATTGATACTGCCTCCGACGATCTCCAACCCCAAGCTAACCTGACAACACTAAAGAAATGAAAAGACGGGGTAAGCTATACAACTTAGTAAGTCCATATGAAAACAATAAGCAATTTATCAATATGATTCCATCAATTCTTACAACATGATTCCAAGGTAAAATAATCATAATTGCACTTTTACTTATGTTCAAGTTAAGCTATTTACTCGAGTCATAGTCACTCAGTTACTTATAACTTGAGCTACGAAACTCCAAATCAAGATTCACTAATTTCCCTGAAACTAGACTCACGTATCTGCTTATCATAAAATTTTCAAAATTTTTGGATTAGCCAATAAGTACAGTTTATTCTTTAAAGTCTCCCCCATTTCATGGTTTGACAATTTCGATCCCTCTACACTAAAAATTAATTATCTCTTCGTTCAAGATTTGGATAATGTTCCCATTTATTTCTTTCGAATGGATAATGTTCCCATTTATTTCTTTCGAAAATAGACTTATTAAGGATTTTAAGCATATAAATTATAACCCATAATTATATTTTTACAGATTTTAATAATTTTTCAAATTCAGAATAGGGGATTCCAAAATCATTCTAACCCTATCTCTAAAAAATTCAAATATCACAAAATAAAAAATTCGTTTGCTTTCATCGTTTCTTTTATGCGAAAATAGACTCAATAAGCTTTTATTTCATATCTTATTCAATTTCTAATTTGATTTCCACCATTTTCAGTGATTTTTCAAAGTCACACAACTGTTGCTGTCTAAAACTATTTTATTACAATTTTCACTCTTACATAATCTCACTTACTCGATTCCATCTTATCGAAAGTTCGCTCAACTGTTGAGCACATTGCTCATAAATTTTCACACACATATTCCTGCACTTATTTGTCACATAGTCATATTCAATTACACTAGTCATTACATGATCACATGTATTTTCACTTAGCCAATTTCCCGTTGAACTTATTGGAATAATAACAGATACTTGGTGGCCTGAACATATTACCACCCTTGTAACCAAAGCTATTTGGTGCACATAGTATCCTGCACTTAGTACTACATTTGTGACGAAAACCGTCTCTTACACATAATGGCCTGCACTTAGTACCACACAAGTGATCGAAGCTATCGAGTACGCATAGTAGCCTGCACTTAGTACTGCACATACGACCTAACCATCTGGTACACGTAGTAGCCTACACTTAGTACTACACACGTGACCTAAAATCATCTTAAACACATAGTAGCCTGTACATAGTACTACACATGTGTTCTCGCAATGGATCATTCGTATCTTTTCTATTCCGAAGGTCCAACCGGGAAATTCGTCACTTTTCAACATTTTACCAATTCATCCATAATCAACTTCAATTCATAATTTACATCAAGTGATCATTCAATATACAACCACATCTCATTTAATAACAAAATATTATAAGTAAAAACAATATATTATTTACATAGAAACTTACTCGTTTCAAAGAAATATCATGTTCGATCAAATTTCCATTATATTCAATCATCCTATCACATGTTATCAACATTTGAGCTATCGATTACTTCATGGGTACATCATGTTCCCATACATAATATCGTTAACATATAAATCAATACAACCATAGCAAAATAGATTTCAAGTGTAACAACAATGACATGAATATCATGTTTATTTAATCACATGAACTTACCTTAAATGCAATTACAACCAACTATTCCAATTTAGTCCATAATCTCAAACTTTCCCAATTTAGGCCCGAATCTTGATTTTCTTGATTTAACATTTCAAATATAGCTCATTTATTATTCACATTATTCAAATTGACCCAAAAATCATACTGTTACAATTTTGCATTTTTACCCTAAATTTGTCATATTTACACTTTTTCCCCTAGTCTCGTAAAATGATTTTTATTCAATTTTTTTTGCACTTTAAGCCTAGCCGAATCATTTTCATAACTAGAGCAGCCCACAATTTCCACTAAATCACACTTTTATGATAAATTTTATAACTTTTACAATTTAGTCCTTTTTAGCGTTTTCACCGAAAATTACTTAGTAAAAGTTGTTTCTCCAACCATAAACATGCATAATCTACCATTAAACATCAAAATGCACAAATTTATAACATGGGTCAAACCCTAGACCTTCATCATAACTCAACTAAATGGTAGAAATAGGTAGATCTTGTTACGAGGATTTCAAAAACGTAAAAATCATTAAAATCGAGGCTGGAACGGACGTACAATCGAGCTTGGAAGCTTGAAAAAACCTAGCTATGTCTTCTCCATGAAAGTTTCGGCCATGGGGTTGAAGATGGACAAAAACTGGCTTTTAATTTTGTTTTTAATTCATTTTAATTACTAAATGACCAAAATTCCCCTAACTTAAAAATGTTCTATTTCACCCATTTCATGTCGATTTTTGTCCAACAAATTAACCAATGGTCTAATTACCATTTAAGGACCTCCAATTTAAAATTTCATAACAATTGGACACCTCTAGCATGTAGAACTCAACTTTTGCACTTCTTACAATTTAGTCATTTTGACTTAATTGAGTGGCCAAACGTCTAAATTTTAGGACAAAATTTTCACAAAACAATTCCATAAAATTGTAGACCATAAAAATATAATAAAAATGAATTTTCTTACGTCAAATTTGTGGTCTCGAAACCACTATTTTGACTAGGTCCTAATTCGAGATGTTACAACTCTCCTCCTTTTAGGGATTTTCGTCCCCAAAAATCTTACCTGAAGAGTGGTTTAGTTCCTCATAAACTCTACTATCTCATAAACATTACTAAAGAACTTTTACTTTAGCCTTCATTAAAAACTAGGGTCTTATTTAGCTTCTCAATAACTCATAATATAGAATCCGGATCTTAATCCAATTTACCAAGACTAGCATTCCAAGAATCTGACAATCTCAGAGATACATGATTCCATTGTTTAGTTAGGCAAAAATTTAACATATATCGAAATGATTTACAGATTTCATCAAACACTTAATACAAGCTATATAACATCTATCCTTTTTAAAGATAGGAATAATCCGTATATAAAATCCATAGTAACTCTTTCTCAGAGATCATACCATAACTATCTTATCATCTTTTAACGATTCAAGTCAGCTACACTATCACAAACATAAATTTATCTATAACATCAAATACGTTGAGCTGTCACACTGCCTTTCTTGTCTTAAAACACATCACTGAAAATCAAAAAGTCTTTGCTCAATGCAGACTTAACCAGTTTAAAGGCTTCGGTTAACAATGTCCTAGTCTACTCATAGTTTTACTAATTAACATGTAATAGACCATTTAGTTTTCACAAAACGAAAATTTTATCATTCATAGCAGCTTTAAATCGTATCAAAGTCTTCTAAAATACATACACTTTACATTCAGACTATCTGTCTTTTACCTGAAAAAGATAAAATCTTATTCTCAGGCTTGAGAAAAATGATTCAGACATAATTGTTTCATTAAATCTTTCAAACAATAACCCATATAGACTGAACAACCAAGTCGGTCTTAATTATTACTTGATAAAGCTTCAGGAAATCCTTCCTTTCAGTTGACAGAACCCTTCAACATGCGATCATTTAAGATTCACTTATCATGCCTATCAAAGACTTTTACCATTGCTTTAGCTAAAAATAACAAGAATATCCCGATTGAGGGCATTAACTTTAATCAACTTACTCGGGAGAAGAAATCCACCATACAAATCAAAACTCGCAGTTTCGCCACTTATACTTTTGCTGAGGTCAAAACTTTACACAAAATTTAAAGAAATCTGAATACTAGAATCATCATGTTACTACTATCAACCCAGAGGCATAATCATAATTAACATAGTCATCATAGGCCCAAGAATACACTCTAGATACGAGTCATGGTTAAGAATTTTCAGAATCAAGATGACAAGAAGACCAAAATAAAGAAATCCAAGATAGAAAAATCCAAGAATCATAACACCATGTGTATTCTTATAAAATTCCAATGAATAGATTGTAACAAAATACCAGAGAGAAATAGAATAGTACTGATTATAAACCAATCAGGTTATAAATACTTTCGTCTATACATCATGATTAGAAAACATTACTATATAACAAGAATTTTATCAGAAGAGTAACAGCCATAGGAATATTCCTGAGAACAATTAAACATATAGAATACCTCAAAAGAGGCTGTCCAAAATCTGTTCAGCCATAACTGTCACACTCAATGTCTTACCTTTCAAATATTATTCCTTCAACTATTTCTGTCATCACTAGCCCCGTACTATTTCTTTCACTGAAGAAAATAAGTTCAGAAGGAATTCCGATTACTACATTCTTTCAACGTCGTGTTTGAACAAGTCGATTTTCCAAGGTTAATTTCTTCTCTCTTTGTGATATTTCGTAAACCAAAAAAAATCTTTAAATCAATTTGTTACCTTTTCTAATTATGTCTTTACTTATCAACTTATTCTCAAACTCTGACCATATTTACAATCATTCTACCGCTGAACTCTTTTGGTGTCACACTCGTGAGCTTATTTCAACACAAATCTCATGAAATCCTTTATAAACAACACTCTAGTTATGGGGTGGGGTTGTAAGATCCCTGACTCGTCTCACATACACATGTATATACCATATAACTTTCACCATTATAGTCATATTATTACCAACATATCATTCGCTTTAGACAAGCTAACATTAAAGTTTGCTTTATATAGACTTTCCAGTTACTTATTTAAACAAAAGTACTTATACATACATTCTATAAATTCTGAATAACTTATCATTTTTATTCAATCAAACAGGTCAGGTACATAACATCATATGAGGGCCAAACAAACATATATGAATGTATCAAAGTTTGAGCGCTCATCTAGCACATCAACATATGCATATCATTATAATTATATAACTCAATTCAATCAATTTAGCACATTTACTTAGACTATGAGAGTTTGCCAGTCATACTTATTCAAACAAGCATACATGGACATTTATTCCATCAATTTTTTTGGTAAGTTACCCAAATACATGCATTCGTTCAAGTAAATCAATCATATATATCATGGAGTTATCGATTAAACATAAGTGGTCTCATTACATCATAATCTTTTGTCTCATTTCACTTTTCCATATTTCAAGGATGCCTCCCGTTGGAACATTGCAATTTCGATGGATTCCCAGGTAGTATACTCAGGGTATATACGTTAATCATTCGTCAATTCATGTATAGTAGTACCTTTCGGGTACACTCTCTCGAATTACGTATCATACAGTAGAATTACTAGTCCAGGCTAAATTCCAACTGAAACATATTCTCGATAGGCTCGTCTCAGGATTACCCGTTCGAGCTAAATCCATTACATATTTAGGCCAATGGATTACCCATCCGGGCTAAATCCATTCCATCATATTTACTCGAGAGAGTTCAACTCGAGATTACCCGTCCGAGCTAAATCCCATATTGCATCATTATACCCCTTTTCTAGAAATCGTTGGAATCCATTGAAATTCAACATCCAATTGGGGTTGTAACATTTTGCTAATATCATGCTATTATGAACCCTTTATTCATACTTTTATGAATTTGTATTTACCATATTCACTTAATCAAATAAGCCAAGTGTCCATCATCGTATGAACATTAAATAAGCATGAACATTCATCGTAACATAAACTTTCATCTCACATGTTATCACATATATCATGAACTTTTATTCATAATTTTCTGAATCCAGGCTTATAATGACTATACTTTACTCAAATACCTTAGCATCACATTTTACATGGTCGACGTAGCTCAGTTGGAGAGTACCTCTGTCTAAACAAGATGGTTCTCATTCGCGTCGGGAGACATCACACTATCACAGATTGGTGGCATGTATAGTTACACTCTCATTCTTGCTAGGTTAGTTTGAGAACCGACTAAACCATAACTCTGATACCACCAAATGTAACACCCCTTACCCGTGCCTGATACCGGGACAAGATACGAGGCATTACCAGACTTAAACATGTACACACATATAAAACTGGGCCATAAAATTTCATTCATATTAGAATCATTCGATCACATGCAAAATGCCCCATACACGAGCCTTCGAGGCAATAAACATGCATTAAAAGTGGTTTGGGACTAAATCGAGAACTCACGAACATTTTTGTAACACTTAGAAAATTTTCATGTTTCGAGAGTCACATGCCCTTGTGGGTAGGTCGGGTGGTCTCACAAGCCCATGTCCTCAGCTCGTGTAACTCTCTGTTCATTACGTCAGCAAATATTTAGGGTCACACGACCAAGTCACATGCCCGTGTGCTAAGGCCGTGTCCTACACAGGGCTGAGACACACGACCATGTCTCTGCCCCTGTGGTCAACACTTATACTATTTTCCAAGCCTTTTTGTTGCCTTAATCTTTCACATACTTAAATTCTTTAAAGACACATATCATAGCATCATTTTAATGATTTAGCATGCCTCACTAAAGCATATTTTTAACAATCAACTATAACATATTACTTAATAATTAATCTCTAGTTATTCAATAAATGTGCATGTTCAATCATCATCAACTTAATGCCAATTTACGCGTTTATTCCATAGCCATGACCACCTCGAATGGTCCTAGGGAATTCTCGTGCACACATATTATTTACTATTCATTCATGGTAGACAATTATAATCATATCACAAAGCATCAACACATGGTAAGTATAATTAGGCTTACAAGCCAAAACATTATAAGCCATATCTCATGGCTATATACAATGAATCAATATAAGCCAATAAATTTGGCTAAATCATAAGAACACATCTCAATAACTATGCTCCTATAACAATCACTTGAAGATGCTTAAGACTTATTGATATCCCCTATTGATAGCTCGATAGTGTGATGTTGCCTCCGACGATCTCCAACCTCGAGCTAAACTGACAATACTAAAGAAATGAAAAGGAGGGGGTAAGCTATATAGCTTAGTAAGTCCATATGAAAATAATAAGCAATTTATCGACATGATTCCATCAATTCTTACATCATGATTCCAAGGTAAAATAATCATAATTGCACTTTTACTTATGTTCAAGTTAAGCTGTTTACCCGAGTACAGTTTATCATAAAATTTTTAGAATTTTTGGATTAGCCAATAAGTACAGTTTATTCTTTAAAGTCAATAAGTACAGTTTATTCTTTGAAGTCTCCCCTATTTCGCTGTCTGACAGTTCTGACCCTCTGCAGTAAAAATTAATTATCTCTTCATACAAGTTTTGGATAATGTTCCCGTTTGTTTCTTTCAAAAATATACTCATTAAGGATTTTAAGTATATAAATTACAACCCATGATCATATTGTTACAATTTTTAATGAATTTTCCAATTCAAAATAGGGGATTCCAAAATCATTCTAACCCTATCTCACAAAATTTCAAATATCACAAAATAAAAAATTCTTTTGCTTTCACCGTTTCTTTTATGTAAAAATAGACTATCTTATTCAACTTTTAATTCGATTTCCACCATTTTTGGTGATTTTTCAAAATCACACAATTGCTACTGTCCAAAACTGTTTTGTTACAAATTTCACTCTTACATAATCTCACTTACTCGATTCCATCTTACCGAAAGTTTGCTCAACTATCGAGCATATTGCTCATAAATTTTCACACACATATACCTGCTCTTATTCATCACATAGTCATGTTCAAATACACTAGTCATTACATGATCACATGTAGTTTCACTTAGTTAATTTTCAATTAAACTCATCGGAATAATAACAGATACTCGGTGGCCTACACCTATTACCACCCTTGTAACCAAAGCTATTTGGTGCACATAGTAGCCTGCACTTAGTACTGCATCTGTGACCAAAACCGTCTCTTACATATAGTGGCCTGCACTTAGTACCACACATGTGATCGAAGTTATTGGGTACGCATAGTAGCCTGCACTTAGTACTACACATGCGGCCTAACCATCTAGTACACGTAGTAGCCTGTACTTAGTACTACACACGTGACCTAAAACCATCTTAAACACATAGTAGCCTGTACAGAGTACTACACATATGTTCTCACAATGAATCATTCGTATCTTTTCTATTCCGAAGGTCCAATCGGGAAATTCGTCACTTTTCAACATTTTACTAATTCATCCATAATCAACTTCAATTCATAATTTACATCAAGTGATCATTCAATATACAACCACATCTCATATAATAACAAAATATTATAACATAAGTAAAAACGATATATTATTTACATACAAACTTACTCGTTTCAAAGAAATATCATGTTACGTCAAATTTCCATTATATTCAATCATCCTATCACATGTTATCGACATTTGAGCTATCGATTACTTCATGGGTACATCACATTCCCATACACAATATCATTAACATATAAATCAATACAACCATAGCAAAATAGATTTCAAGTGTAACAACAATAACATGAATATCATGCTTATTTAATCACATGAACTTACTTTAAATGCAATTATGGCCAACTATTCCAATTTAGTCCATAATCTCGAACTTTCCCAATTTAGGTCCGAATCTCAGTTTTCTTGATCTAACATTTCAAATATAGCTCATTTATTATTCACATTATTCAAATTGACCCAAAAATCATACTGTTACAAATTTGCATTTTTACCCCTAAACTGTCATATTTACACTTTTTTCCTTAGGCTCGTAAAATGATTTTTATTCAATTTTTTTGCACTTTAAGCCTAGCTGAATCATTTTCATAACTATAGAAGCCCAAAGTTTCCACTAAATCACACTTTTATGACAAATTTTATAACTTTTACAATTTAGTTCTTTTTAGCGTGTTCACTGAAAATTACTTAGTAAAAGTCATTTCTCCAACCATAAACATGCATAATCTACCATTAAACATCAAAATGCACAAATTTCTAACATGGTTCAAACCCTAGACCTTCATCATAACTCAAATAAATGGTTGAAATAGGTAGATCTTGTTACGAGGATTTCAAAAACGTAAAAATATTAAAAACGGGGCTAGAACAGACTTACAATCGAGCTTGGAAGATTGAAAAACCCTAGCTATGTCTTCTCTATACAAATTTTAGTCGGGATATTAATTCATGTTTAATGTGCTTAATTTAGTGGAGGAAAAGTTCCTGTTTAATAGTAGATCTAGCATAATTGATTGGAGTTGCGTGCAATCCTAGAAATAGGACGACATAAATCTACCGGATTAGAGTCAAATATAATATGGGAATCCATAGGTCGAGTTAACGCGACGATAGTGGTTTTAATTAGAAAGAGATTTCAATTAATAAGCTAGAGTCAGTTGTTTTTACTCTCGAAAGAGATATTAACAAAACTTAGGGATTTCTACGGATCAAGACACAAGTGAATAAATCGTTTAATTCAGATTCATAATAATAGGTAAATTCTAGGTGGATTCTTTCCTAGGTATTGTCTATCTCATTGGTTAATATTTGATTATTTCCTTGATTCATTCTTTGTTGCATTCTTAGTTAAATTAGTTTACTAAATTTAGATTAAAACACATCACTCTAAATTGTTGGCTAAATAATAGAAAAATGATAATTATTAATACTTTTAGTCCTCGTGGATACAATATTCTCTACTCACCATAGCTATACTATTGTTAGATAGTTACGTTTGTCTTTGTCGTATTTATAGTTAGTTTAGTGACCATCAATTTTTTGGCGTTGTTGCCAGGGACTAAAATATTAGGAACACTTTATTTTTATTAATTTAGCCATTTTTATTTTATTTTGTTTTTAGTTTAATTATTAAATTCTAATTTTTCTTTTTTTTGCTTATGACAGGTTCCTTTAGTTGATGACTAGACGATACTCATTGGGACTATTATTGTTTGATAGTGAAATTGAAAGTATAGCTCATAGAAACAGTAGAGAAGTAAGGTAGAGTCAAGAAAATTTGGTAGACGAACAAGAGGACATTGTTATTACTGAGGAGATAGGTGATGACTAGAATAACCATCTACCTCCTGCAGTTGCTGTAGACCCAAATCCTTTTGTCGTACTATGTAAGATTATGCCAAGCCCACTCTGACTGGGGATGAATCGAGTATTATAAGACCCATCATTACTGCAAATAATTTCGAATTAAAGTTGAACATTATTCAGATGGTATAACAGTTTGTTCAGTTTGATGGTTTGCAAGAGGAAGATTCAAATACTCATTTGGCCAATTTCCTAGAAATCTATGATACTTTCTAGATTAATGGCATCACTGACGAAACCATTTATTTACGGTTATTCCCTTTCTCGTTGAGGAAGAAAGCTAAGTAGTGGTTTAACTCTTTACCATGAGGTTCCATCACCACATGGGCTCAAATGACTGAAAAGTTCCTTCTGAAGTACTTCCCACTGGCTAAGACAGCCAAGTTGAGGAACAACATCTCTTCCTTTGTGCAGATCAGTTTAGAGACTTTATATGATACATGAGAGAGATACAAGGATTTATTGAAAAGGTGCCCTTACCATGGGTTACCTCTATGGTTACAAGTTCAAGCCTTCTATAGTGGTTTGAGCCCTTCAACGAGATAGTTGATTGATGCAGCAGTTGGTTGTATACTGAATAATAAAAAAACTTTTGAATTTATTGAAGAGATGGCACTGAATAATTATCAGTGGCAAGTCATGAGGAAAAAGCCGATTAAAGCAGTCAGAGTCTTTAATTTAGATGCAGCCACCATTTTATCAAATCAGGTAGAACTTTTAAATAAGAAAATTGATGGTTTATATGTTTCTACGCAGGTTCATCTGGTGATGCAATGCGATACAAATAAAGGAGGAATGAATAATCCAGAATGTTTACCCTTCGCCTCTAGCACAGAGAGCAAACAAATCAATTACATAGGTAATAATTCTAGGCCTCAAAGTAACCCTTATAGTAATAAATAAAATGCAGGTTGGAGGAACCATCCCAATTTCTCTTCGGGAGGTCAAGGAAATAAGAGAACACAATCCAACAATAACCTTACCAGCAAGAAAAAAAGCCGAACCTAGAGGAGATGTCGATGAATTTTATCTCGGTGTCAGAATTCCGCTTTCAAAACACAGAAGGAAGACTTAAAAATCAACAAGTATTGGTTTAAAGGCTCGAGAACCAAATGGGTCAGCTTACTAAGTTAATCTTAGAAAGGCCATATGGTAGTTTGCCTAGCAATATCAAAACTAACCCAAGGGAGCAGCTTAATGCAATTTCTGTTTGAGATAAAGAAGGGTTAGTTACATCTAAACCAGAACTGAAGCAAGAAATTATGGTGAATAACGATAAGGTTGAGGTAAGCCAGAAAGAGTAAAGACAGATTGCCAAAGGATATAAACCTCAAGCTCTGTATGCTAACGCGACAACAAGAGACCACACGAACAAACAATTTGGTAAATTTCTTAAACTCCTAAAAAGTTACATAATAACTTATCGTTTCTTGAAGCTCTTTCACAGATGCCCAATTATGTCAAATTTTTAAATGAGCTGTTGGTAAACAAACGGAACCTAGATGATTTAGCGACTGTGGAGCTCAACGTAGTTTGCTCAGCCATCTTACAAAATAAACTACCCAATAAATTGAAAGATCCAGAGAGTTTTACTATTCCTTCTTTAATTGGTAATTTAAATATTAAGAATGCCTTGGTTAATTTAGGGGCTGGTATTAATGTCATGCCTTATAAAATGTTTAAACAATTAGGTATTGGGAAACCCAAACAAACTAGGATGAGTAGTCAATTAGGAGATAGAACCATTAGATATCCTAGGAGTGTTAATGAGGATGTGTTTGTTAAAATCGATAAATTCATATTCCCATTGACTTTGTTATGTTGGACATGGATGAGAGTAGTAAGGTGCCTTTAATTTTAGGGCGACCCTTTTTAAAAACTTCTAGAACTATAATTGATATTGGTATAGGGGAATTAGTACTTCGTGTAGGTGATGAAACAATTACTTTCCAAGAATGTGATTCTGTGAGAGTCTCTAGTAAATGATTATAAATGTTCTGTTAACTTGAGTAACCATGTGGCTCAACCTTCTTTGCAGGAAACCCCACGAAAAAATATGATAGAGCCATGTTACAATAAAGGTGACAGAAACTATACAATGTACGAAGAGCGAAGGCTACACCTTTATGAACTAGATGAATGGCGAACACATGTCAAAGAGAAACTGAAAAAGCACGACGAAGAGCCGAAATGATGCCATGAGGAGCATGTGGATGGAACAACCAATTTATGGTTGGGGAAAAAGTACTACTAGGCAAAGTGAATCCACGAATTACCCCTTTGGTGCTTGATGCAAACGAATCAAACCTATTTATGATATTGAACGTCTTTCCCTACGGTACTGAATGTCTTTCCCTATGGTACAGTTAAGGTAACCCATTCTGAATTCAGCACATTTAAAGTAAACAACGCTCGACTTAAAGCTTATCTTGGTAGAATAATTGATAGTGAAAAAGAGGAGACTCGGCTCTGCAAGCCACTGTAGCCGTGCACACAAGGTTAGTCGAGCTTAGACTCTAAATGAGCAGTTCTCGGTAGGCAACCCGAATACTTAACATTCTCCTAAATTTATTTCATGTATTTTCAAATTAATTAAATTAAATTTTAAAAAAATTGACCCATACGGAATGGGCACACGGGCGTGTCCTAGGCTGTGTGTACAATGGGGCATTCAATAATGAGTTACACGGCTGAACGACCTAGCCATGTGACCCACATGGCCTAGATACATGGGCGTGTCTTTGGCTGTGTTGATACTAGGACTTAAGTTTTCAAAAATTTAAAGGTTTTACGGGTTAAAATAGTGCATACAGTCATGCGACACAGGCATTTGGCACACACCACTTGGACACACGAGAATGTCCTAGGCCATGTGAACCCTGGAGCTAAAGTTTTTAATTTTAAATCAACTCAGAGAGTTACATAGGCAACAGACACGACCATGTGTGAGACACGGCCGGGCCACATGGGCTTGTGGGTGGCTGTGTGAAGACTAGATTGAAAATTTTTATCACACACGGTCTAATAAAGCCCCAAACGATCATGTGAAACAGCCGTGTGGCCTAAGATGGGCCCTTACATGATTGTGTCCCCCTTTAACCCCCAAACCCTAAATCTTTTTTTTACTTGGTCTTCTTCGCCACCATACTACCTAAATTGCCATTGGTTCCCCCTCTACAACTAGGACCACTCACCCCTTGTCGGTCGCACGTTCTCCCCTTCCTCTTGTCCAAATTCGACCTCCCTCTCCGGCTGCCATTGCCCCACACCCTGGCCTTCCCCTAGCCATAACCCTACCCCAAGCCTCATCAACCCCCTCACCGAACACACCTCCTTGACCCCCCTTCTTCCCTTTTTCTTCCTTCCGCCCTCGCCTATTCATGCAAACTATCTCCTAGCCCTCTCGCCCCTTTCACCTGTTGACCACCACTCACCTCTTCCCCGTCGTCGCTTGTCATGCCATCATTGGAGCCCCCCACCGTCGACCGATGTCCTACACCCTTGTCCTTTGCATTTATTATTATTATTTATTTTAATTAGTTATTCGTTTTATTTTTATTATATATGCTTATTATATTTTTTCTTTTTAGTATCACTACTATTTGTATTGCTATCATTATTTCATTTTATTGCCTTTATTTATTTATTTATTTATTTTATTTTCTATTTTAGTTTAGTCTTATTATTATTATTATTATTATTATTATTATGTTTGCATTGTCATTTATTGTTATGACATTTGTTAGTTTTGTTTGAATCTTACCGTTATCCCTTAGTTTTATTTATTCATTATATTTGATCACTTTCATTATTATTATTTTTAGTTCTAGTGGAATGCTACTAATTTTCTCATATTCTTTCTAGTTAGTATTTTTATTTATTCTTTTATTATTTTATTACTTAGTGTTTTCGCTGTTGTTCCAAACTTAAGGTTATTTTAAGGTCTATCTTTATTGATTTTTTTATTGTTAAGTTTTATTTATTTTGGTATTTTTTTTATTTTTGTTTATTTTATATTCAATGTCGATTTCTTTATTCGTGAAGTTGTGGATGTTGACTTCAATTTTTATTGCATTAGGTAATGGATTGCCTCTATTATGATTGGTTCGTCTATTTGCTTCATTTGGTTTTAATAATTGATTATTTTATTTTTCAGGCACACAATGACAAACACTTACAATAAGTCTAAGGTCGCTCTTCCTGCTTCGAAAATGTAGAAGATGCCGAGTGTGACCTCCTCCTTAGGCGCTTCCGCCGATGCACGCCATCCCTATCTCTAATTTTCATAGCGTTCCCTTGAGGATCTATATTAGAAGCTCCGCCTAGGGCCACTCGGCTTAGGCCGATGTATTGATTGGGCCATTTTGGAGTAGGACCAATTAACTGATAGCATCCGCGCCATCATTGCCAAAGTCTCGTGGCACTAATTTTTCTCTATCATCGAGCCTACAAACATGGAGCTAACTTTGGAGTTCTGTTCTAAATTTATCCTTCAGTAGGTGATGACGACCCATGATGACTCAAGCACCATCAATTTCAGACTCAGTGGCAAGGTGTGACATATGAGTGTCCCAGAGTTCGTAGCAGTATTGGGACTCTACACTGCTGAGTTCATGAGTGTCGAGAGCTTTCTCTGATTATATCAACACATCCACTACTCGCCATCTCTTTGGTGGGTAGATCTTACGGAGAACACGACGCTTTATTATAACACCCCTAACCCGTATTCATCGTCGGAATAGGGTTTCAGAGCATTACCAGAATATTCAAAAACATTTACAGATAACTTATATAAATTACTATTCATTTACCAAGATCATTCATAACGTCCCTTGATTGGGCCCTCGAGGCCCAATACGAGCATTAGAATCGAGTTGGGACTTAATCGAAAACTTTAAGAATTTTTTTGCTATTTTTCAAAATTTTTCCAAGGTGCAGGGCTCACACTCCCGTGTGGTCCAAGGGACACGGTCGTGTGACCCTAAGACACGTTTGTGCTAAAGGCTGTGTTCGACCCCGTGTAACTCTCTGACTTATACACATGGCCATGCCACACGCCCATGTGCTAGGCTGTGTGGTTAATAAATTCAATTAGAAATTAGCTGCAGGTTTTACTCGACCAAGACACACACCCATGTTCAAGACCGCGTGGCACCCATGTCTCAGCCTGTGTGCTCAATTCTGAGCATTCTGTTTCTCAAAATTAAGATGCAGGGGACACACGGCCTAAACACATGCCCATGTTACCAGGCCAAGTGTCACACACTGTTTATACAAATTTTCGTGTGTTTGCTTGTGTGGACCAAATGAAGTCATTGCTAGCTTCATTTCTCACCCAAAATTTCACCCAATACCTGCACTTGAAACACACATCCGATACCAACCAATCCAAGTATTCGACTGAAGTAAATTTCATCATTTACAAGACATATCACTAGAAGCATACATGATCAGAACCTTACCTTAGTTTAACTTAGGCATTCACAAAATTGATCACATATTCTTAACATAACACATGTGTATATATATCCCATCTGTTTATCTGTACAGGTAATCGCCGGGCTTAGGTGGGTTGGTGTTGCGAGGGACTCAAAGGTGGGCATATAGCTGCACGGACTTTCTTATTGGGTTTTAAAATTATAAATAGTTTTGTTTTGGGTGTTTTTAATTTAATAAGGCCTCTATAATTTTTAATCTTTAAGTTTGGGGTTTTATTTATTTTTATTTATATCTGCTAGTGGTAGGATGCGGGTTTTCAAAAAGACAAATGTTTTTCAAATCACCACATTTATGCGACATGTTTTTAGAAGCTTTTGCAAGAAATATTGTTTTAAAATTAATAAAAATTTAATATGGTTAACTTTTTGTCAAACGATTTAAGCTTTGAAAATAAATGGGATATCTTTAAATCTTTGCTAAGATCACAAAGAGGCTAAATATAGAACGGGTTTTTCAATGATATTATATTTTACGAAAAACACTTCAATGTGACATCGCCAGATTCGGCCATAACGTCTAGGCCGAGTTTGGGGTGTTACATTTAGTGGTATCAGAGTCAGGTTGCAAAAATCAGCTGTGGATTTGGGTTTCTTATAAAACTTAAATTTCAAAAAGAATTATTTCAAAATGGTTTGAAGTATTTTGAAAAGTTTTACTGAATTTGTGGTACACTGAGTCTCTGGCGCCGGTTCTGTAAGTCTTCTGAAACTATTGATTGATTAATTGAAATACTGAGACTACTATAGGTAGCAGGTTGTACTGAAATACTCTATTTAGGGTAAGCTAAAACTATAGTAAGACTGCGATCCACGAAAATGAACTCTGAATTACTAATACTCTTTTCCATAAAATATCCTTTAATAAACATTGAAATTGTAAACTATGTATAAAATTGTTAATAAAGATAAAGCGTAATTCTATAATGAGCACCAGAGGTACTCGTGGAAGGGGTACAAGAGGCCGCGGTGGAGGCCGTGGAGGTGCTCAGGCTGAGTCTTCGTCATCTGGCCACATGCCTAACGTTGAAGCTAGAGAGGTACTGGCTTCACCTATGACTGAGACTGGGTCTCATGATCGTGCGACTGGGGAGGAAACATTGTCCCAAGCCATGTTACGGATTCTAGAGAGGGTCATTGGGCCCAATACTGGTACTATGGGCCGTGGGTTGGTTACGGAATGTCTCCGGTCTAACGGAGCTAAAATTTTTAGGGGTATTGCTAGAGTTGCAGTTAATGTGGCTGAATATTGGATTAAGGCCAAAGAGAGAATCATGGATGATCTCGATTGTACCCCCAAGCAGAAACTAAAAGGTGCAGTGTCACTATTGAGAGATGAGGTTTACCTGTGGTGGCTTATAGTTAAAGAGGGCACTTAGCCCAATCGATTAACTTGGGAATTCTTCAAGACTGCTTTTTAAGGAAAATATATGGGCGCTAGTTATGTAGAGGCCTGAAGGAAAGAGTTTCTAAATCTGACACAAGGGGATAAATTAGTGGCCGAATATGAGGCTGAATTTTTGCGACTTACTCGCTATGCGCATGGGATGGTGGCAACTGAATATGAGTATTCTGTTCATTTCAAGGACAGTCTTCGGGATAGTTTAAGGGTTTTGATAGCATCATAGAGGGAGCAAGATTTATCTGCTTTAGTGGATAAGGCGAAGATTACCAAGGAGCTGAAGCACGCTGAGCGCCAGAATCGTGAGAAGGAAAGAGGTAGGAGCAAGAGGGATTCGAAGCCCTCAAGTTCTTTTCTACGACCTAAGAAAAAGGCCAGAGTTGATGGGTCAGTCAGAGTTGGGACCCCTATTGCTGTTACTAGACCGTAGCCCTATGACGATTATGGGGGACGCCATCAGGGCGAGTGCTGGAAAAAGATTGGGGCATCTCTGAGATGTAGATCATTGGAGCATCTTATCAAAGATTGTCCTCGGAGACTTGATCAGTTGCAATCTTCTAGTATGGGTACTGTTCAGCCTTCGAGAGGTGTTTAGCAACCACCGAGAGGCCGTGGTCTGGTCAGAGGTGGTAATGGTATATGCTGTGGTCAGAAGGCACCAGGTAGAGGTGCTGGTCGCACTAAGGCGAGGCAGCCAACTCTGGTTTATACTGCATGTTGCTGGGAGGATGGTGATGCCCCAGACGTTATCACGGGTACGTTCTTCATTTATAATGTACCTTGTACTGCATTGATAGATATAGTATCTACTCATTCCTATATAGCTTGTAATGTGTCTGAGACTTTGGATATCTTGATTGAGAGTATTGCAAGTGAGGTTACTATGTTGACTCCATTGGGGCAGTCTGTAAGGGTGGATAAACTCTTTAGAGATGTGCCTTTGGAGGTTCAAGGAGTTATCTTTTTGGCGAATTTAATGGAACTTTACTTTAGAGAATTCAACTTAATTCTGGGAATGGATTGGCTGGTGAAAGATCGAGCAACCTTGGACTGTGCTACTAAACGGATGGTACTGAGAACTGTGGAGGAGAACGAGGTAGTTGTAATTGGAGAGCACCGATTTTGTTTGTGAAAAGAAGGATGGATCCATGCGTATGTGCATCAATTATCGACAACTGAATAAATTGACCATTAAAAATAAGTACCCCCTACTGAGGATTGATGATATACTCGACCGGTTTCGTGGGGCTTCAGTTTTCTCCAAGATTAATCTTTGATTTGGGTACCATCAATTGAGGGTTAAAGAGACTGATGTTTATAAGACAATGTTTAGGACTCATTATGGTCATTACGAGGTCCTAGTGATGTCGTTTGGATTGATGAATGCACCAGCGGCTTTTATAGATCTAATTAACCGAGTGTTCCAGCCCTATTTGGATCGGTTCGTAGTGGTTTTTATTGATGACATTCTAGTGTATTCGAGAACTGAAGAGGATCATGATGTACATCTCTGAGTGGTTCTGCAGATTCTGAGGGAGAAACAACTATACGCTAAGTTTAGTAAGTATGAGTTCTGGTTACGAGAGGGAACATTTCTGGGCCATGTGGTATCTGCTGAAGGGATTAGGGTTGATCCTCAGAAAATTGAGGCTGTTCTAGATTCGTAGCCGCCTAAGACTGTATCAAAAATCTGTAGTTTTCTGGGATTGGCAGGGTATTACCAGTGATTTGTTGAAGGGTTTTCATTGATTGCTGCACCTCTGGCGAAGTTATTGCGTAAGGGTATGCCATTTAATTGGACTGATTCATAGCAAGAGATTTTTGAGAAGCTTAAGAATGTTCTGATTGAGGCCCTTGTCTTGATACTGCCAGAGTTTGGGAAGGAGTTTACTGTTTACAATGATGCATCACATGTTGGGTTGGGATGTGATTTGATGCAATGGGGTAAGGTGGTTGCATATGCGTCTTGTCAACTTCAGACTCATGAGGCGAATTATTCGACGTATGATTTGGAGTTGGCTGCGGTGGTATTCGCACTAAAAATTTGAAGTAATTACCTATATGGTGAGAAGTGTATCATTTACACGGATCATAAGAACCTCAAGTATCTCCTCACTTAGAAGGAGCTTAATCTTAAACAGCGTAGATTAATTGAGCTACTAAAAGACTACGATTGCACGATTGAATACCATCCTAGGAAGGCCAATGTTGTAGCCGACGCATTGAGACGTAGGGCTATGACTGATCTGAGGGTGATGTTTGCTCGCCTTAGTTTATTTGATGATGGTAGCTTGTTGGCCGAGCTCCAAGTTAAACCAATATGGATTGAGCAAATTAAGGGGAAACAGTTGGAGGATGAGTCGCTGGGTCTTCGGTTTCGACAGATAGAGAGTGGTAGCACATCAGATTTTGGACTGAATAGCGAAGTAGTACTGTGTTTCTGTGGGAGGGTCTGCGTACCAAAGGATACTGATTTAAGGCAGTCTATACTGCGAGAAGTGCATAATAGCTTTTATGCTATGCATCCTGGTGGGAATAAGATGTAACGAGACCTTCTTGAGTTATATTGGTGGCCGGGTCTTAAGCATCAGGTTACCAACCTTGTAGGTAAATGTCTGACTTGCCAGCAGGTTAATGCGGAACATCAGTTCCCTTCGGGGTTGCTTCAACCAGTTAAGATTTCACTTTGGAAGTAGGAGAGAGTGACCATGGACTTTGTTAGTGGGCTACCCCTAAAACCTACAAAAAAGAATTCAGTATGGGTCATCGTGGATCTGTTGACCAAATCTACCCATTTCATACAGTTCGTACTGTTTATTCATTATAGAAGATGGCTAAGCTATATGTGTCTGAGATACTGAGACTGCATGGTGTATCGATTTCTATAATATCTGATAGAGATCCTTGCTTCACGTCTCGATTTTAGAGGAAGTTGCACGAAGCTCTGGGTACAAGATTGGACTTCAGTTCTGCGTTCTATCCTTAGACAGATGGTCAGTCAGAGAGGGTGATTTAGATACTGGAGGACATGTTAAGGAGTTGTGTTATAGATTTCTAAGGCAGTTGGGAGGACTACTTGCCGTTAGCAGAGTTTGCATATAACAATAGCTACCAGTCTAGTATACAGATGGCACCTTACGAGGCGTTATTTGGTCGTAGGTGTCGTACTCCTTCGTGTTGGATTGAGTTGGGCGAGCAGCATATTCTGGGCCCTGAATTAGTTTCTGATACCGAGGATAAAGTTAGGCTAATTCAGGATCGGTTGAAGGTGGCATCAAAAGACAGAAGTCATATGCGAATCTGAAGTGTAAGGAGATTGGATATTCTGTGGGGGACTTCGTTTTTCTCAAGGTCTCACCGTGGAAGAAAGTATTGAGGTTTGGACGTAAGGGCAAGCTGAGCCCTATGTTCATTGGGCCTTACTGCATACTGAAACATGTGGGGCCGGTTGCATATTAGTTAGAGTTGCCTCTAGAGTGGGACTGGAGTCATGATGTGTTCCACGTCTCTATGTTGAGGTGCTACCACTCTGATCCTGCGCATGTTGTCTCGGTGTAGGAGATTAAGTTTAAGCCAGACCTGACTTTTAAAGAGGAACCAGTTCAGGTATTAGTGCATGATGTAAAAGTGTTAAGGAAGAACTCTATCCCACTGGTTAAGGTAATTTGGCATAATCATAGCTCAGAGGAGGCCACGTAGGAACCTGAGGAGGCGATGCGGCAACAATACCCTCACCTATTTTGATCAAGTAAATTTTGAGGCCAAATTTTTTTTAAGGGGGTAGAGTTATAACGCCCCAAAATCCTTAGTAATTGTTTTTGTATGTTTGTGACACAAATGCATGTCTACTTCAGTGGTTAAGTGTCTTGGGAAGAGTTTAAGAAGTCTTGGGTTCAAGCCTTGACTTCTGCAAAAGTTTTGTTTTTAGAAGAATAAACCCTGTCTCTAGTCAGTAGGTCTTTTAAATTAATGTGTTTATAACATGACAGAAAGGGCCTGCTGGTCTAAGGGACAAGTGGCGTGGCATTGTTACTGAACGTCTTGCGTTCGAGTCCTGCTTAGCTTAAGGAAGTGTTTAATTTTGCTGCTCTTACTATGTGGGTAGTAGAAGTTGACCGAAACACTGCTGAGTGGAACGGAGTTTGAATTGGTGATGGAGGGATTTTAGGAGGGAATGTTGGGATGTGGATAGTGATCGGTTGGAGTGATTTGGGGAGGAAATTAAGAGATTTTGGAGGAGTGGGAGTGTTGGTGCCGATTTTGGACTCCCAACACTTAGAATTCAGCTTTGGGTGCTTGCTCTCGTCATTTTGGATTTCTAGCAATAGCTTTCTGGTTCTTTTCACTCTATGTTTTGGTGGCCGAATATTGTTAGTTACCACAGGGGTACCTTTCATTTGAGGTTTATTTCAGTTTTACTCTTCTTTACAGTGCTCTTTTTGACCAATTTCTCTTCCCCTTTACTCCTTGAGCAATTGTTCTTTTCCTTGTTTTCATCTCTTGCTTTGGCTGATTTCCTCCTAGTCTCCCCCTCTCTCAATTGATTCTCTCTTTTGCTGAATACCTTCTCTTCCCCTCTCTTCTCTTTTCTCTTGCAAAACTCTTCTTTTATTAGCTCTTTCCATTTTGTACTCTGGTCGAATACTTTATCCCTTACTCCCTCTATTTTTGTTTTCGGTTTGGCAACTATTCTTTGGCAATCGGTGGGTGCACTCAATTCCTTTTTATTCTTCCCCTTTTCCTCTTAGAGGCGTGCGTTGGCCGAATATTGGCAGGTAAGTCCCTGCTTTGCGACATTTCTCTTCTTTTCCTATATTTTTCATTACACCCCCTTTATTTATTGTTTCAGTTCAATCCTCCTTTTCGGTTTTTTGCCGAATTTGTTCTTCCCTTACGCTCAACTACTGTTTCTCGTGGATTTGGTAAGTATTTCGGTAAGAGGCGAGGATGTAGTTTCAATTGTTAAATGGGGTAAGAGTTCTGACTCTCTGTTGTGTTAAACCTTGTTGGCAGCATCAAACCGTATCGACCTTGGTTTACCTGCAGATTTGTAGGCTACATCTGTTGAAGCAGTGGAAGTAAGTATCGTTAATGATTTTTGTTGGGGATTGTTCTTGTATGATTGGTTCTAAGTGTGACTAACAATGGGCATGAAATTGTTAATTGTTTAGGTGTGAGTTATTTGAGGAGCATTCGTATCTAGAATCCTATCAAGTGTGTAAAAACACTGCCCTAATCGTAAATCGGTAAAAGCCGAAATAAGTGACCGTCTATGCTACACGGGCGCGCACTCGTTCATGTGTTAATCCGAATGCATAAACATGGGTGTTTGATCGTAGAGGCCTCCATCAGCGATTTCCTGTGCTTAGGCCATTTTGGGCAGTGTTGGGCCGAAATGGACCGTGTGGGTCCCACACGGGATTATCACACGGAAGTGTGGAGAATATTGGGCCAGGCTGTGTAATCAACATGGCCAAGGCCATTTCTGGGCTATATGGGCCACACAAGCGTGTGGGCCTACATGAGCCTGCAATGTGGGCCATAGGCCCATTTTCACTATTTGACTGTTAAGGTTGCACGGGTCACCCCAGACGACTGTGGACCTACTGTTGGGTTGGTAAGTGTACCTAGACCCTCTAATTGGTAAAATGACTAAAATGCCCCTACATGTAAAATGGCTGATATTCCCCTGAGACTATGTTTGAGCATGCCATTATATATATTGATCACACGTAAGATATTATGACATGATGCATGACATGTTGCATGGGGATGGGTTTATTATGACTAGAGGAAGTGTACTGTACTGGTAGCTCTGCTGCAAATACTGTTTAGTACCGCAACCGGTACTACCTAGAGTGTAGGTGTGGGTGGGTTGATTTTATCCCCACATGGAGTGTAGGGTTGGACGAAGTGGAGTGTAGAGGCTCGTTGGGTAGGATCTTTGATTTCATATCTATACTGTTACTGCCACTGAAATGGGCTCAGGCCTAAACTGATACTGATACTGTAATGGGCTAAGGCCCTATCTGGAATTGAACTGTTAATTGAAAAGGGCTTAGGCCCAGAGTGTACTTACTCACTGTATAATTGACTGATTTTTTATATGGAATTACACACTGAGTTTTCATAACTCACCCATATGTTTATCTGTGTAGGTAATCCCCAGGCTTAGGCGGGTCAGTGCTGCGAGGGACTCGAAGGTGGCCACACAACTGCACGGACTTTCTTATTGGGTTTTAAAATTATAAATAGTTTTGTTTTGGTTGTTTTTAATGTAATAAGGCCTCTATAATTTTTAATCTTCAAGTTTGGGGTTTTATTTATTTTGATTTATATCTACTAGTGGTAGGATGCGGGTTTTCAAAAATACAAATGTTTTTCAAATCACCACGTTTACGCGACATATTTTTAGATGCTTCCGCAAGAAATATTGTTTTAAAATTAATAACAAATTTAATATGGTTAAATTTTTGTCAAACGAATTAAGCTTTGAAAATAAACGGGATATCTTTAAATCTTTGGTAAGATCACAAAGAGGCTAAATATAGAACAGGTTTTTCAATGATATTATATTTTGCAGAAAACACTTTAATGTGACATCGTCAAATTCTGCCATAACGTCTAGGTCGGGTTTGGGGTGTTACATTTCAATTTCCACATGCCACCCACAACTTCATGTACCTAAACAACCCGAATGGCACCAGAACATAGCATAGTTGAGCTTATATTTTGGCTACAACCAAGAAAAAAATTCATACCATTTCCAACATTAATAACCAACATGCTTATAACTTATGTTTTTTTAATCAAACATACCTAAACACATATACCAATTAGCTAAACATTTACCAAACACAAATCATTTTGTACCAATTCTACAAACCTCATAATATAAGTCATTCACATATTCATCCATGGACTCAAAATACTTTTACAAGAATTCACAACATAAGCCACATATTTATATATACCAACATTTGGTTCAAACATGCCAAAACAAGCCAAGTCTCATGGCTATATATACACAACCCAAAACATAACCATTCACAAGTCATTTCTAATGGAAAAACTCACCACCATAATACATATCAATGTAACAACCCTTACCCGTATCCAAAGCTGAGACAGGGTTTGAGGTGTTACCGGACTTGAACATTCAAATTAAAACTTTTCAAACACATGTAAATCGTCCCTTATACAGGCCTTCGAGGCCTAAAACAAACATTGGGGTGGTTTGGGACTAAACCGAGGACTTTAGAAAGCTCTGGGAAAACTTAGAGAAATTTTCATGAAACAGGGTTACATGCCCGTGTGACATAGGGACACGCTCGTGTGTCTTCAACACGTCTGTGTCCACAGGCCGTGTAACTCTCTATTTATGAAATTAGCAAAATAAATTGATCCACACAACCAA
This sequence comes from Gossypium longicalyx, assembly GCA_025698465.1. Taxonomy (NCBI): domain Eukaryota; kingdom Viridiplantae; phylum Streptophyta; class Magnoliopsida; order Malvales; family Malvaceae; genus Gossypium; species Gossypium longicalyx. The sequence continues at coordinate 54,511,903 of CM046995.1, forward strand.
GCCACAAGCCCGTGTGCTTGGCCGTGTCCTCCACACGGCTGAGACACATGGCCGTGTCTCTGCCCGTGTAGCCAACACTTAGGCTATTTTCCAATCCTTATGTTGTCCTTAATTCTCTCCCATACTTATACACATTATAGACACACATTATAACGTCAGTTTAATGGTTAATCATCACTTTTCTATAAATTCTAATTTTGTTCCTAAGCCCGGAAAATGAAACTTGTGCAAATTACTCCCTATTTTAAGTGTAACAGCCCGATTTAGACCCTATTCAAAATGTTGGTTTTAGGACCACGAATTCGAGTTAGAAAAATATTTTTAAAATATTTTATGTGTTTACTATGTGTGAATTTAAATGTGTGAAATTTTCATGATTTAATTTTTGTCGTTTGGGTGCCCGATTAAATGAAAGGGCTTAATCGCGTAAAATGAAAATTTGATAGTTAAATGTAAAAGGGCCGAATTGTTGTTGCCTTTTTAAATTGAGGCATTTATGTTGCAATTATGCCATTTATTATTTGAGTGGACGGTTTTGGACATATTTTATATGGTTTTCTAATTAAATAATAAAGGTTAAATATGTAAATTAGATAATATGTTAATATATGTTATATTATAACATAATTAAAAGCCATCAGTTCATTATTTTCTCATGACCGAATAAAAAAAAGAAAGAAAACAAATAAAGCTTTATGTATTCGGCACTTTGAAAGCTCAATCAAGGTATGTAACTAGCTCAATTTTTTATAATTTTTACGTTTTTGAGATCGTTGCAGTGTAATGTACAAAGCCCATGCTTGAATTTTTTTATTTTAATGAATATTTTGAGTTATGCCATTGATGAATATTTGAGTTTTGTGATGTTAGTTGATGAAATATGAAATATATGTTTCAGAATAACATATTTTGTATTGGAATTTTTGATGATTTTGAGTAATTAGGACCTAATTGAAAAAATGATAATTTGAGGGGCTAAAATGTGAAATAAATGAAATATATGGATTTATATGAACATAAGAAAGATTTGGCCTAAGCTTGGTATTTGCAAATTTTGCATGTTTTATGTTTTGTGAAATTGAGACTAAATTGTAGAAAGTGTAAATGTTAGGGGTAAAATAGTAATTTGCCCATTTATGTGTTTTTGGACTAAATTGAGTGAAAATATATTTGAATGAGTTTAATTTGAATATGTTTAGATCAAGAACCAAAGAAATCAAATTTGGATCGGGGGGAAAACCAAAGTTGTTGACTTGTCGTCCCGTTCCGATTTTCGTCGTTCGAGTTAAGTTTATAAGCAAATAGATTTTGTTAATTTTAAATAAATACGAGTTTTATATGCTAAAATGAATTATTTGAAAATGTATATATGAAAGCCGATTGTGAATATGCTTGAAAGCTATATGTACAAGTCGATTCTATCGAGTTACGACGTCCGAAAGCTCCGTACAAACCTTAGGAATAGCTAGGATACATATGTCATGACATAGGATTTCCGATATATTTTCTCATGTAGAACCATATCTAGGACGTTGGCATCGATATATGTGGTTACGTGTAAAACCATGTCTGGGACATTGGCATCGTATTTGATTCGTGTAAGACCCCGTCTGAGATAGTGGCATCGATATGAGATAGCGTGTAAGACCCTATCTGGGATAGTGGCATCGATATGAGATAGCATGTAAGACCACGTCTTGGACGTTGGCATTGTATGATATATTTGAGTATCCGAGTATCCTATTCAATTTTGAATGGTTCAACGGGCAACAATAAGTTAAGACTGAATGAAAAATTGAGTTAAAAGGTTCAGCTATGTATTCATACTAAGTTATGAAATTATGGTAAGTTAGATATTTGAATTGATGATATAAATGTTACTTGATAATGTGTAATACATGTATGCATATGTAAAAGTGTGCATTCGGTTTAAGGGTGTATTCATGATACAAATGAAAGTATATGTGTATATGAAAATTATAATTGGTCAAATGTTTAGTTTATGTAACCTTCTAAATGTGATTTATGCTTATTCATATATGAATGAGCATATTTGGCCAAGGGTATATATATTATGAGATTTTTGAAGTGAAAAATAACTATGATATTAACTATATGCGTATCCATTCTATTTAAATTTGATGTATAGTTATATGTTTGATAAATGCAATATTTTTGCAAGTTTGAAAATGTATATGAATATGATTTAATGATTTGAATTTGTTAAAATGAAATATAAATGTTATTGAGCTATTTATTTGCTTATGACTTACTACGCTATGATAGCTTACTGTGTGTGTATGTTTGCCTCTGTTTTATAGATTTTGGATCAAGTTACGAGCTTGGGGATCGTCAGTAAAGTCTATCACACTATAAACTATTTCGGTAGTTTATAAGCTGAATTTCAAACTTATGGTATGTATAGGCTAGGTTATATTTTGGAATGCTGGATTTTGGTTTGTGTAAGTATATAAAGCCATGCGAAAATGGCTAAGTATAATGTTTAAGTTTAAGTAAATTTCGGTCTTGGTATATATATATATGTGAGGTGTTTGACATAGTTGCTAATGGTTGAGTAATATGCCTAATGAATGGTTTCAGTTGATCGTGTCCAAAGATAATATATATCTTAATGATATAAAATATGTGTGTGATATGCATGTTAACAAGGATGGATGTATTCCGCAATTACATTTGGAAATGGATTAATATGTTATATGTATTACATGTTTTGATAAGCTATGAAATGACTTTGTTATATTATGAATTTGGTTATTTAGAGTGGTTTATTATTGATATAAATTTTGATATATAATTTGTTGTGTAAACTTTGCTTAGAACTGGTAAATGATATGTATACATATTCGGCTAATGATAGATACATTAGATATGTATGCATATGACATATATGTTGGTGGTTTGGTATTTATGTGACAAGTTGATACATGTATTCGGATATTATATGGTTAGTTTAAGTTAAAAGTAATGGTGGAATTGGTATGACTAAAATAGTTGATTTTGATAGTCGAATAGATGAACAAGTGAACAGGTTGTGTAATTGTAATTTTGTCATTATGCTAGGTATAAATTTTGGTATGTTTTGATTTGGTAATTATGTTTGAAAATGGTTAAAATATTGTTTGAATAAATAATGGTTATACATGTTATTAGCTTGCGAATTTACATGTTATTATCATGTTTAAATTCGGCTTTTATATCTTATATCATTAGGTAAGTGTTTGTTATGTTATTTATATATATAAATGCAAATTTGTGATGTGTTTAATGTGAAATGCAAATGAAGATTGACATATTGGTTCGGTTATGAGAATTTAATAAAATTTTTTATGTCATGTGTATTAATAATTCCAGAATTGTTAAACTGAAGTTACAAATGTAAGCCTTTGATTATGATTCGAGTGATTGTATGAATGTATGAAAGTTGTATCTTTTTTGGTAATGCCTCGTAACCCTATTCCAGTGACGGATACGGGTTCAGGGTGTTACATTTGATTGGTATCAAAGCTACGGTTTAGTCGATTCTAGGACTAACGTGGCGTGTGTGAGTCTAGCTATACATGCCATATTATATCCTGTGATAGTGTGATAACTTCTAACATTTGAAAATGTATTTTCATATAGTAAATGGATCCCGACAGAGCCGTAGCTGATGATGGCGAGAGTATAACACCTACTCCCGGGCAAGGGACAGTGCCAGTCGATTCTCGACCGACCTCTAGTAATCAAAAGGGAGAGGCTAAGCAAATCTTTTAACAAATGATGAACGACTAGTTTACTCAGTATATCCGAACAAATCTGGCTGTACAAAAACCTCCATCCCCGATTAATCCTTCTCTAATACCAGCAATACCTCAAGTAATTGATCCGTTGAAATTACATAGGCCATATAACACCCCTAGCCTGTATCCGTCGCCGGACTAGGGTTAAAGGCGTTACCAGACAAATCAGAATATTTAACTATCATTTCATAAACATTTTAACATTAGAGATCAAACATCAATATAAAATCCCTTATATAGGTCATCGAGACCTTAAACATGCATCAGAAAGGGGTCGGGACTAAACCGAACACATACAATTTTTTTCCAAAACTTATACATTTTCAAAGAAGTACAGGTCACACGCTCGTGTGAACAGGCCATATGCCTTACACGGCATTAGACAAGTCCGTGTGTCTAGGTCGTGTCAAAATAGGGCATACATACTAGCTTGCTCACATGGCCACAAGACACACTCGTGTGCCTCGGCCATGGTCAAGCCTGACTTGGGCCACATAGCTTGCCACACGCCCGTGTTTCTTAGCCGTGCTCGAGCCTGACTTACAATTGTTGGGTACCCTAGAGGACACACGACCATGTAACATAGCCATGTGTCACATATGGCTGAGACACACGCCCGTGTCTCTGCCTGTGTGAATAAAAATAGGCCATTTAAAAAGCCAACTTGCCACCCCAATTAGGTCAAACCTACAAGCACCAAACCAAGTATATATACCCAACAAATTCAACCAATTTCAATACCAAATCATACATTATTCATGCCATAACATTATCAACCATTTACATGCTCATAAACTCAACTCAATTGTGCCAAAACATAACACCAAATCATGTCGAACATATGGTTTCATAATCTCTAAACTCATGACCAAATCTTATACCAAAACTTACCAAACTTACCATTTCTCTTAACTATTCATGAACACATCAAATAGATCATCTTGCATCATGTTTCATATACTAAAATCAATACATAAATACAATCATATCAATCCATATCACATGGCTAAATATAAACATTACAAAACCTATCCAAAGAACTTCTAGCCTATACATGCCATACTTTATCATATACAATTTCAAAAGGTACCAAAATGAGATTCGATAGTGTGATGACGATACTCGAGCTCACAGTAGCTTCGATATCTATAAAACAATTCAAACAAACACAAAAGAAGCTTTTCAAAGCTTAGTAAGCTTGTATTAAATATCATCAACAACTTATAAAATATAAAACATCAACACATAAACACTTATTAGTTCTCAATTCATCTATCAATTCTATGCCAACACAATTCATATGTTTATACCAATCCACGAACTTCATAACGTAATATCATCTACCACATAAGTATCGTACATACCTGAACCTTCCCGTACTCATTCATTTTCATTCTCACCTCTCGTCTAGATATTTTAAGACATTTTGAAGATTATTCATGCTTTAAGCATCTGCACACTTAGTACTTTAAGGTTTAGCCGAAGTTGGAACAATTCCGCACAATTCCGCACACTTAGTGCCATCTCAATTAACTGAAGCTATCTCGATATCGCACACTTAGTGCCTCATACATCCAAAGCTATACCATTTCGCATACTTAGTGCTATTTATAGCTGAAGCTATTTTGAATCGCACACTTTGTGCCAAATGCAGTAGATTTATCATCGTATTCAAACCACAATCAAATATATACACAAATTATGTATAATCAAAGCATCAAAAATATACTTGTAACATCATGTACCACGTACGAACTTACCTCGTATTCGAAATTGCTGACTCAGATTGTCTACTCTATAACCTTCGACTTCCCTCGGTCTAAATCCGAATTTCTCTTTTCTTGATCTATATGTATTCAAATTTAACCATTTCATTCACCAAATCATTCAAATCAATCCATATACTTGTAATTAGGGCATTTTACAAATTTTCCCTCACATTTTCACATTTTGACATTTTAGTCCCTAATTCACAAAATCAAAAAATACACATAATTTTATTAGACATGTACGTGGCCAAATATTCATAGCTCTCATACAAGTCCACACATTTCATTTATTTCACATTTTAGTCCTTCAATTTACAATTTTCACAATTTAGCCCATTTTACTCAAATTCATCAAAAATCCAAAGACAAAACATGTTAACCCAAAACATATCTTCCATTTATCAACAAATAACTTCACAAAACTCATAGTTTCATCAGTGGCACATTTCAAAATCATCAAAAAAATCATAAATTGAGACATGGGCTTGATAGTATTCGAAGCAACAATTATTAAAACGTAGAAATTATCAAAAACTGATCTAAACACATAACTTAATCAAAGATTACAAGTGCCGAAACCTAAGCAGACATTTCTCTTTTCTTTTCTTGTATTTTCAACCAAGGATGTACATAAAATGATCCATTTTCATGTATTTGTTTTATTATTATTAACATATTAATTAAATTCCCAGTTTACCCATTATTATAAAACTATTAAAACATGAATATCAAGGTCATAAATGTCCATTAACCATATAAATGGCATATTAACCACATAAGGACCTCTTAAATAATATGCCAAATTAAATAGGCACTTTTAACAAACATCAGGCAACTTTTACATTTTACGCGAGTAGGTCCTTTTATCAAATTAAGCACACAATTGATCAAATTCTCATACAAAAATTTCACATATTCTAATTCATATAACATAAGCACAAAAAATAATATTAAAATATTTTTCCAAATTGAATTTGTGGTCCCAAAACCACTATTCTGACTAGGGCTTAAACCAGACTGTCACGGGCCCCCTGTTGATAAAATTAGAAAACACGGGGCTGAAGAATTCAGAGTTAATGATGATGATGATGCTAAGCGAGCTGAGTTCTGGCTTGAAAATACTATCCATGTGTTTGATGAGTTATCTTGTACCCCGGATGAATGTTTAAAGTGTGCCATATCTTTGCTACGAGACACCGCATATCACTAGTGAAATACACTAGTATCGATGGTTCCAAAAGAACGAGTGACCTAGGAGTTCTTTCAGACTGAATTTCGTAAGAAATACATCAGTCAGAGATTTATCGACCAGAAGCGCAAGGAATTTCTAGAATTAAAATAGGGTCGGATGACCGTGACAGAATATGAACGAAAATTTGTGAGACTCAGCCAATATGACCGAGAGTGTGTTTCTATCGAAGCCATAATGTGTAAAAGATTCAAAGACAGGTTGAATGAAGACATTAGATTGCTAGTTGTCATACTTGAAATAAAAGAGTTCATAGTACTAGTTGAGCAAGCCTGCAAAGCCGAAGAGCTCGGGAAAGAGAAAAGAAAAGCTGACTTTGAAGCTAAAGAGTCACGTAAGAGATCGTAGAGTAAGTCATTTCAATTGGCATCAAAGAAGTTCTAAGATGATTTTAGCCGTTCTAAGGCTACTTTTGGTTATTCTAGACGGGATTGGGATAGACCACCTGTGAGCTTGAGAGCTACGTCAGTAGCTAGTGTTGGTAATGTTAGATCGAATCAACCCAAGTGTAAACATTGTGGTAAACGACATCCTAGCAGTTGCAGATTGCATGATCGGGCCTATTTTAAATGTGGATCGACGGATCATTTTGTTTGCGAATGCCCTGAGTTAGCTGAACAAAATCCAGTACAGAATACGAGATCGGGTAACACTACAGCTCGAGGTAGACCATCCAAAAATATGGGTAATGTGAATAGCAGTCAGATGTTATTACTGGTACATTCACTCTTTATGATACTAGTGTAATTGCATTGATTAATCCTGGTTCAACTCATTCTTATGTGTGTGAGACTTTAGTATTCAGTAAGACTTTGCCTGTTGAGTTTACTGAGTTTATGATTAGAGTATCGAACCCCTTGGGCCGGTGTGTTATGGTTGACAAAGTGTGTAAGAATTGTCCTTTGATGATTCGAGATTTTTGTTTTTCGGTCGGTTTGATATTTTTTGCTATTTGGCGAGTTCGATATAATTATAGGTATGGACTAGTTAGCTTTGCACGATGCTGTTGTAAACTGCAAAAGAAATACTATTTATTTATAGTGCCAGAATAATGAGATTATTCGGATTGAATCTAGTGATTTGAATGGTTTACTGCCAGTGATATCTTCGATGTTAGCTCAGAAGTATGTGAGAAAAGGTTGTGAAGCCTATTTTGCATATGTGCTTGATAGTAAAGTGACAGAAAGAAAGATTGAATCTGTACCAATTGTGTGCGAGTATTCGGATGTGTTTCCAGAAGAATTACTGGGTTTGCCACCTATTCGAGAAGTAGAATTTTAAATTGAGTTAGTGCCGATGATGACTCTGATATTGATAGCTCTGTACATAATGGCACCTACTGAATTAAAAGAATTAAAAGCTTAGTTACAAGAGTTGACTGATAGAGGTTTCGTGCGACCGAGTTTCTCTCCCTAGGGTGCACCAATTTTATTTGTGAAAAGGAAAGACGGAACTATGAGAATGTACGTTAATTATCGATAGCTCAATACGGTGACTATAAAGAATAAGTATCCGTTGCCACAGATTGACGACCTATTTGATCAACTGAAAGGGGCTACAGTGTTTTCAAAGGTAGATTTGAGATCAGGCCACTATCAGTTACAAGTTAAAGACTCTGATGTGCCAAAAACTACTTTCCGAATGAGGTACAGACACTATGAGTTTCTGGTTATGCCTTTCGGACTTACTAATGCACCTGCAGTTTTCATGGATTTGATGAATCGGATCTTCAGATAGTATTTAGATCAATTTGTGGTTGTATTCATAGATGATATTTTGATCTATTCTCGTGATGAATCCGAACATGCCAAACATTTGAGACTTGTGTTACAGACTTTGTGAGATAAACAGCTATATGTGAAGTTCAGTAAATGTGAGTTTTGGTTACGCGAAATCAGTTTTCTGGGACATGTATCAGCATCGGGTATTCAGGCTGATCTGAGTAAAATTTTGACTATATTTGACTGGAAAACTTCAAAAAATGTTTCCGAAGTCTGAAGTTTTTTGGGACTTGCTGATTACTATAGACGGTTCGTGAAAGGTTTCTCTATGATTGCAAACCTGATGACGAATCTACTTCAGAAAGATGTTAAGTTCGAGTGGTTAGAAAAGTTCCAGAAAAGTTTTGATCAGTTGAAAGCCCTACTGATCGAAGCTCCAGTGCTAGTTCAACCATAATCGGATAAAGAATTTGTTATCTATAGTGATGCATCTTTAAATGGTTTGGGCTGTGTTTTGTTGCAGGAAGGCAAAGTCGTACCTTATGCCTCAAGACAGTTAAAGCTGCATGAAAAGAACTATCTAACGCACGATCTGGAATTGGCAGCTATTGTGTTTGCATTGAAAATATGGCGCCACTATTTATTCAGTGAAAAATGTCATATTTATTTCAATCACAAAAGCCTAAAATACATGATGACTCAGAAAGATCTGAATTTGAGACAACGCCGATTGTTAGAGTTGCTAAAAGACTATAAGCTTGTGATTGACTACCATCTGGGAAAGGCTAATGTTGTTGCTGATGCTCTAAGTTAAAAATCACTGTTTGCTTTGCGTGCAATGAATGCTCATATGGCTATGTCTGATGATTGTTCGATAATAGTTGAATTAAATGCAAGATCGTTATTTGTTCAACAAATTTGTGATACTTAGAAAGTTGATGATGGTTTGTTAGCAAAGAGAGCTCAATGTGATTCAAATATTGAATCTGAGTTTCGAGTTGATGTTGAGGGTTGTTTGAGGTTTAAAAACCAAATATGTGTCCCGAGAAATTCAGAGTTGATTCAGATGATTTTAAATGAACCTCACAACAGTCAGTTAACTGTTCACCCAGGTCGTACGAAGATGTATAATGATCTGAAACAACTTTACCAGTGGCATGGTATGAAACGAGACATTTTTTACTTTGTTTCAAAATGTTTAGTCTGTTAACAAGTAGAAGCCAAGCATCAAGTACCTTCTGGGTTGCTTCAGTTGATCATGATACCTGAGTGGGAATGGGACAAAGTCACGATGGATTTTGTATCTAGTTTACCATTGACACCGAGCAAGAAAGATGCAATCTGGGTTATTGTGGATAGATTAACTAAATTGACTCATTTTGTTCTAGTTCGTACAGATTATTCGCTTGACATGCTTGTTGAGTTGTATGTTTCTTAGATTGTGAGATTACACGGTGTGCCTATTTCTATTGTTTCAGATAGTGATCCGAGGTTTACATCGCGGTTTTGGAAGAAACTGCAATATGCACTAGGTACAAAATTACATTTCAGCACTGCTTTCCATCCGTAAATAGATGGTTAGTCTGAATGAATCATTCAGATACTTGAGGATATGTTGAGATGTTGCATTCTCGAGTTCAAAGGTACGTGGGAATGATACTTACCTCTGATTGAATTTGCGTAGAATAATAGCTTTCAATTGAGTATCAAAATGGCACCTTACGAGTCTTTGTATGGTCGTAAATGTCGTACACCATTGTATTGGAATGAGCTCAGTGCAAACAAGATACACGGGGTTGATTTGATCAAAGAGACTGAACAGAAAGTAAAAGTGATCCGTGAAAGTTTGAAACCAACATCAGATCGTCAGAAATCATATGCGAACTTGAAAAGAAAAGATATAGAATTTCAAATCGGGGGCTAAGTCTTTTTAAAAGTCCCACCATGGAAGAAAACACTCAGATTCACACGTAAAGGCAAACTGAGTCTGAGATTTATTGGGCCGTATGAGATTATAGAGCATATCAAGCTAGTTGCTTATAGATTATTGTTGCCACCTGAGTTAGAAAATATCCATAATGTATTCCATGTTTCGATGCTTCGTAGATATCGAGCTAATCCCTCACATGTGATTAATCCGTCAGAGATTGAGATTAAGTTTGATATGACATATGAGGAAGAATCGATTTGTATTATGTCTCGCGAGGTTAAAGAATTGCGAAATAAGAAAATTCCATTAGTGAAAGTATTGAAGCATAAACACAGAGTTGAAGAAGAAACGTGGGAGCCAGAGGATGCAATGAAAGAATGTTTTCCGAACCTATTCACCAGTAAGATTTTCGGGGACCAAAATCCCTAACGGGGAGAGTTGTAACAACCCGATTTAGACCCTATTCGGAACGGTGGTTTCGAGACCATGAATTTGAGTCAAAAAAATATTTTAAAATTATTTTGTGTTTACTATGTGTGAATTTAAATGTGTGAAATTTTCGTGATTTAATTTTTGTTGTTTAGGTGCCCAATTAAATAAAAGGGCTCAATCGCTTAAAATGAAAATTTGATGGTTAAATGTAAAAGGTTTGAATTGTTGTTGTCTTTTTAAATGTAGGCATTTATGTTGAAATTATGCCATTGATTATTTGAGTGGACGGTTTTGGACATATTTTATATGGTTTTCTAATTAAATAATAAAGGTTAAATATGTAAATTAGATAATATGTAAATATATGGTATATTATAACATAATTAAAAGCCATTAGTTCATTATTTTCTCATGACCGAATAACAAAAAGAAAGAAAACAAATAAAGTTTTAGGTATTCGACGCTTTGGAAGCTCAATCAAGGTATGTAACTAGCTCGATTTTTGATAATTTTTACGTTTTTTTAGATCGTTGCAGTGTAATGTACAAAGCCCATGCCTGAATTTTTGATTTTGATGAATATTTTGAGTTATGCCATTGATGAATATTTGAGTTTTGTGATGTTAGTTGATGAAATATGAAATATATGTTTTAAATTAACATGTCTTGTATTGGAATTTTTGATGATTTTGAGTAATTAGGGTTTAATTGAAAAAAATGATAGTTTAAGGGACTAAAATGTGAAATAAATGAAATGTATGGACTTATATGAACATAAGGAAGATTCGGCCTAAGCATGATATATGCAAATTTTACATTTTTTGTGTTTTGTGAAATTTGGACTAAATTGTAAAAATTGTAAATGTCAGCGGTAAAATAGTAATTTGCCCATTTATATGTTTTTGGACTAAATTGAGTGAAAATATATTTGAATAATTTCAATTTGAATATGTTTATGTGATATCCCGAATTAGAGCCTAAACGGAATAGTGGTTTTGAAACCACAATTCTGAAGTATAAAAATTTATTCCGATTAATTTTTATAATTTATTGAGTGGTTAGATGCATGTGTTAGAATATCGATAGAAAATTTCATGAATTCCATGTCTAATTTGCCTATTAGGACTTACTTGCAAAAGTTGATAAATATGAGTTTTAGATGTTAAAGGATTTAATTGAAGAGCATAATTGAAGTAGAGGTCCTTAAATGGTAATTATACCATTAGCTTTTCATGGACAAAAATGGACATACATAGGTAGAAATAACCAAGTTTTTAATGGAGGGTATTTTAGTCATTTGGTAATTAAAAGATTAAAAAAGAAAAAATGGCAAAATATGTCCACCTTCTTCATTAGGATGAAATTTTAAGGGTTCTCCATAGCTAGGGTTTGTTTCAAGCTTTCAAACTCCATAGTAAGTGATTCCAAGACCCATTTTTAATATTCTTTACGTTTTTGGAGTCCCGATAACTTGATTTAGCTTATTCTAGCAATAATTTAACCTAGGGTTTATATTTGGAAAAATATCCATAGGTGAAATGTGTTTATTTTGATGTTTTATGGTAGACTATGAAGCTTGAAATTGTGTTAAACAACTTTTGCTAAGTGATTTTAAGTGAAAACGAGTAAAACGACATAATCGGTAAAAATACCTAATGCTTATAACTACATGTTAGAGTGAGAATTTGATGTTTCCATAGAAGTGAAAAATGATCAGTATGTCATAAACATAAGAAATTTGGAAAAAAATTAATTTCCGAGCTTTGGGGAAAAAGTGTAAATATGCAAAAGTTTAGGGACAAAATTGTAATTTTGCCAAAGTTAGAGTTAAGGACTATTTTGATAAATGTGAGTATTAAATTAGATAAATGTTTTATTTTAGATCAAGAAAGACGTGGAATCGACCTTGATCGAGGAAAGGAAAAGATTGTGGACTAAATTGCAAAATTTCTTTATTTTGTACCAAGGTAATTTCATGTGTAAATGTGGTAACATAATTGTGATTTTAAGTAATTTAATGATATTGATATGATATGATGATTATTATTATGAAATATTATGCTTTGTGGTTATTATTGAGTAACATTCAAATTATGTATGCTACTTGATAAATATGAATTGCTACCGAGTATCGGTTTTGACATTCCGTTGAAGACGATAAAGATGTGTAATCGAGGAAAAGAATAGTTGAACCTTGGGAATAGATTAGAATACAAGTGACATGTCACTAGGATATTTGAGTTTCGAACTCGTTGAGTTGACTCCGAGTTCACTTATGGATGCGAACGCCCGAGCTCGTTGAGTTGAGTCTGAGTTCACTTCTGGCCGGATTACATGGTAGCTTGGCTACATAATTTCCATAGGATATTGAGTTTGTCTAGCTACGGGTATGGCACTTATGTGCATGTAATCCATGTATTCGAATCATATTCCGATGTGTTCAACGTGTGAATCTTAAGTGAATAAGGAGAGTACCTAAAACGAAGGTGACATGTTGGTAAGTGTGGTGAATGAGAAAATTTGACAGGTATGTGCTTAAACCCTTGGGTTGAGAACTTGGTATGATGAAATCGTGGCAAGATATTAAATGCAAATGTAACATGAATGTCTTGGTGTTGTTTATGCAAATGATGTTTTATGTTGGATTGCATAATTATGTTACTTGCTATTTGCATGCTAAATTACTATGCATTTATGCTTACTCCCTCCTTTCCATTCTTTGTAGTTTTGTCAAGCCAGCTCAGAAATCGGGAACGGTCAGAGGATCGCTCACACTATCCGTCAACCATTTTGGTATAGTGGCTTGTATACCTTGAGTATGGCATGTATAGTATGATAATCATTTTGTGTATGTAAGCTTATGATATGGCTATTGAGTGAGAAGGAAATGTTTGGTTATGATTAGCCATTGGGATGGCTAATAAAAAATCATGTATGGTGTTATGTTTGCTTAATGTGCTATCTAAATCATGGAATTTCATAAAAAGGTGAAATTTGCTATAAAACAGTATCATACAGCAGAAAGGACTTTAGTTTGAAAAATCACCAACAATAGTAGAAACAGAATTAGATGGTGAGTACAATATTAAATTGAAGCTTATTAAGTATATTTTCATATGGAATAAATAAAATAGGTAAATGAGTTATATTTCATGAGATATTTGGGTTTTGGTGGAATAGGGTCAGAGCGATTTCTGAATCCCCTATTCTGACTTTAGAAATTCACTAAGAACTGTACAAAACTAATTATGAGTTCTTATTTATATGTATAGAATCCTTATTGAGTCTATTTTTAAGAGAATTAAACGAGATAGTCATCCAAATTTTGTACAGAGAGAAAAGTGATTCGTAATGAATAGAGGTCAGAGCAGTCAAACACTGAAATAGGGGAAGCTTTAACTAATAAACTGTACTAATTAGCCCGACCAAAAATTCTAGAAAACAATTTGTAAATAGATATTTGAGTCTAGTTTTAGGAAAAATTTACGGATTTGGATTTCAAGTTTTGTAACTCGAGGTATGAATTTTTTAGCGACTGTGGCGCAGATGGACAGTTTATTACGAAAGGTAAAATAAATTGTTTTAAATTGTTTAAGTGATAAGTTAAGTCTGTTAATGCCTCGTGCTCGACTCCGGCGACGGTCTCGGGTAAGGGGGTGTTACATTTGGTGGCATCAGAGCTACGGTTTAGTCGGTTCTCAGACTAACGTGGCATATGTACTGGTTTTGCTATACATGCCATATATTTATTGTGATAGTGTGACGACTCCTGACCTTTAAAATGATTTTTTTATAGTAAATGGATCCCGATTCAGCTGTGGCTGATGATGTAGAGAGCAATGCACCAGCTCCTACTGAAGGGGCGATGTCGACTGAAAGTCGACCTCCTACTATTGGTCAAAGAGGAGGAGAAGGGGCTCGGGAAGCCTTTCTCCAGATGATGAATGCATGGTACACTGAGTTCATTCGTACAAACCCAAATGCTCAATCTCCCCCACCTTTCTCGATTCCTCAGCCTGTACCTCCGATGTCTCAAGGTATGGATCTGATGAAATTTTATAAAACCCTAGTTAACAGAATTCGCAAGTAAGGAGCTGAAGAGTTCAGGGCAAATGTTGATGATGATGCCGAGAAAGCAGAATTTTGGCTTGAAAATTCTATTCGGGTATTTGATGAATTGTCTTGTACATCTGAAGAGTTCTTGAAATGTGCTATATCTTTTTTGAGAGGTTCAGCCTATTATTGGTGGAAGACATTGATTTTAGTGGTACCGAAAGAGAAAGTGACTTGGGAGTTCTTTCAAGAAGAATTTCGGAAGAAATACATCAGTGAAAGATTTGTTGATCAGAAGCGTAAAGAATTTCTCAAGTTGAAACAAGGCAACATGACAGTTGCTGAGTATGAAAGGGAGTTCGTTCAATTGATTAAGTATGCTAGATAATGTATTCCTTTAGAGGCTAAAATGTGCAGAAGATTTGAAGACGGACTCAATGAAGACATCAAAGTATTTGTGGAAATTCTTGAGTTGAAAGAGTTCGTAGTACTTGTTGATCAGGCTTGCAAGGTTGAAGAACTAATGCCATAAGGGCGCGTGAAGATGCTTCATCTCCCGATGTGATCACTGGTATTTTCTCTCTTTATAGTGTTAATGTTATTGCTTTGATTGACCCCGGTTCTACTCAATCATATGTGTGCATGAAATTGGTGTCTAATATGAGTATACCTGTTGAGTCTATGGAATTTATGATTAAAGTGTCAAACCTGTTAGGCAAATGTGTTATAGTTGATAAAGGATGCAAGAAATGTCCTTTCATGATTAGAGGTAATTATTTTTTGGCCGACTTGATGTTGTTGCCATTTGACGAATTTGATGTTATTTTGGGTATGGATTGGTTGACATTGCATGATGCTATAGTAAATTGTAAACAAAAGGTTATTGAATTAAAATGTGAAAATGGAAAAATTCTGTGGGTTGAATCAGACGAATCAGAGGTATTTCCTGGTGTGATTTCTTCGATGTCGGCTCAACAATATTTGAGAAAGGGTTATGAAGCTTATTTGGTGTATGCAATACAAAAGAATTTGAGAAGAAAATTTAATCAGTGTCGATTGTATGTGAATTTGCGGATGTATTTCTAGAAGAGTTACCGGGTTTACCTCCTGTTAGAGAAGTAGAATTTGGTATTGAGTTGATACCGGGAATAACTCCGATCTCGATTGCTGCATATAGAATGGAACCGGCAGAGTTGAAAGAATTAAAGTCACAGTTGCAAGAGTTAACTGACAAAGGCTTTATGAGATTGAGTTTTTCGCCTTGGGGTGCTCCTGTATTATTTGTGAAAAAGAAAGATGGTTCTATGAGATTGTGTGTAGACTATTTACAGTTAAATAAGGTGACAATCAAGAACAAGTATCCGTTGCTGAGAATTGACGATTTGTTTGATTAGTTGAAAGGAGCAACATGCTTTTCAAAGATTGACTTGAGGTCTGGATACTACCAACTGTGAGTAAAAGAGTCAGATGTGCCTAAAACTGCTTTTAGAACAAGGGACGACCATTATGAATTTTTAGTTATGCCATTTGGTTTGACAAATGCTCCTGCCATGTTTTTGGACTTAATGAATAGCATATTTCGGCCATACTTGGACAAGTTTGTTTTGGTATTTTTTGATGATATCTTAATTTATTCAAAAGATGAGACAGAGCATGCTGAGCACTTGAGGATAGTTTTGCAAACTTTGAGGGATAAGCAGTTGTATGCCAAGTTTAGTAAGAGTGAGTTTTGGCTTCGAGAAGTAGGATTATTGGGTCTAGCTGGTTATTATCGATGGTTTGTAAATGGATTTTCTATAATTGCTACTCCTATGACCAGACTACTCCAAAAGGGTGTTAAATTTGAGTGGACAGAAGAATGTCAACAAAGCTTTGAGAAATTGAAGAAGTTACTAACTGAAGCACCAGTGTTGGTACAACCCGAGTTAGGTAAAGAATTTGTGGTGTATAGTAATGCTTCTCTAAATGGCTTGGGATGTGTACTTATGCAAGAAGGAAAAATTGTGGCTTATGCTTCGAGGCAGTTGAAACCTCATGAAAGGAATTATCCGACTCATGATTTGGAATTGGCTGCTATAGTGTTTGCTTTGAAGATTTGGCAACATTATCTGTATGGTGAAAAGTGCCAGGTATATACCAACCACAAAAGTCTCAATTACTTGGTGTCACAAAAAGACTTGAATTTGAGACAATGGAGATGGTTAGAATTATTGAAAGATTACGAGCTTGTGATTGACTACCATTCGGGGAAAGCGAATGTGGTTGCCAATGCTTTGAGTAGAAAGTCATTTTTTGCCTTGAGAGCTATGAACTATCAGTTAACGATGTCTGACGATGGTTCGATTCTAGTAGAGTTGAGAGCAAGATTGATGTTTTACAAGAGATTTGTGAAGCTCAGAAAAGTGACAATGATTTGCAAGCTAAGAGGAAGCAATGTGAGGCTGATACAGGATTAGATTTCAGAATCAATTTTGATGGTTGCTTGATGTTTAAAGATCGGATTTGTGTACCGAAAAATGATGAGTTGATTCAAAAGATCTTGCACGAAGCACATAATGGTTGTTTGTCAATTCACCCGGGTAGTACAAAAATGTATAATGACTTGAAGAAAATGTATTGGTGGAATGAAATGAAAAGAGATATCTCCGAGTTTGTATCAAAATGCTTAATTTAACAACAAGTGAAAGCTGAACACCAAGTGCCTTCGGGACTACTTCAACCTATCATGGTTCCCGAGTGGCAGTGGGATCGAATTACTATGGATTTTGTATTAGGATTACCGTTAACTCCGAAGAAGAAAGATGACATCTGGGTAATAGTCGATAGATTGACTAAATCGGCTCATTTATTCTGGTACGTACTGATTATTCTCTTAATAAGTTGGCTGAATTGTATATCAGTGAGATTGTTAGACTTCACGGAGTACCGTTGTCTATTATTTTGGATAGAGATCTGAGATTTACATCTCGGTTTTGGCAAAAGTTGCAAGAGGCATTAGGTACGAAGTTAAATTTCAGCACTGCTTTCCATCCACAGACTGATGGACAATCAGAGAGAGTAATTCAGATTCTTGAAGACATGCTTAGATGTTGTGTATTGGAATTCCAAGGTAGTTGGGAAAGATACTTACCGTTGGTAAAATTTGCCTACAATAATAGTTATCAGACGAGTTTGAAAATGGCACCTTATGAAGCATTGTATGGTCGTAAGTTTCAGACGCCATTGTATTGGACTGAACTCAAACAAAACCAGATTTACGGAGTTGACCTAATTAAAGAAACCGAAGAAAAGTGAAAATGATTCGAGATTGTTTGAAAGTTGCTTCAGATAGACAAAAATCCTACGTGGATTTGAAACAAAAAGAAATCAAGTTTCAAGTCGGCGATAAGGTATTTTTAAAAGTGTCTCCATGGAAGAAAATTCTTAGCTTTGGTCGGAAAGGCAAGTTGAGTCCGCGTTTTATCGGATCGTATGAGATAATTGAAAGAGTTGGACCAGTAGCATATCAATTAGCATTACCACCTGAATTAGAGAAGATTCATGATGTGTTCCATGTATCTATGTTACGTCGGTGTCGTTTGGATCCTTCACATGTAATTTCACCGACGGAAATTGAGCTACAACCAGATATGACTTACAATGAAGAACCAATTAATATTTTAGCTCGGGAGGTCAAGCAACTAAGAAATAAAAGTATCGCTCTAGTGAAAGTATTATGGCAAAAGCACGGAGTAGAAGAGGCTAGATGGGAACCCGAGGAAACTATAAGGAATCAATACCCACACCTGTTTATCGGTAAGATTTTCGGGGACGAAAATCCCTAAAGAGGGGAGAGTTGTGATATCCTAAATTAGAGCCTAAATGGAATAGTGGTTTCAAAACCACAATTCTAAAGTATAAAAATTTATTCCGATTAATTTTTATAATTTATTAAGTGATTAGATGCATGTGTTAGAATATCGATAGAAAATTTCATGAATTGCATGTCTAATTGGCCTATTAGGACTCAATTGCAAAAGTTGATAAATATGAGTTTTAGATGTTAAAGAATTTAATTGAAGAGCATAATTAAAGTAGAGGTCCTTAAATGGTAATTATACCATTAGGTTTTCATGGACAAAAATAGACATACATAGGTGGAAATAACCAAAGTTTTTAATGAAGGGTATTTTAGTCATTTGGTAATTAAAAGATTAAAAAAAGGAAAAAGATGGAAAAATATGTCCATCTTCTTCATTAGGACGAAATTTCAAGGATTCTCCATAGCTTGGTTTTTTTCAAGCTTCCAAGCTCCATAGCAAGTGATTCCAAGCCCCGTTTTTAATGTTCTTTATGTTTTTGGAGTCCCGGTAACTTGATTTAGCTTATTCTAGCAATAATTTAACCTAGGGTTTATATTTGGAAAAATACCCATAGGTGAAATGTGTTTATTTTGATGTTTTATGGTAAAATATGAAGCTTGAAATTGTGTTAAACAACTTTTGCTAAGCGATTTTACGTGAAAACGAGTAAAACGACATAATTGGTAAAAATACCTAATGTTCATAACTACATGTTAGAGTGAGAATTTGATGTTTCCATAGAAGGGAAAAATGATTAGCATGTCATAAAACATAAGAATTTTGGAAAAATTTTAATTTTCGAGCTTTGGGGAAAAAGTATAAATATGCAAAAGTTTAGGGGCAAAATTGTAATTTTTCCAAAGTTAGAGTTAAGGACTATTTTGATAAATGTGAGTATTAAATTAGATAAATGTGTTATTTTAGATCAAGAAAGACGTGAAATTGACCTTGATTGGGGAAAGGAAAAGATTGTGGACTAAATTGCAAAATTTCTTTATTTTGTACCGAGGTAAGTTCATGTGTAAATGTGGTAACATAATTGTTATTTTAAGTAATTTAATGATATTGATATGATATGATGATAGTTATTATGAAATATTATGCCTTGTGGTTTTTATTGAGTAATATTCAAATTATGTATGCTACTTGATAAATATGAATTACTACCGAGTTTCGGTTTCGACATTCTGTGGAAGACAGCAAAGATGTGTAATCGAGGAAAAGCCCATTTGAACCTTGGGAATAGATTAGAATACAAGTGACATGTCACTAGGATATTTGAGTTCCGAACTCGTTGAGTTGAGTCCGAGTTCACTTATAGATGCGAACGCCCGTGCTCGTTGAGTTGAGTCTGAGTTCACTTATGGGCGGATTACATGGTAGCTTGGCTACATAATTTTCGTAGGCTATTGAGTTTGTCTAGCTGCGGGTATGACACTTATGTGCTTGTAATCCGTGTATTCGAATCATATTCCGATGTGTTCAACGGGTGAATCTTAAGTGAATAAGGAGAGTACCTAAAATGAAGGCGACATGATGGTAAGTGTGGTGAATGAGAAAATTTGACAGGTATGTGCTTAAACCCTTGGGTTGAGAACTTGGTATGATGAAATTGTGGTAAGATATTAAATGCAAATGTAACATGAATGTCTTGGTGTTGCTTATGCAAATGATGTTTTATGTTGGATTGCATGATTATGTTACTTGCTATTTGCATGTGAACTTACTAAGCATTTATGCTTACTCCCTCCTTTCTATTCTTTGTAGTTTTTTCAAGCTATCTCGAAAATCGAGAACGGTCGGAGGATCGCTCACACTATCCGTGGACCATTTTAGTATAGTGGCTTGTATACCTTGAGTATGGCATGTATAGCATGATAATCATTTTGTGTATGTAATCTTATGATATGGCTATTGAGTGATAAGGAAATGTTTGGTTATGATTAGCCATTGGGATGACTAATAAAAAGTCATGTATGGTGTTATGTATGCTTAATGTGCTATCTAAATCATGGAATTTCATAAAAAAGGTGAAATTTGCTATAAAACAGTATCATACAGCAGAAATGACTTGAGTTTGAAAAATCACTAAATATAGTAGAAACAAAATTAGATGGTGAGTAAAATATGAAAGTGAATCTTATTAAGTCTATTTTCATATGGAAGAAACAAAATAGGTAAATGAGTTGTATTTAACGAGATATTTGGGTTTTGGTGGAACAGGGTCAGAGAGATTTTTGAATCCCCTGTTCTGACTTTAGAAATTCACTAAAAATTGTACAAAACTAATTAGGAGTTGTAATTTATATGTATAGAATCTTTATTGAGTCTATTTTTAAGAGTAAGAAACTGAATAGTCATTTAAATTTTGTATAGAGAGAAAAGTGATTCGTAATGAACAGATGTCAGAGCAGTTGAACACTGAAACAAGAGAAATTTTAACTAAGAAACTGTATTGATTGGCCCGACCAAAAATTCTAGAAAAAAATTAGTAAATATATATGAGTCTAGATTCAGTGAAAATTTACAGATTTGGATTTCGGGTTTCGTAACTCGAGATATGAATTTTTTAGCGACTGTGATGCAGATGGACAATTTATTACGAAAGGTAAAATAAATTGTTTTAAATTGTTTAAGTGATAAGTTAAGTCTTTTAATGCCTCGTGCTCGACTCCGGCGACGGTCCCGGATAAGGGGGTGCTACAGTTTAGATTAAGAACCAAAGAAATCGGGCTTGGATCGGGGGGAAAACCAAAGTTGTCGACTAGTCATCCCGTTTCAATTTTCGTCGTCCAAGGTAAATTTATAAGCAAATAGATGTTGTTAATTTTAAATAAATACGAGTCTTATATGCTAAAATGAATTATTTGAAAATGTATATATGAAATCCAATTGTGAATATGCTTGAAAGCTATATGTACAAGTCGATTCTATCGAGTTACGACGTCCGAAAGCCCCGCACGAACCTTAGGAATAGCTAGGATACATATGTCATGACATAGGATTTTTTTTATATGTGTTCTCGTGTAAGACGACGTCTGGGACATTGGCATCGATATATGTGGTTACGTGTAAGACCATGTCTGGGACATTGGCATCGTATTTGATTCGTGTAAGACCCTGTCTAGGATAGTGGCATTGATATGAGATAGCGTGTAAGACCCTGTCTGGGACAGTGGCATCGATATGAGATTGCATGTAAGACCACATCTGGGACGTTGGCATTGTACGATATATGTGATTATACGAGTATCCTATTCAATTCTGAATGGTTCAACGGGAAATAACAAGTTAAAATCGAATGAAAAATCGAGTTAAAAGGTTTAGGTATGTATTCATACTAAGTTATGAAATTATGGTAAGTTAGATATTTGAATTGATGATATAAATGTTACTTGATAATGTGTAATACATGTATGCATATGTAAAAGTGTGCATTCAGTTTAATGGTGTATTCATGATGCAAATGAAAGTATATGTGTATATGAAAATTATAATTGTTCAAATGTTTAGTATATGTGACCTTCTAAATGTGATTTATGTTTATTCATATATGAATGAGCATATTCGGCCAAGGGTATATATATATTATGTGATCTTTGAAGTGAAAAATAACTATGATATTAACTACATGTGTATCCATTCTATTTAAATTTGATGTATAGTTATATGTTTGATAAATGCATTATTTTTGCAAGTTTGAAAATGTATATGAATATGATGTAATGATTCGAATTTGTTAAACTGAAATATAAATGTTATTGAGCTATTTATTTGCTTATGGCTTACTAAGCTATGATAGCTTACTGTGTGTTTATGTCTGTCTCTGTTTTATAGATTTTCAATCAAGTTACGAGCTTGGGGATCGTCAATAAAGTCTATCACACTATCAACTGTTTCAGTACTTTATAAGCTGAATTTCGAACTTATGGCATGTATAGGCTAGGTTATATTTTGGAATGCTGGATTTTGGTTTGTGTATGTATATAAAGCCATTCGAAAATGGCTAAGTATAATGTTGAAGTTTAAGTAAATTTCGGTCTTGGTATATATATGTGTGAGGTGTTTGAGATAGTTGCTAATGGTTGAGTAATATGCCTAATGAATGGTTTCAGCTGATCGTGTCCAAAGATAATGTATGTCTTAATGATATAAATTATGTGTGTGATATGCATGTTATCAAGGATGGATGTATTCGGCATTTACATTTGAAAATGGATTAATATGTTATATGTATTACATGTTTTGATAAGCTATGAAATGACTTTGCTATATTATGAATTTGGTTATTTGGAGTGGTTTATTATTGATATGTATGCATATACGGCTATTGATAGATACATCAGATATATATGCATATGACATATATGTTGGTGGTTTGATATTTATTTGACAAGTTGATACATGTATTCGGATATTATATGGTTATTTTAACTTAAATGTAATGGTGAAATTGGTATGACTAAAATAGTTGATTTTTATAGTCGAATAGATGAATGATTTTCATAGTCGAATAGATGAACAAGTGAATAGGTTGTGTATTTGTAATTTTGTCATTATGCTAGCATATAAATTTTGGTATGTTTTGATTTGGTAATTATGTTTAAAAATAGTTAAAAGATTGTTTGAATAAATAATGGTTATACATGTTATTAGCTTGCGAATTTAGGTGTTATTATCATGTTTAAATTCGGCTTTTATATCTTATATTATTAGGTAAGTGTTTGTTATGTTATATATATATATATATATAACACAAATTTGTGATGTGTTTAATGTGAAATGCAAATGAAGATTGACATATTGGTTCAGTTATGCGAATTTAACAAAATTGTTTATGTCATGTGTATTAAAAATTCCAGAATGGTTAAACTGATGTTACAAATGTAAGCCTTTGATTATGATCTGAGTGATTGTATGAATGTATGAAAGTTGTATCTTTTCTCGGTAATGCCTCGTAACCCCATTCCGGCGACGGATACGGGTTAGGGGTGTTACACCAAGTCTAACCAAAGGCTCATTACAAATTTTCCAGCACATGTTTTCATAAAATTTCAAAATTTTTCATCAAATTTTACAACTTTTCATTTTAGTCCCTAAATTATGTTTTCATCAAAAATCACTTTGTAAAAGTTGTTTATCTATCAATAATCTTTCATTTTCAACCATAAATTTCTAATTTCCAGCATAATACATCCATGACCCATTTTCACACTTTGATAACTTTTCAAATTAATTCCTCAAATAGAGAGATTAAGCTATCCTGATTTCAAAAATACCAAAATTACTAAAAATGGGACAAGGGAACTTACTGAATTAAGCCTTGAAGGTTTCTCCTCTCTCTCCTAGGGTTTCTTTAAATTTTAGGTTAAAGATGACAATAATAAGATGATATTTTCTTCTATCATCTTTTAATTAATTAAGTATATTGCTATTTCCAATTTAGTCCTTTCCCTTTTTCTATAATTCCATGGATGAGTCACCGAGAAAAATGTACATACTTTTCTTAATGGTCTAATTACCATATAAAGACCTCTAGTTTGAATTCCATAGCTATTTGATCTTTATAGCTATTAGAATTCAACTTCTCGTAATTAAGCACTAAATCGATAAAATTTTCATACTAAAATTTTCACAAGACATATCTACCATATTACGGACCATATAATAAAATAAAAATAATTTATATTTTTTGGTCGGATTTGTGGTGTAACACCCCTTACCCGTGTTCAACACCGAAACAGGGTACGAGGTATTACCGGAACATAACACATACGATCAAACAAAATCGAGATAGAAATATGTCATCCAATTAGATAATACATCGCTATAACATATGTCTTGAACAATATTAGCCAACTTCAATGGCTTTGTACAAAATGATTGGTCAAATACTGTAACCAATATTTTAAACCTAGGCAATTATGACACGTAACAAAATAACTAAGCCTATTATACATGCCATAATTCAAAATGTTTAGTTCAAATACCCTAAAGTATTGATAGTGCGGGCAGATCTTCACGATCCTTAACTCCTGAGCAAGCTGGACGACAATTTAAGACAAAAGAGAGAAAAGAAAGTAAGCTTATAGCTTAGTAAGTAAGTATATAAATAATAATTAAAGAATCCAATATATATATATATATACAATAACTCAAGTATATCTACTTTAATTTTTTCTATTCACTCCACTTTGATTAAGCTGTCTCTACTGCATTACGTTCACTAAATAAATCATAACTCGAGTTACAAAACTTGAAATTCAAATCTGTAAATTTTTCCTGAAACTAGACTCATATTACTTCTTACTAACTTTTTTCTGGAATTTTTGGTCCATCCAATTAGTACAGTTTATTAGTTAAATTTTCCCCTGTTATACAGCTTGACTGATCTGACCTCTGTTCACTACGAATTGATTTTCTCCCAGTACAAAAGTCAAATAGCCACAAATTTGTTTCATTTAAAACTATACTCAACAAGGAATCTATGCATGTAAATTATATTTCTTAATTCTTTTTTTACAAATTTTAATTATTTTTCAAAATCAGAACAGGGGATCACATAGTCATTTTGAACAAGTCACACACAAATATAAATATCTCAAAATATAGAGTTCATTTACTTGCTCTGTTTCTCTTACATGAGAATAGACTCACTAAGATTTAATTTAATATCTCATTCAGCCTCTAATTAAATTCCTACTATTTTTGGTGATTTTTCAAATTCACGTCACTACGACTGTCCAAAAATAGTATTATTGTAAATTCACTCTTTTACACTTTCTTTGTATTAACCTCATTTTAACGTACATGTCACAATTCATTTTCACAACATTTCATACATCACGAGTATAGGTCCATGATTAAAATGTCACTATAAAATCATCTTGTTGAACACGTCGGATCAATTCTCAATACTTGGTGGTTTCAGTACACAGCTCCACCCACCATAATTCATATAATTCGGCTCTCTTGTACACATGGTGATCACTTAGTACCACCCATGTGACCTAGCCAATTTATCTCGTAGCTCTCTTGTCTACATGGTGTCCTTCACTTGGAATCACACATGCGACCTAGCTACATTTATCTCTCCCGTAGCTCTCTTGTCTACATGGGATACATCCCGTATCACACATGTGACCTAGCTACTACATAGTATCTCGTAGCTCTCTTGTACGCATGATGTGCACTCAGCACCATACATGTGACCCAACTACGTTCCATCTATATTTTTTAATCTTTCCGAATGTTCAACCGGGATTTCTCTCTCTATTACTTATTTCCGTTCTTCCAATAGTCGATTTATGCTTCAAAATCAGCTAAAATATATATATAATAGGCTGAAATATAAGAATGTAAATGAAGTTAATGTATTATTTACATACAAACTTGGTACAAAATATGGAAATTTTGCAATTTAGTCCAAAATCTTTTCCTTCCCCCGTTCGAGGTCGATTCCACGCCTTTCTTGATCTATAACAACACATTTAGCTCATTTAACACTCATACTATTTATTTCAATCCAAAAATCACATTATGGAAAAATTACATTTTTGCCCCCTAACTTTTACAAAATTACGATTTTTCCCCTAGGCTCGAAAATTTAATTTCAGCCCTTATTCTTATGTTTTATGACATGATGATCATTTTCCCTTCTATGGCAACATCAAATTCTCACTCTAACACATAGTTATGAACAATAGGTATTTTTACCGATTATGCTGTTTTGCTCGTTTTCGCTAAAAATCGCTTAGGAAAGATCGTTCTCCTAACTTCAAACATTCATATTCTACCATCAAACATCAAAATACATGCATATCATTCATGAGTAAATTTTTAAACATAAACCCTAACTTGAAATAGTGGTAGAAATAGGTAGACCGAGCTACGAGGATTTCAAAAATGTAAAGAACATTAAAAACGGGGCTTGAATGCACTTACTATTGAGCTTGAAAGCTTGGGAAAAACCCTAGCTATGGAGCACATGCAATTTTTGGCCATGCTTAATGAAGATGAACACATTTTTGTTTTATTTTTCCCATTTTATTTCATTTAATACACAAATGACCAAAATTCTCTTACTACTAAACTTTCTAAAAATTCCATCCATGTCCAAATTTTTGTCCATATAAAGTATAATGGTCTAATTGCCATTTAAGGACCTCTACTTAAAACCCCCCATTTCAATCAAGTACTTATCAACTAGAACACACACATTTTTCACCTATTTTAATTTAGTCCTAAACGTCAAATTAAACACCCAATCGATAAAATTTCGCAACGAAATTTTCACACAATTATGCAATCATAATATAAACACTAAAACTTAATCAAAATAATTTTTAATTTTTTTTAACCTCGAATTTGTGGTTTCAAAACCACTATTCCATTTTGGCCCTAAATCGGGCTGTTACATGTGGTCCCGAAACCACTGTTTCGATTTTATTGAAAAATGGGCTATTACAGAATGGGTCTTCATCTTTGTAATTCTCAATTTCATCTAAAGGATTTGCAGGCTTTATTGGTCCCTTTATCGATCCCATTAACGTTAACATCTCACAAAATGGTTGGAGTCGGGTTGAGACACTTACCTCGTCATTTAGATCTTGATGTTGCTGATCCTCAGATTTGGATGAAATCGATGTTGTCAGGAGAGAAAATTAAGTGTTTGACTCAGTTTTCAATTCCATTGCTAACTCTGTCTCACTCTAGGCACTCTTTTATAGCAGTATTTTGCTTTGAACTCACTGGGTTCCTTTTGATTATTTTACCAAATTATGGTTTCTCGGCTACTTAAGATTTCATCTTTCCCAAGTTCTATTACTATTGGGTTTTCATATTCATCTCTACTTTCAGCCTGAGTTTGTTCAAGCTGGTGAAAGATTACATTTATGTCTATGCTCTTGTCACTATCCTGTAAATCTGTTCAGACTTCACATTTGGGTTAGCTCAATTCTAACATTAGTAGTCTCTGATTTTGCTAAATTTCCCATTCTTCATAAACTCCTTCATAAATTCACCATCATAATTTATTTCATCACTGGGCCACATGTAATTGAATTCATCCAAAACTTGATTTGTTGGCTACTTCTACAGGAATCTTTTATCTTTTCAAGAGTATGTACTGGGAATTCCTTGAAGAAAAGAGGAGTGTTAGTAAAATAAATTTAATAACAAAATAAAATAAATTAGAAACCTATCTATAATTTAAAAATTTCCTAATTAGTTTATTAAAATGTAGAAATTAAAATTAAGTTAGTCTAATTAGTTATTTATGTTTATTAAAAAATTTCCTAATACGGGTTAGGTTTTAATATAATTTTTTCAACAAAGTAGATGAGTACTCCGAAAATCGTACCCAAGGGAGGCAAGTACTAAATTAACTTTAACCTAAACTCAAATAGATCTAATTAGTATTTTAAATAAATTATAGTATGAATAGGAGTTTTTAGATTTTTATAATAAATAACTAAAAATAGAAAAAAATAAAGTGATCTTTGGATAAATGAATTCTAACTTAATCAAATCTAAGCATGGGTGATGAACTCGTTTCAGTGTTCATAGCTAATTCCTATTTTGGGTTTCTACACAATCAACTAGTCGTTACCCTAGTAGGATCTCTCGATCTTCCCCTAAACTAATGAGTTGGCTAGAACTACTTATCTCTTGACCTCACAGTCCAAACCAATTCGGGGCTAGGGTGTTCTTGGATAGGCCATTCCAATTCTAGGTTAATTCCCTTCTAAATGACTTCTTAGGGTGGTCAAGCCTAGGGTTTAAGTTCTTCCTCTCCCAAACAACTGATCTACTAAAAAAACCCTACATAATGATTAGTTAATCATACCTCCACTCTCTAATCTCCCATAAGAGGATTAGTCCCTCATGAAATCAATAAAAATCGTAAACTTGATATAAAAGATATGCATAGAGAATATGACAAGAATAGAGTTTAGAGAATCTTATTTTGTATTTGATAATTAAAGTACAGAAAATCCTTAAGAGCTGATCTCGTCTACAAACCAAGTTCTTCGAAGAACACAAATAGAAAGAAGTAAAATAAACCTAAAGCCTAAAACAAAGGAAAAATTAAAACTAAAATTACAAATAAAATCTTCAAGTATGAAAAACTATCCTCAACAAGTGTTTTGAGAGCCTATTAATAGAGTTAGGGTTGCTGTCGTTCTCAACCCTAGATCAGCTATCATTCTCATATTAACTTTTAATTTTGAAGAGCAAAACACCCTAGGCTCATAAGTTTTTACCATACAAGGCCAATATCGCAACACCCTAGCGCTTGTCGCGACATTGAAGGCAAGTATGCTTATGTTCAGGGTAACTTCAGGGGTATGTCACAACATCCCTTGGTTGTGTCATGAAATCAATGGTCATCTTGATATTCTTGTATTTTCCCCCTATGTTACGACATTAAACTTCCCTTGTTTCAACACGACAAATATTATTGAGTTTCTACGCTCTCAAATGGTCTTCTATAGACTCACTAAGTATATTAGCTCAATTTTAGGCCTCATTTTGCCTCTAAGGTCAATGAAAGACTCAAAATACAATTTTTATTAGATTTAAACTAAACTAAGAAAACATACTAAAATATAATGAAAATGCTTGCATTCAAACTCCTTAAGTACGAAAATTAGTTTAATCTGCTACATTGAATTATGGCAGATCAGTTGTGCTTCACGATTGTTTACAAAATTGTTGATATGGATTTCGTGGGCGATGGAGGTTCAAAGTTGCAAGTTCTTTGTGTGGGAGGAGGTTGGGTGAAGTTGTTTGAGCAACTGAGATTTTTTTTTATTAGAAGGGTTTGTACTATCTTTTTATTTTATTTTTTTAAAAAGTGAAATGAATACAAGAAAAGGCGTTGGGGAATGTATTTTTGGCAGAAATAGTTTAAGAATAAGTCGTGGGTATGCCTTATTTTTGAGTTTCTTCTATGAGCAAAAATGTGTACTTACTGATGTTATAAATAATAAGGCATGGGCATTCCTTATTCTTGAATTTCTTCTGTGAAAAATTTTGTTACTTTTTTATATTCCACATTAATAAGGCCTGGGCATTCCTTATTAGTGAATTTCTTCTGTGAAAAATTGTGTTACTTCTTGATATTCCGCAATAATAAGGCATGGGCAAGCCTTATCCTTGATTCGCCTAAAAATCTCATCCTTGTCAATCTTACATAAAAATAAACCAAACATGGAAAATATATGAAATTAACAAGAAATCCCATGGGTTAACTCCCATGAAGCACCTTTTTTTAATTTGGCTAGACGTGACTCCCTCTTCACTTGTATTTTGGATATTCCAATTGGATCAGATCTAACTCATTAGTTTGAAAACCTTCATAAAAAGGCTTTAAACAATGACCATTAACCTTGAAGATTTTATTGGTGTCTAGACTTTGAATTTCTACTACACCATGAGAAAACGCGTTAGTTATAACAAAAGGCCTTATCAATCTGGAGCATAATTTTCTCAAAAATAATCTCAAACGAGAGTTATAAAGGAACACTTTTTGACCAAAGGAGAAATTTTTCTTAAAAATCATTTAATCACGAAAGGCCTTTGTCTTCTCTTTATAGATGGATGCATTTTCATATGCATCATTGCGAATTTCTTCCAACTCTTGCAACTGCTATTTCCTATGGTTACCATCTTTACTAACATCATGTTACATCGCTTGATAACCCAAAATGCTTTGTGCTCTAACTTAACAGGGAGATGGCAAGGTTTACAAAAAACTAGATGGTAAGTTGACATAACTATAGGTATTTTGTAAGCTGTTCAGTATGCCTACAATGCGTCATTAAGACATAAACTCCAATCTTTATGATTCGGGTTGATAGTCTTTTCCAAAATGGATTTGATTTCCCGAGTGGAAATGTCTGCTTGTCTATTGGTTTGTGGATGGTATGCCATGGAAATGAGATGCATGGCTTTATATCTCTTCATTAATGTTTTTATAAATCTATTACAGAAGTGAGATCCTTTGTCACTGATAATGGCCCTTGGTGTCCCGAACCTAGAAAAGATGTGAAACTTAAAAAAATCTAAAACAACTTTAGAATTGTCAGTTCAAGTGGCTTTTTCTTCAAACAATTCGAAACATAATCCACAACAAGAACTGTGTAAACATTGTTAAAATAAATGGGAAAAGGACCCATAAAATTAGTAATCCATACATTGAATATTTCACAAACAATGATTAGGGTGAGTTGCATTTAATTTTTACATCCTATATTTCCTACTCTTTGACATTGTTCACAAGCTTTACAAAACATATGTGATTCCTTAAACAAACTAGGCCAAAACAAACCACTTTTTAATACCTTTTGTGTGGTCCTTTTGGGACCGAAATGGCCTCTACAAGCATAAGAATAACAAAACCTCAAAATGGATGGAATTTCTTGTTGGGTAACACATATCTGAATCAATTGATCCAAGCCAATCTTCCAAAAATAAGGATCTTCCCACAGATAATATTTGGCATCATTTTTTATTTTGTCTTTTTGATCTCGTGAGAAATCGTGAGGTAGTGATTTTGTAACTAGATAGTTGACAATATCAGCATACCAGGAGTTGCCTTGTAAATGGAAAAAATGATGTTCATCTAGGAATTCATGGTTTATAGGTGTCGCTACTTCCTTTCTGACTAACCAGTCGAGGTGATCTGTAACCAAATTTTCTACTCCTTTCTTTTCACGTATTTCCAAATTAAAGTACTGAAATAAGAGCACCCAACGCATGAGTTGTGGTTTAGAGCCTCCTTTTGCAAACAAATATTTAAGAGTTGCATTTCAGTAAACACAAATACTTTGATACCTAATAAATAAGAATGAAATTTATCTAAAGCGAAAATGACTGTGTGGAATTAGTTCTAAGTTCACACCTACAGGGGTTTTCACATAGCCTGGCGCACGACCGTGTCCCTGGCCCGTGTCCTTCACATGGCCATGACATGCCCGTGTCCTAGCCCGTTTGCAAAGACCTGGACATTTTGTTTCTGATGTTAGCAATTCTTAAGGGTCACATGGCCAAGGGACACGCCCGTGTGCTAGGTTGTGTCCTTCTCATAGCTAAGACACACGGCCATGTCACTGCTTGTGTGTTTATTACCATGCATACAGACTTAAAAATTTACGTGCAGGGGACACACAACTGGACCACACGACCATGGGGCAGACCGTGTGTCACACACAGCCTAGACACACACCCATGTGTCTACCCATGCAGACAATATAAGGCTATATACCAAGCCTCCTTGCCACACTTACTTACACAATCTACAAAATAACAACCAAAAACCAATACAAAACTATTTCATGCAACCAAATCAGCCACAATAGACAACATTTCATTTGTGTCTTTTACTCATCCATGAAAATAACATCATTTGCATATAACAAAATGAATATTAGTCATCATTTGAGGCTTAATACAAAATGAAGGGGAATCAACCATGTCAACACATTTGGCCAATTTTTCAAAAACTCAGTACATCAAAGTCTAGCCCTATACATGCCATTCTCAAAACCAAATAATCTAACTATATTGAGTTCTTCGGCTGATAGAGTGATCGTTTCCTCCGACGTCCGATGATCTTCAAGCTAGTTGGGCGGCACTATAAGAGAAAGGAAAAGAGAGGGAGTAAGCATAAAGCTTAGTAACTTGCACATAAATATATATACAACAATAATTTTACCATTCAACAACATGCTCGTAACACAAAAGTGGGCATAAGCTTAACTTACTCATCACTATCCATAAAAATCTCATAGCATATATCGAGCTCATATCTCATACATTTCAAATTGGTACCTGTACGACTCACAACACAGTTATACCTTACTCAATAACTTAAATTGTATCTTTCACCGTTGAACCGTTCGAAACTTCACCGGGTATTCAATAATAGGGTGCCGATGCCATGTCCCGACATAGTCTTACACTGGCTCATACCACAAGTCAATGCCATGTCCCAGACATGGTCTTACACTGACTATCACTTTGTATCCGATGCATGTCCCAGACATGTCTTACACTGGCTTACGTCTCGACGCCAATGCATGTCCCAGACATGTCTTACACTAGCACTTGTCTCGATGTCGATGCCATGTCCCAGACATGGTCTTACACTGGCTCTCATAATGTGGTCAATGTATGTCCTAGACATTTCTTACACGAGCCGCAATAAGGCATGAATATCCGATCTGTTTCCTAGGTTCAAACGGGAACTCTACAATCTCTATTATCATCATACTCCGATCTGTTTCCTAGGTTCAAACGGGAACTCTACCATCTCTATTATCATCATACTTTCTCAATTCCACAATCAAGCAATTCATACTATATTAATTCAAATACAATTCAACAAATACATTAGCAATGTAGTTGTATTATTTACATACAACTTACCTTGGATTTCAAAAATGTGGCGACTAGTCGATTTGCTTGGCTTTCCCCCGGTCTAGGTTCGGGTTTGGTAATTCTTGATCTATAATAGAAAAATGTACTTATTTAGTCACTAAATAGAATTTAGCAATCAACAATTCACATCTTTGGTAAAATGACCATTTTGGCCCTAGGTTTTTGACAAAATGACCATTTTACCCATAGACCCGAAAATCAAATTTTATCGAATTTATTCATATATTAAGCCTAGCCAAACCCCTTTTCTCTTATAGAAACCTCAAATGCCCATTATTTCACACATTTATCATCTATTTTACAACTTATGCAAAATAATCCTTTTAGGTGTTTTCATGCTAACACCTTTCACAAGAGTTGTTTATAATACACCCAAGACTCATTTTCTTCCATAAAAACTCAGCAAACATTACAAATCCTTTCATGGCAAAACTTTAAATCTTAATCATTTTGCAAAATAGTACCCTCATTTGAGAGCTCATGCTTTAAAGGGTCCAAAAATGTAAAAATCATTAAGAAAAGTCATGAAAATTACTTACTTGCAAGTGGAATGAGTTGCTAAAATTTTTTGAAGCTCAAAACCCCTAACAATGGCTAAAAAATCAGTGGTAATGAAGAAAGAATGAAAGAAAAGGATGACAGCTAGGCTTAGGGCATCATTTTACTATACATTATGTCATCAAATTACCTAATGTTAACATTTCCACATTTTTATCTCCTATGGTCAGCCCACTAAGATTTAAGGGTCTTTTTGCCTTTTAAAGACCCCCAAATTAAGATTCATAACAATTTAACACCCTTAGCTATCAATTTAAGACTTTTGCACTTTATGCGATTTAGTCCTTTTTCGCAATTGGTCTCATAAACTTCAAAATTAACTCACCAAACTTTTCATACACTACTATAAACATGCTATGACTCTAAAATAATAATAAAATAATTTTTCATACTTTGAATTTGTGGTCTCGAAACCACTCTTCTGGTTAGCCCCAAAATCGAACTGTTACAATTCTTCCCCCTTAGGGATTTTTGTCCCCGAAAATCTTACCGGTGAATAAATTCAGGTATTGATCTCTCATAGTCTCCTCGGGTTCCCACGTGGCTTCCTTGACTCCATGCCTATGCCAAAAAAATTTCACGAGAGCTATACTCTTATTCCTTAACTGTTTCACTACACGAGCCAATATCTTGATCGGCTCTTCGCCATAAGTCATGTTTGGATGAATCTCAACTTTCGTTGGCACAATCACATGCGAAGGGTCTGACCTATATCGGCGTAGCATGGACACATGAAACACATCATGAAACTTTTCCAAGTCTGGTGGCAAAGCCAATCAATAGGCAACTGGTCCTATTCTCTCAGTAACCTCATAAGGTCCGATGAAATAAGGACTTAACTTGCCTCTTCTACCAAATCTGAGAACTTTTCTCCACGGGGATACTTTCATAAACACTCTATCATTGACTTAAAATTCAATCTCTTTCCG
The DNA here is from genome assembly GCA_025698465.1 of Gossypium longicalyx. Lineage (NCBI taxonomy): Eukaryota > Viridiplantae > Streptophyta > Magnoliopsida > Malvales > Malvaceae > Gossypium > Gossypium longicalyx. The sequence goes on from CM046995.1 coordinate 54,546,630, forward strand.
TTTCAGATCCGAGTAGGATTTCTGTCTATCCGGAGCGGCTTTCAAACAGTTGCGAATCACTTTACCTTTTTCTTCTGTCTCTTTGACCAAATCGACCTCATGAATCTGACTTTCTCTTAGCTCAGTCCAATATAAGGGCGTTCGATACTTTCACCCACACAAAGCCTCATAAGGTGCCATTCTTAGACTTTTCTGATAACTGTTGTTGTAAGCGAATTCAACAAATGGTAAGTACCTTTCCCAACTACCTTAAAATTCAAGAACACAACACCGCAACATGTCTTCTAAAATCTGAATTACTCTTTTCAATTAACCGTCGGTTTGTGGGTGAAAACTTAACTTTATTCCCAATGCCTCTAGTAACTTTTTCCAAAACCTCAAGGTAAATCTCAAATCTCTATCAGAAATAATCGACAAGGGCACCCTGTGTAGTCTCACAATCTCAGAAACGTACAAGTCAGCAAATCTCTCAAGGGAGTAGGCGATACGTACTGATATAAAATGTGCCGACTTTGTTAGCCTATCCATAATAACCCAACCAACATTAGTTTTCTTCGGGGCTACTGGCAAACCTGTCACAAAATCCATAGTAATCTAATCCCACTTCCACTCGGGGACTGTGATAGGCTAAAGTAGACCCGAAGGTACCTGGTGTTCAGCCTTCATTTGCTAACACAAAAGGCACTTGGAAACGAATTCTGAAATGTCTCTTTTCATTCCCAGCCACCAGTACATTTTCTTTAGGTCGTTGTACATTTTTACACTACCTGGGTGGATGGACAAACAACCATTATGTGCCTCTCATAGAATCTTCTGTATAAGCTCATTGTCCTTGGGTACACAAATTCTATCTTTGAACATTATACATCTATCGGTGCCAACCTGAAAGTCTGATTCAATTCCTGACTCGCACTGAGTTCTCTTGGCTTGCAACTCCTTATCACCTTTCTTAGCTTCACGAATCTCTCGTAGGAATGTCGGTCTAATTCTCAACTTTACTAGAACTGAACCATCATCAGACAAAGCCAAATTGGTGTTCATTACTCTCAATGCAAATAACGATTTTCTACTCAATGCATCGACGACCGCGTTTGCCTTCCCCGGGTGGTAATGGATAATCAACTCATAATCCTTTATTAGCTCTAACCATCGTCGTTGCCTTAGGTTCAACTCCTTTTGAGTCATCAAGTACTTAAAGCTCTTGTGATCAGTGAACACCCTACACTTCTCACCATATAGATGGTGTCTCCAACTTTTCAACGTGAATACAATGGCAGTCAACTCTAGATCATGCGTCAGGTAGTTTTTCTCATGTAGCTTTAGCTGTCTCGAGGCATAGGCTATTACCTTTCCTTCTTGCATGAGCACACACCCCAAACCATTCAAGGAGGAGTCGCTATATATCACAAACTTCTTGCTTGACTCCGATTGCACTAAAACTGGGGTTTCGATCCATAAAGCTTTTAATTTCTCGAAACTTTGTTGGCACTTTTTTGTCCATTCGAATTGACGTCTTTTTGCAGCAACCTTATCATCGGAGTAGCTATCATAGAGAATTCGTTTACAGACTGTCTATAGTATCCGGCCAAACCAAAAAAGCTTCGAACCTCAGTCATATTCCTCGGCAATTTCCACTCAACAATAGCCGAGAGCTTACTTGGGTCAACTCTAATCCCATCACCCAACACAATATGTCCTAGAAATTCGACCTCTTTAAGCCAAAATTCACTTTTACTGAACTTGGCGTAAAGCTTCTTATCTCTCAAATTTTGTAGAACCATTCTCAAATGCTCTGCGTGCTCACCCTTATCATGCGAGTAAATTAGTATGTCGTCAATAAAGATCACTATGAACTTGTCCAAATACGACCGAAAAATGCAGTTCATCAAATCCATAAACACCGCTGGGGCATTAGTCAAACCAAAGGGCATGACGAGGAACTCATAATGCTCATATCTCGTCCGAAACGTAGTCTTCGGTACATCTTGTTCCTTAACCCTTAACTAGTAATAGCCAGACCTCAAATCAATCTTAGAAAACACAGTGGCTCCCTTCAACTGATCAAACAAATTATCGATCCTTGGAAAAGGATACTTGTTCTTTAAGTTACCTTGTTGAGTTGTCTATAGTCGACACATAACCTTATCGACCCATCTTTTTTTTTCACAAAAAGTACCAAGGCACCCCACGGTGAATAGCTCGGTCTCGCAAAGCCCTTATCTATTAACTCTTGTAATTGTACCTTCAACTCTTTCAATTCTGTTGAAGCCATCCTATACAGTAGTCAAAGACGACATTATTACAGACAATTTATCCGATTCATATGGTCCAACCCAAAGAATATTCCCATCTTCGCACTTCAACTGAATAACTTTCCTCCCACAGTCCACTACAACACTATGAGAGGTCAACCAATCCATCCCAAGGATTACATAAAATTCATTAAACGGCAATAACATCAAGTTAGCTGGAAAATAATGACCTCTAATTGTCAAAGGACAATTTCTACACACTAGGTCAACAAGCACATGTCTGCCTAAAGGGTTGGATGCTTCTATCACAAATTTAGTGGACTCTACTAGTATGTTCATAAGGGATATCAATTCCATGCAAATATAAGAGTGGGTAGACCTCGGGTCAATTAAAGCAACAACAGTCATATTATGGATAGAAAAAGTACCCGTGATCACATCAGGAGACTCTGTCTCTTCTCGGGCATGTATAGCATAAGTCCTTGCAGGCGCTCTGCCCTCGGACCTCACCGTAACATCTCTTGGCGTGCCTCAACTACTAGTCCCATTTCCGGGGTTCTTTTGTGGTCTACCCTTCAAAGGAGCACTACTTTCCTTCACTTTTTGCTTTTTCTCTCTCTTCCATTTTGGGACAGTCTTGGATGAAATTTTCTAATGATCCACACATGCCATTCTCAAAAAAAAAAATAATCTAACTATACCGAGTGCTTCGGCTGTTAGTGTGATCGTTGCCTCTGACGTCCAATGATCCTCGAGCTAGTTAGGCGGCACTAGAAGAAAAAGGAAAAGAGAAGGAGTAAGCATAAAGCTTAGTAAGTTACACATAAATAAATATACAACAAAAATTTTACCATTCAATAACATTCTCGTAATACAAAAGTGGGCGTAAGCATAACTTACTCATCACTATCCATATAAATCTCATAGCATATATCGAGCTCATATCTCATACATTTCAAATTGGTACCTGTACGACTCACAATACAGTTATACCTTACTCAATAACTTAAACTGTATCTCTCACCGTTGAACCATTTGAAACTTCACCAGGTATTCGATAAGCCTCAAACAAGGGGTAGGGTGCCAATGCCACGTCCTAGACATGGTCTTACATTGGCTCATGCCACAAGTCGATGCCATGTACCAGGCATGGTCTTACACTAACTATCACTTCGTAGCCGATGCATGTCCCAGACATGTCTTACAGTGGCTTACGTCTCGAGGTCGATGCATGTCCCAGACCTGTCTTACACTAGAACTCGTCTTGATGCCGATGCCATGTCCCAGACATGGTCTTACACTGGCTCTCATAATGTGGTCGATGCATGTCCCAGACATGTCTTACACGGGCCCACAATAAACCATATGTCATGGCATGAATATCTGATTTGTTTCCTAGGTTCAAACGGGAACTCTACAATCTCTATTATCATCATACTTTCTCAATTCCACAATCAAGCAATTCATGCTATATTAATTCAAATACAATTCAAAAAATACATTAGCAATATAGTTGTATTGTTTACATACAACTTACCTCGGATTTTAAAAATGTGGTGACTAGTCCATTTGCTTGGCTTTCCCTCGGTGTAGGTTCGGGTTTGGTAATTCTTGATCTATAATAGCAAAATGTACTGATTTAGTCACTAAATAGAATTTTTCAATCGACAATTCACATCTTTGGTAAAATGACCATTTTGGCCCTAGATTTTTGACAAAATGACCATTTTACCCCTAGACTCAAAAATCAAATTTTATCATATTTCTTCATATATTAAGCCTAGTCAAACCCCTTTTCTCTTATATAAACCCCAAATTCCCATTATTTCACACATTTATCATTTATTTTACAACTTATGCAAAAAAATCCTTTTAGGTGTTTTCATGCTAACACCTTTCACAAAAGTTGTTTATAATACACCCAAGACTCATTTTCTTCCATAAAAACTCAGCAAAAATTACAAGTCCTTTCATGGAAAAACTTTAAACTCTTAATCATTTTGCAAAATAGTACCGTCATTTGAGAGCTCATGCTTCAAGGGGTCCAAAGATTTAAAAATTATTAAGAAAAGTCATGAAAATTACTTACTTGCAAGTGGAATGAGTTGCTGAAATTTTTTGAAGCTCAAAACCCCTAACAATGGCTGAAAAATCGGTGGCAATGAAGAAAGAATGAAAGAAAAAGATGACAGCTAGGCTTAGGGCATCATTGTACTATATATTATTTCATCAAATTACCTAATGTTGACTTTTCAAAATTTTTATTTCCTATGGCCCACCAACTAAGGTTTAAGGGTCTTTTTGCCCTTTAAAGACCCCCAAATTATGATTCATAAAAATTTAACACTCTTAGCTATCAATTTAAGATTTTTGCACTTTATCCGATTTAGTCCTTTTTCGCAATTGGTCTCATAAACGTCAAAATTAACTGACCAAACTTTTCATACACTACTATAAACATGCCACGACTCTAAAATAATAATAAAATAATTTTTTTGACTTTAAATTTGTAGTCTCAAAGCCACTGTTCTGACTAGCCCTGAAATTGAGCTGTTACAAGTAAACACTCAATCAATCAAACAGTAAGCAAATACAGTTTGGCCTAAGCCCGTTTCAGTATCAGTTTAATTTTAGTTAGGGCCATAGCCCACTATAGTGTTAATATCAGTGTAGGCCTGAGCCCATCTCAGTGACAGTACAGTACAGATATGTAATCAGTGGATCCTACCCAACCAACCTCTACACTCTATCTCCGTCCAACCCTACACTCCATGTGGGGTTAAAATCAACCCACCCATCCCTACACTCCAAAATAGCACCGGTTGCGGCACTAAATAGTATTTGCAGTAGAGCTGCCAGTACAGTACACTTCCTCCAATCATAATAAAACCCATCCCCAAGCAACATATCATGTCGTGTCTTAATATCACACGTGTATTCAATATGTGTAAAGTGGCACACTCAAATACAATCATACAACTCATAAGGGCATAATAGTGATTTTAGTACACAGAGGCAAAATAGTCATTTTACCACAAAAAGGGGGTCTAGGTACTCTTACCGACCCAACAGTAGGTCCACAGTCGTCTCGGGCGACTTGTACAACCTTAACAGCCAAACAGTGAAAATGGTCCCAAAGCCCAATATGCAGGCCCATATGGGCCCACACGCCCATGTGGCCCACATAGCCTAGAAATGGCCTTGGCCGTGTGGATTACACAGTTTGGCCTAGTATTCTCCACAAGTCAGTGTGGTTTATCCTTATGGGGCACACATACTCGTGGGTCCTACACGGTCCATTTCGGCCCACAATGGCTCAAATCGGCTTCAGCCCATGAAATCGCTAATGGCGGCCTCTACGATCAAATGCCCATGTTTAGATACACAGAGTACCACATGAGCGAGCGTACGCTCGTATAGCATCAATGATCTCTTATTTCGACTTTTGTCGATCTACAATTAGGGGCAGTGCTGTTACACACCTTGTTTGCGAAAAGGCACAGAAGCCCATGAGTACCAAACTTATATTCAATCAAGACACTCTGTCAGTCCTTTAATCAATAGGGTTAATCACCCTTGTTTTAACTATTTGATACTTGCCTTGATTGAACGAGTGTGGTTTAGGCCACTTAAACCGCTGACTAATGTTGTTTACAAACTTTTTGACGGATTTCTGCATTACAAGCGGATTTTATTAATCATGATTGTTTACACGCATGGCTTAAGTCAACATATGTTAACATAAAGAAACACAAAACCCAAAAGTAGGGAATGAAGCATTCAGCCTACACCCTAGCATGCAAGCCAAAATACTCAGGTTGAACATGATGACTAAGAATAGAATTACCTTCGATCGAGTGATGAGAGAAAGGTTTTGAACGCTTCAGTATCACTTGTAAAATCCTTCACCCCTCAAGAAGTTCTAGAAACTAAAAGAAACACCACAATAAAAGAAAGGAGATGAGAATCGACAATAAGAGAAAAAGAGTATTCGGCTCAAACAGTGTAAGAGAGGGGAGACTTGATAAAAGTTGAAAGAGTAGAGAGAGTAAGGGATGAAGTATTCGACTTAGGTACCAAAAGAAAAAAAGATGATAAGATAAATGATTTGAGAGAGAAAAGAGACGAAAAGGGAAGAGAGAAAGTGTTCGGCCAAACAACAAACCAATTGAGGGAGGGAGAAGATGGAGTAATTGATCATGAAAGGTCACAAATAAAACAAGAAACCCGAAAGAACAATTTGTCAAACCTGAAAGTGATAAGAGGTAAATAGAGTGAGAATTCAGCCAAAGGGAGAAGGAACTCAAATTGAAGGGAAAAGAAAATAATGCCAATTAAGAAATAGGCAAAACTGCAAGTTACCCCAAAAAAACCCCTAACAACATTCAGCCACCCACAAATGAGAACCTCAAGAGCAGACAAAAACTAAAAATTTGAGAGTATAACCCACCTCAGCTGAAATTCTTGAGTGCCCACTGATCAAAATCGGCACACTACTCCCTTTCACCACAACTTCCCTTGATTTTCTCCTAAAATCCCTCAAACTGATCACACCTCCCTCAACTACTCAATTCGAATTCCCCTCAACCACTTCAGTGTTTCGATCAACCAACAACACTCCCATGGCACGGTAACAAAATAAAATACTCTACTGTGCCCACCAAGATTTGAACCTCAGTCCTTTGGCATAAATAACACGCTACTTACCCCCTAGACCAGCAGGCCCTTTCTAACATGGTTTACCCATTTTTATTTAAAAGCCTACTAACTAGAGACAAAGGTTTATTCTTTAAAACAAAATTTTTGCACAAGCCAAGGCTTGAACCCAAGACTTCTCATACACTTCCTAGGACACTTAACCACAGAAGCAAACATGCATTTGTTTATCACAACATACAAAATTAAATACTTAGAATTTGGGGCGTTACACGAAAAATGTTCTAAGATCCCGATTTAATCCTGATTTGTTTCTAATGCTTAAATTGGGCTTCGAGGGTCCATTCAAATGACAATATGAATACTTTCAAATATGAATAGTAAGTGACATGAATTATATGTAATTGTTATGTAAACTCTAGTAATGCTTCGTAGCCCTATTTCAGCAACAGATACGGGTTAGGGTTGTTACAGGTATTGTCACTAGAATTTTAAAGAACTTATAATATTTCTCTCTCTTTCAAGCTGAAGTTGTAGGTTTGGAACTTCACCAGTTATTACTTTATGTCAAGGTTAGTTTTATGACTCTGCTTGTTATATTGTAAAGAGTAAGTCTGTTGGATCTGGTAAATTTGTAAGATGAAGATATAAGACCTTTCATTGTGTTTTGCAACATTAGAAATGATGGAAAATGGAGAATATGAATAGATTTTGGTGGATTTCCATGTCCTATAGTATTTTTTACGTGTCCTAGGACAATGATGGGCAAACCTCACATAACATGATTCTAGGTGAATCAATATCGTGAACACGTCAGGAAAGAAAAGCCTTTGTGGCAAAATATGAAAGAAAAAGCCTGTGGTGAAATATGAAAGGAATATCCTTGTGGCAAATTCCGTAAGGAAAACATTTGAACCACCCTTATGGCAAACTATGAATAAATAGCCCGTGTGAAAATTTATGATGTGATAGCCCTCGTGACGAAAACCTAAAGGAATGGCTTACATGACAAACTTTAAATGTAGTGCCCATGTGGTGTATCCTAGTAAGACTTTCAAAGGCATACCATAAAGGAATTATTCATGTGGCGGATTCAGTATTAAACTATTTTGGCATGATCAATATGACTTGTAAGTGTGATTAGAAAGATCATAAAGGCACAATGTCTTCCTAGGAAAAGGTAAAGTGCTATACAAGACCATGGTTCGACTGTGAATAATGAAGTGATTTGATGTAGAAAAGGTTATGGGTAAACATAAAAGAAGCGTACTCTAAAAAAATATTTTTCTAATTTTATATCTGAAGGAAGGTACTCGTTATTTGTATATGTGATCAAACATGAATTATGGTGAAATGATGGCTTAAAGTTACATATACAAAAGTAACGACGTTTCCGTCGTATGGACCTCTATAAAGGAAATAGGTAAAAACTTATGAAAGATCAGATGGAAAGAGGTAAGTGGCATACCAAAGATGTTGGTGGGTAGGTAATGAGTTTAGGGTAAGGCATGATATCCATTGAGAATGAAGAATGAAATTCTAAGAAAAGTATTTGTCAGAAACAAGTTCAAAGACCAAAATAATAAGAACGTCATAACAATTCTTTAGTAAAAATGTGAAAGCATTGTGCAGGTAAAGGATGTTTTTCTTACTAAGTTCTTATGAACTTGCCTATGTGTGAGAAATGTTACATGTAATTTGATGCGAGTTTGTGTCAGGAGGGATGATGCCAGGATTTTGCCAAGAAATGGCGTATCAGGTCATTATCCATATAGAGCGAGTCGATGCATGTAAAGTTTAAATTGCTACTTGGAAATAAATTCTTTAAGGTATCTCTAATAGATTAGGTTTTAAATTAGATATTGTTGCAATTTAATTACCTTGAGTTGAAGTTGTATTTACTCACTGTATTTACTTTTGTATTTTAGTTTGAAATTTTGTAAGTAAGTTGTAATTATCTGTAAATTTAATAAGTAAATTAAACTTGTGTTTGTATTCATGTGGTAATGATAAGTGATAAAAGTAACATATTTTAATCCTATTTTTAATGTATTTTTGGAATATTAGTTATGCAAAATGGTGAATTTTATGCCCCTAATCCTTTAAATTCTTGTTTATATACTCAAGAGTGCATTTGAAAGCAAAAGGAGTAAAATATGAGCGAACATTAGACATTTCGAGTAGATTTAAGGAGCCACATGGGCTAGGCCTTCCTAGATAAGCTGGACACACGACTATGTGCCAGATCGTCTTGATTTCAACATTAGTATCTCAAACTCGTGGGAAAACTCAAATTTTTATGCTTTTTTGCATTCTAAAGTGTATAAATACCAAATTGAAGAAGAGAATGGGGAGCCATCAGAGAATATTGAAGAACACAACTTGAAGAACACCATTGGAGCCAACTTTGAAGTAGATTTCGATCAAGATTGAATACCTCATTTTAATTTCTTTTGAAGTTTTTATGAGTTTCTTTATTTCCCATGGTTATTCTATCTTTAAGATGTTTTTATTCACAATTATGAACTAATTCCTAGATATCTAGGGAAGATGAACCCTATGATGAATTCTATTATTTGATTTCTATTTTACGCGATAAATACTTGATTGTTGTTCTCAGTTATATGCGCTTCTCTCTTGTTTTAATATTTTTGGGATATTAATTCATGTTTAATGTGCTTAAATCAGAGGAAAAGTCTCTGTTTAAGAGTGAATCTTGCATAATTGAGTGGAGTTGCATACAATCCTAGAAATAGGACAACATAAATCTACTGGATTAGAGTCAAATCTAATAGGGGAATTCATAGATTGAGTTAATGCCACAATAGGGGTTTTAATTAGAAAGAAATTTCTATTAATCAACCTAAAGTTTGTTTCTTTTACTCTCGAAAGAGATATTTGGATAATTTAGGGATTTCTACGGATCAAGATACCAAGTGAATAAATCGTTTAATTCAAATTCATAATGATAAATGAAGCTTAGGTGGATTCTTTCCTGGGTATTGTTTTTCTTATTGGTTATTATTCAATTGTTTTCCTGATTTATTATCTGTTGAGTTCTTCAGTTAAATTAATTTAATAATTTTAATTTAAACTAATCACTCTAATTTGTCGGCTAAATAGTAGGAAAACGATAATTACTAGTACTTTTAGTCCTCATGGATATGATATCTCTACTGACTATAGCTATACTATTTACCGATAAGTGCACTTGGCTTTGTCATATTTTTAGTTAGTCACAAGACACATCAAGTTTTCCGCGCCGTTGCTAGGGACTAAAATATTAGGTGAACTTTATTTCTATTAATTTAGTCATTTTTATTTTATTTTATTTTTATATTTTTTGTTTTAATTTAATTTTTACATTTAAATTTTTATTTTGTTTATTTCTGGCAAGTTCTTTTGGTTTATGGCTAGAGGAAACTCATCGGGACCATTGCTTTTTTACAGTGAGATTGAAAGTACTGCTCGTAGAAATTATAGAGAGGATAGAGAAGCAAGACATAGTCAATAGAATATAGTAGACGAACAAGAGGACAAGAATGTTACTAAAGAGATGAGTGATAATCAAAATATTCAGCTATCTCCTGTAGATCATGTTCTTCATACTATGTACGATTATGCCAAGCCCACTCTGATTGGAGCTGAATCGCCTGCTGTGAGACCTACTATTACTACAAAAAGTTTCGAACTGAAGCAAAACACAATTTAGATGGTACAATAATATGTTCAGTTCGATGGTTTCCAAAATAAAGATCCAAATACTCATTTAGCTAATTTTTTGGAGATTTGCAACACTTTCAAGATTGATGGTACCATTTATGATGCCATTTGCTTATGGTTTTTCTCATTCTCATTGAGGAACAAAGAAAAATGGTGGTTAAATTATTTACCACGAGGTTCTATCACTCCATGGGCTCAGATGACTGAGAAGTTTCTCCTAAAGTACTTTCCACCGGCTAAAATAGCTAAGCTGAGGAAGGACATTTCTTCCTCTGTCAAGATCAATTTAGAGACATTATTTGATGCATGAGAGAGTAAGGATCTTTTGAGAAGGTTCGCTCATCATGGGTTACCCTTGTCGTAACAAGTTCAAACCTTCTACAATGGTTTGAATCCCTCAACTAGGTAGTTAATTGATGCAGCAGTCGATGGAACACTGGAAAATAAGTTTATGAGTTTATAGAGGAAATGACACTGAATAATTATCAATAACAGCCCGATTTTGGGCCTAGTCGGAACAGTGGTTTCGAAACCCCTATTCCAAGGCCGGAGAAAATTATTTTGATGCTATTTTATGTGATATAGCATGTTTATAAAGGTGCATAAAAATTTTGGTATATTAATTTTAGCGATTTCCAGTCCAATTTTGAAAAAGGACTAAATCGCGTAAAAAGTAAAAGTTGTGTTTTAATACCTAAAAGTGTTAAAATTCCTTGTATCTTAAATTGGGGGTTTTTAATGTGAAATTAGGCCATTGAAAGAGTGATGACCGACCAAGAGACAAGGAATTAAAAGGTCAAATAGGTTAGGTAAGTGTTGGGTGACTTATTTGACAAATAAGTAATAAAATAAAGAAAAGAAAAGATCATATTTTCTTCATCTTATCTCCACCGAATTTTCCAGCCAAGAAAAGAGTTTTGAAGCTGGAAAATTTCAGCAAAGAAACTCCCATGCTAGTAAGTGATTTTTATTGTCTTTCTTGATGATTTTTACATTTTTGGAACCCCTAAAGCATGAGCTTTCAAAAGAGGGGACTATTTTGCAAAATGATTAAGAGTCTAGGGTTTTTCCATGAAATCATATGTGTTGTTTTCTAAGTTTTTGTGGAATAATATGAGTCTTAGATGAGTTATAAACAACTTTTATGAAGGAAATTTGCTTGAAAACACCTAAAAAGCGTTATTTTGCAAAGTTGTAAAACAAGTTGTAAATGTGTGAAATAGTTGAAATTATGAGTTTCCATAGTTATGAAAATGGTTTGTATAGGATTAATGAGTAAGAAAATGTGATAAAAATCATTTTACGAGCCTAGGGGCAATTTGGTAATTTTGGCAAAGCATAGGGGCAAAATCAGAAATTTTTCCAAAATGTGTCATTGGACTAATTTGATTAGTATATTGTGTTAATAAGTTCAATGCGATGTTATAGATGATGAAAAATGAGATTCGGGCTTAGAACGAGGAAAAACGAGAAATTGATGTTTAGGCCTCTTTTACCAATTTGGTATCGAGGTAAGTTCGTATGACTAAATAAGCATGTTATTCATGTTTTTGTTAATATACTTGAATCTATATTGCATTGGTTGTATTGAATTATATGTTGATGATATTGAGTATGATGAAAGTGATGCCAAAAGTTAATAACATTCACGTGATGGTAGAATACATTAGAAATTCAATGGACTATGATATCCCATAAAAACGAGTAAGTCGTTTGTAAATAACATAACTACATCATTGTTATACGTATTTGGATTGATATAGCATAAATTTCTTGATTGTGGAAAGGATTATGTATGATGAGAATTGATGTAGAGGAACCTCCTGGTTGAACCTTAGGAATAAACGGATATTCATGCCATGAAATTTGGGCGATATGTGTGTGCTAGTGTAAGACATGTCTAGGGCATGCATCGGCCACATTATGAGAGCTAGTATTAGACCATGTATGGAACATGGCATCGGCATTGAGACGAGAGCTAGTGTAAGACATGTCTGGGACATGCATCAGCCTCGAGATGCAAGCCAGTGTAAGACATGTCTGGGACATGCATCGGCTACGAGATGTGTCTGTGTAAGACCATGTCTAGGACATGGAATCAGCACGGATGTGTGAGAGCTAGTATAAGACCATGTTTGGGACATGGCATCGGTATTATACCCTATGTTTGAGGCTTAGTGAATATCTGATAGCTTTCTGAATGGTTCAACGGTGAGAGTTACGGTTTAAGCTAAATGAGAAAGGTTATGACCATATTGTGAGTGGTACAGGCACTTACATGGAATTGATGAAATGTGAATTCAATTCATGTTATATGATTAGTAAGGAATGAAATTGAGCATGTATGCCAAGCTCATGAGAAATGATTTCAGTTTATGATGCACACTTGATGAAGATGTAAATAGGTAATTCATGCCTATGAGAATGATTTTGTGATGATCTTGTGATTATAGGTCTATACTTATGATGTAAGAATGTGTAGCCTTACCAATGTGGTGGAAATGAATTAATATAGTGTGATAAACTTAGTATCGTTTATTTACACTAAAATAGTTTTGGACAGCAGCCATAGTCTGACTTTGAAAATACCCTAAAAATAGTGGAAAATAAGTTAGAGGCTGAATAAAATATGGAATCAAGAATACTGAGTCTAGTTTCTTATAAAAGAAACCGTGTAAGAAAAATAATTTCCTATAATGAGATATTTGAAGTTGTGTGAAACAGAGTCAGAATGAATTAGAAATTCCCTATTCTGATTTTAGAAAATAATTATAAATTTTAAAAAAATACTTATGAGTTATAATTTATATGTTTAGAATCCTTAATGAGTCTATTTTCAAGATAAATGGACGATAACATTATTCGAGTTCTTTGCTATGACATAATTGAAATTTAGTGCAGAAGGGTCAAAACTGTCAGACAGTGAATCAAGGGTAACTTTGAGGAATAAACTGTACTATTTTGCTAAACCAAAAATTCTTGAAATTTTATGGTAGAAAGGTAAATGATTATTGTTTCAACGAAAATTAACAGAACTTACTTTGGAGTTTCGTAGCTCCAGATATAAATATTTTATTGACTATTATACAAGAAGACAACTTATCATGAACTTGAGAATATGTTGGGAACATTGATAAAACATGTTAATGAGTTGCTTATTGTTTTCATATGAACTTACTAAGCATAAAGCTTACCCCTTTTCCTTTCCCATGTTCTCTAGTGTTGCCAGGTTAGCTCGGGTTGGAGTTTATCGGAGATATTATCACACTGTCAAGCTATCATTATTGGTGTAAGTAATTTCAAGTACTTTGAGTCTATGGCATGTATAAGAGTTTAAATGTTTGAGTATGTGATATTACTTTAGCCAAATGTATTGGCTTTTGATTATAGGGTTGGTGAACCTATTTATTTATGAAAAGTCTTTAATGGCTTGGTATGAATGGTATGTGAATGTGATTATGAATGCTTAGTGATGAAATTGAGGTTTGATGACATGTTGATAGCTATAGCATTAATGTGGTAAAGATGAAGGTAAAATCTATGATATTGGTTGCATGTAAAATTGCCATAGTCATGACATGTTAGGAATGTTTAAGTGCCTAATTTTGCCATGTTGTATGCTATTTTTTAAGTATGCGTGCATGTGTTGTGAGGGTGACAAAATCGCTTGGAAAATAGCCTTGTATTGTCCACACGGGTAGACTCATGGGCGTGTGTCTAGACCGTGTGTGACACACAGTCCGTCTCCATGGGCGTGTTGTCCATCCATGTGTCCCCTGCACCTAAGTATTTAAAGTTAGTATGTATGGTAGTGAGTACTCGAGCAAGAAACACGGCCATGTGTTTCAGCCGTGTAAAGGACACGGCCATAGGACACGGGCGTGTGCCTTGGCCGTGTGGCTTCAATTTGTTCATGACCAAATTGGTAGAATGTCTAGGTTTTTAGATACGAGTTAGGGACATGGGCGTGTCCCTAGCACACGGGCGTATGCCCTATACCCATACGGGCGTATGGAGCCTCATAGCATAAAATTTTTCCAAGTTATTCTTAAGTTCTCGGTTTAGTCTTGAACCGTCTGTAATGCATGTTTTGGGCCTTGTGAGCCCGTTTCAGGGACAAGATGTATGTGAAATGAAAATTTTTAAATTGATCAAAATTTTACGGCCCAGTTTTATATAATTGGTTGAGTTTAAGTCCGGCAGCACCTCAAACCCTGTCCTGGCATTAGATACGGGTAAGGGGTGTTACATTATCAGTGGCAAGTCATGATAACAAAATCGATAAAAGAAGCCAGTGTTTTTTAGTATAGATGTCGTCACCATGTTATCAAACCAAGTAGAAGCATTGAATAAAAAAATTGATGGTTTATATTTTTCTACGCAAGTGAATACGGTGATGTAATGTGATACATGAAAGTAAAAGTGGAGTTAATGGTGTCTATTAGCTAAAGGTGTCTAATAGCTATAGAACATGAAAGTAAAGGTCCTTAAGTATTAATTAGCCCAATATGGAGTTAATGGAAGTTAGTGGCTTGGTATTTATGTGAATATTAAAGTTATTAAGGGTTAATTTAGTAAATTGGTTAATTTAAGTTAAATTAAAATAAAACAAAAATCAAATTATCATCATCTTTCACCATTTTCAACTGAAACCTAAAGAGAAAGAATCCATTTTTGTCTTCAACATTCGGCAACCTTAATCTCTTCAATTAAGGTACGATTTTTGTCTCATTTTTAATGATTTATATGTTTTTTAGATTGTTGCATCTAGGTCTAGCTAGCCCAGGGACTAATTTGCAAAACTGTTGAAGATTTTGAATGTTTCCATTGATGAATATATGAGTATTTTGAAGTTTCTTGATAGATTATGAATATTTGATGCTAGTTAAGTAAGTTTTGTTATGTGATTTTTATTGAAAATGCAAAATAAAGATTAAATTGATAAATGTGTAAAGTTAGTGGTTAAAACGTGACATAAATAAAAATTATGGGCTACTAGGGGCATTATGGTAATTCGGCTAACATGGGTATATTTGGAATTTCATTAATTTGTGATTTTTTGAAAGAAGGACTAAATTGTGAAAAAAGTGAAATAGTTGGGGCAAAAGTGTAAATGTGTTTTAAAGTGTGTTTTGGACTAAATTGAATGAATAGATGATTAAATAAGTTAAGTCTAAATATATTTAGTTCATGAAATGAGAAATACGAACTTGGATCGGGGAAAAGATAAAGTTATCGACTAATTGACTCGATTCGCTATTTTAACATCCGAGGTAAGTTCGTATGTTATAATTTCATTTCAAATGTATTTTATGTGCTTCTATATAGCATGAATATTGATTATGTGATTACAGACAAGTTCGGAAATGATTCGACGAAGATTTGACAGTTGGAATCCCGATTGAACCTTAGGAATAGTTTAGGATGCTAGTGACATGCCATTAGGGATACCTTGAGTTGGCTTCGAGCCATGATTTAGCATTTCGGGTGCAAGATAAACGAATTTGGCTTCGAGCCATGCATATCGGTTGGTTTTGGCTGCGGGCCATGATATCAGAATTTTAGATAAGTTACCTTGATTTGGCTTCGGGCCATGGTATAGGTACTTATCATGTAAGACCCTTGAGTATTTGACTTCTATTTCGACTACTTCAATGGGTAAATGAAAGATGTGGTTGAGTATGAGGTTGGTACGAGATGGTACAGGTACGTTCAGTAATGAATTGAGTTTTGAAACTATGGAAATGATAAGTTTTTGGTAAGTTCTGTGAATGATGATTTGATAGCTTTGAGATTTAATAGAATTGTTGTATATTTTTTCTATTATTTGAATGATTAATGAATGGTGATAATTGCTTGTTGTTAACATACGAGCTTACTAAGCTATATAGCTTACTTTGTTGCTTTTCCATGTTTTATAACGATTTCAAAGCTAGCTTGCTTTGGTGCCATTTGGGTTGTGTAGCTATATGTAAAATTGGGCGGCAAATTGGCTTGGTAAATAGCCTATTTTTGTCCATACGGGCAGAGACAAGGGTGTGTGTCTCAGCTGTGTGTGACACACGGTCTTGTTACACGGTCGTGTGTCCCCTGGTGTTGAAATTAAAATCAAGTCAGTATGCTCCACATGGCCTCACACATGGGCGTGTGACTTGGCCATGTGGCATAAGTCAATATACCCTATAGGTTTGGCAAGGCCTAGCACACGGCCTGGCACACAGGCATGTGTAACCATTTTTAGGGCACACGAGCTAGCCACACGGGCGTGTGTGTTGGTCGTGTGACCCAAGTCAGAGAGTTACACGGGGTTGGACACGGGCTGGGACACAGCCATGTGCTCTCATTTTGAATGTCCATACAGCTTGTGACACGGGCGTGTCTGGTGGCCGTGTGAAACACACGGCCTAGCCACATGGGCGTGCGTCCCTTTTTTTGAGTAAAATTTTCAAAGTTTCGTGAAAGTTTCTTAAGTTATCGGTTTAGTCCTGAATCACTTCAAATGTATGTTTAGGGCCTTATAGGCTCGTAATAGGGACAAATTGAATGATTGTTGTATGTATTGATTGAATGTTTAAGAAAAGTATGTTTAAATGTGTTTAGTAACCCTATTTTGGCATTGAATACAGATAATTGTTAATAGTTAAACTAGTTTTGTAAAGTGATTTTTGACAAAATTGTCAAAAACGGGTTAAATGAAAAAATAGTAAAATTATGTTGGTTAATGTAACGCCCCAATTTTTGGGCCTAGGAGTAATGGGCCTTGAGTCTAGGTTCGGGTAAAAGACGGCCCGAACAATTTGGATGTTTTAATTATTGTTTAGTATGTAATTAAATAAATTACAAAGGGCTATGGTGTGGGAAAGAGGCTCAAGAGTAAATTTAATTCGAGGCGATTCCTGAATTTTTAATTTTGGAGAAAGAGGGTTCTAGTGATATGGGCTTTTAAAATTGAGGTGGTAAATTATGATACAAATAAGGCCTAGGTAAAATGGCAAGGTGGCGCCACGAAGTTCCTAAAAACAAAATGGCGCCTGGGAAGGAATTAAAGGTCCAGGGTTCAAGTTGCAAGGTAGACACACTGTTACTTTTTAATTTTAGGTATGTGCCGGGCATGTGATAGCTTAAGTGAATTTTGGCAAGGGCCTTAGGGAGGTTGGGCCGATTGTTTTAGTTGATATTAGGGTTAGGTTCTTTTCTTTTCCTATCTTGGAGAATTAAGGTTAGCCACCTGAAAGCTTTCACTGTCATTCATCCTTTCTGAGATCTCACAAAAGCCGAAAACGCAAATTCCTTCTCCTTGGTGCCGAGTTCTTATTCCTCTCTTTTTCCACCATTTTCTTTCTTTCTTTTTGCTTTTTCTTCTAGCCAAAACATTCTGATCACCTTACTCACCTCCTCTATCAATCCCATCCTCCACAAAACCTTCATAGCTGATCGCCATAAAAGCCGAAATCCAGAAAACCCACTTCTTGTGCCGATTTCTCCAAGCCAAAATCCTTCAGTTATTTTTGTTTCTTTTGATTAACTTTCATCTTCTCTAAACCCTTAGTATCTGTCAGCAACATTACTTCAAAGTTATAGCCTCAAATTGTCATCTTTTTCATCACTTAAAAAGCCGAAGTACCATAGATTTAGGGACTTATAGCCGAAACTTCAGATCTCCTGGATTCGAGTTCTACTATCGTTTAGAGGAATAGGTGGTAAGTGCTCATCACCTCAGATCTAGTCTTATTTTACAATTTAAAAAAAAAGCCGAAGTCCCTAAAATCTAGGGAGACTGTCGATTTGGGCATAGGGCTTTAAGGATCTTTAACCGACGATTTCTTTTGGTGTTTAGTGTCTTCTAGAGGTTGGATCGAAGGCTTGGATCTTTGGAACAACTAGACTTAGATCTAGTAATCGGTTTTCGGTAAAAAGGTAAGATTCTAAAGGCTTTAGGGGCATGGTTCGAATATGGTAGGTGAATATTGGGATTGGTTATTGTGGTTTGCAATCTAAGAATTGTGGTAATCAATTGTAGGACATCGTAAGAGATCTCAGTGGCAGTCGTCACAAAACAGGTGTGTAACAAACTCTCGTAATAGCTTACGCTAATATTCGCAGAAAAGCCGAAATACCAAAATTCTGGCATTTCGGGAACTTGAGATTTTGCATGTGGTTTTAGATGCGATAAAAATGATATGATCGGTGTTTGGATCGATGGAACAAGTAAGAGCGCAATTCTATGCACGACGGTAAGTTGGGCCTCAATGGCTGAAATTGAGCCCAATGGGCTTTCGGGCCCATTTGGGTAAAACTAATAGAAAATGAAACTTGGATAAATTGCATGTTAACACAGTTAGATCTGTTGTAAAAATTGGGTTAAGTGGGCTAAAAGGGCTAAATCGGCATTCGTAGGACCCATTATGGGTTTTGGGCCCAAAAGCCCGAATTTGATAAAGTGCGTTAAAATCATAGTTTGAACACTTGGAAATATTGATAATTGTTAATGAATATGGAAAACCCGTAATATTTGGAAAATTTACAAAATTACCCTTAAAATATGAAAAATGACAGTTTTTCCCCTAGGTTAAAATGACCATTATACCCCTAGGGTTTATTATGATTATGATGCATGAGATTTTGATATGCATGATATGACATGATATGCACATGATATGTTATGAGATGCACATGATATACTCATTATATGCATGGGTTGGGTTTTATATAAATGGAGGAAGTGCAAAAAGTGCTTTGCCCCAGTTTACCGAAAAAGGCTTTGCCCCAGTTTATCAAAAAGGGCTTTGCCCCAGTTATTAAAGAGGCTAGGCCTCCAGTTACATGATAAAGCAAAATTGTCTTTGCCAGTGGAGAGTTTGGTTGGGTGGGTTGAGTTATTCCCCACATGGAGAGCTTGGTTGGTACGGGTGGAAAGTAGCGGATGGTGGGTTGAGTAGTCTCTCCAAATGGGCTTGCATACATTCATTGGTATTATATGTGATATTGAAATGGGCCTATGGGCCATACTGGGTCTGAAAGGCTTGGCCCGATGATATGATTTATGAAAAGGCTTCGGCCCAGTATGCTGGTATTAGTTTGGGCTTTGAAAGGGGCTTGTTGTACACTGAGTTTTCCAAACTCACCCCCTTTTTCCCATATTTACAGATGAGCCTTAGATCGGTGGACTTGGAGCTAGAGGGGATTCAGAGTGGCCATGTGGACTGTTTAAAATAAGTGTTTATGCTTTCACTTTTATTCTAGATTACTTCCTTTATGTTTTCGTGTTTTAAGTTGTAATAAGGTTGCTTTAATTATTTTCAATTACTTTAGTATGATTATTAGCTTAGGCATGATATGGATTTAAAGGTTTCAGATTGAATAGCTCTAGGGCGCATTTTTAAAAGAAATTATCTGATTTCAAAATATCATGAAACAAGACAAAGCTTCCGCAACGAAAACGTTTTAAAAAAAAACTAACAAGTGCTTTCAATGGCTTAAAACGAAATGGTTTTTCTTGAACAATCATTCAGTTAAGGTGTGGCAATGGTTGTGTGCATGTCTAAGAGTGGATCCATGGAGAGCTTGGTACTTAAGCTGTCTAATTAACTCACCTCCTCTTTTCCGGCATCCTACCTGGTGCACAGCTTCCATTTACTTTAATCTATAACAAAAATACTCTTTAAACACTAAGAAAGATGTTAGTTAAAACATGACTTTTACAGTAATGCTTTAATGTGACACGCTGAATTCGGGCCTAACTTCTAGGCTGGGTTTGGGGTGTTACATTTAGTGGTATCAGAGCCAAGTTGAACAACTCGGCTGTGGATTTCTAAACGGGTTTAAAATCAAGAATTTCAAAATAAGGGTATTTTAAATCAATTTTTTTTAAGAATTTCTATTCTCTGTGACTAAATACATGTTTTTGTTTTAAATGGTTTGAAGAAAGAAGTGGCACACTAAATCCCTGGCACCAAGTTTATAAGTACTTTCTCCTTAAATACTGAACTGTACTAAAACCTTACTGTAGATAGGATTGAGACTTTACTATGATACTGTAGCTAGGTTGATACTAAAACCATAGAGACTGAGGCAATAGGAACTAAAAACCCAAAAAGATTAAGACTGTAGCTAGGCTATGATTCTGTAAAGAACAAAAACTCTAAAATACTATCTCTGCATAAGACATATGAATGAATAGTAAAATTTTGAGATCTTTGTAGTTATTTGATATATGTACTGGTAATGTAGAGTATTGATATGGATTCTGAGGGTAAGTAAAGTCTGCCAACTTCGGGTAGCGGTAACTCGGAGCTTGGGACTGAGGCACTGACCGAGTTGGTAAGAAAAGTGGTAGAAGAAGTATTGGAGACCAAGGTTAAGGAAATTAGGGAAACGCTTCAAGCAGGGTGCTTGGAGTGTAAGAAGAGGAAGGATTCTAGTTCTCAGGAGACTAAGCCTCGTTTTATGAAACATGTTAAGATACGACCAAACTTTCCAACCTGCAAGAACTACAATGGGCGCCATCCAGGTGAATGCCACAGGAAGACAGGAGCATACTTTAGTTGTGGGTCCAAGGAGCATCAAGCTCGGGATTGCCAAGCTTATTCTATTTAAGTGTGTTACGAATTGTATGCATGCTTGATAAATGTTTCTTTACTTTGGTAATTAGATGTTCTGGGTCGTACTAAGAATTATATATTTTTTAAAATTTTAAATTAAATTAGAGTCTTGTGATGGAAGCACTGATGGTTTGACTTAAGTAATACGGTTAGTTGGTAGTTTGAAATTTCGAGGACAAAATTTCTTTAAAGGGAGTAGAGTTGTAACGCCCCGATTTTTGGGCCTAGGAGTAATGGGCCTTGAGTCTTGGTTCAGGTAGAAGACGGCCCGAACAATTTGGATGTTTTAATTATTATTTATTATGTAATTAAATAAATTATGAAGGGTTATGGTGTAGAAAAAAGGCCCAAGAGTAAATTTAATTCGAGGCAATTCCTGAATTTTTAATTTTGGAGAAAGAGGGTTCAAGCGATATGGGCTTTTAAAATTGGGGTGGTAAATTATGATACAAATAAGGCCTTGGTAAAGTGACAAAGTGTCGCCACTAAGTACCTAAAACCAAAATGGCGCCTGGGAGGGAATTAAAGGTCCAGGGTTCAAGTTGCAAGGTAGGCACACTGTTACTTTTTAATTTTAGGCATGTGCCGGGCATGTGATCACTTAAGTGAATTTCGGAAAGGGCCTTAAGGAGGTTGGGCCGATTGTTTTAGTTGATATTAGGGTTAGGTTCTTTTCTTTTTCTGTCTTGGAGAATTAGGGTTAGCCACCTGAAAGCTTTCACTGTCATTCATCCTTTCTGAGATCTCACAAAAGCCGAAAACGCAAATTCCTTCTCCTTGGTGCCGAGTTCTTATTCCTCTCTTTTTCCTCCATTTTTTTTCTTCATTTTTTCTTTTTCTTCTAGCTGAAACGTTCTAATCACCTTACTCAGCTCCTGTATCGATCCCATCCTCTACAAAACCTTCATAGCCGATCGCCATAAAAGTCGAAATCCCGAAAACCCACTTCTTATGCCGATTTCTCCAAGCCAAAATCCTTCAGTTATTTTTGTTTCTTTTGATTAACTTTCATCTTCTTTAAACCCTTAGTATCTGTCAGCAACATTATTTCAAAGTTATAGCCTCAAATCGTCATATTTTTCATCACTTAAAAAGTCGAAGTACCATAGATTTAGGGACTTATAGCCGAAACTTTAGATCTCCTGGATTCGAGTTCTACTATCATTTAGAGGATAGATCTGCATCAGATCTCCATAGAAATCAAAGAGGAATAGGTGGTAAGTGCTCATCACCTCAGATCTAGTCTTATTTTACAATTTAAAAAAAAGCCGAAGTCCCTAAAATCTAGGGAGGCTGTCGATTTGGGCATAGGGCTTTAAAGATCTTTAACTAACAATTTCTTTTGGTGTTTAGTGTCTTCTAGAGGTTGGATCGAAGGCTTGGATCTTTGGAACAACTAGACTTAGATCTAGTCATCGGTTTTCGGCAAAAAGGTAAGATTCTAAAGGCTTTAGGGGCATGGTTCGAATATGGTAGCTGAATATTGGGATTGGTTATTGTGGTTTGCAATCTATGAATTGTGGTAATCAATTGTAGGACATCGTAAGGGATCTCAGTGGCAGTCGTCACAAAATAGGTGTGTAACAAACCCTCGTAATAGCTTACGCTAATATTCGCAGAAAAGCCGAAATACCAAAATTCTGGCATTTCAGGAACTTGAGATTTTGCATGTGGTTTTAGATGCGATAAAAACGATATGATCGGTGTTTGGATTGATGGAACAGGTAAGAGCGCAATTCTGTGCATGACGGTAAGTTGGGCCTCAATGGGCTAAAATTGGGCCCTATGGGCTTCCGGGCCCATTTGGGTAAAACTGATAGAAAATGGAACTTGGATAAATTGCATGTTAACATGGTTAGATCTGTTGTAAAAATTGGGTTAAGTGGGCTAAAAGGGCTAAATCGGCATTCGTAGGACCCATTAGGGGTTTTGGGCCCAAAAGCCCAAATTTGATAAAGTGCGTTAAAATCATAATTTAAACGCTTGGAAATATTTATAATTGTTAATGAACATGGAAAACCCGTAATATTTGGCAAATTTACAAAATTACCCTTAAAATATGAAAAATGACTGTTTTGCCCATAGGTGAAAATGACCATTATACCCCTAGGGTTTAACTATGATTATGATGCATGAGATTTTGATATGCATGATATGACATGATATGCACATGATATGTTATGAGATGCACATGATATACTCATTATATGCATGGGTTGGGTTTTATATAAATGGAGGAAGTGCAAAAAGAGCTTTGGCCCCAGCCATCTGAAAAGGCTTTGCCCGATTTATCATAAAGGGCTTTGCCCGATTATTAAAGAGGCTAGGCCTCTCCATACATGATAAAGCAACTTGCCGCAAAGGAGAGTTTGGTTGGGTGGGTTGAGTTATTCCCCACATGGAGAGCTTGGTTGGTACGGGTGGAGAGTAGCGGATGGTGGGTTGAGTAGTCTCTCCAAATGGGCTTGCATACATTCATTGGTATTATATGTGATATTGAAATGGGCCTATGGGCCATACCGATTACAGTAAAGGCTTTAGCCTAGTGATATGATTTATGAAAAGGCTTCAAGACAAGATGCAGTTAAACGAAAGACTTTTGCCCAAAGATATCTTTGGTATTAGTTTGCGCTCTAAAAGGGGCTTGTTGCACACTGAGTTTTCCAAACTCACCCCTTTTTTCCCATCTTTGTAGGTGAGCCTTAGATCAGTTGACTTGGAGCTAGAGGGGATTCAGAGTGGCCATGTGGACTGTTTAAAATAAGTGTTTATGCCTTCACTTTTACTCTAGATTACTTCCTTTACATTTTCGGGTTTTAAGTTGTAATAAGGCCGCTTTAATTATTTTTAATTGCTTTAGTATGATTATTAGCTTAGGCATGATATGGATTTAAAGGTTTCGGATTGAATAGCTCTAGGGCGCATTTTTAAAAGAAATTATCTGATTTTAAAATATCGTGAAACAAGACAAAGCTTCCGCAACAAAAACGTTTTTAAAAAAAACTAACAAGTGCTTTCAATAGCTTAAAACGAAATGGTTTTTCCTGAGCAATCATTCAGTTAAAGTGTGGCAATGGTTGTGTGCATGTCTAGGAGTGGATCCATGGAGAGCTTGGTACTTAAGCAGTCTAATTGACTCACCTCCTCTTTTCCGACATCCTACCTTGTGCACAGCTTCCATTCGCTTTAATATGTAACAAAAATACACTTTAAAAACTAAGAAAGATGTTAGTTAAAACATGACTTTTACAGTAACGCTTCAATGTGACACGCCGAATTCGGGCCTAACTTCTAGGCCGAGTTTGGGGTGTTACAGTTAAAGTGTGAATAAATTGAAAATATGGGCTACTAGTAACATACAGTAAATTCAGTTAAGCTTGGGTTGTACTAAATTGCATGAATTTGCAATTTTATGTGATAAGGACTAAATTGTAAATATATGAAAGTTTAGGGGCAAATGTGTAAATTTGCCAAAATATGAATTATGGGCTTAATTGAATTGATTGAATACTAAATATACTAAATTTCATAATATATAGATCAAGATAAGCTGAGATCAGATTAGATCGGGGAAAAAGAAAAGTAGATGAAGTCGATAGTTTTTATCCGAGCAACTCGAGGTAAGTTTGTATAATTAGAATCAAACTTTTAAATACTTGTATTTATTTGTAATGAATGTTTATAATTGAGTAATTGATATATTTGGAATACTAATGCTTTATTGATATAGACTAATAGCTGTTGAGCCCCGTCTGAACTGTATCAATTTGTAGGATACGAGTGACATGTCACTAGGGTTACCATTTTGGTCGAGATCCTGCATGTGTTGTAAACTCACCTCAGCTCAATTGAGCTTACTTATATATCAGCTCAAATGAGCTTACTTATATATCAGCTTGTTGGAGCTTACTGTTCTCAACTCGTATGAGCTTACTATTTCAGCTCGTCAAAGCTTACCATTTCAGCTCAATAGAGCTTATTGTCCATCATCTCAGGAGGAGCTTACTGTTCATAGCTCGAAAGAGTGGAAAATGATAAAGAATTGACAGATTACTGATTTATATATACTGTACATCACCCGAGTATCCCTCGAAATTCTAATAGGTTCAACGGGCATAAATACTGTTTATATG
This sequence comes from Gossypium longicalyx, assembly GCA_025698465.1. Classification (NCBI taxonomy): domain Eukaryota; kingdom Viridiplantae; phylum Streptophyta; class Magnoliopsida; order Malvales; family Malvaceae; genus Gossypium; species Gossypium longicalyx. Next base: position 54,571,995 of record CM046995.1, read on the forward strand.
GATGAACTACTGTTTGGAAATGGATTATTGTTTACATGATTAAGACTGAAATGTTACTAATGTTGTACATGATAAATGAAATTGGTATAATGCAATGTATTAAATATTTAATTTAAATAATGATAGTTACATGTACTTATATGGCTAACTTGTTGATGAATGTTTATGTTTAGGCATTTGGGAATTGAGTTGAGTATACTTTATTTATTACCTTAATTGTATAAATGGTAAGTTTAATTCTGAATTATACCGGCTTACTAAGCTATAAAGCTTACTCTATTTCTTTTTCCATGTTTTATAAAGATTCGATAGCTCGCTCGTTTCAGACAAGTCAAAGTTACACATCACACTATCTAGTTGCCAATTGGTACTTTTGAACTTGTGGATATATGTAAACATGGCATGTATAGGCTAGTATTAAAGTTGATAAGTATGATTACTTGAGATAATGAATTTTGGTAAATTTTGTGTATAAGTTAAGCCATGTGATTTGGCTAAACCTAATGTTATATTTTGATATGTTTTGGCAAATAGTTGTTGGAATGGAGTTATGCAAATGTGTTTTGATATATGGTAGATTTATGAATGGAAAATGTATGATATTATCTAAGTATTTGAATGGTAGGACGAAATGGTATCATTTGTGTATGAATTGTTATGAAATGGCTGCCAATTGGGTTGCAAAACTGTTAACATTTATGCTTGTGTATGCTTGTGAAAATAGGGTGGCAAAATGGCTTTGCAAATAGCCTATTTTTGTCCATATGGGTAGGGACACCGGCGTGTGTCTTAGCCGTGTGTGACACATGGTTAAGTACATGGCCATGTGTCTCCTGGTGTTGAATTAAATTGAAATTAGTATGCTCCACACGGTCTCACAGACGGGCGTGTGACCAGCTGTGTGATACAAGTCAGTATAGCCCCCAAGTGGCACACGGCTTGGCACACGGGCATGTGACTTGGCTGTGTTGCATAAGTAAGTATACTCTCCCACTTTCACATGGCCTAGAACATGTTCGTGTCTTCGGTCGTGTGATGCAAGTCAGTATGTATGCCCTATTTCCACACAGCCTATGACACGGGCATGTCTATTAGCCGTGTGAGGCACACGGCCTATTCACACGGGTATGTGACCCTTGAAATGTTGAAATTTTTCTAAGTTTCCAAAATTTTCATATGTTTTCGGCTTAGTCCCGAATCATTTTTAAAGCATGTTTAAGGAGTTGTAAATCCTTATAAGGGACAATATGATTGTGTTGAAGCATATTTGTATATGAATGCATAAATGTATGAGTTATGTATGTTAAATGATGTGTATTGATTGGTAATATCTCGAAACCCTATTTCGGCGATGGATATGGGTTAGGGGTTTTATAGTATTAGTGGTGCCGAGGGAGAGAGTCACCTGGGAATTCTTTTAGACTGAGTTTCGAAAGAAATATATCAGTCAACGATTTCTGGATCAAAAGTATAAAGAGTTTTTAGAACTAAAAGATTATGTTTCTACTGAAGAGATTATGTGCAAGCAGTTTGTTGACGGGTTGAACGAAGATATTAAACTTCTAGTTGGGATATTAGATTTAAAAGAATTTATGGTGTTAGTTGATCGAGCTTGCAAAGCCGAAGATTTTAGCCAAGAAAAGAAGAAAGTTAATTCCGAGGCTAGAGATTCAAGGAAAAGACCGATGAATAAACCTTATCATTCTTCATCAAAGAAATCCTGAGATTCATATAGTCGATCGAATGTATCAATGGAGTACCAGAATAGAGATCTTGAAAATCAACATGTGAATTCAAAAGCTCAAGCTACTTCTATCTCGAGTGTTGGCAGTCTGAGAAATAACAAACCTGAGTGTCAACTGTGTGAGATACATGATTTTGGTGAATGCTGGAATAAGAATACTAAAGCTTGTTTTAAATGTGGTTCGCCGGATCATTTTATTAAAGTCTGTCCTGATATGGTTGAGAAAGATAGACCGCAGAATGTGAGACTAAGTAATATGTTGACTAGAGGAAGACCATCAAGGAATGCTGGGAATGTGAATAGTAGTCGAGGGGCAACAAAAGATTCTGCTGTGAGATCTGAAGCTAAAGCACCTGCCAGAGCTTACGCTATTCGCGTTCGTGAAGAAGCTTTGTCACAAAATGTTATTACTGATACATTTTCTCTTTACAATACTAATGTGATTGGTTTAATTGATTCTGAATCGACACATTCATATGTTTGTGAGAATTCAGTGTCAAGTAAGAAATTGCCTGTTGAAGTTACTGAGTTTATGATTAAAGTATTGAACCCCTTAGGCAAGTATGTTCTAGTTGACAAAGTATTCAAGAATTGTCCTTTAATGACTCAGGGTTACTATTTTCCAGTTGACTTGATGCTTTTACCATTTAATGAGTTCAATGTGATTCTAGGTATGGATTGGTTAACTCTAAATGATGTCATTATGAACTGTAGACGAAAGACTATAGAATTGAAGTGTCAGAATAATGAAATTCTTCAGATTGAATCTGATAACTCGGGTGGATTGCCAATAACGATTTCATTTATGTCGGCTTAGGGATATGTCAGAAAAGGTTGTGATGCATACCTAGCATATGTTTTAGATACCAAGGTGTCTGAATAGAGGATTGAAATGGTGCTTGTAGTTTGTGAATATCCGGATGTATTTCTAGAAGAATTGCCTAGGTTGCCGCCAGTCAGAGAGGTTGAGTTTGCCATTGAGTTAGTACCAGGAACTTTGCCGATATCTATAGCTCCGTACAGAATGGCTCCGACAGAGTTGAAAGAGTTAAAAGCTCAGTTACAAGAGCTAACAGATAGAGGTTTTGTACGACCTAGTTTTTCGCCCTAAGGTGCGCCAGTATTGTTTTTAAAGAAGAAAGACAGGTCAATAAGAATGTGTATTGACTATAGATAGCTCAACAAGGTTACAATGAAGAACAAGCATCCGTTGTCGAGAATAGACGATTTGTTTGATTTTTTTAAAGGTGTAACAGTGTTTTCAAAGATTGATTTGAGATCGGGTTATTATTAGTTGTGAGTTAAAGACTCAGACGTGTCGTAAACTGCGTTCAGAACGAGGTACAGACATTATGAATTTCTTGTTATGCCTTTTGGACTAACTAATGCTCCTGCCATTTTTATGGATTTAATGAATCGAATATTTAGACCGTATTTAGACAGATTTGTTGTTGTATTCATTGATGACATTTTGATCTATTCACGAGATGAGTTTGAGCATGCCGAGCATTTGAGGATTGTGTTGCAAACCTTGATATATAAGAAACTGTATGCTAAATTCAGGAAATGTGAGTTTTGGCTTTGGGAAGTTAGATTTTTGGGACATATTGTATCGGCAGATGGCATTCGAGTTGATTTGAGCAAGATTTCTGCAATTGTGACTGGAAACCACCTAGAAATGTATCTGAGGTCAGAAGCTTTTTGGGATTAGCTGGTTACTATATACGCTTTGTAAAAGGGTTCTCGATGATTGCTACACCGATGACCAGACTACTACAGAAAGATTTAAAGTTTGAATGGTCTTAGAAATCTTAACAAAGCTTCGATCAATTGAAAACTTTGCTAACTAAGGCACTAGTGTTGATTCAACCTGAATCGGGTATAGAATTTGTAATTTACAGCGATGCGTCATTGAATGGTTTGGGTTGCATATTGGTGCAAGGCAGAAAAGTGATAGCTTATGCTTTCAGATAGTTGAAGCCACATGAAAAGAATTATCCGACGCATGATTTAGAATTCGCTACTATAGTTTTCGCATTGAAAATATGGCGTTATCATTTGTACGGTGAAAAATGTCACATCTTTACTGATCATAAAAGTTTAAAATATATTATAACTTAGAAAGATTTGAATTAGTGACAATGGAGATGCCTCGAGTTATTAAAAGATTATGAGTTAGTAATTGATTATCACCCGCGGAAAGCAAATGTGGTGGCAGATGCTTTGAATAGAAAGTCGTTGTTTGCCTTGAAAGCAATGAAAACACAGTTGACATTATCTGATGATGGTTCAATTTTAGCTGAGTTAAAAGCTAAACCTGTATTTCTTCAGCAAATTTACAAAGCTCAGAAATGTGATAGTACATTGCAAGCTAAAAGAGTGCAATGCGAGTTGAATAGTGATTCAGAGTATCAAATCAGATTCAATGATTGTTTGATATTCCGAGATAGAATCTGTGTACCAAAAAATCTAGAGTTAATTTAGAAAATTTTACACGAGGCACATGGTGATTGCTTATCTGTTCACCTAGAGAGTACCAAAATTTACAATGATTTGAAGAAGTTGTATTTGTGGTCAGGTATGAAACGAGACATTTCTGAGTTTGTGTCGAAGTGTTTGATTTGTCAGCAAGTGAAAGCCAAGCATCAAGTGCCTTTGGGTTTGCTTCAGCCTATGATGATACTGGAGTGGAAATGGGATAGAGTGACTATGGATTTCGTATCGAGATTACCCCTATCTCCGAAGAAAAAAGGCACAATTTGGGTTGTTGTTGATCGACTGACGAAATCTGCACACTTCATTCCGATACGTACTGTCTATTCGCTTGAACAATTAGCTGAGTTGTACATTGCTGAGATTGTTAGATTGCACGGGGTACCAGTTTCGATTATTTCGGATAGAGATCCGAGGTTCACGTCACAATTTTGGAAAAAGTTACAAGAAGCTCTTGGTACAAAGTTGAATTTCAGTACAACTTTTTGTCCCCAAATAGACGGTCAGTCTAAGAGAGAGATTCAGATTCTCGAAGATATGTTCAGGTGTTGTGTTTTAGATTTCGAAGGTAAATGAGGGAAATATTTGTCGCTAGTTGAATTTGCGTATAATAACAGCTTTCAAATGAGTATAAAGATGGCACCGTACGAGGCTTTGTATTGTCACAAATGTCGAACTTCATTATATTGGACTGAACTTCACGAGAAACAAATTCATGGGGTTGATTTGGTTTGAGAAACAGAAGAGAAAGTGAAAGTAATTCGCGACTGTTTTAAAGAAGTTTCAAATCGTCAAAAATCATATGCAGATTTGAAATGAAAAGACATTGAATTTCAGATCGGTGATAAAGTGTTTTTGAAAGTGTTCCCGCGAAAAAAAGTACTTCGATTTGGTCACAAAGGCAAATTGAGTCCACATTTCATCGGGCCGTACGAGATCATTGAAAGAATAGGCGCAGTAGCATATTGGCTAGCTTTACCATCTGAGTTAGAAAATATCCACAATGTATTTCATGTATCGATGTTGCACCGATATAGTTCTGATCCATCTCATGTGATTTTTCCGTCAATGATTGAAATTCATTCTGATATGACACACAACGAAGAACCAATCAGAATTCTAGCTCGAGAAGTCAAAGAAATGAGAAATAAACACATAGCCTTAGTAAAAGTCTTGTGGCATCACCACGGTATCGAAGAGGCTATGTGGGAGCTTGAGGAATCTATGAAAAAACAATACCCTAACCTATTCACTGGTAAGATTTTCGTGGATGAAAATCCTTAAAAGGGGAGAGTTGTAACAGCCCATTTTTAGTCAAATCGGAACAATGGTTTTAGGACAACAAATCTAAAGTCAAAATATTTATTTTATATTATTTTAATTGTTTACAACATGATAGCATGTATGTGTGATAGTTTTGTGAAGTAATTTTATAGTTTGAATGCTTAATTCGGTAAAACGGACTAAATTGCGTAAAGTGTAAAAGTGGAGTTCTATTAGCTAAAGGTGTCTAATAGCTATTGAACATTAAAGTAACGATCCTTAAGTATTAATTACCCCAATATGGAGTTAATGGAAGTTAGTGGCTTGGTATTTATCTAAATATTAAAGTTATTAAGGGTAAATTTAGTAAATTAGTTAATTTAAGTTAAATTAAAATAAAACAAAATCAAATTATCATCATCTTTCACCATTTTCAACAGAAACTTAAAGAGAAAGAAGCCATTTTTGTCTTCAACATTCGACAACCTTAATCTCATCAATTAAGGTACGATTTTTGTCCCGTTCTTAATGATTTCTACATTTTTGAGATCGTTGCAGCTAGGTTTAGCTAGCCTAGGGACAAATTTGAATTTTTTTTAAAGATTTTGAATGTTTCCATTGATGAATATATGTGTATTTTTTAAGTTTCTTGATAGATTATGAATATTTGATGCTAGTTAAGAAAGTTTTGTTAAGTGATTTTTAGTAAAAATGCAAAATAAGGATTAAATTAATAAATGTGTAAAGTTAGTGGTTAAAATGTGAAATAAATAAAAATTATGGGCTGCTAGGGGCATTATGGTAAGTCGGCTAACATGGGTATATTTGGAATTTCATTAATTTGTGATTTTTTTAATAAGGACTAAATTGTGAAAAATGTGAAATATGTGCGGCAAAAGTGTAAATGTGCTTTAAAGTGTGTTTTGGACTAAATTGGATGAATAGATGATTAAATAAGTTAAGTCTAAATATATTTAGTTAAAGAAAGGAGGAATACGAACTTGGATCGGGGAAAAGATAAAGTTATCGACTAATCGACTCGATTCGCCGTTTTAACATCCGAGGTAAGTTCGTATGTTATAATTTCATTTTGAATGTATTTTATGAGCTTCTATATAGCATGAATATTGATTATGTGATTACGAACAAGTTCGGAAATGATTCAACAAAGATTTGACAGTTGGAATCCCAGTTGAACCTTAGGAATAGTTTAGGATGATAGTGACATGTCATTAGGTATACCTTGAGTTGGCTTCGGACCATGATTTAGCACTTCGGGTGCGAGATAATCTGATTTGGCTTTGAACCATGCATGTCAGCTGATTTGGCATTGGGCCATGATTGTAACATCCCGAAATAGGGCCTAATCAGAACAGTGGTTTTGGGACCACAAATCTGATGTCAAAATATTTATTTTATGATTATTATGAGGCCTAGAATATGAAAATATGCATGTGTTAAAGTTTCATGAAGAAATTCTATGAGTAAGATGTCCAATTGGAAAATAAGGACCAAATTGAATAAATTACAAAACTAGGATTCTAGAAGCAATTTGCATTAAATTGCTTTAGATTATTAATTAGAAGGTTTTAAAGAGAAATTTTCCCAATTTTTAAGTTTTTGAATAAAAAGGGGCATGTATGGAAAATTTTGAAAGTTTAGTAAGGAAGAGCATTTTGGTCATTTGGTAATAAATGAAATAGAAAGGGAAAATGAAGGCAAAAATCAGCCATTCTTCTCCCTCTTGCAGCCAAAATTCTCAAGCCTTCCATAGCTAAGGTTTTCAACATTTTCAAGTTCAATAGTAAGTGCTCCCTAACCCCGTTTTTAATGTTCTTCGTATTTTTAAAATCCTAGTAGCTTACTCTCTTCATTTCTACCCATATTTCATGCTAGGGTTCATGTTTAGAAAACTACCCATGAATGAGTTGCTTGTATTTTGATGTTTTATGGAAGAATATGAAAGTTGGATGTGTGTTAAACATCTTTTCCTAAGTGATTTTCATGAAAAACCCTTAAAATGACCTCTTTTTTTGCAAAAGGTACAAAATATGTGGTAGAAATGTGAAATAGAGGAAAATTGGGCTACTATAAGTTCATAGTACATTCGGCTAGGCTTGGGTAACCAAGGAATTTCATGTATTTCATTATACGAGCTTAAGGACTAAATCGTAAATAATGTAAAAGGTTAGGGGCAAAATGGTTATTTTGTTCGGGGGTGAAATTTAGACTCAAAAAGCATAACGTGAGGTATTAATAATTCATTTTTATTGTTATAGACCTCGAGGAATAAATTCTGGAGGTCGATCGAGGAAAACGAAAGGTTTCAGAATAACCAAAACGCGAAACCGAAAAGAGTGTCAGGTAAGTTCGAATACCTTAAAGGAAACTCTTAATATGCCTGATTGCATATATTATGAATGTATGATAATTGGTTATAATGATTGTATGAAAATCCATGAAATGTGTTAATAATAATGACATGATAATAAATGTCCTGGTTGAAGTCAAAAAGGGAAATTCGATGGAGAAACATGGCTTACATGACTTGAAATCTTGCATGTGTTGCAAAAAAGGTTTTAACCTGAACGAGTAATCTGTTGATCTCAAATATAGAAAGGATCTAGGCCGGACGGGTGTTCCTTGAGTAATCGAGCCTTCCGAAGAATATATGTGCATTGTGGATTTAGCCCGTACGGGTAATTCGATTAGGGTCTGAATTTAGCATGGACTAGTAATTCAGATTCGAGCTCATTAAGGGTGTTTGTCGCTATAAAGGATTTTGGCTGGACTGGTAATCTCGACATCACCCTATGAATTTAGATTACAAGGGATTTAGCCTGGACTGGTGATATTTGAGGTTTGTGAGAGCGTGTACTTGAGATGATCGCTCTTATAACTTGATGGTAAATGGATAATCCATCGAGATTTCTAGGAAAATCAACGGGATTAACATGAGATATAAAAAAAATGAAAATGTTGTATGATGAGCTCATCTAAGACAAATTTCGTAATATATTGTTATGCGACTAACCTGTTGATTGAGTGCATATGATAGGGAAACTATTTCATGCTTGTTGGTTATATTGCCTAATATGGTTGTATGCTAATTATTCGGTAAGTTTACTTTACAGTTATTTGGGCTTACTAAGCATGTAAATGCTTACCCCTCTCTTTTTCCTGTCTTACAGAGCTCGAGGACTCATAGAGATTGGAAGAAAGTTGGAGAATCAACACACTATCACCTTATCTAGCTTTGGTATATAGATACTTTTATTTTGTTCAATGGTATGTATAGGGCTTTTATTATTTTGTTTATATGTGTCATTTGATTTGCCAATATGAAGGCTTGTAAAGGTATACATATTCACTTGTAGATGACCATGGGAATTGGCTCATTTTGATGTAGGTTATGACCTACAAATTTGTGCATGTTTAGGTTCAATTGTTCTAGTGAGGAAGAAATATGGTATATCACATTTAGATACATGTAATGTGACCAAAGGCTTGAAAAATAGCCTAATAAGGTCTACACGGGTAGACACACGGGCATGTGTCTAGGCCATGTATGACACACGGATATCCCTCTGGGTGTGTAGTATGGCCGTGTGTCCCTCGTAACTAAAATTTTTAAGTCAGAGTGCATGGTAGTAAACACACGGGTAGAGACACGGCCGTGTGTCTCAACCATGTGGTGGACACGGCCTAACACACGTGCGTGTGTCTTGGCCGTGTGCCCTTAAATGCATGCTAACATCATAGACAGACTGCTCAAGTTTTGGACTCGGGTGACCACACGGGTGTGTCTAGGACATGTGAAGGGCACAGGCCAGGGACACGAGCGTGTGCATTGCCCTCACACGGGTGTGTGAGGCTTAACCTAGAAAATTTTTCAGGAACTTTCTCAAGTTCTTGGTTTAGTCGTAGACGATTATCGATGTAGGTTTATGGCCTCGTAGGCCCATAATAGGGACATTTAGATGTTGTTTGATTGGTTCTAAATTGGTACAAAATTTTATGACCCATATTGTTCGAAAATGTCCGAGTATGAGTCTGGCAACGCCTCGTGCCTAGTCTTAGTCTCGAAAATGTGTAAGGGGTGTTACAATTAGTGGTATCAGAGCTACTGTTTAGTCGATTCTAGGACTATCGTAGAGAGTATTAGTTTCGCAATACATGCCATTATACGAACATTGATAGTGTGACATCTCCTAATTGCTTCATTGTCTTTGAATATAGTAAATGTCTTCCAATCAAGCACAAAATGAGTCCGAGGGAGCCGAGAGCCATGCTCCAGCTTCCGTACAATGAGTTGTTTCTAGCAGTAGTAGAAGGCCTATGTTTGATGGCTGGGAAGAGGCCAGAGCCGCCATCTTTGACATGATGGATAACTGGTTTGGGGATTATTTGAGAAATCGCCTCAATATACCACAACCTCCCCCGCCCCCTAACCGGCCTGATTAGGAAATGCCACGAGGTATGACACCTGTAAGAATTGGTAAAGCCCCTGTAGAGAAGCTTAGAAAGTGTGGTGCTGAAGAATTTAGAGCTAAGATCGATGCGAGCCATGTTCTGGCTCGAGAATATTACACGAGTATTGGACGAGTTATCGTGTACACCTACAGAGTGTTTAAAGTGTGCTGTATCTCTTCTAAAGGATACTACATACCACTTGTGGAAGACTATGTCTTCAGTGGTGCCAAAGGAAAACATCACTTGGGAATTTTTCGAAGCAGAGTTTAAGTAGAAATACATCAGTCAATGGTTCTTAGGCTTGAAGCGAAAGGAGTTCTTGGAACTCAAATAAGGAAATAAGATGTAGTGGAATACAAAAGGGAGTTTGTAAGGCTAAGTTAGTATGCGACCGAATGGGTTCAAACAGAGTCAGAAATGAGTAAACGCTTTGATGAAGGCCTGAATGGGGAAATCAAGCTGTTGATTGGGATCCTTGAGATACGAGAGTTTGTTGCATTAGCAGATCGAGCCAAGAAGGCCGAAAAGCTCAATAATGAAAGGAAGCAGGCTAAGAGAGAAGCTCGAGTTTCGAGCAAAAGATCTAGTGGTAGGGCACTCTCATTTCCCACAAAGAAATCAATGAGCCAACATGAACGCTCCACTTCATGGGTAGGATACTCAGGTAGAGCGAGAAGCTCCAAACGGCGCAACCAGAAGTCTACTTCCCCGATAGTGACTAGTGTGGGGAGTGTAGATAACAAAAACATAAGTGCAAAGTTGTAATAAATTTCACTTCGGAGAGTCCCAGATGAAGAGTGGTGCGTGCTACAGATGTGGTTCTCTTGACCACTTCCTCAGAGACTGCCAAGAGCGAACCGATAAAGAGATAGAATTAGCCCCGAAGTCGAGTACTCCTATTCCACGAGGTAGACCTCTGAGATATCTTGGAAGTGCTAGTGGCAGTTGAGTTGTAGCTAAATACACTGCAAAATCAAAGGCTCGAGAGGAAGCCTTTGCTCCTGACATCATCACGGTTACCTTTTCTCTTTTTAATACTTGTGTTGTTGTCTTAATTAATCCGGGATCGACATATTCATACATCTGCATGAGATTGGTGTCTAGTATGAATATATCCATTGAACCTATAGAATTTATTATCAGAGTTTTGAACCCATTAGGCAAGTCAGTCCTGGTTGATAAAGTCTGTAAGAATTGTCTTTTGACGATTCAGGGTCATTGCTTTTCGGGTAACCTTGTGTTATTTCCATTTGATGAGTTTGATGTAATACTTCGTATGGATTGGTTAGCCCTGCATGATGTAATTATAAATTGTGGTAGTAAGTATATTGTATTGAAGAGCCCAGATGGTGAGATTCTACGGGTTGATTCAAGAGAATTGGGTACACCACCGGCTGTAATTACCTCAATGATGGCTCATAGATAGGTGAGAAAATGATATGAAGCCTACCTTGCTTTTGTACTAGACACTAAGGAAACAGGGTTGAAGATTGAGTCTGTAGCAATAGTTGTGAATATTCAGACGTGTTCTCGGAGGAAATACCCGAATTACCTCCTAATAGAGAGATAGAGTTTGGTATTGAACTGGTGCCAGGAACAACTTCTATTTTTATTGCTCCGCATAGGATGGCCCCAACCGAGCTGAAAAAGTTAAAAGCACTGTTGCAAGAACTGACAGATAAAGGTTTTACAAGGCCGAGTTTTTCGCCTTGGGGTGCTCCCGTATTATTTGTAAAGAAGAAAGATGGTTCAATAAGGCTATGTATAGATTATCGGCAGCTGAACAAGGTAACTATCAAGAATAAGAATCCTTTGCCAAGGATCGATGATTTGTTCGACCAGTTGAGTGGAACCACTATATTTTCTAAGATCTACCTTAGATCCAGCTACTATCACCTGCGAGTTAAGGAATCAAACGTGCCTAAGATAGCTTTCAGAACGATGGCCACTATGAATTTCTTCTTATGCCATTTGGGTTAACGAATGCACCGACCATATTTATGGACCTAATGAATAGGATATTTCAACCATACTTGGACAAGTTCGTCATTGTGTTCATTGACGACATTTTGATTTATTCCAAGGATGAGATAGATCATGCGAAACATCTGGGAACCGTGTTACAGACCATACAAGAAAAACAATTGAATGCTAAGTTTAGCAAGAGTGAGGTTTGGCTGTGTAAAGTAGGGTTTTTGGGTCATATTGTTTCGGGTGAAAGCATCCGAGTTGATCCAAGCAAGATCTCTGCCATCGTTGAATGGAAACCACCTAAAAAGGTAACTGAGGTTAGAAGCTTTTTGGGCTTAGCCAGTTACTACCGAAGATTTATGAAAGGATTCTCCTTGATAGCGACTCCAATGACGAGATTTCTATAGAAAGACGTTAAGTTTGAATGGACAAAAAAGTGTCAACAGAGTTTCTAGAAGTTGAAGACATTGCTGACTGAAGCTCCAGTTCTAGTATTGCCCGAGTCAGGAAAAGAGTTTGTGGTCTACAGTGATGCGTCCTTGAATGGATTGGGTTGTATGCTTATGCAAGATGGCAAGGTGATAGCCTATGCTTCATAGTAGTTGAAGCCACACGAGAAGAATTATCCGACGCACGACTTAGAGCTTACCACCATTGTTTTTTCCTTGAAAATTTAGAGGCATTATTTATATGGTAAGACTTGTCGTATATTCACAGACCAAAAGAGTTTGAAGTATTTGATGACTCAAAAAGAATTAAATCTGAGATAGTGGAGATGGTTACAAAAATATTTGTTTGCATTGAGAGCCATGAACGCTCGACTGGTGTTGTTTGGTGATGGTTTAGTCTTGGCAGAGTTAAGGGCTAGGCTGACATTTCTTCAGGAAATTTATGATGCTCAGACTAATGATGGTAACCTGCAAGCTAAAAGAACTCAATGTGAGTCAAGCATCGAATCAGATTTTTAGATCGGTTCTGATGGATGTTTGATGTTCAGAGGCAAAGTTTGTGGATCGAGAAATGATGAAATTATTCAAAAAATCTTGCAAGAGGCACATAATAGCCGTTTATCGATTTATCCGAGAAGTACCAAGATGTGTAATGATTTAAAAAAAAGGTATTGGTTGAATGGCATGAAAGGAGACATCTCCGAATTTGTATCGAAATGCTTGATATGTCAGCAAGTCAAAGCTGAACATCAAGTACCATCAGGTTTGTTACAGTCTGTGCTGGTCCCTGAATGGAAGTGGGACGGAATTACTATGGACTTCGTGACAGGATTACCATTGACCCTGAAAAAGAAAGATGTTATATGGGTTGTTGTGGATACGTTGACAAAGTCGGCTCATTTTATCCTGATAAGGAGAGATTATTCACTTGATAAGTTGGTCGACTTGTATATATCTGAGATTGTGAGATTACATGGGGTACCACTATCGATAATTTCTGACAAAGACTTGGGATTTACTTCGAGATTTTGGAAGAAGCTACAAGAAGCCTTGGGTACTAGGTTGAGTTTTAGTACAGCTTTTCACCTGTAAATTGATGGTCAGTCTGAGCGGATGATTCAGATTCTTGAGGATATGTTGCGATGTTGTATCCTCAAATTTCAGGGCAGCTGGGAAAAATACTTGCCATTGGTAGACTTTGCCTACAACAATAGTTTTTAAACAAGTTTTAAGATGGCACCTTATGAATCCTTGTATGGAAAAAGGTGTCAAACTCCATTGTATTGGAAAGAACTCAAAGAGAGTCAGATTCACGATGCTGATCTGATCAAGGAAACTAAAGAAAAGGTTAAGCTGATACGTGACTGTTTAAAAGCGGCATCAGATAGGCAAAATTCATATGCTGATCTAAAGAGCAAAGAAATCAAATTTCAAGTTGGAGATAGAGTATTCTTGAAAGTAAGTACATGGAAAAAGGTATTGAGATTTGGTCGAAAAGACAAACTGAGTCTGGGATTTATCGGACCATAAGAGATCATTGAAAGAGTGGGACCATTAGCCTATCGCTCAGCATTGCCACCAGAACTAGAAAAGATTCATGATGTGTTCTGTGTTCCATGTATCTATGTTAAGGCGATATCGATCAGACCCCTCTCATGCGATTTCACCGACGGAGATTAAAATTAGACTGGACATGACCTATGGTGAGGAACCGGTCAAGATTTTGGCTCGTGAGGTTAAACAGCTGAGAAATAAAGATATAGCCTTGGTAAAAGTTTTATGGCATCGACATGGAGTGGAAGAGGCTACATGGGAGCCAGAAGAAACCATGAAAAGCCAATATTTGAACTTATTTAATGGTAAGACTTTCGAGGACGAAAGTCCCTAAGAGGGGAGAAATGTTACATCTCGAAATAGGGCGTAGTCAAAACAGTGGTTTCGAGACCACAAATATGACGTCAAAATATTTATTTTATGATTATTATGAGGCCTAGAATATGAAAATATGCATGTGTTAAAGTTTCATGAAGAAATTCTATGAGTAAGGTGTCCAATTGGAAAATAAAGACCAAATTGAATAAATTGCAAAACTTGGATTCCAGAAGCAATTTGCATGAAATTGGTTTAGATTATTAATTATAAGGTCTTAAAGAGTAATTTTCCCAATTTCTAAGTTTTTGGACAAAAATGGGCATGTATGGAAAATTTTGAAAGTTTAGTAAGGAATTTTGGCTCGTGAGGTTAAACAGCTGAGAAATAAAGATATAGCCTTGGTAAAAGTTTTATGGCATCGACATGGAGTGGAAGAGGCTACATGGGAGCCAGAAGAAACCATGAAAAGCCAATATCGGAACTTGTTTACTGGTAAGACTTTCGAGGACGAAAGTCCCTAAGAGGGGAGAAATGTTACATCTTGAAATAGGGCGTAGTCGAAACAGTGGTTTCGAGACCACAAATTTGACGTCAAAATATTTATTTTATGATTATTACGAGGCCTAGAATATGAAAATATGCATGTTTAAAGTTTCATGAAGAAATTCTATGAGTAAGGTGTCCAATTGGAAAATAAAGACCAAATTGAATAAATTGCAAAACTTGGATTCTAGAAGCAATTTGCATGAAATTGCTTTAGATTATTAATTATAAGGTCTTAAAGAGCAATTTTCTCAATTTCTAAGTTTTTGGACAAAAATGGGCATGTATGAAAAATTTTGAAAGTTTAGTAAGGAATTTTGGCTCGTGAGGTTAAACAGCTGAGAAATAAAGATATAGCCTTGGTAAAAGTTTTATGGCATCGACATGGAGTGGAAGAGGCTACATGGGAGCCAGAAGAAACCATGAAAAGCCAATATCGGAACTTGTTTACTGGTAAGACTTTCGAGGACGAAAGTCCCTAAGAGGGGAGAAATGTTACATCTTGAAATAGGGCGTAGTCGAAACAGTGGTTTCGAGACCACAAATTTGACGTCAAAATATTTATTTTATGATTATTACGAGGCCTAGAATATGAAAATATGCATGTTTAAAGTTTCATGAAGAAATTCTATGAGTAAGGTGTCCAATTGGAAAATAAAGACCAAATTGAATAAATTGCAAAACTTGGATTCTAGAAGCAATTTGCATGAAATTGCTTTAGATTATTAATTATAAGGTCTTAAAGAGCAATTTTCTCAATTTCTAAGTTTTTGGACAAAAATGGGCATGTATGAAAAATTTTGAAAGTTTAGTAAGGAATTTTGGCTCGTGAGGTTAAACAGCTGAGAAATAAAGATATAGCCTTGGTAAAAGTTTTATGGCATCGACATGGAGTGGAAGAGGCTACATGGGAGCCAGAAGAAACCATGAAAAGCCAATATCCGAACTTGTTTACTGGTAAGACTTTCGAGGACGAAAGTCCCTAAGAGGGGAGAAATGTTACATCCCGAAATAGGGCGTAGTCGAAACAGTGGTTTCGAGACCACAAATCTGATGTCAAAATATTTATTTTATGATTATTACGAGGCCTAGAATATGAAAATATGCATGTGTTAAAGTTTCATGAAGAAATTCTATGAGTAAGGTGTCCAATTGGAAAATAAAGACCAAATTGAATAAATTGTAAAACTTGGATTCTAGAAGCAATTTGCATGAAATTGCTTTAGATTATTAATTATAAGGTCTTAAAGAGCAATTTTCTCAATTTCTAAGTTTTTGGACAAAAATGGGCATGTATGGAAAATTTTGAAAGTTTAGTAAGGAATGGCATTTTGGTCATTTGGTAATAAATGAAATAAAAAGGGAAAATGAAGCCAAAAATCAGCCATTCTACTCCCTCTTGCAGCCGAAATTCTCAAGCCCTCCATAGCTAGGGTTTTCAACATTTTCAAGCTCAATAGTGAGTGCTCCCTAGCCCCGTTTTTAATGTTTTTCGTATTTTTGAAATCCCGATAGCTTACACCCTTCATTTCTACCCATATTTCATGCTAGGGTTCATATTTAGAAAACTACCCATGAATGAGATACTTGTATTTTGATGTTTTATGGAGGAATATGAAAGTTGGATGTGTGTTAAACATCTTTTCCTAAGTGATTTTCATGAAAAACCCTTAAAAGGACCTTTTAGCAAATGGTACAAAATATGTGGTAGAAATGTGAAACAGAGGAAAATATGGGCTAGTATGAGTTCATAGTACATTCAGCTAGGCTTGGGTAACCAAGGAATTTCACGTATTTCATTATACGAGCTTAAGGACTAAATCGTAGATAATGTAAAAGGTTAGGGGCAAAACGGTTATTTTGTCTGAGGGTGAAATTTAGACTCAAAAAGAATAATTTGAGGTATTAATAATTCATTTTTATTATTATAGACCCTGAGGAACAAATTCCAGAGGTCGATAAAAGAAAACAAAAGGTTTCAGAATAAAAGAAACGCGAAACCAAAACGAGTGCTAGGTAAGTTCGAATAAGTTAAAGTAAACTCTTAATATTCCTAATTGCATGTACTATGAATGTATGATAATTGGATATAATGATGGTATGAAAATCCATGAAATATGTTAATAATAATGACATGATAATAAATGTCCCAGTTGAAGTTAAAAAGGCAAATTCGATGGATAAACCATGGTTTACTTGACTTGAGATCCTGCATGTGTTGCAAAAAAGGATTTAGCCCAGACGGGTAATTCGTTGATCTCAAATATAGAAAGGATATAGCCCGGACAGGTGTTCCTTGAGTGATTGAGCCTCCTGAAGAATATGTGTGCATTGTGGATTTAGCCCGGACGGGTAATCCGATTAGGGTCTGAATTTAGCTTGGACTGGTAATTCAAATCCGAGCTCGTTAAGGGTGTTTGTCACTATAAGGGATTTAGCCTGGACTGGTAATCTCGCTGTAAGATGTGAGGTTCGCGGGAGTGCGTACTAGAGATGATCGCTCTTATGACTTGACGGTAAATGGATAATCCATCGAGATTTCCAAGAAAATCAACGGGATTAACATGAGATATAAAAAAATGAAAATGTTTGATGATGAGCTCATTTAAGACAAAATTCATAATATATTGTTATGAGACTAACTTGTTGATTAAGTGTATATGATAGGGAAACCATTTCATGCTTGTTAGTTATATTGCCTAATATGGTTGTCTGCTAATTAATCAGTAAGTTTACTTTCCAGTTATTTGGGCTTACTAAGCATATAAATGCTTACCCTTCTCTTTTCCCTGCCTTATAGAGCTCCAGGACTCGTAGAGATTGGAAGAAAGTTGGAAAATCAACACACTATCACCTTGTCTAGCTTTGGTATATAAATACTTTTATTTTGTTCAATGGCATGTATAGGGCTTTTGTTATTTTGTTATATGTGTTATTTGATTTGCTAATATGAAGGCTTGTAAAGGTATACATATTCACTTGTAGATGGCCGTGGGAATTGGCTCATTTTGATGTAGGTTATGATCTACAAATTTGTGCATGTTTATGTTCAATTGTTCTAGTGAGAATAAAATATGGTATATCACATTTAGAGACATGTAATGTGACCAAATCACATGGGATGGCTAGGCCATAATTGGCAATGAGCTATAATAATAAGCCAATCTTAAAAGTGCTATAAGACATAGAAATCCTTAATACAAAGTGGATAACCTAACATGTGTAAAACCGATGAGATGAGGTTTACATGTAATGAGGTTTGTCAAGGTCATTTAAAAGTATAATTAGGCCATGTTAAATATTATCAAAACCTAGAAGTGTGTATAGATGTTAGAGGGTGACCAAAGGCTTGAAAAATAGCCTAATAACGTCGACACGGGTAGACACACAGGCATGTGTCTAGGCCGTGTATGACACACAGATAGCCCTATGGGTGTGTAGTATGGTCTTGTGTCCCCCGCACCTAAAATTTTTAAGTCAGAATGCATGGTAATAAACACGCGGACAGAGACACGGCTACGTGTCTCAACCGTGTGGTGGACACGGCCTAGCACATGGGCGAGTGTCTTGGCCGTGTGCCCCTCATTGCATGCTGATGTCATAAACAGAATGCTCGAGTTTTTAGACACGGACGACACACGGGCGTGTCTAGGCCATGTGAAGAGCACAGGCCAGGGACACGGGCGTGTGCTCGGCCGTGTGAAAACCCATTGTAGGTTTTAAGTAGAAAATAAATTCAATTAATTCCACTAGGGGACACGGACGTGTCCCAATGCACACGAAGGTGTGCGTTTCCCTCACACGAGCATGTGAGGCTTAACCTATGAAATTTTTTAGGAACTTTCTCAAGTTCTCGGTTTAGTCCCGGACCGTTCTCAATGTAGGTTTATGGCCTCGTAGGCCCATAATAGGGACATTTAGATGTTGTTTGATTGGTTCTAAATTGGTACGAAATTTTATGACCCATATTGTTCGAAAATGTCCGAGTATGAGTATGGCAACGCCTCGTGCCTGGTCCTAGTCTCGGGAATAGGTAAAGGGTGTTACATTTAGTAGTATCAGAGCTACAGTTTAGTCAATTCTAGGACTACCGTAAAGAGTATTTTGGTTTCGCTATACATGCCATTATACGAACATTGATAGTGTGACATCTCCTAATTGCTTCATTGTCTTTGAATATAGTAAATGTCTTCTAATCAAGCACAAGATGAGTCCGATGGAGCCGAGAGCCATGCTCCAGCTTTTGTAGAACGAGCTATTTCTAGCAGTAGTAGAAGGCTTATGTCTGAAGGCCAGAAAGAGGCCAGAGGCGCCTTCTTTGACATGATGGATGAGTAGTTAGGGGATTATTTGAGAAATCACCGTAATATACCACGACCTCCCTCGCCCTCTAACCAACCTGACGAGGAAATGCCACAAGGTATGGCACCTGTAAGAATTGGTAAAGCCCTTGTAGACATTAGAAAGTATGGGGCTAAAGAATTTAGAGCTAAGATCGATGATTATGCTTAGCGAGCTGAGTTCTGGCTCGAGAATACTGCACGAGTATTGGATGAGTTATCGTGTACACCCGAGAAGTGTTTAAAGTGTGCTGTATATCTTCTAAAGGATACTGCATACCACTGGTGGAAGACTATGTCTTCAGTGGTGCCAAAGGAAAACATCACTTGGGAATTTTTCCAAGCAGAGTTTAAGAAGGAATACATCAGTCAAAGGTTCTTAGGCTCGAAGCGAAAGGAGTTCCTGGAACTCAAACAAGGAAATAAGACTGTAGTTGAATACGAAAGGGAGTTTGTAAGGCTTAGTCAGTATGCGACCGAATAGGTTCAAACAGAGTTAGAAATGTGTAAATGCTTCGATGAAGGCCTACATGAGGAAATCAAGCAGCTGAGTGGGATCCTTGAGATACAAAAGTTTGCTACATTAGCAGATCGAGCCAAGAAGGCTGAAGAGCTCAATAATGAAAGGAAGCAAGCTAAGAGAGAAGCTCGAGTTTCGAGCAAGAGATCTAGTGGTAGGGCACTCTCATTTTCCACAGAGAAATCAATGAGCCAACATGAGCGCTCCACTTCATGGGTAGGATATTCAGGTAGAGTGAGAAGCTCCAAAGGGCGCAATCAGAAGTCTTCTTCCCTGATAGTAACAAGTGTGGGGAGTGTAGATGACAAAAATCGAAGTGCAAAAGCTGTAATATATTTCACTTTAGAGAGTGTTGAATGAAAAGTGGTGCGTGCTACAGATGTGGTTCTGTTGACCACTTCCTCAGAGACTGCCCAGAGCGAACTGATAAAGAGATGGACTTAGCCCCGAAGTCGAGTACTCCTATTCCACAAGATAGACCTCTGAGATATCCTAGAAGTGCTAGTGGCAGTTGAGATGCGGCTAAATACACTATAAAATTAGAGGCTCGATCCCCGACAAGAACGTATGCAATACGCGCTCCAGAGGATGCCTCTACTCCTGACATCATCACGGGTACCTTTTCTCTTTCTAATATTTATGTTGTTGCCTTAATTGTTCTGGGATCGACGCATTCATCCATTTTCATGAGATTGGTGTCTAGTATGAATATATCCATTGAACCTACAAAATTTATTATCAGAGTGTCAAACCCATTAGGCAAGTCAGTCTTGGTTGATAAAGTCTGTAAGAATTGTCCTTTGACAGTTTAGGGTCATTGTTTTTCTGCTAACCTTATGTTATTGCCATTTGATGAGTTTGATGTAATACTTGGTATGGATTGGTTAGCCCTGCATGATGTAAATGTAAACTGTGGTAGTAAGTATATTGTATTGAAGTGCCCAGATGGTGAGATTCTACGGGTTGATTCAAGAGAATTGGGTACACCGCCGATTGTAATTACCTCAATGATGACTCAGAGATATGGGAGAAAAGGGTATGAAGCCTACCTTGCTTTTGTACTGAACACTAAGGAAACAGGGTTGAAGATTGAGTCTGTACCAATAGTATGTGAATATTCAGATGTGTTCCCGGAGGAACTACCTAGGTTACCTCTTGATAGAGAGGTAGAGTTTGTTATTGAACTAGTGCCAGGAACAACTCTTATTTCTATTGCTCCGTATAGGATGGCACCAACCGAGCTGAAAGAGTTAAAAGCACAGTTATAAGAACTGACGGATAAAGGTTTTGCAAGGCTGAGTTTTTCGCCTTGGGGTGCTCCCGTATTATTTGTAAAGAAGAAAGATGGTTCAATGAGGCTATGTATAGATTATCGGTAGCTGAACAAGGTAACCATCAAGAATATGTATCCTTTGCCAAGAATCGATGATTTGTTCGACCAGTTGAGCAGAGCCATTGTATTTTCTAAGATAGACCTAAGATCCAGCTACTATCAGCTGCGAGTTAAGGAATCAGACGTGCCTAAGACAGCTTTCAGAACGTGGTATGGCCACTATGAATTTCTTGTTATGCCATTAAGGTTAACGAATGCACTGGCTGTATTTATGGACCTAATGAATAGGATATTTCGGCCATACTTGGACAAGTTCGTCATTGTGTTCATTGATGACATTTTGATTTATTCCAAGGATGAGACAAAGCATGCGAAACATCTGAGAACTGTGTTGTAGACCTTACAGGAAAAACAATTGAATGCTAAGTTTAGCAAGAGTGAGGTTTGGCTCTATGAAGTAGGGTTTTTGGGTCATATTTTTTTAGGTGAAGGCATCCGAGTTGATCTAAGCAAGATCTCAGCCATCGTTGAATGGAAACCACCTAAAAATGTACATAAGGTTAGAAGCTTTTTGGGCGTAGCCGGTTACTACTGAAGATTTGTAAAAGGATTCACCATGATAACGACTCTAATGATCAGATTACTACAGAAAGACCTTAAGTTTGAATGGATAAAAAAGTGTCAACAGAGTTTCGAGAAGTTAAAGACATCGCTGACTGAAGCTCCAGTTCTAGTATTACCCGAGTTAGGAAAAGAGTTTGTGGTCTACAGTGATGCGTCCTTAAATGGATTGGGTTGTGTGCTTATGTAAGATGGCAAGGTGATAGCATATGCTTCACGGCAGTTGAAGCCATTCGAGAAGATTTATCTGACACACGGCTTAGAGCTTGTAGCTATTGTTTTTGCCTTGAAAATTTGGAGGCATTATTTATATGGTGGGACTTGTCGTATATTCACAGGCCACAAGAGTTTGAAGTATTTGATGACTCAAAAAGAATTGAATCTAAGACAGTGGATATGGTTAGAATAAATTAAAGATTACGATTTGATCGTCGATTATCACCCGGGAAAGGTGAATGTGGCCGCCAACGCGTTAAGTAGAAAATCTTTGTTTGCATTGAGGACCATGATCGCTCGATTGGTGTTGTTTGATGATGGTTCAGTCTTGGCAGAGTTAAGGGCTAGGCTGACATTTGTTAAGGAAATTTATGATGCTCAGACTAATGATAGTAACCTGCAAGCTAAAAGAACTCAATGTGAGTATAGCATCGAATCAGATTTTTAGATCGATTCTGATGAATGTTTGATGTTCAAAGGTAGAGTTTGTGTACCGAGAAATGATGAAATTATTCAAAAAATCTTGTAAGACGCACATGATAGCCGTTTATCTAGTCATCCTGGAAGTACCAAGATGTATAATGATTTAAAGAAAATGTACTGGTGGAACGGCATGAAAAGAGACATCTCTGAATTTGTATAGAAATGCTTGATATCTCTGAGTTTTAGTACAGCTTTTCACCCGCAGACAAATGGTCAGATCGAGTGGATGATTCAGATTCTTGAGGATATGTTTTGATGTTGCATCCTCAAATTTCAGGGTTGTTGGGAAAGATACTTGCCATTGGTAGAGTTCGCCTACAACAATAGTTTTTAAACGAGTTTGAAGATGGAACCTTATAAAGCCTTGTATGGCAGAAGGTGCCAAACTCCATTGTATTGGACAAAACTCAAAGAGAGTCAGATTCACGAAGTTGATCTGATCAAGGAAACTAAAGAAAAGGTTCAGGTGATACGTGACTGTTTAAAAGCAGCATCAGATAGGTAAAATTCATATGCTGATCTGAAGAGAAAAGAAATTGAATTTCAAGTTGGAGATAGAGTATTCTTGAAAGTATCTCCATGGAAAAAGGTATTGAGATTTGGTCAGAAAAGCAAACTGAGTCCGCGATTTATCAGACCATACGAGATCACTGAAAGAGTTGGACCATTAGCCTACCACTTGGCATTGCCACCAGAACTAGAAAATATTCATGATGTGTTCCATGTATCTATGTTAAGGCGATATAGATCAGACCCCTCTCATGTGATTTCACTGACGGAGATTGAAATTAGACCAGACATGACCTATGGTGAGGAACCAATCAAGATTTTGGCTTGTGAGGTTAAACAGCTGAGAAATAAAAATGTAGCCGTAGTAAAAGTTTTATGGCACCGACATGGAGTGGAAGAGGCTACATGGGAGCCAGAAGAAATCATGAAAATCCAATATCCGAACTTGTTTACTAGTAAGACTTTCGAGGACAAAAGTCCCTAAGGGGGGAGAAATGTAACATTCTGAAATAGGGCCTAATTAGAACAACAGTTTCAGGACCACTAATATGATGTCAAAATATTTATTTTATGATTATTACTAGGCCTAGAATATGAAAATATGCATGTATTAAAGTTTCATGAAGAAATTTTATGAGTAAGGTGTCCAATTGGAAAATAAGGACCAAATTGAATAAATTGCAAAACTTGGATTCTAGAAGCAATTTGCATGAAATTGCTTTAGAATATTAATTAGAATGTCTTAAACAGAAAATTTCCCAATTTTTAAGTTTTTGGACAAAAATGGGCATGTATGGAAAATTTTGAAAATTTAGTAAGGAAGGGCATTTTGGTCATTTGGCAATAAACGAAATAAAAAGGGAAAATGAAGGAAAAAATCAGCCATTCTTCTCCCTCATGCAGCTGAAATTCTCAAGCCCTCCACAGCTAGGGTTTTCAACATTTTAATGTTCAATATTAAGTGCTCCCTAGCCCCGTTTTTAATGTTCTTCGTATTTTTGAAATCTCGGCAGCTTAGTCTCCTCATTTCTACCCATATTTCATGCTAGGGTTCATGTTTAGAAAACTACCCATGAATGAGATGCTTTTATTTTGATGTTTGATGGAGGAATATGAAAGTTGGATGTGTGTTAAACATCTTTTCCTAAGTGATTTTCATGAAAAACCCCTAAAAGGACCTTTTTGCAAAAGGTACAAAATATGTGGTAGAAATGTGAAATAGAGGAAAATATAGGCTAGTATGAGTTCATAGTACATTCAGCTAGGCTTGGGTAACCAATAAATTTCATGTATTTCATTATACGAGCTTAAGGACTAAATCGTAAATAATGTAAAAGGTTAGGGGCAAAATGGTCATTTTATCTGGGGGTGAAATTTAGACTCGAAAACAATAATTTGAGGTATTAATAATTCATTTTTATTGTTATAGACCCCGAGGAACAAATTTCAGAGGTCGATCGAGGAAAACGAAAGGTTTCGGAATAACCAAAATGCGAAATCGAAACGAGTGGCAGGTAAGTTCGAATAATTTAAAGTAAACTCTTAATATGCCTAATTGCATGTATTATGAATGTATGATAATTAGTTATAATGGTGGTATGAAAATCCAAGAAATGTGTTAATAATAATGACATGATAATCAATGTCCCGGTTCATGTCAAAAAGGGAAATTCGTTGGATAAACCATAGCTTACATACTTGAGATCCTGCATGTGTTGCAGAAAAGGGTTTAGCCTAGGCGAGTAATCTGTTGATCTCAAATATAGAAAGGATCTAGCCCGAACGGGTGTTCCTTGAGTGCTCGAGCCTCCCAAAGAATATGTGTGCATTGTGGATTAATCCGATTAGGGTCTGAATTTAGCTTGGACTGGTAATTCAGATCCGAGCTCATTAAGGGTGTTTGTCACTCTAAGGGATTTAGCCTGGACTGGTGATCTCGACATCACCCTATGAGTTTACATTACGAGGGACTTAGTTTGGACTGGTAATCCCGCCGTAAGATGTGAGGTTTGCGAGAGCATGTACTTGAGATGATCGCTCTTATGACTTGACAGTAAATGGATAATCCATCAAGATTTCCAAGAAAATCAATGGGATTAACATGAGATATAAAAAAATGAAAATGTTGGATGATGAGCTCACCTAAGACAAATTTCATAATATATTGTTATGAGGCTAACTTGTTGATTGAGTGCATATGATAGGGAAACCATTTCATGCTTGTTGGTTATATTGCCTAATAGGTTGTATGCTAATTAATCGGTAAGTTTACTTTCCAGTTATTTGGGCTTATTAAGCATGTAAATGCTTACCCCTCTCTTTTTCCTGTCTTATAGAGCTCGAGCACTCGTAGAGATTGGAAGAAAGATGGAAAATCAACACACTATCACCTTGTCTAGCTTTGGTATATAGATACTTTTATTTTGTTCAATGGCATGTATTGGGCTTTTGTTATGTTGTTATATGTGTCATTTGATTTTCCAATATGAATGCTTGTAAAGGTATACATATTCACTTGTAGATGGCCATGGGAATTGGCTCATTTTGATGTAGGTTATGACCTACAAATTTGTGCATGTTTATGTTCAATTGTTCTAGTGAGGATGAAATATGGTATATCACATTTAGATACATGTAATGTGACCAAATCACATGGGATGGCTAGGCCATAATTGGCAATGAGTTATAATAATGAGTCAATCTTAAAAGTGTTATGAGACATAGAAATCCTTAATAAAAAGGGGATAACCTAGCATGTGTAAAACCGATGAGATGAGGTTTACATGCAATGAGGTTTATCAAGGTCGTTTACAAGTATAATTAGGCCATGTTAAATATTATTAAAACCTAGAAGTGTTTATGGATGTTAGAGAGTGACCAAAGGCTTGAAAAATAGCCTAATAAGGTCCACACGGGCAGACGTACGGGCGTGTGTCTAGGTCGTGTGTGACACACGGATAGCCCTATGGGTGTGTAGTATGGCCGTGTCTCCCCCGCACCTAAAATTTTTAAGTCAGAATGCATGGTAGTAAACACACGGGCAGAGACACGGACGTATGAGGCTTACCCTAGAAAATTTTTTAGGAACTTTCTCAAGTTCTCAGTTTAGTCCCGGACCGTTCTCATTGTAGGTTTATGGCCTCGTATGCCCATAATAGGGACATTTAGATGTTGTTTGATTGGTTCTAAATTGGAACGAAATTTTATGTCCCATATTGTTCGAAATTGCCGAGTATGAATCTGGTAACGCATCGTGCCTGGTCCTAGTCTCAGGTACGGGTAAGGGGTGTTACATTTAGTGGTATCAGAGCTATATTTTAGTCGATTCTAGAACTACCGTAGAAAGTATTGAGTTTCTCTATGCATGCCATTGTACGAACATTGATAGTATGACATCTTCTAATTGCTTCATTGTCTTTGAATATAGTAAATGTCTTCTAATCAAGCACGAGATGAGTCTGAGGGAGTCGATAGCCATGCTCCAGGTTGCATACAACGAGCTGTTTCTAACAGTAGTAGAAGGCCTATGTCTGAAGGCCGAAAAGAGGCCAGAGCCACCTTCTTTGACATGATGGATGAGTGGTTTGTGGATTATTTGATAAATTGCCCCAATATGCCACGACCTCCTCTGCCCCTTAATAGACCTGACGAGGAAATACCACGAGGTATGGCACCTGTAAGAATTGGTAAAGCCCTTGTAGAGAAGCTTAGAAAGTATGGGGCTGAAGAATTTAGAGTTAAGATTGATGATGATGCTGAGCGAGCTGAGTTCTGGCTCGAGAATACTACATGAGTATTGGACGAGTTATCGTATACACCTGAGGAGTGTTTAAAGTTATGTGAATTGAGTTTTGAAACTATGGAAATGATAAGTTTTTGTTAAGTTATGTGAATGATCATTTGATAGCTTTGAGATTTAATAGAATAGTTGTATATTGTTTTCTATTATTTGAATGATTAATGAATGGTGATAATTGCTTATTGTTAGCATACGAGCTTACTAAGCTATATAGCTTACTTTGTTGCTTTTCCATGTTTTATAGTGATTTCAAAGCTAGCTCAAACTCGGGGATCATCGAAAACTACATCACACTATCCACTGACACTTTTGTATTTTTGAAACTATTTTGGGTCATATGGCATGTATAGGAACTTTGAGTCATTTTGGTTATGTTTTGGTAATGATATTGGTCATATGTTTTGGCATTGTAAATGTTTATGTTTTGTCATGTATATATAGCCATGGTTGATGGCTTATTTTGGATTGGTTGGTATGTTTGAATAATGTACATATAAGTATAGTTATGTCTTGTGAATTGAGTTGGTTGATGGTTATGTGATGATTGATGATAATAGGTACTATGAATGGTAAATTGATAATTTGTAGATATAGGTATGCTTGTGAAATTAGGCCAAATAATGCATATTGATAATGGTCATTTTAGCGAATTGAAAAGTCAAGTATTGGCATGAAGTTAGGTGACTTTATATGGTATTTATGTTTTGTTGTGATTGATGTTGGAAATGGTATAAATCATGCTTAGTTTGGAAGCAAATTATATGTCTATTGATGTTGTGTTTGGTGCCATTTGGGTTGTGTAGGTATATGTAAAATTGGGTGGCAAATTGGCGTACTAGATAGCCTATTTTTGTCCACATGGGTAGAGACATGGGCATGTGTCTCAGTCGTGTATGTCACACAATTATGTTACACGGCCATGTGTCCCTTGGTGTTGAAATTAAAATCAAGTTAGTATGCTCCACACGGCCTCACACATGGGCGTGTGACTTGGTCGTGTGGCGTAAGTCAGTATACCCTACAAGTTTGGCACGGCCTAGCAAAAGGCCTCGCACACAGGTGTGTGTGGCCATTTTTAGGGCACACGGGCTAGCCACACGGGCATGTTGGTTAGCCGTGTGACCCAAATCAGAGAGTTTCACAGGGTTGGACACAGGTTGGGACACGACCATGTGTGCAACGCCCTTAACCTGTAGCCGTCGCCAGAACAGGGTTTTGGAACATTACCAAAACATTCAGAACATTTTTCAATTAATTCATGCAAGTCACTATTCATTAACCAAGATTATTCATAACATCCCTTAATTGGACCCTCGAGGTCCAATA
Source organism: Gossypium longicalyx (assembly GCA_025698465.1). Lineage (NCBI taxonomy): Eukaryota > Viridiplantae > Streptophyta > Magnoliopsida > Malvales > Malvaceae > Gossypium > Gossypium longicalyx. Next base: position 54,599,951 of record CM046995.1, read on the forward strand.
CGAGCATTAGAATCGAATCAAGACTTAATCGTGACCTCTAAGAATTTTTTGCGAAATTACAAAATTTTTCTAGGGTGCAGGGCTCACATACCCGTCTGGTCTAAGGGACATGCCTGTGTGACCCTAGGACACACCAGTGTGAGAGGCCGTCTTTGACCCCATTTAACTCTTTGACTTGCACACAGTATTGAGACACACGCCCGTGTCTCTTCCCGTGTGCTCAATTCTGAGCATTCTATTTCTTAAAATTAAAGTGTAGGGGACACACAGCCTAACCACATGCCCGTGTTACCAAGCCGTGTGTAACACACGGTTTAGACACACGCCCATGTGTCTACCCATATGGACAAAATGAAGCCATTTCCTAGCTTCATTTCTCACCCAAAAACCTACTCTTGAAACTCACAACCAATACCAACCAATTCAACCACTCCAATTGAACAAATCCATCATTCATCACAGCCTACCACTTTATGCATACAAGGTTTCAAACTCACCTTAACTTAGGCATTCACAACATTGGGTCACATGAACTTAGCATAACACATTTGGATATATATATATACCATAATAGTTTACTAAATCATATCCAAAATGAACCACTACTAGCCATTCCAATGGCTAGGTTACAAAATGACATTTCAAGCCACTATTGGCCAAGTTTTCCTATGCATGCCACTACACCAAAATGATTTCACTAAATATACCCAAAATGCTAGTTGATAGAGTGACAATGCTCTATGATCTTCCAACCTTCATGAGCTTCTGAGCACTATAAAGTAGGGGGAAAATAAAAGGAGTAAGCATTACATGCTTAGTAAGTTCATATAACAGAAACTAAACTTACCAATCTTGTTTATTAAAATCTAGGCATATAATGTTATGTTTCCATCCATTTGGCTAAATGGCCGAATCACATGTGTTTCATCAAACAGGTTAGTCACCAACTATTCATATAAATCAATTAACATAGATGAGCTCATCAAGCAATGTTTTTTCAAGTCATTATCATTTTATCTCAAGATTTTCGAGCCAAGTCAAGAGTTATATGTCCATTGAATTATTAAAATTCTGATGAAGGCTCACGTAGTACACTCGAGGTGTAGGACTCATTAATCCATCAATTCTTATCGAGGGTACCCCTTATGGTACTTTAACCAAGTAACACACTCACGAGCCACATGCCGTATAACAAAATTACCAGTCCAGGCTAAATCCTTTATATACCGTATGCTCACAAGAACTTAATTAGGGTTACCAGTCCAGGATATACCCTAATCATAACGTGTGCTCGAGATGTATTATATCAGGATTACCTGTCTGGGCTAAATCCTTTTTATAACAAGGTCACTGGGATTACTCGTCTAAGCTAAATCCCGTCAACAACAAATGCAGGACCTTATTAGTTTCGAGAAAGCATATACATTCATCATAATTCAATATTCAATCAGGACTTAACCCCTTTTTCATCATTTCAAGTAAGTATCAAATTTTCATCATAGCATACAAATAAGCACATCAACATAAATCACATTACATACAAACACAACATTCAATTAACATAATTACATGTCCGATTAAGTTACACGAACTTACCTCGACACTTGTTCGCGTAATAATCTACTAATTCGAAATCTTTTCCTTTCCTCGATATAACCTCGAATTTGTATTTTTTGGATCTATATAAATGAATTTAATCATAAATTTCATACATTTCATATTTAAACGGACTTAATTTACGTCCTAGCTAAAATTACCATTTCGCCCCTAACTTTTCCAAAAATTCCATTTTCGTCCCTAGGCCCGGAAAATGAAACTTGTACAAATTACTCTCTATTCCAATCCTAACCAAAACCCCATTACAAATTTTCCAGCACATGTTTACATAAAATTTCAAAATTTTTCCTTCAATTTCACAAGTTTACATTTTAGTCCCTAAATCAAGTTTTCATAAAAAATCACCTTGCAAAAGTTGTTTCTCTATCAATAATCTTTCATTTTCTACAATAAATTTCTAATTTTCAGCATAATACACCCATGACCCATTTTCATACCTTGATAACTTTTCAAATTAATCCCTCACATAGAGTGATTAAGCTATCCCGATTTTAAAAATACCAAAATTACTAAAAACGGGACAAGAAAACTTACCCAATTAGGCCTTGAAAGCTTCTTTTCTCTCTCCTAAGGTTTCCATGTGTTTTTAGATTGGAGATGATGAAAATAAGATGATATAATTTTTTTTCAGCTTTTAATTAATTAAGTATTTTGGTATTTCCAATTTAATCCCTTGTCTTTTTCTATAATTCCATTGATGAGTCACCATAAAAATCTACATACTTTTATTAATGGTCTAATTACCATATAAGGACCTTAAGTTTTGAATTCCATAGCTATTTGATCCTCATAGCTACTAGAATTCAACTTTCGCATTTTATGTGATCTAGTCCTTTTCGTAATTAGGCACTAAATCGATAAAATTTTCAGATAAAAATTTTCACACGTCGTTTCTATCATATTACGGGACATATGGTAAAATAAAAATAAAATATGTTTTGGATCAGATTTGCGGTCCCGAAACCACTATTTCGATTTCATTAAGAAATAGGTTGTTACAATTCTCCCCTCTTTAGGGATTTTCGTACCCGAAAATCTTACCAGTAAAAAGATTCAACTGTTGCTTTCTCATTGTATCCTCTGATTCCCAGGTAGCCTCCTCAATACCATGCCTTTGCAAAAGAACTTTTACCAAAGCTACCTTTTTATTTCTTAACTATTTTGTTTCCTGAGCTAAGATTTTGATTGGTTCCTCACCATATGTCATATTAGGCTGGATCTCTACCTCTGTTGGAGAGATAACATGTGAAGGATCAGATCGATACAGCCGTAACATAGACACATGAAAAACATTTTGAATCTGTTCAAGCTCTGGTGGTAAAACTAATCGATATGCAACCGGTCCAATTCTTTCTATAATCTCATATGGTCCAATGAACCGTGGACTTAATTTTACTTTACGACCAAACTGGAGTACTTTCTTCCAAGGCGACACTTTCAAGAATACCTTGTCACCAACTTGAAATTCTAATTCTTTTCTTTTCAAATCAGTATAAGACTTTTGTCGATTAGAGGCTGCTTTAAGGCTGTCTCGAATTACCTTCACATTTTCTTCGGTCTCTCGGACCAAGTCAACTATGTGTAACTTTTTCTCATAGATTTCTGTCCAGTATAATGGATTTCTACATTTGCGACCGCACAAGGTTTCATACGGTGCCACTTTAATTGTAACATCCTAAAATAGGGCCTAGTCAGAATAGTGGTTTTGAAACCATAAATCCAATGTCAAAATATTTATTTTATGATTATTACAGGGTCTATAATATGAAATTACACATGTGTTAAAGTTTCATGAAGAAATTCTAAGTATAAGGTGTCCAATTGGAAATTAAGGACCAAATTGAATAAATTGCAAAACTTGGGTTCTAGAAGCAATTTGTATGGAATTTCTTTGGAATATTAATTAGAGGTCCTTAAAGAGTAATTTGCCCAATTTCTAAATTTTTGGACAAAAGTGGGCATGCATAAGGAAAGGCATTTTGGTCATTTGCTAATAATCTTAATAAAAAGGGAAACAAAAAGCTAAAATTAGCCATCTTCTTCCCCATAGCTGTCGAAAATTCTAGGGTTCCATAAGCTAGGGTTTTCAACATTTCAAGCTCAAAGACCCCGAGAAACCAATTTCAGAGGTTGACCGTAGAAAACGAAAGGTTTCGAAATAACCAAAATACAAATCCGATGAGATGAGGCTAACATAAAATGAGCTATGCCAAGGCTGCTTAAGAGTATAATTAGGCCATGTAAGATATCATAGAAGTCTCTAAGTGTGTATGGATGATAGAGGGTGACCAAAGGCTTGGGAAAATAGACCTAAAAAGGTCCACACGGGTAGACGCACGGGCATGTGCCTAGGCTGTATGTGACACACGGTCAACCCTATGGGCGTGTTGCCTGGCCGTGTGTCCCCTACACTAAAATTTTTTGGTTAGTTTGCATGGTAGTAAACACACGAGTAGAGACACCACCATGTGTCTCAACCGTGTAGAGGACATGGCCTAGTACACGAGCGTGTGCCTTGGCCGTGTGCCCCAAAATGAATGATAACATAATAAACAGAATGTCCGGGTTCATAGACACGGGCGAGGACACAAGCGTGTTGAGGTCGTGTGAAGGACATGAGCCAGGGACACGGGCATGTGCTTGGCCATGTGAAAACCCCTGTAGGTTCGAAATGAAAAATAAATACAATTAATTCTACATGGGTAAGGGACACAGGGATGTTCTTCAGCACACGGGCGTGTGCTTTGCCTTTATACGGGCATGTGAGGCATAACCCTAGAAATTTTTATTGAAATTCTCTATAGTTCTTGGTTTTGTCCCGGACTGCTTTTAATGTATGTTTTGGGCCTCGTAGGCCAATAATAGAGACACTGTGATGTTTTTTGATTGGTTTTAAATTTGAATGGAATTTTATAACCCGTATCTTCCGAAAGTGTCCAAGTATGTGTTTGGTAATTCCTTGTACCTTATCCCGGTGTCGGGTACAAGTATGGGATTTTACATTTAGTGTTATGAAAGCTACGGTTTAGTCAATTCTTGGACTAACGTAGCATGTTTTAAGTATAGTTATACATGCCATTATACAAGTTATGATAGTGTGACATCTCCTAACCATTTTTAATTGCATTTGAATATAGTAAATGTCTTCCAATCAAACTCAAGATGAATTCGAGGGAGCCGAGAGCCATGCTCCAGCTTTCGTACAGCGAGCTATTTCTCGTAGTAGTAGAAGACCTATGTCTGAAGGCTGGAAAGAGGCAAGAGCTACCTTCTTCGAGATGATGAATGAATGGTTTGAGGATTATTTGAGAAACTGCCCCAATATACCACGACCTCCTCCGTCCCCTACTCGAAATGAGGGAGAGGTACCACAAGGTATGGCACCCGCGAGAATTGGTAAAGCCCCAATGAATAAACTTAGAAAATATGGGGCTGAAGAGTTTAGGGCTAAGGTTGAGGATGATGCTGAACGAGCTGAGTTCTAGCTCGAGAACACTACGCGAGTTTTAGACGAATTGTCATATACACGCGAGGAGTGCTTGAAATGTGTTGTATCTCTTCTAAAAGATACTGCATGCCATTGGTGTAAGACTATATCTCGGTGGCACCAAGAGAGAACATTACATGGGAATTTTTCCAAGCTGAGTTTAGGAAAAAGTATACAAGTTAAAGGTTCTTAGACTCAAAGCGAAAGGAGTTCTTGGAAATCAAACAAAGAAATAAGATTGTGTCAGAATATGAAAAAGAGTTTGTAAGGTTATGTCAGTATGCAATGGAGTCGGTCCAATCAGAGATAGAAATGTGTAAGTACTTCGAGGAAGGCTTGAATGAGGAAATTAAATTACTGATCGGGATCCTTGAGATGCGAGAATTTGTCGCATTAGCTGATCGGGCCAAGAAGGCTGAAGTGCTCAATAATGAAAGGAAACAAGCAAAGAGAGAAGCTCAAGTTTTGAGCAAGAGATCCAGGGCAGGACGCATTCTCTCCCCATAAAGAAATCGAGAAGTCACCAAGACCGCTCCACTTCATCAGTAGGATATTTAGGTTGAGCAAGGAGCTCCAAGTGACATAACCCGAAGTCTTCTTCCCCTGTGGTAACTAGTGTGGGAAGTGTGGATGATCAAAAGCTGAGGTGTAAAAGCTGCAACAAATTTCACTTCGAAGAGTGCCGAATGAAGAGTGGTGCGTGTTATAAATGTGGGTCTCTCGACCACTTCCTTAGAAACTGCCTGGAGCGAGCTAATAAAGAGGTGGAATTAATCCCAAAGCTGAATGCTCCTATTTCTTGAGGTAGACCTCTGAGATACCCCAAAAATGCAAGTGGCAGTTGAAGTGTTGCTAAGGATGCTCCTGCAAAGTCAGAGGCTCGAGTCCTGGTAAGAACTTATTCTATACACGCTAGAAAGGAAGCCTCAGCTCCTGATTTCATTATGGGTACATTTTCTCTTCATAATGTTCATGTTATTGCCTTGATTGATCCGAGATCGACCTATTCATAAATTTGCAAGAAATTGGTGTCTAGCATAAATATGCCCGTAAAACCTACAGAATTTGTGATTAAGGTGTTGAACCCTCTAGGCAAGTCTATTTTAGTCGATAAAGTTTGTAAGAATTGTCCTTTGACAATTCAAGGTCATTGTTTTCCGGCTAACCTTATGCTTTTGCCTTTCGATGAATTTGATGTAATACTTGGCATGGATTGGTTAGCTGTACATGATGTAATCGTAAATTGTGGTAGCAAGTATATTGAATTGAAATGCTCAGATGGTGAGATTCTCCAGATTGATTCAAGTGAGTTGGATACTCTGCCGGTTGTGATTACTTCAATGATGGCTTAAAAGTATATGAGAAAAGGATATGAAGCCTACCTAGCTTTCGTGTTGAATACTAAAGAATCTGAGCTGAAGTTGGAATCGGTACCGGTAGTATGCAAGTATCCAAATGTGTTTTTGGAAGAGTTGTCTGAATTACCTCTTGTTAGAGAGGTAGAGTTTGGTATCGAGCTAACGCCTGGAATGGCGCCTATTTCTATTGCCCCATATAGAATGGCACCAACTGAGTTGAAAGAGTTAAAAGCACAATTGCAAGAGTTGACGGATAAGGGCTTCGCAAGACCGAGCTTTTCGACTTGGGGTGCTCCCGTACTTTTTGTAAAGAAGAAAGATGGTTTGATGAGATTATGTATAGATTACCGCCAGGTCAACAAGGTAACTATTAAGAATAAGTATCTGTTACCTCGGATTGACGACTTGTTTGATCAATTAAGGGGAGCCACCGTGTTTTCAAAGATTGATATGAGATTCGGCTACTACCAGTTACGAGTTAAAGAGTCTGACGTGCCTAAGATAGCCTTTAGGATGAGGTATGGTCACTACGAGTTCCTTGTCATGCCTTTTGGACTAGCAAACACTACAGCTGTATTTATGGATTTAATGAATCGTGTTTTCCGACCATACCTAGACAAGTTTGTTGTGGTATTCATAGATGATATTTTGATCTATTCCTAAAATGAGTCTGATCACGTCGAACACTTGAGGATTGTTTTACAAACCTTGTGGGAGAAGCAACTATATGTTAAGTTTGGCAAAAGTGATTTTTGGCTTAGAGAGGTCAAATTCCTCGGTCACATTGTGTCGGGTGATGGCATCCGAGTTGAACCAAGTAAGATTTCTGCTATTGTCGTGTGAAAGCCACCTAAGAACGTAATTGAGGTTAGAAGCTTTCTGGGCTTAGCTGGTTACTACCGACGCTTTGTGAAAGGATTTTCTATGATTGCAACTCCCTTAACGAAGTTGCTGAAAAAAGATATTAAGTTTAAGTAGTCGAGAAAATGTCAACAGAGTTTTGAAAAATTGAAGACATTACTGACAGAAGCTCCAGTTTTAGTGCAACTCGAGCTTGGAAAGGAATTCGTGGTTTATAGTGACGCGTCCTTAAATGGACTAGATTGTATGCTTATGCAAGAGGGCAAAGTAATAGCATATTCTTCAAGGCAATTAAAGCCACACGAAAGGAATTATCCAACACACGACTTGGAGCTAGTAGCCATTGGGTTTGCCTTGAAAGTTTGGAGACACCATTTGTATGGTGAGGCATGCCGTGTATTCACTGATCACAAGAGTTTGAAGTACTTGATGACTCAAAGGGAATTGAATCTAAGACAATGGAGATGGTTAGAGTTGATCAAAGATTATGAGTTAATAATTAACTATCACCCGAGAAAGGCGAATGTGGTCACCGATGCACTGAATAGAAAATTCTTATTTGCTTTGAGAGCTATGGACACACAGTTGATGTTGTCTAAAGATGGTTCGGTCTTGGCAGAGTTAAGGGCTAGGCCGACATTTCTTCTAGAAATTTGTGATGCCCAGATCAACGATAGTGATCTGCAAGCTAAGAGAACTCAATGCGAGTCAGGCATTGAATTAGATTTTTGGATCAGTCCCGATGTTTGTCTGGTGTTTAGAGACAAGATTTATGTACTAAGAGACGACGAGCTTATTCAGAAAATTTTGCAAGAGGCACATGATAACCTTTTGTCTATTCATCCAGGAAGTACCAAGATGTACAATGATTTGAAGAAAATGTATTGGTAGAATGGCATGAAAAGAGACATCTCTGACTTTGTATTGAAATGCTTGATACGTCAACAAGTCAAAGCTGAACACCAAGTACCTTCAGGTTTGTTACAGCCTGTGATGGTCCCCGAATGGAAGTGTGATAAGATTACTATGGATTTCGTGACAGGATTATCGTTAACCCCGAAAAGGAAAGATGTTGTTTGGGTTATAGTTTATAAACTCACGAAGTCGGCTTACTTCATCCCAGTGTGGACTGATTATTCTCTCGACAGATTGGCTGACTTGTACATATCCGAGATTGTGAGATTACACGGGGTACCATTTTCGATTATCTCAGATAGAGATCCGAGATTCACTTCGAGATTTTGGAAGAAGCTGCAAGAAGCCATGGGTACAAAGTTGAGCTTTAGCAAGGATTTCCACTCGCAGATTGATGGTCAGTCAGAAAGGACGATTCAGATTCTTGAAGACATGTTATGATATTGTGTTCTTGAGTTTCAGGGCAACTGGGAGAAGTACTTACCATTGGTGGAATTCGCCTACAATAACAGTTTTCAGATGAGTCTGAAAATGGCACCTTATGAGGCCTTGTATGGCAGAAAGTGTCGAACTCCCTTGTATTGGACAGAAATCAAAGAAAACCAGATTCATGGAATTGAGCTAATCAAAGAAACTAAATAAAGGGTTAAAGTGATTCGGGATTGCTTGAAAGCGGCATCTGATAGGCAGAAATCTTATGTTAATTTGAAAAAAAAAGATATTGAATTTCAAGTTGGAGATAAAGTGTTCTTGAAAGTGTCTCCATGGAAAAAAGTATTGAGATTTGGTCGGAAACGCAAACTGAGTCCGCGGTTTATTAGACCATATGAGATCACCGAGAGAGTTGGACCATTAGCTTACCATTTAACATTGCCTCCCCAATTGGAAAAGATTCATGATGTGTTCCATGTATCCATGTTGCATAGATATAGATCAAACCCCTCTCATGTGATTTCACTGATGGAAATTGAGATTAGACCGGATATGACTTATGGTGAAGAACCGGTTAAGATTTTGGCTCGACAAATCAAACAGTTGTGGAATAAGGATATAGCCTTGGTGAAGGTTTTATGGCAACGACACAGAGTGCAAGAGGCTACATGGGAACCTGAGGAAACCATGAGAAGTCAATATCCAAACCTGTTTACTGGTAAGACTTTCAAGGACGAAAGTCCTTAAGAGGGGAGAAATGTAACATCATGGAATAGGGCCAAGTCAGAATAGTGGTTTTGAACCACAAATCTGACGTCGAAATATTTATTTTATGATTATTATGGGGTCTAGAATATGAAAGTACGCATGTGTTAAAGTTTCATGAAGAAATTCTAAGTATAAGGTGTCCAATTGGAAATTAAGGACCAAATTGAATAAATTGCAAAACTTGGGTTCTAGAAGCAATTTGTATGGAATTGCTTTGGAATATTAATTAAAGATCCTTAAAGAGTAATTTGCCCAATTTCTAAATTTTTGGACAAAAATAGGCATGCGTAGAGAAATTGGAGAGGTTGGTAAGGAAGGGCATTTTGGTCATTTGCTAATAATCTTAATAAAAAGGGAAAAACAAAGCTTAAATCAGCCATCTTCTTCCCCCATAGCTGCTGAAAATTCTAGGGTTCCATAAGCTAGGGTTTTCAACATTTCAAGCTCAAAGACCCCGAGGAACCAATTTCAGAGGTCGACCGTGGAAAACGAAAGGTTTTGGAATAACATAAATACAAATCCTAAAGGACTACCTGGTAAGTTCGTGTAACTCAAACGTAGACACTTTAAATACATTGAAATTTATATTTCAAGTATGAATTATAATGTTGATATTTATTATGAAATAAATTATGAAACTATTGTGTTGATGAAAAGATGGTAAAATGTCCCGGTTGAATAAAAAGGATATCAGACGGATACACCATTCTTACTTGATACGAGATCCTGCATGTGTTGTAGAAAAGTGTTTAGCCCAGATGGGTAATCCATTGATCTCGGTATAGAAAGGTTCTAGCCTGGACGGGTGTTACTAAAGTAATCTAACATCCTAAAGAATATGTGTGCATTACGGATTTAGCCTGGATGGGTAATCTAATTAGGGTCTGAATTTAGTCTGGACTAGTAATTCAGATTCGAGCTCATTAGAGTATTTGTTATTATAAGGTATTTAGCTTGGACTAGTAATTAGCTTGGACTAGTAATTTTGACATTTACTCTTTGAGATTATAATACGGGGGATTTAGCCTGGACTGGTAATTTTGCCGTAAGATGTGAGGTTCGCGGGAGTGCGTGCTGAAAATGATCACTTGTATGGTTTGAGCGAAAATGGGCTATCCATCAAGATTTTTGAGAAATTAAACGGGATTAAAATGAGAAATGGAAATATTGAGTTGATGAGCTCATCTAGCACTAATGACATGATGTATTGTTATGAGACTAACTTGATGATTGAGTGCAAGTGATAGGGAAACTATTTCATGCTTGTTAGAATTATTGCATAAATGTGGTTGTATGCTAAATATTTCGGTAAGTTTACTTTCCAGTTATCCGGACTTAATAAGCATATAAATGCTTACTCCCTTCTCTTTTCCCTGTCTTAAAGAGCTCGCAGATTTGTGAAGATTGGAAGACGGTTGGAGAAAGTCATCACACTATCAACTTGTCTAGCTTTGGTATATAGAAACTTTCATTTTGTTTAATGGAATGTATAGGGTCTTGCTTATTTTGTTATATGTGTCATTTGGCTAGCCAATGTAATGGCTTAAATGATGTGATTATTCATTTTGTGTATGGCCATGAGATGTGGCTTATATTAATATGGGTTGTAAAGCTATTTATTTATCATGTTTATGCTTGAGTGTTCCATATGATGCGGTATTACGGATGGATGTTTGAAATGGAACTTAATAATTTGAGAGTGGACATAGCCTACCATGGTATATGGTTACAATATGGCCTAAGTGAAAAAGGTAAAATGTGTTATATTAATCCCTAATGTAAAAAGGATAATTTAGCATGCACTAAGCCGATGAGATGAGGCTAACATACAATGAGCTATGCCAAGGCTGTTTAAGAGTATAATTAGGCCATGTAAGATACCATAGAAGTCTCTAAGTGTGTATGGATGATAGAGGGTGACCAAAGGCTTGGGAAAATAGCCCTAAAAAGGTCTACAGGGGTAGATGCACGGGCATGTGCCTAGGTCATGTGTGACACACGGTCAATCCCATGGGCGTGTTGCCTGGTCGTGTGTCCCCTGCACTAAAAATTTTAGGTCAGTTTGCATGGTAGTAAACACACGAGAAGAGACACGGCCATGTGTCTCAACCGTGTGGAGGACACGGCTTAGCACACGGGCGTGTGCCTTGGTCGTGTGCCCCAAAATGAATGGTGATGTCATAAACAGAATGTCTGGGTTCTTGGACACGGGCGTGTTGAGGCCGTGTGAAGGATATGGGCCAGGGACAAAGGCATGTGCTCGGCCATGTGAAAACCCCTGTAGGTTCGAAATGAAACATAAATTCAATTAATTCCACATGGTAAGGGACACAATCGTGTCCCTAAGCACACGGGCGTGTGCTTTGCCTCCACACGGGCGTGAGAGGCATAACCCTAAAAATTTTTATTGAAATTTTCTATAGTTCTTGATTTAGTCCCAGACCACTTTTAATGTATGTTTTGGGCCTCGTAGACCCATAATAGAGACACTATGATGTTGTTTGATTGGTTTTAAATTTGAATGGAATTTTATAACCCGTATCTTCCGAAAGTATCCGAGTATGTGTTTAGTCACGCCTTGTACCTTATCCCGGTCTCAGGTACGGGTATGGGGTGTTACATTAATACTAGACTGATAACTATTATTATAAGCAAATTCAACTAGAGGAAAGTACATTTCCCAGTTACCTTCAAACTCAGGTACACAACATTGAAACATATCTTCTAAGATTTGTATTACCCGTTCAAACTGACCATCTGTTTGGGGATGAAATGCAGTGCTAAAGTGTAGCTGAGTACCTAGAGCTTCTTGCAATTTGCTCCAGAATCGAGAAGTAAACCGAGGATCTCTATCTAAAATAATGGAGACAGGCACTCCATGCAATCTGACTATCTCAGAAACATATAACTTAGCCAATCTATCCAAGGAAAAATCTGTATGTACCGAAATAAAGTGTGCAGACTTAGTCAATTGATCAACAATTACCCAAATGGCATCTTTCTTCTTTGAAGATAGGGGTAGCCCCGATACAAAGTCCATAGTAATTCTTTCCCATTTCCATTCCGGTATCGTAACTAGCTGTAATAGTCCAGAAGGCAATTGATGTTCAACTTTTACTTGCTGACATATAAAGCATTTAGATACTAACTCAGAAATATCTCGTCTCACTCTCGGCCACTAGTACATCTTTTTCAGATCGTTATACATTTTATCACTACCAAGATGAATAGACATGTTGCCATTATGAGCTTCATTCAAGATCTTCTGTACTAGTTAGGAATCTTTTGGTACACATACTCTGCCTCTGAATAACAAACAACTTGTAACACTCCTTACCCGTATTCGACGCTGAAATAGCGCATGAAGCATTACCGGACTTAAACACAAGTAAACATACAATTCCGAGCCATAAATTTTGGTCCAAATTAAAACCATTCACATTCGATCACAATGTCCCTATTACGAGCCTACAAAGCCCAAAACATACTTTGGAGGTTGTCTGGGACTAAACTGAGAACTTTAGAAACTTTTACAACACTTAGAAAAATTTTCCACTAAACAGGGGTCACATGCTCGTGTTGGCAGGCCGTATGGTCACACACGCCCATGTCCCGAACCTGTGTAACTCTTTGTTTGTCGCCTAAGAACAAATTGAAGACACACAGCCAAGTCACATGCCCATGTGCTAGGCCGTTTGGTTGATTTAATAATTATGATTTTTCATAAAATAGGTGTAGACTTCACACGCCCAGGACACACGTCCGTGCCTGAGGCCGTGTCATCCACACGGCTGAGACACACACCCATGTCTGCCCGTGTGCTCAATTCTGAGCATTCTTTTTTGGAAAATTAGGGTGCAGAGGACACACGACCTAAACACATGCCCGTGGGGCAAGTCGTGCGTTGCACACGTTCTAGACACACGCCCGTGTGTCTACCTGTGGGGACAAAAATAAGGCTATTTACCAAGCCATTTTGCCACCCTTTGATGCACACACCTACACAACACAACATAACACCAATTCAAGCATTTACGTACAACCAAATCAGCCACAATCAAGACATCAACACATCACTCACATGCTACCATCTATCATACACAAAAAATTACATACTTATCAGTTCAAAACAAGTAAAATCCCACATCTATGAAAGGCATCATCACATAAATTGCTTATACGAATAGTAGCCAATTTTAAATGTCCTTATACAAAATGAACTTTTCACCAATGTAAGCCAACACATTTGGCCAAATAAATTATGGCACATAACAAAATAACCAAGTCCCCTATACATGCCATAACTCAAAATGTTGTAATCATTGGTACCAAAATAATTGTTGATAGTGTGAGTGGATCTCTAACAGTCTTCGATCCCCGAGCTAGCTTGGCGACACTAAAAAAAAAAGTGAAAGGAAGGGGAGTAAGTTTTAAAGCTTAGTAAGTTCCTATGCAAATAATAAGCATCATACCATACATTTAACATACTATTAGTATAGTGAAAATTGGCATAAATGTTATAAAATCTTAAAGTAATACTTACTCAATCACAACCTTACCAAGGTTTCATCACATATCGAGCTCATTACATATGAGTTATACGTACATACCTGTACCATCTCACAACAAAACCATAGTTTTTCACAACTTTGACATTCACGTTGAACACTCGGAATATTAACGAATACTCGAAAATCTTGCACAAAAGTGCCAAGTATGTAGCCAAAGCTACCTCACATCTCATATTACATATAGACTCGCTCTCAAGCTATTCACGGGCCTGTTCACACAAGCTGTCAAGTATCTACAACTCATACCGGACTACCCAGCCACTGGTAGGACATACGAGACCAGCACCCGGACCACATAGACACATGGGTTCCTAGTGACATGTCACTCGTATCCTATTCTATTCCTAAGGCTCAACTGGGAATTCTCGCTTGTTGAAACTTTGTCTAATACATCCAAGAGTAAATCACAATTCATAAAATATTAGAGCATTTAAAACATAAATACAACAATGCATTATTTACATACGAATTTATCCCGGTACAAAAATAGTGGAATTTTACCTAATCGTCAAACACTTTGTTTTTCCCCCAATCTAGGTCCGAACCTTGTTTTTCTTGATCTATAATAAAAATTTTAACTTCTTTAATACACACATTGTTCAATTCAGTCCAAAAATCATATTATGGAAAAATTACATTTTTGCCCCTAATGCTTCACATTTTTACAATTTAGTCCCTAGGCTTGTAAAATGATTTCATCCAATTTCTTCATTACCCAAGCCTAGCTGAATCTTTATCAAACTTATACCAGCCCACATTTTCCAATTAATCACACTTTTACTACTTATTTTATAACTTTTGCAAATAGGTCCTTTTTTACATTTTTACTGAAAATCACTTAGTAAAAGTCATTTTTCTAATAGCAAACATGCATTTTCTACCAATAGCCATCAAAATACACACATGTCTAACATGGGTCAAACCCTAGACCTTAATCATACCTCAAATTAGTGCTAGAAATAGGTAGATCGAGTTACGATGACTTCAAAAATGTAAAGAGCATTAAAAACGGGATAAGAACGGACTTACAATCGAGCTTGGAAGTGGCCAAACCCTAGCTATGGCTTCCCGTTCTAATTTTAGGCTATGGGAGGAAGAAGATGGACAAATTTTGGCTTTTTATTCATTTAACTACTTAATGACCAAAATGCCCTTTTCTTAAAACATAAAATTTCTCTTACCTCATGTCCCTTTTTGTCCACTAACTTAACAAATGGTCTAATTACCATCTAAGGACCTTCAATTTAAAATTTCATAACAATTAGACACCTCTAGCATATAGAACTCAAGTTCTACACTTTTTGCAATTTAGTCCTTTTAACTAAATTGAGTGCTCAAACGTCAAAATTTGCAAACTAAAATTTCAAAAAATTATTCCATAAAACTGCAGACCATAAAAATATAAGAAAAACAAATTTTTCTGTGTTGGATTTGTGGTCCAAAAACCATTGTTCCGACTAGACCCAAAATCAGGTTGTTATAACTCTCCCCCCTTTATGGATTTTTGTCCCCGAAAATCTTACCAGAAAATAGGTTTGTGTACTATTTTCTCATAGCTTCCTCGGGTTTCCATGTAGCCTCTTCAACCCCATGTCATTGCCATAACACTTTCACTAAGGCTAAACTTTTATTTCTAAACTGTTTAACTTCCCGAGCTTAAATCTTGATCGGTTCCTCACCATAAGTCATATTAGGTCGAATCTCATCTTCTGTCAGAGAAATCACATGTGAGGGACCAGAACAGTGTCGTCGCAACATCGACACATAAAACACATTATGAATCCTTTCCACCTCTGTCTGTAGAGTTAACCGATATGCCAGTGGCCCTATTCTTTCAATAACCTCATACAGCCCAATGAAACGTGGACTTAACTTGCCTTTACAGCCAAATCGCAGAATATTCTTCGACGGAGATACTTTTAGAAATACTTTATTACCAATCTGAAATTCAATCTCTTTTCTTTTCAAATTTGCGTACAACTTTTGTCAATCTGAAGCGACTTTCAAACAATCACGGATTACCTTTACTTTTTCTTCAGTTTCTCTAACCAAATCAACCCATTGAATCTGTCTCTCACTAAGCTTCGTCTAGTACAATAGAGTTTGATACCTGCGACTATACAATGCCTCATACGGTGCCATCTTTATACTCGACTGAAAATTGTTGTTGTAAGCAAATTCAAGCAATGGTAGATATTTCTTCCCACTACCTTCAAATTCTAGAACACAACATCGGAGCATATCTTCAAGTACCTAAATCCTTCTTTCAGATTGACCGTCGGTTTGTAGGTGAAACACGGTACTAAAATTCAACTTCGTGCCCAAGGCCTCTTGTACTTTCTTCCAAAATGTCAAAGTAAACCTTGGATCTCTATCTTAAATAATAGAAATAAGCACTCCGTGCAATCTCACAATCTCAGAAATGTACAATTCAGCTAACTTATCAAGTGAGTAGTCAGATGGTATCTTTCTTTTCTAAAGTCAAAGGCAAACCCGTCACAAAGTCCATCGTAATCCTATCCCATTTTTTCAATCTATCAACAACAACCCAGACGACATCTTTCTTTTCCGAAGTCAAAAGCAAACTCGTCTCGAAGTCTATCGTAATCCTATCCCATTTTCACTCGGGTACCATAATTGGCTAAAGTAAACTCGAAGGCACTTGGTGTTCTGCTTTTACTTGTTAACAAATCAAACATCTCGAAACAAAATCTGAAATATCTCGTTTCCTACTTGACCACCAATACAATTTCTTCAAATCATTATACATTTTTGTACTACCTGGATGAACCGATAAACAGCCATTGTGTGCCTCGTGTAAAATATTCTGAATAAGTTCATCATTTTTTGGTACACATACTCTACCCCGGAACATCAAACAATCATCTGAACTGATCCAAAAGTCTGTATCACTACCCGATTCAAATTAAGCTCTTTTAGCTTGTAATTTACTATCATTTTTCTCATCTTCACAAATTTACTGAAGAAATATCGGTCTGGCTCTCAACTCAGCCAAAATTGAACCATCATTAGACAAAGTCAATCTCGTATTCATAGCTCTCAAGGCAAACAAGAACTTTTTACTCAAACCATTTGCGACTACATTCGCCTTTCCCAGATGATAGTCAATCACTAGCTCATAATCCTTCAATAACTTGAGCCATCTCCGTTGTCGCAAGTTCAAATATTTCTGAGTCATCAGGTATTTTAAACTCTTATGATCAGTAAAGATATGGCATTTCTCACCATACAAATGATGACGCCAAATTTTCAAAGCAAAAACGATGGCGGCTAATTCCAAATCGTGTGTCGGATAATTCCTCTCGTGCGGTTTCAGCTGTCTCATGGCATAAGCTACCACTTAGCCCTCTTACATCAACACGCAACCCAAACCATTCAATAAAGTGTTGCTATAAATTACAAATTCTTTTCCCGATTTAGGTTGTGTAATATCCCGAATTAGGGCCAAATCAGAATGGTGGTTTTGGGACCACAAATCCGAGATAGAAATAATTAATTTCTAATTATTTTTAGTTCTATGATATGATTGCATGATTGTGTGAAAATTTCGTGAAGAAATTCTATGCATAAAGTGTTTAATTTGAAATTAGGGACTAAATTGAATAAGTTGCAAAACTTGCATTCTAGAAGTTTTTAGTATGAAATTGATTTGGAATATTAATTAAGAGGTCTTAAATAGAAATTTAACCAATTTATAAAATTTTGGACAAAAATGGGCTTGTACATGAAAAATTACAAAGAAATGCATTAAGGGCATTTTTGTCATTTGGTAAATAGTCATTAAAAAGGGAAAAATAACACAAAAATAGGCTCATCTTCTTCATTAGGCCAAAATTTCAAGGGTTCTCCATAGCTAGGGTTTGTGCCAAGCTTCCAAGCTCCATAATCAAGAGAAACGATATTCAAGTCGTGATCGAGGGAAAAATAAAGTTTCCAAGGAATAGGCTCGATTTCTAATATTTTGTACTGAGGTAAGTTCATGTGTAAATGTGGTAACATAATTGTTATTTTAAGTAATTTAATGATATTGATATGGTATGATGATGATTATTATGAAATATTATGCTTTGTGGTTATTATTGAGTAAAATTCAAATTATGTATGCTACTTGATAAATATGAATTGCTACCGAGTATCGGTTTTGACATTCCGTGGATGACAGAAAAGATGTGTAATCGAGGAAAAACCCGTTTGAACCTTGGGAATAGATTAGAATACAAGTGACCTGTTACTAGGATATTTGAGTTCCGAACTCATTGAGTTGAGTCCGAGTTCACTTATAGGCGCGAACGCCTGAGCTCGTTGAGTTGAGTCCGAGTTCACTTATGGGCGGGTTACATGGTAGCTTGGCTACATAATTTCCGCAGGCTATTGAGTTTGTCTAGCTGTAGGTCTGGCACTTATGTGCTTGCAATCCGCGTATTCGAATTATATTCCGATGTGTTCAATGGGAGAATCTTAAATGAATAAAGAGAACACCTAAAATGAAGGTGACATGTTCGTAAGTGTGGTGAATGAGAAATTTTGACAGGTATGTGCTTAAACCCTCGGGTTGAAAATTTGGTATGATGAAATCGTGGTAAGATATTAAATGTAAATGTAACATGAATGTCTTGGTGTTGTTTATGCAAATGATGTTTTATGTTGGATTGCGTGATTATGTTACTTGCTATTTGCATGGGAACTTACTAAGCATTTATGCTTACTCCCTCTTTTCCATTCCTTGTAGTTTTGACAAGCCAGTTCAGAAATCGGGATCGGTCAGAGACTCGTTCACACTATCCGAGGACTATTTTGGTATAGTGGCTTCTATACTTTGTGTATGGCATGTATAGCATTATAATCATTTTGTGTATATAATCTTATGATTTGGCTATTGAGTGGCAAGGAAATGCTTGGTAAATATTATCCATTGGAATGGCTAGTGAAAGATCATATTTGGTGTTATGTATGCTTAATGTGCTATCTAATCCATAGAACTTCATGAAAAGGTGAAATTTGTTATAAAATAGTATCATATAGCAGCAATGATGTAAGTTTGAAAAATCACTAAAAATAGTAGAAATAGAATTAATTGGTGAGTAAAATATGAATTTGAAGCGTATTATGTCTATTTTCATATGGAAGAAACAAAATAGGTAAATGAGTTGTATTTTATGAGATATTTGGGTTTTAGTGGAATAGGGTTAGAGTGATTTCTAAATCCCCTGTTCTGACTTTAAAAATTCATTAAAAATTGTAAAAACATAATTATGAGTCATACTTTATATGTACAGATTCTTTATTGAGTTTAATTTTAATAGCAACAAACGTCATAGTTATCTAAATTCTTTACAGAGAGTAAAGTGATTCGAAGTGAACAGAGGTTAGAGCAGTCGAACATTGAAACAGGGGAAACTTTAACTAATAAACTGTACTAATTGGCTCAACCGAAAATTCTAGAAAAAAAATTAGTAAATAGATATATGAGTATAGTTTTAGGGAAATTTTACGTAATTGAATTTTGAGTTTTGTAACTTGAGATACGAATTTTTTAGCGACTGTGATGCAGATAAGCTAATTTTTTTACGAAAGTTGAAATAAATTATTTGAAATTATTTAAGTGATAGTTTAAGTCTATTAACGCCTCGTGCTCGATTTCGGCGATGGTATCGGGTAAGGGGGTGTTACATTTGGTGGTATCAGAGCTACGATTTAGTCGATTCTCGGACTAACGTGGCGTATGTACGGTTTTTGCTATACATGCCGTATATATATTGTGATAGAGTGTCGACTCTTGACCTTTAAAATGATTTTTTTATTATAGTAAACGTATCCCGATCCAGCTATGGTTGATGATGTAGAGAGCAATGCGCCAGCTCCTATTGAAGGGGCAGTGTCGACTGAAAGTCAACCTCTTACTGTTGATCAAGGAAGAGGAGAAGGGGCTCGGGAAGCCTTTCTCCAGATGATGAATGCATGGTACACCGAGTTCGTTCGTACGAACTCGAATGCTCAACCCCCCCACCTCCCCCGATTCCTCAACCTGTACCTTCGATGCCTCAATGTATGGATTTGATGAAATTTCATAGAACTCCAGCTGACAGAATTCACAAGCAAGGAGCTGAAGAGTTCAGGATAAATGTTGATGATGATGCCGAGAAAGCAGAATTTTGGCTTGAGAATTCTATTCGGGTATTTGATGAATTGTCTTGTACACTTGAAGAGTGCTTGAAATGTGCTATATCCTTGTTGAGATATTCAGCTTATTATTGGTGGAAGACATTGATTTCAGTGGCACCGAAAGAGAAAGTGACTTGGGAGTTCTTTCAAGAAGAATTTCGGAAGAAATACATTAGTGAAAGATTTGTTGATTAGAAGCATAAAGAATTTCTCGAGTTGAAACAAGGAAACATAACAGTTACTGAGTACGAAAAGGAGTTCGTTCGATTGAGTAAGTATGCTAGAGAATATATTCCTTCAGAGGCTAAAATGTGTAGACGATTTGATGAAGGACTCAATGAAGATATCAAAGTATTTGTGGGAATTCTTGAGTTGAAAGAGTTCGTACTAATTAAAGAAAAGAGAAAGGCAGAGGCTGAGACTAGAAATTTGAAGAAAAGACCGATGAGCAATGCATTCCTACCGTAATCTAGAAAATTTAGAGATATGTATTCTCGTTCTCATGTTTCGGCCGAACATTCGTATGGAAATCGTAAGAAGCAAAATGTGGGTTTTAAATCTTAGACTACTACTATGGCTAGTATGGGAAATTCAAGATTTGTTAGACTCGAGTGCCAACGATGTGGTAGAAGACACCTTGATCCATGTAGAACTAACGAATGTTACCAATGTGGTTCTCCAGATCATTTTATTAGAGACTGTCCCGAGAGAATTGAGAAAGAAAAATTTCAGAGTGCAAAATCTAGTGGTGTAGATTCGAGAGGAAGATCTTCGAAAAATGCTGGGAATGAGGTACGCAGCAAAAATGTAGTTAGAGATTCAGCATTTAAATCTGAAGCTAGAGCTCCGGCTAGAGCTTATGCCATAAGGGCGCATGAAGATGCTTCATCTTCCGATGTGATTACTGATATTTTCTCTCTTTATGGTGTTAATGTTATTGCTTTGATTGACCCTGGTTCTACTCATATACATGTGTGCATGAAATTGGTGTCTAAAATGAGTATACCTTTTGAGTCTACGAAATTTATGATTACAGTGTCAAATCCGTTAGGCAAATGTGTTATAGTTGATAAAGTATACAAGAAATGTCCTTTGATGATTAGAGGTCATTATTTTCCGGTCGACTTGATGTTGTTGCCGTTTGACGAATTTGATGTTATTTTGGGTGTGGATTGGTTGACATTGCATGATGCTATATTAAATTGTAAACAAAAGGTTATTGAATTAAAATGTGAAAATGGTAAAATTCTGCGGGTTGAATCGATTTAATCAGAGGCATTGCCTAGTGTGATTTCTTCGATGTCGGCTCAGAGATATTTGAGAAAGAGTTAAGAAGCTTATTTGGCGTATGTGTTGAATACAAAGGAATTTGAGAAGAAAATTGAATCAGTGCCGATTGTATGTGAATTTGTGGATGTATTTCCAGAAGAGTTGTCCGGTTTACCTTCTGTTAGAGAAGTAGAATTTGGTATTGAGTTGATACTGGGAACAACTCCGATCTCGATTGCTCCATATAGAATGGCACCAACAGAGTTAAAAGAATTAAAGTCGCAGTTGGAAGAGTTGACTGACAAAGGCTTTGTGAGACTGAGTTTTTCGCCTTGGGGTGCTCCTGTATTATTTGTGAAAAAAAAAAGATGGTTCTATGAGATTGTGAGTAGACTATCGGCAGCTAAATAAGGTGACAATCAAAAACAAGTATACGTTGCCGAGAATTGACAATTTGTTTGATCAGCTGAAAGGAGCGACATGGTTTTCAAAGATTGATTTGAGGTCTGGATACTAACAGCTGCGGGTAAAAGAGTCAGATGTACCTAAAACTGCTTTTAGAGCAAGGTACGGCCATTATGAATTTTTAGTTATGCCATTCGGTTTGACAAATGCTCCTACTGTGTTTATGGACTTAATGACTCGCATATTTCAGGCATACTTGGACAAGTTTGTTGCGGTATTTATGCTGCTACCTTAATTTATTCAAAAGATGAGACAGAGCATGCTGAGCAATTGAGGACAGTTTTGCAAACTTTGAGAGATAAGCAGTTGTATGCCAAGTTTAGTAAGAGTGAGTTTTGGCTTCGAGAAGTAGGATTTTTACGTCATATTGTTTTAGGTGCTGGTATACGAGTTGATCCCAGTAAAATTTCGGCTATTGTTGATTGGAAACTGCTGAAGAATGTAACTAAGGTTATAAGTTTCTTGGGTCTAGCTAGTTATTATCGACGGTTTGTAAATGAATTTTCTATAATTGCTACTCCTATAACTATATTACTCTAAAAGGATGTTAAATTTGAGTGGACGGAAGAATGTCAACAGAACTTTGAGAAATTGAAATAGTTACTAACTGAAGCACTAGTGTTGGTACAACCCGAGTCAGGTAAAAAATTTGTGGTGTATAGTGATGCTTCTCTAAATGGCTTGGGATGTGTACTTATGCAAGAAGGAAAAGTCGTGGCTTATGCTTCGAGGCAGTTGAAACCTCATGAAAGGAATTATCTGACTCATGATTTGGATCTGGCTGCTATAGTGTTTGCTTTGAAGATTTGGCGACATTATTTGTATGGTGAAAAGTGTCGAGTATATACTGACCACAAAAGTCTCAAGTACTTGATGTCACAAAAAGACTTGAATTTGAGACAACAGAGATGGTTAGAATTATTAAAAGATTATGAGCTTGTAATTGACTACCATCTGGGGAAAACGAATGTGGTTGTCGATGCTTTGAGTAGAAAGTCGTTGTTTTCTTTGAGAGCTATGAATACTCAGTTGACGGTGTCTGACGATGGTTCGATTCTAGCAGAGTTGAGAGAAAGATCGATGTTTTTACAAGAGATTTGTGAAGCTCAGAAAAGTGACAAAGATTTCCAAGCTACGAGGAAGCAATGTGAGGCTGATACAGGATCAGATTTTAGAATCGGTTTTGATGGTTGCTTGATGTTTAAAGATCGAATTTGTGTACTGAAAATGATGAGTTGATTCAAAAGATCTTGCACGAAGCACATAGTGGTTGTTTGTCAATTCACCCGGGCAGTAAAAAAATGCATAATAACTTGAAGAAAATGTATTGGTGGAATGGAATGAAAAGAGATATCTCTGAGTTTGTATCGAAATGCTTAATTCGTCAACAAGTAAAAGTTGAACACTAAGTGCCTTCGGGACTACTTCAGCCTATCATGGTTCCCAAGTGGAAGTGGGATCGAATTACTATGGATTTTGTATCAGGGTTTCTATTAACATTGAGGATGAAAGATGTCATCTGGGTAATAGTCAACAGATTAACTAAATCGACTCATTTTATTCCGGTATATACTAATTATTCTCTTAATAAGTTGGCTGAATTGTATATCAGTGAGATTGTTACACTTCACAAAGTACCTTTGTCGATCATTTCGAATAGAGATCCGAGATTTACATCGTGATTTTGGAAAAAGTTGCAAGAGGCATTAGGTACGAAGTTAAATTTCAGCACTGCCTTCCATCCACAGACTGATGGACAATTAGAGAGAGTAATTCAGATTCTTGAAGACATGCTCAGATGTTGTGTATTGGAATTCCAAGGTAGTTGGGAAAGATACTTACCGTTGGTAGAATTTGCCTACAATAATAGTTATCAGATGAGTTTGAAGATGGCACCTTATGAAGCATTGTATGGTCGTAAGTGTCGTACGCCATTGTATTGGACTGAACTAAAAGAAAATCAGATTTACGGAGTTGATCTAATTAAAGAAACCGAAGAAAAAGTGAAAGTGATTTGAGATTGTTTGAAAGCTGCTTCAGATAGACAGAAATCATATGCAGATTTGAAATGAAAAGAAATTGAGTTTCAAGTTGGCGATAAGGTATTTTTAAAAGTGTCTCCATGGAAGAAAGTTCTTAGATTTGGTCGGAAAGGCAAGTTGAGTACGCGTTTTATCGGACCGTATGAAATAATTGAATGAGTTAGACCGGTAGCATATCGGTTGGCATTACCACCTGAATTAGAGAAGATTCATGATGTGTTCCATGTATCTATGTTACGTCGATATTGTTTGGATCCTTCACATGTAATTTCACTGATGGAAATTGAGCTACAACTGAATATGACTTACAATGAAGAACCGATTAATATTTTAACTCGGGAGGTCAAGCAACTAAGAAATAAAAGTATCACTCTCGTAAAAGTATTATGGCAAAAGCATGGAGTAGAAGAGGCTAGATGGGAACACGAGGAAATTATGAGGAATCAATACCCACACCTGTTTACCAGTAAGATTTTCGGGGACGAAAATCCCTAAAAGGGGGAAAAGTTGTGATATCCCGAATTAGGGCCTAATCGGAATAGTATTTTTGGGACCACAAATCCGAGATAGAAATAATTAATTTATAATTATTTTTAGGTCTATGATATGATTGCATGATTGTGTGAAAATTTGTGAAGAAATTCTATGCATAAAGTGCTTAATTTTAAATTAGGGACTAAATTGAATAAGTTGTAAAACTTGCATTCTAGAAGTTTTTAGTATGAAATTTCTTTAGAATATTAATTAGGAGGTCTTAAATAGCAATTTAACCAATTTCTAAAATTTTGGACAAAAATGGGCTTGTACATGAAAAATTACAAAGAAAGGCATTAAGGGCATTTTTGTCATTTGGTAAATATAGTCATTAAAAAGGGAAAAATAACACAAAAATATGCTCATCTTCTTCATTAGGCCGAAATTTCAAGGGTTCTCCATAGCTAGGATTTGTTTCAAGCTTCCAAGAACCATAATCAAGAGAAACGAGATTCAAGTCGTGATTGAGGGAAAAATAAAGTTTTCGAGGAATAGGCTCGATTTCTAATATTTTGTACCGAGATAAGTTCATGTGTAAATGTGGTAACATAATTGTTGTTTTAAGTTATTTAATGATATTGATATGATATGATGATTATTATTATGAAATATTATGCTTTGTGGTTATTATTGAGTAAAATTCAATTTAAGTATGCTACTTGATAAATATAAATTGCTACCGAGCATCGGTTTCGACATTTCGTGGAAGACGGTAAAGATGTGTAATCGAGGAAAAACCCGTTTGAACCTTGGGAATAGATTAGAAAACAAGTGACATGTCACTAGGATATTTGAGTTCCGAACTCGTTGAGTTAAGTCCGAGTTCACTTATGGATGCGAACGCCCGAGCTCGTTGAGTTGAGTCCGAGTTCAGTTATGGGTGGGTTACATGGTAGCTTGGCTACATAATTTCTGCAGGCTATTGAGTTTGTCTAGCTGCGGGTATGGCACTTCTGTGCATGCAATCCGCATATTCGAATTATATTCTAATGTGTTCAACAGTTGAATCTTAAATGAATAAGGAGAACTCCTAAAACGAAGGTGACATATTGGTAAGTGTGATGAATGAGAAAATTTGACAAGTATGTGCTTAAACCCTCGGGTTAAAAATTTGGTACGATGAAATCGTGGTAAGATATTAAATGTAAATGTAACATGAATGTCTTGGTGTTGTTTATGCAAATGATGTTTTATGTTGGATTGCGTGATTATGTTACTTGCTATTTGCATGTGAACTTACTAAGCATTTATGCTTACTCCATCCTTTCCATTCTTTGTAGTTTTAACAAGCCAGTTCGGAAATCGGGATCAGTCAGAGACTCGTCCACACTATCCGAGGACTATTTTGGTATAGTGGTTCTATACTTTGAGTATGGCATGTATAGCATTATAATCATTTTGTGTATATAATCTTATGATATGGCTATTGAGTGGTAAGGAAATGCTTGGTAAAGATTAGCCATTGGAATGGCTAGTCAAAGATCATATTTGGTGTTATGTATGCTTAATGTGCTATCTAATCTACAGAAATTCATGAAAAGGTGAAATTTGTTATAAAAAAGTATCATACAGCAGCAATGATGTGAGTTTGAAAAATCACTACAAATAGTAGAGATAGAATTAAATGGTGAGAAATATTTAAATTTGTAGCTTATTATGTCCGTTTTCATATGGAAGAAACAAACAGGTAAATGAGTTGTATTTTATGAGATATTTGGGTTTTAGTGGAATAGGGTCAGAGTGATTTCTGAATCCCCTGTTCTGACTTTATAAATTCATTAAAAATTGTAAAAAAATAATTAGGAGTCATAATTTATATGTACAGATTCCTTATTGAGTCTAATCTTAGGAGAAATAAACTTCATAGTCATCTGAATTCTGTAAAGAGAGTAAAGTGATTCGTGGTAAAAAAGGGTCAGAGCAGTCAAACACTGAAACATGGGAAACTTTAACTAATAAACTGTACTAATTGGCCCAACCAAAAATCCTAGAAAAAATTTAGTAAATAGATATATGAGTCTAGTTTTAGGGAAAATTTACGGAATTGAATTTTGAGTTTTATAACTTGAGATATGAATTTGTTAGTGACTGTGATGCAGATGAGCAGATTTTTTTATGAAAGTTGAAATAAATTGTTTGAAATTGTTTAAGTGATATTTTAAGTCTGTTAATGCCTCGTGCTCGATTCCTGCGACGGTCTTGGGTAAGGGGATGTTACAGGTTGTACTAAAATTGGTGCCTCAGTCAATAATGTTTTCAATTTCTCAAAACTTTATTGACATTTTTTGGACCATTCAAATTTAATATCTTTTTGCAACAACTTGGTCATGGGAGTAGCAATCATCGAAAATCCTTTGACAAAACGTCGGTAATAACTGGCTAGGCCCAAAAAGCTTCTAACTTCAGGTACATTCCTTGGCAGTTTCTAATCAACAATTGCTGAAATCTTACCCAGATCAACTCGCATATCGTCACCTAAAACAATATGTCCCAAAAATCTGACTTCTCGGAGCCAAAACTCACTTGTACAAAATTTAGCGAACAACTCTTATCTCTCAAAGTCTGCAATAAAGTTCTCAAGTATTTGGCATGCTCAGACTCGTCTCGAGAATAAATCAAAATGCCATCAATGAACACAACCACAAATTTATCTAAATATGGTCAGAAAATTCGATTCATTAAGTCCATAAAAACAGCAGGTGCATTAGTTAGTCTGAAAGGCA
The DNA here is from genome assembly GCA_025698465.1 of Gossypium longicalyx. Lineage (NCBI taxonomy): Eukaryota > Viridiplantae > Streptophyta > Magnoliopsida > Malvales > Malvaceae > Gossypium > Gossypium longicalyx. The sequence goes on from CM046995.1 coordinate 54,627,176, forward strand.
TAACAAGAAATTCATAGTGCTCATACCTTGTCCTGAAAGTAGTTCTCAGTATATCCGACTCTTTAACTCTTAACTGATAGTAGCTAGACCTCAAGTCAATCTTTGAGAATACCGTTGCTCCTTTTAACTGACCAAATAAGTCATCAATCCTCGGCGAAGAATACTTGTTCTTTATAGTCACCTTGTTGAGCTGTCGGTAATCGATACAAAGCCTCAAAAATATGTCTTTCTTCTTCACAAAGAACATTGGAGCACCTCAGGGAGAAAAACTTAGTCTCGCAAAACCCTTATCTATCAAATCTTGCAACTGAGCTTTCAATTCATTCAATTCAATCAGAGCCATCCTATATAGAGCAATTGTTGTCGGTGTAGTCCCGGGTACTAAATAAATAGCAAACTCCACTTCTCTGACAGGTGGTAACTGTGTTAGCTCTTCTGGAAACACATCCGGATAGTCACAAACTATCAACACTGGTTCAATTTTCAATTTAGACATCTTTGTATTTAACACATAAGTAAGATAAGCTTCACAACCTTTCCTTATATACCTCTGAGCAGACATAGACGAAATCATAATAGGCAAGTCACTTGATTAATCATTTTCAACCTAAAGAACCTCACCATTTTCGCATTTCAATTTAATAGTTTTTTGTCTACAATTTACTATGGCATCATGTAATGTCAACCAGTCCATACCCAAAATAACATCGAATTCATCAAATGGCAACAACATTATGTTGGCTGGAAAACAGTGACCTCGGATCATCAAAGGACAATTCTTACAAACTTTATTTACTAGCACATATTTGCCTAAGGGGTTTGACACTTTAATCACAAATTCAATAGACTCAAAAGGCAAACTCTTACTAGATACCAAATTCACACAAACATAAGAATGAGTCGATCTAAGATCAATCAATGCAATAACATTAGTATCATAAAGAGAAAATGTACTAGTAATCACACCGGGAGATGACGCATCCTCACGAGCAGGAATAGCATACGCTCTAGCAGGTGCCCTGGCCTCAGATCTCACGGCCGTATCTTTCGTCACACCTTTACTGTTAGTTCCATTCTCGGTATTTCTCGGTGGCCTACCTCTATTGGTAGTATTAGTCGGCCTTGCACTCTGAAATTATTCTTACTCAGCCATCTTAGGGCAATCTCAAATAAGATGCTCTTGAGAACCACACTTGAAACAAGCTCGGTCATTCATCCTACTCGCCGAGATGTCTTCTTCCACAATGCTGACATTCAGGTCTGTTAAACCTAACATTACCCATACTTGCCATTAAAGTAGCTTGAGATTTAAAACTCGAATATTGCTTCCCGCGGTCTTGGTGCGAATACCCAGCTGATACAATCGAACAAGAATTCATTTCTCTAGATTTTTTTGACTGAGTTTGAAATGACTTACTTATCAGCCTTTTTCTTGCATCTCTAGCCTCACTCTCGGCTTTTCTTTTCTCTTTGCTTAGTTCTTCGGCTTTGCAAGCTATTTCAACCATTAAAAAAAATTCCTTTAGTTCCAAAATTCCAACTAACAGTCGGATATCCTCATCCAGTCCGTCTTCGAACCTTTTACACATAATAGCCTCGGAGGAAACACACTCTTAGGCGTACTTATTGAGCCTGACAAATTCTCGCTCATATTCTGTCATTGACCTGTTTCAGCTCAAGAAATTATTTACGTTTTTGATCAATGAACTGGTGGCTGATATATTTCTTTCAAAATTTCTCTTAAAAGAACTCCAATGTAACTCTCTCTCGGTACCACAGATACTAGTGTCTTCCACTAGTGATATGTTGTGTCCCTCAATAATGATATGGAACATTTCAAAAATTCTTTAGGTGTACATGATAATTCATCAAATACCCTGCTAGTATTCTCAAGCCAGAAATCAGCTCTCTAGGGGTCATCATCTACATTAGCCCTGAATTCCTCAGCCCCTTGCCTTCAAATTTTATCAACTGGAGGCTTATTCTGTAACCTTTAGGAACTACAGGAATCAGTTGAGGATAAGGAGGGGGTAGAGGATGTTGAGTATTCGGATTTGTTCGAACAATCTCTGAATACCACTCGTTCATCATATGGGGGAAGGCTTCTCTAGGCCATCCTCCTTGACTAACCGTGGGAGGTCTATTTTCAGATGATGTTGCCCCTTGAGCAGGAGCCAGCGCATTCTTTCTACATCATCACCTACTGCCTGGTCAGGATCAATTTACAATATAAAAACACAGTTTAAAATTGTCAAGAGCCATCACACTATCACAGTTCATATATGGCATGTATAGCTAGACTCTTACACACGCTATGTTAGTTTAAGAATCAAAAAAACCATAGCTCTGATACCACTAAATGTAACACCCCTTACCCGTATTTGACGTCGAAATAGGGTACGAAGCATTACCTGACTTAAACACAAGCAAACATACAATTCCGAGCCATAAACTTTTGTCTAAATTAATACCATTCACATTCAATCACAATGTCCCTATTACGAGCCTATGAGGCCCAAAACATACTTTGGAAGCAGTCCAGGACTAAACCGAGAACTTTAGAAAATTTTACAACACTTAAAAAAATTTTCCACTAAACAGGGGTCACACGCCTGTGTGGATAGGGGACACGCCCGTGTGCGCAAGCCGTGTGCTCATACACGCCCGTGTCTCGAACTCGTGTAACTCTCTGTTTGTCACCCAAGAACAAATTGAAGACACACGGCCAAGTCACACGCCCGTGTACTAGGCCATGTGATTGATTTAATAATTGTGATTTTTCATAAAATAAGGGCAGACTTCACACGCCAAGGACACACGCCCGTGCCTGAGGGTGTGTCATCTACACGACTTAGACACATGCCCGTGTCTTTGCCCGTGTGCTTAATTCTGAGCATTCTATTTTGCAAAAATTAGGGTGCAGAGGACACACGGCCTAAACACATGTCTGTGGGGCAAGCCGTGCATCGCCCCTGGCCTAGACACACGCCCATGTGTCTACTCATATGGACAAAAATAAGGCATTTACCAAGCCATTTTGCCACCCTTTGATGCACACACCTACACAACACAACATAGCACCAATTCAAACATTTACATACAACCAAATCAGCCACAATCACGACATCAACACATCATTCACATACTACCATCTATCATACACAAACATCACATACTCATCAACTCAAATCTTGCAAGTTTCCACATTCATGAAAGACATCATCATATAAATTGCTTATACAAGCTATTTATGGGTCTGCTTACATAAGCTGTCAGTCAAGACATAGCTACCCAGTGTTGCCCACACAAGCTGATAGGTATCCGCAACTCATTCCAGACTATCCAACCACTGGTAGGATGTACAAGATCAGCACCCGAGTCACATAGACACATGGATTCCTAGTGACATGTCTATCGTATCCTATTCTATTCCTAAGGCTCAACCGATAATTCTCGCTTATCGAAACTTTGTCGAATACATCCAATAGTAAATCACGGTTCATACAATATTAGATCATTTAAAACATAAATATAACAATGCATTATTTACACACGAACTTGCCTCGGTACAAAAATAGTGGAATTTGACCTAATTGTCAAACACTTTATTTTTCCCCCGATCTAGGTCCGAATCTCGTTTTTCTTGATCTATAATAACAAATTTAACTTATTTAATACACATATTGTTCGATTCAGTCCAAAAATCATATTATGGTAAAATTACATTCTTTCCCCTAATGCTTCACATTTTTACAATTTAGTCCCTAGGCTCGTAAAATGATTTTCATCAAATTTCTTCATTTCCCAAGCCTAGCCAAATCTTTATCAAACTTATACCAGCCCAAATTTTCCAATTAATCACACTTTACTACTTATTTTATAACTTTTGCAAATAGGTCCTTTTTGACATTTTTACCAAAAATCACTTAGCAAAAGTCATTTTTCTAACAACAAACATGCATTTTCTACCAATAGCCATCAAAATACACACATGTCTAACATAGGTCAGACACTAGACCTTAATCATACCTCAAATTAGTGCTAGAAATGGTAGATCGAGTTACAACGACTTCAAAAATATAAATAGCATTAAAAATAAGGCAAGAACGAACTTACAATCGAGCTTGGAAGTGGCCAAACCTAACTATGGCTTCCCCTTATAATTTTTGGCTATGAGAGGAAAAATATGGACAAATGTTGGGTTTATTTTGGCTTTTTATTCATTTAATTACTTAATGATCAAAATGCCCTTTTTTTGAAACATAAAATTTCTCTTACCTCATGTCCATTTTTTGTCCACTAACTTAACAAATGGTCTGATTACCATCTAAGGACCTTCAATTTAAAATTTCATAACAATTAGACACCTCTAGCATATAGAACTCAAGTTCTACAGATTTTGCAATTTAGTCCTTTTAACTAAATTGAGTGCTCAAATGTGAAAATTTTTGAACGAAATTTTCACAGAATCATTACAGAAAACTCTAGACCATAAAAATATAAGAAAAACATATTTTTCTACATTGGATTTGTGGTCTCAAAACCACTATTCTGATTAGACCCAAAATCGGGCTATTTTACAACCATTAGTCTCAATCTGAAATTCTGAATCAGGAGTCGATTCACTCTGTACCCGTCTTGCTTGCAACTTGCTATCACTTTTTTATGCTTCAGAAATTTGGTGTAAAAAAATTAGAGTAGCTTTTAACTCAGGTATGATGGAACCATCATCAGACAACGACAATCGAGTGTTCATTGCTCGAAGAGCATATAAGGATTTTCTTCTCAAAGCATCTGCCACTACATTGGCTTTCCCCGAATGGTAGTCAATAACAAGATCATAATCTTTTAGCAATTCAAGCCATCTGCGCTGTCTCAAACTCAAATCTTTCTGTGACATCAAATATTTCAGAATTTTATGATCAGTGTATATGAGACATTTTTCACCAAACAAGTAATGCCACCATATTTTCATTGCAAACACTATGGCCGCCAATTCAAGATCATGTGTCAGGTAATTCTTTTCATGTGCCTTTAGCTGTCTTGAAGCATAGGCTACTACCTTACCATCTTGCATCAAAACATAGCCTAAACCATTTAATGACACATCACAGTAAACTGTAAATTCCTTATCTGATTCAGGCTAGACTAACACAGGTGCTTTTGTTGATAAAGCCTTTAATCTGTCAAAGCTTTATTGACATTTATCAGTCCATTCAAAATTTACATCTTTCTGTAGCAAACGAGTCATCGGAGAAGGTATCAGTGAAATTTTTTTTACAGATCTTCGATAATAACCGGCTAGTCCCAGAAAACTTCAAACTTCAGAGGCATTCTTTGGTGGTTTCCAAATTACAGCGGTTAAAATTTTATTCGGGTCTACTCAGACACCTTCAACGGGTACTACATGCCCAAGGAAACTAACTTCTCATAGCAAAAATTCACATTTACTAAATTTGGCGTACAATTGTTTCTCTCGTAGGGTTTGCAACACTATTCTCAAATGTTCAGCATGTTCACTTTCATCTCAAGAGTAAACCAAAATATCATCTATAAATACCACCACAAACCTATCCAAATAGGGGCATTTTTCACATTCTGCTCATCAAATCCATAAACATAGCAGGTCCATTTGTCAAGCCAAATGGCATCACAAGAAACTCATAGTGTCCATATCTGGTTTTAAGAGCTGTCTTTGGTACATCTGATTCCTTTACCCATAGTTGATAATAACCAAAATAGAGATCAGTCTTCAAAAATACAATAGCACACTTTAACTGGTCAAACAAGTAATCGATCTGAGGTAATAGATACCTGTTCTTTAATGTAACTTTATTGAGTTGTCTGTAATCAATACATAGCCTCAATGATCCATCCTTCTTCTTTACAAATAAAATCGGCGCACCCCAAGGTGAGTAACTAGGTCGAGCAAAACCTTTATCTATCAATTCTTATAACTATATTTTCAACTCTTTTAACTCGATAAGAGCCATTCTGTAAGGTGTTATGGATAATAGTGTCATTTCCGAAACAAGGTCTATAAAGAATTCTACTTCTCTATCCGGTGGTAAACCAGGCAATTATTTTGGGAATACATTAAGGAATTCACATACTACCGACACTGACTGAATCTTTTACTCATATACTTTAGTATCCATCACATATGCAAGATAAGCATCATACCCCTTTCTGACATATTTCTGTGCTGATATTGATGAAATCACATTAGGTAATCTATCCAGTTTATCATATTCAACATGAAGCAATTCACCATTCTAACTCTTCAATACAATATATTTCTGCTTATAGTTTACCACTGCATCATATCGGGTTAACCAATCCATTCCCAAAATCATATCAAATTTATCAAATGGCAATATCGAGTCAGCCGAAAAATAAAATCCTTTTACCACCAACAGACAGTTCTTACAAACTTTGTCCACCATAACACACTGGCCCAGGGGGTTTGAAACTTAACCACAAATTCAGTGAATTCAACAGATAAAATTTAACAGACAATAGGTTCTTGCATAAATATGAATGTGTGCAACCAGGGTCAATCAATGCAGTAATATCACTATCAAGTAGAGAAAATGTACCAGTAATGACGTCTAGCGTAGAGGCATCTTCTCTAGCACGAATAGAATATGTCCTTGCAGGTACTCGTGCCTCAGATCTAATTGTCATATCCTTGGTAGTACCTCGACCACCACTAGCATTACCGGAATAATGGGGTGGTCTGGCTCTTGCAACAGGATTGCTCAGCTTTGGAGCTGGTTCTATCTCCTTTTCAACTCTTTCGAGACAATCCCTGAGAAAATGGTCAAGTTAACCACATCTGAAACAAGCTCCACTTCTAGACCGACATTCCCCATTATGAAACTTGTTGCGATGTTTATATTTTAGTTTGGGATTACCGACACTACCCACACTAGTCACATATAGAGTTGAAGACCTCGGGTTAGATCATTGAGAGCCCCGTTTTCTTCTAGAGTATCCCGTAGAAGTGGTCACATGATCATAATACTTCTTTAATTTTTGAGAAGCAAATGATTATGACTTAGTCATAGCTCTTTTTCTAGAAATTCGAGCCTCTTTTTCGGCTTATTTCTTTTCTTTACTCAATTCCTCAGCTTTGTATGCTCGATCAGCTAATGCCGCAAATTCCTTTATCTCGAGAATCCCAATCAACAGCTTGATATCTTCATTCAGGCCTTCTTCAAAATGTTTACACATTTCAGCATTAGTTAAAACCCATTCCTTGGCATACTTACTCAGTCGAACAAATTCTCATTCATATTCAAATACAGTCATGCTTCCCTGCTTGAGTTTCAAAAATTCTTTCTTTTTTTGATCCATTGAACCTCTGAATAACATATTTCTTTCTGAATTCAGTCTGGAAGAATTCTCATGTAATATTCTCTCTCGGTACAACTAAAGTTATGGTATTCAACCAATGGTAAGCCCTATCTTTCAATAAGGACATTACACGTTTCAAGCACTCGGTAAGTGTACAGGACAGTTCATCAAAAACCCGGATAGTGTTTTCAAGCCAGAACTCGGCCCTTTCCGGATCATCATCTACAGTAGCCCTAAATTCTTCTGCCTCATGTTTGTGAATTTTATCTATCGAAGGCTTACCAATTCTAATAGGTTCAGCACCCTGTGGTACCTTAGAAATCGATTGAGGAGCAAGTGGGGGAGGTAGTTGTACAGCGGGGTTTGTTCTCAAGTATTCTATAAACCATTCATTCATCATTTAAAAGAATGCTTGTTTTGCCTTCTGACTTCGGCCCTCAGACACGGGCCTTTCACTACTAGACGCAAAAATGACTCTTTAAACTGAAGCTGCAGCATTGCTCTCAGCTTCCTCGGATTCAGCTCTAGCTCGGTTGGTTGACATTACTATATGAAAAACACATTTGAAATGATCAGGAGTCATCACACTATCACAATTTATATAATGGCATGTATAGCTAAACTCGTGTCTGCTACGTCAAATCTGAGAATCGGCTAAACTATAGCTCTGATACCACTAAATGTAACAGCCCTAACCCGTACCCGTTACCAAAATAGGGTTTTAGAGTATTACCAAAACATTCAAAATATTTTTCAATTAATCCATGCAAGTCACTATTCATTAACCGAGATTATTCATAACATCCCTTAATTGGACCCTCGAGGTTCATGACGAGCATTAGAATTGAATCGGGACTTAATCGGGACCTCTAAGAATTTTTCGCACAATTACAAAATTTTTTTAGGGTGCAGGGCTCACACGCCTGTGTGGTCCAAGGGACACGCCCATGTTACCTTGGGACACGCCCATGTTAGAGGCTATGTTCAACCCCATGTAACTCCGACTTACACACACGGCCATGCCACATACCCGTGTTAGAGGCCGTGTGGTTAATTAATTTAATTCGAATTAGGTGCAGATTTCATATGGCCATGGCACTCGCTCGTGTTCTAGGCCGTATGGCACACACGACTGAGACATACGCCCGTGTCTCTACTGGTGTGCTCAATTTTGAGCATTTTGTTTTTCAAAATTAGGGTGCAGAGGACACACGGCCTAAGACATGCCCGTGTTACTAAGCCGTGTGTAATAGATGGTTTAGACACACTCCCGTGTGTCTGCCCGTGTGGACAAAATGAAGTCATTTCCTAGCTTCATTTCTCACCCAAAAACTGCACTTGAAACTTACAACCAATACCAACCAATTCAAGCATTCTAATTGAACAAATCCATCATTCATCAAGGTATACCACTTCATGCATACATGGTTTCAAACTCACCTTAACTTAACTTAGGCATTCACAACATTGGGTTACATTAACTGAGCATAACACATGTGGATATATATACCATAATAGTTTACTAAATCATATCCCAAATGAACCACTACTAGCCATTCCAATGACTAGGTTACAAAATGATATTTCAAGTCACTATTGGCTAAGTTTCCTTATACATGCCATTACACCAAAATGATTTCACTAAATATACCCAAAATGCTTGTTGATAGTGTGACGATGCTCTACGATCTTCCAACCTTCACGAGCTTCCGAGCACTATAAAACAGGGGGAAAATAAAAGGAGTAAGCGTTACATGCTTAGTAAGTTCGTATAACAGAAACTAAACTTACCAATCTTGTTTGTTAAAATCTAGGCATACTATGTTATGTTTCCATCCATTTGGCTAAATGGTCTACTCATATACGTTTCATCAAATAGGTTAGTCACCAACTATTCATATAAATCAAGTAACATAAATGAGCTCATCAAGTAAGGTTCTTTCAAGTCATTATCATTTTATCTCAAGATTTTCAAGCCAAGTCAAGAGTTATATGTCCATTGAATTATTGAAATTCTGATGAAGGCTCAAGTAGTACACTCGAGGTGTACGATTTATTAATCTGTCAATTCTTATTGAGGGTACCCCTTAGGGTACTTTAACAAAGGAACACACTCACGAGCCACATGTCATATAACAAGATTACCAGTCCAGGCTAAATCCTTTATATAGCGTATGCTCATAAGAGCTTAATTAGGGTCACCAATCCAGGCTATACCCTAATCATAACGTGTGCTAGAGAGGTATTATATCGGGATTACCTGTCTGGGCTAAATTATTTTTATAACAAGGTAATTGGGATTACTCGTCTGAGCAAAATCCCATCCACAACAAATCCAGGACCTTATTAGTTTAGGGAAAGCATATACATTCCTTGGAATTCAATATTCAATCGGGACTTAGCCCATTTTTCATCATTTCAAGCATGTATCAATTTTTCATCATAGCACACAAATAAGCACATCAACATAAATCACATTACATGCAAACACAACATTCAATTAACATAATTACATACCCGATTAAGTTACACGAACTTACCTCGACACTTGTTCGCTTAATAATCTACTAATCTGAAATCTTTTCCTTTCCTCAATCTAACCTCGAATTTGTGTTTTTTGGATCTATATAAGTGAATTTAATCATCAGTTTCATATATTTCATACTTAAATGGACTCAATTTATGTCTTAGGTAAAATTACCATTTTGGCCTTAACTTTTCCAAAAATACCATTTTCATCCCTAGGCCTGAAAAATGAAACTTGTACAAATTACTCCCTATTCCAAGCTTAACCAAAACCCCATTAAAAACTTTCTAGCACATGTTTACATAAAATTTTAAAATTTTTCCTTCAATTATACAAGTTTACATTTTAGTCCCAAAATCAAGTTTTCATCAAAAATCACATTGCAAAAGTTGTTTATCTATCAATAATCTTTGATTTTCTACCATAAATTTATAATTTCCAGCATAATAAATCCATGACCTATTTTCATACCTTGATAACTTTTCAAATTAATCCCTCAAATAGAGAGATTAAGCTATCCAGGTTTCAAAAATACCTAAATTACTAAAAACGGGACAAGGAAACTTACCCAATTAGGCCTTGAAAGCTTCTTTTCTCTCTCCTATGGTTTCCATGTGTTTTTAGGTTGAATATGATGAAAATAATATGATATAATTTTTTTCAACTTTTAATTAATTAAGTATTTTGGTATTTCCAATTTAGTCCCTTGTCTTTTTCTATAATTCCAAAGATGAGTCACCATAAAAATCTACATACTTTTATTAATGGTCTAATTACCATATAAGGACCTTAAGTTTTGAATTCCATAGCTATTTGATCCTCATAGCTACTAGAGTTCAACTTTCGCATTTTATGTGATTTAGTCCTTCTCGTAATTAGGCACTAAATCAATAAAATTTTCATATCAAAATTTTCGCTAATCATTTCTATCATATTATGGGCCATATGGTAAAATAAAAATAAAATATATTTTGGATTGAATTTGTGGTCCCGAAACGATTGTTCCGATTTCACTGAAAAATGAGTTGTTACGATGTGCTCCCACTTCGAATGTCCACACGGCCTATGACATGGGCGTGACTGGTGGCCGTGTGAGACACACGGCCTATGACAAAATTGATAATGAGAAAGTGGTGTTTCAGCACCAAGAACCACCTTAACCATGCGCATTTAAGGTAAAATTGAGCTTAGACTCTAAAAAAGCGTTTCTCGAGAGGCAACCCGAGTGTTTAAATTTTGTTAATTATTTTAACCTCATTGAATATTAATTAAAATTTTAATTAAATTAAATAAATAGAAAAAAGTTTTGAACCACACGTCTTGGACACACAGCCGTGTGCACGAAGAGGTAATCAAAAAAGTTACACAGTTTGAAGACATGGCCATGTAGGTCACACGGCCTGGAAACACAGATGTGCCTTGGGCAGTGTGAGTCCTAGGACTTAATTTTTCCAATTTTGATGGTTACACGGCTTAAGACGATCCATACGCCCTAGCAAAAAGGCCATGTGTGTAAGAGCTCATTTTCAGTGAAATTGGAATAGTGGTTTCAGGACCACAAATCTGAGCCAGAAAGAAAATTTATTTTAATATTATTGTATGGTCCGTATTATGACAGGAATGTTATATGAAAATTCTGATAAGAAAATTGTACCGATTATGTGTTTAATAATAGAAAGGACCAAATTGTATGAAATGCAAAAGTTGAGTTCTAGTGGCTAAAAGGATCAATTAGCTATGGAATTCAAAATAATAGGTCCTTATATGGTAATTAGATAGTTAAAGAAAAGCTAGTAGATATTTTTGGTGATTCATCCATGGAAAATTAGAAAAAGGCAATGACTAAACTGGAAACTAAAATAATTAAAAGATGTCAAATGAATTATAAAGAAATAATATCATTTTATATCATCTTCTTCCCCAAAAATATACATGGAAACCCTAGAAATGAGAAAGAAAGTTTTCTTGGCTTAATTGGGTAAGTATTCTTGTCCCCGTATTTAGTAATTTTTATATTTTTGAGATCAGAATAGCATAATTTATCTATTTTGGGGATTAAATTGTAAAGATATCAAAGTGTAAAATTTTTCTAGAGATGAATATTCTAAAAATTTGGAATTTTTGGTAGAAAATGAAAGGTTGTTCATAGATAAACAACTTTTACGAAGAGAATTTTTATGAAATAATGATTTAGGGACTAAATTGAAAAGTCGTAAAACCCATGGAAAAATTCTAAATTTTGTGAAATACAAGTGCTGTAAATGTTATATGAAAATTTCAGTTAGGCTTGGATTAAGGACTAAATTGCATGAATTTCATTTTCCGAGACTAGAGACGAAATTGGAATTTATGAAAAGTATAGGGACAAAATGATAATTTTGCCTAGTGTATAAATTGAATCCAATTGAATATGAATTGTATTAAAGTGATGATTAAATTCATTTATGTAGATCTGGAAATACCAAATACAGAATTTGGTCAAGGAAAACAAAAAGTGTCGGATTAGTAGATTTTCTTATACAAACGAATATCAAGGTAAGTTCGTGTAACTTATTTATGTATGTTAATATGTTTGAATTCAATGTTGTATTTGGGTGAATTATATAAATGTTTAAAGTATGAAATAAATCACATGCTCAATATTGCTTGATAAATGTAAAATTCCGCTTGAATAATGAAATGCGATGGATATATGATTTCTCATATTGAATGTGGTCCTGCATATGTTGCGAACAGAATATAGCTCAGACAAGCAATCCTGTTATATAGTTCCTGCGAGCATCTTGATTGGTAGAGATTTTTCATGTGTTGCACACTACCGCAGCTCTTTGTGAGCGTCTTGCTACATGATTCGATCGGTTGTGATCCAGCATATATTGCGGACACAAACGCAGCTCTATATGAGCATCCTGATATAGGCTTTTATGAGCTCCCTGACATCGCTTGCTTAAACTCCCTGTTACCTTATTTAGTGCTTCCTGATAATAACACTTCAGAGTTACCTAATAAGCTCTATGAGCTCCCTAATTAAAACTCTTATGAGTTTCCTGTTTAGCCCGGATTAGTGTCCTATTACAGGGCTCATCTAAGTATCCTATTATGTGGCTCGAGTGTGTGCTCCATGATTAAGTGCCCTAATAGGTACCCCTAATTATGAGTTGACGGTTTACAGTTTTGTACACCTTGTGTGTACTACCTGAGAATCCATCGATATTTCAATAATTCAACGGATAAAACTCCTGACTTGAGAAATTATGACATTAAAAGAATTATGTCTCGAATGCTTTTGAAAGTTTCTAGCATGATGAGCTCATCCATGCTTATTTGATGTACATGTGAATTATGTGAATAACTTGCTTATTTGAGTGTATGTGATTAGGAAAATTTGCTAAATTGTTGGGAAGCATGTTATTCTATGCTTATTTTAAATGAATATGATTGGTAAGTTTAATTCTTGTTGTACGAACTTACTAAGTATTAAATGCTTACTAGGTTTTATTTTCTCTGTTTTATAGTTCTCAGAAGCTCGCAAAGGTTGGAAATTAGTCAGAGCATCATCACACTATCTATTAGCTCGTCTTGGTATAAATAGTAAACTTATTTTGGTATAATGGCATGTATAGGCTAACTTTGCAAATGTTGGTATGTAAATGGTTGTTTTTAATCTAGCCATTGGAATGACTAGTAATAGATTGATTTGGTATATTTATAAGGTATATCATGGTAATTACATATGTGATTAGTATGGTTTGATTGAATTATGTTAAACATATATGTCTATAAAAGGTAAAATTGTAAACATGATTTCATATGATGATATATCATGTTAGATGTTAGAATTGGTTGGTATTGTAACACCTCTTACTGTATTTGACGCTGGGACAGGGTTCGAGGCGTTACCAGACTTAAACATTCACAAACATGGGAAATCTGGGCCACAAAATTTCATCCAAATTAAAACTTTTCAAATACATGTATATCATCCCTTATACGGACCTTCGAGGCCTAAAACATACATCGGGGTGGTTCGGGACTAAACTGAGAACTTTCAATAAACTTTGGACAACTTAATAAATTTCTTGCTTTGGAGAGTCACACGCTCATATGGGTTGGGCCGTGTGGTCACGCACGCCCATGTGGCTTGGGACACACCTGTGTCCTCAGCTCGTGTAACTCTCTGTTTATGACGTCAGCAAAACAATTTGAACCACACGGCTAAGCTACACATCCATGTGCTAGGCCATGTCCTCCACACGGCTAAGACACGCGGTCGTGTCTCTGCTCGTGTGGCTAGCACCTAGGTCATTTTTTAAGCCCTTGGTTGCCTTTAGATTTACATACACTTAAACACTCCTTAAGCACATATTATAGTATCAATTTAAGGATTAATCATCCTTCATTTAGACACAAACATAACAATTCATGTACATTGGGCTTGTCGTTTTGATGACCACTTTTACCTATTATCCATGATCTTTTAACATTTACTTATTAAGAAAACATTCATAATCAATCATTATCAACTTGAATACCAAATTATGCATTTATTCTAGTGCCATGACCACTTCAAATGGTCCTGAGGCAATCACCATTTATATATGTCACAACATTACTCCTTCCTGTTAAACAAGCATGATCACTTCAACACATCATAAGACATCAACATATGGCATGGATAAATAGAATTACAAACCATGACCAATATGAGCCAATACATTTGGTTACATTATATACACATATCATGATAACTAGGTCCCTATACGTGCCACTCACTTGAGAACACTTAACGTATAGGTCAATACTCTAAAGGCCATAGCTCAATACTGTGATGCTGCCTCCGACGATCTCCAACCCTGAGCCGACCTGGAAACACTAAAGAAATGGAGTAGAGGGAGTAGGCTTAAATTTTAGTAAGTCCATATGAAAATAATAAGCAAATTATCAACATGATTCCATGGTAATATAACTATAATTATACTTTTACTTATATTTTGGTCATGTTATTTTCTTGAGTCATAGTCTCTAAATTATTTATATATGGAGCTACGAAACTCCAAATTTAGATCTACTAAATTTCCCTAAAACTAGACTTACATATCTTCTTACCATAAAATTTAAGAATTTTTGGATTAGCCAGTAAGTAAAGTTTATTCTTTAAATTCACCCCTATTTTGCTGTTTGACAACTTTGACCTTTCTTCACTAAAATTTATTTATCTCATAGTACGGGACCCGGATGATGCTATCGTCTATTTCCATTGAAAATAAACTCATTAAGGATTTAGTCATATAAATTCTAACCCATAATAATCTTTGTAAAAGTTTTAGTGATTTTCCAAAGTTGAGACAGGGGAGCCCAAATGCACTCTAACTCTGTCTCACAAAAGTCCAAATATCTCATAACATGAAATTTTTTTGCTTACATCGTTTTGTCCATGTGAAACTATATTCAATAAGCTTTAATCTCATAGCTTATTCAGTCCCTAATTAAATTTTCACAATTTTTGGTGGATTTTTGAAATCACACAACTGCTGATGTCCAAAACGATTTTAGTGCAATATCATGATTACTATCATATGATGGCATAATAACATAATCACCAAGATTATTCATCATTCAATCATTCTAGCTCATCAATCAAATATTCATATACATATACATGAATATACCTTTTCTTCATATATCATCCTGTAACAAAGCATTACTCATGAGTATAACATACGTACTTGTACCTATCTGTAGCATATCGAATAACTTTACCTTCATTACCATGCCCATCTCAGGACTTTCATCGCATCATTCATTATAATACCCATTGAACACTTGGAATACTATTGGATACATGGAAACTTGCACATAAGTGCCACATAAACATACGTAGCCAAAGCTACCTCATAACATGTAGACATCCATAGTGAACTCGGACCAACTCAATGAGCTCGGACGTTACATGCATCGCATCCATAATGAACTCAGACCAACTCAACGAGCTCGGGTGCCCGCATCCATAATGAAATCAGACCAACTCAATGAGCTTGGATGCCTCACATATATTACGAACTTGGACCAACTCAACAAGTTCAAATTTCTTACGAACTCAGACTAACTCAACGAGCTCGGATCTCTTATTACCTAGTGACATATCACTTGTACCCTAAACTATTCCTAAGGTTCAAACAGAATTTTCTACACTTGCACATAATCCTTATCGCACTTGCTTGTCATGTCGTGAACAACGACCATAATATCATTCATGCTTACCAATTCACCATTCTCATATTCATGAAATAAACATGGCATTGCTTATAATAACATTTAGACATTTATCACATAATACAATTATCATATCAACTATATAAATATTCATCACATAATGTTAACACATGAATTTAAGTTCAAGCATAAACAATGATATTATTGCATTATTATTGACATATGAACTTACCTCGAATACGAGCATGTCTATTTATTCTAATTTAGTCCATAATCTCATTCATTTCAAATCTATACCCGAATCTCATTTTCCTTGATCTATAATATCACATTTAGCTTACTAATTAGTCACATTATTCATATGGGTCAAAAAATCATATTTTTACAAATTTGCATTTTGACCCCTAAACTTTCACATATTTAAACTTTGGTCCCTAGGCTTGTGAAATGATTTTCATTCAGTTTCCATGCATTTTAAGCCTAGCCGAATTATTTTCATAACTATAGCAGCCCACATTTCTCTTTCATTTCACACATTTGCTACCCATTTTACAACTTTTACATTTTAGACCTTTTTAGGTGTTTTCATGAAAAATCACTTACTAAAAGATGTTTATCATGCATCAAACATTCATATTCCTCCATAAAAAATTAAAATACTAACATGTCATGCATGGGTCAATTTTTAATAAGAACCTAGCTCAAAATATGGGTAGAAATGAGTAGATCATGTCATGAGGATATTAAAAATACAAATAACATTAAAAACGGGGCTTGAGAGCACTTACTATTAAGCTTGGAAATGACAAAAACCCTAGCCATGGAGTCTCCAAGCATATTCGGCCGTGAGGAAGAAGGATGAGCAAATTTTTGCTTTGTTTTGTCTTTTTAATTCATTTAATTACTAAATGACTAAAATACCCTTAATGCCTTTCTTTGAAAATTTACCTAACCATGTCCATTTTTGTCCAAAATTTTAGAACTTGGTCAAATTACTCTTTAAGGACCTCTAATTGATAATTCAATTCAATTTCATGCTTGAAGCTTCTAGAAGTCAAGTTTTACAATTTATTCAATTTAGTCCTTAAAGTCCAATCGAGCACCTTAGACATAAAATTTCTTTATGAAATTTTTACACAAACATATAAACACATCATAGGCCTTATAATAATCATAAAATAATTATTTCTAATTCATATTTGTGGTCTTGAAACCACTGTTCCGACTAGGCCCTAATTCGGGATGTTACAGGTATATGTTTACAAGTATTGGTATAGGTTGTTGGAAAATTTGGGTAAGAAATAAAGCTAGGAAATGGCTTTATTTAGTCCACACGGGCATGTGTCTTGACCATGTGTGACACACGGCCTGGCACATGGGCATGTGGATTGGCCGTGTGTCCTCTACATCTTAAAATTAAGAAATAGAATGCTCAGAATTCGGCACACAGGCAGAGACACGGGTGTGTGTCTCAACTGTGTGTGATAGACGGCCTAGAACATGGGAGTGTGGCAGGCCATGTGGTATAAGTTAGAGAGTTACACGAGTAAGGACACGGGTTGAGACACGGCCATGTGCCTCACATCGAATGCCCACACATCCTAAGACATGGGCATGTCACTTGGCCATGTGAGCTACACGGACTACTCACACGGGCATGTGACACCTATGTATAAGAAAAATTTTAAAATTTATTGGAAATTTTTTTGAGTCCTGACTTGTTTCTAATGCTTAAATTGGGGCTCGAGGGTGTATCTAAGGGACGATACGATTAGGTTCAGATATGAATAATAAATCTCTTGAATTACCTGTAATTGTTCTGTAAACTCCAGTAATACTCTATAATCCTGCTCCGATGATAGATACGGGTTAGGGGTGTTATATTTATTGGTATTAGAGCTTTGGTATAGTCGATTCTTAGACTAGCAAGTATGAGTTTAGCTATACATGGCATTAAATAATTTTTTTATAGTGTGATATCTTTTAACCATTATTAAATGTGTTCTTCATATAGTAATGTCATTTAACCAAGCTAGAGCTGAATTTTTGAAAGCTGAGAGCACTGCTCAAGCTTTCGTTTAACGAGTTGTATCTAGTAGTAGAAGGCCTGTATTAGAGGCCCGAGGTGAGGAGGCAAAAGAAGCCTTCTTTTAAATGATGAACGAGTGGTTCACTGAATATTTGAGAACAAATCCTGCTGTACAACAACCTCCCCCACCTGCTCCTCAATCGGCTCCAGAAATGCCATAGGGTGCTGAGCATGTTAGAATCAGTAAGCCTCTAGTGGATAAAATATGTAAGTATGGGACAGAGGAATTTAAGGCTACTGCAGATGAAGATCCAGAAAGGGCTGAGTTTTGGTTGGAAAATACCATCAAGGTTTTTGATGAATTATCATGTACACCAGCTGAGTGCTTGAAATGTGTAGTATCTTTACTGAAAGACACAGCCTACCATTGGTGGAACACCATAACTTCTATTGTACCGAGAGAAAATGTTACTTGGGAATTCTTCCAGACAAAATTTAGAAAGAAGTACATTATTTAGAGATTTCTGGATCAAAAAAAGAAAGAATTTCTAGAGCTTAAATAGGGAAAGATGACTGTATCTGAATACGAGCAGGAATTTGTTCGGTTAAGCAAGTATGCCAGAGAATGGGTTTCGACTAAGGATGATATGTGTAAACATTTTGAAGAGGGCTCAAATGAAGATATTAAGCTATTGATTGAAATTCTTGAACTAAGAAAATTTGTGGTATTGGTTGGTCGAGCACACAAAGCCGAGGAATTAAGTAAAGAAAATAAGCAAGTAGAGAAAGAAGCCCAGATTTCTGGTAAAAGATTTATGAGCAAGCCACAATCATCTGCTTTAAAGAAATCAAAGAATTACCATGTTCATTTTACCACATTTGTGGGATATTATGGAAAAGAGCGGAGCTCTCAACATTCTAACCCGAGATCTTTGTCTCCATCTATAACAAGTGTAAGAAGTGTTGGTAACCCCAAATTGAGGTGTAAACACAGTAATAAATTTCATTTTGGGGAATGTCATTTGAGAACTGGAGCATGTTATAGATTTGGTTCTCTTGATCATTTTCTTAAAGATTGTACGAAAAAAATTAAAAAAGATACTGATCAGACTTTGAGGCCAAGCAACCCTAGTTTGAGAGGTAGACCACCCCGATACCTTGGAAATGTTAGTGGTAGTTAAAGTGCTACAAAAGATTCAATAATTAAATTTGAGGCACAAGCACCGGCGATGACATATGCTATATGTATAAGAGAGGATACCTCTGTACCAGGCGTCATTACTGGTACATTTTCTCTTCTTGATACTAATATTACTGCTTTGATTGATCTTGGTTCTATACGTTCATACATATGCACAAATTTAGTGTTTGTTAAAAATTTACCCGTTGAATTCACTGAATTTGTGGTTAAATTTTCTAACCCCCTGGGCCGGTATGTTATGGTGGATAAAATTTGTAGAAATTATCCATTCATGATAAGGGGTTATTGCTTTTTGGCCGATCTAATATTGTTGCCCTTTGATGAATTTGATGTGATTTTGGGAATGGATTGGCTAACCCAGGATGATGGAGTAGTGAATTGTAAACAGAAATACATTGTGTTAAAATGTTAGAATGGTGAGTTGCTTCACATTGAATTTGATAAACTAGATGGGTTATCTACTGTGATTTCAGTAATATCAGCATAGAAATATGTTAGAAAGGGTTATGATGCTTATCTTGCATATATGTTGGATACTAAAGTATCTAAGTTGAAGATTCAGTCAGTGCTGATTGTTTGTGAATTTCCTAATGTATTTCTGGAGGAATTACCTGGTTTACCACAGATTAGAGAAGTGGAGTTCTCTATAGATCTTGTTCCGGAGACAACACCGATATCCATAGCACCTTACAGAATGGCTTCTACTGAATTGAAAGAGTTGAAAGCACAGTTGCAAGAATTGATTGATAGAGTCTTTGCTCGATCCAGTTTCTTACCTTGGGATACACTGGTTTTGTTTGTAAAGAAGAAAGATGGATTATTGAGACTGTGAGAAAGATGGATCATTGAGACTGCGTATTGATTATAGGCAACTTAACAAAGTCACAACAAAGAATAAGTATCCACTGGCTCGTATTGATTACTTGTTTGACCAATTGAAAGGTGCCACTAAATTTTCGAAGATTGATCTTTGTTCTGGTTATTATCAACTATGTATAAAAGATTCAGATGTGCCAAGGACAGCTTCTAGAACCAGGTATGAGCACTATGAGTTTCTCGTAATGTCGTTTGGCTTGACAAATGCACTTGCAGTATTCATGGATTTGATGAACAGAATTTTCAGACCATATCTAGATAGGTTTGTGATGGTATTTATTAATGATATCTTGGTATATTCTCGAGACAAAAATGAACATGATGATCATCTGAGAATTCTGTTGCAAACTCTACGTGAGAAACAATTATATGCCAAATTCAATAAATGTGAATTTTGGCTGCGGGAAGTTGGTTTTCTCAGAAATATAGTATCTGCAGAAGGTATCTGGGTGGATCCAAATAAAATTTCAGCTATTGTTAATTGGAAACCATAGAAGAATTTGTCCGAAGTTAGAAATTTTCTCGAACTAGCTGGATATTATTGAAGGTTTGTTAAAAGGTTCTCAATGATAGCTTCTACGATGACTCGATTGTTGCAGAAAGATGTAAAATTCGAGCGATCTGATAAATGTTAGTAGAATTTTGACAAATTGAAAGCTTTGTTGACTGAAGCACCTGTGTTAGTTCAGCCTGAATCAGGTAAGGAATTTATAATTTATAGTGATGCATCGTTAAATGGTTTGGGATGTGTATTGATGCAAGAAGGTAAAGTAATAGCCTATGCTTCAAGACAACTAAAACCACATGAGAAGAACTACCCGATACATGATCTTGAATTGGCAGTTATTGTGTTTGCATTGAAAATTTGGTGGCATTATCTGTTTGGTGAAACATGTCACATCTTTACTGATCATAAAAGTTTGAAGTATCTGATGTCGCAGAAAGATCTAAACTTGAGATAGCGCAGGTGGCTTGAATTGTTGAAAGATTATGATATTGTTATTGATTATCATATGGGAAAAGCTAATGTGGTTATTGATGCCTTAAGTAGAAAGTCTTTATTTTTCTTACAAGCAATGAATACTCGGTTGTCATTGTTAGATAATGGTTCAATTATAGCTAAGTTAAAAGCTAAACCGACATTTCTGCAATAGATCGGTGAAACCCAGAGAAATAATGATACATTATAGGCTAAACAGGTACAGTGTGAGTTGAATCCTGATTCAGAATTTCAGATTGGATCTGATGGTTGTTTATTATTCAGAGGTAGGATATGTGTACCAAAGAACTCGAAACTGGATTAGAAGATTCTATACGAAACTCATAATGGTACCATGTCTATTTATCCTGGTAGTAACAAAATGTACAATGATTTGAAAAAGATGTACTAGTGGTCGGGAATCAAACGAGATATTTCTAAATTTGTATCTAAATGTTTGATATGTTAGCAAGTAAAAGTTGAACATCAGGTTCCTTCGGGATTATTACAGCCAATTATGATACCAGAATGGAAATAGGAAAGAATTACTATGGATTTTGTATCAGGATTACCCCTATCTTCAAAGAAGAAAGATGCCATTTGGGCAATCATTGACCGGCTAACAAAGTCTACACACTTTATTCCGGTACGTATGGAATTTTCTTTGGATAGATTGACTGAATTATATATTTCTGAGATTGTCAGATTGCATGGAGTGTCGGTCTCCATTATTTCAAACAGAGATCCTTGATTTACATCCAAATTTTGGAATATGCTGCAAGAAGCTTTAGGTACATAGTTACATTTTAGCACTGTATTCCATCCTCAGACTGATGGACAATCCGAACATGTTATACAGATTTTGGAAGATATGTTTTTGTGTTGTATTCTAGAATTTGAGGGTAACTGGGAAAAGTATCTACTTGTAGTCGAATTTGCCTATAATAACAGTTATCAATCCAGCATTAAAATGGCACCATATACGGCTCTGTATGGTCGTAAATGTAGAACTCCATTGTATTGGATAGAGCTTAGTGAAAAAAAGATACATGGAGTTGACTTAGTCCGTGAAATTGAAGAAAATGTAAAAGTAATTCAAGATAGTTTGAAAGTAGCATTTGATTGTCAAAAGTCTTATGTCGACCTTAAATGAAATGGGATAGAATTTTAGGTTGGTGACAAAGTATTCTTGAGAGTATCACCCTGGAAGAAAGTTCTCTGGTTTGGCCGAAAAGGAAAATTGAAAGAATCGGACTTATTGCATATCGGCTAGCATTACCAGCAGAACTTGACAGAATTCATAACGTTTTTCATGTGTCTATGTTGCGATGGTATAGGTCGGATCCTTCACATATTATTTCTCCAACATAAGTTGAGATTCAGCCTGACATGACTTACAGTGAGAAACCAATTAAAATTTTGGCATGTGAGACAAAAGAGTTAAGAAACAAAAAGGTGGCTTTAGTAAAAGTTATCTGGGAACGACATGGTATAGAAGAGGCTACCAAGGAATTGGAGGATACTATGAGAAAGCAATATCCAAACCTCTCTACTGGTAAGACTTTCGAGGATGAAAATTTTTAAAGGGGGAGAGTTGTAACAGCCCACTTTCAGTGAAATCGGAACAGTGGTTTAGGGACCACAAATCTAAGCTAGAAAGAAAATTTATTTTAATATTATTGCATGGTCTGTATTATGATAGAAATGTTATATGAAAATTTTGATAAGAAAATTTTATCGGTTATGTGTTTAATTATGGAAAGGACTAAATTGCATAAAATGTAAAATTTGAGTTCTAGTAGCTAAAAGGATCAATTAGCTATGGAATTCAAAATAAGAGGTCCTTATATGGTAATTAGACCATTAAATAAAAGTTAGTAGATATTTTTGGTGATTCATCCATGGAAAATTAGAAAAAGGTAAGGACTAAATTGGAAGCTAAAATAATTAAAAGATGATAAATGAATTAAAAAGAAATAATATCATTTTATATGACCTTCTTTCCCAAAATATACATGAAAGCCCTAGGAAAGAGAAAACAAGCTTTCTTGGCTTAATTGGGTAAGTATTCTTGTCCCATTTTTAGTAATTTTTATATTTTTGAGATCGAAATAGATTAATTTATCTATTTTAGGGATTAAATTGTAAAGATATCAAAGTATAGAAAATTTTCCATGGATGAATATGTTGAAAATTTGAAATTTATGGTAGAAAATGAAAGGTTGTTCATAGATAAACAACTTTTACAAAGATAATTTTTATGAAATCATGATTTAGGGACTAAATTGAAAAGTGGTAAAACCCATGAAAAAATTTTAAATTTTATGAAATATAAGTGCTGTAAATGTTATATGAAAATTTCGGTTAGGCATGAAATAAGAACTAAATTGCATGAATTTCACTTTCCGAGCCTAGGGATAAAATTGGAATTTATGAAAAGTATAGGGACAAAATGGTAATTTTGCCTAGAGTATAAATTGAGTCCAATTGAATATGAGTTGTATTAAATTGATGACTAAATTCATTTATATAGATCTGGAAAGACCAAATGCGGAATTGGATCGAGGAAAACAAAAAGTGTCGAATTAGTAGATTTTCTTATACAAACGAGTATCAAGGTAAGTTAGTGTAACTTATTTATGTATGTTAATATGTTCGAATTCAATGTTGTATTTGGGTGAATTATATAAATGTTTAAAGTATGAAATAAATCACATGCTCGATATTTCTTGATAAATGTAAAATTCCATTTAAATAATGAACTCGATGGATATATGATTTCCCGTATTGAATGTGGTCCTGCATATGTTGCGGACAAAATATAGCTTGGACGAGCAATCCTGATATAGATCTATCGAGCATCCTGTTATATAGTTCCTGTGAGCATCCTAATTGGTAGTGATTTTGCATGTGTTGCACACTACTGCAGCTTTTTATGAGCGTCCTGCTACTTGATTCGATCGGTTGTGATCCAGCATATATTGCGGACACAAACGAAACTCTACATGAGCATCTTGATATAGGCTCATATGAGCTCCCTGACATGGCTCGCTTGAACTCCCTATTACCTTATCCGATGCTTCATGATAATAACTCTTCGGAATTACCTGATAAGCTCTATGAGTTCCCTGATTAAAACTCATATGAGTTTCCTGTTTAGCCCGCAAAAATGACCTGTTACATGGCTCATCTGAGTATCCTGATATGTGGCTTGAGAGTGTGCTCCATGATTAAGTGCCCTAATGGGTACCCTTGATTATGCATTGACGATTTACAATTTTGTACACCTTGTATGTACTACCTGAGAATCCATCGATATTTTAATAATTCAATGAAGAAAACTCCTGACATGAGAAATTATGAGATTAAAAGAATTATGTCTCGAATGCTTTTGAAAGTTTATAGCATGATGAGCTCATCCATGCTTATTTGATGTACATGTGAATTATGTGACTAAATTTCTTATTTGAGTATATGTGATTAGACAAATTTGCTAAATTGTTGGGAAGCATGTTATTATATGCTTATTTTAAACAAATATGATTGGTAAGTTTAATTCTTGTTATACGAACTTACTAAGCATTAAATGCATACTAGGTTTTCTTTTCTCTATTTTATAGTGCTCGGAAGCATACAAAGGTTGGAGATCGATTGGAGAATGATTACACTGCCTATTAGCTCGTCTTGGTATAAATAGTAAACTCATTTTGGTATAATGGCACGTATAGGCTAACTTTGCCAATGTTGGTATGTAAATGGTTGTTTATAATCTAGCCATTGGAATGGCTAGTAATGGATTGATTTGGTATATTTATAAGGTATATCATGTTAATTACATATATGTGATTAGTATGGTTTGATTGAGTTATGTTAAACATATATGTTTATAAAAGATAAGATTGTAAACATGATTTCATAAGATGATATATCATGTTAGATGTTAGAATTGGCTTGGTTATAATGTTTGAATTGGCTGGTATATGTTTTAAAGTATTGGTATAGGTTGTTGGCAAATTTGGGTGAGAAATAAAACTAGGAAATGGCTTTATTTTGTCCACACGGGTGTGTGCCTTGACAGTGTGTGACACACGGCCTGGCACATGGGCATGTGGATTGGCCGTGTGTCCCCTACATCTTAAAATTCAGAAACAGAATGCTCAGAATTTGGCACATGGGTAGAGACATGAGCGTGTGTCTCAGCCATGTGTGATACAGACCTAGAACAGGGGCGTGTGTCTTTATTATGTGAAACCTGCACGTAATTTGTGAAAATTAAATTGACCACACGGCCTAGCACACGGGCGTGTGGCAGGTCATGTGGCACAAGTCAGAGAGTTACACGGGTTAGGACACGGGTTGGGACACAACCGTGTGCCTCACATTGAATGCCCACACAATCTAAGATATGGGCATGTCACTTGGCTGTGTGAGCTACACGGCCTACTCACACACATGTCACTTGGCTATGTGAGTTACACAGCCTACTCACATGAGCGTGTGACCCTTGTACATAAGAAAAATTTTAAAATTTTGGCGAAAATTTTTTTGAGTCCCTAATTTAGTCTCGACTTGTTTCTAATTCATAAATTGGACCTCGAGGGTCCATCTAAGGGACGATACGATTATTTTTGAATATGGATAGTAAATGTCTTGAATTACCTGTAATTATTCTGTAAACTTCAGTAATACTCTATAACCCTATTCTGGTGATGGATACTGGTTAAGGGTGTTATAGTGTGGGACACACGGGCGTGTCCAAGGCCGTGTGCATATTGGAATGATTTTTTTTCAATTTAATTATAAGACAATGAGTTACACGAGCCATAGAGACAGCCCTGTGCTAGACATAGCCAGGCACATGGGTGTTGTGGGACCATTTGCTCTGCACGGCCTCGTGCATGGGCGTAGGAGAAGCAAAGGATGATCACACATGACCTCGACACACGGGCGTGCCTGAGGCTGTATGAACACTGGGCTTCAATTTTAAATGACACACGGGCTGAGGAAGAACCACAGCGGTGTATGACACGGCCGTGTGGCCCAACACGGGCTTTTACATGACCGTGTCGCCCTTTTCAACCCCCAAAAAACCCTAATTTTTTTTACTTTGTCTTCTTCCTCCCAACCCTCTAATCGAAACCTTAGCCGTCGTTCTCCCCGTTCCCTCACAATTTCGGCCATTGTCTTTCCTTCCCCATTCATTCTCGAACTCTTCTTTGAACCCCTACCTCTTTCCCTCTCCCATCGACACCGCAACCCACATACGCCCACACCTCCGACCGGCCCCTCTCCTTTCCTCCAATTCCCCTCCCCCTTTCTCCTTCAAAAACAATGCCCACCTCTAAGTAACCTGCACTCCCCATTCCCATCCACCCCCTAGATCTAGACAGTCGTACCCCCTCTCCCTTTTTGCCCCATCTATTCCTCACATCCTCTGACCACTAGCCACTATGCGCAACCCACCCTCGCGCTAACCGCCACATCTCCGTCAATTACGCCACCGTCAACTAGTGCCGTTCCCTAACTGTTCACCCCTACTTGTTTTTATTATTTTATTTTTATTTTATTATTTTATTTTATTTTACTTTTAGTTATTATTATTATCATTCTTTACTATTATTATGTTTAGCTTTATTATTATTTTACTATTACTATTTGTCTTTTTCTTATTTTTAACCTATTATTATTGTTAGCATTCATCTAAGTTTATTCTTATTCTTTTTCTTCTTATTATTGTCTTTCTTCTTCTTATGTTAGTTTGCATGCTTAGTAGATTAAGTAACTAGTTTTTACATGATTGGTTTTAGTACATATCATTTTAGGAGTAGATTGTCTATCTAGGCAGAATAGGATTTGATGATTCATCATGTGAGGATTGTTAGTGATGTATTTTCATTGGCACAATGATTTGTTAGCTTATCTGTTTGATTAATTGGTGATGTTTATTTTACTGCTTCCCTGATATTGGGTTGTTATATTTTTCAGTTACATCATGACGAAACCGAGAGGAAAATCTAAGGTTGTTGTCCTTGGAAACACAAAAATATAAATACTTTTTCACGCCCTTTTTAACTCAAATTCATGCAGTTTCGGTATAATTCTTGTCGAAAAATATAATATAATTATGAAATAATTAAATTGTACTTAAATTATTAAAATATTGTATTTTAATTAATTTTATAATAAATTCTCATAAATTTTGATTTATTTTCGACTTATTTGCACAAAGGGTAAAAATTGGCTCAGCAGACAGTGCTAGAAGCATAAAATCGTGACACAACTTTTGAAACATCAAGGTAAATTAATTTTCAACCTAATACGGTCCTAATGATGAATATTAATACATAATATAATTTATTTATTTTTAATCCAATTTATTTTGGGTTAAACAATTATTATTAATTAAATCATGAAATGGAGCCTAATTGTGCTGAACCGAAAGACTGATCTAACTAGGCAAATGGGCTGCCCAAAATTATCCAACATGCTGGCCCAATCAGCTCAAATAAGCTGATTACTTGGCTTGCAAATCAGCCCTTGAAGTTTTCCTGAAATTGCATTCAAACCCCTCCACTTTATGTGCTTTCAAAGATTCACCCAAGCTAAATTTAACAAGTTTGGAACCTTCAAACTTGCCACATGTGTGGTCGGTCGAGGGGGGTCTATGGCTGCTGATTTTTTGCTATTTTTAGCAGTCAATCCCCCCTATAAATACCCCCCTTTGCTGCTCATTTCAACACACTCTCACACCTTTCATTCTTCACTTCTTTATCATTTTCTCTCTTCCAAACCTTCCTTTGCTTTCCATTTTTCCCTTCCATTCCCTTTCTGATTTCCCTCTTGGAAAAGAGACCTTAAACCACCATTGGTAGCAGCATTCAAGTGCTTGTAGAAGCCTCGATTCAACAAGAATGAGTAGAGAAGGAGGAGTGAAGCAAACTAGTCAAGGTTTGGAGAAACACTAGATTTGATTCTAGTTTCCTATCCTTTAACTTTTTATTGTTGTTGTTATGAACATGTCTATGAATACTTTTTATGTTGATATTCTTAATTTAATTAACATAGCTTAAATTTAATTCGTGTTAGGTTTATTTCATTTCGTCCACTTAAGTTATTAAAATTATGTTTGTGTTGTTATAGGTCTTGGTAAATTGTTTGATTAAGTAAAACCAAGATTATGTTATTCTTTCATTAAAATTGTAAGGTAACTAATGAATTAATTATTAATCGTGTTGAAATTGTAATTAATTGAGATAATACTTAATCAGTGTTTGTTTAATCTTCTAAGGTAGCTGAGGGTTAAATTACCGATGATATTAAACAGCACATTACCCTTGCATAACTTGCAAGATTTGTAACACCCCTAACTCGTATCCATCGCCAGAACAGGGTTATAGAGCGTTACTAGAGTTTTTCAGAATGTTTACTGATAATTTAAGTCAAATTCTAATCATTTATCGAGATTAATCATAACATCCCTTAAAATGGGTCATCGAAGCCCAAAATGAGTATTATAATCGAATTGGGACTAAATGAGGAACTCAGAGAATTTTTCGCGAAATTTCTAAAATTTTTCCATAATGCAGGGCTCACACGCCCGTGTGACCCTAGGACACGCCCGTGTTGCAGGCCGTGTTTGTCTCCGTTTAACTCTCTAACTTGTGCCACACAATCGGCCACACACCCGTGTGCTAGGCTGTGCAACACACATGGCTGAGACACACACCCTTGTCTCTGCCCATGTGCTCAATTCTAAGCATTCTGTTTCTCAAATTTAAGGTGCAGGGGACACAAGGCCAAACCACACGCCCATGTGCCAGGCCGTGTGTCACACATGGTCAAGACACACGCTCGTGTGTCTACTCGTGTGGACAAAATAAAGCCATTTCCTAGCTTTATTTTTCACCCCTTTTAGCCTTGCACCTACACCAACACTTATACATAATTTATCACACTCACCAACCACATTTTCATACCAAAATTTAAGTCTTATACATGCCAATTTGTACTCATATTTATCTAGATACCATGCTCATATTTGTGCATATTGTATCAAATATGCTAATTTAATTCATTCATACATATCTCATTGTGATTTCTATTAATCAATCATTTTCAAACATATACCATGATATAGTCTTTTATACATAAACACCAAAACATGTTCAAAACTAGCCATTCCAATAGCTAGTCAGTAACAAATATTTGCATGCCATTCCTTGGCCAATTTAACCAATACATGCCATTATAACCACAAGTGTTTTACCATAAGTACCGAAATAGGCCGATGGATAGTGTGAGTGATCCCCGCCAAGTTTCCAATCCAACGAGCTTTCGATTTACTATGAAATAGGAAAATAAAACTAAGTAAGCATATAATGGTTAATAAGTTTGTATAACATGGTACTTAACTTACCATTTATTCTATTTCAAGATAAACATGCAAGGCATGTTCAATCAATTTGATGTCAAGCCCTACACACATCCTCATTGCCTTTGTTAGTCTTATATTCCATAATAACATCAAGAAACATATATGGGCTCCACAATAAGATTATTGGATATATATATTTTTCATATCACGTATCCATATCTTTATATTCCAAGTATATTTTCATAATAATTCATCTCGAGTTCAAATTATTTTATATCAAAACTTTACTCATATAATTTGAAATATCAAGGTCAAAATAGTACACTCAAGGTGTACAAATCTATAATCAAGGATGAACATACTCATAAAATAAATTCCATGTACAAATATCATCATTTCATATTTCCATACAGATACGTCTAATAACTCATTTTATTATTCATATCTTCTCATGTTTGGATTGTTACCCATTATATTTATTCGTAATATCGATGGATACACAGGTAGTACACTCGAGGTGTACAAATCAGGATCCGTCAATTCGTGTCCAATGGTACCCATAAGGTACTATTTCAGATAGTACACTTGCGAGCCACACATATATACAACAGGATTACCAGTCCAGGCTAAATCTTGTCTCCAATATATATACTCAATAGAGCTTAGTTAGGATTACCAGTCCAGGCTAAATCCTTTTTATAACATATGCTCTAAAGCACTTGATCTAGATTATCCATCCGGGCTAAATCCATTCCATAACATATGCTCGAGAGAACTTATATCAATAAGGGAAATCACATTTATCCATCAATTTTCATTTATTCAAATGGGATTTAACATTTTTCAAGCATTATCAGGCATGTGATTATTTTATACATCTATAAGATTCATATAATTCAAATAAACACATTTCACATTCATTTCAAGTATAAAAATAACATTTTTATCATTTATCATTTACCGGGCATTATTATTGATCGAACTTTGTCAAATACATTTTCAATGTCATATATATATGATATTTATACAATTCACAAACACAACATTTAATTCAAACATATAAATATAGACAATTTAGTTACACGAACTTACCTCGACAAATGTTCGTATATGTAAAATCTACTAATCCAACATTTTCCTCTTTTCCTCATTCTGACTCCGAATTTGTTCTATCCGAATCTATACGAGTAAATTTAACATCAATTTAATGTAATTCATACTCAATTTAGTCCAACTTACCCTTTAGGCAAAATTACCATTTTGCCCCTAAAGTTTTAATTAATGACGATTTCATCCCTAGGCTCGGAAAATAAAATTTATGCATTTTACTCCGTATTTCAAGCCTAACGAAAATTTCACTATAAAATCTATAGCACATGTATTCTATAAAATTCAGAATTTTTCTTCAAATTTCACAACTTTACATTTTAGTCCCTAAATCATGTTTTCATCAAAAATCACTTAGTAAAAGTTGTTTATCTATCAACAACCTTTCATATTCTACCATAAATTTCAAATTTTCAGCATATTCATCCATGACATAATTTCTATACTTTGATAATTTTTCAATTTATTCCCTAGCCTTTTTCTAATTTTCTATGGGTGAATCATCCAAAAATATCTACTATCTTTTCATTAATGGTCTAATTACCATATAAGGACCTCCAATTTAAATTTATATAGCTATTTAATACCTTTAGCTATTAGAACACAAGTTTTGCACTTTACGCGATTTAGTCCTTTATCAAATTAAACATGTAATCGATAAAATTTCTTTACGAAATTTTCACACAATATTATTATCATACTGTAGACCATAAAATAATATTAAAATAAATTTTATTTCCAGGATTGGATTTGTGGTCCCGAAAGCACTGTTCCGATTTCTCTAAAAATGGGCTGTTACAAGATTATTGTGATTAAACTATTTCAATATAGGTATATATTGTTACCTCACTTAATCTTTTAATTGATTATTTAAATTGATTAATTATTTGAATTGACATAGTGATATGTTCAAGATATTAGTTAATTTAGTATGTTTGTATGTGCTATAGTTAACAAATTACCACGTTGTCGTGAATTTATTCGTAACAACATGAACATTGTTTTAGTAATATTAAGTTAAGAAATGTAATTAATCTAACACAAGTATGTGATCTTGATTAAAATCATCTTTTGAAATCGTGCATTGGAACTTTTGTTTTTATTTTATTTTATTTTACATAGTTAAATTTTAGTTTTTAATAACCAAAGTGTTTGAATTTCATTTCATAAATAATTCTTTTACATAGTCCCTGTGGGTACAGTAACTCGACATTTACTTGTCACTTTATTAATTGTTGTGGTTGTGTACATTGGCACATTTCAATCATTAGAGTCCTCACTTTGAAAAAGCAAAAGACTCCAGGCGCGACCTCATCGTCGAGCCCTTTGGCGGATGCACGCCATCTGTGTCTACGATTTTCACAAGGTCCTCAAGAGGACCTATATCAACATCTCAGACAGCTGCCGTTGGGATTGGGCGGCTTTGGAGTATATTCATTTAGCTAATCGAGTTGGCGCACTGATTTCTAAAAATCCATGGGACCATTTCTTCTCCATCATTAAGCCAACCTACTCGGAGCTTACTTTCGAGTTCTGTTTGACATTCCTCTCATAGCACATGATGTTGAGCCACGATGAGTCGCGCACTATTTCTTTTAGACTCGGTGGTATAACATGTCATCTGAGTGCCCCAGACTTCGGGGTTTCCCTTGGACTCTATATTGAGGAGTTCATGAGTGTTGATGGGTTTCTTACCTTATACCAACACATCTATTATTAGTCGTCTCTATGCTGGATAGAGCTTACAGCTAGTACGACGCCCTATGACCTGGGTCATTCGATGAAAAGTTCACTACCTCCAACCTTACACAATATCCATGCCATCTTGGCCTACATGCTGACCGGTCGGAGGGAGAGCACTGGGGTCATTGGTACATTAAACGCTTATTTTTGTGGAGCATGGCAACGGGGCACACCATCGATCTTGCCTACTTCATTGCCCTTGCTTGCCGCCACCAGACAAAGTGTAGTAGGAAGGCTCCTATCTACTTAGGCCCTTACGTGAATGGCATCGCACGATATTTTGGCCTCATTAACACTTTGGAGCAATCTTCCTCATTTACACTGAATGGACAGATGACCCAGCAGGGATTATCGAGTATAAGTCATATGAGGATGATCGACCGACTACGTGGAGTGGGTCCTTCTCAATACAAACTCACTCATTCTGATCCTCAAAATGAGGACGAGGACATCACTAATGATATCCCTTTCCACCACGAGGATCCACCTCATCATCCACCTCTAAGTCACCCTACTACTACTCTTGCTACTACCCCAACGATCCTCTCCGAGTGGTTTACTCGTTTCGAGTGGTACAGTTTTGAGCGGTTCAATAGTATTGATGCAACTTTATAGTAGATCTATCAGTACCTCCACGTTTCTTCTTTTGAACGTGCGCCTCACGATCCTGATGCCTTTCACGATGAAGATCACTGATCTGCTTTATTTATTTTCTTTTCAGTTTTATTTTTATTTTTGTTTTTAATTGTTTTATTTTTATTTCTAAGACTTTTTTCGTTTATCTTCTTTTGAACTATATTTTTATTTTTATGGTTGTTTCTAATTGAGTTTGTAACCTTTTAATCTTCTTCACTATTTATGTTTATTTTCTTATTAGTTTGCTCGGAACCATACACTATGTTTTCATTTGCCTACAATTCTGGTTTTCACTATTCTGGCGATTTCATCCATATTCAGGGCAATTTTAGTTTTCTTCTTCTTTTATGATATTCTACTTATTCTATGCTTATATCTGTTTGTACATTGAGGACAATATACATCTAAAGTGTGGGGAGGTTATTTATATAATTATTACAAAATCCCTAAATTATTTGTGGTATTTAAGTAATTTTCTCATACTTCCATTAGAGTGAATTTTTGTCAATTTGATATTTTTAGTAATATTGTTTTGGATTAATTTGTAGATATTTGTGCATTGGTTGATTTAAACTTTAAGACATGAGAGAGACAATAATGATAAGTTGTTTTTCAGAAATAAATATTTTAGGTTGTTTCCCTGAATTGAGGTATTATCTTGAAGTTTTAAATTTGTGAGTTTGACATCAAAACCATGATTTTTTTTTTTGGTGAGATTTTGAGCCTATAGTGCATGCATTTTTCATGCTCATTTTATTATTGGTTATGAGTGTGTCAACTTGATTTGTTATTCTAGAACTTGCTTCGATTATGCATGTCGAGACGACACCTATGATTTGATATACTGATATGATAAAGGCACTTAGGTTTTAATCCTCTTAACCTGTAAAAAGCCTACCTAGTGAATTAACCCTTAGTGAACCCTGTTGAGCCTAACATACATTTTCTTGATTAACCCGTGAATGTTAACCCTTGACCCATTTTATCGTTGTGACTCTTTCCCGTTTTATTGACTCCCTTTTTGTCAAGATTTGATTTAGTTAGTTGCCTAACTATGTTCCTTTTTTGTTTTGAATTACTAAATTTTGTAACACCCCAAACCCGGCCCAGAAGTTATGACCGGATCCGACGTGTCACATTGAAGTTTTTAAGAAAACCCATTCCTCTTTCAACGTCCTTCTTAGTGTTTTAAAAGATAGTCTTTGCTAAGTTAATAAAGTGAATGGAAGCTGTGCACCAGGTAGGTATCCGAAACAGAGGAGGTGAGCCTAGAAGGCTGCTTAAGTACCAAGCTCTTGATTGGATCCAATCCTAGACATGCCTACAACCATTGCCACACTTTGGTGCTAAGTTAGCTTTTGAGAAAAACAAGTTGGAATTCATTTAAGTAGATATTTTTGATAAACCGATTAATTATATCGTTACGTTATTTTGAAAACAATTATCATTTTGGAAACACGCCTAGGTCTAACTCATATTGTTATCAGAAAAATATAGGGTATAAAATAAAATAATCCCAAAAAAATAATTAAAATAGCCTTATTACAACCCAAAACCAAATAATAATATTAATAAGATAAAACTTATAAAGAAATAAATCGGCTACTTATTGCAATTAAAAGCAAACAGTAGCTTGATGAGTGTGGCCATCTCTCGAGTCCTCGCACTCCAAACCATCTAAGCTTAGGGATTACCGCACGATTAGAAACGGGGTGAGTTTATGAAAACTCAGTGTGTAATCCCAATAACAAACAAACAGTAAATAACACGGTATCAGTACAATCTGGGCCAAAGCCCTATTTAGTCTTGACATATACTGGGCCGAAGCCTTTCATTTAACGGTTACTGGGTCGAAGCCTTTTCATAAATCATATCACTGGGCCGAAGCCTTTTCATAAATCATATCCTTTGGGTGAAGCCTTTTCATAAATCATATCAGGGCGAAGCCTTTTCATAAATCATATCACTGGGCCGAAGCCTTTTCATAAATCATATCACCGGGCCGAAGCCTTTTCATAAATCATATCACTGGGCCGAAGCCTTTTCATAAATCATATCACCGGGCGAAGCCTTTTCATAAATCATATCACTGGGCCGAAGCCTTTACTGTAAACGGTATGGCCCTTAGGCCCATTTCAATATCACATGTAATGTCAATGAATGTATGCAAGCCCATTTGGGGAGACTACTCGACCCACCATCCGCTACTCTCCACCCGTACCAACCAAGCTCTCCATGTGGGGAATAACTCAACCCACCCAACCAAACTCTCCACTGGCAGCATAGCTGCTTTATCATATAACTGGAGGCCTTGCCTCTTTTTAATAACTGGGGCATAAGCCCTTTTCGGTAAACTGGGGCATAAGCCCTTTTCGGTAAACTGGGGCAGAGCCCTTTTAGCACTTCCTCCATCAATATAACCCATATCCCATGCAATATGTCATGTATGCAGAATGTCATGCCCATATTTGAATCAAACAATCATAGTCAAGTCATTCATATCACCAACATATATTCACAATCAAATCCGTCAACCACACAGTCCAAGTCAGTCACTTGCCCACAAGGGCAAAACAGTCATTTTTCATATTATAAGGGTATTTTTGTAATTTTACCAAAAACTAGGGTTTTCCATGTTCATTACATTTGTCAATATTTCTGAGTGTTTAAACAATGATCTTTAACCCACTTATCAAATTCGGGCTTTTGGGCCAAAACCCCCAATGGGCCCTACGAATCTTTGATTTAGTGAGAAGCTTCGCTTAACCCAAATTTTACAATAATACTAACCGTGTTAACATGCAACTTTTCCAAATTCCATTTTCTATCAATTTTACCCAAATGGGCAAAAAGCCCATTTGGCCCAATCCCGACCCATGGAGGCCCAACTTACCATTGTTAACACATTGGAGTTCTTACTGTTCCATCAATCCAAACACCGACCTTATCGTATTTATCACATCTATACCCACACGCAACATTACAAGTTCCCGAAATGCCGGTATTTTAGCATTTTGGCTTCTCAACAGAGATATTAATCTAAGCTACTACGAGGGTTAGTAGACACTGTTATGGGTTGAAGTTGAAACGTTTCCATAATCAATCACCTACGGTAACCACCACTGTCACTCAAACTTAACTAATCCAATATCAATATACGTAAATCCTAAGCACATGGGTCATACGGAACATAAGGGCATATTCGTCATTTTACCATACAAGGGTATTACGGTAATTCTACCCTACTGAGGGTATTTCAAGAATTCTACCTTACTGAGGGTATTTGGTAATTCTACCCTACTGGGGTGTTTGGTAATTCTACCCTACGGGGTATTTCGATAATTCTACCCTACGTGGGTATTTCTGGTAATTCTACCCTACATGGGTGTTTCGATAATCTACCCTACCGGGGTATTTTGGTAATTCTACCCTACAAGGGGTGTTTGGTAATTCTACCCTACAGGGGTATTTCGGTAATTCTACCCTACAGGGGTATTTCGATAATTCTACCCTACAGGGGTATTTCGGTAATTCTACCCTACATGGGTGTTTCGATAATTCTACCCTACAGGGGTATTTCGGTAATTCTACCCTACAGGGGTGTTTCGATAATTCTACCCTACAGGGGTATTTCGGTAAATTTCATAATCGAGGGTATTTTGGTAATTTTGTAAACCAAGGGTATTTTAGTAACTTTATAAATTGAGGGTAAAACAGCAATTCTGTAAATCAAGGGTAAAACAATAATTTTGTAAATCGAGGGTAAAACAATAATTCTATAAATCGAGGGTAAAATGGTAATTTTATAAATCGAGGGTAAAACGATAATTCTGTAAATCGAGGATAAAACAGTAATTCTATAAACCGAGGGTAAAACAATAATTCTGTAAATCGAGGATAAAATAGTAATTCTATAAATCGAGGGTAAAACAGTAATTCTGTAAATCGAGGATAAAACGGTAATTTTACAAGTTGAGGGCATTTCAGTAATTGGTAAACTAAAGTATTCTAAACATGGACAATAATACGAATGGCCCTAAAGCCCATTCTCGGCCCAAATGGTCCCACACGCTCGTGTGGCCCTTTTAGCCCAAACCTAGCCACAAATATGCGATTCACCTAGCCTAGTCAATATTTACAACAAAACCAAACAACTTATTCAATTGGGTCCGTAGGCCCATTGGGCCCACATGGCCCCTTTCGGCCCATCGCGCCCGAGTAGCCATCCAACAACTAGAGTAGTGAGAAATACACACCAGATAGGAGATTGGAGTTAATCCACGATCCGAGCACTCTTAGCCGACGCCCAACCCAAACGAGCACGCCATAAAGCGAAAGGGATCAGCCAAGAAAGGTACATTTACTCTCCTCATGGTTCTCTCTATTTAAAGCTAGCTTTCCATCCACTCTTATGTTACTTCCCGATGTGGGATCCCTCCAACATCAGAGTTTAAATTCAACACCAACTCTTGCCGCCCCTTATTAGCAAAATAAATGCTCATTGCTTACCCTGGGATTCGAACCCATGCCTTCCCTTAGATGCTCCACACGCTACTTGCCACTAAGCTACAAGGCTTTTTGTGTCATGTTTTATCCCCAATTAATTATAAGGTCTAAAGGCCAAAGTCCAGGTTCCTTAAAAAAAAAAAACCAAAATAAATTGCAAGAGCCAAGGCTTGAACCCAGGCTCCCATACAACCTTAATGACGCCACAACCACTAGACTACAAGCTTTCTTGTGTCATTTATTTAACACAATAATTTAAAAGCCCTCATCCAAGCATCCAGGTTTCTCTTTTTTTTTTTTTCACTTAATACCAAAATTTTTGCTAAAGCCCAAGTTTGAACCCAAGATTTCTCTAGCACTTCTTAGGGCCATTAACCACCAAAGCAGACATTTAATTGTGTCATTTCATTGCACAATTAAATACCTATATACAACCTCCTTACGGACCCGCACTCAAGGCCCAATACTTCTAGGCCCAAATTCGGGGTGTTACAAATTTTCTTTCTTGTTCTCAATTAAAAAATTTATTTATTAATTATTTTTTAATTGAGCTGGAACAGTTAATTTCATATTTTGTTGAGAAGCTCATTTTTATTCTTGAATAGTATTGATTGATGCATTTTCTTTTAATTTAGCATTTGATTATGTTTTCTAGTTTGGTAATTTATCAACTTAATCTCGATTATAACCAAATTTTCTAGCTTTTTTATACATCTTTAACCTAAGCCCCATTACATCCTCTTAAAGACATCTTAATTGATGTGTCATATCATTCTATAGTGGTGGAGATTTGATTTTAAAGCAAGCTTATGGTAATGACATTTCTTGTTTGACTATTGAGTGCATATTTCTTGAACCATAAACACTTTGATTGTTTTGAGTCAATCTTTAGTGAGGATGTCAATTCTTGTTGATTTTGAATTAAAGGTATTACTTAAATAAGGGGAGACACCTATGTTTACATGCTTTAAAAATGTTCGGCTTGGATTATTTGAATCTTTAGTGCCCTTTTAGTTGGATTGTCAATGCATGATTGTATGTGAATTATTTTGAGACATTATTGATGGAAATAACAAATTGAGAAAGGTTAAATTTAATGTGGGTTGAGGATTTTGCTTGAGGACAAATAAACGCTTAAGTGTGGGGATATTTGATAAGTGATAAAAATGACATATTTTAATCCCGTTCTTAATGCATTTTTGGATGATTATTTATGCAAAATGGAGAATTTTATGCTCCTAATCCTTTAAATTCATGTTTCTATACTTAGGAGAGTATTTGGGAGAAAAAGAAGTGGAAAATGAACGAAAATCAGACATTTGGAGCAGATTTTAGGAGCCACACAGGTTGAGCCTTCCTACACAAGTTGGACACACGGCCATGTGCCAGACCGTGTTGATTTCATGATTCACATCCCAAACACACAGAAAAACACAATTTTTAGGCATTCTAAATTCTATAAATACCAAATAGAAGAAGAGAATGGGGATTCAAAAGAGAATATTAAAGAAAACAACTCGAAGAACACAATTGGAGCAAACTCTGAAGTAGATTTCCATCAATATTGAAGACCTCCTTTTAATTTCTTTTGAATTTTTTATGAGTTTCTTTATTTCCTGTGGTTATTCTATCTTTAAGATGTTTTATTCACAATTATGAACTAATTCCCTAGCATATCTAGGGAAGATGAAACCTATGATGAATTCTATTATTTAATTTATGTTTTACGCGATAAATACTTGATTCTTGTTCTTATTGATGTCCGTTAATCTCTTGTTTTAATATTTTTGGGATATTAATTCATGTTTAATGTGCTTAAATCAGAGGAGGAAAAGTCCCTGTTTAAGAGTAGATCTAGTATAATTGAGTGGAGTTGCATGCAATCCTAGAAATAGGATGACATAAATCTACTGGATTATAGTCAAATCTAATAGGGGAATCCATAGATCAAGTTAATGTGATAATAGGGGTTTTAATTAGAAAGAAATTTTAATTAATCAATCTGGAGTTAGTTGCTCTTACTCTCGAAAGAGATATTAACATAATTTAGGGATTTCTACGGATCAAGATACCAAGTGAATAAATCGTTTAATTCAAATTCATAGTGATAGATGAAGTCTAGGTGGATTCTTTCCTGGGTATTGTTTCTCTCATTGGTTATTATTCAATTATTTTTCTAATTTATTGACTGTTGAGTTATTTAGTTAAATTAATTAAGCAATTTTAATTTAAACCAATTACTCCATTTTGTCGTCTAAATAATAGAAAAATGGTAATTACTACTACTTTCAATCCTCATGGATACGATATCTTTACTCACCGTAGCTATACTATTTATGGATAGCTACACTTATCTTTGTCGTATTTTTAGTTAGTTCCATGACCCACTAGGTAATACCCAAGATTCAAATCCAATTAATCAGATCGGGTTGAGGGAGTTACAAGACCACTCTACCTTCAACACTAGCCATTTTCAACATAAGCCACTTTACACTCACAACACAAAACAAGTACACTAAACTAGAGAATTTCCTTTTACCCTT
Organism: Gossypium longicalyx; assembly: GCA_025698465.1. Classification (NCBI taxonomy): domain Eukaryota; kingdom Viridiplantae; phylum Streptophyta; class Magnoliopsida; order Malvales; family Malvaceae; genus Gossypium; species Gossypium longicalyx. The sequence continues at coordinate 54,667,269 of CM046995.1, forward strand.
TGCTTTCAGAGTTTCTTCTTCTATTATGATGTATTTTTAGATCATTGACTTGAACAATGGAGAATGCCTTAGAGGGAAGGCCTCTAATGCCCACTACTCTTGTTTCCTTCTCTATAGACACCCTTGAAGCTCCCTTAGCCCGAGATTATCTCCACCAATGCCTAGACCACCTCCTAAGACTAAGGTAGGTGATCTAATACATTGAGAAGACCCAAAATGCTATCTGAACCACCTTTAAGACCTAAGTCATTTCCAGTTGATCACCCTAAAATTTGATCATCTACTTAAGTTACGCCCAAATCACCTGCTAAGATTAAGTTAAATGATCTAGTATGCTGGGGTAAGTAAAAACCACTTCTTGACCACTTCCAATGGCTAAGTTTGATGATTCGATACATTAGAAGGGCCTAAGTGACATCCAATTGATCACCCTAATAGTTGATCATCTCAATTGGTCATCTTAATGGACCATCTTTGTTGATTCTCCCATAGTTGATTATCTTAGTAGCCCATCCCACAGTTGATCATCTCATAGTTGTTTCAGTTGATTGTATCTCCCAATCATCTCAAAACTCATTTGAGACCATATTTGAGGATATTCCACCTCGACTCATCGGCATCCCTCCGCACTTGAGAAATGATGCTCTTGGTGTTATGGTTCAAGAACATTTTCACCTTAAAAAAAGGATAAGTTCTTAAGCCACCACAACTTGAGTTGAAGTGCTCATATAAACAAAATAGAGGGAAACATTTAACTACTAATTCAAATGAAAATGATGAGAAGTCTGAAGCTAATGAGGACCAAGTGCAAGATGTTGCACTAGTTACAATGGAGTTTACAATTACCAATACAAAGTGTGCTAAGCAAGCTAGGTTGACTAAACACATTGAAGAGAATGTGGCTTGCATTGAAAATTTGCTATATTATCTAGGCAATAAGATTAAGCTCGTTAATAGGTATAAAAGTTGTGCACTTTTCTACAAAGCTAATCTTTTTACTCATGGGACTTGACCTAGCATTTAGATTTTTTTAACATAAATAGAGGAGATATAGGAGTCATGTAACCCCTCAAACCTGACCTAGACGTTATGGCTAAATTCAAAAGGCTACATTAGCCTAAAAATTGGCTAAGCTAACTTATGTTACTTTTGAAGACATTAAGTAAACTCATTTTTAAAGAAAACCATAGTTGTACTTGGAGATAGCTTAAAAACATTCATTTATTAGGTCATGTATACTTAAGATTCATTTTATTGTTGATAGTGTTGTTTTAGAAAAACCGTTTGCTTGTCGCTCTTCTTTAAAAAACACTCGATGTTAAACTAAGGCTGCAGAAAAACCATTTTTCAAGTCATTTTGGAAACTTAGTTTCCTTATCGATTTATTTTTCAAAAACAGTTCCTTTGCAATGCAGCGAAAATTAAGGAACAATCAAATTTTACTTAAGTCACATATCATGCATTTCCTAGTTATTATGCTTGAGTAATCCATGCATGCAAAAACTCCAGAAGAAAAGTTACCAAGCCACAGACCAGAAATAATTAAAAATTATAGGCCAAAACCAATAAAGAATTAATAATACTTATTAAGAAATAGTCTGAGGTCCAAGATGATTCTCCGAATGCCGAGTTCGATCCTAATTTCGAGGTTTACCTGAAATGTTAAACACTATTGGGGTGAACTTATGAAAAGCTCAGTGTGAGTCAAAGAGTTATTTAAACAAACATAAATATTGAATACAGTAAAACATATTTGTATTAAGAGGTGAAAACAAAACCATCATAACAATTTCATATCATTACATAGCCATTATCAAATTGATGTTAAATGGTGCATGAGAATGGGTCATCATTCATTCGAGTAACAATCAATAATTTTGATACCATTCAATACAACAAAATACAATACATAGCATAAATCAATAACATTTGAATATGTCGTGCACATGATGCAATGTAAAAAGGTTCCTACCCATACCATCCGCTACACACCACGAGTTCCCCAGAACTCGTCATCCAAACTCTAAAACATTATGTGCTTGAGCCTATTGTGGTTAAAACCATCGATAACAATATGCAGAAAATTATGCCAGTAAAAATGCAGACAAGCTACTAGTAAAAATTTGATAAACCGCCATTCCCCTCGGTACTCCAGGTGCAGTGCACTGACTACGAATAATGCGGACTTAATATGCCACCAGGACTCCACAGAACTCCTCCGTCAACCACAAAATCCCAACCCAATGCATATGTACTATGTCACACAATCTCATACATAATTATATCTTAATACTTTTCGCATTCATTTGACATTCTTAGCATGTTATTAATAATCACATACTTTCAATAAATGGAAAAATGTTCCAATCTTTCAAATTACCATTATGTTGGTATCAATCAATATCGTTCAATTTCACATGCGTTACAGATTTTCATTATACATAAATGTCACCCTTTTCAGTACACAATATAACAAATATCTCATGAGTTTAAATCATACACAAGCTTAATATCTCAACACATTATATCATTCAGTCAAACATTCTCATATCTCATAACTCAAAAATGCAATTACAAACTCAATCAAACATTCATACTATCAAACTAGCAATTTTGCCAACATGTCAATCTTTTAAGGCTCGAAACATACCTGGTCCGGCCACTCACAAAATCAATAGTTTAGATATTAAGAAAATCCAATCAGAAAGCTAATTTATCAAATATAACATGATATTTAATATTTTTAAACAATTTTATGAGTTTAGGACTCACATTTTATTTTTCGCTTCTTCGCAGCACAATAGCGAATCTTTCAGTTTTCCTTAATAATTCCTTAAACAAACCTATACAAAAATTCAGTATAAATTCAATTTATTTACCATTAAACAAGACCCCAAACACTCACTTATGAGTTCAAACCAATCATTGAAATTATAACTATTTTATGAATCCAAACTAGTTAGATTCCTTACACTATATCGATATGAATTGTACGTACAATCGTTCTTCACCTTTACGGGCATTTGGGTCAGCACCTAATAAAATAATATACTAGAAAATTAGTAGATAATTAATGATTAAAATTTTTCATTTAATCAATTCATAACCTTTACCCAACAACTATGTCGAAATAACAAACTAGTTATCCTTAATTGCACTTACGCTTCACGATTTGTGGGATCCAATTGGCTAATTGATCAAGAACGTATCATCCTAATTAAAATGTGATTAATGGTTGATTATAAGGGTTCAAGAACACAATTTATTACTGGAAAAATATGGGCAAGACCCAAGAAACAAAATAGCCCCCTTTCTTGCACATAGGCACACGCACCACCACCAGTGGTGGCGAAAATTGGGGCTGAATTTTAAAGTGGTTTGAGATCTCATTAAAATCTAAAAAATACCTTTGAAATCATTTAAAATACCCCAAATTAGTGATGTTGAATTTTTTTTTAATTGACAAGATTAGTTAAGAAATTGAAGAGAAAAGAGACCTTACCCAAGCTAGTTGAGAGAAACGGTAATGGCACTTTCTTGGCAATGTTTGGGATCAATCTTGGGGTTTAAAATTTCATATTTGGGGCTGATTCAGATGAGGATAAATGGTAGCAATAGAGTAAAGGACATGGTGCACAATCTTGATTCAAAAAGAAGAAGAAAGAGATGGTAAAATAAGAGGTGTAGGCAACGACAACAATGGGAGAAAAAAAGAAAATTGAAGAGAAAAGAGGAGAGGAAGAGGGTGAACGGCTAGGGTAGGAAAATTTTGAGTTAAATGCTGAAAAATACATTAAAAATTTGTATATATACTTAGGGTTCAAGGGTATGGATGACACGTAGATTAATAAAACAAGGGATTTTGCAAAATTTAATTATTTCACAAAGGAAAGGATTCAAACTTGAGACCTAATTCCCATGCTTTCTCAAATTCCTTTTAACCATTAGGCTTTTTCCTCATTCTTGAAATAATTTCTTGAAATAATTTTGCAATATTTAATTTAAAAAAATCGCATGTCACATACTAGGGTTTAAGACAAAATTTACAAAATAATAAAAATGATGCGAGATAAGGGATTTGAACTTGGGTTTCAAGAAACGTTTCACTAACATTTAACCAACAAACCAATACCTCATCTTTTTCCTAAAAATGTATAGATAATCTCAAAAATTAAGGTATGACCACTCTCTCTCGATTCACAAACCCGATTCTACTAGCCCCTAATTTTTGGGATGTTACAAGTCGTATACCTGATGATGATTGCTGCTAATAATATTATTGATTTGTAATGGATATACTTTTTTTGGTTTTATGGCTTCTTGATGAACATTTGTTGAACTTGTTCTTAAGTTTAGATACTGAGATACTTATGCTATGTTTTAAACACTGTCTTTTCTTTTTCTTTTATTAATGATATAGTTCTTGTTGCATCAATGATTAGTCTCCTCGTTTAGTTTCATAGTTGATTGGTTGCATTAATGGGGAGAATCATTTGGAAGATCACTTTTACTTTACTTGAGATTGTTGTTCTATTTTTTTTGTCAAAAAATTTAAATGAAAAGAATGTTAATGCTAGGTGCACATTCTAATTTCACCCTCAATTGCAACTAATTTGTTTTGCTACTTGCAATATATGTTTGTGTACTTTTGGATTAAAATTCTTGTTTTATTTCTTATATCAATTTGATGATTTTGAGCAACAATTTGATGGATTGGATTATGTTGCATATCATCGAGTAAGGACATTATTTTGAAGACTTCTTGAGTGATCATATTATTTTATACGACAAAACCTGGTTTCTATAGAAGTACATACAATCCTTGAAGATCTCTACTTATTTGATGTCTTATTTGATGCCTTATTGAAGCACAATTTCATAGATATCATGTTCACATTAGTTGAAGATTTACAAACCTGTTCTGTCTGTTTAAAGAAAGCTTGTTTACTTGATTTTGTACAAATTTCATAGAGCACTTACATTTTTCATTGAGTGACTTAGTTTTAGGTGCAATTACTTTGTAAACAAATTCTTTCATGTTTAGTTTGTATCTAAACTTTCAAGGGGAAAGTCTTAGTGAGAAGAGTAATCCTAATTGATATATAAGAGTAAGGTTGAAACTTGGTGAGTGAAATAAAATTAAATCACATCATGTATTATTGATTCATGACAAGTTACTCTTTAAAAAAGGCCATACAAACATAGAAAAAATTCCCAAACTGCATAACCAATTTTTACATTCATCCTATTTTTGAATTTTTTTTTTAATTGTTGATTCAATTGCAACTTATCTAACAACTCAGTATTTACTTATACGAACAGAATGAATCCCACTTCAGTGATGATTATTAATTAGTTAACAATGACACATATAAATCATCATGCACTAATATGTGTCTTTTTCTTATTAATTTAAAGATCTACACATAATTTCAATACAACGGTTATCTTTAATATTCCCTTTTCCAAATGAAGTTTAATTAGACATTAAGAAGATATGCATCGATATTCTTGGTCAAGGCGATCAAGCTGTATGCGTACCCCACAGGGTCAGGGACGTCCTCGTTTTGCTTTTCGAATTCCATGGTCCATTTCACCATGCTTCTCTCACCCACTGGCGTGATGGTAATGATGTTCCTCCAGCTATTATAAGAGTTCAGGAGATCACCCTTTACAAGTTTGTAAACCATCGTCTTACTTTTTTCGTCCACCTTCTCGAATATCTCTTTAACCATCTGAGACTTACCCAGAAGACAACAAAAACACCATTAGAATTAATTATTCATACAAGAAGTACATAATAACACTCTTTTTTATGCTACAAATTCTCATTGTTAAAAAATTGTTGCTAAAGCAAAGTACAAAGCTTATTTATATATATTGATGGGCTTTACCTTCGGAAGAGTAAGACCATAGTCTAACAGCGCCAACAGAATTCCAATCACCCTGAAGAAGTTTCACATCTTTTATTAATCCATTGGACATCTTTGGTAGAAATTGGGGTTTGCTGCGGAAGGCGTTGTAGAACTCGTCAGCTGAGGACTTGATCATTACTTGGCAATCCATCTTCCTAATTTGAGCCATAGTTTTACTTCGTCTGCTAGCTAGGAAACCAAGAAAATAACTAATAGGATTTGCAGAATTGTTGTGTTTAGCACATTGGCTTATATAGAAGGATGATGAAAACCCTTCGGACACTTTTAAAAAATAATAGAAAAGTTTGCACTTAAATTATGAAATAGATAAAAAACTGGTAAGTGGTGGTGAACGATAAAGGGTGATTATTCGATGAAAATTATGGACAGACCTGTATCTTCAGCCTTTTTTGCGAAGGCTAATGGATTGGATTCTCAGTGGTTCGCCAAGTTGATTAATAAAACAGAAAAGAACTTCTAATTACAATAGCAGAGAAGGAAATACTGGAATAGCTTTATCGTTATAAATAATTTAGGTGGATCGAGAATATTGCTCGCAATGCTTTACATATTTTAATCCTTTATGTTTTATATGTAAATTTGAATAACAATTCAATACCGAGAAGTAATGAAGCAAAGAAAAAATGGCAAAATGTAAGAAAAACTAATTATATAAAAAATAGAGATGAGTTTCTATGTGTTCAGAATAAATTTTATATATGCAGCGTATGAACTCTGGATTTCAAATTTGGCTCACCATTTTGGGCAATGTTTTAACTTAACAATACTAAATACTGCCTTGCAAAATTGTCAACTTTACTGGATATGGAATGTTCAACTTTAGATTGTGAATGGGAAGTGGACGGGAAAGTAGTGGGAATAGAACAACCCAATTAATCTATTCGATTGGTGATTTATTGTGTTCTTTTATTCCCTGTCCATCTACTTTCTTTTTTTATTTTGTTCAGCCTGTCCATCTACTTATTCCCATTCAACCATCTAAAATTATGATTTAATTTTTGAGACATGTTGTATGTCCAAAGAAATTTTGTACTGAATTTGTTTTGAAATTATATAATTACATGAATGCTTTTATTGATAGAAGCTAAACGATTTAGTTGGAGATCAGCTGTCTTAGCTACATTGTACTGAGAGATATATCAGGGAACTGAAGCATTAAAAATTAGAATAGGTGGTTGTCAGGGGCGAAGCCAGAATTGTAACACCCCTAACCCGTAATCGTCGCCGGAATAGGTTAAGAAGCATTACCGAACTTATAATTCAAATCAGAACCACCATACATCAAATATCATCTCATTACTACTAAAAAGTCATCCATTTACATTTAAAATTCACATAAAATCGAGTATACAATGATTAATCATGCATTCGGGATCAAATCGATAACATACGCAAGTTTCAAAAACTTATAAAAATTTCAGCTTCGAAAAGGTCACACGCCCGTGTGAACAGGACGTGTGCCTCACACGGTCCAGACACACCCGTGTGTCAAAACCATGGCAAAACAGGGCATAGCTATTGACTTGCTCACATGGCCAGACCACATGCCTGTGTGTCCAGACCGTGTGCTATGCACACGCCCGTGTCTTGGCCGTGTGCTAGGCCATGCAAAAAATAGAGGGTATTCTGTTTGTGACGTCATCATACCAATTAGGGTCACACGGCCAGACCACACGCCCATGTGTCTAGCCCGTGTACGAAGCTGACTTACAATTGAAGGATACCCCAGGTGACACACAACCGTGCAACATGGCCGTGTCTCGTACACGGCTGAGGCACACACCTGTGTCTCTGCCCGTGTGGACAAAAATAAATCATTTGAATAGCCAATTAGCCACCCCTATTGGGTTCAACCTACAAGCAAAGAAAACAATCATAATTCTACCTCCAATTCAGCAAATAATTATGCTAATCACAAGGTAAATTCATACCAAACATTTCCTTCCATACCTCATTCAATCTCAAGTTAATTTTACCAAAACTTACTAACTAAAACATACCACAATTTCATTTTATCATTACATACCATGAACCATTAACAACCATAAGTTCAATCTCAATTTAGCCAAGTCACATGGCTAAGCATAAACATCACAAAACACCATTCCATCACTACTAGCCTATACATGCCATACTTCAAAAATATGCATTTTCAAAAGTACCAAATTTAAAGTTCGATAGTGTGGTGATAATCCTTGACGGTCCCCGAGCTTGCAGTAGCTTCGATATCTATAAAACAATGCAAACACACACAAAGTAAGCTTTCAAAAGCTTAGTAAGCTCGTACTATAATCATCAACAGTATATAAAATGTAGAACATCAACACATAAGTATTTATGAATTCTCAAATCATCTATCAAATCTATACCAACCTAATCCATATGTTTATAACAAATTAATGAACTTCATCTATATAAAATCATCTACCACAAAGGTATCGTACATACCTAGATCTTCCCATATTTATTCACTTTCGTTCTCACCTCTTGTTTGAGTATATCAAAACTTCCTGTAAATTATTCACACTTAAACATCCACACACTTAGTTCAAGAGAAGTTAGCCGAAGCTAAAATAGTTCCACACACTTAGTGCCATTTCAATTAACCAAAGCTAAGTTGATATCGCACACTAGTGCCTTATATACTTGAAGCTATTCCAACTCGTACACTTAGTGCCATTTGTAGCCAAAGCTATATATATTAAACCGCACACTTAGTGCTAAGTATAGTTGAATATTATCATACTCAAACCGTAATCAAATATCTATACAATTTTTGCATTGTAATCGCATTAAAACATAATTTTAACATCATTCATCACGTACGAACTTACCTCGTACTCGAAATTGTCGATTTGAATTGTCTACTCGATAACATTCTACTTCCCTCGATCTAAATCTTAATTCCTCCTTTCTTGATCTATATGTATTCAAAATTAACCCTTTTATTCACCAATTAATTCAATTCAATCCATAAACACATATTTAGGGCATTTTGCTAACTAGCCCTCACATTTTCACATTTCGACACTTTAGTCCCTATTTCACAAAATCACAAAATATACATAATTTTCATATACACTAGCTTAGCCGAATTCTCCTAATACTCATACTAGTCCACACATTTCATTTATTTTACATTTTACTCCCTCAAAATAACATTTTTACAATTTAGCCCAAATTACTCAAATTCATTCAAAATCCAAAGACAAAACATGTAAAACCAACATCAAGCTTTCATATTTCATCTACTAACATCACAAAACTCATGAATTCATCAATGGAATCTCATGAAATCATCAAAAATTTCATGAATTTAAACATGGGCTAGCTAGAACACTTAACAACAATCATATAAACGTAGAAATTATCAAAAACTGAGTAAAAAACATACCTTATTCTAGCTAAACCATTGCCGAAACCCTAAGCTCAATTTTCTTTCTTTTCTTTGATGAATTCGGCAAAGATGAAGCATAATGGTTTTATTTTATGCTTTGGTTTTATTATAATATACATTAATTTACCATTTACCTAACCACCCTTTAAAAATAACCATATTTACCATAATGCCAAACCATATCATCCACTAACATATAATTGGATTTATTTCATCATAAGGACCTCACTTTTAATGAGCCAAATCAAATAGGCACTTTTAACAAACAACAGGAAACTTTTACATTTTACGCGATTAGGTCCTTTTTGCAAATTAAGCACACAAACAGTTAAATCTTCACATGAGACTTTCACACATGTAAATTCACTTATAATAGGTGAGAAAAATAATATTAAAATATTCTTTTGACTCGGATATGTGGTCCCGAAACCACTATTCCGACTAGGGTCAAAACCAGACTGTAACAATTCTTCCCCCTTAGGGATTTTTGTCTCCGAAAATCTGACCATTAAACAGATTTGGATATTGTTGTCTCATAGCATCTTCAGGCTCTTACGTGGCCTCTTTAATACCATGTCGATGCCACATCACTTTAACTAACGAAATTTTCTTATTTCGTAACTCTTTCACTTCATGAGGTAAGATACGGATTAGCTTTTCTTCGTAAGTTATAGCAGACTGAATTTCAATCTCAAATGGAGGAATTACATGCGAGGGATCGGATCTATATCGTCGAAGCACCGATACGTGAAAAAAATTATGAATCTTTTCCAGCTCTGGCGGTAACAACAATCTATATGCAACCGGTCCGATACGCTCGATAATTTCATACACCCCAATGAACCTCAGACTCAATTTACTTTTTCTACCAAACCAAAGCACTTTCTTCCATGGAGATACTTTTAAAAACACTTTATCACCGATCTCAAACTCAATGTCTTTTCTTTTCAAATCCACATATGATTTCAGACGATCAGAAGCTGTTTTCAAACTTTCTCGAATCAATTTCACTTTCTGTTCCGTTTCTTTTATCAAATCAACCCCATGAATCTTTTTTTCACTGAGCTCTGTCCAATACAAAGGTGTACGACATTTGCGACCATATAAAGCTTCGTACGATGCCATTTTAATGCTCGACTAAAAACTGTTATTATAATCAAATTCAATCAAAGGTAGGTATTGTTCCCACGTACCTTCAAACTCAAGAATGCAACATCTCAACATATCCTCGAGTATTTGAATAATCCGCTCAGATTGGCCATCCGTTTGCGGATGAAAAGTAGTACTAAAGTGCAATTTAGTACCCAGAGCATTTTGCAACTTCTTCCAAAATCGTGATGTAAATCTTGGGTCTTTATCTGACACTATTGACAATGGCACACCATGCAATCTCACGATATTAGAAATATATAACTCAGCTAATTTATCAAGTGAATAATCAGATAGAACCGGAATAAGATGAGTTGATTTCGTCAAACGATCAATTACAACCCAAATTGCGTCTTTCTTTCTCAGAGACAGGGGTAGACCCGAAACAAAGTCCATGGTTACTCGATCCCATTTCCACTCTAGAATCATAATTGGTTGTAGCAAACTAGATGGCACCTGATGTTCAGCTTTAACTTGTTGACAGATCAAACATTTAGAAACAAAATCAAAGATATCTCTTTTAATTCCAGACCACCAATAATGCTGTTTCAAATCATTATACATTTTCATACCACCTGGATGCACAGATAAACGACTACTGTGAGCTTCACTCAGAATCATTTGAATTAATTCTGAATTTCTTGGAATACAAATTCGATTTCAAAATCTCAAGCAATCATCTTTATCAACTCTGAATTCTGAATCAGACTCTACACCACACTGAGCTCATTTAGCTAAAATCTCATTATCAATCTTCTGAGCTTCAATAATCTACTGTAAAAACAAAGGTCTCACTTTTAATTCAGCTGAAATTGAACCATCATCGGACAGAACCAAATGAGTATTCATTGCACGCAAAACAAACAACGATTTTTGACTCAAAGCATCAGCAACAACATTTACTTTTCCAGGATGTTAATCAATCACAAGTTCGTAATCTTTTAGTAATTCAAGCCGTCTTCTTTGTCCTAGATTCAAATTTTTTTGAGTCATCAAATGCTTCAAACTCTTATGATCAGAGTATACATGACACTTTTCACCAAACAAGTAATGCCGCCAAATCTTTAGAGCAAACACAATCACAACTAATTCAAGATCATGTGTCAGATAGTTCTTTTCGTGCGGCTTCAACTGTCTCTAAGCATAAGCAATAACCTTTCCTTCTTGTATTAGAACACATCCTAAACCAATTAATGAAGCATCACTGTAGATCACAAATTCTTTACCCGATTCAGGTTGTACTAATACCGAAGCTTCAGTCAACAAAGCTTTCAACTAATCAAAGCTGTTCTGACACTTTTCAGACCACTCAAACTTCACATCTTTCTGAAGCAGTTTTGTTAATGGAGTTGCGATCATCGAAAAACCTTTCACAGATCTTTTATAATAACTCGCAAGTTCTAGAAAACTACGGACTTTAGATACATTCCTCAGAGGTTTCCAATCCAAGATAGCGAAAATTTTTCTCGAATCAACTCGAATACTAGAGGCTGATATAATATGACCCAGGAAACCAACTTCTTGCAATCAGAACTCACATTTACTGAATTTTGCATACAACTGTTTATCTCCTAAAATCCGTAATACTATCCTCAGATGCTTGGCATGTTCAAATTCATCACGTGAATAAATCAATATGTCATCAATGAATACCACAACAAATTGATCTAAATAAAGTCTGAAAATTCTATTAATCAAATCCATGAAAATAGCAGGTGCGTTAGTCAATCCGTAAGGCATAACTAAGAATTCATAGTGACCGTACCATATTCTAAAAGCAGTTTTCAGAATATCTAAGTCTTTCACTCACAACTGATAATAGCCTGATCTTAAATCTATTTTCGAAAACACAGAAGCTCCTTTCAACTGATCAAACAAATCATCAATTCAGGGTAGGATATATTTATTCTTGATAGTCATTTTATTCAACTGACGATAGTCAATACACATTCTCATCGTACCGTCTTTCTTTATTCACAAATAGAACCGAAGCACCCCAAGGTGAGAAACTCAGTCCAGCAAATCCTCGATCGGTCAACTCTTGCAACTAAGACTTTAATTCTTTCAGTTCAGTCAGAGCCATTCTGTATGGAGCTATTGATATTGGAGTAGTACCAGGTACTAATTCAATGCTAAACTCTACCTCTCTTACCAGAGGTAATCCCAGATGTTCTTCAGGAAACACATCAGGGAACTCACAAGCAACAGGCACAGATTCAACATTCTTTTCTGATACTCTTGAGTCAATCACATATACAAAATAAGCTTTATGACCCTTTCTCATAATACTTAAAGCTTTCATCGAAGATATCACAGCAGATAATCCATTCAAATCACTAGATTCAATTCTAACTATTTCATCATTCTTGCATCTCAAATCAATAGTTTTTTGTTTGCAATTCACTACAACATCATGCAAAGTTAACCAATCCATACCCAGAATTATATCAAACTCATCAAAAGGTAATAACATCAGATTAGCCGAAAAATAATTATCTCGAAACATTAACAGACAATTCTTGCAAACTTTATCAACCAGAACATATCTGCCTAGGGGGTTCGAAACTCTAATTACAAATTTAGTAGACTTTACAGGCAAAGTCTTACTGTTCACTAAGTTCATGCATATATATGAATGTGTCGATCCAGGATTTATCAAAGAGAGTAAATGTACCCGTAATCACATCTGGCGATGAAGCTTCCTCGCGAGCTCTAATAGCATAGGCTTTGGCAGGTGCATGAGCCTCAAATCTCACAACTATGTCTTTCGTTCCTCTCTGACTACCGCTTATATTTCCCAAATTTTTGGGAGGTCTACCTTGAGAAACATTACCGCTCTACCTTGGATTCTGAACATTATCTTTTTCAGCTAAATCTGGGCAATCTTTTATAAAATGATTTCTTGAACCACAACTATAACAAGCTCGGTTAATATTTTTTCCCCAGCATTCACCGTAATGTCATCTTCCATACTGATCACACTTAGGCTTTTCATTCTTTACGTTATCAACACTGGCAATAAATATAGCTGAAGATTTGAAATTCGATTGCGATCTAGCTCGATCTCTGATCGAAGGTCCTATACTAGTTTTTAAACAACTGCTATCATCTTTAAACTTCTTGGATCCAGATTGAAACGATTTGCCCAAAGATCTTTTTCGTACCTCTCTAGCTTCAAAATCAACCATTCTTTTCTCTTTTCCAAGATCTTCAGCTTTACATGCTCGTTCAACAAGCACTACGAATTCTTTGATTTCCAGGATCCTAACTAGCAAATGAATATCTTCATTCAAGCCGTCTTCAAATCTCTTACACATTATTTCTTCTGTGGATAGGCATTTATGACCATATTGACTCAGCCTTACAAATTCTCGTTCGTATTCTGTAACAGACATACGGCCTTGTTTAAGCTCGAGAAACTCTTTGTGTTTCTGATCAATGAATCTCTGATTGATATATTTCTTTTAGAATTCAGCTTGGAAGAAATCCCAGGTAACTCGTTCACTTAGAGCCGCAGATGTCAAAGTCTTCCACCAATGATACGCCGCATCTCTCAAAAGAGAAACAACACATTTTATGCATTCCTCAAGACTCAAAGGCAACTCATCAAACACTCTTACTATGTTCTCTAACTAGAACTTGGCTTTTTCAGCATCATCACTTGTTGTAGCTCGAAACTCTTCAGCCCCGTGTTTTCTAATCTTATCAACTGGTGGTCTACTCAACTGTATTGGATTTACTAGTGGCATAACAAGAGCTTGAGGGGAATTAACCGGGGGTAGAGGTTGTTGTATAGCCGGATTGGTTCTAATATATTGGGTGAACCAATCATTCATCATCTGATAGAGTGCTTGTTTAGCCTCACTATCATGGCTACTCGTAGCCAGTTGAGAATCAGCTTGCACCATCCCTTGCGCGAGAGCAGGCGTAATACTTTCAACATCGTCTGCTACAGTTCTTTCGGGATCCATTGCTATATAAAAGCACATTTCAATGTCAGGATTCATCACACTATCGCAGTTCATAAATATGGCATGTATAGCTAGACTCACATACGCTATGGTGGTCCTAGAACTGACTATACCATAGCTCTGATACCAATAAAATATAACACCCCTAACTCGTAACCGTCGTCAGAATAGGTTAAGAAGCATTACCGGACTTATAACTCAAATCAGAACCACCATACATCAAATATCATCTCATTACTACTAAAAAGTCATTCATTTACATTCAAAATTCACATAAAATCGAGTATACAATGATTAATCATGCATTCGGGATCAAATCGTTAACATACGCAAGTTTCAAAAACTTATAAAAATTTCAACTTCTAAAAGGTCACACGCCCGTGTGAACAAGCCGTGTGCCTCATATGGTCTAGACACGCTCGTGTGTCAAAATCGTGGCAAAACAAGGCATAGCTACTAACTTGCTCACACGGCCAGACCACACGCCCGTGTGTCCAGCCCGTGTGCTATGCACACGCTCGTGTCCCAGCCGTGTGCTAGGCCATGCCAAAAATAGAGGGTATTCTGTTTGTGACGTCACCATACCAATTAGGGTCACACGGCCAGACCACACGCCCGTGTGTCTAGCCCATGTACGAACCTGGCTTACAATTGAAGGGTACCCCAAGGGACACACGATCTTGAAACATGGCCGTGTGTCGCACACGGCTAAGACACACGCTCGTGTCTCTACCCGATTGGATAAAAATAATGAATAGCCAATTAGCCAGTCCTGTTGGGTTCAACCTACAAGCAAAAAAACAATCATAATTCTACCTCCAATTCAGCAAATAATTATGTTAATCACAAGGTTCATACCAAAACATTTCCTTCCATACCTCATTCAATCTCAAGTTAATTTTACCAAAACTTACTAACTAAAACATACCACAATTTCATTTTATCATCACATACCATGAACCATTAACAACCATAAGTTCAATCACAATTTAGCCAAGTCACATGGCTAAGCACAAACATCACAAAACACCATTCTATCACTACTAGCCTATACATGCCATACTTCAAAAATATGCATTTTCAAAAGTACCAAATTAAGGTTCGATAGTGTGGTGATAATCCTTGACGGTCCCCGAGCTTGCAGTAGCTTCGATATCTATAAAACAATGCAAACACACACAAAGTAAGCTTTCAAAAGTTTAGCAAGCTCGTACTATAATCATCAACACTATATAAAACATAGAACATCAACACATAAGTATTTATGAATTCTCAAATCATCTATTAAATCTATACCAACCCAATCCATATGTTCATAACAAATCAATGAACTTCATCTATATAAAATCATCTACCACAAAGGTATCGTACATACCTGGATCTTCCCATATTTATTCACTTTCGTTCTCGCCTCTTGTTTGAGTATATCAAAACTTCCCGTAAATTATTCATAGTTAAACATTCACACACTTAGTGCTGTAAAAGTTAGCCGAAGCTAAAATAGTTTCGCACACTTAGTGCCATTTCAATTAACCGAAGCTAAGTTGATATCGCACACTCAGTGCTTTATATAGCTGAAGCTATTCCAACTCGCACACTTAGTGCCATTTGTAGCCAAAGAAATATATATTGAACCGCACACTTAGTGCTAAGTATAGTCGAATATTATCATACTCAAACCATAATCAAATATCTATATAATTTTTGCATTGTAATCGCATTAAATTTTAACATCATTTATCACGTACGAACTTACCTCGTACTCAGAATTGTCGATTTGAATTGTCTACTCGATAACCTTCGACTTCCCTCGATCTAAATTCGAATTCCTTCTTTCTTGATCTATATGTATTCAAAATTAACCTTTTTATTCACCAATTAATTCAATTCAATCCATAAACACATATTTAGGGCATTTTGCAAACTAGCCTCACATTTTCACAAGTCAACACTTTAGTCCCTATATCACAAAATCAAAAAATATACATAATTTGCATAAACACTAGTTTAGTTGAATTCTCCTAGTACTCATACTAGTCCACACATTCCATTTATTTCACATTTTAGTCCCTCAAAATAACATTTTTATAATTTAGCCCAAATTGCTCAAATTTATCAAAATCCAAAGATAAAACATGTAAACCCAACATCAAGCTTTCATATTTCATCTAATAACATCAAAAAACTCATGAATTCATCAATGGCATCTCATCAAATCATCAAAAATTTCATAAATTTAAACATGGGCTAGGTAGAACACTTAACAACAATCACAAAATGTAGAAATTATCAAAAATCGAGTAAAAAATCATACCTTATTCTAGCTAAACCATAGCCGAAACCCTAAGCTCAATTTTCTTTCCTTTCTTTGATGAATTCAGCAAAGATGAAGCATAATGGTTTTATCTTATGCTTTGGTTTTATTATAATATACATTAATTTACCATTTACCTAACCACCCTTTAAAAATAACCATATTTACCATAATGCCAAACCATATCATCCACTAACATATAATTTGATTTATTTCATCATAAGGACCTCACTTTTAATGAGCCAAATCAAATAGGCACTTTTAACAAACAACAGACAACTTTTACATTTTACGCGATTAGGTCCTTTTTGCAAATTAAGCACACAAACAGTTAAATCTTCACACGAGACTTTCACACATGTCAATTCACTTATAATAGGAGAGAAAAATAATATTAAAATAATTTTTTACTCGGATATGTGGTCCCGAAACCACTATTTTGAGTAGGGTCAAAATCGAACTGTTACAAGAATAATTTTTTGGGGGGCCGAATAAAATTTTAAATTTTTATGGTCTATATCTTTATCATTTTTAAAGGATTAAATCAAATTTTTATAATTTTATGGGGGCTAAAGTGAAATTTTACCTTTACAAATTTAAAATTTTAAAAAAATTTAAAAGGCCTAAATAGCAAATTTCCATTTTAGGGGGGCTAGGTCCCCTGCCAACCCCCCCAGATTTGCCTTTGGTGGTTGTATACTCTTTCAGTCATGAGCATGGTACCGCTTACCATTTCACATCCCTGAGTAAACTTACCTTATAAATTCTCACACGTAATATTCATTTAATAATATAGTTACCATATTATTTTTTTTTCATTATTATATTTTTGGAATATCATATTATTTGAATAGGTGGAACAATGACATGAGTCATGTAGGTATACTGAATGAGTTTGAGGATATCTGATTATTGTTAGATCAATAGTCAAAAGCCAATGTAAGTTTTTGAAATTTTCAATTATATAATAATTACGTAAAGATTTGAAATTAAATAATTGGTACTTAATAAAATTTATAATTTTGTACAATAGTTTGAATGGATGTCATATTTTGATCCGAGATTTCAAGAATGCATCCCGATTGAATTTTGACAAACTGCAATATTTGGCACGTCAAAGTGTCATTGATAGTTTTTGCAATGGTTTAGATGCATGAATCTAATCAAGAGATGCAGAAGTTTGGGTTTGTGTCAAATATTCTACCCTTACCTCAAGAGCTCGATGAACTTCACAATATTGACTTGCAGGGGAGAACTGATGAAGATTTGTTTAAATTCCATGCCAAGTATATCTACATATGGGAACATAGGTACGATTTTATACCTATGAGCAAACCAATTGCCAATTCAGATTAGGAGACATCTTCAAATTACATGACATGGTTTATCCTTCACGGTAAGCCATATTTATTACCGGAGGAGGATAGGAGTAGAAAAGTTCATCGTACAAGGCCAACACGACCCTACATGAGTCTGCGACCAGAAGTACATGCATCGAGTTTGTAACATCTTGTTTTTCAAAGGTGCTGGAATCGATGGTTTTGGAACCCCAATTTCGATGTTTAAGTCCATAAATATTATTATTTAATATTTACAAGGTCAGTATAATGGTTAATTAAATTAGGTCCCATAATTTTGTCAAATTGATAGTTAATGTACAAAAACTAAATTGTAAAAGTTATAAAAGTTAATTGTTATGAATTTTTAATTAATCAAATGACCAATTAAGAAATTAGACCATTAATGTATAGCCAAATGGTTGTGGAGGCTAGTTGTAATCCACCAAATTAGTTAATTATGCTTAGTTTTAATTAAGTAAATGTTAATTAAGTTAATTAAGATTAATTAAAAGTTAAACTAAGTATATAAGCTAAAAATAAAACAAAATAATACATTTTCATGTTCATTTTCTTCCTCTAAGAAAACAAAGAAAAGAAAAAGGGTTTGAAGCTTTCATATTTTTTATTATTAATAGGTAAGTTTAATTTAGTCCGTTTCTAGTAATATTTATGTTTTTGAGGTTGTGAGAGCTTGATTTAGCTAGCCCATGTATCAATTTCCAAAACTGTTAAAGTTTCTAAAAGTTTCCATTGATGAATGCTTGAAGAAATTGATACTAAATTGTTAGATTTTAAGATTAGAAGTGAAAATGACAAGTTTGTAGAATTTAATTGCTCATTTTTTAAAATAGGGACTAAAGTTTATAAATTTCAAAATTAATGAAAAATTCTTATAATTATTGATAGTATTGGGTCCTTTAAGGATGTAATCGAGATCTATTTCAAAATTGAAGCTCAAATTTGAAAGTTATGACAATTTCAGTTTTAGGGACTAAATTGAATAAAATATATTCCTTTAGGGGCCACTTGAATAATGAAATTGAACTAATACATGCGTATAATTGGATGATATAAGATGTTTGGAATAGATAAATTGAATTGAATTATTGTATAGTTCAAGAATTGAACCAAACTGAACATAATCGAAGAAAAGACAAAATTGTTAAAAAGTCCTTAAAGATTCTATTGCTTGTTGTTTTATCAAGTAAGTTCATACGGAACTTACTTGTAACACCCTATACCTAGCTCGGTCACTGAGCCCAAGTAACAGGATGCTACATCCCCATCATAGCATCACATAATACACAACGTCTCATTTGGGTTTGAATTAATTATTTAAATTGGATAAATTTTGTTCTTTGGTTCTTTAATTTATCTATTTATTTTGGACAGGTCTGATAGCTTTGCTGGATTACAAAAAAATAGTCCAAATTGAAGACCAAGTCAACCCAAATTTGGCTACACATGACTGTCCACATAAACTACTTTTTGGTTTAATTACACAAGGTCCTTGCAATGTTAAAGAAATTAGAGATTTGCCCGAAGATTTACATTTGACTAAGTCTCAGTCCAGAGTTGTTATGGCATTTAAATTGCTTAAAAATCAAGAAAAAATCAACTCAAAATCCACTAAGCATCGCCTACCACTCATTGGAAAAGCTTGAAGAGACTAAACCTCTCTATTTTTAACAAACTACCCTCCTCTCTTCACCTATAAATAAGACCTCATTTGATCCCTAAAAAATCATCCCTCATCCATCATCATTCTCTTCTCTCTCAATTCTCTTTCGCATTTTCCATTCCCCATGCTTAGCATCATCTCTTCATAGAGATTTTAGCAATTAAGCCTCTTAAAGTGCCCTTGGTCGTCCACCTTAGAGAGCCATCAGCAAAGGAGTAAAGTGAAGGAGCGAAGGAGCCTCGTCGGTCAAAGTCTTGGGTAACAACCACAATGATTTGGGTTTAATCTTTATTTTCTTTAATTTAATCTAAAAATGTTTGCTATGTGTTCTTCGTTCTTGTCTTAATTTTATTTAAGCTAGGATAATTTCTTTGATTAAATATTTGATTCATACTTATAATGTTTGTGCCTCAATAGATCATGTTTTCAATTAAAATCAAGTGTGTATTTCGTTCATACGTGATTGAAATGCACCTGAATTAGCTGAGCGATCCTAACCAGATGACGGCTAGTGGACACATAATTGAAATGTGCATGTTCAATTTAGATCCTAACCCAGTTAAATTGTAGGTTGCATAACAACTCTAACAAAGCTCTATTATCTATATAGTTTTTAGATTTGTGTGATTAAACTTTTTCAAACCTAACACGTCCCTGTTACCTCACACGAATGCTAAGAAACCCTTAGTAAATAAGGATCAGTAAAATGCATACTTACTGAATAAAGGATTCCAAAAGGACCTAATGTGGTTTTCACTCATGAAAGATCGAGTTGCCATAGAATATTTTTCCAAATGTTAATAAGCATGTTGATAATAAATTGAGTTTAATTGAAGTAATTGTCCTAGTTTATTTATGTTATAATTGTTGCAAATTGTGTTTAATTTTGTGAAAATCTATTCCATTCATATAGTTTGCATACTTAAGGTAATTTACATTAAGGATTATTGCATTTAGTTTAATATATTTAATTTTAATCATCACTTGTCAACCATATTGTGTTTTTATTTACCAAGTTGTTAGTATAATTTTACAATTAAGTGATTTAACATAAATACAATCCCTATGGAGATGATAACTCGATACTTACCTATTACTTGATAACAAATGTGTACACTTGCACAAACCTACGCGTTACAAGTTTTTGGCACTGTTGCCGGGGATTGTTAACTGTTGCCATAGTCATTTTTTGTGTGAAATTATTTACTTTCGATTTGGTTTTTTTTAACATTATTAACTTATTCTTTTTAATTTTGTGATTTTCTTTTTAGGTGTTTATGAGCATATATCAGATTATCGATTTACTCCCTGTAGACCTAGAAATTGAGCAAACTTTCAGACAAAAAAGACGTGAACGAATAGCTCAAAGACAAGTCGAGATGGACCTTGGAAATCAGAATTAAGACCAAGGTAATGAAGTCGATCGTGTACAAAATCCCATCCTCATTGTCGATGATAGGGGTCGATGCATCAGACAATATGCTGTGCCACTTTTTAGTGAGTTAAATTCAGGAATTAGAAGGCCAGATATTGTGGCAACCCAATTTGAAATGAAGCCAGTGATGTTTCAAATGCTCCAAACAGTGGGCCAATTCAGTGGTATGCCCACGAAAGATCCACATCTCCATCTTCGATTGTTTATAGAGGTGAGTGATTCATTCAAGATAGCCGGTGTGACTGAAGACGCACTGAG
Source organism: Gossypium longicalyx (assembly GCA_025698465.1). Taxonomy (NCBI): domain Eukaryota; kingdom Viridiplantae; phylum Streptophyta; class Magnoliopsida; order Malvales; family Malvaceae; genus Gossypium; species Gossypium longicalyx. The sequence continues at coordinate 54,688,750 of CM046995.1, forward strand.
GTTGAAGTTATTTTCGTATTCATTGCGAGATCGAGCACGAGTAAGGCTCAATTCATTGCCACCAAGTTCCATATCTACATGGCAAGAATTAACATAGAGATTTTTGCCTGAGTATTTCCCGCCTAGAAAAAACGCTAAGTTGAGGAATGAGATCACAACTTTCCAACAATTGGATGACGAGTCTTTGTATGAGGCTTGGGAGCGATTCAAGGAGTTACTTCATAAGTGTCCTCATCATGGGATTCCTCATTGTATCTAGTCGAAGAAATTCTATAATGGTCTCAATGCACATACAAGATTGATGGTAAATGCTTCTGTGAATGGTGCAATTTTGTCTAAGCCTTATAATGAGGCTTATAAGATCATCGAGAGGATCATGAGTAATAACTATCAATGGCCAACAAATCGAACAGCTTCAAGAAGACGTACAGCCAGAGTTCATAAAGTTGACACCCTCACTTCCTTATCAGCTCAAGTATCGTCTATTTCCTTTATGTTAAAATAGTTTACTGCTAATAGTGCTAATAATTTTACAGCTCAGCCACCAAGTCCTTTTGAAGTAGTTTCTTGTATGTACTATGGAGAAGGTTATTCTGTTGAGAATTGTCCATCAAATCCTGAGTTAGTGTACTATGTGGGGGACCAACATCAAAATAGGATTGGACAAGGACCTCGGTCCAACTTCTACAATCCTTCATGGCATAAACATCCTAATTTTTCTTGGAGAAACCAAGGAAATGGATCGAACAACAACTTATTGCAGCATAGACCTAACCAATCTCAAGGGTTTAATTAGCAAGCTCCAAAACCACCTCAAGCTAAGGCATCAAATAGTTTGGAGAACTTTTTGAAAGCATACATGGCAAAGAATGATGCTTTGATCCAAAGCCAAGCAACAACATTGAAAAATTTGGAAAACCAAATGGGTCAGTTAGCTACAGAGCTTTGTAATAGACCGCAAGGAACCTTATCGAGTGGTATTTAGAATCCAAGAAATTTGGGTAAAGAACATATCAAGGAAGTGGCATTGTGAAGGGGTAAAATTCTGGAACCCCTATTGATTTATGCCGAAGATAAACCCGTTGAGAAGAATCAACCAACTGTTGAAACTTCTACACCAAAGGAATTAAAATCTGCAAAAACTGACAAGGTAAATCCTAACTTAGTGAATTCAGATACTTTAACATCTTTGTTGGATGCAGATTTACCTACTCAGAAAAGTTTTCTGGTTCAACCGAAAGTTCCATCACCTCCATATCAGCAAAGATTGCAACAACACAAGCATAAACATGAGGTACAATTCAAGAAGTTTTTGGATGTTCTGAAGTAGTTACAGATCAATATTTCATTGGTGGAGGCTTTAGAACAAATACCAAATTATGTAAAGTTTATGAAAGATATACTGTCCAAGAAGAAATGACTGAGTAAGTATGAAACTGTTGCCTTGACAAAGTAGTGTAGTGTGTTCTTGTAAAACAAATTGCCACTGAAATTGAAAGACCCAGGAAGCTTTACTATACCTTGTAACATTGGTGAATCTTACTGTGGTAAAACCTTATGTGATTTAGGAGCGAGTATCAACTTGATGCCTAAGTTTATTTTCAAGATGCTAGAGATAGGTGAAGTAAGACCTACAACCGTGACGCTTCAGCTAGCAGATTGATCTTTAGCATGTCCTAAAAAAAGATCGAGGATGTTTTGGTAAGAGTCGATAAATTTATTTTTCCTACTGATTTCACTGTCTTAGATTTTGAAGTAGATAAGGAAGTGCTGATCATCCTTGGGAGACCTTTCTTAGCCATGAGAAGAACGTTAATTGATGTGCAGCAAGGTGAACTCACCATGCGAGTTCAAGACGATTAGATAACCTTTAACATTCTTATAGTGATGAAAATTCCCGATCTGGCAAAAGAGTGTTCAGTTATGGAAGAGATAGAAACCTTGGTTTCTATGGAAAGTAATTATGAAGAAGATTAATTGGAGACAGCCTTAGATCTTGACCCTTTGGAGGATGAAGAAGGTGAAGAAAACATGCCCTTGATGGAAGCCAATTCGAGGAATTTTATTCAATCCATATAGTTTGAACCATTGGAGTTAGACGTTAGAGAATTTGTGCAACCCAAGTTGTCAATTGCAGAACCACCTAAACTCGAACTAAAGGTACTTCCATTTGAAATACATTTATTTAGGTGACTGTTCCACTTTGCCTATGATTATTTTAGCAGAACTGATGAAAGATCAAGAGGAGTAACTAATTGTTGTTCTAAAGAAATTTAAGAAAGCAATTGGTTAGACCATAGCTAATATTCGAGGTATAAGCCCTTCTTTTTGCATGCATAAAATTATTTTAGAAGAAGGTGAAAAAGCTCAAATTGATTGGCAAAGGAGGCTCAATCCTATTATGAAAGAAGTTGTAAGAAAGGAAGTGATCAAATGGTTAGATGTAGGAATCATCAATCCTATTTTAGATAGTTCATGGGTAAGTCCGATGCAATGTGTGCCAAAGAAAGGTGGAACCACGATTGTTGAAAATGAGCGTAACGAGTTGATTCCAACGAGAACCATTACTGGTTGGAGAATCTGTACTGATTACAAAAAATTGAATAAAGCCACTCAGAAGGACCATTTTCCATTGCCTTTTATGGATTAGATGCTAGATCGACTAGCAGGTAATGAATTCTATTATTTTTTAGATGTCTATTCGGGATATAACCAAATAGTTGTAGCTTCGGAGGACCAACATAAAACAACCTTTACTTGCTCATATGGTAAGTTTGCTTTTAGGCAAATGCCTTTTGGTTTATGTAATGCACTCACAACATTTCAACGATGCATGATGGCAATATTCACTGATATGGTTGAAAATTTTGTTGAGGTTTTCATGGATGATTTTTCTATTTTTGGTAACACTTATGATATTTGTTTGAGTAATTTGGCTAAAGTATTGAAGAGATGCTGTAACACCCCTCGCCTGTATCCGATGCCAGGATAGGGTTTGAGGCGTTACCGGTAATTCACCTTTACAAACTTACACAATCGGGTTACTGAATTTCGGTCGTGATTTAACACTTTTCAAACGTGTGCACTTTGTCTCTTATATAGGCCTCTGAGGCCTAAAAACACTCCTAGGGGTGGTATGGAACAAAACCGAAGTTGTTCGATAGACTTGGGGTGCTTTAGGAAATTTTCCCTTAGTTCAAGTGTAACACGCTCATGGGGCTTAGAACACTCCCGTCTTCTTTTTCCAGTATGCAACACGGCCATGGCACACGCCCATGTGTTACACTGACTTCAACCTTACCATTCTATTAAATATACATAGCCAAGGCACACGTCCGTGTGCTTAGCCCGTGCTCTAGCTAACTTAAAATTTCAGGTGCAAGGGACACACGGTCATAGCACACACCCATGGGAGTAGCCCGTGTGTCACACACGGCCTAGACACACGCCTGTGTGTCTACCCACGTGGACCTTGTTAGGCTATTTTCCAAGCCTTAAGTCACCCTCTACTAGCCAATTACACTTATAGATTACTATAGTGCATATTTGGGCCAAATTATTCATTTGTAAATATGAAACTTTGATTAACCTCATTGCATGTGAACCTCATGTCATTGGTTTCATACATGCTAAGTTAATTCTTATCTTACATTTAATGATTTATATGTCTGCTTGACATATTAAGATTGGCTCGTTATTATAACTCATTGCCAATTATAACTAAGCCATCGCATATGAATATAAGCATGCATAGATTGGTAGGGCATAGCCTACTTCAAAATGAGCCAATTCCCATGGCCAGATACAAAAAAAAAAAAAAAGATAAACATAATTTTACATGCCTTCACTAGGCAAATCAAATGACATATATAACAAAATACTCAAAAATCCTATACACGCTATTGGACAAAATAGAAATGTCTTTATACCAAAGCTTGTCTAGTTGATAGTGTGTTGACTCTCCAATTGTCTTTCAATCCTTATGAGTCCTTGAACTCTAAAAAGCAGGGAAAAGAGAGGGGTAAGCATTTACATGCTTAGTAAGCCCGAATAACTGGAAAATAAACGTACCGATCGTTTAGCATACATCCATAATAGAGAAGGAAACCAATGAACATGAAAATGGTTTCCTTATCACATGCACTCAATCAATGAGTTAGTCACATAACAAATACCATGAACATTTTTATCTTAGATGAGCTCATCATTTTACATGTCATTTGTACATATACCTTGTGATAGTCCCATTGAGTTTCTAAGAAATCTCGATGGATTATCCAGTCATCGTCAATTCATACGAATGATCATTTTGAGTATGCACTCCCGCGAACCTCACATCTTACGGCGGAATTACCAGTCTAGGCTAAATCCCCCGCAATGTAAACTCATAAGGTGATGTGGGGATTACCAGTCCAGGCTAAATCCCTTATGCGATAAACACCCTTAATGAGCTCGGATCTGAATTACCAGTCCAGGCTAAATTTAGAACCTAACCAGATTACCCGTTCGGGCTAAATCCACAATACACACATATTCTTCGGGAGGCTCGATCACTCAAGGAACACCAGTCCAGGCTAGATCCTTTTTATACTTGAGATCTTCAGATTACCGGTCCAGGCTAAATCATTATTTGCAACACATGCAGGATCTAAAGTCTCATGTAAATCATGGTTTATGCATTGAATTCCCTTTTCAACCTCAACCGAGACATTATCCGGCAATTCATTATTAAAGATGCAATTCATGCACTTTCATGCCATCAACAATGCAATTATCATGCATTCACAAAACATACAATTATGCATGTTATGGGTTTACTTCGAGTTATCCGAACATACCTGGTATTCGTTTCGGAGCTGTGTTTCGATTATTCTGAAACCTTGCGTTTACCTCGATCGACCTCTGGAATTTGTTCCTCGGGGTCTATAAAAACAAATTTATATCATTAATTCACTACATTACACTTTTCAAGTTTAATTTCTACCCCTGGTCCAAATGATCGTTTTGCCTTTAACCTTTGACATTTTTACTATTTAGTCCTTAAGCTCGTATAATGAAACACATGCAATTTCTATCTTACCCAAGCCTATCTAAACACTTTTCCTTCATATGGAAGCCCACATTTTCCATTATTTTCACATTTCTATCACGTATTTAACAACTTTTGCAAAAAGGTCCCTTTAGGGGTTTTTCATGAAAATCACCTAAGAAAAGATGTTTAACACACCTTCAACTTTCATACCCCTACATAATCCACCAAGATAAAAGCAACTCATGCATGGGTAAATTTTTAAACATGAACCCTAGCATGAAATATGAGTAGAAATGGAAAGATCAAGCTACCGGGATTTCAAAAATACAAAGAACATTAAAAACGGGGCTTGGAAGCACTTACTATTGAGCTTGGAAAGCTTGGAAACCCTAGCTATGGAGACTCTTCAAATTTCGACAGCCATGGAGAAGAAATGGCTAATTGTTTCCTTCTTTTTCCCATTTTATTTTATTAAAATGCCAAATGACCAAAATGCCCTTAAGTCCTTTCTTTGAAATTTCATCCATGCAAGCCCATTTTTGTCCAAAAACTTAGAAATTGGGAAAATTTCTATTTAAGACCTTCTGATTTATAATCTAAAGCAATTTCATACAAATTTCTTCTAGAGTTTTGCAATTTATTCAATTTAGTCCCTAATTTCCAATTAGACACCTTACTCAAGGAATTTCTTCATGAAAATTTAACACATGCATAATCTCATATTCTAGACCTCATAATAATCATAAAATAAATATTTTGATATCAGATTTATGGTCCTAAAACCACTATTTTGACTAGGCCCTATTTCGGGTTGTTACAGATGCGAAGAGACGAATCTTGTCCTTAACTGGGAAAAATTCCATTTTATGGTTAAGGAAGGGATTGTCTTAGGTAATAAAATCTCAAAGAGAGGAATTGAAGTTGATAAAGCAAAGGTGGATGTAATTGAAAGATTACCGGCCCTAATTAATGTGAAAGGAGTTAGAATTTTCTTAGGTCATTCTGGTTTTTACCGAAAGTTTATCAAAGATTTCTCAAAAATTTCTAAACCATTGTGTTTGTTATTAGAGAAAGATACAATGTTTTATTTCAACAAAGCATGTTTGGAAGCTTTTGAAGATCTAAAATAAGGGTTAATCTCAGCCTCAATAATTGTTACATTTAATTGGAGCTCACCTTTTAAGTTGATGTGTGATGCAAGTGATTATGCCATTGGAGCTGTAATGGGTTAAAGAAGAAACAAAGTGTTTCACCCTATTTACTATACAAGTAAAACTTTGATGGGAGCCCAACTCAATTATACGGTAACTGAAAACGAACTCTTTGCTATAGTTTTTAATTTTGACAAATTCCGCTCATATCTTATAGGTACCAAAGTTACAGTATTTACTAACCATGAGGCCATTAAATACTTGCTCACAAAGAAAGATGCGAAATCGAGGCTAATTTGTTGGATACTTTTACTCCAAGAATTTGACCTTGATATCCAAGACAGAAAAAGGTTTTGAAAATAAAATAGCTAATCCTCTGTCAAGGATGGAACAAGACGAGGTAACTCGATCATGTGTGCCTATCAACGAGAATTTCCCAAATGAACACTTATTTGAGGTAAGTCAAATTCATGAACACCTTGGTTTACTGATTTTGCCAATTATCTTGCATGTGGAATAATTCCTCGAGAAATGACATACCAACAAAAGAAAAAATTCCTTCTTGATAGTCGGTATTATTTTTGGGAGGATCTGTTTTTGTTTAAACAATGTGCAGATAATATAATCCGAAAGTGTGTAGCTGAAAGTGAGATTGCTGAGATCTTGTATCATTGCCATTCATCTCTAAGTGGGGGACACTTTGGTGGTTCATGGGCTGCAACAAAGATTTTGCAAGTAGGTTTCTTTTGGCCTACACTATTTAAAGATGCTTATACTTATGTGAAGAACTGTGATAAATGCCAAAGGATCGAAAATATATCAAGGAGGAATGAGATGCCTTTAACAAACATTTAGGAGATTGAATTATTTGACGTATGGGGCATTGACTTCTTAGGCCCGTTTCCTTCTTCGTATGGGAACAAATACATCTTAGTTACTGTGGACTATGTATCCAAGTGGGTTGAAGCTGAAGCATACCTTACAAATGATTCTAAGGTAGTCATTTGATTCCTACATAAGCATGTGTTTACACGATTTGGGACACCAAGAGCTATTATTAGTGATGAAGGTTCTCACTTTGTGAAAAAATGGCTTAACTGGTTGCTTGACAAATATGATGTAAAGCACAAGATTGCTACTGCCTATCACCCCCAGTCTAATGGGTAAGCTGAAAGAGTGAACCGTGAAATCAAAGGTATCCTTGAAAGGGTAGTACGCCCTAGCAGAAAAGATTGGTCTCAAAGGCTTGATGATGCATTATGAGCTTATCGAACAACATTTAAGACACCTTTAGGAATGACTCCTTATCAGTTAGTCTTTGGAAAGGCATGTCATTTGCCATTAGAGTTGGAGAACGAAGCTTACTGGGCTTTGAAGCAGTTAAACTTTGATCTTAAGCAAGCCTGTAAGAGAAGGATGTTACAACTTGATGAGTTGGAAGAGCTAAGGTTGTTTTCCTATGAGAATTCCAAAATGTGTAAAGAAAGATCAAAGAGATGGCATGATATTCAAATACAACCTCGCGAGTTTAAAAAAGGTCAGAAGGTTTTGTTGTTTGATTCAAGGTTGAAGTTATTTCCTGGAAAGCTTAAATCCTAATGGAAAGGACCCTATACCATCTATCGAGTTTGTCCTTATGGAGCTATTGAATTATACAACAATTACGAAGGTACATTTAAAGTTAATGGTCAACGTCTCAAACACTACTAGGATGGTAAGGTTGAGCGTATTGAATCCACGTTCAAATTAAAAGACCCTTGATTTCTCACAAACTCGTTTTGTAAATAAATAAATCATTAGAACTTATTTCCTTAACTTTTTACATTTAATTAATTCTGTCTAAGGAAATTGGAACTTAAGCGGGACCACTATGACCCCTTCAGCCTTTCTTGGGAATTAATTTAATGTATTTTGTTAAGAAGAAATTTTCTAATTAAGATTTAAAATTTTTAAGTTTCATTTGTTTTGCTTAAATTTTAAAATTTTATGTTAATAAAGGGGTCAAATTTGGCCCTAGTACTAATAGTTTTTCTCTTGAGTAAGTTTGTAAATACAGTCTGAGTTTGAGGCCCAAGATAGCAAAAAGGAGGGAAAATCCATACTCTGCCGCTACTCCCATTACTTGCCGCCCAAGTAACCCTAATATACTTAAATTTTCGCTACATGTTGCACTAAATCTTCCCTATATAAACTCCTCTTCATTCTACTATTTTTCATATTCCTCAAAGCAATTTGCTTAACCCTAAAAATCCCTAAATCTCCCTCTTATGCCGCTAGCATCAAATCCCGAAAGAAACCCTAGTTTCTTTACCCTTTTTGCCGAAGTCACCTATTTCCACTGCAAGAAGATTGCTAAAGCACCAACATTGCCGCCGCACACTACCGTTGCTATCACACACTGTCGTTGTTGCTGCAACATCCTTGCCGTCACAAGATTTTTGTCGTTGCAAGTCCTTACCCACTTTGCTGATTTCTCTTTTCCCCCTTGTGCAAAAACTTTTCCAAATTCTCAAGAAAAGATACCATGTCTCGCAAAAGAACTAGATCTTCAAAGACTACTCCTGAAAACCCAATTTTGATCTATGAAGAAGTGAAAGAAAGATTTGATTCAATCATCAAGCATTCACCTATGATGCCGGAAAAAGGTTTTAACTTGAATAGTCATGATTTGATGGTTGTTCCTATACCGATTAGAAAGAAAATCAATGCTCTCAAGTGGGAACAATTTTGTGATGCTCGTTCACTTCTCGATAATGAACTAGTTTGAGAATTCTATGCTAGTTTGACTATGCGAGATGCATCGTTCGAAAGAAAAAGGTACCTCTTACTTCTAAGTCCATCAATGATTTGTTTAACTTACTTGATGTTGAAGAAGATGAGTACTACCCTATGATGAACAATATCAATTGGGATTTTCTTCAACAAGTACTTGATGTTGTGACAAACCCGGGATCCCAATGGATTATAAGAAAGTATGGGAGCCATTCTTGCCGAAGGGAATATCTAAAACCAGTAGCAAAGGTATGGTTTTATTTCGTTTGTTGTAGTTTTATGCCTATCTCACATAGTTCCACCATCTCGATGGAATGTGTAACACCCCAAACCTAGCCTAGACATTATAGCCGAATTTGGCGATGTCACATTGAAGTTTTTTTTCATAAAGTGTTTTATCAATGAAAACTCTTACTATATATTTAACCTCTTTATGTGTTCCTAATGGTGATTCTGAGATATGTCGTTCATTTCAAAATATGAGTTGTTTGTCAAAAAGTTTTACATTTTAAAGCATCATTATTATTATCTTCTTTAAACTGTTAATACTTGTAGAAGCTTTTAAAACAAGTTTCATTTTCGTGATGTCTCTGAAAAATATTTATCTTTTTGAAAACCCGCATCCTACTGCTAGCAAATATCAAGCAAAATAAATAAAAACCCAAATTAAAGATTAAAAATTTAAAGAGGCCTTACTACAGTAAAAATACCCAAAACAAAATTACTTATAGAAATAAAGCAAGCACGTTAGTAAATGCGGTTGTGTGGCTGCCCTTGAGCCCCTCGTAGCACCGATTCGCCTAAGCTTGGGGATTACCTGTACAGATAAACAGATGGGTGAGTTTATGAAAACTCAATATGCAATTACATATAGCAAATAGTCAGAAAACAAGCACAATCTGGGCGTAAGCCCTTTTAGTAACAGTAACAATATCAATTTGGGCTTTAGCCCATCTCAATACAGAAACAGTCATGTATTTGGGCCTTGGCCAATTACAGAAACAATAATCAGTGCAGTAACAGTTTAAACAGTATATAAGTCCTACCCATTCAGCCTCTACACCTACACTCCATGTGGGGATATAATCAACCCACTCATCCCTACACTCCAAGTAGTACTGATTGCGGTACTAAACAGTAATATGCAGCTGGGCTGCCAATAATTTAGGCTCGAAGCCTTTCAGTACACTTCCTCCGATCAGTATAACCCATCCTCATGCAATGCATCATACAATCGTATCATGTCATATCACAGAATCATACATGTATCCATTACAGTGCAAATAGCATGCTAATATACAGTCATACAAGTACATACATATACATACACCCCATAAGGGCAAAACAGTCATCTTACCATATAAGGGCAAAATAGTCATTTTATTAAATAGGGGGTCTAGGTAAACTTACTGACCCAACAGTAGGTCCACAGTCGTCTCGGGTGACCCATGTAACATTATCAGTCAAACATTGAAAATGGGCCCACGGCCCATATTGTGGCCCTTGTAGGCCCACACGCTTGTATGGCCTACGAAGCCTAGAAATGGCTTTGGCCGTGTGGATTACACAGCCTGGTCCAATATTCTCCACACATTCATGTGGTTTACCTGTGTGGGGGCCACATGCCTGTGGGGCCCACACAGCCCATTTCGGCCCAATAAGGCCTAAAATGGCCTAAGCCCATGAAATCGCTCATAGCAACCTTTAAAATCAAATGCCCATGTTTAGATACACGAATTACAACACGAGCAAGCGTACAATCATGTAGCGTCAATGGTCTCTTATTTTGGCTTTTGGCGATCTACGATTAGGGGCAGTGTTGTTACACACCTTGCTTCTATTTGTCGAGAGAAGAGACTGCCCGCACCTTTGAACCCTTTGATGAAGCCACAAGGGGAGTTTCGTCCACCCTAACACCAACTAAGGATATTTTCCCCTCCTTCAAAGAGTTTCTTGATTGAAAAACAGAGGCCCTTTCCAGCTCATCAGTCGAAAGAGAATGATCACCTAAGCCCTCGGTTACAACCGAAATGCAAAGCCTAGTACTTGTAATTACCACCAAAATTGATAGAGAGTAATGAGGGAAGAGTCGGCACAGTGAGGGTAGGAGAAAGAGTAGTATTTGGCCAAATCATATTCGTTTGAGAGAGAGGGAGAGAAGAAGGAGAGAATCGACCAAAACCCAAAAGCTAAAAGCCGAAAGAATTTGAGAAAGGGGAAGGGCAGTATTCGGCCAAACACAAAAGGGAACAAGGAAAAGAACGATTGCTATAGGAGTAAAGGAAGAAGAGAAATCTGTCAATAGGGTCATTGTATTGACGAGCAAAACCAAAATAGACCTAAAATGAAAGATACCCGAGTGATCTCTTACAAGAATTCGGCAACCAAGGAGTGCAAAAAAGAAAAAAAAACATTAAACTGAAAAATGGAGAGAAAACAAATGCCTAGCCGAATTCTTGAGAAGTAGGAGTTTACAATCGATGCTAACTCTCCCTCTCCTATCCAAATCCCAAATTTTCCTCCCCAAATCACTCAAATCATCCACCAATCCCATGATCCACTCCTCAAATCTCTCCTTTAATCTCTCAACCATTCAATTTGAACCCCCTTCAAACTTTTTAGAGTTTCGGCCAAGCTAGAACACTCCCACGTACTCACAACAAAATAAAACACCTCCATGCGTCTACCAGCACTCGAACCTCAGACCTCATGGAACAACAACACGCCACCTATCCCCTAGACCAGTAGACCCTTTCTATCATGTTCTACCCACATTAATTTAAAATTCTACTGACTAGGGATAGAGGTTTATCCATTTAAAACAAAACTTTTGCACAAGCCAAGGCTTGAACCCAAGACTTACCAGACACTTCCCAGAACACTTAACCACTGAAACAGATACACAGTTTTGTCACTTTCTTGCACAACTAAACATTTATGTGCAGCTTCCTTACTGTTCCCATGCTCAAGACCTAATACTTCTAGGCCTAAAATTAGGGGTGCTACAGAACGGATGCTTTTTTTATATGAAATTTTGACAGAAAAGTCCATTAATGTTGGGAAAATTATTCTAAAAGAGATTTATGGTTGTGCTAAAAAGAAGACAGAAAGTGCTTATGTAATAGCCCGTTTATGGGTCAAATCAGAACAGTGGTTTCAGGACCACAAATCAAAAGTAAAAATATTCATTTTATTACTATTTTAAGATCTACAGCATGATAGAATAATTGTTTGAAAATTTCGTTAAGAAATTTTATCATTAAGTGCTCGATTTGACTAGAAGGACTAAATTGCAATAGGTGCAAAATTGGAGTTCTATAAGCTAAAAGTAGTAAATTGTTATGAATTTTTAATTAAAGGTCCTTAAATGACAATGAGAACATTATACTTTAGGGTGGACAAAAATGGGCATGGAGTAAGTGAATTCATAAAGTTTAAGGGAAGGGTAAATTAGTAATTTGGTAAATAAAGACAAATTAACCTAATAAAAGATGTCCATCCTCTTCAATTTAGTCCCCCTAGTTGAATTTTTGGAAGGGAAACCATAGCTTGGGTTTGGCCAACTTTCAAGCTCGATTGTAAGTCTATTCTTGCCCCGTTTTTAATGATTTATATGTTTTTGTGAATGTTGTAACTTGATCTAGCTATTCCAAGGACTAATTTGAAAGAAATTTAAAGTCTAAAACTTTACCCATGTTGGATGTGTTTGTATTTTGATGTTTGATGATAGAAAATGCATGTTTGTTGTTAGATAAACAACATTTGTAAAGTGATTTTTGATAAAAATGTCAAATAGGGACTTATTTGTAAAATGTCATAAAATGTGTAGAGAAGTGTGAATAAAATAAAAATGTGAGTTGTTATGAGTTCAAATAATATTCAGCCAGGCTTAGGTTGTGACCAAATTGAATGAAATTCATTTTACGAGCCTAGGGCTAAATCGTAAAATGTTGAAATGTTAGGGGCAAAAATATAATTTTTGTTATAATGTGATTTTGGACTAAATTGAATAGCCTAATGATTCAATGAGTTATATGTGGTATTATAGATCAAGACAAACGAAGTTTGGATCTAGATCGGGAGAAAAACAAAATAATTGACGAATAGATTCCTTTCCCTATTTTTGTGTTCGAGGTAAGTTCGTATGTAAATAAGCTTTATTATAGTTGTATTTTAAATGCTTTAATTTTGTATGAATTGTGTAAATGACTCTATGGACAAGTTCGACACTGTTTTGGCAAGCGAGAAATTCCAATCGAACCTTAGAAATAGATTAGGATCCAAGTGACATGTCAATAGGGTATTATGTTATGTAATCCGGGTGCTGGTCTTGTACGTCCTACCGATGGCTGAGTATACTGGCGTATGTTGCAGTTACTTGACAACTTGTGTGAGCAGCAACATGTAGCTACGTCTTGACTGACAGCTTGTGTGAGTAGGCCCTTTGATGGCTCGAGAGTGAGCATATATGTGTTATGAGATAGAGGTAGCAATAGCTACATATGTGACACCTTTTCTGCAAGGTTTCCTGAGTATCCGATATTATTATTTCGAGTGGTTCATTGGGTATATCAACAATGAGAATAAGTATGAAATTATTACGAGATGGTACAGGTATGTTCATAAAGCTTACGATGATTAAATTTGAAATGATGATTTCAAGGAGAGTTTGTGATGGAATGATTTATGGTCATGCGATTATGGTAAATTACATTATCTTATATTATATTACTTGAATGTGAAATGTATGGTAAGATTTGCTTATTTCTTTCATATGAGCTTACTAAGCTATATAGCTTACTCCGTTTTATTTTTCCATGTTTTATAGTGTTACCAAGCTAGCTCGGATTGGAGATCGTCAGAGATCGCATCACACTATCAAACTGTCATTTTGGGTATCGATGATTTTAAACATTTTGAGTATATGACATGTATACGGACTTGGTCATTTTGGCATATGCGTCATTATGATTAGCCCAAATGTGTTGGCTTGTGTTTGTTTAAAGTTGGTTAGGTATTTAGCCATGTAATTGGGCTTATTTTGGTCAAATTGGTTGTAAGCCTATGTATATTCATACATGTACAAATATCTCTTTTGTGATGTAGTTTATAAATGCATGGTAGATGGTTGAATGTGGCTTAATGGTTTTTGTTGTTGAATGGTTAAGATTGACTCATTGGTATACTAGGAAATCTAAGTAAAATTATGCCTAATGAAAGTATTTGTTTTGATACTTGTGAATGAGATTTGGTGTGATTGAGTTTGACAAAGCATGAAATGTTATGGGCATGTTAGATGAAGGTTTGAAATGATATGTGTTATGTAACACCCCTAACCTGTATCCGTCGCCAGACTAGGGCTAAGAGGCATTACCGGTCCATCGGAACATTTCGAATTCATTTTACAAATAAAAAAATCATACATCATCATATCATAATCAAACATCCATATAAAGTCCCTTCCTTAGGTCATCGAGACCTTAAACATGCTTTAGAAAGGGATCGGGACTAAACCGAGCACATACAAATTTTTCCAAAACTTAAACATTTTTCTAAGTTATAAAGGTCACACGCCCGTATGAACAGGCAGTGTGCCTCGCACTGCATTAGACACACCCATGTGTCTAGGCCGTGTCAAAATAGGGCATACATACTGACTTGTCCACACGACCACAAGACACGCCCGTGTGCCAGGCCGTGTGAAAATTAGGTAGGCTACTGACTTGGCCACACGGCCAACCACACACCCGTGTGTCTGGCCCATGCTCGAAACTGACTTGGCCATATGGCTTAGTACACGCCCATGTGTGTGTGACCGTGTGGTCAGGCTCATTTCGAAATGACTACCCTCGAGCAACACTGTTGAGACACACGCCCGTGTCCTTGCCCGTGTGGGCAAAAATAGGCCATTTACAAGACTAATTTGCCACCCATTTTGGGTCCTCCCTACAAGCACCAAAACAAACCATTTTATACCAAAGTCTCAACCAATTCACAACCAAAACATACATCATACATACTAAATCATAAGCTATAATCATACCAAGACATATGTTCCATAATCTCAAGACACTTCATTCATTCTCATAGCATCATTATACCATTTCCATAGCAAATTCACATTTCTAACTTACCAAATCAACCATTTCTTACAAGGCCCTTTTTATATACATCAAAATATGGCCTATAGACAATATTACATCACATAGATTATAACCATACTTCATTCTTATATGCAACCAAAACCAAGCCATATCACATGGCTAAATATTCATATCACAAAACATACCAAAATAACTCTAGCCTATACATGCTATATACCATATATACAATTCTCAAAATGGTACTAAAATAGATGTCTGATAGTGTGATTGAGTCGCTGACGATTCCCGGATCTAAGCTAGCTTTATAACACTTTAAAATAGAAAACATTTCACATAGTAGGCTTTAAAGCTTAGTAAGTTCGTACTAAATATAATCCATAGTTTATACGACACAAAACACCAACTAATAAACGCTTAGTAGTTCATATTCATCCTTCAATTCTATTCCATCACATTAAACAAATTCATAAAATTTCATCAAACTTCATACACATGGTATCATCTATCATATAGGTATCATACATACTTAATCTTTTCCCGTGTTTATTCATTTCATTCTCACCTTTTTGTTCAATACATTAATTCATTCGGAAGCCTTTTAATTCTCTAAGAATTTGCACATTTAGAGCATCAGTGATTAGCCGAAGCCATAACAATCTCGCACACTTAGTGCCATCTCAATAAACTGCAGCTATCTCAGTATCGCACACTTAGTGCCTTATATAGCCGAAGCTATTCCAATTCGCATACTTAGTGCTATTTATAACCAAAGCTATTTCAAATCGCACACTTAGTGCCGAACATAGTCGATTTATCATCATGCTCAAACCATAGTCAAATATATACAATTTATGCATTATCAAAGCATTAAAACATAACTGTAACATCATTTATCACGTATGACCTGACCTCATACTCGGAGTTGATAATTCGGATTGTTTACTCAATAACCTTCGATTTCCCTCGATCTAAACCCGAATTCCTCTTTTCTTGATCTATATGTATTTGAAATTAACTCATTTAATCACTAATCCATTCAATTCAATACACAAACACGTCTTTGGGCATTTTACACTTTAGCCCCTAAAGTTACTCGTTTTGACATTTTAGTCCTTATCACACAAAACACCAAATATACAAAATTCATCAAAACCATGCGTTAGTCGAATCTTCCTATGGTCCCTAGCAAACCATAACTTTCATTTATTCTACATTTCAACCCCCCATTTACACTTTTCTCAATTGAATCCCTAATATGCATTTTTACTCAAAATCACTTTACAAAACATGTATATCAAGCACTAAGCTTTCATATTTCATCATTTAACATCATAAAACTCATGAATTCATCAATGGAATCTTATCAAATTATCAACAATTTCATGAATTTAAGCATGGGCTAGCTAGACTACTTAACAACGATCACAAAAACGTAGAAATTATAAAAAATCGAGCTCGAATGCTTACCTAATTGAGCTTAAATATGGACGAACCCTAGTTGAGCTTCAACCTTTCTTTTTCTTTTGTATTTTCGGCAACAAGATGATATTATAAACTCATTTCATGTTTTCTTTTATTAATTATCATTTAATAAACCATTTACCAATTTAACCTTTATAAAATCATTATAATTCCACTAACTTATGTCCATCAATGTCATTTAATTATAACCATGGTCTATTTGCATCATAAGGACCTCTCACTTAAAGAGACATAGCGATTAAGCACTTTAACAATTAGAACACATCTTTTGCATTTTACGCGATTAAGTCATTTTCTTAATTTAGACATCCAAACGATAAAATTATAACACGACTTTCACGCATACATTATCACATACTGTAAACACCAAAAATAATATTAAAATAATTTTTTACCTCGGATTTGTGGTCCCAAAACCACTGTTCTGACTAGGGTCTAAATCGGGCTGTTACATGTTAGCCTTGACTGTAGATGTCTTGGTTGCCTAAGTATGTCATGATTTGTGCCGTTTGATGTTTAGTATGAGTGTGCAAATGAGGGTGGAAAATTGGCTTAGTAGATAGCCTTTATATTTGTCCACATGGGTAGACACACAGGCGTGTGTCTAGGCCGTGGCATGTGTTTCAGCCGTGTGTCCCCTGCACCTTAATTGTGAGAAACAGAATGCTCAAAATTGAGCACACGGGCAAAGCCACGGGCGTGTATCTCAGCTGTGTGTGGGACACGACCCCGGACATGGGCATGTGTCCTGGCCGTGTGAAGTCTGCACATATTTTATGAAAATTAATTAATCATACGGCCTAGCTCACGGGCATGTGGTGTGGCCGTGTGACTTCAATTTGTTCATGCCTTGCAAAACAGAGAGTTACACGGGTTAGGGACACAGGCGTGTGTGACCACATAGCCTGCCCACATGGGCGTGTCCCAAACCTGTGACCCCTGTACATGACAAAAATCTTTTATGTTTTGTTAAAATTTCCTGAGTTCTCAGTTCAATCTTGGACTAATTCCAACGCATGTTTTGGGCTTCGTAGGCTCGTATTAGGGACTTTATGATTGAAAGGAAATGGTTTTAAATTGATGGAAATTTATGACTTGAAATTGTATGATTGTTTGCGATGAAAGTCTGATAATACCTCGTAGCCCTATTTCAGAGTCGAGTACGGGTGAGGGGTATTACATTTAGTGGGATCAGAGCTATGGTTTAGTCGATTCTCGGACTAATGTAGCATGTGTGAGAGTCTAGGTATACATGCCATATATAATTGATGATAGTGTGACGACTCTTGACAAATTAAATTGTATTTTCACATAATAAATGGATCTCAACCAAGATATAGCTGATGATGTTGAAAGTAATGCGCCGGCTCCCATCTAAGGGATAGCACCATCTGAAAGTAGACCAATAACGGTTAGTCAGGGAGGAGGGGCTAGGGAAGCCTTCTTCGAAAGGATGAATGAGTGGTTTACCGAGTTTGTTCGAACAAATCCAGCTACTCAACATCCTCCACCCCCACCTAACCCTCAACTGGTTCCCTTAGCTCCTCAAGGTGTGGAATTGTTAAGAATGAACAAGCCTCTAGTTGATAAGATTAGAAAATAAGGGGCTGAAGAATTTAGAGCTAATGTTGATGATGATCCTAAGGGAGCGGAGTTTTGGCTTGAGAATCTATCAGGGTATTTGATGAGCTTTCTTGCACATCGGATGAGTGCTTGAAATGTGCTATATCACTCCTGAGGGACTCGGTATATCAGTGATGGAATACTCATGTATCCGTAGTACCGAGAGAAAGAGTTACTTGGGAATTCTTTCAAGATGAGTTAAGAAAGAAATATATCAGTCAACAGTTCATTGATCAGAAACACAAAGAATTTTTAGAGCTGAAACAGGGTCGTATGTCTGTGACTAAATATGAGCGAGAGTTTGTTAAGCTCAGTAAGTATGCTCGGGAATGTGTTTCTACCGAGGCCATCATGTGTAACAGATTCGAAGATGGGTTGAATGAGGATATTAGGCTGTTAGCTGGGATTTTAGAGTTGAATGAATTTGTTGTGCTAGTCGACTGAGCTTGCAAAGCTGAAGAGTTGAGCAAAGAAAAAGAAAACCTGAGTTTGAGACTAGAGATTCGAGAAAAAGATCACTGAATAATTCATTTCAATCTTCATCAAAGAAATTGAGGGATTTGTATACTCATATGAATGTTTCAGCTGGGTATCCTAACAGAGATCGTGGGAAGCAATATTCGGGTTCTAAGGCCTAAACTACGTCAATAGCGAGCGTTGGTAATGCTAGGTCTAATAGACCTAAATGTCAACACCGTGGTAGGCGACATCTCAGTGAATGCAGAATGAATAACCGAGCTTGCTTTAAATGTGGCTCCCAGATCAGTTCATTCAAGATTGCCTTAAGATGGCTGAGAAAGATAATTTTTAGAATGTAAGACCGAGCAACACTGCCACTAGAGGGAGGCCACTGAAAAATACAGGAAATGGGAATAGTGGAAAAGGTGTAATGAAAGATTTAACTACGAGATCAGAGGTTAGAGCACCTACTAGAACCTAGGCTATTCGCGCTTGTGAAGATGCGTCATCCCCTGATGTTATTACTGGTACATTTTTTCTGTATGGTACTAATGTAGTTGCATTAATTGATCATGGATCGACTCATTCTTATATTTGCAAGATTTTGGTATCTAGTAAGAATCTGCCTGTTGAGTCTACTAAGTATGTGGTTAAAGTGTCGAACCCCTTAGGCAAATATGTTTTAGTTGATAAAGTTTGGAAGAGTTGCCCTTTAATGATTCGGGGTCACTATTTTTCGGCTGACTTAATGCTTTTACCATTTGATGAGTTTGATGTAATTCTTGGAATGGATTGGTTGACTCTACATGATGTCGTAGTGAATTGTAGATGAAAGATTATTGAATTGAAATGTCAAGATAATGAAATTCTTCGGATTGAATCAGATGAGTCGGGTGAGTTGCCTATTGTGATTTCGTCAATGTTGGCTCAAAGGTATGTAAGAAAAGGGTGTGAAGCTTATCTTGCGTATGTACTGAATACGAAAGTGTCTAAATTAAAGATTGAATTAATGCCAGTAGTTTGTGAAAACTCGGATGTGTTTCCAGAAGAGTTGCCTGGGTTGCCACCAATAAGAGAAGTCGAGTTTGCTATTGATTTAGTACCAGAGACTTCACCGATACTGATAGCTCCGTATGGAATGGCTCCGACTAAATTGAAAGAATTGAAATAACAGTTGCAAGAGTTGACAAATAAGGGTTTTGCGAGGCCGAGTTTTTCTTCCTGGGGTGCACCAATGTTATTCGTCAAGAAGAAAGATAGATCCATGAGACTTTGTATTGATCATAATCAACTTAACAAGGTTACGATAAAGAACAAGTATCCCTTACCGAGAATTGATGATTTGTTCGATCAGTTGAAAGGGGCAACAGTGTTCTCAAAGATAGACTTGAGATCAGGCTATTACTAGTTGAGAGTTAAGGATTCAGATGTGCCGAAGACCACATTCAGAACAAGGTACGGGCATTATGAATTCCTTGTTATGCCGTTTGGATTAACAAATGCTCCTGTAGTTTTTATGGACTTGATGAATCGAATCTTCCAGTCGTATTTAGATAAGTTTGTGGTTGTATTTATTGATGACATCCTGATTTATTCTCGAGATGAGTCTGTGCATGCCGAACATTTAAGGATTGTATTACAGAATTTGAGAGATAAGAAATTGTTTGCTAAATTAAGTAAAAGTGAGTTTTGGTTTCGAGAGATAAGATTTTTGGGACATATTGTTTCAGCGGAAGGTATACGGGTTGATCCAAGTAAGATTTCAGCAGTTTTTGATTGGAAACCTGTAACACCACTAACCGATATCTGTCGCTAGATTGGGGTTACGAGGCATTACCGATCATAAGACAATTCCGAACGGGCTTTCATTAGAAGTAAATCCTCATATTTCATTTCATATTCAAATCATAAATGCAATATTATTATCTATAGCATTCGAATGATTATTATAAGAAATAATCTATCAACTTACAATTTATATGCACCTACTTTAGTTAGTAAAATCATACATCATCACGTCCATTTCATAAGTACAATACTAAACATTTCACATATAATGTCTAAGCATATTCATATATATATACTTTAGTTCAGCTAACAAAGCATAACCGAATAAATTAGCACATTTCTTTTACCATCAACCCACTTTCCAATTATAAGTCTAAATTTCAATATGTCAAACTTACCATAACAAACAAATCATGAATTATACATATCATTATTATAAATCATAAGAGAACACCGAATATACCCCGTGCATTTATCTTGATTGTTACCTAACTAATATATGATATACCTTAGTTCATTTAACAACCATTATATATCATATGGCTAAGACACATAAAGAAATTTCACAAACATCATATACCTTGGATACACATTCAATATAAGCTCAAACCAAGACCAAATATATATCCAACCGTTAGCATTATAATTAACCATAATCCACATAAATATAAATATAAATGCCAAAATATGAATCAAATATGTTCAATATCTCATATCAACATTTATTCAAAAATACTTATTAACTCATTTCAAATCATTACTAGCACATATAAAACATAATTTAATCATCTTAACCAAAGGTAGCATAATAACCATAATTCATTCGGTTATATATATATCATAGCCAATTCATTCATACCACATCCGAAATCATCAACCAACCTTAATATACAAACACATATCACAAATTCTAATCATCCATGGCACATAGCATAATAACCAAAATGAACTTAATCCATAATTTAACCAAAACCGAACTCGAGCATAAAAGTTGAGCCATTTTCGCATGGCTTAAATTATACAAAAACCAAAATCCAACATTTCAACTATAATCTAGCCTATACATGCCATAAGTTTGAAAATTCAACTTATAAAATATCGAAGACAGTCGATAGTGTGATAGACTTTGCTGACGATCCCAGAGCTCGTAACTTGAATCCAAAATCTATAAAATAGAGGTAAACATGAACACACAGAGTAAGCTACCATAGCTTAGTAAGTCATAAGCAAATAAATAATTCAATGATATAGTCATCTCGAATAAACCAAACCAACTATAATATCATTATCACATATAAACTCAAACTTACTATTTCATAAATAATATATATACTTTCATACACAAATCTTACCTTGACTGAATGCTCAAATAACTATATTAATGAAACCCCATTCAAATTTCAAATCCAAAAATGTCATATTATAACCAAGTAAACTTACACTCATATACACAAGCTCATGAATCAAAATATAACATCATATACACACACTTATTATATGGCCGAATATACATAATCTTATATTTTCATATTTAAGAATCGTTTAAAAAATATTCATATTATTTATCCACAAGGCCGAATACACATTCCATATTCACATACATTCTTCACTTACATCATACGTGATTTGCAGCAAATATTAAATAACTTACTTACCTTACTTCAAGTAGGTAATAAGGTAATTCATACCTGGTCATTTTAGCTCATTTTACACATTCAATCACAACTTAATGTTGCCTGATGAACCATTCGGAATTGGATAGGACACTTAGATAATCACATATACCATACAATGCCAACGTCCTAAATGTGGTCCTACATGTAATCACATATCGATGCCACTGTCCCAGACAGGGTCTTACTCGCACACATATATCGGAGTCACATATCGATGCTAACGTATAAAACGTGGTCCTACTCGCACACATATATCGATGCCATGGTCTTACTCGCAAATCACATATTGGAATCCTATGTCATGACATATGTATCCTAGCTATTCCTAAGGTTCATACGGGGCTTTCAAACATCGTAACTCGGTCGAAACGAATTCATAAACATTTCTTCCAAGCCTATTCACATTTGGCTAATACATATACATATTTACATATTTCAATTCAGCATATATAATTCACATTTAATTAAAATTAAGTACGTCTATTTGCTTATAAACTTACCTTAGACGATGAAAAACGGAAAGGGACGACTAGTCGACAACTTTAGTTTTCCCTTGATCTAAACATAATCCTATTTCTTTGGTTCTTGATCTAAACATAATCAAATAAAACTCATTCAAACATATTTTCATTCAATTTAATCCAAAAACACATAAATGGGCAAATTACCATTTTACCCCTGACATTTTACACTTTTTACAATTTAGTCCCAATTGTACAAAACACAAAATATGCAAAATTTCAACACACCCATGTTAGGCCGAATTTTAGCCATGTTCATACAAGTCTATATATTTCATTTATTTCACATTTTAGTCCTTCAAATTATTATTTTTGCAATTTAGTCCTAATTACTCAAAATCATCAAAAACTCCAATACAAAACATGTTAATCCAAAACATATCTTTCATATTTCATCATCAAACAACAAAAATATCAAGCTTTCAAGAATGGCATAACTCAAAATATTCACCAAAATAAAAAACTCAAGCATCGGTCTTGTAGATAACTTACCAATGATCTCAAAAACGTAAAAGTTATCAAAAACCGAGCTAGTTACATTCCTTGATTGAGCTTTACTATGGTCGAACCCTAGCTTTCTTTTTATTTTCTTTCTTATTTATGTTTCGGTCATGAAATAGAATATGAACATTGATTTTTAATTATATGTTTTATTATATACATATTATTTCATAATTTACCTATTTAACCTTAGTTAAAATTATTCATATTCCACTAGCTAATGGCCGAATGTGTCCATACAAAAATTCAAGGGTATAATTGCATTATAAATACCCCACATTAAAAGAACAAAGCAATTAGGCACTTCAACAATTAGCATACAAATTTTGCATTTTACGTGATTAAGTCCTTTCATTTAATCGGGCACTCAAACGGAAAAATTAAATAACGAAAATTTCATAGATATAAATTCACACATAATAAACACAAAAAATAATTTTAAAATATTTTTCTAACTCAGATTTGTGGTCCCGAAACCACTGTTCCAATTAGGGTCTAAATTGATCTATTACAAAACCACTGAGAAATGTATCCAAAGTTAGAAGCTTTTTGGGCTTGGCCAGTTATTATCGACATTTTGTTAAGGGGTTTTCGATGATTGCTACACCTATGACTAGCTTGTTTCAAAAAGATGTGATATTCGAGTGGTCTGAGAAATGTCAACAGAGTTTTGAGAAGTTAAAAGCGTTGTTGACTGAGGCACCGGTGTTAGTGCAACCTGAGTCGGGAAAAGAGTTTGTGTTTTTCAGAGACGCATCATTAAACGATTTAGGTTGTGTGTTGATGCGAGAGGATAAAGTGATAGCTCATGCCTCGAAGTAGTTGAAACTGCACGAAAAGAACTATCCGACTCACGACTTGGAACTAGCCGCTATTGTGTTCGCTTTAAAAATTTAGAGACACCATTTATTCGGTGAGAAGTGTCACATCTTTACCGATCACAAGAGTTTAAAGTATTTAATGACTCAGAAATATTTGAATTTGCAACAACAAAGATGGCTCAAACTATTGAAAGATTATGAGTTAGTGATCGACTATCACCCAAGAAAAGCGAACGTAGTTGCAGATGCTTTAAGTAGAAAGTCTTTGTTTGCTTTGAGAACGATGAGTATGCGACTAACCTTATTCGATGATGGATCGATTTTGGCCGAGTTAAAAGCTAAACCAGTATTTCTTCAACAAATTTGCGAAGGTCAGAAAGGTGATAATGAATTGCAAGCTAAAAGAGTTTAGTGCGAATCTAATAGCAATTCAGACTATCAGATTTGATCTGAGGATTGTTTGATGTTTCGAGGTAGGATTTTTGTATCGAGAGATACTGAACTGATTTAGAAAATTCTTCGCAAAGCACACTATGGTTGTTTATTTTTTCATCCAGCGAGTACAAAGATGTATAATAATTTGAAACAATTATATTGGTGGTCGGGCATGAAACGAGACATTTCAGAGTTTGTATCGAGATGTTTGATTTGTCAACAAGTAAAAGCCGAACATCAAGTGCCTTCAAGTTTACTTCAGCTTGTGATGATACCCGAGTGGAAATGGGATAGAGTTATGATGGACTTCGTATCGGGCTTACCCCTGACTCCGAAGAAGAAAGATGTCATTTGGGTCGTTGTTGATAGATTGACAAAATCGACTCATTTCATTTCGATACGTACCGATTATTCACTTGATAAACTAGCTGAATTGTACATTGCTGAGATTGTTAGATTGCAAAGAGTGCCTACTTCTATTATTTCGGATAGAGGTTCGAGGTTCACGTCATGATTTTGGAAGAAATTGCAAGAAGCGCTGGGTACAAAGTTGAATTTTAGTACTACATTTCATCCACAAACCGACAGTCAATCTGAGAGAGTGATCCAAATTCTCGAAGATATGCTTCGTTGTTGTGTTTTAAAGTTTGAAGGTAGTTGGGAGAAATATCTACCGTTGGTCAAATTTGCTTATAACAATAGTCTTCAATTGAATATAAGAATGGCATTGTATGAAGCATTGTACAGTCACAAGTGTCGAACTCCACTATACTGGACCGAGCTTAGTGAGAAACAGATTCACGAGGTTGATTTGGTCAAAGAAACCGAAGAGAAAGTGAAAGTAATTTGTGATTGTTTGGAAGCAGCTTCGAATCGACAGAAATCGTATACTGATTTGGAACAGAAGGATATTGAATTTTAGGTTGGTGATAAAGTGTTTCTAAAAGTGTCACCGTGGAAGAAAATTCTTAAATTTGGTCGCAAAGGCAAGTTGAGTCCGCGTTTCATTGGGCCATATGAGATTATTGAAAGAATAGGGCCACTGGCATATCGACTAGCCTTGCCGTCGGAGTTAGAAAGGATCCACAATGTATTTCATGTGTCGATATTGTGACAATATCGATCAAATCCATCGCATGTAATCTCACCGTCAAAGATTGAGATTCGACCCGATATGACATACGATGAAGAACCGATCAAAGTGTTAGCTCGAGAGGTTAAACAATTGAGAAATAAAGCATAGCTCTAGTGAAAGTTTTGTGGCAACGACACGGGGTCGAAGAGGCTACATGGGAACACGAGAAAGCTATAAGAAAATAGTACCCTAACCTCTTCTCTGATAAGATTTTGGGACGAAAATCCCTAAAGGGGAGAGTTGTAACAGCCCATTTTTGGGTCAAATCGAAACAATGGTTTTGGGACCAGAAATCTAAAGTAAAAGTATTCATTTTATTACTATTTTAAGATCTACAGTGTGATAGAATAATTGTGTGAAAATTTCGTTAAGGAATTTTATCGTTTAAGTGTTCGATTTGAGTAGAAGGACTAAATTGCAATAGGTGCCAAATTGGAGTTCTATAAGTTAAAATTAGTAAATTGTTATGATTTTTTAATTAGAGGTCCTTAAATGAAAATTAGACCATTATACTTTAGGGTGGACAAAAATGGGCATGGAGTAAGTGAATTTATAAAGTTTAAGTGAAGGGTAAATTAGTAATTTGGTAAATAAAGACAAATTAACCTAATAAAAGACGTCCATCTTCTTTAGTTTAGTCCTCTAGCTGAATTTTTGGAAGAGAAGCCATAGCTAAGGTTTTGCCAACTTTCAAGCTCGATTGTAAGTCCGTCCTTGCCCCGTTTTTAATGATTTCTATGTTTTTGTGAATGTCGTAACTTGATCTAGCTATTCCAAGGACTAATTTGAAAGAAAGTTAAAGTCTAAAATTTTACCCATGTTGGATGTGTTTGTATTTTGATGTTTGATGATAGAAAATACATGTTTGTTATTAGATAAACAACATTTGTAAAGTGATTTTCAATAAAAACGTCAAATAGAGACTTATTTGTAAAAGGTTATAAAATATGTAGAAAAGTGTGAATAAAAGAAAAATGTGGGCTGTTATGAGTACAAATAACATTTACCTAGGCTTGGGTTGTGATAAAATTGAATGAAATTCATTTTACGAGCCTAGGGACTAAATCGTAAAATGTTGAAATGTTAGGGGCAAAAATGTATTTTTTGCCAAAATATGATTTTGGACTAAATTGAATAGCTTGATGATTAAATGAGCTATATGCGGTATTATAGGTTAAGAAAAATGAAGTTTGGATCTAGATCGGGGGAAAAACAAAATAATTGACGAATAGATTCCTTTTGTCGTTTTTGCGTTTGAGGTAAGTTCGTACGTAAATAAGCTTTATTGTAATTGTATTTTAAATGTTTTTAATTTTGTATGAATTGTGTAAACAGCTCTACGAACACGTTCGACAACATTTTGGCAAGCGACAAATCCCAATCGAACCTTAGGAATAGATTAGGGTACAAGTGACATGTCACTAGGGTATTATGTTATGTGATCCGGGTGTTGGTCCTGTACGTCCTACCAGTGGCTAAATTATATCGGCATATGTTGCGATTACTTGACAGATTGTGTGAGCAGAGCTACACTTGACTAACAGCTTGTGTGAGTAGGCCCGTTGATGGCTCGAGAGCGAGCATATATGTGTTATGAGATAGAGGTAGCAATGGCTACATATGTGACACCTTGTGTGCAAGGTTTCCCGAGTATCCAATATTATTATTTCGAGTGGTTCATTGGGTATGTCAACGATGAGAATAAGTATGAAATTATTACCAGATGGTATCGATATACACATAAAGCTTGCGATTATTAATTTCGAAATGATTTCAATGTGAGTTTGTGATAGAATGAAATATGGTCATGAGATTATGGTAAATTACGTTATCTTATATTATATTACTTGAATGTGAAATGTATGGTAAGATTTGCTTATTTCTTTCATATGAGCTTACTAAGCTATATAGCTTACTCCATTTTATTTTTCCATGTTTTATAGTGTTACCAAGCTAGCTCGGATTGGAGATCATCGAAGATCGCATCACACTATCAAACTGTCATTTTGGGTATCGATAATTTTATACATTTTGAGTTTATGGCATGTATAGGGACTTGGTCATTTTGGTATATGTGTCATTATGATTTGGCCAAATATGTTGGCTTGTGTTTTTTAAAGTTGATTAGGTATTTAGCCATGAAATTGGGCTTATTTTGGTCAAATTGGTTGTAAGCCTATGTATATTCATACATGTGCAAATATCTCTTTTATGATGTAGTTTATGAATGCTTGGTAAATGGTTGAATGTGGCTTACTAGTTTTTGTTGTTGAATGGTTAAGATTGACTCATTGGTATGCTAGGAAATCTAGGTAAAATTATGCCTAATGAAATTATTTGTGTTGATACTTGTGAATGTGATTTGGTGTGATTGTGTTTGACAAAGCATGAAATGTTATAGGCATGTTAGATGAAGGTACTGAAATGATATGTGTTAGCCTTGACTGTGGATGTCTTGGTTGCCTAAGTACGTCATGATTTGTGCCATTTGATGTAGAGTATGAGTGTGCAAATAAGGGTGGCAAATTGGCTTGGTAGGTAGCCTTTAACTTTGTCCACACGGGTAGACACATGGGCGTGTGTCTAGGCCGTGTGTGACACACGACCTACCCCATAGGCATGTTGTAACACCCCTAACCCGTATCCGTCGCCAGACTAGGGTTAAGAGGCATTACCAAACATATCGAAACACTTCACAAACATTTCATAATCATCACAACTTTAAAGTCACACATCATTACAATGCCCCTTACATAGGTCAATGAGACCTTAAACATGCTTTAGAAAAGGGTCGGGACTAAACCGAACTCATACAAAGTTTTTCAAAACTTAAACATTTTCAAAGTTATAAAGGTCACATGCCCATGTGAACAGGCTGTGTACCTCACATGGCATTAGACACGCCCGTGTGTCTAGGCCATGGCAAAATAGGGCATACATACTGACTTGTCCCACACGGCCATAAGACACACCCGTGTACCAGGCCGTGTGAAAAATTAGGGAGGCTACTGACTTGGGTTACACGGCCGACCACACGCCCATGTGCTAGCCCGTGTGCCACACATGGCCAATAAACATGACTGTGTGTTTAGGCCATGTCAAAACTGTAGGGTATACTGACTTAAAATCGTAGGGTACCCCAGGGGACACACGGCAGTGTAACATAAACGTGTGTCACACTCGGCTGAGACACACGCCCGTGTCTCTACCTGTGTTGACAAAAATAGGCCATTTGCAAAGCCAATTTGCCACCCATTTTGGGTTATCCCTACAAGCATAAAATCAAGCACATTTCATACTAATTTCCAGCCAATTCATACACCAAAACATAGACCATTCATACCATATCATAAACCACCAAATTCATGCTTATAACCATACCGAAATCATGCCAAATCATAAGTTAAAGTCATACCAAAACTTATGTTTCATAACCTCAATTTACTTAATCAGTCTTATGTCATAAACTTACCAATTCTCAAATAAGCACCTACCAAAACTTACCAAAATTGACCATTTCATTTGGTCAACCATGAGCACATCACATAGGCATAATTTGCATCACATATCATATACCAAAATCAAACCATAAGTTCAATCATAATCAAGCCATATCACATGGCTAAATATACACTTCACAAAACATATTCAAATACCTCTAACCTATACATGCCATACTTCAATATTTACACTTTCAAAATGTACCAAAATAGAGTTTGATAGTGTGGTGATCATCCTCGACGATCCCTTGGCTCCCTATAGCTATGATATCTATAAAACAATTGAAAACACACACAATATAAGCTTTCCAAAGCTTAGTAAGCCATATACAAATAAATTCATCATTTTAAGCGTATAAGCATTATCAAATTACATATACTCCATAGCCAAATATTATCACAAACCATATAGTTCATATAAATTTCATATAATCCCAATTCGTTTGCACATATTGCATATTTTATCATAATCGTATCACATATACTCACTTATACAAGTACTTACCATTATTCTCAAACATAGTATACTTTTCAAAAGTACCTGATTCGGATACACGTTTCATATATTCATTCTTTTCTCAAAATGCTCGTTGAACCATTCAAAATCAATAAGGATACTCGAATAACTCAGAAAGCTCATACAATGCCAACGTTCAAGACGTGGTCTTACATGTAATCAAATATCGATGCCACTGTCCTAGACAGGGTCTTACACGAAATCAAATATGATGCCGGTGTCCCAGACATGGTTTTACAGGTAAACCATAAGTCGATACCAACGTCCCAGACATGGTCTTACACGAAAACACATATCGGATCCTATGTCATGACATGTGTATCCTAACTATTCCCACGGTTTGTACAGGACTTCTTTAACGTCGAAAATTTGTCGATACTTTCTCGAATATCTTATACTCAACTCATATAATCATTTATCATTGTTCAAGAGCATATAAACTAAAATAATTCAATTCAAAACACATTTCTTTTGTATATCGACTTACCTCGTATGGATTTGAACGAACGAAGTCGACTACTTAATGACTTTCGACTTCCCCCAATCTAATTTCGTTTTCTTTTGTTCTTGATCTATATAAATTCAGATTTGACTTATTCAATCATACATTCATTCAAATCAACCCATATATACTTATTTAGGGCATTTTACAAATTAGCCCTCACATTTTCACATTTTGACATTTTAGTCTCTAATTCATAAAATCACAAAATATACCAAATTTCCATACACATTTGCTTAGCCGAATATACATGGTGTTCATATAAGTCCATATGTTTCATTTATTTTACATTTTAGTCCCTCAAAATATAATTTTTACAATTTAGCCCAAATTACTGAAATTCATAAAAAATTCAAAGACAAAACATATTAACCCAACATCATTATTTCATACACTATCATCAAACTTCATAAAACTTATAATTTCATCAATGGATCAACTCAAAATCATTAAAAAAATTAGAAATTGAAACATGGGCTTGATAGAATATAGAGCAACGATCATAAAAACGTAGAAATGATCAAAAATCGAACAAAACACATACCTAAATCAAAGAAATCAATGGCCGAACCCTAGCCTGTTTTTTTATTTCTTTTTCTTTGTGTTTTTTGCCAAAGATGAGCATAAAATGAACTAATTTCATGTTTTGTTTAATTTAATTAACATAATAAGCCATTTACTAAATTAGCCTTATTATTTTCATTATAATTCCACTAACTAATGTCCATCCATGTCATTTCATGAATTAAATGGTCCATTTACAACATAAGGACCTCACATTTTAGAAGACATAGAAAATAGGCACTTTAACAAACAGCAGGCAACTTTTACATTTTACGCGATTAGGTCCTTTTATCAAATTAAGCACACAAATGATAAATTTTTCATATGAAACTTTCACACATGCTAATTCACATATAATAAACACAGAAAATAATATTAAAATTTTTTGACTTGGGTTTGTGGTCCCAAAACCACTATTCTGACTGGGGTCTAAACCGGGCTATTACAACTCTCCCTCTTTAGGGAATTTCGTCCCCAAAAATCTTACCGTTGAATAGATTCAAATATTTCTGTCTCATAGCATCTTCGGTCTCCTACGTAGCCTCTTTAATACCATGTCGATGCCACATCACTTTTACTAATGAAATTTTCTTATTTCCCAGTTCTTTAACCTCGCGAGCCAAGATACAGATCAATTTTTCATCGTAGGTCATATCAGACTGAATCTCAATCTCAGACGAAGAAATTACATGTGAGGGATCGGATCTCTATTGTCGAAGCACCGATATGTGAAATACATTGTGAATCTTTTCTAATTCTGGTGGCAACAACAATCTATAAGCAACCGGTCCAATACACTCGATAATCTCATATGGCCTGATGAACCCCAGACTCAATTTGCCTTTTCTTCCAAATCAAAGTACTTTCTTCCACGAAGATCCTTTCAAAAACACGTTTCACCGATCTCAAATTCAATATCTTTTCGTTTCAAATCTGCGTAAGATTTCTGATAATTGGAAGTTGTTTTTAGACTATCTCTAATCACTTTTACTTTCTGTTTAGTCTCTTTTATCAAATCAACCCCGTGTATCTTATTTTCACTAAGCTCTGGCCAATACAAAGGTGTAGGACATTTTCTACCATATAAGGCTTTGTACGGTGTCATTTTTATGCTCGATTGAAAACTATTATTATACGCGAATTCAATCAATGAAAAATATTGTTCCCATGTACCTTCAAACTCAAGAATGCAACATCTTAACATATCCTCGAGTATCTGAATAATCCGCTCGGATTGACCATCCATTTGCAGGTGAAAAGCAATACTGAAATGGAATTTTGTACCTAATGCCTCTTGTAGTTTCTTCCAAAATTGTGAAGTGAATCTCGGATCTTTATCTGACATAATAAACAATGGTACCCCTTACAGTCTCACAATATCATAAATATATAACTCAGCTAACTTATCAAGTGAGTAATCAAATCGTACTGGAATAAAATGAGCTAATTTCATCAATCAGTCAACTACAACCCAGATAGCATCTTTCTCTCTCGGAGATAAGGGCAAACCCGAAACAAAATCCATAGTCACTATATCCCATTTCCATTCTGGAATCATAATTAGCTTTAACAAACCAGATGGCACTTGTTTTTTAGCTTTAACTTGCTGACAGATTAAACATTTCGAAACAAATTCGGAGATATCTCTTTTCATTCTAGACCACCAGTAATGTTGTTTCAAATCATTATACATTTTTGTACTACCGGATGCATAGATAAATCAACTATTGATTTCTCGGAACACAAATTTGATCTCGGAACAATCGTCATTATCAACTCAAAATTCAGAATCAGAATTCAAATCACACTGAGCTCGTTTTGATAAAATCTCATTATCAACCTTTTGAGCATAAAAAATTTGCTGTAAGAGCAAAGGTCTTGCTTTCAATTAAGCTAAAACCGAATCATCATCAGACAAAGCTAAATGAGCATCTATGGCACATAATGCAAACAATTATTTCTGACTTAAAGCATTAGCAACAACATTTGCTTTACCCAGATGATAATCAACAACAGGCTCGTAGTCTTTTAGCAGTTCTAGCCATCTTCTCTGTCACAGGTTCAAATCTTTCTAAGTCATCAGATATTTCAAGCTTTTATGATCAGAATATACGTGAAATTTCTCACCAAATAGATAGTGGCACCAAATCTTTAAAGCAAACACAATAGTCGCCAATTCCAGATCGTGTGTCAAATAGTTCTTTTCATGTGGCTTCAATTGTCTCGAAGCATAGGCTATGACTTTGCCTTCTTGCATCAAAATGCAACCCATACTGTTCAACGAAGCATCTCTGTAAATCACAAATTCTTTAGCCAATTCTGGTTGTACTAACACTAGTGCTTTAGTCAATAGGGCTTTCAACTGATCAAAGCTTTTCTGACACTTTTCAGACCAATCAAATTTCACATCTTTTTGAAGCAATTTCGTCAATGGAGTCGCAATAATCGAAAAGCCTTTTACAAAGCGTCTATAATAACTGACAAGTCCCAGAAAACTGTGGACTTCATAAACATTTCTCGAAGGCTTCCAATCCAGAATAGCTAAAATCTTGCTCGAATCAACTCGAATTCCTGATGTTGACACAATATGGCCCAGAAAACCAACTTCACACAACCATAATTCACATTTACTTAACTTCGTATACAACTGCTTATCTCGCAAAGTCTGTAGCACTATTCTCAAATGCTCAGCATGTTAGATTTCATCACGTGAATAAATCAAAATGTCATCAATGAATACGACAACAAATTGATATAAATACGGTCTGAAAATTCTGTTCATCAAATCCATAAAGATAGCAGGTGCATTCGTTAATCCGAAAGGCATAACTAGGAATTCATAGTGTCTGTACCTCGTTCAGAAAATAGTTCTTGAAATGTCTGAATCTTTTACTCTCAACTGATAATAGCCCGATCTCAAATCTATCTTCAAAAATACAGTTGCTCCTTTCAACTGATCAAACAAATCATCAATTCTGGGTAAAGGATATTTGTTCTTTATAGTCACTTTGATCAACTGACGATAATCAATGCACATTCTCATCGTGCCATCTTTCTTTTTCACAAACAAAATAGGAGCACCCCAAGGCGAAAAACTCAGTCTTGCAATCCTCTATCAATCAACTCTTGCAACTGAGACTTTAACTCTTTTAACTCGGTCAGAGCCATTCTATACGGAGCTATCAAAATCAAAGTAGCTCTCGATACTAACTCAATGCCAAATTTAACTTCTCAAATTAGAGGTAATCCTAAAAGTTCTTCAGGAAACACATCAGAGAATTCACAGACAATAGGCACTGATTCCATATTCTTTTCTGTTACTTTTGAATCAATCACATAAGCAAAGTAAGCTTCACAACCTTTTCTCACAATACTCAGAGAATTCACAGACAATAGGCACTGATTCCATTTTTTTTTCTTTTACTTTTGAATCAATCACATAAGCAAAGTAAGCTTCACAAACTTTTCTCACAATACTCAGAGCTTTCATTGACGAAATCATAGCCGATTGTAACAACCTGATTTAGACCCTAATCGGAACAGTGGTTTTGGGACCACGAATCTGAGTAAAAAAATGTTTTAAAATTATTTTTAGTGTTTATTTTGTGTGAATTTATGTCTGTGAAAATTTAGTGATTTAATTTTGTCGTTTAGGTGTCCGATTAAATAAAAGGACTTAATCGCGTAAAGTGAAAATTAGGTGGTTATTTCTAAAAGGGGCTAATTTGTACTTGGCTTTTAAAATAGAAGCCTTTAAGAGGTAAATAGCCCAATATCAAGTGAATTGGACGGTAATGGGCATGATATATATGATTTTATAATTTATTAATTAAGGTTATTTTTGTAAACTAATATTATAAACTATTATAATATAACATATATATTATAAAACATAAAATAAAGTTGATATATGTGTTATAATGGTTCTTCATTACCGAAACAAAAGAAAATAAAAAGAAAAGAATGCAAGCTAGGGTTCGGCCAATATTCAAGCTCAATCAAGGTTTATTTTTGTTCGGTTTTTGAAAATTTTTAGGTTTTTGAGATCGTTGCTTCGAGTACGACAAAACCCAAGCTTTAATTTTTTTTTTTGATGAATATTTTGAGTTGTGCCATTTTTGATAGTTTGTGATTTTTGTTGTTTGATGATGAAAAATGGAAGATATGTTTTAGATTAACATAATTTGTATTGGAGTTTTTGATAATTTTGAGTAATTAGGACTTAATTGCAAAAATAATAATTTGAGGGACTAAAATGTGAAATAAATTGAATATATGGAATTTTTTAAGAATGGGTAAAATTCGACGCAACATAAGTATAAGGAAATTTTGTGTATTTTGTGTTTTGTGTAATAGGGACTAAATTGTAAAAATTATAAATGTTAGGGGTAAAATGGTAATTTGACCATTTATGTGTTTTTGGACTAAATTGGATGAAAATATGTTTGAATGAGTTTAATTTGAATATGTTTAGATCAAGAACCAAAGAAATTGAATTTGGATAGGGGAAAAACGAAAGTTGTCGACTAGCTGCTCGATTCCGTTTTGTATCGTCTGAGGTAAGTTTATAAGCAAATAGACTTGTTTATTGGTAATTCAATGTTATATTTACATGCTTTTATGAAATGTTAGAATTAAAATATGCTATAGCTGAACATGTTTAAATTTGGCTATGACACTTCTGAGTTCGATTCGACCGAGATACGATGTTCGAAAACCCCGTATGAACCTTAGGAATAGCTAGGATACATAAGTCATGACATAGGATTCCGATATAAGTGTATGAGTAAGACCATGGCATCGATTTGTGATTTCGATATGTGTTTACAAGTAAGACCCTATCTGGAACAATGGCATCGATATGTGGCTACATGTAAGACCACGTCATGGACGTTGGCATTGTACAATTTATGTGATTATCTGAGTGTCCTATCCAATTTCGAATGGTTCATCGGGCAAAGGTAAACTATGTACGGGTTGTATAATACGAGCTAAATGGTCAGGTATGAATTAACTTGATGTCTACTTAAGATAAGGTAAGAAAGTTTTATGGATATGTGTTGTAAATCATGTGCAATGCGAATGAAGAATCCATGTGTATTTGGTATGTGTATTCGGCTTATGAATGAATAATTTGTATAGTATTGAAATGTTACTTAACATGTGTATATATAATTTGTGTATTTAGCTACCTAGGTATTAATTATACATGAGATGTCATTTGATGATTCTTAAGTTATATAAAAGAGTAAATGGATGAGTGGTTTATTATGACTATTTGATTGGAAGTTGATTTATAAGTTGTTAAATGATTATAGGTGTATTCGGCTTAGGTGAATAATAGTCTATGAAAAATATAATGTATATAGAAATTATAAGTTTGAGGTCAAGAATGGAAATGTTAAAGCATTTCGTTTAGTTAATATGAGTCAATTATGATATTGAGTTGTTTATTTGCTTATGACTTAGTAAGCTTTGATAGCTTACTCTATGTGCTATGTTTACTTTGTTTTATATATTTTGAAGTCAAGCTACAAGCTCGGGGTTTGTCAGCTAAGTTCATCACACTGTCTACTGTTTTGGTACCATTAAGCTAAACTTAAATTATGGCATGTATAGGCTGGTTTTGGGGTTAGTTATCTTGGAAATGAATGTATATTTAGCCATACGAATATGGCTTGATCATAATGCTTAAGTTCAGGTATATTCGATTATGGTTGAGTTATTTTGGTGATTATGTCTCATGGAATGTATGTGTGATGTTTTTATTATATGTCCTTGATGTGAATGATATGAAAATCTTATAAATGACTCATTTTGGTAAGCTTGATATAAGGATGATAGATATGATCCGGGTTGTGATTGTGAATGACTTATTGATGAGAAGTATAATTTGAAACATGAATTGGTTTGAAAATTGTTTATAATGTGTTTGTGTATTCCATATATGATGAAAATATAGGTGATGGTTATGATCAACCTTGTGATTCGATAATGATGGTTTAATTTATGTAGTTAAATGTTAATGTCAAATTTGTTGTATCGTTCATGTGTGGATTAGGATAGACTTGATAATTTGATTAAAGAATATGGTTATCTTGAGTCGGTTTGAATTAGTATGCTGGCATTGGTGCTTTGATTAGAAACAATAGACAATGTGTAAGAGTATTTTCGGGTTGTTAATTATGTGGTATGGTGTATGGTACAATAATATAAATATGATGTATTGAAGATATCTTATATGACCAAATAGGTAATTATTTATTAGTTGTGTGTATGTATTTTACTCATGGTAATTCGGCATGTGAAATGGAAGTACTATTAATTGTTATATGTACTTAAGGTGATGAGTTAAAATAGCTAGGTATATGTTTGGTCTGGTTATTGAGCATATAGATTAAGTCCTACGAAATGTCTTTGATGTTCGAAAATGATTAAAATTTTTATAGTGGATTGCTCATGAATTATTAATGTACACGAATATATTTGACAATTGGTAATGTTTTTAAAAAAAAATTTCATGTATGTATGTTTTATAAGATATATGATATGTATTATTTGATTTTATAATTCGAATGTACATAAGTATTTTTAAGTGTGCATTAGCCAATTAATTAATGAAATAAATACGTGCAATTGAAGGTTGTAATATAGATGCTTGGTATCATATATGAAATGAAATATGTTTGGTTTTAATTTTGTATATACTTAAAATTTTACTATATAGATGACTTTGAGCTTTCATTGATTTTTGTACTATGACTTAAATTACGTGTTTAATGTTTAAACAGATTTATGTTTTAGTTATGTGAATATAACATATGTGTATATGTGAATGTTCTAAATTTTGTGTCTCGTCTGGTAATACCTTGTAACCCCATTCTGGCGACAAATACGGGTTAGGGGTGTTTCATTTTATTAGTATCAGAGCTACGGTTTAGTCAGTTCTAGGATCAACGTAGCATGTGTGAGTTTAACTATACATGCCATAATTATATATACTGTCATAGTGTGATGACTTCTGACATTTGAAATGTGTTTCCATATAGTAAATGAATCCCGACAGAGCTGTAGCTGATGATGTCGAGAGTGTAGCGCCTGCTCCCGTGCAAGGGACAGCGCCGGCTGATTCTCTACCGACTTCGAGTAATCAAGAAAGTGAGGCTAAACAAACCTTCGATCAGATGATGAATGACTGGTTTACTCAATATATTCAGACTAATCCGGCTGCACAACAACCTCCACCCCCGACAAATCCATCTTCGATGCCTGTTGTACCTCAAGTAAGTGATCTGTTGAGATTATATAAGCCACCTATTGATAAAATTAGATATCATGGGGTTGAAGAGTTTAAAGCTACTGATGAGGATGATGCTGAGTGGGCTGAGTACTGGCTTGATAATATTATTCGTCTGTTTGATGAGCTATCCTGTACCCCAGATGAATGTTTGAAATGTGCCATATCTTTACTACGAGACACAGCATATCACTGGTGGAATACCCTAGTATCAATAGTTCCGAGAGAGTAGGTAACCTAGGAATTCTTTCAGACTCAATTTCGCAAGAAATATATCAGCCAAAGATTTATCGACCAGAAGTGTAAGGAATTTTTGGAGCTGAAACAGGGTCGGATGACCGTGATAGAGTATGGGCTGAAATTCGTGAGACTCAGTTGGTATGCTCAAGAGTGTGTTTCCACTGAAGCCATAATGTGTAAAAGATTTGAAGATGGGCTAAATGAATACATTAAACTGTTGGTTGGTATACTTGACATAAAAGAGTTCGTAGTATTGGTTGAGCGGGCTTGCAATGCTGAAGAGCTCGTGAAAGAGAAAAGGAAAGCTAACTTTGAAGCTAGAGATGCACGTAAAAGAACATCCGGTAAGCCATTCTAGTCAGTATCAAAGAAGTTCTGAAATGATTTCAGCCATTCTAAAGCCACTTCAAGTTACTCCAGACAGGATCAGAATAGACCACTAGTGAGCTGGAGAGCTACCTCAGTAGCGAGTGTGGGTAATGTCAGATCAAATCAACCCAAGTGTAAAGATTGTGGTAAAAAACATCTCGGCAGTTGCAGATTGCATGATCGGGCTTGCTTTAAATGTGGATCGACAGCTCATTATATTCGAGATTGCCCAGTGTTAGCTGAGGAAAATCCAATGCAAAATACAAGATCGGATAATACTGCAGCTCGAGGTAGACCACCCAGAAATCCTGGTAATGCGAGTGGTAGTCAGAAAGGGACTAAAGATACGGCAGTTAGATCTGAGGCTCGTGCACCTGCCAGAGCCTATGCTATCCGTGCACGAGAGGAGGCTTCATCCTCAGATGTTATTATTGGTACATTCATTCTTTATGATACTAATGTAATTGCATTGATTGATCCTGGTTCTACTCATTTTTATGTGTGTGAGACATCAGTATTCAGTAAGACCCTGCCTGTTGAGTCTACTGAGTTTGTGATTAGAGTGTCAAATCCCTTAGGCCGGTGTGTTATAGTTGACAAAGTGTGTAAGAATTATCCATTGATGGTTCGAGATTCGTGCTTTCTGGCTGATTTGATACTGTTGCCATTTGATGAGTTTGACATAATTTTGGGTATAGACTGGCTGACTTTACATGATGCTATTGTGAACTGCAAGAGAAAGACCATTGATCTTCGAAGTCAGAATGACGAGGTTATTCGGATTGAATCTAGTGATTTGTGTGGTTTACCAGCAGTAATTTCTTCGATGCTAGTTCAAAAATATGTGAGAAAAGGGTGTGAAGCTTATTTTGTCTACATGCTTGACAGTAAAGTGGCTGAAAGAAACATTGAATCAGTACCTATTGTGTGCGATTATCCGGATGTGTTTCCCGAAGAATTACTGGGTTTGCCACCTATTCGGGAAGTAGAGTTTGGTATTGAGTTAATGCCTGGGACGACTCTAATATCCATAGCTCCATACAGAATGGCACCTACAGAATTAAAAGAATTAAAAGCTCAGTTGCAAGATTTGACAGATAGAGGATTTGTGACCAAGTTTCTCTCCTTGGGGTGAACCAGTACTGTTTGTGAAAAAGAAAGACAAAACTATGAGAATGTGCATCGATTACAGACAGCTTAATAAGGTGACTATAAAGAATAAGTATCCGTTGCCACGAATTGATGATCTGTTTGACCAACTGAAAAAAGATACAGTATTTTCGAATATAGATTTAAGATCAGGCTACTATCAATTACGAGTTAAAGATTCAGATGTACCAAAGACTACTTTCAGAACGAGGTATGGACACTATGAGTTTTTGGTTATGCCTTTTGGACTCACTAATGCACTTGCTGTTTTCATGGATTTGATGAATCGAATCTTCAAACCGTATCTGGATCAATTTGTGGTTGTGTTTATAGATGACATTTTGATTTCTTCTCATGATGAAGTTGAACATGCCGAACATTTGAGACTTGTATTACAGACTTTGCGAGATAAGCAGTTGTATGCGAAATTCAGTAAATGTGAGTTCTGGTTAAATGAAGTCAGTTTTATGGGTCATGTGGTATCAGCATCGGGTATTCGAGTTGATCTGAGCAAAATTTTAGCTATACTTGATTGGAAACCTCCGAAGAATGTTTCTAAGGTCCGAAGCTTTCTGAGACTTGCAGGTTATTGTAGACAGTTCATGAAAGGTTTCGCTATGATTGCAGCTCCGATGACAAAGCTATTGTAGAAAGATGTTAAGTTCGAGTGGTCAGAAAACTACCAGAAAAGTTTGGATCAGTTGAAAGCCCTTTTGACCAAAGCTCCAGTGCTAGTTAAGCTAGAATCGGGTAAAGAATTTGTTATTTATAGTGATGCATCTTTAAATGGTTTGGGCTGTGTTCTGATGCAGGAAGGTAAAGTTATAGCTTATGCCTTGAGACAGTTGAAGCCACATGAAAAAAACTATCTGACACACGACCTAGAATTGCCAACCATTGTGTTCGCATTAAAAATTTGGCATCACTATCTATTTGATGAGAAATGTCATATTTATTCTGATCATAAAAGCCTGGAATACTTGATGACTCAGAAAGATCTAAATTTGAGACAATGCTAATGGTTAGAATTGCTAAAAGATTATGAGCTTGTGATTGACTACCACCCGGGGAAGGCTAATGTTGTTGCTGAAGCTTTAATCCGAAAATCACTATTTGCTTTGCGTGAAATGAATGTGCATATGGCTATGTCTGATGATGGTTCGATAGTAGCTGAATTGAAAGCAATACCATTATTTATTCAACAAATTTGTGATGCCCAGAAGGTTGATAATGAATTGATTGCAAAATGAGCTCAGTGTGAGATGGATAATAATTTAGAATTCAGAGTTGATGTTGATGACTGTTTGAGATTTAGAGATCGAATATGTGTTCCGAGTAATGCAGAGTTAATTCAGATGATTTTGAATGAAGCTCACAGCAGTCGATTATCCGTTCATCCAGATAGTACAAAAATGTATAATGATCTGAAATAGCTTTACTGGTGGCATGGTATGAAACAAGACATTTCTAACTTTGTTGAAAAATGTTTAGTTTGTTAACAAGTAAAAGCCGAGCATCAGGTACCTTTAGGATTACTTCAGTCGATTACGATACCAGAGTGGAAGTGGGACAGAGTTACTATGGATTTTGTATCTGGTTTATCGTTGACACCAAGTAAGAAAGATGCAATCTGGGTTGTTCTAGATAGATTGACTAAGTCGGCTCATTTTATTCCAATACGTACAGATTATTCGTTTGATAAACTTGTTGAATTGAATGTATCTCAGATTGTGAGATTACATGGTGTGCCTATATCTATTGTTTCGGATAAAGATCCGAGGTTTACATTGCAGTTTTGGAAGAAACTACAAGATGCTCTAAGTATGAAATTACATTTTAGCATTGCTTTCCACCCGCAAACAGATAGCCAGTCTGACTGAATTATTCAGATACTTGAGGATATGTTGAGATGTTGCATTCTCGAGTTTGAAGGTACATGGGAATGATACCTACCTCTGATTGAATTTACGTATAATAATATTTTTCAATCGAGTATCAAAATAACACCTTATGAAGCTTTATATGGTTGTAAATGTCGTACACCATTGTACTGGACTAAGCTCAGTGAAAATAAGACACACGGGGTTGACTTGATCAGAGAAACTGAACAAAAAGTGAAAGTGATCCGTGAAAGTTTAAAAGTAGCGTCAGATCGTCAGAAATCTTATGCGGACTTGAAACGTAAAGATATAGAGTTTCAGATCGGAGATAAAGTTTTCTTTAAAGTCTTACCATGGAAGAAAATAATCAGATTTGGTCATAAAGGCAAATTGAGTCTGAGGTTTATTGGATAGTATGAGGTTATAAAGCGTATCGGGCCGGTTGCTTACAGACTATTATTGCCACCTGAGTTAGAAAAGATTCACAATGTATTTCATGTTTCAATGCTTCGGAGATATCGATCTAATCCTTCACATGTGATTAGTCCGTCTGAGATTGAAATTAAGCCCGACATGACCTACGAAGAAGAACCGATTCGCATTTTGACTCGTGAGATTAAAGAGTTGCGGAATAAGAAGATTCTGTTAGTTAAGGTATTGTGAAATAAGCATGGTATTGAGGAAGCAACATGGGAGCTAGAAGATACAATGAAAGAACGTTATCCAAACCTATTCACCGGTATGATTTTCAGGGACGAAAATCCCTAGGGAGGAGAGTTGTAACAACTCGATTTAGACCCTAATCGAAACGGTGGTTTCGAGACCACAAATTCGAGTCAAGAAATGTTTTAAAATTATTTTCAATATTTATTCTGTGTGAATTTATGTCTGTGAAAATTTCGTGATTTAGTTTTGTCGTTTAGGTGTCCGATTAAATAAAAGGATTTAATCGCGTATAGTGAAAATTAGGTGGTTATTTCTAAAAGGGGCTAATTTGTACTTGGATTTTAAATTAGAAGCCTTTAAGAGGTAAATATCCCAATATCAAGTGAAGTGGACGGTAATGGGCATGATATATATCATTTTATAATTTATTAATTAAGGTTATTTTTGTAAACTAATATTATAAACTATTATAATATAACATATATATTATAAAACATAAAATAAGTTGATATATGCGTTATAATGATTCTTCATTGCCGAAACAAAAGAAAATAAAAAGAAAAGAAAGCAAGCTAGGGTTCGACCAATATTCAAGCTCAATCAAGGTTTGTTTTTGTTCAATTTTTGATAATTTCTACGTTTTTGAGATCGTTGCTTCGAGTACTACAAAACCCAAGCTTTAATTTTTTATTTTGATGAATATTTTGAGTTGTGCCATTGTTGATAGTTTCTGATTTTTGTTGTTCGATGATGAAAAATGGAAGATATGTTTTAGATTAACATATTTTGTATAGGAGTTTTTGATGATTCTGAGTAATTAGGACTTAATTGCAAAAATAATAATTTGAGGGACTAAAATGTGAAATAAATTGAATATATGGACTTGTTTGAGAGTGGGTAAAATTCGGTCCAACATAAGTATAGGGAAATTTTGTGTATTTTGTGTTTTGTGCAATAGGGACTAAATTGTAAAAATTATAAATGTTAGGCGTAAAATGGTAATTTGACCATTTATGTGTTTTTGGACTAAATTGAATGAAAATATGTTTGAATGAGTTTAATTTGAATATGTTTAGATCAAGAACCAAAGAAATCAGATTTGGATCGGGGAAAAACAAAAGTTGTCGACTAGTTGCCCGATTCCGTTTTGTAATGCCCGAGGTAAGTTTATAAGCAAATAGACGTGTTTATTGGTAATTCAATGTTATATTTACATGCTTTTATGAAATGTTAGAATTAAAAAATGATATGGCCGAACATTTTTAAATTTGGCTATGACATTTCCGAGTTTGATTCGACCGAGATACGACGTCCAAAAGCCCCATATGAACCTTAGGAATAGCTAAGATACATATGTCATGACATAGGATTCTGATATATGTGTGTGAGTAAGACCATGGCATTGATTTGTGATTCTGATATGTGTTTATGAGTAAGACCCTGTCTGGGACAGTGGCATCGATATGTGGCTACATGTGAGACCACGTCAGGGACGTTGG
Organism: Gossypium longicalyx; assembly: GCA_025698465.1. Taxonomy (NCBI): domain Eukaryota; kingdom Viridiplantae; phylum Streptophyta; class Magnoliopsida; order Malvales; family Malvaceae; genus Gossypium; species Gossypium longicalyx. The sequence goes on from CM046995.1 coordinate 54,732,433, forward strand.
CATTGTACGATTTATGTGATTATCCGGGTGTCCTATCCAATTCCGAATGGTTCATCGGGCAAAGGTAAATCGTGTACGGATTGTATAATATGAGCTAAATGGTCAGGTATGGATTAACTTGATGTCTACTTAAGATAAGGTAAGAAAGTTTTATGGATATGTGCTGTAAATCATGTGCAATGCGAATGAAGAATCCATGTGTATTTGGTATGTGTATTCGACTTGTGAATGAATAATTTGTATAGTATTGAAATGTTAACTAACATGTGTCTATATAATTTGTGTATTCGCTACCTAGGTATTAATTATACATGAGATGTCATTTGATGATTCTTAAGTTATATAAAAGAGTAATGATGTGTGGTTTATTGTGACTATTTGATTGGAAGTTGATTTATAAGTTGTTAAATGATTATAGGTGTATTCGGCTTAGGTGAATAATAGTCTATGAAAAATGTAATGTATATAGAAATTATAAGTTTGAGGTCAAGCATGGAAATGTTAATGCATTTCATGTAGTTAATATGAGTCAATTATGATATTGAGTTATTTATTTTCTTTTGACTTACTAAGCTTTGATAGCTTACTCTGTATGCTATGTTTACTTTGTTTTATATATTTTGAAGTCAAGCTACAAGCTCGGGGTTTGTCAGCCAAGTTCATCACACTGTCTACTGCTTTGGTACCGTTATGCTAAACTTAAATTATGGCATGTATAGGCTGATTTTGGGGTTAGTTATCTTGGAAATGAATGTATATTTAGCCATGCGAATATAGCTTGATCATAATGCTTAAGTTCAGGTATATTCGATTATGGTTGAGATATTTTGGTGATTATGTCTCATGGCATGTATGTGTGATGTTTTGATTATATGTCCTTGTTGTGAATGATATGAAAATCTTATAAATGACTCATTTTGGTAAGCTTGATATAAGAATGATAGATGTGATTCGGGTTGTGATTGTTAATGACTTATTGATGAGAAGTATAATTTGTAACATGAATTGGTTTGGAAATTGTTTATAATGTGTTTGTGTATTCAGTATATGATGAAAATATAGGTGATGGTTATGATCAACCTTGTGATTCGGTAATGATGGTTTAATTTATGTAGTTAAATGTTAATGTCAAATTTGTTGTATGGGTCAGGTGTGGATTAGGATAGACTTGATAATTTGATTAAAAATGTAGTTATCTTGAGTCGATTTGAATTAGTATGCTGGCATTGGTGCTTTGATTAGATATAATGGACAATGTGTAAGAGTATTTTCGGCTTGTTATGTAACACCCCTCGCTCGTATTCGACGCTGGGATAGGGTTCGAGGCGTTTTTGGTAATTCACCTTTACAAACTTACAGAATCGGGTTACTAAATTTTGCTTGTGATTTAACATTTTTCAAATGTGTGCACTTTGTCTCTTATACAGGCCTCCGAGGCCTACAAACACTCCTAGGGGTGGTACGGAACAAAACTGAAGTTATTCGATAGACTTGGGGCGCTTTAGGAAATTTTTTCTTAGCTGAAGTGTAACACGCCTGTTGGGCTTAGAACACGCCCGTGTTCTTTTTCCAGTATGCAACACGGCCAAGGCACACGTCCGTGGGCTTAGCCCGTGTGCTACACTAATTTCAACCTCACCATTCTGTTAAATATACACGGCTAAGGCACATGCCCGTGTTCTTAGCCCGTGCTTTATGCTTACTTAAAATTTCAGGTGCAGGGGACACACGGTCATAGCACACACCCATGGGAGTAGCCCGTGTGTCACACACGGCCTAGACACACGCTCATGTATCTACCCATGTGGACCTTGTTAGGCTATTTTCCAAGCCTTAAGTCACCTTCTATTAGCCAATTTCACTTATAGAATACTATAGGGCATATTTGGGCCAAATTATCCATTTGTAAATATGAAATTTTGATTATCCTCATTGCATGTGAACCTCATGTCATTGGTTTCATACATGCTAAGTTAATTCTTATCTTACATTTAATGATTTATATGTCTACTTGACATATTAAGATTGGCTCGTTATATAACTCATTGCCAATTATAACTAAGCTATCGCATATGAATATAAACATGCATAGATTTATAGGGCATAGCCTACTTCAAAATGAGCCAATTCCCATTGTCATATACAAAAAGATAAACATATTTTTACATGCCTTCACTAGACAAATCAAATGACATATATAACAAAATACTCAAAAATCCTATACATGCCATTGGACAAAATAGAAATGTCTTTATACCAAAGCTTGTCTAGTTGATAGTGTGTTGACTCTCCAATTGTCTTCCAATCCTTACAAGTCATTGAGCTCTGAAAAGTAGGGAAAAGAGAAGGGTAAGCATTTACATGCTTAGTAAGCCCGAATAACTGGAAAATAAACTTACCGATTGTTTAGCATACATCCATAATAAATAATGAAACCAATGAACATGAAAATGGTTTCCCTATCACATGCACTCAATCAATGAGTTAGTCACATAACAAATACCATGAACATTTTTATCTTAGATGAGCTCATGATTTTACATGTCATTTGTACATATACCTTGTGATAGTCCCGTTGAGTTTTTAGGAAATCTCGATGGATTATCCAGTCACTGTCAATTCATACGAATGATCATTTTGAGTATGCACTCCCGCGAACCTCACATCTTACGGCGGGATTACCAGTCCAGGCTAAATCTCCCACAATATAAACTCATAAGGTGATGTCGGTATTACCAGTCTAGGCCAAATCCCTTACGCAACAAACACCCTTAATGAGCTCGGATCTGAATTACCAGTCCAGGTATACTAACTTATCCCACACGGCCAAGTCACATGCTAGTGTGTGAAGCCATGTGGAGCATACTGACTTATTTTCAAAATCAACACCAGGGGACACACGGCCATGTAACTTGACCGTGTTTCACACACGGTTGAGACACACTCTCGTGTCTCTGCTCATGTGGACAAAAATAGGCCATTTACCAAGCCATTTTGCCACCCATTTTGCACATACCTATACAAGATCAATTGGTACAATTTTAAGACACAAATATGCAACCAAAAGTCATCATCCAATACATAATCATACTATATCCGTTTCAATCAATTCAATAATCAATTCAATGCCATTTACCTATTCAAATACCTATCAATTCAACTTTCCTTACTATACATAATTCACATATATATTTCATTTAGTTAAACCATTCCAAGCATGCATTATTAACTGAACCTCATTTACTCAATATAGGTAAATTACCTAACTCAAAACAAAGCCATTTACACATCTTTATACATTAAAAAATTCATCATCACAAGCCAACTCAAATGGCCTAATTACATGTTCATCAAACATACCAAAATGACACAAGCCTATACATGCCACATACCATATTTACACAACTCAAAAGTACCAAATAGATGTCTGATAGTGCGATGAAGACTCTGACAATCCACGGATCTGAGCTAGCTTCGTAAAACTATAAAACATCAAAAATTAAACAAAGTAAGCTATAAAGCTTAGTAACTTCGTACGTAAATATGAAATAATCACAATATTCATTAACATTTCAAAATAGATAACATAATTAACATTTAAAGCATCAAACAATGTGCTAACGTAAAGTTTATCCATATCATAACTCATAAGTTCTCAACTTTTTCTAAATCAATACTCGAATTAGTTTTTCGTACATACCTATATCGATACTCATCTATTTCTCAACAATTCTCTTACCAAACCACTCTGGCTTATAAATGCTTACGATATAAACACTTCAATTTTTTGATGCCATATTCCAACTATGGTCTTACACATATATCGCCAAGGCCCTGTTGTGGTCTTACATTCACATCCCATAACCCGATTATGGTTTTGTTATCCGATTTGCCATAGCCCAGCTATGGTCTTATTCAGCATCTGGTTTACTTTAACCGTACATTAAATTTAATATCTCCACATTTATCTATTATAATAAATACCATCTCAATTTCATCCATCAAATAAATAGATACACATTTAAGTTCAATTATACGAACTTACCTAGTATACAGAAATAACAGAACGGACCGACTATTCAATTACTTTGCTTTTTCCCCGATCTAAATCCAAATTCCTCTTTTCTTGATAATTGAGCCTTGAAGTAGCCAAATGATTCAAGCCCTAAAATGGCTTTCTTCCTCTTTCACATTCGACAATCAAGAAGATGAATGGCTTAAAATTTTGTTTTGTTTTAATTAAATTAACCTTTATTTACTAATTACTATTTTAACCTTTGTTATATAACTTAAAAATCATTAAATGGCTGTCAAAAATTGTCCAATCATCTTTCAAATGGTTTAATTACCATTTAATGCCACCATATTTAAAAACCAAAGCTATTTGACACCTTTAACTAATAGAACAACACTTTTTCATTTTACGCGATTTAGTCCTTTTTCTCAAATTGAGCAATTAAACGATAAAATTTCTTAATGAAAATTTCACACCAACATGATATCATACTATAAACATTAAAATAATAATAAAATAATTATTTTTACCTCAAATTTGTGGTCCCAAAGCCATTATTCCAATTTGACTAAAAACGGTCTATTACAGTGCATGAGCTGAATCACGGCGAGCAAGAAGAGCCAACTAAGCCAGATACCGAGGAGTCAACAAAGGAAACTGAAACTGAAGCTAATTTAGTTATAGACACTGAAGAAGAAGAATCTAACAATTAATCGAATATCCTTAAACTAGTTGAAGGATCTGCAACCCCTGAACCAGAGGTTGAGCCAGAAAAAGAAATAGTCAAGCTAAGTGTTGAACCTGAATCTACAAATCCAATGCCGACTTCTGCAAGTGCTTCAAAGAAATCAGAGTTGTCAATTATGATGGATATGTGTAAGTTCATGCAAAATAAAAAACAAACTTACTGGAAATATGCAAAAATTAGAGATGACTCAATTCGAAATACTTTTAAGAATATCTCTAATACTTTTGTTCCCAATTTCCCAGATGCTATCTTTGAGACATGGAAAGAAGATACTGACTATGCAAGCGAAGATGGAGCTGAAAAAGACAAGAGGAATAAGTAAAAAAAATAAAATGGGGGATTCTTGTCATGATTTATTTAATTATTTTTAGGTCTTTAGGAATTTATTTCTTTCGTAATTAGGATTTAATTTCTGCAGAATAAAACATAACAAGCATGAATAAACTTAGCACTTCTTTAGAAAGAAAAAGACTAAGTGATGTGGTAATGGGAATGAACATGTCTAGGATTGGGTTATTAGGAAAGGCTTGGTGTAACATCCCTATTTAGACCCTAATCGAAACAGTGGTTGCGGGACCAAAAATCTTAGTCAAAAAAATATTTTAATATTATTTTTTATGTTTATAATATGTGAATTGATATGTGTAAAAATTTCGTGTAAAAATTTTATTGTTTCTGTGCTCGATTTAATTAAAAGGATTTAATCGCATAAATTGTAAAAGTGGCTAGCTAATTTTGTAAGTGCCGAATTGTTATTTTTTTTCATTATGTGGGGTCTTTAAAAGGAAATTAGGGCAATTTGATTCGTTTGTGATTCATTTTTTTTAACGTCAATTTGATTAGTTTAAAGTTTGATTATAATTATGTGTAAAGTACTAAACAAATTAGTACTAATATGTTCCCATAAAATCGGTTATTTACTAACGAAATGATAAATGGAACACATTCATATTCGGCCAAAGATAAGTAATTGAATATATTTATAAATGATGTATATGACAGGTTTGCATATAATTATGTTTGTAATGACAAGGAAAATTATTTGTGTCATGAATGATTGGTTGATTATTTGAACTATTATAATGTACGTGTATAGGCATATATTCGGTTATGGAATAAGATGATTTGGTTTGATTACATGATTGATATTATTATAGGAGTTTTAATGCCATAATATTTAGATAATAAGTTCGGCTAATAGAACTATAATGTAATTGTAAAGTGATGTGTTTAATTTGGGAATTTGAATATGATTCAATTGATAATTATATATGTGCAAAATTTTCTAACGAGAAAATGGGTACATTTGTTCATATTGATTATTGCAAATACTACATATGTGAGTGGATATTAAATTGTGTAATATGGTTCATTAGTTTTAAAATGTGCATGTGTATTGATTTAGAAGTGGTATGTTTGATATTTTGCTATTGAAATAAATATCTTGTATCATGCTCAGTATATGTTTATTAACTACATATGTTTGATTATTTTTAAGTATCAAATGATAAAATTTGTAATAGTATTAAAATTTCTAAATTTTGTTTTAAATGAGGATGAATTTCGAAGTATGGAATGTAAAGAATGTTTGTTTGAGTTGTGATTTGTCTGATAATGCTTCGTAACCCTATTTTGGCGACGGATACGGGTTAGGGGTGTTACATTTGGTATTTAAGCAGTCTTACTGACTCACCTCTCTTTCTTTTCAACCCTACCTGGTGTTCAGTTTTCATTCATTACTTTGTTCTTGCAATAAGAATATTGCTTCTTTTTAAATGAGGGGTAAGGCAAATAAATTGCTCAAATTTTAAAAAATTTTCAAGTATGTTTCAATAATTTCTTTCACAAGTATGTTTTAATAAATGAATATTTAGAGATAGTTTTTGTTAATGAGATAGTTTGTTTGCAAGTATGAATGATGATTTTATCATAGTAAAAGTATGTTATCATGAAGAATGGAATGCTTGTATGATCTTAGCCTTAGTTTCTCTTAAGATTAGACATGCATGAAGGTTTATATCTTTAGAATTAACTTTGTAACTTTCTTAAGGTGAAATCCTAGGGGGCGTAAAAATCTTAAATGATATAGGCACTATTTCTTTGGATCGTTTGAGCCTTTTCAAGCCAACCTTATGATATTAGACCCTTGAAACTGTATTTTGAGCTCAAAGGCCTATTTATTGCAATGAACCTACATTATAAGCCACATTATCATCTTTTTAAGTTATTGTAATTTTGTGCACCGATCTTAACTAAAGTTGTCTTGGTAATCAACATTTAAGGAAATTTTTAAAAAAATGTATGTGCTCATGCTTAAAAAAAAAGATAAAGGAAAAGCAAAGAAAAAATTGCTCAGTCTCTAAAAAAAAGGAAAAATGTATGAGCTTGAGTTTAAAATAAATTTGGGGGTGTCCCAAAGGTTCACTTGAAGAAAAAGACTATATTTCGAGAAATCCAAGACAGTTAAAGGTTAAGATTTTGAAACCAAAATGTCTCATCTCTTAAAATCCCTACCTTTAACCGAGCCCCATTACAACCTTATAAAAGACCTATTGATTTGATAATTATGTCACCTATATTAGTGCAGAGGAAGTACTAAGTTAAACATATGAAGATCATAAATAAGCCTTATGATTGTTTGCTTGATTGATAAGTTAAACATATGAAGATCATAAATAAGCCTTATGATTGTTTGCTTGATTGATAAGAAATTATGTTGAATGAAGAATGTTTTCTATGGCTATGACATACATACAAATTATGATTCATATTGGCATATTTTGAAACTTAGTATAAAACTTTAAGAATATTTGCATATGAATTACATGTTAATAAAGAAGACCTATGAACATGAAGTTATTAATGCATGATTATGGGACAAAGATCGATGCTACTTACGTATTTAGCAATTTTACCTTTGCAAGAGCTTTTGCTGTGCATAAACATTAATCGGGACAAGCAATAATTTAAGTTTGGGGGTGTGTAAACTAAAAAATATATAAGATTTTTCCTATGTAATTTATCACATTTTTACTTAAATTCATTGTTAAAACTAAGTAATTGTTAAAAAATTAATGAAATATGTGAAAATATGAAATTAGGACATAGAAATTAATAAAATGTGATTTTATACTTTATTTTATAGTTTTCATGCATAAAATGGCTTATTTTATATTTATTTGAACATATTATATTTTTAAGACATAAAATGGGCCACGCATGATTAAATTAAATAATAAAATATAAAATTATATTTTATAATTCATTTTAAAATATTTCATTAATAATTTGGGTTTGAATTAATTATTTAAATTGAATAAATTTTGTTCTTTGGTCCTTTAATTTATCTATTTATTTTGGACAGGGCTGATAACTTTGCTGGATTACAAAAAAGCTATCCAAATTGAAGATCAAGCCAACCCAAATTCAGCCACACATGGCTGTCCACATAAACCAATTTTTGGTTTAATTACACAAGGTCTTTGCAATGTTGAAGAAATTAGAGATTTGCCCGAAGATTTACATTTGACTGAGTCTCATTCCGGAGTTGTTATGGCATTTAAATTGCTTAAAAATCAAGCAAAATTCAACTCAAAATCCACTAAGCATGGCCGGCCACCCATTGGAAAAACTTGAAGAGACTAAACCTCTCTATTTGTAGCAAACTACCCTCCTCTCTTCACCTATAAATAAGACCTCATTTGATCCCTCAAAAATCATCCCTCATCCATCATCATTCTCTTCTCTCTCAATTCTCTTTAGCATTTTCCATTCCCCATGCCTAGCATCATCTCTTCATAGAGATTTTAGCAATTAAGCCTCTTAAAGAGCCTTTGGTCGGCCACCTTGGAGAGCCATTAGCAAAGAAGCAAAGTGAAGGAGCGAAGGAGCCTCATCGGTCAGAGTCTTGGGTGATAGCCACCCTGATTTGGGTTTAATCTTTCTTTTCTTTAATTTAATATAAAAATGTTTGCTATGTGTTCTTTGTTCTTGTTTACAAGAATGTTAGCTTAATTTTATTTAAGCTAGGATGATTGCTTTGATTAAATATTTGATTCATGCTTATAATTTTTATACCTCAATCGATCATGTTTTCAATTAAAATCAAGTCTATATTTCATTCATACGTGATTGAAATGCACCTGAATTAGTTGAGTGATCCTAACCAGACGATGGCTAGTGGACACATAATTGAAATGTGCATGCTCAATTTAGATCCTAACCTGATTAAATTGCAGGTTGCATAACAACTCTAACCAAGCTCTATTATCTACATAGTTTTTAGATTTGTGTGATTAAACTGTTTCAAACCTAACACGTCCCTATTACCTCACACGAATGCTAAGAAACCCTTAGTAAATAAGGATCAGTAAAATGTGTATTTACTAAGTAAAGGATTCCGAAAGGACCTAATGGGGTTTCCAAACTCATGAAAGATCGAGTTGCCATCAAATATTTTTTTGTTTCTTATTAATCATGTTGATAATAAATTGAGTTTAATTAAAGTTGTAACACCCCAAACCCGACCTGGACGTTATGACTGAATCTGGCGATGTCACCTTGAAGTGTTTTTCGCAAAGAATGATATCGTTGAAAAACCCTTTCTACAATTGCCCTTGTTGTGTGTTCTTAATGATGATTTTAAAACAAGTCATTTATTAAAGGTTGCTCATGTTAAAACGTCTTTAATTTTTAAAACATTGTCTCTTGAACAATTACATAATCTTGGTATTTTTGGAAAACATTGTCTTTTGAAAAATCGCATCTTATCCTACTGCTAGCAGTTATAAATCAAAATAATTAAAATCCCAAATTAAAGATTAAAAACTTAAAGAGGCATTATTACAGACAAAATACCCAAAATAAAATTACTTATAAAAAATAAAGCGAATATGATAGCAAATGCGGTTGTGTGGCCACCTTTGAGTCCCTCGTAGCCCCGATCCGCCTAAGCCTGGGGATTACCTGTACAGATAAATAGATGGGTGAGTTTACGAAAACTCAGTGTGTAATCCCATATAAACAGTCAGAAAACAAGCATAGTTTGGGCCTAAGCCCTTTTTAGTAACAGTGACAATTTCAATTTGGGCTTTAGCCCATCTCGATACAAAAATAATCATGCGTTTGGGCCTCGGCCCCATTCTGATGATGATAAAGAGTCGCAGCAAAGAATGCAGAATTGCGGCAAAGATGCAAGTCCTACCCATCTAGCCTCTACACTCAATCTTCGTCCAACCCTACACTCCATGTGGGGATATAGTCAACCCACCCATCCCTACACTCCAGGGTTAGTACCAGTTGCGGCACTAAACAGTATTTGCAGCAGAGCTGCCAGTATAATAGGCTTAGAGCCATCAGTGATTTGCAGCAGAGCTGCCAGTACAGTACACTTCCTCCAATCATATATAAACCCATTCTCATGCAATGCATCATGCAACGTGTCATGTCATATCATAATATTATACATGTAGTCAATACAGTTACAAATAGCATGCTAAAATATAAACATACATCACACAGGGGCAAAGCAGTCAACTTACCATATAAGGGCAAAACAGTCATTTTACCACATAAGGGAAAAATAGTCATTTTACCACATAAGGGCAAAACAGTCATTTTACCACATAAGGGCAAAAGAGTCATTTTACCACATAAGGGCAAAAACAGTCCTTTTACTACATAAGGGCAAAATAGTCATTTTATTGATTAGGGGTCCAAGTACACTTACCTGTGTGGGGCCCAAAGGCCCGTGGGGCCCACACAGCCCAGTTCGGCCCAAAATGACCCCAAAACGGCCTCGACCAATGAAATAGCTCATGGATGGCCTCCACATTCATACGTCCATTCTTATGCGTTCAGATTACCACACGAGCGAGCGTACGCCCATGTAGCGATGATAGTTACATTTGCCGACTTTTGCTGATTTACAATTAGGCAATGTTTACACACTTGTTAGGATTCTAGGCATGCAACCCCCTTCTTCTGAAGAACTGCACCTAAAAGACATGACCATTCCATATCTAATGTTAGTCACTCTTGGAACTAATCCAAAAATAATTGACTTACAATCGTTGCCCACCTTATTGATCCAAAAAAGGATGTAGTCTACGGCTCCAAGGATAGACCTCGCTCGCTATGATTAGTAGCTGTCAACCATCATTTGATAGAACCGAATGTTAGCAACTTATAAAATAAATAACAATACTCTCAAACGTTTGAGGCAAAAACAAATCCCACTCTTACCAAAAGACTTATCACCTAGAAGCAATTCGCGTTGGACAGAACCAACAACTTAGGAAAAGGAGATCGATAGGAGAGGAAAGATTGATCTATCAGTATCAGGCCAAAGGAAAAGCAATTGAGTGGGAGAGACTAAGTACTCGGCTAAGGTGCTAGGTGAAGAGAGGACCCAAAAATGAAGAGGGACATGAAGAAGTTTTCAGTCAGAATAGCACAATGACAAGAGAGGAAATCTATTAATACCAGAAAGAATCGAATGAGAGAATTCGACTAATCCTTGAGTGAGGGAGTGGGGTGCAGAGAATTGGCCAAGGTAAACTCTTATTCAAAAGGGAAGAAGAAGGAATCAATCGGCCAATGGAATCAAGAACGAAAACCCGAAAGAAAAAGAAAGAAAGGGAGAGGAGACAGTCGATCAGTAAGGGCACTGTTGTGAGAGCAAAATCGAAATAGACCTGAAATGACAAACACCTGAGCTGACAACAACAATATTCGGCTCAATCCAAAATGAAAGAAGCAAACTTCGGCACCAAAGGAAGGAAAAAGAGAAAAAATGTTCAAGTCAGAACCGATAATGAAAAGAGAATAATCCTACTACTCGTCAGCTGAAATCTGAATGGTCAAAGTCCCCATTTCAGTACAACTCTCCCATATTTCAAATCCCACTTTTTCCTCCCCTAATCTCTCTTAAAATCCCTCCTCAAATCCCTCAACTAATCACTCCTCCCTCAGCTACTCAGTTCGAATTCCACTCAAACACCTTAATGTTCCAATCAAACCACAACTCCTCCACAACATTTTTAGCAAAATAAGACACTCACTTGTGTCAAGCAGGACTTGAACCTCAAACCTCATGAAACACTCCACACGCCACTTCCCCTAGACCAGTAGGCATTTTATGTCATGGTTCACCCATTTTTATTTAGAAGCCTACTGTCTAGAGACAATGTTTATTACTTAAAAAAAACAAAACTTTTTGCACTTGCTCAGGCTTGAACCCAAGACTTCTCAGACACTTCCCAGAACACTTAACCACTGAATCAGATACACAGTTGTGTCATTTTCTTGTAAAACTAAATATTTATGAGCAGCTTCCTAACTATTCCCACTCAAGACTTAATACTTCTAGGCCCAAAATTCAGGGCGTTACAAAAGTAATTGTCCTAGTTTATTAATGTTATAATTGTTGCAAATTATGTTTAATTTTGCTAAAATTTATTCCATTCATATAGTTTGCATGCTTAGGGTAATTCACATTAAGGATCATTACATTTAGTTTAATATATTTAATTTTAATCATCACTTCTCAACCATATTGTGTTTTTATTTACCAAGTTGTTAGTATAATTTTACAATTAAGTGATTTAACACAAATACAATCCCTGTGGAGACAATAACTTGATACATACTTATTACTTGATAATGACTGTGTACACTTACACAAACCTACGCATTACAGTATCGATACTCATCCAATAGTATTGATACCACTTAGAAAATTGGTACCTAATCAGCATTCTATTTCTCTGGAAAAAAAGTTAAATCAGTAAACTATCAATACTCTTTCGAAAAGTCTCGATAATTTTGTGCCGAGTACCGATATTCGAGACATGGAATCGATACCAAATTGCATTACTAACTTCCTACACAATTAAAATATCATGGAGGTATCGATATTAAATACCCAATTATTGATATCACTATACAAAATAGCATAATATCACCAAAATAGAGCATTTAACACAACCATGCACTTACTAAATCACCATGCACTTACTAAATCACCATGCATTTAAAGTCTCAAAATCTGGCATAAAAATATCAAAATGTGTACTTTTATGCATCAACAATAATTTAAACCCAACAACCTAATGAACTATTAACAACATTCATAATTTATACGAACAATAATATTGAGCAACCATCTAAGCATCATGGCAATGTACAATCCAAAATTCTACCACTTTAGTGTAACACCCCAAACCCGGCCTAGACATTACGGCCGTATCTGGTGTGTCACATTTGAGTGTTTCTCAAAAACCCTATTTTCCTTGAAAACCTTTCTTATTTGAAAAATTGGGTGAAATCCCAATTACGTTAGTTTATTTTCAACATGTGGTTCATTGAAAAAAAATAATATTATTCCCAAAATCTCTTTTAGTTGCAGAAGCTAGTTTTAAATTAATTACTAAAACTTGATGTAAAATAAAATTAAGTTACGAAAGCATTTTGAAAATGTTGCGGAAACGTAGTGTTTGAAAATAGTTATTATTTTGAAAATTCGATGTTCCGACTCTAGCAATTTAGAATATGAAATCAAAAGCCCATTAAAAGTTAAAAACTCCCAAATGGTTGTATTACATAATTAAAACCCAAATATGAAAGTTTAAATAAATTGAATCATTAACAACCAATCTACGGATGTGTGGCCACCGTTGAGTCCCTCGCGGCTCCAAATCGTCTAAGGCTGGGATTTACCTGCACAATTGAAAGAAGGGTGAGTTTACGAAAACTCAGTGTGTAATCCCCTATCACTCAACAGTAAAAGTGCATACAGTAACGGTCAGGGCCTGAGCCCTATTCAACAACAGTACAGTGTAGGCCTAAGCCCTATGCAGTAATAGTATGGGCTTATGCCCAAAACAGTGTAATCACAATACAGGTATGAAACCCAACCCAATCCATCTTGCTCACCACCTGTACCAACCAACTCACCATGTGGGGATTAAATCGACCCACCCAGCCAACTCACCAATATCGCAGCATAGTGGTAATAGTAACGCAACAAAGCTACTAATAGTAACGTAGCAAAGCTACTAATAGTGGTAAACGTGGCGTAGCCACTAATATCAGAATACGTGGCAAAGCCACTAGAATAGTACTTCCTCCAAATCAGAATCCCAACCCCAATACAGAATGTCATGTCATAATATTTTGTGTATACAAGGTTTCATACTCAGATACGGTCACGCATATATCATACACTCATCAATCAACCAATCTCTAAGGCATAATAGTCATTTCCACCCATTTGGGGTAGAATAGTAATTTTTACCCCTTAGGTGTATTTTGGTCATTTTACCCACTGAGGTCTCGGTACCGATAATCAACCTCTTAGAAGGTCCTCAGTCGCCTCGAGCGACTTAAGTAACCTGAACAGACCTAACAGTGTAAATGGGCTTAAGGCCTATTATTCGGTCCAAATGAGCCCACACGCTCGTGTGGCCCATTTAGCCCAAATTTAGCTACGACTATGTGACCTACATAACCCAGTCCAAAATTTATAACTTACCGTGGATTTAATTTGTGCGGGGCCCACGATCCCATTGGCCCTGACGACCTATTTTGACCCAACGAAGCCCTTAACAGCCTATGCCATGCACACGACATGACAAGCCCAACTACTTCCCACCTAACAGTTAGATTTACATAAGTGGGCCCACGACCCATTGTGCCCATTTGGCCGATCGAGGTCCAGTACATGAGAATGCTCGTGGTGGCCTCTACAGTCTATCGCCCATGGTTTGTGGGTTCAGTTTACCCCACGAGCGATCGCATGCTCGTGAGGCGTCAAATACTGAAGTTTCGACTTTTTGGCTTTTGTCGATTTCCAACAAAAAAGGGTGTGAATACACACCTATTTATGAGAACGCGCCGAAGTCCATGATTACAAACCTTGACACATCTTGCATTGAGTCTTAATCACTTTGCCCCTCACCAACTCATCTGGTTCGCTCTATTTAAAGCCAGCTTCTCACCAATTCTCATGTTAGCTTCCCGATGTGGGATTGCTTTCAACCACTAGGAAAATTCCTCATTCTTATAACCACTTCAACCACAGAGTTCCAGTCCAACTCCACCTCCTACATAGCTCAAATAGCAAAATAAGTACTCCACACGTATTCCAAGAATTGAGCCTCAGACCTCACAGTTACACAACATGCCACTTTGCCACTCCACCACAGGCTCTTTCTGTGTCATATTTTATCCTCAATTAATTATAAGGCCTATAGGCCAAAGTCTAGGTTCCTTTAAAAGAAAAACCAAAATAAATTGTAAGAGCCAAGATGTGAACCCAGGCTCCCTTGCAACCTTAATGACGCCACAATCACTAAACCACATGCTTCCTTGTGTCATTTACTTAACACAAAAATTTAAAAGGCCATCATCCAAGCATCCAGGGTTTTATTCACTTAAAACCAATTTTTTTTGCTAAAGCTAAGGTTCAAACCCAGGACTTTTCCAACTCCTCTCAAGACCCTTAACCACTTGAGCAAACATTTAATTGTGTCATTTCCTTGCACAATTAAATACTTATACACAACCTCCTTACGGACCCATACTTAAGGCCCAATACTTTTAGGCCAAAATTCGGGGCATTACAATTCTCCCCTCTTTCAGAAATTTAGGCCTCAAAATTTACCTCTTCAGAATAAGTGAGGGTATAGCTGCCGCATCGCCTCCTCTGAACTGTGATTATGCTAAAGCACTTTGACTAGTGGAACAGATTTCTTTCTTAATACCTTAACATCATGATCCAATATTTGCACCGGTTCCTCGTCGATAGTCAAATCAGGTCCAACCTCGATTTCCTCAACTGATACAATCTGCGAGGGATCAGAACGGTACCGTCTCAGCATTGAAACATGAAAAACGTCATGAATCCTATCCAACTCTAGAGGCAACTCAAATTGATAAGTGATCGGTCCCACACGCCTAAGTATTCGGTAAGGTCCAATAAACCTAGGGCTAAGCTTGCCTTTCCGCCTAAACCTCAAAATTTTCTTCCATGGTGAGAACTTGAGAAAGACATAATCCCCCACAAAGTACTCGATCTCTTTACTCTTTAAGTCTGTATAAGACATATGCCTATCAGATGCTTCCTTTAACTGGTCTCGAATCAGTTTCACCTTATCTTCTGTATCAGAAATTAATTCTGGCCCCAGAACTCGCCGCTCACCCAACTCAGTCTAATAGGTAGGAGTACGACACCTACGACCATACAATGCCTCGAACGGTGCCATTCGAATACTGAATTGGTAGCTATTGTTATAAGCACACTCTGCCAACAGCAAATAATCCTCCCAACTGCCTCTAAAATCAATTACACAACCTCTTAACATGTCTTCCAGTTTCTGAATCACCGTCTCTGACTGCCCATCCGTCTGAGGGTGGAACACAGTACTGAAATCTAGCCTTGTACCCAAAGCCTCATGTAACTTTTTATAGAATCGAGATGTGAATCTAAGATCTCTGTCAGATATGATAGAAACCGGTACACCATGCAGTCTCACAATTTCGTCCACATACAACTTGGCCAACTTCTGTAATGAATAATCCATACAAACCAGTATAAAATGGGCAGATTTAGTCAATCGGTCGACAATCACCCATATCGAATCCTTCTTAGTCGGTGTCAAGGGTAGCCCACTCACAAAATCCATGGTTACCCTCACCCACTTCCGAAGTGGAATTTTAACTGGTTGTAGTAACCCAGAAGGTAATTGATGCTCAGCCTTAACTTGCTGGCATGTCAGGCACTTACTCACATACTCAGTAACTTCGCATTTAAACCCTATCCACCAATACAGCTCACGAAGATCTCAGTATAACTTGTTTCCGCCAGGATGCATAGCATATGGACTACTATGCGTCTCTTGCAGTATAGACTGCCTCATATCAGAATCCCTCGATATACATACTCTTCCACGGAAGCGTAATACTCCTTTCTCACTTAGCCCAAAATTCGTGGTCTAACCATTCTCAACTTGTCGAAAATGAGAAACTAGCGACTCATCTAGCAACGTTTCTCCTTAATTTGATCAATCCAAGTTGGCCTCACTTGCAGTTCAGCTAAGAAGCTACCATCATCGAACAAGCTGAGACGAGCAAACATTGCTCTCAAATCAGATACAGCCCTACGACTCAGTGCGTTAGCTACCACATTAGCTTTACTAGGGTGATACTCAATTGAACAATCGTAGTCCTTAAGTAACTTTATCCACCTTCGTTGCCTAAGATTCAACTCCTTTTGAGTAAGAAGATATTTGAGGCTTTTATGATCTGTGTAAATAATTGTCTTTTCACCGTATAAGTAATGTCTCCAAATCTTCAGTACGAAAACCACCGCAGCTAATTCCAAGTCATGAGTAGGGTAATTTATCTCGTGAGGCTTGAGCTCATGAGACACATAAGCAACCACCTTACCCTATTGTATCAACACACAACCCAATCCAATGTGTGACGCATCACTGTAAACAGTAAATTCCTTCCCAAACTCCGGTTGTATCAAAATAGGGGCCTTAGTCAAAACATCCTTCAGTTTCACAAAACTCTCTTGCTGCTTATCAGTCCAATTAAACGGTAGCCCTCTACGCAGTAACTTAGTCAGAGGTGCAGCAATCAATGAAAATCCTTCAATAAAATGTCTGTAATACACAGACAGACCCAGAAAGCTTTAAATCTCAGATACCGTCTTTGGTGGTTTCGAATCCACTACAGCTTCAATTTTTCGAGGATCCACCCTAATTCCCTTTGCGAACACTACATGTCCCAGAAATGTCACTTCTTGCAACCATAATTCAAACTTGCTAAACTTTGCATAAAGCTATTTTTCCCTCAAAACTTGCAAAATAATACGAAGATGTGCATCATGCTCCTCCTCAGTTCTTGAATACACGAAGATGTCGTCTATAAAAACAACTACGAACTGATCCAAATAAGACTGGAATACTCAGTTCATTAGATCCATCAAAACTGTTGGTGCATTCGTCAGCCCAAATGGCATCGCCAGAAACTCGTAATGACCATAACAAGTTCTAAACACAGTATTATACACATCAACCTCCTTAACCTTTAGCTGATGATACCTAGACCGAAGATCAATCTTAGAGAAAATCGTAGCTCCTCGTAGCTGGTCAAACAAATCATCTATCCTCAGTAAAGGGTACTTATTCTTGATAGTCAGCTTGTTCAATTGATGATAATCAATGCACATGTGCATGGATCCATCCTTCTCCTTCACAAACAACACTGGTTCTTCCCATGGAGACACACTCGGTCGAATGAATCCTCGATCCAATAGCTCTTGGATTTGAGCTTTTAGCTCTACCAGCTCTTTCGGCGCCATCCTATAAAGGGCAATGGACACCGGAGCTGTTCCAGGTAGGAGTTCAATACCGAATTCAACCTTACAATCTGGAGGCAACCCCGGAAGCTCTTTAGGAAATACATCCAAAAACTCTTTGACAGTTCTAACATCTCCCACAGAAGGAATTTTAGAATCAGAAATACTAATATATGCTAGGAACGCCTCGCAACCTTTGTGAACCAGCTTCTCGGCCCTTAACACAAAAATCACATTAGACAGATAATCTTTTTGCTCTCCTATCACAGTCACCTCCTCATCCTCCGTAGACTTCAACACCATACGCTTAGCAGATTTCGCACAGTGTTTCACTAGCCAATCCATGCCCAATATAATATCAAATTCCCCAAACAACAGTTCCATCAAATCTACCGAAAAGACCACCCCTTGGACTAGGGGCACATCTCTAAACAACTTACTAACCCTAACCGATTGTCCTAGTGGATTCAACACAGTCATTTCATTAACTGTATTTTCAGACTGAATACCCAATGTCTCAGACACAGTACACGCAACATACGAGTGTGTAGACCCAATATCAATTAAAGCAGTGTATGGTAAATTATAAATCAGGAACGTACCAGTTATGATGTCAGGGGCATCCCCATCCTCTCAGCGATGAGTAGCATAGACCAAGGTTGGCTGTCTCGCTTCAGTGCTTCAAGCACCTTTGCCTGGTGCTCCACAACCTCGACCAAACTCGTTTCCACCTCTGGCCTAACCTCGTTCTCTCGGTGGCTGCTGACCACCTCTCACAGGTAGAACACGACCCTGTCCTGTAGCTCGCATCTGAGTAAACCCCTAAGTATAATTCTTAACCTGATGATCCATAGATCCATATCTAAAGCATGCCCCAGTTCGTTTCTAACACTCACCCTGGTGAGCTCTCCCATAATCGGTGCAAGGCTACGATCTTGCAACAATACCAACAACCGCTCGAATTGGCCCATCAAACCTGGCCCTCTTTACAAGCCTTCCAGAAGAACCCGAGGGTCGAAAATCCCTTTTATTTCTACCCCTATCTTTCTCGCAATTCTGGCGCTTAGAGCGCTTCACATCTTTAGCAGATTTTTCTTTTTCCACAAGGGCAGCAAAGTCTTACTCCCTCTGTGGGGCTATCAATACACGTAACTCGTCCCAGAGGCCATCCTCAAACTACACACAGCGCTCATATTCAGTTGCGACTATCTTGCGTGCATACCGACTCAACCATAAAAACTCTGCCTCATACACCGTCATGGTTTTATTCCCTTGAGTCAAATTCAGAAATTCCTTCCTTCGGGCATCTACATAACTTGCACCCACATACTTCCCTGAAAAGGCTACTTTGAAGAAATCCCATGTCAAACGGTCAGCTTGCGTACCTTCTCTCACAGTTAGCCACCACTGGTAGGCCTCATCACGATGTAAAGACACTGCCTCTTTTAATTTTCACTCTGAAGTATTGTCAAGATCATCCATTACTCGTTCGGTAGCCTCTAACCAATATCTTGCCACATTCGGGGCTACACCCGAAATACCCCTGAAGATTTTTGCTCCATTAGATCGGAGTTGCTCTAAAATTGACCCCCAACCTACAGATCCAGTACTTGCTCCAGAAACCCTTGCAAGAACTCGTAGTATTGCTTGAGATAAAGCATCATCCCCAACTGCTTCGTCATGGGACCCTGTCTCAGTTACTGGCGAGGCTGGTGCCTCCCTAGCCAGCATGTGGCCCGATGCTGAAGACCCAGCTCTAGTACTTCCTCGGCCTCTTCTACAGCCTCGTGTACCCCTTCCACGAGTACCTCTTGTGCTCATATCGATAGCGAATTGTCTATTTTAAAGTCTTATGAATATGTTTCTGATTTCAATAATTATTAACAATGTGTTATGAACAATAGCAATTAGGGTTTATTTTCACAGAACAGAATCCTCTACAGTTGTCAGTCTTCTATAATCTCAGTCTACTCTAACTACAGAGTTTCAGTGTCTACTACCTATGGTAGTCTTTAGTAATACATTTCAGTTCATAACAATAATCAGTGTCAGAAAACTTACCGATTTAGTGTTGAAGACTCAGTGTGCCACATTTCCAACAACAACATTTAACATTCAAATCCACAAAAACTCATTCCACAATTGAGTTTTGTAACTTGGCTCTGACACCACTAAATGTAACACCCCAAACTCGGCCTAGACGTTACAACCGAATCTGCTGTGTCACATCTGAGTGTTTTCTGAAAACCCTGTTTTCCTTAAAAACCCTTCTTATTTGAAAACTTGGGTGAAATCCTAATTACGTTAGTTTATTTTCAACACCTGGTTCATTGAAAAAAATACATAATTTTATTCCAAAAATCTCTTTTAGTTGCAAAAGCTAGTTTTAAATTAATTACTAAAACTTGATGTAAAATGAAATTAAGTTGTGAAAGCATTTTGAAAATGTTGCGGAAACGTAGTGCTTGAAAATAATTATTATTTTAAAAATTCGATGTTCCTACTTTAGCAGTTTAGAATACGAAATCAAAAGCACATTAAAAGTTAAAAACCCCCAAATAGCCTTATTACATAATTAAAACCCAAATATGAAAGCTTAAATAAATTGAATCATTAACAACCAATCTGCGGATGTGTGGCCACCACTGAGTCCCTCGCGGCTCCAAATCGTCTAAGGCTAGGGATTACCTGCGTAGTTAAAATAGGGGTGAGTTTACGAAAACTCAGTGTGTAATCCCCTATCAATCAACAGTAACAGTGCATACAGTAACGGTCTGGGCCTGAGCCCTATTCAACAACAATACAGTCTAGGCCTAAGCCCTATGCAGTAACAGTGTAGGCCTATTCCCAAAATAGTATAATCACAATACAGGTATGCAACCCAATCCAATCCATCCTGCTCACCACCCGTACCAACCAAATCACCATGTGGGATTAAATCGACCCACCCAGCCAACTCACCAATATCGAAGCGTAGCTGCTAATAGTAATGCAGCAAAGCTGCTAATAGCGGTAAATGTGGCGTAGCCACTAATATCAGAATACGTGGCAAAGGCACCAGAACAGTACTTCCTCCAAATCAGAATGCCAACTCCAATGTAGAATGTTATATCATAATATTTGGTGTAAGCAAGGTTTCATACTCAGATACAGTCATATATATATCATACACTCATCAATCAACCTATCTCTAAGGTATAACAGTTATTTCCACCCATTAGGGGTAGAATAGTAATTTTTACCCCTCAGGGGTATTTTGATCATTTTACCCTCTAGGGTCTCGGTACAGATAATCGACCTCTTGGAAGATCCACAGTTGCCTCAAACGACTTAAGTAACCTAAACAGACCTAACGGTGTAAATGGGCCTAAGGCCTACTATTCAGCCCAAGTAGGCCCACACGCTCGTGTGGCCTATTTAGCCCAAATTTAGCTATGGCTATGTGAACTACATAGCTCGGTCCAAATTTTATCACTAATTGTGGATTTAATCTGTGTGGGGCACACGAGCCCATTAACCCTCACTGCCCATTTTGGCCCAACGAAGCCCTTAACGGCCTATGCCATGCACACAACATGACAAGCCCAACTACTTCCCACCTAACTGTTAAATTTACACAAGTAGGCCCACGACCTATTGGGCCCATTTGGCCCATCGAGGCCCAATACACGAGAACGTTCGTGGTAACCTGTACAGTCTATTGCCCATGGTTTGTGGGCTCGGTTTACCCCAAGAGCGATCGCATGCTCGTGAGTCCTAAAATGCTGAAGTTTCGGCTTTTCGGCTTTTGCCAATTTCCAACAAAGAAGGGCATGAATACACACCTGTTTATGAGAACGTGCCGAAGTCCACGATTACCAACCTTGGCACATCCTGCATTGAGTCTTAATCACTTTCCCCCTCACCAACTCATCTGGTTCGCTCTATTTAAAGCCAGCTTCTTACCAATTCTCACGTTAGCTTCCCGATGTGGGATTACTTTAAACCATTAGGAAAATTCCTCATTCTTATGACCACTTCAACCACAGAGTTCCAGTCCAACTCCACCTCCTACACAGGTCAAATAGTAAAATAAATACTCCACTGTGCATCCTAATACTTGAACCTCAAACCTCACAGTTACACAACATGCCACTTTGCCACTCCACCACAGGCTCTTTTTATGTCATATTTTATTCTCAATTAATTATAAGGCCTATAGGCCAAAGTCCAGGTTCCTTTAAAAGAAAAACCAAAATAAATTGCAAGAGCCAAGACTTGAACCCAGGCTCCCTTGCAACCTTAATGACACCACAACCGGTAAACCACATGCTTCCTTGTGTCATTTACTTAACACAAAAATTTAAAAGGCCATCATCCAAGCATCCAGGGTTTAATTCACTTAAAACTTAAATTTTTTGCTAAAGCCCAAGTTCGAACCCAGGACTTTTCCAACTCCTCTCAAGACTCTTAACCACTTGAGCAGACATTTAATTGTGTCATTTCCTTACACAATTAAATACTTATACACAACCCCCTTACGGACCCATACTCATGGCCTAATACTTCTAGGCCCAAATTTAAGGCGTTACATTTGACCTTATTCCCACAATTCAAAATAATGGTTATATATCACCTACTTAAATGATAAAGCTACTTACATCACTTCATTGAAAATTTTCTGCACCGCTTGCACCGCAACGCTAACAGTCTTTAAAGGTTTAAAAATGAGTGGGTGAGCTTAAACAAGCTCAATGAATGATTAGAATAACCACCAAATAGACATGCATTCATACTTTAATCGAAAAGGATCAAAGCACAACAACATTAGCACTATATTAAGAGCACATATTAACATATTCAATTATTACTAATCATCACATTTAACTTATTTTTCCACATGTTCATGCATACATCTCATATCATAATATCACATTTTATGAAAACATATTTAGTGAGAATTTGACACTTAGGGCTATGAAACATAAAAGTAGGCTCTATCGCCACACATCAAATACACGGATCTCCAACACACCAAATGTCTCGTAGAGTTGAACATATCCCAAAAGTGTAGCACATAGCTAACACTCTCCAACACACCAATATATCCGGGTGAATGGAGCTTAGACTTTCTATTCAAAGTGTCAACAGCAACATTCGCCTTGCCAAGATGATGATTTATTACAAAATCATAATTCCTCAAAAGTTCAATCCAACGTCTTTGTCTTAAATCCAACTCCTTTTAGGTGAGGAAGTACTTAAGACTCTTATGATCTGTATAAATAACACACTTCTCTTCGTAAAAATGTTGGCATCAAATCTTAAGTTCAAATACAACAACAACTAACTCTAGGTTATGAGTTGGATAGTTACGCTATTGTGTCTTCAACTGTCTCGAAGCATATTCCACAACCTTATCCTCTTGCATTAACACACAACCAAGTCCTAAATACAAAGCGTCACTAAACCAAAAAATCTTTTCCAGGCTTTGGTTGAATCAACACAAGTGCCTTAGTTAAAATTGCCTTAAGCTGTTCAAAACTTTTTTTTTCCTTTCAACAGTCCATTCAAATACCACATTTTTTAAGTAGTTTCATTAAGGGTAGAGCAATAAGGGAAAACCCTTCAACAAATCTATGATAATAGCCAGCTAAACCAAGAAACTCCAAACTTCAGTAACACTCCTAGGTGGTTTCCACTCTAAGATCGCTTCAATTCCTTTTGCTGATACAACATGGCCTAAGAATGTCACTTCTTTTAACCAAAATTCACACTTACTCAACTTTGCATACAATTGTTTATCTTTCAAAACCTATAAAACAATCCTAAATTATGCATCGTGATACTCCTCAGAATGAGAATACACCAAAATATCATCTATGAAGACAACTACAAATTGATCTAAGTATGAGTGAAACACGAGGTATGTAATAGCCCATTTTTAGAGAAATCGAAACAGTGATTTCGGGACCAGAAATTCGATTTCTGGAAATAAGACTTATTTTAATATTATTTTATGGTCTATAATATGATAATAAAGTTGTGTGAAAATTTTATAAAGAAATTTTATCAATTTTGTGCTTAATTGTGAAAAGGAATAAAATGTAAAAGTTGAATTCTAGTAGCTTTAAGGATCAAATAGCTATGGAATTCAAAATTTGTGGTCCTTATATGGTAATTAGACCATTAATGAAAAGTTAGTAGATATTTTTGGAAGATTCATCCATGGAAAATTAGAAAAAAAGGCTAAGGACTAAATTAGAAAGTGATAAAATTAAAAGATGATAAATAATTAAATAGAAATAAAAATCATTTTATATCATCTTCTTCCTCGAATATTCCATGGAAACCCTAGGAAAGAGAAAGCAAGCTTTCTTGGCCAAATTAGGTATGTATTCAAGCCCCAATTTTAGTAATTTTTATATTTTTAAAATCGGGATAGCTTAATCTATCTATTTGGGGGATCAATTTGAAAAGTTATCAAAGTATAGAAATTATGTCATGGATAAATATCTGAAAATTTGAAATTTAAGGTAGAATATGAAAGGTTGTTGATAGTTAAACAACTTTTACAAAGTTGATGATAAACATGATTTAGGGACTAAAATGTAAAGTTGTGAAAATTGAAGAAAAATTTTGAATTTTATAGAATGCATGTGCTGTATATTTTATATTGAATTTTTTATTAGGCTTGGAATAAGGAGTAAATTGCATAAATTTCATTTTCGGAGCCTAGGGACAAAATCATCATTCATTAAATGATCAGGGGAAAAATGGTAATTTTGCCTAAGATATGAGTTAGAATGAATTGAGTTTAAATTGTATTAAATTGATGTTAAATTGACTTGTATAGATCTGGATAGACTAAATTTTGAGTTAGAACAGGGAAAAGAGAAAAATATCGGATTAGTAGATTTTACGTATACGAACATTTGTCGAGGTAAGTTCGTGTAACTAAATTGTGTATATTTATATGCTTGAATTTAATGTTGTGTTTGTGAATTGTATAAATATCATATATATATATGACATTGGAAACATATCTGAGAAAGCCTGATAAATGATAAATGATAAAAATATTACTTTTGTGCTTGAAATGGATGTGAAATGTGTTTATTTGAATTATATGAATGTTATAGATGTATGAAATAATTACATGCCTATTAATGCCTAAAAAATGTTAAACCCTATTTGAATAAATGAAAATCGATCGATAAGTGTGATTTCCCTTATTGAATGAGGTCCTACATTTGTTGCTAGCGGGATTTAGCTCAGACGAGTAATCCTATTGACCTCATTACAGAAAGGATTTAGCCTGGACTGGTAATTCTAATATAAGTCCTCTTGAGCATATGTTATGGATTGGATTTAGCCCGAACGGGTAATCCAGATCAAGCTCCTTAGAGCATATGTCATAAAAAGGATTTAGCCTAGACTGGTAATCCTGTTGTATACATGTGTGGCTCGAGAGTGTACTCTCTGAAATAATACCTTATGGGTACCATTGAATATGAATTGACGGATCCTGATTTGTACACCTTGATATGGATACTATAGAAAGATATAAGATTTGAATGGACTAAATAATGATAGTAAAGTTTTGACCAGTTGGAAGCCATGATGACTGAAACATCTGTAACACCCCTAACCTGTATTCGTCGCCGAAATGGGGTTACGAGGCATTATCGAACATAATACAATTCAAAACAAACTTTCATTACAAAGTTAATCATCTAATAAAATTTTTAAAGCAAACTAACATACTTCGATTCTATAATTCATATAATTTCCAAGGTTATATTTAATCAATACAAACAAAGAATCATGAAAATCGAATGTTAAATTCATAACCAAATATATGTAATTTCACATACCAATAATATATATAAACTATAACATTTATGGCACTCAAATAATTTAACCAAAACATTCAAATAATGTGCCATTTAAAACCGATACAAAAATCATTTTCATCTCTTATCTATTTGGCTAACAAAATTTACTTGTACATACTCATTGATTTTCAAATAACTATCGAATCCATATAGTCATACATATCGTTATTTTAAAACATAAGCATATACCAATATACCACATAAAAATGTCATACATTTTACTAATTAATGCATTACATATTATAACTCAAAACGCAAACATCATTTACTCCATAACAGAAACTCCAGCATATATATATAATTATATACCTTGAGATAATAAATAGGTCATACCAATACATGATGAGCAAAAATATATATATGTGCAAGTGTCGAATCACCAAGTTAATCACCAAGTTAATTATAACCATCTCATATATTTTCATCATATAACCGAGTACACAAATACAATATAATAACTTCCAAATCAATTCATTGTTACAAATTATACTTCACAAGAATAAAACATTAATCAAATATAAACATATATACAATACACAAATCTTCTTTACCATGTAATGTGTAATATCCCAAATTAGGGCCTAATCGGAATAGTGGTTTCGTGACCACAAATCCGAGATAGAAATAATTATTTTATAATTATTTTGAGGTTTATGATATGATTGCATAATTGTGTGAAGATTTCGTGAAGAAATTTTTGGCATAACGAGTTTAATTTAAAGTTAGGGACTAAATTGAATAAGTTGCAAAACTTGCATTCTAGAAGTTTTTAGTATGAAATTGCTTTGAAATATTAATTAGGAGGTCTTAAATATCAATTTTACCAATTTTAAGTTCATGGGCAAAATTAGGACATGGAAGAAATTTTTGAAAGTTTAGTAAGGAGGGGCATTTTGGTCATTTGGATATTAAATGAAATAAAATGGGAAAAATAACACAAAATGGTCATCTTCTTCATTTGGTTGTTGCCGAATTTTGCTCTCACCATAGCTAGGGTTTCTTCAACTTTCAAGCTTCATAATCAAGAAAGACGTGGAATCGACCCCAATCGAGGAAAAGAAAAGATTGTGGACCAAATTGCAAAATCTTTATATTTTGGTACCAAGGTAAGTTCATGTGTAAATAATGTAGCATAATTGTTATTTTTAAGTTATTGATGTCAATTATATGATATGTTGATTTTTATCATTAAATATATGCTTTGTGGTTAATTTCGAACAAAATGTAAATTATGTGAGCTACTTGTTAAATACAAATTGTTACCGAGTATTGGTTTTGGCATTCTACGGAAGACAGCAAGGATATATGTTCGAGGAAAATCCCGTTTGAACCTTAGGAATAGATTAGGATACAAGTGACATGTCACTAGGATGGTTGAGCATCCGAACTCGTTGAGTTGAGTCTGAGTTCACTTATGGAAGCGAATGTCCGAACTCGTTGAGTTGAGTCCGAGTTCGTGAGATGTAACTAGGCATCCAAGCTCGTTGAGTTGAGTCTGAGTTCACTTATGGATACGAACGCCCGAGCTCGTTGAGTTGAGTCCGAGTTCGCTTATGGGCGGGTTACATGGTAGCTTGGCTACATATGTGGCACTTATGTGCAAATTTTCCATGTATCCGAATTATATTCCGATGTGTTCAACGGGTAAAGTTCTACTCAAATGAAGGAATACTCGAGATGAAAAGAGACGTACTGGTAAGTGTTGTGAAATGGATACTTTGGACAGGTATGTACTTAACCCTCGGGTTGAGTATTGATACAACAACGATAAGGTAATAAGATGATAAAAAAATGATCAGAAATGTGATATATGTTTTGGTGATACTATGCTAATGTTGTTTGGTATGATTGCTTTGTTATGCTACTTATTATTTGCATATGAACTTACTAAGCATTTATGCTTACTCCTTCCTTCTTATTCATTGTAGTTTTGGACAAGCCGGCTCAGGAGTCGGGATAGGTCGAAGGCTCGATCACACTATCTGAAGGACTTTTTGGTAAATGGCTTGTAAAATTTAAGTATGGCATGTATAGCAATATACCTATTTTGTGTAAACGATCTTATGATATGGTGATGAAATGGTTGAGGAAATGCTTGATAATGATAAGTTATGGAAATGGTTAGTTTAGATTATGTTTGATGTCATGGAAGGTTAATAGGATACCTAGTTCATGAAAACTCAAAAAAGGGATGAAATTTGCCATAAACAGAACATTGCAGCAACACCGATGTGAGTTTGAAAATTTACTAAAAATCATATAAATAGAATTAGGTGATGGATTAAATATTAAATTGAAGCTTATTATGTCTAGTTTCACACAAAACAAACTAAACAGGTAAAACAAATATATGTTAGAATATATTTGAATTTTAGTGAAACAGGGCCAGAGTGATTTTTGGATCCCCTGTTCCAACTTTAGAAATTCACCATAAATTGTACAGATATAATTAGGTGTTGTATTTTATATTATAAGAATCCTTATTGATCCTATTTTCAGGAGAAACAAACCTCATAGTCATATGAATTTTTTACAGAGAGAAATGTGGTTCGTAGTAAATAGAGGTCAGTCCAGTCAAGTCCTAAAACAGGGGTAAATTTAACTAATAAATTGTACTAATTGGCCAAACCAAAAATTCTATAAAAAAATTAGTAAATAGGTATATGAGTCTAGATTCAGGGAAAATTTACGGATCTTGATTTTGAGTTTTGTAACTCGAGATATGATTTTTCTTGTAACTGTGACGCAAGTAGCTAGAAAGCTGTGAATGTAGAAACAAATAATCCAAAGTTCTTAAAATGTTAAATTAAGTTTAGTAACACCTCATACTCGACTCCGGCGACGGTCTCGGGCGTGGGGGCGTTACATTTAGTGGTATCAAAGCAGGTTTAGTCAGTTCTCGGACTACGTATTGTATGTACGAATTTTGCTATACATGCCATATGTATAAATTGTGATAGTGTGACGACTTCTGACCTTTTTAAATGATTTTTTTATAGTAAATGGATCCCGATCCAGCTGTGGCAGATGAAGTAGAGAGTAATGCGCCAGCTCCGACTAAAGGAGCAGCACCGACTGAAAATCCACCTCCTACTGTTGGTCAGGAAGGAGGAGAAAGGGATCGGGAAGCCTTTCTCCAAATGATGAGTGCATGGTACACTGAGTTCGTTCGTACGAACCCAAATGTACGACCTCCTCCACCTCCCCCAATTCCTCAACCTGTACCCCCGATGCCTCAGGGTGTGGAAATGATAAAATTTCACAGAACTCTAGTTGATAGAATTCGTAAACAAGGGGCCGAAGAATTTAAGGCAAATATTGATGATGGTGCCGAGAAAGCAGAGTTCTGGCTTGAAAATTCTATCCGGGTATTTGATGAATTATCTTGTACACCTGAAGAATGTTTGAAATGCGCTATATCTTTGTTGAGGGATTCAGCCTATAATTGGTGGAAGACTTTGATTTCGGTGGTACCGAAAGAGAGAGTAACCTGGGAATTTTTTCAAGAAGAATTTCGGAAGAAATATATTAGTAAAAGATTTATTGATCAGAAGCGTAAAGAATTTCTTGAGCTGAAGCAAGGTAATATGTGATTCTGAGAATATGAAAGAGAGTTTGTTCGATTAAGTAAGTATGCCAGAGAGTATGTTCCTACAGAGGCCAAGATGTGCCGACGATTTGAAGACGGGCTTAACGAAGATATCAAGGTATTTGTTGGAATTCTTGAATTAAAAGAAATGGTAGTATTGGTTGATCGAGCTTGCAAGGCTGAAGAACTACTTAAAGAGAAGAAAAAGGTAGAGGCTGAGACTAGAAATTGGAAGAAAAGACCGACGAGCAGTTTATTTTCACAGCAACCCGGAAAGTCAAGAAATATGAATCCTCGTTCCAAAGTTTCAACTGGGCAATCATATGGGAATTATAAGAAGCAAAATGTGGGTCATAAGTCCTAGACTACTTCGGCAGCCAGTGTAGGGAACTCGAGATTTGTTAAACCCGAATGCCAGCGGTGTGGTAGAAATCATTTTGGTCCATACAGAGCAAATGAATGTTTTCGATGTGGTTCTCCAGATCATTTTATTAGAGACTGCCCAGAGAGAGCTGAAAAAGAAAAATTCCAGAATACAAAAATAAGTGGTGCGGATTCGAGAGGAAGATATCCAAGAAAAACTGGGAGTGAAGCAAGCAGTAAGAATGTAGTCAAAGATGCAGCAGTTAGACCTGAAGGAAGGGCTCCGGCTAGAACTTATGCTATTAAAGCATGTGAAGATGCTTCCTCACCCGATGTGATTACCGGTACATTTTCTCTCTATAATGTTAATGTTATTGCTTTGATTGATCCCGGTTCTACTCATTCATATGTGTGCATGAAATTGGTGTCTAGTATGAATATACCTGTTGAGAACACAAAATTTATGATTAGAGTGTCGAATCCGTTAGGCAAATGTGTGATAGTTGATAAAGTATGCAAGAAATGTCCTTTAATGATTCGGGGTCATTACTTTCCGGCGGACTTGATGTTGTTGCCGTTTGATGAGTTTGATGTTATTTTGGGTATGGATTGGTTAACATTGCATGATGCTATAATAAATTGCAAAGAAAAGGTTATAGAATTAAAGTGTGAAAATGGTGAAACTCTGCGGGTTGAATCAGATAAATCAGAGGCATTACCTAGTATGATTTCTTCAATGTTGGCTCAAAGATATTTGAGAAAGGGTTATGAAACTTATTTGGCGTATGTAATTAATACAAAAGAAGTTGAAAAGAAAGTTGAATCGATCTTTGGTTTGTTGTGTGAATTTGCGGACGTATTTCCAGAAGAATTGTCGAGTTTGCCTCCAATCAGGGAAGTAGAATTTGGTATTGATTTGATACCGAGAACAACTCCGATTTCGATTGCTCCGTATAGAATGGCACCAGCAGAGTTGAAAGAATTAAAGTCGCAATTGCAAGAGTTGACTGATAAAGGCTTTGTGAGACCGAGTTTTTCACCTTGAGGTGCTCCCGTGTTATTTGTGAAAAAGAAGGATGGTTCTATGAGGTTGTGTGTTGATTATCGGCAGTTAAACAAGGTGACAATCAAGAACAAGTATCCATTGCCAAGAATTGATGATTTGTTTGATCAGCTAAAAGGAGCAACATGGTTTTCAAAGATTGACTTGAGATCTGGGTATTACCAACTGCGGGTAAAAGAGTCGGATGTGCCTAAAATTGCTTTTAGAACAAGGTATGGTCATTATAAATTTTTAGTTATGCCATTCCGGTTGACAAATGCTCCTGCTGTGTTTATGGATTTAATGAATCGCATATTTCGACCATACTTGGACAAATTTGTTGTGGTGTTTATAGATGATATTTTAATTTATTCAAAAGATGAGACAGAGCATGCTGAGCATTTGAAGATAGTTTTGCAAACTTTGAGAAATAAGCAGCTATATGCTAAGTTTAGTAAAAGTGAATTTTGGCTCCGGGAAGTTGGATTTTTGGGTCATATTGTTTCAGGTGATGGTATACGGGTTGATCCTAGTAAAATTTCAGCCATTGTTGATTGGAAACCACCGAAAAATGTAACTGACGTTAGAAGTTTCTTGGGGCTAGCTGGGTATTATCGACGGTTTGTAAATGGATTTTCTATAATTGCTGCTCCTATAACTAGACTACTCCGAAACAATGTTAAATTTGAATGTACGGAAGAATGTCAATAGAGTTTTGAAGAATTGAAAAAGTTATTAACAGAGGCACCAGTGTTAGTACAGCCCGAATCAGGTAAAGAATTTGTGGTGTATAGTGATGCTTCTCTAAATGGTTTGGGGTGTGTGCTCATGCAAGAAGGAAAAGTGGTGGCTTATGCTTCGAGGCAGTTAAAACCTCATGAGAGGAATTATCCTACTCACGATTTGGAATTGGTCATGGTGGTGTTTGCTTTGAAAATTTGGCGACATTATTTGTATGGTGAAAAGTGCCGGGTATATACCGACCACAAAAGTCTTAAGTACTTGATGTCACAAAAAGACTTGAATTTGAGACAGCGAAGATGGTTGGAGTTATTGAAAGATTACGAGCTTGTTATTAATTATCATCCGGGAAAAGCGAATGTGGTTGCCGATGCTTTAAGCAGAAAGTTGTTGTTTGCTTTGAGAGTTATGAACACTCAGTTGAAAATGTCAGATGATGGTTCGATTCTAGCAGAGTTAAGAGTAAAACCGATGTTTTTACAAGAGATTTCTGAAGCTCAGAAAGATGATCAAGATTTGCAAGCCAAGAGAAAGCAGTGTGAAGTTGATACAGAGTCAGATTTCAGAATCAGTTCTAATGGGTGCTTAATGTTTAAAGATCAGATTTGTGTACCGAAGAATGAGGAATTGATTCAAAAGATCATACAGGAAGCACATAGTAGTTGTTTCTCGATTCATCCGGGTAGTACAAAAATATATAATGACTTGAAGAAAATGTATTGGTGGAATGGAATGAAAAAGGATATATCAGAGTTTGTGTCCAAATGCTTAATTTGTCAACAGGTGAAAGCTGAACACCAAGTGCCTTCGGGATTACTTCAGCCTATTATGGTTCCTGAATGGAAAAGGGTTCGGATTACAATGAATTTTATTTTAGGGTTGCCATTGACTCCAGGAAAGAAAGATGCCGTCTGGGTAATAGTTGACAGATTAACTAAGTCAGCTCATTTTATCCCGGTACGTACGGATTATTCCCTTAACAAGTTGGCTAAACTGTATGTTAGAGAAATTGTTAGACTACATGGAATACCATTGTCGATTATTTCAGATAGAGATCCAAGGTTTACCTCGCGGTTTTGGCAAAAGTTGCAAGACGCGTTAGGTACAAAGTTAAATTTTAGTACTGCTTTTCATCCACAAACTGATGGGCAATCAGAGAGAATAATTCAGATTCTTGAAGGTATGCTCAGATGTTGTGTATTGGAATTTCAAGGAAGTTGGGAAAGATATTTACTGTTGGTAGAATTTGCTTACAATAATAGTTATCAGACGAGCTTGAAAATGGCACCTTATGAAGCATTGTATGGTCGTAAGTGTCGAACGCCTTTGTATTGGATTGAACTCAAGGAAAATCAGATTTATGGAGTTGATCTAATAAAAGAAACTGAAGAAAAAGTGAAGGTAACTCGAGATTGTTTAAAAGCTGCTTCAGATAGACAGAAATCTTATGCAGATTTAAAATGAAAAGACATTGAATTTCAAGTTGGTGATAAAGTATTTTTAAAGGTGTCTCCGTGGAAGAAAGTTCTCAGATTTGGACGGAAGGGCAAATTAAGTCCGCGTTTTATTGGGCCGTATGAAGTAATTGAAAAAGTTGGACCGGTAGCATATCGGCTAGCTTTACCACCTGAATTAGAGAAGATTCATGATGTGTTCCACGTATCTATGTTACGTTGGTATCGTTCAGATCCTTCACATGTGGTTTCACTGACAGAAATAGAACTACAACCAGATATGACCTATGAAGAAGAACCGATTAAGATTTTAGCTCGAGAGGTCAAACAACTAAGGAATAAAAATATTGCACTTGTGAAGGTGTTGTGGCAAAAGCATGGAGTAGAAGAAGCTACATGGGAATCCGAAGAAAATATGAGAAATCAATACCCACATCTGTTTACCGGTAAGATTTTCGAGGACGAAAATCCTTAAAGGGGGGAGAGTTGTAATATCCCGAATTAGGGCCTAATCGGAATAGTGGTTTCGTGATCACAAATCCGAGATAGAAATAATTATTTTATAATTATTTTGAGGTTTATGATATGATTGCATAGAAATTTTTGGCATAACGAGTTTAATTTAAAGTTAGGGACTAAATTGAATAAGTTGTAAAACTTGCATTCTAGAAGTTTTTAGTATGAAATTGCTTTGAAATATTAATTAGGAGGTCTTAAATAGCAATTTTACCAATTTTAAGTTCATGGGCAAAATTAGGACATGGAAGGAATTTTTAAAAGTTTAGTAAGGAGGGGCATTTTGGTCATTTGGATATTAAATGAAATAAAATGGGAAAAATAACACAAAATGGTCATCTTCTTCATTTGGTTGCTGCCGAATTTTGCTCTCACCATAGCTAGGGTTTCTTCAACTTTCAAGCTTCATAATCAAGAAAGACGTGGAATCGACCCCAATCGAGGAAAAGAAAAGATTGTGGACTAAATTGCAAAATCTTTGTATTTTGGTACCAAGGTAAGTTCATGTGTAAATAATGTAGCATAATTGTTATTTTTAAGTTATTTATGTCAATTATATGATATGTTGATTTTTATCATGAAATATAAGCTTTGTGGTAAATTTCGAACAAAATGTAAATTATGTGAGCTACTTGTTAAATACAAATTGTTACCGAGTATTGGTTTTGGCATTCTACGGAAGACGGCAAGGATATGTGTTCGAGGAAAATCCAGTTTGAACCTTAGGAATAGATTAGGATACAAGTGACATGTCACTAGGATGGTTGAGCATCCGAACTTGTTGAGTTGAGTCCGAGTTCACTTATGGATGCGAATGTCCGAACTCGTTGAGTTGAGACCGAGTTCGTGAGATGTAACTAGGCGTACGAGCTCGTTGGGTTGAGTCCGAGTTCACTTATGGATACGAACGCCCGGGCTCGTTGACTTGAGTCCGAGTTCGCTTATGGGCGGGTTACATGGTAGCTTGGCTACATATGTGGCACTTATGTGCAAATTTTTCATGTATTCGAATTATATTCCGATGTGTTCAACGGGTAAAGTTCTACTCAAATGAAGGAATACTCGAGATGAAAAGAGACGTATTGGTAAGTGTTGTGAAATGGATACTTTGGACAGGTATGTACTTAACCCTCGGGTTGAGTATTGATACAACAACGATAAGGTAATAAGATGATAAAAAAATGATTAAAAATGTGATATATGTTTTGGTGATACTATGCTAATGTTGTTTGGTATGATTGCTTTGTTATGTTACTTATTATTTGCATATGAACTTACTAAGCATTTATGCTTACTCCTTCCTTCTTATTCATTGTAGTTTTAGACAAGCCAGCTCAGGAGTCGGGATAGGTCGAAGGCTCGATCACACTATCTGAAGGACTTTTTGGTAAATGGCTTGTAAAATTTAAGTATGGCATGTATAGCAATATACCTATTTTGTGTAAATGATCTTATGATATGGTGATGGAATGGTTGAGGAAATGCTTGATAATGATAAGTTATGGAAATGGTTAGTTTAGATTATGTTTGATGTCATGGAAGGTTAATAGGATACCTAGTTCATGAAAACTCAAAAAAGGGATGAAATTTGCCATAAACAGAACATTGCAGCAACACTGACGTGAGTTTGAAAATTTACTAAAAATCATAGAAATTGAATTAGGTGATGGATTAAATATTATATTGAGGCTTATTATGTCTAGTTTCACATAATACAAACTAAACAGGTAAAGGAAATATATGTTAGAAGATATTTGAATTTTAGTGAAATAGGGCCAGAGTGATTTCTGTATCCCCTGTTCCAAATTTAGAAATTCACCATAAATTGTAAACATATAATTAGGTGTTTAATTTTATACTCTCAGAATTATTATTGAGTATAGTTTTAGGAGAAACAAACCTCATAGTCATATGAAGTTTTTACAGAGACAAATGTGGTTCGTAGTAAACAGAGGTCAGTCCAGTCAAGTCCTGAAATAGGGGTAAATTTAACTAATAAACTGTACTAATTGGCCCAACCAAAAATTCTATAAAAATATTAGTAAATAGGTATGTGAGTCTAGATTCAGGGAAAATTTACGGATCTTGATTTTGAGTTTCGTAACTCGAGATATGATTTTTCTTATATGTGTGTCGCAAGTAGCTAGAAAGCTGTGAATGTAGAAACAAATAATCCAAAGTTCTTAAAATGTTAAATTAAGTTTAGTAACACCTCATACTCGACTCCGGCGACGGTCTCGGGCGTGGGGGCGTTACATAATGAACATATCAAAATAAACTCTTTCTATATTCAAATATAACCTAATATCCTTTAATACGAAATCATGAATAACACCTTAACCAAATATGACAACCAAATTCACAGGTATATTTTATTTGTACATGAACCATAGCCGAATCATTTTAGCTAAACATTATAAACTTATAGACCAAAATACATACTTACCAAAATATACTTATCTCATGTTAAATACTAAGTCATCAAGTAATTTAATAATCAAACTGAACCATGTAACATAATACAACACATATATATACTATGGCCGATTCAACCAAATCACATCCAAAATCACCAACCAACTTCAAAGCACAAAACTCATATCACAAATACCATTCATCCATGGCACATAGCATTTTTACCAAAATGAACTTAAACCATAATCAAACATAACTGAATTCAAGCATACAAGTTAAGCCATTTTCGCATGGCTTAAATTATATAAAAACCCAAATCCAACATTTCAAATTATAATCTAGCCTATACATGCCATAAGTTCGAAAATTCAACTTATAAAATACCGAAGACAGTCGATAGTGTGATAGACTTTGACCATGATCCTCGAGCTCGTAACTTGACTCCAAAATCTATAAAACAATGCAAACAAACACATACAGTAAGTTATCATAGCTTAGTAAGTCATAAGCAAATAAATAATTCAATGTTAACACCAACTCAACTTAACCAAACTAATTTATGCTATCATATTCACATTTATTTTCAAGATCATAATTTCACATAACATATACTTCCATATACAATTTCACATTGACCGAATATACATAATCTTATATACACATATTCAAGAATCATTTCATAAATATTCACTTTATATATTTAAAGGCCTGAATACACTTTGCATATTCACATACATTCTTCATTTGCATCATACATTATTTGTAGCAAATATTAAGTAACTTACTTACCTTATTTCAAGTAGGTAGTAAGCTAACTCATACTTGGTCATTTTAGCTTATTTTACAAATTCGATCACAACTTAACATTGCTCGATGAACCATTTGAAATTGGATAGGACACTCGGATAATCACATATATCGTACAATGCCAATGTCCCAGACATGGTCTTACATGTAATCACATATCGAAGCCACTGTCCCAGACCAAGTCTTACTCGCACACATATATCGGAGTCACATATCGATGCCAACGTATAAAACGTGGTCTTACTCACACACATATATCGATGCCATGGTCTTACTTGCACATCACATAACGGATTCCTATGTCATGACATATGTATCCTAGCTATTCCTAAGGTTCATACGGGGCTTTCGGACATTGTAATTCAGTCGAAACAAACTCGTAAACATAGCTGTCAAGCTTGTACACATTCGGCTAACATATATATATTCACATATTTCATTCCATCATATATGGTTCACATTTAATTAAAATTAACAACGTCTATTTGCTTATAAACTTACCTGGGACGATGAAAAATAGAACGGGACGACTAGTCGACAACTTTAGTTTTCCCCTGATCCAAATCTGATTTCATTGGTTCTTGATATAAACATATTGAAATTAAACTCATTTAAACATATTTTCATTCAATTTAGTCCAATAACACATAAATGAGCAAATTACACTTTTGCCCCTAACATTTCTCATTTTTCACAATTTAGTTCTTATTCACAAAACATAAAATATTGAAAATTTGAATACACCCATGTTAGGTTGAATTTTACCCATGTTCCTACAAGTCCATATATTTCATTTATTTCACATTTTAGTCCCTCAATTTATTATTTTTGTAATTTAGTCCTAATTACTCAAAATCATCAAAAATTCCAATACAAAACATATTAATCCAAACCATATCTTTCATATTTCATCAACTAACATCACAAAATTGAATTATTTATCATTGGCATAACTCAAAATATCCATCAAAATAAAAAATTCAAGCATGGGTTTTGTAGATAACAAAGCAACGATCTCAAAAACGTAAAAATTATCAAAAATCGAACAAAAACTAACCTTGAATCAAGCTTCCAAAGTGCCGAATACCCTCAAGCTTATTTTCTTTCTTTCTTTCGAATACCCTCAAGCTTATTTTCTTTCTTTCTTTCTCAAGTTTTGGAAAAAATAATATAACATGCATGATCATTTTAATTTTATGTTTTATTAAAACTTTATTAATTCATAATTTACCAAATTAACCTTAAGATAAAAATATAAAACCATTTTAATGCATGGTCACAACCGTCCATCACCTTTAAATATGGTCAAGTTACATTTTAAATACCTCCACTTATAAAGACACATTCATTTTAGCCCTTTTACAATTAACCATCAAATTTTTATTTTACGCGATTAAGTCATTTTATTTAATCGGGCACTCAAACAACAAAATTAAATCACGAAAATTTCAAACACACAAATTCACACATAATAAACACAGAAAATAATTTTTAAGTACTTTTCTGACTCAGATTCATGTTCTCAAAACCACCGTTCCAATTAGGGTCTAAATCGGGCTGTTACAACATCAGTTCTGGTTTAGTCTGAATCAGGTAAGGAATTTATTATTACAGGGATACATCATTGAATGGATTAAACTATATTTTGATGAAGAAAGGCAAAGTAATGGTCTATAGCTCCAGCCAGATAAAGCTGCAGGAAAAGGATTACCTAATATATGATTTTGAATTGAAAATTATTGTGTTTGCACTGAGAACTTGGTAACAGTATCTGTATGGTGAAAATATAATATATGTCCTGATCATAAAACTTTAAAACACCTGATGGTATAGAAAGAATTGAATTTGAAATAGAATAGATGAATTGAATTATTGAAAGACCATGATTTGGTAATTGATTATTGATAAACCGTAATTTATACATATTTTTATCCCATGCTTAGCACATTTATGGATGATTTTCCCTTAGATTTGGTGAATTCGATGCTCCTAATACTTTAATTTCATGTTTTATACTTAGGTGAGCATAGGAGAGTAAAAACAGTGAGAAACGGGCCGAAAACGGAGAAAATGGGCCAACGTGGGAAATCAACACGGCCTGGACTTCCTCACATGGGTAGGCCACACGCCCGTGCCCTTTTAGCAGAATTGAGCACGACTTACATGGGTAGACCACACGGCCGTGTCTATTCAACAGACTCTAACATGGTTTGGAGCAATCGAACATGGGCATGTCCCTGTCAAGCCCAAGTTGAGTTCTATTTAGAAAGGCCACTCTTGAGGGCTTTGAGGCATTAAAAAGTCTATTTAAAGACCAGAGAAGTCACTTAGATGAGACGCACAGAGTGGGAAGCAAGATTTTACTCGAAGAAAGTCAATTGATCCATTTAGAAGCTGGATTCTCCTTCAAGACTGAAGATCTCCCTTCAATTTCCCTTCAGGAGTTTTGGGTTTTCTTTATGTTTTGTATTCAATATTCTTCTGAGATGTTGTATTTTATAATTATGAATTAAATCCCCTAAATACCTAAGGGGAATGAAACCTAAGATGGATCTTGTTATTATTTTCTGAATTATATGATAAATACTTAATTTGTTCTTAATTATGTGTTCTTAATCCTTGTTTTAATATTTCAGGATATTAATCCAAGTATTGATGTGATTATTTAGAGGAGCAAAAGTCCCTGTCTAAGAGTAGATCTAACATAATTAAGCGGAGTTGCATGCAATCCTAGACATAGGACGACATAAATCTACCGGATTAGGGTCAAACCTAATAAGGGAATCCATAAATTGAGTTAATGCAACACTAGGGGTTTTAATTAGAAAGAGATTTCAATTAATCAACCTAGGGTTAGACATTGTTAGTCTCGAGAGAGATAATAATATAACTTAGGGATTTCTACAGATCAAGTCAAGTGAATAAATAGTCTAATTCAGAGTCAAATAACAAGTGAAGTCTAGGTGGATTTTTCCTTGGGTATTGTCTTAATCAATCGAATTTTCCAAAAGTATTTTCCCCAATTTTCTTTCTATGAATTCTTAGTTAGTTAATTAGTTTAGATAAAACAACCCCTTTATTTTTTAGGCTAGATAATAAGAAAAGAGTTAATACTAGTACTTTTAGTTCCTTTCGGTTTGACATCTAGGTCTTGCTAAAACTATACTACTGTTCGATAGGTACACTTGCCTTCGTCGTGATAATAGTTAGTCTTCAAGAACGGTCAAATATAAATTTATTAAAACTTATCACGAATAACCACGATCAAGTTTTTGGCGTCATTTCCGAGGAACTAAGATATTAGGAACGTTTAATTTTTATTACTTTAGCCATTCTTATTTTTATTGCAATTTACTTTTCATTTTTAGTCTAACCTTTCTTTACTAATTTTTCTTTTTCTTTATTTCTGGCAAGTTTTTATAGTTTATGACTAGAAGGAACCTGTCAGGACCATTACTTTTTGATAGTGAGATCGATCACACAGTTTTCAAAAATCGAAGAGAAATAATGTGAAGCCTAAGATACACTCAGGAAGAGCAAGAGGACGATATTCACACCACAATTGAGAAGATGGATGAAAATCAGGAAAATCCGCTACCTCCTACGATTGTTGCTGATCCAGTAAATCAGAATCCTGCTCCATGCACTATGTACGATTATGCTAAACCTAATTTAACAGGAACTGAGTCAAGTATAGTTAGACCTGCTATTGCTGCAAATACTTTTGAACTGAAACCTAACACAATTCAAATGATACGATAGTTTGTTCAGTTTGATGGTTTGCAGGATGAGGATCAAAACAATCACTTGGTGAATTTTCTGAAGTTTTGTGATACTTTTAAAATCAATGGCGTTTCTGACGACGCCATATGTCTTTGATTATTTCCCTTTTCATTGAAGAACAAAGCTAAACAGTGGTTGAACTCGTTGCCACGAGGGTCAATCACTACTTAGGAACAAATGACCGAAAAGTTTTTACTTAAATATTTTCTGCTGGCTAAAACGGCTAAGTTGTGGAACGAAATCTCTTCTTTTATGCAAATGGATCTAGAAACACTCTATGATGCATGGGAGAGATTCAAGGATCTTTTGAGAAGGTGCCCTCGCCATGGGTTACCACTTTGGCTATAGGTCCAGAAGTTCTACAACAGTGTGAACCCCTCAACAAGGCAACTCATCGACGCAGCCACCGGTGGAACTTTGAACAACAAAACATCTGAAGCAGCTTACAAATTTATTGAGGAGATGTCATTGAATATCTATCAATGGCAAGTCATGAGGATGAAATCAACGAAAGTAGTCAGTGTTTTCAATCTCGATGCGGTTCCTATGCCCTCTAACCAGGTAGAACTCTTAAATAAAAATATTGATGGTTTATATGGTTCTACTCAGATGCATCTAGTGATGAGGTGTGATTCAAGTAGAGGAGGAGTACACACAGATTATCCATCCTACAACCCTAGCACCGAGGAGGAACAAGTCCACTATATGGGTAATAACTCTAGACCTAAAAATAACCCGTATAGTAACACTTATAATACAGGTTGGAGGAACCATCCCAATTTTTCGTGGGGTGGTCAAGGAAATCAAAGGCCACAACATCCTCCGGGTTTCAGCAACCACCTTACTAGCAGGAAAAGAAATTGAACTTTGAGGAAATGATGAAAAATTTATCTCAGTAGCAGAAGCTCAATTCCAGAATACTGAAACTACACTTAAGAATCAGCAAGCGTCGATCCAAAGACTCAATACTCAGATAGGCCAGCTCACTAAATTGATTTTTGAAAGATCGTCAAGAAGCCTACCTAGCAACACTAAACCCAATCCAAAAGAGCATGTGAAAGCAGTCACATTAAGGAGTGTGAATGAGTTGACTGAACCTGAAAAGAAGCCACCACCAGAAGCCGACAGAAAAAAAGATGAAGAGGAAAAACCCAAAATCAATGAAAAACTGGTGGTGGGGGAATATAACAACCAATCCCATATCCCGCAAAGTTGAAGAAAGACCGCATGGATGCACAATTCGATAAATTTCTTAAACTTTTTAAACAATTACATATTAACTTACCTTTTGTTGAAGCTATCTCTCAGATGCCTACATACGCAAAATTTTTAAAGGAGCTTCTGACAAATAAAAGGAAGTTTGAAGAATTGTCTACAGTGGAACTCAACGAGGAATGCTCGGCTATACTCCAAAATAAACTCCCAACCAAACTTAAAGATCCAGGAAGTTATACTATTCCCTGTTTAATTGGTAGTTATAATGTTGAGAAGGCACTAGCTAATTTAGGCGCTAGCATTAATTTGATACCTTATAAAATGTTTAAGCAACTTGGTCTTGGGGAACCGAAGCCCACTAGGATGAGTATTCAACTAGCTGATAGATCTGTTAAATATCCTAGGGGTGTTATATAGGACGTACTTGTAAAAGTAGATAAATTTATCTTCCCTGTCGATTTTGTTGTGCTTGACATGGATGAGGATGTTGAGGTGCCTCTAATATTAGGTCGTCCCTTTTTAGCAACTACTAGAGCAGTTATTGATGTGGGTGATGGTAAACTTGTGCTAAGAGTAGGTGACGAAGAAATTATTTTTAAAATTTATGATGCCATGAGATTCTCTAGAGAACAGGATGACTCATGTTATTTTATTGACTTTATTGATCATGCTACTCAAGATTCATTTTAGGAAATCATGTATAAGGACACACTGGAACTATGTCTTGCCCAGGGACAGGAGGTAGATGATGATGATTTTGAGTTAGGTAAGGTAAAAACTAAACTAAACTCCAATGAACTCATCTCAAGACAAGAAGAATATGAGGGTATTAAGGTAAATGATGAACTTAAGCAAAAACCCTCTATTGAAGAACCTCCTAAACTAGAACCTAAACAGTTGCCAAAACACTTGGAGTACGCATTCCTTGAAAATAATTCTACATTACCAGTGATTATTGCTTCTATCCTACAACCCAAGGAGAAAGAGGAATTACTTCAAGTATTGAGAGAGCATAAAAGAGCCATAGCTTGGAAAATTTTTGACATTAAAGAGATCAACCCTTCTTTCTGCACCCAGAAAATTTTAAAGGAAGATGAATATAAGCCATGTGTGCAAGCTCAAAGACGTCTGAACCCCAATATGAAAGAAGTTCTTAAAGCTGAGGTAATTAAACTCCTAGATGCTGGAATTATTTATCCTATTTCTGATAGTTCTTGGGTAAGTTCAGTGCAGGTTGTTCCAAAGAAAGGAGGCATGACTATGGTGGCCAATGAGAAGAATGAGTTAATCCCAACAAGGACAGTCACAGGCTGGAGGGTTTGCATTGACTATAGGAAGCTGAATGATGCTACGAGGAAAGATCACTTCCCCTTGCCATTCATTGACCAAATGTTGGAAAGATTATCAGGGCACATGTACTACTACTTTCTAGACAGACTATCTGGTTATTTTCAAATCCCAATAGCTCCTGAAAATCAGGAAAAGATGATATTTACATGTATATATGGTACATTTGCTTATCGTAGATTGCCTTTTGGATTATATAACGCTTCTGCTACTTTTCAGCGTTGCATGATGGCCATTTCTGGCGAACTCGTGGAAGACATCATGGAGGTATTTATGGACGATTTCTCGATATTCGATAACTCTTTCCATCTTTGCCTTAAAAATTTAAAACAAGTTTTACTAAGATATGAGGAAATGAACCTTGTGCTTAACTGGGAAAAATGTCACTTTATGGTATTGTGTTAGGACATAAAATCTCTAGTAAAGGGATTGAGGTTAATAAATCTAAAATTGAAACCATTGAAAAACTACCTCCCCCTAGTTTGGTTAAAGCTATTTGGAGTTTTTTAGGACATGCTGGGTTTTATAGAAGTTTTATTAAAGATTTTTCTAAAATAGCTAAGCCTTTGACTAAATTACTAGAAAAAGATGTGGCCTTTAATTTCGATCAGGAATGTTTAGAAGCATTTAATACTTTAAAAGATAAATTGATTAATGCTCCAATTATAATTGCACCTGATTGGAATTTACCTTTTGAACTGATGTGCGATGCGAGTGATTTTGTAGTAGGTGCAGTTTTGGGACAGCGAAGAGACAAGCATTTTCAACCTATCTATTATGCTAGCAAAACTTTGACAGCTACACAAGAAAACTACACCACCACGGAGAAAGAGTTACTAGCCATAGTTTTCGCATTTGATAAGTTTAGGCCATATCTGATATTGTCTAAAGTTGTCGTTTATACTGACCATTCTGCCCTTCGCTACCTTTTAACTAAGACTGATGCAAAACCTCGACTCATTCGATGGATTCTGTTATTGCAGGAATTTGACTTGGAGATTCAGGATAAGAAAGGAACTGAAAATCTTGCGGCTGATCATCTCTCTAGGCTTGAAAATATAAGTACCAAAGAGCTAGATGAAGTTGAAATAAATGGCTCATTCCCTGAAGAATAGTTTTTTGCTATATCTGATTCTGAGGTACCTTGGTTTGCGGACATGACGAATTTTTTAGTCGCTAACATTATCCCAAAAGGGTTGACACATCAACAAAAGAAGCGATTTTTTACTAATGCAAAAAACTACTTTTGGGAAGATCCTTTTCTTTTCCGTGTATGTGCAGATCTAGTCATTAGGAGATGCGTTAAAAGGTTAGAAGAGTTGAAGATCTTGGAACATTGCCACTCAGGACCGACTGGAGGACATTACAGTTGAACTAAGACTGCACATAAAACGCTTGA
Source organism: Gossypium longicalyx (assembly GCA_025698465.1). Classification (NCBI taxonomy): domain Eukaryota; kingdom Viridiplantae; phylum Streptophyta; class Magnoliopsida; order Malvales; family Malvaceae; genus Gossypium; species Gossypium longicalyx. Next base: position 54,777,107 of record CM046995.1, read on the forward strand.
ATTAGGTTTTTATTGGCCCACTCTATTCAAAGACGCAAATTGGTATGTTACTTCTTGTGACAAATGCCAACGGACAGGTAATATCTCCAAACGTGATCAAATGCCTCAAACATATACATTTTCATGTGAAATATTTGACGTGTAGGGTATCAACTCCATGGGTCCATTCCCTAGTTCATTTGGGAATAAATACATATTAGTAGCCGTTGATTATATGTCCAAATGGGTTGAAGCCCAAGCTTTACCTACTAATGATGCAAGAATAGTAGTACGATTCCTTAAGAAACTTTTCTCTCGATTTGGATCACCTAAAGCAATTATCAGTGATAGGGGTACTCATTTTTGTAATGCGCAATTTGATAAGACCCTTAAGAAATACGGAGTTCACCATAGAACGGCTACCCCTTACCATCCTCAAACTAGTGGAAAAGTCAAAGTAGCAAACCGAGAGCTTAAAAGTATCCTTGAAAAGAAAGTAAAATCAAATAGGAAGGATTGGGCGAGGAAAGTAGATGATGCTTTATGGGCTTATAGAACTGCTTTTAAGACTCCCATAGGAACATCCCCTTACAGACTTGTTTATGGGAAAAGTTGTCAGCTACCATTTAAGTTAGAACACAAGGTATTCTGGGCTATAAAATTTCTAAACCTTGATCCCAAACTCCCAGGTGAAAACACGTTGATGCAATTGAACGAGTTAGATGAGTGGCAAACTAATGCATACAAAAATTTCTCGCCTATACAAGGAGGCAACGAAGCACTGCCACGACGCTCGTTTAAGGCAACACGAGTAATTTAAAGTTGGAGATCTTGTCCTGTTATATAACTCGAGGCTCAAACTGTTTCCTGGGAAGCTTAAATCACGATGGTCAGGTCCTTTTGTAGTCCAAACTATCTTTCCATATGGCACAGTAGAGGTAAGTCACCTATCACAAGACACTTTCAAAGTAAATAGACATTGTCTCAAACTTTATAACGTTGAGAATTTTAAAGACGATAGAGAGGAGCTACGACTCCACGAAATTCCTTGAATATACCCACGAGGTAATTCGAGCTTAGACTATAAATAAACGCTTCTCAGGGGGCAACACGAGCACTAACGGTGTTAACTTCTTTAAATTTTAGTTTTTAACATTTAATTCACTAACTGAGTCACTAAACACAGGTTTTCTAGAACCACACGGCCAGGCACACGGGCATGCCTTAGGCCATGCCCATACCATGGAAGGTAACACGGTCGTGTGAAAATAGGGCAAAATTTTTCCCAACACGAGAGTCGATAAGTTGCCACGGCCGTGTGACATGGCCGTAGGTGAATCTGTCAAAACAACACCGGCGTGCGACATAGTGAGCCACCACTGGTAGGCCTCATCATGCAGTAAAGACACTGCCTCTTTTAATTTTCACTCTGAAGTATAGTCAAGATCATCCATTACTCGTTCGGTAGCCTCTAACCAACATTCTGCCACATTCCGGGCTACACCCGAAACACCCCTGAAGATTTTTGCTCCATTAGATCGGAGTTGCTCTAAAATTGACCCCCAACCTACAGATCCAGTACTTGCTCCAGCAACCCTTGCAACATTACTTGAGATAAAGCATCATCCCCAACTGATTGGTCATGAGACCCTGTCTCAGTTACTGGCGAGGTTGGTGCCTCCCTAGCCAGCATGTGGCCCGATGCTGAAAACCCAGCTCTAGTACTTCCTCGGCCTCTTCTACAGCCTCGTGTACCCCTTCCACGAGTACCTCTTGTGCTGATATCGATAGCAAATTGTCTATTTTAAAGTCTTATGAATATGTTTCTGATTTCAATAATTATTAACAATGTGTTATGAACAATAGCTATTAGAGTTTATTTTCGCAGAACAGAATCCTCCACAGTTGTCAGTCTTTTATAATCTCAGTCTACTCTAACTACAGAGTTTCAGTGTCTACTACCTATAGTAGTCTTCAGTAATACATTTCAGTTCATAACAATAATCAGTGTAAAAAAACTTACTGATTTAGTGCTAAAGACTCAGTGTGCCACATTTCCAACCACAACATTTAACATTCAAATCCATAAAAACCCATTCCACAACTGAGTTTTGTAACTTGGCTCTGATACCACTAAATGTAACACTCCAAACTCGGCCTAGACGTTACAACCGAATTTGGTGCGTCACATCTGAGTGTTTTTTGAAAACCCTATTTTCCTTAAAAACCTTTCTTATTTGAAAACTTGGGTGAAATCCCAATTACGTTAGTTTATTTTCAACACCTGGTTCATTGAAAAAAATTACATAATTTTATTCCAAAAAATCTCTTTTAGTTGCAAAAGCTAGTTTTAAATTAATTACTAAAACTTGATGTAAAACAAAATTAAGTTGTGAAAGCATTTTGAAAATGTTGCGGAAACGTAGTGTTTGAAAATAATTATTATTTTAAAAATTCGATGTTCCTATTTTAGCAGTTTAGAATACGAAATCAAAAGCACATTAAAAGTTGAAAACCCCCAAAATGGCCTTATTACATAATTAAAACCCAAATATGAAAGCTTAAATAAATTGAATCATTAACAACCAATCTGCAGATGTGTGGCCACCACTGAGTCCCTCGCGGCTCCAAATCGTCTAAGGCTAGGGATTACCTGCACAGTTAAAATAGGGGTGAGTTTATGAAAACTCAGTGTATAATCCCCTATCAATCAACAAAGAATGATGCATACTGAAGAACTGGTGCGGGCACGAGCCCTATTCAACAACAATACAGTCTGGGCCTAAGCCCTATGCAGTAATAGTGTAGGCCTATTCCCAAAATAGTATAATCACAATACATGTATGCAACCCAATCCAATCCATCCTGCTCACCACCCGTACCAGCCAACTCACCGTGTGGGGTTAAATCGACCCACCCAGCCAACTCACCAATATCGAAGCGTAGCTGCTAATAGTAATGCAGCAAAGCTGCTAAGGGCAGTAAATGTGGCGTAGCCACTAATATCAGAATACGTGGCAAAGGCACCAGAACAGTACTTCCTCCAAATCAGAATGCCAACCCCAATGCAGAATGTTATGTCATAATATTTGGTGTAAGCAAGGTTTCATACTCAGATACGGTCATATATATATATCATACACTCATCAATCAACCTATCTCTAAGGTATAACAGTTATTTCCACCCATTAAGGGTAGAATAGTAATTTTTACCCCTCAGGGGTATTTTGATCATTTTACCCTCTAGGGTCTCAGTACAGATAATCGACCTCTTGAAAGGTCCACAGTTGCCTCAAACGACTTAAGTAACCTAAACAGACCTAACGGTGTAAATGGGCCTAAGGCCTACTATTCGGCCCAAGTGGGCCCACACGCTCGTGTGGCCTATTTAGCCCAAATTGAGCTATGGCTATGTGAACTACATAGCCCGGTCCAAATTTTATCACTAACTGTGGATTTAATCTGTGTGGGGCACACGAGCCCATTAACCCTCACGGCCCATTTTGGCCCAATGAAGCCCTTAACGGCCTATGCCATGCACACAACATGACAAGCCTAACTACTTCCCACCTAACAGTTAAATTTACACAAGCGGGCCCACGACCTATTGGGCCTATTTGGCCCATCGAGGCCCAATACACGAGAACGCTCGTGGCAACCTGTACAGTCTATTGCCCATGGTTTGTGGGCTCGATTTACCCCAAGAGCGATCGCATGCTCGTGAGTCCTGAAATGCTGAAGTTTCGGCTTTTCGACTTTTGCCAATTTCCAACAAAGAAGGGCATGAATACACACCTGTTTATGAGAACGCGCCGAAGTCCATGATTACCAACCTTGGCACATCCTGCATTGAGTCTTAATCACTTTCCCCCTCACCAACTCATCTGGTTCGCTCTATTTAAAGCCAGCTTCTTACCAATTCTCACGTTAGCTTCCCGATGTGGGATTGCTTTCAACCATTAGGAAAATTCCTCATTCTTATGACCACTTCAACCACAGAGTTCCAGTCTAACTCCACCTCCTACACAGCTCAAATAGCAAAATAAATACTCCACTGCGCATCCTAATACTTGAACCTCAGACCTCACAGTTACACAACATGCCACTTTGCCACTCCACCACAGGCTCTTTTTGTGTCATATTTTATCCTCAATTAATTATAAGGCGTATAGGCCAAAGTCCAGGTTCCTTTAAAAGAAAAACCAAAATAAATTGCAAGAGCCAAAACTTGAACCCAGGCTCCCTTGCAACCTTAATGACACCACAACCGGTAAACCACATGCTTTCTTGTGTCATTTACTTAACACAATAATTTAAAAGGCCATCATCCAAGCATCTAGGGTTTAATTCACTTAAAACTTAAATTTTTTCCTAAAGCCCAAGTTCGAACCCAGGACTTTTCCAACTCCTCTCAAGACTCTTAACCACTTGAGCAGACATTTAATTGTGTCATTTCCTTGCACAATTAAATACTTATACACAACCCCCTTACGGACCCATACTCATGGCCTAATACTTCTAGGCCCAAATTTAAGGCGTTACATTTGACCTTATTCCCACAATTCAAAATAATGGTTATATATCACCTACTTAAATGATAAAGCTACTTACATCACTTCATTGAAAATTTTCTGCACCGCTTGCACCGCAACGCTAACAGTCTTTAAAGGTTTAAAAATGAGTGGGTGAGCTTAAACAAGCTCAATGAATGATTAGAATAACCACCAAATAGACATGCATTCATACTTTAATCGAAAAGGATCAAAGCACAACAACATTAGCACTATATTAAGAGCACATATTAACATATTCAATTATTACTAATCATCACATTTAACTTATTTTTCCACATGTTCATGCATACATCTCATATCATAATATCACATTTTATGAAAACATATTTAGTGAGAATTTGACACTTAAGGCTATGGAACATAAAAGTAGGCTCTATCGCCACACATCAAATACACGGATCTCCAACACACCAAATGTCTCGTAGAGTTGAACATATCCCAAAAGTGTAGCACATAGCTAACACTCTCCAACACACCAATATATCCGGGTGAATGGAGCTTAGACTTTCTATTCAAAGTGTCAACAGCAACATTTGCCTTGCCAAGATGATGATTTATTACAAAATCATAATTCCTCAAAAGTTCAATCCAACGTCTTTGTCTTAAATCCAACTCCTTTTAGGTGAGGAGGTACTTAAGACTCTTATGATCTGTATAAATAACACACTTCTCTTCGTAAAAATGTTGGCATCAAATCTTAAGTTCGAATACAACAACAACTAACTCCAGGTTATGAGTTGGATAGTTACGCTCTTGTGTCTTCAATTGCCTCGAGGCATATTCCACAACCTTACCCTCTTGCATTAACACACAACCAAGTCCTAAATACAAAGCGTCACTAAACCCAAAAATCTTTTCCAGGCTCCGGTTGAATCAACACAAGTGCCTTAGTTAAAATTGCCTTAAGCTGTTCAAAACTTTTTTTTCCTTTCAACAGTCCATTCAAATACCACATTTTTTAAGTAGTTTCGTTAAGGGTAGAGCAATAAGGGAAAACCCTTCAACAAATCTATGATAATAGCCAGCTAAACCAAGAAACTCCGAACTTCAGTAACACTCCTAGGTGGTTTCCACTCTAAGATCGCTTCAATTTTCTTTGGATTCACACGAATTCCTTTTGCTGATACAACATGGCCTAAGAATGTCACTTCTTTTAACCAAAATTCACACTTACTAAACTTTGCATACAATTGTTTATCTTTCAAAACCTATAAAAAAAATCCTAAATTGTGCATCGTGATACTCCTAAGAATGAGAATACACCAAAATATCATCTATGAAGACAACTACAAATTGATCTAAGTATGAGTGAAACACGAGGTATGTAACAGCCTATTTTTAGAGAAATCGAAACAGTGATTCCGGGACCAGAAATTCAATTTCTGGAAATAAGACTTATTTTAATATTATTTTATGGTCTATAATATGATAATAAAGTTGCGTGAAAATTTTATAAAGAAATTTTATCAATTTTGTGCTTAATTGTGAAAAGGACCAAATCGCATAAAATGTAAAAGTTGAATTCTAGTAGCTTTAAGGATCAAATAGCTATGGAATTCAAAACTTGAGGTCCTTATATGGTAATTAGACCATTAATGAAAAGTTAGTAGATATTTTTGGAAGATTCATCCATGGAAAATTAGAAAAAAAGGCTAAGGACTAAATTAGAAAGTGATAAAATTAAAAGATGATAAATAATTAAATAGAAATAAAAATCATTTTATATCATCTTCTTCCCCAAATATTCCATGGAAACCCTAGGAAAGAGAAAGCAAGCTTTCTTGGCCAAATTAGGTATGTATTCAAGCCCCATTTTTAGTAATTTTTATATTTTTAAAATCGGGATAGCTTAATCTATCTATTTGGGGGATCAATTTGAAAAGTTATCAAAGTATAGAAATAATGTCATGGATAAATATCTGAAAATTTGAAATTTATGGTAGAATATGAAAGGTTGTTGATAGATAAACAACTTTTACAAAGTTGATGATAAACATGATTTAGGGACTAAAATGTAAAGTTGTGAAAATTGAAGAAAAATTTTGAATTTTATAGAATGCATGTGCTGTATATTCTATATTGAATTTTTTATTAGGCTTGGAATAAGGAGTAAATTGCATAAATTTCATTTCCGGAGCCTAGGGACAAAATCATCATTCATTAAATGATCAGGGGAAAAATGGTAATTTTGCCTAAGATATGAGTTAGAATGAATTGAGTTTAAATTGTATTAAATTGATGTTAAATTCACTTGTATAGATCGGGATAGACTAAATTTTGAGTTAGAACAAGGAAAAGAGAAAAATATCGGATTAGTAGATTTTACGTATACGATCATTTGTCGAGGTAAGTTCGTGTAACTAAATTGTGTATATTTATATGCTTGAATTTAATGTTGTGTTTGTGAATTGTATAAATATCATATATATATGACATTGAAAACATATCTGACAAAGCCTGATAAATGATAAATGATAAAAATATTACTTTTGTGCTTGAAATGGATGTGAAATGTGTTTATTTGAATTATATGAATGTTATAGATGTATGAAATAATTACATGCCTATTAAAGCCTAAAAAATGTTAAACCCTATTTGAATAAATGAAAACCGATTGATAAGTGTGATTTCCCTTATTGAATGAGGTCCTACATTTGTTGCTAACGGGATTTAGCTCAGACGAGTAATCCTATTGACCTCATTACAAAAAGGATTTAGCCTGGACTGGTAATCCTAATATAAGTCCTCTTGAGCATATGTTATGGATTGGATTTAGCCCGAACGGGTAATCCAGATCAAGCTCCTTAGAGCATATGTCATAAAAAGGATTTAGCCTAGACTGGTAATCCTGTTGTATACATGTGTGGCTCGACAGTGTACTCTCTGAAATAATACCTTATGGGTACCATTGAATATGAATTGACGGATCCTGATTTGTACACCTTGATATGGATACTACAGAAAGATATAAGATTTGAATGGACTAAATAATGTTTGTAAAGTTTTGACCAGTTGGAAGCCGTGATGACCGAAACATCTGTAACACCCCTAACCTGTATTCGTCGCCGAAATGGGGTTACGAGGCATTATCGAACATAATACAATTCAAAACAAACTTTCATTACAAAGTTAATCATCTAATAAAATTTTTAAAGCAATCTAACATACTTCGATTCTATAATTCATATAATTTCCAAGGTTATATTTAATCAATACAAACAAAGAATCATGAAAATCGAATGTTAAATTCATAACCAAATATATGTCATTTCACATACCAATCATATATATAAACTATAACATTTATGGCACTCAAATAATTTAACCAAAACATTCAAATAATGTGCCATTTAAAACCGATACAAAAATCATTTTCATCTCTTATCTATTTGGCTAACAAAATTTACTTGTACATACTCATTGGTTTTCAAATAACTATCGAATCCATATAGTCATACATATCATTATTTTAAAACATAAGCATATACCAATATACCACATAAAAATGTCATACATTTTACTAATTAATGCATTACATATTATAACTCAAAACACAAACTTCATTTACTCCATAACAGAAACTCCACCATATATATAATTATATACCTTGAGATAATAAATAGGTCATACCAATACATCATGAGCAAAAATATATATATATATATGTGCAAGTGTCGAATCACCAAGTTAATTATAACCATCTCATATATTTTCATCATATAACTGAGTACACAAATACATTATAATAACTTCCAAATCAATTCATTGTTACAAATTATACTTCACAAGAATAAAACATTAATCAAATATAAACATATATACAATACACAAATCTTATCTACCATGTAATGAACATATCAAAATAAACTCTTTCTATATTCAAATATAACCTAATATCCTTTGATACGAAATCATGAATAACACCTTAACCAAATATGACAACCAAATTCACATGTATATTTTATTTGTACATGAACCATAGCCGAATCATTTTAGCTAAACATTATAAACTTATAGACCAAAATACATACTTACCAAAATATACTTATCTCATGTTAAATACTAAGTCATCAAGTAATTTAATAATCAAGCTGAACCATGTAACCTAATACAACACATATATATACTATGGCCGATTCAACCAAATCACATCCAAAATCACCAACCAACTTCAAAGCACAAAACTCATATCACAAATACCATTCATCCATGGCACATAGCATTATTACCAAAATGAACTTAAACCATAATCAAACATAACTGAATTCAAGCATACAAGTTAAGCCATTTTCGCATGGCTTAAATTATACAAAAACCCAAATCCAACATTTCAAATTATAATCTAGCCTATACATGCCATAAGTTCGAAAATTCAACTTATAAAAAACTGAAGACAGTCGATAGTGTAATAGACTTTGACGATGATCCCCGAGCTCGTAACTTGACTCCAAAATCTATAAAACAATGCAAACAAACACATACAGTAAGTTATCATAGCTTAGTAAGTCATAAGCAAATAAATAATTCAATGTTAACACCAACTCAACTTAACCAAACTAATTTATGCTATCATATTCACATTTATTTTCAAGATCATAATTTCACATAACATATACTTCCATATACAATTTCACATTGACCGAATATACATAATCTTATATACACATATTCAAGAATCATTTCATAAATATTCACTTTATATATTTAAAGGCCCGAATACACTTTGCATATTCACATACATTCTTCATTTGCATCATACATTATTTGTAGCAAATATTAAGTAACTTACTTACCTTATTTCGAGTAGGTAATAAGCTAACTCATACCTGGTCATTTTAGCTTATTTTACACATTCGATCACAACTTAACATTGCTCGATGAACCATTTGAAATTGGATAGGACACTCGGATAATCACATATATCGTACAATGCCAATGTCCCAGACATGGTCTTACATGTAATCACATATCGACACATATATCAGAGTCATATATCGATGCCAACGTATAAAACGTGGTCTTACTCGCACACATATATCGATGCCATGGTCTTACTTGCACATCACATAACGGATTCCTATGTCATGACATATGTATCCTAGCTATTCCTAAGGTTCATACGGGGCTTTCGGACGTTGTAATTCAGTCGAAACGAACTCGTAAACATAGCTGTCAAGCTTGTACACATTCGGCTAACATATATATATTTACATATTTCATTCCATCATATATAGTTCACATTTAATGAAAATTAACAACGTCTATTTGCTTATAAACTTACCTGGGGCGATGAAAAATAGAACTGGACGACTAGTCGACAACTTTAGTTTTCCCCTGATCCAAATCTGATTTCATTGGTTCTTGATATAAACATATTGAAATTAAACTCATTTAAACATATTTTCATTCAATTTAGTCCAAAAACACATAAATCAGTAAATTACACTTTTGCCCCTAACATTTCTCATTTTTCACAATTTAGTCCTTATTCACAAAATATAAAATATTGAAAATTTGAATGCACCCATGTTAGGTTGAATTTTACCCATGTTCCTAAAATTTCATATATTTCATTTATTTCACATTTTAGTCCCTCAATTTATTATTTTTGCAATTTAGTCCTAATTACTCAAAATCATCAAAAATTCCAATATAAAACATATCAATCCAAACCATATCTTTCATATTTCATCAACTAAAATCACAAAACTGAATTATTTATCATTGGCATAACTCAAAATATCCATCAAAATAAAAAATTCAAGCATGGGTTTTGTAGATAACAAAGCAACGATCTTAAAAACGTAAAAATTATCAAAAATCAAACAAAAACTGACCTTGAATCAAGCTTCCAAAGTGCCGAATACCCTAAAGCTTATTTTATTTCTTTCTTTCTCAAGTTTTGGCAAAAATAATATAACATGCATGATCATTTTAATTTTATGTTTTATTAAAACTTTATTAATTCATAATTTACCAAATTAACCTTAAGATAAAAATATAAAACCATTTTAATGCATGGTCACAACCGTCCATCACCTTTAAATATGGTCAAATTACATTTTAAATACCTCCACTTATAAAGACACATTCATTTTAGCCCTTTTACAATTAACCATCAAATTTTTATTTTACGCGATTAAGTCATTTTATTTAATCGGGCACTCAAACAACAAAATTAAATCACGAAAATTTCACACACACAAATTCACACATAATAAACACAGAAAATAATTTCTAAGTACTTTTCTGACTCAGATTCATGGTCTCGAAACCACCGTTCCAATTAGGGTCTAAATCGGGCTATTACAACATCAGTTCTGGTTTAGTCTGAATCAGGTAAGGAATTTATTATTATAGCGATACATCATTGAATGGATTAAACTATATTTTGATGAAGAAAGGCAAAGTAATGGTCTATAGCTCCAGCCAGATAAAGCTACAAGAAAAGGATTACCTGAAATATGATTTTGAATTGAAAATTATTGTGTTTGCACTGAGAACTTGGTAACAGTATCTGTATGGTGAAAATATAATATATGTCCTGATCATAAAACTTTAAAACACCCGATGGTATAGAAAGAATTGAATCTGAAATAAAATAGATGAATTGAATTATTGAAAGACCATGATTTGGTAATTGATTATTGATAAATCGTAATTTATACATATTTTTATCCCATGCTTAGCACATTTATGGTTGATTTCTCCTTACATTTGGTGAATTCGATGCTCCTAATATTTTATTTTCATGTTTTATACTTAGGTGAGCATAGGAGAGTAAAAACAGCGAGAAACAGGCCGAAAACAGAGAAAATGGGCTAACGTGGGAAATCAACACGGCCTGAACTTCGTCACATGGGTAGACCACACGCCCGTGCCCTTTTAGCAGAATTGAGCATGACTTACACGGGTAGACCACACGGCCGTGTCTATTCAACAGACTCTAACATGGCTTGGAGCAATCGAACACGGATGTGTCCCTGTCAAGCCCAAGTTGAGTTCTATTTAGAAAAGGCCACTCTTGAGGGCTTTGAGGCATTAAAAAGTCTATATAAAGACCAGAGAAGTCATTTAGATGAGACGCACAGAGTGGGAAGCAGGATTTTACTCGAAGAAAGTCGATTAATTCATCTAGAAGCTGGATTCTCCTTCAAGACTAAAGATCTCCCTTCAATTTCCCTTCAGGAGTTTTGGGTTTTCTTTATGTTTTGTATTCAATATTCTTCTGAGATGTTGTCTTTTATAATTATGAACTAAATCCCCTAAATACCTAAGAGGAATGAAACCTAAGATGGATCTTGTTATTATTTTCTGAATTATATGATAAATACTTAATTTGTTCTTAATTATGTGTTCTTAATCCTTGTTTTAATATTTCAGGATATTAATCCAAGTATTGATGTGATTATTCAGAGGAGCAAAAGTCCCTGTCTAAGAGTAGATCTAGCATAATTAAGCGGAGTTGCATACAATCCTGGATATAGGATGACATAAATCTGCCAGATTAGGGTCAAACCTAATAAGGGAATCCATAGATCGAGTTAATGCAACACTAGGGGTTTTAATTAGAAAGAGATTTCAATTAATCAACCTAGGGTTAGACGTTGTTAGTCTCGAGAGAGATAATAATATAACTTTGGGATTTCTACAGATCAAGTTAAGTGAATAAATCGTCTAATTCAAAGTCAAATAACAAGTGAAGTCTAGGTGGATTTTTCCTTGGGTATTGTCTTAACCAATCGAATTTTCCAAAATTATTTTCCCCAATTTTCTTTCTATGAATTCTTAGTTAGTTAATTAGTTTAGATAAAACAACCCCTTTATTTTTTAGGCTAGATAATAAGAAAAGAGTTAATACTAGTACTTTTAGTTCCTTTGGGTTTGACATCCCGGTCTTGCTAAAACTATACTACTGTTCGATAGGTACACTTGCCTTCATCTTGATAATAGTTAGTCTTCAAGAACGGTCAAATATAAATTTATTAAAACTTATCACGAATAACCACGATTAAGTTTTTGGCGTCGTTTTCGAGGAACTAAAATATTAGGTACGCTTAATTTTTATTACTTTAGCCATTTTTATTTTTATTGCAATTTACTTTTCATTTTTAGTCTAACCTTTCTTTACTAATTTTTCTTTTTCTTTATTTCTGGCAGGTTTTTATAGTTTATGACTAGAAGGAACCCGTCAGGACCATTACTTTTTGATAGTGAGATCGATCACACAGTTCTTAGAAATCGAAGAGAAATAAGGTGAAGCCTAAGATACACTGAGGAAGAGCAAGAGGACGACATTCACACCCCAACTGAGAAGATGGATGAAAATCAGGAAAATCCACTACCTCCTACGATTGTTGCTGATCCAGTAAATCAGAATCCTACTCCATGCACTATGTATGATTATGCTAAACCTAATTTAACAGGAACTGAGTCAAGTATAGTTAGACCTGCTATTGCTGCAAATACTTTTGAACTGAAACCTAACACAATTCAAATGATACAACACTTTGTTCAGTTTGATGGTTTGCAGGATGAGGATCAAAACAATCACTTGGTGAATTTTCTGAAGTTTTACGATACTTTTTAAAATCAATGGCATTTCTGACGACGCCATATGCCTTCGGTTGTTTCCCTTTTCATTGAAGAACAAAGCTAAACAGTGGTTGAAGTCGTTGCCACGAGGGTCAATGACTACTTGCGAACAAATGACCGAAAAGTTTTTACTTAAATATTTTCTGCCGGCTAAAACGGCTAAGTTGAGGAACGAAATCTCTTTTTTTGTGCAAATGGATCTAGAAACACTCTATGATACATGGGAGAGATTCAAGGATCTTTTGAGAAGGTGCCCTCACCATGGGTTACCACTTTGGCTATAGGTCCAGAAGTTCTACAACGGTGTGAACCCCTCAACAAGGTAACTCATCGACGCAGCCACCGGTGGAACTTTGAACAAAAAAACACCTGAAGCAGCTTACGAATTCATTGAGGAGGTGTCACTAAATATCTATCAGTGGCAAGTCATGAGGATGAAACCGACAAAAGAAGTCGGTGTTTTCAATCTCGATGCGGTTACTATGCCCTCTAACCAGGTAGAACTCTTCAATAAAAATATTGATGGTTTATATGGTTCTACTCAGATGCATCCAGTGATGAGGTGTGATTCAAGTGGAGGAGGAGTACACACAGATTATTCATTCTTCAACCCTAGCACCGAGGAGGAACAAGTCCACTATATGGGTAATAACTCTAGACCTAAAAATAACACGTATAGTAACACTTATAATGCAGGTTGGAGGAACCATCCCAATTTTTCGTGGGGTGGTCAAGGAAATCAAAGGCCACAACATCCCTCGAGTTTTCAACAACCACCTTACTGGCAGGAAAAAAAACTGAACTTTGAGGAAATGATGAAAAACTTATCTCAGTAGCAGAAACTCAATTCCAGAATACTGAAACTGCACTTAAAAATTAGCAAGCGTCAATCCAAAGACTCGATACTCAGATAGGCCAGCTCGCTAAATTGATTTTTGGAAAACTATCAAGAAGCCTACCTAGCAACACTAAACCCAATCCAAAAGAGCATGTGAAAGCAGTCACATTAAGGAGTGTGAAGGAGTTGACTGAACCTGAAAAGAAGCCACCACCAGAAGCCGATAGAAAAAAAGATGAAGAGGAAAAACCCAAAAGCAATGAAAAACTGGTGGTGAGGGAATATAAACAACCAATCCCATATCCAGCAAAGTTGAAGAAAGACCGCATGGATGCACAATTCGATAAATTTCTTAAACTTTTTAAACAATTACATATTAACTTGCCTTTTGTTGAAGCTATCTCTCAGATGCCTACTTACGCAAAATTTTTAAAGGAGCTTCTGACAAATAAAAGGAAGATTGAAGAATTGTCTACAGTGGAACTCAATGAGGAATGCTCGACTATACTCCAAAATAAACTGCCAACCAAACTTAAAGATCCAGGAAGTTATACTATTCCCTGTTTAATTGGTAGTTATAATGTTGAGAAGGCACTAGCTGATTTAGGCACTAGCATTAAATTGATACCTTATAAAATGTTTAAGCAACTTGGTCTTGGGGAACCGAAGCCCACTAGGATGAGTATTCAACTAGCTGATAGATCTGTTAAATATCCTAAGGGTGTTATATAGGACGTACTTGTAAAAGTAGATAAATTTATCTTCCCTGTCGATTTTGTTGTACTTGACATGGATGAGGATGTTGAGGTGCCTCTAATATTAGGTCGTCCCTTTTTAGCCACTACTAGAGCGGTTATTGATGTGGGTGATGGTAAACTTGTGCTAAGAGTAGGTGACGAAGAATTTATTTTTAAAATTTATGATGCCATGAGATTCTCTAGAGAACAGGATGACTCATGTTATTTTATTGACTTTATTGATCATGCTACTCAAGATTCATTTTAGGAAATCATGTATAAGGACACACTGGAACTATGTCTTGCCCAGGGACAGGAGGTAGATGATGATGATTCTGAGATAGGTAAGGTAAAAACTAAAGGTAAAAACTAAACTAAATTCCAATGAACTAGTCTCAAGACAAGAAGAATATGAGGGTATTAAGGTAAATGATGAACTTAAGTAAAAACCCTCTATTGAAGAACCTCCTAAACTAGAACTTAAACAGTTGCCAAAACACTTGGAGTACGCATTCCTTGGAAATAATTCTACATTACTAGTGATTATTACTTCTAACCTACAACCCAAGAAGAAAGATGAATTACTCCAAGTATTGAGAGAGCATAAAAGAGCCATAGCTTGGAAAATTTTTGACATTAAAGGGATCAGCCCTTCTTTCTGCACCCACAAAATTTTAATGGAAGATGAATATAAGCCATGTGTGCAAGCTCAAAGACATCTGAACCCCAATATAAAAGAAGTTCTTAAAGCTGAGGTAATTAAACTCTTAGATGCTGGAATTATTTATCCTATTCTGATAGTTCTTGGGTAAGTTCAGTGCAGGTTGTTGCAAAGAAAGGAGGCATGACTATGGTAGCCAATGAGAAGAATGAGTTAATCTCAACAAGGACAGTCACAGGTTGGAGGGTTTGCATTGACTATAGGAAGCTGAATGATGCTACGAGGAAATATCACTTCCCCTTGCCATTCATTGACCAAATGTTGGAAATATTATCAGGGCACATGTACTACTGCTTTCTAGACAGACTATCTGGTTATTTTCAAATCCCAATAGCTTCTGAAGATCAAGAAAAGATGACATTTACATATATATATATGGTACGTTTGCTTATCGTAGAATGCCTTTTGGATTATATAACGCTTCTGTTACTTTTTAGCGTTGCATGATGGCCATTTTTGGCAAACTCGTGGAAGACATCATGGAGGTATTTATGGACGATTTCTCGATATTCGATAACTCTTTCCATCTTTTCCTTAAAAATTTAAAATGAGTTTTACTAAGATGTGAGGAAATGAACCTTGTGCTTAACTGGGAAAAATGTCACATTATGGTATTGTGTTAGGACATAAAATCTCTAGTAAATGGATTGAGGTTGATAAATCTAAAATTGAAACTATTGAAAAACTACCTCCCCCTAGTTCAGTTAAGGCTATTTGGAGTTTTTTAAGACATGTTGGGTTTTATATAAGATTTATTAAAGATTTTTCTAAAATAGCTAAGCCTTTGACTAAATTACTAGAAAAAGATGTGCCCTTTAATTTCGATCAGGAATGTTTAGAAGCATTTAATACTTTAAAAGATAAATTGATTAATGCTTCAATTATAATTGCACCTGATTGGAATTTACCTTTTGAACTAATGTGCGATGCGAGTGATTTTGTAGTAGGTGCAGTTTTGGGACAGCGAAGAGACAAGCATTTTCAACCTATCTATTATGCTAGCAAAACTTTGACTGCTACACAAGAAAACTACACCACCACGGAGAAAGAGTTACTAGCCGTAGTTTTCGCATTTGATAAGTTTAGGCCATATCTGATATTCTCTAAAGTTGTCGTTTGTACTGACCATTCTGCCCTTCGCTACCTTTTAACTAAGACTGATGCAATACCTCAACTCATTCGATGGATTCTGTTATTGTAGGAATTTGACTTGGAAATTCAGGATAAGAAAGGAACTGAAAATCTTGCGGCTGATCATCTCTCTAGGCTTGAAAATGTAAGTACCAAAGAGCTAGATGAAGTTGAAATAAATGACTCATTCCCTGAAGAATAGTTTTTTGCTATATCTGATTCTGAGGTACCTTGGTTTGCGGACATTGTGAATTTTTTAGTCACTAACGTTATCCCAAAAGGGTTGACACATCAACAAAAGAAGCGATTTTTTACTAATACAAAAAACTACTTTTGGGAAGATCCTTTTCTTTTCTGTGTATGTGCAGATCAAGTCATTAGGAGATGCGTTAAAAGGTCAAAAGAGTTGAAGAACTTGGAACATTACCACTCAAGACCGACTGGAAGACATTACAGTTGAACTAAGACTGCACATAAAATGCTTGAATCAGGTTTTTATTGGCCCACTCTATTCAAAGACGCAAACAGGTATGTTCCTTCTTGTGACAAATGCCAACGGACAGGTAATATCTCCAAACATGATGAAATGCCTCAAACATATACACTTTCATGTAAAATATTTGAAGTGTGGGGTATCAACTCCATGGGTCCATTCCCTAGTTCATTTGGGAATAAATACATATTAGTAGTCGTTGATTATATGTCCAAATGGGTTGAAGCCCAAGCTTTACCTACTAATGATGCAAGAATAGTAGTATGATTCCTTAAGAAACTTTTCTCTCGATTTGGATCACCTAGAGCAATTATCAGTGATAGAGGTACTCATTTTTGTAACGCGCAATTTGATAAGACCCTTAAGAAATATGAAGTTCACCACAGAACGGCTACCCCTTACCATCCTCAAACTAGTGGAAAAGTTAAAGTAGCAAACCGAGAGCTTAAAAGTATCCTTGAAAAGAAAGTAGAATCAAATAGGAAGGATTGGGCGATGAAAGTTGATGATGCTTTATGGGCTTATAGAACTGCTTTTAAGACTCCCATAGGAACATCCCCTTACAGACTTGTTTATGGGAAAAGTTGTCATCTACCATGTATGTTAGAACACAAGGCATTCTGGGCTATAAAATTTATAAACCTTGATCCCAAACTCCCAGGTGAAAATACGTTGATGCAATTGAACGAGTTAGATGAGTGGCAAACTAATGCATACGAAAATTCCCGCCTATACAAGGAGGCAACGAAGCACTGCCACGACACTCGTTTAAGGCAACACGAGCAATTTGAAGTTGGAGATCTTGTCCTGTTATATAACTTGAGGCTCAAACTGTTTCCTGGGAAGCTTAAATCACGATGGTCAAGTCCTTTTGTAGTCCAAACTATCTTTCCATATGGCACAGTAGAGGTAAGTCACCTATCACAAGGCACTTTCAAAGTAAATGGACATTGTCTCAAACTTTATAACGGTGAGAATTTTAAAGACGATAGAGAGGAGCTACGGCTCCACGAAATTCCTTGAATATGCCCACGAGGTAATTCGAGCTTAGACTATAAATAAACGCTTCTCGGGAGGCAACCCGAGCACTAACGGTGTTAACTTCTTTAAATTTTAGTTTTTAACATTTAATTCACTAACTGAGTCACTGAACACAGGTTTTCTAGAACCATACGGCCAGGCACACGGGCGTGCCTTAGGCCATGCCCATACCATGGAAGGTAACATGGCCGTGTGAAAATAGGGAAAAAATTTTCCCAACACGGGAGTCGATAAGTTGCCACGGCCGTGAGACATGGCCGTGGGTGAATCTGTCAAAACAACACCGGCATGCGACACACTCGTGTCTAGAGGCCATGACTAAAACTGAGAAAATAACACGGACGTGGGACACGCTCGTGCTCACTACCCGTGGTCAAGACTGATGAAACAACACGGGCGTGGACATACATACATGGGCATGGGAGAAGCGAACAAAGTAGGACACAACAGTGTGACACAGCCGTGTGCATCAACATGCCCAAAGAGCACGAGTGTGGGTCAAATTTCAGACGTGCCCAAATTTGAAAATCACGATAATATATATACCCCTACTATTCATAATCCCCTTCCCCAAATATCAAACCCTAGCCGCCGAAACCATTTCACACGCCCTCCCTCACATGCCCATGCACCGACCACAGCACCACCCTTGACGACCCAAGCTCCTCCTTCTTACGTTTGTTTACTCTTTTCTCTCTATTCCCTTTATTTCTTTTACTAATTTTATGATTTTTATTATTTTATTTGACTATTTTAATGGTTCTAATGATAGTAATACTTGTAATATTTGTTAGAAATTTGCCATTTTAGTCGATGCATTATGCTACATTCATTCAATTTTTTCTTATTTCCATGAATTTCATGCTTACTCACACCATATTTCATGTTATCATCCCCATTTGCATTCATGCACTAGATATTTCCATTAGTATTCTTCTCGTAGTCCTATTCATATTAATGACTTGATATATCTGATATATCTGATTTGCTTATTTTAGTAGATTTTTCATCTAGTACGTGAGCCCCATGAAGTATTCTTATTTAAGTTTTAACATATTTGCATACTTCCCCATGCTATTCTTGGGGATTATTGTTTTAACTTCGACATTTCATTGCAAGAATACCATGTCAACTTCACGTGGCAAGAAGACCGCAGTCCCTGCTTCAAAAAAATGGAAGGGACCTGTAGCCACATCAGCTGAAGTGCGCCACCCCTTTCTCTAGTTTCTCGTGGGACCTCAGGAAGAACTATTTCAGATACTTTGGGCCCGACCCCTAGGTGTGGGCTGCTAAATTAATTGGGCCGCACTTGAGCGAATCCAAATGGCTAACACAGTTCGGACCCTCCTGACGACTGACCCGTGGGGGGCTCTTCTTCGAGATCATCGAGCTGACGTACCTCGAGCTCACACTGGAACTCTGTTCAACTTTCCACTTCCAAATCGTTATGATAGAGCTCGATGATCCCAGAATGGTCTAGTTTCGTCTCGGCAGCTTAGTGAGCCAATTGAGTATACCGGAGTTCGAAATTGCATTAGGGTTGTACACGGAGTAGTTCATGGACGACAATGAACTTGACACCCTCCGTCGCCATATCCACTATTCTCCTTCGAAGTGTTGGAGTGAGTTAGTCCCTAACTTGGTCACCTATGACCCTAGCTGCTCTAAAGCATCAGCCCTCGCCCCGTCCCTGAGGTACTTCCACACCATCTTGCCGCACACTCTAATAGGGCGTCAAGAGAGCACTAGCGTCGTTAACACTCACGACGCCTACTTTTTATGGAGTATGATGAACGGGCACGTCTTCGACCTTGCCTATTTCATTGTCCTTGCCATTTTCCATCTGACAGAGTGGCATAGGAAGAGAGTCATATCCATCGGCACTTATATGACTCACCTGGTGTGGTACTTCATCTCCTCAACACAGCGACACAATCATCCTCCCTCACTCTCATCGGCCAGATGTCTCCACAGGGAATCTCGAGTATACTGCATATGAGGATGATTGAGAAACGATGTGAAATAGACCCTCTCCAGTACTACCTGGTCCAGTCCGCCAAGGAGGAGGACCCAGAAGACATGACTGATGATGTCCTTCCACGTCATGAGGACCCACCGTCTCAGCCACCACCATCCATCGTCTAGTTCATATGGTGGCTTCATACTCTGACATCTCTAAGCGCCTTACTCGATTTGAGCAGCAATGTTTTTAGCGCTTTGATCACATTGATGCTACTCTACATCATATTTGTCAGCACATTCACATCTCATCGCCACCACCACCTCGCGAACCATCCGGCGATGACGATGTTTAAAGACCTTTTACTTTTTATTTTTATTTTTATTTTCATTTTTATCTTTATTTATCTTCTTAGAGTACTTTTTAATTTATTTTCTTTTAATACTATTTTATTTTTTAGGCTTTATAATTTTTATTAAACAATTTATAGTTTTGGCTATTTCATTACGAGTAATTATGGTTCTTTACATTTCCTAAAAGAGTTCTTGATTTTATCACAGTTAGAAAGAGCTCCAAAGCTCACCTTCACTTAGGAACTTGCAACTCCATGGGAAAAAGTTCTCCACGACTGCCATGTCTTACCTGACCACCACGATAACCTCTTCGCAGGACATAGTGGTTGTGGAACCCAACCTCTACCACCACCGGAGTATCCTCCTACAATCTTATCATTGCCTTAGCCGATTACTCTCTATAACTCCAATTCAAGGATTCCATCTAACATTCAGGAAGTTTCACTTCTCTCCCTATCTTATGATCTTATATCTATATTTTGCAGTAGGTTTATCTTTGTACATTGAGGGCAATGTACATCTTAAGTGTGGGGGGTTGTTTATATCTTTATTAGAAAAATCCCTGAATTTTGTCTTATTCTCATGTGATCTTATCATATCATTATTAGAATAAATTTTGATTAATTTAAGATTTTTAATGATATGTCTTGAATTGAAGCATAGGCATTCATGCATTGATTGTTTAAACTTTAAGGAATTAGAGAATCAAGCATGGTAAGTTGACTTTTGAGAATTAAAAATTTTTAGGTTGTTTCCCCAAGTTTGGGTATTATCTTGAGTTAAAATCACAGGTATAAACATCAAAAAGCCATAATTTTTGTGAGATCTTGAGCCTTTAGAGCATCTATTATTTCTTTCATGCTCACTTTTATTGTTGCTTTGAGTGCATCAATCTTGATTTGTTATTCTAGAACTTGCTTGATTATGCATGTCAAGACCATACCATTTGATTTGATATGTCAATATGATAAAGGAACTTAGGTTTAACCCACTCACTCCATAAAAGCCTACCCTCATAATTAACCCTTAGTGAACCCTCTTGAGCCTAATAACCCATTCATTGATTTACCCTCCATATTAACCCATAATCCATTATTGTTGAAATCCCCTAAATTAATTTGATCCCTATTTTTGTCGAGATTTGATTTGAATAAATTGCTTAGCTAAGTTTTATCTTTGATAGTTAGTCTATGTTACATGATTTGTTCTTAAAAAAAATTACGATACACATATTTATATTAGTAGTAATTCTTTATCTTTAAGCTTAAGTGTTTAAGTCCATATTCTGAGAAGAAACTCACATGTATTCAATTGATAATTAGTTGTTTTTCTAGTTAGGTAATTTTTTAATTCAATCTCGATTCTAACCTTTTCTTTTAGCTTGTGACCACACCCCCTAACCAAAGCCACGTTACAACCCTTTAAAGACCTTTTGATTGATGTATCATCTCAATACATAGTGGTGGAAATTTGATTTTCATGCAAGCTTATGGTAATAACTTTTCATATTGACTATTGAGTGCTTTAACTTGTTGTCCTTAAAACACCTCGAGTGATTTGAGTGAGTCTCTAGTGAGGATGTGAAACTCTGTGATATGTTGAATCAATGATAATTACCTAGATGAGGGGAGTCACCTATGTTCTCGTAATCAAATACGTAACTTGGAATGTTTGAAACTTTGATGTTCTTTTAGTTGAATTCTCAATGTATGATTACTTATGGATTATTTTGAGATATCATTAATAAGAATTATAAGTTGAGAAGAATTGATTTTGATTGTGAGTTGAGGATTTTGCTTGAAGACAAGCAAACACTTAAGTGTGGGGGTATTTGATAAACCGTAATTTATACATATTTTTATCCCATGCTTAGCACATTTATGGATGATTTCTCCTTAGATTTGGTGAATTCGATGCTCCTAATCCTTTAATTTCATTTTTTATATTTAGGTGAGCATAGAAGAGTAAAAAGAGCGAGGAACAGGCCGAAAATAGAGAAAATGGGCCAAAGTGGGAAATCAACACGGCCTGAACTTTCTCACATGGGTAGACCACACGTCCAAGCCCCTTTAATAAAATTGAGCATGACTTACACGGGTAGACCACACGGTCGTGTCTATTCAACAGACTCTAACACGATTTGGAGCAATCGAATACGGGCGTGTCTCTGTCGAGCCCAAGTTGAGTTCTATTCAGAAAAGGCCACTCTTGAGGGCTTTGAGGTATTAAAAAGTCTATTTAAACACCAGAGAAGGAACTTAGATGGGACGCACAGAGTGGGAAGCAGGATTTTACTAGAAGAAAGCCGATTGATCCATCTCAAAAGCCGGATTCTCCTTCAAGACTGAAGATCTCCCTTCAATTTCCCTTCAGGAGTTTTGGGTTTTCTTTATGTTTTATATTCAATATTCTTCTGAGATGTTGTCTTTTATAATTATGAACTAAATCCCCTAAATACCTAAGGGGAATGAAACCTAAGATGGATCCTGTTATTATTTTCTAAATTATATGATAAATACTTGATTTGTTCTTAATTATGTGTTCTTAATCCTTGTTTTAATATTTCAGGATATTAATCCAAGTATTGATGTGCTTATTCAAAGGATCAAAAGTCTCTGTCTAAGAGTAAATCTAGCATAATTAAGTGGAGTTGCATGCAATCCTAGACATAAGATGACATAAATCTGCCAGATTAGGGTCAAACCTAATAAGGGAATCTATAGATTGAGTTAATGCAACACTAGGGGTTTTAATTAGAAAGAGATTTCAATTAATCAACCTAGGGTTAGACGTTGTTAGTCTCGAGAGAGATGATAATATAAATTAGGGATTTCTATGGATCAAGTCAAGTGAATAAATCGTCTAATTCAGAGTCAAATAACAAGTGAAGTCTAGGTGGATTTTTTCTTGGGTATTGTCTTAATCAATCGAATTTTCCAAAAGTATTTTTCCCAATTTTGTTTCTATGAATTCTTAGTTAGTTAATTAGTTTAGATAAAACAACCCCTTTATTTTTTAGGTTAGATAATAAGAAAAGAGTTAATACTAATACTTTTAGTTCTTTTGGGTTTGACATCCCGGTCTTGCTAAAACTATACTACTGTTTGATAGGTACACTTGCCTTCGTCATGATAATAGTTTGTCTTCAAGAACGATCAAATATAAATTTATTAAAACTTGTCACGAATCACCACGATCAATTATCATTCAGGAAAAGTAAACATAGTTGTTGATATTTTGAGTAGAAAATCTTTGTTTACTTTATGATCAATAAATACTCAATTTCTATTGTCAGATGAAAGATTAATTTTAGTTGAGCTTAAAACTAAGTTGATGTTTCTACAACAGGCCAGTGAAGCTTAGAAAAGTGATAATGAGTTATAAGTTTAACGGGTACAAAGTGAAATAATTACTGATTTAGGATACTAGATTTGAATCTGATGATTGTCTATTATTCTGATATAGAAGCTATGACTGAATAAATTAAACCTTGTATAGAAAATTTTATACGGAACTCACAATGGTAATATATCTGTCATCCGCGAAGTATGATAAATTGAAAAAGATGTATTGGTAAACCAGAATGAAATGTGATGTCTTTGAAATTATGTTTAAATGTTTAATGTGTCAGTAGATTAAAGTTGAATATCAGGTACTAATACTTTTAGAATTTTTACAACTAGTGATGATACTGGAACAAAAATGGGATAAAGTTATTATGAATTTTATATCAGGATTACCCCTGTCTCAGAAAAAGAAAGATGTTATTTGGGTAATCACCAATTGTTTGACAAAGTTCATACATTTTATCTCAGTATGAATGGATTATTCACTTGATAGATTGAATGAGATATAAGTTTTTGAAATTTTCAAGCTATATGGAGTGTCAATCTTCAATATGTTTGATAGAGATCCACAGTTTATGGTTCACTTCCTGATTTTGGAATAAATTATAAGAAGCTCCGGGTAAACAGTTACAAATTTTTGATACTACATTTCGTTTTCAGATTGATGGTCAGTCCGAGTGTGTTATTATGATTCTTGAAGATATGTTTTGATACTGTATTTTAGAAATTGAAGGCAAATGGAAAGGAAATAATTGTTGTTAGTCAAAATTACATATTATTGGGCTAAGCTTGGTAAGAAAAGATACATGGAGTGATATGATTCGTGAAACAGAAGAAAATGTGGAAGAGATCCGAGATAGGTTTAAAGCAGCTTCTGATTGTCAGAGATTTTATGTGAATTTTAAATTAAAAGAAATAGAGTTTCAATCTGGAAACAAAATGTTTTTGAAAATTTTCCATGGAAGAAAGGTTTTCGGTTTGATTATAAAGGCAAATTAAGTCCTTAATTTATTGAATTACATGAAATTTACTGAAAGAGTTGGAAGTGTTGCTTATAGAATGGTATTAATTAGATACATTATCAGTTATTCCTCTGATGGATATTGTAATTTAGCTTGACATGAGTTATAGTGAAGAATTGATTAGAATTCTAGCACGTGAAGTGAGAAAACTGAGAAATAAAAGGTAGCTTCGGTAAAAATTTTCTAATAATGATATGATGTAAAGAAAGTTACCTGGGAAAATTGGAAGAAAACATGAGAAAGTAATATCCAAATCCCTTTACTGTTTTAAATTTTCAAGGACGAAAATTTTTAAGGTGGGAGAGTTGAAACAACCCATTTTTAGAGAAATCGGAACAGTGGTTTTAGAACCACAAATCTGATTTCTGGAAATAAAATTTATTTTAATATTATTTTATGGTCTATACTATGATAATAATGTTGTGTGAAAATTTCGTAAAGAAATTTTATCGATTATGTGCTTAATTGTGAAAAGGACCAAATCGCATAAAATGCAAAAGTTGAATTCTAGTAGCTTTAAGGATCAAATAAATATGTAATTCAAAACTTGAGGTCCTTATATGGTAATTAGAGCATTAATGAAAGGTTAGTAGATATTTTTGGATGTTTCTTCCATGGAAAATTAGAAAAAGGTTAAGGACTAAATTGAAAAGTGATAAAATTAAAAGATGATAAATAATTAAATAGAAATAAAAATTATTTTATGTCATATTCTTCCCCAAATATTCCATGGAGACCCTAGGAAAGAGAAATCAAGCTTTCTTGACCAAATTAGGTAAGTATTCAAGCCTCGTTTTTAGTAATTTTTATATTTTTGAAACCGTGATAGTTTCATCTATCTATTTGGGGGATCAATTTGAAAATTTATCAAAGTATAGATATTATTTCATGAATGTGTATGTTGAAAATTTGAAATTTATGGTAGAATATGAAAGGTTGTTGATAGATAAACCACTTTTACAAAGTGATTTTTGATGAAAACATGATTTAGGGACTAAAATGTAAAGTTGTGAAAATTGAAGAAAAATTTTGAATTTTATAGAATGCATGTGCTGTAAATTTTATATTTAATTTTTTTTAGGCTTGGAATAAGGAGTAAAGTGTATAAATTTCGTTTTCAGAGCCTAGGGACGAAATCATCATTAATTAAATGTTTAGGGGCAAAATAGTAATTTTACCTAAGATTTGAGTTTGACTGAATTGAGTTTAAATTGTATTAAATTGATGTTAAATTCACTCGTATAGATCTGGATAGACCAAATTTGGAGTTAGAATGAGGAAAAGAGAAAAAAGTCAGATTACTAGATTTTACGTATACGAACATTTGTCGAGGTAAGTTCGTGTAACTAAATTGTGTATATTTATATGCTTGAATTTAGTGTTGTGTTTGTGAATTGTATAAATATCATATATATATGACATTAAAAACATATCTGACAAAGCCCGATATATGATAAATGATAAAAATGTTACTTTTATGCTTGAAATGAATGTGAAATGTAATTATTTGAATTATATGGATGTTATAGATGTATGAAATAATTACATGCCTGTTACTGCCTGAAAAATGTTAAACCCCATTTGAATAAATGAAAATCGATGGATAAGTGTGATTTCCCTTATTGAATAAGGTCCTGCATTTGTTGCTCACAAGATTTAGCTCAGACGAGTAATCCTATTGACCTCATTACATAAAGGATTTAGCCTGGACTGGTAATCCAGATATAAGTCCTCTCGAGCATATGTTATGGATTGGATTTAGTCCGAACAGGTAATCCAGATCAAGCTCTTTAAAGCATATTGTAGAACCTATTTTTGCCCGGGCCCATAATTAAACCCAAAAATAAAATAAATAAAATAAATAAATGTTTATTTTATTATAGTCCATTTACAGGCCTAACCACATTAGCCCAAAGCCTAACAGACCAGTCCTACCCCTGACACACCAAACTAATCCAGTAACCCGTTACACCCATGACCCAGTTCAACAACCCAAGACCTGATTATATCCAAACCCAAAAAAACAAACGAGGCCCAAGTGGCCCAAATTGTTAACAGATAACAAGAGAGACCTAGGGTTTTAGAAACCCTAGGCGCCGCAAATGGGAGGCTTCAGAAGTTAAATACTGAATGCGTCGGTTCGTCTTGCGCCATCAGCACCGTGATTCCAGGCCGTGATTCCAGGCTTCGAATCATGCCGTGGTCTATGCCCGAGTCAACGACGATGATCATTGTTGCTAAATCTTCTTGGTACCTGCAAAAGAAGGAAAGAACCACAAAGCAGCAAGCAAAACAAATATGGAAAGATATAAAAAGATTTCTTTCCTAGTTTATGTAATAGCAGCAGTGGCTATAAAAGCCCGAATCAAACAATGTAAAAAAGACCTGATTTTTACGGAATAGAAAACATACTTACACATATTCATTCAGAAGGGTCACAAGCAGTTTTAAGGTGATACATATACTTCATGTTTTACTTTTTTTTAAAATACTGAGCATCGTTAGCAAATCGATTGAGATATTAAAACAAAAGAGTTACCTGTATTTTCGCCCAGAAAGGACGAGGGTTTTTGCCCTCCGATCACCGTGCACGGAGGCCCTAGCGGTGGCGCGTGGGTGCATAACGATTGAGAACAGGGGCCCAATAAGGCTCTAAGGCCGACCCCAAATCCTCACACAGAGGATTTCTCTGAGTTTTTTTTTAAAACCAGACTTCAAAATGATTTTTTGGTCGAAAGTTGGCTTATATAGCCCAAGAGAAACATCACCATTTTAGCTTAATCTGATAAGCTTAAAACGAAGACGTTTTAGGGCCCCAGGATCCGCGCGTTGACCCGAATACTCGGGGAGGATCCGCGTGTTTTCGAGGATTGGGTTAATTATCCAATTGATCCTTTCATTTTTTTTGTTGTTTAAAATTTTGTTTTATTTTATTTATAATTTGGCCCCAATATGTTGCTTCAGTTTTAATTTAGGCCTTACAGTAATTGCATAAGGTCCTAGATTAAAACGATGCCGTTTAGGGACAAGGGAAAATTTCCCGATGAGTCCCTAGGGTTTCAATGGCTGTTTTAATTAGGTCTGATTTCAGTTATTCTCTTTTTAAATTAGTCTCTGACTTTTTTATTTGCGTTCAATTTAGCCCCCTTTTATCTCTTTTAATCTATTTATAACTTATTTATTTTAAAACTACATACATATACTATTATATTTCAATGTGAATATATGTATTATATTTTATATTATTTACTTACATTTTATTGTATTACTTAATACCTTCTTATTATCATATTAATATATATATTTTAACATATATCATTGCTTATTATTTATTATAGTATATTTTTATCACATAATGTTTATATATCTTTACACTATTGTATTAACCTTACATTATTTCATATTATTATTATTTATTTTTAAATTATTATTTTTTACATTATTATTTATATTGTATACATATATTACCTTCATATTATATAATTATTTTATATTATGTCATTTTTATACTATTATATTTTTATCTATATATTATTACTATTAAAGATTTTAACATACATTATATACTTATTTTTACTTATATGTTAATGATTACTTTACTTATATTACGCATTTTGAATATATTATAATAATAATATGTATATTTCGTCATTAATTACTTATTTTATATTATTCTAAACTTATATTTATATAGATATTATATAATTATTTTATTACAAATATAAATTCTTTTATATGTTTGGTGTTTTATACATTATCTTTCTAAACCAATATTTTTTAATTATTATTCTTTTATAAATTTTTGTCATTATATATTGTATATCAAATACTATTTTAAAATCATTATTAAATATCATATTTTATTTGTATTATGTATATATTGTTAGTGATTGCCCACTTTATTTTATATTTATATATTAATCTTTTTATATGTTATTATATAAGTCATTAGGTGTTGAATGTTATTATATAATGTTATATTTTATGAACATGTTTATTGATATTATATTTCTTTTAATTGTGTATCATGCATCATTCCCTAATTATTACTATGTATGTTTGTATGATTTGCTTATCCATCTTCAATATAAGCTAAGTGTATCTTCGTATATATGATGTTATGTAATTTTAAACATGTATGTATCTAGTATATGATATTTGTATTATTGCCATGGTATCATTTAAATGCATGATTTATTCACTTATCGTTGCAATATTCTATTCTATAACGATAATGTTATTCTTCATTCATTAATTAAAAACAAAATTCCAAAGTTTTCAAAAAATATAAAGGCAATTTTTGGTGTTGGGGAATTTCGGAAAAGTAGTGCCCTAACTTATTGGGTTGCGACTTTTCTCGTTGAGTTCGAATAATCAAGTACCCTTCTAAGTTTTCAAAGGTTTTCTAAATGCGAGCAACTGTTTTGGAATTTCAAAGCAATATGTCCTAACTTATTGGAGATGGTATTTTGTTGTTTCGAGATAGGGATTTTCAAAAAGGCTAACTTAGTGTCCATACTTTGATACGAGTGAGCCCCAATTTTCAAAATCAAAATATTTTAAAGAGGATTACATCTTAAAATCTTTGAATTTTCGACATTAAAGACACTTGATAATTAATTAGGTACCAATGTTTTGGGCGTTACGAGGGTGCTAACCCTTCCTCGTACGTAATCGGCTCCCGAACCCATTTTTTTATTTCGTAGGCCAAAGTTAATGATTTTAAAACAAAATGTTTTAAAGGTGATCCAATCACACCTAAAAAGATTGGTGGCGACTCCTATTTTCGTTTTTAAAGTCGATTTCCATTTTCTAAAACTCGATTTAAAAAAATGGTCTCGACAGCTTGGCGACTCCACTGGGGACTAATAAGAGAGTCAAGCCGTATAATTGATTACCTTTTGTCTTAATGTCGAAAAGTTGAAAAGGTTTAAAATTCAATCCTCTTTGCATTACATGAGTTTGTATTATTGCATATGTTATATATTCTGATACTCATTGCATTTGCATGACCGTTGTGGTCACACCCTTAAGTGAGAGTGAGAAACTATGCCTTCGTGAGGTTTTCGTCCCCGTGCAGGATAGTGGATCACTTTCGGGATACATCCGTACCTATGGTTTCGTGAGATTTTCATTTCCGTGTAGCCATAGGGAAATGTATTCCCCTAAATTGAACTCGATTCAAATGAGCCTATAATGGGTGAGAATCGAGGAATCTGCTGGTTCAGGTACCTCAACTTTAGAACTAAAACCTCATATCGAAAAACCGTAAGAGCCCAACTTAGTTAGGTTATAACTTTAGATATTACCCTTATAAGTTATCGTTGAGATTTATTGATATCATGTGATACTGACTATTTCTTTTCTTTTGTTTGCATGTCATTTTGCATTTACAAAGGTATCGATTCACGGTCAGTTTCTAAGTTAGGAAGTTTTATTATGGAGAACGGACTTCTTGATAGAGTGCAGGGCTACGACAACGTCCATAGATGGTCTGAGCAAACTCAACTAGAAAAGGGAGATAGTATAGCTGTGGGATACGTGTCGGAGCTGCCAGATTACACTCGTATTAGTGTCAAGCAGAATAATCTCCAAGAGCTTAAGGTAATTTGGGATCAGTGGGGCAAAAAGACCAAGTAGTTATTCTACGATAATTACGAAGACTTACCTTATTTGCTTGATTTTCAGGTAGACGAGCACTTATTCCGAGCCCTTGCTCAGTTTTGGAACCCGACGTACAACTATTTCACTTTTGGGGAAATAGACTTAGTACCCTCATGAGAGAGGTACACCGCCTTACCGTTGTCCTGTGTTTTGAGAATGATAGGATCTATTCTCGATCTGCTTGTGTCCCTACCTTTTGGAAGAAATTGATGACTATTACAGGGATGAGAGAGCAGTGGATCGTGGCCAGAATTAAAAAGAAGGGTGAGTGCAAATGCATTTCGTGGGATGCTTTGAAAGGTCTAATTCTAACACACCCTGATGAGATGAAGAAGGTAGATGTTTTCACTTTAAGTATGTATGGACTGATGATTTTTCCTAGGGCTTTGGGATATGTGGACGAGGCAACCACGGATCTTTTTCATCGACTCAGTAAAAGGGTCACTTCCGTCCCTGTGATTTTGGCGGAGACGTTCAGGTCCTTAGGCGCATGTAAGAGGATTGGTGCAGGCAGGTTTGTTGGTTGTGCTCAGTTACTTTTAGCTTGGTTCTACAGTCATTTCCGATTGATACTTAAGGTGGTTTTTCGGGTTTTCTTCGAGGATTATTCACCGTTGGAGGACATAGTAGCTTCAACTAGGAGAGTTGATGTTCTAGAAGAGAATTGGATAGCGCTACTTCAGAACCATCAGTGAAAAGATGTTGAGTGGAGGGCTCTGTGGATAATTCCTGGTGAGATTCTTTACCGATGCGGCAGTTTTGATTGGGTCCCTCTGTTGGGAATTTGGGGTACCATTGGTTATGCCCCTTTGATCGTGCTAAGGCAGCATGGGTTGAGACAGTTCGTGCCAGCGACTCATGGGTTGGCTCAAAGTGAATTTGTATACAGAGGAGCCGATTACAAGAGGAAGGTTAGCGAAATTTCTAGTGCTTGGAAAAAGACTTGTTGGTTGAAAGAAGTAGCTATTGGCCCTGCTACGACATCAGAATACACGGAATGGAGAGGCAGAAGGTTTAATGATAACATCCCTAAGCCAAGCGTAGAAGGAGCTCGACCGATAGAGGAATATTTGCAAGTAATGCCCTCAGAGTTAGAAATTATGAAGCAAGAGTTCGAGAGAAAGAACTTGGAGTTCGAGAAGAGGGTAGCAAAGCTCGAAGAAGAAAAGATGTACTTGAGCTTGGACATCGACGTTCAAAAGATGGAGGTCGAGAAAGAGAGGAAAGAAAAGAGAAAGATTAAAGAAGATCGAGATGATCTAAAGTATCATTACAAAAAGGCACAGTTATCCTTGAGGAGAGCTTCAGATCAGTTGCAAGAGATGCAGGTGCAGAATTTGGCATTAGAGGAAGAGAATAAAGGGTTGAAGACTAAGGTAACTGAGCTTGGAAGATCCCTATGTTGGCACCAAAACCATAATTCCACGGTCGAGTTAAAGTAGCTAAAAGGTAAGGTTGAGGATTTGGAAGTGGCATTGCATAACGGTGAACTTCGGGTTGGGCAGCTAGAGGCGCAAGAAGATTATCTAAAAGCAGAGCTTCATCAGTCTAGAGGACAGGTCAGAGAAAGGGATCACGTTATTGGTAAAGCTGTAGCCCAGATTCGAGAGATTGCTGAATATGTGCAAGACTTGGTAATTCGAGCTGATGTATTGAGTCTGATGTATTCATTGTCGTCGGATATAGGATGAGAGTTAGCCCTTTTATTAGATAGAGTTAAAACTTTGGGCCTTAGGGCGAAAGCCTATTTGTAATCTTCTTATATGTAAAGATATTCTTTTTCTAAATAAAATTTTCTAAATGAAGTTGAACAAGAATCGATATCCTTTTTGCATTCATGCATTTGCATCTCATAGCATTTCATCGCATTGTTTGCATTCAAAGTTATAGAAAGACCCTAATTAGTTAAAGTTTACTTCAAAAGGTAGAAAAGAAAATCTGGAAGTCACACATCCTTACGGCACTCGCACTAAAAATAAGGGTATTGATCAAAGGTTCGAGCAATTACAAAAGGATATGCAAGACCAAATGCAAGAGCAGTTAGCCAAAATGCGGAATGAAGTGAGGGAGCAAATGCTAGAGGCTCAGAGGAATATGATGGCTGAAATGGCTCAGCTGGTGAAAGCCACTAATAAGGGAAAAGCTCCTATGGCAATCACTGAAGAGGACAATGAAGGTCCTCCTCCGGGCTTTACTCCGCCCCATGTGCCACTGCAAACCGAGGCACCTCCTAAAAGGCCATCTGTCATGTTTGGCCTTAACATGGGCCAGTTGATGATAGAATCCCCGAGAATTGCCCATCGGGGTTGGGAAATAATTTGGGTGATAGCTCGATCAACCCTACCACTCCTGATCTGGATTTGATGGAGAAGGAAAGAATGGTAACCGAATCCGCGAAACAATTAGAGGATCGTTGCAAGTGGTTGGAGGAGAAGTTTAGGGTTTTGGAAGGCGCTGATAATCATCATGGGATTGATGCCAAAGACTTAAGTTTGGTCCCAGCTTTGGTGCTTCCTCATAAATTTAAGATGCCAGAGTTTGAAAAGTACAACGGGGTTACTTGCCCAGAGGCACACATAACAATGTTTTGTAGGAGAATGACTGGATATGTGAACAATGATCAGTTATTGATCCATTATTTTCAAGACAGTTTAGTAGGAGCAGCGGCTAGATGGTACAATCAGTTGAGCTGTGCAAGAATCAGTTCGTGGAGAGATCTGGCACAGGCCTTCATGCAACAGTACAACCATGTGACTGATATGACGCCAGATAGGATCACACTTCAAAACATGGAGAAAAAGCCTAATAAAAGTTTTAGGCAATATGCACAACGATGGAGGGAGCTGGCAATGCAAGTACAACCACCATTGTTGGAAAAGGAGACCACCATGTTATTTATCAACACTTTGAAGGCGGCTTTCATCACTCATATGATTGGAAGTACCACGAAAAGTTTCATGGATATAGTTATGACAGGTGAGATGATTGAGAATGCCGTGAGGGGCGGTAAAACCGAGGGGGAAGTGGCTAAAAGATCGGCTCCAAGTAGAAAGGACAATGAGGTGAATAGCCTCAACTCGAGAGCAGTCACAATTGGTCAACCCAAAGCAGAGCAACAAAGTACTTAAAGACAAGAATCGGGTACAAGATAGAATTCAAAGAAGATACAATTCACGCCTATCCCTGTGACGTATCGTGAGCTTTATCAAAGCTTATACGATGCACATGCCATTGCTCCATTTCACTTGAAACCACTGCAGCCACCGTTCCCCAAATGGTATGATGCAAATGCTAAATGCGAAAATCACGCGGGAACACCGGGGCATTCAATAGAAAACTGCATCAGATTCAAGAAGGTCGTGGAGAGGCTTATCAAGATGGGGGTTGTGAAATTCGACAGTACCCCTAATATCAAAAATTCGCTACCAGATCATGGCAATCAAGGAGTGAATGCCATCGATGAAACAAGGTAAGGAAAAAACAAGGAAAATGTTGCTGAGGTGAATACACCCATGAAAGTAATATGGGAGGAGATGGCAAAGAGAGGTATGTTGATCTCTGGAAAAGGAAGAAGAGGAATAGAGAATTATTGCAAATTCCATGGAAAGATGGGTCGTATGATCCAAAATTGTGAGAAGTTCAAGGCCATGGTGCAAGGCCTTGTTAACAAAGAGCTACAGATTTTTTAGGGTAATTCTGGTGAAAAACAAATATGTGTACTGGGAAATAAACGACAAGAAACCTATCGGCCGAGAATTATTATTTTCTTACCGGGGAATAATGAAGTGGGGGCGCAAACTGGGCCCAGGGTTGTCATCCATAAACCCAATCCTTTCTCTTACAAGGATGATAAGAGGGTGCCATGGAGTTATGATTGCAGTGTAACAATACATGAGGGGGAGAGTATAGCTACTGCATCTAGAGGTGGGCAAAATGAAGGTTCCCATACGCGGAGTGGGAAACGTTATGATACAGGGGGCGTCAGAGTGGAGCTCACAAAGACAAAAGGCGTCGAGGTTGAGAAGGAGAAAGAGACTGAAATACCCATCAATGAGCCAGTGAAGAAGGAGGAGGCTAAGGAGTTCTTAAAGTTCCTTAAGCATAGCGAGTATAGTGTGGTCGAGCAATTACGTAAGCAGCCAGCGCGTATATCAGTATTAGCCCTACTACTGAGTTCTGAGGTGCATCGAGATGCATTATTGAAGGTGTTTAACGAAACATATGTCACCCACGACATATCCGTTAACAAATTGGACCGGTTGGTAAATAACATTAGTGCTGACAATTTCATCTATTTCAATGATGATGAAATTCCACCTGGGGGCATAGGGTCAACAAAAGCCTTGCACATCACTACTTGGTGCAAAGGATACATGCTGCCAAGTGTACTCGTTGATAATGGGTCTGCTTTGAACGTCCTGCCACTATCCACCTTGAACAGATTACCCATTGAAAGTTCGCATATAAAGACGTGCCATAATGTGGTAAGAGCCTTTGATGGAACTGAAAGGAAAGTGATGGGACGAATTGAAATCCCTTTGGAAATTGGGCCAAATACATATGAAGTTGATTTCTTGGTGATGGATATTAAGCCTTCCTATAATTGCTTATTGGGGAGGCCGTGGATACACTCGGCAGGAGTGGTGCCTTCCTCATTGCACCAAAAATTGAAGTTAGTGACAGATGGACGGTTAATAACCATCAATGCGGAGGAGGACATTATAGCAACAGTCACTAGCAAGGCCCTTTATGTCGAGGCAAATGAAGAGGCTATTGAGTGTTCTTTTCGCTCCTTAGAAATCATCAATGCAACCTTCATTTTAGAGGGAAGTGAGGTTCCGGTACCCAAAATGTCTAGAGTCACAAGGATGGCCTTGCAAGTGATGATGGGAAAAGGGGCATTGCCAGGAAAGGGACTAGGACGACAGTTGCAAGGAGGGATTCAAATCCCAAAATTGTTTGAGAAGAAAGATCGCTTTGGTTTGGGCTTCAAGCCAGACCATAAGCACAAGAGGCAAGAGATTGAGAAGCGCCAAGCGAGAAGAAGGGCGCGTTTGAACGGAAGAAAAGTGGAGTGGGAACCGATGATATTCCCACCTATATTTAAATCCTTTAAGTCAGGAGGATTACTGGTAGAAAAGAGTCATCAAATTAATGTTGTACACGATGAGGGATTAGAGCAAGAAAGCCTCGAGGGCATTCGCCCTTACGAACTAGGGAGCTCTCTGAACAATTGGACTGCGGAGGACCTTCCTGTAGTCTTTAGGAATTTTTCAGAGTAATTCTCGAAACATGTCTGTTACTCTAGGGCCTAGGAGTAGTAAGATTACATTTGTGAAATAGGCTTATGTTCATCTATTATTATTTAAATAAAACATAACTTTTATCAATTTAAACGAGTATTGTTTCACTTTTATCGACCAATATTCCTTTAAATTTCGGCAATTCCTATTCTTCTATTCATAGCATATAAACAATCATTCTGAGATTCATTCATTCTTTGTATATTCTTTCATACCACCACAAGTCCCTAGATATCAATGATATGAGCGCTGATACTGCAGCTCCTAATTTCTCTGGCGAGTAAGACATGTGTTTAGAGGAACCTCAGGATTTTGAAGATGTTCAAGATTGTGACGTATCTCTCGATCTGTTAAGAATGGTAAAGCAAGAGGAGAGACAAATCATGCCACATGAGAAAGAGGCAATAGAAAATATAGCCCTAGAGGAAGGGAAGGAGTTGAAAATTGGAACACTGATTACCGATGACACAAGGCATGGTCTGGTTGAGTTGCTTCGAGAGTTCAAGGATATCTTCGCCTGGTCATATCAGGATATGCCCAGATTGAGTACCGACATTGTAGTACATCGTCTTCCGATAAGATAGGATAGTAAGCCAGTCCAACAGAAGTTGCGAAGAATGAGGCCAGATGTCGTTCTGAGAATAAAGGATGAAGTTAAGAAGCAGTTCGGTGCAGGATTCTTGCAAGAAGTGAAGTACTCCGAATGGGTAGCTAACATTGTGCCTGTTCCTAAGAAGGATGGGAAGGTACGAATCTGTGTTGATTACAGAGATTTAAACAAAGCTAGCCCAAAGGATAATTTTCCCTTACCGCACATTGGCACTTTAGTAGACAATATAGGGGGTATTCATTGTTCTCCTTTGTGGATGGTTTCTCAGGATACAACCAGATAAAGATGCATCTAGAGGACATGAATAAAACCACCTTCATAACCTTGTGGGGCACCTTTTGCTACAAAGTAATGCCGTTTGGACTACAACGCAGGGGCAACATACCAACGGGCCATGGTGAACTTGTTCCACGACATGATGCATAAGGATATTGAGGTATATGTTGATGATATGATTGCCAAGTCGCGTATAGAAAAAGAGCACATTGAGGTTTTGAGAAGATTGTTCTTGAGGTTCAGAAAATTTCAGCTGAAACTCAATCCAGCAAAGTGTACCTTTGGAGCCAGATCAGGAAAATTATTAGGTTTCGTAGTCAGTGAAAAAAGAATTGAAGTCGACTCAGACATGGTCAGAGCCATACGAGATTACCTCCGCCACGTACTCAAAAGGAAGTTTGAGGATTCCTAGGAAGATTGAATTACATTGCTCGGTTTATTTCACAACTGACCGAGAAATGCGATCCTATCTTTCGTCTCCTCAGAAAGCACAATCAAGGTACCTGGGATGAGGAGTGCCAGAATGCTTTTGAAAAGGTCAAGCAGTATTTGTTGAATGCTCCAGTATTATCTCCACCAAGCCCAAATAAACCGTTGATACTATACTTGTCGGTATTCAGTAATTCTATGGGATGTGTGCTTGGCCAACATGACGAGTCAGGAAAAAAGGAGAAAGCAATTTATTATCTCAGTAAGAAATTCATTGACTGTAAGATGGGATATACACCAATTGAAAAGTTGTGTTGTGCGCTGATCTGGACAACTCGAAGATTAAGACAGTACATGCTATACCATACCACTTGGCTCATCTCATAGCTTGATCCATTGAAATATATGATGGAGTCAACGACTCTAAATCGAAGAATGGCGAGATGGCAAATTTTACTTTCAGAGTTTGATATAGTCTACATTAGTCAGAAGGCTATAAAAGAAAGTGCGGTAGCCGACTTCTTGGCCAGCAGGGCTCTAGAAGATTACGAGCCATTGAACTTTGATTTTCCAAATGAGGAGTTAATGTGCATAACAATGATCGAGGATTCTTCTTGGAAGCCAAATTTTGATGGGGCTTCTAATGCAATCGGAAATAGAATTGGGGCAGTCTTGGTATCCCCAAATGGCGATCATTACCCGTTCACGTGCAAGTTGGACTTTGATTGCACGAACAATATGACTGAGTATAAAGCATGCATCATGGGACTTCAAGCAGCTATAGAGCGAGGTATAAAAAACCTTAAAAGTATATGGAGATCCTACTTTGGTAATTTATCAGCTTAGAAGTGAATGGGAGACAAGGGACCCTAAATTGATCAATTATCGAAAGGTAGTTTTGAGGTTACTTGAGGATTTTGATGACATCACCTTCAATTATCTCCCACGAGACGAAAATCAGATGGCAGATGGCCTCAATGATCAAGGCGAATAAAGAAGAAGAAATGAAGCCAATTCAAATGAGTGTCTACGAGGCTCCAGCTCATTGTTGTAATATTAAGGAAGGAAATGACAATAACCCTTGGTATCAAGATATATTGCGATATGTGAGAGATCGTAAATACCCTGAACAGGCCAGTAAAAATGACAATCGAACTTTGAGGAGATTAGCTTGCGACTATGTTTTAGATGGAGATATCTTATACAAGAGACGGAAAGACCAAGTACTTTTGATATGTATCGACGCTGAGGAAGCTAAGCTAATTTTAGAAGAAGTTCATGAAGATGTATGTGGGACGCATACAAATGGGTTCACGATGGCAAGGCAAATCATGAGGTTTGGCTATTATTGGTCCACTATGGAAGGGGATTGTATCAACTACACCAAGAAATGCCATAAGTGCCAGATTTATGGGGATAGAATTCATGCACCACCTTCACCTTTACATGTTATGACTTCTCCATGGTCCTTTTCCATGTGGGGCATGGATGTCATTGGACCAATATCATCGAAAGCTTTGAATGGACATCAGTTTATCTTCGTGGTAATTGACTACTTTACAAAATGGGTAGAGGCTGCTCTTATGCGAATGTTACTAAGTCAGCTGTGAGTCGATTCTTGAAGAAGGAGATCATTTGTCGGTATGGAATGCCTGAGAAGATCATATCTGACAATGCATTGAACTTGAACAACAAGACGATAGCAGAGGTTTGTGACTAGTTCAAGATCAAACATCACAATTCTTCTCCCTATCGTCCAAAAATGAATGGGGCAGTAGAAGCTGCCGATAAGAATATTAAGAAAATAGTGGGGAAGATGACTGAGACCTATAGAGATTGGCATGAGAAGTTGCCATTTGCACTCCTAGCCTATCAAACATCTGTCAGAACCTCTACTAGGGCAACTCCATTCTCGCTAGTTTATGGGATGGAAGCAGTGTTACCTATTGAAGTAGAAATACCTTCTCTTCGAATTTTGACGGAGGTAAAGTTAAATGAAGCTGAGTGGGTTCAATCCTGGTATGACCAGTTGAACTTGATTGAGGAAAAGAGGCTAATAGCCATTCGACATGGTTAGATGTATCAGAAATGAATGATGCGAGCTTATGACAAGAAAGTTCAACCAAGAGAGTTCCACGAGGAAGACCTTGTACTGAAAAAGATCCTTCCTATTCAAAAAGACTTTAGAGGGAAATGGATGCCGAATTGGGAGGGGTCGTATGTCGTGAAGAAAGCTTTCTCTGGATGTGCATTGATCTTAACGAAAATGGATGGGAAAAGTTTACCCAACCCAGTGAGCTCAGACTCAGTAAAAAAATACTTTGTCTAAAGGAGAAGAGAATCCAGGGTGAAAACCCGCAAAGGACGCCTTGAGATTTAAAAAAAAAAGAAAAAAAAAGAAAAAATGGAGAGGCCAAGGTGAAAACCCACAAAGGGCGCCTTGTGACCAAAGGGGTTTTGAGTTGAAAACCCGAAAGGGCAACTCAAATTTTAAAGCATCCGGTAATCTTGCTCAACAAAGAACAAAGAACGTTGCGTACTGGGGCATCGTTAGAGTACTTTGGATCCTTTAAACACATGTTGAACTCAAGAAAAGACTTCATGGAGTTGGTATATAGACACTTAAGCGGCGATATTTAGGGCATCTAACTTCTATTTTGTTTGCTATCATTAGATTCTATTTCTTCTTAAAGATAGGCTTTCAAATTAATATCCTTTGTATCTTTTCGATAATTCATTCTAATCCAATAAAGTTTATTCATCTTCCATATTTCTTTAGGTATGTTGCATTGAAATAATGATAGATGAACTAAATATGTTCACAAGTGAAGTTTTGCGCATTACTCTGGAATTTCTAGATAATACAAGAAACTAAAACAGGACAATTGTTCGAGAAATTCACGTAAGTAAAGGATGAAGGAACTCGAGGAATTTCTTTATTCAGTCTAAAGGGATAAATGGACAAAACCAACGATTCAATTCTAAGGAAAGATTATCCCACAGGTATCCTTAGTGGATCGTAGCATTTTAAGAATGGTACAGGCCTACAGGCTGAGCAGGAATAATATTTTGAGAGAAGTGAGGATGAATGAAGGAATGACTAGTGACGTCTAGGATAAAGGTTGTATTCATAACATTTTGCATCGTAACATGTTTAATTAGGAACATTTGACTCACTTTGATCAAAGCATCCTAATCATCAGGCATAAACGCATATACATTCTACAGGTTATGTAGATCAAAAACGACGTGCCTTAACTCCCTAAGTAGTAGGGTAACAGGCCACAACATAGTAGCTCTGGCATTCAGATGTTTATACTGAAGCAAATCCAAGATGATTTGGGCATCCTTGTGTTTACAAGGAACAAATCAAATACATAGCTGATTTGACCTTCGCGTGCTTACGTTAAATCAAATCTAAGATGATTTGGCATCTCTGTATTGGCAGAGAGCAAATCGAAGTCTGGCATCTCCACTTCGATGGAGGGTAGACACATAGTAGATCTGGCCTTCAGAAAATTAGACTGAAGCAAGATCCAAGATGATTTGGCATCCTTGTGTTTACAGGGAGTGAATCGAAGACATAGCTGATTTGGCTTTCACGTGTTTACGTTAAAGCAAATCTAAGATGATTTGGCATCTCTATATTGGCAGAGAGCAAATCGAAGCCTGGCATCTCCACTTCAATAGGGAGCAGATACATAGCAGATCTCACCTTCAGATAGATAGACTGAAGCAAGATCCAAGATGATTTGGCATCCTTATGTTTACAGGGAGCGAATCGAAGACATAGCTGATTTAGCTTTCACGTGTTTACGTTAAAGCAAATCTAAGATAATTTGGCATCTCTGTATTGGCAGAGAGCAAATCGAAGTTTGGCATCTCCACTTCAATGGGGAGTAGATACATAGCATATCTCACCTTCATATGAGTATACTGAAGCAGATCCAACACGATTTAGCATCCTTGTGCTTACAAGGAGCAAATCGAAGACACAGCTGATTTGGCTTTCACGTGTTTTCAATCTAAGATGATTTGGCATCTCTGTATTGGCGGAGAGCAGATCGAAGATACCAGATTTGGCATCTCTGTATTGGCAGGGAGCAAATCGAAGACACAGCTGCTTTGGCTTTTATGTGTTTATATTGAAGCAAATCTAAGATGATTTGGCATCTCCGGGTTTGACGAAGAGCAGATCGATAATGGCAGATTTGGCGTCTCCGTAATGTCAGAGAGCAGATCCAAAGATAGCAGAGATCGCCTTCCTGGGTTATAGTAAAGCAGATTGAAGCCGTCAAGAGGCCATTTAAAGAAGATCAAGGATCAAGAAATCGAGACTCGGTGAGCCCGGGCAAAATAGGTCATTTTATAGTCTTTGCTCCATTATCATTACACGATAATGAGCAAAGAGGGGCAGCTGTAGAACCTATTTTTTGCCCTGGCCCATAATTAAAACCAAAAATAAAATAAACAAAATAAATGTTTATTTTATTATAGTCCATTTACAGGCCCAACCACATTAGCCCAAAGCCTAACAGACCAGTCCTACCCCTGACACACCAAACTAATCCAGTAACCCGTTACACCCATGACCCAGTTAAACTACCCAAGACCCGTTTATATTCAGACCTAAAAAAACAAACGAGGCCCAAGTGGCCCAAATTGTTAACAGATAACAAGAGAGACCTAGGGTTTCAGAAACCCTAGGCGCCGCAAATGGGAGGCTCTAGAAGTTAAACACTGAATGCATCGGTTCGTCTTGCGCCATCAGCACCATGATTCCAGGCCGTGATTCCAGGCTTCGAATCATGCCGTGGTCTATGCTCGAGTCAACGACGATGATCATTGTTACTAAATCTTCTTGATACCTGCAAAAGAAAGAAAGAACCACAGTAGCAAGCAAAACAAATATGGAAAGATATAAAAAGATTTCTTTCCTAGTTTATGTAATAGCAGCAGTGGCTATAAAAGCCCGAATCAAACAATGTAAAAAGGACCTGATTTTTACGGAATAGAAAACATACTTACACATATTCATTCAGAAAGGTTACAAGCAGTTTTAAGGTGATACATATACTTCATGTTTTACTTTTTTTTTTAAAATACTGAGCATCGTTAGCAAATCGATTACTGAGATATTAAAACAGAAGAGCTACCTGTATTTTCGCCCAAAAAGGGCGAGGGTTTTTGCCTTCCGATCACTGTGCGCGGAGGCCCTCGCGATGGCGCTTGGGCGCATAACAATTGAGAACAGGGGCCCAATGAGGCTCTAAGGCCGACCCTAAATCCTCACACAGAGGATTTCTCTGAGTTTTTTTTTTTTAAAACCAGACTTCAAAATGATTTTTTGGTCGAAAGTTGGCTGCTATAGCCCAAGAGAAACGACACCGTTTTAGCTTAATCTGATAAGCTTAAAACGACGACGTTTTAGGGCCCCAGGATCCGCGCGTTGACCCAAATACCCGTGGAGGACCCGCGTGTTTTTGAGGATTGGGTTAATTATCCAATTGATCCTTTCATTTTTTTTTGTTCAAAATTTTGTTTTATTTTATTTATAATTTGGCCCCAATATGTTGCTTCAGTTTTAATTTAGTCCTTACAGTAATTGCATAAGGTCCTAGATTAAAACGATGCCGTTAAGGGACAAGGGAAAATTTCCCGATGAGTCCCTAGGGTTTCAATGGCTGTTTTAATTAGGTCTGATTTCAGTTATTCTCTTTTTAAATTAGTCTCTGACTTTTTTATTTGCGTTCAATTTAGCCCCTTTTTATCTCTTTTAATCTATTTATAACTTATTTATTTTAAAACTACATACATATACTATTATATTTCAATGTGAATATATGTATTATATTCTATATATTATTTACTTACATTTTATTGTATTACTTAATACCTTCTTATTATCATATTAATATATATATTTTAACATATATCATTGCTTATTATTTATTATAGTATATTTTTATCACATAATGTTTATATATCTTTACACTATTGTATTAACCTTACATTATTTCATATTATTATTATTATTTATTTTTAAATTATTATTATTTTACATTATTATTTATATTTTTACTTGTATTATATTAATTATTTATATTGTATACATATATTACCTTCATATTATATAATTATTTTATATTATGTCATTTTTATACTATTATATTTTTATCTATATATTATTACTATTAAATATTTTAACATACATTATATACTTATTTTTACTTATATGTTAATGATTACTTTACTTATATTACGCATTTTGAAGATATTATAATAATATGTATATTTTCGTCATTAATTACTTATTTTATATTATTCTAAACTAATATTTATATAGATATTATATAATTATTTTATTACAAATATAAATTCTTTTATATGTTTGGTGTTTTATACATTATCTTTCTAAACCAATATTTTTTTTAATTATTATTCTTTTATAAATTTTTGTCATTATATATTGTATATCAAATACTATTTTAAAATCATTATTAAATATCATATTTTATTTGTATTATGTATATATTGTTAGTGATTGCCCACTTTATTTTATATTTATATATATTAATCTTTTTATATGTTATTATATAAGTCATTAGGTGTTGAATGTTATTATATAATGTTATATTTTATGAACATGTTTATTGATATTATATTTCTTTTAATTGTGTATCATGCATCATTCCCTAATTATTATTATGTATGTTTGTATGATTTGCTTATCCATCTTCAATATAAGCTAAGTGTATCTTCGTATATATGATGTTATGTAATTTTAAACATGTATGTATCTAGTATATGATATTTGTATTATTGCCATGGTATCATTTAAATGCATGATTTATTCACTTATCGTTGCAATATTCTATTCTATAACGATAATGTGATTCTTTATGCATTAATTAAAAACAAAATTCCAAAGTTTTCAAAAAATATAAAGGCAATGTTTGGTGTTTGGGAATTTCGAAAAAGTAGTGCCCTAACTTATTGGGTTGTAACTTTTCTAATTGAGTTCGAATAATCAAGTACCCTTCTAAGTTTTCAAAGGTTTTCTAAATGTGAGCAACTGTCTTGGAATTTCAAAGCAATATGTCCTAACTTATTGGACATGGCATTTTGTTGTTTCGAGATAGGGATTTTCAAAAAGGCTAACTTAGTGTCCATACTTTGATACGAGTGAGCCCCAATTTTCAAAATCAAAATATTTTAAAGAGGATTACATCTTAAAATCTTTGAATTTCCGACATTAAAGACACTTGATAATTAATTAGGTACCAATGTTTTGGGCGTTACGAGGGTGCTAACCCTTCCTCGTATGTAATCGGCTCCCGAACCCATTTTTTTATTTCGTAGGCCAAAGTTAATAATTTTAAAACAAAATTTTTTAAAGGTGATC
This sequence comes from Gossypium longicalyx, assembly GCA_025698465.1. Taxonomy (NCBI): domain Eukaryota; kingdom Viridiplantae; phylum Streptophyta; class Magnoliopsida; order Malvales; family Malvaceae; genus Gossypium; species Gossypium longicalyx. The sequence goes on from CM046995.1 coordinate 54,821,585, forward strand.
CAATCACACCTAAAAAGATTGGTGGCGACTCCTATTTTCGTTTTTAAAGTCGATTCCCATTTTCCAAAACTCGATTTAAAAAAATGGTCTCGACAGCTTGGCGACTCCACTGGGACTAATAAGAGAGTCAAGCCGTATAATTGATTACCTTTTGCCTTAATGTCGAAAATTTGAAAAATTTAAAAATTCAATCCTCTTTACATTACATGAGTTTGTATTATTGCATATGTTATATATTCTGATACGCATTGCATTTGCATGACCGTTGTGGTCACACTCTTAAGTGAGAGTGAGAAACTACGCCTTCGTAAGGTTTTCGCCTCCGTGCAGGATAGTGGATCACTTTCGGGATACATCCGTACCTATGGTTTCGTGAGATTTTCATCTCCGTGTAGCCATAGGGAAACGTATTCCCCTGAACTGAACTCGATTCAAATGAGCTTATAATGGGTGAGAATCGAGGAATCTGCTGGTTCAGGTACCTCAACTTTAGAACTAAAACCTCATATCAAAAAAATCGTAAGAGCCCAACTTAGTTAGGTTATAACTTTAGATATTACCCTTATAAGTTATCGTTGAGATTTATTGATATCATGCGATATTGACTATTTCTTTTCTATTGTTTGCATGTCATTTTTCATTTACAAAGGCATTGATTCACGGTCAGTTTCTAAGTTAGGAAGTTTTACTATGGAGAACAGACTTCTTGATAGAGTGGAGGGCTATGCCAACGTCCATAGATGGTCTGAGCAAACTCAACTAGAAATGGAAGATAGTATAGCTGTGGGATATGTGTCGGAGCTGCCAGATTACACCCGTACTAGTGTCACACAGAATAATCTCCAAGAGCTTAAGGAAATTTGGGATCAGTGGGGCAAAAAGACCAAGCAGTTATTCTACGATAATTACGGAGACTTACCTTATTTGCTTGATGTTCAGGTAGGCGAGCACTTATTCCGAGCCCTTGCTCAGTTTTGGAACCCGGCGTACAACTGTTTCACTTTTGGAGAAGTAGACTTAGTACCTACTGTAGAGGAGTACACTGCCTTACTTCGTTGTCCCAGGTTTCAGAATGATAGGATCTATTCTCGAGCTTCTTGTGTTCCTACCTTTTGGAAGAAATTGATGACTATTACGGGGATGAGCGAGCAGTGGATCATGGCCAGAATTAAAGAGAAGGGTGGGTGCAAATGCATTTCGTGGGATGCTTTGAAAGGTCTAATTCTAACACACCCTGATGAGACGAAGAAGGTAGATGTTTTTGCTTTAAGTATGTATGGACTAATGATTTTTCCTAGGGCTTTGGGATATGTAGATGAGGCAACCACAGATCTTTTTCATCGACTCAGTAAAAGGGTCACTTCCGTCCCTGCGATTTTGGCGAAGACGTTCATGTCCTTAGGCGCATGTAAGAGGAGTGGTGCAAGCAGGTTTGTTGGTTGTGCTCAGTTACTTTTAGCTTGGTTCTACAGTCATTTTCGATTGATAGATAAGGTGGTTTGTCAGGTTTTCTTCGAGGATTATTCACCGTTGAAGGACACAGTAGCTTCAACTAGGAGAGTTGATGTTCCAGAAGAGAATTGGATAGCGCTACTTCAGAACCTTCAGTGAAAAGATGTTGAGTGGAGGGCTCCGTGGATAATTCCTAGTGAGATTCTTTACCGATGCGGCAGTTTTGATTGGGTCCCTCCGTTGGAAATTTGGGGTGCCATTGGTTATGCCCCTTTGATCGTGCTAAGGCAGTATGGGTTGAGACAGTTCGTGCCAGCGACTCATGGGTTGGCTCAAAGTGAATTTGTATACAGAGGAGCCGATTACAAGAGGAAGGTTAACGAAATTTCTAGTGCTTAGAAAAGGACTTGTCGGTTGAAAGTAGTAGCTATTGGCCTTGCTACGACATCAGAATACACGGAATGGAGAGGCAGATGGTTTAATGATAACATCCCTAAGCCAAGCATAGAAGGAGCTCAACCGATAGAGGAATATTTGCAAGTAATGCCCTCAGAGTTAGAAATTATGAAGCAAGAGTTTGAGAGAAAGAACTTGGAGTTCGAGAAGAGGGTAGCAAAGCTCGAAGAAGAAAAAATGTACTTGAGCTTGGATGTCGACGTTCAAAAGATGGAGGTCGAGAAAGAGAGGAAAGAGAAGAGGAAGATTGAGGAAGATCGAGATGATCTAAAGGAGCATTAAAAAAAGGCATAGGTATCCTTGAGGAGAGCGAGAGTAGGAGGATCTTCAGATCAGTTGCAGAAAGAGGTCCAAGAGGAGAAGGCTAGAGCCGAGTATTGGGAGAGGAAGTTCCAAGAGATGCAGGTGTAGAATTTGGCATTAGAGGAAGAGAATAAAGGGTTGAAGACTAAGGTAACTGAGCTTGGAAGATCCCTACGTTGGCACCAAAACCATAATTCTACGGTCGAGTTAAAGGAGCTAAAAAGTAAGGTTGAGGATTTGGAAGTGGCATTGCATAACAGTGAACTTCAGGTTGGACAGCTAGAGGCGCAAGAAGATTATCTAAAAGGAGAGATTCATCAGTCTAGAGGACAGGTCAGAGAAAGGGATCACGTTATCGGTAAAGCTGTAGCCCAGATTCGAGAGATTGCTGAATATGTGCAAGACTTGGTAATTCGAACTGATGTATTGAGTCTGATGTATTCATTATCGTCGGATATAGGAAGAGAGTTAGCCCTTTTATTAGATAGAGTTAAAACTTTGGGCCTTAGGGCGAAAGCGTATTTGTAATCTTCTTATATGTAAAGATATTCTTTTTCTAAATAAAATTTTCTAAATGAAGTTGAACAAGAATCGATATCCTTTTTGCATTCATGCATTTGCATCTCATAGCATTTCATCGCATCATTTTCATTATAAGTTATAGAAATACCCTAATTAGTTAAAGTTTACTTCAAAAGGTAGAAATGAAAATCTGGAAGTCACACATCCTTATGGCACTCGCGCTAAAACTAAGGGTATGGATCAAAGGTTGGAGTAATTACAAAAGGATATGCAAGACCAAATGCAAGAGCAGTTGGCCAAAATGCAGAATGAAATGAGGGAGCAAATGCTAGAGGCTCAGAGGAATATGATGGCTGAAATGGCTCAGCTGCTGAAAGCCACTGATAAGGGAAAAGCTCCCATGGCAATCACTGAAGAGGACAATGAAGGTCCTCCTCCGGGCTTTACTCCGCCTCATGTGCCACTGCAAACCGAGGCACCTCCTAGAAGGCCATCTGTCATTGTGAGGCCTCAACATGGGCCAGTTGATGCTGGAATCCCCGTGAAATTCCCATCGGGGTTGGGAAATAATTTGGGTGATAGCTCGATCAACCCTATCACTCCTGATCTAGATTTGATAGAGAAGGAAAGAATGGCAACCAAATCCTCGAAACAATTAGAGGATCGTTGCAAGTGGTTGGAGGAGAAGTTTAGGGTTTTGGAAGGCGCCGACAATCATCGTGGGATTGATGCCAAAGACTTAAGTTTGGTCCCAGATTTGGTGCTTCCTCATAAATTTAAGATGACAGAGTTTGAAAAGTACAACGGGACTACTTGCCCAGAGGCACACATAACAATGTTTTGTAGGAGAATGACTGGATATGTGAACAATGATCAGTTATTGATCCATTGTTTTCAAGACAGTTTAGTAGGAGTAGCGACTAGATGGTACAATCAGTTGAGCCATGCAAGAATTACTTCATGGAGAGATCTGGCACAGGCCTTCATGCAACAGTACAACCATGTGACTGATATAACGCCAGATAGGATCACACTTCAAAACATGGAAAAAAACCTAATGAAAGTTTTAGGCAATATGCACAACGATGGAGGGAGGTGGCAATGCAAGTACAACCACCATTGTTGGAAAAGGAGACCACCATGTTATTTATCAACACTTTGAAGGTGCCATTCATCACTCATATGATTGGAAGTACCACGAAAAGTTTCGCGGATATAGTTATGGCAGGTGAGATGATTGAGAATGCCGTGAGGGGCGATAAAATCGAGGGGGAAGTGGCTAAAAGATCGGCTCCAAGGAGAAAGGACAACAAGGTGAATAGCCTCAACTCGAGAGCAGTCACAATTGGTCAACCCAAAGCAGAGCAACAAAGTACTCAAAGACAAGAATCGGGTACAAGACAGAATTCGGAGAAGATACAATTCACGCCTATCCCTATGACGTATCGTGAGCTTTATCAAAGCTTATACGATGCACATGCCATTGCTCCATTTCACTTGAAACCACTGTAGCCACGTTCCCCAAATGGTATGATGCAAATGCTAAAGGCGAATATCACGCGGGAACACCGGGGCATTCAATTGAAAACTACATCGGATTCAAGAAGGTCGTGGAGAGGCTTACCAAGATGGGGGTTGTGAAATTCGACAGTACCCCTAATACCGAAAATCCATTACCAGATCATGGCAATCAAGGAGTGAATGCCATCGATAAAACAAGGGAAGGAAAAACTAAGGAAAATGTTGCTGAGGTGAAGACACCCATGAAAGTAATATGGAAGGAGATGGCAAAGAGAGGTATGTTGATCTCTGGAAAAGGAAGAAGAGGAATAGAGAATTATCGCAAATTCCATGGAGAGATGGGTCGTATGATCCAAAATTGTGAGAAGTTCAAGGCCTTGGTGCAAGGCCTAATAGTTAACAAAGATCTATAGATTTTTTAGGGTAATTCTGGCGAAAAACAAATATGTGTACTGGGAAATGAATGACAAGAAACCCATCGGCCGAGAATTATTATTTCCTTATCGGGGAATAATGAAGTGGGGGCGCAAATTGGGCCCAGGGTTGTCATCTATAAACCCAATCCTTTCCCTTACAAGGATGACAAAAGGGTGCCATGGAGTTATGATTGTAGTGTAACAATACCTGAGGGGGAGAGTATAGCTAGTGCATCTAGAGGTGGGCAAAATGAAGGTTCCCATACACGGAGTAGAAAACGTTATGATATGGGGGGCGTCAGAATGGAGCTCACAAAGACAAAAGGCGTCGAGGTTGAGAAGGAGAAAGAGACTGAAATACCCATCAATGAGCCAGTAAAGGAGGAGGAGGCTAAGGAGTTCTTAAAGTTCCTTAAGCATAGCTAGTATAGTGTGGTCGAGCAATTGCATAAGCAACCAGCGCGTATATCAGTATTAGCCCTACTACTGAGTTCTTAGGTGCGTCGGGATGCATTATTGAAGGTGCTTAACGAAACATATGTCACCTACGACATATCCGTTAACAAATTGGACCGGTTGGTAAATAACATCAGTGCTGACAATTTCATCTATTTCAATGATGATGAAGTTCCACTTGGGGGCATAGGCTCAACCAAAGCCTTGCACATCACTACTCGGTGCAAAGGATACATGCTGCCAAGTGTACTCGTTGATAAGAGGTGCACCTAGAGATTCCTTCATGAGGTCCGAGGGTAGAGTGCCTGCAAGGACTTATGCCATTCGCGCTCGCAAAGAGGCATCATCATCGGATGTTATTAAGGGTACTTTTTCTCTTCATGATATTTTTGTTATTACTTTGATTGATCCGAGGTCTACCCATTCATATGCTTGTGTAAAACTAGTGTCTACCATGAATATGCCTATCGAGTCTACAGAATTTGTAGTAAAAGTGTCAAACCCATTAGGCAAGCATGTGTTTGTTGACAAAGTGTGTAGAAACTGTCCTTTGATGATTAGAGGTCATTGTTTTCTAACTAGCCTCATGTTATTGTCATTTGATGAATTTGGCGTTATCCTTGGTATGGATTGGTTATCTACCCATGACGTTACGGTGAATTATGGAAAGAAATTCACTGAACTGAAATGTGAAAATAGGGATATTCTTCAGGTTGAATCAGGTGAACCAGATAGCTTACCTGTACTGATTTCTTTTATTACTATTGAGAAATACATGAGAAAAGGGTATGAGTCTTATCTCGCATTTGTGTTGAATACCCAAGTATCAGAAGTAAAGATTAAGTCAGTGCCGGTGGTATGTGAGTTTCCGGATATGTTTCTAGAGGAGTTGCTTGGATTCCCTCCAATCAAGGAAGTCGAGTTTGGTATTGAGTTGGTCCCTGGTACAGCACCTAATTTTGGTTGCCCCGTATAGGATGGCACCGTTGGAATTGAATGAGTTGAAGATTCAGTTATAAGAGTTAGCGGATAAGGGTTTTGCGAGACTAAGCTATTCTCCGTGAGGTGCTCTGGTACATTTTGTGAAAAAGAAAGACAGGTCGATGAGGTTATGTATAGACTACAGACAGTTCAACAAGGTGATGGTGAAGAACAAGTATCCCTTGCCAAGGATCGATGATTTGTTTGATAAATTAAAGGGAGCCACTGTGTTTTCCAAGATAGACTTGAGGTCCGACAATTACCAGCTAAGAGTTAAGGAACAAGATGTGCTGAAAATCCAGTTTCGGATGAGGTACGGGCACTATGAGTTCGTTGTCATGCCCTTTGGTTTAACAAATGCTCCCACCGTATTTATTGATTTAATGAACTGTATTTTTCGGCCATACTTGGATAAATTTGTTGTGGTTTTTATTGATGATATAATAATTTATTCTCGTTATGAAAGTGAACATGCGAAGCATTTGAGAACTATTTTCCAGACTTTAAGAGATAAGCAGTTGTATGCCAAGTTTAGTAAAAGTGAGTTTTGGCTCTGAGAGGTTAGATTCTGAGGACACATCATGTCGGGTGATGGGATTAGAGTTGACCCGAGTAAGATCTCGGCTATCGCTGAGTGGAAACCGCCGAGGAATGCATCAGAGATTAGAAGCTTTCTAGTCTTAGCGGGTTACTATAGACGATTCGTTAAAGGATTCTCCATGATTGCTACTCTGCTGACAATGTTGCTATAGAAAGATGTCAAGTTTGATTGGACGGAAAAGTGCCAACAGAGTTTTGAGAAAATTAAGGCGTTGTTGACTGAAGCCCCAATTTTAGTGCAATCGAAACTTGGAAAATAATTCATAGTGTATAACGATGCATCCTTGAATGGATTGAGGTGCGTGCTCATGCAAGAAGGCAAGGTAGTATCATATGCCTTGAGACAACTGAAGTCACATGAGAAAAATTATCCGACACATGACTTAGAGCTAGTAGCCATATTGTTCGCACTGAAGATTTTGAGACACCACTTGTATGGCGAGAGATGCTGAGTATTCACCAACCATAAAAGTCTAAAGTATTTGATGACTTAAAAGGAATTGAACCTTTTCCAACGAAGATGGTTAGAGTTCATAAAAGATTACGAGCTGGTGATCGACTATCACCCAGGAAAGGCGAACGTGGTCGCAGATGCATTAAGTAGGAAGTCATTGTTTGCCTTGAGACTATGAATACTCAATTGTCTGTAATCAAGGATGGTTCGATTCTAACAGAGTTGGGAGCTAGACCTATGTTTCCTCAAAATATTTGTGAAGCTCAAAAAGGTGATAAATATTTGCAAGCCAAGATAAATTAGTGTGAGATAGTTGACGAATCAGATTTTTAGATTAGTATCGACGATTGTTTGATGTTCTGAGATAGGTTCGGTGTACCTAGAGATGTTGAGCTTATTGGGAAAAATTTTCACGAGGCACATAGTAGTTGTATGTTAATCCATCCGGGTAGTACCAAGATGTATAATGACTTGAGGAGATTGTATTGGTGGCCGGGTATGAAAAGTGACATCTCAGAGTTTGTGTCAAAATGTTTAATTTGTCAGCAAGTGAAAGCCGAGCACCAAGTACCTTCAAGTTTACTTCAGCCTGTGATGGTCCCCGAGTGGAAATGGGATCGAATTACCATGGATTTTGTGATAGGACGGCCGTTGTCACCAAGAAAGAAAGATGCTACTTGGGTCATAGTTGATTAATTAACGAAATTAGCTCACTTTGTTCTAATACGTATTAACTACTCACTTGATAAGCTAGCCAAGTTGTATGTTTTTGAAATTGTGAGACTTCACGGAGTGCCCTTGTTGATTATTTCGGATAGAGATCCGAGGTTTACTTCACAGTTTTGGAAAAAGCTACAATAAGCTTTGGGGATAAAGTTGAATTTTAGCATGCCTTTCCATTCGCAAACTGACGGCCAGTCGGAGAGAGTAATTCAGATTCTTGAGGACATGTTGCGGTGTTGTGTCTTTGAATTCCAAGGCAATTGGGAAAAGTATTTGCCGCTGGTAGAATTTGCCTACAACAATAGCTATCAGTTGAGTTTGAAAATGGCGCCTTATGAGAATTTGTATGGGCGTAAGTGCCGAACACCCTTGTATTGGATCAAACTCAGAGAAAGTCAGATTCACAGGGTTGACTTAGTCAAAGAGATTGAAGAGAAAGTAAAGATAATTTGTGACTATTTGAAGGCCTCTTCGGATAGACAGAAATCCTTTGCAGATTTGAAACGAAAAGAAATTGAGTTTTAAGTGGGTGATAAGGTGTTTTTGAAATTGTCCCTGTGGAAGAAAGTCCTTAGATTCGGTAAGAAAGGAAAATTAAGTCCATGTTTTATTTGACCTTATGAGGTGACTGAGAGAATTGGACCGGTAGCTTACCGTCTACCCTTGCCATCTGAATTAGAGAAAATCCATAATGTTTTACATGTGTCAATGTTGCGTCGTTACCATTCTAACCCTTTGCATGTTCTTTCACCAACAGAGATTGAGATTCAGTCAAATATGACTTATGGAGAAGAACCAGTTAGGATTTTGGCTCGGGAGGTTAAACGATTGAGGAATAAGAGTATAGCACTTGTAAAGGTATTATGGCATAGACATGGGATAGAAGAGGCCACATGGGAGCTCGAGGAGACCATGAGAGACCATTACCCAAACCTTTTTGACGGTAAGATTTTTGGGGACGAAAATCCCTAAAGGGGGAGAATTGTAATAGCCTAATTTTGGGTCTAGTAGGAACAGTGGTTTCAGAACCAATATTTTGAGGCCGGAGAAATTATTTTTAATATTATTTCATGTGTTATAGCATGATTATATGAGGCATGAAAATTTTGGTGAAAGAATTTTAGCGATTGCATGCTTAATTTCGAAAAAGGACTAAATCGCATAAAGTACAAAAGTTTTGTTCTACTAGCTCAAGGTGTCAAATAGCTATGGAACATTAAAGTAGAGGTCCTTATTGAGTAAATAGACCAATAAAATGTTAGTGGCTAGACATGGAGCCTTAATTCATGGAATGGTTAAAGGGTAGGTGACTTTATTGATAAATAAATAATAAACCTAAAGGCTAGATATAATCTTTTTCATTTCTCTTATTCACCACCGAAAATTTCAGCAAGAAGGGGGTCTTTGAAGCTTGAAACTTTCAGCCATTAAGTTCTCTCATAAGTAAGTGGTTTTGACGACTTTTCTTGATAAATTTTTTTACTTTTGAGACCCTTGTAGCATAAGCTAACTAATGGGGGATTATTTTGCCAAATGGTTGAGGGTCTAGGGTTTTTCCATGAGAGTACTCATGTTGGTTGCTGAAATTTTATAGAAGAAAATGAGTATGGTTGTTAAATAAACAACTTTTGTGAAGTAGTTTTCATGAAAACCCTAACTAAGGACCATTTTGCATAAGTTATAAATTATGTGGTAAATGTGTGAAATAATTAAAAATGTGAGATGTTAAAGGCTTAAAGTAGTTTCGACTAGGCTTGGTTAATGTAGAAATTCGATGAAAATCGATTTACGAGCCTAGGGGTAAAATAATAATTTTGTGAAAGTTTAGGGGCAAATTGTCATTTTGCCAACATATGAATTATGAAATGCATTGATTAATATGATGATTAAATTAGTGAATTTTTATCATTCTAGATCAAGAAAAATGAAATCCAGCCTAGACTGGGGGAAGGCCAAGCTAGTAGACTAAATCCAACTAGTCGTCCACTTTTTGTATACCGAGGTAAGTTGTACGTAAGTAAGGCAAATTTATCGTTATTATGTGTTGAATGATTGATTTTGCATAGTAATTTTGAAAATGCTTATGAATAACGCATGATGAAATTTAATATGGTATATTCCCGGTTGAACCTAGGAATAGATTGGATATCTATGCCATTGCATTTGGGTGATATGTGTGTTAGTGTAAGACCATGTTTGGAACATGGCATCAGCCACATAATGAGAGCCAGTGTAAGACCATGTTTGGAACATGGCATCGGAAATGTTATGAGAGCCAGTGCAAGACCATGTCTGGGACATGGCATCGCGATCGATATGTGTGCTAGTGTAAGACCATGTTTGGAACATGGCATCGGCCACATTATGAAAGCCAGTGTAAGACCATGTCTGGGACATGGCATCAGCCTCGACATATAAGCCAGTGTAAGACCAAGTCTAGGACATGGCATCGGTTATTTACCCTTTGTGTAAGGCTTGCCGGATATCCTTTAGTATTCCAATTTCAAGGGTTATTTTAAAGCTTATGATAGAGATACGGAATGGTATAATCATGTTGTGAGTGGTATAGGTTCTTATTCGAAAATCATGAGATAAGAGTCTAGTTATGTTGCCTTAACGGTAAGAATAACATGAGTAAGATCTATCTATGAAGAAGATTTTGGGACGATTTGTAATCCTTGGCTTACACTTGTGATCTATATAAGTATGTAGTGATATCTACCTTTGTTCACTCAAGAATGTTCTGTTGATTTATAATATGCTATATGTTTAAATATGCATGGTTGATGTTGTTACTTATTTACACGCAACCTACTAAGTTTTATGCTTACTCCCTCTCTTTTCCATTTTCATATAGATCCGCCAAGTTAGCATCGAGAATCAAGGGACGTCGGAGGCATTGATCACACTATCACCGCCAAATGTTTTGAGTGTGGCATGTATAGGGACTTGACCTTTTGTTTAGTGTCATGTTAGTTTAGCCACAAGTGTTGGCTTATATAGATGTGAAATTCATTTTGTATATGCCATTGATGTTGGCTAATATTGATTATTATTATTACATGCATTTCATGAAAATTCTCATGGTTGTGGCTATTTTAGGTATGTGTGTTTATGCTTGGATTGGTTATGTTGAGTGTTGTGTAGGTTTGTGCATGTAAGGGTGACAAAAATGCTTGGTAGATAGCCATGTTTTTGTCTACATGGGCAGACACACGGGCGTGTGTCTAGGCCGTGTTGATACATGGTGTGCCCCATGGGCGTGTAGTCAGGACGTGTGTCCCCTACACCTAATTTTGGCAAAATAGAATGCCCAGTAGCAACCACACGGGTGGAGACACTGCCATTTGTCTCAACCATGTGGAGGACACGGCCTAGTACATGGGCATGTACCATGGCTATGTGCCTTTAAAGGGTTGCTGATGTAAGAAAGGGAATGTTAAGGTTTTTCCGTACGAGCTGAGATACAGGCGTGTCATGGTCATGTGGAGGACACGGGTCATGGACATGGGCGTATGCCAAGTCGTGTGAAAACCCCTATAGGTTTGAATTGAAAAATAAATTTGCACAGGTTAGGGACACGAGTGTGTCCCGATATGTTTAGGCCATGTGAGCCACACGGGTCTTCAACGTGGCCATGTTAAGAAGACACACTGGTGTGTCGCCATTCCATACAGGCATGTGCCCCTGTCTGCTTGGAATTTTACAAAGTTTTGCACAGATTAGTCCCGGATCAATCCCAAACTGTATTTGGGGCCTCATAAGCCCATAGTAGGGACATTAAGGTGTTGTGAAAAGTTTTAAATTGGAGCGAAATTTCATAACTAAGAAATGTATGTTTGCATGGGTTGAGATAGGTAGCACCTCGTGCTCTGTTCCGGCGTCAGTTACGAGTAACGGGTGTTACATGTACTGCCTGTGTATCCATCGATATTTCAAATAAATTCAACGGGTAACAATCCATACATGAGAAGATATGAATAAGAAACAAGTTATTACACGTATCTGCCTGAAATACATGAAATGATCAAACATGATAATTGATATATGGAAACATGAGATGATGATATTTGTACATGGAATTTATTTGATGAGTATATTCATCCTTGATTATAGATTTGTACACCTTTAGTGTACTACTTGTGTGACATTGATATTTAGAATTAGAGGAGTAAAGTTCTGACATGAAATAATCTAAACTCGAGATGAATTGTGATGAAATATACTTGTAATATAAAGATATGATTTATATGTGTTATATGGATACGTGATATGGAAGGTATATATATTTGGAAATCTAATTGTGTTGAGCCCATATATGTTTCTTGATGTTATTATGGAATATATGACAAGCAAGGGCAATGAGGATATGTGTCGGGCTTGAGATCAAATTGATTGAATGTGCCTTACATGTTTATCTTGCAATACAATGAATGGTAAGTTAAGCACCATGTTATACGAACTTACTAAGCATTATATGCTTACTTAGTTTTATTTCCCTGTTTTATAGTAAATCGAAAGCTCTTAGTTTTATTTCCCTGTTTTATAGTAAATCGAAAGCTCGTTGGATTGGAAGCTTGGTGGAGATCACTCAAACTATCCATCAGCTAATTTTGGTATATATATGGTAAAACAATTGTGGTTATAATGGCATGTATAGGTTAATTGGTCATATTGGCATGTAAATGTAAATGGTTATTGTAATCTAGCCATTGGAATGGCTAGTGATGATTATGTTTTGGTACATGTATATATATGTATTTGAGTATGCTTTTTGAAGATAACATAAGTAACATAAGTGTTTATTATTGATTGATTGAGAAAGATAAGATTTAAGCATGAATACATGTAATAATATATCATGTTAGATGTTATAAATTGCTTGAATTTAATGCTTGGTGTAACACGTAGGTTTGTGCAAGTGTACACAGTTGTTATCAAGTAATAAGTAAGTATCGAGTTATCGTCTCCACAGGGATTGTATTTGTACTAGGTCACTTAATTTGTAAAATTATATTAACAATTTGGTAAATAAAAACACAATATAGTTGAGAAGTGATGATTAAAATATATTAAATTAAATAAAATGATCCCTAATGCAAATTATCCTAAGTATGCAAACTATATGAATGAAATATATTTTAGCAAAATTAAACACAATTATAACATAAATAAACTAGGACAATTACTTTATTTAAACTCAACTTATTATCAACATGCTTAATAACATTCGGAAAAACATTCCATGGCAACTCGATCTTTCATGAGTTTGGAAACCATATTAGGTCCTTTCGGAATCCTTTACTTAGTAAATACGCATTTTACTGATCCTTATTTACTAAGGGTTTATTAGCATTCGTGTGAGGTAATAAGGACGTGTTAGGTTTGAAACAGTTTAATCACACGAATCTAAAAACTATGCAGATAACAGAGCTTGGCTAGAGTTGTTAAGTAACCTGTAATTTAATTGGGTTAGGATCTAAATTGAGCATGCACATTTCAATTATGCGTCCATTGTTTGTCTTCTGGTTAGGACCACTAAGCTAATTCAGGTGCATTTCAATCACGTATGAACGAAATACAGACTTGATTTTAATTGAAAACATGATCGATTGAGGAACAAACCTTATAAGAATGAATCAAATAAATATTATTTATTTAAAATAATCATCCTAGCTTAAATAAAATTAAGCTAACATTGTTGTAAACAAGAACAAAGAACACATAGCAAACATTTTTAGATTAAACTAAAGAAAGGAAAGATTAAACCCAAATCAAAGTGGCTGTCACCCAAGACTCTAACTGACTAGGCTCCTTCGCTTCTTTGCTTTGTTCCTTTGTTGATGGCTCTCCAAGGTGGCCGACCAAGGGCTCTTTAAGAGGCTTAATTGCTAAAATCTCTATGAAGAGATGATGCTAGGCGTGGGGAATGGAAAGGCTAAGAGAATTTGGAGAGAAGAGAGAATGATGAATGATGAGGGATGAGGGATGATGATTGAGGGAATGAAGGGGTCATATTTATAAGTGGAGAGAGGAGGATAGTTTTCTAAAACTAGGAGGTTTCATCTCTTCAAGCATCTTCAAGGGGTGGCCGGCCATGAATTGAGGAAATTGAGCTGATTTTTTCTCAATTTAAGTGCCACAACAACTCAGGGTTGAGACTCAGTCAAGTGCAAATCTTCAGGCAAATCTCTAATTTCTTGAACATTGCAAGGACCTTGTGCAATTAAACCAAAAAGTGGTTTATGTGGACAGAAGTGTAGCCGAATATTGGGTTGACTTGGTCTCCAATTTGGACGGTGTTGTAATCCGATAAAGCTATTAGACCTGTACAAAATAAATCAATAAATTAGAAGACCAAAGAATAAAATTTATCCAATTTAATTAATTAATTAAAAACCAAATTATTAATGAAATATTTTAAAATGAATTATTAAATATAATTTTATATTTTATTATTTAATTTAATCATGAATGGCGCACTTTATGTCTTAAAAATATAATATGTTCAAATTAATATAAAATAAGCCATTTTTTGCATAAAACTATATAATAAAGCATAAAATCACATTTTAATAATTTCTATGTCCTAATTTCATATTTTCACACATTTCATTAATCTATTAAAGAATTACTTAGTTTTAACAACGAATTTAAGTAAAAAGGTGATAAATTACATAGGAAAAATCCTATATATTTTTCAGTTTACACTTGGGCTGGTTGGTGTTTGGATGTAAGTTTGGTATAGGAATTTGGTATGACTTTGGGTGAGAAATGAAGTTAGGAATGGCTTTATTATTCCCACACAGGCAGACACACGGGCATGTGTTTAGACTGTGTGTGACACAAGGCCTGGTACATGGGTGTGTGGTTAGGCTGTGTGTCCCTTGCACCATAAATTTGAGAAAACAGAATGCTCAGAATTGAGTAAACGGGCAGAGACACGAGCATGTGTCTTAACCGTGTGTGCTACACGGACTGGAACACGGGCGTGTGGCATGGCGGTGTGCAAAAGTCAAAGAGTTACACGGGGTCGAACATGGCTGTAGCACGGGTATGTCCTAGGGTCACACGGGCATGTGAGCCCTGTACCTTGGAAAAATTTTAAAATTTCGCGAAAAATTCTTAGAGTTTCCGATTAAGTCCTGAATCGATTCTAATGCTCGTTTTGGGCCTCGAGGGTCCATTTAAGGGACGATATGAATAATCTCGGTTAATGAATAGTAAATGTTGAAATTATCTAAAAATGTTTTAAAAGTATCGGTAATGCTCCGTAACCCTATTTTAGCAACGGATACGGGTTAAGTGTGTTACACGGTTCATCAAATCCGTGAGCATAACAGGGGCATTAGTTAAACCAAACGGCATGAATAAAAACTCTTAATGCCCATACCGAGTCCTAAATGCAATTTTTAAGATGTCAGACTTCTTCACTTTCAACTAATAATACCAGATCTTAAATTAGTCTTCGAAAACATCGTCGTCCCTCTGAACTGATCAAATAAGTCATTAATTCGAGGCAAAGGATACTTATTCTTGATGGTCAATTTATTCAACTGTCTATAGTCGATACATAACCGCAACGTACCATACTTCTTCTTTATAAACAAAACTGATACCTCCTACGGAGATACACTCAGTCGAATGAACCCTCTGTCAAGAAACTCTTGCATTTGAATCTTTAACTCCTTGATCTCTTTTGGCTCCATACGATAAGACGCAACAGACACCGGTGCAGTACCAGGATAGAAGTCAATACCAAACTCTACTTCATGTTCTGGTGGCAAACTAGGCAATTCTTTAGGAAACATGTCAGGAAAACCCTTAACAGTACGTATATCCTGAACTCTCAATTTCTTGCCAATTGTATTCATCACATAAGCTAAATAAGATTCACAACCTTTCTCCATCATCTTCTCAGCCTTCAAAGCCAAAACCACATTAGACATAAATCTCGATCTTTCACCAATAACAACAACTTCCAAACCATCTCTTTTCCTCAAAGAAATTCGTTTCATTTAAATCTACCTTAGCCTTATGTTTGGTTAACCAATCCATATCAAGAATCACATCAAAACCATACAAAAGCAATTCAATAAGATCCACAAATAAAACATGTCCTTGAACCATAAGAGAATAACAAAATAGACTGCAAAGTGAAAGTACCTGTGATAACATCAGTCAGATCCTGATCCTTCAGCTCTCTAATAGCATAAACCTAAGGTGGACCTCCAGAATTAACCTGAGTAGCAATAATATGAGCAACAACTAGCTACCCAACCGATCTCCTCTTACCTCTACCACAATCACGACCTCTACCAGACGTAAATGCAGGTGCAAAACTCTGAGTCTATAAAACCTCAACTCTGTTTGGGCAATCTCTCAACATATGCTCCTTCGAGCCACACTTACATCACCCACTTATCAACTTGTGGCACTCACTAAGATTCCTACGCTCAAAATATTCACAAAGCGGTAGAACGATGGAAATGTGCAAGTGTACACAATCGCAACAAGTAATAAAGTGACAAGTAAATGTCAAGTTATCGTACCCACAGGGACTGTGAAAAGTATTATTTATGAATGCTATTTAAAACACTTCGGTGAAAAAAATATTTTGTTTGAAGAGGGTGATTAAAAACTAAGATTTCGAACTAAATAAAAATAAAAGTTCTAATACACAATTTCAAAATACGATTTAATCAAGATGACATAATTGTGTTGGATTAATTACATTTCTTTAACTTAGAATTATTAAACTCATGTCTATGTTGTTACAAATAAATTCACGGCAACTCGGTAATTTGCTAACTTATGAACATATTCACCTACACAAATCCATTCATCTCTTAACATATCCCTATGTTAATTCAAACGATTAAACAGATTTTAATAAGCAAACATGTTACGGCACATACATACTTATTAAATTGAACTAATCTCTTGGATATCCCTATGTCAATTCAAATGATTAATTAAATCTAATAAGCACATAAAAGACTATGTGAGGTAACAAGGTATCTTTACCTTGAAACAGTTTAATCACAATAATCTTGCTAGTTATGCAAGGCAAGTGTATCGCCAGATACATTGCTAATTTAACTTTCATCTACCTTAGAAGAATAAACATGCACTGATTAAGTATTGTGTCAATTAATTATAATTTCAATCTGTTTAAATAATGAATTCATTAGTTCCCTCACAATTATAATGTAAGAATAACTTAGGAATGGTTTTACTTAATCAAGCATTTTACCGAGGCCTATAACAGCAAAAACACAATTTTAATAATTTAAGCAGATGAAATGCAATCAAACCGACACGAATTAAATTCAAGCTAAGCTGATTAAATTAAAAATTCCAAAAACATAAATATTGATAGATATGATCATCATAACAACAACAAAAATTAAAGAGATAGGGAGCAAGAATCAAATCCGCTGTTTTTCTGTGGCCTAACTAGGTTGCTCCATTCTTCCTTATTTGTTGTCCTCACCAATCAAGGATTCTATGAACACTCAATTGGTGCTCCAAAATGGTTGAAGAAAAACCCTTTCTCAAGGGGAGAAATCGGCACAAGAGCAAGGGACTTTGAATAGGAAAATGAGAGGAGAAAGTGAGAGAGGAGAGAAGAGATGTGAATGAATAAGGGATGAATGAGGGATGCCTTGAATGATCAGCCAAGGGGGTTTTTATAGCTGAATGTGGCAGATAAAATTTGCAAAAAATAGAAGCCAAAGAGCCACCGCTTGGCCAGCCATCAATGTGGCAAAGTTGATGGCTTCAACTTTGCTAAATTTGGCTTAGGGCAAATCTTCAAAGCCATCAATTGTGGAGGGGCTGATTTGCAATTTGAACAAGTCTTCAAGGGATTCTTGCAGCTTAAATAATCAGCTAATAAGCTGAATTGGGTCAGCACTTGGACGGTTTTGGGCTGTCCTCTCCTTGACTGGTTCAATTCACTCGGTTCGGTTCAATCAGACGATTTTTCATAATTAATTAATAATATATTAACTCAAATTAACTAGGATATAAATTAAAATTAATTATATTATGAATTAATACATATAATTTTGGACTGTCTTAGGCTAGAAATTAATTCACCTCGATACTTCAAATTACTTCTCAGTTTTATGCTTCTGGCAATGTCTGCCGAGCCATTTTTCGCCCTTTGTGCAAATCTGTCGAAAATAACCAAAATTCATCAAAAATAATTATAGAATTAAATAAATTTCAACATGTTCATATTTTAAGTGCACTGTAATTATTTTATAAAAATTAATTATTTTTCGATAAGAATTTAACCAAATTCGCATGAATTTAAGTTAAAAAGGGTATGAAAAAGTGTGCAAATTTTTGTGTTTCCACACCTCAAACTTAATTCATTGCTCGTCCCGAGTAATGCATGAATTTTGAAAAGAATTTCTCGGAAACACCTTTGAAAAATTCCTTCAGAGCAACATTTTTCTCAAAATTATGAATTTAATATACATATGCTCAAAGACAAGAAATTTGATAGTTATGCTACTTAAGTATACATATCGTTCAAATTAATCTCAACGACAATTATGATAGCAAAAAGTAGACTAAATGCTTCCTAATAAAGTCATGTTAAACCTTACCAATGTAATTTTATTCCCTTTATTTAAGATTAAGTTGCAATCATTAAGATTAACTTATGTCTTCATATGTTGTACGTAGCAATTTCTCTCCACTAATGTAGGTAGCATTGGAACTTTTGAATCAATAGGTCTTTAACAAGGTTGTAACATGGTTGTGCTTAAGGGTAGGTAAAAGATAGATAAATTTAGGCTTTTAAACCCTAGACTCAGCTTATATTGGACCTTCGAAATAATTACCTTCAATACATCGATTTTTTTTTTTTTTTGCTTTCACATGCTCTTTTGTACATCTTATTTTAAGAAATCATGCTCTTTTTTTTTTAATTCGAGCATTTTACTAAATGTAATAAAATTTTAAAGCATTTGATACTTCTTTTCAACTCCCCCAAACTTATTTTTAAAGAATACTTCGAATAGTACTAAGTCTAGTGTTTAGGACAATTTTAAGATAGTTAAGAGAGAAGTGATGGCTAAATTTGCAAGGGTTCAAATAAAATTAAGCCATATAGTCTCAAAGTTGGGTTTCAAAGGATAAAAATTTCATCATGGTTGGCTTGAAAGGCTCAAACGGTCCAAAAAAAAGTTGCCTAAATCATTTCCAATGTTTCATGCTTCCTAGGATTTCGCCTTAAGAAACTACTAAGTCTATTTTAAAGACTTAAACTTTCATGCATGCCTAACTTACGTAAGGAACTAAAAATTTATGGTACGATTTGCATGCTTTATTAGAAATACATTCATATCATTATTAAGCTAACATAATAATTTATTAAATTAATAGAACTTTATTTATACTAAAGTGTAGCATACTTAGCAAAATTTCAAATTATTGAACAAAATATATCCTAATCATAAATAAAAGAAAAATTTATTTTGAGTGGAAATAATTCAAATTCAATTTTTCGGTCCCCCTATTTAAGATGAACAATGTTATTGTTGTTTAAAGTGACTAGATACTACACACCAGGTAGGATTCTAGAAAAGAGGAAGCGAGTCAAATTGACTTCTTAAGTACCAAGCTCTCTCTAGAGCCAACCCTAGACATGTATTTACCTATTGCCACACTTTATACTTTGCGACTTGTTCATTATTCATGATATCCATCTCTTGCTTTATTATGTGAAAAATAAAAATTCCTAATTAAACTTAATCCTAAAATGATCTAAAAACAGAAATAAAATAAGGTCAAGTTCCCCTCTTTTATTTATTTGCAGACCCTTTTGACTCATTTTTTGCTCCATCATTATTGACTTTGCATGAATCGTTTCACTCTTTCTTCGATAATGGACTCCATGGTTCAAATATAAAATCTAGAAATTCAGGCACAAAAATAAATGGGTCATTGTAAATTTTCTTAAGAGCACTTCTCATGGAGTCATCCCTTATTTTTGAGTATCTCTAGTAAGCTTGTTGCTGCCATTGCATATGCTGCATTATGTCCATAAAATTTGACAGCTCATCTCGAAGATCTGGGCTAGGCAGTTGAGCTCTAAATATTGAAGTTTCGTCATCAGGTTCAACTTTTGGTTCCATTGGTTCCACCTTATTGGGGACTTCAGCTGATTGCATTGGTTCGATCTCTGTGGGATCTTCTTCCTCTTCTTCGGGATCCTCACTTTCTTCAATTCGCTACTATAGAACAGAATCTCCAGCTATTCGTTAGAGGTCCCAATCTGTGATTGTGCCCTGGCTATAGCCTATTTTCTTTACGTTTGCAAGAATTTTAGCTTTCAAGCACAAAATTGTTATCGTAAAGGGAAAGTAGGCTGGGCCAGAACATCTAACGACACAATTCTGCATTTCTCTCAGGATGACTTTTCCCACATCAATGGTCTTTCCAGTTAAAATTGAGTACAATAAGACCATTCGCTCTAATGAAATTGTAGTCCCATGTGAGCTAGGCATAAGGCCGAAACGGATGAAATAGAACCATACCTTTGCGAGTGGTGTCAAATATTCCCTTCGATTGTGGATTCCTTGTTTTGACACAGTCCACTTAGAACCTGAAACTATAAGTTCCTCGAGAATTTCTTGCAAATTTTCAGGCTCTATATTGCTCATCAAGGAAGAATAATCGTCGTTTTTGAAATCAGGCAATTCAAAGAACTCATTAATAGCATTTGAAGTTATTGGTACCTTGATTCCGCTAAGTGGAACTTCCGTCAACTCGCTTGAGGTTAAATTCGCATAGAACTCGTGAACTAGTTCCTCATCCACACTAGGTCTCTTCTCACAAAACAATTCCCAATTGAGGGCTTCAGCAACTTGATGAATATGTGCCATAAATTCTTTGTAGTTTCTCTCTTTCAATGTAAAGCCTTTCTCTGGATGCATCTGTTGATTTTTGAAGATACTCTCGTATCTTGCTTTGGCTTCTTCACAATGGAACTTATTTTGTGTTTCATCAATTTGGGTGCAGACACGAGTTCTCTTACGAGGCATGATTAACCTGAACAAAAGCTGAGAAAATTTATTTTCTTAAAAATTTAAAAATTATTAATGATTCAATAAATTGAAAAATTAAATAATTAAATAAAATTAAAATTTAGGAGAAAAAATTTGTCTTACCACCCTTTCTATAAAAGTTAAGAACTCCTAAAAATAATTAATTAACAAAAGAGGTCAATTTAGGGTAGGTTGGAAGATTTCGGCTAAGGGGCTTGGTGTAGGTGTGTGCCGCACAAGTGCTGGAGGGCTGTTGGGGTGTGCGGGCGGATTTCCACAAGAGTAGGTAGCAGTGCGCAAGCTGAGCTGCGAGCTAGCAGTAGTGCGCGAGTAGCGTGCGGGGCCTTCAGCAAGTAGGCCTAGCATGCGCTGAAGCTGGACGTACGCAGGTGAGGCGCCTAGGTGCAGCTGCTGGGGCTTGGATGTACGGTGTGCAATGGAGCTGGGGCTGCTGGCCAAGCAACGTGCGACTAGGAGCTTGCGGTACTTGGTGTTTTGGGGGTTTGAGTGATAGATGAATGGGAAGATGGGAGGAATTTATAGAGGAAGGAATAGGAATTAGAGTAGAATTCTTAGAACAATTTAATCAATAAAGAATTCTAAGTTCTAATCCTATACAAAGTTAGCAGCAATTAATAATTAAATATATGCCTATTAAATTATTATTGCTATTAATTTATTTAATCAAAAATGAAATATGGTTAAAACTAATCCTAATTATATGATAAATTGATAAAAAATTAATATATAAATTAGAATAGATATAATTATATATTAAAGATTATCATCTTATTATAATTATTTGAAAAAAAAACTTATCAACTAAAATATGATTAAATTAACGCTAATCCTAACTCTATATAAAGTTGATAATAATTAATATATATTATAATAGATATAATTATATATTAATAATTATCAACTTTTTTTATTAAACTATAAACATTTATTCTAGAAGCCTTTTGAAAATATTTACGAAAAAGGCATCTAATTTTTATTATTTACAAAATGAGCAACCAAATTTTAAAAATAGTTCAATTAAGTCCCCAGACTTAATGAAAATTTGAAATTGAGTTGCAATCTAAAACTTGGATTAAATTTAGGGAATAATTTCTCGAAAAATTATGTTAAAATCAATTCCCAAGAAAGATTGGAGGGGTCACAAGTGGTCCCGCTTAAGTTCCAATCTCCTAGACATAATTTATTTAAACATACTAATCCCAAAAATATACCCTAAATCATTTATTAAAAAGGAAAATAAGAAAATTTAAACTTGTGATATCCCAAATTAGGGCCTAATCGGAATAGTGGTTTTAAGACCATAAATATGAGATAGAAACAATTATTTTATAATTATTTTTAGGTCTATGATATGATTGCATGATTGTGTGAAAATTTCGTGAAGAAATTCTATGCATAAAGTGCTTAATTTGAAATTAGGGACTAAATTGAATAAGTTAGAAAACTTGCATTCTATAAGTTTTTAGTATGAAATTGCTTTGGAATATTAATTAGGAGGTCTGAAATAGCAATTTAACCAATTTCTAAAATTTTGGACAAAAATGGGCTTGTACATGAAAAATTACAAAGAAAGGCATTAACGGCATTTTTGTCATTTGGTAAATATAGTCATTAAAAAGGGAAAAATAACACAAAATGGACTCATCTTCTCCATAAGGGGCTGTTGAAATTTGCTTGTCACCATAGCTAGGGTTTCCAAAATTTTTAAACCTTGATTGTAAGTGATTCCAAGTCCTATGTTTAATGTTCTTTATGTTTTTAGAGTCCCGGTAACTTGATTAAGCTTATTCTAGCAATAATTTAACCTAGGGTTTATATTGGAAAAATACACGTAGGTGAAATGTGTTTATTTTTATGTTTTATGGTAGAATATAAAGCTTGAAATTATGTTAAACGACTTTTGCTAAGCGATTTTACGTGAAAACGAGTAAAACGACACAATGGGTAAAAATACCTAATGTTCATAAGTATATGTTAGAGGGAGAATTTGATGTTTCTATAGAAGGGAAAAATGATCAGCATGTCATATAACATAAGAAAATAGGATGAAGTTTAGTTTTAGAGCCTTGGGGAAAAGTGTAAATATATAAAAGTTTAGGGGCAAAAATGTAATTTTGCCAAAGTTTGTGTCAAGGATTGTTTTAATAAATGTGAGTATTAAATAAGCTAAATTTGTTATTATAGATCAAGAGAAATGAGATTCGAGTCATGATCGAGGGAAAAATAAAGTTTCCAAGGAATAGGCTCGATTTCTAACATTTTGTACCAAGGTAAGTTCATGTGTAAATGTGGTAACATAATTGTTATTTTAAGTAATTTAATGATATTGATATGATATGATTACTATTATTATGAAATATTATGCTTTTTGGTTATTATTGAGTAATATTCAAATTATGTATGCTACTTGATAATTATGAATTGCTACCGAGTATTAGTTTCGACATTCCGTGGAAGACGGCAAAGATGTGTAATAGAGGAAAGGTCCGTTTGAACCTTGGGAATAGATTAGAATACAAGCGACATGTCACTAGGATATTTGAGTTCCGAGCTCATTGAGTTGAGTCCGAGTTCACTTATGGGCGGGTTACATGGTAGCTTGGCTACATAATTTCCACTGGCTATTGAGTTTGTCTAGCTGCGGGTATGGCACTTATGTGCATGCAATCCGCATATTCGAATTATATTCTAATGTGTTAAACGGGTGAATTTTAAGGAGAATACCTAAAACGAATGTGACATGTTGGTAAGTGTGGTGAATGAGAAAATTTGACAGGTATGTGCTTAAACCCTCAGGTCGAGAACTTGGTATGATGAAATCGTGGTAAGATAGTAAATGTAAATGTAACCTAAATGTTTTGGTGATATGTATGCAAATGATGTTTTTAGTTGGATTGCATGACTATGTTACTTGCTAATTACATGTGAACTTACTAAGCATTTATGCTTACTCCCTCCTTTCCATTCTTTGTAGTTTTGACAAGATAGTTCGGAAATCGGAATCATTCGGAGACTCGTTCACACTATCTGAGGACTATTTTGGTATAGTGGCTTGTATACTTTGAGTATGACATGTATAGCATTATAATCATTTTGTGTATATAATCTTATGATATGGCTATTGAGTGGCAAGAAAATGCTTGGTAAAGATTAGCCATTGGAATGGCTAATCAAAGATCATATTTGGTGTTATGTATGCTTAATGTGTTATCTAATCCATGGAATTTCATAAAAAGGTGAAATTTGCTATAAAACTGTATCATACAGCAACAATGACATGAGCTTGAAAAATCACTAAAAATAGTAGAGACAGAATTAGATGGTGAGTAAAATATGAAATTGAAGCTTATTAAGTCTACTTTCATATGGAAGAAACAAAATAGGTAAATGAATTGTATTTCATGAGATATCTGGGTTTTGGTGAAACAAAGTCAGAATAATTTCTGAATCCCCTATTTTGACTTTATAAATTCACTAAAAATTGTAAAAAAATAATTAGGAGACATAATTTATATGTACAGATTCCTTATTGAGTCTAATTTTAATAAAAGAGAATGACATAGTCATTTGAATTATTTATGGAGAGAAAAGTGATTCGTAGTGAACAGAGGTTAGAGTAGTCAAACATTGAAACAGGGGAAACTTTAACTAATAAACTGTACTAATTGGCCTAAAAAAATTCTAGAAAAATATTAATAAATAGATATATGAGTCTAGTTTCATGGAAAATTTACGGATTTGGATTTTGAGTTTTGTAACTCAAGATATGAATTTTTTAGCAACTGTGACATAGATGGATAGTTTATTACAAAAGGTAAAATAAATTGTTTTAAATTGTTTAAATGATAATTTAAGTCTGTTAACGCCTCGTGCTCGACTCCGGCGGCGGTCTCGGGTAAGGGGGTGTTACATTTGGTGGTATCAGAGTCAAGTTTAGTCAGTTCTTGGACTAATGTGGCATATGTACAGGTTTTGTTATACATGTCATATATATATTGTGATAGTATGACGACTCCTGACCTTTAAAATGATTTTTTTTATAGTAAATAGATCCCGATCCAGCTATGGCTGATGATGTAGAGAGCAATGTGCCAGCTCCTGCTGAAGGGTCAGTACCGACTGAAAGTCGACCTCCTACTGTTGGTCAAGAAAGAGGAGAAGGGGCTCAGAAAGCCTTTCTCTAGATGATGAATGCATGGTACACCGAGTTCATTCATACGAACCCGAATGCTCAACCTCCCCCACCTCCCCTCGATTCCTTAACATGTACCCTCGATGCCTCAAGGTATGGATCTGATGAAATTTCATAGAACTCCAGTTGACAGAATTCGCAAGCAAGGAGCTCAAGAATTCAGGGCAAATGTTGATGATGATGCCGAGAAAGCAGAATTTTGGCTTAAAAATTCTATTCGGGTATTTGATGAATTGTCTTGTACACCTGAAGAGTGCTTGAAATGTGCTATATCCTTGTTGAGAGATTCATCCTATTATTGGTAGAAAACATTGATTTCAGTGGTACCGAATGAGAAAGTGACTTGGGAGTTCTTTCAAGAAGAATTTCAGATAGAAATACATCAGTGAAAGATTTGTTAATCAGAAGCGTAAAGAATTTCTCGAGTTGAAACAAGGCAACATGACAGTTACTGAGTATGAAAGGGAGTTCGTTCGATTGAGTAAGTATGCTAGAGAATATATTCCTTCAGAGGCTAAAATGTGTAGACGATTTGATGACGGACTCAATAAAGACATTAAAGTATTTGTGGGAATTCTTGAGTTGAAAGAGTTTATAGTACTTGTTGATCGGGCTTGCAAGGCTAAAGAACTAATTAAAGAAAAGAGAAAGGCAGAGGCTGAGACTAGAAATTTGAAGAAAAAACTGATGAGCAGTGCATTCCCACCGCAATCTAGAAAATCTAGAGATATGTATTCTCGTTCTCATGTTTCGGCCGAACATTCGTACGGGAATCGTAAGAAGCAAAATTTGGGTTTTAAATCTCAGACTACTTCTGTGGCTAGTGTGGAAAATTCGAGATTTTTTAGACCCGAGTGCCAACGATGTGGTAGAAGACACCTTGGCCCATGTAGAACTAACGGATGTTACCAGTGTGGTTCTCCAGATCATTTTATTAGAGACTGTCCCAAGAGAATTGAGAAAGAAAAATTTCAGAGTGCAAAACCTAGGGGTGCAGATTCGAGAGGAAGATCTTCAAGAAATGTTTGGAATGAGGAAAGTAGCAAGAATGTAGTCAGAGATTCGGCGTTTAAATCTGAAGCTAGAGCTCTGGCTAGAACTTATGCAATAAGGGCGCGTGAATATGCTTCATCTCCCGATGTGATTATCGGTATTTTCACTCTTTATGGTGTTAATGTTATTGCTTTGATTGACCCCGGTTCTACTCATTCATATGTGTGCATGAAATTGGTGTCTAATATGAGTATACCTGTTGAGTCTACAGAATTTATGATTAAAGTGTCAAATCCATTAGGCAAATATGTTATAGTTGATAAAGTATGCAAGAAATGTCCTTTGATGATTAGAGGTCATTATTTTCTGGCCGACTTGATGTTGTTGCCGTTTGACGAATTTGATGTTATTTTGGGTATGGATTGGTTGACATTGCATGATGCTATATTAAATTATAAGCAAAAGGTTATTGAATTAAAATGTGAAAATGGTAAAATTCTACGGGTTGAATCAGATGAATTAGAGGTATTGCCTAGTGTGATTTCTTCGATGTCGGCTCAAAGATATTTGAGAAAGGGTTATGAAGCTTATTTGGCATATGTGTTGAATACAAAGGAATTTGAGAAGAAAATTGAATCAGTGTCGATTGTATGTGAATTTGCTGATGTATTTCCAGAAGAGTTGTCGGGTTTACCTCCTGTTCGAGAAGTAGAATTTGGTATTGAGTTGATACCGGGAACGACTCCGATCTCGATTGCTCCATATAGAATGGCACCAACAGAGTTAAAAGAATTAAAGTCGCAGTTGCAAGAGTTGACTGACAAAGGTTCTGTGAGACCGAGTTTTTCACCTTGGGGTGCTCCTGTATTATTTGTGAAAAAGAAAGATGGTTCTATGAGATTGTGTGTAGACTATCGACAGTTAAATAAGGTGCCAATCAAGAACAAGTATCCATTGCCAAGAATTGACGATTTGTTTGATCAGCTGAAAGGAGCGACATGGTTTTCAAATATTGATTTGAGGTCTGGATACTACCAGCTGCGAGTAAAAGAGTCAGATGTGCCTAAAACTGCTTTTAGAACAAGGTACGACCATTATGAATTTTTAGTTATGCCATTCGGTTTGACAAATGCTCCTGCTGTGTTTATGGATTTAATGAATCGCATATTTCAGCCATACATGGACAAGTTTGTTGTGGTATTTATTGATGATATCTTAATTTATTCAAAAGATGAGACAGAGCATGCTGAGCACTTGAGGATAATTTTGCAAACTTTGAGAGATAAACAGTTGTATGCCAAGTTTAGTAAGAGTGAGTTTTGGCTTCAAAAAGTAGGATTTTTGGGTCATATTGTTTCAGGTGATGGTATACGGGTTGATCCCAATAAAATTTTGGCTATTGTTGGTTGGAAACCGCCGAAGAATGTATCTGAGGTTAGAAGTTTCTTGGGTCTAGCTTGTTATTATCGACGGTTTGTAAATAGATTTTCTATAATTGCTACTCCTATGACCAGACTACTCTAAAAGGATGTTAAATTTGAGTGGATGGAAGAATGTCAATAGAGCTTTGAGAAATTGAAAAAGTTGCTAACTGAAGCACCAGTGTTGGTACAACCCGAGCCAGGTAAAGAATTTGTGGTGTATAGTGATGCTTCTCTAAATAGCTTAGGATGTGTACTTATGCAAGAAGAAAAAGTTGTGGCTTATGCTTCGAGGCAGTTGAAACCTCATGAAAGGAATTATCTGACTCATGATTTGGAATTGGCTGCTATAGTGTTTACTTTGAAGATTTGGCAACATTATCTGTATGGTGAAAAGTGTCGAGTATATACCGACCACAAAAGTCTCAAGTTCTTGATGTCACAAAAAGACTTGAATTTGAGACAGCGGAGATGGTTAGAATTATTGAAAGATTACGAGCTTGTGATTTACTACCATTGCTCACCTCCATAAATAGTCTTAAGTGCAGGTGAGGGTCTTCGGTAGGCATTACACTGAATTGGCCCTCTGTCTGAAGCATCTGGAACATGAGACTGGCTGCAGCTCGAACTGTTGTGCCTCAATTTTGGGTCTCCTAATACCTATATTAAGATCATTAAATACTGGCACGACATACTGTCTTAAAGCTCTATCCCTATCATCAGCAATAAGGGTAGGATTTTTAGCAGGGTTTGCTCCATTTCCTTGATTTGGATTTTCAAAGTTCATCTCTTCGGTCCTTCTCTAATTTGCTTGTCTTCTTCGCTCTCGAAAAGTTCATTGTATCTCAGAGTCTACAGGGAGTAGATCAATAATCTGGTTAATACTCATAAACATGTAAAATAATCACAGAAAAATTAATCAAGTTAAAAATTAAATAGAAAAATAAACCAAAATGTAAAACTAACAAATTCACAAATAATGACTTTTTAAAACAGTCCCCGGCAACGGTGCCAAAAACTTGGAACGACAGAAACGTGCAAGTGTACACAATCGCAACAAGTAATAAAGGGACAAGTAAATGTCGAGTTATCGTACCCACAGGGACTGTGAAAAGAATTATTTATGAATGCTATTAAAAACACTTTGGTGAAGAAAAATATTTTGTTTGAAGAGGGTGATTAAAAACTAAGATTTCAAACTAAATAAAAATAAAAGTTCTAATGCACGATTTCAAAATACGATTTAATCAAGATGACATAATTGTGTTGGACTAATTACATTTCTTTAACTTAGAATTATTAAACTCATGTCTATGTTGTTACGAATAAATTCATGGCAACTCGGTAATTTGCTAACTTATGAACATATTCACCTACACAAATCCATTCAGCTCTTAACATATCCATATGTTAATTCAAACGATTAAACAGATTTTAATAAGCAAACATGTTATGGCACATACATACTCATTAAATTGAACTAATCTCTTGCATATCCCTACGTCAATTCAAACTATTAATTAAATCTAATAAGCACATAAAAGACTATATGAGGTAACAAGGTATCCTTACCTTGAAACAGTTTAATCATAATAATCTTACAAGTTATGCAAGGCAAGTGTATCGCCAGATACATTGCTAATTTAACCTTCAGCTACCTTAGAAGAATAAACATGCACTGATTAAGTATTGTGTCAATTAATTATAATTTCAATCTGTTTAAATAATCAATTCATTAGTTCCCTCACAATTATAATGCAAGAATGACTTATGCATGATTTTACTTAATCAAGCATTTTACCGAGGCCTATAACAGCATAAACACAATTTTAATAATTTAAGCAGATGAAATGCAATTAAACCAACACAAACTAAATTCAAGCTAAGCTGATTAAATTAACCATTCCAAAAACATAAATATTCATATATATATGATCATCATAACAACAAAAAAAAATTAAAGAGGTAGGGAACAAGAATCAAATCCAGTGTTTTTCCGTGGCTTGACTAGGTTGCTCTGTTCTTCCTTCTTTGTTGTCCTCGCTGATCAAGGCTTCTATGAACACTCAATTGCTACTCAAAAATGGCTGAAGAAGAACCCTTTCTCAAGGGGAGAAATTGGCTCAAGAGCAAGGGACTTTGAATGGGAAAATGAGAGGAGAAAGTGAGAGAGGAGAGAAGAGATGTGAATGAATAAGGGATGAATGAGGGATGCCTTGAATGATCAACGAAGGGGGGTTTTTATAGCTGAATGTGGAAGATAAAATTTGCTAAAAATAGCAGCCAAAGAGCCACCCCTTGGCTGGCCATCTATGTGGCAAAGTTGATGGCTTCAACTTTGCTAAATTTGGCTTGGGGCAAATCTTCAAAGCCATCAATTGTGGAAGGGCTGATTTGCAATTTGAACAAGTCTTCAAGGGCTTCTTTGTAGCTTAACTAATCAGTTAATAAGCTGAATTGGGTCAGCACTTGGACAGTTTTGGGTTGTCCTCTCCTTGACCAGTTCGGTTCACTCGGTTCGGTTCAATCGGACCATTTTTTCATAATTAATTAATAATAATTTATTAACCCAAATTAATTTGGATATAAATTAAAATTAATTATATTATGAATTAATACATATAATTTTGGACCGTCTTAGGCTGGAAATTAATTCGCCTCGATACTTCAAATTGCTTCTCAATTTTGTGCTTCTAGCAGTGTCTGCCGAGCCATTTTTCGCCCTTTGTGCAAATTTGTTGAAAATAACCAAAATTCATCAAAAATAATTATAAAATTAACTAAATTTCAACATGTTCATATTTTAAGTGCACTTTAATTATTTTATAAAATTTAATTATTTTTCGACAAGAATTTAACCGAATTCGCATGAATTTAAGTTAAAAAGGGTATGAAAAAGTGTGCAAATTTTTGTGTTTCCAAGCGGCCATACAGAACTACCCGTTGAACCCCCAGTACTAACCACAACACTGTTATGCTGCTTAGACTGATTCGGTCGAAACCCATGTCTCGCGCCTCTACCAGAACTCTGATTATCATGCCCTCTCTTAGGTGGTCAACCAAATGCACCATTGGAAGTCCTCTTACCCGATTCAGTTTCCACAGAACAAGGCAGCTTAGCCAAAGTCTCCTCAACAGATTTGGCTTTCGCAATCGACTCATCAAACAGTTTCATGTTTTAAGCTACCAAGTAAACTTCAATCTCAAGATTAAGCCCAAAACAGAATCTCTTACAACAGTCCCTCTAAAAAAGAACGGAGCATACTGACTAAGTCGCACAACTTCAACTCATAATTAGCCACAAACAAATTACCTTGGACCAAGTCTAAGAACTCACATTTACGGGCTTCAATGTAATGCTCGCCCATAAACATCCTTTAAAAACCTCTAGAAAATAGCTCCAAATCAACCGGTTAGTAGTAGTACCTCGCTTAACAGTATTCCACCAATGATGAGCCTCACCGTCAAATAGGGACACACTACAACCCAACTTCGCCTCAACAGAATATGACATCTGCTAGAGGATCCTTTCAATTCCCTCCAACCAGTACCTATCTAAAGTTGGATCGGTCTCTTGCACCCTAGAAAACTCTTTGCCACCCAACGCCTACAGACGTTCAAGAGGCAACCATCGATTAACAGGTGCAGGATTTGTAAGTGCAAAAGTAGGGTTAGCACCAACAATCCTCTAAAACGCTCCAATCATAACTTCCATCAGAGGGCCAACACCCTTATCAGGTATGATCAATTTATGCGCGACACAGGAGGTGTAGAAGATGTACCATCCTCTTGAGCATTCGCATTCACATTCACACGTCTAAGAGGAATATCAAATCTAATAATCTAACATAAACAAACAAATAAGAGGTGTGGGTGGTGGGGAAATGATCCAAGTCACGATCCTGCAAGTAAATTTTAGAATAAAGGCAACATGTTCCCATTCTTACCCCAACTTCAAACAAATCATGCTATCCAAATAGAGATATCTCATTCAAGTTAAACATTCAAAGAAATTTGGGCACATGGGTTACGCAATCCTAGTCTACACAACAATAACTTAGGTCCGAGTGTTAGATAACCTGGGCTCTGATATAACCAAATAGAACACCTTATACCTGGTCTTATCGCCGAGCTCAAGTAACAGGACGCTACACACCATCATATCATCACATAGTACACAATGTCTTATTAGTATGTGAATATCATCAAATATGAACATTTATAGAGATTCGAAGTCACAAATACCCTAGGAAACATTAAATCATGCTAGTCATACATCAAACGAGCTTATAACCAAATAAGAGAAGGCTTTAAGATCACCTAACAAAATTTCAAAATAAATCGTGTAGGTATCGATACTCATAAAATGGTATTGATAGTTCTTATGGATGGTATCGATATCACTTAGAAAATTAGTAAAAAATTAGCATTTTGTTTCTCTGTAAAATAAATTCAAACTAGCAAACTATCGATACCCTTTCGAAAAGTATCAGTAATTCTACATCGAGTATCGATACTCAAGACATGGTATCGATACCAAATTGCATTACTGACTTTTTAAACATTTGAAATATCATTGAGGTATCGAGATATTAAATACTCGATTATTGATATCACTGTACAAAACAACAAAAATATCACCAAAACATAACATTTAATAAAACCATACACTTACTAAATCACCATGCATTTAAAGTCTCAAAATCTAGCATAAAAAAATCAAAATGTGTAATTTTATGCATCATCAATAAATTAAACCCAACAACCTAATGAACTAGAAATAACATCCATAACTTATA
This sequence comes from Gossypium longicalyx, assembly GCA_025698465.1. Lineage (NCBI taxonomy): Eukaryota > Viridiplantae > Streptophyta > Magnoliopsida > Malvales > Malvaceae > Gossypium > Gossypium longicalyx. Next base: position 54,853,962 of record CM046995.1, read on the forward strand.
CAAGTAATAATATCGAGCAATCATATAGGCATCATGGCAATATACAATCCAAAATTCAACCACAGTGCCTCATTCCCACAATTCAAAATAATGGTTAGAAATCACCTACATAAATGTTAAATCTACTTAGATCACTCCATTAGATATTTTCCGCATTGCTCACACTACAACACTAACAGTTTACAAAGGTTTAAAAAGGAGTGGGTGAGCTTAAACAAACTCAATGAATGTTTAGAATAACCACCAAATAGACATGCATTCATACGTTAACTGAAAACGATTAAAGCTCAACAACATACACACTATAATAAAAGAACATATTAACATATTCAGTTATTACTAATCATCACATTTAACTCATTTTTCCACATGTTCATGCATACATCTCATATCATAATATCACATTTTATGAAAACATATTTAGTGATAGTTTAACACTTGAGGCTATGAACCATAAAAGTGGGCTCTATCACCACACATTGGATACACAAATCTCCAACACACCAAATGTCTTGTAGAGTTGAACGTATCCCAAAAATGTAGCACGTAGCTAACACTCTCTAACACCCCAACATTTCCCGGTGAATGGACCTTAGCTCACATTCCCTTATCTATCCAAGACAATCCCGGGTCTTAATGGCCCAAAACACAACATATAGGTGAATACTCACAACCCTATGGCATGCCAATTATATCCAATGGTCTCATAAAGTCACAAGGCCAAAGTATCCACAAAAAACCACATAATTACTTACCATTTTCTGCACTTTTTCACTTCATATTCACATTATAATCACAACATAAGCACTATCATTTGGCATGTACAATATGCTCATACTTAACACTTTCATAACAACCATCACAAGTTTCTTTCACTTATCATAGTATCACATTTTAATTCATAACTCCACAACACATAATCACATATTTCACAAATTAAGCATAGGTATAAGAAAGCTTACACTCGGAACTTAAAGTAGGGGTTTAGGCTACACCTAGGTTCCCAATTAACATTATGACATGCGTCTACAAGTAACGATTCCAAACCCTCACCAATCTCACTTTTGTCTAGTTGCTAAAAGCTTAAAGTAGCTTTTCCTTGCCTTTCGTTTACTCGTTAAAGGTCTTAGTGATTCTGAAACTTCACCAAAATAAATCACACCACAATCACAGTTAACATCCAACCAAAGACTCACTAAAATCAACTAAAAATACAAGCCAAAGTTATATTTTCATGAAAATAAAATTTCAACAAGCTTAGTCAAAACATAAAAATCTCAATACATACTCATTCCTATTGCATAAAACTGATTCCAAACAACTAATTAAACATCTAAGAATAATTCCCAACCTTCAAACTACCCAAAACCATACAGATTCATGGTTTCAAATTCTTTTACATACTATGACAATTTTTACCAAAATTCATTAAAACTTTACAATTCTTTAATGAAACTTTAAAGAGTGTTTAAAAACTTTCTAATCACATCAAAACTAATGTAAAAATTCTTTGAAACCTCATTTTTAATCAAAATCCCAAAATCCACTATTAACGACCCAGTTTTGGCATTTATTCAAAGCATTTGATTCAATAGGTAAAATCTCTATTTAAAAGACTAGATAACATAAAAAAACTAATAGAAAAGCAAATCATTACCTTTGATGAGAGAAAAAACAGACGTTCCGTTGAAAATCTAAAAAACCCACAAATTTGCGCAATGATGAAATCAATGTTATTTTTTATGGTTTTTGTCGAAACCTCTTTTTTTAAAATAGGGAGGGTATTTTGAAAACGGGAGTCGCCACCAACCTTTTTAAGTGTGATTGGATCACTTTATAAAACGTTTTGATCTACAAAATTACGAGAAAATAGGTTCGGGAGTCGGTTACGTACGAGGAAGGATTAGCACCCTCGTAACACCCAAAATTGGTACCAAATTGAATAATTTTGTCTTAATGTCAAAATTTTGAAAGTATTTAAAAATATGATCCCTTTTAAAACCGTAATAATTTTGAGTTTAAAAAAAATCAAGATTCTTTTGCTTCAAAATAATATAAACATCATATCTCGCATGATTGGACACGATATTCTTAAACTTTTGTAACTAAAATCATTTTGTGATTTTTCAAAACTTATTTAGAAGGATATTTTAGGCATTTAGACAAACGAGAAATCGCAACTCAGCATGTTAGGGCACTATTTTCCAAATTCCTAACTACCAAAAAACATTGCCTTACCCTTTTTTAAAAAATCTTTTTAGATCAAATGAAATATAAAAATTCATTAAAATGATGATGCATTTAACATATTACAAAGGATCAATATTGAATAAATTATCCTACATGATGCCTACTTTAACAATTCATGCAAATATAATGTAAAAAAAATTGATGGATAATGGCATAAATTAAACAATATACGTTATCATTTTATGCAGTTATAATTATAGAAAACAATGAAAATAACAATATAAATTACATAATACATACATAATAATATTTCATACAAAACATAACATAGAAAGCAATGAATCTAGCAACATATAAATTACATAATGTATAACAATATTCTATGAAAATATAACTTAAAACAACATAAATAATCAATTTTTATGCAAATATGGTAAACAATAAATATAAAAATAACAAATAGGTAGTGAGATATTATTATCATTTTAAAATAATATTAAGTAAATACAACAAGATAAAAAAAATAAATAAACGAAATTATGAACATACAAATTAAAAAATAAAGATAAGAAAATAAACACAATTTTTTTTAAAAAAAAATAGATGAAGTATTTAATGAAATATTTAAAACAAAGTATAAATGATGAAGGTGAGTTTTTTAGAGATGATTAATATACATATATAAGATACATTACATGATATAATAACTTAATATACTTATAAAAATAATAATATGTTAAATCGGAATAAAATTTTGTAGTAAATTTTAAAATACTAAACATTAAATATATAATAATATACGTATTAGTTTATAATAATTTACAAATGTGAATCTTTATATACCAATAAACGATAAATAATGAAATAATATATATAATAAAAGGAAGATATTATAAGGAATAATATAAAATAAAATATGATATGTAATGAAATGAAATATATAAATAAAATATAATGAAATATAAATACTATTATATAAATAAGGATAATATATATACTATTATTTAAAAATAATTTTTAAATTTTTTAAAATTTACACAATTAATGAATAATAAAATAATATATAATTTATAATAAAATAAAAAAGAAGAAAAGAAAAAAATGCAAGGAATAATATATATGATAAAATATATAATGTATAATAAAATTTATAAATAAAATGTATAATAATAAAAATAATATAATGGATAATATATATAAAAAAATAATATATACTATTTTATATAACTAATATTTATAAAAGTAAATAACATATATGGTATTTAATAAATAAATTATGCAAAAATATTTAAAAGGATTAAAATTAAATAAAACTAAAGTTCTAGGGCTAATTTTAAAATAAAAATGAATTTAGGCCTAATTGGAACGCGTTCAAAACTACAAGGGGCTCACTGGGCAATTTGCCCTAATCCCAAAACGACGTCGTTCTTCAGAATGGATTTTAATGGCCATTGGATTAAATTGAAACAAATATAAAAGATTAGAGCCGAATTAAAATAAAAATAAAATGAAATTATAAAGCTTAAAAATGCGGAAGGACCAATTGGGCAATTAGCCCATTTTCTAAAAACACGCGGATCCTCCCCGGGTCTCGGGTCAACGCGCGGATCCTAGCCTTGGAACGACGCCGTTTTAAAGCTTATTGTTTTAATCAAAACGGCGTCGTTTATATGAGCCTATAAAAGCCAAGTTTCAGCCAAAAAAATCATTTTAAATCAGATTTTAAAAAAAAAGAAGGAAACCTTCTGAGAGGGTTGGGGGAGATGTCCTCGGAGTTTTATCGAGACTCCGTTTGAGGCTTGCACGCGCTCACGTGCCCCCGCCACTTACGACGGTCGGAAACTGGAAAGTTTCCTTTTCCAATGTAGGTTAAATCGGTACGTTCCTTTTCTTTTATTTTTTATTACCAGTATGTATTTAGAGAAAAAAAAGAATAAAATAATCACCTCTATACTCTCTAGTCGACTGTTGGTTTCTTTTAGTGTAAAATGTATTCTATTTTTTTATTGAATCTCTATGTAAAAAACCTTCACAAATTAAAAAGAAAGAGGGGTTTTATAAACCCCGGTTACATTTTGGGAAAGAATCTTTTGATTTCTTTCCTTGTTTGTCTATTTTCTGTCGTAGTTCTTTCCTTCTTTTGCAGGTATCAACGAGGATCTCACGGCGAGGAGTGGGCTAGCGTTGATCCATTCGTTGATTACGGCGTGATACGGGGCTGAAATCACGGTGTCGACTGGAACGGCATAAGACGAAAAGGCGTGGTGCTTGCGGCGCGAAGCTTCTGGAAACCCTAGGTTTTCCTGATTCAACTTAAGGATTGGGCCTTACTGGGCTTTATTAATTTGGGTCAGGTTCTAGTACATGGGCCAAGGGTTTTTTAAGTGTAACCGGGTATAAGCTATCGGGTTTAGACCGATTGGATCTCAAGTGTAGTGGGTTTTGGGCTTATCAGGCCTTGAGGCCTGTTTATTGTAAATGGACTGTAAATGAACCCTTTTTTTTCTATTTTTATTTATTTCATGGGCCCAGGCGAATTTGGGCTGTTACAGTTTTTATGAAATTCTATGAAGATTTAAGGTTATGAGAATGAAAGAAATCAAAGGAAAGAAGTTTGGAAACGAAATTGGAAGAACTATCGTGAATAAACTGTAGGTGGGGGAAATATTATGTTGGTTTTAAAGTTTTGGGCTATTTTGTTTTGAAGCACTCCTAACTTTGGCTTTTTTCAAAATAGTCCCTTTTTTAAAAGTTAAAGATCTTTTTGAGCCTTATTTTCAAAAATTGATTTGATTTTCTAAAACTCATAGATGGAGACATTTTTTATTTACCATGCTTCAAAATTTCTAAGCACACTAGAGCTAAAATCCCTACAATACCCTCAAAACTACTAATCCCAATTTTGGGGTGTGATTAGTTCATTAGTTATATAAATGTGAATTGGTTAACTTTTGGCATCGAATGGAATAAATCGTAAAGTATGGAATAAACGGTGCTTATGAATAGGTACAATGTATTGAATGGAAATAAAATGTTTATATGATTGGCATGATATGTATACGTTATAACAAGAATTGAATCGATATGATCATAGTAATAATGTTAATGTGCACTTAGTAAAGGCTAGGATACATATGGTATGCCATTAGGCTTAAAGATAAATGTAACACCCCAAACCCGTATCCGTTACCGAATTAGGATTACGAGGCATTACCGGACATAGCACAGTTCCGAATAGACATTTACTACATTTCTTGCTTCGTAATATAAACTCATCAGAACACTAATCTTATTCAATTTCGAACTTAAAACTACTATATTACTATCATCGGCATATTTAAAATTTATTCAAGTATATATATAAATCATTACAAAACATATACCAGACATATAGCAACTATTTTTTATAAGCTGAATATCAAACATAACATTTCATAATCTAAGCATGTTCACATATTAAAACCAATTAACATTCACACAAAAATGCAACCTTGATTATTATACATTATGGCCGAATATATTGTTGTTTATTAGCAAACATAGTGCGCATTTATACCCAAACAATATGAACCATAACACAACCTAAGTATCTGTAGCACCCCTAACCCTTATCCGTCGCCGGATTAGGGTCATAAGGCATTACCGATCATGTTACATTTCATACAATTTTTTATTAAAAATTACAGTCCGACATTAATATCACATCAATGGGTATAATCATTTCATATATCAGAACCTAAAAATTTTATCATTCATCTCATAATATAAATAAAATATATTTCAAAGTACAATAGCATAACTTATACATATACCAAACATATGACTCATCACTATCTTTGTTATTGAATATTAGACCTAACCTTAAATAAACCATGTGCTTGCATAGGTTATACATTAATAGAAAATAAATTTCATTATTAACCTCTTTATTCCTACATGAAACATCATACTATTAGTTTATATGAAATTCATATTTTGTACATTAATAAAATTTAATGAATCCATTCGAACATATATATATATATATATGTACATGCATAAATAAGACATCTATCATTTTCAAATAGAACTTAATAGCAATTCATACTTGTGGTTAAATAGATAACTAATATATAAGAGATATAACATTTTACGTAAAGGTCAAGTACATTACAACGTTTTAACTATACCACTTTTGGACACAAATAACAACTTCAGCACAAACTCATAACATAACTAATTGAAAACTTTATTTCATAATTTAGCAGACAATTACACATACAATTTAATTCAATATAACAGACCGAATACGCCTTAAGGTTTAAATACTAGTGCGCATTTACCCGAGGTTCCAAAGCCACACTTTAATAATTGAATTCATACCAAGTAAATAACAAAAACAATCATGGAACATTTTCCTTATTTAATACCATGCAAAGCTGAATTACAATTTCTAATCCACATACCAATCCAAAAATTCGATCACCGAATTATTAAAACCAATCTCATAAATCATTATTACTAAAAAAAAATATTAGATCAAAACTAAGTATAAAAAACAAAGTTCACATGTATACTTTATTTTAGTATAATACACATCTAAGCTAACCACATTTATACCACATCCAAGATTTATAATCAAATTCAATACTCAAAACGTTTATCATAATTACTTTCAATCCATGGCACATAGCATAATAGTTGAAAATGGGCTCAAACCATAGTCTAGTCAAACCAAACTCAAACATAACACTTAAGCCATTTCCGCATGGCTAAATTATACACAACCAAAAATCTAATATTTCAAAATGAAATCCAGCCTATACATGCCATAGTTTGAGTTCGACTATTTAAATACCGAAACAACAGATAGTGTGATGGACTTTGCTGACGATCCCCGAGCTTGTAACTTGAATCCAAATCTATAAGACAGAGTAACAAAGATACACAAGGTAAGCTATCTTACCTTAGTAAGCTATAAGCAAATAAACAGTTCAAGAATATATTCAACCTATTTTATCAAACCAAATTTATATTATCATGACCAATGCTTAACCTTAAACCTGCATATAAGATACAATGATACACTTCCATATACCATTTCTTTTTACCTTGATCGAATACTTACATAAACTAATTAATCATTTTCATTCAACTTTCGGGTCCAAAATGTCACCAAATAATCAAGCATACTTATACCATTAAAATAAGTTCGAGAATCACAATATAACATTATACACACTTAATACTTATTTGGCCGAACACTCATATGGTCACTTATCATGTTAGTAATCAACTTTTAAAGGCAATAGTCATATTAAAATTTAGTACATATTCACTCAAGTGCATAATCTCCAATACCGAAATAATATTTCATATACATACATTAATTATATAACCGAAAATACCTCAACATATATATACATATATAAAGGTTATTCATGACATACTAACTATTCATTCAATAAGCCAAATACATATATAGCATACACATTTTCTTCTTTATTCGCAACATACAAGATTTATAAGAAATAGTCAAGGTGTTTACTTAACTTACCTCAAGTAAGTAACATATTAGTTCATACCTGACACATAGCTCAATTAACACATTTGAACTCGATTTACCTTTGCCCGATAAACCATTTGAAATCGGATAGGGCACTCAGATAATCACATAAATCGTACAATATCAACGTCCCAGACGTGGTCTTACATGTAGCCACATATCGATGCCACTGTCCCAGACAGGGTCTTACTCGTAAACACATATCGGAATCACATATCAATGCCATGGTCTTACTCCCACACATATATCTAAATCCTATGTCATGACATATGTATCCTAGCTATTCCTAAGGTTCATACGGGGCTTTTGGACGTTGTAACTCGGTCGAAATGAATGCACAAACATGATTACCAAGCTTATACATATTCAAAAATTACATTTATAATATCATATATTTCAATTCAGCATCTATACTTTACATTTAATTAAAATTATGTACGACTTTTTGCTTATAAACTTACCTTGGACAACGAAAAACTGGTATGGATCGACTAGTTGATAACTTTCGTTTTTCTCCGATCCAAATTTGATTTCTTTGGTTCTTGATCTAAACATAATCAAATTAAGCTCATTTGAACATAACTTCATTCAATTTAGTCCAAAAACACATAAATAGGCAAATTACCATTTTACCCTTGACATTTATAATTTTTATAATTTAGTCACTATTGCACAAAACACAAAATACACAAAATTTCCCTAGACTCATGTTTGGCTGAATCTTACCCACTACCATACAAGTCCATATATTTCATTTATTTCACATTTTAGTCCCTCAAATTATTATTTTTGCAATTTAGCCCTATTTACTCAAAATCATCAAAAACTCCAATACAAAATATGTTAATCTAAACCATATCTTTCATATTTCATCATCAAACAACAAAAATAACAAGCTATCAACAATGGCATAACTCAAAATATTCATCAAAATCAAAAATTAAAGCTTGGGTCTTGAAGATTACTAAGCAATGATTTCAAAAACGTAGAAATTATCAAAAACCGAACAAAAACGAACCTTGATTGAGCTTGAATATATGCCGAACCCTAGCTTAGTTTCTTCCTTTTTCTTTTGTTTATATTCGGCAAGAACAATGATGAAATAACACATATATTATCTTTATTTTATGTTTTATTATGTATATTATAACTTATGTTTAATTTACCTTTTTAACCTTAATGATTTAATGTAAAAACTTTATAACATAAGCCTTATACCATCTAACTATATTAAAAATGGCACAAATAAAATTTTTAGGCTTCAATTTAGACAGCCACTAACAAGTTAACCCCTTTTAGAAGTAACCACTGAATTTTCATTTTATGCGATTAAGTCCTTTTATTTAATCGGACACTCAAACGACAAAATTAAATCACGAAAATTTCACAGATATAAATTCACACAAAATAATCACAGAAAATAATTTTTAAATATTTTTCTGACTCGGATTCGTGGTCCCGAAATCACCGTTCTGATTAGGGTCTAAATCGGGCTGTTACAGTATCACTCACTTATACGTCATTGGTTGCATTTAAACTAACATAATTTAAGACTAAACATACTTCTTTCCTAATCACAAAACCATACGCATAAGACCTTGTTATCTTAAGCCATTTTAAGCACAAATAACAACTAAGAGTACACATAATTCATACGCTAATTTTATATGCTTTAATTCATGCCAAAATTTCATTCACACAATCAAGCTAAATTATTTCATATTCGGTCATTCTATATAAAATTCAATACATAATATATTTATATAAATATGCTATAAACCAAACATTATAGTTCCAATGCCTTACCCATATATACATATACACTTACATTATCATTTCTAAACCAAATTACCCATTTAAGCTTGCCGTTTCAAATCGACATAAAAACCACATTTCTTAATCCAATTTCCATAGCCTAACATAGTTCACATATGTCCAATACCACAAATCCAACGTTAACATATAACTAAACACTTGATGACAAGATTTAAACACCATAGCTGAATTATAAATATCTTTAAAACATCACCTATATATTTCATTTCATAACCGAATACATAAATACCTTATAAGCAATGTTCAAACCAATTCATGTTACAAATTATGCATCTCAATAATAAGTCATTAATTATTCATAACCTAAATATATTCATCAACCACATATATCAAATTTACCAAATGAATAAACATGAGCTTTACATAACATTACTTTAAACCTTAAGCATATTTCAAACACATCACACACATATAGCATACATATTACTCGTCTAATATATCAAACCACAATTACAAATCATACCAAGCACTTCACACATATATATAACATAACCGAAATCACCTAAGCTTACACATCATTCTTAGCCATTTTCGCATGGCTTTAACAATTACAAACTCAAATCCAACAAAAACAATTACTAGACTATACATGCTATAGGTTCAAAATTCATGCTTTAAAGGTACCGAAATAGCGATCGATAGTGTGACGGATTTCCTTAATGATCCCCAAGCTCGTAACTAGCTTCCAAAATCTATAGCAAAAAAAAAAGAACATACACACACAGAGTAAGCTTGAATAGCTTAGGAAGTCATAAGTAAATAAATCATTTCAATGACATTCATAATTCAACTTAATTAAACCGAATCATACTAACCATAACCACATATACAATTATCAAGCTTGTAACTTCATATATCAATAGATATACTATAGCATTATTTTCCACTTGGTCGAATACACATATGTTCATAAACATATTTAACTCTCACTTTCATAATGAACATTTCATATATTCATATAAAGTATTTACTTACCTTACTACTCAATCATTTAACTTAATACATACCTGACCATTTAGCTCGATTTCACATTCGATCTTAACTCGATATTGCCCGTTGAACCATTCGGAATTAATAAGGATACTTGGATAATAAAAAAGCTCGTACAACGCCAACGTCCCAGACATGGTCTTACATGTAATCACATATCAATGCCACTGTCCTAGACAGGGTCTTACACAAATTCATATACGATGCCGATGTCCCAAACATGGTCTTACATACAAATCAAAAATCGATGCCAACATCCCAAACGTGGTCTTACATGAAATCACATATCAGAATCCTATGTAATGACATATGTATCCTAACTATTCCTAAGGTTTGTACAAGACTTTTAGATGTCGTAATTCAATTGATTCAGGCTTATAAATACGTCTCCATACTTAAACAAACTCGACTTGAACATATATATACAAGCAATAGTTCAATTTTGGCACAAATATAATGTATATAATCGATTTTAACAGCATGTATTTACTTATGAACTTACCTCATACGAAGACGAACAGACCAGGTTGACTATTCAACAACTTTAGATTTCCCCCAATCCACTTTTCTTGATCTAAATTAATATAAACTAAACTTATTTAATCAAATATTCAATAAAATTCATCCAAAAACACATAAATGGGCTAATTACACTTTTGCCCCTAATATTTCACATTTTTCATAATTTAGTCCCTGTTTCACAAAATACAGAATATTCAAAATTTGACTACACCCATGTTAGGCTGAATTTGCCCTTAGCCTATATAAGCCCATATGTTTCATTTATTTCACATTTTGACTCCTCAATTTGCAAATTTTACAATTTAGTTCTAAATAGACATTTTTATCAAAAATCACTTAATTGAACATACTAATCTAACTACATATATTTATTTTTCATCATCAAACACAAAAATCATCAAGCTTTCAATAATGGCAAAACACAAAATCATCATAAATTTCCAAAATTGGGACATGGGCTAGCTAGAACACAAAGCGAAGATCTCAAAAACGTAAAAATCATCAAAAATCGAGCAAAACACATACCCAAATTATGCTTCAAGAATGCCGAACCCTAAAACTCCATGGATGAACACTTCCTTCTCAAGTTTCAGCAAAAACAAAGATGAATTCCACTAATTCTTTGTTTTATTTTATTTTATTAACATTAGTTAATAATTTACCATTGAACCCTAATTCTTTGTTTTATTTTATTTTATTAACATTAGTTCATAATTTACCATTGAACCCTTAATGAAATAATATAATCACTTTATAATGGTTGTCCATTTTTTTCCATGATAATTCTAATGGTTAATTTACAATATAAGGATTCCATATAATAAAAGCCATAACAAATAGGTACTTTTACATAAAGCATGCTAGTTTTGCATTTTACGTGATTAAGTCATTTTTCAAAATTTGATACACAAACGATAAAATTAAATTACGAAATTTTCACAAATATCAATCACATATTATAAACATGGAAAATAATATTAAAATATTTTTCTGACTCGGATTTGTGGTCTCAAAACCACTGTTCTGAATAGGGTCTAAACCGGGCTGTTACAACGCTCCCCTATTAGAAATTTTCGTCCCCGAAAATCTTACCGGGGAATAGGTTAGGGTAACGTTCTCTCATAGCATCCTCACGCTCCCACGTATCTTCTTCAATTCCTTTTCGGTGCCATAGGACTTTCACTAAAAAGATTTTCTTATTTCTCAATTCTTTAACCTTGCGATCTAAAATTTGGATCGGTTCTTCTTCATATGTCATATCGGATCGAATCTCAATCTCAGACGGGGAAATCACATATGATGGGTCGGATTGATATCGTCAAAGCATCGAAACATGGAATACGTTATGAATCTTTTCTAACTCAGGTGGCAACAACAGTCTGTAAGCAATTGGCCTAATAAATCTTGGACTCAATTTACCTTTACGACCGAATCGGAGTATTTTCTTCCACAGTGAGACATTCAAAAACACTTTGTCCCTGATCTGAAACTCAATATCCTTTCGTTTCAAGCATGCATATGACTTCTGATGATCTGACGTTGTTTTTAGACTATCACGAATCACCTTCACTTTTTGTTCAGTCTCTTTGATCAAATCAACCCCGTGTATCTTATTCTCACTAAGTTCAGTCCAATATAAATGTGTTTGACATTTGCGACCATACAAAGCCTCATAAGGAGCCATTTTGATACTTGATTGAAAGTTATTATTATACACAAATTTAATTAGTGGCAAGTATCGCTCCCATGTACCTTCGAACTCGAGAATACAACATCTTAACATATCCTTAAGTATCTGAATAATCCGCTCGGATTGACCATCTATCTGTGGATTGAAGCAGTATTGAAGTGTAGCTTCATACCTAATGCATATTGTAGTTTCTTCCAAAATCGCGATGTGAGCCTCAGATCTCTATCCTAAACAATAGAGATAGGCACTTCGTGCAATCTCACAATCTGAGAAATATACAACTTAGCAAGCTTATCAAGTGAGTAATCTATGCGAATCAAATTGAAATAAGCTGATTTAGTCAATCTATCCATAACAACCCTGATCGCATCTTTCTTGCCTGGTGACAAAGGCAAACCCGATACAAAATTTATCATGACCCTGTCCCATTTTCACTTGGGTATCATAATCGGTTGAAGTAATCCAAATGGTACCTGATGCTCGAATTTGACTTGTTGACAGATTAAACATTTCAAAACAAAGTCAGAGATGTCTCGTTTCATACCATGCCACTAGTAAAGCTGTTTCAAATCATTATACATTTTTGTACTACCTGGATGAACAGATAACCGACTGCTATGAGCTTCATTTAAAACCCTTTAAATTAACACTGACTTTATCGGAACACATATTTGGCCACTAATTCTCAAACAACCCTTAGCATCAACTCGGAATTCTGAATCAATATTCGAATCACATTGAGCCCGTTTTGCTAACAATTCATTATCGACTTTTTCAGCTTCACAAACTTGCTGCATAAATAACAGTCTCACTTTCAACTTAGCTACAATCGAACCATCATCAGATAGAGCCATATACGCATTCATTACATACAGAGCAAAAAGAGATATTCGACTTAGAGCATCAGCAACCACATTGGCCTTTCTCGGATGGTAGTCAATTACAAGCTCGTAATATTTTAACAACTCTAACCATCTTTGCTGTCGTAGATTTAGATCTTTCTAAGTCATTAAGTATTTTAAGCTTTTGTGATCGGAATAAATGTGACATTTCTCACTCAATAGATAGTGGTGCCAAATCTTCAATGCAAACACAATAGCTGCTAATTCCAAATCGTGCGTCGAATAGTTCTTTTAGTGTGGCTTTAACTGTCTCGTGGCATAAGCTATAACTTTGCCTTCCTGCATCAAAACATAGCCCAAACCATTCAAAGATGCAACACTAAAGATTACGAATTCTTTACCCGATTCTGGCTGGATTAACACCGGAGCTTCAGTCAATAAATTTCAACTGATCAAAACTTTTCTGGCACTTTTCTGACCACTCAAACTTAACATCTTTCTAAGTCGCATCATCGGGGTTGCAATCATCGAGAAACCTTTTACAAATCGTCTGTAATATCCAGCAAGTCCCAGAAAACTTCAGACTTTAGAAACATTTCTCAGAGGTTTCCAATCTAATATGGCTGAAATCTTGCTCGGATCAACCTGAATACCCAATTCTGATACAACATGTCCCAAAAACCCAACTTTATGCAACTATAACTCACATTTACTAAACTTCGCATACAACTATTTATCTCGCAAAGTCTGTAGCACAATTTTCAGGTGTTCGGCGTGTTCATATTCATCACAAGAGTAAATTAGGATGTCATCAATAAATGCAACCACAAATCGATCCAAATATGGTTTGATGATCTGATTCATTAAATCCATAAAAGCAGCAGGTGCATTAGTAATTCCGAAAGGCATAACTAGAAACTCATAGTGTTCGTACCTTATTCAGAAAGTAGTTTTTGTCACATCAGAGTCTTTAACTCGTAGCTAATAGTAACTCGATCTCAAATCTATCTTTGAAAACATTGTAGCCCCTTTCAACTGATTGAACAAGTCATCAATCTGTGGCAAAAGATATTTGTTCTTTATAGTTCGATGCATATTCTTATAGTTCTGTCTTTCCTTTTCACAAACAAAACCGGTGCACCCCAAGGAGAAAAGCTCGGTCTTGCGAAGCCTCTATTAGTCAATTCTTGCAACTAAGATTTTAACTCTTTTAATTCGGCCGATGCCATTCTGTTTGGAGTTATCGAAATCTGAGTTGTCCCTGGCACTAACTCGATACCAAACTCCACTTCTCGGATCGATGGCAAACCCGGTAATTCTTCAGGAAACACATCCGGATATTTGCACACTACTAGTACTGATTCAATCTTCTTTTCAATCACTTTAGAATTGAGTACACAGGCAAAATAAGCTTCATAACCCTTTCTCACATATTTTTGAGCTAACATCGAAGAAATTAATGCCGATAAACCATTCAGATCATTAGACTCAATCCGAATTATTTCAACATTCTGACATCGCAAATCAATAGTCTTCCGTTTGCAGTTCACAATAGCATCATGCAATGTTAACCAATCCATACCCAGAATTATATCAAACTCATCGAATGGCAACAACAAATTAGCCGAAAAACATGAATCTTGAATCATCAACGGACAATTCTTGCATACTTTATCAACCAAAATACACTGGCCTGAGGGGTTCGATACTCTAATCACAAACTCAGTAGACTTTACAGGCAAAGTCTTACTGGATACTAAAGTTTCACATACATAAGAATGAGTAAATCCAGGATCAATCAATGCAACAACATTAGTATCATAGAGAGTGAAAGTATCGGTAATCAAATCTGGAGACGAAGCTTCTTCACGAGCGTGGATAGCATAAGCTTTGGCAGGTGCACGAGCCTCAGATCTAACAGTCGTGTCTTTGTTCCCTTCTGGCTGCCACTCACATTACCCGTATTTCTGGGTGGTCTAGCTCGAGCTACCATGTTACTCAGCCTCGTATTCTACTTCATGTCTTGCTCAACCAACTCAGGGCATTCACGAATGAAGTGATCCATCGATCCACATTTAAAGCAAGCTTGATCATTCAATCTACAATTGTCGAGATGTCGTTTACCACAATGTTTGCACTTAGGTTGGTTCAGTCAGATGTTACCAACACTAGCTACTGAAGTAGCTCTCGAACTCACGGGTGGTCTATCTTGATCACATCTAAAATAGCCTGTAGTAGCCTTTAAATGGCTAAAGTCATCTCGAAAATTCTTTGTTGCTGACTGAAATGACTTACTTGAGGATCTTTTTCGTGAATCTCTAGCTTCAAAGTCAGCCTTTCTTTTCTCTTTCCCGAGCTCCTCAGCTTTGCATGCTCGCTCAACTAGTACCATGAACTCTTTTATTTCTAGAATCCCGACTAATAGCTTAATATCTTAATTCAACCCATCCTCGAATCTATTATACATTATTGCTTCGATTGATACACATTTCCGGGCATATCTGCTGAGTCTCATAAATTTTCGTTCGTATTCTGTTACGGTCATATGACCCTGTTTCAACTCTAGGAATTCTTTGTGTTTTTTATCAACAAACCGCTGACTGATATATTTCTTCTGGAATTCAGTCTGAAAGAACTCCCAAGTAACTCGTTCTTTTGGAACGACCGAAACCAGTGTATTCCACTAGTGATATGCATAATCTCGAAGCAAGGATACAACACATTTAATACACTCGTCAAGGGTACAGGATAGCTCTTCAAACACACGGATAGTATTATCGAGCCAGAATTTAGTTCGCTCAGCATCATCATGAACAATAGCTTTGAACTCTTTGGCCCCATGTTTTCTGATTTTATCAACCAGTGGCTTATTTAATCTCATCGGATCAATTACTTGAGGTATCACGGGTATCTGAGGAGTAGGTGGGGGTGGGAGTTGTTGAACAGCTGGATTTGTTTGGATATACTGTGTGAACCATTCATTCATTATCTGGAAGAAGGCTTGCTTAGCCTCTCCGTTGTGGCTACTTGTAATAGGTCTAGAATCAGATTGCACTGCCCCTTGAGTGGGAGCGGGTGCATTACTTTCCACATCATTAGCTACGGCTCGATCGGGATCCATATACTATACGAGAACACATTTTAATTGTCTGGAATCATCACACTATCGCAGTTTATAAATATGGCATGTAGAGCTAGACTCATAGGCGTTACGTTAGTCCTAAAAATGACTAAACTGTAGCTCTGATACCAATCAAATGTAACACCCCTAACCCGTATCCATCCCCAAATTAGGGTTACGAAGCATTACCGGACATAGCACAGTTTAGAACAGACACTTACTACATTTCTTACTTCATAATTTAAACTTATTAGAATTTCGAACTTAAAACTACTATATTACTATCATTGGCATATTTAAAATTTATTCAAGTATATATATAAATCATTACACAACATATACTAGACTTATAGCAACTATTTTTCATAAGCTGAATATCAAACATAACATTCCATAGTCTAAGCATGTTCACATATTAAAACCAATTAACATCCACACAAAAATGCAACCTTGATTATTATACATTATGGCTGAATATATTGTTGTTTTGTTAGCAAACATAGTGCACATTTATACCCAAACAATATGAACCATAACACAAATTAAGTACCACTCACTTATACGACATTGGTTGCATTTAAACTAACATAATTTAAGACTAAACATACTTCTTTCCTAATCAAAAAACCATGCACATAAGACCTTGTTATCTTAAGCCATTTTAAGCACAAATAACAACTAAGAGTACACATAATTCATATCCTAATTTTATATGCTTTAATTCATGCCAAAATTTCATTCACATAATCAAACTAATTTTTTTCATATTCGATCATTCTATATAAAATTCAATACATAATATATTTATATAAATATGTTATAAACCAAATCTCATGCTTATCATTATTGTTCCAATGCCTTACCCATATATACATATACACTTACATTACCATTTCTAAACCAAATTACCCATTTAAGCATGCCAGTTCAAATTGACACAAAAACCACATTTCTTAATCCAATTTTCATAGCCTAACATAGTTCACATATCTCTAATACCACAAATCCAATGTTAACATATAACTAAACACTTGATGACAAGATTTAAACACCATAGCTGAATTATAAATAACTTTAAAACATCACCTATATATTTCATTTCATAACCGAATACATAACTACCTTCTAGGCAATGCTCAAATCAATTCATGTTACAAATTATGCATCTCAATAATAATTCATTAATTATTCATAACCTAAATATATTCATCAACCACATATATCAAGTTTACCAAATGAATAAACATGAGCTTTACATAACATTACTTTAAACCTTAAGCATATTCCAAACACATCACACACATATAGCTTACATATTACTTATCTAATATATCAAATCACAACTGCAAATCATACCAAGCGCTTCATACATAGATATAACATAACCGAAATCACCTAAGCTTGGACATCATTTCTAGCCATTTTTGCATGGGTTTAATAATTACAAACTCAAATCCAACCAAAACAATTACTAGACTATACATGCCATAGGTTCAAAATTCAAGCTTTAAAGGTACCGAAATAGCGATCGATAGTGTGACGAATTTCCTTGACGATACCCGAGCTCGTAACTAGCTTCCAAAATCTATAAAACAAAGAACACACACACATAATAAGTTTGAATAGCTTAGTAAGTCATAAGTAAATAAATCATTTCAATGACATTCGTAATTCAACTTAATTAAACCGAATCATACTAACCATAACCACATATACAATTATCAAGCTTGTAACTTCATATATCAATCCATATACTATAGCATTATTTTCCACTTGGCCGAATACACATATATTCATAAACATATTTAACTCTTACTTTTGTAATGCACGTTTCATATATTCATATAATGTATATACTTACCTTACTACTCAATCATTTAACTTAGTACATACCTGACCATTTAGCTTAATTTCACATTCGATCTTAACTCGATATTTCCCATTGAACCATTCGAAATTGATAAGGGTACTCAAATAATCAAAAAGCTCGTACAATGCCAACATCCCAGACATGGTCTTACATGTAATCACATATCGATGCCACTGTCCCAGACAAGGTCTTACATGAACTCATATACGATGTCGATGTCCCAGACATGGTCTTACATGCAAATCACAAATCGATGCCAAAATCCTTGACATGGTCTTACACGAAACCACATATCGAAATCCTATGTCATGACATATGTATCCTAACTATTCCTAAGGTTAGTACGGGACTTTCGGACGTCGTAACTCGATCGATTCAAGCTTATAAATACTTCTCCATACTTAAACAAATTCGACTTGAACATATATATATAAGCAATAGTTCAATTCGACACAAATATACTATATATAATCGAATTTAATGACATGTATTTACTTATGAACTTACCTCGTACGAAGACGAACAGACCGGGTCGACTATTCAACAACTTCAGATTTCCCCCAATCCGAATCTGATTTTTTCTTTTCTTGATCTAAATTAATATAAATTAAACTTATTTAATCAAATATTCAATCAAATTCATCCAAAAACACATAAATGTGCTAATTATACTTTTGCCCCTAATATTTTACAATTTTCACAATTTAGTCCCTATTTCACAAAACACAAAATATTCAAAATTTGACTACACCCATGTTAGGCTGAATTTACCCCTAGAACATATAAGCCCATATGTTTCATTTATTTCACATTTTGACCCCTCAATATGCAACATTTACAATTTAGTCCTAAATAGACATTTTTATCAAAAAGCACTTAATTAAACATACTAATCTAACTACTTATATTTTTTTTCATCATCAAACACGAAAATCATTAAGCTTTCAACAATGGCAAAAAAAAATCATCATTAATTTCCAAAATTGAGACATGGGCTAGCTAGAACACAAAGCAACGATCTCAAAAACGTAAAAAATCATCAAAAATCGAGCAAAACACATACCCAAATTATGCTTCAAGAATGCCGAACCCTAAAACTCCATAGATGAACGCTTCCTTCTCAAGTTTCGGCAAAAACAGAGATGAATTCCACTAATTCTTTATTTTATTTTATTTTATTAACATTAGTTCATAATTTACCATTTTAACCTTAATGAAATAATATAATCACTTTATAATGATTGTCCATTTTTTTCCATGCATAATTCTAATGGTTAATTTACAACGTAAGGATTCCATATAATAAAAGCCATAACAAATAGGTACTTTTACATAAAGCATGCTAGTTTTGCATTTTACGTGATTAAGTCCTTTTTTCAAAATTCGACACACAAACGAGAAAATTAAATCACAAATTTTTCACAAATATCAATTCACATAATATAAACATAGAAAATAATATTAAAATTTTTTTTGACTCAGATTTGTGGTCCCGAAACCACTGTTCCAAATAGGGTCTAAACTGGGTTATTACAATAAAAATGAGCAGGGATTTACATGGTTATTTGAGGTCCAACATTTGTTGTGAATTCTTGATTCATAAAGGCAACCTCCTAAACCTAACATAGATGTTATGGTCGAATCTTGAAGACTACATAAACCATTATTGTTGGCACGAAAAACATTTATTTTCTTTCTTTTAAAATTGTTACGCTTTTTGTTTGTTTGAGAAAATTAAGAATAATCTCACTAAAATTTTCAGGAGTTATAATATCAAAAATTGAATACCTTTGAAAATGTTTGAAGATTATGAAGAAAACATATTGTTTTTAAAAATATCGCAGTAGAATTTGATAAAAATCATATTTTTGCTAAAACTCATTATTTGGTATATTCCATTAAAATATCACTTATTTGACTAAAATAGATTTAAGTCTTGTAAAAACGTACTCTAAATTTTATAATAAGATTTTTATGTTGAAACATTTTTGTGTCAAAAAAATTATTTTTTCACATTATATCGATGAATCATTTTAAAGATTGTTTTAAACTAAAAATAATGCAAAATTAACCAAAATACTCAAATCAATGTCCTATGCCATAGTCCAAATAATAATAATAAAATTGTCCAAATACCAAAATAATAAAGTATAAAACATTTATTCAAAATTCATCCAAGTACTTCTCTAACAATCGCGTCCATGTCCTAACCTCGGGTGTTATCTAAAATGTCAGAAAGATTATAGAGTGAGCTATTTAAGCCTAGTGTGAGTACTAAATTAAATTTGCAGAAAACATATATCAACACAATTTCATAGATGGTAGTATGCATAATGATGCCAATACAGAGCATTCTAGAAATTAGTGCAAAGTTTTCAGAAAATGTTCCTACTCAACTCTACTACACATCATAAGAGTTCCCCATAAATCATCCATCTAATAACACAACAAAATATGGACAATGCAAACAAGCTGTCAGATGCATATATATGAGGACGAGTCACCAGAATTGCAAATAAACTCCCAGAAACTTTGGTCAAACCACTAGAATGTGCAAATAACTAAACTTTCAGAATCTTCATGCTTTCAAGATCATCTCAATCCCATGCGTGTGATATGACATACAGAAACATAAATTTTCAGTGGGCATGCTTAACATGCGAATAAGATTATTATTTAATAGAAACTGTGGCACGATTTATTTTTCATGCTTATCAAATAATGCCATTAAATCACATAACATGAGTGTCGGGTCATAAACATAATACCTGATTTATTAATAAAGCACACAAAACACAAAACTATATCATCACAGATTAACTAGTTTAGAATCACTTACTTGGAAATCATCCTTTTTAACGGATTTATCTTCCCCTTAGAATACATAATGTATTCGTGCATATTTTTATTACAGAGTACTTATAAGAGTATCAATCATTAATATATATTTTACTTAATAATTATTCATACAGTTTTTGTATTTCGTTAAACCCACACCTAAACTTAGTAGATCCAATGCAACACCATACTCCTTTGAACACCCACTCTTGAATCTAACTAGATCAATGACAGATTCTTATACGATTAGAATCGAAGTCGTGATTCATTTCCAAAAGGTAAAGGTGGTCTAAGTTGATAGCAACCGGTCCTCTAACATACGAATAATACATGAGATGTTCATATTGAAGAAAAATAATATCTAATACCACTACTATATTCAACCCTTAATAAAAAAAATGGTAAAGAAGTGATTATCTTCTCAAATCATCCTTTACTTATGTTAATAAGATCGAATTAGGAGGACAGACAGTTCACTGAGGTTTCAATTTGAAGAAGGAGTAGAAACTATGAAAAATCATCAATAAAAATTAAAGAATGAGTTTAGGATTTAGTAATGATTTAAGAAAATAGAAGAAAAGGAGTAGAAATTCTATTATGACTGAAGAGTTAAAGAGAAAATAGAAAATGGAGGAGAATGGTGACTAAAGGTGTTGATGGTGTGATGCAGTGGTGGTGAGGTGGTGGTGCGATCAAATATTTTTGTGGAAGGTGGAAGAAAGGTGGAGCAAAAAAGGTGGTTTATGGGCTAAAAATGAAAAAAAAAAGGTAAGGAATAGAGGAGTAAGGTGGATGAATGACCAAAAGCGGGAGGAGGAGAAAACCAAAATGAAAAAAAAAAAAAAAGAGAAGTGAATGGATGCTACTTTTAGGGGGATAGACGATTAAAGCCAGGAAATTGAGAGGAAATGGAAGTTTTGGAGGGCAAAGGCTTGAAAAGTGGATCAAGGGGTACATGTAGAGTGAAAAGGGAACTAAAGATGGAATGTTGACTCATAAAATTAGGAAAGAAATCTTTTCTTATATAGAAACTATAGGGGACGACATAAAGGGGTATTGAACAAGTTTTTATAAGCCAAAAATTTTTAAGAAAATATTCAAGTGTGCAGAATTAAACACCTTAAATAAACTATTTAAGCTCTTAACAACTAGGTTACTTCACTTACTTTCTCAAAAACTAACAAAAATAATAAAATAAAAATATAAGGCATGACAACTCTACCCTCCTTAAAATAAATTGCGTCCTTAAAATTTACCTTATCAAAATAGATGGGGATATTGTCTTCATATCGAGTTTTTGGGTTCCCAAGTAGTTTCCTTAGTTCTATGATTTTGCCATAAGACTTTCACCAATGGAATCTACTTTTTCCTTAACACCTTAACCTCACGATCCAAAATCTGAATTGGCTCTTCCTCAAATGAAAAGTATGATCTTATCTCTTCAATCAGAACCACATGAGATGGGTTAGATTGATATCGCTTTAACATAGAAACATGGAACCTATCGTGGATACGGTCTAGTTTCAGAGGTAATTCCTACTTATAGGTGTCATGTGTGAATATGATATGCGAATTGTGCAAGTATACACGTCGATTTAAGTAATAAAGTGATGAGTGAGTATTATTCCCACAAGGATCGGATTGAGGTACTAAAGTGGTCATGTTATTATAATAAAATGTGATTAATATTATGTTATGGAAAAACTGAGTTAAGTATGTAGTGATAAGATAAATTAGTAAGAATGAGTGTGAACTATATACGAACTAAGATTGGGAAATGCTAAAGCAACGCAAAAGTAAGAATGCAATGGAAATTACGAGAATAATTATTTGAATAATATGCAACAAATATATAAACGACTAAGAATGCTATGGAAAAGATACTACGACAAATGATAAGGGTTACGCGATGTTGACTGGGAAGGTCAGGATTACTAAGAATCTACTTTTCCTGTCAGTAATGCCTCAGGAAAATCATACTTAACCTACTATCCAGAAGAGTTCTAAAGTGCCATGCTTCTTTCGAGAGAAAATGCCTCAAGTTACCTTGCCTATGTCTTAAGTCTTTAATAAGGTACCCTGCACTATTCCTTTCTGTGTAAATGCTGCTCTATGTCTAAAGTCAACGACAAGTATCTATCGAGTACTTGCCCATATCATTCAACCATGGTTTAACTAATATAACATTTTTAGAATTTAGATTAATTTAAGGGTATGCTACACAGTCGACTATGTCTAGGGATTGCTCACATACATTGTAAACAATAAAATAATTGAATGAAACAGTAGAAAGACAGTTAAAGTTTCATCAAAGTAATCCTAACCCTATGAGATTTAGCTCATAGGTTGGCAAATAAAATTCAACTCAAACATCATTTTCATAACTGTAATTCACAAAGGAACAAATTAGAAAATATGGAAGAGCATCAGGAAAACAATATTCGCTTGTCCAATCTACACTCCAGCTGCATAGTGTCTTGAGGTGGCTAAGAGAGGTTGCCTGCATCTTTCCTCTTCCTGTCTCTATTCAGCCGCTACCTTCTAATTTTCCTAAGGATCTCTACCCGTAATTCCACTTTCTAGGGTTTCCTCATTTACTTCTTTTTAAACTTTTTTTCTTTTTATTTTTATTTTTCAGGATAATTCCCATAGTCCAAGATTATCTTCTCCTCTTTTCTAGATAGATTTATCTGGTACAAGTAGAGTTGAGCTAAAACTGATATGCACTAAATGCTGAATGGACATCTTCCCAGCATTGTCACGGCATACGAGCTGCCAATCTGACCATCCTTTTGTCCCGACAAAACATCACTCCTTTATTTCTTATTCCTCATTCTGCATCTACAAATACTACAAAATGTAACCCTCCCGTGAACAATTAAAACCACCTAATATTTAAATGCAACCCAAGTTCTAATGCAATGCTAAAAATACTAATGAAATATCCTAAAAAGCAACTAGATGTACTTTAGTATTAGCAATTAACTAGGTCTAAAGGCATAAAATATAACTATTTTCAAAAGTTATCACACCCCAAACCTGAGTTATTGCTTGTTCTCAAGCAAGATACATATGAATGCATGAATACATATATGCCAACATTTTGCCAACGTATCAAACCAACTTATATTGCCAGGCTATTCGAAGAACAACAAGTACATTAGTTTTCAGCAATCTCCTTTTTCCTAAAACTCGTTCGAGTTTCAAAGGGTTGCTCAACAAATGTAGAGCAAAAATTTCTCCCTAAACACATAATTTACTAAGTACTCGTGTATTTTCTCTTTTGAACTATAGCAACCATCTTCTAATTTACTTAGTTCATTTACTACCTAAACATAAGTTACTTGCTTTAAGCCTACTCAGAATATATTAATCATATTTATGTTGTTTTTAAACATATTATTATTAGGGGATTTAGCATGTCTGAAATTCTTTGACTTGACAATCATAGTGAACCATACACTGAATTGCCGAGTACTCAACACGTCACAATTTAAATCAAAAGTCACCCATGAAGCTCAAACTTTTGACTAAAAAGATGGATGGAGCATACAACTACCTCCTTAGCTACTTAGTCTTTTTTGCTACAATGGAGTTCCACTAATTTTATTTCTATGAAACACACTTTTGCTTAGACTCACATTTTTAATCAACAGCACGATGGAGCAAACAAAGTCATGCTGATCTACTTGGCAATTCTAAACATTGGAGTGCCTACTGACCCGTATTAAATATTGTTGTGACAATATAACTAATGCTTGGCTTTAAAAATCCCTAAGTTCATTAATAGATACCTACTATACCCCAAAAATAAAATAAAAATTGAGAATAGGACATCCTATTTTTAGGCATTAATTTTCAAGCATCTTGACCTAAGCTAAATTCACCCAATCCACTATCACATGTTCTAGGTATATCAAAAAATATAATTTTATCATCAAACATCATAAGTATAAGTTGTATTTCTTATAGACAAAACAATACTTCGGTGGTGACAATGCAGTGGTAAAACATTTATATTATATAAAGTGCAACCTAAATGTACAATACACCCCCAAACCTAAGGGATATATTATCCTCAATGTATGTGCTTAAAAAAATATAGTTATGGATAGAAAAATGTCTTGGTAAGATGAAATGAAATGCATGACCATCAAAAGAAAAAAAACTTATCTAGCTTGGGCTGTATTGTAGGTACTTTATTCAGTTCTTCATGTGGGCTTGCGGGCATTAACCTTGTACCTTATCTTCCTTTTCAGGGGTTTTACATCTTCACCTTCCTTATCAATTTTCGTGGGATCATCTATCAATTGATCAATTGCAAGATCCTTTGTAGTTATAGAGGCTAGTAGAGATGGTGGCAGGAGTTGTAGTAGTAGTAGGGTCAATATATTCTTCCTTTCCTTCTTCTTTATTCCTCCTAGGCTCAATAGATGTTGACTTCTCAATTTTCTCAGTAGTTTGTCCATCATCAGCATTGATCTCTTCATTTTATGAGTCAGCTCCGGTAGTAGTTAGAGCTAGTTCTACTTTAGTCTCAGTAGATGAGAGCAAAACCATGGGGAAGATAGGGAATTCTGGCATTGGTTTCAAAAAATTCTTTTATAAATATCACTTAACTGCCAAATCCCTATCCCTTACATACGACTAATACTAAGCCTGTTGCTTTTTAGCCTGGACCAACTCTTTAGCTAATTTGTACTGCTGACTTTCAAACAAGGACATCCTTTGCTGTAGATGCTTTAGGGAATTTAATATTTGCTGGTTGAATGAGCCCCGAGTGACTAAAGGTGTTGCCGTGGGAACGCATGTGCAATAGAAGCCTAAATTTATTGAGTTTCTGAGGCATTATCAATGCCACGGAGCTTGGCAAAAATTTCCCTTGTTAGTCCACCTTATTAGGGGGAATATTACCAACATCAATAAAAGGAAGATTAGCAGTCTTGCATGATGTAGTAATGAGAGAAGGAAAATTTAAACTTCCAGCATTCTTTTCAGCACAATGATGGACTTCTTGAAAAATGATCCTTCCCACATTAATCGCTCTTCCTTTAATAATAGAATGCAACAACAACATCCTTTCCTTAGAAACGATGGTATTGTGCGTGGATGGCATAAGATGAATTTTCAAGAAATGATACCACCCTTTTCCAATCAGTTTCAGTGAAGCCCTTTCAACAGTGTAGCATTCCTAAGTAGAGACAATCCATTGTGTGCCCTCGACACATAAATCTTTCAAAACTTATGTCAAACCCTCATCTGTGATGTTATCTACAAACTCAATGTGTTCATCTTGTACCTTTCTAAGGTTAAACTAGGCATTTATATAGTTCTTATCACATGGTACAGAAGTGCGCCATACATAGATGAAAGGAGAGTCAGGGGAGTTCACATGGCCGTAGAACTCCCTAACTACTCTATCCAAAATATCCTCTGGGTGCAAACAAAAAATGCCCTACCCATACTACTCTACTATCAATGATACAAACTTGTCATACCCCATTAGAGTTTGTCCTTAAATAAGAATCCCTATTAAAAAAAAGGGATACTTTAGAATATTATTTGTGTACAATGCAGCTATAGTAGAGTTGACAAATGTCTTTGGTTGAAAAATGTCAGTGCATGATGATTCTGTGGTTTTATAAGCATTCTTGACTCGAGCCATTAAGAAATAATAAAGAGAAATCTTGGAAAAATGTAGTGTAAAGAAAATGGAGTTGAGGTTGAAGATAGAGAAACCGTAAAGGTGAGAGCTTTATGAGAAACATTAAATGTGAATAGTTAGGGAGTGGGAAATAAGGGGGGTAATGATGACAATCTTAGAGAAGTTGAAATGTGCTAGAGAAGTTTGTGACGTGGTGAAAAGAAAAAAAAGAAAGAAACTACTAGGGGGAAAGATAAAATGACCTAGCCATACAACATAGGCTTACTTCCTAAGGCTCCCCAAATAAATTATTAGGTTAATCTGCTCAAGGACTCCCTCTTTTGGACTTTTCTACCCAATCATCCCTTGATAATGTAACACCTCATCACCCAGTTTGTCACAACATAGTGCTCCTCTATAATGCTATGACAATTGTCCTCCTAGTACACATTAATAAGTTTAGTCTTTTATCTTGCCTTTGAAAAGTTACACTAATGTATAAAAATAGAAAATAAAATGACATGAAATAAAAAATTAGTACATAACCAACAAAAAAATAAAAAAAATAATTTAAAGTAAATCAAATAAATAGAATAAAATAAAAAATTTCTAACTCAAGCATCTCGAAGGTTGATGCTCTACTTGTCACGCTCCACATGTGCATCCCAGTAGTGCTTCAAGCGTTGTCCATTAACTTTGAATGTAACACCCATTTTCATGTCTTTGATATCAACCGCTCTATGTGAGAATACTTTAACTATTTCAAAAGGACCTAACCAGTAAGATTTCAATTTACCAGGATACAATTTGAGTCTAGAATTAAACAGTAATACCTACTGTCTTGGTTCAAATTGCCTTGGCATAATTCTATTATCATACCATCGCTTGGTCTTTTCCTTATATATTTTAGCATTTTCATATGCTTATGCACGAAACTCTTCCATTTCATTCAACTCTAACAACCTTTTATTGCCAGCAGCAGCGCAGTCCATGTTCAGCTTCTTGATAGCCCAAAAGTTTTGTTCTCAAGCTCAACAAGTAAGTGACATGGCTTCCTATAAATAAATTTAAAAGACGACATCCCTAATGGTGTTTTAAATGCATCCCAATAGGCCCACAAAGCTTTATCTAGTCTGGTGGACCAGTCTTTACGAGATGGATTCACCATTTTTTCAAAAATTTATTTAATTTCTATTAGAAATCTCAGCTTGTCCATTCCTATGGGGATGATATGCCATAGCAATCTTATGATTTACCCTATACCTGTGCAAGGCATTGGCCAGTAGTTTACAATCAAAATGGGACCCATCATCACTGATAATGGTTCTAGGTGTGCCAAATCTTGTAAAGATGTTCTTATGTAAAAACTTCGGTACTGACTTAGCATCATTAGTAGCTAGGGCTATCGCTTCTACCCATTTAGAAACGTAATCTACCTCCAAAAATATGTACAATTTGCCTATTAACAATGGAAATGGACCCATAAATTATATTCCCCTTACATCAAATAACTCAACCTCCAATATACTTTGTAGCGGCATTTCATATCTCCTAGATAGATTCCCCGTTCTCTGACAATGGTCACACAATTGACATAATTTGTAAGCATCTTTGAATAATTTTGGCCAATAGAATCCCAACTAAAGTACCTTAGTGGCAGTTCTCATTCCTCCAAAATGTCCTCCATAAAGAGTTGAATGACAATGCTGCAAAATACTGTATATTTCGTCGCCAGGGACATACTTTCGAATGACTTGATCAGCAAAATGTTTAAATAAGAAAGGTTCATCCCAATAAATGTGCTTAGCATCATGAAGAATTTTTTTCCTTTTGTGGGTGTTTAAATCAGGTGGCACCGCACCACTTACCAAGAAATTCACTATATCAACATACCAAGGTAATGTTTTGGCATAAAACAATTGTTCGTTCGGAAAAACTTCTTTAATAAAGTTATCTTTGCCATCTTCATTACCCAATTCTAACCTTGACAAATGATTAGCCACTTAGTTTTCAGTCCCCTTTCGATCCCGAATTTTCGAGTCAAACTCTTGTAGTAATAATACCTACCTGATCAATCTCAGCTTGGCATCTTTCTTACGCATCAAGTACTTAATAGCTGAGTGATTCGTGTAAACTATGACCTTAGTACCCACTAGATAAGGACAAAATTTGTCGAACGCGAACACCATAACTAAGAACTCTTTTTTTGTGGTGGTATAATTAAGTTGTGTATCCTTCAAAGTTTTGCTAGCATAATATATTGCACACAGTATTTTGTCTCTCCTCTGCCCCAACACTGCTCCCACGACATAGTTGCTGGCATTGCACATGAGTTCGAAAGACAAGGTCCACTCTAGAGTTATTAAAATTGGTGCTTCTACCAATCTTTTTTTTAATTCCTCAAAAGCAACCAGACAGTGTTCACCAAAATCTAAGGGTCTATGTTGCTCCAGTAGTGTGCATAAGGGTTTAGATATCTTCAAAAAATCCTTAATAAATCTTCTATAAAATCCTACATGACCTAGAAAACTTCTAACACCTTTGTCACTAGTGGGAGGTGGTAATTTTTCTATTACTTCAATTTTTTCTCTGTCTAATTCAATTCCTCGCTGTGATATCCTATGCCTTAAGACAATTCCTCTACAAACCATGAAGTGGAATTTATCCCAATTCAAGATAAGATTTGTTTCTTCCCAGCGGCACGAAATCAATTCTAGATTTTTCAAACAATCTTCAAAGCTGTTGCCAAATACAGAGAAATCATCCATGAAAACTTCAAGGAATTTCTCCACCATATCGGAAAAATGGCCATCATACAATGTTGAAAAGTTGTTGGGGCATTACATAATCTGAACGACATCCGTCTAAATGAAAACATACCATATGGACACGTGAAAGTTGTCTTTTCTTGGTCATTGGGAGCTATGTCAATCTAATTATACCCTGAATAACTGTCCAAAAAATAGTAGAAAGCTTTCCCTGCTAACTTGTCCAACATTTGATTAATAAACGACAAGGGAAAATTTTCCTTTCTAGTTGCCTTGTTAAGCTTTCAATAATTCATGCACACTCTCTATCTCGTGATCGTACAAGTCAGTATGAGCTCATTATTGTCATTGCTAACAATTGTGACACCTCCTTTCTTAGGGACACATTATACATGGCTTACCCATGAGGTATTTGAAATTGGGTATATAATGTCAGCATCAAGCCACTTGATAATCTCTTTCTTGACAACTTATTTCATTATCGGATTTAATCTTCTCTGCTGCTCAATAGACTTTTGTGGCAATCTTCAAACAAAATTTTATGCATGCAAAATGCAGGAATGATTTTCTTTATATCAACAAGGGTCCATCCTAACGCCTTCTTGAATTATCACAAGACTTCCAACAACTTGACTTCTTCTTCAAATGTTAATTTCGTAGAAATCACAACCGACAAGGTGTTGTTATCTCCCAAGTATTCATATTTCAAATGCTGCAGCTAGGGTTTCAACTCCAATGTAGGAGGTTCCTTTATAGAATGTTTAGGAGGTCTGAACGAATGATTGATAAATCCAAATAGTTAAACCTTTTCCTTGGTCTCTCTAATGTTTGTTTAGCTTCTATGAATTCACCGAATTCGTCTAGACTTACTTCATCAATCCTTTCTAATGAGTTTTTATTACTACTAGAATTGTTGTGGCAAATTTTGATGAATTCTTCCTTCACTATTGTTTCTATCAAACCAATGGCGTGGCATTCTTCATTTTCATCTGCACATTTCAAATCATCAAAAACATTACAAGTAATCTGTTGATCATTTACCTTGATGGTCAGTTCACCTTTCCGTACGTCAATTAAAGTTCTGCCTGTAGTAAAAAAAGGTCTTCCAAGAATAATTGTCACATTTTGATCAACTTCAACTTCTAAAATAAAGAAATCAGCGGGAAAGATAATTTTATCACCTCTTACCAGCACGTCTTCAATTTTACCTTTCAAATGAGCGTAGGATCAATCAGCTAATTGTAAAGTCACCATAGTAGGATCAATTAACTAATTGCAAAGTCACCATAGTAGGATCAATCAGCTAAATACTTTCTCAAATGCAAAGATAAATAGACATTAGATTTATACTTGCTCCAAAATCACACAACGTTTTACCAACATAATGATTTCTAATTGAACAAGGGATAGTGAAACTCCCTGGTCTGCCTGTAATATCCCATTTTTTAGTTGTAACACCCCTTACTCGTGTCTGATACTAGGATAGGGTACGAGGCATCACCGAGCTTAATTGTTCACAAACATGCAAAAACCAGGCTACAAAGTTTCATTCGTATCAAAACTTTTCATACACATACATAATGTCCCATTTATGGGCCTAAGAAGCCCTAAACGTGCATTAAAAGTAGTTAGGCACTGAACCGAAAACCTTAGAAAGTTTTGGGAAAACTTAGAAAATTTTTCCATGACACAATGTCACACACCTGTGTGGACACAGGGACACGCCCGTGTGCCTTCGACACGCCCATGTCCTCAGGCCGTGTAACTCTCTGACTATGACGTTAGCAAATGACTTGAACCACATGGCTAAGCCACACACCCGTGTGCTAAGGCCGTGTCCTCCACACGGTTAAGACACACGGCCGTGTCTCAGCCTGTGTGGCCAACACTTAGGCTATTTTCCAAGCCTTTAAGTTACCCTCTATTTTCCAAGCCTTTAAGTTACCCTTAATCCTTCACATCTTTATTTCCATATTATATAATTAATTCATGGCAATAACCGTCTAGATTTGGTCATAAAACATTCATCATGGACATATGTCTCAATACCAATCATGCATACCGTACAAGCATAATCACATCACAAGCACTAGAACTTAGCATGAATAGATAGATTTACAAACCATAATCACTATGAGCCACCCCTCATGGCCATATATAAGTAATTCAATGTAAGCCAATACCTTTGGCTAATCATAATAATGGTTAACATAAAAACTAAGTCCCTATACATGCCACTCACATGAAAACGCTTAACATATATAGGTCAATACTTCAAAGGCAATGGCTTGATAGTGTGATGCTGCCTCCGAGAATCTCCAACCCCAAACTAACCTGCCAACACTAAAGAAAAGGAAAGGAAGGGAGTAAGCTTTATAGCTTAGTAAGACCTTATGAAAATAATAAGCAATTTATCAACTTGCTTCTCAAGATAACATGACCCTATTTGCATTTTTACTCATGTTCCAGTCAAGCTATTTTCTCGAGTCATAGTTACTAAATTATTTGTATCTGGAGGTATAGAACTCCAAATTAGGATCTAAATATTTCCCTGAAACTAGATTCAGGTATCTTCTTACCTTTAAATTTTAAGAATTTTTAGTTGAGCCAATAAGTACAGTTTATTCCTTAAATTTACCCTTTTTTTGCTGTCTGATAGTTCTAACCCCTCTTCACTAAAAAATTATTATCTCATAATACGAGATTTAGATATGTTCGTGTCTGTTTCTCTTGAAAATAGACTCATTAAAAATTCTAATCATATAAATTATAAGCCATAGCTATTTTTGTACAATTTTCAATGATTTTCTCAAATCAGAACAGGGGATTTCGAGCTCATTCTGACTTTATCTCACAACAATTAAAATAGCTCATAACATGAAACTCCTTTGCTCACACTGTTTCTTCTATGTGAAACAAGATTCATTAAGATTTAATTTCATATTTTATTTAGCCTCTAACTCAATTTCCACAATTTTTGGGGGATTTTCAAAGTCTGACTACAACTACTGTCCAAAATCGTTTTAGTACAAAAATGATGATAACTAAGTTCATCAAACCTTCATTTCTTTTAAATTATAAATCTATGCATTTATAAACATATATCATAGTCCACCAAATTAACACAACATCATTTCACAATACTTATGGACTTACCATTCATGGATTTCATATTCAATTGAGTTTTTGTACATACCTGTACTCATTCGTAACATAACTGAAGTTCGTTCTCACCAATGACATACCTCATTGGGACCATCATCAAATCCTTCCTTGAATTACCCGTTGAACACTTGGAACACTAATGGATACATGGAAAACTTGCACATAGTGCCATATACGTAGCTAGAACCAACTCATAGTGCGTAACGTATGTAGCTAAAGCTACCATATATTATGTAATGCCCGCATTTGAGCTACTCACGGGTTTGTACACAAAGTCAGCACCTAGACCCCAAAGCATTAACATGATATGCTTGCTCAACGAGTTACTCATGGGCCTGGTCACATAGTCAGCACCTGGACTCACATTACATATATCACTTATCTCATGAACTCAGACTCAACTCATGAGTTCAGACCACTCAATTTCTCATGACTCATATTTTATATCCTATATTATTTATGAGGTTCAAATGAGATTTCTTGTCTAACTCAATGTCGTCGCACTTGCTCATAATGTCATTTATTCTTCCATCATACATTTCATACTTTCATGATATTAATAAAACATTTAAATGTACATATTATCAAAGCATTAAAATATGTTACAACATCACATTATTTGCTTATGTACTTACTTGTCGAATCTTCATCAAGATTATCCGTATAATCATTCATACAATTTATATAATAATAACAATAAAGGATTTAATATTCAATTATAACATTGCATTATTATTATCACACGAACTTACCTCAAATGCAATTTCGGCTAATTACTCCATTTTAGTCCATAACCTTGTACTTTCCGATTTAAGCCCGAATCTTGATTTTATTAATCTATAATGATAAAATTAATTACTTTAATCATCATATTAATCAATACATTCCAAAATTTATACTTTGGCAAAATGACCATTTTGCCCATAGACTTTACAAAAATTACAATTTCGCCCTTAGGCTCGTAAATCAATTTTTATCAAATTTTCTCACTACCCAAGCTTATCCAAATTATTTATATACTAGGAGAAGCCCACAATTCTCATTATTACTGATACTTAACACTCATTTTGCCATCTTTACAAAATGGTCCATATTAGGTGTTTTCATGAAAATCCTTTCACAAAAGTTGTTTATTACACAACCAAGACTCATTTTCTTCAATAAGATTTCAGTTAAAAACATATATGCTTTCATGGTAAAACCCTAGACTCTCAACCATTTTGCAAAATAGTCCCCTCAATAGCTAGATTAAGCTTTAGGGGTTCCAAAAACACAAAAATTATCAAGAAAGGCCACCAAGAAGACTTACTTGTAAGAGTTTAAGGTTCCTGAAAATTTTTAGCTTCCATGAATGTTTTCTTTAAGAGAAATTGGTGGAGAAAGAAGAAGAGAGATGAGAAAAATGACAACTGTTCCTATTTGTTTTATTTTATTCAATTTTATCACCTAATTTCCACCAAATGTTGACTTTTCTATTTCTTTGTCTCCATGGCCTGCCAACTCTCTCAAAAGGGTCCATTTTCCCTTTAAAGACCTCAAAAATATGATTCATAGTCAATTTACACCTTTAGCTAATAAAACAGGACTTTTGCACTTTATGCGATTTAGTCCTTTTTCATGATTAAGCTCACAAACGCTAAAATTAACTCACCAAATTTTTCATGCACTCATATAATCATGCAATAACACATAAAATAATATTAAAAATAATTTCTCTGGCCTCAAAATAGTGGTTTCGAAACCACTACTCTGACTAGGCCCAAAATCGGTCTGTTACATCAGTGGTGTCAAAAATAGTAGTTTCGAGACCACAATTCCGATAAGGAAGGTCATTTATATTGTTTAATTAAAATTTATAGAACTATATTAGGGTCGTATTAAAATATGGTCAAGAAATTTTAATGTTTGGATAGTTAATTAAATGAAAATGACTAATTAGTAAACGTTGTGGATGTTAGTTGCTATTAGTAAATTGGGTTTAATAACTTTAGAAATTTAATTTGATGGCCTTAAATGGTAATTATACCATCACTATCCATGATGGATGGTAATATGTTTAAGTTTGGCCTAATTGAATGATATATTTAAGGGTAAAATTATAATTTAGAAATTAAAACTATAATTAAATAAAAGAAAAAGATGCCATCATCTTCCAACGAGCTTAGTTCTGAAAATTGTAGGGAATAAAACCATTTTTGAGTGCTTGAGGTTTGGCCAAACAATTTGGTGCATGCATGGTATGAATTTTTAGCCTATTTCTTGTAATTTTTATGTTTTTGAGATCATTGCAAACTAGATCCTATTAACCTGAACCTTCATTTTTAAAACTGTTATAGATTTTGAAATGCACCATTGATGATTTCTTGATGTTCATGATGTTAAATAATAGATTTGAGTTATTGGTGGTTGATTATGAATTTGTTTATTAAGTAATTTTGTTAGCTTTTGTGTTAAGGAGTAATTTGATAAAATATTAAATATGGACATGGTATTCTTGTGAATTTTGAATAGTTTTGGATTATACTAATATGGATATGAATTCGGCAAGCTTAGGGTATTTGAAAATTTTGATAATTTTGGAATTTTGGATTTAGGGACTAAATTGTGATAAATGTAAAAGTTTAAGGGAAATGGGTAATTAATGGAAAGTTAAGGGTCATGTGCATTAAATTGAGTATGATTTTATATGAAATTAATATATATTATTTAATTAATATTTTAAATCAAGATTTGAATAAAAAAGACAATAACTGAGGGAAAGGAAAATTTGCAGAGTAGTCATTGCATTTTAATCGAAAGTGAATAGTAGGTAAAATCATAGTTATTTATTACTTAATTGTTTCACTCGTAATTTACATTGTTATTTTCTTATTAGTTGATTCCTTTGTTTGTACATGTGAATATAATTTAGGAATGCAAGTATCACATATATATATATGAAACTGAGAAGTGGTTATTAGTAGTGGTTTTGTAACACCCCAAACCCGACCCAGACGCTATGGCCAAATCTGGTGTGTCACATTGAAGTGTTTTAGCGAAAACCGTGTTTTTATTGAAAACCCTTCTTAAAATAAAAGAACCCTAGTTAACTTAAAAAAAAAAACACCTTCAGCTACGAAAGCCTTGTTTAAAACATTTGATTTAAAAAAAATACATAGTTGCGGAAACGTAGAAAACATACTATAATTTAAGAAATCCATGTTCAAATTATCGCAGTTATAATGGAAATAATAGTAATTCAAGTATTAATAACACAGTGAAAACCTTACTACAATCTGGCCTGGAACATACTTAAAAAAAAAATAAAAACTTAAATGCTTAAAAAAAAGCCCAAGTCCAAATTATCTTGCTAGCTGGCCACCGAGAGTCCCTCCAAACATCGAACCTTCTACTAAGCATCACCTGAAAATAAAATAAAAGAGGGGGTGAGTTTTCGCAAACTTAGTGTGTACAACCTTCAAAGAAAACAAGCATTCAAAAAAAAAACATCATTCATCATTCATGCAATGCAATCCCATCCAAATTATCCATTCGCTACACACAGGCTCCGTCCCCCGTCACACCATGTGGGGATAAAAATATCGACCCACCCAACCTACACACCATGGTAGCCCGGTTGCGGAACTACCTTCATTTACATATTGGGCTTTAAAAGCCGTCGGTGGATCCATGATTGTCAAGCAACCATGCGATCCTCATATACTTCCTCCGTTCCATAATTCTCAACCCATATGCAACCTAAGCAGAATATCATATGTATGCATGTCGCATCCACAAAACTTACATTCAACACTTAGGGGTATTTTGATCATTTTCGCCCTTAGGGGCATTTCATTAATTTTTCCTTAATTACGGTTTTCACTTATCTTGGCCCGTTAACAAGTCCCGTGAGCTAAGATGAATGAATACGATGCACCAGGTAGGATTCCAGAGAAGAGGAGGTGGGTCATTAAGACCGCTTAAGTACCAGGCTCTCCCTAGATCCAATCCTAGACATGCATATACCCGTTGCCACACCTTAACCTTTTGGCTTGTCCACGGTCGCAATATATTAATTAAGTATTATGTGGATATCATATACTAGGCCCAAAACCCCTTACAAAGCCCAAACAATTTCACATACCTGTATCTGGCCCATTAAGCCCAATTATATTCGTATGGCCCATTAGGCCCAAATCACATTTACATGGCCCGTTAGGCCCAGTCACATTCATATTCATGCTCACATACAAATTCCTATCACAAAGCATCAATATTCAGTTTTTGCCTATTATGGGCCCAACAGCCCATCGGGCCCATTTAGCCCATTCAGGCCCATATAGCCAAATCACAACCCAAGTCCACGAAATTGCCCATGGGCCTCAGGTAACCTATCGGTTTCCCTCTTATGAGTGTTCACACACTCGTAAGACTACCGCAGCTAAACTTTCGGCTTTTCGGCATTTCAACTTTTGCCGATTCATTGTGTGTGTGCAGTGTATGTACACATCTAGTAAGCAAGCGTGCTGCAATTTTCATAGCCCAAAACTACAATTGATATCACTCAAAGATTAATCTCACATACTTATCGAATACTTTACCAAAAGCCGGAATCTCACTTTAACCTTACCTGAACGCTAAGCCTTTACTAGCTTTTACTTTGGTCACTAATCACGTATATCTCTCACCTGAACGCTAAGCCTTTACTAGCTTCTACTTTGGTCACTAATCACGTATATCTCTCAGATCTGAAGAACAAATTGGCAGGAATCCAAAACTAAGATCTGACACTAATTCCCTTCCAAAGTAAATTAGAAAGAAGTTAGGAACTGAATACTTGATACTTATCAAAAACCGATTGGGAAAGCGAACACTTACACTAGAATCGACTAGGTGGAAAGAGTAGTGGCGGCACCAACGGTATTCGGCTAAAGGATATTCGACTCTTAGAGATTTGAATGGCAACAATTGATTACTCAGCACCAAAGAAGAGAGGAAGAAGAATCGGCTAAAGTAAAGAAAATATTGAGTAGAGGAGAAATAGAATTCGACACAAGGAGGAAGAAAAAGAAAAGAAGCCAGAGAGTTTTCAACTTTTAAAGAAAAAAGTTTCTGGCAACAGGGTGGAGGAAATTCGGCATTAGCTTCATACCCTAGCATTCGACACCTATTTATAAGCCTTACAGCCAAATATTCCCATGCCCAATTCCCCATTCAGCTCCATCACTTCTCCCTTCTCATCTCCTCGTTTTTCTCCTTGATAACCCCTTAATCCCTTCCTTAATTTTCTCTCCTGAACACTTCCCTTAGAGTCCACTCTCACACCACTTCCATCCTTCTAGAAGGCTAAAATTAAACTTCTAAAAACACTAAGCTAGGATTCGAACCTTGGACCTCCTTGCTAGCTATTAACGCCACCTTCCTACACCCTAAGTGGCGTCACTTACCCACTCCTCCACAGGGCTTTTTGATGTTATTTTCCCCTAACTTTATTTAAAAGCCCAACTACTTGCAAACCCTGATTCTTTTAATAATTAAACTAAAATTCCATTTACCCCTAAGTTTGAACTAAGACCTAATATAATTATCACTGGGGCAGAAATATAAAACACAATTTTTATCAAAACCGAAAACAAAAAAAGTTCAGGATTTCAGGATTTTTGGGTTTCGGGATTTTTGGGTTTTAAGATTTTTAGGGCGTTACAGGTTCTTAGATTTGAAATAAATTTTATGAGACTGTAACGAGTTCTAATATGTATACAGAAATGTTAAAGTACCTTCATTGCACCTCGGTGCCCTTGTAAATAGTTCAGTGTCCCTGTTTGCACAATTGTACCCCTGAATACACTCCAATGACCTTAATAGCACATTTGTGCCCCTGGATGCACTCTAGTGCCCCTAATTGCACACTTGTGCTCCTGATTGCATTTTGGTTCCCTTGTTTTGCATCTATGATGCCCCTAAAAATTAGTAAGGTTTGAGTATGTGAATCAGGTAATGATGAACTTGATTAAATGATATGAACAATTACATGGAATTGACATATTCTAGTCATGATGAATTCTTGAAAACTTATAGACAAAGCAATTGAAACTTTTAGTTATCATGTTATAATTTTTAAAGTGATTCCTTTACTTAAAGAAAGTCAAGTAGAATTTACACTATGATCACACTAAGCCATTTAAGCTTAAT
Organism: Gossypium longicalyx; assembly: GCA_025698465.1. Classification (NCBI taxonomy): domain Eukaryota; kingdom Viridiplantae; phylum Streptophyta; class Magnoliopsida; order Malvales; family Malvaceae; genus Gossypium; species Gossypium longicalyx. The sequence continues at coordinate 54,893,154 of CM046995.1, forward strand.
GATCTTTCTCATGTCATTTTGTAGTTAACGTTTGGGGATGGCTTCAGGGATCGACATCAAAGCTCACACTATCCATTTACTTTTGGTAGCTTTTATATCTCTGTTTGGGTTTTGGCATGTATATAGGTTTTGTTGTAAGAAGGTTAATGTTAGAAGTTTTGGAAGATATGTAAAGTTATTTAGTTCTTTTGAATATGTTATGTGATGTTGAATGGTAAAGTTTAATAGTATGTTTATAAATAAGGTTTTTGGTATGATGTTTGGTTATAATTGAGGTACCTATGAATGGTACATTGGTTAGAAGTTTAGGTTTTTAATTTTGATATGTTTTAAGTGTATGTTTTGATTGTTTTGGTCATCAGATGCTTTGTGTTTTAGGTGTACCTTATTGGGAAAGAATTGGCTTGATTTTAGCTTATTTAAAGAGATAATTTGGAATCACATGGTCTAGAACATGGGTTATCACACGGCCATGTGTCACAAATGGTCAACCCACACAACCATGTGTGCTCTGTTAGTTTTAGTGCATGTTTCACACGGCTTTTGACACCACCGTGTGAGCCAAGTCAGTGTGCTACACGATATATGACGCTGGGAGACGACCTTGTGTTCTTTATTTGAATGCTCACACAGTCTGAGTTGTGTCATACGGCCGTGTAACCCTTATTTTCTAAATTTTTAATTTTTTCCTAAAATTTATGTATTGGTTCATTTTGATTCTCTATTGATTTCAAACTAAATTTGTAGCACCGTAAACCCGAATTAAGGCCCATGTGAATATTTATTCTATGAACTGATATATGCTTATAAATTAATTTAACACTTGTTTTGAAGATGTATTGTCTTGTATGGTTCTGTAACACTCCAACCCTTAATCCGACAATAGAGATGGGATACGGGTGTTACATTTAGTGGTATCAAAGCTATAGTTTATTCGATTCGAGGACTAGCATAATGTGTATAGAATCTAGTATATATATGGCACATATACCCTATGATAGTATGATGCTTTTGATATGCTCTAATATTGCATTTTCTTTTAGATTCAAGATGTCTGTTGAGTCAAATTGGGCCGTAGTTAATGAAGTAGAAAGTAATGTCCAAGTTTTGAATCATTAAGCTGGTAATAGTGCATCGATTCCATAGTCCTTTGGTGATGAGATAAGAAATGTGTTTTTTGATACGATGAACCAGTAGTTCAATGAATTTAAACAAGCAAATCTTGTAACTTCGCAGCCCCACCCCCTATTGTGCCTCCTCTGACACCTATGTGTCCTCAAAATCTTGTACTTGTGATAGTTACTCAATTGTCTATGGACAAAGTTCGTAAATGTGGAACTAAAGAATTTAGTGGCAAAGTTAACGGTGATCCTACTAAAGCTGAGTATTGGTTAGTGAATACAAAGAAAGTTTTTGCGGAATTGATGTGCACTCCTGAAGATTGCCTTAGATGCATTGTTTCGTTATTAAAAGATGAAGCATATTCGTGGTGGGACACTTTGAGCACGATGACATCTAATGATTGTATCAATTGGGATTTCTTTCAAGTAGAATTAAAAAAAAAATATGTTAGTCGGTTGTTTCTTGATACTAAAACTTGATACTAAAACAAGAAAATTGATCGGCTGCTGAGTATGAATAGGAATTTGTGTAGTTAAGTAAGTACTCTCGTAACATAGTTTCAAATGAAGAAGAAATGTGTATTAGATTTGAAGATGACTTGAATGATGACGTACAAATGTCTATGGCAGCGTTAAAGTTAGGTGAATTTGTAAAACTTTCAGAATGTGCTTAGAAAATCGAAGAAATTTTCAAAAGTAAAAGACAATCTGATACGAGATCTCAGGAATTTAATAAAAAAGGGTCACTTAAGTCAACTCAAATGTTTACATCAAAGAAGTTTAAAGGTGACGCAAATCGATCAATTGTCCTTTCAGAGTTCACTGATAGAGATAAACTGAGGCAAAGCAATTTGAAGTCTATTAATTCTCCAACATCTAGTGTTGGAAGTGTGAGGAATGTTGAGAGAACTATCCCTCTTTGAGATGATTGTGGCAAGAGGTATTTTGGGAAATGTCGATCAAAGTCAGGAGATTGTTTCTGTTGTGGATCTATTAATCATTTCCTTCGTGACTGTCCAAAACGATGAAATGATTTGGGCAATCAGACAAGCATGCCTAAAGCAACCTTACAGAGGGGTAAACAACCTGGAAACGATAGAAATACTACTTCTGGTTGTGGAAAGACTAGTGATATGAATGAACAATCTGAAGCGAAAGCACCAGCCAGAGCGCATGCAATCAGAGCTCGTAAGGAAGTTACTACCCCAGATGTTATTCCTGATACATTTTCTCATTTTGATATTAATGTATATGCATTGATTGATCCTGGATCAACTTTAACACCCCTAACCTGTATCCGTCGTTGAAACAGGGTTACGGAGTATTATTGGAGTTTATAGAACATTTACAGATAATTCATATCAATTACTATTTATTTTTTGAGATTATTCTTAATGTCCCTTAAATGGACCATCGAGGCCCAAAACGAGTATTATAATCGAATCGGGACTGAATCGGGAACTCAGTAAATTTTTTGCGAAATTTCTAAAATTTTCCAAGATGCAGGGCTCACATACCCGTGTGGTCCGAGGGACACGCCTGTTTGACCTTGCGACATGCCCATGCTACAGGCCATGTTTGACCCCGTGTAACTCTCTGACTTGTGCACACGGCCATGCCACACGCCCTTGTGCTAGGTCGTGTAGCATACACGGCTAAGACACTTTTCCCGTGTGTAACAACCCGGTTTAGACCCAAATCGGAATAGTGGTTTTAGAAACACAAATATAACTCAAAAAAATATTTTAATATTATTTGTGGTGTCTACATTATGTTAATTTATATGTGTGAAAATTTTGTGTGAAAATTTTATCGTTTGTGTGCTCGATTTATTTAAAAGGAGTTAATCGCGTAAAATGTAAAAGTGGCTAGATAATTGTTAAAGTGCTACATTGCTATTGTTTTTATAATGTGGAGTCCTTATGTGGTAAATTGGCCATTAACTAATAGCATGGCCAATTTTGGGCTTGAAATATATGGTTTGTTAATTAAATTTACAAGGTTAAAATGGTAATTAACATATTATAATGTAATTAAATAAAACAAGCATAAAATGGCCATGCATTTTTAGTTCATAACTGACCCAAAATTAAAGAAAATAAAGCTTTATAAAGTTTCAAGCATTCGACACTTTGGAAGCTTGATTCAAGGTAACTTTTTATTTGGATTTTGATAATTTGTACGTTTTTTAGATCGTTGCAGTGTAATGTACAAAGCCCATCTTGAATTTCTGATTTTGATGAATATTTTGAGATATGCCATTGGTGAATATTTGAGTTTTGTGATGTTAGTTGATGAATTATGAAAGATATGTTTTGGATTGATATGTTTTGTATTGGAATTTTTGATGATTTTGAGTAATTAGGACTAAATTGCAAAAATAATAAATTGAGGAACTAAAATGTGAAATAAATGAAATGTATGGACTTGTATGAACATGGGTAGCATTTGGCCTAAGCATGATGTGTGCAAATTTTGCATGTTTTGTGTTTTGTTCAATTTGGACTAAATTGTAAAAAGTGTGAAATGTTAGGGGTAAAATGGTAATTTGCCCAGTTATGTGTTTTTGGACTAAATTGAGTGAAAATATGTTTAAATGAGATTAATTTGAATATGTTTACATCAAGAACCAAAGAAATCAAATTTGGATCGGGGGAAAACCAAAGTTGTCGATTAGTCGTCCCGTTCCGATTATCGTTGTCTGAGGTAAGTTTATAAGCAAATAGATGTTATTAATTCGATTAAATACAAACTATATATGCTGAAATGTATAATGTGGTAGTATATATATGTGAAATTCAAATATGTATAAGCTTGGAATTTATGTGTACGAGTTCGATTTGACCGAGTTACGACATCCGAAAGCCCCGTATGAACCTTAGGAATATCTAGGTTACATATGTCATTACATAGGATTCCTATATGTGATGTGCGAGTAAGACCATGGCATTGATATATGTGTGCGAGTAAGACCACGTTTAATACGTTGGCATCGATATGTGATTTCGATATAAGTGTGCGAGTAAGACCACGTTTAATACGTTGGCATCAATATGTGATTCTGATATATGTGTGCGAGTAAGACCATGTTTAATACGTTGGCATTGATATGTGATTACATGTAAGACCACATCTAGGATGTTGGCATTGTACGATATGTGTGATTATCCGAGTATCTTATTCAATTTCGAATGGTTCAACGGGCAATATCAAGTTAAGATCGAATGTGAAATCGAGCTAAAATGTCAGGTATGTGCTAAGTTAAGTGATTTGAAAGTTAAGGTAAGTTTATACTTGAAATGAACATATGAAATATGTATTATGAAAGTGAGAATTATATATGCTTATGAACACATGTGTATTCGGCCAAGTTAATATAATTAGATATTGTTCATGTGATGGTATATGAGTTTTCAAGCATGAAAAATGTGTATTTGATTAAAGATTATTTGATTCGGTTTAGTTGATTTAATACTAATGTTCATTTGATTATTATTTGCTTATGACTTACTAAGCTATTTAAGCTTACTGTGTGTGTATGTTTGCCTATGTTTTATAGATTTTGGGATCAAGTTACGAGCTTGGGGATCGTCAGCGAAGTCTATCACACTATCGACTGTTTAGTAGTTTTATAAGTTTGAACTTGAACCTATGGCATGTATAGCCTAGTTTAAATATTTGATTTTGGATATGTAAATATGAGCCATGTGAAAATGGCTTATTATTTTGTTAAGCTTGGATTTAATGCTTTGATCAAATGATGGTTATGTTTGATTTTGGTGTTCGACTATGGCTTATATGTAAGTATATATATATGTGTGTGTGTGAATCTTGTTTGATATGCTTTGTTAAAGTTTTTTATGTGACTTGATATTAATGCTGACATGCATTCGGTTATGGCATAAGATTATTAATAGAGTATATTTGGGTAAGTATGTTTCATGACATGTTTGAATGGTAAATTTGGTATGATGTGAAATTTGCGGTTAGATCTTCTTGTTAAGTAATATGTATGTCATATATATGTGGTGTGCTTGGTATATGCTAATGGTTTAAAGTAATGATATGTATAGCTTATGACCGTTCATTTTGGTAAGCTTGTCATATTGGTATGTTTTGTATATGTTTATTTTTATGATTTAGCTCAAATGAAGTAAACATGGTTGATGTATATATATATTACGGTTGTGGCTTAAAATTGGCTTATTTGAAATGCACGATTTGTATTATGAATTAGTTCAAGTTAGTAAGCTTATTACAAAGTACATATGTTTGTTATGCTTGTTATATGATTCGGTAAAGGGGTAATGATAAGCATAATGTATATTCGGCTATGTTACTAAATTATTTTAGAAGTGTTTTTATGGTATATTTTATGCGATAGAACAATATGATTGTTCTGTATATATTTGATGATTGAAATTATGACCATTTGAATAGTTAAAATGTTAAGTTAATGTTTATAATCAGATAGTAATAGGTAAAATAAGTGTACATATCCAATGTTATAAGCATGTGTAATTGGTTATGTGAGTGCTATTTATGTATGATAATTAGCAAGCAAGTGGGGTGTACTATGGTTTGTATTTTGTACTCTTTTAATGGTTCATTGTGGCATGCTAAAATGTGCATTATATATATTGCTTTAAAGTCATGTTCAGCCATATGGTAATGATATTAAGGTTGCATATGTGTTTGGGCAATAATTGGTGTGTAATAGTATGTTTGGTTTTTAACATGTGCACATTTAGAGTTAAAGAAATGAAATGTTTGATATTTATTAAATTAAATAGATATATTGATATGTATTTGATATATGTGTTTGAATGTCTTAAAGTATATGCATGGAATTTTTCATGTACTAAGCTTGAGTTATAATTCAATTATTTGAATACTATAAAGGAGATGTACTTTTGATTCATATAATTGAGTTTATATTACCTTAAACATGAATAGTAATGATTGACTCTCTTAAGCTATGTATGGTTCAGTAATGCCTCATAACCCTAATCTGGCGACGGATACGGGTTAGGGATGTTACATTTGATTGGTATCATAGCTACAGCTTAGTCGATTCTAGGACTAACGTAGCGCGTGTGAGTCTAGCTATACATGCCATATTTTATACTGTGATAGCGTGATGACTCCTGACATTTGAAAATGTATTTTCGTATAGTAAATGAATCCCGATAGAGCCATAGCTAACGATGTCAAGAATATAGCACCTGCTCCCGCGCAAGGGACAGCTTCAGTTGATTCTCGACTGACTTCGAGTAGCCATGAGGGAAAGGCTAAGCAAGCCTTCTTCTGGTTAATGAATGAGTGGTTCACAGAGCTCGTTCGAACGAATCCAACTGCTCAACAACCTCCACCCCCTCAAGTTCCTGCAACTTCCCAAGTTATACGAAAAGAAAAAAAAAGAAAAGCTGATTTTCAAGCCAGAGATTCCCGTGAAAGATCATCGGGTAAATCATTTCAGTCTGCATCAAAGAAATTCTGAGATGATTATAGCCGTTCAAAGTCTAATATGGGACACTCGAGTAGAGATTGTGTTAGATCACATTCGAGCTTGTTGAAAATGCCAAATCTGATCGACTTGAGTGCAAACATTGTGGTAAAAGATATTCGGGTATTTGTAGATTGAATAATCAAGCTTGTTTTAGATGTGGATCCTTAGATCACTTTATCCGAGATTGTCCCGAATTGATTGAGCAAGAGATTGTGCAAAATTTAAGATCAAGTAACACTTTAGCCAAGGGTAGATCTTCTAGAAATACAAGAAATGTGAGTAGCAGTCAGAGATGAACTAAAGACACAACAGTTCTATCTGAGGGTCGTGTACTCATCAGGAGGAGGCTTCAACTCCAAATGTTATTACTGGTATATTCACTCTCTATGATACTAGTGTAATTGCATTGATTGATCCTGGTTTGACTCATTCTTATGTGTGTGAAACCATAGTATTCAGTAAGACTTTCTCTGTTGAGTCTACTAAATTTGTGATTAGAGTATTGAACCCCTTGGGTTGGTGTGTTCTGGTTGAAAAAATGTGTAAGAATTGTCTGTTGATGGTTCAAGATTCATTTCTTCCAGTTGAATTGATGTTGATACCATTCGACGAGTTTGATATAATTATGAGTATGCATTGGTTGACTTTGCACGATGTTGTTGTAAACAGCAAATGAAAGACTATTGATTTGAGATGTCAAAATAATGAGATTAATTGGATTGAGTCCAATGAGCTGAATGGTTTACCGGTAGTGATATCTTCGAAGTTAGCTTGGAAATATATGAGAAAGAGTTGTGAAGCTTACTTTACGTATGTGATTGATTCTAAAGTAACTGAAAAGAAAATTTAATCAGTATCAGTTATGTATAAGTATTCGGATGTGCCACCTAAAGAATTATCGGGTTTGCCACCGATCCGAGAGGTAGAGTTTGGTATTGAGTTAGTGCCTAGGATGACTTCAATATCGATAGTTCCGTACAGAATGGCACCTACTGAATTAAAAGAATTGAAAGTTCAGTTGCACGAGTTGACAGATAGAGGGTTCGTGCGACCGAGTTTCTCTCCCTTGGATACACTAGTTTTATTTGTGAAAAAGAAAGACGGAACTATGAGAATGTTTATTGACTATAAATAGATCAATAAGGTGACTATAAAGAATAAATATCTGTTGCCACAGATTGACGACCTGCTTGATCAACTGAAAGGGGCTACAGTGTTTTCGAAGATAGATTTGAGATTAGGCTATTATTAGTTGAGATTTAAAGACTCTAATGTGCCAAAGACTACTTTCTAAATGAGGTACGGACACTATGAGTTTCTGGTTATGCCTTTCGGACTTACTAATGCACTTGTTGTATTCATGGATTTGATGAACCGGATCTTCAGACAGTATTTAGATCGGTTTGTGGTTGTGTTCATAGATGACATTTTGATTTATTCCCGAGATGAAACCAAGCATGCCGAACATTTGAGATTTGTGTTACAGACTTTGCGAGATAAATAGTTGTATGCGAAGTTTAGTAAATGTGAGTTCTAGTTACGCGAAGTTAGTTTTCTGGGACATGTTGTATCATCATCGGGTATTCGGGTTGATCCAAGTAAAATTTTAGCTATACTTGCTGGTTACTATAGATGATTCTTGAAAGGTTTCTCTATGATTGCAACTCCGATAATGAAGCTACTTCAGAAAGATGTTAAGTTCGAGTGGTCAAAAAAGTGCCAGAAAAGTTTTGATCAGTTGAAAGCCCTTTTGACCGAAGCTCTAGTACTAGTTCAGGCAGAATCGGGTAAAGAATTTGTTATCTATAGTGATGCATCTTTAAATGGTTTGGGCTGTGTGTTAATGCAGGAAGGCAAAGTCATAGCTTATGCCTCAAGACAGTTAAAGTCGCATGAAAAGAACTATCCGATGCACGATCTAGAATTGAAAACTATTGTGTTTGCATCGAAGATATGGCGTCACTATCTGTTGGGCGAGAAATTTCATGTTTATTCTGATCACAAAAGCCTGAAATATTTGATGACTTAGGAATATCTGAATTTGAGATAGGGACGATGGTTAGAGTTGCTAAAAGGCTACAAGCTTGTGATTGATTATCATCCGGGAAAAGGCTAATGTTGTTCCTGATGCTCTAAGCCAAAAATCACTATTTTTTTACGTGCAATGAATGCACATATGGCTATGTCTGATGATGGTTCGATAATAGTTAAATTAAAAGCTAGACTGTTATTTATTCAACAGATTTGTGATGCTCAAAAAGTTGATGATGATTTGTTAGCAAAGTGAGCTCAATGTGACTCGAATATTGATTCAGAGTTCAGAGTTGATGCTGAGAGTTGTTTCAGGTTCAGAAACCGAATATGTATTTTGAAAAATTCAGAGTTGATTCAGATGATTTTGAACAAAGTTCACAGCAGTCGGTTATCTATTTACCCAGGTAGTACGAAGATGTATAATGATCTAAAACAACTTTACTGGTGGCAAGGTATGAAACGAGACATTTCTGACTTTGTTTCAAAATGTTTAGTCTGTCAGCAAGTAAAAGCCGAGCATTAGGTACCTTCTGGGTTGCTTCAGCCGATCATGATACCTGAGTGGAAATGGGACAGAGTCACAATGGATTTTGTATTCGGTTTACCGTTGACACCGAGCAAGAAAGATGCAATCTAGGTTATTGTGGATAGATTGACTAAATCGGCTCATTTTTTTTCGGTTCGCATAGATTACTCGCTTGTTAAGCTAGCTGAATTATATGTTTCTCAGATTGTGAGATTGCACGGAGTAACTATGAGGCTTTGTACGGCCGTAAATGTCTAACACCATTGTATTGGACCGAGCTCAGTGAAAATAAGTTACACAGGATTGATTTGATTAGAGAGACTGAACAGAAAGTAAAAGTGATTCGTGAAAGTCTGAAAACAGTATCGGATCATTAGAAATCGTATGCGGACTGAAACGAAAAGATATAGAGTTTCAGATCAGAGACAAAGTCTTTTTAAAAGTCTCACCGTGGAAGAAAATACTTAGATTCAGTCATAAAGGCAAATTGAGTCCAAGATTTATTGGGTTGTATGAGATTATAGAGCGTATCGAGCCGGTTACTTATAGACTATTGTTGCCACCTGAGTTAGAAAAGATCCATAATGTATTGCATGTTTCGATGCTTCGTTGATATCGATCTGATCCCTCGCATGTGATTAATCTGTCAGAGATTGAGATTAAGTCTAATATGACATATGAGGAAGAACTGATTCGTATTCTGGCTCGCGAAGTTAAAGAATTGGGAAATAAAAAAATTCTGCTAGTGAAAGTACTGTGGCATAAACACGTTGTTGAAGAGGCGACATGGGATCTAGAAGATGCAATGAAATAATGTTATCCAAACCTATTAACTGGTAAGATTTTCGAGGACGAAAATCCCTAAGGGGGGAGAGTTGTACTCTAGACTCTAATTAGAATAGTGGTTTTGAGACCACAAATCGGAGTCAAAAAATATTTTAATATTATTTGTGGTGTCTACAGTATGTTAATTTATATGTGTGAAAATTTCGTGTAAAAATTTTATCATTTGTGTGCTCGATTTAATTAAAAGGACTTAATCACGTAAAATGTAAAAGTGGTTAGATAATTGTTAAAGTGCTACATATGAAATATGCATTATGAAAGTGAGAATTATATATGCTTATGAACATATGTGTATTCAACCAAGTTAATATAATTAGATATTTTTCATGTGATGGTATATAAGTTTTCAAGCATGAAAAATGTGTATTTGATTAAAGATTATTTGATTTAGTTTAGTTGATTTAATACTAATGTTCATTTGATTATTATTTGCTTATGATTTACTAAGCTATTTAAGCTTACTGTGTGTGTATGTTTGCCTCTGTTTTATAGATTTTGGGATAAAGTTACGAGCTCAGGGATCGTCAGTGAAGTCTATCACACTATCGACTGTTTTGGTACTTTTATAAGTTTAAACTTGAACCTATGGCATGTATAGGCTAGTTTAAATATTTGATTTTGGATATGTAAATATGAGCCATGCGAAAATGGCTTATTATTTTGTTAAGCTTGGATTTAATGCTTTGATCAAATGATGGTTATGTTTGATTTTGGTGTTTGGCTATGGCTTATATGTAAGTATATATATATGTGTGTGAATCTTGTTTGATATGCTTTGTTAAGGTTTTGTTATGTGACTTGATATTAATGCTTACATGCATTCGGTTATGGCATAAGATTATTAATAGAGTATATTTTGGTAAGTATGTTTCATGACATGTTTGAATGGTAAATTTGGTATGATGTGAAATTTGCGGTTAGATCTTCTTGTTAGGTAATATGTATGTCATATATATGTGGTGTGCTTGGTATATGCTTATGGTTTAAAGTAATGATATGTATAGCTTATGACCGTTCATTTTGGTAAGCTTGTCATATTGGTATGTTTTGTATATTTTTATTTTTATGATTCAGCTCAAATGAAGTAAGCATGGTTGATGTATATATATATTACGGTTATGGCTTAAAATTGGCTTATTTGAAATGCACGATTTGTATTATGAATTAGTTCAAGTTAGTAAGCTTATTACAAAGTACAACTGTTTGTTATGCTTGTTATATGATTTAGTAAAGGGGTAATGATAAGCATAATGTATATTCGGCCATGCTATTAAATTATTTTAGAAGTGTTTTTATGGTATATTTTATGTGATGGAACAATATGATTGTTGTGTATATATTTGATGATTGAAATTATGACTATTTGAATAGTTAAAAATGTTAAGTTAATGTTTATAATCAGACAGTCATAAGTAAAATAAGTGTACATATCCAATGTTATAAGCATGTGTAATTGGTTATGTGAGTGTTATTTATGTATGATAATTAGCATGCAAGTGGGGTGTACTATGGTTTGTATTTTGTACTCTTTTAATGGTTCATTGTGGTATGCTAAAATGTGCATTATATATATTGCATTAAAGTCATGTTTGGCCATATGGTAATGATATTAAGGTTGCATATGTGTTTGGGTAATAATTAGTGTGTAATAGTATGTTTGGTTTTTAACATGCGCACATGTAGAGTTAAGGAAATGAAATGTTTGATAATTATTAAATTAAATAGATAAATTGGCATGTATTTGATATATGTGTTTGAATGTCTTAAGGTATACACATGGAATTTTTCATGTACTAAGCTATGTTATAATTCAATTATTTGAATGCTATAAAGGAGATGTACTTTTGATTTGTATAATTGAGTTTATATTACCTTAAACATGAATAGTAATGATTGACTCTCTTAAGCTGTGTATGGTTCAGTAATGCCTTATAACCCTAATTCGACGACAGATATGGGTTAGGGGTGTTACACCGTGTGTTCAATTCTGAGCATTCTGTTTCTCAAATTTAAAGTGTAAGGGACACAGAGCCTAACTACCCGCCCATGTACTCAGCTTTGTGTCACACACAGTCTAGACACACGCCCGTGTGTCTACTCGTGTGGATAAAATAAAGTCATTTCTAGCTTCATTTCTCACCCAAAAGTTCTCCCAAGACCTGCACTTGAAAACACATCCAATATCAACCATTCCAAGCATTCAAATTAAACTATTTCATCATTCGTCATGGCATACCATTACATGCATATGTGTTTATAAACTTACCTTGGATTAACTTAGGCATTAACATCATTTGATCACATATACTTAACATATCACATATGATTATATCATATTAACCTACTTAATCATACCAAAATAACCATTATTAGCCATTCCAATAGCTAGATTACAAGCATCATTAACATGCCACTAATGGCCAAGTTTTCCTATGTAACATCCTTATTTTGGGCCTAGTCATGGTCTATAATTTCACAGAATGATTTTGTGAAAATTTCGTTCGAAAATTTTGACGTTTGGGCACTCAATTTAGACAAAAGGACTAAATCGTAAAAAGTGCAAAAGTTGAGTTCAACATGCTAGAGGTGTCCAATAGTTATGAAATTTTAAATTGGAGGTCCTTATATAGTAATTAAACCATTGGTTAAGTTGGTGGACAAAAATGGACATGGTTAGGCATGTTTCAAAAGATTTTCATTAAGGGCATTTTGGTCATTTAGTTATTAAAATGAATTAAAAACAAAATTAAAAGCCAATTTTTGTCCATATTCAACCTCTTGGCCGAAACTTTCATGGAGAAACCATGGATAGGGTTTTTCAAGCTTCCAAGCTCGATTCTAAGTCTGTTCTAGCCCCGTTTTTAATGATTTTTACGTTTCTGCGAACCCCGTAACAAGATCTATCTATTTCTACCATTAATTTGAGATAGGGTTCATGTTTAAACATTGAACCATGTGTGAAATGCATGCATTTTGATGTCTAATGGTAGAAAATGAGTGTTGGGTGTTAAATAAATGACTTTTACTAAGCGATTTTTGATGAAAACGTCCAAAAAGACCATTTTGTAAAAGTTATAAAAATGGTATAAAAGGGTGTTTTGATGAGAATTTTAGTTTGCTATAGATAAAAAAAATGGTTCGGATAGGCCTATAGAGTGAAAAATTTGAATAAAAATCACTTTACGAGCCTAAGGGCAAAAGTGTAATTTTGACAAAGTTTAGGGGGAAAATGTAATTTTTCCAAAATATGATTTTGGATCACATTAAAAAATGTGACTAATAATTGGACTAAATGTGATATTATAGATCAAGGAAAATGAGAATTGGACCTAGATCGGGTGAAAAATGGAAAATCGACGGTTAGCTTCCTTTTTGCTATTTTAGTGCCGAGGTAAGTTCGTGTGTCAATAATATTGCAATGCTATATTTGAATTGAAAATTCTGTATTATTATTGCACGAATGGCATGATTTAATATATTGAAAATATATTAAAGAATGGCATATAAAATTTGTGAGAACAATGATATATGACTAGTAGCACATGAAATGTTTGATGGTTCAATCATTGATGGCTTGCTATGTAATAGCTGAATATATTGAGAATTTGATAGAACATGATGTTTTATTAAGTTGGATAACTTGTGAAAGAGTGAAAAGGAAGGTAAGTTTGTATGTAAATAATATATTGATTCTTTTTAAGTTATTATATTTTGTTATTATATGAGATGTCGCAGCCTATAGAATGATCATTTGATGTAAATTACAAATCGAAATAGACTATGAATGAATTTTTTAAATGTTGAAAAGTGAGGAATTTCGCGGTTGAACCTTTAGAATTGAAACGATACGAATGATCCATTGTGAGAACACATGTGTGGTATTATGTGTAGGCTACTATGTGTTTAAGATGGTTTTAGGTCACGTGTGTAGTACTAAGTGTAGGTTACTACGTGTATTAGATAGTTAGGTCGCATGTGTAGTACTAAATGCAGGATACTATGCTACTCGACAACTTCAATCACGTATGTAGTACTAAGTGCAGGCTACTACATGTATCAGATGGTTAGGTCACGTGTGTAGTACTAAGTGCAGGCTACTACGTGTACCAGATACTTAGGTCACATGTGTAGCACAAAGTGCAGGCTACTATTTGTACCAGGCAACTTCGATCACGTGTGTAGTACTAAGTGCAGGCTACTACGTGTATCAGATGGTTAGGTCACGTGTATAGTACTAAGTGTAGGCTACTATGTGTACCAGATTGTTGGTCGCATGTGTAGTACTAAGTGCAGGCTACTATGCGTACCAGATAGCTTCGGTTACAGGGGTGGTTAAATATGCAGGCAACCGTGTATCTATTATTATTCCGATGAGTTCAACGGGAAATTGACTAAGTGAAAATACATGTGAACTTGACCATGTGATGAATAAGTGTAGGTATATGTTTGTGGAAATTTATGAGCAATGTGCTTGATAGTTGAGTGAACTTTCGGTAAGATGAAATGGAGTAAGTGTTACAATGAAAGTTACTACAAAGAAAACATGAAAGAGTGGAATTTAGTAATAAATCAGTTTTGGACAGCAGCAGTTGTGTGATTTTGAAAAATCACCAAAAATGAAGGAAATAGAATTAGAAGTTTAATAAGATATGAAATAGAGTCTATTTTCATATAAAGTTAACGGTGTAAGGAAAAGAATTTAATATTATGAGATATTTGAATTTTTGTGAGATAGAAACAGAATGATTTCAGAATCCCCTGTTTTGAATTTGGAAAATCATTAAAAATTGTACAAAAATAATTATAGGGTATAATTTATATGATTAAAATCTTTAATGAGTCTATTTTGAAATAAATAAACAGGAACATTATCAAAATCTTTTACAAAGGCATAATTAATTTTTAGTATAGAGGGGTCGAAACTGTCGGACAACGAAATAGGGGTCACTTTAAAGAATAAAATGTACTTATAGGTTAGACCAAAAATTCTGAAAATTTTATGGTAAGAATGTATTTGAGTCTAGTTTCTGAGAAAATTAGCGGTTTTCAGTTTGGAGTCTTATAGCTCCTTATATAAATAATTTAGTGACCATGACTCAAGAAAACAACTTAATTGGACTTTGAATAAATAGAGAGGAATTGAAAAATTGCATGTTAATACATTGCTTATTATTTTTAATGGGAGCTTACTAAGCGTAAAACTTACTCCCTCATTTCCATTTCTTTTAGTGTTGTCAGGTCGGCTCGGGGTTGGAGATCGCTAGAGGCAGCATCACACTATCAAGTCAATACCTTTGGAGTATTGATACATATGTTAGAAATATCAAGTGAGTGGCATATATAGGGACCTAGTTCTATGACATTTGTTATTCTGATTTGGCTAAATGTATTAGCCTATATTGAGCTATTGATTATGGCTTGTAAATCTAGCTATTCATGTTATGTCTAATAATTGTGATGTGAATATGTTTGTTTGCCATGCATGGTTGGTAATATGTCTTGTGTGTTGAATGCATGTTTTATGACCAATCGAGGTGATCATGACCATGAATTGAATGTGTCTTAATAAAGGGTGTTTAATCACTAAAATGTTACTATGAATTGTGATTATGATGTGTATAAAGTTGTAAGGGGTTATGGGTAACATAAAGGTTTGAAAAATAGCCTAAGAGTCAACTACACGGGGTGAGACACGGCCGTATGACCTTGTTTCATGAGAAAAAATTTCTAAGTTTTCCCAAAACTTTCCAAAGTTCTCGATTTAGTCCCAAACTCTTTCTAACGTATATTTTGGACTTCGTAGACCCAAATAAGGGACTATGTGCATGTCATTGAATGTTTCAAAATATGAATGAAATTTTATGGTCTGATTTTACGAAATTGTGTATGTTTAAGTCTGGTAATGCCTCAAACCCTATCTCGACGTCGAATACGGGTAGGGGGTGTTACATTTAATGGTATCAGAGCTATGGTTTAGTCAGTTCTCAGACTAACCTAGCATATGTAAGAGAGTCTAGCTATGCATGCCACCGATCAATGATAGTGTGATGTCTCTTGATGCATATGAGAGCCATTTTGTTTAGACAAAGGTACCCTCCAACTGAGCTATATCTAACCATATTGATTGTGGTAGTGAGGTATTTGAGTAAAGTACAGTCATGATGAGTTGAAACTTGGAAAGGTACGAATGAGATTCATAATATCCTATTACAGATAAAATGTCATTGTCTCGTTTGAATATTAAAATTTGATGGATTGCAATGAATTATTGAAATGAGATAAAGGATTATATGGCATAATGAGCTTACCTATGATTGATTGATAATTCCATGATGTATGTGACTGAATTGCTCGAGTAAATGCATGTGTTTAGATAACTTATCAAAAATATTAATGGGATGAATATTCATGTATATCTATTTGGATGATTATGATTGGCAAGCTCGTATAGCTTGAGTACATGTGTTAAATTGCTTGGACTAATTTATATGATTGTAATGATATGTCTAAATAATGGTGTACGAGGTAAAAGTATAGATTGTGATAAAATTATACATGTTTGTTGGCCCTTGTATGATATCATGTGCATGACTTGTATGATTAAATGAATATAAGTAAAGTTATCTAGAAAACATGGAATGCATGCATAAGTATACTTGTTAAAATGAGATGACTGGAAAGTGGGCGTAAAATCAATATGAAAGTTAGTTACCCGAAATGAATGACATGATTGTGATGATGTTGCTATGATGATGAAAGTTGTGTTGCATGAATATGTATATGCGAGTCGAGTCAGAGGCCCTACGATCCTCCTCCCTCTTACCAAAGTGGTGTTTTATAATGGAATTTCCTGATATTTGTGTTGAATATGTAACATCTCGAAATAGGGCCTAAATGGAATAGTGGTTGCGAAACCACAAATCTGAGATAGAAAAGTTTATTTTGATTAATTTTTATGATTTACCGAGTGATTAGATGCATGTGTTAGAGTATTGATAAGAAATTTTATAGATTGCATGTTTAATTTGCCTATTAGGGCTTATTTGCGAAGTTGTCAGAATAATGACCGATTTAGGGCCTAAACAGAGCGATGGTTTTAGAACCACGAATTTGAAGTCAAAAAATTTATTCTGATAAGTTTTAAGGTTTATTTATTGATTAAAATATTGTGTAAAAATATCGTTAAGTAATTTTTCCTGATAAAGTGCTTAATTGGACTTTTAGGACTAAATTGCAAAAGTTGCAAAATATGTGTTCTAATTCATAAGTACTTGATTGAAATGGGGGTTTAAAGAGGAGGTCCTTAAATGGTAATTAGACCATTATATTTCGTTTGGACAAAAATGGGCATGAATAGGACAAAATTTTAAAGAAAGGCCTTAAGGGCATTTTAGTCATTTGGTAATTAAAAGAAATAAAAAAGGAAAATAAAGCCAAAATTGACTCATCTTTTTCATGGAGGCCGAAATTAGCATGGGGGAAGCCATGTCTAGGGTTTTCAAGCTTTTCAAGCTCAATAGTAAGTCCGTTCTAGCCCCATTTTTCAAGTTCTTTACGTTTTTGGAATCCCGGTAACTTGATTAAGCTTATTCTAGCAATAATTTAAGCTAGGGTTCATATTTGAAAAAATACCCATAGGTGAAATGTGTTTATTTTGATGTCTTATGGTAGAATATGAAGGCTGAAATTATGCTAAACAACTTTTGCTAAGCGGTTTTAAGCAAAAATGAGTAAAACGGCTTAATCGGTAAAAGTTGTTATTGTTCATAACTATGTGTTAGAGTGAGAATTTGATATTTCCATAGAAGGGAAAAATGATCAGCATATCATGAAACATAAGAATAAGGGATGAAGTTTAATTCCTGAGCCTAGGGGCAAAAGTGTAAATATGCAAAAGTTTAGGGACAAAATTGTAATTTTTCCAAAGTTTGAGTTAAGGACTATTTTGAATATTAAATTAATTAAATAAGTAAAATATGATGTTTTAGATCCCGGAAAATGAGATTTGAACCTAGAATGGGAGAAAAATAAAAAATCAGGAAAGTTGGTAAAATGGCCGTTTTAGTAACGAGGTAAGTTTATATGTATAATAAGCATTAATTTATGCATGTTTCAATGTAAAATTGATATATTTACTATGATTTCCGAGGTGTTGAAAGTAAGTATAATTATGATGATTTAAATGTTCAATATTAATTCGACATGGAAATGAGAAAGAATGTAAGTTTGTATGTAAATAATACATTATCTTTATTATGTTTTTATATTTCAGCATATTTTATGTATTGTAGATGATTTTTGAATCATAATTGACTATTGGAAGTATGGAATCAAGTATTAGAACGAGAGAGAAATCCCGGTTGAACCTTCGGAAAGATTGGATGATACAGATGGTATGTAGCTAGGTCACATGTATGGTGTTGAGTGCACATCATGTGTACAAGAGAGTTACGAGACATTATGATGTAGCTAGGTCGCATGGGTGATACTATGTGTACACCATGTAGACAAGAGAGCTACGGGATATATGTAGCTAGGTCGCATGCGTGGTTCCAGGTGAAGGACACCATGTAGACAAGAGAGCTACGAGATAAACTGGCTAGGTCACATGGGTGGTACTAAGTGTTCACCATGTGTACAAGAGAGCCAAAATTATGTGTACAATCGAGCTAGGTCACATGAGTGGTGCTAAGTGAAGGCCACTATGTGTACAAGAGAGCTTCGATTTTAAAGGTGGGCTGTGTGCGATACCATCGCGTATCTATTATTATTCCGAAGCGTTCAACTGGAAAATTGATTAAATGAAATTGTGTATGACTTTGTGATGATAAGAGTAAGTATATACGTGTGTAACTTATGAGCAATATGCTTGATATGTGATTGGAAATTGGAAAGATTGTTATGGGTAAGTGATGAATACAATTGAAGTGTGAAAGATCAAAATTGACAATAAAACTGTTATGGATAGTTGTAGTGACGTGAATCTAAAAATTTACCAAAAATAGTAGAATTGAATCAGAGACTGAATGAGATATCAAATTAAAGCTTAATGAGTCTATTTTTATATAACAGAAACAGAGAAAGCAAAGGAATTCTATATTATGAGATATTTAAGTTTTTGAGAGACTGGTTCAGAATTACTACGTGATCCCCTGTTCTGAATTGGAAAAATCATTAAAAATTGTACAAAAATAATTAGGGGATATAATTTATATGCTTGAACTCCTTAATGAGTCTAGTTTCAAATAAAATAAATGACAACATCCTTTTAATTTTGTATGTGGAGAAAATTGATTCGTAGTGAAGAGTGGTCAGAACAGTTGAGCAGTGAAACAGGGGTAACTTCAATGAATAAACTGTACTAATTGGCTAGACCAAAAATTATGAAAATGTTATGGTAAGAATATACGTGAATATAGTTTCAAGAAAAATTAACGGTTTGTAATTTGGAGTTCTGTAGCTCCAGAAATAAATAATTTAGCTGCTGGTACTCTGCTAGACAGCTTATTTTGAACCTGTTTATGATTGTAATAGTGAAAGTATGTGTGTGTTTGTGATGGTAATATTCCGGGAACATATTGTGACTTTATTTAAAGTATGATAATGTATTGTTTATTAATATTTACATACTTACTTACTAAGCTATAATGCTTACTCCCTTCCTTTCCTTTTTCCTATAGTGTCTCAGATGTTAGGTCGAGTTGGAGGTCGTCGGAGGTTAAATCACACTATCAAACTATTGATCGATATATAAAGGTTTTAAAGTATTTTTAAGTCTTTAGCATGTATGGAGACTCGTTTAATTGTTACTAAGTTGCTAGGAATTGGCCTAAAATACTAACCTATGTTATTTGAAGGTCTCTATTGTATAAAGTCATTTAATGTAGATAGTCTTGATTATGTTATTAATTAAATGATGCAATTTATGAATGTGCATGCTTGCCTATGTGTGTGGTTGAATTAAAGCATGATATGGGCCTTGTAAGCTCTTTTTAAGGGAAAGCTTGAATGTGTTTGAAAAATTTTTAAATTAGAGTGAAATTATGAATCGGTTTTTATACGATGATTAGTGATTAAGTCCGGTAATGCCTCGTACCCTGTTCCGGCGTCGAACACGGGTAAGGGGTGTTACAGAATAAGTTTCCAGGTGAGAAACCAAAGAGTTCGGTGATATAATGGTTATAAGCATGATTAGTGATTGAGAATGGGTTGATAAGTACAGACAGAGCTAGAAAGATATCGGATTGACTGAAAGATTGTTTAATTTTTGCAACATCGCAGTTAGTGAAAAAGGTTGATTTTGGTAAAACGATCTATCCTAGTATGAACTTGAGAAATGTATTTATTGAAAATTCCATCATGAGCTGATCTCCTTTAGTGAAGGAAAAAAATGGGATTTTTAATGTAGAAAATAGTTAAAGGAATAATGTTCGAATGTGAGATGTTTGGGTATGATAATTACAGTGAGCAGATGATGGTTGTCTCTCTTAAGGTACTCTATGAGTCCATTTATTTCTAGAAATTTTTTGTAGTGGTTGTATATTCTCTGATGAATTTTTGTAATGTGGAAATGTTCCGTGATCTTAATGATAGATAAAGGCATTGTATGTCTGATTGGTACATAATCTACATGATCCTATTTCTTTCTAGTATTTTGTTGCCTCTCATCTGTTGTGAATTGATGAGAAAGTGTGTATGATGCTATGATTCGGTTTCTTCTAATGGTTGCCTTGTACGATATGTATATGGAAAGGTATATTATTCTTGTTGCATTTATCCTTGGTGGTCAGAATGATATTTTCTTTTGGATTTCTATTCTCTAAGGAACCATTGAGGTCTTTCATATTTTCTTATGAACTTTGTTCTCGGTCTTTCTATATGGTATCATGATTTGGATTTTCTTGTTTTGGATTTATTTATATTGGATTTCTATATTCTAGATTTCTACGTTATGGGTTTCCTTATCTTGAATTTTTGGTTATCTTTATCTTGTAACTTGTTGAGCATGGCTTATATTTAAAGTATGATATTTAGCTTGAAATATTTATATCAAGTATGACTATGTTTCTGATTTGATTATGGTAAAATGGTGATATTAGTAATTGGATTTCTCAAATTTCTGTATAAGGATTTAACATTGGCAAAGGCTTAAGCGGTAAAATTTACGTCTCGTGAAAGTTAATAGCTTAATTCATGATTAGCAAAGTTTGAGCAAATGAGAACATTGTTGACCAAAGCCTATGAACTGGTTTAGTATGGATTGGGCAAAGACTTCTTGATTTTCAGTGATAGTTGTTGTATGATCTTTGAGAAGAGTAGAATACAGTGACAAACACTTGGGTAGAAAATCCAGAACTTTGTACAGAGATTTTGCAAGAAAACTTACGGGAATAATGTATTAGCGATCGAGTTTGGAACTCGACATCGTTGATCCTTATGTATGAGTACTTGAAATGTTGAAAGGTTTAAGGATGTATATCAATTATCATCAGAATTATCTTCGCCCATGTTGGCAACAAAATGAAAATGAGAAGAAGTTATTATGGATTTCATGTCTGATTTATTACTGTCTCTGAAAGGGAAAATTGTTATGTGACTTTTTGTTCAATGTTTGACGAGATATGTAAATCATGCTGGTATGTACTAAATTTTTGCTTATCAGGTTCGAGGAATTTCGTGTCTTTATGAATGTTGGACAAATTGAGATTCTAGTCTCCACTAATCGGATTGAGATCCGGGTTTCATATCATGATTTCTTGGGAAAGCCAGAGGAGGCTTTGAAATGAAAGGTAATTGAAAGTTGAATTGGCAAATAATCGGACCATGTGGAATTATAAAGAGTGTGAGGCTGAGATGAACTAGTTACTTTTACTATTCAAATTCGAAAAAGATTCAAGTATGAATGCATATGTAACATGATAGTATGGATCGGACTTTTGAGTACATGAACTTTTTGATAGAGATTAAGTTTCACTGAAAGTGTTGTGAAGCGAAAACCACTCATGATTCTTGTATGTGGAATTTAAGAGATGAGTGAAAGTTCTTTGACATCGATTATAGGATTGAGGAAAATAAGTGAAAAACCAAAACCACTTTTCTGGTAAGATTTTCGGGGACGAAAATCTCTAAAGGGGGGAGAAATGTAACATCACGATTTTGGGCCTAGTCCAAACAGTGGTTTGGGGACCACAAATTCGATAAGAAAAATTTTATATTTATTACATTTTTATGGTACACAATTTCACGGAATGATTTCGTGAAAATTTCGTTCGAAAATTTTGACATTTGGGCACTCAATGTAGTCAAAAGGACTAAATCGTAAAAAGTACAAAAGTTGAGTTCTACATGCTAGAGGTGTCCAATAGTTATGAAATTTTAAATTGGAGGTCCTTATATGGTAATTAGACCATTGGATAAGTTGGTGGACAAAAATGGACATGGTTAGGCATGTTTCCAAAGTTTTTCATTGAGGGCATTTTGGTCATTTAGTTATTAAAATGAATTAAAAACAAAATTAAAAGCCAATTTTTGTCCATCTTCAACCTCTTGGCCGAAACTTTCATGGAGAAACCATGGCTATGGTTTTTCAAGCTTCCAAGCTCGATTGCAAGTCTGTTCTAGCCCCGTTTTTAATGATTTTTATGTAACACCCCTTACCCGTATCTGTCGCCGGAACAGGGTACGAGGTATTAACAAATTATAGTAAATACTATTAAATAAAACCCAACAAAAATATATAGCGTGCAATTTGATCATTATAACATATGCTATTAACAATACAAACTAATTTCAAAGGCTTCATACAAAATGATTAGTTTGATACTATAAGTAGTAATTTAAACCTAGACATTTATGACACGTAACGAAATAACTAAGTCTGCTATACATGCCATATTTCAAAATAGTGTTTACAAAGTACCAAAAAGTATTGATAGTGTGGATGGGTCTCCGACGATCTTCAATTCCCGATCTGGCTTAGTAACTCTATAAGACAAGAAAAAGAAAAGAAGATAAGCATATAGCTTAGTAAGTAAGTATATAAATAACAAATAAGGAATCTAACATGTTTACAACATAACTCAATTATATCATATTTTTAAATTTTATTGTTTACTCCAATTTGATCAAGCTGTCCCTCCTGCGTCATGATCACTAAATAAATCATAACTCGAGTTGCGAAACTCGAAATTCAAATCCATAAAATTTCCCTGAATCTAGACTCATCAAACTTCTCACTAATTTCTTTTTATAATTTTTGGTTCAGCCAATTAGTACAGTTTATTAGTTAAAGTTTCCCCTGTTACACAGCTCAACTGATCTGACCTCTGTTCACTACGAATTGAATTTCTCTCAGTACACAATTCAAATAACCATGAAACCTATTCATTTAAAACTAGACTCAATAAGAAATTTATTCATGTAAACTATATTTCTTAATTTATTTTGTACAATTTTTAATAATTTTTCAAAGTTGGAATAGGGGATCACATAGTCATCCTGAGCAAGTCACACACAATTGTAAATATCTCAAAATATAGAATTCCTTTTTTGCTCTGTTTCTTTTATATAAAAATAGACTCATTAAGATTTAATTTCATATCTCATTCAATCTCTAATTAAATTCCTTCTATTTTTGGTGAATTTTCAAAATCACGTCACTGCTACTATACAAAACAATTTTAATACTAATTTCACTCTTTCATACATTCTTTATACTAATCTCATTTTAACTTACACACATATATATATATCACAAATCATTTTCACCACATTTCATATATCACAAGTGTAGGTCCATGACTACAATGTCATCACAAAACCATCCCGTTGAATAATTCGGATTAATCCTCAATACTTAATGGTTTCAGCACACAGCCCCACCATCATATTTCATTTAGTTCGGCTCTCTTGTACACATGGTGAACACTTAGTACCACTCATGCGACCTAGCCGATTTGTCTCGTAGCTCTCTTGTCTACATGGTGTCCTTCACTTGGAATCACGCATGTGACCTAGCTACATTTATCTCTCACGTAGCTCTCTTGTCTGCATGGGATACATCCCGTATCACACATGTGACCTAGCTACTACATAGTATCTCGTAGCTTTCTTTTACACATGATGTGCACTCGACACCATACATGTGACCTAGCTACACTCCCTCTATTTTATTTGATCTTTCCAAATGTTCAACCGGGATCTCTCTTTCTATTACTTATTTCCATTCTTCCAATAGTCGATTTATACTTCAATATCAGCTAATATATATATATATATATATATAATAGGCTGAAATATAAGAATGTAAATGAAATTAATGTATTATTTACATACAAACTTACCTCAGTGCAAAATATGGGAATTTTGCAATTTAGTCCAAAACTTTCTCCTTCCCCCGTTCGAGGTCGATTCCACGTCTTTCTTGATCTATAACAACATATTTAGCTCATTTAACACTCGAACTATTTATTTTAATCCAAAAATCACATTATACAAAAATTACATTTTTGCCCCTAACTTTTAGAAAATTATAATTTTTGCCCCAAGGCTCAGAAATTTAATTTCAGCCCTTATTCTTATGTTTAATGACCTACTGATCATTTTTCTCTTCTATGGCAACATCAAATTCTCACTCTAACACATAATTATGAACAATAGGTATTTTTATCGATTATGCCGTTTCGCTCGTTTTCGTTAAAAATCGCTTAGAAAAGATCGTTCCCCTAACTTCAAACATTCATATTCTACCATCAAACAACAAAATACATGCCTATCATTCATGGGTAAATTTTTAAACATAAACCCTAACTCAAAATAATGGTAGAAATAAGTAAACCGAGCTACGAGGATTTCAAAAATGTGAAGAACATTAAAAACGGGGCTTGAAATCACTTACTATGAAGCTTGAAAGTTGAAGAAACCCTAGCTATGGAGGAGAGCAATTTTTGGCAGCAACTAATGAAGATGATAACCAATTTTGTGTTATTTTTCTCATTTTATTTCATTTAATATACAAATGACCAAAATGCCCTTACTACTAAACTTTCCAAAAATTCCTTCCATGTCCTAATTTTGTCCATGAACTTAAAATTAGTCAAATTGCTATTTAAGACCTCCTAATTAATATTTCAATGCAATTTCATACTAAAAACTTCTAGAATGCAAATTTTGCAACTTATTCGATTTAGTCCCTATTTTCAATTTAAGCACTTTAGGCATAGAATTTCTTCACGAAATTTTCACACAATCATGCAATCATATCATAATAATCAAAATAATTATAAAATAATTATTTCTATCTCAGATTTGTGGTCACAAAGCCACTATTCCGATTAGGCTCTAATTCGGGTTGTCACAATTCTCCCCCCTTTAAAGATTTTCGTCCCCGAAAATCTTACCGGTAAAGAGGTTCGGGTACTGTTTCCTCATAGCTTCCTCAGGTTCCTATGTAGCCCCTTCTATCCCATGTCTGTGCCACAATACTTTCACTAAGGTTATACTTTTATTTCTTAACTGTTTAATTTCTCGAGCCAAAATCTTTATTGGTTCCTCCTCATAGGTCATATCCGATCGAATCTCAATTTCTGTTGGAGAAATCACATGTGAAGGATCGAATGATAACGTCGCAACATTGATACATGAAACACGTTATGAATTCTTTCTAACTCTCTGTAGGTAAGGCCAACCGATATGCCAATTGGTCCAATCCTCTCGTAATCTCATACGCCCAATAAAACACGGACTCAACTTGCCTTTTCGGCTAAATCTCGTAATTTTTTCCATGGTGACACCTTCAAGAACACTTTATCACCCACTTGAAATTCAATCTCTTTTCTTTTAAATCTGCATATGACTTTTGTCGATCCAAGCGACTTTCAAGCAATCCCGAATTACTTTTATTTTCTCTTGATTTCTTTAACTAGATCAACTCAGTGAATCTGCTTTCTCACTAAGTTCGGTCCAATATAAAGAAGTCCGACACTTACGACCATACAAGGCTTCGTATGGTGCCATTTGTATACTTGATCGATAAGCTGTTATTGTAGGCAAATTCAATCAAAGATAGATATTTCTCCCAACTACCTCCAAATTCTAAGACACGACATCTAAGCATATCCTCGAGTACCTGGATTACTCTTTCCGACTGACCATCTGTTTGTGGATGAAACGCGGTACTAAAGTTCAATTTTGTATCCAAAGCTTCTTGTAACTTTTTCCAAAATCTCGAGGTAAATCTCGGATCTCTGTCTGATATTATTGACATAGGTACTCGTGCAACCTCACAATTTCAGCAATATATAATTCGGCTAATTTATCAAGTGAGTAATTCGGTACGTACTGGTATATAGTGGGCTGACTTTGTTAATCTATCAAGCACTACCCAGATAGCATCCTTCTTTTTAGGAGTCAAAGGCAAACCGGTCACAAAATCCATGGTAATCTTGTCCCATTTCCACTCAGGCACTATTACCAGTTGAAGTAATCCTGAAGACACTTGATGTTCAGCTTTTACTTGTTGACAGATCAAACACTTGGTTACAAATTCAGAAATGTCCCTTTTCATACATGGCCACCAATACAACTTCTTTAAATCATTATACATTTTTGTGCTACCAGGGTGAACTGATAAACAGCCACTGTGCGCTTCATCATTTTTCGGTACACATATCCTGTCTCGAAACATCAAATAGTCGTCTGGTCCAACTCGAAAATCTGAGTTGTAACCTAATTCGCATTGAGTTCTCTTGGTTCGCAACTCACTATCGTTCTTTTGAGCATCACAAATCAAATGGAGAAATAACGGTTTAGCCCTCATCTCTGCTAAGATTGACCCATCATCAGACAATGGTAACCCCGTATTCATGGCTCTCAAAGTAAAAAGAAATTTCCTGCTCAAGGCATCAGCAACTACATTTGCTTTTCCCGGATGATAATCAATCACTAGATCATAATCCTTTAATAATTCAAGCCATCTTCGCTGTCGCAGATTCAAATCCTTTTGATTCATCAAATACTTCAAACTTTGTGATCAGTAAAAATTTGGCATTTTTCACCATACAAATAATGTCGCCAAATTTTCAAGGCAAAAACAATAGTGGCCAATTCCAAATAATGTGTAGGATAGTTCTTCTCATGCGGTTTTAACTGTCTCGAAGCATAAGCTACCACTTTACCCTCTTGCATCAACACACATCCAAGGCCACATCAATGATGCATCACTATAAATTACGAACTCCTTTCTGGCTCTGGGTTGTACTAAAATTGGTGCTTCAGTCAATCGTGCTTTCAACTTTTCAAAACTCTGCTGACATTTATCAGTCCATTCAAACTTAACATTCTTTTGCAACAACTTAGTCATAGGAGAGGCAATCATCGAAAATCCTCAACAAAGCGTCTATAATATCCGACCAAGCCTAAAAACTTCTAACCTCGGATACATTCTTTGGCGGTTTCCAATCAACGATCGCAGAAATCTTACTTGGATCCACCCGAATACCATCACCGAGACTATATGTCCCAAAAATCCGACTTCACTGAGCGTAACTCACTTTTACTAAACTTAGCAAACAGTTTCTTTTCTCTCAAGATCGCAATATGGTTCTCAAGTGTTTGGCATGTTCGGACTCATCCCGAGAATAAATTAGAATGTCATCTATAAACACTACTACAAACTTATCCAAATATGGCCGAAAGATCCTATTCATTAAGTCCATAAATATATTTGGAGCATTTGTTAAGCGAAAGGCATCACAAGAAACTCATAATGTCCATACCTTGTTCTAAAGGCGATTTTCGGCACATCCGACTCCTTAACTCTCAAGCGGTAGTAGTAACTGGACCTCAAATCGATCTTTGAAAACACTTGTGGCCCCCTTTAAGCGATCGAATAAATCATCAATCCTCGGTAATGGGTACTTGTTCTTTATAGTCACCTTATTAAGTCGACGGTAATCAATGCAAAGTCTCATTGAACCATCCTTCTTCTTTACGAACAATACAGAGCACCCTGTGGAGAGAAACTCGGTCTCACAAATCCCTTATCTGTTAACTCCCGCAATCGAGCCTTCAATTCTTTTAATTCGATCGGAGCCATTCTATATGGAGCAATCGAGATCGGTGCGATGCCGGCAACAAATCAATGGCAAACTCTATCTCTCTGTTGGAGGCTACCCGTGCAATTCCTCTGGAAATACATCCGGGAACTCACGGACTATCGCATCTTGATTCAAACTTGGTTGAGGCAATTCAGTATTCATTACATAAGCGGATAAGCTTCACACCCTTTCCTCATGTATTTCTGTGCAGACATGTGCGGAATCACCATAGGCAATTTATTTGATTCATCTGTTTCAACTCACAGAATTTCTCCATTTTCACATTTCAACTCTAGTGTTTTTTGTTTACAATCTACCTTGGCATCATACAATGTCAACCAGTCCATTCCCAAGATAACGTCAAACTCATCAAATGGTAACAGCATCAAATTAGCCGGAAAACAGTGACCTTGAATCATTAATGGGCAATTCGTGCAAACCTTGTCAACTAGCACATATTGGCCTAAGGGGTTCGACACTTTAATCGTAAACTCAGTAAATTCAACAGGCAACTCTTTATTAGATACTAAATTCATACAAATATAAGAATGAGTGGACTCGAGATCAATCAATGCAATAACAATAGTATCATAAAGAGAGAATGTACCAGTAATGACATCGGGAGATAATGCATCTTCTCGAGCACGTATAGCATAAGCTCTAGCAGGTGTTCTAGCTTTTAATCTTGCCACTGAATCTTTCATCACAGTTTTACTACTAGTCCCACCTCCAGTATTTCTCGGTGGTCTACCTCTACTAGCGGTGGTATTCTGTCTAGCACTCTAAAATCTTTCTTCTTTAACTTTCTTCGGACAGTCTCTAATAAAATGCTCGCGAGAACCGCACCTGAAACAAGCTCGCTCGATTCCCCAACACTCACCATAATGTTGCCTGCCACATTGCTGACACTCAGGCTTTCTAGGTCGCACATTACCCACACTTGCCACCGAAGTAGCTTGAGCTTTAGACCCCGAATATGCTCTACCACAATCTCTATGTGAATCCCCAGTTGAAACTGTCACTCGAGAGTTTGTCTCTTTGGACCTCTTTGATTGAGATTGAAATGGCTTGCTTATTCGGCCTTTTTTTGACATCTCGAGCCTCAATAGAAGCTTTTCTTCTTTCTTTGTTCAATTCTTCGGCTTTAAGAGCTCGATCAACCAATACTACAAATTCTTTCAACTCCAAAATTCCTACAAGCACTTTAATGTCCTCATTTAGCCCATCTTCAAACCTTCTGCACATAATGGCCTCGGTGGACACACATTCTTGGGCATACTTGCTGAGTCTCACAAATTCACGTTCATACTCTGCCACAGACATCTTGCCCTACTTCAATTCAAGGAACTCCTTCCGTTTTTGGTCAATAAATCGCTGACTTATGTATTTCTTTCTAAATTCTTCCTGGAAGAAATCCCAAGTAACTCTTTTTTTGGCACCATCACTGCTACCAAAGTCTTCCACCAGTGGTAGGCCGAATCTCTCAAAAGTGATACAACACACTTTAAGCACTCCTCGGGTGTACATGAGAGCTCATCAAATACACGGGTAGAATTTTCAACCCAGAATTCTGCTTTCTTAGGATCATCATCGATCTTTGCTCTAAACACTTCGGCCCCTTGTTTTCGAATTTTGTCAACCGGAGGCTTGTTCATTCTTACCAAATCTATGCCTTGAGCAGCTACAGGAATCGTCTGAGGTATAGGAGGGTGTGGAGGAGGTTGAGCATTTGGATTTGCTCGAATAAATTCAGTATACCAATTGTTCATCATTTGGAGAAAGGCATCCCGAGCCTCATCTCCCTGTCTCAATGTCTCAGGTCTACTTTCAATAGGCGCGATCCCTTGTGCGGGAGCCGGTGCATTACTAGCAGCATCATCAGCCGTAGTTCCTTCAGGATCTATTACTATATTAAAACAAAACACAGTTTAGAATAATCAGGAGTCACCACACTATCACAATATTTTTATGGCATGTATAACTAGACTTTTACATACACATTATTAGTCCGAGAATCGACTAAACCATAGCTCTGATACCATTAAATGTAACACCCCTTACCCGTATCCGTCGTCGGAACAGAGTACGAGGTATTAACAAATTTTAGTAAATACTATTAAATAAAACCCAACAAAAATATATAGCGTGCAATTTGATCATTATAACATATGCTATTAACAATACAAACTAATTTCAAAGGCTTCATACAAAATGATTAGTTTGATACTATAAGTAGTAATTTAAACCAAGACATTTATGACACGTAACGAAATAACTAAGTCTGCTATACATGCCATATTTCAAAATAGTGTTTACAAAGTACCAAAAAGTATTGATAGTGTGGATGGGTCTCCGACGAACTTCAATTCCCGATCTGGCTTAGTAACTCTATAAGACAAGAAAAAGAAAAGAAGATAAGCATATAGCTTAGTAAGTAAGTATATAAATAACAAATAAGGAATCTAACATGTTTACAACATAACTCAATTATATCATATTTTTAAATTTTATTGTTTACTCCAATTTGATCAAGCTGTCCCTCCTGCGTCATGATCACTAAATAAATCATAACTCGAGTTGCGAAAATCGAAATTCAAATCCGTAAAATTTCCCCGGATCTAGACTCATCAAACTTGCTGTCATAATTTGCTTAAATAATGTTTAGTTCTTACTTTCCCATCTTACTCATCGATAACCTTACCAAAGACTCAAAATACAAAAGGCACCTTACTTAATAGCTTGCTTACATACCTGCAACATCTCACTTAGCACATGAGTACTCTTTCATAATATAGGCATATTGCCAATCATGTCATAAAGTGTCACAAGCATTACTGAAAACTCATCACTTACTTAATACTTGATAATCTCAATTACTTACAATCTTAATATTAAATAAGCCTTAAATGCATACCTGTACTCTTTCTTCATGTTCTCACCTTGTCATTTCTTTGACTTACTCTTTGGATTACTCGAGAACCTTTTCCTTTCTGAACTTACCATTGTCATGTCTTGACATGGTCTTACGTGGTATCATTGCCTTTTGAACTCACCAATGCCATGCCTTGGCATGGTCTTACATGGGACCTTTTCCTTATAGTAACTCATCAATGCCATGTCTTGACATGGTCTTACATGATTTCCTTGCCTTATAGAACTTATCAATGCCATGCCTTGGCATGGTCTTACATAATATCCTTATCTTACCAAATGCCATGTTCCAAACATGGTCTTACATGGTATCCTTGTCTTACCAAATGCCATGTTCCAAACATGGTCTTACATGGTATCCTTATCTTAGTGCTAATGCAACATCTTGATGTGGTCTTACATGGAGTCCTCAATCAATGCTGATGCCATGTCTTGACATGGTCTTACATGGGATCCTTGCCTTACCAATGCCATGTCTTGACATGGTCTTACATGGTATCCTTAACCATCAATTCCTCCTTAAATGCCGTGTTATGAACATGGACTTTTCCATTAATTCTTTCTTAATTTCCATGGTACAACCATGGACTTTGAGTTATCAATGCCTTATCAAGTCATAGTCGCATAACTCAATAATAACAATACTAATAACAATAATTGCATAATAATAAAATGCTACTCAACTTACATACTTACATTCTCAATCTCATCATATCATCAACTTAACTTATTCTCATCAAACTATGCTAGTCAATACTTTCTTGTTATCATACAAAGCCATAATACAAAATATGATCTTACATACAAATTATACAAGTTCTCTTTCCAATATCAAATTATTATCTAACATTAATCATTATATCTGAAACTCAATACTAAAGTATTTATGGCCAAAATATCAATTTATCATTCAAATATGCATAATTAAATGCTTATTAAACATATGAACTTACCTCTATACCAAAACGACCATTTTACCAACTTTTTTTATTTTTGATTTTTCTCCCGTTCTAGGTCCAAATCTCATTTTTCGAGATCTAAAACATCATTTTTCACTTATTTAATTAATGTAATATTCAAAGCATTCCCTAACTCAAACTTTGGCAAAATTACAATTTTTCCCCTAAACCTTTGTAGAATTACGATTTTTCCCCTAGGCTCAGAAATTAAAATTTATCCATTTTTCTAATGTTTTATGACACGCTGAACATTTTTTCCTTCTATGGCAACATCAAATTCCCACTCTATCATGTACTTATGAACAGTAGGTATTTTTACCGATTATGTCGTTTTACTCGTTTTCACTTAAAATTGCTTAGCAAAAGTTATTTAACATAATTTCAAGCTTCATATTCTACCATAAAAAATCAAAATAAACACATTTAACCTATGGGTATTTTTCCAAATATGAACCCTAGCATGAATTATTGCTAGAATAAGCTAAATCAAGTTACTGAGACTCCAAAAACGTAAAGAACATTAAAAACGAGGCTAGAACAGACTTACTATTGAGATTGGAAAGCTTAGAAACCCTAACCATGGCTTCCCCCATGCTATATTTCGCCTCCATGGAGAAGATGGACCAATTTTGGCTTTATTTTCCCTTTTTAATTCTTTTAATTACTAAATGACCAAAATGCCCTTAAAGGCTTTTCTTTCAAATTTGTCCTATTCTTGCCCATTTTTGTCCAAACTTAAATATAATGGTCTAATTACTAAATAAGGACCTCCAATTTAAGAACCTATTTCAATTTAATCCCCTTTATTATCTAGAACATACATTTTGCTAATTTTACAATTTAGTCCTAATTTAGGCACTTATACATAAAATTTCTTCACAAAATTTTCACACAATTATTCAATCAATGAATAAAACTTAAAACTTAATCAGAATAATTTTTTTTGACCTCGAATTCATGGTTTCGCAACCACTATTACGTTTAGGCCCTATTTTGGGATGTTACACCGCATGGCACGTAAGGAGCTTAAGGAGCTAAAGGTGTAGTTGCAAAAGTTATTGGATCATGGATTCATAAAGCTAAGTGTGTTGATTTGGGAAGCTGCAATTTTGTACGTAAAGAAGGATGGATCGATGCGACTCTGCATTGATTATCGACAGTCGAACAAGTTAACAGTGACAAACAAGTACCCATTGCCGAGGATTAATGATTTATTTGATCAATTTAGAGGCGTCACAGTTTTCTCTAAGATTGATCTGAGGTCAAGTTATTATCAACTAAAGGTGAGAGAAGTTGATATACCTAAGACTGCTTTTAGAACTCGATACGATCACTATGAGTTCTCAGTGATGCCTTTTGGTCTTACCAATGCACTGACTGCTTTTATGGACCTCATGAACTGAGTTTTCCAACTCTATCTTGATCATTTTGCAGTGGTCTTAATTGACGACATCCTGATTTATTCTAAGATTAAAACTAAACATGAGGAACACTTGAGAGTGGTTCTGCAAACCCTCTGTAAGAAAAATTTGTATGCTAAGTTGAGTAAGTGCGAGTTTTGGCTCAGTGAAGTGATGTTTTTAGGTCACGTGGTATCAGCTGAAGGTATTCGTATTGACCCAAAGAAGATTGAGGCTATTCTAGATTAGAAGCAGCTTAAGAATGTTAGTGAAATTTCGAGTTTTCTTTGCCTTGCAGGTTATTACAAAATGTTTGTGGAAGGTTTCTCTCAGATTACGGCTACTATGACCAAACTATTAAGGAAGAGTGCCCCTTTTAAGTGGACCGAGAAGTAGCCAATTAACTTTGAAAAACTTAAATTAGTATTTACTTAAGTGCCTATTTTGATTCAACCTGAGTTTGAGAAGGAGTATGTGGTTTACAGTGATGCATCTCACATTGGTCTTGGTTGCATGTTGATGCAAAATGGAAAGGTTGTGGCCTATGCATCGAGACAGCTCAAACCGCATGAGTGTAACTACCCTACGCATGAGCTCAAGTTAGTTGTGGTAGTATTTGCCCTTAAAATCTAGAGGCACTATCTCTATGATAAGAAGTGTATTATCTAAATGGATCAAAAGAGCCTTATGTATCTCTTCACCCAAAAGGAGTTAAACTTGAGGCAGAGAATATGGATAGAGTTGCTCAAGGACTATGATTGCACTATTGAGTACCATCCCGGTAAGGAAAATGTTGTGGCTAATGCGTTTAGTAGGAGGTCGATGACTGAGTTCAGGGCAATTTTTTCTAGATTGAGTTTTTATGAGGATAGAGTTTTGCTTGCAGAATTACAAGTGAGATCGACTTTAGTGGAGGAGAGCAAGTCGAAACAGCCTTTATATTTGTCTCCTATGCCATATGTCAAGCAAATTAAAGAAGACAAGACTACAAATTTTGGGTTTAATTCAGAAGGAGTTTTGTGTTACCATGGAAGATACTTTGTACCTTAAGATAGGGAATTGAGACAGTCCATCCTTTGGGAAACGCATAGTAGCCCTTATGCTATGCATGCTAGAGGGAATAAAATGTATCAAGATCTTAGGGAACAATATTGGTGGCCAAGACTAAAGCGAGATGTAACTAAGTTTGTTGCTAAATGTTTGACGTGCCAGCAAGTTAAGGTTGAGCACCAGTGTCCTTTTGGTTTGCTACAGCCTATTCAGATTCCTTAGTGGAAGTGGGAACGAGTGGCTATGGACTTTGTTAGTGGGCTATCTTTGACACCTTCTAAGAAGGATTCAGTTTGGGTAATTGTGGATAGAATGACCAAATCAACTCAATTTCTGCTGATTCGCATAGATTATTCATTACTGAAGTTAGCCAAATTGTATATTTCCAAAATTGTGAGACTTCATGGGGTACCAATATCAATAGTATTCTATCGGGATGTTCATTTCATGTCTCGATTTTAGAAGAAGTTGTATGAAGCTCTTGGCACATGATTAAACTTTAGTACAGCTTTTCATCCATAATCCAATGGGCAGTTTAAGAGGGTTATAAAAGTCCTCGAAGACATGTTGAGGGGTTGTATAATTGACTTTTGGGGCAATTGGGAAGAGCACTTGCCACTTACTGAGTTTGCATACAATGATAATTTGTAGTCAAGCATTCAGATGGCTCATTATGAAGCTATTTATGGTCGCAAATGTCAAGCACCTTTATGTTGGACCGAATTGGGAAAAAGAAAGTCTTGGGCCTCATTTGGTTTAAGAGACCGAGAGTATTGTCATGCTAATTCAGGACCGGTTGAGAGCGGCACTGGATCATCAGAAATCCTATTCTGATTTGAAAATGAGGGATATAGAGTTAAATGTTGGAGATCAGGTATTTCTTAAAGTATCACTATGGAAGAAGGTACTGAGATTTGGCTGTAAAGAAAAGTTGAGTTTGAGATTTGTTGGACCTTATCGTATTCTTAAGAGGGTTAGACCAGTCGCATATCAGTTGGAGGTACCACTGAAATTAGATCGTATTTTGTGACATATTTCATGTATCTATACTGAGACGTTATCAATCAAACCCACCTCATGTGATTTCGATTGAGAAAATTGAGGTGCGTCCAGATTTGTCCTTTGATGAAGAATCGGTCCATATTCTTGATCGTGAGATTAAAGTGTTGAGAAAGAAATAGATTTCGCTAGTAAAGGTCTTGTGGCAAAATCATGGTGCTAGTGAAGCCACTTGGGAACTTGAGGATGCGATATGACATCAATACCCCCACCTTTTTTAAATAGGTAAATTTCAAGGACAAAATTTGTTTTAAGGAGGGTAGAATTGTCACATCACAGGTTTTAAATATTTTATGTGAAATTGAGAACAAGGAATAATTTGGCTAGGTGGTTAGGAGCTTAAATTAAATCCTAAGGGTCCTAGGTTCAAGTTTCCTCACTCTCATGTTTTTATTTAATTTTTGTTT
This sequence comes from Gossypium longicalyx, assembly GCA_025698465.1. Classification (NCBI taxonomy): domain Eukaryota; kingdom Viridiplantae; phylum Streptophyta; class Magnoliopsida; order Malvales; family Malvaceae; genus Gossypium; species Gossypium longicalyx. The sequence goes on from CM046995.1 coordinate 54,929,091, forward strand.
AACTTTGTCATGCTACTACACCCTATTGTTGTCCAACACCTCTAACCATGCTTAAAGGAGATTCTTTCCTTTCATTTCAAGTCAAGTTACCATATTTACTCCAACATGATCCCCTTTTTGCTCCATTGCCTCCTTTATATGCCCTTTTTCTCCATCTTTTCCATATGAAGTGGTTCACTGTACCTAGACAACATAATTCACATTTGAATAAATTTTCTCATTACACTTCCCTCTATTGCCGTCCCTCTCCCTAGGTCCTCCCTTTCTCTCCATTTATGTCCTTTTGATTTAGCCATAAACCATCATTTGTTCTAAATTTTCTCCTCCCCTCCTGTAACACCCCAAACCCGGCCCAGACATTATGGCCGAATCTAGTGTGTCACATTAAAGTGTTTTAGCGAAAACCATGTTTTCATTGAAAACCCTTCTTAAAATAAAAGAAACCTTAATTAACTTAAAAAAAAAACACCTTTCAATTGCAAAAAACTTGTTTGAAACATTTGATTTAAGAAAACTTATCATTTAAAATTTTAATTGCGGAAACGTAGAAAACATACTATAATTTAGGAAACCATGTTCAAGTTCTTGTAAATTACAATGAAAATAATAATAATAGTTCAAGTAATAATAACATAACGAAAACCTTATTACAATCTGATCTGAAACATACTTAATTAAATAAAAACTTATACACTTAAAAAAAACAAGTCCAAAGTATCTTGCTAGCTGGCCACCCAGAGTCCCTCCAAAAATCGAACCTTCTACTGAGCATCACCTGAAAATAAAATAAAAGAGGGGGTGAGTTTTCGTAAACTCAGTGTGTACAACCCTCGAAGAAAACAAGCATTAAAAAAAACATCATTCATCATTTATGCAATGCAATCCCATCCAAATTGTCCATCCGGTCCACACCGGCTCTGTCCCCCGTCACACCCTGTGGGGATATAAATATCAACCCACCCGACCCACACACCATGGTAGCTCGATTGCAGAACTACCTTCATTTACATATTGGGCTTTAAAAGCCGTCGGTGGATCCACGATTGTCAAGCAACCATGCGATCCTTATATACTTCCTCTGTTCTATAATTCCCAACCCATATGCAACCTAAACAGAATATCATATGCATGCATGTCACATCCATGAAACCTACATTCAACACCTAGGGGTATTTTGGTCATTTTCACCCTTAAGGGCGTTTCAGTAATTTTCCCTTAATTACAGTATTCACTTATCTTGGCCCGTTAACAAGTCCCGTGAGCTAAGATGAATGAATACTATGCACCAGGTAGGATTCCAGAGAAGAGAAGGTGGGTCATTAAGACCGCTTAAGTACCAAGCTCTCCCTAGATCCAATCCTAGACATGCATATACCCGTTGCCACACCTTAACCCTTTGACTTGTCCACGGTCGCAATATATTAATTAAGTCTTATGTGGATATCATATACTAGGCCCAAAACCCCTTACAAAGCCCAAAGAATTTCACATACCTGTATCTGGCCCATTAAGCACAATCATATTCATATGGCCTATTAGGCCTAAATCACCTGAATACGGCCCATTGGCCCAAATCACATTTATATGGCCCGTTAGGCGCACTCACGTTCATATTCATGTTCACATACAAACTTTCTGCCACATAGTATCAATTATCAATTTTTGCCTATTATGGCCCAACAGCCCATTAGGCCCATTTAGCTCACTCGGGCCCATGTGGCCAAATCACAACCCAAGTCCACGGAATCGCCCGTGGGCCTTAGGCAACCTATCGGTTTCCCCCTTACGAGTTTTTGTGCACTCGCAAGACTACCGTAGCCAAACTTTCGGCTTTTCTGCATTTTAGCTTTTTGGCTTTTGCCGAATCATTGTGTGTGTGCAGTGTATGTACACACCTGGTAAGCAAGCATGATGCGATCTCCTTAGCCCAAACCTACAATCGATATCACCCTTCAATTAATCGCATGCTTAATACTTATTTACTTAAAAACTGAAACCTCACCTTAACCTTACCTTGAGCCCAATCCTTAATCACTTTTTCCTTGATCACGTATTTCCTAGATCTACAAAAATCTTAACTATTAAAACTCGAATAATAGGTGACTCGTATCCAACACAAGTCTCCTTACCATAACTATGACCATTCGGCCACCTTAGCCAATGGGAGAAGAATACTTACCAAAACCGCAACACCTTAAGGAGCAATTTGGTAGAGAGCTAAAAACCAAGATCCGATACTAATTCCCTACCAAAGTTGATTAGAAAGAGTGAGGGACAATAATCGATACTAAACAAAGAAAACTGATTGGAAGAGCAACACTTACACTAGATTCGGTTTTTTGGCTTTTCAAACTGAGTATGGTGAATAAGGTTTATTTGGTACAAATTAAAGAGGAAGAGTAGAATAAGAAATCGACTGAGTGAAACAAAGAAGAATAGAAATCGGCAGAAAGAAGAGAAAGAAAGACAAAAGGGTTTTCAGCTTTTTGGAACTTGAAAAGAAATGGGTTTTCGGCTTTTGGAGAAAGGGGTTTCTAGCAACAAGATGAAGAAGAATTTCGGTAGTAGCCTGGCAACCCTGTATTTGGCCCCTATTTATAACCCTTATAGCCAAATTTTCCATGCCTAATTCCTAATTTGGCTCTATCACTTCTCCTTTCTCATCTTCTCATTTTTCTCCTTGATAACCCCTTGATCTTTTCCTTAATTTTCTCTCCTGAACACTTCCCTTGGAGTCTATTTTCACGCCACTTCCATCCTTCTAGAAAGCCAAAATTAAACTTCTAAAAATACTAAGCTAGGATTCGAACCTTGGGCCCCCTTACTAGCTACTAATGCCACCTCACTACACCTTATGTGGCGTCACTTAGCCACTCCACCACAGGCTCTTTTTGTGCTATTTTTCCCCTATTTTTATTTAAAAGCCCAACTACTTGCCAACCCTGATTCTTTTAATAATTAAACTATAATTTCATTTATCCCTAAGCTTTAATTAAGACCTACTATAATTATCACTGGGCTTGGAATATAAAACAAAATTTTTCTCAAAATCGAAAACAAAGAAAGTTTGGGATTTCGAGATTTTTGGGTTTTGGGATTTTTGAGTTTTGAGATTTTTGGGGCGTTACAACTCTACCCCCTAAAAGAAATTTCATCCTCGAAATTTACCTTGTTTAAACAGTTAAGGATATTGACGTCGCATCGCTTAAGTTACACCACTACGCTTCTGCTGCGCACTCTATTTCTAATTTAAAAATAGATAGATCGTACACCATGGATAAAGTACGTACCAGTATTCGCTTCTGGAGCATCTTCATCTTCTCGGCAACGAGCAGCATAAACCAAAGCTAGAGCACTGCTGACCCCTTGGCGACTGCTGACCATCCCTTGGTGGCTGAGCACCAGCTTGGCCCACTGCTGGCTCTCGACCTAGCGTTCGGGGGCAATCCTTGATCCTATGCTCCATAGACCCACAAGCAAAACAAGCTCCCATTCTCTTCCAACACTCGCCTCCATGTCTTCTCCCGCAATCAGCACAATATGGTACCCCTGGATTAGTAGCAAGTGGCCCTACTCTAACTGGCCCATCAACTCTGGCCCTAGCCCTAGGCCTCTGATCGACACCAGGAGTCTCAGCCTCCCTCTTAGTCTTACCCCTTTTTTTCTCCCGATTTAAGCGCTCCATGCGCTTCATCTCCTCTACTATCTTTGCCACCAACTCCGAGAAAACTCGCTCCCTTTGTAGAGCTATTAATACCCTGAGGCTATCTCTAAGTCCATCCTCAAACCGAACGCAGTGCTCATACTCTATTGCCACCATTACCCTTGCATACCTACTAAGGCGTAGAAACTCTGCCTCATACTCCGCCATCGATTTATTGCCTTGGGTCAAGTTCAGAAACTCCTTCCTCCTAGCATCCACATAGCTTGCACCCACATGCTTCACTTGGAATGCATCTTTGAAAAACTCCCAGGTGATTCGCTCCGGTTGGGTGCCTTCTTTCACTGTCAGCCACCACTGGTAGGCTTCCTCCCTAAGCAATGACACCGTCCCTTTCAACTTTTGCTCAAGTAAGCAGTCCAAATCCTCCATTATACTTTCAGTGGCCTCCAACCAATATTCCGCCACATTAGGAGCAACACCAGCCATGCCCTTAAAGATCTCAGCCCCGTTTGATCGAAGTTGCTCCGGGATGGACCCCTGATTTTTGTTCCGTTATTGGGCCCAGCGACCCTTTCCAAAATCCTCAGCATTGCCTGCGAAAAATGCATCTTCTCCCACGGCTCGATCATACTATCCATTCCCAGCCATAGGTGAGGTCGGAGCCTCTTCTACTCCAACATTAGGCATATGGCCTGATACCGACGATTCAGCCCTAACACTTCCACGGCCTCGGCCATGGCCTCTTGCACCTCTTCTAGCAGTCATCGCTGATTTGTGTATTATCTAAATTAGAGATTTTATGAAGTTTTAGTTAGTTTAATAATTACACCGATGTTTTATGAAAATATTTAAAGAGAAGATCATTTTCAAAAATCCTCTATAGTTTCAAGTTCTTGCGAGCTTTGGTTCCATTCTAACCATCATCTAAAGTAGCCCTCTAACTATCTACTATATAACAATTTAAACAAACTTAAAAATAAAAGTACTTACTTGGTTCGACGTCGGAGACTCAGTGTGCCGCTCAGCAAGATTTCTCTTTTTCCAAAGCCTCACGATCCAAAATATTTTTAAAATCCAAAAAGAAGCCAAATAATAATAAGGCCCACTTCACAGCCCGAGTTTTGCAACCTCAGCTCTGATACCACTAAATGTAACACCCCAAACCCGGCCCAGACGTTATGACCGAATCTGGTGTGTCACATTGAAGTGTTTTAGCGAAAACCATGTTTTCATTGAAAACCCTTCTTAAAATAAAAGAAACCTTAATTAACATAAAAAAAATACCTTTCAGTTGCAAAAACATTGTTTGAAACATTTGATTTAAGAAAACTTATCATTTAAAAATTTAATTACGGAAACGTAGAAAGCATACTATAATTTAGGAAACCCATGTTCAACTTCTTGTAAATTACAATGAAAATAATAATAATAGTTCAAGTAATAATAACATAACGAAAACCTTATTACAATCTGATCTGAAACATACTTAATTAAATAAAAACTTATATGCTTAAAAAAAAACAAGTCCAAAGTATCTTGCTAGCTGGCCACCCAAAATCCCTCCAAAAATCGAACCTTCTACTAAGCATCACCTAAAAATAAAATAAAAGAGGGGGTGAGTTTTCGCAAACTCAGTGTGTACAACTCTCAAAGAAAACAAGCATTAAAAAAAAACATCATTCATCATTTATGCAATGCAATCCCATCCAAATTGTCCATCCGCTACACACCGGCTCCGTCCTCCGTCACACCATGTGGGGATATAAATATCAACCCACCCGACCCACACACCATGGTAGCCCGATTGCGGAACTACCTTCATTTACATATTGGGCTTTAAAAGCCGTCGGTGGATCCACGATTGTCAAGCAACCATGCGATCCTTATATACTTCCTCCGTTCTATAATTCCCAACCCATATGCAACCTAAGCAGAATATCATATGTATGCATGTCACATCCATGAAACCTATATTCAACACCTAGGGGTATTTTGGTCATTTTTCGCCTTTAAGGGATTTGGTAATTTTCCTTAATTACAATTTTCACTTATCTTGGCCCGTTAACAAGTCCCGTGAGCTAAGATGAACGAATACTATGCACCAGGTAGGATTCCAGAGAAGAGGAGGTGGGTCATTAAGACTGCTTAAGTACCAAGCTCACCCTAGATCCAATCCTAGACATGCATATACCCATTGCCACACCTTAACCCTTTGACTTGTCCACGGTAGCAATATATTATTAATTAAGTCTTATGTGGATATCATATACTAGGCCCAAAACCCCTTACAAAGCCCAAATAATTTCACATACCTGTATCTGGCCCATTAAGCCCAATTATATTCATATGGCCAATTGGCCCAAATCACATTTATATGGCTCGTTAGGCCTAGTCACATTCATATTCATGTTCACATACAAACTTTCTACCACATAGCATCAATTATCAATTTTTGCCTATTATGGCCCAACAACCCATTGGGCCCATTTAGCCCATTCGGACTCATGTGGCCAAATCACAACCCAAGTCTGCGAAATCGCCTCTGGGCCTCAGGCAACCTATCGGTTTCCCCCTTATGAGTTTTCGCGCACTCGCAAGACTACCGTAGCCAAACTTTTAACTTTTCGGCATTTCAGCTTTTCGGCTTTTCAGCTTTTTGGCTTTTGTCGAATCATTGTGTGTGTGCAGTGTATGTACACACCTGGTAAGCAAGCGTGATGTGATCTCCTTAGCCCAAACCTACAATCGATATCACCCTTCCATTAATCGCATGCTTAATACTTATTTACTCAAAAACTGAAACCTCACCTTAACCTTACCTTGAGCCCAATCCTTAATCGCTTTTTCCTTGATCACGTATTTCCTAGATCTACAAAAATCTTAACTATTAAAACTCGAATAATAGGTGACTCGTATCCAACACAAGTCTCCTTACCATAACTATGACCATTCGGGCACCTTAGCCAATGGGAGAAGAATACTTACCAAGATCGCAACACCTTAAGGAGCAATTCGGTAGAGAGCTAAAAACCAAGATCCGATACTAATTCCCTACCAAAGTTGATTAGAAAGAGTGAGGGACAATAATCGATACTAAACAAAGAAAACTGATTGGAAGAGCAACACTTACACTAGATTCGGTTTTTTGGCTTTTCAAACTAAGTATGGTGAATAAGGTTTATTTGGTACAAATTAAAGAGGAAGAGTAGAATAAGAAATCGACTGAGTGAAACAAAGAAGAATAGAAATCGGCAGAAAGAAGAGAAAGAAAGACGAAAGGGTTTTCAGCTTTTTGGAACTTGAAAAGAAATGGGTTTTCGGCTTTTGGAGAAAGGGGTTTCTGGCAACAAGATGAAGAAGAATTTCGGTAGTAGCCTGACAACCCTGTATTTGGCCCCTATTTATAGCCCTTATAGCCGAATTTTCCATGCCTAATTCCTAATTTGGCTCTATCACTTCTCCTTTCTCATCTTCTCATTTTTCTCCTTGATAACCCCTTGATCTTTTCCTTAATTTTCTCTCCTGAACACTTCCCTTGGAGTCTATTTTCACGCCACTTCTATCCTTCTAGAAAGCCAAAATTAAACTTCTAAAAATACTAAGCTAGGATTCGAACCTTAGGCCCCCTTACTAGCTACTAATGCCACCTCACTACACCTTATGTGGCGTCACTTAGCCACTCCACCACAGGCTCTTTTTGTGCTATTTTTCCCCTATTTTTATTTAAAAGCCCAACTACTTGCCAACCCTGATTCTTTTAATAATTAAACTATAATTTCATTTATCCCTAAGCTTTAATTAAGACCTACTATAATTATCACTAGGCTTGGAATATAAAACAAAATTTTTCTCAAAATCGAAAACAAAGAAAGTTTGGGATTTCGAGATTTTTGGGTTTTGGGATTTTTGAGTTTTGAGATTTTTGGGGCGTTACAACTCTACCCCCTAAAAGAAATTTCATCCTCGAAATTTACCTTGTTTAAACAGTTAAGGATATTGACGTCGCATCGCTTAAGTTACACCACTACGCTTCTGCTGCGCACTCTATTTCTAATTTAAAAATAGATAGATCGTACACCATGGATAAAAAATGCGTGCAGTGATTCGCCGGAGCATCTTCATCTTCTCGGCAATGAGCAGCATAAACCAAAGCTAGAGCACTGCTGACCCCTTGGCGACTGCTGACCATCCCTTGGTGGCTGAGCACCAGCTTGGCCCACTGCTGGCTCTCGACCTAGCGTTCGGGGGCAATCCTTGATCCTATGCTCCATAGACCCACAAGCAAAACAAGCTCCCATTCTCTTCCAACACTCGCCTCCATGTCTTCTCCCGCAATCAGCACAATATGGTACCCTTGGATTAGTAGCAAGAGGCCCTACTCTAACTGGCCCATCAACTCTGGCCCTAGCCCTAGGCCTCTGATCGACACCAGGAGTCTCAACCTCCCTCTTAGTCTTACCCCTTTTTTTCTCCCGATTTAAGCGCTCCATGCGCTTCATCTCCTCTACTATCTTTGCCACCAACTCCGAGAAAACTCGCTCCCTTTGTAGAGCTATTAATACCCTGAGGCTATCTCTAAGTCCATCCTCAAACCGAACGCAGTGCTCATACTCTATTGCCACCATTACCCTTGCATACCTACTAAGGCGTAGAAACTCTGCCTCATACTCCGCCATCGATTTATTGCCTTGGGTCAAGTTCAGAAACTCCTTCCTCCTAGCATCCACATAGCTTGCACCCACATGCTTCCCTTGGAATGCATCTTTGAAAAACTCCCAGGTGATTCGCTCCGGTTGGGTGCCTTCTTTCACTGTCAGCCACCACTGGTAGGCTTCCTCCCTAAGCAATGACACCGTCCCTTTCAACTTTTGCTCAAGTAAGCAGTCCAAATCCTCCATTATACTTTCAGTGGCCTCCAACCAATATTCCGCCACATTAGGAGCAACACCAGCCATGCCCTTAAAGATCTCAGCCCTGTTTGATCGAAGTTGCTCCGGAATGGACCCCTGATTTTTGTTCCGTTATTGGGCCCAGCGACCCTTTCCAAAATCCTCAGCATTGCCTGCGAAAAATGCATCTTCTCCCACGGCTCGATCATACTATCCATTCCCAGCCATAGGTGAGGTCGGAGCCTCTTCTACTCCAACATTAGGCATATGGCACGATCTGAAGCGATTCAACCCTAACACTTCCACAGCCTCGGCCATGGCCTCTTGCACCTCTTCTAGCAGTCATCGCTGATTTGTGTATTATCTAAATTAGAGATTTTATGAAGTTTTAGTTAGTTTAATAATTACACCGATGTTTTATGAAAATATTTAAAGAGAAGATCATTTTCGAAAATCCTCTATAGTTTCAAGTTCTTGCGAGCTTTGGTTCCATTCTAACCATCATCTAAAGTAGCCCTCTAACTATCTACTATATAACAATTTAAACAAACTTAAAAATAAAAGTACTTACTTGGTTCGACGTCGGAGACTCAGTGTGCCGCTCAGCAAGATTTCTCTTTTTCCAAAGCCTCACGATCCAAAATATTTTTAAAATCCAAAAAGAAGCCAAATAATAATAAGGCCCACTTCACAGCCCGAGTTTTGTAACCTCACTGACGATACCACTAAATGTAACACCCAAACTCTCGCCCAGACGTTATGACCGAATCTGGTGTGTCACATTGAAGTGTTTTAGCGAAAACCATGTTTTCATTGAAAACCCTTCTTAAAATAAAAGAAACCTTAATTAACATAAAAAAATACCTTTCAGTTACAAAAACATTGTTTGAAACATTTGATTTAAGAAAACTTATCATTTAAAAATTTAATTGCGGAAACGTAGAAAGCATACTATAATATAGGAAACCCATGTTCAACTTCTTGTAAATTACAATGAAAATAATAATAATAGTTCAAGTAATAATAACATAACGAAAACCTTATTACAATCTGATCTGAAACATACTTAATTAAATAAAAACTTATATGCTTAAAAAAAACAAGTCTAAAGTATCTTGCTAGCTGGCCACCCAAAGTCCCTCCAAAAATCGAACCTTCTACTGAGCATCACCTAAAAATAAAATAAAAGAGGGGGTGAGTTTTCGCAAACTCAGTGTGTACAACTCTCAAAGAAAACAAGCATTAAAAAAAAACATCATTCATCATTTATGCAATGCAATCCCATCCAAATTGTCCATCCGCTACACATCGGCTCCGTCCTCCGTCACACCATGTGGGGATATAAATATCAACCCACCCGACCCACACACCATGGTAGCCCGATTGCGGAACTACCTTCATTTACATATTGGGCTTTAAAAGCCGTCAGTGGATCCACGATTGTCAAGCAACCATGCGATCCTTATATACTTCCTCCGTTCTATAATTCCCAACCCATATGCAACCTAAGCAGAATATCATATGTATGCATGTCACATCCATGAAACCTACATTCAACACCTAGGGGTATTTTGGTCATTTTCGCCTTTAAGGGGATTTCGGTAATTTTCCCTTAATTACAATTTTCACTTATCTTGGCCCGTTAACAAGTCCCGTGAGCTAAGATGAACGAATACTATGCACCAGGTAGGATTCCAGAGAAGAGGAGGTGGGTCATTAAGACTGCTTAAGTACCAAGCTCACCCTAGATCCAATCCTAGACATGCATATACCCATTGCCACACCTTAACCCTTTGACTTGTCCACGGTAGCAATATATTAATTAAGTCTTATGTGGATATCATATACTAGGCCCAAAACCCCTTACAAAGCCCAAATAATTTCACATACCTGTATCTGGCCCATTAAGCCCAATTATATTCATATGGCCAATTGGCCCAAATCACATTTATATGGCTCGTTAGGCCTAGTCACATTCATATTCATGTTCACATACAAACTTTCTACCACATAGCATCAATTATCAATTTTTGCCTATTATGGCCCAACAACCCATTGGGCCCATTTAGCCCATTCGGACTCATGTGGCCAAATCACAACCCAAGTCCACGAAATCGCCTGTGGGCCTCAGGCAACCTATCGGTTTCCCCCTTATGAGTTTTCGCGCACTCGCAAGACTACCGTAGCCAAACTTTTGACTTTTCGGTATTTCAGCTTTTCGGCTTTTCAGCTTTTTGGCTTTTGCCGAATCATTGTGTGTGTGCAGTGTATGTACACACCTGGTAAGCAAGCGTGATGTGATCTCCTTAGCCCAAACCTACAATCGATATCACCCTTCCATTAATCGCATGCTTAATACTTATTTACTCAAAAACTGAAACCTCACCTTAACCTTACCTTGAGCCCAATCCTTAATCGCTTTTTCCTTGATCACGTATTTCCTAGATCTACAAAAATCTTAACTATTAAAGCTCGAATAATAGGTGACTCGTATCTAACACAAGTCTCCTTACCATAACTATGACCATTCAGCCACCTTAGCCAATAGGAGAAGAATACTTACCAAAACCGTAACACCTTAAGGAGCAATTTGGCAGAGAGCTAAAAACCAAGATCCAATACTAATTCCCTACCAAAGTTGATTAGAAAGAGTGAGGGACAATAATAGATACTAAACAAAGAAAACCAATTGGAAGAGCAACACTTACACTAGATTCGGTCAAAAAGTATTCGGCCCTTAGAAGATTTGGTTTTTCAGCTTTTCAAACTAAGTATGGTGAATAAGGTTTATTTGGTACAGATTAAAGAGGAAGAGTAGAAGAAGAAATCAGCTAAGTGAAACAAAGAAGAATAGAAATCGACAGAAAGAAAAGAAAGAAAGACAAAAGGGTTTTTGGCTTTTTAGAACATGAAAAGAAAAGGGTTTTCGGCTTTTGAAGAAAGGGGTTTCTGGCAACAAGGTGAAGAAGAATTTCAGTAGTAGCCTGGCAACCCTATATTTGGCCTCTATTTATAGCCCTTATAGTCAAATTTTCCATGCCCAATTCCTAATTTGGCTCTATCACTTCTCTTTTCTCATCTCCTTGTTTTTCTCCCTGATAACCCCTTGATCTTTTCCTTAATTTTCTCTCCTGAACACTTCCCTTGGAGTCCATTTTCACACCACTTCCCTCCTTCTAGAAAGCCAAAATTAAACTTCTAAAAATACTAAGCTAATATTCAAACCTTGGACCCCATTGCTAGCTACTAACGCCACCTCACTACACCTTATGTGGCGTCTCTTAGCCACTCCACCACAGGCTTTTTTTTGCTATTTTCCTTATTTTTATTTAAAAGCCCAACTACTTGCCAACCCTAATTCTTTTAATAATTAAACTATAATTTCATTTATCCCTAAGTTTTAATTAAGACCTACTATAATTATCACTGGGCTTGGAATATAAAACAAAATTTTTCTCAAAATCAAAAACAAAGAAAGTTCGGGATTTTTGGATTTTTGGATTTCGAGATTTTTGGGTTTCGAGATTTTTGGGGTGTTACACCTCCATTGGTTCTTTGCCTTGAAACACCACCATCACTGTAACACCCCTAATCGGTACCTGTCGCCGGACTAGGGTTAAATGCGTTACTAGACATACCAGAATATTTAGCATTCATTTCACAAACATCATAGCATCAATGGTCAAACATCAAATAGTGTCCCTTATTTAAGTCATCGAGACCTTAAACATACTTTAAATAGGGGTCGGGACTAAACCGAGCTCATACAAAATTTTTTAAAACTTAAACATTTTTCAAAGTTGTACAGGTCACAGACCCATGTGAACAGGCTATGTGCCTTACACAGCATTAGACACGCTTGTGTGTCTAGACCGTGTCAAATTAGGGCATACATATTGACTTAATCACACGGCCACAAGACATGCCCATGTGCCTTGGCTGTGGTCAAAACTGACTTGAGTCACACGGCTAGCCACATGCCCGTGTGCCTTGGCCGTGCTTAAAACTGATTTAAAATCGTAAGGTACCCCAAGGGACACATGGTCGTGCAACATGACCATGTGTCTCACACGACTGAGACACACGCCTGTGTCTCTGCCTATGTGGACAAAAATAGGCCATTTGAAAAGCCAATTTGCCACCCAATTTGGGTCAAACCTACAAACATCAAACCAAGCACATTTGCACTATAATTTCAACCAATTTCAATACCAAAACATACATTATTCATGCCATATTATAATCAACCAAATTCAAGCTTATAAACTGTACTCAATAATATCAAATCATAAGCCAAAGTCATATTAATTCATATGTTTTATAACTCCAATTCACCTCATTCATTCACATGCCAAAACCTTACCAAATTGACCAATTTACTAGGCCATTGAAGCACATCAAAACATACCATTTATGAACACAAGCAGATACCAAATTCATTCATAATCTCATCCATAACCAAGCCATATCACATGGCTAGATAGATATATCACAAAACATAACCAAAATCCTCTAGCCTATACATGCCATACTTCAATATGTACATTTTCAAAAGGTACCAAAATAGAGTTCGATAGTGTGGTGATGATCCTTGATGATCATCGAGCTTTTGGTAGCTTCGATATCTATAAAACAATGCAAACACACACAGAGTAAGCTTTCCAAAGCTTAGTAAGCCATGTACAAATAAACTTTACTTATAACATCAATTTAAACCAATTCATATACACAATTTAAGGCAAAATACATTCTCATAGCCATATATCTCAATTAATTCATTTGATCATGATTCACATATATATTTCATATCTCATTCTCATAACAACTTATACTTATATCATATATTCACCAAGGTACATGTACTTACCTTTCATTCTCAAACATGGTATACAATTCAAACGTACCTGAATCAGATACACAATCACATAGTCATTCATTCTGTAGCAGTCTGGTTTAGACCCTAGTCAGAATAGTGGTTTCGGGACCACAAATCTGAGTTCGAAAAAAATATTTTAATATTATTTTCTGTGTCTGTGATATGTAAAGTTATATCTGCGAAGATTTTGTGATTAAAATTGTTTTTTTCTGGGCTTAATTATGAAAAAGGATTGTAACACCCTGATTTTTGGGCCTAAAAATATTGGGCCTTGAGTCTGGGTTCGGGTAGAAGACGACCCAAATAAATGGGATGATTTAATTTTTATTATTATTATTTAGTATGTGTAGTTAGTAATTAAATAAATTACGAAGGTTTTATGGTGTGGGAAAAAGTCCAGGGCTCGGACCATAGCTTGAGCAAAATTCTTAAATTTTGCCTCTTAAGGAAATCGGGGCATAAGGCCTTAAAAATAAGTTGGGTAGAAACTGGGCATAAAGGAATGCCTGGCCTAGTGGTTAGGCACGCTAGTTAGCAGGAAGGAAGGCTGGGGTTCGATTCCCAGCGTGCGCAAACATGTTTTTAAGTTAAGGGCTGTCGCAGGCAGGCCTTAAGAGTTGTTGGGGCTAACTCATATCACAACAAGGAACTCAGCCCAGTGGCAAGGAACGTTAGAAGGCCGAAGGGGACCCAAGTTCGAAGCATGGGGCGTGCGAGATGTTTGGTTTTTTTAGTAAACGGGTTGCACTAAAATAGGCTTTAAAAGAAGTTGCGAATGAATTTTGACACAAAGAGTGCCTATGGCACAGTGGCAGCAGCGTGTTAAGCATGCCGAGAGGATGTGAGTTCGATCCCAAGGGAAGGCGAAATTTTGATTTATTTTTTTTAAGTTGCCCGTGACTGAAGCGAGTAAGGCTTATAAGTAAATACAGTTGTATTATAACAAAAGAGAGGTTGTGTCGCAGCGGCAAGCAGTGTAGCTGGGTGTTCTGGAGGTCGCAGGTTCGAGTGGCGTGGAAGGCGAAATTCTCCTTTATTTTTAAGCGGACCGGAGCTTCAGCAGGAATAGATTAAGATTAATTGTGACCCTATTATGGTGTAAAGGAAAGCTCGGTGCAGTGGCTAGCAGGAGGATGTGGAGCGCAGGGACCGGAGGAGGTCTGGAGTTCGAGCTGCTGTGCGTGCGAAGGACCAATTTTGCTGCTCACGTGGGGGAGAGTTAGAGTTTGACCGAAACTCTCCTAGCAGTGCCTTGAGTCGGTCAAGTGGTGGACTGCTGCTGATGGTGCAAGGAATTTGGATGCGATTTAAATTGGTGGTGGCTGGAATTAAAAAGAAAAGCATAGAATTTGAATTTAGGAAAGGGTTTTATGCTGAAATAGGACTCATGGTAGTACCAGTTCGGTTATAGGCAATTAAATGCCGAAAATGCTCTTAAAATTTTGGCTTGTATGGGTTGCTTTTCTTCTTTGTTTAGTTTTGGGTATTTTTAAGTGTTAGTCGATTTAGGTTGGAGCCATTCACATCTATTATTATTTTTAAGATCGACCTTCATTCTTTTTGTTCATATTTTCTTCACCAAGCTTAATCTTCTACTCCTACTCATAAGTCCTTTCTCTTTGATTCTCTTCTCATTATTGCCGAATATAGAGACTTTTCTTCGTGCCAAAAAGTCGAACCTCACAACTCTCTTATCCTTCTGCAGACATCTCCCCTCTACTTCACAAACTTCTATTCTCCATCTCGTTCCTTCAAAAGTCGAATCACCTAGATCTATTCTCTATTTGTATTTTGGGTTAGATCTACAACAAATCGGGAATAAGAAGGTACTTGGGAACATTTTTGGCAAGTAAATCTTTGGTAAGTGCTCGGAATCCCTTCTTTATCCATTATTTGGTGATTCAAAGAAAAGCCAAAACTCATCCTCTACTCGTTTTAGGGGTAGGAAAGTATTGGAAACATTCTTCATCGAATAGATCTCGTGGTAAGTATTCGTAACCCTCTTTCCATTCGTATCTTGTGGTTCTGGAAAAAGCTGAGTAATCCCTAACCACTTAGAGAGTAATCCCTTCTCTATCCATTATTTATCATTCTACTATGAGTAAGGTGGAATAAAGGCTGTCGATCAAGGAGCAGTGGGAAGCGAGGACATCGAAATGACTGGATCTAGACTTAGTCATTATTTGCGACAAAGGTAAGCAATCTAAGGCTATTAAGGGTGTTGGCCTATTTTGGTAAGGAAGATATCATTAGTAATCGTATGGTTTTGGATCTAACTTTTTAAGTAATCAATTGTAGGATAGGTACATGGTAGATTTTGGCAAGTGATCATCGTAAAACAGGTGTGTAAACGACACCCACTTATAGACTAGATCGGCAAAAGTCGAAAAGTTGAAATGCCAAAGAGCCGGCATTTTGTGAACTTGCGAGCGTGCGAGCACTCATGATATAGTTTGTTTATTAATCTTGGTAATCTCAAGTGTTAAGATTGAAGAGTGTGCAATTTCGTGCACTTCGGTATATTTGGGCTTAATGGGCCGAAATCGGGTTAATGGGCCAATGGGCCCAATTCAGTAAAAACACTCGGTAAGTGTTTCTGTTAATACGTTAATGGCTGTAATATGCATGAAAACCCTAGAATAGTAAATTTACTAAAATACCCCTAAAGTATGAAATTTACCATTATACCCCTAGGTGTAAAATTACCATTATACCCTTTGGGTTAATTCTGTTTGAAACGCATGATATTCTATTTTTGTATGCTACATGCCATGACATGCATATCTGTTGCATGGGATTTGGGTTTTGTTATGGAGGAAGAACCCGTTCTGGTGACTATGCTACAAATATCTGTTTCTGGTGGCTATGCCACAAATATCTGTTCTGGTGGCTCTCCCACAATATTTGTATCTGGTGACCCTGTCACAATATCTATTCTGGCAGCCATGCTACAAATTCTATGGTGTGTAGCGGATGGGTGGGTCGAGTTGTCTCCCTACATGGTGTAAGGCTGGTACAGGGGTGTATACAGATGGATATGGGTTGGGTTTCTGCATACATGCATAATATATGTTCTATTATTCTAATGGGCTTAAGGGCCACACTGATTTCTGAATAGGGCTGAGGCCTAGTTAATTCTATTTCTGATAGGGCTTAGGCCCAGTAAAGCTTGAACCGATTTAGGCTCTAGTTGGGTTTACTTTACACACTGAATTTTCCAAACTCACCCCTTAATTTCATCCATGCTGGAAATCCCCAGCCATAATGGACTTGAAGCCGTGAGGGATTCGGAGTGGCCACATGTTCTGTAAATTCGCATTTCTTCATGTGTTTTGATCAGCACTTACTTACTTTAATTGCTTTGGGTTTTTAAGTTGTAACAAGGCCGCTTTATTTATTTTTATTGTTCTTAGTATGTTTTGTTAGCTTGGATATGATATTGTTTTGATTGTTTGAAATTGAATAGCTCTAGGGCGCGTTTTAAAAAGGTTACTTGATTTCAAAATATCGCGTTAACAAAGCAAAGCTTCCGCAACGAAAATGTTTTCAAAATTAACAACCTTTTCAAATGGTTTTAAACGAATTGGTTTTCCCTGAACAATCACTCAGTTAAAGTGTGGCAATGGTTGTGTGCATGTCTAGGATTGGATCCATGGAGAGCTGGGTACTTAAGCAATCTAATTAACTCACCTCCTCTTTTCTGGCATCCTACCTGGTGCACAGCTTCCATTCACTTTAACCTATAACGAAGATATTCTTTAAACACTAAGAAAGACTTTAGATAAAACATGACTTTTCTAGTAACGCTTCAATGTGACACGTCGGATTCGGTTGTAACGTCTGGGCCGAGTTTGGGGTGTTACAAGAATTTGCATGCCATATATTCAATGTGTTTAATTGGCATGGCTTTGGATTATTATGGCCTTATGTGGCAATTACTCCATGGAATTTATGAGTGGTCATAAATGACATTGTTTTATGTAATTGATATGTTTATTAATGAGGGATACAATGGTAATTCATGATTTAACATGAATTAAAGAAAACAAATTGCATGCATGTGTTCATAAACACATATTATAACCGAAAATCAAAGAAAATAAAAAAAATAAATCCATTTTAGGTTTCGGCTAGCTTAATCCTTGATTAAGGTATGAATTTTCGTCTGTTTTTGATAATTTCTACATTTCTGTGATCGTTGCTTCGTGTTCTTCAAAACTGATGTCTGAATTTCTATTTCTGTTGAAGATTATGAAATGTGCCATTGATGATTATATGATTTTTGTAATGTTTTTATATGAATTATGAAAGATATATGTAAGATTATCATGCTTTGTTCTTGAATTTTTTATGGAATAGAGCTATTTAGGCTAATTTGTGAAAATGAGGTTTTGAAGGACTAAATTATGAATTAAATATGTTATTTGGGCTTGTATGGAAGCTAGGTATATTTGGCCAAACTATAGTCTTGCTGAATTTTGCATATTTGTGATTTTTTGAAAAATGGACTAAATTGTCAAAGTGTGAAAATGTAAGGGCTAAAATGCAAAGTGCCCTAAATATGTGTTCATGGATTATTTTGAATGAAATGAATGATTGAATGGTTGAATTTGAATTGTATTAGATCAAGAATAAAGAAAATCGAACTTAGATCGAGGAAAGTGCAAAATAGTTGAATAGTTGACTCATTTCCGTCTGAAATCCATACGTGGTAAGTCAAAATACAATTATGTGTTAAATCGATTGAATGTTGTATATACTAGTTGTAGCGGCCCAAAAATCTTGAAATCCCGAACTTTATTTTCTTTCGGTTTGATAAAAATTGTGTTTTATATTTTTAACCCAATGATAATTATAGTAGGTCTTAATTCAAACTTAGGGTTAAATGAAATTATAGTTCAATTATTAAAAGAATCAGGGTTGGCAAGTAGTTAGGGGAAAATAGCATCAAAAAGCCTTGTGGAGGAGTGGTTAAGTGACACCACTTAGGGTGTAGGGAGGTGACATTAATAGCTAGCAAAGAAATCCAAGGTTCGAATCCTAGCTTAGTGTTTTTAGAAGTTTAATTTTAGCCTTCTAGAAGGATGGAAGTGGCGTGAAAGTGGACTCCAAGGGAAGTGTTCAGGAGAGAAAATTAAGGAAGGGATTAAGGGGTTATCAGAGAGAAAAACGAGGAGATGAGAAGGGAGAAGTGATGGAGCCAAATGGGGAATTGGGGATGGAAAATTTGGCTATAAGGCTTATAAATAGGTGCTGAATGCTAAGGTATGAAGCTAATGCCAAATTTCCTCCACCCTGTTGCCAGAAACTCTTTTCTCTAAAAGCCGAAAACTCTCTGCCTTCTTTTCTTTTTCTTCTTCCTTGTGCCGAATTCTATTTCTCCTCTACTCAATATTTTATTTGCTTTAGCCGATTCTTCTTCCTCTCTTCTTTGGTGCCGAGTAATCAATTATTGTCATTCAAATCTCTAAGAGCCGAATATCCTTTGGCCGAATACCCCGCCACTACTCTTTCTACCCAGTTGATTCTAGTGTAAGTGTTCGCTCTCCCAATCGATTTTTGATAAGTATCGAGTGTTTGGTTCCTCACTTTTTTCAAATCGACTTTGGTAGGAAATTAGTGTCAGATCTCGGTTTTAGATTCCTGCCAATTTGCTCTTTAGATCTGAGAGATATACGTGATTAGTGACCAAAGTAGAAGCTAGTAAAGTCTTAGCGTTCAGGTAAGGTTAAGGTGAGATTCTGGCTTTTGGTAAAGTATTCGATAAGTATGTGAGATTAATCTTTGAGTGATATCGATTGTAGGTTTAGGCTACAGAAATCACAGCACGCTTGCTTACCAGGTGTGTACATACATTGCACACACACAATGAATCGACAAAAGCTGAAAAGCCGAAAAGTCGAAATATCGAAAACCTGAAAGCTTGGCTACGGTAGTCTTGCGAGTGCACGAACACTCGTAAGGGGGAAATCGATAAGTTGCCTGAGGCCCACGGGCGATTCCGTGGACTTGGGTTGTGATTTGGCCATATGGGCCGGAATGGGCTAAATGGGCCCGATAAGCTGTTGGGCCCATAATAGGCAAAAATTGAATATTGATGCTTTGTGACAGGAATTTGTATGTGAGCATGAATATGAATGTGACTGGGCCTAACAGGCCATATAAATATGATTTGGGCCTAATGGGCCATATGAATATTTTTTGGCTTAATGGGCCAAATACAGGTATGTGAATTTGATTGGGCTCTGTAAGGGGTCGTGGGCCTAGTATATGATAATTACATAAAAATTAACTAATATATTGCGACCGTGGATAAGTCAAAGGGTTAAGGTGTGGCAACGGCTATATGCATGTCTAGGATTGGATCTAAAGAGAGCTTGGTACTTAAGCGGTCTTAATGACCCACCTCCTATTCTCTGGAATCTTACCTGGTGCATAGTATTCGTTCATCTTAGCTCAATGGACTTGTTAACAGGCTAAGGTAATTAAAAACCGTAATTAAGAGAAAATTACCGAAATACCCCCAAAGGGCAAAAATGACCACAATACCCTTAGGTGTTGAATGTAAGTTTTATGGATGTGGCATGCATACATGTGATATTCTGCTTAGGCTCCATATGGGTTGGGAATTATGGAATGGAGGAAGTATATGAGGATCGCATGGTTGCTTGACAATCGTGGATCCACCGACGGCTTTTAAAGCCCAATATGTAAATGAAGGTAGTTTCGCAACCGGGCTACCACGGTGTGTGGGTTGGGTGGGTCGATATTTATATCCCCACATGGTGTGACGGGGGACGGAGTTGGTGTGTAGCGGATGGATAATTTGGATGGGATTGCATTGCATGAATGATGAATGATATTTTTTTTTTGTATGCTTGTTTTTACCGAGGGTTGTACACACTGAGTTTGCGAAAACTCACCCCCCTCTTTTATTTTATTTTCAGGTGTTGCTCAGTAGAAGGTTCGATGTTTGGAGGGACTTTGGGTGGCCAGCTAGCAAGATAATTTGGACTTGTTTTTTTAAGCATATATGTTTTTATTTAATTAAGTATGTTTCAGATCAAATTGTAATAAGGTTTTCATTATGTTATTATTACTTGAACTATTATTATTATTATTTTCATTGTAATTTACAAGAAGTTGAACATGGGCATCCTAAATTACAGTATGTTTTCTACGTTTCCGCAATTAAATTTTTAGATGATTAGTTTTCTTAAATCAAATGTTTCAAATAAGATTTTTGCAATTGAAAGGTGTGTTTTTTTAAGTTAATTAAGGTTTCTTTTATTTTAAGAAGGGTTTTCAATGAAAATGCGGTTTCCGCTAAAACACTTCAATGTGACACACCAGGTTCGACCATAACGTCTAGGCCGAGTTTGTGGTGCTACATTTAGTGGTATTAGAGCTCAGATTACAAAACTCGGACTGTGAAGTAGGCCTTATTATTATTATTTGGTTTCTTTTTAGATTTTAAAAATATTTTGGATCGCGATGCTTTGGAAAAAGAGAAATCTTGCTGAGCGGCACACTGAGTCTCCGACGTCGAACCAAGTAAGTACTTTTATTTAAATTTGTTTAAATTGTTATATAGTAGAGAGTTAGAGGGCTACTTGAAATGATGGTTAGAATGGAACTAAAGCCCGTAGGATCTGAAAATTGTAGAGGATTTTCATAAACGATCTTCTCTTTAAATATTTTCATAAAACATCGGTGTAATTATTAAACTAACTAAAACTTAATAAAATTTTTAATCCAGATAATACGCGAATCGATGATGAGTGCTAGAAGAGATGCAAGAGGCCGTGGGTAAGGCCGTGGAAGAATTAGGGCTGAATCGTCGACATCGGGCCATATGCTCGATGTTAGAGTAGAAGAGGCTCCAGCCTCACCGATGGCTGCAAATGAACTGTATGATTGGGCTGCGGGAGAAGATGCATTGTCGCAGGCAATGCTAAGGATTTTGGAAAGGGTCGTAGGGCCCAATAATGGCACTAGAAATCGGGGGTCCATTCCGGAGCGACTTCGTTCAAACGGGGCTGAGATCTTTAAGAGCGTGGCTGGCGTGGCTCCTAACGTGGAGGAATATTGGTTGGAGGCCACTGATAGGATAATGGAGGACCTAGACTGTTCACTGGAACAAAAGATGAAAGGAGCCATGTCACTACTTAGGGAAGAAGCCTACCAGTGGTGGCTGACGGTGAAAGAGGGCACCCAACCGGAGCGGGTCACTCGGGAGTTTTTCAAAGCTGCATTCTAGGGGAAGTATGTGGGTGCAAGCTATATGGATGCTAGAAGGAAGGAGTTTCTAAACTTGACCCAAGGCTATAAATCAGTGGTGGAGTATGAGGCGGAGTTTCTACGCCTTAGTAGGTATGCAAGGGTAATGGTGGCAATGGAGTATGAGCGTTGCATTAGGTTTGAGAATGGGCTTAGAAATAGCCTCAGGGTACTAATAGCTCCGCAAAGGGAACGAGTTTTCGCGGAGTTGGTGGAGAAGGCAAAGATAGCGGAGGAGGTAAAGTGTACTGAGCACCTAAACTGGGAGAAAGAAATGGGTAAGAATAAGAGGGAGGCTGAGACCCTGGGTGTAGGATAGAGGCCTAGGGCTAGGGCCAGGAATAATGGGTCAGTTAGAGCAGGGCCCCCTGCTGCTAATCCAGGGCTGCCACCTTGTGCTAATTGTGGGAGAAGGCATGGAAGCGAATGTTGGAAGAGAATGGGAGCTTGTTTCGCTTGTGGTTCTATGGAGCATAGGATCAAGGATTGCCCTCGATCACTAGGTCGAGAGCCAGTAGTGGGTCAAGGAGGTGCTCAGCCACCAAGGGGTGGACAGCTACCGCCAAGGGGTCGTGGACAGGCCAGGGGTAGTAACGGTAATGGACGTGGACACAGAGCACCAGGTTGAAATGCGGGCCATGTTGAGGCGAGACAGCGAGCTTTGGTTTATGTTACTCGTTGTCGAGAAGACGGGGATGCCCCAAATGTGATAATAGGTATGTTCTTTATATATGAGTTATCTTACACAGCCTTGATTGATATTGGATCGACGTATTCATATGTTGCATTCATTAAGACTGAGTCTTTGGGTGATATGTTTAAGATTATTACAAATGAGATGACTGTGATAAGTCCGTTAGGGCAGTCTGTAGGAGTGAATAAAATGTTTAGGGAGGTACCCTTAGTAGTCCAATGGGTTACCTTTTTAGCGGATTTGATGGAACTGTCGTTTAGCGAATTCGACTTAATCTTAGGTATGAATTGGCTAGTGAAGCACCGAGCCACCTTAAATTGTGCTGCAAAGCGAATGGTGTTAAGAACGGCGGAGGATAAGGACGTGGTGATTGGTGAACACCGAATCTATCTGTCGAACGTGATTTCGGTGTTAAGGGCTGAGAAGTTAGTACAAAAGGGATGCGAAGCCTTTTTGGCTTATATTAGTAATACGGAGGCTAAGAGCCTTACTGTTAAGGAGTTGAGAATCGTTAGGGATTTTCCTGATGTCTTTCCCGAGGAGCTGCTTGGGTTGCCACCCAGCAGAGAAGTGGAATTTGGAATCGAGTTGTTACCTGGGACGGCTACGATGTCTATCGCTCCTTATCGAATGGCACCAAAAGAGTTGGTGGAACTTAAGGCACAGATTCAAGAATTGTTGGATCGAGGATTTATACGGCCAAGTGTGACCCTATGAGGAGCAACGGTGTTACTCGTGAAGAAGAAGGATGGAACCTTACGAATGTGCATCGACTATCGACAGTTAAACAAGTTAACTGTTAAAAACAAGTACCCTCTACCGAGAATAGATGATCTTTTTGATCAGTTTAAGGGAGCTTCTATTTGCTCGAAGATTAACCTACGTTCGGGGTATCACTAATTAAGGGTTAATGAGGTAGATGTTCATAAGATAGCATTCAGAACTCGTTATGGGCACTACGAGTTCTTTGTGATGCCATTTGAGCTGACGAACGCACCTGCCACTTTCATGGATCTCATGAATCGGGTTTTCCAACCCTACTTGGATCGGTTCGTGGTAGTCTTTATAAATGACATTTTGGTGTACTCAAAAGATGAGGATGAGCATGATTTACACTTAAGGATTGTGTTGTAGACTTTGAGGGAGAAGCAGCTGTATGCCAAATTTAGTAAGTGTGAATTTTGGCTAAAGGGAGGTTACGTTTCTAGGACATGTAGTGTCAGCCGAGAGGATTAAAGTGGGTCCTCAGAAAATTGAAGCGTGTTAGACTAGAAAACACCCAAGACGGTATCAAAAATCTAAAGTTTTCTGGGCTTGGCAGGATACTATAAGCGGTTTGTTGAGGGCTTTTCGGTAATTTCTGCACCCTTAACTAAGTTGTTGAGGAAAGGGGTACCATTTGTTTGGACGGACAAGTAGCAAGAAAGCTTTGGAAAGCTTAAGAAAGTTTTAACTGAGGCCCCTGTGTTGATTCAGCCAGTGCTTGGGAAAGAGTTTACGATTTTTAGTGATGCGTCACATGTGGGCTTAGGATGTGTATTGATGCAAGAAGGAAAGGTGGTTGCGTATGCGTCACGACAACTTAAGACTCACGAGGTGAATTATCCAACCCATTATTTGGAGCTAGCTGCGGTGGTGTTCGCGTTCAAAATATGGAGGCATTACTTATACGGGGAGAAGTGCATAATCTATTCGGACCACAAGAGTTTGAAGTACCTCCTTACCCAAAAAAAGCTAAACCTTAGGCAACATAGGTGGGTGGAATTATTGAAGGATTATGATTGTACGATTGAATACCACCCTGGCAAAGCGAATGTGGTAGCCAACGCGTTGAGTCGTAGGGCTAAGTCAGCCTTGAGAGCTATGCTTGCCCGTTTAAGTTTGTTGGATAATGGTAGCTTGTTAGCTGAGCTTCAAGTAAAGCCGGTATGGGTCGAGCAAATAAAGAGTAAGTAATTAGTGGATGAGACTTTGAGTGCTCATTTTAAACAAGTGGAGAGTGGGGAGACATCGGACTTTGGGATAAATAGTGAAAGAGTATTATGTTTCCGTGGGAGAATGTGTATACCAAAGGATAATGATCTAAGGTAGTCTATTTTGCGGGAAGTACATAGCGGTCTCTATGCAATGCATCCTGGCAGAAACAAGATGTATCAGAATTTACGTGAGCTTTATTGGTGGCCTGGACTTAAGCACGAGGTTATAGAGTTTGTAGGTAAATGCTTGGTTTGTCAAAAGGTGAAAGCGGAACATCAGTTGCCTTCGGGATTGCTCCAGCCAGTGAAGATTTCACTCTGGAAGTGGGAAAGGATCACTATGGACTTTGTTAGTGGGCTACCCTTGACGCCTACTAAGAAAGACTCGATATGAGTTATAGTGGATCAGTTAACCAAGTCTGCCCATTTTGTACCGGTTCGTACCGATTATTCGTTGCAAAAGCTGGCTAGGCTATATGTGGCGGAGATTGTAAGATTGCATGGAGTGCTAGTCTCCATAATATCTAATAGGTACCCACGTTTCACTTCGCTATTTTGGAAGAAGCTGCATGAGGTGTTGGGTACGAGGTTGAACTTCAGTACGGCTTTCCACCCTCAAACTGATGGACAGTCGGAAAGGGTGATCCAAGTAGTGGAAGATATGTTGAGGGGATGCGTGATTTAGTTCCAAGGTAGTTGGGAGGACTATCTACCATTAGCCAAATTCATGTACAAGAACAGTTATCAAGCAAGCATTGGGATGGCTCCATACGAAGCACTGTATGGGGAAGGTGTCGAACTCTGACATGTTGGATGGAGTTGGGCGAACGGAGAGTTTTGGGCCCTGAGTTAGTAGTCGATACTGAGCATAAGGTAAAATTGATTTGGGATCGTTTGAAGGAGGCCTCGGATAGGCAGAAGTCGTATGCTGACCTTAAGCATCGAGAAATAGAGTATGCAGTAGGAGACTTAGTTTTTCTGAAGGTCTCTCCGTGGAAGAAAGTGTTAAGGTTTGGATGAAAGGGGAAGCTAAGCCCAAGGTTCATTGGGCCATATCGGGTGGTAAGACAGATTGGGCCAGTCGCTTATCAGCTAGAATTACCTCCTGAACTGAGCCAGATCCATGACGTGTTCCATGTTTCTATGCTGAGATAGTATCACTCGGATCCTTCCCATGTCATGGCGATTGAAGAAATCGAGGTCAGACCAGACCTAACTTTCGAAGAAGAGCCCATCCAAATAATTGGTCGTGATGTTAAGGTACTAAGAAGGAAGTCTGTTCCATTAGTCAAAGTGCTTTGGCGTAATCACAAGACTGAGGAGGCAACTTGGGAACCTGAAGAAGTGATGCGGTGTCAATATCCTCAACTGTTTGAACAAGGTAAATTTTGAGGATGAAATTTCTTTTTGGGGGTAGAGTTGTAACGCCCCAAAAATCTCGAAACCCAAAAATCCCAAAATCCCGAACTTTCTTTATTTTTGGTTTTGATAAAAATTGTGTTTTATATTTCTGGCCCAGTGATAATTATAGTCGGTCTTAATTCAAACTTAGGGGTAAATGAAATTATAGTTTAAATATTAAAAGAATCAGGGTTGGCAAGTAGTTGGGCTTTTAAATAAAGTTAGGGGAAAATAGCATCAAAAAGCCCTATGGAGAAGTGGCTAAGTGACGCCACTTAGGGTGTAGGGAGGTGGCGTTAATAGCTAGCAAGGAGGTCTAAGGTTCAAATCATAGCTTAGTATTTTTAGAAGTTTAATTTTAGCCTTCTAGAAGAATGGAAGTGGCGTGAAAGTGGACTCCAAGGGAAATGTTCAGGAGAGAAAATTAAGGAAGGGATTAAGGGGTTATTAGGGAGAAAAACAAGGAGATGAGAAGGGAGAAGTGATGGAGCCGAATGGGGAATCGGGCATGGGAAAATTCGGCTATAAAGCTTATAAATAGGCGCCGAATGCTAGGGTATGAAGTTAATGCCAAATTTCCTCCACCCTGTTACTAGAAACTCTTTTCTCTAAAAGCCTAAAACTCTTTGCCTTCTTTTTTTTTTCTTCTTCCTTGTGCCAAATTCTATTCCTCCTCTACTCAATATTTTCTTTGCTTTAGCCGATTCTTCTTCCTCTCTTCTTTGGTACTGAGTAATCAATTGTTTCCATTCAAATCTCTAAGAGCCGAATATCCTTTGGCCGAATACCCTTGGTGCCGCCACTACTCTTTCCACCTAGTCCATTCTAGTGTAAGTGCTCGCTCTCCCAATCGGTTTTTGATAAGTATCGAGTATTCGGTTTCCTCACTTCTTTCTAATCGACTTTGGTAGGGAATTAGTGTCAGATCTCGATTTCAGATTCCTGCCAATTTTCTCTTCAGATCTAAGAGATATACGTGATTAGTGACCAAAGTAGAAGCTAGTAAAGTCTTAGCGTTTAAGTAAGGTTAAGGTGAGATTCTGACTTTTGGTAAAGTATTCGATAAGTATGTGAGATTAATCTTTGAGTGATATCGATTGTAGGTTCGGGCTACGGAAATCGCAGCACGCTTGCTTACCAGATGTGTACATACACTACACACACACAATGAATCGACAAAAGCCGAAAAGCTGAAATGCCGAAATGCCAAAAAGTCAAAAGTTTGGCTACGGTAGTCTTGCGAGTGCGCGAACACACGTATGGGGGAAATCGATAAGTTGCCCGAGGACCACAGGCAATTTCGTGGACTTGGGTTGTGATTTGGCCATATGGGCCGGAATGGGCTAAATGGGCCCGATGGGTGTTAGGCCCATAATAGGCAAAAACTGAATATTGATGCTTTGTGATAGGAATTTGTAGGTGACCATGAATATGAATGTGACTGGGCCTAACGGGCCATATAAATGTGATTTGGGCCTAATGGGCCATATACAGGTGATTTGGGCCTAATGGGCCATATAAATATGATTGGGCTTAATGGGCCAGATACAGGAATGTGAATTTGATTGGGCTCTGTAAGGGGTTGTGTGCCTAGTATATGATAATTACATAAAACTTAACTAATATATTGCGACCGTGGATAAGTCAAAGGGTTAAGGTGTGGCAACGGGTATATGCATGTCTAGGAATGGATCTAGGGAGAGCTTGGTACTTAAGCGATCTTAATGACCCACCTCTTCTTCTCTGGAATCATACCTGGGGCATAGTATTTATTCAACTTATCTCACGGGACTTGTTAATGGGCTAAGGTAAGTGAAAACCGTAATTAAGGGAAAATTATCGAAATGCCCCCAAAGGGAAAAAATGACCAAAATAACCTTAGGTGTTGAATGTAAGTTTTATGGATGTGGCATGCATACATATGATATTCTACTTAGGTTGCATATGGGTTAGGAATTATGGAACGGAGGAAGTATATGAGGATCTCATGGTTGCTTGACAATCATGGATCCACCGACGGCTTTTAAAGCCCAATATGTAAATGAAGGTAGTTCCGCAACCAGGCTACCACAGTGTGTAGGTTGGGTGGGTTGATATTTATATCCCCACATGGTGTGACGGGGGACGGAGCTGGTGTGTAGTGGATGGATAATTTGGATGGGATTGCATTGCATGAATGATGAATGATGTTTTTTTTTGTATGCTTGTTTTTACCGAGGGTTGTACACACTGAGTTTACGAAAACTCACCTCCTCTTTTATTTTATTTTTAGGTGATGCTCAGTAGAATGTTCGATGTTTGGAGGGACTCTAGGTGGCCAGCAAGCAAGATAATTTGGACTTGTTTTTTTAAGCATATAAGTTTTTATTTAATTAAGTATGTTTCAGATCAGATTGTAATAAGGTTTTCATTATATTATTATTACTTGAACTATTATTATTATTTTCATTGTAATTTACAAGAAGTTGAACATGGGTTTCCTAAATTATAATATGTTTTCTATGTTTCCGCAATTAAATTTTTAAATGATAAGTTTTCTTAAATCAAAATTTTCAAATATCCCTAC
Organism: Gossypium longicalyx; assembly: GCA_025698465.1. Classification (NCBI taxonomy): domain Eukaryota; kingdom Viridiplantae; phylum Streptophyta; class Magnoliopsida; order Malvales; family Malvaceae; genus Gossypium; species Gossypium longicalyx. The sequence goes on from CM046995.1 coordinate 54,957,437, forward strand.
ATGGTGTGACGGGGGACGGAGCTGGTGTGTAGTGGATGGATAATTTGGATGGGATTGCATTGCATGAATGATGAATGATGTTTTTTTTTTGTATGCTTGTTTTTACCGAGGGCTGTACACATTGAGTTTGCGAAAACTCACCCCCTCTTTTATTTTATTTTCAGGTGATGCTTAGTAGAATGTTCAATGTTTGGAGGGACTCTAGGTGGCCAGCAAGCAAGATAATTTGGACTTGTTTTTTAAGCATATAAGTTTTTATTTAATTAAGTATGTTTCAGATCATATTGTAATAAGGTTTTCATTATGTTATTATTACTTGAACTATTATTATTATTTTCATTGTAATTTACAAGAAGTTGAACATGGGTTTCCTAAATTATAATATGTTTTCTATGTTTCCGCAATTAAATTTTTAAATGATAAGTTTTCTTAAATCAAATTTTTCAAACAAGGTTTTTGCAACTAAAAGGTGTGTTTTTTATGTTAATTAAGGTTTCTTTTATTTTAAGAAGGGCTTTCAATGAAAACACGGTTTCCGCTAAAACACTTCAATGTGACATCAGATTCGACTATAACGTCTGGGTTGGGTTTGGGGTGTACACTAGTTATAATTTGAATTGGACGACTGTGAGAGCCAGATGAATGAATTTCGAGTAAATTCTGATAATATGTTAGAATCTAAAAAGCTCTGTATCTTTCTAAAGGAACGTTGACATCAATCCGAGATATCATGTAAGACTGTGTCTGAGACATAGGCTTCGATTTGAGACTAACGTGTAAGACCATATCTGGGACATCGGCATCGTATCTGATTTCATGTAAGACCCTGTTTGGGACAGAGGCATCGATACTGAATTACATAGAAGACCACGTTCGAGACGTCGGCATTGTACCCGTTTATGAGTATCTGTATCATTTCTGAACCGTCTGATGATAGAGTATAAGATATGGGAATGAATATATGAAATGTATAATCTGTACAGGTATGTTTGTGTCGTACTAAATTTCTGAATATGAAAGACTCTATTACTGTGAAATAATGAATGCGAAGTGTGTATGAAATTTGGAAATGAAGCATGACATGTATGCGAGCAAATAAGCATGGTTAGGCTTATGAACTATTCTATGAAATGGCTATGAATTCTTACTGTTGATTTGTACTTTATATGCTTTAGTATTTAGACCAATTGTATTTGGCTTACTAAGCTCTTTGTAGCTTACTCTATGTGATTTCTATCTGTTTTACAGTTATCGTAGCTACTGAAGGCTCAGGGATAGTCGAGGATTGTCACCATACTATCAAACTCATTTTGGTACTTTTGAAACTGTAAATTTTTAAGTATGGCATGTATAGGCTAGAATGTTTATATATTTAAGCTTTGATATGTAAATATGTTATGCCATGAGAGTTGGCTAGGAAATGATATGTTTGTGCATAGTTTTGGTAAATGGATTGTGATGCCAAATTGTGTATGCTTGTAATGGTTATATAGCCTTGTATGTGGTGGTTATTTTGAAATATGCCAAGTTGAGGAAATGATAAGTTTAAGCATGAGTTAGAAAGTGTCATAAGTGAGCTACGAAATGAACATTATGACATGTTGTTGTAATAAGATTTTAATGTGTTTTGATATGGATTTGAATAGGTTATTGAAGGATGATGATTTAGTTATAACGAAGCATGTTTTGAGCATGGAATTGGCTGAAAAGTTTGGTATAAATGTTGTTTAATATTGTTTGTAGGAATGACCCAAAAAGGGGTGGCAAATTGGCTTAAATCAAGCCTGCATTGTGCCACACGGTCAAGGAACATGGGCGTGCCTCGTGGCCGTGTATGCAAAGCAGTAACCTCTTAAGATCACACGGTTAAGACACATGGGCGTGTCATATGGCAGTGGGCTTAAGTCAGTAGCGAGCTCAGTATTATACGACCATGTCACAAGGCCGTGTCTGTTGCCCATGTGTAAAAGTCAGTATATATACTCTGTTTTGGCACGGCTGGATCACATAGGCGTGTCTAATACCCGTGTAAGGCACGCGGCCTGGTCACACGGGTGTGTGACCTCAACAGAAGTGAAAAAAAAATTCTAAGTTTTCTAAAAATTTTGAATGTGTTCGGTTTAGTCCCGACCTTTTCTAAAAGTATGTCTTAGGTCTTGGAGACCTCCATAAGGGATGAAATGTTGATTTGCTTATGCATTAATATTATGTGATATCTGTGATTTTGTATTGATCTATAATGTTCTGTCTGACTGTTAATGCCCCTTACCTATTCCGGCGATAGTTACGGGATAGGGGTGTTACAGCTTGTTGGTACCAGAGCTATGGTTTAGTCGGTTCTAGGACTACCATAGTGTATGTGAGTCTAGCTATACATGCCATATATCTGAAACTGCGATAGTGTGATGAATCATGACATTGAAATGTGCTTTTATATAGCAAATGGGTCCCGATAGAGCTGTAGCTGATGATGTAGAAAGCAATGCACCTGCTACCGCACAAGGGATGGTGCAAGCTGATTCTCGACCAGCTACGAGTAGCCGTGATGGTGAGGCTAAACATGCCTTCTATTAGATGATGAATGATTGGATCACCCAATACATTAGAACCAATCTGACTGTACAACAACCTCCACCCCAGTTAATCATTATTAAATTCCTATTATGCCCTCAGTGAATCCGATTTAGTTAAGTGGACCACCAGTTGATAAGATTAGAAAGTATGGGACTGAAGAGTTTCGAGCTACAACGAATGATGATGCTGAAAGAGCCAAATTTTGGTTAGAGAATACAATACGAGTGTTTGATGAAATGTCTCTGAATCCCGAGGAATGTGTAAAATGTGTCGTTTCACTTCTAAGAGATACGGCGTACCATTGGTGGAAAAATTTAATATCTGTGGTTCTGAGTGAACGGGTTACCTGGGATTTCTTTCAAGCTGAATTTCAAAAGAAATACATTAGTTATAGATTCATCGATTAGAAACGTAAAGAGTTTCTTGAGCTTAAACAAGGCCGTATGTCTGTTACTGAATACGAACGTGAATTTGTGAGATTAAGCCAGTATGCTCAGGAATGTGTATCAAATGAAGCATTAATGTGCAAAAGGTTTGAAGATGGAGTAAATGAAGATATTCGTCTGTTAGTTGGGATTTTAGAGATTAAAGAAATGGTAGTGCTCGTTGAGCGAGCTTGTAAAGCTGAAGAATCAAGTAAAGAGAAAAGAAAAGCTGATTCTGAAGCTAGAGATAATAGAAAGAGATCTTCGAGTAGATCATTTCAGTCTGTGTCAAAGAAATTCTGAGATGACCATAGCAATTCAAAGGCTAAGGTAGGACATTTGAATCGAGATCGAGCTAGATCGCATTCGAATTTCAGAGCTCCTACTACTTTTGTTGCAAGTGCCGAGAATGTCTGATCTGAGAAACCTGAATGTAAATACTATGGTAAAAGACATTCAGGAAATTGTAGATTAAATGACCGAACCTATTTCTGATGTGGATCTCTGGACCATTTTGGAAAAGATTGTTCTGAACCTGCTGAGCAAGAGAATGTACAGAATCCGAGACCGAGCAACACCTCAGCTAGAGGTAGACCTTCCAAAAATAAGGGAAATGCAAGTGGTGGTCAAAGAGATACTAGGGATACTGCTGTTAGATCTGTGGTCAAAGAGCTACCAGAGCCTATGCTATCCAAGCTCGTGAGGAAGCCTCGTCTCCAGACGTGATTACTAGTACTTTTACTCTTTATGATACTTCTGTGATTGCATTGATAGACCCTGGATCAACGCATTCTTATATCTTTATGAATTTAGTGCACAGTAAGACTTTGCTTGTAGAGTCTACTGAATTTGTAATTAGAGTATCAAACCTCTTAGGCAAAAGTGTCTTGATTGATAAAGTCTGCAAGAATTGCCCGTTATTGATTCGAGATATCTATTTTCCTTCTGATCTGATGCTTTTGCCTTTCGACGAATTTGATATAATTCTGGGAATGGACTGGTTAACTTTGCACGATACTTTTGTGAATTGCAAACGAAAAGTCATTGATTTAAGGTGTAAGAATGATGAGATAATTTGAATTGAGTCTAGTGATCTAAATGGACTACCAGCTGCGATATCTGCAATGAAAGCACAAAAATATGTGAAGAAAGGCTGTGAAGCCTACTTACCTTATGTGTTAGACTTGAAAGTGAATGATAAGAAATTTGAATTAGTGCCTATTGTCTGTGAATTCTCTGATGTGTTTCCTGAAGAACTACTGGGTTTGCCTCTGATTCGAGAAGTCGAGTTTGGCATTGAATTAGTGCCTGGTACTATTCCGATTTCGATAGCTCCGTATAGAATGCCTCTAATCGAGTTAAAGTAATTAAAATCTCAGTTGCAAGAATTGAGTGATCGAGGATTTGCTAGATCGAGCTTTTCACCATGGGGTGCTCCTATTTTGTTTGTGAAAAAGAAAGATGGTACGATGAGAATGTGTATTGATTACCGTCAGCTTAACAAAGTGACTATAAAAAACAAATATCCTCTACCTAGAAGTGATGACTTATTCGATTAGTTGAAAGGTGCTACTGTGTTTTCAAAAATAGATTTGAGATCAGGCTATTATCAGCTGCGAGTAAAAGACTCAGATATTCCGAAGACTGCTTTCAGAACAAGGTATGACCACTATGAATTTTTAGTTATGCCTTTCGGATTAACCAATGCACCTGCTATCTTTATGGATTTGATGAATAGAATTTTTAGACCGTATTTAAATCAATTTGTTGTGGTGTTTATTGATGATATATTGATTTATTCATGTGATGAATATGAACATGCCGAGCATTTGAGAATAGTGCTACAGACTCTGCGAGATAAATAGTTGTATGCAAAGTTTAGTAAATGTGAGTTCTTGTTGAGAGAAGTTGGTTTCTGGGCCACATTGTGTCAGCATCGGGTATTTGAGTTGATCCGAACAAACTTTCTGCTATTCTGGATTGGAAGCCTCCGAGAAATGTTTCTAAAGTCCGTAGTTTTCTGGGACTTGCCAGTTACTACAGACGATTCGTAAAAGGTTTTTCAATGATTGCGACTCCGTTGACAAAATTGCTCCAGAAAGATGTGAAGTTTGAGTGGTCTGAAAAGTATCAAAACAGTTTTGATCAGTTAAAAGCTCTATTAACTGAAGCTTCGAAACTTGTGCAACTTGAATCAGGTAAAGAATTCATTATTTACAGTGATGCTTCATTGAACGGACTAGGTTGTGTTCTGATGCAAGAAGGCAAGGTTATAGCTTATGCCTCGAGACAACTAAAACCGCATGAAAAGAATTACCCGACCCATGATCTGGAATTAGCTGCTATTGTGTTTGCTCTGAAAATCTGGCGTCACTATCTGTTTGGTGAGAAATGTCACGTGTTTTTTAATCATAAAAGTCTAAAGTATTTAATGACGCAAAAAGATTTGAATTTGCGACAGAGAAAATGGTTAGAACTGCTAAAAGACTACGATCTTGTGATTGATTATCATTCGGGAAAAGCAAATGTTGTTGTCGATGCCTTAAGCCAGAAATCGTTGTTTGCTTTGCATGCAATGAATGCTCATTTGGTTCTGTCTGATGATGGTTCAATTTTAGCTGAATTAAAAGCGAGACCTTTGTTCTTACAACAGATTTTCGAAGCTCAAAATGTTGATAATGAATTAATAGCAAAACGAGCTCAGTGTGATTCTGAATTCTGAGTTGATGTTGATGATTGTTTGAGATACAGAAATAGACTTTGTGTTCCGAGAAATCCGGAGTTAATTCAGACAATTTTGAGTGAAGCTCACAGTAATTGTTTATCTGTACATCCGGGTAGTACTAAAATGTATAATGATCTGAAGCAGCATTATTAGTGGCCTGGAATGAAAAGAGATATCTCTGATTTTGTTTCTAAATGTTTAATCTGTCAGCAAGTTAAAGCTGAACATCAGGTGCCATCTGGGTTATTACAACTGATTATGATTCCGAAGTGGAAATGGGATAGAGTGACCATTGATTTTGTTTCGGGTTTGCCCCTGTCTCGGAGAAAGAAAGACACAATTTGGGTTGTAGTTGATCGTTTGACGAAATTAGCTCATTTTATTCTGATTTGATTTGATTACTCCCTCGATAAATTAGCTGAGTTATATATTTCTGATATCGTGAGACTGCATGGTGTGCCAGCGTCGATAGTGTCAGATAGAGACCCAAGATTTACATTGCAATTTTGGAAGAAATTGCAAGATGCTCTGGGTACTAAATTGCATTTTAGCACTACTTTTCATCCGCAAACAGATGGTCAATCTAAACGGATTATTCAGATACTCGAGGATGAGATGTTGCATTCTTGAGTTTGAAGGTACGTGGGAACAATATTTACCTTTGATTGAATTCACTTATAATAATAGCTTTCAATCGAGCATTAAAATGGCACCGTACGAAGCCTTATATGGTAGAAAGTGTAGAACTCCGTTATACTGGTTTGAGCTCAGTGAGAATAAGATTTACGGTATTGATCTGATAAAAGAAACAGAACAGAAAGTGAAAGTAATCCGAGATATTCTGAAAGCTGCCTCTGATCGTCAGAAATCTTATGCGGATTTAAAACGAAAAGATATCAAATTTGATATCAGTGATAAAGTGTTTCTGAAAGTATCTCCATGGAAGAAACTGTTTCGATTTGGTAAGAAGGGCAAGTTGAGTCCGAGGTTCATCGGACCGTATGAAATCATCGAGCGAGTTGGGCCGGTTGCTTATAGATTGAGGCTACCATTTGAGTTAGAAAAGATACATAATGTGTTTCATGTATCGATTCTTCGACGATACAGATCCGATCCTTCGCATATAATTTCTCCGTCTGATATTTAAATCCAATCTGATATGACTTATGAAGAAAAAACGATCAGTACTTTAGCTCGTGAGGTTAAAGAATTACAAAATAAGAAAATTTTGTTAGTCAAAGTTATGTGGCATCGACATGGTATTGAAGATGCTACGTGGGAGGCTGAAGATTCAATGAAACAACAATATCCGAATCTATTTAACAGTAAGATTTTCGGGGACGAAAATCCCTAAAGAGGAGAATTGTAACAGTCTGGTTTAGACCTTGTCAGAATAGTGGTTTCGGGACCACAAATTGGAGTCCGAAAAAAATATTTTAATATTTTTTTGTGTCTATGATATGTGAATTTATATCTGCGAAGTTTCTGTGATTTAAATTGTCTATTTCTGTGCTTAATTATGGAAAAGGATTTAATCGCGTAAATGATAAAATTTGCATGCCATATATTCAATGTGTTTAATTGGCATGGCTTTGGATTATTATGGACTTATGTGGCAATTACTCCATGGAATTTATGAGTGGTCATAAATGACCTTGTTTTATGTAATTGATATGTTTATTAATGAGGGATACAATGGTAATTCATGCTTTAACATGAATTAAAGAAAACAAATTGCATGCATGTGTTCATAAACACATATTATAACCGAAAATCAAAGAAAATAAAAAAAAAGAAAGCCATTTTAGGTTTCGACTAGCTTAATCCTTAATTAAGGTATGAATTTTTGTCTGTTTTTGATAATTTCTACGTTTCTATGATCATTGCTTCATGTTCTTCAAAACCCATTTCTGAATTTCTATTTCTGTTGAAGATTATGAAATGTGCCATTGATGATTATATGAGTTTTGTAATGTTTCTATATGAATTATGAAAGATATATGTAAGATTATCATGCTTTGTTATTGACTTTTTGATTGAATAGAGCTATTTGGGCTAATTTGTGAAAATGAGGTTTTGAAGGACTGAATTGTAAATTAAATATGTTGTTTGGGCTTGTATGGAAGCTATGTATATTTTGCCAAACTATAGTCTTGGTGAATTTTGCATATTTGTGATTTTGTGAAAAATGGACTAAATTGTCAAAGTGTGAAAATGTAAGGGCTAAAATACAAAGTGCCCTAAATATGTGTTCATGGATTATTTTGAATGAAATGAATGATTGAATGGTTGAATTTTAATTGTATTAGATCAAGAACAAAGAAAATCTGACTTAGATCGAGGGAAGTCCAAAATAGTAGAATAGTCGACTCGTTTCCGTTTGAAATCCATACGAGGTAAGTCAAAATACAATTATGTGTTAAATCTATTGAATGTTGTATATACTAGTTATAATCTATATTGGACGGCTGTGAGAGCCTGATGAAAGAATTCCAAGTAAATTCCGATAATATGTTAGTATCTGAAAAGCTCTATATGTTTCTAAAGGAACGTTGACATCGATCTGAGATATCATGTAAGACTGTGTCTGGGACACAGGCCTCGATTTGATATTTACGTGTAAGACCATGTCTGGGACATCGACATCGTATCTTATTTCGTGTAAGACCCTATCTGAGACAGAGGCATCAATATTGAATTACATATAAGACCACGTCCGAGACGTCGACATTGTACCCGTTTATGAGTATCTGTATCATTTCTGAACCGTCTAATGATAGAGTATGAGATATGGGAATGAATATATGAAATTTATAATCTATACAGGTACGTTTGTATCGTACTAAATTTCTGAATATGAAAGACTCTGTTTCTGTGAAATAATGAATGCGAAGTGTGTATGGAATTTGGAAATGAAGCATAACATGTATGCGAGCAAATGATCATGGTTAGGCTTATGAATTATTCTGTGAAATGGCTATGAATTCTTACTGTTGATTTGTACTTTATATGCTTTATTATTTAGACCAATTGTATTTGGCTTACTAAGCTCTTTGTAGCTTACTCTATGTGATTTCTATCTGTTTTACAGTTATCGTAGCTACTGAAGGCTCAGGGATAGTCGAGGATTGTTACCATACTATCAAACTCATTTTGGTACTTTTGAAAGTGTAAATTTTTGAAGTATGGCATGTATAGGCTAGAATGTTTATGTATTTAAGCTTTGATATGTAAATATGTTATGCCATGAGAGCTGGCTAGCAAATGCTATGTTTGTGCATAGTTTTGGTAAATGGATTGTGATGCCAAATTGTGTGTGCTTGTAATGGTTATATAGCCTTGTATGTGGTGGTCATTTTGAAATATACCAAGTTGAGGAAATGGTAAGTTTAAGCATGAGTTAGAAAGTGTCATAAGTGAGCTATGAAATGAGCATTATGGCATGTTGTTGTAATAAGATTTTAATGTGTTTTGATATGGATTTGAATAGGTTATTGAATGATGATGATTTAGTTATAATAAAGCATGTTTTGAGCATGGAATTGGCTGAAAAGTTTGGTATAAATGTTGTTTAATATTGTTTGTAGGAATGACCCAAAAAGGGGTGGCAAATTGGCTTAAACCAAGCCTGCATTGTGCCACACGGTCAGGGAACACGAGCATGCCTCGTGGCCGTATATGCAAATTAGTAACCTCTTAAGATCACACGATTAAGACACATGGGCGTGTTATATGGTTGTGATCTTAAGTCAGTAGCTAGCTCAGTATTACATGGCCATGGCACATGGCCGTGTGTAAAAGTCACTATATATATTTTGTTTTGGCACGGCTGGACCACATGGGCGTGTCTAGTGCCCGTGTAAGGCACACGGCCTGGTCACACGGGATGTGTTTGGTTTAGTCCCGACCTTTTCTAAAAGTATGTCTTAGGTCTTGGAGACCTCCATAAGGGATGAATTGTTGATTTGCTTATGCATTAATATTATGTGATATATGTGATTCTTTATTGATCTATAATGTTTTGTCTGTCTGGTAATACCCCTTACTTAATCCAGTGACGGTTACGAGATAGGGGTGTTACACATTCTCTTGGAATGCCCATTGAACCATTCAGAATCAATAAGAATACTTGGATAACTCAGAAAGCTCGCACAATGCCAACGTCCCAGACATGGTCTTACATGTAATCAAGTATCGATGCCACTGTCCTAGACAGGGTCTTACACAAAATCAAATACGACACCGATGTCCTAGACATGATTTACACGTAAATTATAAGTCGATGCCAACGTCCCAGACATGGTCTTACATGATAACACATAATGGATCCTATGTCATGACATATGTATCCTAACTATTCCTAAGGTTCGCACGGGGCTTTTTGGACGTCAAAACTTTGTCGATACTTACTCAAATATCTCATATTCAAGGCATAAAGCCATTCATCATTATTCAATAGCATATAAGCATAAATAAACAATTTCAAATACATTTATCTGTATATAGACTTACCTCGTACGGATTCTAATAGACGGAATTGGCTACTCGACAACTTTCGACTTTCCCCAATGTAATTCCATTTTCTTTAATTCTTGATCTATATAATTTCAAATTTAACCCTTTTATTAACCAAATTATTCAAATCAATCCACACACACACATTTAGGGCATTTTAAAAATTAGCCCTCATATTTTCATATTTTGACAATTTAGTCCCTAATTCATAAAATCACAAAAATACACCAAATTTCTTTAGACACTTGCTTAACCGAATATTGCTAGTGCTCATATAAGCTCACATATTTCATTTATTTCACATTTTAGTCCCTCAAAATATCATTTTTACAATTTAGCCCAAATTACTCAAATTCATCAAAAATTCAAAGACAAAATATACTAACCCAACACATATATTTTATTTTCTATCATCTAACTTCATAAACCTCACAATTTCATCAATGGAATATTTCAAAATCATCATCAAAATCATAAATTTAGGTATGGACTTGATAGAAGTCTAACCAACGATCACAAAAACGTAAAAATCATCAAAAACAGATCAAAACACATACATCAATCAAGTTCTTCAATGGCTGAATGTTAAAACACAAAACCCTAGCTTTTATTTCTTTAATTTCAGCAAGATGATGAATATAATAGTTTATTTTCATGCTTTGTTTTATTTTAATTAAGCTTAATTATTCAAATACCAAATTTGCCGTTAATGAACATACATTAAAAATCCATCAACTATGGGCATGTTTGTCCATCCATTAGGCTAATGGTTTTATAACAATATAAGGACCCCACATTTAATAAGACATAACAAATAGGCACTTTAACAAATAGATGGCCACTTTCACATTTTCAGCGATTAGGTCCTTTTAGCAAATTAAACACACAAATGATTAAATTTTAATACGAGACTTTCACACATGTCAATTTACATATAATAAGCATGGAAAATAATATTAAAATATTTTTATTATTTGAATTTGTGGTCCCAAAACCACTATTCAGACTAGCGTCTAAACCAGACTATTACAATTCTCCCTCTTAGGGATTTTCGTCCCTGAAAATCTTACCATTGAACAGATTCAGATATTGTTGTCTTATAGTATCTTCGGGCTCCTACGTAGCCTCTTCAATACCGTGTCGATGCCACATCATTTTTACTAACGAAATTTTTCTTATTTCACAATTCTTTAACCTCACGAGCTAAGATACGGATCGATTCTTCTTTGTAGATCATATCGGACTGAATCTCTTTCTCAGACGGAGGAATCACATGTGATGGATCAGATCTATATCGTCGAAGCATTGACACATGAAATACATTGTGAATCTTTTCTAACTCAGGTGGCAACAACAATCTATAAGTAATTGGCCTGATACCCTCAATAATCTCATATGGCCCGATGAATCTCGGACTCAATTTGCCTTTTCTACCAAATCGAAGTACTTTCTTCCACGGAGATACTTTTAAAAACATTTTGTCACCGATTTTGAATTCAATATCTTTTCGTTTCAAATCTGCATAAGATTTCTGACTATCGGAAGCTACTTTCAGACTATCTCGAATCTCTTTTACTTTAAGTTTAGTCTCTTTTATGAACTCTACCCTGTGAATCTTATTCTCGCTAAGATTAGTCCAATACAAAGGTGTACAGTATTTGCGACCATGTAAAGCTTCATATGGTGCCATTCTGATGCTCGATTTTAAACAATTATTATAAATGAATTCAATCAAAGGTAAATACTGTTCCCACGTACCTTCAAACTCAAGAATGCAACATCTCAACATATCCTCGAGTATCTGAATAATCCGCTCAAATTGACCATCCGTTTGTGGGTGAAGAGCAATGTTGAAATGCAATTTCATACATAAAGCATCTTGTAATTTCTTCCGAAATCGTGATTTGAATCTCAGATCTTTGTCTGATACAATAGATAATGGCACACCATGCAATCTCACAATATATGAAATGTATAACTCAAATAACTTATCAAGTGAGTAATCAGATCGTACCGGAATAAAATGAGCTAATTTCGTCAATTGATCAACTACAACCTAGATTGTATCTTTCTTTATCAGAGATAGGGGCAAACCTGAAACAAAGTCCATTGTCACTCTTTCCCATTTCCATTCTGGAACCATAATCGGCTGTAACAAACCAGGGGGCACTTGATGTTTAGCTTTAACTTGCTGATAGATTAAACATTCAAAAACAAAGTCAGAGATATCTCTTTTCATTCCAGACCACCAGTAATGTTGTTTCAGATCATTATACATTTTAGTACTACCCGGATGAATAGATAAACGACTGTTGTGAGCTTCATTCAAAATCATTTAAATCAATTCTGGATTTCTTGGTACAAAAATTCGTTCTCGAAACCTCAGAAAATTATCGTTATCAACTCTAAATTCTAAATCAGAATCTAAATTACACTAAGCTCGTTTTGCTAAAATCTCATTATCAATCTTCTGAGTATCAATAATTTATTGTAAAAACAACGGTCTCGCTTTCAATTTGGCTAAAATCGAACCATCATCAAACATACACAACTTAGCATTCATAGCACGTAATGCAAAAAATGATTTCTGACTCAAAGCATCAGCAACAACATTTGTTTTTCCCAGATGATAATCAATAACAAGGTCGTAGTCTTTTAACAGTTCTAACCGCCTTCTCTATCTCAATTTCAAATCTTTCTGAGTCATCAGATATTTTAAACTCTTATAATAAGAATATACATGATATTTCTCACCAAACAGATAGTGGCACCAAATCTTCAAAGCAAACACAATCATAGCTAACTCAAGGTCGTGCGTCGAATAGTTATTTTCGTGCGGCTTTAACTGTCTCGAAGCATAAGCAATGACTTTGCATTTTTTCATCAAAACACATCCCAGACCGATCAACGAAGCATCACTATAAATCATAAATTCTTTACCTGATTCGGGTTGTACTAACACTGGAGCTTCAGTCAATATAGCTTTAGCTGATCAAAGCTTTTTTGACACTTTTCGGACCATTCAAACTTCACATCTTTCTGAAGTAGTTTCGTCAATGGATTTAAAATATCAATGATGGGTGTCGCACATACAATAAGCATCACCCTGCTAGAAGGAAGCAACTATTTTATAGTTTGACATAATTCTTATTTACATCCCTTAATTTTAAGCTTTGACTTATTTCTAGCCTTAATTTACAGTATTAATATATTTTTATTTAGTTATTAATCATATATGCTCTTTTTGAGCAGAATGCCTAAAACTATCTACAGTCCCTCTCCAACCCATATATATGAAGACAATATACTTCAACACACTCGAACTCACTTCCTCCTGCATTGACAATAATACCTATACCGGCGATCATCAAAATGCCTTTGACGAACCGTCTATAATAACTGGCAAGTCCCAGAAAATTACAGACTTCAAAGACATTTCTCGGAGGCTTCCAATCCAGAATAGTTAAAATTTTGCTTGGATCAACTTGGATACCAGATGCTGATACAATATGGCCTAGACAACCAACTTCTCGTAACCAGAATTCATATTTGCTAAACTTCACATATAACTGCTTATCGCGCAAAGTTTGTAGCACTATTCTCAAATGCTCGACATGCTCAGATTCATCACGCGAATAAATCAATATGTCATCAATGAATACGACAACAAATCGATCTAAATATGGTCTGAAAAGTCTATTCATCAAATCCAAAAAGATAGCAGGTGCATTAGTTAATCCAGAAGGCATAACTAAGAACTCATAATGGTTGTACCTCGTTCTAAAAGCAGTTTTCGGAATGTCTGAGTAAAACTTTTACTCACAACTGATAATAGTCTGATCTCAAATCTATCTTCAAAAACATGGTAGCTCCTTTCAATTAATCAAACAAATCATCAATTTGAGGCAGAGGGTATTTATTCTTGATAGTCACTTTGTTCAATTGACGATAATCAATGCACATTCTCATCGTACCATCTTTCTTTTTCACAAATAGAACTGGAGCACCCCAAGGTAAGAAAATCAGTCTAGCAAATCCTCTATCAGCCAATTCTTGCCACTGAGGCTTTAATTCTTTTAATTTGGTCAGAGCCATTCTATATGAAGCTATTGAAATCGGAGTAGTTACTGGTACTAACTCAATGCCAAATTCAACTTCTCGTATCAGAGGTAATCCTAGAAGTTCTTTAGAAAACACGTAAGGTAATTCACAGACAACACGCACTGATTCAACTTTCTTTTCTGTTACTTTCAAATTGATCACATACGCAAAGTAAGCTTCACAACCTTTTCTCACAATACTCAAAGCTTTCATTGATGAAATCACAGCTGGTAACCCATTCAAATCACTAGATTCAATTCAAACTATTTCATCATTCTTGCATCTCAAATCAATGGTTTTTCGTTTGCAATTCACAGTAGCATCGTGCAAAGTTAAGCAATCTATACCCAGAATTATACCAAACTCATCAAAAGGTAATAACATCAGATTAGCCAAAAAAATGTCTCGAAACATTAACAAACATTTCTTGCAAACTTTATCAACCAAAACACATCTGCCTAGAGGGTTCAATACTTTAATAAAAAATTCAGTAGACTCTACAGGAAAAGTCTTACTGGATACTAAATTCATGCATATATATGAATGTATGGATCCAGGATCTATCAAAGTAATTACAAAAGTATCATAAAGTGTGAAGGTACCAGTTATAACATTTGGAGATGAAGTTTCCTCACGAGCTCGAATGGCATAGGCTCAGGCAGGTGCTCTAGCCTCGGATCGAACAATATTATCTTTAGTCCCTCTTTGACTACCACTCATATTTCTTGTATTTCTAGGAGGTCTACCACGAGATGCATTGCCACTTGGCCTCAGATTTTACACAATTTCTTGCACGACAGACTCAGGGCAATCACGGATAAAATGGTCTAACGATCAACATTTGAAACAAGCTCGATCATATAATCTAAAATTGTCAAGATGTCTTTTACCACAGTGTTTGCACTCAGAGCGATCAAATCAAACATTTTCAACACTGGCAATAGATGTAGTTGGAGCTCTAAAACTCGAATGCGATCTCGTACGATCTCTTACGATCTCTACTCACATGTCCTATATTAGCATTTGAACGGATATAATCATCTCCAAACTTCTTTCATACAGATTAAAATGACTTGCTCGATGATCTCTTTTACACTTCTCTAGCTTCCGAATCAGCTTTTCTTTTCTCTTTCCCGAGCGCTTCAGCTTTACATGCTAGTTCAACAAGCACTTCAAATTCTTTGATCTCAAGAATCCCAACTAACAAACGACTATCTTCATTCAGACCATCTTCAAATCTTTTGCACATTATTGCCTCAGTAGATACACATTCTCGAGCATATTAACTTAGTCTTACAAATTCTCGCTCATATTCTGTAACAGACATACGGCCTTGTTTAAGCTCAAGAAACTCTTTGCATTTCTGGTCAATAAATCTCTGTCTAATGTATTTCTTTTGAAATTCAACTTGGAAGAAATCCCAGGTGACTCGCTCTCTTGGAACCACTAATATCAAAGTCTTCCACCAGTGATACACCATATCTCTCAAAAGTGAAACGACACATTTAATGCATTCATCCGAATTCAAAAAAAATTCATCAAACACTCGTATCGTGTTCTTTAACCAGAACTTGGCTCTTTCAACATCATCATTCGTAGTAGCACAAAATTTTTTGGCCCCTTATTTTCTATTTTTATCAACTAGAGGCTTATTTAACTGAGTCGGATTAGCTTGTGGCATAACAGGGACTTGTGGAAGATTAGCCAGGGTTGGGGGTTGTTGAACAGTTGAATTAGTTCTAATGTACTGACTGAACCAATCATTCATCATTTGATAGAAGGCTTGTCTAGCCTCTCCATCATGGCTACTCATTGCAGGTCTAGAGTCAGATGGCGCAGTCCCTTGCGTGAGAGCAGGCACATTACTTTCTACATCGTTAGCTATGGCTCGTTCGGGATCCATTTGCTATAGAAAAACTCATTTTCATTGTCAGGATTCATGTAACACCCTGAATTTTGGGCTTGGAAGTAATGGGCCTTGAGTTGGGATTAGTTAAAAGACGGCTTAAATAAATGAAATGTGTTAAATAATTGCATGTTTAGTCTAATTGTTAAGTGATTTAGGAAGGTTTGGTAGTATGGACAAAGTCCTGGGTTCGATCCAGGGCTTTAGCAAAATTTTGCATTTTTTTTCTTGAGAACCCTGAGCATTAGGTAGAAGGCTTATTAATAAGGCTTGGTAAAATCTGACACTAGGAAACGCTTAGCCTAGTGGTAAAAGGTGTTGGTAGCAAGCAAGAAGTCCAGGGTTCAAGTCCTGGCCTTGGCAAAAAAATTTATTGCGCATATGATTAGTAAGGAAGCTAGTGTTTAGGCCTTATAAATATGTTTAGTGGAAATTCAACACAAAGGATTCGCTTGGCCCAGTGGTATGATGGCGTTAGGAGTAAGGAGAGGTGCTGGGTTCAAGTCACGGCATAAGCAAAAGTTGTGGTGGGTTTTTTAAAACAACTTGGAGGTCGGCAGAATAACTTTATAAGTAATTGAGGAGGAGAAACTATACAAATAAGGTAGGCGCTATGGTGGCAGGGGACGTATAGCGCAGCCAAGAGATTGGGGGTTCAAATTTGAATGGTAGCAAATATTTTTAGGATAACCTGGTTGCCGGTTAGTAGGCCTTAAAAATAGTTAGGGATGGAATATAGCACAAGAGCACCTAGGAAGGTAGTGGCGAGAAGCATGCTATAGATTTGAGAGGTTGTGGGGTCGAATCTCAGGCCTAGCAATGTTTAAATTTTTATTCTTTAAAGAAACTAAGGCTTAGGCATATAAGCCTTATAATTACGACCGAATGGTAGCACAAGATAGGTGGCGGTGCAGTGGCCAGTAGCATGTTGGGGAAGTTGGAGGGCATGAGTTCGAGTGGTCTCACATGCAAAAAGGGAATTCAATTTTACTGCTCAACACAAGGGGGGATTGCCATTCGGTGGAGGCAATTTGAATGCAATTCAAATTGGAATTGTTGGCTAAAATCAAGGAGATAAGGATGAGGATTAAGTGTGGATATGATGGTGATAAAATTGGAGAATTTGAAGGGAATTTATCTTGACGAGTTTAAGTCGATTGGGGAGTGTAGGTTTGTATTTTTATTTATTTATTTAGTTAATTTTTTTAGTATATATATGTATGTCATATGGGCAAGTAAGGGCATTTTTTGTTTTTGTGTGCTTCAGTCGCATATCATCTCTTCTTTTCTTTAAGCCAAACTCTTGATCTTTTCTCCCCTATTTTAATCGAATCAACCTCTTCCTTCTTCAACTTAGTCGATTGTTTCTTTTCAATTAAAAGCCAATTTATATGCTTTGGGGGTTGATTTCTTGTTGGCAAGCAATTTTGTGATCGATAAGTGAGTTAGATCTTCTTCGGCTTTTGTTAAATATTTCTAAGTTCTTTCATTTCTACACTCTTAAAAGTCAATTTTTCTTTATCCTTTCCAAATATCATTACTTTCATTAACCTATGGTTTCTCCATTTATTTCTCTTTCTCCCTCTAATTCAAGAGTCTGATCGCTGGCTAAGTATTAGTTGATGGAAAAAGGGGGTTCTAGCAGAGAGGTTGGAGTAGAGGCTCTCAAGTTTAAGCGACGTAAGGTGTCAGCTGTTAGGGACTTTTCGCCTGGATGCGAAAGGGGGACTACGTCATATTTTGAGTAACGTAGGTAGATCGTAGCCGACCAATCTAGTCAAGGCAAGTATAGGTTGTTCTTCGGTAAGTACTGGATTTATTTTGAAATAATGGAATGTGACTAATGGAGTATAATGTTGAATATAGGTTCGGGCGATTATGAATACTTAGTACTCCTGGTGATAAGGTGTGTACTTCTACCCTATGATAGCTTGATATAAAGCCGAAGGTGTACATACATTGCACACACACAATAGATCGGCAAATTCTGAAATGCCGAAAAGTCGAAATGCTAAAAAGTCGAAAGTTTGGCCACAACAGACTTGCGAGTACATGAACACTCGTAAGGGGGAACCCGATAGGTTATCTGAGGCCCCATGGGTGATTCCATGGACTTGGGCTGTGTTTTGGCCAACTAGGCCAGAATGGGCTAAATGGGCCGATGGGTTGTAGGGCCCATAATAGGAAAAAGTGGTAATTGATGCTATGTGATGGAAAATCGTATAAAAGCTTGACTGTGGAAGTGATTGGGCCTAATGGGCCATATAAATGTGATTTGGGCCTAATGGGCCAAATGAATGTGATTTGGGCCTAATAGGCCATATGAATGAGATTGGGCCTAGTGGGCCATATGCATGTATGTGGGCTTGTTAGGGCTTTGTAAGGGGTTTGGGCCCAGTATTCGACAACTGCTTAAACAGACATAATACTTAATTAATTTACTGAGACCGTGGACAAGTCATAGGGTTAAGGCGTGGCAACGGGGTATATGCATGTCTAGGGTTGGATCTAGGGAGAGCTTGGTACTTAAGCGGTCTTAATGACTCACCTCCTCTTCTCTGGAATCCTACCTGGTGCATAGTATTCATTCATCTTAGCTCACGAGATTTGTTAACGGGCCAAGATAATTGAAAACCATAATAAAGGAAAATTATCGAAATGCCCCTAAGGACTAAAATGACCAAAATACCCCTATGTGTTGAATGTAAGATGTATAGATGTTACATGTATATCTGTTGCATATATATGATATTTTGTTTAGGTTGCATCTGGGTTGGGAATTATGGAACGGAGGAAGTATATGAGGATCGCATGGTTGCTTGACAACCGTGGATCCACTGACGGCTTTTAAGCCCAATATATGATTGGCATCTTGCTGTAATGAAGGTAGTTTCGCAACCGGGGCTACCATTGATGTGTATCGGTTGGGTGGGTCGATATTTGTATCCCCACATGATGTGTACTGAGGGACAGAGTTGATGTGTATCAGTTGGATTATTGGGGTGGGTTGCATTGCATTGCATTGCATGTATGATATTATTGTGATATTATTGCGATGTGGGCTTCGGCCCAACTGAGGCTAATATGGGCTAAGGCCCAAAGGCCACTGTTATTGAACTGGGCTCAGGCCCAAAATGACTGATGATTGCTTTATACTCATAGAGGGTTGTACACACTGAGTTTTCGAAACTCACCCCCTTATTCTAAATTTTTCAAGTGATCCTCAATAGGCGGTTCGACGGATGGAGGGACTCGGAGGTGGCCAACTAGCATAAAAAGTTCAGACTTAGTCTTTATGTAATTTTTAATATTTTGATTTTAAATTATTTTTTTCAGAATGGATTGTAATAAGGCCTTCCCTTTGGTTATTATTAGGATTATTATCATTATTATGTTTTATATTTATTAGAAGTAGAACGTGGTTTTCCTAAACCATGACTGTTTTTAAATACTATGTTTTCGCAACTCATTTTTTTAAAAATGACAAGTTTTCATAAATCATATGTTCAAAATAAAGCTTCTGTAACTGAAAAGAGATTTTACAAATTAATTGAGGTTTTTCATTTTAAGGAAGTGTTTCTAATGAAAACAAGGTTTTTGATAAAACACTTCAATGTGACACACCAGATTCGGCCAGGACGTCTAGGCTGGGTTTGGGTGTTACAATTCATCAGACTATTGCATTTCATAAATATGACATGTATAGCTAGACTCACATACACTACGTTAGTCCTAGAATCGACTAAACCATAGCTCTGATACAAATCAAATGTAACAGCCCAAACCCGTACCCGTCGCCAAACTAGGGTTAAAGGCGTTACCGGACATATCAGAATATTTAGCATTCATTTCACAAACATTTTAACATCAAAGGTCGAACATCAAAATAGTGTCCCTTATTTAAGTTATCGAGACCTTAAACATACTTTAAAAAGGGGTCGAGACTAAACTGAGCTCATACAAAATTTTTTAAAAGTTAAACATTTTTTAAAGTTGTATAGGTCACATGCCCGTCTGAATAGGCCGTGTGCCTTACACGGCATTAGACACGACCGTGTGTCTAGACCGTGTCAAATTAGGGCATACATACTGACTTAATCATACGGCCACAAGACATGCCCATGTGCCTTGGCCATGGTCGAAAATCACTTGAGTCACACGGCTAGCCACACACCCGTATGCCTTGGCCTTGCTCTAGAATGACTTAAAATCGTAGGGTACCCCAAGGGACACATGGCCGTGCAACATGAACGTGTGTCGCATACGGCTGAGACACATGCCCGTGTCTCTACTCGTGTGGAAAAAAATAGGATCAAACCAAGCACATTTGTACTATAATTTCAGCCAATTTCAATACCAAAACATACATTATTCATGCCATATTATAATCAACCAAATTCAAGCTTATAAACTATACTCAATCATATCAAATCATAAGACAAAGTCATATTAATTCATATGTTTTATAACTCCAATTCACCTCATTCATTCACATGCCAAAACCTTACCAAATTGACCAATTCACTAGGCTATTGAAGCACATCAAAACATACCATTTATGAACACAAGCATATACCAAATTCATTCATAATCTCATCCATAACTAAGCCATATCACATGGCTAGATAGACATATCACAAAACATAACCAAAATCCTCTAGCCTATACATGCCATACTTCAATATATATATTTTCAAATGGTATGAAAATAGAGTTCGATAGTGTGGTGATGATCCTCAATGATCCCCGAGCTTTTAGTAGCTTTGATATCTATAAAACAATGCAAACACACATAAAGTAAGCTTTCAAAATCTTAGTAAGCCATATACAAATAAACTTAACTTATAACATCAATTTAAACCAATTCATTCACATAATTTAAGGCAAAATACATTCTCATAGCCATTTATCTCCATTAATTCATTTGATCATGATTCACATATATATTTCATATCTCATTATCATAACAACTTATACTTATATCATATATCTGCCAAGGTACATGCATTTACCTTTTATTCTGAAACACGGTATACAATTTAAACGTATCTGAATCGGATACACAATTACATAGTCATTCATTCTCTCGGAATGCCCTTTGAACCATTCGAAATCAATAAGGATACTCGGATAACTTGGAAAGCTCACACAATGCCAACGTCCCAGACATGGTCTTACATGTAATCAAATATCGATGCCACTATCCCAGATAGGTTCTTAAACGAAATCAAATACGATGCTGATATCCCAGACATGGTCTTACACATAAATCATAAGTCGATGCCAATGTCCTAGATGTGGTCTTACACAATAACACATATTGGATCCTATGTCATGACATATGTATCCTAACTATTCCTATGGTTCGCACGGGGCTTTTCGGACGTCGGAACTTTGTCGATACTTACTCAGATATCTAATATTCAAGGCATAAAGTCATTCATCATTATTCAATAGCATATAAGAATAAATAAACCATTTCAAATACATTCATCTGTATATAGACTTACCTCATACGGATTCAAATAGACGGAATCGGCTACTCGACAACTTTCGACTTTCCCCAATCTAATTTCGTTTTCTTTAATTCTTGATCTATATAAATTCAAATTTAACCATTTTATTAACCAAATTATTCAAATCAATACACAAACACAAATTTAGGGCATTTTACAAATTAGCCTTCATATTTTCATATTTTGACAATTTAGTCCCTAATTCATAAAATCACAAAATACACCAAATTTCTTTAGTCACATGCTTAGCCGAATATTTTTAGATCTCATATAAGCCCACATATTTCATTTATTTCATATTTTAGTCCTTCAAAATATCATTTTTACAATTTAGCCCAAATTACTCAAATTCATCAAAAATTCAAAGACAAAATACACTAACCCAACACATATCTTTCATTTTCTATCATCTAACATCATAATGCTCACAATTTCATCAATGGCATATTTTGAAATCATAATTAAAATGAGAATTTAGGTATAGGCTTGATAGAACACTAATCAACGATTACAAAAACGTAAAAATCATCAAAAACAGATCAAAACACATACCTCAATCAAGTTCTTCAATGGCCGAATGCTAAAATACAAAACCATAGTTTTTATTTCTTCAATTTCGGCAAGATGATGAATATAATAGCTTATTTTCATGCTTTGTTTTATTTTAATTAAGCTTAATTATTCAAATACCAAATTTGCCCTTAATGCACATACATTAAAAATCCATCAACTATGGACATGTTTGTCCATCCATTAGGCTAATGGTTATATAACAATATAAGGACCCTACATTTAACAAGACATAACAAATAGGCAGTTTAACAAATAGATGGCCACTTTCACCTTTTCAGCGATTAGGTCCTTTTTGCAAATTAAACACACAAATGATCAAAATTTTCATACGAGACTTTCATACATGTCAATTCAAATATAATAAGCATGGAAAATAATATTAAAATATTTTTCTGATTTGGATTTGGGGTCCCGAAACCACTATTCTGACTAGGGTCTAAACCGGACTGTTACAATTCTCCCCCATAGGGATTTTTGTCCTCGAAAATCTTACCATTGAACAGATTCAAATATTGTTGTCTTATAGTATCTTCGGGCTCCCACGTAGCCTCTTCAATACCGTGTCAATGCCACATCATTTTTACTAGCGAAATTTTCTTGTTTCTCAATTCTTTAACCTCACGAGCTAAGATACAGATTGGTTCTTCTTTGTAGGTCATATCAGACAGAATCTCTATCTCAGACGGATGAATCACATGTGATGAGTTAGATCTACATTGTCGAAGCATTGATACATGAAATACATTGTGGATTTTTTCTAACTCATGTAATGCCCCGAAGTTTGGGCCTAAAAGTATTAGGTCTTGAATGTGGGTGCAGTTAGAAGACTGCACATAAATATTTGGTTGTGCAAGAAAGGGACACAAATGCATGTTTGGCTTAGTGGTTGTGTGCTCTAGAAGTGTATGGAAAGTCATGGGTTCAAGCCTTGGCTTCCACAAAATTTTCAAGACTACTTTGAAGGCTAAATATGTAAGCGCTAGTTGTGGGGATGCCCAGAGGAGAGAGTTTCTGAATCTGACTCGAAGGGATAAATCTGTTGTTGAATACAAAGCTAAATTTTTGTGACTTAGCCGCTATGCACGTGGGATGGTGGCAACAGAATATGATCGTTGTGTTCATTTCGAGGACGGCCTTAAAGATAGTCTACAGGTTTTGATAGCTCCACCGAGGGAGCGAGATTTTGCTGGCAAAGATCACCAAGGATGTGAAGCACACTGAGTGGCAGAACAGTGAAAAGGAAAAGGGTAGAAATAGGAGGGATTCAAAACCCTCAAGCCCATTTTTGAGGACTAAGAAAAAGCCCAGAGTTGATGGGCCGAACAGAGTTGAGACCCCTGTTGCTGTTACTGGATCGTAGCCCTGTGCTAATTGTGGGAGGCATCATCAAGGGTAGTGCTGGCGAAGGATTGGGGCATGTTTTAGGTACGGATCTTTGAAGCACCGTATCACAGATTGTCCACGGAGGCCCGATCAGATGCAAGCTACTGGTGTGGATACTGTTCAGTTGCCGAGAGGAGTTCAGCAGCCACCAAGAGGCCGTAGTCAGGCCAGGGGTGGAAATGGTTTGGGCCATGGTCGTGGAGCAAAGGGCAGAGGTGCTGATTATACTATGGCGAGGCAGCCAACATTGGTTTATGCTAGACGTCACCGAGAGGATAGAGACACCCCAAATGTTGATTCGGGTACATTCTTTATCCATAATGTACCTTACTCTGCACTAATTGATGTTGGGTCTATGCATTCCTATATGACATGTACTGTACTTGAAACCTCGGGTTAAATGTGGTAGTGATTTGGAATTAGAGTGCGCAGCGGAAGCGTTGTAGTGTAGTCTGTGTTATGCGACTGATCTTATAGTTGGAAATTTTAGGGATGAAATTTCTTTAAGGAGGGGTGAATTGTAACGCCCCGAAGTTTGGGCCTAGAAGTATTAGGTCTTGAGTGTGGGTGCAGTTAGGAGACTGAACATAATTATTTAGTTGTGCAAGAAAGGGACAGAAATGCATGTTTGGCTTAGTGGTTGTGTGCTCTGGAAGTGTATGAGAAGTCATAGGTTCAAGCCTTTTCTTCCAAAAAATTTTGCTTTTTAAGGATAAAACCCCTATCTTTGGCCAGTAGGGTTATAAGTTTATTTTGGCCAGTGGATAGTGGCGTGTGAAGTGTGCTAGTGGTCTCAGGTTCGAATCCCAGCTTGTGCAAATGGAAATTATTTTTGCTGGTGGCTTTGGGAGGAAGTTGTGTTTAACCGAAACACCAAGAGTTTGAAGAGATTTGAATGGGGTTGTTGTTAGCCAAATTTGAAGAGATGGATGGGAGGAAATTAAGGATAAAATTTAGCAAGTTCAAATTTGGAGAAGAGTCTTGCTGGGTTTGAACTCTGGCACTTAGTGTTTTGGTTGTATAGGGATGTTAAGGGAGATTTTTAGTGTGTGGAAGGCTGAACGAAATTGGGGAGTTCTTTTGGAATAAAATTTAACTTTGTATTGGTTATTGGTCATTTCATTTCGGGATTTCACCAAATTGTGGTTTTACTCTCTCTACTTCTTTTGCATATTCGATTTTGTTCTTTGTTGGTAGCCGAATGTTACTTGTGAACTTTTAAGTATTTTCGTGTTCACCTATTTTTGGTTGCTCTCCAATATTGTACTGTGCTTGATCGACTCTTCTCTCTCCCTCACCTTTCTTCCCTTATTTTCCTTACACTTTGCCAAACCTCCATTCTTGCCCTCTCCTAGTCGGCCATTAACGTTTACCTTTTCTTTTGCCTTAGGCCGAATATCTCATCAACTCCCCTCCATTGCTTTTATTTCAGTTGGCTTCCTTGATTCTCCTTCTTCCCTCTCTCAAATCTTTCTGTTTTTCTGGATTTGGCTAAATCTCTGTGATTGACTATTGCTAAAAGTCATTTGAGTTATTGGTAAGGGTAAGTGCAATCGCTTCATTATTTCTTTTCTAGCCAAATCACTGTTAGCTCTACTGCCAAGTTTCAGCTTTCCCCTTTTCTTTCTATTTGGGGCCAAATGTATGCTTTTCGTCTAAACATTTTATGATCTACCTAATCTTCCTAGGAGTGTGGATTCTATTGTGGAAGTTTAGCCCAATTATACTTCTCATTACAAGTGGTCTCTTCACTTTTGGGGTAAGTGATTTAAGTGAGATGTGTTTTTATTGGATTTTAAATACTTATGAATCGATCGAATATTTCTTGTAACACCCCTTACCCGAGACCGTCACCGGAGTCAAGCACGAGGCGTTACCTGACTTAACTTACTAATTGGGGGCATAAAATTTTCTTTTAAAATTAATTTATTTACATTCATTCAATATGTCCCTAAAAAGGACCCTCGAGACCCTAAAACATGCAATTGAAATGGTTCAGGACCAAACCGGGAACATTAAAAATTTTCCAAATACTTAGGCAAATCAAAACAATTTATTTCATTATTCCTTATAAAACTTCCCACCTACGTCATAGTCACTAAATAAATCATAACTCGAGTCACAAAACTCAAAATTTAAATTGGTGAATTTTTCCTGAAACTAGACTCATATATCTTCTTACTAATGTTTTTCTTGAATTTTTGGTCCAGCCAATTAGTACAGTTTATTAGTTAAAGTTTCCTCTATTGCACTATTTGACTACTCTGACCTCTCCTCACTACGAATCAATTTTCTCCCTATACAAAATTAAAATAACCATGTTGTTTGTTTCTCTTGAAAGTAGATTGACTAAGGAATATAAAAATATAAACTATAACTTCTAATTCTTTTTGTACAATTTTTAGTGAATTTATAATTCAGAAAAGGGGATTCAAATATTTCTCTGACTCTGTCTCACTAAAATTCAAATATCTCTTAATATACACTTCTTTTGCTTACTCTGTTTCTTTCATATGAAAATAGACTCAATAATATTTAATTCTATATCTCATTCATCACCTAATTCCATTTCTACTATTCTTGGAGATTTTTCAAGTTCACGTCACTGCTGTTGTTCAATACTGTTTTAATGCTAATTTTACTTTTTCATGATTTCTTTGTATTAACTACCATTTAAGCATACATAATACCGAAACATGTTCTTCATTAGCCATTTCAATAGCTAATCATTATCAAATATTTACATACTATTATTTATCCATATCATAAGGACACACACACAAAATGGCTAAATCCCTATACATGCCATAAACTAGAATGTTTGTAAACGAAGATACCCATTTGGTAACTTGATAGTCGATAGTGTGAAGTGATCTCCGACGACCTCCAACCTAAGCTTGCTTTTAAGTACTTTGAAACATGGGAAAGTGAAAGAAGTAAGCTTATAAAGCTTAGTAAGTTCACATGTAAAATAATAAGCATTAGCAATCAATTTAGCTTACTACTATGCTGTCATAATTTGCTTAAATAATGTTTAGTTCTTACTTTCCCATCTTACTCATCGGTAACCTTACCAAAGGCTCAGAATACAAAAGACACCTTACTTAATAGCTTGCTTACATACCTGTGACATCTCACTTAGCACATGAGTACTCTTTCATAATATAGGCATATTGCCAATCATGTCATAAAATGTCACAAGCATAACTGAAAACTCATCACTTACTTAATACTTGATAATCTCAATTACTTACAATCTCAATATTAAATAAGCCTTAAATGCATACCTGTACTCTTTCTTCATGTTCTCACCTTATCGTTTCTTTGACTTACTTTTTGGATTACTCGGGAACCTTTTCCTTTTTGAACTTACCATTGCCATGTCTTAACATGGTCTTACGTGGTATACTTTCCTTATGAACTCACCAATGCCATGCCTTGGCATGGTCTTATATGGGACCTTTGCCTTATAGTAACTCATCAATGCCATGTCTTGACATGGTCTTACATGACTTCCTAGCCTTATAGAACTTATCAATGCCATGCCTTGGCATGGTCTTACATGATATCCTTATCTTACCAAATGCCATGTTCCAAACATGGTCTTACATGGTATCCTTGTCTTACCAAATGTCATGTTCCAAACATGGTCTTACATGGTATCCTTGTTCTACCAAATGCCATGTTCCAAACATGGTCTTACATGGTATCCTTGTCTTAGTGCCAATGCCACATCTTGATGTGGTCTTACATGGAGTCCTTAATCAATGCCGATGCCATGTCTTGACATGGCCTTACATGGTATCATTAATCGTCAATTCCTCCTTAAATGCCATGTTATGAACATGGACTTTTCCGTCAATTCTTCCTTACTTGCCATGGTACAACCATGGACTTTGAGATATCAATTCCTTGTCAAGTCATAGCTGAAACATGCTTGCTCAAATTCTTAAGGCTAGTCGCATAACTCAATAATAACAATACTAATAACAATAATTGCATAATAATAAAATGCTACTCAACTTACATACTTACATTCTCAATCTCATCATATCATCAATTTAACTTATTCGCATCAAACTATGCTAGTCAATACTTTCTTATTATCATACAAAGCCATAATACAAAATATGGTCTTATATATAAATTTTACAAGTTCTCTTTCCAATATCGAATTATTATCGAACATTAATCATTATATCTGAAACTCAATACTAAAGTATTTATGGCCAAAATATCAATTTATCATTCAAATATGCATAATTAAATGCTTATTAAACATATGAACTTACCTCGATACCAAAATGACCATTTTACCAACTTTCCCGATTTTTGATTTTTCTCTCGTTCTAGGTCTAAATCTCACTTTTTGGGATCTAAAACATCATATTTCACTTATTTAATTAATTTACTATTCAAAACATCCCCTAACTCAAACTTTGGTAAAATTACAATTTTGCCCCTAAACCTTTACAGAATCACGATTTTACCTCTAGGCTCGAAAATTAAAATTTATCCATTTTTCTTATGTTTTATGACTCGCTGAACATTTTTCCCTTCTATGGAAACATCAAATTTTCACTCTATCATGTACTTATGAACATTAGGTATTCTTATCGATTATGTCGTTTTACTCGTTTTCACTTAAATCGCTTAGCAAAAGTTGTTTAACATAATTTCAAGATTCATATTCTAATATAAAACATGAAAATAAACACATTTAACCTATGGGTATTTTTCCAAATATGAACCCTAGCATGAATTATTGCTAGAATAAGCTGAATCAAGTTACTAGGACTCCAAAAACGTAAAGAACATTAAAAACAAGGCTAGAACGGGCTTACTATTGAGCTTAGAAAGCTTGGAAACCCTAACCGTGGCTTCCCTCATGTTATATTTGGCCTCCATGAAAAAGATGGACCAATTTTGACTTTATTTTTCATTTTTAATTCTTTTAATTACTAAATAACCAAAATGCCCTTAAAGGCTTTTCTTTCAAATTTGTCCTATTCTTGCCCATTTTTGTCCAAACTTAAATATAATGGTCTAATTACTAAATAAGGACCTCCACTTTAAGAACCCATTTCAATTAAATCTCCTTTATTATCTAGAACACACATTTTGCTAATTTTACAATTTAGTCCTAATTATCAAATTAGGCACTTATATATAAAATTTCTTCACAAAATTTTCACACAATTATTCAATCAATGAATATACATTAAAAGTTAATCGAAATAAATTTTTTTGACCTTGAATTCGTGGTTTCGCAACCCCTATTTCGTTTATACCCTATTTCAGGATGTTACATTTCTTATGAAGGTTGAAGTTTTGGAATGGTACGTGGGTGTTAAGTCAGTAAGGATCTGCGATTGTTGGTTTGGTAAGTGACAGTGGATCAAATGAATCCTTTTCGATCTTATGGTTTGGATTAACGATAGTTTTAGGCTAATGAGGGATTGTTGTTAATCACAGGTGCTTTGATCTCGGAAGCATTTCGGCTACAATCTCATATTAGGTGTGGGGTGTGTGTGTGTGTGTGTGTAACACTGCCATTGGATGTGAAACTGCAAAGGCTGAAAAGCCCAAAAGCCGTAAGGCTGAAAAGCCGAAAAGTGGGTTGTCGACACCAGACAGACGTGTGGGCGCCGGTGTGGCAGACCGTGTAACCAAACATGGTCGTGTGGTTAACAAGATGGCCATGATCGTTTTCATGGGCCGAATTAGGCCATGTAGGCCGAATGGGCCTATGGGCCCCACACGGAAGCAATCACACAAAAGTGTGGTTACTATTAAGCTAGGCTATGTGAATCACACGGCTAAGGCCAATTTGGGCTATGCGGGTTATACAAGCGTGTGGACCCACATGAGCCTGTACTATGGGTTGTAGGCCTATTATCACTGTTTAACTGTTAAGGTTGCACGGGTTGCCCGAGACAACTATGACCTTCTAATAGGTTGGTAATCGATAAAATGACTATTTTGCCCTTATAGGGTAAAATGACCGAAATACCCCTGTAGGGTAAAATGACTTAAATACCCTTGTAAGGTAAAATGACCGAAATACCCCTATAAGGTAAAATAACTGTAATACCCCTGTAAGGTAAAATGATTGATTTGTTCTACGATGTGTAGCACTGTATTTGAGCATGCCACGTTATATGTACGTTGCATCCATGTATGATATTATGTTGCATTGCATGGGGTGGGATATATGATTTTGGAGGAAGTGTACTGTACTGATATAGTCGCACGGGTCGCGCAAGACGACTATGGACTTACTGATGGCTTTAAGCCTACCATACTGGTAGCATTGCTGCAATACTAATTTAGTGAGGTAATAGGTATAACTTGGTGTGTAGGGATGGGTGGGTTGATTTAATCCCCACATGGTGTGTAGGGTTGGTACCGAGATGGTGTGTAGAGGCTGGATTGGGTAGGATTTTCTGATTTCATACTGAACTAATACTATTATGGGCTTAGGCCCCACTACTACTGTTACTAGAATGGGCTAAGGCCCTAACTGAAATTGAGGGCTTAGACCTAAATTGTGTTTACTCTGACTGTATGCTTTTATGGGATCACACACTGACTTTTCGTAAACTCACCCATTTGTTAACTGTGTAGGTAACCCTTAGGCTTAGACGGATTGAGATGACAGAGGACTCAGAGATGGCCATTCGACATAGTTTCTTTTAATATTATAGTTAAGATTTTATTTTGGGTTTTCATCATGTAAAAAGGCCTCTTTAATTTTTATATTTTGAATTTGGGTTTTTAGTTGCTTTGGTATATAATTGCTAGTGATAGGAAAACTTGAGTTTCCAAAAAGTTAAAACATTTTCAAAACCACCACATATATATAACTTGTTTTCAAAGCTTCCGCGATTGACAAACCGTATTCAAAATTAATAACGTTTTACTAAAAGCAACCTTTAAACGAACAACCACATTACGAATAAACAATAAAGCTTTAAAACAGCTTTTCAACCTACGTAAAAAGGCGAGTTAAAGAAAGGGCCTTTAAACGACGAGTCTTAGATGTCGAAAAAAACTTCAGTGTGACATCACCAGATTCAGCCATAACGTCCAGGCCAGGTTTGGGGGTGTTACAACTCAGGTGGCAACAACAATCTATAAGCAACCGGCCCAATATGCTTAATAATCTCATATGACCCAATGAATCTCAGACTCAATTTGCCTTTTTTGCCAAATCAGAGTACTTTTTTCCACGGAGATACTTTTAAAAACAATTTGTCACTGATTTCGAATTCAATATCTTTTCGTTTCAAATCTGCATAAGATTTCTGACGATCGAAAGTTACTTTCAGACTATCTCGAATCACTTTTACTTTTTGTTCAGCCTCTTTTATCAAGTCTATGTCGTGAATCTTATTCTCGCTAAGCTCAGTCCAATACAAAGGTGTACGACATTTGCGACCATATAAAGCTTCATATGGTGCTATTTTGATGCTCGATTGAAAACTGTTATTATAAGTGAATTCAATCAAAGGTAAATAATGTTCTCATGTACCTTCAAACTCAAGAATGCAACATCTCAACATATCCTCGAGTATCTAAATAATCTGCTCAGATTGACCATCCGTTTGTGGGTGAAAAGCAATGCTGAAATGCAATTTCGTACCCAAACCATCTTGTAATTTCTTCTAAAATCTTGATGTGAATCTCGGATCTCTGTCTGACATAATAGAAAATGGCACACCATGTAATCTTACAATATCGGAAATATATAACTCAGCTAACTTATCAAGTGAGTAATCAGATCGTACCGGAATAAAATGGGCTGATTTCGACAATCAATCAACTACAACCTTGCATCTTTCTTTTTCGGAGATAGGGGCAAACCTGAAACAAAGTCCATTGTCACTCTATCCCATTTCCATTTCGAAACCATAATCGGTTGTAACAAACCAAAGGGCACTTGATGTTCTACTTTAACTTGCTAACAGATTAAACATTTAGAAACAAAGTCAGAGATATCTCTTTTCATTCCAGACCACCAGTAATGTTGTTTCAGATCATTATACATTTTAGTACTACCCGAATGAACAAATAAACGAGTGTTGTAAGCTTCATTCAAAATCATTTGAATCAATTTTGGATTTCTCGGAACACAAATTTGATCTTGAAACCTCAGACAATTATCTTTATCAACTCTAAATTTTAAATCAGAATCTAAATTACACTGAGCTGGTTTTGCTAAAATCTCATTATCAATCTTCTGAGCATCAATAATTTTTTGTAAAAACAATTGTCTCGCTTTCAATTCGGCTAAAATCGAACCATCATCAGACATACACAACTGAGCATTCATAGCACATAATGCAAACAATGATTTCTGACTCAAAGCATTAGCAATAACATTTGTTTTTCCCGGATGATAATCAATAACAAGCTCGTAGTCTTTTAATAGTTCTAACCACCTTCTCTATCTCAAGGTCAAATCTTTCTGAGTCATCAGATATTTCAAACTCTTATGATCAGAATATACATGACATTTCTCACCAAACAAATAGTGGTACAAAATCTTCAAAGCAAACACAATCGCAGCTAACTCAAGGTCGTGCGTCGGATAGTTCTTTTCGTGCAGCTTTAACTGTCTCGAAGTTACCAATGACTTTGCCTTTCTGCATCAAAACAGATCCCAGACCGATCAAT
This sequence comes from Gossypium longicalyx, assembly GCA_025698465.1. Lineage (NCBI taxonomy): Eukaryota > Viridiplantae > Streptophyta > Magnoliopsida > Malvales > Malvaceae > Gossypium > Gossypium longicalyx. Next base: position 54,989,834 of record CM046995.1, read on the forward strand.
GAAGCATCAATATAAATCACAAATTCTTTACCCGATTTGGGTTGTACTAACACTAGAGCTTCAGTCAATATGGCTTTCAGCTGATCAAAGCTTTTCTGACACTTTTCGAACCATTCAAACATCACATCTTTCTGAATCACTTTATTCAATGGTGTCGCGATCATCGAAATGCCTTTTACAAACCATCTATAATAACCGACAAATCCCAAAAAATTGCGGACTTCAGAGACATTTCTCGGAGGCTTCCAATCTAGAATAGCTAAAATTTTGCTTGGATCAACTCGGATACCAGATGCTGATACAATATGGCCCAGAAAACTGACTTCTCGTAACCAAAATTCACATTTTCTATACTTTGCATACAATTTCTTATCACGCAAAGTCTGTAGCACTATTCTCAGATGCTCGATATGTTCGGATTCATCATGTGAATAAATCAATATTTCATCAATGAATACGACAACAAATTGATCTAAATATGGTCTAAAAATTATGTTCATCAAATCCATAAAGATAGCAGGTGCATTAATTAATCTGAAAGGCATAACAAAGAACTCATAGTGGCCTTACCTCGTTCTAAAAGTAGTTTTCGAAATGTCTGAGTCTTTTATTCGCAACTGATAATAGCCTGATCTCAAATCTATCTTTGAAAACACGGTAGCTCCTTTCAATTGATCAAACAAATTATCAATTCGAGGCAGAGGATATTTATTCTTGATAGTCACTTTGTTCAATTGACGATAATCAATGCACATTCTCATTATACTGTCTTTCTTTTTCACAAATAGAATTAGAGCACCCCAAGGTGAGAAACTCGGTCTAGCAAACCCTTTATCAATCAATTCTTGCAATTGAAACTTTAATTCTTTTAATTCGGTCAGAGCCATTCTATACGAAGCTATCGAAATCGGAGTAGTTCTCGGTACTAACTCAATGCCAAATTCAAATTCTCATATCGGAGGTAATCCCAGAAGTTCTTCAGAAAACACATTAGGGAATTCATAGACAACATGCACTGATTCAACTTTCTTTTCTGTTACTTTTGAATTGATCACATACGCAAAGTAAGCTTCACAACCTTTTCTCACAATACTCAAAGATTTCATTGATGAAATCACATCTAGTAACCCATTCAAATCACTTGATTCAATTCGAACTATTTCATCATTCTTGCATCTCAAATCAATGGTTTTCCGTTTGCAATTCACAATAGCATCGTGCAAAGTTAACCAATCCATACCCTGAATTATATCAAACTCATCAAAAGGGAATAACATCAGATTGGCCGAAAAAAATGTCTTGAAACATTAACGGACATTACTTGCAAACTTTATCAACCAAAACACATCTACCTAGGGGGTTCGATACTCTAATAAAAAATTCAGTAGACTCTACAGGAAAAGTCTTATTGGATACTAGATTCATGCATATATATGAATATGTGGATCCAAAATCTATCAAAACAATCACAAAAGTATCATAAAATGTGAAGGTACCAGTTATAACATCTGGAGATGAAGCTTCCTCACGAGCTCGTATGGCATAAGCTCTGGCAAGTGCTCTAGCATTGGATCGAACAGCAGTGTCTTTAGTCCCTCTTTGACTACCACTCACATTTCCTGTATTTCTAGGAGGTCTACCACGAGATGCATTGCCACTTGGCCTCAGATTTTGCACAATTTCTTGCTTGATAGACTCAGGGCAATCATGGATAAAATGGTCTAATGATCCACATTTGAAACAAGCCCGATCATATAATCTACAATTGCCGGGATGTATTTTACTACAGTGTTTGCACTCAGAGTGATCAAATCAAACATTTCCAACATTGGCAATAGATGTAGCTGGAGCTCTGAAACTCGAATGCGATCTCGTACGATCTCTACTCGCATGTCCCCCGTTAGCATTTGAACGGCTATAATCATCTCGAAAATTTTTTGATGCAGATTGGAATGACTTGCTCGATGATCTCTTTTGCACTTCTCTAGCTTCCAAATTAGCTTTTCTTTTCTCTTTCCCGAGCTCTTCAGCTTTACATGCTCGTTCAACAAGCACTACAAATTCTTTGATCTTAAGAATCTCGACTAACAAACGAAAATCTTCAGTTAGACCATCTTCAAATCTTTTTCACATTATGGCCTCAATAGATACACATTCTCAAGCATATTGACTTAGTCTTACAAATTCTAGCTCGTATTTTGTAACAGACATACGGCCTTGTTTAAGCTCAAGAAATTCTTTGTGTTTTTGGTCGATAAATCTCTGACTGATGTATTTCTTTTAGAATTCAACTTGGAAGGAATCCCAGGTGACTCGCTCTCTTGGAACCATCAATATCAAAGTCTTCCACCAGAGATATGCCATATCTCTCAGAAGTGAAACGACACATTTTATGCTGTCATTCGGATTCAAAGACAATTCATCAAACACCCGTATTGTGTTCTCTAACCAGAACTCGGCTCTTTTAGCATCATCATTCGTAGTAGCACGAAATTCTTTAGCCCCATATTTTCTAATTTTATCAACTGGAGGCTTATTTAACTAAGTCAGATTAGCTTGTAGCATAATAGGGACTTATGGAGGATTAGCCGGGGTTGGGGGTTGTTGAACAACTGGATTAGTTCTAATGTACTGACTAAACCAATCATTCATCATTTGATAGAAGGCTTGTCTAGCCTCTCCATCATGGCCACTCATAGCCAGTCTAGAGTCGGATGGCGCTGTCCCTTGCATGGGAGCAGGCGCATTACTTTTTGCATCGTCAGCTATAGCTTGTTCGGGATACATTTGCTATATAAAAACACATGTTCATTATCAGAATTCATCTCATTATTGCATTTCATAATTATGGCATGTATATCTATACTCACATATGCTACATTAGTCCTAGAATCGACTAAACCATAGCTTTGATACCAATCAAATGTAACACCCCCAACCCGTACCCATTGCGGACTAGGGTTAAAGGTATTACCAAACATACTAGAATATTTAGCATTCATTTCACAAACATCATAACATCAAAGGTCGAACATCAAAATAGTGTCCCTTATTTAAGTCATCGAGACCTTAAAAATACTTTAAAAAGGGGTCGAGACTAAATCGAGCTCATATAAAATTTTTTAAAACTTAAACATTTTTCAATGTTGTACAGGTTACACACCTTTGTGAACAGGGCATGTGCCTTACATGGCATTAGACACATCCGTGTGTCTAAACCGTGTCAAATCAGGGCATACATACTGACATAATCACACGGCCATAAGATATGCCCGTGTGCCTTGGCCGTGGTCGAAACTGACTTGAGTCACACGGCTAGCCACACACCTGTGTGCCTTCGCCGTGCTCAAGACTGACTTAAAATCATAGGGTACCCCGGGGGACACATGGCCTTGCAAAATGACCGTGTGTCATACACGGCTGAGACACATGTCCGTGTCTCTGCCTGTGTGGACAAAAATAGGTCATTTGAAAAACCAATTTGCCACCCAATTTGGGTCAAACCTACAAGCATTAAACCAAGCATATTTACACTATAATTTCAGCCAATTTCAATACCAAAACATACATTATTCATGCCATATTATAATCAAACAAATTCAAGCTTATAAACTATACTCAATCATATCAAATCATAAGCCAAAGTCATATTAATTCATATGTTTTATGACTCCAATTCACCTCATTCATTCACATGCCAAAACCTTACCAAATTAACCAATTCACTAGGCCATTAAAGCAATTCAAAACATTTCATTTATGAACACAAGCATATACAAAATTCATTCATAATCTCATCCATAACCAAGCCATATCACATGGCTGGGTAGACATATTACAAAACATAACCAAAATCCTCTAGCCTATACATGCCATACTTCAATATATACATTTTCAAAAGGTACCAAAATAGAGTTTGATAGTGTGGTGATGATCCTCGATGATCCATGAGCTTTCGGTAGCTTTGATATCTATAAAACAATGCAAACACACACAGTAAGCTTTCAAAATCTTAGTAAGCCATATACAAATAAACGTAACTTATAACATCAATTTAAACCAATTCATTCATAAAATTTAAGGCAAAATACATTCTCATAGCCATTTATCTCCATTAATTCATTTGATCATGATTCACATATATATTTCATATCTCATTCTCATAACAACTTATACTTATATCATATATCCAACAAGGTACATGCATTTACCTTTCATTCTCAAACATGGTATACAACTCAAACGTACCTGTAACACCCTTACCCGTGTTCGATGCCGGAACAGGGTACGAGGCATTACCGGACTTAATCACTAATCATCGTATAAAAATCGATTCATAATTTCACTCTAATTTAAAATTTTTTCAAACACATTCAAGCTGTCCCTTAAAAAGAGCTTACAAGGCCCATATCATGCTTTAATTCAACCACACACATAGGCAAGCATGCACATTCATAAATTGCATCATTTAATTAATAACATAATCAAGACTATCTACATTAAATGACTTTATACAATAGAGACCTTCAAATAACATAGGTCAGTATTTTAGGCCAATTCCTAGCAACTTAGTAACAATTAAACGAGTCTCCATACATGCCAAAGACTTAAAAATACTTTAAAACCTTTGTATATCGATCAATAGTTTGATAGTGTGATTTAACCTCCGGCGACCTCCGACTCGAGCTAACATCTGAGACACTATAGGAAAAAGGAAAGGAAGGGAGTAAGCATTATAGCTTAGTAAGTAAGTATGTAAATATTAATAAACAATACATTATCATACTTTAAATGAAGTCACAATATGTTCCCTGAATATTACCATCACAAACACACACATACTTTCACTATTACAATCATAAACAAGTTCAAAATAAGCTGTCTAGCAGAGTACCAGCAGCTAAATTATTTATTTCTGGATCTACAGAACTCTAAATTACAAACCGTTAATTTTTATTGAAACTAGATTCACATATATTCTTACCATAAAATTTTCAAAATTTTGGGTCTAGCCAATTAGTACGTTTTATTCATTGAAGTTACCCTGTTTCACTGCTCAACTGTTCTGACCACTCTTCACTACGAATCAGTTTTCTCCTCATACAGAATTCAAAGAATGTTCTAGTTTATTTTATTTGAAACTATACTCATTAAGAATTTCAAGAATATAAATTATATCTCCTAATTATTTTTTTACAATTTTTAATGATTTTTTCAAGTCGGAATAGGGGATCACGATCACGTAGTCATTCTGAACCAGTGTCTCAAAAACTTAAATATCTCATAATATAGAATTCCTTTGCTTGCGCTATTTCTGTTATATGAAAATAGACTCATTAAGATTTAATTTGATATCTTATTCAGTCTCTGATTCAATTTCTACTATTTTTGGTAAATTTTTAGATTCACGTCACTGCAACTATCCATAACAGTTTTATTGTCAATTTTGATCTTTCACACTTCAATTGTATTCATCACTTACCCATAACAATCTTTCCAATTTCCAAACACATATCGAGCATATTGCTCATAAGTTACACACGTATATACTTACACTTATCATCACAAAGTCATACACAATTTCATTTAATCAATTTCCCAGTTGAACGCTTCGGAATAATAACAGATAGGCGATGGTATCGCACACAGCCCACCTTTAAAATCAAAGCTCTCTTGTACACATAGTGGCCTTCACTTAGCACCACTCATGTGACCTAGCTTGATTGTACACATAATTTTGGCTCTCTTGTACACATGGTGAACACTTAGTACCACCCATGTGACCTAGCCAGTTTATCTCGTAGCTCTCTTGTCTACATGGTGTCCTTCACCTGGAACCACGCGTGCGACCTAGCTACATATGTCCCGTAGCTCTCTTGTCCACAAGGTGTACACATAGTATCACCCATGCGACCTAGCTACATCATAATGTCTCGTAACTCTCTTGTACACATGATGTGCACTCAGCACCATACATGTGACCTAGTTACATACCATCTGTATCATCCAATCTTTCCGAAGATTCAACCGGGATTTCTCTCTCTTTCTAATACTTGATTCCATACTTTCAATAGTCAATTATGATTCAAAAATCAGCTACGATACATAAAATATGCTGAAATATAAAAACATAATAAAGATAATGTATTATTTACATACAAACTTACATACTTTCTCATTTCCATGTCAAATTAATATTGAACATTTAAATCATCATAATTATATTTACTTTCAACACCTCGACAATCATAGTAAATATATCAATTTTATATTGAAACATGCATAAATTAATGCTTATTATACATATGAACTTACCTCGATACTAAAACGGCCATTTTACCAACTTTCCCGATTTTCGATTTTTCTCCCATTCTAGGTTCAAATCTCATTTTTCGAGATCTAAAACATCATATTTTACTTATTTAATTAATGTAATATTCAAAACAGTCCTTAACTCAAACTTTAGAAAAATTACAATTTTGCCCCTAAACTTTTGCATATTTACACTTTTGCCCCTAGGCTCGGGAATTAAACTTCATCCCTTATTCTTATGTTTTATGACATGCTGATGATTTTTCCATTCTATGGAAACATCAAATTCTCACTCTAACACATAGTTATGAACAATAACAACTTTTACCGATTAAGCCGTTTTACTCATTTTTGCTTAAAACCGCTTAGCAAAAGTTGTTTAACATAATTTCAGCCTTCATATTCTACCATAAAACATCAAAATAAACACATTTCACCTATGGGTATTTTTCAAAATATGAACCCTAACTTAAATTATTGCTAGAATAAGCTTAATCAAGTTACCGGGATTCCAAAAACGTAAAGAACTTGAAAAACGGGGATAGAACGGACTTACTATTGAGCTTGGAAAGCTTGAAAACCCTAGCCATTGCTTCCCCCATGCTAATTTCGGCCTCCATGAAAAAGATGAGTCAATTTTGGCTTTATTTTTCTTTTTTATTTCTTTTAATTACCAAATGACTAAAATGCCCTTAAGGCCTTTCTTTAAAATTTTGTCCTATTCATGCCCATTTTTGTCCAAACAAAATATAATGGTCTAATTAGCATTTAAGGACCTCCTCTTTAAACCCCCATTTCAATCAAGTACTTATGAATTAGAACACATATTTTGCAACTTTTGCAATTTAGTCCTAAAAGTCCAATTAAGCACTTTATCAGTAAAATTACTTAACGATATTTTTACACAATATTTTAATGAATAAATAAACCTTAAAACTTAATCGGAATAGATTTTTTGACTTTGAATTCTTGATTCTAAAACCATCGTTCCGTTTAGGCCCTAAATCGGTCACATTACGAAACTCGCAAATAAGCCCTAATAGGCAAATTAAACATGCAATCTATAAAATTTCTTATCAATACTCTAACACATGCATCTAATCACTCGGTAAATCATAAAAATTAATCAAAATAAACTTTTCTATCTCAGATTTGTGGTTTCGCAACCACTATTCCATTTAGGCCCTATTTCGAGATGTTACAGTACCTGAATCGAATACACAATTACATAGTCATTCATTCTCTCGGAATGCCAGTTGAACCGTTCAGAATCAATTAGGATACTCGGATAACTCAGAAAGCTTGCACAATGCCAACGTCCCAGACGTGGTCTTACATGTAATCAAATATCGATGCCACTGTCCCAGACAGGGTCTTACACGAAATCAAATACGATGTCGATGTCCCAGACATAGTCTTACATGTAAATCATAAGTCGATGCCAACGTCCCAGACGTGATCTTACACGATAACACATATCGGATCCTATGTCATGACATATGTGTCCTAACTATTCCTATGGTTCGCACGGGGCTTTTGGGATGTCGGAACTTTGTCGATACTTACTCAGATATCTCATATTCAAGGCATAAAGCCATTCATCATTATTCAATAGCATATAAGCATAAATAAACCATTTCAAATACATTTATTTGTATATAGACTTCCCTCGTACGGATTAGAATAGACGAAATCAGTTACTCGACAACTTTCGACTTTCCCCGATATAATTTCGTTTTCTTTAATTCTTGATCTATATAATTTCAAATTTAACTCTTTTATTCACCAAATCATTCAAATCAATCCAAAAACACATATTTAGGGAATTTTACAAATTAGCCCTTATATTTTCATATTTTTACTATTTAGTCCCTAATTTATAAAATCACTAAATACACCAAATTTCTTTTGACACATGCTTAGCTGAATATTCCTAGTGCTCATATAAGCCCACATATTTCATTTATTTCATATTTTAGTCCCTCAAAATATCATTTTTACAATTTAGCCCAAATTACTCAAATTCATCAAAAATTCAAAGACAAAATATACTAACCAACACATATCTTTCATTGTCTATCATCTAACTCCATAAAGCTCACAATTTCATCAATGGCATATTTCAAAATCATCATCAAAATAAAAAATTTAGTTATGGGCTTGATAGAACACTAAGCAATGATCACGAAAACACAAAAATCATCAAAAATAGATCAAAACACATACCTCAATCAAGTTCTTCAATGGTCGAATGTTAAAACACAAAACCTTAGCTTTTATTTCTTCAATTTCGGCAAGATGATGAACATAATAGCTTATTTTCATGCTTTGTTTTATTTTAATTAAGCTTAATTATTCAAATGCCAAATTTGCCCTTAATGAACATACATTAAAAATCCATCAACTATGGACATGTTTGTCCATCCATTAGGCTAATGGTTTTATAAAAATATAAGGACCCCACATTTAATAAGACATAACAAATAGGCACTTTAATAAATAGAAGGCCAATTTCACATTTTCAGGATTAGGTCCTTTTTGCAAATTAAACACACAAATGATCAAATTTTCATACGAGACTTTCACACATGTCAATTCACATATAATAAGCATGGAAAATAATATTAAAATATCTTTTTTAGTCAAATTTGTGGTCCCAAAACTACTATTCTGACTAAGGTTTAAACTGGACTGTTTCAATCACACCACCGAATCTACTTCTCGCCGCCACTCCTCTCCTATATTTTGCTCCACTATAGCCGTTCAACACCACTGTGCACCACCATCAAAATACCTTACTTTTTCTTTTTCTTCTCCTCTAATTCTTTTTCCTTTTTCTTTCTCTCATTCTTTACCTTGTGCCAAAAACCCCCTTCCCTCCTCCTCTTCTATTAGGTCCTTGCTGAACCATCGTCGCCGTCGCGCCTCAATCGGTGAATAGTAATTTTCCTCCTTTCTTCATCATTTTTCTTTCTCCACCCTCTTTATAGTGAACGCAACCTTGTTTCTTTTATTTGAAAAATATTTTTGAATTATTTTAATATTATCACACTTTTTGACTCACTATTTCTATTGATTAGTTTCTATAGATTCAATTCCTCCTCTAACACTGGATCCTGGTGATCCATCAAGTCCCTCTACTCAATCAAATTAAACTAAGTGGTAGTGGATTGAAAACCCTATTTTCGATTCCTGAGCTAAAAGTGAGTCTAAAAACATATATGTTATATATTAAAAAATATAAAATAATGAAATGTGTATTTCAAATTAGAAAAGATAGTAAAATGGGACTTAAATTATTTTTTTTACTAAATAATGATTTTAGCAATATTCTTATGAAATATATATATGAGAAAAAGAATAGAGTTTAGACTTGAGAAAGTAATGAAGAAGTGAAGGTAATAAACAAATATGACATGAGATGGAGCGACAAGAAGGTAGGACTAAATTGTAAAATTTAAAAACTATGTGATTGAAATAAGAAAAGTGAAATGTATAGGAACTTGATATGTGAAATAAAATATGAAGGAAAAAATTTTACTTGATACATGAAAGAGAATGAAATTGAAGTAATGGAATATTAAAAATTAAATCTGTGTTAATAACTTGTTTTCATTAAGTAATGCTTTTGAATATTTATTTAACTATGACTAGTTATATTAATCTTATTTTTATGAGTTTTGGATGATTTTGAATGATTTAATTAATATTTATACAATTATTTTCGAGATGAAAAATATACATTCAAAATAATTTTAGATTTGAAATATTATGATTTCTAACAATGAACAAGCAAATGTTTGATTATATGTGGTTGAAATCATGATTTTTTTATATGCAATATATGAATTGAATATGAATTGAGAGTGAAATGAGAATGAAAATGAGAATAGAAATGAAATTGATATGAGAAAGAAAGTGAGATTGTTTATGAAAATTTAACACGTTCCTCGTTAACTAAGTTAGACTAAATCTTATATAATTGGCATGCCATAGAATCTTTACATCAGAGATTTAGAACTCCCTAATTCCCAGAGGGTCATGGGTAGCCTTAGTTCCTAGAGTCTAGTGGACTTACTGTAACACCCCTAACCCGAATCCGTTGCCGAAATGGGGTTACGAGGCATTATCGATCATAGGAAAATTCAAAACAGACTTTCATTACAAAATAAACCATCTAATAATTTTTTTAAAACCAAATTAACATGTTTCGATCATAACATTCATCAAATTATTCAAATTACTACTAATACAGTACAAATCAATAATCATAGAACTAAATGTTTAACTTGTAACCTAATGTAATTCATTTCATACTCAAATCATATATGCAAATTTAATATTAAAATAAACGAATGGTTTACATACAAATTTGTCTATTAACTTATAATTCATACGCACCAACTTTAATTAATAATATTATACATCATTTTGCTTCATAAATAACATATATCACAATGTCCACTTCATTTATCAAATATTATCAAACCTTATAATACATATTACTTAACCGTAATTATAACACGAGCATACAAGTGGCGCATTGTGACCTATTTTAATCACATTTACTGAACCACAACGTAGAATATATATATAAGTATAAATAACATATTCAACTTGTCGCTACTTGGCCAATTCATTATATTAATAACCATGACTTATACACATATGTATATATGCTTATTCAATACTATAGCCACTAAATTTCAATAACTAATACCATTTAAAATATATATACATATTGTAATTATTTCACTTCAATACTAAGCCAAGATTAGTAAACCATTCTCAAATATAATCATATCATATATTACCTAAGCCTAAAAAAATCCTATTCACTTTAGAATATAGCTGAATACTCTTAGGTACCAATTCACATGCATGTCTATCTATGCATGCACTATAACTGAATCATTCAATCACAAATATCATAACAAGCTTAAAACATACTTGTAAATATACTATGGCTAAATCAATCTTATCATATCCAAAGTCATCAACCACATTCAATTTATGAAACACATATCACAAATACCTTTCATCTTTGACACATAACATTATAACCAATTAAACTTAGACCATATCGATCAATCATGAATTATACATATCACTATTATTGACAATGAAAGAACACCGTATATATATATATATCCATCTGCATGTCTTAATTTTTATCTAACTAATATATGATATACCATAGTTCATTTTATAACCATTATATGTTATACGGCCAAGATACATAAACAAGCTCCATAAGCATCATATACCTTTGACACACTCCCAATAGAAGTTCAAACCAGGGCCAAATATCCACACAACCATTAACATTATATGCGACTATGGTTCACATGAAAATATATATAGCCGAATCACTAAAATCTCAACCGAACACAACCATCACCAAAACGAAGCAATAAATCTGAGCATAACTAATTATTAAGCCATTTTCACATGGCTCATGGTTACATTAACCAAAATCAAACATTTCAAAATAAAATCCAGCCTATACATGCCATAGATTCAAAAGTTCACTTCAAAGGTACCGAAGACTATCGATAGTGTGATAAGCTCCTCTTACGATTCTCGAGCTCGTAACTTGAATCCAAAATCTATAAAACAAAAACAAACATGAACACACAGAGTAAGCTTTTATAGCTTAGTAAGTCATAAGCAAATAAACTATTCAAGGATATAATTCATACATTTAAACTATTCCAAATTATACTATCATAGTCAAATTAAACTTCAATCTTACAATTTAACATTTATCTTATACTTTCACATATACTTATTTATGGCCGTAAACATATATATATTACCAAAGCATTTTTCGGTTTCAAAGCACACTCATTTAGTGACCACGTACATGTATACCCATATACCTATACTCATGAATTAAAATATGGCTTCATATGCATAAGCATAGTAATGACCGAATGAACACTTATATATATAAAGATACATTAACAAACTATCATTCAATGGCTAAGCAAAAACATCTTTATCATACCAAATACACATACACTTACATGCTTATTCTCATAAGTCAAAGTATAACAATTATATATATTTTTATCAATGGCCGAAATATACCATCAAGTGCACATATTCAATAACCATCTCAATAATATTCATACTAATTATTCACGAGGCCGAATACATTTTTCACATTCATATACATTCTTACTTAAATTCAAGCATGTTTTGCAACAAATAAAAAGTAACTTACTCTCCTTATTTCAAATTTATAAAAACCCAATTCATACCTGATCATTTTAGCTCATTTTTACACATTCGATCACAACTTATCGATGCCGATGAACCATTCGATATTAGATAGGACACTCAGAATAATCACACATATCGTACAATGCCAACGTCCCAAACGTGGTCTTACATGTAATCACATATCGATGCCACTGTCCTAGACAGGGTCTTACTCGTACACATATATCAGAATCACATGTCGGTGCCATGGTCTTACTCGCACATCACATATATCGAAATCACATATCGATGGCAACATATTAAACGTGGTCTTACTCGTACACTTATATCGAAATCACATATCGATGCCATGGTCTTACTCACACATCACATGTCAAAATCACCTATCGATGCCTCATATACATCATTGTATCATCTTTAAATTGGTTAGAATATACATATATTCATTAACAAAATTATCATTCACTACCAAGGTCACAATATTATCATATAATCGAATATACTTATATATATATATATATCCATGATTCACACTTTAGCATTACATACATAAACATATATTGTATGGCCGAATATAAACTTGCAATTTATATACAAATAATCAACATTTTAACGTGTATAGCTCATGTCACCATTTTCAATACTAAACTCATTCTTTACTTTATCATCAAACGTAAATTATTTTCATTACTCAATGTCGATCCATAATTTACTTCATATTATTACAACTATTTATTGTTCACATATATATTAAAATTTAACCACATCTATTTTCTTATAAACTTACCTCGGACGATGTAAAACAGAACGGGACGACTAGTCGACAACTTTTGTTTTCCCCCGATCCAAATCTGATTTCTTTGGTTCTTGATCTAAACATATTCAAATTAAACTTATTTAAACATATTTTCATTCAATTTAGTCCAAAAACACAAAAATGGGCAAATTACCATTTTACCCCTGACATTTACACTTTTTACAATTTAGCCCCTATTGCACAAAACACAAAATATGCAAAATTTCAACACACCCATGTTAGGTCGAATCTTACCCATGCTCATACAAGTCCATATATTTCATTTATTTCACATTTTAGTCCCTTAAATTATTATTTTTGCAATTTAGTTCTAATTACTCAAAATCATCAAAAACTCCAATACAAAACATATTAATCTAAAACATATCTTTCATATTTCATCATCAAACAACAAAAATCACAAGCTCCCAACAATGGCACAACTCAAAACAAAAAATTCAAGCATGGATTTTGTAGTGCTCGAAGCAACGATCTCAAAAACGTAGAAATTATCAAAAACCGAGCTAAACTCATACCTTAATCAAGCTTGAAAGTGCTGAACTAGGTTTTTCTTTTTCTTTCATCTTGTTTCGGCAAGAACACAAAAAAAATAACACATAAAATGGCTTTTTTTATGATATATTTATGTTATATTAACTTATTTTATTAATTTACCATATTTACTTTAATTAAAAACATTATGTTATCATATATAAATGTCCTTTTCCGTCCACCCATATTAATATTGGCCTAATTACCTCCTAAAGGCTTCTTATTATAAAGACATTCAACAATTTGATCCTCACACATTAAACTATCAAGTTTTCATTTTACGCGATTAAGTCCTTTTATTTAATCGGACACACAAATAACAAAATTAAATTACGAAAATTTCACAAATATTAATTCACACATAGTAAACATAGAAAATAATTTTTAAATATTTTTCTAACTTGGATTCGTGGTCTCACAACCACCGTTCTGACTAAAGTCTAAATTGGGTTGTTACAACTCTCCCCCGTTAGGGATTTTCGTCCCCGAAAATCTTACCAAAAAGTAGATTAAGGATTGCTTCTTCATAGTACATTTCAAATTCACATATAGCTTCGGATTTCATAACTCTTTAATCACACAATTAAGATTCTGATATATTTTTCGCTATCCATTATATCAAACTAAATATGATTTCAACTGTATTGAAATACCTTCATTTCTGCTTTATTTCTCTGATAATATTAATCCCTTGGATCATTACCTCATAAAACTCGATCTCGAACAATAGAGTTTAATAATTGCAACCTTATGATACCTTATACCATGTCATTTCATTTTCATCACTTTTTTTCTCCTCACATGGTAGTTTATCGAACAACAATAGTCTTTCTTAATTGCTTTCAAACTCTAAATTACAGAGCACAATAGATATTTTGAGAATTTTTAGAACAACCTCGTACTCACAGCTTACTGAAGTTTCTCTCAGAACTACTATATGCAAACTGACAATCTCTGCACTGACAATTCAGCTGATTAGTCAAAAGAGAAATCCATGCATACAAAAAGACTTATTTAGACAATCATCGATAATTCAGATAACATATATCTTTTTCAAAGATAAAGATAATTCTGATACAGAATTGATCAACACTCTATTTCACCATTACTCAGATATCAAAACATGCTGAAATAGTCCTAAGGACATTCAATAATTAACTTTAACCTGTTGATAGCTCAGACATTTAAACGCGAGGTAAAAATATTATGTTTCATACTTATTTATCAATACTACTTTCTCATATTATCAAACATCTTGTTACTTCTATATGAATAGTCCAACTAACACTGTGAGTCTCTTACAACAATAGGTATACAATCTCAGAACTTTTTGATATACACAATCTATCCCGATGCAACAAACAATCATCAATTCCACATCTGAAGTTTTGAATCAGAAATTAATTTATGCCAAAATCCCTTTTTAACTTATAATTTGATAACACATTTCTAAATTCCACAAATTTACTTAGTAAGCATCAATTTAACCTGTAATCCGGCTAACATATAATCGTCTTCTGATAAAATCATTCACGTATTCATTGTTCATAAAGCACACAAAAGTTTTTCATTCAGATCATTCAAAACTAAAATCTTTTCCCTTGGATAAGAATATTTACTTACAGATTCAAAAGTTGTTTGACAATTCAAGCTAGCTTTGCTGTGCCAAATCTAGATCTCACTCTGCAATGTCGAATGTTTTAAACTCTTGTAATCATCAAATATGTCACATAACTCTTTTCATGCAACTTTAATTGTATAAATTCACAAGATATCTCTATGTACTCCATTACTAGAATACATTTCAAATCGTTCATTGACACATGACTGAAATTCATAAACTTTTTCTTCAGCTAGACTAAATCAGATCTAATGTTTCAGTTAACAATATATTCGTGCAAAAGAAACTTCTACAATTGAATTAACTTTGATTTACCACAACATTTTTCAGATAGAATTGTTCCAATAAATATAACTCTACGTCAAGTCTTCAAGAATATGAATTCTTTTTCCAGATTATTCCTCAGTTCACACATGTGCTTTCAAGTTTATTCCCAGTCCAATGGGTAGATTCAAACACATATAACCCAATTAACTTTTCAATCAAATAATTCAAATCAGACTAAACCACTGAATCAGTCTTTTCAAAGAGATCTTTTCTTCTCATTAAAAGGATAACCCAGACATATCATTATACAGAAGCTACAATCATCAAATAGAAATCATAATGTCATAATAAGACTGACGTCTTACCCGTAACAATAGATAATATCCTGACTGTTAATAAAGTATCTAAACCCAAAAGAAAATCAGATATGATTTGGACAGCAACCAATACAAAGGCACAACTTTGTAATTCTGATAACGGTACTGCAGTATTCCCAAATTTCAAACAGAAATTATGATTATAATAGATATAGCCATTTCCGTCAAATAGAAATCTCTTAAAGATAATCACATGGAATCATAAAAAAATCAGAACAGCAAGATTTTAATATCTGATGAAATCCACAGTAACGAAAGTAATATAATCTTTACGTATTTTCAACATAATAATATCCAGTAGAAACAGGTTATTAGCATTATACAGATTTTACCGTTGATTTTAATATCCACGCAATGGAATAAATATCAGAGAGAGATAGAGTAATGTCGAACATAACCCAAATAGACCAACGATGTTTTCGTCTATAAACATATTTAGCTAATATTCTCATATGGTAAGAATTCCTCCTGAAATTAAACAGTTAGCTATATTTTTGAAAATAAATGTATACGTAGAATACTTAGAAGAAGTCATAGTAACTGCTAGACTATAACCACTGCACTCAGCCATCAATACAATTCAAACATTATTTTAATTGTCTAATTCTGCCATCAGAAGTTTTCATATTTCCCTTTCACTAACAAAAGTCAATTCAGAAATTCTTTTAGCTAATATTTTCCTTAGATAACATACCTGAATAGGTCATTTGATCAGAGATAACTTCTTTCTTTACACTGATGTCACATAATTTGAATAATTTTCAGAACTGTCCAATATCTCTTTTAATATTATCTTCATTTGTTGATTCTTTCATTTTTTTTTCATTTTTTTTACCTCATTATTAATCTTCTGAACACAAACTTCTGGAATTCCACACTCATGAAATTATTCAACCTAAATCTTACAAATTTCACAGTAACATTTCACTAATAAGGGGGTGAGGGAAATAAAGCCTCAAATTTAACTTACACATAGATGCACATAACACATACTATCACAAATAACCAGTTCATTACTAATGTCACATTCTCAATTCATATAATAAAATTTTGCTTTTAATCACTTCCATTCTTAACACATTATTCATATGCAAACTCAAATTACTAATTCACAATCGAAGCATTTCAGATAGCAACCATAACTCAAATATCATATCTCATATGCTCAAATAATTATAACATCTACTGATAACAAATATGTCATACTATTTGATCCATACCTTTATGAGTTTCAATTCATAATCAACACATTTCCATTCAAACATTTGAGTACACATTCTATACTATTAGAATTAGCTTGGCTGGAAAACATATTTGTCTCATCAAAACAATTTTCGTCAGAGTTAGGAGATATCGCACTATCGCAGGTTAAATATGGCATATATAGCTAGGCTCACATATACCATGGTAGTCTTAGAACCAACTAAATTATAGCTCTGATACCAACAAAATGTAACACCCCTAACCCAAATCCGTCGTCAAAATGGGGTTACGAGGCACTACTGATCATAGGAAAATTCAAAACAGACTTTCATTACAAAGTAAACCATCTAATAATTTTTTTTTCTAAAACCAAATTAACATGTTTCGATCATAACATTTATCTAATTATTCAAATTACTGCTAATACAGTACAAATCAATAATCATAGAAACTAAATGTTTAGCTTGTAACCCAATGTAATTCATTTCATACTCAAATCATATATGCAAATTTAATATTAAAATATACGAATGGTTTACATACAAATTAGTCTATTAACTTATAATTCATACGCACCAACTTTAATTAATAATATTATACATCATTTCGCTTCATATAAATAACATATATCACTATGTCCACTTCATTTATCAAATATTATCAAACCTTATAATACATATTACTTAACCGTAATTATAAAACGAGCATACAAGTGGCACATTGTGACCTATTTTAATCACATTTACCAAACCACAAAGTAGTATATATATATAAGTCTAAATAACATATTCAACTTGTCGCTACTTGGCCAATTCATTATATTAGTAACCATGACTTATACACATATGTATATATGCTTATTCAATACTATAGCCACTGAATTTAAGTAACTAATACCATTTAAAATATATATACATATCATAATTATTTCACTTCAATACTAAGCTAAGATTAGAAAACCATTCTCAAATATAATCATATCATATATTACCTAAGCCTAAATAAATCCTATTCACTTTAGAATATAGCCGAATACTCTTAGGTACCAATTCACATACATGTCTATCTATGTATGCACTATAACTGAATCATTCAATCACAAATATCATAACAAGCTTAAAACATACTTGTAAATATACTATGGCTAAATCAATCTTATCATATCCAAAGTCATCAACCACATTCAATTTATGAAATACATATCACAAATACCTTTCATCTTTGACACATAACATTATAACTAGTTAAACTTAGACCATATCAATCAATCGTGAATTATACATATCACTATTATTGACAATGAAAGAACACCGTATATATATATCCATGTGCATGTCTTAATTTTTATCTAACTAATATATGATATACCATAGTTCATTTTATAACCATCATATGTCATACGGCAAAGACACATAAACAAGCTCCATAAGCATCATATACCTTTGACACACTCCCTATAGAAGTTCAAACCAGGGCCAAATATCCACACAACCATTAACATTATATGCGACTATGGTTCACATGAAAATATATATAGCCGAATCACTAAAATCTCAATCGAACACAACCATCACCAAAACGAAGCAATAAATCTGAGCATCACAAATTATTAAGCCATTTTCACATGGCTCATGGTTACATTAACCAAAATCAAACATTTCAAAATAAAATCCGGCCTATACATGCCAGAGATTCGAAAGTTCACTTCAAAGATACCAAAAACTATCGATAGTGTGATAAGCTCCTCTGACGATTCCCGAGCTCGTAACTTGAATCCAAAATCTATAAAACAAAAAAAAAATACACACACAGAGTAAGCTTTTATAGCTTAGTCATAAGCAAATAAACTATTCAAGGACATAATTCATACATTTAAACTATTCCAAATTATACTATCATAGTCAAATTAAACTTCAATCTTACAATTTAACATTTATCTTATACTTTCACATATACTTATTTATGGCCGTAAACATATATATATTAACAAAGCATCTTTTGGTTTCAACGCAAACTCATTTAGTGACCACGTACATGTATACCCATATACCTATACTCATGAATTAAAATATGGCTTCATATGCATAAGCATAGTAATGACCGAATGAACATTTATATATATAAAGATACATTAACAAACTATCATTCAATGGCTAAGCCAAAACATCTTTATCATACCAAATACACATACACTTACATGCTTATTCTTGCAAGTCAAAGTATAACAATTATTTTTTTTATCAATGGCCGAAATATACCATCAAGTGCACATATTCAATAACCATCTCAATAATATTCATACTAATTATTCACGAGGCTGAATACATTTTTCACATTCATATACATTCTTACTTAACTTCAAGCATGTTTTGCAACAAATAAAAAGTAACTTACTCTCCTAATTTCAAATTTATAAAAAACCAATTCGTACCTGATCATTTTAGCTCATTTTTGCACATCCGATCACAACTTATCGATGCCCGATGAACCATTCAATATTTGATAGGACACTTAGAATAATCACACATATCGTACAATGCCAACGTCCCAGACGTGGTCTTACATGTAATCACATAGCGATGCCACTATCCCAGACAGGGTCTTACTCGTACACATATA
The DNA here is from genome assembly GCA_025698465.1 of Gossypium longicalyx. Lineage (NCBI taxonomy): Eukaryota > Viridiplantae > Streptophyta > Magnoliopsida > Malvales > Malvaceae > Gossypium > Gossypium longicalyx. Next base: position 55,009,809 of record CM046995.1, read on the forward strand.
TCGAAATCACATGTCGATGCCATGGTCTTACTCACACGTCACATATATCGAAATCACATATCGATAGCAACGTATTAAACGTGGTCTTACTTGCACACATATATCAGAATCACATATCAGTGCCATGGTCTTACTCGCACATCACATGTCGGAATCACCTATCGATGCCTTATATACATCCTTGTATCAACTTTAAATTGGTCAGAATATACATATATTCATTAACAAAATTATCATTCACTACCAAGGTCACAATATTATCATATAATCGAATATATTTATATATATATCAATGATTCACACTTTAGCATTACATACATAAACATATATTGTATGGCCAAATATAAACTTGCAATTTATATACAAATAATCAGCATTTTAACGTGTATAGCTCATGTCACCACTTTCAATACTAAAACTCATTCTTTACTTTATCATCAAACGTAAATTATTTTCATTACTCAATGTCGAACCATAATTTACTTCATATTATTACAACTATTTATTGATCACATATATATTAAAATTTAACCACATCTATTTGCTTATAAACTTACCTCGGATAATGTAAAACAGAACGGGACGACTAATCGACAACTTTCGTTTTCCCCTGATCCAAATCTAATTTCTTTGGTTCTTGATCTAAACATATTAAAATTAAGCTCATTCAAACATATTTTCATTCAATTTAGTCCAAAAACACATAAATGGGCAAATTACCATTTTACTCCTGACATTTACACTTTTTACAATTTAGTCCCTATTGCACAAAACACAAATATGCAAAATTTCAACACACTCATGTTAGACCGAATCTTACCCATGCTCATACGAGTCCATATATTTCATTTATTTCATTTATTTCACATTTTAGTCCCTCATATTATTATTTTTGCAATTTAGTCCTAATTACTCAAAATCATCAAAAACTCCAATACAAAACATGTTAATCTAAAACATACCTTTCGTATTTCATCATCAAACAACAAAAATCACAAGCTCTCAATAATGGCACAACTCAAAATATTCATCAAAATAAAAAATTCAAGCATGGGTTTTGTAGTACTCGAAGCAACGATCTCAAAAATGTAGAAATTATCAAAAATCGAGCTAAACTCATACCTTAATCAAGCTTGAAAGTGCTGAACTAGGTTTTTCTTTTTCTTTCCTCTTGTTTCAGCAAGAACAAAAAAAAACAGATAAAATGGCTTTGTTTATGATATATTTATGTTATATTAACTTATTTTATTAATTTACCATATTAACCTTAATTAAAAACATTATATTATCATATATAAATGTCCTTTGTCGGCCACCCATATTAATATTGGCCTAATTACCTCATAAAGGCTTCTTATTATAAAGACATTCAACAATTTGATCCTCATACATTAAACTATCAAGTTTTCATTTTACGCGATTAAGTCCTTTTATTTAATCGGACACTCAAACAACAAAATTAAATTATGCAAATTTCACAGATATTAATTCACACATAATAAACACAGAAAATAATTTTTAAATATTTTTTTGACTCAAATTCGTGGTCCCGAAACCACCATTCCGACTAAGGTCTAAATCGAGCTGTTACACTTACTTTGATAACCATCGTTGCCAAACAACTCGGGGTGGCATATTCGCGTATCCAAACTTAAGTCTAAATTTTAGCACGGAGATTAACTTGAAAGAAAAATAAAAACGAGAATGATGTGAAAATGGAAATGAAATGGATTATGAAAATTGGTTTTTACCCCTTTAGCTAAGTTAGACTGAGTTTGGGTATAGTTGGCATGCAATTGAATTTTTAAATTAGAGATATAGAACTCCCCAATTCCCAGAGGGTCGTCGGCGATCCCAATTCCTAGAGGGTCGTGGACTTATTCTGATAGCCATCGTTGCCAAACAACTCTAGGTGGTAAACTCATGTATCCAATCTTAAGTCTAAACTTTAGTGCAGGGACTAATTTAAAAGAAAAGCAAAAATGGAAGTAAAGTTGTAAGTATATTGAATTATTTGTCGATAAGGGTTAAAATTGTAAAAAGAGCAAGACTTGAGTTGTTTTAGTCATTGTAAGTAAAAAAAAGTGAAATAAATGAAAGACAAATGAGAATTAATAAGATATGATTAGCACTTTAGTGCGATATTATGATTGCGCACTTCGATGTGAGTATTTTGATGCGATACTATGATTGTGCACTTTAGTGCATTACTATTAATATTCTACATATCTTATGAGTTCTCTTAAGTTTACAATGAGTTATATAAGTGAAAAATGGAAAGTGAATGATTAATAAGATTTGGTATGTGATTATGATGAAAAATTTAACTAATGTTAAAAAAAATTGATAACTAATAGTAATCTTGATAATGTTCTTGAAAATTTTAAGAGTAAAAACATGATGAATGAAAATACGATCAAGTGATATTAGTGATTTTAATTAAGTGTATAACGTTTTAAGTGATGTGGCCAGTGGACGAAATTGTAAATGAGATAAAAGTAAGTTAAGTAAATAGTAAAATTTATTTTTGTGAGTAAATATATTGAAATTAGTATAATGGAGTGCCTATGTAAAATGATATTGAATTATGAATAGTTAATGGAAACAAAACATGAGAAATAAGAGAAGTAAAGAAGTGAAATTTAGCAAAAGAAAGGTAAATACTCGTATAACCTCTATTTATTTTTCAAATGATTAAATTGAAACATATTATATATTAAGTGTAGAGAATGCAAAATAAATTAAAAATAATGTTAGTAATGGACTGATGGAGAGACATAATATTTAAAAATATTATAAGAATTAAAATAAGTAAATTGGCATGTATGAGACATGATAAATGAAAGAGGAAACAATTGTGAAATGTATAGGACAAATTAGAAAGTGAGATTAATTAAATAAAATGTGAAAGTGTAGAGAAAGATGTAAATAAGTATTCATGATTTAGAAATTATTAAGTGAAAAATGATTTAATTAGTAATTAAATGAAATTAGTAAAGTGAATATAGTAAGTGATATTAAGTCATGATAGAGTAAATAAGTGACAAAGTATGATAAAGTGATATTGAAATGCATTTATAGGGGTGTTATTAAATTGTATAAGACTAAATTGGAATGATTGTAAAGTTAAGAGTAGTGAAAATTGATGCAAAGGAGGGCAAAATTGCAAGAGTATAAAAATATAGAAGTGTCAAATAGAGACACTTAAGTTTAATTCTAAGAGATATTAAAGTAGTAAATTAATAAATAATGATTTGTAAGAAAATAATGATTTAAAATGCAAATAGTGTAAATTTCTTTATATGCTTTTAATTGATAAACAATGGCGAATGAAATAAAAATATAAAGGCCCAAGTAGACAAGATATGAACACGTTGGATATCAAGTGATAGTGGCACTTCGGTGCAAATTAGTGATAGTGGATTTTCAGAGTATTCCAGTACAGTGATTCTAAACTTCGACGCATTTCAATATTAATTTCGCAAATCTTGCTTGTTCAATCAAGTCTACTGTGGATTAAATGAAAAATAGTTATTTGAATAAAAGTAAAAATGATTATTGAATCAATAAAATTTCGAGGAAGAAATTTATTTTAAGGGGGGAATGTAACATCCTCAAAACCCCTATGGTCGTAAAAAATATGAGATAAAATTTTAGCGAAATAAAGTATAAGATCAAAGAAAATGAAAGTTGCATGGCATGATGTATTAAGGAAGGGACTAAATTGTAAATATACAAAAAGTTCTATGGCACAAGTATAAATGTAACATCCCTAAAATTGATATATAATAAAAGTAGTAATAAATTGAATAATGTATAATTGATTTTTACGTAAAATGTGAAAATGATATAAAGATGATAAAAGAGAATATTGAGGAGTATTAAAATGATAATAATAATAATAATTATTATTGTCCAGAGGATCTGAGGATGGAATTTGAAATGTGATAATCGTAATCGTAATTTGTAAGTTGAAATTAAAATTTTATTAAATCTTGAAAAGGAAAATAATTTAAAACTTAAATTTTGAAAACTTAAAAATTTGGAGAAACAAGTTTTGATCTCTGAAATGGGTATTTCAAGTCGTGCCCTTCATTCTAAATCTGTTAGCCTCTTATAGAGGGCTATTGTCTCTTTACATCATTTGAATCGGGAAATTCAATCCCTTACATCATTACATAATTGAAACTTTTCAGAGAATATATTCTCTGGTTACAAAAATACAAACTACAGAGAATATTCACTATTCATGCGTCACAAAATCTAACTGTTCTTGCCAAGGAATATTTACTGTTTACGCCAGAGAATATTTCCTGTTCACTCGTCTTTTCTTCCAGGGAATATTTACTGTTTACGCAAGAGAATATTTCTTGTTCCTCTTCATTCATTTCTTTCTTTTGCATCGTTTTTTCTTGGTCTTGGTAATGGTTACTGAGGTGGTATTGTAACATCCTGATTTTGGGCCTAATAGGAATAGTGGTTTTGAGACCACAAATTCGAGGTAAAAATAATTATTTTATGAATGTGTTGAGGTCTATGATATGTTTGCATGATTGTATGAAAGTTTCGTTAAGAAATTTTATTGATAGAGTATCCAATTTGATTTTTAGGACTAATTTGCAAAAGTTGCAAAATATGTGATTCTAGAAGCTTTAAGCATGTAATAACTATGGATTATTAATTAGAGGTCCTTAAATAGCAATTTGACCAATTTTTGTTTTTATGGACAAAAATAGGCATGAATAAGTAAAAATTAAAAATTTAGTAAAAAGGGCATTTTGGTCATTTAGTAATTAAAAGAATAAAAAGGGAAAATCAAGTCAAAATTTTCTCATCTTCTCCATGCCATAGCCGAAATTCTCAAGACACCATAGCTAGGGTTTCTTTAACTTTCAAGCTTGATAATAAGTGCATCCTAGCCCGTTTTTAATGTTCTTTACATTTTTGAAGTTGTTATCAACCGATCTAGCCATTTTTACCATTTATTTGAGCTAGAGTTGATGCTTAGGGCTTGACCCATGTGTGACATGCATGTATTTTTATGTTTCATGGTAGATTATGAAAGTTTGATGTGTGATAAACATCTTTTACTAAGTGATTTTTGATAAAAACACCTAAAAAGGGCTTAATTGTAAAAATTATAAAAATGGATAGTAGAAATGTGATTTGATGAAAAATGTAGGCTGGTATAAGCATGATATAGGCTCGGCTAGGCTTGGGTATCAAAGCAAAATGAGTACATTTCATTTTACGAGCCTAAAGACTAATTTGTAAATATGTGAAAGTTTAGGGACAATACTATAATTTTTCCAAAGTATGGTTTTTGTACTGATTTGAACAATGTGATAATTAAATGAGCTAAATTTGCGATTATAGATCGAGAAAAACGGAGTCCGGACCTAGACCGGGGAAAGAACAAAGTTGTGGACTAATCGAATTAGTTAGCCACATTTTGTACCAAGGTAAGTTCGTGTGTAAATAATGCAACTTATATTATGTATTTAATATTTTGTTACTGCATGTCTTATAATCATTATGGATTCATTCGGAAAAGATTCGATACGATGAAATTCCCGGTTGAACCTTAGGAATAGTTAGGATACAAATGTCATGACATTAGGGTTATAAGTTTACATATAAGACCATATCTGGGATATGGCATCGTTATGAGATTTTGTGTAGGACCATGTCTGGGACATGGCATGGATATGAGAATCGTGTAAGACCATAGCTGGGCTATTGGCATCGATATGAGATCTCATGTAAGACCATATATGGGATATAGTATTGGTATGGTTCTATGTGTATGTAATTCCTGAGTATCCTTTAGTATTCCAAGTGGTTCAACGGGTAATTTAAAGATTATGTAAAAGATGTGAAGGGTTATGATTATGTAATGAAGTGGTATAGGTACATACGCAAAACTCATGAGAAATGATCTCGGTTTAAGATGCACTATTGGTAAGGATGCAAATGAGTAAGATATGTCTATGATCACTTGATGATTTTGTGCTAATTTACATTATGTTATGTGTATGTTATTGTATGTTTAAAGCTAATTATTATTTACATGCTAACTTACTAAGCTTAAAGCTTACCCCCTTCCTTTTCATTTCTTATAGTGTCATCAAGCTAGCTCGGGGATCGAAGACGGTCGGAGATCCACTCACACTATCAAATTATCATTTTGGGTACTTATTATTACATTATTTTGAGTTATGGCATGTATAGGGACTTGTCTTTTGTGATATGAGTCATTACTAAATTGGCCAAATGTGTTGGCTTGTAATGGTATTTGATTCATTTTGTAAATGGCCATTTGGTATTGGCTAATACTGGTTAAGTATTTATTCATATAGTGATGCCTTTCATAGATGGAGTTATTGCATGATTTGTGATGATAATTATGAAATGTTGTATGTGATAGAAAATAATATGTAATTGATGTGTGGATGTCTTGGTTGTGGCTGAATTGGTTGTATGTATATGCTTGGATTGGTGTTGTTTGATGTTGTGTAGGTTGGTGCAAGTAAGGGTGGCAAAAATGCTTGGTAAATAGCCTTATTTTTTGTCCACACAGGTAGATACACGGGCACGTGTCTAAGCCGTGTGTGACACACGGCTTGCCTATTGGGTGTGTGATCCGGCCGTGTGTCCCCTATATTTTTGAATTTTAGCTTCAAATTGGCCACACGAGTAGAGACACAGCCGTGTGTCTCAGTTGTGTGAAAGATACGGCCCAAGGCGTGTGAAGGATACGGCCCAAGGCGTGTGAAGTTTGCACCTAGTTTAGGAAAAATTATAAAAATTAAATCGCCCACACGGCCTAGCACACGGACGTTTGCCTTGGTCATGTGACCTTATTTTGTTGATGACATCATAAACAGAGAGTTACACGGGTTAGGGACATGGGCGTGTCCCAAGCCACACGGGCGTGTGACCCTTGTTTTTTATGAAAATTTTTCTAAGTGTTTGAGGAGTTTTCAAAGTTCTCGGTTTAATCCCGAACCGCTCCCAATGTATGTTTTGGACCTTGTAGGGTCATTTAAGGGACGATACGAATGTTTTTGAAAATTTTAATTTGGATAGAAACTTATGTCTCGGTTCTGCATGATTGCTTATGTATAAGTCTGGTAATGCCTCGTACCCTATTCTAGTGTCGAATACGGGTAAGGGGTGTTACAGGTATCGTCTGCAAGATCCACCTTTTTGATTGAAGACACTGAAGATTTCTCATCTTCGGATTCAAAATCCATTGAGTTGAGCATTTCAGCCATGAGTTTTTTTGTATTCCTTCTTGGTCTTGGCTTGAGCTAACATTGCACTAGCTGTTGATTTTGCTTGAAGGAATTTTGTTGTGGTTTGATCCAGGGCTATGGACTTACATAATCTTGGATTCTTGTTGAAAAAATTATCCCAATATTTGAATCATTCATTATTCTTTGAAATTCGGATGGAGCATTTTTTAATCCAAAAGGCATTACATTCCATTCATATTGTTCCAATGGTACAGTAAATGCCATTTTATATATTTCTTCTTCTTTTATTTGGATTTGTCAAAATCCAAATTTCATGTCAAATTTTGAGGAAATATTTGCATTACAAAGTTTTTATAACAAATCTTTCTTATTTGGTATTAGGTACCTAATCCATTTTAAGGCTTGATTGAGAGGTTTGTAATTAATTACTAATCTTGGCATTCCGCTTTCGAGTTCTGCATTTTTTATTACATAAAATGTTGAATAACTTCAAAGAGAACTATTTTTCCTAATTAAATTTTTATTAAGAAGATCTTGTATTTCTTTTTTACAAAATTCTTCCATTTATTTGTTCATTTGTATTGGTCTTTCATTTGTGGGTGTTTGTCTTTCATCAAAATTATTTTCATATGGTAATGTTACTTCATGTTTTTTCCTATTCCAAAAAGCATTAGGAATGTCAGAATAAATTGTTGATTCTATTTCTTCTTTGATTTGATTTATCCTTTTTTGTACTTCTTTTTTTTCTAATTGTTCAATCAATTTTTTAGAACATATTTTTTTCTTTAAGAAAAGAGATTTGTTTCTGTTTATAATTAATCAATTTATTGATTTGCCCATTATGGATGGATAAAGATTTTAGTAAGTTGAGATTTCTTATTTTTTATTTTTCTACAAAAGGAAATTCTACTTTAGTGTTTAAAACTTTGGTGGAGATAGAATTATTTGTTACTTTATATGGTTTGAGTAAGGATATAAATGGGGTTCCTAATATGACGTCTTGGGTAATATCTTTTACAATTAAAAAATATGTTTGATATTTTATACCTTTGTTGCATATTTTTGCATTGGGAATTTTGTAAGTAATTTTTAGTTTTTTACCATTTGCAGCTTTAAGAGATTCTGATGTTTTGTCATAATATTTTGTTGGAATTATCCATTTTCTAATACAGTTTTGGTCTGCTCCTGTATAAAAAAGGGCTATTGTTTCTAATTGAAATTCATTATTTATGACAATATTTATTTTTTATTAAATATCATTGGATAGATACTTTAGTTAGAACAATCATATATTCCTGTGTATTTTCTTCAAGTTCAGGTTCAGTTTCTGACGAATTATTTTTTAGGATTTCATGTTTTAAGGTTTGCATTTGTTTTTTCATTTCTTGTTGTTCCATTTTAAACTGAGAAAGTTCTAATTTAATTTGTTCTATTTCTAACTGTAATTCAAAATTTATAATTTGTCTAGGTTTTGTATTTTCATATTTATTAAATATTATATCTTGTACATTATACATTTGTGATTGACTAGAATTAATTTTTCTTTTCTTTTTCTAGTTTATCTTTTAATGAGGATTTTAATTTCAAAAGGTGTTCTTTTTTAATTTCTGGGTCTTGAATTTTATCAATAACTTCAATCATAAATTCTTGGTCTTTTGTTAACATATTAATTGAGGGTTCATTTTCATCATCAGAAGATTGGGATGTTGTATGTAAATCGTCTATTTGTAATTCATCTGTTTCGGTAGATTTATCGTTTTCAAAAGAAGTTGTTTCTAAGAGAATCTCATTTAATTTTTGTTCTATTTCTTCATCTAGATTTAAATTATTAATTTTTCTTTTAATTTTGCAATATTTTGATATGTGTCCTGGTTTTCCACATCTATAACATTTTATTGTTTTATCTATTTTGTTTTTTGTTTTTTGTTGTTTCTTTTCTTTTCTGTATTTTCTATATTTGGATTTTTTTTATAATATTCTGAAATATTCTTTCACCTATTTTTTGGTTTTACAGGGCAACATGTTTTTGAAGAAGAAGGTTCATTCCTAATGTCAAATTAATGGTAGAAAGATCCTAATTCCTTTCTACATTAATATCTTTCTTTCTTAAGTTGTTTTTGTAATTTTAAATCTTGACAAAATTTTAATTCTTCTTTTTGGGTGAAACTAATTAGTTCACCATATGTAATTTTTTTTATATGGAATAATACCTCTGTAATTTTCTCTTTTTTGATTTCTAACTTTTTCTCCTAGTAAAGTAGGAAGTCCTACTAGAAACCTTTCTTTCCAAAATGGTTGTTGGTTATTAGATCTTTGCATAACTCTAGTCATAAAGACATCTTTATACCATTTAAAATTGGTTAATTTTTTGCAGTTTAAATTTGATAATAATTTTGAATTTCTATCTTTAAAATGAGAAGGATCTCCTATAAAGTGTTTAGAGATTGAGAAAATTAAAGTTGCTACTGTATCTTGGATTTCTCTTTCTTGTTCATCCAAAATAATTCTTCCTTGATCATTTTTTTTATTGCTTTTAATATTTCTTGTTGGGTTTTAGTGAGTGCATGGTCCCATCATCTTTTTAATTGACCAGTAAATCCAGCAACTAAAAGATTAGCTATAGCATGATCACTGATTAATCCATTTTGATTTTTGGTTTTATAAACATTTGAAACCATTTTCATTTGTTGTAATAAACTAAGAATATTGTATTCATACATTCCTTCCATATTCCATTCATAAATTGTATCAGCATTATATTTATTCTGGAAAACGGGTTTTTCTTCTATATTAAGATTAGGTGTAGCAGTTTTTGGATAATATAAACTTTTTGGTTCTTTCCAAATCATCTTGCTAATCTGTTATTCATCTGACTGGTCAGAGTCAGATTGGGAGGATTGGCGTAATATATTTACTGAATGTTGGGCTTGCATTGGGGTATCAGGTGCAATTAATTCAGACTTGTAACTGTCCAAAGCATCAAGTCTGTTTTGGATTTCTGTTAAGAAATCATTTTGGGATTTTTGCAAGGTTTTGGAATCTCATAAGGTGTAAATATTGATTCTTTAGAACTTTTTCTGTTACCTCTTTTACTGGTTCTTTCCTAATCGGTTGACTTTCTACCAATTCTCAATATAATCTAATTGTTTTCCTATTTGTGTGAAGACTGATATTTGTATAGTTGTTTTGTTCTACTATCATTTTAATATCTTTTGATGAGATTTGTTCTCCAGCATCAGGAGCTCCCATTCTTAAAGGATTTGCTTTTATTCTAGTATTTTTGTGAAGATATTGAACCTCTATTAAAGGGGGATGTTGAGATTCAACTTCTCCTTTATTAGTCTACCATCTAGTATTATGTTTTATTGTATTAATAGATTCTGAATAATATTCTTCAAACCATTCAGAGAATTTTATATGAATTTTATTGGTATTCATAAATTCATAATATACTTGAAAATGCTTTCTTTTTTATCATTATAATTTTTAAAGTAATCTTTACTTTTTTGCTTATTTTTGTTGGAATAGAAGTGTTTTCTACACCATTCCTTATTTATCTCAAAATTTTTTTCTAAAAAAAATATTTTTGAATTTTCTCCTTGTCTTGCATTATTAGTCATTGATGAATATGCTGGTAAGACATTAGGTGAATTTTGGGGACTCTCTTCCTGTCTGGCATAGATAGGTCGAGCTATATTTGAGGAATTATCTATTCCTTGTAAATTGGTTCTAAATGTTGTTGGGATAGAGGAGACAAAGGCTCTAGCTGTCCTAAAATCTGTCATTTTTGTTTTTGGATTTGACTCTTCATCTAAATTTAACCTCCTAAAAGTTGTACTAGTACTTTCTATTTCGAAGGAATGTCTTGGAGGCATTCTTCATGGCCTGTTCAATATTAATTCAACTGTGTCATCTTGGTGTTGAGAAATTTCAATTAATGAAGTGTTTCTTATTGGAGTTGGTGCCACAAGGTCTGTAGCACCCTCAAGTATCCACCTATCAAGAAGGTTTATTTCATGGCATTGTATTGTTCTTGGGATTGTGGTATGAGATCTTGAAGTATTTGTTTCCATTAAGAGGGTTTCTCCTTTTGGCTTAGAAGTAAAGCATTGGTATTAACTATAGAATACATAGCTTTGAAGTGGAGTCTATAGACTAAAGTTAGTACTTCCGAACCAGGAAGCATTTTGTAGTTATGGGTATGTATTTGGAGGGTCAAAGATAGTAAAATATTTTTGTCAATTAAAGAAACCATAAATTTTGGATAACAATTAAAATGTCTTGGGTCAGTACATAGGCTTGTTTCTATAGTTCCTAATAATGAGTCATTAAACATGATGTGTCTTTGGTCTCTTAACACAATTAAATTTGAGGTATTTTTAGTGGCTTCAACGCTAAGAGGGACACCAACTTAGACTAGTAAAAAATGGACATATTTGTATTTTTGTTCTTTGAGTTTAATAATGACGACTTTATGTAATAATTGAATTGTTTCATATTCTTTTTGAATAGGTAAACTCCTTTCTTTTGTTTTTATAACGCAACTAAAAAGCAATTAAATTTTGAAAAGTTGTTTTCTTGTAAAATTGGTTTGTTGGAACTCTTGGAAGAGTCCAATTACCAAATCATTGGGGAATATTTTCATAATGTTTTTCTTGTTCATTAACAGTGTTGTTTGAGGTTTGGTCAGACTCCTAGGATTGATTGGAAACAAAGCTTGCAGAAGAATTGGTTCTTCTAAGGAAGGGAAACATTCTTTGTTTTCTTATTTCCTACAAGAGACTTCTACTATCAGGATTTCTGGATTATTATAGTTGCCTACAGGGATACTTTGTCCTTGACACGCCTAACCCATGGCTAACTGGATTATGTATCAATACTCAACAAAATAATAATGCATTAATGAAGACAGTTAAACCAGAACTCAGAAATATAGAAAACAAATTAAATATTTTCAAAACTTAGAAATACCTACTCTTTCTTGGCTTTGATACTAGATTGTCCTGGGGATCTATTAATACAATAAAACATAATACTAGATGGCAGACTAATAAATTATTTAAAATGGGTGACATTTTTTTGGCTCAAGTGTAAATATTCAAAATTTAAGGGTTTTAGTATATTTATTTAATATTCAAAATTATTATTAAGAAGTAGGTTTTAGTATATTGATTTAAAGTAAAGGTTAAATCGTAAATATGTGAAATTTTTTTAACTCAACTGTAAATATTCAAAATTTAAGGGATCGAAGTGTAAAAATGAGAAATTTGAAGGACCAAAAGTGAAAATAATTCAATTTACTAAGGTATGGAATTGGCATGCAGGGACCTAATTGAATAGGAGAAGAATTGTGAGGGACAAAATTGTAATTTTATCAAATTAAGTAATGATTCAAGGATGGAATTTTGAAAGATCATGAAGGGAAAAATGATCAATTAGCAAGAGGGAGAATTTTAGAATTTAATGATGATGTTGATAAGATTTTGGTGATTTTTTAATTAATTAATTAGTTAAATATTATTTTATTAATATTCTACTTAGATATTTATTATTATTTTATCTCGAAGATGGTAGTATAAAAAGAAAGGAAGGATGAAGGAAATCATCCTTCCAACGTAAGTGAAAGACTGAGAAAGGAATTTTTCTTTTCTTTATAATTTAGTCCTTTTCCATTAAAACCTACCTTTTTACCCAAAATTTTTGAAAATTTCCTTATATATTAAAGGGAGAAGATGAAGTAGAGATTCTAGAGAATATGTTCACCAATTTAGAAGTAAAAAAATAGTAGATGAAAGTGAAGAAAATGAGAAGAAAAAGGAAGGAAAGTGGTGAAGATGAGAAATGCATGGAAATGAAGAAGAAATGAAGAAATTCTTGACAAATGAGGTAAGTTTCATACTAAACCTACTTGTATTTCAATAGGTTGAGTTAAAAGATGTTTTCAGTGAGATGTATGAAACATATATTTAATCTAAATACTAGAAATAGAAAGTATTTGATGAAGAATAGAGACTTAAAACACTAAATTGGTAAGAGGGAATGTGATTTGTATGGTGAAAAGTACTAAGATTAAGAAATGAATATGTAATCTACACATAGACATAAGTGACTAAATTGTATAGTAATCAAAAGTATGGCAATTATGTGTGATTGAACAAAAAATAGTGCAAAGAACCATGGAAAAGAAAATATTTTCATTAAAACAGTTTGAACAACAGTAGTGACTTAACTTTGAAAATTCACCAAAAATTATATAAACTTAGTTAGAGATTGAAGTAAATATGGAATTAAAGCTTATTGAGTTTAGTTTCATATGGAAGAAACACTGAAAGAAACGAAATTTTATAGTTTGAGATATATTAATTTTCATGAAACAAGGTTGGAGTGGATTTGGGTCCTCCTATTCTAACTTTGGAAAATCATCAAAAATTGTAAAAAAATGATTAAGGTTTTAAATTTATATGCTTAAATTCTTAATGAGTCTATTTTTAAGAGAAACAAATGGAAACAACATCCAAACCCTGTACTAAGAGATAATTATCTTTTAGTAAAGAAAGGTCAAAGCTGTCAAGTAGCAGAATAGGAACAAATTTGAAGAATTTACTGTACTTATTGGCTAAATTATAAATTCTGAAATTTTTATGGTAAAAATATATTTTAGTCTAGTTTCGAAAACATCAAGCAATTCTTAATTTCGAATTTTGTAGCTCAAGATATAAATAATTTAGTGACTATGACTCAAGTGGATAGCTTTGATAGGAACACATAATTAAATAGTGGAATTATAGACAATGTTACATATAAGCATGTTGTATACTAAAAGCTAAAAATTCTAATAAATATATACGTAAAGGATGTGGAATGGAGAGGAGGAGGAGGAAAAATATATGAATATATATAGTAGATGAATTTGAAATGTTGCGAAATGGTTGTAAGTGATGGAATGATTAATACATGTGAGTATGTTTAAATGAATTGATAAAATAATAAGTGAATAATTGTTAATTGATGTGATATTGAATTCTTTTTTAAAATTTTATGAAGAATTAAATTGATTGGGACAATTTAGAAATAAATATGAAATATACATAAAGTGGGTAAACTACTTTTGAAAGTGCAAATCCTCCAATGGTCTTATTTGTAAAACTTTAATATTTGTGTTAATTTTATAAACTTTGTTATCTTTGATTGAATATAATGTTTTTATGAGGACTTGAGATTAGAAATAGATGTAAGTGGATGATATGTAAAATGAAGAGGTGGTTATGGCATCTGAATACGGTTCAGGTAATGATATAATAAATAAATAAAAATAAAGCGTGGAACTTGTAGGAAAATAAAGACGACGTCACGATAACAAGTTTGCCATGCCACGACGTGGAAATCCCAATGTCACGACGACAATTCAAAAAATATTTTTATGAACATTACAATTTGGCCTTTAATCAATTGTGATTATTTTAATGAGCTCTTTTAACTCATAATTAGTTCTATCATAAATTCAATCATTACTAAAATAAGTTAATGATCTACATTAATTAAATAATATGATAAATTGATCTAAAATTTTCAGTAGTTGCTTCGACAACGACTGTGACATCTTGATGCCTTGACTCATCGATCAAGTCGAGTATGGAGTGTTACAATTTGACACTTTTATTTGGGTGTGTCTTTATTTTACAACTTTAAAACTAACATACATGCATGAAACCTTATGAGATTTCAAGTATTTTAAATGATCGAGTTTATTTAAATTATTTACAATTTTACTTGGTTTTAAACAAAATTATAACTTTTCTTTTCCAAAACCATTTTAAGAAACAATTAAATTGTAAATTCCTTATTTTAAATAACTTAAAATGACATTACTATAAAATACCGCTTTTTCAAACAATCATGTTCTAATAAGTATTTTTCAAAAACAAAATCACTCAGTATTAAGATTTTAAAATTTTCATAAAAACAACTAGAACCTAATTGTCTTTTAACTAGTAAATGATTTTCGAACATTATTAATGTAACTTTTGAGATTTGGCCATAGCATCTAGACCGGGTTCGGGGTGTTACATAATTGTTTTAAATCTTTCCCAAGCTTGCCCTAATGTTACGGTAATATGTTGTTTAAATTGAAATAATTTCTCATAAGTGTTGATTACTTGGGTCATAGGCAAGACTCGACAAAGGAATAACTGCACAAAATATGTCGATGTAGTGATGGTATCGGGTGGGAGTGCATCCAACCAGGCCTTCACTTTTCCATCCAGTGCGAATGGAATTAGTAATAATTTAATAGCTTCTGTCAAGACACCACCATACGTGACGGTGCTGCATGTGTTTGAAATGTCTAAGAAAGGCTATAGTATCCTTGTTTTTATAATCATTAAACCTAACATTATGATAAATACATGTTAATAATAAAGGATTTAATTTAAAATGAGGATTATGAATAATGGGACGAGTAACACTAGATCATAACCAGTCCACATAAAAAAAAAATTCTAATGCTTGCATCATGTTATTAAAGGTTACTAATAGATTGCAAAAAGCAAGTGTTATGTCCTTATAACCTAAAATTAGAAGAAAATAAAGAAATTTTAATGAAGTTGAAATATAGAAATCGTATCTATAACTTATTAATTTCCTAATTATTCTATTAAGTGTAAAAAATTAAAATTAATCTATTGATGTTGCTTCCTTGGCAACTCGCCAACAACTTGACTGCCTCCAGATGTACCAACGCCCAGAGTAGGAATCCTATACAAAAGATATGAAATAAGCGGTATCTACAAGAATATGGGTTAGGTTGTAATATAGTTACAACAAAGTAAGTGAGTACTCCGAAGATCGTACCCAAGGGAGGCGAATACTAAATTAATTCTAACCTATTCAGAAATAGATCTAATTAGTAATTTTAATAAACCATATTATGATAAAATATTAATAAAAAGTTTTTGGGGTTTTATAAATAAAAGAATAAAATAACATAAATGAAAAGAACTTCAAAAAACTAATTTATAATCTCTATCAAATCTAGCTGTTGGTGATTAGCTCGTTTTGGTGGTCATAACTAATTCCTATTTTTGGGTTTCTATTTAATCACCTAGTCATTAACCTAGTAGGATCTCTCGATCTTCCATTAAACTAATGAGTTGGTAAGAACTACTTATCTCTCTACTTCACAGTCTAGACCAATTCGAGGCTAAGGTGTTCACGGATAGGCCATTCCATTTTTGGGTTAATTCCCACTTAAATGACTTCTTAGGGTCATCAAGCTTAGGGTTTAGGTTCTTCCTCTCTGAAACAGTTGATCAGCTAAAAAAACCTTACATAGTTGTAACAGCCCGATTTTGGGGCTAGTCAAAACAGTAATTTCAGAACCACTAATCTAAGGCCGGAGAAATTATTTTTAATATTATTTTATGTGTTAAAGCATGATTATATGAGTGTATAAAAATTTTGGTGAACTAATTTTAACGATTGCTTACTTAATTTCGAAAAAGGACTAAATCGCATAAAGTACAAAAGATTTATTTTACTAGCTGAGAGTGTTTAAATGGCTATGAAACATTAAATTAGAGGTCCTTAGTGAATAAATAGACCACAAATTTATTAGTGGCTGGACGTAGAGCCTTAATTCATGGAATGGTCAAATGTTAGGTGACTTAATTGATAATAAAATATTAACCTAAAAGGCTAGCTATCATCCCTTTTTCATTTTCCTTTCTTCTCCACCGAAAATTTCAGCAAAGAGGGGGTTTTGAGAGCTCAAAATTTTAGCAACTTCTATCCCTTGCAAGTAAGTGATTTTGATGGCCCAAAAATTGGGCCTAGAAATATTGGGTTTGGAGTCCGAGTTCGGGTAAAAGATGGCCCGAGATAGAATTATTGATGTTTTAACTTTTTACGGGAAATTATTATCAATATTGTTATTAATTATTTAGTGTAGGATCTAAGTGAATTACGATGGATTTATAGTGTGGGAAAAGGCTTGGGTTTGATTCAAGACTCTAGCAAAAAATAAAAATAAAAAATTTAAATTTTATGCTACCTTGGGGAATCTGGGCAGTAGGCCTTATTAATAATTTAGGCTGAGTCTTAGCACAAACAAGCACCTGGCCCAGTGGCTAAGCATGCTAGGAGGGCATGGGAGGTGCCTAGGTTTAAGGCACGACGCGTGCAAATGGTTGTTTTTTTTTGTAGTATTCAGGTTGCGGTTAAAATAGGGGTTAAGAGGAGTTGCGAGCATAATCCAGCACAAGGAGTGCCCGTGGCGCAGTGGTAGCAGCGTGCTGGGCACGCGGAGAGGGCGCAGGTTCGAGTCTTTGTGCGGGCAAATTCTATTTTATTTTTTTTAAAGCAGGCCAAAACTGAAACAGGTAAGGGTTATAAATTATTTTGGCAGTATTATATCGAAAACAAGGTTGGGTGTGCCTGGAGGACCTAGGTTCGAGCTGCTGTGCGCGCGAAGGACTCTCTTTTTGCTGCACGCGTGGGGAGAGTAATTCAGTTGGACCGAAACTCTTCCAAGTAGCAAATTAAGTCGGCGAAGCGATGGGAAAATGGTGGCTGCTAATCGGTAGGAAGAATTTGGATAGAATTCAAATTAGGTGGTGGCTAAAATTAAGGAGTAAAACATGGAATTTAAACTTGGGAAGGATTTTATGCCGAAATAGGACTCATGGTAGTACCAGTTCGGCTATAGGCAATTAAATGCCGAGAAAGCTCTTAAAATTTTGGCTTGTGTGGGTTGTTTTTCTTCCTTGTTTAGTTTTGGGTATTTTTAAATGTTAGTCGATTTAGGTTGGGGCCATTCACATCTATTATTATTATTTTTGCGATCGACCTTCATTCTTTTTGTTCATCTTTTCTTCACCAAGCTTAATCTTGTACTCTTACTCATAAGTCCTTTCTCTTTGATTCTCTTCTCATTATTGCCGAATATAGAGACTTTTCTCCGTGCCAAAAAGCCGAACCTCACAACTCTCTTATCCTTCTACCGATATCTCCCCTCTACTTCAAAACTTCTATTCTCTATCTCGTTCCTTCAAAAGCCGAATCACCTAGATCTATTCTCTATTCGTATTCTGGGTTAGATCTACAACAAATCAGGAAGAGGAAGGTACTTGGTAACACTCTTGACAAGTACATCGTTGGTGGTAAGTACTCGGAATCTTATTTCCATTCTTTATTTTGGGATTTAAAGAAAAGCCGAAAACCCCTATATGCAAAGGGTGCCTGTCGACTAAACTAAAAGGGTTTAGTGGTGTTATTTGATTTGTTTTGCTCTAGTGTGGATTAAAGGCTACTGATCGAGGGCTTGGATAATTGGAACGACTAGATTTAGATCCAGTCCATATTCCGGAAAAGGTAAGAACTTTAGTGCCTAAGGTGTTAATGGTCAATTATTGGTAAGGGGATTTGTATATAAGTTGTTATGAATTCATAGTTTAACGTGTTAGTAACTGATTGTAGGAAACTGGGGTGGGGAACTCGTCAGCGTTTCACCGTAAAACAGGTGTGTAAACGACACCCACTAGTAGACTAGATCGGCAAAAGCCGAAAAGTTGAAATGCCGAAAAGTCAGCATTTCGAGAACTTGCAAGCGTGCAAGCGCTCGTGGGATTGTTTGTATTGATAACTTTGGTAACTTCAACGGTAAGATTGCAAAGTGGGCAATTTCATGCACCTCGGTGAATTTGGAATTCGATGGGCCGAAATTGGGTAATGGGCTAACGGGCCCATTTCGGTAAAAACATCCGGTAAGGATTTTGAAGACACGTTAATAATTGTAATAAGCATGAAACCCTAAAAAGACTGATAAAATTACTAAAATACCTCTGTAAGGTAGAATCACCGTAATACCCCTAAAGGGGTAAGTTTACGATTACGCCCCTCGAGGGTAAATAATTGTTCTTACGCTATAATCTGACTGCCTTTCTGAAGCATGCCTTGTTAATTATATATATTCTATATACATGTCATACTGCATCGGGTTGGGTTTTGTTATGGAGGAAGAACCCGTTCTGAGGGCTGTGCCACATATTCTGATATAAGCAGCTTTGCTGCGGATTATAGTTAGTGCCGCAATCGGTGCTAACACTGTAAGTGTAGGGATGGTGTGGGTGATTTAATCCCCACAAAAAGTGTAGGGATGGACGGAGGCAAGTGCAGGGTTGGATGGGGGTTATCATGCATTAATCATATGAGACTATTTTGTTATGGGCCAACTGTATTGAAATAGGCCCAACTGTGTTAATATGGGCAAGGCCCAATATATCTCGACTTGTAATAGGGCTACGGCCCAGATTGATACTGATATGGGCTAGGCCCAGTATACTCTAATACTGTAAGGGGTTATGGCCCAGATTAATATTGATATGAGCTAAGGCCCTGTTAACTCTGATTTTTAAATAGGGCTTAGGCCCAGTAAAGCTTGAACTGATTTGGGCTCTGGTTGGGATACTTTACACACTGAGTTTTCCAAACTCACCCCTTAATTTCATCCATGCAGGAAATCCCCAACCATAGTGGACTTGGAGCCGTGAGGGATTCGGAGTGGCCACATGTTCTGCAAATTCGCTTTTCTTCATGTGTTTTGATCAGCACTTCCTTACTTTAATTGTTTTGGGTTTTTAAGTTGTAACAAGGCCGCTTTATTTATTTGCAATTGTTCTTAGTATGTTTTGTTAGCTTGGATGTGATATTGTTTTGATTGTTTGAAATTGAATAGCTCTAGGGTGCGTTTTAAAAAGGTTACTTGATTTCAAAATATCGTGCTAACAAAGCAAAGCTTCCGCAACGAAAACATTTTCAAAATTAACAACCTTTTCAAATGGTTTTAAACGAATTGGTTTTCCCTGAACAATCACTCAGTTAAAGTGTGGCAATGGTTGTGTGCATGTCTAGGATTGGATCCGTGGAGAGCTGGGTACTTAAGTAGTCTAATTAACTCACCTCCTCTTTTCTGGCATCCTACCTGGTGCACAGCTTCCATTCACTTTAATCTATAACGAGGATATTCTTTAACCACTAAGAAAGACTTTAGATAAAATGTGACTTTTCTAGTAACGCTACAATGTGACACATCGAGTTCGGTCATAACGTCTGGGCCAGGTTTGGGGTGTTACATTCACTTAGCCGATTTCTTCTTCTACTCTTCTTCTTTAATCCTTGCCAAATAAACTTTATTCACCATACTAAGTTTGAAAGCCAAGAAGTCGATTCCCCCAAGGGCCAAATACTCTTTGATCGAATCTAGTGTAAGTGTTGCTCTTCCAATCAGTTTTCTTTGCTAAGTATCAATTATTGTCCCTCACACTTTGTAATCAACTATGGTAGGGAATTAGTATCGGATCTCAGATCTTAGCTCTCTGCCAAAATTATGCCTTAGGTATTTGCGGTTTTGGTATGTATTCCTCTCCCATTGGCTAAGGTGGCCGAATGTTCATAGTTAAGGTAAGGGGACTTGTGTTGGATACGAGTCATCTATTATTCTAGTTTTAATAATTAAGATTGATGCAGATCTAGGAGTTGATCGTGGTTAGTGATTTAAGAAGGGGCTATTATACTGATCGCACAAGGTAAGATTAAGGTGAGGTTTTGGTTTTAGTAAAAATATGTATTAAGCATGCGATTAATGGAAGGATGATATCATTTGTAGGTTGGTGACTAAAGGAATCGCAGCACGCTTACTTACCAGGTGTGCACATACACTGAACACATACTATTAATCGGCAAAAGTCGAAATGCTAAAAAGTCGAAAAGCCGAAATGCTGAAAAGCTGAAAGTTTGGCTACGGTAGTCTTGCGAGTGCATGAAGACTCGTAAGGGGAGGCCAATAGGTTGCCTGAGGCCCACGGGCGATTCCGTGGACTTGGGTTGTGATTTGACCATATGGGCAGGAATGGGCTAAATGGGCCCAATGGGCTGTTGGGCCCAAAATAGGCAAAAACTGAATATTGATGCTATGTGATAGGAACTTGTATGTGAGCATGAATATGAATGTGACTGGGTCTAACGGGCCATATAAATGTGATTTGGGCCTAATGGGCCATATAAAGGTGATTTGGGCCTAATGGGCCATATGAATATGATTGGGCTTAATGGGCCAGATACAGGTATGTGAATTTGATTGGGCTCTGTAAGGGGTTTTGGGCCTAGTATATGATAACTACATAAAACTTAATTAATATATTGCGACCGTGGATGTAATATCCCAAATTAGGGCCTAATCGAAATAGTGGTTTCGTGACCACAAATCCGAGATAGAAATAATTATTTTATAATTATTTTGAGGTTTATGATATGATTGCATAATTGTGTGAAGATTTCGTGAAGAAATTTTTTTCATAACGAGTTTAATTTAAAGATAGGGACTAAATCGAATAAGTTACAAAACTTGCATTCTAGAAGTTTTTAGTATGAAATTGCTTTGAAATATTAATTAGGAGGTCTTAAATAGCAATTTGACCAATTTTAAGTTCATGGGCAAAATTAGGACATGGAAGGAATTTTTGAAAGTTTAGTAAGGAGGGGCATTTTGGTCATTTGGATATTAAATGAAATAAAATGGGAAAAATAACACAAAATGGTCATCTTCCTCATTTAGTTGCTGCCGAATTTTGCTCTCACCATAGCTAGGGTTTCTTCAACTTTCAAGCTTCGTAGTAAGAGATTCTAAGCTCCGTTTTTAATGAATTTTACGTTTTTGAGATCCCGGTAACTTGATAAAGCTTATGCTAGCAATAACTTAACCTAGGGTTTATATTTGGAAAAATACCCATAGGTGAAATTTGTGTATTTTGATTTTTTATGATAGAATATGAGGTTTTAAATTATGTTAGACAACTTGTACTACTCGATTTTAAGTAAAAATGAGTAAAATGGCTTAATCGGTAAAAATACCTAATAGTCACAAGTACATGTTAGAGTGATAATTTGATGTTGCCATAGAAGAGAAAAGTGATCAGCATGTTATAAAATATAAGAATAAGGAATAAAGTTTAATCCCGAGCCTAGGGGCAAAAGTGTAAATATGCAAAAGTTTAGGGGTAAAATTGTAATTTTGCCAAAATTTGAATTAAGGATTAATTTGATAATGTGAATATTAAATAAGCTAAATTTGTTATTTTAGATCAAGAAAGACGTGGAATCGACCCCAATCGAGGAAAAGAAAAGATTGTGGACTAAATTGCAAAATCTTTGTATTTTGGTACCAAGGTAAGTTCATGTGTAAATAATGTAGCAGAATTGTTATTTTTAAGTTATTGATGTTAATTATATGATATGCTGATTTTTATCATGAAATATATGCTTTGTGGTTAATTTCGAACAAAATGTAAATTATGTGAGCTACTTGTTAAATACAAATTGTTACCGAGTATTGGTTTCGGCATTCTACGGAAGACAGCAAGGATTTGTGTTCGAGGAAAATCCCGCTTGAACCTTAGGAATGGATTAGGATTCAAGTGACATGTCACTGGGATATTTGGGCATCCGAACTCGTTGAGTTGAGTCCGAGTTCGTGAGATGTAACTAGGCATCCGAGCTCGTTGAGTTGAGTCTGAGTTCACTTATGGATGCGAACGCCCGAGCTTGTTGAGTTGAGTCCGAGTTCACTTAGGGGCGGGTTACATGATTGCTTGATTGCATATGTGGCACTTTTGTGCAAATTATCCATGTATCCGAATTATATTCCAATGTGTTCAACGGGTAAAGTTCTACTCAAATGGAGGAATACTCGAGATGAAAGGAGACGTATTGGTAAGTGTTGTGAATTGGATACTTTGGACAGGTATGTACTTAACCCTCGGGTTGAGTATTGATACAACAACGATAAGGTAATAAGATGATGAAAAATGATTAGAAATGTGATATATGTTTTGGTGATACCATGCTAATGTTGTTTGGTATGATTGCTTTTTTATGTTACTTATTGTTTGCATATGAACTTACTAAGCATTTATGCTTTCTCCCTCCTTCTTACTCATTATAGTTTTGGACAAGCCAGCTCAGGAGTCGGGATAGGTCGAAGGCTCGGTCACACTATCTGGAAGACTTTTTGGTAGATGGCTTGTAAAATTTATGTATGGCATGTATAGCAATATACCTATTTTGTGTAAATGATCTTATGACATGGTGATGGAATGGTTGAGGAAATGCTTGATAATGATAAGTTATGGAAATGGTTAGTTTAGATTATGTTTGATGTTATGGAAAGTTATTAGGATACCTAGTTCATGAAAACTCATAAAAGGGATGAAATTTGCCATAAACAGAACATTGCAGCAACACTAATGTGAGTTTGAAAATTTACTAAAAATCATATAAATTGAATTAGGTGATGGATTAAGTATGAAATTGAAGCTTAATATGTCTAGTTTCACATAAAACAAACTAAACAGGTAAAATAATTATATGTTAGAAGATATTTGAATTTTAGTGAAACAGGGTTAGAGCAATTTCTGGATCCCCTATTCCAACTTTAGAAATTCACCATACATTGTATAGATATAATTAGGTGGCATATTTTATATTATCAGAATCCTTATTGAGTCTAGTTTTGGGAGAAATAAACTTCATAGTCATATGAATTTTTTACAGAGAGAAATATGGTTCGAAGTAAATAGAGTTCAGTCCAGTTAAGTCCTGAAACAGGGGTAACTTTAACTAATAAAATGTATTAATTGGATCAACCAAAAATTCTGGAAAAAAATTAATAAGTAGGTATATGAGTCTATATTTAGGGAAAATTTACAGATCTTGATTTCGAGTTTTTTAACTCGAGATATGATTTTTCTTGTGACTGTGGCGCAAGTAGCTAGAAAGCTGTGAATGTAGAAACAAATAATCCAAAGTTCTAAAAATGTTAAATTAAGTTTAGTAACACCTCATACTCGACTCCAGCGACGGTCTTGGGCGTGGGGACGTTACATTTGGTGGTATCAGAGTAGGTTTAGTCAGTTTTCGGACTACGTGTTGTATGTACGGATTTTGCTATACATGCCATATGTATAAAATTGTGATAGTGTGACGACTTCTGACCTTTTTAAATGATTTTTTTTATAGTAAATGAAACCCGATCCAGCTGTGGCAGATGAAGTAGAGAGTAATGCACCAGCTCCGGCTGAAGGAGCAACGCCGACTGAAAATCCACCTCCTACTGTTGATCAGGGAGGAGGAGAAAGGGATCGGGAAGCCTTTCTCCAAATGATGAGTGCATGGTACACTGAGTTCGTTCATACGAACCCAAAGGTACGACCTCCCCCACCTCCTCCAATTCCTCAACCTATACCCCCGATGCCTCAGGGTGTGGATATGGTAAAATTTCACAAAACTCCAGTAGATAGAATTCGTAAATAAGGGGCCGAAGAATTTAAGGCAAATATTGATGATGATGCCGAGAAAGCAGAGTTCTGGCTTGAAAATTCTATCCGGGTATTTGATGAATTATCTTGTACACCTGAAGAATGTTTGAAATGCGCTATATCTTTGTTGAGGGATTCAGCCTATAATTGGTGGAAGACTTTGATTTGGTGGTACCGAAAGAGAGAGTAACACGGGAATTCTTTCAAGAAGAGTTTCAGAAGAAATATATTAGTGAAAGATTTATTGATCAGAAGCGTAAAGAATTTCTTGAGTTGAAGCAAGGTAATATGACAGTTACCGAATATGAAATAGAGTATGTTCCTACAGAGGCCAAGATGTGCCGACGATTTGAAGACGGGCTCAACGAAGACATCAAGGTATTTGTTGGAATTCTTGAATTAAAAGAAATGGTAGTACTGGTGGATCGAGCTTGCAAGGCTGAAGAACTACTTAAAGAGAAGAAAAAGGTAGAAGCTGAGACTAGAAATTGGAAGAAAAGACCGATGAGCAGTTCATTCTCACAGCAACCCGGAAAGTCAAGAAATATGAATCCTCGTTCCCAAGTTTCAGTTGGGCAATCATATGGGAATTATAAGAAGCAAAATGTGGGTCCTAAGTCCCAGACTACTTCGGCCGCCAGTGTAGGGAACTCGAGATTTGTTAAACCCGAATGCCAGCGGTGTGGTAGAAATCATTTTGGTCCATGCAGAGCAAATGAATGTTTTCGATGTGGTTCTTCAGATCATTTTATTAGAGACTGCCCAGAGAGAGCTGAAAAAGAAAAATTTCAGCGGATTCGAGAGGAAGATATCCAAGAAAAACTGGGAGTGAAGCAAGCAGTAAGAATGTAGCCAGGGATGCACCAGTTAGACCTGAAGGAAGGGCTCCGGCTAGAACTTATGCTATTAAAGCTCGCGAAGATGCTTCCTCACCTATTGTGATTACCGGTACATTTTCTCTCTATAATGTTAATGTTATTACTTTGATTGATCCCGGTTCTACTTATTCATATGTGTGCATGAAACTGGTGTCTAGTATGAATATACCTGTTGAGAACACAGAATTTATGATTAGAGTGTCGAATCCGTTAGGCAAATGTGTGATTGTTGATAAAATATGTAAGAAATGTCCTTTAATGATTCGGGGTCATTACTTTCCGGCCGACTTGATGTTGTTGCCGTTTGATGAGTTTGATGTTATTTTGGGTATGGATTGGTTGACATTGCATGATGCTAAAATAAATTGCAAAAAAAAAGGTTATAGAATTAAAGTGTGAAAGTGGTGAAATTCTGCGGGTTGAATCAGGCAAATCAGAGGCATTATCTAGTGTGATTTCTTCAATGTCAGCTCAAAGATATCTGAGAAAGGGTTATGAATCTTATTTGGCGTATGTAATTAATACAAAGGAAGTTGAAAAGAAAGTTGAATCGATCTTAGGTTGTGTGTGAATTTGCGGACGTATTTCCGTAAGAATTGCGTGGTTTGCCTCCAATGAGGAAGTAGAATTTGGTATTGATTTGATACCGGGAACAACTCCGATTTCGATTGCTCCATATAGAATGGCACCAATAGAGTTAAAAGAGTTAAAGTCGCAGTTGCAAGAGTTGACTGATAAAGGTTTTGTGAGATCGAGTTTTTCACCTTGGGGAGTTCCCGTGTTATTTGTGAAAAAGAAGGATGGTTCTATGAGGTTGTGTGTTGATTATCGGCAGTTAAACAAGGTGACAAGCAAAAACAAGTATCCGTTGCCAAGAATTGATGATTTGTTTGATCAGCTAAAAGGAGCGACATGGTTTTCAAAGATTAACTTGAGATCTGGATATTACCAACTGCGGGTAAAAGAGTCGGATGTGCCTAAAACTGCTTTTAGAACAAGATATGGTCATTATGAATTTTTAGTTATGCCATTCGGGTTGTCAAATGCTCCTGCTGTGTTTATGGATTTAATGAATCGCATATTTCGACCATACTTGGACAAATTTGTTGTGGTGTTTATAGATGATATTTTAATTTATTCAAAAGATGAGACAGAGCATGCTGAGCATTTGAGGATAGTTTTGCAAACTTTGAGAGATAAGCAGCTGTATGCTAAGTTTAGTAAAAGTGAATTTTGGCTCTGGGAAGTTGGATTTTTGGGTCATATTGTTTCAGGTGATGGTATACAAAGTTGATCCTAGTAAAATTTTAGCCATTGTTGATTGGAAACCAGAAAAATATGGCGAAGTTAGAAGTTTCTTGCGGCTAGTGGGTATTATCGGCAGTTTGTAAATGGATTTTCTATAATTGCTGCTCCTATAACTAGACTACTCAGAAAGGATGTTAAATTTGAATGGACGGAAGAATGTCAACGAGTTTTGAAGAATTGAAAAAGTTATTAACAGAGGCACCAAAGTGTTAGTACAGCCCGAATCGGTAAAGAATTTGTGGTCTATAGTGATGCTTCTCTAAATGGTTTGGGGTGTGTACTCATGCAAGAAGGAAAAGTGGTGGCTTATGCTTCGAGGCAGTTAAAACCTCATGAGAGGAATTATCCTACTCACGATTTGGAATTGGCTACGGTGGTGTTTGCTTTAAAGATTTGGCGACATTATTTGTATGGTGAAAAGTGCTGGGTATATACCGACCATAAAAGTCTTAAGTACTTGATGTCACAAAAAGACTTGAATTTGAGACAGCGAAGATGGTTAGAGTTATTGAAAGATTACGAGCTTGTTATTGATTATCATCCGGGAAAAGTGAATGTGGTTGCC
Source organism: Gossypium longicalyx (assembly GCA_025698465.1). Taxonomy (NCBI): domain Eukaryota; kingdom Viridiplantae; phylum Streptophyta; class Magnoliopsida; order Malvales; family Malvaceae; genus Gossypium; species Gossypium longicalyx. Next base: position 55,037,185 of record CM046995.1, read on the forward strand.
GATGCTTTAAGCAGAAAGTTGTTGTTTGCTTTGAGAGTTATGAACACTCAGTTGAAAATGTCAGATGATGGTTCGATTCTAGCAGAGTTAAGAACAAAACCGATGTTTTTACAAGAGATTTCTGAAGCTCAGAAAGATGATCAAGATTTGCAAGCTAAGAGAAAGTAGTGTGAAGTTGATACAAAGTCAGATTTTAGAATCGGTTCTGATGGGTGCTTAATGTTTAAAGATCGGATTTGTGTACCGAAGAATGAGGAATTGGTTCAAAAGATCCTACAGGAAGCACATAGTGGTTGTTTCTCGATTCATCCGGGTAGTACGAAAATGTATAATGACTTGAAGAAAATGTATTGGTGGAACAGAATGAAAAGAGATATATCGGAGTTTGTGTCCAAATGCTTAATTTGTCAACAGGTGAAAGCTGAACACCAAGTGCCTTCGGGATTACTTCAGCCTATTATGGTTCTTGAATGGAAATGGGATCGGATTACTATGGATTTTGTTTTAGGGTTGCCATTGACTTTAGGAAAGAAAGATGCCGTCTGGGTAATAGTTGACAGATTAACTAAGTCGGCTCATTTTATCCCGGTACGTATGGATTATTCTCTTAACAAGTTGGCTGAACTGTATATTAGAGAAATTGTTAGACTACACGGAATACCATTGTCGATTATTTCAGATAGAGATCCAAGGTTTACCTCGCGGTTTTGGCAAAAGTTGCAAGACGCGTTAGGTACAAAGTTAAATTCGAAGATCGCTTTTCATCCACAAACTGATGGACAATCAGAGAGAGTAATTCAGATTCTTGAAGATATGCTCAGATGTTGTGTATTGGAATTTCAAGGAAGTTGGGAAAGATATTTACCATTGGTAGAATTTGCTTACAATAATAGTTATCAGACGAGCTTGAAAATGGCACCTTATGAAGCATTGTGTGGTCGTAAATGTCGAACGCCATTGTATTGGACTGAACTCAAGGAAAATCAGATTTATGGAGTTGATCTAATAAAAGAAACCGAAGAAAAAGTGAAGGTAATTCGAGATTGTTTGAAAGCTGCTTCAGATAGACAGAAATCTTATGGAGATCTAAAACGAAAGGACATTGAATTTCAAGTTGGTGATAAAGTATTTTTAAAGGTGTCTCCGTGGAAGAAAGTTCTCAGATTTGGACGGAAGGGCAAATTAAGTCCGCGTTTTATCGGGCCGTATGAAATAATTGAAAAAGTTGGACCGGTAGCATATCGGCTAGCTTTACCACCTGAATTAGAGAAGATTCATGATGTGTTCCACGTATCTATGTTACGCCGGTATCGTTCGGATCCTTCACATGTGGTTTCACCGATAGAAATTGAACTACAACCAGATATGACCTATGAAGAAGAACCGATTAAGATTTTAGCTCGAGAGGTCAAACAACTAAGGAATAATAATATTGCACTTGTGAAGGTGTTGTGGCAAAAGCATGGAGTAGAAGAAGCTACATGGGAATCTGAAGAAAATATGAGAAATCAATACCCACATCTGTTTACCGGTAAGATTTTTGAGGACGAAAATCCTTAAAGGGGGAGAGAGTTGTAATATCCCGAATTAGGGCCTAATCGGAATAGTGGTTTTGTGACCACAAATCCGAGATAAAAATAATTATTTTATAATTATTTTGAGGTTTATGATATGATTGCATAATTGTGTGAAGATTTCGTGAAGAAATTTTTGGCATAACGAGTTTAATTTAAAATTAGGGACTAAATCAAATAAGTTGCAAAACTTACATTCTAGAAGTTTTTAGTATGAAATTGCTTTGAAATATTAATTAGGAGGTCTTAAATAGCAATTTCACCAATTTTAAGTTCATGGGCAAAATTAGGACATGGAAGGAATTTTTGAAAGTTTAGTAAGGAGGGGCATTTTGGTCATTTGGATATTAAATGAAATAAAATGGGAAAAATAACACAAAATGGTCATCTTCCTCATTTAGTTGCTGCCGAATTTTTCCCTCACCATAGCTAGGGTTTCTTCAACTTTCAAGCTTCATAGTAAGAGATTCTAAGCTCCGTTTTTAATGATTTTTACGTTTTTGAGATCCCGGTAACTCGATAAAGCTTATGCTAGCAATAACTTAACCTAGGGTTTATATTTGGAAAAATACCCATAGGTGAAATTTGTGTATTTTGATGTTTTATGATAGAATATGAGGTTTTAAATTATGTTAGACAACTTGTACTACTCGATTTTAAGCAAAAACGAGTAAAAGGGCTTAATTGGTAAAAATACCTAATAGTCACAAGTACATGTTAGAGTGAGAATTTGATGTTGCCATAGAAGAGAAAAATGATCAACATGTTATAAAATATAAGAATAAGGAATAAAGTTTAATCCCGAGCCTATGGGCAAAAGTGTAAATATGCAAAAGTTTAGGGGTAAAATTGTAATTTTGCCAAAATTTGAATTAAGGATTAATTTGATAATGTGAATATTAAATAAGCTAAATTTGTTATTTTAGATCAAGAAAGACGTGGAATCGACCCCAATCAAGGAAAAGAAAAGATTGTGGACTAAATTGCAAAATTTTTGTATTTTGGTACCAAGGTAAGTTCACGTGTAAATAATGTAGCATAATTGTTATTTTTAAGTTATTGATGTTAATTATATGATATGCTGATTTTTATCATGAAATATATGCTTTGTGGTTAATTTCGAACAAAATGTAAATTATGTGAGCTACTTGTTAAATACAAATTGTTACCGAGTATTGGTTTCGGCATTCTACGGAAGACAGCAAGGATTTGTGTTCGAGGAAAATCCCGTTTGAACCTTAGGAATGGATTAGGATACAAGTGACATGTCACTGGGATATTTGGGCATCCGAACTCGTTGAGTTGAGTCCGAGTTCACTTATGGATGTGAATGTCCGAACTCGTTGAGTTGAGTCCGAGTTCGTGAGATGTAACTAGGCATCCGAGCTCGTTGAGTTGAGTCTGAGTTCACTTATGGATGCGAACGCCCGAGCTCGTTGAGTTGAGTCCGACTTCACTTAGGGGCGGGTTACATGATTGCTTGATTGCATATGTGGCACTTATGTGCAAATTATCCATGTACCCAAATTATATTCCGATGTGTTCAACGGGTAAAGTTCTACTCAAATGGAGGAATACTCGAGATGAAAAGAGACGTATTAGCAAGTGTTGTGAATTGGATACTTTGGACAGGTATGTACTTAACCCTCGGGTTGAGTATTGATACAACAACGATAAGGTAATAAGATGATGAAAAATGATTAGAAATGTGATATATGTTTTGGTGATACCATGCTAATGTTGTTTGGTATGATTGCTTTGTTATGTTACTTATTGTTTGCATATGAACTTACTAAGCATTTATGCTTTCTCCCTCCTTCTTACTCATTATAGTTTTGGACAAGCCAGCTCAGGAGTCGGGATAGGTCGAAGGCTCGGTCACACTATCTGAAAGACTTTTTGGTAGATAGCTTGTAAAATTTATGTATGGCATGTATAGCAATATACCTATTTTGTGTAAATGATCTTATGAAATGGTGATGGAATGGTTGAGGAAATGCTTGATAATGATAAGTTATGGAAATGGTTAGTTTAGATTATGTTTGATGTTATGGAAAGTTATTAGGATACCTAGTTCATGAAAACTCATAAAAGGGATGAAATTTGCCATAAACAGAACATTGCAGCAACACTAATGTGAGTTTGAAAATTTACTAAAAATCATATAAATTGAATTAGGTGATGGATTAAATATGAAATTGAAGCTTAATATGTATAGTTTCACATAAAACAAACTAAACAGGTAAAGGAATTATATGTTAGAAGATATTTGAATTTTAGTGAAACAGGGTCAGAGCAATTTCTGGATCCCCTGTTCCAACTTTAGAAATTCACCATACATTGTACAGATATAATTAGGTGGTGTATTTTATATTCTCAGAATCCTTATTGAGTCTAGTTTCAGGAGAAGCAAACCTCATAGTCATATGAATTTTTTACAGAGATAAATATGGTTCGTAGTAAACAGAGGTCAGTCCAGTCAAGTCCTGAAACAGGGGTAACTTTAACTAATAAACTGTACTAATTGGCTCAACCAAAATTCTGGAAAAAAATTAGTAAGTAGGTATATGAGTCTAGATTCAGGGAAAATTTACAGATCTTGATTTCGATTTTCGTAACTTGAGATATGATTTTTCTTGTGACTGTGATGCAAGTAGCTAGAAAGCTATGAATGTAGAAACAAATAATCCAAAGTTCTAAAAATGTTAAATTAAGTTTAGTAACACCTCATACTCGACTCCGGCAATGGTCTCGGGCGTGGGGGCGTTACAGTGGACAAGTCATAGGGTTAAGGTGTGGCAATGGGTATATGCATGTCTAGAATTGGATCTAGGGAGAGCTTGGTACTTAAGCGGTCTTAATGACCCACCTCCTCTTCTCTGGAATCCTACCTGGTGCATAGTATTCGTTCATCTTAGCTCACGGGACTTGTTAATGGGCCAAGGTAAGTGAAAGCTGTAATTAAGGGAAAACTACTGAAATGCCCCTAAGGGCGAAAATGACCAAAATACCCCTAGGTGTTGAATGTAAGTTTTGTGGATGTGACATGCATACATATGATATTCTGCTTAGGTTGCATATGGGTTGGGAAAAATGGAACGGAGGAAGTATATGAGGATCGCATGGTTGCTTGACAATCATGGATCCAACGACGGCTTTTAAAGCCCAATATGTAAATAAAGGTAGTTCTGCAACCGGGTTACCGTTGGTGTGTTAGTTGGGTGGGTCGATATTTATATCCCCACATGGTGTGACGGGGGACAGAGCTGATGTGTAGCAGATAGATAATTTGGATGGGATTGCATTGCATGTTTGATGAATGGTGTTTTTTTTTGAATGCTTGTTTTCATCGAGGGTTGTACACATTGAGTTTGTGAAAACTCACCCCCTTTTTTATTTTATTTTCAGGTGATGCTCAGTAGAAGGTTAGATGTTTGGAGAGACTCAAGGTGGCCAGCTAGCAAGATAATTTGGATTTTTTTTAAAGCATATAAGTTTTTATTTAATTAAGTATGTTTCAGATCAGATTGTAATAAGGTTTTCATTATGTTATTATTACTTGAATTATTATTATTATTTTCATTATAATTTACAGAAATTTGAACATGGGTTTCTTAAATTATAGTATATTTTCTACGTTTCTGCAATTAAATTTTTAAATAATAAGTTTTCTTAAATAAAATGTTTCAAACAAGGTTTTCGCAACTGAAAGGTTTGTTTTTTTTGAGTTAATTAATGTTTCTTTTATTTTAAGAAGGGTTTTCAATGAAAACACAGTTTTCGCTAAAACACTTCAATGTGACACACCAGATTCGGCCATAGTGTCTGGGCTGGGTTTGGGGTGTTACACATGAGATATGAGATTAGTTATGATGCCTTAATGGTAAGGACGAAATTGAGTAAGTTCTATTTATGAGAATGATTTTAGAACGATCTTGAAGTCTTTGGCTTATACTTGTGATGTGTAAATATGTAGTAAATCTACCATTGTTAAATCAAGAAAGTTGTGCTGGTTTATAATATGCTATGTGTTTAAAGATGCATTGTTGATGTTGTTACTTATTTACATGCAACTTACTAATCTTTATGCTTACTCCCTTTCCTTTCCTTTATCTTATAGCATCACCAAGCTAACTCAGAGATCAAAGGACGTCGGAGGCTCGATCACACTATCAATTAGAATATTTGTTATAGTTAGATTTATCATTTTGAGTATGGCATGTATAGGGACTTGGCCTTTTTGCTAAGTGTTATATTGTTTTAGCCAAATATGTTGGCTTGTCATGAAGGTTGATTCATTTTGTATAAGGCTATGGATGATGGCTAATATTTATTATTGCTAAATGCATTTAATGAGGATTTTCATGGATGTGGTTATTGCATGGTTTGTATTGATAAGTAGGAGATGTTTGATGTTGTGTAGGTTGGTGCAAGTAAGGGTGGCAAAAAAGCTTGGAAGATAACCTTGTTTTTGTCCACACGGGCAGAAACACGGTCGTGTCTCCAGGCCATGTGTGACACATGGTCTGCCCCATGGGCCGTGTGTCCCCTGCACCTAAATTTGGTAAAACAGAATGCTCAGTAGTAACCACACGGGCAGAGACATAGCCGTGTGTCTCAACCGTATGGAAGATACGACCATAGTACATGGGCATGTACCCAGGTCGTGTGAAGTTTGCATTTTAAATGGGAAATTAAATTTGCCACACGGCCTAGCACACAGGTGTGTGCCTTGGCCGTGTGCCCCTAAATGGTTGATGACTTCAGAAACATAATGTCAAGGTTTTAGTACACGAGCTGAGACACGAGCGTGTTATAGCTATGTGAAGGACAGGGGCATGTGCCAAGCCGTGTGAAAAACCTTGTAGGTTTGAATTGAGAAATAAATCCACATGAGATAAGGACACGGGTGTGTCCTATAGGTTCTGGCCATGTGAGCTACACGGGCTTTCAACATGGCCTTGTTAAGAGGAAACACGGGCGTGTCACCCTTCCACATGGGCGTGTGCCCCTGTTTGCTTTGAAATTATTTCAAAGTTTTCAAAAGTGTTTGGTTTATTCTCGAACCATTTCCAAAGCGTGTTTTGGGCCTCGTAGGTCAATATTAGGGACGTTAAGAGAAAGTTTGAAAGTTTTAAATTTGAGCAAAATTTTATGATCCGAAAATGTTTTTATGCATGTGTTTAAGTCTAGTAATGTCTCGTACCTTATTCCAGCATAGGATACAAGTAAGGGGTGTTACATTTAGTGGTATCAGAGCTATGGTTTAGTCAATTCTTGAACTAACCTTGCTTGAGTACAAGTCTAGCTATACATGCCATATATGTGATATGATAGTGTGACGACTCCTGACGAATTTATATTGTCCTTTCATATAGTAAATGGATCCCGATGGAGCAGTGGCGGATGATGTAGAGAGTAATGTGCCGGCTCCTGCTGTAGGAACTGCGCCAGTCGAGAGTGGGCCCTTGACACTGAGTCAGGCTGAAGGGCTAGAAAAGCCTACCTCCATATGATGGATGCTTGGTATTCAGAGTTTTTTTGTGTAAATTCGAACACTCCACCTTCTCCACCCCCTCCAATCCCCCAGTCTGCCCCTGTAGCTCCCCAAGTGGTAGAGATGTTAAGAAGAGAAAAACCTCCAGTTGACAGAATTTGAAAGCAAGGGGCCGAGGAATTTAGAGCGAATATAGATGATGACCCATAGAGGGTAGAAAATACCATTAGGGTATTCGATGAATTGTCTTGCACACCTAAGAAGTGCATGAAGTGTGTTGTGTCACTCCAGCGTGACTCGGCCGACCAATGGTGGAACACCCTTGTGTCGATTGTACCAAGGGAAAGGATTACGTGGGAGTTTTTCCAAGAGGAATTTGAAAGAAATATATTAATCAGAGGTTTATAGATTAGGAGAGGAAGGAATTTCTAGAATTGAAGCAAGGTCGAATGTTAGTAATAAAGTATGAGTGTGAGTTCGTGAGGCTCAGCAAATAAGCTAGAGAGTACGTATCTACCGAAGCCATCATGTGCAAGAGATTTGAGGAAGGATTGAACAAAGACATCTAATTATTAGTTGGCATCTTAGAGTTAAGAGAGTTTTTTGTGCTTGTTGAGAGAGCTTGCAAGGTAGAAGAGTTGGTCAAGGAGAAGAGAAAAGCTAATAACGAGTCACGTGACTCAAAGAAAAGACAAATGGAAAGATTATTTCAGACCTCATCCAAGAGATCGAGAGAGTTTCCTACTCAATCAAATGCATCAGTAGGATTCTCGAGCAGAAATAAGAATAAGCATTATACAGTGTCTAAAGCTCAAACCACTTCTATCACGAGTGTTGGTAGTGCTTGACCAAATAGACCAGAATGTTCACAGTATGGTAGACGTCATTTCGGTAAGTGCCGAGGAAATGAAAGAGGCTGTTTCAAATGTCGCTAGACCATTTTATTCGTAGTTGTCCCGAGATGGTCGAGAAAGATAGAGATCAAGGTGTGAGATTGGGTAATGCTTCTTCTAGGAGTAGATCACAAAATAACCCGGGAAGTAGGGCTAGCAGTAGAGGTGTGCCTAAAGATTTCGCTATGAGGCTCGAGGTTCGAGCGCCTCTCGCTCGGGAAGAGGCATTGTCACCGGATATGATTACGGGCATTTTTTCTCTTCACGATATTCATGTTGTTGCTTTGATTGATCTGGCATCTACCCATTCATATGCTTGTGAGAAATTGGTGTCTAGCATGAATATGCTTATTGAGTCTACAGAATTTGTGATAAAAGTTTCAAACCTGTTAGGAAAGCATGTGATAGTTGACAAAGTGTGTAGAAACTGTCATTTGATAATTAGAGGTCATTGTTTTCTGGCTAACCTCATGTTACTACCGTTTGATGAATTTGACCTAATCCTTGGCATGGATTGGTTGACTGTTCATAACATGTTAGTAAATTGTGGTGGTAAGCATATTGAACTGAAATGTAAAAATGGGGATATTATTCGGGTTGAATCAAGTGAACCGGATAGCTTACCTATATTGATTTCTTCTATGATTGTTGAGAAATATATGAGAAAAGGGTATGAGTCCTATCTTGCATTTTTGTTGAATACCCAAGAGTCTGAAGTGAAGATTGAGTCAGTGCTGGTGGTATGTAAGTACCTGGATGTGTTTTTGGAAGAGTTGCCTGGATTGCCTCCAACTAGGGAAGTTGAGTTTGGTATTGAGTTGGTCTCTGGTACGGCACCTATTTTGGTTGCCCTGTATAGGATGGTACCGTTGGAGTTAAAAGAGTTAAAGGTTCGGCTACAAGAGTTAACGGATAAGGTTTTACAAGACTGAGGTATTCTCCGTGAGGTGCTCCGGTACTTTTTGTGAAAAAGAAAGACGGGTCGATGAGGTTATGTATAGACTATAGACAGCTCAACAAGGTGACTGTGAAGAACAAGTATCCTTTTCCAAGGATCGATGATCTATTTGACCAATTGAAAGGAGCCACAGTGTTTTCTAAGATAGACTTAAGGTTTGGTTATTACCAGCTAAGAGTTAAGGAGCAAGATGAGTGAAAATCGCGTTTCGGACGAAATACGGGCACTATGAGTTCTTTGTCATGCTCTTTGGCTTAACAAATGCTCCCACCGTGTTTATGGATTTAATGAATCATACTTTCCAACCACACTTGGATAAGTTCGTTGTTGTTTTTATCAATGATATATTAATTTATTCTCGTGATCAGAGTAAGCACGTGGAGCATTTGAGAACCGTTTTGCAAACTTTAAGAGATAAGTAGTTGTATGCCAAGTTTAGTAAAAGTGAGTTTTGGCTCTGAGAGGTCAAGTTCTTAGGACACATCGTGTCAGGTGTTGGAATTAGAGTTGATCTGTGTAAGATCTCGGCTATTGTTGAGTAGAAACCATCGAGGAATGTATTGGAGATTAGAAGCTTTCTAGGCTTAGTGGGTTACTATAGACGATTATTTAAAGGGTTCTCCATGATTGCTACTCCGATGACAAGTTCGAATGGATGGAAAAATGCCAACAGAGTTTCGAGAAACTAAAGGCGTTGTTGACTGAAGCTCCAATTTTAGTGCAACCATAACCGAGAAAAGAATTCGTAGTGTATAGTGACGCATCCTTGAATGGATTGGGATATGTGCTCATATAAGAAGGCAAGGTAATAGCATATGCCTCGAGACAACTAAAGCCGCATGAGAAAAACTATCTGACTCACGACTTAGAGTTAGTCGCCATAGTGTTCGCACTGAAGATTTGGAGACACCATTTGTATGGCGAGAGATGCCGAGTATTCACCGGCCATAAAAGTCTAAAGTATTTGATGACTCAAAAGGAACTGAACCTTTGCCAACAGAGATGGCTAGAGCTCATAAAAGAATACGAACTGGTGATCGACTATCACCCTGGGAAGGCAAACGTGGTCGCCGATGCTTTGAGTAGGAAGTCATTGTTGGCCTTGAGGGCTATGAACACTTAGTTGTTAGTAACTGACAATGGTTCAATTTTAGCCTAGTTGAGAGTGAAACCAATGTTTTTGCAAGAGATCTGTGAAGCTCAGAGAGGTGATAAAGAATTTTAAGCTTAGATAACTCAGTGCGAGATGGGTATATAATCAGACTTTCGGATTGGTTCAGATGACTACTTAATGTTTCGAGACAGAATTTGTGTACCCAAAGACGATAAGCTTATTCGGAAAATTTTGCATGAGGCACATAGCAGTTGTATGTCTATCTATCCGAGTAGTGTGAAAATGTGCAATGACTTGAAGAAAATGTATTGGTGGTCGGGAATGAAGAGAGACGTTTCAGAGTTTTTCTTTAAGTGCCTAATTTGTTAGCAAGTGAAAGTCGAACACCAAGTACCTTCGGGTTTACTTCAGCCTGTGATGGTTCCCGAATGGAAATGGGACCATATTATTATAGATTTCGTGTCCGGGTTGCCCTGGACGCCAAGGAAGAAAGATGTCATATGGGTTGTGGTCGATAGGCTAACAAAGTCAACTCATTTTATACCGGTGCATATGGATTATCCGCTTGAAAAATTGGCTGATTTGTAAGTTTCTGAAATTGTGAGACTCCACGGAGTGCCCTTATTGATTATTTCGGATAGAGATCCAAGGTTTACCTCGCGGTTTTGGAAAAAGTTACAATAAGCTCTGGGGACAAAGTTGAATCTTAGCACGGCTTTCCATCCGCAAATCGATGGTCAGTTAGAGAGAGTAATTTAGTTTCTTGAAGACATGTTGAGGTGTTGTGTCCTTGAATTCCAAGGTAGTTGGGAAAAGTATTTACCACTGGTAGAGTTTTCCTACAACAATAGATATCAGTCGAGTTTGAAAATGGCACCTTATGAGGCTTTGTATAGGCATAAGTGCCGAACGCCCTTGTATTGGACCAAACTAAAAAAAAATCAGATTCACAGGGTTGACTTAGTCAAAGGGATCGAAGAGAAAGTAAAGGTAATTCGTGACTATTTGAAGGCCGCTTCAGATAAATAGAAATCTTAGACGGATTTGAAACGAAAAGAAATTGAGTTTCAAGTCGGTGATAAGGTGTTTTTGAAAGTATCCCAGTGGAAGAAAGTCCTCAGATTCGGTAAGAAAGGAAAATTAAGTCCATGTTTTATTGAACCTTATGAGGTGACTGAGAGAATCAGATCGGTAGCTTATCGACTAGTCTTGCTATCCGAGTTAGAAAAGATCCACAATGTTTTCTATTTGTCGATGTTGCGCCGATTCCGTTCTGACCCTTCGCACGTTCTTTCACCCACAAAGGTTGAGATTCGATCAGACATGACTTATTGCAAAGAACCGGTTAAGATCTTGGCCCGAGAGGTCAAGCAATTAAGAAATAAAAGTATAGCACTCATGAAAGTACTATGGCATAGACATGGGGTTAAAGAGGCCACATGGGAGCCCGAGGAGACTATGAGAGATCAATGCCCAAACCTTTTCATTGGTATGATTTTTGGGGACGAAAATCCTTAAGGGGGAGAATTGTAACAGCCCGATTTTGGGGCTAGTCGATACAGTGATTTCAAAACCACTAATTCGAGCCCGAAGAAATTATTTTTAATATTATTTTGGTGAACTAATTTTAGCGATTACTTGCTTAGTTTCAAAAAATGACTAAATCGCATAAAGTGCGAAAGATTTGTTTTACTAGCTGAAAGTGTTAAATGGATATGAAACATTAAATTAGAGGTCCTTAATGAGTAAATAGACCACAAATTTATTAGTGGTTGGACATGGAGCCTTAATTCATGGAATGGTCAAATGTTAGGTGACTTAATTGGTAATAAAATATTAACCTAAAAGGCTAGCTATCATCTTTTTTTCATTTTCCTTTCTTCTCCACTGAAAATTTTAGCAAAGAGGGGCTTTTGAGAGCTCAAAATTTTAGCAACTTCTATCCCTTGCAAGTAAGTGATTTTGATGGTCATTTTTGTTGATTTTTGTGTTTTTGGGACTCTTATAACTTAATCTAGCTAATGAGGGGACTATTTTGCAAAATGGTTGAAAGTCTAGGGTTTTGCCATGAGAGTACTCATGTTGTTTGCTGAATTTCTATAGAAGAAAATGAATCATAGTTGTTAAATAAACAACTTTAGTGAAAGGGGTTTTCATGAAAACACTTAAAAGGACCATTTTGTGAAGTTTATAAAATAGGTTGTAAATGTGTGAAATAATTGAAAATTGTGAGTTTCTATAAGAGTAATAAAGGTTCGACTAGGCTGTTAAAGGAGGAAATTTGATTAAAATCATTTTACGAGCCTAGGGGTAAAATTATAATTATGTGAAAGCCTAAGGGTAAATTAGTAATATTTCCCAGGTATGAATTATAAATTGTCTTGATTAATGTAGTGATTAAATAAATGAATTTTTCATTATAGATCAAGAAAAACGGAGTCCGGACCCAGACCGGGGGAAGACCAAGCTAGTAGACTAATTTAATCTAGTCGCCCACTTTTTGTATACTGAGGTAAGTCGTACGTAAATAATACAACTTTATTGTTATTATGTGTTGAACAATTAATATGGCATAAAGTGTTTGATTTTTTATGTTTTGAATATGCATGATGAAAACTGATGTAGTATAAACTCCCAGTTGAACCTTAGGAATAGATTGGATATCCATGCCATGACATTTGGGTGATATGTGTGTTAGTGTAAGACCATGTCTGGGACATGGCATTGGCGTTGATATGTGTGCTAGTGTAAGACCATGTCTGGGACATGGCATCAACATTGAGACGAGAACTAGTGTAAGACCATGTCTGGGACATGGCATCGACCTGGACATGTGAGCCAATGTAAGACCATGTTTGGGACATGGCATTGGCAATTTACCCTCTTGTGTGAGACTTATCGAATATCCTTTAGTATTCCAAATGGTTCCACGGGTTATTTTAGGCTTATGATTAGGATATGAAAGGATATAATCATGTTGTGAGTGATACAGGTTCTTACTCGAAACTCATGAGATATGAGCTTAGTTATGATGCCTTAACGGTAAGGACGAAATTGTGTAAGTTCTATCTATGAGAATGATTTCAGGACAATCTTAAAATCTTTGCCTTATACTTGTGATGTGTAAATATGTAGTAAATCTACCATTGTTAAATCAAGAATGTTGTGTTGGTTTATAATATGCTATGTGTATAAATATGCATGGTTGATGTTGTTACTTATTTACATGCAACTTACTAAGCTTTATGCTTACTCCAAAGCATTTTTTGGGCCTCGTAGGTCTACGTTAAGGAGGTTAAGAGGAAGTTTGAAAGTTTTAAATTTGAGTGAAATTTTATGACCGGAAAATGTTTGTATGCATGTGTTTAAGTCTAGTAACGCCTCGTACCCTGTCTCGGCGTAGGATACGGGTAAGGGGTGTTACAATAGTCATCAATTAGTCACATGTCCACTCACTAATCCCTAATAAGAGGATTAGTTCCTCATGGATCTAATAAACACAATAAACTTGACAAATAATATATGTATAAAGAATAAATCAAGAGTAAGGGTTAGAGAATCCTAAATAGTATTGATTGATGTAGCACAAAATCCACAATATTTGGTTCGAATCTACAAATAAACTTCTTCGAATAACATGAAATAGAGAATAATTGAAACAAACCTAATGCCTAAAAGAAAGGAAAAACTACAGACTAAATTTACGAAGAAAAACTTTGAATATCAAAAGTTATCTTTAACTAGTGTTTAAGAGCCTATTTATAGAGTTAGGGTTGATGTCGTCCTCAACCCAAGGTCAGCTGATGCTCTCTGTAAACTCTAAATTATATAGATTTTTTCTAGTAATTTATAGCACCTTTTTACTTAAAAATAATGTTAATCCTGAGTATTTGATTATTAATTAGGTTAATTTTGTTCATACTATGATAATGGGCATGATTTAATTAAGTGTCCAATTTTATGCTTTTATGTATTTATTTTGTGCGTAATTTAATTAATTCATGCTACATATTAATTTCCTCTATTTAAATGTTGTAGTGGACCATGGAGTTGATAATTTACAAAGCTTATTTTAATTTTGCATGGAAATGAAACTTATTCTACCTAGTTGGATGGCAAAGGCATGCAATTTGGGTCATGAAGAGGCCACCTTGATCTAGTTGGATGAGCTTTGGATACAAACGCTGCTAAAGAACATGGCCTTTAGCGGCGCTTTTGTCACAAACGCCGCTAAAGAACATGGCCTTTAGCTGCGCTTTTGTCACAAACGCCGCTAAAGAACACGGCCTTTAGCGGTGCTTTTTGTCACAAATGCCGCTAAAAGTATCGTTCTTTAGTGGCATTTTTCATTTTGGCAGATTTGCAACATCCTGTTTTCACCCATATCCAACCCTTCCTATAGCATGAAATCCAACCAAAAATAGCAAATCTAAATGATACTTCAAATTCAACAAAAGATAGATGACATAAATTAATAAATGAAGTATAATTCAAAATATTCTTACAATAATGTTAGAAGTTACAATGTTCAAAATATTCTTACAATAAGAAAACAAATGTCTAAGATGGCAGATTTTACGACTACTGAAACATCTTCATCATATTCTGAAGCTATAGCTGGAGTTCGTTATACTTTCTACTCTACTCTACTTCCCTTGCTGCTGCCTCTGCTTCCTTCGCTGCTACCTTCGCTCTAAGTTGAGCTATTTGCTCAACTGTGCTCGCTTGCATCTGAGCGATCTGGCCTCTTAACCTCTGAACTTCAAATTGAGCTTGACTCCCCGAAGGCATGTATTACTGTGAGCTGGATCCAAAATATTGGGTTGGTTAACACCAGATCCTTGAAATTGAACCCAACCATACCTTTAAGGACCTAAAACTTCAGTAATAATTTTGTTATCAATGTCCTCAATATTAACAGAACTATCACTCGAAGCAATTGCTTCATACTTCGCCTTTTTATCCTTTAGTTTCCCCTAATAAATCAATCAAAGAGTTAGAAACGAAATATATAATAAAACAAATGCAAAATAACTTAACATTATTTAAAACTACTAATGACGAATTAAACCATTATAATTAAAAATTATAAATATTTAAAATAAATCAAATTTTATTAAGTAAATATACCATAATTTCTCCAGCTTCAAAAGTCATTGGAGATCCATCTTTCTTCCTATACATAATGTCAAAAAGCTGAAGGCGTCAAAATTTTTGACCAGACAAGAGTTCCTATCATATAGTAGTAAAAATATTATTTAATAGAAAGTAATTAATATTTGACACAAATAATAAATTCAAAATACCTCGGCCTCAACTACACAAGCAAAACTTTTTGACCCTTCCGTGTGCGTGAATTTTTGTTTTTGCCTGTTGCTTGTTCAAACTCGCTCACGATCCTACATTATGAAACTATTATTATTTATATTGTAAATACTATAAAATGAAATAATTATAAGAGTTTGGAAGTATGTAATACCTCTCCTTTCTTTGAATTCCAAAATGAAACCGCATCTTCCCATTGATACCTTAACATTCCCAGTGGGACATTTCGCAATTTCTTTTCAAGGCTTATATTTTTCTTAAAATATTCTTTCTTTAAAGTGCTTTTATGGTCTCTCGATTTTTTCCCCAATGCCTTCTTGACATAAGTATCCAAGACCTCTAAAGCAAATCTCTCCTACAAAAAACACAAGTTTAGAAAGTAAATATAAATGAAAATTAAACCAAAGTATTATAAATTACATTCACATTTTGTTACCTTAATATTATCGAGAGCTTGATTTTTGTTACTATCAGGCATTTGATGCCATGACTTGTAGTTGATAGGCAAGATATTAGCATTTCATGCTATAATGCCCAAATATCCTGCTAAAAGTTGAGCTTCTGATCCAACAGGCTGACCAAGATTGTTTTTAGATACTTTGACACGCTCGACGGGATTTAACTCGGATAAATCTTTAAGTAGCGTACGTCCTTGACCTCTGCGCGTCCCACCACTTTCAGTTGAAAATGGTATATTATAATATAATAATTTGAAAAAGAAATCAACAATAAAAGTCAACACGCATGTAAATTAAACTTAACATTACTTTGAATTCCTACAGCTTCGTCAGGTGTTTCCGGAACATTCGAAGATCCAATAGCAGTCTGTTGTTCACTATTTGTTTCTTCAGAAATTGGATTATTCTAACAATACTTAGGTTTTGAAATCTTCTTCTAGGCATTTTTCTGCAATACACATAAAATAGTTGAAATTTTAGTAACTAATTACAACAATAATAGTACATATAAAATAGTTGAAATATCAGTAACTAATTGCAACAATAAGAGTACATATAAAATAGTTGAAATATTTAACAAGACCAAGATTTAAATTATAATATTACATATAATAAAAAATTGTAAAATCTTACTACATCATAATTCGTAAATATCTTCATCCACATCCTGGCGAACCCATTGAAATTGTGTACTAGTACTAGGGATATTTTCATTTAAGTTTTGTTCTGAAAATGGCAAAGTTTCTGATCTTTTGACGATGTCATCTCTACTTCCATTGCCCATGTCAAGCAAGCCTCTAGGGGTGTTTCGGAGTACAATGTACCTACCCTCATCAGTTGGATCTTTTGAGTAAAAAACTTGTTTCACTTGAGAAGAAAATACATACAGCTCATCTATCAATTATTGTCCAGTGTGAATCAATCAAGAGAAATTCACCATTGTAAAACCAAATTGATCTTTTTTAATTTCGCGAGCAGTATTAGCATCAGCCCAATCACATCGAAATAAGATAACTTTCCATTTGCCATTATAATCCAACTCAATAATGTCAGTAAGAAGTCCATAATTGTAACAGCCCGATTTTGGGGCTAGTCGAAATAGTGGTTACGAAACCACTATTCCAAAGCTATAAAAATTATTTTTAATATTATTTTAGGTGTGATGGCATGTTTATAAAGGTGCATGAAAATTTTGGTGATTTAATTTTAACGTTTGAAAGCTTAATTGCGAAAAAAGACTAAATCGCATAAATTGAAAAAGTCCTATTTTGATAGCTAAGGGTATCAAATAGCTAGAAAACCAAAATTGGGGGTCTTTAAAGGGAAAATAGACCCTAGTATGATGCTTGGCCGGCCATGAGACAAGGAAATCCAAATAGTCAAATGTTAAGTGAAGTTTAGTAACTTATTTGGCCAAAAAGAAAATAAAATAAAGGAAAGATGATATCATCCCTTTTTCATCTTCTTCTCCACCAAA
The DNA here is from genome assembly GCA_025698465.1 of Gossypium longicalyx. Classification (NCBI taxonomy): domain Eukaryota; kingdom Viridiplantae; phylum Streptophyta; class Magnoliopsida; order Malvales; family Malvaceae; genus Gossypium; species Gossypium longicalyx. Next base: position 55,054,481 of record CM046995.1, read on the forward strand.
AAACACCAGCAAAATAGAGGTTTGAAAGCTTGAAAATTTTAGCAACTTGTAACCCTCACAAGTAAGTGATTTTGATGGTCTTTCTTGATATTTTTGTACTTTTAGAACCCTTGTAGCATGAGCTTTCAAATGAGAGGAATATTTTGCAAAATGGTTGAAAGTTTAGGGTTTTACCATGAGTGTTTTCATATTTTTTTTGAAAATTTGTGGAAGAAAATGAGTTATGGTGGTGTAATAAACAACTTATGAAGTAGTTTTCATAGAAACCCTAACTATGGACCATTTTGCATTAGTTATAAAATAGGTAATAAATGTGTGAAATAATAAGAATTTTGGGCTGCTCCTAGTATAAAAAGTATTCGGCTAAGCTTGGTTAATGAGAAAATGTGATAAAAATCAATTTTTGGACCTAAGGGTAAAATGGTCATTTTGCAAAAGTCTAGGGGCAAAATGGTCATTTTGCCCAATTTTTAAATTTTTGAGTACCTAGATTAATAACATGATTAAATGTGTGAATTTTCATCATTATAGATCTAGAATTACGAAATCTAGGCCTAGATCGAGGAAAAACAAAGCAAGTGGACTAAGCCAAACTAGTCGTCTACATTTTGTAATACGAGGTAAGTTGTATATGAATAATGCAACTACATTGTTATTATATGTGTTTTGAATTGATATAGCATAAATTTCTTGTTTGTGGAAATGATTATGTATGTTGAATATTGAGATAGTAGAATTCCCGTTTGAACCTTAGAGAATAAATCGGATATTTATGCCATGACATTTGGGTTATATGTGTGCTAATGTAAGACGTGTCTGGGACATGCATCGGCCATATTATGAGATCTAGTGCAAGACTATGTCCGGGACATGGCATCAGCATTAAGACGAGAGCTAGTGTAAGACATGTTTGGGACATGCATCGGCTATGAGATGTGTCAATGTAAGACCATGTCTGGGACATGGCATCAGCACGGATATGCGATAGCTAGTGTAAGAGCATGTTTGGGACATGACGTCAGCCTCGATTTTGAAAGTCAATGTAAGACCATGTCTGGAACATGGCATCAACTTGATAGATAAGCTTGTGTAAGACCATGTCTGGGACATGGCATCGACACTACATCCTATGTTTAAAGCTTTGTGAATATCTGGTAGCATTCCAAATGGTTTAATGGTGAGAGTTACAGCTTAAGTTAAACGAGAAAAGTATAACCATGTTGTGAGTGGTACAGGTACCGATTGAAATGTATTAGATGTGAGCTCAATATATGCTATGTGAATTGTATTGGATAGTGATGAGTAAGTTGTGCTTATGCCTACTTTCGTATTATGAGCATGGTGATGGATGGTAAAGTTGTTGCTATATTCATTTGCATGCAACTTATTAAGCTTTATGCTTACTCCCTCTCCTTTCCATTTTCTTATAGTGCCGCCTCATTAGCTAGAGTATCATCAGACGTCGGAGGCATTGATCACACTATCATCCGAAGCACTTGGTATAATTAGATCTTTTATTTAGATTATGGCATGTATAGGACCCTAACTTTTGAATTATGTGTCATTGTTAATTGGCTAAATATGTTGGCTTAATTTAGCATTTGATTTCATTTTGTATAAGGCCATGGAAAATGGCTAATATTGAAAGCAAGGGATGGAAAATGGCCAAATTTGATTTCATTTGATTTCATGCAAATCCGAACATTCCACCTCCCCCACCTCCTTCAATTCCTCAATATGCCCCTGTAACTCCATAAGGAATGGAAATTGTTAGAGAGAGAAACCCCTTGTAGATAAAATACGAAAGCAAGGGGCTGAGGAATTTTGGGCTAGCGTTGATGATGACCCAAAAAGTGCAGAGTTGTGGTTGGAAAATAACATTAGAATATTTGATGATCTAACGTGCATGCCTAAGGAGTGTGTGAAGTGCACAGTGTCACTCCTACGAGACTCAGCTTACCAATGGTGGAATACTCTCGTATCTGTTATACCAAGAGAGAGGATATCTTGGGAATTCTTCCAGGAAGAATTTCGGAAGAAGTACATTAGCTAGAGGTTTATAGACCAAAAAAGGAAAGAATTTTTAGAGCTAAAGCAAGGCCATAGAATGGTGATGGAGTACGAGCATGACTTTGTGAGACTCAACAAATATGCATGGGAGTGTGTATCTACAGAAGCTATCATGTGCAAGAGGTTTAAAGATGGTTTGAACGAAGATATTCGTCTATTAGTTGGCATCTTAGAATTGAAGGAATTTGTGGTGCTCATGGAGAGAGCATGTTAGGCTGAGGAATTAGCCAAAGAGAAGAGAAAAGCTGACATCGAGTCCCGGGACTCAAGGAAAAGATAGATGGGGAAATCACAGCAGACCTCATCTAAGAGATCGAGAGAGTTTCCTACTCGATCAAACACGTCAGTAAGGTTCTCGAGCAAGAGCAAGAACAAGCAGCACGTGACGTCTAAAGTTCAAACTACTTCTATCGCTAGTATTGGTAGTGCTTGGCCAAATAGGCCAGAGTGTTCACAATGTGGTAGGTGTCATTTCGATGAGTGCCGAGGGAATGAGAGAGGTTGTTTCAAATGTGGATCACTAGACCACTTCATCTGAAACTTTCCGTGGTTAGATGACAAAAAGAAAAAGCAAGATATGAGGGCTAATAGTGCTCCTTCGAGGGGTATACCACAGAAGAACCCCAGTAGTGGGGCTAGCAGTAGAGGTGCTCCTAAAGATTCAGCTGTGAGGTCTGAGGGTCGATCGCTTGTAAGAACTTATGCCATTTGCGCTCGCGAAGAGGCATTTTCACTAGATGTGATTACGGCTACTTTTTCTCTTCACGATATTTCTGTTATTTCTTTAATTGATCCGGGGTCTACCCATTCCTATGTATGCATGAAGTTAGTACCCAGTACTAATATGTCGTTGAGTCTACTGAATCTGTGATAAAAATGTCAAACCCGTTAGGCAGATGATGGTTGATAAAGTGTGTAGAGATTGTCCTTTAATGATTAGAGGTCATTGTTTTTCGGCTAACCTCATGCTGCTACCGTTTGATGAATTTGATCTAATTCTTGGTATGGATTGGTTGACTACTCATAATGTGATAGTGAATTGTGGTAGCAAGTTCGTTGAAGTTAAATGTGAGAATGGGGATATTATTCGGGTTGAATCAGGCGAATCGGATAACTCATCAGTACTGATCTCTTCTTTGACCGCCGAGAAATATTTGAGAAAAGGGTATGAGTCCTCCCTAGAATTTGTGTTGAACACCAAAGAGTTTGAAGGGAAATTTGAGATAGTGTCTATGGTATACGAATACCCAAATGTATTTTCGAAAGAGTTGCCTGGGTTGCCTCCAATCAAAGAAGTTGAGTTTGGTATCGAGTTGGTCCCCGATACGGCACCTATCTTGATTACTTCATATAGAATGGCTCTAATGGAATTGAAGGAGTTGAAGACTCAATTACAAGAGTTAACTGGCAAGGGTTTTGCGAGACCGAGTTTTTCTCTGTGGGGTGCTTCAGTGCTATTTGTGAAGAAAAAGGATGGATCGATGAGATTGTGTATAGACTACAGACAGCTCAACAAGGTGACTATGAAGAACAAGTATTCCTTGCCAAGGATCGATGATTTGTTCGATTAATTGAAGGGAGCCACTGTGTTTTCTAAGATCGACATAAGGTCTAGCTACTTCTAGCTAAGGATTAAGGAGCAAGATGTACCGAAAACTACTTTTCGGATGAGGTACAGCCATTATGAGTTCCTCGTCATGCCCTTTGGTTTAACGAATGCTCCTACGATGTTTATAGATTTGATGAACTACATTTTCCAGCCGTATTTGGATAAGTTCGTCATCATTTTTATCGACGACATATTGATTTATTCGCATGATAAGAGCGAGCACGCGGAGCATTTGAGAACAGTTCTACAAACCTTGAGAGATAAGAAGTTGTGCTAGAATGCCAGTGCCCCCAAGGCACAACGAAAAAATAAAATTCTGGTAATCCAACCATGGATCCATGTGCGAGGAACGAATCGGGAAAACTGAAATAATGAAAATAGTTTCAAAATTATCGAAACTTCAATCTGAGTAGACAGCGACGCCTCGGCAACTAGAATTCCAAACCACTATTGAACCAAGTCGCAACTTTTCAAATGCCAACCTCTACATAGCCCACCTAGTTGACAATGAATGGAAGAAGTCCCCAAAACGATTTTAGAGATTTCTTTGTTTTGACGGCTACTAGACCACTAAAAAAAAAACTAGGTTTTCTTTTTAGGGTTATTATCTATATATATAACTCCCCTTTTAAATTTGGTATATTTATATTGAATATTTTAAAATAAATAAATATAATGATGTTTTAATCGAAAATTATAATTACATTAATTATAACAAAGATTTCGGTAAACTATATTTATTTAAATTTATATACGAACCAACTTCATAAATTAATAGAATTATGTTCTCATTATGTGTACAGCATTCTTGTACATATAATATGTTCGATATTTGATTGCCCAATTAATTCTATAATTAATTTAATTCATGTGACAACCAAAAACAATACCAACTATGTTTTATTCCGATTATCTCAACCATATGGTGTGACCCTGTAGGCTCTTGTAACATTAGCAGTAATACTAGAACGATTCTAATATGACATATAATGAGTGGTATCTAGCAATGCATCATTGCTATCTAAGTTACATAAAGTCATGATTCAACATAACCTTTTTGTGATTTATCTTTCATGCATTAATCCTTAAGTCATTTATCTCTAGAATGAACACAAGTCATGGAATAGTCACACTTGCATAGTCCATCTCATGTTTCTTGATATCTTGAATAGACTATGATATACAAATAAGTATGACATCTCATATCAACTTATTTGAGCATGGCCATACATTTCTAGTCTCACTCAATCAAGTGGCCTAAGATATTACTCCCATTATGTAGGAGGGACCTATTCTATATTGATCAACCATATCCCTCTACATAGATTGTAGTATATCCAACATCAGCCTTTATAGAACAACCAGTTACGGTGTACATTTGATTGTATCAAAATATACAACTCATGATGTTGGGATAATGATGATCTCAAGTTTGAGGATCATATACATATTAATCACTATGAGTAATGTTGTGACAATTACATAATAATCCAAGAAACATACTCATAGCAGGTCAGTCCAATATGTTGTTTTCTAACACACATATTCATGCATTGATTTTGACACTCCATATCAATGACAACTCTTTATCATCAATCAACTACATGTTAGTCTCAATACATTATTGTTGTTCTAGTCAACAATAATATTTGACTAAGGATCTTTTAAGAACAATCATATTATTCTCAGGACATTATTATAAAACAGTTTATTTATACACACAGAAAGAAAAACTGAAATAATAATGGAAACGCCTTGTATTAAAACATGATAAATCAAGTATGTTATTACAACCATCTCATGATTGATCTTTGGACATACTCATACAAGTTGTACGCCAAGTTCACTAAGAGCGAATTTTGGCTACGAAAGGTCAGATTCTTGGGACACATTGTGTCGGGTGACGGGATTAGAGCTGACTCGAGTAAGATCTCGGCTACTGTTGAGTGGAAACCACCAAGGAATGTGATAGATGTTCGAAGCTTTTTGGGTTTGGCTGGATATTATAGAAGATTTGTGAATGGATTCTCTATGATAGCCACTTCGATGACAAGGATGTTACAAAAAGATGTCAAGTTCGAATGGTCAGAGAAGTGCCAACAGAGTTTTGAGAAACTAAAGGCTTTGTTGATTGAAGCCCTAGTGTTAGTGCAACCGGAACCGGGAAAAGAGTTTGTGGTGTATAGTGATGCATCCTTGAATGGGTTAGGGTGCGTGCTCATGCAAAAAGGCAAGGTAATAGCCTATGCCTCGAGACAGCTAAAGCCACACGAGAAGAATTACCTGACATACGATTTGGAGCTAGCAGCCATCGTGTTCACATTAAAAATTTAGAGACACCATTTGTATGGCGAGAGATGTCGAGTGTTCACCGACCATAAAAGTCTCAAATATTTAATGACTCAGAAGGAATTGAATGTACGGCAATGAAGGTGGCTAGAGTTGATAAAAGATTACGAGTTAGCGATTGACTACCACCTGAGGAAGGCGAATGTAGTCGCTAACGCTCTGAGTAGAAAATCATTGTTCGCCTTGAAGGCTATGAATGCTCAGTTGACCGTGACTAATGATAGCTCGATTCTAACCAAGATGAGAGCTAGACTTACATTCCTTCAAGAGATTTGTGAGGCTCAGAAAGGTGATAAGGACTTGCAATCTAAAATGGCTCAGTGTGAGAAGGGAAATGAATCAGAGTTTAGTATTGGTACCGACAGCTGTATGATGTACCAAGACTGAGTTTCTGTACCCAAGGATAATGAGCTTATTCACAGGATTTTACGAGAGGTACATAGTGGTTTCTTGTCTATCCATCCGGGTAGTGTAAAAATGTATAACGACTTGAAGAAAATGTACTGGTGGTCGGGGATGAAAAGAGACATTTCTGAGTTTGTTTCTAAGTGTCTAGTTTGTCAACAAATGAAGGCCGAACACCAAGTACCCTCAGGTTTACTTCATCCTGTGATGGTTCCTGAGTGGAAATGGGATCGAGTAACCATAGATTTCGTGTCAGGGTTGCCCTTGACACCAAGGAAAAAGGATTCAATTTGGGTCGTTGTTGATAAACTTACTAAGTCGGCGCATTTTATACCAGTGTGTACAAACTTTTCTCTCGAGAAATTGGCCGATCTATATGTTTCTGAGATCGTAAGACTTCATGGAGCACTTTTGTCAATTATTTTGGATAGAGATCTGAGGTTTACCTCGTGGTTTTGGAAGAAGTTGCAAGAGGCATTGGGAACAAAACTGAATTTTAGTACAGCATTTCACCCGTAAACTGACAGACAGTTGAAAAGAGTAATTTAGATCTTAGAAGATATGTTGCGGTGTTGTGCTCTCGAGTTCCAAGGCAATTGGGAAAAGTATTTATCGCTAGTCAAATTCGCCTGCAACAACAGTTATCAGTCAAGTATGAAGATGGCGCCTTATTAGGCTTTGTATGGGCGTAAGTGTCAAACACCCTTGTATTGGACCGAGCTAAGAGAGAATAAGATACACGGGGTTGACTTAGTTAAAGAAACTGATGAGAAAGTTAAGGTGATTCGTGACTGTTTGAAGGCCGCTTTGGATAGACAGAAATCCTACATAGATTTGAAATAGAAAGAGATCGAGTTTCAAGCCAGGGATAAAGTATTTTTGAAAGTATCCCCCTAGAAGAAGGTTCTTCAATTCGGAAGGAAATACAAATTAAGTCCACGGTTTATTGGACCTTATGAGATTACAGAGAGAGTAGGGCTTGTTGCCTACCATTTGGCTTTGCCCTCAGAGTTGGAAAAGATTCATGATGTGTTTCATGTGTCCATGTTACGTCGATATAGATTGGATCCTTCGCATGTGATCGTGCCATCAGAGGTTGAGATTAGCTCAGACATGACTTATGGCGAAAAGCCAGTTAAGATTTTGGATCAGGAGGTCAAACAATTGAGTAATAAAAGTGTAGCACTCGTGAAGGTTTTGTGGCATAGACATGGAGTCGAGGAAGCCACGTGGGAACCCGAAGAGACTATGAGAGACAAATACCCAAACATATTCACTAGTAAGATTTTCAAGGATAAAAATCCCTAAAGGGGAGATTTGTAAAAGCCCGATTTTGGGGCTAGTCAAAACAGTGGTTATGAAACCACTATTCTGAAGCCATAGAAATTATTTTTAATATTATTTTATGTGTGATGGCATGTTTATAAAGGTGCATGAAAATTTTGGTGATTTAATTTTAACGTTTGAAAGCTTAATTGTGAAAAAGGACTAAATCGCATAAAATGCAAAAGTCCTATTTTGATAGCTAAGGGTGTCAAATAGCTAGAAAACCAAAATTGTGGGTCTTTAAAGGGCAAATAGACCCTAGGATGATGCTTGGCCGGCCATGAGACAAGGAAATCAAAATAGTCAAATGTTAGGTGAAGTTTGGTAACTTATTTGGCCAAAAAGAAAATAAAATAAAGGAAAGATGATATCATCCATTTTTCATCTTCTTCTCCACCAAAAAACACTAGCAAAATAGAGGTTTGAAATTTTGAAAATTTCAGCAACTTTTAACCCTCACAAGTAAGTGATTTTGATGGTCTTTCTTGATGATTTTTATACTTTTAGAACCCTTGTAGCATGAGCTTTCAAATGAGAGGACTATTTTGTAAAATGGTTGAAAGTCTAGAGTTTTACCATGAGTGTGTTCATGTTGTTTTTTGAAATTTTATGGAAGAAAATGAGTTATGGTGGTGTAATAAACAACTTTTGTGAAGTAGTTTTCATGGAAACCCTAACTAAGGAACATTTTGCATAAGTTGTAAAATAGGTAATAAATGTGAGAAATAATAAGAATTGTGGGCTGCTCCTAGTATAAAAAGAATTCAGCTAGGCTTGGTTAATGATAAAATGTGATAAAAATCGAGTTTTGGACCTAAGGGTAAAATGGTCATTTTGTAAAAGTCTAGGAGCAAAATGGTCATTTTGCCCAATTTTTAAATTGTTGAGTACCTAGATTAATAACATGATTAAATGTGTGAATTTTCATCATTATAGATCAAGAATTACAAAATACGGGCCTAGACCGGGGAAAAGCAAAGCAAGTGGACTAAGCCGAACTAGTCGTCTACATTTTGTAATTCGAGGTAAGTTGTATGTGAATAATACAACTACATTGTTATTATATGTGTTTGAATTGATATAGCATAAATTGCTTGTTTGTGGAAATGATTATGTATGTTGAATATTGAGATAGTAGAATTCCCGTTTGAACCTTAGGGAATAAATCAGATATTCATGCCATGACATTTGGGTTATATGTGTGCTAGCGTAAGACATGTCTGGGACATGCATCAGCCACATTATGAGTGCCAGTGTAAGATCATGTCCAGGACATGGCATTGGCATTGAGATGAGAGCTAGTGTAAGACATGTCTGGGACATGCGTCGGGCTCGAGATGTAAGCCAGTGTAAGACATGTCTGGGACATGCATCGACTACGAGATGTGTCAGTGTAAGACCATGTCTAGGACATGGCATCAGCACATATAGAGGTGTCAGTGTAAGACCATGTCTGGGACATAGCATCGACACAGATATGTGAGAACTAGTGTAAGACTATGTCTGGGACATGGCGTCGGCCTCGATTTCAAAAGTCAATGTAAGACCATGTCTGAGACATGGCATCGACTTGATAGATGACCCAGTGTAAGACCATGTCTGGTACATAGCATCGACATTACACCCTATGTTTAAAGCTTAGTGAATATCCGATAGCATTCCAAATGGTTCAACGGTAAGAGTTACAGTTTAAGTTAAACGAGAAAAGTATAACCATGTTGTGAGTGGTACAGATACCTATTGAAATGTTGAGATGTGAGCTCAATATATGCTATGTGAATTGTATTGGATAGTGATGAGTAAATTGTGTTTATGTCTACTTTCGTATTATGAGCATGATGATAGATGGTAAAGTTGTTGTTATATTCATTTGCATGCAACTTATTAAGCTTTATGCTTACTCCCTCTCCTTTCCATTTTCTTATAGTGCCGCCTCATTAGGTCGAGGATCATCGGACGTCAGAGGCATCAATCACACTATCATCCGAGGCATTTTGTATAGTTAGATCTTTTATTTAGATTATGGCATGTAAAGGACCCTAACTTTTGAATTTTTTGTCATTGTTAATTGGCCAAATATGTTGGCTTACTTTAGCATTTGATTTCATTTTGTATAAGGCCATGGAAAATGGCTAATATTGACAGTTATTATATGAATACAAGAATAGTCTTTCATGAATGTGAAATTGTTGGCATGATTGAATATAAGAAATGCATATAGGCCTTAGCTATGGTTGTTTGCTTGAGAAATCATATTTAGTTAGACTTTGATATGTTGGATGGCATTAGATTGGGTTTCAGGGTGGCAAAATGCTTGATAGATAGCTTTATTTTTGTCTACACAGGTACACACACAGGCGTGTGTCTAGGCCGTGTGTGACACACGGTCAGCCTCACAGGCGTGTTGTTCTGTCGTGTGTCCCCTGCACCTCAAATTTACAAGTCAGTATGCATGGTAGTAAACACACGAGTAGAGACATGACCGTGTGTCTCAGCCGTGTGGAGGACACGACCTCTGGCCACGGGCATGTGCCTTGGCCGTGTGCCCTAAATTGGATGCTGGCGTCAGAAACAGAATGTCAAGGTTTTTAGACACGAGCTAGGACACAGGCTTGTCATGGCCGTGTAAGGGACACAAGTCATAGACACGTGCGTGTGTCAGGCCGTGTGAAACCCTTGTAGGTTCGAATTGAAAAGTAAATCTACACGAGTGTAGGACACGAGCGTATCCCTAGGTGCTTAGGTCGTGCGTGTCACACAGGCCATCAGCACGACCATATTCAAGTTCCACACGAGTGTGTTGCCCATCCAAACGGGCATGTGCCCTGTTTCAAAAGTCATTTTTCTAGAGTTATTTAGAGGACCCAGGTTGGTCCCGAATAGTTTCCAACGGATGTTTGGGGTCTCGTAGGCCCATATTAAGGAGTTAAGACAAAGTTTAAAAAGGTTTTTAATTTGACAGAGTCTTAATGACATTGAAATGATTGTATTCATGTGGTTAAGTTAGGTAATGCCTCGTGCTAAGTCCCGGCCTCAGACTCGGGAAGGGGGTGTTACGATAATACTCCACATTTCCTTCAATAGGATTACTGTCCCTAGCCCTAGCATAACTTGTAATTGAGGAATTAACAACTATTCCATAATTTTGAGTTCTCCGCAATCTCTCGCGATATTTTGTATGAAATCTGAATGCATTGATGAGGAAGGCACCATATCTTTTTACTTCTCTATTTGGACCTTGGAAAAGCCATTTAACTTCGTCATTGACGTCCTTCCCACTCCAAACCTATTAAATCGAAATTAAATTGAATAATTATAAATGTTATGAGAAAACATCATTATTTTTCAATGAAAGTGTCAGTTGCATACCGTTTGGCTAAACCATTCATGAAAAGATTCTGTGAATAATTATTAATCTCCCGATTTTATAATCTTCGGGAGCGTGAACGAGATCTCAAGATTTTTATGTACTCACTATGTTAAAAATAGGTTTAATTGCTTAGAAGATAAACAAATCAAAAAGATGAATATTTATCAAATTCTAGAACTTACTTGCGTAATGGTTCAATTGAATCATGGTGAAAAAGAACACATTTATGTGCTTGTACTAAAGATCTATTATCTAATTTTGCAACTTCAACTTTACCCATTAGTTCTCCATAACTTTGAAATAAATAAGTTTTGGTCAAGTTATGATCAGTGAGCCCAGCATTTCTACTTGGTCTATTCAGTCTTGTTTCAACATCTTCTAAATATCTAGAACAGAAAGTCATACACTGCTCTGCCAAGTAACCTTTAGCAATTGATCCTTCTGGATAACACTTATTACGACAATAAGACTTCAATTTGCATAGGAACCTAAACACAATATATAACATTATCAAAATTTGTAACTAAAGGTATAGAGGTGAATGAATGAATACTTTACAAATAAATTAGCACCTTTCTATAGGATACATCCACCGATAAAAAATCGATCCACCAATTATTGCTTCATAAGGGAGATGGATTAGCAAGTGCACCATAATAGTGAAGAAGGAAGGTGGAAAGATCTTCTCCAAATTGCATAAAGTTAAAGCGGCTTGATCTTGTACTTTCTCAAGTTCTTCAACAATCAAAACTTTACCACAAATACTTTCACTATATTGGATAATTCAATTGTATAGGACTTCACCTTTTTTGACATACAGCACCGTAAAGCAACTGGCAGTAAATCTTGCATCAAGATGTGATAATCATGTGATTTTAAGGAATATAGTCTTCGATCTTTAAGACTCACACATCGAGATATATTTGATGCATACGCATCTAAGACCTTTATATCCTTCAACACCGTGAAGAACATTTTTTTCTCTTCCTTTGACATAGCAAAAATAGAAGGCGACAATCGATATTTCCCATTCGAAGGTACTTGGGGGTGAAGATCACGCCGAATTCCCATGTCAACTAAATCAAGTTGACTCTGAAGATTATCTTTCGATTTTCCATCGACATTCAAAATTGTCCCAATGATGTTCTCGCAAACATTCTTCTTAATATGCATGACATCAAGATTGTGTCGTAAATGTGATGCTCCCAATAAGACAATTCAAAAAAAATACTTCTTTTTTTCTACAAGTCCGCCTCATTAGGATCATCCTCTTCATCAGATTCATCATCAGATTCATCCCTCGATCTTCTCTTTGTTTGTGTGTTAGGTGGTTGATTCATCTTCCCATAACTAAAATTGATATCTTTGAACATGAACAAGATTTTAGATCCAATGGTCTGATCAGGAGCTTCTTTGAACTCTTCAGTACTGTCAAATAGAGTCCTCTGAAATCTAAATCTATGATTTCCATCTAACCACCGACGATGCCCCATATAAGAGAAATTTTTCCCATTATATAATCACTTCGAACATGTTTGCGCAGCACAACAAGGACAAGCATAACGTCCTTTGGTACTCAACCAGATAAATTGGCATAAGCTAGGAAATCATTAATAGTCTACAACAATGCTGCACGTAAATAAAAGTTCTCATTTCCCAATACATCATATGTCTCAACACCCACCCATAATTGTTTTAACTCTTCAATAAATGGCTGCAAATAAATATCAATATCATTTTTGGGACCTTTCTTGTGACAGCCCTAATTTGACCCTAGTCGGAAAGTGGTTTCGGGACCACAAAACCGAGTCATAAAAATAATTAACCGTTATATTTTATGCTTATTGTATGTGAACATGCATGTGTGAAAGATACATACTTTAATTTTGTTAATTGAATGTGAAATTTATTAAATAGGACTTATGTGAGACAATTGTGAAATGTGATAGCTAAATTGTAAAGTGATCTATTAATGCATGTTGTCAAAAAGGTGGACTTGCATGTCAAATTAGCCATTTTTTTTTAGTGGCCGGCCATGATATTGATTAATACATATTATATGTGTTTTATATTAGCATTTTAATATACAAAATAAATAAGAAAATAAGATAAAGAGTTAGTGGGAGGAAAAACCAAAGTGAATCTATTTTTACTCCATTGCCGTAGCTTGAAGTGAGGAAGAAGGAAATTTTTTTTTTTTTTTGCTTAAATTTTCAGCTTAGGTGATGGCTATAATGAGGTAAGTACTAAGAAATTCTTGAAAAATTATGCATAGTTTGGATGATTGGTTTGAATGCTACCTATTCCATGTTTTAAATTTGGGTTATTTGGGGGTTTGAAATTCGGTCAAGAAGCTAGAACTCTTAGTATATATATATATTTCTTTATTAAATTGGATAGTAATGTGGAGAATGATGAATTGTTAAATTGCTTTTAACTTGAAGGTAGATGTTAGAATGTGTGTTAGGGAGATGTCGATGTGGTTATTGTAGGTATCTTAAGAAATAATATTGTGGCTTGAGTTGCTAACAATCGGTTAAGGACTATGAGGATTAACAATTTCGGTAAGATGTATAGGTGTTAATTACCATGTATTTAGATGATTTGAAGATTAGGTAGTAGCTTAAATTCTTAGTGGCAAATGGCTATTATGGTGAAATGCAAATGTTAATATTTAGTTGCTAGTGTTTATATGTGTGTTAGCCGAATTTGAACTTGAATAATGATTTGAGCACAATGTGTTGTATTGATATTATGCTTAAGTGAAATTATAGATATATATAATGAAATTGATTGGTGATACACATGTTTAAATAATATGTATGCAAAGGATGTGTGGAAGAGTGAATTAGTAATAATCTGTTTGGGACAGCAGCAGTAAAGTGATTTTGGAAAATCACCATAAATTGTGGGAGTTGATTTAGAAGCTGAATAATTTATGTAATTAAAGCTTGATGAATCTAGTTTCTTATAAAAGAAACTATAAAAGCAAAAGAATTGCCGATAATGAGATATTTGAAGTAATGTGGGCCAGAGTCAAAATGACTTCTAGATCCCCTGTTCTGTATTTATAAAATCACTATAAAACGTATAAAAATAGTCAAATGATGAAATTTATATGCTTAGACTCCTTAATGAGTCTAGTTTCAAATGAAATAAACAAGAACATGTTTTGAATTCTGTACAATGAGAAATTTATTTCGTAGTGAAGAGTGGTCAGATTAGTCAAATAGTGAAACAAGGGAAACTTTAGGAAAAATCTGGTATTGATTGGCTAAACTAAAAATTATGAAAATTTTATGGATAAAATATAAATGAGTCTATTTTCAAGAAAAATTTACGTCAATTGATTTGGTGTTTCATAACTCCAGTTATAAATAATTTAATGACTGTTGCTCAGGAAGTCAGCTTATAGTGAAATTGTGATTATATTGTAAACATTGATAAAAATTTGCTAATGAATTGCTTATTGATTTTTTATAAGCTTACTATGATCTGTATGTGTGAAAGTCGAATATATATGTATTATATTCTGAAAGTAATACTTGAATAGTCGTATAATGACTAGTTTAAAATTTATTGAATTAAAGCTCAAGAGCATAGAGGGGCAACCTCGGATAAGGGAAAAGCTAAAGTCACGAAATAGCCAACCCGAAATTTGTTCAGAAAGATACAAGGTAAGTTTTGAGTAATCGCCTTTGGTATAAAATTGATGATGCCTTGACATGTATATACTATATGAATTTTGATCTTTTGGTTCTATTTGAATTAAGTTGAGTGGTAAATAATCTAAGTGTATGACCTATAGTTGAATGGTCAATTCGGGTTAAGCTTGATTGATGAAAGGTACGTGTGATATTTATGCATGATTTTAAACCAAAATGAAATAAGGGTGTTCATATGAAGCTCATGTCCGAATGTAGCCAATGGCTACTAATAATGTGAAATGTTCTATAAAATGTGTTAGTATACGATTAAAAAGACATGATATTTGATGTGGATATCCGGGCTTAAAGACTCGTAGGCTTTATGCTGGAATTGTATCCGGGCTTAAAGACCCGCAGGCTTTGTGCTAGAATGATATCCGGGTTAAAGACCCGCAGGCTTGTGCTAGACATGTGTTTCGAGTCCTAAGACTTGACAGGATCGATGCCAGTAAGTTAAGTAAGATTACGACATTGAATATCCGTGCGAGTAAGTATTATATATATTTTACCTGCTAAGGTACGTATTATGTACTCATATGTGAATTGACTTCAAAGTAAGTTATTAGTATTAAAAATATATATATATATATATATGTGTGTATATGTGTATGAATGAATACCGTATTTAAGAATAAGAGAATGAATTATTCGGTCAATGTATGTCATTGTAAAAGTATGTGACTTAAAGAAATTTTATGAGCCATATAGTATAGTGAAATATGTACTGAAAAAAAAATTTCTCGTGTATTCATGTATATATATATATTCTGCCAATAGGTTTTATAGCTATTGTACTTGTGAGTTTTCAGCCAAGCGATCTACAATTTGAATTCGGGTTCTTGTGATACTTAATGTTCGATTTTAAATGACACGTTTTAATTGTTTGAAATACTTAAAAACTTACTAAGCATAGTAATGCTTACTTTGTTGCCTTAATTCTCTGTTTTGTAGATTTTGTTCGTCAGCTACGGTCTCGGGGATCTTAAAGTCAAAATCGTCCACTCTATCTAAGCTTTTTGGTACTCTACTAGTTAAATTTCGATATTGGCATGTATAGGCTTGACATTTTGTTGTTAAATAATTATCTTTTGATGATGTATATATGTTTAGCCATGCGAAAATGGCTTGATAAGTTACGGTAGGTGTTATAAATGGTTAATGTGAATGTGTGGTTGAGATTTGATTAATGTTTTAAATTTCTGATGTGAATTGAACTTATAAAATGAATCAAAATTCCTAATTATCTTGATATGATTCTTTTGTATATGGTAATACTCTTTAACCCTCCGGCGACGGGTACGGGTTAGGGGTGTTACATTTCTCTCTGGGGATAATCATAGATAAGATAAAAGAAGATTACTTCATGTAAAGCGATGGAGGTAAATTGTAAGGAACAAACACTACAGGCCAAGTACTGTACAAAGTGCTCATGATTTTATAAGGATTAAATCCATCAGATGCTAGCCCAAGCCTCACACTCCAAGGATCGCTTGCAAAGCTTGGAAATTTACTGTCAAATGATTTCCAAGCTAAAGAATCCACAGGATGCCTTAATAATCCATCACCGGTTCGTTAATCATGCTGCCACGTCATAGACTCGGCTATCTTTGACGACATGAAAAGCCTTTGAAGCCTTGGTACTAGCGAAAAATATCGCAAAATCTTTATTGGCTTTTTTCTTGACTATGCCTCATATTCATCCTCATTCACATCTTCTGTATTTCTATTCATCCAACGAGATTTCACAAAGGTGACAAGACTGTTGGTTTTTTCGATCACCCCAATACAACATGCAGTCATTTGGGCAACTATGAATTTTGTTGTACCCAAGACCTAAATCTTTTATCAGTTTCTTCATATCTTTGCATGAATAAGGGATTTTTGCAAATGGAAACATATCTCTCAAAAATTCTAACAGCATTGTCAAAGAGTTTCCGGTCCACCTTTCCAAACATTTTAAGTGAAAAAGACGAATGCAAAAGGACATTTTTGAAAATTTTGATCCCTCATAAAGTTCTTCATTCATTTCATTAAGTAACATGTAGAATTTCGCCGCTTCTTCATTTGGCTCTTCATCAGGTACACTTATTCCTGTTTCAGTAAAAGCATTTCCACCAAGATTACAATCATCGGATGCAACAAAGTCAGGTGGAAACGATTGCAAACCATGACTGCGTATATTAAATGCATACCACAACATACCTTCCATGTCATCTTCTCTAACAACTGATGGTAAGCACTATAAGGATAAGCCAGATTAATTGTTGAAGAGGTTCTACTAGGTGTACACTCTCCATGGAAAATCCATTTTTTATACCCCGAATAAAGCCATCAACAATTAGATGTTCGTAGACAACTTCATGAAAATGCCAATTGATGTTGCCACACTTCTTACACGGGCAAAGAATCATATTCTCTTGGCTTGCAATTCGAAAGGCAAAATTTAGAAAAGTTTATACTTCATTTCGACAGTCGTTGCTCACCCTTGACAATTTCGTAGTTCTTGAAGTCTAAACTTGACAAAAAATGACACGAGTAAGTTGTTTATTTATAAGTATAATTAAGTTATGTAAGTTATGATATGATATGATATCTATTTATGTATTATGAAAGTTATGTAAGTTATGTGAGTTATGTAAGTTTTGTAAGTTATGTGAGGTATGTAAGTTATGTACGTTATGCGAGTTATGTAAGTTATGTGAGTTATGTAAGTTTTGTAAGTTATGTGAGGTATGTAAGTTATGTACGTTATGTGAGTTATGTAAGTTATGTGAGGTATGTGAGGTATGTAAGTTATATAAGTTATGTGAGTTATGTAAGTTATGATATGATATATATAAGTTATTAAGTTATGTAAGTTGTGTGAGTTATGTAAGTTATGATATGATATATATTTATGTATTATGTAAGTTATGTAAATTATGTAAGTTATGAAATTTAAACTTTAAACTATATATTTTTAAGGAAATTATTAGATTAAATTTACAAGTTTAGGGTTAATTATTTATTTTGGATTAAGTCCATCATGTGTGCTCAATTATGGTTATTTTTTATTGTGTCACATGAATGCTAAATCAACTCACGAATAAATGGGCTAATTCCTTGAAATAAATTTTAAAAAATTATTTTGCAAGTAAGTCAAATCTAATTTTTTGAATAATATTTAAACATTTTCCAAGTTAATCTTGTTATTTGAATCAACATGAGGACTTAAAACTTCAAATACAATTTAATTTAATTAGGTCATTTAAAAATAAAATATAAGTAGACAAAATATCTTTTGTGAATCGATTAACTCTAACAAATTGTTTAAACATTTTATATTTTAATATTTTTCAAAAAACAGTTGTTTTATTAAAATCAAATCATTATGATAAAAACATAAAAAAAATAACTTAACAAAATAATTAATGAGTAACAAAAATAACTTTTCATTTTAAAAAGTTTTTAAATCATTTTTTTGAAAAAAAAATAGTAATTTAATTTTTATATTAAAATAAATTTTATTTTATTTTATTTAAATTTCATAATATTATACTATTTTATAAAAAAATATTTTATTACTCCAACACTATAATAATAAAGATATTTTTTTTGTTTAAAAAGGAAAAAGAAAAGGAACGGGAAAAGTGAAGCCCATGAACGTTGCAAATAAGCCTACTCACGTGTTCTCTTTTGGGCTTCTTTTACATTAAAATATTATTTCTTAAGTCCATTATTAAATAATTCTATGTATAACAGGAGCAAGACACATTATAATCAAAACACAGCCTATTTTGGACAACATTTATACTCCAATTAAACAAGCATTAACACTCAGTAATCATAAGAAACATGTACTGTTTTGGACAACTTCAACCTTCCAATTTACCATGCATTCCATCAACTTTAATTTAAAAAATAAAATAAAATCAGACAACATTAATTCACTAATACTTTTTTAAAAAAAGAACTTACAGTATGGCAGATAATTGAAAATTAGATGACAGAAAACTGGAGAAGCAACGAGGGCTGCCGACGAAGATGCAGAAAAGGGCTACCGACAATTTCACACCAACTTAATGACCACAACCAAAAGCCAAAGCAATTGTAAACTAGATTAATTCACTACCCCGCTCAGTTCGTACCTCTTCAATCTACTTTGATGTATTTACAAAAGACTGTCTGCCTACATCATTAAAATTAAAGTAGGAAAACTTGAACCAATTTTACTCAGGAAATGAACAATAAACTTGCATAACTTTATTCGAACCAAGGAAAAATCTTAAGAATGAGGTCAGCTCGTAGCTGAATGAATAATTTATCCAAGTAGATTACAAGTGCAGTACCATTGTTTGGTCCAAAAAGAATTCTTAAGAAGTAAACGCAGTAATGGAAGAGATTTTGACAAATCAAATGTAACAATTTATGAGATACAGTCAGCATGAATCCGAATGGAACAAAGATTAATTTACGGTAAAAAGATCAAAGTGATGATATCTACTGTTTTTCTTTTTTCGGTGGGAGTGCACTTTAACATATTAGATATTATGGATTTAATAAAAAGATACAAAAACAGTATGATTATGAAAATATAGAAGAAAGTTCTAAAAATGGGAGAAGACTTGGATTCTCCATGAGAAAAAGTAAACTTTTGGAAAGTTGCTACATCAAGAATTATTTAAAATATTGTATTAATGGGAAAAAAATAGCTACTGATGACAGCGAAAATGAGCCAATATGATAAAATAAAATAAAAACATTGAAAAATAAACTTTTGGTTTTTATTTCTAGGATAGGTTAAAGTGATTATAAAACATGTATATATATAGAGCGATAGAGGTGATAACATCAAAATATAATGATATCGGCATAACAAATCAAGAAAAAGCAAGATAATTAAATATTTAATATGACAATAAGAATGGATAATAGTTAAATAATATAGAATAACACAACTTAAACTCTCATGTCAGACCTGTCCCACGGTGACTTTCTCAA
This sequence comes from Gossypium longicalyx, assembly GCA_025698465.1. Classification (NCBI taxonomy): domain Eukaryota; kingdom Viridiplantae; phylum Streptophyta; class Magnoliopsida; order Malvales; family Malvaceae; genus Gossypium; species Gossypium longicalyx. Next base: position 55,074,297 of record CM046995.1, read on the forward strand.
CCCAAGGGCATGCAAATTCGCCCTATAGATAAAGGTGAATATCTGTTATTACTATTTTCAGATTCAAATAAAAAATAAGGCATGAAATGAGCCATATTCAGTTGTATATATACCTCTTTGCAGTTAAAGATTTCAATGACTGATTCTTTTAGTGCCTGTACATAAGAAGCAATATAAATCATTTCTGATGGTCAAAAGGTAAAGTCAGTTCTTGTAGAATATTACCTCTTGTTTACTCAGAAGCTTAGAACCATTTAACAGAACTAGCTTAAGACTCCCGAACAAGTCATAATATGATAGATCAATCTTAAGGATACACCTCTTGATAATGATATAAGTAAGAGATAGAGAATAAAACAAATGGTTTGGGAAAAGAGTATGAATGCAGCACAGAGATGGGCTGCCGACGGAGATGCAGCACGATGATGCAGAGGAATAGCAAAAATATTAGGGATTTTGGGTAAATTTGGGGAAAATAAAATGGTAAAAAAAATAAGAGATTTTGGGTAAAGCTAGGGATTTAGGGGAGGGGGTGAAAATAAAACAGCACCGTTTCGATGGAAAGTTTTTTACGGCGTTTTGACAAAAAGGCCACTGTAGCTCAACTTTTTTTGCAGCGTTTTTACCAAAAACGCCACTATAGCTCAAATTTTTGTGGCGTTTTTCCCAAAAACGCCACTATTGCTCAATTTTTATTTTTTTTTATTTTTAACATATATTTTTCTTTGTTTTTTCTTTCAAAATTTTTGGGTTGAGATTATCATTTTTGGAATTTTTATTTGTTATTAAATTTTTAATATTGAACTTTTTAACTAAAATATGGACTAAAATATTAATTTTTAAGTTTTTAAGTTTTTAATTTTAAAATTTTAAAATTTTTTATTTTAAATTTTTAAATTTTTTTGAAGATTTTTATAAATTTTAAATTAACATATAAAAAATAGTATCATGTCATGTGAATTACTTTGTAGGTTTTCACGTCAATACCATTAAAAAATTTAATTTTACAATTACATTCCTATTAAAAATGAGATTTAACATTTTTTAAAAAGTGGAAGGTTTTGGTTCAAAAAAATAAGAATCAAATTGATAAAAAAAATATAAATATTGAAAGTTAAAATTTAATTACCATGATCAACTCTTTTAGGAATTAAATTGATAGATGGGTATGGAATGGTCTAGTATTATTGAAAGGATTTCATTTTTCTTTCTTTTTTCTTTCTTTTTTCATCAACATTATTCTTTTAAGTATGGTCCGTATTAGTTATTTAGATTTTTATATAAATGACATTTAATTATATGTATACACCTAAATTTTGATAGAGCTACATCTCAGAATTATATATGAATTTTGGTTTAATGTGTAATTGTAGACGTGAAATTCTAATTGTGGTTTAAATGTATAGTTGAAACTTTAATTTTGTTTTAATCATACACATTTTAAAAAATAAATACATCAATATATTTTTATATTGAATAAATATAAATATTTATGTATGCAATATATAATATAAAATGATATTATATCAATAATTATATTCATAATTTATGCTTTTGGGATTTAACCCATTGCACACTAAACCATTGTTCATGTATGCTTTTGGGATTTAACCCATTTTGATATATACTTTTTTAAAATAATAATCTATATTTATCTTATTTAGATTTATATTATAAAAAAATCCAAGATACACAAGTTAAGTAGTTCACCATATTTACCCCTAAACCCCAACCCCCAAACCCTAAACCATAAACCATAAACCCTAAACTATAACCCATAAACTAAATTGATTTTTTGCAAACAAAACAACACTATTGCTTACCTTTAGCGGCATTTTTATCATAAACGCCGCAAGTGCTTGACATTTTTCTCAATCTATAGCAGCGTTTTTCAAAAAGCGCTGCTAATGCTCGATTTCAGAAAGCACCGCTACTGCTCGATCTATAGCGGTGTTTTTCAAAAAGCGTCGCTAATGCCACTAAAGCTCAACATAAAACAACGGCATTGTGCTTAATTTTTTTGCGGCGTTTTTCAAAAAGTGCAGCTAATGGTCGACCTATAGTGGCATTTTTGGTCCTAGTGCCGCTAAAAACGCCGCTAAAACCTATTTTGCTTTAGTGTTAACAATCACCCATAAAACCGTCCACCACCTTGCTTGATTCTAGCATGACTTCATGCACAGCCTCCACTCTCCACAACTCATGGCTGACCAAGTAAGGGGCCATATCAAGGGATCACTCAAGCTATTTTCAGCAAACATTCATGTCACCCCTTTACTATAAATACCAACCTCCACTTCTCATTCCATCATCCCTAATTTTTCACTTCACATTCACTTCATTCATTTCATTTTCCTCTCTCTTTCATGCATAGCCATCTCCATTTCCCCTTTCCCTTAGCTAGTGATTCCTTGAGAAAACACTCTCTTGGCCGGCCACCTTGAGAAGAACTTTGCGAAAGAGCAAACATGAGGATTGGAGGAAGCCACTATGATCGATTTCCAAAAGACTGTTGAATCAATCAGAGTTTATTCTTCCTTATCTTTATTTTACTTTTGATATTAATCATGCCTATAATCTATTTTGTTGTTTTATTCATTAACAATGGTAGCTTAATTTTGTTTAGCTAGAATGATACATTAATTGGATGAAGTTCTTTTGATTCATGTTCATGGTGTTATGTGCCTCAATCATTCATGCTTTCAATTAAAATCATGCGTGTATTTCATTCATTAAAATATGATTGGATGCATTAGAATTAGTTACTTAATTCGAACCAAATGGTGATTAATGGACACAATAATTGAAAGGTGCATGCTTAATTTATATCCGACCCAGAATAAATTGAAGGTTCGTAATAACTTGAAGAAGCTCTATTACCTTGCATAGCTTTTAGGTTTATGTGATTAAATCGTTTCAAATCAACCCAATCCCTATTACTTAAAATGGATTCTAAGAAACCATTAGTTAAATATGATCATGGTAGTATGCATGTTTTTCTAAGTAAAAGATTCCAAAATGACTTAATATTGGATTGAAGTTCATGAAAGATCGAGTTACCATAGAATATTTTCTGAAACATTATTAAACATGATGAAAATGACTTAAGTCAATTGATGTGATTTTTCTGGCCTATTCATGTTATTATTGTTGAAGCTTGTGAATTTGCTGCTGAATCCATCTCATACATTTTATTGCATACATTGCATTTAGGTTAAATTGAATTTAGATTATTTAATTTAATTTAAACATCAATCACCTCAAAAATATTGTGTTTTCCTGCTAACTTGTAAATCTTTAATTTTACAATTAAGTGATTAACATATAGAGTCCCTGTGAAGACAATAACTCTTTTACTTACTACTTGATAACGAATGTGTACACTTACACAAACCCCAGCGTTACACTTTTGTGTTTAACTTTTGATTGTGCAGACCAAAATGAACCTTGATCATAAGTATTTCTCATACAAGACCGATGTTGTGACACCTTAGTGCCTGTGTCGCAACATCGAAGGTGTAACGCCCCGTACCCGAGACCGTCACCGGAGTCGAGCATGAGGTATTATTAAACTTAATTTCATCAATTAAACAGCTAAAACAATTTATTTTTAAAATTTCCAGACAAGCTGGCTAACTGCATCACAGTCACTTAAAAATTCATATCTCGAGTTCCGAAACTCGAAATCCAATTCCGTAAATTTTCACTGAAACTATACTCATATATCTATTTACTAATTTTTTTCTAGAATTTTTACTCAGTCCAATTAGTACAGTTTATTAGTTAAAGTCTTCCCTATTTCAGGGTACAACTGCTCTGACCTCTGTGTATTACAAATCAGATATCTCCCTGTACAGAGTTTCAATGACTATGCCGTTTGTTTCTATTAAAACTAGAATCTATAAGGAACCTTTACATATGAAGAATGACTTCTAATTATTTTTATACAATTTATGGTGAATTTCCAAACCCAGAACAGAGGATCCAGAAATCGCTCTGGCCCTATTTCACAAAAATTTAAACATCTCATAGAATATCATTCATATACAAGTTTTGTTCCATCCATATAAAAATATACTCATTAAGCTTCGATTCTATAACTTATTCATCATTTAAGTCCATTTCTACTATTTTTAGTGATTTTTCCAATTCACGTCACTGCTGCTGTGTGATTCTGTTTTATAACTAATTTCACCATTTTATGTTTTTCCATGGACTAAGTAAAACATTAAACATACATGACATCAAATATGATCTAGATTGGTCATTCCAATGGCTAATCATTTCCAAACCTTTTCTTACCAAACCATAACCATATCATAAGATTATTTACACAAAGTAAGTATAGTGCTATACATGCCACACTCAAAATATACGAGCCATTTTACCAATTTAGGTCTTCGGATAGTGTGAGCGAGCCTTCGACCTATCCCGATTCTCAAGCTAGCTTGTCAAAACTACAATGAATGAAAAGGAAGGAGTAAGCATAAATGCTTAGTAAGTTCACATGCAAATAGTAAGTAACATAATCATCAATTCCACATAAAAACATCATTTGAATAAACAACACCAAGACATTCATGTTACATTTGCATTTAATATCATGCTACGATTTCATCATACCAAGTTCTCAACCCGAAGATTTAAGCACATACCTATCAAATTTTCTCATTTACCACACTTACCAACATGTCACCTTCATTTTAGGCATTCTCCTTATTCTCTTAAGATTCACCCGTTGAACACATCGGAATATAATTCGAATACACGGAAAGTTTGTACATAAGTGCCACATATGTAGCCAAGCTACCTACCATGTAACCCGCCCATAAGCGAACTCGGACTCAACTCAACGAGCTCGAGCGTTCGCATCCATAAGTGAACTTGGACTCAACTCAACGAGCTCGGATGCCTAGTTACATCTCACGAACTCGGACTCAACTCAACGAGTTCGGACATTTGCATCCATAAGTGAACTCGGACTCAACTCAACGAGTTTGGATGCCCAACCGTCCTAGTGACATGTAACTTGTATTCTAATCTATTCCCAAGGTTCAAACGGGCTTTTTCCTCGATTACACATCTTTGCCGTCTTCCACGGAACATCGAAACCGATACTCGGTAGCAAATCATAATTTACATATTATTCAATAATAACCATAAAGCATAATATTTCATGATATTAATCATCATATCACATAAATAACATTAAATTACTTAAAATGACAATTATGTTACTACATTTACATATGAACTTACCTCGATACAAAATATTAGCAATCGAGCCTATTCCTCGTAAACTTTGTTTTTCCCTCGATCACGACTTGAATTTTGTTTCTCTTGATCTATAATACCAAATTAATTTATTTAATACATGCATTCATCAAAAGAGCCCTTAGTACGAACTTTGGCAAAATTACCATTTGCCCCTAAACTTTCATATATTTACACTTTTGTCCCAAGGCTCGTAAATTAAGCCTCATCCTATTTTCTTATGTTTTATGACATGCTGATCATTTTTTCCTTCTATAGCAACATCAAATTCACACTCTAACATGTACTTATGAATATTAGGTATTTTTACCAATTAAGCCCTTTTACTCGTTTTCACTTAAAACTGAGTAGCACAAGTTGTCTAGCATAATTTAAAACCTCATATTCTATCATAAAACACCAAAATACACAAATTTTACCTATGGGTATTTTTCCAAATATGAACCCTAGGTTGAATTATTGCTAGCATAAGCTAAATCAAGTTACCGAGACTCCAAAAACGTAAAGAACATTAAAAACGGGGCTTGGAATCACTTACTATGGAGCTTGGAAGCTTGAAACAAACCATAGCTATGGAGAACCCTTTAATTTTCGTCCTAATGAAGAAGATGGACATATTTTGCCATCTTTTTCCTTTTTTCAATCTTTTAATTACCAAATGACCAAAATACCCTTAATACCTTTCTTTGAAAATTTTCATGTACAAGCCCATTTTTGTCCAAAATTTTAGATATTGGTCAAATTTCTATTTAAGACCTTCTCATTAATATTCCAAAGTAATTTCATACTAAAAACTTCTAGAATGCAAGTTTTGCAAATTATTCGATTTAGTCCCTAATTTCAACTTAAGCACTTTATGCATAGAATATCGTCATGAAATTTTCACACAATCATGCAATCATATTATAAACCTCAAAATAATTATAAAATAATTATTTCTATCTCGGATTTGTGGTCATGAAACCACTATTCCGATTAGGTCCTAATTCGGGATATTACAACTCTCCCCCCTTTAAGGATTTTCGTCCTCGAAAATTTTACCAGTAAACAGGTGTGGGTATTGATTTCTCATAGTTTCCTCAGGTTCCCATGTAGTCTCTTCTACCCCATGCTTTTGCCACAATACTTTCACGAGAGCGACACTTTTATTTCTTAATTGCTTGACCTCTTGAGCTAAAATCTTAATCAGTTCTTCTTCGTAAGTCATATCCGGTTGTAGCTCGATTTCTGTCGGTGAAATTATATGTGAAGGATTCGAACGATACCGACATAGCATAGATACGTGGAACACATCATGTATCTTCTGTAATTCAGATGGCAATGCTAACCGATAAGCTACTAGTCCAACTTTTTCAATTATTTCATACGGTCCAATAAAACGCGAACTCAACTTGCCCTTCCGTCCAAATCTAAGAACTTTCTTCCATGGAGACACTTTTAAAAATACCTTATCACCAACTTGAAACTCGATTTCCTTTCGTTTCAAATCCGCATAAGATTTCTGTCTATCCGAAGCAGCTTTCAAACAATCTCGAATCACTTTCACTTTTTCTTCGGTTTCTTTTATTAGATCAACTTCATAAATCTAATTTTCCTTGAGTTCAGTCCAATACAATGGCGTCCGACATTTACAACTATACAATGCTCCATAAGGTGCCATCTTCAAACTCGTCTGATAACTATTATTATAAGCAAATTCTACCAACGTAAAGTATCTTTCCCAACTACCTTGAAATTCCAATACACAACATCTGAGCATGTCTTCAAGAATCTGAATCACTCTCTCTGATTGTCCATCAGTTTGTGGATGAAAGGCAGTGCTGAAATTTAACTTCGTACCTAATGCCTCTTACAACTTTTGCCAAAACCGCGAAGTAAATCTCGGATCTCTATCCGAAATGATTAACAAAGGTATTCCGTGAAGTTTAACAATCTCACTGATATACAATTCAGCCAACTTATTAAGAGAATAATCCGTACGTACCAGAATAAAATGAGCCGATTTAGTCAGTCTGTCAACTATTACCCAGATGGCATCTTTCTTCCCCAGAGTTAACGGCAACCCTGATACAAAATTCATAGTAATCCAATCCCATTTCCATTCAGGAACCATGATAGGCTGGAGTAGTCCCGAAGGTACTTGGTGTTCAGCTTTCACTTGTTGACAAATTAAGCACTTTGATACAAACTCGGAGATATCTCTTTTCATTCCATTCCACCAATACATTTTCTTCAAGTCATTACACATTTTCGTACTGCCCGGGTGAACCACCAAACAACCATTATGTGCTTCATGCAAAATCTTTTGGATCAACTCATCATTTTTCTGAGCTTCACAAATCTCTTGTAAAAAAATCGATCTTGCTCTTAACTCTGCTAAAATCGAACCATCATCTGATACCTTTAACTGAGTGTTCATAGCTCTCAAAGCAAATAGCAACTTTCTGCTCAAAGCATCAGCAACCACATTCGCTTTTCTCGGATGGTAGTTAATAACAAGCTCGTAATCTTTCAATAACTCCAACCATCTTCGCTGTCTCAAATTCAAGTCTTTTTGTGACATCAAGTACTTAAGACTTTTGTGGTCGGTATATACTCGACATTTTTCACCATACAAATAATGTCGCCAAATCTTCAAAGCAATACTATAGCAGCCAATTCCAAATCATGAGTCAGATAATTTCTTTCGTGAGATTTTAACTGCCTCGAAGCATAAGCCACCACTTTTCCTTCTTGCATAAGTACACATCCTAAGCCATTTCAAGAAGTATCACTATAGACCACAAATTCTTTACCTGATTCGGGTTGTACTAACACTGGTGCTTTAGTTAATAACTTTTTGAATTCTTCAAAACTCTATTGACATTCTTCCATCCACTCAAATTTAACATCCTTTCGAAGTAGTCTAGTCATAGAAGCAACAATTATAGAAAATCCATTTACAAACCGCCGATAATACCCAGCTAGCCCCAAGAAACTTCTAACATCGGTTACATTTTTCAGTGGTTTCCAATCAACAATGGCTAAAATATACGATTCATCAAATCCATAAACACAGCAGGAGCATTTGTTAACCCGAATGGCATAACTAAAAATTCATAATGACTGTACCTTGTTCTAAAAGCAGTTTTAGGCACATCCGACTCTTTTACTCACAACTGGTAGTACCCAGATCTCAAGTCAATCTTTGAAAATCATGTCGCTCCTTTCAGCTGATCAAACAAATCATCAATTCTCGGCAACGGATACTTGTTCTTGATTGTCACCTTGTTTAATTTCCGATAGTCAACACACAATCTCATAGAACCATCCTTCTTTTTCACAAATAACACGGGAGCACCCCAAGGTGAAAAACTCGGTCTCCCAAAGCCTTTGTCAGTCAACTCTTGCAACTACGACTTTAATTCTTTCAACTCTGCTGGTGCCATTCTATATAGAGCAATCGAGATCGGAGCTATTCCCGGTATCAACTTAATACCAAATTCTACTTCCCTAACTAGAGGCAAACCCGACAACTCTTCTGGAAATACATCCGCAAACTCACACACAATCGGCACTGATTCAATTTTCTTTTCAATTTCTTTTGTATTAAGTACATACGCCAAATAAGCTTCATAACCCTTCCTCAAATATCTTTAAGCCGACATCGAAGAAATTACACTAGATAATGCCTCTGATTTGCCTGATTCAACCCGCAGAATTTTACCACTTTCACACTTTAGTTCTATAACCTTTTCTTTGCAATTTACTGTACCATCATGCAATGTCAACCAATCCATACCCAAAATAACATCAAATTCATCAAACGGCAACAACATCAAGTCGGCCAGAAAGTAATGACCCCGAATCATTAAAGGACATTTCTTACATACTTTATCAACTATCACACATTTGCCAAATGGATTCGACACTCTAATCATAAATTATGTGTACTCAACAGGTATATTCATACTCAACACCAATTTCATGCACACATATGAATGAGTAGAACCGAGATCAATCAAAGCAGTAACATTAACATCATAAAAAGAAAATATACCAGTAATCATATCGGGTGATGAAGCATCTTCACGTGCCTTTATGGCATAAGTTCTAGCTGGAGCCCTTGCTTCAGGTTTAGCTGTTGAATCTCTGACTACATTCTTGTTGCTTGCTTCATTTCTAGCTTTTCTCAAATATCTTCCCCTCGAGTCTGCACCACTAGCTTTTACACTCTGAAATTTTTCTTTCTCAACTCTCTCTGGACAGTCTCTAATAAAATGATCCAGAGAACCACACCGAAAACATTCATTCGCTCTACATGGGCCAAAATGATTTCTACCACACCGCTGGCACTCGAGTTTAACAAATCTCGATTTCCCCACACTAGCGACGGAAGTAGTCTGAGATTTAAGACCCACATTTTGTTTCTTAGAATTTCCATATGATTGTCCGGCTGAAACCTGAAAACGGGGATTCATATTTTTAGATTTTCTAGATTGTTGTGAGAATGAACTGCTCGTCGATCTTTTCTTCCAACTTCTAGTCTTAGCCTCTACTTTTTTCTTCTCTTTAAGTAGTTCTTCAGCCTTGCAAGCTCGATCAACAAGTACTACCATTTCTTTTAATTCAAGAATCCCAACAAATACTTTGATGTCTTCATTGAGTCCGTCTTCAAATTGTCTGCACATTTTAGCCTCTGTAGGAACATATTCTCTAGCATACTTACTCAACCTGACGAACTCCCTTTCGTATTCAGTAACTGTCATGTTGCCCTGCTTCAACTCAAGAAACTCTTTACCCTTCTGATCAACAAATCTTTCACTGATGTATTTCTTCTGAAATTCTTCTTGAAAGAACTCCCAAGTCACTTTATCTTTCGGCACCACTGAAATCATTGTCTTCCATCAATGATAGGCTGAATCCCTCAATAATGATATAGCACACTTCAAGCATTCCTCAGGTGTACAAGATAATTCATCAAATACCCGAATAGAATTCTCAAGCCAAAACTCTGCTTTCTCAGCATCATCATCAACATTTGCCCTGAATTCTTGGCCCCTTGTTTACTGGATTCATCAACCGGAGTTCGTGAAATTTCATCAGATCCATACCTTGAGGCATCGGGGGTACAGGTTGAGGAATCGGGGGAGGTGGGGGAGGTTGTGCATTCGGGTTCGCATTTAACGAACTCTCGTATACTAAGCATTCATCATTTGGAGAAAGGCTTCCCGAGCCCCTTCTCCTCCTCCTTGACCAACAGAGGGAGGTGGATTTTCATCGCACCACCGCTTCTTGATCGGAGCTGGTGTATTACTCTTTACATCATCATCCACAGCTGGATCGAGATCCATTTACTATAAAAAAATCATTTAAAAGGTCAGAAGTCGTCACACTATCACAATATATATATGGCATGACATGTATAGCAAAACCCGTACATACAACACGTCAGTCCGAGAACCGACTAAACCTGCTCTGATACCACCAAATGTAATGCCCCATACCCGAGACTGTCGCCGGAGTCGAGCATAAGGTGTTATTAAACTTAATTTCATCAAGTAAACAGCTTAAACAATTTATTTTTAAAATTTCCAGACAAGCTAGCTAACTGCATCATAGCCACTTAAAAATTCATATCTCGAGTTTCGAAACTCAAAATCCAATTCCGTAAATTTTCCCTGAAAGTATACTCATATATCTATTTACTAATATTTTTATAGAATTTTTGGTTGGGCCAATTAGTACAGTTTATTAGTTAAATTCTTCCCTGTTTCAGGGTACAACTATTCTGACCTCTGTGTATTACGAATCAGATATATCCCTATACAGAGTTTCAATGACTATGTCGTTGGTTTTTATTAAAACTAGACTCTATAAGGAACCTTTAAATATAAATAATGACTTCTAATTATTTTTACACAATTTATGATGAATTTCCAAAGTCAGAATAGAGGATCCAGAAAATGCTCTGGCCCTATTTCACAAAAATTTAAACATCTCATAGAATATCATTCATATACCAGTTTTGTTCCATCCATATGAAAATAGACTCATTAAGCTTCGATTCTATAACTTATTCATCATTTAAGTCCATTTCTACTATTTTTAGTGATTTTTCCAATTCACGTCACTGCTGCTGTGTGATTCTGTTTTATAACCAATTTCACCATTTTATGGTTTTCCATGGACTAAATAACACATTAAACATACATGACATCAAATATGATATAGATTGTCCATTCCAATGGCTAATCATTTCCAAACCTTTTCTTACCAAACCATAACCATATCATAAGATTATTTAGACAAAGTAAGTATAGTGCTATACATGCCACACTCAAAATATACAAGCCATTTTACCAATTTAGGTCTTCGGATAGTGTCAGCGAGCCTTCGACCTATCCCGATTCTCAAGCCGACTTGTCAAAACTATAATGAATGAAAAGGAAGGAGTAAGCATAAATGCTTAGTAAGTTCACATGCAAATAGTAAGTAACATAATCATGCAATTCCACATAAAAACATCATTTGCATAAACAACACCAAGACATTCATGTTACATTTGTATTTATATCATGCTACGATTTCATCATACCAAGTTCTCAACCCGAAGATTTAAGCACATACCTGTCAAATTTTCTCATTTACCATAGTTACCAACATGTCACCTTCGTTTTAGGCATTCTCCTTATTCTCTTAAGATTCACCCGTTGAACACATCAGAATATAATTCGAATACACGGAAAGTTTGTACATAAGTGCCACATATGTAGCCAAGCTACCATGTAACCCGCCTATAAGCGAACTCGGACTCAACTCAACGAGTTCGGACATTTCTATCCAAAATTGAACTCGGACTTAACTCAACGAGTTTGGATGCCCAACCATCCTAGTGACATGTCACTTGTATTCTAATCTATTCCCAAGGTTCAAACGGGTTTTTTCCTCGATTACACATCTTTGTCGTCTTCCACGGAACATCGAAACCGATACTCGGTAGCAAATCATAATTTACATATTATTCAATAATAACCATAAAGCATAATATTTCATGATATTAATCATCATATCACATAAATAACATTAAATTACTTAAAATGACAATTATGTTACTACATTTACACATGAACTTACCTCGATACAAAATATTAGCAATCGAGCCTATTCCTTGTAAACTTTGTTTTTCCCTCGATCACGACTTGAATCTTGTTTCTCTTGATCTATAATACCAAATTAATTTATTTAATACATACATTCATCAAAACAGCCCTTAGTACGAACTTTGGCAAAATTACCATTTTGCCTCTAAACTTTCACATATTTACACTTTTCCCCTAAGGCTCGTAAATTAAATCTCATCCTATTTTCTTATGTTTTATGACATGCTGATCATTTTTCCCTTCTATAGCAACATCAAATTTACACTCTAACATGTACTTATGAATATTAGGTATTTTTACCGATTAAGCCCTTTTACTCGTTTTCACTTAAAACCGAGTAGCACAAGTTGTCTAGCATAATTTAAAACCTCATATTCTATCATAAAACACCAAAATACAAAAATTTCACCTATGGGTATTTTTCCAAATATGAACCCTAGGTTGAATTATTGCTAGCATAAGCTAAATCAAGTTACCGGGACTCTAAAAACGTAAAGAACATTAAAAACGGGGCTTGGAATCACTTACTATTGAGCTTGGAAGCTTGAAACAAACCATAGCTATGGAGAACCCTTTAATTTTTGTCCTAATGAAGAAGATGGACATATTTTGCCATCTTTTTCCTTTTTTCAATCTTTTAATTACCAAATGACCAAAATACCCTTAATACCTTTCTTTGAAAATTTTCATGTACAAGCCCATTTTTGTCCAAAATTTTAGAAATTGGTCAAATTTCTATTTAACACCTCCTCATTAATATTCCAAAGTAATTTCATACTAAAAACTTCTAGAATGCAAGTTTTGCAAATTATTCGATTTAGTCCCTAATTTCAACTTAAGCACTTTATGCATAGAATATCGTCACGAAATTTTCACACAATCATGCAATCATATTATAAACCTCAAAATAATTATAAAATAATTATTTCTATCTCAGATTTGTGGTCACGAAACCACTATTCTGATTAGGCCCTAAATCGGGATATTACAGAAGGCTATTACTTAGGTTCAGGGTAGATTCAATGGTGTGTCGCGACATCTCATGGTTGTGTTGCGACATCAAAGGCAGTCTTGAGATTCTTGCATTCTGCTTCTTATGTTGTAACATCGAACATTCCGTGTTGCAATATAGCAATCAGTATTGAGTTTATACACCCTCTTATGGTCTCTTGCACACTTACTAAGTATATTAGCTCACCTTTAGACCTCATTCGGCCCCTAAGGTCAATAAAAGACTCATAATACTCTTTTCATTGCATTTAGACTAAAATATGAAAACTTAATTAAAACATAATGAAAATACTCGTATTCAAGCTCTTCAAATGTGAAAACTAGTTTAATCTGCTACACTAAATTACAATAGATCAAGGAGGAGTAAGGAGGAGGAATGCCCAAAAGGGGGAGGAGGAGAAAACCAAAATGGAAGAAAAAGTTAATGGTGGCTACTTTTTGTGGGATGGATGGTTCAAGCTAGGAAATTGAGAGGAAATAGAAGTTTTGGGGGACAAAGGCTTGAAAAGCATATTAAGGGAGGCATGTGGAGTGAAAAGGGGGATAAAGATAGAAGGTTGACTCAAAAAAGGAGGAAACAAATATTTTCCTATATGAAAACTATAAGGGACGTCATAGGGGGTGTTGACCAAGATTTTAAAAGCTAAAAATTTTAAAAATATTATGAGGGTGTGCTGAATTGAACATAGGACCTTAGGGAAACAATTTAAGCTCTTAACCACTAGGCTATTTCACATAATTGCTCAAAAACTAATGAAAATACTAAAATAAAATATGGGGCGTGACAATAAATGTCTACTTGTGTAAGCAAATACGTCAGCTTGTGTAAGTAACCCTAATCACCGCCAGCTTGTGTGAGCACTATAGTTCTGTGTATTCGACTTTAGTTTACTACGGTTTCCTCAAGCGAGAAAATGGTAACTTAATAGAAATGAAATGGTTGAAATGATTAGATATGAATTGAATTTCTTATATTACAAATTGTATATGGCTTGAATAGTATATGCTATAAGATGTAATGTGTAAACTTGCATATGATTTGAGTTATAAGTTCTTGTGATGCAAATGAACGAACCTATTGGTTGTGTTGTTGAATTGTACATGAAGGTATAAGGATGCCAAAGGATGTCATGTTATATACTAAAGTGTTTTAATTGTTAAATTGTTTAAATGTTAAGGTAAGTTAGGTAATTTTCATATGGGGTAACTAATCATTCAATATGCTTACCTTATTGCCTCCATTTGCTCTTGTAGATTGCCTGATTGTGGAACGTATCAAGCGGATCAAGGACAAGCTCACACTATCATGTTATATTTCGATAGTCTCTTAATCATTTAAAGCTTGGTTTTGTGGCATGTATATAGGTGATATGCTTTTGGTTAACCTTGAAAGTTGGTATAGTTTATGATCTATTTTATGCTTGAATTGGAGATGTTTATACTTTGTTGAAATGCTTAGTTTGGGTAAATGAGCTTGAATTATGTTGGTAGCTTATAGTAACATGTTTGTATTTGAAATACATAGGTTTAAATGATGATATTGAAAGGTTATAAATATGAATGAATAGATTGAAATAGAACAAGTTAAATTGATAGGTTTTGATGCCAAATTGTGGAAATGTTGCAGCAGATGATTTGAAATGGTTAAATGTGATGTTTTGGTATGTTTTTAAAATGGTCTTTTGTAGGTATAGTTATGCAATTATGCACCAAATTTAATGTTTGAAAGGATGACATGAAATTGTTACCAAATGACCTAATTTTTACCTAAAATAGAGTCCACATCGAGACGAGCAACTCTTCTAGTCACAATTTCAACTTACAGTGTGTGACGCCCCGACATCAAAAGGCTGGGAGTCACAATGTGACAAACTGTTTGGGGATGTCATAGTGTGGAGGAGATGACATCACAACATCAACCTTGAATTTTCAAAATTTTACAATTTGGTCATATTTCGTACTCGGGTTAACAAAAGAGGTTTTGTAAGCTCAATTAAGACTCAGATTATTTTTGTGTATCATATTATGAATGTATGTAAGATATGAATATATGTTTGAATGATATAATTACTTTAGATTTGATGATAGTTGCTCTGGCAATAGTTGTGGCATTTTGTAGCTTGGACCCGATGGTTGAGTCAGGCAAGGGGTGTTACATTTAGTGGCATCAGAGTTATGATTTACTCGATTCTAGGAATGAAATGTAGCATCTATTGAGTCTAAATATACATGACGCAATAATCAGTTATAGTGTGATGCCTTTTGATCTAAATTGACTATGTTTTCTTATAGATAAACCATGTCAGCCGAATCGAATCGTGACGTATTAGATGAAGTAGATAGAAACGTTTATGCTTTCAATGGAGGAGATTTTATTAGTGTACCCATTCTAAAAGGGCCCGGGAGCAAGGTAAGAAATGTCTTATATATAATGAACTAATTGTTCACCCAGTTTATGGGAGCTACCTCTTCAGCTATGCAACCCAAAATACAGCCTCCACCCTCGATTGTGCCTCTTGTAGCAGTCTATTTTCCTCAAAATACAGTAAACGTTCATCGACCCCTGATTGATAAAATCCAAAAGTGTGGGACAGAAGAGTTCTAAGGTAAAAAAGATAATAATTCGGTGAAAGCTTAATACTAGTTAGAAAATACTCTAAAAGTGCTTGATGAAATGATGTGTTCACCAAAAGATAGTTTGAAATATGTTATATCATTGCTGAAAGAATAGGCATACCAATGGTGGACGATATTGATATCAGTTATTCCTAAAGACTGGGTACACTGGGATTTCTTCCAAACCGAGTTCAAAAAAATATATGTTAGTCGATTGTATCTCAAAGAGAAAAAGAAAGAATTTATGGAACTGAAACAAGGAAATATGACTGTAGCTGAATATGACCGTGAATTTGTTTAGCTCAGTAAGTATGCTCGAGAACTGGTGTCCATTGAGGTCTAGATGTGCACCCCTTTTGAATGGCGCTTAAAAGAAGACATTTGAATGCTAATGGGAGCTCTGGAAATAAAAGAATTTGTTGTTCTATCATAACGCACTTAGAAAATGGAAGACTTGTGCAACGAAAAGAAGCAAGCTAAATCTAAGCTTTAGGATTGAAATAAATGGAGCATATCTAGATCTTTCTTGATTCCTCCACCAAAAAGGTCAATGGATGTTCATAGTCAATTCTTTATGCTATAAGTGATCTCTGGGAGAGACGGACCTAGACGGAGTAATCTAAAACCTTAGATTACATAAGTACCCAGTATTGGTAGTGTTCATAATACAAATAGACCAGTTTTTGAACACTGTGGTATAAATCATGGTGGTGAGTGCAAACTGAAAATGGGAGCTTGATTTCTGTGTAACTCTAGGCAACATTAGAGACGGGATTGCCCGAATAGTCCAAAGCAAAGTAAATAACAAAATGTTAAGTCGGTGACAACTCCGTAAAGGGGTAGAAGGTCGGGATTTACTAGTAATGTTGAATCTAGTTGTGGTGGAACCAAGGATACAACTGTGAGATCCGAAGCTCGCACACCAGCCATAGCTTATGACATACAAGCTAGAGAAAAGGCTAGTGCTCTTGACATTGTAGTTGGTACATTTTATCATTTTGGTGTTATTGTAGATGCCTTGATTGATCCTGGGTTAACGCAATCATATATATGCAATCCATTAGTAATCAAACGAAATATGCCAGTATGGTTGATTGAATATGATGTTAGAGTAATGAACCTATTAGGTCAGTGTTTTATTGTTAATAAAACATGTAGAGGTTGTCCACTAGAAATTCAGGGTCATGAGTTTCCTTTCAATATGATGTTGTTGCCATTTGATGAGTTTGACATTATTCTCGCCATGGATTGGTTAATTTTGCATGATGTTGTTGTTAATTGTAGACAGAAATGAATTGTATTTAGATGTCAGAATGGTGAAGCAATTAATGTTGAGGTTGACTGATCTGATTATTCTACTAATATCATATCAATAATTTCTACCTAGGAAATGATTAGGAAAGGCTGTGAAGCGTATCTAGCTTACATTTTAGATACCAAACTACCAGAATCAAAGATAGAACAGAACAAGTTCCAACAGCTAACGAATTCACTGATGTGTTTCCTAAAGAATTGCTAGATTTACCTCTTGAGAAAGAAGTTAAATTTGTTATTGAAGTGGCACTGGAGACTACTCTAATCTCTATTGCACCATATAGAATGGCCTTGGCAAAATTGAAAGAATTGAAGGCACAGTTGGAAAAATCGTTAAATCGGGGATTTATTCGACCAAGCATGTCTCCTTGGGTTGCTCCGATTTTGTTTGTGAAAAAAAAGACAGAACTATGAGAATTTATATCGATTACTGACAACTGAACAAAGTGACTATAAAGAACAAGTATTCATTGCCTCTTATTAATGACTTGTTTGATCAGATGAAAGAAGTTACCGTGTTTTCGAAGATTTATATCAGGTTAGATTACTATTAGCTCAGAGTCAAAGAACTATATGTGCCAAAAATTACTTTTCGGACTCTATATGGACACTACGAGTTTCTAATAATGTTGTTTGGGCTAACTAACGTCCTAACAACTTTTATGGACCTGATGAATAGAATCTTTTAGCCGTACCTTGAAAGATTTATTATTGTGTTTATTAACGAGATTTTGATTTACTCGAGGAATGGAAATGAACATTATCATTATTTGAGAATTGTATTACAGACCTTACGAGAGAAACAAATATGCGTAAAATTCAATAGATGTGAGTTCCAGCTTCGAGAAATGGGATTTTTAAGACACGAAATATCGATTCAACATATTCGTGTTGAGCCAAAAAAATATCAATGATTGTAAACTGGAAACCTTCAAAAAATGTGACAGAGGTGCATAGTTTTCTAAGACTGGCTTGTTATTATTGATGGTCCATTAAAGGTTTCTCTATGATAGCTTTGCTACTAAAGAAATTGTTACAAAAAAATGTTAGTTTTGTTTTGTCAGAAAAGGACCAACAAAGTTTAGAACAGTTGAAAGCTATGTTAACAGAAGCTCTGGTTTTGACTCAACTTGAATCAAGAGAAGAATTTATTATTTCAGCGATGCTTCACTTAATGGGTTGGGTTGCATACTGAAACAAGAAGGTAATTTCTTATGCTTCTCAGTAGCTTCAGCCACATTAGAATAATTACCCTATGCACGATCTGGAATTAGTTGTTGTCATGTTTGCTCTGAAGATTTGGCGACATTATTTAAACGAGGAGAACTGCCACTTTTTCATAAATCACAAAAGCTTGAACTACTTACTGACCCAAATATAGTTGAATATGAGACAACGCAGATGGCTTGAGTTATTGAAAGATAAAAATTTCATTACCAAATATCATCCAGGTAAAGCTAAT
This sequence comes from Gossypium longicalyx, assembly GCA_025698465.1. Classification (NCBI taxonomy): domain Eukaryota; kingdom Viridiplantae; phylum Streptophyta; class Magnoliopsida; order Malvales; family Malvaceae; genus Gossypium; species Gossypium longicalyx. The sequence continues at coordinate 55,093,116 of CM046995.1, forward strand.
GTGGTAGTTGATCCACTAAGTCGAAAATATTTTTTTACTCTTAAAGCAATGAACACTTATCTGACTTTGGAATGTGAGGGTTCTATTTTAGTTAAACTGAGAGCTAAACTGATTTTCCTTTAGAGAATTCAAGAATTACAGAAAGATTATCTAGAGTTACTAGCAAAAAGGAAGCTTGTTGAAAGTGATCAAACTTTTGAGTTTAGTATTGATGATACTAGGAATCTATGTTTTCGAAACCGCTTGTATGTGCCGAAATATTCAGACCTGAAATAAGAAATTTTACTTAAGGCTCATAGTAGTACTTATTCAATTCATTCGAACAATAATAAAATGTATAATGATTTGAAACAATTATACTAGTGGCCAGGAATGAAAGGAGAAATCTCAAAATATGTGACAAAGTGTTTGGTATGCCAACAAGTTAAAGCTGAGCATCAGGTTCCATCAGGTTTGTTACAACCGGTGAAGATTCTAGAATGGAAATAGGAACGAGTTACTATATACTTTGTAACGAGTTTACCTTTATCACAGAAAAAGAAAGATTCAATCTAGGTAATAGTTGACATATCAACTAAGTCAACACACTTTATTCTTGTTAGGACGGATTACTCACTTGAGAAATTGGTTGAACTATACATCTTTGAGATTGTCAAATTACACAATGTACCACTATCTATCATTTAAGATCGAGATTCAAGATTTACGTCCAGGATTTGGGGTAAATTACACAAAACCCTAGGCATGGAATTGAATTTCAGTATAGCGTTTCATCCTTTGACTGACGAACAATCAGAACGGGTGATTTAGATATTAGAAGACATATTGAGACGTTGTATCATTGAATTTGAGGATAGTTGGGAGAAATTTCTAGTTTGCATATAATATCAGTTATCAGTCGAGTATCAAAATGGCACCGCATGAGGCTTTGTACGATCGAAAATGCAGAACTCCTCTGTGTTGTTTTGAGTTGAGCGATAAAAAATGGCAGAGACAAATTTGATTCAAGAAATCGAAGAAAAATTTTAAGTTATATGGGATTTTTTAAAAGCTGCCTCAGATCGATAAAAATCTTATGCTGATTTTTTTAAAAAAGGTACTGAATTTCAGATCAATGATAAAGTATTTTTGAAAGTTTCACCCTGGAAGAAAGTTTCTTAAAAGGATTAATCTAGTAGCCTATCGACTAGCTTTACCTTCGAAACTTGAAAAAATTCATAATTTTTTTTCCATGGTTGGTGCTATGTCATTATCGTTCTGACCCTTCTCACATGATATGTCCCGACGGGATAGAGTTACGGCCTAATCTGACTTACAGTGAAGAACCAGTTAAGATTTTGGCTCAATAAGTTCAAGAACTAAGAAAAAAATGGATAGAATTAGTAGAAGTGTTATGGCATCGTCACGGCACGAAAGAGGCTACGTGAGAGCTAGAAGAAACCATGAAATCACAGTACCCTAACATTTTCTCAAGTAAAAATTTCGAGGACAAAATTTCTTAAAGGGGGAGAGTTGTAATATCCCATTTTTTAGTGGTGCTAATACATCAAATAATATCAATTAAAAATTTTCAATAAAATTAATATATTAATAAAATTAAAGAAGTGTTGTTTAATTAATATATATTAAATGGAAACTAGGAAATAAAAGATATACTGGTAATAATAAGAAAAAGAAAAAAATTGTTAGAAGAAAAACTTCTAAAAAATCTAAAAAACAAATATGTAAATATTTTATATGTGATGAAGAAGGTCACATTGCACCAAATTGTCCTAATAAAGGAAAAAGTGCTAAAAAAATGATTGAAAGTCTTGAAGAACAAGATTTAGAAATTTGTTATGAAGAGGAAATAAATCCTGAAGAAATATTATATGAGTTAATGTCAGAAACAGATTCTGGTTCAGATGAAGAGGAATATATATTTATGTTTAATGCTGGCAGTAGTTCTAAAAATCAATTACAAGAAATTCCTAAGTCTGAACAACAAGATATAAAATTAGGAAATTTGATTGCAGAAGAAAAAGACTTTTCTGATGAAATGATAGAAAAAATAAATAAAAATCATATTTCTAAAGAAGAAATATATAAAATATCTAAGTTTAAAATATGGAGTCAAAGACACATAGAGAAAATTAGTGGCAACACAGTCGCTAAGGATATTAGAGGTGGATTAATAGAAATTCCATTATTTATTAAAGAAAAAATTAAGAGGATTAAAAAGAAATACCCTCAAGTTAGATATATACATTTATGTATAATTATGATAACAATTAGAGCTTTATTTAGAAAAGGACATGATATACCTTTTATAGCAGTTTTATTAGATAAAAGATTTGAAAACCCGATAAAAGCACTTATTGGAGGTATTCAGTCTAATTTACATATTGGTGTAATAAGATTTAAAGTTAAACCAAACTATTTTATATCCATTATAGATCCTTTAATAGAATAGTGTTTATGTTTAAGAATTCAGACAAAAAACTCTGAAATTAGTGATTTAGCAGAAGATCTGGCAATAAGTTGGACTTCTATTAATGAATATACCAACACGGCAGAAGTAGAAATTAAAGAAATTAATAATAAAATAATCGAGTTATTTGAGCCTAATAAATTTACTATAGAAATACAACCAAAATTATTACATCTAAAAGATTTATCAATACCAAAAGATTGGATGATTGATAGAATAAGTGGTGCTAGTACTTCAAAACCAGTAAGTACTTCAAAACCAGTAAGTACTATAGAATATATGTCATCTGGAGATAGACTATATTTTAAAAATAATGCTATAACAAATACAAATGATAATTTAGTTTTACCCTCTAATACTCAGATAGAAGAAGAAGAAGATAATATTAGTACAAATTTGACAACACCAATTGGTATGAAAACAGTTCAAATACCTATTTTCCCTACTGAACCTAGTAGAAATTCTAGAAATACTAGAATGGAAGAAATACAATCTGCTACTATTATTCAACAAATGAAAATGGGAAAAAATGATATTATTACATTTTCAAATTTCCAACCTAGAAAATATTATACATATATAGAAATTACATTTCAATTTAGAGAATATAAAACATATTCTTTGCATGCCTTATTAGATACTGGAGCTACCACAAGTAGTTGTAGAGAAAATGTCATTCCTGTAGAAAAATCGGAATTAATGAAAAATCCAATTAGAGCCATAGGAATAGATGGTAAAGAAACTATAATTCAATTTAAGGCTAGAAATATACCAATTTACCTAAATAATGTAAGATTTGTAATTCCTAAAATATTGTGTTTTCCTGAAATGCATGGAGACATATTATTAGGAAATAATTTTATATATCATCATTTACTGTTTTCTATAGATAAAAAATTAGTGATATTATCAACAGAAAAAACTTCTGTAGAAATACCTTTAATAGAAAATCATAAATTCGTATGTGATAAAGGATTTAGACCAATAAGAAAAGAACAAATTAAACGACTAGAAACAAGTCATTGGTTGTTTAAAATTCTAGAATATAATTTTAGTGAAGAACCATTAAAATTATGGCAAAATAGTCCGAGATATTGTGAAATAAAATTAAAAAATCCTAATAAAATTATTGGAATTAAACCAATGATTTATACTAAACAAGATATAGATGAATTTGATATACAAATTAAGGAACTATTAGAAAAAGGATTAATAGAAAAAACTAATAGTCCACATTCAAGTCCAACTTTTATGTAAGAAACCATGCTGAAATAAAAAGGGGAAAAGCTAGAATGGTAATTAATTATAAAAGACTAAACCAAAAAACTATTTTTGATGGATACTTTATACTAAGAAAAGATGTTTTAATTAATCAAGCTAAACAAGCAAAGTATTTTAGTAAATTTGACTGTAAATCAGGATTTTGGCAAATAATGCTAACTGATGATTCTAAACTATTAACAGCTTTTAGTGCACCTAATGGTCATTATCAATGGAGAGTAATGCCATTTATGTTATGTAATGCACCTCAAATCTTCCAAAGATGGATGGATTCTATATTTAATAAATATAAAAATTCTGTGTATTTTATATAGATGATATTTTAATATTTTCAGAAACTCTAGAAAAACATAAAAAACATTTAAATATTATCTCTCAAGAATTCATAAAACATGGAATTATTCTGATTCCTAAAAAAATAGAATTAGAAAAAATAGAAATAGAATTTTTAGGATTAAACTTATCAGCAGATGGTCTTAAACTACAAGATCATATTATAGTAAAAATAAAAGAATTTCCTGAAGAAATTAAAGATAAAAAACAACTTCAACAATTTTTAGGAATAGTCAACTATGGAAGAAACTTTTTTCCTAACTTATCTGAAAAATAGGTGAGTTATATGAAAAATTAAAAAAGGATAAACCTTTTATTTGGTCTAAAAAAGCTTCAGAAATTATAATAAAAAAAACATAAAATCATAAATGAAATATACTCCAAAAGTTTATTTACCAAAACAAGGTGATAAATTAATTCTAGAAACAGATGCATCACAAAATTATTGGAGATGTATTTTAAAAGCTAAAACAGTTAAAAATGAAGAACTAATATGTGGATATAGTTCAGGTAAATTCAAACCAAATGAAATTAATTATGCTATATATGAAAAAGAATTATTAGTTATTAAGAAAGCAATAAAAACCTTTTTTATATATCTGGCATCCAAAAATTTTATTATAAAAACTGTCAATCAAACAGTTAAACTATTTCTTACTAATAATAGTTTAGAAACTGTACCTAGAAGAATTAGATGGTACAATGAAATATGTAGTCTTAATTTTGAAGTATTACATGTAAAAGGTGCTGATAATATTTTTGCTGATTATCTTAGCAGGCCCTATGGATAGAGGTAAAAAACCTCTAGAACAGGTTGGAGAATGGACTACAGTCCATAAAAAACCCAACAAAGGGAAGACAATAAATCCTAATCAAGGATTTATCAAAGTATCTCCACAACCATCATTTTATTCTAATCAAGGATATTATATTCCCTATCCAATGGTAAGACCACCAATTGGAACTCAATTATCTTCTTCATCAAGAATGGTAAGTTAATATCCTTGGTCCCAAGATCCAAATTCAGCATTTCAAGCCAGTTATGTTGAAATGATCAAAGGAGCAGAAAATTTGTTGAAACAACAACAAATTCCAGAGATAAAAGATTTTTATAATCCAGGTCTACCAAGTGAAATTTATAAATTTATCAATGAAATATGGAAAACCCATATTTTAGAACAAAGAGCAAATTTTAGAAGAGCTCTTACAAAGTTTTCACAATTTTTAGTTGAAAAAACAACTAAAGAAAATGAAGCTCATGAATTACTACTAAAATCTATTTTATATAGAGATTGGGAAGAGCTTGAAATAGAATATATGGATATTAAGGAAATAAAAAATCTTCTTGATATATTTCAATATTTTATTCATAAAGGAACAAATAGTCCTATTATGAATAAAGTATTTAGAATATGTTTATATAATAAAGTCAGAAAAATTTTACCTGTAATAGCCCAAATTTGACCGGGCTGAAAATAGAATAAAAGAATTAAATAAATAAGTGTTTCTTTAAAATGTCCATTAAAGTCCATTTACAAATAAACAGGCCTCAAAGCCTGATAAGCCCAAAACCCATTCACCCGGTTACTACCCAGCAAACCTAAACTAGACCCAAACAACAGTGGCCCAACTGGCCCAAACCATTACACTGAGGCATGAAACCCTAAGGTTTCTGCCTCTCTTTCCCCTCGCGCCGCAACAGGTTCTGGAAGGTTCGGGGAGCGTCTGTCTAGCTCCCCCAATCGAGGCCATCACTCAAGGCTCTACTTCCGTAATCAGCGCCTTACCGACACCACCACCAGACTTCAGGCCTCCATCAACGCCAGCGACCCTTCCATCACCAAATTTTTGCGAGTACCTGCAAAGAAGGAAAGAACCACAACAGCAAAACAAATATAGAAGGAAAGAAAAAGATTTCTTTCCAGAAATGTAATGATAACAGTGGCTATAAAGGCCCGAATCAAAACAGTGTAAAGGACCCATTTTTTTGGGACGGAATAGAAATATACTCACAGTTATTCATTCAAAAATATCAACAGTCTCTCAAAAGGTGATTTAATCGCATATCTCGTGCTTTATTTTGAACATATATGAACTGTTCTAGCATATACGAGTAAGGATCTAAAGGAAAAGAGGTTACCTGTGGAAGGACGAAGGTTTTTTAAGCCTTCAGACCACTGTGTACAATGGCGCGTGAGGTGCATGTGCAAGCACTGCACCGTGGCCGGAGGCCAGAGCTGGGGACCTCTTCCCCTCTGCAGAGCATTTCAGGATTTTTTTTTTGAGACCGGTGTTAAAATGATTTTTAAGTTGTGAAATTGGCTTATATAACCTCTTTGAAACGACATCGTTTCTGCTTAACTTAATAAGCTCAAAACGGTGTCGTATTAAGCCATAGGATCCGCGCGTTGACCCGATTACTCGGGGAGGATCCGCGTGTTTTTTTAGAATTGGGTTAATTACCCAATCGGTCCTTTCACCTCTTTTAATTTATAATTACGTGTTATTCTATTTTTAATTTGGTCCTAATATTTTGCAATTATTTCAATTTAGTCCCAACGGTTATTAAATTACATTCTGGGAAACATCGGTGTTTTGGGATTAGGGCTTAATTACCCAATGAGTCCCTAGATTTTTAGCTCGTGTTTTAATTAAGTCTAAAATTTATATTATATTACAAATTAACCCCAGATTTCTTAATTAAATTCAATTTAATCCATTTATTTTAAATACTTTATATACTACTATTTTTAAATATTAATTATAAAATAGTATATTTTATTTTTATTATCCAATATATTAAAAACTCATTTATTATATATATTATTTATTTTGTATTTTATCATATGTTATATATTTATTTACTATGTTTTATATTATTGTTATACATTCTAAATATTATACTATATGTATTATTCATATTATATGTTTTATTATATATTATTTTTCATGCACTACTAATTATATTGTGTTATTATATGTTTTTACTTAGAAATACTATGTATTTTCCTATATATATATATATTAACCATTTTACTATGTTTTAGTATGAAAACACCTATTAAATTATTATTATATATATTCTTTACATTATATCAAATATTTTATTATTGCTATATGATATATTATTATATATTTTTATTTATAAATCATATTATACATTATATTTTATCATATTTTCTATATTACCTTACAAAATATATATTATTACTTATTAATACATTCTTCATTTTTTTAAAAATATATAGTAATATCTAGTACTTTTTTTATTATGCTTTAAAATATAATCTTTATATATGTATTATTCGTTTTTTTTTTAAAAAAGGGGTCACTTTATATTATTTTTTTAATAACCATTTTATATTTTTTACGTTTTAATAGCTTATTTTTAGTCTCACTCTTATTTGGTATTGTATAATATGTTAAATTTTATATATCATTTTGTTCTTGCTTTTTTATATTCACATAAAATTAGTTAATTATGATAAATTAGATATGTGTGCATGAAATGTTATTATGTATGTGTTATATAATTTATACTACTTAATTCACTATATTCCATGTTGTAATTTGTATGTAATAATGTTATCCATGACCGTGCATTAAAATAATAGTATATTAGATTTTACTATGCTTGCATGAAATGATAAAACATGTATATGGTAGCTAGGTTATTATAATTTCTTATAAAATGTAAACATATCATTTTTTTAAGACCAAAAGTCATGTTTTATTTAATTAAAAAAGAACTTTTAAAAGGGGTGCAAGGTAATGTTTTGAATACTTAGAAATTCGAGAAATAGTGCCCTAACATGCTAGGTTGCAATTTCTCATTCGTCTAATTATCTAAAATATCCTTTTAAATAAGTTTTATGAATCGCAAGATGATTTTAGTTACAAAAGATTAAAGATATCATGTCCAATCATGCTGGATATGATGTTTGCACTCTTTTAAGAACGAATGAATCTTGATTCTTTTCTCAAACTATCACAGTTTTAAAGAAATATCATTTTTTTAAAATTTCTTTCAAATTTTTGACATTAAGACAAAAAACTATTCAATTTGGTACCAATTTTGGGTGTTGCGAGGGTGCTAATTCTTCCTCGTACGTAACCGACTCCCGAACCTGTTTTCTTAATTTTCATAGTCCAAAACGTTTTATAAGGTGATCCAATGACACCTAAAAAAGGTTGGTGGCGACTCCCGTTTTCATTTTTTTAAAAGTCGATTCTTTTTTTCAAAAAAAACATCCTTTTAAAAAGAGGTATCGACATTACCAATAGAAATTTTTGTAAAAATAAATAAAATTGTTTGCAACCAGCAAACTCAATTTCAAAAAACTTTTTCCGAATATTTTTTACAAGCATATGTTTTTATAAATGAATTAGGAGAAGAAATTCCTACTATAAAGTTTAGACTTGATCATGAACCATTTGATATAAGCAGTATTGAATGGGGTTTTATTAAAGAAATAGTTGTTCAAAATTTTTCTTTTAATTTACTAAAAGATTTTCCTGCAATAATTAAAACTATATTATCAAAATTAGTAATTCGAGACGATTTCTATTACTATTTTTATATTAAAATAAGAAGTCTTATTGGTATTACTGAAAAAGAAAGATTCTATCAACCATATCAAATCTGGATTATTCAAGGGATGATTGCAAGTCCCCATTTATCAACTGTAAAAGAAGATAAAGAGCACTTGACAAAAACTATTGACAAGTGTTATAATAGTATGAAATATTATCAGATCCAAGCAGGAATTTATCTAATATCAACAGCTCAGCATCTACTCCAAAATTGAGATTATAATCTATGGACAGATGGAAGAAGAATAGTTGCTAATAAAATTGGACACACCCAGAGGAAAAAAGATGAAGAGTCAATAAAGCTATTAAAAAAGATAGCTGAATTAGAAATTGATGACTATCCATCTGACATAATTAATGAAATCAGAAACACGTGGGAGACTTGGAATTCACCAAGACTGTCACCAGAATCATTACATTTGGATAAGATAGAGGCTTGGAATCTCGATAACATCCAAGAAGGATAAATCAGTCAACACGTGGAAACACAAGAAGATTTTCAAGATTGGCAGTAACCTGAAAAACAAGGCATTTATGTACAAATAAATATATGATGGGACAACTGCCAAGATACGTGGAAGCAATAATAAATTCATCCTTATCAGAAACACTGTTCGGGATTGAAGAAAAAATTAAATAGAGTTTAGGAATTTTGCTATAAATAGCAATGTAAGAAGCCTAAACAAGGCATCGAAAAATAGCTTAGAAATCTTTTCTTTTACTTCCAGTATTCTCTCTTTGTAAACACTCTCTCCTTGTAAAATTCCTAAACTCTATAACGAGTGCGGAAGATAGTTATTTTATTAAAAGTAAAAGAAAGGTTTTTACAAGGAGAGAGTGTTTACAAAGAGAGAATACTGGAAGTAAAAGAAAAGATTTCTAAGCTATTTTTCGATACCTTGTTTAGGCTTCTTACATTGCTATTTATAGCAAAATTTCTAAACTCTATTTAATTTTTTCTTCAATCCCGAACAGTGTTTCTGATAAGGATGAATTTATTATTGCTTTCACGTATCTTGGCAGTTGTCCTATCATATATTTGTTTGTACATAAATGCCTTGTTTTACAGGTTATTGCTAATCTTGAAAATCTTCTTGTGTTTCCACGTGTTGACTGATTTATCCTTCTTGGATGTTATCGAGATTCCAAGCCTCTATCTCATCCAAATGTAATGATTCTGGTGACAGTCTTGGTGAATTCCAAGTCTCCCACGTGTTTCTGATTTCATTAATTATGTCAGATGGATAGTCATCAATTTCTAATTCAGCTATCTTTTTTAATAGCTTTATTGACTCTTCATCTTTTTTTCCTCTGGGTGTGTCCAATTTGATCAACAACTATTCTTCTTCCATCTGTCCATAGATTATAATCTCGATTTTGGAGTAGATGCTGAGCTGTTGATATTAGATCAATTCCTGCTTGGATCTGAAAATATTTCATATTATTATAACACTTGTCAATAGTTTTTGTCAAGTGTTCTTTATCTTCTTTTACAGCTGATAAACGGGGACTTGCAATCATCCCTTGAATAATCCAGATTTGATATGGCTGATAGAATCTTTCTTTTTTAGCAATACCAATAAGACTGCTTATTTTAATATAAAAATAGTAATAGAAATCGTCTCGAATTACTAATTTTGATAATATAGTTTTAATTATTGCAGGAAAATCTTTTAGTAAATTAAAAGAAAAATTTTGAACAACTATTTCTTTAATAAAACCCCATTCAATACTGCTTATATCAAATGGTTCATGATCAAGTCTAAACTTTATAGTAGGAATTTCTTCTCCTAATTCATTTATAAAAACATATGCTTGTAAAAAATATTCAAAAAAAGTTTTTTGAAATTGAGTTTGCTGGTTGCAAACAATTTTATTTATTTTTACAAAAATTTCTATTGGTAAAATTTTTCTGACTTTATTATATAAACATATTCTAAATACTTTATTCATAATAGGACTATCTGTTCCTTTATGAATAAAATGTTGAAATATATCAAGAAGATTGTTTATTTCCTTAATATCCATATATTCTATTTCAAGCTCTTCTCAATCTCTATATAAAATAGATTTTAGTAGTAATTCATGAGTTTCATTTTCTTTAGTTGTTTTTTCAACTAAAAATTGTGAAAACTTTGTAAGAGCTCTTCTAAAATTTGCTCTTTGTTCTAAAATATGGGTTTTCCATATTTCATTGATAAATTTATAAATTTCACTTGGTAGACCTGGATTATAAAAATCTTTTATCTCTGGAATTTGTTGTTGTTTCAACAAATTTTCTGCTCCTTTGATCATTTCAGCATAACTGGCTTGAAATGCTGAATTTGGATCTTGGGACCAAGGATATTGACTTACCATTCTTGGTGAGAAGATAATTGAGTTCCAATTGGTGGTCTTAACATTGGATATGGAATATAATATCCTTGATTAGAATAAAATGATGGTTGTGGAGATACTTTGATAAATCCTTGATTAGGATTTATTGTCTTCCCTTTGTTGGGTTTTTTATGGACCGTAGTCCATTCTCCAACTTGTTCTAAAGGTTTTTTAATATATTAATTTTTAATTAGTTATTGATATATTAATAAATATATTATTTATTATGTACTTCTTTATTGGCTAAATAATATATTAATTATTATAATAATTAATTTATTCTATAGTTTATTAGAACCCCAATTCTAATGTTCGAGTCCATAAATATTATTTAATATTTACGATGTCAGTATAAAGTTTAACTAAAGTTAGGTCCCTTATTTTTTCACATTGATAGTTAATTAAGGCACAATGACTAAATTGTAGAAGTTATAAAAGTTAATTGCTATGGATTTTTAATTAACCAAAGGACCAATTAAGCAATTGGAACATTAATGTATAGCCAAATGATGGTGGAGGCTAGTTGTAATCCACCAAATTAGTTAATTATGTTTAGCGTTAATTAATTAAAGGTTAATTAAATTAATTAAGACTAATTAAAAGTTAAACTATGTATATAAGTTAAAATTAAAAAAATAATAATACATTTTCATGTTCATTTTATTCCTCTCACAAAATAATTTTTTTTTAAAGTTTCCATTGATGAATGCGTGAAAGAGGACTAGTTTGTAAAGTTTAATTGATAGTTTTTGAACATAGGGACTAAAATGTATAAATTTTGAAATTAATGAAAATTCCTGTAATTATTGATAGTAGAGGGTCCTATAAGGATGTAATTGAGATCGATTTCAAAATTGAAGCTTAAATTTGAAAGTTATGACAATTTCGATTTTATGGACTAAATTGAATAAAATAAAAAATATTTTTAGGCACTCGAATTATGAAATTGAATTGATACATTCATATAATAGGATTATATAAGATGTTTGGAATTAATAAATTGAATTGAATTATTGTATATATCGAGAATTGAACCAAACCTAAGATAATCAAGGAAAGGCAAAATTGTTAAATAGTCCTTAAAGAGTCCATTGGTTGTTATTTCATCCGGTAAGTTCATATGAAGCTTATTTTTTTATTCAATTTTTTTATTTAATTGTATTTGATTAGTTCATTAGTTATATAAATGTGAATTGGTTGATTTTTGGCATCGAATGGACTAAATCTTAAAGTATGAAATATATGGTGATTACAAATAAATACAAGGTACTGAATGTAAATGAAATTTTTATATGATTGGCGTGATATGTCTACGTTGTTACAGAATTGAACCAATATGATCATAGTAATAATGTCCTGTGAACTTAGTAAAGGATTAGGATTCGTATTGCATGCCATTAGGCTCAAATATAAAAACCATCAAAGATTTACATGGTTATTTTATATCTAGCATTTATTGTGAATTATCAATTCATAAATGTCAGCTTGTGTGAGAAACCTTGATCAGTGTCAACTTGTGTGAGCAACCTTAATCACTGTCAACTTGTGTGAGCATTATAGTCTTGTGTATCCAACTTTAGTTTAGTAAGGTTCCCTCAAATGAGAAAATGGTAACTTAACGAAAATGAAATGGTTGAAATGATTGGATATGAATCGAATTTCTTATATTGCAAATTGTATATGGTTGAATAGTACATGTTATAAGATGTAATGTTTGAACATGCATATGATTTGTGATGCAAATGTAACAGCTAGTTTTCAGTGGTGTTGGAAATAGTGGTTTTGGGATCACAAATCCGATGAGTAAGTCCGTATTAATTATCATTTAAATTATATGAGTTTATTAAAAATTTATATTGAATTTTGATTGGAGAAATTTTAGTTAATTAAATAAATAGTTAAGTTTAAGTGGTTATCCTAAAAGTCAAGTGGTTTCAAAAAATGAGGTATCAGGACTGTGAAAAAAAATAGAATAAAATAAATAAAATAAAGAACACACAAATTTTACGTGGAAACCCTTTCGGGAAAAAACCACGGGCAGAGGAGAAGAAAATTCACTATGTCGAAAAATTTGTATCAATACAAGAGGAATAGACTATGTCTATTTATAGGCTTGTAAAGCCATATTCTAGTAGGATTGAAACACCCTATCCTAATCAATATAAAATAGATGAAGTTTAATAAGGTTTAAAAAACCTTATTCTAAAATAAAATAAAAGAAGTCTAGTTCTATATGGATTTTACTTTTATTTTATTTTCCATCATATTCTATAAGAATTTGGGTCACTTAATTCTAACAATCTCCACCTTGACACAAATTCTCAATGAACAAGTTCTTCATTGCGAACTTTCAATAAACAAGTTCTCCACCTCTTCCATAAAACCCTTAAGGGTTTAACTCAACAATGAACACCAACCAAGTCTAAGCAATGCTCAAACTTGGTTTTAGGAAGTGACTTAGTCATCATATCTGCAGGATTTTCATGAGTACTAATTTTGCTCACAACAATATCACCACGAGCAATAATATCACGAACAAAATGATACCGAACATCAATGTGTTTTGTTCTCTCATGAAACATTTGATCTTTTGTAAGAAATATAGCACTGATTGTCACAAAATATCATGTTTGATTTGAAGGTCTTCATTGAGTTCACTAAATAGTCCCTTCAACCAAATAGCTTCTTTGCAAGCCTCTCGAATCGCCATGTACTCGGCTTGATGGTAGACAAAGTGACTGTAGTTTGCAAAGTGGCTTTCCAACTAATTGCACAACCTCCGATTGTAAAGACGTAACTTTGTGAGAGATCTTCTTCTATCAAGGTCTCCAGCAAAATCAGCATCAACATACCCTATGACTCCATCTTTAGTTCTTCCAAATCTGTAAGCAAACATCGGTAGTGCCTCGTAAGTATCTTAAAATCCATCGAATCGCTTTCCAATGTTCTTTACCGGGATTTGCCATGTATCTCGCTAATCTGACCGATCGCATATGATAAATCTGGACGTGAATAAACCATAGCATACATGAGAGATCCCATTTGCACTAGAGTATGGAACATGTGACATGTACTCAATCTCATCATCCGATTGTGGAGACAAAATCGATGAAAGTCCGAAATGGGTGCTAAAGGAGTACTAACAGCTTAGCACTCTGCATATTGAACTCGCAAAGAACTTTCTCAATGTACCCCTTCGACTTAGGTACAATTTACTTGATTTTCTATCTCCGAGAATCTCCATACCAAGTATCTTCTTTCTTTGGTCCTAAATCTTTCATCTCAAATTCTTTACTTAGTTGGGCTTTGACCTTTCTTATCTCTTCTTTATCTTTTCTTTGCTATCAACATGTCATCAACATAAAAAGTAGATACACAAAAGAACCATCACTATTTTTCTTAAAGTAAACACAACTGTCAAAACTACTTCTTTTGAAATCATGAGAAGTCATAAAGGAATCAAACCTCTTGTACCACTTTGTCTTGGTATTTGTTTCAAACCGTAAAGGGACTTTTTCACACAAGCAAACATAGTTCTCTTTTCTCAAATCAGTAAAACCTTACAGTTGTTGCATGTAAATATCCTCATCAAGTTCTCCATGCAAAAATGCGGTTTTTACATCTAATCGCTCAAGCTCCAAATCATGCATGGCCACATAATACCAAGCAAAGCTCGAATCGAACTATGCTTAACAACCGGGAGAACACATCTGTGAAGTCCACTCTGGAATTTGATTGTAACCCTTTGCAACAAGCCTTGCTTTATATCCGGGTTCTTCAATTCCTGGAGTCCCTTCTTTCTTTTTAAATACCCATTTACAACGAATGACCTTTTTACCTTTAGGAAGTTTCACAAGGTCCCATGTTCTGTTTTTGTGGAGTGATTCCATCTCTTCTTGCATAGCAAACATCCACTTTTCTCGAGCCTTCTTCACAGTAAGCGCCTCGAGAATAATTAGATGGCTCTTGATTCGCATCTATATCTTCAGCTATATTCAAAGCATAAGCAACTAGATCACCTCAAAGATATTTCTTTGGAGGTTTAATTTCTCTTCTAGTTCTGTTTTTGACGATAGAGTATTGTGGTGAAGAAGCAACTCTATTCTCAATTTTTGTACTGGCTTGAGGAGTTGACTCTGTATTAATCTGATGCTCTACTTGGTTTTGATTTTCTTTATTGGAAGAGTCTTTAAGAGATAAGTTAGGTAGCATAGCAGTTTCATCAAAAACAACATCTCTACTAATCACAACTTTTCTATTTTCAGGACACCATAACTTATACCCTTTTACACCAGCTTTATAACCAAGAAAAACACATTTAATGGATCTCGGTTCCAATTTTCCATTATCAACATGAGCATATGCAGGACACCCAAAGATCTTTAAATTAGAATAATTAGCAGGATTACCAGACCATACCTCTTGTGGAGTCTTTTTCTCAATGGCAACGGATGGAGATCGGTTGATCAAAAACATGCAGTAGACGCTGCTTCGCCCAAAATGACTTCGGTAAGTTGGCATTTGACAACATACATCGAACCTTCTCCATGATCGTTCTGTTCATTCGTTCTGCAACGCCGTTTTGTTGTGGAGTATGACGAACTGTCAGGTGTCTTATGATTCCTTCTGACTTGCACAATCTATTAAACTCATCAGAACAGAACTCTAAGCCATTGTCTGTGTGGAGGTATTTTATCCTGCTTTTCCGTCTGTTTTTCAATCATAATTTTCCAAGACTTAAATGCGGAAAACACATCACTTTTCTGCTTCAGGAAGAACGCCCAAACTTTTCTAGAAAAATCATCAATAAAGGTTAGCATATAATTAGCTCCACCTCTAGAAGGCACTCTAGATGGCCCCACAGGTCAGAATGAATATACTCCAATGTTCCCTTCGTGTTATGGATTCCTCTAGTGAATCGAACTCTCTTTTGTTTTCCAAAACACAATGCTCATGTAAAATTCAGTTTGCAAATTCCTTGCCCATTAAGAAGTCCTCTTTTGCTCAATTCGCCATGCCATTCTCACTCATATGCCCTAGGCGCATATGCCAAAGTTTAGTAATATCATCATCCGACAAGGACGAGGAAGCGGCAATTTGCATCACACGAGAATGATGAGAACCCCGCAAAACATATAACTTGGCAATCTTTCTCTGTCCCTTCATCACAACAAGGGACCCTTTGGAAATCTTTAAAACCCCACTTTCATTTGTATATATATCTGCCCTTTTGAATCAAGAGTACTCAACGAAATTAAATTTCTTTTCATTCGGAACATGCCGACGTCACTAAGTGTTCGACAACTCCATCAAACATCTTAACTTTAATTGTTCCAACACTGCGATTTTACACTAAGTATTATTTCCCATCAAAACAACACCTTGGACATTGTTTCGTAAGTTGTAAACCAATCCCAATTGGGACTCATATGGAAGGTGCAGCTGAATCAAGTATCCACTCCTCGCTTACTTTAGAATCATTGTGAAGCGACTAGAAGTTCACCATCATTTGTAGTCTTCTACAACATCGACTTCACCGGAATTTTCTCGGTTGTTTTCCCTTTGATTCATGACCTCCCTTTTAATCTTATTTTGTAGCTTATAGCACTCAGATTTAATGTGCCCTTTCTTCTTGCGAAGTTACAAGTTTTACCTCTGTTTGAAGACTTGATCTACCCTTAGATTTACCATGAGGATTCCGTTCTGTGTCCTACCACAATCATCATCAGCATCCGATCTTGTCTCCCACGAACAATGAGACCCTCTCCCTGAGAGTCGAGTTTAACCACAAGATGCTTCATCTTATCATACGAGGTTAAAGAATCATAAACCTCATCAACTATTAGAGACTCACGGCTATATAAAATCGTGTCTCTAAAGGTTGAATAAGACGGGGCAACGAACAAAGTAGAATCAACCCTAGATCTTCCTTATCATCATCTGAACCTCCATGGCTTCCAAGTTTGAGAGAATTTCTTTAAACACATTGTTAAGTGTTCGTGCATGCACGCGCCTTCCTCCAAACGATGAGCATAAAGACGCTGCTTCATATGCAACTTGCTTGTTAGAGTTTTCGATATACATATTTGTTCTAGCCTCTTCCATAATGCAATGCGATTTTCTCTTTCATCACATCTTGCAAAATTTCGTTGGACAAATGCAGATGTAATTATGTTAATGCCTTTCGATCCTTACGCTTTTTCTCTTCATCTGTTAATGTCGAAGGCATCTTATCTATCCCTAGCAGGGCATCCTCCGAGATCCATGTGCAAGAAGCGCTTGCATTTTAATTTGCCACAACGCAAATCTAGTGTTGCGATCCAACAATGAATTTCATATTTCAAAGACGCCATTACCGTGATCGAGATGAATAACCCCGAAAGCTCGATACCAATTTGTGAAAAAAATAGAATAAAATAAATAAAATAAAGAACACACAAATTTTACGTGGAAACCCTTTCGGGGAAAAAACCACCACAGAGGAGAAGAAAATTCACTATGTCGAAAAATTTGTATCAATACAAGAGGAATAGACTATGTCTATTTATAGGCTTGTAAAGCCATATTCTAGTAGGATTGAAACACCCTATCCTAATCAATATAAAATAGATGAAGTTTAATAAGGTTTAAAAAACCTTATTCTAAAATAAAATAAAAGAAGTCTAGTTCTATATGGATTTTACTTTTATTTTATTTTCCATCATATTCTATAAGAATTTGGGTCACTTAATTCTAACAAGGACTTTTTTCTGTAAACCGAGCCTGTAAATACTTTTATTAAATATTTATAGAGTTACTAATTAGGTATTTCAAAGTCCGGTTCGAAAATTTTAATGTTTAAATAGTTAATTAATAAAAAAGGACTAATTTATAAAAGAGGCAAAATTTAATTACTATTGAATTTTATTAGTGAAATAGCTTAACTTGTGAATATGTTAGGAATTATGAGGTAATTATACCATGTTATGTATAGTAGTGGGACGGTTAAGACATTTATTTAGTGACTATATATGTTAATTTATAATTAAAATAATTAAGTAAATAAAATAAGATAAGTTAAATGTAAGAAATATAGTAAATTGTGTCATCTTCTTTTTATTTTATGGTTGAACACCGAAACCACCATAGAAGGGCTTGGAGGAGCTTCGATTTTTGCATTTCCATTGCATGTAGGTGAGTTTTTCATCCATTTTCGTAAATTTTATGTTTTTGATATCGTTACAAATAGGTCCAGCCAACCTGTATCTTCGTTTTCAAAACTGTTAAAGATTTTGGATTTTTCCATTGATGAATATTTGTTAGTTTTGATGTTAAATGATGGATTTGAAGTATTGGTTGTTGATTTCATGTCAAGCGGATCAACAAGAATCTCACACTATCCTGTTATCGATTCGATAGTCTTTTAATCGTTTAAAGCTTGAATTTGTGGCATATTGACCGCCTATAAATGAGTTATCGTTTATAGTAAAATATAACATTAAAAAAATATAAGAATTAAAACGGCGATATCAGCAAGTGCACAAGTCAAATTGTAATAGAGTTTGTACAATGAAATACTTAGAAGTATTTCGAGGACCGTACCTAATGGAGGATGAAATAAATTATGAAAATGTTTTTTACAATAATATGTCTAAATAGTACTAATTAATTCCTATATTACGATAAACCATAAAATAAATTAATGGGGTAAAAATAATTAATTAACAAAAATAAATAAATAAATGATAAAAATCAATAAACCAATTAGGAAGATTAACTCGCTTGAGGCTTTGTAACTAACTTTGGATTAGGATTTTAGGGTGGATTAGCTATCTATTAACCAATTATTACCTCTTGGCCTCTAATTAATTAATCGATTGGTTGATACTCTCTTATCTCCTAACCTTACTTTCTCAACCAGGATAAATTATGATTTACTCGGTTCGACTTATCTCCCAACCTCATCTAATCTATTGTAACTTCCTAGTGTTGTTAATACTAGTGGTTTAAGCACACGTAATTTATACCAACTAATTCCTCTCAAGAAACCCTAAATCCTCCAATAATCATATCCCAATCCACTCGTTAATCTCCCCTAAGGGATTTAGCCACTATGTTATTCATAATATCTTTCTTAATTGAATAAATCATGTAAAGAACACGACCAATTCGGGAAAGAAAAGTGATTTGAATAATCATGGATTGAATATCAAATGGGGAACAGAGTAGCAAATCACTCGATTGAAGAAAGGAATTAAATTAAATGCAAGAACAAGTACATTGAAATACTTTAATTAAATATATAAAGTCTTGAATCAAAATTGATTTCAAGAGGAAAAACAAAGAAGTTTAGAAAAGCCAAAAGAAAAATAATCTAAATTTACTCCTAAACCACTAGGGTTTTTGAAGGCGTCTAGGACAACTTAGTTTCATCAAACCCCTAATGTCTTATTTATAGAGGTGTTGGCGGCCCAAGTTAGGTGTTCGGCACATCCTAGGTCTTTGTATAAAGTTGATTGGGTGAAAAAAATAACCCCAAATTACTTGGGTAGGATGTCGACCTATGTCACGCCACACCCTTTGTGTGACACGACACGACACCCAATTTCAACCTTGTGTCATTCATTTAATGCTTTGACATCTCAAGAAACTTGTATATCATTCTTTCCTTTATTCCACGTCAATTGGACCTTTATATCTTCATCCTACACACTCAATTAAACATATTAGCACAACCTAAAGCTCGTATCAACCTATTAGGTCACAACACTTATAAAATGTATTAAAAAAACACTTATTTTATTAATATTTAATCCTAAGGCCTAATTATCGAAAACATAATATAAAATAGTAAATTACTTAGAAAACAAACTCCTTAAGTGCAGAATTGACCCGAATTGACTACTACTCTAATGGCTCAAAGTTTACGGGTACCGAAAAAGTGTATTTTTAGGTCACTATTTTCGTAAAACAGATTCGTAAATATTTATTACGAAGTTAGTTGTGAGGTTAATTAGATTTTGGCTAGGTGAATTAACTTGAATTAAGGTTAATTTAGTGTAAGGATTAAATTGAATAAGGAGTGAAAGTTTGATTATGGATTAAAGAAAAGTTGAAGGACTAAATAAATAAATAAACCAAATTGAGACAAATGTATGGTAAAAGCAAGGTACATGTGTAATAAACATGTTTGTACATTTGTAAATACATGTATGTATTTACTTATAATTTAAGAAATAATAATTATGTTAATATAATATTATATTAATAAAATAAACATAAAATAAATAATAAATAAAATAAAATAAATGAAATAAAGATAGAAAAAGAGAAAGTAAAGAGACGAAACAGAAAAGAACAAAATACTACTTGATATAAGTGGAAATTTTAAGGTTTCAAGCTTAAGTGGTAAGTCAATTTAATCCATTTTTCTTGTAATTTTAATTTTTTGGAATCTTAGAACAAAATACTACTTGATATAAGTGGAAATTTTAAAATTAGTTGATTTTTAGATGTGGTTTATATTGAATTATTTTGTAACACCCCAAAAATTTTGTTTTTAATTCTGTGGTGTTTTAACATAAATCTGTATTTGCTTCAGTAGTAAAGTGTTTTGGGTGTGTGTGAGAGGTTCCAAGTTCAAGCCATGCCTTTGGAAAATTTTGAAAATTTTCAAATTTAAGCTTCACTCTTGTTCAGTAAGCTTTTATTTAATTGTTTGCAAAACCATATCAGAATGGGCCAGCTCATCTAGTGGTTAAGTGGAGTGTTGGTGTGTTAGAGGGCTTGTGTTCGATTCTCTGCGATGGCAAGGAGTAGTATTTTTGCTTAAAGTTCAGACAGAGTTGTGTTGAACTGGGATTCTGAGTGATGGATGTGTAGTGGAAGTTAAGAGAGAAAATTAAGGGATTGAGATAAGGTAGGTGGTGGGATTTGACTAAAACAGTTTCCCAAAAATTCTCTCTGCAGAAAAAAATTGATCATCTTCTCCTCCACTTCTTCTTTTCTGTTTTCTCTTCTTCTTTCTTTCTCATCTTCTCTATTTTCTTTCGAATTCTTTCCCCATTCTTACTGTTTTTTCATTTTTATTTTGTTTTCCCTACTATCGTTGTTTCGCATCTCATTCTTCAGCACTTTTTCGTGCATTATCGGTAAGTGTGGTAAGTACCGTTTTTCGTTTTGGGTTACGGATAGTGGTTAATGGGATTCGTTTTATCTTTGGAAAAGGTTAAAGGGCTAAAGTTATTTGGTCAGTGTCGTGGTGGTGAAGACATTTTGTTGTTCGATCTAAGGTAATGGTTTTTTGTTCGATAGATGAATACCCCCTTTCAGGTTTAGTTCAATTTAATTGTGTAAGTGATTAATGGAGTGAAATATTGATCAATTCTAGGTTGGGGATTGCTTGGAGTTACTTTTACATCGAAAACGATATAGGTGTGTACTCGATTACATAGAAAATGGGGTTTCAACGAAAGCTAAAAACCCCACTATCGACGCCACACGGGCGTGTGGTTGCCCGTGTGGTAGGTCGTGTGCCCTAACATGGGCGTGTGTTCGACGAGGCTAGGCCGTGTGCGCATGACACGGCCGTGTAATGGCCAGGCAGGTCATGTGGAACACATGGGCTAGACTGATTTGGGTCGTGTGGGCCATGAGTGTGTGGGATTTTGGGCCAGGCCGTGTGATCCTCACGGCCAAGGCAAATTTGGCCCGTGTGGGCCACTCGGGTGTGTGGGCCCACACTGGTAGGCCATATGGGCGTGTGAGCCCATTTTTACTAAATTGATTGCTAAGGTTGCACGAGTCACCCAAGTCAACTGTGAACCTACTGTAGGGTCGGTAAGCATCACTTAGACCCCTAATTGTGTGAATTGACTGTTTGATTTATATATTGAGCATGACGATAGTATGCATGTATACTAAACTGGTTATATTTACTGATATCATGAGATAGCATGTCATGATTTGTATGTTGCATTTCATGGGGTTGGGTTGATTATATTTGGCGGAAGTGTACTGAAAGGCTCTTAAGCCTAATATATTGGCAACTCGGCTGCAAATTACTGTTTTGTGCTGCATACAGTACTACCTAGAGTGTAGGGATGGGTGGGTTGATTTAATCCCCACATGGAGTGTAGGGTTAGATGGAGATGGTGTGTAGAGGCTGGTTGGGTAGGACTTTGTTACTAAATACTACATGACTGCTACTGATACTATGATGGGTTAAGGCCCTATTGCATATTTGATACTGTACTGAGATGGGAAAAAGCCCAAACCGTTACTGATACTGAAAGGGGCTTAGGTCCAAAACTTTATTTGACTGTGCACTGTGTCTACGATTGTTTGCTTTCTGTGGGATTACACACTGATTTTATGCAAACTCACCCCTCTCTGTTTAATGTGCACAGGTAATCCCCAAACCTAGACGGATCGGTGTGGTGGAGGACTCAATGATGACCACAATTTTTGGACTTTATGTTTTTTTTTAATTTATGTTTTATGGTTTTATTATTATTGGGATGTAATTTGAGGACTCTCGGGAATTTTGCTTAAATTTGGTTTTTATTTATTTTTTTGAAATTATAACTGCTAGTCGTAGGAAGTTCAGTTTTCAAAAAGCTAACGTATTTTCTAAACTCATGATTACTTAAACTATTTTGTTTTAAAAGCTTCCACAACAAGAACTGTTTTAAAGCAAATGTTTTAAATAAGTAAAATGATTTCCTTTAGAATTAACAAGAGATAAAGAAAAGTATTAAACGGAAAAGGTTTTATCACACCAACATAGTTTTCAAACACCCTATCATGTGACATTGCCAGAGTCAGCCATAACGTCTAGGCTGGGTTTGGGGTAGTACATAATTGAAGAATTAGGGTTTGAATTGATAGAATTTCAAGTTAGTATTGAGAAAAAGATTAAATTTCAAAACAAATCATAAGTTTTATATAGTAGAGACTAAATTGAAAGAATTTCGAATTTAGGGTTTTTTGGTGAAATTAGGGAGTTGAAATTAGATTAAAGTGGAAATTGAATTGAGATATGGAATTAGTTTTGTAAGAAAATAGTTAGTTTGATTTATGGATTAAATTGGAATTAAAGAAAAAGTTGTACATAAATTGAAATATTCAATGTTAAATTATAGTGTATTGATAAATTGTAATTGTTTTGATTTTTGTAGCTAACATTGAGTTGGAGACGTCGGTTAATAAAGGAAAGGAAAAATTCAATGAAGATTAGCTCAGAAAATACAGTTTGTATTTCTATAATCCGAATTTAATAATTATTTAATGTATTTATTAATGATTTGTATGGTAAGTGAAAATTTAAGTAAGTGTCGATATTGTGGTATTGAATTGAATTGTGAATATGTGCGAATATTTGAATTGGAATTGTGAATTTGTATGGATTATTGAATTGAAATGTGTATTGATTGAAAAATTAAAAGTGAATTGAATACCCTATTAACAATGTCAGGCTAAGTCGGATATAGTTGGCATGCCATAGGATTGGAAGTGTTCAGGGATACTTCGACTTCAAGTCGATGAGGCACTATGTGTCGTATTATTATTACTTCGGATAAATTTGATGAGGTACTGAGTACCGTATTGTTTTACTTCGGCATGGCCGATGAGACATTGAGTGTCATACTGGTGTGTTTGGGTTGGATCCGCTTATCCGTCAGAGTCCGAGTCGTGTTAATAGGGATATATGAATGAATTGATCAAATGATTGACATTGAATAATATTGAATATGAAATGGATATTGATATTGAAATTGAAATTTAAAAATTTATTGTGAAATGCTATTGAAATAGAAGATATGATGAGTTTATGAAATTGATTAGTTATTGAATGATTTTTATTATGTATGATTATGTATATAAACATTATAATTTTTTTATTAATAAGTATTTGGATTATAAAAATACCACTGAGTTTATACTCAGCATACGGTTGTTTCCTTGTGCAGGCTAGGTTAAAGTTCAATTGTTGAATCAGCATCCAAAGCCAATCCCAAACTCAAATCACGTGGTGAAGTATATTCTCTTTTGAAAATGGCATGCACCTAGGTTGTCTTTTGATGTCATTTTAAGATGTGAATATTAATGGTGTATAAGATGATATTGGTTGATTTATATATATAAAAACATATATCTTATAATATAGCCATTTATATGGTTTTAGTTTGAATTGGTTTAGTGGTATTTAAATGAATTGATTAGATAACTTCTGTTAGATATCTATGAACATGCATGACTTAGATCTTTATATTTATAGTTCTGACATGTTTTAGGTGTATTTAATCATGTTTTGGATTGGTTGAAAGATTGGATTTTGAGTTGCTTGTCGTTCAGGGTTTGCAGGGTTGGTAAACTTGTTGTATAAGGCTCATTTTGAGTCCACACGGCCTAGAACACGGGCGTGTGGCTAGACCGTGTGAGACACACGGCTTACACATGGGCATGTGGTTAGGCCATGTGTTCCCTGCAACTTAAAATTTTAGAAACAGAATGCTCAGGTATTGCCACACGGGTAGAGACACGGGCATATATCTCAGCTGTGTGAGGTACACGGCCTAGCACACGAGCATGTGCCCGGCTGTGTGAACACTGCACCTAAAATTTAAAAAAATAAATTGACTATACGGCCTAGTGCACCAGCATGTGGCTTGGCCGTGTGAGGTAAGTTAGAGAGTTACACGGGGTAGGACACGGCCTGAAGCACGGGCATGTCATAGGGTCACACGGGCGTGTCCTTAAACCACATGGGGGTGTGAGCCCTGCACCTAGGAAAAATTTTGAAATTTCTCGAAAAATCCTTTGAGTTTCCAATTAAGTCCTGATTTGTTTTTAATACATGTATTGGGCCTCGAGGGCTCATTAAAGGGATGTTATGATTAAATTTCAATGAGTATGCTAAATAATTATATGATTGCCCGTAATTGTTCTAAATTTTTTGATAATGCCTCGTAACACTGTTCCGACGACGGATAAGGGTTAGGGGGTGTTACAACTACATTTGACGACAAGTCAAATACCCCCACACTTAATTCTTTGCTTGTCCTCAAGCAAACAAAACAAAACAAAATAAAAACCTGAAAATAAACTAAAACTAAAAACAAGAAAGAGACATGCAAAGAAAAGAAAATGTAGTTGAGCTAGCTTGATACACAAGATTGGATCGGAGCATCAACACTAGGAAGGTTTGCCTAAACAAATTAGCTCAATAAATTTCAAGGTAAACAAGTTAAAGAAGATTGCATATATAGCTCTATCAAAATGTATATACAAATATAGTAATTATTTTTTCAGAGTATAGTCGGTTCAAATATTTTTTTCCTACTCGATTTATTTTTATCCATGCTTTGAATTCTAATGCAGTAATATTTCCTCAATAATCCCTTATGATTTTTTTTTATTTGTGCCAATACGATCGAGAGTTTTCTTGGGCACTTTTTATAAGGGTTATACTAGTCATATTGCACTGTTTCAATAACCTTGGATTTTACTAAGTAATTTTTTTTAATTCGAACATCCTATACTTCTAAAAATATAATTACCTATTTGTATCTACCTTTACCACTTGGTATATTTAATCTCTTTTTCCTATTTATAGTCTAATAAACTGAACTAATTAGTCTAAATATAAACAACTTAAATATCAATTGGTAGAACTAATCTTCCTTTCAGTTTTGGCTAGTAATTGTAGTGCCATAAAAAATTGTGGGTTCCTACAAAGAAAAATAAAAAACACACAAATATATATAATACTAAATCCTAACTAATTAAACCAAAACAAAAATAAAAATCATCCCAAAAATAAATATATAGTACAAAATCCAAATATATAAAAATGTTCAAAATCAGTCAGACTCATATTTCGACTCCTATCATCTAGGCCTTGTCTTTATCGCACCCCTCCAACGCTTTCGTAGCCCGCCTTACCAAAGTCTGGGTCAGGCTATTTTGGCTCAGGCCTTAGATCACCACACCCTTTTTTCGATGAATGGTCAGGTTTAAATACTCGATCATAGTCCGGTGGTGCGATAGAGGTCTCCTCATCATCATCATCGACACCCTCCTCGCCTGGTGGTTGGAACCTCTCAAACATATCCGAGAGTTGTGCTGGAGTGGGTCACCCATTCTGTGCTGCAATGCAGATTAGAATGTCTCCCATGCCTTGCATCCATCGGGTCTGCCACTCCAATATCGCATGTATGTGAGGCTCATCCTCTTCGACGTGTGTGCTTTTCCCTTCCACTTCGTTGGCCCTTGAGTGTCGCCACTATGCTTTGTTCTTTTCTCCTTCTCCCAATTTTGCTTGCATTGAAGCTCAAGGAACTAGTCGTACAAGTTGTCCCCAATCACGCTCCCCGTAGGTCTCGTGAATGGCTTGATCAATGACATACTTTACTTTCAGTGTCATATACACTTGAGCATCTCCTCATAGATCCAATGGCCTACACAAATTTTATCTTTCTGCAAAATAGAGTAAAGCATAATAGATCAATAGGCAATAACGTTAGAGGCATTATGGGGGCACCAGGAAAGTGCAAATAAATTGCATCCACAACTTGGCCATTGGGAACATGATGGTCGTGTTAAATTTCAATGGCACCTCAGAGCTGGAGTGGTGAGTCCACTCACCATGCCTTTCCTTCAAATAGTCGATAATACCCTCCATGTTAAATTCCTCAAACTTTAGTAACCTTAAGGTCTCTAAAAAATCGTGCGTATAAAATGGCGCATCGTAGTATCGACAAATATCTCGAGGTGTAAACGGTACCTCTTTGCGCCAGACAGTTATGTGGGTGATCATCTCACCCCTTTGCTTGCATTCTCCCTATCTTTTAGGGAGGTATAAAATTCATAGATAATAGCACTAACCGTTGGTTCTATTGGGGTTGTGCAAAAGTTATACCAACAGTGGGATTGGACTAGATCCCATATTTCGTCACAAGAAAACATGGTGGGATCGAACCCAGGCTCCTATATGAAAAAAATCCACTCATCTGAAGGACAAACCTTTTGACCTCCGTATTATGGAAGCTATTGGCATTGGGATTACTCGGTGCTTGAGTGGATCATTGTTGTTTTCGTGGTGTCATTTCCAAGTTAAAATAAAATAACAACTAACCCAAATGATAAAAATAACAAAGATCGAGTTTAGAATGCGATACCTTGGGTAGTTGCCGACGAATCTCAAGTCCCAATTGATGTGGAATTTAACAAAATAAAAGATGAAAACTAAAATTAAAAGAAAGGGAGAACACTTACTTATGTGAATCGAAGGTTGGGAATGTGAAGAATCGAAGCTCAATGGTGGGGAAGACATGCAACAGCTCTAAGGGGTGTTTTTATCTCTTTTGTGTGTTTAAGATGAATGTTCTTATGCCTAAAATAAGTGACTATAAATAGAATTTTGATAGGCTTTTTTCCTGAAGCAACTCAATTTTGGCTGAAGACACAAGCTTGGCAGGTTACAACTTGTGCATGGCACGATATGACGCCCTAATATTTACCCCTTTAGCTTCGAAGTGCTCATGTCATGCCATGACCCTTTAACATCAGTTGTGTGGCTTTGAAGTGCCTATGTCACACCATGGCCTATGCATGGCACGAAATAAAATTGTCCCAAGCCCTTCGGGGTATGTCGATGTCCTTCAGTCATTTGCTCTTGTCCCCATTTAGCTTCCTTTCATCCTGTTACATCCAAAAACCTGAATTCGTCTAATTTAGACATGTAATTACACTATAATTATCTTAAAATCTAATTACAAACTAGAAATTGAAACTAATTTACAATATTTCACAAATTTATTAAAGTTAAATTGTTAATGATATGTCATGCTACCGGATGTGTTCGCCAATTCTATAAACTTCACCATTGACTTCAATTGGCATTCACAACCATCTCGGCTCTTCCAATTTCTTCTTTCTCCACCAGAGTCTTGCCATTTATCTCATCATCTCCTCTTATGAGTGCATATACATGTAAACTCGAGAAATGTCTTAGATCAAGGCTATTAAGGATTAATTTAAATAAGAAATAACATTTTTGCCTAACTAATTGTAACACCGCTCACCCGTATCCAACTCTGGGACAAGGTTCGAGGCGTTACCAGACTTAAACATTCACAAACATACAAAACTGGTCAACAGATTTTGCCCAAAATTAAAACTTTTCAAACACATGCATATCGTCCCTTATACTGGCCTTCGAAGCCTATAACATACATCGGGGTGGTTCGGGACTAAACTGAGAACTTTGAAAATCTTTGGGCAACTTAACCAATTTTTTTGCTTTGGAGAGTCACACACCTGTGTGGGTTGGGCTGTGTGGTCGCACACGTTCGTATGGCTTGGGACACGCCCGTGTCCTCAGCCCGTGTAACTCTCTGTTTATGACATCAGCAACCATTTAAGGGCACACGGCCAAGGCACACACCCGTGGCCAAAGGCCGTGTCCTCCACACGGCTGTGTCTCTACCCATGTGATCAAGACTTAGGCTAAATTCCAAGCCTTTTTGTCATCTTTACATGCACACACATACACAATTTCAATGGCATTCATCATTAGCTCGTTATTATGCATTAGTTCCACCTACTCATGATAAATTAGTCTAGCTACATCACAAGACATTAACACATATCATGGATAAATAGGCTTACAAGTAAAAATCATTATAAGCTACATCTCATGGCTATAATCAACAATTATTATAAGCCAATACCTTTGGCTAATCACAACAATAGTCATCATAGAAAAACTAAGTCCCTATACATGCCACTCACATGAAAACATTTCACGTACACATGCCAATACTCCAAGGATAATGGCTCGATAGTGCGATGCTGCCTCCGACAACCTCCAACCTTGAGCAGATCTAACAAAACTAAAAGAAGTGGAAAGGAGGGAGTAAGCTTTTCACTTAGTAAGCTCGCATGAAAATAATAAGCAATGCGATAACATGCTATTTTCATCTTCTTTCTATTTATTCAAATTCCAGCTAAGTTGTTTTCCCGAGTCATAGTCATTAAATGATTTATATCTAGAGCTACAGAACTCCAAATTAAGATCCGTTAATTTTCCCAAAAACTAGACTCATATCTATTCTTATTATAAAATTTTCAGAATTTTTTGTCTAGCCAATAAGTACAGTTTATTATTAAAATTCTCCCCTGTTTTGCTATTTGACAGCTTCAACCTTTCTTCACTAAAATTTATTTTTTCTCCTAGTACGAGACTAGGATAATGTTTCTATCTATTTCTCATGAAATTATACTCATTAAGGATTCCATTCATATGAATTTTAACTCATAATTATTTTTTTACAATTTCTAGTGATTTTCCCAAGTTTAGACAGGGGAGTCTAGAATCACTCCAACTCTGTCTCATAAGAATTCAAATATCTCATGTTAAAGAATTCTTTTGCTTTCATCGTTTCCTTTGTGTAAAATTATACTCACTAAGCTTTAATTTCATATTTCATTAAGCTTCTAACTCAATTTCTACTATTTTTAGTGGATTTTCAAAGTTGGACCAATGCTGCTGTCCAAATCTGGTTTGGTACAATATAATGATCACTATCATAAGATCATTTCCAACTATCATGAACTTACTATTTCATGGATCGCTTACTCATTTTTCACAATAGAGCTCAATATAAAAGTTATTATTTCTCATGGGTACACTTAGTCATACATTCCAAGTATAAGATAATTTCCTATCACATGCATTCAATCATCAAATTAGTCTCATGACAATGCACCATGTAAAATTGTCTTAGAAGAGCTCATCATACATCCTCTCACTTGTACATATATCTCAAGTTAATTCCGTTGAGTTTCTAGGAAATCTCGATGGATTATCCATTAACCGTCAATTCATAAGAATGATTATTTCAAGTATGCACTCCTGCGAACCTAACATCTTACGGCGGGATTACCAGTCCAGGCTAAATCCCCTATAATATAAACTCATAAGGTGATGTCGGGATTACCAGTCCAAGCTAAATCCTTTATTGCAACAAACACCCTTATTGAGTTCGGATCTGAATTGCCAGTCCAGGTTAAATTTAAACCCTAACCGGATTACCCGTCCGGGCTAAATCATTAATGCACATATATTCTTCAGGAGGCTCGATCATTTAAGGAACACCCGTCTGGGCTAGATCCTTTCCATATTTGAGATCAATGGATTACCCGTCTAGGCTAAATCCTTTTAAATAAGCTTGGAAAGCTTGAAAACCCTAGCCATGGTGTTTTTCATGAGACATTCGGCCATGAGGAAGAAGATGAGCAAATTTGGCTTATTTTTGGCTTTTTAATTCATTTAATTACCAATTTACTAAAATGCTCTTAATGAAAAACTTTTAAAAACATATCATACCATGTCCATTTTTGTCCACAAACTTCAAAATGGTCTAATTACCATTTAAGGACCTTTAATTTAAAAACTCGTAACAATTAGACACTTCTAACATGTAGAACTCAACTTTTTGGACTTTTTACAATTTAGTCTTTTTGACCAAATTGAGTGCCCAAACGTCGAAATTTTCGAACAAAATTTTCATGAAATAATTCTGTAAAATCGTAGACCATAAAAATATAATAAAAGTGAAAATTTTCTCATCAGATTTGTGGTCTCGAAACCACTGTTCCTACTAGGCCCAAAATTAGGATGTTACACTAATCCCTCACTTTGGGAATTGCAGCCACATTTGAACACTTCTACCTCATCATTCATCTTTATAATTAATTCATTTTGTTCGATACCTATAACGCCCCGTACCCGAGACCGTTGCTGGAGTCGAACACGAGGTGTTAACAGCCTTAATTCATTGCTTAAACAGCTCAAACAATTTAATTTTAGAAATTCCAGACAATCTAGCTAACTGCATCATAGTCGCTTAAAAATTCATATCTCGAGTTTTGAAACTCAAAATCCAATTATGTAAATTTTCCCTGAAAGTAGACTCATATATCTATTTACTGATTTTTTTCTAGAATTTTTGGCTGGGCCAATTAGTACAGTTTATTAGTTAAAGTCTCCCCTATTTCAGGGTTCGACTGCTCTGACCTCTGTGTATTACGAATCCGATATCTCTCTGTACAGAATTTCAATGACTATGAAGTTTGTTTCCATTAAAAATAGACTCAATAAGAAATCTGTAAATATAAATTATAACTTCTAATTATTTTTATACAATTTATGGTGAATTTTCAAAGTCAGAATAGAGGATCCAGAAATCGCTCTGGCCCTATTTCACAAAAAATTAAACATCTCATAAAATATAACTCATATACCTGTTTCGTTTCTTCCATATGAAAATAGACTCATAATTCTTCAATTATATTTTATTCATCATCTAATTATATCTCTACTATTTTTAATGATTTTTCAAATTCACGTCACTACTGCTGTCTGAAACTATTTTATGGTAAATTTTACCTATTTCATGGTTTCCATGGATTAACTAGCAATTTGACATGCATAACACCAAATATGATCATAATTAGCCATTCCAATGGCTAATCATTACCAAGAATTTTTATACTACTCAATAACCATATCATAAGACCATATATACAAAATGATTATAATGCTATACATGCCATACTCAAAATATACAAGCCATTATGCCAAGATGGTATACGGATAGTGGGAGCGTGCCTCCGACCGTTCCCGATTTCCGAGCTGGCTTGTCAACACTACAAGGAATGAAAAGGAGGGAGTAAGCATAAATGCTTAGTAAGTTCACATGCAAATAGCAAGTAACATAACCATATAAGCAAACATAAAACATCATTTGCATAATCATCACCAAGACATTCATATCATATTTTCATTTATCATCTTACCATATTGTTGTTATATCGATTTTTCAACCCGAAGGTTAAGTGCATACCTGTTCAAAGTATCCATTTCACAACACTTACCAATACGTCCCTTTCATCTTGAGTATTCCTCCATTTGAGTAGAACTTTACCCGTTGAACACATTGGAATATAATTCGGATACATGGAAAGTTTGCACATAAGTGCCACATATGTAGCCTAGCTACTATGTAACCCGCCCATAAGCGAACTCGGACTCAACTCAACGAGCTCGGGCATTCGCATCCATAAGTGAACTCGGACTCAACTCAACGAGCTCGGATGCCTAGTTACATTTCACGAACTCGGACTCAACTCAACGAGTTCGGACATTCGCATCCATAAGTGAACTCGGACTCAACTCAACGAGTTCGGATGCCCAAATATCCCAGTGACATGTTACTTGTATCCTAATCCATTCCTAAGGTTCAACAGGACCTTTTTCCCAATCATGTGTCTCAACCATCTTCTACGGAATACCGATACCGATACTCGGTAGTATTTCACATTTTCCAAGTATATCACATAATTTGACATATTATCAAACAATTATCACGAGTATAATATTTCATAATAATTATCATATCATTTAAATAACATAAAAACATTTAAAATAATAACTATGTTACCAACATTTACATATGAACTTACCTAGTATGCGAAAATGGCTACTTTTATCATTTCGTCCACAACTTGGTATTTTCCCCATTTTAGCCGAATTTCAGTTTTCCTTGCTCTATCATTTAAAATATAGTCTAATTAGGACTCACATTATTCAAATTGACCCAAAATCATATTTTGGAAAAATTACAATTTTGCCCCTAAACTTTTGCATATTTACACTTTTGCCCCAAAGCTCGTAAATTAAACTTCAGTCTATTTTCTTATGTTTTATGACATGCTGATCATTTTTCCCTTCTATGGAAACATCAAATTCTCACTCTAGCATGTACTTATGACTATTAGGTATTTTTACCGATTAAGCCCTTTTGCTCGTTTTCACTTAAAACCGAGTAGCACAAGTTGTCTAACATAATTTAAAACCTCATATTCTATCATAAAACACCAAAATACACAAATTTCACCTATGGGTATTTTTCCAAATATAAACCCTAGGTTAAATTATTGCTAGCATAAGCTAAATCGAGCTACCGGGACTCCAAAAACGTAATGAACTTGAAAAACGGGGCTAGAATGGACTTACAATCGAGCTTGGAAGCTTGAAAAACCCTAGTCATGGTTTCTCCTTGCTATACTCGGCCATGGTGAAGAAGATGAGCAAAATTGGCTTTTAATTTTGTATTTTAATTCATTTTACCCCTAAATGACCAAAATGCCCTTACTACTAAACTTTCCAAAAATTCCATCCATGTTCAATTTTTGTCCATAAACTTAAAAATTAGTAAAATTGCTATTTAAGACCTCCTAATTAATATTTCAAAACAATTTCATACTAGAAACTTCTAGAATGCAAGTTTTGCAAATTATTCGATTTAGTCCCTAATTTCAATTTAAGCACTTTAGGCATAGGATTTCATCACGAAATTTTCACACAATCATGCAATCATATCATAAACATCAAAATAATTATAAAATAATTATTTCTATCTCGGATTTTTGGTCACAAAACCACTATTCCGACTAGGCCGAAAATCAGGATATTACAACTCTCCCCCCCTTTAGGGATTTTTGTCCCCGAAAATCTTACCAGAAAAGTGGTCTTCACTTTTAATCTCATATTCGGTGCCGAAGAAATTTCACTTAGACTGTACCTCCAATACATCTCTTCAATTTCTCATATGATCTGAAAGCTTACATCTCAACTCTCAACTGTTCTTAAATTTTCAACCCTTCTCAGTTTCCCATGATATCATGACATAAAACCCGGATCTTAACTTGATTAATGGAGACCGGAATTCCAAGAAATCCAACAATCAAAGAGACTGAATTTCCATGAATCGATGAGTAGGAATTCATTCAATACTGAGATATGATTTATAGATCTCGCCAAACATTTAACAATAGGATACATCACATTTTCCTCTTTACGCCATGGAAATAATTGTGATATGGCCTCAAGAATAATCCTTTTCATTTCCATCCCAATATCAACAACGACAAGGATAATTTTGATAGATCCCAATGCTCGGCTTTAACCCCTTTAACAACTCCGATTTTATGTAACATCGAATGCTCTAAACTATCACATTACCTCACCTGTCTTGAAACACATCACAATTCATACAACAAGATATATTCTTGAAAGTCGGAAGTCTTTACTCAATGTAGACTAGTCTAGTTCGGGCGCTTGGTTACCAATATTCTCATCTATCCGAACTTTGTCAACATGTAATAAACTTTTCAGCTTTCACAAAATGAAAACCTTATCATTCGTAGTGACTTTAACTAATATCAAACTTTTTCTAATAAATATACACTTCTCGTTCAGACTATTTACTCTTTTATCCGTACAAAATGAAATTCTATTATCAAACTTGGGAAAAATAATCCTGAAATAATTGTCGCATGAAATCTTTCAAATAGATAATTCACCATACCGACTGAAACTCGCGCTTTTATCACTTATGCCTTTACTGATGTCAAATCCTTACACAGAAATTAGAAAAAAAACCCCCAATACTAAAATCACCACATTACCAAAATCAAATTAGAAGTTTAGTCATATTTGACATGATTATCACGAGCTAAAGAACGCACTTCGAACACGAGTCATAATTGACAAATTATGAAACAAAGATAACAAGAAAACCGAATAAAGAAATCCAAAATAGAGAAATCCGAATAAAGAAATCCGAATAAAGAAATCCAAGATACGATACTATCTTTGGAGAATCGAAAACCAAGCTTAGGAGAATCGAAAACCAAACTCATAGAGGAAATACGGAATACCCGATAATTCTTCAAAGAAAGAAAGTCCAAAAGAAAACATCATTTAATCCCACTAGAATCAAATATAACAAGAACAATATATCTTCCCATACATATATATCGGATGAAGGATCAAGTAGAAGAAGCAGAATCATAATATCATATGTATTCTCTCATCAATTCTTATCGAGACCGAAATGAAATAGAATACCCGATGAAATAGAGCAATATAAATTATAAACCAGTCGGACTACCAATGCTTTCATCCAACACGAGGATTAAAAGACATTCCCATATAACAAGAATTTCTTGAGAAGATCAATAGCCATAGAAATATTTCGAGAACGGGTAAACACATAGAACATCTCAAAAGAGACTGCTAAATCTGTCCAGTCATAACTATCACACTCAGATAGTTCACATTTCAAATATCATTTCCCCAACTAGTTTCTGCCGTCACAAATTTCATATTAAACTATTCACTAAAGAAGGCTAGTTATGAATAAATTTCGATTTACACTTTTCTCGACCTTGCACTGAGTAATTCGGTTTACCAAGGAGAATTCCTTTTCTAAGCGGGAAAGTGCATAATTCCAATAATCTTTACGTCAATCCGATACTTTCATCGGCTCGACTTTACTTATCAGCTCATTTTCAATCTTTGATCATACTTATAATTATTCTATCACTGAACTCTTTGGGTTCTCAATCGGAAACTTATTCAATACAAATCTCATAAAATTCCATTATAAGTACCATTTCGGTAAGGGGGAGGGGTTGTAGGACCTCTGACTCAACTTTCTTACACATACACATATGACACAACTTCCATCATCATAACAACATCATCAAAATCATGTCATTCATTCATGTTGGCTTACACCAATTTTCCTATTGTCCCATTTAGACAATATACTTATGCATACATTCTATGTTTTCTAGATAGCTTTACTTATCCATTCATTTAATTAAATTAAGTCATGCTCATGACATCATATAAGGCCAAACAAACATAGATATTTACACCAAAATCATAACTTCCATTTCGTGCATCATCATGTACATATCATTACAATCATATAATTCAGTCCAACAATTTAACACAAATAAATTCATTTCATTATAATCCTTTATCTCATAAAAATTATATATCATTAGCATTCATCAACATTCGACGTCCAAATCAAAACAAGGACATTTTCATTCGTATCATAATATTATGACTTTTATTCATACCTCTACTACTTTCTATTTATTCCGTTCATCTTATCAAGTAAGCCATATACACTATATCATATGAGCATTAAGCAAATATGAATATTTATCACATATGTATCATAAACCTTTATTCATACTTTTCTGAACCGATACTTATCATAATCATAATTTTACTCAAATACCTTCACATAACATTGAACATGGTCGACGCAACTCGGTTGGAGAGTACCCTGTCTAAATAAGACGGTACTCATACGCGTCGAAAGACATCACACTATCACAGATCAGTGGCATGTATAGCTAAACTTTTACACATGCTAGGTTAGTCCGAGAACCAACTAAACCTACTCTGATACCACCAAATGTAACGCCCCGTACCTAATACCGTTGCCGGAGTCGAACACGAGGTGTTAACAGCCTTAATTCATTGCTTAAACAGCTCAAACAATTTAATTTTAGAAATTCCAGACAAGTTGGCTAACTGCTTCATAGTCGCTTAAAAATTCATATCTCGAGTTCTGAAACTCAAAATCCAATTCTGTAAATTTTCCCTAAAACTAGACTCATATATCTATTTACTAATTTTTTTCTAGAATTTTTGGCTAGGCCAATTAGTACAGTTTATTAGTTAAAGTCTTCTCTGTTTCAGGGTTAGCTGCTCTGACCTCTATGTATTACGAATCAGATATCTCTCTATACAGAATTTCAATAACTATTAAGTTTATTTCTCTTAAAACTAGACTCAATAAGAAATCTGTACATATAAATTATGACTTCTAATTATTTTTATAAAATTTATGGTGAATTTCCAAAGTCAGAACAGGGGATCCATAAATCGCTCTAGCCCTATTTCACAAAAATTTAAACATCTCATAAAATATGACTCATATACCTGTTTCGTTTCTTCTATATGAAAATAGACTCATAATTCTTCAATTCCATATTTTATTCATCATCTAATTATATCTCTACTATTTTTAATGATTTTTCAAATTCACATCACTACCGCTGTCTGAATCTATTTTATGGTAAATTTTACCTATTTCATGGTTTCCATGGATTAACTAGCAATTTGACATGCATAACACCAAATATGATCATAATTAGCCATTCTAATGGCTAATCATTACCAAGCATTTTTATACTACTTAATAACCATATCATAAGACCATATATACAAAATGATTATAATGCTATACATGCCATACTCAAAATATACAAGCCATTATGCGAAGCTGGTATACGGATAGTGTGAGCGTGCCTTCGACCGTTCCCGATTTTCGAGCTGGCTTGTCAACACTACAAGGAACGAAAAGGAGGGAGTAAGCATAAATGCTTAGTAAGTTCACATGCAAATAGCAAGTAACATAACCATATAAGCAAACATAAAACATCATTTGCATAATCATCACCAAGACATTCATATAATATTTTCATTTATCATCTTACCATATTGTTGTTATATCGATTTTTCAACCCGAGGGTTAAGTACATACCTGTTCAAAGTATCCATTTCACAACACTTACCAATACGTCCCTTTCATCTTGAGTATTCCTCTATTTGAGTAGAACTTTACCCGTTGAACACATTGGAATATAATTCGGATACATGGAAAGTTTGCACATAAGTGCCACATATGTAGCCAAGCTACTATGTAACCCGCCCATAAGCGAACTCGGACTCAACTCAACGAGCTCGGGCATTCGCATCCATAAGTGAACTCGGACTCAACTCAACGAGCTCGGATGCCTAGTTACATTTCACAAACTCGGACTCAACTCAACGAGTTCGGACATTCGCATCCATAAGTGAACTCGGACTCAACTCAACGAGTTCGGATGCCCAAATATCCCAGTGACATGTCACTTGTATCCTAATCTATTCCTAAGGTTCAACAGGACCTTTTTCCCAATCATGTGTCTCAACCATCTTCTACGGAATACCGATACCGATACTCGATAGTATTTCACATTTTCCAAGTATATCACATAATTTGACATATTATCAAACAATTATCACGAGTATAATATTTCATAATAATTATCATATCATTTAAATAACATAAAAACATTTAAAATAATAACTATGTTACCAACATTTACATATGAACTTACCTAGTATGCGAAAATGGCTACTTTTACCATTTCGTCCACAACTTGGTATTTTCCCCATTTTAGCCCGAATTTTAGTTTTCCTTGCTCTATTATTTAAAATATAGTATAATTAGGACTCACATTATTCAAATTGACCCAAAATCATATTTTGGAAAAATTACAATTTTGCCCCTAAACTTTTGCATATTTACACTTTTGCCCCAAAGCTCGTAAATTAAACTTCAGTCTATCTTCTTATGTTTTATGACATGCTGATCATTTTTCCCTTCTATGGAAACATCAAATTCTCACTCTAGCATGTACTTATGACTATTAGGTATTTTTACCGATTAAGCCCTTTTGCTCGTTTTCACTTAAAACCGAGTAGCACAAGTTGTCTAACATAATTTAAAACCTCATATTCTATCATAAAACACCAAAATACACAAATTTCACCTATGGGTATTTTTCCAAATATAAACCCTAGGTTAAATTATTGCTAGCATAAGCTAAATCGAGCTACCGGGACTCCAAAAACGTAAAGAACTTGAAAAACGGGGCTAGAATGGACTTACAATCGAGCTTGGAAGCTTTAAAAACCCTAGCCATGGTTTCTCCTTGCTATATTCGGCCATGGTGAAGAAGATGAGCAAAATTGGCTTTTAATTTTGTATTTTAATTCATTTTACCCCTAAATGACCAAAATGCCCTTACTACTAAACTTTCCAAAAATTCCATCCATGTCCAATTTTTGTCCATAAACTTAGAAATTGGTAAAATTTCTATTTAAGACCTCCTAATTAATATTTCAAAACAATTTCATACTAGAAACTTCTAGAATGCAAGTTTTGCAAATTATTCGATTTAGTCCCTAATTTCAATTTAAGCACTTTAGGCATAGGATTTCATCACGAAATTTTCACACAATCATGCAATCATATCATAAACATCAAAATAATTATAAAATAATTATTTCTATCTCGGATTTTGTGGTCACAAAACCACTATTCCAACTAGGCCCAAAATCAGGATATTACAATTGAATCGTACACTTCGAGTGTACTACTTAAGCATCCATCGGAATTAAATTATTCAACGGACATAAAACTCTTGACATGGCATGAAAATCTTGAGATGAAATGGTAATGACTTGAAAGAATATTGCTTGATGAGCTCATCTATTCTTACTTGATGCATATGTAAACCTTGTGACTAACATGTTTGATTGAATGCATGTGTTTAGGCAATTTAATCGAATGGATGGAAAACTTGTTATTGTATGCTTAGATTTAATAAACGAGATTGGTAAGTTTAGTTTCTGTTATACGAACTTACTAAGCATGTAATGCTTACTCTGTTTTATTTTTCCCTGTTTTATATTGCTCGGAAGCTCGTGAAGGTTGGAGATCTCTGGAGCATCGTCACACTATCAACTAGTCATTTTGGGTATAATTAGTAAAAATCATTTTGGTATAATGGCATGTATAGGACAATTTGGCCAATAGTGGCTTGAAATGTTATTTTGTAACCTAGCCATTGGAATAGCTAGTAATGGTTCATTTTGGTATGACTAAGTAGATTATTATAATATATATACACATGTGTTATGTTAAGAATATGTGATCAATATTGTGAATGCCTAAGTTAAACTAAGGTAAGGTTGTGATCATGTATGCTTGTAGTGATATGCCTTGTGAATGATGAAAATTGTCCAATTTGAATGCTTGAATTGGTTGGTATTGGATATGTGTTTCAAGTGCAAGTCTTGGGTGAAA
Organism: Gossypium longicalyx; assembly: GCA_025698465.1. Taxonomy (NCBI): domain Eukaryota; kingdom Viridiplantae; phylum Streptophyta; class Magnoliopsida; order Malvales; family Malvaceae; genus Gossypium; species Gossypium longicalyx. The sequence goes on from CM046995.1 coordinate 55,133,004, forward strand.
TTTTGGGTGAGAAATGAAGTTAGAAATGGCTTCATTTTGTCCACACAGGCGTGTGTCTAGACCATGTGTGACACACGGCCTGGTAACATGGGCATGTGGTTAGGCCGTGTGTCCCCTGCACCTTAATTTTGAGAAATAGAATGCTCAGAATTAAGCACATGGGCAGAGACACAGGCGTGTGTCTCAGCCGTGTGTTCCACATGGCCTAGAACACGGGCGTGTGTCTTGGCCGTGTGAAACCTGCACCTATTTTTGAATTGAATTAATTAACCACATGGCCTAGCACATGGACATGTGGCATGGCCGTGTATGTAAGTCAAAGAGTTACATGGGGTCGAACACGGCCTCTAGCACGGGCTTGTCCCAAGGGCACATGGGCGTGTCCCTTAGACCATACGGGCGTGTGAGCCCTGCACCTTGGAAAAGTTTTGTAATTTCGGTAAAATTCTTAGAGTTCCCGATTAAGTCCTGACTCGATTCTAATGGTCATATTAGGCCTCGATGGTCCAATAAAGGGATTTGTAAAAGTTTTTGAATGTTCTGGTAATGCTCCGTAACCCTATTCTGGCGACAGATACGGGTTAGGGGTGTTACAGGAACTCTTTTTGGAACATCGCCATTAATTGGCTCATTTGGTTGAAGAGATTATCCATTCGGGATTCAAGTCTTCCACATGTATCTTGGACTTGTCAAATGTTTGCCTTTATTATTTTCATCTCCCCCTCTAGTCGGTTGAATCTTTGACCACCTAGAGCATGGTCATTTCCCACAGCTCTTTGTTGCATTAATGGAGGTTGGTAAGGAGGATTTTGTCAAGTTTGGGCTTGAATTGCACCTCCTTGGTTGCCTCTCCATTTGAAATTCAGATGATCCTTTCAAGCGGGATTATGGATATTTGAATAGAGATCTCGATCCCTATTATTTACTTAGCTTACCTCCTCTAGTTGGCTTTCATAATGTGGCTTCACTATCGTTGGCTTGTTAAAATTTAATTATGAAATTTTTAAATTTAGAAGCTTTCAATAAAAGGAGCATTGAATTGGCAAATCATGGTACATGAAAAGGGATCATGTAGCCTCTGGTAGGGCAAGAGTTATTGCAAACTAGATTGGCAAATCATGATGAAACGAATGAAATAAATTCTAAGGTTTGATCATGGACTTGGGTGTGGCTAGCACAAAATAGGTTGTCTACATGGTTGCATGGGCATAGTGTATGCACAGAAGGAATAGTGTCTGTAGTAAAGTCTATTTGTGTATGGTATTCGCCAATGGGCGAACAATATGACTTGCTGAGTTGGAAAGGTTTATTTGTATTATATATAGCTATTGAGATGTTTGCTCTGGAACTTACTAAGTTCTTTGAACTTATTTAGTTACCTTTCCTCCTCGAGGTTGTTGATGAAGTAAAGGACTTTCAAATACTACGCCAGAGGACATTTATTCTGTAAGATTTCTAAGTATTTTGTGTTATGCATGGCATGGGGATGGTGTCAAGATAGTGTCATTTCAAAGAATGAATTTTGTATTTTAAAGTTATTTTTTTGAAACCATTAATTCAATGAAACCTCAACGAAGTGATTATGTTTTTGCAAAGTATCGAATTATTTACTTTGAATGATTAAGGTTTGTCTAATTATATTAATACGTATACGACACTGTAGTTAAATATATGTTTACGCCAAATATGGTTTTTAAGAGTTTCTATGTTTTTCATTTTCCTTAGAAATGTATAGCCTTATTTATCCATAATTTCACAAAGGATTTACCATTCATATTTATTTGAGTTGTATTTTTATGAAGACCTCACCTATACAAGCTTAAAGGAAAAGACTTTAAGGTAGTGATGCGTCAATGTTAGATCCTCCTTAAGGATCGGGTTTGAAGAGTTACAATTAGTACAAGTTATACTTGTAGCCTTTAATATAGTAATTTGTGATGCTATGAAATATCTATATGTGAAATAGATATTGACTAGATAGCAATTGACTAATAGTATGAAGTAAATATTATGGAATTTAATGGATTATAAATGGTTGAATGTTATATAATTGTAACACCCCTAACCTGTATCCATCATCGGAACAGGGTTTCAGAGTATTACCGGAACATTCAGAACATTTTTCAATTAATATACGTAAATTACTATTCATTTACCAAGATCATTCATATCAACCCTTATCTGGACCCTCGAGGTCAAAAACAAGTATGGGAATCAAATCGAAACTAAATCATGAACTCAGGGAATTTTTCACGAAATTCCAAAATTTTTCCTAGGTGCAGGGCTTACACGCCCGTGTGGTCAGGCTGTGTACTACACACACCCGTGTCCCTAACCCGTGTAACTCTCTGACTTTTAAAGCATGAAGAAATTGAATTTACACAGCCAAGTCACACACTCGTGTGCTAGGCCATGTGGCGAATTTTTATTTTTGAAATTTAGGTGCAGTTTTCACATGGGCGTGTAACACGCCCGTGTCCCAGGCCGTGTCAACCACACAGCTAAGAAACACGCCCGTGTCTCTGCCCATGTGCCCAATCCTTAGCAGGGAACACATGACCGGGCCATATACCCATGGGACAAACCGTGTGTCACACATGGCCAAGACACACGCCCGTATGGATAAAATAAGGCCATTTCCTAGCCTCATTTGTCACCCAAAATTAACCATTTTCCTGCACTAAAACTCAAAAACATATATCCACCAATACAACATCATATTCACAATAAATTTGACATCAATCATATATTATTATCACATGCATCAAAAGATATAAACTTACTCATGTCATAAACTCATATGCTAACAGGATTTCATCAAACCAACACATAATAAGCACTTGTGTGATTATCAAAACACCACTTTAAAATAGCCAAACTTAGACCATCATTAGCCACTCCAATGGCTAGGTTACAAAATAACCATTACAAGCCATCATTGACCAACTAAGCTTATACATGCCATTATACCAAAATAAGATTTCTATTTATACCAAAATGAGATAGTGGATAGTGTGATGACTGCTCCGATTGACTTCCAACCTTCGTGAGTTTTGAGCACTATAAAATAGGGGAAAATAAACGGAGTAAGCATTTTATGCTTAGTAAGTTTGTTTAACAGGAAATAAACTTACTGGTCTTATGTATTAACACAAGCACACATAAATACATTTTCCATCAATTTTGGGTAAGTTACCTAAACACATACACTTATTCAAACAAGTTAGTCACATAATCTCATATGAATATCAAATAAACATAGATGAGCTCATCACATTACAAACTTCAATTAATTTCACCTTTCCACTCTTCAAGAGTCTTTTCCATTGAACTATTGAAATCTCAATGGATGTTCGGGTAATATACACATCTGCAAAAGTACCCATTGGGTACATAATGAAAAGGCACACCCTTGAGTCGTAGATTTTACCGTAGGATTACCAGTCCAGGCTAAATCTTATCCGTAGCATATGCCCTAAAGAGCTTAATATGGATTACCCGTTCGGGCTAATTCCAATTTATAACCTAACTCAAGAGGGCTTACATTAGAATTACCCGTCCGGGCTAAATTCTATTTGCAACATCTGCACTATTATTTTCAACCCATTAAAATTCAACATTCGGCTGAAACACGATAATTTGTTCATATTACACAACTTAAAACTATTTCATTATGTACATATCATCTAACACATAACAACACAATCATACAATTCAATTCAAGCATATTAACATACATTTTCAAGTTACACGAACTTACCTTGAAAATGATTCGTTTTTGAATTTCAACTAATCTGAAACCTTTTGCTTTCCTCGATCTAGTTCTGTAGATGGTCTTTCTGGATCTATATGGATAAATTTACTATTAATCTATCACATTTCATATGCAATCGCATTCTATTGCATCCTAGGCAAAATTACAATTTTGCCCCTATCCTTTTCAAAACTTTCGATTTCGTCCCTAGGCTCGAAAAATGAAATTCATGAAATTTAACCCTCTTTCCAAGCCTAGTCAAAATTTACAAACAACATTTACAGCACGCATTTTCCACAAATTTCAGAATTTTCCATGGGTTTTTACCATTTTTCATTTTAGTCCCTACAAGTTTTCATCAAAATTTGCTTTGTAAAAGTTGTTTATCTATGAATAACTTTTCATTTTCTACCATAAATTTCTAATTTTCAGCATATTCGTCCATGACCCAAATTTCATACCTTGATAACTTTTCAAATTAATCCCCTAAATAGAGAGATTAGGCTATCCCGACTTCAAAAATATAAAAATCATTAAAAACGGGACTTAATTTTATACCTTTTCAAGCTTGGTAAGTTGTCTTCTCTCTCCTAGGGTTTACATAGAAATTTCGGGGAAGATGATATGAAATTAGATGAATATTTCTTTTTATTTAATTTTCATCTTTTAATTTTAATAAGTTCCAATTTAGTCCCTTGCCTTTTCTAATTTTTCCATGGATGAGTCATTAAAATATCTACTAACTACTCTTCAATGGTCTAATTACCATATAAGAACCTTAAGTTTTGAATTCTATAGCTATTTGATACCTATAGCTACTAGAATCTAACTTTTGCATTTCATGCAATTTAGTCTTTTACCTAATTAACCACACAATTGATAAAATTTTTTGTATCAAAATTTTCTAGTGACCTTCCTATCATGATGCCAACCATAAAATAAAATAAAATAATTTTTATTTTTAACTCAGATTTGTGGTCCCGAAACCATTGTTTCAACCTCACCGAAATTGGGCTGTTACAACTCTCGCCCCTTAGAAATTTTTGCCCTCGAAAATTGTTACAAGAAAAGAGATTAGGGTATTGCTTCCTCAAATTATCCTCCTGCTCTCAGGTAGCTTCCTCTAATCCATGCCACTGCCAGAGAACTTTTACCAATGCTACCTTTTTATTTCTTAGCTCTTTGTCTTATATGCCAATATTTTAATCGGTTCTTTATTATAAGTCATATCAAGCTGAATCTCAACTTCTGTTAGAGTAATAACGTGTGAAGAATCTGATCGGTATCATCGTAACACGGACACATGAGACACATTATGAATTTTATCAAGCTCCAGTGGTAATGCTAACTGATATGCAACAGGCCCGATTCTTTCAATGATCTCATATGGCCCGATGAACCGTGGACTTAGTTTTCCTTTGCATCCAAACCGGAGAACCTTCTTCCAAGGTGACACTTTCAAGAATACTTTATCACCAACCTGAAATTCTATCTCTTTCTACTTTTAATTGGCATAAGACTTTTGATGGTCTGAGGCTATAAGACCCTTTACCCATATTTAACGCCGGAATAGGGTACGAGGCATTACCAGACTTATCACACAAACAAACATACAATTTCAGGTTATAAATTTGCGTTCAAATTAAAACCATCCACATTCAATCATAAAGTCCCTAGCACGAGCCTACAAGGCCTGAAACATGCTTTGGAAGTGGTCCGAGACTAAACCGAGCACTTTGGAAATTTTTACAAAACTTAGAAAATATTTACTTTAAACAGGGGTCACACGCCAGTGTGGTTACACACGCCCGTATCCCGACCCCGTGTAACTCGCTGACTTGTAACCCATGAACAAATTGAGATCACACGGCCAAGTCACACGCCCTTGTGCTAGGCCATGTGGATAATTAATTTTCATAAAATAGGTGCAAACTTCACACGGCCAGGGTACACGCCTGTGTTTAAGATCGTTTCATCCACATGGCTGTGACACACGCCCGTGTCTCTGCCCGTGTGCTCAACTCTGAGCATTCTGTTTCTTAAAATTAAGGTGCAGGTAACACACGACTAGAACACTAGCCCATGGGGCAGACCATGTGTCGCAAACGACCTAGACACATGCCCGTGTGTCTACACGTGTGGACAAAAATAAGGCTATTTACTAAGCCATTTTTCCACCCTTTAATATACACACCTACACAACATAACATAGCATCAATCCAAGCATATACATACAACCAAACATCCATAACCTAGACATCAACACAACATTCATGAAAGGCATCATTATAAGAATATACTTATAACCTATATTAGCCAATTTCCAATAGCCTTATACAAAATTAACTTCTAACCAATATAAGCCAACACATTTGGCCAAATCAATTATGACACATAACAAAATGACCAAGTCCCCTATACATGCCATAACTAAAAATTTTGATTTCATTAATACCAAAATAATTGTTGATAGTGTGAATGGATCTCCAACAGTCTCCAAACCTGAGCTAGCTTAGTGACACTATAAGACAAGGGAAAGAAAGGGGAGTAAGCTATATAGCTTAGTAAGTTTATATGCAAATAATAAGCATCTTAACCACACCTCAATCATATATTTTATATAAAGTGGGATAACATAAATATTATTAAAATCTCATAGTCATAACTTGCATCAATTACAACCTTACCACGAATTCATCACTTACCGAGTTTATTACTTAGGAGCTTTGCGTACATACTTGTACTAACTCGTAACATAACCATATCCTTTCACATCTTTGGCATTCCCTTTGAACACATGGAATATTATCAGATACTCGAAAAATCTTGCACATAAGTGCCACATATGTAGCCAAAGCTACCTCATATCTCATAACACATATAGACTCGCTCTCGAGCTATTCACGGGTCTGCTCACACAAGCTGTCGGTCAGGACGAAGCTACATAGTGCTACTCACACAAGCTGTCAGGTATCTACAACATATGTCAAAATACCCAGCCACTAGTAGGACGTACAAGACGAGCACTCGGATCACATAAATGCATATATACATGGGTTCCTAGTGACATGTCACTCGTATCCTATTCTATTCCTACGGTTCAACCGAGATTTCTCGATTGTTAAAATTTTGTTGAATACGTCCAAAGAGTCAATCACATAATTCATGCAATATTAAAGCATTTAAAACATAAATATAACACTGCATTATTTACATACGAACTTACCTCGGTACAAAAATAGTAGAATTAGACCAAATTGTAAAACACTTTGTTTTCCCCCGATCTAGGTCCGAACCTCATTTTTCCTGATCTATAATAACAAATTTAACTCATTTATTAATCACATTATTGAATTTGGCCCAAAAATCATATTATGGAAAAAATTACATTTTTGCCCCTAATGTTTCACATTCTTACAATTTAGTCCCTAGGCTCGTAAAATGAAATGTATTCAACTTCTTCAACACCCAAGCCTAGCCGAACCATTTTCATACTCATTCCAGCCCACATTTTCCACTTAATCACACTTTTACGACTCATTTTATAACCTTTACAAATAAGTCCTTTTTAACATTTTTACCGAAAATCACTTAGCAAAAGTTGTTTATCTTACATTTAGCATACATTTTCTACCATTAAACATCAAAATACATGCATGTCTAACATGTTTAAAATTTTAGACTTTGAAAATACTTCAAAATAGTCCTTGGAAAAGCTAGATTAGGTTACATGGATCTCAAAAACATAAAAATCATTAAAAACGGGGCTAGAATGGACTTACAATTGAGCTTGAAAGCTTGGCAAACCCTAGTTATGCCTTCTCTTATGATTTTCAGCCATGGGAGGATGAAATTGGGAAGATGACATTTTTTATGTGTTTAATTTTGTCTTTATTACCTAAATGACCAAAATGCCCTTAATGCCAAACTTTGAAATTATAACAGCCCGTTTTTAGTCAAATCATAACAGTGGTTTAAGGACCACAAATCTGAGGTCAAAATATTTATTTTATTATTATTTTAATGTCTATAGTATGATTTAATGATTGTGTAAAAGTTTCGTTAAGAAATTTTATTGGTTGAATGGTCAATTTGATAAAAAGGACTAAACACGTAAAATGCAAAAGTGTCGTTCTATTAGCTAAAGGTGTTTAATAGCTATAGAACCTTAAAGTTAAGGTCCTTAAGTGGTAAATAGACCATTAGTATGATAGTGGATGATAGTGGCATGGCATTTGGTGTAATTATTAAATGTTTTAAAGGTTAAATAAGTAAATTGATTATTAATGGTTAATTAAATTAAAACGAAGCCAATTTCTATCATCTTTTAGCATCTTCAACTGATTCTTCTTGTGAAAATAGGGTTAGATATTTGGCAACTACAATCTTGGCATTTAGGTATGTATTTTGCCCGTTTTTAATGATTTTTACATTTTTGATATTGTTGCTACGTATTCTAGCTAGCCCATACCTTAGATTTTGAAACTGTTAAAGAATTATCATGTTTCCATTGTTGAATGCTTGAGTAATTTGATGATTTATGATAGATTTGGAAGGTTTAATGTTAGATTAATAGCTTTTGTAATGTGATTTTTGACAAAAATGTCAAAAAGGGATTAAATTGAGAAAATGTGAAATGTGGTCGTTAAAAGTGTGAATAAGTTGAAAATATGGGCTGCTAGTAACATGTAGTAAATACGAATAAGCATGGGTTTGTACTAAATTGCATGAATTTTCAATTTTATGTGATAAGGGCTAAATTGTAAAAATGTGAAGGTTTAGGGGCAAATATGTAAAATAGCACTAATGTATATTTTGGATTGAATTGAATAAATATTTGATTAAATGAGTTAATTTTGAATATATATTTAGATCAAGAAAAACAGAATTCGAATCAAGATCGGGGAAAAAACAAAAGTTATCAACTAATCGACTTGATTCGTCGTTTTAATATATGAGGTAAGTTCGTATGTAATAAACACTATTATAATTATGCTTTTAATGCTTTGATATTGCATAAATTGTATATACAGGACTACAGTCATGTTCGACGATAAATCAGCTATATGTGGCACTTAATGTGCGATTCGACATAGCTTCGACTATATATGGCACTTAGTGTGCGATTCAGAATAGCTTCGGCTATATATGGCACTTAGTGTGCGAGACCGAGATAACTTCGGCTATGTAAGGCACTTAGTGTGTGATATTATAATAGATTCAGCTATGTATATGCACTTAGTGTGTGAGATATCGAGTATTTGACAGTATTCCAAAAAGGTATGAGTTCATTATGAAATTGTACAGGTATGTACATGTGAAGTGTGAGATTCAAATAGAGAAAGTCATGAATTTGCATATAAGCATATGATTAAGTATATGGAAGGTTTGTATGTTAATATGTTTAAATTGATAAATAATGTATGTGTGATTTGTTAAATTTGTATCATATGAGCTTACTAAGCTGTAAAGCTTACTTTGTTTATTTTCCATGTCTTATAGTAATTTCAAAGCTAACTCAGATTCGGGAATCGTCAGAGACTACGTCACACTATCCAACCATCACTTTGGTACTTTTGAGCTTATGGTTTGGTCATATGGCATGAGACTTGGCTTGTTTGGCATGTTTGAATCAAGTGTAGGTATGTATAAATATATGGTTTATGTTGTGAGTTCATGTAAAAGTATTTGAGTCCATGGATGAATATATGAATGATATATATTATGAGGTTTTTGGAATTGGTATCATGCTTGTGAATTGGTACAAAATGATGTGTGTTTGATAAATGTTTAGCTAGTTGATTGGTATATGTGTTTAGGTATGTTTTGATTAAGAAAAACATAAGTTATAAGCATGTTGGTTATTAATGTTGGAAATGGTATGAAATTTCTCTTGTTTGTGGCTAAAATATATGTTCAACTATGCTATATTGTGCTACCATTTGGGTTGTTAGGTACATGAAGTTGTGGGTGGCAAATTGGCTTTGTAAATAGCCTATTTTTGTCAACACGGGCAAAGACATGAGCGTGTGTCTCAGCCGTGTGTGACACACGGTCATGTTGCACAGCCGTGTGTCCCCTAGTGTGGAAATTGAAATGAAGTCAGTAAGCTCCACACGGTCTCACACACGGGCGTATGATCGGCTGTGTGGTACAATCCAGTATACCCCTATTTTGCACATGACCTAGCACACGGGCGTGTGACTTGGCCGTGTTACATAAGTCAGTATACCCTACAAGTTTGGCATGGCCCAGTACACGGCCTAGGACACGGTCGTGTTTGGCCACTTCGAAGGGCACACGGGCTAGACACACGGGCGTGTGGTTGGCCATGTGACCTAAGTCAGTAACCTCACTTATTTGGACACGGGGTAGAACACGGGCTGGGACACGGCCATGTGCTCCCATTTCGAATGTTCATGTGGCCTATGACACGGGTGTGTCTGATGGCCATGTGAGACACACGACCTGGCCATACGGGTGTGTGTCCCCTATTTTGAGAAAAATTTTATTAAGTGTTGAAAAATTTCCCGAGTAATAGGTTTAATACCTAACCACTTACAATGCAAGATTAAGGCCTCGTAGGCTCGTATAAAGGATAAATTGACTGAGTTCAAATGATGAATGTATAAAATGATATTATGTATGTGAAAAGTTTATGAAATTGAGTTGTAAGTTCAGTAATGCTCCATAACCCTATTCTGGCGTTGAATACGAGTGAGGGGTGTTATAGAAATTTTACCCTACCATGTCCATTTTTGTCCAACCTAAAGTATAATGGTCTAATTACCATTTAAGGACCTCCAATTTACAATTTCATAGCAATTAGACACATCTAGCTTCTAGAGCATACATTTTACACCTATTACAATTTAGTCCTCTTAGTCAAATTGGACACCTTACCGGTAAAATTTCTTAACAAAATTTTCACACAATCATTCAATCATTCTGTAGACCTTAAAACAATATCCCAATAAATATTTCTACTTCAGATTCGTAGTCCCAAAACCACTGTTCTGATTTGACCCTAAAACGGATTGTTACAACTCTTCCCCCTTTAGGGATTTTTATCCCCGAAAATCTTACCAGAAAATAAGTTTGGGTATTGTTTTCTTATAGCTTCCTCAGGTTCGCACGTAGCCTCTTCTACCCCATGTCGTTGCCACAAAACTTTCACTAGGGCTATGCTTTTATTTCTCAACTGTTTAACTTCATTTGCTAAAATCTTGACCGGTTCTTTACCATAAGTCACATCAGGTCGAATCTCGACTATTTTCGATGAAATCACATGCGATGGATCTAATCGATATCTTCGAAACAAAGACACATGAAGCACATTGTGGATTCTTTCCAATTTTGATGGCAAAGCTAATCGATACACCACTAGCCCTATTCTTTCAATAACCTCATACGGACCAATGAAATGTGGACTTAATTTGCCTTTACGGCCAAATCTCAGAATCTTCTTCCACGGAGACACTTTTAGAAATACCTTATCACCGACTTGAAATTCAATTTCTTTCCGTTTCAAATCCGCATACGATTTCTATCTATCCGAATCGGCTTTCAAATAATCATGAATCACTTTCACTTTCTCTTTGGTTTCTCTAACAAAATCAACCCTGTAAATCTGTCTCTCACTGAGCTCGGTCCAGTACAATGGAATTCGACACTTTCGGCCATAAAATGCCTCATACGGTGCCATCTTTATACTCGATTGAAAACTGTTGTTATAAGCAAATTTGACTAAACGTAGATATTTGTTCGAACTACCTTCGAATTTTAAAACACAACAGTGAAACATATCTTTAAGAATTTGATTCGTTCTTTTAGATTGACCGTCGGTTTGTAGATAAAATGTTGTACTAAAGTTTGTACCGGTAATCACATCGGGAGATGACGCATCCTCACGAGCACATATGGCATAAGCTCTAGCACGTGCTCTAGCTTCGAATCTCACAGCTGAATCCTTCGTCACACCTTTACTGCTAGTTCCATTCCTGGTATTTCTCAATGGCCTACCTTTATTGGTAGTATTACTCAGCATTGTACTCTGAAAATTTTCTTCCTCAGCCATTCCAGGGTAATCTCGGATAAAATGCTCTTGAGAACCACACTTGAAACAAGCTCGGTTTCATCCTATACTCACCGGGATGTCGTCTACCACAACGCTGACATCCAGGTCTGTTAGACCTAACATTACCTACACTTGCCATTGAAGTAACTTGAGCTTTAGGACCCAAATATTGTTTCCCGCGGTCTCTATGTGAATACCCAGCTGAAACATTTGAATGAGAATACATCTCTCTGGATTTCTTTGACTGAGATTGAAATGACTTACTCATCGGCCTTTTTCTTGCATCTCTAGCCTCACTCTCGACCTTTCTTTTCTTTTTGCTTAGTGATTCGGCTTTGCAAGCTCGTTCAACCAATACAACATATTCTTTTAGTTCTAATATTCCAACTAATAGTTTGATGTCCTTATTCAGCCCATCTTCGAACCTTTTACACATAATAGCCTTGGAGGAAACACACTTTTGGGCATACTTACTGAGCCAGACAAATTCTCGCTCATACTCTGTCACTAACATTTGGCCCTATTTCAACTCAAGAAATTCTTTACGTTTCTGATCGATGAACCGCTAACTAATATATTTCTTTTGGAATTCCTCTTGAAAGAATTCCCATGTAACCCTCTCTCTCGGTACCACAGATACTAATGTCTTCCACCAGTGATATGTTGTGTCCCTCAATAATGATATAGCACATTTCAAGCATTCACCGGGTGTACATGATAACTCATCAAATACCCCGATAGTATTCTCAAGCCAAAACTCGACTCTCTCCAGGTCATCATCTACATTTGCTCTAAATTCTTCAGCCCCTTGCTTTCGAATCTTATTAGCCGGAGGCTTATTTAGTCTTACCAATTCCACACTTTGAGGAGCTACAGGAATCGGTTGGAGATAAGGAGGGGGTGGAGGATGTTGAGCGGTTGGATTTGTTCGAACAAACTCCGAATACCACTCATTCATCATGTGGAGGAAGACTTCCCTAACTCCTCCTCCCTGACTAACCGTAAGAGCTCTACTTTCAGATGGCGCTACCTCTTAAGCAGGAGCCAGCATGTTACTTTCTACCTCATCAACTACAGCTCGATTGGGATCTATCTACTATTTGAAAACACAGTTTAAAATTGTCAAGAGTCATCACACTATCACAATTTATTCATAGCATTTATAGCTAGACTCTTACACACACTACGTTAGTCTGAGAATCGACTAAACCGTAGTTCTGATACCACTAAATGTAACACCCCTTACATGTATTCAACGCCGGAATAGGGTATGAGGCATTACTAGACATATCATACGAACAAACATACGATTTCAGGTTATAAATTTGTGTTCAAATTAAAACCATTCACATTCAATCATAAAGTCCCTAGCACGAGCCTACTAGACCCGAAACATAATTTGGAAGTGGTTTGGGACAAAACCGAGCACTATGGAAATTTTTACAAAACTTAGAAAATTTTTGCCCTAAACAGGGGTCACACGCCCGAGTGGTTTAGGACACGCCTGTGTGGGTAGGCTACGTGGCTACACATGCTCGTGTCCCGACCCCGTGTAACTCATTGACTTGTAACCCATGAAAAAATTGAGATCACATAGCCAAGTCACACGCTCATGTGCTAGGCCATGTGGATAATTAATTTTCATAAAATAGGTGCAAACTTCACATGGCCAAGGCACACGCTTGTGTTCAAGACTGTGTTGTCCACACGGCTAAGACACAAGCTCGTTTCTCTGCCTGTGTGCTCAATTCTGAGCATTTTATTTCTCAAAATTAAGGTGCAGGGGACACACGGCTGAAACACATGCCTATGGGGTAGACCGTGTGTCGCACACGACCTGGACACATGCCCGTGTGTCTACCCATGTGGACAAAAATAAGGCTATTTACCAAGCCATTTTTCCACACTTTAATGCACACACCTAGACAACATAACATAGCACCAATCCAAGCATATACATACAACCAAACATCCACAACCAAGACATCAACACATCATTCATGGAAGGCATCATTATATGAATATACTTATAACCTATATTAGTCCATTTCCAATAGCCTTATACAAAATGAACTTCTAGCCAATATAAGCCAACACATTTGGCCAAATCAATTATGACACAAAACAAAATGACCAAGTCCCCTATACATGTCATAACTCAAAATGTTGATTTCATTAATACCAAAATAATTGTTGATAATGTGAATGGATCTCCGACAGTGTCCGACCCTGAGCTAGCTTGGTGACACTATAAGACAAGGGAAAGAAAGAGAAGTAAGTTATATAGCTTAGTAAGTTCATATGCAAATAATAAGCATCTTAACCACACCTCAATCATACATTTTATATAAAGTGGGATAACATAAATGTTATTAAAATCTCATAGTCATAACTTGTATCAATTACAACCTTACCACGAGTTCATCACTTACCGAGTTTATTACTTATGAGTTTTACGTACATACCTGTACCAACTCGTAACATAACCACATCCTTTCACATCTTTGGCATTCCCGTTGAACACTTGGAATATTATCGGATACTCGAAAAATCTTGCACATAAGTAGCCAAAGCTACCTCATATCTTATAACACATATAGGCTCGCTCACGAGCTATTCACGGGCCTTCTCACACAAGCTGTCAAATATACATGGGTTCCTAGTGACATGTCACCCGTATCCTATTCTATTCCTAAGGTTCAATAGGGATTTCTCGCTTGATAAAATTTGTCGAATATGTCCAAAGAGTCAATCACACAATTCATGCAATATTAAAGCATTTAAAACATAAATATAACATTGCATTATTTACATATGAACTTACCTCGATACAAAAATAGTAGAATTGGACCTAATCGTCAAACACTTTGTTTTTCCCCTGGTCTAGGTCTGAACCTCATTTTTCTTGATCTATAATAAAAAATTTAACTCATTTAATACTTACATTATTTAACTTGGCCCAAAATTCATATTATGGCAAAAATTACATTTTTTCCCCTAATATTTCACATTTTTACAATTTAGTCCCTAGGCTCGTAAAATGAAATGTATTCAACTTCTTCAACACCCAAGCCTAGCCGAACCATTTTCATACTCATACCAGCCCACATTTTCCACTTAATCACACTTTTACTACTCATTTTATAACTTTTACAAATAAGTCCTTTTTAACATTTTTACCGAAAATCACTTAGCAAAAGTTGTTTATCTTACAACTAACATACCTTTTCTACCATTAAACATCAAAATACATGCATGTCTAACATGGGTAAAATTTTAGACTTTGACAATACTTCAAAATAGTCCTTGGAAAAGCTAGATTAGGTTACATGGATATCAAAAACATAAAAATCATTAAAAATAGGGCTAGAATGGACTTACAATCGAGCTTGAAAGCTTGGCAAACCCAAGCTATGCCTTCTCTTATGATTTTTGGCCATGGGACGATGAAATTGGGAAGATGACATTTTTATGTGATTAATTTTGTCTTTATTACCAAAATGACCAAAATGCCCTTAATGCCAAACTTTGAAATTTTACCCTACCATGTCTATTTTTGTCCAACTTAAAGTATAACAGTCTAATTACCATTTAAGGACCTCTAATTTAAAATTTCATAACAATTAGACACCTCTAGCTTCTAGAACATACATTTTACACCTATTACAATTTAGTCCTCTTAGTCAAATTGGACACCTTATTGATAAAATTTCTTAACGAAATTTTCACACAACCATTCAGTCATACTGTAGACCTTAAAACAATATCACAATAAATATTTCTACTTCAGCTGAAACCACTGTTCTAATTTGACCCTAAAACGGGCTGTTACAAAGGCCGCTTTCAAACTATCCCTAATTATCTTTACCTTTTCTTCGGTCTCCCAGATCAAGTCAACTCCATGTATCTTTTTCTCACTTAAATTTTTCCAATACAATGGAGTTCTACATTTGCGACCATATAGAGCTTCGTACGGTGCCATTTTAATACTGGACTGATAACCATTATTGTAAGAAAATTCAATTAAAGGCAAGTATTTTTCCCAGTTACCTCCAAATTCAAGTATACAACACTGAAGCATGTCTTCTAGAATCTGTATCACACGTTCAGATTGTCCATCTATTTGAGAATGGAATGTAGTACTAAATTGTAAACGAGTGCCCAGAGCTTTACGCAACTTACTCCAAAATCGAGATGTAAACTGAGGATCTCTATTTGAAATAATGGAGATTGGCACTCCGTGTAGCCTTACAATCTTAGAGACATATAATTCAGCCAATCTATCCAAAGAAAAATCTATACGTACCGGGATAAAGTGTGTCAACTTCGTTAAACAATTGATAATTACCCAGACAGCATCTTTCTTTTTCGGTGATAAAGGTAATCCCGTTACAAAGTCCACAGTAACTCTTTCTCATTTCCACTCTGGTGTTGTAATTGGCTGCAAGAATCCCAAAGGTACTTGATGTTTGGCCTTTACTCGTTAACATATCAAGCATTTTGATACAAATTTAGAAATATCCCGTTTCATTCTCGGCCACCAGTACATCTTTTTCAAGTCACTATACATCTTATTACTACTAGGATGGAAAGACATGTTACCATTATAAGCTTCATTCAAAATCTTCTGTATCAGTTCTGATCTTTTTAGTACACATACTCTGTCTCTAAAAAATAAACAACCATCGATTCTGATCTAAAATTCTGAGTCAGGAGTCAATTACTTTGTATCCATTTCGCTTGCAACTTATCATCATTCTTCTGAGCTTCAGAAATCTGTTGCATAAACGTCAGTCTAACTTTTAACTCAGCTATGAGTGAACCATCATCAGATAAAGACAATTGGGTGTTCAATGCCCGTAAGTTAAACAAGGATTTTCGGCTCAAGGCATTTGCCGCTACATTAGCTTTCCGTGGATGGTAATCAATAACGAGATCATAATCTTTCAATAATTCCAACCATCTACATTGTCTCAAATTCAGTTCTTTCTATGTCATTAAATACTTCAGACTTTTGTGATCTATAAAGATGTGACATTTTTCACCAAAAAGATAATGCCGTCATATTTTTAATGGAAAAACAATAGCTATTAATTCAAGATCGTGTACCAAGTAATTTCTTTCATGCGGTGTTAGCTGCCTAGATGCATAAGCCACTACTTTACCATCTTGCATCAATACATATCCTAAACCATTCAACGAGGCATCGCTGTAAACTGTAAATTCCTTACCCGATTTAGGTTAGACTAATATGGGAGCTTCCATCAATAAAGCTTTCAATCTATCAAAACTCTGCTGGCATTTATCAGTCCACTCGAATTTCACTTCTTTTTGCAACAATCGATTCATCAAAGAAGCTATCATTGAGAACCCTTTAACGAATCTTTGATAGTATCCTGCTAATCCTAGAAAACTTCTAACTTCTGAAACATTCTTCTTTGGCTTCCAACTTACAATAGCTGAAATTTTGTTCGGGTCCACCCAAATACCATCTGCAGATGCAACATGTCCAAGGAAACTAACTTCTCGTAGCCAGAATGCACATTTACTGAATTTAGCCTACAGTTGTTTCTCACGCAGAGTTTGTAAAACAATTTTCAGATGTTCAACATGCTCATTCACATCCTGAGAGCAAACCAAAATATTATCAATAAAAACAACCACGAACCTATCCAGGTATGGTCTGAAAATTTTGTTCATTAAATCCATAAATACCACCGGGGAATTTGTTAATCTGAATGGCATCACCAAAAACTCATAATACCCATATTTGGTTCTGAAAGTTGTCTTCGGCACATCTGAATCTTTTACTCATAGCTGATAGTAACCAAATCGTAAATCAATTTTTGAAAATACAGTGGCACCTCTTAATTGATCAAACAAGTCATCTATACGAAGCAATGGGTATTTATTCTTGACTGTGACTTTATTAAGCTATCTGTAATCGATGCATAATCTCAATAATCGGTCTTTCTTCTTTACAAACAATACCGATGCACCTTTAACTCTTTCAATTCAGCAAGAGCCATTCTATAAGGAGCTATAGATATTGGCTTCGTCCCGGGCATAAGGTCTATGGAAAATTTTACCTCTCTAGCTGGAGGTAAACCAGGTAGTTCTTCTGGAAATACCTCAAGAAACTCACAAACAACCGGCACTGACTGGACTTTTAACTTTGATACTTTGGCATCCAGTACAATAGTAAGATAAGCCTCATACCCCTTTTTAATATATCTCTGTGTTGATATTGTTGAAATCACATTAGACAACCCATCCAGTTTCTTAGATTCAACCCAGAGTAACTCATTATTCAGACACTTCAATACAATGTATTTATGCTTACAATTTACCACTGCATCATGTTGGGTTAACCAATCCATTCCCAAAATTACATCAAATTCATCAAAGGGTAACAACATCAAATTAGCTGGAAAATAATAACCATCTATCATCAATGCGCAATTTTTACAAACTTTATCCACCATAACATGCTGACCCAAGGGGTTTGAAACTTTAACCACAAATTCGGTGAATTAAACAATCATATTTTTATCAGATACAAATTTTATGCATATATATGAGTGCGTGGAACAAGGATCAATCAAAGAAATAATATCAGTATCAAGTATAGAGAATGTACCAGTAATAACATTTGGTGCTGAAGCATCTTCCCTTGCACGTATTGTATAGGTTCTCACCGGAGCCCGAGCCTTGGATTTAGCTATTAAATCCTTTGTAGTACTGTGACTACCACACTGTGGTGGTCTACCTCTCAAGACAAGATCACTCGGCTTCGGGGCCTGTTTAATGTCTTTCTCAACCCTTTTCGGGCAATCTTTAAAAAAATGGTCGAGAGAACCACACTTGAAGCAAGCCCTACTTCTCATCCGGCACTCTTCGAAATGAAATTTATTACAAACATTGCATCGTGGTTTGGGGTTTCCAACACTCCCAACACTGGTGGTTAAAGGAGACGAAGACTTCGGGTTAGTGTGTTTAGAACTTCATTCCTTTCCCGAATACTCTCTTGAGGTAGCAAAACGCTCATGATAATTCTTTGATTTCTTTAAAGTAAATGATTGCGTCTTGCTCATAAATCTTTTGCTTGTGACCTGAGCTTCTTTTTCTGCTTGCCTCTTTTCTTTGCTTAATTCCTCAACCTTGTGTGCCTGTTCAGCCAACACCACGAATTCTCTTAATTCTAGAATTCCAATTAACAGCTTGATATCTTCATTTAGCCCTTCTTCAAATCGTCTGTACATTTCGGCTTCAGTCTAAACCCATTCACTAGCATACTTGCTCAATCTAACAAATTCTTATTCATACTCAGACACTGTCATATTCCCCTATTTGAGCTCTATAAATTCCTTCTTTTTCTAGTCCAAGAATCTCTGACTAATATACTTCATTTTAAACTATATTTGGAAAATTTCTCATGTAACATTTTCCCTTGGTACCACAGAAGATATGGTTTTCCATCAATGGTAGGCCGTGTCTTTCAACAAAGATACCGCACATTTTAGACATTTGGCTGGAGTACATGATAACTCATCTAGAACCCGAATAGTATTTTCCAGCTAGAACTCAGCCCTCTCTGGATCATCATCGGCCGTAGCCCTAAATTCTTCAGCCCCATGTTTTCTGATTTTATCTACTGGGGCCTTACCAATTCTAATAGGTCTAGCATCTTGTAATGTTTCATCATTTTGTGAAGTAAGTGGGGGAGGTTGTTGAATAGTGGGATTTGTTCTCATATATTCACTAAACCATTCATTTATCAATTCAAAGAAGGTTGTTTTTGCCGCCTCACTTCAGCCCTTAGATGCAGCTCACTGCATGGAAGCTTGAGCAGCGCTCTCAACTTCCTCAGTCTCGGCTCTAGCTTGGTTGGAAGACATTACTATATGAAAATACATTTAAAAGTGGTCAGGAGATATCACACTATCATAATTTCTATAATGGCATGTATAGCTAGAATTGTACTCGCTACGTTAGTCCGAGAATCGGCTAACCGTAGCTCTGATATTACTAAATGTAACACCCCTAACTCGTATCCGTCGTCGGAATAGGGTTTCAAAGTATTACCAAAACATTCAGAACATTTTTCAATTAATATACGTAAATTACTATTCATTTGCCGAGATTATTCATATCGTACCATATATAGAAACTCGAGGTCTAAAACGAGTATGGGAATCAAATTGGGACTCAATTGGAAACTCAGGGAACTTTTTACGAAACTCTAGAATTTATCCTAGGTGCAGGGCTCACACGCCCGTGTGGTCTTAGGACACACCCATATGGTCAGGCCGTGTACTACACACGCCCGTGTCCTTAACCCGTGTAACTCTCTGACTTTTAAAGCATGAAGAAATTGAAGTCACATGGCCAAGTCACACGCCCGTGTGCTAGGCCGTGTGGCAAATTTTTATTTTTGAAATTTAGGTGCAGTTTTCACACGACCATGTAACACGCCCATGTCCCAGGCCGTGTCAACCACTCGGCTAAGACACACGCCCATGTCTCTGCCCGTGTGCCCAATTCTGAGCATTCTATTTCTCATTTTTTAAATGCAGGGGACACATGGCCAGACCACATGCCTATGGGACAAGCCGTGTGTCACACACGGTGAAGACACATGCCCGTGTGTCACCTATGTGGGCAAAATAAGGCTATTTCCTAGTCTCATTTGTCACCCAAAACTTACCATTTTCCTGCACTAAAACTCACAAACATATATCCACCAATACAACATCATATTCATAAGAAATTTGACATCAATCATATAGTATTATCTCATGCATCAATAGATATAAACTTACTTATGTCATAAACTCATATGCTAACACAATTTCATCAAACCAACACATAATAAGCACTTGTGTGATTATCAAAACACCACTTTAAAATAGCCAAACTTAGACCATCATTAGCCACTACAATGGCTAGGTAACAAAACAACCATTACAAGCCATCATTGGCCAACTAGACTTATACATGTCATTATACCAAAATGAGATTTCTATTTATACCAAAATGAGATAGTGGATAGCATGATGACTGCTTCGACCGACTTCCAACCTTCGCGAGCTTTGAGCACTATAAAATAAGGAAAAATAAACGGAGTAAGCATTTTGTGCTTAGTAAGCCCGTATAATGGGAAATAAACTTACCAGTCTTATTTATTAACATAAGCACACATAAATACATTTTCCATCAATTTTGGGTAAGTTACCTAAACACATACACTTATTCAAACAAGTTAGTCACATAATCTCATATGAATATCAAATAAACATAGATGAGCTCATCACATTACAAACCTCCATTAATTTCACCTTTCCACTCTTCAAGAGTCTTTTCTGTCGAACTATTGAAATCTCGATGGATGTTCGGGTAATATAAACATGTGCAAAAGTACCTATCGAGTACATAATGAAAAGGCACACCCTTAAGTCATACATTTTACCATAGGATACCAATCCAGGCTAAATCCTATCCGTAGTATATGCTTTAAAGAGCTTAATATAGATTACTCGTCCGGGCTAAATCCAATTTATAACCTAACTCAATAGGGCTTACATTAGAATTTCCCCGTCCGGGCTAAATTTTATTTGCAACATATGCACTATTATTTTCAACCTATCAAAATTCAACATTCGATTGGAACACGATAATTTGTCCATATTACACAACTTAAAACTATTTCATTATGTATGTATCATCTAACACATAACAACACAATCATACAATTCAATTTAAGCATATTAACATACATTTTCAAGTTACACGAACTTACCTTGGAAATGGTTCGTTTTTGAATTTCAACTAATCCAACACCTTTTGCTTTCCTCGATCTAGTACCGTAGTTGGTCTTTCTGGATCTATATGGATATATTTAACTATTAATCTATCACATTTCATATACATTCACATTCAATTGCATCCTAGGCAAAATTACAATTTTGCCCCTATCCTTTTCAAAAATTCTGATTTCGTCCCTAGGCTTAGAAAATGAAATTCATGAAATTTAACCCTCTTTCCAAGTCTAGCCAAAATTTATAAACAACATTTACAGCACACATTTTCCATAAATTTCAAAATTTTTCATGGGTTTTTAACATTTTTCATTTTAGTCCCTAAATCAAGTTTTCATCAAAAATTGCTTTGTAAAAGCTATTTATCTACGAATAACTTTTCATTTTCTACCATAAATTTCTAATATTCAGCATATTCATCAATGAATCAAATTTCATACCTTGATAACTTTTCAAATTAATCCCCTAAATAGAGAGATTAGGCTATCCCGGTTTTAAAAATATAAAAATCATTAAAAACGGGACTTGATTTCATACCTTTTCAAGCTTGGTAAGTTGTCTTCCTCTCTCCTAGGGTTTCCATAGAAATTTTGGGAAAGATGATATGAAATTAGATGAATATTTCTTTTTATTTAATTTTCATCTTTTAATTTTTTTGATTTCCAATTTAGTCCCTTGCCTTTTCTAATTTTTCCATGGATGAGTCATTAAAATATCTGCTAACTACTCTTCAATGGTCTAATTACCATATAAGGGCCTTAAGTTTTGAATTCTATAGCTATTTGATACCTATAGCTACTAGAATCCAACTTTTGCATTTCATGCAATTTAGTTCTTTACCTAATTAACCACACAATTGGAAAAATTTTTGTATCAAAATTTTCATGTGACCTTCCTATCATGATGCCAACCATAAAATAAAATAAAATAATTTTTATTTTTAACTCGGATTTGTGGTCCCAAAACCACTATTCTAACCTCATTGAAATTGGGTTGTTACAATAATATAGGTTAGATTTGTACAAATTGAATTGGTATAATTTGGGTACCATATTGAGGTACATTGGTTTAGTTGAATGAAAATTAGTGGATGTTGAACTTGATTATGAAATTGATATGTATATAGTGATATTACATTGTTTAACTGTATATGTATAGCTTGGAGCTTATAGTTTGTAACTCCATAAATTAATTCATTTAAATTTATATATACTTTCATTGCTTAGCATGATCAAAGGTTAAAGTAAGTTGAGAATAATTTATGGAATCAAGTTGTTGTGAAATGGTGATTCTCGTGATGAAAGTCTAAACTGTATAGAATAAAAAATAGTGTATTTTGATGCAAGTATGGAATTGACTTTGTATTGTATTGAAAAATGTTATATTATGAGATGACTTGTTGAATTGAGTTATGAATTTTGGTTGTTGGGATATAATTGAAATTCTATAGAAAATTTGTTACTTAGTAAATGTGCAAGTAATGCTTCGGATTATCTGATGAGGCATTGGGTGCCAATTAAATCAATGAGCTGTAACACCCCTTACCTGTATTCAACGCCGGAATAGGATACGAGGCATTACTATAACACATACTGTAACACCCCTTACCCGTACCCAAGATCGAGACCGGATACGAGGCGTTACCAGACATGTACTCGAACATTTCCAGGAAAATACAGGTTATAAAATTTCATTCCAATATGAAACCAATCATATTTCATTTTAATGCCCCTATTATGGCCTACGAGACCCTAAACATATGTCGAGAAAGGTCCGGGACTAAACCGAGAACTTATGAAAGTTCATAAAAATTTTCTAAGTAAAGCCTCACACGCCCGTGTGAAGGCAATGCACATGCCCGTGTGCTTGGGGACACGCCCGTGTCCCTACCATGTTGAATTTATGGAAATTATTTTTCATTTCAAACCTACAGGGGTTTTCACACGGTCGAGCACACGTCCGTATCCCTGGCCCGTGTCCTTCACATGGCCTAGACACGCTTGTGTAGTCACCCATGTCCAAAAACTCGAGCATTCTATTTGTGACATCAGCATGCATATAGGGGCACATGGCCAAGACACACGCCCGTGTGCCTAGCCCGTACTTGAAACTGACTTAAAATTTTAGGTGCAGGGGACACACGGCCTAGACACATGCCCGTGTGTCTACCCGTGTGGACCTTGTAAGGCTATTTTCCAAGCCTTTGGTCACCCTCTACTAACCAATCACACTTATAGGTTACCTTAGTACATAATAGGGCCAGGTTATACACTTACATACAACTTTAATAACCTCATTCCATGTAAACCTCATATCATCAGTTTAACTCATGCTAGGTTATTTCCTTTGATTTAAGGATTTCCATGTCTCATTAACACTTTTAAGATTGGTTAATTTTTGTAACTCATTGTCAATTATGGTCAAGCCATCCCATACAAACATACGCATACATAAATTTGTAGGTCATAGCCCACTTCAAAATAAGCCAATTCCCATGGCCAAATACAAGAAGATATGTAAACTTTTACAAGCCTTCATATGGGCAATTCAAATGACACATATCACAAAATGAACCAAAGCCCTATACATGTCATTAAACAAAATAAAAGTGTCTTTATACCAAAGTTGAACTAGTTGATAGTGTGTTGACTCTCCAACCATCTTCCAATCTTTACGAGTCCTCGAGCTCTGTAAGACAGGGAAAAGAGAGGGGTAAGCATTTACATGCTTAGTAAGCCCGAATAACTGGAAAGTAAACTTACCGATTCATTAGCATGCAACCATATTAGGTAATAAAACCAACAAGTATGGAATGGTTTACCTATCACATGCACTCAATCAACTGGTTTGTCATATAACAATGCACCATTTAACTTGTCTTAGATGAGCTCATCGTTCAACATTTTCATTTATATACATCATATCAATCCCGTTGAGTTTCTAGGGAATCTCAATGGATTATCTATTTACCGTCAATTCATAAGAATGATCATTTCAGGTATGCACTCCCGCGAACCTCACATTTTACGGTGGGATTACCAGTCCAGGCTAAATCCCCTGTATCGTAAACTCATAAGGTGATGTCGGGATTACCAGTCAAGGCTAAATCCCTTATAGCGACAAACATCCTTAATGAGCTCGGATCTGAATTACCAGTCCAGGCTAAATTTAGACCCTAATCAGATTACCCGTCCGGGCTAAATCCACAATGCACACATATTCTTCGGGAGGTTTAATCACTCAAGGAACACCCGTCCGGGCTAGATCCTTTTTTATATTTGAGATCGTCGGATTACCCGTCCAGGCTAAATCCTTTCTGCAACACATGCAGGATCTCAAGTCACATGTAAACATGGTTCATCCATCAGACTTCCTTTTTAACCTCAACCGGGACATTTATCAACAAGTCATGATTAAGGATGCATTTCATGGATTTTCATGCCATTATCAAATACAATTATCATACATTCATAAATCATGCAATGAGGCATATTATGAGTTTATTATAAGTTATCCGAACTTACCTGGTACTCGTCTCGGTATCGTGTTTTGGTTATTCTGAAACCTTTCGTTTTCCTCGATCGACCTCCGAAATTTGTTCCTCGGGGTCTATAATAATAAAAATAAATCATTAACACCTCACATTGAACTTTTTGAATCTAAATTTAACCCCCGGTCCAAATGACCGTTTTGCCCCTAACCTTTCATATTTTTACGATTTAGTCCCTAGGCTCGTATAATGAAATGCATGCAATTTCTACCTTACCCAAGCCTAGCCGAATGTTTTTCCCTCTTATGGCAGCCCACATTTTTCCATTATTTTTCATTTCTACCACACATTTTACACCTTTTGCAAAAAGTTCCTTTTTGGGGTTTTTCATGAAAATCACCTAGGAAAAGATGTTTAACACACATCCAACGTTCATATTCCTCCATAAACCATCAAAATACAAGTAACTCATGCATGGGTAAAATTTTAAACATAAGCCCTAGCATGAAATATGGGTAGAAATAGAGAGAGTAAGCTACCGGAATTTTAAAAATACGAAGAACATTAAAAAGGGGCTTGGGAGCACTTACTATTGAGCTTGAAAATGTTGAAAACCCTAGCTATGGAGACTTGAGAGTTTTGGCTGGACAAGGAAGAATAATGGCTGATTTTTTCCTTCTTTTTCCCATTTTATTTCATTAAAATGCCAAATGACCAGAATGCCCTTAAGCCCTTTCTTTGAAATTTCATCCATACAAGCCCATTTTTGTCCAAAAACTTAGAAATTGGGAAAATTGCTCTTCAAGACCTTCTAATTTATAATCTAAAGCAATTTCAGATAAAATTGCTTCTAGAATCCAAGTTTTACAATTTATTCAATTTGGTCCTTATTTTCCAATTGGACACCTTACTCAAAGAATTTCTTCATGAAATTTTAACACATGCATATTCTCATATTCTAAACCTCATAATAATCATAAAATAAATATTTCAACGTTCGATTTGTGGTCTCGAAACCACTATTCTGACTAGGCCCTATTTTGGGATGTTACACATACGCTTGTAAACATATTAAACCGGGTCGTAAAATTTCATACAAATTAAAATCATTCATACACATGCATATCGTCCCTTATACGGGCCTATGAGGCCCAATACATACTTTGGAAGTGGTTCGGGACTAAACCGTGAACTTTGAAAAACATTTGAAATTTCTTGAAAATAAGGGTAAATGCCAGTGTCCAAGGCCGCGTTCTTCACACAACCATTCACATGTAACACCCCTAACCTGTATCCGTCGTCGGACAAGGTCTACGAGACGTTACCGATTAAAACGCAACTCCGTATAATCATTAATTACTATTCATGCATAAGGTAATATATTTTCCTATGTAAAATTTTTCCATACTAAAATTTAATAAACATTCTCTTATTCATATAAATCAAATTCGTTTATATAAAGCACATACCAATTAAAAACAAACATGCATTATTAATTATATTACATAAACGAATTATGCTTCAAAGTTTAATTATTTCAATATCATGCATAAAATCAAATTTTATACCAATTAATCTTGCATCACAATCATACTACATATGCTTTATAAACATATAATTCGGACCTTATGACTATCAAATTTTATTACAGGCAAATGACTAAATCATTAACCAACATTTTTCATCTCACATACCAAACATGTATTAATACTCCTTTTAATACCATTTCATTACTAAAACTAAATTCCAAATATATCACTTTACCTATCTATACACATCCGCATTTCAATCTATGCCAACCATATCACATGGCATAATATTCAATATCATATAAGATTATGGTTAACATTACATCATGGCCAACTTACTTTTAAAGCTTTCATATTA
This sequence comes from Gossypium longicalyx, assembly GCA_025698465.1. NCBI lineage: Eukaryota > Viridiplantae > Streptophyta > Magnoliopsida > Malvales > Malvaceae > Gossypium > Gossypium longicalyx. Next base: position 55,160,030 of record CM046995.1, read on the forward strand.
TATGCATATCATCCTAAAAACAAAAGTCATCTTTTTAATCTTAAATATCAAACTATAATTATCACACTCTATTAACTATTTAATGAACAATTCAAGTCGTTTATTATACACTTTCACACATTAATCCAAGTTAAATTATCCGCGCGTCTTCATAATCATAGCTATATGTATATAACTCATAACATGCATCACTTAATAACCGAATTCAATTATAATTATTTCCAACTTAAGCGCCTTTCACTATAGCCACATTTAAGCTTCATGGGCACAGTTAACATATCATTATATATATATCTATTTCACATGTATAATAAACACAAGCTTAATCTTCATACTTCAACCTGTTAACTGATCCTTAATTCGGTTATCAAGTATAACCTCAAATGGTCACACCTTTATCAAGTCACTTACTTACCAAATAAACCACATGCCAAAGCCGAATTAAGTATTACATATACATAATACACATATAGTAATCAATCATTTCACTAACAATTTAATCTTTAAATACCAATCCATAAACAAGCATATTGTGGGCATATATGTAAGTTTCACCTATCACTAACTGAATATAAAGACATGTCATTCACTGCTTCCAAGCCACTTTACAAGGAAAATCACACATCCTAAATAAGTCAATAATAAACTATAACCGAAACACATTCATCACCCATATATCAAGTATAACTTGCATATTTATATATATATAAACCACGACCAAAATTACTTAAACTTTAGAACATAAGCACTAAGATCAAGCCATTTCGCAAGGCTTTAAATACATACACATCCAAAATAGTCTACTCCAAAGCTAGCCTATACATGCCATAAGATCGAGTTCAACTTATAAAATACCGAAACCGTAGATAGTGTGATGGACTGTGCTGACGATCCCCAAGCTCGTAACTTGATCCAAAATCTATAAAACAGAAACGAATATACACACAGAGTAAGCTTTTGTAGCTTAGTAAGTCATAAGCAATTAACAATTCAAAGTATTATTAACTTATTTAAACCAAACCATATTATAGATCATAACTGCGTTTAATCTCAAGCTTAACATTTTATAAATAACATATGCTTTTATAGTAAACCTTATATCAACCGAATGTACATATGTATATATACTCAAGCATCATTCTATTTCAAAGACATATTATCACCATATAACCGAATACACATAAACTAGTATACACATATGCTCATAAATCAAACTTTAACATCACATACTTATAAATTGCATATAGCCGAATATACCACATATATCCACCTATATTTACATTATTATCCTATATGGAATTTGCATTATATATCAAATAACAAACTTACCTTATTTTCAATAAGGTAATCAAATAAATCATACATGATTGTTTAACTCGTTTTACACATTCGATCACAACTTATCATTGCTTGTTGAGCCATTCAGAATTGAATAGGATACTCGGATAATCACACATATTGTACAATGCTAACGTCCCAGACGTAGTCTTACATGTAATCACATAACGATGCCACTGTCTCAGACAGGGTCTTACTCGCTCACATATATCAGAGTCACATATTGATGCTAACGTATTAAACGTGGTCTTACTCGCACACACATATCGGAATCACATATCGATGCCATTGTATTAAACGTGGTCTTACTCACACACACGTATCGGAATCACATATCGATGCCAACGTATTAAACGTGGTCTTACTCACACACACATATCAGAATCACATATTGATGCTATCGTATTAAATGTGGTCCTACTCGCACACACATATCAGAATCACATATCGATGCCAATGTATCAAATGTGGTCTTACTCGCACACACATATCGGAATCACATATTGATGCCATCGTATTAAACGTGGTCTTACTTGCACACACATATCGGAATCACATATCACAAGCCGAAATCTCGTATGTATCCATGTATCAATTTAAACTTGGCCAAAACACAAATATGTTCATTAATAATATTATTATTCATTTTCTAGGTCACAAAATCATCATATAATCGATTACATATATATACACATTATTTGAACTTTAATATCATATACATATATCATTTAGCCGAACTTAAACATGCAATTAATATACATAAAATCAACACTTTAACATGTATAGTTCATGTCATTACTTCCACTACCAACACTTGTTCATTACTTTGTCATTAAACCTAAATTATTTTTCATTACTCAATATTGATTTGTAATTTACTTTTAATCAATATAACTATATATTAATTACATATATTGAAATTTAACAACTCCCATTTACTTATAAACTTACCTCGGATAGCGAAAAATCGGTACGGATCGACTAGTCGACAACTTTCGTTTTCTCCCGATCCAAATCCGATTTCTTTGGTTCTTGATCTAAACATATTCAAATTAAGCTCATTCAAATATATTTTCATTCAATTTAGTTCAAAAACACATAAATGGGCAAATTACCATTTTACCCCTGATATTTACAATTTTTTCAATTTAGTCCCTATCACACAAAACAGAAAATATTCAAAATTTCAAGATACCCATGTTTGGTCGAATATTCCTAGTATTCATACAAGCCCATATATTTCATTTATTTCACATTTTAGTCCCTCAAATTATTATTTTTGCAATTTAGTCATAATTACTCAAAATCATCAAAAACTCCAATACAAAATATGTTAACCTAAAACATATCTTTCATATTTCATCATCAAACAACAAAAATCACAAGTTATCAACAATGGCACAACTCAAAATATTCATCAAAATCAAAAATCAAAGCATGGGTCTTGAAGATTACTAAGCAATGATCTCAAAAACGTAGAAATTATCAAAAACCGAGCTAAACACATACCTTAATTGACCTTGAAAGTGCCGAACTAGGTTTTTCTTTTTCTTTTCTCTTGTTTCAGCAAGAACACCAAAATATATCACATAAAAATGGCATATTTCTTTATGTTTTATGATATATAATATCTTATAGTAACATAACATTTAATTTACACTTTTAACCTTAGTTAAAATATTACACTTTAATATATATTATGCCTATAGCCGTCCACTTACATTAATAATGCCCCAATTACATCATAAAGGCTTCATATTATAAAGACATTCAACAATTTGGTCCTTTTACTATTATCCACCTAATTTTCATTTTAAGTGATTAAGTCCTTTTATTTACTCGGACACTTAAACGACAAAATTAAATCACGAAAATTTCACAAATATAAATTCACACATAATAAACACATAAAATAATTTTTAAATATTTTTCAAACTCGAATTCGTGGTCCCGAAACCACCGTTCTGATTAGGGTCTAAATTGGGCTGTTACATCACATGCTTCACTTTCCATAATTAATCATCACACACTCATTCAACCAAGTCATGCAAGCTTGCACATCCACAAAATACAACATCATAAACATATAACTTAACTAATATTAGCCATCCTCAATGGCCTTATACAAAATGAACTATCAAATATTATTGGCCAACATTTTAGGCCAACTCATAATAACATATACACATAATCAAGTCCCTATACATGCCATAGACTTAAAAATACTTGAAGATCGTTAATACCATACCAGTCAATAACTTGTTAGTGTGATAGAATCTCCGACGACCTCCAACTCGAGCTAGCATCTGTGACACTATAGAAAAAGGAAAGGAAGGGGGTAACCATTATCGCTTAGTAAGTAGGTATGTAAATGATAAGAAATCTATTAACATGCTTTAATAAATCTTCACAATATGTTCTCAAGATAATACAATCATAATTGCACATAGTTCCATTATTTATTCATGTTCATCTCAAGCTGTCTACTCAAGTCACAGTCACTAAATTATTTATATCTTGAGTTACGGAACTCCAAATTAAGATCAGCTAATTTCCCCTGAAACTAGGCTCATATATATTCTTACCATAAAATTTTCAAATTTTTTGGTCTAGCCAATAAGTACAATTTATTCTTTAAAGTCACCCCTGTTTTGCTGTCAGACAGTTCCGACCATCTCCACTAAAAATTAATTATCTCTTCGTACAAGATTTGGATAATATTCTCGTTTGTTTCTTTCAAAAATAAACTCACTAAGGATTTTAATAATATAAATTATAAAACATAATTACTTTTTTACAATTTTTAATGATTTTACCAAATCAGAATAGGGGATTACAAAATCATTCTGACTATCTCACAAAAATTCAAATATCTCATAATATGAAATTCTTTTGCTTACACTGTTTCCTTTATATGAAAATAGACTCAATAAAATTTTATTTCATATCTTATTCAACTTCTAATTCGATTTCCTCTAGTTTTGATGATCTTTCAAAGTCACACAACTGCTGCTGTCCAAAACTGTTTTATTACTAAATTTCACTCTTTCATGTTTTCTTTGTTGTAACATTCATTGTAACATTCACTCCATATCAATCTTACCAAAGTTCGATCACATATCGAGCACATTGCTCATAAGCTTACACACATGTGCCTGCACTTATTCATCACATAGTCATATTCAATTACACCTAGTCATTTCCCATTGAACATATCAGAATAATAACGGATGCCCGGTGGCCTGCACATAGTACCACCCTTGTAGTCAAAGCTACCTTCTTCACAAAGTGGCCTTCACATAGTACCACACTTGTGACCAAAGCTATATTTTACACATAGTGGCCTGCACTTAGTACCACACATGTGATCGAAGCTATCGAGTACGCATAGTAGCCTGCACTTAGTACTACATATGCGACCTAACCATCTGGTACACGTAGTAGCCTGCACTTAGTACTACACACGTGACCTAAAATCATTTTAAACACATAGTAGCCTGCACGTAGTACTACACATGTGTTCTCACAATGGATCATTCGTATCTTTTCTATTCTGAAGGTCTAACCGGGAAATTTGACACTTTTCAACATTTTACCAATTCATCCATAATCAATTTTAATTCATAATTTACATCAAGTGATCATTCAATATGCAACCACCTATTATATAATAACAAAATATTATAACATAAGTAAAAACGATATCTTATTTACATACCAACTTACCTCGGTAGCACAATCGATGAAAAGGACTTATTCGTCATATTCTTTATTTTCCTCTCATTCTAGGTCCGAATCTTGTTTTCCTTGATCTATAACGACACATTTAACTCATTTATTCATCCTGCTACTCAAATGAGCCTAGATTCACATTTTGGAAAAATTTATATTTTTGCCCCTAAACTTTATCATATTTACACTTTTTCCCCTAAGCTCGTAAAGTGATTTTTATTCAATTTCCTTGTATTTTAAGCCTAGCTGAACCATTTTCAGGACTATAGCAGTCCAAAATTTCCATTTATTCACACACTTACACACATTTTACAACTTTTTACAAACTAGTTCTATTTTACAATTTCACCGAAAATCACTTAGTAAAAGTCGTTTATTACACACCGAGCATTCATATTCTACCATTAAACATCAAAACACATGCATGTCATCCATGGGTAAATTTTTAAACATAAACCCTACTCAAAATAATGGTGGAAATAGCTAAATCGAGTTACGAGGATCTCAAAAATGTAAAAAAAAATTAAAAACGGGGCTAGAACAGACTTACAATCGAGCTTGGAAGCTTGAAAAACCCTAGCCATGGTTTCCCCTTGTGAAATTCGGCCATAGCTTGAAGATGGACACAATTTTGCTTTGATTTTGGCTTTTTAATTCTTTTAATTACTAAATAACCAAAATGCACCGAACTTAAAAATATTCTATTTGACCTATTTTATGTCCATTTTTGTCCAACAAATTATCCAATGGTCTAATTACCATTTAAGGACCTCCAATTTAAAATTTCATAACAATTGGACACCTCTAGCACGTAGAACTCAACTTTTGCACTTTTTACAATTTAGTCCTTTTGACTAAATTGAGTGGCCAAACGTTAAAATTTTCGAACAAAATTTTCATAAAAACATTTCATGAAATTGTAGACCATAAAAATATAATAAAAATAAATTTTATTACGTCAAATTTTTGGTCCCGAAACCACTGTTCCGACTAGGCCTAAAATCGAGCTGTTACAACTCTCTTCCATTTAGGGATTTTCGTTCCCAAAAATATTACCAGAAGAAATTGCTTTCAACTCTCATGGCTCACTTCCACTAATTTTTCAGAATCACAAATCAAATCAACCTCGTATCTCTTTCGAGTCACCTTTAAACTTTAACATATCGTGTCAGAGTATATCGTCAAAGTTTTGAATTACTCTCTAAGACTTACCACCGATTTACAGGTGTATCACCGTGCCAAGATGCAACTGCATATTCATAGTTTCCTGTAGCTCTTTCCATAATTGGGATTTAGCCCTCGGATCTCAATCCAAAATAATGGAGACTGATGCTTTGCATAATCGAAAAATCCCAGAAAAATCTTACTCGACTGGTTTGTTAAATAAGAAATATGTACACGAACGATCAATCACAATCTGATAACATCTGTGATTGTATCTACTTTCCCAGAGATTAATCAATAACAGCTCACAATCTTTCAATAGCTCAAGTCTTTAACACTATCTTAACTTCAAATCTTTCTATGACATTTGATACTTTAATTCTTGAAATCAGGGAACATGTGACATTAACTGTATGAAAACATGAACCATCACTTTACATTCTAGTAAAAAAAACACATTCCAATCTATTCAATGGTACATCACTGAAAAATCATGAGTTCATTACTTAATTCAAACTAAACTCAGAACCAGAGCTTCGGTTAATAGTATATTCAACTGTTTTCAACTTTACTAACATGCACGGACCATCCAAATTTTCATAAATATGATAACCATATCATTCAAAACAGCTTTAACTCATAATAACATCATTAGATTAGAACAAATCTAATATGTGTATCTCGGTATCATACTTTCTAGAATATCAATCCTTCATTTAGACTGTCCATCGATATACTCATGAATGCACAAAATTTATTACCATAACTGAGGATGCTTTAACTACATGTAACTCAAATCACATTTCAACTGACCAATTCACTTTGATAAAAACAACCAAGTCAATTTCGATTATCAAATAATAACATAACAAAATGCTCATTTCTTCTTGTTGTTAGGACAATTCAAACATGCAATCTTTTATAGTTCTCTCAACATGCCAGTCACAGATATTTACTAACTGTATTAACTCAGACGAAACATAACACCCTGCTTGAACTCACGATAATAATCAAAATTACCCGAGGAAAGAAAATCAGTATATAATTTGAACTTGACGTCATAATCCACACTTTTGCCGATATCGACTTCAAAGATAAGCCATACTTGATAAATTAAACAATAAGGATGATAAGAAAACCAAGATAATGAAATCTAAGATACAAGACCATACTGAATGTCCGAGAATACTACTCATATGAAATAATAGGGATCCTGACGATTCCTCAAAGAAAACCAAAAGGAAAAGAAACATTGTTCATACATTCGTCAACTCTTTATCTCTGACGTAACGGAATAGGATACTAGTGGAAGATAGAAGAATACTGATCATAAATTAATCAGACCAACAATGCTTTCATCAAAAAAGAAGCAACCGTAAATACCTCTAAGAATGTAAGAATACATAGAATACCCAGAAGAGATAGTCATAAATTACTCAACTGTAGCCGTCATACTCAAATATCTTTACAATTCAAACATCATTCCTCAAATTAATTCTGTCATTATTAATCCCATAATATTTCATTTATTAACAAAAATCAATTCAGAAGAATTCCCAGTAAGTATAGTCTTTAGACATCATACCTGAATGAGTCGATTAGCTGAGATTAACTTATTCTCCAACCGTGGCATTGTGCATTCCAAATAATCTTTAGAATAATCTGATATCTCTCTCATAACCGTTTTTACTCGCTAAGTCATTCCCATCTCTGATCACATTATTAATTATTCCACTACTGAACTCTTTAGTTCCCCACTTGTGAGCTTATTCAATGTAAATCTCGTGAACTTTGTCATATGATACTATACCAATAAGGGGGTGAAGATTGTAAAGCTTTTAAATTTTTTACTCTCATACATACACATATACAATATAGCATTTAACATCAACATAATATCATATACTCTGATTCTTACATCTCTAGGTTTCTACTAATCATTAACACATTTTCAAATATCTTAGTAACACACTCAGCATTATCACATATAGATATCAACCAATCTTAATAAGCTCATCTCAAAATAAGTTTTTCATATTATTCACTGCAAAAAGTCACTTTGATTTATCGAAATGCAATGTTTAATCGGAACGATAACATTTTATTCATATTCCTCAACTTTCGGTTAATCCATTGTATTGTATCCATTAACACATACATATCATCACAAATCACAAAGATCAATTCAAGCAGATCAATATATTCACTAAGTTATACGAACTTACTTATCCCCTTTCAGCATTATCGATGGTAGCTCGGTTGGAAAGCATCCCTGCTTTAACCCAAACAAATCTCATCGGAGTCGAGAGATATATCACTATCATAGTTCACTAATGGTATGTATAGCTAGACTCGCATACGCTACTTTAGTCCGATAATCGACTAAACCATAACTCTGATACCGCTAAATGTAACACCACTTACCCGTATTTGATGCTCAAATAGGGTACGAGGCATTATCGAAACACATACGATTGTAAACGTATTAAACCGAGTCATAAAATTTCATACAAATTAAAATCATTCATACACATGCATATCGTCCCTTATACGGGCCTACGAGGCCCAATACATTCTTTGGAAGTGGTCCGAGACTAAACCGTGAACTTTGGAAAATATTAGAAATTTCTTGAAAATAGGGGTATATACCCGTGTCCAAGGCTGTCTTCTTTACACAACCATTCACATGCTTCACTTTCCATAATTAATTATCACACACTCATTCAACCAAGTCATGCAAGCTTGCACATCCACAAAAATACAACATCATAAACATATAACTTAACTAATATTAGCCATCCTCAATGGCCTTATACAAAATGAACTTTCAAATATTATAGGCCAACATTTTAGGCCAGCTCATAATAACATATACACATAATCAAGTCCCTATACATGCCATAGACTTAAAAATACTTGAAGATCGTTAATACTATACCAATCAATAACTTGTTAGTGTGATAGAATCTCCGACGACCTCCAACTCGAGCTAGCATCTGTGACACTATACGAAAAAGGAAAGGAAGGGGGGTTAGCATTATCGCTTAGTAAGTAGGTATGTAAATGATAAGAAATCTATTAAAGTGCTTTTATAAATCTTCACAATATGTTCTCAAGATAATACAATCATAATTGCACATAGTTCCACTATTTATTCATGTTCATCTCAAGCTGTCTACTCGAGTTATAGTCATTAAATTATTTATATCTTGAGCTACGGAACTCCAAATTAAGATCCGCTAATTTTTCCTGAAACTAGGCTCATATATCTTCTTACCATAAAATTTCAAAATTTTTGGTCTAGCCAATAAGCACAGTTTATTCTTTAAAGTCACCCCTGTTTTGCTATCTGATAGTTCTGACCCCTCTTCACTAAAAATTAATTATCTCTTCGTACAAGAATTGGATAATGTTGCCGTTTATTTCTTTCAAAATTAGACTCATTTAGGATTTTAAGCATATAAATTATAACCCATAATTATTTTTGTACAATTTTTAATGATTTTCCCAAATCAGAATAGGGGATTCCAAAATCATTCTGACTCTGTCTCACAAAAATTCAAATATATCATAATATGAAATTCTTTTGCTTACACCATTTCCTTTATATGAAAATAGACTCAATAAATTTTTTTTTCATATCTTATTCAACTTCTAATTCAATTTCCACCATTTTTGGTGATTTTTCAAAGTCACACAATTCCTGTTGTCCAAAACTGTTTTATTACTAAATTTCACTCTTTCATGTTTTCTTTGTAGTAACTTTCATTGTAACACTTACTCCATATCAATCTTACCAAAGTTCGATCATATATCGAGCACATTTCTCATAAGTTTACACACACATACCTGCACTTATTCATCACATAGTCATATTCAATTACACCTAGTCATTTCCTGTTGAACACATCAGAATAATAACGGATGCCCGGTAGCCTGCACATAGTACCACCCTTATAGTCAAAGCTACCTTCTTCACAAAGTGGCCTTCACATAGTACTACACTTGTGACCAAAGCTATCTTTTACACATAGTGGCCTGCACTTAGTACCACACATGTGATCGAAGCTATCGGGTACGCATAGTAGCCTACACTTAGTACTACACATGCGACCTAACCATCTGGTACACGTAGTAGCCTACACTTAGTACTACACACATGACCTAAAACCATTTTAAACACATAGTAGCCTGCACATAGTACTACACGTGTTTTCACAACGGATCATTCGTATCTTTTCTATTCCGAAGGTCCAACCAGGAAATTCCTCACTTTTCAACATTTTACCAATTCATCCATAATAAATTTCAATTCATAATTTACATCAAGTGATCATTCAATATGCAACCACCTCTCATATAATAACAAAATATTATAACATAAGTAAAAACGATATATTTTTTACATACAAACTTGCCTCGATAGCACAATCGGTGAAAAGGACTTATTCGTCATATTCTTTGTTTTCCTCTCGTTCTAAGTCCGAATCTTATTTTCCTTGATCTATAACAACACATTTAACTCATTTATTCATCTTGCTACTCAAATTAGCCTAAATTCACATTTTATAAAAATTTACATTTTTGCCCCTAACCTTTATCATATTTACACTTTTGCCCCTAAGCTCGTAAAGTGATTTTTATTCAATTTCCTTGAATTTTAAGCCTATCCGAACCATTTTCATGACTATAGCAGTAAAAAATTTCCATTTATTCACACACTTACACACATTTTATAACTTTTTACAAACTAGTCCTTTTTTACAATTTCACCGAAAATCACTTAGTAAAAGTCATTTATTACACACCGAGCATTCATATTCTACCATTAAACATCAAAACACATGCATGTCATCCATGGGTAAATTTTTAAACATAAACCCTAGCTCAAAATAATGGTGGAAATAGCTAAACCGAGCTACGAGGATCTCAAAAATGTAAAAAAAATTAAAAACGGGGCTAGAACGGACTTACAATCGAGCTTGGAAGCTTAAAAAACCCTAGCCATAGTTTCCCCTTGTGAAATTCGGCCATAGCTTGAAGATGGACACAATTTTGCTTTGATTTTGGCTTTTTAATTCTTTTAATTACTAAATGACCAAAATGCACCTAACTTAAAAATATTCTATTTGACCTATTTCATGTCTATTTTTGTCAAAAAAAATTATCCAATGGTCTAATTACCATTTAAGGACCTCCAATTTAAAATTTTATAACAATTGGACACCTTTAGCACATAGAACTCAACTTTTGCACTTTTTACAATTTAGTCCTTTTGACTAAATTGAGGCCAAACGTTAAAATTTTCGAATGAAATTTTCACGAAATCATTTCATAAAATTGTAGACCATAAAAATATAATAAAAATAAATTTTCTTACGTCGAATTTTTGGTCCCGAAACTACTATTCCGACTAGGCCTAAAATCGGGCTGTTACATGAGCGCTGGGCGCAATTACATTACTTTAGCTTGTCTAATGAGGCACTGGGCGCTGGACGTATCGATGAGTGTCAAGTGTAAATTATTCACTTCAAAAGACCGGTATGAAATTTGGAGTATGGTATGCTATTGCAGTATAAATAATACATTTGGTATAATATCATGTTTTAACAAAATATTGAAAGTCCTCATTAAAACTTCTCGTATTGTTATTGCTTATAGTGATGTCTTTGTATGGATTACTCAATGTTCAGTTGTTTTGGTGCACAGGTTAGATTAAATACATGATCCTATACATTGACTTCAGCATCCAATGAAGGTCCTGAACTTAATAATGATGGTGAACTTCCTTATTAGTTAATTGGCATGTACCTAGGGGTGTCATTTTGTATCTTGAATATGTTTTATTTTGGTTGATCACAAGTTGAACTTATATGTTAACTTATATGGTGTTTGACTTTTAATGTCTATATAGCATGTATATACGTGAGAATGATGGCGTTATGGTAATCTATGACTGAAGCATTTGGATGGCCAATTTTGAATGTTGATAATGGAATTAAGGTGATTGAGGTTGTAAGGATGTTTTGATATGAAAATTAGATGTTAATACATGTTATAATGCATGCTTGAATGACTTATAATGGTTTATGTCACTTTATTGTGTATTGGTGCCAATAAGGCATAATGGTTAAATGTTTAGGATGATGACTTATGATATGTTTGGCATGGTTTGAGAATGTTTGGTATAGGTTTAAAGATGGTTAAATGAATATGTATAATCTAATTGTAAAGTTGAATTAAAAAATTACACAAAAAGGTACATTTAGGTTCCACACAGGCTAGCACACGACTGTGTGTCACACACGGGCTAGTGACATGACCGCGTGATCACTGAAAGGTAGGAAACTTTTAATCCACACAGGCACAGTGAGCTACACAGCAATGTGACCCTTGTTTGCAAAATTTTCCTTCTTCTTGAAAATTTTCCAATTTGATCCTTATTTGTTCCCAAGTCAACTTAAAAGCTTTTGTAAGCTTGTTTGAGACTCGGTTTAGTTTGTAAATAATATTTTGCATGGTCTATGAAGTATTTTATTGTTTAATCAAATTTTTGAGCCTAAATTGAATTATAATCTGTTTCAGTAGTTGTAGTAACATTTTTAGCTCGAGTCTAATGACCAAACCGGGTAAGGGGTGTTACATTCACTTCTTAGCTCAATAAAGTTTGTATAGCCTTTTGTATGTTATGTTTTGAGTTGGCATGTACTTATTGTCAAAAGTTAGCTTTGGAGTCCATTTTGATGATATGATATCTCTAATACTAATGTTTTGTAATCTAAACATGTTTATATATGTTCAGTGGTGTGATCATGAGAATATGTTAGTATGCATGATTAATTTATAATGTTTATGTCATGTATCATTTGTTGCTTCTATACTAAGTTATTTTGATGTTTGAATTTGGAGATGTTGTGATTATTATGGTGACCATGTATTTGAATGTGTTTAGATAAGTATGGATGGTGTTTAAAACATGTATTTTAAGTATCATATGTCATGGATTTGATTTAGTGATGTTTTGGGTCAAAATAGGTTACTTGGTGATTTTTGGGTCTTGACAAACTTGTTTTGGTACAAGTGGCCAGATGTATTAGTACAAATAAGTTAGTAGCAAAAAATGAATAGTGACAAGAACTTGTATCAGTACTGTCGAAACCATTTTTTTTTAAAAAAGGGGATCGACTTGCTTTTGAAAATGAAAAATGAAAAATGGGAAAATCAGAGTTGCCACCAATCCTTTTTGCTGAGGTGTGACCGGGTCACCTCGAAAGGTGGTTGTTTTTAATAATCAGATTGATTTATCAAAATAACGATTTTGGTCTACGAAAATCAGAAAGACGGGTTTGGGAGTCGGTTACGCACAAGGAAGGATTAGCACCCTCGATACGCCCAAAATTGGTACCTAGTTGATTAATCAGTGTCTTAGTGTCAAAGATTTGAAAACTTGAAAGAATTTAAAATACGATCCCTCTTTGGTATTAACGTTAATTAAAATTGATTGAATAGATTGAAATGGATGTTAAAGACCTTTTCATCTCGAAGTAATAAAATATCACATCCAGTAAGTTAGGACACGACATCTTGAGCCTTCAAGAATGAGCTTGCCTTTTATTTAAAATTCATGTATTTTAACCCCCTTGTTAAAAGGATATTCGGTTATTTAGGGTAAACGAGAAAAATTGAAACCCAGTAAGTTAGGGCACGTTTTCTCGAATTCTCAAACACCGAATATTGCCTTTATTTGCAAAAAATCTTATCTCAAGGTAACAAGATGTCATATCCAGTAAGTTAGGGCATAACACCTCGTATCTCCGAGAATAAGCATTTTATTCAAAACTCGTATTGCGATTTTAAAAGAATATTCCGTTATTTATGTTAAATGAGAAAAATTGAAACCCAGTAAGTTAGGGCACAATTTCCTCGAGTTCCCAAATATGGAACACTGCTTTTTTGAAAGAATTATTTTTGTCGGGTAAAGGTTAATATAACATAAATTTGTAAAAAAAATTAAATAAATAGATAAAATACAGTATTAACAAGCATAGAGGGATAATAATAAATGTGTAATGTAAATGACAATAATAATAATAGAAATAAAGAAATAAAGTCAAACAGGCAATGTAGAAAATGATGGGTAAAAATTAAATAATAAATGGATAAAAAAATATAGCAATAAAATAAAAAAGAAATCTAAAAGTATATACATGAAATAGTTGAAAATAATAATAATACTTATAATAATAATAACGTTAAAAATATTAATATTAACAATACTAATAAATACAATAGTAAAAGAGGATAATAGTAAACATAATAATGATAATAATAATACCAACAATAATAATGATAATAATAATTTATGAAAATAAAAAAATGATAATAGTTTACAAATAATAATGATCTATTATTAATAATAATGGTGCAAGAATAAAATAGAAAAATAACAAAAATCAATATATTATTAAGAATCATAAAAATAAATCATATGTAAATAATGATAATGGTAAAAGGAAAATAGTAATGATAATAATAATAATAATAATAATAATAATAATAATAATAATAAAGTAGAAAATAATAATATATTAATAAGAAAATAATAATCTAATAATAATAATAGAAAACATAATAAATAATAATAGAAAAGGAATAAAACATAAAAATATAATGATAATAGTGGTAGTAATAAAAGTAATAATACTAATAATAGCACCAAATATAATAGTAATAATAATAATAATAATAATAATAATAATAATAATAATTTTGATAATAAAATAGCAAAAATGACTAAAAGGGATTCAATCGAACTTGAAATAAAAGTTTTGGGGTAAATTCGAAGTAAATAAGAGAGAAAAGGACTATATTGCATGCGCGAAAGAAGTGGGGGGCCAAAAGGGCAATATTCCCTCCCTTTTGAAACGCGCAGCATAAGGGAGGACCAAAATGAAAACCAAAATAAATTACTGGGCATATTTAAAAAACAAAAAAAAAACTTCATTTTAAAACAATAAAAAGGTAGAATGGCTAAAAGTGAAATTAGCCCTTCCGTTAAAAAACACGCGAATCTAAGCCGGAGCGGGTCGGATTGGGTCGGACCAAGGGCAAAACGACGTCGTTTTGGTGCCTGAGAGGTCTACCCAAAACGACGTCGTTTTGGAGACCTATTTAAACCAAATTTTTTTTATAAAAAAAGTCTCAATCAGCCATTCTAAAAAAATAATAATAAAACATCCCTTTTTGTTTTTCTCTCAACACTCTCCCCTCCAGTCAGATTCCGGCGAACCGTCGCCGTGCCGTCCGCAAGCCGTCGGCGACGGTGCCGCCATCCACGATGGCTGGAGAGCCCAAAAGTAACATTTTTTCGGTGAAAAAGATAAGTTTTCCTTTTTTTATTTATTATATATATATATAAAACAGATTCGAAAAGAAAAAAAAAAGAGAAAAATAACAATAAAGATGGAACCACCTTTGAAGATCTTCTTCTTCTCTGTCTTGTTGATTTTTTTTTTAACTTTTTGTATTTTTTATTTCAAAAAAAAACGAGAGCCCCTTTACAATCATTTTTCATGGCTTTTATAGCCATTACATATTATTTTTATTACTTTTTCTATTGTACTTTGACGTTTGCGTGTTTCTTCTTCTCTTTTGCAGGTGCAGTTGGTGGCAGAGCAGTTGACATGGCGGTGGAACAGGTGGGCGGAGCAGCAGGCTGGTCAGAGGCGGCAGCACTAGGGGCGGCAGCCACTTGGATTAGGGGGCTAGGGTTAGGTTTTCTTTTTTTTCTTTTTCTGAAAATTTTGTGGTGTTGGGCTTATGGTTTGGTTGGGCTTGTAAATTGGTTTTATTTAGTGGATAAGTGGGTTTTAAGTTGGCTTACGGGCCTGGGCAAAATTTGGGTTGTACAGCTACTCCTCTTTGCTTGTTGTCGTATAATGAGAACAGAGCAAAGACTTTTAAGAGAAACCAAATTTGCCCGGTCTCGCCAAGTCTTGACTTCTTCAGTGCTTCTCTTCTTCGAGTAGTTTCATTCCAGTCTACTACGTCTTGTTGCTTCGATCCATTCCATCGCAACTTCAGAAAGATAAGGTTTGTAGTTTTCAGCCTGTTCCACTGCAACTTCAGGGAGATAAGATTTGCTATGATCTGCTCTACCGCAACTTCAGAGAGATAAGATTTGTTTATTTATAGCTTCAGTCAGTTCTGTGCAACTTTAGGGAAATAAGATTCGCTATTTTTAGTCTGCTCCGCTACAACTTCAGGGAGATAAGACTTGTGACTTCAACCTGCTCCACTGCAACTTCAAGGAGATAAGGTTTGTTTTGATCTGCTCTACTGCAACTTCAGAGAGATAAGATCTGTGATTTATAGCTTCAATCTGTTCCACTACAACATCAGGGAAATAACATTCACTATCTTCAATCTGCTCCACTGTAACTTCAGGGAGATAAGACTAGTGACTTCAACCTACTCCACTGCAACTTCAGGGAGATAAGGTTTGTAATTTGTAGCTTCAATCTGCTCCACTGCAACTTCAGGGAGATAAGATTCGCTATCTTCAATCTGCTCCACTGTAATTTTAGGGAGATAAGACTAGTGACTTTAACCTACTCCACTGCAACTTCAGGGAGATAAGGTTTGTGATTTGTAGCTTTAATCTATTCCACTATAACTTCAGGGAAATAAGATTAGCTATCTTCAGTCTGCTCCACTGCAACTTCAGGGATATAAGACTTGTAATTTCAACTTGCTCTACTGCAACTTCAGAGAGATAAGGTTAGTGGCCGTAATCTGCTCCACTGCAACTTCAGGGAGATAAGATTCGCCATTTTTAGTCTACTCCGCTACAAATTTAGGGAGATAAGACTTGTGACTTCAACCTGCTCAACTGCAACTTCAGGGAGATTAGGTTTGTTTTGATCTGTTCTACTACAACTTCAGAGAGATAAGATCTGTAATTTCCAGCTTGTTACTCTAATACTTAAGGGGTTAAGGCTTACCGTCTTTGATTTACTCCACTACTGCTTAGGGAGATAAGATTTGTAATTTCCAGCCTATTACCCTACTGCTTAGGGGGTTAAGGCTCACTGTCTCTGATCTGCTCCACTACTGCTTAGGGAGATAAGATCTATAATTTCCAGCCTGTTACCCTACTGCTTAGGGGTTTAAGGCTTACCGTCTTCGATCTGCTCCACTACTGCTTAGGGAGATAAGATCTGTAATTTCTAGCATGTTACCCTACTACTTAGGGGGTTAAGACTCACTGTCTTCGATCTGCTCCACTACTTCTTAGGGAGATAAGATATGTAATTTCTAGCCAGTTACCCTATTGCTTAGGGGGTTAAGGCTTACTGTCTCCGATCTACTCCACTACTGCTTAGAGAGATAAGATCTGTAATCTTCAGCCTGTTTCCTTGCTTCCTCAGGAAGATAAGACTTTAATTCGGTCTGCTCTCTTGCTACCTCAGAGAGATAAGGTTGTGAATTCACCGATGTTACAACACCGTCTTCTAGGGACATGATCTTTAGAACCGGTTTCATGTACCTATGCTTATGCCAAATAATTAGGATGTTATGATCGAAATGAATCAAATGCTCCTAACTAGATGAGTACGAGTGATATTTGCATGAGTGCAGCATGTTATGAGAATGATCTTTTTTTAATGTTTGGGTTGCCATTGCTCTTTGTTCATCAAGGTTCTATCATTGAAACAATATCCTGTCTTCTTGTTCAGCTTAGATCTTGGACAGAAAACTCGAAGAAGTAGTCCCAATTTAAACTTTTCTTTCTCAAATGTTTTCAATCTTTAGGTTTGGTTAGTTCTAAATAATAGTCATGTTTCAGGTTCCTATACTATTTAGAAACTTTCAGAGTAATATGCAGAACTCCTTTTGTGAAAGTGTCATTATTCCATTAATCATTATTTCAATGCAAAATGCTTGAAAAAGATCGTAACAATGGACAGAACTGAAATTTATCAGAAACAAAATTTGAAAGGAATAGATTAATCACAGAAAGCAAACATTATTGGAATATAAAATGAATAAAAGAAAAATAGGTGCCCCAGATATCGCAACATGAGCTTCTCTGTACGAACTTATTGAGGACCCTTTTTTTAGCTCAATATGTGTTTAGGGGATCTAGAGTACTCTTGTTGATGCCCCAAGATGTAACATCTCTCCTACTTGTTAATTCAGGTATCGCAAGACTACCGCATGCCCCGCTTTCGATCAAAATTCGAATCGCCCTTTACGGGTTTTCAATTCAAAATCCCTTTGGTCTCAAGGTGCTCTTTGCGAGTTTTCACCTTGGCCTCTCCTTTTCTTTTTCCTTTTTTTTCTCTCTTTTTTTTAGGCAAAGTATTTCCTAACCGAATCTGAATTCACAGAATTGGGTAAAGTCTTACCATCCATTTCGATCAAAATCAACGCTCCTCTAGAAAAGGCCTTCTTTACCCCAGAAGGTCCTTCCCAGTTTGACATACATTTTCTTCTGAAGTCCTTTTGTATGGGAAGGATCTTCTTTAATGCCAGGTCCCCCTAGTGGAATTCTCTAGGACGAACTTTTCTGTTGTAAGCTCGCATCATTCGTTTTTGGTACATTTGATCATGATGGATAACTTTTAACTTCATTTTTATAAACTGATCACATCAGAATTGGATCTATTCGGCTTCATTTGACTTCAGCTTTGACAAGACTCAGAGAAAAAGAATCTCAACTTCAATGGGCAAAATCACTTCTATTCCATAAATTAATGAGAAATGTGTTGCCCCGACGAAAGTCTTGAGCGACATGCGGTAAGTATAAGGGGTAAAAGGTGACTTCTTATGCCAATATTTACAAGTCTCGGTCATTTTAACAAGATCTTTTTTTTAAAAAAAACTTTGATGACTGTCAACTTTGTGACATTGGAATATGAAGCGACTTTCACCCGCTTATTGAAGAAATCGACGACCACAAAAATGACAATGTCTGTTAGGAGTTTGTGACGAGATTGGCTCAGTAACATCCATGCCCCACATAGAGAAAGTCTATGAAGAAATGAAGGAGGCACGTGAATCTTGTCTCCGTAAATTTGGTATTTACGACATAACTGGTGCAATTCCCTTCTATGGTGGACCAGTAGAATCCGAATATCATGATTAGCCTGGCCATTGCAAACCCATTAGCATATGTCCTTCTGACACACTTGGGGTCCTCTTTTAACAGCATCCACAGGTCTTAGTAGCCTAGGTATATCTTGATATGGATACTTTGCTTTGTCTTTGTGGTGATGCAAGCTCTAATCTTTGCCTCTTACTCACAATGTCCACTGACCTTTTGTAAGGTAGGATCTTGTTCTACCATCTTTAACAAATTAGAAGATAGGTTACAATCTCTGTCATCTTCCAAGTCTTGAGATCCCTCAAGACACATATCTCGCTCAAAAGGAGATTCTGGGTTAGTAGCAGCGTCGCTCATGTTGTTGATATCTGGGGACCTGTTGAAGGCAGATTCCAAAGAATAAATTATTCTAAGAATGATTATTTGTATGGTATGATCATGAATGAAGAATAAATGAATATTTGAAATAAAGTCCAAAGAACAATAGAATCTAAGAACAATTATTTGTACAATATGAAATGGAAAAAATAAGGATTTTGGACACAAGCCTATTTCACAAAAGGATTCTTATTGCTTCTAGGCTTAAAGCAAGAAGAGTGTTTTGAATATTACTCTAGATTAGCTCTAAAAATACAGGGATCTCTTCAACAGTCCTATTATTCAAAACACACCCAAGTATGCAAGGGTTTGGAAACTTTTATTCCCCGGTTCCCTCTTCGGATATGTCCCCGATATTCCTTCCAGACTTTTTACTTGTTAAATACATCGCAATTCTTTTGCCCCCACTATCAAATATCGCATTTACTGTATTTTCAGAGCGATTAGGTATGAGGAATCATCGAACTTCACAATTCCCATTTCAATAAACGTTTCGACCAACTTTTTAAATGTAGTGCAGTTTTTGATTGAGTGTCCCGTTATTCCCGCGTGGTACTCGCATTGAGCATTCTCATTATACCATTTTAGGAATGGAGGTTACACGGGTTCCGAGTAGAACGGAGACACCACATGCACATCAAAAAGATTTTGATACAACTCCTTATATGACATCGGGATGGGTGTAAATCGGAGCCTTTCTATATTTGGCCTCGAGTTGGATTCCTGCCTTGAAGAGCCTTGATAGCTAGTGGTTACAGTCCTCGGCTGGCCTACATTGACCAATTTGGAATACCCTTTGCTCGTATTATTCATTTTATTTTTATTTCTCTTTGGGGTTGACCTCTTAGCGCTTTCTCCTGCTTCTATCTTCCTGCTCCTGATTGCTTTTTCAATCATCTCGTTGGACATTACTATATCTGAGAAGCTCATGGTAGCGCTTCCCAACATATGGGTAATGAACGAGGCTTTCAGAGTGTTGACGAAAAGTATCGTAGTTTCTTTCTCCAAAAGAGGCGGCTGGACTTGCATCGCTACTTGTCTCCATCTTTGGGCATATTGTCTGAAGCTCTCACTTTGCTTCTTTTTCATATTCTGTAATGTAATCCTGTCGGGCACCATGTCTATCACGTGGTCATATTGCTTCATGAAAGCCTGTGCCAAGTCTTTCCATGAATGAATTTTGGCACGGCTCAGTTGGTTGTACCATTTGGCAGCTGACCCAATCAGACTATCTTAGAAGCAATGAATTAACAATTGATTGTTATCAACGTATCCTGTCATTCTTCGGCAGAACATCGTGATGTGAGCTTCAGGACAACTAGTCCCATTATACTTTTCAAATTTTGAGGTTTTGAATTTTGGCGGGAGTACTAAATCTGGAACCAAACTGAGATCTTTGGCATCAACCCCGCAATGGTAATCAACATTCTCCATTGCTCTAAGTTTTTCCTCTAACCACTTGTATCGATCTTCGAGTTGTTTTGGCAATTCAACTCTTACTTTTTCTATTTTTGTCATTTCGTCTAGATCAGGAACTACATGATTGGTTAGACTGTTCCTCGAATTGGAACCTGAGCCCATCGGGTAGTTCATGGGTGCCGAGGTACTGGCCTGATGTTGTTGGGGCCAGACAGTAACGGATGCCCCTTGTAGATACGCGTTTGGTAAGGCTTGGACGCTTATTGGGGTAAAACCTGGGGGATAGATAAAGTCTTCATTACCGTCCTCACCATTGACTACTGGGTCTTTCCCTTTTTCGAGCCTTCCAACTAGCAATTGCATTAATTGGATCATCATACTTCTTTGGGATTCAAGCATTTGATCCCTCATATCCTGTTGAATTTTGGCTAGTTGTTCTTGCATCTGTGCATGTAGCTGGTCTTGCATATCTCTTTGTAATTGCTCTAATCTTTCCATTCTTTGATCCATTGCTTTTGTCTTGCGACGGGTACCGTAGTGATACTTAGTTGGTGACTTTTGTCGGTTCCAAGTTAGCTGAAATAATTTTACCTAATTAGGGTCCTTTTTGTGAAAATATAATGCATGTGATGAAATGCAATGCAAATGCATCGGATGAACGCAAAAAGAAAGAGAGGCGTTGATTGTGAATTCAATTCTATTAGAATAACTTTTCTAGAAAAAAAATTCTTTACATAAAACGGACTACATATGCGGCCTTGCCCTCATATTCCAAGTGAAGATACCGATCTTTTTCTTCATATCCGGATGTTATGGTCAAATCTTACGAATTTTCTAAAAGATGTCTCTATTATCTCCTTTCTACTTGATTCGGACCGCTGCCCATTGCTCACTTATCCCCGCGATGCTCATCAGCTTCCTTACGATATGACGGCTCTTGAATAATCTTTGTTGGCTTGAATCCTCAGGCAATGAAGCAAAGTCGTGTATTCCTTCATGGACTACCAACCTTCTCTTATTGTTTACTTGGATCATATTCGGACTACCGTATTATATTTCACTTTATCAAGAAATCCATCTTCCCATGACAAGCTCTTCTATTTAGCAATCGAATATGAATCAACACCTCCTTTCTATGATGATGTAATGCAATGCAAAACAAAACAAAATACGTTAGTGCAGAAGAAATAAACAATAAAATAGAACACCTATCTGGGTGACCACTAGGGTTTGGCATGGCTCTACCTAAGGTGGGCTCCTAGGTCTCTCTATATGTGGTTCGGTTCTAAGGGTACCTGAACCAGCAGATTCCTTGGTCCTCACCAATTATAGGCTCATATAGACTGAGTTTGATTCAGGGGAATACATTTCCCTATGGCTATGCGGAGATGAAAATCTCACTAAGACATAGGTACGAATGTATCCCGGAAGCAGTCTACTAGCCCATGCGGAGGTGAAAACCTCACGAAGGCATAGCTTCTCACTCCTACCTAAAAGGGTAAAATCGATCGAATATGCGATGCAATGTGCAGAAGGATACCAAAACTCAATCCCAATACAACAATTATAAACCATAATGATAAGGATCGTAACAAAGACGAATAAAAATGCAACGAAAGGATCTCTTACTATGAAAATGCAATAGGATCTAAGTAAAATCAAACGCATCAGCACAGAATAAATAAACAAAATAGAGCACCTATCCGGGTGACCACTAAGGTCTGGCATGGCCTTATCTAGGGTGGGCTCCTATAGCTTATTATATGTGGCTCAGTTCTAGAGTAAGAGGTACTCGAACCTGCAGATTCCTCGATCCTCACCCATTATAGGCTCATATGGACCGAGTTCAATTTAGGGGAATACATTTCCCTATGGCTGCATGGAGATGAAAATCTCACGAAGACATAGGTACAGATGTATCCCAAAAGCGATCCACTATCTTGCACGGAGGTGAAGACCTCACGACTCCCACTTAAAATGGTGTAACCGCGCGGTCATGCAATGCAATGTGCAAGAATATACAAAAAAGCTCGAAGCAAATGAAGAAAACATGAATAAAGCGATAAAGATCGTAACATAAAACGGATGAAATGCAATGAAAGGATCTTATATCAAAACCAAATTTTCAATTTTCGACAAAAAGACAAAAGTTAATCATCTTTACGACTCGACTCTCTTATTTTGTCCCCAGTGGAGTCGCCAAACTGTCGAAACCATTTTTTTTTAAAAAAAGGGGATCGACTTGGTTTTGAAAATGAAAAATAAAAATTGGAAAAACGGGAGTCGCCACCAATCCTTTTTGCTGAGGTGTGATCGGGTCACCTCGAAAGGTGGTTGTTTTTAATAATCAGTTTGATTTATCAAAACAATGATTTTGGTCTATGAAAATAAAAAAAAGACGGGTTCGGGAGTCGGTTATGCACGAGGAAGGATTAGCACCATCGATACGCCCAAAATTGGTACCTAGTTGATTAATCAATGTCTTAGTGTCGAAGATTTGAAAACTTGAAAGAATTTAAAATACGATCCCTCTTTGTATTAACGTTAATTAAAAATGATTGAATAAATTGAAACGGATGTTAAAGACCTTTTCATCTCGAAGTAATAAAATGTCACATCCAGTAAGTTAGGACACGACATCTTGAGCCTTCAGGAATGAGCTTGCCTTTTATTTAAAATTTATGTATTTTAACCCCCTTTTTAAAAAGGATATTCGGTTATTTAGGGTAAACGAGAAAAATCGAAACCCAATAAGTTAGGGCACGTTTTATCGAATTCTCAAACACCGAATATTGCCTTTATTTGCAAAAAATCTTATCTCAAGGTAACAAGATGTCATATCCAGTAAGTTAGGACATAACACCTCGTATCTCCGAGAATAAGCATTTTATTCAAAACTCGTATTGTGATTTTAAAAGAATATTCTGTTATTTAGGTTAAATGAGAAAAATCGAAACCCAGTAAGTTAGGGCACGATTTCCTCGAATTCCCAAATATGGAACATTGCTTTTTTGAAAAAATTATTTTTTTCGGGTAAAGGTTAATATAACATAAATTTGTAAAAAAAATAAATAAATAGATAAATTATGGTATTAACAAGCATAGCGGGATAATAATAAATGTGTAATGTAAATGACAATAATAAGAATAGAAAGAAAGAAATAAAGCCAAGCAAGCAATGTAGAAAATGATGGGTAAAAATTAAATAATAAATGGATAAAAAATTATAGCAATAAAATAAAAAAGAAACCTAATAGTATATACATGAAATAGTTGAAAATAATAATAATATTTATAATAATAATAACGTTAAAAATATTAATATTAACAATACTAATAAATACAATAGTAAAAGAGGATAATAGTAAACATAATAATGATAATAATAATACCAACAATAATAATGATAATAATAATTTATGAAAATAAAAGAAAATGATAATAGTTTACAAATAATAATGATCTATTATTAATAATAATGATGCAAGAATAAAATAGAAAAATAACAAAAATCAATATATTATTAAGAATAATAATAATACATTAATAAGAAAATAATAATCTAATAATAATAGAAAATATAATAAATAATAATAGAAAATGAATAAAACATAAAAATATAATGATAATAGTGGTAGTAATAATACTAATAATACTAATAATAGCAGCAAATATAATAATAATAATAATTTTGATAATAAAATAGCAAAAATGACTAAAAGGGATTAAATCGAACTTGAAACAAAAGTTTTGGGGCAAATCCGAAGTAAATAAGAGAGAAAAGGACTAAATTGCATGCGCGAAAGAAGTGGGGGGCCAAAAGGGCAATATTCCCTCCCTTCTGTAGCGCGCAGCATAAAGGAGGACCAAAATGAAAACTAAAATAAATTACTGGGAACATTTAAAAAAAAAAAAAACTTGATTTTAAAACAATAAAAAGGCGGAAGGGCTAAAAGTGAAATTAACCCTTCCGTTAAAAAACACGCGGATCCTAGGTCGGAGCAGGTCGGACTAAGGGCAAAACGACGTCGTTTTGGTGCCTGAGAGGCCTGCCCAAAACGACGTCATTTTGGAGACCTATTTAAACCAATTTTTTTTTAAAAAAAAAAGTCTCATTCAACCATTCTAAAAAAAATAATAAAACATCCCCTTTTGTTTTTCTCTCAACACTCTCCCCTCCAAACAGATTCCGGCGAACCGTCGTCGTGTCGTCCACGGTGGCCGGAGAGCCCAAAAATTACGTTTTTCGATGAAAAAGATAAGTTTTCCTTTTTTTATTATATATATGTATATACAAAAACAGATTCGAAAAGAAAAAAAAAGGAGAAAAATAACAATAAAGATGGAACCACCTTTAAAGATCTTCTTCTTCTCTATCTTGTTGATTTTTTTTTTGAACTTTTCGTATTTTTTATTTCAAAAAAAAAACGAAAGCCCCTTTACAATCATTTTTCATGGCTTTTATAGCCATTACATATTATTTTTATTACTTTTTCTATTGTACTTTGACGTTTGCGTGTTTCTTCTTCTCTTTTGCAGGTGCAGTTGGTGGTAGAGCAGTTGACATGGCAGTGGAGCAGGTGGGAGGAGCAGCAGGCTGGTCAGAGGCGGCAGCACTAGGGGCGGCAGCCACTTGGATTAGGGGGCTAGGGTTAGGTTTTCTTTTTCTAAAAATTTTGTGGTGTTGGCTTATGGTTTGTTTGGGCTTGTAAATTGGTTTTATTTAGTGGATATGTGGGTTTTAAGTTGGTTTATGGGCCTGGGCAAAATTTGGGCTGTACAGGTACAAATGCCCACTTGTATTGATACAATGGGGGCAAACAGGGGTTCCTCTTCTATTTTGAGTTATTTTGACCTCAGAGACCCATATTTGGTCTTAATCACTCTTGAACACTTAGAACTTATTTCAAAATGTTTCTAACTTGTTCTAAATGACTTGAAAATGATTTTAATTGATGTTAATGTCTTTTCATGAATTGATTAATGCTTGATGTTTGTATTGAATTTAAAGTAGAAGTTAGTTCGAGTTGCTTCGAGAACAAATATGGTCTCACATTTAGACCCGATAATCAGGTCGGGTGTGGAGTGTCACACTATAGGTTAGTAATTGACTTTTTCATATCGCAAAATGTAATGGATATCATGAGATAAAATAGGATCATATTGAGAGAACGAATTTTATTCCAAAGAGATTAAGAATATCCCATGAGTGTAACACACTTATTTGAATGAACATTTAATTAGTATCTTTCGCAATGATATATAATAAGAGAGAGTTCAGTCACAGTATACAACGAAATGACCCTATGATTAAATAATATTTTAATTAATAGGCGAAGAGTCGAAACTTAATTACAAATTATTTGAACTCTAATTATATATATCCAATCGGTCCTTCCGCTAACTCGATATAACCAAAAACAAATTATATGTAGAATCAATAATTGTGGAATGAATGAAAATAATAAGAAAAATAGATCGCATATAATATTATTCGTAGTAAATGTATTTTTTTTGCTAAGTACAAAAAATGACCAAAAATTAATTTAATTTTTCAAGCTCGTGTTTGGGCTTCAGCTAGTCTATTCTATCCAAACGAAACCACACATAAACACCTCTCAAAATACGCATAATACTTTAAAAAAACACAATTATAAATTTTAAAAAAAACACAGTAATTATTTTATTATTTAATTAAAATTTTCACTATGTTTAAAATAAAAAACTATATTTTATATTGGTAATATTCATAATAAGTATTTTTAAAATCGAATCCAACCGTCACGGAGTTAAACGGAAAACACATACATTCTCTTTCCTATTTCCCTTCTTCTTCTCTGGCAGTTCTTCCCTTCCAAACACCACGTCACGTACTCTCCTTTTTTTTCTTTAGCCTATGTTTTATTCACTACATGCAATGAAATAAAGAATTACATTTCATTTCCTCTCTCCTCTCCTCTCTCCTTTCTCTCTATGACGTCGCCATATACATAATAATAAATAAAACAAACGAACATATACAAAGCTTTTGTCTTCCTCTATGATGTAGCTGCCATAAGGAAAAGGAGAAAAGCAAAGAAAACAGAGGAACTGATTTTATTTCATTTTTCTATATTTTTTGTGTTTTTTTTTCTCAAATGCACGCCAAAAATAGGGTTCCTAATAGCGGCCAAAGCACCCCATCACCACCGGCATCACCACTACGGTCACCGAGGTACCGCCCCGGGAGGAAGTCGGGTAGGTGCAGCCCGTTCCAACCGGGGCGGACCATTGCCCATCGCTTCTCTTGCTTACTTCTCTCTGTTCTTCTTCGTCGACAACGGATTTTCCTCTTTGCTCCTCTCATTTATATCTCCGGGATGCTTCTTTATATGGGCACCGCTTCCGTTGATGTCATTCCTGTTGTTAAACACCGACCCTCACCCGGCTCCGTTTACCGGAGTCCCCAGGTTTACGAGAAACTTAAAATTTATATGAATGCCGATAATTCCTTTGCTGACGCGGTGAGTCACTGGTATCTGATTTGCTCCTTTTAATCTATTTGGTGAATTTTTGGATTTTGCGCTTTTTCTGTTCTGGGTTGGTTTTGTTTGTTGCTCGTTTCAAAATTTGCGTTTTTTTTTGTTGTCTGATCTATTTTTCCTTCTGGGTTTGATCTTGATTGAGTTTTGGGAACTAGGACAATGTAGTTATTTTTTATTTTTTCCGTTGGTTTTTTGTTGTGTTATTTTCTATCATTCTAAAAATTATTAAAAGTTTAGGAGGTTGGATATATATTTTTTAATGCTAAATTCAACAAAACAGAATGCTTTAATCAAAGAAACAATTTTTATCATTGTTCTTTCTCTTTTTTATTTTTCACCATTGTTTTCTCAGGCAGTAGACCCTTGTGTCTTGTTGTGCATGCTCATTTCCAGCAGTAACAATCTTTTGGATCTAATATGGGTCTGAAAAACATTGAAACAGTTGCCATGATATCATCTTATAATTCGATTAGATGATCAGATGCCTTGTATTGTATCCGAAATTTCACTTTTTGTTTTCCAGCTTCTCTCATTGGTGTTCTTAAGAGCAATATGAATTGTAATACAATGTACTCTAATCATATCATGTGAAAGTTTTTATCCATTCAACGTGTATTGTTATTATTTTCCTGAAATATCTGCATGTTTAGACTTGCTGCATTTTAAATTGATTTTGGAGATTTACATCAGATGCTGATTTGTGAATATATCTGCCTATTTATTGAATTTGTTGTAGATTTCGACTGTATGGAAAAATTCCTATAAAGGGGGGCAGTGGAGACCTTGTGTAAACAAGTCTTATGAAGGTATGAATCCATATTCCCTTTATTCTATTGTAAGTAGTTCATGAAAGTTTTCTGTTGCTTTGTTGACATCAATTAGGTTCTTTTAGTTTTCTGACAAGTAATATAAATAATGCCTCTATTTCTGAATCTCATTGTTTCTATTATTTTGGTGAAGGTAATTCTCTCTTCTTTTATTCTCTTGTATCTACTCAATTTCTTGTTGATAGTAACTTTTGCAAGCATCAATATTTGACTAACAAAAACGGGAGGAGTAGTCATTCCTAAGAAAATGGTTTTGGCACATAAGACAATATTATTACATGCCACAAAGGTATCAGAATCTGAGACTTGATTCATTTAGAGTTATATCTGATGGAAGCTAAAATACTTCGTCCAGCTTCCTGCCCCATCCCAATTACAGATTATAATATTCCAAGCTATCCATGATTCTAGATTAGATGTAGACATCATTCGTTTGAAAAGGTCAGACCACTATGTATATTTATTGGCTAGGTTTTAAGGCTGGTAATTCAATGGTCTGGTAGTGCTCAGTGTTGCCAGTTAAGTTCCTTTGTTAATAACTATTTAAATAGTATGTCTTTTATCGTTGCACCTGTGATTTGACAAAGTTTTGTGATAATATTTTGATTACGCCAAGGAGAAAATTATAGCATTAGAAGATGACTTTCTTTCTGTTAAAGGCGTGTGAATGCCATGTTTCATACCAACAACTTATATCATGTTTGGTTGATGTGATTTCTTTTGCCTAAACTGTCGAGTTTGAGTAATGGAGTGTGAGATTGCTATTTCAAGGAAAAGAAAGAGACAAGGGAGAGGAAATATGGAAGTCAATTATGTGAAGAGTAACTCCTTAAAATTTTTGCAAGAAAACTAGTATGTATGAGGACCTCAGGAACTTCATTAACCTGCTAGTGTAAATGTCTTACATTTAAGAGTTTTATATTCCATTTCTGGTGCTTTGCACATTTGAAGTGCTTGTGTTCTTAATGCACATGCACTCATTAATGCTTCATGTTTATATTCACGAGTATGGTTATGGTTGTTGACTATCTTCATTAATTTAAAATTTGGCTGTTTCTTTTAACTACTACAGGTTTACCTGAATCAAATGGTTACATATATGTTGAGGCAAATGGAGGCTTAAATCAACAGAGGACGTCGGTTGGTTCTATTCCTCTTTATTCTGTATTAAATATTTGTGCTTTACCTCTCTTTATAAAGCTTGTCTGTTTTATGGTTTTGTTAATTTATTTTTTATGTATGTGGTTTTTGACATTTTGTAGATTTGCAATGCAGTTGCTGTGGCAGGCTATCTTAATGCAACCCTTCTAATCCCTAATTTCCATTTTCATAGCATATGGCGAGATCCCAGGTCTGTTATCATTTATTTTCAGTTGCCATGTTGCTTATGTGCCATCAAGGAAAAATGATAGTCTCAGGTCAGAGTGCCATTATCGTCTTTTCATTTCAAGACTTGCTCTTTATAGGCTTTCTTTATTGTAAAATTAGAATGAAAGAAGATTTTTCAGAAAGGTCTTAAAGTGAAGAAATTTGAAATAACATATTTTATAATTTAAACAATTTTCTTAGATGCCAAAGAATTGTTAAAATGCTATTCAAAATTTCCATGAACCAAACATAGTTTCAAATTTTCAGTTCAAGACTTGCTCTTTACGGGCTTTGTTTATTGTAAAATTAGAATGAAAGAAGATTTTTCAGGAAGGTCTTAAAGTGAAAAGAGATTTGAAATAAAATATTTTATAATCTAAACAATTTTCTTAGATGCTAAAGAATTGTTAAAATGCTATTCTTCAAATTTTCCATGAACCAAATATAGTTTCAATTTTTCTGGGTTCATCTACCTCATTTGTTAGTTTTACACATCATTTCTTTCTCTATGTGTTAAACTTGATACTTATAAACATTTTCTGGTCTCATATTTTGCCAATCATTTTGCTATCGCATTGATTGAATCCCGTATGTGGTTTTGCTTTTCCAGCAAATTCAAAGACATCTATGATGAAGAGTATTTCATCAGTACCTTAAAGAACGATGTACGAGTTGTTGATAAGATTCCTGAGTACATAATGGAACGATTTGACCATAATTTGACCAATGTTTACAACTTCAGAATTAAAGCATGGTCATCCATTAGGTATTACAGGGATGTGGTCCTGCCCAAGCTGCTTGAAGAAAAGTGAGTTTCAGCACTGATTGTTGCATAACTATATATTTTAAAGTTTAGCTTGTTTACTTGAGTGCCAAATGGTAATTATAAAAATTATTGCTCATAGCAAGATGATATGAGCAAAAATACTTATTTTTTGCTATGTGTATAGCTTATATGGACACATTTTCTTCACTGTTACCTTCTTCTAGTTGTATTTATTTGTGGATAAATTACACTATTTAATGTCAGTCTTAATTTTTGCTACTTTATTCTGATTGAATGACCCAGGGTTATAAGGATTTCTCCTTTTGCAAACCGCTTATCATTTGATGCTCCTCCTGCTGTCCAAAGACTTAGATGCTTGGCAAATTATGAAGCTTTACGATTTTCAAGTCCAATACTAAGCCTTGGAGAAACTTTGGTTGCAAGAATGAAAGAGCGCAGTGCAAACAGTGGTGGCAAGTATCTTTCTGTTCATCTTCGGTTTGAGGAGGTTAGTATTATTTTAATAGAAAATGTATTACGAAGGTTGATGATTTTTCTTAACATAAAGAGGATTACTGTTATGACTTTTATTAGCAGTAATTATCGACTCCATTTTTGGAAGAAGTGTATACTATATTTTTCTTATGCAGGATATGGTAGCTTTCTCTTGTTGTGTATTTGATGGTGGGGAACTAGAAAAGGAAGACATGAAAAAAGCGAGGGAAAGAGGCTGGAAAGGAAAATTTACAAAACCTGGTCGAGTTATACGCCCTGGAGCAATCAGGATTAATGGAAAATGCCCATTGACTCCTTTAGAGGTATTGTCAGTTGCTTTTTTTTGTTTAAATAAAGGTTCAATTTATTGTTGTCATTAGAAAAAAAAAAGGGTTGGGGGGAGAGGGGGCAGGCATGCGACTTGGTAGATTAGGGTTGGTAAAGAACAGCTTTAGGAATGAGGTTATTGTTAGTTTATTATTTACTGTTGTGTTTGCTGAAGATGGACTGTCAGAGGCTCTTAAATTGCTCTAATACTTGATAAAATTTCTCTGTTTTTGGTGTTAATATGTGGCATCAAAATGAAAACTAGAACATTTCAAACTCCTTTGCAATCAAGCTTATAGGATGTGTATGAAAACTAGAAAATTTCAAACTCCTTTGCTATCAAGTTTATAGGACGTGTACCTCGAAAAGAAATCATTCATTATGCCATGATTGAATTTGCTTAATAGTTTATGTAAAGATTGTTGAAATATGTATATATTTTAAATTTATTTAGGTAGATAAATCTTATTTAGGTAGATAAATTTTATTCATATTTTTATTTTATCTTTTAGTAGTTTATTAGAATAAGGGAACTATTTTCCCTTATGTTTTAGTATTTTATTAGAATAAGGGAACTGTTTTTCCAATTAGGATTAGGACTCTTTTCTCTATTTAAATTCAGTTCTTTTGTTAATAATAATAGAATAGTTTTATTAAAAGCTCTCTTGGAAACTTTCATGGTATCAGAGTTAGGTTAAATTTCTAGTTACATCATGGTTAAACCTTGGTGCGATCACTACAAAAAATATTGGCACACTCGAGAAACGTGATGGAAGCTCCATTGGAAACTGACAAATGGAAGGAAAAAGAGTGACAATGGTCGTGGTTCACAATCAGGGGATAGCAGAGCTTTCCAAACAACTAATAGAAATTATGAGGGCCAAAGTTCTCTGGAAGGGTCTCCATTCACTAAGGAACAATTAGAGCATCTACACAAGTTTTTTCAATCACCACAGTTTCGAATGAATTCTTCTATTCCTAACTTATCCAATAATCCTTCTTCTTTTGCCCAATCAGGTACTAATTTTTCTGTTTTTTTCAATGTCAAGCTTTGTAAAACAAACACGTGGATCGTTGATTTCGGAGCTAGTGATCACATGACTAGTAGTCATTTTCTTTTTTCAACTTACACACCTTGCGCAGGAAACAAAAAGATCAAAGTAGTAGATGGGTCTTTCTCGGCAATAGCCGGGAAAGGCTCTGTTAAAATTGTCTTTCTTGGTTTTACATGATGTTTTACATGTGCCAAATCTAGCTTGTAATCTTATATCGGTCAGTAAATTATCCCAGTCCTCAAATTGTCATGTTATATTTGATTCCTTTATGTGTAAGTTTCAAGACATAGTCTCGGGGAGGATAATTGACAATGCTAGAGAATTTGATGGAATTTACTTTCTTGAAAACGACCATCTAAGTTAACTAACAGCTATTTTATGTTTAAATTCTGTTTCTGATTTTGATAAGGTTATGATTTGGCATTATAGGCTTGGACATCCTAATTTTTATTATTTAAGATATTTGTTACTTAATCTATTTAAAAATAAAAGTACTTCATATCATTGTGAATTTTGTGAATTGGTTAAACATCATAGGTCATTCTTTTCACCTAAAGAATATAAAGCCTCCAAACCTTTTTCATTAATTTATGGTGATGTTTGGGGATCTTTAAGAGTCTTGACTTTTTTAGGAAAATGTTGGTTTGTCACATTTACTAATAATCATACTCGAATTTGTTGGGTCTTTTTATTAAAAGATAAGTTTGAAGTTAAAAATGTCTTTTTATTCTATGATGAAAACACAATTTGGTGTGAAAATAGAAGTATTTCGGACTGACAATGGTGAGGAATTTTTTAGCGACCAATTAGGTGTTTTATTAACCAAACATGGAATAGTCCACCAAAGTTCTTGTGCAAATACACCACAACAAAATGAGATTGAAGAAAGAAAAAATCGATATCTTTTGGAAGTAACTAGAGCCTTGATGTTCACTAGTCAGGTACCACGTTATCTTTAGGGCGAGGCCTTATTAATAGCTACATATCTTATTAATAGAATGCCCTGTAAAACTCTAAATTATATAACTCATTTTTGTCTCTTTAAAGATAACTTTCCTAACTCTAAATTAATCACAGATTTATCCTTCCGAATTTTTGGGTGTAGTGTTTTTGTTCATCTTCACAACCAAGGTAAACTAGATCTTAGAGCAAAAAAATGTGTCTTTGTTGGCTATACTTCTAATAAAAAGGGTTGCAAATGTTATGATCCAATTGATAGGAAGATTATTGTTACCATGGATGTCACATTTTTTGAAACACAATCTTATTTTGATTCTAATCTTCAGGGAGGGAATTATACTAAGGAAAATTCTATAATTGATCAAGAAAAGACTAGGAATATACAACATAGGGATTCTAATAACGAGGAAGGTGAATTTATGATTAACACAGAAATTAATGATGTTAATGTTAATGAAAAGTAGTATGAAGGTGTAGAGTCTGATCATGAGAATAAAGAACAAACAAAAGAGTTAATTGTTTACTCAAGAAGAAATCGAAATTTAAAAGTTTAGGTAAAGCTCATAATCCAGCCAATGAATTTTCTGATTTAGATATTTCAATTGCCAAAAGAAAATGTGTTAGAAATATTGTCAAATATCTCGTCTAACTTTGTATTCTATAAAGCCTTCTCTTCGACATTCTCAACTTTTGTTTTGTGTCTCGATATTATAAAAATACCCAAAAAGGTGAAAGATACTTTACAAGTTCTTGAATGGAAGGAGGCTATTTTAGAGGAGATGCGCGCTCTTGAAAAAATAGGTACATGGGAAGCAATGGAATTACCTGTAGGGAAAAAAACAGTGGGCTGTAAATGGGTGTTCACAACCAAATTCAAACCAGATGGATTTTTAGATAGATACAAAGCCCGGTTGGTGGCTAAAGGGTGCACTCAAACATACAGGATAGATTATCTTGAAATATTTGCTCTAGTAGCCAAATTAAATTTCGTTAAGAGTTCTTTTATCAATTTCTGTTAATCTTGATTGGTCTTTACAGCAGCTAGATGTGAAGAATGTTTTCCTAAATAGGAAACTTGAAGAAGAAGTTTACATGGATCCTCCTCTAGGTTTTGAAGAAAAAATTGGAACTCGAGTATGTAAACTCAAGAAATCTTTGTATGGTCTAAAGCAGTTTCCTTGAGTTTGGTTTGAACGGTTCACTCAAGTTGTTAAAAAATAAGGTTACTCACAAGGGTAAGTTGATCACACAATGTTCTATCGACATTCACAAAAAGGTAGAATAGCAGTTATTATAGTTTATGTCGATGATATCATTCTTACAGGAGATGATGTGGATGAAATAAGGCGTCTCAAGGAGCATCTAGCTTTGGAGTTTGAGATCAAAGATTTGGATCCTTTGAAATACTTTCTTGGAATGAAAGTTGATCAAAGTAGGGTTTTGTGGTCTCTCAGAAAAAATATGTGATTGATCTTTTAAAAGAGACTGGGATGAGTGGTTGTCGACCAACTGACACACCAATTGATTCAAATGTAAAATTCGAAAATAAAGAAGGTCGATTAGTTGATAAAGGGCAATACCAAAAATTAGTTGGTAAGTTAATTTACTTATCACATACAAGGTCAGACATAACTTTTGCAGTGAGCTTAGTGTGTCAATTTATGCACTCTTCAATGAGGAACATGAAGAAGCAGTGTTTCGAATTCTAAGATACTTGAAGAGTTCACCTAGAAAGGGCTTATTCTTCAAGAAATCTGAGTAAAGAGGAATTGAAGTTTATACAGATACAGATTGGGCAGACTTAATAAAAAATAGAAGATCTACATCAAGATACTGTACATTTGTTTGGGGAAACCTTGTGACTTGACGAAGCAAAAAACAAAGTGTTGTAGCAAGAAGCAGTGCAAAGGCTGAGTTTAGATCAATGGCTCAAGGAATTTGTGAAATGATGTGGTTAAAAAGAATTATGGAAGAGCTGAGGAAACCAAAAACTTCACCAATGAAGTTGTATTGTGATAGCAAAGCTGCTATTAGTATTGCTCACAACCCAGTCTAACATGACAGAACTAAACATGTTGAGATTGATAGACACTTTATCAAGGAGAAGATTGAAGAAGGCCAAGTGTGCATGCCGTTTGTTTCTTCAAAACAACAGATTGTTGACATACTCACCAAAAGATTCTCTAAGACAAGCTTTGATTTTCTTGTAAGCAAGTTGGGCATGATTGATATATATGCACCAACTTGAGGGAGGGTGTTGAAATATGTATATATTTTAAATTTATTTAGGTAGATAAATCTTATTTAGCTAGATAAATTTTATTCATATTTTAGGAATATTTTTATTTTATCTTTTAGTAGTTTATTAGAATAAGGGAACTATTTTCCCTTATGTTTTAGTACTTTATTAAAATAAGGGAACTATTTTTCTAATTAGGATTAAGACTATTTTCTCTGTTTAAGTTCAGTTCTTTAGTTAATAATAATAGAATAGTTTTATTAAAAGCTCTCTTGGAAACTTTCAAAGATCATGGCAGTGGATGAATTTGCTTTGTTATGTCAAATTCTGAATTTAGTCCCTGTACTCCCCTTAAATTAGGATTTAGTCCCTGTTCTATTATTATCTCTAAAATAAGGGTCAAAAGAGTAAGAATTGTGCAAATAATAGAATAAGGACTGAATCAACCTTTTTGTGTAGTACTTGGACTAATCTCAAATGTTATTGCTTCTTTGTGAATTCTGGTTCTGCTGGAAATAATGGTGTGCCTAGTCTAATTACCTTGGCTATGTGATAGCTGTGTTTTATATGTTAATTTAAGTGTCCCCAAGATCGTTCATATGCATGTAACTACAAGGATATCGACAGTTGCATCTGTGATAATTTATTTAATATTTTGTTGCACTTAATAGGTTGGATTGATGCTTAGAGGAATGGGATTTGATAATAATACATATATCTTTTTGGCTTCTGGAAAGATATACAATTCTGAGAAAACAATGGCTCCTTTACTGGAAATGTTTCCCAACTTGCAAACAAAAGAGATGCTGGCATCTGAGGAAGAACTTGTTCCATATAAGGTCAGGAAGCATATTAATATTTGAGCACTTCTTTAAGTCCTTCAGTAATGCTTTTGTGATTGGACTTTCTATAATCTCTGACTTGGATTATTGCTTTCAGAGATTTTCGTCCAGGATGGCTGCCATAGACTATACTGTTTGCCTTCATAGCGAGGTATTTGTGACTACTCAAGGTGGGAATTTTCCTCATTTTCTGATGGGCCACAGGAGGTACCTGTACGGCGGACATTCCAAGACAATTCGACCAGACAAGCGAAGGTTGGCACTGCTATTTGATAACCCTAATATTGGGTATGTATTTAACTTTTCTACCGTTTTCCCCCTTGAAGCATGGACCAAAATGGTTTATTTATAATACATGCATACACAGATATATATATATATATATATGAAAATAAAAATAGTCCAACATTTCCATTAGGGTTCGGGCCGAAAGCAGATTGTTTCTCTGTCTGTTTTGTGACCATAATAGGGTAGCAAATGATACTGTTGGCAATACTATTGGGGATATATTTGCAAGTTTCAGAAGACGTACAGTTGTATTATACACTCTACTTGAGAGTTAATATTAATTAGCTTTCTTCTTTTGCAAAGTAAATACTTGATGGGAAGGTTTACATTTGATAAATTTTGGAAATGTCCCTAAGGTAATCCAGGGAGGGCTGAGATGTTCTATAGTGAAACATGCATTCTATTTGTGATAACTGGAAATAAGACCTGTGGGATTCAAATGTACCTTCTTTTTTATTCCAGGTGGAGAACTTTCAAGCGACAAATGCTGAATATGCGGTCTCATAGTGACACAAAGGGGTTTGAGCTCAAAAGGCCCAATGATTCGATATATACCTTCCCATGCCCTGATTGCATGTGTCGTATAAACAAATCAGAAGCAGCAAGATCATCATCGGCTACGTGATCTTGGAGGATTTTGATGGGTGAATGTATTTTGTTCCTGTGAACATAGCTAGCACATATTGGCGCTGATCCCCCCCCCCCCTTTTTCTTTTGTCTAATTTTTTCATTCTTTTAATCCTCTTTTATGTGGAAAGAGGGCACACAATTCAAATTTGGGAGCTTTGAGGACATTTTTCAGAGGTCATACTGAAACTCTCAGCTACATCTTTTTTGTTATGATGTTCAGAGAACAAAAATTGACGATTTCGCTAACGGAGGATGTCCCCGGCATTATTGTTTTGTGATTTAGCTGTAGCAGCAACTGCTGCATCTAACATGTTAACACACGGTATTCTTTCACACCCTGGTTTTATGATTCTTTGCAAATTAGTTGCAGTTTGATTTGGAAGAAATTTTGGTTTAGGTTGTGAGAAATCAGGGTATCATTATTGATATTTCATATTGAATTTTGTGAGAAACCAGTTTTATGATTCAGTTTTGGTGTAAATAACTCTTTGTCCCAGTTTCGAGAATTTGTTTGTTGTTAAATCTGCTGGATTTATAATCCTTGATCTTATTTTTTTTGGTTACCAGTGCAACAGAGTTAAAACTTCAAACGGCAAGCAGAAAAACAGACAGGGTACAATCTTTTCGGTGATTTGCTTATAGATTATCAAAACAAACGTTCCATATCTATTAGCTACGGTTGCAGAAGACGGGACTCCTATTAAGGCAAAGCCTGCTATTATCTGGGGATCCTGATAATTATATTCTGGTTTTGTCAAACAATTTTCAATCCATGCATCTGTTTTACATAAATTTTACAAGTTACACTAGTTACAGACATTATCTCATCAACTTTATTACATTGATGGATAATTTTAACAATATAATCACAATGTCTACATAAACTTCCAAATAAATCTGATATTTATAAATATGATATTTATAGTATGTGACTAGAATGTTTGAGAGTTGGTTCCTTCTTCATCGTCTTGGGGATTATTTATAGGGGAGGTCCCATATTAGGCGGTGTTAACGTGGCAG
Organism: Gossypium longicalyx; assembly: GCA_025698465.1. NCBI lineage: Eukaryota > Viridiplantae > Streptophyta > Magnoliopsida > Malvales > Malvaceae > Gossypium > Gossypium longicalyx. Next base: position 55,198,510 of record CM046995.1, read on the forward strand.
ATTTGCTATTAGGCCATCATTATGGGACATGTAGGAAGGATGTTTGTGATGGGATGTGTTGTAATTCCCTCTAAATCGTAGTACGGAGTAGTTGAGCCTATGTGATATTTGGTAGCCTAAAAATATATGTTCTTAACGGGGGAGCAAATGGTGGTACCCTCCAAAGAAGTGAGTGGCTAACTTTTTTGAGCAGCTACATTCTATCTGGTTGGATAGTTAAATTGGGAGGCGAAGCTTCTGATGACCACCTAATCTGTAACAAGTGGATTGTGCTTCTAAGATGGTCTATTGTACTACAATGTGTCTCAAGTTGTAGAGGTATAACAATATTTCCCTTCCCTTAAGCCAAGAAGGTCATAAGTGACCTTTTTTAAGACAACTGTTTTTGCACTTTCTGCGAGGCTTGCGGCGGAAAGTGGAGAGCTATTGTGAATGTTTTTAAAATTTAGCCTTAAATGCCCCCTAGGAATTGTTTCTAGGAAATTGAGACTATGATGACTAGTAATCTACACTGACATGCGTTGAGTTGCCATTTGTTGTAGAATTGGTAGTGAAATAATGTATTTTGAGAAAGCCCATAAATATTCTTTAATTGTTTTTCTTTTGAGATTATTTTGCTTCTGTGATTTTTGGAATCCCTCTACCAACTTGAGACACGTAGAAACACGATAGGCCATCTGAGAAGCTAGCCACTTGCTTTTCAGGAGGGCACCACCATTCGCTTCTCCAGACATCCAATCTCCTATTAAGAACGTAATTTTTTAGGCTACCAAACCCCATGTGGGCTTATCTATTCCTTACAACAATTCAAAGGGAATGAGAACAAATCAACATTTGGTGCAGTGAGCATAAGCAACATGACTTCTCAATCTCGAGCAGATGTCCCCACTGTCCCAATTAATTTCACCAACCCAACTAGTTCTTCTACTTTAACCAACTCCACTATCTCAGTATAAAATATTTATCGTTAGCTAAGTTCCCTTATAATAGTAGTTATCAGTCTAGTATAAAAATGGCACTGTTTAAAGCTTTATACAGAAGAAAATGTAAAACGCCGTTATATTGGTCCGAGCTGAGCAAATCGAAAATGGAAAGGATTGATTTGATTCGAGAAACTGAAGATAAGATTCGAATTATTCGAGATTATTTGAAAGTTGCATCTGATCTTCAGAAGTCGTACGTTGATTTAAAAAGAAAAGATATAGAATTTGTTGTTGGCGACCGGGTATTTTTAAAAGTTTCTCCATGGAAAAAAGTGCTACGACTTGACAAGAAAGGAAAGTTGACTCCGAGATTTATCGGGCCGTATGAGATTACTGAAAGAGTCGGCCCTATAGCTTATAGACTAGAATTGCCTCCTGAACTAGAGAAAATTCATATTGTGTTTTACATTTCAATGCTAAGACGATATAGATTTGATCTTTCACACATGATTCCTCGTGGTGAAATCAAACTACAGCAAGATTTATCATATCTTGAAGAACTAGTGAAAATTTTGGCTCGGGAAGTCAAAGAACTTCGGAATAAACGAGTCCATTGTTGAAAGTCTTGTGACATTGGTATAGTATTGAGGAGGTTACCTGGGAAACCGATGAATCAATGAAATTATAATATCCGAATTTGTAACAACCCATTTTTAGTAAAATCGAAACAGTGGTTTCAGGACCACAAATCCGATGTGAGAATATTTATTTTATTATTATTTTAATGTCTACAACATGTTAGTAGTATCTTATAAAAATTTCGTTAAAAAATTTTATCGTTTGCATGCTTAATTCGATAAAAAAAGACTAATTTGCAAAAGGTGCAAAACTTGAATTCTATAAGCTAAAGGGACCTAGTGGCCATGCTATTAAATGGTTGAATGTTTTACGTAGTAATTAAACCATTTTAATCATGAGTGGACAAAGATGGACATTAAATGGATGAATTTTCAAGTATTAAACAAAGGTTAAAAATGTAATTTAGTAAATAATTTAAGTAAAACAAAGAATAACAAAATCAATCATCACTTTTGTCCATTTCTTTCACTGAAATTTAACTAAGAAAACTCCATGAATGAAGGTTGAAGGTCTGGCCAACATTCCTTGTGCATGTAAGTGTACATGACATAACCTGAAAGTTTTGTCAATCCAAAAGATACTGGTAAGATATGCAAGCTACAAAGGTCCATTTATGGATTGAAGCAAGCTTCTTGAATTTGGAATCTTCGTTAAAGTGGTGCAATCAAAGATTTTGGTTTTATCAAAAATGAAGATGAGGCTTGTGTTTATAAGAAAATTAGTGGGGCACTATTATATTGTTGGTACTGTATGTAGATGACATAGTTATCATAGGAAATGACATACCTATCCTACAAACTATTGAGACTTGGTTAAGAAGTTACTTTTCTATGGAAGACTTAGGCGAGGCTTGACCACCTCCAGACGTACTAACATCTAGAGTAAGAATCCTGCACAAAATATATCAAATAGGCAGTGTCCACAAGTATACGGGTTAGGTTGTAATATAGTAACAACGAAGTAGGTGAGTACTTCGAGGATCGTACCTAAGGGAGGTGATCACTAAATTAACCCTAACCTAAGCAAAAATAGAGCTAATTAGTACTTTAAATAAATTATATTATGAATAAACATAAAGAAAGATTTTTTGTATTTTTTTTAAATAAAGAAGAAAATAATATAAAGAAAAAGACTTTGGGAAATTTAATATAGAAACTGAAGCAGATCTGAGCATGGGTGATTAGCTCACTTCGGTGATCATAACTAACTATCACTATGAGTTCCCTGTTCAACTAACTAGTCGTTACCCTAGCAGGATCTCTCGATCTTCCCCTAGACTAACGAGTCAGCAAGAACTACTTATCTCTTGATCTCATAGTACAAACCAATTCAGGGCTAAGGTTTTCACTGATAGGTCAAACCAATTTTTGGTTAATTCCCACTGAGATGACTTCCAAGGGTCGTCAAGACTAGGGTTTAAGTTCTTCCTCTCGCGAACAACTGATCCACTAAAAAAACCTTGCACAATAATCAATTAATCATACCTCTACTCACTAATCCCCCATAAGAGGATTAGTCCCTCATGGATCTTAAACACATAATAAACTTGATGCGAAAGATAAACATTAATAACAAATCAAGAGACAAAGGTTTAAGAGAATCTTGAATTCTATTGATTAAAGCACGAGATCCACAAAGAGTTAATCAAGTTCAACAAATTAGATCCCCCGACAAATGCAAATAGAAAAACTGAAAATAACCTAAGCTTAAGAAAAAGGAAAAATTGAAAATTGAAATTATAAAGAAAATTCAAAAGTATGAAAGTTATTGTAACACCCCTCACCCGTATTCAACGCTGGAATAGGGTTACAGAGTATTACCGCACTTATAAAACAATTAAACATTCATTTCACATACATTTTAAATTTTCATACAATCATCATTCAAACTCAATCACATTGTCCCTAATACAAGCCTACGAGGCCTTAAACATACATTCGGGGTGGTTCGGGACTAAATTGAGAACTCAGGAAATTTTTACGAAACTTAAAAAAATTTCAAACTACAGGTGACACACGCTCGTGTGGCCCGGTCGTGTACCCGTGTTACAGGCCGTGTGGACATTCGAAAGGGGATCACATGGCTGTGTCCTAGAGCATGTCCAACCTCGTGTAACTCTCTGACTTGGGTCACACGGCCACACACACGCCCGTGTGACTAGCCCGTGTACCGTAAAAATGGCCACACACACCTGTGTGCCATGTCATGTGCGAGACCATGCCAAACCTGTAGGGTATACTAACTTATGCCACACGGCCAAGTCACACGCCCGTGTGCTGGGCCGTGTGGAGCATACTGACTTGATTTCTATTTCAACACCAGGGGACACACGGCTGTATAACCTGACCGTGTGTCACACGCGGCTGAGACACATGCCCAAGTCTCTTCCCGTATGGACAAAAATAATTTCCGCCCAATTTTGCATATGCCTACATCAACCCAAATGGCACCAAAACATAGCATATATAGGCATTCAAACCAATTAAATCAAGCCTAATTCATGCTAAGTCTATACCATCATCCACAATACACACAAGTCACAAAATAGGCCATTCCATTTATACCAAATTCACATATGCAAATAAACTAATTAGACACTTTCAAACATGTACCATTATGCTCAACTCACGAACATATAACTTCTCCAGTATCAACCATGTAACAGTCTGATTTTAGGTCTAGTCAGAATAGTGATTTCGGGACCACAAATCTGACGTAGAAAAATTTATTTTTATTATATTTTTATGGTCTACAACTTTATGGAATGATTCTATGAAAATTTTGTTCGAAAATTTTGACGTTTGAGTACTCAATTTAGTAAAAAGGACTGAATTGCAAAACTTGAGTTCTATATGCTGAAAGTGTTTATTTGCTATGAGATTTTAAATTAGAGGTCTTTAGATGGTAATTAGACCATTACTTAAGTTGGCAGACAAAAATGGACATGGAGTAAGAGAAATTTTAGTGTTTTAAGAGAAGGGCATTTTCATCATTTGGTAATTAAAAGAATTAAAAAGAAAAAATCAAGCCAAAATATTTTTCCATCTTCCTCACCATAGTTGAATTTTAGAAGGGGAAGCCATAGCTAGGGTTTGGCCACTTCCAAGCTTGATTGTAAGTTTGTTCTTGACCCGTTTTTTAATGCTTTTTATATTTTTGAAGTCGTTGTAACTCGATCTACCTATTTCTAGCACTAATTTGAGGAATGATTAAGGTCTAAGGTGTGACCCATGTTATACATGTGTGTATTTTGATGACTAATGGTAGAAAATGCATGTTTGTTGTTAGAAAAATAACTTTTGCTAAGTGATTTTCGGTGAAAATATCAAAAAAAGACTTATTTGTAAATGTTATAAAATAAATAGTAAAAGTGTGATTAAGTGGAAAATGTGGGCTGATATGAGTATGAAAATGGTTCGGCTAGACTTGGGTTTTGAAGAAATTGAATACCTTTCAATTTACAAGCCTAGGGACTAAAGTGTAAAAAGTTGAAAAGCTAGAGGCAAAAATGTAATTTCTCCATAACATGATTTTTGGACTGAATTGAACAATGTGAATATTAAATGAGTTAAATTTGTCATTATAGATCAAGAAAAATGAGGTTCAGACCTAGATCAAAGGAAAAAATAAAGTGTTTGACGATTAGGTCAAATTCTACTATTTTTGTACTGAGGTAAGTTCGTATGTAAATAATGCATTGTTATATTTATGTTTTAAATGCTTTAATATTGTACGAATTGTGTGATTGACTCGTTGGACGTATTCGACAAAGTCTTGACAAGTGAGAATTCCTGGTTGAGTTAGGAATAGAATAGGATATGAGTGACATGTCACTAGGAATAAATGTGTATATGTGTTTATGTGATCCGGGTGCTGGTCTCGTACGTCCTACCAGTGGCTGCGTAGTCCGGCATGAGTTGCAGATACCTGACGCTTGTGTGAGCAGCACTGTGTAGTTACGCCCTGACTGACAGCTTGTGTGAGCAGGCCCGTGAGTAGCTCAAAAACGAGCCTATATTTATTATGAGATATGAGGTAGCTTTTGCTACATATATGACACTTATGTGCAAGATTTTTGAGTATCTATTAATATTCCAAGTGTTCAATGGGAATGTCAAAGTTGAGAAAGACTATGGTCATGTTGCGAGTTGGTACATGTATGTATGTAAATCTCATACATAATGAGCTTGATGTATGATAAACCATTGGTAAGGTTGTGATTAAGTAAGTTATGACTATAAGATTTTAATAACATTCATGCTAATTTTCATTATGTTAATTGTATGTTAAATGTGTAGTTATGATGCTTATTATTTGCATAGGAACTTACTAAGCTTTATAGCTTACTTCCCTTCCTTTCCTTTGTCTTATAGTGTCACCAAGCTAGCTCGGGGAACAGAGATCTTCGGAGATCCACTCACACTATCAACAATTATTTTGGTATCAATGAATTCAATGTTTTGAGTTATGGCATGTATAGGAGACTTGGTCATTTTTTTATGTATCATAATTGATTTGGCCTAATGTGTTGGCTTATATTGGTTGAAAGTTCATTTTGTATATGGCCATTTGAAATTGGCTACTATTGGTATAAGTAATTTATATGAGGATGCCTTTCATGGATGTAGGAATTTACATGATTTGAGTTGATGAGTATGTGATGATTGTGTATGATAGATGGTAGCATGTGAATGATGTGTTGATGTCTTGGTTGGGGCTGATTTGGTTGTATGTATATGCTTGGATTGTAATAGCTCGATTTTGGGGCTAGTTGAAACAATGGTTTTGGGACCACAAATTCGACATAGAAAAAGTCATTTTTATTACATTTTTATGGTCTACAGTTTCACAAAATGATTTCGTGAAAATTTTGTTCGAAAATTTTGATGTTTGGACACTCAATTTAGTAAAAAGGACGAAATTGTAAAAAGTGCAAAAGTTGAGTTCTACTTGTTAAAGGTGTCCAATTGCTATGAGATTTTAAATTAGAGGTCCTTATATGATAATTAGACCATTTGTTAAGTTAGTGGACAAAAATGAACATGGTGAGATAAAATTTTAAAGTTTGGCAAAAAGGCCATTTTGGTCATTTGGTAAATAAAAGAATAAAAAGGGAAAATAAAGCCAAAATTTGTCCATCTTCTCCAACCCTTGACAAAAAATTTGGAGACACCATAGCTAGGGTTTTCTTCAACTTTCAAGCTTGATTGTAAGTACATCCTAGCCCTGTTTTTAATGCTCTTTACGTTTTTGAAGTCATATTCACCCGTTCTTTCCATTTCTACCATTGTTTTGAAGTAGGGTTCATGTTTAAAAAATTTACCCATGTGTGAAATGCATGTGCTTTGATGTTTAATGGTATAAAATGAAAGTTTGATGTGTAATAAACGACTTTTACTAAGTGATTTTTCATGAAAATACCTAAAAGAACCTATTTGTAAAAAGTTGTAAAATGTGTAGTAAAAATCTGATTTGATGAATAATGTGGACTGATATGAGCATGTTTATGGTTCGGATAGGCTTGGATAACCAAGAAATTGAATACATTTCATTTTATGAGCCTAAGGACGAATTTGTAAATATGTTAAAGTTTAGGGGCAAAAATGTAATTTTCTATAGTATGATTTTTGGATTGAATTGAGTAGTGTGAATAATAAATAAGCTAAATTTACTATTATAGATCAAGAAAAATGAAGTTTAGACCTTGATCAGGGAAAGAATAAGGTGTTTGACGATTAAATCCATTTGTCCTATTTTTGTACCGAGGTAAGTTCGTATGTAAATAATGTATTATTATTTACGCTTTAATTGTGTTATTATTGTGTGAATTTTGAATTGCTCTTTAAATAAATTCGACAAAGTTTCGACAAGTGAGAAATATCCCAGTTGAACCTTAGGAATAGATAGGATACGAATGTCATGACAATAGGGTTATTTGAATTTACGTGTAAGACCATATCTGGGATATGGCATCGATATGAGATTTCAAGTAAGACCATAGTTGGGCTATTGGGATCGATTTGAGATCCCATGTAAGACCATATCTAGGATATGGCATTGGTATGATACTATGTGTGTGAGATTTCCCGAGTATCCTTTAGTATTCCAAGTGGTTCAACGGGTAACTTAACGACCATGTTATAGTTATGAAAGATTATGGTATGTTGTGGGAGACAATGGTATGTTGCAAGTTGGTACAGGTATGTACACAAAACTCATGCTTAATGAGTTTGATATGTGATGAACCTACGGTAAGATTTGATTGAGTAAGTTACGATGTTAAGGTTTTAATATCATCTATGCCAAGTTTGATTATGAGATTTACAATGATACCTATGTTAATTTACTTCATGTTAAATATATGTTAAAGTGTGTTTCTGATGCCTATTATTTGTATACGAACTTACTAAGCTTTAAAGCTTACTCCCTTTCTTTTCCCTTGCCTTATAGTGTCACCAAGCTAGCTCGGGGTTTGAAGACGATCGGAGATCCATTCACACTATCAAATTATCATTTTGGGTACTTATGGTTTCATTATTTTGAGTTATGGCATGTATAGGGACTTGGTCATTTTGTTATTTGTCATAATCAATTTGGCCAAACGTGTTGGCTTATAATGGTTGATGGTTCATTTTTTAAATGCCATTGAAATTGGCTAATATTGGTTAAGTATATATGAATATGATGATGTCTTTCATGGATGTGGATTTTGCATGGTTTGAGATGATAAGTATGAGATGTTGCATATGATAGAAAATAGCATGTAATTGATGTGTGGATGACCTGGTTGTGGTTGAATTGGTTGTGTGTATATGCTTGGTTTGGTGTTCGTTGTTGTTGTGTAGGTTGATTCAAGTAATGGTGGCAAAATGGCTTGGTAAATAGCCTTATTTTTGTCCACACGAGTAGACACACGGGCGTGTGTCTAGGTCGTGTATGGCACATGGCTTGCCCTATGGGTGTGTGATCCGGTCATGTGTCCCCTGTATCTTGAATTTTTAGCTTTGAATTGGCCACACAGGTAAAGGCAAGGCCGTGTGTCTCAGCCGTGTGAAGGACACGGCTTAAGGACATGGGCGTGTGAAGTCTGCACCAATTTTTATGAAAAATTATGAAAATTAAATCTCCCACACGGCCTAAGCACACGGGCGTGTGACTTGGCCATGTGACTTCAATTTGTTAATGATGTCATAAATAGAGAGTTACACAGGTTAGGGACACGAGCGTGTGTGACCACACGGCCTACCCACATAGGGGTGTCCCAAAGCTACACGGGTGTGTGACCCCTATTTTGATGAAAATTTTTTTAAGTGTTGGAAAGTTTTCTAAGGTTCTCGATTTAGTCTTGAACCACTCCTAATGCATGTTTTGGGCCTCGGAGGCTCATTTAAGGGATGATATGAATGTTTCAAAAAGTTTTGAATTTGAGTGGAAATCATGTGTCAATTTTGAATGTTTGTTTGAGTTTAAGTTCGATAATGCCTCGTACCCTGTTCTGGCGTCGAATACGGGTATGAGATGTTACATTTAGTAGTATCAGAGCTACGGTTTAGTCGATTCTTGAACTAGCGTAGCGTATGTAAGAGTCTAGCTATACATGGCATAAATGAACTGTGATAGTGTGATGACTCCTGACAATTGTAAATCGTGTTTTCATATAGTAATGGATCCCAATCGAGTTGAGGTTGATGAAGTAGAAAGTAATGCGCCGGCTCCCGCTCAAAGGGCAGTGCCGTCTGATACCCCCTACGGTTAGTAAATGAGAAGGAGGCAGGGAAGCCTTTCTCCATATGATGAATGAGTGGTATATAGAATTTGTTCGAACAAATCCGAATGCCCAACCTCTTCCACCCCCACCTATTTTTCGACTGGTTCCCGTAGCCCCACAAGGTATGGATTTCATGAGATAAAATAAGCCTCCGGTTGATAAAATCTGAAAGCATGAGGCCGAAGATTTTTGAGCTAGTGTGGATGATGATCCCGAGAGAGCCGAGTTTTGGCTCGAGAACTCCATCTGGGTATTCGATGAGTTGTCCTTCACACTGGATGAGTGTTCAAAGTGTGCTATCTCACTTCTGAGAGATTCTGGATACCATTGGTGGAATACACTAATATCGATGGTACCGAGAGAGAGGGTTACATGGGACTTCTTTCAAGAGGAGTTCCGAAAGAAGTATATTAGCCAACGATTCATCGATCAGAAACGTGAGAAATTTCTTGAGCTGAAACAGGGTCGTATGACCGTAATAGAGTATGAGTGAGAATTTGTCAAACTGAGTAAATATGCTCAGGAGTGTGTTTCCACAGAGGCCATCATGTGCAAGAGATTTGAGGATGGTTTGAATGAAGACATTCGTGTGTTAGTTGGGATCTTAGAGCTGAAAGAGTTTGTAATATTGGTTGAACAGGCTTGTAAGGCCGAAGAATTGAATAAAAAGAAGAGGAAAGCTCATCATGAAGCTAGAGATTCGAGGAAGAGACTGATAAGTAAGTCACTCCCATCTCAGTCTAAGAAGTCAAAAGAAATGTATTATCGTTCGAATTTTTTAGCGGGATATTCACGAAGAGATCATGAGAAGCAACATTCAGGTTTTAAATCTTAAGCCACCTCAATGGCGAGTATGGGCAATGTAAAGTCTAATAGGCCCGAATGTCAACAATGTGGAAGAAGACATCTCGAAAAATGTAGAATGAATGACCGAGCTTGTTTCAAGTGTGGTTCACAAGAGCATTTTATCAGAGATTGCCCGGAGATGGCAGAGAAAGAGAAATTCCAAGGTGCAAGGCCTAGTAATACTGCTTTAGAGGAAGGCCCCCGAGGAATACTTGAAATGGAGCTAGAAGTAAAGGTGCGACTAAAGATACAGCCATGAGATCTAAAGTGAGAGCACCAGCAAGAGCTTATGCCATTCGTGCTCGTGAGGATGCGTCTTCTCCTGATGTTATTACTGGTACTTTTTCTCTTTATGGTATTGACGTTATTGCATTAATTGACCCTGGATCTACTCATTCGTATGTTTGTATGAATTTGGTAAATAATAAGAAATTGCCTGTTGAGTTTATCGAATTTGTGATTATAGGCAAGCATGTTTTAGTTGAAAAAGTATGTAAGAAATATCCTTTGATGATTAGAGGTTACTGTTTTCTGGCTGACTTGATGTTGTTTCCATTTGATGAGTTTGATGTTATTTTGGGTATGGATTGGCTAACGTTGCATGATGCTATAGTAAATTGTAGACAAAAAGTTATTGAATTGAAATGTGAAAATGGTGAAATTCTTCAGGTTGAATCATATCAGTGAGATAGATTGCCAGTGGTGATTTCTTCAATGTTAGCTTAGAAATGTATAAGAAAAGGATGTAAAGCTTACCTATCTTATATGTTAAACACGAAAGAATTTGAATAGAAAATTGAATCAGTGTCGATAGTTTGTGAATATCCGGATGTGTTCCCGGAAGAGTTGCGTAGGTTACCTCCAGTTAAAGAAGTTGAGTTTGGCATTGAGTTAGTCCCTGGTACTTCACCGATATCTATTGCTTCATATAGAATGGCTCCGATTGAATTGAAAGAATTAAAAGCTCAGTTGCAAGAATTGACAGATAAGGGATTCGCGAGACTGAGTTATTCCCCCTAGGATGCTCCGGTATTGTTTGTAAAGAAGAAAGATGGATCTATGAGACTTTGTATAGATTACCGACAGCTCAATAAGGTAACCATAAAGAACAAGTATCCGTTGTCGAGAATAGATGACTTGTTTGATTAGTTGAAAGGAGTAACAGTGATTTCCAAGATTGATTTGAGATCCGGGTATTACCAGTTGAGAGTTAAAAAGTTAGATGTGCCGAAAACTGCTTTCAGAACAAGGTACGGGCACTATGAATTCCTTGTTATGCCATTTGGATTAACTAATGCCCCTACTATTTTCATGGACTTGATGAACTAAATTTTTCGACCATATTTGGATAAGTTTGTAGTTGTTTTTATTGATGACATACTGATTTATTCTCGTGATGAGACCAAACATGCTGAGTATTTGAGAACTATTTTACAAACTTTGAGAGACAAACAGTTGTATGCTAAGTTCAGTAAAAATGAGTTTTGGCTCAGAGAAGTTGAATTTTCGGGCCATATTGTCTCAGGTGATGGTATTCGAGTTGATCCAAGTAATTTTTTTTGCAATTATTGATTGGAAGCCGTCGAGAAATGTGTCCGAAGTCAAAATTTTTCTGGGCTTAGCCAGTTATTACTGACGATTTGTTAAAGGATTTTCGATGATTGCTACTGCTATGACGAGATTGTTGCAAAAAGATGTCAAGTTTGAATGGTACAAAAAATGTCAGCAAAGTTTTGAGAAGCTGAAGGCATTATTGACTGAGGCACCGATTTTAGTGCAACTTGAACTGGGAAAGGAATTTGTGATTTATAGCGACGCATCACTGAATGGACTAGGATGTGTGTTGATGCAAGAAGGCAAGGTGATAGCTTATGCCTCGAGGCAATTAAAGCCACATGAGAAGAATTACCCGATGCATGATTTGAAATTACCCGCCATTGTGTTTGCTTTGAAGATATGGCGACACCATTTGTACGGTGAGAAATGTCATGTTTTTACCCACGATAAAAGTTTAAAGTATTTGATGACCCAAAAGGACTTGAACTTGTGGCAACGAAGATGGCTCGAGTTGCTGAAAGATTATGTGTTGGTGATTGACTATCACCCGGGTAAAGTGAATGTTGTCATAGACGCCTTGAATAGGAAGACTTTGTTTGCTTTGAGAGCATTAGACACGAGATTGACTTTATCCAATGACGGTTCTATTCTAGCCGAGTTGAGAGCTAGGCTGATGTTTATTCAGCAGATTTGTGAAGCCCAAAAATGTGATAGTAATTTGCAAGCCAAGAGAGCTTATTGTGAATCGGTTACTGATTCAGACTTCCATGTCAGATCCGATGATTGTTTGTTGTTCCGAGATAGGACTTGTGTACCAAAAAATGATAAACTTATTTAGAAAATTCTTTATGAAGCATATAATGGTTGTTTATCTGTACATCCGTGTAGTATGAAAATGTATAATGACTTGAAGAAATTGTATTGGTGGTCATGTATGAAAAGAGATATCTCCGAGTTTGTTTCGAGATGTTTGATATGCCAACAAGTAAAAGCCGAACACCAAGTACCTTCGGGTTTACTTCAGCCAGTGATGGTGCCCGAGTGGAAATGGGATAGGATTACGATAGATTTCGTAACGGGTTTGCCTATGACTCTGAAAAAGAAAGATGCCGTATGGGTTATGGTTGATGGATTGACGAAATTGGCTCACTTTATACTAGTACGTACTGATTATTCACTTGATAAGCTAGCTGAGCTATACATTGTTGAGATTGTGAGATTGCACGGGGTGTCTATCTCTATTATCTCGGATAGGGATCTGAGGTTTACTTCGAGGTTTTGGAAAAAAGTTACAAGAAGCCATGGGTACAAAATTGAATTTTAGTACTGCATTTCATCCATGGACCGACGGTCAATCCGAAAGGGTAATTCAGATACTTGAAGATATGCTTCAATGTTATGTTCTAGAATTTGAGAGTAGTTGGGAAAAATATCTACCATTGGTCGAATTTGCTTGTAACAGCAGCTATCAGTCGAGTATAAAAATGGCACATTATGAGGCATTGTATAGCCGCAAGTGCCGAACACATTTTTGTTGGACTGAACTTATTGAGAAACAGATTCACAGGGTTGACTTGGTTAAAGAAACCGAAGAGAAAGTAAAATTAATTCGAGATTGTTTAAAAGCTGCTTCCGATAGACTGAAATCATACGCGGATTTGAAAAGAAAAGAGATTGAGTTTCTAATTGGGGATAAAGTATTTTTGAAAGTATCTCCATGGAAGAAGATTATTAGAGTTGGCAGTAAAGGTAATTTGAGTCCATGTTTTATTGGGCCATATGAAATTATTGAAAGAATATGGCTAGTGGCATATCGGTTAGCCTTACCAATAGAGTTGGAAAGGATTCATAATGTTTCATGTGTCGATGTTGCGACGATATCGTTCCGATCCTTCACATGTGATTTCTCCAACGGAGATTGAGATTCGACCAGATATGATGTATGGTGAAGAATCGATTAAAATCTTAGCTCGAGAAGTTAAACAATTGAGAAATAAAAGTATAGCTATAGTGAAAGTTTTGGGGCAAAGACACAATGTTGAAGAGGCTACGTGGGAACTAGAGGAGGCCATGAGAAAATAATATCCAAACCTCTTTTCTGGTAAGATTTTCAGGGACGAAAATCCCTAAAGGGGGAGAGTTGTAACAGCTCGATTTTGGGGCTATCTGAACAATGTTTTCGGGACCACAAATGTATACACAACCAAACTAACCAAATTAATCCAACTCTCATGGCTATATACAAAACCATAATTTAGATATTCCATTTGCTTAAAACACTTAAGTTCAAAAGTTTCAAGGTGATAGTAGGATAGTGTGATGAAGTCTCCGACAATTCCCGAATCCGAGCTAGCTTTGAATTCACTATAAAACAGAGAAAAATAAACAATGTAAGCTATAAAGCTTAGCAAGTTCGTATAACATTTAAATCAACTCATCATATATGCTCAAATTAAGCAAATATAACATAACATAACATAACAGACATGACATGACATGACATGACATGACATGACATGACATGACATGACATGACATGACATGAGATGACATGACATGACATGACATGACATAACATAACATAACATATATTATAATAAATCACCAACTTGTCACATTTGCATTCACAAAGCTAAATGTAGCTTTCATAATTTTTCCTCATTTCAATGTATTGCTCGGTTCATGTACATAACTGTACCATCTCGTATCAAACTCATACATATCCACATCTTTGACATACCCGTTGAACCATTAAGAATTGTAACACCCCTCACCCGTATTCAACGCCTGGATAGGGTTCGAGGCGTTACCGGTAATTCACCTTTACAAACTTACTAAATCGGGTCACCAAATTTCGCCAAAAAATTAAAACCTTTCAAACATGTACATTTCGTCCCTTATACCAGCCTTCAAGGCCTAAAACACACCTAGGGGCAGTACGGGACATAACAGAAAACATTCGATAAAATTTGGGCACAGTAGAAAATTTTTCCTTACTTTGAAGTGCGACACGCCCGTGTGATGGGGTCGTGTGGTCACACACGCCCGTATGGCTTGGGACATGCCCGTGTCCTCTGCTTGTGTGCAACACTAAACTTTAACCTCATCATTCTGTTAAAGGCACATGGCCAAGACACACGCCCGTGTGCTTAGCCTGTGTTCTATACTGACTTAAAATTTCAAACGCAGGGGACACACGGCTATACCACACACCCATGGGGGTGAGCCGTGTGTCACACACGGCCTAGACACATGCCCGTGTGTCTACCCATGTCGACCTTATTAGGCCATTTTCCAAGCCTTTGATCTCCCTCGATACTTATGGGTTACTTTTACACATGATAAGGCCGAATTATACACTTATATATATAAGACTTTAATTAACCTCATTGCATGTAAACCTCAAGTCATTGGTTTCTTACATGCTAAGTTAATTCTCATCTTGCATTTAAGGATTTCTATGTCTACTTGACATATTTAAGATTGACTCGCTTTTATAACTCATTGCCAATTATAACCAAGCCATCATATGTGAACATAAACATGCATAGAATTGTAGGTCATTGCCTACTTCAAAATAAGCCAATTTCCATGGCCATATACAAAAAAGATAAGTATAACTTTCCATGCCTTCATTTTGACAATTCAAATGACACATATAACAAAATACTCAAAAGCTCTATACATGCCATTGAACAAAACATAAGAGTCTACATACCAAAGCTGGACTAGTTGATAGTGTGTAGACTCTCCAATCGTCTTCCAATCTTTACAAGTCCTCGAGCTCTAAAAACGGGGAAAAAAGAGGGGTAAGCATTTATATGCTTAGTAAGCTCGAATAACTGGAAAGTAAACTTACCGATTATTTAGCATACATCCTTATTAGATAATGAAACCAACGAATATGAAAATGGTTTCCCTATCACATGCGCTCAATCAATGAGTTAGTCACATAACAAAACACCATGTAACTTATCTTAGATGAGCTCATCATTCAACATGTCATTTATACATATACTTCATTTTAGTCCCGTTGAGTTTCTAGGAAATCTCGATGGATTATCCAATCACCGTCAATTCATACGAATGATCATTTCAGGTATGGACTCCCGCGAACCTCACATCTTATGGCGGGATTACCAGTCCAGGCTAAATCCCCTTAATATAAACCCATAAGGTGATGTCGGGATTACCGGTCCAGGCTAAATCCCTTATAGCAACAAACACCCTTCATGAGCTCGGATCTGAATTATCAGTCCAGGATAAATTCAGACCCTAATCGGATTACCCGTCTGGGCTAACTGCATAATGCACACATATTCTTCGGGAGGGTCGATCATTCAAGGAACACCCGTCCGGGCTAGATCCTTTTTTTATACTTGAGATCATCGGATTACCCGTCCAGGCTAAATGTTTTCTACAACACATCCAATATCTCAATTCACATATCAATCATGGTTTATCCATCGAATTCTCTTTTTAACCTCAACTGAGACATTATCCATCAAATCATTATCAAAGATGCCTTTAATGCATTTTCATGCCATCAACAATGCAATTATCATGCATTCATACATCATACAATTATGCATATTATGAGTTTACTTTAAGTTATTCGAACTTACCTAGTACTCATTTCGGTGTTATGTTTCAGTTATTCCGAAACCTTTCGTTTTCCTCGGTCAACCTCCGAAATTTATTCTTCTGGGTCTATAACAATAAAATTAAATCATTAACACCTCACATTGTACTTTTTGAGCTTAAATTTCACCCGGTCCAAATGATAATTTTGCCCCTAACCTTTCACATTTTTACGATTTAGTCCTTAGGCTCGTATAATGAAACACATGCAATTTCTATCTTACCCAAGCCTAGCCAAACACTTTTCTCTCTTATGGCAGCCCAAATTATCCATTATTTTCACATTTCTACCACATATTTAACAACTTTTGCAAAAAAGGACCCTTTTGGGGTTTTTAATGAAAATCACCTAGGAAAAGATGTTTAACACACCTTCAACTTTCATATTCCTCCATAAACCATCAAAATAAAAGTAAATGATGCGTGGGTAAATTTTTAAACATGAAACCTAGCATGAAATATGGGTAGAAATGGAGAGAGTAAACTACCAGGATTTCAAAAATACAAAGAACATTAAAAATAGGGCTTGGGAGCACTTACTATTGGGCTTGAAAGCTTGGAAACCCTAGCTATGGAGAACCCTAAAGTTTCGATAGCAACAAGAAGGAAATGAGCTGATTTTGGTTCATTTTTCCCATTTTATTTCATTAAAATGCCAAATGACCAAAATGCCCTTAAGCCCTTTCTTTAAAATTTCCTCCATGCAAGCCTATTTTTGTCCAAAAACTGAGAAATTGGGCAAATTTCTCTCTGACAGCTTCTAATTTAATATCTGAAGCAATTTCATACAAATTGCTTCTAGAATCCAAGTTTTGCAATTTATTCAATTTAGTCCCTAATTTCCAATTGGACACCTTACTCAAAGGATTTCTTCATGAAATCTTAACACATGCATATTATCATATTCTAGACCTCATAATAATCATAAAATGAATATTTTGATGTCAGATTTGTGGTCTCGAAACCACTATTCTGACTAGGCCCTATTTCGGGATATTACATTTCTCCCCCCTTAGGGACTTTCGTCCTCGAAAGTCTTACCAGTAAACAGGTTCGGATATTGGTTTCTCATAGTTTCTTCTAGTTCCCATGTAGCCTCTTCTACACCATGTCGATGCCATAAAACCTTTACTAAAGCCATATTTTTATTTCTCAACTATTTAACCTCACGAGCCAAAATCTTGACCGGTTCCTCTCCATAGGTCATGTCTGGTCTAATCTCAATCTCTTCTGGAGAAATCACTTGAGAGGGGTCTGATCAATATTGCCTTAACATAGATGCGTGAAACACGTCATGAATCTTTTCCAATTCAGGTGGCAATGCCAAACGATAGGCTAATGGTCCAACTCTTTTAGTGATCTCGTACGGTCCGATAAATCGTGGACTCAATTTACCTTTCCGACAAAATCTCAACACCTTTTTCCATGGAGACACTTTTAAGAATACTCTATCTCTAACTTGGAACTCAATCTCTTTTCTTTTCAGGTCAGCATATGACTTTTACCTATCCGATGCCGCTTTTAAACAGTCTCGTATCACTTTAACCTTTTCTTCAGTTTCCTTAATCAGAACAACCCCATAAATTTGACTTTCCTTAAGTTCTGTCCAATACAATGGAGTTCGACACTTTTCGCCATACAAGGCTTCATAAGGTGCCATCTTCAAACTCGTTTGAAAACTATTGTTGTAGGCAAATTCTACCAATGGAAAGTACTTTTCCCAACTACCCTGAAATTCGAGGATGCAACATCACAACATATCCTCAAGAATCTAAATCATCCGCTTAGACTGACCATCAATCTAAGGGTGAAAAGCCGTACTAAAACTCAAATTTGTACCCGGGGCTTCTTGTAACTTTTTCCAAAATCTCGAAGTGAACCTAGGGTCTCTGTCCAAAATAATCGACAACGGTACCCCGTGTAATCTCACAATCTTAGATATGTAAAAGTCGGCCAATCCATTAAGAGAGTAGTCTGTTCTTACCAGAATGAAATGAGCCGACTTTGTCAACTTATCCACTACAACCCATATAACATCTTTCTTTTTTGGAGTCAATGGCAATCTTGTCACAAAATCCATAGTAACTTTGTCTCACTTCCATTCGGGGACCATTACAGGTTGTAACAAACTTGAAGGCACTTGATGTTCAACTTTAACTTGCTGACATATCAGTCACTTCGATACAAATTCGAAAATGTCTCTTTTCATGCCATTCCACCAGTACATTTTCTTCAAATCATTGTACATCTTGTTACTCCCCGGATAAATAGACAAACGGCTGTTATGTGCTTCTTGCAAGATTTTTTGAATAAGTTCATCATCTTTGGGTACACAAACTCTATCCCTGAACATCAAACATCCATCAAGACCAATCCAAAAATCTAATTCAATGCCCGACTCACATTGAGTCCTTTTTGCCTGCAGGTCTCTATCATTAGATTGAGCATCATAGATTTCCTGAAGAAATGTCAGTCTAGCCTCTATCTCAGCCAAGATCGAACCATCATCAAGCAATGCTAATCAAGCATCTATGGCTCTTAATGCAAACAAATATTTTCTGCTTAACACGTCGATGACCACATTCGCCTTTCCCGGGTGATAGTCAATGATCAGATCGTAATCTTTAATTAGTTCTAACCATCTTCGCTGTCTCAGATTCAATTCTTTTTGAGTTATCAAATACTTCAAACTCTTGTGGTCTGTGAATATACGACAAGTCTCACCATATAAATAATGCCTCATGATTTTCAAGGCAAAGACAATGGCGGCGAGCTCTAAATCGTGTGTCGGATAGTTCTTCTCGTGTGGCTTCAACTGCCGTGAAGCGTAGGCTATCATCTTGCCATCTTGCATAAGTAAACAACCCAGTCCATTCAAGGATGCATCACTGTAGACCACGAACTCTTTTCCTGGCTCAAGTAATACTAAAACAGGAGCTTCTGTCAGCAATGTCTTTAACTTCTCGAAACTCTGCTGACACCTTTCTGTCCATTCATACTTAACGCCTTTCTGTAGCAACCTCGTCACTGGAGTCGCTATCATGAAGAATCCTTTCACAAATCTTTGGTAGTAACTGGCTAAGCCCAAAAAGCTTCTAACCTCGATTACATTTTTAGGCGGTTTCCATTCAACAATAGTAGAGATTTTACTTGGATCAACTCGGACACCTTTACCCAAAATAATATGACCCAAAAATCCAACTTCTTGGACCAAAATTCACTCTTGCTAAACTTAGCATACATTTGTTTTTCCCGTAAGGCCTGCAACACAGTTCTCAGATGCTTCACATGTTCTGTCTCATCTTTAGAATAAATCAAGATGTCAATGAACACAATGAAAAACTTATCCAAGTATGGCCAAAAGATCCTATTCATTAGGTCCATGAATACGGCCAGAGCGTTCGTCAATCCAAATGGCATAACAAGAAATTCATAATGGCTGTATCTTTTTTTAAAAGCTGTCATAGGCACATTCGATTCCTTAACACGTAACTGATAGTAGCCAGACCTCAAATCTATCTTAGAGAACATAGTGGCTCCTCTTAACTGGTCGAATAGATCATCAATCCTTGGTAAAAGGATACTTATTCTTGATAGTTACCTTGTTCAGTTGTCAGTAATCTATATATAGTCTCATCGAACCATCTTTCTTCTTGACAAACAATACGGGGGCACCCCAAGGTGAAAAGCTCAGCCTAGCAAAACCTTTATCGGTCAGCTCTTGCAACTGTGCTTTTAATTCTTTCAGCTCAGTTGGTGCCATTCTGTATGGGGCAATAGAGATGGGAGCTATCCCTGGCACCAATTCGATACCAAACTCTCTCTCTCTCTCTCGGGAGGTAATCCGGGTAATTCTTTCAAAAATACATCTGGATATTCACATACTATAGGTACAGTCTAAATCTTCAACTCCGGTTCCCTCGTGTTCAACACAAAAGCAAGGTAGGATTCATACCCTTTTCTCATATATTTCTGAGCAACCATTGCCGTGATTACAACTGGCGACGTGCCCAAATCTCTTGAATCAACCCGTAGAATCTTGCCATCTGGGCATTTTAATTTAATATACTTTCTACCGCAATTTACAATTACATCATGCAAGGCTAACCAATTCATACCGAGTATTACATCAAACTCATCAAAAGGTAACAACATAAGGTTAGCCAGAAAACATTAACCATAAATCGTCAAAGGACAATTCTTACAAACTTTATCACAGAACTTATTTGCCTAGTGGGTTCGACATTCTAATAACAAATTCCGTAGGTTCAATGGGTATGTTCATACTAGACACCAATCTCATGCAAATGTATGAATGCTTCGACCCCGGGTCAATTAAGGCAATAACACATGTATTGAAAAGAGAAAAAGTACCCGTAATAATGTCAGGAGCAGAGGCTTCCTTTCGAGCGCGTATTGCATATGTTCTTGTTGGGGCTCGAGCCTCTAATTTTGCAGTGTCTTTGGCCGCAACTCGACTGCCACTAGCACCACCAGGATATCTCAGAAGTCTACCCCGTGCCATGGGATCACTCGAATTCGGGGTTACTTCCACTTCTTTTTCAATTTGTTCTGGGCAATCCCTGAGAAAGTGGTCAAGAGAACCACATCTGAAACACGCACCGCTCTTTACTCGGCATTCTCCGAAGTGAAATTTGTTGGAACTCTTACCCTTCAGCTTTTGGTCATCTACACTCCCCATACTAGTCACCATCGGGGAGGAAGACTTCTGATTTCGTCGCTTAGAGCTTCTCGTTCTACCCGAATATCCTACAGATGAAGTGGAGTGTTCATGTTGGCTCCTTTATTTCTTTGTAGAAAATGAGAGCTTCGTACTGCCGGATCTCTTGCTCACAACTCGAGCCTTTCTCTTTGCTTACTTTCTTTCATTATTAAGTTCCCCGGCCTTCTTGGCCCGATCAGCTAATGCAGCGAACTCCCGTATTTCAAGGATCCCAATCAACATCTAGATTTCCTCATTCAAATCTTCTTCAAAACGTTTACACATTTCAGACTTGGTTTGAACCCATTCAGTTGCATACTGGCTTAACCTTACAAACTCCCTTTCGTATTCTGCCACAGTCTTATTCCTTTGTTTGAGTTCCAAGAAGTCCTTTCGCTTTGAGTCTATGAACCTTTGACTGATTCCTAAACTCTGCTTGGAAGAATTCCCAAGTGATATTTTCCTTTGGCGCCATCAAAGATACGGTCTTCCACCAGTGGTATGCAGTGTCCTTCAAGAGAGATACGACACACTTTAAGCACTCCTCAAGTGTGCACGATAACTCATCTAATACCCGTGTAGGATTCTCGAGCCAGAACTCAGCTCTCTCAGCGTTGTCCTCAATTTTAGCTCTAAATTCCTAGGCCCCATACTTTCTAAGCTTATCTACAGGGGCTTTACCAATTCTTACCGGTGCCATTCCTCGTGGCAAATCCCCATCAGGTTGGTTAGGGGGCGGGGGCAGTCGTGGTATGTTGGGGCGATTCCTCAAATAATCCCCAAACCACTCATCCATCATGTTAAAGAAGGCAGCTCGAGCCTCTTCCCGGCCTTCAAACATAACCCTTCTACTACTACTAGATACAACTCATTGTACGGAAGCTAGGGCATGGCTCTCGGCTCCCTTGGACTCATCTTGTGCATGATTGGAAGACATTTACTATATTCAAAAAAAATTTAAACAATTAGGAGATATCATACTATCAACGTTCGTATAATGGCATGTATAGCGAACCTCAATCCCTCTATGGTAGTCCTAGAACATATTAAACCGTAGCTCTAACACCACTAAATGTAAGACCCCTCACCCGTATCCGATGCCTAGATAGGGCTTCGAGGTGTTACAAATAATTCACCTTTACAAACTTACTAAATCGGGTCACCAAATTTCGCCAAAAATTAAAACCTTTCAAACATGTACCTCTCGTCCCTTATACCGGCCTTGGAGGCCTAAAACACACCTAGGGGCAGTACGGGACACAACCGAAAACATTCGATAAAATTTGGGCACTTTAGAAAATTTTTCCTTACTTTGAAGTGAGACACGCCCATGTGATGGGGCTGTGTGGTCACACACGCCTGTATGGCTTGGGACACGCCCGTGCTGTGTTATCCTGAATTAGGGTCTAATCGGAATAGTGGTTTTGGGACCACAAATCCAAGAGAGAAATAATTATTTTATGATTATTTTGAGGTCTATGATATGATTACATGATTGTGTGAAAATTTCGTGAAAAAATTCTATACATAAAGTGATTAATTTGAAAATAGGGACTAAATTGAATAAGTTGCAAAACTTGCATTCTAGAAGTTTTTAGTATGAAATTGCTTTGGAATATTAATTAGGAGGTCTTAAATAGAAATTTGACCAATTTCTAAGTTTTGGACAAAAATTGGACATGGATGGAAATTTTGAAAGTTTAGTAATGAAGGGTATTTTAGTCATTTGGTAATTAAAAGATTAAAAAAAGGAAAAAGATGGAAAAATATGTCCATCTTCTTCATTAAGACGAAATTTCAAGGGTTCTCTATAGCTAGGGTTTGTTTCAAGCTTCCAAGCTCTATAATAAAGAGAAACGAGATTCAAGTCGTGATCGAGGGAAAAATAAAGTTTCCGAGGAATAGGCTTGATTTCTAACATATTGTACCGAGGTAAGTTCATATGTAAATATTGTAATATAACTGGTATTTTAAATCATTTAATGCTATTTATACGATATTATGATTTGTTATCATGCAATTCTATGCTTTGTGGTAATTGTTGGACAACATACAAAAATTTTATGAATTATGTGAAAAATGTGAAAGATTACCGAAGTATCGTCATTGGAATTCCAAGGAGAATGGTAAAGGAGTACGAACGAGGAAAGTCCTGTTGAACCTTAGGATTAGGTTAGGATACTTGGGCATCCGAACTCGTTGAGTCGAGTCCGAGTTCACTTATGGATGCAAATGTCCGAACTCGTTGAGTTGAGTCCGAGTTCGTAAGATGTAACTAGGCATCCGAGCTCGTTGAGTTGAGTCCGAGTTCAATTATGGATGCGAACGCCTGAGCTCGTTGAGTTGAGTCCGAGTTCGCTTATGGGCGGGTTACATGGTAGCTTGGCTGCATATGTGGCACTTATGTGCAAACTTTCCATGTACCTGAATTATATTCCGATGTGTTCAACGGGTAAAATTCTACTAATATGGAAGAATACTCAAGACGCAAGTGACATATTAGTAAGTGTTGTGGAATGGGCACTTTGGATAGGTATGTACTTAACCCTCGAGTTGAGACTTGATACGACTACAATAATATGGTAAGATGATGAATGATGAATAGAAATGTGATATATGTTTTGGTGATATTATGCTAATGTTGGTTGGTATAGTTGCTTTGTTAAGTTATTTGTTATTTGTATAAGGACTTACTAAGCATCTATGCTTACTCCCTCCTTTTCATTCTTTGTAGTTTTGACAAGTCAATTTGGAGATCGGGATGGTCGGAGGCACGCTCACACTATCACTGGACAATTGCGGTATAATGACTTGTAATTTTTGGAAACATGGCATGTATAGCATTCCAATCATTTTGTGTGTATAATCTTACGATATGGCCCACGGATGGAATGGAAATGTTTGAGAATGATTAGCTATTGGAATGGCTAATCAATTTTATATATGATAACATGTATGCTTTATGTCTTAACTAAACCATGAAAATCCTTGGAAAGGTAAAATTGGCCACAAAATAGAATCAGTTAGCAGCAGTGACGTGAATTTGAAAAATCACTAAAAATAGTAGAGATAGAATTAGATGATGAATAAAATATGAAATTAAAGATTAATTAATATATTTTCATGTGGAAGAAACAAAATAAGTAAAAAAGTTTTATTTTATGAGATATTTTTGTTTTAGTGAAATAGGGTCAGAGCGATTTTTGAATCCCCTGTTCTGACTTTAGAAATTCACCATAAATTTTACAAAAACAATTAGGAGTTTTACCTTACATTTATGAAATCATTATTGAGTCTAGTTTTATGAGAAACAAACGGCATAGTCATTGAAACCTGTACAGGGTGATATATGATTCATAATACACAGGGGTCAGAGTAGCCGAACCCTAAAATGGGGGAGACTTTAACTAATAAACTGTACTAATTGGCCCAACCAAAAATTATAGAAAAATAATTAGTAAGTAGATATATGAGTCTAGTTTCAGGGAAAATTTACGGAATTGAATTTTGAGTTTTGTAACTCGAGATATGATTTTTTTAGTGACTGTGACGCCGATGGACAGTTTACTATGAGAATTGTTTGAACTTGTTTAAATACTAAAATAAGTTTAGTAATGTCTCATACTCGACTCCGGCGATGTCTCGGGTAATGGGGCATTACACGTGCCCTCTGCCCGTGTGCAACATTGAACTTTAACATCATCATTCTGTTAAAGGCACACGGCCAAGACACACACCCGTGTGCTTAGCCCGTGTTCTATACTGACTTAAAATTTCAAGTGCAGGGGACACACGGCTATACCACACAACTATGGGGTGAGTCGTGTGTCACACATGGCCTAGACACACGCCCTTTTGTCTACCCGTGTGGACCTTATTAGGCCATTTTCCAAGCCTTTGATCACCTTCCATACTTATGGGTTACTTTTACACATGATAAGGCCGAATTATACACTTATATTTATATATAAGACTTTAATTAACCTCATTGCATGTAAACCTCATGTCATTGGTTTCATACATGCTAATTTAATTCTCATCTTGCATTTAAGGATTCTCATGTCTACTTGACATATTTAAGATTGGCTTATTTTTATAACTCATTGCCAATTATAGCCAAACCATCATATGTGAACATAAACATGCATAGAATTGTAGGTCATTGCCTACTTCAAAATAAGCCAATTTCCATCGTCATATACAAAAAGATAAGTATAACTTTCCATGCCTTCATTTTGGCAATTCAAATGACACATATAACAAAATACTCAAAAGCTCTATACATGCCATTGAACAAAACATAAGAGTCTATATACCAAAGTTGGACTAGTTGATAGTGTGTAGACTCTCCAACCGTCTTCCAATCTTTACAAGTCCTCGAGCTCTGAAAACAGGGAAAAAAAAGAGGGGTAAGCATTTATATGCTTAGTAAGCTCGAATAACTGGAAAGTAAAGTTACTGATTATTTAGCATACATCCTTATTAGATAATGAAACCAACGAATATGAAAATGGTTTCCCTGTCACATGCACTCAATCAATGAGTTAGTCACATAACAAAACACCATGTAACTTATATTAGATGAGCTTATCATTCAACATGTCATTTATACATATACTTTGTTTTAGTCCCGTTGTGTTTCTAGGAAATCTCAATGGATTATCCAATCATCGTCAATTCATACGAATGATCATTTCAGGTTTGCACTCCTGCGAACCTCACATCTTACGACGGGATTACCAGTCCAGGCTAAATCCCCTATAATATAAACCCATAAGGTGATGTCGGGATTACCAGTCCAGGCTAAATCCCTTATAGCGACAAACACCCTTAATGAGCTCAGATCTGAATTACCAGTCCAAGCTAAATTCATACCCTAATCGGATTACCCGTCCGGGCTAAATGTATAATGCACACATATTCTTCGGGAGGCTCAATCATTCAAAGAACACCCGTCCGGGCTAGATCCTTTTTTTATACTTGAGATCATCGAATTAGCCATCCAGGCTAAACCTTTCTGCAACATATGCAGGATTTCAATTCACATATCAATCATGGTTTATCCATCGAATTCCCTTTTTAACCTCAACCGAGACATTATCCATCAAATCATTATCAAAGATGCATTCCATGCATTTTCATGCTATCAACAATGCAATTATCATGCATTCATACATCATACAATTATGCATATTATGAGTTTACTTTAAGTTATCCGAACTTACTTGTACTCGTTTCGATGTTATGTTTCGATTATTCTAAAACCTTTCGCTTTCCTCGGTCGACCTCCGAAATTTGTTCCTCGGGGTCTATAACAATAAAATTAAATCATTAACACCTCACATTGTACTTTTTGAGCTTAAATTTCACCCCCAGTCCAAATGACCATTTTGCCCCTAACCTTTCACATTTTTACGATTTAGTCCATAGGCTCGTATAATTAAACACATGCAATTTCTGTCTTCCCAAGCCTAGCCGAACACTTTTCCCTCTTATGGCAGCCCACATTTTCCATTATTTTCACATTTTTACCACATATTTAACAACTTTTGCGAAAAGGTCCCTTTTGGGGTTTTTCATGAAAATCACTTAGGAAAAGATGTTTAACACATCTTCAACTTTCATATTCCTCCATAAACCATCAAAATACAAGTAACTCATGCATGGGTAAATTTTTAAACATGAACCCTAGCATGAAATATGGGTAGAAATGGGGAGAGTAAACTACTAGGGTTTCAAAAATACAAAGAACAGTAAAAACGGGGCTTGTGAGCACTTACTATTGAGCTTGAAAAGCTTGGAAACCCTAGCTATGGAGAACCCTAAAGTTTTGGCAGCAACAAGAAGAAAATGAGCTGATTTTGGTTCATTTTCCCATTTTATTTCATTAAAATGCCAAATGACCAAAATGTCCTTAAGCCCTTTCTTTAAAATTTCCTCTATGCAAGCCCATTTTTGTCCAAAAACTTAAAAATTAGGAAAATTGCTCTCTGAGACCTTCTTATTCAATATATAAAGCAATTTCATACAAATTGCTTCTAGAATCCAAGTTTTGCAATTTATTCAATTTAGTCCCTAATTTCCAATTGGACACCTTACTCAAAGGATTTCTTCATGAAATCTTAACACATGCATATCATCATATTCTAGACCTTATAATAATCATAAAATGAATATTTTGATGTCAGATTTGTGGTATCGAAACCATTATTCTAACTACGCCCTATTTCGGGATGTTACAAGAATACTATTAGATACTCGGGAAACTCGCATCTTAAGTGCCACATTTATAGCTGAAGCTATCTCAATCTCGTATCACATATACTGCTCACACTAAAGCTATCAACGGGTCTGCTCACACAAGTTGACAATCATGACAAAGCTACATGGTGTTGCTCACACAAGCTGACAAGTATTCGTAACACATGCCAGATAACTCAGCCACCGGTAGGATGTATGGAAGGTTCAACTGGGACTTCACACTTGCTGAATTATAATCAAACGTGTCTGTAAGGTCGTATTTACAATTTATGCAATATCAAAACATTTAAAACACTATTATAACAATGCTTATTACATACGAACTTACCTCGAATGCAAAAATGACGAAATAAGTCGATTAATCCAAAACTTTTTTCTTGCCCCAATCTAAATCTGTATTTCACCTTTCTTGATCTAAATGTAATCGAAATTAACTTATCTAATAATCTCCCTATTTAATTTAGTCCAAAATACACTTTAAAGCCAGTTTACACTTTTACCCCTAATATTTCACATTGTTATAATTTTGTCCTTATTTCATAAAATCACAAATTCATGCAAGTCAACCACAACCCATGCTAGCCAAATTTTAATTAGGTCCCTAGCAGCCCATATTTTTCATTTATTTCACAATTTAACCACAAAATTTACACATTTTACAATTTAATCCCTAATTGTACATTTAACTAAAAATCACTTTATAAATGTTGTTTATCTCACAAAAGTATGCATTTTCTACCATTAAACATCAAAATACACATAAATTCATCAATGGAAAAAACCCTAAACCTTTAATAGTTTTGTAAAATAGTCCCTAGGCTAGCTAAACTAAGCTGTAATGATCTCAAAAACATAGAAATCATTAAAAACGGGACAAAAATCATACCTTAATGAGCTATACAACCTTGGCCGAATGAAAGACCTAACTATGGTGTTTCTTATCTTCTAATTTTGGTTGAGAAGGATGACAAAAGATGATAAAATGGTTTTGTTTTAATTTAATTACCCATTAATAATCAATTTACATATTTAACCTTTAAAATACTTAATATTTACACCAAATACAAAGTCACTATCATCCAGTAACTTTTAAATGGGTTAATTACCACATAAGGACCTCTAATTTAAGATTCTATAGCTATTAGACACCTTTAGCTAATAGAACACAAGTTTTACACTTTACGCGATTTAGTCTTTTTTTTTATCAAATTAAGCATTCAAACGATAAAATTTCTTAATGAAAATTTCACACAACCATACTATCATGCTGTAGACATTAAAATAATAATAAAATTATTATTTTTACTTCAGATTTGTGGTCCTGAAATCACTTTTCTGATTTGACTAAAAATGGGCTGTTACAGGTATCCTTTAACAAGTGTTTAAGAGCCTATTTATAGAGTTAGGGTTGTCGTCATCCTCAACCCTAGGTTAGTTGGCACTGTTGCACTTAATATTTGACTTTGTAGACCAAAATGCCCCTGGCTCATAATTACTTCCTATACAAGACCGATGTTGCGACACCCTAGTGCATGCGTCGCGACATCGAAGGCAATATGCTCGTACTCAGGGTAGCTTCAGGGGTGTGTCGCGACATCCCTTGGGTGTGTCATGACATTGAAGGCAGTCTTGGGATTCTTATGCTCTGCTCCTTATGTTGCGACATCAAACTCCCCGTGTTGCAATGCAGTGACAATTATTGCGTTAATACATGCTCTAATGGCCTCCTGCACACTCAGAAAGTATATTAGCTCACCCTAAGTCCTCATTCGGCCACTAAGGTAAATATAAGACTCAAATTATACTTTTTTTAATGCAAATGAAATTATAAAAACCTCAACTAAAACATAATAAAAATGATTGTATTCAAGCTCCTCAAATGCGAAAACTAGTTTAATCTGCTACACCGAATTACGGCAGTCAAACTCCCCCACACTTAAGTCCTTACTTGTCCTCAAGCAAGGGAAACAAAAATAGTAATTAAAAGATAACCCTTGAGCAAGTATGGTACAAATAATAACTTGGAGCACATAGCTAGGCATTTCATATTTACAAATAATCTTGGCATGATATATAGCTGACTTACCACTTTTGATATCAAACACCTAAGTTCAGTATATTACAAAGCATACAAACTTTAAGGGTAAAAATGTAGGGATCCATCAATAAATTGTACAGGTAATTCGATTATCTTACCAGAATACAAACAGTTGTTAATGCAATTATTAAGTATGATGTCAATTTATGAATACGTCTAACTAAGTCACATAGGGCTTTTCGGCTTGTAACATTCTAAGGCTTAAGATAGGTGTGGAATTCAAGAATAGTAAGCATCAGAATAGTTTCAAGCATGAAAATAGTTTGGCACATCGTATTGTTCCCTATTCTCCTCTTTAGTGCCACTATCTCGCTCACCGCATTATTTCTCCTTCTCTCACCTTCTTTATTTCTCCACATAGTAAATCATAGCATAATGTAACAACTACGGCTAACTTACAATTTTTTTGTGCACTAGTGAACGAGTCTTTCTATTTTTTTTGTGACTTTGTAACTTTTTTTTCTTTTTCAACACATCTCACTCACAAATGCTTTTGTCTTTCATGTACTTTTTCTACTCGTTTGATTTTCTTTTTGGATTTTTCTTTTGTTTCACACTTTTAAGCTAGCCTATAATCACTATATCACACTAAAATTTCCTATTTCACTCTATTTCTACAAAATTCATCGTAATGTATCTACTTAACCCTCAATATATATGGCTAGATGTTTATAGTCGTGCAGTTCAAGACTAAAGAAAAAGGGTAAATACAAATCATCATTTTTGGCTCAGGTTTTGTATGAAGGTTCCTCAAGAAGTGCTTTCTAGCTCAAGTATAGGCACTAAAGATGACTAATAATGGTTAGCTTTTTGGCTTCTGGGTATATACCAAACAATGCCTTAGGTCATCCCTAGGTATCTGGATATTTACAAATTTAATCAACTAAACAATTACAAATTCAACCATCTATCATACTCCAGCATGCTCGTTTCCCTGTATTCGCTATATCATTTGGTACATTGAATTGCTAAATGCTTATTTACAGTGTAATATATAGAACTTAGTAGTCTAATAGTCAAAAACTTAAAACCATCTACTATCATACCAAATTTATAGTAAATACAATCAACCTATATACATGCTACTAACCAATCACTTGTCTTTCAACAAGCTCAAGCACACAATTCACAATAAAAATTAAAGAAAAGCATAAAAATTAAAACAAATTTTCTATGTTATCCCACCCACCCACACACACATTTCAGATAACATATTGCCCTCAATGTGTAGCCCCTGAAAAGATAAGGAAAGAAGTTACCCAATTGATTGTGATAGTTTTGTAAGTTATTGGTGAGTGTTTCCTCTGATCATTGAAATTTTGAAATTGTTGTGCTTCTCCATGTGATGTTCTTATAGAGAAAACTTTAAAACAGTAAAATAAAACAAATAAAAAAAACTTTAAAACAGTAAAATAAAACAAATAAAAACAAAAATCTACTATTAATTCTTCTCCTACAAATAAAAATTAAAGATTATCCCAAATTAATGCAATCCCAAAAAAAATAGAAAATGAAAAATTCAATTTATTCATCATCTGAATCATCAAAACAAGGCTAGTGCCCCTTTTCAATTGGTGCTTTTCCTTTTCCCGAGCCATATCCTTAGTGGGAGCTCTCACTTGTCGAAGGTGCATGTCGAGTTGGGCTTCGTATGATGGGCCACTTTGGTGTGGAATATTATTGCTGGAAGCTATTTCATAGTCGTCCTCACCCCTTTGGAAGTCTCACTCGTCTACCTCATTCTCCTCTTCTTAGGTCTCCTCCTTATCTTCTGCTTCTTCTTCTTGATGGGTTTGCATTAGACCAAACATGTCTAGTGAGTAATTCGAAACTCTCAAGCTGTTCCATTGTGCAAATTCTTAAAGTATTGGGCCTGTCTCTTCCATCCATCTTATCATTCCATCAAGTTTTCTTCGATGCTCCCACTTGTTTCTTCCCAAGCTTTTGATTTTTCCTTTCTTTGGAGCGAAGCTGGGACATCTATTTTTTCTTTCCTCCTCTGGTTCTAATCAGTAATTTTCTTTCTTGAAACTCAACATACTAAGTATATATCAAATCTCTATTCATACTTCTTGTTGGCTTCATGAACTGCTCATTTTTTTCTATTGGGACCTTTGAATTCTTACGTAGCACCGTCATAAGGTAAGGAAAGATGACCCAAACCTTCTGGCCACTTATACATTACTTCATATTACGATAGATCCATATGCCTACACATATCTGTTTATGCTTGTAACACCCACATCCCGTTCTGTTACCAAAATAAGGTTGCAAAGTGTTACCTTAAAAGTCGAAACTTTTCATTTCATACCATAATTCAACTTAGATAAAGCATGCATATTTCCGTAGTTAATCAAACATAGCAACACAAGCTAAAGTGTAAACTTGCACAGAACTAAGTACCAATACAACATATCCAAAAGAGTCCTATTACATGCCATATATACCAAACCAAAATCAAAGTCTACCAAAGATTCCCGAATAGTGTGATTTCTCGTGTTGATCTGATCTTTCGAGTCCACAAAAAACGTAATCTACAAAAATGAACCAAATACAGGTAAGCTTACATAAAGCTTAATAAGTTCTTGTGAATAATCAATATATTTTTACCCACTGAAGCATGATAAATCAAACTTTGCATCTAGACAATGAAAATGTTGACAATCACAACTTCCATCAAATGAATAATATTCAGAGCATTATTTTAGTGTTCGTGTCCAATCATCGATATAGAAAATCTTATTCAGTATAATCAATGGATAATGCTCGTTTGAGCAAGCATTCTGTACAATTAATGGATAATGCTTGTTTGAGCAAGCATTCAGTATAATCAGTGAATAATGCTCGTTTGAGCAAGCATTCAATATAATCAGTGGATAATGCTCGTGTAACAGCCCGTTTTTAGTCAAATTGGAACAGTGATTTTGGGACCAAAAATCTGAAGTCAAAATATTTATTCTATTATTTTAATGAGGTCTACAGCATGATAGATTAATTACATGAAATTTTTGTAAAGAAATTTTACCATTTAAATGCTTAATTCGGTAAAAAGGACTAAATCGCGTAAAGTGTAAATGTGTTGGTGAAATAGTTAAAGGTATTAAATAGTTATGGATTATTAAAATAAAGGTCCTTACATCGTAATTAGTCCATTTATAATGTAAGTGGACATTCTTGGACATTGTTTAAGTGATTTTTACGTTTAATTAATAAGGTTATTTATGTAATTTGGAAATTAAAGTTTAA
This sequence comes from Gossypium longicalyx, assembly GCA_025698465.1. Taxonomy (NCBI): domain Eukaryota; kingdom Viridiplantae; phylum Streptophyta; class Magnoliopsida; order Malvales; family Malvaceae; genus Gossypium; species Gossypium longicalyx. The sequence goes on from CM046995.1 coordinate 55,231,212, forward strand.
TTAAAATAAAACAAAATTTTGTATCATCTTCCATTACCAATTCTTCCACCGAAAATTAAAAGATTAAAATCCATGGGAATGAGCTAGGTTTTGTCTACTTTGAAAGCTCAATTGGTGAGTAAATTTTGTCCCGTTTTTAATGATTTCTATGTTTTTTGTGATTGTTGCATCTAGTACTAGCTAGCCCAGGGACTATTTTGAAAAAAATGTTAAAGATTTTAAAAGTTTTCATTGTTGAATACATGAGTATTTTGATGTTTGATGATAGATTTTGAATGCTTGTCGATATATAAACAAGTTTTGTTAAGTGATTTTTAGTGAAAATGCAAATTAGGGGCTAAATTATGAAATGTGAAAAATGTGTAGTTAAAATGTGAAATAAATGAAAATTATGGGCTACTGGGGGCATTATGGTAATTTAGCTAGCATGGGTATAATTGGAATTTCATTAATTTGTGATTTTATGAAATAAGGACTAAATTATGAAAATGTGAAAGTTTAGGGGCAAATGTGTAAAATAGCGTTAATGTATATTTTGGACTAAATTGAATAAATAGATGATTAAATGAGTTAATTTTGAATATATTAGATCAAGAAAAAACAAATTCGGATCAGGATCGGGGAAAAATGAAAGTTATCAATTAAATGACTTATTTTATTGTTTACACATCCGAGGTAAGTTCGTATCTTATAATTTAATTTCAAATGTATTTTATGTGCTTTGATATAGCATGAATTGTGATTATGTGATTACGGACAAGTTTGGAAATGATTCGACAAAGATTCGATGGTTTGAAACCTAGTTGAACCTTAGGAATAGTTTAGGATGCTAGTGACATGTCATTAGGTATACTTGAATTGGCTTCGGGCCATGATATCAAAATTTCGGATAAGTTACCTTGATTTGGCTTCAGGTCATGGTATAGGTATTTATCGTGTGAGACCTTGAGTATCCGACTTCTATTTCGAATGGTTCAACGGGTAAATGAAAGACGAAAATGTGAATGAGATTGGTACGAGTTGGTAATGGTATGTGCATAAACTATTTTAGCATTGAATCGAAGAATAATGATAAAAGTATATAGGTTCATGAATGAATGTTTGAAAGGTTCGGTAGCTATTGTAAGCTACTTGTTGGTGTATTTAAATTATTGAAGTATATTTATATGATTGCATTAAGTTTATATCATACGAGCTTACTAAGCTTAATAACTTTGTTTATTTTTCCAGTGTTTTATAGTGATATTGAGCTAGTTTGGATTTGGGGACCGTCGAAGATTGCATCACACTATCTACCTATCACTTGGTACCTTTGAACTTTGGTATATTAAGTTTATGACATATATAGGACTTTAAGTCATGTTGATTATGTTTTGGTAATGATGTTGGCCAAATGAATTGGCATTGTAAATGTTTATATTTTGGTTTGTATATATAGCCATGAGTGATGGCTTAATTATAGCATACTTGGTATGTTTGAATCATGTGCATATATAAATGTTTACGCCTTGTATATATTGAGTTAGTTGAGATGATTGATGGTAATAGGTATCATGAGTGTTAAATGATTGATTAGTGAATGTTAGTATGTTTGTGAAATAAGGTCAAATAATGTACAATTGGGTTTGGTTATATAGTTGTTTGAAGCAATTGGTATTTAGTATGTTTTGAATGAGTAAAACATGAGTTTATAAGTATGTTTGTGGCTGATATTGAAATGATACATTTAGACTTAATTTGGTTGATTTGGATGGTATATTATGCTATGGTTTGATGTCATTTGTATAAGTGAAGGTGTATACCAAATGGGGTGGTAAAATGGCTTGGTAAGTAGCCTATTTTTTGTCCACACAGGCAGAGACACGGGCATGTGACTCAGTCGTGTGTAACACATGGTTATGTTGCTCGGCCGTGTGTTCCCTGGTGTAGTTTTAGAAATGAAGTCAGTATGTTCCACATGGTCTCACACACAGGAGTGTAATCGGCCGTGTGGTACAAGTCAGTATACCCCCTAATTGGCACATGGCCTAGCACACGGGCGTGTGGCTTGGCCATGTTGCATATGTAACAGCCCGATTTTGGGCCTAGTCAAAATAGTTATCTCGGGACCACAAATCTGAAGTAGAAAGACTTGTTTTTACTACATTTTCATGGTCTACAAATTTATGGAATGATTTTGTGAAATTTTTGTTCGAAAAGTTTGATGTTTGAGCACTCAATTTAGCAAAAATGACTAAATTGTAAAAAAGTACAAAAAGTTGAGTTCTACATGCTATAGATGTCTAATTGCTATGAAATTTTAAATTACAGGTCCTTAGATGGTAATTAGACCATTTTACTTTAAGTTGGGAAAAAATAGACATGAGGTAAGAGAATTTTAGTGTTTTAAGAAAAGGGCATTTTGGTTATTTAGTAATTAAATGAATTAAAAAGCAAAAATCTGGTCCATCTTCTTCTTGCTTGTGCTGAAATTTATAATGAAGACATAGCTAGGGTTTTGTCACTTTTCAAGCTCGATTGTAAGTCCGATCTTGCCTCGTTTTTAATGCTCTTTACATTTTTGAAGTCGTTATCACTCGATTTATCTATTTCTACCATTAATTTGAGAAATAATTAAGGTCTAGGGTTTGACCCATGTTAGATATGTGTGAATTTTGATGTCTAATGGTAGAAAATATGTGTTCGGTGTGTGATAAACAACTTTTGCTAGGTGATTTCTGATGAAAATGTCAAAAGGACCAATTTGTAAAAAGGTTATAAAATGTGTGTAAAAGTCTGATGAAATGAAAAATGAGGGCTGTTATAAGCATAAAAGAGGTTTGGCTAGGCTTGAAAATCGAATAAATTGAATCTATTTCAATTTACGAGCCCAGGGACCAAAGTGTAAAAAAGTCAAAGTTTAGGTGTAAAAATTTAATTTTTTCATAATGTGATTTTTGAACTGATATGAGTAATGTGAATAATAAATAAGATAAATTTTCTATTATAGAAAAAGAGAAACGAGGTTCGGACCTAGATTGGGGGAAAAATAAAGTGTTTGACGATTAGGTCCCATTTCGACTACTTTGTACTGAGGTAAGTTCTTATGTAAATAATGCATTGTTTTAATTATGTTTTAAATGCTTTATTATTGTATGATTTGTGATTGACTCATGGACGTATTCGAAAAAGTTATGACAAGCGTGAAATCCCGGTTGAACCTTAGGAATAGATAAGATACAAATGTCATGACATTAGGGGTACAAAGACTATGTGTAAGACCATATCTAGGATATGGCATCAATATGAGACTACGTGTAAGATCATATCTGGGATATGGCATCGATATGAGTTTTTGTGTAAGACCATAGCTGGACTATTGGCATCGATACGAGATTCCCATGTAAGACCATATCTAGGATATGGCATTGGTATGGTACCGCGTGTACAGAACTCCTGAGTATCCTTTAGTATTCCAAGTGGTTCAATAGGTAATTTAATGAGTATGTCAAAGGTAAATTTCATGCAAATCCAATATGAGATGACTTAGGTATGTACGTAAAACTTATACGTAATGAGTTCGTTATGTGATGAACCCTTGATAAGGTTATGATTGAGTAAGTTATGATTATATGACCTTAATAACATTTATGCCAATTATCATCATGTTAATTGTATGTTAAATGTGTGTTTATGATTCTTATTATTTGCATGGGAACTTACTAAGCTATATAGCTTACTCCCCTTTTCTTTCCCTTATCTTATAGTGTCACCAAGCTAGCTCGAGTATTAGAGACTGTTGGAGTTCCACTTACACTATCAACTGATTATTTTGGGTACCAATGAATTTGTCATTTTGAGTTATGGCATGTATAAGGACTTGGTTATTTTGTTATGTGTCATAATTGAATTGGCCTAATGTGTTGGCCTATATTGGTTGATAATTCATTTTATAAATGATAATTGAAATTGGCTAAAATTGGTTTAAGTATATATACATATGATGATGTTTTCAAGGATGTGGAAATTTGCATGGTTTAAGTTGATAAGTATGTAATGATTGTATGTGGTAAATGGTAGCATGTGAATGGTGTGTGGATGTCTTGATTATGGCTGAATTGGTTGAGCGTAATGCTTGGATTGGTGTTATAATTTGTTGTGTAGGTCTGTGCATAAAAGAGTGACAAAATGGCTTGGTAAATAGCCTTGTTTTTGTCCACACGGGTAGACACACGGGGGTGTGTCTAGGCCGTGTGTGACATATGGCTTGCCCCATGAGCGTGTGTTCTGGCTATGTGTCCCCTGCACCTTAATTGTTGCAAAATAGAATGCTCAAAATTGAGAACACATGTAACACCTCTTACCTGTATCTGACGCCGGGACACGGTTCGAGGCATTACCAGACTAAAACATAAACATTCACACAAAGCTGAGCCATAAAATTTTGCCCAAATTTAAAACTTTTCAGTCACATGCATGTCATCCCTTATATGGGCCCTCGAGGCTCAAAATATACACTGGGTGTGGTTCGAGACTAAACCGAAAATTTTTAGAACTTTTGTGACACTTAGAAAAATTTCTTGTTCTAGAGGGTCACACGCCCGTATGGCTTGGGACACGCCCGTGTCCTCAGCCCATGTAACTCTCTGTTTATGACATCATCAACAAAATAGGGTCACACAGCCAAGTCACACGCCCGTGTGCTAAGGCCGTGTCCTTCACACGGCTGAGACACACAGCCGTGTGTCTGCCCGTGTGTTTACTACTCGGCATCCTGTTTTACCTAATTAGGGTGCAGGGGACACACGACCGGATCACATGACCATGGGGCAGACCGTAAGTCACACACGGCCTAGACACATTCCCGTGTGTCTACTCATGTGGACAAATTTAAGGCTATTTTCCAAGCCTTTTGTCACCCTCAATAACACATGTACACTAGCATATCTCAATGACATCCTACATGGCATAAATGAGCACTTACACATTCATAAACATGGCTCATACATGTCAACTACTTATCAATTTATACTTGCTTAAGACTTCATATTTTATTTAGACCAAGCTTACCAAATCATATGCAATATGTAACATCAATTTACTTCCATTTTATATATTCATGCCTTAGATGTTATTATGCCATTTACTCACAATTCCATCATCAAACATTCATGATCGTATCCACAATTCATCCATGCCAAATGAATTTAACCACAACATGAGTGACCTTAGCACATGCATGCATATATGAATAGGATTACATCACTATAATTAATATGAGCCATATCTCATGGCCCTATACAAATTGGACCATAAACCATTCTAGGCCAACACATTCGATCACATTAACAATGACACAATTTAATCAAAAGACAAAGTCCCTATACATGCCATAAACTTAAAATACTTGCTTTCACTTGCTTTCACTTATACCCGTATGATAGCTTGATAGTGTGATGGCATCTCCTGCAGTCTCCAACCCGAGCTAGCTAAATTAACCTATAAGAGATGGAAGAGGAAGAGGAGTAAGCTTCAAAGCTTAGTAAGTCCATATTAAAATAATGAGCAACTCATGCTAGTCATATACTATGCTTGACAATATAAGCACAAGTTAATATAAAATAGCTATAAATCTCAAGGTTGTAATATAACCAATTCACATGTTTACACTCTTTTAATTTATCAATATAATTTAACATTACTTGACTTTCATTCTAGCAGCCATAGTTTCTCCATTGTAACATGTTTCATGATTAGCAAAACATTTTAAACTTCTTAGTAAAAGTACACGTTACTTATGTATACTCATGTTTTCATGCATATAGCTCAACATATTTCAAATTGTATAAACTCTTTCTTTCCATACTTTCTTAACCATTTTAATAGGCAATTAGGCCAATATTTCCTTTCACTCATAACCGATAAATCACAATTCAAATGAACAAAATTTACTATCTCACCAATCAATTAGGGCTCCAAGGCCTAACATATAATCATCAACCATGTTTACATGCATTTATACATCATGCCCATAAATCAACAATCATAGAGCTATCTCAAAGTCACTTTCATAGTGATCATAACTCACAATATCATGAAGTCAATACTAAAAATCTTTACGTACATACTTGTACCATCTCGTAACATAACCACTTACTTTCTCATCTTTGGTATACCCATTGAACACTTGTATTACTAAATGGATACACGGAAAGTCTTTGCATATATGTGCCACATATGTAGCTAAAGCTACCTCATATCTCATATCACATAAATGCTCGCTCTTGAGCAAATCTCGGGCCTGCTCACATAAGCTGACGGTCAAGACGCAACTACGCAGTGCTGCTCACACAAGCTGTCAGGTATCCGCAACACATGCCGGACTACCCAGCCACTGGTAGATGTACGAGACCAGCACCCGGATAACATAATCACACATACATTACAAATATCCTTAGTGACATGTCACTCGTATCCTATTCTATTCCTAAGGTTCAAACGAGATTTTTCTCATTTATCCGAACTTCGTCAAATACAACCATAGAATCAATCATTTATTTCATACATTATCAAAGCATTTAGAATATTTAAAATACAACATAACATAGCATTATTTACATACGAACTTACCTCGACACCAAAATGGCAAAGAGGGACCTAACAGTCAATTACTCGTTTCCGTCGTTCTAGGCCCAAATCTCGTTTTCATTGATCTATAACATCATACTACGGCAAAATTATGTTTTTTCCCCTAAATTTATCATAATTACACTTTTGCCCTTAGGCTCGTAAAATGAAATTTATTCAATTTTTTTAACATACAAGCCTAGCCGAATCATTTTCATAACTATAGCAGCCCAAAATTTCCATTAAAACACACTTTTACTACATATTTTATAACTTTTACCATTTAGTCCTTTTAGACGTTTTCACCGAAAATCACTTAGTAAAAGTCGTTTCTCTAACCATAAACATGCACAATCTACCATTAAACATCAAAATACACAAATTTCTAACATGGTTTAAAACCTAGACCTTCATCATATCTCAAATTAATGTAGAAATGGCTAGATCGTGTTAGAAGGATTTCAAAAATGTAAAAATCATTAAAAACGGGGCTAGAACAGACTTACGATCGGCTTGAAAGCTTGAAAACTCTAGCCATGGCTTTCTCTTGCAAATTTTGGCCAATGAGGAAGATGAAAAAAATTTTGAGCTTTTATTTTTGTTTTTAATTCATTTTAATAACTAAATGACCAAAATTCCCTTAATGAAAAACTTTGGAAACATGCCTAACCATGTCCATTTTTGTCCTCCAACTTAACCAATGGTATAGTTACCATATAAGGACCTCCAATTTAAAATTTCATAAGAATTGGGCACCTCTAGCATGTAGAACTCAACTTTTGCACTTTTTATGATTTAGTCCTTTTGACTAAATTGAGTGCCTTCAAACGAAATTTTTAAAAAAATATTTTGTGAAATCGTAAACCATAAAAATATAATAAAAATAAATTTTATTACATCGAATTTGTGGTCTCGAAATCACTATTCTAACTAGACCCTAAATCGGGATGTTACAACACGGCAGAGACACAGGTGTGTGTCTCAGCTGTGCGAATGACACGGCCTCAGGCATGGGCGTGTGCCCTAGGCGTGTGAAGTTTGCACCTATTTTATGAAAAATCATAATTTTTAAATTGACCACACGGGCGTGTGACTTGGCCGTGTTTCTTCAATTTGTTCTTGGGTGACAAACAGAGAGTTACACGGGTTAGGGACATGGGAGTGTCTAACACCCCTTACCCGTACCCAAGATCGAGACAAGGTACAAGGCATTACCGTACATAAACAGGGCATTTCCAGAAAATACGGGTCATAAAATTTCACTCCAAATTAAAGCCAATCAAACAAATTCATATTGTTCTTATCATGGACCTACGAGGCCCAAAACATACATTAAAAGTAATCCAGGACTAAACCGAGAGCATAAGAAAATTCTAAGAAAATTTCTAGGTTTAAGCATCACACGCTCGTGTGGAGGCAATACACATACCCGTGTCCCATACCCATGTGGAATTTCTAGAATTTATTTTTCATTTCAAACCTACAGGGGTTTTCACACGGCCGAAGACACGCCCACGTCCCTGTCCCGTGTCCCTCACATGGCCTAGACACTCCTGTGTCATCTCCCATGTCCAAAAACCTGGACACTCTGTTTATGACGTCATCATTCATTTAGGGGCACACGGTTGAGACACACGGCCATGTCTCTATCCGTGTGTTTACTACCATGCATACTGACTTGGAAATTTTTGGTGCAGGGGACACACGGCCATTCAACACGCCCATGGGGCAGACCGTGTGTCTACACGTGTGGACCTTTTTGGAGACTATTTTCCAAGCCAATGGTCACCCTCAATCACTCATATATTCAAACACACTTTGTAACATGCAACATGACATATTTATGCACTCAAATACTCCACACCATAGCACTCTCACATCTTCATAATGTCATCTTATTGCAAACTCATTTATTACACCATTTAGAGACATTCCACACCAATTTCATGCATTATTAAACTTGTTACTATAACTTCAAATTGTGTATTCATACACATAGTCATTTTAAGTCATTAGGTCATCCTTTAACCTTTAGCACTTAATCCACACTTTACCATACATTCATCAATCAACAACATATCACATTATTATCATGCACTCACCAAGCAATAACATATCCTACCGTCAAAACACTAACACATGGATGTATGGGTAATTAGATTACAACCCAAATGATCAAATATGAGCCATATCACATGGCTATTACAGAAAGAATCATTATCATGATAGGCCTTCACAATTTGGCCAAATAGCATGGCACATATCACAAAATGACCAAGTTCCTATACATGTCATACTCAAAATAACTAAAAGTCTTTTGATAGTGTGATCGAATACTCCAACAACTTTCGATACCCGAGCTAACTTGATGGAACTACAAAGGATAGAAAAGAGAGGGGAGTAAGCATTAAAGCTTAGGAAGTCCATATGAAAATAATAAGCAAATTATCAACATGATTCCATGGTAATATAACCATAATTATACTTTTACTTATATTCTGGTCATGTTGTTTTCTCGAGTCATAGTCACTAAATTATTTATATCTGGAGCTAAGATCCACTAATTTTCCTTAAAACTAGACTCACATATATTCTTGCCATAAAATTTTCAGAAATTTTGGATTAGCCAATAAGTACATTTTAATCTTTAAAGTAACCCTTGTTTTGCTGTTTGACTGCTTTGACCTTTCTTCACTAAAATTTATTTATCTCATAGTACGGGACCCGAATGATGCTTTAACTATTTCCTTTGAAAATATACTCATTAGCTATTTACTCATATAAATTATAACCCATAATAATTTTTGTAAAAGTTTTAGTGATTTTCCAAAGTTGAGACAGGGGAGCCCGAAAGTACTCTGACTCTATCTCACAAAAGTCCAAATATCTCATAACATGAAACTCTTTTGCTTACACCGTTTCTTCCATATGAAACTAGATTTAATAAGCTTTAATCTCATATCTTAAATTTTCACAATTTTTGGTGGATTTTTGAAATCACACAACTGCTAATGTCCAAAACGGTTTTAGTACAATATCATGATAACTATCATATGATGGCATAATAACATAATCACCAAGATTATTCATCATTCAAGTATTCTAACTCATCAATCAAATATTCATATACATATACGTGAATATACCTTTTCTTCATACATCATCCTGTAACAAAACATTACTCATGAGTATAACATACATACCTGTATGTATCTGTAGCATATCGAACAACTTTACCTTCACTACCACGCCCATCTCGTGACTTTCATCGCATTATTCATTATAATACCTGTTGAACACTTGGAATACTATTGGATACACGAAAAGTTACACATAAGTGCCACATAAACATACATATCCAAAGCTACCTCATAACATGTAGACATCCATAGTGAACTCGGACCAACTCAACGAGCTCGGATGTTACATGCATCGCATCCATAATAAACTCGAACCAACTCAACGAGCTCAGATGCTCGCATCCATAATGAACTTGGACCAACTCAATGAGCTCAGATGCCTCACATATATTACGAACTTGGACCAACTCAACAAGTTCAAATTTCTCACGAACTCGAACCAACTCAACGAGCTCGGATCTCTTATTTCCTAGTGACATGTCACTTGTACCCTAAACTATTCCTAAGGTTCAAACGAGATTTACCACACTTGCACATAGTATCCTTATCGCACTTGCTTGTCATGTCGTGAACAACGAGCATAATATCATTCATGCTTACCAATTCACCATTCTCATATTCATGAAATAAACATGGCATTGCTCATAATAACATTCAGACATTTGTTACATAATACAATCATCATATCAACTATACAAATATTCATTACATAATGTTAACACATCAATTTAAGTTCAAGCATAAATAATGATATTATTGCATTATTATTGACATACGAACTTACCTCAAATGCGAGCACAACTATTTATTCCAATTTAGTCCATAATCTCATTCATTTCCAATCTATGCCCGAATCTCATTTTCCTTGATCTATAATATCACATTTAGCTTAATAATTAGTTAGATTATTCATATGGATCCAAAAATCATATTTTTACAAATTTCCATTTTGACCCTTAAACTTTCACATATTTACACTTTGGTCCCTAGGCTCGTAAAATGATTTTTATTCAATTTATTTGTTCTTTAAGCCTAGCCGAACTATTTTTACTCTTATAGTAGCCCACATTTCTCTTTTATTCACATGTTTACTACCTATTTTACAACTTTTACATTTTAGTCCTTTTTAGGTGTTTTTATGAAAAATCACTTAGTAAAAGATGTTTATCATGCATCAAACATTCATATTCCTCCATAAAACATTTAAATACTAACATGTCATGCATGTGTCAATTTTTAAATATGAACCCTAGCTCAAAATATGGGTAGAAATGAGTAGATCATGTCACGAGGATCTCAAAAATATGAACAACATTAAAAATGGGGCTTGAGAGCACTTACTATTGAGCTTGGAAATGAAAAAAACCCTAGCCATGGAGTCTCCAACCATATTCAGCCATGAGGAAGAAGGATAAGCAAATTTTTGCTTTTTTTCCCTTTTTAATTCATTTAATTACTAAATGACTAAAATTCCCTTAATGCCTTTCTTTGAAATATTACCTAACCATGTCCATTTTTGTCCAAATTTTTAGAACTTGGTCAAATTACTCTTTAAGGACCTCTAATTAATAATTCAATTTAATTTCATACTTAAAGCTTCTAGAACTCAAGTTTTATAATTTATTCAATTTAGTCCTTAAATTCCAATCGAGCACCTTAGACATAAAATTTCTTCAAGAAATTTTTACACAAACATATAAACACATCATAGGCCTTATACTAATCATAAAATAATTATTTCTAATTTGGATTTGTGGTCTCGAAACCACTATTCTGACTAGGCCCTAATTCAAGATGTTACAATTCTCCCCCCTTAGGGATTTTCGTCCCCGAAAATCTTACAAGAAGAGTGTTTTAGTTTACACATAAACTCCACTATCTCATATTCATTGCGAAAGAACTTTTACTCAGGTTACGCTTAACACTTAGCTCTTTAATTTCTCATACTAAAGTCTTGAGAAATTTTTTGTTGTATGACACATCAACCGAATCTTGACTTCTATTAGAGAATTCATGTACACAAGGATCGAACTCTTACCACCATAGAATATATATGAGTATCATACTTGAATCCTCTCGGATACAAATTGCGTAGCCAACTCGCTCATCATGGCCTTAAGTTCTCTATCATTTTATATAGCCCGACAGTTTACTAATTCAACCTTTGGTCGTCATTAAAATTTAGAGCCTCATTTAGCTTTTTCAATAATTCACGATATAAATCCCAGATCTCAATCCGATTAATAAAAACTAGCATTTTAAAAAATTCAACAATCTCAAAGATACTTAGTTCCATAAGTCTGATGAGCAGAAATTCAGTACATACCGACATGATTTGCAAATTCATTAATTGCCTAACAACAAGTCACATAACATCTTCTTCTTTCAAAGATAGGAATAATCCTGCTATGAAATCTATAGTAACCTCATTCTCATTTTCATTCAATTACCACCACTGGCGAAAATCATTCTGACATCATCCGATATTCAACTTTAACCCTGATAACATTTCATGTATTCAAACACAAAGATCAGAAATGTCAAGTTCCAAACTTGAACACCAATACATCACTCCTGTGGGTTTTCTAGCAAAATCTCAGTATAAGCTCTGGACTTTCTACCCAAGCACTTGTAACCACATATTCCTTTTCTCAAAGGTCATACAACAACAATCTCGAATCATCTACGCTATCTCAAACTTAAATCTTTCTATGACAGTAGATACATTAAGCTATCACATTGCCTTTTTGTCTAAAAAAGTATCACAATCCGTTTGACAACACATAACTAAAAAATCAAGAATTTCTTGCCTGATGTAGGCTAAACCAAGTCTAATGTTTTGATTAACAATGTTCTCGATTTGTTCTAAACTTTTTTATCATGCAATAGACCGTTCAACTTTTTCAAGGCGATAAATTTACCACTCATAGGAATTTTAAATCATATCAAAATATGCTAGGAAACACAAACTTTTCATTCAAATTAACTGTCTTTTACCCGTAAAGAAATGAAATTTTATTCCCAGACATAAATATCTCTGTAACATCCCGAAATAGGGCCTAAACGAAATAGTGGTTGCAAAACCATGAATTCAAGGTCAAAAAATTTATTCTGATTAATTTTTAAGGTTTATTCATTGATTGAATAATTGTGTGAAAATTTCGTGAAGAAATTTTATGTATAAGTGCCTAATTTGATAACTAGGACTAAATTGTAAAATTAGCAAAATATGTGTTCTAGATAATAAAAGGGATTTAATTGAAATGGGTTTTTAAAGTGAGGTCTTTATTTAGTAATTATACCATTATATTTAAGTTTGGACAAAAATGGGCAAGAATAGGACAAATTTGAAAGAAAAGCCTTTAAGGGCATTTTGGTTATTTAGTAATTAAAAGAATTAAAAAGGGAAAATAAAGCCAAAATTTGTCCATATTCTTCATGGAGGCCGAATATAGCATGGGGGAAGCCATGGGTAGGGTTTCCAAGCTCAATAGTAAATCCGTTCTAGCCTCGTTTTTAATGTTCTTAATGTTTTTGGAGTCCCGGTAACTTGATTTAGCTTATTCTAGCAATAATTCATGCTAGGGTTCATATTTGAAAAAATAACCATAGGTTAAATGTGTTTATTTTGATGTTTTATGGTAGAATATGAAGCTTGAAATTATGTTAAACAGCTTTTGATAAGCAATTTTAAGTGAAAACGAGTAAAACAACATAATCGGTAAAAATACCTAATGTTCATAAGTATATGATAGAGTGGGAATTTGATGTTTCCATAGAAGGTAAAAATGTTCAGCGTGTCATAAAACATAATAAAAATGGATAAATTTTAATTTCTGAGCCTAGAGGCAAACTCGTAATTCTGTAAAGGTTTAAGGGCAAAATTGTAATTTTGCCAAAGTTTGAGTTAGGGAATGTTTTGAATAGTAAATTAATTAAATAAGTGAAATATGATGTTTTAGATCCTAGAAAGTGAGATTTGGACCTAGAACGAGAGAAAAATCGAAAATTGAGAAAGTTGGTAAAATGGTCGTTTTGGTATCGAGGTAAGTTCATATGTTTAATAAGCATTTAACTATGCATATTTGTATGATAAGTTGATATTTTGGCCATAAATACTTTAGTATTGAGTTTCAGATATAATGATTAATGTTTGATAATAATTCGATATTGGAAAGAGAACTTGTATAATTATATGTAAGACCATATTTTGTATTATGGATTTGTATGATAACAAGAAAGTATTGACTAGCATAGTTTGATGAGAATAAGTTAAGTTGATTGTATGATGAGATTGAGAATGTAATTATATAAGTTGAGTAGCATTTTATTATTATGCAATTATTGTTATTAGTATTGTTATTATTGAGTTATGCGACTAACCTTGAGAATTTGAGCAAGTATGTTTCAGCTATGACTTGACAAGGCATTGATATCTCAAAGTCCATGGTTGTACCAGTGCAATTAAGGAAGAATTGACAGAAAAGTCCATGTTCATAACATGGCATTTAAGGAGGAATTGACGGTTAAGGATACCATGTAAGACCATGTCAAGACATGGCATTGGTAAGGCAAGGATCCCGTGTAAGACCATGTCAAGCCATGGCATCGGCATTGATTAAGGACTCCATGTAAGACCACATCAAGATGTGGCATTGGCACTAAGACAAGGATACCATGTATGATCATGTTTGGAACATGGCATTTGGTAAGACAAGGATACCATGTAAGACCATGCTTGGAACATGGCATTTGGTAGGATAAGGATATCATGTATGACCATGCCAAGGCATGGCATTGATAAGTTTTATAAGATAAGGATATCAAGTAAGACCATGCCAAGGCATGGTATTGATAAGTTCTATAAGGTAAAGAAATCATGTAAGACCATGCCAAGGCACGGCATTGATAAGTTCTATAAGGCAAGGAAATCATGTAAGACCGTGCCAAGGCATGGCATTGATAAGTTCTATAAGGCAAGGAAATCATGTAAGACCATGCCAAGGCATGGCATTGATAAGTTCTATAAGGCAAGGAAATCATGTAAGACCATGTCAAAACATGGCATTGATGAGTTACTATAAGGCAAAGGTCCCATGTAAGACCATGCCAAGGCTTGGAATTGGTGAGTTCATAAGGCAAGGATACCACGTAAGACCATGTCAAGACATGGCAATGGTAAGTTCAAAAAGGAAAAGGTTCCTGAGTAATCCAAAGATTAAGTCAAAGAAACGACAAGGTGAGAACACAAAGAAAGAGTACAGGTATGCATTTAAGGCTTATTTAATATTGAGATTGTAAGTAATTGAGATTATCAAGTATTAAGTGATGAGTTTTCAGATATGCTTGTGACACTTTATGACATGATTGGCAATATGCCTATACTATGAAAGAGTACTCATGTGTTAAGTGAGATGTTGCAGGTATGTAAGCAAGCTATTAAGTAAGGTGCCTTTTGTATTCTGAGCCTTTGGTAAGGTTACCAATGAGTAAGATGGGAAAGTAAGAACTAAACATTATTTAAGCAAATTATGACAGCATAGTAGTAAGCTAAATTGATTGCTAATGCTTATTATTTTACATGTGAACTTACTAAGCTTTATAAGCTTACTTCTTTCACTTTCCCATGTTTCAGAGTACTTAAAAGCAAGCTCGGGTTGGGGTCAACGGAGATCACTTCACACTATCGACTATCAAGTTACCAAATGGGTATCTTCGTTTACAAACGTTCTAGTTTATGACATGTATAGGGACTTAGCCATTTTGTGTGTATGTCCTTATGATATGGATAAATAATGATATGTAAATATTTGATAATGATTAGCTATTGAAATTGCTAATGAAGAACATGTTTTGGTGTTATGTATGCCTAAATGGTAGTTAATACAAAGAAATCATGAAAAAGTGAAATTAGCATTAAAACAGTATTGAATAGCAGCAGTGACGTGATCTTGAAAAATCACCAAGAATAGTAGAAATAGAATTAGGTGATGAATAAGATATAGAATTAAATCTTATTGAGTCTATTTTCATATGAAAGAAACAGAGTAAGCAAAAGAAGTTTATATTAAGAGATATTTGAATTTTAGTGAGACAGGGTCAAAGCGATTTCTGAATCTCTTTTTCTAACTTTATAAACTCACTAAAAGTTTTATAAAAAGAATTAGGAGTTATAGTTTATATTTCTAGATTCCTTAGTGAATATAATTTCAATAGAAACAAATGTCATGGTTATTTGAATTATTTACAGGGAGAAAAGTGATTCGTAGTGAGGAGAGGTTAGAGTAGTCAAACAATGCAAGAGGGGGAACTTTAACTAATAAACTGTACTAATTGGCTAGACCAAAAATTCTGGAAAACAATTAGTAAGAATATATATGAGTCTAGTTTCAGAAGAAATTTATAGATTTGAATTTCAAGTTTTTTAACTCGAGTTATGATTTATTTAGTGACTATGACACAGATGGACAGTTTAATTATGAAAGATGAAATAAATTGTTTTGGTTTGTTTAAGTTATCGGAAGATTTTTATTGATTCTGGTTTGTTCCCGAACCATTTCAATTTCATGTTTTAGGGTCTCGAGGGCCCTTTTTAGGGACATATTGAATGAATAAAACTAAATTAATTTTTAAATCAAATTTTTATGCCCCGAATTAGTAAGCTAAGTCCAGTAACGCCTCGTGCTTGACTCCGGCGACGATCTCGGGTAAGGGGTGTTACAATCTCGTTTGATCTTTCAAACAATAACCAATACCGATTGAACCACCAAGTCAGTCTTAATCATTAATAAATGTCATTTCAAGAAATTCTCTCTTCGAGTCAATATAACGATTCAACATGTATTCATTCAAAGTTCACTTATCATGCTAATAAAAAATCCACTTCAAATACATTAACTCAGAATAACAAAAATATCCCGATTGAAGGCACTAACTTTAATTAACTTACTTGAAAAAGAAATCCAGATACTGAAATCATCACGTTACTATAATCAATCAGAAGCATGATCATAATTATCACAGTCATCATAAGCCAAAGAACACATTTTAGACATGAGCCACAATTGATGATTTACTAAGTAGAGATGACATGAAAACCAAGATAAAGAAGTCCAAGACAAAGAAATCCCAGATAAAGAAATCCAAGATATAGAAATCCAAGATACAATATCATAATGAAATACCCTAAATCACACTTATAAGAAAATATGAAGGATCTTGATAATTCCTCAGAGATTCAGAACTAATTAGAAGTATAATTAAAAATATAATTATGATGATGAAATAATTTTAGTCTAGAAAACCCACTGGAATTAAATGCAACAAGGATAATATGCCTTCCCATGTATGTATTGAATAGAAAACTAATTAGAGGGAATAGAATTATAACATCATGTGCATTTTACTAATTAGAAGGAATAGAATTATAACATCATGTGCATTTTCTCATAAAATCCCAATAGTTAAAATGTAACAGAATGCTAGAGGGGAAATAGAGCAATATATATTATATACCAGTCGGACTATCAATAATTTCATCTATACATCATGATTAGGAAACATTCCCGTAGAATAAAATTTCATTAGAGGATAGATAGCCACAAGAATACCTCTGAGAACAAATATTCACATAGAATGCCCCAGAAGAGACTGCCAAAATCTGTTCAGTTATAACTGCCATACTCAGATATCTTATCTTTCAAATATTATTCCTTCAACTATTTTTGAATAGATCGATTCACTGAAGTCAACTTCTTCACCAACTGTGATATCGCATAAACCGAGAGATTCTTTAGATCAGTCTGATACCATTCTAATTCTGCCTCTACTTGTTATTCCATCTCAATCTCTAATCATATTTGTAATCATTCTACAGCTGAACTCTTAGGTCTCATACTTATAAACTTATTCAATACGAATCTTATGTAATTCCTTTACAAAACACCACTCTGGTAAGGGAGTGGGGTTGTAAGGTCCCTAACTCATTTCTTATACACATATACATATAACATTATTTCATCATCATAATTATATTTTTCACAAGCATATCATTCACTTAGGCAAATCATTATTCTCATTTGCATTACTCGAACTTTCCAAATTATCTTATTTAAACAAGTGCATTATGCACACAGTCTGTGAAAATACTCTTTAAGGACCTCTAATTAATAATTCAATTCAATTTCATGCTTGAAGCTTCTAGAACTCAAGTTTTACAATTTATTCAATTCAGTCCTTAAAGTCCAATCGAGCACCTTAGACATAAAATTTCTTCATGAAATTTTTACACAAACATATAAACACATCATAGGCCTTATAATAATCATAAAATAATTATTTCTAATTCGGATTTGTGGTCTCGAAACCACTATTTCAACTAGGCCTAATTCGGGATGTTACAGAGTGTGTGACCACACTCTTAAAAACATGAAAAATTTTCTAAGTGTTGTGAAAATTTTTAAAATTCTCGATTTAGTCCCGAACCATTTTCAATGCATGTTTTGGGCCTCGTAGGCTCGTTTTAGGTACGATATGAATGTATATGAAAAGTTTTAAATTTGGATGGAAATTTACGTTTCAGTTTTGAATGTTTGCTTGTGTTTATGTCCGGTAATGCCTCGTACCCTGTTCCGGCGTCGAATACGGGTAAGGGGTGCAGCATAAGTCAGTATACCCTACATGGTTGGCACGGCCTAGCACACAAGCGTGTGTGGCCACTTCAAAGGGCACACCGGCGTGTGGTTGGCTATGTACCCCAAGTCAGTATGTATGCCCTGTTTTCACATGGCCAGAGACACGGGCGTGTCTGGAACCATGTGAGGTACACGGCTTGTTCACACGGGCATGTGACCCCTGTATGGTTGAAATTTTTCTAAGTTTCCAAAAATTTTCTTATGTTATCGGTTTAGTCCCAAACCACTTCTAAAGTATGTTTAAGGCCTCGTAGGCTCGTTTAAGGGACACTATGATTGGTTGTGATTAAATTGTATTTGAATTGATGAATTATATGTGAAATGTGTATTTAAAAGTGTTGTAAGTTCGGTAATTCTTCGTAACCCTATTCCGGCATTGAATATGGGTGAGGGGTGTTACAACTTGTTTGAGCAAGCATTCAGTATAATCAATAGATAATACTCGTTTGAGCAAGCATTCAGTATAATTAGTGGATATTGCTCGTTTGAGAAAATCATTCAATATAGTCGATATTCCATTTTTCATTTTGAAGGTCATACTATTGTACAATATAACATTTAAAAAAAATTATATTATCATAGAATATAAGAATCATTAGAAGTGTAAATAACGTACGAACTTACCTGACTAAATTACAACAATGACAAAGGTATAGGGACTATTCAGTTATTTTCTCTTTTCCTCGATTTTTCACTTGTTCTTGATCTAAAATATTAATTTCATTCAATTCACTAATTCCAATAGAAAAATTAAATCATTTATGCAATTAAGTCTTTTTTGAGATTTTTATGAAATTGCCTCCAATATTTTAGTTTTATTCAATTTAGTCTTTAACCTCAAAAGTTGAAATTTAACCATTTTTAACCATAATTAATTTTAGCCGAATTATTCCATACTTCTCTACAGCCCCTACTTGTTGTTATTTCATGACAAGTCCTTGTAATTTTATCACTTTCACATTTTAGTCCTTTACATTAAAATTAACAAAAACTACTTTACAAAATAGTCCTATTTAACAACCAAGCTTAATAATCTATCATAGAACTTCAAGAATATGCTAAAATCATCAGTGGCATAATCCAAAACATTTTATAATATTACAAATTATTCCTTGGGTTAGCTAGATTAAGCTAATACGAGCTCAAAAACATAAAAATTACAAAAAAAGGCAGAATTTACTCACCAAATTAATGGGCCTAAGCTTGGTCGAACCTCCCATGTCTTATGGTGGTTTCAGTTTGGGGAAGAAGAACATAAGTAATAATTGTATTTATTTTCTTTTTCTCCTTTTAACTTAATTTATTTATTCTTTAAAATATAAAATTAACATATTTTTACAGTAAAAAACATTCCATCGCTCACCATATTTAATTATGGGTTAAATACCATTTTAATCCCTCTATTAAACCTTTTAAACTAATAGTGACTTACTTTTACAATTTTTATGATTTAGTCCTTTTTCCTTAATTACTAATTAATAAGGATCTAATAGCTATTAACTACAAAGCTAGAAAATTCCACACCATTTCTATCATTTAGCCATTTAAGGAAGGTTTAATTGCACAATTGGTTCTTCAATTATTTTAAATTTTAACTAAACAAGCTTAATTTCAATTTAATCCTAAACTAATTAAGACTAAATGAACAAATAGCCCAAAAGTTAGTGAATTAATCATGTTACCACCACTTGGACTTTTTGACCATGGTTTAATTACCATTTTGGTCCCTTTACTATTTGTAAATCAAAAGCAATTAACTTTTACCATTTTTACAATTTAATCCTTTTACCGTAATTGAGCAATAAATCATCAAAATTAGTAGACCAAACTTCAATTCACTTAATATTTAAAGCTTTAATTTATGGAAACGAGATCCTAATACCTCATTTTCAATTACCACTTGACTTTTGAACTGAACCACTTATACTAACTTTTAATTCAATTAGTTAAAATTCCTCAAATCTGAATTCAATATGAAAATCATTATCGACTCATATAAGTTAAGTACTAATTATATGAACTCACTCATCAAATTTGTGGTCCCCAAACCACCGGTTCCAACACTACTAAAAAATAGGTTGTTACAACACTACAACATACCATACAATAGAATAGTTTGAAAAGTATTAACGTTAGGGACATTCAATGTGGGTGCTATTCTAGTACAAATAAATTGTATCATATTTTGGCTACCAGGAACGTAATTGCTTGATTGAAATTAGTTGGTATTGCAGTATCTGACCTATGGTTCCATACACCTCTATCCTGAGTTAAGTATTTTACAACATCATCCATTTCTATGTCTCTAAACATATTTAAATCAATATTATCAAGAAAATCATTTTCATAGTATGGGATGTTGTAAAACTCACATATTTCTCAAGGAGTAACTGTAACACCTCAAAATAGGGCTTAGGAGTTTCAAGAGTATTTTAGGAATTTTAACCTATATGTGCTCAAAATTTCATAAGGTTGGTATTTGATAATGTTTTCAACAATCACTATTAGGGAATTGAGTCAATTTTTGAAAATGAGTTTTGAATACCTTAATTTTAGAAAAAAAGGACTGGTTTGTAACAAGTCAAAATAGTGAGCACTTATGTTGTAGTTTTACCAGTTTTTAAAATTGAACCTAATAAACCCCTATTCCCAATTCCATTTCACAATAGTTGCTCTCCAAAGTTTGCTATTGCTATCCATTGCTATTCCCTTGATCTTTCAATTGATTTTTTTATTTATTTCCAAACCATAATACTTTGATTTTCTATCATTTCTAAGTCAATTACCTTCATAAATCTCCAAGAAAAACACTAAAAAACTCTATAGATTTTATCATATTCTTCAATTATGGGTTTCTCGAATTTGCGTCAAAACTCGTTTAATTTCCATCAAAGGTAACCATTCACTTTCCCATTAGTTTTTAATGTTATTTAGACTTTAAAATTGAATTTTTAGTTATGAAATTGAATGTTTTAATTAAAACTCGAAAATTGGGTCATTAATCGTGGAATTCAAGATTATGGATGAAAATGTAATTTAAAAGTGTTTTTCAAATTTTTTTAACTTGATTAAAAGGTTTTTAAAATTATTTCAAAGTTTAGTTAAGGATTTCTCGTGTTTTAATGAATTTTCATTATTACACCCAAAACTTATCGAAAAATGTCGATACCTTGAACGTGTAATTTTATGTGGTTTAAAGGTTGGGGTTTAATCGTAGATGAATATAGGGATGAATGAAACTTGTTTCATGCAAAAAGGTTAAGTATAGATCGAGATATTTGTGTTTTAAGTCCGTCATGCTAAAGGGTTTTGTTACATGAAAAGGTAGTTTAGGCTTGTGTTTTGATTAGTTTAAGTGGGTCATTGGCTATCATTTGACTGTGTGTATTGTGTGATTGTTATGTGTGAAGCCTCGGATTCATTAGATCCTTCTACGAGCTAGAGGAATAGCTAGTTCGAGCTCTCAATTTGCGGCAAAAGCTGATATTCAGTGAGTGTTTTGGAATCATTGCTCGTAGGTGATTCATTGTGTAATTTGGAATTTAGAGGTAGCCTAAACCCTTACTCTAAATTTTGAGAGTAAGTGTTCTCGCACCTATGATTAAATGTGATACATGTATGCTTGTGAAATTGTGAAATTATGAACATATATGAAATTGTTATGACATGTGCTATAAGCTTATGATGACTGATGTGAAAGTGAATATGAGGGTGGTTGTTCATGCCATGTGACAGTGTTTATAATGTGTTAATGATGTGAATATATAGTGAATATGTGAGGAAAATTGATAAGTAAATATGTGATAATAGTGTGAATATTTTGGCCTTATGTTATTATGAGACCGTTAGATATAGTTGACATGCCATAGGACTATGAGTACTCACATTTGTGATCTGATTTTGAGGCGTTAAGGCCTAGTCACAGTTTTTGAAGAGAAAAAGGAATGTGAGCTAAGCTCTATTTACCAGGATATATGTGTTTGGTGTGTTGGAGAGTGTTAGCTATAAGCTACACTTATGGGACATGTATGACTCCATGAGTCATTATTGGTGTGTTGGAGATTTGTGTATTCGATGTGTGGTGATAAAGTCCACATTATGTTTCATAACCTTAAGATCCAAACTATCTTATAATATGATTAAATGTGACTAAGTATGGTTTATTTGTGTTGTGATATATGCTTAAATAATCATGTGGTTAAATGTGTGAAATATGATATTAGAGTTAAATATGTTATCAATATGAGATATGTATGTTTAGTTAATGCATAATGTCTTGTTTATGTAGCGGTTGTTCTGAGTAT
Source organism: Gossypium longicalyx (assembly GCA_025698465.1). Lineage (NCBI taxonomy): Eukaryota > Viridiplantae > Streptophyta > Magnoliopsida > Malvales > Malvaceae > Gossypium > Gossypium longicalyx. Next base: position 55,253,955 of record CM046995.1, read on the forward strand.
TCGCTGAGCTTGTTAAGTTCACCCACTCTATTTTAACCTTTGCAAAGTAGTTGCATTTCTGGTGTGAGCTATGTGGCCTTCAAGGGATTGATCCAAGCCATTTTTTAGTCGTTATAGTAGGTGTTAATGGTTATTTTTTATATGGGAGTTTAAGGCAATGTGGTAGATTTTATATTAGTTTTGCTAAGTCAATTTTTAGGTTGTTTGCATTCTATTTATGTTTGGAAGTATGTGGACTTGAATATGATATTGGGACGGCTATTTTGGATATTTTGATGTTTCTTTAACTAGGTGAATGAAGCATGTTGTTTGGGATTAAGTTTTAATGGTTTTAATGTTGAAGTATGCTAAGATTTTATAGTCTAGAGCGGAGGTATCGATATTTGATTTTTAAAAATAATATCTCTGTATTTTCAAAGGTGCAAATCGCTACTCGAGGTAAGTTTATCAATACCTTGCGAAAGGTATCGCTAATGTATTTTGTGAGAAGCAGAATGCTAGTTTGGTATCGATTTTCCATGTGCTATCGATACCACTTAAAGAAAATCTCAATAGCCCTAAAACAGTATCGATACCTATGTAACAGTTTTGGAAATTTTGCAATTGGCCCATTTGCAGGTTTGATTGATGTTTTTAATACCTTTAGTGTATGTATGCCATGTTTTAACTATAAGAAGTGGTTGAACGAATACAACTCATACATATGATTGAACAAAGATGGTGATTGGTTACTTGTGAAACTGTTTGCTCAGTAAATGATGTGTAACGGTGATGTAGCATCCTAGTATTCGAGCTCAGCGACCAGGCCAGGTATGGGGTGTTATTGTACTTCTTTACCTCTTACCATTACAATTTTCCATATCACAGCGTATGGTCTCCTCTCTTCTTGATTTCTAAAAGATGCATAAAATTCTTACACTATTGGAACAACTACATTTTCTTTAGGAGTGACACAAAATCGCTCCCATCGATGATACCAAACTAATGTCCAAATCTCCTTGTAAGGAACCACTGATGGTTTGAATCCTTGCTCTTAGATAAAAGTTTTTCCTTGTAATTCGGGAAAGTATTTCTCAGCATTTAGATTTTGAAATTTTCAAGGGTTCAATACCACCAAAATTTCTTGTACATAAAATTTTTTACTTTTCCTAAAAGGCAAATTCAGTACTGAACACTAAAACAATTAATAGAATCAAGCAATAATTAATGGAACAGTGAAATCAAGTTTAAAAACCCTTAACCTTAATTTTCGAGTCCTTGTTGCTTCTTTTTCGAATGGTTACGACATTCTTGCACCAAATAAGACTCAAATAACAAAGGAGGCTTGTAGATTTAGGGTCTAATGAAAGGGGTTTTAGAGTTTGAGAGTGTTTTGAGAGATTTTGGGGGGTTAAGAATAGTTAGAATGTTGAGTTAGCATGTTTTTAAGTTTTAAAGTATGGGTTTTAACGTTAGAAATAAGTTAAAATAGGGTTTAATCTATCGGGTTGCACAATCGGGTCAGGTCAACCTTGCAGAAAATTACGATGATGTCACGACGTAGGGGTTCCATGTCACAACATCTCTAGCAGGTTGCCGTTGTCGTGACATTGGGGTTCGATGTCGTGACACACCATGAAATTTTGAAAACCCAAGTAAATTGTCCTTTGTGTCGCAACACAAAGGTGTTGTGACACCAAATCTGTTTCGACCCAAATTTCCAATTTTCAAAGTGCCTCGATCTCGATTTGTAACATCTCGAAATAGGGCCTAAATGGAATAGTGGTTGCGAAACCACAAATCTGATATAGAAAAGTTTATTTCGATTAATTTTTATGATTTACTGAGTGATTAGATGCATGTGTTAGAGTATTGATAAGAAATTTTATAGATTGCATGTTTAATTTGCCTATTAGGGCTTATTTGTAGAAGTTGCTATAATAGCCCAATTTAGGGCCTAAACGGAATGATGGTTTTAAAACCATGAATTCGAAGTCAAAAAATTTGTTCCAATTAAGTTTTAAGGTTTATTTATTGATTGAGATATTGTGTAAAAATATCATTAAGTAATTTTACTGATAAAGTGCTGAATTGGACTTTTAGGACTAAATTGCAAAAGTTGCAAAATATGTGTTCTAATTCATAAGTACTTGATTGAAATGGGGGTTTAAAGAGGAGGTCCTTAAATGGTAATTAGACCATTATATTTCGTTTGGAGAAAAATGGGCATGAATAGGACAAAATTTTAAAGAAAGGCCCTAAGGGCATTTTAGTCATTTGGTAATTAAAAGAAATAAAAAGAGAAAATAAAGCCAAAATTGACTCATCTTTTTCATGGAGGCCTAAATTAGCATGGGGGAAGCCATGGCTAGGGTTTTCAAGCTTTCCAAGCTCAATAGTAAGTCTGTTCTAGCCCCGTTTTTCAAGTTCTTTATGTTTTTGGAATCCCGGTAACTTGATTAAGCTTATTCTAGCAATAATTTAAGCTAGGGTTCATAATTGGAAAAATACCCATAGGTTAAATGTGTTTATTTTGATGTTTTATGGTAGAATATGAAGGCTGAAATCATGTTAAAAAACTTTTGCTAAGCGGTTTTAAGCAAAAATGAGTAAAACGGCTTAATCGGTAAAAGTTGTTATTGTTCATAACTATGTGCTAGAGTGAGAATTTGATGTTTCCATAGAAGATAAAAATGATCAGCATGTCATAAAACATAAGAATAAGGGATGAAGTTTAATTCCCGAGCCTAGGGGCAAAAGTGTAAATATGCAAAAGTTTAGGGACAAAATTGTAATTTTTCCAAAGTTTGAGTTAAGGACTATTTTGAATAGTACATTAATTAAATAAGTAAAATATGATGTTTTAGATCCCGGAAAATGAGATTTGAACCTAGAATGGGAGAAAATCGAAAATCGGGAAAGTTGGTAAAATGGCCGTTTTAGTATCGAGGTAAGTTCATATGTATAATAAGCATTAATTTATGCATGTTTCAATGTAAAATTGATATATTTACTATGATTGCTGAGGTGTTGAAAGTAAGTATAATTATGATGATTTAAATGTTCAATATTAATTCAACATGGAAATGAGAAAGTATGTAAGTTTGTATGTAAATAATACATTATCTTTATTATGTTTTTATATTTTAGCATATTTTATGTATTGTAGCTGATTTTTGAATCATAATTGACTATTGGAAGTATGGAATCAAGTATTAGAAAGAGAGAGAAATCCCGATTGAACCTTCGGAAAGATTGGATGATACAGATGGTATGTAGCTAGGTCACATGTATGGTGCTGAGTGCACATCATGTGTACAAGAGAGTTACGAGACATTATGATGTAGCTAGGTCGCATGGGTGATACTATGTGTACACCATGTAGACAAGAGAGCTACGGGATATATGTAGCTAGGTCACATGCGTGGTTCTAGGTGAAGGACACCATGTAGACAAGAGAGCTACGAGATAAACTGGCTAGGTCACATGGGTAGTACTAAGTGTTCACCATGTGTACAAGAGAGCCAAAATTATCTATACAATCGAGCTAGGTCACATGAGTGGTGCTAAGTGAAGCACACTATGTGTACAAGAGAGCCAAAATTATGTGTACAATCAAGCTAGGTCACATGAGTGGTGCTAAGTGAAGGACACTATGTGTACAAGAGAGCTTCGATTTTAAAGGTGGGCTGTGTGCGATACCATCGCGTATCTGTTATTATTCCGAAGCGTTCAACTGGGAAATTGATTAAATGAAATTGTGTATGACTTTGTGATGATAAATGTAATTATATATGTGTGTAACTTATGAGCAATATGCTCGATATGTGATTGGAAATTGGAAAGATTGTTATGGGTAAGTGATGAATACAATTGAAGTGTGAAAGATCAAAATTGACAATAAAACTGTTATGAATAGTTGTAGTGATGTGAATCTAAAAATTTACCAAAAATAGTAGAAATTGAATCAGAGACTGAATGAGATATCAAATTAAAGCTTAATGAGTCTATTTTGTTATAACAGAAACAGAGCAAGCAAAGGAATTCTATATTATGAGATATTTAAGTTTTTGAGAGACTGGTTCAGAATGACTATGTGATCCCCTATTCTAACTAGGAAAATCCATTAAAAATTGTACAAAAATAATTAGAGGATATAAATTATATGCTTGAAATACCTAATGAGTCTAGTTTTAAATAAAATAAATGAGAACATTCTTTGAATTCTGTACGAGGAGAAAATTTATTCGTAGTGAAGAGTGGTCAGAACAGTTGAGCAGTGAAACAGGGGTAACTTCAATGAATAAACTGTAATAATTGGCAAGATAAAAAATTCTGAAAATTTTATGTTAAGAATATACGTGAATCTAGTTTCAAGAAAAATTAACGGTTTGTAATTTGGAGTTCTGTAGCTCCAGAAATACATAATTTAGATGCTGGTACTATTCTAGACAGCTTATTTTGAACCTGTTTATGATTGTAATAGTGAAAGTATGTGTGTATTTGTGATGGTAATATTCCGGGAACATATTGTGACTTCATTTAAAGTATGATAATATATTGTTTATTAATATTTACATACTTACTTACTAAGCTATAATGCTTACTCCCTTCCTTTCTTTTTTCCTATAGTGTCTCAGATGTTAGCTCGAGTTGGAGGTCGCCGGAGGTTAAATCACACTATCAAACTATTGATCAATATATAAAGGTTTTAAAGTATTTTTAAGTCTTTGGCATGTATAGAGACTCGTTTAATTGTTACTAAGTTGCTAGGAATTCGCCTAAAATACTGACCTATGTTATTTGAAGGTCTCTATTGTATAAAGTCATTTAATGTAGATAGTCTTGATTATGTTATTAATTAAATGATGCAATTTATGAATGTGCATGATTGCCTATGTGTGTGGTTGAATTAAAGCATGATATGAGCCTTGTAAGCTCTTTTTAAGGGACAGCTTGAATGTGTTTGAAAAAGTTTTAAATTAGAGTGAAATTATGAATCGATTTTTATACGATGATTAGTGATTAAGTCCGGTAATGCCTCGTACCCTGTTCCGGCGTCGAACATGGGTAAGGGGTGTTACACGATTTAAATGAGAAATTAATAAAAGTCAAAGTCCAAACTAATCGACTAGTTAAATATACAATAATATACATAAAGTTAGAATTTAATTAAAAATATCAAGTCTTGTTGACGAATTCATCTGTTAGCTCGATCAATGTACATGAGGGAATTTACCTTATTCCATTTATGTCATTGTTGGTCCAGCATCCATCGTGTCATTTTGTCTTTCTCCGTTTATCCTTTTTTTTAACTATGTTCTTTCTTCCTACATTGACAATAGAAAATACCTTCCTCAAATCAAAATGTTTATCTAGAGGAATAAGAATTTTATAGCTTAGCAACCCTACAAACCTCTTGTAGTCTTGTTTCTGTTGGTTATCCTCATTGTATATTTTACCTTCACTCTTAATTTTTCTCTCCTCAAAGTTATTAATGATCTTTATAGGACCTAGAAAGTCTTCTAAAACCAAGAAATTTTTAAAGTTCAATTTAAAATTTATATTTTCAATTGACACATGGATTAATCTTTCTCCTGACATTTTTTTTAATTGGTTAATGTTTTCATTGTCGGGTTCAAGTAAGAAATAAGTACCTTTTAGTTTCCTCGACTCTAATTCCATCCTTGGTGTAGTTATTTGATTAGGGATGTTTTCTAATTTACTTAAAACCCCATTAATATGTACAATCCCTAGCTTAATGAATATCCTGAAAGTCCAGAGATTTTTAAAGTCTTGAGGTATTGAATTAAGGATTATTATTAGTTTCCTAGGAGTTAATGAATTACAAGACAATTGAGATAGGTTAGCACAACTTACCTCGTCAGTTACGTCTTGATGTTGCTCATATTCCCGTTGTGATGGACCTAATGTTGGCAAAAGCAAAAATTCAATACTTGACTTATTACATTCAACCATCAATTCCACTGTTGCCTATCTCAAATTGGATACCTTTCTGTAACATTGTTCCTTCTCTGCACTTATTAGGTTCTGGTGGATCATTTTCCCAACTTAGAATTTTTTGGTCACTCAGGGTTCCACCTTCCCCAAGTGTTATTGCTATTGGGTTTTCCTTTTCATGTTTGCTTTGAGTTTGATCAAGCCTATGGTAAAATTCTTCTATATTGGTTCCCCTATCGTTGTCCCACAAAACTGTTAGGTCGTCTCCTCTGAGCTTGCTCAATTCTAACATTAGTAGTCTCTGATTTTCTTGAATTTCTCATTCTTCATAGACTCCTTCTTCATAGATGTGATCGACGTAATCTATTTCATCATCCGACCATATGTAGTCAAAGTTATCCATAGGCTTTGCTGAACTAATTTCAATAATTATTGTTGTGGATTCCTTTTCGAGGGTGTGTGATGAGATTTCTTGAAGAAAAGAAAAATGTTAGTAATGTTAAACAAATGACTAAACAAGATGATCTAGAGATTGAATCTATATTTTAAGTATTTCCTAACTATTATATTAAAATGCAAAAAATAAAATTGATCTAGTGATGTTGCCTCTCCAGCAACAGTGCCAATAACTTGACCACCTCTAAACGTGTGGACATCTAGAGTAAGAATCTTACATAAAATATTTATCAAATAGGTAGTGTCCACAAGTATACGGTTCAAGTTGTAATATAGTTACAACGAAGTAGGTGAATACTCCGAGGGTCGTACCTAAGGGAGGTGAGCCCTAAATTGACCTTAACCTAAGTAGAAATAAAGCTAATTAGTAATTTAAATAAATTATATTATGAATAAACATAAAGAAGAATTTTTGGTATTTTTGTAAATAAAGAATAAAATAATATAAAGAAAAATACTTCGAGAAATTTAATATAGAAACTGAATCAGATCTAAGTATGGCTGATTAGCTTGCTTCAGTAATCATAACTAACTATCGCTTCAATTTCCCTGTTCAGTCAACTAGTGATTACTCTAGCAGGATCTCTCAATCTTTCACTAGAATAATGAGTCGGCAAGAACTACTTATCTCTCGACCTCACAACCCAAACCGGTTTGGGGCTAAGCTATTCACGGATAGACCATACCAATTTTGGGTTAATTCCCACCTAGATGATTTCCTAGTGTCATTAAGCCTAGGGTTTAAGTTCTTTCTCTCCTGAACAACTAATCATCGAAGAAAACCCTGCACAACAATCAATTAATCATACCTCTACTCACTAATCTCCTATAAGAGGATTAGTTCCTCATAGATCTAAAAAACATAATAAACTTAATTTGAAAAATAAACATTAATAACAAATCAAGAGATGAAGGTTTAAGAGAATCCTGAATTGTATTGATTGAAGCACGAAATCCAGAAAGTGTTGATCAAGTTCCATAAATCAGATCTCCTGACAAATGCAAATAACAAAACTAAAAATAACCTAAGCCTAAGAAAAAGGAAAAACTAAAAATTGAAATTACAAAGAAAATTCTAAAATATGAAAGTTGTCCTTTAATAAGTGTTTAAGAGCCTATTTATAAAGTTAGGGTTGCCATCGTCTTCAACATTAGGTCAGCTGACACTCTCACACATAATTTTTTATTATGCAAACTAAAACACTCCGGGCTCATAATTACTTCTTGTACAGGACTGATGTCACGACACCCTAGTGCATGTGTCGCGACATCGAAGGCAGTATCCTCGTACTCAAGTTAACTTTAGGGGTGTGTCACATCCCTTGGTTGTGTCGCGACACTGAAGGCAGTCTTGGGATTCTTATGCTTTACTCTCTATTTTACGACATAAACTCCCCGTCTTGCAACACAACAACTATTATTTAGTTGGTACGCCCTCTAAGGGTCTCCTGCACACTTAAAAGTATGTTATCTCACCCTTAGGCTTCATTCGACCCCTAAGGTCAATAAAAGATTCAAATTGCACTTTTTATTGAATGTAAATGAAATTCTAAAAACTTAATTAAAACATAATGAAAATGCTTGTATTCATACTCTTTAAATGTGAAAACTAGCTTAATTTGCTACATCAAATTATGGAAGATCAAGGATACATATATATATTAAGAGTCAAAATCTATAAAGATATATAAGATGACTTCTAGGTCTAAGCCAAAGTACATACATAGATAAAGTACTAAAAGTGTTCAACATGGAAGAATCTAAGAGAGGATTCCTACCAGTGAGACATGGTATTTCACTCTCGAAGGAAATGTGTCTTTCAACTTCACAAGAGAGAGAATGTATGAGTAAGATTCCATACGCTTTGACTATTAGAGTTATCATGTATGCCATGATATGTATTCGCTTAGATGTATCATATGCTTTAAGCATGACGAGTTGGTACCTAGTTGATCCCGGTGAAAGTTATTGGGTCACAATTAAAAATATCCTTAAATACTTGAGAATGACTAATGATACATTCCTTATATATGGAAGCGAAGAAGTGTTCAGTGTAAAAAGTTATACTGATATTAGCTTCCAAACCGACAAGGATGATTCATGATCACAATTGGGTTTTTTGTTTTGCCATAATGTTGGCGCTATGAGATGGAAAAGTTCAAAGCAAGATACAGTAGCTGATTCTACAATAGAGCCTGAGTATATTGTAGCTAGTGAGGCTGCAAAAGAGGCTATTTGGATCAAGAAGTTCATATCTGAACTAGGGGTTGTGCCTAGCATATCAAATGCTATAGAACTTCATTGTGAAAACAACAGAGCTATTGCATAGGCAAAGGAACCTAACTCTTACCAGTGATCCAAACATATACTTAGGTGCTTTCATCTCATTTGAGAAATCATTGGTCATGGAGATGTGCAAATATGCAAAGTATCAACAGATGACAACATCGTTGATCCACTAACGAAGACTCTAACAAAACAGAAGCATGATCATCACACTAAGTCACTTTGTATTATATATATGATTGATTGGTCTTAGTGGTAGTAGGAGATTGTTAGAGTATGCCCAAAGATAAATCATGAGATGATTGTTATCACATACTCGTTTTAACTTGTTTGTTAATATAAGGTATTGCTATTGTTATTTCAGTTTCTTTTCTGTGTATAAATAAACCAGTTAATAATAAAGTCCTGAGAATAATATGGTTATTCATAAAATTTCATTAGTCAAGTATTATTGTGGGATTGGACAATGATAATGCATTGAGGCTAATGTGTAGTTGATTGATGACAAAGTGTTGTCATTAACATAGGGATGTCAAAATCGATACATGAGTATGTGTTAAAGAACAACATATTAGACTGACCCGCTATGATTATGTTTCTTGGATTATTATGTAATAGTCACAATATTACTTATAGTAATAACTATGTATATGATCCGTAGACTTGAGATCATCATTGTCCCAATATCATGAGTCGTATATTTTGACACAATCAAACATCTACCATAACAGGTTATACTATAAAGATTGATATTGGGTATGCCACAATCTGTGTAGTGAGATATGATTGATCAAGATAGGATTTTTCCCTCCTACATAATGGGAGCAATATCTTAGGCCTCTTGATAAACTCAGACTAGAAATGCATGATCATGCTCGAATAAGTTGATATGAGATATCACACATATTTTTTTATTGTAGTCTACTTAGAATATCAGGAAATATGATATTAGACTATACAATTGTGACTATTCCATGAGTTTTGTCCAATCTAGATATTAAGGATAAAAGGATATAATACATAAAAAAATTATCACAGAAAGATTATGTCGAATCACGACTTCTTGTAACTTGGGTAACAATGATGCATTGCTAGATGCCACTCATTGCTTGTAATATTAGAAACGTTCTAGTATTGCCACTAACATTACAAGAGCCAATAGGGTCACACCCTATAGTTGAAGCGAATAGAATCCAAATACATTTGGTATTGTATTTAGCTGTCATGTGAATTAAATTAATTATTGAATTTATTTAATTTGATAGTTTAATATTGAACACATTATATGTGAAAACTTATTGTAACCAAATAGAGAACATAGATAAAATTAATATATGAATTTGATTAGTACAAATATTAATTGTATATAGTTTACCGAAATTATTAATATAAAAAATATAATAATTAATTTCGACCAATATATAAAAGACATGGAAATTGATATTCTTCAGGAAAGAATATAATTTCTTTTTCTGACTTTCCATTTGTTTCTCTAATAATAAGAGAACAATCCCATTTTTTTTCTGATAAGTGATATCAAAGAAAATAAAAGGAATATAATCCCTTAGTGTGTTAGGGTTACCAAGAAAAAACAAATCAAAAGTTCTAGCAGCCATTCTTAGAAATTCGCTCTGAAAAGTTCAAGAGAGTGTTTGTTGTTCGTTCTTTGACTGGGTGGATTATGTAGATGCCAAGATGTTATTGTTGCTGCTTGTGATTGAAATCATTCAAAGGGATCCCACTAACAAAGTTAGTCGTCACTTTTTCAGTTTCAAAAGTTCTGATTTCGACCTTTGTTTCAACTCGATTCGTTCCTCGTACATGGATCCATGGTTGATGATCGTCGAAATACATTTTTTTTGCTATGCCACGGAGTGTACTGGCAATCCAACATCTCCTCCTAAGAGGACTCTCTATCCTTTAGTAACATGTTCTCCTCTTCCAACTATACACATTTGGTTTGGGTATCCTTATACTTAGCTTTCCAAGCTAGGATATAGTAGTTGAGATCCTCGATTTGGCTCACAGCACCTTGATGAACTTGGCGCAACTGAGCCAAAGATTATTCGCTAGACTTTATAGCTTTTTCTAAGCTCACCACTTTGGCACTGTTTTTCCTGTAGGCTTTTTAGAGGGCCCAACTCATAAGTCCATACTCTACTAAGTCCATACTCTACTAATAAGGCTTGGGAAGACCATGCTAGTATTGAAAAAAAAAAAGAGATAATTGGGAATTTGAAGAGAGATAAGAGACTATAGCCTCTTTCACCTACTAAGGCACAAAATTATTTTGTTATTGGAAGATGATGTCCAGCAAGAAAGGAGATGGCCCTGACCTTAGCAAATTCTGACAAGGAAAAAGTTTGTCTACTTTGCCAAAAGAAGCATCTTGGGGTTGCGAACAAGAAGGAACCATTGGTTGGTTTAGGTGTATTGTCCTTGTTGGAGCCTCAACCAAAGGAGGATATGTGGTGTGGACTTGGGAATCTGCGGTTTGGGCAGACTCCACTAGTAAGGTTGGCACTAGTGGAAGGGCAGGAACATGAGAACTATTAACTTTAGGAGAAAAATGCCCTTGTCTATGTTTATGTTGTATCAACTGTGGGCGTACACTATCCTCAGTTTCTTGGGTACTTTCTTCAATTTTAGGTTTTTTCTGAAGATCCTTAGTCTTTGTTTTCCTAGGTGGAGCAGCAATGGTGCCCTCATTAGCACGAGCCACATCCAAAAGGGCCAAGACATTCATGTTGTGTATTGGAGCAGGGAAAGTGGTATGATAATTTGAAGAAGACCCTGCACCATCAATAGGAGAGTTAGATTGACTAGAAGAAGAAGAAGAAGTACCATGACTTATTATGTTCTAGTGGCGTGGACGTAGTCCACAAGTGTTATAGAAAAATAAGGGGGTTCCCTTAAGGCTTTTACTAAAACTTGTGCTAAATCACCACTTACGTCATGAGCCCAGGCCACTAAAGTGAAAGGAACATTATGAGAATCAGCCTAAAATAAGATATCATTTGCCCGACGACCATTCGAACTCAATTCTTTTAGGCAATATTGAAAACCATTTCTAACCGAGACAGTTTCTATCAATTTTAGTACACGCCCAATCCTTAGCCATTTGTATTTGAATCTATGTAATCTCTGAGCAAACAAGCTAACTTTGTGCATAGATACTTTCTCGGGGTAGAGACCAGAATGTGGGAAAGCCGAACCTAGTTTCGAGCTTGCTAATAACCCTTACAAAGTTGTCCTTTTTCAAATGAAGGTTTGAAGTTTGAATTATGGGTTCACAGCCCTGGTATACAACAAAGTAGGCGTTACTAATTGAAGCTCCTTGTCTTTTTACCTTCAACTGGTAAAACTTTTGGAATACACCCAGCATCGGTGGCTCATTGTGTATACAATAGTTTATGAAGAATGCCACCAAGGACCACCAGGATAAGGCAAATAGTTGTCCCAGTGCAATGTCGTACTCGTTAAGCACCGCGCAGAAGAAAAGGTGGAGAGGCAAGTGGAAGCCAGCCTTTAATAAGATTAGGGGAATTACGAAACCCCTGATATTGTCACTCAGATGACAACTTCGGGGTCGTCAGAATTTGTAGGCGAAGCTCGGCTGAAGGATGCCTCGGGATCCTAAATATCAATTTAATTCTTCTTCGATAGTGCTACGTTTGTACATCACAACCACTACATGAGGAGTGTTATCGAGACCTCTAGGTCCGAATGCAATCAAGCCTCTAGGACAGTTATTCCAGTTACTTTGGCCATGGCCTCCCCTTCGAGTGGTTGTTTGAACCATTTTGTAATTTTAGAAATGAAAGAAAAAAAGAAAGCAAGATTTACATCTAGAAAATGAGAACTAGAGATGAAAGAAGCAAGAAGCTTTGATAGAAAAGAAGTTAGGGTTCCGATGATTCAACAAAATGTTTGGGAAGATGTTTAGGTTTCAATTTTATAGGGAACCAAACGTCTATAAGAAGCTTTAATTTTTTTTCCAACAGTTTAAATTTTCTAATCGCAACTCGACATCTATAAAGATTGGAGTTACGTGACGTTTAAAACATGGGAGTACCCGCCAAGCTGAGAATCTACCAACTGAAACTAACTGTTGGCATTTTTGCTAGTTGGAATCTATAAAGTGTATGTCACCGAAGAAAAGATCCACAATATGTTTCATGTTTCGATGTTGCGTCGATATAGATCAGATCAATCACATGTAATTTCTCCAACAAAGATTGAAATTCAGCCTAATATGACGTATAACGAAAAACCAATTAGAATTTTAGCTCGAGAAGTTAAAGAATTGAGAAATAAGAGCATAGCTTTGGTGAAAGTTTTGTGGCAACGTCATGGGGTCGAGAATGCTACGTGGGAACCCGAGAAAGCTATGAAGAAAACAATAACATAATCTCTTTTCTGGTAAGATTTTCGGGGACAAAAATTCATAAGGGGGAAAGTTGTAACAGCCTGTTTTTAGTCAAATCAAAATAGTAGTTTTGGGACCATAAATTCAAGGTCAAAATAATTATTTTATTATTATTTTAATGTCTACAGGATGATAGTATGATTGTGTGAAAGTTTCATTAAGAAATTTTATCGTTTAACTGTTTAATTTGATAAAAGGACTAAATCGCGTAAAATGTTAAACTTGTGTTCATTAGCTAAAGGTGTCTTATAGCTATAGAACTTTAAAGTAAAGGTCCTTATGTGGTAATTAGGCCATTATTAAAGTGGGTGGACAATTATGTGCATGGTTAAGTAAATTTTAATGTTAAATGACAAAGGTTAATAAAGTAAATTAATAATTAAATAAGGTAAAATAGATGAAAATAAGATATCATCTTCATGGCTAATTTGCTTCCACCAAAAATAGGATAGAAAAACACCATTTTTGAAGGTTTAGCATTTGGCTAGACTCCTCCACTTGCATGGTATGTATTTTGATTCAGTTTTTAATAATTTCTATGTTTTTGAGATTGTTGCAGCTTAATCTAGCTAGCCCAGGGACTAATTTGCAAAACTGTTAAAGGTTTAGGGTTTTTCCATTGATGAATATAGGTGTATTTTGATGTTTGATGATGGAAAATTATGCTTGTTGTTAGATAAACAACATTTGTAAAGTGATTTTTGACAAAATTGTCATTTAGGGATTTAATTGAGAAATGTTGAAATTTTGTGGTTAAATTGTGAAATAAATGAAAAATATGGGCTGCTAGGGACTTAATTGAAATTTGAATAGCATGGGATAGGTTGAATTGCTTGAATTTGTATTTTTATGAGATAAGGACTAAATTGTAAAAATGTTGAAATATTTGGGGAAAAAATTTAAAGTTGCCTTAATGTGTATTTTTGGAAAATTGAATAGAATGATAATTAAATAAATTAGTTTTGATTACATTTAAATTAAGAAAAGCGAAATTCGGATTTAAATCGAGGGGAAAACAAAGTATCAAACTAATCGACTTATTTCGTCGTTTTTGCAATCGAGGTAAGTTCATATGTTAATAAGTATTTGTATAATTGTGTTTTAAATACTTTGTTATTGAATTATTTGAAAATACAACCTTGTGGATATATTCGATGAAGATTCGACATTGAGAAATCCTAATTGAACCTTGGGAATAGATTAGGATACGAATGACATGTCATTATGGGTTATGTGATTGGGTGTTGGTCTGTACGTCCTACTTGTAACATCTCGAAATAGGGCTTAGTCAGAATAGTGGTTTTCAGACCATAAATTCGACATCAAAATATTCATTTTATGATTATTATGAGGTCTAGAATATGAGAATATGCATGTGTTAAGATTTCATGAAGAAATCCCTTGAGTAAAGTGTCCAATTGGAAATAATGAACTAAATTGAATAAATTGCAAAATTTGGATTCTAGAAGAAATTTGTATGAAATTACTTTAGATATTAAATTAGAAGGTCTTAGAGAGTAATTTTCCCAATTTCTAAGTTTTTGGACAAAAATGGGCTTGCATGGATGAAATTTCAAAGAGAGGGCCTAAGGGCATTTTGGTCATTTGGCTTTCTAATGAAATAAAATGGGAAAAATAAGCCAAAATCAGCCATTCATCTCCCTCATTTAGCCAAAACTCAAGGGTTCTCCATAGCTAGGGTTTTCAAGCTTTTCAAGCTCAATAGTAAGTGCTCCCAAGCCTCGTTTTTAATGTTCTTTGCATTTTTGAAATCCCGATAGCTTACTCTCTCCATTTCTACCCATATTTCATGCTAGGGTTCAAGCTTAAAAATTTACCCGTGCATGAGTTACTTGAATTTTGATGATTTATGGAGGAATATAAAAGTTGAAGGTGTGTTAAACATCTTTTCGTAAGTGATTTTCATGAAAAACCCCTAAAGGGACCTTTTTGCAAAAATTGATAAATATGTGGTACAAATGTGAAAATAATGGAAAATGTGGGATGCCATAAGAAGGAAAAGTGTTCGGCTAGGCTTGGGTAAGATAGGAATTGCATGTGTTTCATTATACGAGCCTAGGGACTAAATCGTAAAAATGTGAAAGGTTAGGGGCAAAATGGTCATTTGGACCGGGGGTGAAATTTAAGCTCATATAGTACAATGTGAGGTGTTAATGGTTTAATTTTATTGTTATAGACCCCGAGGAACAAATTTCAGAGATCGACCGAGAAAAACGAAAGGTTTTGGAATAATCGAAACACAATATCGAAACGAGTACTAGGTAAGTTCGGATAACTTAAAGTAAACTCATAATATGCATAATTGTATGATGTATGAATGCATGATAATTGCATTGTTGACGGCATGAAAATGCATGGAATGCATCTTTGATAATGATTGGATGGATAATGTCTCGGTTGAGGTTAAAAAGGGAATTCGATGGATAAACCATGATTGACATGTGAATTGAGATCCTGCATGTGTTGCAAAAAGGATTTAGCCCGGACGGGTAATCCGTTGATCTCAAATATAGCAAGGATCTAGCTCGGAAGGGTGTTCCTTGGATGATCAAGCCTCCCGAAGAATATGTGTGTGTTATGGATTTAGCCCAGACGGGTAATCTGATTAGGGTCTGAATTTAGCCTGGACTGGTAATTCAGATCCGAGCTCATTAAGGGTGTTTGTTGTTATAAGGAATTTAGCCTGGATTGGTAATCTCGACATCATCATATGAGTTTATATTACGAGGATTTAGCCTGGACTGGGAATCCCACCGTAAGATGTGAGGTTCGCGGGAGTGCATACTAAAATGATCATCCGTATGAATTGACGATGATTGGATAATCCATAGAGATTTCTTAGAAACTCAACGGGACCAAAATGAAGTATATGTATAAATGGCATGTTGAATGATGAGCTCATCTAAGATAAGTTGCATGGTGTTTTGTTATGTGACTAACTCACTGATTGAGTGCATGTGATAGAAAAACCATTTTCATATTGTTAGTTTCATTATCTAATAAGGATGTATGCTAAATAACTGGTAAGTTTACTTTCCAGTTATTCAAACGGCTACCCTCTCTTTTTCCCCGTTTTCAGAGCTCGAGGACTTGTAAAGATTGGAAGACGGTTGGAGAGTCTACACACTATCAACTAGTCTAGCTTTGGTATATAGATCCTTATGTTTTGTCTAATGGCATGTATAGAGCTTTTGTGTATTTTGTTATATGTGTCATTTGAATTGCCGAAAAAATGAAGGCATGTAAAGTTATACTTATCTTTTTGTATATGGCCATGGTAACTTGGCTTATTTCAAAATAGGCACTGACCTACAATTCTATGCATGTTTATGTTCACATAGGATGGCTTGGTTATAATTGGAAATGAGTTATAAAAATGAGCCAATCTTAAATATGTCAAGTGGACGTGGAATTCCTTAAATACAAGATGAGGATTAACTTAGCATGTATGAAACCAATGACATGAGATTTACATGCAATGAGGTTAATTAAAGTCTTATATATATAAATGTATAATTCGGCCTTATTATGTGTAAAAGTAATCTATAAGTATCGAGGGTGTCAAAGGCTTGGAAAATGGCCTAATAAGGTCCACACGGGTAGATACACGGACGTGTATCTAGGCCATGTGTGACACACGGCTCACCCCCATGGGTGTGTGATATAGCCGTGTGTCCCCTGCACTTGAAATTTTAAGTCAGTATAGAACACGAGCTAAGTACACGGGCATATGTCTTGGCCGTGTGCTTTTAATATAATGTTGAGGTTGAAGTCAGTGTTTCACACGGACGGAGGACACGGGCGTGTCCCAAGCCACATGAGCATGTGTGACCACATGGCCCCATCACACGGGCATGTCACACTTCAAAGTAAGGAAAAGTTTTCTAAAGTGCCCAAAGTTTATCGAATGTTTTCGGTTGTGTCCTATACTGCCCCTAGGTGTGTTTTAGGCCTCGAAGGCTTGTGCAAGGGACAAAATGTACATGTTTGAAAGGCTTTAAATTTGGGCAAAATTTGGTGACCCAATTTAGTAATTTTGTAAAGGTGAATTACCGATAACGCCTCGAACCCTATCCCGGTGTCGAGTACGGGTGAGGGGTGTTACACTATCGGTGGCCGAGATATCTGGCATGTGTCGTGGATTCTCATTAGCTTGTGTGAGTAGTACCGTGTAGCTTCGTCATGACCGTCAGCTTGTGTGAGCAAACCCTTTGATAGCTCAAGAGTGAGCATTATATGTGATGTGAGATTGAGATAGCTTCAACTATATATGTGGCACTTAGGGTGTGAGATTCTCGATTATCCAATAGTATTTCGAATGGTTCAACGGGTATATCAAAGATATGAAATGGTGAGAAATAGATACGTATCAGTACAAGTATTTACGGAAACTATATAATCATTGAATTTATGGAAGTTGTGAGTTCATGGTTAATTGTGTGACTGAATAGATGTTACATTGTGATTAAATTTTTTATAGCATGTTATGTACATATTCTTGAATGGTAATTAAATAGTGAATTTTGTTTATTATTTCATACAAGCTTACTAAGCTTTATAGCTTACATTGTTTATTTTTCCATGTTTTATAATGAGATCAAAGCTAGCTCGAATTTGGGAATCGTCAGAGACCTCATCAGACTATTAAGCCATCACTTTGGTACTTTTGAATCTATGTATTTTGGTTATATGGCATGTATAGGAGCTTTAGTCATTTTTGTATATAGTTCGGTAATGAATATAGTCATTTGGATTGGCTTGTAAATGTTTAATGTTTGGTTTTGTATATAGCCATGAGAGTTGGCTTATTTTGGTTGATTTGGTTGTGTATATATATGCAAATGGCCTTTGTCTTATGTTGATAATTGCTATGCAAATGATTGTGGTAAATGGTTGATATTTGAGAATTTATATTCTTATGAGTTCAGACAAAATGATGCATAATTGGAAGTGTCCACATTGATGATTTGTGAAAGTGAGGTTTGGTATGAAATTGAATGGCATATTGTGGTATTTGAGTGCCTTGTATATGTTGGTATTGAAATGGCATGAATTAAGCTTATTTGAGATTGGATGAAGGCCTATTTATGTCATGTTTGGTACCATTTTGGTTTGGTGTAGGTGTATGCAAATTTAGGTGACAAGATGGCTTGGAAAATAGCCTATTTTTGTCCACACGAGCATAGACAAGGGCATGTGTATCAGCCGTGTGTGACACACGGTCAGATTACATGGTCGTGTGTCCCCTAGTGTTGGATTAGAAATCAAGTCAGTATGCTCCACACGGCCCAGCACACGGGCATGTGACTTGGCCGTGTGGTATAAGTCAGTATACCCTACAGGTTTGGCACGGCCTGGCACACGGGTTGGTCACACAAGCGTGTGGTTGGCCGTGTGACCCAAGTTAGAGAGTTACACGGTATAACAGCCCGATTTAGACCCTAATCGGAATGGTGGTTTTGGGACCACGAATCTGAGTCAGAAAAATATCTTAAAATTATTTTTTGTGTTTATTATGTGTGAATTTATATCTGTGAAATTTTCATGATTTAATTTTGTCATTTGAGTGTCGATTTAATAAAAAGGGCTTAATCACGTAAAATGAAAATTTGGTGGTTAAACATGTATGGGCCGAAATGAACTTGTCTTATTATTATGAAGCATTTAAGTTGCAAATAGACCATTGGAGTTAGTGATGGACGGTTGTATCCTTGATATATATGTTTTAGTTATTTAATTATAAAGGTTGTATTTGTAAATTAATTAATAAGTTATATTATCATAAAACATAAAATAAAGACATTAGTGTTCATATTATTTCGTTTGACCGAAACTAAAGAAAATAAGAAAGAAAAGAAAGCTTTAAGGGTTCGACCATTTGTTAAGCTCAATCAAGGTATGTAACTAGCTTGGTTTTTTATAATTTTTACGTTTTTGAGATCGTTGCTATGTTATCTACAAAGCCCATGCTTGAATTTTTTATTTTGAAGAATATTTTGAGTTATGTCATTGATGAATATTTGAGCTATGTGATGTTAGTTGATGAAATATGAAAGATATGTTTTGGATTAACATGTTTTGTATTGGAATTTTTTGTGATTTTGAGTAATTACGACTAAATTGCAAAAATAATAAATTGAGGGACTAAAATTTGAAATAAATGAAATATATGGACTTATATGAACACAAGGAAGATTCGGCCTAAGCATGGTATATGCAAATTTTGCATGTTTTGTGTTTTGCACAATTTGGACTAAATTGCAAAAAGTGTAAAATGTCAGGGGTAAAATTGTAATTTTTCCATTTATGTGTTTTTGGACTAAAATGAGTGAAACTATGTTTGAATGAGTTTAATTTTAATATGTTTAGATCAAGAACCAAAGAAATCGAATTTGGATTGGGGGAAAACTAAAGTTGTCGCCTAGCCGTCCCGTTCCGATTTTCATCGTCTGAGGTAAGTTTGTAAGCAAATAGATATTGTTAATTTTAAATAAATATGAGTTCTATATGCTGAAATGAATTATTTGAAAATATATGTATGTTAGCTGAATGTAGATAAGCTTGGGAGCTATGTTAACGAATTTGTTTCGACTGAGTTATGACGTCCGAAAGCCCCATATGAACCATAGGATTCTGATATATTTTTTCGTGTAAGACCACATCTGGGACGTTGGCATCAATATATGTGGTTACGTGTAAGACCATGTCTGGGACATTAGCATCGTATTTGATCCGTGTAAGACCCTATCTGGGATAGTGGCATCGATATGAGATAGCATGTAAGACCACGTCTGGGACTTTGGCATTGTTCGATATATGTGATTATCCGAGTATCCTATTCAATCCTTAATGGTTCAACAGGCAATGAAAGTTGTGATCGAAGGTGTAAAATGAGTTAAAATGATCAAGTATGAGTTAGTTAATTTCTTATTTGAAAATAGGGTAAGTTGGTTATTTGATATGAAATACAAAGTAAACAGGTTATTAAAGTAAATATATGAGTATTGTATAGTATATTCGGCCATATAATAAGTGTATGTATATGATGTCATATTTTGATTCATGAGCTTGTGTATTTGAATGTAAGTATACTTAGTTATATAATGACATTTTGGCTTTGAAAGTTGAATGATATTTCGTTAATATAATTATATGAGCATTCGGCCAAGGTAACATTTATGTATGTAAGTATATGTTATTTATAAAATTGTAAGTTTGAGACTAAATGTGATAATGTTATCATAATTTAGTTTAGTTTAAATGAGTTGATTATATCATTGAATTGTTCATTTGCTTATGACTTACTAAGCTAAGATAGCTTATTGCGTATGTATGTTTGTTTTTGTTTTATAGATTTTGGAATCAAGTTACGAGCTCGAGGATCGTTAGCACAGACCATCACACTATCTACTATTTCGGTACTTTTACAAGTTGAACTCGAACTTATGGCATGTATAGGCTAGGTTATATTTTGAAATGCTAAATTTTGGTTTGTGTATGTATATAAAGCCATGCGAAAATGGCTAAGTATAATGTTTAAGTTTTAAGTAAATTTCGATCTTGATATATATATATATATATATATGTGTGTGTGTGTGTGTGTGACGTGTTTGATATATATTTGTTAATGGTTGAGTAATATTTCTAATGAATGGTTTTAGTTGATCATGTCCAAAGGTAATGTGTTTATTATTGATATAAAATATGTGCATGAAATGCATGATATTATGGATGGTTGTATTCGACAATTAAGATTAAAAAATGGATTAATATGTGATATGCAGTACATGTTTGGATAAGTTACATGTTGACTTTGCTATGTAATGAATTTGGTTATTTGTTGTGTTTTAGTATTGACACAAAATTTTATATACAATTTGACTTGTAAAATTTGCTTGGAATTGGTAAATGTCATATATGCATATTTGGCGAATAGTAGTTATATTAAATACGTATGCATATAACATTTGAGTTGGTGATTTGGTTGGAAATAATGAATTATGTGTATAAGTATTTTTTGCTTATTGAATATGTTATATGGTATATGGTATAATTACATTTATAATGTATTGAAGATATTATAAATGACCGAATAACTATTTAACTTATTGGTTATGTGTATGTGTTTTAAGTTTGGTAATTTTGGCATGCAAAATGAATGTACGTATAGTTATTATTTGTGTTCAAGAGAATTCAAATTATTATGGTCTTGTACACATAGCTTTATGATGAATTTTATAACTAGGTATATGGTATAGCTTAATTATTGAATATACGGATTAGATGCTGTAAAATGTTTTATGCGTGTATAGTATTAGTGAAAAATAAAGTTGGCGTGGAAAATAACATATATAATTAGTATGTTTTAAATATTAAGATTCTGTATTGAAAATTTACCGTATGAATAGTAATTTTGTTATAAGATAATAAAATAGATATATGTGAGTTTAATAAAGTTGATTTGTGCATTGTGTATTAATGATTCAAGATTTTGACAAACAAAATTACAAATGTATATTTTTTAATATGGTTTGATAGACTGTATGAATGTGTGAGAGTTTTATCTTTTTCGGTAATGCCTCGCAACCCCAGTCCGACTACAGATACGGGTTAGGGGTGTTACATTTAATTGGTATAAGAGCTATGGTTTAGTCAATTCTAAGACTAACGTAGCGCGTGTAAGTCTAGCTATACATGCCATATTATATACTGTGATAGTGTGATGACTTCTGACAGTTGAAAATGTGTTTTCGTATAGTAAATGGATCCCGATAAAGCCGTAGCTGATGATGTTGAGAGTATAGCGCCTGCTCCCACGTAAGGGACAGCGCTGGTTGATTCTCAACCGACCTCGAGTAATCAAGAAGGAGAGGCTAAACAAGCCTTTTATCAAATGATGAACGATTGGTTTACTCAATATATTCGGACGAATCCGGCTATACAACAACCTCAACCCCCAATTAATCCTTTTTCGGTACCTGCTATGCCTCAAGTGAGTGATCCCTTGAGATTTCATAAGCCTCCTGTTGATAAAATCAGAAAACACGGGACGAAGAATTCAGAGCTACTGAAGATGATGATGCTGAGCGAGTTGAATTCTGGCTTGATAATACTATCCGTAGATTTGATGAGTTATCTTGTACCCCGAATGAATGTTTCAAATGTGCCATATCTTCGCTTCGAGACACCGCATATCACTGGTGGAATACACTAGTATCGATGGTTCCGAAAGAGGGGGTGACCTGTGAGTTTTTTTAGACCGAGTTCTATAAGAAATATATCAACCAGAGATTTATCGACCAAAAGCGCAAGGAATTTTTAGAGTTGAAATAGGGTCAGATGACCGTGACAGAATCTGAGCGAAAATTTGTGAGATTCAGTCAATATGCCCGAGAGTGTGTTTTGACCGAAGCTATCATGTGTAAAAGATTCGAAGATGGGCTAAACGAAGACATTAAACTGCTAGTTGGCATACTTGAAATAAAAGAGTTTGTAGTACTAGTTGAGTGAGCCTGCAAAGCCGAAGAGCTCGGGAAAGAGAAAAGAAAAGCTTACTTTGAAGCTAGAGATTTACGTAAGAGATGTCGAATAAGTTATTTCAGTCAGCATCAAAGAAGTTCTGGGATGATTTTAGCCGTTCAAAGACTACTACGGGTTATAAAGACGTGATCGAGACAGACCACCTGTGAGCTCGAGAGCTACCTTAGTAGCTAGTGTTGGTAATGTTAGATCGAATCAACCTGACTGTAAGCATTATGGTAAATGACATCCCGCCAGTTGTAGATTACATGATCGGGCCTATTTTAAATGTGGATCGATGGATAATTTCGTTCATGAATGCCCTGAGTTAGCTGAACAAAATCCAGTACAAAATACAAGATCGGGTAACACTGCAACTCGAGGTAGACCCCCTAGAAATACGGTAATGTAAGTAGCAGTCAAAGAGGGACTAAAGATACGGCAGTTCGATCTAAGGCTCGCGCACCTGCCAGAGCCTATGCTATACGTGCACACGAGGAGGCTTCATTCCCAGATGTTATTACTGGTATATTCACTCTCTATGATACTAGTGTAATTGCATCGATTGATCCTGGTTCAACTCATTCTTATGTGTGTGAGACTTTAGTATTCAGTAAGACTTTGCCTGTTGAGTCTACTGAGTTTGTGATTAGAGTATCAAACCCTTTGGGCCGGTGTGTTATGGTTGACAAAGTGTGTAAGAATTGTCCTTTGATGATTCGAGATTTGTGTTTCCCGGCTGATTTGATGTTTTTTCCATTTGATGAGTTTGACATAATCTGGGTATGGATTGGTTGACTTTGCAAGATGCTATCGTAAATTGCAAAAGAAAGACTATTGATTTGCGATGCCAGAATGATGAAATTATTCGGATTAAATCTAATGATCTGAATGGTTACCAGCAGTGATATCTTCGATGTAAGCTCAGAAATATGTGAGAAAAGTTTGCGAAGCTTATTTTGCCTATGTGCTTGATAGTAAAGTGGCTGAAAGAAAGATTGAATCAGTACCAGTTGTGTGCGAGTATCCAGATGTGTTTCCTGAATAATTGTCGGGTTTACCACCTATTCAAGAGGTAGAATTTAGTATTGAGTTAGTACCAGGGACGACTCTGATATTGATAGCTCCGTACAGAATGACGCCTACTGAATTAAAAGAATTAAAATCTCAGTTGTAAGAATTGAAAAATAGAGGTTTCGATCAACCGAGTTTCTCTCCTTGGAGTGCACCAATTTTATTTGTGAAAAAGAAAGACGGAACTATGAGAATTTGTATTGACTATAGACAACTCAATAAGGTGACTATTAAGAATAAATATCCGTTGCCACAGGTTGATGACCTGTTTGATCAACTGAAAGGGGCTACAGTGTTTTCGGAGATAGATTTGAGATCAGACTACTATCAGTTGTGAGTTAAAGACTCTGATGTGCCAAAGACTGCTTTCCGAACGAGGTACGGACACTATGAGTTTTTGGTTATGCCTTTTGGACTTACTAATGCACCTGCTGTTTTCATGGATTTGATGAACCGGCTCTTCAAAAAGTATCTGGATCGATTTGTGGTTGTGTTCATAGATGATATTTTGATCTAGTCCTGTGATGAAACCGAGCATGCCGAACATCTAAGACTTGTGTTACAGAGTTTGCGAGATAAACAGTTGTATGCGAAGTTAGTAGGCTCCATTTGTTTGCCAGTAAAATATTTCCCGGAAAATGATTTCTGGTGTTTGCGAGATAAACACTTTTCTGGTGTTTGGATGAATCTGTGTAAAATATTTTCTGTTGTTTAGCAAATTTCTTGAAAATATTTTTCGAAAAAGTTGTTTTTACATATATTAATAAATTTATATATATATTAATAAATTTATATTTTAAATTGTTTGAGCAACCATTAGTATTAGCTTATCTTAAGAAACCAACATGACATTAGGCTTGAAATACAAAAAAGAGTCTTCTTATCCTTGCCTCTTATATCCAAACCAAAGAAAGCCTAGATCCAGCTTATGCACACCAAAAAACAAGATGGGTAAACACAAGGCGCAGATATAAGGATCCAAATATACTCATCCATTATATCATGGTTTTTATAGATTGAACAACATAGACTAGTAATAAATTGCATATATTATGGAATGTCACATTGCATCAGATGAGTTAAATATAACCATGGATACTTATAATGGCATATTTCTAAGACATCAAAAAGTACACTTCAAAAAATTTTTATTTTTGTTAGTAAGGAAATTGTTATTACAAATAGTATAACTTGCCCAAGGGATGAACCGTAAAACACAATAATTATTAGAAACTTGGACACAGTGACACCCCAAGAATAGAAAATGTGACTACTTGCTCCAAAGCAGCAAAATCCACATTCTATTTGGTAGAGTAAAAATTATGTTTCTTCTCCAAGATATTCTCATTAGCAACAATCAGCTTCGAGAGGTAGGTTGAGCAGAGTTTTTCATTTAAGCTAACAACAAGATATTCTAATTGTTGTTTTTCATTTAAGCTAACATCAGAAACATTGGTTTGGGAGGTAGATGTTGCCTTCTTGGCTTTCTTGGCTGCTTTTTTCTTATGGAATTCCTCCAGCTGTAAGAAAGGAGGGATCAATTGTAACAGACTTGGTAAACATACTCTAAATAATTATTTGTTCATTTGAAAAAACCCATTTATGTAATAAAATCTAACTGAAAACTTTTATCATAAGCATAAATCCAGTGTAAAAATTATACAAAATCCAATCAACCAAATGGACGGTTTAGAAGGATATTAACAGTAACACCCCTCGCCCGTATCCGACGTCGGACAAGATTCGATATGCTACCGGAATTAACTCAAGCACTTTCATGCTAAACTGGCCATGAAATTTCATTCGAATTTAAAACTTTTCATTTCACATACATTTTGTCCTTTAAACAGGCTCACGAGGCCCAAAACATGCATTAGAGACGGTTCGGGACTAAACTGAGAGCTTAAGAAAAAATTGGAAAAATTTCATGCCTTAAGGCTTCACATGCCCATGTGGAGATAGAGCACACGCTCGTGTGCTAGGGACACACCTGTGTCCCGAACCCGTGTCCAAAAACCTGGACATTCTGCCAATTTGGTCATGAACAAATTGAAGTCACACGGCCAAGGCACACGCCCATGTCCTATGGCCGTGTCACACAGCTGAGACACATGGCCGTGTCTCTTTCCCGTGTACTCACTACCATACATACTGACTTCAAAAACTTAGGCGCAGGGGACACACGACTGGACGACACACCCATGGGGGCAGACCGTGTGTCACACACGGCCTAGACACACGCCCGTGTCTACCCGTGTGGACAAATACAAGGCTATTTTCCAAGCCATTTTGTCACCCTCACAACACATGCATGCATACCTATACAATAGCATACAACATGGCAAAATTAGGCACTTAAACATTACTAACATGTTATGACCATGGCAATTTCACATGCAATAGATATTATAGATTTTACTGACATCTTTACTACATTCATGCCAAAATCATTATAAACTCATCACGTAAGACCATAGCACATGCATGCATATTTAAAATGGGTTTACAACCCCATAATCAAAATAAGCCAATACATTTGGCTAAAGCAATATCACATACTCGAATATTTAAACTTCTACACATGCCATAGACTCAAAGTACTTGAAATCACTTACGCCCATAGCGATAGCTTGACAGTGTGATAATATCTCCGATGAACTCCAACCCGAGCTAACCTGTCAACACTAGAGAACATGGGAAAGGAAAGGGGTAATCTTTACACTTAGTAAGTTCATATGAAAACAATAAGCAACTCATTAACATGTTTTATCAATGTTCCCAACATATTCTCAAGTTCATGATAAGCTATCTTCTTGTATAACAGTCAATAAAATATTTATATCTGGAGCTACGAAACTCCAAATTAAGTTTTGTTAATTTTCTTGAAACTAGACTCATGTACCTTTCTACCATAAAATTTCTAGAATTTTTGGTTCAGCCAAATAGTACAGTTTATTCCTCAAATTTACCCCTGATTCACTATCTAACAGTTCTGACCCTTCTGCACTAAAGTTAAATTATCTCATGGCACAGGACTCGAATAATTTTCTCATCTATTTATCTTAAAAACTCTAAACATATAAATAATAACTCATAACTATTCTTTCACAATTTATAATGATTTTCTCAAATCAGAATAGGGGATTTCGAAGTTATTCTGACTCTATCTCATGCAACTTCAAATATCTCATTATAGGAAATTCTTTTGCTTACATTGTTTCTTTTAAAACAAACTAGACTCAATAAGCTTTAATTCCATATTTTATTCAGCCTCTAACTCATTTTCCACTATTTTTAGTGTATTTTCAAAGTCGAACTATGGCTGCTGTCCAAAACTATTTTAGTGTAAATTAACGATACTAAGCTTATCACACCATATTAATTCATTTCCACCACATTGGTAAGGCTACATATTCATACATCATAAGTAGAGACCTATAATCACAAGGTCATCACAAAATCATTCTCATAGGCATGAATTACCTATTTACATCTTCGTCAAATGTGCATTCATAAACTGAAATCATTTCTCATGAGTTTGGCATACATACCTGTGTTACTCAACATGCCCATTTTCATTCCTTACTAATCATATAACATGAATTGAATTCACATATCATCAATTTCATGTAAGTACCGGTACCACTCACAATATGGTCATAACCTTTCTCATTTAGCTTAAACCGTAACTCTCACCGTTGAACCATTCGAAAAGCTATCGGATATTCACTCAGCCTCAAACATAGGGTTTAATGTTGATGCCATGTCCCAGACATGGTCTTACACTAGCTCTCACACATCTATGCCGATGCCATGTCCCAAACATGGTCTTACATAGACACATCTCGTAGTCGATGCATGTCCCAGACATGTCTTACACTGGCTTACATCTCGAGGCCAATGCATATCCCAGACATGTCTTACACTAGCTCTCATCTCAATGTCGATGCCATGTTCCAGACATGGTCTTACACTGGCTCGCATAATGTGGTCGATGCATGTCCCAGACATATCTTACACTAGCACACACATACCGCCCAAATGCCATGGCATGAATATCCGTTTATTCCTAAAGTTCAACTGGGAGGTTCCACTACCTCAATTCTCATCATACATAATCATTTCCACAATTAAGCAATTTATGCTATATCAATCCAAATATGTATAATAACGATATAGTTATATTTTTACATACGACTTACTCGTTTATATGGGATATCATATTCCGTTGAATTTCTAATGTATTCTACCATCACGTGAATGTTATTAACTATTGGCATCACTTTCATCATATTCAATATCATCAACATACAATTCGATACAACCGAGGCAAGATAGATTCAAGTATATTAACAATAACATGGATAGCATGCTTCTTTAGTCATACGAACTTACCTCAAATGAAATTTCGGCTAATTCTTCTCTTTTTGTCCTTAACCACGTACTTTCTCGATTTAAGCCCAAACCTTGATTTCTTGATCTAACATGATGAAATTCACTCATTTAATCATTAAATAAATTTGGACACTCAAAATTTCACATCTTTGATAAAATGACCATTTTGCCCTTAGACTTTGACAAAATGACCATTTTACCCCTAGGCTCGAAATTGATTTTCATCACATTTTCTCACTACCCAAGCCTAGCCGAATACTTTTTATACTAGAAGCAGCCCAAAATTCTCATTATTTCACACATTTACCACCTATTTTACAAGCTTTACAAAATGGTCCTTTTAGGGGTTTTCATGAAAAAAATTTCACAAAAGTTGTTTATTACTCAACCATGACTCATTTTCTTTCATAAAAATTCAGCAAACAACACAAATCCTCTCATGGCAAGTCCTTAGACTATCAACCATTTTACAAGATAGTCCCCTCATTTGAAAGCTAATGTTACAAGGATTCTAAAAATGCAAAAATCATCAAAAACAACCTTCTAAATGACTTACTTGCAAGGGATGAAAGTTGCTGAAAATTTTGGACTTCCATGGCTATTTTCTTAAGCAAAAATCAGTGGAGAATAAAGAGAAAGATAAAAGATGATAGCCTTTTTTCTTTTTTGTTTTATTTTTAGTCAAATAAGTCACCAAACTCACCTAACAATTTTGACTTTTTAATAACCATGTCTCATGGCCGGCCATCACTTATTTAATGGCCAAATTTCACTTTAAAGACCCCAAATTTAAGATAAAAAGCAATTTAACACCTTTAGGCATCAAAACACAACTTTTACCTTTTACGCGATTAAGTCCTTTTTCGAAATTGGACTAGAAATCGCTAAAATTAATATACCAAAATTAACATGCTCTTATAAAATCACATTACTACACATAAAATAACATCAAAATAATTTTCTCTGGCCCCAAAATAGTAATTCTGAATCCACTGTTCTGACTAGGCCCAAAATCGGGCTATTACATTTCTTTTCCCCTTTAGGGATTTTCGTCCCCGAAAATCTTACCAAAAGAAGTTGTTTTCACTTTCACGAGTCACTTTCACCTTTTTCTCAAAATTACAAACCAGCTCAGTCTCATACTCAGGATTTCCTGTAGCCTTTCCATAGCTATGGTATAAGCCTCGACTCAATTCGAAAAATTGGAGCTGACATTCTAGGAACTGTAAACTCAGAAACACATAACTCGGCCAAATCTGCCGAATAATACATCTATACATACTAGAATAATCATGCGGACTTCTATCATCAGTCTAACACAAACCAATTGACATCTCTCCTTTTTCCCAGAGAAGAGAGATATCCCGCTGTGAAATTCATAACAGTCCTTTCTCATTTTCTTCTGACTGTAATCACTGACAATAATAATCTCGAATACCTTTGATATTCGGCTTTACCCTATAGACAATTCAACATCCTTTGGAAGAATAGACAAGATACTGCTATGAACTCTGTACTCAAATCTCTATATACCCCAGAGTTTCTCAGTACTCAAATCTTACTCTGAAATAATAGTAACAGAAACCAGAAATCAAATCCGCCCCGCAATTCCAAATTAAAAGTCGAATCATGTTGTACTTGTTTAATTTACCACTTATAGCCACATTTCTAAACTCTGGTCATCAACTGTTTAGAAATTTACTAACATGAATCAAATGATTCCAACTTCATAGATGCGGTCTCTTTATTAATCAGGAAAACTATGCTTATAACAACATCTCTTGAACAAGAGAAATCCAACTAATATGTATCCATATCATACTTTCAAGAATACAATTTCTTCATTTTAGACTACACGTTTACTTACCTGTAATTGCATAACATTATTCCCGAACCAGAGAATAAATTTAATACACATGGCTTAATTTACTTTTACTGATAATAATCCTTTACATGAAGATTAGAGAAATCCAAATACTAGAATTCCCACACTTCCATAATCGAACTAGTAGCATAATCATAATAGACATTGTTATCGCAAGTCAAAGAATACCCTTAAAGACGAGCCAAACTGATAATTCTCAAAATAAGAATGATAGGAACAATCATGATAAAGAATTCCAAGACATAACACTATACCAGGAATTCGAGAATATAACCCAGAAGAAAATAATAAAGAAGATCTGAACATCCCTTCAGAGAAAACCAGGAAGAAACTACCGTTTACACACTCTCGAATTTCATCATAACGGAGATAATACATTTTCTGCATATGTATAAAACCATAGTCAATAGGAACATCAGAATGATCTCATATGAATTTTCACTATCTATTTCATTCCAACATATCAGAATAGAATTCCCAAAAGATAAAGAAATGTTGATCATAATTAACCGGATCAATAGAGCTTTCATCAATATCACAGTCGCTAGCATCCTCATACACTAAGAATTTCACTAGAAATGAACAACCATATATATTCCCAAGGATAGAGGAAAATACAGAATACTCAAAAGAGAGATAGCTAAAATTTTACTTAATTGGATCCGTCATGCTCAAACATCCTTGCGAATTAGATTTCATTCCTCTGATTATTTCTGTCATCACTAATCCCATGATACTCCATTATTGCATTCTTTAGTTTCCCATATGTAAGCTTATACAACATATCTTTCATGAATTTCCTCATATAACTCTATTCTGATAAGGGGGTGAAGATTGTAAAGCCTCTAAACTTTCGACTCTCACACACATACACATTTAACAACAACATAGTATCATGCACATCGATTTAAACATTTCAAATTTCCAATTTGTTATGAACACACTTTCACATGTCTTCGTAACACATGCAACTTTATTTCATATGAGTACTAGCCAAACATCAGTGAACTTATCACAATATAAATTTTCATTACTTTTACTCGATCATCATTAATGTCTAATCAGGTTTCAACACTTAACCTTATTTTACTTACCAACATTTACCAAATTAGAGAACGTCTTACAGTTTTGAGTACATCATTCACTTGGTGCTATAGTCCAACTATGGTCTTATCCGTCAATTCATAATCGAACGATCGTACTCAATTCCAGCGTTCTACTCAATTTGATTTTTTCTTTCAGTTTTCATGCTATCATAACATTTATGACATCTTTAATTTAGAAATCTAAACATAAATGTCAATCACATGCACATACTGATTACATATCATTCAATAGAAGAACTTATACTCACATTCTATCATTTCGAGTAAATTTTTCTTTTCATAATCACTTGGCCAAAAGAGCTAGGCACATAACATCGTATGAATACTAACATGCATGATAGAGCTTATCACAACTTAACTTTCATTTCATTCAACGATTCCACGATTCCACATTCTTTAACTTATTATTATCACTTATTGAGTATTAATTCATGTAAAAAAATCATGAATCTATTTTCGTATCTTTCCAAATTTCAACATATCACAAGTACTATTCAATCATCTCAATATTACTTCTATCATTAACAAGATTTTCTCGGTTGGAAGTCTTTCTTGTCTTGGCAAACAGTTTCGTTAGCGCCGGAAGATATCACACTATCACGAGTAGTACTATGGCATGTATAGCTAGACTCTCTTACGCCATATTAGTCCGAGAACTGACTAAACCATTCTCTGATACCACTAAATGTAACACCTCTCACCCGTATCCGACACCGGGATAGGGTTTGAGATGCTACCGGACTTAACTCAAGCACTTTCATACTAAATCGGCCATGAAATTTCGTTCGAATTTAAAACTTTTCATTCCACATACATTTTGTCCCTTAAACGGGCACACGAGGCCAAAAACATGCATTAGAGACGGTTCGTGACTAAACCAAGAGCTTAAGAAAACCTTGGAAAATTTTTATGCTTTAAGGCTTCACACGCCCGTGTGGAGATAGAGCACACGCCCATGTCCCGAACTCGTGTCTAAAAACCTGGACATTCTGCCAATTTGGTCATGAACAAATTGAAGTCACACGGCCAAGGCACACGCTCGTGTCCTATGGTCGTGTCCTTCACACGGCTGAGACACATGGCCGTGTCTCTTTCCCGTGTACTCACTACCATACATACTGACTTCAAAAACTTAGGCGCAGAGGACACACGACTGGACGACACACCCATGGGGGCAGACCGTGTGTCACACACGGCCTAGACACACGCCCGTGTCTACCCGTGTGGACAAATACAAGGCTATTTTCCAAGCCATTTTGTCACCCTCACAACACATGCATGCATACCTATACAATAGCATACAACATGGCAAAATTAGGCACTTAAACATTACTAACATGTTATGACCATGGCAATTTCACATGCAATAGATATTATAGATTTTACTGACATCTTTACTACATTCATGCCAAAATCATTATAAACTCATCACGTAAGACCATAGCACATGCATGCATATTTAAAATGGGTTTACAACCCCATAATCAAAATAAGCCAATACATTTGGCTAAAGCAATATCACATACTCAAATATTTAAACTTCTACACATGCCATAGACTCAAAGTACTTGAAATCACTTACGCCCATAGCGATAGCTTGACAGTGTGATAATATCTCCGATGAACTCCAACCCGAGCTAACCTGTCAACACTAGAGAACATGGGAAAGGAAAGGGGTAATATTTACACTTAGTAAGTTCATATGAAAACAATAAGCAACTCATTAACATGTTTTATCAATGTTCCCAACATATTCTCAAGTTCATGATAAGCTATCTTCTTGTATAACAGTCAATAAAATATTTATATCTGGAGCTACGAAACTCCAAATTAAGTTTTGTTAATTTTCTTTGAAACTAGACTCATGTACCTTTCTACCTTTAAATTTCCAGAATTTTTGGTTTAGCCAAATAGTACAGTTTATTCCCAAAATTTACCCCTGATTCACTGTCTGACAGTTCCGACCCTTCTACACTAAAGTTCAATTATCTCATAGCACGGGACTTGAATAATGTTATCGTCTATTTATCTTGAAAATATACTCATTAAGGATTCTAAACATATATATAATAACTCATAAATATTCTTGTACAATTTATAATGATTTTCCCAAATCAGAACAGGGGATTTCAAAGTCATTCTAAATCTGTCTCACACAACTTCAAATATCTCATTATCGGAAATTCTTTTGCTTACACGGTTTCTTTCATAAGAAACTAGGCTCAATAAGCTTTAATTCCATATTTTATTCAGCCTCCAACTTATTTTTTAGTGTATTTTCAAAGTTAGACTATGGCTACTATCCAAAACTATTTTAGTGTAAATTAACAATACTAAGCTTATCACACCATATTAATTCATTTCCACCACATTGGTGAGGCTACATATTCATACATCATAAGTAGAGACCTATAATCTCAAGGTCATTACAAAATCATTCTCATAGGCATGAATTACCTATTTACATCTTCATCAAATGTGCATTTATAAACTGAAATCATTTCTCATGAGCGTGGCATACATACCTGTGTTACTCAACATGCTCGTTTTCTTTCCTTAAAATCATATAACATGAATTGAATTCACATCTCATCAATTTCATGTAAGTACCTGTACCGCTCACAATATGGTCATAACCTTTCTCATTTAGCTTAAACCGTAACTCTCACCATTGAACCATTCAGAAAGCTATCGGATATTCACTAAGCCTCAAATATAGGGTTTAATGCTGATGCCATGTCCCAGACATGGTCTTACACAGACACATTTCTAGTCGATGCATTCCCAGACATGTCTTACACTGGCTTACATCTCGAGGCCGATGCATGTCCCAGACATGTCTTACACTAGCTCTCGTCTCAATGCCGATGCCATGTTCCAGACATGGTCTTACACTGGCTCTCATAAAGTGGACGATGCATGTCCCAGACATGTCTTACACTAGCACACACATACCTCCCAAATGTCATGGCATGAATATTCATTTATTCCTAAGGTTCAACCGGGAGATTCCTCTACCTTAATTCTCATCATACATAATCATTTCCACAATTAAGCAATTTATACTATATCAATCCAAATATGTATAATAGCGGTGTAGTTATATTATTTACATACGACTTACTCGTTTCTATGGGATACCATAATCCATTGAATTTCAAATGTATTCTACCATCACGTGAATGTTATTAACTGTTGGCATCACTTTCATCATATTCAATATCATCAACATATAATTCGATACAACCAAGGCAAGATAGATTCAAGTATATTAATAGTAACATGGATAACATGCTTCTTTAGTCATACGAACTTACCTCAAATTCAATTTTAGCTAATTCTTCTCTTATTGTCCTTAACCTCGCACTTTCTCGATTTAAGCCCAAACCTCAATTTCTTGATCTAACATGATGAAATTCACTCATTTAATCATTAAATAAATTTGGACACACAAAACTTCACATCTTTGATAAAATGACCATTTTGCCCCTAGACTTTGACAAAATGACCATTTTACCCCTAGGCTCGAAAATTGATTTTCATCATATTTTCTCACTACCCATGTCTAGCCGAATACTTTTTAAACTAGAAGCATCCCCCAGTTCTCGTTATTTCACACATTATCACCCATTTTACAAGTTTTACAAAATGGTCCTTTTATGGGTTTTCATGAAAATTTCTTCACAAAAGTTTTTTATTACTCAACCATGACTCATTTTCTTTCATAAAAATTTAGAAAACAACACAAATCCTCCCATGGCAAGTCCTTAAACTATCAACCATTTTGCAAGATAGTTTCCTCATTTGAAAGCTAATGTTACAAAGATTCTAAAAATGTAAAAATCATCAAAAACAACCTTCTAAATGACTTACTTGCAAAGGATGAAAGTTGCTGAAAATTTTGGACTTCCATGGCTATTTTCGTGAGCAAAAATCAGTGGAGAAGAAAGAGAAAGATAAAAGATGATAGCCTTTTTTCTTTTTTGTTTTATTTTTAGTCAAATAAGTCACCAAACTCACCTAACAATTTTGGCTTTTTAATAACCTTGTCTCATGGCCAGCCATCACTTATTTAATGGCCAAATTTCACTTTAAAGACCCCAAATTTAAGATACAAAGGAATTTAATACCTTTAGGCATCAAAACACAACTTTTACCTTTTACGCGATTTAGTCCTTTTTCGAAATTAGACTAGAAATCGCTAAAATTAATATACCAAAATTAACATGCTTTTATAAAATCACATTACTACACATAAAATAACATCAAAATAATTTTCTCTGGCCTCGGAATAGTGGCTCTGAATCCACTGTTTCGACTAGGCCCAAAATCGGGTTGTTACATTAACTTTTCAAACTATGTAAAAGGCACAGCATTCAAAAACAAAACATAGAAATCTAGAATGGGAGTTCTTTTTGTTTACCAGCCCTAGTTAATAGAACATAAATGACTACTAAAAAAAGTCAAAAGAAGAGTGTTAAACAACCAGAACAGATTCAACACGTCACAAAATAGAAGTAGAAATAAGATAATTCACTCAGGCACAAACGCATATAGGCAATCTTAAACTGTAATGTTATCATTATGCAACTTAAATACACTCTTCAACTGAAATCACTGTTATTAGAGTGTCAAATGTAGAGAAGCTTCTTCATCTTTTCCAACTTGAATATAAACAAAAGCACGTAATGACAAAAGTGAACTCTCAAATCCAATTTAAGAAGAAAAACCAAAAAAAATTGGTCATATTTTTAGCTCCAATAGCAGCACCTTAGGCAGTTGCAAAGATTTAAGGCATAAAAGCATTGAAATTCCCAAAAGGTGTAATCAACAAAATAAATGATTCCATATACCATCAATTCCACACATGATCTACCAAAGAATTGAAGGATAATGCAAATATAAAGTAGATCATATATGAAAATACCAAAATAGACTGCCAATTCTAGTCCTATTCCGAATCGATATCCAAAAACACATCACAAAATAGAAGTAGAAATAAGACACTTCACTCAGGCACAAACGCATATAGGCAATCTTAAACTGCAATGCTATCGTTATGCAACTTAAATACACTCTTCAGCTGAAATCACTGTTATTAGAGTGTCAAATGTAGAAAAGTTTCTTCATCTTTTCCAACTTGAATACAAACAAAAGCACGTAATGACAAAAGTGAACTCTCAAATCCAATTTAAGAAGAAAAACCAAAAAACATTGGTCTTATTTTTAGCTCCAATAGCAGTACCTTAGGCAGTTGCAAAGATTTAAGGCATAAAAGTATTGAAATTCCCAAAAGGTGTAATCTAACAAAATAATTGATTCCATATACCATCAATTCCCGACATGATCTACCAAAGAATTACTAGACAATGTAAATATACTATAGATCGTATATGAAAATACCAAAATAGATTGCCAATTTTAGTCCTATTCTGAAATCGATATCCAAAATAGCTGCTTATATAGTAACCAAACCATTTACTAGATCAAAAATCATATTTCAAAACAGAAAGAAATCATCAAATCAACCGATAAAGGGAAAAAATTAAGAACAAAAAGTTGTACCCAGCGCTTCCCAGCTTCTAGATGCTCTTGTTTCCGTGAAGAAGGCAAGGCATGAACCGACGCCATTTTCATTTTACCCTTTCTCTCTTTTTTTTTTTTTTTGAATTTAACAATGAGAATCCAAAATCAGTAGATGAACAAGGAAAACTTTGGAATATTCAAGTGCCAAAGATACCTAAATTCACAAAACTATGGATTTCAAAGCTAAAACGAGGCATCAGCTTTGAACAATTGGTAAAACACAAGGAAAAAGAAAGGATACTTATGAAGTAGATTCAAACCATTCTATGCCAAGGGATTAATTATAAATCTGAAACCATTTTTAAAAGTAACAAGGCTCACTGGCATTCAAAGAACCCTCTCAATGGCTATGCTTTCAAAGGGTTTCTTCCATTATGTTTTTTTTTCTTTTCTTACCATTTTCAGGATTGACCTTCAGTGAACTCTCTCAATGTCTACAAAGATGATGGGTTTTATTGTCTAAATCATTTGATTAACATTAATGCCTTAATTTTTTTTCCTTTTCAAATAATTCGATCTAGTTGATACTATATCAATGTTGCAGTACACAATTTCGCAAGGAAGAAAACCAATTTACTGAGCATCAATATACTTGAGAATTGATCATAATTTGTAAATTAGGTAAATAATTTCCTATAATTTTCAGAACTTTCATATTTCTGATTGATCAATCCATGGTTTCTCTCAATGATTTCCTAAATCTTTATATGTTTCTCCAAATTCATAATCTTTCTTACTTGATTATTGATTTTTCCTTAGGTGTTAAGAAATCATGCACTGTAATGCCTAATTGATAGGATGAAATAAACAATAATTAAGAACAGAAACGAAAAAAGAAAAAAAAAAGAGTAAGCGTACCTTGAGAAAAATATGAGGATTGAACCAAACCTCATCAACAAAAGGGAGGAGAGAATCTAGGAACAAAGGCCTGAGATAAATCAGAGTGTTGGTGGCGAGAAGACCGGTGGTGACTGGTGGCTTCCATGGCAGCCGGTAATATTCGTTGAGAGCATGAAGAGCTAACAACAATAGCATTCCATGAGACACTACCCCTCTCCTCCATCTTTAGCTGTCCATCGACTATGGTTTTTGTCTACAATTTTCACTTTATTAATCAACAAAAAAAAACATTCAATGAAAGGTTAAAAGAAAGAGAATATTTCTTGCTACATATGCTTAGTATTGCCTTTTCCAGACTCTTCCTTAAGTTTCTATCAGTAAATTTTTCTCTTTTGCAACCCAAGGGGAAGGGGAAAGGGAAGGGGAAGGGGAAGGGGAATGGGAAGAGGAAATGGGAGAAAAATTTTCCCGTGTTTTGGAAAATGTCTTACAGAAAAAAAGTGTAAGACATTTTCCCTAAAAGAAAGCTTATTTTCCCGTGTTTTGGAAAAGCTTTTACCATGGGAGTTTATTTTCCACCAAACAAACGGTGGAAAATGATGAAAATATTTTCAAGAAAACCAAATACAAGCAAACAAACGGAGTCTAAATGTGAATTCTGGTTACACGAAATCAGTTTTCTGGGACATGTTGTATCAGCATCAGGTATTAAGATTTTGGCTATACTTGATTGGAAACCTCCGAGAAATGTTTCTGAAGTCTAAAGTTTTCTGGGACTTGCTGGTTACTATAGACAGTTCGTGAAAGGTTTTTCTATGATTGCAACCCTGATGACAAAGCTATTATAGAAAGATGTTAAATTCGAGTGGTCAGAAAAATGCCAAAAAAGTTTTGATCAGTTGAAAGCCCTTTTAACCAAAGCTCTTGTACTAGTTCAATCAGAATCGGGTAAAGAATTTGTTATCTATATTGATGCATCTTTAAATGGTTGGATTGTGTTTTGATGCAAGAAGGCAAAGTCATAGCTTATGCCTCAAGATAGTTAAAGCCATATGAAAAGAATCATCCGACACATGATCTAGAATTGGCAGCTATTGTGTTTGCATTGAAGATATGGCGTCACTATCTGTTCAGTGAGAAATTTCATGTTTATTTTGATCACAAAAGTCTGAAATATTTGATGACCCAGAAAGATCTCAATTTGAGACAGCGTCAATGGTTAGAGTTGTTAAAAGACTACGAGCTTGTGATTGATTACCATTCGGAAAAGGCTAATGTTATTGCTGATGCTCTAAGCTAAAAATCATTATTTTCTTTGCATGCAATGAATGAGTATGTGGCTATGTCTGGTGATGGTTCGATAATAGCTAAATTAAAAACAAAACCATTATTTGTTTAATAGATTTGTGATGCTCAGAAAGTGGATGATGATTTGTTAACAAAGAGAGCTCAATGTGATTCAAATGTTGATTCAGAGTTCAGAGTTAATACTGAGAGTTGTTTGAGGTTCAGAAACTGAACATGTGTCTCAAGAAATTCAGAGTTGATTCAAATGATTTTGAATGAAACTCACAGCAGTCGGTTATCTATTCACCCGAGTAGTACAAAGATGTATAATGATCTGAAATAGCTTTACTGGTGGCATGGTATGAAATGAGACGTTTCTGACTTTGTTTCGAAATGTTTAATTTGTTAGCAAGTAAAAGTTGAATATCAGGTACCTTCTGGGTTGCTTCAGCCGATCATGATACCTGAGTGGAAATGGGACAGAGTCACAATGGATTTTGTATCTAGTTTACCGTTGACACCGAGCAAGAAAGATGCAATCTGGGTTATTGTGGATAGGTTGACTAAATCGTCTCATTTTGTTTTGGTTCGTACAGATTACTCACTTGATAAGCTTGCTGAGTTATATGTTTCTCAGATTGTGAGATTACATGGTGTGCCTATTTCTATTATTTCGAATAGAGATCCGAGGTTTACATCTCTGTTTTGGAAGAAACTGCAAGATGCACTAGGAAGGAAATTACATTTCAGCACTGCTTTTCATTCACAAATAGATGGTCAATTCGAACGAGTCATTCAAATACTTGAGGATATGTTGAGATGTTGCGTTCTCGAGTTCGAAGGTACGTAGGAACGATACTTACCTCTGATTGAATTTGCGTACAATAATAGCTTTCGAGCATTAAAATGGCACCTTATGAGGCTTTGTACAGTCATAAATTTTGTACACCATTGTATTGGACTGAGCTTAGTGAAAACAAGATACACGGGGTTAATTTAATTAGAAAGACTGAACAGAAGGTGAAAGTAATCTGTGAAAGTCTAAAAACAGCATCAGATCGTCAGAAATCGTATACAGACTTGAAATGAAAAGTTATAGAGTTTCATATTAGGGACAAAGTACTTTTGAAAGTCTCACTATGGAAGAAAATACTCAGATTCGGTTGTAAAGGCAAATTCAGTCCGAGATTTATCGGGCCGTATGAGATTATAGAGCATGTTGGGCCGGTTGCTTATAAACTGTTGTTTCCACCTGAATTAGAAAAGATCCACAAGGTATTCCATGTTTCGATGCTTCGTAGATATTGATATGATCTCTCACATGTGATTAGTCCATCAGAGATTGAGATTAAGTCTGATATGATATATGAGGAAGAACCAATTCGCATTCTAGCTCGCGAGGTTCAATAATTGCGAAATAAGAAAATTCTGTTAGTTAAAGTACTGTGGTATAAACACGGAGTTGAGGAAGCAATGTGGGAGCCAGAGGATGCTATGAAAGAGCATCATCCGAACCTATTCACCTGTAAGATTTTCGGGGACGAAAATCCCTAAAGGGGAAGAGTTATAACAGCCCGATTTAGACCCTAATCGGAACGGTGGTTTGGGGACCATGAATCTGAGTCAAAAAAATATTTTAAAATTATTTTTTGTTTTTATTATGTTTGAATTTATATCTGCAAAATTTTCGTGATTTAATTTTGTCATTTGAGTGTCGATTTAATAAAAATGGCTTAATCGCGTAAAATGAAAATTTGGTGGTTAAACATGTATGGGCCGAATTGAACTTGTCTTATTAATATGAAGCATTTAAGTTTCAAATAGACTGTTATGGTCCAATTTAGCCCGGGGCCCATAAACCAGAAACCAAAATAAAATAGTCCATTTTTTATAAATAGCCCAAATACATAAAATAGACCTAGACCCAAACTAAAACTTACGGCCTAATTGACCCATAAACTTAAAACAATTTTAGCAGGTTTGAAACCTTAAGCAAACCCTTGCGCCGAGCCTTCAAGTGCCACACGTCACACACCTCTCCACGTCGTGTGCCACTCCACCACGCCCCGTTAGTAGTATGCCCACACACGTACCTGCAAGCAAACGTAAAAGGAGGGACAGCAGCAAAGAAGTTTTTTTGTTCCTTTTTCTTTCGGCTATAAGATTGAATGGAATCGAGTGTAAAAGAGATGTTTTTTTTTTCAAATACAATAGCAAAGAATACAAATAAAAAGTCAATAACAATCAAAGATCGGATTCAAGGTTTAAAAGGTTGTTTTTCATTCTTTTTTTCTTTTCACAGTTGCATTTCCTTTATTTCTTCCTTTCATTTTTTTCAAACGGATTTTAAACAAAAAATTGAAAGAGAAAGGGCTTACCTGGGTTTGCTCCTTGAATCGGCATTTGAGGCGAAGGTGCGAAGC
The DNA here is from genome assembly GCA_025698465.1 of Gossypium longicalyx. Lineage (NCBI taxonomy): Eukaryota > Viridiplantae > Streptophyta > Magnoliopsida > Malvales > Malvaceae > Gossypium > Gossypium longicalyx. The sequence goes on from CM046995.1 coordinate 55,295,202, forward strand.
ACCGATGACCCACAGGTGCGGCTCCTCACGCTAGGACGAAACCCTAGCAGAGGGGAGGAAGAATTTGTTATTTTTTTTAAATCAGGGGACCCAAATGTTTTTTTTTTTTTGTAAAAATTTTGGATTTATACTTCACAAGAAACGGCACTGTTTTGTGCCTGGGGTTTAAGCATCTAAACGACGTCGTTTCAGCCTCCTAGATCCACGCGTTGACCCAACCCGGGGAGGATCTGCGTGTTTTCTTTTAGTGGGATATTTGCGCAATCGGACCCTCCCTCCTGCATTGTTACGTGATTAGGTCTTTTACCTTCTTCTTTTTTTCGCCCAAAAATTTTGTGTAAGCTTAATTTTGGTCTGTGTTTAAACGCTACGTTCAGGAATCTGGGGTAATTTCGTTTTCAATCCCCGCACATTTGCGCGCATTGCGCTTTAGCCCTTAGTTCTGTTTTAATGTTTTATTTTATCCTTTTTAGTTTAATTCTATTTCAATTAAGTTTGTTTTTCCATTTCAATAGCTAATTATTTTATTTTTTTAATTTACTTAATATTTATTTCCTTTAAAAATTATTTAAATATATGTTGTGAATTACTTTAATCGTTTTTACCTCATTTCAATTTGGTGTTTTATTTGTACTTGTTTCTATTTATTTGAATTATATAGTCATTATTTAAAAAAAAAACCCTTTCATATAATGTAGTTTTAAAATCATGTATGATATTTAATTTGATTACCTTTATATATTATTATATACACATAGCTTATATTTAAATTAATTTTGTCCATGTACATTATCAATTTCATGTTGTTTCATATTTGTGTTTTCTTAAAAGTTTACTTATATACAATTTATTTCTTTTAAAGATCCTATTTTACTATATATTTATTATTTTTTAACACTATTATTCGTTATTATTTTTATATATTATTTTCATTAAGTTTTTCCTTTATGAACACTATAAGTTGTTAATAAACAAATTTTGTTTTAAATTTTTTTGTATGATTATTGATTTTATATTATATAGATTGTAATTCATATATATTCTTTAGTATATTTTTATATGATTGCATATATAATTCATTTATACTTTTTAGTATATATATTATTTGTTTTAAAATTTGGCATGGGCATACATTACTATTTTTATGTGCATAACTGATATTATATTTTTTAGTTTTAAATTGTTTTGTATGGCATTAATGTTAAATTTCAACTTATAATAGTTATTTTGAAATTCTTACATGATAAACTTTATATTTATGCATTAATGTTTATGTATTGTTTGTTTTTGTGTGATTAAATTTTCATATTTGCACCTTTGTATTGTTGTTGATAAATGGTAAAATATATTCCCCATGTACATGTTCCATATTAGGTACTTTGCTTTGGTATTTCCGTGTATTGATTTACGATCGGGATTGCCAACTTATTCACCTTAAATTGTTCGTTTCATTTTTTTTATTTCAAATAAACCGAATAAAATGTACTTCACCGCTTTTATAAATCACCCTCATTTAAAAAAACCTCTTAAAATAAGGCAATATTTCGTGTCTGGAAATTCGAGAAATCGTGCCCTAACGTGTTAGGTTTCGATTTTTTTCATTTGATCAAACGGCCAAATATACCTTTTGAGTTTTCAATGTATGAGTTTTTGGAAATCAAGAATTGATCTTGGTTTCGAGGGTTTAAAAGATCATGTCCTAATGTACTGGATGTGATATTTTATTCCTTCGTAACAAGGGAATTTTAACATCCAATTCAAGTTTTACAAATGTTTTAAAAGAAATTGTATTTCAAAATCTTTTTAAATTTTAGACATAAGGACACTATTTAATCAATTAGTTACCAATTTTGGGCGCTACGAGGGTGCTAATCCTTCCTCGTACGTAACCAACTCCCAAACCCGTTTTTCTAATTTTTGCAAACCAAAATCGTTGTTTTGATAAATCAATCTGTTTTTTGAAAAATGACCACGTTTTGAGGTGACCTGATCACACATCATCAAAAAGGATCGGTGGCGACTCAAAACTTTCGTTTTAAAAAAGTCGATTCTCGTTTTTCAAAAAATTGGTTTTGACAGCTTGGCGACTCCATTGAGGATTAATATGAGAGTCAAGCCATAAAATTGATTATTTTCTGTCCTTTTGTCGAAAATTGAAATTTTGATTTGAAAATCATGATTCTTTTGTTGCATTTGTTTGTGATCCCTATGTTTGCTAGAATACTTTTTTATTGCATTGCATGACCGTTGTGGTTACACCTTTAAGTGGGAGTGAGAAACTATGCCTTCGTGAGGTTTTCACCTCCGCATAGCCTAGTGAGCTGCTTCAGAGATACATCCGTACCTATGTCTTCGTGAGGTTTTCACCTCCGCATGGCCATAGGGAAATGTATTCCCCTAAACTGAACTCGACTTACATAAGCCTATAATGGGTGACGGTTGAGGAATCTACTGGTTCAGGTACCCTTTCTTAGAACTGAACCACATATAGTGAGCCCTAGGAGCCCGCCCTAGGTAGAGCTATCCTGAACCCTAGCGGTTACCCAGATAGGTGTTTGATTATTTTCTACTTGCCTTTATTTTTATTATTTGATACTGACTTGTTGTGTTTTGTTGTGGCTATGATTGCATGTCATTTCATATTAAAGAGGTGTCAATTCCTGTTCAGTTATTAAATTAGAAAGCTTGTCATGGAGAACGAATTCCTTGATAAAGTGGAGGATAATGCGGTTGTCTGTATGTGGTCAGAGAAGATACAGCTTGAGAAAAGAGATAGCCTGGCTGAGGGATATACGTCAGAGTTGTGGGACTTCACCCAGATCAATGCGACACAAAATGAGCTCCAGGAATTGATGGATATATGGGCCCGTTGGGATGATGAAACTAAGTAGTTGTTCCATCGTAATTATGGCGACCTACCCTACCTGCTTGACATCAAGGTGGACAAGCACTTGTTTCGAGCTATGGCTTAGTTTTGGAACCCCGCATATAGTTGTTTCACTTTTAGGAAGGTGGACTTGGTGCCTACTGTGGAAGAGTATATAGCTTTGCTTCGTTGTCCAAAGGTACAAGTCAACAAAACTTATTCTAGGGCCGCTAATGCCCCAGCTTTTGTAAATAAATTAATGAGCATCACTGGGATAAGTGAACAGTGGGTTACAGCCCATATTCAGCAAAAAGGTGATGGTAAATGCATTCCTTGGGTAAGTTTGAAGGACTTGATCGTAGTACATCCAGATATAAAGAAGAAGGTTGACGTCCTCGCCTTAAGTATTTATGGTTTGGTAATTTTTCCCAAGGCTTTAAGGCATATAGATGAAGCAGTTGCCAACTTATTTGATCGACTTGACAAATGGGTCACACCGGTACCGACAATTCTAGCCGAGATGTTCAGATCTTTGAGCGCGTGTCAGAGGGCAGGTGAAGGTAGATTTGTTGGATGCACGCAATTATTTTTGGTTTGGTTCCATGGTCATTTTTGGAAGCTCGATAAAGTTTCTTACTGAGTCTTCTCTAAAGATTATTCCCTATTACAGGAAGTAGCAGCTATGCCAATGAGGGACGACATATCAGAGGAAAGGTGGATGGCGATTCTTCAAAATCTCCAAGAGGAAGATGTTGAGTGGAAAGCCCCTTGGATGGTTCCCGATGAGATCCTCTATCAGTGTGGGAGTTTTGACTGGGTACCTCTGCCTGGAATCTGGAGAGCTGTTAGATATGCCCCTTTGCTCATTTTAAGGAAATTCAGGTCAAGGCAGTTTATATCGATAACACATGGGCTAGCTCAGAGTGAGTTCTCATATAGGGGGACAATTATAAGAAGAAGGTTCGAGAGATTTCTGATGCTTGGAAACAGATACACCAGATGAAGAAATTGGTTGTAGGTTCAATGATGACCCCCGAATACAAGGGGTGGTTGAGTAAAAGGATCAATGATAATATCCCTAGGCCGAGTTTAGAAAGCGTTCGATCGATGGAAGAATACTTGCAAGTAATCCCCTCCGAGCTAGAAATCATAAAACAGGATTTCGAAAAGAGAAATTTGGAGTTAGGGAAAAGGATAGAACAATTAGAGGAGGAAAAGATGCATTTGAGGTTAGACACTGATGCCCAGAAACTCGAGGCCAAGAAGTTAAGAAAGGCAAAGAGGAAGGCCGAAGAGGACTTGGACAGTTTGAAGACTGATTACAAGAAGTTACATATGTCGATGAGAACAGTCGGATTGGGAAAGACGTCGGAGCAGTGGTGACAAGAAATTCAATAAGAAAGGGCTAGAGCTGATCAGTGGGAGAAGAGGTTCCATAATGCTCGAGCACGCGAAAACGCCTTAAAAAAGAGCTTGGTTGAGGGCCAAGATGAGAAGCAGATGTTAGTAACTCGAGTAGTGGAGTTAGAAAAGGTAATGCATTAGCATCATGGTTATGACTCTAACATTGAATTAAGATCCAACCTGAGCAGGATCGAGGATTTGAAAGGGAAAGTTGAGGAACTCAAAACTGCGCTATAGAACTACGAACTTCGAATTGAATTCCTTGAGTCGAATAATAAGCAGTGGAAGGAGCAGCTTCGCCGATCTCAAAATCAGGTCAGGGATAGGGATTAAGTCATGAGTGAAACCTTGGCTCAGATACGAGAATTGGTTGATCATTTACAAACCTTAGCGATTCAGGCTGACGTGCTAAGTGTGAAATACGAGTTAGAGTCGGACCAGGGTTGAGAGCTGGCTTGGCTTCTTAAAAAAGTTAAAACTTTGAGCATCAGGGCAAAGCCGTATCTATAATTTGTTTTATGTAAAGGATTTTATTTTCTAATAAAGTTATTATAAATGGAATTAGATCAGAATTGACGCATCTTTAGTTTTGCATTCATCTTATACATTTGCATTACATCGCATCATGTGCATTAAATTTCACAAAAGGACCCTAATTAGTTAGAAATCGTGTTATAGTTACCCTGGAACATCACTATTACACATGAAGAAAAACCAAATTTATGGATCAAAGGTTGGAAAAACTGGAACAAATGCAGAAGGAAATGCAGGATCGGCTGCAAGCATAGATGCAAGAGCAACTGGCCAAGATTTAGCAGGATATGAAGGATCAGATGTTAGAAACACAAAAGAACATGATGAATCAGTTAACCCAGTTACTACTTTGAGGGCTAGGAAAAGGGAAAAGCCCTATGGTCAACCCCGGGGATGACAGTGAGGACCCTGTCTATCCACCAGGATTCGCCCCAACAAATACCCCGGCACAACCCAATGTATATCCACCTAGGGTGTCCGTCAATATTAGTCACCAGCATCAAGTCAACGTTTCGGCATTAACACATTTCCCGAAAGGCTCAGGCACCAGGGACAATCCAAAAAATCTCGGTGTCCCTAATCTGGATGACATGGCGGAGGTAGAAAAGGCAAAAAGGGAACTCCCAAAGCACCTGGAAGATCGATACAAATGGCTAGAGGAGAAATTCAAGATGCTGGAAAGCACTGATTATCATTGTGGAATGGATGCTAAGGAGTTAAGTTTGGTTCTAGATCTAGTGCTCCCTCCGAAGTTCAAAATGCTGGATTTTGAAAAATACAATGGAACCAGCTGCCCTGAGGCCCACATCACGATGTTTTGTCGAAGTGACTGGTCATGTCAATAATGATCAGTTGTTAATTCACTGTTTCCAGGACAGTTTGACTAGGGCTGCAGCCAAATGGTACAATCAGCTGAATCGCACCCAAGTCAAATCATGGAAGGACTTAACATAGGCCTTCATGAAGCAGTATGGCCATGTGAAGGGCATAGCGCCTGACAGGATCACGTTACAGAATATTGAGAAAAAGTCGAGTGAAAGTTTTAGGCAATATGCTTAGAGGTGGAGAGAAGTTGCCATACAAGTCTAACCACCATTGCTGGAAAAAGAAACAACCATGCTCTTCATTAATACCTTGAAAGCACATTTTATTAATCACATGCTGGGAAGTGCAACTAAGAGTTTTGAGAATATAGTGATGTACGGTGAAATGATAGAGAATGCAATAAGGTTTGGAAAGATAGAGGCTGAGGAAAGCACCAAGAGGTCAGCCCCGAAGAAAAAAAATAAGGTCAGTAATGTGAGCATGGGTTATGTAAAACCGATCACGGTAAATCAACCGAGAACAGTGGCCACGGGCTAACAAGCTTCGCCAAGATAAGAGCCCAATATAAAGTAAAACACGGAGAAGCTCCAGTTTACTCCCATTCCAATAACATATCGAAAGCTGTACAAAAGTCTATTTGATGCATACGTTGTATCCGCTATCTACTTAAAATCGAATCAACCCCCATATCCCTAGTGGTACGACGCAAGTACACAATATGAATACCATGCGAGAATCACGGGACACTCGATAGAGAACTGTCTCTCTTTCAAAAGGTTAGTCGAAAGGCTCATCAAAATGGGCGTTGTGAAGTTCGATGATGCACCTGGTATAGGAAATCTGTTATGTAACACCGCAAACCCAGCTTGGAAGTTTGGCTCGAATCTGGCGTGTCACATTGAAGTGTTTTTCAAAAACCATGTTTCCATTAAAAACCCTTCTTAATAATTAAAAACTTATACCCTTTTTAAACCTTGTTAGAAAACCTCAGCTGAATAACATTCTTAACAACTTTGTAAAAATCTTGGTAGTTGCAGAAGCTTAATTTAAAAACAATTGCGGATACGTGATGTTTTGAACAATAGTAGTTGCTTTGGAAAATCGTGTTCTAATACTAGCAATTATAAGATCAATAAATAAAATTCCAAATTTGAAATCCAAAAAATTACAACGGCTTTACTACAACCCACATAAAAACATTTAAAAGTAATAATCAAAACTGCAACATAAACAGTGTGTGTGGCTTCCTCCGAGCCCCTCGCAGCTCCGATCCGTCTAAGGCTGGAAATTACCTAAAAGGTTAATAAACGGGGTGAGTTTACGAAAACTCAGTGTGAAACCCCCTACTATATAAAAGGAACAGTCAGACATATAAAAGAATTAAAAGTTTGGCCCCAGCCCTACTTACAGTTTCAGTATCAATTGGGCCTTAGCCCATTATAACAAACAGTACCAGATGGGCCTTAGCCATTACAGAATAAGAAACATTATCAGACCTAGAATCAAAATGAGAATCAAAATCAAAATGAGAATCAGAATCAGAATCAGGTGACAGAATCAGAATCAGTATCAGGTAACAGAATCAGAATCAGAATGTGAATGCAATCCCAACCCATATCCATCCGTATACACCCCCGTACCAATCTTACACTATGTGGGGAGACAACTCGACCCACCCATCTACTACACACCATAGAATTTGCAGCATGGCTTCCAGAACAGATATTGTGACAGAGTCACCAGATACAGATATTGTGGCAGAGCCACCAGAACAGATATTTGTGGCATAGCCACCAGAACGCTTCCTCCATCAATATAACCCAACCCATGCAACATGTCATGTATGCAGAATGTCATGCCCATATTTGAATAAAACAATCACAGTCAAGTCATTCATATCACCAACATATATATTCACAATCAAATCCGTCAACTACACAGTCCAAGTCAGTCACTTGCCCACAAGGGCAAAACAGTCATTTAACACCCTAGGGGCAAAATGGTAATTTTACCCCACAAGGGTATCTCGGTAATTCTACCCTACAGGGGTATTTCGGTATTTTTACCCTACAAGGGTATTTTGATAATTTTACCCTACAGGGGTATTTTAGTAATTCTACCCTACAAGAGTATTTCGATATTTTTACCCTACAAGGGTATTTTGGTATTTTTACCCTACAAGAGTATTTCGGTAATTCTACCCTAAATGGGTATTTTAGTAATTTTACCCTACAGAAGTATTCTGGTATTTCTACCCTACAGGGGTATTTCGGTATTTTTACCCTACAGGGGTATTTCGGTAATTCTACCTTACAGGGGTATTTCAGTAATTCTACCCTATAGGGGTATTTCAGTAATTCTACCCTACAGTGGTATTTTAGTAATTCTACCCTACAGGGGTATTTTGGTAATTCTACCCTACAGAGGTATTTCAGTAATTCTACCCTACAAGGGTATTTCGGTAATTCTACCGTATAGGGGTATTTCGGTAATTCTACCCTATAGGGGTATTTCAGTAAATTAGAGTATTTTAAACAGGGATAACAATACGAATGGGCCTAAAGCCCATTCTCGACCTAAATGGGCCCACACGCTCGTGTGACCCTTTTAGTCCAAATCTAGCCACAGATATGAGATTCACCTAGCCTAGTCCAATATTTACTACACAATCGAACAACTTATCCAATTGGGCCTGTAGGCCCATTGGGCCCACATGGCCCCTTTCAGCCCATCGTGGCCCGAAGTAGCCATCCTACAGCTAGAGTAGTGAGAAATACACACCTGATAGGAGACTGGAGTTAATCCGCGCTCCAAGAACTCTTAGCCGACGCCCAACCCAAACGAGCACGCCATAAAGCGAAAGGGATCAGCCAAGAAAGGTACATTTACTCTCCTCATGGTTCTCTCTATTTAAAGCTAGCTTTGCATCCACTCTTATGTTAGCTTCCCGATATGGGATCCGTTAGCTTCCCGATGTGGGATCCCTCCATCATCAGAGTTTAAATTCAACACCAACTCTTGCCGCCCCTTGTTAGCAAAATAAATGCTCTTTGATTGCCATGAGTTTCGAACCCTAGACCTCCTTGCCAACTCTATGACGCCACCTTCCTACCTCTTATGTGGCGCTACTTTGCCACTAGACAACAAGGCTTTTTGTGGCACAATTTCTCTAACAATATTCTTAAGGCCTACCTACTGCACCCAGGGTTTGATTCACATTAAACCAAAATTTCTGCTAGAGTCTAGGTTTGAACCCAGGACTTCTCCAACACTTCTCAGTACACTTAACCACTAAAACAAGCCTTCATTAACGAAATTTACATGCAAAACAAAATATTATAAGCTGCCTTCAACCACTCCCATGCTCAAGGCCCAAAACTTTTAGGCCCAAATTCAGGGTGTTACAACTCTACCTCCCTTAAAGAAATTTCGTCCCTGAAATTTCCATCTAACCAGGTAGTTGTGTAACATCTACCCCACTATGCTACCACTGCGCACTCTGATCCTACTATTCACTGAAGCAAACACATATTTATCACACACATATACAATTTCTATATCCAAACATCACATCCACATAAAATAAATACCAAATTTAAATTCAGACCAATGTCTAAGGAATCCACAGTATTTCAATTTCTAAACAGACAAAAGTATTCAGAAGACTTACGGATTTGGCGTCGGAGACTCGGTATGCCACACTTTTTGAGAGAAATACTTCAAACAGACCACGTGGTTGAAAATAATTTTCTGAAATTCAACCTTTGAAAACCCAATCCACAGCTGAGTTGTTGCAACCTGGCTCTGATACCACTAAATATAACACCCCAAACCCAGCCTGAAAGTTTGACTTGAATCTAGCGTGTCACATTGAAGTGTTTTTCGAAAACCATGTTTCCATTAAAAACCCTTCTTAATAATTAAAAACTTATACCCTTTTTAAACCTTGTTAGAAAACCTCAGCTGAATAACATTCTTAACAACTTTGTAAAAATCTTGGCAGTTGCAGAAGCTTAATTTAAAAACAATTACGGATACGTGATGTTTTGAACAACAGTAGTTGCTTTGGAAAACCGTGTTCTAATGCTAGCAATTATAAGATCAATAAATAAAATTCCAAATTTGAAATCCAAAAAATTACAACGGCTTTACTACAACCCACATAAAAACATTTAAAAGTAATAATCAAAACTGTAACATAAACAGTGTGTGTGGCTTCCTCCGAGCCCCTCGCAGCTCCGATCTGTCTAAGGCTGGAAATTACCTGAAAGGTTAATAAATGGGGTGAGTTTACAAAAACTCAGTGTGAAATCCCCTACTATATAAAAGGAACAGTCAGACATATAAAAGAATTAAAAGTCTGGCCCCAGCCCTACTTATAGTTTCAGTATCAATTGGGCCTTAGCCCATTATAACAGACAGTACCAGATGGGCCTTAGCCATTACAGAATAAGAAACATTATCAGAACTAGAATCAAAATGAGAATCAGAATCAAAATGAGAATCAGAATCAGAATCAGGTGACAGAATCAGAATCAGTATCAGGTAACAGAATTAGAATCAGAATGTGAATGCAATCCCAACCCATATCCATCCGTATACACCCCCGTACCAACCTTACACCATGTGGGGAGACAACTCGACCCACCCATCCGCTACACACCATAAAATTTGCAGCATGGCTGCTAGAACAGATTTTGTGACAGAGTCACCATATACAGATATTGTGGCAGAGCCACCAGAACAGATATTTGTGGCATAGCCACAAGAACACTTCCTCCATCAATATAACCCAAACCCTACAACATGTCATGTATGCAAAATCTCATGCCCATATTTGAATCAAACAATCACAGTCAAGTCATTCATATCACCAACATATATATTCACAATCAAATCCGTCAACCACACAGTCCAAGTCAGTCACTTGCCCACAAGGGCAAAACAGTCATTTAACACCCTAGGGGCAAAATGGTAATTTTACCCCACAAGGGTATCTCGATAATTCTACCCTACAGGGGTATTTCGGTATTTTTACCCTATAAGGGTATTTCGATAATTCTACCCTACAGGGGTATTTTAGTAATTCTACCCTACAGGAGTATTTCGGTATTTCTACCCTACAGGGGTATTTCGGTATTTTTACCCTACAAGGGTATTTCGATAATTCTACCCTACATGGGTATTTTAGTAATTCTACCCTACATGAGTATTTCGGTATTTCTACCCTACAGGGGTATTTCGGTATTTCTACCCTACAGGGGTATTTTAGTAATTCTACCCTCTAGGGGTATTTCAGTAATTCTACCCTACAGGGGTATTTCGGTAATTTTACCATACAGGGGTATTTCAGTAATTCTACCCTACAAGGGTATTTCGGTAATTCTACCTTACAGGGGTATTTCAGTAATTCTACCCTATAGGGGTATTTTGGTAATTCTACCGTACAGGGGTATTTCAGTAAACTAGAGTATTCTATACAGGGATAACAATACGAATGTGCCTCAAGCCCATTTTCGGCCCAAATCAGCCCACACGCTCGTGTGGCCCTTTTAGCCAAAATCTAGCCACAGATATGAGATTCACCTAGCCTAGTCCAATATTTACTACACAATCGAACAACTTATCCAATTGGGCCCGTAGGCCCATTGGGCCCATATGGCCCTTTTCGGCCCATCGTGCCTGAAGTAGCCATCCTACAGCTAGAGTAGTGAGAAATACACACCTGATAGGAGACTGGAGTTAATCCGCGCTCCGAGAACTCTTAGTCGACGCCCAACCCAAACGAGCATGTCATAAAGCGAAAGGGATCAGCCAAGAAAGGTACCTTTACTCTCCTCATGGTTCTCTCTATTTAAAGCCAGCTTTGCATCCACTCTTATGTTAGCTTCCCGATGTGGGATCCCTCCATCATCAGAGTTTAAATTCAACACCAACTCTTGCCGCCCCCTGTTAGCAAAATAAATGCTCTTTGATTGCCATGATTTTCGAACCCTAGACCTCCTTGCCAACTCTATGACGCCACCTTCCTGCCCTTTATGTGGCGCTACTTTGCCACTAGACAACAAGGCTTTTTGTGGCACAATTTCTCTAACAATATTTTTAAGGCCTACCTACTGCAGCCAAGGTTTGATTCACCTTAAAACAAAATTTCTGCTAGAGTCTAGGTTTGAACCCAGGACTTCTCCAACACTTCTTAGCACACTTAACCACTAAAACAAGCCTTCATTAACAAAATTTACATGCACAACAAAATATTATAAGCTGCCTTCAACCGCTCCCATGCTCAAGGCCCAAAACTTTTAGACCCAAATTTAGGGTGTTACACGTTACCCAATTATACTGATAATGGGTTGAACGCGATAATCGAGAATACAGGGAAAAGAGTCAAGTTGAATATTACAGAAGTAAGAACTCCATTGAGAGAGGTTTGGAGGAAAATGGTGGAAAGATGGTTAATCATGCAACACTTGAGGAGCAAATCCCGAGAAGTGAGGAACTATTGTGAGTTCCACGGGGAGGAGGACCATGAGATTCAGAGATGCAATGAATCCAGGGCCCTAGTGCAGGGTCTAATGGACAACAATGAGCTGGAGTTCTTTGAATTCATTGAAGGAGAAGATGTGTGCACCTCGAAGAAGGGGTTAATAGAGAAGCTCTTTGAGGTTAATCACTCGGTGGTGATCATCACACGACCAAGAATTAATGAAGCCAGAGTAAAAACGGCACCGAGAGTTGTAATTCAGAAAACTGTGACTTTTCCTTATAAGGATAACAAAAGGGTGGCCTGGAATTACCGCTGTAATGTGACATATCCAGGAAAGAAGAGCCTGGTCAACACACCAAATACAAAAGTCGAGTCTGAAAAAGGGAAGTCTTTGGTGATTGAACGGGGGGGAGAAAGGCCAGAACCACTGGTTAATGAGCCGATAACTGCGAATGAAGCCAATGAGTTTTTGAAATTCCTAAAACACAGTGAGTATAGTGTTATGGAACAATTACATAAGCAATCGGCATGTATATTGGTACTGGCTTTGCTCCTAAACTTAGAGGTACACCGTAACGTGCTGATGAAGGTATTGAACGAAATCTATATCGCTGGTGACATTTCGGTAAACAAGCTAGACCGCCTTGTCAGCAACATAAGCCCCAACAACTTCATTTCTTTCAATGACGACGAGATACCACTAGGGGGCATGGGATCCACCAAGGTTCTGCACACCACTACCCACTGCAAAGGGTATACACTACCGGGGGTATTAATTGACAATGGATCGGCACTGAACGTCTTACCCCTGTCCATATTAAACAAGTTGCCTATAGACAATTCTCACATGAAGACATGCCAGAATAAAGTGAGGGCATTTGACGACATCGAAAGGAAAGTAATGGGAAGGATTGAGATACCTCTTCTGATCGGACCAAATACATATGAGGTAGACTTCCTTGTGATGGACATCAGGTCTTCTTATAATTGTTTATTAGGGAGGCCTTGGATTCACTCGGCGGGGGCAGTACCATCATTATTGCACCAGGAGCTAAAGTTAGTGACAGAGGGCCGACTGATAATGATAAATGCAGAAGAGGACATTATCACATCTGTTACCAGTAAAGCACCGTATATAGAAAATGATAATGAAACAATAGAATGTTCCTTTTGGTCTTTAGAGTTCATAAATGCAACTTTCATCATCGAAGGAGGCAAGGTCCCAATGCCAAAAATATCCGAAGCTATAAGGATAAGCCTACGACTGATGGTAGGAAAAGGAGCATTACCTGGAAGAGGACTCAGAAAATACCTCTATGGACGGGTCGAAGTGCTAGGCTTTGCTGTCAAGCGGGATTGTTTTGGCTTAGGGCATAAGCCAAATAGAGGAAGGAAGAACTAGAGAAGAGGCAAGAGAGACGAAGGGCACGATTGAGTGGGGCTGAGGTCAAGTGGGAATCAATGACTTTTCCCCATATATCCAATACATTTGTGTCAGGAGGAATTATCCATCTGGAACTGAGGACAAGAGAAGGAACGGATGAAGATATGATGGAAAATTTGAGCATCAATGCCATATTTCAAGAGGGAGTGATGGAAGAAAACGTATCAAGTATTCGCCCTTATGAGCTTGGAAGTGTTTTGAACAACTGGACTACGGAAGAAATTCCTGTAGTTTTTAGAGCTAATACAGAGTAATGTTCAAAACACACTTGTTGTTTTAAGCCTAGAAACAATAAGAATCTTCTGTAAAATGGGCTCATGTTCAAACATCTTTATTTTTAATAAAAATGCACTTTTGTGTCTCATACTGGGCAAATTTTCTTTGACTCTCTCATTTTATTCATAATCATGCCATACAAATAAGCCACTCTTAGATTCATTCTTTAGATATTCTCTCATGCTTACAATAGGTCTCCAGATATAAGCGATACGAGCGACGCTGCTATGGACCTAGAATCTCCTTTTGAGCAAGATATGTGTTAAGAGGGATCTCGAGATTTTGAAGATGACAAAGACTGTGGGTTATCTCCGAATTTGTTAAAGATGATAGAATGGGAAGAGAAACAGATTCTACCCTATAAAGAGACAATCAATAGTGTGACTTTGGAAGAAGGGAAAGAGGTGAAAATTGGAACTTGTATAACCAAGGAAACAAGGTAGGGCCTCGTTAAACTACTGCAAGAGTTCAAAAATGTCTTCACATGGTCATATCAAGATATGCTTGGGTTAAGCGCTGATATTGCAGTGCATCGCGTCCCCATAAAAGAGGAGTGCAAGCCAGTTCAACAAAAGCTCCGAAGGATAAGACCCGATGTCGCAGTAAAAATAAGGGAAAAGGTCAAGAAGCAATTTGATGTTGGGTTCTTACAAGTGGTGAATTACTCAGAATGGGTAGCCAGTGTTGTCCCCGTCCCTAAGAAAGATGGAAAAGTACAGATGTGTGTAGATTACAGAGACTTAAACAAGGCCAGCCCAAATGACAACTTCCCGCTACCTCATATCGACATTTTGGGGATAATACGGCATGTTACTTACTGTTCTCCTTCATGGATGGTTTCTCTGGATACAATCAGATAAAGATGCATCCTGAAGATTGGGAAAAGACCACATCCATAACTTTGTGGGGAACATTCCGCTATAAGGTGATGCCATTCGGGTTAATAAATGTGGGAGCAACGTATCAAAGAGCCATGGTAACCTTGTTTCATGACATGATGCAAAAAAAGATTGGGGTTTACGTTGACAATATGATCGCAAAATCAAGAACAGAAAAAGAGCACATACGGGTTTTGAGGAAATTATTTTTGAGGCTGAGAAAGTTTCAGCTAAAGCTCAATCTAACAAAATGTACTTTCGGGGCTAGGTCAGGAAAGCTGGTCGGTTTCGTAGTAAGCGAAAAGGGAATTAAGGTCAACCCCGACAAAGTCAAGGTTATACAAAAATTGCCCCCGCCATGCACATAGAAGGAAGTTCGAGGTTTCCTGGGAAAACTAAATTACATCGCCTAGTTCATTTCGTAACTAACTAAGAAATGTGACCCCATATTTCGTCTTCTCAAGAAACACAACCCAGGTGTGTGGGATGATGAGTGCCAGAAGACCTTTGACAAGATTAAACAATATTTTTCCAATCCCCTAGTGTTAACGCCACCAAGTCCGGGTAGGCCATTGATACTGTATTTGACAGTATTTGACAATTCAATAGGATGTGTGTTTGGTCAACACGATGAGACAGGAAAGAAAGAAAGTAAAGGCGATATACTACCTTAGTAAGAAATTCACTGAGTGTGAAATGAGATACTCGCCAATTGAAAAACTATGTTGTGCTTTGGTTTGGACAACTCGGAGATTAAGGCAGTACATGTTGTATCATACGACTTGGTTAATCTTGAAATTAGACCCTCTTAAGTACATGATGGAGTCAGCCGCTCTGAATGGAAAGATGGCTCGATGGTAAATTCTGCTCTCCAAATTTGACATGATTTATGTGAACCAGAAGGCTGTAAAGGGGAGCGCAATAGCAGATTTTCTAGCCAGTAGAGCTTTAAAAGATTATGAGCCTTTGAACTTTGATTTCCCTAATGAAGATATGATGTATGTGGCAACTATCGAGGAAGACACTCTAGAAGATCATCCTTCGAAACTGAATTTTGACTGAGCATCAAACATCGTTGGTAATGGAATTGGGGCAGTCCTGATTTCCCCAAGTGGAGATCATTATCCATTCACTTGCAAATTGGATTTTGATTGCACAAACAATATGGCAGAATACAAAGCATGTATCATGGGAATCCGTGCAGCCATCAAATGGAAAGTCAAAGTGCTAGAGGTGTATGGGGATTCTGCACTAGTGATCTATCAGCTTAAGGGCGAATGGGAAACAAGGGACCCCAAGTTAGTTAGTTACCGGAGGCTGGTCCTGGAGTTAATTGAAGGGTTTGATGATATCGCTTTTTATTATCTCCCGCGAGATGAAAACCAGATGGCTGATGCCTTGGATACGTTAGCTTCTATGATCAGAGCAAATAAACGAGAGGATATGAAGCTGATCCAGATGAGTATTTGTGAGGCTCTAGCTTATTACTGCAATATTGACGAAGAGGAAGAGAGAGATGATTATCCTTAGTATTATGATATTCTACGATATGTGAAGAACAGTGAATACCCTGATCAGTTAACTGAAAATGATAAGAGAATGTTGAGGAGGCTGGCCAGTGACTATGTCTTAGACGGGGAAATCCTGTATAAAAGGAGGAAAGATCAGGTGCTGCTAAGATGTGTTAACGCTGTTGAGGCTAGGAAAATCCTGGAAAAAGTCCATGAGGGTGTCTGCGGGATGCATGCCAATGGGTTCACAATGGCCAAGAAAATCATGAGATTCGGGTATTACTGGTCCACGATGGAAGAAGATTGCATCAGTTACGCCAAGAAATACCATAAGTGCCAAATTTATGGAGACAAGATCCATGTGCCTCCTTCACCTCTTCATGTTATGATTTCTCCATGGCCTTTCTCAATGTGGGGCATGGATTTCATTGGACCGATTTTACTGAAGGCTTCTAACAGACATCGATTCATTTTTGTGGTTATCGATTACTTCACCAAATGGGTAGAGGCTGCTTCATACAGCAACGTCACAAAGTTGGCAGTCAGCAAGTTCTTGAAGAAGAAGATCATATATCGATATGGCATGCCAGAAAGGATCATATCTGACAACGCGTTAAATTTGAATAATAGTGTGATAGTGGAAGTCTGTAGTCAGTTCAAAATCAAGCACCACAACTCGTCACCATATCGCCTAAAAATGAATGGGGCAGTTGAGACGGCTAATAAAAATATCAAGAAGATCGTGGGGAAAATGACTGTGACCTACAAAGATTAGAATGAAAAGTTACCATTTGCTCTCTATGCCTATCGAACGTCAGTCAAAACTTCTACCGGGGCAACACCTTACTTATTGGTTTATGGGATGGAGGCAGTTTTACCCATTGAAGTTGAAATTCCTCCTCTCCGGGTTTTATCAGAGTTGAAGCTGGACAAAGCAGAATGGATCCAATCCTAGTATGATTAATTGAACTTGATTGAAGAAAAGAGGTTAAAGGTTATCTGTCATGGTCAAATGTACTAGAAGCGAATGATACGAGCTTAGAACAAAAAGGTTCACCCCAGAGTATTCCATGAGGGGGACTTGGTATTGAAACAGATCCTCCCTATGCAAAAATATTTCAGGGGGAAATAGATGCCAAATTGGGAAGGACCTTATGTGGTAGAGAAGGCTTTTTCTAGAGGAGCACTGATATTAACTAAGATGGCTGGTAAGAGTCTGCTTAACCTAGTAAATTCAGATTCAGTCAAGAAGTACTTCACTTAAAAAGGGAGAGGCCAAGGCGAAAACTCGCAAAAGGCGTTTTTCCAAAAAAAAAAAGAAAAAAGGGAGAGGACGAGGTGAAAACCCGCAAAGGGCATCTCGAGACCAAAGAGGTTTTGAATTGAAAACCCGGAAAGGGCAATTCAAATTTCAATTGAAGATGAGACACGTGATAGTCTGCTATGCTTCAATTAACAAAGAGGAAGTATGCTACGTCTTGGGGCATCAACAAAGTACTCTAGATCTCCTAGGCACATGTTAAGCTTAAAATGGTCCTTGAAGAGTTTGTACGGAGAAACTCAGGCTGCGATATTTGGGGCACCTATTTTTTCCTTACACTTTTTTATCCCGATAATTTTTTTCTTTGATTAATTCGTTCTTTTCAGATTTTGTTCCTAATAATTTTCAGTTTTATCCATTTTTATAATCTTTTTCAAGCATTTCGTATTGAAATAATGATTAATGGACTAATAACATTTCACAAAAAGGAGTTCTGCACATTACTCTGAAAGCTTCTAAATTGTGCAAAGAACCTGAAACAGGACAATTATTTAGAACTCGCCAAGCCTAAGGGTTGAAAATACTTGAGAAGTACAGTCTAAATTGTGACTATTTCTTCAAATTTTCTGGCAAAGATACCAGCTGAGCAAAGAAGGCAGGATAGCATATCAGGGACAGAACCTTGATGAATAATGAGCAATGACAATCCAAATATTAAAAGGGATCACTCTCATTTTGCATACATATATCATTCATAGCACATCTAGTTAGGAGCATTTGATTTATACTGATCATAGCATCCTAATTAGTATCTTAATCATTAGGCATAAGCATAGGCCCATGAAATCGATTCTATAGGTATTTTCCCCAAGAGGACGATGTAATAAGATGGGTTGAAGCTACCAATTTAGACTAGCTTTATCTCTCTAAGCAGTAGTGGAGCAGGTTGAGGTTTGCAGATCTTATCTCCCTAAGCAGTAGTGGAGCAGATTGAAGACGACGAATCTTATCTTCCCGAGGTAGTAGGGAAGCAAATTTAAGCCATCAGTCTTATCTCCCTAAGCAGTAGTGGAGCAGGCTGAAGATTGCAGATCTTATCTCCCTAAGCAGTAGTGGAGCAGATTGAAGACGGCGAATCTTATCTTTATGTAGCAGCAACGGAGCAGATTTAAGCCACTAGCCTTATCTCCCTAAGCAGTAGTGGAGCGGACTGATGATTGCAGATCTTATCTCCTTAAGCAGTAGTGGAGCAGATTGAAGATGATGAGCCTTATCTCCCTCAGCAGCAGTGGAGTAGGCTGGAAATTACAGATCATATCTCCCTAAACAGTAGTGGAGCAGATTAAAACAAAAATTCCTATACCCCTGAAGATACAGTGGGTTAAAGCGAGGCAACCTGAAGAAGGGAAGAATCAAGAAGTCAAGACTCGGTAAGATTGGGCAAAATTAGCCCTTTTAAAGTCTTTGCTCTATTCTCGTTACACGACAATGAGCAAAGAGAGGCAGCTGTTATGGTCCAATTTAACCCGGGGCCCATAAACCAGAAACCAAAATAAAACAGTCCATTTTTTACAAATAGCCCAAATACCAAAAATAGACCTAGACCCAAACTAAAACTTACAGCCCAATTGGCCCATAAACTTAAAACAGTTTCAGCTGCTTTGAAACCCTAAGCAAACCCTTGCGCCGAGCCTCCAAGCACCGCACGTTGCGTGCCTCTTTGCATCGTGCGCCACTCCACCATGCCACGTCAGTGGTATGCCCACACACGTACCTGCAAGCAAACGCAAAAGGAGGGACAGTAGCAAAGAAGTTTTTTTTATCCTTTTTCTTTCGACTATAAGACTGAATGGAATCGAGTGTAAAATGGATGCTTTTTTTTTAATACAATAGCAAAGAATACAAACAAAACTTCAATAGCAATCAAAGATCGGATTCAAGGTTTAAAAGGTTGTTTTTCATTCTTTTTTTCTTTTCACAGTCGCATTTCCTTTATTTCTTCCTTCCATTTTTTTTAAACGGATTTTAAACAAAAAACTGAAAGAGAAAGGGCTTACTTGGGTTTGCTCCTTGAATCGGCATCTGAGGCGAAGGTGCGAAGCACCGATGACCCACAGGTGCGGCTCCTCACGCTAGGACGAAACCCTAGCATAGGGGAGGAAGAATTTGGTTTTTTTAAAAAAATCAGGGGACCCAAATTTTTTTTGTAAAAATTTTGAAACGGCACCGTTCTGTGCATGGGGTTTAAGCATCTAAACGATGTCGTTTCAGCCCCCTGGATCCGCGCACTGACCCGACCAGGGCAGGATTTGCGTGTTTTCTTTTAATGGGATATTTGCGCAATCGGACCCTCCCTCCTCCGCTATTACATGATTAGGTCTTTTACCTTTTTTTTTATTTCGCCCGGAAATTTTGTGTAAGCTTCATTTTGATCTGTGTTTAAATGCTGCGTTCAGGAATCTGGGGTAATTTCGTTTTCAATCCCCGCACATTTGCGCACATTGCGTTTTAGCCCTTAGTTCTGTTTTAATGTTTTATTTTATTTTTTAGTTTAATTCTATTTCAGTTAAGTTTGTTTTTCCATTTCAATAGCTAATTCTTTTATTTTTTTAATTTACTTAATATTCATTTCCTTTAAAAATTATTTAAATATATGTTGTGAATTACTTTAATCGTTTTTACCTCATTTCAATTTGGTGTTTTATTTGTATTTGTTTCTATTTATTTGAATTATATAGTCATTATTTTTAAAAAAAAACCTTTCATATAATGTAGTTTTAAAATCATGTATGATATTTAATTTGATTACCTTTATATATTATTATATACACATAGTTTATATTTAAATTAATTTTGTCCATACATTATCAATTTCATGTTGTTTCATATTTGTGTTTTCTTGAAAGTTTACTTATATACAATTTATTTCTTTTAAAGATCCTATTTTACTATATATTTATTATTTTTTAACACTATTATTCGTTATTATTTTTATATATTATTTTCATTAAGTTTTTCCTTTATGAACACTATAAGTTGTTAATAAACAAATTTTGTTTTCAATTTTTTTTGCATGATTATTGATTTTATATTATATAGATTGTAATTCATATATATTCTTTAGTATATTTTTATATGATTGCATATATAATTCATTTATATTTTTTAGTATGTATATTATTTGTTTTAAAATTTGGCCTGGGCATACATTACTATTTTTATGTACATAATTGATATTATATTTTTTAGTTTTAAATTGTTTTGTATGGCATTAATGTTAAATTTCAGCTTATAATAGTTATTTTGAAATTCTTATATGATAAACTTTATATTTATGCATTAATGTTTATGTATTGTTTGTTTTTGTGTGTTTAAATTTTCATATTTGCTCCTTTGTATTGTTGTTGATAAATGGTAAAATATATTCCCCATGTACATGTTCCATATTAGGTACTTTGCTTTGGTATTTCCGTGTATTGATTTACGATCGAGATTGCCAACTTATTCACCTTAAATTGTTCGCTTCATTTTTTTTATTTTTAATAAACTGAACAAAATGTACTTCACCGTTTTTATAAATCACCCTCATTTAAAAAACCTCTTAAAATAAGGAAATATTTCGTGTTCGGAAATTCAAGAAATCGTGCCCTAACATGCTGGGTTTCGATTTTTTTTTCCGTTTGATCAAACGGCCAAATATACCTTTTCAATGTATGAGATTTTGGAAATCAAGAATTGATATTGGTTTCGAGGGTTTAAAAGGTCATGTCCTAACGTACTGGATGTGATATTTTATTCCTTCGTAACAAGAGAATTTTAACATCCAATTCGAGTTATTCAAATGTTTTAAAAGAAACTGTATTTCAAAATCTTTTTAAATTTTAGATAAGGACACTATTTAATCAATTAGGTACCCATTCTGGGTGTTACGAGGGTGCTAATCCTTCCTCATACATAACTGACTCCTGAACCTGTTTTTCCAATTTTCGCAGACCAAAATCGTTGTTTTGATAAATCAATCTGTTTATTGAAAAACGACCACATTTTGAGGTGACCCGATCACACCTCATCAAAAAGGATCGGTGGCGACTCCAAACTTTCGTTTTAAAAAAGTCTATTCCCATTTTTCAAAAAATTGGTTTCGACATAGACCATTGGAGTTAGTGATGGGCGGTTGTATCCTTGATATATATGTTTTAGTTATTTAATTATAAAGGTTGTATTTGTAAATTAATTAATAAGTTATAATATCATAAAACATAAAATAAAGACATTAGTGTTCATATTATTTTGTTTGACCGAAACTAAAGAAAATAAGAAAGAAAAGAAAGCTTTAAGGGTTCGGCCATTAGTTAAGCTCAATCAAGGTATGTAAATAGCTCAGTTTTTGATAATTTTTACGTTTTTGAGTTCGTTGGTATGTTATCTACAAAGCCTATGCTTCAATTTTTAATTTTGATGAATATTTTGAGTTATGCCATTGATGAATATTTGAGCTATGTGATGTTAGTTGATGAAATATGAAAGATATGTTTTGGATTAACATGTTTTGTATTGGAATTTTTGATGATTTTAAGTAATTAGGACTAAATTGCAAAAATAATAAATTGAGGGACTAAAATGTGAAATAAATGAAATATATGGACTTATATGAACACAAGGAAGATTCGGCCTAAGCATGGTATATGCAAATTTTGCGTGTTTTGTGTTTTGTGCAATTTGGACTAAATTGTAAAAAGTGTAAAATGTTAGGGGTAAAATTGTATTTTGCCCATTTATGTGTTTTTGGACTAAAATGAGTGAAACTATGTTTGAATGAGTTTAATTTGAATATGTTTAGATCAAGAACCAAAGAAATCGGATTTGGATCGGGGGAAAACTAAAGTTGTCGACTAACCGTCCCGTTTCGATTTTCATTGTCCGAGGTAAGTTTATAAGCAAATAGATATTGTTAATTTTAAATAAATATGAGTTCTATATGCTGAAATGAATTATTTGAAAATATATGTATGTTAGCCGAATGTAAATAAGCTTGGGAGCTATGTTAAAGAATTTGTTTTGACTGAGTTATGACGTCCAAAAGCCCTATATGAACCATAGGATTTCGATATGTGTTTTCGTGTAAGACCACGTCTGGGACGTTGGCATCGATATATGTGTTTTCGTGTAAGACCACGTCTGATACGTTGGCATCAATATATGTGGTTACGTGTAAGACCATGTCTGAGACATCGGTATCGTATTCGATTCTTGTAACACCCTGTCTGGGATAGTGGCATCGATATGAGATAGCACGTAAGACCACGTCTGGGATGTTGGCATTGTTCGATATATGTGATTATTCGAGTATCCTATTCGATCCCTAATGGTTTTACGGGTAATGATAAGTTGTGATCGAAGGTGTAAAATGAGCTAAAATGATCAGGTATGAGTTAGTTAATTTCTTATTCAAAAATAAGGTAAGTTGGTTATTTGATATAAAATACAAAGTAAACAGGTTATTAAAGTAAATATATGAGTATTGTATAGTATATTCGGCCATATAATAAGTGTATGTATATGATGTTATATTTTGATTGAAGAGCTTGTGTATTTGAGTGTAAGTATACTTGGTTATATAATGACATTTTGGCTTTGAAAGTTGAATGATATTTTGTTAATATAATTATATGAGCATTCGGCCAAGGTAACATTTATGTATGATAGTATATGTTATTTATGAAATTGTAAGTTTGAGACTAAATGTGATAATGATATTATAATTTGGTTTAGTTTAAATGAGTTGATTATATCATTAAATTGTTTATTTTCTTATGACTTACTAAGCTATGATAGCTTATTGTGTATGTATGTTTGTTTTTATTTTATAGATTTTGGAATCAAGTTACGAGCTCGGGGATCGTCAGCATAGTCCATCACACTATCTACTGTTTCGGTACTTTTATAAGTTGAACTCGAACTTATGGCATGTATAGGCTAGGTTATATTTTGAAATGCTGAATTTTGGTTTGTGTATGTATATAAAGCCATGGGAAAATGACTAAGTATAATGATTAAGCTTAAGTAAATTTCGATCTTGATATATATGTGTGTGTGTGTGTGTGTGTGCGTGTGTGAGGTGTTTGACATATATTTGTTAATGGTTTAATAATATGTCTAATGAATGGTTTTAGTTGATCATGTCCAAAGGTAATGTGTATATTATTGATATAAAATATGTGTATGAAATGCATGATATTATGGATGGTTGTATTCGGCAATTAAGATTGAAAAATGGATTAATATGTGATATGCAGTACATGTTTGGATAAGTGACGTGTTGACTTTGCTATTTAGTGAATTTGGTTATTTGTTGTGTTTTAGTATTGATACAAATTTGATATACAATTTGACTTGTAAAATTTGCTTGGAATTGGTAAATGTCATATATGCATATTTGGCGAATAGTAGTTACATTAAATACGTATGCATATAACATTTGAGTTGGTGATTTGGTTGGAAATAATGAATTATGTGTATAAGTATTTTTTGCTTATTGAATATGTGATATGGTATATGGTATAATTACATTTATAATGTATTGAAGATATTATAAATGACCGAATAACTATTTAACTTATTGGTTATGTGTATGTGTTTTAAGTTTGGTAATTTGGCATGCAAAATGAATGTACGTATAGTTATTATTTGTGCTCAAAAGAGTTTAAATTATTATGGTCTTGTACCCATAGCTTTATGATGAATCTTATAACTAGGTATATGGTATGGCTTGATTATTGAATATACGGATTAGATGTTATAAAATGTTTTATGCGTGTATAGTATTAGTGAAAAATAAAGTTGGCATGGAAAATAGCATATACGAATAGTAATTTTATTATAAGATAATAAAATAGATATATGTGAGTTTAATAAAGTAGATTTGTGCTTTGTGTATTAATGATTCAAGATTTTGATAAACTGAAATTACAAATGTATATTTTTTAATATGGTTTGATAGACTATATGAATGTGTGAGAGTTTTATCTTTTCCGGTAATGCCTCGCAACCCTATTCCGGCAACGAGTACGGGTTAGGGGTGTTACACACGGAGTAGGACATGGCCTGGGACACGGCCATATGATCCCATTTCAAATGTCCACACAGCTGGGCTACATGGGCGTGTGTCTCCTGTATTTTGCAAAATTTTCTAAGTGTTCCAAAAAATTTCTGAGTTATCGGTTTAGTCCTGAACCACCCCGAATGCATGTTTAGGGCCTCGTAAGCTCGTATTAGGGACAATGTGAATGGTGTTGAATGATTTATCTTTGAAATAGAAAAGTGTATGAGAAATGTATGTTTATTTGTGTTATTAGTTCGGTAATACTCTGTAACCCTATTCCGACATTGAATACGGGTGAGGGGTGTTACATTTTCCTTTACTTGCCTCGGATTTTTAGTAGGGAAAACAAAGGATAATTTCAGTAAATATAGTCACTTGTCAAAATCCACTAAGAGAAGCTCAGTATATATATATGGTAAGATAGGAACATGGAGGATAGTTTTTCTTCTTTTTGTTCCACCCTCTAGTTCTTCTTCTTAAACCTAAACATTCTTTTCTTCTTCGTTAACCTAGAAGTTATGATTTTGGGGTTAATCAATAGATGTTTCAACCTCCTATTGTTGCTGCTAGTTTGAGAAGGACAATCAAATTTGAAACTCTAAGCTATAGTAAAAGTGAGTTTTAGGTGAATCTTTATCTTGACTCATGCATGTTAGTTTATAATGGTAGATCAAGTGTTGATGTCTATTTTGATAGCTAATGAGTGTATGTGTGTATGAAGTATTGTAGGGTTACTACATGATGACAAATAAGGTATATGAGTTGTTTCATAAATAAGATGATATGTGGTATATACGCATGTGAAATCAGGTATAGAAAAGTATGAATTTGTCAAGAGCGTGTGAATTAATCTAGGTAAGTTTGTTATATGTTAAATGAGTAACACAACCATTTGTGATGCCTCCGATAGGGTAGGAATGTTGCTAACCGGATAGGAAGATCATGATATGAAAATATGTGTAAGACAATGTGGTAGAGACCCAAGACATTATATAACAATGGGAATACTCATGGTTTTGCCTCTAGTAAGATGTAAACCAGACTGGCAAAGCACGACATGAAAATATGTACAAGACCATGTGGGAGAACTCATGGCACTCTCTAAGATAGTCTGTTGGGGCAATGAAGATGTAATGTTTTATAAAACTTTTGTGGCTTATCCCGTAAAGCTTTTATGGCGTATTCTGTAAAGCCTTTGTGGCGTATTCTGTAAAGCCTGTCTGGCATATTTTGTAAGGCCTTTATGGTGTATTCTATGATGCCTCTGTAACGTATTCTGTAACATCATTGTGGCAAAATCTAGTTATCTGCCTACGTGGTGTGATCTAGGAAAGCTTTTAGACTAATCCATTAACGGATGCTATGATAAAGATCTGGTAAGTTTGAAGATATCTCTGTTTGGTTAGTCTTGTGGAAAAATTTGAATATGACTTAAGACATTTCCTAAAAGAGCTCCCAGTAGTGTTCCTGAAAGGTGAATCTGCCATAATAGTCTATCAATACAGGAAATTTGGCGTATTCGTAACTATAAGTAGTCTAAAATTTTGCCAGATCTGAATTTTTTACGCTATATAAGAAAGTGATCTGAATTATCTGGTATCCACCAAATATGAGTGTTTCACACTATATATAAAAAAAGTATCTGAAATATAAGTTTTTTTTATCAAATCAGAGCGTTCTCATGATATATAACATGGTTGTCTAGGATTTCTCGGGATGACTTAAAAGATTTCAACCATCAGAATAAGTTGTGATATATGGGTTGATTTAAGACATGATCTGACTGGTAATTTGATGACTAACAATTCAGTATGAGAATCCGTCAAAGGTAGGATCTATGTGAAGCTCATCTTAAAAGATTAGTTAGTATAAGTATCTACCAATAATAGTATCTGTGAGTACCCCATTCTAGGGGAGGTGTTCAACATCTGACTGAGTGAGAATCCGTTGAAGGTAGGTTCTGTATGGACATCCTTCTAAGAAGTGTATTCGTTTCCCGAAAAGGAATGATATTTGTATTGAGTTGTGAAGTCTAGAATTTGCTCAATGAGTGAATTGCGTGTAGGATGGTTAAGTATGGAAGTTAACGTATATGTATACGATCGATATTAAGAAAGTATCCACCAAAGACAAAAATGAAATCCAAAATCTTCAAGATGAGGAATTAAACAACAAATACTTCAAGGTAATCTAGGTTAAAACTCACTAAATTCTTTTAAACTTATAAGTATTTGTTTATGTTTTAGGTTCCGCTTTAAGTGTGGATATGCCAGGAGGTACCAAGCCAAGATTACATCAAGGAGCAGTTTGAGTTGCGTCATCATGCATACAAAGGGTATCATAATAGCATGATGCTTAGTACAGTACACCATGAAGAGTCTGTCTTTAACAAATTTTAAAGTTGTAACATTATATGCTATTTTTGAAGTCTGATGTAAATTTTAAAACATTTTCTATTATAAACTTTTAGTGTTAAGAACAGTAAATAAGAAATAAAAAAAAGTGTTAAAATGGTTATATGCCGGTTGTAAAATTTTTACAAAGTGTTTGTGTTGTAACATCCAATATCCAAATTAGGTGATTCAGGTTGGATAGAGGGTGTTACAAGCTTTTATATCAACATTTAATTATAATAGTAATAAATAAATAATCTTATAGTAATAAAGTCAACCCTATTTATGACAACCATACTCTATAGCAACATTTATTTATAATAGTAAATTTGTTGTAGAATCAATTTTTTATATTTTATTTTTACCTTTTTATAGCATTTTTTTTATAACAGGAATAACAAGTAAAAAGTGATTAAATTAGATTTTTATAACAACCTATTATGTTAATTTTTTATAAAATTAACTCTATTACTAAGTGAAATAAACATAATAAATTTTAGTTAATATATTATTTCGTTAAAATTTTATGTAAAAAAATACTAATTATATTTTATAAAATAAAAATAATTTTTAATAAATAAAAATATATTTGTAAATTTTATTAAAGATGAAACATGAAATTCACTAATTAATATTATTAATTTATTATAATCTTTTAATTGAAAAAAAAATTATAAAATCAAATATTACATAAATCTCAAATACTATTATATATGCCTCGAATATTGTTATAGGAGTGTATGATAACCTTTTAAAATTTTAATAGATAAATGGAGCTATTATAATTTATAAAGGGTTATTTCTCAATTTTTATAATTACAGGGCTTCCGGGTCCGGGTCCGGGTCCAAGTAAATGACATTTTGGGTATTCCTTCATTTCCTTCATAGGTGGGACTCGATTCCCTTTGATTGAAATTGAAAAAAAATATTTGCTACACAAATTATAGAATCCTTTCGACAATCCTCCGTCTCTCAGCCAAAAGCTACCGCCATGGGAATCGTTGGAAATCTCTCTCCACAGCAGCGCCAATCTTTCGACTCTCAAGGTCAGCTCCACCGCCGCTTTCAGCAAAATCATTTCTTTTCATACTCTGTACAGCTGCTGTTTTCTTTTACTCTTTTCTTTACTCAATCAATTTCAAATTTGTGTTTTTTGCAGGTTTTCTTGTGATTGAATCATTTGCGAGCCCTGCAGAAATTGAAGCTATGAGGAAGAGAATGGACGGAATGC
Organism: Gossypium longicalyx; assembly: GCA_025698465.1. Taxonomy (NCBI): domain Eukaryota; kingdom Viridiplantae; phylum Streptophyta; class Magnoliopsida; order Malvales; family Malvaceae; genus Gossypium; species Gossypium longicalyx. The sequence continues at coordinate 55,323,414 of CM046995.1, forward strand.
TTCAGGCCTTTGACCCTAACACCACCGCTTCTATTTTCTCCACCAAAAATCAGGTTTGTTTTCTTTCCCTCCTTTCTTGGAGCAATTGTATTATAATTTGACTTTATTTAATTTAACCTCAAGTTTTGATAGTTTCTCGATATGAGTTTTTTGTAGGTAAAATTGACCAGTGAATACTTCTATGAAAGTGCTGAAAAGATTTCCTTTTTCTTTGAAGGTAGGTTTTATTATTACTTAAACATTCTAGCTTTTTCTCTTCTTTTCTGAACTTTACTTTGAAAAAAATCAAATTAATTTTGAGAAATATACTTTTGGGATATATGAACTTGCTGTGAGATTGAAAGTGAAAGGTTTGGATGTTGTGAACTCTTTACTGAAGTTTTAAATAAGTTAAGATTGCCAACTTTACGTGGTAAAGTTTGATTCCTTTTTACTTTTACACTTTTTTTTTTGTTCTTTTGGTTGTTTTGGCAGAAAAAGCATTTGATGATAATGGAAATTTAAAGCAACCGAAGGAACTTTCTATTAATAAAGTTGGGCATGGTATGCGATTTCAAAGGCCTTATATTTGTTTTGTTATGCTCTTATTTTGGCTACATGCTCATGTAAATAGATTATAGGTATGTTTATTGTAGCTAATCCTTCAGTTTTATTTGTTTGTGCAGCGTTACATGAGATTGATCCAGTTTTCAAAGAATTCTCTTGCTCTGAGAAGGTTTCGAGTTTGCTTTTCTCCTTAGGTTACAAGAAGCCTGTGATCATTCAATCAATGTATATCTTTAAGGTATTTAGCTTGATTTTAACTTGACCACAAAGGCAGTGTTTATCTAGTGATAACACCCTTTGCTAGTAACCTGAGAAATTCAACTCCCAAGTTATTGAGAGGTTCTGATTTTAGTGACTTGAATATAATAGTTTAACTTTAGAGGGAAATAGTGTATTTGCTAATATAGGTTGATTCTTCTTTTATTTATATCCAGTCAATAAAACCTGTGTCCATTTTTCATTGATGTTTCCTTTTAGGGGAACTTTATTTTGACTTATAATGTTAGCTCATATCTCTCCTTAAAACTAATTGGCTCTTTAAAGGTGTTGAAATTAATATTTGCATAAAGCTTTAAGATTGAGCTGAATTCTGATGGAATGACATCTTTTTCATAATCCTGGAGTTATTTTTTTTCCTCTGGCCTCTATTTATTTCTAATTACATACTAATTTCATGCTTGATTATTGAGTTTTTTTCCTTCTCTAGTGGTAGTCTGTGCGGATCCTACGGCACCTTGCTATTGCTGCACTTCTATTGACATGCAGTGGCATGAAGTTTTCTGTAAAAATTAGGAATTTCTATGTCAGTGAGGTTCTATTTGCTGGCTATGTTTTTGCTGGTGCTGTCTGCTCCCACAGTGTATCATAAAAAAAAGATGTTAACCATGGTTAATCAAATAATTTTAATATTTTTCATTTAAAAGATGTAAATATTTCATTCTGATGTGATGGCAGATTGTTTTGATGCTTTTACTTACTTTCTCCAAAATGGAAATCCAAACTTCTGTATCTCCTCCAAAGCAGAAAAAGACGCTACTAATCTTGTTAATAGATGAATATTTGAATACTATATAGTTTGTGATGAAGTTCGAAACTTGTATCCTGTGAATTGGATTTTGTTGAATACTGAATTTCCTGTCATACTTAACTGTGACCTGACAGCAACCAGGTATAGGAGGTGAGGTAACTCCTCACCAGGACAACTCGTTTCTTTATACTGAACCTAAAACTTGCACCGGTCTGTGGCTAGCTCTAGAAGATGCAACAGTTGTAAACGGCTGCCTTTGGGCCATTCCTGAATCTCAAAAAAGTAGGGGTTTTTTCCCCATGTACAACTTTTTAAAGTATATAGAAGATAACTTATTTTGATCTGCTCTCTTTTTATTTTTTGTTTCCAGATGGTCTTGTTAGAAGGTTCATTAGGGGTGATGATGGAGTTTACTTTGATAGGCCGTCCCCATCATATGACCAGAAAGATTTTGTGCCTATTGAAGTAAAAGCTGGGTCTTTGGTTGTAATTCATGGTGACCTTATTCATCAAAGGTTAGTTTAAAGAATTATATTTAGAGCTCATTATAGCTTAATGGCCTAATAGCTACTAACCAATTGTGTCTTCTGTTTATGCTGATACTACAGTTTTGAAAATCAATCTTCAAATTCACGGCATGCATACAGCTTGCATGCGGTAGATACTGATGGCTGCAAGTGGGCAGAAGATAATTGGTAAGCACTTGAGCATTTCTGTCTGTCTTTTGATGGTTCATCTTTTTTATTTTCCACAATTCCATTCTTTCATGCTTCATAGGATAAGCATAATTTTCTTTTGGTTTAATGACAACGTTGGCCCTCAACCTTCACCTTTTATGTCATTTTGGTCCTTTTTTTTTTTTTGGCTAAATTGGACCCTCAACTTGTATCTTTTTGTAATTGGTGTGTTTTTAACTAATTTGCTAATTTGGCAGTTAATAACGGTCCTAATGTGGCAAGCATGCGTGGCCATAATTTAATTGACGTGGCAGTTCAAACTTAAATGGCCCAGTAAAATGCTTACATCTGGAAAATAAATTAGAACATAAAAATGACATGGAATTAAAAATAATATTTAAAAATAAAACATAAAATCAAATTAACAAACCTAAAAATTCCCTAAGAAACGAAACATCAAAAAAAAAAAAAAGGACAATTAAGAACATAAAAGAAATAAAATTATAGGTTCAGCGCCAAATTTAGTCCCCAGAAAAGAAAATGACAAAATGTAAAGATTGAGGGGCAAAGTTATCATCAAGCCTTTTCTTTGTATCTTATGAATCTCATTTTATCTGGATGATGAATAATCGACAAGCAATTCAACCGTCTCATAGTATTTCGTCATTGTATAGCTGTGCTAGGGCAACCTCTAAAGACCTTTACCTATATTCCTGTAGTTTATAATCTCACTGAGAAAACAATATTCCGATTAAAAAATTGTAATTGATGTAGTTACCTCCTGGTAGTAAACCTGTGGGTTCGCTATCCAAAGATGTCTAGAGAAATTGAGTCGTTGCCACTCAGCATTGGAGGGATTGAGAAAAGATCTAATTCATCTGATATTCCTCGGTCTGATGATCATACTAAATTATAATATGTTGTAATCATCAAAGCTGTACTCCTTTTTCATTATATTCACAATTAATATGATGCCATAGATGCAAAAAGAGATGCTTTTCGTTTATTCTTTCACATAATCAAAGAAAAGAACTAATTAGTATACTTCAGTTATCGAAGAGGCATACAAATGAATTGATTATAGTAATCGAATATAGAAATCTGTTATAGATATCAGCATTAGATTTGTTGTTTGATTGACTATATTCTATGCTTCCACTTCTCTTTGTAGTTTGTCATGATTGATCATTTCCTCTTTCAGGATCCGAAGAAAAGTTGAACCTGAGCCCCTTTACTCTTCTGAACAGACTTGAGAGTTCGTCCCTGGTAGTTGCATGGAGCTTTCATGTACGTGTCTAAGAAAAATTATTCCCTCTTGTTGAAAGTAAGATTACAGGATGATGATCACCGTTTATGTTAACTCAGATGCAAGTGTTGGATAGTTATATGTGACCCAGATGGGTGTTTTCATTTCTTTCTAAGTTTCAATGTATTTTGAAGATTTGTAATGCCATTCCCATGCCATAATAGGAGTCTAATAAAGATGTTCGACACGAACACTTGAAAGTCAGAGCAACTTGGTTCACCATGTACTAATAACCAAAATGGCTGGTCATTTTAATGATCCTTTGCTTGTAACACATTGTTTATTGACCCCTCAACAAAGTGTTAATTGCATGGAGTAAGGGTCTAATTATAATTTATTGGAGCTTAGAAGATGTTAGATTATTGGTTGACATTTGGCTCAACATTTATTGGATAAAGGATACAAAAATGATATGCAAAATCTGTCCTCCCGGTCTATGGGCATTCCTATTAATGGTTACTAGATTAAGTCACACAAAATTTATATAAAAAATATGTAAATAAAAGTATATTTTTAGAAGATAGGTTAAAAACAATTTTGCATTTGTCGAAAGGAAAAAGATTAGAGGAGATTGAAATAGCAGCATACAAAAGAAATAATATAGGTTTAAAACAACCTTGTGTTTGTAGAAGGGAAAAAGATTTAGAGGAGATTGAAATAGCAGTATACAAAAAAAATATGTTCATCATCTATCTATACTATTTCATGATATAACCTTTCAAGTTTAAATATTTAATTTTATTAAAATATATTTAAATTTTCATAAAATATCCTTTCATACATATATATATATATACTATATATAAAAAGTTTTTTTTATTAAAATATCAATATAATATTTATAATTATTGAACTGTATATTGTTAAAATCTTTGAAATAATGTATTTTAATAAGTACCAGTTTAATTTGGGATGCATACTCAAAAAATATGAACAATTAATATTTGGATAATAGATACTAGCCTCCTGTATATATTATATTTCAAAAAAATGTATATATTTTAAAATTTAAGTTACTGTAAATAAGAGTGGTTATTGAAGTATATAAATTGTTTAAAGAATGTTTTTTATAAAAATATTAAATGACATAATTACTTTTATGTCATTTATTATATGGGTCAATGACTTCTAGGAAGCAATAGTTAAAGCTCTTATTAGGTACTCGTTTGACTTCATGGGCGAACTTAGGGAGGCTGGTAGGGGCCCAGACCTCCTTTAGACTCCTTAAAATTTCTAAAATTTTAAATTAGTAAAGATAAAATTATACTTTAATCCTCTCTAAAAATATAAAAATTTGATTTAATCTTTTAAAAATTATAAAGATATAAAGTATTAAAATGATAAAATTGTATTTTTTGTATCATAAAAATTATAATTTAATTCCGACCCCTAAAAAATTTTCTTAATTTCACTCCTATTTGGCACTAATTTAAATCTAGTCACCTCCCTCCCATCCCTAATGTTGTATAAAAAAAATTATATACATTTTTCTATATAAAAAAATCAACACAAAAGGTCAAATTCACACTTAACTATTTATCCATTGATTTTAAGATCGTAATCTTAAGTTATTTATTTTTAAGAAAAAATATAAATTATTGAAAGACATAAATAATAATTTTTTCTCAATTAAATTGGTATCTAGTTAACTTGTGATACTAACTTAATTAAAAATTTTATAAGTAGTATAAATAACTACTCTTATAGTCATTTAATTCAAGTTAACTAGTATTGTTCTTCGCCCACGCTTGGCGTTAAGTTGATTATTTGTTTATGTCAAATGATAGAGTAAAAATTTAAAGATTAAAACATACTCTAGGTCCTATACATTTCGTATATTTGGAATTTAGTTTCCTTACATTTATATTTAGAAATTTAATACCTCTAGTTTTCATATTAAATAAAATTCAAGTTCAATTATTATAACTGTTAAAAGTTCTCTATTAAATTATCTAGTCACATTTTGAAAAAAACGCAATAAAAGTAATATTGAAAATTTAAGGTTTAGGGTTTGAGTTTGGATTTGGCACTCGAGTTTAAAAAATTACCAAAATTATATATCAATAACATGAAAAATTTACTAAAATATCATTAAATAAATGAAAAAAAGATACAAAATGATATGATGCTGATAATCCTCTCTTCTAACATGTAGGTATATAGATTTAATGAGCTAACTTTTTCGTACTTCCATCCTCACATGACTCGAACATAGCTATTAACATTTACCCTGTTGAGAGAAAAGAAAAAAAGAAAGAAGCACCATATTTTATAATAACGTACCTCAAACTTTTAGATGCTAATTTATTTCACTTTTTCTGATACGCGTATTGAATGTGTATCATATTAATCATGTTTGAAGATATTTGGTTGCATGTATTAAACACGTAACGCTAATAATTGTAAAAGAGAGAGTATGGTGTAAAAAGAAAAACAAAAAGGCTAGGTTGTGATCAGAGCTATGGGGTAAAGGGGTCTATAAATTTCTGAAAACATTGGAGCTTTCTTCATTATTGAAGGATGGGTCGTCTACTAATGCTAGTCTACTTCTGCAAACAGATTTTCAAGGAATCTCAAACCATTACCCCAACTGTTCCACTTAGGTTTTTTTTTTTTTTTTCAAGTTCACGGCGTGAGATTGTGTTTGTCCTGATTGACGAGGCAGCGCTGGGAAATCAGAGTAAAAGAAAAACAAGGACAATCCCCTTAGCTTCCCTATTTTTGGCCACTTCCAATTAATGCTGGCTGCTTCCGGACTTGATTGGATTTTTTCACTAGATCATGGTCGGTCTTTCTCGGCAATACGCGCTTTCTTTCTTGTATTTGTCCTACTCTTTCTTTCTCTATCTTTTTTTTCTTTGAACACTGCTTCTTTCATTACGCATACCCTGCAGACATTCAGCTGCAAAAGTTTCAGTGACAACTTCATTAGGCATCTTCTTTATCTCTCCAGAGTTTTTTCCAGGCCACCTCCCTCATTATCTCATAATTTAACATTGTCATTGGGGTCTTTTTAATCTTATTTTGTTGGTGAATGAATGAATATGTCTGGGTTTTTCAAGAGGTGAAAGGACAAAACGTCTAACAGGTGTCATCAAGGTCAACCCTTGCTTCTGTTTTTGACCTTTTTTGGTAAAACAACAGTAATAACCTAATTCTACAGATCAGATAGATACATAATGCAAAAAAATTATAACACCAATATATGGATTAATTGAGACTACTTTCTCATATACTACTCTGCAATCTCAAATAATATTCAAACAGTTGAACAACCATTGACATTAATGTCCCATGTTCCTTGTGACATTACTCTAATGTGTAGCACTTTGATGGGTTTGATTAGTCTCCAAAGGAAAGGAGATATTCAATATTGCATTTGGACTAGTGTACTGTTAGTTCAGTACAAATTTAATTCCCTAGGAATATATGGAATTGAACATACATGATAAAAACAAAAATATTACTGACATATACCTGAAAACCCCCAGATATGTGCAGTCCAAATTTTAGGTCACTTTACATCAAACTCTTTCACATCTTTCTCCTGTTCTCTGTCTCCCCATGGCCTTCTCATCTCTCTTTCATTTTTGTGTTGCTCAATGAGTTGTATGAAATAGACAAAAACAAAGAGAAATTCTGTAATTTTTTGCATCGTTTAAAGGAAAATGAAGGAGGCTCTTCCTTGGTTTAGCCAACATGGTCCAGAATGCGTTTTAAGGCAAAGCCCAAAAATAACTACATGTCCTTGTCTCACAATTGCACCATGCGTGACAGACACAGATGAAACAGTCCCTAGTTCCCCACAACAAAACAAAACTAATACAGCCTTAACCATCTTTACTTAAATGGAAAACTAGTATTTAATTGCTGCACTTGTAGCCACATGCTAAGCTACTCTTCTTCTTCAGTTCTTCAGAGGAAGAAACTCGAAATACTGGTTTGGGGTTGTACTTATGGCTCTGATGGGAACTTGGGTGTCTTTGTTGCTGATATTAATGCCGTTTCCATCGTTGCTTCCAAGGGGAAACAGCTCGAGGGTCTGATCTTCTCTGTTTTCATCTTCAAGAGTGGTAATTTTTTCTTGGTGGGGTTTGAATGAACATAAAATTTTCTGGGTGTCCAATGAAGCTGTTGTGGTGGTGTTGGTGAGGTCAATTGGTGTACAACACAACTCCATGCGTAATTCCTTCTCCTCAATTTCCATCCACTCATTTCCTTCACTTTTGGGAAATCCATGCGTCCAAATGAATTCCTACGCAATAGAAAAAAAAAAGACAAAAAGAAAGTAATTAAAGCTGATCATAAACATGCTCAGCTCACAATAAATCCAAAAATATTCAGTCATTTCATAAACAACAGCCCCAACAGAAAGTAAGAAATGCAGCTTTTAGACCTCTCTTTTCCCAACATACTAACAAATGCTTTTTCATCTTTTTTTTCCCCTTGACTTTATTTTGAAAACCTTTGACCTTTTGATCTAATAATAATTAGCTTCTATAATTATGCCTTGCAGTAAGCAATAATATGGCATGAAACAAACCTCTGAAAATTTACTAACGTTTGAAGGAGAACCCTTGTTTGTCGGTTTAATTTCGCAGCATCCTATTCGCAACGAAAATACTAGTAAAACAAAAAGAAATCTCGTCACTTCTCTTTCAAAACATTCGTGTTTAAATTCTATGTATATAGGTTACCGGATTCCTTCTTTTCCAAGCTTTCGGTATCACATTGTTGTTGCTGTTCTTCAATCTTGAGTTGACGGCGGCGTTTTTGACGTTCTCTTGCTTTATGGTTTTGGAACCAGTAGAAAACATTCTTCCCTTCGATCTTCCCGAACCTCCGAAGCCGCGTCGCGATTTGTTGGATTTGTGCTGCCGACGGAGTCCGTGTTCCACGTCGGTAGAGTTCCTCAAGGGTCAGTAACTGCTCCGGCGTTGGATTCCAACGTGAACTCCCTAATGGCTGCTGCTTCTGACTGTTCAATTCTGTCGTATGACTTACCTCATTTGCATTACTTGCTATACCAACAAGAAGAAATTATAAATATATTCTGTGTTAACAAGAGATCATTTAAAAGAACAATGGAGAAAAATGAATGACAAGTTTAAAAAAAGAAGTGGGATTTACCCAAATCACCATGATTCAAAGCTAAAAGGTTGGCGGTGTTAGTAGGGTTAGGATCCAAGGGTGAAGGCTTCGCAATGTTGAATGAATGAGACAAGTTGAGGTCAGTGATATGGGGATATCCCATTTTTGAAGAAGCAACAGGTTATTGAGCTGTGCTGTGAAGTTCGTAAAGAAAAAAATATTAAAGGTGATAAAATTGAGACTCAAATTAAGGTTGCTAAAAAGTGAGAGAAAAAAGAAAAAAAAGAAAAAAAAAAAGGAAAAAAGAGAGTAAGCATTGGGTTTAAGAAGGGGATGCTAGTTCTCGGTGATAATATCGCTTTGTCTCTCCCTAGCGCTCGTACTCGCATCAGAGGATAATGTGAAAAGAGAAAAAGAAAAAGAAAAGTAAATAAAAAGTAAACATTGTTTCTACTTTTAGAAGGGACACCTAGGGTTTAAAACATTTTTATTATTTTTACACGCTAAAAGGATGCAGGTTGGAGTCTAATTAAGAGTTTATCATCAAACTTTCCAAACCAATCAAATCAATAGGTAACATTGAGAATTAGTTGAATTATAGATTTAATGAAAAGTAAAAATTTAAATGATTAAATTTTGATTAAATTAAATTTTTTTAATTTTTAAATGATTTATTTATTTTGAGTTAAATGGATTGATTGAATTAAAAGTTAGTGGTTTAATCAATTCGACCATTAATTCGATTTAAAAATTTTTGTTTATTATCTCTCAATAGATTATTTAAAATATATTTATATCCAACCGCCTCTTAGAGTTCTTGATTAAAGATTTAAAATTATTTTGAATTTAAATTATATGATATTTAAACTGTTTGGATTTAAATTTACTTAAGTTAATTTTAGATCGAATATGAAAAATATAACTTTTGTAATTTTTTAACTTTATGTTGTACTTTTTAATCAGATGTTGACTTTTAATTACAATAGTTTAATCATTTTGATTTTCCCATCACATAAAATAAATTTTAAAAATGTAATCTCATTTACTTACTATTTTACAGTTACGTAAGAAATTAAGTAAGAATCACTTGAAAAACACAAGGCATGTATAGTTGATATGTTACAGATACATCTATATATAAATACTTATATTTATATATATATTAGATTATATTACATTTACCATGGGATGAAATATATACAATAAATAGAGTTTCTATTGAAATGGTGAACTTGTAATGTTAACTATTCAATGTTTTGGATTTGAATTCCATCATATGTAAATAATTTTTTAAATTTTATATAAAAATAAAATTATTCTTAAAATAATACTTATTGCTTATTAAGAACAATGAGCTTTCGATAATTTTATAATTGAATTGAAACTTAATTGATATGTGATATGTATACAATCAATCTTTTATATACACTAAATATGTACAACTAAAACACTACAAGAAAACAGACTTTTAGTGGCTTTTTTTTAGCCTTTAGCGGCGCTTTTAAGCGCCGAAAAAATTATTAGCGGCGTTTTCCCAAGCGCTGCAAAAAATGCCGCTATAGGAGACGTCGCCAATTTTTGCGGGTTTTATCTGGAAAAAAACGCCACAAAAGATCAAGACTTTTAGCTGCGTTTGTGAGAAAAGCACCACTAAAAGTCATGGCTTTTAGCGGCGTTTGTTGGGGAAGCGCCGCTAAAAGCCATGACTTTTAGCGGTGCTTTTTTCACAAACGCCGCTAATTTTGACATATTTGAAATGTTCATTTTTCACCAATATTCAACCCTTCCTGCATTAAATTCAACCAAAAACAGCAAATATAACATGAAATCTAACCAAAAACAATAAATGTAGCATAAAAAATATAATAAAAAATATTAAATCTAAATGATACTTCAAATTCAACGAAAGATCTATGATATAATTAATAAATTAAGTAATATTCTTACAAAATGTTAAATATGACAATGTTAAAAACATTCTTACAAGGAGAAAACTAATGTCCAAGATAGCGGCTTTTTGCATGATCTTTGAAACATCTGCATCATTCTTTCAAGCTGCATTTGAAGCTCATCGTACTTTCGCGCTCTCTGCTCTGCCTCCTCGCATCGCCACGCCTCCTCTCTCTGCTGCCTCCGCTCTAAGTTGTTGCTGGAGTTCTTCATATTTTCTTTGAACCTCGGCAATTTGCTCAACCGTGTTCGCTTGCATCTGAGTTATCTGGTCTCTTAACCTTTGAACTTCAGCTTGAGCTTGATTCCCGGAAGGCATGTATTGCTGGGAGCCGGATCCAAAATATTGGGTCGGGGTAACACCAGATCCTTGAAATCGAACCTGACCGTACCTTTCAGGACCCAAAACTTCATTAATAATTCTGTTATCAATGTTCTCAAGATTAACAGAACTATCAGTCGAAGCAATCGCTTCATACTCCGCCTTCTTCTCCTTTAGTTTCTCCTAAAAAATCAATTAAAGAGTTAGAAACGAAATATATAATAAAAAGGAATGAAACATAAACTTAACATTATTTAAAACTAGTAATGACGAATTAAACCATAACTAATTAAACATTAAAAATATTTATAACAAATCAAATTTTATTAAGTAAATATACCATAATTTTTCCAGCTTCGGATGTCATACGAGATCCATCTTTCTTCTTATGCGTAATCTCAAAAAGCTGAAGGCGTCCAACTTTTTGACCAGAAGAAATTTCCTACAATAAAGTAGTAAAAATATTATTTAATAGTAAAAAGTAATTAATATTTGAAAGAATTATTAAATTCATAATACCTCGGCCTCAGCTACAGAAGCAAAACTTCTCGACCCTGCCGTGTGCGTGAATTTTTGTTTTTGTCTGCTGCTTGTTCCAACTCACTCACGGTCCTACATAATAAAATTATTATTATGTATATGGTAAACATTATATATAAGAGTTTGGAAATACGTAATACCTCTCATTTCTTTAAATTCCAGAATCTAACCGCATCTTCCCATTGGTACCTCAGCATTCCCGGCGGGACATCTCTCAAGTTTTCCTCGAGGCTTATGTCTTTCTTAAAATATAATTTTTTTCAAACTGCTTTTATGGTCTCTCCATTTTTTTCCCAATGCCTTCTTGATATAGTCATCGGAGACCTCTAAAGCAAATCTCTCCTAAAAAAACACAAGTTTAGAATGTAAATATAAATGAAACTTAAACCAAAGTATTATAAATTACATTCACGTTTTGTTACCTTAATATTATCCAGAGCTTGATTTTTGTTGCTATCAGGCATGTGATGCCATGATTCGTAGTTGATGGGCAACATATTAGAATTTCGTGATATAATGCCCAAATAGCCTGCTAAAAGTCGAGCTTCAGATCCAACAGGCTGACCATAACTATTTTTACTTACTTTGACACTCTCGACAGGATTTAAGTCGTATAAATCTTTAAGCAGCGTACGTCCTCGACCTCTGCGCGTCCCACCACTTTCAGCTGAAAAACGGTATATTATTATATTAGAATTGACAAATAAATCAATAATAAAAGTCAACACATGTAAAATGAACTTAACATTACTTTGAAATTCTCGGGTGCTGCGTCAAGTGTCTCGGCACATTCGAAGATCCAACAAATGCGTCTCATTGTTCACTATTTGCTTCTTACGAATTTGGAGTATTCGGACAATACTTAAATCTCGTAATCTTCTTCTACGCATTTTTCCTGCAATACACATAAAATAGTTAAAATTTTAGTAACAAATTACAACAATAATAGTACATATAAAATAGTTAAATAATATAACATTACCAAGATTAAAATTATAATATTACATATAATTAAAAAATCGTAAAATCTTACTACATCATTATTCGTAAATATCTTCATCCACATCATGTTGAACCCATTGATGTTGTGTACTAGTACTAGGGATATTTTCATCTAAGTTTTGTTCTGGAAAAGGTAATGTTTTTGATCTTTCGACGATGTCATCTCTACTTCCATTACCTATGTCGAACAAGTCTCTAGGGGTGTTCCGGAGTACAACATACCAACCCTCATCAGTTGGATCTTTTGAATAAAAAACTTGTTTCACTTGAGAAGAAAATACATATGGCTCGTCCATCAATTATTGTCCAATGTGAATCAAGCGAGAGAAATTAACCATTGTAAAACCAAATTGATCTTTTTTAATTCCGCAAGCAGTATTAACATCAGCCCAATCACACCGAAATAAGACAACTTTCCATCTGCCATAATAATCCAATTCAATAATATCGGTAAGAAGTCCGTAATACTCCACATTACCCTCAATCGGATTACTGTCCCTAGCACTAGCATAACTTGTAATTGAAGAATTAACAACAATTTTACAATTTCGAGTTCTCCTTATTCTCTCGCGATATTTTGTATGAAATCTGTATCCATTGATGAGGAAGGCACTATATTTTTTTATTACTTTGTTCGGACCTTGGGAAAGCCATTTAATTTCGTCATTGACGTCCCTCCCACTCCAAACCTATTGAATCGAAAGTAAATTAAGTAATTATAAATGTATTACGTAAAAACATTCTTATTTGATTAACTAAATTTCGCGATTATATGTAACTTATTAACTTTAGTTACATACCGTTTGGCTTAACCATTCATGAAAAGATTCTGTGAATAACTTATTAATCTCTCGATGTTGTAATCTTTGAGAGCGTACACGAGATCTCAAAATTTGTTTGTACTCACTATGTTAAAAACAAGTTTAATTGGTTAGAAGATAAACAAATCAAAACGACAAATATGTGAGGAAATTTTTGGACTTACTTGCGTAACGATTCAATTGAATCATGGTGAAAAAGTACATATCGATATGCTTGTATCCATGATATATCATCTAATTCTACAATTTCAGCTTTGCCGATTGGTTCTCCATAACTTTGGAATAAATAAGTTTCGACCAAGTTATGATCATTGAGCCCAGCATTTCTATTTGGTCTATTCAATCGTGTTTCAACATCTTCTAAATATCTAGAACAGAAGGTCATGCACTCCTCTGCTAGGTAGCCTTCAGCAATTAATCCTTCTAGATAACGCTTATTGCGACAATAAGATTTCAATTTGCTTAGGAACCTAAACAAGATATACAATATTTATCAAAAGTTGTAACTAAATGTATAGAGGCGAATGAATAAATACTTGACAAATAAATTAGTACCTTTCTATAGGATACATCCATCGATAAAAAACCAGTCCACTAAGTATTGCTTCGTGAGGGAGATGGATTACCAAGTGCACCATAATAGTGAAGAAGGAAGGTGGAAAGATCTTCTCCAAATTGCATAAAGTCAAAGCGGCTCGATCCTGTACTTTCTCAAGTTCTTCAACATCCAAAACTTTGCCACAAGTAGCTTTCATTATATTGGATAGTTCAATTATACAGGACGTCACATTTTTTGACATGCAGCACTGTAAAGCAACTAGGAGTACATCTTGCATCAAAATGAGGTAATCATGTGATTTTAATGAATATAATCTTCAATATTTAAGACTCACACATCGAGATATATTTGACGGATACGCATCTGGGACCTTTATATCCTTCAACACCATGCAAAACACCTTTTTCTCTTCCTTTGACATTGAAAAAATAGAAGGCGACAACCGATATTTCCCATTCAAAAGTACTTGAGGATGAATATCACGCCGAATTCTCATGTCAACTAAATCAAGTCGACTCTGAAGATTGTTTTTTAATTTTCCATCGACATTCAAAATAGTCCCAATTATGTTCTCGCAGACATTCTTCTCAATATGCATGACATCAAGATTGTGGCGTAAAATGTTGTGCTCCCAATAAGGCAACTAAAAAAAAATACTCCTTTTTTTCCACAAGTCCGCCTCATTAGGATCATCCTCTTCCTCAGATTCATTATCAGATTCATCCCTCGATCTTCTCTTTGTTTCCGTGTTAGGTGGTTGATTCATCTTCCCGTAACTAAAGTTGATATCTTTTAACATAAACAAGATTTCAGATCCAACGGTTTGCTCAGGAGCTCCTCTGTACTCTTCAGTACCGTCAAATAGAGTCTTCTGAAATCTAAATTTATGATTTCCATCTAACCACTGACGATGACCCATGTAAGAGAACTTCTTCCCATTATACAACCACTTTGAACAAGTTTGCACAGCACAACAAGGACAGACATAACGTCCTTTAGTACTCCAACCCGATAAATTAGCATAAGCCGGGAAATCATTAATTGTACATAATAAAGCTGCACGTAAATTAAAGTTTTCCTTTCTTAATACATCATATGTCTCAACACCCGACCATAATTGTTTTAACTCTTCAATAAATGGCTGCAAATAGACGTCAATATCATTTCCGGGACCTTTCTCTCCAGGGATAATCATTGATAAAATAAATGAAGATTGCTTCATGCAAATCCATGGAGGCAAATTGTAAGGAACAAGCACTACTGAGGCCAAATCTTGTCTGAAGTACTCATGATTTTAAAAGGATTAAAGCCGTCAGCTGCTAGCCCAAGCCTCACATTCCGAGGATCGCTTGCAAAGCTTGGAAATTTACTGTTAAACGATTTCCAAGCTAAAGAATCAGCTAGATGCCTTAATAATCCATCATTGGTTCGTTGATCATTATGCCACCTCATAGAATCGACCGTCTTTGACGACATGAAAAGCCTTTGAAGTCTTGGTATTAGGGAAAATATCGCAAGACCTTGACTGGCTTCTTTCTTAACTGTGCCTCACCTTCATCCGCATTCACATCTTCTGTATTTTCATTTATCCAACGAGACTTACCGCAAACATGACAAGACTGTTGGTTCTTCTGATCACCCTAGTACAACATGCAGTCATTTGGGCAACTATGAATTTTATCATACCCAAGGCCCAAATCTTTTATTAGTCTCTTCATATCTTGACAAGACTGGGGGATTTTTGTAAACGGAAGCATCTCTCTCAGAAACTCTAGCAGCATTGTAAAAGAGTTTCCGATCCACCCTCCCAAACATTTTAAGTGAAATAGACGAATACAGAAGGACAATTTCAAATATTTTGAACCCTCGTAAAGTTCTTTGTTCATTTCATTAAGTAAATTATAGAACTTCACCGCTTCTTCATTTGGTTCCTCATCACGTGCACTTGTTCCCATTTCGCAAAAAACATTTCCACTGATATTACAATCATCGGATGCAATAAAGTCAGTTGGAAACGATTGCTCACCATGACTGTTCATATTAAATGCATCCCGCAACATACCTTCCATGTTATCTTGTCTAACATACTGATGGTAAGCAATATCAGGATAAGTCGGATTAATCGTTGAAGAAGTTCCACTAGATGTACACTCTCCATGGAAAATCCATTTTTTATACCCCGAATAAAGCCATCAACAATTAGATGCTCATAGACAACTTCACGAAAATGCCAATTGATATTGCCACACCTCTTACACGGGCATAGAATCATATTCTCTTGGCTTGCATTTTGAAATACAAAATTTAGAAAAGTTTGAACTCCATTTCGATATCCGTTGCTTACCCTTGACAAATTCATCCAACTCCTATCCATTTTGTTGTTCTTGAAGTCTAAAGTTGACAATAAGTTACACGAGTAAGTTGTTTATTTATAAGTATAATTAAGTTATGTAAGTTATGATATGATATATATTTATGTATTATGTAAGTTATGTAAATTATGTAAGTTATGTATTATGTACGACATAAAGTAATATATATACAATTATTTAAATGTATTATTGTGTTTTGACTTTTAGGATATAGTTCCATGTTATAGTTGTTTTAATATTTAAATTTTAGGATATAGTTCAATGTGTGTTAATTTTATGTAAATTATGTAAGTTATGAAATTTGATCTTTAAATTATGTAAGTCATGTATTATGTAAGTTATGTAAATTATGTAAGTTATGAAATTCGAACTTTAAATTATGTAAGTTATGTATTATGTAAATTATGTAAATTATGTGAGTTGCTGGTGAACTTGAAAATAAAATTTAATTTAATTAGGTAATTTGAAAATAAAATTAAAGAAAACAAAATTTTTTCGTGATTAAATTAAAGTGAAATAAAATAGAATATTTAAAATAAAACTTTAAATACAATTTAATTTAATTAGGTAATGTTAAAATAAAATAAAATATTGAAATTATTTTTGTGATTCAAAAAAAATGAAATATTTAAAATAAAACTTTAAATACAATTTAATTTAATTAGGTAATGTTAAAATATATTGAAATTATTTTTCGTGATTCAAATTAAATGAAATATTTAAAATAAAACTTTAAATACAATTTAATTTAATTAGGTAATGTTAAAATAAAATAAAATATTGAAATTATTTTTCGTGATTAAAAAAAATGAAATATTTAAAATAAAAATTTAAATATGATTTAATTTAATTAGGTAATTTGACATACTTCCAGCTTTTCTAATGCAATCATCAGCGAGTATTCCATTGAATCAACTAAGTTTTATTTTTTGATAAGTAATTTTTTGAATGAAAAAAATTTGAGTTAAGTAATATTTTATGATAAGTATTATTTTAGTACCTTAACTAAATTTATTATTTTATCGAGTTAAGTAAAATTAAATTTGAGTCGTATCGAATAAAATTGAGTGAAATTATTCGAGTTCAATTAAAAAGGAAAACATATCAAATTAAAATCTTATTATAGTATAACTAATTTATAAATATTTTCAAAAGCAAAAAAATTAAAAATAATTTGGAAACAAAATAGCTCTGCTCCAAACACAATCAGCAATTAAATCTATACAAAATCGCAGCCCCAAAATATTAATTTTTCTAAAATCATCATAATAAAACTATTATTGATTAGAATTTTGAAGTAAAACGTACCTTAATAATTTCAACAACCTGGTCTACTCCACTCTCATCAGCAAACAGAGGCTGGAGTCAAAAAAGTAGAATTTGTTAAGTAAGTTAAACCGAAAATGCATAGAAATAAGGAAAAAAAATTAGCAACGAAACATGTACCTAGAACAGATGTCAATGGTTGTGGTGTATTTAGTTGCACCAAATATTAATTCAGGTGCTCGATAGTACTTAGAACAAATGTAAGATTATAAAAGTAGCACCAAATATATTTCAGTCTCGACAAGACAATCAAAGGCAGCCTGGTAATAACCTCAGCCCCTAATGACAATTAATTGTGTAATGACTAAAAAATAAAACTTAATTATAAAGCAATAAAAATTTGGGCAGCAGAAAACAGGAGGCAGCAATGTTCTTAAACTTAATTCAGACATGAAAAGAGGAAATTTCAACATAATATTTTATGTAATATAAAAGATATTCATTACAAGTATTAATATAAATAATTTAGGTCAGTTCATACTTAACTAACATATCATATACTTTCCACATTCATATTTGTTACAATAAAGAAAAACCATTTCTCAATGTAATTTTTTAAGGAAAAAGGGTTAGGTTAAAATCAAATATATATTTGTTTTAATGTTTTATTTTTATGTTTTATTGTCTCAAACCAATTAGCACCAAGTTCGCCTTTTCTTTCCAATCCACTAAAATACAATTCAAAAAAACAAATACTCAGATTTAGATCAGAATTAAAGCACCAAATCCACTCACGCAATTACAGAAACTTCAAGGAAAATGTGAGAGCATCGGTTTATTATTTTTTAATGAGTTAATTGCAATAAAATATTTAAAGTATAAACACAATTGTGATGAAAAAAAATAAATTTACCCTTTCTTTTTTCTAATTCGTTATAAATAAAACGTCAACTTAATCTCTTTTACTATAGATTATTAGTAAAAATAAAATGTAAACTTACAGCATTTCTATTCTTTTATTGAATATATAAAAATACTCATAATTCTTCTTCAATCACAACTTTTAAATAAAATGATAAATGTGTACCAACTGAACTAACACGCAATGAATTAATTACACATCTATTTTGTTGATTAGAGAAGTTCATTGAGCCAATCAGGCTATTAGGTAAAGTTGTTAGAGATTTCATATATGAATAAATTTAAAAAAGAAAGAAAAAATAACTTTCATCACTATAAAGGAAAAGTGAAAAAGCAAAACAAATGATTATTATTTGATTTAGAGGAGAAATTTTTAACTCTATAAATGATAATTTTTTATAATTTTTATTTTCTTTTATAATTTATATATTTTTAAAAAAAATTTAAATTTTTTACAATTTAAATTAAATTGATAGAATATATAAATAATAAAATTAAATTTATTGTATTTTTTAAAATTATAATTAAATTGATAAAATAGGGAAATATTAACAACTAAAACATCAACATTCTGTTGACGATTTAACTTATACATAACCTGTTAGAAACCATTTATTGAACAAAATTGGTTTGAAGGTATTTTAGTAAACATATCAAATTAAAACATTCTCTTATTTCACACCCAAATCATATTTATTTAATTTTTACTTAATTCATCTTGACTACCAACCGAGACTACCAACAGTAATGAACATAAAATACGATGTTTGACTAAGTTGGCAGGCTATTCTAACTCCAAATTTTGTTTAGATTTGGGTACCCCGGACTTCTAGAATCTGGCAGTAGTTGCAATTTATATGACTTCTTTTTTTCTTTTTCTTTTTTTTTTGGTTTGAAGTTATATCTACCATTGTTTGAATTTTCATTTTAGCTTATAAATTTTAGCCTATAAAAAAATGCAAAAGTTCAAAATGTACAGTAATAAACACAGACATTAGGAATTGCCCTTGTAACTTGTTGAGGTCCTCAAGCAATAAAGAGGCCTTACCATAAAGGTCACTAAGGAAACAAGCTTTCAAGCTAAACAAACTTGAGAACACCTAATTTGTAGAAATTTGAAACAAATTTAAATCTAAATTTACCGATTGCTTGTGGCAGAGGAGGGCAACGGCGATGGTGACGCAGTAGAGAGTACAGTGGACGGCGCTAAGCAGGTGGTTCGGCCGGCGTCTTCAGCAACAAATGGCTATAGATTTTGGGGAAATTTTAGGGATTAGGAAATTTGTGGAATTGGGGAAAATCTGTTTTGGAAGGGGGGAATGGCCAAGTATCGGGCAAGCAATAGGATAAAATGAAAGAGAGGAAAACGACGGCATTTTGTTAAAAAAATTGGACCTTTTGTGGCGTTTCCAAAAACCGCCGCTATACCCACTTAACTGCACACTAAAACGGCGACGTTTTAACTATTGTAAATTGTTTTTTGCGGCGTTTCCGAAAAAACGCCACTAATTCTAATCTATTGTGGCGTTTCCATACTAGAGTCGCTAAATGCATCTCAAAATGACAACGTTTCAATTAATGTACATTGTCAAAAACGCCGCTAAAGAAGCATGACAAAACTAGGCTGTTTAACATTGTTTTTTGTGGCGTTTTAGTAGAAATGCCGCCAATGCTAATCTATTCCGGCGTTTGGCACCCTTGCGCCACTAAAGATGCATTGCAAAATGGCGTCGTTTTAATTAATGAAAATATGATTTTTGCGGCGTTTTCAAATAAACGCTGCTAATGTTACTCTATTGCGGCGTTTTTCATATTAGCGCCGCTAATCCCTCTAAACAAACGGTGCCGTTTAGTTTTAAGTAATATGCTTGTTTGCGGCGTTTTTGTCTAAAACGCCGCTAATACATTAAATAGTAATAAATTTTTATAGTTTAATTATTTATTAAATTGCTTTAAATTAATTTTTGTTTTGCTTCTAACAATATATTTAATTTGTAAACCCAATACCGAATACCTTATAAACTAAACCATAAACCCAAATACCCTAAACTTTAAACCTAAATTTTAAACTCTAAACCCTAATTCCATGTACCCTAAATTCGTAAACCATAAACATCAAGATTTTTATTGCTTGTTTAAACCCTAAAATAATTTGATTTTTTTCTCATTTTTATCAATACTCCTTACCCTAAAACCATATATAATACTCTAAACATGTACTAAGACCTTAAACCCTAAATGGTAAACCACACAAACAACAAAATTTAAAAAACTAAACCCCAAATCTAAAATAACAAACCATAAACTTAACATGATGACCATTAAACCCAAAACCATAAAAAACCTAAACCGTACGTAGACCTTAAACCTTACATATTAATTGCTAAACCCAAAATTAAATTTAATCAATACTAAGTATTACTTCCCCAATTTATTATAAACAATATAAGCTTTTACATTAATATCTATGTATATACACATCAACGTCCATGTGAATATTTTTTAGGGATTTAGGGTTTGGGGTTTATGGATTAGTACTGTTTAGGGTTTATATATATGTTTTTAGAATTTAGGGTTTAATGTTAAGGTTTAGGGGTTTAGAGAAAGCCATACAGCGTCGATTTTAACAGCTTGGTAACTTAAATGAAAATTTCTAAATAGTTTAGTAATCAATTTGTAACTTTTCATAATTAAGTAACTAAAATGAAACTTTCTCATAGCTAAGTAAATGGTGTGTAGTTTATATTTTTTATAAAGTCAGTTTCAAATATCAAAATAAAATCGAACTCAAAACAAAAATAAGAAAATAATATAAAAATTAAATCGAATCAAATTGAAATGAGTGTCGGTTATCGTACTCGAAAATGGCTGCTCAACTTTTTATGGTGTTTGGATAAAAAAATGGCGATATATATCAACTAATTGCGGCGTTTGTTAAAAAAACGCCGCTATTTCTCAGTTTTTAGCGGCGTTTGGACGAAAACGCCACTATTACTCAGTTTTAGCGGCGTTTTGACCAAAAACGCCGCTATTTCTAAGTTTTTAGCGGTGTTTGGACCAAAAACACTGCTAGTACTCAGTTTTTAGCGGCGTTTTTATGGAAACGCCGCTAATGCATAATCTTTGCGGTGTTTTTTGTCCAAACGCCGCTAAAGCCCTATTTTCTTGTAGTGAAAAAACAATATGCAACGTGGAGAGTGGCATGGACTTGTTATTTTAATTCATCACAATATTGAGTCTCTCTTTGGGAGAGCAGGGGTAGTGTCGTTGTAAGCTTTGGAGTTAGTTTAAGGTTTCGATGGATGGAGTGATTGGCAAGTAATTGAGGGGACTAGTATATATAAGGAGGATCGCGCAACAAACTATGAAGGACAACTTTGAAATAGAAAAGTAACGTTGAATTGGGATGTGATTACGAATGCTAGAGGTTGAATTTAAGCAACACTTGATTTAATTTTAAGAAGTTAAAAAAATTGAGTTAATTGAGTTAAATTATTTGAGTTATTCAGTTTTTCGAATTAACTCAAATAAATAATTCGATTTTTCAATTTTGAATTGAGTTGAGTTTTACAACTCAAATAAAAAGTTGGTGCAAATACCTATTAGATCCTTGTCAATTTTGAAAATAAAAAAAAATTGTCCATTAACAACAAAGTATAAAAAAATCAAAATAACTTTCAACTTTTCAAAATATTTATAAAAAATTCTCCAAATTTTTATAAAAATTATATAAAAATGAAAAATTTAAGAATTTTAAAGAATTTTCAAAATGGTAAATTTAATGCCTTAAACAAGTAAATTACCAAAATCAAGATTATGGTACTCTTATACTTACACCACATACCCAAAACACATGTCCTTTAGCGACATTTGTCCTTCCACCCTTTACCATGGACGAACTTGAGTCTAGCGGGCTTCATGTTGCATCATATCTCCATTGAGCATATATTGGATGCACATGGAGATATAGAATCATTGATTACCCAGTTTTCTTAAGACATCGTGTAACACCCATTACTCGACCCGATTGTCGAGTCCAAGCTAAGGGATGTGTTAAATATGACTCCTATTTTTAGTCAAATTTGAGAAATAATCTTTCAGTTAAACTCTGTTTATTTGTTTCAATTAAACATTGATTAGTTTAGATTATTTTATTATTATTTGACCTATGAATTTAGCCTATAAATAGGCTGTTTTACAACATTAGAAAAAACATCCATTAGAGATTAGAACTCATAACACATTTAGAGAATTTTGTGTTTACGTTTTGTGGGTTCTTTGTTTTTGGGTTTTCGGGGTTTAGTTTTTATTTCCATCTTTTGTACTTTTTGTTCTTTTTCCATTATAGTAAAATTATCTTTGCCCATGGTTTTTTATCCTCTTTGGAGGGGTTTTTTCACGTTAAATTTGTGTGTTCAATTTCTCAATTTATTCCACTATTTTTTCTTGTTCGTTGCTTAATTGGGTCGATCCTAACGTGTTTACGTTTTGTGGGTTCTTTGTTTTTGGGCTTTCGGGGTTTAGTTTTTATCTCCATCTTTTGTACTTTTTGTTCTTTTGCCATTATAGTAAAATTATCTTTGCCTGTAGTTTTTTATCCTCTTTGGAGGGGTTTTTCCACGTTAAATTTGTGTGTTCAATTTCTCAATTTATTCTGCTATTTTTCTTGTTCATCGCTTAATTAGGTCGATCCTAACGAGTGCTATCAGAGCTAGTCCAATTTTCATAAATCAGCTCATTCAGAGATGGCAACAACAAGGTTTGAAATTGAGAAGTTCGACGGTGAGACAAATTTCAATCTGTGGCAAGTTCGGATGATGACAATTCTAGTTCAATCCGGTTTGAAAAAGGTTGTTATCGG
Source organism: Gossypium longicalyx (assembly GCA_025698465.1). Classification (NCBI taxonomy): domain Eukaryota; kingdom Viridiplantae; phylum Streptophyta; class Magnoliopsida; order Malvales; family Malvaceae; genus Gossypium; species Gossypium longicalyx. The sequence goes on from CM046995.1 coordinate 55,346,675, forward strand.
GAAAAAGCCTGAGAATCTAAATAAAACAGAATGGGAAAAGCTTGATGAAAAGGCTTTGTCTGCAATCCAGCTGTGCCTCGCGAATACGGTATTGCAGGAGATATTGATGGAGAAGACCTCATCCGCCTTATAGAAAAGGTTAGAAACTCTTTATGCGACTAAGTCTCTAGCTAACCATTTAGTGTTGAAACAACGTCTATTTACGTTTCGCATGAACGAAGGTGAGGTTCTTAGAGATCACATCAGTCAATTTATTACTTTTTTAAATTATTTAAAGAATGTTGAGGTTCATATTGACGATGAAGATCAGGCTATGCTATTATTATGCTGTTTACCCCCTTTATACAAGTTTTTCAGGGAGACCTTGATTTATGGCAGAGACAAACTCTCGTTTGAAGATGTGAAGGGTTATTTGTTGAGTAGAGATAAACTCGACAATGAGTTTCATTTAGATAGCAAGGAAGATAGGCAACCTTCCGTTTTGGTAGCATCAAAGAAATGAGACAAAAGGTGTCGCTATTGTAAAAAGTTAGGTCACGTCAAAGTAGATTGTTATAAACTGAGAAATAAAAGAGCTGCTGAGAGTAACGAGGAAGATGTAGCTGGTGCTAATTTGGCCGATGAAAGTGGTGATGATTTCTTGTTAGTGTCAATGAGTGATAACTCCAAGCTCACGTCCGAATGGATCCTAGATTCGGGATGTTCTTTCCACATGTGTCCCAACAGAGAATGGTTCTCCACATACAGTTCAGTTGAATGTGGAGTTGTGCGCATGAGAAATGATTCATCTAGTAAGGTATTTGGAATTGGTACTGTTAAAATTAGGATACACGATGGGACGATTAGGACACTCTCAGATGTCAGGTATGTACCTGATTTACGAAAGAATCTCATCTCCTTGAGTATTTTAGACTTGAAAGGATGCAAAATTAACATCGAGTCGAGTGACATTAAAGTATCTCGTGGAGCTCTCATTTTGTTAAAAGGTAAAAGAACTGGCAATCTTTATATTCTGGAAGGTTCTACAGTGACCGGTGAAATCGAATGTCCCTCGTTCATTACAGAGTCGAAGTCAACTCATTTGGAGAAGAGGCAACTTGGTCATAAGAGGGAAAAATGTATGACCGTTTCGTTGAAGAGAGGTTCACTTTTGGATGCAGGTTTTGAAAAGTTAGGGCACTGTGTTCGTGAAAATCAGACCCGGGTTAGTTTTGATTTGGCCGTGTACAAGTTGAAGGCTAGAAGTCTTCTAGTTTCTAAGCACAAATTCGACTCAGTTAACTTCCTGCATAGTTCAAGGTAGGCTCGTGGCGGGCGTTGGCAAAGATGGCGTTGTGGAAATATGAGTCAAGGTGGAGATTTGTTAAATATGACTCCTATTTTCAGTCAAATTTGAAAAATAATCTTTCAGTTAAACTCTATTTATTTGTTTCAATCAAACACTGATTAGTTTAGATTATTTTATTATTATTTGACCTATGAATTTAGCCTATAAATAGGCTCTTTTACAACCTTAGAAAAAAACTCATTGGAGATTAGAACTCATTACACATTTAGAGAATTTTGTGTTTACGTTTTGCGGGTTCTCTATTTTCAAGTTTTCGGGGTTTAGTTTTTACCTCCATCTTTTGCACTATTTGTTCTTTTGCCATTATAGTAAAATTATCTTTGCCCGTGGTTTTTTATCCTCTTTGGAGGGGTTTTTCCACGTTAAATTTGTGTGTTCAATTTCTCAATTTATTCCTCTATTTTTTCTTGTTCGTTGCTTAATCGGGTCGATCTTAACAGGGTGTCATATTCGTTGCTAGAGCAACTATGATAAATTTATATTTAAATTATGTAATTTATTGAAACGAGTCAAACAATTATACATATAATGTGAAATTCAATCATTCCCAAGCTTTGTATGAAATTACATAAGCTCTAAAGCAAATTTAAAACTAAAGAAGAACTAAAATAAAAAGTTCCAAAATTTCAGGATCGACGTCACGATGTGAGGGAGTTCCTCGTTACGACGTGACTCACTGTCTGATTTTGTCGCAAAAATGCAAATTCTTGTCGTGCCATGACATGGGCTCAAGCTCGTCCTGACAATTCATGATTGGCGTCTCAACATGGTTGCCTCGTCGTGACGACGTTCGAATGACGTCACCTACTGTTTTGGCAAAAAATGTACCAAATAGTACTTAATGCAATCCCAACTTTCAATTTCTTATGTCATGCCTAAGTCAAACATGTTTTACCTGAAAAAATTAGTCAAATTTCATACCAAATCATTCTCTTTTACTTTACAAAATTCAACTAATTCATCATGCCTTAATTGGTACCAAATCACTTCATTCAAATCTAACAATACATGCAATTCTACTTAGCATTTCAAGCTTCCAAATCTACAATCACCCTTATAACATTTCATACTAATTCCATAAAAAAAAAAGAAGACCATTTCCTATCTATCAAGCTGAAACACATTCATATTAACACAAGTATGCCAACCATTCCAACACAGCTAATCTTTTAACAAATCGTATTCATAGCATATCACTTATCATTCATTCAAGCTATTAAATATACTTAATTCACATATCATAAACACCATAATATATACACATGGTTCATACCATTACCAAAATCATGCCAACATATATACATAATACATCAAAATACCATTTCATCGTTCAAATTTAGCATTATATAAACATAAGACTCCCTTAGGTGCATGTCATTGAACTAATAAGAAACATCACCAATTTGCTTTGTCCGAGATTATAGTTGGATGCTATTATCAACAGACAAACACGATCAAAACCTAACATGTGCACGAAAAACAAAATTGTACGCTAAGTATAACTCAGTGGTATTTACATAATTTGAATGTTATAATATAACTAGACTTGTCCATGGGTCGGACCAGGTCAGGTTTGGGCCAAGCGTTGACAAAATTTTAGGCCAGTTTGATAGGCCCAGGCTCGACCCGACCCAAAAAATGGGCCTAAAATTTTGCCCAAGCCCAGTCTACCCGTATTAATTTTTTTATATATAATTTAAAAAATATATAATACATTAAGAATACTAAAAACATTCAAATAAATGTTTCCTACCAAATTGAAAATAAATTAAAAAAATTATACTTAAATAATACTAACATAGGTGCAACTTAACAAGCAAATGCCTCTAAAATAGTAGCAAAATTAATAATAAAATAGAAGTATACAATATCCAAACAATAACAACAAAATAGTAGCAACATAATAGTGAAATGATAGCAAAAATAATGAGAAAATAGTAAGAAAACAATAGTTTTTTTTTTTTTTACAAATTGGGTCAGGTTGGGCCGAGCTCGAGCAAAAAAAGTCTTACCTAAGGCTTGACCCATTTTTTTTCAAGCCCATTTTTCGGACTTATATTTTTACCCAAACCCATTTACGTAAGTTATTCAAATGTATGAATTAAAGATCAAATATTAATATGAAAGTTATCATGTCAATTATACTAGTTCTTATATTCATTATCCCAATCAAATACAATTCACTAGTATAAAAACATAAACCATTTCATATCATATCACTTTTAAAATCTCAACCGTTGGTTGTCACATTACAGTTCAAATTTCTAACCTTATAAGTACAATGAACGTAATCAATCATCTTTTCAGTTCATTTTACATATAATCACCCTGTATTATGTTTTTAATTCCTTATTAACCTGACTCAGATACAAATGGATATATGAATCCAACCAATCACAACGGTTTGGCATCTAGTGCCTATCAGATAAATCTAAAATAGTAAGTTGTGCCCAATGCTAGTCGTCTAACTGACGTACATGTGTGCCCAACACTCCTTGACTCGTAGTTGTAATAACCCTGAACTCTTCCCATCTTATAGCATGCCAACTATATTCGACTCTGGCCAAACAATTTATAGGGTAACCATTTCTCAATTTCATTTATAAGTGAATTCCTCAATTGCATATCATAATCTCATCACCCAATCATCAATTCACATATGTGATAGTATAATTAATCACCATATAGATTCAATTTCACACTCATAACAATATACAATATTTTTAAATTTATTCAATTCAGTCCTGATCACAAATAATCAATCCCAATCAAATTAAAATTTCAATTTATAGTATACAATATTTTAAATTTACTCAATTGCGAATTTACACAAATTATATATATATTTTCAATTTAGTCCATAAAATTAGGGCTAACCTAACTTTCAATCTAGAACTCAAATTTTTAACCCAATTTCACTATAGTCCAATTTGGACATCCTATTTCTCATTTCTACCAAAAATTTTGAAATTTATGCATTTTAGTCCTTATTGTACAAAACTACAAATTAACTTCACAATTTAGTTCTTTTCCACTTCTAAGCTTAAAATCTATCAATTTAGTACCTAAAACTTTAAAGATTCATTAATGACATTTTGCCAAAACTTTAACAGTTTTAAAAAATAACACACGGATCAGCTAAATTAAGCTCCCAATATTTCAAAAATATAAAAACCCTTAATGCCCACATCCTCTTCTTCTCTTTCTCTAAATTCAGCCGAAAAAGATAAAAAACACAATGTCTTCTCTTTCTTCCTACTTTCATGTTTTGTTCAACGTTTTATGTTTTAGTTCATTTTAATGTAATTAAATTTTTTCATACAAAATTCAGAGAAATCATGCGACCACCGTCCACTATTATTTGCATGGTGGTTTAATTTCCACTTAAGTCAATTGTCCATGTTTTAATTAAGGATTTTTTAGCAATTGAACTTTTACCACCTTTACAATTTAGTCATTGCACCTTAATTAATCATTAATTCGATAAAATTACCTATCTAAAGTTCGATTCATCTACTATATAACTCCATAAATATTTATATTAAATATTTACAGAATCGATTTACAAAAATAAAATTTCGAAATCGTATTTTTCGATGCCACTAACTTTCTAATCGTTACACATCATATCCTAGGACGCATCACTGTCACTGCAAGGAAACCAAATAAGATCTCACTATCAATAGTCCGTAAACACGTAGACAACCTTGTCTTCTAGTATAAAAGTCCCATGCAACAGCTCATGAGGTTAGATCCACTCCCAGACCAAAAAACCCTCTTCTTCCCTTTAACTCTCTCACGGAAAAACTTAACCCCATTCTTAGTGGCTTTCCACCTTAACCCAAGTGAACCACCAATAAAGCCACTACTTTCTTCCCTTATTAATCTAATAGGTTAACAGTTTGTGCAGTGAACGTGGACAACCGTGAGCTTGATACCAACATCCCCCACCAATGAGCTTGATCCCACTAGTAATCAGCAAACCCAAGACCCTTTGAAAGAGGTACCACTCTAGGATTTACCATTTCAAAACCAAACAAATTGAGTACAAGATTCCATGCATGTCAATTGAAACCTTCATCAACAAACCCGATTCAATCCTAATGCACAAACTCAAAAAACTCCTTACCAATTTGACCAATTTTAACATTATTATCAATATCCATCACCATGGTGTTACAGTCATCCACACCTATACCAGTGCTTCTCTAGTTGACCAAGGATCACAAAACCCCCACTCAATATCCCAACGATACATTGACATGCAAGAAAGAATGAAGGTGATGGAGCAACAAATATCTTCACAACAAAGAAGATATGAAGAGCAATAAAAATTTATTCAAGAGCTGCATGAAAGAAAATGCCAAGTAGATGAAAGTGTTGAGTTTTAGATTCAAAGAAAAAGCAACAAACGGAAGCAAAAAGAATGAGGATTTGAGAAAACAAGAAGATTATCATTACATTACATTGATCTATCAAATATATCATGTACATAGAAAGCTTACAACAATATTTTTAACTTGTTGAAATGAACAAACATTAAATTCATCCTAATGATAACCTAGGACCTGTCTATAACTAGAAAGTACTTGACCAACTTTATCCAGTCAAAAAGTTTCTGTCAAATCATATACAGGTCGTCTGTTACAACAAAACGTACTTCATCTGGATAATATACGTACATTTACAGTTTGCTGTATTTCATCTGGGTAACATACATACTGCTGTTTGTTGCTACCTTTAACACTCCTCCTTGGCTACAAAACAACAGACTCCAACTTGCTTCTTCAAATACTCGAACCTGGTGGCAGCTAACGGCTTTGTCAAAATGTCTGCTAATTGATCTTGTGAGCTGTAATGAACAAGGCTAACTTCTCCTGTCTGCTTAGCTTCTCTAACAAAATGAAATTTGATTTTAAAATGCTTAGTCTTACCATGGAAAACTGGATTTTTAGCAATAGCCACTGCTGATTGACTGTCAACCTTAATTTCAGTAGGCTCAAGTTGCTCTTCATTTAGATCATATAGCAACTTCCTAAGCCAAATTGCTTGATTTACTGCTGCTGCTGCTGCAATGTACTCAGCTTCAGCTGTAGATTGGGCAACTGTTTGTTGCTTCTTTGAACTCCAGCTAAATACTCCTGAGCCAAGTGTGAAGAAGTAACCCGAGGTGCTTCTCATGTCATCTGCAGAACCTGCCCAGTCACTGTCTGAATATCCCACAAGTCTAAGCTCATTTTCCTTTTTGAACATGACACCAAGCCTCAAGGTTCCCTTAATGCATCTAAGTACCCTTTTTGTTGCCTTGAAATGAGATATGTCACAACAGTGCATGAATCTAGACAACAAGCTAACAACATGCATAAGGTCAGGTCTAGTTGCTGTCAAATAGAGCAAACAGCCAACTAAGCTTCTGTACTCCTTCTCATCAACTCTCTCTTGGTTTCCAAAGCTGGTAAGCTTCTCTCATTGGGCCATTGGTGTGCTCACTGATTTGCAATTTGACATACAAAACTTGTCTAGGATCTTTAGGGCAAAAGCATACTGGCTAATAAAGATTCCTCGATCATACTGGTTTACTTCCATGCCAAGAAAGTATGTCATGGCTCCCAAGTCAGTCATATCAAACATTTTCTTCATTTGAGTCTTGAAGTTATTGATCAGATCAATTCTGCTTCCAGTCACTAGCAGATCATCTGCATAAACTGAAATAATCAACAAAGTTTCATCTTCAGTTTTCTTTACATAGAGTGTTGGTTCACTCAGACTTTTCTCGAACCCAAGTCTGTACAAGTAAGTATCAACTCGATCATACCAGGCTCTAGGTGCCTGTTTCAGACCATACAAGGCTTTCTTCAGCCTATAGACTTTGTTCTCTTCTCCTGGAACTTTAAACCCTTCTGGTTGCTCTATGTAAATTTCCTCCTACAAAAAACCATTCAAAAAAGCTGACTTGACATCCAATTGGTGAATCTTCCACTGTTTCTGTGTAGCCAAGGCAAAAAGAAGCTTGATTGTGTCAAGCCTAGCTACTGGAGCAAATGTCTCCATGAAATCAGTGCCATACTCTTGACTATAGCCCTTTACCACCAATCTTGCTTTATGTTTGTTTAAAGAGCCATCAGAGTTGAATTTGGCTCTAAAAACCCACTTGACACCTATGACTTTCTTACGATCCGCCTACCAACCAAGTCCCAAGTTTCATTCTTTCTGATCATCTCAAGTTCAGCTTCCATTGCCTTCTTCCAGTTTCTGTCCCTTGCAGCTTCTTCATAGCTTGAAGGCTCAACTATGGCTACATTACACCTATGATAGATGTCAGTAATGGTTCTAGTTCCTCTTACAGGAGGATCATCAGTATTTGCACTTTCTGGTTCATTCTTAGCTGGCTCTAAACTGATATCAAGTTGTTCTTCATCAATCTGACTTGCATCTGAATCTTCCCAATTCCAAAACTTTTTCTCATCAAATTTGATGTCCCTGGTCACTACAATCTTCTTTGTTGAGGGATCAAACACTCTATATCCCTTTTTGGTACTGCTGTAGCCAACAAATATGCCAGGGGCAGACCTTCTTTCTAGTTTAGTTCTTCTTTCAGCTGGAATGAGTGCATAGCACTTGCATCCAAACACCTTCAGATGGGAAACTGATGGTTTAAGCCCATACCATGCCTCAAAGGGTGTTTTATCTTTTATTGCTGTTGTTGGAAGCTTATTCAATAGGTAAACTGAGGTGTTGACAGCTTCTGCCCAAAATTTACTTGGAAGTTTGCTTTGAAACAGCAGACATCTGGCCATATTCATCACTGTCCTATTTTTTCTTTCACAAACTCCATTTTGCTGTGGAGTATAGACTGTGGTTAGCTGATGATGGATCCCTGCATGCTCACAAAGCTTTTGAAATCTTTCAGATAAGTATTCAGCCCCATTGTCAGTTCTTAATGCCTTGATTTTACAGCCTGTCTGGTTCTCCACTAATGCTTTAAACTTGCAAAAGGCTTCAAATACCTCAGACTTTTGTTTCAAGAAGTGAACCCAACAAAGTCTGGTAAGGTCATCAATGAACAGCACAAAATATTTGCTGTCATTCAAAGAAGATGATTTCATTGGTCCACAAATATCAGAGTGCACTAATTCAAGCCTTTCTCGAGCTCTCCAAGCTTGGTTCATTGGAAATGGCAATCTGGCTTGCTTACCAAACTGACAAACATCACAAACACTGTCACTTGCTTCCACACTTGCTTCCACTTTAGACATATTCTCCACCAAATTCTGTTTTTGTAACAGGTCAAGTGATCTGAAGTTAACATGGCCTAATCTTCTGTGCCATAGGCCAGCATTATCAGTCAAGTTTACATAAGCTTTGTTTTCAAGCTTATTAACATCAAGCATGAAACATTTATCTACCATGCCTACTGTAATCAATTCTTGACCATGACAGTCCTTTATAACACAAGAATCATTTTTGAAAACTAGGGAATACCCTTTTTCAACTAACTGACCAACACTCAGCAGATTCTGATCAATATTAGGCACAAAGAGCACATCTGAAATGATTTTGTTACCTGAACAAGTGCTGACAAAAACACTGCCTCTGCCTTTACCTTCAATCAGCTCACTATTGCCAATTCTGATTTTTGAGACATAGCTTCTGTCTAGATCCTTGAACAGACTCTCATCACCTGCCATGTGGTGTGAGCAGCCACTATCCACCAACCAAATGCTTCTGACTTTGCTTGAAGATGCAAAGCAGGAAGCTGTGAACAAATGCTCCTCCTGAGCTTGGGGGTCTTCAGTAGCTTGAGCTTGAATCTGCTGCTGTGCTGGTGCCTTTGGTTTGTTTTTACAAACTTTCTCACATGGCCAAACTGTTTGCAGCTCCTGCATTGGATGTCTGGCCTAAACCAGCAAAACCTTTCAGAGTGAGTGGTCTTCTTGCAGTGAGCACATGGTGGAAACTTCCTTTTGCCTAAATCTCTCTTTGGCTTATCCCTCTTATCTAGCCAATGCTTCCTTCCTTTTTGGCTTGTGCTTGAGCTCTCTTTGGCCTTTACTTGGAAGGTTCCTTCAGGATGGTCTTCCTGCCTATTGGCCCTTCTTTGCTCCAAAGCATAAAGGGAGTTCACCAACTCAGACAAGGAGATGGTTGTTAAGTCCCTTGAGTCCTCAAGTGATGAAATTTTAGACTCAAATCTTTCAGGGAGTGTGGTGATAACCTTCTCAACCACCCTGCTATCACTGAAATCTTCACCAAGCAGCCTTATGCTGTTGACAGTGGCCATGATCCTGTCTGAGTATTGCTTAATGCTCTCAGACTCTTTCATCTTCAGGTTTTCAAAGTCCCTCCTCAAATTGATCACTTGTTGCTGTCTTGTTTTATCTGACCCCATGAACTCCTCCTTCAACCTTTCCCATGCTTCCTTAGGTGTGCTGCAGGCCATGATTCGAGTGAAGATTACATTTGTCACTCCATTTTGCAAGCAGGCCAAAGCTTTGTGCTTCTTAGTACTCTCCTCAGCATGCTGCCTCATTTGAGCAATCGTGGGATTGGCCCTCAATGGAGGTGGTTCGATGTCATTTTCAATTACACTCCACAAGTCTTGAGCTTGAAGATAAGTCTTCATCTTGACTACCCAAATGTGGTAGTTCTCTCCAGCAAACACAGGTGGTGGTGGTGGTGTAAAACTCATTTTTGCAGCAAACAAACAGACCAATAAAAAACAGCTTCTGCTTCTTTTCTCTCAAACACAACCAAGGTCCTCAAAGACTTAGGCTCTTGATACCATTTGTTGAGTTTTAGATTCAAAGAAGAAGCAACAAACGGAAGCAAAAAGAATGAGGATTTGAGAAAACAAGAAGATTATCATTACATTACATTGATCTATCAAATATATCATGTACATAGAAAGCTTACAACAATATTTTTAACTTGTTGAAATGAACAAACATTAAATTCATCCTAATGATAACCTAGGACTTGTCTATAACTGGAAAGTACTTGACCAACTTTATCCAGTCAAAAAGTTTCTGTCAAATTATATACAAGTCGTCTGTTACAACAAAACGTACTTCATCCGAATAACATACGTACATTTGCAGTTTGCTGTATTTCATTCGGGTAACATACATACTGCTGTTTGTTGCCACCTTTAACAGAAAGGAATGAAAAGCTCATAAAAGAGTTAAAAACGACTAGAGCTGCTCGAAGGCAAGATCCATTGCACAGAGAAGAGGAGACTATCCATCCCACTCACAAGCATCAACATGATAACAAAAGTAATGATGATCTTGATGATAATGTAGATGATAATGATGTTGACGAGGCTATTAACGATAGTCAAAGTTGGAATTTTAGTAGAAGCACACTAGAAGAAAAGATAGAACAGTTAGAAAAAAACACATGCGGAAATATCAAAAGTATGAGTCATTAAGTTTAGTTAAGAAATATACAAACGAACCCTTGGCTAGTGAAATACTACGTCGTAATGTTCTTCCAACTCTTAAATTCCCTAAATTATCGTATGATGGTCGAGTTGACCCCAAGATCATTTGGCGCATTATGTGAATCATATGAACATTTTGAGTGCTTCAGATTAGGTGGAGTGCATGGCATTCTCGGTGACATTGAAAGATCCAGCTCAGGCTTGGTATATGTAGCTTCTGTAAAATTTCAAAATTAGTTTCAAGCAATTGGCGGATTTATTCAAGAGCAAATTCTTGGGAACAAGACACTACAACAATTGCCAACGTATTTAATGCCAATCAGGCAACGTGAAGATGAATCTTTACGAGATTTTGTAAAGAGATATTCCAGAGCTCTTAGGAATCGGGATAAACAAATAATAGTTATAGATATAAAGATTGTCCTACTATAATTTATATATAACACACTACTCAAGAAGCTTGTTACACGTGCCAACACCGACAGCTGCTGCAAGATGCCATGCAGCATGAATGAAAGGAGTCCTAGGAAAGACATCGTCTGCAATGAAAAGAACACCTCCCAACAGTGATGACATCTTATGAACATTGTGAGCCATCCTTAATTCTGGGTATTTCAATGCTCTTTTTGCAAATGCCACCTGAAATAATGCTAAGTTGGAGCAAAGATTAGGCAGTTGAAGACTTGGAAAACAATGAGATCGAACTTATTGTTGTAATGGAAAAATAATAGGATCCCAGACTGTTTTTTATTAAATAAAAAACCAAGTGAGATATAAACTAGCTAGTTATACCTCCATCATTCCAGTGTGAACAGCTGAAACCATCAGAGGCTGAACAGGTAGAAGTAAAGCAGAAGCTGCCATCAATAACTTCGGATTCTCATTTCTAAGAGCTCTTGATAGACACTGCAAAAAAGGATTGGAATGAGAAATGTGAAAACAGAACTGCACAAGTTTCAGCAGGTAGCATTCAAGTCTAAAAAAGCAGCATACCCACAATGCCCTAATAAACATTCATTTTTATGTTTGGAATTGATAAAGTTGATAACGAGTAAACATGTTACTATTCAGAAGCATAACTTCAGTCTACAACATGTATGAGGATTATTCAAATTCACTATTTCCAAAATTCATTCACATTGATAATCTTTCCCGAGTGTTTTAATCTTCAAAAAGATATGAATTTAGTCTGAACTTACCACAGTAGCAGTGGCAATCATTGTGTAGTCTGCCCACCTTAAATACATCCTCAGCTTTCCTCTGGAAGAATGATACAAAGTAGAGGCAACTCCAACTCCGATTAGTGAATTAGCATACAGCTTAGAGTTCAAATTTTTCCTGTATCCAAGTAAACAAAGTATTAATAAGAAAAGGTAATATGATATCTTGTTCTTTTTCCTGTATCCAAGTAAACAAAGTATTAATAAGAAAAGGTAATATGATATCTTGTTCATGAAGCAAATTAAGGAGACTATTACCTCGGGGCTTGGATCCCAAGAACTATAAAAGGAAGTGAGGTTAACACATTAGCCACTGTTTCTTGAAAATTCTGATCCCCTGACGAAAGCTTTCGAGGGTAAGCAAAGTACAAATTTTATATGACAGAATGGCCGAGCTGAGACACACAAAAACAAGCACAAACAGTATCATACCTTTCATACAACATCTTACTGGCCTTAAACAAGATGGCCTCTGCTGCCATACTCTGAAAAACAAGTATAAGCAAGTACGTTATGCTGTGTCACTAGTAAATGTGACTATCTACAAAGAAATTGCCGGAGTGGATTTAAACAGATCGTTTGATGCATAACTTACTGCATCAATAGTGGTTGATTTGCTGTAAAAAATGATTTATCATGAGTGGATTGGAATTCCCTTTGTTGGTTTATCTCCTCCAATGCAAAAGGTGAACGAGGAACCACTTGCACTCCATTTACACCGTCTAAGGCTTTACTAGGCCTCAACGCTGTTTGGGGACACATAATCCTCAAAACAATGTGCAAAACACTTTACCTGCCAGCAAGAACTTGCTGGCAACAGAGGGAAGACGAGTGCAAGAAGCAACTAATATGACCAATCTCTGTACGATTAAAAGAAGCAGAAATATATATTGAAATCACATTCAATAAATTAAGCATAGATAAGGCTTCTACAAAAACACTAACTTCAAGGATTGACCAGCTAGAGGTTTGTATCACGCTTCTATTAAGCTCAACGAGTTCACCTTCCCCCATGAGGTTTTTCCCTTTCATATTGAGAAAAGAATGATAATGTCTCTCTTTGGCTAAATAAACAACACTCAATATTTTGTTAAACAAATAAAGCATAAAAATAGTAGATTAATCCTATTTAAATAAGATTAAACTCATATATAAGGTCATGGCAATGAACATATCATCGTTCATTAATCCAAAAATGTACAAACTCAATAGAGCCTCATCAGATTTTTTAAGATACCATTAAAGGAGAAATTTGAGTTCAAAGTTTAAAGCTTGAGATAACCCAAATGAAGTTTTTGTCCAGGACATTCAACCCAAATTCTAAAATCAAATAATCATATAGTATCATGCACTTAATTTTTCAGATATCCCCAAGCATCGACATTCAAAAAGAAGGAAGGAAACACAAAAATGGGTTCTCAAAATACAAACGAAAGAGGCAACTCTACATAAAAAAAGAGAAAGCAAGAAATGAAGATTATGGAGAACAAAACAGATATATACTGTAAGTTTTGTTTAAGAAAGAAAGTGATACCTGGAAAGATGTGAGAATTTAAATGAAAGAAGGAAGGAAGGAAGGAAAAGAGAGACTAAAGTAGTGTGAATTACGGTTATAGAGAATTAAAGAAAGGCAGGAGAGTCGGGTGGGTAGCTGTTTACTTTTAAAGACTAAAACAGCATCAGGAAGAGGGAGATGCGGATGACTCACGAATCTTCTTCATATAACGGTCCGCATATTCGCTTTTAATTCTGTTGCCTAATCAACCCTCGCCACCTATGCTATTAGTATATGATTTACTTAAGTTTATTCTGCAAAATGTATTTTTTTCTCAAGACTATTTCTAAAAAATAAAAATAAAAATAAAAATGAACTTATTAAAAGAATTTGAGTTCATTGCTTTTGGAAAAAGCTTATAATATTTTTAAAAACTACTTAAGGTATCAATGGTTACACTATTACGAATTACAATAATAAGATAAAAAAATGAATGTACTAAAGAATTCGGTAAAATTTATTTGAAACTAAAATAGATTTGTCGAGCAATCTCTCAACCCTATGTATTTAATCTAACTTGAGTTAAATTTAGATAAAATTTTTATTTTTCGAATTAATTACGCACGAATAAAATTTAATTTAAATAAAAATATTTTTAAATTTAAATTTAATTATAAAATATATAAATAATAATATAAAATATAATTTTAATATTTTATTAATTTTTATCTATGGAAAGAATAAACACATAAAGCCGACTTGAAAACAGGCTTAGATTTAAGTTTTTTTTTTTAAAATTAAGTTGTAGTTGACATCACTTAACCTAATCTCATTATTTAACTCAACATAAAGTACAAACCTATTTCTTAATAATCTCTTGTAATACTCCAAAACTTGTATTAATGTAAAAAAAATCAACCCAAGTATTTAAAAATAAATTCTTTTAAAATTTTTATTCTTAGAGTGAGTATTTGACAAATTAATAATGTATTTTTTTATTTTATAAATAATTTTAAAAAATTGACCATTACAAAACTCTTGTTAATTCTCTAATTCTACTTGGCACCAAATATATTTTTTTCTTATTCTTAATGTTTAAAAAAATATTTATATTAAGAAAATTTTGAAAGAGAAATCCAGAATTAATTTTGACTTTTAAGATTACGGTTATGTCTAGTGTTGTTCCATTAAAAAAGCCTGCGCTGGACAATATGGCTTATGAGGCTATCTTTTACTCACATTGGGTCTCATTTAGTAATATTAATTTCTAACACTTCATTTACTTGTTGACATTTAAAAATCAAATTTTTTATTAAATCTTGTCCCTAAACTTTGAGAGGGAAAGAGACTTTATATCCAAAAACAGAAAAAGTGGGTAGCTAGCTGGCCTATGCTGATATTCCAATTCTAAAATGAAATTGGAGTTCGGAAATAACATTAACCCTTTTATATTATACATAGGTTATTGGTAAGGCAAAAATTTGACTGTTACAATAAAGTTATTGGAATCCAACTGTTATAATATAACTGTTGGAATGTGACCGTTGCAATATGACCATTAGAGTATGACCGTTGCTTCCTCGATTTTCATGTGGCAGATCAATTCCTCCAACAATTATATTGCAACAGTTGATTGATCGAGCCTTCCTTCTCGAACTTGACACATTATCTCAAGTTCCTCTAGGCTCTTTTTAATGGAACAACACAAGACATAATTGGTTTTAAATATGACCGTTGGTTCTTAATATTTTGATAGCTTATTCTTATAATTTAGCACCCTCCTATACTTGACATATTATCTCAAGTTGGTTCTTATGATTTTGTTAGCTCTATCAATCAACTGAAATAGACAAGAGGGGGTGAACTGGCCTTTTAAAATTTTGTGGAAGCAAGAAGGAAGAAATGAGACAATGAACATAAAAATTTAGAGTTGTTCGACCTTAATTGCCTACCCCACTAACTTAGCTTTCCACAACTAAAGATTTTTCCAAATTCATTAATTTGATCAACCTTTGAGAATAAGGTTTAACCTTACAATTCCCTTAAGAATTTTACCCAAAATTTAAGACTTAACCCCTTTCAAAAGAGTAAACAAATGAGAAAATAAAGAGACAATCCTTGCAAGATTAGGATGTTTTCTAGTTAAATAATCACACAATAAAAACACTAAAATACAAAGAATTGCTCACAAGTGTTTGTAAGAAAAATATGAAGAAATTGACGCACAAAAGGTTGATAAAAAATTGTTGATCTTTCTTGATAGCTTTTGGTCTTTTGTAATCTCTCTTGTTATTGTAGAAGTTTTAGAAACTTGTATTTATAGCTCCTAATAG
The DNA here is from genome assembly GCA_025698465.1 of Gossypium longicalyx. Classification (NCBI taxonomy): domain Eukaryota; kingdom Viridiplantae; phylum Streptophyta; class Magnoliopsida; order Malvales; family Malvaceae; genus Gossypium; species Gossypium longicalyx. The sequence goes on from CM046995.1 coordinate 55,362,513, forward strand.
ATTTCCAACCGTTTGGGTTGGTGGGAATTTGAATAGAGCCGTTGAAGACGTAAAAACCAATGCATTAATGTGTCTTGCAACATGTATCGATACCTTCAAAGGGGTATCGATAGTTTGGGCATTTAATGCCTAAATTTAGTGATCGTTAAAACCTATAGTATCGATACAATAGAGGAAACATCGATACTTGCTATGAGGTATCAATACCTTGGAGAGGGTATCAATACTTTGTTAAGGGTATCGATACTTTTGATTTTTGCTTGATTTTCCTGAACTTTGAAGCTCAAATTGATATCGATACTTGGTATAAGTATTGATACTTTTGGATAGGGAGCAATTTTCACTTGTTAAAAAAATGTTTGAAATATTTGTTACTCAATTTGAACTTGTTCAAAATATTTTCTAAGTGTTTGATGAGTATATTTAAATTTTATCTCTTAGAAATATTTTGAAATAAATTGTCACTTGAAATTAATCAAATTTTATTCAAAAACATTATCTTTGTTATATCAAAACATTTATAAAATAAAGCTTAGTTTAGCAATCTCCCCCTTTTAGATATATAAAAAAAAACACTTTTATAAATTTTGTTTTTGAATAAAGTACTCCATCAATTTCAATTAAAGGCTCGATTTTGTTTTTGAAAATGGTCACAACTCGATTTTGTTTTTGAAAATGGTCACAAACTTATAGAGATTAATATACCAACCAATTTACCACCTTTCTCCCCCTTCTTATTATAGAAAAATAAACAAATAAAGCTTAAGATATAAAGAAAATTGTTAGTCTAATGATAAATAGAAAAAAAAAATAAAGAACAAGAAACTAACATAAAACTCCAAAGTATCTCAAAATACTAAGTTAACATTTAGTGCAACAAGCATAAAAGTAGGAAAAGAAAACACTTAAAATATCCAATTAGACCATGAAAATGCATGATATGCAAGATGAGTCCTAGCTATCTTGAGGAGGTTGCGATAGTGGAAATAGACATAAGATTAGCTATGTGTTCCTCCATTGTAGACATCCTAGCATCTATGCCACTAAAAACATCTCGTAATGAGCCAATAGCTTCAAGGATGGCCGAAGTATTGACAAAAAATTGAGCGTCTTGAGGTGGAGCTTGCGCGGGAGGTAGAACAGGATCACCTCCTTCAACATTCTCATCATCATTATCATGGGGTTCGGTTTGAGCAGCCTTCAACCATGCGCATGTGCGAGGGTCCTTCTTGTAGCCAATGTGATGAAGCGTTCCAATGCCAAAACGTAGAGGATTTGCCAATGAAGGATCACCTTGGGTGGGAATTTTTAGACGTTTGAATATATATGAGAGATAGGTTCCGAAGGGTAAGGTGATAGCATTGGTATGCTCTTTGCCAATGACATTGGTGATATAGTGTAAGGTGATAGCATTGGTATGCTCTTTGCCAACGACGTTGGTGATATAGTTAAACATGATTAAATAAAGGTCGTGATGCTTATTATTTTAAAAACAATCAAGCCACCAATAATCGATGGCTCGAAGGACAACATGTTTGGAAATAGGGCGTAAAATCCAAGTGATAATTAAGTGAAGAAACCAATCATGAAGATTGAGCTTGGAAGCATACGAGCTTGGAATGATTAAGGCCAATTTTGAAGGTCCTTTTTTCATTAGATTCACCATTGGAAGGTAGTTTTGAAAATTTGCCAAAACATTTAAGGTGAGCCGAATGAGAGTATTTAAAATATAAGAGTTGACAGCAACCACAGGGTTGTGTTCGAGTAAAGAATTAGAATGAAAGGCTCGAACACTATTGGCATGGGTAAAAGAGCGAATTTTAAAGAAATTGATCCACTGCCAATCATTTAAATTTTGAAGATAGGAAAAGTTAAAATAAGTTAAGGAGTCTAAATCTAGAGGTTGAGAAACATTAACTTTCCAAGAGGCAAAATAAGCAAAAAAATGAGTTCTCTCCTCAAACTTGCGAAAATAATATTTAAAGAATCATTTTAACCTCTAGGTGGATTAAAAGAAGAGTTATCAAAACGAGAACATTTCTTAATAGGCACAGTGACTAACTAGAATCCGAAGGCACACTAAACTACTTAGAAATTTCATTCAGGAATTTTGTCAAACACTTGGTGGACAAATGTTTGTGGGAAGAAAATTTTGGGTTGGGCAAACCCCCTGCATCAAAACAACAATTTATATGTTCCAAGTCATCCCAATAGCAAGATTTAAACAAAAAATTAACACATAATAATTATAATTTTTGAAATCAAAGTAATGGAGTTTTTACCTTGAAAGTGCTTTGAAAAGATGAAAATTCCAAAAAAAAGTGGTTGAATCTTTGATAAGATGGAGGTGGAATGAGTTTTGTTGGAAATATTTGAGTAATGGAAAAAAAATTGAGAAATTTTGATGTCAGGTTTTGGAGGTTTTATCGTTCGGTGGAGAGGAAAATATGGAGTTCTTTATTTTGCTCAAAATTGTTTATGTAAACACGCCGTAGAATATTTTTAAACCCCAAAGGTATCAATACTTTTTGTGAAGTATTGATACTTTACCTTAAACATCGATACTTTAGCCGTGACCAGTTTGGTTTCAAAGTGCAGAAAAACTTTCCTGAACTCAATTCTAAGCCTAAAATGCACTAAACAAACTTAAACTGCAATATTGGCTTTTTCTAACGAACTCATACATCCAATTATGTAGAATTAATGCATGATGCATATGAATTATAAAAAAAATGAAAACATCAAAAATTGATTATTTGCATCAAATAAAGTTTATTCAAGCATACTCAAAGGCAATAAAAAAATTATATACTAGACCAAATAGGTCAAAATAGACTAAACATGTAAGTTTTAACTCCTTCTAACTATTTTCATATAAAATCTATAGAAATAATTCATACATGATTTTTCAATCAATCTTAAGTCATAAAACATTTTAAAAGCATAAAAGTGTTGGAACTCAAAATCAAGGCAAGGTAGTAATATCTAGTTCTCTCCTAAGTGTTCAAAATCTTTATTTATCTAATGGTTTAGTGAAAATATCAGCTAATTGGTGCAAAGTATCAACATATTCTAGAACTATATCTCCTCTTTGGACATGATCTTTAATAAAATGATGCTTAATTTTAATATATTTAGTTCTAGAGTGTTGGATGAGATTTTTAGTGAGACAAATAGCACTAGTATTATCACACTTTAAAGGAATGGTATCTACATAAATTCAATAGTCCTTAAGTTTTTGTTTCATCCATAAAACTTGAGCACAACAACTACTGACAGAAATGTATTCTGCTTCAATGGTGGACAATGCAACACTATTTTGTTTCTTTGAAAACCATGATATAAGTATGTTACCTAGGAATTGACAAGTATTGAAGGTACTTTTCCTATCTAATTCACAACATCCAAAATCTGCATCCGATAAGACATGAAAACTAAAGGATGAGTCTCTAGGATACTAAAGGCCTAAGTTAGGAGTGTCTTTAAGGTATATAAAGATTCTCTTAATGGCTTGTGAATGTGATTCCTTAAGAAAAGATTGATATCTAGCACATAAGCAAACACTAAACATGATATTCGGTCTACTTCGGATAAGATAAAGTAATGACACAACTATTGACCTATAGAGCTTAATATCAATACATTTGCCTTCCTTATATTTGTCAAACTTTGTAGAAGGGCTCATAGGTGTACCTTGTGGTTTAAAGATATCTATCCCAAACTTCTTGAGCATTTCCCTTGTGTACTTAACTTGATTGATGAAAATGTCATCCTCCCTTTCTTTGATTTGGAGCTCAAAAAAGAATATGAGCTCACCCATCATGCTCATCTCAAATTCACCTCGCATTAGCTTATGGAATTCTTCATAAAGAATGTCATTAGTAGCACCAACAATAATATCATCAATATATATTTGTAATACTAACATATCTTTGCCTTTTATTTTAATAAAAGATGTTGTGTTAACTTTCCCTTTACAAAAACCTTTTTCAATAAGAAAGTTTGATAATCTTTCATACCAAGCTCTAGGAGCTTATTTTAAACCATAAAAAGCTTTGGAAAGTTTGAGTTTTCAAAATTGGGTGATTGTTCAACGTAGACTTCTTCATTTATAAAACTATTTAGAAAAATACATTTGTTACACCCCAAAATAGGCTCTAAGAGTTTTAGGGGTATTTTAGGAATTTTGGCCTATATGAGCTCAAAATTTCATAAGGTTGGTACTCGATAATGTTTTCGACAATGGTTTTCATAAAGTTAAGTAAATTTTTGGAAATGAGTATTAAATGTATTTAATTTTAAAAAAAAGGATTAATTTGTAAAAAGGTCAAAATAGTGAGCATTTATGTAGCAATTTAACCAGTTTTTAAAATTAAACCTAAAAACCACCCTCCACCTACAATTTTCACGTTATTTCTTCCTCTCCTTTTCCTTGTGTCGCCCCTTGCCATTCTCTTGACCCTTAACTCAATTTTTGATTATCAAACCATAATACTTTGATTTCTTATCATTCCCAAGTAATTTACCATCATAAATCTTCAAGAAAAACACCCAAAACTCCATAGATTTTATCATCTTCTCCAAATGTAAGTTTTTTGGGGTTGCATCAAAACTCATCTAATCTTCTATCAAAGGTAGCGTTTCGAATTCCTATGAGTTTCTCATGATATCTAGTCTTTAAAACTAAATTATTAGACCTCAAGTTGCATGTTTTAAATAAAAGTAAAAAATCGAGCCATTAATGGTGGATTTTGCAATTTTGTATAAAAACATGGTTTCAAAGTGTTTTTCAACTTGTTTCAGTATGATTAGAAGGTTTTTAAACTTACCTTGAAGTTTCGTTAATGATTTCTCATGTTTTAATGAATTTTGTGGAAATTGCTCAAAAGATGTCAAAAAATGTCGATACCATGAATTGAATAGATTTGTCTAGTTTGAAGGTTGCAAATTAGGTGTAGATGATTAATTAGGCGAACAGAACTGATTTTAGGTAAAACGATTGAGTGTAGATCGAGATATTAGTATTGAAAGTTTGTTATGTTAATAGTTTAAGTTACATGGGAACTTAGCTTAAAGCTTGTGTGTTAGTTGGTTTGAGGGAATTTTTGGTTGTTATTTGACTATAGTTATTGTATGATTTTTGTGTGTAAAACCTCATATTCGTTAGAGCTTCTACGATCTAGAGAAGAGTTAGTTGAGCTTTCGGCTTTTTGACAAAAGCATAAAGTGGTGAGTGTATAGAATAGCTACTCATAAAAATGAGTCATGTGTTATTTGAGAATTTAGATGTAGCCTAAACCCCTACTCTAAGTTTTGAGTGTAAGTTTTATTGAATCTATAATTATCTTGTGGATATGTGTTGTGTATGAAATGTGATAAGTGATTATGGTGATTATTGTGTAAAGTGAAATTATATATATGAAATGAATGTGTAATAAATATGTAATATGACTATGCTAGTTTTTTGCAAAAGGCGCTAATATGTAGTGATAATGTACCAATAATCGATAAGTAATCTGTGTTATTTTCGAATATTTTGGCCTTGTGATCTTGGAACCATTAGATATATTAGGCATGCCATAGGATTTGAGTACTCACTTATATGTATAGTGGTTTGGGCATTGAGGCCTTGGGACATGTTGGAGGGATAAAGGAATAAGAGCTAAGCTCCATTCCATGGGACATGCTAGGGGAAATAAGGAGAGTGTTAGCTAAATGCTTTACTTTTGGGACATGTTTGACTCTATGAGTCTTTGTGGTGAAATGGAGATCCATGTATCCGATGTGTGATGAAAGAGCTCACTATATATTTCATAGTCCAAGTGCCATCTTATCACATTTTATGTAATCGTGTGGAATATGTTCTATGCTTGAATGAGTATGTATGCATTGTGAGAATGAACTATTAGATGATGTATGATTTAATACTATATGATGTTAAACTTAAGAATAAAGTACTTGTGAGTAAATGATTGGTTGTGTTGCATGATGTTATGTTTGCATTGTAGAAATTCCTTACATTCACTGAGCATGTTGAAGCTCACCCACTTGTTTCACAATGTGGGCAGTGTGAGGATGACTGGTTGTTTATCGTAGGTGCCCTATTATTTATATTCGTATTGGGGAAATAGGCAATGTGGTAGAACTATTTGAGTTATTGATCTTTAAACATTTTGATTTGACTTATGAGAATTTCATGTTATTTTTATGTTAGAATTTTTAAACATTGATGTTGGCATAACAATTCTTGCTTGGATGATTGAACACTTTAGACTGATAAATTTAGCCATAGCATGATGAAATAAACAAAGTACCTGATGCATGTTGCTTAGGAATTATTGGAAATTAATTATTTGTTATTCTTTGCTACAATTTTAGCTTCAGTAGCAGAGGTATTGACAGTTGGCTTTGAAAATTGATACCTTTGTGAATTAAAACGTACAGAAAAATAGAATAGGGATTTGGTATCGATACCTTATCTCGATTATTGATACTCAGGACTAAAGTATCGATAATTTATAGCAAGTACCAATAATTTTCGATAATTGGGGTTTTTGGCCAGAAAACAATAAGCTACTTTGGTATCATTTTTCCAAGTGGTATCGATACCACTCAAAGAAAATATCGATACCTTAATGTCAGTATCGATACCTATGAGCAGGTTTATGAAATTTTGCTAAATAGCCCTTATGCATGATTCTAACTGTATGTAAGATCGATTAACGAATGATTTGTATGTAACAGTGTTAATTAACTAATTGGATGACTTAAAACTTATACGGGGTTAACAAAGGAAGATTGTTTTGCTTGGATATAGTTTCCTATTTGATGTACATGAGATGAGACAGTGGTGTGGCATCCCGTATTTGGGCTTGGAGACTAGGCTGGGTATAGGGTGTTGCAAATTTTAACATCCATTTGATATAATTTAAAATCATTAAAGCATGCAAAATCTAAAAGCATCCTGATGGCTTCCATCCTAGCTATGGGATCATAAGTTTCATCATAATCTATCCCTTCCTTTTGAGTGTACCTTTGAGCAACAAGTCTAGCCTTGTTTCTCACTATGTTGCCACTCTCATCTAGTTTATTTTCTAGAAATCCACTTAGTACCTATAGTAGATTGTTTACAAGGCCTCTCAACCAGGGTCCATACTTTACTCCTTTCAAATTTATTTAATTCTTCTTGTATGACCAATATCCAATATTCATTATTTATTACTTCTTTGATATTCTTAGGCTCTATGCATGAGATAAATGTAACATTATTACATGTATTTATAAGAGAGGATTGAGTAGTTACCCCTTTGGATGGATCTCCCAAAATTTTAACATCTTTCACAAAATTTTACTCTCTTGGATGACTAACTTCCCTTTCCTCTAGAGTGAGCCCCTTTATAAAATCTTGTGTTTATTCTTGGATCCTTTCGTTTTATGATTGATCAACCTTCTCATCATTATTCAATGTTCCTACATCATCATTATCAATAGGAGAATCCATTCTAGGAAGGGGGTTAAGATCATTGAAAACAACATGTATAGACTCTTCAACTACTAAAGTTCTTTTATTAAAGACTCGATAGACTTTAGAGTTTAAGGAATAACCAAGAAAAATTCCTTCATCACTTTTTGCATCAAATTTTCCAAGATTGTCTTTTCCATTATTTGAAACAAAACATTTGCACCTAAAAGGGTGAAAATATCTAATGTTAGGCATTTTGTTTTTGAAAGTTCATATGTAGTTTTCTTCAAAATAAGCCTAGTCATTACTCAATTAACAATATAAGAAACGGTGTTTGTGGCTTCTGCCCAAAAATATTTCGGCAAATTATTTTCACAAAGCATGGTTCTAGCCATTTCTTCTATAGTTCTAATTTTCCTCTCAACAACTTCATTTTTGTTGAGGGGTTCTAGGTGTAGAAAAATTATGGCTAATACCATTTGAATTACAAAAACTATGAAATCCAAGATTTTGAAATTCAGTTTCATGGTCACTTCTAGTAGTAGTGATTGAGTAACCTTTTCTATTTTGATTTATTTTTAAAAATGTGATGAACTTTTCTTAGGCTTCATCTTTAGTACTTAAGAATAGAACCTAAGTAAATCTAGAGTAATCATCTAGAAGTACAAATTCATATTGTTTTCCACCCAAGCTAGTAGTTCTAGTTGATAGTGTTAATAATAAATATGTTTTACTTACCCAAAGTTAAAATTGTGTTAAAAAAGTGATATGTGAACCTTGAGGCCTTGTGAAAATAAGAAAAAAGTGTTGTTAAGTGATAAAATATTATTGAAAGCCATAAATGAGAAAAATATGGTAATTCGATGCAACGAAGTGAAATAGTGATAAAAGTGAAAAATGAAAAGGGAATAAAACATATTTTGTAATATTATAATGATAATATCATAAATGTGAATTGTTAGTGTGGTAAATATGTAAAATATGTAAAGTGACATAATTAGGAATTGGTAAATGTTGGCTAAACAAAAATGCTTAATTGATACTTGAATGTAAGAATGTGAAGCGGTGGCATGGTAACCTTGTCATCATCTAGAAATATATATCTGTAAAAGAGAAAATGTATACATATATGTATGTATATGTGATTATGAAACTATGATGTGAAATTCTAACTACTTAATGGTGGTGATAAATGGTAGTGAAATAGCTAAATGAACATTTGAAAAGTGTATGAATTACTATTATTATCTAAGTGATTATTAAGTGAAATGTCCTAATAATATTAGTAGAATAGTTAGGATTTAGTTGGTATTCCATAAGGATTAGTGTGCACGCTTTGCTAGAAGACATCATTTAGTGTGAAAACAACGAAACATGTCTTATGGCATAACACATAAGTGCATTTTGAGTCAACTTTTCAAGGTGTTCAAATGGGTGCACTATTAGCGCAATATGTATTAGGGTATTTTGTTGGAATCTTGAGTGTCTAAGTGTATTTTACTAATGATTACTAAGGGCGAAGTGTACAAAAATTGTAACAATATGATATGATAATGAATATACTCTACATAAGTGTGACTCAAAGTGATAAGCCTTAAATGTGAAATTGGAATAAAGAAAGAACAACACAACATGTAAATCAAGGATGACAAGTGTTAAGTGACTTAATTTCAAAGTGAAATAGGTAAAGTTATTGAACGAAAAGTTGTATGATACTATATATTTATTAGACATACAATTAACAAAAATGGAACTGTAACACCCCAAACCTGGCCTAGAAGTCCAAACCGAATTTGGAATGCTACATTGATCACTGAAGTGATCGTGAGAGAATATTACAAATCAAGGCGTTCAAAATTTTATTTCCGAAATCATTTATCTCGAAACAAGTCTAAAACGTTTAATCAATTAAACTCCATCAGTAGGTTTAACAGTATAAAATGTACGAATGAAAACTTAAAACAAAAATTGCACCACAGTATTATAAAACTTTACAATTAAAAAAAAACGAATAGCAATTTAAAACTTAAATAAAACTTATAGCTCATTTCCTCCAAAACTTTCTGAAACTTCCGCGTACTGAGCCCATCAACAGAATCAAAACTGTACCTAAAAGGGGAAACATAAGAGATGGTGAGCTACTCGAGCTCAGTGCGAGATCAAAGCTAACTACTACAGAATCAGAAACAGAGAATCCATACAGCAATTTAGAAGTAGAACATACTTACAAAACTATACAGAACCAGTTGGTATGTTTTAAACGGACGTATCGACAGATAACAATATTTAGCACATATTAAAACACACCCAATCACACAGTCGCTATAACGGTTCAGTCAGACAGTCACAATCAGAGTACATGATGTAAAGCGCTTTTCGGTCAAACAAAGATAATGATCGATCGCATTCTCAAACAGTCGATAAAATGCATATGAGTGCAGTTAAGCTAAAGAAACCCACCCATCCAGCCAACACACCTCTCCGTCCCCCATCACACCTCAATAGACCTATAAGATCATCCAACCAATCACTCCATGTGGGGATATAATCAACCCATCCATCCAATCCTACACTCCATATGATGTCATCCTGGGTTGCCCGGCAACAATGGACATCAGCATTGTCCTCGACCCTCAGGGAATTGGGACTGCCCACGACCCTTTAGGTATTAGGGCTATCAATAAGCTGTACAGTGCCATGCAGAAGACTGCGGTATGTACACGCAGTATAAACTTCCAGATCAAATATATTACACAACAAAGCTAGCATATAAGTTGTACTGTGCAATACAGTAAATCGCGGTATAGACGTGCAGTATAACTGCCAGATCAAATAGTGGTACGTAGCGTAGCTAATGTACATGCGGTACAGTGCAATGCAGTAATCCGCTATACCGTTATCAGTAATGTCCACGACCCTCAGGGTATTGGGACTACCCATGACCCTCTGGGTAATAGGGTTATCAATCACCAGCAGATCAGCTGCCAGTTTCGTAAATCTCCCTTCTCTTCAAAATCCAGCCCAAAATAGTTCATACAAATGTATGTATGTAGACAGATGCACAAAACTCAAAATACCAATTTCCAAATAGTCAATCAGAGACAGTCACCCATATTCAGTCAATCAGAATAAAAAATGTACACACTCATTACTTGAGTTTAGTATCAATTACAAAATAACTTCGCATATCAATGACATGTAGTTAGACGGTCAGATAAAAACTAGTTGCATGCACACTCACTCTGCTAGCCGGGTTAAGAATCAACCATTTCACACAACCAATCACAAAAACGCATTATCCAAACTTAGATCAGAGTCCTAAACACCCTTACGAAAGCTTAGCTAAGGGTTTAAACACACAAAGTCCCTATCGCACTTACATATGCCTTAAAATCAAAATCTAGCGAAATAGGGCCAAACGCCCGTGTGCCCTAGCCGTGTGGGACACTCCAAGCCGTGTGGGGTTCCAAACACTCGTGTGTAGGGTAGCACAAGGCCGTGTGAAAGAGGCACACGCCCGTGTGAAGCAGGGACATGGTCATGCGAGCAAGCTGTGTAACTCACTTTCCAATTTTGTTAAATAAGATACAGGGTAGACATGGCCATGTGATGGTCTCACAAACTTGTGTGCCCATTAGACATGGCCGTGTGAGGGTCTCACACGCCCGTGTGCCCACCAGACACATCCCTGTGTTCCAAAACACACGCCCGTGTGGAATCCCTAATTTCCAAATCAGTCACACGGCTGTGTGGCCAAGCCGTGTGACCCCAAATCTCTGAATCCCTAATTCCCAAACTTATACGCCCATGTGCCTAAGGGACACGACCGTGTGAATTCTAAAAAAAATCCTCAAATTGGCCACATGGCCATGTGGCACCTAATTTGGCTTGAAAACCCTAATTCCCAAATCCACACGGCCGTGTGCCACAGCACACACCCGTGTAGCCATCGAAGAGGCCACGAAACCACCCCAAATCATCCCCGAAACCACCGTTTCAGCCACCATAATAGTCTCTAACCTTTACCCTACCAACATACATCAGAATTGGAGTATTTCACTCACTTCTAGCATTCAAAAAACCCAAAATCAAAGAGTTAGACCACACACACAAAATAGGTTAAATCAAAATTCGGGAAAACCAAAATAGTGCAGAAGAAGTTCGAATCCCGCACCTGTTTGTGATCAGAGAAGACAACAGAGGAGCAAAAATTTAGAATCCACAAATAACCTGTTTGAGAAAGATTAGAAAACAGAAGAAGAAAAAAAACGAAGAATAGAAGAAAGAAAAATAAAAGAACGCGAAACTTCTAATAAAAATAAACTAAAATCAAATAAAATATTTAAAATAATAATAATAATGTAAAACAATAACTACACAAAACATTAATTACAATATCTTTCCAAAAGTACTCACAAGGAATCGAACCAAAGACCCAGAGATAAACTGACACACACTCACCCACTAGACCAATAGGCCCATTCTGTCACTAACGTGCGCCACTAAACACATAAGTGCACAATAGGTTTCAAACTTGGGACCAAAGGGAATGCTAAGTCTTAACCATTAAACTAGCAGGCTAATTATTGTACAAAATTGCACAACTAATCACATATGTGCCACCTCTTCACTATTCCTATGCTCAAATCCCAAAATTCAGGGCGTTACAGGAACATTGAGTTAAGCTTTAATAACTAGTGCATAACAAAAAAACAAATGAACCTTATAATGAAATTATAAGATTTTTGTAATAAAAGAGACACCAATTGGTTAAATTGAATGGACATGAGAATAATTTGAATAATAAAAGAGAAAGGATAATAACCTAAGTGAACTCTATCCTACGAGAAATAAAATGATAAATGAAAATCACTTTTGTAATGAATAAAAAAAGGGAATGAACAGAATGAATCTTACTTTAATGGCTTAAGCCTTATTTTTGAAAAGTTTAAAAGATGAAACCTTAACCTTCATGAATGAGTGAAACAATTAAGTTAAGTTAAATTTACTTAAAGACTAACTCTAATAAGGGAATAAGACAAGGTAGGAATTTCATTGTGTACTTCCTAAGCTCGTTGAGCTTAATCAATTAGTGGTTTAAACGAGTAGGTGGAAGACCTTCCCGTGAGACTAGTGTTCATGTCACTGAAGGATCACCTCATTGAGCAAGGCTTGAAGGGCATAGTGGGTTTATTTTTAATTTACTTTGTACTAAAGTGTTTTGAAATGGCATGTAAATAAACTTGGAGTATTCCCTATTAAATTTTTAAAATTTGAGATGTTTTTATGAAATGTGTAATATTTTAATACTTTCAAGTTAGTTAACTTTGGAGTTAAATTGATTTGATTAAGTTTCTAATATGAATTTGTGCTCAAATGAGTATTTATAAAGTCTTTAATTGAATTGAAACTTATTGGGATGATTTGATGATATTTGGAGATATTTTAAAATGTTTTTGAACCATATTTTATGCTCCAGGTGTCTGGGTCTTGGAACATGGCTCGGTTACACTGGCATAACCAAGGTATTAGCTAAATTGCTATAGTTAAGGGATGATTTATTGATACATAGGGGAGAGATCAAAACTTATATTTGTCAAGCTTGAAATGACCTCGAATATGGTCTAAATGATTTAGTTGTGCAAGGAAACCTTTGAAATGATATGAAAAGTGTTTTAAAACCTTGAAAATGGTCTTTTATTGAACAAAAATGGAAAATGACTTGATTTTTAAGAGTATTTATTGTTCTAATTCCGTAAGTGCACTCTCTAAGTTAATTGGGCAACCAAAAACTAGTTTTGTAACACCTCTTAAATTGACAAAGATTCCAAATAAGTGATACCACATTTAATGTCTAGAAGCAACTTTCATCTTCTATTCACTTAATTTCATCTTAAGAAAATCTAATTTAAACATTTAAAACTCATTTCCAAAGCATACCAAACCAATTCGAATCATTTGTGAATACTAAATCATCTCAAAGTATCATTCAAACATATCAAATCAACCACTATTCACTTAATTAACAATATGTATACCCAAACTTATAAGTAAAGATAACTTAGTTCTCAAAGTAGAGCAAGTAAAATTCTCTAACATAGTTTGCCTTGCCATTCCCCTAAAATGATCTTATGTTCATACCATGCTAAGATCACAATTCAAAATACAAAAGAGTGCAAAATACATATTTTTCTTCAAGTGATGTGATCAGAGGTTGAAACAAATATGGCTACAATCCTTTCAAGTCTACAACTTCTAAACTACGCGTAAAAATCAACAAACGTGCTAAGCATATATAATGCACAATAAGTACTCAATTAAATTGCATTGCTTATGTTATTGTCAAGCCAAATTTATAATCATTCAGAATTACATTTGCATTCATAACTATGAGCAAACCAAAACTTTAACCATGATATTAATAAAACCTTTTTCCCTAAACAACACTATCGACTTTCCATTTCTTTAAAGTGCCTTTAATCATAATAAATATTAAATTTTTTTGTGACTTATACCTTAACTACTAGTTTATATTATTAGTTACTCCTTAATGCTTATCTCATTTTAAATACCACTATTAAGTTCACATTAATTTTTTAGTATTTACCATTACAAGATCTTTTTTTAGAAATACAAATATGTTTACTTAATATAAATTTTAGTCCTTAGTAACTTTTGGTGACTAATATGTTGGATGTACAAAATATAACCATCCGTCTCTCGAGTATATGCACTGAAGTGCCACAACCATCACTCCAATAAAAAATATTCACCGCGGTGCTCCATCCTACACTGCAATATAAGTGCACCAAAGTGCCATAAACATATAAAAACTAAAATTTATCATGTCCTATACAACGCCAAATCCAATACTTGCGTGCTACTTTATTCCCATTGGAATGCTAATTACATCTCAACAATGTACTAAATTACAAGGTGTAATCATAATTCACATAATATTTACAAGTTCATTCATTCCACTCAAAATTAATATTATCTGTAACGACCCAAAAATCAGCAGTGTTAGAAATTACGATTTCGAGACCTTATTTCCCTAAATTCAAGCACGTAAATATTAAATATTAATATTTAAGGTTTAAGGTTTAACATTAAATATTAATATTTATGTGTATAATATAATGTTAAATTAAAGTTTGCTCCGATCATTTCCGATGAATTAATAGGTAATTAGGGTCTAGGGATTAAATTGTCAAAGTCTAATCACTATAGATCTTTAATCAGAAAATGATTAAGGGGCTTAAATTACAATTAGCCAAAGCCCTAAAATAGTAATTAAACCCTTTAAAATTTAGAGATAGTGGATGGTAATAATAATTTCCCCTAAGTCTTGATTAAGGTTAAGTTAATTTAAGTTAATTAAATTAAGTTTATGTTAATTAAACCAGTTTGATTAAGCTTTAATTAAGCTATATATAGTTTAAGATAGTGGAAAAATGTCATATACATCTTTCACTCATCCTATTGTCGTCTAAAAGAAGAAGAAAAACCTAGGAAATTTCTTTGATGTTTTGCCATCAATTACTAAAGACGATGCAAGATTATTAAGAGGGAAAAAAAAGGCAAAAGCCGACGACGAGCGATGCAAGCTTCTAATATAGTTTATCTTCGAGAGCACAAGAAGTAGATCCAACATCCTAGAAGCAATCCTAGACTCAGTAAAGTTTGTAAATTTTATTTTGTTTTAAGTATGACATATACCTAGGATGAGTCAATTTTTGGTATAATATGATACTTATAAACCTTAGGAGTTGGAAGTAGTATTTTGAGAGTGAACATATGTTTGATTTGTGCAAATTAAGTTGTCATAATATTTGGTAAGGTATAAAGTGTGAAATGTTGCTAGTGTATATAGTAATGTATGTATATAAGCAAGTATACTTATGTCAAGTATATTATTGGTTAGCTAATGAAGTTGCTTAGGTGTTTGGATGAAAATGATGAAATGAATGGAATATATACATGTATGAAAGGTATTATGATTCAAAATAGAATTAATTGGGGTTGTATGTTTGGCTAAAAAATGTGCTTTGGAATGTATATTGGTTGTTTGGAAATTGCAGCTTGATGTTTCATTTAGAAATTTGTAGAAACATTATGTCACGTCGTGGCGTCAAATTTTTTTTTTTTTTGCAATGAGACCAAGTTTCCATACCATGACGCGACGACGAGTACTAAACGCTGCGAGAAGGTCTACTCAGTACGTTGCATCATAGAAAGGAATCCTTTGACGTCATGACGTCAACTCGATGTTTTAGAATCATTACTAGTCGATCCTAATTCAACATCGTATTAGCTTTAGAGCTTTTATAAGCTCGTATAAGATCCATAAATGGTTTCATATCGTTTTATATGCTTGTTTTACTTATAACTAAATGTTTGATGCTATGAATCAAATTGTGATTTGATCGTAGTTGCTCCAACAACGAATGTGATATCCTGTAGCTTGGACCCGACAGTCAAGTTAGGTATGGGGTGTTACATTATCCACATCAATTTATGCATCAAAGTGCCCTAACCTTTACTCCAATAAACAATTACACGGTAGTGCTCCAACCTACACTCCAATAAAAAAGAATACGCATTGTAGTGCTTTATCCTACACCCTAATATTAGCGCCCGAAGTGCCATAAACATATAAAAACTTGAATTTATCATGTTATGTACAACTTGTAACACCTTATACCCAACCTGATCACCGGATTCGGGTACCAAGCGTCCCAAATAACCTAAATTACTTGACAAAAATTATATCTGATTACTCACAGGCTTAATCAATATTGAATTATACACCCATTGCTACTAAACAACCCTTATTCAATTTCATAAATAATAAAAAAAATTAAAATTTAATTTTTAATCATATTTTATGCCATATAAGACTAGGTTCTTACAATCACTCCACCCTATTAGGCACGCCAAATTATTAAAATAATTATTGAGACTTAAGACTTTACTATTGATACACTAAGTTAATCCCCGAGGCATGGCCACTAGGGTTGCCCTTCTACATGCGTGATATGAATATCGTGCCCTTCACGTAATTTTGGTGGTGTCTGGCTTTGTCCCTTTACAGATTCCCAAGTACTCATTTACCTTGGACACGAAGCGTAGATTTATAACTTCTGGTGAACTTAATAAGATCCTGTACATTGATAAAAATAGAAAACTTTTAAAATTTAGGGAAAGTAAGATTTCATTCACAAAACTAAGACTTCTTGTGTGTTTTAAGAGGTTCGCAGTTAGGTTCGCATTGCCGATGCCCAGACTTTCTGTGTATAGGTCGTTGGCGAACACATCGACTGATTTAGTCTTAGGTGTACTCCCAAAATAATACCTTTTTTTGGGAATTGACTCTGTCCTGTTTCATCTTAGAATCCCATTTCAGCTTTCCTGGTTTGATTCATTGAAGATTATATGAGCTTATACGGATTAATGACCACTATTGCTACTAGAGGACTTATAATCGTTTTTGTCATATCGACGGATCCTTACCCTGATCCGTTCATTCCACACTGAATTAAACATATGTTTACCACATTACCTCGACAATTAGCTTCTTTTACTTAACCCTTGGCATAGACCCTTCCTCATGGAAGATCCAATCTGAAATTGTAACAACCCGTTTTTCAGTGGTGTCGAAAACAGTGGTCTCGGGGCCACAATTTTGATGAGAGAGTCCATAGATATTTTTAATTAATATTTATGAGTTAAGTATAGTATAATAGTGAACTGTGATTTAATAAATTTTATTAATTGGTTAGTTGCTCAATGTACAAGTGGTGTGTACTAGAAGTTAAGTGGTTTTGAAAAATAAGGTATCGAGACCTCATTTTCATAAATTGAGCTTAAAAATATTATTATTGAATATTTATGGATCCATTATAGAGGTGAATTGATGTTTGGTCCAAAAATTTAAGTGTTTGGATAGCTAAATAATGAAAAGGACTAAATCGTAAAAACTTTCAAAATTAATCGGTATTGATTTTTATTAGTTGATTGGCTTAAGTAATGATTATGCAAGGGTCTAAGTGGCAGATAAATCCTTTTCAAAGATGGTGGATGGTTAGTGGAACCTAATTTTTCATTTTGGTTATTATTATTATTTTAATTAAATAAATAATAATAAAATAAGATAAAAGAAAACAAAAACGAAAACATCATCATCCATTTTCGTTTTATTTTATTTCAACACCAAAAATCCATTAATGAAATCTTGAAGAATTCTACTGATTTTTCTTCCTTGCATGTAAGTACTTTTGAAACCCTTTTTTAGTAAATTTTTATGTTTTTGAGATTGTTGCAACTAGGTTCAGCTAACCCGTATCTTAGTTTTCAAAACTGCTAAAGATTTCTGAAGTTTCCATTGATGAAAATTGAATTTTTTTTATGTTTAATAGTTTGATTATAAGCTTTGAAATGTTTAAAGACTAAATTGTTACGTAAATTTTGTGTATAAGGACCAAATTGTAATATTGTAAAATTTGCAATGAAATTTCTAAAAGTTATATTTTTAGAGGGCTTAAAAGTGATGAAATTATATTGGGATGGAAAATCAAATCTTGATTTTGAAATATATAATAGTTTCGACCTTGGGGACTAAATTGAATAAATTAAAAAACTTTAAGAAATTTGTGCAAAATGGATAAAATATATTAAATTAATGAATTTAGATGGTTTAAAGTGATAAAAGCTGATAATATGAAATGAATTTTTATATAGATCAAGGATTGAATTGTACAGAGGAAAATTAGGGAAAAAGGAAAAATTACATAATAGCCCCTATGAACAAATATGCTTGCTGGTTTCATTAGGTAAGTTCACAGTGTACTGAAATGTGTTTATACATATTGTTCACTATTGAATTATGTTTATATATGTTGTTAATATTGTGAATTGACAGTGAAATGTGATAAATAAATGCTAAGGTGAGTAAGGACTAAACTGAGAATAGTTAAATACTAGTGAAATATGACTCATATGAAATTTTGAATAAATGTGAATTGTTTACAATATGTGTACGAATAACATGAAAGTGACCTGATTTGTAAGTGTTTCAAATTCTGTTTTAGTATTCATTTGAACATAGTAAACGATTAGGATATGATTGGCATGCCAATAGGGTTAGAATACATGCTTGTATGAGTTTGCACTCCAATGCCTCTATTTACACTTTGTGTCTCTGTTTGCACTTCGATGCCTTTGTTTATACTTTGGTGTCTCTGCTTGCACTTCAGTGCCTCTATTTACACTTCGGTGTTTCTGTTTGTACTCTAGTGCCTCTAATTGCACAATCGTGCCTTTATTTGCACTACGATGCCTCTATTTGCACTATGGTGCTCCCTGGTGTGATGTAGTTACCCAAGTATTCAAATTATTTTGCTATAGTTCATTGGGCTATTTGTTAAAAGAAAGTATATGTATTGACCTCTTGAATTTATTGGAAATGATGTGTTTATACGACTATTGAAACGTTAACTGATGAAATTGAATAAATGATGAATATGTGTTTAAAGGTTGTTTTGAAACGATATCATAATGACTGGAGAGTTTATAGCTATATGTATGAAACACTCATTTTGTATATGTGATATGTGGTTATATGTTTAAAAGAAATTATATATAATTGTGATGACATGATCAATTGGTTAATATGATTCACATGTTGGATCTTTCCTATTGAATGATACGGAAGTATGTCATACTGAATGATTGAGAGATTATTCGATTGATACGTTAAATACTTATCATGTTGTTGTAAATGTCTTGACAAGAAATTGTATTGAATTAGTTATATCTGTATACTTAATTGTAAACTGAGGTAAGAGTTTTTTTTTAGTACTTATGAACTTACTAAGCTATATAAGCTTACTCGATTTCATTTACTGTTTTCTATAATTGATGTTTTGCGGAACTAGGTAGTCAGATCAACTTCAAGGCTCACACTATCAAGATTCAATCATGGTAGATTTTGACTCATTTGTTTCGATTTTGTGGCATGTATATAGGCTATTTTGGGTTGATAGTTTAAAGTTCTAAATTGAAGTTGTAATATGTTGTGATAGTTGTCATATATAAGGTTATTTCCTATGTTATGCATTTGGTAAATAATGATAACTTGTTTGGAAATGGCATGCTTGATCTTAGTTTTTGATATGGTTGGGAAATGGTTAAACTTGGATGAGATGCTTGGTATATGTGTTAGTTGATACTTGTAGTATATGCAATTATGGTACCAAGTTGTTTCATGGATTTGGTAAGTTGTGAATATGTATCAAAGGAATAGTATGATTGAAATTTGTGTATGATTTACTTTGGTAAAATTTAAGGCATGATTTAGGTTGTAAGAAAAGTAAGGTTGGAAAACATTATGGTAAAATGCATATTGGTGTCATATATGCTTGTATAAATGGTTAAGTTGTATGTTTGAATTGGTTTTGATGGTGCCAAATGAAATATTGGTTAGGCACTTAGGAATGATATTTTAATTGATGTTTTGGTATGTTTTGGTATATTTTAATGTGGTTTAAGGAATGGTATAAAGTGCATATGTGGTATATGAAAGTTTGTGGTTTATAACTTGCCTTATAGGTGATAACTTTTGAAAAGAGGTATATTTTATGCCTTTAGACTTGGTTAATTGCCTATACTTAGGTAAATTTAGTTGCATTTTAGGAATTTCCTTTAGTGTTTTTAGGAAATTGCATTAAAAGGTTTGGACAGTGCTTAAATGTTATTACATGTTACTTCTAATTGTTTGCTAGAAGGATTTGTTTGTTAAGTTGTAGGTGCAGAATGAGGAAATAAGTGAAGGTTTTTCATGGAAAAAGGTTGGTTAGTTTGCCAACACGAATGCCATGGCAATGCCAGGAAGTGACCCATTCAACACTTAATCGTTATCAGCCTTGTTGTACGTGTACTAGAAAAATCAGCCTAAAAATGAGGAAAAAGATTATGGGATCATGGGATGATGGGCCTACTCTAAAGGAAGAGGTATAAAATCTAACAAGAGGAGATGGTTGGAGAGTCACAATTGGAAAGAGAAATCCTTTGATGAAAATAAAGGGTAGTGGTTGTGACAAAGGCATAGAAACAAAAGGGAAGACGAAGGCAGTTCCTCCTGGTCACCAAAAGACATTTTGTAGCAGGAGTTGTGGCTAGACAGGTAAAAGCTATCTTTCTGAGTTCTACATTTAATTCATTATTTTCTGTTCCGCAATCTAATTTAAGAAAACTATATTGAATGCTATTCTGAACCTGGATTTTATTCACCAACCCATGTGCTAAATCTCATGGGGTTGAGATTACTTGATGAAACTTTTATTTCCATTATTGGCCACAACTTAGATCAATGTTAATTTACTGTTTCATTCAATGGTATTTATGTAACACCCCTCGCCCGTATCCGACGCCGGGATAGGGTTCGAGGTGCTACCGAATTTAACTCAAGCACTTTCATACCAAACCAGCTATGAAATTTCGTTCGAATTTAAAACTTTTCATTTCACATGCATACAGTCCCTGAAACGGGCTTATAAGGCCCAAAACATACATTCAGGGTGATTCAAAACCAAACCGAGAACTTAAGAAAAACTTGGAAAATTCATGCTTTAAGGCTCCACACGCCCGTGTGGAATTAATTTCTAATTCACACCTACAGGGGTTTTCACACGGCCAGACACATGCCCGTGTCATTGGCCCGTGTCCCTCATACGGCCATGACATGCCCGTGTCTTAGCCCGCGTGCAAAAACCTGGGTATTCTGTTTCTGACGTCAGCATCCCCAAAATGTCACACGGCCATGGCACACGCCCATATGCCTACTCGTGTGGACAAATGCAAGGCTATTTTCCAAGCCATTTTGTCACCATTACAATTTACGCACACGCAATTATACAATAGCATACAACAAAGCATACATGGGCACTTAAACGTCCATAAACATGTTATGATCATGTCAATTTCTCACGAATAGATATCATAAATTTTACTCACATCTTTACCACATTCATGCCATAATCATTATAAACTCATCACATAAGACCATAGCACATGCATGCATATATATGAATAGGTTTACAACCTCAATAGCTAATGTAAGCCAATGCATTTGGCTAAAACAAATATCACACGCTCAAATATTTAAACTCCTATACATGCCATAGACTCAAAGTACTAGAAATCACTTACACCAATAGCGATAGCTTGACAGTGTGATAATATTTCCGACGAACTCCAACTCGAGCTAACCTGTCAACACTAGAGAACATGGGAAAGGAAGGGAGGGTAAGCTTTACGCTTAGTAAGTTCATATGAAAACAATAAGCAATTCATTAACATGTTTTTATCAATGTTCCCAACATTTTCTCAAGTTCATGATAAGCTGTCTTCTTGTACAATAGTCGATAAAATATTTATATCTGGAGCTACGAAACTCAAAATTTAGTTTTGTTAATTTTTCTTGAAACTAGACTCATGTACCTTTCTATCATACAATTTCCAGAATTTTTGGTGTACCCAAATAGTACAGTTTATTCCTCAAAGTTACCCCTGATTCACTACCTGACAGTCCGACCCTTCTGCACTAAAGTTAAATTTTCTCATAGCACAGGACTCGAATAATGTTCTCATATATTTAATTTGAAAGTAGACTCATCAAGGATTCTAAACATATAAATTATAACTCATAACTATTTTTGTACAATTTATAATGATTTTCTAAAATTAGAACAGGGGATTTTGTATTCATTTTGACTCTGTCTCACACAACTTCAAATATCTCATTATAGGAAATTATTTTGCTTACACGGTTTCTTTTATAAGAAACTAGACTCAATAAAATTTAATTCCATATTTTATTCAAGCTTTAACTTATTTTCCACTATTTTTAGTGTCTTTTCAAAGTTACACTACTGCAGTAGCCCAAAACTGTCCAGGCTAATTTACTCATTTACAATTAT
Organism: Gossypium longicalyx; assembly: GCA_025698465.1. NCBI lineage: Eukaryota > Viridiplantae > Streptophyta > Magnoliopsida > Malvales > Malvaceae > Gossypium > Gossypium longicalyx. Next base: position 55,384,953 of record CM046995.1, read on the forward strand.
TGATTACCAAATTAATACAACATCATTTCACCTATCATGGTAAGAACACATAGCTATGCATCATAAGCATGGACACATAATCTCAATATCATCAAGTATCAAAGACTTATTCCAAATCATGCCATTTTCATAGTATTCACCAAGTACTATATACATCATGAACATAGACCCATAACTACAAGGTCATTACAAAATCATTCTCATAAACATGACTTACTTATTTGCAACCTTACCAAAGGTGCATCATAAACCGAATCATTTCTCATGAGTTTTGCATACATACCTGTACTACTTCATAACATAATCATTCCTTATCACAGCTTTGTTATAATCTTTGAATTTCCCGTTAAACCACTTGGAATACTAAAGGATACTCGGGGAAATTTGTACACATAGTAAGATGCCAATGCCATATCCCAGATATGGTCTTACATGGGTTCACACATATCGATGCCAATGCCATGTCGCAGACATGGTCTTACATGGAGTCTCATATCGAAACTTTATCGAATGTTATCGAGACATTGTGAATCCATTTCATAAAGAAAAATACATGTACATATACATTTCATGCAATATATAAACATTAGATATATAATAATAACAACATGTTGCATTGTTTTCATACAACTTACCTCGACACCGAATTGGTAAAAGAGGCCAAAATATTAATTTCTCGTTTTTTTCCTTGTTCTAATCCTGAATCTCGTTTTTCATTATCTATAACATCATATTTAACTTATTAAAACAATATACTAATCAAATTGGTCCAATGACACATTTTGGCAAAATTTTTTATTTTGCCCCTATACTTTGCCAAAATTACCAAATTGCCCCTAGGCTCGTAAAATGATTTTTATCACATTTTCTTACTCATTAAGCCTATAAAAACCATTTTAATAACCATAGCAACTCACAAATTCAATTATTTCACACATTTACACTTATTTTACAACTTTACAAAATAACCCTTTTTAGGTGTTTTCAAGCAAATTTCCTTCATAAAAGTTGTTTATAACACATCTAAGATTCATATTATTCCAAAAAAACTCAGAAAACAATACATATGCTTTCATGGCAAAAACCTAGACTCTTAATCATTTTGCAAAATAATCCCCACATTTGAAAGCTCATGCTTTAGGGGTTCTAAAAATGCAAAAATTATCAAGAAAGACGTTAAAAATCACTTATTAGCAAGGGAATTTATTTGATGAAAATTAAAAGCTTCAAAAGCCCTTTCTTGGTTGAAAAATTTGGTGGTAAGAGGAAGAATGAAAAGAAAGAAAAGAAATAGCTAGGCTAGGCATTATTTAATTACATAAAATGACATCACCCACCTAACAAGTTGACCATTTGAAATTTCTCGTCCCATGGTCGGCCAATACACTTAAAATGGGTATAATTTCCTTTTAAAGGCCCCCAATTTTAGTGCTCTAGCCATTTAACACATTTAGGTATTAAAACACAACTTTTACCTTTTACGCGATTTAGTCCTTTTTCGAAATTGGACTGGAAATCACTAAAATTAATATACTAAAACTAACATGCACTTATAAAATCACATTACAACACATAAAATAACATCAAAATAAATTTCTCCGGCCTCAGAATAGTGGTTTCAAAACTACTGTTCTGACTAGGCTTAAAACCGAGCTGTTAAATTTATGAATAGCATGCACGTAATCTTTAGACATAGCTGGACATGTAGTATTGTAGATACTTAAAATCAACGTTGTAGATCCTTAAACCTTTTCTGTAGCATCTCTATTTTCACATCCTTAGTTGTTACTTATTTAGATATTATTCACGTAATCATTCTCGTAATTTCCATTGCATTCTTAGTTTTGTCTTGCCATAAACATTTTCATTTATTTGTTAGAATTAACATATTACATACATTAGTATTACTTAATTATCTCTGCATTCTTATTATTGTTTTTGCCATAGCATTAATCACACTCCTTTATAATAACTTGACAAATTTATTCCTAATCGATCCTCGTGGAGACGATTTCACTTATGACTTTATTACTTGATCCGATGTGTATAGTTGCACAATTCACATAACACATTCACACGCAACAAGTTTCTAGCACCGTTGCCGGGGATCGACAATTTGGTAAATTTTGGTTTGGTTATTTTACTTAATTCCATTAGTTTTAATTAATTTTGTTTTTTTTAATTTCTTCAGGTTTTCCCTTTATGCATGAGTAGAGGCATTCCTACTAACGAAAAGTATCCTTTTGACCTTGAGATTGAGATAACTTTGAGAAGAATGAGAACAAAAGTGCGTAACATGGACGGGGCATGAATGATCCTGGTCTAAATGATCTATTAAATCCAAATGGTCAGGATGTTGATATTCCTATTCATGGTATGATGGATGACCGAGATAGGCCAATTCGAGAGCATGTTGTGCCAATTTTGGATGATCTGAATACAGGGATAGTTAGACCACAAATTCAAGCTCAGCAATTTGAATTGAAACCAGTAATGTTTCAGATATTGCAAACTGTAGGGCAGTTCAGTGGATTGCCAACTGAAGATCCAAGACTACATTTAAGACTTTTTCTAGAAGTCTATGACTCGTTTCGTCAACAGGGTGTTCCTAAAGATGACCTGAGACTTAAATTGTTTCCATATTCCTTGAGAGACTGAGTAAGAGCATGGTTGAATGCTTTGCCATTGGGGACAGTGGCATCATGGAATGATCTTTGCTAGAGGTTTTTGTTACGATACAAGCAGCTAAACATGAATGCCAAGCTTAGAAATGACATCACATCTTTTTGGTAATCAGAGGATGAAATCTTGTACGAAGCTTGGAAAAATTTAAAGAACTACTTTGGAAATGCCCAATGCATGGAGATAGATGGAGATGTTTTATAATGGGTTGAATACACATACGAGAGTGGTAGTTGATTCTTCTGCCAATGGTACCTTGTTGGATAAATTTCACAATAAAGCATATGAGATTTTTGAAAGGATTGCCAACAATAATTATCAATATCCTACCACGTGAGTTGGGACTCAAAGGAAAGCTACTGATGCCATGGAGCTTGATGCAATCACTTCATTAACTGCCTAGGTATCATCTTTAACTAATATGATCAAAACAATGAAGAGACCAACTACAGTTCAGGAGATGAAAGTAGTCGAGTCAGCATGTGTTTATTATGGTGAAGACAATGTGCTTGACGAAAGTCTATTGAACCCAGCATCTATGTTACATGGGTAATTTCAATTGGAATAATAAACCCTATTCCAACATCTTCAATCTAGGGTGGAAGCAACATCCAAAATTTAGTTGGAATAATCAAGGCGCAAGGAATTTTAACAATTCTACAAGACAAAATGCCATCAGTGCATGTCCTAGTTATACTCAACCTATGCTGAGGCAAAGTGTGCAACAAGTTTAGACATCGACTTCATCATCATCATCATCATCTATTGAAACCTTGTTGAAAGAATATATGGGCAAGAATAATCCCGTAATTCAGAGTCAAGCTGTATCCCTTCGAGCTCTTGAGAATCAAGTGGGGCAGATAGCAAATGCTTTAAGTTCGAGACCACAAAAAGCTTTACCAAGTGATACTGAAAACTCGAGATCACAAGGGAAAGAGTATTGTAAGGCAATCACTCGAGATCAGAAATGTTTGAAAATCACATTGCGTATAGAAAGGCTAAGTAAAAGAATGTTGCAGAAGAATCAGGTCATCTTGCCAATGGAAATGCCATGGGAAAACAACGTCAACAACCTAAAGGATGACCACCTCCACCATTTCTTCAAAAATTCACAATTATAAACAAGAGGTTCAGTTTAAAGGATTTCTAGATGTCTTTAAGCAACTTCACATCAAAATACTACTGGTTGAAGCTTTGGAGCAGATGCCCAATTATGTGAAATTTATGAAAGACAAACTGTCAAAGAAGTGCAGATTGGGAGAATTTGAGACTGTGTCTCTCACTAAAAGGTGCACAATGATATTAGTGAATAAATTACCCCTAAAGTTGAAGGACCCAAGGAGTTTCAGTATCCCATGTTCAATAGGAAATCAATATGTTGGTAAGGCATTATGTGATTTAGGAGTAAGTATAAATCTAATGCCTATGCCTATGCCTATTTTCAGGAATCTGGGAATTGGAAAAGTAAGACCTACTATGGTTACATTGCAACTGGTTGATCGATCTTACGCACATCTAGGAGGTAAAATTGAGGACGTGCTGGTAAGAGTAGACAAGATTCTTTTTCCAGCAGATTTTCTTATTTTAGAATGTGAAGCTGACCATGGTGTGCCAATTATTCTTGGAAGTCCTTTTCTTGCTACAGGCAAGACTTTAATTGATGTGCAGAAAGGTGAACTGATCGTGAGGGTAAATGATTAGTAGATTACTTTCAATGTATCTGATTCCTTGAGATGCACTAATGAGAATAATGAATGCCATGCCATTGATTTGATAGAAACAACAATGGAGGAAGAGTTCAGACAATTTTGCCACAACAATTTTGATAGTGATGAAGGCTCACTTGAGCGAGTGACACATTAGTTTTTGAGGACGTTGGTGTACTCATAGAAGCCAAGCAACTTGTGGATAGACTAGAGAAGAAGTTTGAATCCTTGGATTTATCATATCGCTCTTTCAAGCCTCTTAAACTTTTAATAGAGGAACCTCCTACTGTAACAGCCCGTTTTTAGGTCAAATCGGAACAATGGTTTTGGGACCACAAATCTGAATTCAAAATATTTATTTTATTATTTTAATAAGGTTTAAAACATGATAGATTAATTATGTGAAAATTTCGTAAAGAAATTTTATCGTTTAAATGCTTAATTCGATAAAAAAGACTAAATCGCGTAACGTGTAAAAGTTGAGTTCTATTGTTTAAAGGTATTAAATACCTATGCTTTATTAATATGGGAGTCCTTGCATGTCAATTAGACCTTAAATGATATAGTGGAAGTTGTTGGCTTGGTATTTTTGAAATTATTAAAGTTCATTAAGGTTATTTTGGTAAAATGTCAATTATTATATTAATAAAAGAAAATCAAATTTTTGTCGTATCATTCATCTTCTTGCCAAAAATTTAGGGTGAATAAACACCATTTTTACTTCATACATTCGGCCAAGCTTAAATGAGCAATTAAGCTACGATTTTTGATCCGTTTTTAATGATTTCTATGTTTTTGAGCTCGTTGCAGCTTAATCTAGCCAGCTCGTACCTTCATTTTTGAAACTATTATAGATTTTAAGATATGAAATTGTTGAATACTTAGGTATTTTTAAGTTTCTTGTTAGATTATTGATGGTTGTTAATAGTTATACAAGTTTTATAAAGTGATTTTTGATAAAAATGAGAATTAAGGATTAAATTGTGAAATTGTAAAATTTTATGGTTAAAAGTGTGAAATAATGAAAGATATGGGCTGCTAGTAGTATATAGAAAATTCGAGTAGATATGGGTTGGTATTAAATTATGCAATTTTGCATTTTTATGTGTTAATGACTAAATTGCAAAATAGTTAAAATTTTAGGGGTAAATTTGTAATTTAGCCAAAATGAATGTTTTAGGCTAAATGGAATTGAATGAAAGTTTGAATGATTTAATTTGATATCATTGAGATCAAGATAAGCAAATACCAGAAATAGATTGGGGAAAACGAAAGGTAGACGAGTAGACGACGATTATACGAGCAAATACGAGGTAAGTTCCAATAATTAAAATTGAACTTTTCTAATCTTGTGATTATTGAAAAGAATGTGTATAATCGAGATATTTGAAGTATGAATGTATTATTGTTATATTGAATGTGTTACCAAGTTCGGTTGAACTTTTAGAATTCATTGGATACGAGTGATATGTTACTGAAATTACTGTAATGGTTGAGATCCTACATTTGTTGCGGACTCACCATAGCTCGTAAGAGCTTACTGTTTCAGCTCATTGGAGCTTAATGATTCAGCTCGAAAGAGCTTATTATTCAGCTCAACAGACCTTATCGTTTTCAGCTCAATAGAGCTTACTGTTATCAGCTCATGAAGAGCTTACTGACCATGTCTCGAAAGAGCATGTATGATGATGAATTGATGGATTACTAACATTGTTCACTTGACTATCCTTTGAGTTTCTAATAGGTTCAATGGGCCTAAATAATGTTGTATTGTATAGATACGGTTTATAAATGTAATTAATGTTATACATGATTTGTGAATTTAAAATGATGATGTAACATCCCAAATTAGGACCTAGTCAGAACAGTGATTTCGAGACCACAAATTCGAGAAAGAAATAATTATTTTATGATTCCTATGAGGTTTATGTTATGAATGCATGCTTGTGTGAAAGTTTCATGAAGAAATTCTATGCATAAAGTGTCTAATTGCATTTTAGGGACCAAGTTGAATAAAGTGCAAAACTTGCATTCTAGAAGCTTTAAGCATGAAATTGCATCAGATTATGAATTAGGAGGTCCTAATTAGCAATTTGACCAATTTCTATAATTTTGGACAAAAATGGACATGCATAGGAAAAAAATGAAAGAAAAACCCTAAGGGCATTTTGGTCATTTGGTAATAAAAGAATAAAAAGGGAAAAATAAGTCAAAATTGGTGTCCATCTTCTTCCTTCATTGCCAAAATTTTCAAGACACCATTGCTAAGGTTTGTTCAACATTTCCAAGCTTGATTGTAAGTACATTCTAGTCCCGTTTTTAATGTTCTTTGCATTTTTGAAGTCCTTGAAACATGATCTACCCGTTTTTAGCCATATTTCGAGTTAGGGTTCATGTATAAAATTTAACCCATGTGTAACATGCATGTATTTTGATGATTAATGGAGGAATATGAATGTTTGATGCATGATAAACATCTTTTACTAGGTGATTTTTAGTAAAAACACTTAAACAAAGGACTTGTTTGTAAAAGTATAAAAGAAAGTAGTAATAATGTGAAATAAGAGAAAATATGGGCTGATATAAGCTGAGTAAAGGTTCGGCTAGGCTTGGGTAACCAAGAAAATGCATGTATTTCATTTTACGAGTCTAGAGACCAAAGTGCAAATATGTGAAAGTTAGGGGTCAAAATGTAAAATTTGCAAAAGTATGATTTATGGACCCATTTGAATAATGTGAATAATAAAAAAGTTAAATTTGGCATTATAGATCAAGAAAAACATGAATCGGGACTTGATCGAGGAAAGAATAAAGTATACGACGATTAGGCTCGATTATCATCATTTTGTACCAAGGTAAATACATATGCAAATAATGTGGTGTTGTAGTATGTTTTAATGCTTTAATAAATCATGATAAATGTTTTATTGTAATTATGAGTTTTATGCTTATTGATTGTTATGAAAGCTTGAATGTTATTATGGTCGTTATCCTTGACGTTATGAGCAAGTATGACGGAGATGCTATATGCAAGTGAGGAAAATCCCATTTGAACCTTAGGAATAGTTTAGGATACAAGTGACATGTCATTAGGAACTAAGAAGTCCAAACTCGTTGAGTGGTCCGGGTTCGTGAGTTATGTGGCATCCGAGCTCGTTGAGAGGTCCGGGTTCATTATGGATGCGAGCATTCGAGCTCGTTGAATGGTCCGAGTTCATAATGGATGTGTTTCATGTAACATCTGAGCTCATTGAGAGGTCCTAGTTCATTATGGGTGTGTTACATGTTATGTGGTAGCTTCGGCTATGTTTGTATATGTGACATTTATGTGCAAGGTTTCCACGTATCTAATAGTATTCCGAGTGTTCAACGGGTAATGTAATGAATATGATGAAACTCCTAAGGAGGACATATGAAAGAGGTATGGTTATCGATACTTTACGATGAGTATAGGTATGTACGTTAAACTTATGAGTAATGCCTTAATAAAGATCGATTTACGATGAGCAAGTATATATATATATATATACATATGATGAGTAAGCAAAAAGGCTTGAATGATGAATAATGCAAAAAGGTTTGAATGATGAATAATCTCTATGTATATGTTACCATGTTTTTGCATGTTGATTGTTTACTACTATTGCATATTATTTGTATATGGGCTTACTAAGCTTTAATGCTTACTCCCCTCTGTTTTTCCATCCTTTGTAGTTCCGCCAAGCTAGCTCAGGGATCAGAAACTGTCGGAGTAGTCGATCACACTATCAAAAGACTATTGGGTATAGTGAAATTATTATTTTGAGTACGGCATGTATAGGAAACTTGGTCATTTTGTGGTATGTGTCATGCTATTTGGCCAAATTGTGAAGGCCTATGATAATGATAATTCATTTTGTAATGGCCATGTGATATGGCTCATATTTGATCATTAGAGTTGTAATCTAATTACCCATGCATGCATGTGCTAATATTTTGATGGCAGGATATGTTATTGCTTGGTGAGTGCATGATAATGATGTGATAAAATGTTAATCGATAAATGTATGGTAAGGTATGAATTGGGTGCTAAAGGATAAGGGACGACCTAATAGCTTAAAATGACTATATGCATGAATGCACATAATGCATTAAATTGGTGTGGAATGTCTCTAAGTGGTGTAACAAATGAACGTGCAATAGGATGACATTATGAAGTTGTGAGAATGTCATGGTGTGAAATGTTTGAGTGCCTAAATATGTCATGTTGCATGTTATAAAGTATGTTTGAATGTATGGATGAGTGTGGATGACTATTGGCTTGGAAAATAACCTTTAAATGGTCCACACGGGTAGACACACGGGCATGTGTCTAGACCGTGTGTGACACACGGTCTGCCCTATGGGCGTGTTAATAGCCGTGTGTCCCCTACACCTACAATTCCTAAGCCAGTATGCATGGTAGTAAACACACGGGCAGAGACACGGCCATGTGTCTCAACAGTATGAAGGACACGGCCTAGCACACGGACGTGTGCCTTGGCAGTGTGCCCTTAAATGAAAAATGACGTCATAAACAGAATGTCCAGGTTTTTAGACACAGGTGGTGACACCGGCGTGTTTAGGCCGTGTGAGGGACACGGTCCAGGGACACGGGTGTGTGTTCGGCCGTGTGAAAACCCCTGTAGGTTCGAAATGAAAAATAAATTCTTGTAATTCCACACGGGTAAGTGACACGGGGGTGCCCCAAGGCACACGGGCATGTGCATTGCCTCCACACGTGCGTGCGAGGTTTAATCCTAGAATTTTTTTTCAAATTCTCTTAAGTTCTCCGTTTAGTCCCGGATTGCTTTTAATGTATTTTTTTTGGACCTTGTGGATCCATAATAAGGACAATATGATCTTGTTTAATCGATTTTAATTCGGAATGAAATTTTATGACCCGTATTTTCCAAGAATGCCCTGTCTATGTACGGTAATACCTCGTATCTTGTCCCGATCTTGGGTACGGGTAAGGGGTGTTACAGATGAAGCCTTGTATTGATAGATGATTTCATGTATGTTATCAAGGACTAACATTGGATGAATATTTGTGTTTAGGTGTTGGTTAAATTGAATTGGTTGCATAATTGTATTGCTTTGATTATGTATAATATGGTAAGTTTAATTCTGAATTATACGGGCTTACTAAGCTATAAGCTTACTTTGTTTCATTTTCTATGTCTTATAGGGTTCGTTAGCTCACTCGTTTTGGACAAGTCGGAGTTGCACGTGACACTATCCAATTTCAAATTGGTATTTGGGACTTTTGAACTTTTGTAAATATGGCATGTATAGGCTAGTTTGATAGTAATAGTTATGTTTTGGTATCATGGTTGAAGAATGATTTTGTATATAAGTTAAGCCATGTGATTTGGCTTATTGTGATACCATATTTGGATTGCATATATGTGCTTAATGATGGTATGTTTTGGTATGATAATATTGGAATGAAATTATGCCAATGAAGTCTTGATATATAGATGTTAGAAGAATGAATTTTATATGTGATTAATTGTGTATTTGGATTTGTAAATGGTAAGTTTGGTTATGGCTTATAATGGGTATTGAAATGGTTATTTTGGTTGCCAATTGAGTTGAATAAATGTGGTCAAATATGATTATAAATGCTTATGTTTTAGGGTGGAAAATTTGGCTTTTCAAATGGCCTATTTTCGTCCATACGGGCGTGTGTCTCAGCCATGTACGATACACAATCATGTTACATGGCCGTGTGTCCCCTGGGGTACCCTACGAATTAAAGTCAGTATACCCTACAGTTTTGACACGGCCTAGCACACGGGCATGTGGTCTGAAGTGTGACCCAAGTCAATTTCGACCACGACCAAGGCACACGGGCGTGTCTCTGGCCGTGTGGTGCAAGTCAGTATGTATGCCCTATTTCCACACGGTCTAAGACACAGGCGTGTCTATTAGCCGTGTGAAGCACACGGCCTGTTCACACGGGCGTGTGATACTTGAAATGTTGAAAATTTTCTTAGTTCTCGAAATTTTTATATGTTACCAAATTAGTCCCGAATGTATGATTAATGCTTTGTATGCTTAAATTGAGTACATATGGAATGTAGATGAATGATATTGATTGAAATGAGAGGATTATTTGATAAATGATTGTTTTGAATCGAATAGAAGTTCAGTAATGCCTCTTAACCTATTCCGGCGACAGTTACGGGTTAGGGGTGTTACACCCACACTGGAGTTGAAGCCTTTGCCACAACATGTAAAATACGCTTATTTGGGAGAAAACAACACTTTTCCAGTAGTTATTTCTACCAAGTTGACACCCAATCAAGAGGTGAGGTTGTTGGAAGTACTCTAACGATCTAAGAAGGCATTGGTATGGACAATTTGTAACATCCCGATTTTGGGCTTAGTCAGAACAGTGATTTTGGGACCACAAATTTGACGAAGAAAATTTTATTTTTATTATATTTTTATGGTCTACAATTTCACGGAATAATTTTGTGAAAATCTCGTTCGAAAATTTTGACGTTTGGGCACTCAATTTGGTCAAAAGGACTCATTTGTAAAAAGTGCAAAAGTTGAGTTCTACATGTTCGAAGTGTCTAATTGTTATGAGTTTTTAAATTAAAGGTCCTTAAATGGTAATTAGACCATTTTAAAGTTTGTGAACAAAAATGGACATGGTATGATAGGTTTTTAAAAGTTTTTCATTAAGCGCATTTTAGTAAATTGGTAATTAAATGAATTAAAAAGCCAAAAAATAAGCCAAATTTGCTCATCTTCTTCCTCATGGCTGAATGTCTCATGAAAAACACCATGGCTAGGGTTTTCAAGCTTTCCAAGCTCATTTGTAAGTGATCCCGAACCCCGTTTTTAATGTTCTTTACATTTTTGAAGACCCGGCAACATGATCTACTCATTTCTACCATTATTTTGAGCTAGGATTTATGTTTAAAAATTTACCCATGAGTAATATGCATACATTTTGATGTCTAATAGTAGAAACTGAGTGTTGGGTGTTAGATAAACAACTTTTGCTAAGCGATTTTACGTGAAAACGAGTAAAACGTCATAATCGGTAAAAATACCTAATGTTCATAAGTATATGCTAGAGTGAGAATTTGATGTTGCCATAGAAGGGAAAAATGATCAGCATGTCATAAAACATAAAAAAAATAGGATGAAGTTTAATTTTCGTGCCTTGAGGCAAAAGTGCAAATATGCAAAAGTTTAAGGGTCAAAATATAAATTTGTAAAAATATGATTTATGGACCCATTTGAATAATGTGAGTAATAAATGAGCTATATTTGTAATGTTAGATCAAGGAAATCTAGATTCGGGCTAAAATCGAGAAAATACCAAGTAGTGGACTTAAATGGTAAAAATAGCCATTTTCGTATACGAGGTAAGTTTATATGATTTTTAATAATGCAATGTGTATTTCAATGTTATTGCTTTAATAGTACATGATATGTAAGTACATGTACAAATAAATACCTTAATTGATGATTTAAATGTTTAAATAACATTTATATGATTAACATGTTATTTGGTTACTTTGTTGCTATAATATGTTTTGATGTTTTATGCTTATGTTATAAGTGTTTCCATGTTAGTATTTGTATATGATAATGTCATATGATATGAGGTCAACATTCCGAGAATGTTCGACAAAGAGATGAAAGTCCGAAAATCCCGTTTGAAGTTAGGAATAGGTGAGGATACAAGTGACATGTCACTAGGATAGTATGTATGTATGAGTTCATGATGACATGATACATGCTAGGTCCGGGAGCTTGTGTAGCCCCGTTGGGAGGCATGTAATTATGTGGTACACGCTAGGTCCGGGAGCCTATGTAGCCCTGTTGAGAGGCGTGGTTATGTGATGCATGCTAGGTCCGGGTGCTCTTATGTAGCCCTATTGAGAGGCGTGCTATGTTATGGTTATGGCACTTCAGTGTGTTTGTATCCGAGTATCCTGTTCATTATTCCAAATGTTCAACAGGTAATGTATATGAAATTCGAACGTAAGCTAAGTAAGGTATGTATATGTGCAAGAAAGCAAAGGTATGTATTTGCCATTATGTGCTTGTATGACTATGATGATTTATGGCGATATATGTTCTTGTGTATTATGTATGAATGGATATGAACGGTAATGTTATATGATTTGGTGAAAGTATGATGGTTTGTGGAAAGATGCATGCATGGTATTAAATCATGCCTATGAGTATAAAGTAACAATGAATTTTAAGATAACTATTGTGATTTTGCACCGAAACAGTGTTGAACATCAGCAGTAGCCCAACTTTGAAAAATCACCATAAATAGTGGAAGTCGAATTAGAGGCTGAATAATATATGAAATTAAAGCTTAATGGGTTTAGTTTCACATAAAATAAACGGTGTAAGCAAAAGAATTTTTTATTAAGAGATATTTGAGTTCTTGTGAGACAGAGTCGGAGTGATTCCAGACTCCCTTTTTTTAGCTTTGGAAAATCACTAGAAATTGTACAAAAATAATTGTGAGTTATAAATTATATGATTAAAATCCTTATTGAGTCTATTTTCTATAAAGGTAGATGAGAGAATTATCCGAGTATTGTATTATGAGATAAATAATTTTTAGCTAAGAGAGATCAGAACTGTTCGACAGCGAAATAGGGGAAAATTTAATGAATAAAATGTACTAATTGGCTAAACCAAAAATTCTGAAAATTTTATAACAAGATGATATGTAACATCCCAAAATAGGGCCTAAATGGAATAGTGGTTACGAAACCACAAATCTGAGGTAAAAAAAATTATTTTATTATCATTTTAAGGTCTATGGCATGATTGCATGATTGTGTGAAAATTTCGTTTAGAAATTTTATCGATAGAGGGTTCAATTTGGTATTTATGACTAAATTGCAAAAGTTGTAAAATGTGTGTTCTAGTTCACAAAGGTACTAAGTACTTGTGAGTAATGGGTTTTTAAAATGGAGGTCCTTGGATAGTAATTAGACCATTATACTAGTTTGGAAAAAAATACCTAAAGGAAGATAAAACACCATAGTTTTTAATTAAGGGTATTTTGGTCATTTAGTTATTAAAATGAATTAAAAACAAAATTAAAAGCCAATGTTTGTCCATCTTCAACCCCTTGGCCGAATTTTAGATGAGGAAGACATAGCTAGGGTTTTTCAAGCTTCCAAACTCGATTGTAAGTTCGTTTTAGCCCCGTTTTTAATGTTCTTTACGTTTTTGGAGTCCCAGTAACTTGATTAAGCTTATTCTAGCAATAATTTAACCTAGGGTTTATATTTGGAAAAATATCCATAGATGAAATGTGTTTATTTTGATGTTTTATGGTAGAATATGGAGCTTGAAATTGTGTTAAACAACTTTTGCTAAGCGATTTTACGTGAAAACAAGTAAAACGACAAAATCGGTAAAAATACCTAATGCTCATAAGTACATGTTAGAGTGAGAATTTGATGTTGCCATAGAAGGAAAAAATGATCAGCATGTCTCAAATTAGAAGAAAATAGGATGAAGTTTAATTTCCGAGCCTTGGGGAAAAAGTGTAAATATGTAAAAGTTTAGGGGCAAAAGTTTGAGTCAAGGACTGTTTTAATAAATGTGAGTATTAAATAAGCTAAATTTTTTATTATAGATCAAGAAGAACAAAATCCAGAGTTAGACCGGGGAAAGAAAAAGATAGTGGACTAAATCGATATAGTTGATCGTATTTTGTTTCGAGGTAAGTTTGCGGTAAATAAATGCAATATTCTATTGTTTTATGTTAATGTTGTTAATTTCCAGCATGTGTATATTTATTTTATGAAATTATTCAAAGAAGACTTAAGCATGAATTGACGGAGAAGTTGTGGTATCCCGAATTAGGGCCTAATCGGAATAGTGGTTTCAGGACCACAAATAAGAGAGAGAAATAATTATTTTATGATTATTTTGAGGTCTATGATATGATTGCATGATTGTGTGAAAATTTCGTGAAGAAATTCTTTGCATAAAGTGATTAATTTGAAATTAGAGACTAAATTGAATAAGTTGCAAAACTTGCATTCTAGAAGTTTTTAGTATGAAATTGCTTTGGAATATTAATTAGGAGGTCTTAAATAGAAATTTGACCAATTTCTAAGTTTAGGACAAAAATTGTACATGGATGGAAATTTTGAAAGTTTAGTAATGAAGGGTATTTTAGTCATTTGGTAATTAAAAGATTAAAAAAAGGAAAAAAGATGGCAAAATATGTCCATCTTCTTCATTAGGATAAAATTTCAAGGGTTCTCCATAGCTAGGGTCTGTTTCAAGCTTCCAAGCTCCATAGTAAGTGATTCCAAGCCCCGTTTTTAATGTTCTTTACGTTTTTGGAGTCCTGGTAACTTGATTTAGCTTATTCTAGCAATAATTTAACCTAGGGTTTATATTTGAAAAAATACCCATAGGTGAAATGTGTTTATTTTGATGTTTTATGGTAGAATATGAAGCTTGAAATTGTGCTAAATAACTTTTGCTAAGCGATTTTACGTGAAAACGAGTAAAACAACAAAATCGGTAAAAATACCTAATGTTCATAAATACATGATAGAGTGTGAATTTGATGTCGCTATAGAAGGGAAAAATGATCAGCATGTCATAACATAATAAAATAGGATGAAGTTTAATTTTTGAGCTTTGGGGCAAAAGTGTAAATATGCAAAAGTTTAGGGGCAAAAATGTAATTTGCCAAAGTTTGAGTCAATGAATGTTTTAATAAATGTGAGAATTAAATAAGCTAAATTTGTTATTATAGATCAAGAGAAACGAGATTCAAGTCGTGATCGAGGGAAAAATAAAGTTTCCGAGGAATAGGCTTGATTTCTAACATATTGTACCGAGGTAAGTTCATATGTAAATATTGTAATATAACCGTTATTTTAAATTATTTAATTCTATTTATACGATATTATGATTGTTATTATGCAATTCTATGCTTTGTGGTAATTGTTGGACAACATACAAAAATTTTATGAATTATGTGAAAAATGTGAAAGACTAGCGAAGTATCGTCATTGGTATTCCAAGGAGAATGGTAAAGGAGTACGAACGAGGAAAGTCCCGTTGAACCTTAGGAATAGATTAGGATACTTGGGCATCCGAGCTCGTTGAGTCGAGCCTGAGTTCACTTATGGATGCAAATGTCCGAACTCGTTGAGTTGAGTCTGAGTTTGTGAGATGTAACTAGGCATTCGAGCTCGTTGAGTTGAGTCCGAGTTCACTTATGGATGTGAATGCCCAAGCTCGTTGAGTTGAGTCTGAGTTTGCTTATGGGCGGGTTACATGGTAGCTTGGCTACATATGTGGCACTTATGTGCAAACTTTCCATGTATCCGAATTATACTCCGATGTGTTCAATGGGTAAAATTCTAGTAATATGGAAGAATACTCAAGATGCAAGTGACGTATTGGTAAGTGTTGTGGAATGGGCACTTTGGACAGGTATGTACTTAACCCTCAAGTTGAGACTTGATACGACAACAATAATATGGTAAGATGGTGAATGATGAATAGAAATGTGATATATGTTTTGGTGATATTATGCTAATGTTGGTTGGTATAGTTGCTTTGTTAAGCTATTTGTTATTTGCATATGGACTTACTAAGCATCTATGCTTACTCCCTCCTTTTCATTCTTTATAGTTTTGACAAGTCAATTTTGAGATCGGGATGCTCGGAGGCACGCTCACACTATTACTGAACAATTGCGGTATAATGACTTGTAATTTTTAGAAATATGGCATGTATAGCATTCCAATCATTTTGTGTGTATAATCTTACGATATGGCCCACGGATGGAATGGAAATGTTTGAGAATGATTTGCTATTGGAATGGCTAATCAAGTTTATATATGATAACATGTATGATTTATGTCTTAACTAAACCATGAAAATCCTTGGAAAGGTAAAATTGGCCATAAAACAGAATTAGTCAGCAGCAGTGATGTGAATTTGAAAAATCACTAAAAATAGTAGAAATGAAAATAAATGATGAATAAATTGTGTAATTGAACTTAATGAGTCTATTTTCATATGGAAGAAACAAAACTGGTAAATGAGTTATATTTTATGAGAGATTTAAGTTTTGGTGGAATAGGGTCAGAGCAATATTTGAATCCCCTGTTCTGACTTTAGAAATTCACCATAAATTTTAAAAAAACAATTAGTAGTTTTACATTACATGTATGAAATCCTTATTGAGTCTATTTTTATTAGAAACAAACGGCATAGTCATTGAAACTCTGTACAAGGAGATATCTGATTCGTAATACACAGGGGTCAGAGTAGCTGAACCCTAAAATAGGGGAGACTTTAACTAATAAACTGTACTAATTGGCCCTGCAAAAAATTCTAGAAAAAAATTAGTAAGTAGATATATGAGTCTAGTTTCAGGGAAAATTTATAAAATTTGATTTCGAGTTTTGTAACTCGAGATATGATTTTTTTTAGTGGCTGTAACGCAGATGGACAGTTTACTATGAGAATTGTTTAAACTTGTTTAAATGCTAAAATAAGTTTAGTAATGTCTCATACTCGACTCCGGTGATGGTTTCGGGTAAGGGGGCGTTACATTTGGTGGTATCAGAGTAGGTTTAGTCGGTTCTCGGACTAACGTGGTGTAAGTACGGATTTTGCTATACATGCCATATATATATTTTGTGATAGTGTGATGACTCCTGACCTTTTTAAATGTTTTTTTTAGTAAATGGATCCCGATCCAACTGTGGTTGATGATGTAGAGAGCAATGCGCCAGCTCCTAATGAAGGGGTGGTGCCGACTGAAAGTCGACCTCCTACTATTTGTCAATGAGGTGGAGAAGGGGCTCGGGAAACCTTTCTCCAGATGATGAATACATGGTACACCGAGTTCGTTCGTACGAACCCGAATGCTCAACCTCCCCCACCTCTCCTAATTCCTCAACCTGTACCCCCGATGCCTCAATGTATGGATCTGATGAAATTTTATACAACCCCAGTTGACAGAATTCGCAAGCAAAGGGCCGAAGAATTCAGGGCAAATGTTGATGATGATGCTGAGAAAACAGAATTTTGGCTCGAGAATTCTATTTGGGTATTTGATGAGTTGTCTTGTACACCTGAAGAGTGCTTGAAATGTGCCATGTCCTTGTTGAGAGATTCGACTTATTATTGGTGGAAGACATTGATTTGAAGTGTCTTAAAGAGAAAGTGACTTGGGAAATTCTAGACTTATTGGACCCGACTGCCAAAGATGTGGTAGAAGTCATTTTGGTCGATGTAGAATTAATGATAGATCCTGCTACCGGTGTGGTTCTCCAGATCATTTCATTAAAGATTGTTTGGAGATGAATGAGAAAGAAAAATTTCAGAGTGCAAAACTTAATAGTGCAGTTTCGAGAAGAAGATCTTCGAGAAGAGTTGGGAATGAGGCAAGTAGCAAGAATGTAGTCAGAGATTCAGCGATTAAATCTGAAGCTAGAGCTCCGGCTAGAGCTTATGCTATAAGGACGCGTGAAGATGCTTCATCTCCTGACGTGATTACCGGTACTTTCTCTCTTTATGATATTAATGTTATTGCTTTGATCGACCCTGGTTCTACTCATTCGTATGTGTGCATGAAATTGGTGTCTAATATGAACATACATGTTGAGTCTACGGAATTTATGGTTAAAGTGTCGAACTCGTTAGGCAAATGTGTCATAGTTGATAAAGTATGCAAGAAATGTCCTTTGATGATTAGGGGTCATTATTTTCCGGCCAACTTCTTGTTGTTGCCGTTTGATGAATTCGATGTCATTTTGGGTATGGATTGGTTAACATTGCATGATGCTATAGTGAATTGTAGACAGAAAGTTATTGAATTGAAATGTGAAAATGGTGAAATTTTACGAGTTGAACTGGAAGAATCAGAGGCATTGCCTAGTGTGATTACTTCGATGTCAGCTCAGAGATATTTGAAAAAGGGTATGAAGCTTATTTGGCGTATGTATTGAATACAAAAGAATCTGAGAAAAAATGGAATCAGTACCGATTGTGTGTGAATTCGCGGATGTATTTCCAGAAGAGTTGTCGGGTTTGCCTCTTGTCAGAGAAGTAGAATTTGGTATTGAGTTGATACCGGGAACAACTCTGATTTCAATTGCTCCATATAGGATGGCACCAACAGAGTTGGAAGAATTGAAGTCATTGTTGCAAGAGTTGATTGACAAAGGTTTTGTGAGACTGAGTTTTTCGCCTTGGGGTGCTCCCGTATTATTTATGAAAAAGAAAGATGGTTCTATAAGATTATGTGTAGACTATCGGCAGTTGAATAAGGTGACAGTCAAGAACAAGTATCCGTTGCCGAGAATTGATGATTTATTCGACCAATTGAAAGGAGCGACATGGTTCTCAAAGATTGACTTGAGGTCTGGGTACTACCAGTTGCGAGTAAAAGAGTCAGATGTGTCTAAAACTGCTTTTAGAACAAGGTACGACCATTATGAATTTTTAGTTATGCCATTTGGTTTGACAAATGCTCCTGCTGTGTTTATGGATTTAATGAATCGCATATTTCGGCCATACTTGGACAAGTTTGTTGTGGTATTTTTTAATGATATCTTGATCTATTCGAAGGATGAGATAGAGCATGCTAAGCATTTCAGAATAGTTTTGCAAACTTTGAGAGATAAACAATTGTATGCCAAGTTTAGTAAAAGTGAGTTTTGGCTTCGAGAAGTCAGATTCTTGGGTCATATTGTTTCGGGTGATGGTATACGGGTTGATCCCAGTAAAATTTCAGCTATTGTTGATTGAAAACCACCGAAGAATGTGACTGAGGTTAGAAGTTTCTTGGGTCTAACTGGTTATTATCGACTATTTGTGAGTGGATTTTCTATGATTGCTACTCCTATGACTAGACTGCTCCAAAAGGATGTTAAATTCAAGTGGACAGAAGAATGTCAACAGAGTTTTGAGAAATTGAAAAAGTTACTGACTGAAGCACCAGTGTTATTACAACTCGAGTCAGGTAAAGAATTTGTGGTGTATAGTGATGCCTCTTTAAACGGCTTGGGATGTGTACTTATGCAAGAGGAAAAGGTTGTGGCTTATGCTTCGAGGCAGTTAAAACCTCATGAAAGGAATTATCCGACTCATGATTTAGAACTGGCTGCTGTAGTGTTTGCTTTGAAGATTTGGCGACATTATTTGTATGGTGAAAAGTGTCGAATATATACCGACCAAAAAAGTCTCAAGTACTTGATGTCACAAAAAGATTTGAATTTGAGACAGCGGAGATGGTTAGAATTATTGAAAGATTACGAGCTTGTGATTGATTATCATCTGGGGAAAGCGAATGTGGTTGCTGATGCCTTAAGTAGAAAGTCATTATTTACTTTGAGAGATATGAATACTCAGTTGACAGTATCTAATGATGGTTCGATTCTAGTAGAGTTGAGAGCAAGACCGATGTTTTTACAAGAGATTTGTGAAGCTCAGAAAAATAATCAAGATTTGCAAGCCAAGAGAAAGCAATGTGAGACTGATACGGGATCAGATTTTAGAATCGGTTCTGATGGTTGCTTGATATTTAAAGATCGGATTCGTGTACCAAAGAATGATAAGTTGATTCAGAAAATCTTACACGAAGCACACAGTAGTTGTTTGTCAATGCATTCAGGCAATACAAAAATGTACAATGATTTGAAGAAAATGTATTGGTGGAACAAAATGAAAAGAGATATTTCTGAGTTTGTATCGAAATGTATGATTTTTCAGCAAGTAAAAGCTGAACATCAAGTGCCTTCGGGTCTACTTCAGCCTATCATGATTTTCGAATGGAAATGGGATCGAATTACTATGGATTTTGTATCAGGATTGCCATTAACTCCAAAGAAGAAAGATGCCATCTGGGTAATAGTCGACAGATTGACTAAATCGGCTCATTTTATTCCAGTACGTACTGATTATTCTCTTGATAAATTGGCTAAATTGTATGTCAGTGAGATTGTTAGACTTCACGGAGTACCATTGTCGATTATTTCGGATAGAGATCCGAGGTTTACTTCGCGATTTTGGCAAAAATTGCAAGAAGCATTAGGTATGAAGTTAAATTTCAGCAGTTCTTTCCATCCACATACTGATGGACAATCAGAGAGAGTAATTCAGATTCTTGAAGACATGCTCAAATGTTGTATATTAGAATTTCAAGGTAGTTGGGAAAGGTACTTACCGCTGGTAGAATTTGCTTACAATAACAGTTATCAAAGAAGTTGTTACGTCGGTATCGTTCGGATCCTTCACATGTAATTTCACTAACGAAAATTGAGCTACAACCAGATATGACTTACAATGAAGAACCGATTAATATTTTAGCTCAGGAGGTCAAGCAACTAAGAAACAAAAGTATCGCTCTCGTGAAAGTATTGTGGCAAAAACATGGGGTAGAAGAGGCTACATGGGAGCCCGAGGAAACTATGAGGAATCAATACCCACACCTGTTTACTGGTAAGATTTTCGGGGACGAAAATCTAAATAGGGGAGGAGAGTTGTGATATCCCGAATTAGGGCCTAATTAGAATAGTGGTTTCGATACCACAAGTCTGAGAGAGAAATAATTATTTTATGATTATTTTGAGGTCTATGATATGATTGCATGATTGTGTGAAAATTTCGTGAAGAAATTCTATGCATAAAGTTATTAATTTGAAATTAGAGACTAAATTGAATAAGTTGCAAAACTTGCATTCTAGAAGTTTTTAGTACGAAATTGCTTTGGAATATTAATTAGGAGGTCTTGAATAGAAATTTGACCAATTTCTAAGTTTAGGACAAAAATTGGACCTGGATGAAAATTTTGAAAGTTTAGTAATGAAGGGTATTTTAGTCATTTGGTAATTAAAAGATTAAAAAAAGGAAAAAAGATGGCAAAATATGTCCATCTTCTTCATTAGGATGAAATTTCAAGGGTTCTCCATAGCTAGGGTTTGTTTCAAGCTTCCAAGCTCCATAGTAAGTGATTCCAAGTCTCGTTTTTAATGCTCTTTACGTTTTTGGAGTTCTGGTAACTTGATTTAGCTTATTCTAGCAATAATTTAACCTAGGGTTTATATTTGGAAAAAATACCCATAGGTGAAATGTGTTTATTTTGATATTTTATGGTAGAATATGAAGCTTGAAATTATGTTAAACAACTTTTGCTAAGCGATTTTACGTGAAAACGAGTAAAACGACAAAATCGGTAAAAATACCTAATGTTCATAAATACATGATAGAGTGTGAATTTGATGTTGCTATAGAAGGGAAAAATGATCAGCATGTCATAAAACATAATAAAAAATGATGAAGTTTAATTTTTTAGCTTTGGGGCAAAAGTGTAAATATGCAAAAGTTTAGGGGTAAAAATGTAATTTTGCCAAAGTTTGAGTCAATGAATGTTTTAATAAATATGAGTATTAAATAAGCTAAATTTGTTATTATAGATCAAGAGAAATGAGATTCAAGTCGTGATCGAGGGAAAAATAAAGTTTCCGAGGAATAGGCTTGATTTCTAACATATTGTACCGAGGTAAGTTCATATGTAAATATTATAATATAACCGTTATTTTAAATTATTTAATTCTATTTATATGATATTATGATTGTTATTATGCGATTCTATGCTTTGTGGTAATTGTTGGACAACATACAAAAATTTTATGAATTATGTGAAAAATGTGAAAGACTACTGAAGTATTGTCATTGGTATTCTAAGGAGAATGGTAAAGGAGTACGAACGAGGAAAGTCCCGTTGAACCTTAGGAATAGATTAGGATACTTGGGCATCCGAGCTCGTTGAGTCGAGCCTGAGTTCACTTATGGATGCAAATGTCTGAACTCGTTGAGTTGAGTCCGAGTTCGTGAGATGTAACTAGGCATCCGAGCTCGTTGAGTTGAGTCCGAGTTTACTTATGGATGCGAACGCCCGAGCTCTTTGAGTTGAGTCCGAGTTCGCTTATGGGCGGGTTACATGGTAGCTTGGCTACATATGTGGCACTTATGTGCAAACTTTCCATGTATCCGAATTATACTCTAATGTGTTCAACGGGTAAAATTCTAGTAATATGGAAGAATACTCAAGATGCAAGTGACGTATTGGTAAGTGTTGTGAAATGGACACTTTGGACAGGTATGTACTTAACCCTCAAGTTGAGACTTGATACGACAACAATAATATGGTAAGATGATGAATGATGAATAGAAATGTGATATATGTTTTGGTGATATTATGCTAATGTTGGTTGGTATAGTTGCTTTGTTAAGTTATTTGTTATTTGCATATGGACTTACTAAGCATCTATGCTTACTCCCTCCTTTTCATTCTTTGTAGTTTTGACAAGTCAATTTGGAGATCGGGATGGTCGGAGGCACACTCACACTATCACTGAACAATTGCGGTATAATGACTTGTAATTTTTGGAAATATGGCATGTATAGCATTCCAATCATTTTGTGTGTATAATCTTACGATATGGCCCAAGGATGGAATGAAAATGTTTGAGAATGATTAGCTATTGGAATGACTAATCAAGTTTATATATGATAACATTTATGCTTTATGTCTTAACTAAACCATGAAAATCCTTGGAAAGGTAAAATTGGCCATAAAACAGAATCAGTCAGCAGCAGTGATGTGAATTTGAAAAATCACTAAAAATAGTAGAAATGAAAATAAATGATGAATATATTGTGTAATTGATGAGTCTATTTTGATATGGAAGAAACAAAACAGGTAAATGAGTTATATTATATGAGAGATTTAAGTTTTGGTGGAATAGGGTCAGAGCAATCTCTGAATCCCCTGTTCTGACTTTATAAATTCACCATAAATTGTAAACAAACGGCATAGTCATTGAAACTCTGTATAAGGAGATATCTGATTCGTAATACACAGGGGTCAGAGTAGCTGAACCCTGAAATAGGGGAGAATTTAACTAATAAACTGTACCAACTGACCCAGCAAAAAATTCTAGAAAAAAATTAGTAAATAGATATATGAGTCTAGTTTCAGGGAAAATTTACAAAATTTGATTTTGAGTTTTGTAACTCGAGATATGATTTTTTTAGCGGCTGTAACACAGATGGACTGTTTAATATAAGAATTGTTTGAGCTTGTTTAAATGCTAAAATAAGTTTAGTAATGTCTCATACTCGACTCCGGCGATGGTCTCAGGTAAGGGGGTGTTACAGAAGTAATTTCAGAAAGTCCCGGTTGAACCTTAGGAATGTGTAGGATACAAATGTCATGACATTAGGGTTTAAGGATACCATGTAAGACCATGCCAAGGCATGGCAATTGGTAAGGTTTCTAAGGCAAGGAAATCATGTAAGACCATGTCAAGACATGGCATTGATAAGTTACTATAAGGCAAAGGTCCCATGTAAGACCATGCCAAGGCATGGCATTGGTGAGTTCATAAGGCAAGGATACCATGTAAGACCATGTCAAGACATGGCAATGGTAAGTTTCAAAAGGATACCACGTAAGACCATGACAAGTCATGGCAATGGTAAGGTACCCGTGTATCCTTAGTATTCCAAGTTGTTCAATGGGAAAATTTAAAGAGAATCTCAAGGTAAGGTAAGGTAAGACGAGTTATGCTAAAAAGGTAAGACAAGTTCATGCTAGAAGAGCAAAGGTAAGTAAAATGTATTAATAAATTTGATTAAGTAAGTAAGTATTTAAGTAAGTGAGTAAGTGAAGAAGTTTAAAATATGTCTATGAAAATCAACGAAGTTGCATTAAGTAGTATCATTCCAAGTAGTAAAATAATTCTTATGAATGTTGTTATTTATTTGCATACAAACTTACTAAGCTTAATGCTTACCCCCTTTATTTTCCTTCTTTTTATAGTTTTGTCAAGCTAACTCGGGGATCATAAAGTACGTCGGAGGTCTGGCACACTATCACAAGGATTATTTTGGTATAGCTAGACGTTTCATTTTGAGTATGGCATGTGTAGCATCGTAGCCATTTTGTGTGTATGATCTTATGATATGGCTAATGAATGGTATGTAAATGCTTGATAATGATTAGCTATTGGAATGGCTAATCAAGGACATGTTTGGTGTTATGTATGCCTAAATGCTAGTTATTCCATAGAAATAATGAAAAAGGTGAAATTAGCTTTAAAATAGTATCGGACAGCAATAATGACATGAATTTGGAAAATAACTAAAAATAGTAGAAATAGATTTAGATAGTGAATAAGATACAGAATTAAAGCTTATTGAGTCTATTTTCATATGAAAGAAATAGAGTAAATAAAGGAGTTGTATTTTATGAGATATTTAAATTTTTGTGAGACAGGGTCAAAGTGATTTCTGAATCCCCTGTTCTGACTTTAGAAATTCACTAAAAATTGTACAAAAATAATTAGGAGTTATACTTTATAGAGTCTACTTTGAAAGGAAATAAACAACATGGTTATTTGAATTCTGTACAGGGAGAAAATTAATTCGTAGTGAACAGAGGTCAGAGCAATCAAACACTGAAACAGGGGAAACTTTAACTAATAAACTGCACTAATTGGCTAGACCAAAAATTCTAAAAAAAATTTAGTAAGAAGATATATGAGTCTAGTTTCAGTGAAAATTTATGGATTTGGATTTCGAGTTTCGTAACTCGAGTTATGATTTATTTTGTGACTATGATGCAGATGGACAGTTTATTTATGAAAGATGAAATAAATTGTTTTGATTTGTTTAAGTGATCAGAAAATTTTTATTGATTTCGGTTTGTTACCTAACCGTTTCAATTTCATGTTTTAAGGTCTCGAGGACCCTTTTTAAGGACATATTGAATGCATGAAACTAAATTAATTTTAAATGCAAATTTTTATGCCCCAAATTAGTAAGCTAAGTTCGGTAACGCCTCGTGCTCGACTCCTGCGGCAGTCTCGGGTAAGGGGTGCTACATTTACTGGTATCAGAGTAAAAGTGTAGTCAGTTCTCAGAATATTTAGTATGAGTAAGAGTCTAGCTATCATGCCATGCTTATATGTTGATAGTGTGACGACTCCTAACGATTTTAAAATATTTTTTTTTTATAGTTATGGATCCCAAACAAGCTGGTGCAGATGATGTAGAGAGTAACGCGCCGGCTCCTGCAGAAGGGACGGTGCCACCAAATAGTAGTGAAAGGCTCGTTACAGTTAGTCAGAGATGAGGGGCTCGAGAAGCCTTCTTTCAAGCTATGAATGAATGGTTTGCCGAGTTTGTTTGTACGAATCCGGCTGTTAGACCTCCACCCCTTCATGATCATCAGACCACCCATGTAGCTCCCCCAGTCACAGGTACGGTTATAAGAGAAAAACCACATGTTGATAAAATCAAAAAACAAGGAGCTGAAGAGTTTCGAGCTACAAAAGATGATGATGCAAAAAAGGCAGAATTTTGGCTCGAGAATACTATCAGAGTCTTTGATGAGTTATCCTACACACCTGAGGAATGTACGAATTGTGTTGTATCACTTCTTAGAGATTCGACTTACCATTGGTGGAAGACACTTGTATCAGTTGTATCGGAAGAAAGAGTTACTTGGGATTTCTTTTAGGAGGAATTCCGTAAAAAGTACATCAGTCAGAGGTTTGTTGACCGAAAAACAAAAGAGTTTCTAGAGTTGAAACAGGACAATATGAAAGTGATTGAATATGAGCGCGATTTGTCAGACTCAGCAATTATGCTCGAAAGTGTGTGTCTACAGAGGATATTATGTGCAAAAGATTTGAGGAAGGGCTTAATGATGATATTTGATTGTCGGTTGGTGTCCTAGAAATAAAAGAGTTTGTTGTCCTAGTTAAGAGAGCCTGTAAGGCAGAGGAGCTACTAAAAAGAAAGGGCAAAGTTGAAATTAAGATGCAAGACACGAAGAAAAGACTAATGAGCAAGTCATTTCAGTCTACACCCAAGAGGCCTAGAGAGTTCTCCACTAGATCTAATTTTTCAGCTAGATATTCTACTTGAAACAGAGGCAGAAGATTTATGAGTCAGAAAGCTCAGACCACTTCGATTGCAAGTGTTGGTAGTGTTCAGCCTGATAGACCAGAGTGTCCCTGATGTGGTCGATGTCACCCAGGTCAGTGTTGAGCAACTGAGACAGGTTGTTTCCGATGTGGTGCACCAGACCATTTTATTTGGAAGTGTCCTGAGATGATTAAACGGGAAGCAATACCGAGTGTAAGATCAGGCAACACTCCTATCAGAGGCAGACCGCTGAGAAATCCGGGAGCTGGGGCAAGTAATAGAGGTGCATCTAGAGATTCAACAGTAAGGCCAGATGTTAGAGAACTTGCAAGGACCTATGCTATCCGTGCTCGCGAAGAGGCATCCTCCCCCGATGTGATTACAGGTACATTTTCTCTCCATGATACTAGAGTTATTGCTTTGATTGATCCGGGTTCGACCCATTCATATGTTTGCATGAAATTGATGTCTAGTATGAGTATGTCTATAGAATATATAGAATTTGTGATTAAAGTATCGAATCCATTAGGAAAGCATGTATTAGTAGATAAAGTATGTAGAAATTACCCTTTGATGATTAGAGGCTACTGTTTTTCGACCGATCTCATGTTATTGCCATTTGATGAGTTTGATGTGATTCTGGGTATGGATTGGTTGACTACACATGATGTGATAGTTAATTGTGGAAAGAAATTCATTGAGTTGAAATGTGAAAATGGTGAAATTCTTCAGGTTAATTCAGAAGAGTCAGATAGTTCATTTGCCATGATTTCTGTGATGTCTGCTCAGAAATGTTTGAGAAAAGGGTATGAAGCTTATCTTGCTTTTGTGTTGAACACTAAAGATCTAGAATTGAAAATTGAATCAGTGCCTATGGTATGTGAGTTTCCTGATGTGTTTCCGGAAGAACTACCAAGTTTGCCTCCTTTTAGAGAAGTTGAGTTTGGTATTGAGTTGATTCCGGGTACAACACCTATTTCTATTTCTCCTTATAGAATGGCCGCGTTGGAATTGAAAGAATTGAAAGCTCAATTGCAGGAATTAATAGATAAAGGCTTTGCAAGACCCAGTAGTTCACCATGGGGTGCACCAGTGCTATTTGTGATAAAGAAAGACGGATCGATGAGATTGTGCATAGATTATAGACAGCTTAACAAGGTAACAGTAAAGAACAATTATCCACTGCCTAGAATTGATGATTTTTTTGATCAATTGAAGGGAGCCACTGTGTTCTCCAAGATAGATTTGAGATCCGGGTACTATCAGTTGTGAGTTAAAGAGTCACGTGTCCCGAAGACTGCTTTCCGGACTAGGTATGGTTATTATGATATCCTTGTGGTGCCATTTGGCTTAACTAATGCTCCTGCCATTTTCATGGACTTAATGAATCAAATTTTCAGACCGTACTTGGATAAGTTTGTAGTTGTGTTCATCGATGATATCTTGATTTATTCTCATGATGAGACTGAGCATGTAGAGCATTTGAGGACAGTTTTACAGATTCTGAGAGATAATCAGTTGTATGCTAAGTTCAGCAAAAGTGAGTTCTGGTTACGAAAAGTTGGTTTTCTTGGACATATTGTCTCAAGTGAAGGTATCAAGGTTGATCCGAGCAAGATTTCAGCTATTGTTGATTGGAAGCCTTCTAGAAATGTATCAGAAGTTAGAAGTTTTCTTGGTCTTGCCGGATATTATAGACAATTTGTTGAGGGATTTTCCATGATAGCTACCCCACTGACAAGATTGCTGTGAAAGGATGTCAAGTTTGAATGGACTGAGAAGTGTCAACAGAGTTTTGACAAGTTAAAGGCATTGTTGACTGAAGCTCCTGTTTTAGTACAACCAAAACTAAGTAAGGTGTTTGTGATTTACAGTGATGCGTCCTTGAATGGAATTGGTTGTGTACTTATGCAGGAAGGAAAAGTAATTGTTTATGCCTCTAGACAGCTAAAGCCACATGAGAAAAACTATCCAACACATGATTTAGAACTAGCTGCCATTATTTTTGCGCTAAGATCTGGAGACATCAATTGTACGATGACAAGTGCAAAATATTCACTGATCACAAAAGTTTGAAATATTTGATGACCCAAAAAGATTTGAATTTGAGGCAAAGAAGATGGCTAGAGTTTATTAAAGATTATGAGCTAGTGATCGATTATCACCCAGGTAAGGCAAACGTTGTTGCTGATGCTTTGAGTAGGAAATCTTTGTTTGCATTAAGAGCTTTGAACACTAGTCTAGCCTTATCAGATGATGGTTTTATCTTAGCTGAGTTGAGAGCTAAACCGATGTTTCTTGAAGAAATTTGTGAAGCTCAGAAAAAGGACAATGAGTTGTTAACCAAAAGAGCTCAGTGTGAGTCGGATATAGAGTTAGATTTTTAGATCAGTTCTGACAGTTGTTTGATGTTCAGAGATAGGGTATGTGAACCGAAGAATGATGAGCTTATTCGTAAGATCTTACAGGAAGCACATAGTAGTTCTTTGTCTATTCATCCAGGTAGTACAAAGATGTATAATGATTTGAAGAAAATGTACTGGTTTGTAGGAATGAAAAGGGACATTTCAGAGTTTGTTTCTAGATGCTTGATCTGTCAGCAGGTAAAGGCTGAACATTAGATACCTTCAGGTTTATTGCAGCCTGTGCTAGTCCCTGAGTGGAAATGGGACCGAGCTACTATGGATTTTGTGACAGGATTGCTGTTGACACCGAGAAAGAAATATGCAGTATGGGTTGTGATTGATAAGTTAACGAAGTTGGCAAATTTTATCTCATTTCGTATGGATTATTCACTTGACAAGTTGGCCGATTTGTATATTTCAGAGATAGTCAGACTACACGGGGTACCATTATCGATCATTTCAGACAGAGATTCGAGATTTACTTCACGATTTTGGAAGAAGTTACAGGAAGCTTTGGGCACAAAGTTGATTTTTAGTACAGCTTTCCATCCTCAGACCGACGGTCAGTCAGAGAGAGTTATTTAGGTACTTGAAGATATGCTTAGATGTTGTGTACTGGAATTTCAAGGCAGTTGGGAAAAGTATTTACCATTAGTAGAGTTTGCCTACAATAATAGTTATTAGTCGAGTTTGAAGATGGCACCTTATGAGGCTTTGTATGGACGTAAATGTCGCACACCTTTGTATTGGACAGAGCTTAAGGAAAATCAGATTTACGGGGTTGATCTAGTTAAAGAAACAGAAGAGAAAGCAAAAGTCATCAAAGATTGCTTGAAAGCAGCTTTAGATAGACAGAAGTCGTATGCAGATTTGAAGAGAAAAGAGATTGAGTATCAAGTTGGTGACAAAGTGTTTTTGAAAGTATCCCCGTGGAAGAAAGTTCTCAGATTTGGCAAGAAAGGCAAACTAAGTCCACATTTTATTGGACCGTTTGAAGTGATTGAGAGAGTCAGACCATTAGCATATAGGTTACTTTTGCCGATTGAGTTAGAGAAGATTCATGATATATTTCATGTGTCTATGCTACGTCGTTATCATTCAGATCCGACACATGTGATTTCTCAGACAGAGGTTGAGATTCAGCCAGACATGACTTACGGTGAAGATTTAAAGATTCTAGCTCGAGAGGTAAAGCAATTAAGGAAAAAAATATTGCGCTTGTAAAAGTATTATGGAATAGACATGGGGTAGACGAGACTATATGAGAGCTCGAAGAGGCTATACGAAAACAGTACCCAAATCTCTTCACAGGTAAGATTTTCGGGGATGAAAATCCCTAAAGGGGGGGAGAAATGTAACATCCTAAAATAGGGCCTAAACAAAATAGTGGTTACGAAACCACAAATTTGAGGTAGAAAATTTTATTTTATTATCATTTGAAGGTCTATGGCATGATTTCATGATTGTGTGAAAATTTCATTTAGAAATTTTATCGATAGAGGGTTCAATTTGGTATTTAGGACTAAATTACAAAAGTTGTAAAATGTGTGTTCTAGTTCACAAAGGTACTAAGTACTTGCGAGTAATGGGTTTTTAAAGTGGAGGTCCTTGGATAGTAATTAGACCATTATACTAGTTTGGAAAAAAATACCTAAACGAAGGTAAAACACCATAGTTTTTAATTAAGGGCATTTTGGTCATTTAGTTATTAAAATGAATTAAAAACAAAATTAAAAGCCAATTTTTGTCCATCTTCAACCCCTTGGCCGAATTTCACATGAGGAAGACATAGCTAGGGTTTTTCAAGCTTCCAAGCTCGATTGTAAGCCCGTTTTAGCCCTATTTTTAATGTTCTTTACGTTTTTGGAGTCTCGGTAACTTGATTAAGCTTATTCTAGCAATAATTTAACCTAGGGTTTATATTTGGAAAAATACCCATAGGTGAAATGTGTTTATTTTGATATTTCATGGTAGAATATGGAGCTTGAAATTGTGTTAAACAACTTTTGCTAAGCGATTTTACATGAAAACGAGTAGAACGACATAATTGGTAAAAATACCTAATGTTCATAAGTACATGTTAGAGTGAGAATTTGATGTTGCCATAGAAGGGAAAAATTATCAGCGTGTCTTAAAACATAAGAAAATAGGATGAAGTTTAATTTCCGAACCTTGGGGCAAAAGTGTAAATATGTAAAATTTTAGGGGCAAAAGTGTAATTTTGCCAAAGTTTGAGTCAAGGACTGTTTTTATAAATGTGAGTATTAAATAATCTAAATTTGTTATGATAGATCAAGAAGAACGAAATCCAGAGTTAGATTGGGGAAAGAAAAAGATAGTGGACTAAATCGATATAATTGATCGTATTTTGTTTCGAGGTAAGTTTGTGGTAAATAAATGCAATATTCTCTTATTTTATGTTAATTTTGTTAATTTCCAATATGTGTATATTTATTTTATGAAATTATTCAAAGAAGACTCAAGCATGAATTGACGGA
Organism: Gossypium longicalyx; assembly: GCA_025698465.1. NCBI lineage: Eukaryota > Viridiplantae > Streptophyta > Magnoliopsida > Malvales > Malvaceae > Gossypium > Gossypium longicalyx. Next base: position 55,416,252 of record CM046995.1, read on the forward strand.
GAAGTAATTTCAGAAAGTCCCGGTTGAACCTTAGGAATGTGTAGGATACAAATGTCATGACATTAGGGTTTAAGGATACCATGTAAGACCATGCCAAGGCATGACAATTGGTAAGGTTTCTAAGGCAAGGAAATCATGTAAGACCATGTCAAGACATGGCATTGATAAGTTACTATAAGGCAAAGGTCTCATGGAAGACCATGCCAAGGCATGGCATTGGTGAGTTCATAAGGCAAGGATACCATGTAAGACCAAGTCAAGACATGGCAATGGTAAGTTTCAAAAGGATACCACGTAATACCATGACAAGTCATGGCAATGGTAAGGTACCTGTGTATCCTTAGTATTCCAAGTGGTTCAATGGGAAAATTTAAAGAGAATATCAAGGTAAGGTAAGGTAAGATGAGTTATGCTAAAAAGGTGAGACAAGTTCATCCTAGAAGAGCAAAGGTAAGTGTATAATGTTCATGTATGCTTGATAAGGAAAATGGTAAGTAAAATGTATTAATAAATTTGATTAAGTAAGTAAGTATTTAAGTAAGTGAGTAAGTGAAGAAGTTTAAAATATGTCTATGACAATTAACGAAGTTGCATTAAGTAGTATCATGCCAAGTAGTAAAATAATTCTTATGAATGTTGTTATTTATTTGCATACAAACTTACTAAGCTTAATGCTTACCCCCTTTATTTTCCTTCTTTTTATAGTTTTGTCAAGCTAACTCGAGGATAGTAAAGTACGTCGGAGGTCTGGCACACTATCACAAGGATTATTTTAGTATAGCTAGACGTTTCATTTTGAGTATGGCATGTATAGCATCGTAGCCATTTTGTGTGTATGATCTTATGATATGGCTAATGAATGATATGTAAATGCTTGATAATGATTAGCTATTGGAATGGCTAATCAAGGACATGTTTGGTGTTATGTATGCCTAAATGCTAGTTATTCCATGGAAATCATGAAAATGGTGAAATTAGCTTTAAAACAGTATCAGACAGTAGTAATGACTTGAATTTGGAAAATCACTAAAAATAGTAGAAATATATTTAGATAGTGAATGAGATATAGAATTAAAGCTTCTTGAGTCTATTTTCATATGAAAGAAACAAAGTAAATAAAGGAGTTGTATTTTATGAGATATTTAAATTTTGGAGAGACAGGGTCAGAGTGATTTTTGAATCCCCTATTCTGACTTTAGAAATTCACTAAAAATTGTACAAAAATAATTATGAGTTATACTTTATATAGTCTACTTTGAAAGGAAATAAATTTCATGGTTATTTGAATTCTGTACAGGGAGAAAATTAATTCGTAGTGAATAGAGGTCAGAGCAACCGAACACTGAAATATGGGAAACTTTAGCTAATAAACTGTACTAATTGGCTGGACTAAAAATTCTGAAAAAAATTTAGTAAGAAGATATATGAGTCTAGTTTTAGAAAAAATTTACGGATATGGATTTCGAGTTTCGTAACTCGAGTTATGATTTATTTAGTGACTATGACGCAGATGAACAGTTTATTTATGAAAGATGAAATAAATTGTTTTGATTTGTTTAAGTGATTGAAAATTTTTTATTGATTCTGGTTTGTTCCCGAACAGTTTTAATTTCATATTTTAGGGTCTCGAGGACCCTTTTTAAGGACATATTGAATGAATGAAACTAAATTAATTTTAAAAGCAAATTTTTATGCCCCGAATTAGTAAGCTAAGTCCGGTAATGTCTCGTGCTCGACTCTGGCGATGGTCTCGGGTAAGGGGTGTTAGAAGATATATGAGTCTTGTTACAGGGAAAATTAACGGATCTTAATTTGTAGTCCTGCAGCTCGAGTTATAAATAATTTATCGACTATGACTCGAGTAGACAGCTTGACCAGAATATGAAGAAAAGTGTAATTATAGTTGTTTTACCTAAGGAAACATGTTTGTAAATTGCTTATTAATTTCATATGGACTTATTAAGCGTAAAACTTACCCCCCCTCTCCATTTTTTTTAGTATTGGCAGGTCGGCTCGGGGTTGGAGATCGTCAGAGGTAGCATCACACTATCAGAACGTTGATGTGCAGCGTCGATCAACTTCACGTGTTTCAAGTGAGTGGCATGTATAGAGATTTAGTCTTTATGATAGTGTTTAGTTTGAGTTGGCAAAACGTATTGGCTTATTATGGTTAAATCGTATATAGCCATGTATTATGGTTTATATTCGATCATTGGGTTGTAAACCTAATTGATTATGCATGCTTGATCTATTGCTCTATAATATGTGCGTGGTGATGTCTTGATATGGTCGAATGTATGATATGTCATGCTTATGTACTGGATAGATTATGATCAATAGATGTGACTATATTCTTTATGTAAAGGTGTAAGGTAAGAATAAGTAATACCGTTGTTAAACTTGAAATTGGTGTGGAATGTCTTAGTCAAGCATGTAGTTTATGTATGTGAATTGATGGTATGTCTAGGCTTGGTATAAAATGAGAACAAGTTCTGGTATGTCTAGTTTTGGTTAATGTAAGAATGTGTATTACATGCATGATGGTAAGCAAATGATTTATTTGTATCAAAATAGAGGATGGTGAATGTTATTGAAACCATGTGTGTGCATGTAGGGTGACAAAAAGGCTTGGAAAATAGCCTAAGAGTTAATTACACAGGCTGAGACACGGCCGTGTGTCTCAACCGTGTGAGGGACACGGCCTGGTGACATAGGTGTGTAGCCTGGCCGTATGGTTCAACTCATTTGATGATGTCATAGACAGAGAGTTACACGGCCTGAGAAAACGGGCGTGTTGTTGGCACACGGGCATGCCCCTGTGTCCACACGGGCGTGTGGCCTTGCTTAGTGAGAAAAATTTTTATATTTTCCCAGAACTTTCCAAAGTTCTCGATTTAGTCTCGAAACCTTTCCAAAGTATGTTTTAGGCTTCGTAGACCCAAATAAGGGACTATGTGCATGTGAATGAATGTTTCGAAATAAAAATGAAATTTTATAGTCCGTATTTTAGTTGGATGTTTGTATGTTTATCCGGTAATGCGTTATACCACATCCCGGTCTCAGGTACGGGTAAGGGGTGTTACACAATTACTAACATCAAGGGAATCAACCCTGCTATCTGTATGCATAAAATTTTGCTGAAGGATTGCCATAGCGATTTTATTGAACAACAGAAGAGGTTGAATCCAATCATGAAGGAAGTTGTTAAGAAATAGATCATCAAGTGGCTTGATGCTAGTATTATTTACTGGATCTTTGACATCTCATGGGTGATTCTTGTACAATGTGTACCTAAGAAATGAGGCTTCATAATGATCAGAAATGATAATGATGAGCTTATTCCAACTCGCACTGTCACAATATGAAGAGTATGCATGGATTACCGCAAGCTTAATGAGGCAACTCGGAAGGACCATTTTCCCTTACCATTTATTGGCCAAATGTTGGATAGATTAGTTGGAAAAGGTTCTTACTGTTTATTGGATGGTTATTCAGGATATAATCAAATTGCCATAGCTCCAAATGACTAAAAAAAAGACAACTTTCACTTATCCATATGGAAATTTTTCATTTAGACGGATGCCATTTGGGTTGTGTAATGCCCCAACAACATTTTAACATTGCATGATGGTGATATTCTCGGACATGGTGGAAAATTTTCTTGAAGTCTTCATGGACGATTTCTTTGTCTTTGGAAATGATTTCGAGGATTGCTTGAAAAATCTAGAATTGGTTTTGTTCCATTGTGAAGAAACAAATATTTTCTTGAATTAGGAGAAATGCCAGTTCATGGTTTGTGAAGGTATCGTGCCAGGTCATAAGATATCCTAGCAAGAGATTAAAGTTGACAAAGAAAAAATTAAGATTATAGAAAAATTGCCGCTTCTGACCAGTGTTAAGGGTATTAGAACTTTTCTAGGCCATGAGGGATTTTATAGTAGATTCATTAAGGATTATTCAAAGATATCTAAACCCATGTGCACTTTGCTGGAGTAAAATAGACCTTTCAATTTTGATGAACTTTGTTTGATTAATTTTGAGGAATTGAAGAAAAGACTGGTAGCAGCACCAATTGTAATAGCTTCAGAATGGACACTGCGTTTCGAACTCTTGTGTGACTCCAATGATTATGCTATAAGAACTGTGCTGGGGCAGTAGAAAGACAAGGTATTTCATGCAATTTATTATGCAGTAGGACCCTGGCCGATATGTAGCTGAACTACACCATGAAAAATGATGGCTATGGTTTTCACGTTCAATAAAATTTGATCTTATTTAGTCGGTACCAAAGTCACGGTCTACACAGATCACTCTGCTATTAAATATTTGGTGACCAAGAAAGATGCCAAGCCAATATTAATTCGATGGATACTTTTACTACAGGAGTTTGATTTAGAAATTCGAGATAGAAAGGGAACTGAAAATCAAGTGGCTAATCACCTGTCAAGGTTAAAAGCTCGAAATGAAGATGGAAAAATTCAACTTATGAAAGAAGATTTTCCAGATGAGCAACTGTTGGTTGCCATGGCATTACTGTGGTGCTGATATAGTGAACATCTTAGTAAGTGGTTTGATGCCACCTGATCTCAACAGCCAAATAAGACGGAAGTTCCTTTATGTGCCAAGCAATATTATTAGGATAAACCCTTCTTGTTCAAGCAATGTGCTGATCAAATAATTAGGAAGTGTGTCCCTAATGATGAAGTACATAGTTTCCTGCAACATTGTCACTCAGTACCTTTGGAGGACAATTTGGAGGAATGATAATTGCTGCCAAGGTACTCCAATCTGGTTTTTATTGGTCTAGTTTGTTCAAGGATGCCTAGGAATTTTATAAGTTATGCGATCGGTCTCAGAGGATAGGTAATTTATCTAAGAGACATGAAATGCCGTTGCAAAATATTTAAGAGATTTAGTTGTTTGATGTCTGAGGAATCAACTTTATGGATCCGTTTCAACTATCATTTGGCAATCTCTACATACTCATGGTAGTGGACTACATCTCTAAGTGGGTCGAAGCGCTACCTCTCCCTACTAATGATGCCAAGTCAGTGTTGAAGTTTTTGCACTAGAACATTTTCACAAGATTTGGTACACCTCGGGCAATTATCAATGATAAAGGTTCTCATTTTGATTGCGAATTAGTTACTAATTCATTGCACAAGTATGGGGTGAAAAATAAGATTGCCACAACATATCATCCTCAAACAAATGGACAAGCAGAGATTTCTAATAGTGAAATTAAACAAATTCTGGAAAAGTGGTAATCCCAACTCGAAAAGAGTGGTCCTCCAAATTGGATGAGGCATTGTGGGCTTATCATACGACATTCAAAACATGGTGGGGGTCCCCTTTTAAGCTTGTTTTTGGGAAGCCATGTCACCTACCTGTTGAGCTATAGCAAAAAGCATTTTGGGCTATTAAAAAACTGAACATGGATTGGATTGCTGCTGGCCATAATAGGTTGTTAGACTTGAATGAAATGGAAAAATTCCGGGCACAAGCATATGAGAATGCTAAATTGTACAAGGAGAAGACCAAGCACTGGCATGATAAAAAGATTATGCCAAGGAAATTAGAATCAGGACAACATGTGTTGTTCAACTTTAAGCTCAAATTGTTCCCTGGTAAATTAGAATCTAGCTGGTTAAGTCCCTTTGAAGTAGTTCAAGTCTATCCTCATGGAGCTATTGATGTCAAATATACAAAAATGGGGGTCACATTTAAAGTTAGTGAACAACGCTTGAAGCACTACTGGGGTGCTTATGTGGACCGAGACAAGCAATCCATTGACCTCTGAGATGTTTAAGCTAATAATTATATTTTTTTTCTTTTACTTAATTGCTTTACTTTACTTTAATTTTTATTATTAGTTATCTTCAGCTATTTCATGTTGCTTCTATTTTTGATTTTATCTTTAAGTAGTTCTTTCCATGATTTCCAAAGACAATTAAAAATGCGAACTTATTAGTTGTGCTACTAAGAGGAGTCTATTGCAGCATTGATGTTGAGGATCATATGATCAATCTGATTATTGATGAAATCACCAAATTTGATGTTGAACAAGAGGACGTTCCACTCCAATTATTGAAAAGGAAAATGCTCTATAAACATAGTGCACATAAATCCACTCGTAGGACAAAATGAAGTAACTACAGTCTGGTCCAAGCCAAGTAAGTTCTTTTCCCTTCCATTCATCATGCATTTCATTTATTTTGCCATGGAATTTTCTGTTGTATATCTGTACATGCATTGAGAACAATGCATCCCTTAGGTTTGGGGGTGTGTTGAGCATTTAGTATTGCATTAAATAGTTAGTTGGGCATGTTTTAATTTTTGGTTCACTTGTCAATCATTTTGCCATGGCACACATAATTGCCATGGTTTGTTTTGCCTATGTTGAGTACAATCTTTAGTTATGATGTTCGATGATGAGCTTAAATTCTTCAATACACCTAGAACAAGTGACAGTATATTAGGTGAATTTAGCTTAGGAGAGTTGCTTGAAAATTAATTCCTAAACATGAGATGTCTTAACCTCAATTATTTTTTAGACTATAGCGAGTGTCTTTTAATGAACTTAGGGACTTTTGAAGCCAAACTCAATCAAATTGCCAAAGCATTACTTAAATAAATGATAGTAGGCACTCCAGGACTTAGACTTGCCAAGTAAGTCAGCATTACTTTGTTTGCTCCATCATACTGTTGACTAGAAAGGTGAGTTTGAGTAAAAGTGTTTAATAAAATAAGTAAGGGGCACTCCACTGTAGTAATAGGCTGAGTAGCTAAGGAGGTAGTTGTTTGCTCCATCCATCTTCTAAGTTAAAAGCCTTAGCTTTAAGAGTGATTTTTATTTAAATTGTAATATGATTGAGTACTCGGTAATTTAGTGTTTGCTCCATTGTGATTATTAAGTCAAAAAATTTTGTTACATGTTAAATCCTTTAGATTAATTTTAAAAAATACGTATATATATTAATAATATATATACATTTTGAGTAGGCTTAGAGCAACTTGAGTTTAGGTAACAAATGAACTAAATGAATTAAGAGATGCTTTTTATGGCTAGAAAGCACACATGAACACTTAGGAAATTTTGTTTTTAGGATGAAATTTTTAATAGTACCTTTGTTGAAGTGAACCTCTGACACTTGAACAAGTTTTTGGAGAAAGAAGATTGTTGAGAATTAATGTATATACTTTTCTTTGAGTAGACTGGTAGTTCAAGGTGGTTATGTGTGATGACAAATTCTTGCATTCATGCATATCTTGCTTGAGGAAAAGCAATAACACAAGTTTGGAGGTGTGATAACTCTTGAAAAGAGTTATATTTTATGCCTTTAGACTTGGTTAATTGCCTGTACTTAGATAAGTTTAGTTGCATTTTAGGATTTTCCATTATTGTTTTTATGAAATTGCATTAAAAGGTTTGGACTGTGCTTAAATGTTATTACATGTTACTTCTAATTGTTTGCGGGAAGGATTTGTTTATTAAGTGGCAGATGTAGAATAAGAAAAAGAAGTGAAGAACTGATGGTTTGCATGGCATAAAGTTGGCTAGTTTGCCAATACAAATGTCATGGCAATGCCAAGAAACGACCCAGCCAACACTTAACCGTTATCAGCCCTGCCGTAGTGTATTAGAAAAATCAGCCTAAAAATAGGAAAGTGATCATGGGATCATGGGATGATTGGCTTACTCTAAAGGAAGAGGTATAAAACCCAAAAATGGGAGATGGTTGGAGAGTCACGATTGGAAACAGAAATCTTTAGACGAAAATAGAGGGTAGCAGTTGCAACAAGGGTAGAGATACAAAGGGGAAGACGAAGGCAGTCCCTCCTGGTCATCGGAAGACATTTTGTAGTCGGAGTTGTGGGCTAGATATGCGAAAGCTATCTTCTTTAGTTCTAGATTTAATTCGTTATTTTTTGTTCTGCAATCTGATTTAAGGGAACGATGTTGAATGCTATTTTGAACCTGGATTTTATTCACAAACACATGAGCTAAATCTTATAGGGTTGAGATTACTTAATGAAACTTTTATTTCCATTATTGGCCACAACTTAGATCAATGTTAATTTACTATTTCATTCAATGGTATTTATGAATAGTATGCCTATAATCTCTAAACATAGGTGATTATGTAGCAAGTTTATAAAATTAATACAATTCTAACAAGGTTAGGTTAGTTAGATCGAAATTGGATGATATAAGCGAGTGCTCGAAAGAATACTCGTAGCAGATTGTAGATATATATCAGCGTTTTGTATGAAAAGGAGAACAATAGTAGGAACCAAACTCAAATCCTATAGACATATAGTGTCATAGGGGAGGTAACTTAAGGCCTAGCTTTCGAAAGAAGCAGACTAGAGTAGAACTATTCTGAGTAGTAGAATAAGATTGAACTTGCTGAGGCATTATTGGTTAATGAGGGTAGATTATTGGTAATCCTAGCCTTACAAATCAACTTCATAGATCCTTAAAACTTTGCTGTAGCATCTCTATTTTCACATCCTTAGTTGTTACTTGTTTATATATTATTCACATAATCATTCTCATAATTGCCATTGCATTCTTAACTCTTGTCTTGCCATAGCATTTTCATTTATTTGTTAAAATTCACATATTACATACATTAATATTCCTTAATTATCTTTACATTCTTCTTAATATTTTTTCCATAGCATTAATCACACTCCTTTATAACAACTTGACCAATTTATACTTAACCGATCCTTGTAGAGATGATCTCACTTATCACTTTATTACTTGATTCGACGTGTATACTTACACAACTCGCATAACACATTCACATGTGACAGTAAGGTACATATAAGTGAACACGGTCTAACACACATGAGCACGTGGCACAACCATGTGCTTTGAAAGAATTAGTGAAGGTTGTTTAACACGGCCTGGTGATACGGCCATGTGACCCTGTATTACACAACATCAACCTTGTACATGGTTGAAGTACATGAATGTGTGGTTTGGCTCCACACGACTTGCCACAAGACTATGTGACCCTTTTTTTTTACATTTTTGCCATACTTTTTCGAAATGTTTCAAATTAGTCCCTGTATTGTTCTGAATTATTTTAGAGACAATGTTTTTGAAAGTTATCTTGAAGAGAGCATCTACATGATGCAACCTACTAGATATATAGCTAAAGGAAATGAACATAAAGTTTACAAACTACTTAGATCCATATATGGACTTAAGCAAGCATTTCGTCGTGGAATCAAAGATTTGATCAAGCGATCAAGACTTTTGGATTTGAGCAAAATGTAGATGAACCTTATGTTTACAAAGGTTTAGGGGATAGAAAGGTGGTATTTCTCATTCTCTCTATTGATGACATTCTACACATTGGAAATAATGTAAGGACATTGTCATCGGATAAACTGTGATTCAAATCCTAATTTTCTTCTAGGTTTTCAAATCCTATGGGATTAAAAGAATAAAGTGATAACACTATCTCATGCTTCATACATAGACAATATATTAAAGCGTTATGCAATGACTGATTCGAAGAAGGGAAATCAACCTTCTATATCAATATTTTATATTTCTTTAGAGGATTGTCCTAAGATAGTGAAAGAAAGAGAGAATACAAGAAAGGTTCCCTGTAACATCCCAAGAACGGGCTTGGAAGATTTGGCCTTGTAAGTATTCACTAGTACTTCAGCAAACTGGGGAGTTCGCCAAAGGGGAGTTTGCCAAAAGAGTATCAGTAAGGAGTTCACCAAGTGTTTCAGCATTGCTGTATATGCCAAAAGACACGATGAGAGTTATCAACAGTGTGTTTGGCGAGCTAGGGTTTACTAGGTAAGTTGTGAACTGGTGTCCGCCAGTTAAGTTGTGAAATGGGGGACTGCTAGTTAAAGATTGAATCAGACAAAAATTAGAAAATAAAGATTTGATATGTTTAGGGTTACTTTACGTGAAAATAACAATTTTCCTAAGTCAGGTAGGGTATCCTAAGATTTCCAGGACACTTAGGTCTATAAATACAACCTTTAATTCATGACATTTCACTCACTAAATATTCTACCATCAAGTCTTTATTTTGAGTGAAGTTTGTAGCACCCAAGGTAAGTCTCTGTCCTATTATGTTTAATTCTCTAGAAAGCTAGGTTCGTTTGCATGTGTGAATTTTGTAAGCTTTGTATGTTTAAGTAATCTGTGTGTGTTTATTGTGAACCAAGCGGACCATCTACCAAGAAGGATAAAGGCAAAGCTAAGCTTGTTTAACTCTCAGTTTTTAGTGAGTGATTTGGGGTTTATTATAAGTATGTACTATCATGTTTTTCGGTGTAAATGTTTAAGGTTCGTATCTTGTTTTGGTTTCAAGAAATTTGTTTTTAAACTAAGTTTAAAAAGTAAGTTTTTGCTGAAACCTTATTTTCAAGTTCTGAGACTTTGTTTTCAAGATATGTTTTACACATGCTCCTAAGTGAGCCTATGTTTTAAAAGATGTTTTTAAAGTACGATTTTATAAATTGTGTTTTTACGAACTTTTGTGCTAGCTATTTACAAGTGTTTTCAAGCAAGCTCCCTATGTAAGCTTTCTATAATAAGTCTCTATGTGTGCTCCTTTATGAGTTATGTTTGATATATTGGTATACTAAAGGATTTTGAGTACTCACCACTCTATTTCTATGATTTTGGGCATTGACGGCATGAGACATGTGTAGAGCTAAGCGAATATTAAGTTATGCTCATTGATTGGGATATGTTGGTGTATAGGAGACTGTATTGCCTCACGCTGCACTTATGTGACTTGTTTCTGGACTCTTTAAGTAATTCTGAGGCATTATAAGGAGATCAACATATCCAACAAGATAAGATTTTGGTAAACAAACCGGTCTTATGACCTAAGGTAGACCTTGTTGATGTTCTCTGAAAAGTATGTACGAGTTGGCTTCGCAACCTAAGGAGAACCCAGACTCGAGTTTTTAAATGTTTTTGCTTAGATGAAACAGGCCTCGCAACCTAAGCGTGCTTTGTTCACAAACTTTGAGATTCAGCTGTTAAGTTTTTGAAACTATTTTTACAAAACTTATGTTTTCTGACAGGATCTGTGAACTAGGTTTTGCAATCTCACCTGTGAACCCAGCGTGCAAAATGATTTTATAACTAAGTTTCTTTCTGTATTTAAAGCATACCATGTGGATATCTAGTTTTTCACTGAGTTCGTAATGAACTCACCCACTCCTCTCTTACTTCGTAGGTAAGTAGGTTGCAGTTAGTAGTGGCAATCTAAATGAGTTGGTAAGGTTCACTCCTGACTAGAAATTGGCGAACATGGGAAAATAGGTGATGGGTTTATATATTTATGAGGATTTAGAACTACCATAACCTGACTCTGTTTGAAATAGTCTCTTTTATGCTATGTCTACCTATTGTTGCAAACCATATCTAGAATAACTTATTATGAAGTATAATAAAAAAGATCGAAGTTTATTCATGCATGAGAGTTATGTATATTTCTTTTGTTATAATATATAAGTTTGATTTGTTGAAAATACAGTCTTTTGTGACCTTAAAAATTACATACATACCCCTATAGATTGCGAACCAAAGTAATTGTACGTGCCGTGTATTTATACGAACCCTACTATATTATGATAAACTTTACTTGAGTGTTTTCTAGTTACTAAGTCTATTCATTTGCAAAACTATATTGCATATTGCAAACTTATGCTATTTAATGTTTGCAAACTCCTAAGCCTTATTGCTATTAAGATATGCAAACCTTTATTTGTGGTTTGTAAGCTCGCATGTTTATATTCTGCGTATGAAACAATTCCACTATGGTGTTTAATTTAACACATTATCTGCTATCTTTAAATGATGTGTTAGAGGATAGGTTGGAAGTAAACGAAGAGTCACTATGGTGGCTAATGTGGCACACTGGATTCGGGTTGAACCTTCTTGACCAGGTTTGGGTTGTTACATAGTTGGTATCAGAGCTCTGTTTGTCAGATTGACCATCCGACCAGTAAACTCTCCAAGGTGGGGAATTGGTAAAGCGAGTCTACCAAAATTGATAAGGTAAGCTCGCCAATATTTTGAAGTGTTATGTGTGTGAAATTGCTTGTTTGGGGTAGGATTGGGAACAATATCGCCTTTGGTTCAGTCATATATTTTGTAGATTACGCCTCGGGTCATCCCTCTGCTACTTGCCAATCCAGTAAGTAAGTTATGTTTTGCAAATTGTGTTCGCATATAAGTTGTGTTAGGCGAACTGTGTTCGCAAGTCTATTTGTTAATTTGTGAAAACCCAATTACGTGTGTTTGAAGTCTTACCTAAGTTAGTATCTCGTGTACATTTAGAATGAGCAAGAACGCCTCCCCATAGAGTGAATGCAAACCATGTGAATGAAGGTTCATAAAAAGGTCTTACATAAGTTAGTATTATGCTAAAAAAGGGGTAAAAACCAGGTGAGTCCTTATATTGACTCTTGCTTGTGTATTATGCTTATCTAGAAACTTCTATGCTAAGTGACCAAAGCATGAGACTAAAACTAGTAAAGTATGATGTGACAAATCTAATAAGGAAAGTAAGAATGAGTCTAATAAGAAGTTCATGTGTGTTTGGTCAGCATAAGAATGTCTATCGTGAGTGAGTCAATGCATGATGAGTCTGTGTTTGTGTCTGGAGTCATCAAAGGGTTCCATTGAGACTAAAAACATAAATCTCGAAAAGGGCAAGTCCATGGCCATGGTGCTGAAGGACCATATTGTGTAAGGCCTTTATTGGTGGGCTATGGCATCATATAGAAAGAAGATCATATCTTATAAGACCATAACTGGTGGGTTATGACATCATATGAAAGGAAGACCATAACGTGTAAGACCGTAATTGGTAGGTTATGGCACCATATGGAAAGAAAGTCATATCGTGTAAGACCATAGTTGGTGGGTTATAACATCATATGAAAGGAAGACCATATCGTGTAAGACCGTAATTGGTGAGTTATGGCACTATATGGAAAGAAAATCATATCGTGTAAGACCGTAACTGGTGGGTTATGGCATCATATGGGAAGGACTAAGGGAAGGTTATTACCTAACCTGTTTCTTTTTGTGTCCTAGAATGATGAGGGGAAAACTCCACTAAGTGTGAGTTTAGGCAAGTCCCTATCATTTAAAACACCAGTAAAAGGACAGCCAATAACAACCCGTTTTAAGTGATATCAGAATAGTGGTTTTGGGACCACAATTACGATGAGTAAATTATTATTTTATTCTTATTTTAATGTTAAATTATTATTTTTTTTCTTATTTTAATGTTTATGGCATTATAGGATGGTCGTATTAAAATTTCGTTAAAAAATTTGATGTTTGCTTGACTAACTAAGTAAAAAAGGAGTAAATCGTAAAAGGTGTAAAATTTGAGTTCTATTAGTTAAAAGGGTCAAATGGCTATGAAACCTTACAACAAAGGACTTGAATGGTAAATGGACCATTTAATGAGTTAGTGGATTATTATGGATTAGATTTTATTAAAGTTTTGATTATTTTTAAAGGGTAAAAAGGTAAATGAGTAAATAAAACTAAATTAACCTAAGAAAACCATGTTTATCTTCTTCATTTCATCCTATCACCATCGAAAATACACCATTAAAACAAGCTACGGAATTTGGTCAAGTTCCTTTGCTTGCATGGTGAGTTTTTAGGCCCCGATTTTAATGAATTTTATGTTTTTGAGTTCGTTGTAGCTTAATCTAGCTAGCCCGGGGGTCAATTTCCAAAATTGTTAAAGTTTGAAGGTTATTCCATGAATTTTCCTGAATGGTTTTGATGTTAAATGATAGATTATGAATCTTTGTTGAAAAATAAACAAGTTTTGTTAAGTGATTTTTGTTGAATTTTGGAATTTGAGACTAATTTGTAAAGGTATAAATTCTAAGGTTTTATTGTGAAATGATGGTAAATATGAGTTGTTCCAAGGTTTCTTGCATGTTAGATTAACATGGATTTAGATTGAAATGGTTAGATTTTAAGTTATAAGCTTAAGGACTAAATTGTGAAAAAGTTAAAATGTTAGGAGCAAATTGGTAATTTTACATAAATGTGAATTATGGGTTGAATTGAATGTTTGAGGTTAATTGAAGTACTTATTTGAATTTAATTATCTATTTAGATCAAAATAAACCTTAACTAGACTTAAATCGAGGAAAGGCGAAAACTTCGGATTAGTTTGATCTAACTACTACACCCTTAGTCTTATTTGAATATGAACGTTTATCATGTCTATGTTATTTAAATTGAATGTTATTGTGTTATTTATAATGTAAATGGATCAATATATAAACATATCAATGTTATGATGAATTGACGAATATCGGGTCCTAGTTGAACCTTAGGAATTCTTAGGATACAAATGACATGTCATTAGGGATTTCATGTTCTAGGTGCTGGTCTTGAATGTCTTACCGATGGCTGAGGTAGCTTATATTCTGACCCACAGCTAGTGTGAGTAGGCCCATTTCACAGCTCGTGTGAGCAATGATGTAAAGGAAAGGTTATGATTATATATACGGTCACACTTTGTGTGAGCTTTCCCATGTATCCAATGTAATTCTAGATGGTTCAACGAGCAAGGAAAGGGAATGGAAAGGTAAGTATACAATTGGATTGAATCATGACTTTATGAATGGAAATATGAACTACTTGATGATGTACATATGGTTGATTTTATATTATCATGGAAAACTTACTAACTTGTGAGTTAATGATGTTGGATAGGGATTTCTAAGCTTATGACATTGATGTTGAATTTTATTTTTATTATTTTGGCTTATATGTACTTACTAATCATTGTTGCTTACGTAGTTTCTTTCCTTTGTCTTATAGATCATCGAAAGCTCAAGTTGGTTAGAAGCTCGTCGAAGATCTATCATACTATCCAAAAGTCAATTTAGTAGTTTTTGTGCATTTTGGCCAAGGTTTATAATGGCATCTATAGGATGGTTTATAATGGTATTTTGATGAGTGTTTTGTTTGTGTTTTGGCATGTATAAGTTTTGAAGGTTAAACTTTTTTGGTACCTCTTGATGCCTTGTCAAATTGTGTCACTTTGGCTACCTTACTATGCATTTTGCATGGTTGTTTCAAATGGTATGATAATCGTCAAGTTTGTGGCATGTTTTGGTAAGTTTTGAACTAGGATGTGATGCTTGAAATGTGGTAGCATTGACATGTTTAGGTAGTTGTTGTCTGTATGCATTTGAGGTACCTTTGAGTGCATATTGGTTAGTTGAATTAGGGTCTTGGGAATGGCTCATATATTTATGTTTCAGTGAGGTTTGGGTGTTTTGAAAGCGTGCATTATTGGTCTAAATTTTTATGCATGACATGGTTTTGAAATGACTTGATTTTAGGTAAATTTGGGTCCATATAGCTTGAGACACGGGTGTGTGACTCAGCCGTGTTTCATATGATTGTTTTTTTAGGGTGCAAGTCAATGAGTTACACAGCCTAACGTACAGCCTGGCACACTGGAGTGTGACATGGCCATGTGAACCTACTCAGAGAGTTACACGAGTGAGGACATTGGCTGGGACACGGTCATGTGTCCCTAGTTCGAAGGTTACACTGCTTGAGATATAGGCATGTGTCTCAACCGTGTGAGGTACATGACCTAGACATACAGTCGTGTGACCCCTATTTTGTAAATTTTACATTCTTTTCCCTAAATTCTCCAAATGCTTTCAAATTAGTCGTGATTTGTTTTTAAGATATTTTTAAGGCCCTGAAGGCTCGATTTAAGGATAGTATGCATGTATATGAATGGTTTATGATATGATTAAATTATTGAATGGTATTAAGTTTAAATGTTTCTGTTTGTACGGTAATACTCCGTAACCTTAATCCGATAACGGAGATGGGTTAGGGGTGTTACGCAGCCTTTGTGGCAATCTCTTGATAAGGAAGCCATTGTGGCTATCTCTAAAAAAGAATGCCTTTATGGCACCATCTAAAGAATGACCCTCGCCACAACCATTTGAAAGGAACGCCTCTATGGCAGACTCTAAATGAAAATAAAGGAACCCAGGGCGAAATCTGATAAAATGACATATGAAGTCTTTTGAAGGAATGAAAAGGATGGTGAACACTGAAAGAAAAGCTCTGTAAGAAGTGTTATGACTAACCCAATATAGTAATATGGTAAGAACAACGAGGCTAGAGTGCACCAGAGTATGTGGCGAACCTAGAACATTCTATTTGAAAAGCCCTTTGCAATGGGAATGGTGAAGGAATCACGAAAGAATCAGACAAGGAAAAAAATGGTGGTACAGAAGATATGAAAGGCAAGATATGACCTTAGTGCAAAGTGTGACACCCATGTTATAATGAATAGAATCTAAGGGATGTATATGCTAGATTTAAGTTAAAGAATAGAAGATAAGGAGTTAGGTACAAGAGTTTTCATATGAGACTTAAGTAATTGAGTGCTTACTTACTAAGTTCTATTGAACTTACCCCTGTGTTCTTGTGTCACAGGAAAGTCGATTGAGGCTAAACCAGGAGGGATGATGCCAGGGCTACACCCAATGAGGGTTGCATTAGGCTGTTATGTATACAGAGCGAGTGAAGCAACGTATTCGAGTGTGACAAGAATACTGTGAATAGGCTAGGTAAACAATTCGTAAGCCTAGCAATGTAGATAAAATGTGTTGGCCAAATAAGTGATGTCAGTGACATTGCTTAAGGGCAATATAAATGTTATATATATATTTGTACTTGTAATTTCTCGTTAAGTGAAAAGTTCTGTTAAATAGTTGTAAGTATACATTGTACACTTAAACGATTTATTGGTTGGGCAGCATTACATAATAAGATGTATAAGTTTGAAAATTTTGTATGAACAAGTTTGATTAAAGACAATTAGAGAGTGTAACACCTGAGATCCGGATCTGGTGAATTGGATCGGGTCAAAGACGTTACATAGATTTTATGAATTGGTTAGTTAGTCAAGGTATAAATGGTCCGTACTGAAAGTCAATGGTTTTAGAAAATGAGGTATCGAGATATCATTTTCATAAACCAAGCTCGTAAATATTTAGAGAGTTTTTATATAAATGGATTGAAGTTTAGTTCAATAATTTCAATGATTTGATAGTTAATTAAGGATAAATGACTAAATCATAAAATTGATCAAACTTAATCACTATGGATTTTTAATTAATTGAAGGACCAATTTAGTAAATAGACCATTAGTATATGGTCAAACGGTGGTGGGTAATGATTGCAATCCACCAACTTTCATTGAAAATGGCTAATATTAGTTTAATCAAAGTTTTAATTAATTAATTATAATTATATTAATTTAATTAAAGTATAAATGTAGTAAAATAAAATAAAACAAACCATTTTTCCTTCTTTCTTCTTCAACTCATCTCTTCACTAAAACCATAGAAGCAAAAGATGGTTTTGAATATCAACTTTTTGTCCTCCATTATTGGTAAGATTCAAGTCTGTTTCTTGTAATTTATATATTTTTGAGATTGTTGCAACTAGGATTAATTAATTCATAGAACTGTTTTCAAAATAGTTACAGATTGCTAAAGTTTCCATTGATTTTAATTGAAGTTTTTGAATGTTTATGGTATATTTTGAAGCTTAGAAATGGAATAGGATTAAATTGTTAAGTAAATTTTGTTAGTTTAAGTTTAAGGACTAAAGTGAATATCTTGAAATTGGTATGAAATGTCTGTAAATTATGATAATAGGAGGCTATTTATGGACATAATTGAAGTGTATTTAAAATTTGGAGTTCAATTTTGGAAGATATGATAAGTTCGATTTCAGGGACTAAATTGAATAAAATGTAAAAGTTTAGGGGCATTTGAATAATAAAATTAAATTGATATATACTTATAATAGGATGATATAAGATGTTTGGAATTGATAAATTGAATTGAATTATTGAATAGATCGGGAAATTGGACCAAATTGAAGATAATGGGAAATGACAAAATTTACTGATTAGTCCTTAGAGAGTTGTTGGTTTGCTATTTTGACCAGGTAAGTTCACATAGTATGATTGTATTAAAATTTTTTTGTATTTGATTTGAGTATTTTTTGGTATTAGTTTGAAAGGTTCACAATTTGGTACAACGGATGAGTGATGGACTAAAATATATAAAAGTGATAATCTGATGGATAAAACATAAAATGATGAAATGAAATCTGAAATAAAAATGAATTGATAATTGATTATAATTGATCAAATTTTTCTAGTATGAAATTGATCGATTGTTGACAGTAATGACCAAATTGAATTGATTTGATATTTTCGCATATTGATGTAAATGTAAAATTGATTTTGTATTGAGAAGAATTATGTCGGTATATTGATATGTATTGATGAATTGCTATTGAAAAGATATAATTGAACTAAGATATTGGCTTATGGTGGAAATTGAAAAGGGTTACCCTATTAACTGTTCGGGTAGAGTCGGGTATAGTTTGCATTCTATAGGATAGAAAGAGTTCAGGGTTACTTTGACCACGAGCCGATGTGGCACTAGGTGCCAAATTTCTTCGGTTATACCAATGAGACATTGGGTGTCAAACTTATTAATGAGAGTTGGGCATAAACTATTTACTTCGGATTTATCCGATGAGGCATTGGGGGCCAAGCTGGTGTGTTGGTTGGATTCATGTATCCGTCTGAGTCCGAGTCTGAGTTGAGTTAATAGGGGAATAAACGGTAAAAGCTGGATAAGTATAATTGAAATGATGATGAAAGAGTCCTCAAAATCATGAGATTGAAAATCGGGAATGAAAAGTTTTATTCGATAATTGAGATAGCAAATAGGTATGAAATGGGAAGTAATGTGATATTTGATTTGTGAGATTTAAACTAGATTGATAATTGTGATATGGTAATACAAAGTTTATTAATGATATATATGAATATCGATAGTATTGAATGCTCATATGTATCAAATACACGAGGCAAATAGCCAATATAGAAATGTGATAAATATATGAATTTGATATAGAAATTGAATGATAAAATGGAATAATGATTGTCATTATATTGAAATTGGGTGTACCGTTGACAACAAAATTAAATGATACTATATAATCTTTAGATTGATTAATTGAAGCTTGTATACATTGATACATGTGTACCATTGAGACTTTTAGTTGTCATTGTGAATTGAAATGTTGATTGGAATGTTGTGAATGGTATTGAGTTGTTGATTTCCATGCGATTAGTATTAAAATTATTTGAAAATGCTAAATATTCAGATTATAATATAAATTGGTTACGGGATGAACTCATCTTGTTGATTTGGGATTGTCGGATTTACGTAAAATCGTAAAATTGAATAACTTGTATAAATTCATTAAATAAGGTAAGTTGTTTTAATAACTGTGAACTTACTAAGCATTTGTAATGCTTACTCCCTTGTTTCCTATTTTCCTATAAATTGTCAACTTGTGGAATGTGTCAGGCGGATCGTCAAGAAGCTCACATTATCCCAGTACTGATTTAGTAGTCTTTCTAATGTTTAAAACTCAATTTTGTGGCATGAATATAGGCAATTCATTTTTGGTCAATCTTGAGTGTTGATGCTTTAGTTCTTGAATGTGGTTTGTGTTTTAATTGGTTATATGTTATGTACATGGGTTGATATGTGTAAGTGTTTTACATGATAGACAATGGTATTGAAGGCTTGCATATTATGTTTGCATGTTTTATATCTCAATATATATACATAGATGCATATATGAGTGATGAAAATGGCTATGTTAATGAAATCTTGTTGAGTAGTACGGCATATATGCTTAGTAGCTTAAATGGTGATTAAGTGTAGTTCTATGAGATGAATTTGGTAGGTAAATGGTGGTGAAAGAAATGAATGGTATGTTTGTGTTGAGCTTGAAATAATTTGGTAAGTTTTGAAGCATGTTTTAGTGATTGTTATTGAGTCATTTTAAGATGCTTTAAATGGGTAATGACGTATGTCATGTTGAATTGTTGAATTGTGATGTCAATTGTGGCATATTGGTTAGGCACTTATGATGGTTGTTATAAGTGGAGTTTTTGGCATGTTTTGTATGCTTTTGAATAGGTTGGGAGATGGTATAATGCTTGCTTGTGGCTTTGGTGTAAATATTCAAATTTCAAAGGGTTAAAAAATATATATGGAAAGCTAGAGGACCAAAAGTGCAAATACAAAAAAGGAGGAAAAGACTAAAGGGTAAAATAAATTAATAAATGAGGACCATATTGATAAAGTGAAAAAAATAAGAAGGATTACATTATAAATTTATCAAAAGTGAGTAATGGCACAAAAGTGAATGTTAAGAGATTACAAGGGAAAAATGGTTGTTTTTCAATCAAGATAATTATCATGAATTATCATGATAATAATTTATGAATATTAGGTGTTGAAATATAAATGGTGGGATATATTATTATCTCATTATTATTTTATTATAAAATATTTTAATATTTTAATTAATTAAATTAAAGGAGATGTTTCTATGAAAGTATGAAGAAATTTCTTCATACTCTTCATGTTCCAACGTCACCACCATTATAAAAGGAGAGAAGTTCTCATTTTCTTACAATTTGGTCCTTTGTCATAAAATATCATTATTCCACCTTAAATTGTTGAAAATTTCCAAAGGCATTTAATAGGAAAGATGATGTAGATATCGTAGAGGGTTTGCATATCATCTTAGAAGCAAGAAATCAAGAATTAGAAGTGATAAAAATTGAAAAGAAAGGAATGGAAATGATGGAAGTGAGAAAGGAATAAAATGGGAAGTGACGAAAAGTTCTTGTAACACCCCTTACTCGTACCCGAGACCGGGACAAAGTACGAGGCGTTACCGGACACATACTTAGACATGTCAGAAAATACGGGTTATAAAATTTAATTCTAATTTAAAACCAATCAAGCAACATCATAGTGTCCCTATTATGGACCTACAAGGTCCAAAACATACATTAAATTGATCTGGGACTAAACTGAAAACTACAGAAAATTTTAGTAAACTTCCTAGGGTTATGTCTCACACGCCCATGTGGAGGCAAGCACACGCCCATGTGCTTGGGGACACGCCCGTGTCCCTCACCTGTGTTGAATTATTTAGATTTATTTTTCATTTCGAACCAACAGGGGTTTTCACACGGCCAAGCACACGCCCGTGTCTCTGGCTCGTGTCCCTCACAAGGCCTTGACACGCCCATGTCCAAAAACTCGAACATTCTATTTATGACATCATCATTCATTTTAAGGCACATGGCCAAGGCACACGCCCGTATGCTAGGCCGACATAGTTGAGATACACGGCCATGTCTCTCCCCTTGTGCCATGTAAACTAACCTAAAATTTTAGGTGCAGGGGACACACGGCCAGGCAACACGCCCATGGGGGCTGACTGTGTGTCACACACGGCCTAGACACATGCCCGTGTGTCTACCCGTGTAGACCTTTTTAGGGCTATTTTCCAAGCTTTTGGTCACCATCTAACATCCATACACACTTATAGACTTCAATGGTATGTAACATGGCTTAATTATACTTTTAAACAACCTTGGCATAACTCATTGCATGTTAGCTTCATCTCATCGGCTTAGTACATGTTAAATTATCCTTTTCGTATGAGGGATTGACATAGTACATTTTACATTTAGGCCGTATTATAACCATATACCATTATATGCTATGTCCACTCTCAAATTATTAGGTCCCATTTCAAGCATCCATCCATGATAAACCTCATCATCATATCTCATGAAATAATTAAACATAAACATGCATCATTAGTAGGTTTACAACCTACATCAATATGAGCCATATCTCATGGCCATATACAAAAGAATAGATATACCATTTAAGCCCTTACATTGGCTAGCCAAATGACACATACAGCAAAATAGCCAAAAACCCTATACATGCCATTAAACAAAATAAAAGTATCTATATACCAAAGCGGAACAAGTCGATAGTGTGTTGATTCTCCAACCGTCTTCCAATCTTCACGAGTTCACAAGCTCTGTAAGATAGGGAAATGAGAAGGGGGTAAGCATTTATATGCTTAGTAAGTCAGGATAACTGGAAAGTAAACTTACTGGTTAATTAACATATAACAATATTAGGCAATGATTCCAACAAGCATGAAATAGTTCCCTATCACATGCAATTAATCATCAATTAGTCTTATAACAATGCATCATATCATTAGTCTTAGATGAGCTCATCAATTCAATATTTTCATCTCTATTTCTCATGTTAATCCCATTGAATTTCTCAAAAATCTCAATGGATGGCCCAATTATCGTCAAGTCATACAAGTGATCATCATAAGTACGCACTCTCGTGAACCTTACATCTTACGGCGGGATTACCAGTCCAAGCTAAATCCCCCGTAGTAATAACTCATAGAGCAATGTCAAGATTGTCAGTCTAGGCTAAATCCCTTTTAACGATAATTGCTCTCTTAAGCTCGGATCTGAATTGCCAGTCCAGGCTAAATTCAGTCCTCAATCGGATTACCCGTCCGGGCTAAATCCTTAATGCACCCATATTCTTCGGGAGGCTTGATCACTCAAGTAACACCCGTTCGGGCTAGATCCTTCCTATTTTGAGATCATCAGATTACCCGTCCGGGCTAAATCCTTTTATACAACACATGCAGGATCTCGTGTCATGTAAGCCATAATCTATCCATCGAATTTCCCTTTTTATTTTACCCGGGACATATATCATCTTTTCATTTATACTAGCACAATTCATGGATTATCATGCAATGAATATCTAAATTTTCATACATCCAAGAACGTGCATATTTAAGTATATTAAGAGTTTACTTCGGGTTATACGAACTTACCTGGTAATTCTGAAACCTTTCGTTTTCCACAGTCGACCTCCGGAATTGGTTCCTCGGGGTCTATATCAGTAAAAATAAATTATTAATACCTTGCATTATTCAATTTCGGCTAAAACTCACCCTAGGGCAAAATGACCATTTTGTCCCTAACCTTTCACATTTTTACAAATTAATCCTTAGGCTCGTATGATGAAATGCATGAAATTCCTAGGATACCCAAGCCTAGCCAAATACTTTTCATACTTATAGTAGCCCACAATTTTCCCTCATTTCACATTTTCTACCCATTTTTACAACTTTTACAAAATGGTCATTTAAGCCATTTCCATGAAAAACTACCTAGTCAAAGTTGTTTACTATCATTTAAACTTTCATATTCCTCCGTAAATCATCAAAAAACAAGCATCTCATGCATGAGTAATTTTCTAAACATGAACCCTAGCTTGAGATATGGGTAGAAATAGAAAGAGCATGTTACGAGGATCTCAAAAATACAAAGAACATTAAAAACGGGGCTAGGATTGACTTACTATCAAGCTTGAAATGTTGGAAAACCCTAGCTATGGAGAGCATGAAATTTTCGACAGCATGGAGAAGAAAATGAGTGAATTTTTTCTTGGTTTTCCTTTTTTATTTCATTTATTGCTAAATAACCAAAATGCCCTTCCTTACTAACCTTTCCAAATTTTCCATGCATGCCCATTTTTGTCCAAAAACTTAGAAATTGGGAAAATTTCTCTTTAAGGACCTCTAATTAATAATCCAAAGTAATTTCATACAAATTACTTCTAGAACCCAAGTTTTGTAATTTATTCAATTTGGTCCCTAATTTCCAATTGGACACTTTACACATAGAATTTCTTCATGAAACTTTAACACATGCTTATTTTCATATCCTAAACCTCATAATGATCATGAAATAATTATTTTAACGTCAGACTTGTGGTCCCGAAACTACTATTCCGACTAGGCCCTATTTCAGGATGTTACAGTTCTTGTTAAAAAGAGTTAAGTGTTCATTTTAATTTCATTAATATTTCAAGGTATTAAGTTAAATAATGTAATAAAGTGAGTGTTTTATATGTTAATTTAATTAAGCAATAATGATGAAAAATATTTTATAAATTGTAATTCATAAATAGTGATATAATTTGTGTTATGAAAAGTTAAGATAAAACTATATGTTAATGATACATGAGCTTTAAGAAATAAATTGAATAATAATCTAAAGTGTAATGATATACATAATCAAGTGATCTTGTATAACAATTTAATAGTTGATAAGTAAAATAAGTATTATATGTTGTTATGAGTTCTATGAATGATAATAAGTAGAATTTTCACTAGAATAGTTTTGGATAGCAACAGTAACTCAACTTTGAAAATTCACCAAAAATTGTATAAGACGATTTAAATTATGATCCAAGTATGAAATTAAATTTTAATGATTTTTTTGTATGGAAGGAATAATGTAAGCATTGGGATTGTACTGAATGAGATATATGCATTTTAGTGAGACAATGGTAAATGAATTTTGGGATCCCCTATTCCGACTTTGAAAAATAATTAAAAATTATACAAAAATAGTTAGGAGATGAAATTTATATGTATAAAAATATTAATTAGTATAATTTCAAAATAAATAAACAAAAATGTTATACAAATCTTGTACAAAAAGATAAATAATATTTAGTGGAAAAGGGCCAGAACTGCCTAGCAGCAGAACTGGGGAAGATTTGAAGAAAAACTAGTTTTAATCTAATTTGAACTAAATTCTAAAATTTTTATGGTAAAAATTTTCATTGAGTCTGGTTTCAAAACAAATAAATATATCTTAATTTCAATTTTTGTAACCTGAGATAAAAATAATTTAGTGATAGCTACTCAATTAGTTAACCTTGTTAAGAAATATGTGTAATTAGTGAAAGAATAATTAATATTACATATAGGCACACTATACTAAAAGCCAAATATTCTCATATGCACATATAGGATGTGGAATGAAAAGGAGAAGGAGGAAACTAATATAGGAGTTGTAAAGCTTAAAAGTTATTATAAGTGATGAAATTGCTAATACATAAGAGAAGTATAAATGAAATTATTAAGACATTAAGTAAGTAAGTACTATATGATGAATTGATGAAGTATTAGTTTATAAATTGAAGTATTATATAGATTTAAATTGATTGGTACATGTGTGGGATTATGTGTATTGATCTTAACACGAAAATAAAGAAGTTTTGACCTATTTAGCAAAAGATGACTCAAAGTTGCAACACTGGCCACAAGATGTTGAGACATGAACAATCAGATAATCTAGTGTCACGTCATTAGCCCCATGATGTCGTGACACTAACCCCGCTTTTCTCTGTCTTGTTCTTTTTTTTCGAAAGAGTCTTGTACAAACCCTAAATATAATCAAACTTTAGAAAGCCTAAAAATGGTCTATAAAACCTTAAATGATTTTTAAAAGGTCTAAAATATGAGAATAACTTCCATAATAAATATGGTTCTTGATTAAATAATTTATCTTGAAATGTAGCATTTCTTTCTCAAGTTTAGGTACGAGCTCGGATAAGGGGTGCTACATACAAGCCCATAATATTTGAGTTACTCATAATGAAAACTTGACTCAACAGTTGGTATAATGTCTAGTCTTGAGTTAATGAGATAAAATACATAATTAGTATGTAACTACTAGTACTATAAGATAATATTATAATATATCATCCCAAAAGAAAAAAAAAAGTGCTAGGCACTTGTAATGGTAAGGAGAATGATGAGTAATATACTTTTGGTTTACCCATAATATAAATATGTTAGAGTGTTCTAATTACGAGAACACTCTTGATGGGATCTACCTATGTGAGGGTGAATTGTGGTTACTTTTAAGAGCTCAAAAGTTTGGCTCTAATAGCACTCATGAAAGAGGTTACAAATACATAGTCATAATAGTGTTCTTAGATACTATGCACTGACTTGTGTTAAAATCATTATATGAGATGTGTTTGGTTAATAAAATGAAATAGTTGGTTCAAAGCATAGTATACCATACAATCTTGATTAGCTTTAACATATGTTCACTAAGTGAAGGTTCAATCATAAGACACATTCATTTATACAATTAATGCTCAAGGTTATCAAAATCTAGAATATTTAGAAAAGTAGGAGATTGTTGGAATAGTTTTAAAATAAATAGTGTTCTAATAGTTGATTATAACATTTAGTTACTAATGAAGAGTTGTCACTATTCATAATGATAGGTTAAGTATCTTAAATACCAAAAATTATGTCTCATAGATAATTAACAAAGAATTATAAAAGTTCAAGTAATATTTATCAAATAGTTATGTCTATTTAAGAGATGATTCTATCCAAAACAATATCTATTGGATAGTTATGTATCTATGAAAAAACATGAAGAATCCTATAAATAAAAGTAGAATTTCATTTGCATGGCACACAAAAAAATTAGAAAAAAAAAAGTTATTTTGTTCTTCCTCCATCTTATACTATTATTAGATTGTTCATTAAAGAATTACTACATAAATTCTTTATAAAATCGAGTCTTGTTATACACTGCTAAGTGCTCAATGAACTATTTTCATCAATACAAAATGCAATCATTAGACTTTATTGTGTCTCGAGGTTCATTTTCTACTAACTTTTTTGTGCACCAAAATATAGTGAGGCAAACAAAATCTTAAAGAAAGAAGCATCATTATACGCCTTGAAGCTTTTGGTTAATTTCTCATATACTTATTTTATTCCCACACACCAACAACCACAAACACTAAGTTTTAGCGTAAAGTTATTGTTAAAAAATAGTTTTCTTAACAGAATTACAAGGATACAAAACTTAGACGGGTCTAAATTGAAAAAGGAAGAAACCATTCAAGTGTTCTTTGTTAAGCATTACCATACAATCTTTTGTTAACTGGACCAAATGGAGAGTCATAGAATCATACATTATTAGATTTGGTTTATTCTCACTCATTAATGAACAAATTAAAGCTTTGGTTTATGAGAATATTTTCTATTTCTATGTTTTCTTTTTATTTCTAGATTTTTAAATTGAAAAACACATTTGATAAATAGAAATAAAAAATTGTTTTTAATAATTAAAATATGAAAACATATTTGGTACTTCTTTTTCTATAATAGAAATATAAGAAATAAAAAAAATACATTTATATGGATCCAATCTTGAGTACCAAGTTTATTATTTGAAAAATTATTTTAAAAAGTACTTTTTGTTCATAAGGGTTTGAACTATTATGAATTCATTTAAAGTTAAAATTTATTATTTTTGTCATTATAAGTTTTATAAAGCATTTTTAGAGAAAACATAGAAAATTTCTAACTTTCACCTTTTTTATTTTTATTTTTTCAAAAATATATTTTTTTAATATATTTCATTTTTCAAGAAAACCAAAACGAAAGAGTTTATGCCTAGCCTTTTAAATAAGTCGGTATAGTAACAAAGGAGATACAAGTTATTTCATAATTTGGACCATGAAAAACACTGGGAGTAGATGGTAAACCAAACGTCTTGTCCCAATACATTTGGGACATAATGGGTCCTCTGACCACAGAAGCAAGCCTCTCATTCTTTAATTTGGGCCACATTTATAAGGAACTCAAAAAGCTCCAATTCTAGCGTATCGAATTCAAATTTGGGAGGAAATCAATGTGGCATCAACCACAAGCCTAGCACTCATACCTTGGTGTAGATTTCAAATGAACGATCACACCCTACCACTGATAAACTCATATGCCCTTGGGACCATAAAGTCATGATCGATCTTGTAGGAAAGAATGAGGCGTAGATCCTCTGTCACCGCTCGTTCTCCATTTTTGGGGGTGTAGTTTCAACGAAGAATTCACAGTTTTCTCAACAAGGACATTATTAACTGGAAGGAAGCTAGGACGAATTTCTACTACAAATTCAACAACATTTACAAACATAAAAAGTGATTTCATAAGGAACCAAGCTCCAAACCTTGCCCTGCCAAAGCTCTATTCCAATGAAATAGGAAGCGCTTTTTGCACAAATCTTCACAACATATAATGCGGAAAAGCAAGAGGAACCTAGAAATGTCATGCCAGACTAAAGAGCAAAATAAAATGCACATGCCCACTGACAGCAGAACTTAAGTGACTATGGCTTGAGGGATTGATTGGTTTTGGAATAATTACCATACTGTGGAAACAATTCGTAAACAGCGAAAGCCTGGAAGCCCTATCCTATCCATCACTTACGTTAGGATTACTCTTCTTAGGCAAGTCGTATTAAAATTCTACCAACCCAACGTTACATCTTGTACTTACAAGGGCCCAAAAAACCAATGGAGAAACATCACTCTCAAGCGTAACCAAATCCTTTGGATATTCCCATGGCAATGGAGGATATGAACCTGCTATTCAATGATATATTGATCTCTTTCTCCAAACAATGGCACTCCATGCCCAAGGAAATAACGAGATTGGCAACAGCTGTACTGCTTAAGCCTACATCCTTCAGATGACCACTACTTTGGACCCTTTTTTTTTTTCTTATGTGCCAAAAAATTATATTTATGCATTATTAGTGAAAAATATCGAAAGAAATATTATATATATTATATTTGTTTAGCTTTTCAATATATTTTAAGGGATATATTTATTTTTACTGTTTGAAAATCTTGTCTTAAGAAATATGTTAATAACCTTTTGACGAGTGATATCGAACTAACTTTTAGCTATTCAAATTTTTGTTAAGCGTCTTGATCTGTAGGGAAGGTGCGGTGATGAATTGTGACTACAAACCGAACTCCTAAGGGCAATGTTGGGCAAAATGATAAAAACAAAAAGAAAAAAGAAAAAAAAAAAGGTCCTTGTCAAGCTTCACGACACGAGTTTAAAAATTATCACATTCAACTAAGTAGATAGGATGTGTTAATTAGACCTGTAAAAGGGTAAAGTAGTGCATCCCGCCCAATTTCGGTCATATTTAGATATGGATTTTTGCATGTCGAGTCGGTTTGATCTACTCTAAATTTATTTTAAATAATAGTTTATTTATTACTTAACTCTAATTATAAAATATATAAAATATCAATTAAAACTATTTTTAAATATTTATTAATTTTTAAAGAGAAAAACGAATTTTTTGAGCAGACCAAGTTGGCTTGAGCATAGGCCTAGGCTTTAAATTTTTTGAAATCGAGCCTCAACCTGACTCGATTTGACCTATTAACAATATTATTAATCCCTCATAAATAGATAAGTAAAGATTTTTAGAGGTAGAAATTGATTCCAATGTTTGGAATGCAGCTTTTTTTACCTCAATAATACAAAAAGGTAATTTATTAACTTAAATGATACCTCAATCAAATTAATTACCAATATAGTATGTTTTGAATATTAACCATAGGTGGTGCTTAACAAGGTTACGACACCACCTATTTTTTTCACCATCATCAGGCCATCATTAGGCCATAATAGGGTTTGAAAAAAAATCATATTTTATTGGTAGTGCCACCCTATACGGCGGTATTGGTATGAAGTACAACCGGGTACAATACAGGTCGTATATGAGTTCAAAAAATAATTTTAAGGGATGGAGGATGAAAGTCAAGTGGCACAACTGTTGTAAAAAAGAAATACTAACTCGTACTTGAAAAGTAGAAAAAGAGGAGAGAATAAGGCTTGAGGAAGTAATAAAAGGGGGATCCTGTGACTATCCGATCACGTCTACCACAGGGTCAGACCAATGCCGCCTAACTATCAGGCGACACCGATCTGATCCCCTACGGCACATGTGACCGGACAGTCATGGGGTCCCCCTTTTTTTTTTTGCTTCCTCAACCTCGAATTTTACCCCAATTTCCCAATTTCTCCCTTAACCCTATATGTATAACTTAGTCCCTGCTTGTTTGTGTTTGAAAAAGAAAGGAGATTAGCAATTTAGGGTTAGGAAGGAGTGTTTGTGTTGGAAAGAAAGGAAGCATCCTGGTATGTTTTCTAAATTTTTTTTTTGTAATTATTATTTGTTTGTTTGTTTTTTATTTAATTAATATAAAAAATTATTAAATGTTGAAATGGTATGGCAAAAAACTGTTTGAGATTTTCTAGGTTTTTTGTGTGATTATTATTTTTTAAGATTTTCAACATTAAATTTTTACATTTTTAATTTTTTTGTTAAAAATTTATTATGTGATGTTATTTGAATGTATTAGAGATATATGTTTAATTTTTTGCATGTATAATAAAATAATATTTTTATTTTTATAATAATATTTTTTTTTGTGAAAAAACAGTTTAATATTTTTGGGAGAAGAGCATGTGTTGGAAGGAACCATTAGTAAGCATGTATGTGTTTTTATATATTTTTTAATAATAATTTTGAAATTTTGTTTTATATATCTACATTTGCTTTGCTTTTATATTTTATTTTTGTTAGAAGACATCGAAAAATACTATAGCAAATTTCCAATTTCGATAAGTAATTTGTCAGGTGACCCATTTTACATTTTTAATTATTTTTTATTAGGGTAAAAAAGTCATTTTTGGGATAGAAGAAAGACATGTTTAGGAATAAAGAAAAGTTTAAGTTCATTGATAATAGTTTGTGGTGAAAGAGGGTTATTCTAACTATATATATACATGCATGCTTTTCTATATATTATTGTGATATATCATATTTATATATGTATTTATTCATTTTCTTTGATAGCATAGGTCAATATTATTATTCTAAAATCAACCGGCCATTTGAGTGATTTTTAAACTTTAATTTTTTAAGTTAAAAATTTTTGTGTAATTCAAAATTATGTTTGTTGTTAATGAGTGAAAATATTTTTCTAAAGGAATGGAACTTCATGGTAACCAATGGTAAAAAATTGCTTGCATTAGAGTTAAATATTAGACGGTTTCCAAAAAATAAAAAACGATACAAAATGTATTTTCGTTATTTGTATATTTGCTTAGTTAATTAAAAAAAATTAAAACTGCAGATATCGAAAAGAGTTCTTTGATGAGAGAAAACAACCACACAACAAATATGATTAAAGCATCAATAAAAAAATTGTTGTTTGTTATTCACAAGTTCCCTTATAAAGTTGCACGCCATTTTTTATTTAATTGAGATATTTTAACTACTACAATAATTTAATATGGTTAGGGTGAGTACAACGTGTTGAAGGCCCATGTCAATGGTTCAGGCTACCGGTCAGATGAATTTGATTATGTCATACTTGGAGGTAATAGGATTCGGATCAGCGGCATTAATTTACATGTTCGTGTTGAGGCCGACTTGATATCTGCTTTGTTTGAGTGGTGGCACCTGGAGACCAACACATATCATTTGTCATGCTGGGAGTGCACCATCACATTAGAATATACCGCACTACAACTCAGGCTCCCAATCGGCAGTACTGTGGTCACGAGTACAACTGTCTGAACTGGTTGTGCTATGCTATCACTTACTTGGATGCTCGCTCAGTGATGGTGAAGATAGATTTATGAGTTTGAAATTTTCTTCGTTGAAGAGAAATTTTGAACATTTATCGAGTAGTGGCACTAAGTGGGAAAAGATGTGCACTACTGGAGCCTATATACTGCATCTGATAAGGGGGTACTTATGTCGGACACTAATAATAGTAAGGTCCACTTTATGTACGTGCCCTTTTTATCTGATATAGAAGTTGTTCGTTCATACAGTTAGGGCTCAGTAGTATTAGCAACATTATATCGTAAGCTTTTTCTAGCGACAAACCATGAAACGCAAGACATATGCAGGTGCTTAATATTGTTATAGTCCTGGATATTGTTATACAGGATGCCATTTTTGGCTTCAGTTAGTCACTGAACACATGTCTTCCCACTTGTAAATAGGTGATAAATTTTAAATTTTACATCAAGAATTTTTCTTTCTTATGAAAAAAAATTGTAACAAGTTTAGTTTTTTTAGATGGTATACTTGTAAAAGTATTGTAATTTACCAACAGATTATTGAGGCATACGCCGGCGAGGGGGTAATTGTCACAGTGGGATATCTTTAAGGTCCCAATTATTAAGGAAATCTGGAACCTAATTGAACGTATGGTAAGCTGGTAGACTTTACTAGGAATTTTGGGAAAACTGTGAACCAACGAGTAAATAGTTGGGTTCTAATTCTAATTTGGTTAGGATGGAACCGGTCGGTTCCATAGTGGGAGACATAATGATTGCTCTGGAGAAGAATAGAACTTAAGAAAGCTCTACATGGAGTCATAGTCGTGAGGATTGGAGTCCGAAAGTAGAGAAATCGAGTAACTGGTATGCTTTCTTATCCTTCTATACTCAAAGATTTAAGGAAGGAGAAAGTAAAGGCTCCTAATGAATTCCTGTTAAGTGAATTTTGGGTTTTAAGGTTTAAATGACTTCGAACTAACCAATAAATGGTTGTCATGTTTAGCTTCCAAGTCGAAGAAGGTTCTAGCATTGACAAGCTACGGCATCGAGAATTTTGAAGCGAGGTTAGTTTTTGCACTCTATCTTGGATGGTTGATGAGATTGAGTGGTTAAATGATTTATGTTGTGACTGAGCATGTTACGAATGCATAATATTGTACAAGTGTTTGAGTATTTGTATGTATGATCATTAAATGTTAAATGAATATTATGTGGTGTTAAAAATGTGGTGTACTTTGCATTATGTATTAAGTACTTTTTTTGCATTAAATGTATGAGTACCTTGTATGTAGAGTACAAAGGTATTTACTTTGGCGGGATAGATGGAGTAGGTTATGGCGTATGGAAGATTGGGTGAATAGATAGGGAAATGAAATTTCTATTAGATTTCGCAATCCGGTGTTGCAAGTTGCAAGTTGCAGGTTGCAAATCGTGATGTACGAAGCTCTCGCCCTTGTAGAGGGGACACTACGGTGTTCGAGCATCAAGGTTAGAAGTGAGATGGAACGTTATCAATTGGCCCATAATAGCACACCGTGGCGATGATCTATCAACTCTATAGAACGACACCGCAACGGAGGTAAGGTTTTTTGAGGTGACACCTCAACAAGGTTTAAGGTGTACGACCATCGCTCAACTATGGCAACACGGGGTAATTCGTCAGGACAATAACTATGGGGTAGTTCGCCAATACATTAAACATAGGTTACATGTGTACGACCTTAGCTTGGCTATGGGAACATGTAAAGTTCACTTATTACTAAACTAGGAGACCTGCCAGGGTATAAAGAAGAAGTCGAGTGTAACTTGAGTGACCAGTCATTAGATAGAATGGACTTGAGCATTTGAAGACATAGGTTTAA
This sequence comes from Gossypium longicalyx, assembly GCA_025698465.1. Taxonomy (NCBI): domain Eukaryota; kingdom Viridiplantae; phylum Streptophyta; class Magnoliopsida; order Malvales; family Malvaceae; genus Gossypium; species Gossypium longicalyx. Next base: position 55,449,423 of record CM046995.1, read on the forward strand.
CGTGACAACTAAGGGATTGTAACAACCCGTTTTTAGTCAAATCAGAATGGTGGTTTCAGGACCACAAATCTGAAGTTAGAATAATTATTTTATTATTATTTTGATGTTTACAACATGATTTAATAATTGTGTAAAAGTTTTGTTTAGAAATTTTATTGTTTGATTAGTCAATTTGATAAAAAGGACTAAATCGCGTAAAGTACAAAAGTATTGTTTTAATAGTTAAAGGTATCTATTATCTATGGATTATAAAAGTTAAGGTTTTTAAGTGATAATTAGACCCTTTATATATTTAGTGGACAATGATAGACATAAAATGGATGTTATTAAATGGTTTATAATAAGGTTAATATAGTAATTTGTAAATATAAGTTAAATTGATCAAACTAAAACATGAAAATGTGTTTCATTCATCTTTCTTAACCATACATAGCAAAGAAGAAACCCATTTTATGGATTTAAACATTCGGCCATTTCATTGCTCAATTGGTAAGTAATTTTAACTCCGTTTTTAATTATTTCTATGTTTTTGAGATTGTTGCAACTAGGTCTAGCTAGCCCAGGGACTATTTTGCAAAAATGTTAAAGATTTTGAATGTTTCTATTGATGAATAAGCATGTGTTTTGAAGTTTCTTGATAGATTATGAATGCTTGTTGATAGATATACAAGTTTTGTTAAGTGATTTTTAGTGAAAATGTAAATTAGGGATTAAATTTTGAAATGTGCAAACTTAGTGGTTAAAATGTGAAATAAATGAAAAATATGGGCTACTAGGGACCTAATTGAAATTTGGCTAGCATGGGTTATGGTTGAATTGTATGAATTTGTGTTTTTATGAAAAAAAGACTAAATTGTAAATGTGGTGAAACAATAGGGGAAAATGTGTAAAAGTACTTTAATGTGTTTTGAACCAAATTTAATAGAGGTATTATTAAAAAATTTAAATTTGATATCATATAAATCGAGAAAAATGAAACTCAGAGTTAAATCGGGGGAAAAACAAAGTACTCGACTAATAGACTTATTTCGTCGTTTTTACATCCGAGGTAAGTTCGTATATTATAAGTTTTGATACAAATGTATTTCATATGCTTTGATGTTGTATAAATTGTGAATACAACACTATGGATATGATCGATAGTGATTTGACAATGATTCGACATTTGAAATCTCGGTTGAACCTTAGGAATAGTTTAGGATACTAGTGATATGTCATTAGGGGATTCATTGAGTTGGCTTCAGGCCATGATATTAGCACTTTGGGTACGAGTTATACTGATTTGGCTTCGGGCCATGAATATCGGCTAATTTGGCTTCGAACCATGATATCATTATTTCGAATATAAGCTACCTTGATTTGGCTTCGGGCCATGGTATAGGCACTTAGTGTGCGAGACTCTTGAGTATTCGACTTCTAATCTGAATGGTTCATCGAGTGAACAAAAGATGTGATTGAGTATGAGAAAGATATGAGATGGTACAAGTACGTACGTGACATATATAAGCTTTGGTGTGAAGAAACTTGTAAAGAATATGGTTAATATCATAATTGCATATATATGAAAGGTTTGTTAGCTAATATATGCTAAATGTTTATATATTCAAGTTGTTGATTTATAATCTTGAGATTGAATTAAGTTTATGGTATACGAGCTTACTAAGTTTTATAGCTTACTTTGTTTATTTTCCCGTGTTTTATAGTGTTATCAAGTTAGCTCAGATTCGGGGGTCGTCGAAGATCGCTTCACACTATCCACCTATCACTTGGTACCTATGAACTTCGGTATTTTAAGTATATGGAATGTATAGGGACTTGGTCTTTTTGGTATATGTATTTTGGCCATTTGTGTTGGCTTGTAAGTATTAGGTTTGGTTTATATATATATAGCCATGTGAGTTGGCTTATAATGGTGAATTTGATGATGTATAAAAGTGTGAAAATGGCCTTTGTTTGAGTATAATAATTGCTTTATTAATGCTAGTTATGATGGTATTTGATGCTTGTTGAAAATGAATATGGTGAATATCAAATGGTTGATGAATTGGTAATTAGTAGGTTTATGAGTTTAGGTAATTTGATACATGTTTGAAAATGACCATATTGACGAATGAAAAGAGTAAAATTTGGTATGTATTTGTATTGCATATTGTGGTATGGTGAGTCCTGTATTTGTTGGTATGGAAATGGAATAAATAATGCTTGGTTAAAGTTGATTGAATGCTTATTTATGCCTTGTATTGGTATCAATTGATTTGATGTAGGTGTGTGCCAATTTGGGATGGAAAAATGGCTTGGTAAATAACCTATTTTTTCCACACGGGTAGAGATACGGGCATATGTCTCAGCCATATGCGACGCACGGTTATGTACACGATAGTGTGTCTCCTAGTGTTGAAATTAAAATAAAGTCAGTATACTCTACACGGCCTCACACACGGCCGTGTGACTTGGTTGTGTGGCATAAGTCAGTATACCCTAAAGGTTTGGCATGGCCTAACACACGGCCTGGCACACAGGCGTGTATAGCCATTCTTAGGGCACACGGGCTAGCCATACGGGTGTTTGTGTTGGCCGTGTGACCCAAGTTAGAGAGTTACATGAGGTCGAAAATGGGCTGGGACACGGCCATGTGCACCCATTTCGAATGTCCACACGACCTGTGACACGAGCATGTCTGTTGGCCGTGTGAGAGACACGGCTGGGCCACACGGGCATGTGTCCCTTATGTAATATCTCGAATTAGGGCCTAGTCAGAACAGTAATTTTGAGACCACAAATCTGAAATAGAAATAATAATTTTATGATTATTTGATGGTCCATGATATGATTGCATGTTTGTGTGAAATTTTCATAAAGAAATTTTATGCCAAAAGTGTCTAATTTGAAGTTAGGGACTAAATTGAATAAATTTAAAAACTTGTGTTCTAGAAGCTTCAAGCATGAAATTGCATTGGATTATTAATTAGAGGCCTTAAATGGCAATTTGACCAAGTTCTAAAATTTTGGACAAAAATGGGCTTGGATAGGTGAAATTTCAAAGAAAGGCATTAAGGGTATTTTAGTAAATGGGTAATTAAATGAACTAAAAGACAAAATAAAAAGCCTCATCTTTCTTCCCCATGGCCATGTGAACCAAGGTGACACCATGGCTAGGGTTTTCAAGCTCCCAAGCTCAATAGTAAGTGCATCTAAGCCTTGTTTTTGACGTTCTTTGCATTTTTCAAAGTCCTCGTAGCATGATCTACCCATTTCTACCCATATTTTGAAGTAGGGTTCATGTTTAAAATTTGAACCATGCATGACATGCTTTTTTTTATGTTTAATGTAAGAATATGAAAGTTTGATGTGTGTTTAACATCTTTTACTAAGTGATTTTTAATGAAAATACTTAAAAAGGGACCTTTTTGTAAAAGGTGTAAAAGTGAGTAGTAGAAATGTGAAATAAAGAAAAAAATATGGGCTGCTAAGAGAAGGAATATGAATCGGCTAGGCTTGGGTAATCAAGAAAATGCATGCATTTCACTTTACGAGCTTAGGCACTAAAGTGTAAATATGAGAAAGTTTAGGGGTAAAATTATAAATTTTCCAAAGTAGGATTTTTGGATCGATTTGAATAATGTGAGTGTTAAATAAGTCATATTTGATTTGATAGATCAAGAAAAACGAAATTCGTGCTAAGATCGGGAAAGAACGAGGTTATGGACTAAATCGGAATAAATAGCCATTTTTGCATTCGAGATAAGTTCGTGTGATAATAATAATGCAATGTAATTGTTGTTTATGCTTGAGACCTAAATTGGTATGTTAATTCGATTATGTTAAATTAAATGTTTACGATGCTATGTACGTAATGGTGATGTACTCCATGAAATATTCGATAGTCCAAATATTGATAACATGTTATGTGATGATTAAATATATTGGAAATGAAATGAAAGTTTATATGTGATGTTATGTCATGTCCTATTGCTTAATATCATGTCAATTTTAAATGTTTTATTTCTAATATGAGAATGTTTTGATCATTCCATGAGTAAATGATGGGTATTATGGACATTGAGAATGATATTATGAGCAAGCTCAACAGAAATGTGGTATCGAAGAATCCCGTTTGAACCTTAGGAATATATTAGGATACAAGTGACATGTCACTAGGAACTGTGTGACCTAAACTCATGAGTTGTGGTCTGAGTTCATGATATATATGACACATATTATGACGGTTTGGGTGCTCGTCTTGTATGTTCTACTGATGGCTGGGCAGCCCGGCATGTGTTGTGGGTACCTGTCAGCTTGTGTGAACAGCCCAAGTAGTTACGTCCTGACTGTCAGCTTGTGTGAACAAACCCGTGAGTAGCTCGAAAGTGAGCAACATGTGATATGTGATATGAGATCTCGTATAAGACCATACCTAGGGTATGGCATCGGCATAAAGATGGGTTCTACGTGTAAGACCATGTCTGAGACATTAGCATCGTATGAGATTTCTCTAGCAAGATTCTGAGTATCCAATAATGTTCCAAGTGTTCAACGGGAATTTCAACGGATAATTGAAGGTGTAATTCATTGAGTTTGTCCAAGATGAGAAAGTAAGTGATTATAAAAATGAGGCAGTACAGGTACGTACTCAAAACTCATGAGCAATGAACTTATTATGTGATGAATATGTGGTAAGAATGTTTATGAGATAGTATCCTTACAAGAATGATCGCTATAATGACCTTGTGAGTATGGATTTATATTCATGAGGTATAAATATGTGATGAATCCGATTGTTGAACATGTGTAAGACATTTAGATTAATGTGATTTAAGACACAATGTATTTATCCTTTAAGTTTGTGATTTGTTGTAAAATGTCAAGCTATATGACTTGAGAAGTATGATTACTGTCGAAACCATTTTTTTAAAGATGTTTGAAAAACGGGGATCGACTTTTGAAAAACGAAAACGGGAGTCGCCACCAATCTTTTAAAGTGCGATTGGATCACTATAAAAAATGTTTTGGCCTACGAAATTATGAGAAAATAGGTTCGGGAGTCGGTTACGTACGAGGAAGGATTAACACCCCCATAACGCCCATAATCGGTACCAAATTGAGTAATTTTTGTGTTAGTGTCAGAAATTTGAAAGAATTTTAAAAAAATGATATTTCTTCTAAACCGTGATGTTTTGAGAAAAGAATCAAGATTCATTCGTTTTAAAAGAGTACAAGCATCACATCCAGCATAATTGGACATGATATCTTTAATCTTTCGTAACTAAAGTCATCTCATGATTTATAAAACTTGTTTAAAAGGATATTTTAAATATTTAGTCAAACGAGAAATTGCAACCTAGCATGTTAGGGCACTATTTCTCGAATTTCTAAGTATTCGAAACATTGCCTTACTCTTTTTTTTTAAAAAAAGTTTCTTTTTAATTAAATAAGATATGACTTTTGGTTTTTTTAAAAAAAATGATATGTTTTAAAATAACCTAATTTCAATATATATATGTTTTATCACTTCATACAAATATAGTAAAGGTGACGAACAAGGATCTAAATTATTTAATATGCTATTATTTCATGCATGGTCATAAATAGTATCGTTACATACAAAGTATAGAATATAGTGAATTCAATAGCATAAATTGTATAACACATACATAACAACATTTTATACAAATATATCTAAATTATCATAAATAAACTAATTTTACGAAAACAAATAAATAGAAGAATATAATGATATGTAAAATCTAACCCATTAAAAAAAATTAAAATAAAAGAGAATTTAAAAATAAATAACAAGTTAAGTGTATGAAGTATAAAAGTAAGTTATTTAGAAATATATTAAATGATGTAAGAACAATAAAGAGAACCTATCTTTTTTAAAGATATATATACATATATAGGTTTTACTATAAAATACAATAACTTAATATAAAAATGTACAATTATGTATACAAATTAAGATGTACATGATTAATAAATAGTAAAAAAATGTATGTTTTATAATAAAGATGATATTAAAGAAATATGGTGTAATATATAGTGTATAACATAATAAAAACATAATAACATAAATAATATTGTAAATAAGGTATATAATAAAAATGTACATAATATAATATGTAAAAAAATTAAGGAATAATATATAATTAAATATAATATAATATAAATGTAATATAAATACTATAAATAAGGATAATATATACTTTATTAATAATAATTTTAAAAGAAAACTAAAAATATTTATAATATTAATGAATAATACATAATTTTAATAAAATAATATAAGGAAATATATAATAAAATATATAATAATATAATGGATAATAAAAATATAATATTACATGACTGATATTCATAAAAAATAAGTAATATATATATATATATATAATATTTAGAATAAAAATATAAGGATTAAAATTGAATTAAAGTAAAGAATTTGGGATTAATTTGTGAAATAATAAAAATATTTGGATCTGATTAAAACGCTCATCGAAATTCGAAGGACTCATCGGGTAATTAAGCCCTTATCCAAAAATAGCACCGTTTCCAGAATAAATTTTGAAGGCTGTTTGGATTAAATTAAAACAAATATAAAAGATTAAGGCCAAATTAAAATAAAAATAAAAATGTAATTGAAAAATAAAAAAATGGAAGGATCAATTGGGCAATTTGCCTATTTTCCAAAAACGCGCGGATCCTCCCCGGGTAATCGGGTCAACGCTCGGATCTTCCGTTTGAAACGACGCCGTTTAAATGCTTATTGAATTAAGCCAAACAACGTCGTATTACAGGGGCTATATAAGCCAAATTTTAGCCTGAAAATTCATTCGAACTTACTTTTTTTTTAAAAAAAAAAGAGGAAACTCTCTGAAAGAGAGTTAAGGGCAGACCCTCGGAGCGCCGTGGTGTCTCCGTCATCGGGTTCCCTACGCGCCTACGCGCCGTCACCAATCTCGACGAGTACAGCGGTTTAAAAGGCTAAAAGCTTTTATTTTTCTTGGTAAAACACAGGTAATCTTCTTCTCTTTTAACATTATCAGTTTTTTTAAAAAAACGATTCGTATGCCTGTTGAGAAAAAATAAATAAATAATATAATATAAAACTTTAATCACCTCTCGAGAAACTGTTTGAATCTCCTTGTTCTCTGAATATATGTGCGTATTTTTATTTCCTCCAAAAAAAGGTTTTTTTTTCTTTTACATTGTTCTGAATCAGGCTTTTTATAGCCACTGTACATAGCATTTTTACATATTTAAAAATATTCCCTACCATATTTGTTTTGTTTCTGTCCTTTCTTTCTATTTTTGCAGATGTCTCGCAAGGAAATCAGCGAATCAAGCCCTGATGGCCTCGGTGCTGGCGCTGATCTGCTTTCATTCGGCTTCAACTACGGCCAGATTCGTGGCCGGGAATCACGGTATTGATGGTGGGTCACTGCGAGACGAACGGACGCGTCTGTTGGGGTGCTTGTCTTCTGGAGCCTTCCATTTGCGGTGCCTAGGGTTTTTGAAAGCTAAGGGTTTTCCGTGTTCTATTTAACATTTGGGCCTCTTGGGCCCCGGGTGTAATGGGTCTGTAAGGCTTTTGGTAGTTGGGTCAAGTGTAAGCAGGTAATGGGTTAATAGGCTGTTGGGTTTTAATTTTTTTTTTGGCTCTGTAAAAAGACTGTTTAAAAAAACATTTATTTATTTCCAATTTTAAAGCCCGCGCAAATTTTGGTTATTACAATTACACTTAAGTAATATGCATTTGTAGTACATATGCTGAGACGATTAGTTGAGTGTTGAGATGTACATTTATGAATAGGTTATGATTGCTTGACTAAAACCTAAGCACGATAAGCTATGATATTGTAACACTCTATACACTTATCCGTCACCGGAATAGATTCATAAGATATTACCAATCCGAAAAGAGATCAGATTTGTCATTCATAATCAATCATGCATAACAAAATATAGTTTCTTTAATCATTCAACCATGAACAAATTTTAACCAAAGTTAGAGTAACTAATAAATTTCAAATTGTTTGACACATAAGTCCATAGAACTATAAACTCGTATTTAGGAAATTAGTAAGTCATTTTCGAATGACTAAAATATTTACAATTTTCAAAATATAACTTGCTTCAAAAGAGAGTTAAGCCTATACATGCCATATCTCAAGATATAAATTATCAAAAGTACCAAAACAAAGTGATTGATAGTGTAGATGATTTTGAACTTGAAAATCCCGAGCCCGTAGCTTTCAACAAGATCTAAAAAAATAAGACAACACAAATATTCATAGTAAGTCATTAAGCTTAGTAAGTCTCTAGTATCTTAAACAACAAAACCTATGTATACATATTATATCATATTCGAAATATAATACCAATTGACCGAAAATACATAACCATGTAAACTCTATTTTCTCTACTTATTATTTCTTCAGAGTTTGAATTTCATAAGCACACCTTCTAAATGACTCGTAGTAGTTCATCGATTCCACCTTATAAAGTTAATTCAAATCAGTTCATTCATATATAATTTCAAAGATCATAATTGTATATCAATATAACATATACTTTCAGTACCAAAACCCATAATGGTCAAATATAACTATACACAACCACATATCATATGCTTCTATTTTCAATTCATACATTAATTCACATTTCTTCATATGCATAACAACTTATACGTACCTGGACAATTTAATCTATCGAATGAGTTTAGATATCGTATAGCATAATCTCATATTCATAGACTTTTATTGTTTCACCGGCAATATGCCTGCTAGGTATAAACTGAACTTAACACCCGCACGAGGCGCTGCTAGACATTAAGTCTTGAAACTCATTCACCAGGCAATATGCCTGCTAGGCTCATGGCCCAAACAATTCCATCTACTAAAACTTGTTTGAGCCGGAGGCTCGAATCATATTTCGAATATAAATTTCACAAATTCATAACATATACACCTTTTTGTATTTATGCATTTCACATAAGCTAATCACATTAGTCCACTTTGACTTCATTCACATATAATCACCTGATAACTATTGCACTATTTCTTCTTAATTTACCATTACATATCTTCAATCTAATGTATACAACCCATGGCAAGATGATCATAACAATTTTCTTATTTAAATCTCATGCATACTGTTCGACTTCAAGTATGTGTATATATATACATGTTTATGCTATAGGTATGGCTAAATTCCCGTGACATATCATGATTCATTCATAAATAGTTTATGTTTAAATACTGAAAACTTACCTCGAGTATTTTCCAAATAACTACGGTCGGCTACTCAACTACTTTAGCTTTTCCTTTATCCAAATTTGTCCCTCTATGCTTTTGAGCTTAATTCAAAAATTTAAACTAATCATTATTCGACTATTCAAGCATTACTTCAAAATATATTATATACATATTTGACTTTCACATATATAGATCATAGTAAACAAGATAAAATACATTATAGGCCATCTTTGATCTTTCTATTTTCATCAATTTGAACCATTCCTTGGTCAAACATTTCATTCGGCATTAAGATACAAACAAGTTAACATTTTCTTTATACACACCCTCAAGATCACATGCATAATTCATTTATTTTAAAGCACATAACATACAATCGCTTAACTAAAGTTTTATTCATTCACAACATATAAACCCTATTAAGTTCATACCTTGTACATATCAAACCGAATTCAAGTGGAGAAATTATCACAACTAAGACACATTCCAAAAACCAACTTAACCATTTAGCCACATGATGGGGTAAGTTACACTCATAATTGTAAACACCTTGCACACATTCGAGACACATAGTAATATACAAAATTAAACAAATAGAAAGGTCAAGTGCACATGTCTTAATATAAATACCATAATTCATATTAACTTAGTGACATACATAAAAATCCACATAACCGAATGTACATGTATTTATGATAAATGTGTATATTATGACTGCATCCTTAATATAAGCTTAATATAACTTTACCATTTATATTCAGTCAACTCAATATATATATGCATACATGATATACACTTACTCATATACCAAAGACATACTTAACCTTAATGAAACAAAACACATTGCTTAGTCATTTAAAACTAATCACAAACCACATACGACATTTGTCACTTAATAATCATATTTATTTAACCAATACACTTCCATTCATTATTATTTATCACTTTATAAACCATCTTAGCTGAACATAATAATTTCACCTATGCATAAACACTACTCACATTCCATTACTTACATTATTCAAAATCATACCATTAAATTAATGCATAAAGCCAAACCTTTTGACATTCAAACATCTACTTTATTCTTTTCAAATCACCCAAACGGAAATTACTCACATTCTAGCATTTTAATACAAAACATTTGTTCAAGTCATTAATCAAGTCCAAGTTCGTCTATTACACATATAAGTACTAGCAAAATTAAATTTTTAACTAGTTCAAACTTCTCTCATCAACAATTATACATCAAAACATAGAGACAATAATCTAACCCCTTCATTATCTACCATAGTCGAATGCTCAATTCATCACCCAAATTCAAAATTTTGACATGGGCTAAGTAAGGAACTTGATAATTAACTTAAAGCAAACTAAAATTTCAAAATCTAACATAATTTACTAACCTTGTCTCAAGCTTAAGATGACCGAATGGTTTGCTCCTTTTTCTTTCTTTAAAATCGGCTAACAAGAACAAAGATGAACACTTTGTTTTCTTCACCCCTTTTTTTTATCTTTAATTATCATTATAATAAAATATAAAGCCATTTAGTTACCATTATACTAATGTTTAATACATATATTTTATATTAAATAATAACATGGCCGGCCACTATCTTAAAATGGATAATTTGACATGCAAGTCCATTCTTTTTATATCATGCACTAATAGATCATTATAATTTAACCTATCACATTTTCAAAATGTCTCACATAAATCCTATTTAATAAATTTCACATACAAATGATAAAATCAAAACATGAAACTTTTACACATACACTTACACATATAATAAGCCTAGAATATAACGATTAATTATTTTTGTGACTCGGTTTTGTGGTCCCGAAACCACTTTCCGACTAGGGTCAAATTAGGGCTGTCACAACTCTCCCCACCTTAGAAATTTTTGTCCTCGAAAATCTTACCAGTAAATAAGTTAGGATATCGTTCTTTCATAGAGTCTTCAAGCTCCCAGGTAGCTTCTTGAACCCTGTGTTTGACCCACAACACTTTCACTAACGAAATTGTCTTGTTCCGTAATTCTTTCACCTCGTGAGCCAAAATACGAGCCGGTTCCTCTTCATAGCTCAAATTAGATCAAATTTCTATCTCTGATGGACTAATCACATGAGAAGGATCGGATCTGTACCGACGAAGCATCGAAACATGAAAAACATTGTGAATCTTTTCAAGTTCAGACGGTAAAAGTAGTCTATAAGCAATCGACCCAATCCGTTCTGTAATTTCGTATCGTCCGATAAATCTTGGGCTCAATTTGCCTTTACAGCCAAATCTGAGTACCTTTTTCCATGATGAAACTTTGAGAAACACTTTGTCTCCAACTTGATACTCAATATCTTTCCGTTTCAAATCTGCATACGATTTCTAACGATCTAATGCTGCTTTCAGGCTTTCACGGATCACTTTAACTTTTTGTTCGACCTCTTTAATCAAATCAACTCTGTAAATCTTATTTTCACTGAGTTCGGTCCAAAACAAAGGCGTACGACATTTACGACCGTATAAAGCTTCGTAAGGTGCCATCTTGATACTCGATTGAAAACTATTATTATATGTGAATTCAACCAAAGGCAAGTATCGTTCCCACGAATCATTAAACTCAAGGATACAACATCTCAACATGTCCTCGAGTATCTGAATAATTCGCTCGGATTGACCATCGGTCTGGGGATGAAAAGCAGTGCTAAAATGCAATTTAGTAACCAATACTTCTTGCAATTTCTTCCAAAACCGTGATGTAAATCTCGGATCTCTATCTGACACGATAGAAATAGGTACCCCGTGTAACCTTACAATCTGAGAAACATACAATTCGGCTAGCTTATCAAGTGAATAATCCGTACATATGGGAATAAAATGAGCCGTCTTTGTCAATCTATCAACAACGACCCAAATTGCATCTTTCTTGCTTGGTGACAATGGTAACCCAGATGCAAAATCCATCGTAACCCGATCCCACTTCCATTCGGGTATCATGATCGGCTGAAGTAATCCTGAAGGCACTTGATGTTCCGCTTTCACTTGTTGACATATCAAACACTTCGAAACAAATTTCGAAATGTCTCGTTTCATACCATGCCACCAGTACTGTTGTTTCAGATTGTTGTACATTTTCGTACTACCCGGGTGAACTGAAATTCGATTGCTATGAGCCTCGACCAAAATCATCGGAATAAACTCTAAATTTTTCGGGACACATAATCGATTTCTGAACCTCAAACAATCATTGCTATCAATCAAAAATTCTAAATCCTGTTTCGATACACATAGTGCTCGTTTTGCAACTAATTCATCATCAACCCTTTGAGCTTCACGGATTTGTTGCATCAATAACTGTTTTGCTTTTAACTCCGCTACTAACACACCATCAGCGGACACAGAAACGTGCACATTCATTGCTCGCAATACAAATAGTGACTTACGGTTTAAAGCATCAGCGACCACATTGGCTTTTCCCAGATGGTAATCAATGACAAGCTCGTAATCTTTCAATAATTCTAGCCACCGTCTTTGTCTCAAATTCAAATCTCTCTGAGTCATCAAGTACTTGAGACTTTTGTGATCAGAATACACATGGCATTTTTCTCCGAACAAGTAGTGGCGCCAAATTTTTAAAGCAAAAACGATAGTAGCTAACTCGAGATCATGAGTCGGATAGTTCTTCTCGTGAGGCTTCAACTGTCTCGAAGCGTACGCTACTACTCTACCTTCTTGCATCAATACACAGCCCAAACCATTCAGAGACGCATCACTGTAAATCACAAATTCTTTACCGGATTTTGGCTGAACTAACATCGGAGCTTCGGTCAAAAGAGTTTTCAATTGATCAAAACTTTTCTGGCACTTTTCTGACCATTCAAATTTAGTATCTTTCTGAAGCAACTTTGTCATCAGTGTTGCTATCATCGAGAAACCTTTCACAAAACATCTGTAGTACCCGACAAGTCTCAGAAAACTTCGAACTTCTGAAACATTCCTCGGAGGCTTCCAATCGAGTATAGTTGAAATTTTACTAGGATCAACTCGGATACCTGATGCGGATATAACATGTCCCAAAAAGCTGACTTCCCTCAACCAAAACTCACATTTATTAAACTTCGCATATAATTGCTTGTCTCACAAAATCTGCAATACTAACTTCAAGTGTTAGGCATGCTCGATTTCGTCTCGCGAATAGATCAAAATGTCATCTATAAACACAACTACAAACTGATCCAAATACTGTCTGAAAATCCGATTCATTAAATCCATAAAAACAGCAGGGGCATTAGTGAGCCCAAACGGCATCACTAGGAACTCATAGTGTCCATACCTCATTCTCGAAAGGTTTAGGCACTGTGAGTCTCTAACTATGGCGATAATAACCCGATCTCAAGTCTATCTTCGAAAATACGGAGGCTCCTTTCAATTGATCGAACAAATCGTCAATTCGCGGCAACGTATATTTATTCTTTATCGTTATTTTATTAAGCTGACGATAATCGATACACATTCTCATAGTTCCGTCTTTCTTTTTCACAAACAGTACTGGTGCACTCCAGGGAGAAAAACTCAGTCGAGCAAAACCTTTATATGTCAATTCTTGCAACTGAGAATTCAATTCTTTTAGTTCGATCAGTGCTATACGATACGGAGCTATCAAAATAGGTGTAGTCCCTGGCACTAGTTCAATGCCAAACTCTACCTCCCGAACAGATGGTAATCCCGGTAATTCTTCTGGAAATACATCCGAAAACTCACAAACTACTGACACTGTCTCAAGTTTCTTTTCAAACTCTTTACTATCCAGAACATACGCAAGATAAGCTTCATACCCCTTTTTCATCTATTTTTGAGCTAACATCGAAGATATCACTGCCGGTAATCCATTTAAATCAGTAGACTCAACTCGGATTATCTCCTCTTTTGAACACCTCAAGTCCATTGTCTTTCGCTTACAATTCACTACTGCATCATGCTCAGTTAACCAGTCCATACCGAGAATGACATCAAACTCGTCAAACGGTAATAGCATTAAATCAGCCGGAAAACAAAAATCTCGGATCTTCAGGGGACATTTCTTACACACTTTATCTACTAACACATAATGGCCCAAAGGATTTGACACCCGAATCACAAACTCAGTAGACTCAACAGGTAAAGTCTTACTGGATGCCAAAGTTTCACACACATATGAATGAGTAGAACCGGGGTCAATCAAAGTAATAATATCAGTATCAAAAATAGTAAAAGTACCGGTAATAACATCTGGCGAAGAAACATCCTCACGCGCTCGTATAGCATAGGCTCTGGCAGGGGTACGAGCCTCAGAACATACAACAGTATTTTTTGTCCCTTTCTGATTTCCACTAGCATTACCCGCAGGTCTAAGTGGTCTACCACGCGTTGCAGTGTTACTAGGTCTCCCACTCAGATCAGTATTCTGTTCAGCTAATTTTGGACAGTCTCAGATAAAATGATCAGCTAATCCACATTTGAAACAGGAGCGGTCACGAAACCTACAACTTCCTGAATGCCATTTGCCACACTACTTGCACTCAAATCTTTCCTGACGATCGTTGCCAACACTAGCAACAGAGGTGGCTCGTGTACTCACAAGGGGTCGATCATGGTCCCACCCAAAAAAACCTGAAGTATTCTTAGATCGGCCTGAATCATCTCTAAATTTCTTCGATGACTAATAAAAGGATTTTCCTGAAGATCTTTTACGGAACTCTCTAGCTCCATCATCAGCTTTTCTTTTCTCTTTATCGAGCTCTTCAGCTTTACAAGCTCGTTCGACAAGCACTACAAACTCTTTAATTTCCAGAATACCCACCAACAGTTTGATGTCTTCATTCAACCCGTCCTCGAAGTGTTTACACATGATAGCCTCAGACGAGACACACTCCCGAGCATATCTACTAAGTCTGACAAATTTTTGCTCGTAATCAGTAACTGACATAGAGCCCTGTTTGAGCTCGAGAAATTTCTTCCGTTTCTGATCGATGAATCTTTGACTGATCTATTTCTTGCGGAACTCTGATTGAAAGAATTCTAAAGTAACACGTTCTCTCGACACAAAAAAAATCAAAGTATTCCACCAATAGTAGGCAGAATCACGCAACACAGATATAGCACATTTTAAACACTCATCGGTTGTGCACGATAATTCATCAAACACTCGAATGGTGTTATCAAGCCAAAACTCAGCCTGCTCGGCATCATCACTGTCAGTAGCTTTGAATTCAGTAGCCCCGTGCTTTCGAATTCTATCAACCGGGGGCTTGCTTAATCTCAACGGGTCGACTATCAGAGGTACCACAGGTGCAGGGTTTGCATTAGTCGGGGGTGGGGGTTGTGCCACAGTAGGATTAGTTCGAACATATTGGGTAAACCAATCGTTCATCATAGCATAGAAGGCTTGTTTTGCCTCATCACTTTGATTACTTGCATTTAGTTGAGAGTCAATCAAGATCGCCCCGTCCGTCTGCTGGAGCAAAGCGCTACACTCTCGACATCGTCAGCTACTGCTCGGTGGGGATCAGAATTCATTACTATACGAAAAACACATTTCAACTGTCAAAAATCATCACACTATCGTATTAACCCAATATGGCAAGTATAGCTAGACTCACATACGCTACGTTAGTCCTAGAATCGACTAAACCGTAGCTCTGATACTAATAAAATGTAACACTCTATACACATATTCGTCGCCGGAATAGATTCATAAGATATTACCAATCCGAAAAGAGATCAGATTTGTCATTCATAATCAATCATGCATAATAAAATATAGTTTCTTTAATCATTCAACCATGAACAAATTTTAACCAAATTTAGAGTAACTAATAAATTTCACATTGTTTGACACATAAGTCCATAGAACTATAAACTCGTATTTAGGAAATTAGTAAGTCATTTTCGCATGACTAAAATATTTACATTTTTCAAAATATAACTTGCTTCAAAAGAGAGTTAAGCCTATACATGTCATATCTCAAGATATAAATTATCAAAAGTACCAAAACAGTGACGATAGTATAGATGATTTTGAACTTGAAATCCCCGAGCCCGTAGCTTTCAACAAGATCTAAAAAAATAAGACAACACAAATATTCATAGTAAGTCATTAAGCTTAGTAAGTCTCTAGTATCTTAAACAACAAAACCTATTTATACATATTATATCATATTCGAAATATAATACCAATTGACCGAAAATACATAACCATGTTAACTCCATTTTCTCTACTTATTATTTCTTTAGAGTTTAAATTTCATAAGCACACCTTCTAAATGACTCGTAGTAATTCATCGATTCTACCTTATAAAGTTAATTCAAATCAGTTCATTCATATATAATTTCAAAGATCATAATTGTATATCAATATAACATATACTTTCAGTACCAAAACTCATAATGGTCGAATATAACTATACACAACCACATATCATATGCTTCTATTTTCAATTCATACATTAATTCACATTTCTTCATATGCATACAACTTATACGTACCTGGACAATTTAATCTATCGAATGAGTTTAGATATCGTATAGCATAATCTCATATTCATAGACTTTTATTGTTTCACCGGCAATATGCCTGCTAGGTATAAACCTGAACTTAACACCGGCACGAGGCCTGCTAGACATTAAGTCTGAAACTTATTCACCGGCAATATGCCTGCTAGGCTCATGGCCCGAAACAATTCCATCTACTAAAAACTTGCTGAGCCAGAGGCCCGAATCATATTTCGAATATAAATTTCACAAATTCATAACATATACACCTTTTTGTATTTATGCATTTCACATAAGCTAATCACATTAGTCCACTTTGACTTCATTCACATATAATCACTTGATAACTATTGCACTATTTCTTCTTAATTTACCACTACATATCTTCAATCTAATGTATACAACCCACGGCAAGATGATCATAACAATTTTCTTATTTAAATCTCATGCATACTGTTCGACTTCAATTATGTGTATATATATACATGTTTATGCTATAGGTATGGCTAAATTCCAATGACATATCATGATTCATTCATAAATAGTTTATGTTTAAATACTGAAAACTTACCTCGAGTATTTTCTGAACAACTACGGTCGGCTACTCAACTACTTTAGCTTTTCCTTTATTCGAATTTGTCCCTCTATGCTCTTGAGCTTAATTCAAAAATTCAAACTAATCATTATTCGACTATTTAAGCATTACTTCAAAATATATTATATACATATTCGACTTTCACATATATAGATCATAGTAAACAAGATAAAATACATTATAGGCCATCTTTGATCTTTCTATTTTCATCAATTTGAACCATTCCTTGGTCAAACATTTCATTCGGCATTAAGATACAAACAAGTTAACATTTTCTTTATACACACCCTTAAGATCATATGTATAATTCATTTATTTTAAAGCACATAACATACAATCACTTAACTAAAGTTTTATTCATTCACAAATATAAACCCTATTAAGTTCATACCCTGTACATATCAAACCGAATTCAAGTGGAGAAATTATCACAACTAAGACACATTCCAAAAACCAACTTAACCATTTAGCCACATGACAGGGTAAGTTACACTCACAATTGTAAACACCTTGCACACATTCGAGACACATAGTAATATAAAAAATTAAACAAATAGAAAGGTCAAGTGCACATGTCTTAATATAAATACCATAATTCATATTAACTTAGTGACATATAAAAAAATCCATATAACCAAATGTACATGTATTTATGATAAATGTGTATATTATGACTGCATCCTTAATATAAGCTTAATATAACTTTACCATTTATATTCAGTCAACTCAATATATATATGCATACAGATATACACTTACTCATATACCAAAGACATACTTAACCTTAATGAAACAAAACACATTGCTTAGTCATTAAAAACTAATCACAAACCACATACGGCATTTGTCACTTAATAATCATATTTATTTAACCAATACACTTCTATTCATTCTTATTTATCACTTTATAAACCATCTTAGCTCAATTTGCCTTTACGGTCAAATCTGAGTACCTTTTTCCACGATGAAACTTTGAGAAACACTTTGTCTTCAACTTGATACTCAATATCTTTCTGTTTCAAGTCCGCATACGATTTCTAACGATCTCATGCTGCTTTCAGGCTTTCACGGATCACTTTAACTTTTTGTTCGACCTCTTTAATCAAATCAACTCCGTAAATCTTATTTTCACTGAGTTCGGTCCAAAACAAAGGCGTACGATATTGACGACCGTATAAACCTTCGTAAGGTGCCATCTTGATACTCGATTGAAAACTATTATTATATGCGAATTCAACCAAAGGCAAATATCGGTCCCACGAATCATTAAACTCTAGGATACAACATCTCAACATGTCCTCGAGTATCTGAATAATTCGCTCGGATTGACCATCGGTCTGGGGATGAAAAGTAGTGCTAAAATGCAATTTAGTACCCAATGCTTCTTGCAATTTCTTCCAAAACTGTGGTGTGAATCTTGGATCTCTATCCGACACGATAGAAGTAGGTACCCCGTGTAACCTTACAATCTGAGAAACATACAATTCGGCTAGCTTATCAAGTGAATAATCCGTACATACGGGAATAAAATGAGCCGTCTTTGTCAATCTATCAACAACGACCCAAATTGCATCTTTCTTGCTTGGTGACAATGGTAACCCAGATGCAAAATCCATCGTAACCCGATCCCACTTCCATTCGGGTATCATGATCGGCTGAAGTAATCCTGAAGGCACTTGATGTTCTGCTTTCACTTGTTGACATATCAAACACTTCGAAACAAATTTTGAAATGTCTCGTTTCATACCATGCCACCAGTACTGTTATTTCAGATCGTTGTACATTTTCGTACTACCCGGGTGAACTGACATTCGATTGCTATGAGCCTCGACCAAAATCATCGGAATAAACTCTAAATTTTTCGGGACACATAATCGATTTCTGAACCTCAAACAATCATTGCTATCAATCAAAAATTCTAAATCCTGTTTCAATACACATAGTGCTCGTTTTGCAACTAATTCATCATCAACCCTTTGAGCTTCACGGATTTGTTGCATCAATAACTGTTTTGCTTTTAACTCCGCTACTAACACACCATCAGCGGACACAGAAAGGTGCACATTCATTGCTCGCAATACAAATAGTGACTTACGGCTTAAAGCATCAGCGACCACATTAGCTTTTCCCGGATGGTAATCAATGACAAGCTCGTAATCTTTCAATAATTCTAGCCACCGTCTTTGTCTCAAATTCAAATCTTTCTGAGTCATCAAGTATTTGAGACTTTTGTGATCAGAATACACATGGAATTTTTCTCCGAACAAGTAGTGGTGCCAAATTTTTAAAGCAAAAACAATAGCAGCTAACTCGAGATCATGAGTTGGATAGATTTTCTCGTGAGGCTTCAACTATCTCGAAGCGTACGCTACTACTCTACCTTCTTGCATCAATACACAGCCCAAACCATTCAGAGACGCATCACTGTAAATCGCAAATTCTTTGTCGGATTCTGGCTGAACTAACACCGGAGCTTCGGTCAAAAGAGTTTTCAATTGATTAAAACTTTTCTGGCACTTTTCTGACCATTCAAATTTAGTATCTTTCTGAAGCAACTTTTTCATCGGTGTTGCTATCATCGAGAAACCTTTCACAAAACATCTGTAGTACCCGGCAA
The DNA here is from genome assembly GCA_025698465.1 of Gossypium longicalyx. Lineage (NCBI taxonomy): Eukaryota > Viridiplantae > Streptophyta > Magnoliopsida > Malvales > Malvaceae > Gossypium > Gossypium longicalyx. Next base: position 55,469,417 of record CM046995.1, read on the forward strand.
GTCCCAGAAAACTTCAAACTTTCGAAACATTCCTCAAAGGCTTCCAATCGAGTATAGCTGAAATTTTACTAGGATCAACTCGGATACCTGATGCGGATATAACATGTCCCAAAAAGCTGACTTCCCTCAACCAAAACTCACATTTATTAAACTTCGCATATAATTGCTTGTCTCGCAAAATCTGCAATACTAACTTTAAGTGTTCGGCATGCTCGATTTCATCTCGGGAATAGATCAAAATGTCATCTATAAACACAACTACAAACTGATCCAAATACTGTCTTAAAATCCGATTCATTAAATCCATAAAAACAGTAGGGGCATTAGTGAGCCCAAACGGCATCACTAAGAACTCATAGTGTCCATAACTCGTTCTGAAAGCAGTTTTAGGCACAGCAGAGTCTCTAACTCGCAACTGATAATAACCCGATCTCAAGTCTATCTTTAAAAATACGGAGGCTCTTTTCAGTTGATCGAACAAATCGTCAATTCGCGGCAACGGATATTTATTCTTTATCGTTACTTTATTAAGCTGACGATAATCGATACACATTCTCATAGTTCTGTCTTTCTTTTTCACAAACAGCACTGGTCAGGTGTGTTACATTTAGTGGTATTAGAGCTATGGTTTAGTCCGAGAAACCTAGCATGTGTGAGAGTCCAGCTATACATGCCACAAATCTGTGATAGTGTGATGTCTCTCGACGCGAGTGAGAACTATCTTGTTTAGACTGAGGTACTCTCCAACCAAGCTACACTTGACCATGTTGATAATGGTACTAAAGTATTTGAGTAAAGTGCAGCTATGATGAGTCGAAAATTGAAAAGGTATGAATAAGAATTCGTGATATGTATGTGATAAGGTATGATATGAAAGTTTATGTTGTGATAAGTTTATCCATGTTTACTTGATGTTCGTATGATATTATGTGCTCGACTTATTTGTTTAAGTGAATGTGACGAGTAAAGTCACTCAAAATTCATAAAATGTATGCATGATTGCACTTGTTTAAATAAGGTAATCAGAAAATTTGTGAAACATAGATATGTGTGGTAACTTGCTTGAAATGAATTGTATAACTGTGACGATATTATGATGATGATGAAAGTTATGTCATATGTGTATAAATAAGAGTCGAGTTAGAGGCCTTACGACCTCGCCCCCTTCTTACCAATGAGGTGTTTTATAACGAAATTTCATGAGAACTATGCTGAATAAGTTCCCAATTGAGGAACCAAAGAGTTCAGTGATAGAATAATTATAAATATGATTAGAGATTGAGAATGGATTAGTAAGTAAAGATAGAGCTAAAAAGGTATCAGATTGATCTAAAGATTATTCGGTTTACGCAATATCACAGTTAAAGAGGAAGTTAATTTTAGTAAATTGACTTATTCAGGCACGATGTTGAAAGAATGTATTAATTGGAATTTCTTCTGAACTAATTTTCTTTAGTGAAAGAAATAATGCAGAATTAATGATGGCAGAAATAGTTGAAGGAATAATATTTGAAATGTGAGATATCTGAGTGTGGCAGATTACAGTTGAGCAAGTTATGACAGTCTCTTCTGGGTCATTCTATGTGATCATTTGTTCTTAGAAGTATTCTTGTGGCTATTTATTCTCTAATAAAATTTTTATTATATGGGAATGTTTTCTAATCATGATGATAGACGAAAGCATTGTTAGTCTGATTGGTTATGATCCGTATTGCTCTATTACTCTTTGGCATTTTATTACATTCCATCTGTTAGGAATTGATGAGAAAATGCGTATAATGCTATGATTTTGTTTTTTCTAATTGTTACCTTGTCCGATATATATACATATATGAAAGGTACATTATTTTCATTGCATTTAATTCCAGTGGGTCTGCATGATATTTTCTTCTGGACTTCTTTCCTCTAAGGAATCATCAATATCTCTACTATTTTCTTATGAGATTTGTTCTCGGTCTTTTGGTATGGTGTCGTATCTTGGATTTCTCTATTTTTGGATTTCTTTATCTCAGTTTCCTTGTCATCTTTATTCCATAATTTGTCAATCATGGCTCATATCTAAAGTGTGTTCTTCAACTTGTTATAACTATGTCAATTATTATTATGCTTCTGGTTCGATCATAGTAACGTGGTGATTCTAGTATCTGGATTTCTCTAATTTTCATGTAAGGACTTGGCATTTGTAAAGGCATAAGTGGTGAAATCACAAGCTCTAATTTGTATGATGGATTACTTTTCTCAAGTAAGTTAATCAAAGTTAATGCATTCAATTGAGATATTCTTGTCACTTTGAATTAATGTGATTGTAAATGTCTTTAATTTGCATGATGAGTGAATTATGAAATATTGTATGTTTGAATCGTTCTATCAACCGGAAGAAAGGATTTCTTGAAGTGTTATTAATTGATCATTAAGATCGACTCAGTTTTTCAATCTGTACGGGTTATTTGTTTGAAAGATTAAATGAGATGTTTGTGTCCAGGTCTATTACCAAGTCTGAAAATAAAATTTCATCTCTCTAAAGATAAAAGATGAATAGACTGAATGAAGAATGTATATTTTTAGAAGACACTGTTATGAGTTAAAGCTATTCTAGATAATATGGTTATCACAGTTATGAAAATTTGGATAGTCTGTGCATGTTAGCAAAGTTGAAAATAGTTGAAGATATTATTAACCCAAGCTCTGGTTTTGAGTTCAGTTTGAATTGAGAAATGAATTTATGATTTTTCAGTGATGCACTATTGAACGGATTGGAATGTGTTTTATTACTAGAATGTAAAATGTTGATTCATGTTTTCATACGGTTAATGTCACATTAAAAAGAATCGTTCGACCAGTGATTTAGAGACGGACATTTTTATGTCCGTATTGAGAATTTGGTGATATCGTTTATTCGACGAAAAATGTCACATGTTCCCTGATTTTAAGAATTAAAGTATCTGATGTCATAAAAAGATCTAAGTTTGAGATAGCATAGATGACTTGAGTTATTAAAAGATGATGATGTTAGTTATTGTATGATCTTTGAGAAAAACAAAATGCGGTTACAAGTGCTTGGATAGAAAATCTGAAACCTATACAGAAATTCTGCAAGAAAACTCACAGGAATAATGTATTAGTGATCGAGTTTGGAACTCGACATTTTTGATCTTTGGGTATAAATACTTGAATTGCAACAGGGTTAAAGTCTAATATCAAGTATCATCAGAATTATTTTTTCCAGTATTGACACTAGAATGGAAATAAGAAAGAGTCACCATAGAATTCATATCAGGATTATCCCTGTCTCTGAGGAAGAAAAATGTTATGTGGCTTGTTGTTAAATGTTTGGCAAAACCTGCAAATCATTTCGGTATGTACTAAATTCTCGTTTAATAGATTGATGGAATTATGTGTTTCTGAGGTTGTCAAATTTCTTAGAATACTAGTCTTCATTGATCGGATTAATATCTGAGTTTTATATAGTGATTTATTGGGAAAGATAAATGAAGCTCTAAAGTTTAAAAGGAAACTAAGGGCCGAATTCGTAAACTATCGGGTCGTATAAATTATAGGGAGTACAAGGCCATGACGAACTCGCTAGCTTCACCATTCGAGTTTGAAAAGATTCAAGTATGTTATGTGTATATGTGTTATAAAGTATATATTGGACCATTTGGGTACATAAACTCTCCGATAGAGGTAAGGTTAAAAAAAATTCAGTTGACGTGTTATATAGTGAAGAACTACTCATGACTCTAGTACGAGAGATTTAAAAAGCTAATTATTAAAAGCACAGCCTGAGTGAAAGTCCTTTAGTGATGATTATGGGATAGAGGAGTTTATGTGAAAACCAAACCTCTTTTTCGGCAAGATTTTCGGGGACGAAAATCCCTAAAGGGAAGAGAGTTGTAACATCTTGAATTAGGGCCTAGTCAGAACAGTGGTTTTGAGACCACAAATCCAAAATAGAAATAATTATTTTATGATTATTTGATGGTCCATGATATGATTGCATGTTTGTGTGAAATTTTCATAAAGAAATTTTATGTCAAAAGTGTCCAATTTAAAGTTAGGGACTAAATTGAATAAATTTCAAAACTTGTGTTCTAGAAGCTTCAAGCATGAAATTGCAATGGATTATTAATTAGATGTCCTTAAATGAAAATTTGACCAAGTTCTAAAATTTTGGACAAAAATGGGCTTGGATAGGTGAAATTTCAAAGAAAGGCATTAAGGGTATTTTAGTAAATGGGTAATTAAATGAACTAAAAGACAAAATAAAAAGCCAAAATTGTTCATCTTTCTTCCCCATGGCTGTTTGAACCAATGTGACACCATGGCTAGGGTTTTCAAGCTCCCAAGCTAAATAGTAAGTGCATCTAAGCCCCATTTTTGACGTTCTTTACATTTTTAAAGTCCTCGTAGCATGATCTACCCATATTTTGAAGTAGGGTTCATTTTAAAATTTCAAACCATGCATGACATGCTTGTGTTTTGATGTTTAATGTAAGAATATGAAAGTTTGACGTGTGTTTAACATCTTTTGCTAAGTGATTTTTAGTGAAAATACTTAAAAAAGGACCTTTTTTGTAAAAGGTGTAAAAGTCGGTAGTAGAAATGTGAAATAAAGAAAATGTGGGCTGCTAAGAGAAGGCATATGAATCGGCTAGGCTTGGGTAATAAAAAAATGCATGCATTTCACTTTACGAGCCTAGGAACTAAAGTGTAAATATGAGAAAGTTTAGGACTAAAATTATAAATTTGCCAACGTAGGATTTTTGGACCGATTTGAGTAATGTGAGTGTTAAATAAGTCATATTTGATTTGATAGATCAAGAAAAACAAAATTCGGGCTTAGATCGGGAAAGAACGAGGTTATAGACTAAATTGGAATAAATAGCCGTTTCTGCAATCGAGGTAAGTTCTTGTGATAATAATAATACAATGTTATTGTTGTTTATGCTTGAGACCTAAATTGGTATGTTAATTCGATTATGTTAAATTAAATGTTTATGATGCTATGTACGTAATGGTGATGTACTCCATGAAATATTCGATAGTCCAAATATTGATAACGTGTTATGTGATGATTAAATATATTGGAAATGAAATGAAAGTTTATATGTGATGTTATGTCATGTCCTATTGCTTAATATCATGTGAATGTAAATGTTTTATTTCTAATATGAGAATGTTTTGATCATTCCATGAGTAAATAATGGGTATTATGGACATTGAGAATGATATTATGAGCAAGCTCAACAGAAATGTGGCATTGAAGAATCCCGTTTGAGCCTTAGGATAGATTATGATACAAGTGACATGTCACTAGGAACGGTGTGACCTGAACTCATGAGTTGTGGTCCAAGTTCATGATATATGTGACACGTGTTATGGCGGTCTGGGTACTAGTCTTGTACGTTCTACTGGTGGTTGGGTAGCCCGGCATGTGTTGTGGGTACCTGTCAGCTTGTGTGAGTAGCTCGAGTATTTACGTCCTGACTGTCAACTTGTGTGAGCAGACCTGTGAGTAGCTAGAAAGCGAGCAACATGTGATATGTGATATGAGATCCCGTATAAGGCCATACCTAGGGTATGGCATCGGCATAAAGATTGTAACATCCTGAAATAGGGCCTAGTCGAAATAATGGTTTCGGGACCACAAATCCGACATCAAAATATTTATTTTATTATTATTATGAGGTCTAGAATATGAGAATATGCATGTGTTAAAGTTTCATGATGAAATTCTTTGAGTAAGGTGTCCAATTGGAAAATAAGGACCAAATTGAATAAATTTCAAAACTTGGACTCCAGAAGTAATTTGTATGAAATTGCTTTAGATTATAAATTAGAAGGTCGTGGAGAGCAATTTGCCCAATTTCTGAGTTTTTGGACAAAAATGGGCATGTATGGATGAAAATTTAAAGAAAGGGCTTAAGGGCATTTTGGTCATTTGGCAATTTAATGAAATAAAATGGGAAAATAAGGCAAAAATCAGCCATTCTTCTTCCTTGTCAAGCCGAAATTCTCAAGTCACCATAGCTAGGGTTTTCAACATTTTCAAGCTCAATAGTAAGTGCTCCCAAGTCCCGTTTTTAATGTTCTTCGTATTTTTAAAATCTCGGTAGCTTACTCTCTCTATTTCTACCCGTATTTCATGCTAGGGTTCATGTTTATAAGTTTACCCATGCATTAGTTACTTGTATTTTAATGGTTTATGGAGGAATATGAAAGTTGGATGTGTGTTAAAAATCTTTTCCTAGGTGATTTTCATGAAAAACCCCTAAAAGGACCTTTTTGCAAAAGGTGTAAAATGTGTGGTAGAAATGAGAAATAATGGAAAAATGTGGGCTGCCATATGAGGGAAAAACATTCGGCTAGGCTTGAGTAAGATAGAAATTGCATGCATTTCATTATACGAGCCTAGGGACTAAATCGTAAAAATATGAAAGGTTAGGGGCAAAACGGTCATTTGGACGGGGGTGAAATTTAGACTTGAAAAGTATAATGTGAGTTGTTAATGATTTATTTTTATTGTTATAGACCCCGAGGAACAAATTTCGGAGGTCGATCAAGGAAAACGAAAGGTTTCGGAATAACCGAAACACGATACCGAGACGAGTATCAGGTAAGTTCGGATAACTTAAAGTAAACTCATAATATGCCTAATTGCATGATTTATGAATGTATAATAATTGCATAATATGATGGCATGAAAATACATGAAATGTATCTTTAATAATGACATGTTAATAAATGTCCCGGTTGAGGTTAAAAAGGAAGTTCGGTGGATAAACCATGATTTACATGACTCGAGATCCTGCATGTGTTGCAGAGAAGGATTTAGCCCGGACGGGTAATCCGTTGATCTCAAATATAGAAAGGATCTAGCCCGGACGGGTGTTCCTTGAGTGATCGAGCCTCCCGAAGAATATGTGTGCATTGTGGATTTAGCCCGGACGGGTAATCCGATTAGGGTCTGAATTTAGCCTGGACTGGTAATTCAGATCCGAGCTTATTAAGGGTGTTTGTCACTATAAGGGATTTAGCCTGGACTGGTAATCCCAACATCACCTTATGAGTTTACGATACGGGGGATTTAGCCTGGACTGGTAATCCAGCCGTAAAATGTGAGGTTCGCGGGAGTGTATACCTGAAATGATCATTCTTATGAATTGACGGTAAATGGATAATCCATCGGGATTTCCTAGAACTCAACGGGTTTAATATGATGTATATAGATGAAATGATGAATGATGAGCTCATCTAAGACAAAATTACATGGTGCATTATTATTGTGGCTAACTTGTTGATTGAGTGCATGTGATAGGGAAACCATTTCATTCTTATTGGTCTAATTGCTTAATATGGTTGTATGCTAATTACTCGGTAAGTTTACTTTCTAGTTATTCGGGCTTACTAAGCATGTAAATGCTTACCCCTCTCTTTTCCCTGTCTTACAAAGCTCGAGGACTCGTAAAAATTGGAAGACGGTTGGAGAGTCGACACACTATCAACTAGTCCAGGTTTGGTATATACTCTTATTTTGTCCAATGGCATGTATAGGGCTTTTGGTTTATTTTGTTATATGTGTCACTTGATTTGCCAAAACGAAGGCATGTAAAGATATACCTAACTTTTTGTATTTGGCCATGGGAATTGGCTTATTTTGAAGTAGGCTATGACCTACAAATTTATGCATGCTTATGTTTGCATGGGATGGCTTGACCATAATTGGCAATGAGTTATAATAATGAGCCAAATTTTAAAAGTGTTAACAAGACATGGAAATCCTTAAAACTAAGGAAATAACCTAGCATGTGTTAAACCGATGATACGAGGTTTACATACAATGAGGTTTATTAAGGTTATTTGTAAGTGTACAATCATGTCTTGCTTTGTATTTTGGTAACCTTTAAGTATAAGTGATGTAGGGGGTGACCAAAGGCTTAGAAAATAGCCTAATAAGGTCTACACGGGTAGACACACGGGCGTATGTCTAGGCCGTGTGTGACACACGGATCGCCCCTATGGGCGTGTTGTATGGTCGTGTGTCCCCTGCACCTAAAATTTTAAGTCAGTTTCGAGCACGAGCTAGACAGACGAGCATGTGTCTTGGCTGTGTGGCTCTAAATGCATGCTAACATCATAAACAGAATGTTTGATTTTTTGGACACAGGCCAAGGACACGGGCATGTCCCAAAGCACACGAGCGTATGCATTGCCTTCATACGGGCATGTGAGGCTTTACTTAGAAAATTTTTCTTAAACTTTCGCAAGTTCTCGATTTAGTCCCGGACCTTTCTCGACATATGTTTAGGGCCTCGAAAGCCCATAATAGGGACAGTAAGATCTTATTTGATTGGTTTTATACTGGGATTAAATTTTATAATCCGTATTTTCTGAAAATGTTCGTGTACATGTGTGGTAATGCCTCGGATCTGGTCCTGGTCTCGGGTATGGGTAAGGGGCGTTACAAAAATGGGTTCTATGTGTAAGACCATGTCTGGGACATTGGCATCGTTTGAGATTTCTCTAGCAAGATTCCGAGTATCCAATAATGTTCCAAGTGTTCAACGGGAATTTCAATGGATAATTCAAGGTGTAATTCATTGAGTTTGTCCAAGATGAGAAAGTAAGTGATTATAAAAATGAGGTAGTACAGGTACGTACTCAAAATTCATGAGCAATAAACTTATTATGTGATGAATATGTGGTAAGAATGTTTATGAGATAGTATCCTTGCAAGAATGATCGTTATAATGACTTTGTGAGTATGGATTTATATTCATGAGGTATAAATATGTGATGAATCCGATTGTTGAACATGTGTAAGACTTTTAGATTAATGTGATTTGAGACACAATGTTTTTATCCTTTAAGTTTGTGATTTGTTGAATAATGTCAAGCTATGACTTGAGAAGCATGATTACACTTAAGTAATATGCATTTGTAGTTCATATGCTGAGATGATTAGTTAAGTGTTGAGATGTACATTTATGAATAGGTTATGTTTGCTCGACTAAAACCTAAGCATGATAAGCTATGAAATTGTTTAAAAAGGATGAGATTTATAATCGATTAATTAGTAATTATGAGAACATTTTGATGAAATTGGTAAATGCATGTAAATTAAATGCTTATTATTTTCATGCGGGCTTACTAAGCTTTAAAGCTTACTCCCTCATTTCCATTTCTTTTAGTGTTGCCAGGTCGGCTCAGAGTTGGAGATCGTCGGAGGCAGCATCACACTACCAAATTATCAATTTGGGGTATTGAAAGTCTTAAATGTTTTTAAGTGAGTGGGATGTATAGAGGCTTAGTTATTATGATATATGTTCTTATGATTTGGCCAAAGATGTTGGCTTATATTGATCCATTGTATATAGCCATGAGATGTGGCTTATATTGGTTATGGGTTTGTAAGCCTATTTATCTATGCTAATGTCTTGAGATGTGGTTATGTGTATGCATGTGCTAAGATTTCATGTGATGTGGTCATGTTTGTTTGCTATGAATGGACGGTGTCATGGTAGATATACATATGGGCTTGATGAATGCTTTATGACCAATTGAAGTGGTTGTAGCCATGGAATTAATGTGTGATATGGTAATAAGATAATTATGCCTTGAATAGTAATGCTTGATTATTAAGTTGAGATTAATTGCTAAGTTGATAATTATAGTATAAATGTAAATGTAGTTATCAAAATGACAAGGCTAAATGAATGTGAATTAGTGTGTTTAGATGTGGCGTAATATGAGTATGTGGAACACATGGATGAGGGCATGTAAATGTTGTAATTGTGCCTTACTTGAGTATGTTTAATCATTAAATTGATGCTATGTTATGTGCTTTTGATGTGCATAAGTATGGTTGGGATTAAGGGTAACAAAAGGCTTAGAAAATAGCCTAAGTATTGGCGAAATGGGCAGAGACACGACCGTGTGTCTCAGCCATGTGAAGGACACTGCCTGGAGGCATGGGCGTGTGTCCAGGGCGTGTGAAGTTTGTAGCATTTCTACAAGAATTTAATTCTTCACACGGCCTAGCACACGGGCGTGTGGCTTAGCCGTGTGGTTCATTTTGTTTGCTGACGTCATTAACAGAGAGTTACACGGCCTGAGGACACAGGCGTGTCGAAGGCACACGGGCGTGTGACCCTATTCCTTGAAAATTTTTCTAAGTTTTCCCAAAATTTCTCAAAGTTCTCAGTTTGGTCTCAAACCACTCTCAATGTTTGTTTTGGGTCTCGTAGGCCCTTATAAGGGACAATTTGCATGTGCTTGAAAAGTTTGTTTACGTTTAAGTTTGGTAATGCCTCGAACCCTGTCCCGGCGTCGGATACGGGTAAGGGGTGTTACACCCTGTTTTGAGAAAAATTTTCAAGGTTTCATGAAAGTTTCCAAAGTTATCAATTTAGTCTCGAACCACTCTCAAAGTATGTTTAGGGCCTCGTAGGCTCGTTATAGGGACATTGTGCTTGAGTTTGAATAATGTTTCCTTAAATTGTTAAATTATATGTGAATGGAATGTTTATATGTGTTATAAGTTCGGTAATGCTCTGTAACCCTATTCCAGCATTGAATACGGGTAAGAGGTGTTACAGGGATTCCCCAAAGGTAATAAGGATTGAAGTCATGGAAATGTCATAACTCAGTTATGTGTAAAAGGAGGAAGTGATTCCTTAGACAAGATGGTAAATGGGATATCTACCAACAAGAGTCTGCTAGAGAAGTCGTAGACCCCATATATGTTAAGCAGAAGCGAAATAGGTTGCAATAGAATAAAATCTTATTTTGGTATACGACAAAGAAGCAAATGAGAAGAATGGGTAAACCAACAAGAGTCTTCATGGGAGGAAATGTCAGCTCGAGAGTGAATGGTAAATAAAATCCTTTAAAATAGTGAGAAGCGAGAGTCCATCAAGGCTATGTAATATGGGGAAAACCTCGTAGGTTTACCAATAGTGGAAACAGTCAAGGGATGCCTGAGTAGGAAAATGGCACATTGAGGACTACATGTCCATTGGAGTACTTTAAGTCATGGGATTAAGAGAATTAGCATTATGGTATTACATCTTGGTCACTAGTCCACTAAGTAACTTATGGAACTAGGAAGAGTTCTTATGCGGGTAAATATCCAAAATTATGGTAAATACTTGGGAATAATCCAATTTTTGACATCAATAAGAGGTAATGAATACGAGTATCAATGATGTGGAATACCATGAAAGGGGTAAAATGAAGGTCTGGAATAAAGATAGACAGGGGTGAGACCCTTATGAGTATTGTAATGCTCAATTTTGGCTTGGGCTAAACAGTCCCAAACAAAACAATTATTAACAGTCCTTTTTTACAACTTAAAACCCCAAACCCAAACTTTAAACCCAATTTCAAAACCCGAAGCCCAATCCCAAACAGCCCAACTAAGCCCAAACAAACCCAATCCCAAACAGCCCAACTAAGCCCTAATTACAAAACCCTAAACTAAGCCCAACACTAAATTTTTCAGAAAAAAAAAAGAAGCCTAACCCTAGGTGCACCGCACCTAGGTCTGTCTTCTGACCAGCCCACTACAGCACTGCCTCTCTATTGCCTCTGTCACCACCGCCCACTTGCCTACAATGGAAGTGACAAATAGATTAAAAAAAACAAGTTCTAAATGGCTATAAAAGCCATCTAAACCCTTTGTATTGTTTATTCGAACATTTTTATTCTATTGAATGCAACCAAAGTACATTTGAATATACAATCAACAAAAAAAAAAGCAGATTGAAAGAAAAAAAAAACAAAGTTCAAAAACGTGCTAAGGTTATTTATCTTTTTATTTTCTTTATTTTTCTGCTTTTCAAATCTGTATACATACATATATATATATAAAAAGAAATTAAAAATAAAAAAGGTTACCTTTTTTCTACTTCGCTAGAAAAGGGACGACTTTTGGCCTTCTCACCGCCAGATGACAAATGAGCCGACATCAGTGACCAGGCGTACGCGCAGCAACCAATAATGGTGAGCACGGAGAAGGGGAGAGAGTTTGAGAGTTTTTTTTTTCTAGAAAGGATAGGGAGAATGAAATTTTTCAAAAAAGTTTAATTTTTATAGGCCCATCAATCGACGTCATTTTGGGCTGGCCATTATAGCCTAAAACTGCATTGTTTTAACAATCACCCGAAGACCGACCGAGTGCGGCCAAGATCCGCGTGTTTTTTAGACCAAATGGTCTATTTGCTCATTCGGCCCTTCCACTTTTTTGGTCTATTTCAATTGAGTCCTTTTTGTTTTATTTCTTATAATTTTGTCTAATAATTCTGCCATTTTTTCATTTTAACCCCTCAATAGAACGGCACCGTTTATAGGAGCAAGGATTAATTTCTCATTTGGTCCCCGCATCTTTGCACTCAATTCATTCTAGCCCTTCAGCCCGCATTTCTTTATTTTTATTTTGAAATCTATACCTAAACCTCCTTTAAATCATAATTTAGTCCATTGTTGTTATCATTACGATTATTATTATTATTTTGTATTCTTATTTCTATTTGTCTATTTAGGTATTTGGATAGTATTGTTTTTTAACTCTTTAATATAAAATTATCTTTATTTTTCTTTTATGGTTTTTACTCTTTTACATTTTTTTTATATTCTCATTCCCTTTTTATATTTTATTTGTTACTATTTATTCATATATATATTTATTACCCTTTTATTTTACTATTTTCATTATTATTATTTTTGGTATTCATATTCATATTATTATTATTATTATTATTATTATTATTATTATTATTATTATTATTATTATTATTATTATTATTATTATTATTATTATTATTATTATTATTATTATTATTATCCTTTGTTATATTCATTTTTATCCTTTTATCTATTTGATCATTTTTATTATTATTTCAATATTTTATTAGTTCATTTGTTTATTTACCTCTTTTTATAATAAGTTTGTTTATTACTTGTTTATTTATCTTGTTGTTGTTTAATTTCGCTCTTATTATTATTGTTTACGATATTGCATCATTCTATTATGTATATTAGCCCGTAATTCATCTTACATTCCACTATAAAATAGCGTTACATTTTATCCGACACATAAAATTTTGTTTTTAATAAGTAATCTTTCGTATTTTGGAATTCGAAAATTCGTTCCCTAACTTACGGGGTTTCAATTTTCTTGATGAATCTGAATAAATGAATGTTTTTAAAGCAGGAATTTTAAATATTCTCGGGAATTGAGAAAAAATCGTGTTCTAACTTACGAAATATGATTTCTTTCTAAAGCCGAGATAATCGAGAATCTTTTAAAATAAATAATTTTTTTGGCGTTTATTCGCGTATCAGGAATTTAAGACATTGTGTCTTAACTTACGAGACGTAATTTCTTTTCTCGATTAACGTGAAATATACCTTTTCTCAAAATTTTCAATTAAATAATATTTTATCATAGGATCGTATTTTTAAATCTTTTCCAATTCTCAATTCTCGACGCTAAGAAATTAATTAATCAACTAGGTGCCAATTTTGGGCGTTACGAGGGTGCTAATCTTTCTCGTACGTAACCGACTCCCGAACCCATTTTTTTGAACTTCGTAAACCAAAATCATCATTTTAATAAATCAAGCTTCCTATTAAAATGATCAAATTCTGAGGTGATCCAATCACACCTCATAAAAAAATGATTGGTGGCGACTCCCACGTTCGTTTTCAAAACCAAAGTCGACCCCCTTTTTTTAAAAACATAGTTTTGACAGCTTGGCGACTTCACTGGGGAATCAAAATAAGTGAGTCAAGCCACGAGTTGATTACTTTTTGTCTCTTTGTCTAAAATTGAAAACTTGGTTTAAATTTATGATCCTTTCATTTCATTTTGTCTGACTTTGTTGCGGTCTTCATTATTTTTGTTTATAATTGCTTTACTGGATATGTATATACACATTGCATCGTATAATCAGTCGATTCTACCTTTTTAAGTTGAAATGAAAAGCTATTCCTTCGTGAGTTCTTCACCTTCGTATAAAATAGCAGATCGCTTTTGGGATACATCTGTACCTATGTTTTCGTGAGATTTTCATCTCCGTATAGCCATAGGGAAATGTATTCCCCTGAACTGAACTCGGTCCATATGAGCCTATCATGGGTGAGGATCGAGGAATCTGCTGGTTCAGGTTCCCGTACTTTAGAACTGAACACATATAGTGAGCCCTAAGAGCCTACCCTAGGTAGAACCGCACCAAACCCTAGTGGTTACCCGAGTAGGTGCTTTACTTATTATTCTTTCCTTGCTTTAAACTGTGTATGAAGTACTAACTTGTTTTGTTTTACTTTTATTGTAATTGCATGGAATTTTCATCATGAAAAAGGTGTTGATTCACATTCGATTGCTAAATAGATAACTTGTCATGGAAAAGGGGTTTCTTGATAAAGTGGAGGATAATGCAGCCGTCCTGATATGGGCTGAGACAACGCAACAAGAGAAGGGTGATAGTCTTACAGAGGGGTACGTATCAGAGTTGTGGGATTTTACTCATATCAACGTAACCCAAAATAATCTTTAAGAGATGAAAGAAACATGGGATCAATGGGATGACGAGGTCAAGCAACTATTCTACTGTAATTATGGTGATTTACCCTATCCACTTGATATCAAAGTGCACAAGCACTTATTCCGAGCTCTCGCCCAGTTTTGGAACCCTGCTTATAATTATTTTACTTTTAGAAAGATAGATTTGGTACCTACTGTGGAAAAAAGTACACGACCTTACTCCATTGCCCAAAGATTCAAATTGCCAAGGCTTATTCCAGAGCTGCTAACATCCCAACATTCTTAAAAAAGCTGATGAACATCACGTGAATGAACGAACAGTGGGTTGCAGCCCGAATCAAGCAGAAAGGTGATACTAAGTCCATTCCTTGGAGAAATTTGAGAGATTTGATCCTAGCACATCTTGATGTGAAGAAAAGGGTTGATGTCTTCACATTAAGCATTTACGGATTGGTTATCTTCCCTAAGGCTTTGAGGCATATAGACGAGGCGGTCTCTGATTTATTTGAACGACTTGATAAAAGGGTAACGCCCATTCTCGCAATTTTGGCTGAAACTTTCAGATCCTTGAACGCATGCCAAAGAGCGGGCGAAGGGAAATTCATCGGATGCGCACAACTCTTACTAGCATGGTTCCACAGCCATTTTTGGAAAGTGGAAAAGATCTCATATCGAATCTTTTTCGAAGACTATTCTTCACTGAAAGAGTTAGTGGCTACGCCAAGACGAGATGATATTACAGAAGAGAAATGAATGATGATTCTCCAAAATCTGCAAGACGAAGACGTCGAATGAAGAGCCCTTTGGATGGCCCCTGACGAGATTCTATATCGGTGTGGTGATTTTGATTGAGTTCCCCTACTTGGAATATGGGGGGCTATTAGGTATGCTCCTCTGCTCGTGTTAAGACAATACAGATCAAGACAATTTACGCCAGCAACACAAGGGTTAGCTCAGTGCGAGTTTGTATACAAAGGAGATAATTACAAAAAGAAAGTTTGTGAAATATCGAACGCCTGGAACCGAACTCGCAGAATGAAAAGGTTTGCAACTAACTCGATGACTGCCCTTGAGTATAACCGGTGGTGGGGTTAAAGAATCAATGATAACATCCCTACATCAGACCAAGAAAACACCCGATCAATGGATGAATACTCTCAGGTGATCCCATCTGAGCTAGAGATCATCAAATAGAATTTTGAGAGAAATAGTTTAGAGCTAGAAAAAAGGATAGAGTAATTGGAGGAGGTGAAAATGTTGCTGGGACTGGATGTCGATGTCCAGAAACTAGAAGCCGAGAAGCTGAGAAAGGGAAAGAGTAAGGCTGAAGAGGATTTGGACAGTTTGAAAACAGACTACAAAAAGCTGTAGAGGTCAATGAGAACTGTTAGTCTGGGAAAAACGTCATAAAAATGGCGACAAGAAATTAAAGAGGAAAAAAGTAGAGCCAGTCAATGGGAAAGGAAATTTTGAGATACTCATACGTGAGAAGGTGTTCTGTAAGGGAGTTTGGTAAAAAGTCAAAATGAAAAGGTGGGGTTAAAAACTCGAGTGTCAGAGTTAGAAAGATCCCTACATCAATATCGTAGTCATAACTCTGTAATCGAGTTGAAGGCTAATCGGAGCAAAATTGAAGAGCTAAAAGGAAAGATGGAAGAACTCGAAACCGTGCTACAAAATTGTGAACTTCGAGTTGAACTCCTGGAAGCAAATAATAAGTAGTGGCAAGAGCAGCTTCATCGATCTCAGGACCAAGTCAGGGATAGGGATTATGTCATGGGTGCAACTTTGGCTCAAGTACGAGAGGTGGCTGATCATTTACAAACTTTAGCAGTCCAGGCTGATATACTGAGTTTGAAATACGAGTTAGAGTCAGATCAAGGCTGAGAGTTAGCTTGGCTTCTTAGGAAGGTCAAGGCCTTAAGTATCAGGGCGAGGCCCTATATGTAATCCGTTTTATGTAAAGAAATTTATTTTCTAGAAAAGTTACTCTAAATTGAATTAGAATCAATGCCTTTTTAGCATGCATTTCATGCATTAGCATTACATTGCATCGTGTGCATTAAATCTCACAAAGAGATCCTAAAATCATGGCAGTTACCCTGGAATATCGTTACGATACACGAGGAAAAAATAAAATAGTGGACCAAAGGTTAGAAAGATTAGAGAAAATGAAAAAAGAAATGCATGATCAGCTGCAAATACAGATGCAAGAATAATTGGTCAAAATTCAACAAGACATGAGGGATCAAATGCTAGAATCCCAAAAAATATGATGAGCCAATTAACCAAGTTGCTAACTGGAGGGCTAAAAAAAGGAAAGAGCCCTATGGTCAATTCTAGGGATGATAACGAGGACCCTGCTTATCCTCCAAGCTTTACCCCAACAAATACCCAAGCACAACCAACTCATATCCATAAAGGGTGTCCGTTAACATAGGCCCCAATATCAGACTGGTACCTCGACACCAACAAGCTTCCCACAGGATCAAGCTCTAACCCAAGAGACCATCCAGCGAATCCCGTTGTCCTTGATCTTGATGATATAGCAAAAATAGAAAAGGCGAGAATGGAGCCCCCAAAGCAACTTGAAGACCGATACAGATGGCTAGAAGAGAAATTTAAGGCATTAGAAAGCGCTGATTACCATTGTGGAATTGATGCTAAGGACTTGAGCCTGGTTTCAGATCTAGTGCTCCCACCTAAGTTTAAGACCCCGAAATTTGAGAAATATAATGGGACCAGCAGCCCCGAAGCCCACATTACGATGTTCTATCGGAGGATGATAGGATATGTCAATAATGATCAGTTGTCAATTTATTGTTTCCAAGATAGTTTGACCAGGGCTGCGGCCAAATGGTATAATCAATTAAGCAGTGCCTAAATCAATTCATGGAAGGACCTGGCACAGGCCTTCATGAAATAGTATGGGTACGTAATAGATATGGCACTCGACAGAATCACACTTAAAAACATGGAGAAAAAGCCAAGCGAGAGCCTCAGGCAATATGCTCAAAGGTAAAGGGAAGTCGCCACGCAAGTCCAACCACCTCTGCTAGAAAAGAAAACAACAATGCTCTTCATTAATACCCTGAAGGCTCCATTTATCAATCACATGCAGCACAACAAAGAGTTTCTCAGACATAATAATGTCCAATGAGCGATAGAAAATGCAATAAGGTGTGGAAAAATAGAAGCAGGGAAAACACCGAGAGAACTGCCCCGAAAAAGAAAGAAAATGAGGTAAATAATGCGAGTACATATGAAAAGGGCTATTCAAAGTCGATTACTATAAGTCAACCAAGGGCAGTGGCTACTAGCCATCAAGGCCCCCCAAAGCAAGAATCCAACACAAGGCAAAATATGGAGAAACTCCAATTTACGCCCATCCCAATGATTTATAGGGAGTCACACCAAAATTTGTTTAATGCACATGTAGTATCCCCTTTCTACCTAAAACCTATGCAACCTCTATTCCCTAAATGGTATGATGCAAACGCCCAATGTGAATACCACGCGGGAATCACGGGACACTCAATCAAGAACTGTACCACTTTCAAAAATTTAATCGAAAGACAAATCAAAATGGGCATTGTAAGATTTGATAATTCATCTGTGCAGAGAATCCGTTACCCAACCATTTTGAAGAAAGGGTAATCGTGGTAATCGAGAATGTAGGGAAGAGAATCAAGATGAATATAGTAGAAGTGAAAACCCCACTAAGAGGGGTTTGGAAGAAAATGGTAGAAAGTGGATTAATCACACAAGATTTAGGGGAGAAATCCCGAAAAGCAAGGAACTACTGCGAGTTCCATAATGAAGAAGGTCATGAGATTAAAAGATGCAATGGATTCAGGGCCCTAGTACACGGTCTGATGGACAAAAAGGAGCTAAAATTCTTTAAGTATACCGAAGGCCCAGAAGGAGAAGATATAAGTGCCTCAGAAGAGGGATCAACAGAGAGGATCTATAAAGTTAACCAGCCAATGGTTATCATTTCACGACCAAGAAGTAATGAAACTGGAGTACAATTTGCACCAAGAGTCATAATCTAGAAACTTGTAACCTTTCCCTACAAGGACAACAATAAAGTTCAACGTGACGATCCCGAGAGGAGAGAACCCAATTATAGCTTTAGAAGAAGGTCGAGATGTAGATTTCTACACGAGTAGTGGGAGGCGCTACAACCCATCAAATCCAAAGGCTAAGCCTACAAAAGGAAAAGCCTTGGCGGTTGAGCAAAAGAAAGAAAAGGTGACCTGAATTGAATCGCTTGTTAACGAGCCAGCAACTGAAGAAGAGGCTAAAGAGTTTTCGAAATTCTTAAAGCATAGCGAGTATAGCGTTATGGAGCAACTGTATAAACAACCAGCTCGCATATCAGTGCTAGCTTTACTCTTAAGCTCAGAGGCACATCGTAGTGCGTTGATGAAAGTATTAAATGAAACTTATGTCGCTAATGATATCTCCGTCAACAAGTCAGACTATCTGGTCAGTAACATAAGCGCCGATAATTTCATCTTTTTTAATGATGATGAAATACCGCTTTGAGGCATGGGATCGATCAAGGCTTTGCACATCACCACCCGCTGCAATGGATATACACTGCCAGGGATGTTAATTGATAACGGATCCGCACTGAATGTCTTGCCCTTATCCACACTAAACAGATTAGCAGTGGATAGCTCTCATATAAAGACTTGTCAGAACATAGTGAGAGCATTCAATGGTACACGAAAGAAAAGTGATGGGAAGGATTGAGATACCTCTTTTTATTGGTCCAAACACATATGAAGTAGATTTCCTAGTGATGAACATCAAGACTTCTTATAATTGCTTACTAAAGAGGCCTTGGATTCACTCGGCTGGGGCAGTGCCATCATCACTGCACCAAAAGCTAAAGTTGATAACTGAGGGTCGACTGGTAATGATAAACATGAAAGAAGGCATTATTACATCCGTAACCAATAACACACCATACATAGGGGCAGAAAATGAAGCGATAGAATGTTCTTTTTGGTCAGTGGAATTTGTAAATGCAACCTTCATCGTCGAAGGGAACAAGATCCCTGTGCCTAGAATATCCAATGCTACGAGGATGGGCCTATGACTGATGGCTGAAAAGGGAGTAATGCCGGGAAAAGTCTCGGGAAATATCTCCAAGGGAGAGTCATGGTACCGATTCTAATGGATAACGAGATTGCTTTGGCTTGGGATATAAGCCAGATGCGAAGCAAAAGAAGAAAGAGTTGGAAAAGAAGCATGAAAGGAGAATAGCACGATTAAGCGGGGAAGAAATCAAGTGGGAATCGATGACTTTTCCCTATATATCTAGAACATTTGTGTTAGGAGGAATTATTCACCCTAAATAAAAGATGACAAGAAAATAAAATATTGAAGAAATGGTGGAAAATCTAAACATCAACACCATATCTGAAAAGGGAATTTTGGAAGGAAATTTATTGGGCATTCGCCCTTATGTACCTGGAAGTGCTATGAACAATTGGACTACGGAAGAGATTCCTATAGTTTCTAGAGCTAATTCAAAGTAATGTTCTAAACACGCTTGTTGCTTTAAGCTTAGGGGTAATAACAATCCTTTTGTGAAATAGGTCTATGTCCAACATCTTCATTTCAATGAAATGCATCTTTCTGTCTTATTCTGAGAAAATATTTTTCTATTCTTTCATTTCATTCCTAATCATACCATACAGATAATTATTTTTAGATTCTTTTGTTCCTTGGATTTTTCTTCATCCCTATAACAGGTCTCCAGATATCAATGATATGAGCGACGCTGCTACTAACTCAGAATCTCCATTTGAGTGAGATATGTGTTTAGAGGAACCTCAGGACTTTGAAGATGACAAAGATTGTAACCTATCTCCTGATTTGTTAAGGATGGTAGAATAAGAGGAGAAACATATTCTATCTCACAAGGAGTCAGTGCAGATTGTGGTCTTGAAAGAAGGAAAAGAAGTGAAAATTGGAGCTTGCATTACCACAGAGACAAAACAGGACCTTATTGAGTTACTCCAAGAATTCAGAGATGTCTTCGCATGGTCGTATCTAGACATCCTGGTCTAAATACTGATATCATGGTATATCGGCTTCCCATAAAGGAAGAGTGCAAGCTAGTTCAACAGAAGCTCCGAAGGATGAGACCTGATGTTGTGATAAAAATAAAAGAAGAAGTCAAGAAACAATTCGATGCTAGTTTCCTACAAGTGGTTAAATATTCAGAATGGGTAGCCAATATTGTCCTTGTCCCTAAAAAAGATGGAAAAGTACGAATGTGCGTAGACTACAAGGACCTGAACAAAGTCAGCCTGGAAGATAATTTCCCATTGCCGCATATCGACACCTTAGTGGACAACACGGTAGGTTACTCATTATTCTTCTTCATGAATGGCTTCTCAGGATACAACCAGATAAAGATGCATCATGAAGACATGGATAAGACCACATTTGTAACCATGTGGGGGACATTTTGCTATAAGGTGATACCATTTGGACTGAAAAACGCAGGAGCGACATATTAGAGATCCATGGTAACCATGTTCCATGATATGATACACAAAGAAATTGAAGCTTATGTCGATGATATGATCGCCAAATCCCGAACAAAATAGGAGCATGTGCAAGTCTTGAGGAAATTATTCTTGAGGTTGAGGAAATTCCAGCTAAAGCTCAACTCAGTAAAATGTACCTTTGGGGCCAGGTCATGGAAACTCTAGGATTCGTAGTCAGCGAAAATGGGATTGAGATTGACCCAGATAAAGTCAAAGCTATACAGGAGTTTTCTCTGTCGCGCACTGAAAATAAAGTCTGAGGTTTCCTAGGAAGACTAAATTACATTGCCCGGTTCATTTCATAATTGACCGAAAAATGTGATCCCATATTCCGTCTTCTCAAAAAACACAATCTAGGTGTATGGGATGATGAATGCCAAAAAACTTTTGGCAAAGTCAAACAATACCTATCCATACCCTAGTGTTGACGCCACCTAGTCTAGATAAGCCACTAATACTGTATTTGACAATATTTGAGAAATCTATTAGATGTGTGCTTAGTCAACATGATGAGTCAGACACTACAGCAAAATAGACTTTTAGCGGCGCTTTCAGTGGCGTTTGGACAAAAAACATCGCAAAATATGCACATTACTGGCGTTTGTATAAAAACGCCGCTATAGGTCAGAGTTATAGTGGCGGTTGTCAAAAAAATGTCGCAAAAGATCAATATTAGCGGCGCTGATGTAGAAAATACCATAAAAAATAAGAATTAGCGGTGTTTTTTTAAAAATGGCGCAATAGGTGACGCATTAGCGGCGGTTGTCTAAAAATACCGCAAAAGTGTTGAGCAAAATAGCGCCGTTTGTTGGTGAGCTATTGAGGCATTAGCGGTGTTTTAACGCCACAACAAATTCAAGCATTAGCGGCATTTTTCAAAAACGCCGCAATAGGTGACGTATTAGCGGCGGTTGTCTAAAAACACCGCAGAAGTGTTGAGCAAAACGGCGCCATCCCTTAGTTAACTATAAAGGAATTAGCGGCATTTTTTTAGAAAGCATCGCAAAATGTGAATCATTAGTGGCATTTTTTTAGAACGCCACAAATAAATTATGTTATTTTAAGGTTTAAGGTTATGAATTTTAGGTTAATTTAGAGTTTTAGGGTTTATAATATAATGTTTATTATTTTGGGTTATGGATTTATGTTTTAGAGTTTGAGTTTAGGGTTTACTGTGTTTTAGGTATTAGGGTCGAATTAATATTAATGTTCATGGTTTTAGGGGTTATGCTATTAAGGATTAGAGGTTATGATTAATGATAAAAAATTAATTTATTTTAGGGTTTTGGTAAGTATTAAGATTCTATTTTAATTACTTTCGTCCCTTGTTATATATATATTAGAACTTGTAATATATATTAAGATTCTATATATTTAGGGTGTAAGTTTAGATTTAGGGTTTAAAGAAAGGATACTATTAGCTAGAAACTGAAGAACATTTGGATTTTACTGAGATTCATGCCATTTTGTATATACCCATATTATTTAATATAATAATATAAACATATATATATGTGTTTTAATTTGTACTACACTAACATTGGCCACACGAATTCCCAAAAGTATGTCTACGATTACGGTTTAGGGTTAACAATTTTTAGAGTTTATAGTTTGGGGGCTTTATAGTCTAGGATTTATGGTTGGTTTAGGGGTTACTGTGAATGGTTTTGGGTTTTAAAGATTAGGGTTATGGGTTTTGTGTTTAGGGTTTAGGGTTTAGGGTTTAGGGTTTCAAGTTTAGGGTTTCAAGTTTAGAGTATAATTTTGGATTTTAATTTAGAAGATAAATATAAATAAGATAAATATATATAAATTATTATTTTAATATAAATAAGATAAATATATATAAATTATTATTTTAAAATAATATATATCAAAATGGGTTAAATCCCAAATAGCTAAGATGAAAAGTGGTTTAGTGTGCAATTGTGTACATGAATTGTAATTTGATCTAGATCTTGTAAAATATTAACACAATTATTGATATAAATAGCATCATGTTTTTATTTAATTAATTTATATGCATACGTAATATTTATATTTATTCAATATAAAAATATATTGATGTATTTTAAAATATGTATTAAATCAAAATTAAAGTTTTAACTATAGTTAGGGTTTAGAGTGTAAGTTTATGGTTTGAGGCTTAAAGTTTAAGGTATATTGTTGAAGACTGAACCAATATTTGGAATTTTATGAGATTCTTGCCATTTTGTACTACACCTAATATAAATATATGAAAAATATATTTTGTACTACACTAACATTCGTCACACTAACATTATTTGGATATAATTTAAAAGAAATTATAAATATATAGTTTTAAATTTTGATCAATTTTTAAAAAAATATTTAGGTATTAGCGGCGTTTATACATAAAATGCCGCAAATGATAAGCAATAGCGGCGTGTTTTAGAAAACGCCACAAAATTTAATTATACATTAGAGTAAAACGACATCGTTTCCTCTTAATATTAGTGGCTTTAGTGGCGTTTCTATAATAAACGCCACAAATTGTATTAGAACGGCGTCGTTTTGTAGTGTTGATAAAAGAGGCGTTAGTGGCGCTTTGCCTAAAACGCCGCAAAATGTCTTATTAGCGGCGCTTTGATGAAAATGCCATAAATTTTCCTTATTTGAAACGGCATCGTTTTTTCTCCCTTGAGGTTTATGCCCTTTACCCGAAATCAGTTCAGTTTTTTGCTAAGTCATTTTCCCCCATTTCGATTCTTCCTTCCTTAAATCCCTAAAACAAAAAACACCACTTTCTTTTTCCCCAAATCCTCCCCTAATTCCCCAAACCCAAAATCCCTAACATTTTCCCCAAATCCCATTTTTTCCCTAAATCTGTTCCCCCATCCCCGAAATCCCTAACTATTTTCCCTTTCCTCTCATCTCGCTTGCTGTTATTCTCCAAAACCATTGCCTCTGTACGATATCGACTTTGGAAGTGGTTCATCTGATTCTACTACACTAATTGTGTAATTTAGGTACAAATTTGTTTTCCTCTTTATTCTTTACTCCTTATGCTGGCAATACTTTTTCTTGGATTTTTCAGTGTTGTTGGATGGTATAGTCAAGCAAGAAAGTGGAATCAGGTACTAAAGCCAGTGTTTTCTGATAAAAATTTCATGTCACCCCTCCCTGTCAGTGAGTAGTTAAGATTAGTTGTTTGGCCAAATTTTCCTACACTTGAGAGAAGTGGTATTGATTCTTGAAACTGAAATATTACTTATGTATAATTAGTCTGCAATTTTAAGCCTAACAATTGACTGTTAATATAGTAATTGACACTTTAGGGAAAAAACTATACTTTTGTAAATGAGTATTTTTGAAGGACAAAGAAGGCATTATCCTCTCTCAATTGTTTTTCTCTTCATTTTATTCAATATTTATTTTAATTTTATTCATCTCCTCTTTTGATTCCGTTTTCAATCGCTTTCATGCTAATTTTATCACCGTTTAATCCATCAAACACCACTTCATGAAAATTTGTAAATAAATGTAATGTGTTTACCTTGGAAGTTATACTATACTTTATTTGTTCCAAAAGCCCTAGTGTTTTTAAATTTATTTTCTGTTTCTACCTGTGTTCTGTGTTCTAATGTGTTATGTATATGCAAGCATGCCACGAAATTTATCGAAAATCCCTATCAATTCATCACAAAATTAAACTTCAAAGATAGTGATGAGTAATATAAATCACTTTAGACTTGGTTTTTTTGTGCTTAGTATGTCACTGAATTTTTTGGGTACCTTTCGCAACAATTAATTAATTAGAATTTATTATCAGAGTAATTTAACGATGATGAATTATCAACAATTGATGAAAGTGGTTAGTTTCTATACCTTCTAGTGGTTGCTTTTATTATCTAATTATCTTTAAGCTCTTTTTGCAAATAATTGTATTTTTGCAATAATTTATAATAATTTATTTATATTTTTACCATGTACTATATCTATGTATAAAAATTAATTTTACTACTTCAACGATAATAAGAGATTAAGGATTTAATTATCATTTAATATATTTCCATTAAAACATTTTAAACATTTTAGTTATATTTATGTATAAATATTGACTTAACTAATGCACGTTAAGTAGAAGGTCATTGTCAATTTCCTTGACCTCTTTAGACGCCCATCGACCCTTTTAAGGCATTGTCATTTGAAAGCACATCTCCTTTGATTTGAACCTGTATGTGGGGAGTAATGACCAAATCCAGATAAGGAAGGTTACATGAACTAAATTACATTAAACCTTGGATTTGCATTTAAAGTATTTTACTTACTGTTCTTTATCTTCATTTTGCAGACAGCAATTCCATATTGGTAGGGACCAAATTTGATGATTTTGTTGGTCTTCCCCCAGATTTGCAATGGACTATAGTGACTCAGGTAGAAAACTTAAATTTGTTATTTCACATGATTATTTGATATCTGCTCTTAAATTTGTTATTTTGCATGATTATTTGAGATCTGCTTCTGTCAATGTACTTTCTGATTTCATTGCTCTCAGACGTAAGGCTCAAAAATATTGACCAAACACTCAATCCTGTTCTCAACTAATCCGTGTTAAACACGTATCGGGATGATGTGAAAAGCTTTGGATGAAAATAAACATTCCCGTCTTAAACACATATCTATCGAACACTCATTTTTTGAATACAAGAAAATCATGCATGTAATTTTGCCTTGAAAAAGGACAGATTTGTGTAAGAGTAATGTCCTATGGAGTCTTCCTTAGTCTATTCTCAGCCATTTGACATTTGTGACAAAAAATCATTTCTTTTCCATTTGCAATCAATGTTTAAAAATTGAAACACCAAGGGCCACCTTGTTGATTAAACTATACCAAATTGGAAGGTTGATTACTTAACTTATTTCTATGCATTCTGGCTTTAACTTACTTAAGAAATACTGCTTTTTTGACTCCAGCCTCTGTTTGCTGGTGAGAGTGGAGTAGACCAGGTTGTTGAAATACTACTTTATTAGATGAAAGGGGAACCAAGCATATCTTACATCAGTTCTACGTACTATCGAGCACATGTGAATTGCATACTTTTTTGGGTTATTTATATGCATTTTCACTTTCAATTACTTAACAAATACTATTTTTCTGACTCCAGCCTCTATTTCCTGGTGAGAGTGGAGTAGACCAGCTTGTTGAAATTATTAAGGTACGTTTTAGTTCAAAATTCTCATCAATAATAGTTTCATCATGATGATGTTGGAAAAATTAATCTTCTGGGGCTCCGATTTTGTACAGATTTAATTGATGATTTTTCTTTCAAATATTAGATTATTTTACTTACTTTACATTTGCCATCTAATTTTCTGCCTTATGTTTTCTGTTATCTGCCATTCAGTTTGCCATGTTCCTTTTTTGGGACTAATTTTATTTCCATGTTCTTTTGTACAAATTAGTTGTGAACAAGGTAATATATATATAGTTTATTAATGAAATATGGAAGCAGAACTTATAAAGATTTGATTATGTTATTTTATTTTTTATATCAATTATTATTAATCTTATTTTTCATACAAACTTAAATTGGATAATAACACAAATATGGATTTATTTTTGTTATTAAACTGGGCCAGTTTAGTCATAAAATAAACTTCTTTGCCAGTTTAGTTATTTAAACATATACAATTATGGTGGTAGTTTGGATGATTGAGATGACATTGTATTGACCTTATCTTGATTTAATTCCGTAGCTTGCATGTCTATTAAAATAACAATAATGGCAGACTTTTTCTCCAACATTATTTTAAAATTTTTATTTTATTTTTAAATTATCGAATTAAATTAAAATGTATTTAAAGTTTTATTTTGAATATTTTATTTGATTTTAATTTAATCACGGAAAATATTTTGTCTACTTTTATTTTATTTTTTAAATTACCTAATTAAATTAAATTGTCTTTAAAGTTTTATTTTAAATATTTTACTTGATTTTAATTTAATCACTAAAAATATTTTGTCTACTTTCATTTTAATTTTTAAATTACCTAATTAAATTAAATTGTATTTAAAGTTTTATTTTAAATATTTTACTTGATTTTAATTTAATCACTAAAAATATTTTGTCTACTTTTATTTTATTTTTAAACATTTTATTTTATTTTTAATTCAAAATAATTAATTGACCCTAAACTTGTAAATTTAATCTAATAACCAATTCTTCACTTCCCTTGTGTTTTCCCATCAACACAATCACAATCCCATCAACAACTTACATAACTTACATAATACATAAATATATATCATATCTTACATAATTTACATAAGATAAACAACTTACATAATTTACATAACTTACATAATACATAAATATATATTATATCGCACATAATTTACATAATTTGCATAACTTACATAATACATAAATATATATCATATCGTACATAATTTACATAATTCAGATAACTTACATAATACATAAATATATATCATATCATAATTCACATAACTTAATTATACTTATAAATAAACAAATTACCCGTGTAATTTATTGTAAACTTTAGATTTCAAGAACTACGAAATGGATAGGAGTTGGATGAATTTGTCAAGGGTAAGCAACGCCTATCGAAATGGATTACAAACTTATCTAAATTTTGCATTTCAAAATGCAAGCCAAGAGAATATGATTCTTTGCCCGTGTAAGAAGTGCGGCAACATCAATTGGCATTATCGTGAAGTTGTCTACGAACATCTAATTGTTGATGGCTTTATTTGGGGGTATAAAAAATGGATTTTTCATGGAGAGTGTACATCTAGTGGAACTTCTTCAATGATTAATCCAACTTATCCTGATACTGCTTACCATCAGTATGTTAGAGAAGATGACATGGAAGGTATGTTGCGGGATGCATTTAATATGCACAGTCATGGTGAGCAATCGTTTCCACCTGACTTTATTGCATCCGGTGATTGTAATATTGGTGGAAATATTTTTGGCGAAACGGGAACAAGTGCACCTGATGAGGAGCCAAATGAAGAAGCGGCGAAGTTCTACAATTTACTTAATGAAATGAACGAAGAACTTTACGAGGGATCAAAATATTCAAAATTGTCCTTCTGCATTCGTCTATTTCACTTAAAATGTTTGGGAGGGTGGACCAGAAACTCTTTTACAATGCTGCTAGAGTTTCTAAGAGAGATGTTTCCATTTGCAAAAAATCTCCCAGTCTTGTCAAGATATGAAGAGACTAATAAAAGGTTTGGGCCTTGGGTACGATAAAATTCATAGTTGCCCAAATGACTGCATGTTATACTAGGGTGATCAGAAGAACCAACAGTCTTGTCATGTTTGCGGTAAGTCTCGTTGGATGAATGGGAATACAGAAGATGTGAATGCGGATGAAGGTAGGGCACAGTTAAAAAAGAAGCCAGTCAAGGTTTTACGATATTTTCCCCTAATACCAAGACTTCAAAGGCTTTTCATGTCGTCAAAGATGGTCGATTCTATAAGGTGGCATAATGATCAACGAACCGATGATGGATTATTAAGGCATCCTGCTGATTCTTTAGCTTGGAAATCGTTTGACAGTAAATTTCCAAGCTTTGCAAGCGATCCTCGGAATGTGAGGCTTGGGCTAGCAGCTGACGGCTTTAATCCTTTTAAAATCATGAGTACTTCGTATAGTACTTAGCCTGTAGTGCTTGTTCCTTACAATTTGCCTCCATGGATTTGCATGAAGCAATCTTCATTTATTTTATCAATGATTATCCCTCGAGAGAAAGGTATCGGAAATGATATTGACATCTATTTGCAACCACTTATTGAAGAGTTAAAACATTTATGGTTGGGTGTTGAGACATATGATGTATTGAGAAAGGAGAACTTTAATTTAAGTGCAGCTTTATTATGGACAATTAATGATTTCCTAGCTTATGCTAATTTATCGGGTTGGAGTACTAAAGGATGTTATGCCTATCCTTGTTGTGCTGCGCAAACTTTTTCGAAGTGGTTGTATAATGGGAAAAAGTTCTCTTACGTGGGCCATCGTCGGTGGTTAGATGGAAATCATAAGTTTAGATTTCAGAGGACTCTATTTGACGGTACTGAAAGAGTACAGAGGAGCTCCTGAGCAGACCGTTGGATCTGAAATCTTGTTTATGTTAAAAGATATCAACTTTAGTTATGGGAAGATGAATCAACCACCTAACACGCAAACAAAGAGAAGATCGAGGGATGAATCTGATGATGAATCTGACGAAGAGGATGATCCTAATGAGGCAGACTTGTGGAAAAAAAAGATTATTTTTTTTGAGTTGTCTTATTGGGAGCACAACATTTTACTCCACAATCTTGATGTCATGCATATTGAGAAGAATGTCTACGAGAACATAATTGGGACAATTTTGAATGTCGATGGAAAATCAAAAGACAATTTTCAGAGTCGACTTGATTTAGTTGACATGAGAATTTGGTGTGATCTTCATCCTCAAGTACTTCTGAATTGGAAATATCGATTGCCGCCTTCTATTTTTTCAATGTCAAAGGAAGAGAAAGAAGTGTTCTGCATGGTGTTGAAGGATATAAAGGTCTCAGATGTGTATGCGTCAAATATATCTCGATGTATGAGTCTTAAATATCGAAGATTATATTCATTAAAATCACATGATTACCACATCTTGATGTAAGATTTACTCTCAGTTGCTTTACGATGCTGTATGTCAAAAAATGTAACGTCCTGTATAATTGAACTATCTAATAAAATGAAAGCTATTTGTGGCAAAGTTTTGGATGTTGAAGAACTTGAGAAATTACAGGATCGAGCCGCTTTGACTTTATGCAATTTGGAGAAGATCTTTCCACCTTCCTTCTTCACTATTATGGTGCACTTGGTAATCCATCTCCCTCACGAAGCAATACTTAGTGGACCGGTTTTTTATCGATGGATGTATCCTATAGAAAGGTGCTAATTTATTTGTCAAGTTTTCATTCATTCACCTCTATACATTTAGTTATAACTTTTGATAAATATTGTATATTG
The DNA here is from genome assembly GCA_025698465.1 of Gossypium longicalyx. NCBI lineage: Eukaryota > Viridiplantae > Streptophyta > Magnoliopsida > Malvales > Malvaceae > Gossypium > Gossypium longicalyx. Next base: position 55,499,540 of record CM046995.1, read on the forward strand.
TGTTTAGGTTCCTAAGCAAATTGAAGTCTTATTGTCGCATTAAGCGTTATCTAGAAGGATCAATTGCTGAAGGCTACTTGGCAGAGGGGTGCATGACCTTCTGTTCTAGATATTTAGAAGATGTTAAAACACGATTGAATAGACCAAGTAGAAATGCTGGGCTCAATAATCATAACTTGGCCAAAACTTATTTATTCCAAAGTTATGGAGAACCAATTGGCAAAGTTGAAATTGCAGAATTAGATGATATATCGTGGAAACAAGCACATCGATATGTACATTTTCACCACGATTCAATTGAACCATTATGCAAGTAAGTTCTAAAATTTCCTCACATATTGGTCATTTTGATTTGTTTATTTTCTAACCAATTAAACTTGTTTTAACATAGTGAGTACAAACAAATTTTGAGATCTCGTGCACGCTCTCGAAGATTACAACATCGAAAGATTAATAAGTTACATATAATCGCGAAATCTAGTTAATCAAATAAGAATGTTTTTACATAATACATTTGTAATTTCTCAATTTACTTTCGATTCAATAGGTTTGGAGTGGAAAGGATGTCAATGACGAAGTTAAATGGCTTTCCCAAGGTCCGAACAGAGTAATAAAAAGATATAGTGCCTTCCTCATCAATGGATACATATTTCATACAAAATATCGTGAGAGAATGAGGAGAACTCAAAACTGTGGAATTGTTGTTAATTTTTCAATTACAAGTTATGCTAGTGATAGGGATAGTAATCCGGTTGAGGATAATGTGGAGTATTATGGACTTCTTACCAATATTATTGAGTTGGATTACTATGGCAGATGGAAAGTTATCTTATTTTGGTGTGATTGGGCTGATGTTAATACTGCTCGCGGAATTAAAAAAGATCAATTTGGTTTTACAATGGTTAATTTCTCTCGCTTGATTCACACTGGACAATAATTAATGGACGAGCCATACGTATTTTCTTCTTAAGTGAAACAAGTTTTTTATTCGAAAGATCCAACTGATAAGGGTTGGTATGTTGTACTCCAGAACACCCCTAGAGACTTGTTTGACATGGGTAATAGAAGTAGAGATGACATCGTCAAAAGATCAGAAACATTGTCTTTTCCAGAACAAAACTTAGATGAAAATATCCCTAGTACTAGTACACAACATCAATAGGTTCGACATGATGTAGATGAAGATATTTACGAATAATGATGTAGTAAGATTTTACGATATTTTAATTACATATAATACTATAATTTTAATCTTGGTCATGTTATATAATTTAACTATTTTACATGTACTATTATTGTTATAATTTGTTACTAAAATTTCAACTATTTTATGTGTATTGCAGGAAAAATGCATAGAAGAAGATTACGAGATTTAAGTATTGTCCAGAATACTCCAAATTCGGAAGAAGCAAATATTGAACAATGAGACGATTATTGGATCTTGAATGTGCGAAGGCAGTTGACGAGCTGCAGAATTTCAAAGTAATGTTAAGTTTATTTTACATGTGTGTTGACTTTTATTATTGATTTATTTTTCAATTTTAATATAATAATATATCATTTTTCAGCTGAAAGTGGTGGGACACGCAGAGGTCGAGGACGTACGCTACTTAAAGATTTATACGAATTAAATCCTATCAAGCGTGTCAAAGTAAGTAGAAATAGTCATGGTGAGCCTGTTGGATCTGAAGCTCGACTTTTAGTAGGCTATTTGGGCATTATAGCACGAAATGCCAATATGTTGCCCATCAATTACGAAGCATGGCATCACATGCCTGATAGCAACAAAAATCAGGCTCTCGATAATATAAAGGTAACAAAACGTTAAAGTAATTTATAATACTTTGGTTTAACTTTCATTTATATTTACATTCTAAACTTGTGTTTTTTTAGGAGAGATTTGCTTTAGAAGTCTCCGATGACTATATCAAGAAGGCATTGGGTAAAAACTGGAAAGACCATAAAAGCACTATGAAAAAACTATATTTTAAGAAAGACATAAGCCTCGAGGAAAAATTGAGAAATGTCCCACCGGGAATGCTGAGGTACCAATGGGAAGATGCGGTTAGATTCTGAAACTCAAAGAAAGGAGAGGTATTACGTATTTCCAAACTCTTATATATAGCGTTTACTATATACGTAATAATAATTTCATTATGTAGGACCGTGAGCGAGTTGAAACAAGCAGCAGGCAAAAACAAAAATTTACGCACACAGCAGGGTCGAGAAGTTTTGCTTCTGTAGCTGAGGCCGAGGTATTATGAATTTATTAATTTTGTCAAAAATTAATGACTTCCTACTATTAAATAATATTTTTACTACTATATTGTAGGAAGTCTCATCAAGTCAAAAAGTTGGACGCCTTCAGCTTTTTGAGATTACGCATAGGAAGAAATATGGATCTCCTCTAACATCCGAAGCTGGGGAAATTATAGTATATTTACTTAATAAAATTTGATTTATTATAAATATTTATAATGTTTAATTATAATGGTTTAATTCGTCGTTAGTAATTTTAAATAATGTTAAGTTATGTTGCATTCTTTTTTATTATATATTTTGTTTCTAACTCTTTGATTGATTTATTAGGAGAAACTAAAGAAGAAGAAGGCGGAGTACGAAGCAATTGCTTCAATTGATAGTTCTGTTAATCTTGAGAACATCAATAAAAAAATTATCACTGAAGTTTTGGGTCCTGAAAGGTACGGACGGGTTCGATTTCAAGGATCTGGTGTTACCCTGACCCAATATTTTGGATCCAGCTTCCAGCAATACATGCCTTCCGGGAGTCAAGCTCAAGCTGAAGTTCAGAGGTTAAGAGACTAGATAGCTTAGACGCAAGCGAGCACAGTTAAGCAAATTGTCGAAGTTCAAAGAAAATATGAAGAACTCTAGCAACAACTTAGAGCAGCGGTAGCAGCGAGGGAGGCAGCGGCAGCAGCGAGGGAGGCAGAGGCAGCAGCGATGGCAGTAGAGTAGAGCAGAAAGTACGATGAGCTCCAGCTTCAGCAAATGATGCAGATGTTTCAGCAGTCGCAAAAGCCGCCATCTTAGACATTAGCTTTCTCCTTATAAGAATGTTTTTAACATTGTCACATTTAACATTAGTATAAAAATATTTTGAATTATACTTAATTTATTAATTTAAATCATAGATCTTTCGTTGAATTTGAAGTATCATTTAGATTTAATGTTTTTTGTTGTATTTTTATACTACATTTGTTATTTTTGGTTAGATTTCATGCTATATTTGCTGTTTTTGGTTGGATTTAATGCATGAAGGGTTGGATATTGGTGAAAAATGTACATTTCAAATCTGCCAAAATTAGCGGCATTTGTAAGAAAAGCGCCGCTAAAAGTCATGGCTTTTAGCGGCGCTTTAAAAAAAACTTCGCTAAAACCAGTGACTTTTAGCGGCCCTTTTATCAAAAACGCCGCTAAAAGCCGTGACTTTTAGCGGCGCTTTTCTCACAAACACCGTTAAAGGCCATGACTTTTAGCGGCGCTTCTCTTACAAACGCCGCTAAAGTCCATGGCTTTTAGCGGCGCTTTCCTCATAAACGCCGCTAAAAGTCTTGATCTTTTGTGGCATTTTTTTCAGATAAACGCCGCAAAATTTGGTGGTGGTTCCTATAGCAGCGTTTTTTGCGGCGCTTTGAAAAACACTGTGAATAGTTTTTGCGGTGGTTCTAAAAAAACACCGCTAAAAGTCTATTTTCTTGTTGTGAGGAAGGAAAGAAAAGGCGATTTACTACTTCAGTAAGAACTTCACGGAATGTGAGACAAGATATTCGCCAATCGAGAAGTTGTGTTGCGCATTAATCTGGACAACCTGAAGATTGAGACAGTACATGTTGTACCACACAACTTGGCTCATCTCGAAACTAGACCCTCTAAAGTACATGATGGAGTCGACTACTTTGAATGGAAGGATGGCCCGATGGCAAATGCTGCTTTCCTAATTTGATACAGTCTATGTGAACCTGAAACCTGTAAAAAGGAGTGCAATAGCAGATTTATTGGCTAGTAGAGCTCTAGAAGACTACTAGCCTATGAACTTTGATTTCTCGAATGAAGATCTAATGCACATGGCAACCACTGAAGAAGACTCTCAAGAAGATCATCCTTGGAAGCTAAATTTCGATGGAGCATCAAACGCTATGGGTAACGGAATCGGGGTAATCCTGGTATCCCCAAATGGAGATCATTATCCCTTTACTAGTAAATTGGATTTTTATTGCACAAATAATATGGTGAAATACGAAGCATGTATCATGGGTATTTGTGCAGCCATAGAATGCAAAATCAAAGTGCTAGAGGTATATGGGGATTCCGTGCTAGTGATCTATCAACTCAAAGGTGAATGGGAGACGAGAGATCCCAAGTTGATTGATTATCGAAGATTTGTCCTTGAATTAATTAAAGAGTTTGATGATATCACCTTCAGCTACCTCCCGCGAGAAGAAAATTAGATGGTTGAGGCCCTGGCAACTTTAGCTTCCATAGTCAAGGTGAACAAACAAGAGGATGTGAAACTGATCCAGATGAGTATTTTTTAGGCTTCGGCTCATTGTTACAACATCGAAGAAGAAGAAAAGGGTGATCATCCTTGGTACCACGATATACTGCGATATGTGAAGAATCGTGAATACCCTGACCAAGATACTAAGAATGATAAAAGGACGCTGAGAAGACTGGCCAGTGACTATGTCTTAGATGGGGAGATCCTATATAAAAAAAGAAAAGATCAGGTGCTACTAAGATGTGTAGATGTTGTCGAGGCCAAGAAAATCTTAGAAGAAGTCCACGAGGATGTCCGCGGAACACATGCTAATGGTCTTACAATGGCCAGGCAAATCATGAGATTCGGGTATTATTAGTCCACCATGGAAGGAGATTGTATCAATTATGCCAAGAAATGCCATAAGTGTCAAATTTATGGAGATAAAATTCATGTACCTCATTCACCTCTGCATGTTATGACTTCTCCATAGCCTTTCTCCATGTGGGGGTGGATGTCATTGAGCCAATTTCTCCAAAAGCTTCAAATGGGCATCGATTCATCTTTGTGGTCACCGACTACTTCACCAAGTGGGTAGAGGCCGCTTCATATGCCAATGTTACAAATTCGGTAGTTAGCAAATTCCTGAAGAAGGAAATCATATGTCAATATGGAATGCCAGAAAGGATCATATCTGACAATACATTGAATTTGAACAACAGCACGATATCGAAAATCTGCAGTCAGTTCAGGATCAGACACCACAACTTGTCACCGTATCACCCAAAAATGAACGGCGCAATCGAGGCAGCCAATAAAAACATCTAGAGGATCGTGGGGAAAATGAGTGAAACTTATAAAGATTGGCATGAGAAGTTACCATTTTCCCTCTATACTTATCGAACGTCAATCAGGACCTCCACAGGGGCAAAGCCTTTCTCATTGGTTTATGGAATGGAGGCGGTTTTACCCATTGAAGTCGAGATTTCTTCTCTCTGAGTTTTGTCAGAATTGAAGTTGGATGAAGCAGAATGGATCCAAACCTACTATGATTAGCTAAACTTGATTGAAGAGAAAAGGTTGAAAGCCATCCGTCATGGTTAGATGTGCCAAAAGTGAATGATGCTAGTTTACAACAAAAAGGTTCATCCTAGATAATTCCATGAGGGGGACCTGGTATTAAATAAGATTCTACCCATACAAATTAGGAAAATGGATTGATATTAACTGAAATGGATGGCAAGACTTTGCCGAACTAGGAAGGACCTTATGTGGTAAAGGCCTTTTCTAGAGGAGCATTGGTATTAACTGAAATGGATGGCAAGATTTTGCCTAATCTAGTGAATTCAGACTTGGTCAAGAAATATTTCACCTAAAAAATAAAAGGGGGAGAGGCCAAGGTGAAAACTCGTAAAAGAGCGCCTTGAGACCAAAGGGGTTTTGAATTGAAAACCTGTGAAAGGGCAATTCATATCTTGAACCAAGATGAACCATTCGGTAGTCTTGCTTTCTCCAAATTAATAAGAAAGAGAGATGCTACATCTTGGGGCATCAATAGAGTACTCTAGATCTCCTAAACACATGTTGACCTTAAAATGGTCCTCAAGAAGTTCGTGCAGAGAAGCTCATGCTGCGATACTTGGGGCACTTATTTTCCTCTTACACATTTTGTATTCCAGCAATGTTTGCTTTCTTTGATTAATCTATTCATTTCAAGTCCTGTTCCTGATAAATTTTAGTTTTGTTCATTATTATGATATTTTTCAAGCATTTTGCATTGAAATAATGATTAATGGGCTAATAATACTTTTATAAAAGGGTTTTGCATATTACTCTGAAAGCTTTTAAATATTACGAGGACCTGAAACAGGACTATTATTTAGAACTAATCAAACCTAAGAATTGAAAATATTTGAGAAAAAAATAGTCCAAAATTGTGACTTTTTCTTCGAATTTTCTGCCAGAGATACCAGCTAAACAAGAATGCATGGTAACATATCAATGACAGAACCTCGATGAACAACAAGCAATGGAAACCTAAGCACTACAAAGAGATCATTCTTGAAAAATGACATTCTGCATTCATGCACATCTAGTTAAGAGCATTTGATTCATTCTGATCACGACATCCTAATCATTTGGCATAAACATAGGCCCATAAAATCGATTTTACAGGTCGTGCCCCCAGAGGATGGTGTAGCAAGATCAATGAATCCACAAATCTTATACCCTTGAAATGGCAGTGGGATGGATTGAAGTATTATAGTGAATCTTAACTCCCTGAAGTTGCAGTGGAGTGGAATGAAGATAGTAAATCTCATCTCCCTAAAGTTGCAGTAGAGTAGATTTAAAGTTATAGATCTTATCTCCCTAAAGTTGTAGTGGAATAGATCGAAGATACTAACCTTATCTCCCTAAAGTTGCAGTGGAGTAGGTTGAAGATAGCGAATCTTATTTCCCTGAAGTTGCAATGGAACAGATTCAAACTACAAGTCATAAATCCCATACCTTTGAAGTTACAGTGGAATGGATTGAAGTTATTATAGCAAATCTTATCTCTCTGAAGTTGTAGTAGAGCAGATTAAAGCTATAAATCTTATCTCCCTGAAGTTACAGTGGAGCAGATTAAAGCCACTAACCTTATCTCCCTAAAGTTGCAGTGGAGCAGGTTGAAGATAGCAAATCTTATTTCCCTGAAGTTGCAGTGAATAGATTTGAGCTACAAGTCACAATTCCTATACCCCTGAAGTTGTAGTGGGATGGATTAAAGTCATTATGGCGAATCTTATCTCCCTGAAGTTGCAGTGGAGCAGATTGAAGCCACAAGCCTTATCCCACTAAAATTGCAGTGGAGCAGGTTAAAGTTACAAGTCTTATCTCCCTGAAGTTACAATAGAGCTGATTGAAAATGGCGAATCTTATCTCTCTAAAGTTGCAGTGGAGCAGATTAAAGCCACTAACCTTATCTCCCTGAAGTTGCAATGGAGCAGATTGAGGCCACAAACCTTACCCCTAAAGTTGCAATGGAACAAGTTGAAGATACCAATCTTATCTCCCTAAAATTGTAGTTGAGTAGATTGAAGCCATAAACCTTACCCCTAAAGTTGCAGTAGAGCAAGTTAAAAAAAATAAACAAATCCTATCTCCCTGAAGTTGCAATGGAGCGGATTAAAGTGACAAATCCTACATCTATGAAGTTGCATTAGGTCGGATTAAATCTACCATAACAGGTCTTATCTCCCTGAAGTTGTAGCTGAGTAGACTAAAACCACAAATCTTATATCTTTGAAGTTGCAACGGAGTAGATTAAAGCTACAAGTCCTATCTCTTTGAAATGGTGGTGGAGTGGATCGAAGTTGTAACAGCCCGATTTTGGGCCTAGTCAGAACAGTGGTTTTGGAACCATAAATCTAAGGTTAGAGAAATTATTTTAATATTACTTTATGCGTTATAGCATGATTATATGAGTGTTTGATATTTTTTGGTGAATTAATTTTAGCGATTGCTTATTTAATTTCGAAAAAGGACTAAATCGCATAAAAGGTGAAATTTGTGTTCTACTAATTAGAAGTGTCATATAGCTAGAGAAACTTAAATTAGAGGTCCTTAGTGAGCAAATAGACCACAAACTTATTAGTGGCTAGACATGAAGCTTTAATTCATGGAATGGTCAAAGGTTAGGTGACTAAATTGATAAAAAATAATAAACCTAAAGACTAGCTATCATCTTTTTCATTTCATCTCTTTACCACCGAAAATATCAGTCATTTTAGGGGTTTTAGAGCTTCAAAATTTCAGCCACTCTTTACTCTTGCAAGTAAGTGATTTTGATGGTCTTTCTTGATGATTTTTGTATTTTTGGGACCCTTGTAGCATAAGCTAACTAATGGGGGGACTATTTTGCAAAATGGTTGAGAGTTTAGGGTTTTTCCATGAGATTACTTATGTTGGTTGCTAAAATTTTATAGAAGAAAATGAGTTATGGTTGTTAAATAAACAACTTTTGTGAAGTAGTTTTCATGAAAACCCTAACTAAGGACCATTTTGCATAAGTTATAAGTTATGTGGTAAATGTGTGAAATAATTAGAATTGTGGGTTACTTCTAGTTTACAAAGAATTTGACTAGGCTTGGTTAGTGAGAAAATTTAATGGAAATCGATTTACGAGCCTAAGGGTAAAACCATAAGAAAGTCTAGGGGCAAATTGGTCATTTTGCCAAAAATATGGTTTATAAAATGTCTTGATTAATGTGATGATTAAACTAGTAAATTTTATTGTTATAGATCAAGAAAATGCGAAATTCAGACCTAGACCGAGGGAAGCCAAGCTAGTGGATTAAAAACCGACTAGTCGTCCACCTTTGTTATACTGAGGTAAGTTGTACGTAAGTAAGGCAACTTTATCGTTATTATGTGTTGAATGATTGATTTTGCATAATAATGTTGAATATGCTTATGAATAATGCATGATGAAATTTAATGTGGTAAATTCGCAGTTGAACCTATGAATAGATTTGATATCCATGCCATTACATTTGGGTGATATGTATGCTAGTGAAAGACCATGTTTGGAACATGGCATCGGCCACATAATAAGAGCCAGTGTAAGACCATGTTTGGAACATGGCATCGACAATGTTATGAGAGCTAGAGTAAGACCATGTCCGGGACATGGCATCAGCCTCGATATACGAGCCAGTGTAAGACCATGTTTGGAACATGGCATCGGTATTGCTATGTGTGTCAGTGTAAGACCATGTCTGGGACATGGCATCAACACTGATGTATGAGAGCTAGTGTAATACCATGTCCGGGACATGGCATCGGTATTTTACCCTTTGTATGGGGCTTATAGTGTATCCTTTAGTATTCCAAATAAGTTCACAGGTTATTTTTAAAGCTTATGATAAAGATATGGAATGATATAATCATGTTGTGAGTGGTACAGGTTTTTATTCGAAACTCATGAGATATGAGTCTAGTTATGTTGCCTTAATGGTAAGAATAACATGAGTAAGTTTTATCTATGAAAATGATTTTGGGACGATTTTGTAATCTTTGGCTTATACTTGTGATGTATAAGTATGTAGTAATATCTACCTTTGTTCACTCAAGAACGTTGTGTTTATTTATAACATGCTATGTGTTTAATTATGCATGGTTGATGTTTTTACCTATTTACATGCAACTTACTAAGCTTTATGTTTACTTCCTTTCTTTTCCATTTTCATATAGTTCTGCCAAGTTAGCATCGGGAATCAAGGAACGTCGGGGGCGTCGATCACACTATCACCTAAAGCTTTTGATATAGCTAGTTTAAATGTTTTGAGTATGGCATGTATAATGACTTGTTCTTTTTGTTTAGTGTCATGTTAATTTAGCCACAAGTGTTGGCTTATATGGATGTAATATTCATTTTGTTTAGGCCATTGATGTTGGCTAATATTGATTATTATTAAATGCATTTGATGAAAATTCTCATGGTTGTAGCTGTTTTAGTTATGTGTGTTTATGCTTGGATTGGATATGTTTGATGTTATGTAGGTTGGTGCAAGTAAGGGTGGCAAAAAGGCTTGGTAGATAGCCGTGTATTTGTCCACACGAGCAGACACACGGGCGTGTGTTTAGATCGTGTGTGACACACGGTTTACCCCATGGGCATGTAGTCAGGTTGTGTGTCCCCTGCACCTAAATTTAGGAAAACAGAATGCCCAGTAGCAACCACACGGGTGGAGACATGGCCGTGTGACTCAACCGTGTGGAGGACATGGCCTAGTACACAAGTGTGTCCTATGGCCGTGTGCCCCTAAAGGGTTGCTGACGTCAGAAACAGAATGTCAAAGTTTTTGCACACGAGCGTGTCATGGCAGTGTGGAGGGCACGGGCCATGGACACGGCCATGTGCCAAGCCATGTGAAAACCCCTATAGGTTCGAAACGAGAAATAAATTTGCACGGGCTAGTGACACGGGCGTGTCCCGATATGTTCAGGCCATGTGAGCCATATGGGCGTACAACATGGCCATGTTAAGAAGACACACGGATGTGTTGCCCTTCCACACGGGCGTGTGCCCCTATCTGCTTTGAAATTTTACCAAGTTTTCTAAAGTGTTTGGTTTAATCCCGAACCATTTCCAAAGCGTGTTTTGGACCTCGTGGGCCTATATTAGGGTCGTTAAGAGGAAGTTTGAAAGTTTTAAAAATCGAGCAAAATTTTATGACCCAAAAATGTTTGTATGTATGTCATTAAGTCCAGTAACACCTCGTATCCTGTTCCAGCGTCGAACTCAAGTAAGGGGGTGTTACAGAAGCAACAAGATGCAGTGGGCTAGAATAAGACTATTTGAAGAAGAGAAGCATTGAAAGAAGCCAAGACTCGACAAGACCTGGCAAAATTGGCCCTTTTTAAAGTTTTTGTTTCGTTTCCGTTACACAACAACGAGCAAAGAAGGGTAGCTGTAAGGCCTAATTTTGGCCCAGGCTAAATAGTCCCATACAAAACAATTATTAACAGTCCTTTTTTACAACTTAAAAACCCAAACCCAAACTTTAAACCCAATTTCAAAACCCAAAGCCCAATCCCAAATAGCCCAACTAAGCCCAAACAAACCCAATCCCAAATAGCCCAACTAAGCCTAAATTACAAAACCCTAAACCAAGCCCAACACTAAATTTTTCATAAAACAAGAAAAAAAAGAAGCCTAACCCTAGGTGTGCCGCACCTAGGTCTGCCTTCTGACTAGCCTACTGCAACACTGCCTTTCCACCGCCTCTGTCGCCACCGCCCACTTGCTTGCAACAGAAGTGACAAATAGATTAAAAAACAAGTTGTAAATGGTTATAAAAAGCCAAATAAACCCTTTGTATTATTTTTTCGAACATTTTTATTCTATTGAATGCAACCAAAGTAGATTCGAATATACAGTCAACAAAAACAGAGCAGATTGAAAGAAAAAAACAAAGTTCAAAAATGTGCTAAGGTTATTTTTCTTTTTATTTTCTTTATTTTTCTCCTTTTCAAATCTGTTTACATGCATATATATCAAAAAAGAAAATAAAAATAAAAAAGGTTACCTAATTTGTTGACTTCGCCGAAAAAGGGACGACTTTTTACCTTTCCGCCGCCGTAGACGGTGGCGCTGACGTCGGTCGGTGAGCGATGACTGGAGCCATGGCTGGAACCTGGAGAAAGGGAGAGAGTTTGAGGGTTTTTTTTTTTTTTTTTTGGAAAGGATAGGGAGAATGAAATTTTTCAAAAAAAAATTAATTTTTATAGGCCCATCAAACGACATCGTTTTGGGCTAGCCATTATAGCCCTAAAACGGCGTCGTTTTAACAATGACCCGAAGATCGACCCGAGAGTGTCCAAGATCCATGTGTTTTTTAGACCAAATAGTCTATTTGCTCATTCGACCCTTTCGCTTTTTCGGTGTATTTAAATTGAGTCCTTTCTATTTTATTTCTTATAATTTTGTCTGATAATTCTGCCATTTTTTCATTTTAACCCCTCAATAGATAAGCGTCGTTTATGGGAGCAGGGATTAATTTCCCATTTAGTCCCCGCATCTTTGTGCGTGATTCATTCTAGCCCTTCAGCCCGCATTTTTTTCATTTTAAAATCTGTACCTAAACCTCTTTTAAATCATAATTTAATCCATTGTTGTTATTATTACGATTATTATTATTATTTTGTATTCTTATTTATATTTGTCTATTTGGGTATTTGGATAGTATTGTTTTTTAATTCTTTAATATAAAATTATCTTCGTTTTACTCTTTTACATTTTATTTATATTCTCATTCCTTTTTTATATTTTATTTGTTTCTTTATTTGTTACTATTTATTCATATATATATATATATATATATATATATATATTTATTACCCTTTTATTTTACTGTTTTCATTATTGTTATTTTTGTACTCATATTATTATTATTATTATTATTATTATTATTATTATTATTATTATTATTATTATTATTATTATTATTATCCTTTGTTTTATTCGTTTTTATCCTTTTATGTATTTGCTCATTTTTATTATTATTGTTATTTTTTATTATTATTTCAATATTTTATTAGCTCCTTTGTTTATTTACCTCTTTTTATATTAAGCTTGTTTATTATTTGTTTATTTATCTTGTTGTTATTATTGTTTATGATATTGTATCATTCTGTTATGTATATTAGCACCATAATTCATCTTACATTCCACTACAAAATCACGTTACATTTTACCCGACACATAAAATTTTGTTTTTTAATAAGCAATCTTTCGTATTTTGAAATTCAAAAAGTCGTTCCCTAACTTACAGGGTTTCACTTTTCTCGATGAATCCGAATAAACGAATGTTTTTAAAGCACGAATTTTAAATATTCTCAGGAATTGAAAAAAATCGTGTTCTAACTTACGGAATATGATTTCTTTCTAAAACCGAGATAATCGAGAATCTTTTAAAATAAATAAGTTTTTCGGCGTTTATTCGTGTACTAGGAATTTAAGACATTGTGTTCTAACTTACGGGACGTAATTTTTTTCTCGATTAACGTAAAATATGCCTTTTCTCGAAATTTTTAATTAAATAATATTTTAACAAAGGATCGTATTTTTAAATCTTTTCCAATTCTCAATTCTCGATGCTTAGACATTAATTAATCAACTAGGTACCAATTTTGGGCATTACGAGGGTGCTAATCCTTCCTCATATGTAACCGACTCCCGAACCTGTTTTTTTTAACTTCGTAGACCAAAACCATTGTTTTAATAAATCAAACTTCTTATTAAAATGATCAAAATGCGAAGTGATTCGATCACACCTCATAAAAAAATGATTGGTGGCAACTCCCACGCTCGTTTTCGTTTTCAAAACAAAAGTCTACCCCCTTTTTTCAAAAAAATAGTTTCGACAAGTATATACCGAGACAAAACGTGGTCATGACCAGACCAAGGTTTACTCTACCAACATTCGGCTCAAAGGAATGGAGACAATGGCTACACCAATAAAGTTTGCTGATTCCACCCCCTCGATATCCAGGGAGTTAAACTCTATGCACAACATCTCTTTTTTTGAGAGTTTAAATAGCCTTTAATAATTCTGTATGAGTAGACCTCACTAAGCTCTTCCGAATTAATAAAATTTACTACTTGAATGCAGGGTATATAAAGATATAGAAATCAAGAGGGACCAAGCCATACTCCACCGAAGTTAAGTGGTGCACGATAGCTGTTCATGTATATAGTAGGGCACCCACAAAGGCCACGCTTCAGGGTGGAAATTATTTGAGTCTGTATGTAGTCAAATTGTAAATTGTAACTAATTGTTTAATCATTTAAAGGGTTTGGTTGTATGCATTTAAAACTAGCAATGTGACTATTAATAGTAGTGAGGAATTTGAAATTCAAGTTGTGTAAGAATAAAAAATTATATTAGAATAAAATTTTTATAAACTATTCAAGTTGATGTGAAATCTGGTACTTGGACTTAGCAATCGGGTCAGGTATAGGGTGTCACAGTAGTTTTTCCTAATATTCATGTCATATAACTACTTTATGTATGTTATTTAACTCGTGTTACTATAACCATGTTATTAATTGTGTAGTTCGTGTAGATACTATATTCCACCCCAAACATTACGGTTGTGATTTCTCCATCGACTCATATCTACTCACACTTGTGGTGCATTAACGCACCTGTGTTTAATTTCTCAACAATTGAGTTGTACAAAGGGAATCGAGTTATGCGATAGTTTGGGTGCAAAAAAAATGTTCTGGATGTTCCACAAAATTTTGACAATGTCCATGGAATTAACAAAAAGGGAAAAGAATAAAAAAAAGGGCATTGGAGCATTAAAAATATCTTGCATTATGGAATGCCCGGATGCAGCGGAGACCTCGGATGGATTTTGATTTGCGGCCCCATTCAGTCGAGTACCAACATTGTTACATGGAGAATGGGAATTTATATTTATTTGGTAGCCTATTGATGGTAACCTTTCCACACATGCACAGACGAGGGGACCAACAATGTCAACGAGGTCAACCGTCTCCTGCACCCCAAGTCGAGTCTGAACCCGAGCCCAAACCTATGATGTCTTATACACAATCTTTAAATTGTTCTCCCAAATGTTCTTATCAATTTGGAGCTCAACCAGTCCAACCCCTTATTTCGAACTAGTTCAACCAACTAGTCCAGTCTAGTTTCAAAAATAATGAGTTTAGGGCTGAAAGTGTAATTTAAGAGCTATAATTTATATCGAGTTTTGGATTTTAAATTTTGAGTTTCAAACTTATTTTTAAATAAAGTTATTGGTATTTATTTATAAGTATTTTACTATTTTTCTTTATTTTCACTACTAATGAGGTATTGTGTTGTTGTTTTGCTGGCAGCACATGAGACTCGTGCACTGACGATGCATCAAATATTTATCAATATATTTAATATTTTAATTGACCCCTAAAATCTATTATTTAGATTTGCACAATGAACTAGTAGATAAAATATAATTCCATTTTAAAATGAAGTAGAGCATTTTAAAACAATAAGAGTGTGTTTGGATAAAATATTTGAAAGATAAATTTCATTTCTATCAAGGTTTTCAAATTTTCAAAAATTAATTTTCTTGTTTTAGTAAATATAATAGAGAATTTCATATTCTATAAAGGATTTCAAAAAGGAATTTGAGTTTCCTGTTTGAACTCCACTATCGAGGTGGTTTTTCAAAAGATTATAATGTCATAACTCTTTGTACTTTTTATAGATTTGGAATTTAGTCTATGTACTTTCATTTCTAAAGATTAACGAATTTGATACTTTCCTGATTTCAAATTTTAAGTTGAAAATATTTTATATTTTTACAAATCTAATATACCCATATTGCATATTTTTATATTTTTTATTTTTAATTCCACATTTATAATTATTTTTTAACTTAATAAATTTCAACAACCTTTTCTTTTTTCTAAAAAAGTATTTATCTGAAGAAAATGATCACAAATTGTTGAAGATTTGCTTCAGTTATCATAATCTAGCTAATTTTAGATATAATCATAACTCTTTGATTTGTTTTAGATTTTTTAGAGATTTTTTTTACAGATTATGTTTATGTTAGCAACCTATTATTAGTTAGTAGTTGTTTACTTGTTTACTATATAAACACTAGTTTCAGTTTAATAAAATGAACCTTTCTCATTTCAATTACTTGACTTATTGTTTTCTCTTTTCAATAAGTTTTTCTAAGTTCAATTTTCTTCATCATTTTAGTTTTCCTTTCTAATAAAATACCAACAATTGGTATCAGAGCTTTCTTCTTAAGGGGCATGTATTAGTGTTTGCTGCATTATAAAAGATGAAATTAATTCCTCTTTGATTACATCACCTACTTTTGATGAAAATAATTATCAGATTTAGGCAGTGCGAATGAAGACTTATCTGGAGGCTATAGATCTTTGGGAAGTAGTGGAAGAAGACTACGAGATTCCTACATTGCCTACGAACCCCACCATGGCATAGATCAAAACATAAAATGAAAAAAAGACAAGAAAATTAAAGGCAAAAGCATGTTTATTTGCTGCAATTTCACCAACTATTTTCACGCGAATTATATCTCTAAAGTCAGCAAAAGAGATATGGGATTATCTCAAGATTGAGTATGAGGGAGATGGGAAAATTCGTGGGATGCAAGTGTTGAATCTTGTACGTGATTTTGAGCTGCAGAAGATCAAAGAGACTAAGACAATCAAAGAATATTTTGAAAGACTCTTTAACATAGCCAATAAGGTCAGGCTGCTAGGATTATCTCTAGTAGATTCAAGGATTATGGAGAAAATCATTGTAACAGTACCTGAAATGTTTGAGGCTACCATCACCACCTTAGAGAACACAAAGGATATGTCAAAGATTACTTTGGCGGAACTCTTAAGTGCTTTACAAGCACAAGAGCAAAGGTGAGTAATGAGGCAAGAGAGAGCTGTCGAAGGTACTCTACCAGTTAAGCATCAAGATGATGGAAAGAATCGGCGGTAAAAGAATAAAAAGCTTCACACTGCGAGTGGAGAAAGCTCTGCATTTGGGCACAAAAGTAAAACTGGAAATAGAAGATCAGGAGTAAAGTGTAATAGCCTGATTTAGACCCTATTCGGAACGGTGGTTTCGGGACCACGAATCCGAGTCAGAAAAATATTTTAAAATTATTTTCTATGTTTATTATGTGTGAATTTATATGTGTGAAATTTTCATCTTTAATTTTGTCGTTTGAGTGCCCGATTAAATAAAAGGACTTAATCGCGTAAAATGAAAATTTAATGGTTAAATGTGAAAGTGTCTAATTGTTGTTGTCTTTATAATATGAAGTACTTATGTTGCAATTAGGCCATTGATTAAATGAGTGGACGGTAGTGACCTTATTTATAATGGTTTTATAATTTTATTATAAAGGTTATATTTGTAAATTAATTAATAAGTTATATGTTATCATAAAACATATAATTAAAAGCCAATGTTTATATTTTATTTTCATGACCTAAACAATAAATAAAAAGAAAGAAACAAAGCCTAGGGTATTCGGCCTTTGTTAAGCTCAATCAAGGGATGAATCGAGCTCGATTTTTAATAATTTTTATGTTTTTGATATCGTTGCTATATTATCTACAAAACCCATACTTGAGTTTTTTATTTTGATGAATATTTTTAGTTATTAAATTATTGAAAGCTTGTGATTTTTGTTGTTTGATGAGGGAAAATAAAATATATGTGATAGATTAACATGTTTTGTATTGGAATTTTTGATGATTTTGAGTAATTAGGACTAAATTGCAAAAATAATAAATTGAAGGACTAAAATATGAAATAAATGAAATATATGGACATATATGAACACAAGAAAGATTATGTCTAAGCATAGTATATTCAAATTTTGCATGTTTTGTGTTTTGTGCAATTTGGACTAAATTGTAAAAAGTGTAAAATGTCAAGGGTAAAATAGTAATTTGACTATTTATGTGTTTTTGGACTAAATTGAGTGAAAATATGTTTTAATGAGTTTAATTTGAATATGTTTAGATCAAGAACCAAAGAAATCGGGTTTGGATCGGGGGAAAAGTAAAGTTGTCGACTAGTCGTCCCTTTCCGATTTTCATCGTCTGAGGTAAGTTTATAAGAAAATAGATGTTATTAAATTTCAATAAATGTGATTTATATATAATTATAATAATTAGAAGTAAATTATGAATCGACATTGAGTAATAAAAATAATTTATGTTTGATGATAAAGTAATGAATAAGTTTTGGTATTTGAAGTGATGACATGAGCTATACATGTTAAAATGTTGATTATATGTATATTAATTGCAAATCTATATTCGGCTAAATGATATATGTATGTGATACTAAAGTGTGAATCATGGATATATATATATATATATATATATATATATATATTCGTCTATGTGATGATATTGTGACCTTGGAACTGAATGATAACTTTGTTAATGAACATATGTGTATTTTAGCCAAGTTGAAGTTGATATGTGGATGTATATAGACATTGATATGTGATTACGTGTAAGACCACGTCTGGGACATTGGCACCGATATGTGATTATGTGTAAGACCACGTTTGGGACGTTGGCATCGATATGTGGTTACGTGTAAAACCATGTCTGGGACGTTGGCATCGATATGTGACTATGTGTAAGACCACATCTGGGATGTTGGCATCGATATGTGGTTACATGTAAGACCACGTCTAGGACGTTGGAATCGATATGTGATTATGTGTAAGACCACATCTTGGACATTGGCATCGATATGTGATTATGTGTAAGACCACGTCTGGGACATTGGCATCGATATGTGATTAAGTGTAAGACCACATCTAGGACGTTGGCATCGATATGTGATTATGTGTAAGACAACGTCTGAGACATTGGTGTCGAGACCATTTTTAAATCGGGTTTTGGAAAATGGAGATCGACTTTAAAAAAAACAAAAACGGGAGTCGCCACCAACCTTTTTAGGTGTGATTGGATCACCAATAAATCATTTTGTTTAAAATCATTAGTTTTGGTCTACGAAATCAAGAAAATGGGTTCGGGAGTCGGTTACGAACGAGGAAGGATTAGCACCCTCGTAACCCCCAAAAATTGGTACCTAATTGATTATCAAGTGTCTTTAAGGTCGAAAAGTTGAAAGTTTTAAGATACAATCCTCTTTTATTTAGAATGTTTTGATTGAAAAATTTAGGCTCGCTTATTTCAAACGAGTCAAAATATCACATCCAGTAAGTTAAGAAGCAATATTTAAAAACTTTTGAAGCTAAGCTT
Organism: Gossypium longicalyx; assembly: GCA_025698465.1. Lineage (NCBI taxonomy): Eukaryota > Viridiplantae > Streptophyta > Magnoliopsida > Malvales > Malvaceae > Gossypium > Gossypium longicalyx. The sequence goes on from CM046995.1 coordinate 55,518,364, forward strand.
GTCTTTTGGAAATTTCTATTTCGAAACAACAAAATGCCATATCTAGTGAGTTAGGACACAATGCTTTGAAATCTCGAAAATAGTTGTTTAAAAACTCAAAACGTTTAGAAGGGTACTTGAATGTTCGAATTCGATGAGAAAAATCGTAACCCAGTAAGTTAGGGCACTACTTTTCCCGAAGCTTCCAAACATTAAGTATTGCCTTTATATTTTGGAAAACTTTTGAGTAATTTGGTAAAAATGAATTTCTTTATTTAAAACGTTGACTCATGCAGAAGAATGGCGTTAATACATATCACAAGACAAATATACCAAAGGTAATAAATTACAACATATTACAATTCATAATAATATAGGCAAATAAGAAATAACCTAAAATAATGAAATATACACATCATAAGATGATTATGCTAAAAGATAAACCTATATACAATGTTAGTAAATAGAAATACAAAACAATTCATAATAAATTAAAGAATATAAAAATAGAAGTGGAAATCAAAATTTATAACAATAAAAAGTGACAAAATAACACTTAAAAAACAAATACGAATAATTAAAACACCAAATCAATATTGATAAAAAGGTAAAAAATAATAATAATAATAATATTTAAAAAAAACATATATGTATATAATAATTAACATATTTAAATGAGTAATATATGTAAAAAAAATTTAAAAGAAAAGAATATAATAATATATAACAATTTAATATACATAGGAAAATATTTTAAATATATATATAAAAAAACTTTTATTATTAAAACAATTAAAAATATTATACATGTTAAATATTTTAAATAAATAATATAAAACATTAAGATTTTTAAGAGAATAAAAATATATAATGGATAATATTTATTTAAAAAAGGATTATATGCACAAAAATATATATATGAAATCTTTAAATCCATTTAACATATGATATAATATACATAATTTTAAAACAATTTATAATGGATACAAAATATATAAAAATATGTAATAAATAATTTTTAATAAAAAATAGAAGATGAAATATATACACAATATAATAATAATATAATAAATAATACAAATTTAAAAATATAATACTTAATAATAATTTCAAAATAGCATTTACTAAATAATATAATAATAATAAAACTAATATATATATAAGGATTAATACATAATAGTGAAAATAATTGTATAATTATATAATAAAATATATAGGTTTAGAATAAAACAAATAATATATAATATAAAATTAATAAAAAAAACACATAGGATTAAATTTAAAATTTTATAAAATTACAGGGGCGAAATTAGAAAAATAAAATTGAATCTGGGATTTAAATGAAACGAGCGCAAAAGGTGAGGGACTCATCGGGAAAAATAACCTATTCCCAAGGAACGACGTCGTTCCGTATCTACCCCAAAATGGCTCTAAAGATTAAATTGAATTGAAAGACAAAGTTTTGGGCCAAATTAGAAATAAATTGGATTTAATTACAAAATTGAAAAAAGCGGAAGGACCAATTGGGACATTTCCCCAAATATCGAAAACATGCAGATCCTCCCCGGGTTACGGGTCAACACGCGGATCTTGAGGCCTTGAAACGACACAGTTTTGATCACTAAACGATCACCCCAAAATGACGTCGTTGGGGAAGCTTATAAATATAAAAAAAAACTTTAAAATTTCATTTCAATCCGTGTTTTTTTTAAAAAAAAAATCCTCTGAAAGAGGAAGGAAAAGGGGGCCCTCGGAGCTCTGGCCAAGCCTCCGTCATCAGGCGGTTCACGAGCCTTACGCGCCCACGCGTCGTCCTTTACGCCGTCGTACGCGACCCTCGGAGGTTAGAAACCTCGATTTTTGACGCAAAAACGAAAGGTAAAACCCTTTTTCGCGTTTTAAAGCTATTTATCAAACTGTTTGTGTATGTATATATGCTTTGAACACGAAAAATAAAAAATAAAATAGAAGATTCACCTCTTTGGAAAAAACTGTTTGTATTTGCTTTTTATTTCTATCCATGTATGCGTATCGTTTATAGGTTACAAAGGGCTTTTTATAGCCACTGTTTTTAGAGTTATAGATTAGGTAAGTATTTTTCTTTCAATTTCTTGCTATTTCTGCCGTGCTCTGTCGTTCTTCTTTCCCTTTTTGCAGGTACTCCCAATTTACGGTGCCAATCGAGCATTGACTGGGTGTTGGGTTGCGGCGCAAGGGCTTGACTATGGGTGCTTGCGGCGCTAGGTTTGCTGGAAACCCTAGCTTCTGATTTGGGGTCCGTGTGTTTGGGGCTCGTTGGGCCTGCTAAAATGTGGGCCACGATTGTATTTGGGTTGTGGTGTATTGGGTCACTGTAACGGGCTATGGGGTAGTATTTTAGGTACTGATTTGGGCTTTGGATTGTTTAGGCTTGGGCCTCGATGCTTGGGGTTTGTAACCTAGACTGTTAAATGGACTTTAAAATAAATATTTATTTATCCATTTATCTGTTTTGCCCTTTTAAGGCCCGGTCAAATTTGGGCTATTACAGCTGCCCCTCTTTGCTCATTGCTGTGTAACAGGAATCGAGCAAAGACTCATAGAAAGACCAAATTTACCCGGCCTTATCGGATTATGGTCCTCAATCTGCTCATTGCAAACTCAAGACTATCATGTTGATATCTTCAATCTACTCTTCGTCGAACACAGAGACGCCAAATTTGCTTCTTCGATTTGTTTTTTGACAATACAGAGATGCCAAATCATCTTATATCTGCTTCAGCATAAACACGTGAAAGCCAAATCTGCTATGTCTTCGATTTGCTCCTTGTGAACACAAGGATGCCAAATCATCTTGGATCTACTTCAGTAAAATCATCTGAAGGTTAGATCTGCTATGTATCTGCTCTCCGTCAAAATGGAGATGCCAGATCTGTTATCTTGGATCTGCTTTGGTGTGAGAACATCCGAAAGTCAAATCTGCTATGTCTTCGATTTGTTCCTTGTAAACACAAGAATGCTAAATCATCTTGGATCTGCTTCAGTATAAACATCTGAAGGTTAGACCTGCTATATCTTCGATCTGCTCCCTGTCGATACAGAGATGCCAAATTCGCTATCTTCGATCTGCTCTCTGGCAATACAGAGACATCAAATCTGCTATCTTCGATCTGCTCTCCGTCGATACAGAGATGCCAAATTCACTATCTTCGATCTACTCTCTGGCAATACAGAGACGTCAAATCTACTATCTTCGATCTGCTTTCTGACAATACAAAGACGTCAAATCTGCTATCTTCGATCTGCTTTCTGACAATACAGAGACGCCAAATCTACTATCTTCGATCTGCCTTCTGACAATACAGAAACGCCAAATCTACTATATTCAATCTGCTCTCTAGCAATACAGAGACGCCAAATCATCTTAGATCTTCTTCGATGTGAAAACATCCAAAGATTAGATCTGCTACGTCTTCGATCTGCTCTCTGTCGAATATGGAGATGCCAAATCTGTTTCTTCGATTTGCTCTCTAACGATACAGAGACGCCAAATCATCTTGGATCTGCTTCAGTGTAAACACCTGAAGGTCAAATCTGCTATACTTTAACCTGTTACCCTACTGCTTAGGGGATTAAGGCGCATCTTCGATCTGCTCCACTACTGCTTAGGGAGATAAGATCTGTAATTTTAGCCTGTTACCCTACTACTTAGGGGGTTAAGGTGCTGAATTTTGTAATTTTCAATCAATCTTGCTACATTTTCCACTGGGGAATCCACCTGTAGAATTGATTTCCTGGCATTTATGCTTATGCCAAATAATTAAGATGCCATGATCGAAATGAGTCAAATGCTTCTAATTAGACATATTATGATGCAAAATGTTTATGAAAATGACTCCTATTTCGGACGTCATCCCTCATTCCTTCATCGAAGTTTATCCTTACTTCCCTCGAAATCACATTCCTACACAGCTTGTGGGTTTGTACCATTCTTCAAATGCTATGACCTGCTGAAAATGTCTGTAAGATGATCTTCTCTTAGGATCGAATCGTTTGATTTGTTCAATCATCATTTAGACTGAAAAAGAAATTTCAGTTTCCCCGAGTACATCCGACCCTCACATATGAGAATTCCTTAAACAATTGTCCTGTTTCAGTTTCTTGTATTATCTAGAAATTTCCAGAGTAATATGCAAAACTTCATTTGTAAAGATATTTAGTTCATCAATCATTATTTCTATGCAACACACTTTATGAATAATGGAGGACGAATAAATGGATCTAGAGGATAATTAAATTTGAATGAATTTGTCAAAAATAAAAAGGAAATTAATCTGATAGCTTATCTTTGAGAAGAAAGAGAATCTAAAGATAGCAAATAGGACAAAAGTTAGATGCCCTAGATATTGCCGCTTGAGCGTTTATACACCAGCTCCATGAAGACTTTCTTGAGTTCAACATGTGTTTAAAAGATCCAAAGTATTTCGTTGATGCCCCAGTATGCCACGCACTTCGTTCTTTGTTGAATCAGATATAGCAAGGTTACCGTGTGCTCTTCAAAATTTGAGCTGCCATTTCGGGTTTTCAGCCATTTGCGAGTTTTCACCTTGGCCTCTCCATTTTTTTTTTTTTTTTTTTTTTGTTTTATTATTATTATTTTTGAAATAGAAGTTTCAAAGCGCCCTTTCGGGTTTTCACTTTGGCTTCCTTGAGAAGTTCTTGTGAACGAACACTCTTTGTCTATGTCATCCATTCTTAGTACATTTGATTAGGATGAATACTTTCAAGTTAAGTTCACTAGAGGTAATTCTTTGACTCCATCGAATCATAAACCCATGAGAAAGAGATTGCCCTAGCAGCAATCCTGGCTGTCGTTTAATAAACCCTACAAAAAAATGGTTCAACGATTCTCAGCAGATAAGAATGAAGCTGCTGACATTATCCTTCAACCTGGAAAGCTGAGGTATCTAAAGTGCTCCCGGAGCAGTCACCCCACCATGGCTCGATGATGTCTCTGAAGCATCCACAGACTTCATAAATTGCCTCAATTGTAAAGCTGTCAAATGAGCGTAGCAAATAGAGGCCACAACAGATATGGCTGCGGTGCTCCTTTGATACATATAGGATAGAGAATGAACAAACTCTTGCAGATCATTAGCCGAAAACCCAACCTGGTCTACGAGAACATGATAGTGGGTCTGCCTCGTGATTCCAATCATTCCAGCATGAGTACCAAGGAAAAAATCATTGTTCTTTGGATGGCATACTTTGTTGTCAATGACAGTACCATGTAGCACATTGTCAGGAGATCCCTGAAGTCTCGATAACTTGATCAAATCCTTTGTTCATCATTTGACTGAACTGAGACTCGCGATCTCCATGATCTGATTAGGCTTCCTCTTCTTTGAACTTGTATAGAAGTCTAAGAGAGTTTCTCTCATGATCTACTTTGTCAGAAACTGGTTTGAAGAGAGAATCTATCATTTCAAGCTTCAGAGACTGTGTATAGTCTGATGCTCTATAGCGGGAAATTGATAACTATTACGTTGATCTATCCAATGCAGCTATTGACAGCATATCAGCCTCCCTAGAAGATCCATGCGCTGCATTCATTCCAAGGATGATAGTTGGGATCCTTGAAGACGTTTGCCCCAGCATAAACATAGAAAATAGGTAGTAGCTTTTTATGCCAATCTTTACCAAGTCTCGGTCATCTTCTGTAACTTTTGTTGATTTTTCTTTCTTTCTTTTGGAAACCTTTGATGTATTGTGGCATGGCGCCTACTCTTTGAACAAACTGCAAACCTTTGACATTGTGCAGTTGGATATGATCTTTTTTCTTTTTTCCTTCTTCTTTTTTTTTTTTGAAACTCGATGACTATTGACTTTGTAATATTGGCATATGAAGCTATCTCCACCCTCTTAACGGAGCAGTTGACAACCATAAAGATGAACCGTTGTCAGCTTGAAACTTTTGACGATCCCATAACATACATGCCCTATAAGTCTTGACTCATTAAATTCGGCATTTATGGTATAACTGATGCGATCCCCTTCCATGGTGAACCAACAGTGCCCAAAGCTCTTGTTTATCCTGGTCATTATGAATCCTTTTGCATGCATTCTTCCGACATTCCTATGGACATCTATGAATTCCCATAATAGTCTCAACAAGGTCTTGTTTTGCCTCTCTAGTTATGCACATTCCAATTTCTCAATCTTTCCTTCCTCTAAGGCTAAATTCTCTACCACCTCTTCATGGGGTAAAATTTCCTGCTCTTCTTGCTTTACTATTTCCAACAAATTAGAAGATAGGTTACAATCTCTGTCATCTTCAAAATATTAAGATTCCTCTAAACACATGTCGCGCTCAAAAGGAACTCTGAATCTGTAGTATCGTTGCCCCAGTCATTGATATCTAGGTATCTATGATAAGCACAAAGGAATGTACAAGGAATAAATGAATTCAAGAATTATTATTTACATGTTATGAATGCAATTTAGAAAGAATTTTAAAGGTTAAAAGAATATTTATCGGTAAAAGAATGAAATAATATTTACTCGCATTGATCATGAAAGATATGTTTTATTGAAACAATGATGTCCGAACATGAGCCTATTTCACAAAAGAAATCTCATTACTCCTAGGCTTTAGAGCAATGAAAGTGTTCTGAATATTACTCTGTATAATCTCTAAAAACTACAAGAGGTTCCTCTACAGACTAATCGTTCAAAACATTTCTAGGTTTGTAAGGACGAATGCCTCACAGGTTTCTCTACTCAGGATCCAACACTACTAATCCTCTTCCTATTCTTCCATCTTTGACGGAGTCTTTTAATCATTTGCATTTACTCCCTTATCACCGTGATCTGGTAGCGGGCTTTTTGTACCAAGGGTATCATCAAACTTCACAATCCCCATCTCGAGGAGTCTTTCAACCGTCTTCTTGAAGGCAGTACAGTTTTCTATTAAATGCCCCGATACTCCCGCATGATAATCATATTGAGCGTTTGAATCATACTATTTAGGGTACGGGGGCTGCAACGACTTTATATAATACGGGGACACCACATGTAAATCAAATAAACTTTGTTATAACTCCTTATATGACATTGGGATTGACGTAAATTAGAGCTTTTTAAAATTTTGCCTTAAGCCTGATTCCTGCCTCGTCGAACCTTGTTGCCCCACTGTAGTTACCTTCGGTTGATTGACAATTATTGACCTTGAGTTATCTTTATTATATTCTCCCTTTTCTTTGGAACTGACCTCTTGGTAGTTTCTCCAACTTCAATCTTGCCACCCCTTATGGCATTCTCAATCATCTCGCCCGTCATTACTATATCGGAAAAACTTTTAGTAGTATTCCCAATCATATGAGTGATGAATGGTGCCTTCAAAGTATTAATGAAGAGCATTGTGGTTTCTTTTCCAAGGAGCGGTGGCTGAACTTGTATGGCCACTTCCCTCTACCTTTGCGCATACTGCCTAAAGCTCTCATTAGGCTTCCATGTTCTACAGCGTGATCCTCTCAGGAGTCATGTCAGTCACATGATTATACTGCTGCATGAAGGCCTGCGCAAGATCTCTCCATGAATTAATTCTGACCCGGCTCAACTGATTGTACCACCTGGCAGCTACTCCAACTAAGCTATCCTAGAAACAATGGATCAACAGTTGATCATTGTTCACGTAGCCAGTCATCCTCCTACAAAATATCGTAATGTGGGCCTCTGGGCAAGTAGTTCCGTTGTACTTCTCAAACTTTGGCATTTTAAATTTATGGGGAAACACCAGATTTGGGACCAAGCTCAAATCTTTGGCATCAATTCCATGATGCCCCTCAACACTCTCCAAGGCCTTGAGTTTTTCCTTCAGCCATCTGTAACGTTTATCCAACTGTCTTGCAACTTCGATTCTCAAATCTTCCTTTTTAGCCATATCTAGATCAGGAATGACTGGATTGGCAGAATTGTCACCCACATTGAATCCCAAATCAGTTTGAAAGTTTATGGGTACTCCAGTATCGACAGGCTCATGTTGAGGCCTTATCGTGACAGATGGCCTCTGAGAAAATGCCTCACTTTGTGTTGGCACATGAGGTGGGGTAAAACCTGGAGGATGGTCCTCAACATCCTCACCCGTGATAGCCATAGGGGCTTTTCTTTTGTCCGTGGCCCCCTTAGCAGTTGAGCCATTTCAGCCATCATATTTCTCTAGGCCTCCAGCATTTGTTCTCTCATATCATTCTGTATCTTTGCCAACTGCTCTTGCAATTGGTCTTGCATATCCTTCTGAAGTTGTTCAAATCTTTGGTCTATGCTCTTAGTCTTAGCACATCTCCTGTAACGGTGTGTGGTTTCCAGATTTTTCTCTCTTCTGTAATAACTTCCATTACTTAGAACCTTTCTATGGTCTTTAAATGCACATGATCTAATATAATGCAAATGCATGAATGCAAAAAGGTATCGATCTCGATTCAATCTCATTTAGAAAACTTTATTTAGAAAAAGAACATCTTTACATATAAGAGGATTACAAATACGCTTTCACCCTAATGCCCAAAGTTTTAACTCTATCTAATAAAAGGGGTAACTTTCGACCTACATCCGACGATGACTCATACATCATACTCAATACGTCAGCTCGTACTGCCAAGTCTCGAACGTGTTCAACTACCTCTCGGATCTGAATTATGGCTTCTCCAATAAGGTAATCTCTATCTCTGACTTGTTCTTTAGACTGGCGCAGTTCTCTCTTTAAATGATCCTTTTGTGCCTCAAACTACTCGATAAAAAGTTTACTATCTTGCAATGCTGATTCCAACTCCTCAACTTTGCCTTTTAGCTTATTTACCTCTGCCGTGGAATCGCGACTTCATTGCAGATGAAGGGATCACCCAAGCTCAGTCACCTTAGTTTTTAACCCTTGATTTTCTTTCTCTAAGGTCAAATTCCGTAATTGCATCTCTTGGGACTTCCTCTCCCAATATTCAGCTTTGGACTTTTCCTCTCGGACCTCTTTCTGCAACTGATCTGAAGACCCTCCTATTCTTCAAGGATACTTGTGCCCTTTTGTAATGCTCCTTTAAATCATCTCGATCTTCCTTTATCTTCCTTTTCTCCTTCCTTTCTTTTTCAACCTCTATCTTTTGAACGTCGACATCTAGGCTCAAGTATATCTTTTCTTCTTATGATATGCAAATGTTGTATTGAGGTAAACAAATGCTATAATGGATTATATTATTTATATGAAATGAATTGATATATGTGTACTTGTGTTAAGTAAACACATATGTTTGGTATGTGAAATGAAACATATTTGGTTACGAGTTATCATTTGGTTCTTATGATTATTTGGTTGTACTGATCGAATAACAATATGAATTATAGAATCAATGTATTTTAGTTTGATTAAAAATTTTACTAAATGATTAAATTTGAAAAGAAAGTCTGTTCTGAATTGTATTATGATCAGTAATGCCTCGTAACCCCATTCTGGCGACGGATACGGGTTAGGGGTGTTACATAAAGAATGATTATCCTCCGTGTCAACATTGCGGCAAGAAAGGTCATCCTTCTTTCAAGTACTAGAGAAGATCAGATGCAAAGTTCAGTAAGTGAAATCAAATGGGACATGAAGCTGTTATTTGTGAGTACAAAAATCAGCTACAATGAGATAAAGCGCAAGTGGCAGATCAAGAAGAAGAAGATCAACTTTTTGTTGCAACTTGTTTCACTAGTCACGAAAAAAGTGAAAACTGGCTTACTGACAGTGGTTGCACTAATCATATGATACATGACAAAGATTTGTTCAAAGAACTGAAGAGTACCGAGTCCAAGAAGGTCAGAATTGGGAATAGTGACTACATTGCAGTCAAAGAAAGGGCACTATAGCCATTACAAGTTGTTCAGGTACCAAGTTCATTATTGATGTTCTATTGGTAGCTGATATTAATCAAAATCTACTTAGTGTTGGTCAATTACAATAGAAGGGATTCAAAGTGAAGTTCATGGAAAAGAAATGTGTGATTGAAGATGCTACAGGACAGAAGATGTCCGAAGTTAAGATGGGAAGGAGTTTTTCCCTCAATCCAATGCAAGATGAGCAATTAGCTTTTCTAATCAAAGAAAGCTTCACAGTACTGTGGCATAAAAGGCTCGAACACTATCACTATCGGGGATACTACAGATGAAGTCTAAAAAAATGGCAATTGATCTTACGGAACTTGATGATCATATACCGGCATGTAAGGCTTGTCAATTTGGAAAACAAAATAGAAAGTCATTTCCCAATACAGCATGGAGAGCCACTTGTAAGTTGCAGTTGATTCACACAGACATTTCTGGACCTCAAAAAACTCTTTCATTAGTAGGTAGTCGGTATTATGCTGCTTTTATTGATTATTTTACAAGAATGTGTTAGATTTTCTTTTTAAAATTCAAGTTACTAGTGACTGGAGTATTCTGGAAATTCAAGAAGACTATGGAAAAATTAAAGTGGCAACCACATTCAAATATTGAGGTCCGATAATGGCAAGGAGTATACATCAAAAAATTTCAATGAATTTTGTGAATAAGCTGGTATTGAGCATCAGTTAACAGCTTCCTATACTCCACAATAGAATGGAGTTAGTGAGAGGTGAAACAAATACATCTTAGACATGACCAGATGTATGTTGCATGAGAAAATTTTACCCAAAAAGTTCTAGGCAGAAGCAGCTCATACTGCGGTTTTCCTAAAGAATAGACTACCCACAAAAGCAATCAAGGATCAAACACCCTATGAGGTGGTTTGGTCATAAACCATATTTAAATTTTCTCAAAATATTTGGTTGTTTGTGCTTCACTTACATTCCACAGATCAAGAGAGACAAGTTAGACAAAAAGGCACTTCTAGGAATCTTTATCGGCTATAGCACTGTTGTAAAAGCTTATAAAATTTTCCAACCGTAGTCTGGGAAAATTGTTATAAGTAGAGATGTTTATTTTATGGAAAATGAATAGTGGAACTGGGATGAGAAAATGGCCAAAGCACAACAAATCTGAAGCTTAAATTTCCTATTTCAACCACGAATAAAGATGAAAATTGGTTGAATGATTTGGATGATGCTCCAACAAGGCGTACTAGATTGCCCACTGACATTTATGCAAGATGTAATATAGCTGTATGTGAACCTGAAAATTTTTCCACGATAACAAAGGACATAAAATAGGTGGTTGCAATAAAAGAGGAGTTGTCTATGATTAAGAAAAACAAAACATGGGAGTTGGTTGATCGATCCCATGATAGGAAAGTGATTGGAGTCAAGTGGGTGTACAGAACCAAGCTTAATGCTAATGGCTCAATCAAAAAGCACAAAGCAAGACTTGTGGTCAAAGGCTATGCATAAGTTTTTTGCATGGACTATTCAGACACCTTCGCACCAATTGCTCGTTTGGACATCATAAGACTTTTACTTGATATTGCTACTTAAATAAATTGGAGAGTGTATCAACTTAATGTAAAATCAGCTTTTTTAAATGGCATTTTGTAGGAAGAAATTTATGTTGAGTAGCCTGAAGGTTTTGTGAAGAACGAAGAGGAAGACAAGGTGTTTCTTCTCAAGAAGGCTCTTTATGGGCTGAAACAAGCTCCAAGAGCTTGGTACAGTAAGATAGATGATCATTTGTTGAGCTTGAGTTTTGAAAAAAAAAATTGTCCAAGACCACTCTTTATGTCAAACGTCAGAATAATGATATTCCGATAGTCTCTCTTTATGTTGATAATCTATTGCTAATAGGAAATAATGCACAGTTGCTTGAGGAATTCAAGCAGGAGATGATGAAGGTTTTTGAGATGACAGATCTCAAATTGATGTCTTCTTTTCTTGGAATGAAAATTAAACAAGCTGAGCATGAAATATTCATCTGCTAGAAGAAGTATGTCAAGGAAAGCTTGAAGAAATTGAAACTTGAAGAATGCAAGGAAGTAAGCACTCTTGTGAATCAGAAGGAGGAGCTGTGTAAAGAAGATGGAGCTGATAAAGTTGATGAGGGATATTTTAAAAGTTTGATTGGTTGCTTAATGTATCTTACAACAACACGTCCTGATATTTTAAATGTTGTAAGTATTTTGTAACGATTTATGCATTATGCCAGTGAATTGCATCTCAGGGTTGCAAGAGAGTAGTTCGTTATATCAAAGGCACAAGTAATTTTAAGGTTAAATTCATAAGAAGCAAGGATTTCAAGCTTGTTGGCTTCTTTGGTAATGATTGGGGAGGTTCCATTGATGACATGAGGAGTACACCAGGCTATTGTTTTACTTTTGGATCTGGTGTCTTCTTATGGAGCTCGAAGAAGCAAGAAACTGTGGCTAAACCTACTGCTGAAGCAGAATTTGTTGCTGCAGCAACTGCTGTTAATCAAGCTTTGTGGTTGAGAAAATTATTAAATGATCTTAACCTTGAATAGAAGGAAAGCACAAATATTTTCGTTAATAATCAAGCTGCCATTGCAATTTCTCATAATCTAATATTTCATGGGAAGACTAAGCATTTCAAAATTAAGCTTTTCTTTTTTAGGGAAGTACAAAAAGAAGGTAACGTTATACTGGTTCATTGTAAAACAGAGGAGTAGGTTGCAGATATCTTCACCAAGCCGCTCTCAGTAAGCAAATTTGAAGTTTTAAGAACAACACTTGGTGTTTGCAGCAACTGAAGTAAGGAGGAGTGTTGAAGATTTGCTTCAGTTATCATAATCTAGCTAATTTTAGATATAATCATAACACTTTGATTTGTTTCAGATTTTTTAAAGATCTTTTTTAGAGATTATGATTATGTTAGTAGCCTATTTTTAGTTAGTAGTTGTTAACTTGTTTACTATATAAACACTAGTTTCAGTTCAATAAAATGTACCTTTCCCATTTCAATTACTTGACTTAATATTTTCTCTTTTCAATAAGTTCTTCTCAGCACAGTTTTCTTCTTCATTTTAACTTTCTTTTCTGATAAAATACCAACACAAATACTAAAATATTAATTTTTTTAAAATTTTAAAATATTTCATGTAAACGCATTATAAAAGAATACTAATTGAATCGTTTGAAAATTGTATGGAAAGTAAAACCATATATTTTGTATGTATTACATAATATACCATTCCATTTAATACATTGAAAGTTATACTCATCATACTCATCAACTAATTAACTTATACACAAATGTAATCTGGAAAGCACCTTCCCCGAATGTGGTAAAATTGAATTTTGATGGGAGTTTTGACAATGTAAACAGGTCAGGTGGCGGTGGAGGTATAGTCATATGAGATTTTGGGGTTTTGTCTTAGCTTGTTCTTCTTTTAATTTGGGACAGGCTATGGATCGGTTAATGGCTGTGATGCTAACAACTATAAAGGGGTGGAAAATTGCGTTGCAACTGGGACACAAGAGAATTCTTAAATAGGGAGATTCACTGGCTATCAAGAGGTTCAAGAACACTGATGAGCATCTTTCATATATTGGCCTGGTGACAGACGAAAGAGCATATTTGAAGAAGGCCTTTTCTAGCTCGTTAAAAAGAGACGCAAATAAAGTTACTTATTTACCGGCAAAACATGGTTTAAAAATTTATCATGATCTGAACGCATGGAGGAATATTCATTAATTCACCAATATACTTGTTATAATAATTGAGTTTCACAAAGTGTTAAAAGATAAGTTATGATCGTGATTCACATTAGGGATAAAAGTTTAGGATGATGTTTTAGCAGAATGATAGTAATAATTGATTTCTTATGTAGTGTATCGTGTTTTTCCTGATCTTCATAAAGAAAAATATTTATAAGAAGAAAAAGGTTTAAAGTGAATTCCTCATAAAATAATTGTTTTTTTAATAGAATTTAATTTAAATCCGGATTAGGATATGACTTTAATATGTCAAATTGTAAATATTAAAATGATTAAATCTTATATGAGAATTGTCCTTAATGAAATCGTAACAATGCTCTTCCATGGTACGGGATGCCCAATGGAGAATTGTCCTTAATAATATTCTTAATGATCTTATATGTTATTAAGCGGCAATAAAGTTTTTTATTATTAAGAAAAAAAACCTATGAGATGAAATTAGTTTTTACTATATAGAATTTGATTAAAAACTCTAGTCTCAACAGTCAAAATCTATAATACAAAAAAGTGTGGGTTTAGAAAATTTCTTCAACTGAGGAGAATATTATTAAATTTATATTTAAAATAATTATAATATATAACTAATAATTATTAGTTAAAAAAGTTGAAGTAAAGTAGAAGTAGTGATAATTATACATTTGAAAGTAATTATAATTTAATAGGAGTTGTGATAATAATACATTTAAAAATAATTATAATTTAATTTACCGATAAAAAATTATAATAATTATAATTATAATTATTAGTTAAAAAATTTACATAAAAAAGTAACCTGAATTTTATTGATTTATAATAAAATTATTACTCAAATAGAATTCTAAGCATTTAATTATCACTTAATTAATATTAAAATAATTATGTTAATTACTTATTATTTTATTATATGTTGAATATGTTAAAAATATTTTAATTATAATTTGAAATTTTTTTATTATAATATTTGAATAGATAAATTAATATTTTATAAAAAAAATTATTTGATGTTAATTATTATAATTGAAAATAAAAATATTTAAAAATTAATTAAATATTAAAGGTGTAAATTCTACCTTAGAAATTAGTAAGATATGTGACATCTGTTGCTATTTTAGATATGATTCCAGTATCCAGCTAAAAGAAATAAACTTCTATAGCTTCAAAATGTAGACATTGCCACATGTCTTTTGGTTCTCTTCTCTGGGTCACATTCTAAGCTTTTCTATCTGGACTCCAGAATAAATTGTCTATCAACTCTATTAAAAATAAAATTTATGCCCATTCTTTTTATTCTTCAATTTAAGATTATAATATACATCAAGATAATGTATGTAGACACGGTTAGGAATGAAGGATGAGCTTTTAATTCATAAATTCCCAATGGCTAAGAAAAAAGGGTCTGACATATGATAATTTATTATATATTATACGAGTATGAATTATGAAAAGGAGGCAAAATTATTACTTAGGTGCAGAAAATAAGACTTTTTTTATTTATAAAAATATTGAAGTGTTTAATTAATTACTCATCAGTAGAATTGTGCTTTTTTGGTAAATTTTGTTCTATTTAATGTTGATCCACAGCTTTAAATAATCAAAATATATAACGGATTTATTTATTTATATAAATAAATATTATTTTGATTAAAATTTTGTGTATTGGTCTGATAATGAAGCTGTTCATCACACAAAGTATGATCTAAGTTCGAATTGTACTAATCGTGTTATTATTAGGACTTTACGTTCCTCTTATAATTCACCAAAAAAAATGTTTTAATTACTTTGTGTTAGTATACATAGTTACAATTTGATTTGCGGGAAGATATGTGACCTTCTTTTATGAAGGAAAGTATGTGACGTTTTTAATTAGTGATATTTTTTAATGCTTATGTTTTTAGTTATGCATAGGCAGTAAAAATATAAGATCTTTGTCTGTTACATATAAAAAAAAAAAAACCTTGTATTCATCGTCTTCATCGAGGGAAAGACTAATGCAACAAGTTTTAAAGAGTCTTAATTCAAATGTGATTGTCCAAAGATACAAACTTGGTTTAACTCATTCCACTAGATTGGATATTATGTCATCCCATTTTACAATAGTAGCTAGAATAACGAACCTTAAAGACTGTTTATAGAAGCTTTATTTTGTGGGAGATGTAAAATCTACTCTATAGGAAATGTCTTCATTAGTAAGGTGGTTTTTAGAGCTTTGGGAACTTATTTGTATCACTTTTGTTGAGTGTTCTATAAAAAAAGTTGGATGGGGGAGAGTTTATTCCAAATGTACGAGGGTGGGGATGTAATTATCCATGACTATGGATAGTCTAGACTTAAAGCATTGCTTGGATTGAGATTTAGTAGTAAATTCTTCTTCCAAGAAGGTTTTGTGGACATAGGTGTGGATAAATAATTCATTTCTTTTTTGTTGCCACATAAGAAAGTACAATCTATCCTTGGAAAGAGTTTTTCATTTTGTACTTTCCACCTAAAATTTAGGGGTATTTATAGTTTGATTAAAATTGAACTAATCGATTGAATCAATCTAATTCGATTAATCAGTCAGTAGTCGAATTTAGTTTCGTCTGAGGTCGATTAATGATTTTTAAAATTCCAATTATCGGTTCATTTGGTTCGGAATCGAGTAATTAAAAATTAATCGAAATAAATAATATATTATATATAATGTATTTTTTTGAACCATTATTTTTATATTAATTGAAATAAATAATATATTTTATATATAATATATTTTTTTGAACTATTAAAAAAACAAAATGAACATTAGTAATGTATTTTTTTTTATATGTTTTATACTTATTTTAACCTAAAGAAAAAATTATAAAGTTCAATTAATTCAATTAACCAACAGAATTAACTAAAATATTTCGATTCTATTAATGTATTTGAAAATTCAATTAATGATTAAAAAATTTTACATTTCGAATAATTCAATTAATAGGAATTCTATTAATAACTGAACCAACCATTTGAACACCTTAACTGCATTTATCTTGGAATAAATTTTGATTTAACAATAAATAAATAATGGATTTCTTACCTTTTTTTTAACTTCATGTTATTTATATGTTGTGATTATTGATACTAGTATGTTCAAGCATTTTTATTCGTAAATGATTAAATATGTTAATGGTAAAGAGAGTAAAATTTGTATAACGCCCCAAAATTTCTAATTTCATTATTGTGAAATATAATACAAATATTTGTTAGCTTTAGTGGTTATGTGTTCTAGGAATATTTGGGAGGTCTCAAGTTCAAGCCTTTACTTGGGAAAATTTTGGTATTTTGAATGAATTAGGCCTTACTCTTGTTCAGTAGGTATTTTGTTGAGTCTATTTTCAAGAGAAACAAATGGAAACATTATCCAAATTCCGTACTAAGAAATAAATAATTTTTAGTAAGAAGAGGTTGAAGCTATCAAACAGCAGAATAGGGATAAATTTGAAGATTTTACTGTACTTATTTGATAAACTATAAATTCTGAAAATTTTATGGTTGAAATTTATTTGAGTCTAGTTTCAAAAACATCAAGCGGATCTTAATTTGAAATTTTGTAGCTCAAGATATAAATAATTTAGTGACAATGACTCAAGTAGACAACTTTGAATGAACATATAAGTAAATAGTGAAAACATATATGAATATTTAGCTAGCATGGGTTACATTAAAAATGAATCACACAGCCAATGCCAATTTGCGTCGTGTGGGCCACACGGGCGTGTGAACTCATTTTTTTGAAAAGTTGTCTAAGGTTGCACGGGTCGCCCAAGTCGACTGTGGACCTACTAAAGGGTCGGTAAGCCCTACTTAGACCCCTATATGAGTGATCTGTCTGTCTGATTTCTGTACCGAGCATGAATTATGATATTTGAATGTATGTATTGTAATTGCATAATAGCATGACATCTTTTGTATGTTGCATTGCACCGGGGTGGGTTATTGTTATCTAGAGGAAGTGTTTGAAAGGCTATTAAGCCTATTATCTGGCAGCTCTACTGCAAATTTCTGATTATGTGTCGTATTTCGATACAACATGGTGTGTAGGGATGGGTGGATTGATTTAATCCCCACATGGTGTGTAGGGATGGACGGAGATGGTGTGTAGAGGTTGGTGGGTAGGATTCTGATTTTCTAATATTGCATATTGTATCTAAGATGGGCCAAGGCCCAAATTGAATCTGTAATACTGTAATTGATTATTTTCTAATATGTATCTATATGTATGTTTTCTGTGGGGATTACACACTGAGTTTGTGAAAACTCACATATTTTTCTGTTTAATCTGTACAGGTAATTCCTAGACTTAGGCGGATCGGTGTAGCGGAGGGCTCGACGGTGACCACCATTACTGAACTACTTTATTACAGCTTTTGATTTTATATTATCTTTGGGTATTTATTATTGTAATGTTGGGACTTTGGACTGTTTGGTTTAAATTGAGATTTTATACTATTTTTATGGATTTTTAAACTATAACTCAACAAAACACGATTTTTTTCTAAAAATTAAGATTTTCGATTTCGTAAAATAATTGGTTTCAAAAGCTTCTGCTTAAAAGACATGTTTTAAGGCAAATCAACTAGTTCAAGTTTTTCTGAATTAAATAAAAGCTAATTAACTGAACGGTTTTAACTTGTCAATCTCGATTTCAAACCCTATTCCATGTGACATCGCTAGATTCGACCATAACGTCTAGGTCAGGTTTAGGGTGTTACAATTTGAATTAAAAATAATTAGAACCATGGAGGCAGTTATAATGCTTGAAACTGAAATCAACTTTGAATAAAATAGATATAGAAAAAATCCTTAATATGAGACCATATTTTTTAAAGAGTGAATTTTATTGTTAAGAGTTATTCTAAATAAGAGTTATTCAATTTTTTTCGTTAACTAAAAGTTAATGATACATTTGTAAATATATATATATATAGGGTGACCGAAATATGAATAATCCCTATTTTTGGTGGCTAGTTTATCCTAATTTTAGAGTGACTAGCATGAAAATGCACCACTAGTTTTCTATTACCATTTAACGGTAAAATAATTAATTTAATCAATTTTCATTCTAGGGTTATCAAATTAACAAAAAAAAAAAATTGAGTGACCAAAATAAGAATACCCATATTTTGAGTTACTAATGACTAATTTACCTTTTTAAACAATGAAACGAAAATAAGAACAAGCTAACATTCTCTCTTTGATTTGGGAATTGAAAGGAAAATAATGGAGTGAATAAATTGGATGATTATCGTGTCTGTTATTTTGCTCTTAACCAATAAGTTGAAACATTTTCCTTTAAAATTTCGGTAAGTTCATCAATTTTATTTAATTTTGCAAAATTGTATGGACTAAATTTACTAATACAAGTTATTACAAGAAAAAAAGACAGTGGAGAGAAATGTCAATTTATTTGTGACAGGCAAAGAACCGATGCTCAAAAGGAGGAGATTATTATAAGGGTTGCTAAAGAAGGTAGCTTATTCTTGATCCCTCATGCATTTAGGTTTATATAGGGGGACCCCCCTTGTCCTATATTACCATGTAGCCGGTAATACAATGTCTTGTATGTTTGTGCGGGTCGACTAGACTATAGTGCAATTACATGTTAGTTGTCATCATAGGATGTGCTATGTTGGCTTACTCTAACATTCCTGTTCTTAGGGCCGTACGAGGTAGTTTTCCCTTGGTGGTCCCAACGAGGGGTACTAACGGATTGTCTCTAAGGCAATTTAAATAAGATTTATGAAAGGTCACCTGCAAATTATCCTACACAATGAGTTGATACAAGTCGTTCCTCACAAGAGCTCATATGCAAATTGCTTTTAATGGAGTCATCTACAAATTATCTAATAACTTGTCACGTGTTATTCTATAATAAGAGTATAACAATTACCTCAATAATAGAGGAAAAAGGGGTGCATTAAATCTCATCATAGAGAAATAGTGCTTGTGTCCCCTTAAGATGTTCCTTCTAAAATATTCATTTGTGACCCCTTAATGCTCTACACTGTCTAAAATTGTTTTATGATTTACTTTATTTAGCTAACCATAAATAAATTAGTTTAAAATATGGTAAATTTATTCAATAATATTTACTTATTAATTTTTGGTTATGGAAAATTAAATTTATAATTGATTTGCAAGTCAACATACTTCATTTAAAAAAAATTAAAAAAACCTTAAGTAAACAAAATGTAAATGCGAAACTATTTGTGAGTAAATTGGTTAATTCCTTTAAATACATTATTGAAAAAATAAATAAAAACATTTCACAAACAAATGAAGTACAAATTTTAAATTAATGTAGAAGTAAATGCACAAATTTAAATTTTTTTAATAATTTTTTATAGGTTTTAATTATATCCACTCTTTTTAATATAATAACTAGAATTACTCATAGTCCCTCTCAACTTATAAATAGAAGGATAATGCATTTCAGCGTACTTAAGCCAAGACTCAATCGGCAACTCTTTAAATATATAAATTAAGTTTAAAATAAATTTTTTCATATGAATCTTAAATTAAATTTTTAGTCAAACGCGTATACCAACAACTTTAAATATATTTTTTAAAAAAAATAAAGATAATTAAGTAATCAATTTTTTTTTCTAAATTGCATCAGTATAATGTATCATGTAAATAACTTTTTATATTTTAATATTTTTTAACTTTTTTTTCTAAAATTGAATTGTTATGAAATTACAGCGAATAGGAGATGAATTGAATTATGGAGAAAATATTAAAAACACAAATTGAAGAACAGAATACAGATACTTGAATATGTCTAAGTTAATTAAATACACATGAATATGTCAAGTCTAATAAAGAAAAAACTTGAACACGATGTAAATACAAAAAAATGATAAAATATATATTTAAAAAATTATAATCATAAATTTATAATATTATAAATACAAAAAAGTACTACAAAAACAAGTACATTACTTTTTTGCTTTTTTTTTTTCACTTTCTTCCCTCTTTCCCTCTCTTATTCTCTCTTTCCTTTCCTTTCTCTCCTTTCTTTTCCCTTTTCTTTTTTTTCTACTCCATCCAAAACCCAAAATGTAAAAAGAAATACAAATTACCGTTGTAAGATCATCTACGGTACTTACTTTAAATATTATCAACCCATTGCTATTTCCCAACTAAATTTATTTTATAATAACTATATCTTCTTATATGTATTTTTTTTTGTACAATACTTAGATATAACTTTTCCTAGTCCTTAAATAAAAGAATAAAAACACTCAAATGTTTGAACTTATTTTTTTTGCACGAACAATAATATCAATATCAACTAAATTAAGAATTAATTGACATCTTAACAATCATCAATACTTAATTAAAACTTAAATTTGAAGTAGATGTGTTAAGAGTGCTTAATGGCACTTTGAAACTAGAAGCGATAAATGAAGGCTAAGCGGAATTTATATAAATACCCGTAATTAAAATATTTAGAGTTTATATTACAAATCATTTATTCTAAATATTTATAAATTATATTCTATATATTTACTATCCAAATATTAATATAATATATTTTATTAGAATATCAAGAATGTTAGTTAAATTTTAATATTAAAATAAAATTGTAATACTAAATAATTTTATTAAAATAATAAATTATATATAATATTAAATATAGTAATATTAAAAATTATAACTTTTTATATAAAAATTTTAATATTTTAAAAAATTAAGATTAAAAAATTATTAAAATAATAATATTTGGGTCTATTTAAATTAATTATTTAAAAATCATAAAAGGGCACTTTTCAAAAATTGAGGAAAACTATCTCTACTAAAAACCTTTCTTGTCGTGGATCGGTAAATTATTTTGGGTTGGTAAACAAACGTAGCAACATGCTATATATATGCATCAAGCAGTCAACAAAATTTCATGGGTAACGCTTAACACCAATAATTTTATATATTTTCCTGCGTTGTGCCTGCCCAGCCCTGACCACTTTTGTTTCCTTTAGTGTGTACAGGCGGTATTATAATATACTGATAAGAATTTACAAATACAATTACAAGCCTTTAAAAAGCTTACCTATACCGTAGATATTTTTTATATGTTTTTTCGGTTTGGGTAAGGCAAAAAGAGGTGCTTGGAGTTGGAGGATGCTGCAAAGATGATATAATAAATACGTATTCATATGTTTGTCTAGTTCCTGAGCTCCATCCTTTTTCCATATCAAGCCTAAAATTATGCCCAAAAGATTGAATTTGGCAAACGTAGTTTTCAAGTAGAACTTCTCTTTTTTCTTGGTCTACCAAAAAAGGTGATTTGTAAGGCGGTCTTTGCTTTTCTAGCAAAGATTCTCTGAGAGTTGTTTTTGATATGAAACTGGAAAGCTGGTTCCAATCCAAATGCAAAGTCGCTTTTTTAGTGTTTATTTATTTATTTTATTTTTGTTCAAGATCCCTTGCACTTTGTTGTTGTTGTTGATGATGATGAGTTATGGAACGTAGGTCCATTTGGAGATATCAAGGATCACTCGTAAGGTGGTCTGGTCCATTGGTCACCTTTTCTATAGTTTTCTCATCACCTTGAATACTGGAGCGTGTGTAGGGCGACAATTGATTGCGCATTAGTTCGCCTTTTCACTTGGTGCCTCCACTCGACTTAACCCATCCATGATTGACTCTCAGGTTGTAAATCAACCTAACCCCAATACAAGTTACATATATTCAACTGGTTTAATAAATCATTTAATACTTGCTTATGTTTATTTATGTTCATCAACATAGTTTGAAATTTGTTGAAATAGGTTTCAAATTTTTGTATTATCGGTACATTTAAAATATAGTTGTTTTATCTCTATTTCCAAGATTTTATTAAGGTGTATTTGATAAATCATTAAAAAAAATTTCACTAAAAAGTTTCAATATTTAATATTTTAAAAAAGAGATACATGACAAATTTTTTAAGATTACTTGTGGAACAAAAAAAGTACACTCCAAGTGTTGATTGAGTCTTAATTTAGTTAACATTAATATTGTTATTAATACAATAGAACGTGGGTTTGAACGCACTAAAGTGCCTTTATCCTCTATTTATAAAATTATATTTACTAATTTACAAAATAATGTTTTAATATAATTCTGCACTTATAAAATTTAATATTAAAAATTCAATACTTAAAATTTTAATTCATCAAACACATCTTTAATCCATTTACTTTTCAAATTTTAAAACCCACTTCTACTTATTACTACTACTGAAATACTTTTGGTAACCTTGAGTTCAATTTCTAAGGTTATAGTTTTTAGTTGTTTTTTTAAACAGTCTCCTATAAAAATAATAAAAGATAGACACAAATTTTTAAAAATAGATGTGATTTTCGATTAGGTCCTAATTTAATTTTAAAATTATCAAAAATCTATTCTTTTAAAAAAAATAAATATTATTTCAAGAATATCTATGTACTTTTATTTTGATAAATCTAAAAGAATATATAAACTCAAACCATTACAATTTTTAATATCACAACTTTACAGATCATGTTTAGTTTTTATATTTGTTACATTATTAGTATGCCATAAAAAAATAGGATAGCATCCTATTCTCGGTATTTGATGAAAAGATTTCTATAAATAATTTCCCCATAATATATGCAAAATTTAATTCATCCAAAGCGAACCACCTTTCCATCATAATCTGTTGTTGGTTTTGTGGATATAATAATTTTCAGTACAAATCCTTATTGTCCCAGAGATTTATAGGAACAGGACCTCTTTTATAAGCACATTTTGATTATCCTTTTGCCTGATTTCTTCCCATTAAAAAGAAATATATGCATTGCTAATATCCCACGCATGTAGACTTCAAATGAAATAGACAGGCACCGAAAGATTCACCTTAACCTTCAGGTTGAAATTATCAATGCAGTTTTCTTTGATAATGCATAAAGAGAACATGATCGTTTCCAAGGCACCGCCCACCAGTTGTTTGCTGTTTTGTCAGTTATATATAAACCATCTTCCTAGACTCCAATTGCTTTTTCTCAAGCACGGTCGTTGACATTGCTAGCTAGGAGGGGCCACATATACGTGTTGATATTCCAACACCAGCAAGCAGCATTGGCACTGTCCTTCGCCATCCAAATTGCGGATATGGGGCTATTGCCTTTATGTGGTTCAAAAGGTTTCCAATAAAAAGAAAATAACTGCGCATGTTCTTCAGCCCTTGGAGTGTATTGTCTAGAAAGAAAACTAATAAAATGGTGGTGGTGCCTACCTTTTGTCCATCTTAACTTTTTGCTTTCCAATATTCTCTTCCTAGAACCACACATAGACTTTGAAAATTAAATCATCCACAAAAGTAACCACTCATTTAGAGGAGTCATTGCAAGCAATGCAACAAATAAAGTTCCCTCATAGTGGCTCGACTAGAGTTATCTTAGGATCATTTCACTTCTCGGAAAAGAGAAATTATCAGTCTACTTTAATTTATCATAAATTCATTGTTTTTTTTTAAACCAAAAATGTGAGTTCATTCATTCTTTATTTTATTTGACTTTGAATATTGATTTTAGTATATGCAATTTCAAATTACCATTTGGTATCAGATTTTGGGACTCTCGGTATTCTTAAACTCGTGTCTATCAATTTTCTTGTTGAAAAAAAATTCGAGTGTCGCAAAATTGTTCTTCCCCAGAAAAATTACATTGTTTAATTCCAAATAAGGGGTAAAAAAATATTTTTAGTTGAAAAAAAAAATTCTATGGTTGGAATTTAGTGCCCAAAATTTCTAGATCCTAATTTCATTAATTGTGGAAGCATCCCATAAAATTTTATGATTTTAGTACGCCAAGAACATCAAAAACTAAAAATTTGAGTTGTTTCACAATTTTTCAGGATTATGTAAATCTAATTTTTTTTTTCTTAGCCATAGAAATTTTTTTGTTTATGATTTTTATTGGTTCTTTTACACTAATGCATTCCCTTTCTTTGTGTTAGTACAAACGAAGAAGTTGCATTTTCCTACCTCCTTGCTACTTAATTCAATTGGCATCTAACTTTCCTTGGCTTCTTAGAGCTTAGGATATCTTTTGCTAGCAAATGACGTCCAATTATTTTGAATTAAATTTATGTTAAATTGAAACTTTGAGGATTAAAAACTTTTGGATTTTTAATATTTTTCTTTGATCCTTAGAGTGCTAACCCTTTTCAAGAGTTAATGTTGACATTTGCTGTATTTGAGAATTTGTGTTTTTAGGACTATTCACAATGGCTTGAAACACACAAAAACCAAATTGGCAATGGGATGAAGAGGATCAACCCATAGTCATTTTAGATAATGTTTTGGGTATGTGCAATAAGAGTATGATCTAAATGAACCGATAGATGAGCATGAAAAGAAGTTTAATAATGTTGATTTTCAACTTGGCAATCTTACACTTAAGATGCATACTATGTAATACACTCCGAACGAACAATTTTATGCTTTTTTTTTATCAATTGCATAATTCATCTCATTCGAATCAAGATTGATCAAACTATTGAATTTTCTCATTGGATTAGTTATAATACTCATACTAATACTTTTAATTATACGACTACTCATGATCGTGTTGGATAGACATCTTTGGCAAAACCAAAGTTTTCTATCCCTTTTTTTCCAAGTAAACAAGATCCAGATGCTTATTATGATTGGAAATAACAAAGACCCCAAAACTCACCCACTGTACTTATTCCTCTCAAACCATTCAAATTTTGAGTTGAAGTGATTGAATGTCATTGGCATGACTCAAAAGATCATAGAGGTTTTCAATGTCTGATTCACTACCTACACAAGAAGAAATTAAGTATGGATATGTTGAGTCTAAATCTAACATCTCATCTTATCTATATTTGATGTTGAGATAGATGCTAGAGATGAATCACCTAATGAGAGTTGTGATGATGATAGTGAGCTTAGTAAACACGATGCAATTGGCAGCGAAGAAAGTTCTAAAGAGTTTATAAATTTAGGCAGGTTAGAAACATCGTGTTCTCCTACACTTGTATTTTTCGAACAAATTGGCTTAATAAAATATCCATTTACATTAGCACTTCTTGTATATCGTCCTCAATGGTTTTTGCACGCAAAGTAAAATGAGGGTAAATATTAACTCATTGGTTATCTAATATTTAACTAATATTAAGTGGTATTACATGGTCGAATCGTAATACAAAAAGACAGCTTGTATTAGTAGATAATCTAAACATGTTCTTATTCTAATCAGAAATGAGCAAATTAATTGAAAGACTAATATGACATCTATCAAGTCCAATTTGGGAGATGCTTTGTCTTGAGCATCAAAGCGGATGACTCCCAGAAGATAGAGACATAGATGTGACTGACTAAACTAACAGTACATCAGACATGACCTTAGTAAAATAAATCCTAGACCTGTTTATGGATCTACTTACTTGTGACATTCATCGTGTGGCATTCCTTAATCTTGAGTGGATGATGGACTATGTGTGTGTGACTCGTATACTTTGATGTAATTAAATGCTTCAGCTCAAATAGATAAGGAACCAAAAGCTGGTGCGTTGGGTATAAGACTTATGCAGTATGTAGCACCATTCCATAATAGAGGAATTCATAACCCAACTAAAGGGTAAATGATATCCTCTCATAAGCATTATATGATAGATGAAAAGTAAAGGTGATCACTGGTTATTTGTCTTTCTGACAAATGACTTGATTACTATTTGATAGTAATTGACTTTTCATGAAGGAAGATATGATGGTTATTATAAGACAAAATAGGACCGTATTGGGAGAACAAATTTATTCCAAAGAGCTTAAAGATATCCTATGAGGGTAACACACTTATGACAAGGTCATTAGAGAAACAGTTATTAAGTAGCTTTCACAATGGTATATAATAAGGGAGAGCACAGTTATGATACTTTAGTGGAATGACTTTATGACTAGATAATTTTATAATTAATAAGTGAAAAGCTGAAACTTAAATATAAATTATTTGAGCCCTAATTATATATATGTCTAATTGGTCCCTCCACTAGCTTGCTGAAACCAAAAATGAATTGCATGTAGGACCAAATGAATGGAAATAAATGAAAAAGATGAAGTAAGAGAAATATATCGCATCATAAATGAATGTGTTTTCTCGCTAGGTACAAAATTGGCTTGAGAATCAATTCAAGATTTTTTAAATTATTATTTAATTAATTTTAATTAAACAATTGAAGTTAAAAAATGAAATGAAATAAATTAGTCATTATGAATCTGTTGAATAAGGAAATTAAATATATTTCCTCATAGATTCTTTTACGGTAAAATTGTTATGACTTTAACAAAATTAGAATTGGATTGAAAAATATTTAATTAAGAAATTAATTTAATTAACTTAATTAATTGAATAAATAATATTTATTTTTTAAAATAGAAAATAATTATTAGGTTGGATTAAATTATAAAATGTAGGGTTAAAAGTTCGAAAACACATAATTAGACCCAACACATGAGAGACCCAATTCCCCTAATAAATAAGTGAAGGGCAGTAACCCTAGTAATATTTACAAGGGTGTGTCACCCACCTCCTACTCTAGTTAAAGTAGGAGTTTGTTTTGTATTAAATTAATATTATTTATCAAGGGCTTGTTCAACTAGAATTCTTGTATCTCTCTCTATAAATAGATTGCACCGGTTGACCTAAAATACACACTTCATAATTATTGAGTTATTGTTATTCTGTTAGAAAGTAGTGAGAATTTATTAACTTAGAATAATTTTTTTTTGAATTACGATATTTATCGATTTTTATAGAGAGATATTACTTTCCTACTGAAAGTAATTAATTCATTTCTCTTCTATGATTTGGTTCATGTTGCTCGAGCCATACTTGACAAAATTCATGGTACGAGGATAGCGGAAAAAGCGGTTTGGTTGAAAGCTAGGATCGACTTGAATCCGTCTTGCACAAAGCACATGTACTATTCGATTAGAGTTTCTTACTATAAATAGCACGAAATGGCTTGGTTTTGAAAAAAAATATAAATATTTCGCTGTAACTGCAAAACTGTTTTCTTAACCTATTTTTCCAATAGTTGATCCATTAAAAGGAGCTCAAACATTCCACCTATATTAAAGATTCTTTCTTGTTTGACCATGGACATGATTCGAGGATTTTAATCTTTTTGAGGAAAGGGGAAATATACATGCATGGATGAGATGACATATACACATGTGCCAATTTTCAAGTACGGGAAATCAATTTATTTGTGACACATTTTTTTATGGGATCCATGCATTTTTGGGTCAAGATGCCTTCTGATCGATGAAAAAGCTATCTCCTATATTTGAAATGCACTTTGAATCACATGATTTTGAGCCCGGTAACTCATATTGTGACCGTTTTAGTAAAAACTACATGAGCATAAATTCTAGACGAGATTATTATAGGAATTACAAGTTTTGAGCTTTGATTCAAGTTTATATCATATTGGGTTTGATTTTAAGACTTAATTTTGATTATAAATAAGTTAAATATTGTATTTATTAAGTTCTATATTTTTGGTATTTATTTTTTTAGAATTTTAGAAAATTTTTTTTACTCTTTTAGGTTTCTTAGTTAACAAAAAAGTTTAGTTCAACTAAAAATACTTATTATTTAAATTAATTAGAGTTTCATTATATTTAGAAGTTTTATTTGATGTAATTAGCTAGCCTATGTTAGTTGGATAGTTTCTGAGAAACAAGCTAGTTGCTTGGAAGGAGTGGCTAAGGGAGTGGACATTTCTTCAAGCATTGAGTGAAATAGAAACCAAATAAGGAACACAAAGTTTGTTTACGAAGTTCGATTTCCCTACATTTGTAAATCCTAGCTTAATGAGAACTATCCACTACCTTCAAACTCTTACAAAGTGATCATAAATCTATCATACACCTGTGACAATTTCCTCACTTGTATTTTTGAATACTAGAACCCTTACCACTAAATTCACCCTATGAACTTAGCATGTAAAACCACAACTCAAAATGTTTTACAATAAAATGCACTCTCAAAAAAAAAGTTCCTCACTTGAACGAATTAAGTGCTCCTAATTCTAGGTAGATAAACCTATTCAAGTCTCTAAATTATATAGAGTTGTTCGAGACTTGCTATCACAAAAAAAATTTAGCACAATCACGATATAAACAATAATGAAATAAATTGAACACAATATAATAATAATAATAATAAAATAGGGTAAACATGGGCTCTTTGCAATTAAGAATGCAGTGCTCCTCTTCAACCCAATATTTATGATCCAAGGGATCAGATAGACATATTTCGATCTAATCTGATCCTCCAAATATGTTTCTCTAAGTTATATGATCTTCATTGATGGGCTATATATTGTCCACATAGACAACATAGCCCATAAAACACAATACAATATATTGCCAATAACACAGATATAGAAACTGTCTCAAACAAATTTATTGGCTAGGGAATAGGCCCTCCGTCAGGCACTTGTTCGTACTTCCAATGTTTTTCAACAAGCCCCGCATTTGGTAATTTGTAGAACAAAACATATACAAAATAGGAATTTATATTATCAAATCACCTAAGCTCCCCCTTGGCATATTCTCTTTCATTTAAAAAATTTTACTTAGAAAATAATAAAGTGGATCGACCATTAATCTCAACTTAAAATTGTATCAATAATCAACCAGCCATAATTATAACTAAAAAATCTTAATGAAATGAAAAAGATAATGCAACAAAGTAATAGCAACAAATTTGAAGCAGCAGATTTGAAACTCTCTTTATCACCAGCAAATCCCCATTTTTGATCAATAAGATTGCCAAGTTACTGTTTAGCAGGAAGAGATAACAAATCAACACGAAGAGCCTTTTGTATGTCTCTGATCTTCTTAACAATATTGGCTTCAACACGAAGTTTAGAAATGTGTTGATCATGTGCCTCAATGTATGCAGTAAGATAATCAATCATCCTTTTACAAATACTAAAGGGAATGACCTTGGGGCATGAAGAAGTTGGCACTTCCTGGGTTTAAGGTGATTTTTCTTACCTAATTTCATTGTATCAAAATTACTCCCCCTTAACAGCACCTACCGTATTCTGGCAGGTAATAATTCAGAACCTTCCTTATCATTACAAGGTTAAATTTAGACCATTCTACACGTACCATATTCTTCTTGCTGGATGCATAACCTTCTAAAGAACCTAATTTTCTTATTCACAAACACTTCACAGTTAATTAGCATAAAGTTCAATAACCATTATTTCCAAAAAAAACATTTATGCCATTATCAACAACACTATTCTTCTCTATATTTTATTCTCCTATAAAACTCTTTTTAAGTATAATGGCATACCTCTTAGAACAAGAAACATCAATGAAGACTTTGTTCTTCATCTTCAATAATCTTTTCTCTTCTTTCTTAGTAACTTTGGATGGAAATCTCACTTCTCAAAATTAAGCAAATACTCATCTTGCGATCTTAGGTAGAGCTTAAGAAAGTGGGCACTTTCTCAGTGATCAGAACATCAAAATCTATGGCATTAGATTTGGCCTCCTTATTAACTTAACTGATAGGATTTTCTTAACATCATGATCAATCTTTTCTTTCTCAACCATAGGTCTTGAATATTGGTGGTAGGAGCTCCAACATTAATGGGGTTGCCAGATATTGATGGTTTAACAAAGGCAGCAATAACATTCACCAATATGCTATCAATGATTAAGACACATGCACTCTGACTCAAGATTTCTTGAATAAGAGCTTTGATTCTTTGTTCAAGATCATTAGTATGCTCGGACATTGATGGATTGTTCAATAAGACATCAATTTCCTCTATAGATTCTTGGATAGCTTAAGATGACCTAACAATTTGTGTCTCAATAGTAAAAAAAGGCACTTTCTTCTCCGCTTGGTGTGACTAGAATGAACACTTCAGAAGAGAGGTATACAATAGGTGTAGGTGTAGTCTGAGTTACCTTTTAATGTGATGTGATTAAGGGAGTGGGCACTTTCTCAATTTTCTCATCAGTTTTCTCAATTGGGGGATTGAATGTCCCTTCCCAACAGTTTGTTGTGATTGTTGCTGTTTCTCATACTCTTTAGTAGATGTGATCTTTACATAGGTCATAATCAAAGAATAAAGGTTTGTTTAGACATTTATGGCAAGAAAAGTTGTCATTCTTAAATAAATCAAGTTCTCTCCAAAATATAAAGAGACAAATACCCTCAAAAGTTGATACTCACAAAAAATAAATTGGTGTAAAAAATTCCTTCATAAACCACCAAATTTCTAAGTAAATCAATTAGCAGCATAGTTACCCCCAAATACATCAAAATGACATCAAGCATTGTCATGTCGATGCTTTCCATAATTAGTCAACACACCTTATGCTTGATAGATTCCAACTAAGCTTCTCAAGCTCTTAAATCTAGTGGAATCTAAGGCTTTTATGAGAAAATCATCTAGCTTGCTTTGAGTAGGCACATACTTCTTTCCACATATGCTTTCACGATAATCCATATTGTAACCTACTAAGCACATTGAGTTGTCTTTCTTAAACCAAATGCCAAAATTAAGATTACCATGAACATACCTAATGATTCATTTAACTGCGTTGACATGATATTTCTTAGGATTGGCCTTATATCTTGTACAAACTCCAACACTAAAACATAAATTAGGACAACTAATTGCAAGATAAAGTAGATTGTCAATCATGCTTCTGCATGTAGTTTGGGAAGTGGGCATAGTTTTTCATTGACAAACATAGGTGTCTTAGTTGGCTTAGAGTTCTAAAGCCCAAATTTCTTATGCCATAGCTTCAATTCAGAGACGGTAACACTCTTGCAAATGATTGATTGCATCACCTTGTAATAGTTACCAAAAGTGCAAGCATCCTCTATGATTACTCCATTAGATCTAGTGGTAACAATACACTTGTCTTTAGTGAAATTAACAAACATACCTTGATCACACAATTGATTGATTCCCACCAGACTGGCTTTGATATCGTTGACTAGCAACACATTCTTCAAATGAGGCATGTTAGTAACATTTAAAATACCTTTACAAAGTATCTGTCCTTTCTTTCCATCACCAAAAGTCACAATTCCAGTAGGAGAATCTATAAAATCAATCAAATAGGATTGCTAGTTCCTTGAACTACCATTTTTAAAATGCCAAATTCCATCAACAGTAGAATTCAAAGAACGATTAGCAACAACCAAGAAATTAGTCTCCTTTATCTATACTCATTTCTACACTTTCCTAGTTGGAGTGCTACGGGAGTAGTACCTGTTGGATCTAGTGCCCTAAGTGTATTATTTTTGTCTAAGTACACTTGTAATTTTTTGACTAGATTGATTAATAAAATTATTCATTAATTAAATTAATATACTTTGTATTATTTTCCTCAACTATTTTTTGCACGCAAAGCAAAATAAAAGAAAATGTTTCTCATTGGTTGTCTAAATGTTTAAATAATACTAAGAGGTATTACGTGGTCAGATTGTAGTACAAAAAGACAACTTGTATTTGTATATGAACCTAAATATGTCCTTAGTCTGATAAAAAATGAGAAAATCGATTGAAAGACTAATATGTCATCTATCAAGTCCAATTACGGAGATGCCTTGTCTTAGGCATCGAAGTGGATGACTCCCAGAAGATAGAGACTTAGATGTGACTGAATGGATTGACAGTACATCGGACAAGACCCAAGCTGAATAGATCATGAATTCATTTTTTGATTTATTCACTTGTGACATTTATATTGTGACATACCTAAATCCTGAGTGGATGGTGGACTATGTATATGTAACCCTTACACTTTGATTTAAGCAAAAGATTGAGTTAAAATAGATAAGGAATCGAAAGTTGTTATGTTGGGTGTACGACTTCTATAGTATGTAGCGTCATTCACAACAGTGGAATTTATAGACCAAAATATGGTTAAATGATATCCTCTCATTGGCATTACATGGTTGATGAAAAGTAAACGTGGCCATAAGTCGTCTGTCTTTGCGATGGTTGACTTGATCATTATTTGATAGTGATTGATTTTTCATGAAGGAAGATATAATGGTTACCATAAGATAAAATATGATCATATTGGGAGAACGTATATTATTTTAAAGAGATCAAGAATATCCTATGAGGGTAACACACTTATGACAAGGTCATTGGACGAGCATTGGGTAGTTGCTTTTGTAATGGTATGTAATTAAGGAGAGTTCAGTCACAATACTATAGTGGAATGACTTCATGACTAAATGAGTTTATAATTAATAGATGAAAAGCCAAAACTTAATTATAAATAATTTGATCCTCAACTACATATGTCCAATCAGTCCCTCCGTTAGCTCGTTGAAACAAAAAATAAATTGCATTTTTGAATAGAAATGAACAAAATGAATGGAAAAAGAGAAATGAGAAATATTTAGGAATGATTGCGGTTTTCTTTTAAATGGAGAAATTGAATCATTTGGAAATGAATGTAGGTTTCCAAAAATGGAAAGTTGCAATCCTATATAGGAGTACTTAAAAAATGGAAGAATGGGTTTATGTTTTTGGACTATTTTGAAGCCTGAAAGTGAAAATAAATCATTCAGTCATAGTGAACATGTTAAGTTGTGACATATTGAATGAATTTTCTCGAAATTTTACCAGGGTAAAATTGTCAAAATTTTAACAGGATTAAAATTATAAAAAATTTTACTAGGGTAAAATTGGGATGAGAAAGTTATTTAATATGTAAATATTAAATTTTATTTTGAGAAATAAAAAAATTGAATCGGGTTGGATCACATTACAGGGTACTAGGTTAAAAAGGCCTAGTAAATACTCGTAATTGGACCTGATGTGAGAGAGGCCCAAAACCTCTCACATAACATGAAGGGGGAAACAACCCTATTAGAAATAAAATGGTGAGTCGTTCACCTCTCTCCTACTCTAAATAGGATGTTGATTTTCTATTTAAAATAAATCTCTACAACTGAGTCATCAATTCATGGTAATGGGTACTTGTTTTTTACAGTCATCTTATTCAATTGTCTATAGTTGATGCACATCCTCATGCTTTCATCATTCTTCTTCACAAACAGCACTGGCAAACTCCAAGGTGATGTGCTTGGTCGAATGAAACCTTTATCTAGTAGCTTTTGTAGTTGTAGCTTTAACTCATTGAGTTCCTTGGGAGCCATACGATAAGACTTGATAGACACTAGCAAACTACCAAGATACAACTCAATGGGAAAACTCCACCTCGCAATCTGGTGGTAGTCTAGGTAGGTCGTCAGGAAACACATATGGGAAATCTTGAATAGTTCGCATCTCGCGAACCCTTTTTGTCAAACCCTGCGAGCCTGACACAAAAGCAAGATAGGCTTTACAGCCTTTTCCCAACATCTTCTTTGCCTTCAACGTTGAGACCAAGTTACACTAAGCTCGCTCACCAATCATAACTACTTCACTACCTTCACTGTTTCACAAAATGACATCTTTCAACTCAAAGTTCATCTTCGCCTTGTGCTCAATCAGCCAATCCATTCCAAGGATCACGTGGAACCCATAGAATGGTAGCTCCATCAAGTTCACATAAAATACTTTCTTTTGTACTTCCAGTGGACAATTATGGTACACTCTATTGACTAACACACTATCCCCAACTGAACTGGTCAAAGTCACACTTACAGGGTATCCTAATTACCAGACAGATTTGTGAACATAATTCGCACAGAGCAGAAACACATTTGTGAACACATTTGGCACAAAACAGACTATGAACATAGTTTGCACAAAATAGACTGCGAACACAATTCCACAAAACAAAAACACTTACAGACTTGTCAGATAGCGGAGGGATGATCTGAGGTGTAATCTTGCAAAAGATATAGCTAAACCATAGGTGATGATATTTCCAAATCTACCCCTCAAACAACCATACAAAAAACACACAAAGCACTTCAAATTTTCACTTACCAAGTGAGCAAACTTACCTGGCATTAATCTAGCTAACTCACTTCACCACTTTCTGGCGAACTTACTTAACAGATGATAGAACAAACCTAACTAGCTCTAGTTAGGCAGTCACTTCTTTAACAAGTCCAAACCTGGCTAGCTCTGATATCAACCAATGTCACACCCCAAACTCAGCTAACAAGGATCAACCTGAATCTAGTGTGCCACATTAGCCATCGAAGTAACTCTCTGTTAACTCCCAACCTAACCTCCAACACACCACTTATAGATATCATTCGAATAAGGTGTGTAAACTTTAACAAAGCAGTGAAAATCATACATTAAAAAAAGCACAAGGGTTCACATGTAAGATAGATCAGAGTGCATAATTATGCGATACTAAAATTCTATCTACTTAGAAACATTTACAGGTTTGCATTACGCTTAAGCACTCGCATAACATTCAAACGTAGCTCATAGACCTTATTAACAACATAAACATGAGTTCGCCAAGCACAATAGTTCGCATCCAGATGTGTAAACTTACAAGACATTAGTAGTTCGCTTAGTACCTAAAAAGCTCATACATCATAGTTTCACTAAACATCAGGCTAAGCAAACAAGAAAAACATGCATGCAAGGAATATTATACAGGGTTCGCACACACATAAGGGTTGGCAAAGTTAAAGGTATGCATGTAAATATGGTAAATATACCTAGGATCTCGCATGAAATAAAACTATCACAATAGGGGTATGTGTATAATTATCATTTGCAATATACAATGGTTCACATGTAAATAATCTAACACTACAAGGTTACGTAGGTAATTTACCCAAACATACATGAACCACAATTCATGTTACTCAGCCAAACAACAAAATACCCATATGTTTTCTCCATATTATTTTTTTTGAAATATCTCACATTTCAAATAATGCAATCATTAATTCTGCAGAATTAGTGATTTTCTGCCATGTAACAAGAAATAATGCAGATTTTTTTTGAAATTTTGAAATTTTTTTGAAAAAGGACTAAAAATGAAAATAAACACAGAAAACAAGATAAAAATAAGAAAAATAAAATACATACAACTATGTGCATCCCTCACACTTAGACTACACATTGTCCCCAATGTGTTCCAAAAAAATAAGAGGTTGTCGAACTTTCCTAGAATGAAGCGTTAGAATAGCTTGAGGGGCCACCTCCTTATTGAAGCTAAAAAATGTTGTGTAGTCTTCCAGGGTAATTCACTAGCGATAACAAGTAAAGAATGTAGTTTATAGTTTTCATGTTGCATAAAAGAATAATAACATAAGATGTGAAAATAGAGGTGATCATGGGCCGGGCCAGACCCAAAAAATATGCTTAAAATTTTGCCCAAGCCCGACCCAAATAAAAATACTAAAATCCGGGCCCGGCCAGGCCCCCCGTATTTATTTGTATATTATTTTATATAATTTTTAAATATATATAATACATAAAAAAATACTAAAAAATAAAAATAAATATTTTCCAAAAAATTGAAAATAAATTTTAAAAAATATGTAGACTTAAATAGCACTAAGATAGATGTAATTTAACAAGCAAATACCTCTAAAATAATAACAAAATTAACAAATGCATTTAAAATAATAACAAAATTAATAATAAAATAAGTTTTATACAATATCCAAATAATAACAACAAAATAGTAGCAACTAATAGTAATATGGTAGCAAAATATGGAGAAAACAACAAGAAAATAATATTCAAAAATAAAAAAATAGTAATTTTTTTTGTCATTTAGACGAACTAATGAACAGAAACCATCGACGACCCCAAACCCCTCTAATTTTCCAAATCCAAATATTGAAAAATATTTTGTTAAATTTCAAGGAAAAACTTTTATCCAAGAGAGGGGATTTGACCCGTCAATGATTCTTTGCATGTAAATATGACCCTTGGTTAGATATCATAGATGGGAACATTTCTGGACGATCCCAAAAGACATCATTGTGGTCCCTGTTATTGAAGAATTTTATGCATCTTTAAGGGACCAAGAGTCTAGAAACACCGAAGGTCATATGTAGGAAATGGTACCTGTGCGAGGGAAAGAGGTGTGAGTAACCCTTCAAATTATTTGCAACTTCTATAATGTTCCATAGTATGAAAAAGATTTTATGGAGGAAATTGATTTAGAGTATTTTTGAGACATAAATATGGACAACATAATAAACATTTTAACTAAAGGAAGGGGGGAATGGAAATATCACCCAGGAACCAATACCCCAACCTCCTTTCATCAAGCTATAGTATTTTCTGAAGCTAAAATGTGGATTCAATTTTTATGCACACGAGTTGTTCCTGCTCTAAATGTATTTAATGCTAATACCTTCCAAGAGGTTCTGTTTTATGTTATTTTGCAAAGAAAACAAATATATCGGGAAATGGATTTATCAAAATATGAAGAGATGCATTAGTGGCCAAAAAGTAGAAGTTTTCTTTCCCCACTTAGTGACAGATTTATACAAAAAAGTTAGGTGTTCCAATGGCATCCATGGAACAATCAATGAAGCCATCCCGAAGTATCATCGGAGACACTTTATTCATACATTACGTTGAACTTCAGGTGAAACAGATAAGAAAGTGCAATAAACACCAACAAGAGGTGACAACATCTCCAGCTTTGTCTAAAAAAAAAGCAATCAATCGCTCAAGAAGAAATTAGAGGGAGTAGTCATCCAAACCTAGATTGGATGATACAGTGGATGCAGGAATCAGGCCTAATATTTTAACAGTTTGCATGATAGCACAATATTATGGTACCTAATTATATGTCAGACATGTTTGGGCCAACACATCCGAAGTAGGAGGAAGAGACGTATGAAAGCAAAGAGGAAGGAATGGATGAGGAGGAAGAAGGAGATAAAGAGATGGATTTTAAGGAAGATGATCGAACATTATTATAACTAGTTTTTAAAGACTTGTATTAATTTTTGGATAATTTTAAGTTAACTTAGTAGAAGTAGGATTACTAGTAGATTCTTAGTTATGTTGTGTTTTGTTTAAGTTTTCCATGTAGGAATCCAACACAAAAGAGTCACAAATAATTCGAGCTTTACACGACTAAAGAAGGAAGCATCTGCTATTAGCAGTTGGAACAACCACAATCAATCTGGTAGCTTCTTTCCTTATCTTTTTATGGGTTACACATTGAGGACAATGTGTTACCTAAAGTGTGGAGGTAACATAGAAAATTTGTTTTAAATTTTTACGTTTTCTTTGATTTTTCTTGTCTTTGGTGTGCTTGAGCTTGTAAAAATATAAGTGATTGGTTATGAGCATATACACAGGTTGCTTGCATTTACAAATAAAGTTGGCATGATGATAGGTGATTTTAATTTTTTTATTATTAGACTACTAAGTTCTATATGTTACACTGTAAATAGACATTAAGCAATCAACTGTACCAAATGATATAGAAAGTACAAGGAAAGAGCATGCAAGTATGACTGATAAATGGATGAACTTGAGTTTGTTTCGTTGATTAAACTCGTGGATATTGAAATATTTATGAGATGACCTAAGGCATTGTTTGGAACATTCCTAGAGCCAAAAAGCTGACCTATATTTATGCACGTTTAGTACCAATTTTTAAGCCTGTTAACACTTTTTGATGAACCTTATTACAAAACTCGAGCCTAAAAATGTTAATTGTATTTTCCCTTTTTCTTTGGTGCTGCATTACACGACTATAGATGTCTGGCCATACTTTTTGAAGGTTAAGTAGATAAATCACGATATATTTTGTAAAAATAAAGTGAAATAGGAAATATTGGTGTGATATGGCAACTATAGGTTAGCCTGAAAGTGCAAAGCAAAAGAAAATTTCAACAAGAAAAGTAATACTAGTAGAAAAAAATTCTTGAAAAGAAAAAAGCATTTGTGAGTGAGAATAAGAAAAACTCATTCATTAGTGCACAAAAACTCATAGGCTAGCCGTAGTTACTATGTCATGTTTTGTTTTCCTATGTTGAGAAACAAGGAAGGTGGGAGAATAAGAAATAAGGTGGTGAGTGGGTAAGGGTTACTAAAGGGAAAGAATAGGGATCGATACGATGTGCCAAGCTATTTTTGTGTTTGTATCCCCTTTTGATGCTTACCATTTTTGAATTCTATACCTGTCCTAAGCCTTAAAACATTACAAGCCGAAAAGTCCTATGTGACTTAAGTATCCTTATTCATGAATGGACATTACATTAAACAAATGCATAAATGACTATTTGTATTCTACTCAGATAATCAAATTACTTGTATGATTTGTTGATGGATCCCTACAGGTTAGGCCCTTAATACTTGTATACGTTGTAATGCACTAAACTTATATGTTTGTGGTCAGAAGTGGTAAATCGATTATTCATCATGTCAAGGTTATTCGTGAGTATGAAATCCATAGTTATATGCTCCAAATTTGATACTTGTATTATATCTGTTCGAGGGTCTTTTATTTTATTTCTTGTTTTTGTTTATGTTGCTTGAAGAAAAACTATGAATTAAGTGTAGGGTAGTTTAATCTGTCATAATTCAATATAGCAGATTAAACCAATTTCTACACTTTAGGAGCTTGAAAGTAAGTAACTTCATTAGGTTTTAGTTATGTTTTGCAAATTGAGTCTTTTACTAACCTTAAGGGATAAATGAGGCCTAAAGGTGAGCTAATGAACTATATAAATGTGTAGGAGACCATTAGAAGGCATACTAACCCAATACTGGTCACTATGTCACAACACAGAATGATCAATGTCGCATCATAAGTAGCAGAATAAAGAAATCACGAGACTGCCTTCAATGCCACGACACAACCTAAAGGTATCACAACATACCTCTGAAGATATCCCAAGAGGAGTATACTGACTCTTGTGTCGCGACACACCAAGACCTGGTGTGTCGCGACATCGACTCTGGACGAGAATTAAACACGAGCCATGGGGCGTTGTGGTCTGCATAATCAAAGTTAACGCTCAGGAACGTCAGCTAATGTAGGGTTAAGGACGACGGCCACCTAAAATCTATAATAGGCTCCTTTGTCACATGTTATGGTCACCATTTCCTTACTTTAGCTTTCTAGTTTTAATTCTAGTTTATATCTTCCTTCTTTTAAGTTTTTAGATTTATTTTCAAGTTGTTCTTGTTTTATCGAGAGATCTGATTTGTGAAGATAATCAAACTCTGTGGATCCATATTCATCTTTAATACAAATTAGGCATTTTTCCTAAACTCTAAACTTCAATTCGTTCATCATGTACTCTTTTTACATCAATTCCATTTTGTTTACGAAAACCATGAGGAGATTAGTGAGTGGAGGTATAATTTGTTAACTATTTTATAAGTTACTCAACAGATCAGCTGTTTGGGAAAGGAAGAACCTAAACCCTATGCCTGACAACTTTAGGGAGTCATCAAGGTACGAATTAACCTAAAATTAGTATGGTCTATCCGTGAACACCTTCACCCCAAACTAGTCTGGACTGTTAGGTCAGAAGATAAGTAGCCCTTGCTAACTCATTATTTGAGTGGAAGACCAAAAGATCCTGCTGGGGTAGTGACTAGTTGATTGACGACGAACCTGAAGTGAAAGTTGATAGGGATTATCGAAGTGAGCTAATCACCCATAATCAGATTTGATTTATTCTATTCTTTGATCTCTTGAATTTTATTTCTTTATGTTATTTTATTATTATAAAAATCTAAAAAATAATTTTATTCTACTTTCACACTATAACTAAATTAAAGTATTAATTAGATTTATTGGTCGTTAGGTTAAAATTTTGGAACAAAAGAATAATAAAGTAATAAGAGCTGATAAATACAATATTGGACTAATATATGATAAAAATTAAGCCTAAAACCCAAACCTGATATGACTTAAACTCGAATTAAAAGCCAAAAACTCGTAATTTTTGTAATAATCTCGTTTAGAAATTTTTCTCGTGCAGTCTTCACTAAAATGGTCATAACTTGAGTTCCTTAACTTGAAATCGAGTGCTTCTGTAACACCCCTTACCCGTATCCAACGCCGGGATAGGGTTTGAGGCATTACCGATATTTCATCTTTACAACTTACTAAATTGGGTCATCGATCTTTTCCCAAATTTAAAACCTTTCAAACATGTGCACCTTATCCCTTACACAGGCCTTCGAGGCCTAAAACACACTTGGGGGCAGTACAAGACAAAACAGAAAACATTCGATGAACTTTGAGTACCTTAGAAAATTTTCCCTTACTTTGAAGTGTGACACGCCCGTGTGATGGGGCCGTGTGGTCACACACGCTCGTGTGGCTTGGGACACGCCCGTGCCCTCCGCCCGTGTGCAACATTGACTTCAACCTCAACATTCTGTTAAAAACACACGGCCAAGGCACACGTCCGTGTGCTTAGCCCATGTTCTATACTGACTTAAAAATTCAGGTGCAGGGGACGCACAACCATACCACACACCCATGGGGGTGAGCCGTGTGTCACACACGGCCTAGACACATACGCGTGTTTCTACCCATGTGGACCTTATTAGGCTATTTTCCAAGCCTTAAGTCACCCTCTACCAACCAATTACACTTATAGATTACTATAGTGCATGTTTAGGCCAAATTATACATTTATAAATATGAAACTTTGATTAACCTCATTGCATGTGAACCTAATGTCATTGGTTTCATACATGCTAAGTTAATTCTCATCTTGCATTTAAGGATTTCTATGTCTACTCGACATATTTAAGATTGGCTCGTTTTTATAACTCATTGCCAATTATAACCAAGCCATCATATGTGAACATAAACATGTATAGATTTGTAGGTCTTAGCCTACTTCAAAATAAGCCAATTTCCATGGCCATATACAAAAAGATAAGTATAACTTTACATGCCTTCATCTTTGGCAAATCAAATGACACATATAACAAAATATTCAAAAGCTCTATACATGCCATTGAACAAAACATAAGTGTCTATATACCAAAGCTGAATTAGTTGATAGTGTGTAGACTCTCCAACAGTCTTCCAATCTTTATGAGTCCTTGAGCTCTATAAGACAGGGAAAGAGAGGGGTAAGCATTTACATGCTTAGTAAGCTCGAAATGACTGGAAAGTAAAGTTACTGATTATTTAGCATACATCCTTATTAAATAATGAAACCAACGAATATGAAAAATGATTTCCCTATCACATGCACTCAATCAATGAGTTTGTAACATAACAAAACACCATGTAATTTATCTTAGATGAGCTCATCATTCAATAGGTCATTTGTATATATACCTCATGTTAGTCTCGTTGAGTTTTTAGGAAATCACGATGGATTTTCCAGTTACCATCAATTCATACGATTGATCATTTCAAGTATGCACTCCCGCGAACCTCACATCTTATAGCGGGATTACCAGTCTAGGCTAAATCCCCCGCAATATAAACTCATAAGGTGATGTTAGGATTACTAGTCTAGGCTAAATCCCTTACACGACAAACACCCTTAATGAGCTCGGATCAGAATTACCAGGCTAGGCTAAATTCAGACCCGAATCGGATTACCTGTCCGGGCTAAATCCATAATGCACACATATTCTTCGGGAGGCTCGATCACTCAAGGAACACCCATTAGGGCTAGATCCTTTTCACACT
The DNA here is from genome assembly GCA_025698465.1 of Gossypium longicalyx. Classification (NCBI taxonomy): domain Eukaryota; kingdom Viridiplantae; phylum Streptophyta; class Magnoliopsida; order Malvales; family Malvaceae; genus Gossypium; species Gossypium longicalyx. The sequence continues at coordinate 55,560,600 of CM046995.1, forward strand.
TGAGATCATCAAATTACCCGTCCGGGCTAAATTCTTTCTCTAACACATGCAGGATCTCAATTTACATGTCAATCATGGTTTATTCATCGAATTCCCTTTTTAACCTCAACCGAGACATTATCCAACAAATTATTATCAAAGATGTATTCCATGCATTTTCATACCATCAACAATGCAATCATCATGCATTCATAAATCATACCATTATGCATGTTATGAGTTTACTTTAGGTTATCCAAACTTACCTGGTACTCGTTTCGGTGATGTGTTCCGGTTATTCCGAAAACTTATACTTTCCTCGGTCGACCTCCGGAATTTGTTCTCGGGGTATATAACACTAGAATTAAATCATTAACACCTCACATTGTACTATTTGAGCCTAAATTTCACCCCCGGTCCAAATGACCATTTTGCCCCTAACCTTTTACATTTTTACAATTTAGTCCCTTGGCTCGTATAATGAAACATATGCAATTTCTATCTTACCCAATGTTAGCCGAACACTTTTCCTTCTTATGGCAACCCACATTTTCCATTATTTTCACATTTTACCACATATTTAACAACTTTTGCAAAAAGGTCCCTTTAGGGGTATTTCATGAAAATCACCTAGGAAAAGATATTTAGCACATCTCCAACTTTCATATCCCTCCATAAATCATCAAAATACAAGCAACTCATGCATTGGTAAATTTTTAAACATGAACTCTAGCATAAAATATGGATAGAAATGGAGAGAGTAAGCTACCGGGATTTTAAAAATACAAAGAACATTAAAAACGGGGCTTGGAAGCACTTACTATTGAGCTTGAAAAGCTTGGAAACCCTAGCTATAGGGACTTCTCAATTTTCGGCTAAATGAGGGAGATGAATGGCTGATTTTTGCCTTCTTTTTCCCATTTTATTTCATTAAAATGCTAAATGACCAAAATGCCCTTAAGCCCTTTCTTTAAAATTTTATACATGCAAGCCCATTTTTGTCTAAAAACTTAGAAATTGGGAAAATTTCTCTCTAAGACCTTCTAATTTATAATCTAAACCAATTTCAAACAAATTGCTTCTAGAATCCAAGTTTTGCAATTTATTCAATTTAGTCTCTAATTTCCAATTGGACACTTTACTTAAAGAATTTCGTCATGAAATCTTAACAAATTCATATTCTCATATTCTAAACCTCATAATAATCATAAAATAAATATTTTGATGTCAGATTTTTGGTCCCGAAACCACTATTCCGACTAGGCCCTATTTCGGGATGTTATATTTCTCCCCCTTAAGGACTTTCGTCCTCGTAAGTCTTCCCAGAAAACAGGTTCGGATATTGGTTTCTCATGGTTTCTTCTGGTTCCCATGTAGCCTCTTCTACACCATCTCGATGCCATAGAACTTTTACTAAAGCCATATCTTTCTTTCTCAATTGTTTAACCTCTCGAGCCAAAATCTTGACCGGTTCCTCTCCATAGGTCATGTCTGGTCTAATCTCAATCTCTGCTAGTGAAATCACATGAGAGGGGTCAGATCGATATCGCCTTAACAAGGATACATGGAACACGTCATGAATCTTTTCCAATTCAGGTGGCAATGCCAAACGATAGGCTACTGATCCAACTATTTCAGTGATCTCGTACGATCCGATAAATCGCGGACTCAATTTGCCTTTCCGACCAAATCTCATCACATTTTTCCATGGAGATACTTTCAAGAATACTCTATCTCTAACTTAGAATTCAATCTCTTTTCTTTTCAGATCAGCATATGACTTTTGCCTATCTGATGCTACTTTTAAACAGTCTTGTATCATTTTAACTCGTTCTTTAGTTTCCTTGATTAGATCAACTCCGTGAATTCGATTTTCCTTGAGTTTTGTCCAGTGCAATAGTGTTCTGCACTTTCTGCCATACAAGGCTTCATAAGGCATCATCTTCAAACTTGTTTGAAAATTGTTATTATAGGCAAATTCTACCAATAGCAAGTACTTTTCCCAGCTACCTTGAAATTTGAAGATGCAACATCGCAACATATCCTCAAGAATCTGAATCATCTGCTCAGACTAACCATTGGTCTGAGGGTGAAAAGCCGTACTAAAATTCAACTTTGTATCCAAAGCTTATTGTAACTTCTTCCAAAATCTCGAAGTGAACCTCGGGTCTCTGTCTGAAATAATCGATAGTGGTACCCCGTGTAATCTCACAATCTCAGATATGTACAATTCGGCCAATCTATCAAGAGAGTAATCTGTTCTTACCGGAATAAAATGAGCCGAATTTGTCAACTTATCCACCACAACCCATATAACATCGTTCTTTTTCGGAGTCAATGGCAATCCTGTCATAAAATCCATAGTGACCTTATCCCACTTCCATTCGGGGACCTTTACAGGCTGTAACAAACTTGAAGGCACTTGATGTTTAGCTTTAACTTGCTAACATATCAGACATTTCGATACAAATTCAAAAATGTCTCTTTTCATGCGATTCCACCAGTACATTCTCTTCAAATCGTTATACATCTTGGTACTTCCCGGATGAATTGACAAACGGCTGTTATGCACTTCTTGCAAGATTTTTCGAATGAGTTCATCATCTTTAGGTACACAAACTCTATCTCTGAACATCCAACATCCATCAGGACCGATCCGATAATCTGATTCAATGCCCGACTCATATTGAGTCCTTTTTGCTTACAGGTCTCTATCATTAATTTGAGCATCATAGATTTCTTGAAGAAATGTCGGCCTAGCCTCTAGCTCTGCCAAGACCGAACCATCTTCAAGCAATGCTAACCGAGCGCCCATGGCTCTCAATGCAAACATAAATTTTCTACTTAACCCGTCGGCGACCACATTCGCCCTTCCCAGGTGATAGTCAATGATCAGCTCATAATCTTATATTAATTCCAACCACATCTGTTGTCTCAGGTTCAACTCTTTTTGAGTCATCAAATACTTCAAACTCTTATGATCAGTAAATACATGATAAGTCTCACCATATAAATAATGCCTCTAAATTTTCAAGGCAAAGACAATGGCGGCAAGTTCTAAGTCATGTGTTGGATAGTTCTTCTCGTGTGGCTTCAACTGTTGTGAAGCGTAGGCTATCACCTTGCCATCTTGCATAAGGACACAACCCAGCCCATTCAAGGATGCATCATTGTAGACCACAAACTCTTTTCCCAGCTCAAGTAATACTAAAACAGAAGCTTCAGTCAGCAATGTCTTTAACTTCTTGAAACTCTGCTGGCACTTTTCTGTCCACTCAAACTTAACATCTTTCTGTATTAACCTCGTCATTGGACTTGCGATCATAGAAAATCCTTTCACAAATCTTCGGTAGTAACTGGCTAAGCCCAAAAAGCTTCTAACCTCGGTTACATTTTTAGGCGGTTTCCATTCAAGAATAGCAGAGATTTTACTTGGATCAATTCAGATGCCTTCACCTGAAACAATGTGACCCAAAAATCCAACTTTCTAGAGCCAAAATTCACTCTTGCTAAACTTAGCAAATAATTATTTTTCCGCAAGATCTGTAACACAGTTCTCAGGTGCTTCGCATGCTCTGACTCATCTTTAGAGTAAATTAAGATGTCGTCAATGAACATAACGAGAAACTTATCCAAGTATGGCCAAAAGATCCTATTCATCAGGTCCATAAATATGACCGGTGTATTCGTCAATCCAAATCGCATAACCATAAATAAATAGTAGCTATATCTGGTTTTAAAAGCTGTCTTTGGCACATCCGATTCCTCAACACATAACTGATAGTAACCAGACCTCAAGTCTATCTTGGAGAATATCGCGACTCCTCTCAACTGGTCGAATAGATCATCGATTCTTGGCAAAGGATACTTATTCTTGATAGTTACCTTGTTCAGTTGTCGATAATCTATACATAATTTCATTGAACCATCTTTCTTCTTTACAAACAATATGAGGGCACCCTAAGGTGAAAAGCTTGGCCTTGTAAAACCTTTATCCGTCAGCTCTTGCAACTGTGTTTTTAATTCTTTTAGCTCGATTGGTGCCATCTTGTACGAAGCAATAGAGATAGGAGTTGTTCCTGGCACCAATTCAATACCAAACTCAATCTCTCTTTTAAGAGGTAATCCGGGTAATTCTTTCGGGAATACGTCTGGATATTCACATACTATTTGCACAGTCTCAGTCTTCAACTTCGTTTCCTTCGTGTTCAACACAAAATCAAGGTAGGCTTCATACCCTTTTTTCACATATCTCTGAGCAACCATTGCCCTAATTACAGCTGGCGACGTGCCCAACTCTTTTGAATCAACCCGTAAAATCTTACCGTCTGGGCATTTCAATTTAATATATTTGCTACCATAATTTACAATTACAACATGCAGGGCTAACCAATCCATGCCAAGTATTACATTGAATTCATCAAAAGGTAACAACATGAGGTTATCCGGAAAACATTGACCATGAATCGTCAGAGGACAATTCTTACAGACTTTATCAACTAGAACTGATTTGGCTAGTGGGTTCGACACTCTAACAACAAATTCCATTGGCTCAATGGGTATGTTCATACTAGACACCAATCTTATGCAAATATATGAAGGTGTCGATCCCGGGTCAATTAAGGCAATAACACATGTATTGAAAAGAAAAAAAGTACCCGTAATAACATCAGGAGCAGAGGCTTTCTCTCGAGCGCGTATTGCATACGTTCTTGCCGGGGCTCGAGCCTTTGATTTTGCAGTGTCCTTGGCTACAACACGACTGCCACTAGCACTTTCAAGGTATCTTGGGGTCTACCTCGCGCCATGGGGGCACTCGACTTTTGGGTTACTTCTACTTCTTTTTCAATTCATTCTGGACAGTCCCTGAGGAAGTGGTCAAGAGAACCACATCTGAGACATGCACAACTCTTTATTCTGCACTCTCCAAAGTGAAATTTGTTGCAACTCTTACACTTCGGCTTTTGGTCGTCTACACTCCCCACACTAGTCACCATCGGGGAGGAAGACTTTTGATCTCGTCGTTTAGAGCTTCTCGTTCTACTCGAATATCCAACAGAAGAAGTGGTGTGTTCATTTTGGCTCCTTGATTTCTTTGTGGAAAATTGAAGCGTCTTACTGCTAGATCTCTTGCTCGCAACTCGAGCCTCTCTTTTCGCTTGCTTTCATTTATTATTGAGTTTCTCGGCCTTCTTGGCCCGATCAACTAATGCGGCAAACTTTCGTATTTCAAAAATCCCAATCAATAACTTGATTTCTTGATTCAAACCTCTCTCAAAGCGTTTACACATTTCAGACTCGGTTTGAACCCACTCAGTTGCGTACTAACCTAACCTTACAAACTCCCTTTCGCATTCTGCCACAGTCTTATTCCCTTGTTTGAGTTCCAAGAACTCGTTTCGCTTAGAGTCTAAGAACCTTTGACTGATATACTTCTTCCTAAACTCTGCTTGGAAGAATTCCCAAGTGATATTTTCCTTTGGCACCACCAAAAATACAGTATTTCACCAGTGGTACGCAGTATACTTTAAGAGAGACACGACACACTTTAAATAGTCCTCATGTGTGCACGATAATTCATCTAATACCCTTGTGGTATTCTCAAGCTAAAACTTGGCTTTCTCAGCATCATCCTCAATTTTAGCTCTAAATTCCTCGGCCCTATACTTTCTAAGCTTATCTACAAGGGCTTTACCAATTCTTACCCGTGCCATACCTTATGGCAAATCCTTATCAGGTTGGTTAGGGGGCGGGGGCGGTCGTGGTATGTTGGGGTGATTCTTCAAATAATCCCCAAACCATTCATCCATCATGTTAAATAAGACAGCTTGGGCTTCTTCCCAGCCTTTAGACATAACTCTTCTACTATTACTAGATACAGCTCATTGTACAGAAGCTGGAGCATAGCTCTTGGCTCCCTCGGACTCATCTTATGCATGATTAGAAGACATTTACTATATTCAGAAACAATTTAAACAGTTAGAAGATATCACACTATTAATGTTCATACAATGGCATGTATAGAAACCTTAATATTCTCTATGGTAGTCCTAGAACCGACTAAATTGTAGCTCTGATACCACTAAATATAATACCCCTACCCGTATCTAACGCCGAGATAGGGTTCAAGGCATTATCAGTATTTCATCTTTACAACTTACTAAATCGGGCCACCGATCTTCGCCCAAATTTAAAACCTTTCAAACATCTGCACCTTATCCCTTACACATGCTTTCGAGGCCTAAAACACACTTGGGGGCAGTACGGGACAAAACCAAAAACATTCGATGAACTTTGAGTACCTTAGAAAATTTTTCCTTCATTTGAAGTGTGACACGCCCGTGTGACGGGGCCGTGTTGTCACACAGGCCCGTGTAGCTTGGGATACGCTCGTGCGCTCCGCCTGTGTGCAACACTGACTTCAACCTCAACATTCAGTTAAAAACACATGGTCAAGGCACATGCCCGTGTGCTTAGCCTGTGTTCTATATTGACTTAAAAATTCAGGTGCAGGGGACACACGACCATACCACACACCCATAGGGGTGAGCCGTGTGTCACACACGGCCTAGAGACACGCCTGTTTTTCTACCCATGTGGACCTTATTAGGCTATTTTTCAAGCCTTAAGTCACCCTCTACCAACCAATTACACTTATAGATTACTATAGTGCATGTTTAGGCCAAATTATACATTTATAAATATGAAACTTTGATTAACCTCATTGCATGTGAACCTCATGTCATTGGTTTCATACATGCTAAGTTAATTCTCATCTTGCATTTAAGGATTTCTATGTCTACTCGACATATTTAAGATTGGCTCGTTTTTATAACTTACTGCCAATTATAACCAAGCCATCATATGTGAACATAAACATGCATAGGTTTGTAAGTCTTAGCCTACTTCAAAATAAGCCAATTTTCATGGCCATATACAAAAAGATAAGTATAACTTTACATGCCTTCATCTTTGGCAAATCAAATGACACATATAACAAAATATTCAAAATCTCTATACATGCCATTGAACAAAACATAAGTGTCTATATACCAAAGCTGAATTAGTTGATAGTGTGTAGACTCTCCAACCGTCTTCCAATCTTTACGAGTCCTTGAGCTCTGTAAGACAGGGAAAGAGAGGGGTAAGCATTTACATGCTTAGTAAGCTCAAAATAACTGGAAAGTAAAGTTACCAATTATTTAGCATACATCCTTATTAAATAATGAAACCAACGAATATGAAAATGATTTCCCTATCACATGCACTCAATCAATGAGTTTGTCACATAACAAAACACCATGTAATTTATCTTAGATTAGCTCATCATTCAACAGGTCATTTGTACATATACCTTATGTTAGTCTCATTGAGTTTTCAGGAAATCATGATGGATTTTCCAGTCACTGTCAATTCATACGAAAGATCATTTCAAGTATGCACTCCCGCGAACCTCACATCTTACGGTGGGATTACCAGTCTAGGCTAAATCCCCCGCAATATAAACTCATAAGGTGATGTTGGGATTACCAGTCTAGGCTAAATCCATAATGCACACATATTCTTCGGGAGGCTCGATCATTCAAGGAACACCCGTCCGTGCTAGATCCATTCCACACTTGGGATCATTGGATTACCCGTCCAGGCTAAATCCTTTCTGCAACACATGCAGGATTTCAATTCACATGTCAATCATGGTTTATCCATTGAATTCCCTTTTTAACCTCAACCGAGACATTATCCAACAAATTATTATCAAAGATGTATTCCATGCATTTTCATACCATCAACAATGCAATCATCATGCATTCATAAATCATACCATTATGCATGTTATGAGTTTACTTTAAGTTCTCTGAACTTACTTGGTACTCGTTTCGGTGATGTGTTCCGATTATTCCGAAACCTTACGCTTTTCTCGGTCGACCTCCAGAATTTGTTCCTCGGGGTCTATAACAATAAAATTAAATCATTAACACCTCACATTGTACTATTTGAGCCTAAATTTCACCCCTAGTCCAAATGACCATTTTGCCCTTAACCTTTCACATTTTTACGATTTAGTCCCTAGGCTCGTATAATGAAACATATGCAATTTATATCTTACGCAAGCCTAGCGAAACACTTTTCCTTCTTATGGCAGCTCACATTTCCCATTATTTTCACATTTCTACCACATATTTAACAACTTTTACAAAAAGATCCCTTTAGGGGTATTTCATGAAAATCACCTAAGAAAAGATGTTTAGCACATCTCCAACTTTCATATCCCTCCATAAATCATCAAAATACAAGAAAATCATTCATGGGTAAATTTTTAAACATGAACCCTAGTATGAAATATGGGTAGAAATGGAGAGAGTAAGCTACCGGGATTTCAAAAATACAAAGAACATTAAAAACGGGGCTTGGAAGCACTTACTATTGAGCTTGAAAAGCTTGGAAACCCTAGCTATGGGGACTCCTCAATTTTGGCTGAATGAGGGAGATGAATTGCTGATTTTTTCCTTCTTTTTCCCATTTTATTTCAATAAAATGCTAAATGACCAAAATGCCCTTAAGCCCTTTCTTTAAAATTTTATCTATGCAAGCCCATTTTTGTGCAAAAACTTAGAAATTGGGAAACTTTCTCTCTAAGACCTTCTAATTTATAATCTAAAGCAATTTCAAACAAATTACTTCTAGAATCCAAGTTTTGCAATTTATTCAATTTAGTCCCTAATTTCCAATTGGACTTAATCAAAGAATTTCTTCATGAAATCTTAACACATACATATTCTCATATTCTAGACCTCATAATAATCATAAAATAAATATTTTGATGTTGGATTTGTGGTCCCGAAACTACTATTCCGACTAGCTCTATTTCGGGATGTTACAGATTCAAAGTTTGTTTCAAAGATAAGAGATAGATCTCCAAATTCTATGAAGACATCATAATCTAAAATGCTTGGATCCCATCCAAGAATCTGTTGCAAGTTGAGAAATATTTTCAACTTGAAATTTGATAGCTTGGTTGAATTGACTTTAATACATTTCACCCATTTTGTGCATGTATCCTTTTTTGGTTCTTTGAAAAGATTCATTCTCACATTTTGGTCTTAATAGAATCCTCGTTTGATTTGGTTGTGCTTTGACCTTGATGTTGGGCCTTAAGGTAGTGTAAGCCCATTACACCCATGGGTCTGAGTTTGGGCTTTGAGACTCGTATTAGAGGAAAGGAGCTAGTGGCCACCAACAAGAGGGCGACGACTAGAGGTGTTCATAGCTAAAGTCGAGATGACTTTGAGTTTGGCTTAAACATGATGTTAACACATTTTATGCTTATCCAAGTTCAGCCTAACCCAAGATATGAGCTTAAAAATTTTCCCAATCCCACTAATATTTGTAAATGGCTAAGCAAACCCATTTTAAGCCGTCTATATTATTTTTCAAAATTTTTTTATATTCTTGTTATTCAAATATATAATAATTTTATATATTTTCATTTATTAAAATTTAGTATATAACATATTAACATTTTTTAATATTTTTATTTTAGTATTATATATTATTATAGATTTAATTTTTATATGTGTTATACATTACATAATATATAAAAACAACACAATATAAGATATTAGAAATTTAGAAACTGGTTAGATTTGACTTGAGCCTCGATCATTCGAGCTCGAGCTTTGCCCATATTTTAAATGAGCTTAATTGTTTTTTTCAAAAACCCAATTTTCGAGTCTAATATTGTCACACCCCAAAATATAGGGGTTAATTGAAAATGTTAACTAAGAAAATGATTAGGCTTGATGGTTAAGTGTTTAGTGCACACCCTTGAGGTCCTAGGCTATATCCACTAGCCTCCCAATTCTTTTCTTTTCATTTTCAGCAAACTAGGATGAAAATCACTCTAAAATAAATACTACTTGCAGTAGAAACTTAACAAGAAATAGGCTTAGGCATAATGGTTAGAGCTTGCTTCCCCCTTCTAGCTTGCCCAAGTTTAAGTCACCTTATTTCCTCCATCATACCTTCTATTTTTCCTCAACTTCGGCCCAAATTTTGGATTAATTTTTGAACCACCCATAGAGTTTCAAACTGTAACTATTTAATCAATTATCTTCTAATTGAACTAGATTTTGTTTCTTTTCCAATCCTAAATAGAATTTTTTGTTTTACTCCCTATTTCTTCTTCCTTTTATTTATTTTTTTTTGCTCTCTTTTACATCAAAATATACATCCTTTTATTGTTGAAATTATATTTGCATCCCGAAACTGAAATCAATCTGCATTCAACTCGTTTTCCCTACTAGTTGTCGATTTCATTATTGTTAACATTTGTTTCTCTTCATCAAAGATCGATAAGTTTGCTTCATTTCAATTATCACAACTCTTAATTGTCATAGTAAGTAGTGAATGATGTAAATATTTTTTCGATCAAATAATCTATTTCATATTCTTGCCCAAATCTTGAGTAATCTTGTTGATCTTGAAATCCATATTAATTCATGTTTAAACATCATTTGAAGGATCTAACTTCGATACTCTAGATCAGTTTGAAGCATAAGGAACATCGGTCGAGATCCCAGTAAAAAGATGTGTATTCTTTTAGAAACAAGTTAGGGCAAATCGTGCCTCGAAATAGGGCCACACGTATTGCCCACACAGCCATGTCCCCACTAAAACCAAGGATATTTCGATTCTCATACTGTCATGTCTCCCTTGTAGCCCAATTTTGCATGTTCCACACGACCATAGTCTGTCACACGGTCATGTAACCCCTCCACACGGCTTAAGGCATTGTACAAGTCATGTGCCCCTATTTTATACTTTTGCACAAAATATTTCTAAACTATTCAGTTTAGTCCTTATATTATCCTCGATTTGTTTTAGTGATTTATTTCCTTCAATTAAGTCCCCGGTATTATGAATAATGCTAGAATCCACGATTTGATTAACTAAATTGCTATTGTATATGCAAGATATGTTATTAGCACATGCCTGTTTTGTTTGAATTATTAATGAACTGTTACTGTTACTTGCACCACTGTATACTAATTACATGATAAGCATGACTAATGCTACAAATGAATTGGAAATATATTGAACATGTCTATTGTTTCATTTGGTACTGTTTGAAGCATGTTATATTGCATTGCATGGGAGGGGCAATTGTGTAGTGGAAGTTCTGGTAGTTTAATAATCTAGAGACACTTGTTGTTTTTCCACAATTTATACTGACAACTCTAATATGCAAATGAGTTGTGCATTCACAAAAATTGGTAACGTTTTAACCTGCAAACCTCGGTGGTTTATCCATAATTTGTACAAGCACTTTTCATTGCAAACCTGTTGTGTAATCATAACTACTAGCAGTGTATGAACCTGCAATACTGGTGGCTCAGCCACAAACTGGAGTGTTATGATTGGAGGAGTTCTAGGGAACTCTTAATGAGGCGTGTAGCGGAGTATGGGTAGGCTTTTTCTTGTTAAACTAAAATTGCAGTACAATGGCACTCATAAGCATGCTCGAATGAACTATCAATTACTGCCATACTATATTAGTGTTACTGTATTGAATATTGTGATTATATACTTAGTTTGTTAACTTGCATTGATTTTCTTATGATGGAACTCACATTGAGTGTTATAGCTCACCCCTTTAATTTTCATCCTTATAGATAACCTACAAGTTAGTATAGGGACTTGACATCTGAAGGGTCTCGGCTCGATTTTTACTTATAAAATTATTTTAGGCCTATTATTTAATCTATTTTTATTATTCAAAGGCTATATTATTTTATTTTGAACTGTGGCATGATACTTAGGATTTGGGTTTTGTTTTTATATTGCATGATATTTAATTTAAATTTTAGGTTTTCTAAATATGATTATTAAGTAGTTATGAATGAACCCCAGTTTTTAATGAAAAACTTACATAAATATCCTTTCCTATCACTAAACTAAAATTGAGTTTCTGAGTAATAAATAAATAGGTAACTAACTATTTTTTTCTTATAAAATAATGAATTGCTTTAAAATGTCTCTTTTAAAAACTCTAATAGCTTAGTGGACCATTTCAGTGGCTAATGTAATCTTTCGAATTTGGGTCAAACATCTAGATCCAGTTGGGGAGGTTACATTTGGTGGTATCAAATCTAGGTTTCTAAACTCGAACTGTAAAATTTTGAATGAGTTTGCATGCATATATTAAAATGGTATTTTGGGGAAAAACCAAGCCACAAGCTTTTACAAAAAAAAAAAAAAAGATTTTGCTGCAGGAAATTAAGTCTGAGACTCCGATGCCGGTCCTACTATAGTTACTATTCCTTTTGAGAATTTAGATGAACTATAAACTGTAAACATCTAGGAAATAGTTAACACTTAAACTTTTTTTTTTGGAAATTATATATATATATTTTAAATCTTAAAGTTTTGCGAACACAATGAACACTCAAGGTAGACGTGGTAGGGGTAGGCCACTTAGGGCTGCACCTGTAGAGCCACCCACTGTCTAAGGAGAAAACCCAATCCGTGAGGAAGATTATGTTGAGAACTCCACCGCCAATGATTTGGTCATGGCGGAGGCTACTAGAAAAGCGATGACATCGTGACACAGGCAATGTTGAGTGTTTTGCAAAGGGTTACTGGAGTCCAAACTGGATCAAGGAGCCGTGGATCTGTTACGGAAAGGCTCCGATCAAATTGGGTTGAAAAATTTAAGAAATTTTCTGGAACGACTACCACTGTAGCTAAATAATGGATGGAGTCAACAGAAAGGATTTGGTAGGATTTTACACTGTACATTGGAGCAAAAGTTGAAGGGCATTGTGTCTTTCCATAGGGAAGAGTTCTATTGTTGGTGGCAGTCTATTGTAAGGGGTGCGTAAGTTGAAGGAATAACTTGGGAGTACTTTCAAGAGGCCTTCCAAAAGAAATATGTGGGCACTATGTATGTGGAGGACTGTTGGAAACACAAAAATATGTTAACTTTTCCAACACCTTTTAAGCTCTAATTCATGTAGTTTCGTAGTAATTCCGGTCGAAATTCATACTTTAATTATAAAATAATTAATTTTCACTAAAATTTTTAACATATTTAATTTAAATTATTTTTATAATAAATTTAAAAAAAATTGATTTATTTTCAACAGTTTTGCACAAATGGTGAAAATCGACTCGACAGTCACCTCGAGAGGCTTGAACCGTTAGGGCAATTCTTGCATTAAGTGAATCAAGAGCATGGCTAATTAATTTTCCAGCCATGAATGGCCCAAAAAATTTATTGAACAAACTTTATATTTAATTTTTATCCAACATTAATTGGGTTAAAAATTAATTATAAGTTTGAAGAAAAGAAAGTGGCCCAATTGTGCTAAGTGAAGAGGACTAGTCCAACAAGGACTAGGCAGCCGAAAACCGTCCATATAGCTGACCCAATCAGCTTATTTAGCTGATTTTATTAATTGCAAAACAACCCTTCTAGTTTTCTTTAATTTCGTTCAAACCCCTCCTCTTTCCATGCTTTCTATTTTTAGCCCCAAGCTAAAAATAGCAAGTTTTAAACAATCAACCCTTGCTCAAAGCATGGTTAGCCAAGGGAGAAGGAGTGGCTGATATTTATTTGCTATTTTTAGCAGCCATTACCACCTATAAATACCCATCTTCCCTTCCTCATATCACACAGCATTCATTCCCATACATCTCTCTCTTTCACTCACTTTCTCTTTTCTATTCCCTTCTTTGTTTTCCCATTTTTCTTTTTCCATTCCCTTGTTGATTTCCTTCTTGAAAAAGAGTTTTCATCCACCTTGGAGTAGTAGCATTCAAGTGTTTGTGAAGGCCTTGGATCAATAGAACAAGCAAAGAAAGAAAGGAGCGCACTAGTCTGGCTTCAAAGAAATATTAGATTTGCTTCCTAGTTCCCTTCTCTTTAATTTTCTTGTTTATGTTGTGGTCATGAACATGGATATTTGTTGTGTTGCTATTCTTGATTTAATTAAAATGACTTAAAATTAATTCATGTTAGATTGATTGCATTATGTCCACTTAAATTATTATAATCATGTTTGTGTTGTTATTAGGCCTTGATAATTTGTTCAATTAAATAAAATCATGCCTATGTTATACTTGCATTATAATTGTAAGGTAACAAATGAATTAATTATTAATCGTATTGAATTTGTAATTAATTGACATAGTATTTAATTTATGCATGTTTAATCTTCTAAGGTAGCTGAAGGTTAAATTAGTGAGGTATTAAACGGTACACTAGTCTTGCATAACTTGCAATATTATTGTGATTAAATTGTTTCAATATAGGAATATGCTGTTACTTTAATTACATTCTTATACGTACTTATGAAAATTGATTAATTGTTTGAATTAACTTATTAATATGCTTAAGAGATTCATTGGTTTAGTAATTGATTTAAAACCAGCTTTCAGAAATCGAGCATTGGACTATTTTACTTTTTATTTACTTAGTCAAATTAGTTTTAGTTTTTAGATCACTTCTTCAAAATAAAAAATTATTTTGATCACCAAAATGTTTAACTTTACATTTCATAAATATCTTTCTTACACTATAACACCCCTAACCTGTATATGTCGCTGGAACAGGGTTACAGAGCATTATCGAACAAATAGAGCAGTAAACCATTCAATTCATACATCAATGCAACACATATTCTAATTTCATTCAAATATATTCATAACGTCCCTTAATCGAGCCTTAAAAGCCTTAAAAATACAATAGAAATAGTCCAGGACTAAATTAGAAATATTTAGAAAGTTTAGGAAAAAGTTAGAAAAATTTATATTGCATGGGTCACACGGACATGTGACCAGGCTGCGTGGCTCACACGGCTGAGACACACGTCCGTGTCTCAAGCTGTGTAACATTCGAAATAAGGACACACGGATGTGTCCCAGCCCATGTCCGTGCCCTTATAACTCACTAACTTGGGTCACACGGCCAAGCCACACGCCTATGAGCTAGACCGTGTAACTCTCGAAATGGCCTCACACGCCCTTGTGCCAGGCCGTGCAACTTTTGAAAAGCAACCTTTAACAACCTACAGGGGACACATAGCCGTGTAGGCTGACTGTGTGTCACGCACTGCTGAGATACACGCCCATGTGCTAGGCTGTGTGCTAGGCCATGTAACTTTTGAAAAGCAACCATTAACAACTTACAAGGGACACACTGCCGTGTAGCCTGATTGTATGTCACACACGGCTGAGACACACGCTCGTGTCCTAGGCCGTGTGGACAAGAAATTGGCCAAAATCAAGCCATTTCCTTCACCCACCTCAAACATGCACGTAAATATCATTTGCACATATGACCAAAACATCAAAACATGTTCAACCATGCATAAAATGACCAATTTCAAATGACCAAATTCCATTCAACGAATATGCCATATAGGCACCCCAAATGCAAACATACAATTTACCTAAACATATATAAGTACTTAACATATTTCAGTCATCAACACCTAATTCATTTACCATCTCAAAACCCATTATAAATTGACCTATATTACTTTAACATAGACTCACCATATTTGACCACATTTATACCATTTCAAATAGCTCATATCTACCTCAAAGCATAACTCAACGTGGCTTCATTATAAACATTCCAAATATGGTCATTCCAAACATGCATCAATTTTACCATATTAACATCAACCAACAAGGCATCAATATACCATAAGAACATCAACCATAAGAACAGTTATACATATCACAACAATTAGGTCATTCAACACAAATCCATTTGTACATGCCATTATAAGCTTTACTAAACATCAAAATCTACTGATATTATCACTAAATAGTGTGATAGATCTCCGATGAGCTTCCAAGCCAATCAAGCTTCCGATAATCTGTAAGTAAGGGAAAAACAACCACGTAAGCAATGAATGCTTAGTAAGCTCTTATAGACTTTAAACATAACATTCCATTTCAACAATGAACTTTATAGATTAAATATAAACCTATACCAATGCCTCAAGATTTATCAATTACATAACCATCAACTCATAAATGAGTAAGTTTATCAACATCATATATATTTTTCATTCCTAACATAATAGGATTTTATAAAATAGTATACACCATCCTTAACATTTTCATAAAACAATGAATTACTTCCTTTACTTACTTTTCATTCCATTTACTAAGCATAATTTTAAATAATAACATCAATTCACTAATTAGTATATTTATTCACATACCAGGTAAGTTCGTCCATAACATACATAATTTGTAACACCCCTAACTTGTATTCGTCGCTAGAATAGGGTTACGGAGTAATACCGGACCAGTAGAATAGTAAACCATTCAAATCATACATAAATACAAACATAATTAAATTTCATTCAAATGCATTCGTAATGTCCCTTAATCGAGCCCTAGAGGCTCTAAAAATACTATAGAAACAATCTGGGACTAAATCGAAACCATTTGGAAATTTTAGGAAACAGTTGAAAATTTTAGACTGTAGGGGTCACACGGCCGTGTGGCCAGGCTGTGTGACTCACATGGCTGAGACACACGCCCGTGTCTCAGTTCGAAATAGGGACACATGGCCATGTCCCGGCCCATGTAACTCACTGAGTTGGGTTATAAGGCCAAGCTCCACACCCGTGTGCCAGGCCTTGTACCCCTCGAAATGACCTTACATGCCCGTGTGCCAGGCCGTATAACTGCCTGACTTGCATGCCTTGAACCTATAGGGGACACACGGCCGTGTCGTATTGCTGAGTGTGACAGTGTGGCCTCCAAATGAACCTTAAAATACAAGTTTACCATTTTAAGTTTGCTTAGACCTTAAGAAACTCAACTACCATCCAAAATACCAATATGTGCCTAACCAATATATCCTCATTGGTACCACAAGTATATAAAATTTTACAACAAAATAAACATTGATTCAATTCATCAATTCACTCAAGCAATACCTAATCAAAACACCTATCAAAGGTACCACAATCACAACAATTTAATTATATATATACCATACAAACTAGCATATCAATTATACCTCATTCTCATATAATATGTAGGTTGATTATTTGCACAAAATATCATTCATAACATTTACATAAGCCAAACATTAACCAAAATTGCACAAAAGCCTATACATGCCATATAATCAGAATTAAAATGTTTCAAAAACTATCAAGATAAGCTGAATCGTGTGACTTGAGTGTCGATCCAATCATCCAACCCTCCAAGAATCTACAATGACATTAAACAACACAAGTAAACTTAATGAAGTTTAGTAAGTTTGGCGAGTTAAACGATAAATCTTATCGAACAATAATAAACTTAATGAAGTCAATTGATAAATTCATCCTTGTTCAGATTAATATAAAATAAATAACATATATTTAAAATTCATTAACAGATTACCTTACTGAAATTTTTCATTCGAAGAATGACTTATGGGTAAGAGTACATCGTCAATAGAAGCTCATAAGAGCTAAAAAGAAGCTCGTGAAAGCTGAACAGAAGCTCAAAAGAGCTAAACAAAAGCTTATGAGAGCTGAACAGAAGCTTGTGAGAGCTGAACAGAAGCTCGTAAGACATGAACAGAAGATTGTAAGAGCTGATACACCCAAATCAAACCAAACAATAAGTAAAACGTGAAAGTTTGCAACAAATGCTGAACCCCAGTTTACTTGGGTAATATGCTAATAACTCCTTCCAATACCATCTCCACTCCAAACCCCCGTCATACACCAAACACAAATGTACTCAAATCCCGCGTTAAATCCAAACCGAGTATTAAAATCAAGAATATAATTCCAACAGTAATTCATTTCCAACATTAGAACATATATAATATCAATAAACAATTTATAAAAATGTTAAATTTTAACCGTACGAACTTACCTGAACTGAAATGTAGTATTTGCAGAGGTTCATGAATTATTCTGCTATTTTTCCTTTTTCACAAGTATCTACGAGATTTTGATCTAAAATGTAAAATTCTTCATTTATTAGCACATATTTCATCTCCAAACCATTTTAGAATTAATAACCTTTTACTTTTCAAAATTTACACAATTACCCCAAACTTTTACCATTTCCCTAATTTAGTCCTTTAACTCGAATTTCATCAAACTAACCAATTTTCTCAAGTCAATATCTTATCCACATATACTGGGCCTTCCAACAGCCTCTAATAAACATCAAACTCACTATCCAACCCTAATATTTTGATATTTTCACAATTTAATCCTAAAAATCAAAATCTAACAAAAATCTCTTTACAAATTCATCAAATAACATAATCAAAGTTCCAAATACATGGTATTCATCAAAATTATTCAATATTCACCAACGGAAACTTCCAAATTTTTAATAGAATCAAAAACGAAAATACAAGCTACCTGGACTTAGTTGCAATGATCTCAAAAACATAAAAATTACAAGAATCGAGATTAAAATGGACTTACATGCAAGCTTTTTAATGCTAGCTAAAGCTTCTCCTCACCCTACCTATGGCTTTCTGCCATTGAAGAAGAAAATGAAAGTGACTTGTTTCTTTCATTAATTAAAATTTTTAACTTAGTTTAATTTACAAATTTGCCATTATAATTACTTTATATTATCATTTTCCTTTATTTAACCGTCCAACTAAATTCATTTGGGACTAATTGTTATATTGGTCCCTCCTCATATAGTTTATAAACTATTTAATCATTTAATAAAATTAATCACTAACTTTTTTACCTTTTTCAATTTAATCCTTTTTCTTTAATTAACTATCTAAATGTTAATATTTCTAAACTAAATTTTAATACAAATCTAATGAGTCTATAAATATTTTAAAAATAATATTTATGAGTCAATACGACAGAAATTTATGGTCCCAAAACCATTGTTCTGTCACCACTGAAAATCGGGTTGTTACAACTCTCCCCCTAGAAAATTTCATCCTCGAAATTGTTACCTAAAAATAGATTCGGATACTATAATTTCATTGATCCCTTAGTTTCCCATGTAGCTTCTTCTGAACCATGACAATGCCATAAGACTTTTGCTAACGAGACTCGTTTATTTTGCAATTATTTGACTTCTCGAGCTAAAATTCTCATTAGTTCTTCCGAATACGTCAAATTTGGTTGTAGCTCAATCTCACTATGAGGAATCACATGTGAAGGATCAGATCTATACCGTCTCAACATCGATACATGGAACAGATTATGAATTTTCTCGAGTTCAGAGGGTAAAGCTAATCTATAAGCTACAGGGCCGATTCTTTCAACAATCTTGTATAGTCCTATAAATCTCAGACTCAACTTTCCCTTCCTGCCGAAAAGCAGTGCTTTCTTCCACGGAGAAACTTTCAAGAATACTTGATCGACAACTGCAAATTCTATATCTTTTCTTTTTAGATCCGCATAATATTTCTGATGATCAGATGCAACTTTCAAACTATCTTGAATAATTCGAACTTTGCCTTCTATTTCTCAAATCAAATCAACTCCCACCATTTTGGATTCACTCAACTCAGACCAATGTAATGGTGTTTTACATTTTCTCCCGTAAAGAGCTTTGAGCGGTGCCATTTTATACTGAATTGATAATTGTTATTATAAGCAAATTTGAGTAAACAACATCTCAACATGTCTTCCAGAATCTAAATCACTTGTTCTGATTGCCCGTCAGTCTGAGGATGAAATGTCATGCTGAAATTAATCTTAGGGCCTAGAGCCTTGTGAAGTTTTCTCTAAAATTTCGATGTAAATCTCAGATCTCAATCTGAATAATAGATGTTGGAACTCCGTACAATCTCACAATCTCAAATATATATATCTCCACTAATCTCTCAAGTGAAAAATCTGTTCTGACTGGAATAAAATGTGTCGATTTAGTCTCAACAATCGCCCATATCGAATCTTTCTTTCTCAGAGTTACAGGTAAACCAAATATGAAATCCATCGTGACTCGCTCCCACATCTATTCAGGAATCATAATAGGTTGTAGTAGACCCGACGATACTTGATTTTCTGCTTTCACCTGCTGCAAATCAAACATTTAGCTACAAATTCACAAATTTCTCGTTTCATACCTGACCACCAGTACATCTGTTTCAAGTCACAATACATCTTCGTGACTTGGATGAATAGAGTACTTACTACTATGAGCTTCAGAAAGAATATCATGTTTCAAATCAAAATTATTCAGAACACAAATTCTATTGCGATAATGCAATGTACCATTATCATCAACGCTATACTCTAAACTCAAATTATTCTAAACCATCTGCCATTTCAACATCAACTTCGAATCTTCGTCTTGCAATTCTCGAATTTGTTGTAGAAACAAAGGTTTCATTCCCAACTCTACTAATACAGAACCATCTTCATTCAGAACTAAATGACCGTTCATCACTTATAGTGCAAACAAAGACAACTTTCGACTGAGTGCATCCGCAACCACATTAGCCTTTCCCGGGTGATAATCAATAACCAGATCGTAATCTTTCAATAGCTTTAACCACCATCTCTATCTCAAATTCAGTTCTTTTTGAGTCATCAAATACTTTAAACTTTTGTGATCTGTGAACACGTGACATTTCTCGTTGTATAAATAATGTCTCCAAATCTTCAAAGCAAATACAATCATGGACAACTTAAGATCATGAGTAGGATACTTCTTTCAATGTGACTTTAACTGTCGAGAAACATAGGCTACTACTTTTCCTAACTGCATCAACACACAACCCAAACCGTTGAGAGAGGCATCACTATAAACAACATATGCTACTCTAGATTCAGGCTAAGTCAACATTGGAGCTTCTGTCAACATGTTCTTCAGCTGATCGAAACTTTGTTGACACTTATCAGACCAAACAAACTCAACATTTTTTTATAATAATCTGGTCATTGATGAAGCAATCATCGAAGTTTTTTTAACAAAACATCGATAGTAACCTTCTAAACCCAGAAAACTTCGCACTTCTGAAACATTTTTTAGAGTTTTCCAATTCATCGCAGCAGAAACTTTACTTGGATCAACTCGGATTCTGTTGGATGATATTATGTGACCCAAAAATCCAACCTCTCGAAGCCAGAACTCACATTTACTAAATTTTACATACAACTATTTTTCTCTCAAAGTTTGTAATGCGATTCTCAAATGTTTAGCATGCTCAGATACTGTCTTGGAATAGATCAATATATCATCAATAAACATAACAACAAATCTATCCAAATGAGGTTGAAAAACATGATTCATTAAATCCATAAAAGCAGTAAGGGCATTAGTCAAACCAAATGGCATTACTAGAAACTCATAATGACCGTAACGAGTTTTGAAAGCAATCTTTGACACATCACAGTCTTTAACCTTCAATTGATAATACCTGAATCTGAGATCTATCTCTGAGAACACTGTGACACCTTTCAATTGATCAAATAAATTGTCACTACATGGTAAAGGATACTTATTTTTTATCGTGACTTTGTTCAACTGTTTGTAATCTATACACAATCTCAAAGTGCCATCTTTCTTTTTCACTAACAATACAGGTGTAACCCAGGGAGACACACTTGGTCGAATAAACCCTCGGTCTAATAACTCTTGCAACTATGCTTTCAATTCATTTAGTTCAGCTGGTGCCATATGGTATAGAGATTTCATATCGGTGCAGTTCCAGGAACCAAATCAATCACAAACTGAACTTTACGATTAGTAGGTAAACCTGACAACTCTTTAGGAAACACATCAGCGAACTCACTAACAACTAGTAACTGATATAGCTTTAATTTTGAATCTCTAATATCAAGAATATATGCTAGAAATGCTTTGCTACCATTTTGTATCAATCTCTGAGCAGTAAAAGCTAAAATAATTCTAACAAAATTTTTTGGACTCTCGGACTCAACTGAAATCATCTCTCTTGTCTGGAATTTCAAATCAATCCATTTCTGTCTACAATTTACTACAGCATCATACAACGATAACCAATCTATACCCAGAATAGCATCAAATTCCTAAAAGGGTAACAACATCAAATTAGCCAGGAATTCACAGCCCCTAACTTTCAGTGGACAATTATGACAAACTAAGTTAACTATCGAACTCTGACCTAGTGGATTAGTAACTTGAATATCATAATTAGTAGATTCAATAGGTAGTTTCTTTTCTATTACTAATGTAGTGCAAATATAAGAATGAGTTGACCCAGGGTCAATCAATGCATACACAGTAACATCAAAGAGATAGAATATACTGGCAATCACATCTAGAACAGTAGCTTTATCTCTAGCTTAAATAGCATAAGTGGGAGCAGGTGTTCTAGCCTCTGGCCTGATGACAGTGTCTTTCATTCCCGTACGAGTAATCCCAATAGCACTATTCTGACCCTTACGTCTACTTTTCTAAGAGGTAGACATTTGTTTTTCTTTTTGATCTTTATCCTTTTTTGACGATTTAGGACAATTCCAAATAAAATGATCAGTCGATCCACATCTATAACAGGCTCCCAATTTACCTCTACACTTGCCAAGATGATATTTCCCACAATATCTACAATTAGGCTTCGGAGCATTTCGTACACTTCCCACACTATTAGTTGGTTTAGTAGGTACTCTGAAATCCTACTGAATCGTCTTATTTTTGTTCGAATGCTCAAAAACTGAAGTAGCTCGGCTAAAATCATCTTTAGTCTTCTTCGTCGGTGATGCAAAATACGACTTGGAAGAACCTCTGTTATGGAACTCTCGAATCCGTCTATCCCGTTGTATCTTGCGGTTGTACACTTCTTCCATTTTCTGTGAACGATCAGATAAAACAACAAGCTCTCGAATTTCATCACCTCCGATCATCATTCGAATTTCATCATTCAAACCATCTTCAAACTAGATACACATCTTCTTCAATAGGCACAATTTATCGGCTATATTTACTGAGATATACAAATTCTCTCTAGTATTTAGCTACTGACCTATTTTCCTAACGTAACTCAAGAAATTCTCTCTTTTTCTTGTCTAAATACATTTTTCCGACATATTTTGTTTTAAACTCGGTCTAAAAGAATTCCTAGGAAATTTTCTCCTTCGATACCACAGCTACTATTGTAGACCACCAACTATAAACTTCCTCTTTCAATAATGAAACAGCACATCTAAGAAAATCATCAGGAATGCAATCCATTTCTTCGAAAACCCGTAAGAAATTTTGAAGGCAATACTCGGCTTTAACCGAATTATCCTCTAATTTGCCCCGAATTTCCAGGAAATTCTCTCTTTTTCTTGTCCAAATACATTTTCCTAACATATTTCTTTTTAAACTCGGTCTAAAAGAATTCCCAGGAAATTCTCTCTTTTTCTTGTCCAAATACATTTTCCTAACATATTTCTTTTTAAACTCGGTCTGAAAGAATTCCTAGGAAATTTTCTCCCTTGGTACCACAGCTACTATCATAGATCACAACCTATACACTTCCTCTTTCAATAACGAAACAACACATCTAAGAAAATCATTAGGAGAGCAATCCATTTTTTCGAAAACTCGTAATATATTTTGAAGCCAGTGCTCGACATTGACAAAATCATCCTCTTATCTGCCCCGAATTTCTTCAGCACCACACTTTCTAAGTTTCCCAATCGGAATACGTCTATTTGGCTCATTCACAAAGGAATGTGGAGGTGCAATCGGAGGTACAACATGTGGTATAACAGGGGGTACAATCGGGGGTGGAGGTCGTTGAGCCAAAATTTTCATTTGCATAAACTCATTGAACCATTGGTTCATATACCCACAGAACATATTTTTAAGCTCATGTTTTTGAGTCAGAGGAATTGGAACATTACTACTCGTCCCATGATCAAAAGTCGGTAAATTACTATTAACCTCATCATTGTCAGCACAATCAAATCCATCTGACATCATTACAATCTATAAGAAAAAAAAGGTTAGATCGGATCAAACACATCACACTATCACAGATTTATATGGCATGTAATTGCAAACATTTCACACGTTACACTCAGTCTGAGAATTGACTAAACCGTAGCTTTGATACCACTAAATGTAACACCCCTAACCCGTATTCATCTCCAACACAGGGTTATAGAGCATTACCAGACCAACAGAATAGTAAACCATTCAAATCATACATAAATACAAACATAATTAAATTCCATTCAAATAAATTAATAATGTCCCTCAATCGATCCCTCGAGGCCCTAAAAATACTATAGAAACAATCTGGGACTAAATCAAAAACATTTGGAAATTTTAGGAAAAAGTTGAAACTTTTGGACTACAGGGATCGTATGGGCATGTGACTCACACGGCTGAGACACACGCCCATGTCTCAAGCCATGTGCACATTTGAAATAGAGAGAAACGGTCGTGTCCTAACTCGTGTCCATGCTCGTGTAACTCACTAATTTGGGTCACAAGACCAAGCCACACACCCGTGTACCAGGTCGTGTGCTAGGCCGTATAACTGCCTGACTTACAGGCCATGAACCTACAGGGGACACACAGTCATGTGTCACACACGGCTGAGACAAATGCGGTTGAGACACATGCCCATGTCTCAGGCCGTGTGGCCTCAAAATGAACCTTAAAACACAAGTTTACCATTTCAAGTTTGCTTAGACCTTAAGAAACTCAAATACCAACCAAAATACCAATTCAAGATGACATTAATCGAGCAAAAAACACATCAAAATCAACCTAATATGTGCCTAACCAATGTACCCTCATTGGTACCACAAGTATATAAATTTTACAACAAAATAAACCTTGATTCAATTCATCAATTCACTCAAGCAATACCTAATCAACATATCAAATGTACCACAATCACAACAATTAAATTATATTTATACCATCCAAACTAGCATATCAATTATACGTCATTCTCATATAACATGTAAGTTGATTATTTGCCCAAAATATCATTCATAACATTTACATAAGCCAAACATTAACCAAAATCGTACAAAAGCCTATACATTCATATAATCCAAATTAAAACGTTTCAAAACCTACCGAGATAAGCTGGATAGTGTGACCTGAGTGCCGATTTGATTGTCCAACCTTTTGAGAATCTACAATGACATTAAACAACACAAGTAAGCTTAATGAAGCTTAGTAAGCTCGATGAGTTAAACGATAAATCTTATCGAACTAACTATAATAATTCAAACAATAAGAATAATCCAAGAGAACTCCCTATCATTCACAACTTCAATCGATAAATTCATCCATGTTCAAATTAATATGAAATAAATAACATATCGTTAAAATTCATTAACAAATTACCTTACCAAAATTTTCCATTTGAAGAATGACTAACGGGTAAGAGTACATTGTAAACAAAAGCTCATAAAGCTAGCCCACCTGAACATGCCATCAGAAGCATCTGTTCAACTCTTTCAAGCTTTTGTTCAGCTCATGAGAGTTCAACAGAAGCTCGTGAGAGCTGAAAAGAACCTCGAAAGAGTTGAACAAAAGCTCGTACAAGCTGATCCACCCAAATCACGCCAAATAAAAAGTAAAACGTGAGAGTTCGCAACAAATGTTGAACCCCAATTTACTTCGGTAATATTTCGATATCTCCCTCCAATACCATATTCACTCCAAACCCTCGTCATACACCAAACACGAATGTACTCAAATCTCGCGTTCAATCCAAACCTAGTATTAAAATCAATAATATAATTCCAACAATAATTCATTTCTAGCATTAAAACATATATAATATCAATCATCAATTTACACAAATGTTAAATTTTAGCCGTACGAACTTACCTGGACTGAATTGTAGTCGTTTAGAGATTTAGGGACTATTCCGCTATTTTTCCTTTTCCATGAGTATCTACAGAATTTTGATCTAAAATGTAAAATTCTTCATTTATTAACACATATTTCATTTCTAAACCATTTAAAATTAATACCCTTTTACTTTTCAAATTTTACACAATTGCCCCAAACTTTTACCATTTTTGCAATTTAGTCCTTTAACTCGAATTTCATCAAATTAACCAATTTTCTCAAGTCAATATTTTATCCACATAGGCTAGGCCCTCCAAAAGCCCCTAATAAACATCAAATTCACTATTCAACCCTAATATTTTGACATTTTCACAATTTAATCCTAAAAATCAAAATCTAACAAAAATCTCTTTACAAATTCATCAAATAACATAATCAAAGTTCCAAATACATGGTATTCATAAAAAATATTCAATATTCATAAATGGAAAATTCCAAAATTTTAAACAGAATCAAAAACAGAAATACGGGCTAGTTGGACCTAGTTGCAACGGTCTCAAAAACATAAAAATTGCAAGAATCGAGATTAAAATGGACTTACATGCAAGTTTTTTAATGCTAGCCGAAGCTTCTCCTCACCCTAGCTATGGCTTTTGACCATTGAAGAAGAAAATGAAAGTGACTTTTGTTTCTTTCATTAATTAAATTTGTTTTAAGTTAGTTTAATTTACAAATTTGCCATTATAATTACTTTATATTGTCATATTTAGTTTAATTTACAAATTTGCCATTATAATTACTTTATATTGTCATTTTCCTTTATTTAACCGTCCAACTAAATTCATTTGGGACTAATTGTTATACTGGTCCCTCCTCATATAGTTTATAAACTATTTAATCATTCAATAAAATTAATCTCTAACTTTTGCACCTTTTTCAATTTTGTCATTTTTCTTTAATTAACAATCTAAATGTTAATATTTCTAAACCAAATTTTAATACAAATCTAATGACTCTATAAATATTCTAAAAATAATATTTACGAGTCAATACGACAGAAATTTGTGGTCCCAAAACCACTGTTTCGTCATTATTGAAAATTGGGTTGTTACATAATTTCTCATATATAAGTGCATCATTCAATTCATCAATCCCTTTTTCATCATATCACATTTCAATAATGAACTTACTATTTCATTACCTTTTCTTACTCGTTTCCTTTGTATAATACCAAATATAAGCATAAATATCAATCATAATCTCAAGCTTGACATAAGCCTAATCACCATTATAAATACACAAGTTGGTGCTTTTATGTATACAACTCATTTGGGATCAATTACATGATAAACCATTTTGTATGAAAATACACCTTTCGGATCATACCACCCTTTCATGAACATAAGCATATTCCTATTTTTTTCATTTACCATTTCAATGTATATCATTAATATTAAACATGATATAATGTATCTATAAGCTTAGCAAAAACCTAAGCATCATCCACAATCTCAACTGTTGAATTCATTTATGTTCAGCTCAATATTTAATAAATAAAAAATCTTTCAAATTCATTAAACAGATTAGCTTACTGAGATTTTTCATTCAAAGAATGACTTATGGATAAAAATACATCATTAGATAGATTAAACACACCAGATAGAAGTTCATAAGAGCTGGTCCAACCGAAATACACCAAACAGAAGCTCATAAGAGTTCGTCCACTCGAAGCATGCCAACATAAGCTCATAAGAGCTGAATCAAAGCTCATAAGAGCTGATCCACCCGAAGCACACCAACAAAAGCTCATAAGAGTTGATCTACCCGAATCACACCAAACAGAAAGTATAACGCGAGAGTTCGCAACAAATGCTGAACCTTGGTTTACTTGGGGTAATATACAAATGTCTTCATCCAATACCATCTCCACTCTAAACTCCCGTAATACACCAAGCCACAAATGTACTCTAACTCTCGTTCAATTCAAACCGACCATCAATTTCAATATTATAACTCTGATAATGATTCCTTTCCAACAATGGAACATATATATTATATCATGTAATACCAATCACCTATGTATAAAAATAATAAATTTTAACTGTACGAACTTACCTCGCCAAATCATAGAAATGTCAAAGTATAGTGGTAATTTGGTAATTTTCCATTCTCCTCAATTTTCCACTCGATATTGATATGCATAACTTTAACCATGGCCGAACCTAGCTTCATTTCCATGGACATTCAGTGATGAAGAAAACCCCCTTAAAGAAGAAAACCATTATGTTTTCTTATATTTTAAAACCATTATGTTTTCTTATATTTTAACCTTTAATTCTTGTAGATGATCAGTGTATATTTCAGACTTTTATGATCAGTGTATATGACATTTTTCACCAAACAAGTAATGCTGCTAGATTTTCAATACAAACATTATGGCTTCCAATTCAAGATCATGTGTCGGGTAATTCGTTTCGGGTGGCTTTCGCTGTCGTGAAACATAGGCTAGTACCTTACCATCTTGCATCAAAATACAGCCTAAACCATTTAATGACATATTAATGTAAATTGTAAATTCCTTACCTGATTCAGGCTGGACTAACATAGGTACTTCTGTCAATAAAGCCTTTAATCAGTCAAAGCTTTGCTGATATTTATTAGTTTACTCAAAATTTACATCTTTTTTGTGGCAAACGAGTCATCAGAGAAGCTATCATTGAAAAACTTTTTACAAATCTCCGATAATAATCGACTAGTCCTAGAAAACTTCAGACTTCAAAGACATTCTTCGATGGTTTCCAATTTACAATGGCTAAAATTTTATTCGGGTCTACTCAAACACTTTCAGCAGGTACTACATGCCCAAGGAAACTAACTTCCCGTAGCCAAAATTCACATTTACTGAATTTGGTGTACAATTGTTTCTCTCACAGGGTTTGCAACACTATTCTCAAATGTTTAGCATGTTCACTTTCATCTCGAGAGTAAACCAAAATATCATCTATAAATTCCACCACAAATCTGTCCAAATACGGGCTAAAAATTCTGTTCATTAAATCCATAAACACTGCAGGTGCATTTGTCAAGCCAAATGGCATCACAAGAAACTCATAGTGTCCATATCTGGTTCTAAAAGTTGTCTTTGGCACACTCGGTTCCTTTACCCGTAGTTGATAATAACCAGAACGGAGATCAATCTTCAAAAATACAGTAGCACACTTTAACTGGTCAAACAAGTCATCGATCTGAGGCAATGGATACTTGTTCTTTATTGTAACTTTATTGAGCTGTCTGTAATCAATACACAGCCTCAATGATCCATCCTTCTTCTTTACAAATAAAAGCGGCGTACCCCAAGGTGAGTAACTAGGTCAATTAAAACCTCTATCTATCAATTCTTGCAACTGTACTTTCAGCTCTTTCAACTCAATAAGAGCCATTCTATAAGGTTCTATGGATATCGGTGTCGTTCCCAGAACAATTTTTATAGAGAATTCTACATCTCTATCCGATGGTAAACTAGGCAATTCTTCTAGGAATACATCAGGGAATTCACATACTACCAACACTGACTGAATCTTTGACCCAAATACTTTAGTATCCATCACATGTGCAAGATAAGCATCATACCCCTTTCTGACATATATCTGTGCTAATATTGTTGAAATCACATTAGGTAATCAATCCAGTTTATCATATTCAACACGAAGCAATTCACCATTCTGACTTTTCAATACAATATATTTATGCTTACAGTTTACCACTGCACCATATCGGGTTAACCAATCCATTCCCAATATCACATCAAATTTATCAAATGGCAATAACATCAAGTCAGCTGAAAAACAATAACCTTTTACCACCAATGGACAGTTCTTACAAACTTTGTCCACCATAACACACTAGCCCAGGGGTTTTGAAACTTTAACCACAAATTTAGTGAATTCAACAGATAAATTTTTAGCAGACACTAGGTTCGTGCATATATATGAATGTGTGAAACCAGGGTCAATCAATGCAATAATATCAGTATCAAGTAGAGAAAATGTACCAGTAATGACGTCTGGCGCAGAGGCATTTTCTCTAGCACGAATAGTATATGTCCTCTCAAGTGCTCGTGCCTCAGATCTAACTTTCGTATCCTTGGTAATACCTCGACTACCACTAGTATTATCGTGATAACGGGGTGGTCTGCCTCTCGCAACAGGATTGCTCGACTTTGGAGCTGGTTCTATCTCCTTTTCAACTCTTTCGGGACAATCCCTAAGAAAATGGTCGAGTAAACCGCATCTGAAACAAGCTCCACTTCTAGACCAACATTTCCCATGATGAAACTTTTTGCAATATTTACATTTCGGTTTGGGATTACTGACACTACCCACACTGGTCACAGATGGAGTTAAAGACCTTAGGTTAGATCGTTGAGAGCGCCGCTCTCTTCTAGAGTATCCCATAAAAGAGGTCACACGATCATAATACTTCTTTAATTTCTTAGAACCAAATGATTGTGACTTACTCAGCTCTTTTTCCAAAAACTTGAGCCTCTCTTTCAGCTTGTTTCTTTTCTTTATTCAGTTCCTCAGCTTTGTGTGCTCAGTCAGCTAATGCCACAAATTCCCTTATCACGTGAATCCCAATCAACAACTTGATATCTTCATTCAGGCCTTCTTTAAAACATTTACACATTTCAGCCTCGGTTAAAACCCATTTTCTGGCATACTTACTCAGTCGAAAAAATTCCCGTTCATATTCAAATGCAGTCACATTTCCCTACTTGAGTTCCAGAAATTCTTTCCTTTTCTGATCCATGAACCTCTGATTAACATATTTCTTTTTGAATTCAGTCTGGAAGAATTCCCATGTAGTATTCTCTCTCAGTACAACTGAAGTTATGGTATTCCACCAATGGTAAGTCGTATCTTTGAGTAAGGACATTGCATATTTCAGGCACTCGGCAAGTGTGCAGGACAGTTCATCAAAAACCCAGATAGTGTTTTCAAGCTAGAACTCAGCCCTTTTCGAATCATCATCTGTAGTAGCCCTAAGTTCTTCCGCCCCATGTTTGTGTATTTTATCTATCGGAGGCTTACCAATTCTAACAGGTTTAGCACCCTGTGGTACCTCAGGATGCGGTTGAGGAGCAAGTGGGTGAGGTCGTTGTACAATAGGGTTTGTTCTCAAGTATTGTGTAAACCATTCATTTATCATTTGAAAAAAGGCTTTTTTGCCTCCTGACTTTGGCACATTCAAAATAGTTTTCAATTAATTCATGCAAGTCACTATTTATTAACCGAGATTATTCATAACGTCCCTTAATTGGACCCTCGAGGTCTAATACGAGCATTAGAATTGAATCGGGACTTAATCGAGATCTCTAAGAATTTTTTTCGCAAAATTACAAAATTTTTCTAGGGTGCAGGGTCACACGCCCATGCGGTCCAAGGGACACACCCGTGTGACCCTAAGGCATGCCCGTGTTAGAGGCCATGTTCGACCCCGTGTAACTCTCTGACTTGCACACACGGCCATGCCACACGCCCTTGTGCAAGGCTATGTGGTTAATTAATTTAATTCGAATTAGGTGTAGGTTTCACGTGGCCAAGACACACGCCCGTGTTCTAGGCCATGTGGCACACACGGCTAAGACACACGCCCATGTCTCTACCCGTGTGCTCAATTCTAAGCATTCTGTTTCTCAAAATTAGGGTGAAAGGGACACACGGCCTAACCACATGCCCGTGTTAACAAGTCGTGTGTCACACACGGTCTAGACACACGCCCGTGTGGACAAAATGAAGTCATTTTCTAGCTTCATTTCTCACCCAAAAATCACCCAAAAACCACCCAAAAACCTACACTTGAAATTCACAACCAATACCAACCAATTCAAGCATTCTAATTGAACAAATCCATCATTCATCAAGGCATGCCATTTCGTGCATACATGGTTTCAAACTCACCTTAACTTAACTTAGGCATTCACAACATTGGGTCACATGAACTTAGCATAACACATGTGGATATATATACCATAATAGTTACTAAATCATATGCAAAATGAATCACTAGCCATTCCAATGGCTAAGTTACAAAATGACATTTCAAGCCACTATTGGCCAAGTTTCCCTATACATGTCATTAGACCAAAATGATTTCACAAAATATACCCAAAATGCTAGTTGATAATGTGACGATGCTCCATGATCTTCCAACCTTCACGAGCTTCCGAGCACTATAAAACAGGGAAAAATAAAAGGAGTAAGCATTACATGCTTAGTAAGTTCGTATAACAAAAACTAAACTTACCAATCTTGTTTATTAAAATCCAGGCATACAATGTTATGTTTCCATCCATTTGGCTAAATGGCCTAATCACATACATTTCATCAAACATGTTAGTCACCAACTATTCATATAAATCAAGTAATATAGATGAGCTTACCAAGCAATGTTCTTTCAAGTCATTATCATTTTATCTCAAGATTTTCATGCCAAGTCAAGAGTTATATGTCCATTGAATTATTGAAATTCTGAAGAAGGCTCAAGTAGTACACTCGAGGTGTACGATTCACTAATCTATTAATTCTTATTGAGGGTACACTTTAGGTACTTAACCAAGGAACACACTCATGAGCCACATGTCTTTTAACAGGATTACTAGTCTAGGCTAAATCCTTTATATAGCGTATGCTCACAAGAGCTTAATTAGGGTTACTAGTCCAGGCTAAACCCTAATCATAACGTGTGCTCGAGA
Source organism: Gossypium longicalyx (assembly GCA_025698465.1). Lineage (NCBI taxonomy): Eukaryota > Viridiplantae > Streptophyta > Magnoliopsida > Malvales > Malvaceae > Gossypium > Gossypium longicalyx. The sequence continues at coordinate 55,593,085 of CM046995.1, forward strand.
GGTACTATATCAAGATTACCTGTCCGGGCTAAATCCTTTTTATAACAAGGTCATTGGGATTACTTGTTTGAGCTAAATCTCATCCGCAACAAGTGGAAGACCTTATTAGTTTTGGGAAAGCATATACATTCACCAGAATTTAATATTCAATCAGGACTTAACCCTTTTTTCATCATTTCAAGCATGTATCAATTTTTCATCATAGCATACAAATAAGCACATCAACATAAATCACATTACATCCAAACACAACATTCAATTAACATAATTACATATACCCGATTAAGTCACACAAACTTAACTCGACACTTGTTTGCGTAATAATCTACTAATCTGAAATCTTTTCCTTTCCTCAATCTAACCTTGAGTTTGTGTTTTCTGGATCTATATAAATGAATTCAATCATCAATTTCGTACATTTTATAATTAAATGGACTTAACTTACGTCCTAGGCAAAATGACCATTTTGCCCCTAACTTTTCCAAAAATTCTATTTTCGTCCCTAGGCCCGGAAAATGAAACTTGTACAAATTACTCCCTATTCCAAGCCTAACCAAAACCCACTACAAATTTTTCAGCACATGTTTGTATAAAATTTTAGAATTTTTTCTTCAATTTCACAAGTTTACATTTTAGTCCCTAAATCAAGTTTTCATCAAAAATCACCTTGCAAAAGTTGTTCATCTATCAATAATCTTTCATTTGCTACCATAAATTTGTAATTTCCAACATAATACATCCATGACCCATTTTCATACAGTAACACCCCTTACTCGTATCCGATGCCGGGACAGGGTTCGAGGTGTTACCGAACTTAAACATAGACATTCATGCAAAATCGGGCTACAAAATTTCGTTCATATCAAAATCATTCAAACACAAGCATAATGTCCCTTACAAGGGCCTTCGAGGCCCAAAACATGCATTAAAACGGTTTGGGACTAAAACGAGAACTTTGGAAAGTTTTAGGAAACCTTAGAAAATTTTTCCATGAAATAGGGTCACACGCCCGTGTCTTCAAGCCATGTAACTCTCTGACTATGACGTCAGCAAAATAATTGAACCACACGGCCAAGCCACACGCCAGTGTGTTAGGCCATGTGATGAATTAAATACTCGCGAATTTAGTGCAAATTTCACACGCCCTAGACACATGCCCATGTCTCTAGGCCCTGTCCTCCACATAGCTGAGACACACGACCGTGTCTCTGCCCGTGTGGCCAGTACTTAGGATATTTTCCAAGCCTTTTGTTACTCTTAAACTCTCACATACTTAAACATATCATAGGTTCATATTATAACATCAATTTAGTGGTTAATCAACCTTTAGTAAAACACAATTAAAGCATTTACATGTTGTTGTACATGTGATTCTCACATACTCATGTTTCGCAAAGTTAGACATACCAATTCACATTCAATAGCCTTGTCATATTAATGACCACTTTTATTAAGTAACCATAACATATTACCTAACACTTAATCTCTACTTATTCAACAAATGTTCTTGTTTAATCATTAGCGACTTATTGCCATTATAAGCATTTATTCCATGGCTATGACCACCTCAAATAGTCCTAGGGCATTTTTCATGTACATATGCCATACACTAATCATTCATAGCAACCAACATGAACACATCACAAAACATTAACACATAGCAGGGACAATTAGACTTACAAGCCACAATCATTATAAGCCACATCTCATGGCTAAATACAATAACTCAACATAGCCAAAATATTTGGCCAAATCATAAGAACACATATCATAATAATTAAGTTCATATACATGCCACTCACTCGGAAACACTTAGGGCTCATCAATTTCCCAAGGATGATAGCTTGATGGTGTGATGTTGTCATCGACAATCTCCAACCCCGAGCTGACCTGACAATACTAAAAGAAATGGAAAGGAGGGAGTAAGCATTACGCTTAGTAAGCTCATATGAAAATAACATGCAATTTACTAAGTTCATCTATAAAATCTCATAATTACAAATTGTTCGATTTTAAAGCTCCTTCTTTTTAAATACATTACTGCACCTTGACTTTAGTCGATCATTCATGTTCTTTTCATAATAAAACATCTCAGCTCTTGGCTAAACATTTCAATGTACATGCTAAAAGTGAACATCAATAATGTGTATTCATATTTCTCAAATCATATAACGTAATCTCATATAATGGACCAAACTCTTAAAGAATCTCATATTGAGTTTCAAGTCACATTGGCTCACAAGCCTATCACATAATCTTAAATCAAGTTATCACTATTTAATCATCATGAATAAAATTTACAATCACAAGATCACCATAAAAGTCATTCTCAAAAGCATCAATCATTCATTTGCATTCTTACCAATGCTCCGTTACATATCACAAACCAAGCCAAGTGCTCTTAAGTTTTGGGTACGTACCTTTTACCGTCCTATTACAAGCACACTTATTTTCTCACCTTTGTCATTCTCATTGGATCCACATCGACTTATCCACTGAACTACCTGTTGAACCACTTGGAATACTAGAGCATGTTCGGAATCATCATGCACCAAATAAAATGCCAAAGCCATGTCCTAGATATGGTCTTACATGGATCCAGATATCGATGCCATATCCCGGATATAGTCTTATAAGAAGTCTCATGTCAGTGCCAATGCCATGTCCCAGACATGGTCTTACACTAGCACATATATACACGTTGATGCCATGTCCCCGACATGGTCTTACACTGGCTCACATATCAACGCCGATGCCATGTCCCAGACATGGTCTTACACTGGCTCACATATCAATACCGATGCCATGTCCCCGACATAGTCTTACACTGGCTCACATCTCAACACCGATGCCATGTCCCAGACATGGTCTTACACGGGATTTCATTAACCATGGTGCCATGATATCGGAATCCTAAGCATTCCTCAGGGTCCCCCGGGATTTCTGAGATACAAGGCTATCGTTAAGATTCCATTGAATCATCACAAACCAATTTCATTAGGGCATACATACCTATATCTTATATTCACATGATATTAAGCATTAGAATATGACATACCATCATGTATAAACTCCCATTTTATTTCACTCTTCAATAATTTACTTAATTCAATTGAAATGTCATGTTCCATCAATTTCTAATACATTCAACCATCACATAACTCGTTATCAACATTTGAACAATCGGATATTTCATGGAGCACATCACAATCACATGCATAATATCATAAACGTATAATTCAACACAATCGAATTAACATGCCAATTTAGGTTTCAATTACAACAACGAAAACATTATCGTAGGAACTTACTTGTCGAATCCTCGTCGAGTACATCTGTATGACAAATCATAAAATTTATGTGATAATAATATAACATTACAATCCAAGTATAACATTGCATTATTATTATCATACGAACTTACCTCGAATCCAAGCATGGTTAATTATTCTATTTTAGTCTATTATCTTGCACTTTCCTGATTTAAGCCCGAATGTCAGTTTTCTTGATCTAACATTTCAAATACAACTTATTTAGGGCTCACATTATTCAAATTGGTCCATAAATCATACTTTTACAAATTTTCATTTTTACCCCTAAACTTTCACATATTTACACTTTGGTCCCTAGGCTCGTAAAATGAAACGTGCTCATTTTTCTTGTACATTAAGCCTAGCTGAACCTTTATTACTCCTATAGCAGTCCACATTTCTCTTCTATTACAGATATTTACTACCCATTTTATAACTTTTACATTTTAGCCCTTTTTAGGTGTTTTCATGAAAAATCACCTAGTAAAAGTTGTTAAACATACTTCTATATTTCATATTCCTCCATAAATCTTCAAAATACTAACTTGTCATGCATGGGTAAACTTTTAAACATGAACCCTAGCTAAAAATATGGGTAGAAATGAGTAGATCATGTTACGAGGACTTCAAAAATGCGTAGAACATTAAAAACGGGACTTGGGAACACTTACTATTGATCTTGAAAGCTTGAAAACCCTAGCCATGGTGTCTCCTTAGGTTCACATCGCCATGTGAAGAAGATGGACACAATTTGGCTATTATTTTCACTTTTTAATCTTTTAATTATCAAATGACTAAATTGCCCTTTTATCCATTCTTTGAAATTTTTACCACACAAGCTTATTTTTGTCCAAATTTTTAGATTTTGGTCAAATTACTCTTTAAGGACCTTTAATTAACAATTCAATTCAATTTCATGCTTAAATCTTCTAGAACTCAAGTTTTACAATTTATTCAATTTAGTCCTTAAAGTCAAATTAAGCACTTTTCACATAGAATTTCTTTATGGAATTTTTACACAATCATACACACATGTCATAAACCTTATAACAATCATAAAGTAATTATTTCTACTTCAAATTTTATGGTCTCGAAACTATTGTTTCAACTAGGCCCTAATTTGGGATGTTACACGTACCTTGATAACTTTTCAAATTAATCCCTCAAATAGAGAGATTAAGCTATCCCAGTTTTAAAAATATCAAAATTACTAAAAACGGGACAAAGAAACTTACCCAATTAGGCCTTGAAAGCTTCTTTTCTCTCTCCTAGGGTTTCCATGTGATTTTAGGTTGAAGATGATAAAAATAAGATGATATAATTTATTTTCATCTTTTAATTAATTAAGTATTTTGGTATTTCCAATTTAGTTCCTTGTCTTTTTCTATAATTCCATGGATGAGTCACCATAAAAATCCACATACTTTTATTAATGGTCTAATTACCATATAAGGACCTTAAGTTTTGAATTCCATAGCTATTTGATCCTCATAGCTATTAAAATTCAACTTTCGCATTTTATGTGATTTAGTCCTTCTCGTAATTAGGCACTAAATCGATAAAATTTTTATATCAAAATTTTTACATGTCATTTCTATCATATTGCTGGCCATATGGTAAAATAAAAATAAAATATATTTTGGATCGGATTTGTGGTCCCAAAACTACTATTTCAATTTCACTCAAAAATGGGTTGTTACACCTTAATAGCTGCACCACTCACTAAGTTTTTGAGGAAAGATGTTCCTCTTAAATGGAAAGATAAGCAACAATCTAGCTTTGAAAAGCTTAAGGCAGTGTTAACACAAAACCCCATGTTAATTCAACCTGAATCGCGAAAATAATATGTGGTGTACAATTATGTATCCTATACCGGCCTTAGTTGTGTGTTGATGTAAAGCGGTAAAGTAGTTGCCTATATGTCGAGGCAATTAAAGAAGCATGAGTGAAATTATCCAACTAATGACCTGGTTGGCTGTAATAGTTTCTACATTGAAAATTTGGAGACACTACTTGTATGCTGAGAAGTGTTATATTTATACTGATCAGAAGAGTCTCAAATACCTTCGCACCCAAAAAAAGTTGAAGCTAAGACAATGGAGGTTCTTAGAATTGCTAAAAGATTATGATTGTGTTATTGAATATTACCCTGGAAAAGACAACGTTGTAGTAGGTGCTCTAAACAAAAAATAGGTGATGAAGTTAATAGCAACGTTTGCTAGGTTAAGTCTAGTGGATGATGAAGGCTTTCTAGCAGAACTGTAAGTGCAACCCACCTTAACCAATGAAATTAAGGCTAAAAAACCTTTAGATATATCCTTGTTGCCATGGATTAGGAAGGTGGAAGATGGAAAAATTGACGATTATGGGTTCAATGACGAGGGTATTTCGTGCTACCATAGAATATATTGTGTACCAAACGACATGGATATAAAATAAACCATACTTTAGGAAGCGCATACTTGCCCTTATTCCATGCATCCCGGAGGAAACAAGATGTATTTGGATGTAAAGGAATTGTACTGATGGACTGAAAAGAAATGTAACAGAGTTCGTAACTAAGTGCCTAACTTGCCAGCGAGTGAAAGTTGAATACCAGTTCCCTTCTGGGTTGCTACAACTTATTAAAATACCTTAGTGGAAGTGAGAGAAAATAAAAATGGACTTTGTTAGTGGGTTACCCCTAACACCCAATAAGAAAGATTCAATTTGGGTGATAATAGACCGATTAACAAAGTTAGCACATTTCTTACTTATCCAGAAGGATTATTCCTTACAAAAGATGGCTAAGTTATACATTTCAGAGATTGTAAGGTTATATGGGGTACCCATATCAATTATCTCATATCAAGATCCTCATTTCATATCTTAATTTTGAAAGAAGCTTCACGAGGCACTATGTACTCGTTTGGATTTTAGTACTATTTTTCATCATCAAATTGACGAGAAATTCAAACGAGTTATCCAAATATTGAAAAATAAGTTAAAAGGTTGCATCATCAAGTTCCAAGGTAGTTGGGGGAACATTTTCCTCTAACAAAATTTGCTTACAATAACAGCTTCCAGTCGAGCATACAAATGGCACCCTATAAAGCCTTGTATGGAAAGAAGTGACAAACACTATAGTGTTGGTCTGAACTAGGTGAAAGGAAATTTTTAGGTCCAGAAGTGGTACATGAATCTAAGGGGAAAATAAATTCAATTCAAGATAAACTGATAGTGGCTTGGATAGGCAGAATTCATATGTGAACTTAAATAGAAAAGACATTGAGTATAGTTTCGAAGATCAAGTTTTCCTAAAAGTATCCCCATGGCAGAAAGTATTGAGATTTGGAAGAAAGACCAATTTAAGTCCTAGGTTCATAGAACCTTATAGAATCCTTAAGAGAGTAAGTCTAATGGCATATCAAGTAGAATTACCTCTAGAATTGGACTGAATTCATGATGCCTTCCATGTCTCCATGTTGAGACAATATTGATCCAACCCTTTCCATATCATTCCATTTGAGGAAGTCGAAGTGAGATCGGATTTATACTTTAAGGAGGAACTCGTAAAACTTCTAGATCATGATGTAAAGGTTTTGAGAAGGAAATGGATCCCTTTTATGAAAGTATTGTGGCAGAAACATGGCACTAAAGAGGCGACGTAGGAACTAGAAGACACATTTTGTCAATAGTATCCTCATATATTCACTAGGTAAATTTCAAGGATGAAATTTCTTTAAGGAGGGGAGAGTTGTCATGACCCAAAATGTAGGGAGTAAATTAAAAAGATTAACCAAGAAAATGATTAGGCATGATGGTTAAGTGTTTAGTGCACTCCCTAGAGGTCCTAGGTTCTATCCACTCCTCTCCCATTTATTTTCTTTTCATTTTCAGCAAACTAGGATGAAAATCACTTCAAAATAAATATTATTTGGAGTTGTAACTTAATAAGAAATAGGCTTAGGCCTAATTGTTAAAGCTTGCTTCTCCCTTCTAGCCTGCCCAGGTTCGAGTCACCTCATTTCCTCCACTGTAGCTTTTATTTTTCCTCCTTAATTTCAGTCCAAATGTTGGATTAATTGCCAAACCACCCTTAGGGTTTCAAACCCTTACTATTTAATCAATTTTCTTTTAGTTGAACTAGATTTTCTTTCTTTTCCAATCCTAACCATAATTTTTGTTTTCCTCCTTATTTTTTCTTCATTTTCTTTTCTTTCCTCTCTTGTAAATAAAAATATATTCTCTTATTGTTGAAATTATTTTTGCATCCCGAAACTGAAACCAACTTTGGTTTGACTCATTTCTTCTATCAGTTGTCGATTTAATTGTTGTTAGCACTCGTTTCACTTCATCCAAGATCGATAAATATTCTTTATTTTAATGATCAAAACTCGTAATTGTCGTAGTAAGTAGTGAACGACGTAAATCTTTGTTCGATCAAATAATCTTTTTCAGATTCTTGCCTAAATCTTGAGTAATCTTGTCAAACTTGAAATCCATATCAATTCATGTTTAAACATCATTTGAAGGACCTAATTTAGGTACCCCGATCAGTTTGGAGTGTGAGGAACGTCAATCGAGATCCTGGTTTAGTGTTCTTCTACTAGTGAATCGGGGTAAATCGTGCCTCGAAATAGGGCCACACGATCGGCCACATGGGCATGTACGCCACACATATGGACCACACGACCATATCCTCCTAAAATTCTAGGATATTTCGATTCTCACACAGTCGTGTCTCCCTTATAGCATAATTTTGCATGTTCCACACGGCCACAGTCTGTCACAAGGTCGTGTAACCCTTCTACATGGCTTAGGGCATAGCACACGGCCATGAGCCCCTGTTTTATTGTTTTTCCCAAAATTTTTGTAAACTGTTCAATTTAGTCTCTACATGATCCCCAATTTGTTTCAGTGATTTATTTCCTTCAATTGAGTCTCTAATATTATGAATAATGCTGGAATCCATGATTTGATTGACTAAATTACTATTTTATATGGATGATATGTGATTAGTACATGCCTACTGTGTCTAAATTACTGATGAACTGCTATTGTTACTTGCACCACTGTATACTAACTACATGATAAGCATGACTAATGCTACTGATGAATTGGAAATATGTTGAGCATGTCATACTATATTGCATTGGGAGGGATGATTGTACGGTGGAAGTTCTGGCAATTTAATAATCTTCAAACACTAGTGGTTTATCCACAATTTATACTAGCAACTATAATCTGTAAATGATTTGTGCATTGACAACTATTGGTAGCGTATTAACCTGCAAAAACCAGTCGTTTATCCACAATTTATATTGGCAGCTTTTATCTGCAAACCCATTGTATAATTACAACTACTGGCAACGTATGAACCTGTAATACTAGTGGCTTAGCCATAAACTAGAGTGTTATGGTTGGAGGAGTTCTAGGGAACTCTTACTGAAGAGTGTAGCGAAGTATGGGTAGGATTTTTCCTGTTAAACTAAAATTACATTACAATGGCACTCGTAAGCATGTTCAACTACTATCATACTATATGATTGTTACTGCACTGAATACTGTGATTATATGCTTAGTTTGTTAATTTGCACTTATTTTCTTTTGATGGAACTCACACTTAGCGTTATAGCTCACTTCCCCGTTACTTTTCATCCTTACAGATAACCCACCAAGTTTGGACGCAAACTCGACATCCAGAGGGTCTCGACTCAGTGTTTACTTATAAATTTATTTTAGGCTCATTATTTGTTTTATTTCTATTATTCAAAGACTATTATTTTATTTTGAACTGTGGCATGAGACTTAGAATTTGGGTTTTGCTTTTATATTGCATGACATTTAATTTGAAATTTAGGATGTCTAAATATGATTATTAAAAAGTTATGCATGAACCTCGATTTTTAATTAAAGACATACATAAATATCACTTTCCCAGTGCTAAATTAAAATTGAAATTCTGAGCAATAAATAAATCAATAACTAACTATTTTTTTCTCTAAAATAATCAATTTCTTTAAAATGTCTGTTTTAAAATTTTTGATAGCTTATGTTTTAAAATTTTTGATAGCTTACTAGGCCATTTCGGTAGCTAATGTAATCTTCCGAATTTGTATCTAACAAGTCTAGGCCGAGTTAGGGAGATTACAAATATTTTTGCCTAAACTCCTAAAATTTGAGCGAACCTTCAAGTTTTGATAGATAACTTGACCCATGAATAGGTTTAATACCAACTAACCTAACTATATTATACATATTCAAAACAAATTTGAAAAAGATATTATATGTCTAATATAAACACTATAAAATACACATATTTTAACGTTTTGTAATTTAAAATAAATTTATTAAACTACAAGCATTGATAAATGAGAAAGCTACTTTAAAACTCCCAAAAAAATTATTAAAAATAATTGAATTTAACTTTTTTATTAAATTTAAAAGATAAAAGCCTATTCTATGCTATCAGAAAGTGTTTTTCGACCTCTACAAGCAATGCTAAACTAACCATGCTGCTTATTTTAAAACTACAAGTATTATACTCTCTGTTCGATTTTGCAGCTGCTTCTATAAACCAAAAGACAAGTTGGGCTAAGCTTTTAGGCTTCAACATGCTTTTTGAACAATATTTCTTTAACATTACTTTTTCACACTAATAATTACGATCGTTTTACCTAAAAGGGCACTTTTTTAATTTTAATTATAGAAATGGGTCGTTTTTTGGGTTATTTACCTGATTAGGCCATTTTCCATGAAAACGCGTCCATGTGAGCACGTTTTCAGAGTACGTGTCAGCAAAACGCTTCCCTGGGGGAACGTTTTGTCCACGTTAGCAGAAAACGCTTCCTTGAGGGCACGCTTTGCTGACGTGGACAAAACGCTCCCCCAGGGAAGCATTTTGCCCGTGTTTTTTATGGTTATGGTTTTTTAGGGTTTAATTGATTTAGGGTTATGGTTTTTAAGATTTAAGGTTAGGGTTTTTTAGGGTTAGGGTTTTTTAGGGTTTAGAATTTAAGGGTTATAGGAAAAAAATTAATTGAATTGGGGTTTAAATTAACTATTAATTTTAAATACTGAATATTAAATTAGAGTTTAGGGTATTAGGGTTAATTGATTAAATTAGGGATTGATTAAATTAGGGTTAATTGATTAATTTAGGGTTAATTGATACATAATCGTTTAAACATACTATTTTAATATTTTATTTCTTATAATATTTTAGTAAGAAACCCTTAAATAACTCTTAACATGTAAACAACAACTTGGTAATTCGATTACTTCAGCGTTTAGATTTATTTCCTTTATCAATGGCTTAGATCATTTTATTTTTAATCCACCGGCTAAGTTACTTTTACCTTGTAACAAGCTCATTTCTGACTTTTTTTAATTATTAATTTCCAATATACATACACGAAAAAGAAATTCTCAAATATAACATGATTGCAGCATATATACATATTGGCGCTATGCTAAGTTTAAGGTTTCGAGAAAAAATTAATTGAATTAGGGTTTTAGGATTTTAGAGTTAATTCATTAAATTAACTATTAATTTTAAATACTAAATTAGAGTTTAGGGTATTAGGGTTAATTAATTAAATTAGGGTTTAGTTTTTTTAAATAAATTTGTGTTTAGGGTATTAGAAAAAATATATAAGTAATATATATTTTTTTGTCTTTGGGTTTAGGGTTTCTGCAAGAATAATTTTGAGTAGACGTTTCTAAACAAATAGTGCCGAAAACACTTCAAGCAGGATGCACTGTCAGCAAAATTTCTAAAAAAAACTCCCACGTGGCCGCCCTTTTGGTACAGTAGTTCGTAGAAAAATAATTCTGAGTAGACGTTTCTGAACAAATAGTGTCGAAAACGCTTCAAGCAAGATGCACTGTCAGCAAAATTTCTGAAAAAAGCTCCCATGTGGATGCTCTTTTGCTACAGTAGTTCGTAGAAAAATGAGGCTATAAATGAGCCAAATTTTATTCTCAGGTTGCATAACTTACAGTAAAAAAAATTAGAGAGGCTAAGAATAAAAGAAATTAAAGATGAGTGAACGTATTAGTGCTGTTATTTACTATGATGGTGAGGTCTGTAACACCGAGAACGGTGTTGTTTTTTATCGGAGAACATAGCGAGACTGGTTTTTAACCAAAACATAGATTTGATAGAACTTCGTAAAAGAATTAGGTGTAAAATCTTCAGAACGATGCCAATGAAAGTTTTGTCCATTAAGTATCGATTTTGTGCTTCAGTTGATCCTGTGACATATGACTCATTCGACATCAAAGGCGCTTGTAGCTTGGAAGCAATGGTGCAAACTCATCTCGCTAATGGACCACCCTATCTTGAGTTATATGTACAATTTTCATCACCAAATGATGCATTTGCAACTTTAACATTTACTACCCAACCCCTGCACAACACTTCGTTAGTAGATGAGACATGCACCTTAGTGGGTCGATGTTTGATGTTGGAAATACGTACTGAGGAATGACATCAACTTCTAGTGGTTGGCAATCTACATTTGATTGGAGACGTTATGAAACGTCCATAAGGAGGGATGATGTACTCCCTACGACGTCCACAGGTGAGGGGACCTTCTATGTTGCACATGATGATGGGTCAGATGATGAGTTCGATGCGGATCCACCTCGAGAGGTCGGCCCCGATGGTGTAGAAGTTGCATTATTTTCTGAACCAGAGCCTATTCCAACCATACTTGAAGATGTTGAAGGGGGTTCAGATGATGAAGAAGATCCGCGATTCAGGGCGTACTCACCTTCAGCCCACATGCATAATGTCGATCTATCTCAAGATGATGCGCTGGAGTTTCTAGATCTACCACACAGAAGGCGTGACCGTACAAGTTCCTAATTAGATTCGGGTAAATTGGAAGTTGGTAAGGAGTTTTCCAATAAATATAGTTTTCTTGGTGCATTAAAATAATAGCATCATGAACGGGGTTAACTACAATGTGGTTAAATCCAAATCTGATAAGTTTGAGGCCAAGTGTGCAGTGCAAGATGGTACATGTTCATGAAAAATCATGGCCTCGTTGAGGAAAAAGACAAGCTTGTGGGAGATAAAAAAGTACAAAGGTCCACATACATGTGTTGCCGGTACAGTATCACTAACTGTTTAGATTTTTTTAATAGTACTGTTATTATGTACTGTTGCATTTTTTAACGTAGTTCATTGATAGGTGTTTTAGAAGATCATCCCAAGATGGATTCAGATATGTTAGCTACCTTAATACTACCGACGGTGAAGGCGGATCTCAGAACTTCAGTTCTGGTCTTAATTGCCAATATTCATAGCCAGTTGAGATACACGCCCTCTTACCGCAAGGCTTGGATAGCTAAGTAGAAGACGTTGGAAAAGATTCATGGTACGTAGGACGCTTCATATAATGAAGTGTGGCAATGGTGTTAGGTGCTGGAGAGATATGTCCCAAGTTGCGTAACAGACCTTGAAACGGAACCTGCGTACTACAACGATCGATTGCTCTGTGAATGCCAAGTATTTAAACGTCTGTTCTAGAGCTTTAAGCAATGCCAAGACGCATTTCTATATTGCAAGCCATTGGTACAAATTGACGGTATATTTATGTATGATAGATATACCCATCAACTATTGCTAGCTGTGACACAGGATGGCAGTGGGAGAATACTTCCAATTGCGTTTGCAAAAACTATGTTGTATTATTTATATTTTATTAAATGAAATTATGTTTTATTACAATTGTCTTATTCAAAAGAACTTTTATTTTATTAAATGAAACAATATAAAAAAGTTTGTACAAATATATTAAAAAAATCAATGTCCATGGCGGTCAGAATCAGTGCCACATGAGGGTCATTGACGGGTCCGTGCTGGATTCCTCCTTCGATCAGCTTCCGGCGGGGGTTGTGGTTTCTTTGGCAGGGGATCTGGTTGTGGGTGTTAGGAGGGTGACCCACCTTGATAGAATAATGACTGCGGCAGTGTTTGTATCACCTATGACAGAGGTGTTTGAATCCCATAAGGTGATGGGGATTGGTAGAAAGAAGAGCTCCCCGATGGCGCCTCGTGCGATCCCTCATGCGATGGCGGCCTATAGGTCTACAGTTGACTCGGAGTAATCAGGAACGGAGATGAACCGGCCCATGGATTCCAACCTGCCATAGGACTAGTAAAAGGAAACATATAAGGTTTAGGAAACATATAAGGGCTAGGATACGCACCTGGCATAATCTGAAAAGGCTGTGATGCGGGTGTCGTCGGTTGAACTGTTTGGCCTGGTGATTGTGTGGGCGCTGTTGATGGGTTTGCGTCGTCGTCCCTTCTTCTTGGATTTAAAGGGCCCTTTCGTTCCCTTTGGGCACGAATTTGTCGTCGCCTCTCCTCTTCCGACAATAAATATAGTTTGCCATGAATCTTAAACCATGGCATCTATTCCGGTACGCACGCTAACTCTGGAACTATGATCGGTTCTCGATTAGGTATATAATCATACCGATTTTCCCATATTTCGATTAGGTATATAATCATACCGATTAGGTAAGTCGACTTCGTGCTCATCATCAAACACCTCGGGTGCCACAGGAATTGGTTGTCGGAATTCAAATTGCCGCAATACTCTATCTGACTGGTGCATCTCCACGGTAGCATAGTTCACCAATGGGACCTTCACATGCCAAACGTTTGGACTTTGAAGGAATTCATCCGGAATTACTGCCCGAATTGTCGGATCCTCGTATGGTGTCCATTGAAACTATATTAACATGATAAAAATATTACTTATATACATAATACATAATAATAAATACTAAATACTAAATACTAAATACGAAACAACTATTTGATTATGTATATATATATTATTTAATATTTACTTCTGCTTCTGATAGTTGGTCTAATAGAAGTCGTATATCTTTGAGAGAGGTAGGTATTCCGACATAACTAGCTGAATAGTTCCACCTAATTAAATAAATTTTTAGCATACAATTATATTCTAAATCTACGTAATAATTGTAAAATCTAATATAAAATTTACCTCGTTATGAGTGGAAATGTATATGGGTGGTTCACTCGGAGACGTAAAAATGGAAAGCGAAACCGTGCCATGATTGCAGTAGTGATAGGCAACCTCCTATTTTGGCTTTGTTTGGTCACGTCGCCCCGCACATTTCCTTATACATTGTTGCCAACACAGCAGACCCCAACTCAATTCGCCGACTGCTCTAAAATCTACAAGTTTCAGCAGCCATCTCAGATGTTAGAGGTTTCGTGATAAGTCCGGCATCAGATAACCTCCAATCATCTCAAGAATGTATGCCTGAGCATATCGTATTCTTTTGAGTTCAGTTGAATTATTATCCGGCTCGGGAAATGTGTCTCGTAACCAGCCCATCTTGATCTGTCCTCCGTTAATATTATTCGATATAGCACCCAAAAGCTCGTAGCATACGGCTCCCCAATTAGTAGATGATGCGGACCCGGTGACTGTATACCCATCCACCGGCAATCCCAATTACAAATGCAAGTCTTCCAGAGTGATAGTACACTCTTCACATGGAAGATGAAAAGTGTAAGTCTCGGGTCTCCTCCTCTCTATCAATGCACTGATTAGTTTCAAGTCCAACTTGCACCCCCGGCCTATCGTGGCCACGTGCCAAAATCCCGCTTCCTGCAACTAATTCTTGATCAACGGCGATGGAGGACCAAACATATTATGGATGTAGCATTGCAACACCCGATCTACAGACTATTATAAAAATTTGTAAAACAAAAATTAATTAAAATTGCATAAATTAATTAATGCAAACATCATAAATGAAAAAAAAAATCAAGCAGTATTGAAATTTTAATTATAATTGCATAAATGAATAAAATATCAAATAGTATTGCAAATTTAATTAAATTTGCATAAATTAAAAAATATCGAATAGTATTGAAAATTTAAAATTATCACTTACCATTGTCATTTTATCAAAGGAGATGTGCTTATTATCGAGACGGATTAATTCTCCGGCCATTGCTAAAATAATCAGATTTTTTTTAATTTAAAAAATTTAAATTCAAAAAAATTTTAAACAAAGAAATTTGATGAAATTTTGAGAAAATTTCAATGAAATTTGATAGATTTTTGAAGGGAATATTGAAAGAATGTTGAGAATTATGAGAGAATTGTGTGAAAAATAAATGAAGGGAAATGAATTTTGAGAGAATTATAGAAATTGTGAGAGATTTGTGTGAAAAAATAATTTGGGGGGCTTTTCTATAGTTTTTTTTTTGCTTCCAACGGTCAAATTTTTGACCGTTACACGGGCAAAACGCTTCCCTGGGGGAGCGTTTTGTCCACGTCGGCAAAGCACCCCCCGAAGGACTCGTTTTTTGCTGACGTGGACAAAATGCTCCCCCAGGGAAGCGTTTTGCTGACGTGCACACTAAAGCGCACTGACGTGGAAGCGTTTTCGTGGAAAACGGTTTAACCCGATAAATAACCCAATAAACGGCCCATTTCTGTAATTAAATTTTAAAAATAACCTTTTTGGGTAAAATGGCCAATAATTACCTAATTGATATTTTTTTTTTCCTTTTAGGTCTTTGGGGACGCTTTTTCCCTTTATTACCTTCTGAAGCCTAACATTAAAGCCTTTTCATTATTTTAAGACCCTTTTAGGTTCCATTAGAGACGCCCAACAGCATTGACTTGTACTTTATAGATACACCTTTGTTTTTTTTCTTGCTCTTTTCTCCTTTTATCTTCTCGGGTTGGAATATCAGACCTATCTAAAAATGATTTTTCCACTTTATCATGATGGCAATTATAATTATTTCCTTGGAGATACTAAACATATATGATCAATTACCCCCCATAACTTTACAGTTATGGTTCTTTTCCCTTAATCCTAAAAGTTCAGCACTACTTTCTCATAAAAAAAAAAAAATTGAGCACTACCTAAATTTGGTACAAAAATCTTGATTGATATTTTTATCCAAAGTTACGTATTATTGTTTTTTCATCGTGTGTATATATATTAAGAATTGCAGTACGATAATCAATTAAACATCGTGTAGTGATAAGCAAAAAGTCTAATACTAAAAATCTTGATAATTTCTCTTTCAATTCACCCACTCTACTAAATTGTTGCTTAAAAGTTTGAATTTTGATTAAAAATAATATTATTATTTAATTAATTTATTTTCTCATATACGGATAAATAAATAATGTATATGAAAAAAAATAAAAACCCTCAATCATATTCAAATCTAGCTTCATTAATGTCATCGGTCGTGATGGTTTGTCACCAAATGTAGCCAATCAAGTCTTCAAATGTCTAGATAGGTAAAGGGTAGAAATTCAATATGTCCCCAGAGAAGAAAACTTCATCGTTGACTATCTAGCTAAGTCGATTCGTACTAGGAGTTTAGGTTTAAAATTGTTTGAAGACCCTCCTTTAAGGGTCTGAGTCTTTCTTGTAATTTTTTTAACAAAAAAAAAAAAAGAAGACAATGGACCATTTACAAAAATAAAATGTTCCATGTGTTTAATCTTATATTTATTATCAAAATTATTATGACAATTCAACAAATGTGAGGTAAAACAATAAAATATATTATTTTTTAAAAAAATTAAAACTCGTACTTTAAAAATAATTTTATTAAAAGAAATAATTATAAACTCTAAATATGAATCATGAAAACGAATATGAAAAGCATTTTAAAAAAATTATGAATTAAGTTTACTCTTTCAGTATAAACTTCACATTCTAAGTTTTAAATTTCGTTATCTCTCATCTTCAATTTCAATATTATAATTGATTGAAAATTTCATATGATTTTTTTTAGAAGGAAAAAAGATTATAGGGTTATCAAACTCTAAAATTAATATAAACCACAAATTTTATATAATCATAAATAAAATTAAATATAAACTTTGCCTAAATTCTTCTATTATAAAGATTCAAAATGAATTCCAACAAAATTTTGCATTCAAATTTTGATTAAAAAAATCTAAGATATCCTGCATTTTCTGTCTTACGCTAAAACTAATATTAAAAATAAATACATTGTAAAGTCTCTTATACCCGCCAATAGAAATAACATTGATATAAGAAACACAATACAATCCAAGTTTGCTTTATTAGAAGGGATGAAGTAATTTTTAGTTTCGAGTTTGATAGCTTTTTTCAGTTTTACCTTTAAATGTTTTTGGTCCTTATTAGTCTAGAAGTTTGATAACTTTTTTTTTTCCAATGATTCTTGAATTTAAATTTTTATTTACAAGTTATAACATAACGCTTAAAATTAAAGTTTTTAAATAGTATTTATAATTTTTATTTTTAAATATAGTAATATTAATATATTTTGTTAATTATGAAATTAAATTTGTGGTAATTATTAAGATAGTGATTACAAATTAATCTAAATCAATATACATCCGTGAGTAGATACACAATCCAATTTTTTATATACATTTTGAACAAATCATGTTTAGACCTTAATTCATTTTTAAATGAATCATTTAAACTTAAAATAAAAATAATTAATAAAATTGTTTTAACTTATTCAATTAATAAATGAAAATAATATAATAATTCACATAAAAAATACTTAACCTATAGCATAAAAATAGCATAAATTGAAAATTACTATGTAAAAATATTAAAATATGAGAAAGAATTATTTTGTATAATCCCAACAAAACTTTTAAATACTGCAAGTAGAATTGGAGTGAGGACAAATGTTTTATAGAATATAGTAAAAAAGTAAGTACTTGGTACATTGATAATGTATTTTTTAACTTCACAATCTAAATTATAAATTTTTCACGTGTCCTATTTCTTTTATATATTTCTATTTTTTACCATACATTGCATACACTTGTCATCAATTCAATCCTGTGTGTAGAATTTTTAAATTCCACTAAAAGTGTACTAAATAGTTTTTTATAATAAAATATTTTTAAAATAAATATATAACAAAAATAGACATATAACTATTTTTAACTCTACTTAAAAAATAAAAAAAAAATTTACACTATCAATATATCAAATATTAACCCTTTTAATATACCTAAAACAGATATCAGTACATAAAAATATTTCCAATTTTCTTCTTTTTCGCCCGTTTCCCCTCTCATTTCCATTTTTCATTATTTTCTTTTAGTTTTTTTACCCGTGCCTTTTCCTTTTTCCCTAATCACATGACCAATTAAAAAATGTACTTGTCTTGTCAATATTTGTGGTTAGCACATCTAGAATGCTAACATGTTTATTATTTTTATATATGTAATTGGTTAGGCTTTTATCTAATGGCCATCATTAGTGTTTCGAAAATTGAATTAATATTTTTCAATAAAAAATAATTATTGTTCAAGTTAGGTAAATTTTTAATACAAAATGCAAAGATAAATTATTTTACACTTTAATATATTTATTAAACGAGTTTCTTTTACATAACAATTCTCGAGTTTAATTGTATATAACAATTAAAATATATTAAAATTATTTTATAATATTATATAATTTTAATTTTATGAATGATATCATACATAAATATAAATCATTTTTTTATTTTTATATATTTTGTAATTTAATATTTTATTTTATTTCGATTTCGAGAACTAAATTGAATAAAATGTAAAATTTTAAAGGTATCGAAAAATAAAATTATATAGGTTCATTCATGTCATGACATAATCTATAAATGTTTGGCATTGATAAATTAAATGAAATAATTGTATAGATTAAGAATTTGATCAAATCAGTGGTAATCGAGGAAAAGCCAAAACTATTGATTAGTCCCTAAAGATTCAACTTGTTTGTTATTTTGATCAGGTAAGTTCATATGGTATTTATTTATATAGGTTGTTGTGTATTTGAATTGTAATTATATATGTGTTTCATTGTAAATTGGTTAAAAAAGGCTAGAGCTGGACTAAATTGAAAAGAAAAGTTTACATGTGTTAAAGATGCCTGTGTGAACTAAAGATGCCTGTGTGAACTTAGTAAATGTTAGGATATGATTGGCATGTTGATAGGGTCTTATGCGTGCTTGTATGAGATTGATTATAGATGATATTAAGATCCAACATTTGTTCTGGACTTGAAAATACATGTGACACAAGTTTTGCTCAGACGAGTAACCTTATGTTGTCATAACGTATCCAAGTTCACTTACTAGGGTTCATCAAGCAAAATGATTAAAATGAAAATGAGAAATTGAAATGGAATGAAATGATCTTGTTGTTCAAAAGGTAAATGTTGAATTGAGCATGAACAGTGATACATGCACGGATGGAGTGAAATTTATTAAATTCCATTCACTAAAGCTGTCAATTTTCAAGTTTAGAAAATGATAACTCTTGAAAAGAGTTATACTTCAAGCTTCTAGATTGAATTAATTGTTTGTAATTAAGTAAATATCTTTTTATTTTTTAGATATTTTTAGAACATTACATAACAAAGCTTGGATTGTGCTATAAATGTTATTATTTGTTACTCCTATTATTGGGGAAGAAATGTGTTGTTTGTGGTTGGCAACAAGTGCAAGATGAAGAAGAGAAGAGAAAAAAGAGTAGGAAAATAAATAAAGTGAAATATTGTGTAACACCCGTATCCAACGCCGGAATATGGTACGAGGCATTACCGAACTCTAATTCATGTAATTATACAAAATCGGGACATGAATTTTTGTCCAAATTAAAACCATTCGTTAGCATGCATATCGTCCCTTATATGGGGCTGTGAGGTCCCAAATATACTTTGGAAATGGCTCGGGACTAAACCGAGAACTTTGAGAATATTTGGAAGACTTAGAAAATTTTCTTATTTTGAAGAGTCACACGCCCTTGTAAGTAGGCCGTGTGGTCACACACGCCCGTGTGGCCTGAGACACACCCGTGTCCTCAGCCCGTGTAACTCTTTGACTATGACATCATCAATAAAATAGGGTCACACGGCCCAATCACACGCCCGTGTGCTAAGCCGTGTGGCGAATTAAATTTCAAAAATCAGGTGCAGACTTCACACGGCCTGGGTACACACCCATGTCCTAAGGTCGTGTCCTTCACACGGATGAGACACATGGTCATGTCTCTGCCTGTGTGTTTCCTACTGAGCATTCTGTTTTGCATTAAATAGGGTGCAGGGGACACATGGCCGGACCACACGCCCATGGGGCGAATCATGTGTCACACACGGCCTAGACAAATGCCCGTGTGTCTACCATTGTAGACAACTTTGAGGCTATTTTTCCAAGCCTTTTGCCACCCTCAATAACACATGCACACATACACATCTCCATGGCATCCAGCATGGTAGAAATGAGCACTTACACATTCATAATAGGATTCATGCATGGAAATTCCTTATCAATTTACACTTCTATTCTACTCATTCATACCTTAGTTGTTATTATGCCATTCATTCATAATTCCACCATCAAACATCCATGATCATATCCACAATTTAAATATGCCAAATACAATTAACCACATCATGAGTAACCTTAGCACATATATGCATATATGAATAGGATTTGCATCCCCATAACCAATAGGAGCCAATTCTCATGGCCATATACAAAACGGATCATCAAATCATTAAAACCTAACACACTTGACTAAATTTATATGACATATAACAAAACAACCAAGTCCCTATACATGCCATACTCAAAATGTTGAAACTAACAATACCCAAAAGATCCAATTGATAGTGTGAATATGCCTCCGATGTCCTTTGATCCTCAAGCTAGCTTGACGATACTACAAAAAAAATTGAAAAGAGAGGGAGTAAGCATAAAGCTTAGTAAGCTTGCATGTAATTAATAAGCAATAAAAGTAGGCACTTTCATACACAAACACAACGTAGCTTCATTTATCTCGTTCAATTTGCATAATGTTCATTAGAACTTAAGATCATAATTCCTTTATTCTCATCTTACCAAAGTCTTATCATTTTGTAATCCCAATAACTACAAACTTGGCGTACATACTTGTACCCTTTCAACATGATCATACCTCGTCATTTCTTTGACAAATCCTTAGACTACCCGTTGAACCACTTAGGAAAACTAAGGATACTCAGAATTATCATACACGCAATAAGATGCCAATGCCATGTCCCAGACGTCGTCTTACATGGGATCTCACATCGATGCCATATCCCAGATATGGTCTTATACGAGATCTCATTTCGATGCCATGTCCTAGGCGTGGTCTTACACGAAATCTCATATCAACGCTATATCTTAGATATGGTCTTACACGACAAAACATACCGATGCCGATGCCATATCCCAGATATGGTCTTATAGGGGATCTCGTCAACCCAAATATCAATATATTTGTACCCTAAGTATTTTTAAGGTTCAATTGGCTTTTATCACCTCAATTCTTTGTCGAACAACATCAATAATATTCACAAAGACAATTATACAACTCATGCAACATGAAATGCTAAATGCATAATAAAATACAGTATCCATTACACACAAACCTACCTCGGTACAAAAATATGATCAATTAATTCGATTTAGTCCAAGATCTTAATCTTTCCCCGGTCTAGGCCCGGACTCTGTTTTTCTTGATTTATAATAGAAAATTTCACTTATTTAATTACTACATTATTAAAAACAACCCATAAATCATATTTTTACAAAATTATAATTTTGCCCCTAAACTTTTACATAATTATAATTTAGCCTCTAGGCTCGTAAAATGAAATTTATGCAAATTTTCTCCCTTTACAAGCCTAGCCGAACCTTATATAAACCTATAGCAACTCATACATTCCACAATTTCATAAATTTAACTTATAAATTTCACATTTCTCCATCTAGCCTCTATTTGATAATTTCATCAAAAGCCCCTTAACAAAAGTTTTATATTACTCAACAAGGTTTCATATTTCTTTCATTAAAATTCACAAATAACTATCATGATATCATGTAAAATCCCTATATTTTCAATCATATTGCAAATTAGTCCCCTATTTAGTTAGCTTAAGCTTCAAGGGTTCCAAAAACATAAAAATCCACAAAAAAACTAACACTAAAATGACTTACATGTAGAGAGTTTATTTTGCTGAAAATTTAAAGCTCCCATGGAGGTTTTTCTCCTTAGATTTTTGGTGGAAAAAGATGGAGAAGAAAGATGATCATTTATTTTTATTTTATTCATTTAGTTTTTGTCATCAAAATACCAACCCTACCAACTTTGACTTTTTTTACTTTTCTTCTCCATGTACATCCATTCACATAATTAATGGCCTATTTACTCATTAAGGACCTCAAATTTTAAGTTGTATAGCTATTTAACACATTTAGCTAATAGAACACAACTTTAGTATTTTACGCGATTTAGTCCTTTTTCACAAATTACGCATTCAAACGATAAAATTTCTTAACAAAATTTTTACACAAGCATATTATTATACTGTAGACTTCAAAATAATACTAGAATAAATTTTATTACCTTGAATTTGTGGTCCCGAAACCACTGTTCCGGCTAGGCCCAAAATCGAGATATTACATATTGCCATGACAAAATGTTGGTTAGATTGCCAACAAAAATGCCATGGCAATTCCAAAAAGATGACGCAACACTCAATCCACGTCACATTCAGCCAGCTGTACTTGTACTAAATAAACCACCCTGAAAAAGAGGAAGCAAAAGGTGTGTGCTAAGAGGGAAGGACCTACCCTTTAAAAATGGAAAGAGAAAAGAGAAAAAAGGAAAGGGGAGAGAAAGAATAATGAAAAAACATTTTTTTTCTATCTACATCAGGTTCTTGTATAAAAAATCTCAAAGAAATAGAGGAAAAGGTAGCAGCTTACTGAGCAAAAGAATTACAAATATAAGGAAGGGGAAGAGAAATCTGCCTTGGGTTTTGCATCAATTCTCATTATTAGAAAGAAAGCTAGAGTAGCGAAAGCTTCCTACAATTCTACCTTTATTTTCTAATAATTCTACCTTTATTTTCTAATTTGAACTTTGTGATTCGTGAATTTAAACAATGATGTTGAATGGTTTTATTATGGATTTGACTGTTCAACCCATGAGCTAATTCTCATTGTGTTGAAATTATTTGGGTGAATTTTTGTTATCTTTAATGCACATTGTTTGATTTTGAGTAGAATACTATTTCATTCGATTTGTGACTATTTTACATGCGTGCATGCAAGCTCTAGACATAGATGATTGTATGGTATGTTATTAGATTTGATTTAATTCTGGAAAGATTAATTAGATTAGATTATAATCAATTAATATAGGCAAGTATTCAATAGAAAATTTGCAGCACTCTAGATGTTGAAGTTGCGATCTGTACAGGGGAAGGAAGAAAAGTTTGGATATCATTATTGAGTTCTGTAAGCATGCAAAAACTCAGAATGATAGTTCAAAGTCTGGCGTTCTAAAAAAGCAAACTATAGTAGTGAGTCCTTGAGCAGTAGAATGGTCAAGATTTTGCCGTGGCATTATTATGTTATAAAAATAAGCCCTAGTATTTCTAACCTTTATCATTCAACAGTACAAACTTTTTTCCACTTATTCTTTGAGAATTGCCACAACATTTTAATTGCCCTAGCATATTTTCATTCATAATTGATTTTATTAATCCCTTCATTACATTTCTTTATCAATTAGTCATTTGTTTCTTTTACACAATTTAATTATTCAATTTCATAGTAATAGCATAACCAATTATTTTAATCAATTTTGATCCTTGTGGAGACAATACTCACTCATCACTTTATTACTTGATTCGACATATATACTTGCACATTCACATTACACATTTACACACAATAGAAAACCAATCAACTTGCGATGACTTTTTGGATGTGATCCAAGCATTTTTTGGATTAAGACTATTTTTGGAAGTCTGCGATTAATTCAGGCAACATGGTGTTCTTGAAGGTGCCCTGAAACTGAAGTTATTCCCTTATTAATTACGAGATCGTGCCAGAGCGTGGTTAAATACATTGTCGTCAAGTACAATGGCATCTTGGAATGAACTTTGTCAAAGGTTTCTACTGTGATATAATCCTCCGAAAATGAATGCCAAACTGAGGAACAATATTACGTCCTTTCGGCAATCTGAGGATGAAACATTATATGAAGCATGGGAGCAATTCAAAGAGTTAATTACACACGGTTTTCAACACTGGACATAAATGAATTTTTTTAACAATGGATTAAATGCGTATACAAGGATGGTGGTCAACGTATCTACCAATGGGACTTTGCTCGATAAATCATATAATAAGGCATATGAAATTCTGGAGAGGATACCAAACAACGGTTATCAATACCCCACGACCAGAGTAGGGACTTGCAGAAGAGTTTCTTGAGCAATGGCACTTGATGCGATTACTTCCTTAACAGTTCAGGTATCATTTTTAACAAATATGATTAAAACACTGAAAAGACCAGCTGCAGTGCAGGAAATATAAGCGGCCGAGTTAGCATGTCTTTACTGCAGAGAAGATCGTGTATTTGATGAATGCCCATTGAATCCAGCCTTAGTTTATTATATGGGAAATTTTGATCGTAGCAACAACAACCTATATTCCAACACATATAATCCGGGGTGGAAGCAACATCTGAACTTCAGTTAGAGTAATCAAGGGGTGGGAAATTCTAGCAATGCTATTCAACAAAATGTTGCAGGTGCACCACTTGGATACAATCAACTTATGCCAAGGAAAAATGTTCAGCAAAATTCAGCTTCAAGTTCTTCATCGACGGAAAATCTATTGAAGGAGTACATGGCCAAGAATGATGCTATCGTTTAAAGTTAAGCTATATCTTTAAGAGCTTTAGAGAATCAAATGGGGCAAATTGCCAAAGCATTAAATTTAAGATTGCAAGGAGCATTGCCTAGTGATACCAAAAATTCATGATCTCAAGGAAAGGAACAGTGTAAAGCCATTATGCTCAGAAGTGGTACGCAGCTATCAGAAGTTGTTAATGACACCAATATTGAAGAAAGTAGTTCAGATTTCACAAATAAGAAGATTTTAGAACTAGTAGTGGAGTAGGCTACAAAGGAAAAGAGCAACCAAAAAAATGTTGAAGAAGAGTCACCTTACATTGCCAATAAAAATGCCACGACAAAACAACCTCAACAAATGGAAGGAAGGCCACCTCCACCTTTTCCTCAACGTTTCCAAAAATCTAAGTAAGATTTCCAATTCAAGAAATTCTTGAATGTCCTAAAGCAATTACATATCAACATACTGTTGGCAAAAGCATTGGAATAAATGCCCAACTATGTGAAACTAATGCAAGATATCTTATCAAAGAAGAGACAGTTAGGAGAGTTCGAAACTATTGTTCTTATTGAAAGATGCACAACAATGCTGACAAACAAATTGCCACCAAAACTGAAGGATCTAGGAAGTTTTGCTATACCTTGCTCTATTGGAAACCATTATGTTGGCAAAGCATTATGTGATTTAGGTGCGAGTATAAATCTAATACCGATATTTTTTTTCAAGAAGCTAGGAATAAGGGAGGCAAGACCTCCAACTGTCACTTTGCAATAAGTTAATCGTTCATACGCAAATCCATAAGGTAAAATAGAAGACGTGTTGGTAAGAGTTGAAAATTTTATTTTTCTAGTAGATTTTATTATTCTGGAATGTGAGACTGATAAAGAGGTACCAATCATACTTGGGAGACCTTTTCTAGCAACTGGTAGAACATTAGTTGATGTCAAAAAAGGTGAAATAACTATAAGAGTTAATGATTACTAGATAACTTTTAATGTTTTCAATGCTATGAAGTGTACAGATGCAAATGAAGAATATCATGCTGTGGAGATTGTTGACACAATAGTTCAGGAAGAAATTGCAGAATTTTATCACAATAATTGTAATAATGATGCAGATTCAATTGAGTTAATTGAAGTAGAAATAATTGAAGAGCTTGGTGAACTAATTGAAGTTAATGAAATTGAGAATGCATCAAGGAGAATTTTTGAACCATTAAATTTATCAGACCATTCTTTTAAACTTCCTCGACCATCCATAGAAGATCTTCCTATGTTGGAATTGAAGCCTTTTCCAGCACATTTGAAGTATGCTTACTTGAGAGATAACAGTACATTGCTAGTAATTTTTCTGTGGCATTGACATTAGATCAAGAAGCTTAATTATTATAAAGTTTAAAGAAATCTAAGAAAACATTGGGATGGACAATTGTGAATGTCAAAGGAATCAGTCCAGCAGTCTGTATGCACAAGATATTATTGGAGGATTTCCATAGAAAATTTATCGAGCAGCAGATAAGACTGAATCCCATTATGAAGGAAATTTTCAAAAAAGAGATTATCAAATGGCTGGATGCTGGAAGCATATACCCAATTTCAGATAGTTATTCGGTGAATCCTATTCAATGTGTACCTAAAAAATGGGGTGTCATCGTAGTAAGCAATGATAGCAACGAACTCATTCCTACTCGTACCGTCACGGAATTGAGGGTTTGACTATCGAAAGCTCAACAAAGCAACAAGGAATAACCATTTTCCTCTACCTTTTATCGATAGATGTTTGATAGATTAGCGAGGAAAGCCTTCTATTGTTTTCCAGATGGTTTTTTTAGGTATAACCAAATTTCCATAGCTCCTACTGATCAAGAGAAGACCACATTCACATGTCCTTATAGAAATTTTGCATTCCAACAAATGTCGTTTGGATTATTCAATGCCCTTGCAATATTTCAGTGTTACATGATGACAATATTTTCGAACATGGTAGAGAATGTTTTAGAAGTTTTATGGATGAGTTCTTGGTGTTTGACGATACTTTTGAATATTGTTTAAAAAATCTAGAGTTAGTTATTTGTTAGTGTAAAGAAACCAACCTTATTCTCAATTGGGAGAAATGCCACTTCATGGTCTATGAAGGCATTGTTCTAGGACATAAAATTTCACAGCAACAGATTATCGTCGACAAAGAAAAAATCAAAGTTATTGAGAAATTGCCACCACCCTCTACAGTTAAAGGTATTCATAGTTTTCTTGGCCATGCAGGATTCTATCAACGATTCATCAAAGATTTTTCAAAAATATCAAAACCCTTGTGTACATTGTTAGAACACAATAGATCTTTCAATTTTGATGATCAGTGTTTACAAGCATTTGAGGAGTTGAAAAAGTAGCTCGTAAAAGCACCAATATTCATAGCGCCAGATTTGAATTTACCTTTCGAACTTATGTGTGATGCTAGTGATTTTGCCGTAGGGACAATACTTGGGCAAAGAAAGGAAAATGTATTTCATGTTATCTACTATGCAAGTTGTACGCTAACTGATTCACAGTAAATTATACCACTACTAAGAAAGAGCTGTTAGCTGTGGTTTTTGCCTTCGACAAATTTAGAGCTTATTTAGTAGACAACAAAGTTACAGTTTATACTGACCACTCTGCTTTTAAATTCTTGGTGACCAAGAAAGATGCTAAGCCTAGATTGATTCAATGGATATTACTATTGCTGGAAATTAATCTTGAAATTAGAGATAGAAAAGGAACAAAAAATTAAGTGGTTGATCACTTGTCTCAAATTGAAGTAGGAAATGAATAAGATAATATTTAACACATTCAAGATGATTTCCCAGATAAGCAACTGTTAGTTTCCATGGCATTACCGTGGCATGCTAATATTGTAAATTTTTTGGTTAGTGGATTGCTACCACCTGTCTTCACGAATAAAAGACGAAAAAAAGTTTCTCCATGATGCTAAGCAATATTATTGGGATGAGCCGTTTTTATTCAAACATTTTCCAAACCACATAATTCGAAAGTGTGTTCCAAATGATGAGATTCAAATTATTTTATTTCATTGCCATTCAACACGATCTAGAAGGCACTTTGGGGGCATAAGAACTATAGCAAAAGTTCTTTAATCTGGTTTTTATTGGCCAACCATGTTTAAATATGCTTATGAATTCTGCCAAGCTTACGATCGTTGTCAAAGAACTAGAAATCTATTGAGGAGTTATGAAATGCCCTTGTAAACTATTTTAGAAGTGGAACTATTTGACATTTATCGAATTGATTTTATGGGACCATTCCCACCTTCTTGGGGTAATGTATACATACTTTTAGCTATTGATTGTGTCTCTAAGTGGGTTGAGGCTATTGCTTTACCAACAAATGATGCCAAATCGGTACTGAAATTTCTCCATAAGAATATTTTTACCAGGTTTGGTCCCCTAAGGCTCTAATTAGTGATGAAGGTTTACACTGTGATTGCAAATTAGTTGCTAATGCTCTGAATAGGTATGGAGTTAAACTTAAAATTGTCACGGCATACTATCCCCAAACAAATGGGCTGGAAAAAGTCTTTAATAGAGAGATTAAAAAAATTTTGGAGAAGGTAGTCAATCCTAACAGAAAAGATTGGTCATCTAGATTGGATGAAGCTTTATGGGCATATCGCATTATACTCATGACACCATTGGGGATGTTGCCCTTCAAGCTTGTTTATGGGAAACCCTGTCGTTTGCTAGTTGAACTTAAACATAAGACATATTGGGCAATTAAGAAATTGAATATGGATTGGAGTGCTACTAGTACCAAGCGCCTATTGGAGTTGAATGAGATGGAAGAATTTCGAGCATAAACCTATGAGAATGCTAAGCTATACAAAGAAAAGATTAAATGATGGCATGATAACAAAATTTTGCCACGATAATTTGCACCTGGACAATAGGTCTTCTTATTCAATTTCGGGCTTAAATTATTTCCTAGCAAATTGAAATCTCGTTGGTCTGGCCCATTCGAGATAGTGCATGTTTATCCTCATGGAGCTGTAAAAGTTAATGGCAACAAGACTGGTTCAATTTTCAAAGTCAATGGTCAACGGTTAAAGTGAAAGAATTTTATGCTCATCTCACCTCTCCTAATAATGCTTTTATATATGTGTATGATGTCTTGGTGATGTTCAATGAAGACTTCATTAATGCAAAATAAGGGTTATCTGACGGCCTTGATGAACACGCCCAATTTGTCAAGACTATGATCACTGAAGGATTCTACCAAGTTCTGACAGATTTATGTGTCGAGGGGATGAAGTGGACAGTTTCTCAAAATGATTACTATACCATTGATTGTGTATCATTGAAGCCTCACTATAGAGTCTGGTATCATTTCCTTAAAACTCATTTCATCCCTTCTACTCATAACTTAACTATTTTAAAAGAACGTCTGTTATTATTGCACTCGATTATGACAAGTAGAAAGATCAATGTTGGAAGCATTATTTTTAGAGAAGTCCATCGCTGCTCTCAAAAGAATGCCGATACCTTAAATTTTCCATCGCTCATTACGATACTTTGTCAGCGAGCGAAGGTTCCTATTCAAACGAATGAAGACACAATCCCCAACAAAGGAGCCATAATAAAACAACTCACCCTAAAATTTTCTGGGGTGGAAATGCCAAGTCATCCGAGTTCCACATCTACATCGTCACCACCTATGACTACTGATACTATTCCATCAATATCTCATAGTAACTTTGAGTAGAAAGTGATTGATGTGCTTGAGATGTTGCAATAACAATTTCGAATAATGGAGAAACACCAACAAAGGCTGGCCATTAATTTTTACCGAGCTCAATAGGAAATGGCTCTATTTTAGGGGTATGCCTGACGAAGAGATAAGGCCAAAAAGAAATCTCTTCAGAAGAAATTTACCCAACCCATGTCTACATTCCTTGTTTTTCCTAAAAAATTGTTGTTGAAGCCAGATGACAATGATGACAATGGCGAAGAAGCCACTGCGGAGAAGAAGACCACAAAACAAGAAGGAGAAGCAGAGAAAATCAAATCTATCTATGTTGAATCTGATAAGGATGATGAAGATGTGACTCAAACTACTACACTTGCTGGCACCACCACTACACCGACCACTACACCTATGACTGAACAAGAACGTGTAGTTCATCAACTGATTGATGATCTCTCAAAGTCAGACACTGATGATGAAGATGAGGTGCCTATTAACCAGCTAAAATGGAAGCGTTACAAGTGAGCTGTTGGAAAATCCATTCAAGATGATGTTGGTGAAGTACAAAGGAAGCAGTGCTACAAACATGCTATGAAGAAATCCCCAAACCCAATTAGAGTAACCCCAATTCTTTCCAAGCTTTTGTTTTCTTCTTTCATTTTACACATAAGTTTCATACATTCATATTTAGTTGTCATTGCATTTTTATATTTGTCAACTATTGTTTTTTCTTTTTTTCATGCTTCATAGTCCATACATTGAGGAAAATGCATCCTTTAGGTTTGGGGTGTGTTGTATTGTAAATATAGCACGCCGTAGATAGATGATTTAATATTCATGCATTTTGTCATTCATTTTACCATTACATACAAATTCCAAACAACTGCTAGACTATGCTGAGTATATTGATACTGGTGATGTTCGATGAGGATAAAAACTCTTCGATTAATGTAAAAAATTGTGAAAGTTAGTTAAGCATGTTTAGCTTAGGATAGTTGTTTGAAAATTGATTCTTAAAAGTAGAATAACTTAAGTATCAATGCAATTAAATCTGTAGTAGGGTCCTTTTAATGCATTTAGAATTTCTTGAACCTAAATTCAATAATTTGGTTATGAATGATAAGGAATACCCTAGCAATAGTTTTACACTCCAATGTTTGAAACTGTTGAGTAGGTTAGTAATGCTTTGTTTGCTCCATCGTATTATTGATCAGAAAAACGAGTTCAAATAAGAGTGAGTAAAAAAATGTTGTATTAATAATAATTTAGAGACACTCTACTTTAGTAATAGGCTAATTAGCTAAGGAGATAGTTGTTTGCTCCATCCATCTCTTTAGTTAAAAGTTTTAGCTTTATAAGTGAAATACGTTCAAATTGTGGCCTGATATACTACCTGGTATTCTAGTGTATGCTCCATTGAGATTGTCAAGTAAAGAAACCATGTGACAAGATGAATTCCCTAGAGAAAATAATATTTGTGATTAAAATTTTGAAATGATTGAATAAGTGAGAATGGTGAACTGAGTTTAAAGGAAAGATATACTAAATACATTAGGAGAGGTTTGCTATAGTCAGAATTGCATAATTATTTAGGAACTTTTATTTTTAGGAAATGTTTTCTGCACTTCATTTGCTAAACAAGCCTAAAAAATTGGAACCATTCTTTTTAAAAGACTGTTGAGAATGTAAGTATTAAATATACTTCATATGGTTCAGCAGTGTAAACGGTAACTATGTGTTTTGGTAAATATTCATCCATATATGCATACTCATATACATTTTGCTTGAGGACAAGCAACAATTCAGGTTTGGGGGTGTGATAAATCTTGAAAAGTGTTATACTTCAAGCCTTTAGATTGAATTAATTGTTTGTAATTAAATAAATATGTTTGCATTTTTAGATATTTTTAGAACATTACATGACAAAGCTTGGATTGTGCTATAAATGTTATTATTTGTTACTTCTATTATTAAGGAAGAAAGGTATTGTTTATGGTCGGCAACAGGTGCAGGATGAAGAAGAGAAAAGAAAAAGAGTAGGAAAATGAAGGAAGTGAAATATTGCCATGTCGAAATGTTAGTTAGATTGCCAACACAAATGTCATGGAAATTCAAGGAAGATGACACAGCACTCAGTCCATGTCACTCTTAGCCAGGTGTACTTGTACAAGATAAACCACCCTAAAAAAAGGAAGTAAAAGGTGTGTGCTGGGAGGGAAGGACCCACCTT
The DNA here is from genome assembly GCA_025698465.1 of Gossypium longicalyx. NCBI lineage: Eukaryota > Viridiplantae > Streptophyta > Magnoliopsida > Malvales > Malvaceae > Gossypium > Gossypium longicalyx. The sequence goes on from CM046995.1 coordinate 55,625,110, forward strand.
ATAAAGAATGAAAGAGAAATGGGAAAAAAGGAAGGGGGAGAGAGATAAAAATGAGAAAATATATTTTTTCTCTCTGCATCAATTTCTCGTATGAAAAATCTCAGAGAAAGAGAGGAACAGGTAGCAACTTACAGAGCAGAAGAATTACAGATGCGAGGAAGGGGAAGAGAAATCTAACATGGGTTTTGCATCAAATATCATTATTAGAGTGAAAGCTGGAATAGCAAAAGCTTTCTGCAGTTCTGTCTTTATTTTCTGATTTGAACTTTGTGATTCATGAATTTAAACAATGGTGTTAAATGGTTTTGTTATGGATTTGAATGTTCATCCCATGAGCTAATTCTTATTGGGTTGAAATTATTTGGGTGAATTTTTGTTATCTTTAATGCCCATGGTTTGATTTTTTTATTTGATATTTCAGTCTCAAGCAATGAATACATTTTTGGTTTGATAAAAATAAAGATTATTTGACATCCATTCATTACAAATAAGATTGCGATTTCTGAATATTATAATTTCATTATTAAAAGTTATGGTCAAGCCGTCTTTATATAAACATGCAATGAAAATTTAGTTTCTTTTGAAACTTGGTACATAGAAAATGTATTTTAAAATAATCTTCCTAAAATTATCAAAATAAAGATGTAAATCTCCCACTGCTTCAACTGCCACCCTTATCTCAGTCCTGGTCCATAATGATAAGCTCTTATCTGTAAGATCTTTTGTCTCCTCGAACCCCTACAGAGAAACACATACATGATTATTAGCTCCCGAATCAATAACCCAATGGTCTATTGAGTCTTCCACTAAACAAGCTTCTATAATAAAAAGTTCTATACCTTTGCCTTTGGTAGCTAGGTATTCTTTCAACTCTTTACAGTTTTCCTTGAAGTTTCATTTCTTGCTGCAAAAGAAGCATTTTGACTTAGATAAGTCTTTTGAATTTCTAGTTCTCTTCCTTTCCACTTATGGTGGTCTAGAGACCTAGCCTTACCTTGCTTAGTGCATTTTCCCATCCCTTTTGAGGAAGAAGCATGGACTGTATTCACTTCTACTCTTTGGACTGGCTAACTATCGTTTAACATCAACTCATAGGATTGTAACTCCTCCATGAGTTGTGTAAGCATCAAGTTTTTGTTACCAAGGTTATATGTGGCCCGAAAGCCGGTAAAATCCTTGGGAAAGCTTTTGAACACCATCTCTATTTGAGTGTTTTGGTCCAATTTAGCCTCATTGTTTGTAGCCTTGGAAAAGTAGCCCATAAGAGTGATCATGTTGTCTTTCAGTAGAGTGTCAGGCTTTTGTTAGGCTTTCTTTAAGTTCGTTATAATAGATTATCAAGCCAAGGCAGCTTGGCCTCCAAACTTGTCTTTTAGCTTATCTAGAATTTCTTTAGTAGTCCTATAGCTCTTTAATTGCTTATACAAAGTGTTGGTCATGCTTGCCAGCATATAGCAATGAGTTATCTCATCAAACTCTTCCCAACATTTTTTAGCCTCAGCTTGAATGGTCGGAGGGCACTTAGTATCAAGAACTCGTTTAAGTTTCTCACAGCTCAGGACAATTATCAGGTTCCTTGTAACACCCCTTACCCATATTCAATGCCAGAATAGGGTACGAGGCATTACTGGACTTATCACACGAACAAACATACAATTTCGGGTTATACATTTGCGTCTAAATTAAAACTTTTTGTATTTAATCATAAAGTCCCTAACACGAGCCTACGAGGCCAAAAACATGCTTTAGAAGTGGTCTGGGACTAAATCGAAATCTTTAGGAAATTTTACAAAACTAAGAAAATTTTTCACTAAACAAGGGTTACACGCCCGTGTGGGTATGGGACACGCCAGTGTGGGCAGGCCGTGTGGTCACACACGCCCGTGTCCCGAACCTATGTAACTCTCTGTTTGTCACCCAAGAACAAATTAAAGACACACGGCCAAGTCACACGCCTGTGTGCTAGGCTGTGTGGTCGATTTAAAATTTATGATTTTTCATTAAATAGGTGTAGACTTCACACGCCCATGTCCAAGGCCATGGCCCTCACACGACTGAGACACATGATCATGTCTTTGCCTGTGTACTCAATATTGGGAATTTTGTTTTGTGAAAATTAAGGAACAGGGGACACACGATCTAAACACATGCCCGAGGGGCAAGCCGTGTGTCGTACACGGCCTAGACACACGCCCGTGTGTCTACCCATGTGGACAAAAATAAGGCTATTTACCAAGTGATTTTGCCACCCTTTAATGCACACACCTACACAACATAACATAGCACTAATCCAAACATATGCATACAACTAACATCCACAACCAAGGCATCAACACATCATTCATAAAAGGCATCCTTTTTTAAATATACTTATAGCCAATATTAGCCTATTTCCAATGGCCTTATACAAAATGAACTTCTAACCACTATAAGCCAACACATTTGGCCAAATCAATAATGACACATAACAAAATGACCAAGTACCCTATACATGCCATAACTCAAAATGTTGAATTCATTGGTACCAAAATAATTGTTGATAGTGTGAGTGGATCTCCGACGGTCTCCGAATCCTGAGCTAGCTTTGTGACATTATAAGACAAAGGAAAGAAAGGGGAGTAAGCTATATAGCTTAGTATGTTCCTATGCAAATAATAACCATCATAACCACACAATTAACATGAAAAAGATTAGCATGAGTGTTATCAAAATCTCGTAGTCATAACTTACTCAATCACAATCCTACCAAGAGTTCATCACATATCGAGCTCATTACTTATGAGTTTTACGTACATACCTGTACCAACTCGCAACATAACCATATCCTTTCATAACTTTGACATTCCCTTTGAATACTCGAAATATTAACGGATACTCAAAAATCTTGCACACAGGTGCCATATATGTAGCCGAAGCTACCTCATATCTCATAATACATATGGGCTCGTTTTCGAGATATTCACAGGCCTGCTCACACAAGCTGTCAGTCAGGACGTAGATACACAGTGCTACTCACACAAGCTGTTAGGTATCCGCAACACATCTTTGGACTACCCACCACCGGGTAGGGACGTCTGAGACCAGCACCCGGATTACATAATCGCATATACACATGGGTTCCTAGTGACATGTCGCTCGTATCCTATTCTATTCCTAAGGTTCAACCGGGATTTATCGCTTGTCAAAACTTTGTCGAATACATCCAAAGAGTCAATCACAATTCATACAATATTAAATCATTTAAAACATAAACATAACAATGCATTATTTACATACGAACTTGCCTCGGTACAAAAATAGTAGAATTGGACCTAATCGTCAAACACTTTGTTTTTCCCCCAATCTAGGTCCGAACCTCATTTTTCTTGATCTATAATAACAAATTTAACTCATTTAATACTCACATTATTCAATTTGGCCCAAGAATCATATTATGGCAAAATTAGATTTTTGCCTCTAATGTTTCACATTTTTACAATTTAGTCCCTAGGCTCGTAAAATGAAATGTATTCAATTTCTTCAAAACCCAAGCCTAGCCGAACCATTTTCATACTCATATCATCCCACATTTTTCACTTAATCACACTTTTACTTCCTATTTTACAACTTTTACAAATAAGTCATTTTTGACATTTTTATCGAAAATCACTTAACAAAAGTTATTTATCTTACAACTAACATACATTTCCTACCATTAGACATCAAAAAACAAAAATATCTAACATGGTTAAAATTTTAAATCTTGGTTTCAAATTAGTACTTGAAATAGCTAGATTAGGTTACAAGGATCTTAAAAACATGAAAATCATTAAAAACGGGGCTAGAACGGACTTACAATCAAGCTTGGAAGCTTGAAAAACCCTAGCTATGTCTTCCTCTTGTAAATTTAGACCAAGGGGGACTAAATTTATGAAGATGAAGACTTTTATTTAGTTATTTTGGCTTTATTTGACAAATGACTAAAATGCCCTTCATGCATAACTTTAGAATTTCACATAATCATGTCCCTTTTTGTCCATATAATTAACAAATGGTCTAATTACCATCTAAGGACCTTCAATTTAAAATTTCATAGAAATTAGACACCTCTAGCTTCTAGAACACACATTTTGCACCTATTACAATTTAGTCCTTTTAGCTAATTTAAGTGCCCAATCGATAAAATTTTCGAACGAAATTTTCAAAAAAAATTCCATGAAACTATAGACCATAAAAATATAATAAAAATAAATATTTTTTTATCGGATTCGTGGTCCCAAAACCACTGTTTCGACTAGACCCAAAATTGGACTGTTACAACTCTCTCCCTTTCGGGATTTTCATCCCCGAAAATCTTACCAGAAAATAGGTTCGGGTACTGTTTTCTCATAGCTTCCTTGGATTCCCACGTAGCTTCTTTGACCCCATGTCTCTGCCACAAAAATTTCACTAGGGCTATACTTTTATTTCTCAACTGTTTAACTTCCCGGGCTAAAATCTTAATCGGTTCCTCACCATAAGTTATATCAGGTCGAATCTCAATCTCTGTCAGAGAAATCACATGTGAGGGATCAGAACGGTATCATCGCAACATTGACACATGAAACACATTATGAATCCTTTCTAACTCTGTCGGTAACGCTAACTGATATGCCACTGGCCTTATTCTTTCAGTAATCTCATACGGCCCAATGAAATATGGACTTAACTTGCCTTTACGGCCAAATCTCATAATCTTCTTCCACGGAGTTACTTTCAGAAATACCTTGTCCCTGACTTGAAACTCAATTTCTTTCCTTTTCAAATCTGCGTATGACTTTTTTCTATCTAAAGCTGCTTTCAAACAGTCACGAATTACCTTTACTTTTTCTTCGGTCTCTCTAACCAAGTCAACCCCATGAATTTGTTTCTTACTAAGTTCTATCCAATATAACAGAGTTCGACACTTATGGCCATACAATGCTTCATACGGTGCCATCTTTATACTCGACTGAAAACTGTTGTTATAAGAAAATTTTACCAATGGCAGATATTTCTCCCAACTACCTTCGATTTCTAGAACACAACATTAGAGCATATCTTCAAGAATCTGGATTACTCTTTCAGATTGCCCACCAGTTTGTGGATGAAAAGTGGTACTAAAATTTAACTTCGTACCCAAAGCTTCTTGTAATTTCTTCCAAAATCTCGAAGTAAATCTCGGATCTCTATCTGAAATAATAGAAATAGGCACTCTGTGCAATCTAACAATTTCAGCAGTGTACAATTAAGCTAGCTTATCAAGTGAATAGTCGTTACGTATCGGAATAAAATGAGCTGATTTCGTCAATCTATCAACAACAACCCAAAGAGCATCTTTCTTTTTTAGAGTCAAAGGCAAACCCATTACAAATTCCATCGTAATCCTATCCCATTTCCACTCGGGTACCATTACTGGCTAAATTAAACCCGAAGGCACTTGGTGTTTGGCTTTTACTTGTTGACAAATTAAACATTTCTATACAAATTCAGAGATATCTCGTTTCATACCTGACCACCAATACAATTTCTTCAAATTATTATACATTTTCGTACTACTCGGATGAACTAATAAACAACCACTTTGTGCCTCGGTCAATAATGCTTTCAAGTTCTCAAAACTTTGCTGACATTTTCTGGACCATTCAAATTTAACATCTTTTTGCAACAACTTGGTCATAGGTGTAGCAATCATCGAAAATCCTTTGATAAAACGTCAGTAATAACTAGCTAAACCCAAAAAGCTTCTAACTTCAGATACATTTCTTGGCGGTTTCCACTCAAAAATTGTCGAAATCTTACTTGGATCAACCCGAATACCATCACCTGAAACTATATGTCTTAAAAATTTAACTTCTCCGAATTTCACTTCTATTGAATTTAGCAAACAACTGCTTATCTCTCAAAGTCTGCAATACAATTCTTAAGTGCTCGGCATGCTCGGACTTCTCTCGAGAATAAATCAGGATTTCATCGATGAATACAACAACAAACTTATTTAGATATGGTCAGAAAATTCGATTCATCAAGTCCATAAAAACGACAAGTGCATTAGTTAGTCCAAAAGGCATAAAAAGAAATTTATAACGCTCATACCTTGTCCTAAAAGTAGTTTTTGGCACATCCGACTCTTTAACTCTCAACTGATAGTAGCCCGATCTCAAATCAATCTTCGAGAATATTGTTGCTCCTTTTAACTGATCAAACAAGTCATCAATCCTCGACAAAGGATACTTGTTCTTAATAGACACCTTGTTAAGCTATCGGTAATCAATACAAAGTCTCATAAATCCGTCTTTCTTCTTTACAAATAACACTGGAGCACCCTAGGGAGAAAAACTAGGTCTCACAAAACCCTTATCTGTCAACTCTTGCAATTGAGCTTTCAATTATTTTAACTCGGTTGGAGCCATTCTATACGGAGCAATCGATATCGATGCAATCCCAAGTAGTTAATCAATAGCAAACTCAACCTCTCTGATCAGAGGTAGCCCAATAAACTCCTCTAGAAACACATTTGGATATTCACAGACTACCAACATTGATTCAATTTTCAATTCAAACATTTTTGTATTCAACACATAAGCAAGATGAGCTTCACAACCTTTCCTTTCGTACCTCTGAGCAAACATAGATGAAATCACAATAGGCAATTCACTTGATTCATCGGTTTCAACCCGAATAACCTCACCATTTTCACATTTCAATTTAATAGTTTTCTGTCTACAGTTTAATATGGCATCATGTAGTGTTAACCAATCCATACCCAAAATAACATCAAATTCGTCAAATGGCAACAACATTAAGTTAGCAAAAAAACAGTGACCTCGAATCATCAAAAGATAATTCTTGCAGACTTTATCAACTAGCACATAGTTGCCTAAGGGGTTTGACACTTTAATCACAAACTTAGTAAACTTAACAGGAAAATTCTTACTAGATACCAAATTCACACAAACATAAGAATGAGTCAATCCAGGATCAATTAATGCAATAACATTAGTATCATAAAGAGAAAATGTACCAGTAATCATATCGGGAGATGATGCATCCTCACGAGCACGAATGGCATAAGCTCTAGCAAGTGCTCTGACCTCAGATCTCACGGCTGTATCTTTCATCACACCTTTACTGCTAGTTCTATTCCTAGTATTTCTCTGTGGCCTACTCCTATTGGTAGTATTACTTGGCCTTGGACTCTGAAATTGTTCTTTCTCAGTCATCTCAGGGCAATCTTGAATAAAATGCTCTTAAGAACCACACTTGAAACAAGTTCGGTCATTCATCCTACACTCGCCAGGGTGTTATCTACCACAACGCTGATGTTCAAGTCTATTAGTCCTAACATTACCCACACTTGCCATTGAAGTAGCTTGAAATATAAGACCCGAATATTGTTTCCTGTGGTCTCTGTGTGAATACCCAACTGAAACATTCGAACGAGAATACATTTCTCTGGATTTCTTAAACTGAGATTGAAATGACTTACTCATCGGCCTTTTTCTTGCATCTCTAGCTTCACTCTCGACCTTTCTTTTCTCTTTTCTTTGCTCTTCGGCTTTGTAAGCTTATTCAACCAATATAACAAATTATTTTAGTCCTAAGATTCTAACTAACAACCGAATGTCGTTATTAAGTCCATCTTCGAACCTTTTACTCATAATAGCCTTGGAGGAAACACACTCATGGGCATACTTATTGAGCCTAAAAAATTCTCGCTCATACTCTGTCACTAACATTCAGCCTTGTTTCAGCTCAAGAAATTCTTTACGTTTCTAATCGATGAACCATTGACTGATATATTTCTTTCGAAATTCCTCTTGAAAGAATTCCCATGTAACCCTCTCTCTCGGTACCACATATACTAGTGTCTTCAGCCAGTGATATGCTGTGTCCCTCAATAATGATATAACACATTTGAAGCATTCTTCGGGTGTACATGATAACTCATCAAATACCCTGATAGTATTCTCAAGCCAGAACTCGGCTCTTTTGGGGTCATCATCTACATTATCCCTGAATTCCTTAGCTCATTACTTTCGAATCTTATCAACCAAAAGCTTATTCAGTCTTGCCAAATCCACACCTTGAGGAGCTACGAGAATCAATTGGAGATAAGGAAGGGGTGGAGGGTGTTGAGCATTTGGATTTGTTCGAACAAACTTTTAATACCACTCGTTCATCATATGGAGGAAGGCTTCTCTAGCCCCTCCTCCCTGACTGACCGTGGGAGGTCTATTTTTAGAGGACGCTGCCCTTTGAGTGGGAGCTAGAACAATACTTTCTACATCATTAGCTACAGCTCGGTCAAGATCCATTTACTATATAAAAACACAGTTTAAAATTGTTAGGAGTCATCACACTATCACAGTTCATACATGGCATATATAGCTAGACTCTTACACACGCTACGTTAGTCCAAGAAGCAACTAAATGGTAGCTCTAATACCACTAAATGTAACACCCCTTACCTATATTCAACGTCAAAATAGGGTATGAGGCATTACCAAACTTATCACACGAACAAACATACAATTTTGGGTTATACATTTGCGTCCAAATTAAAACTTTTTTACATTTAATCATAAATTCCCTAATACGAACCTAAGAGGCCCAAAAAATTATTTAGAAGTGGTCCGAGACTAAACCAAAATCTTTAGGAAATTTTACAAAACTTAAAAAAATTTTCACTAAACAGCGGTCATGAAACAACCCGATTTAGGGCATAGTCAGAACAGTAGTTTCGGGACCACGAATCTGACGTAGAAAAATTTATTTTTATCACATTATGATGGTATATGGTTTTATGGAATTATTTTATGAAAATTTCGTTTGAAAATTTTGACGTTTGGGCACTCAATTTGGTTAAAAGGACTAAATTGTAAAAAAGTGAAAAAGTTGAGTTCTACATGCTAGAGGTGTCAACTGTTATGAAATTTTAAATTGAAGATCCTTATATGGTAATTAGACCATTTTTTAAGTTAGTAAACAAAAATGGATAGGAGAAAAGAGAAATTTTATGTTTTAAGTTAGGGGCATTTTAGTTTTTTGGCTAATAAATGAATTAAAAATCAAATTAAAAGCTAAATTTTGTCCATCTTCTTCCCATGGCTGAAATTTTCAAGGGGGAACCATAGCTAGGGTTTGTTCATATTCCAAGCTCGACTGTAATCCCGTTCTAGCCTCATTTTTAATGATTTTTATGTTTTTGAGATCCTTGTAACCTAATCTAACTATTTCAAGGAATAATTTGAAAGAAAATAAAAGTCTAAATTTTTAACCCAGGAAGAATATTTGTGCATTTTGATGTCTAATGGTAGAAAATGTATATTAGATGCAAGATAAACAGCTTTTGCTAGGTGATTTTTGATGAAAATGTCAAAAAGGACTTATGTGTAAAAAGTCACAAAATGGGTAGTAAAAGTGTGATTAAATGAAAATTTTGGGCTGTTATAAGCATAAAAGAGGTTCATCTAGGCTTGGGAATCAAAGAAATTGAATCTATTTCAATTTACGAGCCTAGGGACCAAAGTGTAAAAATGTCAAAGTTTAGGGGAAAAATGTAATTTTGCCCCAATGTGAATTTTTAACTGAATTGAGTAATGTGAATAATAAATGAGTTAAATTTGCTACTATAGATCAAGAGAAATGAGGTTCGGACCTAGATTGGGGGAAAAACAAAGTGTTTGATGATTAGGTCCCATTTCTACTATTTTTGTACCGAGGTAAGTTCTTATGTAAATAATGCATTGTTTTAATTATGTTTTAAATGCTTTACTATTGTATGAATAATGATTAACCAATAAGTGTGTTCAAAAAAGCTCGACAAGCATGAAATCCCGATTGAACCTTAGGAATAGATAGGATACAAATGTCATGACATTAGGGTTACTAAGTCTACGTGTAAGACCATATCTGGGATATAGCATCGATATGATATTTCGTGTAAGACCACATCTAATATGTGGCACCAATATGAGATTTCGTGTAAGACCATAGCTGGGCTATCGGCATCGATACGACATCCCATGTAAGACCATATCTGGGATATAGCATTTGTACGGTATCATGTGTACGGAACTCCCGAGTATCATTTAGTATTCCAAGTGGTTCAACGGTAAATTTAATGAGTATGTCAAAGATGAATTGTGTGTAAATCTAATTCAAGATGACTCAAGTATGTACGAAAAACTCATATGTGATGAGCTCATTATGTGATGAACCCTTGGTAAGGTTATGATTGAATAAGTTATGATTATAAGATCTTAATAATATTTATGCCAATTATCATCATGTTAAGTGTATGTTAAATGTTGGTTTATGATGCCTATTATTTGCGTGGGAACTTACTAAGCTATATAGCTTACTCCCCTTTTCTTTCCCTTGTTTTATATTGTCACCGAGCTAGCTCAGGTATAGGAGGCTGTCGGAGATCCACTCACACTATCAACTGATTATTTTGGGTACCAATGAATTTGACATTTTGAGTTATGGCATTTATAAGGACTTGGTTATTTTGTTATGTGTCATAATTGAATTAGCCTAATGTGTTGGCCTATATGGGTTGATAATTTCATTTTGTAAATGACCATTGAAATTGGCTAATATTGGTTTAAGTATATATGCATATGATGATATTTGCATGGATGTGGAAATTTGCATGGCTTAAGTTGATAAGTATGTGATGTATGTATGTGGTAAATGGTAGCATGTGAATGATGTGTGGATGTCTTGATTGTGGCTGAATTGGTTGAATGTAATTGCTTGGATTGGTGTTATGTTTTTGTTGTGTAGGTCTGTGCATAAAAGGGTAACAAAATGGCTTGGTAAATAGCCTTGTTTTTTGTCCACACGGGTAGACACACTAGCATGTGTCTAGGCCGTGTGTGACACACGGCTTGCCCCATGGGCATGTGTTCTGGCCGTGTGTACTCTGCACCTTAATTGTTGCAAAACAAAATGCTCAGAATTGAGCACATGAGCAGAGACATGGGCGTGTGTCTCAGCTGTGTGGATGACACGGCCTCAAGCACGGGCATGTGCCCTGGGTGTGTGAAGTCTACACCTATTTTTTGAAAAATCATAAATTCTAAATCAACCACACGACTAGCACATGGGCGTATGACTTGGCCGCGTGTCTTCAATTTGTTTTTGGGTGACAAACAGAGAGTTACATGGGTTAGGGACACGGTCGTGTGTGACCACACGGCTTGCCCACACAGGTCCCAAGCCACACGGGCGTGTGGCTCTTAAAACATGAAAAATTTTCTAAGTGTTGTGACATTTTCTAAAGTTCTCGGTTTAGTCCCGAACCACTTCCAATGTATGTTTTGGGCCTCGTAGGCTCGTTTTAGCGATGATATGAATGATTATGAAAAGTTTTAAATTTGGATGGAAATTTATATCTCGATTTTGTATGACTGCTTGTGTATAAGTCCGGTAATGCCTTGTACCCTATTCTGGCGTTGGGTACAAGTAAGGGCTGTTATAGGTCACATGCCCATGTGGGTATGGGACATGCCTATATGGGTAGGCCGTGTGGTCACACACACCTGTGTCTCGAACCCGTGTAACTTTCTGTTTGCCACCCAAGAACAAATTGAAGACACACGGCCAAGTGACACGCCCATGTGCTAAGCCGTGTGGTCGATTTAAAATTTATGATTTTTCAAAAAATATGTATAGACTTTACACTCCCGGGACACACGCCCATGTCCAAGGCTATGGCCCTCACACGACTGAGACACACGGCTGTGTCTCTACTCGTGTACTCAATATTGGGCATTCTGTTTTGCAAAAATTGGGGTGCAGGGGACACATGGCCTAGACACATGCCCGTGGGGAAAGTCGTCCCATGTGTCTACTCGTGTGGACAAAAATAAGATTATTTACCAAGCCATTTTGTCACCCTTTAATGCACACACCTACACAACATAACATAGCACCAATCCAAGCATATACATACAACTAACATCCACAACTAAGGCATCAACACATCATTCATGAAAGACATCATTTTAAAAAAATACTTATAGCCAATATTAGCCCATTTCCAATGGCCTTATACAAAATGAACTTCTAACCAATATAAGCCAACACATTTGGCCAAATCAATTATGACACATAACAAAATAACCAAGTCCCCTATACATGCCATAACTTAAAATGTTGAATTCATTTGTACCAAAGTAATTGTTGATAGTGTGAGTGGATCTCTGACGGTCTCTGAATCCCAAGTTAGCTTAGTGACACTATAAGCCAAGGGAAAGAAAGGGGAGTAAGCTATATAGCTTAGTAAGTTCCTATGCAAATAATAAGCATAATAACCACACAATTAACATACAATTAACATGAAAAAGATTAGCATGACCATTATCAAAATCTCGTAGTCATAACTTACTCAATCACAATCCTACCAAGAGTTCATCACATATCGAGCTCATTACTTATGAGTTTTACGTACATACTTGTACCAACTCGCAACATAACCATATCCTTTCACAAGTTTGACATTCCCATTGAACACTTGAAATATTAACAGATACTCAGAAACCTTGCACACAGGTGCCATATATGTAGCAAAAGCTACCTCATATCTCATAATACATATAGGCTCGTTTTCGAGCTATTCACGGGCCTACTCACACAAGCTGCAAGTCAGGACATAACTACACAGTGCTGCTCACACAAGTTGTCAGGTATCTACAACACATGCCGGACTACCCAGCCACTGGGAGGATGTACGAGACCAGCACCTGGATTACATAATCGCATATACACATGGGTTCCTAGTGACATGTCGCTCGTATCCTATTCTATTCCTATGGTTCAACCGAGATTTCTCGCTTGTCAAAACTTTGTCGAATACATCCAAAGAGTCAATCACAATTCATACAATATTAAATCATTTAAAACATAAATATAACAATGCATTATTTACATACGAACTTACCTCTGTACAAAAATAGTAGAATTGGACCTAATCGTCAAACACTTTATTTTTCCCTCGATCTAGGTCCGAACCTCATTTTTTCTTGATATGTAATAATAAATTTAACTCATTTAATACTCATATTATTCAATTTGGCCCAAAATTTATATTATGACAAAATTACATTTTTGCCCATAATGTTTTACATTTTTACAATTTAATCCCTAGGCTCGTAAATGAAATGTATTTATTTTCTTCAAAACCCAAGCCTAGCTAAACCATTGTCATACTCATACCAACCCACATTTTCCACTTAATCACACTTTTACTGCTTATTTTACAAATTTTACAAATAAGTCCTTTTTGACATTTTTACCGAAAATTACTTAGCAAAAGTTGTTTATCTTACAAATAACATACATTTTCTACCATTAGACATCAAAATACACAAATATCTAACCTGGATAAAATTTTAAACTTCATCTTTCTTTCAAATTAGTCCTTGAAATAGCTAGATTAGGTTACAAGGATCTCAAAAACATGAAAATCATTAAAAACGGGGCTAGAACGGACTTACAATCGAGCTTGGAAGCTTGAAAAACCCTATTTATGTCTTCATCTTGTAAATTTCAGCCAAGGGGGACTAAATTGATGAAGATGAATACTTTTATTTAGTTATTTTGGTTTTATTTGACAAATGACTAAAATGCCCTTCATGCATAACTTTAAAATTTCACCGAATTATGTCTATTTTTGTCCATCTAATTAACAAATGGTCTAATTACTATCTAAGGACCTTCAATTTAAAATTTCATAGCAATTAGACACCTCTGTGTTCTAGAACACACATTTTGCACCTATTACAATTTAGTCATTTTAGCTAAATTAAGTGCCCAATCGATAAAATTTTCGAATGAAATTTTCACGAAACAATTCCATGAAACTATAGACCATAGAAATATAATAAAAATAAATCTTTCTTCATCGGATTCATGGTCCCGAAACCACTGTTTCGACTAGACCCAAAATCAAACTTTTACATTCCTTTTCCATTCCTTATAGTTTTTTTCCATTCAATTTGTTTTTACTGAGTATGTTCAATAAGAGAGTTGGTTCCATTTTCAAATTGAAAATAAAAAAAATCATATATTAATATCTTTTTATTAAGCAAATGTTTGAAAATGTTTTGCAACATTACGATATGAATTAATATGATGAATATGTCTTACATTAAACCTTGAAAACATCTGTAAGTCATTGCAATAATAATTCCCACACCCATTGAATTAAGCCACCATAGGGTGATCATGATCAACTAGTAAGAACATGGGCTTCCATCCAATTAGTACATGAACCTAATTCCTTAGCCATTCACACATACTAATAATCGTGTAATGTTTGGTCATCATTCTAACTTAAGTAGTACTTCGTGAGGAGTTACTTAACTAGAAAACCTTGAGTGCATAACCATCAACTCAACACCTATCGCATCATGCACCAAAAATGAGCCATCATGGGACAATCTCATAACATCAACTCAACACCTATCGCATCATGCACAAAAAATGAGCCATCATGGGACAATCTCACTAAGTAGCGTGCTTTGACTAGTTGTCCTCTTTTGAAGATAGAATTTCTTGACCTACGATAATGCCTACCACAAGGGTCAATCCAATTATCATTTGATCACAAGAGAATTCCTCTTACTTACAAGAAATCTCCTTAGTGAAATCCATATAGTAATCCTATCATGGGGTAGTGCACTTGCCATGCCATTACTATAAACCATTGATAGAGGTTGTAGGTTTTCTTTAGGGACCTTCTCCCACTCAATATTTTAAAAAACTGGAACGACGAAAATGTGCAAGTGTACACAATCGCAACAAGTAATAAAGTGACAAGTAAATGTCGAGTTATCATACCCCATAGGGATTGTGAAAAGAATTATTTATGAATGCAATTTTAAAAACATTTTGGTGGAGAAAAATATTTTGATTTGAGGAGGTGATTAAAAACTAATATTTTAACTAAGTAAAATAAATAAAAATAAAATAAAAGTCCAAATGTACGATTTCAAAAGATGATTTTAATCAAGATGACATAGTTGTGTTAAATTAATTACATTTTTTAACTTAGAATTATTAAACTCATGTTTATGTTGTTACAAATAAATTCATAGTAACTCGGTAGTTTGCTAACTTATGAACATACTTATTTACTGAAAATTCATTTATCTCTTGACTATATCTCTATGACAATTCAACTGATTAAACAAATTTTAATAAGCAAATGTGTTAATGCACATACGTACTTATGAAATTAAAATAATCTATTGTGCATATATCTATACCAATTCAAACAATTAATTCAATCTCATAAGCACATAAAAGATTACATGAGGTAACAATGTATTTCTACCTTGAAATAGTTTAATCACAATAATCTTGCAAGTTATGCAAGGCTAATGTAACATTAGATACCATTGCTAATTTAACCCTCAGCTACCTTAGATGATTAAACATACACTTATTAAGTATTGTGTCAATTAATAACAATTTCAATCCGTTTAAATAATTAATTCATTAGTTACCTTACAATTGTAATGCAAGAATAACTTAGTCATGGTTTTACTTAATCAAACATCTTACCGGGGCCTATAACGACACAAACACAATTTTAATAAATTAAGTAAACAAAATGCAATCAACCTAACACGAATTAAATTTAAGCCATATTAATTAAGTTAAACATATCAACATCACAAATATTCATAGACATGTTCATCAAAACAA
Source organism: Gossypium longicalyx (assembly GCA_025698465.1). Classification (NCBI taxonomy): domain Eukaryota; kingdom Viridiplantae; phylum Streptophyta; class Magnoliopsida; order Malvales; family Malvaceae; genus Gossypium; species Gossypium longicalyx. The sequence goes on from CM046995.1 coordinate 55,640,830, forward strand.
CAACAAAGTTAAAAGGATAGGGAACAAGAATCAAATCCAGTGATCCTCCGAGGCTTGACTAGTTTGCTCTGCTCCTCCTTCTCTGCTTGTTCTTATTGAATCGAGGCCTCCAAAAACACTTGAATGCTGCTCCAAATGGTGGATGAATGACTCTTTTTCAAGAGATGAAATTGGCAAGGGAATGAAGAATAATTAAAGGGAAATGAAGAGAGAAAAATGATAGAAAAGTGAAGAGATGAGGAGAGTTGAGATGTGTATGAAGTGAGCAGCCAAGGGGGTATTTATAGGTTGAGATGGCTGCTAAAATTAGAAAAAATCAGCAGCCATAGAGTCCCTCCATGGCCGGCCACACATGTGGCAAGTTTGAAGAATTCAAACTTGCTATTTTAAGGTAGGGACAAATCTAGAAAAGCACAAATAGTGGAGGGGTTTGAATGCAATTTTAAAGAGTCTTCAAGGTCCATTTTTGAAAGTTAAATAATTAGTCAAATAAGCTGATTGGGTCAGTATGTGGGACAATTTTGGGCTGTCCAGTGCTCGGTTGGATCAGTTTTCTTGGTTTAGCTCAACTAGGCCACTTTTCATAATTAATTAATAATAATTTATTTAACCCAAATTAAATTGGATTAAAATTAAAATTAATTATATTATGAATTAATACACATAATTTGGACCATCTTAGGCTGAAAAATCAATTCACCTTGATGCTTCAAAATTGCTTCTCAGTTTTGTGCTTCTAGTAGTGTCTATCGAGCCATTTTTTGCCCTTTGTGCGGATCTGTCGAAAATGATCAAAATTAATCAAAGTTTATTATAAAATTAAATAAAATTCAACATGGTAATAATTTAAGTACAATTTAATTATTTTATAATAATTAAATATTTTTCAACAAGAATTTTACCGAAACTGCATAAATTTGAGTTAAAAAGGAAATGAAAAAGTGTGTATATTTTCATGTTTCCAAACCCCCCAAACTTAATTCATTGCTCATCCCGAGTAATGCACAAATTTAGAAAGAATTTCTCGAAAACACCTTTGAAAAATTTCTTCAAAACAACATTCTTCCCAAAAATCACGATTTAAGTATACTTATGCTCAAAAACAAAGAATTTGATACTTATGCTACTTATGTGTACATATCATTCAAATTAATCTCAATTATTATTATGATAGAAAAAATAGACTATGTTCTTTCTCAATAAAGACATGCTAAATTCCTACCAATTTGATTTTATTCCTTTCTTCAAGAAAGTTGCAATCATTAAGTTTAACTTACACCTTCATATGTTGAACATAGCAATTTCTCTCCACTAATGTAGGTAGCATAAAAACTTGAATCAATAGGTCTTTAAAAAGGTTGTAACATGGCGAGGTTAGGAGTGAGTAAAAGATAGGTAAATTTAGGCTAAAACCCCCTAAACTCAGCTTCAATCGGACCTTCAGTATAATTATCTTCAATAGACCAACTTACTTTGCTTTCACATGCTCTTTTGTACATCTATTTTCTTTCAATTACATATGCTTTTTTTTTCTTTACATGAGCATTTTACTGTATATACTACAATTTCTTTAGCAATTGATACTTCTTTTCAACTACCCCATACTTATTTTCAAGGAACATTCTAAATAGTATTGAGTCTAGTGTTTGGGACAATTTAAAGATAATTACGAGAAAAGTGATGGCTAAATAGTGCAAGGGTTCAAATAAAATTAGGCCATATAGTCTTAAAGTTGGGTTTCAAGAAATAAAAATTCATCATGGTTGGCTTGAAAGGCTCAAACGATCCAAAAAAAAGTTTCCTAAATCATTTTCAACTTCACATGCTCCCTAGGATTTCGCCTCAAGAAACTACTAAGTCAATTCTAGAGACTTAAACTTCATGCATGCCTAACTTTCCTAAGGAACTAAAAATTTTATGGTACAATTTACATGTTTTATTAAAAATACATTTATGTCATATTTCATTTAACATAACAATTATTGAAATAATTGAACTTTATTCATACTGAAGTTTAGCATACTTAACAAAATTCTAAATTTTTGAAAAAAATATAACCTAATCATAACTGAAAGAAAATTTTATTCTGAGTGGAAATAAATTCAATTTTTCGGTCCCCCTGCTTAAGATGGACAACGTCATCATTGTTTAAAAGTGAATAAATACTATACACCAGGTAGGATTCTAGAAAAGAGGAGGTGAGTCAATTTGACTGCTCAAGTACCAAGCTCTCTCTAGATCCAATCCAAGTCATGTATATATCTATTGCCACACTTTGCACTTTACGACTTGTTCATTTTTTATTTATGAATTCCACCTCTTGTTTTATTATGCGAAAATAAAAATTCCAAGTAAAACCTAATCCTAAAATATTAAATAACCTAAGAACAGAAATAAAATAAAGTCAAGATCCCCCCTTTTTATTTATTTGCAGATATCTTCGAATATGATTCCTCATTTGCTCCATTGTCTTTGTTTTTGCATGAATCATTTCACTCCCTCTTCGATTGTGGACTCCATGGTTCAAATATGAAATCTAGAAATTCAAGCACAAAAATAAACGGGTCATTGCACATTTTCGTAAAAGCACTTCTTATTAAGTCATCTCGTATTTTTGAATATCTCCAGTAAGCTTGTTGCTGCCACTACAAATGTTGCATTATATCCATCAACTGTGACAGCTCATCTCGAATATCTGGGCAAGCCAATTGAGTCTTAAACATTGAAGTTGCAACGTCAGATTTGGTTACTGGTTCCATTGGTTCTACCTTATCAGGAATTTTAGCTTATTGTATCTGTTCGATCTCTGTGGGATCTTCTTCTTCTTCTTTAGGATCCTTGCTTTTTTCAACTCATTGTTGTAGAATAGAGTCTCCGGCTATCTAGTAAAGGTCCCAATCTATAATGGTACCCTGGCTATACCCTGTCTTCTTTACGTTTGCAAGAATTTTAGCTTTTAAGCACAAAATGGTTATTGTAAAGGGGAAGTAAGCTGGGCCAGAACGTTTAGCGGCACAATTCCGCATTTCTCTCAAGATGATTTTTCCCAATCAATGGTCTTTCCAGTTAAAATCAAGTATAATAAGACCATTCGCTCTAATGAAATTGTGGTCTCATGTGAAATAGGCATAAGGCTGAATCGAATGAAATAAAACCATACCTTCGCTAGTGGTGTCAAATATTCTCTGCAAAAAGTTTGAATTCCTTGCTTTGACACAGTCCACTTAGAACTTGGAACTGTAAGTTCCTCGAGAATTTCTTACAGATTTTCAAACTCAATATTGCTCATCAAGGAAGAATATCCGTCCTTTTCGAAATCAAGTAATTCAAAGAATTCATTAATAGCGTTTGAGGTTATTGGTACCTTGATTCTGCGAACAGAAACTTCCGTCAATTCACTTGAGATCAAATTCACATAAAATTCATGAACTAACTCCTCATCTAAATTAGGTCTTTTCTCACAAAACAACTCCCAATTGAGAGCTTCAGTAACTTGTCCACTGCGCGCCAAGAAATCAATATAGTTGCTTTCTTTCAGTGTAAAGCCCTTCTCTAGATGCATCTATTGATTCTTAAAAATACTTTCGTATCTCGCTTTGGCTTTCTCACAATGGAATTTATTATGTGATTCATCAATTTGAGCAAAAGCACGAATTCTCTTGTGAGGCATGATTAACCTGAACATAAGATGAAAACAAATATTTTCTCAAAAATTTAATCAGTATAAAATATTAATAATTCATTAAATTGAAAAATTAATTAATTAAATAAAATTAAAATTTAGGATAAAATTTTGTCTTACCACTTTTTTATAAAAGTTAAGAACTCAAAGAAAATAAATTTAAAGCAAAAGAGGTCGTTTTAGGGATGTTTGTGGGGTGTTTTGATGGTGTGGTGCGAGTAGCAAGGCTACAGCAGCACGTTAGGGAGTAGTAGGATATGCGTGCACTGCACGGATGGGTAGCAAGCAGGCAGCACTATTGGGAGAACAGCAGGGCTGGTGCGTTGGCGCGTGTGAGTAGGTGGGTGAGAGTCGGTCTGGCGTGAGCGTGAGTAGCAGTATGAGCTGCTGGTTGGATGGGGATATTAGGTAAGGTTGTGGCTAGGGAGTTGGAAGTTGCGACACTAGTTGATTTGGTGGGTTTTGGATGCTAGGATTGATTGAGGGACGAGTGAAAAAAATGGAAAAGGTGGGTGAAATTTATAGTGAGAGGAGTAGGAGTTTAATCAAAATTCTTAGAACAATTTAATACTTAAAATATTCTAAGTTCTAATTCTACATAGAGTTAACAACAATTGATAATTAATATAATGCATATTAGATTATTATTTGCTATTAATTTATTAAAGATAAATACTTATTAAATAAAATATGATCAAATTTAAACTAATCCTAATTCTATGCAAAGTTGATAATAATTAACATATATATTATAATGGATATAATTATATATTAATGATTATCATCTTATTTATTAAATTAAAACATCTATTCTAGATGCCTTTTGAAAATATTTACAAAATGAGACATCTAATTTTTAATATTTACAAAAGAGCTACTAAATTTTGAAAATAATTCAATTAAGTACTTATACTTAAAAGAAAATTTGAATTTGAGTTGCAATTTAAAACTTGGATCAAAATTGACCCTTTTATTTGAAAAAACAAATTTATTTTTCCATTTAGGGAATAATTTCTTGAAAAATTATGTTAAAATCAATTCCCAGGAAAGATTGGAGGGGTCACAAGCGGTCCCACTTAAGTTCCAATCTCCTAAACAGAATTTATTTAAACATACTAATCCCGAAAATATACCCTAAATCATTTATTTAAAAAGAAAAACAAGAAAAACTAATCATCTGATAAAATGAACAAGATTTGATCCCGTTCAATTTTATATCCCTAGTAATGTTTTAAGCGCTGAGCATTAACTCGAAAATTACCTCCCTTATTTTGAAGTTTGACAACTTCATATGGATAAACTCAGTGAATCGTAAATGGACTGGACCAACGTGATTTTAACTTACATGGAAAGAACCTTAATCTGGAATTGAAAAACAAGACTTGCTGACCTACTTCAAATTCTCAAACTTGAATGTGCTTGTCATGCCATTTCTTAAGTCTTTCCTTGAGTAATTTATCATTTTCGTATGAGAACATTCGGAATTCTTCTAACTCATTGAGTTGGAGCATCCATTTCTCTTTAGCAAGCTTAAGATCCAAGTTGTGTTGTTGAAGAGCCCAGTAAGATTTGTGATCTAACTCCAAGGGCAGATGACAGGCTTTCCCAAAGACCAACCTATAGGGTGACATCCCTAAAGGTGTCTTGTATGTTGTCCTGTAGGTAAAGCATCATCCAGTCTTTTGGACTAATCTCATCAATTTGGGTAAACTACCTTCTCGAATATACCTTTGATCTCTTTGTTTGCCTGTTCAGCTTGCCATTCATCTGCAGGTGGTAAGCTGTGGCAACCTTGTAATTCACTCCATATTTGTCGAGTAACCATTTCAACTACTTGTTCACAAAATGGGACCCATCATCATTGATGATGGCTTTTGGGGTTCCAAACCTTGTGAACACATGCTTCTGCAAAAACTTCATCACAACCTTAGCATCGTTTTTCGGATATGCCTCAACCTCAACCCATTTGACACGTAGTCTACTGCTACCAATATGTACTTGTCACCAAAAGATAGAGGAAAAGGACCAAGAGAGTCAATATCCCAAACATCGAATAATTCTACCTCAATGATGTTTGTTCGAGGCATTTCATTTTTTTTTGTGACGTTTCCAATCCTTTGGCATCGATCACAACTCCTTACGTAAGAAAACACGTCTTTAAATAGTGTTGGCTAAAAGAATCCGACTTGCAATACTTTGGCTGCAATATGTGCACCTCCGAAGTGTCCCCCACCCAAAGCTGAGTGGCAATGATATATAATCTTATGTACTTTATCTTCTACCACGTATCTCCTGATCATTTGATCTGTACACTTTTTAAACAAGTAGGGCTCTTCCCAGAAATAGTTCTTCACATCGTGAAGGAACTTTTTCTTTTGATGATACGTCTTATCAATCGGTATCAAACCACAAGCTAAATAGTTAACAATATCAGCAAACCAAGGGGTAATATGGACATGATTTACCTTCAGTATATGTTTATCTGGAAAAGTCTCCTGGATGGGTATAAGTGGAGAAGTCCCTTTTTGCAGCTCCAATCTGGACAAGTGGTCTGCTACTTGGTTTTCTACTCCTTTTTTATCTTGTATTTCTAGATCAAACTCTTGAAGTAGAAGTACCAATCAGATCAGTCTCGACTTAGCGTCTTTCTTGGCAAGTAAGTACATAATTGCTGAATGGTCCGTATAGACAGTCACGATGGTACCTACAAGATAAGATTAAAAACTCGTCAAAAGTAGACACAATAGCAAGTAACTCTTTCTCAGTTACCGTATAATTCAATTGAGCTCCTGTCAAAATTTGACTTATGTTGTAGATGGGATGAAAAACTTTGCTCCTTCACTGGCCCATGACTACTCCTATCACGAAGTCACTTGCGTCACACATCAATTCAAATGGAAAATCCCAGTCTGGTGTGACGATTATGGGCGCCAAAACTAACCGACTCTTCAAATCTTTGAAATTTCTTAAGCACTTCTCATTAAATTTGAACATCATGTCCTTCTCTAATAATTTGCATAAAGGTTTAGCAATTTCAGAAAAGTCATTGATAAATCTTCGATAGAAACCAGCGTGGCCCAAAAATCTCCTAACACTCTTTACAGATGTTGGAGGTAGGAGTTTCTCAGTAGCTTCTACCTTTGCTTTATCTACCTCAATTCTATGTCTCGTTATCCGATGCCCTAGAGCAATACCTTCTCTACCATGAAATGGCACTTTTCCCAGTTGAGTACGAGGTTTGTTTCTTCGCATCACCTTAGCACCTTGGCTAGATTGGCTAGGCAATCATCATATGTATCTCCAAATACTAAAAAATCATCCATAAAGACTTCCAAGTATTTCTCAACCATATCAGTAAAAATAGACATCATACATCTTTGAAATGTAGTAGGTGCATTACATAAACCAAATGGCATGCGTCTAAATGCAAATGTACCGTACGAGAAAGTGAATGTTGTCTTGTGTTGATCTTTCAGTACTACTATAATCTGATTATACCCTGATTATCCATCGAGAAAACAGTAAAAGTCTCACCCCGTAAGTCTATCCAGCATCTAGTCCAAAAACGACAAAGGAAAGTAATCTTTCCTAGTCGCTTTGTTCAGCTTCTGGTAATCAATGCAAATTCTCCATCCCGTAATTGTTCTAGTTGGTATCAACTCGTTATTCTCGTTCTCAATGACCGTAATACCACCTTTCTTTGGTACGCACTGGACCAGACTTACCCACGAACTGTCTGAGATAGGGTAAATTATACTCGCATCTAACCACTTGATGATTTTCTTTTTTACCACGTCCTTCATGATGGGGTTCTGTCTTCATTGTCCATCAATCGTCCCTTTTTCGCCATCTTCCAAGATGATCTTGTGCATGCATACAGACAGACTAATATTGCAAATATCGGCTATGGTCCATCTGATAGCCTTCTTGAATTATTTCAATACTAGGATGAGTTTCTCTTCTTGCTCAATGGTTAATTTCGCTAAAACAATCACAGGAAAAGTAGAAGCGTTACCTAAATAAACATATTTAAAATGTAAAGGAAGTACCTTGAGTTCTAATTTAGATGGCTTCTCGATTGACGCTTTTGGTTGGGTATAATCCCTATTTTCTAACTCCAAAGATTCAAAGCGGCATTGCAGATTAAATCCCCTTTGATTAGTATCTAGCAAAGCTAAGCATTCATTCTCCTCTTCATCATTTAGAGGGTCTGATGTCAAAATTAGTTCCAATGGGTCCTCAACATAGTTGAGTTCCTTTTCCACGATTAATTCCTCTAAATCAGAAACTGCAGAACAATTATCAATTGTGTCAGGAAATCACGTAGACTTAAAAACATTAAATGTTACATGGTCGTCCTAAACACGTATAGAAAGCTCACCCTTCTGCACATCAATAAGGGTCCTTCTGGTTGCTAGGAAAAGCCTTCCTAGGATGATTGGCACTTCTTTGTCTGCTTTAAAGTCTAGAACCACAAAGTCAGCAAAAAAAATAAATTTGTCTACACGTAGCAATACGTCCTCGATTTTTCCTTCTAGATGTCCTAAGGATCAGTCTGCTAATTGAAGTGTAACCGTAGTAGGTCTAACTTCACCTATCCTCAACTTCCTAAATATTTACCATAATATGTTGCTCCAATGTTGCAAGGTATGGTAAAACATCTAGGATCCTTCAACTTTGGGGGTAGTTTGTCTTGAAGATATGCACTGCATTCCTTTGTCAAAGACACCGTCTCAAATTCTCCAAGTCTTTGTTTTTTAGACAGGATATCCTTCATGAATTTAACATAGTTCGGCATTTGTTCAAGTGCTTCAACCAACGGGATGTTGATATGAAGTTGCTTGAGTACGTCTAGAAACTTCTTGAATTGAATTTCCTGCTTCTGCTTCTGAAGTCTTTGAAGGTAGGGTGGTAGAGGCTTCTTTACTGAAACTAGAATTTCAACACTTGGCTGAACTTCCTTTGAGCCTTGAGAATCAGCTGGCTCATTTTCAACTTCGACGATGTTGGGATCTAATGTCTTTTCACTCCTTAATGTCAACGCTTTATAATACTTCTTCCCTGGATTTCTTAGATTCTCTGTATCACTAGGTAAAGCACCTTGTGGTCAGTTTCTAAGTTTAGTTGCAAGCTGGCCCATTTGATTCCCCAAATTCCTTAGAGTGGCGTCATTTTTTCCATGTATGCCTTCAATAGGTTCTCTAAGCTATTGGACGGTTCAGCTTGGGTTGGTTTCTGAACTTGTTGAGGGAAACCAGGTGGCTAGGTCGGTCTAGGTTGGGCGTAAGTGTTACTGGTTCAAGCCCTTTAGTTACTCCAGGAAAAATTTGGGTGGTTTCCTCACAATGGGCTATAGAAATTGGACTGCAGTCCTTGCCTTCCTCGATTTTGGTTCTGGTTACCCATGTAATATATGAATTCTGGGTTCGATAGACATTCTTCGACCAAATATCTTTCCCCACAATAAACACAGGCTACATTTTCAAATTGATTCGGTAGTTGTGCTGCAAAACTATTAAACCCATTAATGGTAAAATTCTTAAGCATTGAGGACACCTGAGATGCAAGTGAAGTAAGAGCGTCTACTTCATGTATTCCAGCGACTAGTCTTCCTGACGCTGCTTGATTGGTTAGCCATTGATAATTGTTGTTGGCAATCCTCTTAGTGATTTCATAGGCCTCGTTATAAGATTTAGAAAAGAGAGCACCATTAGCAAAAGCATCCACTACCATCCTTGTGTGGGCATTGAAACCATTATAAAATGTCTCAAGATGGATACAATGTGGGATTCTGTGATGAGGGCACTTCCGTAATAATTCTTTGTACCTTTCACATGCCTCATACAAGGACTAATCATCCATTTCTTGGAAAGCAGTGATCTCGTTCTTCAACTTAGCATTCTTACTAGGCGGGAAATACTTCATGAGGAATCTTTCTACTAACTCTTGCCATGTGAAAATTGAATTTGGTGGCCATGAGTTCAGCCAAGCTCGATCTATATCCCTTATCGAATATGGGAACAAATTCAATCGTAATGCATCTTTAGGTACTCCAGCTAACTTGAAAGAATCACTCACCTCCATAAACAGTCTTAAGTGAAGATGAGGATCTTTGGTAGACATTCCACTAAATTGGCCCACGGCCTGAAGCATCTGGAACATGACTCATCTTGAATTTTTGTGCCTCGATTTGGGTCTCCTAATACCCGAATTAAGATCATGAAACACTGGCACGGCATATTATCTTAAAGCTCTATCCCTATCATCAACAATAAGGATAGGATTTTGAGTAGGGTTTACTCTGTTTCCTTGATTCAAATTTTCAAGGTTCATCTCTTCGGTCCTTCTCTGACTAGCTTGTTTTCATCGCTGTCGAAAAGTTCGTTCAATTTCAGGGTCTACAGGGAGTAAATCGATAATCCGATAAATACTCATAAACACCTGAAATAATCACAGAAAAATTAATTAAGTTAAAATTGAACAGAAAAATAAAATAGACCAAAAAGCAAAATTAACAATTTTATAAATAATAAACAGTCCCCGGCAATGGCGTCAAAAACTTGGAACGACGAAAATATGCAAGTGTACACAATTGTAACAAGTAATAAAGTGATAAGTAAATGTCAAGTTATCATACCCACAGGGATTGTGAAAAGAATTATTTATGAATGCAATTTTAAAAACACTTTGGCGAAGAAAAATATTTTGATTTGAGGAGGTGATTAAAAACTAAGATTTTAACTAAGTAAAATAAATAAAAATAAAATAAAAGTTCCAATGCACGAATTCAAAAGATGATTTTAATCAAGATGACATAGTTGTGTTAGATTAATTACATTTCCTAACTTAGAATTACTAAACTCATGTTTATGTTGTTACAAATAAATTCACGACAACTCAGTAATTTGCTAACTTATGAACATACTTACTTACCAAAAATTCATTTATCTCTTGACTATATCTCTATGTCAATTCAACTGATTAAACAAATTTTAATAAGCAAATGTGTTAATGCATATACATACTTATGAAATTAAAATAATCTCTTGTACATATCTCTATGCCAATTCAAACAATTAATTCAATCTCATAAGCACATAAAATATTACGTGAGGTAACAATGTATTTCTACCTTGAAATAATTTAATCACAATAATATTACAAGTTATGCAAGGCTAATGTATCGTTAGATACCGTTGCTAATTTAACCCTCAGCTATCTTAGATGATTAAAAATGCACTGATTAAATATCGTGTCAATTAATTAAAATTTCAATCCATTTAAATAATTAATTCATTAGTTACCTTAAAATTGTAATGCAAGAATAACTTAGTCATGGTTTTACTTAATCAAACATCTTATCTTGGCCTATAACAACACAAACACAATTTTAATAAATTAAGTAGATGAAATGCAATCAACCTAACACGAATTAAATTTAAGCCATATTAATTAAATTAAACATATCAATATCACAAATATTCATAGTCATGTTCATCATAACAACAACAAAATTAAAAGGATAGGGAACAAGAATCAAATCCGATGATCCTCTGAGGCTTGACTAGTTTGCTCCGCTCCTCCTTCTCTGCTTGTTCTTGTTGAAACAAGGCCTCCATGAACACTTGAATGCTTCTCCAAATGGTGGATGAATGACTTTTTTTCAAGAGATGAAATCGGCAAGGGAATGAAGAATATTAAAGGGAAATGAAGAGAGAAAAATCAGAAAGAAGTGACGAGATGAGAAAAGTTGAGATGTGTTTGAAGTAAGCAACTAAGGGGGGTATTTATAGGTTGAGATGGCTGCTAAAATTATCAAAAATCAGCAACCATAGAGTCCCCCATGGCCGGCCACACATGTGGCAAGTTTAAAGAATTCAAACTTGCTATTTTAAGGTAAGGGCAAATCTAGAAAGGCACAAATAGTGGAGGGGTTTGAATGCAATCTGGATGAGTCTTCAAGGGTCATTTTGAAAGTTAAATAATCAGCCAAGAAAGCTGATTGGGTCAGCATGTGGGACGATTTTGGGCTGCCCAGTGCTCGGTTGGATCGGTTTTCTCGGTTCAGCTCAACTAGGCCACTTTTCATAATTAATTAATAATAATTTATTTAACCCAAATTAAATTGGATTAAAATTAAATTTAATTATATTACGAATTAATACACATAATTTGGACTATCTTAGGCTGAAAAATTAATTCACCTTGATGCTTCAAAATTGCTTCTCGGTTTTGTGCTTCTAGTAGTGTCTGTGGAGCCATTTTTCGCCCTTTGTGCGAATCTATTAAAAATGATCAAAATTAATCAAAATTTATTATAAAATTAAGTAAAATTCAACATGTTAATAATTTGAGTACAATTTAATTATTTTATAATAATTAAATATTTTTTACAAGAATTTTAGTGAAACTGTATGAATTTGAGTTAAAAAGGGCATGAAAAAATGTGTATATTTTCGTGTTTCCAAAAATATCCAAGGTTCTTATAATTTCCAGTTTCAATCATGTATGATCAATATATGTATGACAAATACATGTGACATTCTTTCCTAAACTATATGACATGTGATACATGAACGGATGGAGTGAAATTTATTAAATTCCATTCGCTAATGCTGCCAATTTTCAAGTTTTAGAAATCATCAGACGTGTGACGAATTTTTGGTTGAGATCCAGGAATTTCTTGGTTAAGATGTCTTCATGGCGTTCGAAGATCTATCTCTTATCTTTGAAACAAACTTTAAATCACTCGATTATCAGTTTGGCAGTAAAGTTGTGACAGTTTTAGTGAACATTACGCGAGCAGAATTTTTGGACGGGATTATTATGAGAATTATGAGTTTCGGGCTTTTAATTTGAGTTTAAATCATATTGCATTCGGGTTTTAAGCTTAATATTTATTATATATGAGCCCAATATTGTATTTATCAGCTCTTATTATTTTATTATTTTATTATTCTAATTTTTTTATAATTATTAAGTATTTTAGTATTTTAAGTTATTTAAGAATTTTATATCAACAATAAAGTTTAGTTTAAACTACTTCTTGTTTAGGTTAATTAGAGTTCTAGTATACTTGAGAGTTTTATTTATATTTATTTAGCTAGTCTATATGAAGGCTTCTTCATCATTCATTAAGGGGACAATTGCTTTTATTAATAAAGTTTTTAACTCTAGAAATTTGTTTCTTTAAGCAAGATTTCTTTCTTGTGGTTTTTAGTAGTTTTCTTCTCGATTTTCTTCAAGGAGTCGTGGAAATTCATTCTTCACCCTTCAATTTGCCAAGGATTATTTCTTAGAGGGTTGCTTAGAGCCATTAATTGAGTTTGTTGGGATTTATATCTCAAAGGATTCAATTGGACATTTATCCTTTTATTCATCATATCCGTCGGTTTACTCATTCATCTTCCATTTTGTTCTTTTTTAATTTCTATTTCTTATTTATTTATGATTTTTTTTATTCTCAAATTTCTTATTTACTATTTTCAATTTCTTTATTACTAAATTTATTTATTTCTTCTTTTTAGATCATATCCAAATATTTCCTTCTCGAGTCAAACAACTTGAATTCGATCATTCTTCCATTTCCTCTGCCCATTTCGTATCATTTCGTATCAGAGACATTAATTGAGTTTGTTGGGATTTATATCTCAAAGGGTTCAATTATACATTTATCCTTCTATTCATCATAGCCGTCTGTTTATTCAATCCATCTTCTACTTTTAAATTTCATCTATTTATTTATATATTTTTATTTTTATTTTCTCCTTTTTCTCAAATTTCTTGTTTTATTATTTTCGACTTCTCTATTACTAAATTAATTTATTTCTTCTTTTTAGATCAAATCCAAATATTTCCTTCTTCAGTCAAATAACTTGAATTCGATCTACTTCCGCCTCATTCCGTATCATATGGTATCAGATTCGAGCGTTTAGGTGTTCTTTGTGTTCTTATAAACTGATTTCCAACGAACAATCACAAAACAATTTTTTTCTTTTTACTTAAAAAGTTTTCGGGAAAATATACATTTCACTGGGTAAACTTTTTTCAAATGATCTGAAATTTTACATACTACTTCTTGGCACTATTTTAGAGTATAAAAAAAATATTTCCCACAAAAAAAAAGTGATAAAAAAATACAGAAAAAAGAAAATATAAAAAATTAAAATAAGAAAATATTTTATCGGTTGAATTTTGTGCCGAAATTTTCCAAATTAGATCTACATTATTTGAGGAGACTCCAATTTAAATTTTGTGATTTTTGAAAATCGGGAACACCTCGAACGAAAAAAATTCAATTTGTTTTCCATTGTTTTGGGTTTTCAGTTGGGTAGTTTATTTTCTTTGATTCTAGCATTAGGGTTTCTTTTATTTTAGCTTTTCTTATTCTATTACGCATTCTAGCACATTTTTGTTTCTTGTGTTAATAGGTACGAAAAGACTTGCCTCTCCTTTCTCCGCACAACTTACTTCCTTTGGAGTCGAGTTTTTCTTTGGTTTCTTAGAGCCGTAGGTCGACTTTGTTAGAGACACTACAGGAAAACAGGGCTTTAGCGGCGTTTTTAGCGGCGTTTTATCAAAAAAGCCACAAAAATTGCAAAACATAGAGCAATAGCTGCGTTTTACCAAAAACGCCGCTAAAAACATAGCAATAGCGGCGGTTTTGGTAAAACGCCGCTAAAAACCAGAGCATTAGCGGCATTTTTGGTAAAACGCCGCTAAAAACCAGAGCATTAGCGGCGTTGCTAAAAAACAGAGCAATAGCGGCGCTTTTGGTAAAACGCCGCTAAAAACAAGAGCATTAGCGGCGTTTTACCAAAAACGCCGCTAAAAATAAAGCATTAGCGGCGCTTTCGGTAAAACGCCGCTAAAAGTCATATAACCCCTAAAAACCTAAACCCACCAAAAAATCATAAACACTAATCTATAATCCTTAAAACACTAAACTCCTAAACCTTAAAAAATCTTAAACCCTAAACTATAACCCCTAAAATACTAAACCCCAAAAAACATGACATGGATTTTGATGTACATCGTATGTTAAATATTTTCTTATATAATTGTAAAAGAGATAGTATTAATTTTAAAATATTGAATTAATTATCATTATAGTTTAAGGTTTATGATTTATGGCATATGGTTAAGGGTTTAAGGTTTACGAGTTACTATTTTAAGTTTTATGGATTATGGGTTTAGGGATTATGGTTTAAGGGTTAGGGGTCTAGGATTAAGAGTTTATATTTTATGATTTAGGATTTAGGGTCTAGGGATTAAGGATTAAGAGTTTAGGGTTTAGTTTATATTTTAAAGATTTTTGGTATATGAGTAATTGTTTTTTAATTTATATGTTAAATATTTTCTTATATAATTGTAAAAGAGATAATATTAATTTTAAAATATTGAATTAATTATCATTATAGTTTAGGTTTTACGGTATTTGGTTAAGGGTTTAATGTTTATGAGTTACTATTTTAACGTTTATGAATTATGGGTTTAGGGATTATGGTTTATGGTTTAAGGGCTGCGGTTTAAGACTTAGGGGTTAGGGGTTAAGTGTTTGGTTTTTAGGGTTTATAGACTATGTTTATGATTTAGGGTTTAGGGGGTAAGGATTAGGGGTTTAAGGCTTAGATTAATTAATGTTTTGTAAATTATATATTAAATAATTTATTATATAATTGTAAAAGAGATAAGATTAATTTTAATATATTAAAATTATGATTATAGTTTAAATAATAGGTTAATGTTTGGGGTTTATGGTCTAGGATTTATGATTTAGGGTTTTGGGTTTAAGGGTTAGGGTTTAGGGGTAAATATAGTGAACAACTTAACTTGTGTATCTTGGATTTTTTATAATATAAATCTAAATAAGATAAATATAAATTATTATTTTAAAAATATATATATCAAAATGGGTTAAATCCCAAAAGCATAAATTATGAACACAATTATTGATATAACATCATTTTATATTTATATATTGCATACATAAATATTTATATTTATTCAATATAAAAATATATTGATGTATTTATTTTTAAAACGTGTATGATTAAATCAAAATTAAAGTTCTAACTATACATATAAGGCACAATTAGAATTTCAAGTCTACAATTACACATTAAACCGAAATTCATATATAATTCTGAAATGTATCTCTATCAAAATTTAGATGTATACATATAATTAAATATAGTTTAAATTATTTAAGAGATAATGATAAAGTTTATTAAAAATGCCTTTAAAAATGGGAAAATGACTTTTTGTGGCGTTTTTATTAAAAATGCCGCAAAAAGTAAGCAATAGTGGCATTTTTTTATAAAAAACGCCGCAAAATTTTTTACACAAACGGTGCCGTCTTGTTACACAAAATGCATTAGACTTTTAGTTCCCCCCTTCCGAAATCCCAAAATTTGACAATAAATCTTTCTTTCTTCCCTCCTTTCTTTCCCCAAAATCGGTTCCCTCCCCCCTCCCCAAAGAAATCCTAAAATTTCACTTGAAATTTCTTCTCTTTTCTTTCTCATTTTATTTTTCCCAAACCATTTCTCCCCTACCCCGATTCCCTTTATTTTTTCCCCTAATTTCCCCAAATCGGCAGCCCTCTGCATCTCCGTCGGTAGCAGTTCTTTGTATCTCTCTGTCGACATCTCTTTGTCAAGTATGTATATATTGAAACTCTAGTTTTAACTTAGTTTGAATTCTAGAAATTTAAGTCATAAATGATTGGGGTTTAGTTTACACCAAGAACAACAATAAGAAGAGCAAACAAAAATTCATAAGTCCTCTGCTACCTTACTTTTCTTCTCCTCAAAGCTGCTTTTTCTTTCAATTTTTATTGCCATTTCTTCATTGCAAATTGCTTGTTTCACCGCTTTTTCCTTCCAGTCTTTGCCGCTCGAATTGCTTCAATTCTTCTTTGCCAATTTTGATACTTCAATTAGTTGCTTGCTTTGAGGTTAGTTCAATTAATGGTAAATTTAGCAGAGTTGCGGGCATTATCTTAGTGGATACACGGGCATATGGCCCGCAAAGTTGAACCTATGATCTCCATGCTCACATCTTCATTGGCTCGTAATATACCTAAAGCTGCGTTTTGGAAGAAACAACAAAAGCCTTCATATGGGTGTGAAAGATCCAAGTGCAGTAGTATTAGTTACACAATAGGAAATAGGAAGGCTAACCCTAACATGATACATGACATATTATGTGGAAGAATGGTCCAGGAGGAAGGTCTTGTTTTCCAGCAAGTATTGGTGGTTAGATCCTTTGATATAAGCACTGATAGCAAAATGTCCATAGTGGCTTTGGCAAATTATTTACAGGTTCTCGGTCTGCTTTCTTTTATCGTATTTCATCCAGCAATTACATATATATATATATATACTCGCGTATATTCACGTGTTTATTGATGTAGGAAACATTACTTAACCATTTTGAGAAGGTAGGAGTAGAAGAGATCTTGTTTGGGTGTTCTATAAGAGATGGATATCATCGTAGATCGTTTTCCTTCATGGTAAATTATCTTATTGCCATAATTAGTTTTTTAATTATCTTTTAATTTATTATTCCAGTGGTTAAACATAATTAAAATATATTAATAAGTTTAACAATTCAAATATAATAAAAATGTTTTCAAATTATACTTAAAGCATATATCCTATATTAGAAAATTGTCAAACTCATTTTTTTATATTTATTATTTTATAATAAAAATCTTTTAGTACCATCTTTGAAAAATGATTATATCAACTATCTATATATTTTTTTCATTTGAAAAATTAGAATTTAAGGCTTTTTATAAGGATAGTAATAGAACTTTCCACACAATACCATTAAAAATATCTAGACTTGAAAGTACCAGAACAGCCATGAGGTAAGCTTAACAATCTTTCTTGTTCTCTTTAACTCATTTCATGTTTCGAATCTTTGTCCTAAACTGATTTGATTGGTATCAAGCTGTTACCATTTGTGTTCCTTTTTTAATATATATTCTTTGGGTATTTTTGCGTTGTGCACTAATGGATGTTTTCTATCAGCATGGAACTTTCTTTGTATAGGATTTTTTTTAAAGTTATTAATTAGGTTATTTTATTGATTATTGGGGAGAAATGTTGTAGCGGGTTTTGATTAGGTTGTTTTCTTTTGGTATATTTTAGTTTGAATTTGTGCTTTCTTTAACTATGATTCTTTCTTGGCGATCGTCATCACGAGGTGAAATGGGCACAAAGAAGCCCGATAAGGTTTTCATTACGGTGCTATTACGATTCAAAGAATGCAAAAGTTAACCTTGAGCGGAAGGAGTGTTTAATTTCTCTGCTCTTCTGCTGAACCGACAATAACACATATGAGTTGAAGTTGGATCTTTTGATAAGGTCAACGTGGAGGTAAGATTCTGGTCTAGTGTTCCATCTGTTTAGGGGTATTTGAGAATCTGTTGATGATGTTAGTCGTTTATGATGGTATTATGCTGCTTTTTAAAGTAAATTCAACATATTTGATTGCTAGCCTGTAGCTTTTTAAAGTAAGTTTAATCTTTGTTAAAATCCTGTAAAAAAAAAAACCAGATCGACATGGTTCCAAGAAAAAACCCCATTGACTCAAACTCAAATTAAAGTCATCAATTGCCTTGAACTTTCGTTGCAAATTCACTTGGATAAGACACGTTCACACCCTAGTTCCATGTCCCAACTAAATCCCAAGACCCAACTGGGATTTAAGTAACTAAATCCCAAGTCCCAACTGGTAAAATCATTGTTAATCTGCAATTTTTTTCTGATACATAAAGGTTTGACCATTGTTTATTCATTTTGTTTTTTTCATTTTACTTTAAGATGAAGATGATGACCCAGGGCCCTTGGCCAATATTAAATTGATTTGTTGTCTATGGTTTCCTACCATTCTGCCAGGATATGGTTGGTTTACATATCAATAAAATAAATAATTAATAAAAATGCACTGATTGATGAGCAAAAGTATCTAAAACAATGGTAGTTCACTCCTTTTTTTACAATTATAATTCTGGGTTTTTCTTGCTACCTAGAAGGTTACGTATATAATTAATGTATATCAGTTTCATTAATTTTTTTAATGAAACATTTGGCCGTTAAATTTGTTCTTTCATTTACGAATATAGAAATACTTATCTATAGTCATCTCTTGCGTGTTCATCAATGGAAAAACCCACCTGGAATTTCTTTTCCTTTTGCTTTTTCTTAAGAGTTCCTTGAAGTGGTTTACTTGTCAAAAAATTTACTTGTATAGGTCAATCTTTTCTTAATGATCAAATTTTAAGAATTTTCTAGTCTTTGGGTGTTAAAGCATTTACGTATTTGTATCGGATTTTGACCCTTATCCTTATCCGAGTCTAAAGTTTTGAGATTCTGTGGTCTTGTATACTTGTTGAGGTTTGCACTTCTTACAATTAATTTTGTTTACATGTTTAGTCAGTAGGTAGCTTTTTGAACTGTCATTACGATGTGATCTTTTTGCATTTTATTAGTCTTTATTTTCATACTAGTAAATTTCAAGGAAATTTCTTTTGTTTAGAACCATTAAATACTTTTAATTTGTAGAATTATCATATCCTTAACCCTTTTAATTTGGCAATACTTTATTCAAGAATCAAAAGGATATTTTAACAAGTTTGAGGTATCTTAGTTAGTAATATCTTGATCATATTCAATTATTGCATATCATTTTTCGAATCTTATCTTATAAAATCGAGTGGCTTTCAATAATTTTCATGATTGGTCTTATTTGATTTGCCGGAGATATCATTTTCTGTCATTGAACTCTTGAGTAGCTTAATTTGTTAAGATTTATTAGTTATGGGAGGAAAAAGCTCAAAGGATTCTAGTGGAAGAGCATATCCGATAAGTAGGTCAGGTGTATGGAAAATTATTTGCTATATGTGGCTACTTCAATCATTGGATGTTGCTTATGGAAAATTTGCTCATCTGTAATATCTGTTTATCTACAAAATTACAAAATAATGACATGTTCAGTCAATGAAATTGCTGATCCTGTTCTTCTTCGCCGCCTCGCACAAGCTGGCCTTGAGTCCTCTAACCTCATTGTTGGTATCGATTTCACAAAAAGCAACGAATGGACAGTATTATTTTGCTGATTCTATCCGATGCCCTAACGTTTTTCTAAATCATCCGCAACACACCACTTAACTTGAATGGAAAACTAGGTGCAAGGTCATTCGACCACAAAAGCTTGCATCACATCGGGAATGGCCAAAATCCCTATGAACAAGCTATATCAATTATTGGACAGAGCTTATCCGCTTTTGATGAGGATAACTTAATTCCATGTTATGGGTTCGTAGATGGTAAAGTTCATTGAAAATGTTTTCTTACAATTCTACATTAACTTGTTTTCTCTATTTGGATTATTAGATGATATTTGCTTCATATGTTTTCAGCGTCAACGCATGATCAAGATGTCTTGATTTCTATCCAGGAAGAGAGATTCTGCAATGGATTTGAGGAGGTGCTTGCACGATACAGAGAAATTGTTCCCCAGCTTCGACTCGCAGGTAACTCCGAATGATTTAGAGAAGAAAAGACTGAAGCATCCAATTGATTTAGATTCTCTCTCTCTACGGATCCGAAGAACATCTGATCATTCTGATGTTAATTGGAATAAAAATTGTCATTAAAAGACGGTTTTGATTTTAGTCTTACAATGAATCATCTATAAATATACTCTTTGATTACGTATGTAATAGGGTAAAATCTGAATCTTAGTTCTCCAACATACATTTCATATATGTCCTAGGTGACTCGAAGTGTCGACACACACAAACATGGTCAACTTAGCCCCAAGAGCAAAAGACAATCGATGCAATCGTTAGAGCAAGGTGATTGCCATTAACTCGCCACTTAATTTAGATTGCCGCGCAATGTATACCCTAATATGGTTCATCGGTTGCGGTGAATTCCCTTGTCTATTGTCCTTGTTGGGGTTGGTGATGGACCTTGGGACATGATGAGGAGTTTGATGATAACATCCCGTATTCTCAATCGCGCGGTTTTTAAGCAAAATCCATCTCCTATTTTCGGTCAAGCGGTTTTCAGCAAAATATACCTCCGTATTGCGGATATGATACCTCTGCGCACACGACCACGAGTCCATCTTCGAGCTCCCTTTACGATCATCGGTATGCAAAACCTTCCATTGAAGTAACATTGTACTTATTAGCATTATCATTTCATTGGAATTGCTGCACTTTTACGCAAGTTATAAGGAGTAACAATGATCGATTCAAATCGATTTTGAAAAAAATTGGGTTTATGTGCTATATTCTTGTGATCACCATCTTTTTCTCATGTCTATTTTAGGTATTAATTCAAGCCCTCCGTCCCCAATTGCAGGTATTAATTCAATGCTTGTATATGATTAAAATATATATTTTAAAATGATTAAAATCATATTTTCTACCCAACATCCATTCTTTGGTCACAAAATGATTAAAATCATAGACTTCTTTTGATGTTCTTATCTTATATATGATTAAAATATATATGATCTAAAAGCAAGAAACATATGTAAGGTGATTTTGCTATTCATTTTGCTCTTAGATTAATTTGTCCTTGTAGTAACTGAATGTTAACTTTATATTTTTGCAGGAGTTGAGAAGGAAAGAGGATGCAATAGTTTGGCTTGCAATACTTTGGCTTCATCTAAAGCTTGAACCAGCCCTCTGTTGTATATTGTTTCTTCTTTTTTCTGGTCTTTTTCCTTTGATTAATGAAATGTGATGATGATTTGGCATTATTTTCTCACCAAGATGAATTATGTTTTAGAAATTCTAAGACTTTTTGTGTGTCTCTCTGTATGTGTTTTTTTATGTATTAAATTACATATTGAATCAATGTTTATGTATTAAATTTAAATTCATTAATTTTTATATTTAGTTTTGAAGTTTAAATTTTAATGGAAAATTTAATTTAATTAATATTTTTTATTTATCCTTAAATGTATATAGTTTAAAGTTCAAATTTCAAAAATTAAACATAATATAATATTTAACATAGAAATAAATATTATTTAATTAAAATAAAATAATTTTTTGTAAGATCATTATTTTTAGCGGCGTTTGTGAGAAAAATACCGCTAAAGGTTATGATTTTTAGCGGCGTTTGTGAAAAAAGCGCCGCTAAAGGTCATGGTCTTTAGCGGCGTTTGCTAAAAAAGCGCCGCTAAAGGTTATGGTCTTTAGCGGCGTTTGCGAAAAAAGCGCTGCTAAAGGTCATGGTCTTTAGCGGCATTTGCAAAAAAACGCCACTAAAACTCCTGGTTTTTAGCGGCGTTTTTTTTAAAGTGCCGCTAAAAGTCCTGGTCTTTAGCGGCGTTTGCGAAAAAAGCGCCGCTAAAGGTCCTGGTCTTTAGCGGCGTTTTTTTCAAAAAAATGCCACTAATTTTTGCGGCGTTGCATATAGTGACGTTTTTTGCGGCGCTTAGTATTAGTGGCGCTTAAAAACGCCGCTAAAGGCAAAAAAAGGCCGCTAAAAGCCTGTTTTCCTGTAGTGAGAGTGATCCCACATCTTTTTGAATATTATTGAGTTTGATTACTGTTTAAGAGTTACAAGCAAGAACATCTTAGTTTCTTTTCTTTATCTCTTAGAGTTTTTTTTATTGCGAGTGTATAACGGTGATGTTTAATTTTCTTTGATCAACTTTTTTTTGAGTATTTTTATTTCATCCTTTAATAATGATACACAGGCATAGTCTGGAATAGGTTTTGGAATCTCCTATTGATGGGGATGATTTGCTTGAGTCCCATTGTCTTGTAGTGCGACAATTCTCTAGCATTCAAGTAAGGGACGATTCTGATGAAGTGCAAATGACTAACATCTTCCAGTCGAGGTGCTTGATTCAAGGAAAGATATGCTCTTTTATTGTTGATAGTGGTAGTTGTGCCAACGTTGTGAGTAGCTTTTAGTGGATACATTATCTTTACTTTGTCAGAATCATCCTAAGCCATATCACTTACAATGGCTTGATGAAAGTTCGAAAGTTAAGGGAGTTAAACAGTCCTTAATTGCATTCAAAATTCAGAATTATTCTGATGAGGTTTGGGTTGATGTAGTTCCCATGCATGCTACCCATTTACTTCTTGGAAGACCATGGCAATATGATCATGATGTGGTACATCATGGAAATTTGAATCATTACTCCCTTGTGGTTAAAGTGAAAAAATACACTCTAGCCCCCTTTAAAGCCCAAAGATGTGTATAAGGACCAATTGAAAATGATGAAAGTCTGTGAGATGGTTAAGGGGAAAGAAAAAATTGAAAAGACAAAGAAAAAAGAGACATTGAGTGATAAAAGTCCACTTCCACTTTTGGTGAGTGAAAATAAATATGAAGTAAAATTTGAGAGTTCTCAAATGGGAAAAGAAAATGAAAAGCAAGAAAATATCAATGCAAAAGTGAGGAATGATTATCATGCAAAAGTGAGGAATGATTATGTTTTGACTAACCTTAACTTGAATTTGTCTAGTGGACTTGTTTCATTCTTTTAGGAATTTGTTGATCCTTTGTGAAGAGCTCTTTTAAATCATTCCACCTATGATAAAGATTCTTTCTTATTCAACCAAAGACAAGATTCGAGGTAGGAATTTTTCGAGAAAGGGGGAATGATACATGCACGGATGGGGTAAAATTTATTAAATTTTATTCATTAGAGCTGCCAATTTTCAAGTTTCAAAAATCATCAGACTTTCAACGAATTTTTGGATGGCATCTAGGAATTTCTTGGTTAAGATGTCTTCATGGCATTCGAAGATCTATCTTTTAGCTTTGAAACGCACTTTGAGTCACTCGATTATCAGTTCGACAACAAAGTTGTGATAGTTCTAGTGAACATTAGGCGAGCAAAATTTCTAAACGGGATTATAATGAGAATTACGAGTTTCGAGCTTTTAATTCGAGTTTAAATCATATTGTGTTCAGGTTTTAGGCTTAATTTTCATTATATATAAGCCCAATATTGTATTTATCAGCTCTTATTATTTTATTATTTTATTATTCCAATTTTTTTATAATTATTAAGTATTTTAAGTTATTTAGGAGTTTTATATTAACAAGAAAGTTTAGTTTAAACTACTTCTTGTTTAGGTTAATTAGAGTTCTAGTATACTTGAAAGTTTTATTTAAATTTATTTAGCTGGCCTATGAAAAGGCTTCTTTAGTATTCATTAAGGGGAAAATTGTTTTTATTAATAAAGTTTTCAACTCCAGGATTTTGTTTCTTTGAGCAAAATTTCTTTCTTGTGATTTTTAGAAGTAGTTTTCTTCTCAATTTTCTTTCAGGAGTAATGAGAATTCATTCTTCACCCTTTAGTTTGCCAAAGATTATTTCTTGGAGGTTTATTAGAGTCGTTAATTGGGTTTGTTGGGATTTATATCTCAAAGGGTTCAATTGGACTTTTATCCTTCTATCCATCAAATCCATCGATTTACTCGTCCATCTTCCACTTTGTTCTTTTTTAATTTCTATTTCTTATTTATTTATAATTTTTTTTATTCTTAAATTTCTTCCTTTCAGATCATATCCAAATATTTCCTTCTCATGTCAAACAACTTGAATTCGATCCTTCTTTCGCTTCCTCCGCCCATTCCGTATCAACATGCTTATCTCATATATGCATGACATGCTATGACAATTTTATAATATTCACATTCAATTATTCACAAGTGTCAATCAAAAAATTTTGATTTTCCACAGTTTTTCTTTTAAGGGAAAAACCGAAGAAGTGAATGTGAACTGTGCACCAGGTAGGTTCCTAGGAAATGGAGGTAAGTCGTATTTGACCACTTAAAAACCAAACATTTCCTTTCCAAATCCAATCCTAAACATGCACCTTCTTATTACCACACTTATTATATTTATTTAATAGATTAACATTGGATCATCTCATACATATATATCACAATTATATTATAAATAATTATTAAACAGATATATAAAGAGATAGGTAATAAAATAAAATTGTTAACCAAGGTTTCCATGGTTCTATATATAGAAAATAAATGAAAAACAAAAAAAAATACATAGTTTTTCGCCAAAAGGCATTCCTTGTGTCTTCGATCGCCATCGCTCTATCTTCTCCTCATCATGGACTTCCTTTTGGAAAAATTACATTTATGTCCTATGTCTGTTTTCAGCTCACAATAATTTTTTAAATAAAATATAATCCTACATGGAGATGATAGTCCATGGTCAATTTCCTAAGAACCACAAACTTGGCAAAAAAATAATTATTGTATAACAAATATATATATAATATTGCATTCATTCACTAACATTCCCTTAAACATGTGAATAATTACAAGAATGTCACATCTTATCAAATATTAATCTAACAAGATGAAGAGAGAGATTTAGTCTCAGTTTACACCATAAACATAGCACAACATGGCTTTAATACCAATTGTTGGAAAAATCCTGGTTTGAAAATAATTTTCTTACACAACGAAAAATTAAAAGTTTGAAAGCCGATCTGATTTGTGATATTTATAGCAATAAACTTTAACCAAATTCAAACTTGTGTTTTTGGCTTAGTGGGCATTTTTTGTTCACAAATTTCAACCAAATGATCTTCTCCACTATTCTCGTACCATGAACTGCTTCGAGTGTGGACTCGAATCAATTGAATCAAAATACAAAACTAAAAAAAAATTTCTCTCATTTAGAGGTGAAAACGAAAATTCTCTCTTCTTAATAGAAATAGGTAGAATTATTATTCCGGAAAAATATATGTAATAGTAGAGAATAAGTTCTTTCTGTTTTTCAGCAGAGTAACAATCTCTCAAAGTTGTGTTAATAGCTCTACCAATGCCATCAATTTATCGGAAGAGAAGGTAGAACCTTTATCGAGTTGTAGTGGTTTATTTAAAATAAAAAAATAACATCCTAATTAGAATAGAAGTAGGGTGGGCGACACACCCTAGTATTCCTACTAGGGTTGCCACTCCTTCATGTCTATGAGGGGCTTTTGGGCTTCTCTCACATCGAGTCCAATTATGAGTACTTTCTGAGAATTTTTTACCTAGTACTCTATAATGTGATCCAACCCGATTTAGTTTTTCTATTTCCAAAAATAAACTTTGATATTTATATATAAAATAATTTTCTCATCCCTATTTTACCCCTAACAAAATTTTGACAATTTTTCAAATGGTAAAATTTCAAGAAAATATGTTCAATATTTCACAACGCAACATGTTCACTATGACCAAATCGTTTATTTTCATTTTTGAGCTTCATAATAGTCCAAAAACATAAACTTATTATTCCTATAATTTTTTAAGTAATCCATATAGGATTGCAAATGGATCATTTCCATTTCCATTTTTATTTCCATTTCAATTTTTGGAAACATACATTCATTTCCAAATTATTCCATTTATCCATTTCAGAAAAAATCATAACCATTCCTAAATGTTTCCCATTTCTCTTTTTCTATCCATTCTGTTCATTTCTATTCAAATATAAAATTCATTTATGGTTTCAACGAGCTAGCAGAGGGACCAATTTGACATATGTAGTTTAGGCTCAAATGATGTATAATTAAGTTTCGACTTTTTTCTTATTAATTATAAACTAAATTACTCATGAACTCATTCCACAATAATATCATGACTGAGCTCTCCCCAATGACATACCGTTACGAAAGCAACTACTTAGTGTTTGTTCAATGACTTTGTCATAAGTGTGTTACCCTTATAGGATATCCTTGATCTCTTTGGGATAATATTTTTTCTCCCAATATGATCCTATTTTCTCTCATGGTAATCATTACGTCTTCCTTTATGAAAATTCAACCAATATCATATAGTTATCAAGTCATCCATAACAAATACGAATGACCCATGGCCACGTTTACTTTTCATCTACCATGTAATGATAATGAGAGGATCTCTATAACAGCCCATTTTCAGTGAAATTGAAATAGTGGATTCAGGACCACAAGTTTGAGCCAGAAAGAAAATTTATTTTAATATTATTGCATGGTTCGTATTATGATAGGAATGTTATATGAAAATTCTGACAAGAAAATTTTATCGATTATGTGTTTAATTATGGAAAGGACCAAATTTCATAAAATGAAAAAGTTGAGCTCTAGTAGCTAAAAGGATCAATTAGCTATGGAATTTAAAATAAGAGGTCCTTATATGGTAATTAGACTATTAAAGAAAAGTTAGTAGATATTTTTGGTGATTCATCCATGGAAAATTAGAAAAAGGCAAGGACTAAATTGGAAACTAAAATAATTAAAAGATGATAAATGAATTAAAAAGAAATCATATCATTTTATATCATCTTTTTCCCCAAAATATACATGGAAACCCTAGGAAAGAGAAAACAAGCTTTCTTGGCTTAATTGGGTAAGTATTCTTGTCCCGTTTTTAGTAATTTTATATTTTTGAGATCGGAATAACTTAATTTATCTATTTTGGGATTAAATTGTAAATATATCAAAGTATAGAAATTTTTCCATGGATGAATATGCTGAAAATTTGAAATTTGTGGTAGAAAATGAAATGTTGTTGATAGATAAACAACTTTTACAAAGAGAATTTTGATGAAATCATGATTTAGGGACAAAATTGAAAAGTGGTAAAACCCATGGAAAAATTATGAATTTTGTGAAATAAAAGTGCTATAAATGTTATATGAAAATTTCGATTAGGCTTGGAATAAGGACTAAATTGCATGAATTTTATTTTCCGAGCCTAGGGATAAAATTGGAATTTATGAAAAGTATAGGGGCAAAATGGTAATTTTTCCTAGAGTGTAAATTGAATCCAATTGTATATGAATTGTATTAAATTGATGATTAAATTCATTTATATAGATCTAGAAAAACCAAATACGGAATTGGATTGAGGAAAACAAAAAGTATCAGATTAGTAGATTTTCTTATACAAACGAATATCAAGGTAAGTTTATGTAACTAAATTGTGTTTATTTTATGTTTGAATTGAATGTGGTATGTGATTATATAAATTTTATAAATGTTATAAATATATGAAATAACCATATGTTTGATCCTGTCCGGAAAATATTAAGTTCTGTTTGAATGATGAATTTTAATGGAGTTAAGTTCCATTTGAATGATGAATTTCGATGGATATATGTGATTTTCCGTATTTAATATGGTCATGTATATGTTGCAGATAGAATATAGCTCGGACGAGCAATCCTGTTATAACCCTCTTGAGCATTCTGTTATATAGTTCTTGTGAGCATCCTGATCGGTAGTAATTTTGCATGTGTTGCACACTACCATAGCTCTTTGTGAGCATCCTGTTACATGATTTGTAACACCCCTTACCCGTACCCATCTCCGAGACGGGTACAGGGCATCACCGGGCTAAAGCATAAGCATACATACAAAATCGAGCCATAAAATTTCTTTTGAACAAAACTGTACATACGCATGCACCTCGTCCCTAATACGGGCCCACAAGACCCAAAGCATACATAGGGGGTGGTCCGAAACCGAGAAATTCAGGAAATTTTTTCGTAAAACAGGGTCACACGCCCA
Source organism: Gossypium longicalyx (assembly GCA_025698465.1). Taxonomy (NCBI): domain Eukaryota; kingdom Viridiplantae; phylum Streptophyta; class Magnoliopsida; order Malvales; family Malvaceae; genus Gossypium; species Gossypium longicalyx. The sequence continues at coordinate 55,669,080 of CM046995.1, forward strand.
TGTGGGCACAAGGACACACCTATGTGCCCTTTACACGCTCGTGTCCCCAGGCCGTGTAACTCTCTGTTTATGACGCCAGCATAAATTTAAGATCACACGCCCGTGTGCTAGGTTGTGTGGCGAATTTAATTTTCGCATTTAATGTGCAAACTTCACACGGCCTAGGCACATGCCTATGTCCTAAGGTCGTGCCTTCCCTACGGTTGAGACACACGGCCGTGTCTCTACCCATGTGTTTACTACCATGCATACTAACTTGTAAAACTAGGCTGCAGGGGACACATGGCCGGACTACATACCCGTGGGGATGGTCGTGTGTCACACACGGCCTAGACACATGCCCGTGTGTCTACCCATGTGGACAACTTTGGGGCTATTTTCCAAGCCCTCTTGTCACCCTCAACAACCACTACACACACTCATATAACAATGGTGATTATCATGGCATAAATGGACTACTTAGACATCCATAACTTTAACTCATGCTTGATAAATTTATGTCAAGTATACATAATTGGGACTCCATGACTTGTTAAGTTCATTCAATCCATTTCTTTACCATTATTAATATAGTGACCATGCCAATTGACAACATTTATTTGTTAAGCACAAATTCCACATTTTTATCAACCTTTTGGCACACACCACAAAAGTAATAACACATCTCATGCATGTAACCATATTTAGGGACTTCAGCCCAATAATCAATATGAGCCATATTTCATGGCCATATACAAAATGGAATAATATACCACAAGAATCCATCACTTTGGCTAACAAATATGACACATATAACAAAATACTAAGTCCCCTATACATGCCATACTTAAATGTAGTAAACTAATTATACTCCAAAAGATCTGTTGATAGTGTGACTCGAACTCCGATGTCCACGATCCCCGAGCTAGCTTGGCGATGCTATAAGAAAGAGGAAACGAGAGAGGGGTAAGCATATAGCTTAGTAAGTCGTGTGCAAATAATAAACAACATAAGTCATGAACTTCATGGATTAAACATGCTATCAATTACTAACACATTATCATATTACACATATTGAAAACTTTGAGAATTGATAATAAATGCCTTTGAACATCATGCTTATCTTGCTCTTTCATAACTATACCAAATTTCTCAACATGAATTGCGTCCAATACTCATGAAGTTTACCCACATACCTGTACCATACATTCTTACTCATTCTACCTCCCCTCTTAACCACAATTTTGAACAGTCCGTTGAACTACCCGTAATACTAAAGGATGTTCAAAATCATCACACACCACATAAAATGTCAAAGCCATGTCCCCAACATGGTCTTACATGGGTCCCAAATACTGATGCCATATCCCAGATATGGTCTTACATGAAGTTTCATGTCGGTGCCGATGCCATGTCCCAGACATGATCTTACACAGGATCTCACATCAATGCCATGTCCCAGACATGGTCTTAGACGAATTTCATATCAACGCCATATCCCAGATATGGTCTTACATGAAATCACATACCGAGGCCGATGCCATATCCCAGATATGGTCTTACATTGGCATACATATCAATGTCGATGCCATGTCCCAGACGTGGTCTTACACTGGCTCTCATTAATCGTGGTGTCATGACATACGAATCCTAAGTATTCCTCGAGGTCATCCGGGACTTTCGAGATATGAAGCTATCACCAAACTTTCAATAAATCGTCACAAGCCAATTTCATCAGGGCATTCATACATACATCATAGAACATCATTTTTTTTAAACGCATGATAATGAAACTGTTAAGTTACTTACACACAACTTACCTTGGTGCAAAATGTGATATTTTGCGATTTAATCCGCAACCTTGTCTTTTCCTCGGTCAAGGTCTATCCATCATCCCTCTTGATCTATAATAGCACATTTAGCTCATTTAATACATACATTGATCAATTCAGTCCAAAAAATCATGATATGGAAAAATTACAATTTTACCCCTAAAATTTCACAAAATTAAAAAATTGCCCCTAAGCTCGTAAAATGAAAAGTACCCCATTTTCTCATTATTCAAGCATAGCTGCATCATTTTCTCTTGTATACCAACCCACATTTTTCATTTATTCACACATTTACACATAGTTTTTACAACTTTTACAATTAGGTCCTTTTTATCAATTTCACCAAAAACCACCTAGTAAAAGTTATTTATCACACCTCAAACCTCCTATTATTCCATTATACATCAAAGCACAAGCATGTTATTCATGGGTATATTTTTTAACATGAACCCTAGCTCAAGTTCAGGGTAAAAATAGCTAAATCGAGCTACGAGGATTTCAAAAATATAAAGAACATTAAAAATGGGGGTAGGATGCACTTACTTTGAGCTTAAAAGATGAAAGAAACCCTAGCTATGGCTTCTTGTGAAATTTGACCAAGGGGGAAGAAGATGGACACAAATTTTGACTATTTTTCCCTTTTAATTCTTTTAATAATTAATAGACCAAAATACCCTTCCATTAAAACTTTGATATTTTATCCCTTCTATGTCCATTTTTGTCCGTAATGACATATAATGGTATAATTGGCAAATAAGGACTTCAAATTTCAAATCTCATCACAATTAAGCCCTTAAATCAACTCGAACACATGTTTTTCACTTATTGCAGTTTAGTCCTAATAACTCAATTGGACATCTTATCGGTAAAATTTCTCATCGATATTTTCACATAGGCATGCATATATTGTGACACCCCTTACCCATACCCAAGACTGGGATTAGATACGAGGCGTTACCAAACATGTACTCGAGCATTTCTGGGAAATACGGGTTATAAAATTTCATTCCAATATAAAACCAATCAAATTTCATTTTAATGTCCCTATTATGGGCCTACGAGGCCCTACACACACATTAAAAATGATCCGGGACTAAACCGAGAACTTATGAAAGTTCATAAAAAAAATTTCTGGGTAAAGCCTCACACGCCCGTGTGAAGGCAATACACGTGCCCATGTGTTTTGGGACACGCCCGTGTCCCTTACCCGTGTGGAATTAATTTAATTTATTTTCTATTTCAAACTTACAGTGGTTTTCACACGGCCAAGCACACGCCCGTGTCCCTAGCCAGTGTTCTTCACACGGCCTAGACACGCCCGTGTGGTCACCCATATCCAAAAACTCGAGTATTCTATTTGTGAGGCCAGCATGCATATAGGGGCACACGGCCAAGACACACGCCCGTGTACTAGGCCATGCCCTCCACACGGTTGAGACACACGGCCATGTCTCTACCCGTGTGTTTACTACCATCCACTCTGACTTCAAAATTTTAGGTGTAAGGGACACACGGCCATACCACACACCCATGGGGCGATCCGTGTGTCACACACGACCTGGACACACTCCCGTGTGTCTACTCGTGTAGACCTTGTTAGACTATTTTCCAAGCCTTGAGTCACCCTCTCTCATCTTCTCTCACTTATAGGTTTCCATAATACATAACAAGGCTTGATTATATACTTAAATGACCTCGATAAACCTCATTGCATGTAAACCTCATTTCATCGGTTTTACACATGCTAGGCCATTTCCCTTGTATTAAGGATTTCTATTCCTTATAACACTTTTAAGATTAGCTCATTATTATAACTCATTGCCAATTATGGCCAATCCACCCCATGTAATTTGATCACATTACTTAAGCCTAATTGTGATATGCCACATTTAAATATCACAAGAACATTTAGACATAAACATGCGCAAATTTGTAGGTCATAACCTACATTACAATTAGCCAATTCCCATGGCCATTTACAAATGGATATGTATACCTTTTCATGCTTTCATTTTGGCAAATCAAATGACACATATAACAAAATAAACAAAAGCTCTATACATGTCATTGAACAAAATAAAAGTGTCTATATACCAAAGCTGGACTAATTGATAGTATGTTGACTCTCCAACCGTCTTCCAATCTTTACGAGTCCTCGAGCTCTGTAAGACAGGGAAAAAGAGAGGGGTAAGCATTTACATGCTTAGTAAGCCCGAATAATTGGAAAGTAAACTTACCGATTATTTAACATACAACCATATTAGGCAATAAAACCAAATAGAATGGAATGATTTCCCTATCACATGCACTAAATCAACAAGTTAGTCACATAACAATGCACCATGTAATTAATCTTAGATGAGCTCATCATTCAACTTTTCCATGTATGCATACCTCATATTATCCCATTAATTTTCTCAGAATTCTTGATGGATTATCCATTTACCGTCAAGTCATAAGAGTGATCATTTCATGTATGCACTCCCACGAACCTCACATCTTTTGGTAGGATTACCAGTCCAAGCTAAATCCCCCGTAATATAAACTCATAAGGTGATGTCCAGATTACCAGTCCAGGCTAAATCCCTTATAGCAACAAACACCCTTAATGAGCTCGGATCTGAATTACCAGTCCAGGCTAAATTCAGACCCTAATCGGATTACCCGTCGCGGCTAAATCCATAATGCACACATATCCTTCAGGAGGCTCGATCACTCAAGGAACACCCGTCTGGGCTAGATCCTTCCCATATTTGAAATCAACGGATTACCCGTCTGGGCTAAATCCTTTCTGCAACACATGCAGGATCACAAGTCACATATAAATCATGTTTTATCCATCGAATTTCCCTTTTTAACCTCAATCGGGACATTTATCAACATGTCATTATTAAGGATGCATTTCATGGATTTTCATGCCATCATCAAATGCAATTATCATACATTCATAAATCATGCAATTAGGCATATTATGAGTTTACTTTAAGTTATTCGAACTTACCTGGTACTCGTTCCGGTATCGAGTTTCGGTTATTCTGAAACCTTTTGTTTTCCTCGATCGACCTCCAAAATTTGTTCCTCGGGGTCTATAACAATAAAAATGAATCATTAACACCTCATATTATACTTTTCGAGTCTAAATTTTACCCTCAGTCCAAATGACCATTTAGCCCCTAACCTTTCACATTTTTACGATTTAGTCCCTAGGCTCGTATAATGAAATGCATGCAATTTCTACCTTACCCAAGCCTAGCCGAATGTTCTTTCCTCTTATGGCAGCCCACATTTTTCCATTATTTCTCATCTTTCTACCCATTTTTACAACTTTTACAATATGGCCCCTAAAGCCATTTCTATGAAAAATCACTTAGTAAAAGTTATTTACCATCTTTTAAACTTTCATATTCCTCCATAAACCATCAAAATACAAGTAACTCATGCATGAATAAATTTCTAAACATGAACCCTAGCATGAAATATGGATAGAAATAGAGAGAGTAAGTTACCGGGATTTCAAAAATACGAAGAACATTAAAAATGGGGCTTGGGAGCACTTACTATTGAGCTTGAAAATGTTGAAAACCCTAGCTATGGAGAGCTTGAGAATTTTGGCTGGATGAAGGAGAAGAATGGCTGATTTTTGACTTATTTTTCCCATTTTATTTCATTAATCAGCCAAATGACCAAAATGCCGTAAAGCCCTTTCTTTCAAATTTCATCCATACATGCCCATTTTTGTCCAAAAACTTAGAAATTGGGCAAATTTATCTTTAAGACCTTCTAATTAATAATCTAAAACAATTTCATACAAATTTCTTCTAGAATCCAAGTTTTGCAATTTATTCAATTTGGTCTTTATTTTCCAATTGGACACATTACTCATAGAATTTCTTCATGAACTTTAACGCATGCATATTCTCATATTCTAGACCTCATAATAATCATGAAATAAATATTTCAACATCGGATTTGTGGTCACGAAACCACTGTTCTGACTAGGCTCTATTTCGAGATGTTACATATATATCATGGACCTCATAACATCTATAAAATAATTATTTCTATCTCGGATTTGTGGTCTCGAAACCACTGTTCTGACTAGGCCCTAATTTAGGATGTCACAATTATTCCCCATTAGGGATTTTCCTCCCTGAAAATCTTACTGGTAAACAAGTGCGGGTTTTGATTTCTTATGGCTTCCTCGGACTCCCATGTAGCCTCTCTATCCCTTGCCTATGCCATAACACTTTTACTAAGGTGATATTCTTGTTTCTCAATTTTTTGACTTCCCAATCCAAAATCTTGATCGGTTCTTCACCATAAGTCATGTTCGGTTGAATCTCAACCTCTGTCCGTGATATCACATGTGAGGGGTTCGATCTATAACGGTGCAACATAGACACATGGAATACATCATGGATCTTTTCCAATTCCGGCGGTAAAGCCAACCGATAAGCCATCGGTTCTATCCTTTCGGTGATTTCATAAGGTCCTATGAAACGAGGACTTAACTTGCCTTTCCTGTCGAATCTCAAAACCTTTTTCCATGGGGATACTTTCAAAAATACTTTATCACCCACTTGAAACTCAATTTCTTTCCTTTTTAAACCCGTGTACGACTTTTGTCTATTTGATGCTACTCTCAAACAATCTTTAATTACTTTTACTTTGTCTTCGGTTTCCTTAACCAAGTCAACCCCATGCAATTTATTTTCCTTGAGCTCTGTCCAATACAAGGGAGTTCGACACTTCCGGCCATACAGTGCTTCATAATGTGCCATTTTTAGGCTCGTCTGAAAACTGTTGTTATAGGCAAACTCAACCAAAGGTAAGTATTTTTCCCAACTACCTTGGAATTCTAGAACACAACATCTCAACATGTCTTCCAAGGTTTGAATCACTCTCTTGGATTGACCGTCGATTTGTGGATGAAAGGCAGTACTAAAATTCAATCTCGTGCCCAAGGCTTCTTACAACCTTTTCCAAAATCGTGATGTAAACCTCGGATCTCTATCCAATATGATCGATAGGGGTATTCCCTGAAGTCTCACGATTTCAAAAATATATAACTCAGCCAATTTATCGAGTAGTCGGTACATACCGGGATAAAATGAGCTGACTCTGTCAATCGATCAATTACGACACACACCGCATCTTTCTTACTCGATGTCAAAGGTAAGCTCGATACAAAATCCATGGTAATTCGATCCCATTTCCACTCGGGAACCATGATAGGCTATAGTAATCCTGAAGGTACTTGGTGCTTAGCTTTTACTTGTTGACAGATTAAACATCTCGCAACAAACTCAAAAATATCTCTCTTCATACCGTTCCACCAATATATTTTCTTCAAGTCGTTGTACATTTTCGTACTACCGGGGTGTACTGACAGACGATCATTCTATGCCTCAGTCAAAATCTTACGAATCAACTCTGTATCTTTAAGAATACAAATCCTATCTCGGAACCTCAAGCAACCATCGGAATCAACCCGAAAATCAGATTCAAAACCCGTCTCACACTGAGTTCGCTTAGCTTACAATTCATTATCGTTACTCTAAGCTTCACAAATTTCTTGAAGAAACATCGGCCTAGCTCTTAACTCTGCTACAACCGCACCATCATTTGATAAAGCAATCCGAGCATCCATGGCTCTCAAAGCAAACAAATATTTTCTACTTAGGGCATCGACGACCACATTTGCCTTTCTCGGAAGATAGTCGATTATTAACTCATAATCTTTTATCAACTCCAACCACCTCCATTGCCTAAGATTTAAATACTTTTGAGTCATTAGGTATTTCAAACTCTTGTGATCGGTGAATATTCGGCTTACCTCGCCATATAAATTGTGTCTCCAAATCTTTAATGCGAACACAATGGCGGCTAGTTCTAAATCATGTGTCTGGTAATTTTTCTCATGTGGTTTCAGTTGTCTAGATGCATAGGCTATCACTTTGCCCTCTTGCATAAGCACACACCCCAAACCATTGAAGGATGCATCACTAAAGATCACGAACTCCTTTCCCGGCTCAGGTTGAACTAACACTGGAGCTTCAGTCAACAACACTTTCAGTTTCTCAAAACTCTGTTGACACTTCTCTGTCCATTCGAACTTAACATCCTTTTATAAAAACTCCGTCATTAGAGTGGCAATTATCGAAAATCCTTTAACAAACCGTCTGTAATAACCGGCCAAGCCTAAAAAGTTTCTGACCTCTGTCACATTCTTCAGCGGTTTCCAGTCAACAATGGCTGAAATCTTACTCCAGTCAACTCTAATACTGTCTCCTAAAACAATGTGTCCTAAAAATCAAACTTCACGAAGCCAAAATTCGCTTTTACTGAACTTGGCATACAACTTCTTGTCCCTCAAAGTCTGCAAAACAGTTCTTAAGTGCCCGGTATGCTCTACCTTATCTCTTGAATAAATCAAAATATCATCGATGAACACCACGACAAATTTATCCAAATAAGGCACAAATATTCTATTCATTAAATCTATACACACGGCAGGAGCATTTGTTAACCCAAACGGCATAACGAGGAATTTGTAGTGGTCATACCTTGTTCTGAAGGCAGTCTTAGGCACATCTGATTCTTTACCCCGTAACTGATAGTAACTGGATCTCAGGTCTATCTTTGAAAATATCGTGGCTCCCTTCAATTGATCAAATAGATCATCAATCCTTGGCAAAGGATACTTGTTCTTTATTGTCACCTTGTTGAGCTGTCGACAATCTATACATAGTTTCATCGAACCATAATTCTTTTTCACAAATAATACGAGAGCACCCTAAGGTGAAAAGCTCAGTCTCGCGAAACCCTTATCAGTCAACTCCTGTAACAGATTCTTCAACTCTTTTAATACTGTTGGGGCCATCCTATACGGAGCAATCGAAATAGGTGCAGTACCAAGAGTCAAATCAATTCCAAACTCACTTCCCTAACAGGAAGTAACCCTGGCAATTCTTTCTGCAACACATCCGGATATTCACATACTACTGGTACCGACTTAATCTTTAACTCAGATTCTTTAGTGTTCAACACAAAGGCAAGGTAAGCTTCGTACCCCTTTCTTACACGTTTCTAAGCAGACATGGAAGAAATCACTGCAGGCATGCCATTTAATTCATCTGGTTCAACCCGAAGAACATTACTATTCTCATATTTCAGTTCAATAAAATTTCTTCCACAATTCCCTACCACATCATGAGTGGTCAACCAATCCATACCAAGAATTATATCAAATTCGTCAAAAAGGTAATAGCATGAGATTAGCAGGAAAACAATGACATCTAATCATTAAAGGGCAATTTTTACACACTTTATCAACTAACACATACTTGCCTAGCGGGTTTGACACATTTATTATGGACTCAGTAGATTCAACAAACAAGTTCATATCAGACACCAACTTCATGCAAATATACGAATGGGTAGACTCCGGATCAATCAAAGCAACAACAGAAGTTTCATAGATAGAAAATGTACCCGTGATTACATCAGGAGACGAGGCCTCTTCGTGAGTGCGAATGGCATAGGTCCTTGTAGGTGCCCTACCCTCGAGTCTCACAGCAGACTCTCTAGGTGCACCTTACTACTCATTCCACTCTCCGGATTCTTCTGAGGTCTTCCCTTATTAGCAGTGCTATCTGACCTTGTTCTTTGGAAATTTCCTCTTTTCGTCCTCTCAGGGCAATCCCTAACAAAGTGATTAGGGCAACTACACTTAAAACAAGTCCTATCACTCACTCGACACTCGTTGAAGTGGCGTCTCCCACATTAGGGACATCCTGATCTATCGGGTCGAGCATTCCCAACACTAACAATTGCGATAGTCTAAGCTTTCGAAATTGTGTACTGTTTACTCCTATTCTTGCTCGAATACCCAGCAGAGGCATTAGATTGAGTAGTAAACTCTCTCGACTTCTTAGACGAAGATTGAAAAGATTTACACAGTTGCCTCTTCCTCAAGTCTCGAGATTCCATATCAGCTTTCCATTTTTTTTTAGCCAATTCTTCAGCCTTGCATGCTATCTCGAGCAACACAACAAACTCTTTCAACTCAAGGATACCGACCAACAATCGAATGTCTTCGTTCAACTCGTCCTCAAATATTTTACACATGATGGCTTCAATAGATACACATTCCCTAGTATATTTGCTAATCCTCACAAACTCACGTTCATACTCAGTAATTGTCATTTTACCCTGTTTCAACTCGAGGAACTCCTTCCTCTTTTGATCTATAAACCTTTGACTGATATACTTCTTGCAAAATTCCTCTTGGAAAAACTCCCAAGTCACTTCTCCCTTGGCACAACCGAGATTCCACCACTGATAAGTTGAATCTCTTAGAAGTGATACCATGCACTTCATGCACTCCTCCAGTGTTCATGACAACTCATCAAAGACCCGGATGGTATTCTCGAGCTAAAATTTCGCTCTTTCTGGATCATCATCTATGTTAGCTGGAAACTCTTCGGCTCCTTGCTTTCTAATCCGGTCAACTAGAGGCTTTTCCCTTCTCACAATCTCAACAACTTAGGGAGCTACAGGTGTAGGCTAAAGAATAGGAAGGGTTGGGGGAGGTTGAACACCTAGGTTTGTCCGAACAAACTCGGTGTACCAATTATTCATCATGTGGAGAAAGGATTCTCTGCCTCCTTCTCCTCTAATAATCGTCTCGGGTCTACTATCAGCTGGCACTGCTCCTTCAGCGAGAACAGGCACGTTACTTTCTACATCGTCAGCAACTGCTCGTTCGAGATCCATTTACTATATGAAACACAATTTCAATTGTCAGGAGTTGTTACACTATCATAATATATGTATAGCATGTATAGCTAGACTTTCACACTCACTACGTAGTCCTAAAACTGACTAAATCGTAGCTCTGATACAAATATATGTAACAACCATTACCCGTATCCATCACCGAGACGGGTTCAAGGCATTATCGAGCTAAAACGTAAACATACAGACAGAACTTAGCCATAAAATTTCTTTTGAACACAAAACTGTACATACACATGCAACTCGTCCCTAATATGGGCCTACAAGACCCAAAGCATACATCGGGGGTGGTTTGGTACTAAACTGAGAAATTTAGGAAATTTTTCGTAAAATAAGGTCACACGCCTGTGTGGGCACAAGGACACGCCCATGTCCCCAGGCCATGTAACTCTCTGTTTATGACGTCAGCATAAATTTAAGATCACACGGCCAAGTCACATGCCCGTGTGCTAGGCAGTGTGGCGAATTTAATTTTCGCATTTAACATGTAGACTTCACACAGCCTGGGCACACACCCATGTCCTAAAGCCGTGTCCTCCCCACGGCTGAGACACACGGCCGTGTCTCTACCCATGTGTTTACTACCATGCATACTAACTTGTAAAACTAGGTTGCAGGGGACACACGACTAGACTACACGCCCGTGGGGATGGACATGTGTCACACACAGCCTAGACACATGCCCGTGTGTCTACCCGTGTGGACAACTTTAGGGCTATTTACCAAGCCCTCTTGTCACCCTCAACAACCTCTACACACACTCATATAACGATGGTGATTATCATGGCATAAATGGACTACTTAGACATCCATAACTTTAACTCATGCTTGATAAATTTATGTCAAGTATACATAATTTGGACTTCGTGACTTGTTAAGTTCATTCAATCCATTTCTTTACCATTATTAATATAGTGACCATGCCAATTGACAACATTTATTTGTTAAGCACAAATTCCACATTTTTATCAACCTTTTGGCACACACCACAAAAGTAATAACACATCACATGCATGTAACCATATTTAAGAACTTCAGCCCAATAATCAATATGAGCCATATTTCATGGCCATATACAAAATGGAATAATATACCAAAAGGAGCCATCACTTTGGCTAACAAATATGACACATATAACAAAATACTAAGTCCCCTATACATGCCATACTTAAATGTAGTAAACTAATTAACCCCAAAAGATCTATTGATAGTGTGACTCGAACTCTGACGTCCATGATCCTCGAGCTAGCTTGGTGATGCTATAAGAAAGAGGAAAATAGAGAGGGGTAAGCATATAACTTAGTAAGTCGTGTGCAAATAATAAACAACATAAGTCATGAAATTCATGGATTAAACATGCTATCAATTACTAACACATTATCACAATTTTGAACGGTCCATTAAACTACCCGGAATACTAAAGGACATTCGGAATCATCACACACCACATAAAATGCCAAAGCCATGTCCCCGACATGGTCTTACATGGGTCCCACATACTGATGCCATATGCTAGATATGATCTTACACGAAGTTTCATGTCGGTGCCGATGTCATGTCCCAGACATGGTCTTACACGGGATCTGACATCGATGCCATGTCCCAAACATGGTCTTACTCGAAATTTCATATTAACGCCATATCCCAGATATGGTCTTACATGAAATCACATACCGAGGCCGATGCCATATCCTAGATATGGTCTTACACTAGTATACATATCAATGTCGACGCCATGTCTCAAACATGGTCTTACACTGGCTATCATATCAACGCCGATGCCATGTCCCAGACATGGTCTTACACTGGCTCTCATTAATCGTGGTGTCATGATATCTGAATCTTAAGTATTCCTCGGGGTCATCCAGGACTTCCGAGATATGAAGTTATCACCAAACTTTTAATAAATCGTCACAAGCCAATTTCATCAGGGCATTCATACATACATCATAGAACATCAATTTTTTTTAAACGCATGATAATGAAACTGCTAAGTTACTTACACAAAACTTACCTCAATGCAAAATGTGATATTTTGCGATTTAATCCGCAACCTTGCCTTTTCCTCGGTCAAGGTCTATCCCTCGTCCCTCTTGATCTATAATAGGACATTTAGCTCATTTAATACATACACTAATCAATTCAGTCCAAAAATCATGATATGACAAAATTACAATTTTACCCCTAAAATTTCACAAAATTACGAAATTGACCTTAGGCGCATCATTTTTTCTCTTATACCAACCCACATTTTTCATTTATTCACACATTTACACAGTTTTTACAACTTCTACAATTAGGTCCTTTTATCAATTTCACCAAAAACCACCTAGTAAAAGTTGTTTATCACACCTCAAACCTCCATATCCTTCCATTGGACATCAAAGCACAAGCATGTTATTCATGGGTATACTTTTTAACATGAACCCTAGCTCAAATTAAGGGTAGAAATAGCTAAATCGAGTTACGAGGATTTCAAATATATAAAGAACATTAAAAATGGGGGTAGGATGCACTTACTTTAAGCTCGAAAAATAAAAGAAACCCTAGCTATGGCTTCTTGTGAAATTCGGCCAATGGGGAAGAAGATGGACACAAATTTTGACTATTTTTCCCTTTTAATTCTTTTAATAATCAATAGACTAAAATTCCCTTCCATTAAAACTTTGATATTTTATCCCTCCTATGTCCATTTTTGTCCATATTGATATATAATGGTATAATTGCCAAATAAGGACTTCAATTTTCAAATCTCATTACAATTAAGCCCTTAAATCAACTAGATCACATGTTTTTCACGTATTGCAATTTAGTCCTAATAACTCAATTGGACATCTTATTGGTAAAATTTCTCATCGATATTTTCACACAGGCATGCATATATATCATGGACCTCATAACATCCATAAAATAATTATTTCTATCTTAGATTTATGGTCTTGAAACCATTGTTTTCACTAGGCCCTAATTCGAGATGTTACATGATTCGATCGGTTGTGATCCAGCATATATTGCGGACACAAATGCAGCTCTACATTAGCATCCGAATATACGCTCTTACGATCTTCCTGACATGGCTCACTTGAACTCCCTGTTGCCTTATCAAGTGCTTCCTAATAATAACTTTTCAAAGTTATCTGATAATCTCTATGAGCTCACTAATTAAAACTCTTATGAGTCTCATGTTTATCCTGGATAAGTGTCTTGTTACATGGCTCATCTGAGCATCCTGATATGTGACTCGAAAGTGTGCTCCCTGATTAAGTGCTCTAATGGGTATCGCTAATTATGAGTTGACGATTTACAGTTTTGTACACCTTGTGTGTACTACCTGAGATCTATCGATATTTCAATAATTCAACGGATAAAACTCCTAACATGAGAAATTATGAGATTAAAAGAATTATGTCTCGAATGCTTTTGAAAGTCTATAGCATAATGAGCTCATCCATGCTTATTTGATGTACATGTGAATTATGTGACTAACTTGCTTATTTAAGTGTATGTGATTAGGCAGATTTGCTAAATTGTTAGGAAGCATGTTATTGTATGCTTATTTAAAATGAATATGATTGGTAAGTTTAATTCTTGTTATACGAACTTACTACGCATTAAATTCTTACTAGATTTTCTTTTCTTTGTTTTATAGTGCTCAGAAGCTCGCAAAGGTTAAAGACCGGTCGGAGCATCATCACACTATCTACTAGCTCGTCTTGGTATAAATAGTAAACTCATTTTGATATAATGGCATGTATAGGCTAACTTTGCCAATGTTGGTATGTAAATGGTTGTTTGTAATCTAGCCATTGAAATGGCTAGTAATGGATTGATTTGGTATATTTGTAAGGTATATCAATGTAAATACATATGTGTTTAGTATAATTTGATTGAATTATGTTAAACATATATGTCTGTAAAAGGTAAGATTATAAACATGATTGCATATGATGATATATCATGTTAGATGTTAAAATTGGCTTGGTTATAATGTTTGAATTGGCTAGTATATGTTTGCAAGTATCTATACAGGTTGTTGGAAAATTTGGGTGAGAAATAAAGCTAGGAAATGGCTTTATTTTGTCCACACGGGTAGACACACGGGCTTGTCTTGACCGTGTGTGACACACGGCCTGGTACTTGGGCATGTCGTTTGGCCGTGTGTCCCCTGCATATTAAAATTAGGAAACAGAATGCTCAAAATTAGGCACACGTGTAGAGACACGGGTGTGTGTCTCAGTCGTATGTGACACATGGCCTAGAACACGAGCGTGTGTCTTAGCGATGTTCAACCTGCATTGTAACACCTTTTACCTGTATTCATTACCAGAATAGGGTTAAGGAGAATTACTGGACTTGTTACACAAATAAACTTACATTTCTTATACAATTATCGATTTCAAGTACAAGTCATTTATAATCAATCACATTGTCTCTAATACGAGCCCACTAGTCCCAAATCATGCATTAGAAGTGGTTCGGAACAAAACCGATAACTCGAGAAATTTTTGGAAAACTTAGAAAAATTTTACAAAATACAGAAGACAAACGCCCGTATGGCCAAACACACGGCCGAAGACACGCCCTTGTCACAGGTCGTGTGAACATTCAAACTGGGATCACATGGCCGTGTCCCAGCCCGTGTCCGACCCCATGTAACTCTCTGACTTGGTTCACACGGACAACACACACGCCAATGTAACTAGCCAGTGTGCCTTTCAAAATGGCCTCACATGCCCGTGTGCCAGGTCGTGTGCTAGGCCGTGCCAAAATTGTAGTGTATACTGACCTATGCCACAAAGCTAAGTTACACGTCCGTGTGTTGGGCAGTGTAAAGCATACTGACTTGGGTTCTAATTAAACACCAGGGGACACATAGCCATGTCACCTGACCGTGTCAAACACGGCTGAGACACACGCCCGTGTCTCTGCCCGTGTGGACAAAAATAGGCTATTTACCAAGCCATCTTGCTCACCCAAATTTGCATTCACCTACACAAATCAAATGGCATATAGCATAGCATCAATAGGCATTCAAACCAATCTCAATCAAGCCAAATTCATGCCATTTCATTACCAACAACTACAAGACACACAAATATCCAAATAAGGCATTCAATTCATACCAAATTCACATTTTCAAATCACCTAAATGGTCACTTTCAATTATGCACTATTTTGCCTAAAACCACAAGCATACCTATCTCAACTTTTAAACCATTTGATATCCATAATACCAATTCACAACAAGCATCACATAGCATTTATCAACAACATAAATACATCACCAAATATACCAAAATAAGCCAAATCACATGGCTATACACAAAACCAAACATTTATCATTTACAAGCCAAATCAAATGGCAAAATTCATTACTAACATATATACCAAAATGACCATAACTCTTAAAAATGTCATATAACTAAATACATAAGTTCAAAAGTAACAAAGTGATAGCTTGATAGTGTGATGAGATCTCTAACAACTCCCAAATCTGAGCAAGCTTTGATATTCACTATAAAACACGGAAAAGTAAATAGAGTAAGCTATAAAGCTTAGTTAGTCCGTATAGTAATAAACTCAACTTACCATAAATGCAAAATTTAAGCAATTATACATATCATAATATAACACAAATTGATCCACAAACCTATCACATATTTGCTCGCAAGGTTAGATATGAAATTCACAAGTTTCTTCGATTCAATGCTTGTACGGTCCATCTACATACCTGTATCAACTCGTATCAAAATCATACTCATCCATATCCTTGATATACCTATTGAACCATTTGGAATAATATCGGATACTCTGGAATTCCACACCCTAAGTGCCAATACATAGCCGAAGCTATCACAATCTCATTCCTCATATAATGCTCACTCTCGAGCTATCAACAGGTCTGCTTACACAAGCTGACGGTCATGACGTAGCTAAATGGTGCTGCTAACACAAGCTAAAGAAAATTCACAACACATGTCGGATAACTTAGCCACTGGTAGGACGTACAGACCAGCACCAGATCACATAACCTCTAATGACATGTCATTTCTATCCTAATCTATTCCTAAGGTTCAACCAGGATTTCACATCGCTGAATCTTTATCGAACCTATCCGTAAAGTCATATTCAAAATTAAATTCAATAATAAAGCATTTAAAGCACAATTATATAAATGCTTATTAATATACGAACTTACTTCGATTCACAAAAACAACGAAATGGATTGACTAGTCCAAAACTTTATTTTTCCCTCGATCTAAATTCGAACTTCATTTTTCTTGATCTATATAATATCAAATTTAACTTATTAAATTATCATGCTATTCAATTTAGCCCAAAAATCACATTATGGCAAAATTACACTTTTACCCCTAATATTTTAACATTTTTACAATTTAGTCCTTAGCTCATAAAAATACAAATTCATGCAATTAAGTCCCTATCCATGCTAGCCAAATTTATCTTATTACCATATAAACCCATATTTTTCATTTATTTCACATTTCTACTACAAAATTTTCACATTTCTCAATTTAATCCCGAATTGATAATTTTACCAAAAATCACTTTACAAATGTTGTTTATCTAACAACAACCATACATTTTCTATCATCAAACATCAAAATACATATACATTCATCAATGGCAAAACCCTAAACCTTTAACAATTTTTCAAATTAGTCCCTGGGCTGCTAGATTGAGCTGCAACGATCTCAAAAACATAGAAATCATTAAAAATGGGATTTAAAACATACGATGCATGTAGCAAAATAAAAAACCGAAGCTCCCTTCTTCAACAATGGCTATTTAGATTGTGGAAAGATGAAATGAGAAAGATGATAGCCATTTTCTTTTCTTTTTCTTTACTAAACATTTAGTTAATTATCAATTTACTAAATTAACCTTTTAATTTAAATCAAATTTCAACAATACCAATCTCATAAATGTCCACTAACTCACTAATGGTCTAATTACCACTTGGGGACCTCTACTTTAAAGTTCCATAGCTATTAGACACCTTTAGCTAATAGAACTCAAGTTTTACACTTCACACGATTTAGTCCTTTTTATTAAATTGAGCATTCAAATGATAAAATTTCATAACAAAATTTTCACACAATCATACTATCATGCTGTAGACATTAAAATAATAATAAAATAATTATTTTGACCTCAAATTTATGGTCCCAAAATCACTGTTCTGATTTGACTAAAAATGGGCTGTTACATGCACCTAATTTGTGAAAATTAAATTGACCACACGACCTAGCACACGGGCATGCGGCAGGCTGTGTGGCATGAGCCAGAGAGTTATACAGGTAAAGACACGGGCTGGGACACGACTGAGTGCCTCATATCGAATACCCACACGGCTTACTCACATGGGCGTATGACCTTTGTATATAAAAAAAATGAAGTTTTGTAAAAAAATTTTTGAGATCCCGATTTAGTCCCTATTTGTTTCTAATGCTTAAATTGGGCCTCGAGGGTCCATTCAAGGGATGATATGATTAGTTTTGGACATGAACAGTAAATGATATAAATTATCTGAAATTGTTCTGTAAACTCTGGTAATGCTCCATAACCCTGTTTTGGCGACGAATACAGATTAGGGGTGTTACAATCTCATTTACCCATGTTTTGGACTATGAATTATACTATTGTAACAGACGTTACATACTACAAAAATCTTACTCCCAATGCACTAGCTTTCCATTCCTTATCTATTTGAACTCAGGCTTTTACTTATATCAAAGTGTACGAGTCATGCATACATAGTCTGCCATCCATTCAGGATTTAAGTATGCCACACTATGAACACCACAAGTGAATAAATCCATAAACAGATCCAAGATCTATTCTACTTGGGTCCACTCTGATGTACTGTTAGTCCAGTCAGTCACATATATGTCTCTATCTTCTAGGAGTCATCCGCTCCGATGCCCAAAGCAAGGCATCTCCCTAATTGGACTTGATAGATGACATATTAGTCTTTCAATCAATTTGCTCATTTCTGATTAGACTAAGGACATGTTTAGATTCATCTACTAAGTCTTTTTGTATTACGATCTAATCACGTAATACCACTTAGTATCAGTTAAACATTAGACAATCAAAGTACAACATTTACTTCCATTTTGCTTTGCATGCAAAAACCTTGTGAGGACAATATACAAAGTATTAACGTAATTTATGAATAATTTTATTAACTAATATGTTTTAGAAACATTACAAGTGTACTTAAACAAAAATACTACACTTAGGGCACTATATCCAATAGTGGTAGCATTGGCCACTAACATGGAGCTTAAACCATTTCTGAGTGAAAGCGTATATGAGTTGATACACTTCCTGGCCAAAACAAAAGAAGTGCCAACCGAAGAAATAGATGAGTTCATCCAGTTCTTATTTGAAACCAAAGATAAAGCTTAAGTACCTAAAACCTCATGCGACATGGAGGTGAGAAGACTCAAGATAATAGTACCCTAAAAATGATTTGGGGTTAGCTTGGAGTTCACACAAAATGGCTCATAATGTGGATGCCGCATCGATCGAAGATAAGACAACATTAATGCTATCGACTGAAGGTACTAGTTTACATATCTCGATGGAGGAACAATAGACGGATCAAAGTCTCGAGGACCAACTGGAAGTTCTTTTACAAGGGCGATACGGATCATCTCGATCTTGAAAAAGGACTTTTTGTTTAAATTTCTTTTAATTTCAAATTCTTATATTCCATTTAACTAATTTTTTATTGTGTTTTAGGTTTTAATTCATGTATTTTTATGTGTTTTTAGTAGTTTCCATCTTGTGAAAAGGGGAAATGTAACAGTCCGATTCAGACCCTAATTGGAACGGTTTTTTTGGGACCACAAATCTGAGTCAGAAAAATATTTAAATATTATTTTTTGTGTTTATTATAGGTGAACTTGCATGTGTGAAAGTTTCGTACGAAAATTTGATTGTTTGGGTGCTTAATTTGATAAAAGGACTTAATTACGTAAGTTGAAAACTTGATAGTTTAAATTATAAAGGTTGAATTGATAGCGGCTTTTAAATATGGGGTATTTATGTTGCAAATAATCCTTTAAAATAGTGATGGTTGAATGTACCCATAATATGCATGTTTATGTTATTATTTTTACAAGGTTAAATAAGTAAAATGAATAATATGTAATAATAATATAAAACATAAAATAAAACATGCATGAGATCATATTCTTTTTGACCGAAATTAGAAAAAGAAAAGAAAAAAAGCAAAGCACATGATATTCGGCCATTGTTGATACAAATTCAAGGATAGTTTGGTTTCGTTTTTTGATGATTTTTACGTTTTTGAGATCGTTACTTTGATTACTATTCGACCCATGCTTAAATTTCTGATTTTGATGCATATTTTGAGTTATGCCATTGATGAATATTTGTGTTTTGTGATGTTTGATGATGAAATATCAAAAATATGTTTTAGATTAATATGTTTTGTATTGGAGTTTTTGATAATTTTGAGTTATTAGGACTAAATTGCAAAAATAATAAATTGAAGGACTAAAATGAAAAATAAATGAAATATATGGATTAGTATGGGCATAAGGAAGATTCAGCCTAACTATGATGTTGTAACACCCCAAACCCGGCCCAGAAGTTACGGCCGAATTCGGCGTGTCACATTGAAGTGTTTTCCGAAAACCATGTTTTCATTGAAAACCCTTCTTGACGTAAAACTCATTGGAGCGTTATTGTAAAACTCGTGTTTTAATTAAAAATCTTTGAAAAGAATATTTTCATTATAGATTAAAGTGAATAGAAGCTGTGCACCAGGTAGGAAGCTAGAAAAGAGGAGGTGAGTCTATTGGACTGCTTAAGTACCAAGCTCTTCATGGATCATATCCTAGACATGCACACATCCATTGCCACACTTAAAGCATATTACTTGTCCACGAACAACAAATTAAGTTTAAGTCTGTTTAAAATATTTATTTCCTTTAAAAACATTTACGTTGCGGAAGCTTTGCTCGGTTATCGTGATATTTTAAAAATAAGTAACTTTTATAAAACGCGCCCTAGAGCTAACCAATTTAATAACCCAAAATATTAAAAATAATAAAAAGAGCGGCCTTATTACAACTTAAACCAGAATAAAAATAATCAAAATAATAAATGCGAAACTTATTTTAAAGAAAACAGAAACTTAATCTTCGTGGCCACTCTGAATCCCACCCAGCTCCAAGTCCACCAACTAGGGCTCACACTGCAAGGATAGAAGAGAAAGGGGTGAGTTTGGAAAACTCGGTGTGTAAAGTATCCCAACGAGCCCAAATCGGTTCAAGCTTTCTGGGCCTAAGCCCTATTCGTAAATTAGTGTTAAGCGGGCCTTAGCCCATATCAATAATGTCTGGGCCATAGCCCTTACGATGATCAGAGTATATTGGGCCTAGCCCATATCAGAATCAATCTGGGTCGTAGCCTTATTACAAGTCGAGATATATTGGGCCTTTCCCATATTAACATAGTTGGGCCCACTTCAATACAGTTGGCCCATAACAAAACAGTCTCATATGATTAATGCATGATAACCCCATCCAACCCTGCACTTGCCTCCGTCCATCCCTACACTTCCTGTGGGGAATAAATCACCCACGCCATCCCTACACTTACAGTGTTAGCACCGGTTGCGGCACTAACTATAATCCGCAGCAAAGCTGCTTATATCAGAATATGTGGCACAGCCACCAGAACGGGTTCTTCCTCCATAACATAACCCAGATCCTATGCAACAAATATACATGTCATGGCAAACAACAAACAGAACCAGAATATCATGCATTTCAATCAAAATTAACCCTAAGGGTATAACGGTCATTTTGCACCTAGGGGTAAAACGGTAATTTTCATACTTAGGGGTGTTTAATAAAATTTACTATTCTAGAGTTTACATACATATTCTAACCATTAACACATTAACAGAAGCACTTACCGAGCGTTTTTACCGAATTGGGCCCGTTGGCCCACTAACCCGTTTTCAGCCCATTAAGCCCAAATATACCGAAGTGCACGAAATTGTGCACTCTGCAATCATACTACTTGCGATTACCAAAAATTAACAAACACCCATCTCACGAGCGCTCGCACGCTTGCAAGTTCACAAAATGCTGGCTTTCCGGCATTTCGGCTTTTCGGCTTTTGTGGATCTAGTCTATGAGTGGGTGTCGTTTACACACCTATTTTATGACGATTCGCTGACGAGATCCACGCACGAACTACCTACAATTATATTACTACCACGTTAATCTAACTACCGAAACGAACTACACAATAACTCCTTACCTTATTCGGCCATAACACCTTAGGCACTAGCAATCCTACCTTTGCCGAAGTTTGCGACTAGACTTAGATCCAGTTGTTCCACTTGTCCAAGCCCTTGATCAACAGCCTCTAGATCACACTATTATCAAAATAAAGTAATTATCACAACCTTTAGGGCTATAAACCCAAATCGACAACCTCCCTAACCTTTAGGGGTTTCGACTTTTCTAAAATACAAAATAAAGACTAGATTGAAAAGACTTACCATCGATTCTTTCGGTCAATGGTTCCAATTAATCTTTACTCAATTCTAATGCCGATCTAAGCCCTCAAATGATAACAAAATTCGAGCCTTCAGTGATCTCAATCTTCAGCTAAGTCCCTAAAAGTGTGGGGTTTTCGGCTTTTGTTGGAACTGTGCAAAGAAAGATGAAATAGAAGGGTTTTGCTGTGGTCTATTCGACAGAAACTTAGAGTTTAGAGAACTAGAGAGTCGGTCTAGAATGATGAAAAAGATAAGAGAATTGGCTAGAAGAAATCGGCACAGAAGAAAGTATAGTTTTCGGGATTTCGGCTTTTTAAGGCAAATGGCTATGAAGGTTTTAGAAACGTCTGAAGAAAAAGATGGAGATGCACAGGTGGATAGAGAGATTCGGCTATAGAGAAAGAGAAGAAAAAGGAAAAGTTGATGAAGAGAGGAGAAACGATGAAGGTCAATCTAAAAAATAACAGTAGCTATGAATAGCCCCAACCTAAATTGATTAATTACTTAAAAATACCCAAGACTAAATAAATAAATAAGGAAAAGAAAGACAACCCATACACCAAAATTCAAGAGTTTTTCGACATTTAATTGCCTATAGCCGAATTGGTACTCTGCCAAAAATCTTGTTTCGGCATAAATTCCTTCCCAAATTCAAATTCCATACTTTTCTCCTAAATTTCAGCCCCCCACCAATTTAAATCCCATCCAACCTCTTGGTACCACCAGCAGCAGTCCACCGTTTGACCGACTGAAGCCAAGGCTAGGAGAGTTTTGGTCAAACTATGACTCTCCCCCACGTGAGCAGCAAATATCCCAACATTACGCGCGAGATGAAGCTCGAACCCCAGACCTCCGTCCGCCTTGCGCCCACGCCCGTACTGCTGGCCACTACACCAGGCTTCCTTCCTTACTAATATATGGTCGCAATAAATTATAAACCTTACCTGCTTTAGTTCTGGCCCACTTTAAAAATAAAACAGAATTTGCCCGCATACGGAATCGAACCTGTGCCCTCTCCATATGTCCAGCACACTGCTGCCACTGCGCCACAGGCGCTCTTTGTGTTAAATTATACCTGTAACTTTTCTTAACCCTTATTCTAGCCGCGATCTGCATATTTAAAAAAACCCAAATTGCGCACGCCGCGCCTTGAACCCAGGCACATCCCACGCCCTCCTAGTGTCCTTAGCCACTGGGCCAGATACCTGCTTGTGACATGAATTAGCCTGAACAATTAATAAGGCCTACCTGCGACAACCCTTAGTTTTTCTAAAATAAAAACCCACATTTGTGCACGCAGGGAATCGAACCCCTGCTCCCTTCCTATTGCTTAACACGCCTAACCACTAGGCTAGACTCCTCCTTATGTCCAATTTTAGCCCAAATTATTAATAAACCTTAATGCCCAAATCCCCTAAAGAAGCAAAAATAATAATTTTTGCTAGAGTCTTGGATTGAATTTTCCCCACACTTTAAATACTTCTAAATTTTTTTAAAAATTAAAATATTAGTAATAACATAAATATTTTATCAATATATATATATTTTTTAAACACTAGTAATATTTAAAACTTCTCAATATTCAGGTTTTCTTCTATCCGAACCCAGACTTAAAGCCCAATTCTTCCAGGCCCAAAAATCGGGGCGTTACAACTCTACCCTCCTTAAAAGAAATTTCGGCCTCGAAATTTCAAACTACCAACTAATCGTATTACTTAAGTCAAACCACTGTGCTTCCGCTGCGCACTCTAATTTAATTTAAAATTTTTTTTAAAAATATATATATAATTCTTAGTACGACCCAGGATATCTAATTACCAAAGTAAAGAAATATTTATCAAGCATACATACAATTCGTAACACACACTTAAATAATATAAACTTGGCAATCCCGAGCTCGATGCTCCTTGGACCCACATCTCAAACATGCTCCTATCTTCCTATGGCATTCACCCGGATGACGCCTGTTGCAGTTCTTGCAGGTTGGAAAGTTTGGTCGTCTCTTAACATGTTTCACAGAACGAGGCTCTGTTCTCTGATAACTAGGATCCTTCCTTTTCTTACACTCCAAGCACCCTGCTTGAAGCGTTTCCCTAAATTCCTTAACCTTGGTCTCCAATACTTCTTCTACCATTTTCCTTACTAACTCGGTCAGTGCCTCAGTCCCAAGCTCCGAGTTACCGCTACCCGAAGTTGGCAGACTTTGCTTACCCTTAGAATCCATATCAATACTCTACATTACCAGTACATATATCAAATAACTACAAAGATCTCAAAATTTTACTATTCATTCATATGTCTTATGCAGAGATAGTATTTTTGAGTTTTTGTTCTTTCTGTAATCATAGCACAGCTCTGTCTCAATCTTTTTGGTTTTTAGTTCCTATTGCCTCGGTCTCTATGGTTTTAGTATCAACCTAGCTACGGTATCATAGTAAAGTCTTAATCCTATCTCTGATGAAGGTTTTAGTACAAGACACAGATTTAAGGAGAAAGTACTTACAGGACACAGTGTAGGGGGATTCAGTGTACCACTTCTTTCTCCAAATAGAAATTTTAATTTTGATTTGAAACTCCCTTGTTTTGAAACTCTTGATTTTAGCCCCGTTTTAAAAACCCAGAAAAACTTTAACATGTATACCTTGTACAACATCTTTGAAAAGAACTTCCCAATACCATTTCAAAAAATACCCTTCTTAGGCCTAACTTTTCGAACAGATTTTCGAACCTGATCCACAGCCGAGTTGTTGCAAGTCAGCTCTGATACCACTAAATGTAACACCCCAAACCCGGCCCAGACGTTACGGCCGAATTTGGCGTGTCACATTGAAGTGTTTTTCGAAAACCATGTTTTCATTTAAAAAACCCTTCTTGACGTAAAACTCATTGGAGCGTTATTGTAAAACTCATGTTTTAATTAAAAATCTTTGAAAAGAATATTTTCGTTATAGATTAAAGTGAATGAAAGCTGTGCACCAGGTAGGAAGCCAGAAAAGAGGAGGTGAGTCTATTGGACTGCTTAAGTACCAAGCTCTTCATGGATCCAATCCTAGACATGCACACATCCATTGCCACACTTAAAGCATATTACTTGTCCACGAACAACAAATTAAGTTTAAGTCTGTTTAAAATATTTATTTCCTTTGAAAACATTTACGTTGCGAAAGCTTTGCTCGGTTATCGTGATATTTTAAAAATAAGTAACTTTTATAAAACGCGCCCTAGAGCTAACCAATTTAATAACCCAAAATATTAAAAATAATAAAAAGAGCGGCCTTATTACAACTTAAACCAGAATAAAAATAATCAAAATAATAAATGCGAAACTTATTTTAAAGAAAACAGAAACTTAATCTTCGTGGCCACTCTGAATCGCTTGACTCCAAGTCCACCAACTAGGGCTCACCGCAAGGATAGAAGAGAAAGGGGGTGAGTTTGGAAAACTCAGTGTGTAAAGTATCCCAACCAGAGCCCAAATCAGTTCAAGCTTTACTGGGCCTAAGCCCTATTCAAAAATTAGTGTTAATTGGGCCTTAGCCCATATCAATATTAATCTGGGCCATAGCCCCTTACAGTATCAGAGTATATTGGGCCTAGCCCATATCAGAATCAATCTAGGTCATAGCCCTATTACAAGTCGAGATATATTGGGCCTTGCCCATATTAACATAGTTGGGCCCACTTCAATACAGTTGGCCCATAACAAAACAGTCTCATATGATTAATTCATGATAACCCCATCCAACCCTACACTTGCCTCCGTCCATCCCTACACTTCCTGTGGGGAATAAATCACCCACGCCATCCCTACACTACTTTACGTTGTTAGCACGGTTGCGGCACTAACTATAATCCGCAGCAAAGCTGCTTATATCAGAATATGTGGCACAGCCACCAGAACGGGTTCTTCCTCCATAACATAACCCAGATCCCATGCAACCCAGATCCCATGCAACAAATATACATGTCATGGCATACAACAAACAGAACCAGAATATCATGCATTTCAGTCAAAATTAACCCTAGGGGTATAACGGTCATTTTGCACCTAGAGGTAAAACGGTAATTTTCATACTTAGGGGTGTTTAATAAAATTTACTATTCTAGAGTTTACATACATATTCTAACCATTAACACATTAACAGAAGCACTTACCGAGCTTTTTTACCGAATTGGGCCTGTTGGCCCACTAACCCGTTTTCAGCCCATTAAGCCCAAATATACCGAAGTGCACGAAATTGCGCACTCTGCAATCATACTACTTGCGATTACCAAAAATTAACAAACAACCATCTCACGAGCGCTCGCACGCTCGTAAGTTCACAAAATGCTGGCTTTCCGGCATTTCGGCTTTTCGGCTTTTGCCGATCTAGTCTATGAATGGGTGTCGTTTACACACCTGTTTTATAACGATTCGTTGACAAGATCCACGCACGAACTACCTACAATTATATTACTACCACGTTAATCTAACTACCGAAACGAACTACACAATAACTCCTTATCTTATTCGGCCATAACACCTTAGGCACAAGCAATCCTACCTTTGCCGAAGTTTGCGACTAGACTTAGATCTAGTTGTTCCACTTGTCCAAGCCCTTGATCAACAGCCTCTAGATCACACTATTATCAAAATAAAGTAATTATCATAACCTTTAGGGCTATAAACCCAAATCGACAGCCTCCCTAACCTTTAGGGGTTTCGGCTTTTCTAAAATACGAAATAAAGACTAGATTGAGAAGACTTACCACCGGTTCTTTCGGTCAATGGTTCCAATTAATCTTTACTCAATTCTGATGCCGATCTAAGCCCTCAAATGATAACAAAATTCGAGCCTTCAGTGATCTCAATCTTCGGCTAAGTCCCTAAAAGTGTGGGGTTTTCGGCTTTTGTTGGAACTATGTAAAGAAAGATGAAATAGAAGGGTTTTGCTGTGGTCTAGTTGACAGAAACTTGGAGTTTAGAGAACTAGAGAGTCGGTAAAGAATGATGAAAAAGATAAGAGAATTGGCTAGAAGAAATCGGCACAGAAGAAAGTATAGTTTTCGGGATTTCGGCTTTTTAAGGCAAATGGCTATGAAGGTTTTAGAAACATCTGAAGAAAAAGATGGAGATGCACAGGTGGATAGAGAGATTCGGGTATAGAGGAAGAGAAGAAAAAGAAAAAGTTGATGAAGAGAGGAGAAACGATGAAGGTCGATCTCAAAAAGAACAGTAGCTATGAATAGCCCCAACCTAAATCGATTAATTACTTAAAAATACCCAAGACTAAATAAATAAATAAGGAAAAGAAAGACAACCCATACACCAAAATTCAAGAGTTTTTCGGCATTTAATTGCCTATAGCCGAATTGGTACTCTGCCATAAATCTTGTTTCGGCATAAATTCCTTCCCAAATTCAAATTCCATACTTTTCTCCTAAATTTCAGCCCCCCACCAATTTAAATCCCATCCAACCTCTTGGTACCACCAGTAGCAGTCCACCGTTTGACCGACTAAAGCCAAGGCTAGGAGAGTTTTGGTCAAACTATGACTCTCCCCCATGTGAGCGGCAAATATCCCAACATTACGCGCGAGATGAAGCTCGAACCCCAAACCTCCGTCCGCCTTGCGCCCACGCCCGTGTTGCTGGCCACTGCACCAGGCTTCCTTCCTTACTAATATATGGTCGCAATAAATTATAAACCTTACCTACTTCAGTTCTGGCCCACTTTAAAAATAAAACAGAATTCGCCCGCATACGGAATCGAACTGCGCCCTCTCCATATGTCCAGCACGCTACTGCCACTGCGCCACGGGCACTCTTTGTGTTAAATTATACCCGCAACTTTTCTTAACCCTTATTCTAGCCGTGATCTGCATATTAAAAAAAACCCAAATTACACACGCCGCGCCTTGAACCCAGGCACATCCCACACCCTCCTAGCGTCCTTAGCCACTGGGCCAGATGCCTGCTTGTGACATGAATTAGCCTGAACAATTAATAAGGCCTACCTGCGACAACCCTTGGTTTTTCTAAAATAAAAACCCACATTTGCGCACGCAGGGAATCGAACCCCTACTCCCTTCCTATTGCTTAACACGCCTAACCACTAGGCTAGACTCCTCCTTATGTCCAATTTTAGCCCAAATTATTAATAAACCTTAATGCCCAAATCCCCTAAATAAGCAAAAATAATAATTTTTGCTAGAGTCTTGGATCGAATTTTCCCCACACTTTAAATACTTCTAAATTTATTTAAAAATTAAAATATTAGTAATAACATAAATATTTTATCAATATATATATTTTTTAAACACTAGTAATATTTAAAACTTCTCAATATTCAGGTTTTCTTCTATCCGAACCCAGACTTAAAGCCCAATTCTTCCAGGCCCAAAAATCGGGGCGTTACAGATGTGGTGAGATTTTGTGTATTTTTTGTTTTGTGCAATTAGGACTAATTTGTAAAAGTATGAAATATCAGGGGTAAAATGGTAATTTTTCCATTTATGTTTTGTTGGATTAAATTGAATGAAATTGTGTTTAAATGAGGTTAATTTGAAATTATATAAATCAAGAACGAAGGAAATCGGACTTGGATCGGGGAAAAACAAAAATAGTCGAATAGCCGATTTGTAACGTCCGTCGATATCCAAGGTAAGTCTTTAAGCTAAACATGGTTTATTTTGAACATAGAATGTTTTACTATGATGATTCGAATTTTATAATCTATTAGTATAATAGCCGAATGTGATATATCAATGAACTAATGTGGTTGAGTTTTATTCGACTAATTTAAAACCTCTGAAAGTGTGTATGTGTTACATGGAATATTGGACGATTCGATATATGAAATGTTGTGGAATGATTCTATAATTGTGATATTCGGGCTATGAGCCTAGCAAGCCT
This sequence comes from Gossypium longicalyx, assembly GCA_025698465.1. Taxonomy (NCBI): domain Eukaryota; kingdom Viridiplantae; phylum Streptophyta; class Magnoliopsida; order Malvales; family Malvaceae; genus Gossypium; species Gossypium longicalyx. The sequence continues at coordinate 55,698,159 of CM046995.1, forward strand.
TATACCGGTGATTTATTTTAAGTCTATGTTTATAAGACTTTACATCGATGTGGGAATTGAGCAAGTAAGTTGATCTAAATGACTTTTATATTCAGTCACATAGGTAAGTACATGTGAGCTTATATTGAACTTGTATATTCGACTGCATGTGAGGTTATATTGAACTTGAGTATTGATTTCATGTGAGCTTATATTGAACTTGTATATTCGGTTATATGTGAAGTTATCTTGAATGTGCATATTAGGCCATATGTGATGTTCTATTGAATTTGAACTATAGGTTACATGTGATGTTTTATTTAACTTTTATATTAGGCCACATGTGATGATATAATGGATCTTGTGTATCCAGCCATACATGTAATGTCTATGTGATGATATAATTGATCTTGTATAATTAGCTATATAGGAAATATTTATGTGGTAATATATATTTGATTTTGAACATTCGGCCAAGGTATCTTATTGTGTTAAAGTATAACATTATTGATAATTTGGTTAGTTTGAATGTTTTGATTATTCATTGAGTTGTTTAATTTGCTTAAGGCTTACTAAGCTAAGTTAGCTTACTTTTTGTGTTTTTGTTACTCTGTTTTATAGATTTTGGTTGTAAGTTACGAGCTCGGGGATCGTTATCGAAGCCATCCACACTATCGTCAACTTTCGGTACTTTTAAAAGTCTATTTTCAAACTTATGGCATGTATAGGCTAATAAGTATTTTGTTCAACCTTGAATATGTATAAACTTAGTCATGCGAATATGGCTTAATTTTAAAGTTTGGATGTGGTTATGTATAGAAATGGTCTATTCTGTTTTGATTTTAATGTTATGTGAAATGAATGAAAGGTATATGTGTGATTGATAATTTGGTCAGGATATGTTTTGTATTAATGAATAGAACTTGGTACGATTTGCATGGAAAGTGTATGTGTACTTAAAATGATTAGTTGTTTAATTATATAGATATAGTTAATAAAGTTAAATAAATATTATCTATTGAGATTGTTTTGTTTAATATAGATTGTAAGTGAGATAAAGATAATTTACCAAATGAATAGTGATTTGTGTAATAATACACTATGGAAATTATCTGAATTTTAGCAAGATGTTAATTATATGTATATATATATACATGTACATGTTTGTGTATTCGAATAATGCTTGTCATAATGGTTTGGTTTATAATGAAAGTATATGCGTATGTATATATATTTGCTAATGAAAATGTGATTATTTGAATGGTATGGATTTGGTTAAATTTTGAGGTATGATTCATAAATGCAATATGATTAATAATGTATGTTTAATATTTAATTAGCCATGTGCTTATTATATATGAATATGTGAATGTTTGGAATTATGTTTTTGTTCAGTAATGCCTTGTAACCCTAGTCTGGTGACGGATATGGGTTAGGGGTGTTATAGGAAATGAACAAATTGAGAAGTTGAACACTCGTTCACGAAAGGGGATCAAAACAACCGTGATGTCATGACAAGAAAACTAGTGGCGTCTCGATGAGCTAATCTTGGCCCGACGTGAAAAGCCGTGTCATCCCAACGAGCACATCACATCCCAAAATAGCCTCTTTGTGTCTTAACGAGCCAACCGAACGAGTAATAAATAGTGAAATTGTGATGAGCCATATCATGTCAACTTGATAAGAGACTCCACATTGCAACGAGCCACATAGCACATTGCAATGAGTCGATGTAATGGTTTTAGAACTTTCACCAATGACACGACGTCGTGATGAGCCAAAACCTCTCGTCACAACGTAGAGATGATTATTTAAGGGCTTCATCACGATATCCCTAACTCCTCCTCCCCAAATAATTCTTTCCCTTCTCCCCCATCACCTTTCGCCTTCTCAACATCCAAGCAGTCATCCTTTTACATTTTTAGGTTAGATTTTTTTTTTCTTTTAGATATTTTCTCATATTTTAGTAGTGGAATTCCCTCCCAAGTATAGCAACCTTTTCCAGTGACAATGACCATGGTAGCCGATAGAAAACATGGTGTGCTAGAGGATGTATTATTTAAAGTGAGGAGCTTTATAATCCTAGTAGATTTTGTAGTCCTCGACTTTGAGGAAGATCGGGAAATTCCCATTCTATTGGGTAGGTCATTCTTTTCGACATATAAATCGACCATTACTCTCGAAAGCAATGAATTAATAATGAAAATCGATAGCGAACTAGAAGTGTTCAAATATAGTAATGATTCCCAAAGTGAGGAATTACTAAGGGAGAAATGTTTTGTCTCATTTGATATAACCCCTAACGGCCTTGGTCAAAGGTATTTGGGTAGTTGTGTGAATGCAGGCAAGCTGAATATGAGAGAGCAAGACAATTGGAAACATCTCGAATGGAAGGACCACTGTTGGATGGACTATATAATTAACACAGGCAGAAAAAGTCGATGGTAGAACTAAATGAATTATCGGACGGGTCTAGTAGCAATATATAAATTTTAAATCGTCAAACTTTAATTTAATTTGTAAATATTGTATATTTTTTTTTTTTTTTTTGGTTTTAGGAATTTTTATTTTGATCGTTTATGTTAGATTTAGTAGGTACAAGGTTTCATGAAGCAAGAAATGAAGCACGAAACTATTCAAGGTGACTACAGACAATTGAATGACTTTGACAAGACCAGAAAGGAAGGATTAGGCACATTCAAGGTCGTATCTTGACACAACACACATCTTCCTGTGTCGTAACACACAGTAGATTCGACAACTTTCCTTTTCCTATTCCAACAAAATCTTTCAAGATTATATATAGATTGTACGAAAATGTTTCCCTAAATCCCTCTATAAAACCCACTTAAATAGCAGCCATGTTTCCCAAACCACCTTCAAGCAACCAAATCTCCCTAGATATTTTTGTTTCGAAAAATTTTGTGTTTTCATCAATCATCGGCTATCATAAGTTCTTTTTTTAGCCTCTTCAAATGGAAACATGCAAAAGCCTATTCAAGATAGTGAATCATGTTCTGATAATCTTATTCACATCTAAGGAAAAGAAAGGGAATTCGAAAGTCATCTCAAGGAAAACCAAAGGAAAACACCTCTTCAGGAGAGAGGACTCGAATCTTTACTCACGTTGAACAATGAAATAAGGGAGATAATCCAAATCATAGATGGGAAAATTTTTGTACAATCCCAACTAAAGCGACAGGCATCCATGTCATTCAAGAATTTTATGCTTTGTTGAAATAAACAAAAGCACCTCGATCAGGAGATTAGTCGTGGTCACAAGTAAAAGTTCAGGGAAAAGAAATTTTTATTTCACCTTCTGAAATAGCTAGTTATTATAATGTTCCATTATTTTTATATAATTTTTTACAAAAAAGCAGATTTGATGCATTTTTTTCATAATATCGATATCAACATGATTATTAAGGTACTAATAGATGGAAATGGTGAATTAAAACATCACCTTAGGATGGACTTCCCAACATTATTCTCGCAAGTGGAATTATCTTCCACAACAAGAAATTGGTTACAATTTATTAGTAGTAGGATTACAATTTATTAGTAGTAGGATCTTCCCCGTAGTAGATATGTCTAATATTGATACTTTTCAAGCTACTTTATTGTATGTGACTTTATAGAAAGAAAGAATTTTTGTACGAAAAACCAAGGTAGAATTACTCTTCCCCCAACTAGTGACGACATTATGCAGACAAGAAAAAGTACCTATAGGATGATCCGAACACTTCTAGCAACCAACAAACAATCTCATACAACAACCTAGAGTGAAGCACCTTGTAGAATGTCAGACATGCAAATGGGACGACCATGAAAAGATGAATCAAGGACAAAGACATTTACCTATTTTGGAGTGGATAATTCACTAGATGCAAGAGGTAGGACTTATTTATGAAGATCATGCAAGGAGAAACAGACTGAGGATGTGACAATTCCCCACCGTTAAATACTATACCAAGTTCGAAACTAGTAAAATTGAGGAAGAAGAAGATCCAAAAGAAGATGAAGAGGACCTTGAAGAAGAAGAAGATCCGGAAGAAGATGACAAGGAGTTGGAGCCTAATTCTGACTAAATTTGAACAATTTTAATTTTACTTGGGTTTTGTAATAATTTTTACAACTTAGATATTTTTATTTTCTTGGATATTTTTAATTTTTTAAAATAGATTGTATTTTTGTTTTCTATTTCCGCATAAAACTCTGCAGTTTTTGAAGGCACAACAATTTCGATCTCAATCAGCAAGGAGGAGATCACTCAACAAATTTCGAGAACGTTTCACAATAACTGCGTTATCTCATTCCTTTTTTTTTCTTATGCACATTACGGACAGTGTGTCGACTAAAGTGTAAGGGTGACATGGTAAAATTTTTAATTTTTTTGTATTTTATTTGCTTAGTCTTTTCTTATTATTTTTTTTTCTTGTGTGTTTTTTATTTGCTTGAGCTTGTAGAAATACAAGTGATTGATTCGGGGCATGTACATAGGTTGATTGTTTAAACTATAAATTTAGCCTGAAAATAAGTAATTTAGGTTGTTTATATTTAGACTAATTAGTTCAATTCATTAGACTGTGAATAGGAAAAATGAATTAAATATACCAATTGATAAAGGTATTTACGAATATGTATTTATGTTTGTTGAATTATAGGATGTTTAAATTAAAAATACTCAGTAAATAAATTCACGGTTATTGAAACAATGCAGTATAATAAGCATAATCCTTATAAGCATGTGCTTAAATTAAAATGAAATGTGGGAACAAAAGCATTATGAGGGTTAAAAGCCTTGCGAGTGTGATAAAAGCATAAAACAAATAAAATCCAAGAGAGCATCCAGTGTTCACAGTGACATAAAAATATGAGAAATTCAGAAAAATCTCACTCATATTGGTACAAAAACTCGTAAGTTCTTGTACTTATAAATTCTGTATTAGAGTTCAAATTTTTTATAAAAGAAACTGAGTAGAGAAATTTGAACTGACTTTAGTTTTCAAGTATAAATACTATATTCGTATGTACATTTTGATAGAGTTATATGTTTATATTTCTTTAACCTATTCGCTTTGTAATCTTTTGAATTAATCTATTTGAATGTAAATAAATGTAAGTTATTTACACATCTAGCTAAAGTTATATGTTTAAGCAAATCTTCCTAGTGTCAATGCTCCGATCCGATCTTGTGTACCAAGCTTGCTCAAATACATTTCTTTTCTTGCATGTTTATTTTTCATTTTTGTTTTCGTTTTATTTGTTTTGTTTGCTTCAGAACAAGCAAAGACTTAAGCGTGGGGGTATTTTACCTACCGCCAATTGTGGTGGTAGTTTTAGTACATTTGATGCTTAAGCAGCATGTTTTCTAGTTATTTTATATTTAATTATCGTATTTTTAGATTTAATTATTTGCAAAATAAGTGTTTTTACACAATAATTTATGTTAGTTGACTTAGTAGGACAATACGGGCCTAAAATAGTTCTAATCAGTTTATTTGAGTGCATAGGATGTGTATTTCTGAGCCCAAAAACCTGAGAAATGATACTTGACTATAGCACAAGCTTCCCAATATGCAACATGTGAAAACGAACTTCAAAGCCCAGATTTGAGGTGTCGTGCCGCGACACACCATTGGCTATGTCGTGACACAGGGTAGACTTGGGACGCAAGAATTGACAAGGCTAAAATCATTTTCACAATCAACATTTTCCAAGTTTATGGCATATAATAAACCTAATTAGGGTTTCTAAACATCTCTATAAATAGTAAGGTTATTGATAATTAGTAGGCAAGCCTTTATGAGCTTTAGTTAGTATATTTAAGTTTTAATTTCAATTTCTAAATACTTTACTTTTTCTTTGTTCTTTCAACTTGGTTCAACTTGAACCTAAGTTATTTTTATTAAGTATTTCAATAGTTTCTCTTATTGTTCTTTTGCAAACATCAAAACCAGTTTCACGGTTAAGAGATTTTTGCAACTCCAAGCCCAGTCGAATCATCCAACAGACTAATTTCTCTACCTTTCTCTTATTTAAATTAATTGTGCTCTTTGGCATGTTTAAATTAATTCTAAAGTTATGGAGTTTAGATCCATGAGAGGCTAATTCTCTAGGGAGATTAACGAATAGATGTGGGAATAGTTTTTTTCTTTTTTCTTTTTTTTTGATAAAAAGACCCAAAGGTCAAAAACTCAATTAAACGAATCACGAATTACAATATCATGGATTTCCCTAGGATAATCCATACAAAAAACCATATTACAATTATTTAAAACAGCATATTGGCACATGAAGTCTACAACTTTGTTGCAACTACGGTTTGCCCACCTAACAACAATAGTAGTAAACATCTCCAAAGTTTTATAGGTCTCTTTAGTATGATGGTCAATGATCGTAATATCATCTTTACATTTCTTGAACTTGTTCACGAGACTGCCACAACCAGTTTCGAAAATGGTGTTAGCAATATTTAGAGAATGCGCAAGCTTAAGGCCTTCCTCGAAAGCATAAAACTCCACCCATTCTGTCATCATTTCCTCATCTTTGAAGCCACCACCCCCACCAAAAACAAAGCCATCGGAATCACGAATGATCACACCATAACCTATTTTGTTGTTGAAGACAGTAGCATCAAAATTAATTTTCATAGCCCCACACGATGGGTTCTCCCATTTTTTAATAGTAGGAGTTAGTGGAAGCATCGGCTTGTTGACCAGATTATGGATTCGAAAATCATGAAAAAGTGTTCTAGCCCTATTCCCAAATGACCTAAGCTTCATCCTTCTTCGTATAAAAGAAAAAATTGTTTTGGTTGTTCTAGTTGTTCCAAAGCATCGTTATAAAGTCTTCAACAGCTTTTTTATCTAAGATGTGCATAACATCTTCGAGCCAATCAATGCAATAAAGGTAATCTTTTTCATGGAGCCTACCATCTAAACCACCAAGGGTAAGAATGGCCCAAGCAGTAGGACGATCTTGAAGAGTGTGGACGAGAGTTTCTGCACTTGCACCACACCAAGGGTAGTCCCTCCTAAGGTCTTAACGAATGGAGGAAATCCTGGCATTCATAGGAAGCAAATCATGACCCACTCGCCAGGCAAAAACCCAAATTTTTGGGAGGGTTTTAAGCTTCCAGATTGTCTTCCAAAAAATTCTATGAAGACCAAAACCCACCTGCTTGAGAAAAAGCCACGAGTAGGCAGACTTAAAAGTGTAGAAGCCATGTGGATTATAGAACCAAATCATTCTATAGTTCGGGCCATTAGAAATAATAGGTAAATTACAAATTTGATCCCCCAAAAATCTGCCATAAAGTTCACGGACCCGATCCGTGTACTAGCTTGGTTGGTTATTTATCCATAAATCTCACACTTCTCTTTCGAGAATAGTCGAAAGGAATCCACCATTTAAACCTTCAAAGACCTAATTATCTTATGTTGTTCCCATCCCCAACCTACCAGGCGAAGCCATTTTCAAGAGCCTTAGCTGCTGTAAGGATTCTATTCCAGGTGTAGGATGGTTTATAAACTTTTTTAGGGTGGAAAAGATTGCCATTAGGGAAATATTTTGAGCTAAGCACATGATAGCACAACGTGCCTTTAAGGGTGAGGAGCCTCCACACATTTCTAACAAGGAGAGCCAAGTTAAAAAGGTGTAAGTCTCAAAAGCCAAGCCCTTCCATGCCTTTATGTAAGCAAACTTTGTACCGTGCAAGTATTGCCCAGCCTCTTCCTTTCTCTTTGCATGTCCACCACATTTGACATATTTTTTATTACATGTCCTCTAAACTACCCCTAGGAGCATAAATTAAGAGTGATTGTAGAATAGATTTTATGAAGATTTCTTTACCACCGTAAGAGAGTAGCCTCTTGGACCAACTATTTATCCTGCAAGAAAAACAGTTAAGGATATTATAGAAAGCCATAGATTTCTTTTTTCCAACAAAGAGGGGTTGTAACACCCTTAACCCATATCCGTCACCTGATGGAGGTTATAAGTCATTACCGATCATAATACATGTCTTACAGGTATACAAAACATATCACAAGTTGAAGCTTTTAATTACATTAAAATTCAAACTAAATCAGATCTCCAATTTTATTATCTCATTATTATTAACTTGGCATAATTCAAACATAATCTATGTCTATTAAACAGTTTAGCTATATGTTGTACATGCATCAAATTAATAATTGATTAATTTAATATAAAACCAACATGCATAAGTCATGCGTCCATACAACATCAAACCTTATTAGGAACTATTCCAATACCTTTCTCTATTTATTTACGTGACATTATAGTATTAATGTATATAAATATAATTCATGAGTCAAACACTAAGGTTACCTAGTACATCCATTTTAAAAGTATAAATTCATATGAAGAGATAACAAGGTAGAACCGAATGAAGCTTTTAAGACAAATTATATTTTTGGTTGATATACATATATCTATCACTTAAAAGAGGTAACATATCTCATCGAATTCAAACATGTTTCATCATATAATCATGAATCAATTTTCAACCACAACAAGCACTCAACACCGAACCAAGCATCAACAACAATTTTCTCAGTCTGTTATTAAAACACATTATGTATATCTGTAGAAGTTCCCAAAATAACCATTTAAAGCATATTACTTAATTTATTATTCAAATATATGTGTAACCTTGTTATGACACAACATGGCTGAACTTGCTATTTACTCATCTACATACTGTACGCTTTTCCTTAAGTTGAACAACCATACTACACATTTTATTTCATACATGCAATTGACTAAATATTCATGGGACATTTTATTTCTTACTACTTGCCTTACAATCGAATTCCATTATTTAAGCCATGAACATATCCAAGGAATTCATCCCCCGAAGTTACTAAAACTAAGTTCACTAAACGTTGTGACTAGTATATATAGGACTAAGATTAAACATGACAATCAGGTGCTCTTATACACTAAATAAATTAGTATAATACACTTCCAAAGTAACTAACATGCTTACGGCATAACTCTCCTTTCCTCATGCAAAATCATTAACTAAATTCAACAATCAAACACATAACTCATATTACATCCATCCATGACACATGGCATATTAATCAAATGAGCTTATACCATTATCAAGCTAGAACCGAACACAAACATAGAAATAAGCCATTTTCACATGGCCTTAATACAAAATCAAAGTTCGATATTTTCCCAAAACACATTCCAACCTATACATGCCATAATTTAAGTTTAGTTAATAGGGTACCAAAACAGTAGATAGTGTGATGAGCTTGGCTGACAGTCCCCGAGCTTGCAGCTAGATTTCAAAATCTATAAACAGGAACAATATACACAGTAAGCTATGATAGCTTAGTAAGCTATAAGCAAATAAACATTTCAGTAATGTATTCAGCTCATTTAAACTAGTCAAATTACATTAACACAACTATACTTAACCTTAACCCTACAACATGCATAATTAATACATTTTCATAGACATTTATCCACCTAGGCAAAATTCACACATAGTCATTTAACACATTATAATCAACTCTTAAACCAAAAAGACATAATAAACCATTCAACCATTTACTCTTAAGTACAAACCTAAGATTTATCAAATGGCATCACATGCAAAATTATTACCAATATAACCGAATATGCCATCTCACATATGTATGTATTTTAAAATATAAACACTTCAATGATACACAAAGTATTCATTCACAAGACAAATACATATACCAAATACACATGAATTCTCCATTTGCATTACACATAATTTATAACAAAAATTCATAGTACTTTCATACCTTAGCTCAAGTAGATATCAAATTGATTCATACCTGGCCATTTAATTCGTATTACACATCTGTACACAATTTACCTTTGCCCGATGAACCATTCAGAATTGGATAGGACACTCAGATTATCACATATATCGTACAATGCCAACGTCCCAGACGTGGTCTTACATGTAGCCACACATCGATGCCATTGTCCCAGACAAGGTCTTACTCGTAAACACATATCGAAAACACAAATCGATGCCTTGGACTTACTCACACACATATATCGAAATCCTATGTCATGACATATGTATCCTAGCTATTCTTAAGGTTCATACGGGGTTTTCGGATGTCGTAACTCAGTCGAATCGAGCTCGGAAGTGTAGTAGCCACATTTAATCATATTCAGCCAAAATATATTTATTTTCTAACATTTCATAACAACGTGTAAAAATAACATTTAATTACTAATAAACACGTCTATTTGCTTATAAACTTACCTCGAACGTCGTAAACGGGACGGGGCTGCTAGTCAACAACTTTCGTTTTTCCCCGGTCCAAATTTAATTTCTTTGGTTCTTGATCTAAACATATTCAAATTAAGCTCATTCAAACATATTTTCATTCAATTTAGTCTAAAAACACATATATAGGCAAATTACCATTTTACCCTAGCATTTACAATTTTTACAATTTAGTCCCTATTGCACAAAACACAAAATACACAAAATTTCACAACATCCATGTTAGGCCGAATAGTACCCATGCTCATACAAGTCCACATATTTTATCAATTTCACATTTTAGTCCTTCAAATTATTATTTTTGCAATTAAGTCCTAATTACTCAAAATCACCAAAAACTCCAATACAAAATATGTTAATCTAAAACATATCTTTCATTTTTCATCATCAAACAACAAAAATCACAAGCTATCAACAATGGCACAACTCAAAATATTCATCAAAATCAAAAATTCAAGCATGGGTTTTGTAGTACTCGAAGCAACGATCTCAAAAACGTAGAAATTATCAAAAATCGAACTAGGACTCACCTTAAATCAAGCTTGGTTATGGCTGAACCCTAGCTTATCTTCTTCCTTTTTCTTTTATGAAGTTTTGACAATGGTGAAAGTATGAGCACTTTGGTTTTTCTTTTTATTTTTTCATGATATGTTTTATAATATAACATTTTACTACCTAGTTTACTATTTTACCCTTACTTATATTATGTATAAATCACTTACTAATGACTGAATGTGTCCATGCAAGTATGTAAAGGTATATTTGCATTATAGGTGCTTCCATTAATAAAGACAACAACAATTAAGTACTTCCACATTTAACCACTAAATTTTTATCTTACGCGATTAAGTCATTTTATTAAATCAGACACCTGAACACAAAGCTAATCCACGAAAATTTCACAGATAATAATTCACACAGAATAAACACTGAAAATAATTTTAAAATATTTTTCTAACTCGGATTTGTGGTCCTGAAACCATCGTTTCGATTAGGGTCTAAATCGGGCTATTACAGGGGTAAGCCAAGATAATTTTTCAAGATATCGACCACTCTCATACGAAGCATATCACCATAAAATTGACATTGGTCCATGAGGGTATTAGGGTTAAAGAACACCATGGATTTATCAAAGTTAATTTTTTGTCCTGAAACTTACGCAAACTCCCTAATGATTTTCATAAAGGCTTCGACTTCATTTGTTTTGTTCCTAATAAATAGAAGGGCATCATCGGTAAAAAATAAATGATTAATACGAGGGACATTTCGGCTAGCCCAAATGCCACGGATATGACCAGAACCTTGGGCATGTAAAAGCATTCTTGAGAAAGCCTCCATGCAAAATAAAAAGAAATAAGGGGAAAGGTGGTCTCTTTGTCGAAGACCTCACTCAGGAACAACAACCTCTAAGAGGACTATGTTGCACTTAACCACGTATCTCACCGATCAAACACAACGCATGATTTTATTAACCCATCCATCCTCAAAGCGCAATTTCTTCATAACCTTCTCGAGAAAATTCCACTCGATACAATCATCTAGGATTAACAACCCTTGAAAGTAATTTATGTTAAACGAGGTCAAGAGATAGGTTCATGAAGAAAATCATAATTTATCCCAATGGGAAAAGTGAGGTTGGGAGATAAGTGTGTACCTATCGATTAGTTAATTAGTAGAGGTCGAGAGGTAATTCTAGTTAATTAATAGCTAATTTCATCTCAACCTGAATTCTAAAATTAACTATAACCATTGAAATGAGTTAATCTTCTATCTATTATTCTGATTAAGTTGTTTGTCAATTTAATGTTTATTCAATTCAGTTTAATTTATTTTATTATTTTTATCTATTTTATTATTTTTTGTAAAATATTTTTTCATTATTACTATTTAAACTTGTTATTGTAGAAGTAAATATTTGGTTTAATTTGTTCTCCTTCGGGTATGATCCTTGAAATACTTCCTTGTATTCCATTCTTCATATTTATATTACAATTTGACCCGTATACTCGTGGACACTGCTGATAGAATTTAATATATATTTGGTGTGGTATTTTTTTAGTTAAACATGTAAACATTTCACAGTGGTCTCTTCAAGACCATATTTGGTGAAGTTGACTAACATCTATTGGTTACCCAACTGACTTATACAAACAAGATTAGCTTTCAAACCATCCACCAGCAATACATTTTACAATATAGGTAAACTAGGAGCATTTGGAGTACCTTTTCCAAGAATGTAGCCCTTCTTTCCATCACCAAAGGTAACTCTTCCACCAAGATAGTTTTCAAAGTCAACAAGGAAGATTTTAATTCCCTATCATGTTTCTAGAACAACCACTATCCAAATACCACACATTTTCATGAAAAACCTTAAATGATCTATGAGCCACAAGCAAACATTTTGTTTTCTTTTTCCTCTAGACCTGTTTTTGTCTTCTAGCATTTCACTGTCTTCTAGCCCCAACCTACTTGATCAACTTCTTGTTTTCCTCCTTCTTTTGAGCATTCTCCTGTGGAAAATAATTGTTTAACTCATACACTTGCTTCTATTTACTCAACATGGTCTTGTAAGTGTTCATAAATTCTCTATCTAAACCTTCATCAAAGTGATTATCTATTTCAGCCTCAGAACCAGATACCATACTTAAAGCAAAAGTAACAAATTTGTTCACTTGATCCTCATCAAAATCTAAATTGCTAGAAGTGTTTTCATCACCCTCACGAAGCACATAAATCCTTGTTTTTCTTCTTAAGAGTGTTAACACACTAAGCTTGGATATGATCATATCCAAGGCATTCATGACATTATATGCCCTTCTTCTTTTCTTTCTTTGTTTCTTTTTTGACAATAACACCTTTGCTCTTGTTCTTAGGAGTGTTTTTTATGTCCCAAACTTCTTGAACCTTCTATCTTGCTTCTTAAAGGCTTTATTGAAGTTTTGAATAAGTAATGCAATATGCTCTTGAAGCTCTTCTATGGCAGAGGCATGGGGAATTGACACTTTATCAACAACTTGGAGTGCAATCCTCCTTCTTCCCTTAGACTTAACTCTTTCAGGTTCATCCAAGTTCAACTCAAAGGTTTGTAGGGAGCCTATCAACTCATCAATCTTCAAGCTTTCCAAATCTTTAGCCTCTTCAATGGCAATCACTTTGATAGAGAATCTTTTAGGCAGTGACTTTAAGACCTTCTTCACCAATTTAAAGTTTAAGTACTCTTCTCCAAGAGCAAAAACCTGATTAGATAAGTCACATGACTTGGAATAAAAGTCACCAATTATCTCAGAATCTTACATTCTTAAGGTCTTAAATTTGGTGATCAACATCTGCATCTTGGATTGCTTGATAGTATTAGTTCCTTTATGAGCAATTTGGAGAACTTCCCAAGTTTCCTTTGCTGCAATGCACTTGGAAATCCATTTGAACTCTTGCATATAAATACTACAAAATATGGCATATAGGGCTTTAGAGTTTGTATTTGTAATTCTCTCTTCTTCAATAGTCCATTCTACTTCAGGCTTAGGAACCTTTCCAACAATTGTTTCAATAGTAGGAGCATGTCAACCAATGAGAACAAATCTTTATGTCTTTTCATCGATAAATTAATGTTGTCTTTCATTATAGCGACACGACATGCAACTTCAACCTAATGTTATTCTTTTGGTGCTTTGACGTCCCAGAAAGCTTGTGCATCACTCAAACCTTGCTTGCAAGTCAATTGGGCCATTATATCTTCATCTTACACACTTAATTGAACCAATTAGCACAACCTAAGGCCCGTGTCGGCCTATTGGATCATAATACCTACAAAATGTGTAACACCCCTCGATCGTATCCGACGCCGGGATAGGGTTTGAGGCGTTACCGGTAATTCACCTTTATAAACTTACCCAATCGGGTTACTGAATTTCGTTCGAAATTTAAAAATTTTCAAACGTGTGCACTTTGTCTCTTATACAGGCCTCCGAGGCCTAAAAACACTCCTAGGGGTAGTACGAAATAAAACCGAAATTGTTCGATAAACATGGGCACTTTAGGAATTTTTCCCTTAGTTGAAGTGTAACACGCCCGTGAGGCTTAGAACACGCCCGTGTTCTTTTCCCAGTATGCAACACGGCCAAGGGACACGCTCGTGGGCTTAGCCTGTATGCTACACTGACTTCAACCTCACCATTCTGTTAAATAAACACGGCCAAGGCACACGCCCGTGTGCTCAGCCCGTGCTCTATGCTGACTTAAAATTTCAGGTGCAGGGGACACATGGTCATAGCACACACCCATGGGAGTAGCCCGTGTGTCACAAACGGCCTAGACACATGCCCATGTGTCTACCCATTTGGACCTTGTTAGGCTATTTTCAAAGCCTTAAGTCACCCTCTACTAGCCAATTACACTTATAAATTACTATAGTGCATATTTGGGGCCAAATTATTCATTTGTAATTATGAAACTTTGATTAACCTCATTGCATGTGAACCTCATGTCATTGGTTTCATTCATGCTAAGTTAATTCTTATCTTGTATTTAATGATTATATATCTACTTGACATATTAAGATTGGCTCGTTATTATAACTCATTGCCAATTATAACTAAGCCATCGTATATGAATAGAAACATGCATAGATTTGTAAGGCATAGCCTACTTCAAACGAGCCAATTCCCATGGCCATATACAAAAAGATAAACATATATTTACATGCCTTCACTAGGCAAATCAAGTGACATATATATTAAGATACTCAAAAATTCTATACATGCCATTGGAAAAAATAGAAATGTCTTTATACCAAAGCTTGTCTAGTTGATAGTGTGTTGACTCTCCAATTGTCTTCTAATCCTTACGAGTCCTTCAGCTCTGAAAAGTAAAAAAAAAAAGAGAGGGGTCAGCATTTACATGCTTAGTAAGCCCGTATAACAGAAAAGTAAACTTGTCGATTATTTAGCATACATCCATAATAGATAATGAAACCAAAAAATATGAAAATGTTTTCCCTATCACATGCACTCAATCAATGAGTTAGGCATATAACAAAACATCATGTAATATATATTAAATGAGCTCATCATTTACATGTCATTTGTACATATACCTTGTATAGTCCCGTTGAGTTTCTAGGAAATCTCGATGGATTATCCAATCTCCGTCAATTCATACGAATGATCATTTCAGTATGCACTCCCGCGAACCTCACATCTTACGGCGGGATTACCAGTCCAGGCTAAATCTCCCGTAATATAAACTCATAAGGTGATGTCGGGATTACCAGTCCAGGCTAAATCCCTTATAACGATAAACACCCTTAATGAGCTTGGAGCTGAATTACCAGTCCACGCTAAATCCAGACCCTAATCGGACTACTCGTCCGGGCTAAATCCACAATGCACACATATTCTTCTGGAGGCTTGACCATTCAAGGAACATCAGTCCAGGCTAGATCCTTTTTATACTTGAGATCTTCGGATTACCAGTCCAGGCTAAATCCTTTTCTGCAACACATGCAGGATCTCAAGTCTCATGTAAATCATGATTTATCCATCGAATTCCCTTTCCAACCTCAACCGAGACATTTTCCAACCATTCATTATTAAAGATGTAAATCATGCATTTTCATGCCATCAACAATGCAATTATCATACAGTCACAAAACATACAATTATGCATGTTATAGGTTTACTTCGAGTTATCTGAACTTACCTGGTATTCGTTTCGGAGCTGTGTTTCGGTTATTCTGAAACCTTGCGTTTACCTCGATCGACCTCCGGAATTTGTTCCTCGGGGTTATTGAGCTTGGAAAGCTTAAAAACCCTAGCTATGGAGAGCATGAAATTTTCAGCTGGTACAAGGAAGACGAATGGCTGATTTTGGCTTATTTTTCCCATTTTATTTCATTAAAAAGCCAAATAACCAAAATGCCCTTAAGTTCTTCCTTTGAAATTTCATCCATGCAAGCCCATTTTTGTCCAAAAACTTAGAAATTAGGAAAATTGCTCTTTAAGACCTTCTAATTTATGATCTAAAGTAATTTCATACAAATTGCTTCTAGAATCCAAGTTTTGCAATTTATTCAATTTAGTCCCCAATTTCCAATTGGACACCTTACTCAAGGAATTTCTTCATGGAACTTTAACACATACATAATCTCATATTCTAGGTCTCATAATAATCATAAAATAAATATTTTGATGTCAGATTTGTGGTTTCGAAACCACTGTTTTGACTAGGCCCTATTTCGGGATGTTACATTTCTCCCCCCTTAGGGACTTTCGTCCTCGAAAGTCTTACCAGTAAACAGGTTCAGATATTGGTTTCTCATGATTTCTTCTGGTTCCCATGTAGCTTCTTCCACATCATGTCGGTGCCATAGAACCTTTACTAAAGTCACACTTTTATTTCTCAACTGTTTAATTTCTCGGGCCAAAATCTTGACTGGTTCCTCTCCGTAAGTCATGTCTGGTCTAATCTCAATCTCCTCTGGTGAAATCACATGAGAAGGTTTTCATCGATATCGTCTTAACATGGATGCATGGAACACGTCATGAATCTTTTCCAATTCGGGTGGTAATGCCAAGTGATAGGCTAATGGTCCAATCCTTTCAATGATCTTGTAAGGTCCGATAAATCGCGGACTCAGTTTACCTTTCCGACCAAATCTCAACACCTTTTTCCATGGAGACACCTTCAAGAATACTCCGTCCCCAACTTTGAATTCAATCTCTTTTCTTTTCAGATCAGCATAAGACTTTTGTCTATCTGATGTCGCTTTTAAACAGTCTCGTATTACTTTAACCTTTGCTTCAGTTTCCTTAATCAAATCCACTCCTTGAATTTGATTTTCCTTAAGTTCTGCCCAGTATAATGGAGTTCGGCACTTCCTGCCATACAAGGCCTCATAAGGTGCCATTTTCAAACTAGTTTGGAAACTATTGTTGTAGGCAAATTCTACCAATGGCAGATATTTTTCCCAGCTACCCTGAAATTCGAGGATACAACATCGCAACATATCTTCAAGAATCTAAATCGTCTGCTCAGACTGACCATCGGTCTGAGGGTGAAAAGTTGTACTAAAACTCAACTTCGTCCCCAAGGCTTCCTGTAGCTTTTTCTAGAATCTTGAAGTGAACCTTAGGTCTCTGTCTGAAAAAATCGATAATGGTACTCCGTGCAATCTTACTATCTTAGAAACGTATAAGTCGGCCAGTCTATCAAGGGAAGAATCTGTCCTTACCGAAATAAAATGAGTCGACTTGGTCAACTTATCCACTACGACCCATTTGACATTTTTCTTTTTCAGAGTCAAAGGCAATCCTGTCACAAAGTCCATGGTAACTCTGTCCCACTTCCATTCAGGAACCATCACAGGTTGTAACAAACCTGAAGGCAATTGATGTTTAGCTTTAACTTGCTAACATACCAGGCATCTTGATACAAACTCAGAAATATCTCTTTTCATACCATTTCACCAATGCATTTTCTTCAAATTGTTGTACATTTTGGTACTTTCAGGATGAATAGACAAACGGATACTATGTGCTTCTTGTAATATTTTTCGAATAAGTTCATTATCTTTAGGTACGCATACTCTTTCTCTAAACATAAAATACCTATTAGGACTAATCCAGAAATCTGATTCAGTCCCTGACTCACATTGAGCCCTTTTTTATTGCAAGTCACCATTATTAAACTGAGCATCATGAATTTCTTGCAGAAATGTCGGCCTAGCCTCCAGCTCTGCCAAGACCGAACCATTATCAAGTAATGTTAAATGAGTATTCATGGCTCTTAAAGCAAATAAGGATTTTCTTCTCAGAGCGTCGGCGACCACATTCGCCTTTCCCGGATGGTAGTCAATGATCAGATCATAATTCTTAATTAATTCTAACCATCTCATTTGTCTCAAATTTAATTCTTTTTGAGTCATCAAGTACTTCAGACTTTTGTGGCCCGTAAAATATGACACGTTTCACCATATAAATAATGTCTCTAAATCTTCAAGGCAAAAACAATCGCAACAAGCTCTAGGTCATGGGTCAGATAATTCTTCTCGTGAGGCTTCAATTTCCGTGAAGCATAGGCTATCACCTTGCCATCTTGCATAAGCACACAACCCAATCCATTTAAGGATGCATCACTGTAGACCACGAATTCCTTTCCCGGTTCAGGTAGCACTAAAACAGGAGCTTCAGTCAGTAATGTCTTTAATTTCTCAAAACTTTGCTGACACTTTTTCGTCCATTCAAACTTAACATCCTTCTGTAGCAACCTCGTCATCGAAGTCGTTATCATAGAAAATCCTTTTACAAACCTTTGATAGTAACCAGCTAAGCCCAAAAAGCTTCTAACCTAGGTTACATTTTTAGGCGATTTCCAATCAACAATAGCAGAGATTTTACTTGGACCAACTCAGATGCCTTCACCCGAAACAATATGACTCAAAAATCCAACTTCTTGGGGCCAAAATTCACTCTTGCTAAAATTAGCATACAGTTGTTTTTCTTGCAAAGTCTGCAATACAATTCTCAAATGCTTCGCATGTTCTGTCTCATCTTTAGAATAAATCAAGATATCGTCAATGAACACAACAACAAACTTATCCAAATATGGCTGAAAGATCCTATTCATTAGATCCATAAATACGGCTGGTGCATTCGTCAGCCCAAACGGCATAACAAGGAATTCGTAATGACCATACCTCGTCCTAAAAGCTGTCTTTGGCACATCCGATTCCTTGACACGCAACTGATAGTAGTCAGACCTCAAGTCTATCTTAGAGAATACAGTGGCTCCTCTCAACTGATCAAATAAATCATCAATCCTTGGTAAAAGGGTACTTATTTTTTATGGTTACCTTATTCAGTTGCCGATAATCAATACACAATCTCATTGAACCATCTTTCTTCTTTACAAACAACACGAAGGCACCCCAAGGTGAAAAACTTGGCCTTACAAAACCTTTATCCGTCAACTCTTGCAACTGTGCTTTTAGCTCTTTTAGCTCGGTTGGTGCCATTCTATACGAAACAATAGAGATGGGAGCTGTCCCTGGCACCAATTCAGTACCAAACACAATTTCTCTCTCAGGAGGTAATCCTAGTAATTCCTCCGGGAATACATCTGTATATTCACATACTATCAGCACAGACTCAATCTTCAACTCCATTTCCTTCGTGTTCAGCACAAAAGCAAGGTAAGCTTCATACCCTTTTCTCATGTACCTCTGGGCAACCATTGTCGAAACTACATTCAGTGTCGAATCTAATTCTCTTGATTCGACCAGTAGAGTCACACCATCCAGACATTTTATCTTAATATACTTACTACCACAATTCACGGTTATATCATGAAGGGCTAACCAATCCATACCAAGTATTACATCAATTTCATCAAATGGAAGCAACATAAGGTTAACCGGAAAACAATGACCTTGAATCATCAAAGGACAATTCTTACAGACTTTATTAACTAGAATCGATTTACCTAACGGGTTTGACACTTTAAGAACAAATTCTGTAGGTTCAACGGGTATATTCATACTAGACACCAATCTCATGCAAACGTAAGAATGCGTCGACCCCGGGTCAATTAAAGCAATAATACTCGTATTAAAAAGGAAAAAAGTACCTGTGATAACGTCAGGAGCAGAGGCTTCCTCTCGAGCGCGTATTGCATACGTTCTTGCTGGGGCTCTAGCCTCTGGTCTTGCAGTATCTTTAGCTGCGACCTGACTACCACTAGCACTTCCAGAGTATCTTGGAGGTCTAACTCATGCCATAGGAGCACTCGACTTTGGAGTTACTTCCACTTCTTTTTCAAATCGCTCTGGGCAATCCTTGAGAAACTGGTCGAGAGAGCCATATCTGAAACACGCATCGCTTTTTACTCGGTACTCTCCAAAGTGAAATTTGTTGCAGCTCTTACACTTCAGCTTTTGATCATCTACACTCCACACACTAGTCATCATCGGGGAGGAAAACTTTTAACTTCGTTGTCTAGGACCCTTCACTCTACCCGAATATCCTACTGATGATGTGGAGTGTTCATACTAGCTCCTAGCTTTCTTCGTGGAGAATGAGAGTGTTTTACCGCTAGTCCTTTTACGTGCAACTCGAGCCTCTCTCTTTGCTTGCTTTCTTTCATTATTAAGCTCCTCAGCTTTTTTGGCTCGATCAGCCAATGCAGCGAACTCCCGTATTTTTAGAATTCCAATCAACAATTTGAAGTCCTAATTCAGACCCTCCTCGAAGCGTTTACACATTTCTGATTCAGTTTGGACCCATTCAGTTGCATACTGACTTAGCCGTACAAACTCTCTCTCATATTTCGCTACAGTCTTGTTCCCTTGTTTGAGTTTTAGGAACTCCTTTCGTTTCGAGTCTAAAAACCGTTGGCTAATAATTTTCTTTCTAAACTCTGTTTGGAAGAAATTCCAAGTAATATTTTCCTTCGGCACTACCGAGGATACGGTCTTCCACCAGTGGTATGCAGTATCCTTCAAGAGGGACACGGCACACTTTAAGCACTCCTCGGGTGTGCATGACAATTCATCTAACACCCGTGTAGTATTTTCGAGCCAAAACTCAGCTCTTTTAGCGTCATCATCAACTTTCGCTCTAAATTCCTCAGCCCCATACTTTCTAAGCTTATCTATAGGGACCTTACTGATTCTTATCGGTGCCATACCTCGTGGCACATCCTCATCAGGTTGGTTAGGGGGTAGGGCCGGTCGTGGTATGTTGGGGCGATTCCGTAGATAGTCCTCAAACCATTCATCTATCACATCAAATAAGGCAGGTCGTGTAACACCCCTAACCCATATCCAATCGCCGGATTAAGGTTAAGAGGTATTACCAAACTAAACATTTAATTATCACATTCATATAGTCATTAAACACAATCCAAAATCAAGCTGAAAATTATACAAACATTCAAGATCATATGCCATATTCGTATGGCTAAATATTTACATTTACAAAATATCATTCTCAACAGTCTAACCTATACATGCCACATCAACTCCAAAATATAATAGTACCAAAATGATCGATAGTGTGATGAACTGCTGACGATCCCCGAGTCGGTGGCCAAAATCAACAATCTATAAACAGAGAAATAAAGAACAGAGTAAGCTTTCAAGGCTTCGTAAGTTTTAAGCAATTCAAACAATTAAAACTTGTCATTTAAAACGAGCATTTAGTATCACAAAACAAATATTCTAATTACAAATCAATTGGCCGAATATACACAAGTACACCAATTATAAATACACCAAGAAATTTCAGCACATACTTTACTTTACTTTATAGCTCATACAATTAATTTAAGTCACATTCTTTCATGTAATGACAGACATCGACCGAATAGGTCATGCTCTTATTCGTAGATATAATGATCATTCACACACATATATCATTCTTTGATACTAATAATTCACTTTTTAAAAAAAATCAATTCACATACGAGTACCTAATACGTACCTAAATATCATAATGTATCATACATAATCAATAGTAGTTTACCTCGAACTTTTGAATTCATAATCTTACTCGAATCACTGGCATTAAGCCTGCTAGGTTTAAAACCCGAATCTAGTCACCAGCACAAAACCTGCGGGACTTTAAGTTCAGATATAATATCAGCACGAAGCCTGCGGGACTTTAACCCGGATATAATACCAGCACGAAGCCTGCGGGATTTAACCCGGATATAATTCCAGCATATAGCCTGCGGGTCTTTAAGCCCGGATACACATCAAATATCATGCATATTTAATCATATATTAACACATCTCATTCAACATATCACATTAGTAGTCATTTGCTACATTCGGATATAAGCTCCATATGAACACCATCATTTACATTTCGGTTCAAAAGTCATACATAAATATTACATATCCATTTCATCATTCAAGCTTAACCCATAGTGACCATTCGACTATAAGTCATATACATAAATTATTTATCACACAACTTAATTCAAGTAGAACCAAAAGGTCACAATTCATCTAATATATATACATATCAAAGCATCATCAATTATATACTAAAGGTGACTACTCAAAACTTACCTCAGACATACTTGAACGGTTGCGGAAATGCTACTCAATTACTTTCTCCTTTCCCCTATCCAACTTCGACCCTCTTTGCTCTTGAGCTTAAATTCAACAATTTTAAACTAGTCATTATTCGACTATTCAAGCATTACTTCAAAAAATATAATATATATATATATATTCGAATTTCACACATATAGATCATAGTGAGTTTATAAGAAAATAATAAGCAAATCATTAACAAATTTTTATCAATGTTTGCCACATAATCACAAATTCACTATAAGCTGTCTTCCTGAGCAACAGTCACTAAATTATTTATAACTGGAGCTACGAAACTTCAAATCAATTTCCGTAAAATTTCCCTGAAAATAGACTCATATATCTTTTATCCATAAAATTTTCAGAATTTTTGGTTTGGCCAATCAATACCATATTTTTCTTAAAGTTTCCCCTGTTTCACTGTTTGACTAATCTGACCACTCTTCACTACGAATCAAATTTCTCATTGTACAGAATTCAAAATATGTTCTCGTTAATTTCATTTGAAACTAGACTCATTAAGATTTAATTACATAATTTATTCAGATTCTAACTCAACTCCCACAATTTATGGTGATTTTCCAAAATCACATTACTGCTACTGTCCCAAGCAGGTTTATTACAAAAATTATTCTTTCACACATTCTTTGCATTCATATTATTTAAACATGTATATCACAAATCAATTTCATCACATATCTATAATTTCACTTAAGCATAATCTCAATACAATACATCATGCTCAAATCATTATTCAAGTTCACATTCAGCATTTTCACAAATATACATGCCGATTTCATGCACTCATCTCTAATGTTAATTAAGAAATGCCGAATGCACATACTTAACTAAAACTCAAAATTTAACTTTTTCACTTCAATAAACCACTACTTATTAATCAAGACATCAAATATAAAGTGCATAATACTTAAACATTTATACCGAATTTGCTAGCACATAAGACCTTTGGTCGAATGTCATAAAACACAAGTCATCAATAATCTTATTATTTATCACCTTATATATTATTAGCAAAATGGATTAATTATACATATATACTACCAAAGCCGAACATAATAATTTTACCTATGCATAACATTACTCACATTCCAATACTCATATTATTCAAAATCATACTCTTAAAAATCATGCACAATGCCTAACCCTTAGATGATCAAACATCTAATTTATTCATTTCAAAACACCCAAACGGCATTTGTTCAAGTCATTAAGAAAATCCATGTTCGGCTATTATACATATGAGTATTAGCAATTTATAACCTTAACTAACTCAAACTTTTCTCTTCAACAATTCTTCATCAAAACATAAAGACAATTATCCAATCCCCTCCCTTATCAACCAAAACTGAATGCTCAAATCATCACCCAATTTCAAAGTTTTGACATGGGCTAAGTATGAAACTAACTAATTAACTTAAAACAAGCTTAAAATTTCAAAAACTAACATAATTTACTAACCTTCCTCAAGCTTAAAATGACCGAAAGTCTTGCCCCATTTTCTTTCTTTCAATTTGGCCAAGAAGAACAAAGATGAAACTTTGTTTTCATCACCCCTTTTTCTCTTATTTTTTTATTAATATTACAAAATATAAAGCCATTTAACTAATAAATAATACATATATTCTATATAAAACATCATCATGGCCGGCCACTACATAAAAAAAATGAATATTTGACATGCAAGTCCATCCTTTTTATAACATGCATTAATAGATTACTTTAAAATTAACCTATCACATTTCACAATTGTCTCATATAAGTCCTATTTAGTAAATTTCACATACAAATGACAAAATTAAAGCATGAAACTTTCACACATGCATTTACACATACAATAAGCATAGAATATAACGGTTAATTATTTTTATGACTCAGTTTTGTGGTCCCGAAACCACTTTCCGACTAGGGTCAAATTAGGGCTGTCACAGGTCGGGCCTCTTCCCGACCTTTAGACATAAGTCTCCTACTACTACTAGATACAACTCATTATACGGAAGCTGGAGCATGGCTCTCGGCTCCCTCTGACTCATCTTGTGCTCGATTGGAAGACATTTACTATATTCAAACAATTTAAACAATTAGGAGATGTCACACTATCAACATTCAAAGAATGGCATGTATAGCGAACTTTAACATCCTCTACGGTAGTCCTAGAACCGACTAAATCGTAGCTCTGATACCGCTAAATGTAACACCCCTCGCCCATATCCGACGTCGGGATAAGGTTCGAGGCGTTACCGGTAAGTCACCTTTACAAACTTACCCAATCGGGTTACTAAATTTCGTTCGAAATTTAAAACTTTTCAGACGTGTGCACTTTGTCTCTTATACAGGCCTCCGAGGCCTAAAAACACTGCTAGGGGTAGTACGGAACAAAACCAAAATTATTCGATAAACTTGGGCACTTTAGGAAATTTTCCCTTAGTTGAAGTGTAACACGCCCGTGAGGCTTAAAACACGTCCGTGTTCTTTTTCCAGTATGCAACACAGCCAAGGCGTACGCCCGTGGGCTTAGCCCGTGTGCTACACTGACTTCAAACACTCTTAATGAGCTCGGAGCTGAATTACCAGTCCAGGCTAAATTTAGACCCTAATCGGATTACCCGCCGGGCTAAATCCACAATGCATACATATTCTTCGGGAGGCTCGATCATTCAAAGAACACCAGTCCAAGCTAGATCCTTTTTATACTTGAGATCTTCGAATTACCAGTCCAAGCTAAATTCTTTTCTGCAACACATGCAGGATCTCAAGTCTCATGTAAATCATGGTTTATCCATCGAATTCCTTTCCAACCTCAACTGAGACATTTTCCAACCATTCATTATTAAAGATGTAAATCATGCATTTTCATGCCATTAACAATGCAATTATCATACAGTCACAAAACATACAATTATGCATGTTTTAGGTTTACTTTGAGTTATCCGAACTTACCTGGTATTCGTTTCGGAGCTGTGTTTCGGTTATTCCGAAACCTTGCGTTTACCTTTATTGACCTCCGGAATTTGTTCCTCGAGGTTCTTGAGCTTGGAAAGCTTGAAAACCCTAGCTATGGAGAGCATGAAATTTTCGGCTGGTACAAGGAAGAATAATGGCTGATTTTGGCTTATTTTTCCCATTTTATTTCATTAAAAAGCCAAATGACCAAAATGCCCTTAAGTCCTTCATTTGAAATTTCATCAATGCAAGCTCATTTTTGTCCAAAAACTTAGAAACTGTGCAAATTTCTCTTTAAGACCTTCTAATTTATGAACTAAAGCAATTTCATACAAATTGCTTCTAGAATCCAAGTTTTGCAATTTATTCAATTTAGTCCCTAATTTCCAATTGGACACCTTACTCAAGGAATTTCTTCATGGAACTTTAACACATGCGTAATCTCATATTCTAGGTCTCATAATAATCATAAAATAAATATTTTGATGTCAGATTTGTGGTCCTGAAACCACTATTCCTACTAGGTCCTATTTCGGGATGTTACAAAATGTGTCCAAAAACAATTATTTTATTAACTTTCTATCCTAAGGCCTAATTACTAAAAACGCAAATTAAAATACTAAATTGCTTAGAGAAAAACTCCTTGAGTGCGGAATTGACCCAAATTGGCTACTATATTTGACGACAGGTCAACAATAAACACTCAATAATTTTACAATACAGCTTGCACGCTTTCACAAAATAGTTCTTCAATGAACAAATTAAAATGCACTTAATAATCTCTCATACAAAACCTATACAAGCCTCAAAAGCATATATTCAAATTTGACATGCTAACATAGAATCTAAATGAATACAAAGTAACTCCTTGAAATTAGCTATTACAATCTCAATAATCAAAGTACAATCAATAGAAGATTTGATTTCCAAAACAACTACATAGTCTACATCGATCCTTCATGTTTCAAGGGTTGATTTTATTCACTTGAATCCAATACAATCTCTAAATGCCAATGATTGGTTTTCCATAGATGGACCATAATATCTTCAATAAAATAGCACATCAACAGGTTCAAATATTTTCTTCATTAAATTTTCAAACCAAATAAGGCAAGTTTTTAACCACAAGTTCGCAGTTGGCATTGTCGAGTGTCACTCAGAAACTTTTAGCTCATTTCGCCTTAACAATTACCTTTAAGTACCAAAATATATAACTTTTGTAAAATACACGTACCATATTGAATAAAAAATACCATAAATACCACATTAAAAAATAATGTCAAACTCAAGTACCAAATGATATATTAAACCTAAAATTTATCATTATGCCAATAACAAATTACTTTCTCAAATATTTGAACTTGTACATAAAGTTTTATTCTCAACCTTGTCAACTCAACCAAATTCTAATAAATAAACTAATCTGCATTTTTATCACTTTATCAGTACTTTGTATTTTTCAAAAAAAAATTATTTAAACATCTTTTATATTATTTTATTTTTTCAAAAATTATTTAAACATCTTTTATATTATTTTATTTTTTTCACTCAAATAATAAATGTATAAGTCTAGTCTCGTTTATTCTATTGTAACATTTGAATCATTATATTATTTAATATCACTTAATTTTTTAAAAAATTATATATTATTTAGTGTCACTCATTGTTAAATAGAATGCACTTTTATTAGTAGAATAAGTGATTAAATAAAGCATTAATATTCTATTTGGCCCTAAAGTGACACTCAATTTTTACTTTGATATATTTAATATTTGAAGATTTCAAAGGCTAGACATGTTTCTTAATCTTTACTTTTGTTAAAAAAAATGATGTGACACACTGAGAAAATGATAAATTATTCAATTTTTTTTTCTGGAATAAATGAAAAAAATAAGGGAAATTATAAAAAGTGAAAATAGTTTCCAAAATTTAATAAATATAATTTTATTTTTTTAAAATAAAATAAAACAATGAAATTTCAAAAAAAAGAAAAAATTATTAAAAATTGAAAAAAAGAAAGAAACAAAAATATAGATATACATATATTTTATTAACATTGATTTTTTTAAAAATTTTGCTTTTAATTTTTAAAATTTATTTTCTCATAAAAAAATTACTCGTGGCTCGTCACTTAATTTTTTAAAAAGTAATTGTGATTCAATTCTATAAACTAAAAAAAATAGTAAACTATTCCTGTGAGAACTTGAAATTTTGTTTAAATCAATTTCTTATTTATCTTAATTTCGTTTGAATGAATTAAATAAATTAAAATGTTAAATAAATAAAAGGTTAAATGTAATTTAAATGAATGTCATTCAAATAGCAAATAATATCAACATTGTATTTTAAATTTGAAATGTATTAAATAAAGAAAATAGTGAACAGATTATATATAAATTAATCGAACTCGAAAATATCTAAATTTAAAATAATTAAACTCAAAATGAACTTAAATCTCAAATGAAAAAAGCAGATTGAAGAAAATTATAACTATGAATTCATCTGTATGAAAATTTATGACAATGACAGCTCCAATTCAGAATCAAAAGTATTTGAAACATAAACAACCTTTAAAGTTTAAGCCAAAAACATTTTGTACAGTTTTAATTTAATTCTTGAGTCTTGACTAGACCTGTTTATGGTGGCTCAGCCCAAAAAATGAGCTTAGGCAAAAAAATAAGATTCATTTAGAAAATAGGTCGAGCCTCAAGTAAGATTTTACCGATGCAACCCGACCCGAATATGTAAAAAAATTGCAATTTTTGGCTATTTTTTACTCTCTTTTTTTCTTGTTTTCTTGTTTTTTCACTATTTTGTTACCATTTCATTATTATATTGCTACTATTTTGTTGTTATTGTATAACTCTTGTTTTATTGTTAATTTTGTTAGTATGTTAGAGATATTTGCTTGTTAAGTTGCACATATCTTAGTATTCTTTAAGTATACATTTTTTTTTAAATTTAGTTTCAATTTGTTAAGAAATATTTATTTTAATATTTTTAGTATTTTTTATGTATTATATATTTTTTAAAAATTTTATATAAAAATAATATAAAAAATTAATACGGGTCAAGCCTGGGTTTTATCATTTTTATCTAGACTGGACTTGAGTAAAATTTTAGGCCCATTTTTCAAGCCAGGACCAAGCCTAACAAACAGATTTAAAATTTTAATTAAGCCTAGCCCGGCCTATTAACACCTCTAGTCTTGACAAACCTTGAAAGAACCAATTTCATAAACACATTGTGTATTAAAAATATTTTTTTTCATAATTTTGGAACTTTTATAATGTTCGCAATTTTTTAGAAAAAATGAGAATTTTTTTACTTTTTTGCAATCTTTTCTGAATTTTATTGTGAAAAAAAATTAAAAAAAAATAGAAAAACATTCAAGGTGATTAAAAAGTATTATAGGTTTTTATATATCCATATTTTTTATTTTTCTTTTTTTATATATATTTTAATGATTTTTTCTTTTTCTTTATTTTATGTTTTTAAAAAGAAAATTAAATTTACAATTTTTATAATTCTTCGTGATATTGAAATTTTTTTTCAGATTTTTCCTAATTCTTTTACTTTTTTTTCGCATTTTTCTTGTTTTTTATTTACATTTTTTTAAAAAAAATAGGAATTGAGTGACATGGCTCGCTTCCAACTAGCCACGTTATTTTTTGCAACGAAAGTAATGATTAAAGTAACATGCTTGATGTTTGGAAATTTTAGGTACCAAATTAATAAAAAAAATTACATATCAAAATTCTTTAAGTACTAAAATTATAATTAGATGCAATATTGGGTAGATCTCATAACTAAATTACTTTAAAATACCGAATCGAAAGTTACCTGACTTCCATCCAAAAAAAATTTTTTAGCTGAGTGTAATTTTCTGTTAGGGTAGATTCTACTTAAATTTAAAATAAATTTTAAATGTAGAATGTATTTTTATATGTAATATAAAATTAAATAAGTAATATACTAAATAGTTTATTTATTTTGAATATTAAATAAGCAGTATGTTTATATAAAATTTTAAAGACATAATGACATTTTTAGCCCTCTAATTTTACAAAAAAAAATATCATTTCAGCTTTCCATTTAATTTTTCGTCTCTTTTAGTCCTTGAACTTGTAATTTTTTGTTAAGTCACCCTAAAATGGATGGAAAAATTAATGTTTGTTAACTTTGCTGATGTGGCATCCACGTGGATTGCCACTGATAAGTGCTAAAAATAACATGTTTTAATCTCATTCTTAATGTGTTTTTGGGTGATTATTCGATGTTAATGAAGAATTTTATACTCCTAATCCTTTAAATTCATATTTTTATACTTAGAAAAACATTTGAGAGCAAAATGAACGAAAAACAAGCAAAAACTGGAAAATCGAAGCAAGGCACAGGAGCCACACGGGCTCTCCTTCCACACAGCCATGTGAGCTATAACATCCTATACCTGATCAGGTCACCAACCCAAGCTATAAGGTGTTATAGCTATAAAACTTTAACATTTTTCATAATTTATTTAAAGATAATCAAAATAATTCATCATTAATCATTTCCATGCTTTTCAATTAATTTGGGACTTAATTCAAACTTACGGAACATTTAAAACAAACGGGGTCAATTCTAAATTAAATTGAAATTTCTATGAAAATTTGAACAAAAGTGTAAATAGGGGACACAGGGCCGTGTGGTATAGGCTAGCCCGTGTGGCTACCCCACACACCCGTGTAACTAACTGTGACTATGTGAAAAATCCTGCTTTTAAAATCAAAGAATCACATGACCATATAGGAGACCGTGTGTGGCACACGACCGTGTGTGGCACACGACCGTGTGACAGCTCGTGTCCCAGGCCTTGTGCACCTAAAATAACTTCAAAACCAAGTTTTTTCATCTACCATTTTTATTGTTCGAGGCAAAACCATTTCCAATAATTTTTATCTATTCAAAATACATTAAAACATATCAAAATCATCCAACCTAAGTGTCTAACCAATATACCTTCAATGGCACCTCAATTTGAAACATAAACACCCATCATCCAATCAAACATGTACTATAAGTAAAATTCTTTCAACATCCTTCAAATGCAAAATAACACATACTAATATTCAATCATCATTCAAACCATCAAATGTTCATTCAACTTATCATAATATCATATCTTACCATGACCAAATTAGTCATTCTTCAACCACAAAACATTTCAAGGTTGCCTATTAACCTAAACTACCAACACAACCATTTAAAGGCATCTAGATATCAACTTATACAACCACCATCACAAACCACAACCAACCAAGTTACCAAATAGGATTTACATTAATACATAAACCATAATTTCAAATGCCCATCATATGACCTAAATACTTATAATTTACATATCCAAAACCTTATTTACACTCCACTTATAAAAAGGCCAAAATAAACAAAAAAGCTACCGAATAAGTTGTCGGATAGTGTGATCTCCAACGATGTTCCAATCGACAGTGAAAATCAAACAGTCTAAAATAAAGTAAACCAAATAAAGTAAGCTTTCATAAAGCTTAGAAAGTTCGTAAAACAAAACAGCACATACTTGCAAACTTAGTTATAAATTATACAAAACATGAAACTAACAATCCTTACCGTATATCATCGTTTCAACTTTCTGAAATACTTAAACCTGGATGATTCATATCATCAAAATATAACGCATCAAATAATCACATACAAAGATACAATTCATCATATCATATCATATCATATCATATCATATCATATCATTCCATTTTCCTTTTAATAATTAATTATTTAGCTTGGAGAACGATAGTAAATCAACTTTGGATACACGATAGGGAAATGCTCATACGAGCTAACCTAAGGACTTTAACCAATACTTGATGTTCCTCACACAAACTTCAGAGAATCCGTAACAGATGTAGGATCTTAAGACATCGGTACGATATCCTTCACCAATACATAGTACCTGATAAATATACACCGGCTCAAAGCCTGCTAAATAACCACCGACTCAAGGTCTGCTAAATAAGCACTGGCTCAAGGCCTACTAAATAAGCATCAGCTCAATGTTTGCTAAATAACCATTGGCACGAGGCCTGCTAAATAACCATTGGCTTTTTTAGTATATCTCATACTCATTTTATTCTTTCATTTCATTAATCATTTAATAGATAATAGCAACATTCAATTCCATTTTATTAAACACATAATAAGTAAAATCATTATAAATGCAATAAACGTAATACGGACTTACTAAAACACGATAGCTAACGATACACGGTAACGATTACTCGATGACTTTTCCTTTCCCCTGTTTATCAACAGTCTAGTCCATTTCTTAATCTAACTATAATAGTTTAATTCAATTAACCAAATTAAGCATCTTAAAACAGTTACATTTATGCAATTAACCCTTTAATGATATTTTATATTTTTACCCTAAACTTTTATCTTTTATTCAATTTAATCCTTAAAATCGAAATTCTCACAATAATTACAAATTAGCCCAAAAACCCTTTTGCTGAATTCTATATGGTCCCTAAACAGTCCACTTTTATCATTCTATCACAAGAATTACATGATATTTTACAATTTAAACAACTTAGTCCTTAAACTTTAAAATCAACAAAAATCACTTTACAAAATAGTTTTATTTAACTATCAAGTTTAATAATCTATCATTAAACTTCAAAAGCACCAAAAATTCATCCATGGAAAAAATTCAAAACATTTAATAGTTTTACGAATTAATCCTCGGGTTAGCTAGATTAAGCTACAACGACCTCAAAAACATAAAAATTACTAAAAAGGGCACTTGAGGGACTCATATGCAATGGTCAATTATAAAGGAAATTTTGAAGCTTTCATGGCTTCCTTCAATGGAGAGTTTCGGTGTTCCAAAGAAAAATGATGGAAGATCATGAATTATGATATTTTTATTTTACTTTTAACATATATTTTTAACATTATAGTTAAAATATTTTACTTGAAATATATTACGCCAACCGCCACTATCTTTTAAAAGTGGTAATTTTTCATATTAACACTTGCAATAATAACATTTAATCCATTTAACACAAATAAACTAAAAATGGCTTACTTTTGCAGCTTTTACAATTTAGTCTTTTTTACTTAATTAACTATCAAATCACTAAAATTGTTGGACCAAACTTTGATATACCTATATAATTACTTTGTAAATATTTAATAAAATTATTTATGGCCTCGGTTTACAAAAATGAGGTCTCGATACCTCATTTCCCAAAACCACTTGACTTTAGGATCAAACCATTTGTACTTAACTATTCATTTAATTAATTAAAATTATCATATCAAATATTCAATTGAATACTATATTTAACCTATAAATATTAAATAATAATATTTACGAATGCATTCATTAGATTTGTGGCCCCAAAACCTATAACAGCCCATTTTTAGTCAAATCGAACTAGTGGTTTCGGAACCACAAATCTGAAGTCTATTTTATTATTATTTTAATGTTTACAACATGATAGTATGTTTGTGTGAAAGTTTTGTTAAGAAATTTTATTATTTCAGTGCTTAATTTGATAAAAAGGACTAAATCGCGTAAAATGCAAAAGTGATGTTCTAATAGTTAAAGGTATTAAATGACTATGAAAATAAATAATAGAGGTCCTTATGAGGTAAATATATCATTGTTTATATGAGATGACATTTTTGGACTTATATCAAGTGAATTTAATGAATTATTTTAAGGTTAATTAAGGTAATTTGGTTATTAAGGTATATTAAATAAAACAAACAAAATGATAATGCTATCATCTTCTTCATTGCCAAAATTGAAGAGGAGAAAATCCATATTTTAGGGTTGAAGCATTCAGTCACTTGCAAGCTCAATTGTAAGTTTGTTTTTGTCTCATTTTCAATGATTTTTATGTTTTTGAGATCGTTACAGCTTAGTCTAGCTAGCTTTTATATTGCATAAATTGTAAATACTACCTTGCAGACACATTTGACGATGATTTGGCAATGAGGAATCTCGATTAAACCTTAGGAATAGATTAGGATACGAATGACATGTCATTAGGGGTTATTATTGTTTTGGGTGCTAGTCCGTACGTCCTACCGGTGGCTGAGTTCTCCAGCATGTGTTGCGGATTCTCGTCAGCTTGTGTGAGCAACACCGTGTAGCTACGTCATGACCGTCAGCATGTGTGAGTAGACCCTTTGATAGCTCTAGAGTGATCATTATTAAGTTATGATATTAAGATAGCTTTGGCTACATATTTATTGGCACTTAGAGTGGGAGATTCCTGAGTCTCCTGTATTATTCCTAATGGTTCAACGAGTATGTCAAAGACATAGATAAGCATAAGACTAGTAAGAGATGGTACAAGTATGTACAAGAATCGTATAAGTATTGAATCGATGAAACTTGTGATTTTCACAACTAATCTTGTGATTGATATTGTGGAAGGTTTGTTAGCTAATATGAGTTATGTAATGATATATTTACTTGGTTGAATTGTGTATTTACGATTAATTGAGTTTACTTCATACGAGCTTACTAAGCTTTATAGTTTACTTTGTTTAATTTTTTTGTGTTTTATAGTGAAATCAAAGCTAGTTCAGATTCGAGAATCGTCGAAGACTTCATCACACTATCCAACTATTACTTTGGTAGTTTTGAACTTAAGTATTTTGGGTATATGGCATGTATAGGATTATGGTCATTTTGGTTATGGATTGATAATGAATTTAACTATTTGAATTGCCTTGTAAGTGTCTAAAGTTTGGTTTTGTATATAGCCATAGAGTTGGCTTATTTTTGTATAGTTGATCATATATACACATGTTCATATGACTTGTGTGATATTTTGTATGTGGGTTATGTGATGCTTGTTGATAATTGATAATTAGGGATACAAATGGTTGAGATTTGAGTTTGTTATATTTGTGAATTTAGTTAAAATAATGCATGTTTAGAAAATGACCATATTGATGATTTGAGAAAGTGAAATTTGGCATGAAATTGGATGACATATTGTGAGATTGTATATCTTGAATTAGTTGGTGTTGGAAATGGTATGAAATATGCTTGGTTGATGTTGATTGAATGCCTATTATATGCTATGTTTTATGTCATTTGAGTTTGGTGTAGGTACATGCAAATTAGGTGGCAAAATTACTTGGTAAATACCCTATTTTTGTCCACACGGGCATGTGTCTCAATCGTGTGTGACACACAGTTGTGTTACACGGCCGTGTGTCCTCTGGTGTTGAATTTAAGATCAAGTTAGTATGGTCCACATGGCCTAGCACACGGGTGTGCGACTTGGTCATGTGGCATAAGTTAGTATACCCTACAGGTTTGGCACGGCCTAGCACACAACTTAGTACACGGGTATGTTTGGCCATTTCTAGGGTACACGGGCTAGTCACACGGGCGTGTGTGTTGGCTGTGTGACCCAAGTCAGTGAGTTACACAGGGTAGGACACAGGCCGGGACACAGCCATGTGATTTCATTTTAAATATCCACACGGCCTGTGACACGGGTGTGTCTTTGGCCGTGTGAGACACACGACCGAGCCACACGGGGGTGTCTTTGGCCGTGTAAGACATACGGCCAGGCCACACAGGCGTGTGTCCCCTATATTTTGGAAAA
Source organism: Gossypium longicalyx (assembly GCA_025698465.1). Taxonomy (NCBI): domain Eukaryota; kingdom Viridiplantae; phylum Streptophyta; class Magnoliopsida; order Malvales; family Malvaceae; genus Gossypium; species Gossypium longicalyx. Next base: position 55,733,161 of record CM046995.1, read on the forward strand.
TTTTTCTAAGTGTTTCAAAAAATTCTTGAGCTATCGGTTTAGTCTCGAACCACTTCTAAAGCATGTTTAGGGCCTCATACGCTCGTATTAGGGACAATGTCATTGAGTTTGAATGATGATTACATGAAATTTGAAAACGTATGTGAAATGAATGTTTAATTATTTTATAAGTCCGATAATGCTCTGTAACTCTTTTCTAACATTGAATACGGCTGCGGGTTGTTACATTTATTGGTATCAGAGGTACAGTTTAGTTGATTCTCGAACTAATGTAGCGTGTGTGTGAGTCTAGCTATACATGCCATATATAATCTGTGATAGTATGATATCTCCTGATAGTTTTTAATCGTGTTTTCATATAGTAAATGGATATCAATCGAGCTGTAGCTGATGATGTTGAAAGTAATGCGCTAGCCTCCGTTCACGAGGTAGCGCAATCCAAGTCTAAACCCGTATCGGGTAGCCAAGGAGGAGAGGCTAAAGAAGCTTTCTTCCAGATGATGAATGAGTGATTTACGGAGTTTGTTCGAACAAATTTGGCTGCTCAACAACCTCTGCCCCAACCTAATCTCCAATTGGTTCCAGTAATACCTCAAGGTGTAGAGTTTTTACGACTGAATAAGCCGCTAGTTGATAAGATTCGAAAACACAGAGTCGAAGAGTTTAGAGCTAATGTTGATGACGATCCTGAGAGAGCCAAGTTTTCGCTTGAAAATACGATTCGGGTGTTTGATGAACTTTCTTGCACACCGGCTGAGTGTTTAAAATGTGTCGTATCACTTCTGAGAGACACAGCTTATCAGTGATGGAATACTCTAGTATCAATGGTGTCGAGGGAAAGAGTTACCTTGGAATTCTTTCAAGCTGAATTCAGGAAGAAATATATTAGTCAACGATTTATCGATAAAAAACGCAAAGAGTTTTTGGAGCTGAAACAGGGTCGTATGTCTATGACCGAATACGAGCGAGAGTTTATCAGACTTAATAAATATGCTCGGAAGTGTGTTTCAACTGAGGCCATTATATGTAAAAGGTTCGAAGATGGATTAAACGAAGACATCAGACTGTTGGTCAGAATTCTAGAATTGAAAGAATTTGTTGTTTTAGTTGACCGAGCTTGCAAAACTGAAGAACTTGGCAAGGAAAAGAAAAAGGTGGCTTTTGAGGGTAGAAATTCAAGAAAAAGATCGATGAATAAACCATATCAACATTCGTTAAAGAAATCAAGAGATTTGTATACTCGTTCGAATACTTCAATCGGGTATCCAAACAGAGATTGTGGGAAACAATATCCAAGTTCTAAGACTCAAGCTACATCAGTATCGAGTGTTGGCAACGAGAGAAACAATAAACCCGAGTGTTAACAGTGTGGTTGAAAAAATTTTGGAGATTTTTGGATGTATAATAACAATAAAGTCTGTTTCAGATGTGGTTCGCAAGAACACTTTATTCGTGATTATCTTCAGTTATTCGGGAAAGATAATCTTCAAACTTCAAGGTTGAGCAATATAGTTGCTGGGGGTAGACCATCTCGAAGTGCTGGAAATGTGATTAGTAGTAAAGGAACGACAAATGACTCCACTATGAGATCCAAGGCCAGAGCACCTGCTAGAGCTTACGCTATTCGCACTTGCGAAGATGCACCATCACATGACGTTATTACCAGTACATTTTCTCTCTATGACACTAATGTAATTGCATTGATTGATCCTGGATTGAATCATTCATATATTTGTATGAATTTGGTGTCTAATAAGAGCTTCCCTGTTGAGTCCACCGAATTCGTGATTAAAGTGTCAAACCCCTTAGGAAAATATGTTTTAGATGATAAAGTTTGCAAGAGTTGTCCTTTGATGATTCGGGGTTACTATTTTTTGGCAAATCTGATAATACTACCGTTTGATGAGCTTGATGTGATTTTGGGTATGGATTGGTTGACGATACATGATGTCGTTGTGAATTGTAGACGAAAGACTATTAAATTGAAATGCCAAATAGTGAAATCATTCGAATTGAATCAGATGAGTCGAGTGAATTGCCTGTTGTGATACGAAGCTTATCTTGCTTATGTATTGAATATAAATATGTCTGAATCAAAGATTGAATCAGTGCCAATAGCCTGTGAGTATCTGGATATGTTTCCAGAAGCCACCGATCAAAGAGGTCGAATTTGTCATTGAATTAGTGTCGAGAACATCACCGATATATATAGCTCCGTACAGAATAGCTCCGACGAAATTGAAAGAGTTGAAATCTCAGTTGCAAGAGTTTTAAGGATAGAGGTTTTGTACGACCTAGTTTTTCAACCTAGGGTGCACCGGTATTGTTCATAAAGAAGAAAGACAGATCAATGAGACTTTGTATTAATTATCGTCAGCTCAACAAAGTTATGATAAAGAATAAGTATCATTTACCGAGATTTGATGATTTGTTTGATCAGTTGAAAGGAGTAATAGTGTTTTCAAAAGATTGATTTGAGATTTGGCTACTTTCAATTACGATTTAAGGATTTAGATGTGCCGAAAACTGCATTAAAAACAAGGTACGAGCATTATGAATTTCTTGTTATGCCTTTCAGATTAACTACTGCTCCTGCAGTTTTTATGGATTTAATGAATTGAATCTTTAGGCCATATTCAGATAGACTTGTTGTTGTGTTCATTGACGACATTCTGATCTATTCACGAGATGAATCTAAGCATGTCGAGCATTTGAGAATGGCGCTACAAACCTTAAGGGATAAACAATTGTTCGCTAAATTCAATAAATATGAGTTTTGTCTTCGAGATGTCAGATTTTTCAGACATATTGTTTCAGCTGAAGGCATACTAGTTGATTCGAGCAAGATTTCGGCTGTTGTTGACTGGAAACCACCGAGAAATATATCCGAAGTTAGAAGCTTTCTAGGTTTAGCTAGTTATTATCAACATTTTGTTAAAGGATTCTCGATGATTGCTACACTGATGACTAGATTGCTACAAAAAGATGTGAACTTCAAGTGGTCAAGAAATGTCAATAGAGTTTTGAATAGTTGAAAGCGTTGTTAACTAAGGCACCAGTTTTGGTTCAACCTGAGTCGGGTAAAGAGTTTATGATTTTCAGTGATGTGTAATTAAATGATTTAGGTTGTGTTTTGATGCAAGAAAGTAAAGTAATAGCTTATGCCTCAAGACAGTTGAAATTGCATGAAAAGAATTATCCGACGCACGATTTAGAGTTGGCTGTTATTGTGTTTGCATTGAAAATTTGGCGACATCATTTATACAGTGAAAAATGTCATATTTTTAACGATCATAAGAGCTTGAAATATATAATGACTCAAAAATATTTGAATTTGCGACAACGAAGATAGCTCGAGTTATTAAAAGACTATGAGTTGGTGATTTATTATCATCCGGGGAAAGCGAATGTAGTCGCGAATGCTTTGAGTAGAAAATCATTATTTTCTTTGAGAGCGATGAATACTCAATTAACCTTGCCTGATGATGGTTCGATTTTAGCAGAGTTAAAAGCTAAACCGGTATTTTTTCAACAAATTTGTGAAGCTCAAAAGTGTGACAACGAGTTGCAAACTAAAAAAGTGCAATGTGAGTCGACTAGTGATTCAGACTATCAAATTAGATCCGATGATTTTTTAATATTCTGAGATAGAATTTGTGTACCAAAGAATTCTGAGCTCATTCAGAAAATTCTACACGAAGCACATAGTGGTTGTTTATCTGTTCACCCGGGGAGTACTAAAATGTACAATGATTTGAAACAGTTGTTTTGGTGGTCGGGCATGAAACGAGACATTTCAGAGTTTGTGTCAATATGTTTAGTTTGTCAACAAGTAAAAGTAGAACATCAAGTACCTTTGAGATTACTACAGCCTTTAATGATACCTGAGTGGAAATAGGATAAAGTTATGATGGATTTTGTATCGGGTTTGCCCTTGTCTCTAAAGAAGAAAGATGCTGTTTGGGTTGTCGTTGATCGACTAACGAAGTCTGTACATTTCATTCCGGTACGTACAGACTATCCACTTGATAAATTGGTTGAATTGTACATATCTAAGATCGTTGGATTGCACGGGGTGCCAGTTTCGATTATTTCGAATAGAGATCCGAGGTTTATATCGCGATTTTGGAAGAAATTGCAAGAAGCTCTGGGCACGAAGTTGAACTTTAGTATTTCATTTCATCCACAAACTGACGGTCAGTCTGAGAGAGTAATTCAGATTCTCAAAGATATGCTTCGTTGTTGTGTTTTAGAATTTAAAGGCAACTGGGAGAGATATTTGTCATTGGTTGAGTTCGCGTATAATAACAGCTTTCAATCGAGCATAAAGATGGCACTGTATGAAGCTTTATATGGTCGCAAATGCCGAACTCCATTATACTGGACCTAGCTTAATGAGAATAAAATTCACGGGGTTGATTTGATCAGAGAGACTGAAGAGAAAGTAAAAGTAATTCACGACAGTCTGAAAACAGCTTCAGATCGACAGAAATTGTATGCGGATTTGAAACGTAAAGACATAGAATTTCAGATCGACAACAAAATATTTCTAAAAGTATCTCCATGGAAGAAAATACTTTGTTTTGGTCACAAAGGCAAATTGAGCCTGCGATTCATCGGGCCGTATGAGATTATTGAACGAATAGGGCTAGTGGTATATCGGCTAGCTTTACCATCTGAGTTGGAAAAGATTCACAATGTGTTTTATGTGTCGACGTTACGACAGTATCAATCAGATCCATCACACGTAATTTCCTCGACAAAGATTGAAATTCAAGCTGATATGACGTATAACAAAAAACTGATCAGAATTTTAACTCGAGAGGTTAAAGAATTGAGAAATAAACGTATAGCTTTGGTGAAAGTTTTATGGAAAATTCACAAGGTCAAAGAAGCCATGTGGGAACCCGAGAAGGCTATGAGAAAACAGTACCCTAACCTCTTTACTGGTAAAATTTTCGGGGACAAAAATCCCTAAGAGAGAGAGTTGTAATAGCCCGTTTTTAGTTAAATCGGGACAGTAGTTTTGAAACCACAAATATGAAGTCAAAATAATTATTTTATTATTATTTTAATGTTTACAGCATGATAGTATATTTGTGTGAAAGTTTTGTTAAGAAATTTTATCGTTTCAGTGCTTAATTCGATAAAAAAGACTAAATCGCGTAAAGTGAAAAAGTGATGTTCTAATAGTTAAAAGTATTAAATGACTATGAAATTAAATTTTAGAGGTCCTTATGAGGTAAATATACCATTGTTTATATGAGTGGACATTTTTGGACTTATATTAAGTGAATTTAATGAATTATATTAAAGGTTAATTAGGTAATTTGGTTTTTAAGGTATATTAAATAAAACAAACAAAATGTTAATGCTATCAACTTCTTCATTGTCGAAATTGAAGAGGAGAAAAGCCATATTTTAGGGTTGAAGCATTCAGTCACTTGCAAGCTCAATTGTAAGTTCGTTTTTGTCCCATTTTCAATGATTTTTATGTTTTTGAGATCGTTGCCAGCTTAGTCTAGCTAGCCCAGGGATTAATTTGCAAAACTATTAAAGGTTTAGGGTTTTTCCATTGATGAATCTATGTGTTTTTTGATGTTTAATGGTAGAAAATACATGCTTGTTGTTAGATAAACAACATTTGTTAAGTGATTTTTAGTGAAATGTCCAATTAGGGATTAAATTGTGAAATGTGTAATTTTTGGGATTAAATTTTGAAATAAATAGAAGATAAGGACTTCTAGGGACTTAATTGAAATTCGGCTAGCATGGGTTTTAATTGAATTTCATGAATTTGTGATTTTATGAAATAAGGACTAAATTGCAAAAATATAAAATGTTAAGGGCAAAAGTGCAAAAGTGCTTTAATGTGTATTATGGACTAAATTGAATAGAGAGATTGTTAAATAAGTTAATTTTGATTATATTTAGATCAAGAAAGGCAAAATACAGATTTAGATCGGGGAAAGAACAAAGTTTCAAATTAATCGACTTAATTCGTCGTTTTTGCATTCGAGGTAAGTTCGTATGTAATAAGCATTGTTATAATTGTATTTTAAATGCTTTGATATTGCATAAATTGTAAATACTACCTTGCGGACACATTCGACGACGATTTGGCAACGAGGAATCTCGATTGAACCTTAGGAATAGATTAGGATACTAATGACATGTCATTAAGGGTTATTATTATTTTGGGTGTTGGTCCGTACGTCCTACCAGTGGCTAAGTTATCCAGCATGTGTAGCGGATTCACGTCAGCTTGTGTGAGCAGCACCGTTTAGCTATGTCATGATTGTAAGCTTATGTGAGCAAACTCGTTGATAGCTTGAGAGTAAGCATTATTGAGTTATGATATTAAAATAGCTTCGGCTATGTATTGGCACTTCGGTGCAAGATTTATTGAGATAGCTTCGGCTATATATTTATTGGTACTTAGGGTACAAGATTCTCGAGTATCTTGTATTATTTCGAATGGTTCAATGGGTATGTCAAAGACGTGGATAAGCATGAGACTAGTAAGAGATGGTATAGGTATGTACAAGAATCGTATATGTATTGAATCGATAAAACTTGTGAATTTCACAACTAATCTTGTGATTGATATTGTGGAAGGTTTGTTAGCTAATATGAGTTTTATAATGATATATTTAGTTGGTTGAATTGTGTATTTATGATTAATTGAGTTTATTTCATACGAGCTTACTAAGCTTTATTGCTTACTTTGTTTAATTTTTCTGTGTTTTACAGTGAAATCAAAGCTAGCTCGGATTCGGGAATCGTCGGAGACTTTATCACACTATCCAACTATTACTTTGGTAGTTTTGAACTTAAGTATTTTGGGTATATGGCATGTATAGGATTATGGTCATTTTGGTTATGGATTGATAATGAATTTAACTATTTGAATTGCCTTGTAAATGTCTAAAGTTTGGTTTTGTATATAGCCATGGAGTTGGCTTATTTTGGTATAGTTGATCATATATACACATATGTGTATATGACTTGTGTGATGTGTTGGATGTGGGTTATGTAATGCTTGTTGATAATTAGTAATTAGGGATACAAATGGTTGAGATTTGAGTTTGTTATATTTGTGAATTTAGGTAAAATAATGCATGTTTAGAAAATGACCATATTGATGATTTGAGAAAGTGAAATTTGGCATGAAATTGGATGACATATTGTGAGATTGTATATCTTGAATTAGTTGGTGTTGGAAATGGTATGGAATATGCTTGGTTGATGTTCATTGAATGTCTATTATATGCTATGTTTTGTGCCATTTGAGTTTGGTGTAGGTACATGCAAATTGGGTGGCAAAATGGCTTGGCAAATAGCCTATTTTTGTCCACATGGGCAGAGACACGGGCATGTGTCCCAGCCGTGTGTGACACACAGTTGTGTTACACGGCCATGTGTCCTCTGGTGTTAAATTAAAGATCAAGTCAATATGCTCTACATAGCTTAGCACACGGGCGCGCGACTTGGTCGTGTGGCATAAATCAGTATACCCTACAGGTTTGGCATGACCTAGCACACGGTCTGGCACACGAGCATGTGTGTTGGCTGTGTGACTCAAGTTTGAGAGTTACACGAGGTTAGACACGGGTTAGAACACGGCCATGTGATTCCATTTCGAATGTCCACACGACCTGTGACACGGACATGTCTTTGGCCGTGTGAGACACACGGTCGGACCCGTGTGAGACACACGGTCGGGCCACACGGGCGTGTGTCCCCTATATTTTGGAAAATTTTTCTAAGTGTTTCAAAAATTTCTTGAGCTATTGGTTTAGTCCTTAACCATTTCTGAAGCATGTTTAGGGCCTCATAGGCTCGTATTAGGGACAATGTGATTGATTTTGAATGATGATTGCATGAAATTTGAAAATTCAAGTGAAATGAATGTTTAATTGTTTTATAAGTCTGGTAATGTTCCGTAACCCTATTCCGGCGTTGAATACGGGTGAGGGGTGTTACAAACCATAGTTTTCGACACCATTAAAAAACGAGCTGTTACATAAGCCACACGGGCTGCCACACGACCATGTGGCAGATTATGTTAATTTCATGAATTGGTACTCTGAATTGTGAGAAAACGTAATTTTTATATTTTTTAAGTATTCTAAGACGTATATATGACAAAAAAAATATGAAAAGGAGAGAGCCGTCATAGCATACTCAAGAAAATAACTCGAAAAATATCATTGAAGCTGACTTTGAAGCAAATTTCCGTTAAGATTGAAGATTTAAGTTAATTTCTTAGGAGATTATTATGAGTTTTTTTATTTCTTTCGGTTTTACTGTGTCTTGGATGTTTTTATTTTTTAGCATGAACTAATTTTCTAAGTACCTAGGGAGTTGAACCTTATGATTAATTCTATTTTGATTTTTATTTTACACAATAAATACTTAGATCTTGTTCTCAATTATGTGTGCTTCATTCTTAGTTTGTTATTTCTAGATTTTTGATCCATGTTTGATATACTTAAATCAGAAGATGAATAGACCCTGTTTAAGAGTAAATCTTGCGTAATTGAGTGGAGTTGCATGCAATCCTAGAAATATGACACATAAATCTACTAGATTAGAGTCAAATCTGTTAGGGGAATCTATAGATCAAGTTAATACAATAATATGGGTTTTAATTAGAAAGAAATTTCAATTAATCAACTTAGATTTAGTTGCTCTTACTCTCGAAAAAGATATTAGCATAATTCAGGGATTTCTACAAATAAAGATACTAAGTAAACAAATTGCATAATTTAGATTGATAATGACAAATGAAATCTAGGTGAATTCTTTCCTGAGTATTGTTTCCCTTCTTTGTTGTAAATTGTTTATTTTCATGATTTGTTGTTTGGCGTGTTCGTTAGTTAATTAATTTAGTTAATTGTAGTTTTTAATTAATCACTCGAATTATTCAGCTAAATAATAGAAAGATAGTAATTACTAGTACTTTTAGTCTTCATGGGAACGATATCTTTGCTCATTGTAGCTATATTATTAATTGATAGATGTACTTGCCTTAGTCAAAATTTTTAGTTAGTTCCATAGACATCAACCACGTAGATGGCATGTCAACATTTAATTATTCTTTTTAAATTTTAAAAATATTTATATATTTTTAATTTTTTTAATTTTTTAAAATATTTTTTTATAATTATTTAAATTTTTAAATTTTTAAAAAATTAATTAAATATTTACGTATCATCTACATAACAATTCATGTCTATACAACGTCAATAAAACTAAAAATATTAGTTATTTTATTCATTTTGGGTGATTTTGACCAAAAAAAAATAAAATTAAAAATTAAAAAAATAAAAATTTAAATAAATAGTTAAAATAACATTTTTATAATATTAGAGGAGTAAATAAATCATCATAGGAATTATAAAAATAAAAAAAAAAAAGGTAGAACTTCAAATATCATCCTTCGAAATAAATAAATGATTTTGATCATATGCATCATATCAGAATCATGAAACTTATCTGATTGGATAGGCATCCTCCAACTTCTAATAAACTGATATATATTTTTCATTAATAGTCAATTCTCATTTTTTTACTTGGTATGTTTTAGTATTAATTTATTTTGATTTATCGTTTAGATTTATTGATACTTTTGAAAACTATTTAATATATATAGAATTTTTAAAAATAGAAAAATAATGAAATTAAATAAATTTTAGATATAAAATATTTTTATCAATTATAAAAAACTCAAAAATGAACTCTATAAATAAAAATTCATCTTCCAACAAATTCAAAATAAACCAAAAAAAATATTAATATATTAAGCAATAAGATTATCCGCAACAAATCATTACATATTAAATATATAGTAGTCATAAAAACACACATATGAAGTTGTTCAGGAAGCTTTTAGAGAATTTGTCTTTCTCTCTCTCTTTTCCTTTTGTTTGTTATATAAATGATTCTTTTTAATTTTTTAATTTTCTATTTTAAAGTTTAAAACGGGTACATTTAACAGATAAAGTTTTATTATTTGTTATTATAAATGAAGAAATTATTAATTTTATACTTTTTATATAGTATTAGTGTTAATATACAGTTTAGTCGATGCAATTAAAGTTAAGTGAAACGAGTCAGGATAATCAATATAAATCAAAATTTTTATTACTATTAAATAGTGAGTTGATTATTCTAATTTATTATAATATAATACTTTTATGCTTAAAATATAATATAATATTTTTCATTTATAATATAATTCTCTTATCACTATGTAAAAAATTTAACAACTAAAAAATTAAAATAAAATAAAATGTTTAAATGAATTTTTTAGAAAAAATTGTAGGCAAAATAATTCATTATGCTTAAAATTTAAAAGGTAAGAGAACTTTTTTTTTTTTTTTTTAATGTTGGTCACACCTCTAGTGAGGTGTTTCAATTTTCAAATATATGGGGCCTCCAAAATTTTAACGGGAGGTTAGATGGCCAGTGAATGCTGTAGGCTCTCAAGGCTAAAATTACTATTTTAGCGTCTTTAATCTTTTCATTATTATTAATAATTTTAATTTTTAGTTTGCATATGGTTTTATTTCTTATTTAAAATAACATAATTTTAATATATATTAATATTTAATATAATATAATATAATATAATATAATTATTTTTAATAATTATTTAAATAAATGTAATCTTAATTTTTTGGTTAATATAAATATAATACTAATTAGCGTTTAATGGTACAGAATTTTACTATATTATCACTTAATATTAATATATTATACCTACACTATTATAAAATATAATATATTAAGGGTGAGTATTTGGCATATTGATAGTGTACTTTTTTTTTATTCCATAATCATTTTTAAAAAATTGACATATATCTTTTTTTTTAATATTTATTTTTTTTATTATACTCTTATAAGATATTTGTTAACCTCCTAACTTTATTTGTAGATATACTTAATATACTATGTCGATTAATCTCACACCACCACTATATTTAATTTTACCCAAGCAAAAGTTACTGTATCCAAATGTAACCCTAGTTGGAACTCCTGATATTCGAGCGAACTGAGCTGGCCATTGATATCCCATCAAAAAAACATTCCATCTTCTGCCTGCATTAAAAACATGCAATATATGAATGGTATTGGCATACCCCTTCCTTATGGGAGCTGAAATGTGTTACTATCCTCATCACGTTTTGCTTAATTTACTTGACGTGATTAAAGTGTTAACCCTTTAATTCTCACACTTCTCATGAATTTATTCATTCCGTGGGTACATATGATCTTGACTCATTTTGTATCCAATAAAACATACCTTTAAATTTTAATTCAACCCGTCATTTTTAATATATAATTTTTTAAAATATTTAAATTTTTGAATATCAACATTTATAATTTTCATATATTCCTAAATTGTAACTTTTCAAAAGAGAGATTACACATTTACATTATCTCTCTACCACAACTTATTGCACGCAAGACTCAAAGAAGCAGGAAATTTAAAAAAATAAAAATAAAGTAAAAGTGGGATCACTATTCACCAACAATGGCTTATTGATAAGTCTCACCCCTCTTTCTCTCTCTTCCTCTATGTGTTAGAGTTTAGACATTCTATTCGACGAGTACTAGTTTGTTTGTTCGCGGTCTTTACACACATAAATTGATTTGATTTGACGGGCCTTTACATGCATAAATTGGAGCATTGCTCAACCGAAACCAGCTAACACCTATTACCAAGTTTCTTTGTTCTTGCTCCTATTTCTACTACTACTACTACTACCATGGAGTACTCTAATTCTAGCAACACGGAGCAGCCTCAAACCTGCCTTGAAATAACCATGGAGGTTCACAGAGTTGTCCCACCACCCCATAAGAGCACCATTCATAAGCTTAAAACCACGCTCAAAGAAACTTTCTTCCCTGATGATCCTCTGCGCCAATTCAAAGGACAACCTACCGGGAAGAAATGGATTCTTGCAGCTCAATACATCTTCCCTATTCTCCAATGGGGTCCTCATTATAGTCTCAGTCTCTTCAAATCTGATATTGTTGCCGGACTTACCATTGCTAGCTTAGCCATCCCCCAGGTTTTGCTTTTCAGTTCATCTTTTTATCTATAATCATCTATCAATGTTTTTTTCCATTTCTTTGACCTCTTAAATTCTTTACCTCAGGGAATCAGTTATGCTAAGCTTGCTAATCTACCGCCAATTGTTGGCCTCTGTGAGTAACTCTGCCCTTTTAATGAAGCTTGTTTGCAGCTTTGAGATTACTGCTTGATTGGATTTTGATTTGGTAAAGCTTGTTTATTCCATACCGGTCTAGATTCCAGCTTTGTGCCTCCTCTTGTATATGCTGTACTTGGAAGCTCCAGGGACCTTGCAGTAGGGCCTGTTTCCATTGCTTCACTTATACTTGGATCCATGCTTAGGCAAGAAGTATCCCCTGTCAGTGATCCTGTCTTGTTTCTTCAACTAGCTTTTACTACAACTTTCTTTGCTGGTCTTTTCCAAGCTTCTTTGGGGTTTTTAAGGTGAAGTCGTTTTTTCCACCTTTAAATATATATAATTTTAATTAATCGTTCTGATGGTTTTTTTTTTCTTTTATTTATAATAACGTTCTGATGATTTCTGGCAACAGGCTCGGATTTATCATTGATTTCCTCTCGAAGGCAACACTTATCGGTTTCATGGCAGGGGCTGCTATAATAGTTTCTTTACAACAACTGAAAAGCCTTCTTGGAATCACTCATTTTACTACAAAAATGGGTTTGGTACCTGTTTTGAGCTCTGTTTTCCACAACACAAAGGAGGTAAATGGTATTTCAATCTGCACTCTGCACTAATCCTTTCATGTAAATGTCACTTAAATGGTAACTGCTTCATTACTTTGTCATTTTTGCTTTCTCTCATCATTTAACAAGCTTGGTTCAAGGTTCCTTCATGGTACAGCAACTCTTTTGTCTGAATTTTATATTCGTTTCCATCACAAATTTATGGGGTTTTCTTCTTCTTTGCAGTGGTCTTGGCAAACAATACTGATGGGGTTTTGCTTCCTGGTGTTCCTGCTAGTGGCTAGACATGTTGTACGTTCTTATTTCTCATCTCTTTGTCTTCAAGTCTGAAGTGGAATCTGGTCTTTTTCTCTCTCAAAAGGGCGCTATTAACCGCCTTAAAATCGAACTTGACACTCAAGACAAAATCCGCCCCCCAACCCCCATTTATTTCAGTGTTTAATTGGATGGTTTCTATGATTCTATCATCTACAATTCACTGTTTTCTAATATCTGGCCCCCAAAAATATTCATTTCACCAATCAGAAAGGTAAAAGGTTGATGATTTGACTCTTTTCTGGCTCTGCATGGGTAACACATGTCATGTATTGCCATGGTCTGGGTGGTCATAGTGTTTTCTAAATGATTCATTATTAATTATTTCTTTTATGTCCACATCTTGCCAATCCTGGAAGTAAATATTAAGTATTGATTTCACATGGATATACATAAAGCTTTCTGCCCTTTGCAACCTGGGGAAAATAAGGGAACATTTGAGAAACATGGTATGGGATCCTCGCAGGCAACCTTAAAACTTTATAACTTTAAAGCTTGTTTCTGCATTTTCAACATGTATGGGCTCCATTACTTCTTTTGCCTTAGCCCTTATGGACTTGGTTCACTTTCCTTTTCTCTTTTTCCTGGTCTGGAACAAGATTTAGTAATGATGCAATCATAGCAATCCAAAGGGTCCTACATGAAAGGGTCAATACACTGTTGCGCAAGTCTTACACTTGGAATATGCATTGACTTGGGGGTGTGTGCCATGCAGAGCATGAAAAGACCAAAGCTGTTTTGGGTCTCAGCTGGTGCTCCTCTTGTTTCAGTCATCCTCTCTACGCTTCTGGTTTTTGCATTCAAAGCTCAGCACCATGGCATCAGTATAGTAAGTTTCCAGGGTCCCCCACTTAAGAAACTCTCACATTTTGCTTGCCCTTTTCCTTTTGTCCTTCTTTGGCTGACTGTTAATTGGTTTGCCTACTTATTAGATTGGAAAATTGCAAGAAGGATTAAATCCTCCTTCATGGAATATGCTGCAATTTCGTGGAAGCCACCTTGGACTGTCAATAAAAACTGGCCTTGTTACTGGCATTATTTCCCTCACTGTAAGTCCCCCCCCCCCCCAACCCCCCAAAATTAATCTGATACCTCATTAAAAACAAATAAAGCCACCAACTATAATTAGCAAAGCAATAACTTGGCATAGCTCTCTGAAAACCAAAATAGATAACAAAGAAAACCATTTAAGGCTTGATGTGCAGGGAACATGCATACAATAAATGATGGCCAGTTGCCCCCCACAGATTTATTTTGAAGTTGGAAACTGAAACAAAGTTGGCAGACCAAACTATACCATTCTTGTAATATTGATGAGCTAATATCTGCCTAGTCAGATTATTGAACAAGTTAATAAAGAAGGTAAAAGTTTATCCTACAGGACACCCCTTGGCATCCTGGCCTGGCCTGGAGTTATATGGAAGTAGAAGGACAATAATTAAGACAACTGGTTCAATTTGCAAAGGCTAAAGTACCAGTTAATATAATGGAAATAGATTAACAATGGTTCAAAACCTCTAATCAATAATATAATCAGTTCAATATTTCCTGGTAAACAGGAAGGCATTGCAGTAGGAAGGACTTTTGCTGCTCTTAAGAATTACAAAGTGGATGGTAACAAGGAAATGATGGCAATTGGGCTGATGAACATGGTTGGCTCCTCCACTTCTTGCTACATTACAACTGGTACACATCTACTCTAGCAGGCAATTAGTCTTTATAAGTCACTTTTTAAGCGGCTATTAACTTAGGTAATTCGATATCAGGTGCCTTCTCTCGATCCGCGGTTAATCACAATGCAGGAGCGAAAAGTGCAGTGTCTAACATAGTAATGTCGATTACGGTTATGGTGACCCTTCTCTTCCTCATGCCTTTATTCCAGTACACCCCAAACGTGGTGTTAGGAGCTATCATTGTGTCAGCTGTAGTTGGCCTTATAGACATTCCAGCAGCCTGTCAAATTTGGAAGATCGACAAATTCGATTTCATTGTGATGTTGTGTGCTTTCTTCGGTGTTATTTTCATCTCGGTCCAAGATGGTCTTGCCATGGCAGTAAGTTCTCTTCTCCCACCTTCTCATAATATGCAATCCCACATGTCAAACCTGTAATGCTATGGGAATATATATCAATGAACCAGGTTGGGATGTCTATTTTCAAGATCCTCCAGCAAATTACTAGGCCAAAAACAGTGATGTTGGGGAACATTCCCGGGACAGATATTTTCCGGGATCTTCACCATTACAAAGAATCGATGAAGATCCCGGGTTTCCTTATCCTAAGCATTGAAGCTCCTATCAACTTCGCTAACTCCACATATCTGAATGAGAGGTTGGTTATCACTTTACACATTTTGTAATACCTTAACTATCTTTAGATTAATTATTCTGTATCTCTACTATGTAATTGGAAATTGGCTTCTTTTACAAAGGATCTTGAGATGGATTGAAGAATATGAAGCCGAAGATCATAAGAAACAGTCAAGCCTTCAATTTGTGGTTTTAGTGATGTCAGGTAAGCAGTCTCAACCATGGAAACAGAGCAATGATGCTGGTATTTGTGGCTAGTCTGCAATAAAAAACAAGAAAAAACTCAAAATCTGCATATTCTCTGTTGTCCATCTTTTTTTCCAGCGGTGAGTGCCATAGACACGAGTGGCGTATCAATCTTTAAAGAACTGAAGAAAATAGTGGAAAAGAAAGGAGCTGAGGTGAGTTCCCAATCTGCAAAAACAATTTCATTATGTATGTATGTATGTATGTATGTATGTATGTATGTTTTTCAAGTTCAAAAGTGTGAGACTTGTTTTCTATTATTGACATGGCAGCTTGTGTTGGTGAATCCTTTGGGAGAGGTGATGGAAAAATTGCAAAAATCAGATGAAGCAGGAGATATCATGAGACCAGATTGCTTGTTCTTGACAGTAGGGGAAGCTGTTGCGACGCTTACAGCAACAATCAAAAGCCAGGTCTCCAATCATGTAGTATGAACAAAACCAAAAATGTAACTCCACAAAAGCTATCATGTTGTGGTGTTTTACAATGAGAATATCAAAAGTATTTCATATTATTAAAAAATATATATATCAAGCCGTTTGGTTTTCCACATATTTTCTCCCTGTTCACTATCTTCCTACTTCCCTTCTTGTCTTACTACTGCAAAACATAGATTCAATGACCTTGCAATTGGTTTTGCATTCCAATAGAACATAAGATAAAATGTTATACATTCCCTAGACATTTCGGGTTTTTTTTTTTTTAAGTATCGCTTTGGCTGCCTCCCTCGCTACACTCGCGAATGGCATTCTTCGAATGTTTTCTTCGATCTTCTCTGATGGATCTCTTCTCTATTTTTCTAGTTGATATTTATAGTCTTTAGAATGCTTAGAAAGCCTAAATTTTTCAGCGTAATTGGGAAGCAGAGTGCGAAATCAACACGGGCTGGCACATGGGCGTATGGCTAACCCGTATGGCTCATACGGGCATGTGTCCAACCCGTGTGGATTCTGAAAACAACTCTTTTTGTCCGATTTTGGCTCTTTCTTCGCTCATTTCACTTCCCAATGCTCTCTTAAGTATAAAAACATAAATTTAAAGGATTAGATGCATCATATTCACTAATTTGTATAATTAATCATCCAAAAACGCATTAAGAATGTGATTAAAATATGTTATTTTTATAGCTTATTAAACTCGGGACTTATCAAATTGATGCCTAATAAGATCTCCTCTTGGTCTCACTTATTTTGGTTTTCCTTTAGGGAATCAATCCTAAGTTTTTAAGTTTATTCGATTTAGTCCAATTTATTTACAATTCAGTCCATCATCCAAAAATCAACTTATCTATATCTCCATCAACCAACCCCCTTATAATTTAGTTATCCCTGCTAAAATCTAAGGTAGCAAACAAGCAAGAAAAGAAAATGACAACCATTAACATAAAGCTTGAGAAAAGATGAAAGGTTGGATATTTACTCTATCAAACTTAAAAGAAAAGTGTAGATGAACATTCAACTATAAAATGAAGTACAAGAAACATAAAAGTTGAAGTCTTTAAAAGATTGGACAACTTGTTATTGCCAAACTTCAAAGCATACTAGTTTTCAAGCTTGTTCCATAATGTGCCCCCATGTGTCTCTTGATCAATGTCGTTATAAACATTCTCTTTTAACAAATTGTTGAATAAAACCACACATCTATTTATGCTCAAATTCTCACTCTTCAATAGTTTTTGACTCGAGCTTTTGAGTAGCAAAAATATGAAAATGTAAAGCCTTCCCAAACAAAATATCTTTCATTTGTTTCGCCAAAGTTGATAATTTGTGTCATTTAACATAATCATCTTACTAGTGCTAATTTCTATGATTGCCAAACATGATAACTAAGCTCTTGATACTAGTTTGTTTAGACGAAACCAAACCCAATGAAACAATGCGAAAGCACAATCGATATTCTTTTGCTCCCAAAAAATTAATTCAGTAATTATGACAAATTCAATAACACAATATATTAACAATTTGTGCAAATCAACCACAATATCGTAAGTAAAACTAGTAAATCGAGAAATGATTTTTATCTGAAAAATCCTTTTAAAGCAAAGGATAAAAATCACAAGACTAGAAGGTACTTTCTACAATATCACAATTAAGCCACCATAAAGAGTTTACAATTCAAACAATGCTATAAATAAATAATCTTAAGTAAAGTTTAAGAGAAAAGTTGAAAATATTACTAAAAAGAGATTGACTTTGAAAGCTAAAAACCCAAAGTTATACTAGCCAAAAAAAATTAATCTGTATGCATTAAAAATTTTCGAGTCTACTAGCTACTAAAAAAAAAAAAAAGCTCCAACAAACATTAAATGAACCTCCGATAGAAGAAAATACAAAGGTTGATTTGTGTACAAAGAGCCACTTTTTCTCTCCCACTTCTCTTTTCTTAGATTTTATCGGTACACCTAAAGAAAACTAACTTTTTTTTCAGTAGTCCCCACACGTATATATGTAGGGTAAATATAAATGGACTCCCACATAGTAGGACGCTTGAGCACAAGCCCAAGAGAAAAAATATTTAACATAATAATATATAAATATATATTTTTTAATTATATAATTACATATTTATATTTTATTTATAAAAAAAATAATTATTAATTAAAAATATGAATTAAAAATAAAATTTGAAAACATATTTATTAACTAAAAACATTAATTAAAAATAAAAAAATCTTGAAACAATATGAATTAATTCAATTAAAAAGTAAAAATTAGAAATTAAAATAAAAGTAAAAACTTGAAATGGAATTAAAATAGTAATAAAAAAAAAAAAAACTCCAATCAACCCTAAAATGCTAATCAAGGATGGTGACAAGTCAATGAAAAGACGTATACGGTACTTACGTAAGCAAAAACGAATTATTTCTCTAAATACTTAATAAAGCAGTTTATATCTTTAATTTTTTTTAAACAATACATATAAATAATTTTGCCCTAATTAAATTTTGCAATTAAAACAATAAAAATAACAAAAATATAATTGTGTTTTTATTTAAAATTTACTTGGTGAATAGTTTTTTTGTGGATTTTCTTGAAACGTGGAAGGGTTCATTCATAGAAAACAGCTAAATGTTAATTGTTATCTACCTATATATTTAATATAAATACTTGACATGACCAAGTTGTTTGTTTTGTCAACATCCAACCCCACTGGATTCAAGATAGATAGTATATACACGTATAAAATACGCCTACTGGTGCTGTATTTCTACGTATAAGGTGGTGGAGGTGTTATTTGAGCAGTTCATATCTGTTCTGTGGTCTCAGCGTCTATTTGAAGCTCTCGTCATCAATTTCATATCTTGTCTCCGCATTTATTTGAACCTCTTTATCATCAATCTTCAAGCTTCAGCTGCAGCCTTGGATTCGTTTGCCCCCGAAAGAAAAGGGTAATTTCTTTTTGCTCTGTAACCGCTTAAATTATCTGTTTTTATTTCAATGAGTTATGGGGTTTTTTTTTCTTTCCTTTTCTTTTTGGGGAGTTTGAATGTCTATTTGATGAGTGTTATAGAGGTTTGAAGTTTTGCTCATATAATGGAAATTTTAGCGACGAAAATGACTTGAAAATGAAATGCTTTTTACCTACAAGCTCTTTTAGTTGAATTTCTTCTCTTGACTTTTAATAATAACTAGGAATTTGTCTGCCTGGAATTTCCTTTCTCAGATTCTTTATTTATTAATTAATTTATTTTTTAAGTCTTAAACATTCTCTAGACATGGCTATTATTCTAATATTTTGAAATTTTGGAAATAGAAGAAAAAAGAATCATCTTTGATGTGTTTGGTTTTGTCTTTTTCTTGGTTTAATATACTAATATTTGCATCCAATTGAGAAGTTAGGGTTGCTAGAGGTCACCATAGAAAACAAGTTTTCCTTATTTGATTATAGGATTTTATGACGGTGAATTTGGATTTGATCTTTTCCACGAACTATGAAGATGAGCATAGTCACTATATAAAAATATGAGTAAAAATCTGATATATCTATAGATTCGAAAGATTATGATGGGATCTATTCGAATTCAAATTCGAACCAAATCTACAGATTCGAGTACAGTCATTTGAAAATCAAATCCATAGATTCCCAGTACTTAGAAGGTTAACATCTAATTCTATGCTAGGTAGTTTCATATACTTTTTTTGTATTACTCAAATATGTTGTGAACCCATTCAAAGTGTAAGCTTTTCATATTGGTTTTGTTTAACATGGAACCTAATGGATTCTTTTTTTAATCAGAAAATGTTTGACAAAGACTTTTTCACTGAATATGGTGAAGCAAGTCAATATGAAATAACAGATGTAGTCGGCCGAGGAAGTTATGGTGTGGTTGCATCTGCAATAGATACTCACACTGGAGAGAAAGTGGCTATTAAGAAGATGACCAATATCTTTGAGCACACCCCTGATGCAATTCGCATTCTTAGAGAGATCAAACTCCTACGGTTGCTGCGACATCCGGATATAGTTCAAATAAAACACATAATGCTTCCTCCATGTAGTCGAGAATTTAAAGATATATTTGTTGTTTTTGAGTTGATGGAATCTGATCTTCACCATGTTATAAAGATAAACGACGATCTAACCCCTGACCATCATCAATTTTTCTTGTACCAGCTTCTTCGGGGTCTAAAATACATTCACACAGGTGGCTTATATTCACCCATCTATTGCAGTAGAGTTTTCTCCTAATTTGTGAAAATAATGACCCACTTTGTTTTTACCTTTTTGTTTCAATTTTATCAGCTCATGTTTTCCATAGAGATTTAAAGCCAAAAAATATACTTGCTAATGCGGACTGCAAACTGAAGCTTTGTGATTTTGGACTTGCTCGGGTATCATTTACTGATGTACCTTCAGCTATTTTTTGGACTGTAAGTGTTTCCTTCTTGCCTTATGACTTCTGCTACTTATTGCCATTGTTTATGCAATGTATGCTATCATTCACATCTGATTATCATTTATTTTTCAAGGACTATGTGGCTACTCGATGGTATCGTGCTCCTGAGCTGTGCGGTTCATTTTTCTCAAATGTAAATGCTGTAGTCCTTATCTTATTGAAACTAATTTACTATAATCTGTTTAAAGAACTTGTTCTTCTCCTTCTCATTCACGCATGCACTGCTGCTACAGTTTTACTTATATCCATTCAGGTTAATCAATTTGAGCAAACTCCTTTAAGAACTTTATTAATTGATTTCAAAAACCTGATCTTCTGCAGTACACCCCTGCTGTTGATATTTGGAGTGTAGGATGTATATTTGCTGAGTTGCTTACAGGGAAACCGTTGTTTCCTGGGAAGAATGTCGTGGATCAGTTGGAACTCGTGACTGATTTGCTTGGCAGTCCCTCTGTGGAAACAATTGCAAGGGTCTGCTATCTATTAATTGGAGAAAATTTTCATCAGTTCTTGTTGGGAGCCTCTTTAAGTTACTTCCTAGCTTTATTCTAAACATGGCCAAGATCTGGTTTCCTGACCATCTTGATTCTTCATAATATCTGCAGATACGAAATGAAAAAGCTAGAAAGTATTTGAATAGCATGAGAAAAAAGAAACCAATCCCTTTCTCACAAAAATTTCCAACTATAGATCCATTGGCCCTCAATTTGCTTGAGCGTCTCATCGCATTTGATCCTAATGATCGTCCATCTGCTGAGGAGGTAAACTTGAGGGGTTTCTGTTAGTTTCAGATTTTGCTCCCTTTTCTTCTTGCTCTATTTTATTTCTTAACTTCATTGATTGATCTTTATGCAGGCATTAGCTCATCCATATTTCCGTGGATTGGCAAATCTGGACAATGAACCATCCATGAAACCCATTTCAAAATTTGAATTTGAATTTGAACGAAGGAAATTGGCAGAAGATGATGTCCGAGAGCTAATCTACAGAGAGGTATTTATGTGTACAGTGATTAGTCCTTGCCTCTCCATTTTAGTTTCATCTTTCATTTATTGTTCACTTGTGGTGCATCTTATTTTAAATGTGAATAGATATTAGAGTACCATCCACAGATGCTTCGGGAGCACCTTCAAGGCAAAGATCAGATTAGCTTCATGTATCCAAGGTCAGGCATCTTACTATTTCTAAGTGTATCATAACAGTGAGGATCCATGTTGGAACTGCAAAGTGATGAATTATGATCTTTCTTTATATGAAAGAGGAATTATATTTGAACCTCTACTTCACATTTAGTACAACAATCTTCTGATGGTTTGTCCAAGTTCTAATAGGATTTATAATCTTCAAGCTATATGTTAAACCACCTAAAAATTTGGATCTTTAAGTTAATGTTTCCGCCCCTCTTTTAATCTAAACACTAATGAATGTTAAGTTAATTGTGTGTTTTGTGTCAACCTAGTGGAGTTGATCGGTTTAGACGACAATTTGCTTGTCTCGAGGAATATGGAACGAATGACAGTGGCATTCTACTACAAAGGAAATATACATCTTTGCCTAGGTGAATTGCTAGAATTGCTCCTCACTTGCAATTAGTTTGATTTGAATATGCTGACTATGACCATTTGTTTCTTAGGGAACGAATCTGCAATGATGATACTGATCACATTGATCAATCAAAAAAGCGTACCGTGTCTTCTGCTACTCGTGCGACATATCAAAGCCCTACAAATTTGCAAGGATCTGGGGACTTGGGGTACGCAAACCAGAATGTTTCAGGGACTCAGCACCCCTCTGGGAAACCTACTTCAAGTACTGCCCGTTGCCTGTTGAAAAGCAATAGCATCAGTGCTTCAAGGTGTGTTGGTGTCATTCAGAAACCTTGTGAGGTATGTGTTCTCTAATCACGAATACTATTGCTGTTTGTTAATGTTTCACTTCATACGGGTTTTCATATCCTCTATTTCCAGGTGCACAATGAAGTACAGAAAGCAATAGCTTAATCCATCTGTGTTCGACATAGATTCTGGTGCTTTGTTATATTTTGCTATGTCTGCAACTTTCATTTCCTTTGGAGGTACCTAGTCTATCTTCAGAGGCCATAAAAATTGTGGAAACTTACTATTAGAGATCTTTTTGGCTCTCTAACCAATTAATATAGGTGACCTGGCTGATGTAGCTTGTAGCTGTTATTTATGATTCTTCGGATGGAGTTACCTACATGTTTTCCATCGAAGACTTTTAACAAATTAGTTTCTCGTCGTGGAGATGGGAAAGAAAAATTATTTACGGGAGTCAATTGGGTCTTTGCTGTAAAGGTACGCATACTTTGCAGTCAATACTCAAAAAGTTGACTAGGTTTTAACTGCAGTTTCACATGAATCAAGCAATTCAATTAGAGGCACATTTTGGCAATTTCATTTATTTGTGAAACCAAGAACATATTTACAACATGAAACATGGAATTGTAGCCAATGGGTTGGAGATATGGCTGCATTAAAGAGAGTCCACTCATTGATTCATGTAATAGTCCTTTTTAATTGTCTGCAGTTAAGAAAGAGAGCAAGGGGTGCCATATTCATATATTCGAATGCCGAGAATTGTGGTTGAAAAGCCTCCGCTCCTTTGCGAGATGCTGCAATCTCCTATCTCTCGTAAAAATATTTTCAAAATTGGATCGATGGTTGAATTAGTTAAGCTATTTATTCGTTAGTTTGACTAATACTATCGGTTCAATTAAGTAAATTATCAAAAAATTATAAAAATTAAAAAATCAGTTCGATCATCAGTTTTTAACCCGTTTCGGAATGGTTCATGGGTTAACCAAATTGACGTCTCTTTTAAAATCATGTTTCAGTTTTCAGTCCAAATTGATCAGATTGGTCTAATTTAATTCATAACGTAGTCTAGGCAGCACTATTGTTTTGGGAATCATCATGATGTTTCCAGCTTGAAAGAGGCAAGAAAAACTCTATTTTGTTCAAGACCCAATAGTGCAACAAATCATGGCCTACAAAAGTCTAAACCAAGTTAAAACCATAAACCAAGGAACAAAAATCAAGTGCGACTGCAGTTAAATAGCTGTCCCAAGCAGTACAGTATCTGTTCTTACATTGGAACAAGTATCCACCAAGAACCCATTACAAGTGCTGTATTTGTTATATGTATTGATACTATCGGTGCGAATCATGTATGTTTTTTTCTACAACTCATTACCCTTAACCTTTAAATAGAATATTTAATTCATATCTCGATTATTGTAACAATAATAATATCAATTAAATTAGGAGTTAATTGATAATTATATATGTTTGATATTAATATATTATTTTAAATTTATTAATATTTAAGTTTTTATTATAAGTATATAATAAATATTTCCAAATATCAAACAAGTGATATTGATAAAGTTAAAAATATGAAATACTTATCAATCATATATATAACCTGTATTAATAAAGTAGAAGTTATCCCATAAAATTGCAGCCACAATTTGAGAGAAATGAACTCTCTTTCTTTGCCAAAACTTGCCACGTGACAAGTCAAATTCATTTTAAAAGGTTTATATAATTTCTATATTATATATTTGTTTTGTCCTGTTATATGTTAAATGAGTTGTGCTATATAAATTATAACATGTTTATGAACACGTTGTATTGTGGGTTTTATTATTATTATTATTATTATTATTATTATTATTATTATTATTATTATTATCATATCATGTTTTTTTATTATGGTGATTTAATTTAGAAAATAATTTATTTGTTTGTATCATGCTTTGTTAAGTGTAACTCATAACATATTATGAATAATTTATGTTAAGGATTCAATTTTTATTTCTAAATATTAAGTTTTTGTGTCATGTTCTATTTTTTTTCTTGTCTAAAGTATTATAATTTTATGTAACTTTTTGACATGTTTGTGTATTCGAGTTATGATGATTTTCTTTTTCAGACATATTTTAATAATTTTTTTTTGTCAAAATTCAGCTCCTTCCATAAATTGTATAACTTTATCATCACTTTTGACTTTAAGATTACTTATTTAAAAATTGAATACTTGATATTAAAAATTATTTAATATACTATAAGTGAAAATTTTAGACTCCATAAATAATATTGAAATGATTATGCAAACTCACTTTAGGGTATAATAAAAAAATAAAACTACTAAATATTAAAAAAAATATTGTTACAGTATTTTTTGTGAAATTAAAATTTTTTACTGTCATTATATTAAATATTAACCATACTTAATATATAAATTAGTTTCTTATCATGTGTAGTGCATGAATTTTATTGTATGTATCTATTAAAATACATTCATTTATTAATTTAATTTTCTTTTAAAATTCGTAATTTTTTGTTAATAAAATGATTAAAAATTCATATAAATTTGAATGCTTAATTTTTTTAGTCTCCGTTTATTATATTATAAATATTATAAAATATATGGGAATAAATTATATTAGGATGAACCTAAAAAGCATAGTTATTAGGCACCAATAAAATAGTATCACGTCATTAAATTTTAAAGATAACAAAGTATTATTATACACTCATATATAGCTAATATCTTCTCCAACTTAATTTAACTTTAATTAAATTACTTAAAATAATTAATTTTTTAAATTATAAACAAACATTTTTTCTTCTTTTACAAATTTTAATCTTTTTCTTTTTCTTTTTCATAAGTTAATATTTTTTTTTATATTTTTTTGCAACCAATTTAAAAAAAGTAATTTTCTTTTGTAATTTTTTCTCTGTCATTAACACATAATTTTGGTAATTGTTTTACTCTGAACCCCGAATCCAGAACCCCAAATCTTGAACTTGAACCTTAAGCCTTAAACCTTGAATCTCTAGGTTTAGGGTTTAGAGTTTTAAATTTAAGATTCAGTGTTTAGAATTTAATATTTATGGTGTGAGGTTTGATGTTTGGGGTTATGGGTTATGGGTTTGTGTTCAAGGATTCGAGTTATGGGTTATGAGTTTGGGGTTCATGGTTTAAATATTCGGGGTTACAGATTCGGTTTTAGGGATGTAGGTTTTGGGTTTAGGGTTCGAAATTTTATATTCAAGGTTTAGGGTAAAAATTTTTGAAAATTATGTGTCAATGGCATGAAAAAAATTGTTGAAATGTGATTAAATAATTGAAAAGGGACATGAATATTGTGGTGAGAATTGGCCATAAAATAATTTATCTATGGATGAATGTATAATAATAATTTCATATATTTAAAAATTTGATGATGTGGCAATATTTTATTGGTGCATAAAAACTAAAATTTTTAGGATTATTCTTATATAAGTTATTCTCAAAATATATATGATATTTTTTATACGTGTATATCATATTTAAAAATTTAATTCTATTTTGAGGAGTGTCGTCTAATTAAGTTACTGATTCAGGGAATTGCTGCCTTTCATTTGGCTTGTGTATATGTTTATGATATTTTTCTCGTCATGTCGATATTGTGTGTATATGTTTTTAATCTTTTATCATTTGTTTTATGTGAATTTTGAGATATTTGTGGTTGTATGTTTATGTTATTTTTTTTATTTTATTTTATATGCTTTTCAAAGTGATATAATTTAAAATATAATGTGTTTGCTTACGTCGTAAATATGTTAGTAGTGTTTTGAATATTATTCTTTTGTGTTATGTTCTCATTACTTTTTTTTTTTTATTGTATAAAGTATTATGATTTGATATAGTTGTTTTTCACATCAGTAACGTTTTGATATCATCATATATTTTGTTGGGTTGATTTTATTCTTTGTAAGATGATATGTTTTGATTATTATTGTCATAATTTTTGGTTTCATGTTACATTAATTTCATATTTTGCATAGTTTTGTCATAATAATTCAATTTTTATTTATTTTAAAAAAAATTAAGTCACTATTTAACTTCTGAACTATATATGTTATCACTTTGATATTTAATTTTTTTTTCTATTTTAATACTTAAATTATCATTTTCAACCCATTTACTCAAAAAAACATAAAAAAGTTTCCAGTAAGAACGTAAAACATGACACTTTTGTGTTGGGCGCAAATAATATTTGGAGTAAAATGGGATGATAATGTAATTTAGGTATTAAAATGAGATAAAAAAAAATTAAATATGGAAATAGAAAGAAATTATAATTCAAAGACTTAAGTAATAAAAAAGTCAATTTTGACTCTAAATATATATATATATATTAATTTGAAAAGAAATTACATCAATTAAAACATTAGTAATACAAATATTATATTTAATTAAGAATTTAATCTAATTTGCGAGGCGCCGCACGCCAGAATATTCTAGGATTATAATAATATTAACCTTCTTTAAATACGAGTCATTGTTAAACAATTCTAAATTAAATAAGAAAAACTATGATTAATGTATAAACTTGAATTTACTTATTTGGAGAGAAATAATAGAGAGATCGAAAATTTATAAAGAAATTTCAAAAAAATATATATGAGGTGTGTTTAAACATTATAGAGTAATTAGATGAAAGTGTAATTACTAATGTAATAATTGCACTCTCTTGTAATCTTTTTATGTCTTTGATTGATGGAATGTAATTAAATTGTGATTTTTTATATTATGTTTGGCAGCATAAATATACTTATGCAACTACATAATTTTAAATTCTAAAATATAATATTAATTATTAAAAATATCAAAAATACTTAACAACATATTTTCTAAACAGATAATAAAATATAAACACAAATCATTATATGCAATATTTTAGTCTAAAAAAGTATTCGATAATACAAAAATTAACCAAAAAAATACTTATATAATTTTATCTAATTACTCTAACATTTTATATTTATTAAATTATTCTCTCTCTAAAATTAAATATATACTCTTTATCATCATAAACATTTTTTCCCACAAAAATACCTAATCTTTAGAACACACCAAATCGAAATTAAATATGGGTTTAATATTGAAAAAGTATGTATGAAATTATATATTTGATAGTTGATCCGTATACCGGATTTGATTATTTAATTCCACTACTTTGTTTTGATTGTTGTTTGGAATTTTTATTTTCTTTTTGGTTGTTTAGAGGCCTCTAAAAACTATTTATGATTAGATTATTTCTTCAAACCCAAGACTCAGTTAAAATTTATAAACGTGTAATACCTTTAATCTAAATCCGTAGTCAGAACAGGGTTACAGAGTATTACTAGAATTTACAGAACAATTATAGATAAATCATATCATTTTACTATTCATATATGAAAATAATCATATTGTCCCTTGAATGGACTCTTGAGACTCAATTTAAGCATTAGAAACAAGTCAGGACTAAATAGGGATCTCAGAGAATTTTTCGCAAAATTTTTCTTATATACAGGGGTCACACGCCCGTGTGAGTAGGCCGTGTGAGCCACACGGCCAAGTGACATGCCCATGTCTCAGGCTATGTGGGCATTCAATGAGAGGCACATGGTCGTGTCCCTGCTCGTGTCCTTACTCGTGTAACTTTTTGATTTGGGTCACACATTCAGCTACATGCATGTGTGCTAAGCTGTGTGGTCAATTTAATTTTCGAAAATTAGGTGTAGGATTTACACGGCCAAGACATACGCCCGTGTTCTAGTCCATGTGTCACACACGGCTGAGACACACACCCGTGTCTCTGCCCATGTGCATAATTTTGAGCATTCTGTTTCTCAATTTTAAGATGCAGGGGACACACGGCCAAACCACATGCCCATGTGCCCGGCCGTGTGTCACACACAGTTTAGACACACGCCCGTGTGGACAAAATAAAGCCATTTCCTAACTTTATTTCTTACCCAAATTTGCCATTAACCTACAAAAACACTTATACATATATAACAACCAATTCAATACATATTATCCAAGCCAATTGCACGAATTATGTGTGATATATTATCACATACGTTCATGTATTTCCAAACTTACCTTATTATCAAAACTTTTATATTTACTTTAACTTACTCAACCATATTAAGCTTTTATATATTATTTATGATATAACCTTATGATATATATATACCAAAACATACCATCACTAACCATTTTAATGGCTAGATTACAAACATCCATGTAACATCTTGAAATAGGGCCTAGTAAGAACAGTGGTTTCGGGACCACAAATCTGACATCAAAATATTTATTTTATGATTATTATGAGACCTAGAATATGAGATTATGCATGTGTCAAAGTTTCATGAAGAAATTCCTTGAGTAAGGTGTCCAATTGGAAATTAGGGACTAAATTGAATAAATTGCAAAACTTGGATTCTAGAAGCAATTTGTATGAAATTGATTTAGATTATTAAATTGAAGGTATTAAAGAGAAATTTTCCCAATTTCTATGTTTTGGACAGAAATGAGTTTACATGGATGAAATTTCAAAGAAAGGGCATAAGGACATTTTGGTCATTTGGCTTTTTAATGAAATAAAATGGGAAAAATCAACCCAAAATCAGCCATCTTCTTCCCCATAGCTTCTGAAATTCTCTTGTTACCATAGCTAGGGTTTCCAAGCTTTCCAAGCTCAATAGTAAGTGCTCCCAAGCCCCATTTTTAATGTTCTTTGTATTTTTGAAATCCCGGTAGCTTGATCTTTCCATTTCTACCCATATTTCATGCTAGGGTTCATGTTTAAAAATTTACCCATGCATGATTTGCTTGTATTTTGGTGGTTTATGGAGGGGTATGAAAGTTGAAGGTGTGTTAAACATCTTTTCTTAAGTGATTTTCATGAAAAACCCCTAAAGGGACTATTTTGTAAAAGTTGTTAAATATGTGGTAGAAATGTGAAAATAATGGAAAATGTGGGCTTCCATATGAGGGAAAAGTGTTTGGATAGGCTTGGGTAAGATAGAAATTGCATGTGTTTCATTATACGAGCCTAGAGACTAAATCGTAAAAATGTTAAAGGTTAGGGGCAACACGGTCATTTAGACCGGGGGTAGAATTAAACTTGAAAAGTGTAATGTAGTGAATTAATGATATAATTTTGTTGTTGTAGACCCTGAAGAGCAAATTTCGAAGGTCGATCGAGGTAAACGCAAGGTTTCGGAATAACCGAAAAACAGCTCCAAAACGAATACCAGGTAAGTTCGGATAACTCGAAGTAAACCTATAACATGCATAATTGTGTGTTTTGTGAATGCATGATAATTGCATTGTTGATGGCATGATAGTGCATGAATTGAATCTCTAATAATGAATTTTTGGTTAATGTCCCGATTGAGGTTAAAAAGGATAATTCGATGGATAAACCATGATTTACATGTGACTTGAGATCCTGCATGTGTTGCAGAAAGGATTTAGCCCGGACGAGTAATCCGTTGATCTCAATATATAAAAAGGATCTAGCCCGGACGGGTTTTCCTTAAGTGATCGAGCCTCCCAAAGAATATGTGTGCATTGTGGATTTAGCCCGGACGGGTAATCCGATTAGGGTCTGAATTTAGCCTGGACTGGTAATTCAGATCCGAGCTCATTAAGGGTGTTTGTCGTTATAAAGGATTTAGCTTAGACTGGTAATCCCGACATCACCTTATGAGTTTATATCACGGGGGATTTAGCTTGGACTGGTAATCCCACTGTAAGATGTGAGGTTCACGGGAGTGCATACTGAAATGATCATTCATATGAATTGACAGAGATTGGATAATCCATCGAGATTTCCTAGAAACTCAATGGGACTATCACAAGGTATATGTACAAATGACACGTAAATGATGAGCTCATATAATATATATTACATGATGTTTTGTTATATGACTAACTCATTGATTGAGTGCATGTGATAGGGAAACCATTTTCGTATTTGTTGGTTTCATTATCTATTATGGATGTATGCTAAATAACCAGCAAGTTTACTTTCCAGTTATACGGGCTTACTAAGCATGTAAATGCTTACCCCTCTCTTTTCCCTGCTTTTCTAAGCTCAAGGACTTATAAGGATTGGAAGACAATTGGAGAATCAACACACTATCAACTAGACAAGCTTTGGTATAAAGACACTTCCATTTTGTCCAATGGCATGTATAAGATTTTTGAGTATTTTGTTATATATGTCATTTGATTTGCCTAATGAAGGCATGTAAAAATATGTTTATTTTTTCTTGTATTTGGCCATGGAAATTGGCTCATTTTGAAGTAGGCTATGCCCTACAAATTTATGCATGTTTATACTCATATGCGATGGCTTAGCTATAATTGGTAATGAGTTATATTAACGAGCCAATCTTAATATGTCAAGCAGACATATAGATCATTGAATGCAAAATAAGAATTAACTTAGCATGCATGAAACCTATGACATGAGGTTCACATGCAATGAGGTTAATTAAAGTTTCATATTTACAAATGGATAATTTGGCCCAAAAATGCACTATAGTAATCTATAAGTGAAATTGGCTAGTAGAGGGTGACTTAAGGCTTGGAAAATAGCCCACCAAGGTCCATATAGGTAGACACATAGGCGTGTGTCTAGGCCGTGTTAGACACACGGGCGTGTGTCTAGGCCGTGTTAGACACACGGGCTACTCCCATGGGTGTGTGCTATGGCCATGTGTCCCCTGCACCTAAAATTTTGGGTCTGCATAGAGCACGGGCTAAGCACACAGGCATGTGCCTTGGCCGTGTTTATTTAACAGAATGGTGAGGTTGAAATCAGTGTAGCACAAGGGCTAAGCCTATGGGCGTGTGCCTTGGTCGTGTTGCATACTGGAAAAAGGACACGGGCGTGTTCTAAGCCCCACGGGCGTGTTTCACTTCAACTGGGGGAAAATTTCCTAAAGTGCCCCAAGTCTATCGAACAATTTCAGTTTTGTTCCGTACTACCCCTAGGAGTGTTTTTAGGCCTCAGAGGCCAGTATAAGAGACAAAGTGCACAAGTTTGAAAAGTTTTAAATTACGAACGAAATTCAGTAACCCGATTGGGTAAGTTTGTAAAGGTGAATTACTAGTAACGCCTCGAATCCTATCCCGGTGTCGGACACAGGCGAGGGGCATTACAATCCATTTACATGCCAACATTGGCAAAGTTAGCCTATACATGCCATTATACCAAAATAAGTTTACTATTTATACCAAAATGAGCTGGTGGATAGTGAGATGATACTCTGACTAATCTCCAACCTTTGCGAGCTTCCAAGCATTATAAAATAGAGAAAAAAATCTAGTAAGCATTTAATGCTTAGTAAGTTCATTAACAGGAATTAAATTTACCAATCGTATTCATTTAAATAAGCATAACAATAACATCCTTCCCAACAAATTGGCAAGTTTGCTTAATCATATACCCCCAATTAAGCAAGTTAGTCACATATTTCACATATACATCAAATAAACATGAATGAACTCATCATACTACAAACTTTCAAATATTTCAGAAGTATTCGAGACATAATTCTTTTAATCTCATATTTCTCATGTCAGGAGTTTTATCTGTTGAATTATTGAAATATCGATGAATACTTAAGTATACACAAGGTATACAAATCAGTGATTCGTTAATTCATGTTCAGGGGTACTTGTTAGGGCACATAATTAGGGAGTACATTCTCAAGCCACATATCAGGATGCTCAAATGAGCCATGTAACAAGACGCTTATCCGGGCTAAACAGGAAACTCATAAGAGTTTTAATCAGGGAGCACATAGAGCTTAAGAGGTAACTCCGAAAAGTTATTATCAGGGAACACTGGATAGCCATTTAACAAGAAGGTCAAGCGAGCCATGTCAGGAAGCTCATAAGAGCCTATATCAGGACGTTCACGTAGAGTTGCATTTGTGTCCGCAATAAATGCTGGACCACAACTGATTGAATCTTGTAATAGGACACTCACAAAGGGCTGCGGTAGTGTACAACACATGCAGAATCACTACCGATCAGGATGCTCGCAGGAACTATATAACAAGACGCTAGAGAAGGCTTTTAACAGATTACTCGTTTGAGCTATAATGTCCGCAACATATGCAGGACTATAATCAGTACGAGAAAATACTGTA
Source organism: Gossypium longicalyx (assembly GCA_025698465.1). Lineage (NCBI taxonomy): Eukaryota > Viridiplantae > Streptophyta > Magnoliopsida > Malvales > Malvaceae > Gossypium > Gossypium longicalyx. The sequence goes on from CM046995.1 coordinate 55,765,731, forward strand.
TCCATCACATTTTATTATTCAAACGAAATTTATTATTTATCGAGAAATTTCGGGCATGTGATTATTTTCATACATTAATCATTTATACAATTCTCATAAGTACAACATTCAATTCGAATATATAAATATACATAATTAAGTTACACGAACTTATCTCGACACTTGATCATATTTAAAAGTCTACTAATCCGACACATTTTCTTTTCCTCGATCTAGCTTTGAATTTGAGTTATCCGAATCTATATAAATGAATTTAACATCAATTTAATCCATTTCATACTCATTTACATTCAATTCATATCCTAGGAAAAATTACCATTTTGCCCCTATACTTTTTATTAATTCTAATTTCGTCCTTAGGCTCGAAAAATGAAATTCATGCAATTTAATCCTTATTTCAAGCCTAATCGAAATTTTCATATAACATTTACAACACATATATTTCACAAAATTCAAAATTTTTCCATAACTTTTACATCTTTACAATTTAGTCCCTAAATCATAATTTCATCAAAATTCTCTTTGTAAAAGTTGTTTATCTATCAACAACCTTTCATTTTCTACCATAAATTTCAAAATTTCAGCATATTCATCCATGGAAAAACTTTGATACTTTGATAACTAATTAAGCTTGATTAGTTTCCTTTCTCTCTCGTAGGGTTTCTATGTAAATTTTGGGGAAGAAGATGATATAAAATGATGTTATTTGATATTTATTTTATTTATCATATTTAATTTTTCAACTTTCCAATTTCATCCTTTTCTTTTTCTAATTTTCCATGAATGAATCACCAAAAATATCTACTAACTTTTCTTAACGGTATAATTACCATATAAGGACTTCAAGTTTTGAATTCCATAGCTATTTGATACTTATAGCTACTAGAACTCAACTTTTGCATTTTATGCAATTTGGTTCTTTCCCTAATTAAACATATAATCGATAAAACTTTCTTAACAGAATTTTCATATAGCATTCCTATCATAATACAAACCATGCATTAATATTAAAATAAATTTTCTTTTTAACTCAGATTTGTGGTCTCAAAACTACTATTCCGATTTCACTGAAAACGGGCTGTTACAAAGGGTTTTAGTAAAAATATTAAGTGTAAAAAAAATTTAAATAAAAAAGTTTAAAATATGAATTTAGTTCGAGTTTGGGTTAAAAATGTCTATTTCAAATCTAGTCTATTTTCTATGTTTATAATAAATTATATAATGTTATGTTTATATATGATATAATTTGTAACGTATAAAAATTAAATTTATAATAATATATAATATTATAATATAATTATTTAAAAAAATTAAAAATAATATGAGTATGTTTGAAATGATTTAAGGTTGGCGATTTATAATTATGGACGAACTTGGATAAAATTTTAAAATCATATTTCGAACTAAATCAAAGCTCAACAAATATAAAATATATTAATATCATAGTTAAATACAACACAAATCTAACTCAACCCAACCCGATCCATCAACTATACAAAAATTCTTTTTTCGAGGAAGAAAAAGTAGTATGTACGTTTACATTTCATGTGTTCCCATGTTAATTACATTATGTCCTTTCCCAAAGGCTTCCAATTTGAAAGCCTATTTGAAACAGCCTATATAACTTTTTTTTTGGCCAAATCGGACAGTTTTGATATAATTGTTGTTTCTGTAATCTCTTTTGTGTATTAACAAAAGAAAAAGCTTAATCTTTACGTAAATATTAAATAATTTGTTATAATATAGAATTGTTAGTGTAGGTTTAAATTTAAAATTAGAATGATGTAAAATTAAGAATAAGTAAAATATTTTAATTCTCTTTAATAAAAAGGAAAAACCATCATGTGAATAGTTAAAAATTATCAAGTGAAATTAATTTATTGCTAATTTATTTATAAAAAATGTATGAAGAAGATAAGGTTAAAATATGTTTTAAGTCTCTTTACTTTTTATACCTTTGAAATTTAGTCTACTTTACTAATTTCAAAATTCATATTCAATTGTTAACACCATTAAAATTCTTCTATTAAATCCACATGTAACATTTTGAAGTAAAAATATACTCAACCGGTAGCCATATGATGGAAAATCATCATGTGAATGGTTAAAAATTATTTAGTGAAATTAATTTATTGCTAATTCAGGTATAAAGATGCATGGAAAAAATAAGGTTATGCTTCAAGTCTCATTATTCTTTGTACTGTTGAAATTTAGTCTCTATTTTATTGATTTCAAAATTTAAGTCATATTACTAACACCGTTAAAATGCTTTTGTTCAATTTACAGAGGTAGCATTTTGAAGTAAAAAAAAAATACTCAAGTAATAATCATATAATGAAAAAAATGACGATCTAATAAACTTGAATTTAACAGAAATGTAATGATCCAATTTCAGTATTGTCGAAAATTGTGATTTTGGGACTTCGTTTCTATAAATCGAGTTCATAAATATTAAATAGATATATTTACGAAGTTATTATATAGATGAATTAAAATTTGGATAGTCAATTTAGCTAAAATTGTGATTAATTAAGGCTTAGGGACTAAATTGTAAAATCTAATCGCTATAGGTTTTAATCGACAAAAGACTTGGGGACTGAAATAGCAATTAATCAAAGGTTTAAAATCGTAATTAAACCATTTTCAATTATGTGATAGTGGATAATGATGAGAAATTCCAGTAATTTTGATTAAAATATTAATTAAGTTAGAAAACATGATTCAATTAATTAATTTGAGTTAATTAACAATTAATTGAAATATAAAAGTAAAAAATAAGTGGGATAACATCATCTTCTTCCTAATTTACACTCCACCATAAAGGCAAATTGGATGCAAGCTTTCAAACCCTTGTGACTTTTGAGCATTGATTAGGTATGAAATTTGAGTCCTTTTCTTGTAATATTTATAGATTTGAGGTGATGAGAATTTGATTTAGTTAGCTTATGTATCAATTTGTAAAAATATTAGAGTTTTAGAAAGTTGTTATTGTTGATTTCTTAAAGAATTAGGAGTGAAATTGATAGAAATTAAGTTTAGTTAGTGAAACTGACTAAATTGTAAAGCTTAATTATTGATTTTGTACATTAGGGACCAAATTGAATAAAATAAAAAAATATTATGAAAATTTGGTAGGAATAGAAAGTAGAGGGTTTCTAATGAATATATGTGAAATTAGATTTTAATCTGAGGCTAGAAATTGAAAGATATGCTTGTCCTGTGTTCAGGGACTAAATTGAATAAATTGTAAAATATTCATAAATTGGTAATTGGGTGTGATTTGGTTGGAGTGATGCGGGAGCCCCAATTTGTATTTCTATGATTCGAGGTCAATTTATTTATTACATATTCATGGCATTTTTCATTATATGATGTTGATATAAGTTTTCAATGGTTGTTTGAATTGAATTGATATGGTTAAGATTAAATATCGAGATAATGACTAAATTGAATATAATAAAAATAATATGATTTAATGGATATATGATATTTAGTATAATTGAGTATACATGTATAACATGAATATATGTGCTTGGAAAATGAATTGGATTATGGTTGTGAATGTGATTGATAGCATGTATTGGATTGAATTGTATGATGGTATTGAATGTTGAAACTGTGTATTGGTTGAATATAGTAAAAATGAGTACGATACAAAATTTTGAATCGTATGCAATTTATGAAATAAAGTGATTATGGGATTGAAATGTGATATATGGTTACAATGTATATTGATTCGGTATTACTCTAATAATAGTACCATGTACTGTCGAATTAGTAGGGATGCCTTAGGTTAAAAACCATCACTATCGGGCCAATCAGGATGGTAGGATATGTTTATAGCAAAAACTATCATTGTCGAGCTACCCAGGATGGTAGGATAAGTAAATTGTGAAAACCATCATTCTCATCCGAGGTGGTAGTATATTGAAATAAAAAGCCATCGTTGTCAGGCCATCCGAGATGGTAGTATATTGGAAAAGAAAGCCATCGTTGTCGGCCCATCCAAGATGGTAGAATATTGAAATAGAGTAAATTATCATTGTTGGGCCATCTGGAATGGTAATATATTGTAGAGGGCAAACTACTGTAGCTGGGCCACTGGGGATGACAAGAGTAGTATAGAGTAGTAAACTACTATATGAATCGGTTAAAAATGAGCCTTAAGGGCGAAATGAATACGAATGAGTCGATAGACTCTAGAAAACGATTTGATGGTGGGTTGAAAAACATATTAATGTTAAATGAGAATGAAATTGAATATATTGAAATTGGAAATGGTTTGAAGGTAGGTAGTTGATAGGTGACTTGAATTGATTTTACTATTGTTATGGTATGCTCAAATGTGAATATGTTAATAGAATTATTTGGGATCATAGAACATGTTTTGAATAGTCATTGATATTATATACCTTGTGACAATTTATTAATGCATATGTTATTTTATCTCAAGTTATGGAATTATCACCGAGCGTTTTCACTTAGTGTACAGTTTGTTTTTCTCAGTGTGCAGGTATAGTAAATTCCTGAGAGTACGATTAGTAGATCCAACATCCATGAGGCAATCCCCAACTTAGAAAATTTTGTATAAATCCGTCTTGTTTTAAGCATGACATGTACCTAGGCCTAGTCGATTTTTGGTTTAAGATGTGATCATGTGAACTATCGGAGTTGGAATTGCTATTTGAAATGGCCATATGTCGAAATATATGAAATTGAAAATTTTATAATATTTGGCTAGGCATAACTTGTGGTATGAAACACCCCTAACCTGTCTTTGCCGCTGGAATAGGGTTAGAATAGGGTTACGAGATATTACAATGATTAACATATCTGATAATATTTAAACAAAATTCAAAAATCAATTTAAATATCTTAAATCAATTTCCAATAAATAATGATGGCATTCATACAAAAACGACCTTAAATCGAGCTTATGGGACCTTAGAAATAGTTTAAAAACAAATAGGGATTAATCTGAAACAAAACAAAAAAATATGGAAAAAAAACTAAAAACAGGGGTCATACGGCCGTATGACAAAAGCCAGCTCGTGTGGCTACCCCACACACCCGTGTTGCTACTCTACAAGCCCGTGTGTTGAGACCGTGTAACTGACTGTGACCGTTTGAAAAATCATGCACCTAAAATTAATAAGACATATGGTCGTGTATAGCACATGATCGTGTGACAGCCCGTGTCCCAGGTTGTGTGCACCCAAAATGACCCCTAATGCAAACCATTCAACATCCATTTCTTGGACACCAAACCAAACCTTTTCCAATCACTTTCACATGGTTAAAACACATTCAAACATACCTAAAACATGCCAAAATCATTCATCCTATGTGCCTAACCAATATGCCATCACTTGGCACCACAATTCAAACATTGAAACATAATCCATTCAAGTACAACTACTTAGGATTTCATACTTCTTCAACTATCAAATATACCTCATTTATTATGACCAAAATCATCAACCAAGATTTAACAAGTTACCTAAGCATTTGTACCAATTCAATCATTCCATTCATATTCAATCTTACCATATTTCAAACACTTCCAAGAAGCACACACCAAACAACTAAAGACATACATATATGAACATATATAAACCAAATCCAAAGATATATACACATATATGCTTAAACTAAGTTTAAATAATATCATTATAGTAAAAGAACTTAAATGCTTCTAGAACATGTGTAACGTCCCAAATTAGGGCCTAGTCAGAACAGTAGTTTTGAGACCACAAATTCGAATTAGAAATAATTATTTTATGATTATTATAAGGCCTATTATGTGTTTATATGTTTGTGTAAAAATTTCATGAAGAAATTTTATGTCTAAGGTGCTCGATTGGACTTTAAGGACTAAATTGAATAAATTGTAAAACTTGAGTTCTAGAAGCTTCAAGCATGAAATTGAATTGAATTATTAATTAGAGGTCCATAAAGAGTAATTTGACCAAGTTCTAAAAATTGGACAAAAATGGACATGGTTAGGTAAAATTTCAAAGAAAGGCATTAAGAGTATTTTAGTCATTTAGTAATTAAATGAATTAAAAAGGGAAAACAAAGCAAAAATTTGCTCATCCTTCTTCCTCATGGCTGAATATGCTTGGAGACTCCATGACTAGGGTTTTTGTCATTTCCAAGCTCAATAGTAAGTGCTCTCAAACCCCGTTTTGAATGTTATTCGTATTTTTGAGATCCTCGTGACATGATCTACTAATTTCTACCCATATTTTGAGCTAGGGTTCATATTTAAAAATTGACCCATGCATGACATGTTAGTATTTTAATGTTTTATGGAGGAGTATGAATGTTTGATGCATGATAAACATCTTTTACTAAGTGATTTTTCATAAAAACACCTAAAAAGGACTAAAATGTAAAAGTTGTAAAATGGGTAGTAAATGTGTGAAATGAAAGAGAAATGTGGGCTACTATAAGAACAAAAATGGTTTGTCTAGGCTTAAAGTACAAAGAAATTGAATGAAAATCATTTTACGAGCCTAGAGACCAAAGTGCAAATATGTGAAAATTTAGAGGTGAAAATGAAAATTTATAAAAATATGATTTTTGAATCCATATGAATAATGTGACTAATTAGTAAGCTAAATGTGATATTATAGATCAAGGAAAATGAGATTCGGGCATAGATTGGAAATGAATGAGATTATGGACTAAATTGAAATAAATAGCTGTGCTCGCATTCGAGGTAAGTTCGTATGGTAATAATAATGTAATGTTATGTTCAGTTATATTCCTTACTATTATTGCACATATTGTATGATTTAATATATTGGAAAAGTTGATGGAATGGTCTAAATAATGTGGTAATGTAATATGTTTTGATGTGATAATAGTACATGATCAATATTATGTCATTTTATGTATGTTATGCTTATTGATGGTTATGAAAGCATAAGTGATTTTATGGTCATTATTCCGACACCATGAGTAAGTGCAACAAAGAAGTTATATACATGTGAGAAGGAATCCCATTTGAACCTTAGGAATAGTTTAGGGTACAAGTGACATGTCACTAGGAAATAAGAGATCCGAGCTCGTTGAGTTGGTCCAAGTTCGTGAGAAATCTGAACTTGTTAAGTTGGTCCAAGTTCGTAATATATGTGAGGCATCCGAGCTCGTTGAGTTGGTCCGAGTTCACTATGGATGTCTACATGTTATGAGGTAGCTTTGGCTACGCATGTTTATGTGGCACTTATGTGCAAGTTTTCGTGTATCCAATAGTATTCCAAGTGTTCAATGGGTATTATAATGAATGATGCGATGGAAGTCCTAAGATGGGCATGGTGATGAAGGTAAAGTTATTCGATATGCTACAGATACGTATAGGTACGTATGTTATACTCATGAGTAATGCTTTGTTACAGGATGATATATGACAAAAAGGTATATTCATGTATATGTATATGAATATTTGATTGATGAGCTAGAATGCTTGAATGATGAATAATCTTGGTGATTATGTTATTATGCCATCATATGATAGTTATCATGATATTGCACTAAAACCGTTTTGGACATTAGCAATTGTGTGATTTCGAAAATCCACCAAAAATTGTGAAAATTGAATTAGAGACTAAATAAGATATGAGATTAAATCTTATTGAATCTAGTTTCACATGGAAGAAACAGTGTAAGTAAAATAGTTTCATGTTATGAGATATTTGGACTTTTTTGAGACAAAGTCAGAGTGCTTTCGGGCTCCCCTGTCTCAATTTTGGAAAATTACTAAAAATTGTAAAAAAATGATTATTAGTTAGAATTTATATGAATAAATAATTAATGAGTCTATTTTCAAGGGAAATAGATGAAAGCATCATCCAGGTCCCGTACTATGAGGTAAATAAATTTTAGTGAAGAAAGGTTGAAGCGGTCAAAGAGCAAAACAAGGGTGACTTTAAAGAAAAAAATGTACTTATTGGCTAATCCAAAAATTATAAAAATTTTATGGAAAGAAGATATGTGAGTCTAGTTTTAGGGAAAATTAGTAGATCTAGATTTTGAGTTCCATATATCCAGATATAAATAATTTAGTGACTATGACTTGAGAAAATAGCATGATCAGAATATAAGTAAAAGTATAATTATGATTATATTACCATGGAATCATGTTGATAATTTGCTTATTATTTTCATATGGACTTACAAAGTTTTAAGCTTACTCTCTCCTCTCCATTTCTTTAGTGTTGTCAGGTCGGCTCGGGGTTAGAGATCGTCAAGGGTAGCATCACACTATTGAGCTATCGCCTTTGGGGTATTGACCTATACATTAAGCGTTCTCAAGTGAGTGGCATGTATAGGGACCTAGTTATCATGATATGTGTTTATAATGTAACCAAATGTATTGGCTCATATTGGTGATGGTTTGTAAGTCTATTTATCCATGCCATATGTTGATGTCTTGTGACGTATATACATGGTGATTGCCTCAGGACCATTCGAAGTGGTCATGGCCCTAGACTAAACGTATAATTTGGTATTCAAGTTGATAATGATTAATCATGAATGTTTGCTTAATAAGTAAAGGTTAAAAGATCATGGATAATTGGTAAAAGTGGTCATCAAAATGACAAGCCCAATGTACATGAATTGTTATGTTTGTGTCTAAATGAAGGATGATTAATCCTTAAATTGATACTATAATATGTGCTTAAGGAGTGTTTAAGTGTATGAAAATCTAAAGGTAACCAAGGGCTTAGAAAATAACCCAGGTGTTAGCCACACGAGCAGAGACATGGCCATGTGTCTCAGTTGTGTGGAGGACACGGCCTAGCACACGGGTGTGTGATCTGGCCGTGTGGTTCAAATTGTTTTGTTGATGTCATAAATAGAGAGTTACATGGGTTGAGGACACGGCGTGTCCCAAGCCACACGGGCATGTGTGACCACACGGCCCAACCCACATGGGCGTGTGACTCTCCAAAGCAAGAAAAATTGTTAAGTTGTCCAAAGTTTATCGAAAGTTCTTGATTTAGTCCCGAACCGCCCCGATGTATGTTTTAGGCTTCGAAGGCCTATATAAGGGACGATATGTATGTGTTTGAAAAGTTTTAATTTTGGACAAAATTTTGTGACCCAGTTTTACATGTCTGTGAATGTTTAAGTCTGGTATCGCCTCGAACCCTATTTCGGCATCGGATACGGGTAATGGGTGTTACAACATGTCACTTATAACCTAAATAAAAAATAATCACATTTTATACTGAATTGTTGAATAGATAGTGGTATATCCAAAAGTAATCCAATCGACAACTCGAATCCAACGATCTACAAAGAAGAAAAAACCAAAATGAGGTAAGCTTGCATAAGGTTAGTAAGTTCATGATAAAATTAAACTTTGACTTACCGAAAAGGATGTGATAAAACATATTACAAGATAATTCAATATCCTAATCATGAGTTAGTTAATTTCCTATACACATCACAAGTCTTACTTGATTAGTGAGTTCATATATAAAACATGTAATTTTATCATGTCATCAAACATATACCTAAAAACACATTTGGTACATACACCATCACATATTAATTTAACATTTAACATCTTTATTTCAAGTATGTATTTCAAACATCCCTTTTTCACATATCTATATTCCTAAAAATATTTCGTGTAAACACTTCATATATCTGTTTCATATATCTATATTCATAAAAAAATTTCCGTCTAGCCATTTCATCTAAATATTTCATTTTACCATTTAACACATAATCATTCATTAAATCTTGTACTTACATTTATTTCCTATACAGTACAACCTCACAAGGTTAGTAGGTATCACAAAGAAACATATGATTCCAACAAATAATGGAACATGTAATAATAACATAACAAGTACATATTAAATCCATCATATGTTTGATAAACATAGCTTTCCATTTCAAGTATTTATATCAACATCTTCCAATTCACATATTTTGACCATATAACCTTTCATATATGTACATATTTGTTTAAACCTTTATCACCCTTTGAACCAAATGAAATAACATCTAATACTCGGGAAATACTCACACAAGTTGTGATTGTAACATGTAATCGTATATGCTCACACGAGCTGTGAAATGGGCCTGGCCACACAAGCTGTGGGTCGAGATGTTAGGCTACACGATGCTGCTCACATGAGCTATGGAGAATTCGTAACAAATGCAGGACCTCAGCCATCGGTAAGACATCCAAGGGTAGCACCAGAAACTGTAAATAACCCCTTAATGACATGCCATTTGTATCCTAAGTATTCACAAGGTTCAAACGGGACACATTTCATATCCAAATATTTTAAATTCATTTCCATTATACCATTTCAAAGTCACATCCATGTATTTCACATTTTCCTAACATAATACTCAACTTAAATATCATCACAACTTAGTCTAACTCATCACATTCCAATCTCAAGCAGTTAATTTCAATTTCAACATAAATAGATATGTATTAAATCACCAAAAAACAACAAATAATTAATTTAATTAATTTACGAACTTATTTAACCCAAAAAAAGCAACGAACCCAACATCGATTGTTACTCCGCTAACTTTCCTTCCCCATGATTATTGTTCATTTGATTCATTTCTTAACCTAAATATAATAATTTAATTCCATTATTCAATTAAAATACCTTAAAATACTTAAATTTATGTAATTTACCATTTATCAACATTTTACACTTTTACCCTAAAAACGAAACTTTTAAATCTATCACAATTTAACCAAATCAATGCTGGCCAAATTGTATATACTCTTTATATAGCCCATATTTATCCATTTTTCACAAGAATTCATGTAACTTTACTATTTTTAACAATTTAATCCTTAAACTTTAAAATCAACTAAAACTGCTTAACAAATTAGTCCTATTTAACTATCAAAACTTATAAATCTATCTTCAAACTTCAAAAATATCACACATTTATCCATGGTAAAATTCTCAACATTTAACAATTTTACGAATTAGTCCCTGGGTTAGCTGGATTAAGCTACAAAGGCCTCAAAAACATAAAAGTCATGAAAAATGGATGAAAATTACACTTACATGCATCAAACTAAGCTTGGCCAGATGTTGAGTTTGTCAATGGTGTTTTTCTTTCCAATTTTTAGTGGAAAATAAACTAAGGAAGATGACGATGCATTTGTTTGTCTTTTGTTTATACATTATTTATTTATTTACACTTTTACCATATATTATTAACATGAAATTTAACTAGATGACTAAGAGCTTTATCGTCCTAATATTTATAATTGTCTAAATACCATATAAGCCCTCCCAGATATATTAATTAAGTCATTTAGTTAATAAAATTCAATAGTGATTGAGTTTTTCGTCCTTTACGATTTAGTAATTTTTCCTTAATTAACTATCAAAATGTCAAAATTTTCGGATCAAATTTCAATACACCTATATAATTACTTCATAAATATTTAATAAAAATATTTACGAACTCGATCTATAGAAATAAGGTCTTGATACTTTGTTTTCCAAAACTATTTGACTTTAGGGACAAACCACTTGTACTTAAATATTCTTGCAATTAACAAAAATTATTTTATTATAATACTATATTTGACTCATAAATATTAAATAATAATATTTACGGACTCACTCAGACATCACTGGAAATTGGGCTGTTACATGGTATGCTAATAGTTTATATGACAAAGTATCTATAAACATATGCATATATGCCAATTAGTTCAATGTTGAGTATGATAAAATGAATTGTGTATTTTAATGAAATTGTTGAAATGGATGTAAATTGTATATGTATAAAAGATACTTTGGCTATAATTGAATTTATTGGACATATAAATTGGTTGATTTTGTAGTTGCAAATGTGTTTGAGATGATTAGGTGATTTCAAGTAGGTGTCAAAACTTGACCATTTAGAAATAGTATGTTACGTCATGACGTCGAGTATGTGTTGTTGCGACGAGATCATATCACCATGTCATGACGCGACGTTGAACATTGGTTATTACGAAAAAGCTAAGTTACTATGTTGCATTGTGACGAGGAACCCAAAAGTCAAGACGTCAACTCAAAATTTTGAAAATATTACAATTTAGTCCTAATTCAGCCTCTGGTTAGAATTAGAGCTTTCGTGAGTTCGTTTAAGACTTGAAAAATGATTATGTATTATTTTATATACGTATTTTATTTATAGTTGGTGTTTAATTTTGTAAATTAGATTGTGATTGTTCGTAGTTGCTCCGGCAATGAATGTGACACCTTATAACTCAGACCCGATGATCGAGTTGGGTATGGGGTGTTACATAGAAAAATATTAACAATGCTAATAATTGAACATGCATTTTTAAATCTAAAAGTAAGAAGATTAAATTTCTTGAAATAAAAATAAAGGGAGTAAATGTCAAATATACAAAAAGTGAAAAAACTTATAACATATTTTAACCAAAAAAATAATAGTTTAGGATAAGCAAGTTTTATTACACCCGTATATCTTTAAGGGCCCAATTAGGGAGGAAATTTAGGACCTAACTGAATGTATGGTAAGTTGGTGGACTTTACTAGGAATTTTGGGGAAAATTGTTTACCGATGAGCAAATGGTTTAGTTTTAATTCTGGTTTGGTTAGGATGGAATCTACTGGTTCCATCGTGGGAAACATAATGATTACCGATGATTGGCTAGGAGGGTTTTGGAAACCATGCATAGGAGATATATATAGGTGAGAGAAGACATTTTGGAAAAGGTCTTAATTTAGTCTATAAATTTCTTTTTCTTTTTATTTGTTTTGTCTTCTTCAGTTACTCTAGAGAAGAAGAGAATATAAGAGAGCTCTTCATGGAGCTGTAGTCATGAGAATTGGAGTCTAGAAGTAGAGAAATTGAGTATCAGGTAACCTTTCTTATCCTTTTGTACTCAAGGATTCGAGGAAGGAGAAAGTAAAGGATCTTAATAAGTCTCTGTAAATTTGATTATGGTTTTTAAGGTTGAAAAAACTTTGATTTAATTGATTTGTGCGGTTGTCATGCTTAGATGCTAAGACGAAGATAGCTTTGGCATGGGTCTCAAAATATTTTTCTAGAAGGATATTCTTAATGCCAAATCCTTATATTTCACATACGACTAGTATCGAGCCTGGCGTTCATTGCTTTGTTCCAACTTTTCCATCATTTGGTATTATTGCACCTCAAACAGTGACAACCTCTATTTTAATTGTTTTAGAGAAGTCAAGATTTCCTGGTCATGAGAGGCGGGAGATGTTGTTGTGGGAATACGTGTGGTAGGGGAAGCTTGACTGTGTTGGGTTGCTGCGACAAACTTTGTTCCTCAAAGCTTTGCAAAAATTACTCGCGTTATACCAACTTTTATTGGGAGTAATTTCCTCAGCATCAACTAAAGGCATATTTGCCATCTTACAGAGGGTAGAAATATGGGAAGGAAAATTTAAACTCCCGGCATTCTTATCAAAACACCTATGGACGTCTTGGAAGATAATCTTCCCTACATTTATTTGTCTTCCTTCTAGAATAGAATGCAACAACAACATTCTTTCTTTCGAAACAGTCGTGTTATGCGTAGAAGGCATAAGACGACTCTCTAAAAAGTGGTACCACACCTTCCCAATTGGTTTTAATACAACTCTTTCAATTGTGTAACACTCCTGGCTTGAAATAATCCACTATGTTCCTTCAACGCATAAAGCCAATCCTTCCGATGTAATATTCTCAAAAAATTCAGAATTCTTATCTCTAACTTCCTCGATGTCGAATTGGGCATTAATATGGTATTCGTTGAATGGCACTTATTTATCCCGCACATAAATGAAGGGAGAATTTAGGGAATTTACATGAGCTTAAAGCTCTCTCACCACTTTACCCACAATATCCCCTAGGTGTAGACAAAACATACTCCAATTGTGCTTTTCTACAATCAAGGATATCGATTCATCGTACCCCATGTGAGGTTCATCCTTCAATAAAAATCCCTGTTCAAAATAAAATGGCCACTTTAGAATATTAGTTGAATACCTTGTGGTTGCAGTAGTATTGAAGAATATTTTTGGTTGTGGGGCACCAGTGTGCGAAGATTTTGCTATTTTAGAAGTACTCTTTAAACTAGCAATGAAGAAAAGGTCAGGGAAACAGAAAAGAAAAATAATAGAGTAATAAAAAAACAAATAGTAGAGAGGTTGAAGACGAGAGAACTGTAAAATTTTGAACTTTGTGAGAAATAGGAAACGTGAACTAGTTAAAGAAAATAAAAAGGGATAGTAGTGACAGTTTTTAAGGAATGGGAAACATGAGGGAGAAGGGTTATGACGTGGAGGAAAAGTTAAAAATGAAAAAGATTGTTGGGGGAAAAATGAAATAACTGAGCCCTACATTGTGGGCTTCATACTTTGGGCTTCCCAATATTCACTAAATGCAACTACCTAAAAATATTTCCTTTGAAATTTTCTAATCAGTCAACTTTTTTATTAACACCTCATTATTCAGTTTGTCAAGGCATAATGTTTCCTTATAATGCTGCGACAAACTACTGCTGTGTATATAATAACAAACCCTGCTTCTTTTATTCTGCTGATGTTCATAATAATAAAAACATAAATGAAAAAATAAAGAGAATAAAAATAAAATAGCAATGGGAGATAAAACGGAAAAAACTACTTATTAACAAAAATTCAAACATCACGAAGGCTAATGCTTTGCTTGTCACGCTCTATAGGAGCACCCTGGTAATGCTTCAAGCATTGTCCATTAACCTTGAATGTAGCCCCTATTCTTAGGTCTTTAATAACAACAACACCATACAGATACACTTGAATTAATTTAAAAGGTCCTGACCATCAAGATTTTAACTTACCAGGAAATATTTTGAGCCTAGAATTAAACAATAATACCTGCTGTCCAAGTTCAAATTACCTTGGTAAAATTCTGGCATTAGGCCATCACTAGGTCTTTTCTTTATACAAACGAGCATTCTCATATGCTTGTGTTCAAAACTCTTCCATCTCATTCAATTCTAGCAATCTCTTCCTACCAGCAGCAACCCAATCCATGTTCAACTTCTTAATCGCCCAAAACACTTTATGCTCAAGTTCAACAGGTAAATGAAATGGCTTACCGTATACAAGTTTAAAAGGTGACATCCCTAGTGGTGTTTTAAATACAGTTCGGTATGCCCATAGAGCTTTATCCAATTTAGTAGACCAGTCCTTTCGAGATGGATTCACCACTTTTTCTAGAATTTGTTTATTTTCTCTATTAGAAATTTTAGCTTAGCCATTCGTCTGAGGGTGATATGCTGTGGCAATTTTATGTTTCACCCCATACCTACGCAAGGTATTGGCCATTGGTTTACAATCAAAATGGGACCCCTCGTCATTTATAATGGGTCTCGCTATACCAAATCATGTGAAAATATTCTTATGCAAAAATTTCAATACCGACTTAGCATCATTAGAGGTTAAGGCTACTGTTTCTACCCACTTAGAAACATAGTCTACTACCAAAAGTATGCATAGCTTGCCCATGGATGGTGGAAACAGACCCATAAAGTCTATTCCCCAAACATCAACAGTTCAATCTCCAATATACTTCGCAATGGCATTTCTTGTCTCCTAGACACATTTCCTATTCTTTGACAATGGTCACACAACCTATAAAATTCATGAGCATCTTTAAATAAACATGTCCAATAGAATCCTGACTAGAGTACCTTGGCATCTATTTTCATCCCTCCAAAATGTCCTCTATATAGGGCTGAGTGACAATGTTGTATATCACCATGCATCTCATCATTTGGGACGCACTTCTGAATTATTTGATCTACACAATGCTTGAATAGGAATGGTTCATCCCAATAGTACTATTTGGCATTGTGAAGAAATTCTTGTTTTATTTGAGCATTGAAGTCAAATGGCATTACACCACTTACTAAGAAGTTTACTATGTCAGCGTACCTAGGTAACGCCTTGGCAATGAGCAACTGTTCATCATGGAATTCTTCCTTAATATATTTCTTGCTTTCATCTTCATTCCTTGATTCTATTCTTGACAAATGGTCAGCCACTTGATTTTTAATTCCTTTCCGATCTCTAATGTCAAAATCAAACACTTGTAATAAGAGTATCTACCAAATCAATCTTGACTTGGTATCCTTTTTTTGTACCCAGTACTTGATAGCCGAGTGATCTGTGTAGACTATAACCTCTGTTCCTACTAAATAAGAATGAAATTTGTGAAATGCAAAGACCCCTACTAGTAATTCCTTCTCTGTAGTGGTATAATTAAGCTGAGTCTCTATCAACGTCCTACTAGCATAATATATTGCAGGTAGTACCTTGTTTTTCCTTTGGCCCAAAATTGCTCCCACAACATAACTACTGGTGTTGCACATGAGTTCAAAGGGTAATGTCTATTCTGGAACAACCACAATCGGTGCTACTACAAGTCGCTTCTTGAGTTCCTTGAAAGCCTGCAATTATTGATCATCAAAATTAAAAGGTTTATTCTATTCAAGTAAAGTACACAATGGTTTAAAGATTTTCTAAAAATCCTTGATAAATCTTCTGTAAAGTCCTACATGTCCTAAAAAATTTATAATACCCATAACACTAGTGGGCGGTGGTAATTTTTTTATCACATCTATTTTTGCTCTGTTCGCTTCAATTCCTCATTGTGACACCCTATGTCTTAGGACAATGCCTTTACGGATCATGAAATAACATTTCTCCCAGTTTAATACTAGATTCGTTTCTTCACAGCGACATAAAACCATCTCTAAATTTCTTAAACAATCTTCAAAATCATTTTCGAACACAGATAAGTCATCCTTAAAAATTTCAAGGAAAATTTCCACCATGTCCAATAATACGGCCATCATGTACGTTGGAAAGTTACCGGGGCATTGCATAACTTGAACGACATTTGTCTGAATGCGAAAGTGCCATATAGACATGTGAAAGTTGTCTTCTCTTGATCTTTAGGTGCTATGGAAATCTAATTATATCTTGAATAACCATCTAGAAAGCAATAAAAAGCCTTACCAATTAATATGTCAAACATTTGATCGATGAATTGCAAAAGGAAATGATCCTTCCTAGTTGCCTTGTTAAACATGTGGTAGTCCAAACACACTTTCCATCCCATAGTAGTATGAGTCGGTATGAGCTCATTGTTTTCATTACTTACTACCGTGACACCTCCTTTCTTGGGTTCACATTGCACAGGACTTACCCACAAGTTGTCAGAAATTGGGTAAATAATGCCAGTATCAAGCCACTTGATAACTTCTTTCTTGAGAACTTTCTTCATAATTGGATTTAGTCGTCTCTATTGTTTAATGGATTTGCTATGATAATCTTCCAATAAAATTTTGTGCATACAAAATGTAGGGTTAATTCCCTTTATATTGGCAAGGGTCCAACCTAGTGCTCTTTTAGATCGTTGTAACACTTCTAACAACCTGTCCTCTTGCTTAGGTGTTCACTTAGCAGAAATTACAACTTGTAAAGTACTGTTATTTCCCAAATACACATATTTCAAATGTTGTGGCAAAGGCTCTAACTCTAGAACGAGAGATTCCTCTACAGATGGTTTAGGTGGCTTAAAAGATTGTTATGATAAATCCAGGGATTCAAATTTCTTCCCTGGCCTATCCATTATTTGTTGGGCTTCCATAAATTCACCAAGCTCTTCAAAACTTACTGTGTCACATTACTCCATCAAATCATCTTTTTTGTCAAAATTGCTGTAGCAAAATTTTGCAAATTCATCCACTGCTGCGTTTATCAAGCCAATGGTGTGACATTCTTCATTATCATATGCATATTTTAATGTATTAAACACATTAAAAGTAACCTCTTGATCACTCACTCTCATGGTTAGCTTGTCTTTCTGTACATCAATTAAGGTCCTACCAGTAGCAAGAAATGGTCTTCCAAGAACAGTTAGTATATTATGGTCAGCTTCACATTCTAAAATAAGAAAATCTGCAGGAAAGATAAATTTACCAACCCTTACCAATACGTATTCAATTTTACCTTCTGGATGGGCATAAGATCGGTTAGCTGATTGCAACGTTACTATAGTAGGTCTTGCTTTCCCAATTCCTAGCTTCCTGAAGATAGACATAGGCATTAGATTTATACTTGCTCCTATATCACATAACGCCTTACCAACATAATTACTTCCAATGGAACATGGGATAGTGAAACTCCCTGGGTCCTTCAACTTTGGAGGTAATTTATTCATCAACATTGTTGTGCACCCTTCAGTGAGAGCAACAGTTTCAAAATTTTCCAACCTACACTTCTTCGATAATATATCTTTCATGAATTTAACAAAATTACTCCAAAGCTTCTACTAGTGGTATGTTAATATGGAGTTGTTTCAAGGCCTTTAAAAACCTTTTGAACTAAGCATCTTGTTTACAATTATTGAATTATTGTGGAAAAGGTAGAGGCTATCATCTTTCAGGTTGCTGATATTGTTTTGTTGTGACATTTTTGTTGGCGATATGATCTAATTTTACCGTAACATTTTTCTACTTATCCTTTTTTGATTTTGTATACTTTTTATATGGTTCTAGGATCTTTACCCGATTGTTACTTGCATTATCCTCTCTTGCCACAGTATCGTGAACAACATCACTCAACTAAGTCCCGCTTCTAAGGGTGATTACTTTGTAATGCTCCTTACCTTGTGTTCTTGAATTCTTGGTATCACTCGACAATGCTCCTTATGGCATTGATGTTAGAGCATTTGCTATTTGCCCCACTTGGTTTTCAAGCGTTCATAAAGATATAGCTTGACACTGGATTACAACATCATTTTTGGCCATATATTCCTTTAACAAAACCTCAATGGAAGTAGGAGTTGATGCTTGACCATATTGGGTATTTTGTCTCGGTATAGGTTGAACATAACCAGGCGGTGCATTGTTGACATTCTGTTTTGCGGCATTGTTGAAGTTTCTCGCACCTTGATTACCTTAACTGGAATTTAGATGTTGTTTCCACCATGAATTGTAGGTGTTGGAATATGGATTTCTATTTTGATTGGAATTACCCATATAGTATACTAACGCTGGGTTTGATGGGCATTCGTCAAACACATGATTTTCTTCACAATAAACACATGCTAACTCTGTCGATTTCATCTTATGGACTAAAGTTGGATTTTTCATGGTTTTAATTATATTTGCTAGAAAAGATACCTGGGTTGTAACGCCCCAAAAATCCCGAAATCCCGAATTTTCTTTATTTTCGATTTTGATGAAAATTATGTTTAATATTCTTATCCAAGCGAAAATTTTAGTAGGTCTTAGCTAAGGTTGAGTTCAAATTAAGGGGTAGAAGAAATTATAATTTAATTATTAAAAGAATCAGGGTTGGCTAGTAGTTGGGCTTTTGAATAAATGAAAAAAATAATTGGACACAAAAAGAGCCTGCGGTGGAGTGGCTAAGTGACGCCACATAAGGTGTAGTGAGGTGGAGTTAGTAGCTAGCAAGGGGGTCCAAGGTTTGAATCCTAGCTTAGTATTTTTAGGATTTAATTTTGGCCTTCTAGAAGGATGGAAGTGGCGTGAAGATGGACTCCAAGGGGAGTGTTCAAAAGAGAAAATTAAGGAAAGGATCAAGGGGTTATCACGGAGAAAAATGAGGAGATGAAAAGTGAGGAGTAAGTGGAGTTGAATTGGGAACTTGGGCTTGAAGAATTCGGCTATAGGGCTATAAATAGGTGCCGAATGGGAGGATTGAAAAGTTAATGAAGAATTTCCCTTCACTTTGTGCCAGAAGCCCTTTTCTCTTCAAGATCCAAAAAGCCGAAAACCTTCTATTTTACTTTCTTTACTTTCTTTCGATTTCTATTCTCCTTTACACAATATTCTTTGCTGATTTCTTCTACTACTCTTCTTCTTTAATCTGCACCAAATAAACCTTATTCACCATACTTAGTTTGACAAGCCAAAAAATCGAATCTTCTAAGGGCCGAATACTTTTTGACCGAATCTAGTGTAAGTGTTGCTCTTCCAATCGATTTTTCTTTGTTTAGTATCGATTATTGTCCTTTACTCTTTCTAATAGACTTTGGTAGGGAATTAGTATTGGATCTTGGTTTTTAGCTCTCTGCCGAATTGCTCCTTAAGGTGTTGCGATTTTGGTAAGTAATCTTCTCCCATTGGCTAAGGTGGCCGAATGGTCATAGTTATGGTAAGGAGACTTGTGTTGGATACGAGTCACCTATTATTTGGGTTTTAATAGTTAAGATTTGTACAGATCTAGGAAATACGTGATCAAGGAAAAAGCAATTAAGGATTAGGCTCAAGGTAAGGTTAAGGTGAGGTTTCGATATTTGAGTAAATAAGTATTAAGCATGCGATTAATTGAAGGGTGATATCGATTGTAGGTTTGGGATAAGGAGATCGCATGATGCTTACTTACCAGGTGTGTACATACACTGCACACACACAATGATTCGGTAAAAGCCGAAAAACCGAAAAGTCGAAATGCCAAAAAGTCGAAAGTTTGGCTACAGTAGTCTTGCGAGTGCGTGAAAACTCGTAAGAGGGAAACCGATAGGTTGCCTGAGGCCACGGGCGATTCCGTGGACTTGGGTTGTGATTTGGTCATATGGGCCAAATGGGCTAAATAGGCCCGATGGGCTGTTGGGCCCATAATAGGCAAAAATTGAATATTGATGCTTTGTGATAGGAATTTGTATGTGAGCATGAATATGAATGTATATAAATTTTATTTGGGCCTAATGGGCCCATATACAGGTGATTTGGGCCTAATGGGCCATATGAATATGATTGGGCTTAATGGGCCAGATCCAGGTATGTGAATTTGATTGGGCTCTGTAAGGGGTTTTGGGCCTAGTATATGATATCCACATAAAGACTTAATTAATTATTTGTGACCGTGGACAAGTCATAGGGTTAAGGTGTGGCAACGGGTATATGCATGTCTAGGGTTGGATCTAGGGAGAGCTTGGTACTTAAGCGGTCTTAATAACCCACCTCCTCTTCTCTGGAATCCTACCCGGTGCATAGTATTCGTTCATATTAGCTCACGGGACTTGTTAGCGGGCCAAGATAAGTGAAAACCGTAATTAAGGAAAAATTATCGAAATGCTCTTAAGGGCAAAAATGACCAAAATACCCCTAGATGTTGAATGTAAGTTTTGTGGATGCGACATGCATACATATGATATTCTGCTTAGGTTGCATATGGGTTGAGAATTATGGAACGGAGGAAGTATATGAGGATCGTATGGTTGTCTGACAATCGTGGATCCACCGACGACTTTTAAAGCCCAATATGTAAATGAAGGTAGTTCCGCAACCAAGCTACCATGGTGTGTGGGTTGGGTGGGTCGATATTTATATCCCCACATGGTGTGACGGGGGACGGAGCCGGTGTGTAGTGGATGAATAATTTGGATGGGATTGCATTGCATGATTGATAAATGATGTTGTTTTTTTTTAATGCTTGTTCTTGTCGAGGGTTGTACACATTGAGTTTGCGAAAACTCACCCCCTTTTTTATTTTATTTTCAGGCGATGCTCAGTAGAAGGTTCGATGTTTGGAAGGACTCTGGGTGGCCAGCTAGCAAGATGATTTGGACTTGGGTTTTATTTTATTTCAAGCATTTAAGTTTTACTTCTTTTTAAGTATGTTCCAGACCAGATTGTAATAAGGTTTTCATTGTGTTATTATTACTTGATTTATTATTATCTTCAATGTAATTACAAGAAGTTGAACATGGGTTTTCTAAATTATAGTATGTTTTCTACGTTTCCGAAATTAAATTTTTAAATGATAAGTTTTCTTAAATCAAATGTTTTAACAAGGTTTTGCAACTGAAAGGTGTGTTTTTTTTAAAGTTAATTAGGGTTTATTTTATTTTAAGAAGGATTTTCAATGAAAATACGGTTTTGGCTAATACACTTCAATGTGCACACTAGATTCAGCCATAACATCTGGGCCAGGTTTGGGGTGTTACATTTAGTGGCATCAGGGCCCAGGTTGCAAAAATCAGGCTGTGAATTGGGCCTTATTATTATTTGGTTTCTTTTCTACTTATTATTTGGATTTTAAAAAAAAAATATTTTGGATCGCGATGCTTTGGAAAAAGAGAAATCTTGCTGAGCAGCACACCGAGTCTCCGACATTGAACCAAGTAAGTACTTTTATTTAAGTTTGTTTAAATTGTTATGCAGTAGATAGCTAGAGGGCTACTTTAGATGATGGTTAGAATGTAACTAAAGCCCATAGGATCTAAAAACTATAGAGGATTTTCGAAAACGATCTTCTCTTTAAATATTTTCATAAAACATCGGTGTAATTATTAAACTAACTAAAACTTCATAAAATTTCTAATTAAGATAATACGCGAATCGACGATGAGTGCTAGGAGAGGTGCAAGAGGCCGTGGCCGAGGCCGCAGAAGTGTTAGGGCTAAATCGTCGGCATCGGGCCATATGCCCGATGTTAGAGTAGAAGAGGCTCCGACCTCACCTGTGGCTGGGAATAGACAGTATGATCGGGCCGCGGGAGAATATGCATTGTCGCAGGTAATGCTGAGGATTTTGGAAAGGGTCGCTGGGGCCAATAATGGCAATAGAAATCGGGGGTCCATTTTAGAACGACTTCGATCGAACGGGGCTGAGATCTTTAAGGGCGTGGCTGGCGTGGCTCCTAATGTGGCGGAATATTAGTTGGAGGCCACTGAAAGGATAATGGAGGATTTGGACTGCTAACCTGAGCAAAAGTTGAAAGGGGTGGTGTCATTGCTTAGGGAGGAAGCCTACCAGTAGTGGCTGACAGTAAAAGAGGGCACCCAACCGGAGCGGGTCACCTGAGAGTTTTTCAAAGCTACATTCCAAAAGAAGTATGTGGGTGCAGGCTATGTGGATGCTAGAAGGAAGGAGTTCCTGAACTTGACCCAAGGAAAAAAATCTGTGGCGGAGTATGAGGCGGAGTTTCTACACCTTAGTAGGTATGCAAGAGTAATGGTGGCAACAGAGTATGAGCGTTACATTAAGTTTGAGGATGGACTTAGAGATAGCCTTAGGGTGCTGATATCTCCACAAAGGGAACGAGTTTTCTCGGAGTTGGTGGAGAAAGCAAAGATAGCGGAGGAGATAAAGCGCACTGAGTGCCTAAACCGGGAGAAGGAAAGGGGTAAGAATAAGAGGGAGGCAAAGACTCCTGGTGTCGATCAGAGGCTAGGGCTAGGGCCAGATTTGATGGGCCAGTTAGAGTAAGGCCCCTTGCTGTTAATCCAGGGGTACCACCTTGTGCTAATTGTGGGAGAAGCCACAGAGGCGAGTGTTGGAAGAGGATGGGAGCTTGTTTAGCTTATGGGTCTATAGAGCATAGGATCAAGGATTGCCCCTGAATGCTAGGTCAAGAGCCAGTAATGGGCCAAGCTAGTGCTCAGCTACCAAGGGGTGGTTAGCTGCCGCTAAGGGGTCGTGAGCAGGCCAGGGGTGGTGACGGCAATAGACGTGGACGTGGAGTACCAGGCGAAAATGCATGCCATCTTTGAGGTGAGGTGCCGGCTTTGGTTTGGTTTTTGCTCGTCGCGAGAAGACGAAGATGCTCGAAGGCGAACATCGTATGCGTACTTTATCCAGAATGTGCGATCTATCTATTTTAAAATTAGAAATAGAGTGCGCAGCAGAAGCGTAGTGGTGTAACTTAAGCGATACGAAATCAATATCCTCAACTGTTTAAACAAGGTAAATTTCAAGGACGAAATTTCTTTTAGGGGGTAGAGTTGTAACGCCCCAAAAATCTCAAAATCCTGAATTTTCTTTATTTTCGATTTTGATGAAAATTGTGTTTAATATTCTTATCCAAGCAATAATTTTAGTAGGTCTTAGCTAAGGTTGAGTTCAAATTAAGGGGTAGAAGAAATTATAATTTAATTATTAAAAGAATCAGGGTTAGCTAGTAGTTGGGCTTTTGAATAAATGAAGAAATAATTGGACACAAAAAGAGCCTGTGGTGGAGTGGCTAAGTGACGCCACATAAGGTATAGTGAGGTTTCATTAGTAGCTAGCAAGAGGGTCCAAGGTTCGAATCCTAGATTAGTATTTTTAGGATTTAATTTTGGTCTTCTAGAAGGATGGAAGTGGCATGAAGATGGACTCCAAGGGGAGTGTTCAAAGGAGAAAATTAAGGAAAGGATCAAAGGGTTATTAGGGAGAAAAACGAGGAGATGAGAAGTGAGGAGTAAGTGGAGATTAATTGGGAACTTGGGCTTGAAGAATTCGGCTATAGGGCTATAAATAGGTGCCGAATGGGAGGGTTGAAAAGTTAATGACGAATTTCCCTTGACTTTGTGCCAGAAACCCTTTTCTCTTCAAGATCCAAAAAGTCGAAAACCCTCTATTTTACTTTTTTTAATTTCTGCCAATTTCTATTCTCCTCTACACAATCTTCATTGTCGATTTCTTCTACTACTCTTCTTCTTTAATCTGCACCAAATAAACCTTATTCACCATACTTAGGTTGAAAAGTTGAAAAATCGAATCTTCTAAGGGCCGAATACTTTTTGACCGAATCTAGTGTAAATGTTGCTCTTCCAATTGGTTTTTCTTAGTTTAGTATCGATTATTGTCCTTTACTCTTTCTAATCAACTTTGGTAGAGAATTAGTATTGGATCTTGGTTTTTAGCTCACTGCCGAATCGCTCCTTAAGGTGTTGCGGTTTTGGTAAGTAATCTTCTCCCATTGGCTAAGGTGGCCGAATGGTCATAGTTATGGTAAGGAGACTTGTGTTGGATACGAGTCACCTATTATTCAGGTTTTAATAATTAAGATTTGTGCAGATCTAGAAAATACGTGATCAAGGAAAAAGCGATTAAAGATTGGGCTCAAGGTAAGGTTAAGGTGAGGTTTCGATTTTTGAGTAAATAAGTATTAAGCATACGATTAATTGAAGGGTGATATCGATTGTAAGTTTGGGCTAATGAGATCGCATCACGCTTGCTTACCAGGTGTGTACATACACTATACACACACAATGATTCGGCAAAAGCCAAAAAGCTGAAAAGCCGAAAAGTCAAAATGTCGAAAAGCTAAAAGTTTGGCTACGATAGTCTTGCGAGTGCGCAAAAACTCGTAAGGGGAAATCGATAGGTTGCCTGAGGTCCACGGGCGATTCCGTGGACTTAGGTTGTGATTTGGTCATATGGGCCAGATGGGCTAAATGGGCCCGATGGGTTGTTGGGCCTATAATAGGCAAAAACTGAATATTGATGCTTTGTGAAAGGAATTCATATGTGAGCATGAATATGAATGTGACTGGTCCTAACGGGACATATAAATGTGATTTGGGCCTAATGGGCCATATACAGGTGATTTGGGCCTAATGGGCAATATGAATATGATTGGGCTTAATGGGCCAGATCCAGGTATGTGAATTTGATTGGGCTCTGTAAGGGGTTTTGGGCCTAGTATATGATATCCACATAAGACTTAATTAATTATTTGCGACCGTAGACAAGTCATAGGGTTAATGTGTGGCAACGAGTATATGCATGTCTAGGATTGGATCTAGGGAGAGCTTGATACTTAAGCGGTCTTAATGACCGACCTTCTCCTCTCTGGAATCCTACCTGGTGCATAGTATTCGTTCATCTTAGCTCATGGGACTTGTTAGCGGGCCAAGATAAGTGAAAATCGTAATTAAGGGAAAATTATCGAAATGCCCCTAAGGGCGAAAATAACCAAAATACCCTTAGGTGTTGAATGTAAGTTTTGTGGATGCGACATGCATACATATGATATTCTGCTTAGGTTGCATATGGGTTGGGAATTATGGAACGAAGAAAGTATATGAGGATCGCATGGTTGCTTGACAATCGCGGATCCACCGACGGCTTTTAAAGCCCAATATGTAAATGAAGGTAGTTCCGCAACCGGGCTACCATGGTGTGTGGGTTGGGTGGGTCAATATTTATATCCCCACATGGTGTGACAGGGGACGGAGCCGGTGCGTAGTGGATGGATAATTTGGATGGGATTGCATTGCATGATTGATGAATGTTGTTGTTTTTTTTTAAAATGCTTGTTCTTGTCAAGGGTTGTACACACTGAGTTTGCGAAAACTTACCCCCTCTTTTATTTTATTTTCAGGTGATGCTCAGTAGAAGGTTCAATGTTTGGAAGGACTCTGGGTGGCCAGCTAGCAAGATGATTTGGACTTGGGTTTTTTTTTATTTCAAGCATTTAAGTTTTTACTTCTTTTTAAGTATGTACCAGACCAGATTGTAATAAGGCTTTCATTGCGTTATTATTACTTGAATTATTATTATCTTCAATGTAATTACAAGAAGTTGAACATGGGTTTTCTAAATTATAGTATGTTTTCTACGTTTTCGAAATTAAATTTTTAAATGATAAGTTTTCTTAAATCAAATGTTTCAACCAGGTTTTGCAATTGAAAGGTGTGTTTTTTTAAGTTAATTAAGGTTTCTTTTATTTTAAGAAGGGTTTTTAATGAAAACACGATTTTCGCTAAAACACTTCAATGTGACACACCAGATTCGGCCATAACGTTTGGGTTGGGTTTGGGGTGTTACATGGGTCGTTAACGAAGTGATTGCATCAAGCTCGATAGTACCGAAATCTCTCTTACCTGTCCCAACTCTTGTGGTTGGATACTGATAATTGTTGTTGGCAATCTTTTCCAAGATCTCGTATGTTTCATTATAAGTTTTGTCTAACAAAGTACCATTGGCAGACGCATCAACTACCATCTTTGTGTGTGCATTCAACCCCTTGTAAACCATCTCCATTTGAGTCCATTGATAGAATCCATGCATTAGAAAATTTTGAATTAACTCCTTAAATCATTCCCAAGCTTCATATAGTGTCTCGTCATCATTTCCCAACTTGGCATTCATAGTAGGCGGGTTATACTGTAATAAGAATCTCTGGCAAAGATCATTCCATGATGCTACTGTTTCCAATGGCAAAGCATTCAATCGTACTCTCGCATGATCTCTTAAAGAATATGGGAATAGCTTAAGCCTCAAGGCGTCTTTAGGAACACAATACTGTTTTAATGAATCACATACTTCTAGAAAGAGTCTTAAATGTAATCTCGAATCTTCAGTGGGTAATCCATCGAACTGTCCCACTGTTTGTAACATCTGGAACATTACCAGTTTCAACTTGAATTGTTGAGCTTGTATGGTTGGTCTTACTATCCCTAGATTCAAATCATCTAGCATTGGGATGACATGCTCTCTAATTGGCATATCTCAATCATCCATCACACGCCCAATGTGAGGATTTTCATTTTGATCATTTGGATTACCATTAAGATCATTCCTATTTCAAGCTATTTTTCTCAATTCTTTTCTCTTTCTCCGCAAGTTTCTGTCAAACTTTAGATCAAAAATGTATTTTGTGTTAGCAGAATTGCCTTTTCTCATGCACTGATGGCAAACCTATAAAAAGTAAATATACTATAAAAAGTAAATATACTAAGTTAAATAAAAATACTAAGTAAAATAACCAAACCAAATTTCACCAAATTGTCGATCCCTGGCAATAGCACCAAAAACTTGTCGTGTGTGAAATGATAAGCAATTTTGTGCAAGTATACACGTTGATTCAAGTAATAAAGTGATGAGTGAGTATCGTTCCCACGAGGATTGATTGAGGCACAAAAGTGATCAAGTTATTATAATAAAATGTGAATGCTATGGCAAAAGTCAATGATAAATATGTAGTGGAAATTGGTAGAGTAATGATATAAGAAATACGTGGTATTAATGAATAACTAGAACTACTATGGAAAAAAGTGAAAGCAGAAATGTAATGGCAATAATGAGAATGATTATCTGAATAGACTGTGAACAAAGAAATAGACAACTAAATATGTTGTGACAAAGATACTATGACCATGAATAGGGATAGAGTGATGTTGATTCGAAAAGTCGGGATTACCCAGAATCAACCCTTACTGTCAATAATGTCTTGGAAAAATCGTGTCTACTTTACTGCATAGAAGAGTTCTAAAATGGGTTGCTTCTCGCGAAAGCAAAACCTCAAATTACCTTGCCCGTGTCTATAGGCTTTTTAGATATCTTGCATGGGTTCCTTCTATATGGTTGCAACTCTATGTTTAGAATCAACTACAAGTGTCTATTGAATACTTGCTCATTTCATTCAATTTTAATCCAACCAATTCAACCTTTTCGGAATTAGAATCAGTTTATATTATACGAATAGCCTTCAATGTTTAGACATAGTTGCATTTTAAGAAATAGGAACAATCAAATGAAACAATAAAGTAAATTAGATATATACAACATCCATAAAAATAGTTAAAGTTTTATCAAAAGTAATCCCAACCCTATGAGATTTAGCTCATGGGCTGAGGAATAAAATTCCAAACCAAAATATTATTTGACATTGCGTTCAACTACTTCAATTCAATCTTTCAAAGGAACACTAATGGAAATAATGGAAGAACTTTGAAAAGTAGCATTCGCTTGCCTAGTCTACATTTTGACAGCACAACTTCCTATAATGGCTAAAAAGGACTGTCCTCGACTTCATGTCCTTTGCGCAGCTGAACCCTTATTCATGTCTAAGGATGTCTCTCACTTTTTCTTCTCCATTTGTGAGGTCCTCTTCATCAGTTTTTATAAACAGATTAAGCTAGGTTCGACTAACAGCTTGTGATTATCGTCTCCTCTTTTAGGGGGATTTATACGGTACAAGTTTGAATTTGAACTGGGACTGCTATGTGGAAAATGTTGACTTGGTCTTCCCAGATTGCTACGACATCCATGCTGGCAAACTGTCTACACTTTGCCCTGAAAAAACTTCACTCATTTATTTCCATGTTCCAAAACCTGTTCCTACCACACAGAAAACTCCACCACAAATGATTAAAAGCACCTAATTCCAACACAGTCCAAGTCCTAATGCATTATTAAAAATTTTAACTAAAATGTCCTAAAATGCAACAAAATGTACTAAAGTACAAACAATTAGGTAGGTCTAAAGACATGAAATATAACTCTTTTCTAGAGTTATCAACAAGCTAAGCTGACAAGGAAAAAGGATCTAAGGTGAGTTTTTGCACTCTGTCTTGGATAGTTGATGAGATTGAGTGGTTAAATGATTTATGTTTTATTTTGGGTCATATGAGTCCAATGTTGTGTGTAAAAATGGTGACTGAACATGCTGCAAATACATATCGTTGTACAAGTGAGTGAGTATTTGCATGTACGTTCATTGCATGTTAAACAGATGTTGTATTCTGGGTCATATGATTCCAATATTGTGTAAAAATGGTGACTGAACATGCTACGAATACATATTGCTGTACAAGTGTGTGACTATTTGCATGTATGTTCATTGCATGTTAAACAGATGTGTATTCTGGATCATATAAGTCCAATGTTGTGTGTAAAAATGGTGACTGAACGTACTACGAATACATATTGTTGTACAAGTGTGTAAGTATTTTCATATACATTCATTGCATGTTAAACGGATGTTACATGGTGTGGAATGTGTGGCAAACTTGTGTTATGTATTAAGTACCTTGTTTGCTCGAAATGTAATATTCCGAGACTAAGTCTAGAAGTTTTTGCCAAGCAAGTGAGGGTTCACCAATGCTTTGGTGAACTGGGGAGTTCGCTGAAGGAGTATCTATAAGGAGTTCGCCAATGTTTCAGTGTTACAGTATACGCAAAAAGATGAGGTAAGGGGTTCACTAGATTCATTGCAAGTTGGGTTCGCTAGTCTGTTTGGCAAACTAGGGTTCACTAGTAAAGTTGCAAACTAGGTAAGTTGCAAACTAGGAGTTCGCCCATCAAAGTTAGACTCAAATTAGGAAATAATGATTTTGTGTATCTAGGAATACTTTCATGCAAGTAACAACTTTCCTAAGTCAAGAGGGTATCCTAAGATTTCTAGGACACTTAGGTCTATAAATACGACCCTTATTTCATGAGAATACTCTTATTAAATATTATATTGTCAAGTCTCTATTCTGAACAAAGTTCATAGTAACCAAGGTAAGCCTTTGTCCTGCTAGGGTTGATTGTCCAGAAAGCTAGGTTCGCTTCCATGTGTAAATTCTGTAAGCTCTGTATATTTAGTAACCTGTGTATTTGTTTATGTTGCAAACCAACTGGACCATGTACCAACAAGATAAAGGCAAAGCCAAGCTTGTTTAATTATCAGTTTTTTCGGTGAGTGGTTAAGAATTTCTATGTGTGTGTAAATTGTTATGTTTTCCTGGAACTTAAGGTTTTCAAACAAAGCACTAAGAACAAGGTTTTCCTAAAAACTCTATTTTTATATTTTGACACTCTATTTTTAAAATATGTTTTCAAAACACGTTTTTAAATCTATGTTTTAAAATAAGTTTTACGCATGCTCTTATGCAAGTCTATGTTTTAAGATATGTTTTTAAATTATGGTTTAATAAACTGTGTTTTTACGCACTTTGCTGAGAGCTCTCTGATTGAGTATAACCTTAAATAAAGCTGCTGAAGGATTAAGACTGTGTGATAGAGTATCATCCTGACAAGGTAAATGTTGTAGCAAATGCACTGAATAGAAAGTCTATGAGTGAGTTGTGAGCTCTGTTCGCACAGCTAAGTGTAACCAGTGATGAGGACTGCTTGCAAAACTGCAAGTAAGGCCAATTGTCTCACAACAAATTAAGGCAAAGCAAGCTTTAGATGAAGAGTTGGCAAAGAGGGTTCACCAAGTGGAATAAGGAGTGCGAGGGTATTTCCTACTAAATGGGGAATGGGTACTCTATTTTTGTGGAATACTTTGTGTGCCTAGAGACGAAGAGCTTCAACAAATGATTCTTAGTGAAGCTTACAATAGTCTGTATGCAATGCACCCAGGAAGTAATAAGATGTATCGTGACCTCCGTGAACTCTATAAGTGGCCTGGATTGACGTGAGCTGTTAAAAAGTTTGTACCAAAGTGCTTAACTTTTCAAAAGGTAAAAACAGAGCACCAGTATCCTTCAGGACTACTACAACCACTCAAAATTCAAGAACGGAAGTGGGAAAAGATCACCATTGATTTTGTGTCAAGTTTTCCACTAACTATGACCAAGCAAGACACTATTTGGGTTATTGTAGTTCGCCTCACCAAGAGTGCGCACTTATTAGCTGTTCGTACCAGCTATACTTTGCAAAGGCTCAAAGAGATTTACATTACTAAGATAGCAAGACTGCATGGCGTACTGGTCTTCATTATTTTCGATTGATATCCTCAATTTACTTTGAGATTTTAGAAGAGTATGCAAGAAGCTTTGGGTTAGAAGCTTCATTCAATATTGCTTATCATCCTCAAATAGGTGGTCAATTTGAGAGAGTGATATAAGTGTTGGAAGACATGACATGAAGCTATGTTTTGGAGTTCGAAGGAAGTTGGGAACGTTATTTACCCTTGGCAGAGTTCGCCTATAACGATAGTTACCAAGAAAGTATTTAGATGACGCCTTTTGAAGCACTATATGGAAGAAGGTGTCAAACACCTCTGTGTTAGGCAGAGTTGGATGAAAACTGAATAGTTGGTCCTGAGTTGGTTTATGAAACTAAATACAATGTGAAGATGATATGTGAAAGGCTTAAGTATACTTGAGACTGACAAAAGTCTTAACTTGAAGCATAGAGACATTGAGTATCAAGTGGACGAGCATGTATTCCTTAAAGTATCGTTATGGAAGAAAGTTCTAAGGCTTAGGCGTAATGGAAAGCTAAGTCCGAGATTCATTGATTTTTATGAAGTGGTGGAAATGATTGGTCCTGTAGTATATCGACTCAGTTTGTTCAATAACTTGATCGCATTCATGTTGAGGAAATATCGTGCAGATCCATCCCATATAGTGTCAACAGATGATATTGAGGTGCGACCTAATTTGACTTACAAGACAGAACCAGTGAAGATTATGGCTTGTAAGGTGAAAGTCTACGAAGCAAAATGATTCTTTTAGTCAAGATGCTGTGGCGGAACCATAAGACCAACGAAGCTACTTGGGAAATAGAAGAAGCAATAAAGAAATATTATCCTCAACTATTTGAATGAGAACATTTCAAGGAAAAAATGTCTTAAGTGGAGGAGACTTGTAACCTCTCGAGATCGGGTCTAGAATTTTTTGCCTCGCAAGTGAGGTTTCAACAGTGTTTCAGCAAACTAGGTGTTTGCTAATGCTTTAGTTAACTAGAGAGTTCACCAAAGGAGTATCAGTAAGGAGTTTGCCAATGTTTCAGCGTTACAGTATATGCCAAAAGATGTGTTAAGAGGGGTCACCAGATTAACTGGAAGTTGGGTTCGCTAGTCTGTTTGGCGAACTAGGGTTCACCAGTTAAGTTGCAAATTAGTGTTCGCCAAGTAAGTTGCAAACTGGGGGTTCGCTAGTCAAAGTCAAAGTCAGAGTTAAATTAAGAAATAAAGATTTGATGTATCTAAGAATACTTTTCGTGCAAGTAACACATTTCATAAGTCAAGTAGGGTATCCTAATATTTCCAAGACATTTAGGTCTTTACATACAAACCTTATTACATGAGAATTCTCTGGTCGAATATTCTGTCATTAAGTATCTGTTCTGAACCAAGTTCATATCGACCAAGGTAATCCTTTGTCCTGTTAGGGTTGATTGTCCAGAAAGCTAGGTTCGCTTGCATGTGTGAATTCTATAAGCTTTGTCTACTTAATAATCTGTGTGTTTGTTTATATTGCGAACCAACCGGACTATCTACCAGTAAGGATAAAGCCAAAGCCAAGCTTGTTTAATTATTAGTTTTTTCGATGAATGGTTAAGAATTGTCATGTGTGCAGAAACTGTTATGTTTTTCCTGAAACTTAAGGTTTTTCAAACTAAGCTCCAAGAATATAGTTTTTCTAAAAACTCTGCTTTTTATGTTCTGACATGCTGTTTTCAAAATATGTTTTCAAGACACGTTTTTAAAGCTATGTTTTAAAATAAGTTTTACGCGTGCTCCTATGCGAGCTTATGTTTTAAGATATGTTTTTAAATTATGGTTATATAAACTATGTTTTTATGCACTTTGGTGCGAGCTCTACGTGAACAAGTGTTTTCAAGCAAGCTCCTTATACGAGCTCTCTGTGGTAAGTCTCTGTGCATGCTATTTTATGAGCCTTATGTTGGATATGTTGGTATACCAAAGGATTGTGAGTACTCACCTATAAGTTCTGTAATTTTGGGCGTTGAGACCTTGAAACATGTGGAAAGATAAGGGAATGTCGAGCTATGCTCCATTCACTAGGACATGTTGGTGTACAAAAGAGTGCAATGCTTTGCATTGCACTTATGGGACATGTTAATGACTCTTTGAGTCATTTTGAGGTGTTATAAGGAGATCCGCATATCCAACAATACAAGATTCTGATAAGTGTACTAAGTGCGAGAACATATATTATGTTTCTCAACCATTCTGATAAGACAAATATGTGAGCATGTTTCATGCTTTACAAGTTCTATTTACAAGCTAAGTTTTCAATCATTTTTCTACAAGCACAACTGAAATTGTTTTTACAAACCTATATGTTTTTCCGATAAGCAGACAAAAAGACAATCTGGGTCTTACATTTTTACGACAAACCCAACTCGTGACATGATTTCAGACTAAGTTTTCTTTAATGTTTTAAACTCTGTGTTTTAAGCATACTCTGCTAATTCCTGATTATTCACTAAGTTCGCAATGAACTCACCAACTTCTCTCTTACTTTGCCGATAAGTAGGTCGCGGATGGAAGTGGCGAGGTAAATAACTTGGCAAGGCTCATCCCTGAATAGATATTGGCGAACTTGGGAATTAGGCAACAGGGTTTATTATTTTATGTGGATTTAGATTTATTATAAGTTGACTACTATTGAAATAATTTCTCTTAAAGTTTAAGCTTATTTTATCTTTGCAAACCTTGTCTTAGAATATTATTTTTTTATTATGAATAAAGTTTATGTTTATTCATGCATGAATATTACGTGTATTTCTTTTTTATCATAATATGGGAGTTAGATTTATTAATAAGTACTATTTTTATGACCTTAAAAATTACATATGTACCCCCGGTAGAGATAGTCTTTCTACTTAGCAAACCCAGGCAAATTGTGCGAGCCCATATAGGTATATGAACTGTAGTTACTTTGCGAACCCATATTAATGTGTGAACTTATTCCTTGTGTTTTATTTGGGAACAATGTGTAATATCCTATTATGAAAACTTATGTTTTAGTTCAAACTTATGCTTTTATGCTATACTGCGAACTCATATGATTTTTTTAGGCGAACCTATATTGAGTGTCATATGCAAACCCTTAAAGTTTCACCGTTTACGTAACATACAAACCCTACATTTGTTTGTTTAATAAGCTTGCGTGTTTTACCTTTTGTGTTTGATATTATTCTATTACTGTGTAATAACTTAGCATATTTCATGTTGTAATCAAATGGAATGTTGGAGGATAGGTTGGAAGTTAACAAAGAGTCACTTCGGTGGCTAATGTGGCACACCGGATTCAGTTTGAACCTACTCGGTTGAGTTTGGGGTGCTACGTGAAATGTATGAGTATCTTGTATGTGAAGTATAGAGGTATCTATTTTGACGGGATAGATGAAGGAGAAGTGGCAAAATAGATGGGTGGACGGATGGATAGGGAAATGGAAATTCCATTAGTTTTCACAATCTGGTGTTGCTGGGTGCGAAACGCAATGTGCAAAGTTTTGAGCTTTGCAGAGGGGTTACTGCGGTGTTTGAGCATCAAGGTTAGATATGAGTTGGAATGATATTGATTGGCTTGCTATAATAAAACTGTGATGATGGTTATCGACTGACCCTTTGGAGTGACACCGTGATGATGGTTTATAGGTTCTATAAAGCAACATAGTGATAGCGGTTTGCAGGTTCTATGGGGCGATACGACGATATTTAGGTCCTACGGGGCAACACCTCAAATGAGGTTATAATGTGTAAGACCATAGCTCGACTATGGCAACCAATGGAGTCCACTAGGAGATTAAAGATGGGGCTACATTTGTTAGACCATAGCTCGGCCATGGCAACATGAATAGTCGATCGAGATAGTAAACAAGAAGAAGTCCACTAGGACATCAAATAAGGGGTTACATGTATAAGATAATAGCTCGGATCTGGCTACATAAGTAGTCCTTAGACCAAAAAAAGGAGATCTACCAAAGTACAAAGAAGTCGTGGCAAGACTTGTGCGACTAGTCACGAAACAGAATGGATTTAGCACTTTTGGGAACACAAATTAACGAGAAAAAAAAGGGAAATTGCCAAACGCAATGATGCATGAAACCTTGGAAGCATATTAATTTAGTTATATGTAATAGGAAGGATAGATTCCTCAGACAAGATGGTAATCGTAATATTTGCTAATAAGAGTTCGCCAGAGATGTTGCAGATCCCATATTGTTTAAGCAAAGGTAGAATAGGCTATCATAGGATATAGTCTTGAATTGGAAATCAATAAAAGGCTACTGAAAGAATGAGTAGACGCCAAGAAAATTCATGGGAGGAAATGTCAACTCGTAAAAGGGCAAT
The DNA here is from genome assembly GCA_025698465.1 of Gossypium longicalyx. Lineage (NCBI taxonomy): Eukaryota > Viridiplantae > Streptophyta > Magnoliopsida > Malvales > Malvaceae > Gossypium > Gossypium longicalyx. The sequence continues at coordinate 55,801,331 of CM046995.1, forward strand.
AAAGTCTGCCAAAAAATAATAAGAGGTGGAAGTTTATCAAGGGCATGAAGTAACGGTGATATATTGTAAGCCTACCAGGGATGGAAAAATGTCAAGTGATATTTAGGTAAAAGATAGTTAGTTGGGAACTCACTGTCTATTGAAGTATCTAAAGGTAATGGACCAAAATAATGAGTACTATAGGGTTACGTTGAGGGCACGAGTCCACTACAGAAAATTGGAATCAAGGAATAGCAAGGGTAAAACCTGGATGATAACGTGATTACGGTCAAGTCAAGCATTACATCACCAACAGTCGACATAGAATTGAGTTCACAGGATTTCCTCATGAAACCCAAGGAGTTTAACTTCGAGACCAAAATCTCTTTTTCTTAGGATTTAAAATGTTCTTTTATAAATTTGTATGAGCAGACCTTACTAAATTCTTTTGAACTTATAATGTTTGCTGCTTGAATGCAGATAAAGACATAGAAATTAAGGGGACCAAGCTAGACTCCTCCAGGGTTAAGTGGTGTGTTGTAGTTGTTCATGTATATAGAGTGGCATCCCTAGAGGCCACACCTCAGGATTGAAGTTTGAATGAGTCTTTTTGGAGTCGAATTGTAAATTGTAAGTAGTTATTGGATCATTAAAAGTGTCGGGTTGTAAATAGTTAAAAATTAGAGCCATGAGTATTAGTAAGAAACAAAAGTTTAAGTTCTCTAAGTATAACATTAATCTAGAATAGAAATGTTGACAATTTATTCGGGTTAATGTGGCACTCGGTACCCAGATTGGGCGATCGAGTCAGGTATAGGGTGTTACAAGTTTTTCTAGGTCGTTGCTTAGCCTACAACAAACTATTGTAGTGAGGTTCTTTGATATCTAATCTATCTTATGGTGTTTATAATAAAAATCGATTTGGGTAATTTTACTTAGAGAAAGGATTGTATGAAACTGTGATTCCAAGTCATCGCTATCCCTTTCCAATAAGAGTATGACAAATCAGATTTTTTCTCCTGATTTTCAACTTTTTCCTCTAGAAAAAATTCAAATCCAACTAAAAATGCTAAAAATCAGGAGGGAAAATCTGATTTGTCATGCTACTATTGGAAAAGGATAAGGATGACGTGGAATCACAGTTTCATACAAGGCCTTCTCTTTTACATATGTGGTTGTTGCACTTAGGGGTGAGCGTTCGATCAAATTGAGTTGAAACGAGTGAAAAAAAAGGTGAAAATATTGTTGTTCAAGTGAAATGGAAGTTAAGTCAAATAAATTTGTTCAAGTTAAATTTTAAAAAAAAGCCATATTAAAATATTGTTGACAATATGACTAAATTTTGAGTTGAAAAACATATATACCATATATATTTGAAAACTAATCTTTTAAAATAAAATAATAGAAAACAAGATAATTAGAATGTTAAACATGATTTGATTATTTCCTTGTCTAAGGCTTCAAATTTATCATTTAAATTTTTTTTTAAAAATTTAACATTGGAAAATATTTGGTACACTTTTAGTAGAGTTTTTAAACTCCACAAACAGGGTCAAGGGTTGACAATTGTCTGATAGGGTTATAGTCAATTATTAATATATATTTAAAAAATAGAGGCACATGTAAATATTTAAGGTTGCTTTTGGAATAAAAAAAAGTATACTGCCAGTGTACCCAATACTCACACTTTAGCATTTAAATATATTTTTAATATGCTTTTTTAAATTTTTTGAATTTATATATATTTTTATAAAATTCTTGAAATAAATATTTTGAATTTTAGAATATTATTTTTTATTTTTTAAAGAGGGACCAATTTGTATGTTTTCAAAACTATCAGGGATCTAAGGGGTATTAACATAAATTTATTTGAATTATTCAAGCTGTAAAATTCAATTTGACTCAAACTTGAAAAACTGAATTACTTATTCGAATTGATTTGAAAAATACAATAACTTAATTTGATTAAATTGAAAATTGAAAAAAAAATCAAATTGAATGGAGTTTTTACTCATGGATTAAGGCTGGGAAATTAAGGGTTTATGAATTGATGTTGGATAAAAGAAAAATAGAAAGGGTGAGGTTCCTAAATTTAGAGGTGAGCATTTGATTGAATCGAATCAAATGCAAAATTTTTGAGTTAATTGAGTTGACGAATCTTATTTTATCATCCTAATTCAATTTGAAATTTTCTCGAAATGAGTCGAATGAGATGGAATTCAAATCAAATCAAATCAAATATATTTGTTCAAGTTAAACTAAAAAAAAAAAAAGACTTTGGATCCTTGTAGCAACTACCACCCGCCATAATTAAATTTGTTATTAACTTTCATTCCCTCATAATTTTTATATTAATCTTTTATATACATGTTAACTTCTTTGCTTGCTTAGTTGCTTCAATTATTTTCTGATTCTTGTCACCATATATTTTGAAATTAAAAAATATATTAAATATAAAAAATGTGATTTTTTAAATAAAAATATTTTAAAGGTAAATGTAAAATTGATACCAACAGAAAATTTTAACACGAATATTTTATGACATCATCAATAATTCAATTTTAACAGAAATTGATAAAGATTCAGTATGATTAAAAACAAATCAATAATATAAATAATACAAAATGTGAAATTTAATTTAATAATATAAAGAATAGATATATATTCAAAAAAATTGGGGTTTCAAAGGAAATAAAAGTTTTGGGGGAAAGCAAAAGGAAAATTTTGTTTGGAGGTTTGAGAGAAGTAAAAGTTTTGGGAGGAAATTAAAGGAAAAAAATTTTGAGGGTTTTCGGAGAAGTAAAAATTTTAGAGGGAAAATAAAAGGAAAAAATTTTAAGGGTTTGAGAAAAAGTAATCTTTTTTGGGAAAATAGAGGAGTTTGAGATGGAAAGGAAAGTAAAAAGAGTTTGATATTTAGTTAATTCGAATAATTCGAATTTAAAAATTTAATTCGATTCGAACTCAAAATTTAAAAAAAAAATCGATTTAATTTGATGAACTTGATTAATTTAATTCAAATAATTTGAAATTTGATTTCATTTTCTACTTTTTAAAAGTTGAATCGAATTTTGTTTATTCCTATCTACTTTGATATTGTGCTATAAAAAAAAAAGTAGAGTAGGTTATAAGGGAAGAACAGCCAAAGATACCAAAACTTTGGCTTTATATTATTGAAAAAATAATAAGACATTGGCCTGACACTGCTAACAGGACATTAAAGGACGACTCAAAGGTATTATTGCTCATTGTCTGCTAATGTTTTTTTTTTTTTAATTTTATTTTATTATTCTTTTGAGTTTGGAGAAAAGCCTTATGAGTCATAGAGGATTATGAAGTATAATTAAAGTTTTTGCTCATTTAATATCTATCTCGGCTTAATTAGGGCTGGTTTTGAGTGTGATGGAAAGGAAAAAGCACTGACAAGGTTTAGGTGTGGAGAAACAAATATTTGGCTTTCCACTCAAGTAATGGAGGTTGGTGTTCCACACGCATCTATGACGGAATAACTCAGCTACACCAACTTAGTCTTAGAGGACGATCAGTTGGCCATAAACGTATATCAGTAGCATCTCCCTTGCCCTTGACTTAGGCATGCCTCCGTCCTTGGTAATTGTATTCCATTATCTCATTCTTGGAGATAAACAAAATTTACGAGTTCATAGCACCCAGACATGTTAATTACAGCATGTAGAAGCTGGATTCAGGCAATCTTCAAATTTTCAGGTCTGTTTCATTGTTTAGCTTTGAATTCGATTGTCCTCCTACTAAAGTGGGGACTGTGGGAGAGCATGATTTGTTTGTTTATGGTGTGGGAGTTTGTTAAACGCATGCGGTTAGTCATTCTTGGTAAAAGGTGAAGGATTAAGCTTCTTTTTCATTTTTAAATTCTCTATTATTATTATTAATGATAGCAATAAATTATTATAAACAAAGCTCGCGTTGCATGAGCTGTTTAGAAGAAACAATAAGGTTTAACCAAAGAATAATTAATTTTTAACTGTTTCAAAATTAAATAAATTAAGGAGAGGAGGAGGAGGAATTGTGTTGGGGGGTCCACATGTTGAGGAGGAAGACAAGAAGACAAGTAGCGGCCCACACCTGGTTCCCCACCCAATCATCAAAGGTAGGGACCACTGGGTTGCTATGTTCCGTGTGTTGTTCCCATTCACCTAATCATCATCAATGTTGGCCCCATCCTACCACCCCACACGCACGCTTTTCCCATTTATTTTCTCAATTCCCTCTATATGTCATCCATCCATCACATGATTTATAATTAATTAATTAATTAATTCAATTTGGTAAATTTTGTTGTTGAAGTTTCAAAAGATGGGGCAGGCCTTGATTCCTTCATATTCCATATTTAAATGAAGTTCTCAAAATGTGATTACATTTGTTTGCCACCACTATGATTCCATTTCTTTCCATATTTATACAACCTTGGTTTTGAATTACTTTGTATTATTTAAAATACAAATTATTATTACTATTTTTATTAAATATGATTTTGAATAAGTCAATCTGAATTCATAAATATCGTCTTAAAGATCCGGTCATGTGCTTTTAGCTTACCCACTGGAGAGGTAATTTGACCTTAGGAGTCTGGGTTCAACACCTCAATTCAAGTTTTTCTTTTTGGGGTGATGTTATTCAAAATGTAAATGATTGACAAGATGAGTGAAAAAAGTTGAATGATTTGCCTTATTATTTATCTACACCAAGATATTTGATTCACCTAACGAAAAAATTAAGGAGGAGAAAGAAGCTTATTTCTTTGTCAAGAAATATTTAAAAAAAAAACAAATTAAAATTTGGTTTATGATTGTTTCTCTCTCGCACACAATTTCTAATCCCATTGAAATCAAATATGTTTGTATCATTTTACATCTAATTTGAAAATTAATTAAATACAATAGAAGTGAGTAAAACTCGATTCGATTTGAAAAATATTTTTTTTCCTAATTTAGAGTTAATCGAATCAAGTTATTCGAGTAAACTCAAATAAATCGAATAACAGAATGGTGTAAATACCCCTTTGGTCCCTATCAATTTTGAAAACAAGCAAATTGGTCTCTCAACAAAAAATACAAAAAATTCTAAAATTTTCAATAATTCAAAATAATTTTTAAAATTAAAAATATTTATAAAAACTCCAAAATTTGTATATATATTTAAAAGATTATAAAAGTTTTAAAAAATCTAAAGAATATACAAAGTTAAAAATTTAAAAGTTTTTTAAAATAATAAATTTGGGATATAAATAAAAAAATAAATTATTCAAGTTTATCATATTATAGTATCACTTTTTATTATTTTGCTTTGAAAAAGATTTAAAATATATATGGTTTCAAATTTATGTGGTCTAACATAAAATTGTTTATATTGTAACAAGATTTTAATTTGACATGTTCTATTTTTTATTTTAACTCGAACCATTTCACTCGATTCAACTCAACTTGAATTTCATTTCACTCGATTCGGAAAAATTTCAAATCGACTTAGGATGATAAAATACGATTCGTCAACTTGATTAACTCGAAATTTTTTCACTTGATTCGATTGAATGCTCACCATTAAGATATAAGACGTTACATTCATTGCTAAAACAACTCAAATAAATATTTAAAACTAGCACCAAAGCTAAAAATAAATGCACTCAAATGGGCTCACATATATTAATTCAAGATCAAATATGATCAAACACAGAGCTAGGTTACGAATCATGGGTCAATCTAGCAAAACACATGGTAATGTCTTGAGTCAGTGAAGTCATGCCACTGTATCGACAAATGCCTCCCCTATTTTCATGATTTTTGGGTTCAAATCTTGAAGTCTCGAGACAATAGAACGATGTCTCAAGATCTTGACCCCTATATCTCGAGATAGTGGACCATGTCTCGAAATCTTGGTCTGAATTTTCACTAATTAAGCTTCGATGTTTTAAATCTTGGTCTGAATTTTCACTAATTAAGCTTCGATGTTTTATGTCTCAAGACTTGACACCTTATGTCTCAAGACAAGTACCTAGAATGCATGAAATCCAAGTTTTTGTTCTTAAGGTCTCAGGATATGTTCTTGATGTCTCGAGACATTAGCCTAGAAACTCAGAAATTAAGCAATGTGAGTCATGTAATTGGACCCCTACAAGTACCTAAACACATAGAACATGAATCCAAATCAATTTCAACACATTTGACATGCCAAATCAAAAATAGAACATACAATATCCAGACAATTAACATAATAGATCATGATTTCACTACCAAGTTAAAGCATAAGTTAAAAGTCATTCATTCAACAGAAAGAATTTGCGTTCAAATTTCAATTCAAAAGTATCGAAGGGTTCCAAACTATACTATACCATTTATACCAAATATATCAAAATTATATAAAAATGTACTCAAGACATGGAAATTTACCTAGAGACCTAGGTACACACCCAAAACTAGGTCCAAAAAGGTAATTACTGTTGGATTTGGTGTCCTAAGTGTAGTATTTTTGTCTAAGTACACTTGTAATTTTTTGAACATATTGTCTAATAGTATTATTCATGATACTTTGTCTATTGTCCTCACATAGTTTTTTCACGCAAAGCAAAATGGAAGTAAATGTTGCTCACTAGTTGTCTAATGTTTGACTAATATTAAGCAGCATTACATGGTCGAATCGTAATACAGAAAAACAACTTATATTAGTAGATGAACCTAAACATGTCTTTAGTCTAACCGAAAATGAGCAAACCGATTGAAAGGCTAATATGTCGTTTATCAAGTCCATTTGGGGAGATTCTTTGTCTTGGGCATCGGAGCAGATGACTCCCAAAAGATAGAGACATAGATGTCATTGACTGGATTGGTAATACATCGGATTGAACCCAAGAAGAATAGATCCTGAATCTATTTATGGATTTATAAACTTGTGATGTTGATAGTGTGGCATACCAAAATCCTGAGTGGATGACAGATTATGTATGCTTGACTCGTACACTTCGATGTAAGTAAAAGCTTGAGTTTAAATCAATAAAATCGAAAGCTAGTGTATTGGGTGTACAACTTCTGCAGTATGTAGCACCATTAAAAAAAATGGAATTCATAGCTCAAGATATGGGTAAATGATATCTTCTCATTGGCATTACATGGTTGATGAAAAGTAAACATGGTCATGGGTCGTTCGTCTTTGTGATGGATGACTTGATCATTATTTGATAGTAGTTGACTTTTCATGAAGGAAGATGTAGTAGTTTCGATGAGATAAAGTAAGATCATATTGGGAGAATGAATATTATCTCAAAAAGATTAAGGATATCCTATGAGGGTAACACACTTATGGCAAGGTCATTGGATGAGCACTAAGTAGTTGCTTTTGTAATGGTATGTCATTAGGGAAAGCTTAATCATGATATTATAGTGGAATCACTTCGTGACTAAATGAGTTTATAATTAATAGGCGAAAAATAATAATTTAATTATAAATCATTTGAGCCCTAATTACATATGTCTAATCGGTTCCTCCACTAGCTTGTTGAAACCAAAAATGAATTGCATATTTGAATCAAAATGAACAGAACGAATAGAATTAGAGCAATGGAAAACATTCAGAAATGAATATGGTTTTCTTTAAAATGGAGAAATGGAATTATTTGGAAATGAATGTGGTTTTCTCAAAACGGAAATGAAAATTAAAATGAGAAATGATTCATTTGCAAATGTAGATGAATTAGTTAAAAAAGATTGAGAGAATGAGTTTATGTTTTTGGGCTATTTTAAAGCCCGAAAATGAAAATAAACCATTCGGTCATAGTGAACATGTTGAGTGGTAAAATATCAAACATATTTTTTCGAAAATTTTACCAGGGGTAAAGAATGAGTTTATGTTTTTGGGCTATTTTAAAGCCCGAAAATAAAAATAAACCATTCGGTCATAGCGAACATGTTGAGTGGTAAAATATTAAACATATTTTTTCGAAAATTTTACCAGGGGAAAATTGTCATAATTTTATTGGGGTTAAACTTAGGATGTGAAAATTATTTAATATAGAATATTAAAGTTTATTTTGGATCAGATTAAAAAGTATTGGGTCAACAAGTCTGGGAAGCACTCGTAATTGGACCCGATGTGAGAGAAGCCCAAAAACCCCTCATGGATATAAAGGAGGTGGCAACCCTAGTAGGAATACTAGGAGATGTTGTCCACCCTACACCTACTCTAAGTAGGAAGTTGTTTTTCTATTTGAAATAAACCTTTACAACTCAACAAGTGTTCTACCTTCTTTTCCTATAAATCGATGGTACCAATAGAGTTATTAACACAACTTTGAAAGATTGTTACTTTGTCGAAAAATAAAGAGAACTTATTCTCAACTATTGAATATATTTTTTCAAAATAAAAATTATACCAGTTTCCATTAAAGAAGAGAGAATTTTCGTTTTCACCCTAGAAAGGAAAAGAAAACTTTTTCTAGTCATGTGTTTTGATTCAATTGGTTTAAGCCCAAACTCAAAAAGCAATTAGTGGTATGAGAATAGCGAATAAGATCATTTGGTTGAAAGTAGGAAAACATCAAGATTTCCCATATCCGAAAACACAGGTACAATTTTGATCTAAGGTTTATTGTTATAAATATCACAAACGAGTTGATTTTCATAATTTTAATTTTTCGATGTGCTAGAAAACAATTTTCAAACAGATTTTTTTCCAACAATTGGTATCTGAGCACCAGGTTGTGCTATGTTTATAGTGTAAATCGAGATCAAATCTCTCTCTTCATCTTGTTTGATTAATATTAGATAAGATATGACATGTAATTATTCGCATATTTAGGAGAATGTATGTGAATGAATGTACATATTTATTTTATTGTTATGGATGATAAAGTAATTTTTGCCAAAGTTGTGATTCCTAGAAATTTATTTTTAATTTAATTTGTTTTTCAAGCATAAATATTTTAGACCGTGGACTATCGTCTCCACGTATGATTTTAGTTTTATTATTTTAGAATAAAATATGTGAGCAGGAAATGCACATAGGAATTTTTGTAAAATTATTTTTCAACGAAACCTAAGAACCGAGATAACACAACACAAACCTGACCCAAAGGGTAGCCAACATTGGTTCGGCAGTAGGAGGTTACCAGTGGTCCAACGGTGGCTGACAGTGGTTCGACAATGGCCGGCTATAACCCAATTTTTCTTAGTGATGATCGACGGTGGCCAACGGTGGCTGGTAGTGGCCGACGGTAGTGACAACATGTAAAAAATGGCAAAAAGACAATAGAAACGTAAACCAGCACTACAACAGAAGTTCGTGGTGGCAAAATTGAAGACCCGAAGTATGCTTTGGGGTGAATTTTATAATTTTATTATTTTTCTAGGATGGAATCATGGAAAATTTGGCTGGTCAAAGTCATTTAAATTTTATGTTTTTATATTTATGAGATAAGCATGATGATATTTATATGACTACGAATGTATGTTCATGCATATATGGGATAAGCATGCCATATAGATTTGTTAAGAATGGCACATGTACTTGTCATGCATATATTGATCATTCATGATTGAAACTAGACTTTAAAACCTTGCATATTTTTTAAAATATTGAGTGGGAGAAGGTCCCTAAACAAGACTTATGACCTCCATGAATGGTCTCTTGTAATGGCATGGCAAGTGCATTACTCTATGGTAGGATTTCCATGTGGATCTCACTGAGGAGATTTCTTGAAAGTAGGAAGAACTATCTTCTTTTCATATGATAATTGGTTGACCTATATGGTAAGTATTATCATATGGAACATTTAGAAGTTTTATCTTCAAAGAGGATAACTAGTCAAAGCATGTTACTCGATGAGATTTTCCCACAATGACTATACATTAAAGAATTTCTAGTTAAGTAACTAGTCAAAGAGGAACATCTAGAAGTTTTATCTTCAAAGAGGATAACTGAACTGTGGTGCATGATGTAATAGGTGTTGAGTTGATGGTTATACATTCAAGATTTTCTAGTTAAGTAACTGGAAACACGAAAATACACACTTTTTCATGCCCTTTTTAACTCAAATTCATGCAGTTTCGATAAAATTCTTGTCGAAAAATATTTAATTATTATAAAATAATTAAATTGTAATTAAATTATTAACATGTTGAATTTTACTTAATTTTATAATAAATTTTGATTAATTTTGATCATTTTCGACAGATTCGTACAAAATGGTGAAAAATAGCTCGACAGACACTACTAGAAGCACAAAACCGAGAAGCAATTTTGAAGCATCAAGGCAAAATAATTTTTCCGCCTAAGATGGTCAAAATTATGTTTATTAATTCATAATATAATTAATTTTAATTTTAATCCAATTTAATTTGGGTTAAATAAATTATTATTAAATAATTATAAAAAGTTGCCCAGTTGAGCTGAACCAAGAAAATTAATCCAACCGAGCACTTGGCAGCCCCAAACCGTCCCACATGCTGACCCAATTAGCTTGCTTGGATGATTATTTAACTTGCAAAATGGCCCTTGAAGACTCCTTCAAATTGCATTCAAACCCTTCACTATCTGTGCCTTTATAGATTTGCTCCTACCTTAAAATAGCAAGTTGAATTCTTCAAACTTGCCACATGTATTGTAACGCCCCGTATCCGAGACCGTCGCTGGAGTCGAATACGAGGTGTTAACAGACTTAATTCATTGCTTAAACAGCTCAAACAATTTAATTTTAGAAATTCTAGACAAGCTGGCTAACTGCGTCATAGTCGCTTAAAAATTCATATCTCGAGTTCTGAAACTCAAAATCCAATTCCGTAAATTTTCCATAAAACTAGACTCATATATATATTTACTAATTTTTTTCTATAATTTTTGGCTAGGCCAATTAGTACAGTTTATTAGTTAAAGTCTCCCCTATTTCAGGGTTTGACTGCTCTAACCTCTATGTATTACGAATCAGATATCTCTCTGTACAGAATTTCAATGACTATGAAGTTTGTTTCTCTTAAAACTATACTCAATAGAAATCTGTACATATAAATTATGACTTCTAATTATTTTTATACAATTTATGGTGAATTTCCAAATTCAGAACAGGGGATCCAGAAATTGCTCTAGCCTTGTTTCACAAAAATTTAGACATCTCATAAAATATAACTCATATACCTGTTCCGTTTCTTCCATATAAAAATAGACTCATAATTCTTCAATTACATATTTTATTCATCATCTAATTATATCTCTACTATTTTTAATGATTTTTCAAATTCACGTCACTACTGCTGTCTGAATCTATTTTATGGTAAATTTTACCTATTTCATGGTTTCCATGGATTAACTAACAATTTAACATACATAACACCAAATATGATCATAATTAGCCATTCCAATGGCTAATCATTACCAAGCATTTTTATACTACTCAATAACCATATCATAAGACCATATATACAAAATGATTATAATGCTATACATGCCATACTCAAAATATACAAGCCATTACGCCAAGATGGTATACGGATAGTGTGAGCGTGCCTCCGACCGTTCCCGATTTTCGAGCTGGATTGTCAACACTACAAGGAATGCAAAGGAGGGAGTAAGCATAAATGCTTAGTAAGTTCACATGCAAATAGCAAGTAACATAACCATATAAGCAAACATAAAACATCATTTGCATAATCATCACCAAGACATTCATATCATATTTTCATTTATCATCTTACCATATTATTGTTATATCGATGTTTCAACCCGAGGGTTAAGTACATACCTGTTCAAAGTATCCATTTCACAACACTTACCAATACGTCCCTTTCATCTTGAGTATTCCTCCATTTGAGTAAAACTTTACCCGTTGAACACATCGGAATATAATTCGGATACATGGAAAGTTTGCACATAAGTGCCACATATGTAGCCAAGCTACCATGTAACCCGCCCATAAGCGAACTCGGACTCAACTCAACGAGCTCGGGCGTTCGCATCCATAAGTGAACTCGGACTCAACTCAACGAGCTCGGATGCCTAGTTACATTTCACGAACTCGGGCTCAACTCAACGAGTTCGGACATTCGCATCCATAAGTGAACTCGGACTCAACTCAACGAGCTTGGATGCCTAGTTACATTTCACGAACTCGGACTCAACTCAACGAGTTCGGACATTCGCATCCATAAGTGAACTCAGACTCAACTCAACGAGTTCGGATGCCCAAATATCCCAGTGACATGTCACTTGTATCCTAATCCATTCCTAAGGTTCAACGGGACCTTTTTCCCAATCATGTGTCTCAACCATCTTCTACGGAATACCGATACCGATACTCGGTAGTATTTCACATTTTCCAAGTATATCACATAAATTGACATATTATCAAACAATTATCACGAGTATAATATTTCATAATAATTATCATATCATTTAAATAACATAAAAACATTTAAAATAATAACTATGTTACCAACATTTACATATGAACTTACCTAGTATGCGAAAATGGCTACTTTTACCATTTCGTCCACAACTTGGTATTTTCCCCATTTTAGCTCGAATTTTAGTTTTCCTTGCTAATCGAGCTTGGAAGCTTGAAAAACCCTAGCCATGGTTTCTCCTTGCTATATTCGGCCATGGTGAAGAAGATGAGCAAAATTGGCTTTTAATTTTGTATTTTAATTCATTTTACCCCTAAATGACCAAAATGCCCTTACTACTAAACTTTCCAAAAATTCCATCCATGTCCAATTTTTGTCCATAAACTTAGAAATTGGTAAAATTGCTATTTAAGACCTCCTAATTAATATTTCAAAACAATTTCATACTAGAAACTTCTAGAATGCAAGTTTTGCAAATTATTCGATTTAGTCCCTAATTTCAATTTAAGCACTTTAGGCATAGGATTTCATCATGAAATTTTCACACAATCATGCAATCATATCATAAACATCGAAATAATTATAATTATTTCTATCTCGGATTTTTTGGTCACAAAACCACTATTCTGACTAGGCCCAAAATCAGGATATTACATGTATGGCCGGCCATGGGGGGACTCTATGGCTGCTGATTTTTGCTAATTTTAACAGGCATATCAACCTATAAATACCCCATTTTCTGCTCACTTCAAACACATCTCAACCCTTCTCATCTCTTCACTTCTCTCTCATTTTTCTCTGTTCATTCCCTTCCATTGTTCTTCATTTTCTTCCCTTATTCCCTTGCCGATTTCACCTATTGAAAAAGAGTCAATCAACCACCATTTGGAGTAGCATTCAAGTGTTTGTAGAAGCCTCAATTCGACAAGAACAAGTGGAGAAGGAGGAGTGGAGCAAACTAGTCAAGCCACGGAGAACACCGGATTTGATTCTTGTTCCTTATCCTTTTAATTTTGTTGTTGTTATGATGAACATGTCTATGAATATTTGTGATGTTGATTTGTTAAATTTAATTAATATGGCTTGAATTTAATTCATGTTAGGTTGATTTTATTTCATCTACTTAATTTATTAAAATTGCGTTTGTGTTATTATAGGCCTTGGTAAGATGTTTGATTAAGTAAAACCATGACTAAGTTATTCTTGCATTAGAATTGTAAGGTAACTAATGAATTAATTATTTAAACGGATTGAAATAGTAATTAATTGACATGATACTTAGTCAGTGCATGTTTAATCATCTAAGGTAGCTGAATGTTGATTAGCAACGACATCTAATGATACTTTAGCCTTGCATAACTTGCAAGATTATTGTGATCAAACTGTTTCAAGGTAGAAATACATTGTTTCTTCACGTAATCTTTTATGTGCCTATGAGATTGAACTGGTTGTTTGAATTGACATAGAGATATGTAAAAGAGATTATTTTAATTTCATAAGTATGTATGTGCATGAACACATTTGCCTATTAAAATTTGTTTAATCGATTGAATTGACATAGAGATATAGTCAAGAGATAAATGGCTTTTGGTAGGTAAGTATGTTTATAAGTTAGCAAATTACCGAGTTGCCGTGAATTTATTTGTAACAACATAAACATGAGTTTAATAATTCTAAGTTAAGAAATATAATTAATCTAACACAATTATGTCATCTTAGTTAAAATCATTTTTTGAAATTGTGCATTGGAACTTTTATTTTATTTTTATTTATTTTACTTTGTTAAAATCTTAGTTTTTAATCACTTCTTCAAATTAAAATATTTTTCTTCACCAAAGTGTTTTTAAAAGTGCATTCATAAGTAATTCTTTTCATAGTCACTGTGGGTATGATAACTCGACATTTACCTGTCGCTTTATTACTTATTGCGATTGTGTACACTTGTACATTTCCGTTGTTCTAGTAACTCCCCACAAAGCTCTACTTAAGTTAGAATGATGGCCAAACGTTACACGATTATTAGTACATGCGAATGCCTAAGGAATTAGGTTCATGTACTAATTGGATGAAAATCCATGTTCTTACTAGTTGATCATGATCACCCCATAGTGTCTTGATTCAATGGGTGTGGGAATCATTATTGCAACGACTTACAAATGTTTTCAAGGTTTAATGTAAGGAGCATGAATCATCTTAATGCTTATCATAATGTAGCAAAAATTTTTCAAACATTTGCTTATACAAAGATATTAATAATTGAATGTTTTGTTTTAGTTCGAAAATTACTCCCACTCCTTTATTGAACATACTTACTGAAAACAAACTAATCGAAAATAAATATAAGGGATGGAAAAGGAACTTGATAATTGTCCTGAGCTGTGAGAAACTTAAAATAGTTCATGATAATAAGTTCCTTTCGACCACTCAAGCTGAGGCTAGAAAAATCTGGGAAGAGTCTGATGAGATAGATCATTACTATATAATGGCAAGTGTGACTAGCACACTGTATAAGCAATTGGAGAGCTATAAGACCACTAAAACAATTCTAGATAAGCTAGAAGACATGTTCGGAGGCCAAGCTACCTTGGCTTGACAATTTACTATAACTAGCTTGATGAATGCCTAGCAAAAGCCCTGTACTCTGGTTAAAGACCATATGATCACTCTTATGGGCTACTTTGTCTAGGACACGAACAATAAGGTCAATCTGGACCAAAACACCCAAATTGAGATGGTGTTAGAAAACTTATCTAAGGATTTTTCTGGATTTCAAGCTGCTTATAACCTTGGAAACAAGAACTTGATGCTTACAAAACTCACAAAGGAACTACAGTCCTATGAGTTGATGTTGGATGGCGGTCAGCCGATCCGATAAGTAGAAGCAAACATAACTATTGCTTCTTCCTCAAAAGGGAAGGGAAAACATGCTAAGAAAGCCAATGCTAAGGTCTTGAGGCCACCATAGGTTGAAACGAAGAGAACCAGGAAGCGTAAAGACTTATTTAAGTCTAAATCTTTCTTCTGCAACAAGAAAGGTCTATAACACCCTTAATTTGATCTGATTTTTCGGATCTAGATCTCGATTATTACCACATGAATACAGACAAAGCTTATTCTACTTATACAAATTATAATTAATTCACAAGTTAACTTCAAAGAAATTCAAATTAAATTACACAAATATATATGTACAATAGGTAGATACAATTGCGACACTTGATAATTTAATTACAAGGATATCTAATTTGAAATATTAATCTATTTCAATTATCCCAAGATATGGTTTTCTAAGTGACATTTCAAATTTTAAAACACATCATCAAACTCGCTCTGTATGCATAATAACCCAATATGCCACTTTGTTCGACGTAGTCCTGGCATCGTCCTTCCTGATGCATACGCACATTCAACCTAAAACATAAAGTGTAACTCATGTAAGTTCATAAGAACTCAGTGAGAAATAATCTATTATACCTTAGTCATCATTTCCATAAAGTTCCAAGTAGTTCATCACCACTAGCTTCTCTTTTTCATCATCCACTATCTATCATAATAAGTGTCACACAAGTTGCAAAACATTTTCATTCCTTCTATCTGTTATATCCTAGTCTGAATCCATTACCATCAAATATAATAACTTCATTTACTCAGGAATATCCTTCAATTAATTTTAATCATGGATTAATCGTATTATTTGCAAACCATTGCCCAAAATTGCTCTTCATACCTAATCTTAACTTCTACTACTCTTTTCTATTACTGTTTACAGACAGCTTTCCTTCTTCAAATTATCAGATGCAGTCGTTATTCAAATTTGTTCTTTCAATGAAAGCTCATCCATCTCGTTATTTCTTCAAACTATGATCTTCGATCGTTTCTTGAATTTACTTGGTCCTTACCTTGAAATCATCAAACACTCTAGTTCATTCTAGTCTTTCTAATCGTGATTAAAGGTCATGCGGGATACTTCACATCGCTTCATACAGAGTTCACCTCAAAGGCTAATCTTTCATAGTTCACAACAAAGGCTTATTCTTTCATAGTTCGCCACAAAGACTTATTCTTTCATAGTTCACCACAAAGGCTCATTCTTTCCTAATTCCCCCACAAAGACTTATTCTTTCATAGTTCACCTCAAAGGCTTATTCTTTTCATAGTTCGCCACAAAGGCTTATTTTTTCATAGTTTTCCATAAGGGATTATTCTTTCCTAATGTGTTTATAACATGGATTTGCCTAAACTCACAATACGTGAGGTTTGCCCATGATCGTCCTGGGGCACACAGAGAACCCCAATGGGTAATCACCATCCTTTAATTCCTTTCAGATGGTGCCATGGCCATGGGCTTGTCCTTCAGAGTTTCACTTCAGAGTTCGTGTTTAAAGTCCCAACGGACCCCTTTTAGACAAATCCATGGATAACAGACACATACTAACTTTACAGACCTTTTATGTATCGAAAGAAACTAAACACAATCATCTTGATTTATTAATATCCAAACAACATAACACACATCTCATATCATACGTTCTAGACGTTCAAATATAACCATACTTCACTCTACATTACTCATACATCATCCATATCATACTACATTTTTCATGATCTCAACATCACCATTCAATCAACTTTCCATATATATCATGGTATGAACAGTACCCGTGCAAGATTTAGAATAGAGACTCACTTGACCACTTTGGACAGTAGCTTGAACTCCATATTCAACTTTCAACAAGTAACTACAGCCACCACTACTTATAAAACATGGGAACAACATTAAAGCTCATTCAAATACTATAAATCATCATCATATTAAGCATAAATAACCCCCATGCAAAGCATTATTTCTTCATTTTACCATTCAATCACATAAAATAGGCTTACTCTATTAGAGGTTAACATGTAAGACTATAATGGTTACCCAGGATATGAAACAACCTTCTCAAAGAACTCAGATCCTTAGTTTCAGCTTAACAAGAGAGAACTATACTCATCTCTAAGGAAATCACAATAATATATTTATTTTCTTAAAATGGAAGAAAGAAGAGAAGAGAAACTCCCTTTTTTCTTAAGTCCATATCATAATATATATTTATGACCCATGTTCTGAT
This sequence comes from Gossypium longicalyx, assembly GCA_025698465.1. Classification (NCBI taxonomy): domain Eukaryota; kingdom Viridiplantae; phylum Streptophyta; class Magnoliopsida; order Malvales; family Malvaceae; genus Gossypium; species Gossypium longicalyx. The sequence continues at coordinate 55,818,780 of CM046995.1, forward strand.
AGTGGAACCTGACATGTATGACATCTTTATTGAATTGTCTTTCCCAAGGGTTTACAACTTTCAAAAAACCTAATTGAGTACCTTGATTTACATCTAGTCGATTTTTAACCAACTTACCTTGTAACTTAACTTGCATAGTGCTACAGATAAAAGAACGCACCACCTCTTAGGCATGAACTTATTCCACAATACCTTTTTACTTGTCTGGCATCCTACTAAAAAAAACATGGAAATTTGATATCAAACCACTATTATCTTAAACACATATAATGGAATATGCTCGCTTTATGCACCGAAAAGATGTACTTGGGCGAATACCACACTGCCAAACAAGCAATTTTAAGACTACACGCCAAACCTTTTACTTGTCAAAACTATGATACTTGTAAAGAGTGGAAAGAATACCTTGTTAAAAAATGAACATAGATTCGAGGAGATGAGAGTGATCTACTGTAATTTGGTGTTGTAGATTAAACTAATTTTTTTTGTAATAGCCTATTTTAAGGTCAAGTCGAAATAGTGGTTTTGGGACCAAAATTCTGAAGTAGAAATGTTAATTTTTATTATTTATTTAAGGTCTACAACATGAATGAATGACTGTGTGAAAGTTTTGTTAAGAAATTTTATCGATAGAGTGTCCAATTTGACTAATAGGACTAAATTGCAATAAGTACAAAATGTGTGTTCTAGATGCTAGAGGTGTCTAATTGAAATTAAATTTTAAATTAGAGGTCCTTAAATGGCAATTAGACCATTATACTTCTTGGTGGACAAATATGGACATGGTAGGGTAAAATTTCAAAGTTTGCATTAAGGGTATTTTAGTTATTTGGGTAATAAAGACAAAATTTAACTAATAAAAGATGTCATATTCTCAATTTCATCCTGCCATGGCGAAAAATCACAAGAGATGGCACAGCTAGGGTTTTCCAATCTTTCAAGCTCGATTGTAAGTTTGTTCTAGCCCCGTTTTTAATAATTTTCATGTTTTTGAGATCCTTGTAACCTAATCTAACTATTTGAAGGACTAATTTGAAAGAAAGATGAAGTTTAAAATTTTACCCATGTTAGATATTTGTGTATTTTGATGTCTAATGGTATAAAATGCATGTTTGGTGTTAGATAAACAACTTTTGCTAAGTGATTTTCGGTAAAAATGTCAAAAAGGACTTATTTGTAAAAGTTAGAAAATGAGTAGTAAAAGTGTGATTAAGTGGAAAATGTGGGCTGATATGAGTATGAAAATGGTTTGGCTAGCCTTGGGTTTTGATGAAATTGAATACATTTCATTTTACGAGCCTAGGGACTAAATTGTAAAAATGTGAAACATTAGGGGCAAAAATGTAATTTTGTGATAATATGATTTTTGGGCCAAATTGAATAATGTGAGTATTAAATGAGTTAAATTTGATATTATAGATAAATAAAAACGAGGTTCGGACCTAAATCGGGGGAAAAGTAAAGTGTTTGATGATTAGGTCCAATTCTACTATTTTTGTATCGAGGTAAGTTCGCATGTAAATAATGCAATGTTATATTTATGTTTTAAATGCTTTAATATTGCATGAATTGTGTGATTGAATCCTTGGACATATTCGACAAAGTTTCGACAAGCAAGAAATTTCAATTGAACCTTAGGAATAGAATAGGATACGAGTGACATGTCACTAGGAACCCATGTGTATATGTGTTTATGTAATTCAAGTGCTGGTCTTGTATGTCCTACCAGTGGCTGGGTATTCCAGCATATGTTGCGGATATCTGACAGCTTGTGTGAGCAGCACTATGTAGCTACGTCCTGATTGACAGCTTTTACAAGCAGGCCCGTGAATAGCTCATGAGCGAGCCCATATGTGTTATGAGATATGAGGTAGCTTTAGCTACATATATGACACTTATTTGTAAGATTTTCTGAGTGTCCGATAATATTCCAAGTGTTCAACAAGAATGTCAAAAATGTGAAAGGATGTGGTTATGTTATGAGTTGGTACAGGTATGTACGTAAAACTCATAAGTAATAAACTCAATGGGTGATAAACTCTTAGTAAGGTTGTGATTGAGAAAATTATGACTATGAGATTTTAGTAACATTTGTGTTATCTCACATTATATAAATTACATGATTAAGGTATGGTTAAGATGTTTCTTATTTGCATATGAACTTACTAAGCTATAAATGTAACAGCCCGGTTTAGGGCCAAAATGGAATAGTGGTTTTGAAACCACGAATCTGAGGTTAAAAAAATAATATTTTGATTAAGTTTTGGTGTTTATATTATGATTGCATAATTGTGTGAAAATTTCGTTGCGAAATTTTATCGATTGGGTGTTTAATTTGACGTTTAGGACTAAATTGAAATAGGTGAAAAATGTGTGTGTTCTAGTTCATAAGTACTTGATTGAAATGGGGGTTTTAAGTAGAGGTCCTTAAATGGAAATTAGACCATTATACCTTATATGGACAAAATTTGGACATGGATGGAATTTTTAGAAAGTTTAGTAGTAAGGGCATTTTGGTCATTTGTGTATTAAATGAAATAAAATGGGAAAAATAACACAAAAATATGTTCATCTTCATTAAGCTTGGCTGAAACTTGCATGTTCTCCATAGCTAGGGTTTTTCCCAAGCTTTCAAACTCAATAATCAAGAAAGGCGTAGAATCGACCACGAACGGGGGAAGGAAAAGATTTTGGACTAAATTGCAAAATTTCCATATTTTGCACCAAGTGTCGTCCAGCTTGCTCAGGAGTTGAAGATCGTGAAGATCTGCCCACACTATCAATACTTTAGGGTATTTGAACTAAACATTTTGAATTATGGCATGTATAATAGGCTTAGTTATTTTGTTACGTGTAATAATTGCCTACGTTTAAAATATTGGTTACAGTATTTGATCAATCATTTTATACAAAGCCATTGAAGTTGGCTAATATTGTTCAAGACATATGTTATAATGATGCATTATCTAATTGGATGACATATTTCTATCTCAGTTTCGTTTAATGGTATGTGTTATGTTCCGGTAATACCTCGTACCCTATTTCGGTGTTGAACACGGGTAAGGGGTGTTACAATAAAGCTTACTCCCCTTTCTTTCCCTTGTCTTTTAGTGACACCAAGCTAGCTCGGGTTCGGAGATCGTCAAAGATCCACTCACACTATCAACAATTATTTTGGTATTAATAAAATCAACATTTTGATTTATGGCATGTATAGGGGACTTGGTCATTTTGTTATGTGTCATAATTGATTTGGCCAAATGTGTTGGCTTATATTGGTTAGAAGTTCATTTTGTATAAGGCCATTGGAAATGGGCTAATATTGGTTATATGTATATCCATATAATGATATCTCTCATGAATGATGTGTTGATGTTTTGGTTGTGGATGTTTGGTTGTATGTATATGCTTGGATTGGTGCTATGTTATGTTGTATAGGTGTATGCATTAAAAGGTGGCAAAATGGCTTGGTAAATAGCCTTATTTTTGTCCTCACGGGTAGACACACAAGCGTGTGACTAGGCTAGGTGTGATACAGGTTTGCCCCAGGGGCATGTGTTTAGGTCGTGTGTCCCCTGCACCTAAATTTTGAGGAACAAAATTCTCAGAATTGAGCACATGGGCAGAGACACGGGCGTGTGTCTCGGCCGTGTGAAGGCTATACCTAGTTTATAAAAATTAATTTTCCATATGGCTTAGCACACGGGCGTGTGGCTTGGCCGTGTGATCTCAATTTGTTCATGAGTTACAAGTCAGTGAGTTACACGGGGTCGAGACACAGGCGTGTGTGACCACATGGCCTGCCCACACGGGCGTGTCCCATATCCACACGAGCGTGTGACCCCTGTTTAGTGGAAAATTTTCGAAGTTTTGTAAAAATTTCTTAAGTTCTCAGTTTAGTCCCAAATCACTTCCAATGCATATTTTGGGCCTCGTAGGCTCATATCAGGGACTTTATGATTAAATGCAAATGGTTTTAATTTGGATGCAAATTCATGACTCGAAATTGTATGGTTGTTCATGTGATAAGTTCGGTAATGCCTCGTACCTTGTTCTGACATTGAATGCGGGTAAGGGGTGTTACATTTAGTGGTATCAGAGTTACGGTTTAGTCAATTCTTAGACTAATGTAGCATGTGTAAAAGTCTAGCTATACATTCCATGAATAAACTGTGATAGTGTGATGACTCCTGACAATTTTAAACTATTTTTTCATATAGTAAATGGATCCCAATCGAGCTGTAGCTGATGAGGTAAAAAGTAATGCACCGGCTCTTGCTCAAGGGGCAGCGCCATCTGAAAGTAGACCTCCCATGGTTAGTTAGAGAGGAGGGGCTAGGGAAGCCTTCCTCCATATGATAAACGAGTGGTATTCGGAGTTTGTTCGAACAAATCTGACCGCTCAACATCCTTCACCCCTTTCTTATCCCCAATCAATTCCCGTAACTCCTCAAGTTGTAGAATTGGTAAGACTGAATAAGCCTCTGGTTGATAAAATTCGAAAGCAAGGGGCTGAAGAATTTAGAGAAAATGTAGATGAAGACCCCGAGAGAGCCGAGTTTTGGCTTAATAATACTATTAGGGTATTTGATGAGTTATCGTGTACATCCAACGAATGCTTGAAATGTGCTATATCGTTATTGAGGGACACAACATATCACTAGTGGAAGACACTAGTATCTGTGGTACCGAGAGAGAGGGTCACATGGGAATTCTTTCAAGAGAAATTCCAAAAAAAATATATTAGTCAGCGGTTCATCGACCCAAAACGTAAAGGTTTGAAGATGGGCTAAACAAGGACATCAGACTATTAGTTGGAATCTTAGAACTAAAAGAATTTGTTGTATTGGTTGAACGAGCTTGCAAAGCCAAAGAACCAAGCACAGAGAAAAGAAAGGCTGAGAGTGAGGCTAGAGATGCAAGAAAAAGGCCGACGAGTAAGTCATTTCAATCTCAATCAAAGAAATCTAGAGAAATGTATTCTCATTCGAATGTTTCAGCTAGGTATTCACACAGAGACCGCAGGAAACAATATTTGGGTCCTAAAACTCAAGGTACTTCAATGACAAGTGTGGGTAATGTTAGGTCTAACAGACTTGAATGTCAACGTTGTAGTAGACGACATCCCGACGAGTGTAGGATGAATGACTGAGCTTGTTTCAAGTGTGGTTCTCAAGAGCATTTTATCTGAGATTGCCCTGAGATGGCTGAGGATGAAAAATTTTAGAGTACAAGGCCGAGTAATACTACCAATAGAGGTAGGCCACCAAGAAATACCAGGAATGAAACTAGAAGTAAAGGTGTGACGAAGGGTTCAACTGTGAGATCCGAAGCTAGAGCACCTGCCAGAGCTTATGCTATATGTGCTCGTGAGGATGCATCATCTCCCGATGTGATTACCGATACATTTTCTCTTTATGATACTAATGTTATTGCATTGATCGATCTTGGATCGACTCATTCTTATATTTGTGTGAATTTGGTATCTAGTAAGAATTTGCCCATTGAGTTTACTGAGTTTGTAATTAAAGTGTCAAACCCTTTAGGCAAATATGTGCTAGTTGATAAAGTTTGCAAGAATTGTCATTTGATGATTCGAGGTCACTTTTTTCCGGCTGACTTAATGTTGTTGCCATTTGACGAATTCGATGTTATTTTGGGTATGAACTGGTTGACACTGCATGATGCTATAATAAATTGTAGGCATAAAACTATTGAATTGAAATGTAAAAATGGTGATGTTCTTTGGGCTGAAACCAATTAATCAAGTGAATTGCCTACTGTGATTTTGTCTATATCTGCTCAGAGGTACGTAAGGAAAGGTTGTGAAGCTTATCTTGCTTATGTGTTGAGTACAAAGATGTCTGAATTGAAAATTGAATCAGTGCCGGTAGTCTGTGAATATCCAGATGTGTTTCCAGAAAAGTTGCCTAGGTTACCTCCGATCAAAGAGGTTGAGTTTGCCATTGATTTAGTACATAGGACTTCACCGATATCGATTGCTCCGTATAGGATGGCACCGACGGAATTGAAAGAATTGAAAGCTTAGTTGCAAGATTTGACAGATAAACGTTTTGCGAGACCGAGTTTTTCTCCCTAGGGTGCTCCAGTGTTATTTGTAAAGAAGAAAGACGGATCTATGAGACTTTGTATCGATTACCGGCAGCTCAACAAGGTGACTATTAAGAACAAGTATCCTTTGCCGAGGATTGATGACTTGTTTAATCAGTTAAAAGGAGCAGTAGTATTCTCAAAGATTAATTTGAGATCGGGCTACTATCAGTTGAGAGTTAAGAGTCGGATGTGCTGAAAACTGCTTTCAGGATAAGGTATGAGCATTATGAATTTCTTGTTATGCCTTTTGGATTAACTAATGCTCCTGTCGTATTTATGGGTTTGATGAATCAGATCTTCCGACCGTATTTAGTTAAGTTTGTGGTTGTGTTCATTAATGATATTCTGATTTATTCTCGAGACGAGTCCGAGGATGCTGGGCATTTAAGAATTGTATTGCAAACCTTGAGAGATAAGACATTATTTGCTAAATTCAGTAAAAGTGAGTTTTGGCTCCGAGAAGTCAGATTTTTGGGACATATAGTTTCAGATGATGGTATTCAGATTGATCCAAGTAGGATTTCAGCAATTGTTGAGTGGAAACCGCCAAGGAATGTATCGGAAGTTAGAAGCTTTTTGGGTTTAGCCAGTTATTTCAAACATTTTGTCAAAGGATTTTCGATGATTGCTACTCCTATGACCAAGTTGTTGCAAAAAGATGTTAAATTTGAATGATCCGAAAAATGTCAGCAAAGTTTTGAGAAATTGAAAGGATTATTGACTGAGGCACCGGTTTTAGTACAACCTGAATCGGGAAAATAATTTGTAATTTATATTGATGCTTCATTAAATGGTTTGGGTTGTGTATTGATGCAAGAGGGAAAAGTGATAGCTTATGCCTCGAGACAGTTGAAACCGCACGAGAAGAATTATCCGATGCACGATTTGGAACTAGCTGCCGTTGTTTTTGCTTTGAAAATTTGACGTCATCATTTGTACTGTGAGAAATGTCATTTTTTTACTGATCATAAGAGTTTAAAATATTTGATGACTCAAAAAGATCTGAACTTGCGACAACAAAGATGGCTCGAGTTACTGAAAGATTATGAATTAGTAATTGACTATCATCCAGGAAAGATGATTGTAGTTGCAAATGCCTTGAGCAGAAAGTCATTGTTTACTTTGAGCGCTATGAATACGAAACTGACTTTGTCTAATGATGATTCAATTTTGGCCGAAAAGAGAGCCAGACCAATATTTCTTAAGCAAATTTGTGGAACGCAAAAAAATGATATTGAATTGCAAGCCAAAAGAGTATGTGTACTGAAAAATGATGAACTTATTTAGAAAATTTTACATGAAGCCCACAGTGGTTGTTTATCAATTCATCCGAGTAGTACGAAAATATATAATGATTTGAAGAAATTGTATTGGAAGTCAGGTATAAAATAAGATATCTCTGAATTTGTATCGAAATGTTTGATTTGTCAACAAGTAAAAGCTGAACACCAAGTGCTTTTGGGTTTACTTTAGCCAGTGATGGTACCCAAGTTGAAAGGGGATAGGACTACGATAGACTTCATAATGGGCTTGCCTTTGACTCCGAAAAAGAAAGATGCCGTCTGGGTTGTTATTGACAGATTGACAAAATCAGCTCATTTTATTCCGGTACGTATCAACTACTCATTTGATAAGCTAGCTGAATTGTACATTGCTGAAATTGTGAGATTGCACAGAGTGCCTATTTCTATTATATCGAATAGAGATACAAGGTTTACTTCACAATTTTGGAAGAAGTTGCAAAAAGCTTTGGGTACAAATTTGAACTTTAGTACCGTATTTTATCTGTAAACCGACAGTCAATCTGAAAGAACATTCAGATTCTCGAAGATATGCTTCGTTGTTGTGTTCTAGAGTTCGAAGGTAGTTGGGAGAAATATCTACCTTTAGACGAATTTGCTTATAACAACAGTTTTCAGCCGAGTATAAAGATGGCACTGTATAAGGCATTGTATGGCCGCAAACTCTATTGTACTAGACCGAGCTCTGTGAGAGACAGATTCACGGGGTTGATTTGGTTAGAGAAATCGAAGAGAAAGTGAAAGTAATTCGTGATTGTTTGAAAGCCGCTTCGGATAGACAGAAATCGTATGCGGATTTGAAACGGAAAAAAAATTGAATTTCAAGTCGGTGATAAGGTATTTCTGAAAGTATCTTCGTGAAGAAGATTTGAGATTTAGGCGTAAAGGCAAATTAAGTTCATGTTTCATTGGGCCGTATGAGGTTATTGAGAGAATAGGGCCGGTGGCATATCGATTAGCTTTATCATCAGAGTTAGAATGGATCCACAATGTGTTTCATGTGTCTATGTTGTGCCATTATCGATCAGATCCTTCACATGTGATTTCACCAACAGAAGTCAAGATTCGACCTGATATGACTTATGGTGAAGAACCGCTCAAGATTTTGGTTCGGGAAGTTAAATAGTTGAGAAATAAAAGTATAGCCCTAGTAAAAGTTTTATGGAAACGACATGGAGTCAAAGAGGCTACGTGGGAACCTGAGGAAGCTATGAGAAAACAATACCCAAACCTCTTTTCTGGTAAGATTTTTGGGGACGAAAATCCCTAAAGGGGGAGAGTTGTAATAGTTTGTTTCAGGGTCAAGTCAAAATATTGGTTTCGGGACCACAAATTTGAAGTAGAAATGTTAATTTTATTATTTCTTTAAGGTTTACTGTACGATTGAATGATTGTGTGAAAATTTCGTTAAGAAATTTTATCGATAGAGTGTCCAATTTGACTAGTAGGACTAAATTACAATAAGTGCAAAATGTGTGTTCTAGATGCTAGAGGTGTCTAATTGAAATAAAATTTTAAATTGGAGGTCCTTAAATGGTAATTAGACCATTACACTTCTTGGTGGACAAATATGGACATGGTAGGGTGAAATTTCAAAGTTTGGCATTAAGGGCATTTTGGTCATTTGGGTAATAAAGACAAAATTTAACTAATAAAAGATGTCATCTTCTCAATTTCATCCTGCCATGGCCGAAAATCACAAGAGAGGACATAGCTAGGGTTTTCCAAGCTTTCAAGCTCGATTGTAAGTTCGTTCTAGCCCCGTTTTTAATGATTTTCATGTTTTTGAGATCCTTGTAACCTAATCTAGCTATTTCAAGGACTAATTTGAAAGAAAGATGAAGTTTAAAATTTTACCCATGTTAGATATTTGTGTATTTTGATGTCTAATGGTATAAAATGCATGTTTGGTGTTAGATAAACAACTTTTGCTAACTGATTTTCGGTAAAAATGTCAAAAAGAACTTATTTGTAAAAGTTAGAAAATGAGTAGTAAAAGTGAGATTAAGTAGAAAATGTGGGCTGATATGAGTATAAAAATGGTTTGGCTAGCCTTGGGTTTTGATGAAATTGAATACATTTCATTTTACGAGCCTAGGGACTAAAGTGTAAAAATGTGAAACATTAGGGGCAAAAATGTAATTTTGTCATAATATGATTTTTGGGCCAAATTGAATAATGTGAGTATTAAATGAGTTAAATTTGATATTATGAACTCTTGGTAAGGTTGTGATTGAGCAAATTATGACTATGAGATTTTAGTAACATTTATGATATTTCACATTATATAAATTGCATGATTAAGGTGTGGTTAAGATGCTTATTATTTGCATATGAACTTACTAAGCTATAAAGCTTACTCTCCTTTTTTTCCCTTATCTTTTAGTGACACCAAGCTAGCTCGGGTTCGGAGATCGTCGAAGATCCACTCACACTATCAACAATTAATTTAGTACTAATGAAATCAACATTTTGAGTTATGGCATGTATAGGGGACTTGGTCATTTTGTTATGTGTCATAATTGATTTGGCCAAATGTATTGGCTTATATTGGTTAGAAGTTCATTTTGTATAAAGCCATTGGAAATGGGCTAATATTGGTTATAAGTATATTCATATAATGATGTCTCTCATGAATGATGTGTTGATGTTTTAGTTGTGGATTTTTGGTTGTATGTATATGCTTGGATTGGTGCTATGTTATGTTTTGTAGATGTGTGCATTAAAGGGTGACAAAATGGCTTGGTAAATAACCTTATTTTTTTCTACACGAGTAGACTCACGGGCGTGTGTCTAGGCTGTGTGCGATACACGGTTTGCCCCACGGGCATGTGTTTAGGATGTGTGTCCCCTGCACCTAAATTTTGAGAAATAGAATGGTCAGAATTGAGCACACGGGCAGAGACACGAGCATGTGTCTCAGCCGTGTGGACTGTGTGGTCTCGAACACAGGTGTGTGCCCTGGCCGTGTGAAGTCCGCACCTAGTTTATGAAAATTAATTTTCCACACAGCCAAGCACATGGGCGTGTGGCTTGGCCGTGTGATCTCAATTTGTTCATGAGTTACAAGTTAGTGAGTTACATGGGGTCGGGACACGAGTGTGTGTGACGATATGGCCTGCCCACACCGGCGTGTCACATATCTACACGAGCGTGTAACCCCTGTTTAGTGGAAAATTTTCTAAATTTTGTAGAAATTTCTTAAGTTCTTGATTTAGTCCCAAATCAATTCCACTGCACGTTTTGGGCCTTGTAGGCTCCTATAAGGGACTTTATGATTAAATGCAAATGGTTTTAATTTGGACGCAAATTCATGACTCGGAATTATATGGTTGTTCGTGTGATAAGTTTGGTAATGCCTCGTACCCTGTTCCGGCGTTGAATGTGGGTAAGGGGTATTACATTTTTTCACTTTAGAAGCTAGAAAGCAAGCATTTCCATTTGGTTTTAGTTATGTTTTCGTATGTTTTCATTAAGTTAATAAAATGTACAAATTAAGTCTTTTATTGACCTTAGGGGCCTAATGAGTCCTAGTGTGTTGTGACATCGACTCTAGACGGCAATTAAACACAAGCCAATGGGTATTTTGGTCCAAACAATCAAATTTAAAGCTTGAGAATGTCAGGTAACCTAGAGTTAAGGATGATGGCCACCTGAACTCTATAAATAGGCTTATTTGTCACATGTTGTGGAAGGAGTTACTTAGTTTAGAATTTCACTTTTAAATTTAAATTTAGTTTTCTTTCTTCTTAGGTTTTAGGTTTATTTTCAGTTTGTTCTTGTTTTACCTCGAGAGATTTGATTTGTGGAGATAATCAAACTCAATGGATTTTTTTCAGCTTTAATACAAATAAGGCATTTTCTTAAACTCTACACTTCAATTCATTTTATAATGTTTTCTCTTTACATCAATTCCATATTGTTTATGAAATTCATGAGGAACTAATACTTCTATGGGGGATTAATGAGTGGAGGTGTCACCTATTAACTATTTTGTAGGTTTGCTCAACGGATCAATTGTTTGGGAAAGGAATAACTTAAAACCCTAGACCTAACAAGCTCAGGAAGTCATCAATGTGGGAATTAACCCAAAATTGGTATGGCCTATTTGTGAACACCTTCACCCTAAGTCGATCTAGGCTGTAAGGTCAGAAGATAAGTAGTCCTCACTGACTCATTATTTGAAGTGAAGATCAGAAGATCCTGTTAGGATATCGACTAGTTGATTGACAAGGAACTCGAAGCAACAGTTAATGAGAATTACCGAAGCGAGCTAATCTTCAATAATCAAATTTGATTTATTCTATATTTTGATCTCTTGAAATTTTATTTCCTTATGTTATTTTATTATCATGAAAATCTTTAAAAATTTCCTTTTTATTTTACTATTGTACTATAACTAAATCAAAGTACTAATTAGATGTTTCGGTGTTTAGGTTGAAATTGACCTAGTACTAGCCCCCTTGGGTACTGTCCTCGAAGTACCCACCATAACGTCCCGAATTTTGGGCCTAGAAGTATTAGGTCTTGAGCATGAGAACAGTTAAGAGGATGCAAATACAGGTTTAGATGTACAAGAAAGTGGCACAAATGCATGTCTGCTTCAGTGGTTAAGTGTCTTAGGAAGGGTCTGAGAAGTCTTGGGTTCAAGCCTTGGCTTGTACAAAAGTTTTATTTTATATGGATAAACCCCTATCTCTAGTCAGTAAGCTTTTTAAATAAATATGAGTAAAACATGACAGAATGGGCCTGCTAGCCTAAGGGATAGGTGGCGTGTTATTGTTGCCTGAGGACTGGGGTTCGAATCCTGGTGGGCACAGTGGAGTGTTTTCTTTTATTGCTGTGCCATGGGAGTGTTGTGGTTTGACCAAAACACTAAAGTGGTTGAGGGGTTGAGGGAAGAGTGGTCGATTGGAGTGATTTGAGGAGGATTTTGTGGGATTTTGAATGAAAGGGGAATGTAGTGCTGAATTTGAACTCTTGTTCAAAGAATTTTGGCTGAGGTTGGAGAGGTTTGAGGAGTCAAGTGGGTGGATTGCTTAGAGGTTTTACCGATTGAGGAGTCTCTTTTTGTCAAAATCGGTCTTAACTTATCCTTTTTGCTCTTTGGTGCCAAACTTGTGCTTCTAATTTTGCTTCACACTCGTTGGTTTTTGGTTGTGTTTTCAATTTTGCACTTCTTTTCAAGTCCCTTACCCACTGATTTTTCCTTCTTCTCTCCCTTTTTCAATGGATTTTCCCTCTTGATCGATTACTTCTTCTTCTTCTTCTTCTTTTCCCCTCTCTCAATCGGTCTGCTTTGGCCGAATACTCTCCCTCTCTTCTCTTTCTCTGGATTCTCTTTTTTCTTTTGTGTGGCTGCCGAATACTTCTTCTCTTCCCTTCTCCTGCCTTTTGGTTGTTCTTTAAAAATGGGAAAGGTTAGCGTTGCCTCTTCTCTGTTCCTTTGGCCGAATACTTGACTTCCCCTTAATTGGTCTCTTCTGTTCATCGTGGGCTACTTCGGTTGGTTAATATGTTGGTACGGGGGTTTTGTGCCTTATTTGATATGGGGAGGATTTTTTTTGTTTATGGTGTTAGACTCCTAATCTTCTATTGTGTCGAATGTTATTATGACAGCACCAAATCACAACGGACTCAGTTTACCAACGGAATCGTGGGCTATTTTCTTTTGGAGCAGTAGGGGTAAGCATCATAACTGTAGTTCGATTGTAGCTGTTTTATCGGTATTGGTTCTAAGTGTGACTAATATTGGATATGATTTTGCCATTTGGTTTAGGTGTGTTGTATCTTAGGAGCGTTGCGTACCAAAATCCTATCAAGTGTGTAAAAACACTACCTTAGTCATAATCAGTAAAGCCAGAATAAGTGAACAACAACGCTACACGGGCATGCACTCGCTCGTGTGGTAGTCCGTATGAATAGACATAGACGTATGACCGATGAGGCCAGCCATGAGCGATTTCATGGGCCGAGGTCGTATTGGCCATACTGGGCCGAAATGGCCGTGTAAGCCCCACACGGGTAAACCACATGGACGTGTGGAAAATATTGGGCCAGGCGCTGTAATCCACACAGCCAAGGCCATTTCTGGACTATGCGGGCCACACGGACGTGTGGGCCTACATGGGCCTGCAATATGGGCCGTGGGCCCAATTTTACTGTTTGACTATCAAGGTTGCACAGGTTGTCTGAGACGATTGTGGACCTACTGTTGGGTCGGTAAGTTTACCTAGACCCTCTATATATGATAAAATGACTATTTTGCCCTTATATGGTAAGAGGACTGTTTTGCCCCTATGTGATGTCTCTCTCTATATATATATGGACATGTATGACCGTATTTTAGCATGCTATTTAAACTGTAATGGATAAATGTATGATTCTATGATATGACATGACATGATTGTATGATGCATTGCATGGGGATGGGTTTACACTGATTGAAGGAAGTGTACTGAAAGGCTTCGAGCCTAAATTATTGGTAGCCCAACTGCATATTAATGTATAGTGCCGCAATCGGTACTACCTGGAGTTTAGGGATGGGTGGGTTGATTATATCCTCACATAGAGTGTAGGGTTGAATGGAGTTGGAGTGTAGAGGTTGGATGGGTAGGACTTGTATACTATTTAAACTGTTATTGCACTAATTATTGTTACTGTAATGGGCCAAGGACCAAACTCATGACTATTTCTGTATTGAGATGGGCTAAAGCCCAAACTAATATTGTCACTGTTACTAAAAAGGGCTTAAGCCTAGACTGTGCTTGTTTTCTGACTATTGTTTATATGGGATTACAGATTGAGTTTTCGTAAACTCATCTATCTATTTATCTGTACAGGCAATCTCCGGACTTAGGCAGATTAGTGTTGCGAGGGAGTCAAAGGTGGCCACACAACCGCACATACTTCATATTTGATTTTTAAATTATATGTAATTTCATTTTAGGTATTTTTTGTAATAAGGCCTTTATGGATTTTTACTTTAATTTGGGTTTTTATTTGTTTTGATTTATAACTGCTAGCAATAGGGGAAGATATGGGTTTTAAAAATAGATAAATGCTTTTAAAAAAAATACACAACCTGTTTTAAGAGCTTCCGCAAGAAATAACATTTTGAAAATTAATGACGTTTTAATATGATTAACTTTTTGCCAAACGATTTACATTTGGAAATGAATGAGACATCCTAAAATCATCGTTAAGATCACAAAGAGGTTAAATATAGAACGGGTTTTTTTAACAATATCTCACTTTACGAAAAACACTTCAATGTCACATCACTAGATTCGGCCATAGTGTCCAAGCTGGATTTGAGGTGTTACATTTAATGGTATTAGAGCCAGGTTACAAAACTCGTCTGTGGATTTGGGTTTCTTTTAAAAACTTGGAATTTCTAAAAAGAATTGTTTCAAATGATTTGAAGTATTTTGAAATGTTTTATTGAATGTGTGGTACACTGAGTCTCCAGCGCCGATTCTATAAGTCTTCTGAAAATGTTGTTTGTTTAAATTGGAATACTTAGACTACTGTAGGTAGTAAACTATACTGAAATACTCTAGTTAAGGTAAACTAGAAACTATAGTAAGACTGCGATCTGTGAAAACAAACTCTGAAATACTGATACTATTTTTCCATAAAATTTCTGTTAATAAACACTGGAACTGTAAACTGATGCATAAAACTGTTAATACAGATAAAACGCGATTCGTTAATGAACACCAGAGGTACTCACGGAAGGGATACAAGAGGCCACGGCAGAGGTTGTGGAGGTGCTTGAGTTGGGTCCTCGTCATCTGGGTACATTCCTAATGTTAAAGCTAGGGAGGCACCGACTTCACTTGTGACTGAGACTTGGTCTCATGATCTTGCGGCTGGGGACGACGCACTATCCCAGTCTATCTATAGACTATACTGAAAACACTCAATTTAAATGTAGTGGTGTTTTGGAACTTGAGTGCGCAGCGGGAGCGTAGTGGTGTAGTTGTGTTATACGACTGATCTGATAGTTGGAAATTTCAGGGACGAAATTTCTTTAAGGAGGGGTGAATTGTAACGTCCCGAATTTTGGGCCTAGAAGTATTAGGTGTTGAGCATGGGAACACTTAGGAGGATGCACATAAATGTTTAGATGTGCAAGAAAGTGACACAAATGCATGCCTGCTTCAGTGGTTAAGTGTCCTGGGAAGAGTCTGAGAAGTCTTGGGTTCAAGCCTTGGCTTGCGCAAAAGTTTTGTTTTATATTGATAAACCCCTATCTCTAGTCAGTAAGTTTTTTAAATAAATATGTGTAAAACATGACAGAATGGGCCTGCTGGTCTAAGGGATAGGTGGCGTGTTGTTGTTGCTTGAGGATTGGGGTTCGAATCCTGGTGGGCACAGTGGAATGTTTTATTTTACTGCTGTGCCATGGCAGTGTTGTGGTTTGACCTAAACACTGAAGTGGTTGAGGGGTTAAGGGAAGAGTGGTCAGTTTGAGTGATTTGAGGAGGATTTTGTGGGATTTTGAATGAAAGGGGAAGGTAGTGCCAAATTTGAACTCTTGTTCAAAGAATTTCGGCTGAGGTTGGAGAGGTTTGAGGAGTTAAGAGGGTGGATTGTTTAGAGGTCTTACCGATTGAGGAGTCTTTTTTTTTCAAAATCGGTCCTAGCTCACCCTTTTTGCTCTTTGGTGTGAACTTGCGGTTTTAGTTTTGCTTCACACACGTCGGTGTTTGGTTGTGTTTTCAATTTTGCACTTCTTTTCAAGTCCCTTACCCACTGATTTTTCCTTCTTCTCTCTCTTTTCCTATTGGTTTTCCCTCTTGACTAATTACTTCTTCTTCTTCTTCTCCTTCTTCTTCTTCTTCTCTCCTCTCTCAATCGGTCTGTTTTGGCTGAATACTCTCCCTGTCTTCTCTTTCTCTCGATTCTCTTCTTTCTTTTATGTGGTTACCGAATAATTCTTCTCTTTCCCTCTCCTGCCTTTCGGTTGTTCTCTAAAAATGGGAAAGGTTGGCGTTGCCTCTTCTCTGTTCCTTTGGCCGAATCCTTGACTTCCCCTTAATTGGTCTCTTCTGTTCATTGTGGGCTGCTTTGGTTGGTGAGTATGTTGGTAAGGGGGTTTTGTGCCTCATTTGATATGGGGAGGATTTCCTTTGTTTATGGTGTTAGACTCCTAATCCTCTGTTGTGTCGAATGTTATCATGACAGCACCAAATCACAACAGACTCAGTTTACCAACGGAATTGTAGGCTATTTTCTTTTGGAGAAGAAGGGGTAAGCAACATAACTATAGTTTGATTGTAGCTATTTTATCAGTATTGGTTCTAAGTGTGACTAATATTGGATATGATTTTGCCATTTGGTTTAGGTGTGTTGTATCTCAGCAGCGTTGCATGCCAAAATCTTATCAGGTGTGTAAAAACACTGCCTTAGTCATAATCGATAAAGCCAGAATAAGTGAACAACAACGCTAAATGGGCGTGCGCTCATTTGTGTGGTAGTCCATATGACTAGACATGGACGTATGACCGATGAGGTCGACCATGAGCGATTTCATGGGCCAAGGTCGTATTGGGCCATAATGGGTCGAAATGGGCCGTGTGAGCCCCACACGGGTAAACCACACGGACGTGTGGAAAACATTGGGCCAGGCAGTGTAATCCACACGACCAAGGCCATTTCTGGGCTATGTGGATCACACGGGCTTGTAAGCCTACTTGGGCTCGCAATATGGCTCGTGGGCCCAATTTCACAGTTTGACGGTGAAGGTTGCACGGGTCACCCGAGACGACTGTGGACCTACTGTTGGGTCGGTAAGTTTACCTAGACCCCCTATATATGATAAAGTGACTATTTTGCCCTTATATGGTAAGAGGACTGTTTTGCCCTTATGTGATGTGTATATATATATATATGGACATGTATGACCGTATTTTAGCATGTTATTTAAACTGTAATGGATATATGTATGATTCTATGATATGACATGGCATGATTGTATGATGCATTGCATGGGGATGGGTTTATACTGATCGGAGGAAGTGTACTGAAAGACTTCGAGCCTAAATTACTGGCAGCCCAGCTACATATTACTGTATAGTACCGCAACTGGTACTACCTGGAGTTTAGGGATGAGTGGGTTGATTATATCCCCACATGGAGTGTAGGGTTGGACGGAGTTGGAGTGTAGAGGCTGGATGGGTAGGACTTGTATACTGTTTATACTTTTATTGCATTGATTATTGTTACTGTAATGGGCCAAGGCCCAAACACATGACTATTTTTGTATTGAGATGGGCTTAGGCCCAGACTGTGCTTGTTTTCTGACTGTTGCTTATATGGGATTACACACTGAGTTTTCGTAAACTCACCCATCTATTTATCTATACAGGTAGTCCCCGAACTTAGGCACATTAGTGCTGCTAGGAAGTCAAAGGTGGCCACACAACCACACATACTTTATATTTGATTTTTAAATTATAAGTAATTTCATTTTGGGTATTTTTATTGTAATAAGGCATTTATGGATTTTTACTTTAATTTGAGTTTTTATTTGTTTTTATTTATATATGCTAGCAGTAGGGGAAGACGCGAGTTTTCAAAATAGATAAATGCTTTTAAAAAAAACGCAACCTATTTTAAGAGCTTGTACAAGAAATAACATTTTGAAAATTAATGACGGTTTAATATGATTAACTTTTTGCTAAACGACTTGCATTTGGAAATGAACAAGACATCCTAAAATCATCGTTAAGATCACAACGAGGTTAAATATAGAACGTGTTTTTTCAATGATATCTCGCTTTACGAAAAACACTTCAATGTCACATCGCCAGATTCGACCATAACGTCCAGGTCGAGTTTGGGGTGTTACACCTACCCACTCCATTGTAACTATATTACAAATGGAGCCGTATACTTACGGATACCGCCTTATTGATATATCTGTCACTGTAGTATTCACACTTTGGACGTTATTCCGTCTAGAGGCGATCAGGGAGATCTTAGAGATAATAACTTATCGTTGTAGACTAGGAATAAGACAAATGTCGCAACTGAAGTAGTGGGAAATGTACATCTTTATTTTGATAATTTTAGGAAGATTATTTTAAGAGACGTTTTCTATGTACCAAGTTTCAAAAGGAACTTAATTTCAGTTGCGTGTTTATATAAAGATGGCTTGACTGTAACTTTTAAAAATGATTTTGCAATATTTAGAAATCGCAATCTTACCTGTAATAGATGGATGCCAAATAATCTCTATCTTATCAAACCGAGGATGAGCACATTGCTTGAGACTAAAATATCGAATAAAAGACTTAAAACTTCTCACTCTAATGAGTCGTTCCTTTGACATTTGAGACTTGATAATATTAACTAAGAAAGAATCACTAGACTTGTGAAAGACGACATCTTGTGAAAGGTGACATCTTAAGTTCGCTTAAAAAAATTTGATCTTCCATAATGTGAATCTTTTAAGCGATCTTTTAATGCAAAAGGAATGAGGACCATAAAACCCCTAGAACTTTTGCATACTGACGTATGTAGCCTTATGAGCATCAGTGCAAGAGGAGGTTACGAGTATTATGTAATCTTTATTGATGACTATTCCAGATATGGGTATGTATACCTAATGCACCACAAGAGTGAAACCTTTGATATTCAAAGAGTTTTGTGTGGAAGTGGAGAAACAACTAAGTTTACCCATAAAGGCACTTCGGTATGATCGAGGTAGGGAATATTCATCTGATGAGTTCTTAAGGTACCTCACAGAGAATGTGATTCTATTCCAATTAACTGTTCTAGGCACTCCACGATAGAATAGCATGACAAAGAGAAGAAATTGAACGTTGTTAGACATGGTAAATTTGATGTTAAGTTATTCGAAGCTGCCAATAATTTTTTGGAGGATATGTGGTACAAACGACTTTCTATATTTTATATGATGTGTCAACTAAGGCAGCATAAAAAATTACATACAAATTGTGGCATTGCAGGAAGCCAAGTCTAAACCATTTGAGGATATGGGGATGCCCGACCCACGTATTGGATAAAGATGCGAGGAAGTTGGACTCATAGACAGAATTATGCATTTTTGTAAGATATCCAAAGGGAACAAAAGGTGATTTGTTTTATAACCCGAAGGAGCAAACTATTATAATGTTAACTCATGCTACTTTCATTGAATAAAGTTACATGAATGACTTCAAACCTTAGAGTAAAGAGGTACTCGAGGAACTTTTGGGAAATATACAAAACCCAATAGAAATGGTTCCAAAAACAACTCCTAATAGTAGACCTACAAATGGTCAGTAGTATAGGGTGTTTCATCACAATAGGAAGGTCTCTAGTAGGCCCGAGTTCTTCCAATCTAGTGGACGTGTTTTTAACACTAAGTTTGCCGAAGCGGAAGATGATGACCCACTCACATATGACGAAGTGATGATGAGTGTTGATTCCAAGCTTTGGGAAATAGTTATGAAAGCTTAGATGGATTATATGGACTCTAACTCAGTGTGAAAACTTGTAGACTTACTGAAAGGGATAAAACCCATAAGGTGTAAGTGGATCTATAAGAGGAAAGGAAATATGGATGGAAAAGTGGAAACTCATAAGCCTAGACTTGTAGCAAAATGTTATACTTAAAAAGAAGGTATCGATTATAAAGTAACCTTCTTTCTAATTTCTATGCTCAAGTCAATCGATATATTGCTATCCATTGTGGTGGCTCTTGATTACAAGATTTGGAAAATGGATGTCAAGATAGAATTTTTCAATGGCTATGTTGAAAAGAGCATCTACATGATGCAACCCACCGGATATATAGCTAAAAGAAACAAACATAAAGTTTGCAAACTGCTTAGATCCATATATGGTCTTAAGCAAACATCTTGCTCATGGAACTAAAGATTTGATCAAGTGATCAAGACTTTGAAAGACTTTTTGTGTTTCTTTCATGTAAGGTTCCTACGCAGGAAACTTGAAATCGAAAAATAAAACAAAAAGCAATCTACCGTTAATCCTATTCCTAAAAATAAAGAATAAAAATTATCCCAAAGTTACAATCTTTAAAAAAAAAAGTTCAATTGTCTTCCTTGAAGTCCATCTCCTCATCCTCTTCTTTTTCCTTATCCCTACTCTCTTTTTGTTTAGGATGAATTGGGCCGAACATATTCAGCGTATAATTAGGTACTCTACTGTTGTTCTAATGGGCGTTGAAACCACCAAAAATAATTCCTAAAAAATAACTCTAATAGTAGTAAAGAGTAGTAGTAGGGTCGAGTCCATAAGGATTTGATGTTGTAATCAACTTCTGCGTTTACTTATAAAAAGAAAGTTCGTCGTGGCAAGTGTCGTCCCCACGATCTAAATGTACCTGCAACAAAAATAAACAAGTAAATCAGGGGGTTTTGCCAATGTTTAGAAACTAAATAATTGAATAGCATAAATAAATAAATAAATTAGAAATTAAATTGGAAATTATATTCGGGTTTTGTAGTCAAAGATAATAAGCCTTAGCTCTAGACTCTGTGTATTCCGAATTTTTGAATCGGTCCTCGAATATTAATCTTCTCCTCCAAACGATAAGCTGGTTATAGCAGTTAGGAACATCCTAACCATCAATTCTTCCTCTAGTAGTTGGTCCCGGTACGACCTGTAAACCAACCCTTACCGATTATCTAACCGAGATACACGTGTTCTCGATTCAAGATTCCAATAGCCTTGCGCTCTGAGGAACCCAACTCGAATTAACGGCCTCAACCGTATGGGTCATTTAAATCTGATCACTTCCTCCTTGATTTGTTCTCGGAGATTCGAATACAGCACGATTGACTCGTTTCTCCAACTGTCGCAACACGACTCCAACCCAACGTGCACTTTTTGACTTGAAATCAAGTTAACCTTAAGGGATGAGTTGTCAATCCTGATACTTTGGAAAAATAAGAATATCGATTGGAAGGATTTTTAGCACGAATACGTATCTCACGATTCCCAACCGGAAAGAACACAGGCCTAAAGCTAAGATGGAATTTAGTGTAGCATGGATTTAATCGTGCTTGTTGGTTGTGGAAGGTGCTTGGATTTGTATGAAAGGTGGTGGAAGTTGGGAAGAAAAAGTACTTCGAAAGCAATTAGGTCAATTTTAAAAGAACAAAGAAATGTAAATGGAACAACAAAATATCCACGCCTAAATTGAAAGAAAACAAAGAAACAATTTATTTCTATTCAATTCCAAATTGGAGTAGGAATGTAGAATTAAGGGATGCCTTTCCAAAGGACATTAAGACCCTATTTATATACATAGAGTTTGCTATTTTTGGCCTTAACTAATTTAACATAAAATCAAAATAAAATAAATAAATAAAAATAAAACAAGATTTTTTTCTTAGTTTTCGCTTTTATAAAGTCAAAAATTCTGATGAGTCCTTGGCTTTTCTCCACATTTTTGATTCAGCCTCATTTTTATTGATTGTGTTTCAATTTGGTCCTTTTCTACTCGTTTTTGTCTCTTAGTGTCCCAATTGTATCCTTGACAAGATTAAAACATAAAAGTACTAATTTAACAGGGATCAATTCAGAAATAAACCAAATTAAACACAAAATAACATGCAAATTAATATGCTATCAAATCCCCTCTACTTAGCTCTTACTTGTGCTCAAGCATATTGCTCCTTCAAACACTAGAGAATATTCTATAATTTATTACAAATCGAGCCTCTTTTCCACATCCATAATCAACGCAAGCAACATAGGCAAAAATAAACAAATGCTCAGAATATATAGTTTAATCAACAAGTGTCATAAAATTGAAATATGTGAACTAAATAACTTCACTAAATTGATTTTGAATCCAAAATTTGCAAGGCATTATTAATTAAAATTTTTTAGAAATGGTCAAACCTTTTTACGCGAACTAGGATGACAACCCAAGCACCCTATCCCGGTTACTCAGTTCAAACAATCAGTTTTTTGTGAAGGCTCGGTTAGCGGAATGTTTGCAAGTTATCGACTTGTCACTCAGACCTTTTTACGCGAGATAAAATGACAACCTAAGCACCCTATCCCGGTTACTTAATTTGGTCACGTTTTCGAAACTTTCACTCATAACTTGAGCCTTTATTTATTTATTCATTTTATTTATTTACTTATGTACAAGCAAATTATTTATGTAGAAGCAAACATTTTTTCAAACAACCAATTTATATGAAACGTCTAGTTACATATATCAACCTTAAAACACAAATGTCGACTAATTTAGATACTTTGAACACTTTAATTCAAAAATTGACCAATTGTCCAAATTGGTCCAAATTCACTAAGTAATGAGATTAGAGGCTCAATGTTGACATAAACTATCAAATAAATCTAGCATAAGATTGAACATATGCAAAAGAAAAATATGCAGAAAAAATGAATCAATCATCCGTGCATACTTACAATTTTCTATCCCCCTTACTTACTCTATGTTTGTCCTCAAGCATGTTTTATATGTAATAAAGTTCAAACTCAAACAACAAGCAAAGAGAAAGGTTAAGAATACTTCCCATGTGTTTCTAACGATGTTGTCAGCGTTGGGAAATAATTGTCAACATTTAGCACGGCATGCCCGTGCCACCATCATTATCTGACTTTTGGAAAAATTCATAACCTCCATTACGTTCCTGAAAACAACAAATTCACTAGATTAAATAAAAATTTATTTATTTACAACCTAAACCTTACTAAAACTCAAAATTAAATAAATGAAAATAAACTTGGGTTGCCTCCTAAAAAGCGCTTTTGTTTAACGTTGTTAGCTCGACGACCTAGAAATTTATTTAACCGGCTCTTTCAAGACTAACTCTTCAACCATGTGGACTTGAAAATTCCTGTAGAAAGGCTTTAATCGTTGTCTGTTAACCTTAAAATTTTTTCCAGATTCTTTACTTTTAACCTCGACTACACCATGTGAAAACACGTGAGTAACAACAAAAGGCCCTAACCACTTAGTCCGAAGCTTACTTGTAAAAATTCTTAATGTAGGGTCATAAAGTAATACTTTCTGTCCTACCATAAACTATTTACGGGTTATCTTCTAGTCATGGTATGCTTTGACCTTATCCTTATAAATTTGGGCACTTTCATATACTTCTCGTCGAATTTCCTCAAGTTCTTGAATATGTAACTTACAAGGCTTTCCTGTAGCTTCTAACTCCATGTTGCATTGCTTGATCACCCAAAACGCTTTATGTTCTAGCTCAATAGGAAGATGACAAGGTTTACCAAAAATTAGTTGATAAAGAGACATACCTATGAGTCCTTTATAAGTTGTACGGTATGCCCACAGTGCATTTTTTAGTCGTAAACTCCAGTCTTTTCTATCTAGCTTAACGGTCTTCTCCAAAATCAACTTAACTTCTCAATTCGACACTTTTGCTTGACCGTTTGATTGAGGGTGATAAGCCATAGCGACTCGTTGCATTACCCTGCATTTTTTCAAAAGTGTGTTAATTACCTTATTACAAAAATGCGTTCCACAATCACTTATCAATGCTCGCGGTGTGCCAAATCTAGAAAAAAATATAGCTCTTTAGAAAATTGACTACCGTTTTGGAATCAGCATGACAAGTGGCTTTTCCACCCACTTTGACACATAGTCCACTACAAGTAAAATATAGACATTACCATATGAAGAGACAAAAGGTCCCATAAAATCTATGCCCCATATATCAAATATTTCACAAACATGTACAAGTGTTAGAGGTATTTCATTTTTCCGACTCAAGTTTCCTTTGATACTTTACGCATGTTTTACAGAATAAATATGCATCTCGAAAAATATGTGGCCAATATAGTCCACATTTAAGTACTTTATGCGCAATCCGTTTAGAGCAAAAATCTCCACCACATGCATAAAAATGACAAAAAGATAAAATCGACTATGTATTGATAGATCCCAGAGGCAAATAAAATAGCCATTCGCTAGTAGAGTTGGCTAGTGAGAAAGGAAAAGGACGAAGTTTGATTTGGTCTTCGGTTACTCTCTAAGGCTTCATGCTTGTGCACACCATATGGAATTACTTAAGGTGGGTGTATGGGTTTTTATTCTGTAGTCCGCGGAGGGTGGGTAGTAAATGAGTCAAACCAGATTTTAACTTGAACGGCATTCCTCCGGTTGGATAGGTTATACATAAAGGTTGTTGTTCATCCAGAGCTGCCACGAGCTGGCCTATCATCTGCTTAGCCATCTCGTTTGGTTCGTCAAACGATAAAATCTCTTCAGTGTATGATATGGTTTCGAATCTGCGATTTGGTCGTTTACCACGTCATATGGCTTCTCTTCGCAGTTGTCAGGCCAATATCTTAATTTTTGGTTCAAACTCTAGAGTTCCGATTCTGATCCGGTCATAAGGTAAACAAACAAAAATTAGAATAATATCTCCAATCTCTGACAGTGGCACTAAAATTTGATGGGCGTCAAAACCACCAAAAACAATTCCTACAAAATAACTCTAATAGTAGTAAAGAGTGGTAGTAGGGTCGAGTCCATAGTGATTGGATGTTGTTATCAACTTCCGCGTTTACTTATGAATAGAAAATTCATCGTGTCAAAGGTCGTGGCAAGTGTCGTGCCCACGGCTCTAAATGTACCTATAACAAAAATAAACAAGTAAATTAGGGGGTTTCGCGAATGTTTAGAAACTAAATCTTTGAAATAGCATAAATAAATAACTAAATAAATTAGAAATTAAATTGGAAATTATATTTGGGTTTTGTAATCAAAGATAATAAGCCTTAGCCTTAGACTTAATGGATTCTAGATTTTTGAATCGATCCTCGAATATTAATCTTCTCTTCCAAATGATAAGCTAGTTATAGCAGTTAAGAATGTCCTAACCACTGATTCTTCCTCTTGTAGCTGGTCCCTGTATGACCTGCAAACCAACCCTTACCGATTATCTAACCGAGATACACGTGTTCCTGATTCAAGATTTCAGCAGCCTTGCGCTCTTAAGAACCCAACTCGAATTAACGGCCTCAATCACGTGGGTCATTTAAATTCTGAAAACTTCTTCCTTGATTTGTTCTCGGAGATCCGAATACAACACGGTCGACTCGTTCCTCCAACTGTCAGCAACACGACTCCAACCCAACGTGCACTTTTTGACTTGAAATTGGGTTAACCTTAAGGGATGAGTCGTCAATCCTGATACTTAGAAAAAATAAGAATACTGATTGGAAGGAGTTTTAGCACGAATACGTATCTCACATTTCCCGACCGGAAATAACATCGGCCTAAAGCTAAGATGGAATTTAGTGTAGCATGGATTTAATCATACTTGTAGGTTGTGGAAGGTGATTGGATTTGTATGAAAGATGGTGGAAGTTGGGAAGAAAAAGTACATGGAAAGCAATTAGGCCAATTTTAAAAGAACAAAGAAATGTAAATGGAGCAAAAGAATATCCACGCCCAAAATGAAAGAAAAGAAAGAAACAATTTAATTCTATTCAATTCCAAATTGGAGTAGGAATGTAGAACTAAGGGATGTCTTTCCAAAGGACATTAAGACCCTATTTATATACATAGAGTTTGTTATTTTTGGCTTTAACTAATTTAATATAAAATCAAAATAAAATAAAAATAAAATAAAATAAAATAAGATTTTTTCCTAGTTTTGGCTTTTAAAAAGTTAAAAATTCTGATGAGTCCTTGGCTTTTCTCCACATTTTTTATTCGGCCTTATTTTTATTAATTGTGTTTCAATTTCGTATTTTTCTGCATGTTTTTGTCTTTTAGCGTCCCAATTGCATCCATAACAAGATTAAAACATGAAAGTACTAATTTAGCAACGATCAATTCAGAAATAAACTGAATTAAACACAAAATAACATGCAAATTAATATGTTATCATGTTCTACCGTGGAAATTCATGAAAAATCGAGCCCAACCCTTGCATCCAATGTATCATCCAATCTAACTTTGGATGATTGATTTCTCAAATTTCTTGCCAAGTTTTTGATTTTGCTTTCTTTTGAGATGAGATTGGAGTGGTCGTCTTCTCTTGTTGGCATTTGTTCCACTCTCTTATTTGTTTCGTATGAAGCTTTTGTTGGCGTCTTCTCCTATTGGGAATGATGTAGAGACATTGTCATCGGTTAAACTGTTGGGACAGTTTAGCATGAAGGACTTCTGACAAGATAATTTTATTCTGAGCATTTGAATCTTAAGGGATAAGAAAAAAAGCAAAGTGATAGCATTGTCTCCCACTTCCTACATAGGCAAGATATTGGAGCCTTATGCAATGAACAATTCGAAGTAGGGAAATCAACCCTCCGTGTTCTGATTTCATCTCTTTTGGAAGACTAACCTAAGACAACAAAAGAAAGAGAGACATTGAGAAAGGATCCTTATGCTTCAACAGTAAGAAGTGTCATGTTTGCTATGTTATGCATACACCCAAATATCTCTTTTGTAGTGGTGTTGGTAACTCTATATCAGGTGAATGCAAGACCAAGACACTGGCAAGCAGTTAAGCAGATACTCAAGTATTTACGGAGAACGAGGGATTATATGCTTGTGTATTTCGAGGGATTATATGCTTGTATATTTCGAGGGAGATCTTACTTCTATCGTATATATTGATTCTGACTTCCAAACATGTTGGGATTTGAGGAAATTGTGAACGAAAAAATATATAGGATTTTTCCTATGTCATTTACCACCTTTTTACTTAAAATTGTTGTTAAAACTAAGTAATTGTTTAATAAATTAATGAAATATGTGAAAAAATGAAATTAGGACATAGAAATTATTAAAATGTGATTTTATGCATAGAAATTATTAAAATGTGATTTTATGCTTTATTATATAGTTTTCATGCAATAAATGGCTTATTTTATATTAATTTGAATAAATTAATTTTTTAAAGATATAAAGTAGGCCATGCATGATTAAATTAAATAATAAAATATAAAATTATATTTAATAACTTTTTTAAAATATTTCATTAATAATTTGGGTTTTAAATTAATTAATTAAATTAGATAAATTTTATTCTTTCCTCTAACTTGTTGATTTATTCTGGACAGGTCTGATAGCTTTACTGGATTACAAAACTGTCCAAATTGGGGACCAAGTCAACCCAAAATTCGGCTGTACATGACTGTCCATAAACCACTTTTTGGTTTAATTGCACAAGGTCCTTAAAGAGTTGAAGAAATTAGAGATTTACCTGAAGATTTGCACTTGACCGAGTCTCAGTCCTGAGTTATTGTGGCACTCAAATTGACCAAAAATCAAGCAAAAATCAGCTCAACTTCCTCAATTTATGGCTGACCACCCATGGAAGATGCTTCAAAAGATGAAAACTCCTATTTTTAGTAAAGTATCCCCCTCTCCTCACCTATAAATAAGACCTCATTCTCACATTTTTACTCATCCCTCATGACTCATCCCTCATCATTCATCATTCTCTCCTCTCTAAATTCTCTTAGCATTCTTCTTTTCTCCCCACACCTATCATCATATTTTTATAAAGATTTTAGCATTTGAGTCTCTTAAAGAACCCTTGGCTGACCACCTTAGAGATCCATCAGCAAAGGAGCGAAGCAAAAGAACGAAGGAGCCTCGTCAGTCAGAGTTTTGGGTGACAGGCACTCTGAATTCGGTTTAATCTTTCTTTTCTTTATTTTAATTTAAATATATTTGCTATGTGTTCTTTGTTCTTGTTTACAAAAATGTTAGCTTATCTTTATTTAAGCTAGGATGATTGCTTTGATTAAATAATGTTTATTAGATTCATGCTTATAATGTTTGTGCCTCAATCGATCATGTTTTCAATTAAAATCAAGTCTATATTTCGTTCATACATGATTGAAATGCACCTGAATTAGCTGAGTGATCCTAACTAGACGATGGCTAGTGGACGCATAATTGAAATGTGCATGCTCAATTTAGATCCTAACCCGATTAAATTGCAGGTTGCATAACAACCCTAACCAGGCTCTGTTATCTGCATAGTTTTTAGATTTATGTGATTAAACTATTTCAAACCTAACACGTCCCTGTTACCTTGCACGAATACTAAGAAACCCTCAGTAAATAAGGATCAATAAAATGCGTATTTCCTAAGTAAAGGATTCCGAAAGGACCTAACGTGGTTTCCAAACTCATGAAAGATCGAGTTGCCATGGAATGTTTTTCCGAATATTATTAAGCATGTTGATAATAAGTTGAGTTTAATTAAAGTAATTGTCCTAGTTTATTTATGTTATAATTGTTGCAAATCGTGTTTAAGTTTGCTAAAATCTATTTCATTCATATAGTTTGCTTACTTAGGTTAATTTGCATTAGGGATCATTGCATTTAGTTTAATATATTTTAATCATCACTTCTCAACTAAATTGTGTTTTTATTTACCAAATTGTTAATATAATTTTACAAATTAAGTGACTTAGCACAAATACAATCACTGTGGAGACGATAACTCGATACTTACTTATTACTTGATAACGACTGTGTACACTTGCACAAACCTACGCGTTACAAGTTTTTGGCGCCGTTGTCAGGGGTTGTCAACTGTTGCCATAATCATTTCTTTCGTGAAATTATTTATTTTCAATTTGATTTATTTCTAACATTACTAACTTATTCTTTTTAATTTTGTGATTTTCTTTTCAGGTGTTTATGAGCGTAGATCGAATTATCGATTTACTCCTTGTAGACCCTAAAATTGAGCGAACTTTCAGACAAAGAAGACATGAACGAACAGCTCAAAGACAAGTTGAGATGAACCTTGGAAATCATAATCAAGACCAAGGTAATGAAGTAGATCATGTAAAAATCCTATCCTCATTGCCGATGATAGAGATCGATATATCAGACAATATGCTGTGCCACTTTTTACTGAGTTAAACCCAGGAATTAGAAGGCCAAATATTCAGGCAACCCAATTTGAACCGAAACCAGTGATGTTTCAAATGTTCCAAATGGTAGGCCAATTCAGTAGTATGCCCACAGAAGATAGACATCTCCACCTTTGATTGTTTATGGAGGTGAGTGATTCATTCAAGATAGCCGGTGTGACTAAAGATGCACTGAGACTGAAGTTGTTTCCGTACTCGTTGAGAGATCAAGTACGAGCATGGCTCAATTCATTGCCGCCAAGTTTCATATCTACATGGCAAGAATTAGCAGAGAGATTTTTGGTAAAGTATTTCCTGTCTAGCAAAAATGGTAAGTTGAGGAACGAGATCACAACTTTCTAACAATTGGATGGTGAGTCTTTGTATGAGGCTTGGGAGCGATTCAAGGAGTTACTTCATAAGTGTCCTCATCATGGGATTCCTCATTGTATCTAGTTGGAGACATTCTATAATGGTCTCAATGCACATACAAGATTGATGGTAGATGCTTCTGCGAATGGTGCAATTTTGTCCAAGTCTTATAATGAGGCTTATGAGATCATCGAGAGGATCGCGAGTAATAACTATCAATAGCCAACAAATCGAACAACTTCAGGAAGACGTGTATCCGGAGTTCATGAAGTTGATGCCCTCACTTCATTATCAGCTCAGGTATCGTCTATTTCCTCTATGTTAAAACAGTTTACTGCTAATAGTACTAATTGTTTTGTAGCTTAGCCACCAAGTCCGTACGAAGTAGTTTCCTGTGTGTACTGTGGGGAAGGTCATTCTTTTAAGAATTTTCCATCAAATCCTGAGTCAGTGTACTATGTGGGGAACCAATATCAAAATAGGAGTGGACAAGGACCCTAGTCCAACTTCTATAATCCTTCATGGCATAATCATCCAAACTTTTCTTGGAGCAACCAAGGAAATAGACTGAACCACAACTTATTGCAACATAGACTCATCCAATCTCAAGGGTTTAATCAGTAAGCTCTAAAATCACCTCAAGCTGAGGCATCAAATAGTTTGGAGAACTTGTTGAAAGCATACATGGCAAAGAATGACAACTTGATCCAAAGCCAAGCAGCAACACTGAAAAATATGGAAAACCAAATGGGTCAGTTAGCTACAAAGCTTCGTAATAGACTGCAAGAAACCTTGTCGAGCGATACTGAGAATCCAAGAAATTTGGGTAAAGAACATATCAAGGCAGTGGCATTGCAAAGTGGTAAAATTTTGAAACCTCGAGTGATTGATGTCGAAGAAAAGCCTGTTGAGAAGAATCAACTAGCTGTTGAAATTCCTACCCCAAAAGAATCAGAATCTACAAAGACTGACAAGGTAAATTCTAACTTAGTGAATTTAGATACTTTAATATCTTTTTTGGATGCGTACTTACCTACTCAGAAAAGTTGTTGGTTCAACTGAAAGTTCCATCACCTCCATATCTGCAAAGATTGCAGCAACACAAGCAGAAATAGGAGGTGCAACTCAAGAAGTTTTTGAATGTTTTAAAGCAGTTACACATCAACATTCCGTTGGTGGAGGCTTTAGAACAAATGCCAAATTATGTGAAGTTTATGAAGGATATACTGTCTAAGAAGAAACGACTGAGTGGGTATGAGACTATTGCCTTGACAAAGGAGTGCAGTGCGTTCCTGCAGAACAAACTGCCACCGAAATTGAAAGACCCAGGAAGCTTTACTATACCCTGTAACATTGGTGAATCTTAATGTGGTAAAGCTTTGTGTGATTTAGGAGCAAGTATCAACTTGATGCCTAAGTCTATTTTCAAGATGTTAGGGATAGGTGAAGTAAGACATACAACTGTGATGCTTCAGCTATTAGATCGATTTTTAGCATATCCCGAGGGAAAGATTGAGAATGTTTTGGTAAGAGTCGATAAATTTAATTTTCCTACTGATTTCATTGTCTTAGATTTCGAAGTAGATAAGGAAGTGTCGATCATCCTTGGGAGACCTTTCTTAGCCACGGGAAGAACGTTAATTGATGTGCAGAAAGGTGAACTCACTGTGAGAGTTCAAGATGATCAGGTAACCTTTAACATTCTTAAAGCAATGAAATTTCTCGATCCGACAGAAGAGTGTTCAGTTATGGAGGAGATAGAAACCTTGGTTTCTATGGCAAGCAGTTTTGAAGAAGATCCATTGGAGAAAGCCTTAGATCTTGACCCTTTGGAGGATGAAGAAGGTGAAGAAAACATGGCTTTGATGGAAGCCAATCCGAGAAATTTTATTCAATCCTCACGGTTTGAACCTTTGGAGTTGAAAGCTAGAGAATTTGTGCAACCCAAGTTGTCAATCGAAGAACCACCTAAACTCGAACTAAAGGTACTTTCTTCCCATTTGAAATACGTTTATTTAGGTGACTGTTCTACTTTGCTTATGACTATTTCAACAGAACTGACGAAAGATCAAGAGGAGCAACTAATTGTTGTTCTAAATAAATTTAAGAAAGCAATTGGTTGGACCATAGTTGATATTCGAGGTACCAAAGTTACAGTATTTACTGACCATGCGGCTATTAAATACTTACTCACGAAGATAGATGCGAAACCGAGGCTAATTCATTGGATACTATTTTTTCAAGAATTTGACCTTGAGATCCAAGACAGAAAAGCTATTGAAAATCAAATAGTTGATCACCTGTCGAGGTTGGAACAAGATGAGGGAACTCGATCATGTGTGCCTATCAACAAGAATTTCCCATATGAGCACTTATTTGTGGTAAATCGAATATATAAAACACCTTGGTTTGCTGATTTTTCCAATTATCTTGTATGTGGAATAATTCCTCAAGAAATGACATACCAACAAAGGAAAAAAATCCTTCATGATAGTCGGTATTATTTTTGAGAGGATCCATTTTTGTTTAAACAATGTACAAATAATATAATCCGAAAGTGTGTAGCTAAAAGTGAGATTGCTGAGATCTTGTATCACTGCCATTCATCTCCAAGTGAGGGACACTTTGGTAATTCACGTACTACAGCAAAGATTTTGCGAGCAGGTTTCTTTTGGCCTACACTATTTAAAAATACTTATGCTTATGTGAAGAACTGTGATAAATGCCAAAGGACCGAAAATATATCAAGGAGGAATGAGATGCCCTTGACAAACATTTTAAAGATTGAATTATTTGATGTATGGGGCATTGACTTCTTAGGCTCGTTTTCTTTTTCATATGGGATCAAATACATCTTAGTTGCTGTGGACTATGTATCCAAGTGAGTTGAAGCTGAAGCATACCCTACAAATGATGCTAAGGTAGTCATGCGATCCTACATAAGCATGTGTTTACACGATTTGGGACACCAAGAGCTATTATTAGTGATGAAGGTTCTCACTTGTGAACAAATGGCTTAAGTGGTTGCTTGACAAATATGACATGATGCATAAGATTGCTACTGCCTATCACCCCCAGTCGAATGGGCAAGTTGAGAGAGTGAACCGTGAAATCAAAGGTATCCTTGAAAGGGTAGTACACCCTAATAGAAAAGATTGGTCTCGAAGGCTTGATGATGGATTATGGGCCTATCGAACAACATTTAAGACACCGTTAGGAATGACTCCTTATCGGTTAGTTTTTGGGAAGGCATGTCATTTGCCATTGGAGTTGGAGAATAGAGCTCACTGGGTTTTGAAGAAGTTGAAATTTGATCTTAAGCAAGCTGGTGAGAGAAGGATGTTACAACTTGATGAGTTGGAAGAGTTGAGGTTGTTTTCCTATGAGAATGCCAAAATGTGTAAAGAAAGATCAAAGAGATGGCATAATAGTCATATACAACCTCGCGAGTTTAAAGAAGGTCAGAAGGTTTTGTTGTTTAATTCAAGGATGAAGTTATTTCTTGGGAAGCTTAAATCCCGATGGAAGGGACCCTATACCATCTACCGAGTTTATCCTTATGGAGCTATTGAATTATACGAGAATTACGGAGGTACGTTTAAAGTTAATGGTCAACATCTCAAACATTACTGGGATGGTGAAGTTGAGCGAGTTGAATCCTCGTTCAAATTAACAGACCCTTGATTTTTCATGAACTCGTTTTGTAAATAAATAAATAATTAGAACTTATTTTCTTAGCTTATTACATTTAATTAATTCTGTCTAAGGAGATTGGAACTTAAGCGGGACGGCTGTGACCCCTCCAACCTTTCCTGGGAATTAATTTAATGTAATTTGTTAAGAAGAAATTTTCTAATTAAGATTTAAAATTTTTAAGTTTCATTTGTTTTGTTTAAATTTTAAAAAGGGGTCAAATTTGACCCAAGTACTAATCAGTTTTTTTTTTGAGACAAGATTATTTGAGTTTGAGGCCCAACATAGCAAAAAAGGAGGGAAAAATCCATACCTAGCCTACACTCCCATTGATTGCCGCCCAAGTACCCCTAATGTAGCTAAATTTTTGCTACATGCTGCCCTAATTTTTCCTATATAAACCCCTCTTCATTCTACTATTTTTCATATCCCTCAAAGCAATTTGCTTACACTTTAAAAATCTCTAAATTTCTCTTTTATACCATCAACCTCAAATCTCGAAAAGTTCTCTCCCCTTTTTTGCTGAAATCACCTATTGCTGCCGCAAGAAGATTGCCGAAGCAACATCCTTGCCGCAGCACGATTTTTGTCGTAGCAAGTTTTAATCACCTTACTGATTTCTTTCCTTTCCCTTTGTGTAGAAAATTTGTCGAAAACTTCAGGAAAGGATAGCATGTCTTGCAAAAGAACTAGATCTTCAAAGACTACTCTTAAAAACCCAATTTTGATCGATGAAGAAGTGAAAGAGAGATTTGATTCAAATTTCAAGCATCAACCTATGATGCCGGAAAAAGGCTTTAACTTGAAGAGTAATGATTTGATGGTTGTTCCTGTGCCAATTAGAAAGATAATCAATGCTCTCAAGTGGGAACAATTTTGTGATGCTCGTTCACTTCCCGATGATGAACTAGTTTTAGAATTCTATGCAACTTTGATGACACAAGATGCTACTGAGGTCATTTGACATCTCGAATTAGGGTCTAGTCAGAATAGTGGTTTTGAGACCACAAATCTGAAATAGAAATAACTATTTTGTGATTATTTAATGGTCCATGATATGATTTCATGTTTGTGTGAAATTTTCATAAAGAAATTCTATACCTAAAGTGTCCAATTTGACTTTAGGGACTAAATTGAATAAGTTGTAAAACTTGTGTTCTAAAAGCTTCAAGCATGGAATTGCATTGGATCATTAATTAGAGGTCTTAAATAGCAATTTGACCAAGTTCTAAAATTTTGGACAAAAATAGGCATGAATAGGAAAAATTGGAAAGAAAGGCTTAAAGGGCATTTTTGTCATTTGGTAAATAAAAGAATAAAAAGGGAAAATAAGTCAAAAATTTGCTCATCTTCTTCAAGTGCTAGCTGAAATTTCCAAGAGTCATAGGTAGGGTTTTGTTCAACTTTTCAAGCTTGATTGTAAGTGCTCCTAAGCTCCGTTTTTTATGTTCTTTGCATTTTTGAAGTCCTTGAAGCATGATTTATCCATTTCTAGCCATATTTTGAGCTAAGATTCATGTATGAAATTTGATCCATTTGTGACATGTTTGTATTTTGATGTTTAATGGAAGATTATGAAAGTTGGATGTGTGATGAACATATTTTACTAAATGATTTTTAGTGAAAACACCTAAAAAGGACTTGTTTGTAAAAGGTGTAAAAATGAGTAGTAAAAATGTGAAATAAAGGAAAATTTGGGCTGATATGAGTATGGTATAGGTTTGACTAGGCTAGGATATCCAAGAAAATGCATGCATTTTATTTTACGAGCCTAGGGACTAAAGCGTAAATAAGTACAAAATTAGGGGTAAAAAGGTAATTTTACCAAAGTATGTGTTAAGGGTTTATTTGAACAATGTATGTATTGAACAAGTTAAATTTGGCATTATAGATCAAGAAAAACGTGATTCGGGTCTTGATCGGGGGAAAAATAAAGTTTACGAGGATTAGACTCGTTTCTATCATTTCTGTACTAAGGTAAGTTCATTTGCAAATTATGCGATATAAGCCATACTTTAAATGCTTTAATATTGCATGTATGGTAAGTACATATATATAATTAATGTAATGTTACACCATGTGTTTAATGCTTAAATTTTATTATGAATTATGTTTTGATTATTCCATGAGTATGTGATCGGTGCTATGGATATTGAAATCGACATTACGAGCAAGCTCAACAGAAATGTGGTATTGAAGAATCCTGTTTGACCCTTAGGAATAGTTTAAGATACAAGTGACATGTCACTAGGACTATGTGATCTGATCTCATGAGTTGTGGTCTGAGTTCATGATATATGTACACATGTTTTGGCATTTCGGATTCTGGTCTTGTATATTCTACCGGTGGCTGGGTAGTCCGGCGTGTGTTGCAAATACCTAACAGCTTGTGTGAGTAGCCCGTGTAGCTACATCTCGACTGTCAGCTTGTGAGAGTAGACTCGTGAGTAGCTCGAAAGCAAGCAACATGTGGTATGTGATATAAGGTAGCGTTGGCTACATATGAGGCACTTAGGTACGAGATTCTGATGTATTCAATAGTATTCCAAGTGTTCAACGGGTAGTTCAAAGAGAAGTTTCATGGGTAATCTTAATGAACACGTCAAAGATGAGAAAGTAAGCATTATGTGCAAGTTGGTACATGTATGTACACAAACTCATGACTAAAGATCTCCGTATGCTATGAACATATGGTAAGAATGCATATGAGAAAGTTATGCTTATGAGCCTTGATGACATTTATGAAACTTTGCCTTATGTTAATTGTATGATTTATGTTGCTTATTATTGCATGTGAGCTTACTAAGCTTTTAAGCTTACCCTCTTTCCTTTCCTTTTCTTATAGTGTCACCAAACTAGCTCAGGGATCGGAGGACGTCAGAGTTTTTGATCACACTATCAATTGGAAAATTTAGTATAGTTAGATTCAACATTTTGAATATGGCATGTATAGGGACTTGGTCTTTTTGTTATGTGTCATATTGATTAGCCAAATGTGTTGGCTTATGATGGTATTGTGATTCTTTTGTATATGGCCATGAGAGGTGGCTCATATTAATTATTTGGGTTGTAACCCTAATCATTTATGCATGCATACAAATGTGTTATGCTTGATGTGGTTGCTTGTGGTTGATTATGCTAATGAGTGTGATGGATGGCATGTATATTTAATGTGTGAAATATGATTAGTGAGTATGACAATAAATGTGGTACAATGAGTAATAGATATGAAATTGGTGTGAATTGCCATACGAAAGCCTAATGGTTAAGTATGAGATATGTTGACACTACCAAATTATAAATTAAACATTTATGTGAATGTTTGAGTAGCTTAAGCTGCCATGTTGCATGCCATGAAGATAGTGTAGGTACGTGAGTATTCAAGGGTGGCAAATGGCCTGGAAATTGTCCTAGAAATTGTCCACACGATTGGACACATGGGCGTGTGTTTAGGCCGTATGTGACTCACAGTCTGCCTCATGCGCATGTGATCTGGCCGTGTGTCCCCTGTGCCCTAATTAATACAAAACAGAATGGCCAGTAGTAAACACACGGGTAGAGACATGGTTGTGTGTCTCAGCCTTGTAGAGGACATGGCCTGTAACATCCCGAATTAGGGCCTAGTCAGAACAGTGGTTTCGAGACAACGAATCTGACGTAAGAAAATTCATTTTTATTATATTTTTATGGTCTACAATTCTTTGGAATTGTTTTATGAAAATTTCGTCTGGAAATTTTGACAGTTGGGCACTCAATTTAGTCAAAAGGACTAAATCGTAAAAAGTGCAAAAGTTGAGTTCTACATGCTAGAGGTGTCCAATTGTTATGAAATTTTAAATTGGAGGTCCTTAAATGGTAATTAGACCATTGGTTAATTTGTTGGACAAAAATGGACATGAAATGGGTGAAATAGAATATTTTTAAGTTAGGGGTATTTTGGTTATTTAGTAATTAAAATGAATTAAAAACAAAATTAAAAGCCAATTTTGTCCATCTTCAACCCCATGGTCGAAACTTGCATGAAGAAGACATAGCTAGGGTTTTTCAAGCTTCCAAGCTCGACTGTAAGTCTGTTCTATCCTCGTTTTTAATGACTTTTACATTTTTGAAATCCTCGTAACAAGATTTACCTATTTCTACCATTTATTTGAGTTATGATGAAGGTCTAGGGTTTGACCCATGTTAGAAATTTGTGCATTTTGATGTTTAATTGTAGATTATGTATGTTTATGGTTGGAGAAATGACTTTTACTAAGTAGTTTTTTGGTGAAAACGCTAAAAACGACTAAATTGTAAAAGTTATAAAATTTGTCACAAAAGTGTAATTTAGTGGAAATTGTGGGCTTCTATAGTCATGAAAATGATTCTGATAGGCTTAAAGTGCAAAGAAATTGAATAAAAATCATTTTACGAGCCTAGAGAAAAAAGTGTAAATATAATAAAGTTTAGGGGTAAAAATGCAAATTTGTAAAAGTATGATTTTTGGGTCAATTTGAATAATGTGAATAATAAGTGAGCTATATTTGAAATGTTAGATCAAGAAAATCGAGATTCGGGCTTAAATAAAAAAATACAAGATTATGGACCAAATTGATAAATTTGTCGTTTTCGTATTCGCTGTAAGTTCATGTGATTTAATAAGCATGTTATTCATGTTATTGTTGTTATACATGAAATTTATCTTGCTATGATTGTATTGAAATTTATGTTAATGATATTGCGAGTGAGAATACAAGTGATCATGTAATGACTAGTATAATTGAATATCAAGTATATTTGTGTGAAAATTTATAAGCAATGTGCTCGATAGTTGAGCGAACTTTTGGTAAGATGGAATGGAGTAAGTGAGATTATGTAAGAGTGAAATTTATAATAAAACAGTTTTGGACAGTAGCAGTTGTGTGACTTTGAAAAATCACCAAAAATGGTAGAAATCGAATTAGAAGTTGAATAAGATATGAAATAAAAGAATATTTAGTCTATTTTCAAGTAAAAGAAACAGTGACGGAAGAAAGATTTCATATTCTCTGATATTTGAATTTTTGTGAGACAGGGTCAGAATGATTTTGGAATCTCCTTTTCTGACTTGGAAAAATAATTAAAAACTGTACACATATAATTATGGGTTATAATTTATATGCTTTAAATCCATAATGAGTATATTTTCAAAATAAACAAACGAGAACATTATCCAAATATTGTCAAAATAGATAACTAATTTTTAGTGATGAGGGATTGGAACTGTCAGACAACAAAACAAGGGCGACTTTAAAGAATAAAATGTACATATTGAATAAACTAAAAATTCTAAAAATTCTATGGTAAGAAGATTTGTGAGCCTAGTTTGTGGGAAAATTAGTGGATATAAATTTGGAGTTATGTAGCTCCGAATATAAATAATTTAGTGACTATGACTCGAGAAAACAACTTAATTAGACTTTGTATAAATAGAGAGAAATTGAAAAATAACATGTTAATACATTGCTTATTATTTCCATACGAGCTTACGAAGCGTAAAGCTTACTCTCTTCTTTCCATTTCCTTAGTGTTCTTAGGTTGGCTCGGGGTTGGAGATCGTTGGAGGCAGCATCACACTATCAAGCCAATACCTTTGGAGTATTGATACATAAGTTAGAAATATCAACTGATTGGCATGTATAGGGACCTAGTTTTATAACATGTGTTATTATAATTTGGCCAAATGTATTGGCCTATATTGAGCTATTGATTATGGCTTGTAAATCTAGCTAATCATGTTATGTCTAATAATTGTGATGTGAATATTGTTGTTCGCCATGCATGGTTCGTAATATGTCATGTGTGTTGAATGCATGTTTTATTACCAATCGAGGTGGTCATGACCATGAATTTAATGTGTAATATGAAAATAAAATGATAATGACTTGAACATGAACGTTTGATGGATAGTTGGGTAACCATGGTACAATGGTATAAAGTGAGAAATCGTAATAATGTTAAACTGAATATAAAATTGGTTTAGAATGTCTTAGTCAAGCATATAGTTTTATGCATGTGAAATGTGGATACTCTATAAAGATATGACTTGGCTAGAAGGTGTATGCTTGATGATAAGTTAGAATTAAATGGACATGAAGATAATTATGGTATAAAAGTATTAGTGGTAAGGTATTTGGCAAAGTTAAATGAATAAGATATGGTGTGTCTAGACTTGGTTTAATGTGAGAATGTGTAACACATGTATGTTGATAGGTAAAGGAAATGCCTGCATCATAATTGAGGATGTTGAATGCTTTTGGATCCATGTTTGTGTGTGTGCATGTAAAGAGTGACAAAAAGGCTTGGAAATTAGCCTAACTGTTGACCACACAGGCAGAGAAACGCCCGTCTGTCTCAGCCGTGTAGAGGACATGACCTTAGTACACGGGTGTGTGACTTGGCCGTGTGACCCTAAATGTTTGCTGATGTTATAAATAGAGAGTTACACGGGCAAGTGAGACCACCCGGCCTACCCACACGGGCGTGTGACTCTTCAAACATGAAAATTTTCTAAGTGTTGTAAAAATGTTTGTAAGTTCTCGGTTTAGTCCCAAATCGCTTTTAATGCATGTTTAGAGCCTCGAAGGCTCGTGTATGAGACATTTTGCATGTGATCAAATGATTTTGATATGATTGAAATTTTATTGCCCTGTTTTACATGTATGTGCATGTTTAAGTCCGGTAATGCCTTGTATCCTATCCCAGCGTCGGACACGGGTAAGGGGTGTTACATGTAGTGGTATCAGAGCTATGGTTTAGTCGGTTCTCGGGCTAACCTAGCATATGTTTGAGAGTTTAGCTATACATGCCACCGGTCTATGATAGTGTGATGTCTCCTGACTCATAAGAGAGCCATTTTGTTTAGACAAAGGTACCCTCCAACCGAGCTATATCCGACCATATTGATTGTGGTAATGAGGTATCTGAGTAAAGTACAGTCATGATGAGTTGAAACTTGGAAAGGTATGAATGAGATTCATAATATCCTGTTACGGATAAAATATCATTGTTCCATTTGGATATTAAAATTTGATGGATTGAAATGAATTATTGAAATGAGATAAAGGATTATATGGCATAATGATCTTACATGTGATTTATTGATAATTCCATGATGTATGTGACTCAATTGCTCGAGTAAATGCATGTGCAGATAACTTATCAAAAATATTAATGGGATGAATTTTCATGTATATCTGTTTGGATAATTATGATTGGCAAGCTCGTATAGCTGGAGTAAATATGTTAAATTGCTTGGAATAATTTATACGATTGAAATGACATGTCTAAATAATGGTGTACGAGGTGAAAGTATAGATTGTGATAAACTTATTCATGTTTGTTGGCCCTTGTATGATATCATGTGCATAACTTGTATGATTAAATGAGTAGATAAGTAAAGTTATCCAGAAAACATGAAATGCATGCATAAGTATACTTGACTAAATGAGATAACTAGAAAGTGGGCGTAAAATCAATATGAATGTTAGTTTACCCAAAATGAATGACATGATTGTGATATGATTTCTATGATGATGAAAATTGTGCTACATGTATACATATATGAAAGTCGAGTCAGGGGCCCTACGACCCCTTCCCTCCTATCAAAGTGGTGTTTTATAATGGAATTTCCCGAGATTTGTGATGAACGATTTTTCGAGTAAGAAACCAAAGAATTCATTGTTAGAATGGTTATGAGCATGATTAGTGATTGATAATGGGTTGATAAGTACAGATAGAACTAGAAAGATATCAGATTGACTGAAAGATTATTTAATTTTCATAATATCACAGTTAGTAAAAAGGTTAACTTCAGAAATCGATCTATTCTGAAATGATGTCGCGAAATAATATTTGAAATATGAGATGTTTGCGTATGGTAATTATAGTGAGCAGATTATGGTTGCCTCCCTTGAAATATAGTATGAGATCATTTGTCTACGGAAGGGTTATTGAGACTATCTTTTTTCTAATGAATTTTGATAGTATGAGAATGTTTTCTGATCTTAATGTTAGACAAAGACATTGTCAATTTGATTAGGTTATGATCTACATGATTCTATCTTCTTTCTGGTATTCTGTTACATTCCGTCTGTTGGGAATTGATGTGAAATTGTAAATGGTGCCATTATTCTATCTCCACAAATTATTACTCTGTATGATTATATATATACACGAGAAGTATATTCTTTTGGTCGTATTCGTTTTCAGTGAGTTGGAATGATGGCTTTCTGGATTTCTTTTCTCTGAGGAACGATTAAGGTCTTTCATACTTTCTTATGAACTTTGTTCTTGGTCTTTCGATACGGTATCGTGATTTGGATTTCTATATTCTGGATTTCTCCGTATTGGTTTTCTTTATCTTGAGTTTCTGATTATCTTTATCTCGTAACTTGTCGAGCATGGCTTATACCTAAAATATGATCTTCATTTTGTGATATATATATATATATATATCAAGCATGACTATGTATCTGATTTGATCATGGTAATTTGGTGGTCTTAGTACTTGGATTTCTCTAACTTCTGTGCAAGGGCATAACGTCGACAAAGGTATAAGTGGTGAAAATGCAAGTTTCAATTTTTATGGTGGATTCTTTTCCTCAAGTAAGTTAATCAACATTAATATATTTGATTAAGATATCTTTGATACTTAAGCTAACGAAATTGAAATAGCCTTTGTTTTGCATGATAAGTGAATTTTGAATGATCTTTGAGGAAGCAAATTGTGGTTACAAGTGATTGAGTATAAAGTCTAGAATTTTTATAGAAAATTGCGGGAGAGCTCTTAAGAAATAATTACTATGGATTTCATATACAGATTATTCCTGTCTTTAAAAAGGAAAGATGTTATGTGGCTTGTATTAAGTGTTTGATGAAATCTGCAAATCATTTTGGTATATGTTAAATTTCAGCTTAACGGTTAATGGAATCATGTATCTATGAGATTGTCGGATTCTTGGAATGCTAATCCTGGTTAATTGGATTGAGATCCAGATTCTATATTATGAGTTATTGAGAAGCTAAATAAGACCCTAGTTTTTAATGAAGGCTAAAGCAAAAGTTCTTTAGCAATTTTTATGAGATAGTAGAGTTTATGAGGAACTAAACCACTCTTCTGGTAAGATTTTTGAGGACAAAAATCCCTAAAGGGGAGGAGAGTTGTAACATCCTGAATCAGGGCCTAGTTGGAACAGTGGTTTTGAGACCACAAATTTGACATATAAAAATTCATTTTTATTATATGTTTATGGTCTACAGCTCTATGGAATTGTTTCGTGAAAATTTCGTTCGGAAATTTTGACGCTTGGGCACTCAATTTAGTCAAAAGGACTAAATCGTAAAAAGTGTAAAAATTGAGTTCTACATGCTAGAGGTGTCCAATTGTTATGAAATTTTAAAT
Source organism: Gossypium longicalyx (assembly GCA_025698465.1). Lineage (NCBI taxonomy): Eukaryota > Viridiplantae > Streptophyta > Magnoliopsida > Malvales > Malvaceae > Gossypium > Gossypium longicalyx. The sequence goes on from CM046995.1 coordinate 55,861,551, forward strand.
TGGAGGTCCTTAAATGGAAATTAAACTATTTGTTAATTTGTTGGACAAAAATGGACATGAAATGGGTGAAATAGAATATTTTTAAGTTTGGGGCATTTTGGTCATTTAGTAATTAAAATGAATTAAAAACAAAATTAAAAGCCAATTTTTGTCCATCTTCAACCCCATGGCCGAAACTTGCATGGAGAAGACATAGTAGGGTTTTTCAAGTTTTCAAGCTCAATTGTAATTCGGTCTAGCCTCGTTTTTAATATTTTTACGTTTTTAAAATCCTCGTAACAAGATTTACCTATTTCTACCATTTATTTGAGTTATGATGAAGGTCTAGGGTTTGAACCATGTTAGAAATTTTAGCATTTTGATGTTTAATGGTAAATTGTGCATGTTTATGGTTGGAGAAACGAATTTTACTAAGTGGTTTTCGGTGAAAATGCTAAGAAGGACTAAATTGTAAAAGTTATAAAATTTGTCGTAAAAGTGCGATTTAGTGGAAATTTTGGGCTACTATAGTTATGAAATGATTCAGCTAGGATTAAAGTGCAAAGAAATTGTATAAAAATCATTTTACGAGCCTAAGGGAAAAAGTGTAAATATGACAAAGTTTAGGGGTAAAAATGGAAATTTGTAAAAGTATGATTTTTGGGTCAATTTGAATAATGTGAATAATAAATGAGCTATATTTGAAATGTTAGATCAAGGAAATCGAGATTCGAGTTTAAATTGGAAAAATACAAGGTTATGGATTAAATTGATAAATTTGCCGTTTTAGTATTCGAGGTAAGTTCGTGTGATTCAATAAGCATCTAATTCATGTTATTGTTGTTATGCTTGAAATCTATCTTGCAATGATTGCATTGAAATTTATGTTAATGATATTGTGAGTGAGAAATAGATGTACCACATAAAGAAATCGAAAGCTTAATATGTAGATTACACATTGTGTGTTTATTGGGCATGGGAAAATTGATGGAACAAGAGATTCCATTGAAACGAGTAAGTTTGTATGTAAATAATATATCACTTTGACTTATGGTATAATATTTTGTTATTATATGATATGTGGTTGTATATTGAATGATCACTTGATGTAAATTATGAATTGAAATTGATTATGGATAAATGGGTAAAATGTTTAAAAGTAAGGAATTTCCCAGTTGGACCTTCGAAATAGAAAAGATACGAATGATCCATTGTGAGAACACATGTGTAGTACTATGTGCAGGCTACTATGTGTTTAAGATGGTTTTAGGTCACGTGTGTAGTACTAAGTGCAGGCTACTACGTGTACCAGATAGTTAGGTCGCATGTGTAGTACTAAGTGTAGGCTACTATGCGTACTCGATAGCTTCGATCACATGTGTGGTACTAAGTACAGGCCACTTTGTGTAAGAGACGGTTTTGGTCACATATGTAGTACTAAGTGCATGCTACTATGTGCACCAGATAGATTCAGTTATAAGGGTGGTAATATGTGCAGGCCATCGTGTATCTGTTGTTATTTCAATGAGTTCAACGGGATATTGACTAAGAGATAATACATGTGACCATATAATGACTAGTATAATTGAATATGACTTTGTGATGAATAAGTGCAAGTATATGTGTGTGAAAATTTATGAGCAATGTGCTCGATAGTTGAGCGAACTTTCGGTAAGATGGAATGGAGTAAGTGAGATTATGTAAGAGTGAAATTTATAATAAAACAGTTTTGGACAATAGCAATTGTGTGACTTTGAAAAATTACCAAAAATGGTGAAAATCGAATTAGAAGTTGAATAAGATATGAAATAAAATATTATTGAGTCTATTTTAACATAAAAGAAATAGTGAAAGTAGAAGAATTTCATATTCTATGATATTTGAATTTTTGTGAGACAGGGTCAGAATGATTTTGAAATCCTCTATTTTGACTTGGAAAAATAATTAAACATTGTACACATATAATTATGGGTTGTAATCTTTATGCTTAAAATCCTTAATGAGTCTATTTTTGAAAGAAGTAAATAGGAACATTTTCCGAATCTTGTACGAATAGATAATTAATTTTTAGTGAAGAGGGGTTGGAACTATCAGACAGCGAAATAGGGGTGACTTTAAAGAATAAACTGTACTTATTGGATAAACTAAAAATTCTAAAAATTCTATGGTAAGAAGATATGTGAGCCTAGTTTGTGTGAAAATTAGCGGATCAAAATTTGAAGTTATGTAGCTCCAGATATAAATAATTTAGTGATTGTCACTCGAGAAAACAACTCAATTAGACTTTGTATAAATAGAGAGAAATTGAAAAATAGCATGGTAATACATTGCTTATTATTTTCATACGAGCTTACTAAGCATAAAGCTTACTCCCTCCTTTCCATTTACTTAGTGTTCTCAGGTTGGCTCGGGGTTGGAAATTGTCGGAGGCAGCATCACACTATCAAGCTAATACCTTTGGAGTATTGATACATAAGTTAGAAATATCAACTGATTGGTATGTATAGGGACCTAGTTTTATAACATGTGTTATTATAATTTGGCCAAATGTATTGGCCTATATTGAGCTATTGATTATGCCTTGTAAATCTTGCTATTCATGTTATGTCTAATAATTGTGATGTGAATATGGTTGTTCGCCATGCATGGTTGGTAATATGTCATGTGTGTTGAATGCATGTTTTATTACCAATCGAGGTGGTCATGACCATGAATATAATGTGTAATATGAAAATAAAATGATAATGTCTTGAACATGGACGTTTGATGGATAGTTGGGTAACCATGGTACAATGGTATAAAGTGAGAAATAGTAATAATGTTAAACTGAATTTGGAATTGGTGTAGAATGTCTTAGTCAAGCATATTGTTTTGTGTTTGATTTGGCTAGAAGGTGTGTGCTTGATGATAAGTTAGAATAAAATGGACCTGAAGATAATTATGGTATAAAAGTATAAGTGGTAAGGTATTTGGAAAAGCCAAATGAATAAGATGTGGTGTGTCTAGACTTGGTTTAATGTGAGAATGTGTAACACATGTATGTTGATAGGTAAATAAAATGCCTGCATTAGAATTGAGGATGTTGAATGCTTTTGGATCCATGTTTGTGTGTGTGCATGTAAAGGGTGACAAAAAGGCTTGGAAATTAGCCTAACTGTTGACCACATGGGTAGAGACATGGCAGTGTGTCTCAGCCGTGTGGAGGACACGACCTTAGCACACGGGCATGTGACTTGGCCGTGTGACCCTAAATGTTTACTGACGTCATAAATAGAGAGTTACACGGGCGTGTGAGACCACCCGGCCTACCCACACGGGCATGTGACTCTCCAAACATGAAAATTTTCTAAGTGTTGTAAAAATGTTCATGAGTTCTCGGTTTAGTTCCAAACCTCTTTTAATGCATGTTTAGAGCCTCGAAGGCTCCTGTATGAGACATTTTGCATTTGATCAAATGATTCTGATATGATTGAAATTTCATTGCCCGATTTTACATGTATGTGCATGTTTTAGTCCAGTAATGCCTCGTATCTTGTCCCGGCATCGGGCACGGGTAAGGGGTGTTACATTTAGTGGTATCAGAACTATAGTTTAGTCAGTTCTCGGACTAACCTAGCATATGTATGAGAGTTTAGCTATACATGCCACCGGTCTATGATAGTGTGATGTCTCTTGACACATAAGAGAGCCATTTTGTTTAGACAAAGGTACCCTCCAACTAAGCTATATCCGACCATATTGATTGCGGTAATGAGGTATTTGAGTAAAGTACAGTCATAATGAGTTGAAACTTGGAAATATACAAATGAGATTCATAATATCCTATCACAAATAAAATATCATTGTCCCGTTTGGATATTAAAATTTGATGGATTGAAATGAATTATTGAAATAAATAAAGGATTATATGGCATAATTAACTTACTTGTGATTGATTGATAATTCCATAATTTATGTGACTGAATTGCTCGAGTAAATGCATGTGTAGATAACTTATCAAAAATATTAATGGGATGAATATTCATGTATATCTGTTTGGATTATTATGATTGACAAGCTCGTATAGTTGGAGTAAATGTGTTAAATTGCTTGGAATGATTTATACGATTGAAATGATATGTCTAAATAATGGTGTACGAGGTGAAAGTATAGATTATGGTAAACTTATTCATGTTTGTTGGCCCTTGTATGATATCATGTGCATGACTTGTATGATTAAATGAACAGATAAGTAAAGGTATCTAGAAAACATGGAATGCACGCTTAAGTGTACTTGACTAAATGAGATGATTGGAAAGTGGGCGTAAAATCAATATGAATGTTAGTTTATCCAAAAAGAATGACATGATTGTGATATGATTGCTATGATGATGAAAATTGTGCTACATGTATACATATATGAAAGTCGAGTCAGAGGCCCTATGACCCTCTCCTCCTTACCAAAGTGGTGTTTTATACTGGAATTTTTCGAGATTTGTGATGAACAAATTTCTTGATGAGGAACTAAAGTATTAAGTGATAGAATGGTTATAAGCATGATTAGTGATTGAGAATGCGTTGATAAGTACAGATAGAACTAGAAAGATATCGAATTGACTGAAAGATTATTTAATTTTCGCAATATCACAGTTAGTAAAAAGGTTAAGTTCGAAAATCGATCTATTCTGATGGGGTCAGATTTCAGAATTGATTCTGATGGTTGCTTGATGTTTAAAAACTAGATTTGTGTGCCGAAAAATGATGAGTTGATTCAAAATATTTTGCATGAAGCACATAATGGTTGTTTGGTGGTTCACCCAGGCAGTACGAAAATGTATAATGACTTGAAGAAACTGTATTGGTGGAATGGAATGAAAAGAGATATCTCCGAGTTTGTATCAAAGTGATTAATTTGTCAACAAGTGAAAGCTGAACACCAAGTACCTTCAGGACTACTCCAGCCTATCATGGTTCCTGAATGGAAATGGGATCGGATTACTATGGATTTTGTATCACGGTTGCCATTAACTCCGGGGAAGAAAGATGCCATCTGGGTAATAGTTGACAGACTGACTAAATCAGCTCATTTTATTCCGGTACGTATGAATTATTCTCTTAATAAGTTGGCTGAATTGTATATCAGTGAGATTGTTAGACTTCATGGGATACATTTGTCAATTATTTCGGATAGAGATCCAAGATTTACTTAGCAGATTTTGGCAAAAATTGCAAGAGGCATTAGGTGAAGTTAAATTTCAAAGATCGCCTTTCATCCACAAACCGATGGACGATCGGAGAGAGTGATTTGATTCTTGAAGACATGCTCGGATGTTGTGTATTGGAATTTCAAGGTAGTTGGGAAAGATACTTACCGTTGGTAGAATTTGCTTATAATAATAGTTATCAGACGAGTTTGAATATGGCACCTTATGAAGCATTGTATGGTCGTAAATGTCGGACGCCATTGTATTGGAGTGAACTCAAGGAAAATCAAATTTATGGAGTTGATCTAATAAAAGAAACCGAAGAAAAAGTGAAAGTGATTCGAGATTGTTTGAAAGCTACTTCGGATAGACAGAAATCTTATGCGGATTTGAAACGAAAGGAAATCGAGTTTCAAGTTGGTGATAAGGTATTTTTAAAAGTGTCTCCATGGAAGAAAGTTCTTAGATTTGGACGGAAGGGCAAGTTGAGTCCGCGTTTTATTGGGCCGTATGAAATAATTGAAAAAGTTGGACCAGTAGCTTATCGGTTAGCATTGCCATCTGAATTACAGAAGATGCATGATGTGTTCCACGTATCTATGCTACGTCGGTATCGTTCGGATCCCTCACATATAATTTCACCGACAGAAATTGAGCTACGACCGGATATGACTTATGAAGAAGAATTGATTAAGATTTTAGCTCGAGAGGTCAAGCAACTAAGAAATAAAAGTGTCGCTCTCGTGAAAGTATTGTGGCAAAAGCACGGGGTAGAAAAGACTACATGGGAACCTGAGGAAACAATGAGAAATCAATACCCACACTTGTTTACCGATAAGATTTTCGAGGACGAAAATCCTTAAAGGAGGGGAGAGTTGTAATATCCTGAATTTGGGCCTAATCGGAATAGTGGTTTCGTGACCACAAATCCAAGATAGAAATAATTATTTTATAATTATTTTGAGGTTTATGATATGATTGCATGATTGTGTGAAAATTTCGTGACGAAATTCTATGCATAAAGTGCTTAAGTTGAAATTAGGGACTAAATCGAATAATTTGCAAAACTTGCATTCTAGAAGTTTTTAGTATAAAATTACTTTGGAATATTAATGAGGAGGTCTTAAATAGCAATTTGACCAATTTCTAAAATTTTGGACAAAAATGGGCTTGTACATGAAAATTTTCAAAGAAATGTATTAAGGGTATTTTGGTCATTTGGTAATTAAAAGATTAAAAAAAGGAAAAAGATGGCAAAATATGTCGATCTTCTTCATTAGGACGAAAATTAAAGGGTTCTCCATAGCTAGGGTTTGTTTCAAGCTTCCAAGCTCCATAGTAAGTGATTCCAAGCCCCGTTTTTAATGTTCTTTACGTTTTTAGAGTCCCGGTAACTTGATTTAGCTTATGCTAGCTATAATTTAACCTAGGGTTCATATTTGGAAAAATACCCATAGGTGAAATTTGTGTATTTTGGTGTTTTATGATATAATATGAGGTTTTAAATTATGCTAGACAACTTGTGCTACTTGGTTTTAAGTGAAAACGAGTAAAAGGGCTTAATCGGTAAAAGTACCTAATATTCATTAGTACATGTTAGAGTGTGAATTTGATGTTTCTATAGAAAGGAAAAATGATCAGCATGTCATAAAACATAGGAAAATAGGATGAGGTTTAATTTACGAGCCTTGGGGCAAAAGAGTAAATAATCTTATGATATGGTTATGGTTTGGTAAAAAAAAGTTTGGAAACAAAAAAAAAAAAGAATTTCTTCGGGGGAGAAATGAGAGATATTTTCTTCCACCACCGAGAATTATTTGACTCTTGCATTTCAAACAATTTACATGATACATCAGGCCACTCTTTTATAGGTATAGAATTTAATGATTCTTAAGATAATTTGTTGTGGTCATTTGAGTTGTTAATTTGTTAATAGTAATAAAGAGAATAACGAATAGAAAGTAATGGCTTGGCTCGTGGATAAACGACCAATCCCCGGTAGAAGAGAAGGTTCCATTGGAACTATTATTTATTTCAGGGTGTCTTGTCTCTCTTTTTTTTTACTTAAAAAAAAAGAGAGAGAGGAAGTGCAAACAGAAATGGCAAGAAGATATTGGAACATAAATTTGGAAGAGATGTTGGAAGCAGGAGTTCATTTTGGTCATGGTACTAGGAAATGGAATCCTAGAATGGCGCCATATATCTCTGCAAAACGTAAGGGTATTCATATTACAAATCTGACTAGAACCGCTCGTTTTTTATCAGAAGCTTGTGATTTAGTTTTTGATGCAGCAAGTAAGGGAAAACAATTCTTAATTGTTGGTACCAAAAATAAAGCCGCTGATTCGGTGGCGCGGGCTGCAATAAGGGCTCGGTGTCATTATGTTAATAAAAAATGGCTCGGTGGTATGTTAACAAATTGGCCCACTACAGAAACGAGGCTTCATAAGTTCAGGGACTTGAGAACAGAACAAAAGACGGGGGGACTCAACCGTCTTCCGAAAAGAGATGCAGCTATGTTGAAGAGACAATTATCTCGCTTGCAAACATATCTGGGCGGGATTAAATATATGACGAGATTGCCTGATATTGTAATCATCGTTGATCAGCAAGAAGAATATACGGCTCTGCGAGAATGTATCACTTTGGGAATTCCAACAATTTGTTTAATCGATACAAATAGCGATCCCGATCTCGCAGATATTTCGATTCCAGCAAATGATGACGCTATAGCTTCAATTCGATTAATTCTTAACAAATTAGTAGTCGCAATTTGTGAGGGTCGTTCTAGCTATATACGAAATCCTTGATTAATAATAAGATAAATAAATTCTTTTTTGGAACTACATAGATCTATGGAACTTTTTTGGAACTACATAGATCTATGGAATCGGTTACTATATCCTGAATCGCACAAAAGAGATAAAAAAACTGTGAATATTGTGTGATTAGTTTCGTCGGTGTCAAAAATATAGAATTTGAGTAGGCAAGAGAAGATTGAATCAAAATAATTCCTTTTTTTTAAGTAAAGTTCTATTTCTGTCAGAGGGCAATATGAATGGTATATCAAACGCACTAAACGGGTTATACGATATCTCTGGTGTGGAAGTAGGCCAACATTTCTATTGGCAAATAGCAGGTTTCCAAGTCCATGCCCAAGTACTTATTACCTCTTGGGTTGTAATTGCTATCTTATTAGGTTCCGCCGTTATCGCTGTTCGGAATCCACAAACCATTCCAACCGCCGGTCAAAATTTCTTCGAATATGTTCTTGAATTCATTTGAGACGTAAGTAAAACTCAAATTGGAGAAGAATATGGTCCATGGGTTCCCTTTATTGGAATGGCAAATCTAGATCATATTTGATGTCATGTATGTTTAATGTGTTACTTAGCCCATGGAAAACCATAAAATGGTGAAATTGGTTATAAAATAGAATCACACAGCAGCAGTGACGTGAATTGGAAAAATCACTAAAAATATTAGAAATAGAATTAGATGATGAATAAAATATGTAATTGAAGCCTAATTTATCTATTTTCATGTGGAAGAAACAAAATAGGCAAAAGAGTTGTATTTTATAAGATATTTAATTTTTTGTGAAACAGGGCCAGAACAATTTCTGAATCCACTGTTTTGACTTTGAAAATTCACCAGAAATTGTAAAAAAATAATTAGAAGTTATAATTTATATTTAAATATTCCTTATTTCTTCTAGTTTTAAGAGATACAAGTGGAATAGTCTTTTGAGCTCTGTACAAAGACAAAAGTGGTTCGTAGTGAACAGAGGTCAAAGCAGTCGAATGTGGAAACAGGGGAGAATTTAAATGATAAACTGTACAAATTGGCCCTACAAAAAATTCTAGAAAAAAATTAGTAAATAGATATATGAGTCTAGTTTCAATGAAAATTTTCGGATCTTAATTTTGAGTTTCGGAACTCGAGATATGAATTTTTAAGCGACTGTGACGCAGTTAGCCAGCTTGTCTGGAATTTCTAAAATAAATTGTTTGAGTTGTTTAATTAATGAATTAAGCCCATTAACACCTCGTGCTCGACTCCGGTGATGGTCTCGGGTATGGGGCGTTACACCTAACACATGCATATTCAAACTAGATCATCATAATAATTAATTATACAACCAATATGCCTAAAACGCACCTCAATCACACCAATCAAACTTGATTATACATTTGTATAATTTAAGCATAATCAACCAACTTGTAACCACATTTATACCAAAACTTACCGCTAAGTTCACATATCAAAGTCACACTCAAAATACAAAATTGGCTATTTAAAATCTATCATCACTAAACACTAGCACCATTAGCCATATATGTCAACTACATCCCATGTACCAAAATGACCATATCCAAGCATGTTAAAGAACATCTCATAGTATGCATTTTTAATTACCATTCCAACTCTCATCATTCAAGCACCATAAACACCATAATATCAACCATTATAAGGTCACATACACATGCCAACATAACAACAATTCCATCACTCAAAATACCATATTTATAAACCAAACATAATGGCTATATTATCAACCAAAAACACCTATACATGCATATTTAACCAATTATCACTTAACTTGTTTCCATGCCAAAACACAATATAATTGAGACATAACAACCATACCATTTTGGCCATTTAAAGATACATTGACACAAACCAATTTTGGTCATTTCAAAACATACACCAATTGGACCATATTAACTACAACCAGCAAGATAACAATAGTACTTTAAGTGCTTTAAATCCAAGGCAACATTTCATGTCATAATCATCAACCAAAATGAAATATATATATCAAAATCATCAATTAAGCATTTTACAAAGTCCATCTATACATGCCATTATAACCACGACCAAAGCATTAAAATCTACCGATAAAATCGATGGATAGTGTGAAGGATCTCTAACTAGCTTTCCACCCGATCGAGCTTTCGATAATCTGAAAAGTAAGAGAAAGAAAATCACATAAGAAATGAATGCTTAGTAAGCTTGTATAAACCATAAACATAATATTACATTTCAAAAATGAATATTATAGGTTAAATATAAACCTATACCAATGCCTCAAGATTTATCAAACCATAATTACTAACTCGTAAATGAGTAAATTCATTAATGTCAAATATATTTATAATTTATAACACGAAAGAATTTTATGGGACGTAGCGTATAACCATAAACCATTTCATAAGATTATACACCTTTCAATTTACTTACTTTCCTTTCCATTCCCAATTCTTATCATAAGCCTTAACTACATTATCAGTTCTCAATATAGTGTATTTATCCCTGACATAGATAAATTTATTTAAAGCATGAGCAATTTACTAACATATGAATACATCATTTATCTCATTAAACCTTTTTATAACCTCATAGTACATCCCAATTACGTACTTACCGTATCATTCCCTTTTCTTACTCATTTCATATACATAAGCATAATCATAAACACCAATCATATCCACAAGCTTGGCATAAGGCTAAGCACATCAACAACAATTCAAGTTAGTGATCATACACATAACTTTAACAAATTCATCACATGATATACTAGTTTTCATGAACATTTCATATAAACTTTTATACTTTCATGAACATGATTATGCATACTTAAATAATCAACATTCCATACCTTTTTATACTTTCATGTCATTACAAATTGGAGTATCTATCGCTCATTCCCTTTGTATACCCGTTGAACCACTAGAATAATATCGAATAAGCGGGAATCTCATACACTGTGTGCTAACATATGGTCAAAACCTTTTCTTTCTCTTTTGAGCTATAAATGGGTCTGCTCACACAAGCTGTTGGTTGGAATGTAGCTACATGGTGCTACTCGCACAAGCTATTAAGTAACCGTAACACATGCCAAAAAGTCAGCCATTGATAGGACGTTCAGGACTAGCACCCGAAACACCGTAACCCTAATGACATGTCATTTGTGTCCTATATATTCCTAAAGTTCAAACAGGGCTCAATAGTCGTCGTACATCATTGAATTTTCGTCGTTTCTTTACTCGATAAATTGTTTAACATATATATATATATATATATATATATATCTTGATTAATTTTCAATAGAATCATATAATAAAATTCAATTTAGTTAACATTATACACAGTACAGCTCATACGAACTTACCTGGCTATTTTGCAGAAATGTCAAAGCGATTTTCCACCCGATCTTGATCTAAATTAATAATTTCATCTAATTTATTAATTTATATAGTAAAACAATGTAGTTTTTGGAATTTAGTATTTTTATATTTTCACAAAATTACCCCTAAAGTTTTACTTTTATTCAATTTAGTCCCTGATCCCAAAACATGCAAGTTAACTATTTTTACCAAAAATTTTAGCCTAGCCGAATACTCATGGTACCCAAAACAGCCCATTCATGCAACAATTTCAGGTTAAATCCTTGCATTTTTACTATTTTAACAATTTAGTCCCTAATAAAAAATTCATCAAAATCACTTTATAAAATACGTTTAAATAACAACTAATATCTTAATTTTATCATTTAACATCTAAAATCACAAGGTTCAGCAATGGCAACGTTCAAAATCTTTAACAGTTTCAAAATTGAAGGTACGAGCTGTAACAGCCCGATTTTGGGTCTAATTAGAACAGTGATTTTCAGACCACAAATCTGACGCATAAAAATATAATAAAATTATATTTTATATCCCTACATGGAATGTAGGGTTGGACGGAGATGGCGTGTAGAGGCTGGCTGGGTAGGACTTGTTTACTGCATAATCTGTTACTGTACTAATTATTGATACTGTAATTGGCCAAGGTCTAAATGCATGACTGCTTTTGTACTGAGATGGGCTAAAGCCCTGACTAATACTGTCACTGATACTAAAAAGGGCTAGGCCCAGACTGAGTTTTTTTGTATACTGTATGTTTGTTTGCACGAGAAATTACACACTGAGTTTACGCAAACTCACCCCTTCTGCTTAATTTGTGCAGGTAATCCCCAGACTTGACGAATCGATGCAGCAAAGGACTTGGCGGTGGCCACACGAACCTAAAATTTTTCTCCAAATTTGGGTATTTAATTTTTAATTATATTCTGGATAATTTTTTATGTAAATTGCGGACTTTCTGGGACTTCTACTTAGTTTAGGTTATTATTTATTTTTGTGGATTTATATTAGCCAAGAAGTTTAAAAATTTGATTTTCAAAAAGGCAAAGTTTCCTCTAAACACGCGATTTACTCAAAACGACTTTTAAAAGCTTCCGCAATGAAATGTCTAAAAATGAATTACTAGATAGGTAATGATTTTGGGGTTAATGAGTGTAAACAAATGGAAAATTGTTTTATTGTAACAACTTAGTTTCAAATGCTATCATGTAGCATCGCCAGATTCGGCCATAACGTCTAGGCCAGATTTGGGGTGATACATTTAGTGGTATCAGAGCCAAGTTGTAAAACTCAACTGTAGATTGGGGTTTTAAAAAGAAAAACTTGTTTTTAACTACTTTTTAAATACTGGAATATTTCTACTGAACGTGTGGTACACTGAGTCTCCGGCACCGATTTCGTAAGTTCTCTATAACTGTTATATATTTTGACTAAAACTGTTATAGGTTGTATAAACTGAGACTACTATAGATGGACAGTACTGAAAACACTCAAAATAGTGTACACTGAGATTGTAGTTAAACTGATAGACACTGCGTTGTATGAGAACGAACTCCGAATTACTGATACTGTTCTACATAAAACTTTTGTTAAAAAATTACTGAAACTATAAATTGATGCATAAAATGTTAAATACAGATAAATGCTATTTGATAATAAGCATTCGAGGTACTCTGATAATGTACAAGAGGCCGTGGTAGAGGCCGTAGAGGGGCTCGAGCCGAGTCCTCTTCATTGGGCGATATGCCAAATTTAGACACTAGCGAGACACCAGTGTTGCCTGTTACAGAGACTGGGTCTGGGTTAGGGTCTCATGATCGAGTGGCTGGGGATGATGCACTATCAGAGGCCATGTTTAGGATTTTGGAAAGGGTCACTGGGCCCAATACTGGAGTTGGAGTCCGAGGGTCGGTTACGGAACGACTCCTGTCTAATGGAGCTGAGATATTCAGGGGTGTCACTGGGGTCGCCCCTAATATGGCTAAGTACTGGATTGAGGCAACAGAAAGGATCATGGATGATCTGGACTGTACTCTCAAGCAGAAACTAAAGGGTATAGTGTCACTGTTGAGAGATGAGGCTTTCAGTGGTGGCTTATAGTTAAGGAGGGCACTTAGCCCGATTGACTATACTGGGAGTTCTTCAAGAGTGCCTTCCAGGGGAAGTATGTGGATGCCAGTTATGTGGATGCCTGTAGGAGAGAGTTCTTGAGCTTGACCTAGAGTGATAGATCAGTGGCCGAGTATGAGGCCGAATTTCTATAAATGAGTCGCTATGCGCAAGGTATGGTGGCCACTGAGTATGAGTGATGTGTTTACTTCGAGAATGGCCTTAGGGATAATCTGAGGGTTCTGATAGCTCCACAGAGGGAGTGAGATTTTGCCGCACTAGTTGATAAGGCAAAGATCACCGAGGAAATGAAGCGCACGGAACTCCAGAACAGAGAAAGAGGTAGGAATAAGAGGGAATCAGAGCCCTCGAGTTTCGTTTAGAGGCCTAAGAAAAAGGCCAGAGTTGATAGGCCGATTAAAGTTGGGGCTCCTATTGCTGTTACCGGACAGCCGCCTTGTACTGACTATGGTAGATGCCATCAGGGCGAGTGTTGGAAAAGAACTAGGGCTTGTTTGAGGAGCGGTTCATTAAAGCACCGTATTAGAGATTGTCTGCGGAGGTCAGACCAGATGCAATCCCCGGGTACTGGTACTGCACCACCTCTAAGAGGCCGTGCTCAAGCCAGAGGTGGTAATGGCTTGGGTCATGGTCAGAGAGCATCGAGCAAAGGTACAGGTCAGGCTGAGGCGAGGCAGCCGGCTCTAGTTTATGCCGCTTGTCGTCGTGAGTTGGCAGATGCTCTGGATGTAATCACGAGTACGATTCTTATTTATGATGTACCATATATTGTATTGATAGATATAGGATCCACTCACTCTTATATAGCCTGTATTGTGTCCAAGAATTTGGGTATCTTCATTGAGAGCACTATGAGTGAGGTGATTGTACTGAGTCCGTTGGGGCAATCAGTAAGGGTAAATAGACTATTTAAGGATGTCCCTCTCGAGGGTCAAGGGACTATCTTTCTGGTTGATTTGATGGAACTGCCTTTTGGAGAGTTTGATATGATATTGGGAATAGACTAGTTGGTCAAGCACCGAATGAACCTGGATTGTGCCTCAAAAAGAGTTCTACTGAGAACTGTGAGGTAGTAGTAATTGGGAAGCGTCAGAATTACTTATCGAATGTGAATTCTAAATTAAGGGCTGAAAAGTTAGTTTGTAAGGGGTGTGAACCATATTCGGCCTACATCAGTGTTTCAGATTTTGGGGATGCTTCGGTTAATGATATCAGAACGGTTAAGGACTTTTCAGATTTTTTTCGGGAGAGTTATTGGGGTTGCCTCCAAATCGTGAAGTAGAGTTTAGGATTGAGCTTCTTCTCGGTACAACTCTAGTGTCTATAGCTCCCTATAGAATGGCACCGAAAGAGCTTTTGGAGCTTAAGGCTTAGATTCAAGAGTTACTGGATCGTGGATTCATTCTTCCTAGTATGTCTCTATAGGGATCACAGTGCTGTTTGTGAAAAAGAAGCATGGATCCATGCGCGTGTGTATCGACTACCAGCAACTGAATAAGCTGACCATCAAGAATAAGTACCCCCTACCGAGGATAGACGATCTGTTTGGCCAGTTCTGAGGTGCTTTAGTTTTTTCTAAGATTGATCTTCAATTGGGGTATCTATAACACCCCAAACCCGGCCTAGACGTTATGGCCGAATCTGGCGATGTCACATTGAAGTGTTTTTCGCAAAACAATTTCGTTGATAAAAACCCATTCTATATTAAACCTCTTTATGATCTTAACAAAGACCTAGGATGTCTTGTTCATTGTTTAAAACTCAAGTTTTTTAGCAATAAGTTAATCATGTTAAAATGTTACTTCTTTTTAAAACATTATTCCTTGCGGAAGCTTTGAAATCATGTTGAGTAAACGTGGTGTTTTTTTTTTTTAAATTAACTTTTGAAAACTTGTGTCTTATTGCTAGTAGATATAAATCAAGATTAAAACCAAAATTAGAGAATAAAAACTTAACAAGCCTTATTACATAAAAATACCCCAAATTAAACATATGTATAAATTTAAAGCCTGATAAGAAAGTCTATATAATTGTGCAGCCACCTTTGAGTCCCTCGCAGCACCAACCCACCTAGGAATTACCTGGACAGAAAACGGAAGGGTGAGTTTATAGAAACTCAGTGTGTAATCCCTTAATTATAGTCAGTCATACAGTAGGCAATTACAGTCTGGGCCTAAGCCCGCTTCAGTAACAGTTTAATCTCAGATAGGGCCTTAGCCCATTACAATATCAGAATCATTATAGGCCTTAGCCCACTTCAGTAGCGGTCACAATACATATATGCAAACAAAAATCCTACCCAGCCAGCCTCTACACACCACTCCGTCCAACCCTACACACCATGTGGGGATAAAATCAACCCACCCATCCCTACACACCAAAAATAGCACCGATGGCGGTACTAAACAAAAATTGTAGCGAAACTGCCAGAACAGTACACTTCCATCAATCATAATAACCCAACCCCATGCATCACAGTATAATATCCTACATGTATGCAACATATATAAAATGGCATGCTCAGTACAGTCATACATAATATAGGGGCATATTCGTCATTTTTCCTCTTAAGGGCAAATTAGTCATTTCATCAGATTGGGGTCTAGGTATACTTACCGATCCAACAGTAGGTCCACAGTCATCTTGGGTGACCCATCCGACATTAATAGTTAAACAGTGAAAATAGGCCCAAGGCCAGGCCCATATGGGCTCAGACGCCAGTGTGTCCCACGAAACCTAAAAATGGGCTTGGCCGTGTGGACTACACAGCCTAGCCCAATAATCACCACACATCCGTATGGTTTACCACACTACACAGCCTAGCCCAACGTGGCCCAAAGCGGCCTAAGCCCACGAAATCCATCGTGGTGGCCTCTACGACTAAATGCCCGCGTTTATGTGTTCGGATGACCACACGAGCGAGCGTACGCCCATGTAGTATTAGTGGTATATTTTTTGGCTTTTGTCAATTTATAATTTGGGTAGTGTTTACACACATCTGATGCGTTTGAAGATAATCATGCTTCGAAAACTCTTATACCTAAATTAAACCAAATTAACATCTAATCATTTATTTAGCTCAAATTCAAATGGGATCTAAGGGAGTCCCAAATCGATCCTACTTTTCTTACCAAAAACAAGTCACGCTCGTACCCTTGGTTCTTTGGGAACGTGTCAATCACCCTCAATCACCACCTACAGAAGCTTCAGAACATTATTATTAACCCCATATGAAAAGTATAATATGATCTCGAATGTATTCCACTTACCACCCAACACCAACTTGAATATAGAACCCTATGACTCTATACCACAATTTTAAACTGAGGATGAAGTGTATAAGAATCGAGAATAAGGATTAATTTGAATGAGTAATAAAAAGAAATGAATGGTGTTCAAAAAAGGGAAATCGAAAGGGAATAAAAAGAAGTAAGATAGAGGCTCACCCACCTGTATTCGGCTAATAAAGAAAATTTGAGGGAGAGGAAGAGAAGCACCGAACCCAAAAGATCATTGAACACTTGCCAAAATCAAAAACGAGAATGGATAGGAATGAAGAACTCGGCCAAGGAACCAGATAAGAGGTAAGGGAATCTATTAACTCAAGAAGGATTGAAGGAGGGAAGAAAATGTAATTGGTCAAAGGGGAATCGTTGAGAAGGGGAGAAGAAGGAGAGAATCGGGAAGAACAAAGTTAAAACCGAAGGAGTTTGAGAAGGGGGAAAAGAAGGGTATTCAGCCAACACAAGGGAATGGAATGCTCACCTAAAGAGTAAGGAAAATGAAAATACGTCAGAAGGTACTGTGAAAAAGAACAAAATCGGAAGAGACCTACAATGAAAGGTACCCAAGATGCACTTTTCAGCTTCAAAGGAAAGAAAAAAAAAACAAACAAAAACAAGCAAAACAAAGTACCCAAACCAAACCCCAAATCTCCCCAAAACCAATTTCAGAGGGTGCCTACAATACCAATTCAGCTCCAACACTTCTTTAACTTCACATCCTCTTTATTTTCTCCTAGAATCTCTCCATAAAACCCTCAAACAGATCACTATCCAAATCCCACCTTTTTCTTCCTTAGTTCAGCTACACAATCCCCTATACCTCTCAACCATTCAAATCATCCAAGCATTAGAGTTCAACTGACATACAACCTCTTACACTGGACAGCAGTAAAAAGACACCCCTTGGGCGTAGTAGGACTTGAACTCAAGTCTCTCAGCATTAGTAACATGCCATTATTCCTTGGACCAACAACCTTTTGATGACTTGATTTCCCTACAATTAATTAAGAACCCACTATCTAGAAGCAAGGGTTTTATACAAATTTAACAAAAAATTTTACTAAAGCCTAGGTTTGAACCCAGAACTTCCCACACTCCGCAGGCACTTAACCACTAAAGCAAGCAAGCATGAACACAACATAACATATAAATTTAAATGCTCAGGTTTTGAGGCACTACAGTATCACCAGTTAATATTTAAAGAGGATGATGTGCATAAGATGGCATTTAGGACTCGTTATGGACATTACGAGTTCCTAGTAATGCCATTTGGACTGATGAATGCACCAACAAATTTCATGGATCTGATGAACCAAGTGTTCCAACCCTATCTAGATCGGTTCGTAGTGGTATTTATTGACGACATACTGGTGTATTCGAAGACTGAGGATGAGCATGATGAACACCTCATAGTGGTTCTACAGATACTGTGAGAGAAATGACTGTATGCCAAATTCAGTAAATGTGAGTTCTGGTTACGTGAAGTAATGTTTCTAGGACATGTGGTTTCTGCTGAGGGGATTCGAGTCGATCCTCGAAAGATTGAGGCTTTTTTAGATTGGAAGTAGCCTAAGACTATATCTGGGATCCGCAGCTTTCTGGGACTAGCAGGGTATTATCGACGATTTGTAGAGGGGTTTTCACTGATTGTCGCACTTTTGACTAAGCTGCTACGTAAGGGTGTGCCTTTCAACTGGACTGATGCGTAGTAAGAGAGATTTGAGAAGCTTAAGACTGTACTGACTGAGGCCCCTGTTTTGATACAGCCAGAGTCTGGAAAAGAGTTCACTATCTACAGCGATGCATCGCATGTTGGTTTGGGACGTATGTTGATGCAGAAGGGTAAGGTGGTAGCTTACGTGTCTCGTCAGCTTAAGACTCATGAGGTGAATTATCTGGCGCATGACCTGGAGTTGGTCGCAATGGTTTTCGCACTTAAAATCTGGAGGCAATACCTAAATGGTGAAAGTGTATCATCTACACGGATCACAAGAGCCTCAAGTATCTTCTCACTCAGAAGGAGTTAAATCTTAGGCAGCATATATGGATTGAGCTGTTTAAGGATTATGACTGTACGATCAAATACCATCCGAGTAAGGCCAATGTGGTGGTCAATGCACTAAGTCGTAGAGCCATGACTAATCTGAGGGCGATGTTTGCTCACCTCAGTTTATTTGATGATGGTAGCTTGTTGGCCAAGCTTCAAGTTAAACCGACATGGATGGATAATATTAAGGGTAAACAAATAGAGGATGAGTTGTTGGGTCTTCACTTCCGACAGGTTGAGAGTGGGGATACTATAGATTTTAGACTAAATAGTGAATGAGTACTCTGTTTCCGTGGGAAAATCTGTGTTCCGAAAGATACCAAGTTGAGGTAGTCTATATTGCGAGAGGCACATAGTAACCCTTATGCTATGTATCCTGGTGGAAATAAGATGTACCGAGTCCTTCGTGAGTTATATTTTTGGCCAGGTCTTAAGCTTATGGTTACAGACTTTGTGGGTAAATGTCTGGCATGCCAGTAGGTTAAGGCTGAGCATCAGTTACCTTCGGGGTTACTTCAGCCAGTTAAGATTCCAGTTTAGAAGTGGGAGCAAGTGACTATGGACTTTGTTAGTGGGTTGCCCCTAACGACCACTAAGAGGGATTCAGTATGGGTCATTGTGGGTCGATTGACCAATTCTGCCCATTTCATACTTGTTCGCACTGACTACTCTTTGCAAAAGCTGGCTAAATTGTATGTGTTTGAGATTGTGAGACTGCATGGGGTACTGGTTTCGATCGTTTCCGACAAAGATCCTCGATTCATGTCTCAGTTCTAGAAGAAGATTCATGAAGCTCTGAGTACTAGATTGGACTTCAGTACTGCTTTCCATCCTCAAAAAGATGGTTAGTCAGAGAGGGTGATTCAAATACTGGATGACATGTTAAGGAGTTGCATGATTGATTTTTGTAGCAGTTGGGAGGAGTACTTGCTGCTAGCAGAGTTTGTTTATAACAACGGTTATCAGTCTAGTATACAGATGGCACCTTACGAGGCTCTGTATGGTCGTAAGTGTCGTACTCCTTCATGTTGGACTGAGTTGGGCGAGCGGCTTGTTCTGGGCCCTGAGTTGGTTTCTGAGACTAAAGATAAGGTTCAGCTGATTAGGGATCATTTAAAGGTAGCTTCTGATAGGAACAAATCTTATGCTTATTTGAAGAGGTGAGAGATTGAATATTCTGTGGGGGACTTCGTTTTTCTGAAGGTCTCGCCTTGGAAGAAGGTTCTGAGATTTGGTTGAAAGGGCAAGCTGAGCCCTAGATTTATTAGGCCTTACCACATTTTGAGACGAGTGGGACCAGTTGCTTACCAGTTGGAGCTACCTCCAGAGTTGGATCAGATTCACGCCGTGTTCCAAGTCTTAATGTTGAGGCACTACCACTCGAATCCAACGCATGTTGTGCCAGTTGAGGAGATAGAGGTTAGGCCAGATTTGACTTTTGAGGAAGAACCGGTACAAATATTAGATAGGGATGTAAGGGTTTTGAGGAGGAAATTGATTCCACTGGTTAAGGTTCTTTGGCGTAACCATAGCTCTGAGGAGGCCACGTGGGAGCCTGAGGATGCAATGCGTCAGTAGTATCCTCATCTGTTCTGATCAAGTAAAAATTTCGAGGCCGAAATTTTCTTTTAGGGGGTCGAGTTGTAACGCCCCCAAAATCCCATATTTATGTTCTATTAAAATGTGACACAAGTGCGTATCTACTTTAGTGGTTAAGTGTTCTGAGTGTGTGTCAGAGGTCCCAAGTTCAAGCCTTAGTTTGGACAAATTTTTGTTTTTTTTAATTAAAGCCTTGCTCTTACTTAGTAGGCTTAAGTTTAAATTTTAGGGAATTTATATTAGAATGGGCCCGCTGGTCTGGTGGATAAGTTGAGTGTCAGTTTTCTGGAGATCTTGTGTTCGAATCCCTGCATGGGCAAGGGAGATTATTTTTGCTCGTACGACTGAAAGAGTTCCGATTGTACTGAAAGACTGTGAGTGGGTGGTTAGGATGTGGAGTAGTGTGGGGTTAGCTAAATATTTTATTTTGGGATTTTATTTCAAAAAGGAAAAGAATTCACATTCTTCCATTTCTTCTCTACTGCCGAAATTTTGCCTTCCATTCTCCACTATTCTTTTTTTTCCTTTTTTCATCCCTTTTTCGAATTCATATCGTTCCTTTGGGTTGTGTGTGCGTCCGGTAGGTCACATTTCTATTAAGTTTTCATGTTATACAACTTAATGATTGATGGAGGGTTGTTTTGTTAATTTCTTTTTTGGCAAAGAGCAAGTTTTGGCTGGGGTTCCTACGAAGGTTTGAGTGTTTGGAGTTCTGTTCGACAACGGTAAGTTCTCGTACGCGTTGTTTAGTGGTTTAAGGTTTTATGTGTGAATAGAGTTCGATTTAGATTTCGATAACGTTGTTAATACGAGCTCTAAAATGTTGATTTTTAGGTATTGGAGTGCTTAGGAGTGATTAGGCATAAAAAACGATACAGGTGTGTACTCGAAAACACAGAAAACGAGAATCGGTGAAAGTCAAAAAATAATACTGTCGAAGCCACACAGGCGTGTGGTCGCCTGTGTGGTAGGCTATGTGGCAATACACAGGCATGTGATTAACGAGCCAGGCCGTGTGCGCAAGACATGGGCGCATGATACGGCCGTGTGATGGCCGGTGAGGCCGTGTGTGAGACACAGGCTCAACTAATTGGGCTGCGTGGGCGACTCGGGCATGTGGGCCCACACAGATGCACCACACAAGTGTGTGGGATGTTGCGCCAGGCCGTGTTATCCATACGGCCAAGGCCAATTTGGGCCGTGTGGGCCACACGGGCAGATCACATGGGCGTGTGAGCCCAATTTATTGATTTGTTTGCTAAGGTTGCACGGGTCGCCTGAGTCGACTGTGAACCTACTGTGGGGTAGGTAAGCAATGATTTGATCCTTAATTGATTGAATGATATATGTATGACTGTTTACTGAGCATAATTAGAATACTATACTGATTATATGGGTGACATTATGTGATATCATGCCATGACTGTATGTTGCATTGCATAGGGATGGGATGACATATGTGGAAGAAATGTACTGAAAGGCTTTAAGGCTAATATACTGGCAGATCAGCTACAAGTTACTGTCTAGTGCCGCTTCTGGTACTATTTTGGAGTGTAGGGATAAGTGGGTTGATTATATCCCCACATGGAGTGTAGGGTTGGACGGAGATGGTGTGTAGAGGAGTTTGGCGAGAAATTGTTTTTCTTGCATAATCATATCGCATCGACATTGAAATCTTTGTAATGGGCCAAGGCCCAAATGCATAACTACTTTTGTATTGAGATGGGCTAAAGCCCTATCTGATACTGTCACTGATATTGAAAAGGGCTAAGCCCAGACTGAGTTTATTTTGTATACTTTCTGTTTGTTTGCTCGGGGAAT
Organism: Gossypium longicalyx; assembly: GCA_025698465.1. Classification (NCBI taxonomy): domain Eukaryota; kingdom Viridiplantae; phylum Streptophyta; class Magnoliopsida; order Malvales; family Malvaceae; genus Gossypium; species Gossypium longicalyx. The sequence continues at coordinate 55,883,782 of CM046995.1, forward strand.
TACACACTAAGTTTACGTAAATTCACCCCTTCTACTTAATCTATGCAGGTAATCCCCAAATTTGACGAATCGGTGCAGCGGAGGACTAGGCAGTGGCAACACGAACCTAGACTTTTTCTCCAACTTTGGGTATTTAATTTTTAATTATATTCTGGGAAATTTTTTATGTAAACTGCGGACTTTCTGGGAATTCTACTTAGTTTGGGTTATTATTTATTTTTGAGGATTTATATCTGCCAAGATGTTTAAAAACTCGATTTTTAAAAAGGTAAAGTTTTCTCTAAACACACGATTTACTCAAAACGACTTTTAAAAGCTTCTACAATGAAATGTGTAAAAACGAATGACTAGATAGGTAACAATTTTGAGGTTAACGAGTGTAAACAAATGGAAAATTGTTTCATCGTAACAACTTAGTTTCAAACGCTATCATGTGGCATCACTAGATTCAGCCATAACGTCTAGGCCAGGTTTGGGGTATTACAACATTTATGACCATACAGAGCTTCATACGGTGCCATCTTTATGAGATGCTTGACTGATAACTATTAATGTATTTGAATTCGACTAACAACAAATATTTTTCCAAATTGCTTTCGAATTCTAAAATATAGCACCGAAGCATAGCTTCAAGAATCTGTATCACACGTTCAAATTGATAGTCAGTCTGAGGATGGAATGCAGTACTAAAATATAATTGTGTACCCAAAGCCTCTTGCAACTTGTTCCTGAATCGGGATGTAAACAGAGGACCTCTATCAGAAATAACAGAGATCAGAACTCCATGCAACCTAACAATCTCAGAAACAGATAACTCTGCTAATCTATCCAGGGAGAAATCCATACGTTCCGGAATAAAGTGTGCAGGCCTCATCAAATGATCGACGATTACCCAAATGGCATCTTTCCTTTTCGGAGATAGGGGTAATCCTGACACAAATTCCATAGTAACTCTATCCCATTTCCATTCCGGTATTGTAACTAGCTGTAATAGTCCTGAAGGTACCTGATGTTCAGCTTCAACTTATTGACATATCAAACATCAAGATACAAATTCAGAAATATCACGCTTCATTCTTAGCCACCTATACATCTTTTTCAAATCATTATACATTTTATTACTCCCCGGATGAACAGACATAGCACCATTATCAGCTTCATGCAAAATTTTCTGTACCAGTTCTAAATTTTTTAGTACACAGACTCTGCCCCGGAATAACAGGCAATCATCAGATCCAATCTGAAATTCTGAATCAAATGTCGACTCACATTGTACACGTTTAGCTTGCAATTCAATATCACTTTTTTGAGTTTCAGAAATCTATTAAAGAAATGTCGGTTTAGCTTTTAACTCAGCTAAGATTGAGCCATCATCTGCTAATAGCAATCGGGTATTCATTGCTTCCAAAGTAAATAGAGACTTTTTGCTAAGAGAATTTGCAACTACATTTGCTTTTCCCAGATGATAATCAATTACCAAATCATAATATTTCAACAATTCAAGCCACTTGTGCTATCTCAAATTCAAATCTTTCTACGACATCAAATACTTTAAGCTTTTATGATTGGTGAATATGTGACATTTTTCACCAAACAAGTAGTGTTGCCAAATTTTCAAAGCAAATACAATAGCTGCTAATTCAAGATCATGTATCAGGTAATTCTTTTCATGTGGTTTTTTAACTGTCTGGATGGATAAGCTATTACTTTACCTTCTTACATCAAAATACAGCCTAAACCATTCAATGATGTGTCACTGTAAATCACAAATTCCTTACCCTATTCAGGCTAGACTAAAATTGGTGATTCAGTCAACAAGGCTTTCAACCGGTCAAAACTTTGTTGACATTTATCGGTCCATTCAAATTTACATATTTTGTAGTCGCTTTGCCATCAGAGAAGCTATCATCGAGAACCCTTTTACAAATCTCTGGTAGTTACCAGCTAAACCCAGAAAACTTCTGACTTCAGATCCATTTTTCAGTGATTTCCAATTATCAATAGTTGAAATTTTATTTTGATCCACTCTAATGCCTTTAGCAGATACTATATGTCCATGAAAACTAACTTCCCAAATCAAAAATTCATATTTACTAAATTTAGCATACAACTATTTCTCACACAAAGTTTTGAAAACAATTCTTAAATGATTAGCATGTTCATTTTCATCTCGGGAATATACCAAAATATCATCAATGAATAACACAAAAAATCTTTCCAGATACAGTCTAAAAATTCTATTCATCAAATCCATGAACACTGCAAGTGCATTTGTCAAGCCAAACGGCATCACAAGAAATTCATAATGTCTGAACCTGGTTCTGAAGGTTGTTTTTGGTACATCCGAGTCTTTCACTCGTAATCAATAATAACCAGAACGGAGATCAATCTTTGAAACCACAGTGGCACTTTTCAACTGATCAAACAAGTTATCAATATGAGATAGTGGATACTTATTCTTAATTGTGACTTTATTGAGCTGTCGATAATCAATACAAAACCTTAAGGATCCATTCTTTTTCTTAACAAATAAAACTGGCGTACCCCAAGGTGAAAAAGTAGGTCGAGCAAAACCTCTGTCAGTCTGTTCTTGCAACTGTACTTTTAACTCCTTTAATTTTGTAGGAGCCATTCTGTATGGTGCTATAGATATCGGTGTTGTTCTCGATACAAGATCTATAGAAAATTCAACTTCTCTGACCGGCAGTAATCTGGGTAATTCTTATGGAAACACATCAGGATATTCACATATCATTGGCACTAATTGAATCTTGGATTCACATACTTAAGCATCATACCCTTTTTTGACATATTTCTATGCTGATTAGCTGATATTACACTAGACAATCCATCCAATTTATCAGATTCAATACAGAGCATTTCACCATTCTGACATTTCAATACAATATGCTTTTGCAAAATTGCATCATGCTGAGTTAACCAATCCATACCCAGTATCACACCAAATTCATCAAATGGAAATAACATCAAATCGGCCAAGAAATAGTAACCCCGTATCATTAATGGACAATTCTTGCAAATTTTGTCAACCATCACATACTGACCCAGGAGGTTCGAAACTTTAACCATAAATTCAGTGGACTCGACAAGTAAATTTTTATTAAACACTAAATTCGTGAAAATGTATGAATGGGTTGAACCGGGATCAATCAAAGCAGTTATATCAATATCAAGAAGAGAAAAAGCACCAGTAATAGCATCGGGTGTAGTAGTATCCATACGTGCATGAGTAGCATATGTCCTTGCTGGTGCTCGTGCTTCAGATTTGATGGTTGTATCTTTTGTCATACCTTCGCTACCACTCACATTACCAGGGTTACGAAGTGGTCTACCCCTCGGGGTAGGGTTAGTCAGCCTTGAAGTCTGTACAGTATCTTTTTCAGGCTTTTTCTGGTAGTCTACTCCTCCGCTTTTCATACAGCAGTCTCCGAAATGAAGTTTATTACAATGTTTGCATCTGGGTTTGGGATTTCCAAAACTGCCTGCACATGCTACAAATGTAGCCTGAGATCTCAAATTAGAGGTAGTAAATCGGTCATGACATTTCTTCGATTTCTTTAAAGCTGACTATTGTGACTTTCCCATAAATCTTTTACTCGAAGTTTTGGCTTCCATCTCAGCCTGCCTCTTTTCTTTACTCAATTCTTCAGCTTTATGAGCTCGGTCGACCAATATCATAAATTCTTTTCATTCCAGAATCCCAACTAAAAATTTGATGTCTTCATTTAAACCCTCTTCAAACTGCCTACGCATGGCAATTTCAGTTGGAATACATTCTCTCACACATTTACTCAGTCGGACAAATTCTCGTTCATACTCAGATACAGTCATGTGGCCTTGTTTAAGCTCTAAAAATTCCTTCCGTTTCTGATCCAGGAATCTCTGACTAATATTCTTCTTTTTGAATTCAGTTAGGAAAAGATCCCAAGTAATCCTTTCATTAGGTACAATAGAAATCAATGCATTCCACAACTGGTATGATGAGTCTTTTAGTAGTGATACAGCATATTTTAGACATTCAGCCAGTGTATATGATAATTCATCAAGAACTCTATTAGTGTTTTCCAACCAGAATTCATCTCTTTCTGGATTGTCTTCGGCGGTAGCTCTGAATTCTTCTCCCCCATATTAACGAATTTTATCAATAGGAGCCTTACCAGTTCTAACAAGTTGTATACCTTGTAGCTTACCAAGAACCAATTGAGAGACTGGAGGGGGAGGTTGTTGTACAATCAAATTTTTTCTTACATATTCGGTAAACCACTCATTTATCATTTGGAACAAGGCTTCTTTAGCCTCTCCTCTCCGTCCCTCAAATACGAGCCTTCTACTTCTCGAAGCTGCTTTTTGAACTAAAGCTTGAGCATTGCTTTTTTTCGGATTCAGCTCGGTTGGATGACATTACTATATGAAAAATATATTTAAAAATGTAAAGAGATATCATGTAACACCCCTCTCTCATATTCAATGCCGGAATAGGGTTACGAAGCATTATCGAACATATAATATAATTACGCATACATTTCACATGCATTTTCAAGTTTAAATTAATCATCATTCAACAACATACATATCATCCCTAGTATAAGCCTACGAGGCCTAACACATGCATTCGGGAAGGTTCGGGACTAAATCGATAACTCAGAAAACTTTCGAAACACTTAGAAAAATTTTCCAAAATACAGGGGACACACGCCCGTGTGGCTTACACGACCAAAGACACGCTCGTGTCACAAGCCATATGGAAATTCGAAATGGAAACGCATGGCCATGTCCCAGCCCATGTCTGACCCCGTGTAACTCTATGACTTGGGTTAGACAGCCAACGCACACGCCCGTGTGCCCTAAAAATGGCCATACACGCCCATGTGTCTGGCTTTGTGCTAAGCCCTACCAAACCTCTAGGGTATACTGACTTATCCCATACGGCCAGGACACATGCCCGTGTCTCTGCCCATGTCGACAAAAATAGGCTATTTACCAAGCCAATTTGCCACCCAACTTGCAAGTACCTACACCAAACTCAAATAGCACAAAATATAGCATATAGTAGGCATTCAATCAACCTCAAACAAGCATATATCATACTATTTCCAACACCAACTAATACAATATATACAATCTCACATGGTGCCATCCAATTTCTTGCCAATTTTCACCTTCTCAAATCATCAATATGATCATTTTTTTAAACATGCATTATGTGCCTAGATTCACTAGCTTACCAATAATCAAAACTCAACCATTTGATATTCATAGTACCTATTTTCAACTGCCAACATATATCCATCATCAAACACATAACACAAGCTATATGTACATATATATATACAACCAAAATAAGCCAACTCCCATGGTTATATACAAAACCAAAACATTTATACTTACAAGCTGATTCAAATGGCTAAATTCATTAACAACGCATAAATCAACAAGAACAAAGTTACTATACATGCCATATACTTAAAATACTTAAGCTCAAAAGTACCAAAGTGATAGTTGGATAATATGATGAAGGCTCCAACAATCCCGAAGCTGAGCTAGCTTTGATTTCACTATAAAACATGGAAAATAAACACAGTAAGCTATAAAGCTTAGTAAGCTCATATAAAAATAACTCAACTTATCAAAGATATACAATTTAAACAATTTATCATATGAATATACAACTCATGCAAATACACAAACTAATAACATTTTCAATCACAAGGTTAGATGTGAACTTAACAAGTTTCTTCAATTCAAGCTTATACAGTTCATGTACGTACTTGTACCATCTCGTATCAATATCATATTAATGACATCATTGATTTACCCATTGAACCATTCGAAATACTATTACATACTCGAGAATCTCGCACCCTAAGTGCCACATATATAGCTGTAATAGCCTGTTTTTGGGTCAAACCAGAACAGTGGTTTTGGGACCACAAATATGAAATAGAAATGTTTATTTTATTATTTCTTTAAGGTCTATAGAATGATAGAATAATTTTGTGAAAATTTTGTTAAGAAATTTTATCGATTGGGTGTCCAATTTGACTAGAAGGACTAAACCGTAATAGGTGCAAAATTTGAGTTCTATAGGCTAAAGGTAGTAAGTTTTAATGAAATTCTAAATTAGAGGTCCTTAAATGATAATTAGACCATTATATATTAGTATGGACAAAAATGGACATGGTTAGAATAAATTTCAAAGTTTAAGTGAAGGACAATTTGGTAATCTGGTAAATAAAGACAAATTAACTAAAATAAAAGATATCATCTTCTTCAATTTAGTCCATATAGCCTAAATTTTCGGGGAGACCATAGCTAGGGTTTTGGCCAAGCTTTCAAGCTTGATTGTAAGTCCATTCTTCTCCCGTTTTTAACTATTTTTACATTTTTGAGATCGTTGTAACTTGATTTAGCTATTTCAAAGACTAATTTGATAGAAAATCAAAGTCTAAAATTTCACCCATGTTGGATGTGCATGTATTTTGATGTTTGGTGGTAGAAAATGCATGTTTGTTGTTTGTTAAATGACTTTTGCAAAGTGATTTTCGTTAAAAAGTCAAATAGGGACTTATTTGTAAAAGTTTATAAAATGTGTAGGAAGTGTGAATAAATGAAAAATCTGGGCTGTTATGAGCATAAATTACAATCAATTAGGCTTGGGTTGTGATGAAATTGAATGAAATTCATTTTTCGAGCCTAGGGACTAAATTGTTAAAAGTTGAAAAGTTAGGGGAAAAATGTAAATTTTTCCATAATGTGTTTTTGGGCTGAATTGAATAATGTGATGATTAAATAAGATAAATGTGGTATTATAGATCAAGAAAAATGAAGTTCGAGTGTAGATCAGGGGAAAACTAAAGTATTTGACGAATAGTTCATTTTGGTCGTCTTTGTAACCGAGGTAAGTTCGTATGTTAAATAAGATTTACTTTAAATGTGTTTAAATGCTTTAATTTATGCATGAATTGTATAATTGACATTATGGACTCATTTGTTAATATTTTCGCAAGCAAGAAATCCCAATCAAACATTAGGAATAGATTAGGATACAAGTGACATGTCACTACGGTTTTATGTTATGTGATTCGGATGCTAGTCCTAAACGTCCTACCGGTGGCTGAGTATATTAGCATATGTTGCAGTTACTTGACAGTTTGTGTGAGCAGCACTGTGTAGCTATGTCTAGACTGACAACTTGTGAGAGTAGGCCTGTTAATGGCTCGAGAGCGAGCATATATGTAATATGAGATTGAGGTAGCAATGGCTACATATGTGGCACATTGTGTGCCAGGTTTACCGAGTATCTGAATTTATTATTTCGAGTGGTTCATTGAGTATGACAAAGATTAGAATGTGTATGAAATTAATTTGAGATGGTACAGGTATGTGCTTGAAGCTTATGATTATTAATTTGTGCAATGACGATGTTAAGGTAAGTTGGTGATGGAAGTGATTTTATCATGAGATTATGGAAAATTACATTGCCTTATGTTATATTACTTGCATGTTAATGTATCGTAAGGTTATCTTATTTCTTTCATACGAGCTTACTAAGCTATATAGCTTACTTCGTTTTATTTTCCATGTTTTATAGTGTCACCAGGCTAGCTCGAATTGGAGATCGTTAGAGATCGTATCACACTATCGAACTATTATTTTGGGTATCGATGATTTTAAACATTTTGAGAATATGGCATGTATAGGGACTTGGTCATTTTGTTATATGTGTCATTGTGAATTTGGCCAAATGTGTTGCCTTGTAATTGTTAAAGGCTTGATGTGATATTTGGCCATGTAACTTGGCTCATTTTGGTTGATTTGGTTGTAAGCTTATATATATATATACATGCATGTGCAACAATCTCTTATGTGATGTAGTTTATAAATGTTTGATAAATGGTTGAATGTGGCTTAATGGATTGTTGTTGAATAGTTGAAGTTGGCTCATTGGTATACTATGAAATTTTATGAAGAATTATGCATGATAAAAGTATGTGTGTTGGTAATTGTGGATGTGAGTTTGGCTTGATTTGGTTTGGAAGAATATGATGTTGTAAGTATGCTATGTGTGATAATGAAATGACATGAATTGGCCTTATTTGTGGATGTATTGGTTGTCCAAGTGTGCTATGAACTATGCCTTGAACTTATGCATGTGTAGGTGTAAATGAGGGTGACAAATGGCTTGATAAATAGCCTTTATTTTGTCCACACGAGTACACACACGAGCGTGTGCCTAGGCCGTCTGTGACACACGGCTTGCCCCATGGGCATGTGTTTTGGCCGTGAGTCCCCTGCACCTTAATTTTGAGAAACAAAATGCTCAGAATTGAGCACATAGGCGTGTGTCTCAGCCGTGTGAGGGACACGGCCTCAGGCACAGGCGTGTGTCCTGACCGTGTGAAGTTTGCACCTATTTTATGAAAATTAAATTAACCAGACGGCCTAGCACATGGGCGTGTGACTTGGCCGTGTGATCTCAATTTGTTCATGCATTGCAAAACAAAGTCTTACATAGGTTAGGGACACGAGCGTGTGTGATCACACGGGCGTGTTCCAAACCAGACAGGCATGTGACCCCTGTTTATAGCAAAAATTTTCTAAGTTTTGTGAAAATTACCTAAGCGTTTGGTTTAGTCTTGGGCTATTTCCAAAGCATGTTTTGGGCCTGGTACGCTATTAAGGACATTATGATTGAACACAAATTGTTTTAATTTTGATGCAAAATTTATGACTCGATTTGTATGTGTGCTTGTGATGTAAGTCCGGTAATGCCTCGTACCCTGTTTCGGCGTTGAATACGGGTAAGTGGTGTTACAATAGCCGAAGCTATCTGAATCTCGTATCACATATAATGCTCACTCTCGAGCTATCAATGGGTCTGCTCAAACAAGCTGACGGCCATGACAAAGCTACACGGTGCTGCTCACACAAGCTGACGAGTATCCGCAACACGTGCTGGATAACTCAGTCACCGGTAGAACGTATGGACAAGCACCCAAATCACATAACCCCTAATGACATGTCATTTCGTATGCTAATCTATTCCTAAGGTTCAATCGAGATTTCTCACTTCCCAAATCATTTTCGAACATGTCTGTAGAGTCGTACGCACAATTTATGCAATATCAAAGCATTTAAAATACAATTATAATAAATAGTATTACATAAGAACTTACCTCAGATGCAAAAACGACAAAACCAGTCGATTAATCCAAAACCTTGTTCTTTCCCTGACCTAAGCCTGTATTTCACTTTTCTTGATCTATATAATATCAAATTTAGCTTATTTAATTACATTTCTATTCAATTTAGTCTAAAACACACATTAAGACAAATTTATACTTTTGCCCCTAATATTTCAATATTTTTACAATTTAGTCCTTATTTCATAAAATCAAAAATTCATGCAATTCAACCAAAACCCATGCTAGTTTAATTTTAATTAGGTCCCTAGCAGCCCATATTTTTCTTTTATTTCACAATTTAACCACCAAATTTTAACATTTCACAAATTAATCCCTAATTAGACATTTTACTAAAAATCACTTAACAAATGTTGTTTATCTAACAACAACCATGCATTTTCTACCATTAATCATCAAAATACATCAACATTCATCCATGGTAAAACCCTAAACCTTTAACATTTTTTCAAATTAGTCCCTGGGCTAGCAAGATTAAGATGCAACAACTCCGAAAACATAGAACTCATTAAAAACGGAACAAAAATCGTACCTAATTGAGTAAAGATATCATGGTCGAATGAAACCCTAAAAGAATGGCTTTTCTTCTCTTTAAATTTCGGTGAAAGAACATTAGAAGATGATAAATTTAATTTGGTTTTATTTATTTTATGCTTATTAACATATTTACTTAATTAACCTTAGTTATATAAAATTAAAATCACTTAATGCATGTCTCTAAATGTCCACTCATATTAACAATGGTATGTTTACCACATAAGAACTTCCACTATTTAATTTCATAGTCATTTAATACCTCTAGCTATTAGAACATCACTTTTATACTTTACGCGATTTAGTCCTTTTTATCAAATTAAGCATTCAATCGATAAAATTTCTTAATAAAACTTTCACACAAACATACTATCATGCTATAAAAATTAAAATAATAAAAAAATAATTATTTTGACCTCAAATTTGTGGTTCCAAAACCACTATTCTGATTTGACTAAAAACAGGCTATACAACTCCCCCCTTAGGAATTTTCGTCCTCAAAAATCTTACCAGAAAAGAGGTTAGGGTACTATTTTCTCATAGCTTCCTCGAGTTCTGACGCAGCTTCTTCAACCCCGTGACGTTACCACAACACTTTCACCAAAGCTATGCATTTATTTCTCAATTCTTTAACCTCTCGAGCTAAAATTTTGATCGGTGCTTCGTTATACGACATATCAGGTTGAATTTCAATCTATGCTGAAGAAATTACATGCGATGGATCTGATCGATATCGTCGCAACATCAATACATCAAACACGTTGTGAATCTTTTTTAATTCTGACGGTAAAGCTAGCCGATATGCCACTGGCCCTATTCCTTTTATGATCTCGTACGGCACGATGAATCGCAGACTCAATTTGCCTTTAAGACCAAAATGAAGGATTTTCTTCCACGGAGATACTTTCAGAAATACTTTGTCACCGATCTAAAATTCAATGTCTTTTCATTTTAAATTCGGGTTTGATTTCTGTTGATCTGAAACTGCTTTCAAACTATCTCGACTTACTTTCACTTTCTCTTTAGTACTTCCAATATCCTTTCTCAAAATTTCTTAAACATCTCTAAACAAATTTTCTTCATAGCAGTACTTTCAAAATCACCCCACTATCAAATTGAAATCCAATATAACTAAGTTTCAACTCGGTATGACCTCTATATTCATCGAAAACTATTTCCAATTTTCACATTTACTTTCACTTTTTTTTACCCAAAAACTTTGCATTCAGCTATTAATACAGCTCAATCATTATTCTTCTGTCTAATTTTATCATTACTAAATCCACATTATCTCATTCACAATTAAAATTTATTTTTTAAAAAAATTCAGCAATCATATACTTTTAAGCATCATACCTGGATGAGTTAATTAACTAAGTCTAATCTTTCTTTAACTGTAACATTTCAGAGTTCAGAAAATCTTCATATTAACCTGACATCTTTTTTGCAACTGAGTTCATTTATTAAACCATTCTCAAATGCTATCACATTGTCAATTAATCTTATTGGAAGGGGGTGAGGCAATAACACTTCTAACTTGCCTCTTATATATTCATGCATATAACTTAACACTCATCAATATATATAATTTGCTTCAAATAACTCAACATGCATATTCATTTTACACAACCCTCCAATCATCTTATACAAACAAATATACTTATACATACGTTCATAATTCTAAAATAGAATTACTCATAACATTCATTTAATTTCACAAGTTACACTCATAGCATCACACAATTGCCAATCAACATGAACACTTATCATAATATAAACTTTTCCTTCATCTCATCTTTCATATTTTAAAATAAATGCACTCAAACATACATTCCACAAATTTGAGTAAATCTATTTATCACATTCACTTAGTCAAATAAGTTAGACACATAATATCACGTCAATGTCAAATGAACATGGATGAGTTTATAATGAGGTAAACTTTCGTTTCTTTTCACTTTTCTATATTTCTCCACTTATTTCTATTTCATTTTACACTTGATCTCACACATATCATCACAAGTCACCAAGATCAATTTAATTACACCAATATATCCACCAAATTATACGAACTTACTTAACACCTTTTTACACTGTCGATGGTAGCTCGGTTGGAAAACACTTCTGTCTCAACAGAACTATTTCATCGGGATCGGGAGGCATCACACTATCACAGGTAGTAATATGGCATGTATAGCTTAACTCTTACACATACTAGGTAAGTCCGAGAACCGACTAAACCATAGCTCTGATATCACTAAATGTAACACCCCTTACCCGCGTTCGACATCGGAACAGGGTACAAGGCATTACCGGACTTAATCACTAATCATAGTATAAAAACCGATTCATAATTTCACTCTAATTTAAAACTTTTTTAAACACATTCATAAATTGTATCATTTAATTAATAACATAATCAAGACTATCTACATTAAATGACTTTATACAATAAAGAACTTCAAATAACATAAGCCAGTATTTTAGGCCAATTCCTAGCAACTTAATAACAATTAAACGAGTCTCTATACATGCCAAAGACTTAAAAATACTTTAAAACCTTTATATATCGATCAATAGTTTGATAGTGTGATTTAACCTCCGGCGACCTCCAACTTGAGCTAACATCTAGGACACTATAGGAAAAAGGAAAGGAAGCATTATAGCTTAGTAAGTAAGTATGTAAATATTAATAAACAATACATTATCATACTTTAAACAAAGTCACAATATGTTCCCGGAATATTATCATCACAAACACACATACTTTTACTATTACAATCATAAACAGGTTTAAAATAAGCTGTCTAGCAGAGTACCAGTAGCTAAATTATTTATTTCTAGAGCTACAGAACTCCAAATTACAAACCATTAATTTTCCTTGAAACTAGATTCATGTATATTCTTACCATAAAATTTTTAAAATTTTTGGTCTAGCCAAATAGTACAGTTTATTCATTGAAATTACCCCTGTTTTACTGCTCAACTATTCTGACCACTCTTCACTACAAATCAATTTTCTCCTCGTACATAATTAAAAGGATGTTTTCATTTATTGCATTTGAAACTAGACTCATTAAGGATTTCAAGAATATAAATTATATTCCCTAATTATTTTTGTACAATTTTTAATGATTTTTCCAAGTCAGAATAGGGAATCACATAGTCATTCTAAACCAGTCTCTCAAAAACTTAAATATCTCATAATATAGAATTTATTTGCTTGCTCTGTTTCTGTTATATGAAAATAGACTCATTAAGCTCTAATTTTGTATTTCATTCAGTCTCTGATTCAATTTCTACTATTTTTGGTAAATTTTTAGATTCACGTCACTGCAACTATCCAGAACAGTTTTATTGTCAATTTTGATCTTTCACACTTCAATTGTATTCATCACTTACCCATAACAACCTTTCAAATTTCCAATCACATATCGAGCATATTGCTCATAAGTTACACACGTATATACTTACACTTATCATCACAAAGTCATACACAATTTCATTTAATCAATTTCCCAGTTGAATGCTTCGGAATAATAACAGATACGCGATGGTATCGCACACAGCCCACCTTTAAAATCGAATCTCTCTTGTACACATAGTGGCCTTCACTTAGCACCAGTCATGTGACCTAGCTCGATTTTACACATAATTTTGGCTCTCTTGTACACATGGTGAACACTTAGTACCACCCATGTGACCTAGCTAGTTTATCTCGTAGCTCTCTTGTCTACATGGTGTCCTTCACCTGGAACCACGCATGCGACCTAGCTACATATATCCCGTAGATCTCTTGTCTACATGGTGTACACATAGTATCACCCATGAAACCTAGCTACATCATAATGTCTCGTAGCTCTCTTGTACACATGATGTGCAATCAGCACCATACATGTGACCAAGCTACATACCATCTGTATCATCCAATCTTTCCGAAGGTTCAACCGGGATTTCTGTCTCTTTCTAATACTTGATTTCATACTTCCAATAGTCAATTATGATTCCAAAATTAGCTACAATACATAAAATATGCTGAAATATAAAAACATAATAAAGATAATGTATTATTTACATACAAACTTGCATACTTTCTCATTTCCATGTCGAATTAATATTGAACATTTAAATCATCATAATTATACTTTTTTTCAACACCTCGACAATCATAGTAAATATATCAATTTTACATTGAAACATGCATAAATTAATGCTTATTATACATATGAACTTACTCGATACTAAAACTGCTATTTTACCAGCTTTCCCGATTTTCGATTTTTCTCCCATTCTAGGTTCAAATCTCGTTTTTCGGGATCTAAAACATCATATTTTACTTATTTAATTAATGTACTATTCAAAACAGTCCTTAACTCAAACTTTGGCAAAATTACAATTTTTTCCCTAAACTTTTGCATATTTACACTTTTGCCCCTAGGCTCGGGAATTAAACTTCATCCCTTATTATTATGTTTTATGACATGTTGATCATTTTTTCCTTCTATAGCAACATCAAATTCTCACTCTAACACATAGTTATGAACAATAACAACTTTTACCGATTAAGTCGTTTTACTCATTTTTGCTTAAAACTGCTTAGCAAAAGTTGTTTAACATAATTTCAACCTTCATATTCTACCATATAACATCAAAATAAACACATTTCACCTATGGGTATTTTTCCAAATATGAACCCTAGCTTAAATTATTGCTAGAATAAGTTTAATCAAGTTACCGGGATTCCAAAAACGTAAAAAACTTGAAAAACGGGGCTAGAACGGACTTACTATTGAGCTTGGAAAGCTTGAAAACCCTAGCCATGGCTTCCCCCATGCTAATTTTGGCCTCCATGAAAAAGATGAGTCAATTTGGCTTTATTCCCTTTTTATTTCTTTTAATTACCAAATGACTGAAATGCCCTTAAGGCCTTTCTTTAAAATTTTGTCCTATTGATGCCCATTTTTGTCCAAACAAAATATAATTGTCTAATTACCATTTAAGGACCTCCTCTTTAAACCCCCATTTCAATCAAGTACTTATGAATTAGAACACATATTTTGCAACTTTTGCAATTTAGTCCTAAAAGTCCAATTAAGCACTTTATCAGTAAAATTACTTAACAATATGTTTACACAATATTTTAATCAATAAATAAAACTTAAAACTTAATCGGAATAAATTTCTTGACTTTGAATTCGTGGTTCTAAAACCATCGTTCCGTTTAGGCCCTAAATCGGGCTGTTATAGCAACTTCTACAAATAAGCCCTAATAGGCAAATTAAACATGCAATCTATAAAATTTCTTATCAATACTCTAACAAATGCAGCTAACCACTCGGTAAATCAAAAAATTAATCTAAATAAACTTTTCTATCTCAGATTTTTGGTTTCGCAACCACTATTCCATTTAGGCCCTATTTAGAGATGTTACACGTTCAATGATGTATCGCTGAAAATCACAAATTCTTTACCCGACTCAGGATGAACTAAAACTAGTGCCTCGGCTAACAATGCTTTCAACTGTTCAAAACTTTACTGACATTTTTTGGACCACTCAAACCTCACATCTTTCTGTAACAATCTATTCATTGGTGTAGCAATCATTGAGAACCCTTTAACAAAACGCCGATAATAACTGGCTAACCCTAGAAAGCTTCTAACTTTGGATACATTTCTCGGTGGTTTCTAATCAACAACTGCAGAAATCTTGCTCGGATGAACTCGTATACCTTTTGCTGAAACAATATGTCCCAAAAATCTGGCTTCTCGGAGCCAAAACTCACATTTGCTAAATTTAGCAAACAATAGCTTATCTCTCAAGGTTTGTAGCACAATCCTCAAATGCTCGGCATGCTCAGGTTTATCTCGTGAATAGATCAGAATGTCGTCAATGAAAACAATAAAAAATCTGTCTAAATACAATCTAAAAATTCGATTCATCAAATCCATAAAAACTGCAGGAGCATTAGTTAATCCGAAAGGCATAACAAGAAATTCATAATGCCCGTACCTTGTTCTAAACACAGTTTTCGGCACATCTGAATCTTTTATTCTCAACTGATAATAACCAGACCGTAGATCAATCTTCGAAAACACTATTGCTCCTTTCAACTAATCAAAAAAATCATCAATTCTCGGCAAAGGATACTTGCTCTTTAACGTAACCTTGTTGAGCTGACGATAATCAATACAAAGTCTCATTGATCTGTCTTTCTTCTTTATGAACAACACTGGTGCATCCCAGGGCAAAAAACTAGGTCGTGCAAAACCTCTATATGTTAACTCTTGCAACTGAGCTTTCAACTCTTTCAATTTTGTCGGAGCCATTCTGTATGGAGTTATAGATATTGGTGATGTTCCCGACACTAATTCAATGGAAAACTTGACCTCTCTGATCAGTGGTAACCCAGGTAACTCTTCTAGAAACACGTCTGGATATTCACATACTACTAGTACTGATTCAATCTTTAATTCAGACACTTTTGTGTCCAGTACATAAGCAAGATAAGCTTCGCAACCTTCTCTCACACATTTCTGAACTGACATAGATGAAATCACAATAGGCAATTCACTCAACTCATCTGATCCAAATCGAAGAATTTCACTGTTCTAGAATTTCAATTCAATAGCCTTTCGTCTACAATTTACAACAGCATCATGCAACATCAACCAATCCATACCCAGAATTACATCAAACTCATCAAACGGTAGTAGCATCAAATTTGCCAAAAAACTGTAACCCCGAATCATCAAAGGACAGTTCTTGCAAACTTTATCAACTAGAACATATTTGCCTAAGGGGTTCAACACTTTAATCACAAACTCAGTAGACTCAACAGAAAAATTCTTACTAGACACCAAATTCATACAAATATATAAATGAGTCGATCTAGAATCAATCAATGCAACTACATTAGTGTCATAGAGAGAAAATGTATCGGTAATAACATTAGGTGATGACATATCTTCACGAGCGCGAATCGCGTAAGCTTTAGCAACATATATCCATAGTACCTATTTTCAACTAGCTTACCAATAATCAAAACTCAACCATTTGATATTCGTAGTACCTATTTTCAACTACCAACATATATCCATCATCAAACACATAACACAAGCTATATGTACATATATATATACAACCAAATTAACCAAAATAAGCCAACTCCCATAGCTATATACAAAACCAAAACATTTAAACTTACAAGCCAATTCAAATGGCTAAATTCATTAACAACACATATATCAACATGACCAAAGTCCCTATACATGCCATGTACTTAAAATACTTAAGTTCAAAAGTACCAAAGTGATAGTTGGATAATGTGATGAAGTCTCCGAAAATCCCGAATTCGAGCTAGCTTTGATTTCACTATAGAACACGAAAAATAAACACAATAAGCTATAAAGTTTAGTAAGCTTGTATGAAATAACTCAACTTATCAAAGATATACAATTTAAAAAATTTATCATATGAATATACAACTCATGTAAATACACAAACTAATTATATTTTCAATCACAAGGTTAGATGCGAACTTCACAAGTTTCTTCAATTCAAGCTTATACATTTCATGTATGTACCTGTATTATCTCGTACATATTAACCACATCATTGATTTACCTATTGAACCATTTGGAATACTATCGGATACTTGGGAATCTTGCACCCTAAGTGCCACATATATAGCTAAAGCTATCTCAATTTCGTATCACATATAATTTTCACTCTCGAGTTATCAATGAGTCTGCTCAAACAAGCTGACGATCATGACAAAACTACACGGTGCTGCTCACACAAGTTGACGAGTATCCGTAACACATGTCGGATAACTCAGCCACCGATAGAACGTACGGACTAGCACCCAAATCACATAACCCCTAATGACATGTAATTTCGTATCCTAATCTATTCCTAAGGTTCAACCGAGATCTCTCACTTGCCGAATCATCGTCGAAACATGTCCATAGATTCGTACTCATAATTTATGCAATATCAAAGCATTTTAAATACAATTATAACAAATATTATTACATACAAACTTACCTCGGATGCAAAAACGACAAAACCAGTCGATTAATCCAAAACCTTGTTCTTTCCCTGATCTAAGTCTGTATTTCACTTTTCTTGATCTATATAATATCAAATTTAGCTTATTTAATTACCTCTCTAATCAATTTAGTCTAAAACACACATTAAGGCACATTTACACTTTTGCCCCTAATATTTCAACATTTTTACAATTTAGTCCATATTTCATAAAATCACAAATTCATGTAATTCAACAAAAACCCATGCTAGATGAATTTCAATTAGGTCCCAAGCAGCCCATATTATTTATTTCACAATTTAACCACCAAATTTCAACATTTCACAAATTAATCCCTAATTGGACATTTTACTAAAAATCACTTAACAAATGTTGTTTATCTAACAACGACCATGCATTTTCTACCATTAAACATCAAAATACATCAACATTCATCAATGGCAAAACCCTAAACCTTTAAAAATTTTGCAAATTAGTCCCTGGGCTAGCTAGATTAAGCTGCAACGACTCCGAAAATATAGAACTCATTAAAAATGGAACAAAAATCGTACCTAATTGAGTAAAGATAGCATGGCCAAATGAAACCCTAATGTGATGGTTTTTCTTCTCTTTAAATTTCGGTGAAAGAACATTAGAAGATGATAAGTTTTAATTTGGTTTTATTTATTTTATGCTTATTAACATATTTACTTAATTAACCTTAGTTATATAACATTAAAATCACTTAATGCATGTCCATAAATGTCCACTCATATTAACAATGGTATATTTACCACATAAGGACCTCCACTATTTACTTTCATAGTCATTTAATACCTTTAGTTATTAAAACATCACTTTTACACTTTATGCGATTTGGTCCTTTTTATCAAATTAAGCATTCAATTGATAAAATTTCTTAATGAAACTTTCACACAAGCATACTAACATTCTGTAAACATTAAAATAATAATAAAATAATTATTTTAACCTCAAATTTGTGGTTCCAAAACCACTATTCTAATTTGACTAAAAACGGGCTGTTACATATCACACTATCACAGGTTATATAATGGCATGTATAGCTAGACTAGTACATGCTACATTAGTTCGAGATTCGTGCACCCCTAACCCGTATCTGTCACCGAAAAAGAGTTAGGGATTATTATCGAAATAAATAGATCAAATACAAACATTCCATTCTATTTAACATTCATGTCAGATATTATTCATAAAGTCCATTCTATAAGCCCTCGAGGCCCAAAACATACATTAGAAACAAGACTAAACTGGGTACTCAGAGAATTTTTCGCTAAATTTTAAACTTTTTCAAGGGTACAGGGTACATACGCCCGTGTCTCAGGCCGTGTGGGCATTCGAAATGGGGCACACGACCGTGTCCTAGCCCGTGTGTATACCAGTGTAACTATCTGACTTGGGTCCCATAGCTAAGTCACATGCTCGTGTGCTAAGCCATGTACAGGTGCAGGGTTTACACGGCCAAGCCACACGCCTGTGTGCCAGGCGCCAGGCCGTGTGATCAATTCTAAGCATTCTGTTTTAAAATTTTAAAGATGTAGGGGACACACAACCAAACCACACGCCCATGCGCTAGGCCGTATCTCACACACGGCTAAGACAAACACCTGTGTCTCAGCCCATGTGGACGAAAATAGGTCATTTTGAGGGCTGCATTTCTCAACCAATTTGTCTTCCACCTACATTAACATTTAAACACATTCACCAACCAATTCAAGACATTCAAATCAAACCAAAATCATGCCTTAAACATAACATATCACCACACACAACCTATGTACTCTTAATCACCTCAAATGACAATTTATTATCATGACTACTTAGTGTTCATATTTACCTAAATAACCAATGCATATATGCATAATCAAGTTCAATACTTCAAACATGACAAAT
Source organism: Gossypium longicalyx (assembly GCA_025698465.1). Lineage (NCBI taxonomy): Eukaryota > Viridiplantae > Streptophyta > Magnoliopsida > Malvales > Malvaceae > Gossypium > Gossypium longicalyx. Next base: position 55,903,502 of record CM046995.1, read on the forward strand.
ACACTTATATATATACATCAAAACATATCAAACATAAGCCATTCAAATGGCTATTATCAATCAAACATTTACATGCCAACATTTTGACATTAACCTATACATGTCATTATAACTAAAATGAGTTTACTATTTATACTGAAATGAGCCAAGAGATAGTGTGATGATGCTTTGACCAACCTTTAACTTTTATGAGTTTCCGAATACTATAAAACAGGGAATATAAAACAAAATAAGCATATAATGCTTAGTAAGTCCATATAACCTGGAATTTAACTTACCATTTAATCACATTAATGGTAAGCACATAAAACACATTCCAAACAACTTGGCCAAAAGCCTAAACAGATATCCTCGTCAACATGTGTAACAGCCCAGTTTAGACCCTAGTCGAAATAGTGGTTTCGAGACCATAAATTTGAGTTAACAAATATTTTAATATTGTTTTCTGTGTTTATACCATGTGAGTAAGTATGTGTGAAAGTTTTGTGTGGAAATTTTATCGTTTGTGTGCTTAATTTGCAAAAAGGACTTAATTGCATAAATGCAAAAGATTTGTTCTAATTGCTAAAATGTCAAATTGCTATGTTTTTATATATTTAGGGTCCTTATGATGCAATTATACCATTGAATTAATGCATGGGCATTATTGGACATGAGATAGTGGAATTATAATGAAAATAAAAAGGTTAAATATGTAAATGGCTTATTAATGTTAATTAAATTAAAACAAAACATGAAACTAAGCCATTATCATCTCATATTTCCAAAAATACAAGGAAAAATAAAGAAAAATACAAGCTTAGGGTTTTATCACTTTGATTGGTGATTAAGGTATGAGTTTTGTCTGGTTTTCGATGATTTATATGTTTTTGTGATCGTTGCTTTGTGTTCTATCAAGCCCATGCCTAAATTTCTGATTTGGGTGATGATTATGAGTTATGCCATTGTTGATTTTGTGAGTTTTGTAATGTTAGTTGATGAAATATGGAAGGTTGATGATAGATACAAATGTTTTGTATTGGGATTTTTGATGAATTTGAGTAATTTGGGCTAAATAGTGAAAATGAGAAATTGGGGGACTAAAATGTGAAATAAGTGATAAATATGGGTTGATTGGGACTATAGGAAAATTCGGCTAAGGCATGATTGTGATGAATTTTGTATATTTTGGTGTTTTGTGTAATAAGGACTAAAATGTTAAAATGTGTAATCTTAGGGTCTAAAGTGCAAAATGCCCAAAGATGTGTTTGTGTATTTAATTGAATGAATGTGAGATTGAATAAGTGAATTTGAATTTATATAAATCAAGAAAGAAGAAATTAGGACCTAGATCGAGGCAAAAATAAAGTGCCCAATTGATCGACTAATATTGTCGTTCTTACGTCCGAGGTAAGTTCGTGTATAATACATATTGTTTAAACAATATTTATATGAGTTGAAATGAATAGAGATGTGAATGTGAAGTTTCAATATGTGAATTGTGGATTGAATATATGAGGCACTAAGTGTGCGAATAAAGAAATAGCTACGGCTACTAAAATGGCACTAAATGTGCGATATTAAAACAGCGTTGGTTGAATAAATGGCACTTGGTGTGCGATACCAATATTAATTCAGTTTATTGTAATGGCACTAAGTGTGCAATAGTATTATAGCTTCGGATATTTAATTGGCACTAAGTATGCGAGTTCATTGAACGTTTAAGGATGATTGAAGGAATTAGTGCATCGAGCATTGAAGTGATAAATGTGATAGATATGAACGTGAGGGTACAGGTATGTACAGAACCTATGTGGTTGATGATATCGAGTATGAAATAGATGAAAGATTTTGTAAACGAATGATGAAATGAGTAATGTGATGAGTTGTATTAAGTGTTCGTTAATTGATTGAATTATGTTTTTAATTGATGAGCTAAATGTGTTATATCATGAACTTACTAAGCTTTAAAGCTTACTGTGTGAAATGTTCTCTGTTTTACAGTGTTATAAAGCTAGCTTAGATTCAGGGATCGTCAACGACTCATTCACACTATTAGACATCTATTTTGGTACCATTTTGAGAGTTGTATATATGGTATATGGCACGTATAGGCTAGAGTTAATTTGGTATGTTTTAATGATGCTATGAAAATGAATGAAGTGTATTGAGATTATGGAACATATGTTTTGGCATGATTTGGTATGGATTACAAGTATCAAATTTATTAATGATTGTATGGTATGAATCGTATATGTTTTGGTTGTGAATTGGTTGAGAATTTGGTATAAAATGGTTTGTTTTGGTGCTTGTAGGGAGGACCTAAAATGGGTGGAAAATTGGCCTTGTAAATAGCCTATTTTTGCCCACACGGGTAGGGATACCGGCGTGTGTCTCAGCTGTGTTGCTTGAGGGCCATTTCAAAATTAGCCTGAGCAGACCACACGGTCACACACACATGGGTGTGTGCTAAGCCGTGTGGCCAACTCAGTTTCGAGCACGGGCTAGACACACGGGCGTGCAGCTGGCTGTGTGACCCAAGTCAGTAGCCTCCTTAATTTTCACATAGCCTGGCACACGGGTGTGTCTTGTAGCCGTGTGGACAAGTCACTATGTATGCCCTATTTTGACATGGCCTAGACACACAGGCGTGTCTAATGCCGTGTGAGGCACATGGCCTGTTCACACGGGCGTGTGTCCTTTATAACTTAGAAAAATGTTTAAGTTTTGGAAAAATTTATATGTGCTCGGCTTAGTCCTAACCCCTTTCTAAAGTATGTTTAAGGTTTTAATTACCTAAGGAAGGGACTTTATATGGATTTCTGATTATGATATGATGATGTATGACTTTTTGATTGTGAAATGAATTTGAAATGTTCAAATTTTTCGGTAATGCCTCTTAACCCTAGTCCTGAGACTAAAACGGGTTAGGAGTGCTACAATATGTAAGTCATGTATTTCATAGAAATATCAAGGGACATATATGAGCTCATAACAATAGAATTGCCATATACATATATTTTCCATATCATGGATTCATATAACATGTACAAACTATTTCTATGTATTTTAGATATATTCAGTAATCATCCATTCTGAATCCATATTATCTCATATCAGAACTTTGCCCGTTGAACCATTTAAAATCTCGATGGATACAAGGGTACTACACACAAAGTGTACAAAATTGTAATCTGTCAATTCATATTCAGGAATGCTCATATGAGCACATAAACGGGAAGCTCTCTCTCGATTCATATAATGGGAAGCTCATGTGAGCCTTGTAACAAGAAGCTTATCTGGGCTATATAACATGAAGCTCATAAGAGCCATAATCAGGAAGCTCATGTGAGCCAATAAGGGGTAGCTATGAAGAGCCATTAATTAGGAAGCTTCGGATAGCCATATATCGGGAAGTTCAAGCGAGCTATATTGGGAAGCTCCGAAGAGCCAATAGTCACGAAGCTCACAAAGAGCCTTTAATAGAGAAGCTCCGAAGAGCCATATAATAGGACGCTCATAAGAGCTGCGGTGTGCCCACAACACATGCAGGATCACAACCGATCGGGATGCTCTGAAGAGTCATTAACGGGAAGCTTGCAAGAACCATATACCAGAAAGCTTGAGAGGGCTATTAACGGAATGCTCATGAGAGCTAATAACAGGACGTTCTTTCGAGCTATGGTGTGTCCATAACATATGCAAGACCACAACTAATTTAGGAACCCTGTATCTATCAAATCTCATTTATCCAAACGAGACTTATTATTTATCAGGTATTTTTGGTTATGTGATCAATTTCATACATACAGAATTTATACAATTTACATATATAATATCCAATTCAAACATATAAATATACACAATTTAGTTACACGAACTTACCTCGACCAGTGTTTGTGTTCACAAAATCTACTAATCCATTATTTTCTCTTTACCACGATCTAACTCCGTATTTGGTCTATTTAGATCTATACGAGTAAATTTAACTCAATGTAATACAATTCATATTCAATTCAATTAAATTCACATCTTAGGAAAAATTACCATTTTGCCCTTATACTTCATAATTCATACATACTCATCCATGGCATAACTTTAATACTTTGATAATTTTGCAAATTAATCCCCGAGATAGCTAGATTAAGCTATTACAATATCGAATATATAAAAATTACTAAAAACAAGACAAGAAAACATAACTAATTGAGCCAAATAAGTTTTCTCATACCCAATTTCCATGGCTAGGGTTTCCATCTTTTTATTTGGGAAAGATGGTGAAAATGATGATATTTTTGTATTTAATTAAAATATCATCTTTTATTATTTCATCTTTCCAATTTAGTCATTTTATTTATTTCATTTTCCATTGATAAATCATCATACTTATCTACTAACTCCTTTTAATGGTCTATTTTCCATATAAGGACCTCGAATTTTGAATTCCATAGCTATTTGATACTTATAGCTACTAGAGCTCAACTTTTGTATTTTATGCAATTTGGTCATTTCCATCTAATTAGACATGTAATCAATAAAATTTTTTCACGAATTTTTCATATGATATTTCAATCATATTGCAGACCATGAAATAATATTAAAATAATTTTTCTTACGGGCTCGAATTTGTGGTCCCGAAACCACTGTTTCGATTTCACTAAAAACGGGCTATTACATAATACTTCACATTGTGAAGAAACATTTTCTTTTGTTGTACATCTTATCAATCGGCATCAAACCACAAGGTAAATAGTTAGGAAAGTTAGCAAACCAATGGGTATTATGGTCATGATTTGCCTTAAGTAGCTCGTTTGGAAATGTCTCCTGAATGGGTATAAGTGGAAAATTTCCTTCTTGCGACTCCAATCTGGATAAGTGATCTACTTCTTGCTTTTCTTCTCCCTTTCGATATTGAATTTCTCGATAGCATTCTTGGAGTTGGAGTATCAAATGACGAAAATGTGCAAGTGTACACAATCGCAACAAGTAATAAAGTGACAAGTAAATGTCGAGTTATCGTACCCACAGGGACTGTAAAAATAATTATTTATGAAATTAATTGTCAAACACTTTGGTGCGGTAAAAATAATTTGGTTTTAAAAGATAGTAAAAAAACTATTTAAAAAATAAGTAAATAATTAAAATAAAGGAGTTCTAATGCACGGTTTCAATTAAGATTTAATCAAGATAACATACTTGTGTTGGATTAATTACAATTCTTTAACTTAGAATTATTAAACTGATGTTTATATTGCTACAAATAAATTCACGGCAACTCAGTAATTGGCTAACTACTGCTCATACATACTTATTAAATTAATCAACCTCTTGAACATTTTTCAATGTCAATCCAAGAGGTTAATCAATCTTCACAAGCATATAAAAGATTAAGTGAGGTAACAGGGTATTTCTACCTTGAAACAGTTTAATGACAAAAATCTTGCAAGTTATGCAAGGCATATGTATCGCAGAATACAATGCTAATTTAAACTTTAGCTACCTTAGAAGAATAAGCATGCACTGATTAATCATTGTGTCTATTAAGTATAATTTCAATACAATTTAATAATTAATTCATTAGTTATTTAACAATTATATTGCAAGAATAACTTAGGCATGATTTTACTTAACCAAGCAATTTATCGAGGCCTATAACAGCATAAACATCATTTTAACAATTCAAGTAGGTAGAATATAATCAACACAACACAAACTTAATTTAAACTAAATTGATTAAAATAACCATTTCAATAGCATAAATTTTCATCAACATGTTCGTCAAAACAATAACAAAACTTAAAGAGATAGGGAATAAGAAGCAAATCCGGTGTTTCTCCGTGGCTTGACTAGTTGCTCCGTTCTTCGTTCTTCGTTGCCTTCGGCTATCAAGGTGGATTATGAACACATAATTTATGCTCCTAAATGGCTGATGAGAGCCTCTTTCCCAAGATAAAATGTCATCACTTGAACAAAAAGGGAAATATGATGGAAAAAAATAGAGAGAAAAGTGAGAGAGGAGAAGGGAGAATGAGAGAATGTTGTGGGATTGAGGGATGGTTTGAATTATCAGCAAGGGGTGGCTTTTATAGCTTATTTTGGCTGCTAAAAATAGAAAATTCCACCAGCCAAAGATCCCCCCTATGGCCGGCCATCTACTTGGAAAAAGTTAAGACTTTCAACTTTGCTAAGAATAGCCTGGGGCAAATCTAAAAAGCCACAATTCAAGGTGAGATTCGAATGCAATTTGGAAGTCTTTCAAGGGCCTTTTTGCAAGCATATTTGATCAGCTAAAATTCTTATTTGGGTCAGCATATGGATGGTTCTGGGCTTCCAAATTAGTGGCTGGTTCGGTTCACTCAATTTGGTTCGACTAGTGTAGTTCAACTGGACCCCTTCTCCATAATTAATTAAAAATAATTTATTTAACCCAAATTAAATGGGGAATAAATTAAAATTAATTAAATTATGAATTAATAAACATTTCTAGACCGTCTTAGGCTAGAAATTAATGTGCCTCGATACTTCAAATTACTTCTCGGTTTTGTGTTTTCAGCAGTGTCAGCCGAACAAATTTTTGCCCTTTGCGCGAATCTATTGAAAATAGTCAAAATTAAGTATAAAATTAACTAAAATTCACCATGTTCATATTTTTAACACAATTTAATTATTTTATAATATTTAATTATTTTTCGACAAGAATTTAACCGGATTTGTACGAATTTAAGTAAAAATGGGTATGAAAAAGTATATAAATTTTTGTGTTTCTACAACCCCAACTTAATTCATTGCTCGTCCTGAGTAATGCGAAAATTTTGAAAAGAATTTATTAGAAACACTTTTGAAAAACTCTTTCAGAACAACATTCTCCTTAAAATTATGAATTTGATATACTCAAGCTCAAAAACAAGAAATATGATAGTTATGCTACTTAAGTATAACGTTCAAATTAGATTCAACAACTTATTATAATAGCAAAATTTAGACTAAATGCTTTTGTAACAAAGAAATTTTTGCCCTTACCAATTTCATTTTTATTCCTTTATTCAAGACTAAGCCACAATCATTAAGCTTAACTTATGTCTTCATATGTTGATCGTAGCAATTTCTCTCCACTAATGTGGGTAGCATTAGGACTTTGAATCAATAGGTCTTTATCAAAGTTGTAACGTGGCTGGGCTAGGGGTGGGTGAAAGATGGATAAATTTTCACTTAAAACCCTAGACTCAACGCCAATCGAACCTTCGAAATTTTTACCTTTGATACACCAACTTGACTTTCATATGCTCTTTTGTACATCTCTTTCAAATACATGTGCTCTTTTTTTTTTTTAAATTTAAGCTAACACGAGCACTTACTTTGAGTACTACAATTCTCGAGCAATTGATACTTCTTTTCAATTCCCCCAAACTTATTTTCGAAGAACATTTTGATTAGTACTGAGTCTAGTGTTTGGAACAATTTTAAGATCATTAAGCGAAAAGTAATGGCTAAATATTGCAAGGGTCGAAATAAAATTAGGCCATATAGTCTCAAAGTTGGGTTTCAAAGGATAAAATTTACTATGGTGGGCTTGAAAGGCTCAAACGGTCCAAACAATAGTTACCTAAATTATATTCAACGTTCTATGCTCCCTAGGATTTCGCCTCAAGAAACTACTAAGTCAATTCTAAAGACTTAAACTTTCATGCATACCTAACTTTCCTAAAGAACTAAGAATTTTATGGTACGAATTTGCATGCTTTATTAAAAATACATTCATGTCATTATTAAGCTAACATAATAATTTATTGAAATAATAGAACGTTATTCCTACTCAAGTTTAGCATACTTAACAAAATACAAATTTTTGAAAAAAATATATCCTAATCATAATTAAAAGAAAAATTTTATTCTGAGTGAAAATTTCGGTCCCCCCAACTTAAAATGAACAATGTTCTCATTGTTTAAAGTGAATAAATACTATGCACCAGCTAGGATTCCAGAAAAGAGGAGGTGAGTCAATTTGACTGCTTAAGTACCAAGCTCTCTCTGAATCCAATCCTAGACATGTATATATTTATTGCCACACTTTATATTTTGTGACTTGTTCATATTTACTCATAATTTCCATCTCTTGTTTTATTATGCAAAAATAAAAATTCCTAATTAAACTTAATCCTAAAAATAATCTAAGAAAAAAATAAAGTAAAGTCAAGATCCCTCCCTTTTTATTTATTTGCAGATCCTTTCGAATTAGACTCATCTTTTGCTCCATCATTTTTTCCTTTGCATGAATCGCTTTGCTCCTTCTTTGATAATGGACGCCATGGTTCAAATATGAAATATGGGAATTCAGGCACAAAAACAAACGGGTCATTGTATATTTTCTTAAAAGCACTTCTCATCGAGTCATCCCTTATTTTTTAGTATCTCCAGTAGGCTTGTTGCTACCATTGCATATGTTGCATTAAATCCATCAATTTTGATAGCTCATCTCGAAGGTCTGTGATAGGTGGTTGAGCTCTAAACATTGAAGTTTCAGCATCAAGTTCAGCTTCTGGCTCCACTGATTCTACCTTATCAGGGACTTCAAATGATTGCATTGTGGGATCTTCTTCTTCATCAGGATCTTTAGGTTCCTCACTTTCTTCAACTCGTTGCTGTAGAACTGAGCCTCCAGCTACTCGGTAGAGGTCCCAATCTGTGGTTGTGCCTTGGCTTTACCTTGTCTGCCTTACATTTGCAAGAATTTTAGCTTTCAAGCATAGAATTGTTATTATAAACAGGAAGTGAGTAGGGCCAGAGCGTTTAACGGCACAATTCTGTATTTCCCTCAAGATGATCTTTCCCACATCAATGGTCTTACCAGTTAGGATCGAGTACAATAAGACCTGTAATGCCCCAAATTTGGGCCTAGAAGTATTGGGCCTTGATTATGGGTCTGTAAGGAGGTTGTATATAAGTATTTAATTGTGCAAGGAAATGACACAATTAAATATTTTCTTTGGTTGTTAATGGCCCTGAGAAGTGTTGGAGAAATCTTGGGTTCAAACTTGGGCTTTAGCAAAAATTTTGATGTTAAGTGAATAAAACCCTGGATGCTTGGATGATGGCCTTTTAAATTATTATGTTAAATAAATGACATAAGGAAGCTTGTGGTCTAGTGGTTGGGGCGTCATTAAGGTTGCAAGGGAGCCTGGATTCAAGTCTTGGCTCTTACAATTCATTTTGGTTTTTCTCTTAAGTGAATCTAGACGCTGGTACATATGTCTTAAAGTTAATTATGGACGTTTTTAACATAGAAAGAGCTTGTGGTAGAGTGGCAAGGTGGCGTGTTGTGTAACTGTGATGTCTGAGGTTCAAGTCTTAGGATGCGCAGTGGAGTATTTATTTTGCTATTTGAGCTGTGTGGGAGGTGGAGTTGGACTGGAACTCTGTGGTTGAAGTGGTCATAAGAATGAGGAATTTTCCTAATGGTTGAAAGTAATCTTACATCGGGAAGCTAACATGAGAATTGGTGAGAAGCTGGCTTTAAATAGAGCGAACCAGAAGAGTTGGTGAGGAAGACTCAATGCAGGATGTGCCAAGGTTGGTGATCGTGGACTTCGGCGCGTTCTCATAAACAGGTATGTATTTCGCACTACTCTAGCTGTAGAACGGCAAATGCCGGTCGAACAGTGATGGTAGCCACACGGGCGTGCGAGTGCACGTGTGGGAGCTTTGATGTGATGGTTGAGGCCATCATGAGTGTTCTCGTGGGCTTAGGTTGCTTTGGGCCGGGATGGGCCATGTGGGGCCAATGGACCCATGGTCCCAAGTGGATAAATTGTATGATTGTGTAGTAAATATTGGATTGAACTATGTGAATCTCATATCTGTAGGCTAGTATTGCTGAAATACCCCTGTAGGGTAGAATTATTGAAATACTCGTGTAGGATAGAATTACTGAAATGCCCTCGTAGGGTAGAAATACTGAATACCCCTAGTTTGTAAAATTACCGAAATACCCCCAATTTGTAAAATTATCGGATTACCCTTGTAGTGTAAAATTACTAAAATACCCCTGTAGGGTAAAATGACTGTTTTGCCCTTGTGGGTAAATGAATGGCTTGGACTATGAATTTGACTGATTGACTGTGATTGTATGATTGTGTTTTAACTGACTTGACTATGGTTGTAAAACAGATATGTTTTTAATATATGTTTAAATGATTGTTACTGAGCATGGTCATTTTGCATACACGTGTGATGATTGAGTATGACATACACGACATATTGCATGGGGTTGCAATTGTGAAACGGAGAAAGAAATTGAGGATCGCATGGTTGCTTGACGACCGTGGATCCACCAATTAAGGATTCATGCTTGCTTGACAACAGTGGATCCACCAGTGGCTTTTAAGCCCAATTATGATTATTGACAACTCTATGTCGATCATATTTACTCGAGGCTGTGTGCCGACTGTATTATCGTCACTGATGGCTATGTGCCTAACATGAAACAGCTACCGATGGCTTAAAGCCAATTATTCTGATTGTGGCTTTGTGCCAACCTAAAAATGGCTCTGTGCCATCTTGACTATGGCTTTATGCCAAACATATTTACCTGTGGCAATGTGCCTAACATATTTATGGATGACTTTGTGTGGATCATATTTACCCAAGGCTGTTTGCCGATTATATTACCGTCACTGATGGCTTGGGCCAAACATAATACAGGTACCAATGGCTTTGTGCCAATTATAATACCGCTACTGAAGGCTTTTTAAGCCTAATATATGATTAGCAGCTTTGCTGTAATGAAGGTAGTACCGCAACCGGGCTACCATTGATGTGTATCGAATGGGTGGGTCGATATTTATATCCCCACATGATGCGTACCGGAGGATGGAGTTGATGTGTAATGGTTGGATTATTGGGATGGGATAGCATGCATCCATGCATTCGTACATTTTGTTCTGTTATTGGTTTGGGCTGAGCCCAATTGATTCTGTTATGGGTTGTAATAGGCTTTTGCCCACGTATGCTCTGAACTAGACTGTACTATTTTTGTTAACAGGCTCTATCCCAGACTATTTCTATTTTTGTTTCTATATACTGACTATTACTCTAGTAAAGGGATTACACATTGAGTTTTCGTAAACTCGCCCCGTTTATTAACTATGCAGGTAATCCCCAGTGTTAGGTGGATCGGTGTCGCAGAGGGACTCGGAGACGACCACACAACTGCACATGTTTTTGTATTTCGTTTATTTAGTTAAGCACTTTGGTTTTTGATTTAGGTTGTATAAGGCCTCTTTATTTCCTTAACCTTTTATTTGGAAAGTTTATTTAGTATGTCTAATATCTGTTAGAAGTAGGACACGGTTTTCTGAAACAACAACTATTTTCAAAACACTACGTTTTCGCGACTTAGCTTTTAAACATTACGTTTTTGTAAATCGGTTACTGTTAGAATTAGCTACCGCAAAGTAAAAAGGAGTTTTGGAAATAAAATTAAGAAGTTTTCAATGTACTACATTTTAAATAAGAAGGGTTTCTAATGAAAACATGGTTTTCAAAAAAAACTTCAATGTGACACGCCAGATTCGGGTCTAACTTCTGGGCCAGGTTTGGGGTGTTACAAGACCATTCGCTCTAACGAGATTGTAGTCCTATGTGAGCTAGTCATAAGGCTGAATTGGATGAAGTAAAACCATAACTTTGCGAGTGGCGTCAAATATTCTCTTTGACAAGTGTGGATTCCTTGTTTTGACACAGTCCACGTAGAACCCTGAACTGTCAGTTCCTCGAGCATTTCTTGTAAATTCTCAGGCTTGATACTGCTTATTAATGTGGAATATTCATCATTTTCGAAATCAGGTATTTCAAAGAACTCATTAATAGCATTTGAATTTATCGGTACCTTGATTCCGTGAACTGGAACTTCTATCATCTCGCTTGAAGTTAAATTCGCATAGAACTCACGAACTAGCTCCTCATCCACACTAGGTCTCTTTTCACAAAATAGTTCCCAATTGAGGGTTTCAGCAACTTCATGAATACGTGCCATAAAGTCTTTGTAGTTGCTTTCCTTTAATGTAAAGCCTTTCTCTGGATGCATCTGTTGATTTTTGAAGATACTTTCATATCTCACTTTGGCCTATTCACAGTGGAACTTGTTTTGTGTTTCATCAATTTGAGTGGAAGCACGAGTTTTCTTACGAGGCATGTTTAACCTGATCATAAGATGGAAAAATTATTTTCTCAAAATTTTAATAAAAATTATTAATAATTCAATAAATTGAAAACTTAACTAATTGAAAAAAAATTAAAAATTAAGAGAAAATTAGGTCTTACCACCTTTTTTTTATTAAATTAAAAACATTTATTCTAAAAGCCTTTTGAAAATATTTACAAAAAGAGGCATCTAATTTTTATTATTCGTAAAAAGAGCAACCAAATTTTGAAAATAATTCAATTAAGTCCTTAGACTTAATGAAAATTTAAATTTGAGTAGCCATTTAAAACGTGGATCAAAATTGACCCTTTTATTTGAAAAACTAAAAATTTATTTTTCCATTTAGGGAATAATTTCTTAGGAAATTATGTTAAAATAAATTCCCAAGAAAGATTGGAGGGGTCACAAACGGTCCCGCTTAAGTTCCAATCTCCTAGACAGAATTTATTTAACATACTAAACCCGAAAATATACCCTAAATCATTTATTCAAACATAAAAATGAGAAATTAAGTATTTGATAAAATGAATGGGATTTTATCCCGTTCAATTTTATCTCCCCAATAATGTTTCAGGCGCTGAGCATTAACTCAGAAATTACCTCCCTTACCTTGGAGTTCAACAACTCCATATGGATAGACTTGATGAATCGTAAATGGACCGGACCAACGTGATTTTAACTTACCTGGAAAGAACCTTAATCTGGTATTGACCAACAAGACTTGCTGACTTGCTTCAAATTCTAGAACTCGAATGTGTTTGTCATGTCATTTCTTGAGTATTTCTTTAAGTAATTTGGCATTTTCATATGAGAACATTCGGAACTCTTCTAACTTATTAAGTTGGAACGTCTGTTTCTCTTTTGCGAGCTTAGGATCCAAATTAAGCTATTGAAGAGCCCAATAAGCTTTGTGCTCTAACTCCAATGGTAGATGACAGGTTTTCCCAAAGACCAACCTGTAGGGTGACATCCCTAAAGGTGTCTTGTATGCTATTTTGTAAGCCCACAAAACATCATCCAACCTTTTGGACCAATCTCATCGGTTCGGGCAAACTACCTTCTCAAGTATACCTTTGATCACCTTATTTGCCAGTTCAGCTTACCCATTCGTTTGTGGATGGTAAGTTGTTGCAACCTTGTGTTTCCCTCTGTGCTTGTCTAATAACCATTTTAACCACTTGTTCACAAAGTGGGACCCTTCATCACTAATGATAGCTCTTTGGATTCCAAACCTTGTAAACAAGTGTTTTTGCAAGAACTTCATTACAACCTTCGCATCATTTTTCGGACAAGCTTTAGCCTCGACCCATTTGGACACATAGTCTACTACTACCAATATACACTTGTGACCAAAAGACGAAGGGAAAGGACTAAGAAAGTCAATACCCCATACATCAAACAATTTTACCTCAATGATGTTTGTTCGAGGCATCTCATTTCTATTGGTGACATTTTTGACCTTTTGACATCGGTCACAGCTCTTTACGTACGCATATGCATCCTTAAATAGTGTTGGCCAAAAGAATCTGATTTGCAATACTTTGGCCACCGTACGAGTACCTCTGAAGTGTCCCCCACTCGAAGCTGAGTGACAATGGCATAAAATCTTTTGTACTTCTTCTGCCACGCATCTTCTAATCATCTGATCTGCACACTTTTTAAACAAATATGACTCTTCCCAGAAATAGTACTTCATATCGTGAAGAGACTTTCTCTTTTGTTGATACGTCTTATCAATTGGCATCAAACCACAAGCTAAAAAGTTAGCAATATCAGCAAACCAATGGGTATTATGGACATGACTTACCTTCAGTATGTGTTCATTTGGAAACGTTTCCTAAATTGGTATAATAGGAGAATTCCCTTCTTATGCTCCAATCTGGACAAGTTATCTACTACTTGGTTTTCTACTCTCTTTCAATCTTGAATTTTTAGATCGAACTCTTGAAGTAAAAGCACCCACTGGATCAGTCTCGGCTTAGCATCTTTCTTGGCAAGTAAGTACTTAACTGTCGAGTGGTCCGTATAGACAGTCACTTTGGTACCTACAAGATAAGATCGAAACTTGTCAAAAGCAAATACAATAGCAAGTAACTCTTTTTCTGCTATCGTATAGTTTAGTTGAGCTCCTGTAAGAGTCCAGCTTGCATAGTAAATGGGATTAAAAACTTTGTTCCTTCGCTGCCCCATGACAGCTCCTATTGCGAAGTCGCTTGCGTCACACATCAATTCAAATGGCAAATCCCAGTCTGGTGTGACGATTATGGGTGCCGTAATTAATCGACTCTTCAAATCCTTGAAAGCTCTTAAGCATTCATTATCAAACTTGAACATCATGTCCTTCTCCAATAATTTGCATAAGGGTTTAGCAATTTTGGAGAAGTCTTTGATAAATCTTCGATAGAAACTGGCGTGGCCCAAAAAGCTCTTAACACCCTTTACAGATACTGGCGGTGGAAGCTTCTCAATAACGTCTACCTTCACTTTATCTACCTTGATCCCATGTCTCTTTATCCGATGCCCTAGAACAATTCCTTCTCGTACCATGAAATGGCACTTCTCCCAGTTAAGTGCGAGGTTTGTTTCTTTGCATCGCCTTAGTACCTTAGCTAGATTGGCTAAGAAATCATCGTAAGTATCACTGAATACTAAAAAGTCATCCATAAAAACTTTCAAGTACTTCTCAATCATGTCAGTAAAAATAGACATCATCCATCTTTGAAATGTAGCAAGTGTATTACATAAACTAAATGGCATGCGTCTAAATGCAAATGTGCCGTACAGGCAGGTGAACGTTGTCTTGTGTTGATCTTCCAATGCTACTGTAATCTGATTATACCCCGAGTATCCATCGAGAAAATAGTAATAGTCTCACCCCGCAAGTCTATCTAGCATCTGGTCCAAGAACGGCAAAGGAAAGTGATCTTTCCTGGTCGCCTTGTTTAGCATCCGGTAATCGATGCACATCCTCCATCCCAAAATTGTTCTAGTTGGTATCAACTTGTTATTCTCGTTTTTTACGACTGTGATACCTCCCTTCTTTGGCACGCACTGGACCGGACTCACCTACGAACTATCTGAGATGGGATAAATGATACTCGCATCTAACCACTTGATAATCTCCTTTTTCACCACATCCTTCATGATGGGGTTTAGTCTTCGTTATCCATCAATCGTCCGTTTTTCGCCATCTTCTAGGATAATCTTGTGCATGCATATAGATGGAATAAAACCACGAATATTGGCTATGGTCCATCCGATAGCCTTTTTGAATTGTTTCAAGACTAAGATAAGTTTCTCTTCTTGCTCAATAGTCAATTCTACTGAAACAATCACAAGCAGAGTAGAAGTGTTACCTAAATAAACCTATTTTAAATGTGAAGGTAATACATTGAGTTCTAATTTAGGTGGTTCCTCGATTGACGCTTTTGGTTGGGCATACTCCCTCTTCTCTAACTCCAAAGGTTCAAAACGAGATTGCGGATTAAATCCCCTTTGATTAGCCTCTAGCAAAGCTAAGTACTCATCCTTCTCTTCATCATTTGGAGGGTCTGATATCAAAATTCTTTCTAGTGGATCCTGAACAGAGTTGAGTTCCTTTTCCACTATTAAATCCTCTAAATCGAACACTACAGAACAATCATCAATCGTGTCAAGAAATCGAATAGACTTAAAAACATTAAATGTTACCTAATCATGAACACACATCCTAAGCTCGCCCTTCTGCACATCAATAAGGGTCCTTTCGGTTGCTAAAAACGGTCTTCCTAGGATAATTGGTACTTCTTTATCTGATTCAAAATCTAGAATCACAAAGTCAGCAGGAAAGATGAATTTATCTACACATACCAATACATCCTTAATTTTTCCTTCTAGATGTGCTAAGGATCGATATGCTAGTTGAAGTGTAACCGTAGTATGTCTAACTTCACCTATCCCCAAATTTCTAAATATTAACATAGGCATAAAGTTTATACTTGCACCCAAGTCACATAGTGCCTTACCACAATATGTTACTCCAATGTTGCAAGGTATGGTAAAATATCCAGGATCCTTCAGCTTTAGGGGTAGTTTGTCTTGAAGATATGCGCTGCATTCCTTCGTCAGAGCTACTGTCTCAAATTCTCCAAGTCTTTGCTTCTTGGACAGGATATCTTTCAAAAACTTGACGTAGTTCGGCATTTGTTCAGGTGCTTCTACTAACGGGATGTTGATATGAAGTTGCTTGAGTACATTAAGGAACTTCTTGAATTGAATTTCCTGTTTCTGCTTCTGAAGTCTTTGAGGGTAGGGTGGTGAAGGTTTCGTTACTAGAACTGGTACTGGTTGATTTGTCTTTGGTGGCAATTCAGCATCTAACGTAGTTGTTAGTTGATCAGAATTAACTGGTACTTAGGTTACTATATCAGATTTTGCTGGTTCTGGTTCTGGTGAAACTGGAATTTCAACACTCAGTTGAACTTCTTCCAAATATTGAGTCTCAGTTGGCTCCTTCTCAGCTTCGACAGTGTTGGGCTCTACTATCTTTTCACTCCTCAATGTTAGTGCTTTGCAATGTTCCTTCCCCGGATTTCTTAGATTCTTCGTATCACTAGGTAAAGCACCTTGTGGTTGGTTTCTGAGTTCAGTTGCAAGCTGGCCCATCTGGTTCTCCAAGTTCTTCAATGTAGCTGCTTGGGTTTGAATTAAGGCATCATTCTTCGCCCTGTATGCCTTCAGCAGATTCTCCAAGCTATTGGATGGTTCAGCTTGAGCTGGTTTCTGAACTTGTTGGGGAAAACTAGGCAGCTGAGTCAGTCTAGGTTGGGCGTAGTTGTTACTGATTCCAGCCCATTGGTTACTCTAGGAAAAATTTAGGTGGTTTCGCCACGATGGGTTACAGAAGTTGGATTGCAGTCCTTGCTTTCCTCGATTTTGGTTCCGATTACCCATGTAATATACGGATTCGGGGTTCAATGGACATTCTTCGAATAAATTTCCTTTCCCATAATAGACATAGGCTTTATTCTTAAATTGATTCGGTGGTTGAGCTACAAAACTATTAGACCCATTAGTGGTAAGGTTTTTAAGCATTGAGGATATTGAAGATACCTGAGATGCGAGTGAAGTGAGAGCGTCCACTTTATGTATTCCAGTGACTCGTCTTCCTAACATGGCTCGATTGGTTGGCCATTGATAATTGTTTCTGGTGATCCTCTCAATGATTTCGTAAGCCTTATTGTAAGACTTAGAAAGAAGAGCACCATTAGTGGAGGCGTCCACTACCATCCTCGTGTGAGCGTTGAGACCATTATAAAATTCTCAAGTTGGATGCAATGTGGGATTCTGTAATGAGAGCATTTTTGTAATAATTATTTGTATCGTTCCCATGCCTCATACAAGGACTCATCATCCATTTGTTGGAAGGCAATGATCTCATTCCTCAACTTAGCGTTCTTGCTTGGCGGGAAATACTTCATGAGGAATCTTTCGGCTAACTCTTGCCATGTGGAAATTGAGTTTGGTGGCAATGAGTTCAACCAAGCTCGAGCTCTGTCCCTTAATGAGTACGGGAACAGCTTCAATCATAATGCATCTTTGGGTACTCTGGCTAATTTGAAAGAGCCGCTCACCTCTATAAACAGTCTTAAATGAAGATGAGGATCTTCGATAGGCATTCCACTAAATTGGCCCACTGTCTGAAGCATCTGGAACATGACTGGCTTCAGCTCGAATTATTGTGCCTCAATTTCGGGTCTCCTAATACCTAGATTAAGATCATTAAACACTGGCACAGCGTATTGTCTTAAGGCTCTATCCCTATCATAAGCAATAAGGATAGGATTTTGAAAAAGGTTTGCTCTATTTCCTTGATTCATATTCTCGAAATTCATTCCATCAGTCCTTCTCTGGTTCATTTGTCTTCTTCGTTGTCGAAAGGTTCGTACTATCTCAGGGTCTACAAGGAGTAAGTTAATAATCTATTCAATACTCATAAACACTTGTAATAATCACAGAAAAATTAAGTAAGTAAAAATTTAAACAGGAAAATAAACCAAAATGTAAAACTAACAAATTCACAAATAATGGCTTTTTTAAAAAACAATCCCCGGCAACGGCGCCAAAAACTTGAAACGACGAAAATGTGCAAGTGTACACAATCGCAACAAGTAATAAAGTGCCAAGTAAATGTCGAGCTATCGTACCCACAGGGACTGTAAAAAGAATTGTTTATGAAATTAATTATAAAACACTTTGGTGAGGTAAAAATAATTTGGTTTTAAAAGATGGTAAAAAACTATTTAAAAAGCTAAATAAATAATTAAAATAAATGAGTTCTAATACACGATTTCAAATAAGATTTAATCAAGATAACATACTTGTGTTGGATTAATTACAATTCTTTAACTTAGAATTATTAAACTGATGTTTATATTGCTACGAATAAATTTACGGCAACTCGGTAATTAGCTAACTACTGCTCATACATACTTATTAAATTAATCAACCTCTTGAACATTTTTCAATGTCAATCCAAGCGGTTAATCAATCTTCACAAGCATATAAAAAATTAAGTGAGGTAACAGGGTATTTCTACCTTGAAACAGTTTAATCACAAAAATCTTGCAAGTTATGCAAGGCATGTGTATCGCCGAATACAATGCTAATTTAAACTTCAGCTACCTTAGAAGAATAAGCATGCACTGATTAAGCATTGTGTCTATTAAGTATAATTTCAATACGATTTAATAATTAATTTGTTAGTTATTTAACAATTATATTGCAAGAATAACTTAGGCATGATTTTACTTAACCAAGCAATTTACCAAGGCCTACAACAGCATAAACATCATTTTAACAATTCAAGCAAGCAGAATATAATCAACCCAACACAAACTTAACTTAAGATAAATTGATTAAAATAACCATTTCAATAGCATAAATATTCATCAACATGTTCGTCAAAACAACAAAACTTAAAGAGATAGGGAACAAGAAACAAATCCGGTGTTTCTCCGTGGCTTGACTAGTTGCTCCGTTCTTCGTTCTTCATTGCCCTCGGCTATAAAGGTGGCTTATGAACACCTAATTTCTGCTACAAAATGGCTGATGAGAGCCTCTTTTCCAAGAGAAGAAATCGGCACTTGAACAAAAAGGGAAATGTGATGGAAAAAAATGGAGAGAAAAGTGAGAGAGGAGAAGGGAGAATGAGAGAATGTTGTGGGATTGAGGGATGGTTTTAATGATCAGCAAGGGGCGACTTTTATAGCTGATTGTGGCTGCTAAAAGTAGGAAATTCCACCAGCCAAAGAGCCCCCTATTGCCGGCCATTTACTTGGCAAAAGTTGAGACTTCCAACTTTGCTAAAAATAGCCTGGGGCAAATCTACAAAGCCACAATTAAAGGTAGGGTTTGAATGCAATTTGGAAGTCTTTCAAGGGCCTTTTTGCAAGAATATTTAATCAGTTAAAATGCTGATTTTGGTCAGCATATGGACGGTTCAGGGCTGCCCAATTAGTGGCTGGTTCGGTTCACTCAATTTGGTTCGACAAGCGGGGTTCAACTAGACCCTTTCTCTACAATTAATTAAAAATAATTTATTTAACCCAAATTAAATGGGGAATAAATTAAAATTAATTAAATTATGAATTAATACACATTTTTGGACCATCTTATTCTGGAAATTAATGTGCCTCGATACTTCAAATTGCTTCTCAATTTTGTGCTTTCAGCAGTGTCAGCCGAGTCAATTTTTGCCCTTTGCTCGAATCTGTCAAAAATAGTCAAAATTAATCAAAATTAAGTATAAAATTAACTAAAATTCACAATGTTCATATTTTTAACACAATTTAATTATTTATAATATTTAATTATTTTTCAACAAGAATTTAACAGGATTTGCACGAATTTAAGTAAAAAAGGGTATGAAAGAGTAT
This sequence comes from Gossypium longicalyx, assembly GCA_025698465.1. Lineage (NCBI taxonomy): Eukaryota > Viridiplantae > Streptophyta > Magnoliopsida > Malvales > Malvaceae > Gossypium > Gossypium longicalyx. The sequence goes on from CM046995.1 coordinate 55,923,596, forward strand.
ATAAATTTTTGTGTTTCTAGAGTACCCATCAGATCAATCTCGGCTTTCCATCTTTCTTGGCAAGTAAATACTTAATTGCGGAATGATCTGTATAGACAGTCACTTTGGTACCTACAAGATAGACCGAAACTTACCAAAAGCAAACACATTAGCAAGTAACGTTTTCTCTATTACCGTATAATTCAACTAAACTCCCGTTAAAGTTTTACTTACATAGTAGATAGGATGAAAAACTTGTTCCTTTGCTAGCCCATCACAGCTATTATCATGAAGTCACTTGCGTCACACATCAATTCAAATAGCAATTCCCAATTTGGTGTGATGATAATGGGTGCTGAAACTAACCGACTCATCAAATCATTAAACACTTTTAAACATTCTTCATTAAAGTTGAATGTTGTGTCTTTATCGAATAATTTTCATAAGGGTTTAGCAATTTTGGAGAAGTCCTTGATAAATCTCCGATAGAAACTGGTGTGACCCAAAAAGCTCCTAACACCCTTTACAGAGGTTGGAGGTGAGAGTTTCTCAATAACATCTACCTTTTCTTTATCTACCTCGATTCCATGTTTCGTTATCCAACACCCTAGAAAAATACTTTCTCGTACCATGAAATGGCACTTTTCCTAGTTAAGTACGAGGTTTGTTTCTTCGCATCACCTTAGTACCTTGGTTAGATTGGCTAGGCAAACATCATATGTATCTACGAATACTAAAAAATCATTCATAAGCCCTTCCAAATACTTCTCAACCATGTTAGTAAAAATAGACATAATATATCTTTGAAATGTAGAAGGTGCATTACATAAACCAAATGGCATGCGTCTAAATGCAAATGTACCGTAAAGGCATGTAAATGCTGTCTTGTGTTAATCTTCTGGTGCTACTGTAATCTAATTATACCTAGAGTATCCATCAAGAAGGAAGTAATAGTCTCATCCCGTGAGTCTATCCTGCATCTGGTCCAAGAACAGCAAAGGAAAATGGTCTTTCCTAGTCACCTTGATCAAGTTTCGGTTATCGATGCCAATTCTCCATCCCATAGTTGATCTAGTCGGTATTAATTCATTATTCTCATTTTCAACGAATGTAATACCTCCTTTCTTTAGCACGTACTGGACCGGACTTACCCATGAACTATCTAAGATGGGGTAAATTATACCTGAATCTAACCACTTAATGATTTCTTTCTTTAATACGTCCTTCATGATGGGGTTCAGTATTTGTTGTCCATCAATCGTCCCTTTCTCACCATCTTTGTAACACCCCTCACCCATATTGATCACTGAAATAGGGTTAGGGAGCATTACAGGACTTAAAAAAAATTAAACATCCATTTAGCATACATTTTCTCAATTCAAGCATTCATCATTCAATCTCAATCAATCTGTCCCTTATACGAGCCTACGAGGCCCTAAACATACATTAGGAGTGGTTCGGGACTAAATCGATAACTTAATAAACTTTCACAAAACTTTGAAATTTTTTCTCAAAACAAGGGACACACGCCCATGTGGCCAGGCCGTGTGCCACCAGACACGCCCGTGTCACAAACCGTGTAGGCATTCGAAATGGGACCACATGGCCGTGACCCAACCCATGCCCAATCCCGTGTAACTCTCTGACTTGGGTCACACAGCCAATACACAGGCCCGTATAGGTAGCTCATGTGCCCTAAAAATGGTCACACACGCCCTTGTGCCAGGTCATCTACTAGGTTGTGCCAAACCTATAGGGTATACTAACTTATGCCACACGACCAAGTCACATGCCCGTGTGTGAGGCCGTGTGGAGCATACTAACTTGGTTTCAAATTTAGCATCAAGGGACACACGGCTGTGTAACATGACCGTGTGTCGTACACGGTTAAGACAAACGCACATGTCTCTGCCCGTGTGGACAAAAATAGGCTATTTTCCAAGCCAATTTGCCACCCAAATTTGTGCTCACCTACATCAACTCAATTATACCAATACATATAGCATTAATAGGCATTTTAAAACAATCAATTCAAGCCTAGTTCATGCATAATCTAAACCACTTTTCTCAATACACAAATCTTAAACTATACCATACCATTTTTACTAAAATTCATATACAATCCAACTAACAAAACCTTTCTAAAACATACATTATTTTACACCAAATCACAAGCACAATTCATGTCTAATATCAACTATTCATCATTTACCATATCAATATGTAGAAGCCTTATAATATAAGCCATTCACATATTCAACCATAAACTCACCAAAACGACCATACATGCACATATATGTACATAACTAAATCCACTAAATTAAGCCAACTCTCATGGCTATATTTACAAACCAAAACATATACATTTACAATTCATTACAAATAACCAAAATCATTATCAACCTATAATTAAAATGACTCAAAATACCTATACATGCCATATACTTAAAATACCAAAATTCCTAGGTACAGGTAGATAGTGTAAAGCAATCTCTGACAATCCCTAAATCCGAGCTAGCCTTGATTTCATTATAAAACATAAAAAAATAAACGATGTAAGCTATAAATCTTAGTAAGCTCGTATGAAATAAACTCGATATAATCATATACACATATTTCAACAAGTGATTACAGATATAAGAATTCAAATCAACTAACAAACCTTTCAATTTCTAAATCACAAAACTATATACTTTCTTCACAATTTCTCTGATGCAAAGCTAGTATGATTTATTCACATACCTGAACTATCTTGTACCAATCTCATACACATTCTCGTCTTCCTTTTACCCATTGAACCATTCGGAATAGAAGTTGGATACTCAAGTTTTTCACACGATAAGTACATCTGCCATGGCCCAAAGCCAAATCAAGGTAACTTATCTCTGAAGTATTAATATCATGGCCCGAAGCCAAATTGGTATAGCTCACTCCCGAAGTGCTATATCATGGCCCGAAGCCAACTTAATATATCCTCTAATGACATGTAACTAGCATCCTAAACTATTCCTAAGGTTCAACCGAGATTTCGAATGTTGAATCATCATTGAATCACTATTGCTCATATTAATATTCTCATATTCGCAATTTATGCAATATCAAAGCATATGAAATACATTTGTATTGAAATTTATCACATGCAAACTTACCTCGAGCGTGGAAACGATGAAATAAGTCGATTAGTCGATAACTTTAGTTTTCCCTCTATCTAGATCTGAATTCTGCTTTTCTTGGACTAAATATATTCAAACATAACTTATTTAATCATCTATTTATTCAATTCAATCCAAAATATACATTAGAGCTATTTTACACATTTGCCCCTAAACTTTCACATTTTTACAATTTAGTCATTATTACACAAAATCACAAATTCATGAAATTTCTTCAATACCCATGATAGTCGAATTACCATAATGCCCTAATAGCCCATATTTATCAACTTTTCACACATTTAACCACACATTTTTTTCATTTTCACGAATAAATCCCTATTTTTCATTTTTACACAAAATCACTTTACAAAATATGTAAATCTAACAACAAGATTTTATATTTCATCATCAAACATCAAAGAACACATATTTTCATCAATGGAAACTTTCAAAAACTTTAACAGTTTTGCAAAATAGTCCTAGGCTATCTAGAATAAGCTGTAACGATCTCAAAAACATAGAAATTATTAAAAACGGGTCAAAAACAGACTTACAATTAAGCTAGAGAGCTTGGCCGAATGCTTGAAGCTTTTTTAATGGCTTTCTAGGTTAATTTCGGCTAGAAGATGGAGAATAAAGATGATAATTGACTTTGTTTTATCTTATTAACCTTTATTTATAATTTACATTTTTAACCTTAATTTATAACTATCAAAACACCTTAATATATGTCCATATATGTCCATTCATACTATTAATGGTCTAAGTACAAAATAAGGACCTTTACTTTAAGGTTCTATAGCTATTAGATACTTTTAGCTAATAAAACTCCACTTTTACGTTTTACGCGATTTAGTCATTTTTACTGAATTAAGCATTCAAACGATAAAATTACTTCATGAAACTTTCACACAAACATGCTATCATGCTGTAAACACTTACAATAATATTAAATAATTTTTTTGACCTCAAATTTGTGGTTTCAAAACCACTGTTCAGATTTGACCAAAAACGGGCTGTTTCAATCTTCTAGGATGATATTGTGCATGCATATAGATGGACTACAACCATGCATATCAGCTATGGTCCATCTAATAGCTTTCTTGAATTGTTTCAATACTAGTATGAGTTTCTCTTCTAGCTCTTCAGTCAACTCTGCTAAAACAATTACAGGCAAAGTAGAAGTGTTACCTAAATAAACATATTTTAAATGTGAGGGAAGTACCTTAAGTTCTAATTTAGGTGGCTCCTCAATTGACGCTTTTGGTTAGGCATAATCCCTATTCTCTAACTCTAAAGATTCAAAGCAGGATTGTGGATTAAATTCCCTTCCATTAGCTTCTAGAAAAGCTAAGTAATCATTCTCCTCTTCATCACTTGGAGGGTCTAATGTTAAAAATTTCTCCAATAGGTCCTCCACATAGTTGAGTTCCTTTTCCATGATTAATTCCTCTAACATGGATACTGAAGAACAATCATCAACTGCATCATGAAATTGTATAGACTTAAAAATGTTAAATGTTACCTGATTAACCTGAACACGCATAGTAAGCTCGCCCTTCTACACATCGATAAAAGTCCTTCCAGATGCTAGGAAAGGCCTTCCTAGGATGATTGACACTTTTTTTGTAACGCACCAAAAATCCCGAAACCTAAAAATCCCGAAATCCTGAACTTTCTTTATTTTTAATTTTGATAAAAATTGTGCTTTATATTCCTAGCCAAGTGATAATTATAGTAGGTCTTAATTAAGGTTTGAGTTCGAATCTAGGGGTAGAAGAAATTATCGTTTAGTTATTAAAAGAATCAGGGTTGGCAAGCAGTTGGGCTTTTAAATAAAGATAGGGAAAATAGCATCAAAAAGCCTTTTGGAGGACTAGCTAAGTGATGCCACTTAGGGAGTAAGGAGGTGGCATTAGTGGCTAGCAAGGAGATCCAAAGTTCGAATCCTAGCTTAGGAGTTTTTAGAGTTTAATTTTGGCCTTATAGAAGATTGGAAGTGACGTGAAAATGGACTCCAAGGGAAGTGTTCAGGAGAGAAAATTAAGGAAAGGATCAAGGGGTTATCAGGGAGAAAAACGAGGCGATGAGAAGTAAGAAGTAAGTGGAGCTGAAATGGGAACTTAGGCTTGAGAAATTCGGCCATAGGGGTTATAAATAGGTGCCGAATGTAAGGATATGAGGCTAATGCCAAAATCTTTTTCTCACCTTGTTGCCAGAAACACTCTTCCCAAAAAGTTGAAAACTCTTTTCTTTCTTTTCTTTCTGCTGATCTCTATTCTCCTCTACATAATATTATTTGTCGATTTCTTCTACTACTCTTCTTCTTTTATTCATGCCAAATAAACATTGCTCACCATACTAAGTTGAAAGCCAGAAAAGCCAAGTCCCCCAAGGGCCGAATACTCTTTGACCGGATCTAGTGTAAGTGTTGCTCTAACAATCTATTTTCCTTGCTAAGTATCGATTATTTTCCCTCACTCTTTCTAATCAAATTTGGTAGGGAATTAGTATTAGATCTCAGATCTTAGCTCTCTGCCGAATTGCTCTTCAGGTGTTTGCGGTTTTTGTAAGTATTTCTCTCCCATTGGCTAAGGTGGTCAAATGTTCATAGTTAAGGTAAGGGGACTTGTGTTAGATATGATTCATCTATTATTCTGGTTTTAATAGTTAAGATTGGTGCAGATCTAGGAGTTGATCGTGGTTAGTGATTTAAGAAGGGGCTGATCGTAAAAGGTAAGGTTAAGGTGAGGTTTCGGTTTTAGTAAAGATATGTATTAAGCATGTGGTTAATTGAAGTGTGATATCATTTGTAGGTTGGTGACTAAGGGAATCGTAGCACGCTTGTTTACCAGGTGTGTACATACACTGCACACACAAGTAGATCGGCAAAAGCCGAAAAGCTAAAATGCCGAAATGCCGAAAAGCCAAAATTTGGCTGCGGTAGTCTTGCTAGTGCGCGAACACTCGTGAGGAGGAAACCAATAGGTTTTCTGAGGCCCACGGGCGATTCCGTGGACTTGGGTTGTGATTTGGCCATATGGGTCGGAATGGGCTAAATGAGCTAAATGGGCTCGATGGGCTGTTGGGCCCATAATAGGCAAAAGCTGAATATTTATGCTATGTGATAGGAATTTGCATGTGAGCATGAATATGAAAGTGACTGGGCCTAATGGGCTATATGAATGTGATTTGGGCCTAATGGGCAATATATAGGTGATTTAGGCCTACTGGGCCAGATACAAGTATATGAATTTGATTAGGGTTTATAAGGGGTTTTAGTCCTAGAATATGATAACTACATAAAACTTAATAATTATTTGCGACCATGGACAAGTCATAGGGTTAAAGTGTGGCAACGGGTATATGCATGTCTAGGATTGGATCTAGGGAGAGCTTGGTACTTAAGCGGTCTTAACGATCCACCTCCTCTTCTCTGGAATCCTACCTAGTACAGAGTATTCGTTCATCTTAGCTCACGGGACTTGTTAACGGGCCAAGGTAAGTGAAAATCGTACTTAAGAAAAAATTACCAAAATGCCCCTAAGGGCGAAAATGACTAAAATAACCCTAAGTGTTGAATGTAAGTGACATGCATACATATGATATTCTGCTTAGGTTGCATATGGGTTAGGAATTATGGAACGGAGGAAATATATGAGGATCGAATGGTTGCTTGACAATCGTGGATCCAACGGCGGCTTTTAAAGCCCATTATGTAAATGAAGGTAGCTCCGCAACCGGGCTACCATTGGTGTGTCAGTTGGGTGGGTCGATATTTATATCCCCACCAGGTGTGACGGGGGACTGAGCTGGTGTGTAGCGGATGGATAATTTGGATGGGATTGCATTGCATGTTTGATGTCTAATGGTTTTTGGAATGCTTGTTTTTTTTGTTGAGGGTTGTACACACTGAGTTTACGAAAACTCACCCCCTCTTTTATTTTATCTTCAGGTGATGCTCAGTAGAAAGTTCAACGTTTGGAGGGACTCTGGGTGGCCAGCTAGCAAGATAATTTGGACTTGTTTTTTTTTTAAAGCATATAAATTTTTATCTTATTAAGTATGTTTCAGACCAGATTGTAACAAGGTTTCATTATGTTATTATTACTTGAATTATTATTATTATTTTCATTGTAAATATGAAAAGTTGAACATGGGTTTCCTAAATTATAGTATGTTTTCTACGTTTCTGCAACTAAATTTTAAAATGACATGTTTTCATAAAATCATATGTTTTAAACAAGTGATTGAAAGGAGTTTTTTTTAAGTTAATTAAGGTTTCTTTTATTTTAAGAAGGGTTTTCAATGAAAATACGGTTTTCGCTAAAACACTTCAATGTAACATGTCGAATTTGGCCATAACGCTTGAGCCGGGTTTGGGGTATTACATTTAGTGGTATCAGAGCCCAGGTTGCGAAACACGGGTTGTGAAGTAGGCGTTATTATTATTTGGTTTCTCTTTTCTACTTACTATTTGGATTTTAAAAATATTTTGGATCACATCGTTTTGGACAAAGAGAAAAGCTTGCTGAGCAGCACACCGAGTCTCCGACGTCGAACCAAGTAAGTACTTTTATTCTTAAGTATGTTTAAATTGTGATACAGTAGATAGTTAGAGGGATAATTTAGGTGATTTTGTTAAAGCGAAATTGAAGCCTGTAGGAACTTGAAACTGTAGAGGATTTTCGAAAACAATCTTCTCTTTAAATATTTTCATAAAACATCGGTGTAATTATTAAACTAACTAAAACTTCATAAAATTTCTAATCCAGATAATACGTGAATCAATGATGAGTGCTAGAAGAGGTGCAAGAGGCCGTGGTCGAGGCCGCAAAAGTGTTAGGGTTAAATTATCGACATCGGGCCATATGCCCGATGTTGGAGTAGAAGGGTCTCCGACCTCACCTGTGGCTGGGAATGGACCGTATGATCGGGCCGCGGGAGAAGATGCATTGTCGCAGGCAATGCTGAGAATCTTGGAAAGGGTCGCTGGGCCCAACAATGGCACTGGAAATCGGGGATCCATTCCAGAGCGACTTCGATCGAATGGGGCTGAGATCTTTAAAGGCATAGCTGGCGTAGCTCTTAACGTGGCGGAGTATTGGTTGGAGGCCACTGAAAGGATAATGGAGGACCTAGATTGTTCACTAGAGCAAAAACTAAAAGGAGCCGTGTCACTACTTAAGGAAGAAGCCTACTAGTGGTGGCTAACGGTGAAAGAGGGCACCCAACCGGAGCGGGTCACTTGGGAGTTTTTCAAAGCTGCATTCCAAGAGAAGTATGTGGGTGCAAGCTATGTGGATGCTAGAAGGAAGAAGTTCCTGAACTTGACCCAAGGAAACAAATCGGTGGCGGGCTATGAGGCGGAGTTTCTACGCCTTAGTAGGTATGCAAGAGTAATGGTGGCAACGGACTATGAGCGTTGCGTTTAGTTTGAGGACGAACTGAGAGATAGCCTTAGGGTATTGATAGCTCCACAAAGGGAACAAGTTTTCTCGGAGTTAGTGGAGAAAGCGAAGATAGCGGAGGAGGTAAAGCGCACTGAGCGCTTAAATCAGGAAAAAGAAAAGGATAAGAATAAGAGGGAGTCTGAGACTCCAGGTGTTGGACAGAGGCCTAGGGCTAGGGCCAGAAATAATAGGCCAATTAGAGTAGGGCCCCCTGCTGCTAATCCAAGGGTGCCACCTTATGCTGATTAAGGGAGAAGACATGGAGGTGAGTGTTAGAAGAGAATGGGAGCTTGTTTCGCTTGTGGGTCTATGGAGCATATGATCAAGGATTGCCTCCAAGTGCTAGGTCGAGAGTTAGTAGTGGGCCAAAGTGGTGCTCAACCACCAAGGGGTAGACAGCTGCCGCCAAGGGGTCGTGGATAAACCAGGGGCGGTAACGACAATAGACGTGGACGTAGAGCACCAGACGGAAATGCGAGCCATGCTGAGGCGAGACAGCTAGCTTTGGTTTATGCTGCTCGTCGCCGAGAAGACGGGGATGCCCCAGATGTGATAACGGGTATGTTCTTTATATATGAGTTACCTTACACAGCATTGATTGATATTGGATCAACGCATTCATATGCTGCATGCAATATGACTGAATCCTTGGGTGATATGTTTGAAATTACTGCGAATGAGATGACTGTGATCAGTCCGTTAGGGCAGTCAGTAGGAGTGAATAAGTTGTTTAGGGAGGTACCCTTAGTAGTCTAAGGAGTTACCTTTTCAGCGGATTTGATAAAGCTTCCGTTTAGCGAATTCGACTTAATCTTAGGTATGGATTGGCTGGTGAAGCACCGAGCCACCTTAGATTGCACTGCAAAGAGAATAGTGTTAAGAACGGTGGAGGATAAGGAATAGTGGTGATTGGTGAACGCCGAAGTTACCTGTCGAATGTGATTTGGACGTTGAAGGTTGAGAAGTTAGTACGAAAGGGATGCGAAGCCTATTTCGCTTATATTAGTTATGCGGAGGCTAAGAGCCTTACTGTTAAAGAGTTGAGAACAGTTAAGGAATTTTCGGATGTCTTTCCCGAGGAGCTGTCTGGGTTGCCACATAGCAGAGAAGTAGAATTTGGAATCGAGTTGTTACCTGGGACAGCTCCGGTGTCAATCGTTCCTTATCGAATGGAACCTAAGGAGTTGGTAGAACTTAAGGTACAGATTGGTAGAACTTAAGGTATAGATTCAAGAATTGTTGGATCGAGGATTCATACGACCAAGTGTGTCTCCATGGAGAGCACCGGTGTTATTCATAAAGAAGAAGGATGGGACGTTACGAATGTGCATCGACTATCGACAGTTAAACAAGTTAACTGTTAAAAACAAGTACCCTCTATCGAGAATCAATGATCTTTTTGATCAGTTTAGGGGAGCTTCGGTGTTCTCGAAGATTGATCTGCGTTCAGGATATCACCAACTAAGGGTTAAGGAGGTAGATGTTCATAAGACAACTTTCAGAACTCGTTATGGGCACTACGAGTTCTTGGTGATGGCATTCGGGCTGACGAACGCACCTGCCGCTTTCATGGATCTCATGAATCGAGTTTTCCAACCCTACTTGGCTCGGTTCGTGGTAGTCTTTATACATGAAATTTTGGTGTACTCAAAAGATGAGGATGAGCATGATGCACACTTAAGAATTGTGTTGCAAACTTTGAGGGAGAAGCAATTGTATGCCAAATTCAGTAAGTGTGAATTCTGGCTAAGGGAGGTTACCTTTCTAGGACATGTGGTGTCAGCCGAGGGGATTAAGGTGGACCCTCGGAAAATTGAAGTGGTGTTAGACTGGAAAACACCTAATTCGGAATCAGAAATCCGAAGTTTTTTGGGCTTGGCAGGATACTATAGGCAGTTTGTTGAAGGCTTTCCAGTAATTACCACACCCTTAACTAAGTCATTGAGGAAGGGGGTACCATTTGTTTGGATGGATAAGCAGCAAGAGAGTTTTGAAAAACTCAAGAAAGTTTTAACTGAGGCCCCTGTATTGATTCAACCAGTGCTTGGGAAGGAGTTTACGGTTTATAGTGACACGTCGCATGTGGGCTTAGGATGTGTATTGATGCAAGAAGGAAAGGTGGTTGCATATGCGTCGCGGAAACTTAAAACTCGTGAGGTGAATTACCCAACCCATGATTTGGAGCTAGCTGCGGTGGTGTTCGCACTTAAAATATGGAGGCATTAGTTATACGGGGAGAAGTGCATAATTTATTCGGACCACAAAAGTTTGAAGTACCTCATTACCCAAAAGGAGCTGAACCTTAGGCAATGTAGGTGGGTGAAATTATTGAAGGATTATGATTGCACAATAGAATACCAACCTGGCAAAGCGAATGTGGTAGCCGACGCATTGAGTTGTAGGGCTAAGTCAGACTTGAGGGCTATGCTCACCCGTTTAAGTTTGTTGGATGATGGTAGCTTGCTACTTAAGCTTCAAGTAAAACCGGTGTGGGTCGAGCAAATAAGGAGTAAGCAATTAGTGGATGCGACCTTAGGTGCACGTTTTAGACAAGTAGAGAGTGAGGAGACATCGGACTTTGGGATAAATAGTGAAGGAGTATTGTGTTTCCATGGGAGAATGTGTATACCAAAGGATGATAATCTAAGGCAGTCCATTTTGCGGGAAGCACATAGCAGTCTCTACGCAATGCATCCTGGCAAAAACAAGGTGTATTGGAATTTGCAACAGCTTTATTGGTGGCCAAGACTCAAGCGAGAGGTTATGGAGTTCATAAGCAAATTTTTGGTTTGTCAAAAGGTAAAGGCGGAACATCAGTTGCCTTCAGGATTGCTTCAGCCAATGAAGATTCCACTCTGGAAGTGGGAAAGGATCACTATAGACTTTGTTAGTGGGCTACCCTTAACGCCTACTAAGAAAGACTTGATATGGGTTATAGTGGATCGGTTAACCAAGTCTGCCCATTTTGTATTGGTTCGCATCGATTACTCGTTACAAAAGCTGGCTAGGCTGTATGTGGCAGAGATTGTCAGATTGCATGGAGTGCCAGTATCCATAATATCTGATAGGGACCCACGTTTCATTTTGCGATTTTGGAACAAGCTGCATGAGGCGTTGGGTACTAGGTTGAATTTTAGTACGACATTCCACCCTTAAACTGATGGACAGTCGGAAAGGGTGATTCAAGTATTGGAAGATATATTGAGGTGATGCATGATTGAGTTTCGAGGTAGCTAGGAGGACTATTTACTGTTAGCCGAATTCGTGTACAATAATAGTTATCAAGAAAGCATTGGGATGGCTCCATACGAAGCACTGTATGGGCAAAGGTGTCGAACCCCAACATGTTGGACGGAGTTGGGCGAACGGAGAGTTTTGGGCCCTGAGTTAGTAGCCAATACTGAGGATAAGGTAAAATTGATTCGGGATCAGTTGAAGGAGGCCTCGGATAGGCAAAAGTCATATGCTGACCTTAAGTATCGAGAGATAGAGTATGCAGTGGGAGACTTAGTTTTTCTGAAGGTCTCTTCGTGGAAGAAGGTATTAAGGTTTGGACAAAAGGGTAAACCAAGCCTAAGGTTTATTGGGCCATATTGGGTTGTAAGGCGGATTGGGCCAGTCACTTACCAGCTGGAGTTACCTCCAGAACTAAGCCAGATCCACAATGTGTTTCATGTTTCCATGCTAAGATGGTATCGCTCAGATCCTTCGTATGTCGTGGCAGTTGAAGAAATCGAGGTCAGGCCAGACCTAACTTTCGAGGAAGAGCCCATACAAATAATTGGTCGAGATGTCAAAGTACTGAGAAGGAAGTCCGTTCCATTAGTCAAAGTGCTTTGGCGTAATCACAAGGTTGAGGAGGCTACTTGAGAACCTGAGGAAGCGATGCGACGTCAATATCCTCAACTGTTTGAATCAGTTAAAATTTCGAGGACGAAATTTCTTTTAGGGGGTAGAGTTGTAACGCCCCAAAAATCTCGAAACCCAAAAATCCTGAAATCCCAAACTTTTTTTTTCAGTTTTGATAAAAATTATGTTTTATATTCCTAGCCAAGTGATAATTATAGTAGGTCTTAATTAAGGTTTGAGTTCGAATCTAGGGGTAGAAGAAATTATCATTTAGTTATTAAAAGAATCAGGGTTGGCAAGCAGTTGGGCTTTTAAATAAAGATAGGGGAAAATAGCATCAAAAAGCCTTGTGGATGAGTGGCTAAGTGATGCCACTTAGGAGTAGGGAGGTGGCGTTAGTGGCTAGCAAGGAGATCCAAGGTTCAAATCCTAGCTTAGTAATTTTTAGAGTTTAATTTTGGCCTTCTAGAAGGTCGGAAGTGGCATGAAAATGGATTCCAAGGGAAGTGTTTAGGAGAGAAAATTAAGGAAATGATCAAGGGGTTATCATGAAGAAAAACGAGGAGATGAGAAGTGAGAAGCAAGTGGAGCCAAAATGGGAACTTGGGCTTGAGGAATTCAGCCATAGGGGTTATAAATAGGTGTCGAATGCAAGGGTATGAGGCTAATGCTGAAATCTTTTTCTCACCTTGTTACTAGAAACACTCTTCCTAAAAGCCGAAAACTCTTTTCTTTCTTTTCTTTCTGCTGATTTCTATTCTCCTCTACACAATATTCTTTGTCGATTTCTTCTACTACTCTTCTTCTTTTACTCGTGCCAAATAAACCATGTTCACCATACTAAGTTGAAAGCCAGAAAAGCCAAATCCCCCAAGGGCCGAATACTCTTTGACCGCATCTAGTGTAAGTGTTGCTCTAACAATCTATGTTCCTTGATAAGTATCGATTATTGTCCCTCACTCTTTCTAATCAATTTTGGTAGGGAATTAGTATTAGATCTCAGATCTTAGCTCTCTGCCGAATTGCTCTTCAGGTGTTTGCGGTTTTTGTAAGTATTTCTCTCCCATTAGCTAAGGTGGGCGAATGTTCATAGTTAAGGTAAGGGGACTTGTGTTGGATACGAGTCATCTATTATTCTGGTTTTAATAATTAAGATTGGTGCAGATCTAGGAGTTAATCGTGGTTAGTGATATAAGAAGGGGTTGATCGCAAAAGGTAAGGTTAAGGTGAGGTTTCGGTTTTAGTAAAGATATGTATTAAGCATGTGGTTAATTGAAGTGTGATATCATTTGTAGGTTGGTGACTAAGGGAATCGCAGCACGCTTGCTTACCAGGTGTGTACATACACTGCACACACAAGTAGATCGGCAAAAGCCGAAAAGCTAAAATACCGAAATGCCGAAAAGCCAAAAGTTTGGCTGCGGTAGTCTTGCGAGTGCGCGAACACTCGTGAGGAGGAAACTGATAGGTTGTCTGAGGCTCACGGGCAATTCCGTGGACTTGGGTTGTGAATTGGCCATATGGGCCGGAATGGGCTAAATGGGCCCGATGGGTTGTTGGGCCCATAATATGCAAAAATTGAATATTGATGCTATGTGATAGGAATTTGTATGTGGGCATGAATATGAAATTGACTGGGCCTAACGGGCCATATAAATGTGATTTGGGCCTAACGGGCCATATACAGGTAATTTGGGCCTAATGGGCCAGATACAAGTATGTGAATTCAATTGGGCTTTGTAAGGGGTTTTAGGCCTAGAATATGATAACTACATAAAACTTAATAATTATTTGCGACCGTGGACAAGTCATAGGGTTAAGGTGTGGCAACGGGTATATGCATGTCTAGGATTAGATCTAGGGAGAGCTTGGTACTTAAGCGGTCTTAATGACCCACCTCCTCTTCTCTGGAATCCTACTTGGTGCATAGTATTAGTTCATCTTAACTCATGGGACTTGTTAACGGGCCAAGGCAAGTGAAAATCGTAATTAAAGTAAAATTACTGAAATGCCTCTAAGGGCAAAAATGACCAAAATACCTCTAGGTGTTGAATGTAAGTGACATGCATACCTATGATATCCTGCTTAGGTTGCATATGGGTTGAGAATTATGGAACGGAGGAAGTCTATGAAGATCAAATGGTTGCTTGACAATCGTGGATCTAACGGCGGCTTTTAAAGGTCAATATGTAAATGAAGGTAGTTCCGCAACCGAGCTACCCTTGGTGTGTCGGTTGGGTGGGTCGATATTTATATCCCCACATGGTGTGATGGAGGACGGAGCTGGTGTGTAGTGGACGGATAATTTGGATGGGATTGCATTGTATGTTTGATGTATGATGGCTTTTGGAATGCTTTTTTTTGTGTTGTTGAGGGTTGTACACACTGAGTTTGTGAAAACTCACCCCCTCTTTTATTTTATTTTCAGGTGATGCTCAATAGAAGGTTCGATGTTTAGAGGGACTCTGGGTGGCCAGCTAGCAAGATAATTTTGACTTTGTTTTTTTTTCAAGCATATAAGTTTTTATCTTATTAAGTATGTTTCAGACCAGATTGTAACAAGGTTTCATTGTGTTATTATTACTTGAATTATTATTATTTTCGTTGTAAATATGAAAGGTTGAACATGGGTTTCCTAAATTATAGTATGTTTTCTACGTTTCTGCAACTAAATTTTAAAATGACATGTTTTCATAAAATCATATGTTTTAAACAAGTGATTGAAAGGAGTTTTTTTTAAGTTAATTAAGGTTTCTTTTATTTTAAGAAGGGTTTTCAATGGAAATACGGTTTTCGCTAAAACACTTCAATGTAACACGCCGGATTTGGCCATATCGTCTGGGTCGGGTTTGGGGTGTTACATTTTTATCTTCTTCAAAGTCTAGAATAATAAAGTCAGCAGGAAAAATAAATTTGTCTACGCGTACCAATACATCCTCGACTTTTTCTTCTAGATGTGCTAAAGATCTTTCTACTAATTGAAGTGTAACCGTAGTAGTTCTAACTTCACCTATCCCCAACTTTTTGATTATGGACATGGGCATCAAGTTGATGCTTGCTCCCAAATCGCATAGTGTTTTACCACAATACGTTGCTCCAATGTTGCAAAGTATGGTAAAACATTCAGGGTCTTTCATCTTTGGGGGTAGTTTGTCTTGAATATATGCACTGCATTTTTTCATCAAGGCTACCGTCTCAAATTCTCCAAGTCTTCATTTCTTAAACAAGATATCCTTCATAAATTTTACGTAGTTCGGCATTTGTTGAAGTGCTTTTATCAACAACATGCTGATATGAAGTTGCTTGAGTATGTCTAGGAACTTCTTGAACTGGACTTCTTTCTTCTGCTTCTGAAGTCTTTGAGGATAGGGTAGTGGAGGATTCTTTACTGGAACTGGTTGATTCATCTTCTGTGGCAATTTTTCATCTAATAAAGTTGTTAGTTTATTAGAATTGACTGGTTCCAAAATTAACTTATCAAATTTTACAGATTTTGGTTCTAGTGAAGCTGAAATTTCAACACTCGGTTGAACTTCCACTGAGTCTTAAGCATTAGGTGGCTCTTATTCAACTTTGATAGTGTTGGGCTCTAATGTTTTTATGCTCCTCAATGTCAATACTTTACAATGCTCTTTCCCAGGATTTCTTGGGTTTTCCATATCACTAGGCAGAGCACCTTGTGGTTAGTTCCTAAGTTCAGTAGCAAGTTGAGCCATTTGATTCTCCAAATTCCTTAAAGTGGCATCATTTTTTGCCATGTATGCCTTCAATAGGTTCTCAAAACTATTGGAAGGTTCAGCTTGAGTTGGTTTCTAAACTTGTTGGGTGAAAACAAGTGGCTGGGTTAGTCTAGGTTGGGCATAAATGTTACTGGTTTCAGCGTCTTGGTTACTCTAGGAAAAGTTAGGGTGGTTTCGTCAAGATGGGTTATAAAAATTGGATCGCAATCCTTGCCTTCCTTGGCTCTGGTTCTGATTACCCATGTAATACACGGATTCTGGGTTTGACGGACATTCTTCAAACAAATGTCCTTCCCCACAATAGACATAGGCAATATTTTCAAATTGATTAGGTCGCTCAGGTGCAAAATTATTAAACCCATTAGTTGTAAAATTCTTAAGCATTGAAGAAATCGAATATACCTGAGATGCTAGTGAAGTAAGAGCATCCACTTTACGTACTCCAGCAAATCATCTTTCTGATGCTACTTGGTTGGTTAGCCATTGATAATTGTTGCTGGCATTCCTTTCAATGATTTCATAAGCGTCGTTATAAGACTTAGAAAGGAGAGCACCGTTAGCAGAACCGTCTACTACTATTCTCGTGTGAGCATTGAGACCATTATAAAATGTCTCAAGTTGGATGCAATACGAGATTTCGTGATGAGGGCACTCCCGTAATAATTCTGTGTACCTTTCCATGCCTCATACAAGGACTCATCATCCATTTGTTGGAAAAAAAATGATCTCGTTCCTCAACTTAGCATTATTGCTAGGTGGGAAATACTTCATGAGGAATCTTTTTGCAAACTTTTGCCATGTGGTAATCGAACATAGTGGAAATGAGTTCAACCGGGCTCAAGCTCTGTCCCTTAGCAAATAGAGGAACAACTTTAATTCTAGTACATCTTCGAGTACTTCGGCTAGCTTGAAAGAATTGCTCACCTCTATAAACAGTCTTAAGTGAAGGTGAGGGTCTTCAGTAGGCATTCCATTGAATTGACCCACTGTCTAAAGCATCTAGAACACGATTGGCTTCAGCTCGAATTGTTGTGCCTCAATTTTGGGTCTCCTTATACCTAGATTAAGATCATGAAACATTGGCATGACATATTTTCTTAGAGCTCTATCCCTATCATCAGCAATAAGGATAGGATTTTGAACAAGGTTTGCTCCGTTTCCTTGATTCAAATTTTCATAGCTCATCTATTCTGTCCTTCTTTGAACTGCTTCTCTCCTAAGTTGTTGAAAATTTCTTTCAATCTTAAGGTCTACGGGGTGTAAATTGATAATTTGATCAATACTCATAAACCCTTGAAACAAACACAAAAAAAATGGAATTAAAATTTAACAGAAAAAAAAAAAGACCAAAATGCAAAATTAACAATTTCATAAATAATGTCTTTTAAAATAGTCCTTGGCAACAGCGCCAAAAACTTAGAACAATGGAAATGTGCAAGTGTACACAATCACAACAAGTAATAAAGTGACAAGTAAATGTCGAGTTATCATACTCACAAGGACTGTGTAAGAAATTATTTATGAATACAATTAAAAACACTTTGGTGAAGAAAAATATTTTGATTTTAAGGAAGTGATTAAAAACTAAAGTTTAACTAAGAAAATAAAATAAAAGTTCCAATGCACAATTTCAAAAGATGATTTTAATTAAGATGACATAATTGTGTTAGATTAATTACATTTCTTAGTTAATATTACTTAAACAATGTTCATGTTGTTACAAATAAATTCACGGCAACTTGGTAATTTGTTAACTATAGCACATATAGACTCACTAAATTAACTAATCTCTTGAACATATCACTCTGCCAATTCAAACAATTAATCAATTTAGATAAGCAAGTAAAATATTAAGTGAGGTAACAATGTATACGTACATTGAAACAGTTTAATCACAATAATCTTGCCAGTTATGCAAGGCTAATGTATTGTTTAATACCTTCTCTAATTTAACCCCCAGCTACCTTAGATGATTAAACATGCACTGATTAAGTATTGTGTCTATTAATTACAATTTTAACACGATTTAATAATTAATTCATTAGTTACCTTACAACAATAATGCAAGATTAACTTAATCATGGCTTTACTTAATCAAACAATTTACCAAGACCTATAACAATACAAACATAATTTTAATAACTTAAGTGGACGAAATGTAATCAACCTAAAATGAATTAAATTTAAGCCATATTAATTAAATTGAACATATCAACATAACAAGTATTCATCGATGTGTTCATAACAACAACAATAAAAATTAAAGGATATGGACTAGAATCAAATCCGGTGTTTCTCCGAAGCTTGACTAGTTTGCTCTGCTCCTTCATCTCTGCTTGTTCTTGTTGAACCGAGGCTTATACAAGTACTTGAATGCTACTACCAATGGTGGTTGAAGGGCTCTTTTCCAAGTGGGGAAATCAGAAAGGGAATGGAAGGGGAAAATGGAGAACAAATGCAGGGTTTTGAAGATGGAAAGTGAGAGAGAAGTGTGAAGAATAAAGGTGTGAGAGGTCTGTTTCAAATGAGCAGCCAAAGGGGTATTTATAGGTTTGATAGGCTGCTAAAAATAGAAAAAACCAGCAGCCATTAACTTCTCCCATGGTCGGCCACACACGTGGCGAGTTTGAAGTTCTCAAACTTACTAAATTTAGCTAAGGACAAATCTACAAAAGCTTGATAAGTGGAGGGGTTTGAACGCAATTTCAAGGAAACTTTAAGGGTTTTTTTGCAAGCTAAATAATCAGTTAAATAAGCTAACTGGGTCAGCATGTGGGATGGTATTGGGTAGCCCATTTGCTTAGTTGTATTAGTCTCTCCTTTCATAATTTAATTAATAATAATTATTTAACCAAAAATAAATTGGATTAAAATTAAAATTAATTATATTATGAACTAATATTCATAATTTGGACCGTCTTAGGCTGAAAAATCAATTCACCTCGATTCTTCAAAAATCACTTCTCAGTTTTGTGCTTCTAGTAGTGTTTGCTAAGCCAATTTTTGCCTTTTGTGTAAATCTGTCAAAAATAAATAAAAATTAATCAAAATTTATTATAAAATTAATTAAAATTAAATATGTTAATAATTCAAGTAAAATTAAATTATTTTATAATTACATTATATTTTTTTGACAAGAATTACACTGAAACTGCATGAATTTGAGTTAAAAAGGGCATGAAAAAGTATATATATTTTTGTGTTTCCAACGACGTACTCTCAACATTGCGAAGAGCACAAGCCAATGAGTCACGTCGTGACCTGAAACCCTCGAAGGTATGACGTCAACCCAATAGTTTGAAAATCTTACAGTTTGATCCTTATTCAACCTTAAGGTATCTAAAGAGCTTCTGTAACCTCGTATAAAACCCAAATGTGATTGTACAACATGTCATATTGATGTTTTGATCTTAAGGAAATGTATTGACAATTAATTGGGAATGTAATCAATCGTAGTTGCTCCAACAACGAATGTGGAATCCCATAGCTTGGACCCGACTATCTAGTCCAGTATGGGGTGTTATAAAACCCGTGCACAGAAGATCGCCTATCCACGGACACTTTCAGAACCTTTTTATATGTGTTATGAACTCCATATTGTTGATTTAATGAAGTGACATTTTGTATTAGATCCGCTAACTTAGTGAACAACTCAACTGATTCAACATTATCGGGAAAATAATATAGTGCGATCATAGTATCCACATCATCATCCACTATGTAACACCCCTTACCCGTACCCAAGACTAGGACGAGGTACGAGGCGTTACCGGATACATACACGGACACTTTCAGAAAATACGGGTTATAAAATTTCATTCTAATTTAAAACAGATTAAACAACATCATGATGTCCCAATTATGAACCTATAAGGTCTAAAACATACATTAAAAGAGATCCGGGACTAAACCAAGAGCTATAGAAAATTTTAGTAAAATTCCTAGGGTTATGCCTCACACGCCCATGTGGAGGCAAAGCACACACTCGTGTGCTTGGGGACACGCCCGTGTTCCCTACTCGTGTTGAATTTTTTTGATTTATTTTCCATTTCGAACCTATAGGGGTTTTCACACGGCCGAGCACACGCCTGTGTCCTTGGCCCGTATCCCCCACACGGCCCAGACACGCTCATGTCATCACCCGTGTCCAAAAACTCAAACATTCTGTTTATGACATCATCAATCACTTTGAGGCACACGGCCGAGGCACACGCCCGTGTCCTCCACACGGTTGAGACACACGGCGGTGTCTCTACCCATGTGTATACTACCATGCAATCTGACCTATAATTCTAGGTGCAGGGGACACACAGCCGCACAACACGCCCATGGGTCTGACCGTGTGTCACACATAGCCTAGACACATACCCGTGTGTCTACCCGTGTGGACCTTTTTGGAGGCCACTATCCAAGCCAATTGTCACCCTCAACATCCACACACATTTACGAATTTCAATGGTATTCAACATGGCCTAATTATGCCCAATGACTACCTTCAACGATCTATTGCATGTTAACCTCATCTCATCGGTTTTGTACATGCTAAATTATCCTCTTTGTATTAAGGACTACCATATCATATAATACATTTAAACTTGGCTTATTTTATAACTCATTGCCAATTATGACCTAGCCATTTCCAAGTGATTTGGCCACATTCCACATGCCCATTCATGATATACCACATTTAACCATCTCATGAACATTTAAACACCAGCATGCATAATTAGTAGGTTACAACCTACATCAAAGTGAGCCATTTCTTATGGCCATATACAACATGAATAGGTATATCATTTAAGCCTTTACATTGAATAACCAATGACACATATAATAAAATAACCAAAAACCTATACATGTCATTGTAACAAAGTATAAGTATCTATATACCAAAGCAAGATAAGCTGATAGTGTTGACAATACTCCAATCGTCTTCCAATCTTCACGAGTCCACGAGCTCTGTAAAACGGGGAAAGGAAAGAGGTAACCATTAACATGCTTAGTAAGTCCAGATAATAGGAAGGTAAACTTACAGATTATTTAGCATACAACCATAAAAGATATTCATGCCAAGCATGCATAGTATAAATCCCCTATCACATACACTTAATGATCAAGTTAGTTTCATCTCAAGCAATACAGCATTAATCTTAGGTGAGCTCATCAATTCAACATTTCCATTCTCATTTCTCATTATAGTCCCATTGAATTTCTTGAAAATCTCGATGGATGGTCATTTACCATCAAATCATACAAGTGATCATCTAAAATACGCACTCTCATGAACCTTACATCTTACGGCGGGATTACTAGTCCTGGCTAAATCCCCCATAGTATAAACTAATAGAGCAATGTCAAGATTACCAATCTAGGCTAAATCCTTTTCAACGACAATTGCTCTCATAAGTCCGGATCTGAATTGCCAGTCTAGGCTAAATTTAGTTCTCAATCGAATTACCCGTCCGGGCTAAATCCTTAATGCACCTATATTCTTCGGGAGGTTCGATCACTCAAGGAACACCCGTCTGGGCTAGATCCTTTTTATATTGAGATCAACAGATTACCCTTCCGGGCTAAATCATTTTCTGCAACACATGCAGGATCTCGTGTCATGTAAGCCATAATTTATCCACCAGATTCCCTTTTTTTGTTTCAACCTGGACATTTATCATCTTTTCATTTATATTACCACATTTCATGGATTATCATACAGTGAATATCTACAATTTTCATACATTCAAAACATGCATTTTAAGTATACTAAAGGTTTACTTTGGGTTATACAGACTTACCTAGTAATTGTTTCGGTTTCGTATTTCGATTATTCTGAAACCTTTTGTTTTCCACGGTCGACCTCCGAAATTTGTTCATCGGGGTCTATATCAATAAAATTAGATTATCAATACATCACATTATTCATTTTTAGGCCTAAAACTCACCCCGAGTAAAATGACCATTTTGCCCCTAACCTTTCACAATATTTACAATTTAGTCCTAAGCCTCGTATAATGAAATGCATGAAATTCCTTGGTTACCTAAGCCTAGCTGAATGTTATTCACACTTATAGCAGCCCATGTTTTTCCCTCATTCCATATTTTTCTACCCATTTTCACAACTTTTACAATTTAGTCCTTTAAGCCATTTCCATGAAAAACTACTTAGTAAAAGTTGTTTATAATCCTTTAAACTCTCATAGTCCTCCATAAATCATCAAAACATAAGCATCTCATGCATGGGTAATTTTCTAAACATGAACCCTAGCATGAAATATGGGTAGAAATAGAAAGAGCATGTTACAAGGATCTTAAAGATACAAAGAACATTAAAAATGGGGCAAGGAAGCACTTACTATTGAGATTGAAAATGTTAAAAACCCTAGATATGGAGAACCCTAAATTTTCGACAGCATGGAGAAGAAGAATGGCTAATTTTAGCTTGATTTTTCCCTTTTTATTTCATTTATTACCAAATAACCAAAATGCCATTCCTTACTAACCTTTCCAAATTTTTCATGTATGCCCATTTTTGTCCAAAAACTTAAAAATTAGGAAAATTACTCTTTAAGGATCTCTAATTAATATTCCAAAGCAATTTCATACAAATTGCTTCTAGAACCCAAGTTTTGTAATTTATTCAATTTGGTCCCTAATTTCCAATTGGACACCTTACACATAGAATTTCTTCATGAAACTTTAACACATGCATGTTTTCATATCCTAGGCCTCATAATGATCATAAACTAATTATTTTAACGTCGGATTTGTGGTCCCGAAGCCACTGTTCCGACTAGGTCCTATTTCAGTATGTTACACACTACAAGTTGCATCTCCTTATATTTGGACGGATCTGCGAAACTATAAATTTAAGAATAGCCTGGACATACTCGTCCCACAAATTCAAGTCATTTTCACACCAATATTTTGTTTGATTTCATCAAATTTTATACTTTGTTAAACCTCATTCTTATTTGATGGCGCGACTCAAATATACAACCAACTTCCATATGGAAAATTACCCCATTAAAATGGACTTATATGAAGAATCAGCGATTCATCTTCTATACTAAATTTGTAAATTAAATTAAAAATAAATATATATATATATATTAGTTGCTATTAAAACAATTCATATCATATTAAAGCAATAAAAATACTTTGTATCAAATAATTTAATTTGCAAGACATATTAGAAATTATAAACCCTATATATCCACTTAATTATACATAATAGTAAAACAAAATGAAATAACATAAAGAATAATTACAAACTAACTTTATCAACTCAAACTTGAATTTTGAAAAGAAAAAAAAATATATCCTTGATCTTCAATCTTGATTTCTAATAGTTATAGGGATCCAAGTTTGAGACTTTTCCCACTGTTTCAAACTTAAGATTTCTCCCGTTTAACTTTAAATACTCGATTTTTTTCTCTCTCAATTTGTTTTAGAATTGAAAAGCAACCAAAGATATGTTCTTTGGGCTAGGAAGTGGGGTTTAAAATGATAATTCAAGGTCGTCTTTCTAGTTGGCGACACCATTCAATTTTTTCTTTACTCTCGATAAAGTGGTGTTGTCACCTTATTCAATGACACTGA
Organism: Gossypium longicalyx; assembly: GCA_025698465.1. NCBI lineage: Eukaryota > Viridiplantae > Streptophyta > Magnoliopsida > Malvales > Malvaceae > Gossypium > Gossypium longicalyx. The sequence goes on from CM046995.1 coordinate 55,947,368, forward strand.
TATTCTATACAATAATATATGATCAAGAAAAAGTGAAAATAGCGAGGGATATTTAAAATTTTAGTGTCGCCACCTTTATTGGCAACACCTCTTTAAAAAAAATTCTAGTCGGAATTATTTGATCATGATTGATGTATTGTTGAGGTCAATATCACTTGACAATATAACATGTCCATATTTTACTATTCAAAACATATTATTTTTGTAAATAATTTTATTTTCATAATTAAATATTTTATATTATTTATGAAAAACTTTAAAAATATATAAAAGAAGCGATGAAATCTTTTAGCACATTTTCCAATGCAACAAACAGAAAAACTACAATAAAAATGAGAATATATTAATCATAGTAATTAATTCAAAATATCAACTTCGCAAAGGGTAAAAAAAAAAAAACTCGATTATTTTCCTAATTGTTATATATATGATGTCATTCACTAGAAGCAAAAGCTTTTCTACTTTTTCTTGGTACAGAAGACACGAAAGCTTTTCTTCCATGCATACATACATATATTATATATATGTAAATGGTTTCAGGAACATGTTCTATTTGATGCATGAAGAGTAGAGGACAACTCCAAAACATCATGAAACAAAGGATTGACTCTTTTTACTTTTAGCGGCAAAACTGTCGGCATTGTACTGTCGCGCTTTTTCCAGTTGCCTGCAACTCTCCATAATTTAAAAGGGCACTTCTCAATATAATGGTGGGATTAACAGTTGCTTATGGGAACTAATCAAATAAAATTTAAAAATATATAAATACATTATTTTTATTAAATTTTAAAAATAAAATATTATAATTACATTTTTATTTTTTAAAATATCATTTTAATCTGTATGTAGTGTGTTGCTGGGGCATATGATATCATTCAACAAAAAGTGCTTTGAACAGTCCACCTCAAGACATGCACTTAATTGTACTGGGTAAAATAAGTCAATCAAAAATACAAATCAATTATTGGAGCATATATATAAAATATTCTTGGTGTTGGTAGTCACCTTTGACTATTAGCCATTAGGGTTAGATTCAACTTAATGTTACATTTGAGGCTTAATTTCTACTATTTTTTATTTTACTATTTAATGATAAATTACTAAAATAAAAAATTCCAGAAAAAATTATAGAAAAATTAAAATTAAATATCTACAAATAAATTATAAAATAAAATTTCTAGAAAAAATTGAAAATTGATATTTTTTAAATTCAATTTTAGAAAATTTTAAAATATATAAATATAAATTCTGACAATAAAAAATTAAAAAATTAAAAAATTAAAAAATTTATAAAATTAAATAAACTATTGGAAATTTAAAAAAAAATTATAAATTCTACAAACTTTAGAAATTTTTAAAGTGTATAAATATAAGTTCTAAAATTTCAAAAAATAAAAATTTGAGAAATTATATAATTTGAAAATTGTTGTTAAAATTTATAAAATTATAAAAAAGAATTTCAAATTTAAAAATATATAAACTCCAAACAGATTGAAATATTTAAAAAAATTAAAATAATTATAAATATTGAAAAATTTATTTATCCTTTAGAAAATTAAAAAAATGTCAAATATATATAAATCCTAGAAAATTTTGAATAGTTTTAAAAATATTTTTTAAAAAACTCAAAAATAAAAATATATAATTCCTAAAATATTCTTAAAATTTTAAAATGTTTAAAATTTTAAATTAATATTCAATTAATAATTATTAACATCGGCCATCATCAGCCAGCCACCGATAAATAATTGTCGAAATCAACAATAATTTTCTAAAATAATTTAATTTTTTAAAGTTAAAAATTATTTTTAAATTTATTTATATATTGATTCTTTTTAGAATTTTTAAAATATATATTTGTTCTCTAAAAAGGATTATATGTTTTTTATTTTATTTCAATACATACTATATATCACGTTCTAATTCACTAGAAGTGCTACATGATATATTTAATAGGCACATGTCAGTGGTTTTTTTAATGATAGGTATTAATTTAAGAAAGAAAAATACTAAATTGAAAAAAATACTAAATTAGCTAAAAAGGTTAGTTTAAAAAAATTAACGGAATAAGTCGATTTTTTGTGATATTTATCAAAATAGATCAATTTTGGAGAGAAAATGTGAATTTGACGAGTCCAAAAAAGGCCTCCCACTAGACACGTTTTTCTCCAACGGCCATAAAAATGGCTAATTTTATTTCAATATAAACCCAAGCTTTTTCCTCATTATTTTCATTCTAACCCATTTCTATCAATTCTCTCAAGTCTCTTAATTCTCTCAATTCTCTCAAGATTTTAGTTCTAAAATTTTAATTAAAATTCTCTCAAGTTCAACTTGATTTAATTTTGTATTTCAATCTTTATTCGTTTTAATTGAATTTTGTAATGACAAATACTCTTATTTATTTGGATGACAACCACATTTTTGTGGTCCAATTGTAAATGGTAAGAAAATGTTTCTAATTTTTATAATTTTATTTAATTTCATTTTTAAGTTATTAAAAAGATTAAATTAATATTTTTTTTATAATCAGGTCAAAGATCAAATTTTGGAAACAAATATACACAATCTATCTTCAAGGCCATCGCCTATGATTGAACCCTATTTGGAAGATGCAGGATTCTTGCACGTGTCCTATATGCTCGAGGGTGTAAATTGGACCCCACACTTATCAGCACGTTGGTCGAAAGATAGAAACCCGAGACACATACATTTCATCTTCCATGCGGTGAGTGTACAATCAGACTTAAGGACATTCAATTATAGATCAGTTTACTAATGGATGGGCTAGTCAGTATGGGATCAATGGTCGTTGGCGATTGGAGCGGCATTTTCGAGCAACTGTTAGGCAAGGTGCCAAACAAGTTTTTGGATAGCCGAAGAGAAATGAAATGGTTGCAAGAAAATTTCCAATATCTCCACGAGAGTTCTAGTCCCCTTGAAAGAGAACAACAGACCTGAGCGTACATCCTGAGGTTAATTGGAGGTGTTCTAGTGTTCGATAAATCTCAAACTCTTGTACATTTAAGGTGGTTGCTACAACTCGTCAACTTGAAAGAAGCGGTCCGACTCAATTGGGGATCAATTGTGTTGACGACATTGTACAGAAAGATGTGTCGGGCGATGCAACCACAAAAAATTAAAATTGGTGGTTGCATACTCCTTCTGCAATCATGGGCATGGTTTCAGCTACCATTTTTACATCCCCAAGCCGACTACCCTTATACTTTCTCACTCGTAACAAGGTAAAATTAATTCGATAATATAGTTATCATAATATTATTTCATTCTTATATTTTTGAAAAACATATTAATTTAATAGGTGGAACCATAGCCCAAGTTATGTGGGACTACCTAAGAAATCCGGCTACTATTAGATCAATGATTAAAAGCCAACGTTAGCTTTTTAAAAATTTTAATTATATAATATTTATGTAAGGATTTTAAAATTAATATTAAGTAGATAATGAACTTTATTATTTCGTACTATAGTTGGAATGAATGTCATACTCTAATCTGAGAATTCAACAACACATCCCTTCTAAAATGTTGGTCAATCCTAATATCTAGCATGTGAAGGTGCCATTGATAGCTTACACTATGGTGGATATGCATGAATCCGATCGAGTGATATGGTAGTTCAGGTTTAGGAAAACTATTCTGCCGCCACCCCAAGACATCGGAGCACTACACAAGGTTGATTTGCAGGGGAGAACCGATGGAGATTGGCCTAAATTCCACGATGAATATATTTCAACATTTGGGAGCATAAGTACGGTTTCATACTTATTCGTGAACCAATTATCACTTGGGAATTGGCCATCGCTTAGGAGTACATGCCATGATTTAGACACCACGGCAAGCCATATCTACAGTTAGAGGAGGCGAGGGGTAGGCAATGTCTAATTAAATATTTTTTTGGATCATGAGACAGACTTGATCCAACTCAAAAATTGGTCAGCAAAATTGGACAGTTTGCTAAGGAGAAAAGAGCCCGAATTATCCACAAATGAAGAAAGAGCCCAACCGTCCATACATGTGCTCAAATCAGCCATTCAAGGCTGATTAAAACATTTAAAATTAGCCACAAACAATTCCATATTTTCCATCTAATCCCTCTTCCCTTTTCAAGCTTCATTCCCTCATGAATCAACTAAAAATAGTAAAGTCTTCCACCCATTCTCCTTGAAGCAAGGGTCTGCCATTGAGAGGAGAAAATCAAGGACTCTAATTTGCTAAAAATAGCCAGCCTCCTCATGTATAAATAGTCCCTAAATGATCCCTCATTTCATTCATCCGTCACACACCATCTCTTCTCTCTTCTCTCTTCCCTCTTCTCTTTTTTCACTTCCCATTTCTCATTTTCTTCAAGAGAGTTTTGCAAGGCTTTGAGAGTAGCCACATTCAACCATATTATAAGCATTCAAGCTTGGTAGTCACGATAAGAAGTGAAGAACGAAGGAGGAGCGAAGTGAGTTGTACCTCTGAGAATCATCGAAAACGGCTTTGCATTTCTTTACCCTTCAATCTTTTATTTTTGTTCAATTTAAAAAACATGATTGCAACTGAGTTTTTTGCTTTTAATATAATCATGGTTGCTTAATTTTGATGATTTTAGAATGATTTGAATTATGTAGCTTACATTATTTAATTTTGTTCATGATGTTATGTGCCTTGTTTGCTTATTCATTCAAATAAAATCATGAATATGTTATTTGTGCATTATAAATGTAGGGATGCAATTGAATTAATTATTAAATCAGAGTCAGATTGTAATTAATTGACACAATATCTGAATGGTGCATGTTTGATCTTTTTATGAAATATTGGTCAGATTTGTAATATTATTGAAAGAGTTTTATTACCTTGCATAACCCTAGGATTTATGTGATTAAACTGTTTCAATATAGAAATATTATTTTTACCTCTCATATTCTATTTTTTTCTTATTAAAAATACTAAGTTGTTGACATAGGCATATACTAACTTAATAATTTAATAAGTGTGAATTATTAGACGATGCCTGAAAATGTAACCTTGAAGTCGGAATAAACATAGAAATATTCAGACAAGAGGTTAAACTTAGGACTTTGAGAGAAGTCAAAGTACTTGTAATTAAAACAAGGTTAACAAATAGTCGAGTTGCCAGGGATTTTATTTAAATATTTCTAAGTTAGGAAAGAAAATTATTCTAACACATGCATGATATTGTGATTACTCTTAAAACTTGCATACTTATTTCTTTCTTTGTTTAATTTAATTTTAAACATACTTAGGTTAGTTTAATATAATTAGAAATCAATCACTCTTAATTTATTTTCATCACTGAACAATTTGCTGAGTAATTAATTTTGCAATAACATATTTGCATAAACAATCTGTGTGGAGATATCACTTGTCAACGATTGTGTACACTTGCACATTAATCAAATTATCTCGAGACAATTGGATGCCCATTCGCCGATGTAGGTTGTAGGAAGTAAATCATCCTATCTTGTACACATGTCATTACAACCAAAATCACTTGTGGATTACCCACTTGTGTAACTTGATAGCATACTATTGGAAAAACGAGTTTAAAAATGCAGCAGAAAATAAGTTTAAAGAAAAAACTAGAGTTTTAATTTTTTTCCAAAAATAAGAACTTGGTTGTGATATCTAAAGTAATAAGCACTTAATCAAAATTGTACATTTTCAATTCGTATAGGATGAACATTTCGACCAAATAGTCTTCTCCGGTATTCTTAAGCTCACATTTGCCAAGTGTGGGTTCGCTTCAAATCAAAAAAAATTCACAAAACTACTAGTGGAGTAATTTCACAATTTCTCTAAACTTCTAGGTCAAGTTATAAATAAGAAAAATATCTCTAGAAATCTTCTAAATAATTTCTTCATAGAATTTTCTCTCTAAAACTTTCTCTTAAACTCAAGTCTATGAAAAATAATGACTCATGACTCTTTTTATATAGGGAGAGTTTAGAGAGTTCAACTGTAACAGCTTGTTTTTAGTCAAATCGGAATAGTTGTTTCGGGACCACAAAATTCGAGGTCGTAAAATTATTTTAATATTATTTCAAGTGTTTACAGCATGATAGTATGTATGTGTGAAAGTTTCGTGAAGAAATTTTATTGTTTGAATAGTTAATTTGATAAAAAGGAATAAATCGCGTAAAGCGTAAAATTTGAGTTCTAATAGCTAAAGGTGTCTAATAGCTATAGAACCTTAAATTTAATGCCCTTAAATGGTAATTAAACCATTTTAATTATGAGTGGACAAAGATGGACAAGCATTAAGTGATTTATATGTTTACTAATCAAGGTTAATTTTGTAATTTAGTAAATAAATGAAAGATAAATAAAACAAAATGTTTAATTTGTATTCATCTTCTTCAAAAGGCAAAAACCAACCGATTCTCTTAATAATATTAGGGCTAAGGTTCGGCACTTCTATTTTCATCAATTAGGTATGTGTTTTTGATCAATTTTAAATGATTTCTATATTTTTGTGATCGTTGCATCTAATACTAGCTAGCCCAGGGACTATTTTGTAAAACTGTTAAAGATTTTGAATGATGCCATTGATGAATACATGAGTTTTTTTTTTTATTTTTGATGATATATTATGAATATTTGATGTTAGATAAATAAGTTTTGTAAAGTGATTTTTAGTGAAAATACAAAATAAGGATTAAATTGAGAAATGTGCAAAGTTAATGGGTAAAATGTGAAATAAATGAAAATTATGGGCTGCTACGGGCATTATGGTAATTCGGCTAGCATGGGTATAATTGGAATTTCATTAATTTGTGATTTTATGTAATAAGGACTAAATTGTAAAAAATGTGAAAGTTTAGGGGCAAATGTGTAAAATAGCCCTAATGTATATTTTGGATTGAATTGAATAAATAGTTGATTAAAAGAGTTAATTTTGAATATAATTAGATCAAGAAAAATGGAATTCGGATCAAGATCGGGGAAAAACAAAAATTATTGACTAATCGACTCGATTTGCCGTTTTAATATCTGAGGTAAATTCGTATGTAATAAGCATTGTTATAATTATGCTTTAAATGCTTTGATATTGCATAAATTGTGTATATGAGTCTACAGTGATAATTGACGACAATTCAGCTATGTACGGCACTTATGTGCGATTCAAGATAGCTTCGGCTATGTATGGCATTTAGTGTGCGATTCGAGATAGCTTCGGCTATGTATGGCACTTAGTGTGTGAGATTGAAATAATTTCAGCTATGTATTGACACTTAGTGTGCAAGAATTTGAGTATTTGACATTTTTTCGTTTCAGTATGAGTTTGTTACGGATTGGTTCAGGTATGTTTATGAATCATATGAGCCTTAAATTGAAGAAGTTATGAAGTTTGCATATAAGTATATGCTTAAGCATGTGAAAGGTTTGTTAGTATTTATGAATTATGAATTAACAAGTTCAAATTGTTGAATTGTGTATTTATGGTTAGTTGAGTTTATTTTATACGAGCTTACTAAGCTATAAAGCTTATTTTGTTTATTTTTCTCATGTTTTGTAGTGATTTCAAAGCTAGCTTGGATTTGGGATTGTTGGAGACTACGTCACACTATCTAACCATCACTTTGGTACTTTTGAGCTTATGATTTGGTCATATGGCATGTATAGGATTATGGTCATTTTGATATGTATCTTGGTAGTGAGTTTTGCCATTTGAGATGGCTTATGAATGGTTATTTTGGTTTGTACATATAGCCATGAGACTTGGCTTAATTTGGTTAATTTGGTTATGTATATATATAAGTGTGCATATGGTTTTTATTGAGTGATTGAGGTTGGTTTGCAATGTTATTTATAGTTGTTATTATAGATGTTAAATGGTTGATAATTGAGAAGCTATGTTCTTGTGGATTAATGTATGATGAAGCATGTTTGAAAAAATGTTTAATTTGATGATATGAATAAGTAAAGTTGGTATGATTTGAATGAGTATGTCATGAGATAGTAAGCATGCTAGTAGTTGGAATTGAAATGGTAATATTTAGGCTTGATTTGGTTATTTTGAATTGCCTATTTTGTTTTGCTTTTGTGCCATATGTGTAGGTGAAGGTGTGTACCAAATGGAGTGGCAATATGACTTAGTAAATAGCCTATTTTTGTCCACACAGGCAGAGACACGGACATGAGTCTTAACCGTGTGTGACACACAGTCAAGTACACAGCCGTGTGTCCCCTGGTGTTGTAATTTAAATCAAGTCAGCATGCTACACGCGGCCTCACACACGGGCATGTCACTTGGCCGTGTGGTATAAGTTAGTATACCCTACAGGTTTGGCACGGCCTAGCACACGGCCTGGCACATAGGCGTGTGTGGTCATTTCTAGGGCACACGGGTTAGCCACACGGGCGTGTGTGTTGGCCGTGTGACCCAAGTCAGAGAGTTTCACGGGGTAGGACATGGGCTCGGACACGACCATGTGCTTCCATTTCGAATGTCCACACGGCTTGTGACACGAGCGTGTGTCCCCTATTTTGAGAAAAATTTTCCAAGTTCGCGAAAGTTTCTTGAGATATTGGTTTAGTCCCTAACCATTCCTAATGTATGATTAGGGCCTCATAGGCTCGTATTAGGGACAAATTGATTGAGTTTGAATGATGAATGTATGAAATAATGTTATGTTTGATAAATGGTTGTTTAATTGTTTCGTAAGTCAGGTAATGTTTCGTAACCCTATTCTAACGTTGAATACGGGTGAGGGGTGTTACATCAACTATGATTAAACTTAATCACTTTAATATTAAATTAATATAATACTTATCAAGATAAATATTAGATTAAATTTAATATTAAATTTATTAAATTAATAGAATATTTATTTACAAGATAAATATTAAATTAAATTTAATATTAAGATAATCACTTTAATATTAAATTAATAAAATACTATTAAGATAAGTAGTAAATTAAATTTAATATTAAAATATCAAAATATTAAAATAATATTATTTTTAGAATAGTTAATTTAAAATCAAATTATTCGGTAGAGTCCTAGTAGGAGTGTGATTCCACTGCTCAACTATCGAAGGACCACCCATCGATCACCAAAATGTCGCAGTTGCCACCACAGGCACTGTCGTGTCCTGTGGTGCCATCATAGGTGTAACACCCTCATGGCACCGTGAGCCAGTTCGGTCTGGGCCAGTTATAGTTGGACCGGTCTGGTCTCACCAATTAGATTGTCAGTCTGGTTCGATTAATGTTTGGGTCTCGGTCTCACTTTGGGGTTCTCTGGCTCAATTTTCGATGTCTAGTCCAATTTTCAAGTTCAATTACTCATTTGGCCAATTGTCTGACTTGAAAATTAATTTCTAAAAATATCATATTTATTTTAATTAATTTGATTAATTTAATTTACTTGATCAAAATTAATTTTCCCAAAAATCACTAAGATTTTCCAAATTAATTTTTCAAGAAAACTCATTAGTCAAATTCTCTTGTTGAACAATTCTCGTAACTACCCAATTTAATTCTATATTAAATAAATTGACTAGATTAAATTGTAACACTTTTTATCCGATTCGATCGCAGGGTGTGGGTACCAAGTGTCACAAGAATAAAACTCGTTCTATTTAGCAGTATTTTAACCAATTTATTCAAGAGTTAGACCAAATCGAGATTAGAATGCAACCCCTACTGCAACATGTACTATGCGTGAATTAAAAATTCTTACAAAAATTGGTGCCTTATTAAGTTTGACATTTATTCACAGATTCAAATCTAGTCTTTATTACAAAGATTACTAATTTTAACCCTGAGGCATGGCCTTTAAAGGTGCCCCTTAATATGCATGGACGATAATTACATCTCTCCCCTAAACTGGCAATGTCTGGCCTGGTTTATAATAGCCCGTTTTTCAGTGGTGTCGGAAATAATAGTTTGGGGGCCACAAATCCAACGAGTATGTTCGTAAATGTTATTATTTAATATTTAAGAGTCAAATATAGTATTAAAATAAATTTTGAATTGGCAACTTATGCTATTTGAATGAATAATTAGGTTCAAGTGGTATGACCCTAAAGTCTAATAGTTTTAGAAAATGAGGTATTAAGACCTCGTTTCTATAACCAAACTGTAAACATTTTATTAAATATTTACAGAGTGTTATTAAGGTCGTATTAAAATTTGGTTAAGAAATTTTAATATTTAGTTTGTTAATTAAATAAAAAGGACTAAATTGTAATAGATGTCAAAACTCATTTCTTATTGAATTATGTGATTAAAGGAAGTAATTAGTAAAGGTGGGAAGTTTTATAATGTACTTATGGTACTTCTAATTTGCATGGATGATTAAGGGATGAAATAGGTTGAAAATTAATGAATAATTGAAGGGTAAATTGGAAATTTAATAAAGAAATAATTAGTAAAATAAAACAAAAGTGGATTGTCATCTTCCTAATTGTGTTTGACTGAAATTGAGAAAGAATAAAATCACCATTGAAAGTTGAAAGTTTGGCCATAACATTTTCTTTGCATGTGAGTGAAATTTTCACTTGTTTCTTGTATTTTTATATTTCTGTGACCGTTGCAATTAGGTCTAGCTAACCCGTACCTTTATTTTTGAAACTATTAAGGATTTTAGATGTTTCCTTTGATGATTTTTAGTTATTTTGATGTTAATTAGTGAAATTGAAATATTGATGATGGTTAGAAATAATTTATTAAGTGATTTTTGATAGTTTTTAGTTAATGGGTTTAATTGATAAAATATTTAAAGTTTTATGGAATTTTTATAAATTGTGAAGCATTGTGGATTGTCCTAGCATAGGAAGAAATTCGGTTGACTAGGAAAATTGTAAAATTTTGTTAAATATAGAATTTCGGGTTTAGGAACTAAATATGTTAAAATAATAGGGTAATATTGTATATTCACCTTAAAATGGATTATAGGCTTGAATTAATTATGTTAAGTTATTTGAATGGTTTAATTGAATAAAAATTTATTATTTAGATTAAGAAATAAGCCAAACATACCAAAATTGAGGAAAAACTAAGTGATGGATTAGTCGTCGGCTTCGTTTTACAATTGTATTTATCGAGGTAAGTTAGTATCAACTATGACTATTTTAATGTTAGTTAAATTAACCGTTTATTATGTTGTTGTAATATAAATGAATTAGATTATAAATGTATCAATAATATAATGATTTGACAAGTAACAAGTTCTGATTGAACCTTAAGAATTCTTAAGATACAAATGACATGTCATTAGGGATTTCATGTTTCAGGTGCTGGTCTTGAATGTCCTATCGATGGCTAAGATACTGCATTTTCTGTGGATTCTCCACAGCTCATGTGAGCACATCGTGTAGCTTACATTTCGACCCACAGCTCGTGTAAGCAGGCTCATTTCACAACTCGTGTGAGCATTGATATAAAGGAAAGGTTACGATTATTTGTAAAGGCACACTTTGTGTGAGCTTTCCCGAGTATCCGATATAATTCTAGATGGTTCAACTGGTAAGAAAAAGAATGGAACGGTCAGTGACTTAATGGAAAGGCTCATGACTATATGAAAGGGTTGATGCTTATGTAATGTATCTTATGAAATTCTACGTATGACGTAAATGAGTTTTTATGTGTTGTTGATGAACCTATTAACATATGAGTTCGATGATGTTTGAATAGGCTTATACTAAACTCATGACATTAGTAATGGTTTATGTTTAATCTCTAAATTGTAATATTGGAATTAGTAAGTAAGTAAATGGAATGAATCATAATCGTATATAATGATGATGAATTAAATGTTATGTTTATACATGGTTGATTTCATATATATCATGCACAAGTATACTTACTTGTGATTTTGATGGTGTTATATAGGCTTTTATTTAGCTTATGGAAGTGGTGAAGGTTTATACTTATTCTATAAATTTCATTATTGAAATGGTAAGTTATGTTTTAAGTTTATACGAGCTTACTAAGCATTCATTTCTTACATAGTTATTTTCCTTGTTTTATAGATCATCATAAGCTTAATTTGGTTGGAAGCTCGTCAGAGACCTAACACACTATCCAGTAGATAATTCAATAGTTTTTGAGTAATTTGGCTAAGGTTTATAATGGCATGTATAAGGTGAATTGTAATGATATTATGGTGTTTGTGTTAATGGTGTTTTGGCATGTATAAGCTTTGGAAAGTTATGTTGGTTTAGTATACTTTGATGCCTTACCAAGTTATGTGATTTTGGTTACTTTAAAGTGCTTGTTTATAAGATTATCTTGACATGTTGATAATGGTTTGGAAATGGTTGCTTGTGACATGTTTTAGTTCATATTTGAACTAGGTTATTATGAATAGAAATGGCAATATTAACATGTATAGGTTATTTTGTAATGGTATTTAGACTATGAGTAAATGGTAATATGGTATGTTTATGCCTTGAAACTTATGTATGGTTGATGGAATTGTAATGGTTGTTCAGATAAGTCATTTGGTCACTTTTAGGTAATTGATGTAGATAGCCTTTTGGCGTGTTGACGTTGGCTTAGAAATGATCTTTTATGATGTATTTTAGGCATATAGTGGAACTAGGTCTTTATGCATGGAATGAAACAATGTTAACATGTTTTGGTAAATGGTGTTTTGGATATACTTGTGGTGCCTTTAAATGGCATATTGGTTAGGTAATTTAGGATGTTTGAAATGGTATGTTTATACAAGTTTGAATGGTGTTTAGGTTCCTTGAAAGTGTGCACAAATAAATTGAATGTTTATGCATGGTTAGGTTATGAAATGGCTAGACTTTAAGTGAATTTTGGGTTCACATGGCTTGGAACACGAGAGTGTGACACTGCCAAATGAGGCACACGGCCTGGCACACGAGCATGTGGGGAAACTCAAAGAGTTACACGGCCTGGCACATGGGCGTGTGACCTGACTGTGTAACCCTACTCAGTGAGTTACACAAGTGAGGACATGGGCTGGGACACTGCCGTATGTCCCTGGTTCGAAAGTTACACGGCTTGGGGTGATTCCACACAGCCTAGCCACACGGCTGTGTGACCCCTATTTCTAATTTTTGCAACTTTTTCCTAAACTTTCAAGTTTCAAATCAGTTTTGAATTGTTTCTAAGCTATTTTTTGGGCCTCGAGGACTCAATTTAGGGAAGAAATGTATGAGAATGAATGGTTTATGATATAATTAAAGTAATGAATGTTGTGATGTTTAAAATGTTTCTAATTGTACGGTAATGCTCTGTAACCCTAATTCAGCAACGGAGATGGGTTAGGCGTATTACATGGTCCCTACATTTGATTCTTGATACAAACTTTATCACGTGAAGAAGCAGTAATATTTGTAAGTTTCGAATGAACTTAGTGAAAATCTATAAGGCAGCGCTATAGTAATAATTTAGAAACTTTAAGGAATAAAGTTTTAAATAGGGGCTTCAACTCCCTGATCATCCATGGCCTTCCACAAATTTCACCGCTGGCGAGCTTATTCTCTATTTGAAACATACACGTGTTCTTTTATGGTAACGATCTTCTGGTGGTACAAGCTTGATTCTGTCGTATCCCAAATTCCTTTACACCTTAACTAGCTTGCCCCGCGTAATTGGTTATAGGTTCATCTACCTGCCTTTGACTAACTTACATTAATAATCTCATAGATCTCACTCCTTACCCTTACAGTTTGGCCCCAAGCTTTTAGTTCATCTCTATTCCATCTTTTGGATAACAAAAATTAACTTCTAGTTTTTAACAAACTGTAATCTACCACTTTTCAGTGGATGATCTATTTCAAGTAGCCCTTGGCGGACTCCTTTTGTTAGCCCAAACGATTGCACTTCGATTTCTCTCTTCCCTTGTATTGTTATCTTCCTAGCCTAATATTTTTGGCAGACTTAACCTGTCGCCATAACTAAGCCACGATCTTACCCAGCCTAAACTCATGTTTAATGTCCTGGTAGACTCTATCGGATGCCAAAATCAAGTTATGGTATTACACCTTGTAACCCTATGTTTAATGTCTTGGTAGACTTTCCCATGTTTACTGTCCCGACAAACTCTCTACATTGTCATAGTCAAGTTATGGTCTTACATAATATACCCCATGTTTAATGTCTTGACGGACTTCATTGGTCACCACAGATGAACTATGGTCTTACACTTCAAACCTCTTCTGAGGTGTCACCTCAAAAGACCTTATCACTATCGTGGTGCCACCCCATAGAGCTTACTGATAAATGTTGAGGTGTTTCTCTATAGAACCTAATAACAGTTGATATTGATTCAACTCATATCTAACCTTGATGCTTGAATGTTATACTGTCCCCTCCACAAGGCCTGGAGCATTGCATATCGTAGTTTGCCCTTAGCAACACTATATGGTGGTATCTTAACGAAATTATATTTTCCCTATCTATCCACCCATTCCTCCATTTTTTTGTTCCTAACCTTAATGCTCAAATACCGCAATGTCTCCTTCGCAAGGCTTGAAGCTTCACACATCACGATTTACACTCAACAACACTATATAACGGTATCTAACAAAAATTCTCATTTACCAAATCCCAACTTCATCTAACTCGTTAATGATTTCCCTTCGCATTACGCATACATTACTCAAGCATATCATACAATTTGTCCTTAAACATATGTCACGCCAAATTATCTATCATCAACTATCTACCATAAAACAATCAACAGACAATGGTAAAATCTCACACAATATTGTGTGCACACACACAACCTATTTTTTCTTCAAGCACATACACATAATAACTTAGACAATGTAACAACCTAATTTCGGTGAAATCGAAACAGTGGTCTCGAGATAAAAAATCCGAGCTGAAAATAAAATTTATTTTTATTTTAGTATATGATCCATATTATATTAAAAATTTCATGTGAAAATTTTGATAAGAAAATTTTACTGATTATGTGCTTAATTATGAGAATGACTAAATCACATAAAATGCAAAAGTTGGATTCTAGTAGCTAGAAGGATCAAATAAATATGGAATTCAAAACTTAAGGTCCTTATATGATAATTAGACCATTAATGAAAAGTTAGTAGATATTTTTGAATGATTCATCCATGGAAAATGAGAAAAAGTCTAAGGACTAAATTAGAAATCAAAATTATTAAAAGATGATAAATTATTAAAATGATATAAAAATCATTTTTATCATCTTCTTCCCCAAAATAATACATGGAAACCCTAGGAGAGAGAGAAGAAACTTTCTTGGCCAAATTGGGGAAGTATTCAAGCCCCGTTTTTAGTAATTTTGATATTTTTGAAACGGAGATAGTCTCATCTATCTATTTGAGGGATTAATTTGAAAAGTTATCAAAGTATGGAAAATGGTTCATGGATGTATATGCTAGAAATTAAAAATTTATGGTAGAAAATGAAAGATTATTGACAGATAAACAACTTTTACAAAGTGATTTTTTATGAAAACATGATTTAAGGACTAAAATGAAAAGTTGTAAAATTTGATGAAAAAATCTAAAATTTTATGACTATATGTGCTGTAAAATTTATAATGGGGCTTTGTTTAGGCTTGGAATATGGAGTAATTTGTACAAGTTTCATTTTCCGGGCCTAAGGATAAAATCAGAATTTATGAAAAAGTTAAGGGTAAAATGGTAATTTTACCTAAGACATAAATTTAGTCCACATAAATATGAAATGTAATAAATTGATGTTAAATTTACTCGTATAGATCTGAATAGACCAAATTCGAAGTTAGAACGAG
The DNA here is from genome assembly GCA_025698465.1 of Gossypium longicalyx. Lineage (NCBI taxonomy): Eukaryota > Viridiplantae > Streptophyta > Magnoliopsida > Malvales > Malvaceae > Gossypium > Gossypium longicalyx. Next base: position 55,963,126 of record CM046995.1, read on the forward strand.
GAAAATGTCGGATTACTAGATGTTTGTACACAACCTTTGTTGAGGTATGTTCGTGTAACTAGATTATGTTTATTTACATGCTTGTTTTGATTGTGATTATGTAAATTGTATAAATTTCATATATATGTGAAATGATCACATATTTGATCAAGCCCAATAAATAAAAATGTTCAAATTAAATGATAATGCCTGACAGATGATAAAGGATAAACGATGAAAATGTTACATTTATGCTCGGAATGGATGTGGAATGTGATCACTTGAATTATATGGATGTTATAGATTTATGAAATAATTACATACCGGGAAATGCTTGAAAATGTTAAATCTAGTTTGAATAAATGAAAATCGATGGTTAAATGTAATTGCCGAAATAAATGAGGTTCTGCATTAGTTGCAACATGGATTTAGCTCGGACGAGTAATCCTAATGACTTCATTATAAAAAGGATATAGCCTGGACGGGTAATCCTAATATAAGTTCTCTCGAGCATATATTATGGATTGGATTTAGCTTGGATGGGTAATCTAGATGAAACTCTCTAGAGCATATGTCATAAAAAGGATTTAGCCTGGACTGGTAATCCTGTTGTATACATGTGTGGCTCGAGAGTGTACTCTTTGAAATTTTACCTTATGGGTACTATTGGACATAAATTGACTGTAACACCCCAAAACCCAGCCTGGACGTTATGGCCGAATCTAGTGATGTCACATTAAAGTGTTTTTCGAAATCTAAGACTTGTCATTTAAAAACCCCTTCTTTAGCGCACCTCTTTGTATAGATTGAAAAACCGATTTAAAGTCCTATTTCTCCTTCATAATGTGGGTCTTGTACTTTTAAAGGTTTCTTTTAAATAAAATGTTATTACTTTTGTAAACGGTTTGTTGTTTGCGAAAGCTTTGAAAATGAGTTACGTATTCGTGATGGTTTTGAAATCGTTTATCTTTTGAAAACTCACTTCCTACTGCTAGCAGTATTTAAGCAAAACAAATATAATCCCCAAATTAAAAACTAAAACTTTAAAGAGGCCTTTTACATAAAAATACCCAAAATAAAATCTCAATTAAAATATTCCAAAAAAGCTTCGTTGAATGGCCACCTCTGAGTCCTCCGTCGCCTCAATCCGTCTAAGCCTGGGGATTTCCTGCATAGATAACAGATAGGTGAGTTTATGAAAACTCAGTGTGTGAAGTCCCATAAAAGCATAAATTCAGAATAAACACAATTTGGGCCTAAGCCCTCAGTTTCAGTTAGGGTCTTAGCCCATTCTAGTAACAGTAGCAGTCTAGGCCTGAGCCCATTACAATAATAGTATCAGTGGGGCCTAAGCCCATAACAGAATCAATACAGCATGCAATCAGAAAATCCTACCCAATCCAGCCTTTACACACCATCTCCGTACCAACCCTACACACCATGTGGGGATTAAATTGACCTACCCATCCCTACACACCAAGTCGTACCGGTTACGGTACTAAATCAGTATTGTAGCAAAGCTGCCAGTATAGTAGGCTTAAAGCCATCGTGAGGTCCACATTGTCTTCTTGCGCGACCGTGCGACCATATCAAGACAAAGACACTTCCTCCAAGATCATATATCCCACCCCATGCAATGCAACATAATATCATACATGGATGCAACATACATATAACATGGCATGCTCAAATACAGTCATACACATCGTAGAACAAATCAGTCATTTTACCTTACAGGGGTATTTCGATCTTTTTACCCCATGGGGGTATTTCGATCTTTTTACCCTACAAGGGTATTTCGGTCATTTTACCCTATAAGGGTAGAATAGTCATTTTATCGATTATCGACTTAACAAAAGGTCACAATCGTCTCGGGTGACCCGTGTAACCTTAACAGTTAATCAGTGATAATGGGCCTACAGCCCATAGTGCGGGCCTATGTAGGTCCACACACTCGTATGGCCCACATAGCCCAAATTGGCCTTAGTCGTGTGGTTCACATAGCCTAGCGCAATAGTAACCACACTTTTGTGTGATCGCTTCTGTATGGGCCCCACAGGTACATTGGGCCCACATGGCCCAGTTCGGCCTAAAATGGCCCAGTATCATTTCAGCCCATGAAAATGCTCATGGCCATCTCGTTGACCACACGGCCATGTTTGGTTACACAGCCTGCCACACGGGCGCCTACATGCCCGTATGGTGTCAAAAACCCACTTTTCGGCTTTTCAGCCTTTGCAGTTTCACATTCAATGGCAGTATTACACACATCTGTTTACGAGAACGCACCGAAAACCATGACCACCAGCCTATATTCAATCAAGACCCTTGATTAGTTCTATAACCAAAAGATTAAACACCCTCTTATAAACACTCATCTCTAAAACATACCGATACTTGCCTTGACTGAATGAGTGTGGTTTTAGCCCACCCAAATCACTGACAAAGATTACTAACAAACTCCTTAATCGCTATCTGCATATTAAGCGAATTTATTACTCAAGACTGCTTATACATATGGGTTGAATTCACGTTTATCAGCCTATAGAAAATGCAAACCCCAAAACAAGGAAAAGAAATATTCGGCCAATACCAACCCAAATCAACATATTCCAGCTCAGATCAATCACCACAGATAGTATTACCTTCGGTCAAGAACGAACGAAAAGGTTCCAATCATTTCTGTAGCGCTAGAGAACTCCTTCACTCCTCGCGAATCACTCAAACTTAGAAGAACACCATAACCAAAAGAAAGGAGACGATAAGAATCGACATTTAGAGAAATAGAGGAGATAAGCCAAAAAAGTAGAGTCACATATACTTACCAACCGATATCTAGCCAACGGAAAATGATCGAATGAAAGGGAAGAGAGGATAGAATCGAGAGAGAGATGAGAGGGTACTCCACCAATGCTTGAGAGAGAGGGAGAATAAAAGAGAATCGACAATGAAGAACTAGGGAAAGGATTGATGGAGCAAAACAATATTCGGCTACAAGGGAGGAAAATGTTCGGTTACACAAAACCGAATGTGAATAAAGGCAAAGTACCAATAATATTCAAGAGGAGAAAAGTGAGGGAGATAGAAGAAGTTTATCAAGCAAAGCACGATAATGGAGAGAAAAAAGAACCAAACTACCTGAATGGACACTAATGGTATTTGGCTACCAAACAAACAATACTCAAAAGGTAAAAAAAAATGAACAACAAGTGGTAATCGTTTCTGAAATGGAGAGCAAAACCACAACTTGGCGAAATCCCGAAATGAAAATGACCAATTACCAATACATAGTCGAATTTTACCCCAAAAGAACTCCCCAATTTCGTTCAACCTTCCACACACTAAACACCTCCCCCAACATCCCTTCACAACCGAAACACTAAGTACCAGAGTTCAAACCCGACAAGACTCTTCTCCAAATTCAAACTTGCTTGATTTTCTCCTTAATTTTCTCCCATCTATCTCTTCAAATTCGGCTAACAACCACCCATTCAAATCTGTTCAAACTCTTGGTGTTTCAGTCAAACACAACTTCCTCCCATGGCCACCAACAAAAATAATATCCATTTACACAAGTAGGGATTCGAGCCTCAGACTCAGAATTGATTCCTCGAGGTCTATATCAATAAAATTAGATTATTAATACATCACATTATTCGTTTGAGGCCTAAAACTCACCCTCGGGTAAAATGATCATTTTGCCCCTAACCTTTCACAATATTTACAATTTAGTCCTAAGTCTCGTATAATGAAATGCATGTAATTCCTTGACTACCCAAGCGTAATCTAATGTTATTCACACTTATAGCAGGCTATGTTTTTCCTTCATTCCATATTTTCCTACCCATTTCCACAACTTTTACAATTTAGTCCTTTAAGCCATTTTCATGAAAAACTACTTAGTAAAAGTTGTTCACCATCCTTTAAACTCTCATATTCCTCCATAAATCATCAAAACACAAACATCTCATGTATGGGTAAATTTTTGAACATGAGCCCTAGCTTGAAACATGGGTATAAATAGAGAGAGCATGTTACGATGATCTAAAAAATACGAAGAACATTAAAAACGGAGCTAGGGAGCACTTACTATTGAGCTTGAAAATGTTGAAAACCCTAACTATGGATACCCTTAGTATTTTGGCAGCATGGAGAAGAAAATGAGCTGATTTTAGCTTGATTTTTCCCTTTTTATTTAGTTCATTACCAAATGACCAAAATGCCCTTCCTTACTAAACTTCTAAAATTTTCCATGCATGTCCGTTTTTGTCCAAAAACTTAGAAATTCAAAAAATTACTCTTTAAGGACCTCTAATTAACATTCCAAAGCAATTTCATACAAATTGCTTCTAGAACCCAAGTTTTGCAATTTATTCAATTTGGTTCTTAATTTCCAATTGGACACCTTACATATAGAATTCCTTTATGAAACTTTAACACATGCTTATTTTCATATCCTAGACCTTATAATGATTATAAAATAATTATTTTAACGTCAGATATATGGTCCTGAAACTACTATTCCTATTAGGCCTAAATTCGGGATGTTACAAAAGTAGAGTACTAATTATCTGTTAATAACAATAACGAAACTTACTTGATATAATTACGTATTTTGGGTCAATTTATGAAATTCAATTCTTTCACATAAAGAACATTGTCCTTATGCAAATCTCCTTCTAATGACAATTTACTCGAAATTTTAGGTTGGAACGTCTCTAGTAGAATGGCCACTCGCTTTATAGTAAATACTACCCCGAATATCGATCATAACTTGACATGAGTAGAACCATTTGGACATAACAATTTTGAGAGGTTCTTAACAGAACGAGTGGGCAGCGAGTAGGGGGAGCAAAACCCTCCATTTATATAGGCAGCTGGGTGGGCAACGAGTGAAAAAGAAAACAAAAATGTGCCTTGGTTAATCAAATAAAACCTCGAGATTCCTAGGACATTTAAAAAATAAGAACCGCGAATCTTGGGATATCTAAAACATGAGGATCGAGATTCTTGGGTTTTAAAAACTTTTCAGGTGGTTGAAATTAAGAGGGGAAAAATTCCCCACTGGGCATGCGTTTTCAATGATATGGCAGAAAGATGCATTGAAAGCGCGCCTTGCTGATTGAGTTTTCATCAGGTGAAAACGCGTCCAGCAAGGCGCGCTTTTAGTGCATCTTTCTGCCACATCACTAAAAACGCTCATTGGGCAAATTTTTTCCCCTACCATTTTCAATCCCTTGAAATGTTTTCAGAACCCAGGAATCCCACATTAACATCCATCAACTAGGAGCCTTATTTATACTACAATAGGTGACCATATAAACACATCGAACTTTGGGCCTGAGTTGCAATATGATGAGCTTCTAAGGCAATGGTTCCATCCTGATTTGACAGTAGAAATGTACAGGTTTCCTAGTGCTATTGTATCACCGTCAACTGAAATATACATTTAAGCTTTCACAATGTCTACCTCAAACACAAACACAATTAAATCGACCTCTCCATATTTCCAACCGTAAACCATAAATATCCTAAAAACCCTAAGCTCAATCGAGGAGAGAGAAGGTGAAAACGCATCCAGCAAGACGCGTTTTGATGATTGTGCAGGAAAGCGCACCCCACTAGATGCGTTTTATTGCAAAGTTAACTGAAACCACGTCTACCTTCTCTCTCCAAAGTCGGCCTATTATGATAAATACCATAGAAATCGGCCTATTCCTTTAATTTTTTTAAACTAACTATTTTAGCTAATTTAGCCAAAAAAAAACAGAATAATTTAAAGCTTAATTTAATAAAAAAGAAAGAAAGAAGAAGAAGCATTCTTTATTAAACAAGGAAAAGGAAAGCCATTAAACAAGGAAAAGGAAAGCCAAATCCATTTTAGATATGATTGCTAAATTTAGTGTGTCCACCAACGCAATTAAAGAACAACAGGTCTAAGATTTAAAAAAAAAAAAAAGGAAATCAGATGTAATATAATATTATTTTTATTAGATATATTATCTTTATTAAATTTAAAATAATAACTTAATCATATTATCATCTATATGTATCATTGTAATCCTTGCTAGCTTTGTTAACAGAAGCCAATGAAAACTGTTTTCAAAAAAAAAAAAAACAAATTCAAGAAAATAAGTATTGCAAAAATGCTAATTAATCACACACTTCCATCCAAATAAGGTGCAGATAAGAAATTCCCCCACATAATTGCAGTGAAAAAATACAAGAAAGAAGAAAACAAAGCTGACAAAGTTAAAAATTCTCACAAAAGAAATGCTAGCAGATTACTAGATTCTGGAAAAGCTATCAATGCAAATTCAGGATTTGTACACTTTCTGCTATGGATATAGAAAAGGGTAGTTAGGAATAATTATGCCTGCAGTAGTATACAAACTTTATCATAAAGTTTCTATTGTGTTTGTGTAGTAGGTTAATTGATTGGCATCATTAATCGGATAATATACTCTTTAAATTAATCTGTGTTATCTATTATATTTTTATCTTTTCGTATTTTTTTATAATTTTTAAATAAAATAATTAAAAATTATATATGTTTAACTAAATTTATAAACAATTTTTTTACCACTCCATTTACAATCATTGTTGAATAAATTTTAAAAGAAAACCTTTCCTACATAAAATGTTTTCTTAATTTTTTCTACATAAAATATTTTCTTTCACCATATCGTGTGTAATATAATCTAATATATATATGAGTACCTTTTTTATTCCATAAACAACTTTAAAAAATTAACACGTATCTTTTTTTTAAATATCTATTTTTTAATATTTTACCGTATTTTATAAAACACTTCCCAACCCCTAATTTTGCTTGTGGAGTAGTATACCAAATATTTTTCTTTTTTGGATACTTATTTGATAAATAAATTCAGGGTATTTTTAACTCTACAAATAAGATTGAAATTTTACCATATATCTTAAAATTTTTAAAAGAATAAATAAAATATGTGACAAAATATATAAACCTTAAATTTTCATGACCAATATATCAAATAATTATTTAATGATAGGATATTATATTTTTATTAGTAATATATATTTATAGTTTGAACGTTTTTGAGCTGCGCAAATCAGGGGCAGTTGGAACTTGGGACGATAGGGTCAGCGGTGCAGTGTAAATTACCAGGAAAGCAAGATCGTTAATGTTTTTTTTTTAAAATAAAAGATGAAAAAGATTCTATTGCATTTATCTTAGGGAAAATTTCAGGGGATTTTACATGTTCAAACATGTGGACTAGGATTTTCTTTCAGAAAGTGGTTTAACTAGAAATGAAAGTTCCTGCTATAATATTAAATGTTAAGGTATAAATTTCGTCCAACTCCCTATTATTACCACTTTTACCTAGTATTCAAATCTAGGAATTGAAATTGGAAAAATAAAAACCCGAATTATGTGACATTTATTGACGAATTTATTGTATAATTAAAGAAAAAGAAAGTGTAAGTTATGAGTCAAGAAGGGGTTCATTGAATTAAACAAAGGTTAATTTGTTCTCCTTCGTATGGAGTTAACAGTACACTAAATTAATAAAATATAAAAAGTTCTATCTAAAAAATGAAATTAGTCTTCGATATTTTTAGTATTAAAACTAATTAATAATAATATGAGTTGGGGGAAAACACAAGGAAATTGCTTTGCAATATGGACACAAAAAAACTTGGGGAGGTCCAAGTCAAGGTCCCAAGTCCCAACTTCAAATCCAAGTTGATGATTAGATTTCTTTTGCCACCTAAAACATGCAAAACCCCTGGAATGTGCAATTGACTTATTTTATATGATCAGTCAAATTTGGCCACACCTACACTTTGCTTCATTTGTCCCCTTTTCCTTTCGTTTCTATATTAGTGAGTCAAACCATGAGGTTAATTTTAATTCTTCACTAAATAATTAAACCATTTTTCTTTAATAATATTTTGGCTTACCATTTTTTTTCTTTTTCATTTATGGTAATTCACACAGTTGATGAATTAATTTTCATATGTTTTTATTTTAGGCAATCAAAAATAAAATAAAAACTGGCAATTTAAGTAATGACGTTAACAACCATTTTTAGTTTAGTGATTTAACTTAAATAAGTTTTTAGTTTGGTCACTCACTTTAATTCAATGTTATTGTACATTCATTTTAATTACTAAACTTTAATAATTTTTATTTTGGTAACTCATTTTATCTTTTATAAAATTAAGTTGATTTTGTTTCAAAAAAAATATAATTTTCACATGAAATTGAGTTATTTAGTTGTAGAGATAAAACCCAAGTAATAATAAAGTAAATTAAAAAGATAAAATACTTTTTTCATGTAAAAAACCAAGTAATTTTCTATAAATCCCTAGAATTTTCCCATTTACTGGAAAAAATTAAAAATAATTTTAAAAAAGAAAAAATAAAGAAATTTTTAAAAAATAAATTGATATTTTTTCTATAGAAACTTATATACAACGCGATTAGTACAACTTGAATCTAAATCATATCTTAAATAACGAATATCTTTAACCATCATGCTATTACATCGGGTTGACTCTAATTTAACATTAAAAGCTTGGTTTAGAAAAAAAATTAATTTGAAAAAACGTATTTAAAAAGTGGTGCGGGAAAGATTTGAGTTTGTAAATAGGTGCATTACAATGAAAAAGTGTTGTAATAAATTGAAATATATAAAAAATTAGATATATGAGGATACCAAAGTCATTTTATCCTAAAGCTAATTTTCAAAAGCAAAAACATATATTTCTTAAAACTTTTTATTTGCCAAACCATTTTTTTTTTAATTTTATTTTTGGTGAAACCAAACCATTATTTTAATAACAAAAGCTAAAACGTTTTAGCTGGTTTCGCATTGATTTTGTTGTGAAGCAAGAGCTTTTTGACATGGATGAGCATTGATCTAGGGTTTTATGAATTCGGATTTAATAACTGAAAAAAATAATTTATTTTTACAAAACGCTTTTAATATATTTACTACATTTACAAATAAAAGTTCAATGAATTGAACCAAACTTGACAAATTTAACCTTAGTTAAAGATTAATCAATAACATTCAATCCTTTAATTTTGCATTTATTACATATCAATTAGATTTTCTTTTTTCAATATCGGAGTAATTCACCGCTATAGTATTAATTCTTTTTATGTGGATGTTATATGAAATGATAATTGATGAGTTATTTTATAAAAGGATTAAATCTCCATCTATATGTTTTAAGAAATGAGATGAATAATTATTACGTTACACTTATCAATTATAAATTTGGTTGGTGTGCTTTTATTTTGGTAAAAAAAAATCTTTACAATTTTATCACCCAATTTTTAAGGGTTTTTTATTTTAGTTACAAGTACTGTTAAATCCTTAACGATGCTAACAATACATGCCAAATCATATCCTCATCATGTTTACACTTTCATTTTAATCATTTAATATCTAGGTTTCTTTCATTTTGGTCACTGAAAAAAATATTTTTTAAAGTCTTGATCGTGGTAAAAAAAAGTAAGGATTAAATTGAAAAAGTGGTAAAAGCTAAAATGATGCATTAAAATTGTGCTAAATTGTATTTATTTATCCCATTGCTGTAAATTCTAATTTTTTTAATATTAAAATTTTAAATTTCAAAATATCAAAATCAGTTAAATAAATTGTTGAATTTTTTTATCTATTGATAATTTTAATGGATTTGTTACTATAATATTGAAATTAATTAAATTTATTTATTTTAAAATTTGAAATTTTATTTTATGTTTACAAAATATCTTTAACGAAATCAACTCAAATAATTCATATTTAATAATTGTCTTGGAAACTTAATTTTATTATTATATAATTTTGAATTTTTCATGCTAAACTAAAAGGAAAGATTGCAATTAATTAAATTAATTGCTTGTTATTCGTTAAAGAAATGATGAAAATAATTATGGATTTTGTTTGGTATGGAAGATAAAATTAATTAATTAAATTAATTGTAATGATTTTTCTTTTCTTTTAGCTTAGCATAGAAGATTCAATATCATATAATTAAAAGAAATTTAAGTTTTGTAGACCATTATTAAAGATGAGTTATTTGTTTTGATTTTAATTTGGGAACATAAAATAAATTTTAAATTTTAAAAGAAGATTAAATTAATTAATTAATTTGAATATTGTAGTAACACATCCTCTCACACCATCAATGGATACGAAATTTCCAACACTTTATTCAAGTTAAATTTTCAATATGAAAAAATAAAATTTTCAGTAAGGGAGTAAAGACAAATTTTAATGCATTATTATAGTTTGTAACATTTTTTTAATTTTAATGTTTAATGTATTTTTTTACTCCAATACTTAAAAGAAAATATTTTTAGATAACGAAAATAAAAAGAAACTAAAAATTAGATGAAATATGATACGATGTTAGAGATTTAATGCTTGAATAATTATAATGAAAGAGGTAGATAATTAATGGTATAATTTCCTAATTTGTTATTATACTTACCAACTCCAAAAAAAAAACATTGAAAAACGTTTTTTTCCATTAATGGATGAAACTTACCAAATAAATGGAAAGTTTTGAGAGAAATAGACAAGTTAATAATTGTTGTACAATTAAGTATGGGTGTAAAAGGGTAGAAGTAATAAAGAAGAGAGAGAGATCCCTAGAACATAAACAAAAATAGTCCTAGGCTTACCCAGCCCTTACCCCTTGTTTCCTCCCTCCCATTTAATGTCTGTTAATTTGTTTCCCCATTCTTCTCCCTTTTGCATTTATGCTCTAATACGTTACAATTCCTCTGTACACCCTTCCAACATCATTAATTTGCCCCCTCCTCGCAATAATTATTCATTTGACACTTTCTGATTATTAAAATCATTCATTGATCACCAAAAAGGTCAGGCAAATGAATGGCCCAGATGCCTCCATCACCATGAAGATGTAATGAGGCTGAGGTGTAGGGTATAGGAAGGGCACGCCCAAACCAATAGGCTCCCCAGTCTAAGCTCCCAATCATTTTAAGCTGACTTTTGAACCCAACAATGAGACTCCTCACTTTATAAACAGCGAAACATACCCCTTATTGTACTACACCACCTAAGATTTTCCAATATCTATCTGATATGATACGTGTCTCACATCAGATGGGGTCAGGCTTTTGACTTTGACGACCACAGTCAAAAACCCTAGCTAATTATAATATTTTTATTTTGCTTTCCTTTTTCCTCATTAAAATATTTTTATTATTCATTTACTGTATCTATTTATTACTTAAGACTTTTATATCTATCACACCATCCTCCCATCTTTTTTCCTCCTTCCTTCGTTTCTTTTCATATTCTTGTGCTTGTTATTTGTCTCCTTTTGTTTCCCTTCTATTTATTTATTTATTTTTATCTTTTTTATAAACTTTACCTTTTATCTCCTTAAAATCAATCGTTATCTTTCCCTTCTTTGTTCTCCTGCAACTTTCATGGCGGTTTTACCCACCGGCTCTTCACACTTGGAGTTGACGATATCTGTTCCTGGTTTCGCTTCTTCCCCTTCTTTCCCTTCTTCTGGTAAGCCAAAAATATTGTTTGCTTCTTAATACTGATAAACATAGACACACACACACATATGCCAAACCTTTTAGTATCATCAGTCTTTGATCTTATGCTATACCCGGATTCCATGCATGGTTTCCAGAAAAATGTTTTTTTTTTCTTTTTTTTCTTATGCTTTTTAAGATGGTCGTCCCCATGGGTGATGAAGATAGATTGATTTTGCATCATATTTGATTTATTTACCTCGTTTCTTTTTAATATTACGTTAAAGGTGATCAAGGGGGTTGTACGGTGAGAGATTTGGATATAAACCAAGTACCAGCAGAAGATGAATGGATCACAGCAAGCATGGAAGATGAAGAAGAAAGCTGCAATAATGGTGCCCCTCCTCGAAAAAAGCTTCGTCTTACAAAAGAACAGTCTCGCCTTCTAGAAGAAAGTTTCAGACTAAACCATACCCTAAACCCTGTATGTAAAAATTTCAAACTAGTACCCTACCCTTTCCAAACTTATTAATTAACACCAAACTAACATTTTTCCTCTTTTAACATAAAAAATACCCTATAAATTCATCACACCATCTCTTTCATTTAATGTCTTTTTGGATTTTTGTGTTTTCAGAAGCAGAAAGAGGCATTGGCTTTGCAGCTGAAGCTTAGGCCAAGGCAGGTTGAAGTTTGGTTCCAGAACCGTAGGGCCAGGTACCCTATACGTATACATATGCATATACAAAAATTAATATATATTTTTTTACATTTAAATGAATTCTTTTTTTTTTTTTTTTTTTTTCCCTTTTCAATGAATCATTATTTCGTTGGTGGGTGTTACTAAAGCAGCTTAGGGTAGATATATATATAACAGAATAAATAAAACTAAATCAATAATTCCATCTGTATATTTTTCTCAGACTAATGATACAGGTAGAAATATTTGAACAAAAGATTTTGTTTCAAAGATTTAGTTATTAGAGAGATAATAATTTATGATGCTAATCAGTCTTAGGCCTGTTTCTCAAAGCTTAGATTCATTTTTATGGGGTTCTCTTGTCATTTCCCTGACAAAACGGTTGTCTTTGGACGTTGATATATCACTATCACTCTGTGATATACATTTTATTAGAGGAATTAAAAGCAAGCTATATATACAACACCACGTTGTCACTGTAAAATTCTATGAATTTATTCATATTTTTAGGGCCTTCAAACAACTTGGAACAAGTTACAGGATAACTATTATTATTATTTTTTATACTATATATCATTTCTGGTCGTGTATGCATGACATAATAAGCAAAGCAAACATTTTGCCATTTGTTGTCTTTATGTCCTTCCTTCACTTATCTTTCACCTAAAATTTCATATGATTTTATGCTGCGAAAGGAAGTTGCACTTTCTTATTTTCATCAATATAATTTTCTCATTACAAAACTTAATTAGCATAAAATTTAGGTGAATATAAAAATAAAGTAAGCGATAAAACCGGGTAGATAGATAGATGTAGAACTATTTCATTAAGTCCTTTTTCTTATTATTTCATAGACGCAAAAGCAATCATCCATGTATAAACACAAAACCAGGTTATAGAAACAAAAAACGACACACGACCGAAAAGCAGATCAACAGACTTATGAAGAACTAATGATGTGGTCTGATTTCATAAGCTGATAATAGAGAGCATGGGGGATTAAAAAATAAAAAAAGAAGAAATGGGTATTATCACAATGATGGCAGCAAATTAAGAAATATTGCTTGTCTGCTTCAGGCCCGAATGGTAGTCAGATCATCATCATCATCATCCCCCTTTTCTCCAATAAAGTCGTGGTTTGACCCATCATTCTTTGGACTTAGCCATGCATTGATGAATTATTACATACGTGTATTACATTATTGAATGAAATGAGTGAAGGGAAAGATAGGTTGGTATATTATAATCATGCATTTTCTTTTGTTTGATCAGAATTGCAGTTTGTTTTGAGTGATAATTGATTTGTCTGTATGTAATGGTTAGCATTTAATAAGATAATAAATGAACTTGAAATAGATACGAGTAAAATCCAAGCTTGAATTTATTACTCTCCATTCATCATCAGTTTAAAGGAAGGGGAAAAAATGGGTAAAAGAAAATCACAAGAAATATTTTACTTATTTGGGAACTTTGGTACCTAAATTGGGTATCTGTTGTTAAGTTATTATTTGATACTTATTTAGGTTTATGACGCCACATGAAATGTAAAATACTTGGCACGTCAGGAAAGTTAGATAGAGGTTATTATCTTGGTTACAACTTATTAATTAATGACTAAAGCCAAAATGAATAAATATATAGGAGCAAGTTGAAGCAGACAGAGATGGAATGTGAGTACCTTAAGAGATGGTTCGGATCACTGACGGAGCAAAACCGAAGGCTTCAAAGGGAGGTGGAAGAGCTTAGGGCCATGAAAGTAGCACCGCCGACCGTGATATCGCCTCACAGCTGTGAGCCTCTGCCTGCGTCCACCCTGACTATGTGTCCTCGGTGCGAGCGTGTGACCACCACCACCACTGCTGCCATCGAAAAGGGCTCCGCCAAAATGACTGCCGCCACCACCCCCACCGCCACCACATTGTCCTCTAAAGTAGGAACATCAGCCCTCCAATCAAGGCCATCTTCGGCGGCTTGTTAGCTAGTCAGGCTTAATGACCCACTTTATCAACTTAATTTAAAAAAGGGGAAATGATTTAGGGAATGTTCATATTAGTTTACACACAATTGTAAGGGATAGATACTACATATCGGCATCTAATCTACATAGGGATTTTACTTTGTTTTTGCTTTCTCTTTATTTTATCGATCAATATTTTATTATTGCCTGCCTATTTACATATCTACTTTTTAAGTGCCATTAGCCGACAACAACCCCACTCCCCAAAGCCGAAAAGTTGTTCGAAAATCTCCAACTTTTTACTTGTGATCATTATTTTGCTTCAAAAAGTAAATAAAATACAACCCCCACCCCCAACAAAAAAAAAAAAGAAAAAAAAAGAAGAAGAAGTAATTTTGGAATTAGGATTAGGAATAGGGAAAAAAAGAACTCAAATTGGTTTTGGGTTTTAAAATTGGGAAAATTAAATAATGTAGGTATAAATCATGCTATTATTAATCAATCGATCAATTCATTGGTGCTAAGTCAAAATTATTTATGCCTTGCTTTCATGAGCCAAATTTCAATCGAGATTGAGGCTATACGAATTATGAACCATTGTAATTAAGTCAAAAATTGGCAGCCAAGCCTTGAAATTAAGTCTTGATTAGTCTCACGAGCACTTTCAAAGGAAAAAAAAAAGGGTTTGGTTGGCATCGCAATAATGAGTGACGGCAAAAAGATGAGCAATGCTACTTTCAAATGATTTTGGCAGAAGAATATGCTTGCACTTGGTCGACACATCTCTCGTGTGGTGGACTATATCATGCTATAATTTCCATATATATATATATGTACTATAATTAATGTCTAAAGCTTATTTCGTCAAGATGGTTTTAAGCTTTAAACTTCTGTCGGCTAATTAAATCTTATTTGAAAAGTTTGAATTGATAAAATTTAAATCAGGCTTTCCACCGAGAGACGAGTGAGGTTTATAAGCAGAAAACTAGTTGTATGAAAAACTTAATTATGTGTTCATGGCCAAGATTTGTTGAGGCATTGCCCCCAGCAGCCAAATTTGAAGGTAATAGCTTCTCACAGCTTTGAGCGGGGGGTATATATATAGTCAAAGGAATTTGTTGCAATGCTTCATATATAAAGAAAGGAAGGATCGGAGGAGATTCAACTTCAGTTCCACTTGAACAAGTCCACATATATATATGTGGGTAAATGGAGCATAGCTTTTGATTTTAATTTCTACAATTAGAGTGATCGAGGATTGATGTGTAGTTGAAGAAGCCAGCAAGCAATAGCCCATCTCACTGGAACCCAAAATCTTAAGTTAGTAGGCCAAAGATCTAATACTTATCAATGCGAGATTTAGAAGGATAGTGACAAAAGCACAAGTGCTTTATATTTTTATTTTCATATTTAATCTCTTAATAAATCCAAAGATTATTATATATACTATAATTATTTTCGGCTCAATTCGGGTCTAAATATAATATTAATATATTTTATTTTTATTCAAATTTAGTTTGATAAGAAATATATGCATAAAATTTTATTCAAATCCATCTATATCTATAAATAAAAATTAAAACATATATTTATATTATTTTAATTTAATATTTAATATTTTTATAGTTTTTTATTTATTAAAATTTTATATACAATTATCTTAACATTTTTCCCTTTTATGTTCATATTTTTTAATAGTTACATTATAGTAGTATTATATATTACTATAAATTTAATTTTTATGTGTTATAAATTAAATAATATATAAAAATAACATAATATAAAATATTATAAACTTAAAAATGAGTCGAGTCAAACTAGATTCGTACCTTTAAACCTTCCCAAACATATATAAAATTCAATAATTTGATAAATTAAAGTTGAGTTTTTTAATTATATAGGGGAGGTTAAAAAATTGCCATATATAATTAATTCCTATTTAAAAAATAATTTCTTTATTCTATTTGTAAATTAAAAAAAATAGCCATATTAAAAATGAAGTTGGACCAAAGCCTTTTATGTACCGAGGCCTGTGTATCCGTTGGATAATAAAGCATGGAGTAAACTAATTGGACTACACTTTAAAAATATTGAGGCCTTTCCTTCAACAGAGAAATCTTGTAGGACAAGTACTGTGCATTTTATTTTAGGGTTTGGACTTATGAGAGAGGTAGTGTACAAAGGCCCCACAAATCTTTGATGAATGAGAGTTGAGTTGGGCAATAACAGCTTGCGAAACAGGAGAGGTTTCCCAAGGAGACACCCTTTCATCCTGTGTGGGGACAAACACATTTATTCATTTGATTCATACCATAACTTCAAAAGATAAAATTCATTTGAATTTGAATTCTAACATTTATGGCATTGTTTTTCTTCTCCTATCCATATTTGAACCCTTTCTTTGTAAAAGAAAGTCATATTTTTATGTGACATAGCCCAAAATAAAGGTTCCTGATTTCTTGGACACTGGTTTCCTTGTTCCCTTTGTGTAGGTTTCTCAGAGCATCTTCATTTCAACTAACAATCTGAGTTAATCCGGACTCCCTCCAACCAAACATATTAAGGCACGAAACCAAATCACTTGCGCCTTACTCTCACTACAATAGGGGCATGCCGTGCTGGAAAACTATGCCACCAAATTACTCTTTACCTTCCCAACCCAACCCAAAAACAAAAACTCATCATGTCCCCAACTCCCATCAAAGATGTCCCATATTTTTCTCAATTAAAATCCAAGTGGGTAAAATCCAATGGAAATGACATTGTTCAATACAAGCCTTAGCTGTCTTTTGGAAATTGCTCCTCCTCTTCCTTTTTGGAGGAACACAGAGAAAGATGAATTATGACAAATGCTAATTGTGGGAGAAACCAATAATAAATAAATAACAATATAGCCTAACATTTTGCCATAATGGCAGGGTTTTTTGTTGCGGTCGGAGTGACACTATCTTAAAAAGAATGTTCTTTCACATGGAATGCTTTGGACTTAATAAACAATGATGATTAAACAATGCCCCACCTTTGCATGCAAACCTTCATAACCCAACTCCTACTTTCCATACGTATATCTCATTGGCGTTATCCATCTTCTTTCATATTTAATTATATGTTCACCTAGTTATGTCTAAACTCTATCCGAAGCATGATCATGGCTCGAGATTGATGTCGAGTCAACTATTTGACGAAACACGTGCTGAACGTGTACCGGTGGTTTAACTGTCCATATAACTATGCATGTGAAAATGGTGAGGCCTTTGGTCCCTTACATAGCATGCCTATTAAGAGGGGAGGTTGGACCAAATAAAACCAACATATATTTATTTGGGAATCATGAAAATTGGACCTCAGGGATTTCATCCTCGGTTCAAACGACAAAATATGAACAAGCCCCAATGAATGAAGGAGCTGTTCCTTGACGGGTGGGCTGCTTGTTTGCAATTAGTTTTGCACGTGCACGTGCATTTGTTGAATGTCAAGTGCTGCATTTGGTCCCTTACATAGGATGCCTATTAAGATATCAAAAACAAGAAAGTCATTAATTAGATTATTGTGGGTAAAAGTATCATAAAATTCTTTGTACTGTACTTTGAATTGTATTTTAGTTCCTCTATTAAAAAATAAGCAAATTAGGCTCTGTATGTTAGATGGATAAGTAAAATAGCCAATTCGTTAAAATTTGAGGTTTATATATAAAGTATAATATCAAATTTAGCTCTCAATCATTACACATTTATTCGATTTGACCCGTACTTTCTTATTGGAAGTAAATTATAAAATTTTGAAACTAATAAAGCTAAAGGGTGAAAAATGCCTTAGTAACAAATTAAAAAAAATCAATTAGACCCTTTTGAAATTTAGAAATAATTAAAAAATCATAAATAAATTTTATAATAGAAAGTTATAAAAATTTTGAAGTTATAAAATTTTTATTAAAAAATAACAATACTAACCCATTAAAATCTAATGATTATAAGCTTATAAAAATTTTGACCCCAACTCTCTTATTGGGCCGATATTGTTATTTTTTAATAAAAATTAATTATAGCTTTTTATAACTTTTTTTTATAATTTTTATGGTTTTAAATATAATTTTTAAAATTTTAAAGGGGTTAATTGATTATTTTTATTTTTTTACTGAACCCTTTTCGACCTTTTAACCTTATCAGTTTAAAAAATTCTTATTTACTTCCAATAAAAGAGTAGGGGTCAAATTAACTAAATGTGTAAAGGTTGAGGGCTAAATTTGTTATTATACCTTATATATAAACACCAAATTTTAACGGAGGAGCTGTTTACTCAATCATCTAACGTACAAGGGCTAATTTGCCCATTTTTTAGCAAAGGGGCTAAATTGTAACACAAGATATAATACAGGGGGTTTTGTGGTACTTTTTACCAATTATTATGTTTGGGGTAGTTTTATTGTTCAACCAATAATCTTTTCGAGCAAAATAGGAATTTTTTTTAGGCTAAATTTAATTATAAATTTTATGAGAGCTAAAATCACTACAGCAAAATAAGTTTTTAGCAGCGCTTCCTCAAAACGCCGCAATAAATCGAGCATTAGCGGCGTTTTAAAGAAAGTGCCGCTAAAAGATTCAGCCCAACGACCATTTACATTGAGCTTCTGTGGCATTAGTGGCGCTTT
Organism: Gossypium longicalyx; assembly: GCA_025698465.1. Classification (NCBI taxonomy): domain Eukaryota; kingdom Viridiplantae; phylum Streptophyta; class Magnoliopsida; order Malvales; family Malvaceae; genus Gossypium; species Gossypium longicalyx. The sequence goes on from CM046995.1 coordinate 55,981,925, forward strand.
TAAAAAAACGCCGCAAAAGATCGAGCATTAGCGGCGTTTTTATGAAAGCCCCGCTAAAATATTAAGGTGAACGACATCGTTTAAATTAAGCTTCCTTAGAATTAGCGGCGCTTTCAGGAAAACGCCGCTATATGTCTAGCATTAGTGGCGTTTCATCGAAAACGCCGCAAATGTGATGAGCAAAACGACGACTTTTTTGTAGTTGAGCTATACTGGCATTAGCGGCGTTTGTTATAAAACACCGCAATATATCTGTCATTAGCGACATTTTGGCGTTTTAGTTAAAAACGCCGCAAATATGTTTAAGATTGAGCAAAAACGTTAGTGTTTTTATATATGCGTGTTAGTGGCGTTTTGGGTTATAAACGCCGCAAATATGTCAAAATTTTAATTTTTTAATATATATATTTTTATCAAAATAGAACAAATAACTTATAAGTACGTTATGATGTATTTTAAATTTTTTTATATTTTAATCAAAATACAACAAATATTTTTAATATTTTATTTTATTTTTAACGATGTCATTAATCATTTTATAATTGTAACATTATGCTAGAGCAAATAATGATATGAATTTTATCATCATATATTTTAAACTAATATTAGATATAAAAGTATTTTGGTAATTATATTAGACAGACAAATTTTATTTAAATCAATCTCGATTAGACCCAAATAATTTTGAAATTAGACCGCTTAAAACTCAATTTAAAAAAAAAAACTCTATTGGCCAAGTTAAAACCTAAATATAACGAATTAATTAAACATCAATTTAGCTTTAAAAAAACTAAAACACTACATTATTTGGCCATTTTATGGTTTAGGGTGTATAATTTAGGGTTTAAGGTTTAAGATTTACTATTTAAAGGTTTATGGATTATTTGTTTAGGAATTATGTTTATGGCTTATGGTTTAAGGGTTGGGGTTTAAGGGTTATGGGTTAGTGGTTAGGGGTTTATGGGTTAATGGTTTAAGGGTTAAGGCTTAGGGGTTATTATTTTGTGGTTTAGGGTTTAGAGGATGTAGTTTAGGGTACTTTAGTAGGGGATATAGTTTAATGGTTTAAGGTTTAGAGTATTGATTAATTAGTGTTATTATTTTGTTGTTTAAGGATCAGGGGATATAGTTTAGGGTTATGATTAATTCATACATTTTGTGGTTAAGGCTTAGGGGTTATTATTTTGTGGTTTATGGTTAGGGGATATAATTTAGGGTTTAGGGGATATAGTTTAGAGTTTAAGGTTATGGGGATATAGTTTAATGGTTTAAGGTTGAGGGTTTTGATTAATTAGTGTTAATAATATTAAGTATTTTGATTAATTAATAATATTATAAAAATATATAGACTATATGATTATAAAAATTACCGACGTTTTATACAAAAACGCCGTCGTTTGAAACTTTGTTATTAGTGGCACTTTTAGTAAAAACGCCACAAAAGGTATGAATTACCGGCGTTTTTACAAAAACGCCACAAAGTTCTGTCAATAGAAACGTCGTCGTTTACATCTTTTTTTAGTGGCGTATCCTATAAAATGCCACAAATATCTATCAAGAGACCGCAGATGGCATCGCTTTGTGTTTTGTTATTAGTGGCGCTTTGTTTCAAACGCCGCAAAAAGTTGGAATTATCAGCGTTTTTGAAGGAAACGCCACAAATATCTTTTAGGAGATTGTTGGAAAATGTCGTCGTTTTTATTCTCTTTATTAGTGGTGGTTTTCTAAAACGCCGCAGAAGGCTTGTATTAATGGCGTTTGCTAAAAGCGCCACAAAGTTTTACTCATTTTTAACTTAAACGTTGTCGTTTTTGTGAGGCCCGAATTTGCTTTACTCTCTGCCATAGTGGATTTCCTCGATTTCCCCCCAATTTCCCCCAACTTTTTCTCCCCCAAATTTTTTACCCTAGTTTCCCAACATCCAATCTTCTCTCCTCGGTTTTAGAAGGAAACTCTTCGCCTCTTCTCTCCTCTGACGCATCTTGTCTCTTCCCCCGCTGCTGGAAATTCGGTTTGTAGAGGTATTTTACTCTTAAAAGCTACGAAGTTATTAAGTTTGATTTTATTTTATGATTTAGATTGCATTTTATTTTGTTAGTCTTAGAATTGCTTATGGAAAGAAGATGCAAACAGTGGTATGATGTGGAATAATGAAATAGTTTTTGTTAACAGTTGTGTAATTTGTCAGTGGATTGTTCAATTTTTTTGTTGACATTTCTTGCTTCATTCGGTTGAACCACCACCCACCTTTTTTTTTAGTTTCTTCCTTGGCCAAATTGTTGTAACAATATTTGGGCAACCCGTTTTTGTGTTTAAAATATTATGTATTTATATCAAATTTTAAATTGATAATACTATGTCGTGCTATGTTTTTGTGTTTACTGCTATTTTAGTTTATTTATTTTTATTGTATATGTATAATGTATTCTAGCACCCATTTTCAGGAATTTGATTAACCTAAAACCTGTATATATACAACCAATTTGCTTTCTATTTATGTCAGTGTAGTTTGCCTATGATGGAGGAGTGAAACAGAGAATAAGTGATGAAAGAGTTTACAGCTTTAAGACAGTTTTGAATTGTTTCCCAAATATTTTTCTCTTAAAAATCTCATCTTTAAATATTATTTGAATATTGGGACCATATTTTATTTATAAAAGTTAATGAAATCTACAATCCAACTGGTTTTTGTCCTGTCTGGTTTCAGCTTAAGAGACTTGAAATTCTTTTCATATCGTGATTCCGTCCATAAATACTTACAAGTAAAGGAAATTAAGTTATGTTATTTTTGTAAAGCGATTTGAGCTATGATTTTAAATAAAACTTTAATTTAAAAAAAGGATTGGTGGATGATAAATAACTTTAAATTAAGTTTAATTAAAAATAGTTAATTTTATGATTATTATATATTTATATATACTTTATATATTATAAAGTTATATTATTTATATGAATCTTTAAAATTGTATATTTTTATATTTAGAAAATTATAATAATAAATTTTAATGGCTGCTTCCATTTTAATGGCTGCTTTTTCAATTTTTTCCGTTGATTACAAGTAAATTTCGGCAGCCCTCTGCATCGCCTTCAGTAGCCCTTTACATCGCTGTTGGCAGCCCTCTACTGCATCTCCATCGGCAACCCACTACTGCTACTCCATTTTCTGCCATCCACTTTTTTATTATCTGCCATACTGTGAGTTCTTTTTTCTAAAAAGTCAGTGAATAAATGTTGGTTGGTTTTATTTTTTTTTAAATTAAAGTTGATGGAATGCATGGTTAATTGGAAGGTTGAAGCTGTCCAAAGCAGGACATGTTTCCTATGATTACCGAATGTTAATGCTTGTTTAATTGGTGTGTAAATGCTGTCCAAAAGAGGGTTGATTACTTATGTTTTGTCATATTTAATTGCTTCTGCAAATATGTTAAATTCATTGTCCAAATGTGAATTCAATATCTATATGCAGGTCTTATATGATTAAGTGTGTGATAATTATTAATTAGGGTAAGTTGTCCACACAATATATCATTAATCTATTCTATTATCTTGGTAGAGGTATTGATCAATTAATGAATTGATATGGTTTATTCAAAATAGAGCTTCATAATGAATTTGTAGTACCAAATCCTTGAATAATCTATAGTTAATTTTGTGTTTGGTACTCCAATATATTATTTTTTTGTAATTTAGTCTACTCATTACAATGAAGTTAACTATTGCTGTTTATAATCATTTATTTTGTTAGTTTCTATTTGTTTCTCAAGTGAATGTCAGCTATGGATTTAACTTTTGAACTTTTCTGATTACAATCTTTACAATAACATACATCATCCAAGCAAATTGGCTGTGGGAGCGGACTTCCATTGTTTCAAACATAAAATCGAGCCCAAGTGGGAAGACCCTGTCTGTGCTAACGGAGGCAAGTGGACCGTAAATTTTTAGGTTGTTGAAATTATTAAGGTACGTTTTAGTTTAAAATTCTAATCAATAATAGTTTATCATGATGATTTTAGAAAAATTAATCTTTTGGGGCTCCGATTTTGTATAGATTTAATTACTAGTTTTCCTTTTGTAAAAAATTTTGGATCATTTTACTTACTTTACATTTGCCATCTAGTTTACTGCCTTATGTTTTCTGTTATAATCTGGCATATAGTTTGCCATGTTTTTTTATTAAATTATTTTGGTCCTTCAGAAATCAAAGACAATATAGCAGCCATACGCTAAGTAAATATAATGTTGACTAAAATAGAACCAAATTCATAAATTGTAGTGGGATTTGGATTAAATTTTATTTTTTAATTAAAAAAATAGAAATTAATGATTATACGTTAGATGATTGAGATGATATTGTACTGACCTTATCTTGATTTAATTCCGTAGCTTGCGTTTCTGTTAAAATAACAACAATGGCTGACTTTTTCTCCAACCTTATTTTAAATATTTTATTTTATTTTTAAATTACCTAATTAAATTAAATTGTATTTAAAGTTTTATTTTGAATATGTTATTTTATTTTATTTTAGTCACGAAAAATATATCATCTACTTTTATTTATTTTTTAAATTACCTAATTAAATTAAATTGTATTTAAAGTTTTATTTTAAATATTTTATTTGATTTTAATTTAATCACGGAAAATATTTTGTTTACTTTTATTTTATTTTTTAAATTACCTACTTAAATTAAATTGTATTTAAAGTTTTATTTTAAATATTTTATTTGATTTTAATTTAATCACTAAAAATATTTTGTCTACTTTTATTTTATTTTTTAAATTTCCTAATTAAATTAAATTGTATTTAAAGTTTTATTTCGAATATGTTATTTTATTTTATTTTATTTTAATCACGAAAAATATTTTGTCTTCTTTTATTTTATTTTTAATCTAATAACCAAATCTTCACTTCCCTTGTGTTTTCCCATCAACACAATCACAATCTCATCAACAAAAATATATATCATATCTTACATAATTTACATAGATTACATAACTTACATAATACAGAAATATATATCATATCTTACATAATTTACATAAGATAAACAACTTACGTAATTTACATAACTTACATAATTTACATAATTTACATAATTCAGATAACTTACATAATTTACAAAACTTACATAATACATAAATATATATCATATCATAACTTACATAACTTAATTATACTTATAAATAAACAACTTACCCGTGTAATTTATTGTAAACTTTAGATTTCAAGAACTACGAAATGGATAGGAGTTGGATGAATTTGTCAAGGGTAAGCAACGCCTATCGAAATGGAGTACAAACTTTTCTAAATTTTGTATTTCAAAATGCAAGCCAAGAGAATATGATTCTTTACCCGTGTAAGAAGTGTGGCAACATCAATTGGAATTATCGTGAAGTTGTCTACGAACATCTAATTGTTGATGGCTTTATTCAGGGGTATAAAAAATGGATTTTTCATGAAGAGTGTACATCTAGTGGAACTTTTTCAACGATTAATCTGACTTATCCTGATACTGCTTACCATCAGTATGTTAGACAATATGACATGGAAGGCATGTTGCGGGATGCATTTAATATGCACAGTCATGGTGAGCAATCGTTTCCACCTGACTTTATTGCATCTGATGATTGTAATATTGGTGGAAATGTTTTTGGCAAAACAAGAACAAGTGCACCTGATGAGGAGCCAAATGAAGAAGCGGCGAAGTTCTACAATTTACTTAATGAAATGAATGAAGAACTTTACGAGGGATCAAAATATTCGAAATTGTCCTTCTATATTCGTCTATTTCACTTAAAATGTTTGGGAGGGTGGACCGGAAACTATTTTACAATGCTGCTAGACTTTCTGAGAGAGATGTTTTCGTTTGTAAAAATCCCGCAATCTTGTCAAGATATGAAGAGACTAATAAAAGATTTGAGCCTTGGGTACAATAAAATTCATAGTTGCCCAAATGACTACATGTTGTACTGGGGTGATCAGAAAAACCAATAGTCTTGTCATGTTTGTGGTAAGTCTCATTGGATGGATAGGAATACAGAAGATGTGAATGCGGATGAAGGTGGGATACAATTAAGAAAAAAGCCAGTCAAGGTTTTGCGACATTTTCCCCTGATACCAAGACTTCAAAGGCTTTTCATGTCGTCAAAGATAGCCGATTCTATGAGGTGGCATAACGATCAATGAATTGATGATGGATTATTAAGACATCTTGCGGATTTTTTAGCTTGGAAATCATTTGACAGTAAATTTCCAAGCTTTGCAAGTGATTCTCGAAATGTAAGGCTTGGTCTAGCAGCTGACGGCTTTAATCCTTTTAAAATCATGAGTACTTTGTACAGTACTTGGCCTGTAGTGCTTGTTCCTTACAATTTGCCTCCATGGATTTGCATGAAGCAATCTTCATTCATTTTATCAATGATTATCCCTAGAGAGAAAGGTCCCAGAAATGATATTGACATCTATTTGCAACCACTTATTAAAGAGTTAAAACATTTATGGTCGGGTGTTGAGACATATGATGTATTGAGAAAGGAGAACTTTAATTTACGTGCAGCTTTGTTGTGGACAATTAATGATTTCTCGGCTTATGCTAATTTATCGGGTTGGAGTACTAAAGGACGTTATGCTTGTCCTTATTGTGCTGCGCAAACTTGTTCGAAGTGGTTGTATAATGGGAAGAAGTTCTCTTACATGGGCCATCGTCGGTGGTTAGATGGAAATCATAAATTTAGATTTCAGAGGACTCTATTTGATGGTACTAAAGAGTACAGAGGAGCTCCTTAGCAGACCATTGGATCTGAAATCTTGTTTATGTTAAAAGATATCAATTTTAGTTATGGGAAGATGAATCAACCACCTAACACGCAAACAAAGAGAAGATCGAGGGATGAATCTGATGAAGAGGATGATCCTAATGAGGCGGACTTGTGGAAAAAAGAAGTATTTTTTGAGTTGCCTTATTGGTAGCACAACATTTTACACCACAATCTTGATGTCATGCATATTAAGAAGAATGTCTGCGAGAACATAATTGGGACAATTTTAAATGTCTATGGAAAATCAAAAGACAATCTTCAGAGTTGACTTGATTTAGTTGACATGAGAATTCAGCGTGATCTTCATCCTCAAGTACTTCTGAATGGAAAATATCGGTTGCCGCCTTCTATTTTTTCAATGTCAAAGGAAGAGAAAGAAGTGTTATACATGGTGTTGAAGGATATAAAGGTCCTAGATGCATATGCGTCAAATATATCTCGATGTGTGAGTTTTAAAGATTGAAGATTATATTCATTAAAATCACATGATTACCACATCTTGATGCAAGATTTACTCCCTGTTGCTTTATGATGCTGTATGTTAAAAAATATAATGTCCTGTATAATTGAACTATCCAATATAATGAAAGCTATTTGTGGCAAAGTTTTGGATGTTGAAGAACTTGAGAAAGTACAGGATCGAGCCACTTTGACTTTATGCAATTTGGAGAAGATCTTTCGACCTTCTTTCTTCACTATTATGGTGCACTTAGTAATCCATCTCCCTTACAAAGCAATACTTGGTGGACCGATTTTTTATCGATGGATGTATCCTATAGAAAGGTGCTAATTTATTTGTCAAGTATTCATTCATTCACCTCCATATATTTAGTTACAACTTTTGATAAATATTGTATATCGTGTTTAGGTTCCTAAGCAAATTGAAGTCTTATTGTCGCAATAAGCGTTATCCAGAAGGATCAATTGCTGAAGGCTACTTGGCAGAGGAGTGCATGACCTTCTGTTCTAGATATTTAGAAGATGTTGAAACACGATTGAATAGACCAAGTAGAAATGCTGGGCTCAATGATCATAACTTGGCTGAAACTTATTTATTCCAAAGTTAGGGAGAACCAATCGGTAAAGTTGAAATTGTAGAATTAGATGATATATCGTGGATACAAGCACATTGATATGTACTTTTTCACCACGATTCAATTGAACCATTACGCAAGTAAGTTCCAAAATTTCCTCACATATTCGTCGTTTTGATTTGTTTATCTTCTAGCCAATTAAACTTGTGTTTAACATAGTGAGTACCAACAAATTTTGAGATCTCGTGCACGCTCTTAAAGATTACAACATTGAGAGATTAATAAGTTATTCACAGAATCTTTTCATGAATGGTTAAGCCAAATGGTATGTAACTTAAGTTAATAAGTTACACATAATCGCGAAATTTAGTTAATCAAATAAGAATATTTTTACATAATACATTTATAATTTCTCAATTTACTTTCGATTCAATAGGTTTGGAGTGGGAAGGACGTCAATGACGAAGTTAAATGGCTTTTCCAAGGTTCAAACAGAGTAATAAAAAGATATAGTTCCCCATCAATGGATACAGATTTCATACAAAATATCGCGAGAGAATGAGGAGAACTCAAAATTGTGGAATTGTTGTTAATTCTTTAATTACAAGTTATGCTAGTGCTAGGGAAAGTAATCCGGTTGAGGGTAATGTAGAGTATTACGGACTTCTTATCGACATTATTGAGTTAGATTACTATGGCAGATGGAAAGTTGTCTTATTTCGGTGTGATTGGGCTGATGTTAATACTGCTCGCGGAATTAAAAAAGATTAATTTGGTTTTACAATGGTTAACTTCTCTCGCTTGATTCACACTGGACAACAATTGATGGATGAGCCATATGTATTTTCTTCTCAAGTGAAACAAGTTTTTATTCGAAAGATCCAACTGATGAGGGTTGGTATGTTGTACTTCAGAACACCCCTAGAGACTTGTTTGACATGGGTAATGGAAGTAGAGATGACATCGTCGAAAGATAAAAAACATTGCCTTTTCCAGATCAAAAACATTGCCTTTTCCAGAACAAAACTTAGATGAAAATATCCCTAGTACTAGTATACAACATCAATGGGTTCGACATGATATAGATGAAGATATTTACGAATAATGATGTAGTAAGATTTTAAGATTTTTTAATTATATGTAATACTATAATTTTAATCTTGGTCATGTTATATAATTTAACTGTTTTACATGTACTATTATTGTTGTAATTTGTTAATAAAATTTCAACTATTTTATGTGTATTGCAGGAAAAATGCGTAGAAGAAGATTACGAGATACTCCAAATTTAGAAGAAGTAAATAGTGAACAGCAGACGGTTGTTGGATCTTCGAATGTGCCGGAGACACTTGACGAGCTTGCAGAATTTCAAAGTAATGTTAAGTTTATTTTAAATGTGTGTTGACTTTTATTATTGATTTATTTTTCAATTTTAATATAATAATATATCATTTTTTAGCTGAAAGTGGTGGGACGTGCAGATGTCGAGGATGTACGCTACTTAAAGATTTATACGAATTAAATCCTGTCGAGCGTGTCAAAGTAAGTAGAAATAGTCATGGTCAGCCTGTTGGATTTGAAGCTCGACTTTTAGCAGGCTATTTGGGCATTATAGCACGAAATGCCAATATGTTGCCCATCAACTACGAATCATGGCATCACATTCCTGATAGCAACAAAAATCAGGCTCTCGATAATATTAAGGTAACAAAACATTGAAGTAATTTATAATACTTCGGTTTAACTTTCATTTATATTTACATTCTAAACTTGTGTTTTTTTAGGAGAGATTTGCTGTAGAGGTTTCCGATGACTATATCAAGAAAGCATTGGGTAAAAAATGGAGAGACCATAAAAGCACTTTGAAAAAAATTATATTTTAAGAAAGACATAAGCCTCAAGGAAAAATTGAGAAATGTCCCGCTGGGAATGCTGAGGTACCAATGGAAAGATGTAGTTAGATTCTGGAATTCAAAGAAAGGAGAGATATTACGTATTTCTAAACTCTTATATATAGTATTTACTATATACGTAATAATAATTTCATTATGTAGGACCGTGAGCGAGTTGGAATAAGCAGCAGGCAAAAATAAAAATTTACGCACACGGCAGGGTCGAAAAGTTTTGCTTCTGTAGCTGAGGCCGAGATATTATGAATATATTAATTTTGTCAAATATTAATGACTTTCTAATATTAAATAATATTTTTACTACTATATTGTAGGAAGTCTTGTCAGGTCAAAAAGTTAGACGCCTTCAGCTTTTTGAGATTACACATAGGAAGAAAGATGGATCTCCTATGACATCCGAAGCTGAAGAAATTATGGTATATTTACTTAATAAAATTTAATTTATTATAAATATTTATAATGTTTAATTATAATGTTTTAATTCGTCATTTGTAGTTTTAAATAATGTTATGTTGCATTCCTTTTTTTATTAAATATTTCGTTTCTAACTCTTTCATTGATTTATTAGGAGAAACTAAAGGAGAAGAAGGCGAAGTACGAAGCGATTGCTCCGACTGATAGTTCTGTTAATCTTGAGAACATTGATAACAGAATTATCACTAAAGTTTTGGGTCCTGAAAAGTACGGTCGGGTTCGATTTTAAGGATCTGGTGTTACCTCAAACCAATATTTTGGATCCGGCTCCCAGCAATACATGCCTTCCGGGAGTCAAGCTCAAGCTGAAGTTCAGAGGTTAAGAGACCAGATAGCTCAGATGCAAGCGAGCACAGTTGGGCAAATTGCCGAGGTTCAAAGAAAATATGAAGAACTCCAGCAACAACTTAGAGTGGAGGCAGCAGAGAGGGAGGCAGCGGCAGCAGCGAGGGAGGCAGAGGCAGCTAGAAAGTATGATGAGCTCTAGCTACAGCTTCAGCAAATGATGCAGATGTTTCAGCAGTCGCAAAAGCCGCCATCTTAGATATTAGTTTTCTCCTTGTAAGAATGTTTTTTAACATTGTCACATTTAACATTATTGTAAGAATATTTTGAGTTATACTTAATTTATTAATTTACATCATAGATCTTTCGTTGAATTTGAAGTATCATTTAGATTTAATATTTTTGGTTGTATTTTTTATGCTACATTTGCTGTTTTTGGTTGGATTTCATGCTATATTTGATGTTTTTGGTTGGATTTAATGCAGGAAGGGTTGGATATTGATGAAAAATGTACATTTCAAATTTGCCAAAATTAGCGGCGTTTGTGAAAAAAGCGACGCTAAAAGTCACGGCTTTTAGCGGCGCTTTCCCAAAAAACGCCGCTAAAAGCCATGACCTTTAGCGGCGCTTTTCTCACAAACGCCGCTAAAAGTCTTGATCTTTTGTGGCATTTTTTTAGATAAATGCCGCAAAATTTGGTAGCGTTTTTTATAGCAGCGTTTTTTGCGGCGCTTGAGAAAACGCCGCTAAAAGTCTATTTTCTTGTAGTGAATGTAGTTTTATCGTCATATTAACTTATAACTTTACTAATTTTAATAGGGAGTAAATCGAAATTTTATTATTCTTGGAGGGGACAATGTGTAAGTTTACTATATTAACTTAAAGTTTACAAATTTTAAAGGCTTAAGAGAAAAAACTTCCCATTTGATGGGGTTGGAGCCCTGCCAATCCCCTAGCGTCACCCATTTGATGAGGTTCGTGTTCACTATCAACAATATTTGTCTTTAGAGTTTGAGTTTAGGCTCCGTTTGGTTTCTATTTTATTTTCTATTTTTATTTTCAAAAATTAATTTTTATTTTCTATTTAAAATATATTAAAAACACGTTTGATAAATAAAAATAAAAATATATTTTCAATAATGGAAACATGAAAGTATGTTTGGTAACTATTTTTTTTATAATAGAAACATGAGAAATAAAATAATTATTTTTATATTTATATGGATTCAAATTAGGGTACCAGATTTAATATTTGGAATACTATTTAAAAAGAATATTTTTGTAATTTTTTATATGATTTGAACTAAGGCTAATTCATTCAAGGTTAAAAACCCTTGTTTTCATCATTTTCACTTTTACAAAGTATTTTTAGTTAAAAAAAAAAAGAAAATTCTATAAAATAAAGAATAAAGAGAGTAAAAAAAAAAGTAGGAGAACAAAGAGAAGCATATATGTATTTTTATTCATCAATTAGGCATATTTGTAATGTTTCTCTAAAATTTATATTTATAGACATAAGTACAAATGAAATAAAATTTTACTCCTAATGGGCATTAGATTCCTAAAGTACATCAAATTTCTAATCCTAATCGTAACATCCCAAAATTTCTAGTTAGGATTTTTGAGAAAATTGAAAAAAAATTTAGTTAAAAGAATTCCTATAAAAATAAAGTGATTTTGGGTTTAAGAATCAATGAAAAGAATTTTAGAAGTGCAAGCATGGAAAAATGACCAAATTACAAATTTAGAAAAAAATTAGGGACTAAAGTGCAAATACAACCAAAATAAGAAAAGTGAGTTAATAATGATGAATTGACATAAGAATAAGTTGGAATATGTAATGGTATAATGAAAATCCCTTTTGGTACTAAATTGGAAATTACATTTTACTAAATTATAGATTTCTCAATTTTATTGAGAAAAAAGGAGAGATGTAATTTTCACCATCCATAGACTCACATTGAAGGATATAAATTAATTTTAAGATTTGGTCTTATAATTGCCAATTATTATGAAGAAATTGTATAAAGAGTAAAAAAGGGACAAAATGGTAATTTTCTCATAAAAAGATATTTTAATCATTTCTAAAAAATCATTTGATAAAAATATTATTTTGATGACATATTTTATTTATGAAATTAATTTAGACCATTAGATGAGATTGTGTTAGTATGATGGAATGTGGACCAAACATTTTTAATGGGATTTTTACCTACCTTTCACCTTAAGATATTTTAATGTTATAAAAGAAAAAAAAATAAGGGCAAAAACACCCCATTACCAGCTAGAATAGCGGGGAAGCATGTGACACACACACACAAAAAAAAAAAACTCTAAATAAAAATAAAGCTTAATATTATTAGTACTCAATCAAGAGAATACAAAGAAACATAAATTGAAGTGCTACACTTTTAGCTCAGTGTAAGACATTTATTTATACTAAAAAACTTCCTAAAATTAGTCAGCTACTTTGGCTACAATAAAATAGCGTTGCTTCTATTTAATTTGCACAAATAATTGGTCAAATATGCTAATTGACTCTTAATAAAAATGAATAACTTGACCAATTCATAACTAGAAGAAAGTTGCACTAAATTTTGACACTCCTCTTTAGTGGAAACTTGCTGTTAATGACACCAAGAACCTCACAAAAACTTTCAAACTTGGCTTTGGCAAGTGCCTTAGTAAATATTTCAGCAACTTGCTTTTTTGTTCGTATTTTTAGCAGCTCAATATCATGAGTTAACACTTTCTCTCGAACAAAATGATAATGAGTTTCAATGTGTTTTGTACGAACATGAAACATTGGATTTCTAGCAAGATTTATTGCACTCTCATTATCACAATAAACCTGAATTGAATGATTGAGAGTAGACACTATTTCTCAAATAAGTCTCTTAAGCCACAAACATTCCTGAGTGGCTATTATAGCTCCTATATATTTTGCTTCACAACTTGAAAGAGCCACAATGACTTTTTTTACTGCACCATGAAATTACAACTGAACATGTTGTAAAACAAAAACTTGTTGTGGAACGTCTGTCATTAACATCACCAGCCTAATCTGCATCTACAAAGCCACTTAAAGAAAATGACTTAGATTGTTCATACATCAATCTATAACTTAGAGTGCCCTTTACATAACGAAGAATCCTCTTTGCTGTAATTAAATGAATCTCACATAGTTGATTCATGTATTGTGAAATAACTCTTACGGGAAATGCAATATCGTGTGATAATTAAATAGAATAAACTACCAACAATTTGTCGAAAAAGTGTCACATCTACTAACAACTTTCCTTTTTCTTAGCTAGCTTACGATGAGGTTCATAGGAGTAATTTTTTGCGCTTGACTCCTCCATACAAAACAACTGCAATAAACTTGCTGCATATCTTTTTTTAAAGACAAAATAACCATCACATTTTTTAATTTCCAAACCAAGAAAACAACTAGGTTCGCCCAACTTTTCACTTCAAAACGAACCGACAAATCATATCGAAAATTGTTAATTTCAACACTATCATCACCCATAATAATCATATAATCCACATAAAGTAAGAACAAAGTGCACAAAGTGGGTGTTTTCTTAACAAATAAGCTTGGATCAACACATGAAGATTTAAAGCCAGAAAAAAACAAGATATTGAGAAATCTTACCAAACCAAGCATAAGGAGCTTGCTTGAGGCCATACAACACCTTATTGGGCCACAATACATGATTTGGGTATTCCTTAGGTATATATCTTTGTGGTTGTTCCATGAAAATCTCACGATCTAACTCACCATAGAGAAAAAAAAAAACATTTTTTACATCTAGCTGCCATAATTTCTAGCCTTTACTACTTGTAACACCCCAAACCCAGCCTAGACGTTATGGCCGAATCTGGCGATATCACATTAAAGTATTTTTCGTAAAGCGAGATATTGTTGAAAAACCCAATTTCTATTTAAAATCTTTGTGCGATCTTAAAGACGTTCGTTTAGAGTCATAATGTGAGTTGTTCTCCAAAAGTTATTCATATTAAAATGTCCTTATTATAATTTAAAACGTTATTCATTTCCAAAATATCATTTTATAGCGGGAAGCTCTTTAAAACAGTTGAGTACTTACCGTTCACTTTGTAAAAACATTGTTTATTTTGAAAACTCATGTTTTCCTATCGCTAGCAGTTATAACCCAATGCAAATAAAAATTTAAAATCCATAAATGCCATAATTACAGTAAAATACCCCAAAATTTAAATCACTTATAAATTAGAACCAAATATGAAAGCATGAGCTGTCGTGTGGCCACCTCCGAGTCCCTCGCTGCACTGATTCTCCTAAAGATTACCTGTACGATTAGATAGATGGACGAGTTTACAAAAACTCAGTGTGTAATCCCATAATAACAAACAGTCGAACATATAGAGAGCGAATACATTCTGGGCCTAAGCCCATATTAGTAACAGTAATAGTTTGGGCCTTAGCCCATTTTAGTATCGATGGCGATGCGGGCCTAAGCCCATCTCAATCTGTATAGTCATATATATATTCGGGCCTTAGCCCATTACAAATGATGAAATGTGATGCAAGAATGAAGAAATAGTATGCAAGTCCTACCCAATCCAGCCTCAACACTCCATCTCCGTACCAGCCCTACACTCAATGTGGGGATATAATCAACCCACCCATCCCTACACTCCAAAATAGCACCGGTTGCGGCACTAACAGTATTTAAAGCAGAGCTGCCAGTATAATAGGCTTAAGCCATCAGTAATTTGTAGTAGAGCTGCCAGTACACTCCAATCATATAAAAACCCACCCCCATGCAATACATCATACCACATGTCATGTCATATCACAGAATCATACATGTATCCATTACAGTTTAAATAGCAAGCTAAAATACAATCATACTTGTACATATTTATAAATACCTCACATGGGGGCAAAACAATCAATTTACCATGTAGGGGCATTTCAGTCATTTTACCATATAAGGGCAAAATAATCATTTTTTCCTCATAAGGGCAAAATAGTCATTTTACCCTACAGGGATATTACGGTCATTTTACACTACAAGGGTATTTTGGTAATTTTACAAATCGGGGGTATTTATGACCCATCAAATAGTGCACCGTCGCCTCAAGCGACTTAAGTAACCTAAACAAACATAACGGTGCAAATGGGCCCAAGGCCCATTACTCAGCCCAAGTGGGCTCGCACGCCCACGGCTATGCATACTACACAGCCCAGTCCAAAGTTTGTCACTTATCGAGGATTTTATTCGTGCAGGGCCCGCAAGCCCATTGGGACCACTTCAGCCCATTGAGGCCTAAAATGGCCTATGCTATGTGCGCGACATGACAAGCCCCACTATTTTCCACCTAACAGTTAGATTTACACAAACGGGCCCATGGGCCCATTCGACCCATTATGGCCTAAGCCCATGAATTTGTTCATGGCGGCCTTTTCTGCCGTACACCCATGTTTCGTGGGCTCGGTTCACCACACGTGCAATCGCACGCTCGTGTGGCATCATACGCCATGTTTCTGGCTTTTTAGCATTTTGCCTATCTACAGTCATAGCAGAGTGAACATCACGCATATTTTTGGCTTTTTAGCAGGGTCATAAGACATTACAGAATAAAACACGATCTCAAACAATTACATACAATATATATAATTATTCACATATACAAGTTTCGAAAGTTAATCAAAATTTATTTCATAAATTAATACATCTCTTAGATTTGAACATTCCACACCATATGTTTATATATAGTTATATCGTTCACATGAAACAACATAAAATATAAAACATCAACAAATTCATATATGCGGTATTAGCATGGTAATCTATATGAACCTCATATATTTTACATATTAATACTACTAAAAGCAAGCATTTGGTTATAAGTCAACTCACTTCATTTCTTGGTCTGATCGGCTAATCTATATACATATATATTTAGTACATTATACACATTCATTACTTACACTTATTTAACAAGTTCTTATAACCATATGCACATAGGTAATAAGCACTCATAACTATGAACACTTTACACATATACAAGGCACATAAAAACTTAATTAATATAACAAGACCAAATGTCATGTACGCATGTTTTAACTTAATGCATAAATGAGCATAAAAAATTTGTACCATGTATATACCTTTCTCTTTACCTACTAATTTCATAATTTATATTATTCCAATGTCATTCGTAATGAACTACATGACCAAATATACATATCATCAAGACAAATCTAATATATTATAATTACGCCCTTGATATAGATTCAATATAAAACTAAACATATATATAACTTAATCATCATATATACATGCAAGGTACGCATTTACCCAAGAGCCAAGACCATACTTAATATTAAAGCATCCAACACATATAAAAAAGTCGGCTAGATTAATCATGAACCACTTAAATTATTTATCTCTTAATAATCAAACTAACCAAGTTAGAACACAATCACCCATCATTGAAATAATACCACATTTTATATTTTCCATCACATAATAATAATAAACATACCAAATACACATTATACCAATACTTTTTTATAGCCGAGTCTTGCTGCTTAAAAATCATATACGCATCCAAACATCCAACACCAATTACCAATAGACAAGCTCATTAAACATTTGACTAAGAATTTACAAAACCTAATTAACATAATACGCAAGCCATTATCAAAACCTATAGTGCTCATCACATATATTATGCATTGAAGGCACACAACTTAGTAATCAAGATTAATATAAGTCTTACCTATCATAACCGAACACTAATATAATAATTTAGCCATTTTCGCATGGCTTATATACATAACCAACTCTCAACATTTTCAAAATATAATCCTGTAACACCCCTCGCCCGTATCTGACGCCGGGATAGGGTTTGGGGTGCTACCGGACTTAACTCAAGCATATAAAACCAGGCCATAAAATTTCGTTCGAATTTAAAACTTTTCATTGCCCATACATTTTGTCCCTTAAACGGGCATACGAGGCCCAAACCATACATTCGGGGTGGTCTGGGACTAAACCAAGAAGTCAAGAAAAACTTGGAAAATTTCATGCTTTAAGACTCCACACGCTCGTGTGGGTATAGGGCACACGCCCGTGTGGAATTAATTTCTAATTCACACTTACAGGGGTTTTCACACGGCCAAACACACGCTCGTGTCATTGGCCCGTGTCCCTCACAAGGCCATGACACGCCCGTGTCTTAGCCCATGTGCAAAAACCTAGGCATTCTGCTTCTGACGTCAGCATCCCCAAAATGTCACACGGCCATGGCACACGCCCGTGTGCCTACCTGTGTGGACAAATGCAAGGCTATTTTCCAAGCCATTTTGTCACCCTTACAACATACACACAAACACTTATACAATAGCATACAACAAAGTATACATGGGAACTTAAACATCCGTAAATATGTTATGATCATGTCAATTTCTCATGGAATAGGTATCATAGATTTTACTCACATATTTACCACATTCATGCCATAATCATTTTAAACACATCACATAAGACCATAGCACATGCATGCATATATAAATAGGTTTACAACCTCAATAGCTAATGTAAGCCGATACGTTTGGCTAAAACAAATATCACACACTCAAATATTTAAACTCCTATACATGCCATAGACTCAAAGTACTTGAAATCACTTACACTAATGGCGACAGCTTGACAGTGTGATAGTATCTCTGATGAACTCCAACCTGAGCTAACTTGGCAACACTAGAGAACATGGGAAAGGAAGGGAGGGTAAGCTTTATGCTTAGTAAGTTCATAAGAAAACAATAAGCAACTCATTAACATGTTTTTATCAATGTTCCCAACATATTCTCAAGTTCATGATAAGCTGTCTTCTTGAACAACGGTAAATAAAATATTTATATCTGGAGATATGAAACTCAAAATTTAGTTCCATTAATTTTCCTTAAAACTAGACTCATGTACCTTTCTACCATACAATTTCTATAATTTTTGATTTAGCCAAGTAGTACAGTTTATTCCTCAAATTTACCCCTAATTCACTGCCTGACAGTTTGACCCTTCTGCACTAATGTTAAATTTTATCATAGCACAGGACTTGAATAATGTTCGCATCTATTTTCTTTGAAAATAGACTCATTAAGGATTTTAAAAATATAAATTATAACTCATAAATGTTTTTGTAAAATTTATAATGATTTTCTCAAATTGGAATAGGGGATTTCGAAGTCATTCTGACTCTATCTCACAACAATTTAAATATTTCATAATATGAAACTCTTTTGCTTACACCGTTTCTTCTATGTGAAACTAGCTTTAATAAGATTTAATTTCATGTTTCATTCAACCTCTAACTCATTTTCCACTATTTTTAGTGTATTTACAAAGTTACACCACTGCAGTAGCCTAAAACTATCCGGGCTATTTACTCATTCACAATTATTATTCACCAAATTAATACAACATCATTTCATTTATCATGGTAAGAATGCATAGCTATGCATCATAAGCATGGACCCATAATCTCAATATCAACAAGTATCAAAGACTTATTCTAAATTATGTCATTTTCATAGTATTCACCAAATACTATATACATCATAGATTATCACATATCAAGGCATTACTCATAAGTTTAGTGTACATACCTATACCAACTCGTAATAAAGTATATAATCACACCTTCTTTAACATGCTCTCCTTAGAGCTTTCATCACATCATCCATTACATTACCCGTTGAACACTCGGAATGCTAAAGGATGTTCGGAATTTTCATACACCAAATAGCATACTAAAGCCATGTCCCATACATGGTCTTACATGGATCCACATATCGTTACCATATCCCAGATATGGTCTTATACAAGGTCTCATGTCAGTGCTGAAGCCATGTCCCGGACATAGTCTTATACTAGCACACATATCATCACATTTTCATTGAATCATCACAAGTCAATTCCAATAAAGGCATATATCCATATTTCGTACAATATCAAGTATTAATCACATGATAATGAAGTTGATAAATTACTTTCATACCAACTTACTCGTTTCAAAGAAATATCATATTCTATCAATCTTTCAATATATTAAATCATATAATATATGCAATATTAATAAGAAATGTAATTCAAACATAACTTTGCATTATTATTATCATACGAACTTACCTTGACACCAAATTGGTAGATGAGGCCTAAACATCAATTTCTCGTTTTTCCTCGTTCTAAGCCTGAATCTTGTTTTTCATCATTTACTAGGGAAATATGTTGCTGAAATTTTCCATCTCTCAAACCCCCCATGTTGTTGCCATTTTTGATGAAAGAGAAGAAGATAAATGAAAGAAAATGACAACTTTTTCTTTTTTCTATTTTATTACCAAAAAGTCACTTTAAATCCCATAAAATATGGCTTTTTGACCAATCTTGTCTCCCTTGGCCAGCCACCTCTATTAAAAAGGGTATAATTTCCCTTTAAAGGCCTTCAATTTTAGTTATCTAGCTATTAGACACATTTAGGTACTAAAATACAACTTTTACCTTTTACGCGATTTAGTCCTTTTTCGAAATTAAGCCCTCAAACGCTAAAATTAATTCACCAAAATTTTCATGTACTTAAATAATCATGCTATAACTCGTAAAATAACATCAAAATAATTTTCTCTGACCTTGGAATAGTGGTTTCGAAACCACTGTTCCGACTAGGCGCAAAATCGGGCTGTTACAAATCCAGCCTATACATGCCATAAGTCGAATTCAAATATTTAAATACTGAAGCTGTAGATAGTATGATAGACTTTGTTGATGATCCCTGAGCTTGTAACTTGATTCCAAATCTATAAAACAAAGTAACATGAATACACAGAGTAAGCTAACATAGCTTAGTAAGTCAAAAGCAAATAGACTATTCCAAGATATAATCGATTCATTTTAAGTTAAACCGAAATATATTAACACTGCCAAACTTAACTTCGAGCTTACAAGTAAAATAAATAATTACATTTTCATGCATATTTCTACCATGGCCGAATGCTTTCACAATCACATTAACCGATTGTCAATCAACTTTCTAAGTTAACATATCATTATACAATCAAACACAAATATACTTATTCACATAAGCTCAAGAATCCAACTATAATAACATGTACATATACTACTTGTATGGCCGAACACATATATGATCACATATATATACATACCCAAAATTAATTTCATAATATTCATACCATTTGTTCAAACCGAATATACTTGTTTAATTTATATATATTTATTCTTTGCATCACATAAAACTTATCAACTTTCAAGTCTCACACATACCTTATTACCAATAGATAATAAGCTAACCATACCTGGCCTTTCAGCTCATGTACACATTCGATCACGATTTACCTCTACCCGTTGAACCATTCGAAATTGGATAGGACACTCAGATAATCACACAAGTCGTACAATGCTAATGTAACATCCGAAATTAGGGCCTAGTCGGAATAGTGGTTTCGGGACCATTGATCTGACATCAAAATATTTATTTTATGATTATTATGAGGTCTAGAATATGAGGTATGCATGTGTTAAGAATTCATGAAGAAATTCTTTGAGTAAGGTGTCCAATTGGAAATTAGGGACTAAATTGAATAAATTACAAAACTTGGATTCTAGAAGCAATTTGTATAAAATTGCTTTAGATTATAAATTAGAAGGACTTAGAGAACAATTTTCCCAATTTCTAAGTTTTTGGACAAAAATAAACTTGCATGGATGAAATTTTATAAAAAGGGCTTAAGGGCATTTTGGTCATTTGGCATTTTAATGAAATAAAATGGGAAAAATGAACCAAAAATCAGCTCATTTTCTTCTCCATGCTGTCGAAACATCAAGGGACTCCATATCTAGGGTTTTCAACATTTTCAGGCTCAATAGTAAGTGAACCCAAGCCCTATTTTTAATGTTCTTTACATTTTTGAAATCCCGGTAGCTTACTCTCTCCATTTCTACCCATATATCATGCTAGGTTTCATGTTTAAAAATTTACCCATGCATGAGTTACTTGTATTTTGATGGTTTATGGAGGGGTATGAAAGTTGAAGGTGTGTTAAACATCTTTTCCTAAGTGATTTTTATGAAAAACCTCTAAAGGGACCTTTTTGCAAAAATTGATAAATATGTGGTAGAAATGTGAAAATAATGGAAAATGTGGGCTACCATAAGAAGGAAAATTATTCGACTAGGCTTGGGTAAGATAGGAATTGCATGTGTTTCATTATACGAGCCTAGGGACTAAATCGTAAAAATGTGAAAGGTTAGGGGCAAAATGGTCATTTAGACTAGGGGTGAAATTTAGACCTGAAAAGTACAATGTGATATGTTAATGATTTAATTTTATTATTATAGACCCCGATGAACAAATTTTAGAGGTCGATCGAGGAAAACAAAAGGTTTCGGAATAACCGAAACACAACACCGAAACAAGTACCAGGTAAGTTCGGATAACTTAAAGTAAACTCATAATATGCATAATTGTATGATGTATGAATGCATGATAATTGCATTGTTGATGGCATGAAAATGCATGGAATGCATCTTTGATAATGATTCGATGGATAATGTCTCGGTTGAGGTTAAAAAGGGAATTCGATTAATAAACCATGATTAACATGTGAATTGAGATCCTGCACGTGTTGCAGAAAGGATTTAGCTCGGATGGGTAATCTTTTGATCTCAAGTACGAAAAGGATCTAGCCCGGACGGGTGTTCCTTGGATGATCGAGCCTCTCGAAGAATATGTGTGCGTTATGGATTTAGCCCAGACAAGTAATCCGATTAGGGTCTGAATTTAGCCTGGACTGGTAATTCAGATCTGAGCTCATTAAGGGTGTTTGTCGTTATAAGGGATTTAGCCTGGACTGGTAATCCCGACATCACGATATGAGTTTATATTACGAGGGATTTAGCCTGTATTGGTAATCCTGCAGTAAGATGTGAGGTTCGCGGGAGTGCATACTAAAATGATCATCTGTATAAATTGACGGTGATTGGATAATCCATTGAGATTTCCTAAAAACTCAACGGGACTAAAACAAAGTATTTGTATAAATGACATGTTGAATGATGAGCTCATCTAAGATAAGTTACATGGTGTTTTGTTATGTGACTAGCTCACTGATTGAGTGCATGTGATAGGGAAACCATATTCATATTGTTGGTTTCATTATCTAATAAGTATGTATGCTAAATAATTGGTAAGTTTACTTTCCAGTTATTCGAGCTTACTAAGCTTGTAAATGCTTACCCCTCTCTTTTCCCTGTCTTATAGAGCTCAAGGACTCGTAAAGATTGGAAGACGGTTGGAGAGTCTACACACTATCAACTAGTCTAGTTTTGGTATATGGACTCTTATGTTTTGTTCAATGGCATGTATAGAGCTTCTGTGTATTTTGTTATATGTGTCATTTGAATTGCCAAAAATGAAGGCATGTAAAGTTATACTTATCTTTTTGTATATGGACATGGTAACTTGGCTTATTTCGAAGTAGGCACTGACATTCTATGCATGTTTATGTTCTCATATGATGGCTTGGTTATAATTGGTAATGAGTTATAAAAATGAGCCAATCTTAAATATGTCAAGTAGACATGGAATTCCTTAAATGCAAGATGAGGATTAACTTAGCATGTATGAAACCAATGACATGAGGTTTACATACAATGAGGTTAATTAAAGTCTTATATATAAGTGTATAATTCAGCCTTATTATGTGTAAAAGTAACCTATAAGTATGGAGGGATATCAAAGGCTTGGAAAATTGCCTAATAAGGTCTACACGGGTAGATACACAGGCGTGTGTCTAGGCCGTGTGTGATACACGGCTCACCCTCATGGGTGTGTGGTATAGCCGTGTGCCCTCTGCACTTGAAATTTTAAGTCAGTATAGAACACGGGCTAAGTACACGGGCGTGTGTCTTGGCTGTGTGCTTTTAACAGAATGTTGAGGTTGAAGTCAGTGTTGCACATGGACGTGTCCGAAGCCACATGGGCGTGTGTGACTACATGGCCCCATCACACGGGCGTGTCACACTTCAAAGTAAGGAAAAATTTTCTAAAGTGCCCAAAGTTTATCGAATGTTTTCGGTTGTGTCCCGTACTACCCCTAGGTGTGTTTTAGGCCTCGAAGGCCTGTGTAAGGGACAAAGAGTACATGTTTGAAAGGTTTAAAATTTGGGCAAAATTTGGTGACCCGATTTAGTAAGTTTGTAAAGGTGAATTACTGGTAACATCTTGAACCCTGTCCCGGCGTCGGTTACTGGTGAGGGGTGTTACAACCAACGTCCCAGACGTGGTCTTACATGTAATCACATATCAATGCCACTGTCCCAGATAGGGTCTTACTCGTAAAAACACATATCGGAATCACATATCAATGCCATCGTCTTACTCGCACACATAAATCGGAATCCTATGTCATGACATATGTATCCTAACTATTCCTAAAGTTCATATGGGGCTTCCGAACTTCGTAACTTGGTCGAAACCAATTCGGAAATATGGTAATTAAGCTTTAACATATTAGACTATAGCTTAAATAAAATCATAAATTTCATTTTAGCATATATATTTTGTATTTATTTAAAACTAAGTACGTCTATTTGCTTATAAACTTACCTCAGACGTAGTAAAACGATACGGGGCTGTTAGTTGACAACTTTCGTTTTTCCCCGGTCCAAATCCGATTTCTTTGGTTCTTGATCTAAATATATTCAAATTAAGCTCATTCAAACATATTTTCATTCAATTTAATCCAAAATCACATAAATGGGTAAATTGCCATTTTACCCCTAACATTTACAATTTTTACAATTTAGTTCCTATTGCGCAAAACAAAAAATATTCAAAATTTCAAGATACCCATGTTTGGATGAATGTTCCTAGTGTTCATACAAGCCCATATATTTCATTTATTTCACATTTTAGTCCCTCAAACTATTATTTTTGCAATTTAGTCCTAATTACTCAAAATCATCAAAAACTCCAATACAAAATATGTTAATCTAAAATATATCTTTCATATTTCATCATCAAACAACAAAAATCACAAGCTCTCAACAATGGCATAACTCAAAATATTCACCAAAATAAAAAATTCAAGCATGGGTTTTGCAGTACTCGAATCAACGATCTCAAAAACGTAGAAATTATCAAAAACTGAGCTGAACACATACCTTAATCTAGCTTGAACAAGGCCGAACCCTAGCTTTCTTTTTCTTTTCTTTCTTGTTTATGTTTCCTAAATAGTGAAGAAATATAAAACATGGTTTTTAATTGTGTTATTATAAGATATATTATACATATTATTTCATTTACAATTTTAACCTTTATGAAATAATAATAAAATCATAATATATTTGGCTATTACCATCCAAACAACATGCAAATGGAGTAATTACAACATAAATACCCCAATTTAGAAAACCACTAATAATTCGGCCCTTAAACAAATTACCACCTAATTTTTATTTTATGCGATTAAGTCCTTTTATTTAATCAGACACTCAAACGACAAAATTAAATCACGAAAATTTCACAGGCATAAACGCGCACAAAATAAACACAGAAAATAATTTTTAAATATTTTTCTAACTTGGATTCGTGGTCCCGAAACCACCGTTCTATTTAGGGTCTAAATCAAGCTGTTACAAGGCATCCAATTACACACCTAATCACATAGAGTACTAAGAATTCACGATCGCCAGAACCTATATTCAACATAACATCGGTTAATCACTTAGCAATATAGTTAAAAGAATCTTAACAAAAACCCCTAGCCAAAGGATCGACTACCACTTGCCTTGGTCAACTATGATTTGCTTACTAAATCCAAAGTTTGGTGCAGACACCCTTCCGCAACCTGGCAGAAAGTCCCGAACTGCCGACACCATACGTCGCTTAAACTTGAGGGCAAAGGCTATGCGTCCACTCCCACTCGGCACTATTTACACCCTTTTATTGCTAAAACCCCCTTTGCTCATTGCGAGTTCGATTAGATGGATAACCAAATGCAGAGAGATTTGGCTCACAAAAAGGAAAGCACAATCGGCAATAGCCAAGGAATATTGTAAAACTAAAATAGTGTAGTAATAGATGAGAAGAGGAGTATTCAGCTTAAATGATATGGGTAAATCGGGAGAAAAACAGAAAAGAGAATGGAGCACAAAGATGGAGAGATGATTCGGATTAGAAGAGTAACCGAAGGAAAATAAAGTAAAGAGGGGGAGGAGTGGAACTACATTCGATCAATGGAAAAACAAAAAGTAGAGAGGGGTGATAGAAGCAAGTAATTCGGTAAGGCTAAGAATAGTAAGAGAAAAGAACTCAAATGAGTGCAGTTGAGAATAGGAACAGAGAAACGGTGCTACACTACAAAATGGATTTGACTGATAGGGAAATTGAGGAGAAAAAGACTAATACCCAAAGGCACCTAAAACCGAGAAGACCCTTAACCCCTAGCAAGAAATCTGCACCAGCAGCAAAAGGCAATAGAAACCAAAACTAAATGTTTAACATCAACAAAACCCAAATTTGCACAGGAGACTAAAACTCCAAGACCGTAAAATATTCACAGAATTTCCCCTTAGCCGAATTTGTCATACAAAAACCTCCCCATTCGGCTACAACTCTCCAAATTTCAAATTCTTTGATTCACTCCTTAATTCTCTCCATAAACCCCTACTCAACTTACTCTCACCTCACATTCAAATTCCAAGACCAAATCAACCTTCCACCACATAGAATTCTACTCCAATTCAACCACTTGCCGATCACAAGTGCAAAATAATACTCATCAATATCCCATGCCAATGCTCAAACCTTGGACCTCCTTGCCACCCTTGTGACGCCACCTTGCCACTACACTACAAGGCTCTTTGTGTCACCATTTAGCCTCAATTAATTATAAGGTATATAGGCCAAAGTCCAGGTTCCTTTAAAAGAAAAACCAAAATAAACTGCAAGAGCCAAGACTTGAACCCAGGCTCCCTTGTAGTCTTAATCACGCCACTGCCACTAGACCACATGCTTCCTTGTGTCATTTATTTAACACAATAATTTAAAAGGCTTTCATCTAGGCATCCAGGGTTTTATTCACTTAAAACCAAAATTTTTGCTAAAGCCCAAGTTTGAACCCAAGATTTCTCCAACACTTCTCAGGGCCATTAACCACCAAAGCAGGCATTTAATTGTGTCATTTCCTTGCACAATTAAATACTTATATACAACCTCCTTACGGACCTATACTCAAGGCCCAATACTTCTAGGCCCAAATTCGAGATGTTACACTAGTAGCCAAAGAAATGATTGTTTGAATAGTTATCATTCTTCTGATAGGGTTGAAAGCCTCATCATAATGACGACCATATTGTTGGGAGAAACTATGAGAAATAAGGCAAGCTTTGTAGCTCTCGATTGTACCATCAACTCATTTCTTAAATTTGTAAACCCATTTACAAGTAAATAAATCAACATTTGTAACACCCAAAACCCTGCTGAGGTAGTTTGACCTGAATTTGGCATGCCATATTAGCCACCGAGGTGACTCTCTGTTTAAATCCAAACAAATCCTTCATCACACCAAAAAATTACAACATAAAAAATGAGTTAAGTCATCTCAGTTCAGCTGAATAACATAACCATAAACGTAGAACCTAAGGCATACAAACACACTATATTTATTGCATAAGGAAAAATGATTTGCACGTTATAGTAACATAGTATGAAGTCAAACATGAAATTTCCAGAGATCACATAGTGAAACCAATGTACAAAAATACATTAAGGCATGCCCAAAGACCAATCATAAGATGATTGTAATTACATACTTGTTTTACATTGTTTGTTAATATAAGGCATTGCCATTGTTGTTTCAGTTTCTTTTTTTTTTGTGTACAAATAAACTGATTAATAATAAAGTTCTGAGAGTAATATGATTATTCTTAAAAGGTCCTTAGTAAAGTATTATTGTGGGCCTGGACAATGATAATGCATTGAGACTAATGTGTAGTTGATTGATGACAAAGTGTTGTCATTGATATAGGGATGTCAAAATCGATACACAAGTATGTGTTAGAGAACAATATACTGGACTGACTTGCTGTGAGTATGGTTCTTGGACACAACATTGTATATGATCCTCAGACTTGAGATCATCATTGTCCAAACATAGTGAGTTGTATATTTTGACACAATCAAACGTCTACCATAAAAGGTTATACTATAAAGATTGATGTTGGGTATGTCACAATATATGTAGAGGGATATGGTTAATCAAGATAGGATTTGTCCCTCCTACATAATGGGATCAATATCTTAGGCCTCTTGATAGAGTGAGACTAGAAATGGATGACCATGCTCGAATAAGTTGATATGAGATATCACACTTATTTATTTATAATAGTCTATTCAGAATATCAAGAAATATGAGATTGGACTATACAAGTGTAACTATTCCATGACTTGTGTCCAATCTAGATATTAAGGATAAAATGATATAATACATAAAAAGATTATCATAGAAAGGTTATGTCGAATCACGACTTCTTGTAACTTGGGGAGTAATAACGCATTGCTAGTTGCCACTCATTGCTTGTAATATTAGAAACGTTCTAGTATTACTACTGACATTACAAGAACCTATAAGGTTACACCCTATAGTTGAAGCGAATAGAATCCAAATACATTTGGTAATATATATTGCTATCCCTAAATTAAATTAATTATTGAAGTAATTGAATGTGATAGTTAAATATTGAACATTATATGTACAAACTTGTTCTACACAAATAGAGATCATATATAAAATTAATGTATGACTTTGATTCATACAAAATAATAATTTATATATTGTTTACCGAATTATTAATATAAACAATTATAATATGTAATTTAGGTCAAAATATAAAAAAATGAAAAATGATATTCTTTAGGTAAGAATATGATTTCTTTTTCTGACTTTCCATTTGTTTCTCTAATAATAAGGGAATAATATCGTTTTATTTCTGATATGTAATATCAAATAAAATAAAAGGAACAAAATCCTTTAGAGTGTTAGGGTTACGTAGAAAAACAATATCAAAAGGTCTAGTAGTCGTTTTTGTTTTTTTCTCTTTGAAAAAGTTCAAGAGAATTTTGTTGTTCGTTTTTTGACTGGGTGGATTACGTAGAAGCCTAGACTTTATTGTTGCAGCTTGCGATTGACATCTTTCAAAGAAATCATATCAACAAAGTTGTTCATCACTCTTCCAATTTCAAAAAGGTGTATTTTCGACCCTTGTTTCAACCCGATTTGTTCCCCGTACATGGATCCACGGTTGATGATCGTCAGAATAATTTTTTCGCTACGCCACGGGGTGTATGCAAGATAAACAGACTGTGTTACAGACTTTGCGAGATAAGCAGTTGTATGCGAAGTTCAGTAAATGCGAGTTCTAGTTACACGAAGTCAGTTTTCTGGGACATGTTGTATCAGCATCGGGTATTCGAGTTGATCCGAGAAAAATTTCATCTATACTTGATTGGAAACCCTCGAGAAATGTTTCTGAAGTCTGAAGTTTTTTAGGACTTGCTGGTTATTATAGACGATTCGTGAAAGGTTTCTCTATGATTGCAACCTCGATGACGAAGCTACTACAGAAAGATATTAAGTTTGAGTGGTCAGAAAAGTGCCAAAAAAGTTTTGATCAGTTGAAAGCCCTTTTGACCGAAGCTCCAGCGCTAGTTCAGCCAGAATAAGGTAAAGAATTTGTTATGTATAGTGATTCATCTTTAAATGGTTTGGGCTGTGTGATAATGCAGGAAGGCAAAGTCATAGCTTATGCCTCGAGACAATTAAAGTTACATTAAAAGAAATATTTGACATACAACCTAGAATTCACAGCTATTGTGTTTGCATTGAAAATATGGCGTCATTATCTGTTGGGTGAGAAATGTCAAATCTATACTAATAAAATTTTTTTGAAATATTTGATGACTTAGATAGATTAGAATTTGAGACAGTGACGATGGTTAGAGTTGTTAAAAGATTACGAACTTGTGATTGATTAGCATCCGAGAAAGGCTAATGTTATTGTAACACCCCAAACCCGGCCTAGACATTATGGCCAAGTCTGGTGTGTCACATTGAAGTGTCTTTCGAAAACCATGTTTTCATTAAAAACCCTTCTTGATGTTTAGAAACTTTTACCGTTTAAACTTGTAACCCTTTGTAGTGGTAGGAACATGTTATTTTAAAAACAATTAAGTATCGAAACGAAAATCAAACCTTCTTTGTTATGGCTTAAAGAGAATGGATACTACGCACCAGGTAGGATTCAAGAAAAGAGGAGGTGAATCAATTAGACTGCTTAAATACCTAGCTCTTCCATGATCCAATCCTAGACATGCACACATCCATTGACACACTTTAAGCTTATTACTTGTCCACGAACAACAAATTAAGTTCAAGTCTATTTAAAATATTTATTTCCCTTGAAAAAAATTTACGTTGCAGAAGCTTTGCTCGGTTATCGTGATATTTTGAAAATAAGTAACTTTTATAAAATGCGCCCTAGAGCTAACAAATTTTAAGGAATCAATTTAAGTGATGTGAATCCCGAGTTGAAAATGATTTAAGTAATTTAAAAACCTAAATTAAAAATAATAGAGCGGCCTTATTACAACTTTAACCAAAATAGAAATAATAAAAAATAAATGCGAAAATTTTAAGGAAGCTAATTGAAACTTATTTAAAAACCAGGAATTTAATCTTCGTGGCCACTCTGAATCCCGCCCAGCTCAAGTCCACCGATCTAAAGCTCACCTGCAAAGATGGGAAAAAGGGGGTGAGTTTGGAAAACTCAGTGTGCAACAAGCCCCTTTTAGAGCCCAAACTAATACCAGCATACTAGGCCGAAGCCTTTCGTTTAACGGTTACTGGGCGGAAGCCTTCTCATTAATCATGTTACTGGGTCGAAGCCTTCACTGCAAACGGTATTGCCCATAGGCCCATTTCAATGCCACATGTAATATTAATGGATGTATGCAAGCCCATTTGGGGAGACTACTCAACCCACTATCCGCTACTCTCCACCCGTACCAACCAAGCTCTCCATGTGGGGAATAACTCAACCCACCCAACCAAACTCTCCACTGGTAGCATAGCTGCTTGATCATATAACTGGAGGCTTAGCCTCTTTAATAATTGGGGCAAAGCCCTTTTTGCACTTCCTCCATTTATATCAAACCCAGCCCATGCATATAATGAGTATATCATGTGCATCTCATAACATATCATGTGCATATCATGTCATATCATGTATATCAAAATCTCATGCATCATATTCATAATTAAACCCTAGGGGTATAATGGTCATTTTTACTTAAAGGCAAAACAGTCATTTACCATATTTTAGGGGTAATTTCGTAAATTTACCAAATATTTTGGGTTTTCCACAATCATTAACAATTATCAATATCCTCAAGTGTTTAAATAGTGATTTTAACGCACTTGATCAAATTAGGGCTTTTGGGCCCAAAACCCCTAATGGGTCCTACGAATGCCGATTTAGCCCATTAAGCCCACTTAATCCAAATTTTACAACAATACTAATCGTGTTAACATGCAATCTTTCCAAATTCCATTTTCTATCAATTTTACCCAAATGGGCCCGGAAGCCCATTAGACCCAATTTCAGCCCATTGAGGCCCAACTTACCGTCGTGCACAGAATTGCGCTCTTACCTGTTCCATCGATCCAAACACCGATCATTTCATTTTTATCGCATCTAAAACCACATGCAAAATCTCAAGTTCCCGAAATGCCGAAATTTTGGTATATCGTCTTTTCTACGAATATTAGCCTAAGCTATTACGAGGGTTTGTTACACACCTGTTTTGTGGTGACTGCCACTGAGATCCCTTACGATGTCCTACAATTGATTACTACAATTCTTAGATTGCAAACCACAATAACCAATCCCAATATTCACCTACCATATTCGAACCATGCCCCTAAAGCCTTTAGAATCTTACCTTTTTGCCGAAAATCGATGACTAGATCTTAGTCTAGTTGTTCCAAAGATCCAAGCCTTCGATCCAACCTCTAGAAGACACTAAACACCAAAAGAAATTGTCAGTTAAAGACCCTTAAAGCCCTATGCCCAAATCGACAGCCTCCCTAGATTTTAGGGACTTCGGCTTTTTCTAAATTGTAAAATAAGAATAGATCTGAGGTGATGAGCACTTACCACTTATTCCTCTTTGATTTCTACGTAGATCTGATGCAGATCTATTCTCTAAACAATAGTAGAACTCAAATCCAAGAGATCTGAAGTTTTGGCTATAAGTCCCTAAATCTATGGTATTTCGGCTTTTTAAGTGATGAAGAAGATGATGATTTGAGGCTATAACTTTGAAGTAATGTTGTCGACAGATACTAAGGGTTTAAAGAAGATGAAAGTTAATCGAAAGGAACAAAAATAACTGAAGGATTTTGGCTTGGAGAAATCAGCACAAGAAGTGAGTTTTCGGGATTTCGGCTTTTATGGCGATCGGCTATGAAGGTTTTGTGGAGGATGAGATCGATAGAGGAGGTGAGTAAGGTGGTCAGAATGTTTTGGCTAGAAGAAAAAGCAAAAAGGCAGAAAGAAAATAGAGGAAAAAGAGAGGAAGAAGAACTCAGCACCAAGGAGAAGGAATTTGATTTTCGGCTTTTATGAGAACTCAGAAGGGATGAATGACAGTGAAAGCTTTCATGTGGCTAACCCTAATTCTCCAAGACAGAAAAAGAAAAGAACCTAACCCTAATATAAACTAAAACAATCGGCCCAACCTCTCTAAGGCCCTTGCCGAAATTCACTTAAGTGATCACATGCCTGGCACATGCCTAAAATTAAAAAGTAACAGTATGCCTACCTTGCAACTTGAACCCTGGACCTTTAATTCCTTCCCAGGCGCCATTTTTTTAGGAACTTAGTGGTGCCACCTTGCCACTTTACCAAGGCCTTATTTGTATCATAATTTACCACCTCAATTTTAAAAGCTCATATCGCGAGAACCCTCTTTCTCCAAAATTAAAAATTCAGGAATTGCCTCGAATTAAATTTACTCTTGGGCCTTTTTCCCAACCCTTCGTAATTTATTTAATTACATACTAAATAATAATAATAATAATAATAATAATAATTAAAACATCCAAATTGTTCGGGCCGACTTCTATCCAAACCTAGACTCAAGGCCCATTACTCCTAGGCCCAAAAATCGGGTCGTTACAACTCTACTCCCCTTAAAGAAATTTCGTCCTCGAAATTTCAAACTACCAACTAACCGTATTACTTAAGTCAAACCACTGTGCTTCCGCTGCGCACTTTAATTTAATTTAAAATTTTAAAAAAAATATAATTCTTAGTACGACCGAGAACATCTAATTACCAAAGTAAAGAAACATTTATCAAGCACGCATACAATTCGTAACACACACTTAAATAGAATAAGCTTGGCAATCCCGAGCTTGATGCTCCTTGGACCCACATCTAAAGCATGCTCTTGTCTTCCTATGGCATTCACCTGGATGACGCCCGTTGCAGTTCTTGCAGGTTGGAATGTTTGGTCGTGTGTTAACATGTTTCACAGAATGAGGCTTAGTCTTCTAAGAACTAGAATCCTTTCTCTTCTTACACTCCAAGCACCCTGCTTGAAGTGTTTCCCTAATTTCCTTAACCTTAGTCTCCAATACTTCTTCTACCACTTTCCTTACTAACTCGGTCAGTGCCTCAGTCCCAAGCTCCTAGTTACCGCTACCCGAAGTTGGCAGACTTTGCTTACCCTCAGAATCCATATCAATACTCTACATTACCAGTACATATATCAAATAACTACAAAGATCTCAAAATTTTACTATTCATTCATATGTCTTATGCAGAGATAGTATTTTAGAGTTTTTGTTCTTTACAGTATCATAGCCTAGCTACACTCTCAATCTTTTTGGGTTTTTAGTTCCTATTGCCTCAGTCTCTATGGTTTTAGTATCAACCTAGCTATAGTATCATAGTAAAGTCTCAATCCTATCTATAGTAAGGTTTTAGTACAAGATCAAAGATTTAAGGAGAAAGTACTTACAGGACTTGGTTAGGGGATTGGTGTGCTACTTCTTTTCTTCAAACCATTTAAAACAAAAACATGTATTTGGTCACAGAGAATAGAAATTCTTAAAAAAATTGATTTAAAATACCCTTATTTTGAAATTCTTGATTTTAAACCCGTTTAGAAACCCACAGCCAAGTTGTTACAACTTGGCTCTGATACTACTAAATGTAACACCCCAAACCCGACCCAGACATTATGGCCAAGTTCGGTGTGTCACATTGAAGTATTTTTTGAAAACCATGTTTTCATTGAAAACCCTTCTTGATGTTTAGAAACTTTTACCGTTTAAACTTGTAAACCTTTGTAGTGGCAGGAACATGATATTGTAAAAACAGTTAAGCATCGAAAAGAAAATCAAACCTTATTTGTTATGGCTTAAAGTGAATAGATACTACGCACCAGGTAGGATTCAAGAAAAGAGGAGGTGAATCAATTAGACTGCTTAAATACCTAGCTCTTCCATGATCCAATCCTAGACATGCACACATCCATTGCCACACTTTAAGCTTATTACTTGTCCACGAACAACAAATTAAGTTCAAGTCTAGTTAAAATATTTATTTCCCTTGAAAAACATTTACGTTGCAGAAGCTTTGCTCGGTTATCGTGATATTTTGAAAATAAGTAACTTTTATAAAACGCGCCCTAGAGCTAACTAATTTTAAGGAATCAATTTAAGTGATGTGAATCCCGAGTTGAAAATGATTTAAGTAATTTAAAAACCTAAATTAAAAATAATAGAGCGGCCTTATTACAACTTTAACCAAAATAGAAATAATAAAAAATAAATGCGAAATTTTTAAGGAAGCTAATTGAAACTTATTTAAAAACCAGGAATTTAATCTTCGTGGCCACTCTGAATCCCGCCCAGCTCAAGTCCACCGATCTAAGGCTCACCTGCAAAGATGGGAAAAAGGGGGTGAGTTTGGAAAACTCAGTGTGCAACAAGCCCCTTTTAGAGCCCAAACTAATACCAGCATCTGGGCCGAAGCCTTTCGCTTAATCTGACATCGGGCGGAAGCCTTCTCATTAATCATGTTACTAGGCCGAAGCCTTCACTACAAACGGTATGGCCCATAGGCCTATTTCAATGCCACATGTAATATTAATGGATGTATGCAAGCCCATTTGGGGAGACTACTCAACCCACCATCTATGCAAGCCCATTTGGGGAGACTACTCAACCCACCATCCGCTAC
The DNA here is from genome assembly GCA_025698465.1 of Gossypium longicalyx. NCBI lineage: Eukaryota > Viridiplantae > Streptophyta > Magnoliopsida > Malvales > Malvaceae > Gossypium > Gossypium longicalyx. The sequence continues at coordinate 56,016,831 of CM046995.1, forward strand.
TCTCCACCCGTACCAACCAAGCTCTCCATGTGGGGAATAACTGAACCCACCCAACCAAACTCTCCACTAGCAGTATATATTTGCTTTATCATATAACCGGAGGCCTAGCCTCTTTAATAATCTGGGCAAAGCCCTTTTTGATAAACTAGGCAAAGCCCCACCGAGTAAACCAGGCAAAGCCCTTTTTGCACTTCCTCTATTTATATCAAATCCAACCCATGCATATAATGAGTATATCATGTGCATCTCATAACATATCATGTGCATATCATGTCATATCATGTATATCAAAATCTCATGCATCATATTCATAATTAAACCCTAGGGGTATAATGGTCATTTTTACCTAAAGGCAAAACAGTCATTTACCATATTTTAGGGGTAATTTCGTAAATTTACCAAATATTATGGGTTTTCCACGATCATTAACATTATCAATATCCTCAAGTGTTTAAACAGTGATTTTAACGCACTTTATCAAATTAGGGCTTTTGGGCCCAAAACCCCTAATGGGTCCTACGAATGCCGATTTAGCCCATTAAGCCCACATAATCCAAATTTTACAATAGTTACTAACCGCATTAACATGCAATCTTTCCAAACTCCATTTTCTAGCAATTTTACCCAAATGGGGCCGAAAGCCCATTGGACCCAATTTCAGCCCATTGAGGCCCAACTTACCGTCGTGCACAGAATTGCGCTCTTACCTATTCCATCGATCCAAACACCGATCATATCATTTTTATTGCATCTAAAACCACATCCAATATCTCAAGTTCCCGAAATGCCGAAATTTTGGCATTTCGGCTTTTCTGCGAATATTAGCCTAAACTACTACGAGGGTTGTTACACACCTGTTTTGTGGTGACTGCCACTGAGATCCCTTACGATGTCCTACAATTGATTACCACAATTCTTAGATTGCAAACCACAATAACCAATCCCAATATTCACCTACCATATTCGAACCATACCCCTAAAGCCTTTAGAATCTTACCTTTTTGCCGAAAACCGATGACTAGATTTAAGTCTAGTCGTTCCAAAGATCCAAGCCTTCGATCCAACCTCTAGAAGACACTAAACACAAAAATAAATCGTCAGTTAAAGACCCTTAAAGCCCTATGCCCAAATCGACAGCCTCCCTAGATTTTAAGGACTTCGGCTTTTTCTAATTTGTAAAATAAGACTAGATCTGAGGTGATGAGCACTTACCACCTATTCCTCTTTGATTTATACGCAGATCTGATGTAGATCTATCCTCTAAACGATAGTAGAACTCGAATCCAGGAGATCTAAAGTTTTGGCTATAAGTCCCTAAATCTATGGTACTTCGGCTTTTTAAGTGATGAAGAAGATGACGATTTGAGGCTATAACTTTGAAGTAATGTTGCCAACAAATACTGAAGGTTTAGAGAAGATGAAATTTAATCAAAAGGAACAAAAATAACTGAAGGATTTTGGCTTGGAGAAATCGGCACAAGAAGTGAGTTTTCGGGATTTCAGCTTTTATGGCGATCGGCTATAAAGGTTTTGTGGAGGATGGGATCGATAGAGGAGGTGAGTAAGGTGATCAGAATGTTTTGGATAAAAGAAAAAGCAAAAAGGAAGAAAGAAAATGGAGGAAAAAGAGAGGAATAAGAACTCGACACCAAGGAGAAGAAATTTGCGTTTTCGGCTTTTATGAGAACTCAGAAGGGAAGAATGACAATAAAAGCTTTCAGGTGGCTAACCCTAATTCTCCAAGACAGAAAAAGAAAAGAACCTAACCCTAATATCAACTAAAACAATCGGCCCAACCTCCTTAAGGCCCTTGCCGAAATTCACTTAAGTGAACACATGCCCGACACATGCCTAAAATTAAAAAGTAACAGTATGCCTACCTTGCAACTTGAACCCTGGACCTTTAATTCCTTCCTATGCGCCATTTTTTTAGGCAATTAGTGGTGGCACCTTGCCACTTTACCAAGGCCTTATTTGTATCATAATTTACCACCTCAATTTTAAAAGCTCATATCGCGAGAACCCTCTTTCTCCAAAATTAAAAATTTAGGAATTGCCTCGAATTAAATTTACTCTTGGGCATTTTTCCCACACCATAACCCTTCGTAATTTATTTAATTACATACTAAATAATAATAATAATTATTATTAAAACATCCAAATTGTTCGGGTCGTCTTCTACCCGAACCTAGACTCAAGGCCTATTACTCCTAGGCTCAAAAATCGGGTCGTTACAACTCTACTCCCTTTAAAAAATTTCATACTCAAAATTTCAAACTACCAACTAACCGTATTACTTAAGTCAAACCACTGTGCTTCCGCTGCACACTCTAATTTAATTTAAAATTTAAAAAAAAATATAATTCTTAGTACGAACGAGAACATCTAATTACCAAAGTAAAGAAACATTTATCAAGCACGCATACAATTCGTAACACACACTTAAATAGAATAAGCTTGCCAATCCCAAGCTTGATGCTCCTTGGACCCACATCTAAAGCATGCTCTTGTCTTCCTATGGCAATCACCTGGATGACGCCCGTTGCAGTTCTTGCAGGTTGGAAAGTTTGGTCGTTTCTTAACATGTTTCACAGAACGAGGCTTAGTCTCCTGAGTACTAGAATCCTTCCTCTTCTTACACTCCAAGCACCCTGGTTGAAGCATTTCCCTCCTTTCCTTAACCTTGGTCTCCAATACTTCTTCTACCACTTTCCTTACTAACTCGGTCAGTGCCTACAATAATAGCTTTCAAATGAGTATCAAAATGGCACCCTACGAGGCTTTGTATGGTCGTAAATGTCGAACACCATTATATTAGACTGAGCTCAATGAAAACAAGATACACGGGGTCGATTTGGTCAGAGAGATTGAACAGAAAGTGAAAGTGCTTTGTGAAAGTCTGAAAATAGCGTCTGATCATCATAAATCGTATGCTAACTTGAAACGAAAAGATATAGAGTTTCAGATCAGGGAAAAAGTATTTTTTAAAGTCTCACCATGGAAGAAAATACTCAGATTCGGTCGTAAAGGCAAATTGAGTCCAAGATTTATTAGGCCGTATGAAGTTATAGAGTGTATTGGGCCGGTTGCATACAGAATGTCGTTGCCACCTGAGTTAGAAAAGATCCATAATGTATTTCATGTTTTGATGCTTCGTCGATATCGGTCTGATCCTTCGTATGTGATTAATCCTTCAGAGATTAAGATTAAGTCTGATATGACCTATAAAGAGGAACTGATTCATATTCTAGTTCGCAAGGTTAAAGAATTGCGAAATAAGAAAATTTCATTGATAAAGGTATTGTGGCACCGACGCAGAGTTGAGGAGGCTACATGGGAGCCAGAGGATGCAATGAGAGACCATTATCCAAACCTATTCACCGGTAAGATTTTCAGGGACAAAAATCCTTAAGGGGGGAGAGTTGTAACAGCCCGATTTAGACCCTATTCGAAATAGTGGTTTCGAAACAAAAAATTTGAGTCAAAAAAATATTTTAATATTATTTTCTGTGTTTATAATGTGTGAATTTATATGTGTGAAATTTTCGTGTTTTAATTTTATCGTTAGAGTGCCCGATTTAATAAAAGGGTTTAATCGTGTAAGTTATAAAAGTTGCTAACTATTTATTAAAGTGTTAAATTGCTATTGTCTTTATAATGTGGGATCCTTAAAACGAAATTAAACCCATATTATAAATGATGGATGGTTAAAGGCATGGTTTATAATGGTTTCATATTTTATAACAAGGGTTAAACTGGTAAAATGTTAAATAATATATATGTTATAATAAAACATAAATTAAACAACCATGCATTCATCTTTTTTTCACATGACCGAAACATCAAAGGAAAGGAAAGAAATAAAGCTTTAGGGTATTCGACCATTTGATAGCTTGATTAAGGTATGTAACCAGCTCAATTTTTGATAATTTTTACGTTTTTGAGATCGTTGCTATGAAATTTACAAAGCCCATGCCTTAATTTTTTATTTTGATGAATATTTTGAGTTATACCATTGATGAATTTATGAGCTTTGTGATGTTAGATGATGAATTATGAAAGATATGTTTTGGATTAATATGTTTTGTATTGGAATTTTTGATGAATTTGAGTAATTATGGCTAAATTGCAAAAATAATAAATTAAGGGACTAAAATGTGAAATAAATGAAATGTATGGACTTGTATGAGCATAAGGAAGATTCAGCCTAAGCATGGTGTACTCAAATTTTGCATGTTTTGCGTTTTGTGCAATTTGGACTAAATTGTAAAAAGTGTAAAATGTCAGCGGCTAAATGATAATTTGCCCATTTATGTGTTTTTGGACTAAATTGAATGAAATTATGTGTTAATGAGTTTAATTTGAAGATGTTTAGATCAAGAACTAAAGAAATCAGATTTGGATTGGGGAAAAACCAAAGTTGTCGAATAATCGTCCCGTTTCGATTATCGTTGTTTGAGGTAAGTTTATAAGCAAATAGATGTTGTTAATTTCAAATAAATATGAGTTTATATGCTAAAATTAATCATGTGAGAGTATACATGTGATAGCTGAATGTGTATATGCTTGGGAGCTATGTTTATGAATTCGATTCAACCGAGTTACGACGTCCGAAAGCATCGTATGAACCTTAGGAATGACTAGGATATATATGTCATGACATAAGAATTTCAATATATGTTCTTGTGAAAGACCACGTCTAGGACGTTGGCTTCAATATGTGTTCTCGTGTAAGACCCTATCTGGGACAGTGGCATCGATATGTGATTACATGTAAGACCACGTCTGGGACGTTGGCATTGTACGATATGTGTGATTATCCAATTATCCTATTCAATTCTGAATGGTTCAACGGGCAATGATAAGTTGTGATCGAATGTGTAATTGAGCTAAAGTGATCAGGTATGTGATAGATGAATGATTATTTGAAAATAAGGTAAGTTGGCTATTTGGTATGTGATACAAATTATATATTTGTATTAAAAGTTAATTGTGTATTCGGCTATGTGACATTTAATGTTAATGAATTTATAATGAAATGCGAAATTATGTATAAGATATGTACATTTTAGTAATTTATTTGCTTATGACTTACTAAGCTATGATAACTTATTGTATGTGTATGTTTGTCTCTACTTTATAGATTTTGGAGACTAGTTATGGGCTCGGGGGTCATCAGCGAAGTCTATCACACTATCGTCTGTTTATTGGTATTTTTAAAAAGCTAAATTTCGAACCTATGGCATGTATAGGCTATCACACTACGTCTATTTATCGGTGGCCATGAATGATTTGGTTAAATTTGATATATCCTTATTGTGCCAAATGGAGTTTTGCTAAAACTGATATATACTTTAATATGTTTGCTTTATATGATTTATGTATGTAATAATAGATTGAACTATTTGTATTATCATTGATATGTGCATATACTATGTGGTAAATGTTATACTCGACAGTATTTGCTTATGAATTACGTTACAGGTTATATGTTTGTATAAAATGTTATGCATACGATTGTTCAGAATTTGTGTCTCGTCCAGTAATACCTCGTAACCCCATTCTTGCAACAGATACAGGTTAGGAGTGTTACATTTGATTGGTATCAGAGCTACAGTTTAGTCGATTCTAAGACTAACGTAACGCGTGTGAGTTTAGCTATACATGCCATATTTTATGCTGCGATAGTATGATGATTCCTGGCATTTGAAAATGTGTTTTCGTATAGTAAATGGATCCCGATCGAGTCGTAGCTGATAATGTCGAGAGTATAGTGCCTGCTCCAGCGCAAGGGACAGTGCCAATTGATTCTTGACCAACTTTGAGTAACCAAGAGGGAGAGGCTAAACAAGCCTTTTATCAAATGATGAATAATTGGTTTACTCAGTATATCTGGACAAATCTGGCTACACAACAACCTCCACCCCGAAAAATCCTCCTCCGATACTTGTTATACCTCAAGTGATTGATCCGTTGAGATTACATAAGCCCCCTGTTGATAAAATAAAAAAAACACGAGGCTGAACAATTCAGAGCTAATGATGATGATGATGCTGTGCGAGCTGAATTCTGGCTTGATAATACTATCCGCGTGTTTGATGAATTATCTTGTCACCCTGATGAGTGTTTAAAATGTGCCATATCCTTGTTAGGAGACACCGCATATCATTGGTGGAATACACTAGTATCTGTGGTTTTCGAAAGAACGGGTGACCTCAGACTTCCTCTAGACTGAATTCTATAAGAAATACATTAGTCAAAGATTCATCGATAAAAATGTAAAGAATTTCTCGAGTTAAAACAGGGTCACATGACTGAGAAAGAATATGAACGAAAATTTGTGAGACTTAGCAGATAGGCCTGAGAATCTTTATTGACTGACGCTAGAATGTGTAAAAGATTCAAAGATGGGTTAAACAAAGACATTAAACTGCTAGTTGGCATTCTTGAAATAAAAGAGTTCGTTGTACTAGTTGAGCAAGCATGCAAAGTCGAAGAGCTCGGGGAAAAGAAACGCTTACTTTGAAGCTAGAGATTCACATAAGAGGCCATCGAGTAAGTCATTTCAGTCGGCATAAAAGAGATTTTGAGATGATTCTAGCAGTTCAAAAGCTACTGTGAGTTATACTAGACATGATCCGGATAGACCACCTACGAATTCGAAAGCTGCCTCAGTAGCTAATGTTGATAATGTTAGATCAAATCAATCGGAGTGCAAACATTATGGTAAATGACATCCTGGCAGTTGTAGATTGCATGATCGGGCATTGTAACACCCCTTACCCATGTCTGACGCTGGGACAGGGTACGAGGAATTACCAGATTTAATTGTTCACAAACACGCAAAAACCAGGCTGCAAAATTTCATTCGTATTAAAAATTTTCATACACATACATAATGTCCCATTTATGGGCCTATGAAGCCCTAAACGTGCATTGAAAGTAGTTAGGGATTAAACCAAGAACCTTAGAAAGTTTTGGGAAAACTTAGAAATTTTTTTCCACGACACAAGGTCACAAGCCCGTGTGGACATAGGGACACGCCCGTGTCCTCAGGTCGTGTAACTCTTTGACTATGATGTCAGCGAATGATTTGAACCACACGGCCAAGCCACACGCCCGTGTCCTAAGGCCGTGTCTCTGTCCGTGTGGCCAACACTTAGGCTATTTTCCAAGACTGTAAGTTACCCTTAATTCTTCACATCTTTATATCCATATTACACAATTAATTCATGGCCATGACCGTCTAGATTTGGTCATACAACATTCATCATGCACATATGTCTTAATACCAATCATGCATACCTTACAAGCATAATCATATCACAAGCACTAGAACTTAGCATGGATAGATAAATTTACAAACCATAATCACTATGAGCCACACCTCATGGCCATATATAAGTAACTCAATGTAAGCTAATACCTTTGGCTAGTCATAATAACGGCTAACATAAAAACTAAGTCCCTATTCATGCCACTCACATGAAAACGCTTAACATATACGGGTCAATACTTCAAAGGCGATGGCTTAATAGTGTGATCCTACCTCTGACGATCTCCAACCCCTAGTTAACCTGCCAACACTAAAGAGAAGGAAAGAAAGTGTAACAACCTGATTTGGACCCTAGTCGAAACGGTGGTTTCTAGACCATGAATTCGAGTCAAAAAAATATTTAAAAATTATTTTCTGTGTTTATTATGTGTGAATTAATATCTGTGAAATTTTCGTGATTTAATTTTATCGATTGAGTGTCCGATTAAATAAAAGGACTTAATCGCGTAAAATAGAAATTTAATGGTTTAATGTATAAAAGTCGAATTGCTATTGTTTTATTAATGTGAGGTATCTAAGGTGTAATTAGACCATGGGATTATAGTGTGTACGGTTATGACCTTAGTTATGTGTTTTGTTTATTTATTATTAAAGGCTGAAAATGTAATTTGGTTAATATACTTATATTAATTAAAAAAATCTATTATATTCATTATATTCCTTTGTTCATCCACCGAATATGAAAACAAAAGAAAAGAAATTAAAGAAATCTAGGTTCGACCACCTTCCAAGCTTGATTCAAGGTTCGTTCTTACTCGGTTTCTGATAATTTCTATGTATTTGAGATCATTGCTAAGTTAGCTTCAAGACCCGTGCTTGAATTTTTTATTTTGGTAAATATTTTGAGTTATGCCACTGTTGAAAGCTTGTGATTTTTGTTGTTTGATGATGAAATATGAAAGATGTGTTTTGGATTAACATGTTTTGTATTGGAGTTTTTGATGAAATTTTCGTGTTTTAATTTTATCGTTTGAGTGCCCGATTTAATAAAAGGGCTTAATCGTGTAAGTTATAAAAGTTGTTAACTATTTATTAAAGTGTTAAATTGCTATTGTCTTTATAATGTGGGGTCCTTAAATGGCAATTAAACCCATATTATAAAGGATGGATGGTTAAAGGCATGGTTTATAATGGTTTCATATTTTATAACAAGGGTTAAACTGGGAAAATGTTAAATCATATATATGTTATAATAAAACATAAATTAAACAACCATGCATTCATCTTTTTTTCACATGACCGAAACATCAAAAGAAAGGAAAGAAATAAAGCTTTAGGGTATTCGACCATTTGATAGCTTGATTAATGTATGTAACTAGCTCAATTTTTGATAATTTTTACATTTTTGAGATCGTTGCTATGAAATTTACAAAGCCCATGCCTTAATTTTTTATTTTGATGAATATTTTGAGTTATACCATTGATGAATTTATGAGCTTTGTGATTTTAGATGATGAATTATGAAAGATATGTTTTGGATTAATATATTTTGTATTGGAATTTTTGATGAATTTGAGTAATTATGGCTAAATTGTAAAAATAATAAATTAAGGGACTAAAATGTGAAATAAATGAAATGTATGGACTTGTATGAGCATAAGGAAGATTCAGCCTAAGCATGGTGTACTCAAATTTTGCATGTTTTGTGTTTTGTGCAATTTGGACTAAATTGTAAAAAGTGTAAAATGTCAGCGGCTAAATGATAATTTGCCCATTTATGTGTTTTTGGACTAAATTGAATGAAATTATGTTTTAATTAGTTTAATTTGAATATGTTTAGATCAAGAACCAAAGAAATCAGATTTGGATCGGGGGAAAAACCAAAGTTGTCGAATAATCGTCCCGTTTCGATTATCGTTGTTTGAGGTAAGTTTATAAGCAAATAAACGTTGTTAATTTCAAATAAATATGAGTTTATATGCTGAAATTAATTATGTGAGAGTATACATGTGATAGTTGAATGTGTATATGCTTGGGAGCTATGTTTATGAATTCGATTCAACTGAGTTACGATGTCCGAAAGTGTCGTACGAACCTTAGGAATGACTAGGATATATATGTCATGACATAAGATTTTCAATATATGTTCTTGTGAAAGACCACGTCTAGGACGTTGGCATCGATATGTGTTCTCGTGTAAGACCCTATCTGGGACAGTGGCATCGATATGTGATTACATGTAAGACCACGTCTGGGACGTTGGCATTGTACGATATGTGTGATTATCTAATTATCCTATTCAATTCTGAATGGTTCAACGGGAAATGGTAAGTTGTGATCGAATGTGTAATTGGGCTAAAGTGATCAAGTATGTGATAGCTGAATGTTTATTTGAAAATAAGGTAAGTTGGCTATTTGGTATGTGATACAAATTATATATTTGTATTAAAGGTTAATCCCGTATTCGGCTATGTGATATTTAATGTTAATGAATTTATAATGAAATGCGAAATTATGTATAAGATATGTGCATTTTAGTAATTTATTTGCTTATGACTTACTAAGCTATGATAACTTATTGTGTGTGTATGTTTGTCTCTACTTTATAGATTTTGGAGACTAGTTATGGGCTCGGGGAGCATCAGCAAAGTCTATCACACTATCGTCTGTTTATTGGTATTTTTAAAAAGCTAAATTTCGAACCTATGGCATGTATAGGCTATCACACTACGTCTGTTTATCGGTGGCCATGAATGATTTGGTTAAATTTGATATATCCTTATTGTGCCAAATGGAGTTTTGCTAAAACTGATATATACTTTAATATGTTTGCTTTATATGATTTATGTATGTAATAATAGATTGAATTATTTGTATTATCATTGATATGTGCATATACTATGTGGTAAATGTTATACTCGGTAGTATTTGCTTATGAATTACGTTACAGGTTATATGTTTGAATAAAATGTTATTATATGATTCATAAAGAATTTAAATTAGTTATATATGTTAATATTTGATTGGTTTAAGAGTTTGATCAAGTGTATGCATACGATTGTTCAGAATTTATGTCTCGTCCAGTAATACCATGTAACCCCATTCTGGCAACGGATACGGGTTAGGAGTGTTACATTTGATTGATATCATAGCTACAATTTAGTCGATTCTAAGACTAACGTAGCGCGTGTGAGTTTAGCTATACATGCCATATTTTATACTGGATAGTATGATGATTCCTGACATTTGAAAATGTGTTTTCGTATAGTAAATGGATCCCGATCGAGTCGTAGTTGATAATGTCGAGAGTATAGTGCCTACTCCAGCGCAAGGGACAGCGCCGGTTGATTCTTGACCGACTTCGAGTAACCAAGGGGGAGAGGCTAAACAAGCCTTTTATCAAATGATGAATGATTGGTTTACTCTGTATATTCGGACAAATCTAGCTGCACAACAACCACCACCCCCAACAAATCCTCCTCCGATACCTGTTATACCTCAAGTGATTGATCCGTTGAGATTACATAAGCCCCCTGTTGAAAAAAAAAAAACACAAGGCTGAAAAATTCAGAGCTAATGATGATGATGATGCTGAGCGAGCTGAATTCTGGCTTGATAATACTATCCGCGTGTTTGATAAATTATCTTGTAACCCTGATGAGTTTTTAAAATGTGTCATATCCTTGCTAGGAGACACCGCATATCATTGGTGGAATACACTAGTATCTGTGGTTTTTGAAAGAACGGGTGACCTCAGACTTCTTCTAGACTGAATTCTGTAAGAAATACATCAGTCAAAGATTCATCGATAAAAAAGTAAAAAATTTCTCGAGTTAAAATAGTGTCACATGACTGTGAAAGAATATGAACGAAAATTTGTGAGACTTAGCAGATATGCCCGGGAATGTGTATCAACTGAAGCTATAATGTGTAAAAGATTCAAAGATGGGTTAAACGAAGACATTAAACTGCTAGTCGGCATTCTTGCAATAAAAGAGTTCGCAGTACTGGTTGAGCAAGCATGCAAAGTCGAAGAGCTCGGGGAAAAGAAAAGTTGACTTTGAAGCTAGAGATTCACGTAAGAGGCCATCGAGTAAGTCATTTCAGTTGGCATCAAAGAGATTTTGAGATGATTCTAGCAGTTCAAAAGCTACTGCGGGTTATACTAGACATGATCTGGATAGACCACCTACGAATATAAAGCTACCTCAGTAGCTAGTGTTGATAATGTTAGATGAAATCAACCGGAGTGCAAACATTGTGGTAAATGACATTCCGGCAGTTGTAGATTGCATGATCGAGCATTGTAACACCCCATACCCATGTCCGACGCTTGGACAGGGTACGAGGCATTACCAGATTTAATCATTCACAAACACACAAAAACTAGGCTACAAAATTTCATTCGTATCAAAACTTTTCATACACATGCATAATGTCCCATTTATGGGACTATGAAGCCCTAAACGTGCATTGAAAGTAGTTAGGGACTAAACCAAGAACCTTAGAAAGTTTTGGGAAAACTTAGAAATTTTTTTTCCATGACACAAGGTCACACGCCCGTGTGGACACAGGGACACGCCCGTGTCCTCAAGTCGTGTAACTCTCTGACTATGATGTCAGCGAATGATTTGAACTACACGGCCAAGCCACACGCCCGTGTCCTAAGGCCGTGTCTTAGCCAGTGTGGCCAACACTTAGGCTATTTTCCAAGACTGTAAGTTACCCTTAATTCTTCACATACTTATTTCCATATTACACAATTAATTCATGGCCATGACCGTCTAGATTTGGTCATAAAACATTCATCATGCACATATGTCATAATACCAATCATGCATACCTTACAAGTATAATCACATCACAAGCACTAGAACTTAGCATGGATAGATAAATTTACAAACCATAATCACTATGAGCCATACCTCATGGCCATATATAAGTAACTCAATGTAAGCCAATACCTTTGGCTAGTCATAATAACGGCTAACATAAAAACTAAGTCCTTATTCATGCCACTCACACGAAAACGCTTAACACATACAGGTCAATACTTCAAAGGCGATGGCTTGATAGTGCGATCCTGCCTCTGACGATCTCCAACCTCGAGCTAACCTGCCAACACTAAAGAAAAGGAAAGAAAGTGTAACAGCCTGATTTAGACCCTAGTCGGAACGGTGGTTTCTGGACCATGACTTCGAGTCAGAAAAATATTTAAAAATTATTTTCTGTGTTTATTATGTGTGAATTAATATCTGTGAAATTTTCATGATTTAATTTTGTCGTTTGAGTGTCCGATTAAATAAAATGACTTAATCGCGTAAAATAAAAATTTAATGGTTTAATGTATAAAAGTCGAATTGCTATTGTTTTATTAATGTGAGGTATCTAAGGTGTAATTAGACCATGGGATTAAAGTGTGTACGGTTATGACATTAGTTATGTGTTTTGTTTATTTATTATTAAAGGGTAAAAATGTAATTTGGTTAATAAACTTATATTAATTAAAAACAAATATATTATGTTCATTATATTCTTTTGTTCATCCACCGATTATGAAAACAAAAGAAAAGAAATAAAAGAAAGCTAGGTTTGACCACCTTCCAAGCTTGATTCAAGGTTCGTTCTTACTCGGTTTCTGATAATTTTTATGTTTTTGAGATCGTTGCTAAGCTATCTTCAGGACCCGTGCTTGAATTTTTGGTTTTGGTAAATATTTTGAGTTACGCCATTGTTGAAAGCTTGTGATTTTTGTTGTTTGATGATGAAATATGAAAGATATGTTTTGGATTAACATGTTTTGTATTGGAGTTTTTCATGATTTTGAGTAATTAGGACAAAATTGCAAAAATAATAGTTTGAGGGACTAAAATGTGAAATAAATGAAATATATGGACTTGTATGAATACTAGTAATATTCGGCCTAACATGGGTGAAGTGAAATTTTGCATATTTGGTGTTTTGTGCAATAGAGACTAAATTGTAAAAAGCATAAATATCAGGGTAAAATGGTAATTTTCCTATTTATGTGTTTTTGGACTAAATTGAATGGAAATATGTTTGAATGTGTTTAATTTAAATATGTTCAGATCAAGAACCAAAGAAATCGGATTTGGATCGGGGGAACACGAAAGTTGTCGACTAGTCGTCCCGTTTCGTTTTACATCGTCCGAGGTAAGTTTATAAGCAAATAGATATGGTTAGATTTTAATATTTATGTGATCAATAAATAGTTGTAATAATATAAAGTAAATTATGGATCGACATTGAGTAATGAAAATAATTTACGTTTGATGATAAAGTAAAGAATGAGTTTTAGTATTAAAAGTGGTGACATGAGCTATACACGTTAAAATGTAGACTATTTGTATATAAATTGCAAGTTTATATTCGGCTATACAATATATGTTTATGTATGTATGCTAAAGTGTGAATCATGGATATATATAAAAGTATATTCGATTATATGATGATATTGTGACCTTGGTAGTGAATGATAATTCTGTTAATGAATATATGTATATTCTGACCAATTTAAAGTTGATACAAGGATGTGTATGAGGCATCGATATGTGATTCCAACATGTGATGTGCGAGTAAGACCATGGCATTGATATGTGATTCCGATATATGTGTGCGAGTAAGACCCTGTCTGGGACAATGGCATCGATATGTGATTACATGTAAGACGACGTCTGGGACGTTGGCATGTACGATATGTGTGATTATTCCGAGTGTCCTATCCAATATCGAATGGTTCATCGGGCATCGATAAGTTGTGAACGAATGTGCAAAAATGAGCTAAAATGATCTGGTACGAATTGGTTTATTATAAATTTGAAATAAGGTGAGTAAGTTACTTTATATTTGTTGCAAAACATGCTTGAAGTAAAGTAAGAATGTATATGAATGTGAAGAATGTATTCGGCCTTGTGAATAATTAGTATGAATATTATTGAGATGGTTTTTGAATATGGTCAATTGGTGGTATATTGGGCTATTAATATAAATATATATATAATTGTTATACCTTGACTTACTAGTATAAGCATATAAGGTATGTGTATTTGGTATGATAAAAATGTTTTGGCTTAGCCATTGAATGATAATTTGTTAATGTATCTTTATATATATATATAAGTGTTCATTCGGTCATTGCTATGCTTATGCATATGAAGCTATATTTTAATTCATGAGTATATATGGGTATACATGTACGTGGTCACTAAATGGTTGTGCTTTGAAACCGAAAGATGCTTTGGTAATATTTATATGTATACGGCCATAAATAAGTATATGTGAAAGTATAAGATATATGTTAAATCGTAAGATTGAAGTTTAATTTGACTATGATAGTATAATTTGGTATAGTTTAAATGTATGAACTATGTCCTTGAATAGTTTATTTGCATATGACTTACTAAGCTATAAAAGCTTACTCTGTATATGTATGTTTGTTTTTGTTTTATAGATTTTGGATTCATGTTACGAGCTTGGGAATCGTCAGAGGAGCTTATCGTACTATCGACAGTCTTCGGTATCTTTGAAGTGAACTTTCGAATCTATGGCATGTATAGGCTGGGTATTACTTTTGAAATGCTTGATTTTGGTTAATGTAACCATGAGCCACGCGAAAATGACTTAATAATTTGTTACGCTCAGATTTAATGCTTTGTTTGGGTGAGGGTTGTGTTCGGTTGTGATTTTAGTGAATCGGCCTTTATATTTTCATGTGAACTATAGTCACATATAATGTTAACAGTTGTGTGGATACTTGGCCTTGATTGAGCTTATATTGGGAGTGTGTCCAAGGTATATAATGTTTGTGGAGCTTGTTTATGTGTCTCGGCCGTATGACATATAATGTTTATAAAATGAAATATGGTATAAAAATCAAGATATGTACATGGATATTTATATATGGTGTTCTTTCATTGACAATAATAGTGATATGTATAATTCACGATTGGTTGATATGGTCTAAGTTTATTTGGTTATAATGTTATGTGTCAAAGATGGAAGGTATTTGTGATATGTGTTTTATAAATTGAATGTGGTTGATGACTTTGGATATGATGAGATTGATTTGGCCATAGTATATTTACAAGTATGTTTTAAGCATGCTATGATATTCGTGATTGAATGATTAGGTTATAGTGCATGCATAGATAGACATGTATGTGAATTGGTGCCTAAAAGTATTTGGTTATATTCTAATGTGAATAGGATTTATTTAGGCTTAGGTAATATATGATATGTTTATATTAGAGAATGGTTTACTAATCTTGGCTTAGTATTGAAGTGAAATAATTACAATATGTATATATGTTTTAAATGGTATTAGTTATTTAAATTCAGTGGCTATAGTAATGAATAAGCGTATATACATATGTGCATAAGTCATGGTTATTAATATAATAAATTGGCCAAGTAGCGACAAGTTGGATATGTTATTTAGACTTATATATATACTACTTTGTGGATCAACAAATGTGATGAAAATAGGTCACAAGGTGCCACTTGTATGCTCGTGTTATAATTACGGTTAAGTAATATGTATTATAAGGTTTGATAATATTTGATAAATGAAGTGGACATTGTGATATATGTTATTTATATGAAGCAAAATGATGTATAATATTATTCATTAAAGTTGGTGTGTATGAATTATAAGTTAATAGATTAATTCGTATGTAAACCATTCGTATATTTTAACATTAAATTTGTATATATGATTTGAGTATGAAATGAATTACATTGGGTTACAAGTTAAACATTTAGTTTCTATGATTATTTATTTGTACTGTATTAGCAGTAATTTGAATAATTAGATAAATGTTATGATCGAGAGATGTTAATTTGGTTTAAAATAATTTATTAGATGGTTTACTTTGTAATGAAAGTTTGTTTTGAATTGTCCTATGATCGTTAATACCTCGTAACCTCATTTCAGTGACGGATTCGAGTTAGGGGTGTTACATTTGGTTGGTATCAGAGCTATGGTTTAGTTGGTTCTAAGACTACCATACTATATGTGAGTCTAGCTATATATGCCATATTTAACCTTCGATAGTGTGATATCTCTTAACTTTGACGAAAATTATTTTATTGTGACAGATAAGTTTTTCAACTGAGCTAATTTTGATAGTATAGAATTTTTACCCAAATGTTTGAATGGAAATGTCTTGATGATGAGTTGAAATTATAAAGGTAAGGATCAAAGAGTATAATATATTGATGTTGATAAATATTATAATTATATGAGCTTATCGATTATGGTATTTGAGTTATAATTGCTATCTGAAATGTTTTGATTGTGAATTAGTGATTTGAGTTAGTATATAAATTAAGTGTTAAGAAAAAATATGATGAAAAGCGAATGTTTATTAAATGTTTAGACAATGTGAAATTAATAATGAACTGACTATTTGTGAAAGTATGTCTTATATGTATTTATGTGTAAGTTAAATTTGAGGCTTTATTACCCTCACCCCCTTATCAGTGAAATGTTATTGTGAAATCTATAAGATTTGGGTTGAATAATTTCATGAGTGTGGGATTACAGAAGTTCGTGTTCGGAAGATTAATAATGAGGTAAAAGAAGTGAATGAATTAGCAAATGAAGACAGTATTAAAAGAGACGTTGGATAGTTCTGAAGACTATTCAGATTATGTGATGCCACTATTAAGGAAGAAGTTATCTTCGATCAAATGATCTATTCAGGTATGTTATCTAAGGAAGATATTAGCTAGAAGCTTTTCTGAATTGACTTTTGTTAGGGAAAGGAATAATATGAAAAATTTCTGACGACAAAATTAGACAGTTGAATAATATTTGAATTGTATTGATGGCTGAGTGCAGTGGTTATAGTCAGGCAGTTACAATGACTTCTTTTGAGTACTCTACGTGTACACTTATCTTTAGAAATATATCTAACTGTTTAATTTCAGAAAGAATTCTTACCGTATGAGAACATTAGTTAAATATGTTTATAGACGAAAGTATCGTGGGTCTGTTTGGATTATATTCGACATTGCTCTGTCTTTCTCTGATATTTATTCCATTGTGTGGATATTAAAATCGATGGTAAAATCTATATAATGCTAATAATCTATTTCTACTGTGGATTTCAGTATTTACGAGCGACATTATTCTTTCTGGACCTTTTCTAGGATATCATTAGAATTGATATCATTCTATATAGGTTGTAATTCTCAAATATTTTGTGTAGCATCAGATATTAAAATTTCACTATTCTGGTTTTCTTATGATCCCATGTGATTATCTGTAAGAGATTTCTATTTGACGGAAAAAGGGCTATATCTATTATAATTATGATTTTTGCTTGAAATTTGGGAATACTGCAGTACCGTTATCAAAGATATAAAGTTGTGTTTCTGTATTGGTTGCTGTTCAAATCACATTTGATTTTCTTCTGGGTTCTAATGCTTATTTATTTGTCGGGATATTATCTATTGTTAAGGTTAAGACGACTATCTTATTTATGACATTATGATTTATATTTGATGATAGTGGCATCTATATAATTATATGTTTGAGTTATTCTTTAACGAGAAGAAAGAATTTTTTTTAAAAAGACTGATTCAGTGATTTAATTTGATATGAATTATTTAATTTAAAAGAAGATTGGGTCATATGTGTTTGAATCTATCCATCGGACTGGTAATAAACTTTGAATGACATGTGTGATTTGAGGGATAATCTAGAAAAAGAATACTTGATACAGAATTATGTCTATTAAAACAATTCCATTTGAGAAATGTTGTAGTAAATTAAAGTTAGTTTGATTGTTGAAGCTTCCCTTTTTGCATGAAGATATTGTTAACTAAAGCATCAGCTCTGGTTTAGCCTAAGTTTATGAAAAAATTAGTTTACGATTTTTATTCTGTCAGCAAGTAAAAAAAAATCGAGCATCAGGTACCTTCTGGGTTGTTTTAGCCGATCATGATACTTGAATGAAAATGGGACAGAGTTACAATGGATTTTGTATCCAGTTTATTGTTGACACCGAGCAAGAAAGATGCAATCTAAGTTATTGTGGATAGATTGACTAAATTGGCTCATTTTGTTCCGGTTCGCACTAATTATTCGCTTGATAAGCTTGCTGAGTTATATGTTTCTCAGATTGTGAGATTACATGGTGTGCCTATTTCTGTTGTTTCAGATAGATATCCGAGGTGTATGTCGCGGACTTGAAATTTTTGGAAGAAACTGCTTGATGCTCTAGGTATGAAATTAAATTTCAACACAGGTTTTCATCCGCAAACAGATGGTCAGTCTGAGCGAGTCATTCAGATACTTAAGGATATGTTGAGATGTTGCATTCTCAAGTTCAATGGTATGTGAGAACGATACCGACCTTTGATTGGATTTGCGTACAATAAAATGGCACCTTATGAGGCTTTATACGATCATAAATGTCATACACCATTGTATCGGACTTAGCTTAGTGAAAATCAAATACACGGGGTCGATTTGATCAAAGAGATTGAACAGAAAGTAAAAGTGATCTGTGAAAGTTTGAAAACAACGTCAAATCGTCAGAAATGATATGCAGACTTGAAACGAAAGGATATAGAGTTTCAGATCGGAGACAAAGTCTTTTTGAAAGTTTCACCGTGGAAGAAAATACTCAGATTCAGTTGAAAAGGCAAATTGAGTCCGACATTTATTGGGCCGTATGAGATTGTAAAGCGTATTGGGCCGGTTGCTTACAGACTGTTATTGCCATCTAAACTAGAAAATATCCATAATGTGTTCCATATTTTGATGCTTCGTAGATATCGATCTGATCCCTCACATGTGATTAATCCGTCAGAGATTGAGATTAAGCCCGATATGACGTATGAGGAAGAACCGATTCGTATTCTAGCTCGTGAGATTAAAGAGTTGCAAAATAAGAAAATTCTGTTAGTTAAAGTACTGTGGCACAAAACCTGAGTTGAGGAAGCAATGTGGGAGCCAGAGGATGCAATGAGAGAACGTTATCAGAACCTATTCACCAGTAAGATTTTCGGGGACGAAAATCCCTAAGGGGGAGAGTGGTAATAGCTAATTTAGACCCTAGTTAGAAAGGTGGTTTCAAGACCACGAATCTGAGTTAGAAAAATATTAAAAAATTATTTTCTGTGTTTATTATGTGTGAAATAATATCTGTGAAATTTTCGTGATTTAATTTTGTCGTTTGAGTGTCCGATTAAATAAAAGGACTTAATCGGGTAAAATGAAAATTTAATGGTTTAATGTATAAAAGTC
The DNA here is from genome assembly GCA_025698465.1 of Gossypium longicalyx. Taxonomy (NCBI): domain Eukaryota; kingdom Viridiplantae; phylum Streptophyta; class Magnoliopsida; order Malvales; family Malvaceae; genus Gossypium; species Gossypium longicalyx. The sequence continues at coordinate 56,036,384 of CM046995.1, forward strand.
GAATTGCTATTGTTTTATTAATATATGGTATCTAAGGTGTAATTAGGCCATGGGATTATAGTGTGTACGGTTATGACCTTAGTTATGTGTTTTGTTTATTTATTATTAAAGGGTAAAAATGTAATTTGGTTAATTAACTTATATTAATTAAAAACAAAGCTATTATATTTATTATATTCCTTTGTTCATCCACTGAATATGAATACAAAAGAAAAGAAATAAAAGAAATCTAGGGTCGGCCACCTTCCAAGCTTGATTCAAGGTTCGTTCTTACTCGATTTTTGATGATTTTTATGTTTTTGAGATCGTTGCTAAGTTATCTTCAAGACCCATGCTTAAATTTTTGATTTTGGTGAATATTTTGAGTTACGCCATTGTTGAAAGCTTGTGATCTTTGTTGTTTGATGATGAAATATGAAAGATATGTTTTGGATTAACATGTTTTGTATTGGAGTTTTTGATGATTTTGAGTAATTAGAACAAAATTGCAAAAATAATAACTTGAGGGACTAAAATGTGAAATAAATTAAATAGATGGACTTGTATGAATACTAGGAATATTCAGCCTAACATGGGTGAAGTGAAATTTTGCATTTTTGGTGTTTTGTGCAATAGAGACTAAATTGTAAAAAAGCGTAAATATAAGGGGTAAAATGGTAATTTTCCCATTTATGTGTTTTTGGACTAAATTGAATGAAATATGTTTGAATGAGTTTAATTTAAATATGTTTAGATCAAGAACCAAAGAAATCAAATTTGGATCGGGGGAAAACAAAAGTTGTCGACCAGTCGCCCCCTTCCGTTTTACATCGTCCGAGGTAAGTTTATAAGTAAATAGATGTGGTTAGATTTTAATATTTATGTGATCAATAAATAGTTGTAATAATATAAAGTAAATTATGGATAGACATTGAGTAATGAAAATAATTTATGTTTGGTGATAAAGTAAAGAATGAGTTTTAGTATTGAAAGTGGTGACATGAGCTATACAAGTTAAAATGTTGATTATTTGTATATAAATTGCAAGTTTATATTCGGCTATACAATATATGTTTATGTATGTAATGCTAAAGTGTGAATCATGGATATATATAAAAGTATATTCGATTATATGATGATATTGTGACCTTGGTAGTGAATGATAATTCTGTTAATGAATATATGTATATTTTGACCAATTTAAGGTTGATACAAGGATGTGTATGAGGCATCGATATGTGATTCCAACATGTGATGTGCGAGTAAGACCATGGCACCGATATGTGATTCCGATATATGTGTGCGAGTAAGACCCTGTGTGGGACAGTGGCATCGATATGTGATTACATGTAAGACCACATCTGGGACGTTGGCATGTACAATATGTGTGATTATTCCAAGTGTCCTATCTAATATCAAATGGTTCATCGAGCATCGATAACTTGTGAACGAATGTGCAAAAATGAGCTAAAATGATCAAGTAGAAATTGGTTTATTATAAATTTGAAATAAGGTGAGTAAGTTACTTTATATTTGTTGCAAAACATGCTTGAAGTAAAGTAAGAATGTATATGAATGTGAAGAATGTATTCGGCCTTGTGAATAATTAGTATGAATATTATTAAGAAGGTTTTTGAATATGGTCAATTGGTGGTATATTGGGCTATTAATATAAATATATATAATTGTTATACCTTGACTTACTAGTATAAGCATATAAGTGTATGTGTATTTGGTATGATAAAGATGTTTTGGCTTAACCATTGAATGATAGTTTGTTAATGTATCTTTATATATATATAAGTGTTCATCCGGTCACATTGAATGATAGTTTGTTAATGTATCTTTATATATATATAAGTGTTCATTCGGTCATTACTATGCTTATGCATATGAAGCTATATTTTAATTCATGAGTATATATTGGTATACATGTACATGGTCATTAAATGACTGTGCTTTGAAACCGAAAGATGCATTGGTAATATATATATGTATACGGCCATAAATAAGTATATGTGAAAGTAAAAGATAAATGGTAAATTGTAAGATTGAAGTTTAATTTGACTATGATAGTGTAATTTGGTATAGTTTAAATGTATGAATTATGTCCTTGAATAGTTTATTTGCATATGACTTACTAAGCAATAAAAGCTTACTCTGTATGTGTATGTTTGTTTTTGTTTTATAGATTTTGGATTCATGTTACGAGCTTGGGAATCGTCAGAGGAGCTTATCACACTATCGACAGTCTTTGGTATCTTTGAAGTGAACTTTCGAATCTATGCCATGTATAGGCTGGGTTTTACTTTTGAAATGCTTGATTTTGGTTAATGTAACCATGAGCCATGCAAAAAGGACTTAATAATTTGTTACGCTTAGATTTAATGCTTTGTTTTGGTGAGGGTTGTGTTCGGTTGTGATTTTAGTGAATCAGCCTTTATATTTTCATGTGAACCATAGTCACATATAATGTTAATGGTTGTGTGGATATTTGGCCTTGGTTAAGCTTATATTGGGAGTGTGTCCAAGGTATATAATGTTTGTGGAGCTTGTTTATGTGTCTCGGCCGTATGACATATAATGGTTATAAAATGAAATATGGTATATCATATATTAGTTAGATAAAAATCAAGATATGTACATGGATATTTATATATGGTGTTCTTTCATTGACAATAATAGTGATATGTATAATTCACGATTCGTTGATATGGTCTAAGTTTATTTGGTTATAATGTTATATGTCAAAGATGGAAGGTATTTGTGATATGTGTTTCATAAATTGAATGTGGTTGATGACTTTGGATATGATGAGATTGATTTGGCCATAGTATATTTAAAAGTATGTTTTAAGCTTGCTATGATATTCGTGGTTGAATGATTAGGTTATAGTGCATGCATAGACAGACATGTATGTGAATTGGTACCTAAGCTTACTCAGTTATATTCTAATGTGAATAGGATTTATTTAGGCTTAGGTAATATATGATATGTTTATATTAGAGAATGGTTTACTAATCTTGGCTTAGTATTGAAGTGAAATAATTATGATATGTATATATATTTTAAATGGTATTAGTTATTTAAATTCAGTGGCTATAGTAATGAATAAGCGTATATACACATGTGCATAAGTCATGGTTATTAATATAATAAATTGGCCAAGTAGCGACAAGTTGGATATGTTATTTAGACTTATATATATAATACTTTGTGGATCAGCAAATGTGATTAAAATAGGTCACAATGTGCCACTTGTATGCTCGTGTTATAATTACGGTTAAGTAAAATGTATTATAAGGTTTGATAATATTTGATAAACGAAGTGGACATTGTGATATATGTTATTTATATGAAGAGAAATGATGTATAATATTATTAATTAAAGTTGGTGTGTATGAATTATAAGTTAATAGAATAAATGATGTAATCAAAGGAGTTTCATACTATGAAATATTTAAATTTTTGTGAGATAGAGACAGAATGATTTCAAAATCCCCTATTCTGATTTCAAAAAATTATTGAAAATCATAAAAAAAATAGTTATGGGTTATAATTTATATACTTATAATCCTTAATGAGTCTATTTTCCAGAGAAATAGACAAGAATGTCATCCGAGTCTCGTATTATGAGAGAATTAATTTTTAGTGAAGAGGGGTTGAAACTGTTAGACAGTAAAAAAGGGGTAAATTTAAGGAATAAACTGTATTTATTGGCTAGATCAAAAATTCTGAAAATTTTATGGTAAAAAGATATGTGAGTCTAGCTTCAGGGTAAATTAGCGGATCATAATTTAGAGTTTTGTGGCTCTAGATATAAATAATTTAGTGACTATGACTCAAGAAAATAGCTTGACTGGAACATGAGTAAAAATGCAAACAGGGTTGTAATATCTTGAGAAGCAAGTTGATAAATTGCTTATTATTTTCATGCAGTCTTACTAAACTATAAAGCTTACTCCCTTCTTGTAAAACCCCTAACCTGAATCTGACGCTAAAATGGTGTTACGAGGCATTACTGGTCATAAGACAATTCAGAACAGACTTTCATTACAAAGTAAACCATCTAATAAATTTTTTTAAACCAAATTAACATCTCTCGATCATAACATTTATCTAATTATTCAAATTACTGCTAATATAATACAAATAAATAATCATAGAAACTAAATGTTTAACTTGTAACCCAATGTAATTCATTTCATACTCAAATCATATACTTACTCATAGTCATTCCTTATCAATCATACAACATGAATTAGATTCACTTCTCATCAATTTCATGTAAGTGCCTGTACCACTCACAACATAGCCACAAGCTCTATCATTCGATATAAACCATACATCTCCTGTTGAACTATTTGGAATACTACAGGATATTCAATAGCCCCAAACATGGGATAAGATGCCGACGCCATGTCCCAGACATGGTCTTACCCTTGCTACCACATCAAAGTCGATGTCATGTCCCAGACAGGTCTTACACTAACTTTTATATATCAAGGCTAATGCCATGTCACAGACAGGTCTTACACCGGCTCTCATCAATCGATGTCAATGTCATGTCCCAGACAGGTCTTATACTGACACACAACAAGCTGACGCCATGTCCCAGACATGTCTTACACTGGCTTGTATATCTCGAGGCCGATACATGTCCCAGACATTTCTTTTTGTAACACCCCAAACCCGGCCCAGACGTTATGGCCGAATCTAGCACGTCACATTGAAGTGTTTTAGCGAAAACCTTGTTTTAATTGGTAACACTTCCTTAAAATGAAAAACCTTAATTACTTTGTAAAATCTCTTTCTAGTTGCGGAAGCTTTATTTAGAACATATGATTTTATGAAAACTCGTCATTTAAAAATTTAGTTGCAGAGACGTAATATTTTAAAAAAAAATATGCTTTAGAAAAATCCATATTCAACTTTTCATAATTACAATGCAAAATGATAAGCCAAATAATATCAAAAAAGGAAGGTCTTATTACATTCCAGTCTAAAATCACTTAATAAATCAGAAGCTAAATGCTTTTTTAAAACAAACAAGTCTAAGTCTAAACTTTTATGCTAATTGGCCACCTCCGAGTCCCTCCATCCATCGAACCGCCTACTGAGGATCACTTGAAAAGTTTAAAAGGAGGGGTGAGTTTCGAAAACCCAGTGTGTACAACCCTCAATGAGTATAAAGCAATCATTAGTTATTTTGGGCCAGAGCCCAATTCAATAACGGTGGTCTTTGGGCCTTAGCCCATATTAGCCTCAGTTGGGCCGAAGCCAACATCGCAATAATATCACAACAATATCATACATGCAATGCAATGCAGTGCAATCCCATCCCAAAAATCCATCCGCTACACACCAGCTCCGTCCCCCGACACATCATGCGGGGATATAAATATTGATCCACCCAACCGATACACATCCACGCTAGCTCGGTTGCAAAACTACCTTCATTTACACATTGGGCTTAAAAGCCATCGGAGGATCCACGATTGTTAAACAACCATGCGATCCTCATATACTTCCTCTGTTCCATAATTCCCAACCCATATGCAACCTAAGTAGAATATCATATGTATGCAGCAGATATGCATGTCACATCCATAAAACTTACATTCAACACCTAGGGGTATTTTGGTCATTTTCGCCCTTAAGGGCATTTTGGTAATTTTCCCTTTATTACGGTTTTTACTTACCTTGGCCCGTTAACAAATCCCGTGAGCTAAGATAAACAAATACTATGCACCAGGTAGGATTCTAGAGACGAAGAGGTGAGTCATTAAGACTGCTTTAGTACCAAGCTCTCTCTAGATCCAATCCTAGACATGCATATACCTGTTGCCACATCTTAACCCTATGACTTGTCCATTGTCACAATAAATTAATTAAGTTAGATGCAGTCATTATATACTAGGCCCAAAACCCCTTACAAAGCCCAGAAAAATTCACATACCTGTATAAGGCCCACTAGGCCCAATCATATTCATATGGCCTATTAGGCCCAAATCACATTTATATGGCCAATTAGGCCCAAATCACATTTATATTCATGCTCACAAATGAATTTTCCATCACATAGCATCATTTATCAACTTTGTATATTATGGTCCCAACAGCCCATCGGGCCCATTAAGCCCATTCTGGCCCGATTGGCCAATTCACAGCCTAAGTCCATGGAATCGCCCATGGGGCCTCAGACAACTTATTGGTTTCCTCCTCATGAGTGTTCGCGGACACGCAAGACTACCGTAGCCAAACTTTCAGCTTTTTAGCATTTCGGCTTTTGCCGATTCATTGTGTGTGTGCAGCGTATGTACACACCTTCGGCTTTATATCAAGTTATCATAGGGTAGAAGTACATACCTTATCACCTGGAGTACTAGGTATTCATAATCGCCTGAACCTATATTCAACATTATACTCCATTAGTCACATTCTATTAATTTAAAATAAATCCACTACTTACCGAAGAACCACCTACACTTGCCTTGACTAGATTGATCGACCACCATCTGCCTATGTAACTCAAAATCTGACGTAGTCCTCTTCCGCATCCAGGTAGAAAGTCCCTAACGGCTGGCACTTTACGTCGCTTAAACTTGGGAGCCTGTATCCCAACCTCTCTGCTAAACCCCCTTTTTCCATTAGCAATCACACTCTTGAATGAGAGGGGAAAGAGAGATAAATGGAGAAACCATAGGTTAACGAAAGTTTTTGAAAGAATAACGAAAAATTGACTTTTAAGAGTGTAGAAATGAAAGAACTTAGAAATATTTAATAAAATCCGAAGAAGATCTAATTCACTTACTGATTGCAAGATCGCTTGCCAACAAGAAATCAAGCCCCCAAAGTGTAAAAATCAGCTTTTAAATGCAAAAGAAATAGTCGGCTAAGTTGAAGAGGGAAGAGGTTGATTCGATTAAAATAGGGAAGAAAAGATCAAGAGTTTGACTTAAAGAAAAGAGGAGGTGATATGCGACTAAAGTACACAAAAACAACAAATGCCCTTAACCGCTCATACGACAGACATATTTATACTAATAAATAAATAAATAAATAAAAATACACCTACACTCCTCAATCGACTTAAATTCGTCAAGATAATTTCCTTCAAATTCTCCAATTTTATCACCATCATATCTACGCTTAATCATCATCCTAATCCCCTTGATTTTAGCCAAAAATTCCAATTTGAATAGCATTCAAATTTCTTCCACCGTACAACACTTGAGTAGCAAAATTAAATTCTCTCTTTGCGCGCGCCACTACTCAAACTCCAGCCCTCCATTTTCCCAGCACGCTACTGGCCACTGCACCGCATCCTTTCTTATGCTATTGTTTGGTCACAATTAATTATAAGGCTTATATGCCTAAGCCTCAGTTTTCTTAAAGAATAAAAATTTAAACTATAAAAATTTAAACTTTGCCAGGCCTAGGATTTGAACTTGCTCCATCTCAAAACCATAGCATGCTTCTCGCCACTACACCACCGGCGTTCTTGTGCCATATTCCATCCCTAACTATTCTTAAGGCCTATTAACCCGCAACTTGAATATCCTAAAAATATTTGCCACCTCTCAAATTCGAACCAGTGATCTCTTGGCTGCGCTATACGTCCCTTGCCACCAAGCCACAACCTCTTTTGTGTCGTTTCTCCTCCCCAATTAATTATAAAGTCTTTCTGCCGACCTCTAGGTTGTCTTAAAAAAACCCACAACTTTTGCTCATGCTGCGACTTGAACCCAGCACCTCCCCTTACTCCTAACGCCATCATGCCACTGGGCGAAGCGCATCCTTTGTGTCAAATTCCATATAACATATTTATAAAGCCTAAACGCTAGCTTCCCTACTAATCTTATGCGCAATAAAAAAAATTCGCCAAGGCCAAGACTTGAACCATGGACCTCCTGCTTACTACCCACGCCTTTTGCCACTTGGCCAAGCGTTTCCTTGTGTCAAATTTTACCAGGCCTTATTAATAAGCCTTCCACCTAATGCTCAAGGTTCTTTAGAAAAAAATGCAAAATTTTGCTAAAGCCCTGGATCGAAACCAGGACTTTTTCCACACTACCAACCCTTCCTAAATAATTTAACAATTAAAACACACAATTATAAAATATTTAAACACCTTTCTTTTATTCAAGCTGCCTTTTAATAGATCCCAAACTCAAGGCCCATTACTTCTAGGCCCAAAATCAGGGTGTTACAGTTCACCCTTCCTAAAAAAAATTCGTCCTCAAAATTTCTAAATACTAGGGTAGTCGTGTATCAACTATCCCACTACGCTACTGCTGCGCACTCTAATCCTAATAATTTTAATAAATATTCAAAAAATCCACCTATCGCAAACATTCTCAAACATACACAAAATAAGTATCAAATTCAAATTCAAATATTTTAATACAATCTGATATCTAAAGAAATCCTATTGAATATAAACAATCAATAGCTAAGACATATTGCAGTATAACAGTTCAACATAATTCAATAGTAAGAGAACTTACTTGGCTCGACGTCAGAGACTCGGTGTGCCACACAATAGAATCTTTCAAAACCAACTCAATATCATTTGTAAACAATTTTAAAAGCCCAAAAAACAAAGCCCATTTCACAACTCAATTTTTGAAACCTGGCTCTGATACCACTAAATATAACACCCCAAACCTGGCTCAGACGTTATGGCCGAATCTGGCGCGTCACATTGAAGTGTTTTAGCAAAAACCTTGTTTTCATTAGAAACACTTCCTTAAAATGAAAAACCTTAATTACTTTGTAAAATCTTTTTCCAGTTGCAGAAGCTTTATTTAGAACATATGATTTTATGAAAACTCGTCATTTAAAAATTTAGTTGCGGAAACGTAGTATTTAAAAAAACTATGCTTTAGAAAAATCCATATTCAACTTTTCATAATTACAACGCCTAAAAATGATAAACCAAATAATAACAAAAAGGGAAGGTCTTATTACATTCCAGTCTAAAATCACTTAATAAATCAGAAACTAAATGTTTTTTAAAAACAAACAAGTCTAAGTCTAGACTTTTATGCTAATTGGCCACCTCCGAGTCCCTCCATCTGTCGAACCGCCTACTGAGGATCACCTGAAAAGTTTAGAAGGAGGGGGTCAGTTTTGAAAACCCAGTGTGTACAACCCTCAACGAGTATAAAGCAATCATTAGTTATTTTGGGCCAGAGCCCAATTCAATAACGGTGGTCTTTGGGCCTTTGCGCATATTAGCCTCACTTGGGCCGAAGCCCACATCACAATAATATCACAACAATATCATACATGCAGTGCAATGCAGTGCAATCCCATCCCAACAATCCATCTTCTACACACCAGCTCTGTCCTCCGACACATCCTATGGGGATATAAATATCGACCCACCTAACCGATACACATCCAGGGTAGCCCGGTTGCGGAACTACCTTCATTTACACATTGGGCTTAAAAGTCGTCGTTGGATCCATGATTGTCAAGTAACCATTCGATCCTCATATACTTCCTCTGTTCCATAATTCCCAGCCCATATGCAACCTAAGCAGAATATCATATGTATGCAGCAGATATGCATGTCATATCCATAAAACTTACATTCAACACCTAAGGGTATTTTGGTCATTTTCGCCCTTAGGGGCATTTCTATAATTTTCCCTTTATTACGATTTTCACTTACCTTGGCCCGTTAACAAATCCCGTGAGCTAAGATGAACGAATACTATGCACCAGGTAGGATTCCAGTGAAGAGGAGGTAAGTCATTAAGACCGCTTAAGTACCAAACTCTCCCTAGATCCAACCCTAGACATGCATATACTCGTTGCCACACCTTAACCCTATGACTTGTCCACGGTCACAATAAATTAATTAAGTTTTATGCAGTCATCATATACTAGGCCCAAAACCCCTTACAAAGCCCAGACAAATTCACATACCTGTATAAGGCCCACTAGGCCCAATCATATTCATATGGCCCATTAGGCCCAAATCACATTTATATGGCCCATAAGGCCCAAATCACATTTATATTCATGCTCACATATGAATTTTCCCTCACATAGCATCATTTATCTACTTTTGCCTATTATGGGCCCAATAGCCCATCGGGCCCATTAAGCCCATTCTGCCCCGGTTGGCCAATTCACAGCCCAAGTCCATGGAATTGCCCATGGGGCCTCAGACAACCTATTGGTTTCCTCCTCACGAGTGTTCGCGCACTCGCAAGACTACCGTAGCTAAACTTTCAGCTTTTCGACTTTTTGGCATTTCGACTTTTGCCGATTCATTGTGTGTGTGCAGTGTATGTACACACCTTTGGCTTTATATCAAGTTATCATAGGGTAGAAGTACACACCTTATCACCTGGAGTACTAGGTATTCATAATCACTCGAACCTATATTCAACATTATACTCCATTAGTCACATTCCATTAATTCAAAAAAAATCCACTACTTACCGAAAAACCACCTATACTTGCCTTGTCTAGATTGATCGACCGTGGTCTACCTATGTAACTCGAAATATGATGTAGTCCCCCTTCTGCATCCAGGCGGAAAGTCCCTAACGGCTGACACCTTACGTCGCTTAAACTTGGGAGCCTCTATCCCAACCTCTCTGTTAGAACCCCCTTTTTCCATCAGTGATCACACTCTTGAATGAGAGGGAAAAGAGAGATAAATGGAGAAACCGTAGGTTAACGAAAGTTTTGGAAAGAATAACGAAAAATCTTATTTTAAAAGTGTAGAAATGAAAGAACTTAGAAATATTTAACAAAAGCCGAAGAAGATCTAATTCACTTACATATTGCGAGATCGCTTGCCAATAAGAAATCAAGCCCCCAAAGTGTAAGAATCAGGTTTTAAATGCAAAAGAAACATTCGGCTAAGTTGAAGAGGGAAGAGGTTGATTCGATTAGAATAGGGAAGAAAAAATCAAGAGTTTGGCTTAAAGAAAAGAGGAGGTGATATGCGACTAAAGCACACAAAAACAACAAATGCCCTTAACCGCCGATACGACACACATATTTATACTAATAAATAAATAAATAAATAAAAATACACCTACACTTCTCAATTGACTTAAATTCGTCAAGATAATTTCCCTTCAAATTCTCCAATTTTATCACCATCATATCTACGCTTAATCCTCATCCTAATCCCCTTGATTTTAGCCAAAAATTCCAATTTGAATTGCTTTCAAATTGCTTCCACCGTACAGCACTTGAGTAGCGAAATTAAAATTTTCCTTTGTGCGTGGCACTACTCGAACTCCAATCCTTCATCTTCCTAGCACACTGTTGGCCACTGCACCGCATCCTTTCTTATGCTACCATTCGGTCACAATTAGTTATAAGGCTTATATGCCTAAGCCTTAGTTTTCTTAAAGAATAAAAATTTAAACTTCGCCAGGCCTGGGATTCAAACCTACTCCAGCTCATAATTGTAGCATGCTTCTTGCCACTGCACCACAGATGCTCTTGTGCCATATTCCATCCCTAACTATTTTTAAGGCCTATTAACCCGCAACCTGATTATCCTAAAAATATTTGCCACCACTCAAATTTAAACCCCTGATCTCTTGGCTACGCTATACGTCCCTTGCCACCAAGCCACAACCTCTTTTGTGTCGTTTCTCCTCCCCAATTAATTATAAAGTCTTTCTACTAGCCTCCAGGTTGTCTAAAAAAAACCCACAACTTTTGCTCATGCAGCAACTTGAACCCAGTACCTCCCCTTACTTCTAACGCCATCATGCCACTGGGCCAAGCACATCCTTTGTGTCGAATTTCGACATAACATATTGATAAAGCCTAAACGCTAGCTTCCCTACTAATCTTATGCGCAATAAAAAAAATTTCGCCAAGGCCAGGACTTGAACCCTGGACCTCCTGCTTACTACCCACTCCTTTTTCCACTAGGCCAATCGTTTCCTTGTGTTAGATTTTATTAGGCCTTATTAATAAGCCATCCACCTAATGCTCAGGGTTCTTTAGAAAAAAATGCAAAATTTTGCTAAAGCCCTGGATCGAACCTAGGACTTTTTCCACATTACCAACCCTTCCTAAATAATTTAACAATTAAACTAAATACACAATTATAAAATATTTAAACACCTTTCTTTCATTCAAGCCGCCTTCTAACAGATCCCACACTCAAGGCCCATTACTTTTAGGCCCAAAATTAGGGTGTTACGCTGACACCAGCTCTTGTCTCAATGTCGATGCATGTCCCAGATATGTCTTACATTGGCTCTCGTAATGTGGCAGATGCATGTCCCAAACATGTCTTGCATTGGCTCTCGTAATGTGGCCAATACATGTCCCAAACATGTCTTACACTAGCACACATATCACCCAATGCCATGGCATGAATATCCAAATCTATTCCTCATGTTCAACCGAAAGTCTTTATTATATAAATTCTCATTCACAATGCAAATCAACAATTCATACTATACTAATCGTATAATACATGATAACATTGAATTTTGCATAATTTAACAGCTTACTTGTTTCAATGGAATGTCATATTTCATCAACATATAATTAAATACAATCATAGAAAAATAGATTTCAAGTATATTAACAATAACATGGATAACATGCTTATTTAGTCACACGGACTTACCTCGAATGTAATTTTGGGTAATTACTCCATTTTAGTCCATAACCTTGTACTTTTCGATTTAAGCCCGAATCTCAGTTTTATTGATCTATAATGATAATATTCACTACTTTAATCATCATATTAACCAATACATTCCAAAGTTTATACTTTGGCAAAATGACCATTTTGCCCCTAGACTTTACAAAAATTATGATTTTGCCCTTAGGCTCGTAAATCGATTTTTATCAAATTTTCTCACTACCCAAGCCTAGATGAATTCTTTTTATACTAGGAGTAGCCCACAATTCTCATTATTACTCATACTTATCACTCATTTTGCCATCTTTACAAAATGGTCCATATTAGGTGTTTTCATGAAAATCCTTTCATAAAAGTTGTTTATTACACAACCAAGACTCATTTTCTTCCATAAAAATTCAGGAAACAACATAAATCCTTTCATGCAAATCCCTAAACTATCAACCATTTCACAAAATAGTCCCCCATTAGTTAGTTTATGCTACAAGGGTTCTAAAAGTACAAAAATTATCAAAAATAGGCATCTAAATCACTTACTTGTAAGGGTGAAGAGTGGCTGCAAAATTCAAGCTTTCAAAACCCCTATTTTGCTATTATTTTCGGTGGAGAGAATGAAGGTGAAAAGATGATATCACTTTCTCTTTATTTTATTTTATTTCTAGTCAAAATTAAGCTACTAACTTCACCTACTTTTGACTTTTCTACTCCTATTTGTCTCTATGGCCGGCCAAGCACCTTTTTAGGGTCTATTTGCACTTTAAGCACCCCCAATTTTGGTTCTCTAGCTATTTAACACATTTAGCTAGCAAATCACAACTTTTGCCCTTTATGCGATTTAGTCCTTTTTCTCAATTAAGCTCACAATCGCTAAAATTAATTCACCAAAATTTTCATGCACTTATATAATCATGCTATAACACATAAAATAATATTAAAATAATTTCTCCGGCCTCAAAATAGTGGTTTCGAAACCACTTCTCTGACTTGGCCCAAAATCTGGCTGTTACAATTCTTCCCCCTGTAGGGATTTTCATCCTCAAAAATCTTACTGGGAAAGTGGTTTGGTTCTTCACGTAAACTTCTCTTTCTCACAATCATTGCTAAAGAACTTTCACTCATCTATGCCTTTAATACTTATCTCAATATTTTCTTATATTCGAATCATGAGTTATTCTTTGTTATAGAACGCTTTCATTGAACCTTAATCTCTATCAGAGAGTTCATGCACTCAGAAGTCTGATCCATACCGTCATATCACATATACACATAACACACTTGAATCTTCTCAAATTCGCATGGTGAAGCTAGTCAGTACATCACTGGCCTTATACTCTATTACCTCGTACGACCCAATAGTTTACGAATTCAATTCTCAATTACTCTTAAATTCTAAAACATGGAAATGAAACATATTGTCAAGAATCTGAACCGATCAAACCGAAAATGAAATACGGTGCCAAAACACAACCACGTATTCAAAGCTTTCTATGAAATCTGACAACGTCAAACACAAGCAATTCAATTACTCTGATAAACGAGAATTCTGTACATACTGAAATAATTTGCAGATCTCGTCAATTACTCAATATTAAACCCACATAACGCTTCTCATTTCTAGAGACATGAATTTTCTTAATAGGAATTTTATAGTACTCTTTCTCAACTCCCTTGTAGTACCAACACTGGCTGAAGTAGTACTGAAGACACTTGATATTCGGCCTTAGTCATGTTATTACTCCAAATATTCATGCACAAAATCATAAATGTCGAGTCCCAAACTCGATCACTAATACATTATTTCTATGAGTTTTCTTGCAACATTTCTGCATAGGTTCTGGGTTTTCTGTTACACAAATCTTTACTCTAATATAATATCATTCATCAGGTCTGACCTGAAATTTACAACCAGATGTTGACCCTCACTGTACTCGTTTAGCTTACAATTCACTAACACTTTTCTCAATTGTACAGACTTGCAATAAAATTTAAGTTTTAAATCTTGAATTTGGCTAAGACCGAACTTTTCAACAAACAAATTCAACCTTGTAACCATCATCCTCATGGTAAACGAGGTTTTCTTAACCAAACACTTGTAACTACTTTTAACCGTTCTCAAAGATCAACAATGACTAACTCAAAATCTTTTAATAGCTCAAGTCACTTATGCTACCTCAGTCTCTGATCTCTATTCATGACATTGGATATTTTAAACTATCACACTGTCTTATAGTCTCAAAACACATTATTGAAAAATCAAGAATTCTCTGCCCGAGTTTAAGCTGAACTAAATTTAATACCTCGGTTAACAACACTTCCAACCATTCAAAACTCTGCTAGAATATAATAGACCATTTTAATTTCCCATGAAAGCGATAACTTTATCAATTAGAAAAATTTTAACTCATGTCATGGTCTTCTAAAATATGCATTTTTTCAGACTACCCGTCTTTTTAGCATGAAGAAATGAAATTTCGTTCCTAGACTTGAAAATAGACTCGGACATAAATATCTCATTTAACATGTAACACCCCTTACCCGAGACCGTCGCCGGAGTCGAGCACGAGGTGTTACTGGACTTAGCTTACTAATTCGGGGCAAAAAAATTTGCTTTTAAAATTAATTTAGTTTCATTCATTCAATATGTCCCTAGAAAGGTCCTCAAGACCCTAAAACATGAAATTGAAACTGTTCGGGAACAAACCGAAATAAAAAAAAAATTTCGATCACTTAAACAAATCAAAACAATTTATTTCATTTTTTATAAATAAACTATCCATCTGCGTCATAGACACTAAATAAATCATAACTCGAGTTACAAAATTGAAATTCAAATCCGTAAATTCTCTCTGAAACTAGAATCATATATATTTTCACTAAATTTGTTTCAGAATTTTTGGTCTAGCCAATTAGTACAGTTTATTAGTTAAATTTTCCCCTGTTTTAGTGTTCGGCTGCTCTGACCTCTGTTGACTACGAAATAATTTTCTCCTTCTACAGAATTCAAATAACCATGCCATTTGTTTATCTTAAAAGTAGACTCCATAAGGAATCTATACATATAAAGTATAACTCCTAATTATGTTTTGTACAATTTTTAGTGAATTTCTAAATTTAGAACAGGGGATTCAAAAATCACTCTGACCCTGTCTCACCAAAATTTAAATATCTCATAAAATAAAATTCTTTTGTTTACTCTGTTTCTTTCATATGAAAATAGACTCAATAGGCTTTAATTTTATATCTCATTCACTATCTAAATCCATTTATAATATTTTTAGTGATTTTAAAAATTCACATCATTACTATTATCCGATACTGTTTTAAAGGTAATTTCACCTTTTTCATGATTTCCATGGAATAACTAGCATTTAGGCATACATAACAACAAACATGTCCTTAATTAGCCATTCCAATAGCTAATCATTATCAAGCATTTACATACCATTCATTAGCCATATCATAAGATCAGACACACAAAATGGCTACGATGCTATACATGCCATACTCAAAATGAAACGTCTAGCTTTACCAAAATAATCCTTGTCATAGTGTGCCCGGACCTCCGACATACTTTATGATCCCTGAGTTAGCTTGAAAAAACTATAAAAAGAAGGAAAATAAAGGGTGTAAGCATTAAGCTTAGTAAGTTTGCATGCAAATAAATAACAACATTCATAAGAATTATCTTACTACTTGGCATGATACTACTTAATGCAATTTTATTAATTGTCATAGACATATTTTAAACTTCTTCACTTACTCACTTACTTAAATACTTATTTACTTAATAAAATTTATTAATACATTTTACTTACCTTTTTCTTTATCAAGCATACATGAACATTATATACTTACCTTTGCTCTTCTCGCATGAACTTGTCTTACCTTTTTAGTATAACTCGTCTTACCTTACCTTACCTTGATATTCTCTTTAAATTTTCCCGTTGAACCACTTGGAGTGCTAAGGATACACGGGTACCTTACCGTTGCCATGACTTGTCATGGTCTTATGTGGTATCCTTTTGAAACTTACCATTGCCATGTCTTGACATGGTCTTACATGGTATCCTTTCCTTATGAACTCATCAATGCCATGCCTTGGCATGGTCTGACATGGGACCTTTTCCTTATAGTAACTTATCAATGCCATGTCTTAACATCATCTTACATGATTTCCTTTCCTTAGAAACCTTACCAATTTCCATGCCTTGGCATGGTCTTACATGGTATCCTTAAACCCTAATGTCATGACATTTGTATCCTACACATTCCTAAGGTTTAACAGGGACTTTCTGAAATTACTTCTCCTTCAATTCATGCTTGAGTCTTCTTTGAATAATTTCATAAAATAAATATACAAATGCTGGAAATTAACAACATTAACATTAAATAATAGGATATTGCATTTATTTACCGCAAACTTACCTTGAAACAAAATACGATCAACTATATCGATTTAGTCCACTATCTTTTTCTTTCCCCGGTCTAACTCCGGATTTCGTTCTTCTTGATCTATTATATAAAAATTAGCTTATTCAATACTCACATTTATTAAAACAGTCCTTGACTCAAACTTTGGCAAAATTACACTTTTGCCCCTAAACTTTTACATATTTACACTTTTGCCTCAAAGCTCAGAAATTAAACTTCATCCTATTTTATTATATTTTATGACATGATGATCATTTTTATCTTCTATGACAACATCAAATTCTCACTATAACATGTACTTATGAACATTAGGTATTTTTACCGATTATGTCATTTTACTTGTTTTCACGTAAAATCGCTTAGCAAAAGTTGTTTAACACAATTTAAATCTTCATATTCTACCATAAAACATCAAAATAAACACATTTCACCTATGGGTATTTTTCCAAATATAAAACCTAGGTTAAATTATTGCTATAATAACCTTAATCAAGTTACCGGGACTCTAAAAACGTAAAGAACATTAAAAACGGGGCTTGGAATCACTTACTATGGAGCTTGGAAGCTTGAAACAAACCCTAGCTATGGAGAATCCTTGAAATTTTGGCCTAATGAAGAAGATGAGCACATTTTTTCCATTTTTTTCCCTTTTTAATTCTTTTATTTACAAAATGACTAAAATACCCTTCATTAAAACTTTAGTTATTTTTACCTATGTATATCCATTTTTGTGAATGAAAATATAATGGTCTAATTACCAATTAAAAACCTCTACTTCAATTATGCACTTCAATTAATCCTTTAGCATCTAAAACTCATATTTATCAACTTTTGGAATTAAGCCCTAGTAGGCAAATTAAACATGCTATCTATAAAATTTTCCATCAATACTCTAACACATACATCTAATCACTCGGTAAATCATAAAATTAATCGCAATAAACTTTTCTATCTCAGATTCATGGTTTCACAACCACTATTCCGTTTAGGCCTATTTCCGGATGTTACATTTCTCCCCCTTTTACGGATTTTCGTCTCTGAAAATCTTAACTGTGAAGAGATTTGTGTATTATTTTCGTATAGCCTCTTCGGGCTCCCATGTAGCCTCATCTATGCCATGTCTATTCCATAATACTTTAACAAGTGCAATACTTTTGTTCCTTAATTGCTTTACCTCTCGAGCTAGAATCTTTACCGGTTCTTCACCGTAAGTCATGTCTGGCTGAATCTCAACCTCTGTCGGAGAAATCACATGTGACAGATCTCAAGGATAACGACATAGCATAGACACATGAAATACATCATGAATCTTCTCTAACTCAATCGGTAAAGCTAACCGATATGCTAATGGTCTGATTCTCTCAATCACTTCAAACGGTCCAATAAAATGTGGACTTAGTTTGCCTTTCTTGCCAAATCTGAGAACTTTCTTCCACTGGGATACTTTCAAAAACACTTTGTCACCAACTTGATACTCAATCTCTATTCTCTTCAAATCTGCATACGACTTCTGTCTATCTGAAGCTACTTTCAAGCAATCTCTGATGACTTTTACTTTCTCTTCTGTTTCTTTTACTAGATCAACCCCGTAAATCTGATTTTCCTTAAGCTCTATCCAATACAAAGGTCTGCGACATTTACGTCCATACAAAGCTTCATAAGGTGCCATCTTCAAACTCAACTGATAACTATTATTGTAGGCAAACTCTACTAATGGTAAGTACTTTTCCCAACTGCCTTGAAATTCTAGTACACAACATCTAAGCATATCTTCAAGTACCTGAATAACTCTCTCTGACTGACCGTCGGTCTGAGGATGGAAAGTTGTACTAAAACTCAACTTTGTGCCCAAAGCTTCCTGTAACTTCTTCTAAAACCATGAAGTAAATCTTGAATCTCTGTCTGAAATGATTGGTAATGGTACCCCGTGTAGTCGACTATCTCTGAAATATACAACTCGGCCAACTTGTCAAGTGAATAATCCATATGAACTGGGATAAAATGAGCCGACTTCGTTAACTTATCAATCACAACCCATACTGCATCTTTCTTTCCCGGTGTCAACGATAATCCTGTTACAAAATCCATAGTAACTCGGTCCAATTTCCACTCAAGGACTAGCACAAGCTGCAATAAACCTGAAGGTACCTGATGTTCGGCTTTTACCTGCTAACAGATCAAGCATCTAGAAACAAACTCTGAAATGTCCTTTTTCATTCCTACCCACCAGTACATTTTCTTCAAATCATTATACATCTTTGTACTACCTGGATGAATAGATAAAGAACTACTATGTGCTTCTTATAAGATCTTTCGAATAAGCTCATCATTCTTCGGTACACATACCCTGTCTCTGAACATCAAACAACCATCGAAACTGATCTAAAAATCTGACTCTATATCCGAGTCACACTGAGCTCTTTTGGCTAGCAACTCACTGTTATTTTTCCGAGCTTCACAAATTTCTTCAAGAAAAATCAGTTTAGCTCTCAACTCAGCTAAGATAAAACCATCATCTGATTAGGCTAGACTGGTGTTCAAAGCTCTTAATGCAAACAAAGATTTCCTACTCAAAGCATCAGCAACAACGTTTGCCTTACCTGGGTGATAATCGACCACTAGCTCATAATCTTTAATCAACTCTAGCCATCTACTTTGCCTCAAGTTTAAATCTTTTTGAGTCATCAAATATTTTAAACATTTGTGATCAGTGAATATTCGACACTTGTCACCGTACAAATGATGTCTCCAGATCTTCAGCGCAAAAACAATGGCAGCTAGCTCTAAATCATGTGTCGGATAGTTTATCTCATGTGGCTTTAGCTATCTAGAGGAATAAGCAATTACCTTTCCTTCCTGCATAAGTACACAACCAAGTCCATTCAAGGACGCATCACTGTAAATTACAAACTCCTTACCTGGTTCTGGTTGTACTAAAACAAGAGCTTCAGTCAACAATGCCTTTAACTTGTCAAAACTCTGTTGACACTTATCAGTCCATTCAAACTTGACATCCTTTCACAGCAATCTTGTCAACGGGGTAGCTATCATGGAAAATCCCTCTATAAATCGTCTATAATATCTGGTAAGACCAAGAAAACTTCTGACTTCTGATACATTTCTAGGAGGCTTCCAATCAACAATGGCTGAAAACTTGCTCGGATCAACCCTGATACCTTCACCTAAGACAATATGTCCAAGAAAACCAACTTCTCGTAACCAGAACTCACTTTTCCTAAACTTGGCATACAACTAATTATCTCTCAAATTCTGTAAAATTGTTCTCCAATGCTCTACATGCTCAGTCTTATCATGAGAATAAATCAAGATATCACCAATGAACACAACTACAAACTTATCCCAGTACGGTCTAAAAATTCAGTTCATTAAGTCCATGAAAATGGCAGGAGCATTAGTTAAGCCAAATGGCATCACAAGGAACTCAAATGACCATATCTAGTTCAGAAAGCAGTCTTCGGGACATCTGACTCTTTAACTCACAACTAGTAGTATTCGGATCTCAAATCTATCATGGAGAACACAGTGGCTCCCTTCAATTGATCAAAAAAATCATCAATTCTAGGTAGTGGATACTTGTTCTTTACTGTTACCTTGTTAAGCTGTCGATAATATATGCACAATCTCATTGATCTGTCTTTCTTTTTCACAAATAGAACTGGTGCACCCCATGGTGAACTACTGGGTCTTGGAAAGCCTTTCTCTTTTACTTCCTACAACTGAGCTTTCAATTCTTTCAATTCCAACGGGGCCATTCTATAAGGAGCAATAGAAATGGGTGTGGTACCTGGAATCAACTCAATACCAAACTCAACTTCTCTAACAGGAGGCAAACCTGGTAGTTCTTCCGAAAACACATTGGGAAACTCACATACTACAGGCACTGATTCAATTTTAAATTCTATATCTTTAGTGTTCAACAAAAAAGCAAGATAAGCTTCATACCCTTTTCTCAAACATTTCTGAGCAGACATGACAGAAATCATGGCAAATGAACTATCTGATTCTTTTGAATTAACCCGAAGAATTTCACCATTTTCATATTTCAACTCAATGAATTTCTTTCCACAATTCACTATCACATCATGTTTAGTCAACCAATCCATACCAAGAATCACATCAAACTCATCAAATGGCAATAGCATGAGATCGACTGGAAAATAGTAACCTCTAATCATCAAAGGGCAATTTCTACATTCTTTATCTACTAATGCATGCTTGCCTAATGGATTCGATACTTTAATCACAAATTATGTAGATTTTATAGGCATACTGATACTAGGCATCAATTTTATGCAAACATATGAATGGGTCGAACCTAGATCAATTAAAGTAATAACTCTAGTATCATGGAGAGAAAATGTACCTGTAATCACATCGGGGGAGGATGCCTCTTCGCGAGCACGGATAGTATAGGTCCTCCCAGGTGCTCTAACATCTAGCCTCACTGCTGAATCTCTAGATGCACTTCTATTACTTGCCCTAGCTCTTGAATTTCTCAATGGTCTACCTCTGACAGGAGTATTGCCTGATCTTACACTCGGTATTACTTCTCTTTTAATCATCTTGAGACATTCTCGAAAAAAATGGTCTGGTGCACCACATCGGAAACAACTTGTCTCAGTTGCTCGACACTGACCTGGGTGACGTCGACCACATCGGGGACACTCTGGTCTATCAGGCTGAACACTGTCAACACTTGCAATCGAAGTGGTCTGAGCTTTTGGACTCATAAATCTTTTGCCTCTATTTCGGCTAGAATATCCAGCTAAAAAATTAGATCTAGTGGAGAACTCTCTAGGACTCTTGGATATAGACTGAAATGACTTACTCATTGGTCTTTTCTTCATGTCTTATTTCTCAATTTCAACTTTTGCTCTTTCTTTTTAACAGCTCCTTTGCCTTGCAGACTCTCTCAACTAGGACAACAAACTCTTTTATTTGTAGGACACCAACCGACAATCGGATATCATGATTAAGCCCATCCTCAAATCTTTTGCACATAATAGCCTCTATAGACACACTCTCGAGCATAATTGCTGAGTTTAACAAACTCGCGCTCATATTCAGTCACTGTCATATTGCCCTGTTTCGACTCTAGAAACTCTTTTCTTTTCTGGTCAACAAATCTCTGGCTGATGTACTTTTTACGGAATTCCTCCTGAAAGAAATCTCAAGTGACTCTCTCTTTTGGTATAACTGATACAAGTGTCTTCCACCAATGGTAGGTTGAACCTCTAAGAAGTGATACAACACATTTCATACATTCCTCAGGTGTGCAGGATAACTCATCAAAGACTCTGATAATATTCTCAAGCCAAAATTCTGTCTTTTCTGCATCATCATCTTTTGTAGCTCGAAACTCTTCGGCTCCTTATTTTCTGATTTTATCAAATAGTGGCTTTTCTCTTATAACCATACCTGTGACTGGGGGAGCTACATGGGTTGTCTGAGGATCATGAGGGGGAGGAGGTCTAGCAGTTGGATTAGTACGAACGAACTCGGCAAACCATTCATTCATAGCTTGGAAGAAGGCTTCTCGAGCCCCTCCTCCCTGACTAACTGTAACGGGCCTTTCGCTACTATCTGTTGGCACCGTCCCTTCTGCGGGAGTGGGCGCGTTACTCTCTACATCATCTGCACTAGCTTGTTCGGGATCTATAACTATAAAAGAAAACATTTTAAAATCTTCAGGAGTCGTCACACTATCAACATATAAGTATGGCATGTATAGCTAGACTCTTACTCATACTAAATATTTTGAGAATTGACTAAACCTTTACTCTGATACTAATAAATGTAACACCCCTTACCTAAGACCGTCGCCAGAGTCGAGCACGAGGCGTTACTGGACTTAGCTTACTAATTCGGGGCATAAAAAATTGCTTTTAAAATTAATTTAGTTTCATTCATTCAATATGTCCCTAAGAAAGGTCCTCGAGAACCTAAAATATGAAATTGAAATGGTTCGGGAACAAACCGAAATCAATAAAAATTTTTCGATCACTTAAACAAATCAAAACAATTTATTTCATCTTTCATAAATAAACTGTTCATCTGCGTCATAGTCACTAAATAAATCATAACTCGAGTTACGAAACTTGAAATTCAAATCCGTAAATTTTCTATGAAAATAGACTCATATATCTTTTTACTAAATTTGTTTTAGAATTTTTGGTCTAGCCAATTAGTACAGTTTATTAGTTAAAGCTCCCTTGTTTCAGTGTTCGGCTCCTTTGACCTTTGTTGACTACAAATTAATTTTCTCCCTGTACAGAATTCAAATAACCATGCCATTTGTTTCTCTTAAAAGTAGACTCAATAAGAAATCTATACATATAAAGTATAACTCCTAATTATGTTTTGTACAATTTTTAGTGAATTTATAAAGTCAGAATAGGGGATTCATAAATCACTCTTACCTTATCTCACTAAAATTTAAATATCTCATAAAATAAAACTCCTTTATTTGCTCTGTTTCTTTCATATGAAAATAGACTCAATAAGATTTAATTATATATCTCATTAACTATCTAAATCCATTTATACTATTTTTAGTAATTTTACAAATTCACGTCATTACTACTGTCTGATACTGTTTTAAAGCTAATTTCACCTTTTTCATGATTTCCATGGAATAACTAGCATATAGGCATACATAACACCAAAAATATCCTTGAATAGCCATTCCAATAGCTAATCATTATCAAGCATTTACATACCATTCATTAGCCATATCATAAGATCATACACACAAAATAGCTACGATGCTATACATGCCATACTCAAAATAAAACGTCTAGCTTTACCAAAATAATCATTGTGATAGTGTGCCCGGACCTCCGACGTACTTTATGATCCCTGAGTTATCTTGAAAAAACTATAAAAAGAAGGAAAATAAAGGGGGTAAGCATTAAGCTTAGTAAGTTTGCATGCAAATAAATAACAACATTCATAAGAATTATCTTACTACTTGGCATGATACTACTTAATGCAATTTTATTAATTGTCATAGACATATTTTAAACTTCTTCACTTACTCACTTACTTAAATACTTATTTATTTAATAAAATTTATTAATACATTTTACTTACCTTTTTCCTTATCAAGCATACATGAACATTATATACTTACCTTTGCTCTTCTAGCATGAACTTGTCTTACCTTTTTAGTATAACTCGTCTTACCTTACCTTACCTTGATATTCTCTTTAAATTTTCCCGTTGAACCACTTGGAGTACTAAGGATACACGGGTACCTTACCGTTGCCATGACTTGTCATGGTCTTATGTGGTATCCTTTTGAAACTTACCATTGCCATGTCTTGACATGGTCTTACATGGTATCCTTGCCTTATGAACTCACCAATGCCATGCCTTGGCATGGTCTTACATGGGACCTTTGCCTTATAGTAACTTATCAATGCCATGTCTTGACATCGTATTACATGATTTCCTTGCCTTAGAAACCTTACCAATTTCCATGCCTTGGCATGGTCTTACATGGTATCCTTAAACCCTAATGTCATGACATTTGTATCCTACACATTCCTAAGGTTCAACAGGGACTTTCTGAAATTACTTCTCTGTCAATTCATGCTTGAGTCTTCTTTGAATAATTTCATAAAATAAATATACACATGCTGGAAATAAAAAAACATTAACATAAAATAATATTGCATTTATTTACCGCAAACTTACCTTGAAACAAAATACGATCAACTATATCGATTTAGTCCACTATCTTTTTCTTTCCCCGGTCTAACTCCGGATTTCATTCTTCTTGATCTATAATAACAAATTTAGCTTATTCAATACTCACATTTATTAAAATAGTCCTTGACTTAAACTTTGGAAAATTACACTTTTGCCCCTAAACTTTTACATATTTACACTTTTGCCCCAATGCTCGAAAATTAAACTTCATCCTATTTATTATGTTTTATGACATGATGATCATTTTTATCTTCTATGGAAACATCAAATTCTCATTATAACATGTACTTATGAACATTAGGTATTTTTTACCAATTATGTCGTTTTACTCGTTTTCACGTAAAATCGCTTAGCAAAAGTTGTTTAACACAATTTCAAGCTTTATATTCTACCATAAAACATCAAAATAAACACATTTCACCTATGGGTATTTTTCCAAATATAAACCCTAGGTTAAATTATTGCTAGAATAACCTTAATCAAGTTATCGGGACTCCAAAAACGTAAAGAACATTAAAAACGGGGCTTGGAATCACTTACTATGGAGCTTGGAAGCTTGAAACAAGCCCTAGCTATGGAGAACCCTTGAAATTTCGGCCTAATGAAGAAGATGAACATATTTTTGCCATTTTTCCCCTTTTTAATTCTTTTATTTACAGAATGACTAAAATACCCTTCATTAAAACTTTAGTTATTTTTACCTATGTATATCCATTTTTGTCAATGAAAATATAATGGTCTAATTACCAATTACGGACCTCTACTTCAATTATGCACTTCAATTAATCCTTTAGCATCTAAAACTCATATTTATCAACTTTTACAATTAAGCCCTAGTAGGCAAATTAAACATGTTATCTATAAAATTTTCCATCGATACTCTAACACATGCATCTAATCACTCGGTAAATCATCATATTTATCACAATAAACTTTTCCTCAGATTTGTGGCTTCACAACCACTATTCTATTTAGGCCCTATTTCGGGATGTTACACTTTCAACCAAGTAATCTGCACAAATTGAACAACGGAATCGCCCTCAATCATCAATCCTTAATAATTCAAGAAACCCCTTCATACTAATAACAGAATAAGTTGAACATACAACCCTTTTATGATTCTTTCAAAACATAAATCAAAATTATCTATGAATTGATTTTGTTTAACCAGACCATATGGTCTCTTGCTAATCCCAATAGAAATCAAGATTACCAGTAAATGAAACTCATTACACAATCTGGACTTGAGTTACCACAATCTATACGCTGGCAAACTTCAACTCTTTTTACGAAAACTAGAAAATGTCACATCAATATCACCTTATTTTTGTGATCAGGCTAAAAATATAATCATAATAAACACTTTTAACTCTGACCCAAGCATATCCCATACAATGAACCATGTACGATACATATTAACAATAGGAATGACCAGAGATTCGAGACATTTACTTTCAAGATATGAAGACATACAAAATTTCCGAAGTCATAGTTCAGATAAAATAAATAACAAAGATTGTAATGATTCCTCAGAGAAAAAGGAAATCTGGAAGAGGATACTACCCAGACTCACTAGAATCAAATGCAACAAGGACCACATCCTGTTCATACATATGTACTGAAATAGAGTACCATCCAGAAGAAACAGAATCATAGCTTCAGCACATTTCCTCATCAACTATTTCTGTCATCACAAATTCCATAATATCCTTTTCACTAAAGAAGATCAGTTCTGAGGAGATCTCAATCATTACATTTTTTCGACCTCGTACCTGAGTAATTTGATTTACCAAAGTAAATTTCTTCCCTAACTCTGACAGTGCAATACTCAAAGAATCTTTTTGTCAACCTAATATTTTTCTAGCTCTGGCTTTACTTATCAACTCACTCTCAATCTCTAATCATGTTAACAATCATTCTACCGCTGAACTCTTTTGGTCTCATACTCGTGAGCTTATTTTAGCACAAGTCTCATGAAATCCTTTATAAACACCACTCTGGTAAGGGGGTGAGGTCATAGGGCCTCTGACTCGACTCTCATATACATACGCATATGACACAACTTTCATCATCATAGCAACACCATCACCATCATGTCATTCATTTCAGGAAAAAATTATCGTTCATATTTATATTTCACAATTTTTCGATTACCTTATTCACTCAAGTTCACTTAATTAAACATATCAAGCACATAATATCATATGAGGGCCAACAAACATGGATGAATATACATTACAATCATAACTTTGATTTCACACATCTTCATATGCATGTCATTAGAATCATATATATTTATCTGAATAATTTAACGCATTTATTTAAGCTATATGAGCTTGCCAATCCTAATCATTCAAATGATTATACATGAACATTCGTTCTACCTGTATTTTTAGTAAGTTATCAAAACACATGCATTCACTCGAACAAATCAATCATATACACCATGGGATTGTCAATCAACCATAGTTAAGCTCATTATGCCATGTACACATTCTATTTCATGATTCTCATATCACAAACATGTATATATACATTTCATGAATTCTTATTTCTACCCTTCTGAGTTTCAATTCATCATAACTGCACTTTATTAGAATACCTTCGTATCTCTTTCTACGTGATAGGGTGTAGCTCGGTTGGAGAGTACCTTATCTACACAAGATAGTTCTCATTCGCGTCGGGAGACATCACACTATCATGAATCTGTGGCATGTATAGCTAAACTCTTACACGTGCTAGGTTAGTCTGAGAACTGACTAAACTATAGCTCTGATACCACTAAACGTAACACCCCTTACCCGTGTTTGATGCCAGGACAGGGTACGAGGCATTACTGGACTTAATCGTTCACAAACACGCAAAAATCGGGCTACAAAATTTCATTCATACAAAAAATTTTCATACACATGCATAATGTCCCATTTATGGGCCTATGAAGCCCTAAACGTGCATTGAAAGTAGTTAGGGACTAAACCGAGAACCTTAGAAAGTTTTGGGAAAACTAAGAATTTTTTTTCCATGACACAAGGTAACACGCCCGTGTCCTTAAGCCATGTAACTCTTTGACTATGACGTCAACGAATGATTTGAACCACACGGCCAAGCCACACGCCCATGTGCTAAGGCCGTGTGCCCCACACTGTTGAGACACACGGCCGTGTGTCAGCCAGTGTGGCCAACACTTAGGCTATTTTCCAAGCCTTTAAGTTACCCTTAATCCTTCACATCTTTATTTCCATATTACACAATTAATTCATGGCCATGACCGTCTAGATTTGGTCATAAAACATTCATCATGCACATATGTCTTAATACCAATCATGCATGCCTTACAAGCATAATCACATCATAAGCACTAGAACTTAGCATGGATAGATAGATTTACAAACAATAATCACTATGAGCCACATCTCATGGCCATATATAAGTAACTCAATATAAGCCAATACCTTTGGCTAATCATAGTAACGATTAACATAAAAACTAAGTCCCTATACATGCCACTCACACGAAAACGCTTAACACATATGGGTCCATACTTCAAAGGCAATGGCTTGATAGTGTGATTCTGCCTCCAACGATCTCCAACCCCGAGCTAACTTGTGAACACTAAAGAAAAGGAAATGAAGGGAGTAAGCTTTATAGCTTAGTAAGACCGCATGAAAATAATAAGCAATTTATCAACTTGCTTCTCAAGATAGTACAACCCCATTTGCATTTTTACTCATGTTCTAGTCAAGCTATTTTCTCGGGTCATAGTTACTAAATTAATTATATTTGGAGCTACAGAACTCCAAATTAAGATCCTCTAATTTTCCCTAAAACTAGACTCATATATATTCTTACCATAAAAGTCTGAGAATTTTTTTTTTAGCCAATAAGTATAATTTATTCCTTAAAGTTACCCCTTTTTTGCTGTCTAATAGTTCTGACCCCTCTCCACTAAAAATTAATTCTCGTGTGATACGAGACTCGGATGATGTTCCTGTATATTTATATCGAAAATAGACTCATTAAGGATTTTAAGAATATAAATTATAACCCATAAATATTTTTGTACGATTTTAAATGATTTTCTCAATTCAGAATAGGGGATTTAAAAATCATTCTGACTCTGTCTCACAACAATTTAAATATTTCATAGTATGAAACTCTTTTGATTACATCATTTATTCTATGTAAAACTAGACTCATTAAGATTTACTTTCATATTTTATTCAGTCTCTAACTCAATTTCCATAATTTTTGACGGATTTTCAAAGTCAGACTATTGCTGCTGTCCAAAACTGTTTTAGTGTAAATTAATGATACTAAGTTTATCACACCTTATTAATTCATTTTTACCACATTGGTAAAAATACATGTTTATACATCAAAAGTATAGACCTATAATCATAAGGTCATCAAAAAATCATTCTCATAGGCATGACTTATCTATTTACATCCTCACCAATTGTGTAACATAAACTGAAATCATTTCTCATGAGTTTGGCATACATACCTGTGTTACTCAACATGCTCATAAACTTACTCATAGTCATTCCTTATCAATCATACAACATGAATTAGATTCACATCTCATCAATTTCATGTAAGTGCCTGTACCACTCACAACATAGCCATAAGCTCTATCATTCGATATAAACCATACATCTCCTGTTGAACCATTTGGAATACTACAAGATATTCAATAGCCCCAAACATGGGATAAGATGCCGACGCCATGTCCCAAACATGGTCTAACACTGACTAGCACATCAAAGTCGATGTCATGTCCTAGATAGGTCTTACACTGACTTTTATATATCGAGGCTGATGTCGTGTCCCAGACAGGTCTTACACTGGCTCTCATCTATCAGTGTCGATGCCATGTCCCAGACAGGTCTTATATTGACACACAATAAGCTAACGTCATGTCCTAAACATGTTTTACACTGGCTTGTATATCTCAAGGCCGAAGCATGTCCCAGACATGTCTTACACTATCTCTCGTTTCAATGTCGATGCATGTCCCAGACATGTCTTACACTGGCTCTCGTAATGTGGCCGATGCATGTCCCAAACATGTCTTACACTAGCACACATATCACCCAATGTCATGGCATGAATATCCAAATCTATTCCTCATGTTCAACTGGAAGTCTTTATTATATAAATTTTCATTCATAATGCAAATCAACAATTCATACTATACTAGTCGTATAATACATGATAACATTGAATTTTGCCTCACTTGTTTCAATGGAATGTCATATTTCATCAACATATAATTAAGTACAATCATAGAAAAATATATTTCAAGTATATTAGCAATAACATGGATAACATGCTTATTTAGTCACACGGACTTACCTCGAATGCAATTTTAGCTAATTACACCATTTTAGTCCATAACCTCGTACTTTTCGATTTAAGCCAAAATCTCAGTTTTATTGATCAATAATGATAAAATTCACTACTTTAATCATCATATTAACCAATGCATTCCATAATTTATACTTTGGAAAAATGACCATTTTGCCCTTAACCTTTACAAAAATTATGATTTTGCCCTTAGGCTCGTAAATCGATTTTTATCAAATTTTCTCACTACCCAAGCCAAGGTGAATTCTTTTTATACTAAGAGCAACCCAAAATTCTCATTATTACTCATACTTATCACTCATTTTGCCATTTTTACAAAATGATCCATATTAGGTGTTTTCATGAAAATCCTTTTATAAAAGTCGTTTATTACACAACCAAGACTCATTTCCTTCCATAAAAATTCAGCAAACAATATAAATCCTTTCATGGCAAATCCCTAAACTAACAAGGGTTCCAAAAGTACAAAAATTATCAAAATAGGCATCTAAATCACTTACTTGCAAGGGTGAAGAGTGGCTGCAAATTTCAAACTTTCAAAGCCCCTATTTTGCTGGTATTTTTGGTGGAGAGAATGAAGGTGAAAAGATGATAGCACTTTCTCTTTATTTTATTTTATTTCTTGTCAAAATTAAGCTACTAACTTCACCGATTTTTGACTTTTCTACTCCTATTTGTCTCTATGGCCGGCCAAGCACCTTTTTAGGGTCTATTTGCACTTTAAACACCTCCAATTTTGGTTCTCTAGCTATTTAACACATTTAGATAGCAAATCACAACATTTGTCCTTCATGCAACTTAGTCCTTTTTCTCAATTAAGCTTACAATTGCTAAAATTAATTCACCAAAATTTTCATGCACTTATATAATCATGCTATGACACATAAAATAATATTAAAAATAATTAATCCAGCCTCAGAATAGTGGTTCCGAAACCACTACTCTGACTAGGCCCAAAATCGGGCTATTACAGGCCTATTTTAAATGTGGATTGATGGATCATTTCATTTGTGAATGCCTTAGGTTAGCTGAACAAAACACAGTACAAAATGCGAGACTGAGTAATATGTCAGCTTGAGGTAGACCACCCAGAAATACAGGTAATGTGAGTAGCAGTTAGAAAGGAACTAAAGACACAACAGTTTGATCTGAGGCTCGCGCACCTGCTAGAGCTTATGCCATTCACGCTCACAAGAAGGCTTCATCCCCCGATGTTATTACTGGTACATTCACTCTCTATGATACTAGTGTAATTGCATTGATTGGTCCTGGTTTGACTCATTCTTATGTGTGTGAGGCCTTAGTATTCAGTAAGACTTTTCCTGTTGAGTCTACTGAGTTTGTGATTAGAGTATCAAACCCCTTGGGCTGGTGTGTTCTGGTTGACAATGTGTGTAAGAATTGTCCTTTGATGATTCGAGATTCGTGTTTTCCAGCTAATTTGATGTTATTTCCATTTGACGAGTTTGATATAATTTTGGGTATGGACTGGTTGACTTTGCATGATGTCCTCTTTGCAGCACAATCTAAAGTGGCTTGGTGATTCACCAGCCAATCCATACCTAAGATTAAGTCAAATTCGCTAAACGGCAGTTCCATCAGATTCGCTAAAAAGGTAACCCCTTGGACTACTAAGGGTACCTCCCTAAACATCTTATTTACTCCTACCGACTGCCCTAATGAACTTATCACAGTCATCTCATTCGCAATAATCTCAAAAATATCACCCAAAGACTCAGTCTTATTGCATGCAACATATGAATGCGTCGATTCAATATCAATCAAGGCTGTGTAAGATAACTCATATATAAATAACATACCCGTTATCACATCTGGGGCATCCCCGTCTTCTCGACGATGAGTAGCATAAACCAAAGTTGGCTGTCTCGCCTCAGCATGACCTACATTTCCAATTGGTGCTCTGCGTCCATGTCTATTACCGTTACCGCCCTTGGCCTGTACAGGACCCCTTGGCGACAGCTGTCCATCGCTTGGTGGCTGAGCACCTCCTTGACCCACTACTGGCTCTCGACCTAGAGTTCGAGGGCAATCCTTGATCCTATGCTCCATAGACCTACAAGCGAAACAAGCTTCCATTCTCTTCCAACACTCGCTTTCATGCCTTCTCCCACAATTAGGACAAGGTGGCACCCTTAGATTAGCAGCAGGGGGCCCTGCTCTAACTGGCCCATTATTTTTGGCCTTAGCCCTAGGCCTCTGTCCAACACCCGGAGTCTCAGCCTCCCTCTTATTCTTACCCCTTTCCTTCTTCCGGTTTAGGCGCTCAGTGTGCTTTACCTCCTCCGCTATCTTTGCTTTCTCCATAAACTCCGAGAAAACTCGTTCCTTTTGCGGAGCTATCAGTACCCTGAGGCTAACTCTAAGCCCATCCTCAAACCTAACGCAACGCTCATACTCCGTTGCCACCATTACCCTTGCATACCTACTAAGGCGTAGAAACTCAGCTTCGCACTCCGCCACCGATTTATTGCCTTCGGTCAAGTTCAGGAACTCCTATCTCCTAGCATCCACATAGCTTGCACCCACATACTTCCCTTGGAATGCAGCTTTGAAAAACTCCCAGGTGACCCGCTCTGGTTGGGTGCCCTCTTTCACTGTCAACCACCACTGGTAGGCTTCCTCCCTAAGCAATGACACCGCCCCTTTCAACTTTTGCTCAGGTGAGCAGTCCAAATCCTCCATTATCCTTTCAGTGGCCTCCAACCAATATTCTGCCACATTAGGAGCCGTGCCAGCCACGCCATTGAAGATCTCAGCCCCATTCGATCGAAGTTGTTACGGAATGGACCCCCGATTTTCGCTGCCATTATTGGGCTCAGCGACCCTTTCCAAAATCCTTAGCATTGCCTGCGACAATGCATCTTCTCCCATAACCCGATCATACGGTCCATTACCAGCCATCGGTGAGGCCGGAGCCTCTTCTACTCCAACATCGGGCATATGGCCCAATGCCGACAATTCAGCCCTAACACTTCTGTGGCCTCAGCCATGGCCTCTTGCAACTCTTCTAGCACTCATCGTCGATTCGGGTATTATCTGGATTAGAAATTTTATGAAGTTTTAGTTAGTTTAATAATTACACCGATGTTTTATAAAGATAATTAAGAGAAGATTGTTTTCAAAATCCTCTACAGTTTCCAGATCCTACGGGCTTTAGTTCCACTCTAACAATCATTTAAAGTAGCCTTCTAATTATCTATTGTATAACAATTTAAACAAACCTAAAAATAAAAATACTTACTTGGTTCGACGTCGGAGACTCGGTGTGTCGCTCAACAAGTTTTCCCTTTTTCCAAAGCATCGTGATCCAAAATATTTTTTTAAAATCCAAAAAGAAACCAAATAATAATAAGGCCCACTTCACAGATCGAGTTTTGCAACTGGGCTCTGATACGGCTAAATGAAACACCCCAAACCCGGCCTAGACGCTATGGCTGAATCTGGTGTGTCACATCGAAGTGTTTTAGAGAAAACCGTGTTTTCATTGAAAACCCTTCTTAAAATAAAAGAAACCCTAATTAACTTTTTAAAAAAAACACCTTCAGTTACGAAAGCCTTGTTTAAAACATTTGATAAAAAAAAACTTAATTGCGGAAACGTAGAAAACATACTATAATTTAAGAAATCCATGTTCAACTTCTCGTAATTACATTAAAAATAATAATTCAAGTAATAATAACACAATGAAAACCTTATTACAATCTGGTTTGGAACATACTTAAAAAGAAGTAAAAACTTAAATGCTTTTTAAAAAAAAATCCCAAGTCCAAATCATCTTGCTAGCTACCACCCAGAGTCCCTCCAAACATCGAACCTTCTACTGAGCATCACCTGATTATAAATTAAAAGAGGGGGGTTAGTTTTTGCAAACTCAGTGTGTACAACCCTCAAAGAAAACAAGCATTCAAAAAACACATGATTCAACGTTCATCATTCATGCAATGTAATCCCATCCAATTATCCATCCGCTACACACCGGCTCCGTCCCCCGTCACATCATGTGGAGATATAAATATCGACCCACCCAACCCACACACCATGGTAGTTCGGTTGCGGAACTACCTTCATTTACATATTGGGCTTTAAAAGCCATCGGTGGATCCACAATTGTCAAGCAACCATGCGATCCTTATATACTTCCTCCGTTCCATAATTCCCAACCCATATGCAACCTAAGCAGAATATCATATGTATGCATGTCGCATCCACAAAACTTACATTCAACACCTAAAGGTATTTTGGTCATTTTTGCCCCTAGGGGCATTTCAGTAATTTTTCCTTAATTACGATTTTCACTTATCTTAGACCGTTAACAAGTCCTGTGAGCTAATATGAACGAATACTATGCACCAGGTAGGATTCCAAAGAAGAGAAAGTGAGTCATTAAGATCGTTTAAGTACCAAGCTCTCCCTAGATCCAATCCTAGACGTTCATATACCCGTTGCCACACCTTAACCCTATGACTTGTCCACGGTCTTTAATAATTTAATTAAGTCTTATGTAGTCATCATATACTAGGCCCAAAACCCCTTACAAAGCCCAAACAAATTCACATACCTATATCTGGCCCATTAAGCCCAATCATATTCATATGGTCTATTAGGCCCAAATCACCTGTATATGGCCCATTAGGTCCAAATCACATTTATATTGCCTGTTAGGCCCAGTCACATTCATATTCATGCTCACATACAAATTCCTATCACAAAGCATCACTATTCAGTTTTTGCCTATTATGGGCCCAACAGCCCATCGGGCCCATTTAGCCTATTCCAGCCCATATGGCCAAATCACAACCCAAGTCCACGGAATCGTTCGTGGTCCTCAGGCAACCTATCAGCTTCCCCCTTATGAGTGTTCGCGCACTCGTAAGACTACCGTAGCCAAACTTTCGCCTTTTCGGCATTTCGGTATTTCGACTTTTTGGCTTTTACCGATTCATTGTGTGTGTGCAGTGTATGTACACACCTGGTAAGCAAGTGTGCTGCGATTTCTGTAGCCCAAACCTACAATCGATATCACTCAAATATTAATCTCACATACTTAATGAATACTTTACCAAAAGCCGGAATCTCACCTTAACCTTACCTGAACGCTAAGCCTTTACTAGCTTCTACTTTGGTCACTAATCACGTATATCTCTCAGATCTGAAAAGAAAATTGATAGGAATCCAAAACTGAGATCTGAAACTAATTCCCTATCAAAGATGATTAGAAAGAAGTGAGGAACTGAATACTCAATACTTATCAAAAATCGATTGGGAGAGCGAACACTTACACTAGAATCGACTAGGTGGAAAAAGTAGTGGCGGCACCAAGGGTATTCAGCCAAAGGATATTTGGCTCTTAGAGATTTTAATGGCAACAATTGATTACTCGGCACCAAAGAAGAGAGGAAGAAGAATCGGCTAAAGTAAAGAAAATATTGAGTAGAGGAGAAATAGAATTCGGCACAAGGAAGAAGAAAAAGAAAAGAAGGCAGAGAGTTTTCAGCTTTTAGAGAAAAGAGTTTCTGGCAATAGGGTGGAGGAAATTCAGAATTAGTTTCATACCCTAGCATTCGGAACCCATTTAGAAGCCTTATAGCTGAATTTTCCCATGCCCAATTCCCCATTCGGTTTTATCACTTCTCCCTTCTCATCTCCTCGTTTTTCTCCCTGATAACCCTTTAATCCCTTCCTTAATTTTCTCTCCTGAACACTTCCCTTGGAGTCCACTTCCATGCCACTTCCATCCTTCTAGAAGGCTAAAATTAAACTTCTAAAAACACTAAGCTAGGATTCGAACCTTGGACCTCCTTGCTAACTATTAACGCCACCTCCCTACACCCTAAGTGGGGTCACTTAGCCACTCCTCAATAGGGCTTTTTAATGTTATTTTCCCCTAACTTTATTTAAAAGCCCAACTGCTTGCCAACCCTGATTCTTTTAATAATTAAACCATAATTTCATTTACCCCTAAGTTTGAATTAAGACCTACTATAATTATCACTGGGCTAGAAATATAAAACATAATTTTTATCAAAATCGAAAACAAAGAAAGTTTAGAACTTCAAGATTTTTGGGTTTCGAGATTTTTGGGGTGTTACAATCACAATTAATTACATTGTCATCACACATCATAGACATATTGTAGATCACTTCTTATGCATAGCATACGATAACCTTTAACTCGACAAGTTCAATTCAACTTACCAATTTAAACTCGCTCACAATCAACGATAACATTATCGTAGGTACTTGTCAAATTCTCGTCGTATACATCTGTATGAAAACTCATCTAGTTTATGAGACAATAATATAATTTACAATTCAAGTATGACATTGCATTATTATTATTATTATCACACGAACTTACTTCGAATCCGAGCACGGCTAATTATTACATTTTAGTCCATAATCTCGTACCTTCCCGATTTAAGTTTGAATCTCGTTTTCCTTGATCTATAATATCACATTTAGCTTGCTAATTAGTCACATTATTCATTGTGACCCAAAAATCATATTATGGAAAAATTATGTTTTTACCCCTAAACTTTATCGTATTTACACTTTTGCCCCTAAGTTCGTAAAATGATTTCTATTCAATTTCTTTGCATTTTAAGCCTATTCGAATCATTTTCATAACTATAACAGCCCAAAATTTTCACTTAGAACACACTTTTACTACATATTTTATAACTTTTACGATTTAGTCCTTTTAAGCATTTTCACTGAAAATCACTTAGCAAAAGTTGTTTCTCCAACCATAAACATTCATAATCTAAACATCAAAATGCACAAATTTATAACATGGGTAAAACCCTAGACCTTCATGATAACTCAAATAAATGGTAGAAATAGGTAGATCTAGTTACGAGGATTTCAAAAACGTAAAAATTATTAAAAACGGGGCAAGAACAGACTTACAATCGAGCTTGGAAGCTTGGAAAACCCTAGCCATGGTTTATTCATGCAATATTCGGCCATGGAAGCAGGTGGACAAGAAATTTTGGCTTTTATTTTATTTTTAATTCATTTTAATTACTAGATTACCTGTAATATCCCGAATTAGGGCCTAATCGGAATAGTGGTTTCGTGACCACAAATCTGAAATAGAAATAATTATTTTATAATTATTTTGATGTTTATGATATGATTGCATGATTGTGTGAAAATTTCGTGACGAAATTTTGTGCATAAAGTGCTTAAGTTGAAATTAGGGACTAAATCGAATAACTTGCAAAACTTGCATTCTAGAAGTTTTTAGTATGAAATTACTTTGGAATATTAATGAGGAGGTCTTAAATAACAATTTGACCAATTTCTAAAATTTTGGACAAAAATGGCCTTGTACATGAAAATTTTCAAAGAAAGGTACTAAGGGTATTTTGGTCATTTGCATATTAAATGAAATAAAATGAGAAAAATAACACAAAATAGTCATCTCCTCCATATAGTTGCTGCCGAATTTCACTCTCTCCATAGCTAGGGTTTCTTCAACTTTTAAGCTTTGATTGTAAGTGATTTCTATGCCCGTTTTTAATGTTCTTTACGTTTTTGGAATCCCGGTAGCTCGATTTAGCTTATGCTTGCAATAATTTAACCTAGGGTTCATATTTGGAAAAATACCCATAGGTGAAATTTGTGTATTTTGGTGTTTTATGATAGAATATGAGGTTTTAAATTATGTCAGACAACTTGTACTACTCGGTTTTAAGCGAAAACGAGTAAAAGAGCTTAATCGGTAAAAATACCTAATAGTCATAAGTACATGTTAGAGTGTGAAATTGATGCTGCCATAGAAAGGAAAAATGATCAGCATGTCATAAAACATAAGAAAATAGGATGAAGTTTAATTCCCGAGCCTAGGGGCAAAACTTTAATTATGCAAAAGTTTAGGGGCAAAATGTAATTTTTCCAAAGTTCGTATTAAATGCTGTTTTGATGAATGTATGTATTAAATAAGATTAATTTGGCATTACAGATCAAGAGAAACGAGATTCAAGTCGCGATTGAGGGAAAAACAAAGTTTACGAAGAATAGGTTCGATTGCTAATAATTTTATACCGAGGAAAGTTCATGTGTAAATGTAGTAACATAATTGTCATTTTAAGTAATTTAATATTATTTATGTGATATGATGATTAATATCATGAAATATTATGCTTTATGGTTATTAATGAATAATATGTAAATTATGAATTGCTATCGAGTATCGGTTTCGATGTTTCGTGGAAGACGGCAAAGATGTGTAATCGAGAAAAAAACCCATTTGAACCTTGGGAATAGATTAGAATACAACTGACATGTCACTAGGATGGTTGGGCATTCGAACTCGTCGAGTTGAGTCCGAGTTCACTTATGGATGCAAATGTCTGAACTCGTTGAGTTGAGTCCGAGTTCGTGAGATGTAACTAGGCATCCGAGCTCGTTGAGTTGAGTCCGAGTTCACTTATGGATGCAAACGCCTGAGCTCGTTGAGTTGAGTCCGAGTTCACTTATGGGCGGGTTACATGGTAGCTTGGCTACATATGTGGCACTTATGTACAAACTTTCCGTGTATTCGAATTATATTCTGATGTGTTCAACGGGTGGATCTTAAGAAAATAAGGAGAATGCCTAAAACGAAGGTGACATGTTGGTAAGTGTGGTAAATGAGAAAATTTGACAGGTATGTGCTTAAACCCTCGGGTTGAAAACTTGGTAAGATGAAATCGTAGAAAGATATTAAATGTAAATGATGTTTTATGTGGGATTGTGTGATTATGTTACTTGCTATTTGCATGTGAATTTACTAAGCATTTATGCTTACTCCTTCCTTTTCTTTCATTGTAGTTTTGACAAGCCGGCTTGAGAATCGGGATAGGTCGAAGACTCGTTCACACTATCCGAAGGCTTAAATCGGTAAAATGGCTTGTATATTATGAATGTGGCATGTATGGCAAAATACTCACTTTGTGTAATTGATCTTATGATATGGCTATGGTTTGGAAAGAAAAGGGTTTGTAAATGATTAGCCATTGGAATGGTCAATCTAAGTCATATTTGATGTTATGCATGTTTAAAATGATATTTAGTCCATGAAAATCCTTAGTAAAGTGAAATTTGCCATAAAACAGAATCTGACAACAGCAGTAATGTAAATTTGAAAAATCACTAAAAATAGTAGAAATGGAATTAAATGATGAGCAAGTTATGAAATTGAAGCTTAATGAGTCTATTTTTATATGGATTGAACAAAATAGGTATATGAATTATAATTTATGAGACATTTGAATTTTTGTGAAATAGGGCCAGAGTGATTTCTGGATCCCTTGTTCTGATTTTGGAAATTCACCATAAATTGTATAAAAATAATTAGAAGTCATGATTCATATGTACAGATTTCTTATTGAGTCTAGTTTTAGTAGAAACAAACTTCATAGTCATTGAAATTCTATACAGAGAGATATCTGATTCATTATACACAGAGGTCAGAGCAGTCGAACCCTAAAATAGGGGATATTTTAACTAATAAACGGTACTAATTGGCCTAGCCAAAAATTCTAGAAAAAAACTTAGTAAATAGATATATGAGTCTAGTTTCAGGGAAAATTTATAGAATTGGATTTTGAGTTTCAGAACTCGAGATATGAATTTTTAAGCGACTGTGATGCAAATTGCTAGCTTGAATGAAAATTTTAAAATTAAATTGTTTGAGCTGTTTAAGTAATAAATTAAGTCTGTTAACACCTCGTGTTCGACTCCGGCAACGGTCTCGGGTACGGGGCATTACATTACCAAAATGCCCCTAACTTAAAAATATTCTATTTCACCCATTTCATGTCCATTTTTCTCCAACAAATTATCCAATGGTCTAATTACCATTTAAGGGCATCCAATTTAAAATTTCATAACAATTAGACACCTCTAACATGTAGAACTCAACTTTTGTACTTTTTACAATTTAGTCCTTTTGACCAGATTTAGTGCCCAAACGTCAAAATTTTCGAACAAAATTTTCACGAAATCATCCCGTGAATTTGTAGACCATAAAAATATAATAAAAATAAATTTTCTTATGTCGAATTTGTGGTCCTGAAACCACTATTTCGACTAGGCCCAAAATCGAGCTGTTACAACTCTCCCCCTTTAGGGATTTTCGTCCCTGAAAATCTTACCGAAAATGAGGTTTGTTTTTCACATAAGCTCCTTTATCATAACATCGTTAGAGAACCTTTACTAATACTGAA
Organism: Gossypium longicalyx; assembly: GCA_025698465.1. Lineage (NCBI taxonomy): Eukaryota > Viridiplantae > Streptophyta > Magnoliopsida > Malvales > Malvaceae > Gossypium > Gossypium longicalyx. Next base: position 56,076,779 of record CM046995.1, read on the forward strand.
CTTCTAGTTCCTAACACTTCAATCCTTTGTTCCCAGGTCATGAGCATTTCTTTATTATACAACACATCAACTGAATCTTGGCTTATGTCAGAGGTCTCATATATACGAAGAATCTGATCCATACCATCATAACACACATACACATAACATACTTGAATCCCTTTGAATTCGAATGGTGAAACTAGCCAGTTCATCACGGCCTTATATTCTCTATAATTTCATATGGCCCGATAGTTTGCGAATTCGATCTTTTAGTTGTTTGTAAATTTCCAGAGCTTCCTTTCACTTTCCCAAGAAATTATGATATAAACCTCATATCTCAATCTGATCAATGAAGACTTGCATTCAAAGAAATCTAACAACTTCAAGGACACATAATTCCATTTACCTGTCAAGTGAGAATTCTGAACATGTCGAAATGATTTGCAATTTCGCTAAACAGAGAACAACAATTCACATAACATCTCTCTTTTTTAGAGACGGGGATAATCCAGATATGAAATTTATAGTAGCTCTTTCCCATTTCATTCTAGTATCAATATTGTACTCCCTTAGTTCACGAATTACTAACTCATTTCCTAGCTACATAGACTTACAATAAAACTTCAATTTTCAGTCTTGAACCCAGCTAAGACCGAACGTCAATAGACAAGATCAACCGTATATCCATCGTTCTCAATGAAATCGAGGATTTTCAACCCCTATACTAGTAACTGTATTTGCTGTTCTCAAAGATCAAACAATAACTAACTCATCATCTTTCAATGGTTCAAATTATCTATGCTATCTCAAATTCAGATCTTTCCATAACATCGGATACTTTCAGCTATTACGTTGCTTTCTAGCCTTGAAACACATCCCAATTTATTCAATATCGTATCTCAAAAAATCGAGAACACTATGCCCGAGGCAGGTTGTTTCAAATCTAATATTTCGATTAACAATACTTCCAACCATTTTGAACATTACTAGCATGTAACAGACCATCCAAATTTTCACGAAGGAAATAACTTTATCAATCAGTACGACTTCAACTCGTAATAATGTCTTTTAAAACATACATTCTTCATTCTGAATACCCATCTTTTACTCATAAAGAAATGAATACCTTAGAAGAGATGGTCATAATCTACTCAATTACAACTGTCATACTCAGACACCTTACTATACAAACATTATTCCTTTCACTATTTCTGATCACCTTTATATTTATTCTACCATTGAACTCTTCGGTTTCTCACTAGGGAACTCATTCAGCATAATTCTCGTGAAATTTCACCATAGGACACCTTATTGGTAAGGGGGTGAGGTCGTAAAGCCTCTAACTCGACTCTCTTTTTGAACAAAAAAAAGGCCACAAATGGTCAAAAACAATGCATTACATAACATTACTAATTACAACGTTGCGGATTTCCTTAGGATAATCCATTTCAAAAAACCACGTTTTTTTCTCACTACACATTTGAGTACAAATTAAATCAACTACTTTATTACAAGCCCTATTTGTCCAAATTAAATTGACATAATTAAAGCCTTTGAAAGCAGCAATACAATTTTTGATGTGCTCGCCAACAATTGTAATATCCGTATCATTATTCCTCAATTTATTGACCAAACCCGCATGGTCTGTTTCAAAAATCACATCACCTTTAATATTCAGCTGGGTTGCCAGCTGTATGCTTTTTTCGAACGCCACACATTCAGCCTCATGCACCGATATTCTTCTTTCAATAAATCCCCCCACCACCTAAAACAAAGCCATCGTCGTCCCTCACAATTGCTCCATACCCCCTACTGTTCATCCCTGTAGTGGCATCGAAGTTGACTTTAATAAATCCCTTCAGGGGTTTTTTCCATTTCATAGCCTCACTACTTGGCCTCTAACTCGACTCTCATATATACATATATGTAACTTAACATTCATCATCATCATAATAATGTCATCACATTTATATTATAAACCTTTATTCATACCTTTATAAACCTCAATTCCTCATAAGTATACTCTGCTTAGATACTTTAGCATCATTACCAATATGATCGGGTGTAGCTCTGTTGAAGAGTATCTCTGTTTAAGCGAGATAAATCTCATCCGCGTCAGGAGACATCACACTATCACAGATTATATGTGGCATGTATAGTTAGACTCTCACACATGCTAGGTTAGTCCGAGAACTGACTAAACCATAGCTCTGATACCACTAAATGTAACACCCCTTACCCATGTCTGACGTCGGGACAAGATACGAGGCATTACCAGACTTAAACATACACATACATGTAAAATCGGGCCATAAAATTACAACCAGTTTAAAAACATTCAAACACATGCATATCGTCACTTATACGAGCCTACGAGTTCCAAAACACATATCGACGGGTGGTTCGGGAGTAAACCAAGAACTTCTAAAAATTTTACAACACTTAGAGAAAATTTCCATGTTTAAAGAGTCACACGCCAGTGTGGATTAGGCCATGTGGTCACACACGCCCGTGTGGCTTGGGACATGCCCGATTGCTCAGGCCGTGTAACTCTCTGTGTATGACGTCAGGAATGAAATGGGGTCACATGGCCAAGTCACATGCTTGTGTGCTAAGGCCGTGTTCCCTACACGACTGAGACACACAGCCGTGTCTCTGCCCGTGTGGCCAACACTTAGGCTATTTTCCAAGCCTTGGTCAACCATAATCCTTCACACATTTATACAACATCAAGGATATATAACATGGCATCAATTTAACGATTAAACATCCTCAATTAAGTCACAAACATAGCATTTGCATGACATCATACTTGTGTTTCTCATACTCATTTTATATCAAGTCTAGACATACCAAATCATATTCATTTGGCCTTGTCATCTTTACTACCACTTATACCCTTATACCATGGTGTCTTCATGTTGATATTCTCAACTTAGTCATCTAGCATTCATAGTAATGTCTAATTCATATTCTTAATGTCACATATCACACACTCACATTAACATGTTTCCATAAGGCATTCCACACTAATTCTATTCTTCATTAACATCATTAACTTACTCTATATTTACACTTTTATACTAAGAATATGGTTACATCTATTGATCAAAGCTCATGCATCAAATTTGCAAACCATATCATACATTCATTGATACCAAGCCATCACAACATGCACATCATCAAGACATTAAATCAGTCATGCAAAATCAATTAGGTTTACAACCTAATGATCAAATATGAGTCATATCTCATGGCTCTATACAAATGAATCATTATAAGCCAACTCAATTGGCCAAATCATGAAACACATATCATAAAGTACTAAGTCTCTATACATGCCACTCACTTCAAAATACTTCAGGTTTATTAATACCCCAACTTGATAATTTGATAGTGTGATGCTGCCTCCAACGATCTCCAACCCCGAGCTAACCTGACAACACTAAAGAAATGGAAAGGAGGGGTTAAGCTTTATAGCTTAGTAAGTCCACACAAAAATAATAACAAGCAATTTATTAACATGCTTTTGCAAAATTCTTACAACATATTCTCATGGTAACACAATCGAAGTTGCACATAATTTCACTATTTGCTCATATTCTAGTCAAGTTGTCTACTCGAGTCATAGTCACTAAATTATTAATATCTTGAGCTATGGAACTCCAAATTAAGATCTGCTAATTTTTCCTGAAACTAGACTTAGATATCCTCTTACCATAAAATTTTCAGAATTTTTGGTCTAGCCAATAAGTACAATTTATTCCTTAAAGTCTCCTCTGTTTCGCTATCTAACAGTTCCGACCCCTCTTCACTAAAAATTAATTATCTCCTCATACGAGATTCGGATGATGTTCCTGTTTGTTTCTTTTAAAAATATACTCATTAAGGATTTTAAGCATATAAATTATAACCCATAATTATTATTGTACAATTTTTTAGTGATTTTACAAAGTTAAGACAGGGGAGCACGAAATCACTCTGACCCTGCCTTACAAAAATTCAAATATCTCATAATATGAAATTCTTTTGCTTACATTGTTTCCTCTTGTGAAACTAGACACAACAAGCTTTAATTTCATATTTTATTCAGTCTCTAATTAGATTTCCACAAATTTTTGTGGATTTTCAAAGTCGGACTGCTACTGCTGTCCAAAACTGTTTTAGTGCAATATGATGACAACTATCATAAGTTCATTTTCAACTAATCATGAACTCACCATTTCATGGATTCCATGTTCAATTACACAATCTAAGTTAGCATGATATTGAAACAAAATTCATAATCATAATTCATATATCTTAGCTCACCGAGGTCTCGACATTTCATAATCTCAATAACCATAAGCTTAGTGTTCATACCTGTACCCTTTCAACACTTTTCACATATTACTCCACTTCTTAACCATAATCTTGAATGGCCTGTTGAACCACCCGGAATACGGAAGGACGTTCAGAATCATCAGACACCTAATCAAGTACCAAAGCCATGTCCCAAACATGGTCTTACATGGATCCACATGTCAATGCCATATCCTAGATATTGTCTTATACGAAGCCTCATATTGGTGCCGATGCCATGTCCCAGACATGGTCTTACACTAGCACACATATCACTGCCGATGCCATGTCCTAGACATGGTCTTACACTGGTACACATATCAACACCGATGTCATGTCCCAGACATGGTCTTACACTGGCTCTCATCTCGGATGCTGATGCCATGTCCCAGACATGGTCTTACATGGGATCTCATTAACCATGGTGTCATGATATTCGAATCCTAAGCATTCCTCAGGGTCACCTAGGCCTTCTTCGAGTACACATCTCGTCGAAACTTGTCCTTAGGACTGAATCATATATCTCATGATGGTAATTAAGCTCATGATTTCACATAATTTTAATAATCATGATAATCGCTTTTTAACACAAAATCACAATTCATCACATTGTCATCACACATCATAGACATATTGTAGATCACTTCTTATGCATAGCATACAATAACCTTTAACTCGACAAGTTCAATTCAACTTACCAATTTAGATTCAGTCACAGTCAAAGATAACATTATCTTAGGTACTTACTTGACAAATTCTCGTCATATACATCCGTATGACAACTCATTCAGTTTATTAGACTAATATAATTTAAAATTCAAGTATGACATTGCATTATTATTATTATCGCACGAACTTACCTCAAATCCGAGCACGGCTAATTATTCCATTTTAGTTCATAATCTCGTACCTTCCCAATTTAAGTCCGAATCTCATTTTTCTTGATCTATAATATAAAATTTAGCTTGATAATTAGTCACATTATTCATCGTGACCCAAAAATCATATTATGGAAAAATTACATTTTTACCCCTAAACTTTGTTATATTTATACTTTTGCCCCTAAGCTCGTAAAATGATTTTTATTCAATTTATTTGCATTTTAAGCCTAGCCGAATCATTTTCATAACTATAACAGCCCACAATTTCCACTAGAACAAACTTTTACTACATTATAACTTTTACGATTTAGTCCTTTTAAGCATTTTCACTGAAAATCAATTAGCAAAAGTTGTTTCTCCAACCATAAACATGCATAATCTACCATTAAACATCAAAATGCACAAATTTATAACATGGTTCAAACCCTAGACCTTCATGATAACTCAAATAAATGGTAGAAATAGGTAGACCTTGTTACGAGGATTTCAAAAACGTAAGAATTATTAAAAACGAGGCAAGAACGGACTTACAATCGAGCTTGGAAGCTTGGAAAACCCTAGCCATGGTTTCTTCATGCAATATTTGGCCATGGAAGAAGATGGACAAGAAATTTTGGATTTTATTTTGTTTTTAATTCATTTTAATTATTAGATTACCAAAATGCCCCTAACTTAAAAATATTCTATTTCACCCATTTCATGTCCATTTTTCTCCAACAAATTATCCAATGGTCTAATTACCATTTAAGGGCATCCAATTTAAAAATTCATAACAATTAGACACCTCTAACATGTAGAACTTAACTTTTGTACTTTATACAATTTAGTCCTTTTGACCAAATTTAGTGCCCAAACGTCAAAATTTTCGAACGAAATTTTCACGAATTCATCCTATGAATTTTTAAAACATAAAAATATAATAAAAATAAATTTTATTACGTCAGATTTGTGGTCTCGAAACCACTGTTCCGACTAGGCCCAAAATTGGGCAGTTACAGAACAGGCCGTGTGCCTTACACAGTAATAGACATGCCCGTGTGTCTAGGCCGTCACAAAATAGGGCATACATGCTAACTTAAGCACACGGCCATAAGACACGCTTGTGTGCCTTGGCTATGCTCAAAACTGACTTGGGTCACATGGCCGACCACACGCCCATGTGTCCAGCTCGTGTACCCTTCGAAATGGCCACACACGCCCATGTGCCAAGGCTGTGTGCCTCACACGGCTACCAGACACGCCCATGTGTCTAGGTCGTGTTCGAGACTGACTTCTAAAACTAAGTTACAATAGGCACATGGTCGAGACACACGCCCGTGTGCTCAACCGTGTAGGTGAAATTAAGCTTGATTTAAGCCACATTTCCCACCTAACTCAAGCACACCAAATCCACAACATTTTTGCATCATTTGCATACATTTATAGGCAACCAAATCAACCAATTCATACATATTCCATGCCATTCAAATACCATCCAATTTACTACTCAAATCCACAACCAAAGTATACCAAATCAATATACCTAATCATTACAATTTATATAAGTTTCAAATGTATAAACTCATCATCTTATCACAATTTCATACCATAAAATTTACCATTTTAACATTTCATAATCAAACCATCATATAAGCAATACATACGTCGTACAACTTATTTAGTAAACACACCATTTAGGCCAACTAAAGAGGCCATACACATCAACATCTTCAAGCCAAAACTCATGGCTAATATTCACAACACAAAACATACCAAAATGACACTAGCCTATACATGCCATATACCATATATACAACTCTCAAAATGGTACCAAAATAGATGTTCGATAGTGTGAATGAATCGTTAACAATCCCCGGATCTGAGTTAGCTTTTTAACACTGTAAAACAGAGAACATTTCACACAATAAGCTTTAAAGCTTAGCAAGTTCGTACCAAAAATAATCAACAGTTTATATAATACGAAACATCAACTAATAATCACTTAGTAGTTCACAATTCATCCATAAATTCTATTCCATCTCATTTAATATGTTCATACAAATTCATCAAGCTTCATACACATTGTATCATCTACCACATAGGTATCGAACATACCTGAACTTTCCCGTATTTATTCATTTCATTCTCACCTCTCATTCAAACACATTACTTCTTTTGGAAGTCTTTCCATGCTTTAAGAATTCACACACTTAGTGCATTAATGATTAGTCGAAGCTATAAAGATCTCGCACAGTTAATGCCATCTTTTTTAACTGAAATTATCTCGGTACCGCACACTTAGTGCCTCATATACCCAAAGCTATTCCAACTCGCACACTTAGTGCAGAACATAGTCAATTTTTCATCATGTTCAAACCAAGCTCAAATATATACAATTTATATATTATCAAAACATTAAAACATAAATTTTAATATCATTTACCATGTACGAACTTACCTCGAACTCAAAATTGACGATTCGGATCGTTTACTCGATAATTATCGATTTTCCTCAAACTAAATCTGAATTCCTCTTTTCTTGATCTATATGTATTCAAAATTAACTCTTTTATTCAACAAATCATTCAATTCAATCCATATACACATATTTAGGGAATTTTACAAATTAGCCCTCACATTTTCATATTTTAACTCTTTAGTCCCTATTTCACAAAAACACAAATTACACCAAATTTCCATACACACTTGCTTAGCCGAATATACATGGTGTTCATGTAAGCCCACATATTTCATTTATTTCACATCTTAATCCCTCAAAATCTCATTTTTACAATTTAGCCCAAATTACTCAAGTTCATAAAAAATTCAAAGACAAAACATGTTAACCTAACATCAAACTTCCTTATACTATCATCAAACTTCATAAAACTTATAATATCAACAATGGCAGAACTCAAAATCATCAAAAAAAACCAAAAAAAAAAAAATTGAGACATGAGCTTGATAGATTACTAAGGAACGATCACAAAAAGGTAGAAATTATCAAAAATTGAGCAAAACTCATACCTTAATCAAAACGAACAATGGCCGAATATCGAAACCTAGCTTTGGCTTTTTTTTTCAATTTTTGGCATGGATGAACACAAAAATGACTAATTTCATGCTTTTGCTTTATTAAAAACATAATAACTTATCATTTACTAATTTTCCCTTTATTAATTAACATACAATTCATGTTAATTAAGGCTATTAATGTCCATTAACCATGTAAATGGCATATTAACCACATAAGGACCTCTCAATTAAAGAGACATAGCAATTAAGCACTTTAACAAACAGTAGGCAACTTTTACATTTTACGCTATTAGGTCCTTTTATCAAATTAAGCACACAATTGATAAAATTAACACACGAAACTTTCACACATACTGTAAACAAGAAAAATACTATTAAAATATTTTTCTAACTCAGACTTGTGGTCTTGAAACCACTGTACCTACTAGGGTCTAAATCGGGCTGTTCCATTTCACATGACCAAGACACACGCCCGTGTTCTAGGCCGTGTAGTACACATGGCTAAGACACACACCCGTGTCTCTGCCTGTGTTCTCAATTCTGAGCATTTTGTTTCTCAAAATTAAGGTGCAGGGGACAAACGGCCTATCCACATGCCAATGTTACCAGGCTGTGTGTCACACACGATCTAAACACACGCCCGTGTGGACAAAATGAAGCCATTTCTAGCTTCATTTCTCACCCAAAATTTCACCCAAGACCTGTACTTGAAATACATATAAAATACTAACCAATTCAAGCATTAAAATCATAAAGCCATTTCTAGCTTCATTTATCAACCAAATTTACTCTAATGACCAGTACTTGAACTTAAATCCATAAATCAACCAATTCAAGCATTCAAATTGGGCAATTTCCATCATTCAACAAGGCATATCACTACAAGCATATGTGTTTATAAACTTACCTTGGATTAACTTAGGCATTAGCATCATTTGATCACATATACATAACATATCACATATGAATATATCATCATAACCTACTTAATCATACCAAATAAACCATTACTAGCTATTCCAATGGCTAGGTTACAAAATAACATTTCAAGCCACTATTGGCCAAGTTGTCCTATACATGCCATTATACTAGAATGATTTTACTAAGTATACCCAAATGACTAGTTGATAGTGTGACAATGCTCTAGTGATCTTCCAACCTTCACGAGCTTCCCAGCACTATACAATAGGGAAAAATAAACGGAGTAAGCATTATATGCTTAGTAAGTTCGTATAACAGACACTAAACTTACCAATCTCTTTTATTAAATCTAAGCAACAATGTCATGTTTCCATCCATTTGGCTAAATTGCCTAATCACATACATACATTCAACCAATCAAACATGTTAGTCACCAAAATATTCATATCAATCAAGTGACATAGATGAGCTCATCAAGCAATATTCTTTCAAGTCATTATCATTTCATCTCACGATTCTCATGTCATGTTAAGAGTTTTATGTTTGTTGAATCATTGAATTCCGACGGAGGCTCAAGTAGTACACTTGAAGTTTACGATTCAATAATCTGTTAGTTTCTTATTCAAAGATACCTATTAGGGCACTTAACCAAGAAACACTCTCTCAAGCCACATACCGTAGAACAGGATTACCAGTCCAGGCTAAATTCTTTATATAATGCATGTTCAAAGGAGCTTAATTAGGATTACCAGTCCAGGCTAAACCCTAATCATAACGTATGCTCGAGAAGTATTATATCGGGATTACCCGTTCGGGCAAAATCCTTTCTATAATAAGGTTGATGGGATTACTTGTCCAAGCTAAACCCTGTCCACAAAAAATGTAGGACCTTATTAGTTTTGAGAAAGTGCATATAATCATCAAAATTCAACATTCAATCTAGACTTAACCCCTTTATCACCATTTCAAGCATGTATCACATTTTCTATGTAACAGCTCGAATTTGGGTCTAGTCGGAACAGTGGTTTCGGGACCACAAATCCGATGAAGAAATTTTTTTCTTATATTTTTATACTCTAGAGTTTTATGGAATGATTCTATGAAAATTTCGTTCAAAAATTTTGACGTTTGAGCACTTAATTTAGCAAAAAGGACTAAAATGTAAAAAATGCAAAACTTGAGTTCTATAAGTTAGAGGTGTCTAATTGCTATGAAATTTTAAATTAGAGGTACTTAGATGGTAATTAGACCATTACTTAAGTTGGTGGACAAAAATGGATGAATTAAGAGAATTTTTATGTTTTAAGTTAGGGGCATTTTGGTTATTTGGTTAATAAATGAATTAATAAGCAAAATAAAAGCCAATTTTTGCTCATCTTCTACCCCTTGACCAAAATTTACAAGAGGAAGACATAGCTAGGGCTTTTTCATCTTCCAAGTTTGATTGTAAGTCCGTTCTTGCCTTGTTTTTAATGCTCTTTACATTTTTGAAGTCGTTGTAACTCGATCTACCTATTTCTAGCACTAATTTGAGGTATGATTAAGGTCTAGGGTTTGGCCCATGTCAGACATGTGTGTATTTTGATGGCTAATGGTAGAAAATGCATGTTTGTTAGAAAAATAACTTTTGCTAAGTGATGTTCGGTAAAAATGTCAAAAAGTACCTATTTGTAAAAGTTATAAAATAAGTAGTAAGAGTGTGATTAAGTGAAAAATGTGGGCTGGTATAAGTATGAAAATGATTCAGCTAGGCTAGGGTTTTGAAAAAATTGAATACATTTCAATTTACGAGCCTAGGGACTAAATTGTAAAAATGTGAAACTTTAGGGGTAATAATGTAATTTTGCCATAATATATTTTTGGACTGACTTGAACGATGTGAGTATTAAATAAGCTGAATTTGTTATTATAGATCAAGAAAAATGAGGTTCAGACCTAGATCGAGGGAAAAACAAAGTGTTTGACAATTAGGTCAAAATCTACTATTTTTGTACCGAGGTAAGTTCGTACGCAAATAATGCATTGTTATATTATGTTTTAAATGCTTTAATATTGTATGAATTGTGGATGACTCTTTGGAAGTATTCGACAAAATTTTGACAAGTGAGAATTCCCGGTTGAGCCTTAAGAATAGAATAGGATAAGAGTGACATGTCACTAGGGACCTATGTGTTTATGTAATTTAGGTGCTAGTCTCGTACGTCCTACCAGTGGCTGGGTAGTTCGACATGTGTTGTTGATACCTGACAGCTTGTGTGAGCAGCACTGTATAGCTACATCCTGACTGACAGATTGTGTGAGCAGACCTATGAGCAGCTCGAAAATGAGCATACATGTATTATGAGATGTGAAGTAGCTTTGGCTACATATATGACACTTATGTGTAAGATTTTCGAGTATCCGTTAATATTCCAAGTGTTCAACGGGAATGTCAGAGTTGTGAAAGACTATGGTTATGTTGCGAGTTGGTACAGGTATGTACTTAAAACTCATACGTAATGAGCTTGATATGTGATGAACCCTTGGAAATGTTGTAACTGAGTAAGTTATGACTATGAGACTTGAATAACATTCATGCCAATCTTCATTATGTTAACTGTATGATTTATGTGTGATTATGATGCTTATTATTTGCATAGGAACTTACTAAGCTTTATAGCTTGCTCCCCTTTTCTTTCCCTTATCTTATAGTGTCGCCAAGCTAGCTCAGGTATTGGAGACCATCGGAGATCCACTCACACTATCAACAATTATTTTGGTATTAATGATTTCAAGATTTTGAGTTATGGCATGTATAGGGGACTTAGTTATTTTCTTATATGTCATAATTGATTTGGCCAAAAGTGTTGGCTATTAATGGTTGAAAGTTCATTTTGTATAAGGCCATTTGAAATTGGTTACTATTGCTATAAGTAATTTATATAATGATGCCTTTCATGGATGTGGGAATTTACATATGTTGAGTTGACGAGTACGTGATGTTTGTGTATGATAAATGGTAGCATGTGAATGATACGTTGATGTCTTGTTTGTGGCTGATTTGGTTGCATGTAAATGTTTTGATTGGTGCTATGTTGTGTTGTGTAGGTGTGTGCAATAAGGGTGGAAAAATGGCTTGGTAAATAGCCTTATTTTTGTCCACACGAACGTGTGTCTAGTCCGTGTGGGACACACGGTCTGCCTCATGGGCATGTGTTTAGACTGTGTGTCCCCTGCACCCTAATTTTTGCAAAATAGAATGCTTAGAATTGAGCATACGGGCATGTGTCTCGATTGTGTGGATGACACGGCCTCAGGCACGGGCGTGTGCCCTGGGCGTGTCAAAGCTGTACCTATTTTATTAAAAATCATAATTTTTAAATCGACCACATAGCCTACCAAACGGGCGTGTGCCTTGGCTGTGTGTCTTCATTTTGTTCTTGGGTGACAAACAGAGAGTTACACAGGGTTGGGACACGGGCATGTGTGACCACACGGCCTACCCGTACAGGCGTGTCCCATATCCACACGAGCGTGTGACCCCTGTTTAGTGAAAAGTTTTCTAAGTTGTGAAATTTTCCAAAGTTCTCGATTTAGTCCCGAACCACTTTTGATGCATGTTTTAGGCCTCGTAGGCTTGTATTAGGGACATTGTGATTGTGTATGAATGGTTTTAATTTGGACGTAAATGTATAGCTCAAAAATGTATGTTTACTTGTGTTTAAGTCTGGTAATGCCTCGTACCCTGTTTCGGCGTCGAATACGGGTAAGGGGTGTTACATTCCATCATAGTATACAAGTAAAGCACATCAATATAAATAACATTACATACAAACACAACATTCAATTAACCTAATTACGTGCTCGATTAAGTTACGTGAACTTACCTCGACACTTATTCGCGTATAAAGTCTACTAATCCGAAACCTTCTCTTTTCCTTGATCTAACCTCAAATTAGTGTTGTCTGGATCCATATAAATAAATTTAACCATCAATTTCACACATTTCATATTTAAATGGACTCAATTTACGTCCTAGGTAAAATTACCATTTTGCCCCTAACTTTTCCATAAATTTTGATTTCGTCCCTAGGCTCGGAAAATGAAACTTGTGCAAATTACTCCCTATTCCAAGCCTAATCAAAGCCCCATTACAAAATTTACAGTACATGTACTCATAAAATTCAAAATTTTTCATCAAAATTTACAACTTTTCATTTTAGTCCCTAAATCATGTTTTCATCAAAAATCACTTTGTAAAAGTTGTTTATCTATCAATAATATTTCATTTTCTACCATAAATTTCTAATTTCCAGCATATGCATCTATAACCCATTTTTAATACATTGATAACTTTTCAAATTAATCCCTTAAATAGATATATTAGACTATCTTAGTTTCAAAAATATCAAAATTACTAAAAATAGGACAAGGAAACTTACGCAATTAGGCCTTGAAAGTTTCTTTTCTCTCACCTAGGGTTTCCATTTGTTTTAGGTTGAAGATGACATAAAAAAAAGATGATATATTTTCTTTTCATCTTTTGATTAGTTAAGTATTTTGCTATTTTCAATTTAGTCCTTGCCCTTTTTCAATATTTCCATGGATGAGTCACCAAGAAAAATCTACATACTTTTCTTAATGGTCAAATTACCATATAAGGACCTCTAGTTTTGAATTTCATAGCTATTTAATCCTTATAGCTACTAGAATTCAACTTTCACATTTTATGCGATTTAGTCCTTCTCATAATTAAACACCTAATCGATAAAATTTTCGTATAACATTTTCACACGATATACCTATTATAATACGAACCATATAATGAAATAAAAATAAATCATATTTTTGGGTCGAATTTGTGGTCCCGAAACCACTATTTCGACTTCACTGAAAAATAGACTGTTACAACTCTCCCCCCTTTAGGGATTTTTGTCCTCGAAAATCTTGCCAGTAAAAAGATTCAGGTATTGCTTCTTCATAGTATCCTCTGGTTTCAAGGTAGCCTCTTCAATACTGTTTCACTTCCAAAGAGCTTTTACTAAAGCTACCTTTTTATTTCTTGACTCTTTTGTTTCCCGAGCTAAGATTTTGATCGGTTCTTCACTATATGTCATATCAGGCTTAATCTCTACCTAAGTCAAAGAAATAATATGTGAAGAATCAGATCGATACCGCCTTAACATAGACACATGAAAAACATTATGAATGTGATCAAGTTTTGGTGGTAAAGCTAACCGATATGCAACCGATCTAATTCTTTCTGTAATTTCATATTATCCAAAGAGCCGTGTACTCAGTTTTCCTTTACGACCAAACCGGAGAACTTTCTTCCAAGGCGATACTTTCAAGAATACTTTGTCACCGACTTGAAATTCTATTTCTTTTTGTTTCAGATTAGCATAAGACTATTGATGATCAGAGGCTGCTTTCAAGTTGGCTAGAATTACTTTCACTTTTTACTCGGTCTCCCGAACCAACTCAATTCCGTGTAACTTTTTCTCACTGAGTTTTGTCTAGTACAATGGAGTTCTACATTTGCGACCATACAAAGCTTCATACCATTTTAATATTAGACTGATAACTATTGTTATAAGAAAATTTAACCAAAGGCAAATACTTTTCCCAGTTAACTTCAAACTCAAGTATACAACACCGAAGCATATCTTCCAAGATCTGTATTATCCGTTTAGATTGACCATCTATCTGGGGATGAAATGCTGTGCTAAAGAGTAACTGGGTACCCAAGGCTTCTTGTAATTTGCTCTAAAATCGAGACGTAAACTGAGGATCTCTATCTGAAATAATAGAGACAGGCACTCCATGCAACCTAACAATCCCAGAAACATATAATTCAACCAATATATATGAGGAATAATCCATACGTACCGGAATAAAAGTGAGCAAACTTTTTCAACTGATCAAAAATTACCCAAATAGAATCTTTCTTCTTTGGAGACAAGGGTAAACCTGTTACAAAGTCCATAGTAATTCTTTCCCATTTTCATTCTAGTATCGTAACTGGCTGTAATAGTCTAGAAGGCAACTGATGTTCAGCTTTTACTTGCTAACATATCAAACACTTAGATATGAACTCAGAAATATCTCGTTTCATTCTCGGCCACCAGTACATCTTTCTCAAATCATTATACATATTATTACTACCAGGATGTATAGACATGTTAACATTGTGAGCTTCATTCAAAAACTTCTGTACTAGTTCTAAACCTTTTGGTACACATACTCTGTCTCTGAATAGCAAACAACCATCGGTCTCGATTTGAAATTCTAATTGAGGAGTCAATTCACTTTGTATCCGTTTTGCTTGCAACTTACTATCATTTTTTTGAGCTTCAAAGATCTGTTGCAAAAACATTGGTCTAGCTTTTAACTCAAATATGATTGAACCATCATCAGACAATGATAATCAGGTATTCATTGCTCGCAAAGTATACAGGGATTTTCTGCTCAAAGCATCTGCCACTACATTGGCTTTCCCCAGATGGTAGTCAATAACAAGATCATAATCTTTCAATAAATCAAGCCATCTACGCTTTTTCAAATTCAAATATTTTTATGACATCAAATATTTTAGACTTTTATGATCAGTGAATATGTGACATTTTTCACCGAATAAGTAATGTTGCCAAATTTTCAATGCTAACACTATGGCTGCCAATTCAAGATCATGTGTCGGGTAGTTCTTTTTATGTGGCTTTAGTTGTCTTGAAGCATAGGCTAGTACTTTATTGTCTTGTATCAAAACACAGCCTAAACCATACGATGATGCATCACTATAAACAATAAATTCCTTACCTAATTCTGGCTGAACTAACACTACAATAAAGCTTTTAATCTGTCAAAACTCTACTGACATTTATCAGTCCACTCAAATTTTACATCTTTTTACAGTAAACGAGTCATCAAAGAAGCTATCATTGAAAAACTTTTTACAAACCTCCGATAATAACCAGCTAGTCCCAGAAAACTTCAGACTTCAGACATTCTTCGGTGGCTTCCAATTAACAATGGCTGAAATTTTATTCGAGTCTACTCTGACACCTTCAGCAGATACTATATGCCCAAGAAAACTAACTTTCTGTAGCCAAAATTCACATTTACTGAATTTGGTGTACAATTGTTTCTTTCGCAGAGTTTGCAACACTATTCTCAAATGCTCAGCATGCTCATTTTCATCTCGAGAGTAAACCAAAATATCATCTATAAACACCACTACAAACCTATCCAAATACGGGTTGAAAATTCTATTCATCAAATCCATAAACACTGCAGGTGCATTTGTCAAGCCGAATGGCATCACAAGAAACTCACAATGTCCATACCTGGTTCTAAAAGCTGTCTTTGGCACATCCAATTCTTTTACTCGGATTTGATAGTAACCAGAACGGAGATCAATCTTCGAAAATACAGTGGCACATTTTAACTGGTCAAACAAGTCATCAATTTGAGGCAATGGATACTTGTTCTTTATTGTAACTTTGTTGAGCTGTCTGTAATTAATGCACAGCCTCAACGATCCATCCTTCTTCTTTACAAATAGAACCGGACCCTAAGGTGAGAAATTAGGTCGAGCAAGACCTCTGTCAATCAACTTCTGTAACTGTACTTTTAGCTCTTTCAATTCAGTCAGAGCCATTCTGTAAGGTGCTATGGATATCAGTGTCGTACCTGGAATAAGATCTATAGAGAATTCCACTTCTCTATCCAGGGGTAAACCAAGTAATTCTTCTAGGAATACATCAAGAAATTCACATACTACTGGCACTGACTGAATCTTTGAATCAGATACTTTAGTATCGATCACATACGCAAGATAAGCATCATATCCCTTTCTAACATATTTCTATGTGCTGATATTGCTGAAATCAAATTAGGTAATCCATCTAGTTTATCAGATTCAATATGAAGTGATTCACTACTCTGACATTTCAATACAATATATTTTTGCTTACAATTAACCACTGCATCATATCGGGTTAACCAATCCATCCCCAGGATCACATCAAATTCATCAAATGGTAATAACATCAAGTCAGCCGAAAAGCAATAACCTTTTACCATCAACGGACAGTTCTTACAGACTTTATCAACCATAACACATTGGCCAAGGGGGTTTGAAACTTTAACCACAAATTCAGTGAATTCAACAAGTCAATTTTTAACAGACACTAGGTTTGTGCATATATATGAATATGTAGAACCAGGATCAATCAATGTAGTAATATCAGTATCAGGTAGAGAAAATGTACCAGTAATGACGTCTGGTGCTGAGGCATCTTCTCTAGCACAAATAGCATATGCACTTGCAGTGCTCGTGCCTCAAATCTAATTGTTGTATCCTTGGTAGTACCTTGACTATCGCTAACATTACTAGGGTAACGGGGTGGTCTGCCTCTCGAAATAGGAATACTAGGCTTTAGAGTTAGTTCTATTTCTTTTTCAACTCTTTCGGGACAATCCCTGATAAAATGGTCAAGTGAACCACATCCGAAGCAAGCTCCGCTTCTAGACTGACATTCCCTATGATGAAATTTGTTACAATTTTTACATTTCAATTTAGGATTACCAACACTACCCACACTAGTCACAGATGGAGACAAAGACCTCGAGTTAGAACGTTGAGAGCCCCACTCTCTTCCAGAATATCCCGTAAAGGTGGTAACACGATCATAATACTTCTTTAATTTCTTAAAAGCAAATGATTGTGACTTACTCAGTTCTTTTTCCAAAAACCTAATCTTCTCTTTCGGCTTGTTTCTTTTCTTTACCCAGTTCCTCAGCTTTGTGTGCTCGACCAGCTAACACCACAAATTCCCTCATTTCAAGAATCCTAATCAATAACTTTATATCCTCATTTAAACCTTCTTCAAAGTGTTTACACATGTCAGCCTCGCTCAGAACCCATTCTCGGGCATATTTTCTCAACCAAACAAATTGTCATTCATACTCAGACATAATCATATTTCCTTGTTTGAGCTTTAAAAATTTTCTTTTTCTGATCCATAAATCTCTAACTAACATATTTCTTCCTGAATTCAGCTTAGAAGAATTCCCATGTAACATTCTCTCTCAGTACCACTGAAGTTATGGTATTCCACCAATGATAAGCTGTATCTTTTAGTAAGGATATTGCACATTTCAGACAGTCAGCAAGTATGCAAGATAGTTCATCAAAAACCCGAATAGTATTTTCTAGCCAAAACTCAGCCCTTTTCGAATCATCATCTGTGGTAGTTCTGAATTCTTCTACCTTATGTTTGTGAATTTTATCTATAGGAGGTTTAACAATTTTAAAAGGTTCAGCACCCTGTGGTACCTCAAGAACCGGTTGAGGAGAAAGTAGGGGCGGTCGTTGTACAACAAGGTTTGTTTTTAGATACTGGGTAAATCATTCATTCATCATTTGAAAGAAGGCTTGATTTGCCTCCTCACTCCGGCTCTCAGGCACAGGCCTTTCACTACCAAATGCAGAGGTAACTCTTTGAACTGAAGTTGAAGCATTGCTCTCAGCTTTCTCAGATTTAGCTCTAGCTTGATTGGATGAAATTACTATATGAAAAACACATTTAAAATGAGCAGGAGTCATCACACTATCACAATTTATATAATGGCATGTATAGCTAAACTCGTGTTTGCTACGTCAAATTCGAGAATCGGCTAAACCGTAGCTTTGATACCATAAAATGTAACACCCCTAACCCGTATCTGTCGCTAGAACAGGGATTCAGAGTATTATTGAAACACTTAGAACATTTTACAAATAATTTATGTAGATTACTATTAATTTACTGAGATCATTCAAAATGTCCCTTAATTGGACCCTCCAAGCCCAATACAAGCATTAGAATCGAGTCAAGACTTAATCGGGACCTCTAAGAATTTTTTTGTGAAATTTCAAAAATTTTCTAAGGTGCAGGGCTCACACGCTCGTGTGGTCCAAGGGACACATCCGTGTTACCCTGGGAAACGCTTGTGCTAGAGGCCATGTCTGACCCCATGTAACTCTTTGACTTCTACACACGGTCGTGCCACACGCCCGGGTGCTAGGCAGCATGGTCAATTAATTTAATTCAAAAATAGGTGCAGGTTTCACACAAGCAAGACACACGCTCATGTTCTGTAACACCCCAAACTCGGTCTGGACATTATGGTTGAATCTGGCGCGTCACATTGAAATGTTTTAGCAAAAACCTTGTTTTCATTGAAAACCCTTCTTTAAAATTCGAAACCTTATAAACTTATAAAAACTCTCCTTTCAAACACAAAGACTTGTTTCAACTTATGATTTTTGAAAATCTGTCATTTTAAAATTTAGTTCTGGAAACATAGAAAACATACTATGATGTAGGAAACCCATATTCAACTTCTCTTAATTACAGCGTATGGAAACAATAATCCAAACAATAACAAAAAGGAAAGGCCTTATGTGACAACCCGAATTAGAGCCTAATCGGAATAGTGGTTTCGTGACCACAAATCCGAGATAGAAATAATTGTTTTATAATTATTTTGAGGTTTAGATATAATTTCATGATTGAGTGAAAATTTCGTGATGAAATTCTATGCATTAAGCGCTTAAGTTGAGATTAGGGACTAAATCGAATAATTTGCAAAACTTGTGTTCTAGAAGTTTTTAGTATGAAATTGCTTTGGAATATTGATTAGGAGGTCTTAAATAGAAATTTGACCAATTTCTAAGTTTAATGGACAAAAATTGGACATCGATGGAATTTTTGGAAAGTTTAGTAGTAAGGGCATTTTGGTCATTTGTATAAATGAAATAAAATGGGAAAAATAACACAAAAATAGTCATCTTCTCAATTAGTTGCTGCTGAATTTTGCTCTCCTCCATATCTAGGGTTTCTTCAACTTTCAAGCTTCATAGTAAGTGATTTCAAGCCCCGTTTTTAATGATTTTTATGTTTTTGAAATCCCGAAAGCTCGATTTAGCTTATGTTAGCAATAATTCAACCTAGGGTTCATATTTGGAAAAATACCCATAGGTGAAATTTGTGTATTTTGGTGTTTTATGACAGAATATGAGGTTTTAAATTATGTTAGAAAACTTATGCTACTCGGTTTTAAGTGAAAACGAGTAAAATAGCTTAATCGGTAAAAATACCTAATGTTTATAAGCACATGTTAGAGTGAGAATTTGATGTTTCCCTAGAAGAGAAAAATGTTTAGCATGTCACAAAACATAAGAATAAGGGCTGAAATTAAATTTCTGAGTCTAGGGGCAAAATTGTAATTTTGTAAAAGTTAGGGGGCAAAAACGTAATTTTTCCATAATGTGATTTCTGGATTGAAATAAATAGTATGAGTGTTAAATGAGCTAAATATGTTGTTATATATCAAGAAAGACTTGGAATCAATCGTGATCGGGGAAAAGAAAAGCTTTCGGACTAAATTATAATATTTCTAAAGTTTGCACCGAGGTAAGTTCGTACATAAATAATTTATCGATTTTTTTTATGTTATTTTATGTTGTTATCATATGAATTGGTGACTGTCCATAGAATGATTAAATGATGGAAATTTGCAAATTTAATTAGATTATGAATAAGTGTTAACAGTGAAAAATGAAAGAATTTTCCGGTTGAACCTTCGGAACAGGAACAATACGAATGACCCATTGTGAATACACATGTGTAGTACTAAGTGCAGGCTACTACGTGTACCATACTGTTAAGTCGCATGTGTAGTACTAAGTGCAGGCTACTATGCGTACTCAATGATTTCGATCACGTGTGTAGTACTAAGTGCAGGCTACTACATGTATCAGATGGTGAGGTCACGTGTGTAGTACTAAGTGCAGGCTAGTACGTGTACCGGATTGTTGGTCGCATGTGTAGTACTAAGTGTAGGCTACTATGCGTATCAGATAGCTGCGACTATAAGTGTGGAAAGGGGAAATATGTGTAAACAATGGTATATTTGTTACTTTTCCGTTGAGTTCAACGGGGAAAATCGATAAAGTGGTAATATGTGAAAATTATTATAAGGTGAATATGAGCAAATTTATGTTTATGAAAATTTTGGAGCTATGTGCTCGATAATTGAGTGAATTCTGGTATAACAAAAAGGACTAGGTGAAATTATGTAAGAGTAAATGTTAGAAATAAAATAGTGTTGGACAGCAGCAGTTACATGATTTTAAAAATTTACCAAAAATCTTGGAAATTGAATATAAATTTAAATGATATATGAAAATAAAGCTTAACGAGTCTATTTTCACATAAAAGAAATAGAGGAAGCAAAAGAATTCTATATTGTGTGATATTTGAATTCTTGTGAAACAGGGTCTAAATGAATTTGAGATCCCTTGTTCTGACTATAGAAATTCACCATAAATTGTAAAAAAATTATTAAGAATCATATCTTACATGCATGGATTCATTATTGAGTCTATTTTTAGGGGAAACAAATGGGATGATTGTTGGAATTATGTAAAGGGAGAAATTTGGTTCGTAGTGCACAGGGGTCAGAGTAGTTGTACCCTAAAATAGGGGAGACTTTAACTAATAAACTGTACTAATTAGCCAGACCAAAAATTCTAAAAAAAATTAGTAAGTAGACATATGAGTCTAGTTTCAAGGAAAATTTACGGAATTGGATTTCGAGTTTTGTAGCTCGAGATATGATTTTTTTTAAATCGGGACTCCAGAAAACAACCTGTCCTAAAAATGTGATTATATACTAGTATGATTGTTTTACTTTGATAAATTGAATATCAATTTCGTACTTACTTACTAAGCTATATGCTTACCTTCTTTTCTTTTTCTTGTCTTATAGTATTACTAAGCTAGCTCGAGATTTGGACATCGTCGGAGACCCATCCACACTATCAATACTTTTTAGTATTTTGTAAACACTATTTTGGAATTATGACATGTAAAGAGGGCTGAATCATTTTGTCATATGTCATAATCAATTCGTTTTAAAATATTACTTTTCAAAAGTTGATAATTTACTTGTACTTATGTATATTTGTCAATGTTATCTAGTTTTGTTCAAGCTAGAGGAATTAATTATGTAAGATCAGGTAAATGTGTGATTTCATGTTTTCGTGATCTGTAATATTCCGTACCTTGTTCCAGCTTGGAACATGGGTAAGGGGTATTATATTTATTGGTATCAGAGCTGAGGTTTAGGCGGTTCTTGGATTTACGTACTATGTGTGGAAGTCTATCTATACATGCCATAATTATATTATGATAGTGTGATGACTCTTGACAATTTAAATCGTGTTTTTATATAGTAAATGAATCCCGACCGAGCTATAGCTGATGATGTAGAAAGTAATGCGCCGGCTCCCGCACAAGGGACTGCGCCAGTTGAGAGCAGGCATGAGACACATGATCAGGGAGATGGGGCCCGGGAAGCCTTTCTTCATATGATGAGTAATTGGTATAGAGAATTTGTTCAGAAAAATCCGAACGCTCAGCCTCCTCCACACCCTCCTATTCCTCAACCAGTTCCCGTAGTTCCTCAAGGTGCCGAAATGGTAAGATTGAGCAAAACCCCAGTTGATAAAATTTGAAAGCATGGGGCTGAAGAATTTAGGGCTAATATAGATGATGATCCCGAGAAAGCAGAGTTCTGGCTTGAAAATTCTATCAGGGTATTCGATGAGCTTTCTTGCACTCCCGAAGAATGTTTGAAATGTGCTATATCTTTACTAAGGGATTCGGCATATCATTGGTGGAAGACACTGGTATTTGTGGTTCCGAAAGAAAGGGTTACATGGGATTTTTTCCAAGAGGAGTTTAGAAAGAAGTATATAAGCCAGCGGTTCATTGATCAAAAACGGAAAGAGTTCCTTGAGCTGAAACAAGGTAGAATGTCTGTGGCAGAACAGGAACGTGAATTTTTCAGACTCAACAAGTATGCCCAGGAGTGTGTGTCCACCAAAGCTATTATGTGTAAGAGGTTCGAGGATGGGCTAAATGAAGACATCAAGCTACTAGTTGGGATTTTAGAGTTGAAAGAGTTTGTGGTATTGGTCGATCAAGCTTGTAAAGCTGAAGAACTGAGCAACGAGAAGAGAAAAGCTGTGAATGAAGTCAGAGACGCAAGAAAGAGGTCAACGAGTAAGTCATTCCAATCTCAGTCAAAGAAGTCTAAAGAAATGAATCCTCGGTTGACTGTTTCAACTGGACATTCGTATCGGGATCGTGGGAGATCATATTCGGGTTCTAAAGCTCAAGCTACTTCAATGGTGAGTGTAGGTAATGTGAGATCTAATAGACCCGAGTGTTAGCATTGTGGTAAACAACATTTCGGGGAGTGTTGGACAATTAGCCGGGCTTGTTTCAAATGTGGTTCCCGAGAACATTATATTAAGGATTGTCCAAAAAGGGTTGAAAAAGAAAAATTTCAGAGTGCTAGACAGACTAGTGCTACTAATAGAGGTAGACCTCTGAGAAATACTGGAAGTGGAGCTAGCAGCCGAAGTGTGACAAAGGAATTAACTGGGAGACTAGAAGCTAGAATACCTGCTAGAGCTTATGCCATATGTAATATCCCGAATTAGGGCCTAATCAGAATAGTGGTTTCGTGACCACAAATCCGAGATAGAAATAATTATTTTATAATTATTTTGAGGTTTATGATATGATTGCATGATTGTGTGAAAATTTCGTGACGAAATTCTATGCATAAAGTGCTTAATTTGAAATTAGGGACTAAATCGAATAAGTTGCAAAACTTGCATTCTAGAAGTTTTTAGTATGAAATTACTTTGGAATATTAATGAGGAGGTCTTAAATAGAAATTTGACCAATTTCTAAAATTTTGGACAAAAATGGGCTTGTACATGAAAATTTTCAAAGAAAGGTATTAAGGGTATTTTGGTCATTTGGTAATTAAAAGATTAAAAAAGGAAAAAGATGGCAAAATATGTCCATCTTCTTCATTAGCACAAAAATTAAAGGGTTCTCCATAGCTAGGGTTTGTTTCAAGCTTCCAAGCTCCATAGCAAGTGATTCCAAGCCCCGTTTTTAATGTTCTTTGCGTTTTTGGAGTCCCGGTAGCTCGATTTAGCTTATGCTAGCAATAATTTAACCTAGGGTTCATATTTGGAAAAATACCCATAGGTGAAATTTGTGTATTTTGGTGTTTTATGATAGAATATGAGGTTTTAAATTATGTCAGACAACTTGTACTACTCGGTTTTAAGCGAAAACGAGTAAAAGGGCTTAATCGGTAAAAATACCTAATAGTCATAAGTACATGTTAGAGTGTGAAATTGATGCTTCCATAGAAGGGAAAAATGATCAGCATGTCATAAAATATAAGGATAAGGGATGAAGTTTAATTTCGCGAGCCTAGGGGCAAAAGTGTAATTATGCAAAAGTTTAGGGGCAAAAATGTAATTTTTCCAAAGCTCGTATTAAATGCTGTTTTGATGAATGTATATATTAAATAAGATTAATTTGGCATTATAGATCAAGAGAAACGAGATTCAAGTCGTGATCGAGGGAAAAACAAAGTTTACAAGGAATAGGCTTGATTGCTAATATTTTGTATTGAGGTAAGTTCATGTGTAAATGTAGTAACATAATTGTCATTTTAAGTAATTTAATGTTATTTATGTGATATGATGATTAATATCATGAACTATTATGCTTTACGGTTATTATTGAATAATATGTAAATTATGAATTGCTACCGAGTATCGGTTTCGATGTTCCGTGGAAGACGGCAAAGATGTGTAATCGAGGAAAAAGCCCGTTTGAACCTTGGGATTAGATTAGAATACAAGTGACATGTCTCTAGGATGGTTGGGTATCTGAACTCGTTGAGTTGAGTCCGAGTTCACTTATGGATGCAAATGTCCGTACTCGTTGAGTTGAGTCCGAGTTCATGAGATGTAACTAGGGACCCGAGCTCGTTGAGTTGAGTCTGAGTTCACTTATGGATGCGAACGCCCGAGCTCATTGAGTTGAGTCCGAGTTCGCTTATGGGCGGGTTACATGGTAGCTTGGCTACATATGTGGCACTTATGTACAAACTTTCCGTGTATTTGAATTATATTCCGATGTGTTCAACGGGTGAATCTTAAGAGAATAAGAAGAATGCCTAAAACGAAGGTGACATGTTGGTAAGTGTGGTAAATGAGAAAATTTGACAGTTATGTGCTTAAATCTTCGGGTTGAGAACTTGGTATGATGAAATCGTAGCATGTTATTAAATGCAAATGTAACATGAATGTCTTGGTGTTGTTTATGCAAATGATGTTTTTATGTGGAATTGCGTGATTATGTTACTTGCTATTTGCATGTGAACTTACTAAGAATTTATGCTTACTCCTTCCTTTTCCTTCATTGTAGTTTTGACAAACTGGCTTGAGAATCGGGATAGGTCGAAGACTCGTTCACACTATCCGAAGGCCTAAATTGGTAAAATGGCTTGTGTATCTTGAATGTGGCATGTGTGGCAAAATACTCACTTTGTGTAAATGATCTTATGATATGATTATGCTTTGGTAAGAAAAGAGTTTGTGAATGATTAGCCATTGGAATGGCCAATCTAAATCATATTTGATACCATGTATGTTTAAAATGCTATTTAGTCCATGAAAATTTATAGTAAAGTAAAATTTGCTATAAAATAGAATATTGCTGCAACAATGACGTGAATTTGAAAAATCACTAAAAATAGTAGAAATAGAATTATATGATGAATAAAATATTTAATTGAATCCTAATGAATCTATTTTCATGTGTAAGAAACAAAATAGGTAAAAGAGTTTTATTTTATGAGATATTTACGATTTGGTGAAACAGGGTTAGAGTGATTTCTTAATCCCCTGTTCTAACTTTAGAAATTCACCGTAAATTGTATAAAAATAATTAGAAGTCATGCTTTATACGTACAGGTTCCTTATAGAGTATAGTTTTAATAGAAACAAACGGAATAGTCATTTAAACTCTGTACAGGGAGATATGTGATTCGTAATACAAAGAGGTCAGAGTATTCATACCCTGAAACAGGGGAGAATTTAACTAATAAACTGTACTAATTGGCCAGAACAAAAATTCTAGAAAAAATTACTAAATAGATATATGAGTCTAGTTTCTGGGAAAATTTACGGAATTGGATTTTGAGTTTCGAAACTCGAGATATGAATTTTTAAGTGACTGTGATGCAGTTAGCCAGCTTGTCTAAAAATTTTAAAAATAAATTGTTTAAGCTGTTTAATTGATGAAATTAAGTTTAGTAACACCTCGTGCTCGACTCTGGCGATGGTCTCAGGTACGGGGCATTAGATTTGGTGGTATCAGAACAGGTTTAGTCGGTTCTCGGACTAATGTGTTGTATGTACGGGTTTTGCTATACATGCCATGCCATATATATATTGTGATAGTGTGACGACTTCTGACCTTTTAAATGATTTTTTTTTTTGTAAATGGATCCCGATCCAGCTGTGGCTGATGATGTAGAAAGTAATGCACCGGCTCCGGCTGAAGGGGCGGTGCCAACCGAAAATCCACCTCCTACTGTTGGTCAAGGAGGAGGAGAAGGGGCTCGAGAAGCCTTTCTCCAGATGATGAGTGCCTGGTATACTGTGTTCGTTCATACGAACCCGAATGTACAACCTCCCCCACCTCCCCCGATTCCTCAACCTGTACCCCGATGCCTCAAGGTGTGGATCGATGAAATTTCACGTAACTCTAATTGTGAATCCGCAAGCAAGGGGCAAGAGAATTCAGGAAAATGTTGATGATGATGCCGAGAAAGCAGAGTTTTGGCTTGAGAATTCTATTCGGGTATTTGATAAATTGTCTTGTACACCTGAGGAATGCTTGAAATGTGCTATATCATTATTGAAGGATTTCGCCTATCATTGGTGGAAGACATTGATTTCAGTGGTACCGAAAGAGAAGGTGACTTGGGAATTCTTTCAAGAAGAATTTCGGAAGAAATACATCAGTGAAAGATTTGTTGATCAAAAGCATAAAGAGTTTCTTGAGTTGAAGCAAGGGCTCCAGCTAGAACTTATACCATAAAGGCACGTGAAGATGCTTCATCACCCGATGTGATTACTGGTATATTTTCTCTTTATGATGTTAATGTTACTGCTTTGATTTATCCTGGTTCTACTCATTCATATGTGTGCATGAAACTGGTGTCTAGTATGAATATACCTGTTGAGAACACAGAATTTATGATTAAAGTGTCGAATCCGTTAGGCAAATGTGTGATAGTTGATAAAGTATACAAGAAATGCCCTTTAATGATTCGGGGTCATTACTTTCTGGCCGACTTGATGTTGTTGCCATTTGATTAATTTGATGTTATTTTGGGTACGAATTGGTTGACATTGCATGATGCTATAATAAATTGCAAAGAAAAGGTTATAGAATTAAAGTGTGAAAGTGGTGAAATTCTGCGGGTTGAATCAGACAAATCAGAGGCATTATCTAGTATGATTTCTTCGATGTCGGGTCAGAGATATTTGAGAAAGGGTTATGAAGCTTATTTGGCGTATGTAATAAATACAAAATAAGTTGAAAAGAAAGTTGAATCAGTGCCGGTTGTGTGTGAATTTGTGGACGTATTTCCAGAAGAATTACCGGGTTTGCCTCCAGCCAGGGAAGTAGAATTTGGTATTGATTTGATGCTGAGAACAGCTCCGATCTCGATTGCTCCATATAGAATGGCACCAGCAGAGTTGAAAGAATTAAAGTCGCAGTTGCAAGAGTTGACTGATAAAGGCTTTGTGAGACCGAGTTTTTCACCTTTGGGTGCTCCCGTGTTATTTGTGAAAAAGAAAGATGGTTCTATGAGATTGTGTGTTGACTATCGGCAGTTAAACAAGGTGACAATCAAGAACAAGTATCCGTTATCGAGAATTGATGATTTATTTGATCAGCTAAAAGGAGCAACATGGTTTTCAAAGATTGACTTGAGATCTGGGTATTACCAGCTGCGAGTAAAAGAGTCTGATGTGCCTAAAACTGCTTTTAGAACAAGGTACGGTCATTATGAATTTTTAGTTATGCCATTTGGGTTGACAAATGCTCCTGTTGTGTTTATGGATTTAATGAATCGCATATTTCGGCCATACTTGGACAAATTTGTTGTGGTGTTTATTGATGATATCTTAATTTATTCAAAAGATGAGACAGAGCATGCTGAGCATTTAAGGATAATTTTGCAAACTTTGAGAGATAAGCAGCTGTATGCTAAGTTTAGTAAAAGTGAATTTTGGCTACAGAAAGTTGGATTTTTGGGTCATATTGTTTCAGGTGATGGTATACGGGTTGATCCTAGTAAAATTTCAGCCATTGTTGATTGGAAACCATCGAAAAATGTAACTGAGGTTAGAAGTTTCTTGGGGCTAGCTGGGTATTATCGGTGGTTTGTAAATGGATTTTCTATAATTGCTGCTCCTATGACTAGACTACTCCGAAAGGATGTTAAGTTTGAGTGGACGGAAGAATGCCAACAGAGTTTTGAAGAATTGAAAAAGTTATTAACTGAAGCACCAGTGTTGGTACAACCCAAACCAGGTAAAGAATTTGTGGTGTATAGTGATGCTTCTCGAAATGGCTTAGGATGTGTAATTATGCAAGAAGGAAAAGTGGTGGCTTATGCTTCGAGGCAGTTAAAATCTCATGAAAAAAATTATCCGACTCATGATTTGGAATTAGCTGCTATAGTGTTTGCTTTGAAGATTTGGCGACATTATTTGTATGGTGAAAAATGTCGAGTATATACCGACCAAAAAAGTCTTAAATACTTGATGTCACAAAAGACTTGAATTTGAGACAGTGTAGATGGTTGGAGTTATTGAAAGATTACGAGCTTGTTATTGATTACCATCCAAGAAAAGTGAATGTGGTTGCCGATGCTTTGAGTAGAAAGTTGCTATTTGCTTTGAGAGCTATGAATACTCAGTTAAAGGTATAAGATGATGGTTCGATTTTAGCAGAGTTAAGAGCAAGATCGATGTTTTTACAAGAGATTTGTGAAGCTCAGAAAAGCGATGAAGATTTGCAAGCCAAGAGAAAACAAATGTGAAGTCGATCACGGGTCGATTTCAACATCAATTTCGATGGTTGCTTGATGTTTAAAAGCTGGATTTGTGTACTTAAAAATGATGAGTTGATTCAAAAGATTTTGCATGAAACACATAATGGTTGTTTGGCGGTTCACCGGGCAAGATTGAAAATGTATAATAACTTGAAGAAAATGTATTGGTGGAATGGAATGAAAAAGATATATCCGAAGTTTGTATCAAAGTGCTTAATTTGTCAACAAGTGAAAGCTGAACACCAAGTACCTTCGGGACTACTCCAGCCTATCATGGTTCCTGAATGGAAATGGGATCGGATTACTATGGATTTTATATTAGGGTTGCCGTTAACTCCGTGGAAGAAAAATGCCATCTGGGTAATAGTTGACAGACTGACTAAATCGGCTCATTTTATTCCAGTACGTACGGATTATTCTCTGAATAAGTTGGCTGAATTGTATATCCGTGAGATTGTTAGACTTCATGGGATACCTTTTTCGATTATTTCGGATAGAGATCCAAGATTTACTTCGCGGTTTTGGCAAAAATTGCAAGAGGCATTAGGTTCAAAGTTAAATTTTAGCACTGCTTTTCATCCACAAACTAATGGACAGTCAGAGAGAGTGATTCAGATTCTTGAAGACATGCTCAGATGTTGTGTATTGGAATCTCAAGGTAGTTGGGAAAGGTACTTACCGTTAGTAGAATTTGCTTACAATAATAGTTATCAGACGAGTTTGAAGATGGCACCTTATGAA
Source organism: Gossypium longicalyx (assembly GCA_025698465.1). Taxonomy (NCBI): domain Eukaryota; kingdom Viridiplantae; phylum Streptophyta; class Magnoliopsida; order Malvales; family Malvaceae; genus Gossypium; species Gossypium longicalyx. The sequence continues at coordinate 56,106,703 of CM046995.1, forward strand.
GCATTGTATGGTCGTAAATTTCGGACGCCATTGTATTGGACTGAACTCAAGGAAAATCAAATTTATGGAGTTGATCTAATAAAAGAAACCGAAAAAAAGTGAAAGTGATTCGAGATTGTTTGAAAGCTGCTTCGGATAGATAGAAATCTTATGCGGATTTGAAACGAAAGGAAATCGAGTTTCAAGTTGGTGATAAGGTATTTTTAAAAGTGTCTCCATGGAAGAAAGTTCTTAGATTTGGACGGAAGGGCAAGTTGAGTCCGCGTTTTATTGGGCCGTATGAAATAATTGAAAGAGTTGGACCAGTAGCTTATCGGTTAGCATTGCCATCTGAATTACAGAAGATGCATGATGTGTTCCACGTATCTATGCTATGTCGGTATCATTCAGATCCCTCACATATAATTTCACTGACAAAAATTGAGCTACGACCGGATATGACTTATGAAGAAGAACCGATTAAGATTTTAGCTCGAGAAGTCAAGCAACTAAGAAATAGGATTGTCGCTCTCGACAAAGTATTATGGCAAAAGCATGGGGTAGAAGAGACTACATGGGAATCTGAGGAAACTATGAGAAATCAATACCCACACCTGTTTATCGGTAAGATTTTCGAGGACGAAAATCCTTAATGGGGATAGAGTTGTAATATCCCGAATTAGGGCCTAATCGGAATAGTGGTTTTGTGACCACAAATCCGAGATATAAATAATTATTTTATAATTATTTTGAGGTTTATGATATGATTGCATGATTGTGTGAAAATTTCGTGACGAAATTTTATGCATAAAGTGCTTAATTTGAAAATAGGGACTAAATCGAATAAGTTGCAAAACTTGCATTCTAGAAGTTTTTAGTATGAAATTACTTTGGAATATTAATGAGGAGGTCTTAAATAGCAATTTGACCAATTTCTAAAATTTTGGACAAAAATGGGCTTGTACATGAAAATTTTCAAAGAAAGGTATTAAGGGTATTTTGGTCATTTGGTAATTAAAAGATTAAAAAAAGGAAAAAGATGGCAAAATATGTCCATCTTCTTCATTATGACGAAAATTAAAGGGTTCTCCATAGCTAGGGTTTGTTTCAAGCTTCCAACCTCCATAGTAAGTGATTCCAAGCCCCGTTTTTAATGTTCTTTACGTTTTTGGAGTCCCGGTAGCTCGATTTAGCTTATGCTAGCAATAGTTTAACCTAGGGTTCATATTTGGAAAAATACCCATAGGTGAAATTTGTGTTTTTTGGTGTTTTATGATAGAATATGAGGTTTTAAATCATGTCAGACAACTTGTACTACTCAGTTTTAAGCGAAAACGAGTAAAAGGGCTTAATCGGTAAAAATACCTAATAGTCATAAGTACATGTTAGAGTGTGAAATTGATTCTTCCATAGAAGGGAAAAATGATCAGCATGTCATAAAACATAAGAATAAGGGATGAAGTTTAATTCCCGAGCCTAGGGGCAAAAGTGTAATCATGCAAAAGTTTAGGGGCAAAAATGTAATTTTGCCAAAGTTCGTATTAAATGCTGTTTTGATGAATGTATGTATTAAATAAGATTAATTTGGCATTATAGATCAAGAGAAACGAGATTCAAGTCGTGATCGAGGGAAAAACAAAGTTTACAAGGAATAGGCTTGATTGCTAATATTTTGTATCGAGGTAAGTTCATGTGTAAATGTAGTAACATAATTGTAATTTTAAGTAATTTAATGTTATTTATGTGATATGATGATTAATATCATGAACTATTATGCTTTATGGTTATTATTGAATAATATGTAAATTATGAATTGCTACCGAGTATCGGTTTTGATGTTCCGTGGAAGACGGCAAAGATGTGTAATCGAGGAAAAAGCCCGTTTGAACCTTGAGAATAGATTAGAATACAAGTGACATGTCTCTAGGATGGTTGGGCATCCAAACTCGTTGATTTGAGTCCGAGTTCACTTATGGATGCAAATGTCCGAACTCGTTGAGTTGAGTTCGAGTTCGTGAGATGTAACTAGGCATCCGAGCTCATTGAGTTGAGCCCAAGTTCACTTATGGATGCGAACGCCTGAGCTTGTTGAGTTGAGTCTGAGTTCGCTTATGGGCGGGTTACATGGTAGCTTGGCTACATATGTGGCACTTATGTACAAACTTTTCGTGTATTCGAATTATATTCCGATGTGTTCAACGGGTGAATCTTAAAAGAATAAGGAGAATGCCTAAAACGAAGGTGACATGTTGGTAAGTGTGGTAAATTAGAAAATTTGACAGGTATGTGCTTAAATCTTCGGGTTGAGAACTTGGTATGATGAAATCGTAGCATGATATTAAATGCAAATGTAACATGAATGTCTTGGTGTTGTTTATGCAAATGATGTTTTTATGTGGAATTGCGTGATTATGTTACTTGCTATTTGCATGTGAACTTACTAAGAATTTATGCTTACTCCTTCCTTTTCCTTCATTGTAGTTTTGACAAACTGGCTTGAGAATCGGGATAGGTCGAAGACTCGTTCACACTATCCGAAGGCCTAAATTGGTAAAATGGCTTTTGTATCTTGAATGTGGCATATATGGCAAAATACTCACTTTGTGTAAATGATCTTATGATATGATTATGCTTTGGCAAGAAAAGAGTTTGTGAATGATTAGCCATTGGAATGGCCAATCTAAATCATATTTGATACCATGTATGTTTAAAATGCTATTTAGTCCATGAAAATTTATAGTAAAGTAAAATTTGCTATAAAACAGAATATTGCTGCAGCAATGACGTGAATTTGAAAAATCACTAAAAATAGTAGAAATAGAATTAGATAAGAATAAAATATTTAATTGAATACTAATGAATCTATTTTCATGTGTAAGAAACAAAATAGGTAAAAGAGTTTTATTTTATGAGATATTTACGATTTGGTGAAACAGGGTCAGAGTGATCTCTTAATCCCCTGTTCTAACTTTGGAAATTCACCATAAATTGTATAAAAATAATTAGAAGTCATGCTTTATACGTACAGGTTCCTTATAGAGTCTAGTTTTAAAAGAAATAAACGAAATAGTTATTTAAACTCTGTAGAAGGAGATATCTGATTCGTAATACATAGAGGTCAGAGTAGTCATACCCTGAAACAGGGGAGAATTTAACTAATAAACTGTACTAACTGGCCAGACCAAAAATTCTAGAAAATAATTAGTAAATAGATATATGAGTCTAGTTTCAGGGAAAATTTACGGAATTGGATTTTGAGTTTCGAAACTCGAGATATGAATTTTTAAGTGACTGTGACGCAGTTAGCCAGCTTATCTGAAAATTTTAAAAATAAATTGTTTAAGCTGTTTTATTGATGAAATTAAGTTTAGTAACACCTCATGCTTGACTCCGGCGACGGTCTCGGGTACGGGGAATTACACCATACGTGCTCGGGAAGTGGCGTCATCTCTTGATGTGATCATTGGTACATTTTCTCTTTATGATACTATTGTCATCGCATTGATTGATCCCGGATCAACTCATTCTTATGTTTGTGTGAATTTGGTATCTAGTAAGAGCTTGCCTGTAGAATCTACTAAATTTGTGATTAAAGTGTCAAACCCTTTAGGCAAATATGTGTTAGTAGATAAGGATTGCAAAAATTTCCCTTTGATGATTCAAGGTCACTATTTTCCGGCTAATCTAATGTTGCTACCATTTGACGAGTTTGATGTCATTTTGGGTATGGATTGGTTGATAGTACATGATGCTAGAGTAAATTGCAGACAGAAAACTCTTGAGTTGAAATGTGAAAATGGTGAAATTCTTCGGGTGGAAACAAATGAATCAAATAAATTGCCTATGGTGATTTCGTATATGTCTACTCAGCGATATATGCCAAAAGGGTGTAAAGCTTATCTTGCTTATGTATTAATTACTAAAATATCTGAGTCGAAGCTTGAATCAGTACCGGTAGTCTACGAGTTCCCATACGTATTTCCAAAAGAATTGCCGGGGATGCCTCCGATCAGAGAGGTAGAGTTTGCTATTGATTTATTACCTGGAACTGTACCAATTTCGATCTCTCCATACAGAATGGCTCTGACTGAATTGAAAGAATTAAAAGCTCAGTTGCAAGAGTTAACAGATAAGGGGTTTGTGAGACCGAGTTTCTCTCCTTGGGGTGCCGCCGTGTTGTTTGTAAAGAAAAAGGATGGATCTATGAGACTTTGTATTGACTATCGACAGCTCAACAAGGTGACCATAAAGAACAAGTATCCGTTGCCGAGAATCGATGATTTGTTTGACCAGTTAAAATGGGCGACAGTGTTTTCAAAGATTTATTTGAGATCCGGTTACTATCAGTTGAGAGTTAAAGAGTCGGATGTGCCAAATACCACTTTCAGAACGAGGTATGGACATTACGAATTCCTTGTGATGCCTTTCGGTTTAACCAATGCTCCGGCTATCTTTATGGATTTGATGAATCGAATCTTTCAGCCATACTTGGATAGGTTTGTGGTTGCGTTCATAGATGATATCCTGATTTATTCTCGAAACGAGTCCGAACATGCTGAACATTTAAGAATGGTATTACAGATTTTAAGAGAAAAGAAATTGTTTGCTAAATTCAGTAAAAGTGAATTTTGGCTTCATGAAGTCAGATTTTTGGGACATGTAGTTTCGGGTGATGGTATTCGGGTCGATCCAAGCAAAGTTTTGGCAATTGTTAATTGGAAACCGCCGAAAGATGTATCTGAGGTTAGAAGCTTTTTGGGCTTAGCTGGATATTATTGACACTTTGTCGAGGGATTTTCAATGATCGCCTCTCCTATGACTAAGCTGTTGCAAAAGAATGTTAAGTTTAATTGGACTGAAGAGTGTCAACAAAGTTTTGAGAAGTTGAAAGAGCAGTTGACCAAAGCACCAGTGTTAGTGCAACTCGAGTCGGGGAAAGAATTTGTGATCTATAGTGACGCGTCATCAATTGGTCTTGGTTGTGTTTTAGTGCAAGAAGGTAAAGTAGTAGCTTATGCCTCAAGACAGTTGAAACCGCACGAGAAGAATTACCCGACGCATGATTTAGAGTTGGCCGCTATTGTCTTTGCTTTGAAGATTTGGCGTCATTATTTATACGGTGAGAAATGCCAAATCTTTACTGATCACAAAAGTTTGAAATATTTGATGAATCAAAAAGATTTGAATTTACGACAATGGAGATGGCTTGAATTATTAAAGGATTATGAATTAATAATTGACTATCATCCCGGGAAACCGAATGTAGTCGCAGATGCCTTAAGTAGAAAATCTTTGTTTACTTTGAGAGCTATAGGTACAGATTTAGCTATGTCTAATGATGGTTTGATTTTGGCCGAGTTAAGAGTTAGACCGCTATTTCTTCAGCAAATTTGTGAAGCTCAGAAGAATGACATTGAATTGCGAGCCAAGCGAGCTCAGTGTGAAATAGATTGTAACTCAGATTTTCGAATCGGACCAGAGGATTGCTTAATGTTCCGTGATCAAGTATGTGTACCGAAAGATGCTAAGTTGATTCAGAAGATTTTACATGAGGCACACAGTGGTTGTTTGCAAGTTCATCCTGGTAGTACGAAAATGTACAACGATTTGAAGAAAATATATTGGTGGAATGGTATGAAGAGAGATATCTCTGAGTTTGTAGCAAAATGCTTGATTTGCCAGCAAGTGAAAGTTGAGCACTAAGTACCTTCAGGTTTACTTCAACCAGTGATGATTCCCGAGTGGAAATGGGACAGAATTACGATGGATTTTGTGATAGGGTTGCCTCCGACTCCGAAAAATAAAAATGCCATCTGGGTAATAGTTGACAGACTGACTAAATCAGCTCATTTCATTTTATTCTAAGTGCGCACGGACTATTTTCTTGATAAGTTGGCTGAATTATATATTTCTGAAATTGTGAAACTACACGGAGTACCTATGTCTATTATTTCGGATAGAGATCCGAGATTTACTTCGAGGTTTTGGAAAAAGTTGCAAGAAGCTTTGGGTACGAAATTAAATTTTAGTACCGCATTTCATCCACAAACTGACGGTCAATCTGAAAGAGTAATTCAAGTACTTGAGGATATGCTCCGATGTTGTGTTTTAGAATTTCAGGGCAGTTGGGAGAAATATTTACCCTTGGTCGAATTTGCCTATAACAATAGTTTTCAATTGAGCATACAGATGGCACCGTATGAAGCACTATATGGTCGCAAGTGTCAAACTCCTTTGTATTGGACCGAGCTCAGTGAAAAATAGATTCACGGAGTTGATTTGATTAGAGAAACTGAAGAGAAAGTGAAAGTGATTCGTGATTGTCTGAAATCTGCTTCAGATCGACAAAAGTCATATGCGGATTTGAAGAGAAAAGAGATCGAGTTCCAAGTGGGTGATAAAGTTTTTCCAAAGGTATCTCCGTGGAAGAAAATTTTAAGGTTTGGCCGAAAAGGCAAGTTGAGTCCGCGTTTCATTGGGCCTTATAAGGTTATTGAAAGAGTTGGACCAGTGGCTTATCGGCTAGCCTTGCCAACTGAGTTGGTAAAGATTCATAATGTGTTTCATGTGTCGATGCTGCGACGTTACCGTTCTAATCCTTCACATGTGATTCCTATAAAAGAAATTAAAATTCGACCGGATATAACCTATGAGGAGGAACCAATAAAAATTTTGGCTCGGGAAATTAAACAGTTGAGAAATAAAAGTATAGCCTTAGTGAAAGTATTGTGGCACAGACATGGAATAGAAGAGGCTACGTGGGAACTTGAGGAAGCTATGAGGAAATAGTACCCGAACCTCTTTACCGGTAAGATTTTCGGGGATGAAACTCCCTAAAGGGGGGAAAATTGTGACAACCCGAATTAGGGCCTAATCGAAATAGTGGTTTTGTGACCACAAATCCGAGATAGAAATAATTGTTTTATAATTATTTTGAGGTTTATGATATGATTTCATGATTGAGTGAAAATTTCGTGATGAAATTCTACGCATTAAGCGCTTAAGTTGAGATTAGGGACTAAATCGAATAATTTGCAAAACTTGTGTTCTAGAAGTTTTTAGTATGAAATTGCTTTGGAATATTAATTAGGAGGTCTTAAATAGAAATTTGACCAATTTCTAAGTTTATGGACAACAATTGGACATGGATGGAATTTTTGGAAAGTTTAGTAGTAAGGGCATTTTGGTCATTTGTATGTTAAATGAAATAAAATGGGAAAAATAACACAAAAATAGTCATCTTCTCAATTAGTTGCTGCCAAATTTTGCTCTCCTCCATAGCTAGGGTTTCTTCATCTTTCAAGCTTCATAGTAAGTGATTTCAATCCCCGTTTTTAATGATTTTTATGTTTTTGAAATCCCGGAAGCTCGATTTAGCTTATGTTAGCAATAATTCAACCTAGGGTTCATATTTGGAAAAATACCCATAGGTGAAATTTGTGTATTTTGGTGTTTTATGATAGAATATGAGGTTTTAAATTATGTTAGACAACTTTTGCTACTCGGTTTTGAGTGAAAACGAGTAAAATAGCTTAATCGGTAAAAATACCTAATGTTCATAAGTACATGTTAGAGTGAGAATTTGATGTTTCCCTAGAAGAGAAAAATGTTTAGCATGTCATAAAACATAAGAATAAGGCCTGAAATTAAATTTCCGAGTCTAGGGGAAAAATCATAATTTTGTAAAAGTTAGGGGGCAAAAACGTAATTTTTCCTTAATGTGATTTTTGGATTGAAATAAATAGTATGATTGTTAAATGAGCTAAATGTGTTGTTATAGATCAAGAAAGACATGGAATCGATCGTGATCAGGGAAAAGAAAAGCTTTCGGACTAAATTATAATATTTCTAAAGTTTGCACCGAGGTAAGTTCGTACATAAATAATTTATCGATTTTTTTATGTTATTTTATGTTGTTATCATATGAATTGGTGACTATCCATAGAATGATTAAATGATGGAAATTTGAAAATTTAATTAGATTATGAATAAGTGTTAACAGTGAAAAGGGAAAGAATTTTCCGGTTGAACCTTTGGAACAGGAACAATACGAATGACCCATTGTGAATACACGTGTGCAGTACTAAGTGTAGGCTACTACGTGTACCATACTGTTAATTTGCATGTGTAGTACTAAGTGCAGGCTACTATGCGTACTCAATGACTTCGATCACGTGTGTAGTACTAAGTGCAGGCTACTACGTGTATCAGATGGTGAGGTCACGTGTGTAGTACTAAGTGCAGGCTACTACGTGTACCAGATTGTTGGTCGCATGTATAGTACTAAGTGCAGGCTACTATGCGTATCAGATAGCTGCGGCTATAAGTGTGGAAAGGGGAAATATGTGTAAACAATGGTATATTTGTTATTTTTCCATTGAGTTCAACGGGGAAAATCGATAAAGTGGTAATATGTGAAAATTATTATAAGGTGAATATGTACAAATTTAGGTCTATGAAAAGTTAGGAGCTATGTGCTCGATAATTGAGTGAATTCTGGTATAACAAAAAGGACTAGGTGAAATTATGCAAGAGTGAATGTTAGAAATAAAATAGTGTTGGACAACAACAGTTACATGATTTTAAAAATTTACCAAATATCGTGGAAATTGAATATAAATGCAAATGATATATGAAAATAAAGCTTAGCGAGTCTAGTTTCACATAAAAGAAACAGGGGAAGCAAAAGAATTCTATATTGTGTGATATTTGAATTCTTGTGAAACAGGGTCTGAATGAATTTGAGATCCCTTGTTCTGACTTTAGAAGTTTACCATAAATTGTAACAAAATTATTAAGAGTCATATCTTACATGCATGGATTCCTTATTGAGTCTATTTTTAGGGGAAACAAACTGCATGGTTGTTTGAATTCTGTAAAGGGAGAAATTTGGTTTGTAGTGCACAGGGGTCAGAGTAGTCATACCCTAAAACAGGGGAGATTTTAACTAATAAACTGTACTAATTGGCCTGACCAAAAATTCTAAAAAAAATTAGTAAGTAGACATATGAGTCTAGTTTTAGGGAAAATTTACGGAATTAGATTTCGAGTTTTTTAGCTCGAGATATGATTTTTTTCAAAATCAGGACTCCAGAATACATCCTGTCCTAAAAATGTGATTATATACTAGTATGATTGTTTTACTTTGATAAATTGAATATCAATTTCGTACTTACTTACTAAGTTGTATGCTTATCCTATGTTCTTTTTTTTGTCTTATAGAATTACTAAGCCAACTCGAGATTTGGAAATCGTCGGAGACCCATCCACACTATCAATACTTTTTGGTATTTTGTAAACACTATTTTGGAATTATGGCATGTAAAGAGGGCTGAATTATTTTGTTATATATCATAATCAATTTGTTTTAAAATATTACTTTTCAAAATTTGATAATTTACTTGTACTTATGTATATTTTTCAATGTTATCTATTTTTGTTCAAGCTAGAGGAATTAATTATGTAAGATCAGGTAAACGTGTGATTTCATGTTTTCGTGATCTGTAATATTCCGTACCTTGTTCCGGCTTGGAACATGGGTAAGGGGTGTTACACCTTATTACAATCCAGACTAAAAATTACTTAATAAACTAGGAACTTATATGCTTTTAAAACAAATTCAGGTTGTTTTGCTAGCTGACAACCCAGAGTCCCTCCAAACATCGAACCTTCTACTAAGCATCATCTGAGAAAAATAAAAGAGGGGGTGAGTTTTCGCAAACTTAGTGTGTACACCCTCGACGAGAAGCAAGCATTCATCAATCATCATGAAATCCCACATGCAACGTAGTGCAATGCAACCCACCCCAATAATCCATCCGCTACAGTTCAGGTCTATCCCTCGGTACACTTCATGTGGGGATATAAATATTGACCCACCCAACCGATACACTTAAATGGTAGCCCAGTTGCGGAACTACCTTCATTGCAGCAAGCTGGTAATCATATATGGGCTTAAAAAGCCTTTGGTGGATCCACGGTCGTTAAGCAACCATCCGATCCTCATATACTTCCTCCGTTCCAAAATTCCCAACCCAGATGCATCCTAAGTAGAATATCGTGTTTATACAGTATGTAGGCAGCAGTTATACTCGAAACATACATAAATCTTACCTTCATCTCATCGGGGTACTTTGGTCATTTTCTCCCTTAGGGGCATTTTGGTAAATTTCCATATTACGGGTTTTTACTTACCTTGGTCCATTAACAAATGCCATGAGCTAAGATGAACGAGCACTATGCACCAAGTAGGATTCTAGAGAATAAGAGGTGGGTCATTAAGACCGCTTAAGTACCAAACTCCCCCTAGATCCAATCCTAGACATGCATATACCCGTTGCCACACCTTAACCCTATGACTTTTCCACGGTCGCAATTAATTATTTAGTTAGTTAAGTTTTTTGCAATCATCATATACTAGGCCCAAAACCCCTACATACATACATATGGCCCACTAGGCCCAATCTCAATCATATGGCCCGTTAGGCCCAATTCACATTCACATGGCCCATCAGGCCAAATTCACATTCATAGTCATGCTCGCATACAATTTTTCATCACATAGCATCAATTACCAATATTACCCATTATGGGCCCAACAGCCCATTGGGCCTATTAAGCCTATTTTGGCCCGGTTGGCCACTTCACAGCCCAAGCCCATGGAATCGTCCATGGGGCCTTAGACAACCTATCGGTTTCCCCCTTATGAGTGTTCGCGCACTCGCAAGTCTGCCATAGCCAAACTTTCAGCTTTTCGCATTTCGGCTTTTCGGCATTTTAGCTTTTGCCGATCTGCTTGTGTCTGTAGTGTATGTACACACCTGGTAATAGAACGTGCTGCGATTTCCCTTAGTCGCAAACCTACAAACGATATCACCCTTCAATTAATCGTATGCTTAATACATATTTTACCGAAAATCGAAACCTCACCTTAACCTTACCTTGAACACCAATCCCTAATAGCTTTTCCTTGATCACGTACTCCCTAGATCTGCATTAATCATACTCATTAAAACCAAGTACTAGGGGACTCACATTCAACATAATTCACCCCCTTATCTCACTTAAGACCATTCAGCCAACCTTAGCCAACAAGAGAGGAACACTTACCGAAACCGCAAAACACCATAGGAGCAATTTCAGCAGAGAGCTAAGACCCGAGATCTAATACTAATCCCCTACCACAGTTGATTAGAAAGAGTGAGGAAAGAACAGCGTAATAGATTCTTAGCAAAACTGATTGGAAGAACAACACTTACACTAGATTTGACCGGAGTAGAAGGAGTAGTAATTGTACCAAGGGTATTCGGCCAAAGAGTATTCGGCCCTTGGGAGATTCGGCTTTCAAGCTTAGTATGGTGAATAAGGTCTATTTGGCACAAATTGAAGAAGAAGAGTAGCAGAAGGAATTGGCTAACCCAAAGAGTAGCAGAAGGAATTGGCTAACCCAAAGGGTAAATCAAAAGAGATCTGAGGAGAGAAAGAATAGCAAAAGAATCAGCTAGCAAAGATGGAAAAGCCAATCAGCACTAAAGAAAAAAATGAAAAATTTGGCATTAGCCTAGGATCCCAAACTCAGCACATATTTATAGCCTCTAGCCAAATTGCCTAACCCTTAATTCCCAATTCAGCTCCATCACTTCCCCCTTTTCATCTCCTCATTTTTCTCCCTGATAACTCCCCAATCAATTTCCTAAATTTTCTCTTTTGAACACTCCCCTTAGAGTCCATTTTCACGCCACTTCCAACCTTCTAGAAGGCCAAAATTAAACTTCTAAAAATACTAAACTAGGATTCGAACGTTGGATCTCATTGCTAACCACTAATGCCACCTCCCTACACCCTAAGTGGCGTCACTTAGCCAATTCTCCACAAGGCTTTTTGATGCCATTTTCCCCTATTTTTATTGAAAAGCCCAACTACTCCCAACCCTGGTTCTTTTAATAATTAAATTAAAATTCCTCCACTATAAAACTCGAACCCAGAACTTTTCCAAATTCCTTAAACCCTTGTAGCCAACATGTCGTTTGTCATTTTCTTGCTCACTTAAAAATTTTATGAGACCCAAAGCCCAAAGCCCAATTCATTTAGGCCCAAAATTTGGGGTGTTACAACTCTACACCCTAAAAGAAATTTTATCCTCAAAATTTTACCTAATTCAAACAGTTGAAGATATTGACGTCGCATCGCTTCCTCAAGTTCCCAAGTAGCCTCCTCAGTCTTGTGATTATGCCAAAGCACTTTGACTAATGGAACGGACTTCCTTCTCAGTACTTTGACATCCCGACCAATTATTTGTATGGGCTCTTCCTCGAAAGTTAGGTTTGGCTTGACCTCGATTTCCTCAACTGCCACGACATGCGAAGGATTTGAGCGATACCGTCTTAGCATGGAAACATGAAACACATTGTGGATTTGGCTTAGTTTCGAAGGTAATTCCAGCTGATAAGCGATTGGCCCAATCGCCCTTACAACCCGATATGGCCCAATGAACCTTGGGATCAACTTACCCTTTCTTCCAAACCTTAACACTTTCTTCCAAGGAGAGACCTTCTGAAAAATTAAGTCTCCGGCTGCATACTTTATTTCTCGTCGCTTAAGGTCAGCATACGACTTTTGCCTATCTGAGGCCTCCTTCAATCGATCCCGAATCAATTTCTCCTTATCCTCAGTATCGGCTACTAATTGAGGGCCCAAAACTCTTCGTTCGTCCAACTCCGTCCAACATGTTGGAGTTCGAACCTTCGCCCATACAGTGCTTCATACGGAGCCATCCCAATGCTTACTTGATAGCTATTATTGTATGCGAATTCGACTAATGGTAAATAGTCCTCCCAGCTACCTCAGAACTCAATCACACATCCCCTCAACATATCTTCCAAAACTTGGATCACCATTTTCGACTGCCCATCAGTTTGAAGGAGGAACGCCGTACTAAAGTTCAACCTAGTACCTAATGCCTCATACAGCTTCTTCCAAAATGGTGAAGTGAAACGTGGGTCCCTATCAGATATTATGGATACGGCACTCCATGTAATCTTACAATCTCTGCCACATACAACCTATCTAGCTTTTGTAACGAGTAATCGATGCGAACCGGTACAAAATGGGCAGACTTGGTTAACCGATCCACTATAACCCATATCGAGTCTTTTTTAGTATGCGTCAAGGGTAGCCCACCAACAAAGTCCATAGTGATCCTTTCCCACTTCTAGAGTGAAATCCTCACTAGCTGAAGCACTCCTGAAGGCAATTGATGTTCTGCCTTCACCTTTTGGCAAACCAAGCATTTTCCTACAAACTCCATAACCTCACGCTTAAGTCTAGGCCACCAATAAAGCTCCCGCAAGTTCCAATACATCTTGTTTCCACCAGGATGCATAGCATAGAGGCTGCTATGCACTTCTCGTAGAATAGACTGCCTTAGATCATCATCTTTTGGTATACACATTCTCCCTCAGAAACATAATACTCTTTCATTATTTATCCCAAAGTCTGATGTCTCCCCATTCTCCACTTGTCTAAAACGAGCACCTAAGGTCTCATCCACTAGTTGCTTACTCCTTATCTGCTCGACCCACACTGTCTTTACCTGAAGCTCAGCTAACAAGCTACCATCATCCAACAAGCTTAAACGGGCGAGCATAGCCCTTAAGTCTGACTTAACCTTATGACTCAACGCGTCGGCTACCATATTCGCTTTGGCAAGGTGGTATTCAATCGTACAATCATAATTCTTCAATAATTCCACCCACCTACGTTGCCTAAGGTTTAGCTCCTTTTGGGTAAGGAGGTACTTCAACTCTTATGGTCTGAATAAATTATGCACTTATCCCCATATAAATAATGCCTCCATATCTTTAGCGCGAAAACCACCGCAGCTAGTTCCAAGTCATGGGTTGGGTAATTCACTTCGTGAGTCTTAAGTTGTCGTGACGCATATGCAACCACCTTTCCATCTTACATCAATACACATCCCAAGCCTACATGCGATGTGTCACTATAAACTGTAAACTCCTTCCCAAGCACTGGCTGAATCAATACAAGGGCCTCAGTTAAAACCTTCTTTAGTTTTTCGAAACTCTTTTGCTACTTGTTTGTCTAGACAAACGGTACTCCCTTCCTTAACAACCTAGTTAAGGGTGGAACAATTACTAAAAAACCCTCAACAAACTGCCTATAGTATCCTACCAAGCCCAAAAAACTCTAAATTTTTGACACCGACTTGGGTGTTTTCCAGTCTAACACTGCTTTAATTTTTCGGGGATCCACCTTAATCCCCTTAGCTGACACCACATGTCCAAGAAAAGTAGCCTCCCTTAGCCAAAATTCACACTTACTAAATTTGGCATACAGCTGTTTCTCCCTCAAAATCTGCAGCACAGTCCTTAAGTGTGCATCATGATCATCCTCATTTCTTAAGTACACCAAAATGTCATCTATAAAAACTACCATGAACCGATCCAGGTAGGGCTGGAAAACCCAATTCATGAGATCTATGAAAACAGCAGGTGCGTTCGTCAGCCCAAATGGCATCACCAAGAGCTTGTAGTGCCCATAACGAGTTCTGAAAGCTGTCTTATGAACATCCGCCTCTTTAACCCTCAATTGGTGATATCCCGAACACAGGTCAATCTTCGAGAAAACAGAAGCTCCCCTAAACTGATCAAAAAGATCATCGATTCCCTACAGAGGGTACCTGTTTTTAATAGTTAACTTGTTCAATTGTCGATAGTCGATACACATTCGCAAGGTTCCATCCTTCTTCTTCACGAATAACATCGGTGCTCCCCATGGAGACACACTTGGTCGTATGAATCCTTGATCCAACAATTCTTGAATCTGTGCCTTAAGTTCCACCAACTCCTTTGGTGCCATCCGATAAGGAGCGATAGACACTGGGGCCGTCCTAGGTAACAACTCGATTCCAAAATTCTACTTCCCTACTGGGTGGCAACCCAGGCAACTCCTCAGGAAAGACATCCGAAATTCCCTAACTGTTCCCAGACATCCGAAATTCCCTAACTGTTCCCAATTCCTTAACATTAAGGCTCTTAGCCTCTGTATTACTAATATAAGCCAAATAAGCTTCGCATCCCTTTCGTACTAACTTCTCAGCCTTTAATTGTAACACCCTGATTTTGGGCCTAGAAGTAATAGGCCTTGAGTTTGGGATCTGTAAAAGGTGGCTTGAATAAAATAAAGGTGTTCAAATATTTTATAATTGTGTGTTTAGTTTAATTTTTAAATTATTTAGGAAGGGTTGGTAGTGTGGAAAATGTCCTGGGTTCGATCCAGAGCTTTAGAAATTTTTTTGCATTTCTTTTTTCTAAAGAACCCTGAGCATTTGGTGCAAGGCTTATTAATAAGGCCTGGTAAAATCTGACACAAGAAAACTCTTGGCCTAGTGGCAAAAGGTGTGGGTAGTAAGCAGGAGGTCTAGGGTTCAAGTCCTGGCCTTGGCAAATTTTTTTTATTACGCATAAAACTAATAGGGAAGCTAGCGTTTAGGCTTTATAAATATGTTAGGTGGAAATTCGACACAAAGGATGCACTTGGCCTAGTGGCATGATGGCGTTAGGAGTAGGGAGAGGTGCTGGGTTCAAGTCATAGTATGAGCAAAAGTTGTGGGTTTTTTTTAGACAACCTGGAGGTCGTTAAAAAGACTTTATAATTAATTGAGGAAGAGAAATGACACAAAAGAGCTTGTGGCTTGGTGGCAAGGGATGTATAGTGCAGCCAAGAGATCAGGGGTTAGAATCGGAGTGGTGGCAAATATTTTTTAGGATAATCGGGTTACGGGTTAATAGGCCTTAAAAATAGTTAGGGATGGAATATGGCACAAGAGCTCCTGCAGTGTAGTGGCGAGAAGTATGCTATGGTTATGAGAGGGAGCAGGTTCAAATCCCAGGCCTGGCAAAGTTTAAATTTTTATTCTTTAAGAAAACTGAGGCTTAGGCATATAAGCCTTATAATTAATTGTGATCGAATGGTAGCATAAGAAAGGATGCGGTGCAGTGGCCAGCAGCGTACTGGGAAGATGGAGGGTTGGAGTTCGAGTAGTGGTACGCATAAAGGGAGAATTTAATTTTGCTACTCAAGTGCTGTACGGTGGAAACAATTTGAATGCAATTCAAATTGAAATTTTTGGCTAAAATCAAGGGGATTAGGATGAGGATTAAGCGTAGATATGATGGTGATAAAATTGGAGAATTTGAAGGGAAATTATCTTGAAGGATTTAAGTCGATTGAGGAGTGTAGGTGTATTTTATTTATTTATTTATTTATTTTAGTATAAATATGTGTGTCGTATGGACGAGTAAGGACATTTGTTGTTTTTGTGTGCTTCAGTCGCATATCACCTCCTCTTTTCTTTAAGCCAAACTCTTGATCTTTTCTTCCCTATTTTAATCGAATCAACCTCTTCCCTCTTCAACTTAGCCGACTGTTTCTTTTGCATTTAAAAGCCGATTCTTACACATTGGGGGATTGATTTCTTGTTGGCAAGCAATCTCGCAATCGGTAAGTGAATTAGATCTTCTTCGGCTTTTGTTTAATAATTCTAAGTTCTTTCATTTCTACACTCTTAAAAGCTGATTTTTCGTTATTCTTTCCAAAACTTTCATTAACCTACGGTTTCTCCATTTATCTCTCTTTTCCCTCTCATTCAAGAGTGTGATCGCTAATGGAAAAAGGGGGTTCTAGCAGAGAGGTTGGGATAGAGGCTCCCAAGTTTAAGTGACGTAAGGTGTCAGCCGTTAGGGACTTTCTGCCTGGATGCGAAAGGGGGACTACATCAGATTTCGAGTTACATGGACAGATCACAGTCAATCAATCTAGTCAAGGCAAGTATAGGTGGTTCTTCGGTAAGTAGTGGATTTATTTTGAATTAATGGATTGTGACTAATGGAGTATAATGTTGAATATAGGTTCGGGCGATTATGAATACCTAGTACTCCAGGCAATAAGGTGTGTACTTCTACCCTATGATAACTTGATATAAAGCCGAAGGTGTGTACATACATTGCACACACACAATGAATCGACAAAAGTTGTAATGCCAAAAAGTTGAAAGTTAGGCTACGGTAGTCTTGCGAGTGCACGAAAACTTATGAGGAGGAAACCGATAGGTTGTCTGATGCCTATGGGTGATTCCATGGACTTGGGCTGTGATTTGGTGGCTTGGGCGAGAATAGGTGAATGGGCACGATAGGTCATTGGGCCCATAATAGGCAAAATTGATATTTGATGTTATATGATGGAAAATTCATATGTGAGCATGTATATAAATGTGATTTGGGCCTAATGGGCCATATAAATGTGTTTTGGGCCTAATGGGCCATATGAGTATGATTGGGCCTAGTGGGCCTTATACAGGTATGTGAATTTGTCTGGGTTTTGTAAGGGGTTTTGGGCCTAGTATATGATGACTGCAGAAAACGTAATTAATTTATTGTGATCGTGGACAAGTCATAGGGTTAAGGTGTGGCAACGGGTATATGCATGTCTAGGATTAGATCTAGGGAGAGCTTGGTACTTAAGCGGTCTTAATTACTCACCTCCTCTTCTCTGGAATCTTACCTGGTACATAGTATTTGTTCATCTTAGCTCACGAGATTTGTTAACGGGCCAAGATAACTGAAAACCGTAATAAAAGGAAATTTACTGAAATGCCCTTAAGGGCAAAAATGACCAAAATACCCCTAGGTGTTGACTGTAAGTTTTATGGATGTGACATGCATATCTGCTGCATACATATAATATTCTACTTAGGTTGCATATGGGTTGGGAATTATGGAACGGAGGAAGTATATGAGGATCGCATGGTTGCTTAACAATTGTGGATCCACCGACGGCTTTTAAGCCCAATCTGTAAATGAAGGTAGTTCTGCAACCGGGCTACCATAGATGTGTATCGGTTGGGTGGGTCGATATTTATATCCCCATATGATGTGTCTGGGGACGGAGCTGGTGTGCAGCGGATGGATTGTTGGGATGGGATTGCACTACATTGCATTGCGTGTATGATTTTTTTGTGATATTATTGCGATGTGGGCTTTGGCCCAACTGAGGCTAATATGGGTTAAGGCCTAAAGACCACTGTTATTGGATTGGGCTCTGGCCCAAAAACTAATGATTGCTTTATACTCGTTGAGGGTTGTACACACTGGGTTTTCGAAACTCACCCCCTCCTTTTAAACTTTTCAGGTGATCCTCAGTAGGCGGTTCGACGGATGGAGGGACTCGGAGGTGGCCAATGAGCATAAAAGTTTAGACTTAGACTTGTTTATTTTTAAAAAGCATTTAGTTTTTGATTTATTAAGTGATTTTAGACTGGAATGTAATAAGGCCTTCCCTTTTTATTATTATTTGGTTTATTATTTTTAGGCGTTGTAATTACGAAAAGTTGAATATGGATTTTTCTAAAGTATAGTTTTTTAAATACTACGTTTTCGCAACTAAATTTTTAAATGACGAGTTTTCATAAAATCATATGTTCTAAATAAAGCTTCCGCAACTGGAAAAAGATTTTACAAAGTAATTAAGGGTTTTCATTTTAAGGAAGTGTTTCCAATGAAAACAAGGTTTTCGCTAAAACACTTCAATGTGACGCGCCAGATTCGACCATAACGTCTGGTTTGGTGTGTTACATTAACGCCAAAATCACATTCGACAGGTAATTCCGGTGTTCACCAATCACCACTACTTCCTTATCCTCCGCCGTTCTTAACACCATTCGCTTTGCAGCGCAATCCAAGGTAGCTCGGTGCTTCACTAGCCAATCCATACCTAAAATTAAGTCGAATTCACTAAACGACAGCTCCATCAAGTCCGCTAAAAAGGTAATCCCTTGGACTACTAACGGTACCTCCCTAAACAACTTATTCACTCCCACTAACTGACCTAACGGACTTATCACAGTCATTTCATTTGTAGTAATTTCAAACATATCACCCAAAGGTTCAGTCTTATTGCATACAACATATGAATGCGTCGATCTAATATCAATCAATGCTGTGTAAGGTAACTCATATATAAAGAACATACCCGTTATCACATCTGGGGTATCCCCGTCTTCTCAGCGACGAGCAGCATAGACCAAAGCTGGCTGCCTCGCCTCAGCATGGCCTACATTTTCGCCTGGTGCTCCACGCCCACGTCTATTGCCGTTACCACCCCTGGCCTGCCCACGACCCCTTGGCGGTAGCTGACCACCCCTTGGTGGCGGAGCACCACCTCGACCCATGACCGGCACCTAAGTTGGCATTTTAAGGTAATTCTTGATCCTATGCTCCAAGGATCAACACGCTAGACAAGCACCCATCCTCTTCCAACACTCGCCTATATGACCTTTCCCACAAACATCATAAAGTGGCACCCCTGGATTAACAGTAGAGGGCCCTGCTCTAACTGGCCCATCGTTTCTAGCCCTAGCCCTAAGCTTCTGTCCAACACCCGGAGTCTCAGCCTCCCACTTATTCTTACCCCTTTCTTTTTCTCGATTTAGGCGCTCCATGCGCTTTATCTCCTCTGCTATCTTTGCCTTCTCCACCAACTCCGAGAAAACTCTCTCCCTTTATGGAGCTATCAATACCCTAAGGCTATCTCTAAGTCCATCTTCAAACCTAACGCAACGCTCATATT
Organism: Gossypium longicalyx; assembly: GCA_025698465.1. Lineage (NCBI taxonomy): Eukaryota > Viridiplantae > Streptophyta > Magnoliopsida > Malvales > Malvaceae > Gossypium > Gossypium longicalyx. The sequence continues at coordinate 56,126,326 of CM046995.1, forward strand.
CCATTGCCACCATTACTCTTGCATACCTACTAAGGCGTAGAAACTCCGCTTCATACTCTGCCACCGATTTGTTTCCCTGGGTCAAGTTTAGGAACTCCTTTCTTCTAGCATCCACATAGCTCGCATCTGCATACTTCCCTTAGAATGCAGCTTTGAAGAACTCCTAAGTGACTTTCTCAGGTTGAGTGCCCTCATTTACTGTTAGCCACCATTGGTAAGCTTCTTTTCTAAGCAGCGACACTACCCTTTTCAGCTTTTGTTCCGGTGAGCAGTCCAAGTCCTCCATTATTCTTTTAGTGGCCTTCAACCAGTATTCATCCACGTTAGGAGCCACACTAGCCACGCCCTTAAAGATCTCAGCCGCATTCGAACGATGTCGCTCCGGAATGGACCCCGAATTTCCTGTACCATTATTAGGCCCAGCGACCCTTTCCAAAATCCTCAACATTGCTTGCGACAATGCATCTTCTCTTGCGGCCCGATCATACGGTCCATTCTTAGCTACCGGTGAGGTCGTAGCCTCATCTACTCCAACATCGGGCATATGGCCTGATGTCGACGATTCATCCCTAATCCATTTGGCTAAATTGCCTAATCACATACATTCTGTAACAACTCAATTTCGGTGAAATTGGAACAATGGTGTCGGGACCACAAATTCGAGCCAAAAAAATAAATTTTATTTTATTTTATTTTATTTTATGGCCCATATTATTATTATAGACATGTCATGTGAAAGTTTTGATGAGAAAATTTTACCGATTATGTGCTTAATTACGAGAAAGACCAAATCGCATAAAATGTAAAAGTTGGATTCTAGTAGGTAGAAGGATCAAATAGCTATGAAATTCAAAACTTAAGGTCCTTATATGGTAATTAGACAATTAGTAAAAGTATGTAGATATTTTGGTATGATTCATCCTTGGAAAATTAAAAAAAAGGTAGGGACTAAAGTGGAATTCGATTCAATTAATTAATTAAAAAGATGATAAAAGAATTATCATCTTATTTTTATCATCTTCTTCCCAAAATAATACGTGGAAACCCTAGGAGAGAGAGAATAAAATTTCATGGCCAAATTGGGTAAGTATTCAAGCCCCATTTTTAGTAATTTTGATATTTTTGAAATCGGGATAGCTTAATCTCTCTATTTGAGGGATTAATTTGAAAAGTTTCAAGGTATAAAAAATGGGACATGGATGTATATGATGGAAATTAGAAATTTATGGTAGAAAATGAAATATTATTGATAGATAAACAACTTTTACAAAGTGATTTTTGATGAAAACTTGATTTTTGATGAAAACATGACTTAGGCACTAAAATGAAAAGTTATAAAATTTGATGACAAATTCTAAAATTTTATGAATACATGTGCTGTAAAATTTGTAATGGGGCTTTAGTTAGGCTTGGAATAAGGAGTAATTTGCACAAGTTTCATTTTCCGGGCCTAGGGACGAAATTAGAATTTGTGGAAAAGATAGGGGCAAAATGGTAATTTTTCCTAGGTTGTAAATTGAGTACATATGAATGTGAAATGTGATAAATTGATGTCAAATTTATTTGTATAGATCTGGATAGACCAAATTCAGAGCTAGAATGAGGAAAAGAGAAGAAATGTCGGATTAGTAGATGTTTGCACACGAACCTTTGTCGAGGTAAGTTCGTGTAACTAAATTGTGTTTATTTACATGCTTGTATTGATTGTGTTTGTGTAAATTGTATAAATGTCATAAATATGTGAAAATGATTACATATCCAATCAAGCCCAATAAATGAAAATGTTTGAATTAAAATATAATGCCCGATAGATGTTAAAGGGTAAACAATGAGAATGTTACTTATATGCTGGAAATGAATGTGGAATGTGTTTATTTGGAAATGAATGTGGAATGTGTTTATTTGAACTATATGAATGTTATGTATGTATGAAATAATCACATGCTCGATAATAATTGAAAAATGTTTGAATCCAGGATGAATAAAATGGAAATTTGATGGATATGTGATTTCCCTAAATGAATGAGGTCCTGCATTTGTTACTGATGGGATTTAGCTCAGACAAGTAAGCTTTATGACCTTATCATAGAAAAGGATTTAGCCCGGACGGGTAATCTTGATATGAGTCCTCTCAAGCACATGTTATAAATTGGATTTATCCCGGACAGGTAATCTAGATCAAGCTCCTTAAAGCATATGTCATAAAAAGGATTTAGCCTGGTAATCTTGTTGTATACATGTGTGGCTTGAGAGTGTACTCTCTGATATAGTACCTTATGGGTACTATTGAATATGAATTGACGAATCCTAATTTGTACACCACAAGTGTACTACCTCTGTATCCATCGACATTTTAGATAAATTCAACAGGTAAAAGTTCTTGACATGAGAAGATATGAATAAGAAATGAGTTATTACACATCAGCCTGAAATACAGGAAAATGATGATACGTGATAATTGATATATGGAAATAAGAAATGACAATATTGTACGTGGAATTTATTTGATGAGTATGTACATCCTTGATTATAGACTTATACACCTTGAATGTACTAATCGTGACCTATATATTCAGATTAATATGAGTAAAGTTCTAATATGAAATGATCTGAACTCGAGATGAATTAGTATGAAATTATACTTGTAATAATGAGATAAATTATGCATGTTAAATGAATACATGTTGTGGAAAGCATATGTGCTTAGAATCTTGATTATTGTTGAGCCCATATGTGTTTTGATGTTATTATGGATTATATGACTAACAAGGGTAATGAGAATGTGTGTAGGGCTTGAGGTCAAATTGATTGAATATGCCTTATATAGTTACCTCATAATAGAATGAATGGTAAGTTAAGTACCAAGTTATGCAAACTTACTAAGCATTTTATGCTTACTTAGTTTTATTTCCCTATTTTAGAGTAAATCAGAAGCTCGTTAGATTGAAAGCTCGACGGAGATCACTCACACTATCCATTGGCCCATGTCGATACAATATGGTAAAGTAATTATGGTTACAATGGCATGTATAGGTTATATTGGCTATATTGGCATGTAAATGTAAATGATTCTTATAATCTAGCCATTGGAATGGCTAGTAACAGTTTGTTTAAATATACTTGTAATGTCAAACTATGATAGCTACATATATGATAAGTAGTTGATCAAAATAAGTCTAACATATGGACTAAACTAAGGTAAGATTATGAACATGTATGCATGAAATGATATGCCATGATGAATGATGGATTTTGCTTGATTTGAATGCTCGAAATGGTTGGAATGTGGTTGGTATTTGGATGTGTGATTCAAGTATAGGTCATGGGTGTAATTTTGGGTGAGAAATGGTGCTAGGAATAGCTTTAATTTGTCCACACAAGCGTGTGTCTAGACCATGTGTGATACACAGCCGGGTACATGGGGGTGTAGTTAGGCTGTGTGTCCCCTACACCTTAATTTTGAGAAATAGATTGCTCAAAATTGAGCACACTGGTAGAGACACGAGCATGTGTCTCAGCCATGTGGTTGTCATGGCGTTGGACGCGGGAGTGTTACACGGTCGTGTGAAAACTGTACCTAAATTTTGAAAATAAAAATTCACCACACGGCCTAGCACACGGGTGTGGGACTTGGCCATGTGACTTCAATTTCTTCATGCTTTCAAAGTTAAAGAGTTACATGGGTTAGGGGCATGGGTGTGTGTACTACATGGCCTGACCACACGGGCATGTCCCTAGACCACACGGGCGTGTGAGCCTTGCACCTAGGAAAATTTTTGGAATTTCGAAAAAAATTCCCTAAGTTCTCGATTTATTCCCAATTTGATTCCAACACTCATTTTGGGGGTCCTATAAGGGACGATATGTATGATCTCGGTAAATGAATAGTAATTTACGTAAATTAATTGAAAAATATTTTAAATATTTTTGTAATACTCAGAAATCCTATTCTGACAATGGATACGGGTTAAGAGTGTTACATTTAGTGGTATCAGAGCTATAATTTAGTCAGTTATTAGACTGAACGTAGCATATGTGAAGTCTAGAAATACATGCCATTATATAACCTGTGATAGTGTGATATCTCCCGAATCTGATGAAAATTGTCTTACAAATAGACAGAGATGCTTTCCAATCGAGCTAATTCTGATACTACTGAAAGTGATACTCATGTGCCTGAGTAAAAACATTACTCATGATGAAATATAATTCGAAGGGTACAGATAAATGTTTTATAGTACATGAGAATGATGAATGTTATGTTATGGGAGTATATACATGAAAACTAATTTTTGAGGCTTACGATCTCCACCCCCTTACTAGTACAGTTTTATATAATGAAATTCACAAGAATTATATTGATTAAGTTATAAGTGTGAAAGAAGAGCTCAAAGGCTGAATGATTAATAATGTAGTCAAAATTGAGAATGTGTTAATAAGTAAAGAAAGTATCAAAAGAGATATCAGGTTTTTCTGAAGATTATTCTGAATATGTGATGTCATTGTTAAGGAAAAAGAATATGCATGAGCAATTGACTTATCTAGATATGATAATTACAAGACAGATTAGCCAAAAATTCTTCTAAATTGACTCTTTCAATGAACTGAATAATGTAAGATTATTGATGACTCTATTGGTCAGTGGAATAGTGATAAAATTCCAAAGATATTTAAATACGGTTGTTATAATTAAGTATATTACAGCAACCTTTCCTGGGTACTCTATAAGTTTTGTTATTCTCGGGGGCATATGAAATTGTGCATGTGTAGATATAATATTTATTGTATAGAAAGGCTAACTAATTATGATAGATGGAATTTTTGTAAGTCTGGTTGATTCGTGAGCGGTATTGCCCTACCTTACTTGGGTTTCTAATTCATCATGATTGATATAAGATTTAATGATGAGGTTCATATGATGTTATTTACTACTACTACTAATTGAAGCCCTGAATTGTGAATGTGCAAGTTATTGTAATAGCCTGATTTTGGGCCAAGTCAGAACAATGATTTTGGGACCACAAATCTAACTTAGAAAAACTTGTTTTTATTACATTTCTATGGTCAAAAGTTGTATAGAATGATTTCATGAAAATTTCATTTGAAAAGTTTGACATTTGAGCACTCACTTTAGCAAAAAGGACTAAATTGTAAAAAGTGCAAAACTTGAGTTATACATGCTAGAGGTGTCTAATTGCTATGAAATTTTAAATTAAAGGTCCTTAGATGGCAATTAGACCATTTTATTTTAATTTGGACAAGAAATAGACATGAGTTAAGAGAATTTTAATGTTTTGAGAAAAGGGCATTTTGGTCATTTCGTAAATAAATGAATTAAAAGCAAAAATCAAGCCAAAATCTTGTCCATCTTTCTCAAAATAGCTAAAAATCACAAAGGGAAGCCATAGCTAGGGTTTTTCCACTTTCAAGTTCGATTGTAAGTCCGTTTTAGCCTCGTTTTTAATGATTTTCATCTTTTTGAGATCCTTGTAACTTGATCTATCTATTCCTACCACTAATTTAAGAAGTAATTAAAGTCTAAAATTTTACCCATGATGGATATTTGTGTATTTTGATGTCTAGTGATAGAAAATGTATGGTTGGAGTATGATAAACAACTTTTGCTAGGTGATTTTTTATGAAAACGTCAAAAGGACCTATTTGTAAAAAGATTATAAAATGTGTGTAAAATTAGGATTAAATGAAAAATGAGGGTTATTATAAGCATGAAAGATGTTTATCTAGGCTTGGGTTTTAAAGAAATTGAATAGATTTCAATTTACGAGCCTAGGGACTAAAATGTAAAAATGTTAAAGTTTAGGGGCAAAAATGTAATTTTTTCATAAAGGGATTTTTGGCCTGAATTGAGTAATCTGAATAATAAATGAGTTAAATTTTATCTTATAGATCAAAAGAACTGAGGTTCGGACCTAGATCGGGGAAAAAATAAAGTGTTTGACGATGAGGTCCATTTCTCCTATTTGGGTACCAAGTTAAGTTTGTATATAAATAATGCATTGTTTTAATTATGTTTTAAATGCTTTATTATTATATGAATTGTGATTAACCCTTGGACGTATTCAAAAAAATTTCAAAAAGCATGAAATCCTGGTTGAACTTAGGAATAAATAGGATACAAATGTCATGACATTAAGGTTACTGAGACTTTGTGTAAGACCATATCAGGGATATGGCATCCATATGAGAATCCGTATAAGACCGTACTTGGGATATGGCATCGATACAAGTCTTCGTGTAAGATCGTAGTTAGGCTATTGGCATCAATATGAGAATTAGATGTAAGACCATATCTGGGATATGGCATTGGTAAAATACCGCATGTACGGGACTCCCGAGTATCCTTTAGTATTCCAAGTGGTTCAATGAGTAATTTAATGAGTATATTGAAGATGAATTGTGTGTAAATCCAATTCGAAGTGACTTAGGTATGTACGTAAAACTCATATGTAATGAGCTCGTTATGTGAGGAACCCTTAGTAAGGTTAAGATTGAGTAAGTTATGATTACAAGATCTTAATAATAATTATGTCAATTATCATCATGTTAATTTTATGTTCAATGTTTGGATTTGATGCTTATTATTTGTATAGGAACTTACTAAGTTTTATAGCTTACTCCCCTTTCTTTTCCCTTGTCTTATAATGTCACCAAGCTAGCTCGGGCTTAGGGATCATCGGAGACTCCATCACACTATCAACTGATTATTTTTGGGTACCAATGAATTCAACATTTTGAGTTATGGCATGTATAGGGGCTTGGTTATTTTGTTATGTGTCGTAATTGATTTGGCCAAATGTGTTGACTTATGTTGGTTGATAATTCATTTTGTAAATGGCCATTGAAATGGGCTAATATTGGTTTAAGTATATATGCATATGATGATGTTTTTATGGATGTGGAAATTTGCATGATTTAAGTTGATAAGTATGTGATGTTCGTATGTGATAAATGGTAGCATGTGAATGATGTGTGGATGTCTTGATTGTGGCTAAATTGGTTAAATGTAATTGCTTGGATTGGTGCTATGTTTTGTCGTGTAGGTGTGTGCATTAAAGGGGGACAAAATGGCTTGGTAAATAGCCTTGTTTTTGTCTACACGGGTAGACACACGGGCATGTGTCTAGGCCATTTGTGACACACGACTTGTCCTATGGACGTGTGTTCCAGCCGTATGTCCCCTGCACCTTAATTGCTGCAAAACAGAATGCTCAAATTAAGCACACGGGAAGAGACACGGATATGTGTCTCAGTCGTGTGCATGAAACGACCTCAAGCACGGGCGTGTGTCATAGGCGTGTGAAGTATGCACCTATTTAATGAAAAATCACAATTTATTTAATCGACAACACAGCCTAGCACACGGACGTGTGACTTGGTCATGTGTCTCCAATTTGTTCTTAGGTGACAAACAGAGAGTTACATGGGTTAGGGACACGGACGTGTGTGACCACACGGCTTGCCTACACGGGCGTGTCCCAAGCCACACGGGCGTGTTGCCCTTAAAACATGAAATTTTTTTTAAGTGTTGTGAAATTTTCTAAAGTTCTCGGTTTAGACCCGAACCGCTTCTAATGCATGTTTTGGGCCTCATAGGTTCATTTTAGGGATGATATGAATGTATATGAAATGTTTTAAATTTGGATGGAAATTTACATCTCGATTTTGTATGATTGCTTATGTTTGAGTCTGGTAATGCCTTGTACCCTATTTTGGCATCGAATATGGGTAAGGGGTGTTATATTTAGTGGTATCAGAGCTATGGTTTAGTTGATTCTTAGACTAATGTAGCGTGTGTAAGACTCTAGCTATACATTTGATTCCTTATAACTTAAATTACTATTCATTTGGTTATTTTACATAGCCTTAGCCGAATGTAATCATGCTTATTAGTTATGTTTATTTTAATGTTTACTTTCAACTTTACTCAATCACATTACATGCATGTAATCTCACATAAAATCAAATCCATATATTAACCATAATTTGCATTTCACATCAAACACATCACAAATATGTATATATATACATATAACATAGCAAACACTTGTTTAATACTTTAAAATACCAAAACCGAATCTAAACATGTTAATATCACTTGTCTAACAAAATAACAAAAGTCATATTCAATACCAATTCAATGATTACATATTTGGATAAGCAAATATAAATATATATATCAAACCAACATATCATATGCTTATATATATAAGTGCCAAATCATGATTAATTTACTAACATAATTCATATTCATTTCTTCACTTAATGAAAGCATATTGAACTCACTTTTATCACATGCCATAACCGAATAATCTTGTTACCAAAATACATGGCAAAACTAAATAAAACGTGTTTCACATATATATATACATAACATTGCCAAATCAGCAATTCAATTATTTCATTACCTAAATTCAACATTTAACTAAATACACTCATCAACCAAATTAAATCATTACTATCAAATACAAGACATAGCCAAATCATTAAACAATAGGTAACATATCAAGCATAATACATACTTATATATATATTATAGCCGATTCAACCAACCAAATAAAATCATCATTTGAGCATAGTATACAAACCAAACTTAGCACACACAAGAACCATGATGAAGATAGCAAATACTTATATATCAAATTAGCCATTTTTGCATGGCATATTATATACAACACTTCAAACATATCTGAAAAGTAGTATAGCCTATAGATGCCATAGGTTCAAAATTTAGCTTTTTAAAAATACCGATAAACAGACAATAGTATGATAGACTTCGCTGACGATCCCCAAGCCCGTAACTAGTCTCCAAAATCTATAAAATAGAAGCAAACATACACACACAGTAAGCTATCACAACTTAGTAAATCATAAGCAAATAAACATAATCAAATCAATTTAACCAAACCAATTCATGCTATCATAATCACATTTAATCTCAAACTTACAAATTCATATACAACATATACATTCATGTATCAACTTTAACTTGGCCGAAATACATATATATCCATTATCAAAGTTATCATTTACTTCCAAGGTCATAATATCATGATATAGACGAATATATAAACACATTCATATATGTATACACATGTTTCACACTTTAAAATCACATACTTATATCATTTTGCCAAATTTAGATTTGCATTCAATATACTTATAACCAAATTTATAACATGATTCATATCATCACTTCAAATACCAAAACTTACCTTAATTTCAATACATTAGCTAACAAATACTTGTACCTTTTAATTCGATTTCCCATTCGGTCTTTACTTAACATTTCCCGTTGAATCATTCGAAATTAAATAGGATACTCAGATAGTCACATATATCGTACAATGCCAACGTCCCAGACGTGGTCTTAGATGTAAATTCATATCGATGCCACTGTCCCAGACAGTGTCTTACTCGTAAACACATATTAGAAACACCTATCGATGGCAACGTATTAAACATGGTCTTACTCGCACACACATATTGAAATCACATATCGATGCCAACGTATTAAACGTGGTCTTACTCGCACACACATATCGGAATCACATATCGATGCCAACGTATTAAACATGGTATTACTCACACACACATATCAGAATCACATATCGATGCCAACGTATTAAACGTGGTCTTACTCGCACACACTTACCGAAATCACATATCGATGCCAACGTCTTTGACGTGGACTTACACATAATCACATATCGATGCCAACGTCCCAGACGTGGTCTTACATGTAAACACATATCGATGCCAACGTCCCAAACTTGGTCTTACACGTTATCATATGTCGATGCCAACGTCCCATACGTGGTCTTACACGTAATCACATATCGATGCCAACTAAAAAATGTACCATTATAAAACCAAATTATAAGATCATATAACTCACAAATCATACAAGAATCACATTTTTCATTACTCAATGTCGATTCTAATAATCATTACAATTATTTATAGATCACATGTATTGAAATTTAACAACATCTATTTGCTTATAAACTTACCTCAAACAATGACAATCGGAACGAAACGACTATTCAATAACTTTGGTTTTCCCTCTATCCAAATTCGATTTCTTTGGTTCTTGATCTAAACATATTCAAATTAAACTTATTCAAACACAAATTCATTCAATTTAGTTTAAAAACACATAAATGGGAAAATTACCATTTTCCCCTGACATTTTACACTTTTTACAATTTAGTTCAAATTGCACAAAACACAAAACATGAAAAATTTGCACACACCATGCTTAGGCTGAATGTTACCCATGCTCATACTATAACACCCCAAACTTGGCCTAGACGTTAAGGCTGTAACATCCCAAAATATAGCCTAGTCGGAATAATGGTTTTGAGACCATAAATCTAACGTTAAAATATTTAGATTATGATTATTATGAGATTTAAAATATGAGAATATACATGTGGTAAAGTTTCATGAGGAAATTTTAAGAATAAAGTATCCAATTAGAAAATAAGGACTCAATTGAATAAGATGCAAAATTTGGGTTTTAAATGTAATTTGTATGAAATTGTTTTGGGATATGAATTAGAAGGTCTTAAAGAGCAATTTTTCCAAATTCTAAATTTTTGGACAAATATGGACATCCATGGAAATTTTTGTAAGTTTAGTGAGTAAGGGCATTTTGGTCATTTGGTTATTAAATGAATTAAAAAGGGAAAAAGAGCCAAAAATCAAGTCATCTTCTTCCCCTTGCTGTCAAAAATTTCAAGAGACCATAGCTAGGGTTTTCAACATTTTCAAGCTCAATAGTAAGTGCTCCTAGTCCCCGTTTTTAATGTTCTTCGTATTTTTGAAATCCTGGTAACTTGCTCTCTTCATTTCTACCCATATTTCATGTTAGGTTTTATGTTTGGAAGATTACCTACACATGATTTAGGTGTATTTTGATGGATTATGGAGGAGTATGATAGTTTAAAGCATAAAGAACAACTATTGTTAAGTGATTTTGCATGGAAACCCTAAAAATGACTTAATTGTAAAGATTATAAAAATGAGTAGAAAGTGTAAAATGAAGGAAAATATGGGCTGCTATAAGTACAAGAAGTATTCGGCTAGGCTTGGGTAACCAAGAAATCACTTGCATTTTATCATACGAGCCTAGGGACTAATTTGTGAATAAGTGAAAGTTTAAGGGTAAAATGGTAATTTAACAAAAGCATGAATTTGGGGTCGATTTGAGTAATGTATGAGGTTAATGAGTTAAATTTGCTATTATAGATCAAGAAAGACGAGAGACGAATTTTGATAAAGGCAAGAACAAAGTGAACGAGGCTTAGGCACTATTTCGAATATTTTGTACCGAGGTAAGTACATGTGCAAATAAATACCTTAATTGATATTTTAAATGTTTAAATAAAATTTAGATAAATAATATGTTATTTGATTACTTTGCTGTTATAACATGTTTTGATGAATTATGCTTATGTTACAAGTGTTCCATGTTAGCAATTGCATATGATAATGTCGTAAGTTATGAGGCCAACATTCCGAGAATGTTCGACAAAGAAACGAAAGTTCGAAAATCCCATTTGAACTTAGGAATAAGTAGGGATACAAGTGACATGTCACTAGGATAGCCATGTATGTATGAGCTCATTTGATGACATGACACATGCTAGGTCCGGGAGCTTGTGTAGCCCTGTTGAGAGGCATGTAATTATGTGATACACGCTAGGTCCGGGGGCTTATGTAGCCCTGTTGAGAGGCGTGGGTATATGATGCATGCTAGGTTTGGGTGCTTTTATGTAGCCCCATTGAGAGGCGTGCTATGTTATGGTTATGGCACTTCGGTGCGTTCGTATCCGAGTATCCTGTCCATTATTCCAAATGTTCAGCGGGTAATGTATGCGAGGTTCAAACCTGAGTTAAGTAAAGTATATAGTTGTGCATGGAAGCAAAGGTATGTGCTTAAACTTAAGTACCCTTATGAATATGATAATTAATGGAAATGCATATCTTTGTGTATTATGCTACAAGATCTAGATCATATTTTTTGATGAAAGGTGTGGAATGGCAACAAAGATGTAAATAATGTTCTAAGGCCTAATTCAGATTTACTTTATTTGTATGTGTACTTACTAAGCTTTATAGCTTACCCTTCCCTTTTTTCCATTCCTTTTAGATTCGTCAAACTACCTCGAAGGATCGGGAACGTCGGAGCTCGGGTCACACTATCAACTAAACTTTGGATATAATACATTTGATTATTTTGAGTCATGGCATGTATAGGTGATTGTTATTTTGTATATGTGTCATGTGGCTAGCCCAAGGTAATAGTTTCCCATTTGGTATGATTATTTTGTATATGGCCAAGTGATTTGGTCCATATAAGTAATTGAGATGCTTTCATATAGTTATTCCATCGAATGCATGCCGAATTGTGCAAGTGTTTATGGTTTGTGTTGGATAATAGGATGATACACATGCTGGAGTGAAAAAGAAGTCTTGGGTGACCAAGGGCTAGGAAAATAGTCTTTAAACGGTCCACATGGATAAACATATGAGTAGGTGTCTAGACCGTGTGTGCCACACGGGCAGCCCACACGGGCATGTTGTTCAGTCGTGTGTCCCCTGCATCCCAAATTTTTCATGCTGCATGCTTTGTAGTAACCACACGGGTTGGAGACACGGCCGTGTGTCTCAACCGTGTGGAGTACACGGCCTACACACGGGCGTGTGCCTTGGCCGTGTGCTCCTAAATGATTGATGATGTCATAAACAGAATGTCTAGGTTTTCGGACACGGGGGACAACATGGCCGTGTCTAGGCCATGTGAAGGACACGGGCCAAGGACACAGGCGTGTGTTTAGGCCGTGTGAAAACCACTGTACCTTGAATTGGAAAAAAATAAAAATTTAGAATTCCACACGGGCTAGGGACACGGGCGTGTCCCAAGCACACGGGCGTGTGAGGCCAAATGCAAAAATTTTCTTAAGTATTTCATATGTCTTTGGTTCAGTCCCAAACCACTTCAAATGTATGCTTAGGGCCTCGTAAGCCCATATACGGGATAAAATGATGGAATTGGCTTGAAATGAAATTTTACGGCTCGTATTTTAGTTGAATGTTTGTATATTTGTTTGGTAACGCCTCGTACCTTATCTCGGTCTCTGGTACGGGTAAGGGGTGTTACAAGGGTCGCATTTCTGATGTCACTTCGGAGTGAGTTTTGGAAATCGTAGATTAAATCGAAAGATCATTCGTTTTAAAACCATGTTTGTGATCTTTTGAAAAGCTATCTTGTGTAATCCATTTGCCAAATTACAGATTCATTTAGTAAACACATCTTTTACTAAGTCTTTATTACCCTTTTAAAATAATATGTCATTGCGGATGCTTTTAAAAAAAATTATGTTGCATATTAGTTGAAAATCTTTTACTTTTTGAAAACCCGAATCTTACGACTAGCAGATATAAGTCAATTTAATAAAAATCCCCACACAAATATAAAAACTTTAAATGGCCTTATAACATAAAAACCCCAATTAAAAATACTCTTACTAAAACTCATAACGGAATTATATACAATGGTGTGGCCGTCTCCAAGTCCCTCGCAGCATCGACCCGCCTAAGGATTACCTGCACAGTTGAGCAGAACAGGTGAGTATAAAACTCAGTGTGTAATCCCTATCTAATAAATAGTCAAACAAGCAGTGATGAACAATCTGGCTCAATCCCGCATCAGTAGCAATATTAGTGTGGGCCTTAGCCCAATTGAGTACAGTATCAGTAATGCAGATAAAGATCCTACCCAACCATCCTCTACACTCCACTCCGTCCAGCCTACACTCCATGTGGGGAATAAATTGTCCCACCCATCCCTACACTCCATAATAAAGTACCGATTTTGGCACTAACAGTAGTCGCAGCAGAGCTGCCAGTAAAGGACTTATAGCCATTCAATACACTTCCTACAATAATATATATATCCCACTCCATGCAATGCAACATAATATAAGTGTACATACAATAAATATGGCATGCTCAAACAGGCATACATCACATAGGGGTATATTCATCATTTACCTCATAGGGGTATAACAGTCATTTCATAAATTAGGGTTTAGGTATACTTACCGACCCAACAGTAGGTCCACAATCGTCTCACGCGACCTGTGCAACCTTAATAGTTAAACAGCAAAAATAGGGCCAAGCCCATAATACGACCCCTGCGGGCCCATACGCTCGTGTGACCCATTAAGCCCAAATAATGGCCTTGGCAATGTAAATCACGTAGTCGGCCCAACAAACTCCATACATCCATGCGGTTTGCCCTTGCGGAGGCCCACGAGCCCATGAGGCCCACACAACCCATTTTGACCCATCGTGGCCCAAAATCGGCCTAAGCCCATGAAATCGTTCATGGTGGCCTCTTTGATCAATTGCCCATGTTTTGAGCATTCAGCTCACCACACGTGCGTGCGTACGCTCGTGTGGTCTCAACAGTCGAACATTTCTAGCGTTTGCCGTTCTATCGCAAATGACAGCATGATTACACACTTGGCACGATTGGTATTAATCCTCGCTCCGTACAGTCCTACGCCTGAAGAACAAACAATATGACAACAAAATAGTTACTTGACTTATACTCCAGTTGGAAACTAGCAAAGTTCCAAAACAACCATAAACTCCTTACCCATAAGCCACAATAATCGTACCCTTGATTCACAAGGAAATGGTCAATCACCATCGATAACCACCTACACAAAAATGCGCCCTTCTATATCAGTCTTGCATTGGAAAAAATAATATCATCCCAACCGCACCTCACTTACCAACAACTGAGCAAAGTATAGGTTAATAAAGCGACGCCCACTGAAACGAAGAAGATTGATCTAAATGACAGATAGAGGGGGTAATCAGCAAGAATAGAAGTGTTAGCAGTTGGTTCAACCAGGTAAAACAAACCGAAAGCAAAAAGAGAACCAAAGATAATGAGGGCTTACCTTAAAACATTCGGCCAACACAACAGTAGAGTGGGAAAAGAGAACTGTGCACCCTTCACAACTGATCACCACACTCATCAACCGAAAACCAAACAAAGAAGTAAGATGATATTCGACCAGGATTCACATTAAAGAAAAGAAAGAATATGGAGAATCGAAGTAGAGGAAAAGGGAAGTATGAGACGAAAATACCTTAACAATAATTGGCTAAAGTAACAGTTGAGGGAGAGAAGAAAGAGAACAATGGAAACAATGCAAGGTTTGGCTATAGATAAAAGGAGTATTCAATCGAAACCTACCAGACAATATTCAACCAAAGAAGGTGCGTTTGAATGAAGTGAAG
This sequence comes from Gossypium longicalyx, assembly GCA_025698465.1. NCBI lineage: Eukaryota > Viridiplantae > Streptophyta > Magnoliopsida > Malvales > Malvaceae > Gossypium > Gossypium longicalyx. The sequence continues at coordinate 56,141,668 of CM046995.1, forward strand.
ATGTGATATGCGATCAAGATACAAGAGGTTAGAGGCAACGAGTCAAACAAACTCAGAGAAGGGGACAGAAGACGTTCGGCCAAGGGAGTAAGAAAAGAACTGGCTTAGCAAAAGAATAACCAAAATGTACTACAATCACAAAAGGCAGAAACATGATTTGACAATGAGACAATTGGCTATCAAAGGCACAACTGAAAAGAAAGAAAAAAACGAAGAGAATACCTAAGCAATTGTTACCGAAATGAAAAATAAATTAAGCAATTTCGGCACTACAAGCCTAAGACCAATTTCTGGCACAAGGAGAGTCCACTTTTGGCAACAACTCCCCACTCCCTTATTCCATGATTTCCTCCATGATTCTGTCCTCATAATTCTCCTTTGACCACTTCAAACTCCTTCCCACTTATCTTTAAATTCGGGCAAGCATTCCAACCGCCTATGCATATTGGTATCCCACTATCACTCAATCTCTTACACGGCCTAGCAGCAAAAGGAACACCAGTGCGCACAGCAGGGATTCGAGCCTCAGACCACTAGCACACTCCACACGCCACTATCCACTAGACCAGTAGGCTTTTTATGACACATACTTCCCATTTTTATTTAAGAGTCTTATTACTAGGAGACAGGATTTACTCAAGCCAAAAATCAAAATTAAACACAAGCCAAGACTCGAACTCAAGACCTCTCCCACACTCCTCAGGACACTCAACCACTGAAAAAAGCATACATTTATGTAGTAATCATACAAAAATATATACCTAGCATTTTGGGGCGTTACAACTCAACCCCCTGAAAAGAAAATTTCGGCCTCAAAATTTACCTGATCAAAACAAATGAAGGTATTGTTGTCGCATCGCCTCATCGGGCTCCCACGTGGCTTCCTTTAAACTGTGATTATGCCACAACACCTTAACCAGTGGAATTGACTTCCTCCTTAGCACTTTCACATCACGATCTAAAATCTAAATCGACTCCTCCTTAAATGTCATGTCTGGTCCAACCTCAATCTCCTCTGTCGTAACGGTATGCATAGGATCAGAGCGATATCGCCTCAACATAGAGACATGGAACACATCATGAATCCGGTCCAACTCTGGAGGCAACTCAAGTTGATAGGCAACTCGTCCCATGTTCTTCAATACACGATAAAGCCCAATGAACCGAGGGCTTAACTTGCCCTTCTGACCAAATCTCTATACCTTCTTCCGTGGCGAGACCTTAAGAAACACCAAGTCCCCCACCAAAAACTCAATCTCATTATGCTTCAGATCCGCATAAGACTTCTGTCTATCTTCAGTCGCCTTCAGTCGATCTCGAATCAACCTAACCTTATCTTTAGTATCAGAAATTAACTCAGGTCCTAGCACATGCCGCTCACTCAACTTAGTCCAGCATGTAGGAGTACGACACTTACGACCATATAATGCCTCGTAAGGTGCCATATGTATGTTGGACTGGTAGCTATTATTGTACGTGTAACACCCCTTACCCGTGTTCGACGTCGGAACAGGGTACGAGGCATTACCGGACTTAATCACTAATCATCGTATAAAAATCGATTCATAATTTCACTCTAATTTAAAACTTTTTCAAACACATTCAAGCTGTCCCTTAAAAAGAGCTTACAAGGCCCATATCATGCTTTAATTCAACCACACACATAGGCAAGCATGCACATTCATAAATTGCATCATTTAATTAATAACATAATCAAGACTATCTACATTAAATGACTTTATACAATAGAGACCTTCAAATATCATAGGTTAATATTTTAGGCCAATTCCTAGCAACTTAGTAACAATTAAATGAGTCTTCATACATGCCAAAGACTTAAAAATACTTTAAAACCTTTATATATCGATAAATAGTTTGATAGTGTGATTTAACCTCCGGCGACCTCCAACTCGAGCTAACATCTAAGACACTATAGGAAAAAGGAAAGGAAGGGAGTAAGCATTATAGCTTAGTAAGTAAGTATGTAAATATTAATAAACAATATATTATCATAATTTAAATGAAGTCACAATATGTTCTCGGAATATTACCATCACAAACACACACATACTTTCACTATTACAATCATAAACAGATTCAAAATAAGCTGTCTAGCAGAGTACCAGCAGCTAAATTATTTATTTCTGGAGCTACAGAACTCTGAATTACAAACTGTTAATTTTTAATGAAACTGTATTCACGTATATTCTTACCATAAAATTTTCAGAATTTTTGGTCTAGCCAATTAGTACAGTTTCTTCTTTGAAGTTAACCCCGTTTCACTGCTCAACTGTTCTGACCACTCTTCACTACAAATCAATTTTCTCCTCTAATAGAATTCAAAGGATGTTCTCGTTTATTTTATTTGAAACTAGACTTATTAAGGATTTCAAAAATATAAATTATATCCCATAATTAGTTTTGTACAATATTTAATGATTTTTCCAAGTCAGAACAGGGGATCACATAGTCATTCTAAACCAGTCTCTCAAAAACTTATATATCTCATAATATAAAATTCCTTTGCTTGCTCTGTTTCTGTTATATGAAAATAAACTCATTAAGCTTTAATTTGATATCTCATTCAGTCTCTGATTCAATTTCTACTATTTTTGGTAAATTTTTAAATTCACGTCACTACAACTATCCATAACAGTTTTATTGTCAATTTTGATCTTTCACACTTCAATTGTATTCATCACTTACCCATAACAATCTTTCCAATTTCCAATCACATATTGAGCATATTGCTCATAAGTTACGCACGTCTATATTTACACTTATCATCACAAAGTCATACACAATTTCATTTAATCAATTTTCCAGTTGAACGCTTCGGAATAATAACAGATACGCGATGGTATCGCACACAGCCCACCTTCAAAATTGAAGCTCTCTTGTACACAGTGGCCTTCACTTAGCACCACTCATGTGACCTAGCTCGATTTTACACATAATTTTGGCTCACTTGTACACATGGTGAACACTTAGTACCACCCATGTGACCTAGTTAGTTTATCTCGTAGCTCTCTTGTCTACATGGTGTCCTTCACCTGGAACCACGCATACGACCTAGCTACATCATAATGTCTCGTAGCTCTCTTGTACACATGATGTGCACTCAGCACCATACATGTGACCTAGCTACATACCATCTGTATCATCCAATCTTTCCGAAGGTTCAACCGGGATTTCTCTCTCTTTCTAATACTTGATTCCATACTTCCAATAGTCAATTATGATTCAAAAATCAGCTACAATACATAAAATATGTTGAAATATAAAAACATAATAAAGATAATGTATTATTTACATACAAACTTACATACTTTCTCATTTCCATGTCGAATTAATATTGAACATTTAAATCGTCATAATTATACTTACTTTCAACACCTCGACAATCATAGTAAATATATCAATTTTACATTGAAACATGCATAAATTAATGCTTATTATACATATGAACTTACCTCGATACTAAAACGGCCATTTTACCAACTTTCCCGATTTTCGATTTTTCTCCTATTCTAGGTTCCAATCTTATTTTTCGGGGTCTAAAACATCATATTTTACTTATTTAATTAATGTAATATTCAAAACAGTCCTTAACTCAAACTTTGGAAAAATTACAATTTTGCCCTTAAACTTTTGCATATTTCCACTTTTGCCCCTAGGCTCGGGAATTAAACTTCATACCTTATTATTATGTTTTATGACATGCTGATCATTTTTCTCTTCTATGGCAACATCAAATTCTCACTCTAACACATAGTTATGAACAATAACAACTTTTACCGATTAAGCCGTTTTACTCATTTTTGCTTAAAATCACTTAACAAAAGTTGTTTAACATAATTTCAGCCTTCATATTCTACCATAAAACATAAAAATAAACACATTTCACCTATGGGTATTTTCCCAAATATGAACCTTAGCTTAAATTATTGCTAGAATAAGCTTAATCAAGTTACCGGGATTCCAAAAACGTAAAGAAATTGAAAAACGGGGCTAGAACGGACTTACTATTGAGCTTGGAAAGCTTGAAAACCCTAGCCATGGCTTCCCTCATGCTAATTTCGGCCTCCATGAAAAAGATAAGTCAATTTTGGCTTTATTTTCCCTTTTTATTTCTTTTAATTACCAAATGACTAAAATGCCCTTAAGGCCTTTCTTTAAAATTTTGTCCTATTCATGCCCATTTTTATCCAAACGAAATATATTGGTCTAATTACCATTTAAGGACCTCCTCTTTAAACCCCCAGTTCAATCAAGAACTTATGAATTAGAACACATATTTTGTAACTTTTGCAATTTAGTCCTAAAAGTCCAATTAAGCACTTTATCAGTAAAATTACTTAACGATATTTTTACACAATATTTTAATCAATAAATAAACCTTAAAACTTAATCGAAATAAATTTTTCGACTTCGAATTCGTGGTTCTAAAACCATCGTTCCGTTTAGGCCCTAAATCTGGCTGTTACAGCAACTTCTACAAATAAGCTCTAATAGGCAAATTAAACATGCAATCTATAAAATTTCTTATCAATACTCTAACACATGCATCTAATCACTCGGTAAATCATAAAAATTAATCGAAATAAACTTTTCTATCTCAGATTTGTGGTTTCGCAACCACTATTCCATTTAGGCCCTATTTCGAGATGTTACAATTCTCCCCCCTTTAGGGATTTTCGTCCCCGAAAATTTTACTAGTAAAAAGATTCAATATCTTTTCTCAAAATTTCTTAAAAATCTCCAAAAAAATTTTCTTCAAAGTAGTACTTTCAAAATCACCCCACTATCAAATTGAAATCCAATATAACTAAGTTTCAACTCGGTATGACCTCTATATTAATCGAAAACTATTTCCAATTCTCACATTTGCTTTAACCTTTTTTTTTAAAACAAAAACTCTACATTCAGCTATTAATACAACTCAATCATTATTCTTCTGTCTAATTTTATCATTACTAAATCCACATTATCTCATTCACAATCAAAATTTATTTTTTTTTAAAAAATCCAGCAATCATATACTTTAAGCATCATACTTGGATGAGTTAATTAACTAAGTCTAATTTTTCTTTAACTGTAACATTTCAGAATTCAGAAAATCTTCATATTAACCTAACATCTTTTCTACAACTGAGTTCATTTATTAAACCATTCTCAAATGCTATCACATTGTCAATTAATCTTATTGGAAGGGGGTGAGGCTGTAACACCTCTTATATATTCATGCATATAACTTAACACTCATCAATATATATATAATTTGCTTCAAATAACTCAACATGCATATTCATTTTACACAACCCTCCTATCATCTTATACAAACAAATACACTTATACATGCGTTCATAATTATCAAATAGAATTACTCATAACATTCATTTAATTTCACAAGTTACACTCATAGCATCACACAATTGCCAATCAACATGAACACTTATCATAATATAAACTTTCCATTCATCTCATCTTTCATATTCCAAGAGAAATTCTTATCCATGACTCATTCATTATCACATAAACATCATGAACTAGTACTCTTACCTTTTACGAGTCTCATTTCATCTTAATATTATCACAAGTATATAATTCACTTTAGACAGACTTACACACATATTCATATTTTAAAACAAATGCACTCAAACATACATTCCACAAATTTGAGTAAATTTATTTATCACATTCACTTAGTCAAATAAGTTAGACACATAATATCATGTCAATGTCAAACGAACATAGATGAGTTTATAACGAGGTAAACTTTCGTTTCTTTTCACTTTTCTATATTTCTCCACTTATGTCTATTTCATTTTACACTTGATCTCACACATATCATCACAAGTCACCAAGATCAATTTAAGTACACCAATATATCCACCAAATTATACGAACTTACTTAACACATTTTTACACTCATCGATGGTAGCTCGATTGGAAAACACTTCTGTCTCAATGTAACTATTTCATCGGGATCGGGAGGCATCACACTATCACAGGTAGTAATATGGCATGTATAGCTTAACTCTTACACATACTAGGTAAGCCCGAGAACCGACTAAACCATAACTCTGATACCACTAAATGTAACACCCTTACCCGTGTTCGACGCTGGAACAGGGTACAAGGCATTACCGGACTTAATCACTAATCATCGTATAAAAACCGATTCATAATTTCACTCTAATTTAAAACTTTTTCAAACACATTCAAGCTCTCCCTTAAAAAGAGCTTACAAGGCCCATATCATGCTTTAATTCAACCACACACATAGGCAAGCATACACATTCATAATTTGCATCATTTAATTAATAACATAATCAAGACTATCTACATTAAATGACTTTATACAATAGAGACCTTCAAATAACATAGGTCAGTATTTTAGGCAAATTCCTAGCAACTTAGTAACAATTAAACGAGTCTCCATACATGCCAAAGACTTAAAAATACTTTAAAACCTTTATATATCGATCAATAGTTTGATAGTGTGATTTAACCTTTGGCGAACTCCAACTTGAGCTAACATCTGAGACACTATAGGAAAAAGGAAAGGAAGGGAGTAAGCATTATAACTTAGTAAGTAAGTATGTAAATATTAATAAACAATATATTATCATACTTTAAATGAAGTTACAATATGTTCCCGGAATATTACCATCACAAACACACACATACTTTCACTATTACAATCATAAACAGGTTCAAAATAAGCTGTCTAGAAGAGTACCAGAAGCTAAATTATTTATTTCTGGAGCTACAGAACTCCAAATTACAAACGGTTAATTTTTCATGAAACTAGATTCACGTATATTCTTACATAAAAATTTAAGAATTTTTGTTCTAGCCAATTAGTACAGTTTATTCATTGAAGTTACCCCTATTTCACTGCCCAACTGTTCTGACCACTCTTCACTACGAATCAATTTTATCCTCGTACAGAATTCAAAGGATGTTCTCGTTTATTTTATTTGAAACTACACTAATTAAGGATTTCAAGCATGTAAATTATATCCAATAATTATTTTTTTACAATATTTAATGATTTTTCCAAGTCAAAACAGGGGATCACGTAGTCATTCTGAACCAGTCTCTCAAAAACTTATATATCTCATAGTATAGAACTCCTTTGCTTGCTCTGTTTTTGTTATATGAAAATAGACTCATTAGGCTTTAATTTTATATCTCATTCAGTATCTGATTCAATTTCTACTATTTTTAGTAAATTTTTAGATTCACGTCACTGCAACTATCCATAACAGTTTTATTGCCAATTTTGATCTTTTACACTTCAATTGTATTCATCACTTACCCATAACAATCTTTCCAATTTCGAATCACAGATCGAGCATATTGATCATAAGTTACACACGTCTATACTTACACTTATCATCACAAAGTCATACACAATTTCATTTAATCAATTTCCCAGTTGAACGCTTCAGAGTAATAACAGATACGCGATGGTATCGCACACAGCCCACCTTTAAAATTGAAGCACTCTTGTACACAGTGGCCTTCACTTAGCACCACTCATGTGACCTAGCTCGATTGTACACATAATTTTGGCTCTCTTGTACACATGGTGAACACTTAGTACCACCCATGTGACCTAGTCAGTTTATCTCGTAGCTCTCTTGTCTACATGGTGTCCTTCACCTGGAACCACGCATGCGACCTAGCTACATCATAATGTCTCGTAGCTCTCTTGTACACATGATGTGCACTCAGCACCATACATATGACCTAGCTACATACCATCTGTATCATCCAATCTTTCCGAAGGTTCAACCGGGATTTCTCTCTCTTTCTAATACTTGATTCCATACTTCCAATAGTCAATTATGATTCAAAAATCAGCTACAATACATAAAATATGCTGAAATATAAAAACATAATAAAGATAATGTATTATTTACATACAAACTTACATACTTTCTCATTTCCATGTCGAGTTAATATTGAACATTTAAATCGTTATAATTATACTTACTTTCAACACCTCGGCAATCATAGTAAATATATCAATTTTACATTGAAACATGCATAAATTAATGCTTATTATACATATGAACTTACCTCGATACTAAAACGGCCATTTTACCAACTTTCCCGATTTTTGATTTTTCTTCCATTCTAAGTTCAAATATCGTTTTTCGGGATCTAAAACATCATATTTTACTTATTTAATTAATGTACTATTCAAAACAGTCCTTAACTCAAACTTTGGAAAAATTACAATTTTGCCCCTAAACTTTTACATATTTACACTTTTGCCCCTAGGCTCGGGAATTAAGTTTCATCCCTTATTCTTATGTTTTGTGACATGATGATCATTTTTCCCTTCTATGGTAACATCAAATTCTCACTCTAACACATAGTTCTGAACAATAACAACTTTTACCGATTAAGCCGTTTTACTCATTTTTGCTTAAAACCGCTTAGCAAAAGTTGTTTAACATAATTTTAGCCTTCATATTCTACCATAAAACATAAAAATAAACACATTTCACCTATTGGTTTTTTTTTCCAAATATGAACCCTAGCTTAAATTATTGCTAGAATAAGCTTAATCAAGTTACCGGGATTTCAAAAACGTAAAGAACTTGAAAAACGGGGCTAGAACGGACTTACTATTGAGCTTGGAAAGCTTGAAAACCCTAGCCATTGCTTCTCCCATGCTAATTTCGGCCTCCATGAAAAAGATGAGTCAATTTTGGTTTTATTTTCCCTTTTTATTTCTTTAAATTACCGAATGACTAAAATGCCCTTAAGGTCTTTCTTTAAAATTTTGTCCTATTCGTGCCCATTTTTGTCCAAATGAAATATAATGGTCTAATTACCATTTAACGACCTCCTCTTTAAACTCCCATTTCAATCAAGTACTTATGAATTAGAACACATATTTTGCAACTTTTGCAATTTAGTCATAAAAGTCCAATTAAGCACTTTATCAGTAAAATTACTTAACGATATTTTTACACAATATTTTAATCAATAAATAAACCTTAAAACTTAATCGAAATAAATTTTTCGACTTCGAATTCGTGGTTCTAAAACCATCGTTCTGTTTAGGCCCTAAATCGAATTTTATTTACATAAAGAACTCTCGCAAATAAGCCCTAATAGGCAAATTAAACATGCAATCTATAAAATTTCTTATCAATACTCTAACACATGCATCTAATCACTCGGTAAATCATAAAAATTAATCGAAATAAACTTTTCTATCTCAGATTTGTGGTTTCGTAACCACTATTCCATTTAGGCCCTATTTCGAGATGTTACAGTATGCAAACTTTGCCAACGACAAATATTCCTCCCAACTGCCTCGGAAGTCAATTACCCAACTTCTTAACATGTCCTCCGAAATCTGGATCACCCTATCTGACTGGCCATCTGTCTGAGGATGAAACGCAGTACAGAAGTCCAACCTTGTACCCAGTGCTTCATGCAACTTCTTCCAAAATCATGACGTAAAGCGAGGATCTCTATCAGATATAATAGAAATCGGTACCCCATGCAAACGTACTATTTCTGACACATACAGCTTAGTCGACTTTTGCAACGAATAATCAGTACGAACAAGTATAAAGTGGGCAAACTTGGTCAATCGATCCACGACAACCCACACCGAATCTTTCTTAGAAGGCGTTAGGGGTAGCCCATTAACAAAGTCCATAGTTACTCTCTCCCATTCCAAAGTGGAATCTTAACAAGCTGAAGCAACCCTGAAGGCAACTGATGCTTTGCTTTAACCTGTTGACATGTCAGACACTTACTCACAAAATCAATAACTTCCCACTTAAGTCCTGGCCACCAAGACAATTCCCGAAGGTCTCGGTACATTTTATTTCCACCAGGATGCATAGCGTAGGGACTACCATGTGCCTCTTGCAGTATAGACCGTCTTAAATCAGTATCCTTCAGAACAAAGACTCTCCCACTAAAACAAAGTACCCCTTCACTATTCAGCCCAAAATTTGATGTTTCCCCATTCTCAATCTGTCGAAAATGAGAACCTAGTGACTCATCCTCTAACTGCTTACTCTTAATCTGCTCAATCCATCTCGATTTAACCTGAAGTTCGGCCAATAAACTACCATCGTCAAGCAAACTGAGAGAGTGAGCAACACCCTTAAATCAGTAACAGCCCTACGGCTCAGTGCATCGGCTACCACATTAGCCTTTCCAGGATGGTATTCAAATGAACAGTCATAGTCTTTAAGTAGCTCGACCCATTTGTGCTGCCTAAGATTCAACTCTTTCTGAGTGAGGAGATACTTGAGACTCTTGTGATCGGTATAAATGATATACCTCTCACCATACAGATAATGCCTCAAAATCTTTAATGCGAAAACCACCGCTGCCAACTCCAAATCATGCGTTGGGTAATTCGCTTTATACGTCTTAAGTTGTCAAGACGCATATGCCACCAGCTTACCCTCCTGCATAAACACACATCCTAAGCCAACATGTGATGCATCACTATAGACAGTGAATTCCTACCCAGACTCTGGCTGTATCAAGACAGGAGCCTCAGTCAGAACTTTTTTAAGCTTCTCAAAACTTTCCTGCTGCTTATCAGTCCAGTTAAATGGCACCCCTTTACGCAACAACTTAGTTAGAGGTACAACAATCAAAGAAAACCCCTCAACAAATTGTCTATAATATCCTGCCAAACCAAGAAAGCTTCAAATCTCTAACACCGACTTAAGTTACTTCCAGTCTAGAACCACTTCAATTTTTCGAGGATCAACCCTAATCCCCTCAGCAGACACCACGTGACCTAGAAAAGTTACCTCACGTAACTAAAATTCACACTTACTGAATTTCGCATATAGTTGCTTCTCCCTTAAAATCTGCAGAACAACCCATAAAAGAGCATCATGTTCATCCTCAGTCCTCGAGTACACCAGAATGTCATCTATAAACACCACTATGAACCGATCCAGATAGGGCTAGAATACTCGGTTCATCAAATCCATAAAAGCAGTTGGTACATTCGTTAGTCCAAACGGCATCACTAGAAACTCGTAATGACCATAACGAGTTCTGAATGATGTCTTGAAAACATCAGTCTCTTTTACCCTTAGTTGATGGTACCCTGACCGGAGATCGATTTTAGAGAAAACTAAAGCTCCTCGAAATTGGTCAAAAAGATCGTCAATTCTCGGCAGAGGGTACTTGTTCTTGACAGTCAATTTGTTTAGTTGCCGATAGTCGATGCACATACGCATGGTTCCATCATTTTTCTTCACAAATAAAACCGGTGCTCCCCACGAAGACACACAAGGGCAGATGAGCCCTCGATCCAATAACTCCTGAATTTGAGCCTTAAGCTCTACAAGCTCCTTCGGTGCCATTCTATAAGGAGCAATAGACACTGGAACTGTACCAGGCAGAAGCTCTATCCCAAACTCAAATTCACAATTAGGAGGTAACCCCAGTAGCTCATTGGGAAAGACATCCGAAAAATCCTTAACTGTTCTGATATCTTTCACAGACGAAACCCTAGAACTAGAAGCACTTACATAAGCTAAATACGCCTCGCAACCCTTACGAATCAACTTCTCAGCTCTAAGCATAGAAACCACATTTGAAAGATAGTTTCAACGCTCTCCAATCATAACTACCTCATCACCCTCAGTAGTTTTCAGTATTACCCGCTTAGCAGTGCAATCCAAATTCACCTAATGCTTAACCAGCCAATCCATGCCCAGTATCAAGTCAAATTCCCCAAAAGGAAGTTCCATTAAATCTGCTAAAAAGATCATTCCTTGAACCTCTAAAGGTACATCTTTAAACAGTTTGTTCACTCTCACTAACTGCCCTAATGGATTCAACACAGTAACCTCACTTGCAGCGTTTTCACACATCACACCCAAAGTCTCAGGCACAGAGCATGCTATATATGAGTGCGTAGGACCAATATCAATCAATGCAGTGTAAGGTACATGATGAATAAAGAACGTACCCGTAATCACATCTGGGGCGTCTCTGTCCTTTCGGTGATGTGCAGCACAAACCAGTGTCGACTGCCTCTCCTCAGAGTAACCAGCACTTCTAGCTGGTGCTCCACGACCACGACCCATGCAATTTTCGCATCTTGCCAGACCACGACCTCTCGGTGGCTGCTGAAAACCCCTCTGCGGTTGAACAGTACCCCTACTAGTAGCTTGCATCTGATCGGGCTTGCTTGGACAATCCCTGATACGATGCTCCATAGGTCTGCATCTAAAACATGCCCCTTTCTGTACCCAATACTCGCCCTGATGGCATTTCCCACAAACTGTACAAGGCGGCAACCCAAATGTAACGACAGGGGGCCCAACTCTAACTGGTCCATCAACTCTGATCTTCTTCCCAGGTCTCATAGCTGAACCTGTAGGCTCTCAAACCCTCTTGTTTCTCCCCTTATCCTTCTCTTGATTTTGGCGCTCAGCGCGCTTTACAACCTCAATAACCTTTGCCTTTTCAACTAGCACTGCAAAATCTCGTTTCTTCTGCGGAGCTATCAAAACTCGCAGCCTATCTTTAAGGCCGTCCTCGAAACGAACACAACGTTCATACTCAATGCCCACCATGCCTCGCGCATAGCAGCTCAATCGCAAAAATTCTACTTCATACTCAGCTATAGTCTTATCTCTCTGAGTCAATTCAAAAATTTCCTTTTACAGGCATCCACATAGCTAGCGCTCACATATTTCCCTTGAAATGCACCTTTGAAAAACTCCTAAGTTAATCGATCAGGCTGAGTACCCTCTTTCACAGTAAGCCACCACTGATAGGCCTCATCTCTCAAAAATGACACTACACCTTTTAATTTCTGCTCTAGGGTGCAATCGAGATCGTCCATGATTCTCTCTGTGGCCTCTATCCAATATTCAGCCACATTAGGGGCAACTCTAGTGATACCCCTAAAGATCTCAGCCCCATTAGACCTGAGTCGTTCTGTCACCGACCCACGGCCCATAGTACCAGTATTGAGCCCAACGACTCTTTCTAAAATCCACAGCATAGCTTGGGATAGTGCGTCATCCCTAGCCTCCTGATTATGTAACCCAGTCTTAGTTACAGGTGAATCTAGAGCCTCTCATGCCCCAACGTTAGGCATGTGGCCCGAAGCTAAAGATCCAACCCGAGCACCTCCACGGCCTGTGCCATAGCATCTAATACCCCTTCCACGAGTACCCTTAGCACTCATAGTCGATTTACAAATTACCTATATTAACAATTTTATGCATCAGTTTTACAGTTCCGGTGTTTATTAGCGAATGTTTTATGAAAAATAGCATCAATAATTCAAAGTTGTTTGCTTCTGGAGATTGTAGTCTTACTACAGTTTTAGGCTTCCCTAACAAAGGTTTTAGTATAGTTTGTCATCTACAATAAACCCATTTCAGTAAAAACAATCAATAGTTTTAGAGAACTTAGAGGATCGGCACCGAAGACTCAGTAGACCACACTTTTGAAGTCAACACTTCAAAATATTTTCATCATTTGAAACAAGTCTATTGTATATTACATTTTTAGAAAAACCCAATTCCACAGTCGAGTATTGATACTTGGCTCTGATACTACTAAATGAAACACCCCAAACTCGACCTAAACGTTAGGGCCGCATCTGTTATGTCACTTCGGAGTGAGCTTTGGAAATCGCAGGTTAAATCGAAAGATCGTTCGTTTTAAAACCTTGTTTGTTAACTTTTGAAAAGCTAACTTGTTTAATCCATTTGCCAAATTACAGATTCATTTAGTAAACACATCTTTTAACAAGTCGTTTTTACCCTTTTAAAATAATATGTCATTGCAGATGCTTTTAAAACAAATTACGTTGCATGTTAGTTGAAAATCTTTTACTTTTTGAAAACCCAAATCCTACGACTAGGAGATATAAGTCAATTTAAGAAAAATCCCCACACAAATATAAAAACTTTAGACGACCTAATTACATAAAAACCCCAATTAAAAATACTTTTACTAAAACTTATAATGGAATTATAAACAGTGGTGTGGCTGTCTCCGAGTCCCTCGCAGCACTGACCCGCCCAAGGATTACCTGCACAGTTAAGCAGAATAGGTGAGTATGAAACTCAGTGTGTAATCCCTATCTAATAAATAGTCAAACAAGCAATGATGAACAGTCTGGCTCAAGCCCATATTAGTAGCAATATCAGTGTAGGCCTTAGCCCAATTCATTATAGTATCAGTAATGCATATAAAGATCCTACCCAACCATCCTCTACACTCCACTCCGTCCAACCCTACACTCCATGTGGGGAATAAATCGTCCCACCCACCCCTACACTCCATAATAAAGTACTGGTTTCGGCACTAACAGTAGTCGCAGCAGAGCTGCCAGTAATAGACTTATAGCCTTTCAATATACTTCCTCTAATAACATATATATCCCACCCCCTGCAATGCAACATAATATAAGTTTACATACATTAAATATGGCATGCTCAAACAGGCATATATCACATAAATGTATATTCGTCATTTACCTCATAGGGGTATAACAGTCATTTCATAAATTAGGGTTTAGGTATACTTGCCGACCCAACAGTAGGTCCATAGTTGTCACGCGTGACCTGTGCAGCATTAACAGTTAAACAACAAAAATGGGCCCAAGCCAATAATACGACCCATGTGGGCCAACACGCTTGTGTGACCCATTAAGCCCAAATAATGGCCTTAGCCATCTAAACCACATAGTCGGCCCAACAAACTCCATACATCCATGCAGTTTTCCCGTGTGCAGGCCCACGATCCCATAGGGCCCGCACGGCCCATTTCGGCTCATCGTGGCCCAAAATCGACCTAAGCTCATGAAATCGTTCATGGTGGCCTCTTTGTTCGAATGCCCACATTTTGAGATTTCAGCTCACCACATGTGCATGCGTATGCTCGTGTGGTCTCAACAGTCGAACATTTCTAGCTTTTACCGTTCTATCACAAATGATAGTGTGATTACACACCTGGCACGATTGGTATTAATCCTCACTCCGTACAGTCCTACGCCTGAAGAACAAACAATATGACAACAAAACAGTTACTTGACTTATGCTCCAGTTGGAAACTAGCAAAGTTCCAAAACAACCATAAACTTTGTACCCAAAAGCCATAATAATCACACCGTTGATTCACAAAGAAATGGCCAATCACCTTCGATAACCACCTACATAGAAATGCCACCCTTCTATATCAGTCTTGCGTTGGAAAAAATAATATCATCCCAACCGCACCTCATTTACCAACAATTGAGCAAAGTATAGGTTAATAAAGCGACGCCCACCGAAACGAAAAAGATTGATCTAAAGGACAGATAGAGGGGTAATCGGCAATAATAGAAGTGTTAGCAGTTAGTTCAACCAGGTAAAAGAAGCCGAAAGCAAAAAGAGAACCAAAGATAATGAGGGCTTACCTTAAAACATTCAGCCAACACAACATTAAAGTGGGAAAAGAGAACCGTGCACCCTCCACAACTGATCCCCACACTCATCAATCGAAAACCAAACAAAGAAGTAAGATGATATTCGGCCAGGATTCACATTAAAGAAGGGAAAGAATATGGAGAATCAAAGTAGAAGAAAAGGGAAGTATGAGACGAAAATACCTTAACAATAATCGGCTACAGTAACAGTTGAGGGAGAGGAGAAAGAGAAAGATGGAAATAATGCAAGGTTCGGCTATAGATAAAAGGAGTATTTGGCCGAAACCTACCAGACAATATTCGGCCAAAGAGGGTGTGTTTGAATGAAGTAAAGATATGATATGCGGTCAAGATGTAAGAGGTCAGAGGTGAGGAGTCAAACAAACTCAGAGAAGTGGACAAATGACATTCAGCCAAGGGAGTAAGAAAAGAACTGGCTTAGCAAAAGAATAACCAAAATGTACTATGATCACAAAAGGTAAAAACCTGATTTGACAATGAGACAATCTGCTATCAAAGGCACAATCGAAAAGAATGAAAAAAAACAAAGAGAATACCTAAGCAATTGTTACTGATATGAAATACAAACTAAGCAATTTCGGCACTACAAGCCTAAAACCGAATCCTGGCACAAGGAGAGTCCACTTTCGGCAACAACTCCCCACTCCCCTATTCCATGATTTTCTCCATGATTCTCTCCTCATAATTCTCCTTTGACCACTTCAAACTCCTTCCCACTTATCTTCAAATTCGGCCAAGCACTCCAACAACCTATGCATATTGGTATCCCACTATCACTCGATCTCTTACACGGCCTAGCAGCAAAAAGAACACCCTTGCGCACAGCAGGGATTCGAACCTCAGACCACTAGCACACTCCACACGCCACTATCCACTAGACCAGTAGGCTTTTTATGACACATACTTCCCATGTTTATTTAAGAGTCTTATTAGTAGGAGACGGGATTTACTCAAGCCAAAAGTCAAAATTAAAAACAAGCCAAGACTCGGACTCAGGACCTCTCCCACACTCCTCAGGACGCTCAACCACTGGAGCAAGCATACATTTATGCTGTAATCATACAAAAAAAATACCTAGCTTTTTGGGGCATTACACATACAAGTCCATACATTTCATTTATTTCACATTTTAGTCCCTCAATTTATTCTTTTTACAATTTAGCCCTAATTACTCAAATTCATCAAAAATTTCAATACAAAACATATTAATCCAAAAAATATCTTTCATAATTCATAAACTAACATCACAAGACTCAATTATTCATCAATGCCATAACCCAAAATATTCATCAAAATCAGAAATTCAAGCATGGGTTTTGTACATTACACTGCAACGATCTCAAAAACGAAAAAATTATCAAAAACCCAACTAGTTACATACCTTGATTAAGTTAAAAATGGCCAAATATGGCTTTCTTTTCTTTTTTTCTTTTCCTTTAGCTAATTTCGGCTTCCAAAAGATGAACATGCATGGCTTTTATTATTTTATGATTTATATTATATAACATTATTTTCATTTTACCTATTTAACCTTGGTTATAAAATAATAAACCATTATAAACCATGCCTTTAACCATCCAACACATTTAGTTATGGCCTAATTTCATTATAAGTGCTTCATACAAGTTCAATTAAGCACTTTCATATTTAACTATTAACTTTTCACTTTATGCGATTAAGCCCTTTTTTACTAAATCGGCATCCAAACAGTAAAATTAAAACACGAAAAATTAACACATATAAATTCACACATAATAAACACAAAAAATAATTTTTAAATATTTTTTTGACTCAAATTCATGGTCCCATAACCATCATTCCGAATAGGGTCTAAATCGGGTTGTTACATGTCCTAAGCCACACGTGCGCGTAGCCATTAAAACATGAAAAATTTTCTAAGTTTTTTGAAATTTTCTAAAGTTCCCAGTTTAGTCTTGAACCGCTTCCAATACATGTTTTGGGTCTCGTAGGTTCGTTTTATGGATGATATGAATGTATATGAAAATTTTTAAATTTGGATGGAAATTTACGTCTCGATTTTGTATGATGCCTCGTACCTTGTTCCAGCATCGAATATGAGTAAGGGCTGTTACAATTATATTGTCTTTATTATAGTTGTTTCTGCTGAGTATGTGTGATATTACTCTTCTGAATTTCCCCTGAGATATCATCAAACTCTTTTTTTATGTAAACATGGGTTATTTATGAAATATATTCTTTGATCGGAGGTAATTACATTCATTACCATTATAAATATTGACCCGATCATGAGGTATGGTGATAGACATCACAGATTATAGAAACTGTATTACTGCATTGGTTATTATTAGGGCCACTTTCGATTTTCCCTCTTTTAAGATGAGGTATACCATTGATACTGAAGTGTTGCTTTATCTATATGGTTGAAATGTCGATCATATTATAGCAGTATGGTTTTGAATCAATCTGATGGTTGTGGCTTTGGAAAAACTCAAAGTTTCAATGTTAATAATTGAAATAGCTACATTGATGACATAGTTATTACAGAAAGATGAAAGATTTGAATGGACTAACAAATGTTAGTAAAGTTTTGACTAGTTGAAAGCTTTGTTGATCAAAGTATTAATTCTAGTTTAGCCTGAATAGAGTAAGGAATCCGTTATTATAGTACTGCACTATTGTACAGGATTTGACTGTGTTTTGATTCAATAAGACAAGGTAATAGCCTGTACTTTTAGACAGCTAAAAACCAAATGGAAGGAATTACTTGATACATGATCTAGAATTGACAGATATTATTTTTGTGTTGAAATCTAACAACATTACTTGTTTGCTGAAAAATATCATATATTCACCGATTATAAAAGTTTGAAGTATTTGATGTTACTAAAAGATTTGAATCTAAGATAGTGTATATAGTTTGAAATGTTGAAAGATTAGGATTTGATAATTGAATATCACTTGGAAAGAACAAATGTGGTTACAGAAATTCTGAGTAGGAACTCTCTGCATACTTTGCAAGCCATGGATACCGATTATGATTGTCTGATAATAGCTTAATTTTAGCTAAGTAAAGAGCTAAACTGATGTTTTTATGATAGAACAGTGAAACTCGAAAAATTAGTAATGAGTTGTAAGTTACATGAATACAGTGTGAAATAGTTTCTGATTCAGAATTCCAGAATAGATCTGATAAATGTCTGTCATTCAGAGACAGAGTCTGTGTACTGAAGAATTTGAAGCTTGTACAGAAAATTATACATGAATGATCATAGTATTACTATGTCTGTTTATCTAATAAATGATAAAATGTACAACAATTTGAAAAAGATGTATTAGTAGTCGGAATGAAATGTGGTATTTCTGAAATTGTATTTAAATGTTGGATATATCAACAAGACAAAGATTTTACTTACAGGATGGTTATAGCCAGCGATGATACCGAAATGAAAATGGAACAAAGTTACTATAAACTTTATATCGGGATTATCCTTGTCTAGGAAAAAGAAAGATACTATTTAAGTAATTGTCGATTGTTTGACGAATCTTGCACATTTTATTCTAGCATGAATGGATTTCACACACCTGATCGATTGCTTGAATTATCTGTTTTTGGGATTGTCAGATTATATGATGTGCAAGTTTTTGCTATGTTTGATAGACATCTACAGTTTAAATTCTAATTCTAAAATAAGTTACAACAAACTTTGGGTATACGATTACATTTTAGTACCGAATTTCAATCTCAGACGGGTGATCAATCTGAGCATATGTGTAACAGCCCGATTTAGACCCTAGTCTGAACAGTAGTTTTGGGACCACAAATCTGAGTTAGAAAAATATTTTAATATTATATTCTACGCTTAAAGTATGTGAATTGATATGTGTGAAATTTTCATATGAAAATTTTATCGTTTGTGTGCTCGATTTTATAAAAAAAACTTAATCGCGTAAATCGTTAAAGTTGAATTCTATAAGTTAAATGCATTAAATGACTATAGATTTTAATTGTTTGAGTACTTGAATGGTAATTATACCATTTAAGTGTTAGTGGACATTTATGGGAGTTGGTATGTTGAAATTTGTTTTTAATAGAAAGGTTAAAATTGTAAATTATGTATTAATATGTGATTAAATAAAACAATTCATAAATTGGCCATGCATTATCATCTTTTTGGCTGAATGTTGGAAGAAAATATAGCCAGGGATGAAGCTTTGAATGTTCAACACTTTTGAAGCTTAATTTGGGTATGTATTTTACTCAGTTTTTAATAATTTTTATGTTTTTGAGATCGTTGTTTCATAAATTAGCTAGCCGATGCTTTAATTTTCGGAATTGATGAAGAATTTGTGATTTTCCATTGTTGATAGCTTGAGGTTTTTGTGTTTGATGATGAAAAATAAATTTGTGTTAATAAATTTTCATATTTAATTAAGTGATTTTTAATAAAAATGCCTATTTGGGATTAAATTGTAAATTTTGTAAATTGAGGGGTCAAAATGTGAAATAAATGAAGTAAATGGGCTTCTAGAAACCTTAGTGAAATTCGGCCAAGCATGGGTATGGTCAAATTTTGAATATTTTGTGTTTTGTGAAATAGAGACTAAATTGCGAAAAATGTGAAATGTTTGGGGCAAAAGTGTAATTAGCCCATTTATTTGTTTTTGGATGAATTTGATTTAATATATGATTAAATAATTTGAATATGTATCGAATTAGATCAAGAAATGAGGAAATCAAATTTGGATCAGGGAAAGTAAAAAATTATCGAATAATCATTCCAGTCCGTTCGTGTTAGTACGAGGTAAGTTCATAAGTAAATAAATGTTGTTAAATTGAAATATATGTGCATTATATGTGCTGAATTGAGTTATAAATAAATATATCTATGTGATGCCCTATTGAATAGAGCTTTCGAGATCTGTTCTGATCATGGATTGCTCGAATAGGTGAAATTGAGAAAGTTCCTATAATGTGACAATGTTTGAAAAGCCTCGTACGAACCATAGGAATAATTAGGATACATATGTCATGACATAGGATTTCGATATGTGTTATCTTGTAAGACGACGTCTAGGATGTTGGCACCGATTTGTGAATTACGTGTAAGACCATGTCTGGGACATTGGCATCGTATATGATTTCGTGTAAGACCCTATCTAGGACAGTGGCATCGATATTTGATTACATGTAAGACCACGTCTGGAACATTGGCATTGTACGAGCTTATGAGTTATCCAAGTATCCTTATTGATTTCGAACGGTTCAAAAGACATTTCAAGAAATGAATAACCATGTGAAATTTTATCTAATTCAAGTACATGTGATTTGTTATGAAATTCAAAAACGAAAGATGATTATGTTTCATATGACCATATGTGAAATATATGTCAATGAATAATATGAATGTATATAAATGAATGATGTGTTATATATGCTCGTTATATGAAATTGTGGTTCGATGTTTTGGACTTGAGATTTTTGAAATATGAAACATGGCTTTGATGTATGATTTCTTGGTTCGAAAACTTGAATAGATAATGAAATTAAAATGGTTGAGTTGGCTATATGATTTATATATGAAAATTTAGTTTATGTTAATAAAGGAATTATGGATGTTCGAGTTTGGAAGTGTTTATAAAGAAGTTGATATAACTTTATGAATGATTTGTAATAAATGAACATAGTTTGATTAGAGATGTAATGAATATGTGCGAGCTTGACTTTTATGATTAAGTTAATGGTTGTTATTCGAATTTGAAAGCATGGTCATACGTTCATTGATAAATAAGATAAGTGGAGTTATCCAATGTGGTTATATGAATTTACGAGTACAATAAATTTATATGTGATTGAAATTTGATAAATTTGGTTTAGTGATATTGGTTTATAGATATTATTGAAATGATTTATTTGCTTACGGCTTACTAAGCTTTCAAAGCTTACTTTGTATGTTTTTCCTATGTCTATAGAGTTTCAGAGACTTGCTCGGGTTGGAAGTTGTAGGAGACGTCATCACACTATCCGGTTATCGCTTCGGTAAATAAAAGCTTTGAGTTTTGATTATGTGGCATGTATAGGCTAGTTTTGAGATGGTTCATTTTGATTTGAGTATATAAATAGCCATGTGAAAATGGCTTAATTATGATGCTATTATTGTGTATATTTGGTTATGTATTGAGCTCAATTTGGAAAGTATGATTCATAGTTTATATGTATGGTGTAATTGGTTATATGATTCGGCTTGAACATTAAGGTGAAATGTTGGATGTATTTTCGACTTATGGTTCATATTCCTATAGGTAAAATGATGAGTATAACATTGATGATGCATTAGTTATTTGAACACGATTTGAAAAAGGCAAATAATGTGATATGTTTAGAGATATATATATATGTATATGGCCAAGTGAAATGGTCTTTTTGGTATGTCCATAGTTCAGAATTTGGTAATGTTTAGCATGTGATTTTAATATGCTTTGATATAGAGAATGAGCACGAAATTGGTTGATGATATTATGGATTGATTGATACATGTTTGGAGTTGAATTTGGCTGAAAATGTTGCATATATGATGCTTGATTTTGGAATTGTAGGGAGGACTCAAATGGTTGGCATATTTGCCTTGTAAATGGCTTATTTTTGCTCACATAGGCAGGGACATCGGCGTGTGTCTCTGCTATGTTGCTCAAGGGCCATTTTCAAATGAGCCTGGGCAAACCACATAGTCACACACACATGGGCATGTTCCAGGCCATGTGGCCAAGTCAGTTTTGAGCACAAGTTAGACACACAGGTGTGTCTTATGGCCATGTGGACAAGTCAGTATGTATGCCCTGTTTTGCCATGGCCTAAAACACAAGGGCGTGTCTAATGTCATGTGAGGCACATGGCCTACTCACACGGACGTGTGACCTTTATAACTTTGAAAAATATTTAAGTTTTGAAAAATTTTGTATGTGTTCGGTATAGTCCCAACCTCTTCCTAATACATATTTAAGGTCTCATTGACCTAAGGAAAATGAATTTATGTTGATGTTTGATTATAATGCTATGATGTTTGTGAAATGAATGCGAAATGTTCCGATATGTCCGGTAATGCCATTAATCCTAGTCCTACGATGGATACGGGTTAGGGGTGTTACAATATGATTCAGAATTTGGAAGATGTGCTTCGATGTTGTGTACTTGAATTTGAAGGTAACTGGAAAAAGTATTTGCCTCTGGCTGAATTTGCTTATTATAACAGTTAATAGTCAAGTACAAAATTTATACTGTACGAGGCTTTATATGGTCACAAATATAAAACTTCAATGTTTTGGACGGAGTTCAGTGAGAAAAGATACATGTAGTAGGTTTGATTCTTTGAAAACGAAGAAGGATGAAAGTGATTCGAGACAATTTAAAAGTAGTAGTTGATTGTCAGAAATTCGATGTGAATCAAAAAGGAAAACAAATAGAGTTTAAGATTGGTGACAAAATATTTTTGAAAGTTTTGCCATGGAAGAAAGTTCTCCTGTTTGACAGTAAAGGAAAAATATTTCTGTGGTTTAATAGGTCATATGAGATCATTGAAAAGAATTAGGCCTGTTGCGTATTGATTGGTATTATTATTAGAGTTCTATAGAATTCACAATGTTTTTATGAGTATATGCATTATGACAGTATCGATCAAACCCGTCATCTTTTATTTCTCTAATAGAGATTGAAATTCAGCTTGGCATGACTTACAGTGAGTGACTAGTTGAAATTCTGGCATGTGAAGTGAAGAACGAAAAATATAAAGGTAGCGTTAGTAAAAGTTCTTTGACAATGATACGATATAGAGAAAGCTATCTAGAAACCAGATGGAAACATGAGAAAGTAATGTCTGAATCTCTTTACTGGTTAAATTTTTTAGGATGAAAATTCCTTAAGGGGGAGAGTTGTAACAGCCCAATTTCGGTGAAATCGGAACAGTGGTCTCAGGACCACAAATTCTAGTCGAAAAAAATAAAATTTATTTTATTTTATTTTATGGTCCAAATTATTATTATAGACATGTCATGTGAAAATTTTGATAAGAAAATTTTACTGATTATGTGCTTAATTATAAGGACCAAATCGCATAAAATGCAAAAGTTGGATTCTAGTAGTTAGAAGGATCAAATAGCTATGGAATTCAAAACTTAAGGTCCTTATATGGTAATTAGGCCAGTAGTAAAATTATGTAGATATTTTGGTATGACTCTTCCTTGGAAAATTTAAAAAAGGGTAGGGACTAAATTGGAATTAAATTAAATTAATTAATTAAAAAGATTATAAAATAATTATCATCTTATTTTTCTCATCTTCTTCCCAAAATAATACATGAAAACCTTAGGAGAGTGAGAAGAAACTTTCATGGCCAAATTGGGTAAGTATTTAGGCCCTATTTTTAGTAATTTTGATATTTTTGAAACCGGGATAGCCTAATATCTCTATTTGATGGATTAATTTGAAAAGTTATCAAGGTATGGAAAATGGGTCATGGATGTATATGCTGGAAAACTAGAAATTTATGGTAGAAAATGAAAGATTATTGATTTATAAACAACTTTTACAAAGTAATTTTTGATGAAAACATGATTCAGGGACTAAAATGAAAAGTTGTAAAATTTGATGAAAAATTATAAAATTTTATGAATACATGTGCTGTAAAATTTGTAATGGGGCTTTGGTTAGGCTTGGAATAGGGAGTAATTTGCACAAGTTTCATTTTTCGGGCCTAGTGACGAAATTGGAATTTATGGAAAAGATAGGGGCAAAATGGTAATTTTTCCTAGGTTGTAAATTGAGTACACATAAATGTGAAATGTGATAAATTGATATCAAATTTACTCGTATAGATCCGGATAGACTAAATTCGGAGCTAGATGAGGAAAAGAGGAAAAATGTTGGATTAGTAGATGTTTGTACACGAACCTTTGTCGAGGTAAGTTCGTGTAACTAAATTATGTTTATTTACATGCTTGTATTGATTGTGTTTATGTAAATTGTATAAATGTCATAAATATGTGAAAATGGTTACATATCCGATCAAGCTCGATAAATGAAAATGTTTGAATTAAATGATAAAGCTCGGTAGATGTTAAAGGATAAATGATGAGAATGTTACTTATGTTGTGGATATATGAAATAATCACATGCCCCATAATGCTTGAAAATTTTTTGAATCCCAATTGAATAAAATGGAAATTCGATGGATATGTGATTTCTCGAAATGAATAAGGTCCTGCATTTGTTGCTGACGGGATTTAGCTTAGACGAGTAATCCTATTGATTTTATCATAGAAAAGGATTTAGCTTGGATAGGTAATCCAGATCAAGCTCCTTAGAGGATATATCATAAAAAAGATTTAGCCTGGACTGGTAATCCTGTTGTATACTTGTATAGCTTGAGAGTGTACTCTCTGATATAGTACATTATGGGTACTGTAACATCTCGAAATAGGGCCTAAATGGAATAGTGGTTGTGAAACCACAAATCTGAGATAGAAAAGTTTATTTTGATTAATTTTTATGATTTACCGAGTGATTAGATGCATGTGTTAGAGTATTGATAAGAAATTTTATAGATTGCATGTTTAATCTTCCTATTAGGGCTTATTTGCAGAAGTTGCTGTAGTAGCCCGATTTAGGGCCTAAACGGAACGATGGTTTTAGAACCATGAATTTGAAGTCGAAAAATTTATTCCGATTAAGTTTTAAGGTTTATTTATTGATTAAAATATTGTGTAAAAATATCGTTAAGTAATTTTACTAATAAAGTGCTTAATTGGACTTTTAGGACTAAATTGCAAAAGTTGCAAAATATGTGTTCTAATTCATAAGTACTTGATTGAAATGGGGGTTTAAAGAGGAGGTTATTAAATGGTAATTAGACCATTATATTTCGTTTGGACAAAAATGGGCATGAATAGGACAAAATTTTAAAGAAAGGCCTTAAGGGCATTTTAGTCATTTGGTAATTAAAAGAAATAAAAAGGGAAAATAAAGCCAAAATTGACTCATCTTTTTCATGGAGGCTGAAATTAGCATGGGGGAAGCCATGGCTAGGGTTTTCAAGCTTTCCAAGCTCAATAGTAAGTCCGTTCTAGCCCCGTTTTTCAAGTTCTTTACATTTTTGGAACCCCGGTAACTTGATTAAGCTTATTCTAGCAATAATTTAAGCTAGGGTTCATATTTGGAAAAATACCCATAGGTGAAATGTGTTTATTCTGATATTTTATGGTAGAATATGAAGGCTGAAATTATGTTAAACAACTTTTGCTAAGCGATTTTAAGCAAAAATGAGTAAAACGGCTTAATCGGTAAAAGTTGTTATTGTTCATAACTATGTGTTAGAGTGAGAATTTGTTGTTTCCATAGAAGGGAAAAATGATCAGCATGTCATAAAACATAAGAATAAGGGATGAAGTTTAATTATCGAGCCTAGGGGCAAAAGTGTAAATATGCAAAAGTTTATAGGCAAAATTGTAATTTTGCCAAAGTTTGAGTTAAGGACTGTTTTGAATAGTACATTAATTAAACAAGTAAAATATGATGTTTTAGATCCCGGAAAATGAGATTTGAACCTAGAATGGGAGAAAAATTGAAAATCGGGAAAGTTGATTGCCATGAGTCTCGAACCCTAGACCTCCTTGCCAACTCTATGACGCCACCTTCCTGCCTCTTATGTGGCGCTACTTTGCCACTAGACCGCAAGGCTTTTTATGGCACAATTTCTCCAACAATATTCTTAAGGCCTACCCACTACACCCAGGGTTTGATTCACCTTAAACCAAAATTTCTGCTAGAGTCCAGGTTTGAACCCAGGACTTCTCCAACACTTCTCATCACACTTAACCACTAAAACAAGCCTTCATTAACGAAATTTACATGCACAACAAAATATTATAAGCTGCCTTCAACCGCTCCCATGCTCAAGGCCCAAAACTTCTGGGCCCAAATTCAGGGTGTTACAATTTCCATGTATACTAGACATATTTAGGATTGGCTCGTTTTCATAACTCATTGCCAATTGAAGACTAATCCATCACATATGAACATAAACATGCATAGATTTGTAGGTTAGTGCCTACTTTGAAATAAGCCAAGTTACCATGGCCATATACAAAAAGATAAGTCTAACCTTACATGCCTTCATTTTTGGCAATTCAAATGACACATATAACAAAATACACAAAAGCTCTATACATGCCATTGAACAAACATAAATGTTTATATACCAAAGCTGAAATAGTTGATAGTGTGTTGATTCTCCAACCGTCTTCCAATCTTTACGAGTCCTCGAGCTCTATAGGATAGGGAAAAGAGAGGGGTAAGCATTTACATGCTTAGTAAGCTCGAATAACTGGAAAGTAAACTTACCGATTATTTAGCATACATCCTTATTAGATAATGAAACCAACGAATATGAAAATGGTTTCCCTATCACATGCACTCAATCAATGAGTTAGTCGTATAACAAAACACCATGTAACTTATCTTAGATGAGCTCATCATTCAACATGTCATTTATACATATACTTCGTTTTAGTCCCATTGAGTTTCTAGGAAATCTTGATGGATTATCCAATCACCGTCAATTCATACGAATGATCATTTTAGTATGCACTCCCGCGAACCTCTCATCTTACGGCGGGATTACCAGTCCAGGCTAAATCCCCCGTAATATAAACCCATAAGGTGATGTCGGGATTACCAGTCCAGGCTAAATCCCTTATAACAACAAACACCCTTAATGAGCACGGATCTAAATTACCAGTCCAAGCTAAATTCAGACCCTAATCGGATTACTCGTCCGGGCTAAATCCATAATGCACACATATTCTTCGGGAGGCTTGATCACTCAAGGAACACCTGTCCAGGCTAGATCCTTTTCATACTTGAGGTCATCGGATTACCCGTCTGGGCTAAATTCTTTTTGCAACACATGCAGGATCTCAATTCACATGTCAATCATGGTTTATCCATCGAATTCCCTATTTAACCTCAACTGAGACATTTTTCCAACAAATCATTATCAAAGATGCATTCTATGCATTTTCATGCCATCAACAATGCAATCATCATGCACTCATAAATCATACACTTATGCATATTATGAGTTTACTTTAAGTTATCCGAACTTACTTGGTACTTGTTTGGTATTGTGTTTCGGTTATTTCGAAACCTTTCGTTTTCCTCGATCGACCTCCAAAATTTGTTCCTCGGGGTCTAAAATAATAAAATTAAATAATTAAAACCTTACATTGTACTATATAAGCTTAAATTTCACCATCGGTCCAAATGACCATTTTGCCCCTAACCTTTCACATTTTTACGATTTAGTCCCTAGGCTCGTATAATGAAACACATGCAATTTCTATCTTACCCAAGCCTATACGAACACTTTTCCCTCTTCTGGCAGCCCAGATTTTCCATTATTTTCACATTTCTACCGCATATTTAATAGCTTTTGCAAAAAGGTCCCTTTAGGGGTTTTTCACGAAAATCACCTAGGAAAAGGTGTTTAACACACCTCCAACTTTCAAATTCCTCCATAAACCATCAAAATACAAGTAACTCATGCATGTGTAAATTTTTAAACATGAACCCTAGCATGAAATATGGGTAGAAATGGAGAGAGTAAGCTAACGTGATTTCAAAAATACGAAAAACATTAAAAACGTGGCTTGGGAGCACTTACTATTGAGCTTGAAAAGCTTGGAAACCCTAGCTATGGAGACTCCTCAATTTTTGGCTGAATGAGGGAGATGAATGGCTGATTTGTGCCTTCTTTTTCCTATTTTATTTCATTAAAATGCTAAATAACCAAAATGCCCTTAAGCCCTTTCTTTAAAATTTCATGCATACAAGCCCATTTTTGTCCAAAAACTTAGAAATTGGGAAAATTTCTCTCTAAGGCCTTCTAATTTATAATCTAAAGCAATTTCATACAAATTGCTTCTAGAATCCAAGTTTTGTATGTTATTCAATTTAGTCCCTAATTTCCAATTGGACACCTTACGCAAAGAATTTCTTCATAAATTCTTAACACATGCACATTCTCATATTCTAGACCTCATAATAATCATAAAATAAATATTTTAATGTCAAATTTGTGGTCTCGAAACCACTATTCCGACTAAGCCCTATTTCTGGATGTTACATTTCTCCCCCCTTTAGGGACTTCCGTCCTCGAAAGTCTTACCAGAAAATAGGTTCGGATATTGGTTTCTCATGGTTGCTTCTGGTTCTTATGTAGACTCTTCCACACCATGTCGATGCCATAGCACTTTTACTAAAGCCACATTTTTATTTCTCAACTGTTTAACCTCACGAGTCAAAATCTTGATCGGTTCCTCCCCATAGGTCATGTCTGGTCTAATCTCAATCTTTGCTGGTGAAATCACATGAGAAGGGTCTAATCGTTATCGCCTTAACATGGATATGTGAAACACATCATGAATCTTTTCTAATTCGGGTGGTAATGCCAAACGATAGGCTAATGGTCCAACTCTTTCAGTGATCTCGTACGGTCTGATAAATCGAGGACTCAATTTGCCTTTCTGACCAAATCTCAACACCTTTTTTCATGGAGACACGTTTAAAAATACTCTATCTCCAAATTGGAATTCAACCTCTTTTCTTTTATGGTCAGCATATGACTTTTGCCTATCTGATGTTGCTTTTAAACAGTCTCGTATCACTTTAAGCTTTCCTTTAGTTTCCTTAATCAGATCAACTCCATGAATTTGACTTTCCTTGAGTTCTGTCCAGTACAATGGAGTTCGGCACTTTCTACCATACAAGGCCTCATAAGGCGCCATCTTCAAACTCGTTTGAAAACTGTTGTTGTAGGCAAATTCTACCAATGGCAAGTACCTTTCCCAACTACCCTGAAATTCGAGGATGCAACATCACAACATATCCTCAAGAATCTGAATCATCCGCTTAGACTAACCATCGGTCTGAGGGTGAAAAGTCATACTGAAACTCAATTTTGTACCCAGGGCTTCTTGTAACTTCTTCTAGAATCTCGAAGTGAACCTCGGGTCTCTGTCAGAAATAATCGACAACGGTACCCCATGTAATCTCACAATCTCAGATATGTACAATTCGGCCAATCTATCAAGAGAGTATTCTGTTCTTACTGGAATGAAATAAGCCGACTTTGTCAACTTATCCAACCACAACCCATATAGCGTCTTTTTTTTTCGCAGTCAATGGTAATCCTGTCACAAAATCCATAGTAACTTTGTCCCACTTTCATTCGGGGACCATTACAGGTTGTAACAAACCTGAAGGCACTTGATATTCAGCCTTAACTTGCTAACATATTAGACATTTCAATACAAATTCGAAAATGTCTCTTTTCATACCGTTCTACCAGTACGTTTTCTTTAAATCGTTGTACATCTTGGTACTTCCCGGATGAATAGACAAACGGTTGTTATGTGCTTCTTGCAAGATTTTCCAAATAAGTGCATCATCTTTGGGCACACAACCTCTATCCCTGAACATCAAACATCCATCAGGACCAATCCAAAAATCTGATTCAATGTCTAACTCACATCGAGTTCTTTTAGCGTGCAAGTCTTTATCATTAGTTTGGGCATTATAGATTTCCTGAAGAAGTGTCGGCCTAGCCTCTAGCTCTGCCAAGACCGAACCATCATCAAGAAATGCTAATCGAGCATCCATGGCTCTCAATACAAATAGAGATTTTCTACTTAACGCGTCAGCGACCACATTCGCCTTTCCCGGGTGATAGTCAATGATCAACTCATAATCTTTTATTAATTCCAACCACCTCCGTTGTCTCAGGTTCAACTATTTTTAAGTCATCAAATATTTTAAACTCTTGTGATCAGTAAATATACGACAAGTCTCACCATATAAATAATGTCTCTAGATTTTCAAGGCAAAGATAATGGCGGCGAGTTCTAAATCGTGTGTCAGGTAGTTCTTCTCGTGTGGCTTCAACTGTCGTGAAGCGTAGGCTATCGCCTTTCAATCTTGCATAAGTACACAACCCAGTCCATTCAAGGATGCATCACTGTAGACCACAAACTCTTTTCTCGGCTGAGTAAATACTAAAATAGGAGCTTCAATCAACAATGTCTTTAACTTCTCAAAACTCTGCTAACACCTTTCTGTCCATTCAAACTTAATGTTTTTCTGTAGCAACTCATCATTGGAGTTGCTATCATGGAGAACCCTTTCACAAATCTTCGGTAGTAACTGGCTAAGCCCAAAAAGCTTCTAACCTCGGTTACATTTTCAGGCGGTTTCCATTCAACAATAGCAGAGATTTTACTTGGATCAACTTGGATGCCTTCACCCGAAACAATATGACCCAAAAATCTAACTTCTTGGAGCCAAAATTCACTCTTGCTAAAATTAGCATACAGTTGTTTTTCCCGTAAGGTTTGCAACACAGTTCTCAGATGCTTCGCATGCTCTGCCTCATCTTCAGAATAAATCAAGATGTCGTCAATAAACACAACGTGTAACATCCCGAAATAGGGCCTAAATAGAATAGTGGTTGCGAAACCATGAATTTGAGGTCAAAATATTTTATTTTTGATTAAGTTTTAAGGTTTATTCATTGATTGAATAATTGTGTGAAAATTTCGTGAAGAAATTTTATGTATAAGTGCCTAATTTGATAATTAGGACTAAATTGTAAAATTAACAAAATGTGTGTTCTAGATAATAAAGGGGATTTAATTGAAATGAGTTCTTAAAATGGAGGTCCTTATTTAGTAATTAGACCATTATATATAAGTTTTGACACAAATGGGCAAGAATAGGACAAATTTGAAAGAAAAGCCTTTAAGGGAATTTTGGTCATTTAGTAATTAAAAGAATTAAAAAGAGCAAATAAAGCCAAAATTGGTCCATGTTCTTCATGGAGGCTGAATATAGCATGGGGGAAGCCATGGTTAGGGTTTCCAAGCTTTTCAAGCTCAATAGTAAGTTCGTTTTAGCCTCGTTTTTAATGTTATTTATGTTTTTGGAGTCCTAGTAACTTGATTTAGCTTATTCTAGCAATAATTCATGCTAGGGGTCGTATTTGGAAAAATACCCGTAGATTAAATGTGTTTATTTTGATGTTTTATTGTAGAATATGAAGCTTGAAATTATTTTAAACAACTTTTGCTAAGTGATTTTAAGTGAAAACGAGTAAAACGACATAATCGGTAAAAATACCTAATGTTCATAAGTACATGATAGAGTGGGAATTTGATGTTGCCATAGAAGGGAAAAATGTTCAGCGTGTCATAAAACATAAGAAAAATAGATAAATTTTAATTTCTGAACCTAGGGGCAAAATCGTAATTCTGTAAAGGTTTAGGGGCAAAATTGTAATTTTGCCAAAGTTTGAGTTAGGGAATGTTTTGAATAGTAAATTAATTAAATAAGTAAAATATGATGTTTTAGATCCCGTAAAGTGAGATTTGGACCTAGAACGGGAGAAAAATCAAAAATCGAGAAAGTTGGTAAAATGGTCGTTTTGGTATCGAGGTAAGTTTATATGTTTAATAAGCATTTAATTATGAATATTTGAATGATAAATTTATATTTTGGTCATAAATACTTTAGTATTGAGTTTCAGCTATAATGGTTAATGTTCGATAATAATTCGATATTGGAAAGAGAACTTGTATAATTTATATGTAAGACCATATTTTGTATTATGGCTTTTAATGATAACAAGAAAGTATTGACTAGCTTAGTTTGATGAGAATAAGTTAAGTTGATGATATGATGAGATTGAGAATGTTAGTATGTAAGTTGAGTAGCATTTTATTATTATGCAAATATTGTTATTACTATTGTTATTATTGAGTTATGCGACTAACCTTGAGAATTCGAGCAAGTATGTTTCAGCTATGACTTGACAAGGCATTGATATCTCAAAGTCCATGGTTGTACCATGGCAATTAAGGAAGAATTGACGAAAAAGTTCATGTTCATAACATGGCATTTAAGGAGGAATTGACGGTTAAGGATGCCATGTAAGACCATGTCAATACATGGCATTGGTAAAGTAAGGATCCCATGTAAGACCATGTCAAGACATGACATCGGCATTGATTAAGGAATCCATGTAAGACCACATTAAGATGTGGCATTGGCACTAAGACAAGGATACCATGTAAGACCATGTTTGAAACATGGCATTTGGTATGACAAGGATACCATGTAACACCATGTTTGGAACATGGCTTTTGGTAAGACAAGGATACCATGTAAGACCTTGTTTGGAACATGGCATTTGCTAACATAAGGATATCATGTAAGACCATGCCAAGGCATGGCATTGATAAGTTCTATAAGGTTAGGAAATCATGTAAGACCATGCCAAGGCATGGCATTTATAAGTTTTATAAGGCAAGGAAATCATGTAAGACCATGTCAAGACATGGCATTGATGAGTTACTATAAGGCAAAGGTCCCATGTAAGACCATGCCAAGGCATGGCATTGGTGAGTTCATAAGGCAAGGATACCACGTAAGACCATGTCAAGACATGGAAATGGTAAGTTCAAAAAACAAAAGGTTCTCGAGTAATCCAAAGAGTAAGTCAAAGAAACGACAATGTGAGAACATGAATAAAGAGTATAGGTATTCATTTAAGGCTTATTTAATATTACGATTGTAGGTAATTGAGATTATCAAGTATTAAGTAAGTGATGAGTTTTCAGTTATGCTTGTGACACTTTATGACATGATTGGCAATATGCCTATATTATGAAAGAGTACTCATGTGTTAAGTGAGATGTTGCAGGTATGTAAGCAAGCTATTAAGTTAGGTGCCTTTTGTATTCTGAGCCTTTGGTAAGGTTACCGATGAGTAAGCTGGGAAAGTAAGAACTAAACATTATTTAAGCAAATTGTGACAACATAGTAGTAAGCTAAATTGATTGCTAATGCTTATTATTTTACATGTGAACTTACTAAGCTTTATAAGCTTACTTCTTTCACTTTCCCATGTTTCAGAGTACTAAAAGGTCGTCGAAGATCACTTCACACTATCGACTATCAAGTTACTAAATGGGTATCTTCGTTTACAAATGTTCTAGTTTATGGCATGTATAGGGACTTAGCCATTTTGTGTGTATGTCCTTATGATATGGATAAAGAATGGTATGTAAATATTTTATAATGATTAGCTATTGAAATGGCTAATGAAGAACATGTTTCGGTGTTATGTATGCCTAAATGGTAGTTAATACAAAAAAATCATGAAAAAATGAAATTAGCATTAAAACAGTATTGAACAGCAGTAGTGACGTGATTTTGAAAAATCACCAAGAATAGTAGAAATGGAATTAGGTGATGAATGAGATATAAAATTAAAGCTTATTGAGTCTATTTTCATATGAATGAAACAAAGTAAGGAAAAGAAATGTATTTTTAGAGGTATTTGAATTTTAGTGAGATAGAGTCAGAGCAATTTCTGAATCCCCTATTTTGAATTTATAAATTCACTAAAAATTGTACAAAAATAATTTGGAGATATAGTTTATATTTATAGATCTGTTAGTGAATATACTTTCAATAGAAACAAACAACATGGTTATTCGAATTCTTGTACAGGGAGAAAATTGATTCGTAGTAAGGAGAGGTCAGAGTAGTTGAACAGTGCAATAGGGGAAAATTTAACTAATAAATTGTACTAATTGGCTAGACCAAAAATTCTAGAAAAAAATTAGTAAGACGATATATGAGTCTAGTTTCAGGGAAAATTCACTAATTTAAATTTTGAGTTTTGTGACTCGAGTTATGATTTATTTAGTGACTATGATGCAGGTGGGCAATTTTATAAGGAATAATGAAATAAATTGTTTTGAGTTGTCTAAGTATTCAGAAAATTTTTAATGTTTCTGGTTTGGTCCCGAACCGTTTCAATTGTATGTTTTAGGGTCTTAAGGGCCCTTTTTAGGGACATATTGAATGAATGTAAATAAATTAATTTTAAAAGAAACTTTTATGCCCCGAATTAGTAAGTCAAGTTAGGTAATGCCTCGTGCTCGACTCCAATGACGGTCTCAGGTAAGGGGTGTTACATTTATTGGTATTCGGTTCTCAGAATACTCAGTATGAGTAAGAGTCTAGATATACATGCCATATTGAACTATGATAGTGTGACAACTCCCGACCCAGATATAAAATGTTTTGTCAGACATATGCGCACTCCAACCGAGCTAAGTTTGATAGTACAGACGGTATGTTTATGATGAGTTGAGGCTCATAAAATGTAAGAATAATGGTTCATGATGTTTATGTGATAATGAATAAATTGTGAATAAGAATTTTTCAGGAAATATGAAAGATGAGATAAGATGAAAGGAAAGTTTATATTGAGATAAGTGTTCATGTTAAATTGGCATTTGTGTGATGCTATATGTATAACTAGAGAAGTTAAGTGAATGCTATGAGTAATTTTACTCGAGATTTATGAATGCATGTATAAGTGCACTAATTTGCATAAGATGATCATGAAGTCATTGTATTATGAACGTGCATGTTAAGTTGCTTGAAGCAAATTGTATAATTGTTATAATATTTTAATATGATGAGTGTTAAGTTATATGCATGAGTATGTAAGAGGTAAGCCAGGTTAATGATAAAATCATCAAGATAACTAAAATGTCAAAGTAAAAGAAAGGTCAGGCTCAGCTAATGCACTCATTCAAGTATGATGTGTAAGGTATATGATTGCTAGATTTTCTTCCGAATGAATTCCAACTGTGAATGGGATAATGTGAATTCAGTAATGACAGAATTATACAGAGGAATAATAATTGAGCCGTATTAATAGTTGAATGTAGAGTTTATAGTTGAGAAATGATAGAAAAATCTTTTCTGACTATTATATGTGTACATTTACTTTCAGAGATATATATAAATATATGCAAGATCATAGATGCAATTCCTGCAATATGAGAATGTTAGTTAAATTTACAGACAGATGAAAGCATTATAGTTTGTTTGAGCTGTGATTGATATTGCTCTATCTATTCCAGTTTTCTACTTAAACGTGCAGATGGAAGGTTGACAGTAAAATCTGTATGATGTTAGTGATCTGTATTGTTAACTATTGCTTAATGAAAGTAAAGGAAAATTTTATGGCTTTTATCATAGTTGTTCCCAATGCTTGTGAGTATTATCCTTTCCTTTTGGAAATTTTCTGAGATGCTATTGAAACCTTAACTATTCTACATGAGATGTGGTTACTAGGAATTCTGTGTAGCTCCATGTTTTGAGATTTTATTATCTCAGTTTTATTAATAAATTACTGTTCAAAGTATCAGCCATGAGACATTAGTAGAAAATGCTCTATTGATGAAAATGGTTTCTTCTTATTATGAGTATGTTTACGATGATTACGAGTTCAAGCCTGATAATGAAGTACAGAGGTATAGTTATCAGAGGTATAAAGATTCTGCTTTTGCACTGGTTGTTATTGAAATTTGTGTTTAAATCTCTCAGATGATCAGGATGTTTTATTTTCACCCGGGACATTATTTACTAAAGTAATTGAGAAGTCAGTCTTATTATGGCATTTTGATTTTTGAGTAGTATGAGTATTTTGGCCTCAGTGTAGTTCAATTCAGACATGTGTATTGATTTTCATTTTTCGCATATCTTGATATATATATCAATGAGTTAAAGACTGAATGCTATGTTCTTTCAAGTTATGAAGTAATAATGATTTGTGATTAGCTCTTTGAAAAAATCACAACAGAATGTATGTTTGAGATATCATGATAGCATAGAGAAGAACAGTTTTTGAAAAGTTATTATCTTTTAGTTGAGACTGATTCAGTTGAGTAGTTGATTAAGTTATATGTATGTTTGAATTATTCATGGCTTCAGAGGTAAATGCTGATTTTTCATGTATAAATAGATAAATGACCCGAGTAAATAGTACATATTCTAGAGGTTATGGTACAAAGTTGTATGCGTATATCAGAATGGTTGCATCAGGGGTATATTTTTGCAAATCCAAGTTGTCTGATTGTTAAAGTTCTCATTGTATGAAGTTTATTTTGGCTTGAATTCATGCTAATAAAGTATAAATAGTTGAAGATATTGACAATTGAAGTATCCATTATGATTCAACTTGGTTTGAATAAAGAGTTTATGGTTTTTAGAAATGTGTTAATGAGAAATCAAGAGATTTTGGAACAGTTATGATGCCTAGCACAGTGATAATTATTTGATTATTTGAGAATTACAGAGATGGATGATAACTTGGGCTAGCTATACTAGTAAGAGTGTGAAATGTTATGTACCAGACTTTGAATCTGATACCTGAACTTTTAGAGAGTTAAAGTTGATTTTCAAGTATCCCAGAAGCTATTACAATTAGTATTGATGTTTGTGTGAAAATGTGAGGGTATTTCGAAGAATTATGCAATAGAATTAGCATTATCACCAAAAGGTTAAATGAGCTATGGTTGATTTCTTGAAGAAGTTTATGTATTCTTCTCAGTACGAATGAGTTTTTCTACTGAAGGATTATCCGAGTTATTCATTTTGAGGTTGTCAATTTATTTAGAGTGTAAATTTTAGTTATTATGGTTGGAAATCCAGGGTTGCATCGTGACTTCAGAAGAAAACTACAGTAAGTTTTGACCATGAGATTGCTAAATGTTATTGCATGTCACCTTTGTACTGATAGTTGAATTGAGGAAGAGAAATTTGCAGAATTAAATTGAGCAGAAAGGAATAGAGAAAAGTGAAAATTAATTACAGAAATCAGAAACAGATTATCAAAAATTGTATACAGAATCGAAAGTTAAGAATATTGACACTCAAAAGAGAAACAAGTATTTTTTTTGAAAGTACCTTAGTGGTAGAGAATTTCCATTTTGGTAAGAAAAGAAGAGTTAGTTGCATTTCATCAGAGAGTATGAGGTTAATGATAAAATAATGTCAGTTACTTATCAGTAGGTATTCCAGTTCAGAGCCTTAGTTTAAGAAGTAAAATTTTGGGTATGCCAAGGCTGAATGAGAAATTGAAAGTGTTGCTGGAAATCAATTTCGAAACCATTTGTAGGTAAGAATTTCAAGGATGAAAATCCCTAAAGGGGGGAGAAATGTAACATCCCGGAATAGGGCCTAAACAGAATAGTGGTTGGGAAACCACGAATTTGAGGTCAAAAAAATTTATTTCGATTAAGTTTTAAGGTTTATTCATTGATTGAATAATTGTGTGAAAATTTCGTGAAGAAATTTTATGTATAAGTGCCTAATTTGATAATTAGGACTAAATTGTAAAATTAGCAAAATGTGTGTGCTAGATAATAAAGGGGATTTAATTCAAATGGGTTCTTAAATTGGAGGTCATTATTTAGTAATTAGACCATTATATATAAGTCTTGACAAAAATGGGCAAGAATAGGACAAATTTGAAAGAAAAGCCTTTAAGGGCATTTTGGTCATTTAGTAATTAAAAGAATTAAAAAGAGAAAATAAAGCCAAAATTGGTCCATCTTCTTCATGGAGGCTGAATATAGCATGAGGGATGCCATGGTTAGGGTTTCCAAGCTTTTCAAGCTCAATAGTAAGTTCGTTCTAGCCTCGTGTTTAATGTTATTTACGTTTTTAGAGTCCCGATAACTTGATTTAGCTTATTCTAGCAATAATTCATGCTAGGGTTCATATTTGGAAAAATACCCATAGGTTAAATGTGTTTATTTTGATGTTTTATGGTATAATATGAAGCTTGAAATTATTTTAAATAACTTTTGCTAAGCGATTTTAAGTGAAAACGAGTAAAACGACATAATCGGTAAAAATACCTAATGTTCATAAGTACATGATAGAGTGGGAATTTGATGTTTCTATAGAAGGGAAAAATGTTCAGAATGTCATAAAACATAAGAAAAATGCATAAATTTTAATTTCCGATCCTAGGGGCAAAATCATAATTTTGCAAAGGTTTGGAGGCAAAATTGTAATTTTTACAAAGTTTGAGTTAGGGAATATTTTGAATATTAAATTAATTAAATAAGTGAAATATGATGTTTTAGATCCCGAAAAGAGAGATTTAGACCTAGAACGGGAGAAAAATCAAAAATCGAGAAAGTTGGTAAAATGGTCGTTTTGATATCGAGGTAAGTTCATATGTTTAATAAGCATTTAATTATGAATATTTGAATGATAAATTTATATTTTGGCCATAAATACTTTAGTATTGAGTTTCAGCTATAATGATTAATGTTCGATAATAATTCGATATTGGAAAGAGAACTTGTATAATTTATATGTAAGACCATATTTTGTATTATGGCTTTTAATGATAACAAGAAAGTATTGACTAGCATAGTTTGATGAGAATAAGTTAAGTTGATGATATGATGAGATTGAGAATGTAAGTATGTAAGTTGAGCAGCATTTTATTATTATGCAATTATTGTTATTAGTATTGTTATTATTGAGTTATGCGACTAACCTTGAGAATTCGAGCAAGTATGTTTCAGCTATGACTTGACAAGGCATTGATATCTGAAAGTCCATGGTTGTACCATGGCAATTAAGGAAGAATTGATGGAAAATTCTATGTTCATAACATGGCATTTAAGGAGGAATTGACGGTTAAGGATACCATGTAAGACCATGTCAAGACATGGCATCGACATTGATTAAGGAATCCATGTAAGATCACATCAAGATGTGGCATTGGCACTAAGACAAGGATACAAAGTAATACCATTTTTGGAACATGGCATTTGGAAAGACATGGATACCATGTAAGACCATGTTTTGAACATGGCATTTGGTAAGACAAGGATACCATGTAAGACCATGTTTGGAACATGTCATTTGGTAAGATAAGGATATCATGTAAGACCATGCCAAGAAATGGCATTGATAAGTTCTATAAGGCAAGGAAATCATGTAAGGCCATGCCAAGGCATGTCATTGATGAGTTACTATAAGGCAAAGGTCCCATGTAAGACCATGCCAAGGCATGGCATTGGTAAGTTCATAAGGCAAGGATACCACGTAAGACCATGTCAAGACATGGAAATGGTAAGTTCAAAAAAGAAAAGGTTCCCGAGTAATCCAAAGAGTAAGTTAAAGAGACGACAAGGTGAGAACATGAAGAAAGAGTACATGTATGCATTTAAGGCTTATTTAATATTGAGATCGTAAGTAATTGAGATTATCAAGTATTAAGTAAGTGATGAGTTTTCAGTTATGCTTGTGACACTTTATGACATGATTGGCAATATGCCTATATTATGAAACAATACTCATGTGTTAAGTGAGATGTTGCAAGTATGTAAGCAAGCTATTAAGTAAGATGCCTTTTGTATTCTGAGCCTTTGGTAAGGTTACTGATGAGTAAGATGGAAAAGTTAGAACTAAACATTATTTAAGCAAATTATGACAGCATAGTAGTAAGCTAAATTGATTGCTAATGCTTATTATTTTACATGTGAACTTACTAAGCTTTATAAGCTTACTTCTTTCACTTTCCAATGTTTTAGAGTACTTAAAACGTCGTCAGAGATCACTTCAGACTATCGACTATCAAGTTACCAAATAGGTATCTTCGTTTACAAACGTTCTAATTTATGGCATGTATAGGGACTTAGCCATTTTGTGTGTATGTCCTTATGATATGGATAAATATTTCATAATGATTAGCTATTAAAATGGATAATGAAGAACATGTTTCGGTGTTATGTATGCCTAAATGGTAGTTAATACAAAGAAATCATGACAAATTAAATTAACATTAAAAAATATTGAACAGCAGCAGTGACGTGATTTTGAAAAATCACCAAGAATAGTAGAAATGAAATTAGGTGATGAATGAGATATAGAATTAAAGCTTATTGAGTCTATTTTATATGAATGAAACAGAGTAAGCAAAAGAAATGTATTTTAAGAGGTATTTGAATTTTAGTGAGAAAGGGTCAGAGCGATTTTCGAATCCCCTGTTCTGACTTTATAAATTCACTAAAAATTGTACAAAAATAATTAGGAGATTTCAAGAAAAACAAACAGCATGGTTATTCGAATTTTGTACTAGGAGAAAATTGATTCGTAGTAAGGAGAGGTCTGAGTAGTCGAACAGTGCAACAGGGGAAACTTTAACTAATAAATTGTACTAATTGGCTAGAACAAAAATTCTGGAAAAAAATTAGTAAGACAATATATGAGTCTAGTTTCAGGGAAAATTCACGAATTTAAATTTTGAGTTTTGTGACTTGAGTTATGATTTATTTAGTGACTGTGATGCAGGTGGGCAGTTTTATAAGGAATAATGAAATAAATTGTTTTGATTTGTCTAAGTATTCGAAAAATTTTAATGTTCTCGGTTTGGTCCCGAACCGTTTCAATTGCATGTTTTAGGGTCTCGAGGGACCTTTTTAGGGACATATTGAATGAAAGTAAATAAATTAATTTTAAAAGAAAATTTTATGCCCCGAATTAGTAAGTTAAGTCGGGTAACGCCTCGTGCTCGACTCCGACAACGGTCTCGGGTAAGGGGTGTTACACAACGGCAAACTTATCCAAGTATGGCCGAAAGATCCTATTCATTAGGTCCATGAATACGGCCGGTGCATTCGTCAATCTAAGTGGCATAACTAGAAATTCATAATGGCCATATCTGGTTCTAAAAGCTGTCTTTGGCATGTCTGATTCCTTAACACGTAACTGATAGTAGCCAGACCTCAAATCTATCTTCGAGAACACAGTGGCTCCTCTTAATTGGTCTAATAGATCATCGATCCTTGGCAAAGGATACTTATTCTTGATAGTTACCTTGTTCAGTTGTCGGTAATCTATACATAATCTCATTGAACCATCTTT
Source organism: Gossypium longicalyx (assembly GCA_025698465.1). NCBI lineage: Eukaryota > Viridiplantae > Streptophyta > Magnoliopsida > Malvales > Malvaceae > Gossypium > Gossypium longicalyx. The sequence goes on from CM046995.1 coordinate 56,182,980, forward strand.
CTTCTTGACAAACAATACGAGGGCACCCCAAGGTGAAAAGCTCAGCCTAGCAAAACCTTTATCCGTCAGCTCTTGCAACTGTGCTTTTAATTCTTTCAACTCAGTTGGTGCCACTCTATATCGAGCAATTGAGATGGGAGCTGTCCCTGGCACCAATTCAATACCAAACTCTATCTCTCTCTCGGGAGGTAAATCTGGTAATTCTTCCGGAAATACATCTGGATATTCACATACTATAGGCACAGTCTCAATCTTCAACTCTGTTTCCCTTGTGTTCAACATAAAAGCAAGTTAGGTTTTATACCCTTTTCTCATATGTTTCTGAGCAACCATTGCCGTGATTATAACTGGCGACGTGCCCAAATCTCTTGAATCAACCCGTAGAATCTTGCCATCTGGGCATTTCAATTTAATATACTTGCTACCGCAATTTACAATTACATCATGCAGGGATAACCAATCCATACCAAGTATTACATCAAACTCATCGAAAGGTAACAACATAAGGTTAGTCGGAAGACATTGACCATGAATCATTAAAGGACAATTCTTACGGACTTTATCAACCAGAACTGATTTGCCTAGTGGGTTCGACACTTTAACAACAAATTTCGTAGGTTCAACAGGTATGTTCATATTATACACCAATCTCATGCAAATGTATGAATGCGTCGACCCGCGTCAATTAAGGCAATAACACATGTATTGAAAAAAGAAAAATACCCATAATAACATCAAGAGCAAAAGCTTCCTCTCAAGCACGTTTGCATACATTCTTGCCTGGGCTCGAGCCTCTGATTTTACAGCGTCTTTGGCTGCAACTCAACTGCCACTAGCACTTCCAGGGTATCTCGGAGGTCTACTTCGTGCCATGGGAGCACTCGACTTTGGGGTTACTTCCACTTCTTTTTCGATTCATTCTAGGCAGTCTCTGAGAAAGTGGTCGAGAGAACCACATCTGAAACATGCATCGCTCTTTATTCGGCACTCTCCGAAATGAAATTTGTTGCAACTCTTACACTTCGGCTTTTGGTCATCTACACTCCCCACACTAGTCACCATTAGGGAGGAAGACTTCTGATTTCGTCGTTTAGAGCTTCTCGTTCTACCCGAATATCCCACACTAGATCTCTTGCTCGCAACTTAAGCCTCTCTCTTTGCTTGCTTTCTTTCATTATTAAGTTCCTCGACCTTCTTGGCCCAATCAGCTAATGCAGCAAACTCTCGTATTTCAATGATCCCAATCAACAACTTGATTTCCTCATTCAAGCCTTCCTCAAAGTGTTTACACATTTCAGACTCGGTATGAACCCATTCAGTTGCATACTGGCTTAACCTTACAAACTCCTTTTTATATTCTTTCACAGTCTTATTCCCTTTTTGAGTTCCAGGAACTCCTTTCACTTCGAGTCTAAAAACCTTTGACTGATATACTTCTTTCTAAACTCTACTTGGAAGAATTCCCAAGTGATATTTTCCTTTGGCACCATTGAAGATACGGTCTTCCACCAGTGGTACGCAGTGTCCTTCAAGAGAGATACGACACACTTTAAGTACTCCGCAGGTGTGCACGATAAGTCATCTAATACCCGTGCGGTATTCTCAAGCCAGAACTCGGCTCTCTCAGCATCATCCTCGATTTTAGTTCTAAATTATTCGGCCCCATACTTTCTAAGCTCATCTACGGGGGCTTTACCAATTCTTACTGGTGCCATACCTTGTGCCAATTCCTTATCGGGTTGGTTAGGAGGCGGGGGCGGTCATGGTATGTTGGGGTGATTCCTCAGATAATCCCCAAACCACTCATCCATCATATTAAAGAAAGCGGCTCGAGCCTCTTTCAGGCCTTCAGACATAACCCTTCTACTACTACTAGATACAGCTCGTTGTACAGAAGCTGGAGCATGGCTCTCGGCTCCCTCTGACTCATCTTGTGCATGATTGGAAGGCATTTACTATATTCAAAAACAATTTAAATAGTTAGCAGATATCACACTATCAACGTTCATATAATGGCATGTATAGCGAACCTCAATACTCTCTACAATAGTCCTAGAACTGACTAAATCGTAGCTCTGATACCACTAAATGTAACACCTCTCACCTGTACCCGACATCGGGACAGGGTTCGAGGCATTATCGGTAATTCACCTTTACAAACTTACTAAATCGGGTCACCAAATTTGGCCCAAATTTAAAACCTTTCAAACATGTACACTTTGTCCCTTACACAGGCCTTCGAGGCCTAAAACACACTTAGGGGCAGTACGGGACACAACCGAAAACATTCGATAAACTTTGGGCACTTTAGAAAATTTTTGCTTACTTTGAAGTGTGACACGCCTGTGTGGGGCCATGTGGTCACACACGCCCGTGTGGCTTGGGACATGCCCGTGTCCTCTGCCCGTGTGCAACACTGACTTCAACCTTAACATTCTGTTAAAAGCACACGGTTAAGACACACGCCCGTGTAGTTAGCCCGTGTTCTATGCTGACTTAAAATTTCAAGTGCAGGGGAACATGGCCATACCAGACACCCATTGGGGTGAGCCATGTGTCACACACGGCCTAGAAACACGCCTGTGTGTATACCCATGTGAACCTTATTAAGCTATTTTCCAAGCCTTAATTCACCCTCTACCAACCAATTACACTTATAGATTACTATAGTGCATGTTAAGGCCAAAATGGTACATTTATAAATATAAAACTTTGATTAACCTCATTGCATGTAAACCTCATATCATTGGTTCCATACATTCTAAGTTAATTCTCATCTTGCATTTAAAGATTTCCATGTATACTAGACATATTTAGGATTGACTCATTTTTATAACTCATTGCCAATTGAAGACCAATCCATCATATATGAATATAAACATGCATAGAATTGTAGGTCAGTGCTTACTTCGAAATAGGCCAAATTACCTTGGCCATATACAAAAAGATAAGTATAACTTTACATGCCTTCATTTTTGGCAATTCAAATGACACATATAACAAAATACACAAAAGCTCTATACATGCCATTGAACAAACATAAGTGTTTATATACCAAAGCTGAAATAGTTGATAGTGTGTTGATTCTCCAACCGTCTTCCAATCTTACGAGTCCTCGAGCTCTGTAGGACAAGGAATGAGAGGGGTAAGCATTTACATGCTTAGTAAGCTCGAATATCTGGAAAGTAAACTTACCGATTATTTAGCATACATCCTTATTAGATAATGAAACCGACGAATATGAAAATGGTTTCCCTATCACATGCACTCAATCAATGAGTTAGTCGTATAACAAAGCACCATGTAACTTATCTTAGATGAGCTCATCATTCAACATGTAATTTATACATATACTTTGTTTTAGTCCCGTTGAGTTTCTAGGAAATCTCGATGGATTATCCAATCACCATCAATTCATACGAATGATCATTTCAGTATGCACTCCCGCGAACCTCATATCTTGCGGCGGGATTACCAGTCCAGGCTAAATCCCCCGTAATATAAACCCATAAGGTGATGTCGGGACTACCAATCTAAACTAAATCCCTTACAATGACAAACACCCTTAATGAGCTCAGATCTGAATTACCAGTCCAGGCTAAATTCAGACCCTAATCGGATTACCCGTCCGGGCTAAATCCATAATGCACACATATTCTTCGGGAGGCTCGATCACTCAAGGAACACTCATCTGGGCTAGATCCTTTTCATACTTGAGATCAACGGATTACTCGTCCGGGCTAAGTCCTTTCTGCAACATATGCAGGATCTCAATTCACATGTCAATCATGGTTTATCCATCGAATTCCCCTTTTAACCTCAACCGAGACATTTTTCCAACAAATCATTATCAAAGATGCATTCTATGCATTTTCATGCCATCAAAAATGCAATCATCATGCACTCATAAATCATACACTTATGCATATTATGAGTTTACTTTAAGTTATCCGAACTTACCTGGTACTCGTTTTGATATTGTGTTTCGGTTATTCCGAAACCTTTCGTTTCCTTGATCAGCCTCTAGAATTTGTTCCTCGGGGTCTAAAAGAATAAAATTAAATCATTAACACCTTACATTGTACTATATGAGCTTAAATTTCACCCCCAGTCCAAATGACCATTTTGCCCCTAACCTTTCACATTTTTGTGATTTAGTCCTTAGGCTCGTATAATGAAACACATGCAATTTCTATCTTACCCAAGCCTAGCCGAACACTTTTCCCTCTTATGGCAGCCCACATTTTCCATTATTTCACATTTCTACCGTATATTTAACAAATTTTGCAAAAAGGTCCCTTTCGAGGTTTTTCACGAAAATCACCTAGGAAAAGGTGTTTAACACACCTCCAACTTTCATATTCCTCCATAAACTATCAAAATACAAGTAACTCATGCATGGTTAAATTTTTAAACATGAACCCTAACATGAAATATGGGTAGAAATGGAGAGAGTAAGCTAACGGGATTTTAAAAATACGAAAAACATTAAAAACGGGGCTTGGGAGCACTTACTATTGAGCTTGAAAAGCTTGGAAACCCTAGCTATGGAGACTCCTCAATTTTTGGCTGAATTAGGGAGATAAATTGTTGATTTTTTCATTCTTTTTGCCATTTTATTTCATTAAAATGCCAAATGACCAAAATACCCTTAAGCCCTTTCTTTAAAATTTCATCCATGCAAGTCCATTTTTGTCCAAAAACTTAGAAATTGGGAAAATTTCTCTCTAAGGCCTTCTAATTTATAATTAAATCAATTTCATACAAATTTCTTCTAGAATCGAAGTTTTGCAATTTATTCAATTTAGTCCTTAGTTTCCAATTGGGCACCTTACTCAAAGAATTTCTTCATGAATTCTTAACACATGCATATTATCATATTCTAGACCTCATAATAATCATAAAATAAATGTTATAATGTCAGATTTGTGGTATCGAAACCACTATTCTGACTAAGCCCTATATCCGGATGTTACACCTTTGGGACATAGACTCTCCCACGGAAACAGAGCACCCCTTCGCTATTCAATTCAAAATCTGAAGTTTTCCCACCCTCTATCTGTCGGAATTGAGGACCCAGTGACTTATCCTCTAACTGTTTACCCTTAATTTGTTTAATCCATGTCAATTTAATCTGAAGTTCGGCTAGCAAACTCCCATCATCAAATAAGCTGAGTCGAGCGAACATCGCCCTCAGATCTGTCACAGCCCTGTGGCTCAAAGCGTCGGCTACCACATTAGCCTTACCAGGATGGTATTCAATCAAACAGACATAATCCTTGAGCAGCTCAATCCATCTATGCTGCCTAAGGTTTAGCTCTTTTTGAGTGAAGAGATACTTGAGGCTTTTGTGATTCATGTAAATGATACACTTCTCACCGTACAGGTAATGCCTCTAAATTTTCAATACGAACACCACTGCTACCAACTCCAAGTCATGTGTCAGATAGTTCGCCTCATGCGTCTTAAGCTGACGAGACAAATAAGCTACCACCTTACCTTCTTGCATCAACATACAACCCAAACCAACGTGTGTTGCATCACTGTAGACAATAAACTCTTTCCCAAACTCTGGCTGCATTAAGAAAGGGGCCTCAGTTAGAACTTTCTTAAGCTTCTCAAAACTTTTCTACTGCTTATCAGTCTAGTTAAATGGTACCCCTTTACGCAGTAACATAGTCAAAGGTGCAGCAATCAACGAAAATCTTTCCACAAAACGTCTATAATACCCTACTAGACCTAGAAAACTTCAAATCTCAGGTATTGACTTAGGCTACTTTCAATCCAGGACAACTTCAATTTTCTAAGGATCAACGTTAATCCCCTCAGCAGATACCACATGACTCAGAAAAGTTACCTCTTGAAGCCAGAACTCACACTTGCTGAATTTAGCGTACAATTGTTTTTCCCTCAAAATCTGCAGAACCACTCGGAGATGTGCATCATGTTCATTTGTAGTTCTCAAATACACCAGAATATGGTCTACAAACACCACTATGAACTGATCCAGATAGGGCTTGAATACTCGGTTCATCAAATCCATAAAAGTCGCTAGTGCATTTGCCAGTCCAAACGACATCACTAGGAACTCATAATGACCATAACGGGTCCTAAACGCTGCCTTGTAAACATTAGTCTCCTTGACCCTCAGTTGATGGTACCCAGATCGAAGATCTATCTTAGAGAAAATCGAAGCTCCAAAAAACTGATTGAATAGATCATCAATCCTCGGTAGGGGGTACTTGCTCTTAATAGTAAATTTATTCAGTTGCCGATAGTCGATACGCATATGCATGGATTCGTCCTTTTTCACAAACAACACCGGTGCACCCCACGGAGACACACTAGGGCGGATGAACCCTCGATCTAGTAACTCTTGAATCTGAGCTTTAAGCTCCTCAAGTTCTTTCGGTGCCATTCTATAAGGGGCGATGGACACTGGAGCTGTACCAGGCAGGAGCTCAATTCCAAATTAAACCTTACGGTGTGGAGGTAACCTAGGTAGCTCATCGAGAAAGACGTCCGAAAAATCCTTAACTGTTCTGATATCTTTAATAGACGGAACCCTAGAATCTGAAGCACTGATGTAGGCTAGATACGTTTCACAACCCTTACAAACCAATTTCTCAGCCCTAAGTGCAGAAATCACATTTGACAGATAATTCTGACACTCCCCAATCACAACTACCTCATCACCATTTTTAGTTTTCAGTACCAGCCATTTTGCAGCATAGTTCAAGTTCACCTGTGGCTTAACTAGCCAGTCCATGCCCAATATTAAGTCAAATTCTCCAAAAGGAAGTTCCATTAAATCTGCCAAAAAAATCACTCCTTGAACCTCCAAGGGTACATCCTTAAACAGTTTATTCACTCTCACTGACTGCCCTAATGGACTCAACATAGTAACCTCACTCGTAGTGGTTTCAACCATAATACCCAAAGTCTCTGACACAGTGCATGCTATATACGAGTCCGTAGACCCAACATCAATTAATGCAGTATAAGGTACATTATGGATAAAGAACGTACCCGTAATAACATCTGGAGTGTCTCTGTCCTTTCGGAGACGTGCAGCATAAACTAGTGTTGGTTCCCTCGCCTTAGTATGACCAGCACCTTTGCCCAGTGCTCCACGACCACGACCCATACTATTTCCACCTTTAACCTAACCACGACCTCTCAGTGGCTGCTGAACACCTCTCGGCGCTGAACAGTACCCATACCAGTAGATTGCATTTGATCGGGCCTCTGTGGAAAATCTTTGATACGATGCTCCAAAGATCCGTGCCTCAAACATGCCCCTATCTGTTTCCAGCACTCTCCCTGATGGCGTCTCCCACAATCAACACAAGGCTGTGGCCCAAAAGTAGCAATAGGGGGCCCAACTTTGATTGGCCCATCAACTCTGACCTTTTTATTAGGCCTCACAGCTGAACTTGAGGGCTCTCAAACCCTTTTGTTCCTTCCCCTGTCCTTCTCACGATTTTGGCGCTCAACGCACTTCACATCCTCGGTGATTTTTTCCTTTTCTACTAACACAGCAAAATCTCACTCCTTTTGTAGAGCTATCAGAACTCGTAGATCATCTCTGAGGCTGTCCTCAAAAGGAACACAATGCTCATATTCAGTTGCCACCATCCCACGCGCATAACGGCTAAGTCGCAAGAACTCAGCCTCATATTCAACTACTAACTTATCCCCTTGATTCAAATTCAGAAACTCTCTCCTCTGGGCATCCATGTAACTAGCACACACAAATTTCCCTTAGAATGCAGTTTTGAAAAATTCCCAAGTCAACCGACTAGGCTAGGTACCCTCTTTAACTGTAAGCCATCATTGATAGGCTTTATCTCGTAGCAACGAAACTGCACCTTTTAATTTCTGCTCTGGTGTGCAATTGAGGTCATCCATGATTCGCTCTGTGGCTTCAATCCAATATTTAGCCATATTAGAGGCAACTCCAGTGATACCCCTGAAGATCTCAGCCCTATTAGAACTGAGTCATTCCGTCACCATCCCATGGCACATAGTACCAATATTGGGCCTAGCGACCCTTTCCAAAATCTGCAACATAGCTTGGGATAGTGCGTCATCCCTAGCTGCACAATCGTGTGACCCAGTCTCAGTCACAGGTGAAGCCGGTGCCTCTCTAGCTTCATTGTTAGGCATATGACCCGATGCCGATGACCCAGCCCGAGCACCTCCACGGCCTTCATCGCGGCCTCTTGTACCCCTTCCACGAATACCTCTGGTGCTCATATCTATTTGCATATTATCTGAATTATAAATCTTATATATCAGTTTACAGTTCCAGTGTTTATTACAGAATATGTTATGAAGATTATTATCAGTAATTCAGAGTTTTGTTCCATAGATCGCAGTCTTACTACAATTTTAAGTTACCCTAACGAAATGTTTCAATACAGTCTATTGCCTACAGTAATCTCAGTATTTCAATTAAACAAGTAATAGTTTCAGAGAACTTACAGGATCGAAGCCGGAGACTCGGTGTACCACACATTCAATAAAACACTCCCAATATTTCAAATCATTTGAAACAATTCCTTTTTTTGAAATTTTAAGTTTTTAAGGATACCCAAATTCACAATCGAGTTCTGTAACTTGACTCTGATACCACTAAATGTAACACCCCAAACTCGACCTAGACATTATGGCCGAATCTCTAATGTCACATTGAAGTGGGTTTTGAAAAGTATCATTCTTTTTGAAAAGTCCTTACTATATTAAAACCCTCGTAATGGTCTTTTACAAAACTTTTAAGTTTTTGTTTCATTGTTGAAAACTCAAGTAGGTTAGCAAAAGTTTGATCATTTTAGATTGTTTTTACATTTTAAAGGAAACGTTTGTTGCGGAAGCTTTTGCAATACGTTATAGTAGCATGGTGTTTTGAAAATAGTTATCTTTTTGGAAAACTTGCATCCTACTGCTAGCAGTTATAAATCAGAATTAGTAAAACCCAAATTAAAGTAAAATTTAAAGAGGACTTATTACAACAAATACCCCAAATAAAATATCTTAAAGTTTAAAAGTTTAAAATAATAGCAAAAGCAGTTGTGCAGCCTCTATCGAGTCCCTCGTAGCACCGACCCGCCTAAGGATTACCTGCACAGGAAGGCAGAAGGGTGAGTTTACAAAAACTCAGTGTGTAATCCCTTATTAAACAAACAGTCAATCATACAGCAGGCAATTACAATCTGGGCCAAAGTCTGTTTTAGTAACAATCAAGTAACAGTTAGCGCCTTAGCCTAATACAGTATCAGTGGCAGGGTGGGCCTTAGCCCATTACAGTAACAGTAACAGAAATGCAATCAGAAGTCCTACCCATCCATCCTTTACATTCCATTCTGTCTAGCCCTACACACCATGTGGGGATAAAATCAACCCACCCATCCCTACACTCCAAAATATAGCACCGGTTGCAGCACTAAATAGTATAGGCAGCAGAGCTACCAGTATAGTACACTTCCTCCAACTATATCAAAACCAACCCCATGCAACATGTCATATCATAATATCATACGTGTATGCAAAAATGTCATGATTCAATACAGTCATACAAATTATAGGGGTATACCAGTCATTTTACCTCATAAGGGTATAACAGTCATTTCATTAGTATGGGGTCTAAGTGTACTTATCGACCTAACAGTGGGTCCATAGTCGTCTTGGGCGACCCGTGCAACCTTAATAGTCAATCAATGAAAATGGGCCCAAAGCCCATAACACGGCACATGTGGGCTGACATGCACGTGTGGCCCACAAAGCTCAAAAATGTCCTTGGCTGTGTGAGTAACATAACATGGCACAAAAATCTCCACATGTCCGTATGGTATTACTCGTGTGGGGCCCACGATCACGGCCCACTTCGACCCAATGTTGCCCAGAATAGCCTAAACATATGAAATCGCTCATGGTGGCCTCTATGATCATACGCCCATGATTTATGCGTTCAGATTGTCATACGAGTGAGCACACGTTCGTTGATAAATCATCATTTATACATATTTTTACCCCATGCTTTGCGCATTTTATGGATGATTTTTCCTTAGAATTGGTGAATTCGATGCTCCTAATGCCTTAATTTCATGTTTTATACTTAGGTGAGCTTAGGAGAGCGAAAGGAACGAGAAACGGGCCAAAAAGGAGAAAATGGGCCAATGAACGAAATCAACACGGCCTGGACTTTCTCACACCAGTAGACCACACAGCCGTGCCATTCTAACAGGCTCAAACACGGCCTGAAGTAATCGCACACGGGCGTGTCCCTGCCAAATTCAAGTTATGTTCATTTCGGAGAAGGCTAATTTTAAGTGCTCTTAGGAATTCCAAAGCCTATAAATACACCCTAGAAGAGGAGAAAAGGGGGGAGGCATAGGAAGGAAGGAAGGAATTACTTGAAGAAAGCCGATTGATCCATCTCAGAAGCCGGATTCATCCTCAAGACTGAAGATCTCCCGTCAATTTCCCTTCAGGAGTTTTGGGTTTTCTTTATGTTTTGTATTCATTATTCTTTTGAGATATTTTCCTTTTTAGTTATGAACTAAATCCCCTAAATACCTAAGGGGGATGAAACCTAAGACGAATCTTGTTATTATTTTCTGAATTGTATGATAAATATTTGACTTGTTCTTAATTATGTGTTCTTAATTCTTCTTTTGATATTTCAGGATATTGATTCAAGTTATGCTCTTCTTCAGAGGAGGAATAAACCCTATCTAAGAGTACAATTGTCATAATTAAGTGGAGTTGATTGCGCGCCTAGAGATAGAGTGACAAGATTTTGTCGGATTAGGGTGAAACCTAATAAAGGGATCCATAGATCGAGTTAATGCAACCCTAGGGTGATAATTAGAGAAAAGTATCAGTTATTCAATCTAGGGATTAGACGTTATTAGTCTTGAATAGGGATAATAACATAACTTAGGGATCTCTACGGTACAAGTTAAATGAATAAATCGTCAGATTCGAAGTCAGAATAACAAGTAAAGTCTAGATGGATTCATCCTTAGGTATTGTCTTAATTCAACCGTTTTCCAAAAGTAATCCCTATTTTCTTTGAATTTTAGTTTAGTTAATTAGTTAGTCAAAACAAACCCCCTTATTCTTAGGATAATAAAAAGACAGTCATTACTAGTACTTTTAGTTCCTTTGGGTTCGGCAATCCGGTCTTGCTAAAACTATACTACTATTCGATAGGTACACTTGCCTACATCGTGAAAATAGTTAGTTTCAAGAACGATTAATTATAAATATTTAAAATCTGTCACAAAATAACACGATCAAGTTTTTGGTGCCGTTGCCGGGGAACTAAAATATTAGGAACACTCAATTTTTATTACTTTAGCCATTTTATTTTCCTTGCAAGTTAATTTTATTATTATTATTAATTTACTTTTTATTTCTCTTGGCAGGTTTTTATAGTTTATGACTAGAAGAAACCCGTTAGGACCACTACTTTTTAACGAAGAAATTGATCGCACAGTTCGCAGAAACTGAAGAGAAATAAGGCGAAGCCTAAGATACACAGAGGAAGAGCAAGAGGACGATATCTCCACTACGACTAAGGAGATGGCTGAAAATCAAGATAATCAGCTACCTGCTGCGATACCCGTTGAACTAGCAAATCAGAATCCTGCTCCTCATACTATGTATGATTATGCTAAACCTACTTTAACAGGAACTGAGTCGAGTATAGTTAGACCTGCTATTGATGCGAATAATTTTGAACTAAAACCTAACACTATTCACATGATATAGCAATTTGTTCACTTTGATGGTTTGCAGGATGAGGATCCAAACACTCACTTGGCAAATTTCCTAGAATTCTACGATACATTTAAAATTAATGGTGTTTTTGACGATGCCATTCATCTTCGGTTATTCCCTTTTTCATTGAGGAATAAAGCTAAACAGTGGTTGAACTCGTTACCACGAGGGTCAATTACTACTTGGGAACAAATGACCAAAAAATTTTTATTAAAATATTTTTCGCTGGTTAAAATAGACAGATTACGTAATGATATCTCTTCGTTTGTGCAGATGGACTTAGAAACTCTTTACGATGCATGGGAGAGATACAAAGATCTACTGTGAAGGTGTCCTCCCCATAGATTACCTCTATGGTTGCAAGTTCAAACATTCTACAATGGTGTGAACCCCTCGACAAGACAGATGATTGATGCAGCAGCCGGGGGAACCATCAATAACAAAACATCTGAAGAGGCTTACGAATTTATTGAAAAGATGTCACTGAATAACTATCAGTGGCAAGTCATGAGGACTAAGACAACTAAAACAACAGGTGTTCTGTCAAATCAGGTAGAACTTCTAAATAAAAAGATTGATGGTTTACTTGGTTCTACGCAGGCTCATCCAGTAATGCACTGTGAAGTCAGTGGAGGTGGATCAAGCAATTCAGAATATCATCCTATGGCCACAGCATGGAGAAATAACAATTAAATTACGTGGGTAATAATCCTCGATCTCAAAATAATCCTTATAGCAATACTTATAATGTAGGTTGGAGGAACCACCCAAATTTCTCCTAGGGTGGTCAAGGGAATCAAAGGCCACAGAATCTTTCGGGTTTTCAACAACCACCCTATCAAATTGAAAAAAAACCGAACCTTGAAGAGATGCTATCTAAATTTATCTCGTTGTCCAAAACTCATTTCTAGAACACCGAGACAGCACTTAAAAATCAACAAGCATCGATCCAAGGGCTCAAAACTCAAATAAGCCAGCTGTCTAAACTAATCTCCGAATGACCACAGGGTAGCTTGCCAATTAATATTGAACCCAACCCAAGGGAGTAGCTTAACGCAATTAATGTTCAAGATGAAAAAGGATTCCTTGAGCCTAAGCCAAAACCAAGGCAAGAAACTGTTGTGAGCAGAGGTTAAGGTGAGACAGGTCATGATAAAAACAAATCAATGAATGTCGAATATAAACCTTGTGTGCCATACCGAAACGTGACAAGGAAAGACCGCTCAAATGAACAATTTGGTAAATTCCTTAAACTCTTAAAAAAATTACATATTAACTTACCGTTTATTGAAGCTCTATCACAGATGCTAAACACAACGAAATTTTTAAAGGAACTTTTAGCAAATAAGTGGAAGTTGGATGAGGAGTCGCATGTGGAGCTAAACGCAATTTGCTCAGCTATTCTACAGAATAAGCTACCCAACAAATTAAAAGATCCAGGGAGTTTTACAATTCCTTGCTTAATTGGTAGTTTAGGTGTTAATAATGCATTAGCTGATTTAGGGGCTAGTATTAACGTCATGCCCTACAAAATGTTCAAACAATTAGGTCTTGGGAAACCCAAATAGACTAGGATGAGCATACATTTAGCAGATAAAACTATAAGATTTCCTAGGGGTATTATTGAAGATGTGCTAGTTAAAATCGATAAATTTATATTTTCCGTTGACTTCATTGTTCTAGACATAGAGGAGGATAGCAACACTCTTTTGATTTTAGGAAGGCCCTTTTTAGCAACTGCTAAAACGATTATTGATGTTGGCACAGGTGAGCTCACACTTCGTGTGGGAGATAAAATAATCACCCTTCAAGCTCGTAATTTTGGCAACACATCAGAAATTAAAGGTGATCGTCTAAACCATTCTACTAAAACTGACAATATGGTGCAACCTACTTTGCAGGAAATAAGTCTGAAGGAAGTACATGAGCCATTCTCAAGCAATAGTAGAGGACCTATTCATGAAGATCGAAGGCTACAAATCAAGGAGCTAGATGAATGGCGAAAGCATAAACCAAGAACACCCGATAAACCAAAACTATGCTAGAACAAGCTTAATACCTTTCCAAATCAACTTAAGGTTGGAGATAAAATTTTATTAGAAGCCACATATCCTCACATTGTCACTACCAAACCGAATGAAGAAGTTTCTCTTACGGTACTTAGCATTTTCCCATTCGGTACAGTTGAGGTAAGTCATCCCAAGTTCAGCACTTTTAAGGTAAACAACACTCGTCTAAAACCTTATTTTGATAAGATGGGTAGCAGGAATGAGGAGTATAAACTCCTCGAACCACCATGACCATTCAATGGAGAGGTAAGTCAAGCTTAGACTATAAATAAGTGCTTCTCGGGAGGCAACCTGAGCACTTACAATATTAATTTCTTTAAATTTTAGTAATTAACACCTAACTTACTAACGGAGATCTTGAATACAAGCTTTCCACACAGACACGGTCAGGCACACGGGCGTGCTCAGGACCGTGTGAAAACAGGACAGAGATTTTTCCCAAACATGGGCTACGATAAAATGCCACGGCCGTGCGATATTGCCGTGGCGAACCTACCAAAATAACACGGGCGTTCGCCACGCCCGTGTTGCAGAACCGTGGTTAAACCTGTGAAAATAGTACGGGCGTGTAACACGCCCGTGTCTAGCACCCGTGGTCAAACTTGTTAAATTAACACGAGTGTGGGAGAAGCGAACGAAGCCAGACACAGTCTTGCGACACGGCCATGTGAACCCACACGCACAAGGAACACGGGTATGGACTAAATGTCAGACGCGCCTAAAATTCAAAATTCACGAATCACACGTACTTAAATTGGTGAACTCGGGCGTGTTCCCTAGCCTTGTGCCCTAAAATCTATAAATAGGCTGCACTTTTCATTGTCTTCTTCACCCAAAATCCCTAACCCTAACCGCTGCAAGTCCACACGCCCGCCTCGCCATGCCCATGCGTCGCTTCCAACCCTGTTTTTGACGCTCATTCTCCTCTTTCTAGTGTTTGTTTACTCTTTTCCCTTTAATTGCACTCATTTTTCATGCTAGTTACCATAGCAATATGCATTTTATATGTTATTTTTATCTTTCTATCACTCAAAATTCATTATCTAAAGTAGTTATCATCCTTTTCATGTGAAATTCTTACTCATTACATGATTTCCCTGCCCCATTTGACTAGTTTAAAGTAATTATTCATGGTTAGAATAACAGACATACTCATGCATTTTGTGTTGACATGTTTCATCCGTCAAGTATGATTGCATTCCATGAAATTCTCTGCCATTCTTATGCCATAAAATTGATTGCTTTAGTTAAGTTGTTAGTCTTAATAGTTGTGGCTAAATTATGACTTTTATTTTATTTTAATTTTTGTCTTCATTTTACTTTGACCATTCCTCAAGATGAATTAATAGTTTTGATTGTAGGTACAATGTCGTCTTCACGAGGAAAGAAAACTGCCGTCCCCGCTTCGAAGAGAAGGAAGGGGGCGTCATCTTCTTCGGGTCCTATCGCAGAAATTTGCCACCCTTTTCTGCAGTTCCCCATTGGGCCCCAAGAAGAACTTTACCAAATACTCTGGGCCCGACCTTTAACTGTGGGCCCCTGCATCTACTGGGCTACAGTAGAACAAGTTCAGTTGGCTGATGCGATTTGGGCCCTCCTAACCACCGACCCTTGGGAGCTTTTCTTTGGGATCATCGAGCCGGTGTATCTCAAGCTTACGATGGAACTATGCTCAACATTTTATTTTTAGACCGTAATGACAAATTACAATGATCCTAGCACGGTCCAATTTTGCCTAGGCGGATTAGTTCACCAGCTAAGCGTCCCAGAATTCGATACTGCATTGGGCTTATATAGAAGGAGGAAAATGACTTATATTCTCTCAACCGTCACATCCACCGTTCTCCCTCACGGTGCTGGGGCGCACTCGTACCACATTCGGCCACCTACGACTCCAATTGCTCCAAGGTATCAGCTCTCCCTCCATCCTTGAGGTATTTACATTCGATTCTATCTCACACCTTGACAGGGCAGAGAGAGCACCGGCGTCGTCACCACCAACGACGTCTACTACTTATGGTGTATGTCGCATGGGCACATCTTTGACCTCGCCTACTTTACCACCCTTGCCATTCGCCGCCAGACAGAGCGACATCGAAAAGGGGTCATCTCCATTGGGCACTATGTGACGCAACTGGCACGACACTTTGGGCTCCTCAACACTGTTGTAACGCCCCCACGCCCGAAACCGTC
Source organism: Gossypium longicalyx (assembly GCA_025698465.1). NCBI lineage: Eukaryota > Viridiplantae > Streptophyta > Magnoliopsida > Malvales > Malvaceae > Gossypium > Gossypium longicalyx. The sequence continues at coordinate 56,199,029 of CM046995.1, forward strand.
ACCGGAGTCGAGTATGAGGTGTTACTAAACTTAATTTAACATTTTAAGAACTTTAGATTATTTGTTTCTACATTCACAGCTTTTTAGCTACTTGCGTTACAGTCACAAGAAAAATCATATCTCGAGTTTAGAAACTCGAAATCATGATCCGTAAATTTTCCCTAAATCTAGACTCATATGGCTATCTACTAATTTTTTTTAAGAATTTTTGGTTGGGCCAATTAGTACAGTTTATTAGTTAAAGTTACCCCTGTTTCAGGGCTTGACTTGTCTGACCTCTGTTTACTACGAATCACTTTTTCTCTCTGTATAAAATTCATATGAATATGAGATTTATTTCTCCTGAAACTAGACTCAATAAGGATTCTGAGGATATAAAATAAGCCACCTAATTATATCTGTACAATTTATGGTGAATTTATAAAGTTTGAACAGGGGATTCAGAAACTGCTCTGACCCTGTTTCACTAAAATTCAAATATCTTCTAACATATAATTCTTTTACCAGTTTAGTTTGTTTCATGTAAAACTAGACATAATAAGATTCAATTTGATATTTAATCCATCACCAAATTCAATTTCTATGATTTTTAGTAAATTTTCAAACTCACGTCAGTGTTGCTGTAATATTCTGTTTATGGCAAATTTCATCCTTTTTATGAATTTTCATGAACTAGGTAACTTATTAACTTTCCATAACATCAAACATATCCTAAACTAACCATTTCCATAATTTATCATTATCAAGCACTTCCTCAACCATTTCATCACCATACCATAAGATCATTTACACAAAATAAGTATTTTGCTATACATGCCATACTTAAATTTACAAGCCATTTTACCGAAAAGTTCTTTCGGATAGTGTGACTGATCCTCCGACCAATCCCGACTCCTAAGCTGGCTTGTCCAAAACTACAATGAGTAAGAAAGAGGGAGTAAGCATAAATGCTTAGTAAGTTCATATGCAAATAATAAGTAACATAACAAAGCAATCATACCAAACAACATTAGCATGGTATCACCAAAACATAAATCTCATTTCTAATCATCTTTCATCATTTTACTACCTTATCGTTATTGTATCAATACTCAACCCGAGGGTTAAGTACATACCTGTCCGAAGTATCCATTTCACATCACTTACCAATACGTCTCTTTTCATCTCAAGTATTCCTTCATTTGAGTAGAACTTTACCCGTTGAACTCATCGGAATATAATTCGGATACGTAGGAAGTTTGCACATAAGTGCCACATATGTAGCCAAGCTACCTTGTAACCCGCCCATAAGCGAACTCGGACTCAACTCAACGAGCTCGGGCGTTCGCATCCATAATGAACTCGGACTCAACTCAACAAGCTCGGATGCCTAGTTACATCTCACGAACTCGGACTCAACTCAACGAGTTCGAACATTCGCATCCATAAGTGAACTCGGACTCAACTCAACGAGCTCGGATGCTCAACCATCCTAGTGACATGTCACTTGTATCCTAATCTATTCCTAAGGTTCAAACGGGATTTTCCTTGAACACATATCCTTGACGTCTTCCGTAAAATGCCGTAACCAATACTCGGTAACAATTTATATTTTATTCGAAAATAACCACAAAGCATTTATTTCATGATAAAAAAAAATCAGCATATCACATAATTGATATCAATGACTTAAAATAACAATTATGCTACATTATTTACACATGAACTTACCTTGGTACCAAAATACAAAGGTTTTGCAATTTAATCCACAATCTTTTCTTTTCCTCGATTGGGGTCGTTTCCACGTCTTTCTTGATCTAAAATAACACATTTAGCTTATTTAATACTCACATTATCAAATTAATCCTTAATTCAAATTTTGGCAAAAATTACAATTTTACCCCTAAACTTTTGCATATTTACATTTTTGCCCCTAGGCTCGGGATTAAACTTTATTCCTTATTCTTATGTTTTACAACATGCTGATCACTTTTCCCTTCTATGGCAACATCAAATTCTCACTCTAACATGTACTTGTGACTATTAGGTATTTTCTTGATTAAGCCCTTTTACTGCGTTTTTGCTTAAAATCGAGTAGTATAAGTTGTCTAACATAATTTAAAACATCATATTCTATCATAAAACATCAAAATACACAAATTTCACCTATGGGTATTTTTCCAAATATAAACCCTAGGTTAAATTATTGCTAACATAAGCTTTATCGAGTTATCGGGATCTCAAAAACATAAAAATCATTAAAAGCAGGGCTTGGAATCACTTACTATGAAGCTTGAAAGTTGAAGAAACCCTAGCTATGGAGACATGGAGCATTCGGCAGCAACTAATGGGGAAGATAAATATTTTGTGTCATTTTTCCCATTTTATTTCATTAATTATCCAAATGACCAAAATGCCCTTAATGCCTTTCTTTGAAAATTTTCATGTACAAGCCCATTTTTGTCCAAAATTTTAGAAATTGGTCAAATTGCTATTTAAGACCTCCTAATTAATATTTCAAAGCAATTTCATACTAAAAACTTCTAGAATGCAAGTTTTGCAACTTATTCGATTTAGCCCCTAACTTCAAATTAAGCATTTTATGCATGGAATTTCTTCACAAAATTTTCACACAATCATGCAATCATATCATAAACCTCAAAATAATTATAAAATAATTATTTCTATCTCTGATTTGTGGTCACGAAACCACTATTCGATTAGGCCCTAATTCGGGATATTACAACTCTCCCCTTTAAGGATTTTCGTCCTCGAAAATCTTACCAAGAAATGAGATGTGGGTATTGATTTCTCATAGTTTCTTTGATTCCCATGTAGCTTCTTCTACTCCATGCTTTTGCCACAACACCTTCACAAGTGCAATATTTTTATTCCTTAGTTGTTTGACCTCTCGAGCTAAAATCTTAATCGGTTCTTCTTCATCAGGTCATATCCGGTTGTAGTTCAATTTACGTCGGTGAAACCACATGTGAAGGATCCGAACGATACCGACGTAACATAGATACGTGGAACACATCATGAATCTTCTCTAATTCAGGTGGTAAAGCTAGCCGATATGCTACCGGTCCAACTTTTTCAATTACCTCATACGGCCCAATAAAACGTGGACTTAATTTGCCCTTCCGTCCAAATCTGAGAACCTTTTTGCACGAAGATGTCGTTTCGTTTTAAATCTGCATAAGATTTCTGTCTATCTGAAGCAGCTTTCAAACAATCTCGAATTACCTTCACTTTTTCTTCAGTTTCTTTTATTAGATCAACTCCATAAATCTGATTTTCCTTGAGTTCAGTCCAATACAAAGGCGTTCGAAATTTACGACCATACAATGCTTCATAAGGTGCCATTTTCAAGCTCGTCTGATAACTATTATTGTAAGCAAATTCTACCAACGGTAAGTATTTTTCCCAACTTCCTTGAAATTCCAATACACAACATCTGAGCATATCTTCAAGAATCTGAATTACTCTCTCTGATTGTCCATCAGTTTGTGGATGAAAAGCGAGACTGAAATTTAACTTTGTACCTAACGCGTCTTGCAATTTTTGCCAAAACCGCGAGGTAAACCTTGGATCTCTATCGAAATGATTGTGGTGGTATTCCATGTAGTCTAACAATTTCTCTAACATCCAATTCAGCCAACTTGTTAAGAGAATAATCCGTGACGCATCGGGATAAAATGAGCCGACTTAGTTAGTCCATCAACTATTACCCGGATGGCATCTTTCTTTCACGGAGTTAATGGCAATCCTGAAACAAAATCCATAGTAATCCGATCCCATTTCCATTCAGAACCATAATAGGTGAAGTAATCCCGAAGGCACTTGGTGTTCAGCTTTCACCTGTTGACAAATTAAGCATTTGGACATAAACTCTGATATATCCTTTTTCATTCCATTCCACCAATACATTTTCTTTAAGTCGTTATACATTTTTGTACTACCCGGATGAATCGAGAAACAACCACTATGTGCTTCCTGTAGGATCTTTTGAATCAATTCCTCATTCTTTTGGTACACAAATCCGATCTTTAAACATTAAACACCCATCGAACCGATTCGAAATCTGACTCTGTATCAACTTCACACTGCTTTCTTTTGGCTTGCAAATCTTGATCATCTTTCTGAGCTTCAGAGATCTCTTGTAAAAACATCGGTTTTGCTCTTAACTCTGCTAGAATTGAACCATCATCTGACATTTTCAACTGAGTGTTCATAACTCTCAATGCAAACAACAACTTTCTGCTCAAAGCATCAGCTACTACATTCGCTTTTCCCGGATGATAATCAATAACAAGCTCGTAATCTTTCAGTAACTCCAACCATCTTATTGTCTTAAATTCAAGTCTTTTTGTGACATCAAATACTTAAGACTTTTATGGTCGGTATATACCCGGCACTTTTCACCATACAAATAATGTCGCCAAATTTTCAAAGCAAACACCACCGCAGCCAATTCTAAATCGTGAGTAGGATAATTCTTCTCATGAGGTTTTAACTGCCTCGAAGCATAAGCCACCACTTTTCCTTCTTGCATAAGCACACACCCCAAACCATTTAGAGAAGCATCACTATACACCACAAATTCTTTACCCGATTCGGGCTGTACTAACACTGGTGCCTCTGTTAATAACTTTTTTAATTTTTCAAAACTCTGCTGACACTCTTCCGTCCATTCAAATTTAACATCCTTTCGGAGTAGTCTAGTTATAGGAGCAACAATTATAGAAAATCCATTTACAAACCGTCGATAATACCCGGCTAGCCCCAAGAAACTTCTAACTTCAGTTACATTTTTCGGTGGTTTCCAATCAACAATGGCTGAAATTTTACTAGGATCAACCCGTATACCATCACCTGAAACAATATGACCCAAAAATCCAACTTCCCGGAGCCAAAATTCACTTTTACTAAACTTAGCATACAGCTGCTTATCTCTCAAAGTTTGCAAAACTATCCTCAAATGCTCAGCATGCTCTGTCTCATCTTTTGAATAAATTAAAATGTCATCTATAAACACCACAACAAATTTGTCCAAGTATATGGTGAATATGCGATTCATTAAATCCATAAACACAGCAGGAGCATTTGTCAACCCAAATGGCATAACTAAAAATTCATAATGACCATACCTTGTTCTAAAAGCAGTTTTAGGCACATCCGACTCTTTTACCCGCAATTGATAATATCCAGATCTCAAATCAATCTTTGAAAACCATGTCGCTCCTTTTAGCTGATCAAACAAATCATCAATTCTTGGCAATGGATACTTATTTTTGATTGTCACCTTGTTTAACTGCCGATAATCAACACACAATCTCATAGAACCATCCTTCTTTTTCATAAATAACACGGGAGCACCCCAAGGTGAAAAACTCGGTCTCACAAAGCCTTTATCAGTCAACTCTTGCAACTACGACTTTAATTCCTTCAACTCTGCTGGTGCCATTCTATACGGAGCAATCGAAATCGGAGCTGTTCCCGGTATCAAATCAATACCAAATTCTACTTCCCTAACTGGAGGCAAACCCGGCAATTCTTCTGGAAATACGTCCACAAATTCACACACAAGCGGCACTGATTCAACTTTCTTTTCAACTTCTTTTGTATTAATTACATATGCCAAATAAGCTTCATAACCCTTTCTTAAATATCTTTGAGCCAACATTGAAGAAATCACACTAGGCAATGCCTCTGATTTATCTGATTCAACCCGCAGTGTTTTACCATTTTCACACTTTAATTCTATAACTTTTTCTTTGCAATTTATTTTAGCATCATGCAATGTCAACCAATCCATGCCCAAAATAACATCAAACTCATCAAACGGCAACAACATCAAGTCGGTAGGAAAGTAATGATCCCGAATCATTAAAGGACATTTCTTACATACTTTATCAATAATCACACATTTGCCTAACGGATTCGACACTCTAATAATCATAAATTGTGTGTTCTCAACGGTATATTCATACTAGACACCAATTTCATGCACACATATGAATGAGTAGAACCGGGATCAATCAAAGTAATAACATTAACATTATAGAGAGAAAATGTACCGGTAATCACATCAGGCGAGGAAGCATCTTCGCGTGCTTTAATAGCATAAGTTCTAGCCGGAGCCTTTCCTTCAGGTCTAACTGGTGCATCTCTGGCTACATTCTTACTGCTTGCTTCGCTCCCAGCTTTTCTTAGATATCTTCCTCTCGAATCCGCCCCACTTGTTTTTGTATTCTGAAATTTTTCTTTTTCAGCTCTCTCTGGGCAGTCTCTAATAAAATGATCCGGAGAACCACATCGAAAACATTCATTTGCTCTGCACGGACCAAAATGATTTCTACCACACCGCTGGCACTCCGGTTTAACAAATCTTATAGTTTACATATGATTGCCCAGCTGAAGTTTGAGAACGAGGATTCATATTTCTTGACTTTCCAGGTTGCTGTGAGAATGAACTGCTCATCGGTCTTTTCTTCCAGCTTCTAGTCTCAGTCTCTGCCTTTTTCTTCTCTTTAAGTAATTCTTCAGCCTTACAAGCTCGATCAACCAATACTACCATTTCTTTTAATTCAAGAATTCCAACAAATACTTTGATGTCTTCATTGAGCCCGTCTTCAAATCGTCGGCACATCTTGGCTTCTGTAGGAACATACTCTCTGGCATATTTACTTAATCGAACAAACTCTCTTTCATATTTTGTAACCGTCATATTACCTTGCTTCAGTTCAAGAAATTCTTTACGCTTCTGATCCATAAATCTTTCACTAATATATTTCTTCCGAAACTCTTCTTGAAAGAATTCCCATGTTACTCTCTCTTTCGGTACCACCGAAATCAAAGTCTTCCACCAATTGTAAGCTGAATCCCTCAACAAAGATATAGCGCATTTCAAACATTCTTCAGGTGTACAAGATAATTTATCAAATACTCGAATAGAATTTTCAAGCCAAAACTCTGCTTTCTCGGCATCATCATCAATATTTGCTTTAAATTCTTGACCCCTTGCTTGCGGATTACATCAACTGGATTTCTATGAAATTTCATCAGATCCATACCTTGAGGCATCCGGGGTACAGGTTGAGGAATTGGGGAGGTGGGGAGGTTGTACATTTGGGTTCGCATTTAACGAACTCGGTGTACCATGCACTCATCATTTGGAGAAAGGCTTCCCGACCCCTTTCTCCTCCTCCCCGACCAACAGTAGGAGGTGGATATTCGAGTCGGGCGCTGCTCCTTCAGCCTGAGCTGGCGCATTACTCTCTACTTCATCGCCACACTGGATCGGGATCCATTTACTATAAAAAATCATTTAAAAAGGTCGAAATCGTCACACTATCACAATTTATACATATGGCATGTATAGCAAAATCCGTACATACAACACGTAGTCCGAGAACCGACTAAACCTGCTCTGATACCACTAAATGTAACGCCCCCACGCCCGAGACCGTCACCGGAGTCGAGTATGAGGTGTTACTAAACTTAATTTAACATTTTAAGAACTTTAGATTATTTGTTTCTACATTCACAGCTTTTTAGCTACTTGCGTTACAGTCACAAGAAAAATCATATCTCGAGTTTCAAAACTCGAAAGCAAGATCTGTAAATTTTCCCTGAATCTAGACTCATATGGCTATCTACTAATTTTTTTTAAGAATTTTTGGTTGGGCCAATTAGTACAGTTTATTAGTTAAAGTTACCCCTGTTTCAGGGCTTGACTGGTCTGACCTCTGTTTACTACGAATCACTTTTCTCTCTATATAAAATTCATATGAATATGAGGTTTATTTCTCCTGAAACTAGACTCAATAAGAATTCTGAGAATATAAAATAAGCCACCTAATATATCTGTACAATTTATGGTGAATTTATAAAGTTGGAACAGGGGATTCAGAAACTGCTCTGACCCTGTTTCACTAAAATTCAAATATCTTCTAACATATAATTCTTTTACCAGTTTAGTTTGTTTCATGTGAAACTAGACATAATAAGATTCAATTTGATATTTAATCCATCACCAAATTCAATTTCTATGATTTTTAGTAAATTTTCAAACTCACGTCAGTGTTGCTGTAATATTCTGTTTATGGCAAATTTCATCCTTTTTATGAATTTTCATGAACTAGGTAACTTATTAACTTTCCATAACATCAAACATATTCTAAACTAACCATTTCCATAATTTATCATTATCAAGCACTTCCTCAACCATTTCATCACCATACCATAAGATCATTTACACAAAATAAGTATTTTGCTATACATGCCATACTTAAATTTACAAGCCATTTTACCGAAAAGTTCTTAGGATAGTGTGGTGATCCTCAGACCAATCCCGACTCTGAGCTGGCTTGTCCAAAACTACAATGAGTAAGAAAGAGGAGTAAGCATAAATGCTTAGTAAGTTCATATGCAAATAATAAGTAACATAACAAAGCAATCATACCAAACAACATTAGCATGGTATCACCAAAACATAAATCTCATTTCTAATCATCTTTCATCATTTTACTACCTTATCATTATTGTATCAATACTCAACCCGAGGGTTAAGTACATACCTGTCCGAAGTATCCATTTCACATCACTTACCAATACGTCTCTTTTCATCTCAAGTATTCCTTCATTTGAGTAGAACTTTACCCGTTGAACTCATCGGAATATAATTCGGATACGTAGGAAGTTTGCACATAAGTGCCACATATGTAGCCAAGCTACCTTGTAACCCGCCCATAAGCGAACTCGGACTCAACTCAACGAGCTCGGGCGTTCGCATCCATAATGAACTCGGACTCAACTCAACGAGCTCGGATGCCTAGTTACATCTCACGAACTCGGACTCAACTCAACGAGTTCGAACATTCGCATCCATAAGTGAACTCGGACTCAACTCAACGAGCTCGGATGCTCAACCATCCTAGTGACATGTCACTTGTATCCTAATCTATTCCTAAGGTTCAAAGCGGGATTTTCCTTGAACACATATCCTTGACGTCTTAGTAAAATGCCGTAACCAATACTCGGTAACAATTTATATTTTATTGAAAATAACCACAAAGCATTTATTTCATAATAAAAAAATCAGCATATCACATAATTGATATCAATGACTTAAAATAACAATTATGCTACATTATTTACACATGAACTTACCTTGGTACCAAAATACAAAGGTTTTGCAATTTAATCCATAATCTTTTCTTTTCCTCGATTGGGGTCGTTTCCACGTCTTTCTTGATCTAAAATAACACATTTAGCTTATTTAATACTCACATTATCAAATTAATCCTTAATTCAAATTTTGGCAAAATTACAATTTTACCCCTAAACTTTTGCATATTTACATTTTTGCCCCTAGGCTCGGGATTAAACTTTATTCCTTATTCTTATGTTTTACAACATGCTGATCACTTTTCCCTTCTATGGCAACATCAAATTCTCACTCTAACATGTACTTGTGACTATTAGGTATTTTTACCGATTAAGCCCTTTTACTCGTTTTTGCTTAAAATCGAGTAGTATAAGTTGTCTAACATAATTTAAAACATCATATTCTATCATAAAACATCAAAATACACAAATTTCACCTATGGGTATTTTTCCAAATATAAACCCTAGGTTAAATTATTGCTAACATAAGCTTTATCGAGTTATCGGGATCTCAAAAACATAAAAATCATTAAAAACGGGACTTGGAATCACTTACTATGAAGCTTGAAAGTTGAAGAAACCCTAGCTATGGAGACATGGAGCATTCGGCAGCAAATAATGGGGAAGATAACTATTTTGTGTCATTTTTCCCATTTTATTTCATTAATTATCCAAATGACCAAAATGCCCTTAATGCCTTTCTTTGAAAATTTTCATGTACAAGCCCATTTTTGTCCAAAATTTTAGAAATTGGTCAAATTGCTATTTAAGACCTCCTAATTAATATTTCAAAGCAATTTCATACTAAAAACTTCTAGAATGCAAGTTTTGCAACTTATTCGATTTAGTACTAACTTCAAATTAAGCATTTTATGCATGGAATTTCTTCACAAAATTTTCACACAATCATGCAATCATATCATAAACCTCAAAATAATTATAAAATAATTATTTCTATCTCGGATTTGTGGTCACGAAACCACTATTCCGATTAGGCCCTAATTCGGGATATTACAACTGTAGCCCAAGAATCATCCTTGACCCTCATTGGCCAAATGTCTCCACAAGGCATCTCGAGCATGCTAAGCATGAGGATGATCGAAAAGTGCCAAAGAACTTACCCTCCTCAATATCGTCTCGCCCAATCTGCCGAGGAGGAGGCCCCCAAGGACATTACTGATGATGTCCCCCCACAACACGAGGACCCACCGTCTTAGCCACCACCACCCTCTCGTCCAGTTCATGCGGCGGCTTCATATGCTGACATCTCTAAGTGCCTCACTCAATTCAAACAGTAGTGTTTTCAACGATTTGACAACATTGATGCTACTCTACAGCAAATTTGTCACCACCTCCACATCTCATTGCCAGTCCCACCTCGCGAACCATCCAGCGATGAAGATGTTTAAAAATAATTTATTATTTTATGATTTTATGATTTTAATTTTTATTAAAACTACTTTTAATTTTTATTAGATTTTTGAATTTTATTTTATAATTATCAATTTCAGTTATTCCATTAAGAGTAATTATTCTTATTTATATCTCCAAAAAAGTTCTTAATTCTATCACAGTTATATGGAGCTCCTAAGCTCATCATCGCATAGGAACTAAAAACTCCACCGGGAAAGGTTCTCCACAACTACCATATCCTGCTCGACCATGACCGTAGTTACCACTAGATATAATATTCTTTTGGCGCAGGACATATGGTCTAGCGAACCTCTACTCCCCACCGGAGTATCCTCCTCCACTCTCGCGCCGATTACTCTCCAAAACTCCAGTTCAAGGAATTCATTCATCATTCAGGAAGTTTCACTTCTCTTCCTATCTTATGATTACAAATTTATCTTTTTCCTATCTATCTTTGTACATTGAGGATAATGTACATCTTAAGTGTGGGGGGTATTCATTTCATTATCAAAAAAATCCCTGAATGATTGCCTTGTTATCTTGAAAAGCTCTCATATCATGTTTAGGATAAATTTTGATTGATTTATGATTTTTATTGATATATCTTAAATTAAAACATAAGCATTCATGCACTGAGTATTTAAACTTTCAGACATTAGGGAAGCAAGCATGATAAGTTGATTTTTTTTAAGAATTTAAAATTTTAGGTTGTTTCCCCAAGTTTAGGTATTCTCTTAATTTGAAATTCACAAGTTTAAACATCAAAAAGGCATAATTTTGTGAGATCTTGAGCCTTCAAGAGCATCTATTAATTTCTTTATGCTCACTTTCATTATGAGTGCGTCAGTATGGAACTGTTATTCTAGAACTTGCTTAATTATGCATATCAAGACCACACTATTTGATTTGATATGTCAAGATGATAGAGGCACTTAGGATTAACCCACTCATGCCATGAAAAGCCTACCTCCACGATTAACCCTTAGTAAACCCCGTTGAGCTAACAAGCCATTTCTTATATTACCCTTAACACTAACCTTTAACCCATTATTGTTGAAATCCCTTCAATTAAATTGGTCCCTATTTTTGTCGAGATTTGAATTGAATAAATTGCTTAGCTATGTCCTGTTCTAAATAGTTAGTTATTTGACTTGTTCTTAAAAAAATTAAAAATAAAAAAATAAAAAAAACATGTATACATATAGGTAGTAGTGATCTTTTGAGCTAAAGTAGTTAAATTCCATATTCCGAGAAAAAAGCTCTGTTGTACGCAACTGATGACTAGTCATTTTTCTAGTTAGGAAATTTTTCAATTTAATCTCGATTCTAACCCTTTCTTCCAGCTTGTGACCACACCCTTTAACCAAAGCCACATTACAACCCTCTAAAGACCTTTTGATTGATGTTTCATCTCAATTTATAGTGGTGGAGATTTGATTTTCATGCAAGCTTATGGTAATGACTTTTCATTATTGACTATTGAGTGCTTCATTTATTGTCCTTAAACATCTCAAGTGATTTGAGTGAATCATTAGTAAGGATGTGAAACTCTATGATATTTTGAATCAAAGGTAATTACTTAGATGAGGGGAGACTCCTATGTTTTCATGATAAAATGATCAACTTGGAATGTTTGAAACTTTGATGTTCTTTTAGTCAAATTTTCAATGTTTGATTACCTATGGATTATTTTGAGGTATTATCGATAGAAATTATAAGTTCAGAAGAGTTTGTTTTGGTTATGAGATGAGGATTTTGCTTAAGGACAAGCAAATGCTTAAGTGTGGGGGTATTTGATAAACCATCATTTATACATATTTTTACCCCATGCTTTGCGCATTTTATGGATGATTTTCCTTAGAATTGGTAAATTTTATGCTTCTAATGCCTTAATTTCATGTTTTATACTTAGGTGAGCTTAGAAGAGCGAAAGGAACGAGAAACGAGGCAAAAATAGAGAAAATGGGCCAATGTACAAAATCAACAAGGCCTGGACTTCCTTACACGGGCAGACCACACAGCTGTGCCATTCTAATAGGCTCGAACATGGCCTGAAGTAATCGCACACGGGCGTGTCACACGACTTGTCCCTGCCGAACCCAAATTGAGTCTAATTCGGAAAAGGCTAATTTTGAGGGCTCTTAGGCATTCCAAAGCCTATAAATACACCCTAGAATAGGAGAAAAGGGGGAGGCATAGGGAGGAAGGAAGGAATTACTCGAGGAAAGCTGATTGATCCATCTCAGAAGCTGGATTCATCCTCAAGACTGAAGATCTCCCCTTAATTTCCCTTCAGGAGTTTTGTATTCATTATTCTTCTGAGATGTTTTCCTTTTTAGTTATGAACTAAATCCCCTAAATACCTAAGGGGGATGAAACCTAAGACGAATCTTGTTATTATTTTCTGAATTGTATGATAAATATTTGACTTGTTCTTAATTATGTGTTCTTAATTCTTGTTTTGATATTCCAAGATATTGATTCAAGTTACACTCTTATTCAGAGGAGGAATAGACCCTGTCTAAGAGTACAATTGTCATAATTAAGCGGAGTTGATTGCGTGCCTAGAGATAGGGTGGCAAGATTTTACCGGAATAGGGTGAAACCTAATAAGGGGATCCATAGATCGAGTTAATGCAACCCTAGGGTGATAATTAGAGAAAAGTCTCAGTTATTCAATCTAGGGATTAGACATTATTAGTCTTGAATAGGGATAATAACATAACTTAAGGATCTCTACGAAACAAGTTAAATGAATAATGCATCCGATTCGGATTCAGAATGACAAGTAAAGTCTAGGTGGATTCTTCCTTAGGTATTGTCTTAATTCAATCATTTTCCAAAAGTAATCCTCCAATTCTATTTTCTGTGAATTCTTAGTTTAGTTAATTAGTTGGTCAAAACAAACCCCCTTATTCTTAGGCTAGATAATAAAAAGACAGTCATTACTAGTACTTTTAGTTCCTTTGGGTTCAACAATTTGATCTTGCTAAAACTATACTACTGTTCGATAGGTACACTTGCCTACATCATGAAAATAGTTAGTTTCAAGAACAATTAATTATAAATATTTAAAACCTGTCACAAAATAACACGATCACTCATGTAACGTCAATTGACATATTTTCTGGCTTTTGCCGATTAACAATTATTGCAGTTTGATTACACACCTGTTCACGAAAATGTGCGAAAGGTCTACGAGTACTCCAACCTACATTCATTCCCAAGGTTCAGTTAATCGCATAGCAATCAACCTATCAAAACCCCCACCAAAATAACTTGCCCAAAACTTACCCCTCACTTGAATAGATCAGCTGACTATGGCTTACTCGCTAAATTCGCTTGAAAAAGACCAATCAATAGGCCTTAGGGTTATCTACATTCCACACAACACTTGTCACCCATCAATCAATTGAACAGTCTATACTAGACGAAAAGCCACTTACCTAAAATGCAAAGTCCAGATACAAGAGAGAGAGAACAGTCGGCCACACCCACACAATGCCGAAAATACAGAGAATGCTAGAGACAAAGTGCAACAATCGTTCCCCTATCAAAAAACGAAAGAGAGAAAAAGATGTTCAAGAGAAAATATCACAACGATCATGAGAAATAGAAAGGGAAACATAGGCACTTACTAGTTGCCAGAGAACTCCTACAACTAGAAAACAAAGCACAAACAATTAAGTAAATGAAATGGAGTATTTGGCTAATCACAATGAATGAGAAGAGAACCAAAAGATAGAAAATAAAGGAAAAGAGAAGTCAAAGGTACCACTCCAAAACTAAAACATAAGAGATAGAGAGAAGAAATAATGTAATTGGCCTAAGAACAAGGTAAAGAAGGAAAGGAACAGGAAAAAGGTAAAAGATTTGGCAACAGAAGAGAAATGGTCTCAAGGAAAAACAAAACTGAAATAATGCACAAAGAGGAAAATGACCGAATGGCTACACACAAAATTTGGCTCCCCAAAACCCAAAGTGAAAAAAGCCAAAAGAAGCACACTAAACAGCAACTGAAATGCCAAAAAGAAACCTACTACACCCCCAAGCCGAATCCCTAGAGTCCCCATACGGCACCACCACTCTCCTATTAACCCATCTCATTGATTTCCTCCTAAAACCTCTCCACAACATCCTCAAACCGATCATTACCCAAATCCCTTCCTCCTAACTTTCGGCTACATGATCCCTTAACCACTCAAGCACCCCAACCATCTAGCAATAGTGTCCCACTACCATACAACCTTCCACTCAGCAGTTTGCAAAATAAAACACCCTTGCACGCAGTAAAACTCAAACCCTAGTCTCCTAGCAACAGTAACACGCCACTATCCTCTAAACCAGTAGGCTTTTTGTGACTTGAAATCCCCGCAATTATTTAAGAACCCACCATCTTAGCAGTAAGGGTTTTACTCAACTAAAACAAAATTTTTTGCTAAAGCCCAAGTTTGAACCCAAAACTTCCCACACTTCTCAGTACACTTGACCAATAAAGCAAGCAAGCCAATATACAACATAACACACAAATTAAGTCACTAAATATTGGGGCATTACAGTCTCTTCTAAGCTAGTAGCCTTATATTTATGATAGTTACTAGTTTCATGGAAAATCCCACTCCACAGATAGGGCTTGTCGAGACTTAACGATTAACGAGAGAGGAGATGATTCTAGATTTGAAGCAAGATAAGATTGGTGAGATTCTTTTAGCTAGAATGGTATCATGCTATTTTGACTCTGAACAATAAAACTCAGAGAAATCGATGATACCCCTAATATTTATAAGTTGCTCCACGGAAAGAATTCATTTGCCTCTACAGAAGTGGATGGTTGGGGTTGAGAACTAGAGGGAAATTTTGGTTGATCTGATGTTAATGTTTCTACTGGGACCTCAGCCAGAAGAGGATCAACATCAGGGGAGTCTACAGAATGGGCGAGAACTATTGAGACTGCTGGCATTATAGGAATTGTTGAAATTAATGGAGAAGAAATTTATGGTATGGGTAACCCCTTTCTAGGTTTACGTCAATTTAGTTGAGGGTGTTCACTCACCTCAGTATCTTGAGTACCCTCAGTAACTCTGGGCCTATTATGATTTTTCCTTACAATGACTTTTTTTGATGGGGCAGCAATAACTCCTTTCTTAGCATGAGCCTCTCCCAAATTAGTAGTATTGATCCTGCACCATCAATAGTAGAATTAGCTTGACTTAGAGAAGAATAAGGAGAAAGAATACTTGGAGGTGTGATGAGCCAGTTGCGAGAACAAATCCCAAAAAATTCATAGAAAAAGAAAAGAGGTTCCCATTTTCGCCCACTCAAAACTTGTACCAAAGTGCTTGTAGCATTAAAAGGCCAGGACTTAAAAGCTATAGACACACTAAAGTTGCCTAACTAATTGATGGGATCATTTACTCGTTGACCAATTGGGCTTTGATTCTGTAAACAGTATTGTAAGACATTCTTAACTATCACAACTTCTCCCAATTTAAGTGTACGAACATTCTGTAGCATCTTATACTTCTTTAACACC
Organism: Gossypium longicalyx; assembly: GCA_025698465.1. Taxonomy (NCBI): domain Eukaryota; kingdom Viridiplantae; phylum Streptophyta; class Magnoliopsida; order Malvales; family Malvaceae; genus Gossypium; species Gossypium longicalyx. Next base: position 56,215,125 of record CM046995.1, read on the forward strand.
ACTCCTGAATCAACTGATTGGTAATGAGCACAAATAGATTCTCGTGGAAGTGGCCAACATATGGGAAAACCAAATCTACTTTCAAACTTATAGATAACATGTACAAATTTATCTTTCTTTAGGTGCAAGTTTGAGATACTGTTTTGTATAATTGGCTCACAACCTTGGTGAATACTAAAATGGGTATTTTCTGCAGACATTCATATTCTTTTAATTTTTAAATGATAAAACTTTTGGAAAACACCAAGAAATGGTGGTTCATTGTGCATGGAGCAATCAATGAGATAGGCCATCAGAGTTTACCAGGACAAGGCTGATAGCTGATAGGGTGCAATTACATACTCATTTAGTATGAAGTAAAAGAATGGGTGTAGAGGTAAATGAAAGCCAGCCTCTAACAGAACTAAAGGAAGAATGAAACCTAAGGATTTCTCACTCAAGCAAAACCTCGATGGTAGTTTGAACTCATAGGAAAAATTTAGGTGAAGAAGATCCCGAGTACCCAGATATCTGTGAACCTCATCTTTAGTAGTACTACTCACAAAAAAAGAGTGTCCACATGCAGTGAAGTAGCTCTAGGGCCATGAGGTTCAAAGTTGAAGGGACTTTTGGGAATTTCATTTAGGTTATTTCTACATCTACCTTTCCCTTGGTTAGTTGTTTTGACCATTTTTGTATGTGTAAAAGAGAAAGGAAAGGAAATGAAAGAAATATGTTAGCTTTGGAAAAATCTAAGGCTGAATATAAAAAAGGTAGAAAGATTTAAGTAAAGGAAGAGTTAGGGTTTTGATCTATTTCATAAAAGTGTTTGAAGGAGTTTTTATGTCTCTGTTTTATATAAACAAACTTGTGCAAGAAGTTTATTTCGTGAAAAATATTCAAGTTCTCCAATACAATTTTGACATATGTAAAAAATGGTAAGCATGTAATGTTTAAATTTACGAGTGTAATCGCCAAATTTTGAATTCGCCCAATTCTTGGTATGTGCCTGGTGTGATCAATTGGGTTAAAGTAGAGGTGAGCATGGGTCGGCCCACCCGGCCCGGCCTGAAGGCCCGCCCGAAATGTGGAAGGGTTTGGACAAAAATATAGGCCTGAAAAATAGGCTTGGACAAAAAAATGGCCAGTTTAAAAAACGGCCCGAGCCTCGGGTAAGGCAATTTTGGTTTGAGCTCGGCCCGGCTTGGCCCGAATTCAGTAAAAGACAAAAAACTAATTTTTTAATATTATTTTCTTATTATTTTCTCCCTATTTTGCTACCATTTTACTATTATGTTGTTATTGTTTGGATGTTGTATAAAACTTATTTTATTGTTAATTTTGTTATTATTTTAAAGACATTTGTTAATTTTATTTTTATTTTATAGACATTTTCTTTGTAAGTTGCATCTATCTTAGTGTTATTTAAGTATACATATTTTTTAAAATTAATTTTCAATTTTTTGGGAAATATTTATTTTGATGTATTATATATTTTTTAAATTATATAAAAATAATATAAAAATTAATATGGGCGGGCCGGGTCGGGACCGAGTTTTAGCATTTTTTTGGTCAGGCTTGGACAAAATTTTAAGCCATTTTTCAGCCCGGGTTGGGCTCGAGCCTAGTAAAATGGCCTAAATTTTTAGTCGGGCCCGGCCCAAACCCAGCCCAACCCTACCCATGCTCACCAGTAGGTTATAGTTATATATGTTGAAATTCTCCAAAGTTAGAAATTTTGAGGGTGAAATTTTGTTGAGGGGAGGAGACTTGTAACACCCTAGATCTAGCGAGTTGAAGGTTTTGGCGTAAAGTAGTAAAATAGTTTGTCTGGCGAAGTGTATTCTACCCAATTTCTTACTGTGGCATTTACGTGTGGGCATTTAGTAACCACCACATATGTAAGTAAGGATTTTGTTTCATGCTATTCTACTATATTAAGGAGAAGTTTGTGTAAAGCGATAAGGGTTGACTATGGTATGAGTTGGCACCAAAGGTGTAAAACACCTTGTTTTTCTAGAGTATTGTACTACTTAGATCAAAAGTAGTCTAGTTAGAAATCAACAAGGAAGCCTAGCCTGATAACTATGAAAGGGTACTTATTTATGTTTTTCTTGGCAAATGTAGACCATTAAGAAGGTAAATTCTGAAATGACAGTTGTTAAGTTCCGCTAGTAAGTGAGCCATATTTATATGGGTGAGGAGGGTTCTAAGGGAGCTTTTTTTCTTCTTCTTTTTTAAAAAATACTACTCTTTGATTTTTTCTTTAAAAAACTATAAATGTGTCTCTTTCTCATTTAGTTGGAAGCTTCGATTCTAAGTCTAATCATGTAACGCTCCAAAAATCTCAAAACCCAAAAATCCCGAAACCCAAAAATCCCGAACTTTCTTTGTTTTCGGTTTTGATAAAAATTGTGTTTTATATTCCTAGCCAAGTGATAATTATATTAAGTCTTAATTAAGGTTTGAGTTCGAATCTAGGGGTAGAAGAAATTATCGTTTAGTTATTAAAAGAATCAGGGTTGGCAAGCAGTTGGGCTTTCAAACAAAGATAGGGGAAAAAGCATCAAAAAACCTTGTGGAGGAGTGGCTAAATGACGCCACTTAGGGAGTAGGGAGGTGGCGTTAGTGGCTAGAAAGGAGATCCAAGGTTCGAATCCTAGCTTAGTAATTTTTAGAGTTTAATTTTGGTCTTCTAGAAGGTTGGAAGTGGCGTGAAAATGGACTCCAAGGGAAGTGTTCAGGAGAGAAAATTAAGGAAAGGATCAAGGGGTTATCAGGGAGAAAAACAAGGAGATGAGAAGTGAGGAGCAAGTGGAGCTGAAATGGGAACTTGGGCTTGAAAAATTCGACCATAGGGGTTATAAATAGGTGCCGAATGCAACGGTATGAGGCTAATGCCGAAATCTTTTTCTCACCTTGTTGCTAGAAACACTCTTCCCTAAAAGCTGAAAACTCTTTTCTTTCTTTTCTTTTAGTCGATTTCTATTCTCCTCTACACAATCTTCTTTGCTGATTTCTTCTACTACTCTTCTTCTTTTATTCGTGCAAAATAAACCTTATTCACCATATTAAGTTGAAAGCCGAAAAAGCCAAATCCCCCAAGGGTCGAATACTCTTTGACCGGATCTAGTGTAAGTGTTGCTCTTCCAATCGGTTTTCCTTGCTAAGTATCGATTATTGTCCCTCACTCTTTCTAATCAATTGTGGTAGGGAATTAGTATCAGATCTCGGATCTTAGGTGCTTGCGATTTTGGTAAGTATTCCTCTCCCATTGGCTAAGGTGGCCGAATGTTCATAGTTAAGGTAAGGGGACTTGTGTTCGATACGAGTAATCTATTATTCTGGTTTTAATAGTTATGATTGGTGCAAATCTAGGAGTTGATCGTGGTTAGTGATTTAAGAAGGGGCTGATCACACAAGGTAAGGTTAAAGTGAGGTTTTGGTTTTAGTAAAGATATGTATTAAGAATGTGATTAATTGAAGGGTGATATCATTTGTAGGTTGGTGATTAAGGGAATCGCAGCACGTTTGCTTACCAAGTGTGTACATACAGTGCACACACAAGTAGATCGGGAAAAGCCAAAATGCCGAAATGCCGAAAAGTCGAAAGTTGGCTGTGGTAGTCCTGCGAGTGTGCAAACACTCATGAGGAGGAAACTGATAGGTTTCCTGAGGCCCACGGTCGATTTCGTGGACTTGGGTTGTGATTTGGCCATATAGGCCGGAATAGGCTAAATGGGCCCGATGGGCTGTTGGGCCCATAATAGGAAAAAACTGAATATTGATGCAATGTGATAGGAATTTGTATGTGAGCATGAATATGAAAGTGACTGGGCCTAATGGGCCATATACAGGTGATTTGGGCCTAATAGGCCAGATACAAGTATGTGAATGTGATTGGGCTTTGTAAGGGGTTTTGGGCCTAGAATGTGATAACTACATAAAACTTAATAATTATTTTTGACCGTGGACAAGTCATAGGGTTAAGGTGTGGCAACGGGTATATGCATGTCTAGGATTGGATCTAGGGAGAGCTTGGTACTTAAGCGGTCTTAATGACCCACTTCCTCTTTTTTGGAATCCTACCTGGTGCATAGTATTCGTTCATCTTAGCTCAGGGACTTGTTAACGGGCCAAGGTATGTGAAAACCATAATTAAGGGAAAATTATCGAAATGCCCCTAAGAGCGAAAATGACCAAAATACCCCTAGGTGTTGAATGTGAGTGACATGCATACATATGATATTCTGCTTAGGTTGCATATGGGTTGGGAATTATGGAACGGAGGAAGTATATGAGGATCGCATGGTTGCTTGACAATTGTTGATCCAACGGCGGCTTTTAAAGCCTAATATTTAAATGAAGGTAGTTTCACAACCGGGCTGCCCTTGGTGTGTCGGTTGGGTGGGTCGATATTTATATCCCCACATGGTGTGACAGGGGACGAAGCTGGTGTGTAGCGGATGGATAATTTGGATGGGATTGCATTGCATGTTTGATGTATGATGGTTTTTTGGAATGCTTGTTTTTTTGTGTTGAGGGTTGTACACACTGAGTTTGCGAAAACTCACCCCCTTCTTTTATTTTATTTTCAGGTGATGCTCAGTAGAAGGTTCGATGTTTGGAGGGTCTCTGGGTGGCCAGCTATCAAAATAATTTGGACTTGGTTTTTTTTAAGCATATAAGTTTTTATTTTATTAAGTATGTTTTAGACTAGATTGTAACAAGGTTTCATTATGTTATTATTACTTGAATTATTATTATTTCGTTGTAAACACGAAAAGTTGAACATGAGTTTCCTAAATTATAGTATGTTTTCTACGTTTCCGCAACTAAATTTTAAAATGACATGTTTTCATAAAATCATATGTTTTAAAAAAGTGATTGAAAGGAGTTTTTTTTAAGTTAATTAAGGTTTCTTTTATTTTAAGAAGGGCTTTTCAATGAAAACACGATTTTTGCTAAAACACTTCAATGTAACATGCCGGATTCAACCATAATGTCTGGGTCAAGTTTAGGGTGTTACAAATCAATGGTTATTCCATCTTTGGGTTAGTGTTTCAGCTCTGCATGTTAAATTTTGAAAGTATAAGAGTGTAAGATTTGTATGAATAGTAAAGCTTTAAGTACAAGTTTTGCATGAATAGTAAATTGTCTGTATAAGGGTTGTAATAGTAAATTTATGTTTCTAAGAAGTTGTTGCTATTGGTTCGAAAGGGATGTCTAAGCCTAGAGCTTAAAACTACAGTAGGTGTGTAACACCCCTCACCCGTATTCAACACTGGAATAGGGTTATGGAGCATTATCAGACTTACAACACTATTAAACATACATTTCATATACAATTTATAAATTCAAATACAATTCAAACATAAACAATCATAGTGTCCCTTAAACGATCCTACAAGGCCTTAAACATGCTTTGAGAGTGGTTCAAGACTAAACTAGATACTTGGGAAAATTTTAAACACTAAGTAAAATTTTTCTCAAAATAGGGGACACGCGCCCGTGTCATAGACCGTGTGGACATTCGAAATGAAAGCACATGGCTGTGTCCTAGCCCGTGTCCTACCCCGTGTCCAAACAAGTAAGGTTATTGACTTGGGTCACACGGCCAACCACACACTCGTGTATCTAGCCCGTGTGCCCTTTGAAGTGGCCTTACCCGCCCGTATACCAGGCCGTGTGCTAGGCCGTGCCAAAACTGTAGGGTATACTGACTTATGCAACACGACCAAGTCACACGCCCGTGTGCTAGGCCGTGTGCAAAATAGGGGTATACTAACTTGTACCACACGGCCGATCACACGCCCGTGTGAAGAATACTGACTTCATTTAAATTTCAAGATTAGGGGACACACGGCCGTGTAACAAGACCATGTGTCACACACGACTGAGACACATGCTCGTCTGTCTACCCGTGTGGACAAAAATAGGCTATTTACCAAGCCAATTTGCCACCCAAATTTGCATATACCTGCACAACCAAATTGGTACCAATTCAAAGCCTAAATAAACATCCAATTTAGCCACAATCAAGACTAATTCATACCATATCGAATACCAATATTTCAACATGCTTATAACTTCAAATCTTACTCTATCAAAACATACCCAAATACATATACAATTCAACTAGTAAAACATTTACCAAACACATATCATTTTGTACTAATTCACAAGCATGATATCAATTCCACAAACCTCATATTATAGGTCATTCACATATTCATCTATGGACTCAAAATACTTTTACATGAATTCACAACATAAGCCATATTTATATATACCAACATTTGGTTCAAACATACCAAAACAAGCCATGTCTCATGGCTATATATATATACAAACCAAAACATAACCAACATGACCAATATCCTATACATGCCATATGACCAAACCATAAGCTCAAAAGTACCAAAGTGATGGTTGGATAGTTTGACGTAGTCTCTGGCGATCCCTGACTCTAAGCTAGCTTTGAAATCACTACAAGACATGGAAAATAAACAAAGTAAGTTTTATAGCTTAGTATGCTCGTATGATATGAACTTAACTAATCACAAATACACCATTCATCAATTTAAACATATTAACATGAAATTCATGATTACTAACAAACCTTTCACATTCTTATTCATATGCTTATATACAAACTTTGTAACTTCTTCAATTTAAAGCTCATACTATAGATGTACATACCTGTACCAATCCATAACAAGCTTATACATATTCGTAATATCGTTGAATACTCGATATCTCGCACACTAAGTGCCATACATAGCCGAAGCTATCTCAAATCACACACTAAGTGTCATATATAGTCGAAGCTATCCCAATCTCGCACACTAAGTGCCATATATAGCCTAAGCTATCTCAATCTCGCACACTAAGTCCCATATATAGTCGAAGCTATGTCGAATAGCACAATAAGTGCCACTTATAGCTGATTTGTCATCGAACATGACTGAAGTCCTATATATACATTTTATGCAATATCAAAGAATTAAAACCATAATTATAGCAGTGCTTATAATTATAATAGTGCCTATTCTATACGAACTTACCTCAAATATTAAAACAACGAATCGAGTCGATTAGTCGATAACTTTCGTTTTTCCCCGATCCTGATCCGAATTCTATTTTTCTTGATCTAAATATGTTCAAAATTAACTCATTTAATCAACTATTTATTCAATTCAATCCAAAATATGCATTAGAGCTATTTTACACATTTGCCCCTAAACTTTAACATTTTTTACAAATTAGCCCTTATTTCATAAAATTGCAAATTCATGCAATTTAGTACAAACCCATGCTTAGCCAAATTTAATATATGTTACTAGAAGCCCATATTTTCAATTTATTCACTCTTTTAACCACCACATTTCACATTTTCTCAATTTAATCCCTTTTCAACATTTTTGTCAAAAATTACTTTACAAAAACTACTAATCTAACATTAAATCTTCTGTATTTATCATAATTCATCAAATTAGTCAAGCATTCAACAATGAAAACATGATAAATCTTTAACGGTTTTGAAATTTAAGGTACGGGCTAGCTAGAAAATGAAGCAACGATCTCAAAAACGTAAAAATCATTAAAAACCAAGTCAAAATGACTTACCAATTTAGCTTTCAAATGAGCGAACCCTAGAAAAACATCTATGGCTTCTTATTCTTTGTATTTTCGGCTAATGAAGATGAATGGAGAAAGAAATTTGTTTTGTTTTATTATAATTAACTTTAATTATCAAATTACTTGTTTAACCTTAATGACAAAACATTAAAATCATCATATTAATGTCCATATTTGTCCACTAACAAATAAATTGGTCTAATTACCACTTAAGGACCTTAACTTTAAGGTTTTATAGCTATTAGACACCTTTAGCTAGTAGAATAGCACTTTTGTATTTTACGCAATTTAGTTATTTGTCCCAAATTGACCATTTAAACGACAAAATTTCTTAACGAAATTTTCACACATACATGCTATCATGATGTAAACATTAAAATAATAAAATAAATATCTCAAATTCAAATTTTTGGATTCAAAAATACTGTTCCAATTTGACTAAAAACAGGTTGTTAAAAGGTGAGAGTGAGATGAGTCTTTATCCTGACTCTTTTATATGCACTGATCAAATAGGAAATATACTTATATACCTATATAAATAGAGTGGGGATGAAGTTTACAGAAACTAGTAAGGTATGAGTATGTTAAAGATAAGAGATGTGTTGGAATAAAATGTATAAAGTTTAGTTAAAGGAATGATGTTCTTTTATAAGTAGACAAGTAAGGTCTGGTTGAGATGTACAAGCCAGTTAAGAGGTGATAATCTAAGGAAGTGAATGCTGAGTTGAAGCTTTATTCTGAAGCCTCTGTTAGGGTAGTTTTAGTGTTAACCAGACTGGCATATCATAGTTTGAAAATGAGTGTAAGACCATGAAGTAGAGGCCTGTAGCAGCTCGTTTTCAGTGGTTTCAGAAATAGTGGTTTCAGGACTTAACGTAGCATGTATTGAGTATAGAAATATATGCCACTTTATAACCTATGATAGTTTGATGAGTCCTGATCCATTTGACTTGTTTTCTTATAGATTAATGATGTCATTTGAATCCAATCGAGCAGATTCTGATGGAATACATAGTTATGTTCTAGCCATCGATCGAGGGGTTGCTCATAATGCGTCTGAGTTTCATGGGCATACGGAAGAGGCTAACAGTGCCTTTTTTTGTATGATGAATGATATGTTTAACGTGTATATGAGAGCCAATCCCATTGCTCAACAACTTCTATGCCCTCGTCCTCAAAGTCCTATATGATTGAATATTTATAGGATTTCTACTGATGAATTCCAAAAAATGTGTTGGCAAAAAGTTTCATGGTAAGGTGGGTGATGATCCGACCAGAGCCAAGTATCGGTTAGAACACACAGAGAAAGTTCTGGATGAAATGTTATGTCCTCCTGAAGATTATCTGGAATGTGTCGTATCAATATTAAAAAAGGAGGCTTTTTATTGATGGTCGACTCTGATTGTAGTTGTACCTAAAGAATGGGTTAACTGGGAATTCTTTGAAGCCAATTTTTTTTAAAAAAAAGTCAGCAAATGATACCTTGATAAGAATAAAAAGGAATTCCTCGAATTGAAATAGGGAAATAGATCAGTTGCAAAATACGAGCATGAGTTTTTTCAACTTAGTAAATATGCTTGTGAAGTTGTATCTACTGAGGAAGAAATGTTTATCTTGTTTTAAGATGGATTAAATAATGAGATCAAACTACTAGTTGGTGCGATGGAAATTTGAGAGTTCATAGTTTTTTCTAATCGAGCCTAGAAAATGGAAAAGTTATACAACCACAAGAAACATAATGAAATGAAAGCTCATACCTTCCATAAATGTATCTCACCCAAAACATTTTCTACTTGCCCATAGAAGAAAATGAAATAATTGAGTGGCTGGTTTTAGAGTTATCAAGGTTTTTCAGCAGAGATCGAATGAAAAAGAATAGTATGAGGTCATCGATGCCTTCAGTAGCCAATGCAGGTAGTGTTCAAAATGTAAATAGTCCAGAGTGCAACCATTGTGTTCGAAATCATTCTAAAGTGTGCAAATTGAAAGACGGGTCCTATTTTTTTGTGGAATTTTCAATCATTTTAAAAATGATTGCAAATCCTATTGTTATTTCTATTTGAGGTAGACGAGTAGGAAATAGTGGCACCGTTGGAGTTAGTAGAAGCGAGACCAAAGAAATAATAGTTCGATCTGAAGCTCATGCTCCTTCCAGAGCTTATGCAATTTATGAACACGAGGAGGCCTTAGCTCTTGATGTTATTACTGGTACCTTTCTATCTTTGATATTACTATGTATGCTTTAATTGACCCTAGGTTGACACATTTATATATATGTACCATGTTAGTAACAGAAAATAGTTTACTAGTTAAGTCAACTGAATATGTTGTTAAAGTAACGAACCCTTTCAGCCAAAGTGTCATAGTCGATCTGGTTTGCAACCAGTGTCCACTAAAAATTCAAGGTTATGACTTTTATGCTAATTTGATGTTACATTCTGGGGATGGATTGGCTAACTATACACAATGCTATAGTGAATTGCAGACAGAAACGAATTGATTTGAGATGTTAGAATGGTGAAGTACTCTCTATTGAATCCATTAAGTCTGATTGTGTTTCATATATGATTTCAGCAAAACCCGCACAGAAATTGATTAAAAAAAGATGTAATGCATTTTAGCTTATATCCTGGATTCTAGAGTATCAAAAAATGAAAGTTGATCAGGTATCGACAGTCTGTAAGTTTACAAATGTGTTTTTTTTTTGAGGAATTGTCAAGTTTACCACTAGAGTGAGAAGTCCAGTTTGCTATGTAGTTAGTGTCAAGGACTGCTCCAATTTTGATTGCTGTCTACAATAATCCATAAAGTCTTTTGACCAAAATTCATCCATTATACGTGCATAGGCTCTTAATTTGTAACCAAAATTTTGTTTCTACATCATGGTTGAGCTGAATAAATGTAGAAAAAGCCTCACTCTTTTATTGTAAAAAACATAACTAGTTGAAACGAGGAAAATCATCCACAACCACCATCACATAATGAAGGCAGTGTAGCTTGGTGTTCTTGTCGGCACCAAAAGATCTGAATAAACAAATTGCAATGTTGTCGATGCTTTACTCATTGGACTTGAGAAAAAAAGATGATGGGATTTTTTATACTAGTAGCCTGGACAAATCTCATGATGATGATTATCTTTAAAAATAGGAATACCATTAAGAAGTTAGTTTGTGGAAATCTTTTGTAGCAATTAAAAACCCACATGAACTTGTAGTGTAACCAGCCTTTTTAGCATATTCATCACGTCTAGATAAAACATATAAAGATTCTTTTCTTTTTCTAGAAAACAAAACATCAGCAGTAATGTACTTCATATTTGAGAGAATACGAATATCATTAGGACAAAAAAGAACGTACCTTCCTAAATTTGTTATTTGAGAGATAGAAGCAAGATTTTTCTTTAATCTAGGAATAGAATAAACATCCTTCAGAAGAACACTTTGTTATTTAAATCTCCTTCTTTCGTTATAAGATGTAATGAATTATCAACTGTGACAATACCCTTCTCACAATGTAGACGAACATCCAATAAAAGAGTATCATTTCCAATTGCATGATGAGAACAGCCCGAATCAACAATTCATTCCTTATTGTAGTTAATAAAAGTATTAACATTTGTAGACACATCATCCTAATGCACAACAAAAGTGTTACGCCCCTAACCCGTATCCGTCGCCAAAATAGGGTTACAAGGCATTACCGATCAGCCACAACATAAGTCATACATTTGTGCAATCATTATTAAAAATCCCATTCATCTCAATCACTTTGTCCCTTATAAGGTCCTACAAGACCTTAAAACATGCTTAGAAGTGGTTCAGGACTAAACTGATAACATTCACAATCTTTGAGAAACTTATAAAATTTTCAACCTTTTACAGGTCACATGTCTGTGTGAACAGGCCGTGTGTCTCACACGGTCACCAGACACGCCCGTGTCACAGGTCATGTGAAAATAAGGCATACATACTGACTTGTAACATATGGCCAAGGACACACCCGTGTACCATAGCCGTGGGAAAACTTGAGGGGTCACTGAATTTGGTCACACGGTCGACCACACGCCCATGTGCCAGCCCGTGTGCTACACACAGCCAATAAACATGCCCGTGTGTCTAGACCATGTCAAAACTGTAGGGTATACTGACTTAATTTGAAAGGGTACCCTAGGGGACACACAGCCATGCAGCATGACTGTGTGTCACACACAGCTGAGACACACGCCCGTGTCTCTGCCCGTGTGGACAAAAATAGGCCATTTGCAAAGCCAATTTGCCACCCTTCTTTCATGCACACAAAACAAACCATATGGTACCATTTCAATACATATTTTAGCAACCAAAACATGCTATTCTATTCACATATCATGCCATCTATCCACAACCATTTCAACTACTCAATTCCATATTCAAAAACATACCAAATTAATATACCAAAATCATCAAGATTTACTTAAATTCTAAATGCATTTACTCATCAAATTATCATCTCTATCATTACACAAATTGCACCATCTCATCATCTCAAAATCAAACCACAATATGCCAATCTTCCAAGAATTAATACATCATCTAATAATTAACCAAATGAATAACCATTTAGCTATATCAACAACTATGGCAAACATACCAAAACAAGCCAACATGTAAAGCATTATATACATCACATAAATCACTTATCAAACATATGATTCAAGCCAAATTAAATGGCCATATTCTAACATTTACAAGCCAAAACTCATGGCTATAATCACAAATCAAAACATACCAAGATGACACTAGCCTATACATGCCATATACCATATATAAAAAGCTCCAAAAGTACCAACGAGATGATCGATAGTGTGATGACGTTTCCCGACGATCCCCAAGTCCGAGCTATCTTTGATCATCTATAAAATAGGGAAAGAACACACAAAGGAAGCTTTAAAAGCTTAGTAAGCCATATACAAATAAAGTTATCACATAAATATTTACATATCAATTCAAATATGCTAAACATAGTTAATCACATTCAAATTCACAAACCTTTCTCATTGAACGTATATTCAATGTCTTAATTGAGTTCATCAATTACTTTCCCTTTTCAATACTTGTATGAATTTTGTGCGTACCTGAGTCACTAAGCTCATTCACATATTCATTCTCGACTTAACTTTGCCTGTTGAATCGTTCGGAATTGTTAAGGATAGTCGGTAATCATATTTAGCTCATACAATGCAATATCCCAGATATGGTCTTACATGTTATCACATATTGATGACACTGTCCTAGGTAGGTTCTTACACGAAATCGATTAACGATGCCAATGTCCCAGACATGGTCTTACACGTAATCTCAATACAATGCCAATATCCCAGACATGGTCTTACACATAATCTCAAATCAATGCCAATGTCCCAGACATGGTCTTACATGTAATCAAATCTCGATAACCTAACATCATGAATTTCATATCCTATAAGGTTCGTACAGGACTTTTGGATGTCGTAACTCTGTCGATTCTTGCTCGTAACTAATTTTTTCAAATTCATAATAATTCCATGACAAGTAAACACATATAATTCATTTTAAAGACATTTATTTGCATATGAACTTACCTCGTAGTCGAAATAGAGGAACTGAATCGACTATTCAATAACTTTCGATTTCTCTTGATCTAAATTCGATTTCTTTCGTTCTTGATCTGTAACTGCCCTTACCCGTATTCGATGCAGGAACAGGGTACAAGGCATTACTGGACATAAACTTACATAATCATACAAAACCGAGACCTAATTTTTTGTCCAAATTTAAAACTTTTCATTTAGATGCATATTGTCCCTTATATGGGCCTTCGAGGCCCAAAACATACATTGGGTGTAGTCCAGAACTAAACCGAGAACTCTCAAAACTTATACAATACTCAAAAAATTTTCCTATTTTGGAGGGTCACATGCCCGTATGGGTAGGCCGTGTGGTCTCACACGCCCATGTGGCTTGGGACACGCCTGTGTCCTCAGCCCGTGTAACTCTCTATTTATGTCGTCATCAACTAAATTGAGGTCACACGGCCAAGTCACATTCCTGTGGGCTTAGGCCATGGCCTCCACATAGTTGAGATACACGATTATGTCTCTATCCGTGTGTTTACAACTGAGCATTCTATTTTACCAAATTAGGGTACAAGGGACACACAGCCAGATCACACGCCCATGGGGGCAAACCGTGTGTCACACACAGTCTAGACACACGTCCCTATGCCTACCTATGTGGAAAAATTTGAGGCAATTTTCCAAGCCAGTTTCCACCCTTATTTGCACATAAACATACATAACTTCAAAGGCATTTAGCATAGCATAAGTGAGCACTTAAACATACACAAACAAGACATGACCGTGATCATTTCGTCTTTACTTATACATGCATAAGACTTCATACTTTGTCAAGCCCAACTTACCAATTCTCATTTAAGCCATGTTTATCATCATACTAAACAAATCCCAACTAAATCATCAAGCATTCATAACCACAACACATCTCATCACATTTACACAACCACCAACTATAACAGCCTGATTTAGACCTATTCAGAACAGTGGTTTCGGGACCATGAATCTGAGTCAAAAAAATATTTTAAAAATATTTTTGGGTTTATTATGTGTGAATTTATATGTGTAAAATTTTCGTGATTTAATTATGTCATTTGAGTGCCCAATTAAATAAAAGTGCGTAATTGCGTAAAATGAAAATTTGATGGTTAATTGTAAAAGGGTAGACTTGATGTTGTATTTCTTACATGAGGTATTTTTATTGCAATTTGACCATATAGATTAGTCATGGATGGTTATGACCTTATTATATAATGGTTTTATATTAGTTGTTAAAGGTTAAAAAGGTAAAATGTGCAATAATATATGTAATAATAAAACATAAAAATTAAATAAGCTTTCATAATACTTTTTTCTTGACAAAACACTAAAATAAAGAAAGAAAATAAAACTTAGGGAATTCAGCATTGTTGAAGCTTGATTAAGGTATGTAACTAGCTTGGTTTTTGATAATTTTACGTTTTTGAGATCGTTGCAGTGTAATGTACAAAGCCCATGCTTGAATTTCTGATTTTGATGAATATTTTGAGTTATGCCATTGATGAATAATTAAGCTTTGTAGTGTTAGTTGATGAAATAAGAAAGATAAATTTTGGATTAACATGTTTTGTGTTGGAATTTTTTATGCTTTTGAGTAATTAAGACTAAATTGCAAAAATAATAAATTGAGGGACTAAAATGTGAAATAAATGAAATGTATGGACTTTTATGAACACAAGGGACATTCGGCCTAAGCATGGTGTGTGCAAATTTTGCAAGTTTTGTGTTTTATGCAATTTGGGCTAAATTGTAAAAAGTGTGAAATGTTAGGGGTAAAATGGTAATTTACCCATTTATGTGTTTTTGGACTGAAATGAGTGAAAGAAGTTTGAATGAGTTTAATTTGAATATGTTTAGATCAAGAACCAAAAAAATCAGAGTTGGATCGGGGGAAAACTAAAGTTGTCAAATAGCCATCTCGTCCCGATTTTCATCGTCCGAGGTAAGTTTATAAGAAAATAAATGCTGTTAATTTTGAATATATAAGTTTTAAATGCTGAATCAAAATTTATGATTATATATACATAATGACCAAATGTGTATATGCTTGGGTATTAAGCATACGAGTTTAATTTGACTGAATTACGACGTCCGAAAGCCCCGTACGAACCTTAGGAATAGTTAGGATACATATGTCATGACATAGGATTTTTTATATGTGTTTTCGTGGAAGACCACGTCTAGGACGTTGGCATCGATATATGTGGTTACGTGTAAGACCATGTCTGGGACATCAGCATCGTATTTGATTCGTGTAAGACCACATCTAGGACGTTGGCATCGATATATGTGGTTACGTGTAAGACCATGTTTGGGACATCAGCATCGTATTTGATTCATGTAAGACCCTGTCTGGGATAGTGGCATTGATATGAGATAGCATGTAAGACCACATTTGGGACGTTGGCATTGTATGATATATGTGATTATCCGAGTATCTTATTCAATTTTGAATGGTTCAACGGGCAACAATATAAGTGATTGAATGTGTAAAACGAGCTAAAGTGATCAGGTATGTGGTAGATTATTTTCTATTTGAAATAAGGTAAGTAGGTTACTTGGTATGTGTTGTAATTCATGTATAATGTAAATGAAAAATGTATGTGGATATGGAAAGGGTATTCGACCTTTTGATTATATCATGTGAATATTTATGAAATGATTAATTTATATATATATATATGTGGGCTTATGTATATTCAGTTATATAATGGTACTATGGTTTTGAAATTGAATATTACATTGATAATAAATACATATATATTTGGCCATGAATAAGTTTATTTGTGAAAATATATGTTATACAGGAAATCATAAGCTTGAGATTTAATGTGATTATGATAGTATAATTTGGTTCGGTTTAAATGAGTTAATTATGACATTTAGTTATTTCTTTGCTTATGACTTACTAAGCTATAACAACTTACTATGAGTGTTTATGTTTACCTCTGTTTTATAGATTTTGGGATCTAGTTATGAGCTCAGGATCGTCAGTAAATTCTATCACACTATCGACTGTTTCGATACTTTATAAGCTAAATTTCAAACTTATGACATGTATAGGCTAGATAATATTTGGAAATGTTGGACTTTGATTTGTATATATATAAGCAATGCGATAATGGCTTGTTTATTCATGTTAAGTTTGGTTTTAAGTTTGAATATGCTATGGTGTCTGGTTGTGGTTTTGATGTTTCAGTTATTATATGTCTTTATATGTGAGCTTTGGCTAATATGTTATGTGAGTACATGAAACTTTAATCAAGTTTATATGTGTTATATGCATTTAAAATGGTTGGTGATTTTGGATGTGCGTATTTGGTTGATTCGACTATGGCGCATGCATAGATAAAAATATGTATATAGACTTGGTTGTTATGCTTTGTTAAGGTAACACCAATGGCATATGATTAACTCATTTTGATAAGTATGTTGTAAAGTTGACTTTATAATTAGCTCATGTTAGAAGTATGATATGTGCTATAATTTGGATGATGAGTGATTGTATAATGTTGGCTTGGTAATATGGTAAAATGATTAATACATTATTGATTGTGAAATGGCTATTTTGATAAGGTTTATAATGACAAAGTATGATTATGTTTCTTGAATGTATGTTTGGACACTTGAACTAATATAATTTGTATATTTATTAAGGTTAATTAATTATGAAATGGATATATATACATTTAGTCAAGGTTTCGTTACATGTGGTATGATGCTATGTGATTAATTTGATAGCTGAATAAGTGTGAAGTGAATTGGCCGTGTATATGTGTAATTTGGTATAATGTTTAGACATAATTATTAGCTTGTAAATTAGATATGAAATGAATTGTTATTTGTGTCCAAAAATGGTTAATGAAGATACGATGAAATGAGCATAAACTTGGTAAAATAAGCAATAATACCTGACCTTATAATGATATATGTTTATGTCCCTTATATTTTGATTGTATATTAAACCGTACATATGACTAGTCACAATGTTCTATGCGAATGTGCTTAGACATATATGTGGTATGATTAGTAATTTATTTATGAAATAGACGTTTACAAATGGATATAATGAAACATGTTTGATTATTATTTAGAAAATCAAATGTTATGATTATTGACTTATATGATTGAATAGATGGTTATTATTAGAGTTTCATAATTATTATTATTAAGTTGGTATAATTTTTATGCATGTTTTGAATTGAAGGATTGTATTGAACTGTGTTTGATCGGTAATGCTTCGAAACCCTAATCCGATAACAGATACAGGTGAGGGGTGTTACATTTGATTGGTATAAGAGTTACGATTTAGTCGATTCTAGGACTAACGTAGCGCGTGTGAGTCTAGTTGTACATGCCATATTATATACTGTAATAGTGTGATGACTTCTGACATTTGAAAATGTGTTTTCGTATAGTAAATGGATCTCGATAAAGCCATAGCTAATGATTTCTAGAGTATAGCGCCTGCTACCGCGCAAAGGCAGCGTCGGTGGATTCTCATCTGACTTCGAGTAACCAAGAGGGAGAGGCTAAACAAGCCTTTTACCAAATGATGAACGACTGATTTACTTAGTATATCCAGACAAATTCGGCTGTACAACAACCTCCACCCCCGACTAATCCTTCTTCGATACCTGCTATACCTCAAATGATTGATCTGGTGAGATTACATAAGCCCCATGTTGATAAAATCAGAAAACACGGGGCTAAAGAATTCAAAGCTACTGATGATGATGATGTCGAGTGAGCTGAATTCTGGCTTGATAATACTATTCGCGTGTTTGATGAGCTATCTTGTACCTCGGATGAGTGTTTGAAATGTGTCATATCTTTGCTACGAGACACTGCATATCACTGGTGGAATACACTAGTATCAGTGGTTCCGAAAGAATGTGTGACCTGGGAGTTCTTTCAGACTGATTTTCGTAAGAAATACATCAGCCAGAGATTTATCGACCAGAAGTGCAAAGAATTTCTAGATTTGAAATAGGGTCGCATGACTGTGATAGAATATGAATGGAAATTCGTGAGACTCAGTCGATATGCCCGAGAGTGTGTTTCGACCGAAGCCATAATGTGTAAAAGATTTGAAGATGGGTTGAACGAAGACATTAAATTGCTAGTTGCCATACTTGAAATAAAAGGGTTTGTAGTATTGGTTGAGCGAGCATGCAAAGCCGAAGAGCTCGAGAAAGAGAAAAGAACAGCTGATTTCGAAGCTAGAGATTCACGTAAGAGATCATCGAGTAAGTCATTTCAGTTGGCACCAAGGAAGTTCTGAGATGATTTTTTAGCCATTCTAAGGCTATTGCGGATTATTCTAGATAGGATTGGGATAGACCACCTGTGATCTCGAGAGCTACCTCAGTAGCTAGTGCTGGTAATGTTGAATCGAATCAACCCAAGTGTAAACATTGTGGTAAACGACATCCTGGTAGTTCTAGATTGCATGATCAGGCTTGTTTTAAATGCGGGTCGACGGATCATTTTGTTTGTGAATACCCTGAGTTAGCTGAATAATATATAGTACAGAATGCGAGACAAAGTAACATGTTAGCTCAAGGTAGATCACCTAGAAATATGGGTAATGGGAGTAGCAGTCAGAGAGGAACTAAAGACACAGCAGTTCGATCTGAGGCTCACGCAGCTACCAGAGCTTATGCCATACGTGCTCATGAGGAGGCTTCATCCCCAGATGTTATTACTAGTATATTCACTCTCTATGATACTAGTGTAATTGCATTGATTGATCCTGGTTTGACTCATTCTTATGTGTGTGATACATTAGTATTCAGTAAGACTTTGCCTGTTGAGTCTACTGAGTTTGTGATTAGAGTATCAAACCCCTTGGGCCGGTGTGTTCTGGTTGACAAAGTGTGTAAGAATTGTCCTTTGATGATTCAAAATTCGTGTTTTTCGGCTGATTTGATGTTGTTTTCATTCGATGAGTTCGATATAATTTTGGGTATGGACTGGTTGACATTTCATGATGCTGTCGCAAATTGCAAAGACTATTGATTTACGGTGCAAGAATGATGAGATTATTCAGATTGAATCTAATGACCTGAAAGGTTTACTAGCAGTGATATCTTTGATGTTAGCTTAGAAGTATGTGAGAAGGGGTTGTGAAGCTTACTTTGCATATGTGCTTGATAGTAAAGTGGCTGAAAGAAAATTTGTAACATCCCAAAATAGGGCCTAAATGGAATAGTGGTTGCGAAACCATGAATCTGAGATAGAAAAGTTTATTGCGATTAATTTTATGATTTACTAAGTGATTAGATGCATGTGCTAGAATACCGATAAGAAATTTCAGTGATTGCATGTCCGATTTGCATATTAGGGCAAAATTGTAAAAGTTGATAAATATGAGTTCTAAATGCTAAGGGATTAAATTAAAGTGCATAATTGAAGTAGAGGTCCTTAAATGGTAATTACACCATTATATTTTCATGGAAAAAAATGGACATACATAGGTAAAAATAACTAAAGTTTTAATGAAGGGTATTTTAGTCATTTTGTGAATAAAAGAATTAAAAAGGGAAAGATGGAAAAAATGTGCACATCATCTTCCTTAGCCTGAATGTCAAGGGTTCTCCATAGCTAGGGTTTGTTTCAAGCTTCCAAGCTCCATAGTAAGTGATTCCAAGCCCCGTTTTTAATGTTCTTTACATTTTTGGAGTCCAGATAACTTGATTAAGCTCATTCTAGCAATAACTTAACCTAGGGTTTATATTTGGAAAAATACCCATAGGTGAAATGTGTTTATTTTGATGTTTTATGGTAGAATATGAAGCTTGAAATTGTGTTAAATAACTTTTGCTAATAGAATTTACGTGAAAACGAGTAAAACAACAAAATCGATAAAAATGCCTAATGTTCATAAGTACATGTTAGAGTGAGAATTTGATGTTGCCGTAGAAGATAAAAATGATCAGCATGTCATAAAACATAAGAAAATAGGATGAAGTTTAATTTCCGAGCCTTGGGGAAAAAGTGTAAATATGTAAAAGTTTAGGGGCAAAAGTGTAATTTTGCCAAAGTTTGAGTCAAGGACTGTTTTAATAAATGTGACTATTAAATAAGCTAAATTTGTTATTATAGATCAAGAAGAATGAAATACGGAGTTAGACCGGGGAAAGAAAAAGATAGTGGACTAAATCGATATAGTTGATCGTATTTTGTTTCGAGGTAAGTTTGTGGTAAATAAATGAAATATTATATTATTTTATGTTAATGTTGTTAATTTCCAGTATGTGTATATTTATTTTATAAAATTATTGAAAGAAGACTCAAGCATGAATTGACGGAGAAGTAATTTCAGAAAGTCCTAGTTGAACCTTAGGAATGTGTAAGATACAAATGTCATGACATTAGGGTTTAAGGATACCATGTAAGACCATGCCAAGGCATGGAAATTGGTAAGGTTTCTAAGGCAAGGAAGTAAGGTAAGACCATGTCAAGATAGCATTGATAAGTTACTATAAGGCAAAGGTCTCATGTAAGACCATGCCAAGGCATGGCATTGGTGAGTTCATAAGGCAAGGATACCATGTAAGACCATGTCGAGACATGGAAATTGTAAGTTTCAAAAGGATACCACGTAAGACCATGACAAGGTATGGCAATGGTGAGGTACCCGTGTATCCTTAGTATTCCAAGTGGTTCAACTGGAAAATTTAAAGAGAATATCAAGGTAAGGTAAGGTAAGACGAGTTATACTAACAAGGTAAAACAAGTTCATGCTAGAAGAGCAAAGGTAGGTATATAATGTTCATGTATGCTTGATAAGGAAAAAGGCAAGTAAAATGTATTAATAAATTTGTTTAAGTACGTAATTATTTAAGTAAGTGAAGAAGTTTAAATTATGTCTATGACAATTAATGAAGTTGAATTATGTAGTATCACGCCAAGTAGTAAGATAATTCTTATGAATGTTGTTATTTATTTACATGCAAACTGACTAAGCTTAATGCTTACCCCCTTTATTTTCCTTCTTTTTATAGTTTTTTCAAGCTAACACGGGGATCGTAAAGTGCGTCGGAGGTCCGGGCACACTATCACAAGGATTATTTTGGTATAGCTAGATGTTTCATTTTGAGTATGACATGTATAGCATTGTAGCCATTTTGTGTGTATGATCTTATGATATGACTAATGAATGGTATGTAAATGCTTGATAATGATTAGCTATTGGAATGGCTAACCAAGGACATGTTTTGGTATTATGTATGCCTAAATGCTAGTTATTCCATGGAAATCATGAAAAAGGTGAAATTAGCTTTAAAACAGTATCGGACAGCAGTAATGACGTGAATTTGAAAAATCACTAAAAATAGTAGAAATTGATTTAGATAGTGAATTAATAAATAATTAAATCTTGTTGAGTATATTTTCATATGACAGAAATAGAGTAAATAAAGGAGTTGTATTTTATGAGATATTTAAATTTTTGTGAGACAGGGTCAGAGTGATTTCTGAATCCCCTGGTATGAATTTAGAAATTCACTAAAAATTGTACAAAAATAATTAGGAGTTATAATTTATATTCATAGATTTTTTATTGAGTCTACTTTTAAGAGAAATAAACATCATGGTTATTTGAATTTTTTACAGGAAGAAAATTAATTTGTACTGAATAGAGGTCAGAGCAGCCGAACACTAAAATAGGGGAAACTTTAACTAATAAACCGTACTAATTGGCTAGACCAAAAATTCTGAAACAAAAATATAGTAAGACGATATATGAGTCTAGTTTTAGAGAAAATTTACGGATTTGAATTTTGAGTTTTGCAGCTCGAGTTATGATTTATTTAGTGACTATGACACAGATAGTTTATTTATGAAAGATGAAATAAATTATTTTGATTTGTTTAAGTGATCGGAAAATTTTTATTGATTTCGATTTGTTCTCGAACCATTTCAATTTCATGTTTTAGGGTCTCGAGGACCCTTTTTAGGGACATATTGAATGAATGAAACTAAATTAATTTTAAAAGCAAATTTTTATGCCCCGAATTAGTAAGCTAAGTCCGGTAACGCCTCGTGCTCGACTCTGGCGACGGTCTCGGGTAAGGGGTGTTACATTTATTAGTATCAGAGCAAAGGTTTAGTCAGTTCTCAAAATATTTAGTATGAGTAAGAGTCTAGCTATACATGGCATACTTATATGTTGATAGTGTGACGACTCTTGATGATTTTGAAATGTTTTCTTTTATAGTTATGGATCTCGAACAAGCTGGTGTAGATGATGTAGAGAGTAACGTGCCCGCTCCCTCAGAAGGGAAAGTGCTACCAGATAGTAGTGAAATGCCCGTTACAGTTAATCAGGGAGGAGGGGCTCGAGAAGCCTTCTTCCAAGCTATGAATGAATGGTTTGCCGAGTTCGTTCGTACGAATTCGGCTGTTAGACCTCCACCCCCTCATGATCCCCAGACCACTCATGTAGCTCCCCCAGTCATAGGTACGGTGATAAGAGAAAAGCCACCAGTTGATAAAATTAGAAAACAATGAGCCGAAGAGTTTCGAGCTACAAAAGATAATGATGCAGAAAAGGTAGAATTTTGGCTCGAGAATACTAGCAGAGTCTTTAATGAGTTATCCTGCACACCTGAGGAATGTATGAAATGTGTTGTATCACTTCTTAGATATTCGGTCTATCATTGGTGGAAGACACTTGTATCAATTGTACCAAAAGAGAGAGTCATTTTGGATTTCTTTCAAGAGGAATTCTGTAAAAAGTACATCAGTCAGAGGTTTGTTGACCAAAAAAAAAGAGTTTCTAGAGTTGAAATAGGGCAATATGATAGTGACTGAATATGAGTGCGAGTTTGTTAGACTCAGCAATTATGCTCGAGAGTGTGTGTCTATAAAGGCTATTATGTGCAAAAGATTTGAAGATGGGCTTAATGATGATATTCGATTGTTGGTTAGTGTCCTAGAAATAAAAGAGTCTGTTGTCCTAGTTGAGAGAGCCTGTAAGGTAGAGGAGCTGTTAAAAAGAAAGGGTAAAGTTGAAATTGAGACACAAGACACGAAGAAACGACCAATGAGCAAGTCATTTCAGTTTACATCCAAGAAGCCTAGAGAGTTCTCCACTAGATCTAATTTTTCAACTGGATATTCTAGCCAAAACAGAGGTAAAAGATTTATGAGTCCAAAAGCTCAGACCACTTCGGTTGCAAGTGTTGGCAGTGTTCAGCCTGATAGACCAGAGTGTTCCCAATGTGGTCGACGTCACCCAGGTTAGTGTCTAGCAATTGAGACAGGTTGTTTCCGATGTGGTGCACCAGACCATTTTATTCGGGAGTGTCCCAAGATGATTAAAAGAGAAGCAATACAGAGTGTAAGATCAGGCAACGCTCCTGTCAGAAGCAGACCACTGAGAAATCTGGGAGCTGGGGCAAGTAATAGAGGTGCATCTAGAGATTCATTAGTGAGACCAAATGTTAAAGCACCTACGAGGACCTATGCTATCCGTGCTCGAGAAGAGGCATCCTCCCCCGATGTGATTACGGGTACATTTTCTCTCCATGATACTAGAGTTATTGCTTTGATTGATCTGGGTTCGACTCATTAATATGTTTGCATGAAATTGATTCCTAGTATCAGTTGCCTATAGAATCTACAGAATTTGTGATTAAAGTATCAAATCCATTAGGCAAGCATGTATTAGTAGATAAGTATGTAGAAATTGCCCTTTGATGATTAAAGGTCACTGTTTTCCGGCTGACCTCATGCTATTGCCATTTGATGAGTTTGATGTGATTCTTGGTATGGATTGGTTGACTATGGAAGACATGATAGTGAATTGTGGAAAGAAATTCATTGAGTTGAAATACGAAAATAGTGAAATTCTTTGGGTTAATTCAGATGAGTCAGATAGTTCAATTACCATGATTTCTGTCATGTCTTCTCAAAAATGCTTGAGAAAGGGATATGAAGCTTATCTTGCTTTTGTATTGAATACTAATGATTTAGAATTGAAAATTGAATCAGTTCCTGTGGTATGTGAGTTTCTCGATGTGTTTCCGGAAGAACTATCAGGTTTGCCTCCTGTTAGAGAAGTTGAGTTTGGTATTGAGTTGATTCAAGGTACCACACCCATTTCTATTACTCCTTATAGAATGGCCCCGTTAGAATTGAAAGAATTGAAAGCTCAGTTGCAGGAATTAACAGATAAAGGCTTTGCAAGACCCAGTAGTTCACCATGGGGTGCACCAATGCTATTTGTGAAAAAGAAAGACAGATCGATGAGATTGTGCATAATAGTAAAGAACAAGTATCCACTACCTAGAATTGATGGTTTTTTTGATAAATTGAAGGGAGCCACTATGTTCTCCAAGATAAATTTGAGATCCGGATACTATCAGTTGCGAGTTAAAGAGTAAGATGTCTCGAAGACTATTTTTCGGACTAGGTATGATCATTATGATTTCCTTGTGATGCCATTTGGCTTAACTAATGCTCCTGTCATTTTCATGGATTTAATGAACCGAATTTTTAGACTGTACTTGGATAAGTTTGTAGTTATGTTCATTGATGATATCTTGATTTATTATCATGATGAGACTGAGCATGCAGAGCATTTGAGAACAATTTTATAGATTCTGAGAGATAATCAGTTGTATGCCAAGTTCAACAAAAGTGGGTACTAGTTACGAGAAGTTGGTTTTCTTGGACATATTGTCTCAGGTAAAGGTATCAGGGTTGATCCGAGCAAGATTTCAACCATTGTTGATTGGAAGCCTCCTAAAAATGTATCAGAATTAGAAGTTTTCTTGGTCTTGCCAGATATTATAGACGATTTGTAGAGGGCTTTTCCATGATAGCTACCTCACTGACAAGATTGTTACGAAAGGATGTCAAGCTTGAATGGACTGAGAAGTGTCAACAAAGTTTTAACAAGTTAAAGGTATTGTTGACTAAAGCTCCTATTTTAGTACAACTAGAACCAGGTAAAGAGTTTGTGATTTACAATGATGCGTCCTTGAATGGACTTGGTTGTGTACTTATGCAGGAAGGAAAGGTAATTGCTTATGCCTCTAGACAGCTAAAGCCACATGAGAAGAACTATCCGACACATGATTTAGAGCTAGCTGCCATTGTTTTTGTGCTGAAGATCTGGAGACATCATTTGTATAGTGAGAAGTGCCGAATATTCACTGATCAGAAAAGTTTGAAATATTTGATGACTCAAAAAGATTTGAACTTGAGGCAAAGACGACGGCTAGAGTTGATTAAATATTATGAGATAGTGATCGATTATCACCCAGGTAAAGCAAACGTTGTTGCTGATGCTTTGACTAGGAAATCTTTGTTTGCATTGAGAGCTTTGAACACTAGTCTAGCCTTATCAGTTGATGGTTTTATCTTAGCTGATTTGAGAGCTAAATCGATGTTTCTTGAAGAAATTTTTGAAGCTCAGAAAAATGACAGCGAGTTGCTAGCCAAAAGAGCTCAGTGTGAATCGGATATAAAGTCAGATTTTTAGATCAATTTTGACGGTTGTTTGATGTTCAGAGACAGGGTATGTGTACCGAAGAATGATGAGCTTATTCGAAAGATCTTACAGGAAGCACATAGTAGTTCTTTGTCTATTCATCCTGGTAATACAAAGATGTATAATGATTTAAGGAAAATGTACTAGTGGGTAGGAATGATAAGGGACATTTCAGAGTTTGTTTCTAGATGCTTGATCTGTCATTAGGTAAAGGCTGAACATCAGGTACCTTCAGGTTTATTATTGCCTGTGCTAGTCCCTGAGAAAATAGAACCAAGTTACTATGGATTTTGTGATAGGATTGTCATTGACACCGAGAAAGGAAGATGCAATATGGGTTGTGATTGATAATTGGCTTATATTATCCCAATTCGTATGGATTATTCACTTGAAAAGTTGGCTGAGTTGTATATTTCAGAGATAGTCAGACTACACAGGGTACCATTATCGATCATTTTAGATAGAGATCCAAGATTTACTTCACAATTTTGGAAGAAGTTACATGAAGTTTTGGGCACAAAGTTGAGTTTTAGTACATCTTTCCATCCTCAGACCAACGGTCAGTCAGAGAGAGTTATTCAGGTACTTGAAGATATGCTTAGATGTTGTGTACTGGAATTTCAAGGCCTTTGGGAAAAGCACTTACCATTATTAGAGTTTGCCTACAAAAATAGTTATCCGTTGAGTTTGAAGATGGCACCTTATGAAGCTTTGTATCAAGTTGGTGACAAAGTGTTTTTGAAAGCATACCCATGGAAGAAAGTTCTTAGATTTGGTAAGAAAGTAAAACTAAGTCCACGTTTTATTATACCATTTGAAGTGATTGAGAGAGTTGGACCATTAGCATATCGGTTAGCTTTGCTAATTGAGTTAGAGAAGATTCATGATGTATTTCATGTGTCTATGCTACGTCATTATCATTCAGATCCGTCACATGTGATTTCTCAAACAGAGGTTGAGATTCAGGCAGACATGACTTACGGTGAAGAACTGGTAAAGATTCTAGCTCGAGTGGTAAAACAATTAAGGAACAAAAGTATTGCACTTGTGAAGGTATTATGGAATAGACATGGGGTAGACGAGGCTACATGGGAGCCCAAAGAGCCTATGCGAAAATAGTACTCAAATCTCTTCACAGGTAAGATTTTCGGGGACGAAAATCCTTAAAGGGGGGAGAAATGTAACATCCCAAAATAGGGCCTAAACGGAACAGTGGTTACGAAACTACGAATATCAGATAGAAAAGTTTATTGCGATTAATTTTATGACTGACAGAGTGATTAGATGCATGTGTTAGAATACCGATAAGAAATTTCAGTGATTGCATGTCTGATTTGCATATTAGGGCTTAATTGCAAAAGTTGATAAATATGAGTTCTAAATGCTAAGGGATTAAATTGAAGTGCATAATTGAAGTAGAGGTCCTTAAATGGTAATTAGACCATTATATTTTCATGGACAAAAATGGACATAAATAGGTAAAAATAACTAAAGTTTTAATGAAGGGTATTTTAGTCATTTTGTAAATAAAAGAATCAAAAAGGGAAAAAGATGGAAAAAATGTTCTCATCTTCTTCCTTAGGCCGAATGTCAAGGGTTCTCCGTAGCTAGGGTTTGTTTCAAGCTTCCAAGCTCTATAGTAAGTGATTCTAAGCCCTGTTTTTAATGTTCTTTACGTTTTTAGAGTCCCGGTAACTTGATTAAGCTTATTTTAGCAACAAAAATACCCATAGGTGAAATGTGTTTATTTTGATGTTTTATGGTAGAATATGAAGCTTGAAATTGTGTTAAACAACTTTTGCTAAGCGAATTTACGTGAAAACGAGTAAAATAACATAATCGATAAAAATACCTAATGTTCATAAGTACATGTTAGAGTGAGAATTAGATGTTTTCGTAGAAGGGAAAAATGATCAGCATGTCATAAAAATAAGAAAATAGGATGAATTTTAATTTTTGAGCCTTGGGGCAAAAGTGTAATTATATAAAAGTTTAGGGGCAAAAGTGTAATTTTGCCAAAGTTTGAGTCAAGGACTGTTTTAATAAATGTGAGTATTAAATAAGCTAAACTTGTTATTATAGATCAAGAAGAACAAAATCCAGAGTTAGACCGATGAAAGAAAAAGATAGTGGACTAAATCGATATAGTTGATCGTATTTTGTTTCGAGGTAAATTTTCGGTAAATAAATGCAATACTCAATTATTTTATGTTAATGTTGTTAATTTCCAGCATGTGTATATTTATTTTATGAAATTATTCAAAGAAGACTCAAGCATGAATTGACAGAGAAGTAATTTCAGAAAGTCCTAGTTGAACCTTAGGAATGTGTAGGATACAAATGTCATGACATTAGGGTTTAAGGATACCATGTAAGACCATGCCAAGGAATGGCAATTGGTAAGGTTTCTAAGGCAAGGAAATCATGTAAGACCATGTCAAGACATGGCATTGATAAGTTACTATAAGGAAAAGGTCTCATGTAAGACCATGCAAAGGCATGGCATTGGTGAGTTCATAAGGCAAGGATACCATGTAAGACCATGTCGAGACATGGCAATGGTAAGTTTCAAAAGGATACCATGTAAGACCATGACAAGTCATGGCAATGGTAAGGTACTCGTTTATCATTAGTATTCCAAGTGGTTCAACGGGAAAATTTAAAGAGAATATCAAGGTAAGGTAAGGTAAGACGAGTTATAGTAGAAAGGTAAGACTAGTTCATGCTAAAAGAGCAAAGGTAAGTATATAATGTTCATGTATGCTTGATAAGAAAAAAGGTAAGTAAAATGTATTAATAAATTTGATTAAGTAAGTAAGTATTTAAGTAAGTGAGTAAGTGAAGAAGTTTAAAATATGTCTATGACAATTAATGAAGTTGAATTAAGTAGTATAATGCCAAGTAGTAAAGATAATTCTTATGAATGTTGTTATTTATTTGTATGCAAACTTACTAAGCTTAATGCTTACCCCCTTTATTTTCCTTCTTTTTATAGTTTTTTCAAGCGAACTCGAGGATCGTAAAGTGCGTCGGAGGTCCGGGCACACTATCACAAGGATTATTTTGGTATAGCTAGACGTTTCATTTTGAGTATTGCATGTATAGCATCGTAGCCATTTTGTGTGTATGATCTTATGATATGATTAATGAATGGTATGTAAATGCTTGATAATGATTAACTAAATGAATGGCTAATCAAGGATATGTTTTGATATTATGTATGCCTAAATGCTAGTTATTCCATGGAAATCATGAAAAAGGTGAAATTAGCTTTAAAACAGTATCGGACAATAGTAATGACGTGAATTTGAAAATTCACTAAAAATAGTAGAAATGGATTTAGATATGAATGAGATATAGAATTAAATCTTATTGAGTATATTTTTATATGAAAGAAACAGAGTAAATAAAGGTGTTGTATTTTGTGAGATATTTAAATTTTTGTGAGACAGGATCAGAGTGATTTCTGAATCCCCTGTTTTAACTTTAGAAATTCACTAAAAATTGTACAAAAATAATTAGGAGTTATACTTTATATTTATAAATTTTTAATTGAGTCTAATTTTAAGTGAAATAAACGACATTGTTATTTGAATTCTGTACAGGGAAAAAAATTAATTTGTAGTGAATAGAGGCCAGGGCAGCCAAACACTAAAATAGGGGAAATTTTAACTAATAAACTGTACTAATTGGCTACACCATATATTTTGAAACAAATTTAGTAAGAAGATATATGAGTCTAGTTTCAGAGAAAATTTACAGATTTGAATTTCGAGTTTCCTAACTCGAGTTATGATTTATTTAGTGACTATGACGTAGATGGACAGTTTATTTATGAAAGATGAAATAAATTGTTTTGATTTGTTCAAGTGATCAGAAAATTTTTATTGATTCCAGTTTGTTCTCGGACCATTTCAATTTCATGTTTTAGGGTCTCGAGGACCCTTTTTAGGGACATATTGAATGAATAAAAGTAAATTAATTTTAAAAGCAAATTTTTATGCCCCAAATTAGTAACTAAGTCCGGTAACGCCTCGTGCTCGACTTTGGCGACGGTCTCAGGTAAGGGGTGTTACAAAACTTGAATCTGTATCAGTTGTGTGTGAGTATTCAGATGTGTTTCCTGAAGAATTGTCGAGTTTTCCACCTATTCGAGAAGTACAATTTGGTATTGAGTTAGTGCCGGGGACGAATCTGATATCTATAACTCCGTACAGAATGGCACCTACTAAATTAAAAGAATTGAAAGCTCTATTGTAAGAATTGACAGATAGAGGTTTCGCACGATCGAGTTTCTCTCCTTGGGGTGCACTAGTTTTATTTGTGAAAAGGAAAGCGGAACTATGAGAATGTGTATCGATTATAGACAACTTAATAAGGTGATTATAAAGAATAAATATCTGTTGCCACAGATTGATGACCTGTTTGATCAACTGAAAGGGGCTACAATGTTTTCAAAGATAGATTTGAGATTAGGCTACTAGCAGTTGCAAGTTAAAGACTCTGATGTGCCGAAAAATACTTTCCGAACGAGGTACAAACATTATGAGTTTCTGGTTATGCCTTTCGGACTTACTAATGCACCTGCTATTTTCATGGATTTAATGAACCGGATCTTCAGACAGTATTTGGATCGATTTGCGGTTGTGTTCATAGATGACATTTTGATTTATTCCCGTGATGAAACTGAGCATGCTGAACATCTGAGACTTGTGTTGTAGACTTTGCGAGATAAACAGATGTACGCAAAGTTCAGTAAATGTGAGTTCTGGTTACGTGAAGTCAACATCAGGTATTCGAGTTGATCCGAGTAAAATTTCAGCTATACTTGATTGGAAACCTCTGAGAAATGTTTCTGAAGTCTGATGTTTTCTGGGACTTGCCGGTTACTATAGACGGTTCATGAAAGGTTTCTCTATGATTGCAACCTTGGTGACAAAGCTACTCCAGAAAGATGTTAAGTTTGAGTGGTCAGAAAAGTGCCAGAAAGCTTTGATTAGTTGAAAGCCCTTTGACCGAAGCTCTAGTGCTAATTTATCCAGAATCGGGTAAAGAATTTCTCATCTATAGTAATGAATCTTTAAATGGTTTGGGCTGTGTTTTGATGCAGGAAGGCAAAGTTATAGCTTATGCCTCGAGATAGTTAAAGCCGCATGAAAAGAACTATCCGACACACCACCTAGAATTGGCAGCTATTGTGTTTACATTGAAACTATGTGTAACAGTTCGATTTTGACCCTAGTCAGAATAGTGGTTTCGAGACCACAAATCCGAGTCCAAAAAATATTTTAATATTATTTTTTTGTGCATGTGATATGTGAATTTATATCTGCTAGATTTCTGTAATTTAATTTGTATGTTTCTGTGCTCGATTTGCAAAAAGGACCAAATCGCGTATGGTGTAAAAGTTTCCTACTAGTTGCTAAAGTGCTTAAGTGCTAAAGTTGAAGCCTTTGCATGTCAATAAGACCATTATATGATAGTGGGAGACATGGTTTTGCAATATAGTAAATAGATAATTTTTTAAAGGATGGTTAGGTAATTAGGTAATATATGTTATTAAATAAAACAAATGCATGAAAATTTGTTTATTCATGCACATCCTTGCCAAAAATACAAAAGAAAAAGAGAGAAAAAGAACAAGCTAGGTTTTGGAACTTTGATCCTTCATTAAGGTATGGATTTTTGTCCATTTTTGATAATTTCTACGTTTTTGTGATCGTTGCTTTGTGTTCTTCAAAGCCCATGTCTGAATTTCTATTTTTATTGAAAATTTCATGAAATGCCATTATTGATATCATGAGCTTTGTGATGTTTTTGGATAAATTATAAAGGCTTGATAGATGATTTGTAAGTTTTGTCTTTGAATTTTGATGAAATAGAGTAAATTGAGCTAATTTGTGAAAATGTTATTTTGAAGGACTAAAATGTGAAATAAATGCAATGTGTGGAATTGTGTGAGAGCCATGAAAATTCGGCTAAGCTTGTGTACAAACAAATTATGTGTATTTTGTGATTTTGTGAAAGAAGGACTAAAGTGTCGTGATGTGAAAACATGAGGGCTAGTTTGCAGATTGCCCTAAATTTGTGATTATGGATTGAATTGAATTATTTGGTAAATAAAGGATTAATTTTGAATACTTATAGATCAAGAAAGGAGGAGTTCAGATTTAGATCGAGGAAAGTCGAAGATTATAGAATAAACGTTCGAGTCGACAACTTCGAGTACGAGGTAAGTTCATACTTAAAATATGATGTTAAGTAAGCTTTGATGCCTTAATTATACATGGTTTGTATATAACTAAATTGGATGATATGATGATGAATTGGAAGTTTTGGCACTAAGTGTGCGATTTAAACTATCTTGGCACTAAGTGTGCGATTTAAATTAGCTTCGGCTATTTGAGGCACTAAGTGTGCGATACTGACTTAGTCTCGGTTATTTTAGATGGCACTAAGTGTATATATTTTAATATATGGCATGTATAGGCTAGAAGGATTATGTTTATAAGTTTTGATATGTATATAATTGCTATGAGAGTTAGCTATCAAATGATAAGTTGTGTATGGTTTTGGTGTATGTTGTAATGTGCTAAGTTTTAATGTTTTTTGGTCATTCTTAAACAAGGAATTGGTTGGAAATTTTGGTATGAATGTTGTATATCATTGCTTGTAGGTTTGACCCAAAGAGAAATGGAAAATTGACTTAAATCAAGCCTGCATTGTGCCACACGGCCATGACACGAACGTGTCATATGGCCGTGGGCTAAAGTCAGTAGCTAGCTAAGTATACACAGCCATAGAACACGGGCGTGCCTATTGGCCGTGTGAAAAAGTCAGTATGCATGCTCTGTTTTGGCACAGCTGATTCACATGAGTGTGCCTGATGCCCGTGTGAGGCACATGGCCTGGACGCACTGGCGTGTGACCTCAACAGAATTGAAAAATTTTCTATGTTCTAAATTTTATGAATGTGTTCGGTTTAGCTCTAACCGTTCTTAAACGTATGTTTTAGGTCTCGTAGACCATCTTATGAGATAATTTCTTATGAAATGATATTAAATAATATCTATGATTCTGAATTGGTCTGAGATATTCTGTCTGTCTGGTAATGCCTCCTAACCCTAATCCGATGTTGATTACGGGTTAGG
Source organism: Gossypium longicalyx (assembly GCA_025698465.1). NCBI lineage: Eukaryota > Viridiplantae > Streptophyta > Magnoliopsida > Malvales > Malvaceae > Gossypium > Gossypium longicalyx. The sequence goes on from CM046995.1 coordinate 56,248,030, forward strand.
GGTGTTACACTATGGCGTCACTATATGTTCGGTGAGAAATGTCATGTTTATTCTGATCACAAGAGCTTGAAATATTTGATGACTCAGAAAGATCTGAATTTGAGACAATGCCGATGGTTAGAGCTGTTAAAAGATTATGAGCTTGTGATTGACTACCATCCGGGAAAGGCTAACGTTGCTGCTGATGCTCTAAGCCGAAAATCACTATTTGCTTTGTGTGCAATGAATGCGTATATGGCTATGTCTGATGATGGTTCGATAATAGCTGAATTAAAAGATAGACCATTATTTATTCAATAGATTTGTGATGCTCAAAAAGTTGATAATGATTTGTTAACAAAATGGGTCCAATGTGATTCAAATGTTGATTCACAGTTTTGAGTTGATGCTGAAGGTTGTCTGAGGTTCAGAAACTGAATATGTGTTCCAAGAAATTTAGAGTTGATTTAGATGATTTTGAATGAAGCTCATAGCAGTCGGTAATCTATTCACCTGGGTAGTAATGAAGGCTTGTTTTAGTGGTTAAGTGTGCTGAGAAGTGTTGGAGAAGTCTTGGGTTCAAACCTGGACTCTAGCAGAAATTTTGGTTTAAGGTGAATCAAACCCTGGGTGTAGCAGGTAGGCCTTAAGAATATTGTTGGAGAAATTGTGCCACAAAAAGCCTTGTGGTCTAGTGGCAAAGTAGCGCCACATAAGAGGTAGGAAGGTGGCGTCATAGAGTTGGCAAGGAGGTCCAGGGTTCGAAACTCATGTCAATCAAAGAGCATTTATTTTGCTAACAGGGGGAGGCAAGAGTTGGTTTTGAATTTAAACTCTGATGATGGAGGGATCCCACATCGTGAAGCTAACATAAGAGTGGATGCGAAGCTGGCTTTAATTAGAGAGAACCATGAGGAGAGTAAAGGTACCTTTCTTGGCTGGTCCCTTTCGCTTTATGGCGTGTTCGTTTGGGTTGGGCGTCGGCTAAGAGTTCTCGCAGCGCGGATTAACTCCAGTCTCCTATCAGGTGTGTATTTCTCACTACTCTAGCTGTAGGATGGCTACTTCGAGTCGCGAAGGGCCGAAAGGGGCCATGTTGGCCCAATTGGATAAGTTGTTTGATTGTGTAGTAAATATTGGACAAGGCTAGGTGAATCTCATATCTGTGGCTAGATTTGGGCTAAAAGGGCCACACGAGCGTATGGGCCATTTGGGCCGAGAATGGGCTTTAGGCCCATTCGTATTGTTATCCCTATTTAGAATACTTTAGTTTACTGAAATACCCCTGTAGGGTAGAAATACCGAAATACCCCTATAGCGTAGAATTACTGAAATACCCCTGTAGGGTAGAATTACTGAAATACCCCTGTAGGGTGGAATTACTCAAATACCCGTGTAGGGTAGAATTACTGAAATATCCCTGTTGGGTAGAACTATCGAAATACCCTTGTAGGGTAGAAATACCGAAATACCCCTGTAGGGTAGAATTACTGAAATACCCCTGTAGGGTGGAATTACCTAAATACCCTTGTAGGGTAGAATTACTGAAATACCCCTGTAGGGTAGAATTACCGAAATACCCTTGTAGGGTAGAATTACTGAAATACCCCTGTAGGGTAGAGTTACTGAAATACCCTTGTAGGGTAGAATTACCGAAATACCCCTGTAGGGTAGAATTACCGAAATACTCTTGTAGGGTAAAAATATCGAAATACCCGTATAGGGTAGAATTACCCAGATACCCTTGTGGGGTAAAATTACCATCTTGCCCTTAGGGTATTAAATGACTGTTTTTCCCTTGTGGGCAAGTGACTGACTTGGACTGTGTGGTTGACGGATTTGATTGTGAATACATGTTGGTGATATGAATGACTTGACTGTGATTGTTTGATTCAAATATGGGCATGACATTCTGCATACATGACATGTTGCATGGGTTGGGTTTTATTGATGGAGGAAGCGTTCTGGTGGCTATGCCACAAATATATGTTCTGGTGGCTCTACCACAATATTTGTATCTGATGACTCTATCACAATATCTGTTCTGGTAGCCATGCTGCAAATTCCATGATGTATAGCGGAGGGATGGGTCGAGTTGTCTCCCCACATGGTGTGAGGTTGGTACGGGGGTGTATATGGATGGATATGGGTTAGGATTGCATTCACATTTCGATTCGATTACACACGACATCGATTCGATTACGTCACCTAATTCGATTCGATTCGATTCGATTCGATTTCGTCACCGATTCGATTCGGTTCTCATTTTGATTCTAGTTCTGATAATGTTTCTTATTCTGTAATGGGCTAAGGCCCATCCTGCAGTCTATCTCTTATAATAGGCTAAGGCCCAATTGATCATGAAACCGTAAGTAGGGCTAGGGCTAGACTTTTAATTCTTTTATATGACTCTGATTCCTTTTATATAGTAGGGATTTGACACTCGGCCAGTAAACTCACCCCATTTATTAACCTTTCGGGTAATTTCCAGCCTTAGACAGATCGGAGTTGCGAGGGGCTCGAAGGAAGCCACACACACTGTTTATGTTACAGTTTTGATTATTACTTTTAAATGTTTTTATGTTGGTTGTAGTAAAACTGTTGTAATTTTCTGGATTTCAAATTTGGAATTTTATTTATTGATCTTATAATTGCTAGTATTAGAACACTGTTTTCCAAAGCAACTACTGTTGTTCAAAACATCATGTATCCGTAATTGTTTTTAAATTAAGCTTCTGCAACTGCCAAGATTTTTACAAAGTTGCTAAGAATGTTATTCAGCTGAGGTTTTCTAACAAGGTTTAAAAAGGGTATAAGTTTTTTAATTATTAAGAAGGGTTTTTAATGGAACATGGTTTTCGAAAAACACTTCAATGTGGCACGCCAGATTCGAGCCAAACTTCCAGGCCGGGTTTGGAGTGTTACATTTAGTGGTATCAGAGCCCGGTTGCAACAACTCGGCTGTGGATTGGGTTTTCGAAGGTTGAATTTTAGAAAATTATTTTCAACCACGTGGTCTGTTTGAAGTGTTTCTCTTAAAAAGTGTGGCACACCGAGTCTCCGGCGCTGAATCCGTAAGTCTTCTGAATACTTTTGTCTGTTTAGAAATTGAAATACTGTGGATTCCTTAGACATTGGTCTGAATTTAAATTTGGTATTTATTTTATGTGGATGTGATGTTTGGATATAGAAATTGTATATATGTGTGATAAATATGTGTCTCCTTCAGTGCATAAGTGTTGTATGTATAAAATGTTTCAAGTTCTAGTTGAAGTGTGATAATGATAGTAGGATCAGAGTGTGCAGTGGTAGCATAGTGGGGTAGATGTTACACGACTACCCGGTTAGATGGAAATTTCGGGGACGAAATTTCTTTAAGGGAGGTAGAGTTGTAACACCCTAAATTTGGGCCTAGAAGTTTTGGGCCTTGAGCATGGGAGCAGTTGAAGGCATCTTATAATATTTTGTTGTGCATGTAAATTTCGTTAATGAAGGCTTGTTTTAGTGGTTAAGTGTCCTGAGAAGTGTTGGAGAAGTCCTGGGTTCAAACCTGGACTCTAGCAGAAATTTTGGTTTAAGGTGAATCAAACCCTGGGTGTAGTAGGTAGGCCTTAAGAATATTGTTGGAGAAATTGTGCCACAAAAAGCCTTGTGGTCTAGTGGCAAAGTAGCGCCACATAAGAGGCAGGAAGGTGGCGTCATAGGGTTGGCAAGGAGGTCCAGGGTTCGAAACTCATGGCAGTCAAAGAGCATTTATTTTGCTAACAGGGGGAGGCAAGAGTTGGTATTGAATTTAAACTCTGATGATGGAGGGATCCCACATCGTGAAGCTAACATAAGAGTGGATGCGAAGCTGGCTTTAAATAGAGAGAACCATGAGGAGAGTAACTGTACCTTTCTTGGCTGATCCTATTCACTTTATGGCGTGCTCATTTGGGTTAGGCGCCGGCTAAGAGTTCTCGGAGCACAGATTAACTCCAGTTTCCTATCAGGTGTGTATTTCTCACTACTCTAGCTATAGGATGGCTACTTCGGGCCTCGATGGGCCGAAAGGGGCCATGTTGGCCCAATGGGCCTACAGGCCCAATTGGATAAGTTGTTTGATTGTGTAGTAAATCTTTGGACTAGGCTAGGTGAATCTCATATCTCGTGGCTAGATTTGGGCTAAAAGGGCCACACGAGCGTGTGGGCCATTTGGGCCGAGAATGGGCTTTAGGCCCATTTGTATTGTTATCCCTGTTTAGAATACTTTAGTTTACTGAAATACCCCTATAGGGTTGAAATACCGAAATACTCCTGTAGGGTAGAAATATCGAAATACCCCTATAGGGTAGAATTACTGAAATACCCCTGTAGGGTGGAATTACCGAAATACCCTTGTAGGGTAGAATTATTGAAATACCCCTGTAGGGTAGAATTACTGAAATACCCTTATAGGGTAGAAACACCAAAATACCCCTGTAAGGTAGAATTAGTGAAATAACCCTGTAGGGTGGAATTACTTAAATACCCTTGTAGGATAGAATTACTGAAATACCGCTGTAGGGTAGAATTACCGAAATACCACTGTAGGGTAGAATTACTGAAATACCTTTGTAGGGTAGAATTACCGAAATACCTCTGTAGGGTAGAATTATCGAAATACTCTTGTAGGGTAAAAATATCGAAATACCCCTATAGGGTAGAATTACCGAGATACCCTTGTGGGGTAAAATTACCATTTTGCCCCTAGGGTGTTAAATGACTATTTTGCCCTTGTGGGCAAGTGACTGACTTGGACTGTGTGGTTGACAAATTTGATTGTGAATGCATGTTGGTGATATGAATGACTTGACTGTGATTGTTGCATGGGTTGGGTTATATTGATGGAGGAAGCGTTCTGGTGGCTATGCCACAAATATCTGTTCTGGTGGCTCTGCCACAATATTTGTATTTGGTGACTCTGTCACAATATCTGTTCTGGCAGCCATGCTGCAAATTCTGTGGTGTGTAGCAGATGGGTGGGTCGAGTTGTCTCCCCACATGGTGTAAGGTTGGTACGGGGGTGTATATGGATGGATATGGGTTGGGATTACATTCACATTACGATTCGATTCTCATTACCCGACACCGATTCGATTCTCGTCACCTAATTCTCGATTCGATTCGATTCTGTCACTTGATTCTGACTCTGATTCTCATTTTGATTCTAGTTTTGATAATGTTTCTTATTCTCAGAACGGCAAGGCCCATCCGCATCTTATTTGTTATAATGGGCTAAGGCCTAATTGATATTGAAAGCGTAAGTAGTAGGTCAGGCCGGACTTTTAATTCTTTTATATGACTGACTGTTCCTTTTATATAGTAGGGGATTTCACACTCAGTTTTCGTAAACTCACCCCGTTTATTAACATTTTAGGTAATTTCCAGCCTTAGACGGATCGGAGCTGCGAGGGGCTCGAAGGAAGCCACACACACTCTTTATATTACAGTTTTGATTATTACTTTTAAATGTTTTTATGTTGGTTGTAGTAAAGCCATTGTAATTTTCTGGATTTCAAATTTGGAATTTTATTTATTGATCTTATAATTGCTAGTATTAGAACACGGTTTTCCAAAGTAACTAATGTTGTTCAAAACATCACGTATCCGCAATTGTTTTTAAATTAAGCTTCTGCAACTGCCAAGATTTTTACAAAGTTGCGAAGAATGTTATTCAGCTGAGGTTTTCTAACAAGGTTTAGAAAGGGTATAAGTTTTTAATTATTAAGAAGGGTTTTTAATGGAAACATGGTTTTCGAAAAACACTTCAATGTGGCACGCCAGATTTGAGCCAAACTTCCAGGCCGGGTTTGAGGTGTTACAAAATGAGACATTTCTGACTTTGTTTCGAAATGTTTAGTCTGTCAACAAGTAAAAGCTGAGCAGCAGGTACCTTCTAGATTGCTTCAACCGATCATGATACCTGAGTGGAAATGGGATAGAGTCACGATAGTTTTTGTATCCAGTTTACCGTTGACACTGAGCAAAAAAGATGTAATCTGGGTTATTGTGGATAGATTGACTAAATCGGCTCATTTTGTTCCGGTTCATACAAATTTCTCACTTGATAAGCTAGCTGAATTATATGTTTCTCAGATTGTGAAATTGTACGGAGTACCTATTTCTATTGTTTCGGATAGAGATCCGAGGTTTACATCGCGGTTTTGGAAGAAACGTCATGATGCACTAGGTACAAAATTACATTTCAACACTGTTTTCCATCTACAAACAGATGGTCATTCCGAACAAATCATTTAGATACTTGAGGATATGTTGAGATGTTGCATTCTCGAGTTTGAAGGTACCTAGGAACAATACTTACCTCTGATTGAATTTGCGTACAATAATAGCTTTCAATCGAGTATCAAAATGGAACCTTACGAAGCTTTGTACGGTCGTAAATGTCGTACACCATTACATTGGACTGAGCTCAATGAAAACAAGATAAATGGGGTCAATTTGATCAGAGAGACTAAACAGAAAGTAAAAGTGATCCGCGAAAGTCTGAAAACAGCGTCGGATCGTCAAAAATCGTATGCTAACTTGAAATGGAAAGATATAGAGTTTCAAATCAGGGAAAAAGCAGTTTTGAAAGTCTCACCGTGGAAGAAAATTCAGTCATAAAGGCAAATTGAGTCCAAGATTTATTGGACCATATGAGATTATTGAGCGTGTCGAGCCGGTTGCTTATAAACTGTTGTTGTCACCTGAGTTAGAAAAGATTCATAATGTATTTCATGTTTTGATGCTTCGAGGATATAGATCTAACCCTTCATATGTGATTAATCCGTCAGAGATTAAGATTATGTCCGATATGACATATGAGAAAGAACCGATTCGTATTCTGGCTCGTGAAGTTAAAGAATTGCGAAATAAGAAAATTTCGTTAGTGAAAGTATTGTGGCATAAACATGGAGTTGAAGAAGCAATGTGGGAGCCAGAAGGTGCAATGAAAGAACGTTATCTGAACCTATTCACCGGTAAGATTTTCGGGGACGAAAATCCCTAAGGGGGAGAGTTGTAACAGCCTGATTTAGACCTTCTTTGGAATGGTGGTTTGGGACCAAGAATTTGAGTTAGAAAAATATTTTAAAATTATTTTTTGTGTTTATTATGTGTGAATTTATATGTGTGAAATTTTCATGATTTAATTTTGTCGTTTGAGTGCCCGATTAAATAAAAGGGCTTAATCGCGTAAAATGAAAATTTGATGGTTAATTGTAATAGGGTTGAATTGATTTTTTTTTCTTACATGAGCTATTTATGTTGCAATTTGACCATATGGATTAGTCATGGACGGTTATGACCTTATTATATAATGGTTTTATATTGATTGTTAAAGGTTAAAAATGTAAAATGTGTAATAATATATGTAATAATAAAACATAAAAATTAAAATAAGCTTTCATAATACTTTTTTCTTGCCAAAACACTAAAATAATGAAAGAAAATAAAGCTTATGGCATTTGACATTGTTGAAGCTTGATTAAGGTATGTAACTAGCTCGATTTTTTTTTATAATTTTTACGTTTTTTAGATCGTTACAGTGTAATGTACAAATCCCATGCTTGAATTCCTGATTTTGATGAATATTTTGAGTTATGCCATTGATTAATAATTAAGCTTTGTGATGTTAGTTGATGAAATATGAAAGATATATTTTGGATTAACATGTTTTGTATTGGAAGTTTTGATAATTTTGAGTAATTAGGACTAAATTACAAAAAAATAAATTAAGGGACTAAAATCTGAAATAAATGAAATGTATGGACTTGTATGAACACAAGGGACATTCGGCCTAAGCATGGTGTGTGCAAATTTTGCATGTTTTGTGTTTTATGCAATTTGGACTAAATTGTAAAAAGTGTGAAATGTCAGGGGTAAAATGGTTATTTGTCCATTTATGTGTTTTGGATTGAAATGAGTGAAAATATGCTTGAATGAGTTTAATTTGAATATATTTAAATCAAGAACCAAAGAAATCAGATTTGGATCGGGGGAAAACTAAAGTTATCGATTAGCCATCCCGTACGAACCTTAGGAATAGTTAGGGTACATATGTCATGACATAAGATTTTTTATATGTATTTTCGGGTAAGACCATGTATAGGACGTTGGCATCGATATATGTGGTTACGTGTAAAACCATGTCTGGGACATCGGCATCGTATTTGATTCGTGTAAGACCACGTCTGGGACGTTGGCATCAATATATGTGGTTACGTGCAAGACCATGTCTGGGACATCAACATCGTATTTGATTCGTGTAAGACCATGTCTGAGACGTTGGCATCGATATATATGGTCACGTGTAAGACCATGTTTGGGACATCGGCATCGTATTTGATTCGTGTAAGACCCTGTCTGGGACAGTGGCATCGATATGAGATAGCATGTAAGATCACGTTTGGGACGTTGGCATTGTATGATATATGTGATTATCCAAGTATCCTATTCAATTCTGAATGGTTCAACGGGCAATGATAGTTGTGATTGAATGTGTAAAATGAGCTAAAGTGATCGTATGTGATAGCTTATTTCCTATTTGAAATAAGGTAAGTAGGTTACTTGGTATGTGTTGTAATTCATGTATAATGTAAATGAAAACTATATGTGCATAAGGAAAGGGTATTCGGCCTTTTGATTATATCATGTGAATATTTATGAAATGATTCATGGATATATATATATATGTGAGTTTATTTATATTCTGTTATATAATGGTACTATGGTTTTGAAATCGAATATTACATTGATAATAAATACAGGTATATTCGGCCATGAATAAGTTTATTTGTGAAAATATATGTTATACAGGAAATTATAAGCTTGAGATTTAATGTGATTATGATACTATAATTTGGTTTGGTTTAAATAAGTTGATTATGACATTTAGTCGTTTCTTTGCTTATGACTTACTAAGCTACGATAGCTTACTGTGTGTGTTTATGTTTACTTCTGTTTTATAGATTTTGGGATCTAGTTACGAGCTCAGGGATTGTCCGCAAAGTCTATCACACTAGCAACTGTTTCAGTACTATATAAGCTAAAGTTCAAACTTATGGCATGTATAGGCTAGATAATATTTGGAAATGTTGGACTTTGATTTGTATATATATAAGCCATGCGAAAATGGCTTGTTTATTCATGTTAAGTCGGGTTTTAAGTTTGAGAATGCTATGGATATGTTTGGTTATGGTTTTGATGTTTCAGTTATTATATGTGTTTATATGTGAACTATGGCTAATATGTTATGTGAGTACATGAACCTTTAATCAAGTTTATACGTGTTATATGCATTGAAAATGGTTGGTGATTTTGGATGTGTGTATTTGGTTGATTCGACTATGGCACATGCATAGATAAAAATATATATACGAACTTGGTTGTTATGCTTTGTTAAGGTAACAAAAATGGCATATGATTAACTTATTTTGATAAGTATGTTGTAAAGTTGACTTTATAATTAGCTCATGTTAGAAGTATGATATGTGCTATAATTTGGATGATGAGTGATTGTATAATGTTGGCTTGGTAATATGGTAAAATGATTAATACATTATTGATTGTGAAATGGCTATTTTGATAAGGTTTATAATGATAAAGTATGATTATATTTCATGAATGTATGTTTGGACACTTGACCTAATATAATGTGTATATTTATTAAGGTTAATTAATTGCAAAATGGATATATATACATTTAGTCAAGGTTTCATTACGTGTGGTATGAACTTATGTGATTAATTTGATAGTTGAATAAGTGTAAAGTAAATTGGCCATGTATATGTGTAATTTGGTATAACATTTAGACATAATTATTAGCTTGTGAATTAGATATGAAATGAATTGTTATTTGTGTCCGGAAATGGTTAATGAAGATACGATGAAATGAGCATGAACTTGGTAAAATAAGCAATAATACCTGACCTTATAATGATATATGTTTATGTCCCTTATATTTTGATTGTATATTAAACCATACATATGACTGGTCAGAATGTTCTATGTGAGTGTGCTTAGACATATATGTGGTATGATTAGTAATTTATTTATGAAATAGACGTTTACAAATGGATATAATGAAACATGTTTGATTATTATTTAGAAATTTAAATGTTATGATTATTGACTTATATGATTGAATAGATGGTTATTATTGGAGTTTTATAATTATTATTATTAAGTTGGTACAATTTTTATGCATGTTTTGGATTGAAGGATTTTATTGAACTGTGTTTGATCGGTAATGCCTCACAACCCTATTCCGGCGACGGATACAGGTGAGGGGTGTTACACCAACCACATCACCATTGCATGGGCACATGTATACTTAAATAAATAGGCTTACAACCCAAGAATCAACATGAGCCACATCTCATGGCCTTATACAAAATGAATCAAATATCAATATAAACCAATTTACATGGCTTCACATTACATCAAACCCTTAACCATTACAAGCCAATACCTTTGGCTAAATCGTAATAACACATTCACAATTGACTAAGTCCCTATACATGCCGTAAACTTAAGAGGTTTGTATTCATTTTTACCCACGATGATAGCTTGATAGTGTGATGGCATCTCCGGTAGTCTCCAACCCGAGCTAGCTGAATTAACCTATAAGACATGGGAAAGGAAGGGGGTAAGCTATATAATATAGCTTAGTAAGTTCATATGCAAATAATAAACAACTATTAACATTCATTAACTTTATCCATCCATAAGAGTACTATAATTTCAATTGGCATTAGATTAAGATTTCCACTTATTCATTCATAGTGCTTACTCCTTTAACTTATAAACACCATTTACATGCCTTAGCATTAGCCTAGCCACTATAGTCTTCCCATTATAACATATCACATTAACTAACAAGTTATTTCCATCATCTTAATCACATGCACATTATTTGTGAGTAATCATAATTTCAACATATAGTTCAACCACCTTTCACTTGTCTAAGCTCGTATCTTACTATATTCTCATAATATCTTTATTCAGCAATTATGCCTGTCTTTCTTTTCCTCATATCTAATGAAACACAATTTAAATAAATGAACCGTAAAATATTACAAATCAATTAGGCCCGTAAGCCTATCACATATCATTATCAAATCTTATCATGCATCCATTCATCATAAATATAGATCATTTGTCAAAAAGTTATCAATGTCTCAGAAGTATAACTTGTTCATGTACATTCTCACCAAGAATTCATCATATACCAAACTCACTTCACATGAGTTATGTGTACATACCTGTACCACTTGAAATATAGTCACATACTTTCTCATTCTTAACATACCCGTTGAAATACAATTCAAGCACATAAACATATTAGATCACATCTCAATTCGGCCCAACAGCCTAACATGTAATCATAATTTATATTTATCATATATCCAACATCACAAGTATGTGCACTATCGATCACAATGGGTAATAAACAATTATTTCTACAATAATCATGAATTTACAATTATAGGCTTACATACATGCCTGTTTACTCATAGTAATTTCATTCTCATACTCATCTTTGATTTACCCATTGAACGACATTGGAATACTAAGGATGCTCGAGGATCTCATACCTATAGTACCATATCAATGCCATATCCCAGATATGGTCTTACATGAAATATCATATCAACCCCATGTCCCTGACATGGTCTTATACGAAATCACATACCGATGCCATATCCCAGATATAATTTTATACAGAATCTTGGTAGCCCTAACATCATGACATTTGTATTCTACCCTTGAGGTTAAATCGGGATTTCCCATTTCTCAAAACTTCGTCAAAATCGTCATTAATCAATTTCATAAAAACAAATGTATACAATTCATGCAATATCAAAATATTAAATACATAACATAAGGTTGCATTATTTACGCATGAACTTACCTCGATACCAAAATGGCAAAAGAGATCTAACCATTAATTTCTCATTTTTCCCCCGTTCTAGGTCCAAACCTCGTTTTCTTTGATCTATAATATCACATTTAGTCTATTTATTAGTCACATTAGTCAATGTGATCCAAAAATCATAATATGGAAAAATTATATTTTTGCCCCTAAACTTTGTCATATTTACACTTTTGCCTCTAGGCTCGTAAAATTATTTTTATTCAATTTTATTGCATTTTAAGCCTAGCTGAATCATTTTCATAACTATAACAGCCCACAATTTTCCACTAAATCACACTTTTATGACAAATTTTATAACTTTTACAAATTAGTCCTTGTTTAGCGTTTTCATCGAAAACTACTTAGTAAAAGTCATTTAACACACAACAAACATTCATATTCCTCCCTTAAACATCAAAATACACGCGTGTAACACATGGGCAAATTTTTAAACATCAACCCTAGCTCAAATAAATGGTAGAAATAGATAGATCTTGTTACGAGGATTGCAAAAATGTAAAAATCATTAAAAATGGGGCTAGAACGGACTTACAATTGAGCTTGGAAGCTTGAAAAACCCTAGCCATGGTTTCTCCATGCAAGTTCCGGCCAAGGGGTTGAAGATGGACAAAAATTGGCTTTTAATTTTGTTTTTAATTCATTTTAATAACTAAATGATCAAAATGCCCTTAATAAAAAACTGTGGAAACATGCCTAACCATGTCCATTTTTGTCCACCAACTTAACCAGTGGTCTAATCACCATATAAGGACCTCCAATTTAAAATTTCATAACAATTGTACACCTCTAGGATGTAGAACTCAACATTTGCACTTTTTACGATTTATTCCTTTTGACTAAATTGAGTGCCCAAACGTCAAAATTTTCAAACGAAATTTTCAAGAAATCATTTCGTGAAATTGTAGACCATAAAAATATAATAAAAATAAATTTTCTAACGTCGAATTTGTGGTCTCAAAACCACTGTTCTGACTAGACCCTAAATTGGGATGTTACATGATCTATATAAATTAAAAATTAACTCTTTTATTCTTTAAGTCATTCAATTTCATCCAAAACACACAATTTGGGACATTTTACACATTAACCCCTATAATTTCACATTTTTTAATTTAGTCCCTATTTCATAAAAGCACAATTTACAACAATTTCAACTAAACCCAAGCTAGTCGAATATCTGTAGGCTCTATAACAGCCCATATTTATCAATATTTCACACATTTAACCACACATTTTACACTTTTCACAAATTAGTCCCTTTTATGCAATTTTACTAAAAATCACTTTACAAAACATGATAATCTATCAACAATTACTCATTTTCCATCATCAAACATTCAAGAACACATGAATTCATCAATGGAAACTTTCAAAATCATCAATACTTTCAAAAATTGAGGCATGGGCTAGCTAGTACTCAAAGTAACGATCACAAAAACATAGAAATCATAAAAAACTGAGCAAAATACATACCTTAATCAAAGATTCAAAGAGCCGAACCCTAAGTGAGCATAAGTTATTTTTTTTCTCTTACAAAATTTGGCTAATGAATGAAAGATGGATAAAAAATCATGTTTGGTTATGATATATTAACTTAATTTGTCATTTACCTATTTATCCTTAATAAATTAACTTAAAAATTTTATAATGCATGTCCATAAATGTCCATTATGACAATAAATGGTCTAATATCAACATAAGGACCTCCCATTTAATGCCTCATAGCAAATAGACACTTTTAACATATAGAATGCAACTTTTGCATTTTACGCGATTTAGTCCTTTAGTGAAATTAACCACTTAAACGATAAAATTATCACACAAAACTTTCACACATATATAATCACGTACTGTAAACACCAAAAATAATATTAAAATAATTTTACGACCTCAAATTTGTGGTTTCAAAACCACTGTTCCAATTTAGCTAATACTGGACTGTTACAAAAAGACACATTTGTTGGCTGATTAAGAACCTCAACAAATAGACATTCTGTAATAGCCCAAACACAGCCGAGTAGGTTTGACCTAAATCTAGCGAGCTACATTAGCCACTAAAGTGACTCTCCGTTAACTCCTATTCTAATCTCCAACACAACATGAAGATGTGACATATAAAGTGCTAAGTTATAACACAATATTGGAGTACATTCAAACATAGGTTATAGATCATGCGAGCTTAAAAACAAAGTAGCAGAGTTAAGGTTCACATGTCATCTAAGCAGTAAAACTTAGTGGTTTGCATGAAAGTAATAAAAAGAGTAATTTAGCACACTCAAATAAAACTAAAAGTATTTAGAATTAATTATCACACAACAACATAGGTTTGCAACAATAATATGAGTTCGCAATTTAACATAAAGCATGAGTTCACACCAAAAACACGAGTTCGCAAGATAATAGTAGTTTGCATGCTTCCTAGGTTTGCACCTACAACACTAGGTTCGCATGCGATACATGTTTCCCAAACAAAAAAGTCATTCTTACAGGGGTTCACATAGCTGTTTAGGGTTTTCTAAATTGCAAGATATTCACACTAAATGTTTCGTATGCATACAGAAATAAGAAAACATAAAGATTTATACATTCTAAAGAAAATAATAATAATGGTTTAGCTATGGGGTTCGCAGAATAAATATAAACTTTAACTTTTAATAAAATTGTTTCAATAAAATAATTAAATTAAAATAAGTCTAAACCCACAAAAAAAAACCCCATCTCCTATTTCCCAGGTTCACCAATATCCATTCAAGGATGAGACTTACCAAGCCATCTACCTCTTCACTACGATCCGCGACCAACTTACCTATGAAGTAAGAAAGGAGTGGGAGAGTTCATTGTGAACTCAATGAATAATCAGGAATCAACAAAGTATGCTTAAAATACAGAGTTTAAAATAGAACGAAGACTTTAGTCTAAAAAATTGTATTACGTGCTTGGTTCGTAGTGGAGGTTGTGAGACCTAGTTTGCAAAACTTGCTTGCTAGAAAACATAAGTTTGAAAACAGTTTCACATGTACTTATAGAAAATCATACTTAAAAACTTAGCTTGTTATTGTTTAAAAATAGATCTTATATAGCATGAAACATGCTCACATGCTTGTCTTATCAAAATGGTTGAGAAACATAGAATATGTTCTCGTACTTGTCTTAAGACACTTATCTTATTTGAATCTGTTGGAGATGCAGATATCCTTATAACACCATAGAATGAGTCAAAAAGTCCTTAACATGTCAAGTAACAACCTGTCTGGTGAAATCTCGGTATTTGATTATTGTTTAGAGAGTTTTGGTGAATTAATGGTAAAGATGAGAAAGTATTTTTTTTTGTTTTAATTAACTATAGAATTCTTTGTATGTGTCACTTGGTGAACTCTTAGCTTGGAGAAGATATTTGGTTTGACAAACTCTTCCGTTAAGTGTATGCCACCTAGATGCTTTGGTAAACTCGCTTAATTATGAGAATCAAGAGTCTTAGTTGAATTATCTAAATTTTCCATTGAACCTTGTTTCTGTGCTTAAGTATATAAAGATAGCAGTGCCTTCAATGAAAATCTTTGCATTTTCTTTGTATCCATCTTCCTCCTTGATTTTTCTT
This sequence comes from Gossypium longicalyx, assembly GCA_025698465.1. Taxonomy (NCBI): domain Eukaryota; kingdom Viridiplantae; phylum Streptophyta; class Magnoliopsida; order Malvales; family Malvaceae; genus Gossypium; species Gossypium longicalyx. The sequence goes on from CM046995.1 coordinate 56,263,566, forward strand.
TGCATTTTTTAAAAAATCGAAGTCCAAAAAACCTGTCTGAAGTTGGGTTCGCTATAGTAAGCTAACTTATACGTTTTCCATATCTCTCTGGTAATTTTTTATTAACCTTAGGTTATTTTAAGGCTATTTACGTGTTTTTAATTTTGCATGCATAAGTATCAGAGTGGTGTGTAAGGATGAAAACATTCCGATTTTGGGTTAAGTGTTAATGTTTCATGCATGCACGCTTAGATTCGATGAAATAGTACTATGATATGTTTAAATAACCTTATTTTAGCTCAAGACACTACAGAAGGTGTGAGTGACAAAGGTCAAGGACTTGTCATTTAGATTGGGTATTTTTCTAGTGAGTTCCTTCTTACTTCCATGTGTTGTGGTTATCTTTACTTCATAATATTGTAAGGTAAGTATTCTTACTCTATAAAGGATGATCAGTGTATGTGTTCGTGAATAATGGTTGTATGTCTAGAGTCATTAGTTCGAGTTTTATATGTCTGAGTTAAGAAGTATGGGTCATTTTCGTGTCAAGATATTACCGTATGCTTCTGATATGGATGATATGATATGAACTTATCTATAGAAATGGAGTTAAAGGAAATATAGTGTGTAGCCTCTGGTAGGGTAGATATATATTGCAAATCAGATTGCCATAACACAATTAAGCACATTACTAAATGATCCACAAATGGGGATCTATAAGGAGAAATGTAAATGAATGAAATAGAAATATCTAATATGAATCTGACTTTGAATTTTGGGTATACGGCTGGCTTGAAAATGGAATGTTTGTGTTATGATTTTTTTGGCGTAAAATATTCACCCATGTGACACACCATTGGCATACTGAGTCTGTCTAAGTTCTGTATACACCATTGGGCGAACTCTATAATGTTGAAAGATTCATTTGAAATATTGGGCTATGCTATTAGTATTTTGTTTAAGATCTCTATAGAACTCACTAAGTTTGTAACACCCCAAACTCGGCGCAGACATTATGACTGAATCTGGTAGTGTCACTTTGAAGTGATTTTCGTAAAGTGTGATCTCGTTTGAAAAGCCCAATCTTTATTTAGCCTCTTTGTGTGATCTAAAAGAAGGTTTAAAAACTTACATCATCATCAAAAGTATATTCTTTAAAACGTTATTAATTTCAAAATCTCGTTTATAGCGGAAGCTTTTTAAATCAGTTGTCTAATTGCATTTTCCTTGTAAAATGTCGTTTTCTTGCGGTAGCTCTTAAGACTGTTTAAGTATTCGTGGTATTTTTGAAAAGCATTTATCTTTTGAAAACTCACTTCCTACTACTAGCAGTATTAAAGCAAAAACAAATATAAATCCCCAAATTAAAAATAAAACTTTAAAGAGGCCTTATTACATAAAAATACACAAATTAAGCTACTTATAAATTAAAAGACAAATATGGGAGCGTAAGCTGTTGTGTGGCCACCTTCGAGTCCCTCGCAGCACCGGTCCGCCTAAGACTGGGGATTACCTGTACAGTTAAATAGATTGGTGATTTTATGAAAACTCAGTATGTAATCCCATAAAAACAAACAGTCAAACATACAGAGAACAAATACAGTTTGGGCCTAAGCCCATTATCAGTAGCAGTTCAGTTCCAGTTAGGGCCTTAGCCCAATATAGTAATAGTATCAGTGTAGCAACAATAATCAGTGCAGTAACAATAATCAGTGCAGTAACAATTTAAACGGCATGCAAGTCCTACCCAACCAGCCTCTTCACTCCACTCCGTCCAGTCCACTCCGTCCAGCCCTACACTCCATGTGGGGATAAAATCAACCCACCCATCCCTACACTCCAAAATAGCACCGGTTGCGGCACTAAATAGTATTTGCAGCAGAGCTGCCAGTATAATAGACTTAGAGCCATCAGTGGTTTGTAGTAGAGCTGCTAGTACAGTACACTTCCTCCAATCATATATAAACCCATCCCCATGCAATGCATCATACAATCATGTCATGCCATATCATAAAATCATACATGCATCTATTATAGTTTAAATAGCATGCTAAAATATAAACATACATCACATAGGGGCAAAGCAGTCATCTTACCACATAAAGGCAAAATGGGCATTTACCACATAAGGGAAAAATAATCATTTTACTACATAAGGGCAAAACAGTCATTTACCATATAAGGGCAAAACAATCATTTTACCACATAAGGGTAAAACATTCATTTTACCATATAAGGGCAAAACAGTTATTTTACCCCACAAGGGCAAAACCTCATTTTATTGTTCAAGGGTCCAGGTACGCTTGCCGACCCAACAGAAGGCCACAGTCGTCTCAGGCGACCCATGCAACCTTTAACAGTCAAATAATGTAAATAGGCCCAAGGCCAATATTACGACCCATGTGGGCCCACACGCTCATGTGGCCCATAAAGCCCAAAAATGACCATGGCTGTATGAACTACACAGCCCGGCCCACTATCTCCACACATTCGTGTGGTTTACCCGTGTGGGGCCCACGAGCCTGTGGGGCCCACACGGCCCAACTCAGCCCAACGTGGTCCAAAACAGCCATAGCCTAAGAAATCGCTCATGGTGGCCTCTACTATCAAACACCCACGTTTTATGCGATCAAATCACCACATGAGCGAGTGCACGCTCATGTAGTGTCAATAGATGAATTTTTGGCTTTTGCTGATTAACAGGTATTGCAGTGTGATTACACACCTGTTTGTGAAAAGTGCGCCAATCTCCATAAACATCAACCGTAGATTCAATCGTGACCCAATGTGTAATATCCCGAATTAAGGCCTAATCGAAATAGTGGTTTCGTGACCACAAATCTGAGATAGAAATAATTATTTTATAATTATTTTGAGGTTTATGATATGATTGCATAATTGTGTGAAGATTTCGTGAAGAAATTTTTGGCATAACGAGTTTAATTTAAAGTTAGGGATTAAATCGAATAAGTCTTGCATTCTAGAAGTTTTAAGTATGAAATTGCTTTGAAATATTAATTAGGAGGTCTTAAATGGTACTTTGACCAATTTTAAGTTCATGGACAAAATTAGGACATGGAAGGAATTTTTAAAAGTTTAGTAAGGAGGGGCATTTTGGTCATTTTGATATTAAATGAAATAAAAAGGGAAAAATAACAAAAAATTGGTTATCATCTTCCTTAGTTGCTGCCAAATGCTCCCTCTCTCCATAGCTAGGGTTTCTTCAACTTTCAAGCTTCATAGTAAGTGATTCCAAGCCCCGTTTTTAATGATTTTTACGTTTTTGAAATCTCGATAACTCGGTATAGCTTATGATAGTAATATTTTGAGTTAGAGTTCATATTTGGAAAAATACCCATAGGTGAAATTTGTGAATTTTGATGTTTTATGATAGAATATGAGATTTTAAATTAAGTTAGACAACTTTTGCTACTTGGTCTTGAGTGAAAACGAGTAAAAGGGCTTAATCGGCAAAAATACCTAATAGTCATAAGTACATGTTAGAGTGAGAATTTGATGTTGCCAAAGAAGGGAAAAGTGATCAGCATGTTAGAAAACATAAGAATAAGGAATTAAGTTTAATCCCGAGATTAGGGGCAAAAGTGTAAATATACAAAAGTTTAGGGGTAAAATTGTAATTTTGGTAAAATTTGAATTAAAGACTAATTTGATAATGTGAGTATTAAATAAGCTAAATGTGTTATTTTAGATCAAGAAAGACGTGGAATCGACCCCAATCGAGGAAAAGAAAATATTGTGGATTAAATTGCAAAATCTTTATATTTTGGTACCAAGGTAAGTTCATGTGTAAATAATGTAGCATAATTGTTATTTTTAAGTTATTGATGTTAATTATATGATATGCTTATTTTTATCATGAAATATATGCTTTGTGGTTATTTTCGAATAAAATGCAAATTATGTGTATTATTTGATAAATATAAAGTGCTACCGAGTATTGGTTTCAGTATTTTACTGAAGATGGCAAGGATATGTGTCCGAGGAAAATCTCGTTTGAACCTTCGAAATAGATTAGGATACAAGTGACATGTCACTAGGATGGTTGAGCATTCGAACTCGTTGAGTTGAGTCCGAGTTCACTTATGGATGCGAATGTCTGAACTCGTTGAGTTGAGTTCAAGTTCGTGAGATATAACTAGGCATCCGAGCTCGTTGAGTTGAGTCCAAGTTCACTTATGGATGCGAACGCCTGAGCTAGTTGAGTTGAGTCTGAGTTCGCTTATGGGCGGGTTACATAGTAGCTTGGCTACATATGTGGCACTTATGTACAAACTTTCCGTGTATTCGAATTATATTCTGATGTGTTCAACGGGAAGAAAATAAGGAGAATGCCTAAAAAGATGGTGACATGTTGGTAAGTGTGGTAAATGAGAAAATTTGACAGGTATGTGTTTAAACCCTCGAGTTGAAAACCTGGTAAGATGAAATCATAGAAAGATATTAAATGTAAATGATGTTTTATGTGGGATTGTGTGATTATGTTACTTGCTATTTGCATGTGAACTTACTAAGCATTTATGCTTACTCCCTCCTTTTTATTCACTGTAGTTTTGAACAAGCCGGCTTGGGAATCGGGACAGGTCGAAGGTGCGATCACACTATCCAAAGGACTTTTATTTTGGTAAATGGCTTGTAAAACTTAAGTATGGCATGTATAGCAATATACCTACTTTGTGTAAATAATTTTGTGATATGGCAGTGATTTGGTTGAGAAAATGCTTGATAATTATAAGTCATGGAAATGGCTAATTTAGATCATGTTTGATGTCATGGAAGGTTAATAGGTTATCTAGTCCATAAAAACTCATGAAAAGATGAGATTTGCCTTAAACAGAACATTGCAGCAACACTGACATGAGTTTGAAAATTTACTAAAAATCATAGAAATCGAATTTGGTGATGGATTAAATATGAAATTGAAGCCTAATATGTCTAGTTTCACATAAAAGAAACAAAACAGGTAAAGGAATTATATGATAGAAGATATTTGAATTTTAGTGAAATAGGGCCAGAGCGATTTCTGGATCCCCTGTTCCAACTTTAGAAATTCACCATAAATTGTACAAAAATAATTAGGTGGTGTATTTTATATTATTGGAATCCTTATTGAGTCTGGTTTCAGGATAAACAAATGGTATAGTCATATAAAGTTTTCACAGAGAGAAATATGGTTTGTAGTAAACAGAGGTCAGTCCAGTCAAGTCCTGAAACAGGGGTAACTTTAACTAATAAACTGTACTAATTGGCCCAACCAAAAATTCTAGAAAAAATTTAGTGAATAGATATATGAGTCTAGATTTAGAAAAAATTTATAGATCTTGATTTCAAGTTTTGTAACTCGAGATATGATTTTTCTTGTAACTGTGATGCAGGTAGCTAGAAAGCTGTGAATGTAGAAACAAATGATTCGAAGTTCTTAATTTGATAAATTATGTTCGGTAACACCTCAAGCTCGACTCCGGTGATGATCTCGGGTGTGGAGGCGTTACATTTGGTGGTATCAGAGTAGGTTTAATCGGTTCTCGGACTAATGTGTTGTATGTACGGGTTTTGCTATACATGCCATATATATATATTGTGATAGTGTGATGACTTCTGACCTTTTAAATGATTTTTTTATAGTAAATGGATCCCGATCCAGCTGTGGCTGATGATGTAGAAAGTAATGCACCGGCTACGGCTGAAGGGGCGGTGTCAACCAAAAATCCACCTCCTACTGTTGGTCAAGGAGGAGGAGAAGGGGCTGGAGAAGCCTTTCTCCAGATGATGAGTGCCTGGTATACTGAGTTCGCTCGTACGAACCCAAATGCACAACCTCCCCCACCTCCCCCGATTCCTCCACCTGTACCCCCGATGCCTCAATGTGTGGATCTGATGAAATTTCACAGAACTCCAGTTGACAGAATCCGTAACCAAGGGGCCGAAGAATTTAGGGCAAATATTGATGATGATGCCAAGAAAGCAGAGTTTTGGCTCGAGATTTATATTCGAGTATTTGATGAATTGTCGTGTACACCTGAGGAATGCTTGAAATGTGCAGACGATATGAAGACGGACTCAATGAAGATATCAAAGTATTTGTTGGGATTCTTGAATTAAAAGAAATGGTAGTATTGGTTGATCGAGCTTGCAAGGCTGAAGAACTACTTAAAGAGAAGAAAAAGGCAGAGGCTGAGACTAGAAATTGGAAGAAAAGACCAACGAGCAGTTCATTTTCACAGCAATCCAGAAAATCTAGAAATATGAATCCTCGTTCACAGGTTTCGGTTGGGCAATCATATGGAAATTCTAAGAAGCAAAATGTGGGTCTTAAATCTCAGACTACTTCTACGACTAGTGTGGGAAATACGAGATTTGTTAAGCCCGAGTGCCAGTGGTGTGGTAGGAATCATTTTGGCCCATGTAGAGCGAATGAATGTTTTCGGTGTGGTTCTCTAGATAATTTTATTAGAGACTGCCCAGACAAAGTTGAGAAAGAAAAATTTCAGAGTGTAAAAGCTAGTGATGCAGACTCGAGGGGAAGATATTCGAGAAAAGTGGAAATGAAGCAAGCAAAGAAGAATGTAGTCGAGATTCAAGACTAAACTCAAGCAAGAGCTCCAGCTAGAACTTATACCATAAAGGCACGTGAAGATGCTTCATCACCCCATGTGATTATTGGTATATTTTCTCTTTATGATGTTAATGTTACTGCTTTGATTGATCCCGGTTCTACTCATTCATATGTATGCATGAAACTGGTGTCTAGTATGAATATACCTGTTGAGAACACAGAATTTATGATTAGAGTGTCGAATCCGTTAGGCAAATGTGTGATAGTTGATAAAGTATGCAATAAATGTCCTTTAATGATTTGGGGTCATTACTTTTCGGCCGACTTGATGTTGTTGCCGTTTGATGAGTTTGATGTTATTTTGGGTATGGATTGGTTGACATTGCATGATGCTATAATAAATTGCAAAGGAAAGGTTATAGAATTAAAGTGTGTAAATGGTGAAACCCTGCGGGTTGAATCAGATAAATCAGAGGCATTGTCTAGTGTGATTTCTTCAATGTCGGCTCAAAGATATTTGAGAAAGGGTTATGAAGCTTATTTGGGGTATGTAATTAATACAAAAGAAGTTGAAAAGAAAGTTGAATCAGTGCCGGTTGTGTGTGAATTTGCGGACGTATTTCCAGAAGAATTGCCGGGTTTGCCTCCAGTGAGGGAAGTAAAATTTGGTATTGATTTGATACCGGGAACAACTCCGATCTCGATTGCTCCATATAAAATGGCACCAATAGAATTAAAAGAGTTAAAGTCACAGTTGCAAGAGTTGACTGATAAAGGCTTTGTGAGACCGAGTTTTTCACCTTGGGGTGCTCCTGTGTTATTTGTGAAAAAGAAGGATGGTTCTATGAGGTTGTGTGTTGATTATCGGAAGTTAAACAAGTGACAATCAAAAACAAGTATCCGTTGCTAAGAATTGATGATTTGTTTGATCAGCTAAAAGGAGCGACATGGTTTTCAAAGATTGACTTGAGATCTGGGTATTACCAGCTGCGAGTAAAAGAGTTGGATGTGCCTAAAACTACTTTTAGAACAAGGTACGGTCATTATGAATTTTTAGTTATGCCATTCGGGTTGACAAATGCTCCTGCTGTGTTTATGGATTTAATAAATTGCATATTTCGGGCATACTTGGACAAATTTGTTGTGGTGTTTATAGATGATATTTTAATTTATTCAAAAGATGAGACAGAGCATGCTGAGCATTTGAGGATAGTTTTGCAAACTTTGAGAAATAAGGAACTGTATGCTAAGTTTAGTAAAAGTGAATTTTGGCTCCGGGAAGTTGGATTTTTGGGTCATATTGTTTCAGGTGATGGTATATGGGTTGATCCTAGTAAAATTTCAGCCATTGTTTATTGCAAACCACCGAAAAATGTAACCGAAGTTAGAAGTTTCTTGGGGCTAGCTGGGTATTATCAGCGGTTTGTAAATGGATTTTCTATAATTGCTGCTCCTATGACTAGACTACTCTGAAAGAATGTTAAATTTGAATGGACGGAAGAATGTCAACAGAGTTTTGAAGAATTGAAAAAGTTATTAACAGAGGCACCAGTGTTAGTACAGCCCGAATCAGGTAAAGAATTTGTGGTGTATAGTGATGCTTCTCTAAACGGTTTGGGGTGTGTACTCATGAAAGAAGGAAAAGTGGTGGCTTATGCTTCGAGGCAGTTAAAACCTCATGAGAGGAATTATCCTACTCACGATTTGGAATTGGCTGCGGTAGTGTTTGCTTTGAAGATTTGGCGACATTATTTGTATGGTGAAAAGTGCCGGGTATATACCGACCACAAAAGTCTTAAGTACTTGATGTCACAAAAAGACTTGAATTTGAGACAGCGAAGATGGTTGGTGTTATTGAAAGATTACGAGCTTATTATTGATTATCATCCGAGAAAAGCAAATGTGGTTGCCGATGCTTTAAGCAGAAAGTTGTTGTTTGCTTTAAGAGTTATGAACACTCAGTTGAAAATGTCAGATGATGGTTCGATTCTAGCAGAGTTAAGAGTAAGACCGATGTTTTTACAAGAGATTTCTAAAGCTCAGAAAAATGATCAAGATTTGCTAGCCAAGAGAAAACAGTGTGAAGCTGATATGGGGTCAGATTTCAAAATCGATTTTGATGGTTGCTTGATGTTTAAAAATCGAATTTTTGTACCGAAAAATGATGAGTTGATTCAAAAGATTTTGCATGAAACACATAATGGTTGGTTGGCGGTTCACCCGGGCAGTACGAAAATGTATAATGACTTGAAGAAAATGTATTGGTGGAATGGAATGAAAAGAGATATCTCCGAGTTTGTATCAAAGTGCTTAATTTGTCAACAAGTGAAAGCTGAACACCAAGTACCTTCGGGACTACTCCAGCCTATCATGGTTCCTTAATGGAAATGGGATCGAATTACTATGGATTTTGTATCAGGATTGCCATTAACTCCGGGGAAGAAAAATGCCATCTGGGTAATAGTTGACCGACTGACTAAATCGGCTCATTTTATTCCGGTACGTACGGATTATTCTCTTAATAAGTTGGCTGAATTGTATATCAGTGAGATTGTTAGACTTCATGGAATACCTTTGTCAGTCATTTCGGATAGAGATTCGAGATTTACTTCACGGTTTTGGCAAAAGTTGCAAGAGGCATTAGGTACGAAGTTAAATTTCAGCACTGCCTTTCATCCACAAACTGATGGACAATCAGAGAGAGTAATTCAGATTCTTGAAGACATGCTCAAATGTTGTGTATTGGAATTTCAAGGTAGTTGGGAAAGATACTTATTGTTGGTAGAATTTGCTTATAATAATAGTTATCAGACGAGTTTGAAGATGGCACCTTATGAAGCATTGTATGGTCGTAAATGTCAGACACCATTGTATTGGATTGAACTCAAGGAAAATCAGATTTATGGAGTTGATCTAATAAAAGAAACCGAAGAAAAAGTGAAAGTGATTCGAGATTGTTTGAAAGTTGCTTCGGATAGACAGAAATCTTATGCAGATTTGAAACGAAAGGAAATTGAGTTTCAAGTTGGTGATAAGGTATTTTTAAAAGTGTCTCCATGGAAGAAAGTCCTTAGATTTGGACGGAAGGGCAGTCCGCGTTTTATCGGGCCGTATGAAATAATTGAAAGAGTTGGACCGGTAGCCTATCGGTTAGCATTGCCATCTCAATTGAAGGAGATTCATAATGTATTCCATGTGTCTATGTTACGTCGGTATCGTTCGGATCCTTCACATGTGGTTTCACCGACAGAAATTGAACTACAACCAGACATGACCTATGAAAAAGAACCGATTAAGATTTTAGCTCAAGAGGTCAAACAACTAAGGAACAAAAGTATTGCACTTGTGAAAGTGTTGTGGCAAAAGCATGGAGTAGAAGAAGCTACATGGGAACCCGAAGAAACTATGAAGAATCAATACCCACATCACATTTTGCAGTAAGATTTTCGAGGACGAAAATCTTTAAAGGGGGGAGAGTTGTAATATCCTGAATTAAGGCCTAATCGGAATAGTGGTTTCGTGACCACAAATCCGAGATAGAAATAATTATTTTATAATTATTTTGAGGTTTATGATTTGATTGCATAATTGTGTGAAGATTTCGTGAAGAAATTTTTGACATAACGAGTTTAATTTAAAGTTAGGGATTAAATCGAATAAGTCTTGCATTCTAGAAGTTTTTAGTATGAAATTGCTTTAAAATATTAATTAGGAGGTCTTAAATGGTACTTTGACCAATTTTAAGTTCATGGACAAAATTAGGACATGGAAGGAATTTTTAAAAGTTTAGTAAGGAGGGGCATTTTGGTCATTTGGATATTAAATGAAATAAAAAAGGAAAAATAACACAAAATTGGTTATCATCTTCCTTAGTTGCTGCCGAATGCTCCCTCTCTCCATAGCTAGGGTTTCTTCAACTTTCAAGCTTCATAGTAAGTGATTCCAAGCCCCGTTTTTAATGATTTTTACGTTTTTGAAATCTCGATAACTCGGTATAGCTTATGATAGTAATATTTTGAGTTAGAGTTCATATTTGGAAAAATACCCATAGGTGAAATTTGTGAATTTTGATGTTTTATGATAGAGTATGAGATTTTAAATTAAGTTAGACAACTTTTGCTACTTAGTTTTGAGTGAAAACGAGTAAAAGGGCTTAATCGGCAAAAATACCTAATAGTCATAAGTACATGTTAGAGTGAGAATTTGATGTTGCCATAGAAGAGAAAAGTGATCAGCATGTTATAAAACATAAGAATAAGGAATTAAGTTTAATCCCGAGATTAGGGGCAAAAGTGTAAATATGCAAAAGTTTAGGGGTAAAATTGTAATTTTGGTAAAATTTGAATTAAAGACTAATTTGATAATGTGAGTATTAAATAAGCTAAATGTGTTATTTTAGATCAAGAAAGACGTGGAATCGACCCCAATCGAGGAAAAGAAAAGATTGTGAATTAAATTGCAAAATCTTTATATTTTGGTACCAAGGTAAGTTCAAGTGTAAATAATGTAGCATAATTGTTATTTTTAAGTTATTGATGTTAATTATATGATATGCTTATTTTTATCATGAAATATATGCTTTGTGGTTATTTTCGAATAAAATGCAATTATGTGTATTATTTGATAAATATAAAGTGCTACCGAGTATTGGTTTCAGTATTTTACGGAAGATGGCAATGATATGTGTCCGAGGAAAATCCCATTTGAACCTTAGGAATAGATTAGGATACAAGTGACATGTCACTAGGATTGTTGAGCATCCGAACTCGTTGAGTTGAGTTCGGGTTCACTTATGGATGCGAATGTCCGAACTCGTTGAGTGGAGTTCGAGTTCGTGAGATGTAACTAGGCATCCGAGCTCGTTGAATTGAGTCCGAGTTCACTTATGGATGCGAACGCCCGAGCTAGTTGAGTTGGGTCTGAGTTCGCGTATGGGCGGGTTACATAGTAGCTTGGCTACATATGTGGCACTTATGTACAAACTTTCTGTGTATTCGAATTATATTCCGATGTGTTCAACGGGTGGATCTTAAGAGAATAAGGAGAATGCCTAAAACGAAGGTGACATGTTGGTAACTGTGGTAAGTGAGAAAATTTGACAGGTATGTGTTTAAACCCTCTGGTTGAAAACTTGGTAAGATGAAATCGTAGAAAGATATTAAATGTAAATGATGTTTTATGTGGGATTGTGTGTTTATATTACTTGCTATTTGCATGTGAACTTACTAAGCATTTATGCTTACTCCCTCCTTTTTATTCACTGTAGTTTTGAACAAGCCAGCTCGGGAATCGGGATAGGTCGAAGGTGCGATCACACTATCCGAAGGACTTTTATTTTGGTAAATGGCTCGTAAAACTTAAGTATGGCATGTATAGCAATATACCTACTTTGTGTAAATAATTTTGTGATATGGCGATGATTTGGTTGAGAAAATGCTTGATAATGATTAGTCATGGAAATGACTAATTTAGATCATGTTTGATGTCATGGAAGGTTAATAGGTTATCTAGTCCATAAAAACTCATGAAAAGATGAAATTTGCCTTAAACAGAACATTGCAGCAACACTGACGTGAGTTTGAAAATTTACTAAAAATCATATAACTCGAATTTGGTGATGGATTAAATATGAAATTGAAGCCTAATATGTCTAGTTTCACATAAAACAAATGAAACAGGTAAAGGAATTATATGATAGAAGATATTTGAATTTTAGTGAAACAGGTCTAGAGCGATTTCTGGATCCCCTGTTCCAACTTTAGAAATTCACCATAAATTGTACAAAAATAATTAGGTGGTGTATTTTATATTCTTGGAATCCTTATTGAGTCTAGTTTCAGGATGAATAAACGTAATAGTCATTTAAATTTTTCACAGGGATAAATATGGTTCGTAGTAAACAGAGGGCAGTCCAGTCAAGTCCTGAAACAGGGGTAAATTTAACTAATAAACTGTACTAATTGGCCTAACCAAAAATTCTAGAAAAAATTTAGTGAATAGATATATGAGTCTATATTTATGGAAAATTTACGGATCTTGATTTCAAGTTTCATAACTCGAGATATGATTTTTCTTGTAACTGTGATGCAGGTAGCTAGAAAGCTGTGAATGTGGAAACAAATGATTCGAAGTTCTTAATTTTATAAATTATGTTCGGTAACACCTCAAGCTCGACTCCGGCGACGATCTCGGGCGTGGGGGCATTACACAATGTTAGTATTTTAATCATTAAAGTTAACACCCTCATAATAGCACTTAATCCCCAAAATGGTAATTGTTACCTACCTCGAATGAGCAAGAACGGTTTATCCTACTTAAATCACTGATTAAAGTTGCCTTCCAAAACCCTGGCAAAACCTGCATTGTATCCTAATCTCTTTATCTATCACCATGAACGAAAATAACTAGAATCAAAAGAATGACAACTAACCCCCTTAGAACTAAGAACGGTTGGTAGAAGAAATCCACCTATACCCATACAAGAGCCGAAAGTACAAGGATAACAGAGGCAAAACAGAGCGATTGTACCTTCATCAGGAATCAATAACACAAAATGATGTTAGAAGAAGGATCACAATGGTAGAGAGAAGCAAAAAGGGAATCACGAGCACTTACCAACTTGTTAGAGAACTCTAACAAGACCGAAAGTCAAACACAAACAAAAGAGTAATCGGCCAGTGAGGAGATATTCAGCAGCAGTACCCAAGATGGAAGGATAGGGAAAAGTTGGTAGAAGAAAAAGGGAGACAGGTATTCGGCCCAAAGCAATAATCGGTTTGAGAGAGAGATGCAGAGAAAAGAGGAGATGGTCAACATTCGGCCAAAACACAATAAGGTAAAGAGAGGGGAATGTGGGATAATCGGTCAGAAGAAGAATTGATTGGTGGAAGGAAGAGAAAGAATCGGTCTAGAAAAGTCACAAAAAGAACAAAAACTGAAAGTGAATAGAGAGGAAGGGAGCAAGACGTGGAACCCCTACCACATTCGGCTTTCAGCAGGAAAGAGCAACAAAACTACCAAAAATGAGAGGCATAATCCCCAATTCGACACCAACACCGTTCCATTTCAAATCCCCTTGATTTCCTCCTAAAATTTCTCCTCAACTCCCTCCTACAATCCCTCCATGACCAATTCAAACTCCACTCCACTCAGCAGTTTTTCGGTCAAACTCTACTACCTCCTATGGCCATCAGTAAAAATAATCTCCATTTGCACAAGCAGGGATTCAAACTTTAGACCACTAGCACACTCCACACGCCACTATCCACTAGACCAGCAGGCCTATTCTGTCATGTTTTTAACAAATTTTACTTATAAACCTACTGACCAAAGATAGGGGTTTTATCCTAAAAAAAACAAAATTTTGTGGAAGCCAAGGCTTGAACCCAAGACTTCTCAGACACTCCCAGAACACTTAACCACTAAAACAGATAAATAGTTGTGTGTCACTTTCTTGCACAATTAAATATTTATGTGCCGCCTCCTAATTGTTCCCATGCTCAAGACCTAATACTTCTGGGCCCAAATTCGGGGCGTTACAAAGTTCTTTTGAACTTTCCCCATTTCCTTTTCCTTCTCAGGCCTATTGCTGAAGGAAAATTTTTTGAAGGACTATGCTAGAGGAGATCTGTTGTTGTGAGACATCTATTTATTTGTACTATGCATGACATATTGGATTGAAGTTTAGTTGTATTTTGAGATGGAATTGTAATTGAAACTTATGGTTGATAAAAAATGCTTTAATTAAATTTCATATATGTTTTTGGAATGGTTTCATAATGTCATATTTCGAATAATGAAATTTTTTTATTGAAGTTTATACACTATTTGGCTTACTCTTTTTTTCAGTATTTTATTAAAGGAATAATTCAAATTCTGCAGTTTTACAAAGTTTACCCCAGAAGTAGTTTTAAAGATGGATGATTTCTGAGTAGTGACATGTTATACTTGGATCCTTCTAAGGGGTAGGGTTCAACGTGTTACAAGTTTGGTATCAGAGTCAAGGTTTAGCCGATTTATAGAAACTTGAAGGCTGTGTCACACCCCATTATTCATAGTATGCCTTTAGTTTTGTCCTTAATGTACGAATTAAGTTAAATTTTCTTTTGTAGTGATATAAGAAAATATTTGACGGATTTAGAGAAGCTATTGGAAAGAAATGAAGAGTCATATGCCTGGAAAATAACAAGCCCCTGCCAATAATATGGGTAATGTAGGGAATGCCTTTAGGAATGTGTTTTTCATGATGATGACACAACTATTTGATTAGTTTATGAGAAACACTCAAGAACCCCAGCCACAACAATCTCAACAACCACAGCCTAAAGTGGTTTGCCCAACACAACTTGCTCCACCGGTACTTGTTGTGACTTCATTCAAAGTTGACCCCATAAGAGAGATTAGAAAAAGGGGTGCCAAGAGTTTCTTGGTGATAAAGGTGATGATCCCACTGTGGCTGAACAGTGATAATCTCATTTTTGTAGAATGGTAAAAAAATTGAAATGTATTCCTTGAAAGATTGGATTGTACTATTAGTTTTTTGCTTAAGATCATTATGAAACTCAATAAGTTCTTTTGAACTTACCCTATTTCCCTCTCCTTCTCAGGCCTACTATTGAAGGAACACTTTTTGAAGGACTACGCCAGAGGATAGTTGCTGTGGTGAGACATCTATTTGTTTGTACTATGTATAATATATGAGGTGAAGTCTAGTTGTATTTTGAGATGAATTGTAATTAAAACTTATGATAGATAAACAATACTTTAATGAAATTTCATCTAGGTTTTTGGAATGGTTTCATAATGTCATATTTCGAATAATGAAATTTTCTTATTGAAGTTTATACGTTCTTTGGCTTATTTATGTATTTTTATTAAAGGCTTGATTCAAATTCTGTAGTTTTACAAAGGTTATGCTAAAAATAGTTTTAAATATGGATGATTTCTAAGTAGTGACACGTCATACTTGGATCCTTCTAAGGGATTGGGTTTGGCATTTTAGATGTCCCAGAAGTGTAGCATAAGCTAAACACTTTTCTGTACGCCAACATGTCCCATTGAATGGAGCACAGCTCGACATTCCCTTATCTATCCATATGTCCTAAGGCTTCAACTCCCAAAAAAAAACTTATAGGTGAGTACTCACAATCCTTTGGTATACCAATATATCCAAAACAAGTAATCGTAGAGGAGCTCGCATAAAAAATTATCACATAGAGCTTGCATAAAGAGCTCGCAAAATAGACCTTACAAAACTGTACTTTTAAGACAAGCTTGAAAATGCAGGCTCGCATAGGAGCACACATAAAACATATCTTTAAAACATATTTTAAAAACATACCTTGAAAAAATGCTTTGAAAATATAATATCATAATTTTAAAACAATATGAGGTAGGCTTAGTTAAAAACGAAGTTTTTGGAAAAAATGATAGTTTACACACTTATGGTAATTCCAAACCACTAATTGAAAAAGCTTGAGAATTTAAACGAGTTTTGCTTTGCCTTTGTCCTTGTTGGTAGATTGTCTGGCTAGTTCGCAACATACATAAATGCACAAATTACTTAAACAAACAAAACTTACAGAATTCACACATGCAAGTGAACCTAGCTTTCTGGACAATCAACCCTAACAGGATAGAGGCTTACCTTATGAATTTTGGTTCGAAACAGAGACTTCAAACCAAAATATTGATGAAAGAATTTTCTTTTTGAAAAAGGGTTGTATTTATAAGCACTAAGTGACTTAGTGATCCTAGGATACCTTACTTGACTTAGGAACCCTAGTCAGTTTAGAAGAAGGTTTCTTGCATGACAAGTATTCCTAGATACACAATATATTTAATTCCTAATTTAAGTTTGATTAGACTTTGACTGGCAAACCCCTAGTTCACAAGTTACCTGGCAAACACCAGTTCTCAACTCAATTGGCGAACCCCCAGTTTGCAGCTTAGTTGGCGAACACCAGCTCGCCAAATAGATTAGCGAACCCTAGTTCATCAAACCAACAGGCAAACACAACTTCCAATGAAACTAGCAAACCCCCTTACTGCATCTTTTGGTGTATACTCCAATGCTGAAACTCTAAAAATGTAACACCCCTCACCCGTATTCAACGTTGGAATAGAGTTATAGAGCATTACCGAACTTATTATACAATTAAACATACATTTCACATACATTTTCCATTTCCATACAAATATCTTTTATAAACAATCATATTGTTCCTAATACAAGCCTATGAGGCCCTAATCATACATTTGGGTTGGTTCGGGACTAAAATGATCACTTATGAAATTTTTAGAAAACTTTGAAAATTTTTACAAAATACAAGGGACACACGCCCGTGTCACAGGCCATATGGACATTCGAAATGGGATCACATGGCTGTGTCCCAGCCCATGTTCGACCCTATGTAACTCTGTGACTTAGGTCACACGGCCAACCACACGCTCATGTGACTAGCCTGTGTGCCCCTCAAAATGGCCACACTGCCTGTGTGCCAGGCTGTACGCTAGGTAGTGCCAAACCTGTAGGGTATACTAACTTATGCCACATAGCCAAGTCACACGCCTGTGTTCTAGGCCGTGTGGAGCATACTGACTTGATTTTTAATTCAACAACAGGGGACACACGGCCGTGTAATCTGACTGTGTGTCACACACGGCTGAGACACATGCCTGTGTCTCTGCCCATGTGGACAAAAATAGGCTATTTATCAAGCCATCTTACCACCCAATTTTGTATACACCAAACCAAACCAGATGGCACCAAACATGACATAAATAGGCATTCATCCAACCTTAACCAAGCATAAATCATACCATTTCAATACCAACACATACAAGGTATACAAATATCCCAAAATGCCATTCAATTTCATACCAAACTTCACATTCATAATTCACCTAATGGTCACCTTCAAACATGCATTATTTTTCCTAGATTCACTAGCGCATCAATATTCTAAACTTAACCATTTGATATCCATAATGCCTATTTATAACAAGCATCTTTTATCACTAATCAACCGCACATCACAAGATCAATTACACATATATATACATGAGCAAAACATGCTAAATAAAAGCCAAATCACATGGCTAAAATCATAATACATCCATCATCATTTACAAGACAACTCAAAAAGGTTAAATCCATTATTAAAATATATCAAAAAGACCAAACTTCTATACATACCATATAACCATAAACATAGATTCAAAAATACCAAAGTGATAGCTTGATAGTGTAATGAGATCTCCGACGATTCCCGAATCCGAGCAAGCTTTGATTTCACTATAAAACACGAAAAAAATAAACAATGTAAGCTATAAAGCTTGGTAAGCTCGTATGAAAATAATAAGCAAAGCTTAACATTCAATTACCATTCATAATATGAACATAACATACTATAAAACATTTAACTACAATGTTAACATATATTCAATCACATAATTAACCATAAACTCATAACTTTCATGGACTTGATGCTTACGTAGTTTCTGTACATGCCTATACTGATACTTGTCTATTTCTCACCATTTCATATCTTCGATATACCCGTTGAACCATTCGGAATACTATCAAATACCCGGGAAAATGGCACCCTAAGTGCCACATATATATAGCCGAAGGTATCTCAATCTCATATCACTTATAATGCTCCCTCTCAAGCTATCAACGGGTCTGCTTACACAAGCTGACGGTCATGACGAAGCTAATCCAAAAGGTAGGACGTACGGACCATGTAACAGCCTAGTTTAGACCCTAATCAGAATAGTGGTTTCGGGACCACAAATTTGAGTAAAAAATATTTTAATATTATTTGTGGTGTATACAGTACGTTAATTTATATGTGTGAATATTTCGTGTGAAAATTTTATTGTTTGTGTGCTCGATTTAATTAAAAGGACTTAATCGCGTAAAATGTAAAAGTGGCTAGATAATTGTTAAAGTGCTACATTGCTATTATTTTTATAATGTGGAGTCCTTATGTGGCAAATTGGCCACTGAATAATAGCATGGTCGGTTTTGGGCTTGAAATATATGGTTTGTTAATTAAATTTACAAGGTTAAAATGGTAATTAGCATATTATAATGTAAGTAAATAAAACAAACATAAAATTTCCATGCATTTTTAGTTCATAACTGATAAAAACATAAAGAAAATAAAGCTTTAGAAAGTTTCAAGCATTCAGCACTTTGGAAGCTTGATTCAAGGTAAGTTTTTGTTCAGTTTTTGATAATTTTTACGTTTTTGAGATCGTTGTAGTGTAATGTACAAAACCTATGCTTGAATTTTTTATTTTGATGAATATTTTGAGTTATGCCATTGGTGAATATTTGAGTTTTGTGATATTAGTTGATGAATTATGAAAGATATGTTTTGTATTAGAATTTTTGATGATTTTGGATAATTAGGATTAAATTGCAAAAATAATAAATTGAGGGACTAAAATGTGAAATAAATGAAATGTATGGACTTGTAAACATGGGTAACATTCATCCTAAGCATGATGTGTGCAAATTTTGCATGTTTTGTGTTTTGTGCAATTTGGACTAAATTGTAAAAAGTGTGAAATGTCAGGGGTAAAATGGTAATTTTCCCATTTATGTGTTTTTCAAATAAATTGAGTGAAAATGTGTTTAAATGAGATTAATTTGAATATGTTTAGATCAAGAACCAAAGAAATCAGATTTAGATCAGGGGAAAACCAAAGTTGTCGATTAGTCATCTCGTTCCAATTATCGTTGTCCGAGGTAAGTTTATAAGCAAATAGATGTTATTAATTTGATTAAATATGAACTATATATGTTGAAATGTATAATGTGGTAGTATATATATGTGAAAGACGAATATGTATAAGCTTGGAATCTATGTGTAGGAGTTCAATTCGACCGAGTTACGATGTTCGAAAGCCCCATATGAACCTTAAGAATATCTAGGATACATATGTCATGACATAGGATTTCGATATGTGATGTGCAAGTAAGACCATGGCATCGATATATGTGTGAAAGTAAGACCACGTTTAATATGTTGGCATCGATATGTGATTCCGATATATGTGTGTGAGTAAGACCAGGTTTAATACGTTAGCATCGATATGTGATTACATGTAAGACCACATTTGGGATGTTGGCATTGTATGATATGTGTGATTATCCGAGTATCCTATTCAATTTTGAATGGTTCAACGGGAAATATTGAGTTAAGATCGAATGTGAAATCGAGCTAAAATGTCAGGTATGTGCTAAGTTAAATGATTTGAATGTTAAGGTAAGTATATACTAGAAATGAACATATGAAATATGCATTACGAAAGTAAGAATTATATATGCTTATGAACACATGTGTATTCGGCCAAGTTAATATAATTAGATATTGTTCATGTGATGGTATATGAGTTTTCAAGCATGAAAAATGTGTATTTGATTAATGATTATTTGATTCGGTTTAGTTGATTTAATACTAATGTTCATTTGATTATTATTTGCTTATGACTTACTAAGCTATTTAAACTTACTATGTGTGTATGTTTGCCTCTATTTTATAGATTTTGGAATCAAGTTATGAGCTCGGGGATCATCAGCGAAGTCTATCACACTATCGATTATTTTGGTACTTTTATAAGTTTGAACTTAAACCTATGACATGTATAGGCTAGTTTAAATATTTGATTTTGGATATGTAAATATGAGCCATGCGAAAATGGCTTATTATTTTGTTAAGCTTGGATTTAATGCTTTGATCAAATGATGGTTATGTTTGATTTTGGTGTTCGGCTATGGCTAATATGTAAGTATTTATATATGTGTGTGTGTGTGAATCTTGTTTGATATTGTAACAGCCCGATTTAGACCCTAATCGGAACAGTGGTTTCGGGACCACAAATTCAAGTCTAAAAAATATTTAAAATTTTTTTTTGTGTTTATTTTGTGTGAATTTTTATATCTGTGAAATTTTCGTAATTTAATATTGTCGTTTGAGTGTCTGATTAAATAAAAGGACTTAATCGCGTAAATTAAAAATTGGGTAGTTTAATCTATAAGGGCCAAAATGCTATTGGCTTTTAAAATGGAAGCCTTGATGTTGCAATTAGCACATAAACTATTAAGTGGACGGAAATAGGTTATATTATAAGGTTTTGATATAAATTAAATAAGGTTACTTTAATAAATTAATATTATAAACTATTATAATATAACTTATATCATAAAAGTAAAATAATAAGCCAAATTCATATTATGTTCTTTGACCGAAACCAAAATAAGAAAGAAAAAAAGAAAAGAAAACCTAGTTCAACCATTCTCAAGTTCGATCAAGGTACGTGCTTAGCTCGATTTTTGATAATTTCTATGTTTTTGAGATCGTTGCTTAGTAATCTTCAAGACCCATGCTTTAATTTTTTATTTTGATGAATATTTTGAATTGTGCCATTTTTGAGAGCTTGTGATTTTTGTTGTTTGATGATGAAATATGAAAGATATGTTTTAGATTAACATATTTTGTATTGGAATTTTTGATGATTTTGAGTAATTAGGACTAAATTGCAAAAATAATAATTTAAGGGACTAAAATGTGAAATAAATGAAAAATAGGGCTTGTATGAACACTAGGAGTATTCGGCCAAACATGGGTATCTTGAAATTTTGAATATTTTGTGTTTTGTGAAATAGGGACTAAATTGTAAAAAGTGTAAATGTTAGGGGTAAAATGGTAATTTGCCCATTTATATGTTTTTGGACTAAATTGAATGAAAATATAATTGAATGAGCTTAATTTGGATATGTTTAGATCAAGAACCAAAGAAATCGGATTTGGATCGGGGGAAAACGAAAGTTATCGACTAGCTGTCTCGTTCCGTTTTACATTATCCGAGGTAAGTTTATAAGTAAATAGAAGTTGTTAAATTTCAATATATGTAATTAATAGATAATTATATTGATTAAAATTAAATTACGAATCAATATTGAAAATGAAAATAATCTATGTTTGATGATAAGTAATGAATAAGTTTAGTATTTAAGGTGATGACATGAATTATATATGTTAAAATGTTGATTATATGTATATTAATTACAAGTCTTTATTCAGGTAAATGAAATATGTATGTGATATTAAAATGTGAATCATGGTTAAATATATATATAATCAAATAATTAATGATAATGTGACTTTGGTTATGGATGATAATTTTGTTAATGAATTCATGTGTAATTTGGCCGATTTTTAAAGTTGATACCTGGAAGTATATGTTGGCATCGATATGTGACTCTGATATATGTGTGTGAGTAAGACCACGTTTAATACGTTGGCATCAATAAGTGATTCTGATATATGTGTGCGAGTAAGACCGCGTTTCATACGTTGGCATCAATATGTGACTCTGATATATGTGTGCGAGTAAGACCACGTTTAATACGTTGGCATCGATATGTGATTTCGATATATGTGTACGAGTAAGACCCTGTATGAGGTAGTGGCATCGTTATGTGATTACATGTAAGACCACGTCTGAGACATCAGTATTGTTTGATATGTGTGATTGTTCGAGTATTCCATTCAATTCCGAATGGTTCAACGGATAGAGGTAATTTATGTTCGAATGTGTGAAATGGGTTAAATGATTAGGTATGAGTTAATTGATTACCTAATTGAAAATAAGGTAAGTTTGTTACTTGATATTAAATACAAATTCTATATATGATAATAACGTAAATGTAGGTGGATTCATGTAGTATTTTTGGTTGTATGCTATGTATAAGTATGAGTTGTTAAAGTTGATTTATGAGTATATGCATGTTAGTCTATGAACATTCGATCATATGGTGTTAATATGCCTTTGAAATCAAATGATACTTTGAGTGTATATATATGTACTTTCGGTTACGATAAGTTTTAATATAAAAGTATAGGATATATATATATATGAAATGTTAAATGTGGGATTAAATGTAGTTATGATAGTATGTTATGGTTTGACTTAAATGAATTGACAATGTCTTGAATTGTTATTTTGCTTATGACTTACTAAGCTATAAATGGAACCCTGGTAACTTGATTAAGCTTATTCTAGCAATAAATTAAGCTAGGGTTCATATTTGGAAAAATACCCATAGGTGAAATGTTTTTATTTTGATGTTTTATGGTAGAATATGAAGGCTGAAATTATGTTAAACAACTTTTGCTAAGCGGTTTTATGCAAAAATGAGTAAAACGGCTTAATCGGTAAAAGTTGTTATTGTTCATAACTATGTGTTAGAGTGAGAATTTGATGTTGCCATAGAAGGGAAAAATGATCAGCATGTCATAAAACATAAGAATAAGGGATGAAGTTTAATTCTCGAGCCTAGGGGCAAAAGTGTAATATGCAAAAGTTTAGGGGCAAAATTGTAATTTTGCCAAGTTTGAGTTAAGGACTGTTTTGAATAGTACATTAATTAAACTAGTAAAATATGATGTTTTAGATCCCAAAAAATGAGATTTGAACCTAGAATGGGAGAAAAATCAAAAATCAGGAAAGTTGATAAAATGGCCGTTTTAGTATCGAGGTAAGTTCATATGTATAATAAGCATTAATTTATGCATGTTTCAATTTAAAATTGGTATATTTACTATGATTGTCGAGGTGTTGAAAGTAAGTATAATTATGATGATTTAAATGTTCAATATTAATTCGACATGGAAATGAGAAAGTATGTAAGTTTGTATGTAAATAATACATTATCTTTATTATGTTTTTATATTTCAGCATATTTTATGTATTGAAGCTGATTTTTGAATCATAATTGACTATTGGAAGTATGGAATCAAGTATTAGAAAGAGAGAGAAATCCCGGTTGAACCTTCGGAAAGATTGGATGATACAGATGGTATGTAGCTAGGTCACATGTATGATGCTGAGTGCACATCAAGTGTACAAGAGAGCTACGAGACATTATGACATAGCTAGGTCGCATGGGTGATACTATGTGTACACCATGTAGACAATAGAGCTACGGGATATATGTAGCTAGGTCGCATGCGTGGTTCCAGGTGAAGGACATCATGTAGACAAAAGAGCTACGAGATAAACTGGCTAGGTCACATGGGTGGTACTAAGTGTTCACCATGTGGACAAGAGAGCGAAAGTTATATGTACAATCGAGCTAGGTCACATGAGTGGTGCTAAGTGAAGGCCACTATGTGTACAAGAGAGCTTCGATTTTAAAGGTGGGCTGTGTGCGATACCATTGCGTATCTGTTATTATTCTGAAGCGTTCAACTGGGAAATTGATTAAATGAAATTATGTATGACTTTGTGATGATAAGTGTAAGTATATACGTGTGTAACTTATGAACAATATGCTCGATATGTGATTGGAAATTGGAAAGATTGTTATGGGTAAGTGATGAATACAATTAAAGTGTGAATGATCAAAATTGACAATAAAACTGTTCTGGATAGTTGCAGTGATGTGAATTTAAAAATTTACCAAAAATAGTAGAAATTGAATCAGAGACTGAATGAGATATCAAATTAGAGCTTACTGAGTCTATTTTCATATAACAAGAATAGAGCAAGCAAAGAAATTCTATATAATGAGATATTTAAGTTTTTGAGAGACTGATTCATAATGACTACGTGATCCCCTATTCTGAATTGGAAAAATCATTAAAAATTGTACAAAAATAATTATGGGATATAATTTATATTCTTGAAATTCTTAATGAGTCTAGTTTTAAATGGAATAAACGATAACATTCTTTGAATTCTGTACAAGGAGAAAATTGATTCGTAGTGAAGAAAGGTCGAAGTTGTCAAACAGAAAAACATTGGAGATTTTGAATAATAAACTGTACTTATTGGCTGGACAAAAAATTCTGGAAATTTTATGGTGGAAAGTTATATGAGTCTAGTTTCTGCTAAAATTTACAGATCTTAATTTGGAGTTCTGTAACTCTAGTTATAAATTATTTAGTGACTGTGACTCAAGAAAGCAGCTTAACCAGAACATGTGTAAATTTGCAATTGGATTAGTTTTACTATGGAAAGCATGTTAGTAAATTGCTTATTATTATTTCATGTGAACTTACTAAGCGTAAAGCTTACCCCCTCCTTTCCATTACTTTTAGTGTTGCCAGGTTAGCTCAGGGTTGGATATCGTCGGAGGCAGCATCACACTATCAAGCCAACACCTTGACAGTATAAACACATATGCTAGACTTATCAAGTGAGTGGCATGTATAGGGACTTAGTTTTATAACATGTGTTATTATAATTTGGCCAAATATATTGGTATTTAGTGAGCTAATGATTCTGACTTATAAATCTAGCTATTTATGTTATGTTTGATATTGATGATGTGCATATGCTTGTTTGCCATGCATGGTTGGTAATATGTTATGTGTTGTTGTGAATGTTTAAGTCCGTTAACGCCTCGAACCCTGTCCCGACGTTGGATACGGGTGAGGGGTGTTACATTTAGTGGTATCAGAGCTATGGTTTAGTCAGTTCTCGGACTAATCTAGCATGTTAAGAGTTAAGCTATACATGCCATATTACTACCTGTGATAGTGTGAAGCCTCCCGATCCCGATGAAATAGTTCTGTTGAGACAGTAGTGTTTTCCAACCGAGCTACCATTGACAGTGTAAAAAGGGGTTAAGTAAATTCATATAATTTGGTGGATATATTGGTGTACCTAAAAATTGATCTTGGTGACTTGTGATGATATGTGTGAGATCAAGTGTAAAATGAAATAGATATAAGTGGAGAAATATAGAAAAGTGAAAAGAAACGAAAGTTTACATCGTTATAAACTCATCCATGTTCGTTTGACATTGACATGATATTATGTGTCTAACTTATTTGACTAAGTGAATGTGATAAATAGATTTACTCAAATTTGTGGAATGTATGTTTGAGTGCATTTGTTTTAAGATATGAATATGTGTGTAAGTCTGTCTAAAGTGAATTATATAACTGTAATAATATTAAGATGAAATAAGACTCGTAAAAGATAAGAGTACTAGTTCATGATGTTTATGTGATAATGAATGAGTCATGAATAAGAATTTCTCTTGGAATATGAAAGATGAGATGAAGAGAAAGTTTATATTATGATAAGTGTTCATATTGATTGGCAATTGTGTGATGCTATGAGTGTAACTTGTGAAATTAAATGAATGTTATGAGTAATTCTATTTGAGAATTATGAGTGCATGTATAAGTGTATTTGTTTGTATAAGATGATAGGAGGGTTGTGTAAAATAAATATGCATGTTGAGTTATTTGAAGCAAATTATATAATATATATATTGATGAGTGTTAAGTTATATGCATGAATATATAAGAGGCAAGTTAGAAGTGTTACTGAATTCTGAAATATTACAGTTAAAGAAATATTAGACTTAGTTAATTAACTCATCCAGGTATGATGCTTAAAGTATATGATTGCTGGATTTTTTTAAATAAATTTTGATTGTGAATGAGATAATGTGGATTTAGTAATGATAGAATTAGACAGAAGAATAATGATTGAGCTGTATTAATAGCTGAATGCAGAGTTTTTGGTTAAAAAAAAGTGAAAGCAAATGTGAGAATTGGAAATAGTTTTCGATTAATATAGAGGTCATATCGAGTTGAAACTTAGTTATATTGGACTTCAATTTGATAGTGGGGTGATTTTGAAAGTACTGGTTTGAAGAAAATTTGTTTGGAGATGTTTAAGAAATTTTGAGAAAAGATATTGAATCTTTTTACCGATAAGATTTTTGGGGACGAAAATCCCTAAAGGGGGGAGAAATGTAACATCTCGAAATAGGGCCTAAATGGAATAGTGGTTGCGAAACCACAAATCTGAGATAGAAAAGTTTATTTCGATTAATTTTTATGATTTACCAAGTGATTAGATGCATGTGTTAGAGTATTAACAAGAAATTTTATAGATTGCATGTTTAATCTGCCTATTAGGGCTTATTTGCAGAAGTTGCTGTAACAGCTCGATTTAAGGCCTAAACGGAACGATGGTTTTAGAACCATGAATTTGAAGTCAAAAAATTTATTCCGATTAAGTTTTAAGGTTTATTTATTGATTAAAATATTTTGTAAAAATATCATTAAGTAATTTTACTGATAAAGTGCTTAATTGGACTTTTAGGACTAAATTGCAAAAGTTGCAAAAATGTGTTCTAATTCATAAGTACTTGATTGAAATGGGGGTTTAAAGAGAAGGTCCTTAAATGGTAATTAGATCATTATATTTTGTTTGGACAAAAATGAGCATGAATAGGACAAAATTTTAAAGAAAGGCCTTAAGGGAATTTTAGTCATTTGGTAATTAAAAGAAATAAAAAGGGAAAATAAAGCCAAAATTGACTCATCTTTTTCATGGAGGCCGAAATTAGCATGGGGGAAGCCATGGCTAGGGTTTTCAAGCTTTCCAAGCACAATAGTAAGTCCGTTCTAGCCCCGTTTTTCAAGTTCTTTACATTTTTGGAACCCTGGTAACTTGATTAAGCTTATTCTAGCAATAATTTAAGCTAGGGTTCATATTTGGAAAAATACCCATAGGTGAAATGTGTTTATTTTGATGTTTTATGGTAGAATATGAAGGCTGAAATTATGTTAAACAACTTTTGCTAAGCAGTTTTATGCAAAAATGAGTAAAACAGCTTAATCGGTAAAAGTTGTTATTGTTCATAACTATGTGTTAGAGTGAGAATTTGATGTTGCCATAGAAGGGAAAAATGATCAGCATGTCATAAAACATAAGAATAAGGGATGAAGTTTAATTCTCGAGACTAGGGGCAAAAGTGTAATATGCAAAAGTTTAGGGGCAAAATTGTAATTTTGCCAAAGTTTGAGTTAAGGACTGTTTTGAATAGTACATTAATTAAACAAGTAAATTATGATATTTTAGATCCCGAAAAATGAGATTTGAACCTAGAATGGGAGAAAAATTGAAAATCAGGAATGTTGGTAAAATGACCGTTTTAGTATCGAGGTAAGTTCATATGTATAATAAGCATTAATTTATACATGTTTCAATGTAAATTTGATATATTTACTATGATTGTCGAGGTGTTGAAAGTGAGTATAATTATGATGATTTAAATGTTCAATATTAATTCGACATGGAAATGAAAAAGTATGTAAGTTTGTATGTAAATAATACATTATCTTTATTATGTTTTTATATTTCAGCATATTTTATGTATTGAAGCTGATTTTTGAATCATAATTGACAATTGGAAGTTTGGAATCAAGTATTAGAAAGAGAGAGAAATCCTGGTTGAACCTTCGGAAAGGTTGGATGATACAGATGGTATGTAGCTAGGTTACATGTATGATGCTGAGTGCACAGCATGTGTACAAGAGAGCTACGAGACATTATGATGTAGCTAGGTCGCATGGGTGATACTATGTGTTCACCATGTAGACAATAGAGCTACGGGATATATGTAGCTAGGTCGCATGCGTGGTTCTAGGTGAAGGACACCATGTAGACAAAAGAGCTACGAGATAAACTGGCTAGGTCACATGGGTGGTACTAAGTGTTCACCATGTGTACAAGAGAGCCAAAATTATATGTACAATCAAGCTAGGTCACATGAGTGGTGCTAAGTGAAGGCCACTATGTGTACAAGAGAGCTTCAATTTTAAAGGTAGGCTGTATGCGATACCATTGCATATCTGTTATTATTCCGAAGCGTTCAACTGGGAAATTGATTAAATGATATTGTGTATAACTTTGTGATGATAAGTGTAAGTATATACATGTGTAACTTATGAACAATATGCTCGATATGTGATTGGAAATTGGAAAGATTGTTATGGGTAAGTGATGAATACAATTGAAGTGTGAAAGATCAAAATTGACAATAAAACTGTTCTGGATAGTTGCAGTGATGTGAATTTAAAAATTTACCAAAAATATTAAAAATTGAATCAGAGACTAAATGAGATCAAATTAGAGCTCAATGAGTCTATTTTTATATAACAAAAACAGAGTAAGCAAAGAAATTCTATATAATGAGATATTTAAGTTTTTGTGAGACTGGTTCAGAATGACTACGTGATCCCCTATTCTGACTTGGAAAAATCATTAAACATTGTAAAAAAATAATTATGGGATATAATTTATATGCTTGAAATTCTTAATGAGTCTAGTTTCAAATAAAATAAATGAGAACATCCTTTGAATTCTATACTAGGAGAAAATTGATCCGTAGTGAAGAAAGGTCGAAGCTGTCAAATAGCAAAACATGGGAGACTTTGAATAATGAACTGTACTTATTGGCTGGACAAAAAATTCTGGAAATTTTATGGTGGAAAGGTATATGAGTCTAGTTTCTAGTAAAATTTACAGATCTTAATTTGGAGTTCCGTAACTCCAGTTATAAATTATTTAGTGACTGTGACTTAAGAAAGTAGGTTAACCAGAACATGTGTAAATGTACAATTGGATTAGTTTTACTATGGAAAGCATGTTAGTAAATTGCTTATTATTATTTCATGTGAACTTACTAAGCGTAAAGCTTACCCCCTTCTTTTCATTACTTTTAGTGTTGCCAGGTTAGCTTAGGGTTGGAGATCGTCGGAGGCAGCATCACACTATCAAGCCAACACCTTGATAGTATAAACACATATGCTAGACTTATCAAGTGAGTGGCATGTATAGGGACCTAGTTTTATAACATGTGTTATTATAATTTGGCCAAATATATTGGTATTTAGTGAGCTAATGATTCTGACTTATAAATCTAGCTATTTATGTTATGTTTGATATTGATGATGTGCATATGCTTGTTTGCCATGCATGGTTGGTAATATGTTATGTGTTGTTGTGAATGTTTAAGTTCGTTAACGCCTCGAACCCTGTCCCGACATTGGATACGGGTGAGGGGTGTTACATCAATAGTGGTGTGCGCACCTTTCGCAGCCAGGTGTGTGAAAGCACTGCCCTTAATCATAAATCGGCATAAAGGCAAAAAGTGTGAATAGTTGACACCACATAGGAGTGCAACTACCCGTATGGTAACCCGTGTGTCTAAACATCAGCGTATAGTTGGCATGGCCAGCCATGAGCATATAGTCGGCATGGCCGGCCATGAGCGATTTCATGGGCTAAGGCCGTATTGGGCACTTTTGGGCCGAACTGGGTCGTGTGGGCCCCACGGGCACGTGGGCCCCATACGAGTGAACCACACGGACATGTGGAAATTATTGGGTCAGGCTTTGTAATCCACATGGCCAAGGCCATTTTGGGCCATGTGGGCCATAGGGCCGTAGGCCCATTTTCACTGTTTTACTGTTAAGGTTGCACGGGTCACCCGAGACGACTGTGGACCTACTGTTGGGTCAGTAAGTTTACGTAGACTCCTAATTGACTGAAAGATTATTTTGCCCCTGTGTAATGTATGGATCCATATTCATGTATGACTATATTTTAGCATGTCATTTTTATCTGTATTGAGCCCAAGAATAAGATTGTGATATGACACGACATGTTGCATGATGTGTTGCATGGGGATGGGTTTAAATGATTGGAGGATGTGTACTGTACTGGCAGCTCTACTGTAACTACTGTTTAGTGCCGCAACCGGTACTACTTAGAGTGTAGGGATGGGTGGGTTGATTATATCCCTACATGACGTGTAGGGTTGGACGGTGATGGAGTGTAGAGGCTGGTTGGGTAGGATTTCTTGATTGCATATCTGTACCATTACTGTCACTGAAATGGGCTCATCCTAAACTGATACTGATATTGTAATAGGCTAAGGTCCTAACTGAAACTGATCCATTACTAAAATGTGCTTAAGCCAAGACTGTATTTGCTCACTTTATGGTTGTTTGATATTGGATTACATGCTGAGTTTTTGTAAAGTCACCCTTTTGTTTATCTGCGCAGGTAATTCCCAGACTATGGTGGATTGGTGCAGCAGGGGACTTAGAGGTGCCACTCAACTGCTATTATTTTTGCACTTGATTTTGATTATAATTATTATTAGTTAGCGTATTTTTATTGTAATAAGGCCTCTTTAGATTTTTATTTTTAATTTTGGATTTTTATTTGTTTTGGTTTATAACTATTAGTATTAGGAAAACTCGAGTTTTTAAAAGAAACAATGTTTTTACAAAGTAAATGCAAGTACACAATTGTTTTAAAAAGCTTCCGCTATAAAATGATATTTTGAAATTAATAACGTTTGTTTCTAAAAAGTAAGTACTCTTTTATAGTGACGCAAGTTTTGAAATGAGCGACACGTCTTAAAATCATCTTAAAGATCACACAAAGAGGTTAAATAGAGAATGGGTTTTTCAATGATATCACACTCTACGAAAAGCATTTCTATATGATATCATTAGATTCGACCATAATGTCTAGACCAGGTTTGGGGTGTTACATTTAGTAGTATCAGAGCCAGGTTGCAAAACTCGGCTGTGGATTTGGGTTTCTTTTAAAACTTGGAATATCTAAAAGAATTGTTTTAAATGATTTGAACTATTTTAAAAGGTTTTACTAAATGTGTGGTACACCGAGTCTCCGACGCTGATTCTGTAAGTTTTTTGAAATTTTTGTTCGTTCAAACTGAAATGCTAAGATTATTGTAGGTAGTAGACTGTACTAAAACACTCTAAGTATAGGTAAACAAAAAACTGCAGTAACACTGTGATCTATTAAAACGAACTTTAAAATACTGATACTATTTTCCATAAAATATCTGTTAATAAACACTGAAACTGTAAACTAATGCATAAAACCGTTAATACAGATAAAATGCAATTTGATAATGAGCACTAGAGGTACTCGCGGAAAGGATACAAGAAGCTTTCAAGTCTTATTGTTAATTTTCTAAATCTCGTTTATAGTGAAAGCTTTTTAAAACAGTTGCTTACTTGAGTATTACTTGTAAAACGTTGTTTTCTTACGGAAGCACTTAAAATAGTTTACGTATTCATGGTATTTTTGAAAAATATTTATCTTTTTGGAAACCCGAGTCTTTTTCCTACTGCTAGCAGAATAAAAGCAAAATAAATATAAATCCCCAATTTAAAAATAAAATCCAGAGAGGCCATATTACATAAAAATACCCAAATTATACTACTTATAATTTAAAAGATAACATGGAAGCATAAGTTGTTGTATGGCCACCTTCGAGTCCCTTGTAGCACCGATCGGCCTAAGACTGGGGATTACCTATACAGTTAAACAGATGGGTGAGTTTACAAAAACTCAGTGTATAATCCCAGATAAACAAACGGTCAAACATACAGTGAACAAATACAGTCTGGGCCTAAGCCCATATCTATAACAGTGGCAATATCAGTTTGAGCTTTAGCCCATCTCACTACAGAAGCATTCATATACTCGGCCATGGCCCATACAGTAACAATAAATAGTGCAATAATAGTAAACAGTGTAGTATCAGTAACAGTATGCAGGTCCTACCCATCCAACCTCTACACACCATTTTCGTACCAACCCTACACACTAAGTGGGGATAAAATCGTCCCATCCATCCCTACACTCTAGAATTAGCACCAGTTGTGGCACTAAACAGTATATGCAACAGAGCTACCAGTATAATAAGCTTAAAGCCATCAGTGATTTGTAACAGAGCTTCCAGTACAGTACACTTCCTCCACTCATATAAACCCATCCCCATGCAATGCATAATGTAGCATGTCATGTCATATCATAATATTAAACATGTACTCAATAGAGTTACAAATAGCATGCCAAAATATAAACATAAATTAGATAGGGGCAAAACAGTCATCTTACCACATAAGGGCAAAATAGTCATTTTAACATATAAGGGCAAAACCGTTATTTTACTACATAAAGGCGAAACAGTTATTTTGCCACATAAGGGCAAAATAGTCATTTTACCATATAAGGGAAAAATAGTCATTTTACCGATTAAGGGTCTAAGTACGCTTAACACCTCAATAGAAGGTCACAATCATCTCGGACGACCCGTGCAACCTTAATAGTCAAACAGTGTAAATGGGCACAAAGCCCATATTGTAGCCCATGGGGGCCCACACGCCCGTGTGGCCCACTAAGCCCATAAATGATCTTGGTTGTGCAAACTACACAACCTGGCCGAATAATCTCCACACATCTATATGGGCCCATAAGCCCGTTGGGCCCACACGGCCTATTTCGGCCCAACGTGGCCCAAAACGGCCTAAGCCCATGAAATTGCTTACGGTGGCCTCTACTATCAAACGTCCACATTTTATGCATTCGGATCACCACACGAGCGAGCGCACGCTCGTGTAGCGTCAATAGACATATTTTTTGGCTTTTGCCGATTAACAGTTAGTGTAGTGTGATTACACACCTGTTGTGAAGTGTGCGAAAAGTCCACGAGTACTCCAATCCTACATTAAATAACACCATTAATCTCATTAACAACATGATTAGCAATCCCTTTCTTTATCACTTAACAAAACGGTATCTCATCACTTGCCTATCTCAATCGATTGGGGTTTGCACACCTAACCCGTTGCAAGAGACTAATCACTTGTTCCTTAATGATAACCTGCAATCCACCCAACACCGATTAAGGTATATTCCTACGATCAGATTGAACCAACGAATGATCACTTATCGAAATGCAACCCATGCATAGGGGAAAGGAACAATCAGTCTACCCCCAACCAGTCACACGATACTCTAGAAGCAAGGTTAGCAACACCCCATCCCTAGCAATAAACGACAGCAAAGGAGTTTATTAGAAGGACAAATTTATTATAGTAGGGAGAGGAAGAGAAAATAGAGAAGAACCGCGTGCACCCACCGATTGGTCGATTCTCAATTGTCAAAATCAAAAACAAAATAGAGAAAAGAAGATATGAGGTATTCGGCTATCATAGTAAAATCAAAAGAGTGGGGTATGTTAAACTAAAATAATTGAGATAGAGGAGGAGAATAGGACATCCGGCCAGAGAGAAAAGGGAAAGAATGTCAGTTAGAGGAGTAAAGGAAGAAAGAAAATCAAAGCAGAGTAAGGCTGTCTGGAAAAATAAAGTCAAAATAACAAAACGAGAAATACCCGAATGGTCTCTAAGCAAATATCAGTCCCCAAAAATAGAGAGAAAAGCGAATGGTGGAGAAGCAGTAAAATCCAAAGACAAAATTCAGCTCAATAGCAACAAGGGAAAATAGTTTCTAAAGAAGTAGAGGGACAAGAGTGAAATCAGTAAGTAGGGTACTAAAAATGAAGGATAAAACCGAAATGGGCAAAATGAAGAGTAGCCAAATCATCCCCTACTAGAATTTGGCAATCTAGAAGTGCAGAAAAGAACTAAAAGTGATCACAAAACTGAAAAACGGAGAGAAACCATTGCCAAGCCGAATTCTTGGGAAGCAGAAGTTCACAACTAGTACAACTCTCCTTCCAATTCAAACTTTCTTGATTCTCTCCTTAATTTCTTCCTGTCCCCCAATTCAAACAATCAAAATCTCCCATTATTCTCTCATCAGATTCAGTTAACAACAAATCTATTCAAACTTTTGATATTTCGATCGAACAGAACCTCCTCCCATGGCCATCAGTAAAAATAATTTCCATTTCCACAAGTAGGGATTCGAACCTCAAACCCCTTGCACATTCCACACGCCACTATCCACTAAACCAATAGCCCCGTTCTGTCAGGTTTTTAACAAGTTTTACTTATAACCCTACTGACAAAAGATACGGGTTTTATCCTTAAAAAACAAAAATTTTGTGGAAGCCAAGGCTTGAACCCAAGACTTCTCAGCCACTCCCAGAACACTCAAAACACTTAACCACTGAAGTAGATACACACTTGTGTCACTTTCTTGCACAACTAACTATTTATGTGCCACCTCTTAACTGTTCCCATGCTCAAGACCTAATACTTCTAGGCCCAAATTCAGGGCGTTACAAGAAGATCACTGAGGAAGTAAAGCGCGCTGAGAGTTTGAACAGTGAGAAGGAGAGAGGTAGGAACAAGAGGGATTCGAAGCCGTCAAGTTCCTTTCTAAGGCCTAAGAAAAATGCTAGAGTTGATGGGCTGGCCAGAGTTGGGGCCCTTGTTGCTGCTACTAGACTGTAGCCCTGTGCTGATTGTGGGAAACGCCATCAGGGCGAGTGCTGGAAAAGGATTGGGGAATTTTTGAGATGCGGATCATTAGAGCACTGTATCAGAGAGTGTCCACGGAGGTCTGATCAGATGCAAGCTCTAGGTTTGGGTACTGTACAGCCACCGAGGGGTGTTCAGCAACCACCGAGAGGTCGTGGTCAGGCCAAAGGCAGTAAACGAATGAGCATCGAGTGAGCTTGGATTGTGCTACTAAACGGATGGTGCTAAGAACTATGGAGGATAACGAGGTAGTTGTAGTTAGGGAACATTAAAATTACTTGTCGAATGTGATTTCTACATTTAGGGTCAAGAAGTTGGTTCGTAAGGGTTGTGAGGTGTACCTGGCCTACATTAGTGTTTCAGATTCTAAGGTTTCTTCTGTTAAAGATATCAGAACAGTTAAAGACTTTTCAGATGTCTTTTTCGATGAGCTACCTGGGTTACCTCCAAACCACGAAGTTGAGTTTGGGATTGAGCTCCTACCTAGAACAGCTCCGGTGTCCATCGCCCTTTATAGAATGGCTCCGAAGAAGCTTTTGGAGCTTAAAGCTCAGATTCAAGAATTATTAGATTGTGGGTTCATCTGCCCTAGTGTGTCTCCGTGGGGAGCACTAGTTTTGTTTGTGAAAAAAAAGGATGGATCTATACATATATGCATCAATTATCGGTAATTGAATAAATTGACCGTTAAGAATAAGTACCCCCTACCTAGGATAGATGATCTATTCGACCAATTCTGAAGAGCATCGATTTTCTCTAAGATTGATCTCCGATTGGGGTATCACAGCTGAGGGTTAAAGAGACTGATGTATACAAGACATCGTTTAGGACTCATTATGGTCATTACGAGTTCCTAGTGATGCCGTTTGGACTAACGAATGCACCAGCGGCTTTTATGGATCTGATGAACCGAGTGTTCCTGCCCTATCTGGATCGATTTGTAGTGGTTTTTATTAACGACATACTGGTTTATTCGAGGACTGAGGATGACATGATGAACATCTTCGAGTGGTTCTGCAGATTCTGAGAGAGAAACAATTATACGCCAAGTCCAGTAAATGTGAGTTCTAGTTACGAGAGGTAACATTTCTAGGCGATGTGGTATCTACTGAAGGGATTAGGGTTGATCCTTAAAAGATTGAGGCCGTTGTGGATTGAAAGCCACCTAAGACTGTATCTGAGATCTGCAGTTTTCTGGGATTGGCAGGGTATTATCGACATTTTGTAGAGGGATTTTCTCTAACCGCAGCTATAACACCCCTAACCCTTATCCGTCGCCGGATTAGTGTTACAAGGCATTATCGAACAATTACAGCTTAAGTTAGTCATTCATTACTATTTATGTTTAAGGTAATATAAACTCAATTATACGAATCATGTATACATCTCATTTATAACATTCAAATAATCAAATTATAACATAGATATTTACATGACAAATTCCAGGTACAAACATTAAGACATTCGAACACGTATATCGAATACATGCCAAAATATCTATTTAACTTGGCAAATATCAAACATATCATTTTCTTAATTCTACATTTGTGCATGTTAAAAATCTAACAAACTATTACATTAATTATTGTCCAACCACACATTCAACTTTAATATCATTACCATATAACCAAACATAATTTTAATGCAATATATATATAATGCACATTATAGTATATCATTATGAACCATTAAATGAGGAAAACATATAAATTATATTATACCCCATTCGTATACTAAAAATCATACATAAATAGAACTTACATAACCAAGTGCACATGATTATACCATCGATATATATATACAGTTATTTAATAATTTAATAATATGGCTGAATATACATTATATTTATTACTATCCCTTTACTAATTATATAACAAACATAGAAAACATATACTCTTTGTATTAAGCTTACTAACTTGAATTAATTCATAATATAAATCATGCATTCCAAATAAACCAATATTAAGCCACAACCGAATTACGCACATATATATATACCTATCAATCAACCATATGTACCTCATTTAATCTAAATTATAATATTCGACTAATGCAAAACATATCAATATGACAAGCTTACCATAATGAATGATCATAAGTCATACATATCGTTACTTTAAACCATAAGCATATACAAATACACCATATATATATGATATGCATTTTACTAATTAATGCATTACATATTATAACTCAATAAACATCCATCATTTACTCCATATCCGAAACACATGACTAAACACCATTATATATATATATCTTGAGATAATATATTTATCATACCAACACATCATGTGTATATATATATGTGCAAGTACCGAATCATCAACCAAATATATTCATTACTGGTAAAAGTAAAACATAACCGAATCATTTTAACCAAAAGTAACATGACAAACATAATTCATACTCATGTATACACCAAGCCAATTCAACCAAACTACATCCAAATTCACCTATCATTATCAATACATATGACGCATATAAAACTTGACTAAAATTTCATATACTCTCATAGCATATTAGCCATTTTCGCATGGCTTAATATATACACAACTTCCAACTTAACCAGATATAACCTAGCTTATACATGCCATAGTATTAGATTTAAACTTATAATGTACCAAAACAACAGTCGATAGTGTGATAGACTTTGCCAACGATCCCCGAGCTCGTAACTAATCTCCAAAATCTATAAAATAGAGGCAAACATAAACATACGGAGTAAGCTATCATAGCTTAATAAGTCATAAGCAAATAAACAACTAAATGTCATAATCACTCTTTTAAACCAAACCAAATTATACTATCATAATCACATTAAATCTCGAGCTTATAAATTCATGTATAACATATACTTTCACAAATAAACTTATTCATGGCCGAATATACATGTATTTAATATCAATTTAATATTCAACTTTCAAAACTATGGTACCATTATATAACCGAATATACATAAATCCACAGACATATATCCATGAATCTTTTCATAAATATTCACATGATATAATCAAAAGGCCGAATACACTTTTCATATGCACATACATTTTTCATTTACATTATACATGATTTACAGCACATATGAAGTAACTTACTTACCTTATATCAAATAGGAAATAAACTATCACATACCTGATCACTTTAGCTCATTTTACACATTGAATCACAACTATCATTGCCCGTTGAACCATTCAAAATTGAATAGGATACTCGGATAATCACATATGTCGTACAATGCCAACATCCCAAACGGGGTCTTACATGTAACCTCATATCGATGCCATTATCCCAGACAAGGTCTTACTCTTAAACACATATCGATGCCAACGTCCCAAACGTGGTCTTACACATAATCACATATCGATGCCAACATCCCAGACGTGGTCTTACACGTAATCACATATCGATGTCAACATCCCAGACGTGGTCTGGCACGTAATCACATATCGATGTCAACATCCCAGACATGGTCTGGCACGTAATCACATATCGATGTCAACATCCCAGACATGGTCTGGCATGTAATCACATATCGATGCCAACGTCCCAGACGTGGTCTTATAGATAATCACATATCGATGCCAACATCCCAGACGTGGTCTTACACGTAATCACATATCGATGCCAACGTCCTGAACATGGTCTAACACGTAATCACATATTGATGCTAAAATCCCAAACGTGGTCTTATAGGTAATCACATATCGATGCCAATGTCCCAGACGTGTCTTACAAGTAATCACATATCGATGCCAACGTCCCAGACGTGGTCTTACACATAACCACATATTGATAGCACATATACATCCACGTACCATCTTTAACTTGGCCAAAATACAACATACACATATGTTCATTAACAAAGTTATCATTCACTTCCAAGGTCACAATATCATCATATAGTCGAATATATATACTCATGATTCACATTTCAATATCACATACATATATCATTTAGCCGAATATAGATTTGCAATTAATATACATATAATCAACACTTTAACATGTATAGTTCATATCATCACTTCAAATACCAAAACTTATTCATTACTTTATCATAAAACATAAATTATTTTTCATTACTCAATGCCAATTCATAATTTAATACTAATTATTACAATTATTTATAGTTCATCTATATTGAAATTTAACAACATCTATGTACTTATAAACTTACCTCGGACAATGATAATTGGAACAGAATGATTATTTGACAACTTTGGTTTCCCCCCGATCCAAGCCTGATTTCTTTAGTTCTTGATCTAAAATATTAAAATTAAACTCATCCAAACATATTTTCACTTAATTTAGTCCAAAAACACATAAATGGGCAAATTATCATTTTAACCCTAACATTTTACACTTTTTACAATTTAATCCCTATTGCACAAAACACAAAATATGCAAAATTTCAATAGACCATGCTTAGGCTGAATATTCATCTTCCCCATACAAGTCCACACATTTCATTTACTTCATATTTTAGTCCCTCAATTTTACATTTTTTTACAAATTAGCCCTAATTACTCAAAATCATCAAAAATTCAAATACAAAACATGTTAATCTATCACCTATCTTTTATTTTCCATCATCAAGCAACAAAAATCACAAACTTTCAACAATGGAAAAATACAAAATCATCATCAAATTCAAAAATTGAAACATGGGCTTGATAGATAACACAACAACGATCTCAAAAACGTAAAAATTATAAAAAATGGAGCTAGTTACATACCTTGATTGAGCTTAGCAATGGCTGAAACTAAGAAAACTTTATTTCTTTTCTTTTCTTTTGTGTTTTGGTCATTGAAAGAAAATATGAACACCATGGCTTTTAATTTTTATGTTTTATGTTAATATAAGTTATTAATTATTGTACATAAATAACCTTTATAAAATAATATGAAATCTTTATAATGGTTGTCTACAACTGTCCATCACCTAATATTATGTCCTAATCGCATTATAAGTTCCTCATTCTATAAAGACAACATCAATTTAGCCCTTTTACAATTAACCATCAAATTTTTATTTTACGGGATTAAGCCCTTTTATTTAACCGAGCAGTCAAAGGAAAAAATTAAAACACAAAAATTTCACACATATAAATTCACACATTATAAACACAGAAAGTAATTTTTAAATATTTTTCTAATTCGGATTTGTGATCCCGAAACCACCGTTCTGAATAGGGTCTAAATTGAGTTGTTACAGCAGCACTTTGACTAAGTCATACATTACGTAAGAAGTCTTGTTTAAGCTGGGTGATGATGCGCAGTGAGAGAGCTTTGAGAAGCTCAAGAAATTCTGATTCAAGCCCTTATTTTTTTACAACCGGAGTCAGGGAAAGAGTTCAGTGTCTACAACGATGCATCACATGTTAGGTTGGGATGTGTGTTAATGCAAGAGGGTAAGGTGGTTGCATATGCATTCCGTCAACTTAAGATACATGAGGCGAATTATCTGACGAACGACTTGGAGTTGGCTGGAGTGGTATTCGCACTAAAAATTTGAAGGCATTACCTGTATGATGAGAAGTGTATCATTTACACGGATCACAAGAGGCTCAAATACCTCCTCACTCAAAAGGAGCTAAATCTTAGGTAGTGTAGATGGATTGAGCTACTTAAAGGCTATGACTGTATGATCGAATACCATCTTGGAAAGGCCAATGTGGTGGTGGACGCACTAAGTCATAGAGGTATGATTGATCTGAGGGCGATGTTTGCTCGCCTTAGTTTATTTGATGATGGTAGATTGTTGGCCGAGCTTCAAGTTAAACCGACATGGATTGAGTAGATTAAGGGTAAAAAGTTGGAAGACGAGTCATTGGGTTTCCATTTTCGGTAGGTTGAGAGTGGGGATACTGAGGATTTTAGGTTGAATAGTGAAGGGGTGCTCTGTTTTCGGGGGAGGATCTGTGTACCAAAGGATACTGATTTGAGGCAGTCTATACTGCGAGAGGCACATAGTAGCCCTTATGCTATGCATCCTATGCTGGAATGCCGGTGCCCCCAAGGCCTAGCGAAAAAATAAAATTCTGACAATCCAACCATGGATCCATGTGCTAGGAATGAATGGGGAAAACTGAAATAATGAATATGGTTTCAAAATTATCGAAACTTCAATCTGAGTAGACAGCGATGCCTTGGCAACGAGAATTCCGAACCACCATTAAACCAAGTCGTAAATTTTTAGATGCCAACCTCTACGTAGTCCACCTAGTTGACAATAAATGGAAGAAGACCGTTAATATGGTTTTTTGAGATTTCTTTGTTTGGACGGCTGCTGGACCACTCAAAAACTAAACTAGGTTTTCTTTTTAGGGTTATTACCTATATATATAACTCCCCTTTTAAATTTGGTATATGTATATCGAATATTTCAAAATAAATAAATATAATGATGTTTTAATCGAAAATTATAATTACATTAATTATAACAAAGATTTCGGTAAACTATATTTATTTAAATTCATATACGAACCAACTTCATATATTAATAGAATTATATTCTCATTATGTGTACAACATTCTTGTACATATAATACGTTCAATATTTGATTACCCAATTAAATTAATTCTATAATTAATTTAATTCATATGACAACCAAAAACAATATCAACTATGTTTTATTCCGATCATCTCAACCATATGGTGTGACCCTGTAGGCTCTTGTAACGTTAGCAGTAATACTAGAACGATTCTAATGTTATATACAATGAGTGGCATCTAGCAATGCATCATTGCTACCTAAGTTACAAGAAGTCATGATTCGACATAACCTTTTTGTGATTTATCTTTCATGCATTAATCCTCAAGTCCTTTATCTCTGGAATGAACACAAGTCATGGAATAGTCACCCTTGCATAGTCCATCTCATGTTTCTTGATATCTTGAGTAGACTATGATATACAAATAAGTATGACATCTCATATAAACTTATTTGAGCATGGCCATGCATTTCTAGTCTCAATCAATCAAGTGGCCTAAGATATTACTCCCATTATGTAGGAGGGACCTATTCTATATTGATCAACCATATCCCTCTACATAGATTGTGGTATATCCAACATCAGCCTTTATGGAACAACCAGTTATGGTGTACATTTGACTGTATCAAAATATACAACTCACGATGTTGGGATAATGATGATCTCAAGTCTGAGGATCATATACATATTAATCACTATGAGTAATGTTGTGACAATTACATAATAATCCAAGAAACATACTCATAGCGGGTCAGTCCAATATGTTGTTTTCTAACACACATATTCATGCATTGATTTTGACACTCCATATCAATGACAACTCTTTATCATCAATCAACTACATGTTAGTCTCAATGCATTATTATTGTCCTAGTCAACAATAATACTTGACTAAGGATCTTTTAAGAACAATCATATTATTCTCAGGACATTATTATAAAACAGTTTATTTATACACATAGAAAGAAAAACTAAAATAATAATGGAAACACCTTATATTAAAACATGATAAATCAAGTATTTTATTACAACCATCTCATAATTGATCTTTGGGCATACTCTTACATCCTGGTGGAAATAAGATGTACCGAGACCTTCATGAGTTATATTGGTGGTCGGGTCTTAAGCGTGAAGTTATTGACTTCGTGGGTAAATATCTAACTTGCCAGCAGGTTAAGGCTGAACATTAGTTACCTTCAAATTCCACTTTGGATGTGGGAAAGAGTGACTATGGACTTCGTTAGTAGGCCACCCCTAACGCCTACTAAGAAGGATTCAGTATGGGTTATTATGGATTGATTGACCAAATCTGCTCATTTCATACCAGTTCGTACTGATTACTCATTGCAGAAGCTGGCTAAACTGTATGTGTCTGAGATAGTGAGGCTACATAGGGTACCAGTTTCAATAATATCTGATAGGGATCCTAGCTTCACATCTCGATTCTTAAAGAAGTTACATGAAGCTCTGGGTACGAGGTTGGACTTCAGTACTGCGTTCCATCCTCAAACAGATGGTCAATCAGAGAGGGTGATTCAGATATTGAAAGACATGTTAATAAGTTGCATGATTGATTTTCGAGGCAGTTGAGAGGATTACTTACCGCGAGCAGAGTTTTCTTATAACAATAGCTATCAATCTAGCATACAAATGGCACCTTACGAGGCATTATATGGTCATAGGTGTCGAACTCCTTCGTGTTGGACTGAGTTGGGCGAGCGGCGTGTTCTGGGCCCTGAATTAGTTTCTAATACCAAAGATAAAGTTAGACTAATACGGGATCAACTAAAGGCGGCATCAAACAGACAGAAGTCGTATGCAGATCTAAAGTGTAAAGAGATTGAGTATTCTGTGGGGGACTTCATCTTTCTCAAGGTCTTGCCATGGAAGAAAGTACTGAGGTTTGGACGTAAGGGAAAGTTGGGGTCTAGGTTTATTGGCACTTACCGCATACTTAAACGTGTGGGACCAATTGTCTATCAGTTAGAGTTACGCCCAGAGTTAGACCGAATTCACAGTGTGTTCCACGTCTCTATGCTGAGGCACTACTGCTCTGATCCCACACATGTTATTTCGGTTGAGGAGGTTAAAATTAGGCCAGATCTGAATTTTGAAGATGAGCCGTTCAAATATTGGAATGTGATGTAAAGGTTTTAAAGGAGAAGCCTATCCCACTGGTGAAGGTTCTATGGCATAATCACAGCTCTGAGGAGGCCACGTGGGAACCTGAGGAGGCGATAAGACAATAATACCCTCATCTTCTCTGATCAGGTAAATTTCGAGGTTGAAATTTTCTTTTAGAGGGTAGAGTTGTAACGCCCCAAAAATCATTGATAATTATTTTTGTATATCTATCTGCTTCAGTGGTTAAGTGTCCTGGGAACAGTCTGAGAAGTCTTGGGTTCAAGCTTTGGCTTGTGTAAAAGTTTTGTTTTTAAGTGGTTAAACCTTGTCTCTAAGTCAGTAGGTTTTAAATAAATATGAGTAAAACATGTCAGAAATGGCCTACTGGCTTAGGGGATGAGTGGCGTGTCCTTCTTATCTAAGGTCCTAAGTTCGAGTCTTGGCAATACAAGGGAGTGTTTTATTTTGCTGGATGCCATGTAAGTGTTTGTATGGCAGCAAAATTCTGATGCTAGTGGCGGTTGGAGTGTTTGAGGAGTGTAGGGTTGTTGTGGCTG
Organism: Gossypium longicalyx; assembly: GCA_025698465.1. Taxonomy (NCBI): domain Eukaryota; kingdom Viridiplantae; phylum Streptophyta; class Magnoliopsida; order Malvales; family Malvaceae; genus Gossypium; species Gossypium longicalyx. The sequence continues at coordinate 56,307,407 of CM046995.1, forward strand.
AATTTTAAGAAGATATTGTGGAGAAGTTTTAGGGATAGGTTGAGTGTTGGTGTCGATTAGAAGTGCCTTGCTTACTCCAAATTTCGACAGGTGTGTGAAAGCACTACCCTTAATCATAAATCGACAAAAAGGAAAAAAGTATGAGTAGTCAACACCACATGGGCGTGTAGCTACTCGTGTGGTAACCCATGTGAATAAACATGGGCGTATAGTTGACAAGGCCGACCATGAGCGATTTCATGGGCTGATGCCGTATTGGGCCATTTTGGGCTGAACTAGGCCGTATAGGCTCCACCCGGGTAAACCACATGGATATGTGGAAATTATTGAGCTAAGCTGACTAATCCACACGGCCAAGGCCATTTTCACTGTTAAACTATTAAGGTTGCACGGGTTGCCCGAGACGACTGTGGACCTACTGTTGGGTCAGTAAGTTTACTTAGACCCCTAATAGATTGAAAGACTATTTTGCCCCTGTGTAATGTATGGGTCTATATTCATGTATCACTATATTTTAGCATGCCATTTTTATCTGTATTGAGCCCATGCATAATATTGTGATATGACACGACATGTTGCATGATGTGTTGCATGGGGATGGGTTTAAATGATTGGAGGAAGTGTACTATACTAGCAGCTCTACTGCAACTACTGTTTAGTGCCAGTACTACTTGGAGTGTAGAGATGGGTGGGTTTATTATATCCCTACATGGAGTGTAGGGTTGGACGGAGATGGAGTGTAAAGATTGGTTGGGTATGATTTCTTGATTGCATATTTGTACCGTTGCACATCACATCGAGATGGGCTCAGCCCTAATCGACATCTTGATATTGTAATGGGCTAAGGCCCTAACTGAAACTGAACCATTACTAAAATGGGCTTAGGCCCAGACTTTATTTGCTCACTGTATGGTTGTTTGATATGGGATTACACACTGAGTTTTCGTAAACTCACCTTTCTGTTTATCTGAGCAGGTAATTCCGAGACTTAGGTGGATCGGTGCAGCGGAGGATTTAGAGATGGCCACACAACTGCAATTATTTTCGCACTTGATTTTGATTATAAGTATTATTAGTTGGGGTATTTTTATTGTAATAAGGCCTCTTTGGATTTTTATTTTTAATTTGGGATTTTTATTTGTTTTGGTTTATAACTATTAGTATTAGGAAAACTCGAGTTTTCAAAAGAAATAATGTTTTTACAAAGTAAACGCAAGTACGCAATTGTTTTAAAAAGCTTCCATTATAAAATGATATTTTGAAATTAATAACGTTTTTTTCTTAAAAAGTAAGTACTTTTTTATAGTGACGCAAGTTTAGAAATGAACGACATGTCTTTAAATTATCTTAAAGATCACATAAAGAGGTTAAATAGAGAATGGGTTTTTGAACGATATCACACTCTACGAAAATAACTTCTATGTGACATCGTCAGATTTGGCCATAACGTACAGGCTGGGTTTGGGGTGCTACATGATTCTTCTGATGGCATCAGTTCATCAAAACACTGGCGAACTCTTTGTTGATATTCCTTTGGTGAGCCCAAGTTTGCTGAAACACTAATGAGCCTTCTCTTGCGAGGCCAAAGCTTCTAGACCCGATCTTGGGATGTTACAACTCTCGGCCACTTAAGGCATTTCATCCTCGAAATGTTCACCTTCAAACACTTGAGGGTACTGTTTCTTCATTGCTTCTTCTATTTCCCAAGTAGCTTCACTGGTCTTATGGTTTTACCAAAATACTATGACCAAAGGAATCTTCTTATTTCTCAAGAATGTCATTTTATGAGCTAAAGTCCTAATTGGTTTTTCTTTAAATGACAACTTAGGTCGCACTTTAATGTCATCTACTAACACTACATGGGATGGGTCTGCACAATATTTCTTTAGCATGGATACATGAAATACATCGTAAATACGATCAATTTCGCAGGACAACTTTGGTCGATAGGTTACAGGAATAATTCTATCTACCACTTCATACGAACCAATGAATCTCGAACTTAATTTGCTTTTCTACCTAAATATTAGGGATTTCTTCTAGGACGATACCTTAAGAAACACATGCTCGCCCACTTGGTACTAAACATCTCATCGTTCCAAGTCAGCATAGGAATTTTGTCTATCTGAAGCTACTTTTAACCTCTCGCATATCATCTTCACCTTGTCTTTAGTCTCACGAACCAACTCAGGTCTAACACTTCTCTTCTCATCCAACTCAATCCAACATAGGGGTGTTCAACACCTCATTCCATACAATGTTTCAAAGGGTGCCATTTGAATGCTTGCTTAATAAATGTTATTATAGGTGAAATCTATCCAAGGTAAGTAACGTTCCCAACTTGCTACGAACTACACAACATATCTTTGCAATATGTCTTCCAACAGTTATATCACTCTATTAGATTGGCCATCTATTTGAGGGTGATAAGTAGTGCTGAGTTGAAGTCTCGAACCCGAAGCTTCTTGCAAACTCTTCTTAAACCTTAATGTGAATCGAGGATATTGATCTAAAGCAATGGAAACTGGCATGCCATGCAGTCTAACTATTTCAGCAATGTAAATCTCTCTGCGAGCCTTTGTAAAGTATATGTAACACTCTTTACCCGTATTTGGGGTCAGAACAGGGTACGGGGCATTACTAGACTTAAACACAAGCAAACATACATTTTCGAGCCATGAATTTTTGTCTAAATTAAAATTTTTTTGTATTTAATAATAAAGTCCCTAATATGAGCCTATGAGGCCCAAAACATGCATTGGAAGTGGTTCGGGACTAAACCGAGAACTTTAGAAAATTTTGCATGTAACAGCTTGATTTAGACCCTAATCGGAATGGTGGTTTTGGGAACACGAATCTGAGTCAGAAAAATATTTCAAAATTATTTTCTGTGTTTATTTTGTGTGAATTTATATATGTGAAATTTTTGTGATTTAATTTTGTCGTTAAGGTGCCCGATTAAATAAAAGGACTTCATCGCGTAAAATGTAAACTTGATAGTTTAATGTGTGAGGACTGAATTGTTAATGTCTTTTTAATATAAAGTTTTTATGTTGTAATTGGGCCATTATTGAATTGTGTGGATGGCTAAAGACATATTAAACATGAAAGTATAATTTTATAATAAAAGTTAAAATAGTAAATTAAAAAACATGTTATAATATATATCATATTATAACATAATTAAATTATTCTATTTCATTTGTTCATCATTGTTGAATATAAACAAAGAAAAATAAAGAAAACTAAGCGAGGGTTCGGCATACATTCAAGCTTAATCAAGGTTCGTTTTTGTTTGATTTTTGATAATTTCTACGTTTTTGATATCGTTTCTTAGAAATTTTCAAGACCCATGCTTTAATTTTTTATTTTGACGAATATTTTGAGTTGTGCCATTGTTGATATCTTGTGATTTTTGTTGTTTGATGATGAAAAATGAAAGATATGTTTTAGATTAACATATTTTGTATTGGAGTTTTTGATGATTTTGAGTAATTAGAACTAAATTGAAAAAATAATAATTTGAGGGGCTAAAATGAGAAATTAATGAAATATATGGGCTTGTATAAGTATGGGTACCATTCGGCCTAACATGGGTACCTTGAAATTTTGTGTATTTTGTGTTTTGTGCAATAGGGACTAAATTGTAAAAATTGTAAACGTCAGGGGTAAAATGGTAATTTTCCCATTTATGTGTTTTTGGACTAAATTGAGTGAAAATATGTTTGAATATGTTTAATTTGAATATGTTTAGATCAAGAACCAAAGAAATCAGATTTGGACTGGCAAAAAACGAAAGTTGTTGACCAGCAGCCCTATTCCATTTTACGACATCCGAGGTAAGTTTATAAGAAAATAGACGTGTTTAATGGTAATTAAATGTTAAATTTGTATGCTGTAATGAAATGTTAGAAGTTGTATATGCTATGGTCGAACATGAGCAAGCTTGGCTACTACACTACTAAATTTGTTTCGTCCAAGTTACGACCTCCGAAAGCCTCGTATGAACCTTAGGAATAGATAGGATACATATGTCATGACATAGGATTTCGTTATATGTGTGCGAGTAAGACCATGGCATAGATATGTGATTCCGATATGTGTTTACGAGTAAGACTCTGTCTGAGACAGTGGCATCGATATGTGACTACATGTAAGACCACGTTTGGGGCGTTGGCATTGTATGATTTGTGTAATTATCTGAGTATCCTATCCAATTTTGAATGGTTCAACGGGTAAAGGTAAATCGTGATCGAATGTGTAAATGAGTTAAGAAGCCAGGTATGGTTTAGCTTGTTATTTATTAATAATAAGGTATGTGTGAGATTTGAAATTTGATAAATTTTATGTGATACAAAGGATAAATACATATGAAACAGACAAGTATATTTGGTTTGAACAAATATTATGAATATTATGGAATTAATTTTGGATATAAATATATATATGTGATTATATATGTGTTCGGACATACAAGTAGGAAATGTACATGATATTATTAGTTGGGCTCTTGAGCTTATGCGAATAAGAATATATATGTGTTTAATTCTATAGTGATATTTTAACCTAGAAAATTGATTTACATTCGGTTAACATGGTTGTGATAGCATTCGGCTATGGTAGTATTAAGCATGAAAGACAATCATTTATTTCACTTGTAAGTTCGAAGTTAAGGTTGGCAACATCAATTCAATTTAGTTTAACTAGAAATGAATTGATTGTATCTTGGATTTGTTTAATTGCTTTTGACTTACTAAGCTATGTCAGCTTACTCTGTGTTTATGATTCTTTGTTTTATAGATTTTCGATTCAAGTTACAAGCTCGGGGATCGTCAGCAAAGTCTATACACTATCTACAGCTTCGGTATTTAAATATTTGAATTCAACTTATGGCATGTATTGGCTGGATTATTTTTTTTTGAGAATGCTGAAAGTTGGTTATGTATATAAGCCATGTGAAAATGGCTAAATTATTAAATTAGTGTTTGGTTATGATAGGTAAGACTTATATTAATCTCGATTACTAAGTTGTGTGCCTTGAATGCATAATATATGTGATGAGCACCATATGTTTTGATAATGGCTTGCATATTATGTTAAATTAAGTTGTGTAAATTCTTAGTCAAATGCTTAATTATCTTGTCTATTGGTAACTGATGTTGGAAGCTTGGATGTGTACGTGATTTTTAAACAGCAGGATTCGGCCATGAAAGAGTATTAGCATAATGTGTGTTTAGTATGTTTATTAATGTGTGATGGAGAATATTAAATGCAGCATTATTTCAATGATGTGTGGTTATGTTCTAGCTTGGTTAATTTGATTATTAAGTGACAAATAATGTATGTGGTTCATGATTAACCTAGTCGACTAATTGTTATATATATATTTGATGTTTAAATGTTAAGTATAGCTTTGGCATTTGGTAAATGTGCACCTTGCATGAATTCATGATGAATAAGTGATATGTAAATGTTTTATTTTATATTAAGTCTATATCAAGAGCGTAATCATAATATACATTTGACCTGTTTTGATAATATGTATATTCAGTCATATAGTTCATTATTAAAGACATTGAATTTTTATAAGTCATGAAGCTAGTGGGTAAAGAGGAAGGAATATGCATGATACAAATTTTGCAACTCATTTATGCATTAATCTATGACATGCGCATATGACATTTAGACTTGTTATATTATTTAAGTTTTTGCATGCCTTGTATATGTGTAAAGTGTTTAAGATTATGGGAGCATATTACCTTTATACATATGGTTATAAGAACTTGATAAATAAATGTAAGTAGTGAATGTGTAATGCAATATATATATATATATCTATATATAGGCTAATCGAGCAGTCCAAGAAATGAAATGAGTTGACTTGTATCCAAATGCTTCCTTTTAGTGGTATTATTATGTAAAACATATGAAGTTTACAAGAATTATCATCCTAATGTCGTATTTATGAAATTGTTGACATATTATATTTTAAATGGTTACATGTGAATGATGTATCTATTATGTATACATATGAAGTGAAATGTTCTAATTTAAGAGATGTGTTAATTTATGAATGAAATTTTGATTAACTTCCGAGACTTGTGTTTGGGATTAATTATATATTTTACATGTATTTGTTTAAGATTTTATTTTATTTTGTAATACCTTAAGACCCTGTTTCGGTGACGGATATGGGTTAGGGGTGTTACATTTGATTAGTATCAGAGCTACAGTTTAGTTGGTTCTAGGATTAGCGTAGCGTGTGTGAGTCTAGCTATACATGCCATATTATATACTGTGATAGTGTAATGATTTCTGACATCTGGAAATGTGTTTTCATATAGTAAATGGATCCCGACAAAGCTGTAGCTGATGATGTCCAAAGTGTTGCGCTTGCTCCCGCGCAAGGGAAAGTACCGGTTGATTCTCGACCGACTTCGAGTAATCAAGAAAGTGAGGCTAAACAAGCCTTCTATCAAATGATGAATGACTGGTTTACTCAATATATCTGAACTAATCCGGCTACATAACAACCTCCACCCCCGATTAATCCATCTTCAATGCCTGTTATACCTCAAGTAAGTGATCCACTAAGATTGTATAAGCCATCCGTTGCAAAAATCAGAAAACACAGGACTGAAGAGTTTAAATCTACTGATGAGGATGATGCGGAGTGGGTTGAGTTCTGGCTTGATAATACCATCAGTGTGTTTGATGAGCTGTCCTGTACCTCAAATGAGTGCTTGAAATGTGCCATATCTTTACTACGAGACACAACATATCACTGGTGAAATACCCTAGTATCAGTAGTTTCGAGAGAGCAGGTGACCTGGGAATTCTTTCAGACTGAGTTCCGTAAGAAATATATCAGCCACAGATTTATCGACTAGAAGCGTAAAGAATTTCTGGAGCAGAACAGGGTCGGATGACCGTGACAGAGTACGAGCAGAAATCTATTAGACTCAGTCAGTATGCCCGAGAGTGTGTTTCTACTGAGGCCATAATGTGTAAAAGATTTGAAGATGCGTTGCATGAAGATATTAAACTGCTAGTTGGCATACTTGAGATGAAAGAGTTCGTGGTACTGGTTGAGCGAGCTTGCAAAGCTGAAGAGCTCGGGAAAGAGAAAAGAAAAGCTGACTTTGAAGCTAGAGATGCACGTAAAAGAACATTTGATAAGTCATTCCAGTTGACATCAAAGAAGTTCCAAGATGAATTCAGCCATTTTAAAGCTACTTCAGGTTACTCTAAACGGGATCAGAATAGACCACTAGTGAGCTCGAGAGCTACCTCAATAGCGAGTGTGGGTAATGTCAGATCAAATCAACTTGGTGTAAACACTATGGTAAAAAATATCCTAGCAGTTGCAGATTGCATGATCGGGCCTATTTTAAATGCAGATTGACATATCATTATATTCGTGATTGCCCGCTGTTAGCTGAGGAAAATCCAGTGCAGAATATGAGATCGGGTAATACTGCAGCATAAGGTAGACCACCCAGAAATGCTGGTAATGTGAGTGGTAGTCAGAGAGGGACTAAAGATACGACAGTCAGATCTGAGGCTCGTGCACCTGCCAGAGCCTACGCTATACGTGCACGAGAGGAGGCTTCATCCCCATATGTCATTACTGGTACATTCACTCTTTATGATACTAATGTAATTGCATTTATTTATCCTGGTTCTACTCATTCTTATGTGTGTGAGACATTAGTATTCAGGAAGACTCTGCCTGTTGAGTCTACAGAGTTTGTGATTAGAGTGTCAAACCCCTTGGGCCGGTCTGTTATAGTTGATAAAGTATGTAAGAATTGTCCCTTGATGGTTCGAGATTTGTGCTTTCTGGTCGATTTGATGTTGTTGCCATTTGATGAGATCGACATAGTCTTGGGTATGGACTGGTTGACCTTGCATGATATTGTTGTGAACTGCAAGAGAAAGACCATTGATCTACGAAGTCAGAATGGTGAGATTATTCAGATTGAATCTAATGATTTGTATGGTTTACCAGTAGTGATTTCTTCGATGCTAGCTCAGAAATATGTGAGAAAAGGGTGTGAAGCTTATGTTGCCTATGTGCTTGGCAATAAGGCTGAAAAAAACGTTGAATCAGCACCTGTTTTATGTAAGTATCCAGATGTGTTTCCTGAAGAATTATCGGGTTTGCCACCTATTCAGGAGGTAGAGTTTGGTATTGAGTTAATGCCTGGACAACTCTGATATCCATAGCTCGTACAAAATGGCACCTACAGAATTAAAAGAACTGAAAGCTCAGTTGCAAGAGTTGGCAGATAGAGGTTTCGCGCGATCGAGTTTCTCTCTCCGTAGGGTGTACCTGTGTTGTTTGTGAAAAAGAAAGACAGAACTATGAGAATGTACATCGATTATAGACAGCTTAATAAGGTGACTATAAAGAATAAGTATTTGTTGCCACGGATTGACGATCTATTCAACCAACTGAAAGGGGCTATAGTGTTTTCAAAGATAGACTTGAGATCGGGCTACTATCAGTTACGAGTTAAAGACTACGATGTGCCAAAGAGTGCTTTCAGAACGAGGTATGGACACTATGAGCTTTTGGTTATGCCATTCGGACTCACTGACGCACCTGCTGTTTTCATGGATTTGATGAATCAGATCTTCAGACCGTATCTGGATTGATTTGTGGTTATGTTTATAGATGATATTTTGATCTACTCTCGTGATGAAGCTAAACATGCTGAACATTTGAGACTTGTGCTGTAGACTTTGCGAGATAAGCAGTTGTATGCAAAATTTAGTAAATATGAGTTATGGTTAAACGAAGTCAGTTTTCTGGGTCATGTGGTATCAACATCGGGTATTCGGGTTGATCCGAGCAAAATTTCAGCTATACTTGATTAGAAACCTCCGAAGAATGTTTCTGAAGTTCGAAGCTTTCTGGGACTTGCTGGTTATTATAGACGGTTCGCGAAAGGTTTCTCTATAATTGCAGCCCCAATGACGATGCTATTGCAAAAAGATGTTAAGTTCAAGTGGTCAGAGAAGTGCCAGAAAAGCTTTGATCAGTTGAAAGCCCTTTTAACTGAAGCTCTAGTGTTAATTCAACCAAAATCGGGTAAAGAATTTATTATTTATAGTAATGCATCTTTAAATGGTTTGGGTTGTGTACTGATGTAGGAAGGCAAAATTATAGCTTATGCCTCGAGACAGTTAAAGCCACATGAAAAGAATTATTGGACACACGACCTAGAATTGGCAGCCATTGTGTTTACGTTGAAAATTTGACGTCACTATCTGTTTGGTGAGAAATGTCATGTTTATTTAGATCATAAAATCCTGAAATACTTGATGACTTAGAAAGATCTGAATTTGAGACAACGCCGATGGTTAGAATTGTTAAAATATTACGAGCTTGTGATTGACTACCACCTGGGGAAGGCCAATGTTGTTGCTGATGCTTTAAGCTGAAAATCACTGTTTGCTTTTCGTACAATGAATGGGCATATGGCTACGTCTGATGATGGTTCGATAATAGCTGAATTGAAAGCAAGACCGTTATTTATTCAACAAATTTGTGATGCTCAGAAGGTTGATAATGAATTACTAGCAAAACGAGCTCAGTTTAATATAGATACTTATTCAAAATTCAGAGTTGATGTAGATGACTGTCTAAGATTCAGAAACCGAATATGTATTCCAAGAAATTCAGAGTTGTTTTAGATGATCTTGAATGAAGCTCACAGCATTCAGTTATTTGTTCATCCAGGTAGCACAAAGATGTATAATGATTTGAAATAGCTTTATTGGTGGCATGGTATGAAATGAGACATTTTTTATTCTGTTGCAAGATGTTTAGTCTGTCAACAAGTAAAAGCCGAGCATTAGCTACCTTCAGGATTACTTCAGCCGATTATCATACCAGAATGGAAATGGGACAGAGTTACAATGGACTTTGTATCTGGTTTACCGTTGACACCAAGCAAGAAAGATGCAATATGGGTTGTTGTTGACAGATTGACTAAATCGGCTCATTTTGTTTCGATACATACAGACTATTTGCTGGATAAGCTGGCTGAATTGTATGTTTGTTAGATTGTAAGATTACATAGTGTGCCTATATCTATTGTTTCGGATAGAGATTCGAGGTTTACATCGCGATTTTGGAAGAAACTGCAAGATGCACTAGGTACAAAATTACATTTCAGTACTGCTTTCCATCCGCAAATAGATGGTCAGTCTGAGCAAATCATTCAGATACTTGAGGATATGTTGAGATGTTGCATTCTCAAGTTCGAAGGTACGTGAGAACGATACCTACCTCTGATTGAATTTGCGTATAATAACAGCTTTCAGTCGAGTATCAAAATGGCACCTTATGAAGCTTTGTACGGCCGTAAATGTCATACGCCATTGTACTAGACTGAGCTCAGTGAAAATAAGATACACGTGGTTGACTTGATCAGAGAAACTGAACAAAAAGTGAAAGTAATACGTGAAAGTTTGAAAGCAGCGTTAGATCATCAAAAATCTTATGCGGACTTGAAACGTAAAGATATGGAGTTTCAGATCGGAGATAAAGTCTTCTTGAAAGTCGCACCGTGGAAGAAAATATTCAGATTCAGCCATAAAGGAAAATTGAGTCCGAGGTTTATTGGGTCGTAGAGGTTATAGAGCGTATCGAGCTGGTTGCTTACAAACTATTGTTGCCATCTGAGTTAGAAAAGATCCACAATGTATTCCATGTTTGGATGCTTCGTAGATATCGATCTGATCCTTCACATGTGATTAGTCTGTCTGAGATTGAAATTAAGCCCGATATGACCTACGAAGAAAAACCGATTCGCATTTTGACTCGTGAGATTAAAGAGTTGTGAAATAAGAAGATTCCATTAGTTCAAGTATTGTGGCATAAGCACGGTGTTGAGTAAGCAACATGGGAGCTAGAGGATACAATGAAAGAATGTTATCCGAACCTATTCACAGGTAAGATTTTCGGGGACGAAAATCCCTAAGGGGGAGAGTTGTAACAGCCTGATTTAGACCCAAATCGGAATGGTGGTTTCGAGACCAAGAATATGAGTCAAAAAAATATTTAAGACTTATTTTATGTGTTTATTTTGTGTGAATTTATATCTGTGAAATTTTCGTGATTTAATTTTGTCGTTTAGGTGCCCGATTAAATAAAAGGACTTCATCGCGTAAAATGAAGACTTGATAGTTTAATGTGTGAGGACCGAATTGTTAATGTCTTTTTAATATGAAGTTTTTATGTTGTGATTGGGCCATTATTGAATTGGGTGGACGGTTAAGGACATATTAAACATGAAAGTATAACTTTATAATAAAGGTTAAAATAGTAAATTGAAAAACATGTTATAATATATATCATATTATAACATAATTAAATTATTCTATTTCATTTGTTCTTCATTGCCGAATATAAAAAAATAAAAAGAAAGAAAACTAAGCTAGGGTTCGGCATACATTCAAGCTCAATCAAGGTCCGTTTTTGTTCGATTTTTGATAATTTTTACGTTTTTGAAATCGTTGCTTAGTAATCTTCAAGACCCATGCTTTAATTTTTTATTTTGATGAATATTTTGAGTCGTGCCATATTTGATATCTTGTGATTTTTGTTGTTTGATGTTGAAAAATGAAAGATATGTTTTAGATTAACATATTTTGTATTGGAGTTTTTGATGATTTTGAGTAATTAGGACTAAATTGCAAGAATAATAATTTGAGGGACTAAAATGTGAAATTAATGAAATATATGGGCTTGTATAGGTATGGGTACCATTTGGCCTAACATGAGTACTTTGAAATTTTTTGTATTTTGTGTTTTGTGCAATAGGGACTAAATTGTAACAATTATAAAGGTTAGGGGTAAAATGGTAATTTGCCTATTTATGTGTTTTTGGACTAAAGTGAATGAAAATATGTTTGAATGAGCTTAATTTGAATATGTTTAGATCAGGAACCAAAGAAATCCGATTTGGATCGAGGAAAAAAAAAGTTGTGGACTAGCAGCCCCGTCCCGTTTTATGATGTCTGAGGTAAGTTTATAAGCAAATTGTGACAGCCCTAATTTGACCCTAGTCGGGAAGTGGTTTCGGGACCACAAAATCGAGTCACAAAAATAATTAAATGTTATATTCTATGCTTATTATATGTGAAAGTGCATGTGTGAAAGTATCGTGTCTTAATTTTGTCATTTGAATGTGGAATTTATTAAAAAGGACTTATGTGAGGAACTTTGAAATTGTGATAGGTTGAAGTGTAGTGGCCAAATATTGCATGGCTTCAAATATGGGGATTTGCATGTCAAATTCCTCATTTTTAAGTAAGTGGCCGGCCATGATGATGGTTAAATAGCCATATATACATTTTATATTAATATTATAATAGTTAATGGCTTAGATTATGAAATAAAAAAATTAACTAAAATAAGAAAAGATGATAAAAAGTAAAACAAAATGTTTTGTTCATCTTCTTCTGTAGCTTAGCTGAATCTTAAAGAAAGAAAAGGGAGATAAGCCATTCGGTCACCTTTAAGCTTGAATTAAGGTAAGTACTTCATGTTAGTTCTTGAAATTTTAGCATATTTTAAGCTAGTTACTAAGTCCCTTACTTAGCCCATGTCAAAATTTTGAATTGTGTGGTGATATGAGTAATTGGCCATGGAAGAATTTAAGGGGAATGGTTGTTGTCTTTAGGTTTTAAATGAGTAATTGTGGATGGATGAAGTTTAAGCTAGTTAAATGTTCATATAGGTGATTTAGATGATAGGGAAAATCGACTTGTGTGTATGTGTGGTTGCCGAATGTGAATTTAGATAACATTTGAGTAATGTTTGTGTTTTAAAATGATAGAATGGAGATTTAAGCTTGATAAATTTTTTTGTTAAGAATGAATGAAATAATATGTGTATTCGGCTATGGATGATTGGATAATAAATTGGTGTGGATGCTTTGAATGAGATATGCACAATTATAAGTTGGATTTAAGGTTTGTTAAATTGTCATTGTCATTGCCGAATGTGTGTATAGTTAAAGAAAATTTTTTAAAGTGCTTAGTTAATTGATATTAGGTTAATGGTGTGCATAAATTATTTAAAATATAAACTTTGTATGAGTATTAAAGGTTGTATATGAATTCGGCCTTGGGAGAAATTTTAGTATAAAATGCTTGAATGTTAAATAGGTTATTGCTTTAATGACCGAATGTGTCAAAGTCTAATGCATGGACTAATTGATCAATATGTGTTAAGGGAATGTGAATAAATATCTATTTGATGAGCTATATATTCGGCTATATGGGTGAGATATGTATATGAAAAAATGATAAGCCATATGAGTTTTGCGTTTGTGTATGTGAGCTAGATATACAATGAATATTCAGCTATGAAGTTTAAAGGTTAAATCATAGGAACTTTGATGATATACATATTCGATCATTAGGGTTATATGTACTTTGGCTATGTGGGTTATGTGTTAAGGTAAGTTACGTATTTGATATGTGTATTCGGTCATAAAGGTGTACATGAGGAAATGTTAAATAAATTGTATTAAATTGCTTAATGTGATTAAAAATGTGTATGACCATTTTGTATTTGAGCTAAAAGTAGCTATATGACCTATTAAATTTCTTGTCATATTCGGCCATAAGCTAGCATGATGGGACTTTAATAAGTTAAATTTTTGTTTGAATTAGCTCAAGAGCATAGAGAACCAAGGTTGGACAGGGGAAAAGAGAAAGTAGTTGAATAGCCGATCCGAGACTGTTTGAAAATATATTCGAGGTAAGTTTTAAGTAGTTAAATATAAATAATATTCGATAATGACATGACATATTATGAGAATTAAGTATTGCTTAAAATATATGTATATGGTCGAATGGCAATTTTAATGGAAGTAAAATGTGACATGCTTTTATGATCAAATGATAAGTGTTAGATGAATATGAGTGGGATGTTATGAGTAACCTATCAAATGATAAGTGTGAATGATGAAATGAAATAAAAGTGAATAAAATGTAGGATGATATATTCGAATGATGCTTGTACCTAATTTGGTGTGATTGTGTTATATGAAACTTGTTGATTTGAATATCGTACAGTACTATTCAGGCCTTTGAGCCTAGCAGGCTATAATGCCGGTGAGATACTATTCGGGCCTTTGAGCCTAGCAGGCTATAATGCTGGTGAAATGATATCGGGCTTCGAGCCTAGCAGGCGAAATGACGGTGGATGAATTCAGACTTATAACCTAGCAGGCTAAATGCCGGTGATTTGATAAAAGTCTAAGACTAAGATACCTCGTGTTAGAACGATAAATGAATACATTCAATACGTTAAGTTGGCTAGGTACATATTATGTACTTATATGTGAGTTTGATTTGAATTGAATCATAAGTGTACAATGTGATACATATGTGAATAAAAGTTATAACTATATCTATGATCATGATACATTCGGTCAAGGTGTGAAAGTATGTGAAAGTATTTGATTTATTTATGATATATGAATTCAGATTAAGTGAATAAGAATGCTAAATGTGCATTATGTGCTTGTGTAGATTTGGCAAAATGACAATATACCTAGAAAATGGCCTCTTGAGAAATTGAATGATCGAAGTATAATTGAGTTTATTTGTTTGCATTGCTTGAAACTTACTAAGCTTATGAAAGCTTACTCTGTTTGTTACATTTCTCTATTTTATAGATTGTTGACTCCAGTCACCTGCTCGGGAGGGGATCGTCAGCAACTCGTCACACTATCTATCATTTTGGTACTACTATGTTTTAGAGCTAGTATGGCATGTATAGAATAGACTTAAGTGAATGATATTTTGAGATGTTGTTGTATATAAGCCATGTGAATATGGAAACTTTTGAATGTCGGTATAAGTCTGAATTTCTATCTTTGATTGTGTTTGGCTATGCATATAATTGCTAATGAACTTATGTAAATGTGAATGTATAAATGTAGTGTTTTGGATTAGTAACTCTTCAAAACCCACTCTGGTGACGGATACGGATTATAAGGGTGTTACACAAATAGACGTGTTTAATGGTAATTAAATGTTAAATTTGTATGCTGTTATGAAATGTTAGAAGTTGTATATGTTATGTTCGAACATGAGCAAACTTGGCTACTACACTACCGAATTCGTTTCGACCGAGTTACGACGTTCGAAAGAGCTGTATGAACCTTAGGAATAGTTAGGATACATATGTCATGACATAGGATTTCGTTATATGTGTGCGAGTAAGACCATGTCATCGATATGTGATTCCGATATGTGTTTACGAGTAAGACCCTGTCTGGGACAGTGGCATCGATATATGACTACATGTAAGACCACGTTTGGGACGTTGGCATTGTACGATTTGTGTAATTATCCGAGTGTCCTATCCAATTCCAAATGGTTCAACGGGCAAAGGTAAATCGTGATCGAATGTGTAAATGAGTTAAGAAGTAAGGTATGGTTTAGCTTGTTAGCTATTGATAATAAGGTATGTGTAAGATTTGAAATTTGATAAAATTTATGTGATACAAAGGATAAATACATATGAAACAAACAAGTATATTTGGTTTGAACAAATATTATGAATATTATGGAATTAATTTTGGATATAAATATATATATGTGATTATATATGTGTTCGGACATACAAGTAGGAAATGTACATGATATTTTTAGTTACGTTCTTGAGCTTATGCGAATAAGTATATATATGTGTTTGATTGTATAGTGATATTTTAACCTAGAAAATTGATTTACATTCGGTTAACATGGTTGTGATAGCATTCGGCTATGGTAGTATTAAACATGAAAGACAATCATTTATTTCACTTGTAAGTTCGAAGTTAAGGTTGGCAACGTCAATACAATTCGGTTTAACTAAAATTGAATTGATTGTATCTTGGATTTGTTTAATTGCTTTAGACTTACTAAGCTATGTTAGCTTACTCTGTGTTTATGATTCTTTGTTTTATAGATTTTGGATTCAAGTTACAAGCTCGGGGGTCGTCAGAAAAGTCTATCACACTATCTACAGCTTCGGTATTTAAATATTTGAATTCAACTTATTGCAAGTATAGGCTGGATTATTTTTTTTGAGAATGCTGAAAGTTGGTTATGTATATAAGCCATGCGAAAATGGCTAAATTATTATATTAGTGTTCAGTTATGATAGGTAAGACTTATATTAATCTCAGTTACTAAGTTGTGTGCCTTGAATGCATAATATATGTGATGAGCACCATATGTTTTGATAATGGCTTGCATATTATGTTAAATTAAGTTGTATAAATTCTTAGTCAAATGCTTAATGACCTTTTCTATTGGTAATTGATGTTGGAAGCTTGGATGTGTCTGTGATTTTTAAACAGTAGGATTCGGCCATGAAAGAGTATTGGCATAATGTATGTTTAGTATGTTTATTAATGTGTGATGGAGAATATTAAATGCGGTATTATTTCAATGATGGGTGGTTATGTTCTAGCTTGGTTAATTTGATTATTAAGTGACAAATAATTTATGTGGTTCATGATTAACCTAGTCGACTAATTGTTATATATATATTTGATGTTTAAATGTTAAGTATAGCTTTGGCATTTGGTAAATGTGCACCTTGCATGAATTCATGATGAATAAGTGATATATAAATGTTTTGTTTTATATTAAGTCTATATCAAGAGCGTAATCTTAATATACATTTGACTTGTTTTGATAATATGTATATTCGGTCATATAGTTCATTATTAAAAACATTGAATTATTATAAGTCATGAAGCTAGTGGGTAAAGAGGAAGGAATATGCATGATACAAATTTTGCAACTCATTTATGCATTAATCTATAACATGCACATATGACATTTAGACTTGTTATATTATTTAAGTTTTTGCATGCCTTGTATATGTGTAAAGTGTTTAAGATTATGGGAGCGTATTACCTTTATACATATGGTTATAGGAACTTGATAAATAAATGTAAGTAGTGGATGTGTAATGCAATATATATATATCTATATATAGGCTAATCGAGCAGTCCAAGAAATGAAATGAGTTGACTTGTATCCAAATGCTTCCTTTTAGTGGTATTATTATGTAAAACATATGAAGTTTACAAGAATTATCATGCTAATGTCGTATTTATGAAATTGTTGACATATTATATTTTAAATTGTTACATGTGAATGATGTATCCATTATGTATTCATATGAAGTGAAATGTTCTAATTTAAGAGATGTTTTAATTTATGAATTAAATTTTGATTAACTTTCGAGACTTTTGTTTGGGATTATTTATATATTCTATATGTATTTGTTTAAGATTTTATTTTATTTTGTAATACCTTAAGACCCTATTCCAGCGACGGATACGGGTTAGGGGTGTTACATTGCAACACTAAATAGGGGTCACATGCCCGTGTGGCTATGGGAGATGCCCGTGTGGTAGGCCGTGTGGTCACACAAGCCCATGTCCTGAACCCGTGTAACTCTCTGTTTGTAACCCAAGAACAAATTGAAGACACACGGCCAAGTCACATGCCCATGTGCTAAGCCATGTGTTCGATTTAAAATTTATGATTTTTCATAAAATAGGTGCAGACTTCACACGGCCAGGGCACACGCTCGTGTTTGAGGCCGTGTCGTCCACAAGGCTGAGATGCACGCCTGTGTCTCCGCCCATGTGCTCAATTCTGAGTATTCTATTTCTCAAAATTAAGGTGTAAGGGATACGGCCGGAACACATGCCCATAGACACATGCTCGTGTATCTACCCGTGTAGACAAAAATAAGTCTATTTACCAAGTCTTTTTGCCACCCTTTTATGCACACACCTACACAAACTTAACATAGCACCAATCCAAGCATATACATACAATCAAATTAGCCACAACCAGGACTTCAAAACATCATTCACATGCTACCATCTATCATACACAAACATCACATACTCATCAACTCAAATCATGTAAATTCCCACATCCATGAAAGGCATAATCATATAGATAACTTATACCAATAGCAGCCAATTTCAAATGGCCTTATACAAAATGAACTTTCAAACAATATAAGCCATCACATTAGGCCAAATCAATTATGACACATAACAAAATCACCAAGTCCCCTATCCATGCCACAACTCAAAATATTGAATTCATTGATACCAAAATAATTGTTGATAGTGGGAGTGGATCTCCAACGATCTCTGATCCCTGAGCTAGCTTGGTGACATTATAAGACAAAGGAAAGGAAGGGGAGTAAGCTATAAAGCTTAGTAAGTTCCTATGCAAATAATAAGCATCATAATTTCACATTTAACACACAATTAACATGATGAAAATTAGCATGAATATTATTAAAATCTTATAGTCATAACTTACTTAATCACAACCTTACCAAGGGTTCATCACATATCGAGCTCATTACGTATGAGATTTACGTACATACCTGTACCAATTCGCAACATAACCATAGTCTTTCTCAACTTTGACATTGCCGTTGAACACTGGGAATATTAAAGGATACTCGAAAATCTTACACATGAGTGTCGTATATGTAGCCAAAGCTACCTCATATCTCATAATACATATAGGCTCATTTTCGAGCTATCCATCGGCCTGCTCACACAAGCTGTCAGTCAGGAAGTAGCTACACAGTGATGCTCACACAAGCTGTCAGGTATCCGCAAATCATGCCGGACTACCCAGCCACTGATAGGACGTACAAGACTAGCACCCGGATCACTTAAACGCATGGGTTCCTAGTGACATGTCACTCGTATCCTATTCTATTCCTAAGGCTCAACCGAGAATTCTCACTTGTCGAAACTTTGTCGAATACGTCCAAAGAGTCAATCACAATTCATACAATATTAAAGCATTTAAAACATAAATATAACAATGCATTATCTACATATGAACTTACATCGGTACAAAATAGTAGAATTGGACCTAATCGTCAAACACTTTGTTTTCCCCCGATCTAGGTCCGAACCTCATATTTCTTGATCTATATTAAAAAATTTAACTCATTTAATACTCAAATTATTAAATTTAGCCGAAAAATCATATTATGGAAAAATACATTTTTGCCCCTAATGTTTCACATTTTTATAATTTAGTCCCTAGGCTCGTAAAATGATTTTCATCCAATTTCTTCATTATCCAATCCTAGCCAAATCATTTTCATACTTATGCCAGCCCACATTTTCCACTTAATTACACTTTTACTACTTATTTTATAAATTTTACAAATAGGTCATTTTTGACATTTCCATCAAAAATCACTTAGAAAAAGTTGTTTACCTTACATCTAACATACATTTTCTACCATTAGGCAGCAAAATACACAATTATCTATCATGGGTAAAAAATTTAGACTTTGATTATTTCTTAAATTAGTGGTAGAAATATATAGATCAGGTTACAACGACTTCAAAAATGTAAAGAGCATTAAAAGCGGGACAAGAACGGACTTACAATCAAGCTTGAAAGTGGCGACACCCTAGCTATGGCTTCCCCTTCTAAGATTCAGCTATGGTGAGGAAGATGGACAAAGATTTTGGCTTGATTTTTGCTTTTTAATTCATTTAATTACCAAATGACCAAAATGCCCTTTTTAAAACACTAAAATTTCTCTTACTCCATGTCCATTTTTATCCACCAACTTAAGTAATGGTGTAATTATCATCTAAGGACCTCTAATTTAAAATCTCATAGCAAATAAACACCATTAGCATATAGAACTCAAGTTTTGTACTTTTTGCAATTTAGTCCTTTTTGCTAAACTGAGTGCTCAAACGTCAAAATTTTCGAAAACAATTTTCTCAGAATCATTTTATAAAATTGTAGACCATAAAAAATAAGAAAAATAAATTTTTATACGTCAAATTTGTGGTCCCAAAACCATTGTTTCGACTAGACCCAAAATCGGGCTGTTACAGTATAGCTTGTGCGAACAACTAAGAAATGTGCACTTTTGGTAAGGCGGTCTATAATTACCCAAATAACATCTTTCTTGGTCGCAGTCAGTTGCAAACTTGACAAAAAATCCATGGTGATCCTTTCCCACTTCCATTCTGGAATCTTGAGTGGCTGAAGCAATCTTGAAGGATATTGATACTCTGTTTTGACTTTTTGACAAATTAGACACTTTGCCACAAATTCTGTAATAGTTCGCTTCAAACTAGGCCAGCAATACAGCTCACGGAGGTCATAATACATCTTATTTCTTCCTAGGTGCATTTCATACAGACTATTGTGTGCCTCATTAAGGATAACTTGTTCCAACTCATTGTCATTTGGTACGCAGAGTTTTCCATGAAAATAAAGTACCCCTTTATCATTTAGTATGAAGTCCCCTCACACTTGTTGCTCCACTTGGTGAACTCTCTTCACTAGCTCTTCAGTTGAGGCTTATCCTTCTTTAATTTGTTGTGTCAACGTTGGTTTCACTTGCAATTCCGCAAGTAGTCCTCCATCACTTGTTACATTTAGTCACATGAACAGAGTTCGCAGCTCACTTACTGACTTTCTTCTCAATGCATGCGGCCACATTTTCCTTACAACGGTGAGACTTTTTCATATAGTTTTAATCCTTTAGCAACTCTATCCATCTTCTCTATCATAGATTCAACTCCTTTTGTGTGAGCAAGTACTTGAGTCTCTTGTAGTCTGTATAGATAGTACTCTTCTCACCATAAAGTAATGTTTCAAAATCCTGAGTGCGAACACCACTACCGCTAACTCTAAATTGTGGGTTGAGTAGTTACGCTCATGAACCTTCAGTTGCCTTCAAGCATAAGCTACCACCTTCCTTTCTTGAATCAATACGTATCCTAACCCCATGTACGAGGCATAATTGTAAACCACATATTCCTTCCAGTTGAATCAACACAGGTGCTTTAGTGAGGATTTCCTTAAGCTCGTTGAAGCTATACTGCCTTTCATCTGTCCATGCAAACTCCTCTTTCTTCTACAACAACTTTGTTAAGGGTGCTACTATAGTGCCAAATCCCTCAATAAACCTATGATAGCACCCTGTGAGCCCTAAAAAGCTTCGCACTTCAGAAACGCTTTTTAGCAATCTCTACTCCATAATGGCTTCCATCTTTTTTGGGTCTATGCGAACCCCATCAATTGAAACTACATGCCCTAAAAAGTAACTTCTTTAAGCCAAAACTCACAGTGCTAAACTTCACGAACACCTATTTTTCTTGCAAAATTTGCAATATAGTTCGCAGATGAGTATTGTGCTCTTCCTCAGTTTGCAAATACACCATGATATCATCAATGAACACTACCACACAACGATCCAGATATTCATGCAACACTCGATCATCAGGTCCATAAAAACAGTAGGTGCATTCGTTAACCCAAAGGGTATCACTAGAAACTTGTAGTGCCTATACCATGTTCTAAATGTTGTCTTCAACATATTACGCTCCTTCACCATGAGTTGTTAGTAACTAGATGCAGACCGATCTTCGAAAACACAGTTGCACCTCATAGCTGGTCAAAAGATCATCAATTCTTGGTAATGGATACTTGTTTTTTACAGTTAATTTATTCAACTAGTTATAATCAATGCACATCCTCAGGCTACTATCTTTCTTCTTCAAAAACAACACTAGTGAATCCCAAGGTGAAGAACTTGATTGAATGAAACCTCTATCAAGCAACTCCTGAAGGTTTATCTTTAGCTCCTTAAGTTCCTTGGGTGTCATGCGATATGACGTAATCAAAACTGTTGAACTCTATGGTACAACTTAATGGGAAACTCACTCTGCGGTATGGAGGTAACCAAGTAACTCTTTAGGAAACACTTCAGGAATGTCTCTAACAGTTCACATGTCACAAACCCCTTTCACCGAATCCTGCGAACCCATCCCAAAAGCAAGATAGGCTTTCCTGCCTTTACCTAACATCTTTTCTACCTTTATCATCGAGACTACGTTAGGCATAAACTTAGCAACCAACCACCACAACTTCCCTGCCTTTACTACTTCGTAGAGTGACCCTTTTTAGCTCGAAGTTGATCTTAGCTTTATGCTCAATCAGCCAATCCATCCCCAATATTATGTCGAACCCATAAAATGGTAGTTCTATCAAGTTCGCATAAAATACTTGAACTTGAATCATTTAAACCCTTAAATTCCCAACACTTGACCTTCGTAGAGTGACCTACGATACACTCTATTGACCAACACATAATCTCCAAATGAACTATTGACATTTAAACCCTTATCTATAGCTTCTAGTGGAATTCCAAATTCACTGGCAAGTTCGTTCAAAATATATGAGTGCATGGAACTAGAGTCAATCAAGGAAAACAATAGAATAGTTCACAGAGTGAATATAACTATAATAACATCAGTTGCACCTTGCTCATGAGGTTATTTCACAACATAGGCTCATGTGGGGCCTCTTAATTCCTCTTGGGTTGTAATTGTATGAGCTAACATTAGTTGCCTAACTTGTCTTGTTTCGCCACCTCTGCATTATTTTGTTGCCCACTGTCTCGTCTCATTTTCATAAAACAGGAAGCTAGATTCAAGCAAATCAATCATCTTTTGTTGAGTGGAACAAGTTTTAATACGTCCCAATAGTTACCTTAACAACGTTACATGCAAATCATTCGTTATTCGATCATTCATACAACTAGAATCATGTATAAGGGCTATTTAGCAAAATTTCATAAAAATATTCGTAGGTATCAATACTGATAACTAGATATTGATAATTTCTTTAAGTAGTATCAATACCACTTGGAAAAAAATGTACCAAAGAAGCATGCTACTTCTCGATTAAAACCCTACTGTCGAAAATTATCAGTACCACCAAACCAAGTATTGATATTTCTTCCTCGAGTATCAATACTCGAGCAAAAGTATCAATACCAAATCTCTATTCTGTTTCCTGTACGTTTGAATTCACAGAGGTATCGATTTTTCAAGCCTAATATTGATACCTCTATTACTAGACCTAAAAATGCAGCATAGTAAAGCAAATAAATCATCTCAAATAGTTCCTAATCAACATGCATCAAGTACTAAGTTTAATAACCAATTATACGACATAAGCAATAGTAAAAAATACCAAAAACGAGTCTGACCAATTATCGTCATGCCAACTTTAACGTCTACAATCCTAAGCAATAATAATAACATGATATCCTTAGAAACCAAGTCAATTGTTTAGAAATCAATGTAACTATAATAAGCCTACCACATTGCATGTTTCCCCTAAACAAATAAAAGTAATAAAGCATCTATGAAGAATAACCAGACTTCCTAGGATCACTCCCTTGGAAACCACACCGCCCACACTGTGACGTCACTAATCTGCATATTTTAAAATGAGGGGGTGAGCTTTAACAAACTCAGTGAATGCAAGAATTTACATAACGTAAACATATCATCAAACAACACAACTAGACATTTACTCATAAGTACCACATTCTAGAGTCTAACATCATATAGTATTAAATCATGCATCGTCTACAAGGTCATTCTCATAACACATATACATATTCATTCAAGCATTGTAACACCCCAAACTCAGCCCAGAAGTTAGACCCGAATCTAGCGTGTCATATTGAAGTGTTTTTCGAAAACCATGTTTTCATTAGAAAACCTTCTTATTTAAAACGTAATACATTGAAAACTTCTTAATTTTGTTTCCAAAACCCCTTTTTACTTTGCGAAAGCTAATTCAAAAAGTAACCGATTTACGAAAACATGATGTTTAAAAGTTAAGTCATGAAAACGTAGTGTTTTGAAAACAGTTGTTGTTTTAGAAAACAGTGTCCTATTTCTAACAGATATCAGACATACTAAATAAACTTTCCAAATAAAAGGTTAGGGAAATAAAGAGGCCTTATTACAACCCAAATCAAAACCAAAGTGCTTAACTAAATAAATGAAATAGAAAAACATGTGCAGTTGTGTGGTCGTCTCCGAGTCCCTCTGCAACACCAATCCACCTAACGCTGGGGATTATCTGCACGGTTAATAAACGGGGTGAATTTACAAAAACTCAGTGTGTAATCCCCCTACTAGAGTAACAGTCAGTATACAGAAACAAAAATAGAAATAGACTAGGCTAAAGCCCGTTAATAGTAACAGTATAGTCTAGTTCAGAGCATACGTGGGCCAAAGCCTATTACAATGTCATTGGGTCACAGCCCATAATAGAATCAATTGGGCCCAGCCCATAACAGAATCAATTGGGCCCAGCCCAAACCAATAATAGAACAGAATGTGTGAATAATTGGATGCATGCTATCCCATCCCAATAATCCAACTATTACACATCAACTCCGTCCCCCAGTACACATCATGTAGGGATATAAATATCGACCCACCCATCCGATACACATCAATGGTAGCCCGGTTGCGGTACTACCTTCATTATAGGAAAGCTGCTAATCATATACTGGGCTTAAAAAGCCTTCAGTAGCGGTATTATAATTGGCACAAAGCCATCGGTAACTGTATTATGTTTGGGACATAGCCATCAGCGTCGGTAAATACAGTAGGCACACAGAGTCATCCATAAGTATGTTAGGCACATAGCCAGAGGTAAATACGTTTGGCACAAAGCCATAGTCGAGATGGCACAGAGTCATTTTTAGGTTGGCACAAAGCCACAATCAAATTAAACGGCACTAAGCTGTCGTCAATAATCATATATTGGCACATAGCCTTAGGCAAATACATTTGGCACACAGCCATAATCAGGTAAGCATAGAGCCATATGTAGGTTGGTGCAAACCCATAATTAGAATAATTGGCTTTAAGCCATCGGTAGCTGTATCATGTTAGGCACATAGCCATCAGCGACGGTAATACAGTCAGCACACAACCTCGGGTAAATATGATCGACACAGAGTCGTCAATAATCATATATTGGGCTTAAAAGCCACCAGTGGATCCACGACCATTAAGCAACCATGTGATCCTTAATCGGTGGATCCACGGTCGTCAAGCAACCATGCAATCCTCAATCAGTGGATCCACAGTCGTCAAGCAACCATGCTATCCTTAATTTCTTCCTCTGTTTCAGAATTCCAACGCCATGCAATATGTCATGTATGTCATGCTCAATCATCACACACGTATGCAAAATGGCCACTCTCATTAACAATCATTTAAACATATATTAAAAACATATCAATTTTACAACCTCAATCAAGTCAGTTAAAACACAATCATACAATCACAGTCAACCAGTTAAATTCATAGTCCAAGTTAGTCATTTACCCACAAGGGCGAAACAGTCATTTTACCCTACAAAGGTATTTCAGTAATTTTACACTACAAGGGTAATCCGATAATTTTACAAATCGAAGGTATTTCGATAATTTTACAAACCAATGGTATTTCGATAATTTTACAAATCGAGGATATTTCGGTAATTTTAAAAATTAAGGGTATTTCGATAATTTTACAAATCGAGGGTATTTAGGTAATTTTACAAATCAGGGGTATTTCGATAATTTTACAAGTCAAGGTATTTTAATAATTTGACAAATCAGGGGTATTTTAGTAATTTTACAAATCGAGGGTCTTAACGACCCAACAGAAGGTCCACCGTCGCCTCAAGCGACTTAAGTAACCTAAACAGACTTAACGGTGCAAATGGGCCTAAGGCCCATTACTCAACCCAAGTGGGCCCACACGCTCGTGTGGCCTATTTAACCTAATTTTAGTTATGACTGTGTGGCCCAACTACTTCCCACCTAACAGTTAGATTTACACAAGTAGGCCCACAGGCCCATTCGGCCCATCGAGGCCTAGAACAGTCCCAGCACATCGCGGCCTCTACAGTCTATCGCTCATGGTTTGTGGGCTCGATTTACCACACGAGCGATTGCACGCTCGTGAAGCCTCAAATGCCAAAATTTTAGCTTTTCGACTTTTGCAGACTTCTAACAGAAAAGGGCGCGAATACACACCTGTATATGAGAAAGCGCCGAAGTCCATGATCACCAACCTTGGCACATCCTGCATTGAGTCTTCCTCCCAACTCATCTGGTTCACTCTATTTAAAGCCAGCTTCTCACCAATTCTTATGTTAGCTTCTCAATGTGGGATTACTTTCAACCATTAGGAAAATTCCTCATTCTTATGACCACTTCAATGACAAAGTTCCAGTCCAACTCCACCTCTCACACAACTCAAATAGCAAAATAAATACTCCACTACGCATCCCAAGAATTGAACCTCAGACCTCATAGTTATACAACACGCCACCTTGCCACTCCATCATAGGCTCTTTCTGTGATAAAAACGTCCACAATTAACTTTAAGACATATGTGCCAGCGTCCAGATTCACTTAAGAGAAAAACCAAAATGAATTGTAAGAGCCAAGACTTGAACCTAGGCTCCCTTACAACGTTAATGACGCCACAACCACTAGACCACATGTTTCCTTGTGTCATTTATTTAACACAATAATTTAAAAGCCCATCTTCCAAGCTTCCAGGGTTTTATTCACTTAATACCAAAATTTTTGCTAAAGCCCAGGTTTGAACCCAAGATTTCTCCTACACTTCTCAGAGCCATTAACCACCAAAGTAGACATTTAATTGTGTCATTTCCTTGCACAATTAAATACTTATATAAAACCTTCTTACAGACCCAAACCCAAGGCCCAATATTTCTAGGCCCAAATACGGGGCATAATAAGCATAGAACATATTCCACACAATTATATAAAATACAATAAGATGACACTTGGATTATAAAACATGTAGTGAACTCTATCATCAAACATCGGATACACATATCTTCTAACACCACAAAGACTCGTAGAGTCAAACATGTAACAACCCGATTTTTGACCCTATTCAGAACGGTGGTTTCGGGACCACAAATTCGAGTCAAAAAATATTTTAATATTATTTTCTGTTTTTATTTTGTGTGAATTTGCATGTGTGAAATTTTCGTGAATTAATTTTATTATTTGAGTGCTCGATTAAATAAAAGGGCTAAATCACGCAAAATAAAAATTTGAAGGTTAAATGTGAAAGTTGTTGTTGTCTTTATAATATGAAGCATTTATAATGCAATTAAACCATAATTATATGTAGTGGACGGTTGTAACCCTATGATATAATGGTTTCATAATTATAATAAGGTTAAATATGTAAGTTAAATAATATGTTAATATATGTTATAATATAAAATAAAATACAAAAGCCATGCATCATTTTTCTTTAAGTGCCGAAACTTCAAATAAAAAGAAAGAAAAAGAGTTTGAGACATTCGGCCATTTGAAAGCTAAACCAAGGTATGTTTTATTTTCGGTTTTTGATAATTTTTACGTTTTTGAGATTGTTGCTTCGAATACTACCCAACCCATGCTTTAATTTTTTATTTTGATGAATATTTTGAGTTATGCCATTGATAAATAATTGTGTTTTGTGATGTTTTATGATGAATTATTGAAGATATGTTTTGGGATAGTATGTTTTGTATTGGAAATTTTGATGAATTTGAGTAATTAGGGCTAAATTGCAAAATAATAATGATGATGATGATGATGATGATGATAATAATAATAATAATAATAATAATAATAATAATAATAATAATAATAATAATAATAATAATAAATTGAGGAACTAAAATGTGAAATAAATGAATTGTGTGGGCTTGTATGGGCATAATGAAGATTTGGCCAAAGCTTGATGTGTAAATTTTGTATGTTTTGTGTTTTATGCAAATTGGATTGAATTGTAAAAAAGTATGAAATGCCAGGGGTAAAATAGTAATTTACCCATTCATGTGTTTTTGGACTAAATTGAATGAAATTATATTGAATTAGTTTATTTTGAATACATTTAGATCAAGAACCAAAGAAATCGGATTTGGATCGGAGGAAAACTAAAATCGTCGATTAATCGTCCCGTTGCAATTATTGTTGTCCGAGGTAAGTTTATAAGCAAATAAACGTAGTTATTTTTTTAAATAAAAATAAGTTACATGTACTGAATTGATATATTGGAGAATGTATAAATGATAGCCAAATATGTGTACACTTGGGAACTATTTTACGATTCGATTCGACCAAGATTCGACGTCTGAAAAGCCTCGTATGAACCTTAGGAATAGTTAGGATACATATGTCATGACATAGGATTTTTTATATGTATTCTTGTGTAAGGCCACGTCTAGGACGTTGGCATCGATATGTGATTTTGAGTAAGACCATGTCTGGGACATCGGCATCGTAATTATGATTCGTGTAAGACACTGTCTGGGACAATGGCATCGACATGTGATTACATGTAAAGACCACGTCTAGGACGTTGGCATTGTACGATATGTGTTACAATCTGAGTATCCTTTTTAATTCTGAATGGTTCAACGGGCAAGGATAAGTTACGAATGAATGTGGAAACAAGTTAAACTGAACAGGTATGTGACTATTTATTACCTTTTCAGAAATAAGGTAAGTTGATTATTTGATATGTGATACAAGTTATAAATGGCGTTAATGGTAGTGATTGTGTATATGAAAATCTATATGTGGATTAATGTATAAGTATGTGATATTAATGTTTGATTTTTGAGCTTATATTCGGCCTAATGTTACATGAGGAATAAATTGAAATGTGAAATTCATATTGATATTAAAGTATTTATGTGCATTCGGTCAGTAGGTATTTGAAATGTGAACCTTGAATGTGTTATAGGGAAGTATATATATTCGGCAAAATATGGTCTATGTGATATTAAACATGTTAATGAATCAATGTGTGTTTAGAAATGTTATAATTTATGTATAGATAAATGTTTGGTAATTAAATTTCATAAGTATGGCTTGGTTACGCCTTAATAAATTATCATTGCCATTGAGATAACATTTGAATTAGGAATTGAGCTATGAATGAAGTGAATGAAACCATATGTTTAAGTATATGATTGGTCATATTCGGTTTAATGATATATATATGTATGATATGGAAATGTGAATTTCATACTTATGCCAAAGTTTATATGTGTATTTGTCTATATGGTAATTGAATGTAAAATTATGACTAAGGGAATGTGAATTGTATAAATGTATTATGATAGAATGTATTCGGTCAAGTGAAATTTTTATTGATATTGAGTATGAAAGATGATTTTGGATAAAGAACGAATGCATGTTTGGACAAAACTTAATTCATGTTTAGTTATATGTGGATATTTGAATTTACAAGTATGGTTTGGTTATGTCTTATTAAATTATTGTTGTTATTGAGTTAATATTTGCTTATGACTTACTAAGCTAAGATAGCTTACTCTGTGTGTGTATTTTTACTTCTATTTATAGATTTTGGAGACTAGTTGTAGGCTTGGGGATCATCAGCGAAGTCTATCACACTATCAACTGCTTTTGGTACTTTTAAAAGTTGAATTAGAAACCTATGGCATGTATAGGCTATACTACTTTTCGAAAATGGTTGAAGTTGTATATATATGTATAAGCCATGCAAAAATGGCTTGTCTATTTTGTTAATCTTGGAATTTATGCTTTGGCTTGATGATTATTTTTGGTTGTGGTTTTGGTTGATTTGGTTTTGGTATATATAAGTATGGTTATGTTTGATATTTTACTTATGAGATTGATTCAAATATGTCTTGTATTTGGTTTTATTGAGCAATGGGATTTTGTACATACATGGCTAAAACATTGGTTTTATAATGATAGGTATAAAATTTGATTCATAGTATACTTTCATTGAATAGCCGAATATAAAATGACTTAATATGGTCTTGTGATTTGGAAAAAAATATAATTCTTATATGTATTTTAAAGAATATGAATTTAACTTGTTTATATTTGACAATTGTATTTGGGTTTTGACCATTTGAATAGTAAATTTGGATGCTTTATTGTGTGTTTTCAAATTATGTTACTTTATTAATAATTATTGCCGCGTAAGAGATATATGTTTAAGACATGATATTTATATATAATGGATGTATTAGCTTATTAAAATTCTTTCATTAAGTAAAGAAATGGATAAGAATTATGTTGATAAATTAATCACGATTTGGTATTTATATATATTTACTTATAAGTATATGAAGTGATGGGGTATATGAAGTGATGGGTTGATTTATATATAATTGTATGTGCTTAGTTGAATATGTATTAGTTGAATTGGTCTTGCATATGAAGTTTGTTACATTGCAAATACATAGTTGTAATGTTCTTAATATGATATGAAAATTTTGGATAATGTTTGGAATTAGTTCTATGTAAGAATATAAGCTTGTAAAGGGATTTAGTAATTTAAAAGTGGACATTGAAATATGCAGTAATATATTCGGCTGAGGTTTTGTAAAGTGACTAAATGAATAGTACTTTAAGTTATAAGGAATTAAGTTTGTTATTTTGTAAATAGTGCCAAATGGAACTTGCCAAAAAGTGAGATGTGTTTGAATATCTTTTTTTATTATGTCTTATATATATGTTTATAGATTGTAGTATTATATTATATTTATGGTATGAACAAATGCAATGTGATTAAATGATATGTTCGGTGCTTATTGCTTATGAATTATAAATCTGATTATGTTTTTAGAAAGTACCACAATATGATTTGCAAAGAGATTAATTTAGTTTTATTTATATTAATAATTATTTATTTTAAGAGTTTCAATAAAATTATGCATATGATTATTCGGAAGTTATATTTCGTCTGGTAATACCTCGTAACCCCTTTCCGGCGACGAATACGAGTTAGAGATATTACAAAACATGTCCCAAAAGTGAAGTGTATAGCTAACACCCTCCTGATTACCCCTCACATGTCCCGTTGAATGGAGCTTACCTTACATTCCCTTATCCCTCTAAACATGTCCCGAGGCCTGAATGCCCAAAACCTCTATACATATAAATGAGTTCTTACAATCCTATGGTATACCAACTACAACCAATGGTTCTAAGATCACAAGGCCAGAATATTTGAAAAGTATCACATATTACTTACCGATTAACCGTGAACTAACACTGCATATTAGCATCTTTTGGAAAACAATAACATAGTCATATAACATATGTATTACACATTTATTACATGTATATAATTGCACTTTACTCAATAAGCACCATATCCACATATCACATATCATTCGTATTATATAACCACATAACCACAAGAGAAGTATAGTTTAAGAAAAATTATACTTGAAATTTAGAGTAGGGGTTTAGGCTAAGTCTAAATTCCCAAACAACACATGACTCGTATTACGAGTAGCAATTCCATACACTCACCACTTTATGCTTTTGCCAAAAAATCGAAAGCTCAACTAATGCTTCCCTAGCTTGTAGCTAGCTCTAACGAATCCGAAGCTTTACACACATAAATCGTCCAGGAACCATTGTCAAATATCAGCCAAGAATCTACTCAAACCAACTAAAACACATGCTCAAGCTAAGTTCCCATGTAACTTAAACTATTAACATAACAAACTTTATATACCAATATCTCAATCTATACTCGACCTTTTTTCTTAAAATTAGTTTCGTTCATCTACTTAATCATCTATGCGTAATTCGCAACCTTCAAACTAGAAAAATCTGCTCAATTCATGGTATCAACATTTTTCGACATCTTTTAGGCAATTTTCACAAAATCCATTAAAATATGAGAAATCATTAATGAAGCTTCTAGATAAGTTTAAAAATCTTCTAATCATGCTAAAACAAGTTGAAAAATGATTTGAAACCAAGTTTTCACTCAAAATCCCGAAATCCACCATTAATGGCTCGATTTTTGGTTTTTATTTAAAACATGCAATTTGAGGGCTAATAATTTTGTTTTAGAGTCTAGATAAAATTAAAAACCAATAGATACATGAATGATTAGATTTGTTGAAAGAATGAACGAGTTTCAACATAAATCTAAAAACCCCACGTTTGAAGAGGATGGTGAAACCTATGGAGTTTTGGGTGTTTTTCTTGGAGATTTATGGTAATTTATGACTTAAAAATGATAGAAAATCAATATATTGTGGTTTGTGAATAAAAATTCAATTGAATAGCTAAGTATATGGCAAGAGGCAACACAAGTTTGAAAGGGAAAACAAACAAACTTGAAAGACAAGTTGATGGGGAATAAATAGGTTCAATTTTACAAAATAGTAAAACTGAAACATAAATGCCTACTATTTTCACTTTGTTACAAATCAGTCCTTTCTCAAAATTATGGGTTTCTAAAACCCCTTTTCAAAAATTTATTTGACAATTAAGATGCTAAAGTCAAAAACATTATAGAGTACCAACCTTACAAAATCCTGTGCTCCTATAGGCTAAAATTCTTAAAATACCCTTAAAACTCCTAGGCCCTAATTTGAGGTGTTACGATTCTCCCCTGTAAAAAGAATTTCGTCCTCGAAATTACCTGAGCTAAAAAAAAAAGGATATTGGCATCTTATTGCTTCCTCAATTTCCCATGTAGCCTCTTCCACTTTGTGGTCACGCCACAAAACTTTAACAAATGGAATTCTCTTGTTTTGCAACACATTCAATTCATGGCCTAAAATTTTAACTGGTTCTTCCTCATAAGAAAGATCATCACGGATTTTAATTTCTTCAACTATCACAATATGTGATGGATCAGAATGATACTTCTTTAACATAGACACATGGAAAACATCATGAATTCGCTCAAGCTCTAGCAGCAACTTGGGACGATAAGCTACCAAACCTATCCTCTTAATAGCTTCTTAAGGTCCGATGTATCTTAGACTTAACTTACCCCTCCTACCAAATCTCAAAACTTTTTTCCACAGTGAAACCCTCAAGTATACCTTATCACCAACTTGAAACTCGATATCTCAATGTCTCAAATCTGCATAAGATTTCTACCTATCAAATGCTGCTTCTGAACGATCACAAATCAACCTAACCTTCTCTTCAATCTCACGAACTAAACCTGGCCCAACAACTCGCCTCTCATCTAGTCTGTCTAACAGAAAGGAGTTCTACACTTCGTACTATACAACGCTTCAAAAGGTGTCATACGAATACTCATTTGAAAACTATTGTTGCAAGCAAACTCTGCTAAAGGCAGATATCATGCCCAACTACCAATAAATTTGATCACACAGCTTAGCGACATATCTTCTAGAACTTGAATTACCTGTTCAGATTGGCCATCCGTTTGGGGGTGATAGGCTGTACTAAAAGAAAGCTTCGATCCCAGAGCCTCTTGCAAACACTTCCAAAACCTTCAAGTAAACCTTGAACCCCTATACGAAATAATTGAAACTTGAACCCCATGAAGACGAACAATTTCAACAATATACAACTCTGCCAACTTCTACAATGAATAATTGGTTTGCACCGCTAAGAAATACGCACTATTCAAAAATCAATCAACTACAACCCATACCAAACCTTTCCTTGAAGGTGTCAATGGCAAATCCGAAATAAAATCCATAGTAATCCTTCCCCACTTCCATTTAGGAATAGCAATAGGTTGCAACAACCCCGAAGGAAACTGATGTTTAGCTTTCACCTTTTGACAAAACCAAACATCGAATCACAAAATCCATAACATCACGTTTGAAACTAGGCCACCAATAAACTTCCCTAAGATACCATAACATCTTGCAAAAAACACAACCTACCTAGGAAATTTAAGATACCAGCACTATCAACATCAAAGTCTCCCTTAATACCTTGCTCAACCTGTCAAATCCTCTTCAACAAATTTCCATCTAAAAATTTCTTCTCCTTAATTTGTAGTGACAAAGTCGGCCTCACTTGAAGTTTGGTATATAAACCACCATCACTAGCTAAACTCAAGCGTACAAAAATAGCTCTTAACTCCGTCATCGATTTCCTACTTAAAGCATCAACAACTACATTTGTCTTTCCAGGATAATACTCAATCATACAATCATAGTCCTTTAAAAGCTCAATCCAACATCTTTGATTCAAATTCAACTCCTTTTGGGTGAGGAGGTACTTAAGGCTCTTATGATCAGTATAGATAATAACATTATCTAGAACCGTCTTTACTTGCTAACCCATCATTGGCTCTGGCTGCATTATCATTCATTCAGCCATTGAACTCTTCTATTCCATACTTGTGAGCTTAATCAAGATAAATATAGTAAATTCCGTTGTATAAGACTGTACAGGTGAGGGGGTGAAGGTTGTAAAGCCTCTATATTTGATTCTCATATATACACACATATAACATAACATTTATCATCAATATACATTATAAATCATTTATTCATACCTTTATGAGTCTCAACTCATCATAGGCAACTTTGTAATCAAATACTTGATTATCATTTTCAGCATTATCAGAATTAGCTCGGTTGGAAAACATCTCTATCTATAAGTAAAATAAATTTCATCAGAGTTGAGAGATATCACACTATCATAGGTTATATAATGGCATGTATTTCTAGACTTCACACATGCCATGTTTAGTTCGATAACTGACAAAGCCATAACTTTGATACCAATAAACATAACACCCTAACCCGTACCATCGTCAGAATAGGGTTACAGAGCATTACCGGAGTTTTCATTTTAGAACTTTTCAAAAATATAAATCATTTACTTCACAACATTTATCATAGCAAATACCATCAATAACGTACATATTATCCCTTTTACAAGCCCTCGAGGCCCTAAAAACACATAGAAATAAATCGAGACTAAATTAGAAGCAAATAGAAATTTCAGGAAAAAGATGAAAATTTTCAAAATGTAAGGGTCATACGGCTGTGTGGCTAGGCCACGTGGATATTCGAAGTAGGAACACACAGCTGTATCAGCCCATATCCATGCTCGTGTAACTCATTGTCTTGGGTCACATGGCCAAGCCACATGCCTGTGTGCCAAGCCATGTGCTAGACCTGTAACAACTTGACTCGTAACCCTTTGAAATCTACAAGGGACACACGATTGTGTCACTTGGCCATGTGTCACACACGATTGAGACACACGCCCATGTCTCTGCCCGTGTGGACAAAATATAGACCTCTCTGAAGCCATTTTTCTCACCCAAAAATGCATCCACCTACCACCAATTTTCCACATATAATCAAGCACCCAAAGTGCAACAAACCATGCTATAACAAGCTATCCAATCAAGGTACATAAGGATACAATCAATGTTTCCAAAAGGCACCTCAATTACAACCATTAAACATGTATATCCATATTCATAAATTGTCAAAAAGTTCAACTAACTTATAACTAAACTTATGTCATAACTTACCACTTTGTTCCCATATCAAATTCACATTCAAATATACCAAATTTACCATTTAATAATTAGCATTAATAATCATATACAACAATTACATTTTTCATACCAATATGAACATGTTGAACTTCAAACATAAGACCATATACATATATCAACATATCAACCATTCAAAGTAGCAAATCTACAAGCCAAAACATAATGGCTAAAACATCAACCAAAATGACATATATATGCCAAACTCATCAATTAAAAATTAGACATAGTTCGCCTATACATGACATTATAACCTTAACCAAGACATAAAAATCTATCGATATAATCACTAGATAGTGTGATAGATTTTTGACGAGCTTCTAACCCTATCGAGCTTCCGATAATTTGTAAGGTGAAGGAAAAACAACTACGTAAGCAATGGATGCTTAGTAAGCTCATATAAACTTTGATCATATCAATTTATTTCAAATATGAAATTTATACATATCAAGGATAACCCTATACCAATATTGCAAGATTCATGAAACCATATTCAACAACTCACAAAGTGAATAAATCCACAACATCACATATACATATCATCCCTAGCATAGTAGGATTTTAAAAATCTTTAAACCCTTTCAAATTTTCTTATTTTCATTTGCATTTCATTACTTTTTATTGCATTTTCTATCTTTAGCTTAAATAACAACATCAATTCAACTCATCGTTCCTCTTTTCGTCATTTTACACTTCAAGTATGAACTTACTACTTCATTACCTTTCCACACCCATTTCATATGCATATCACACAAGACATAAACATGTCATTCAACTATAGCCACAAGCCAGTGCATTTAAACATAATTATTTTTTGAACTAACCACATGATAAACCATTTCAATAGAAATTACAAAATTTAAACCTTACCACCCTTTCATGTTCACAAGCATATTTCCATTTAGGCACTTACCATTTCAATGCATAACTTATAAGTTTAACGTGGCATAATCCAACTACAACTTGGCCAAAGCCTAAGCATGTACACCAAACATTTTAGCCAAATAAACATATAACATAAGCATTATAAACATGGATGAGCACAACATATATTCATGTATCATATACATATATCATCCATTTCTGTAACAACCCATTTTTAGTCAAATCAGAATAGTGGTTTTGGGACCACAAATTTGAAGTCAAAATAATTATTTAGAGGTCTATAGCATGATAGACTGATTGTGTGAAAATTTCGTTAAGAAATTTTATCGTTTGAATGTTTAAATTGATAAAAAAGACTAAATCGTAAAAGTGTAAAACTCGAGTTCTATTAGTTTAAGGTTTCTAATAGCTATAGAACCTTAAAGTGGAGGTTCGTCTGTTGTAATTAGACCATTGTTAATATGATTGGACAAAGATGGACATCTTTTTAATGGTTTTAAAGGTTAATGTATAAGGTTAATTTTGTAATTTAGTTAATAAAGAATAATTAAATAAAGTAAAAAAAATTATCATCTTTTTAGTCATCATCTTCACCCAATTGCTAGGGTAGAAGAAAGTCATTTTTTAAGGTTCAATATTTGGTCAAGGAAATTTGTCCAATTAGGTACGATTTTTGTCCCATTTTTGATGATTTCTATGTTTTTGAGATTGTTGCAGCTTAATTTAGCTAGCCTAGGGACTAATTTGCAAAATTTTTAAAGGTTTAAGGTTTTTCCATTGATGAATACATGTGTATTTTGATGTTTGATGATAGAAAATCTATGCTTGTTGTTAGATAAATAACATTTGCAAAGTAATTTTTAGTGAAATTGTCAATTAGGGATTTAATTGAAAAATATTAAAATTTTGTGGTTAAATTATGAAATAAATGAAAAATATGGGCTGCTATGGTAATAATAGAAATTCAGCTAGCATGGGTAGGGACCAAATTGCATGAAATTGTATTTTTATGAGATAAGGACTAAATTGTAAAAATGTTGTAATATTAGGGGCAAAAGTGTAAAGTTGCCTTAATGTGTATTTTGGACTAAATTGAATAGAGTGATAATTAAATAAGTTAATTTTGATTACATTTAGATCAAGAAAAGTGAAATTCATAATTAGATCGGGGGACAAACAAGGTTTTAGACTAGTCGATCTATTCTGTCATTTTAGCAATCAAGGTAAGTTCGTATGTTAATAAGCATTATTATAATTGTGTTTTAAATGCTTCAATATTGAATAAATTGTGTATATGACCTTGCAAAAATGTTTGATGGTGATTCGAAAAATGAGAAATCCCGGTTGAACCTTAGGAATGATTAGGATATGAATGATATGTCATTAGGGTTTATGTGATTTGGGTGCTGGTCCGTACGTCCTACTGGTGGTTGAGTTATCCAACATGTATTGCGGATTCTTGTTAGCTTGTGTGAGCAGCACCGTGCAGTTTCGTCATCACTGTCAGCTTGTGTGAGCAGACCTATTGATAGCTCGAGAGTAAGCATTATATGTGGTATAAGATTGAGATAGCTTCGGCTATGTATGTGGCACTTAGGGTGTGAGATTCTCGAGTTTCTGATAGTATTCCAAATTGTAACACCCCTATCCCGTAACCGTCACCGGAATAGGTAAGGGGCATTAAGGGGCATTAATAGACAGACTGAACATTTTAGATCGATTTAGAATCACAGATATCAAATAACATTAATACATAAGCAATCATCAACAATTTGTCCCTTATGATGGTCTACAAGACCTAAAACATACTTTTAGAAAAGATCGGGACTAAATCGAACATATTCATGAATTTCAAAACTCAAAAAATATTTCAATTCTGTTGAGGTCACACGCCCATGTGACCAGGTCGTGTGCCTCACATGGGCACCAGACATGCCCATGTGATCCAACCGTGCCAAATCAGAGTATACATACTGACTTTCACCCACGGCCAACAGACACGCCCGTGTGGTATGGTCGTGTGATTCTTAGCTAGTTGCTGGCTTGAGCCCATGGCTAGATGAAATGCCCATGTGTCTTAATCGTGTGGTCTTAAGAGGTTACTACTTTACCTAAATGGCCACAAGACACGCCCGTGGTCGTTGATCGTGTGGCACAATGCAGGCTTGGTTTAAGCCAACTTGCCACCCCTTTTTGGGTCATTCCTAAGCAATATTAGACAAAATTTATACCAACATTTGCAACCAATTACATGCTTAAAATGACCAAATCACATTAGATCATAAAACATTTCAACATACACCTTTTAGCATCACCAACCAAATACCAAAACTATGCACAAACATATCATTTGCTAGCCAACTCTCATGGCATAACATATATAAATATCAAATCTTACTTACATAGACATTCTAGCCTATACATGCCATACTTCATAAAAAAACACACTTTCCAAAAGTACCAAAATGAGTTTGATAGTATGGTGACGATCCTCAACTATCCCCGAGCCTTCAGTAGCTACGATAACTGTAAAATAAACAGAAACCACACAGAGTAAGCTACAAAGAGCTTAGTAAGCCAATTACAAATGGTCTAACCATTAAAGCATAGAAAATAAAAGTTAATAGCAAGAATTCATAACCATTTCACAAAGTATTTCATGAGCCTAACCATGCTCATTTGCTTGTATACATTTCATGTTTCATTTCCATGATTTCATATATACTTTGTATTCATTATTTCACAGAAACAGAGTCTTTCATATTCAGAAGTTTAGTACGATACAAACGTACCTGTATAGATTATACATTTCATCTATTCATTTCCATATCTCGTACTTTATCATCAGACGGTTTAGAAAAGATACAAATACTCATAAATGGGTACAATGCCTACGTCCCGGACGTAGTCTTACACGTAAATCAGTATCGATGCCTCTGTCCTAGACAGGGTCTTATACGAAATTAGATATGATGCCGATGTCCCAGACATGGTCTTACACATTAATCTCAAATCGAGACCTGTGTCCCAGACAAGGTCTTACATGATATCCCAGTTCAATATCAATATTCTTTTAGAAACGTACAAAGCTTTTCAGATACTAGCATATTATCGGACTTTACTCAAAATTTATTCATCAGGCTCTCAAGGTAGTCCAATACAGATTACAGTATATATATATACATAGAATTTAGTCAATTTAACACGTAATTGTAATTTGACTTACCTTATACAGATTTCAGACAAAAACGAGTCGACTATTCAACTATTTTGGACTTCCCTCGATCTAAATCCGATTTTCTTTGTTCTTGATCTAATACAATTCAAATTCAACCATTCAACCATTCATTTCATTCAAAATAATCCATGAACACATATTTAGGGCACTTTGCATTTTAGCCCTTACATTTTCACACTGTGACAATTTAGTCCATTTTTCACAAAATCACAAATATGCAAAAATTCTCCAAGACTATAGCTTGGCCAAATATACATAGCTTTCATACAAGTCCAAATAACATATTTAATTCACAATTTAGTCCTTTAGAACCTCATTTTCACAAATTAGCCCAAATAGCTCTATTCCATCAAAATTCAAGAACAAAGCATGATAATCTCACATATATCTTTCATAATCCATATAAAAACATTACAAAGCTCAAAAAATCTTTAATGGCACATTTCATAATCTTCAACAGAAACAAAAATTCAGACGTGGGGTTTGAAGAACACGAAGCAACGATCACAAAAACGTAAAAATCATCAAAAACCGAGCAAAATAGGCTTACCTATTCACTCATGTAACGGCCGAATACTTTGAAGCTTCAATGGCTTCTTTCTCTTTAAATTTTTGGCAAGAACAAGATGATCATGGCCATTTTCATAATTTGTTTTATTTTATTCAATATTATATGTCAATTACCAACTTTGCCCTTATTATTAACATATAAAAAATCTACCTACTAATGTCCATATTTGTCCACCATTAAAATAAATGGTAAATTTGACATGCAAGGAATCTTATTTTAAAAGCCAAGGCCAAATAACCCCATTAACAATTAGCATGCATCTTTTGCATTTTACGCGATTTAGTCCTTTATCAAAATTAAGCACAGAAACAGACGAATTAAATCACAAAAATTTTGCATATATACATTCACATATCATAGACACATAAAATAATATAAAAAAATATTTTTCAGAATCGATTACGTGGTCTCAAAATCACTGTTCTAACTAGGGTCTAAACTGAACTGTTACACAAATGGTTCAACGGGTATATCAAATATATGAAATGGTGTGAAATAGATAAGTATTAGTACAAGTATGTACAGAAACTATATAAGCATTAAATTTATGGAAGTTGCAAATTCATGGTTAATTGTGTGATTGAATATATATTAACATTGTGATTAAATGTTTTGTAGTATGTTATGTTCATATTTTTAAATGGTAATTGAATGGTGAGTTTTGCTTATTATTTTCATACGAGCTTACTAAGCTTTGTAGCTTACATTTTTTATTTTTCCATGGTTTATAGTGAAATCAAAGCTAGTTCGAATTTGGGAATCGTCAAAGACATCATCACACTATCAAGCTATCAATTTGGTACTTTTGAGTCTATGTTTTTGGTTATATAGAAAGTATAGAAAATTGGTCATTTTGGTATATGTTAGTAGTGAATTTAGCCATTTGAGTTGGCTTGTAAATGTTAAGTGGTTTGATATGTATATAGCCAAGTGATTTGGCTTATTTTGGTATGTTTGGTGGTGATTGCATATATATGTGAAAAGGGCCTTTTGAAATATTGTGTAAAATTGCCATTTATATGCTTCTTGTGAATTGGTATTTGGAGTATTAAACGGTTGACATTTGAGATTGGTATGTCAGTGATTTTAGGTAAGATTATACTTAAATGAATGCGGTCTTATTAATGATTTGAGATTATGTGTTTTAGTATGAAATTGAATGGCACATTGTGGTATTTGTGTACCTTGTGTTGTTGGTATTGATATAGCATAAATTAAGCTTATTTGAGATTGAATGAATACTTCTTTAAGCCAAGTTTTGGTGCCATTTGGTTTGGTATAGGTGTATGGAATTTGGATGAGCAAAATGGCTTGGTAAATAGCCTATTTTTGTCTACACGGGCAGAGACACGGGCGTGTGTCTTAGCCATGTGTGACACACAGTCTGGTGACACGATCGTGTGTCCCCTGTTATTGATTTAGAAATCAAGCCAGTATGCTCCACACGACCTAGCACACGGGCGTGTGACTTGGCCTCCTGTGTGCTAGGTTATATGGCATAAGTCTGTATACCCTATAGTTTTGGAACGACCTAGTACATGGCTTGGCACATGAGTGTGTGTGGCCATTTCGAAGGGCATACAGATTGGTCACACGGGCATCTGGTTGACCGTGTGACCCAAGTCAGAGAGTTACATGGGGTCAGACATGGGCTGGGACACAGCCATGTGATCCCATTTCGAATGTCCACACAGCCTGGGACATGAGCGTGTCTTTGGCCGTGTGAGACACACGGTCGGGCCACACGGGCTTTTGTCCCCTGTATTTTGCAAAATTTTCTAAGTGTTCCAAAATTTTTTTGAGTTATTGGTTTAGTCCTGAACCACTCCTAATGCATGTTTTGGGCCTCGTAGGCTCGTATTAGGGACAATGTGAATGATGTTGAATGATGATTACATAAAATTTGAAAATGTATGTGAAATGTATGTTTAATTAAATAATATGTCTGGCAATGCTCCGTAACCCTATTTTGGCTTTGAATACGGCTGAGGGATGTTACATTTGATTGTATCAGAGATACGGTTTAGTCGATTCTAGGACTAACATAGCATTTGTGAGAGTCTAGCTATATATACGATATATATAACATGTGATAGTGTGATATCTCCGGATAGTTTTAAATCGTGTTTTCATATAGTAAATGGATCCAAATCGAGCTGTAGCTGATGATGTTAAGAGTAATGCACCAGCCTCCGTTCGTGGAGTAGTGCAATTTGAGTCGAGACCCGTATCGGATAGTCAGGGAGGAGAGGCCAAGAAAGCCTTCTTCCAAATGATGAACGAGTGGTTTACTAAGTTTGTTTGAACTAATCTAGCTGCTCAGCAACCTCCACCCCCACATATTCCCCAACTGATCCGCATAGCTCCTCAAGGTTTGGAACCTTTACTATTGAGTAAGTTGCCAATTGATAAAATCTGAAAGTATGGGGTTGAAGAGTTTAGAGCTATAGTTGACGATGATCCTGAGAGAGCCGAGTTTTGGCTTGAGAATATAATCAGAGTATTTGATGAACTATCTTGCACACCTACTAAATGTGTTAAATGTGCCATCTCACTTTTGAAAGACGCTGCATATCAATGATGGAATACTTTGATATCCGTGGTACCGAGAGAAAGAGCTATGTGGGAATTCTTTCAAGCCGAGTTCAGAAATAAATACATAAGCCAACGATTTATCAATAAAAAATGCAAAGAATTTCCAGAGCTAAAACAGGGTTGAATATCTGTAACCGAGTATGAGAGAGAATTTGTA
Organism: Gossypium longicalyx; assembly: GCA_025698465.1. Classification (NCBI taxonomy): domain Eukaryota; kingdom Viridiplantae; phylum Streptophyta; class Magnoliopsida; order Malvales; family Malvaceae; genus Gossypium; species Gossypium longicalyx. The sequence continues at coordinate 56,350,126 of CM046995.1, forward strand.
AGACTTAGTAAATATGCTCGAGAATGTGTTTCCACTGAAGCAATTATGTGTAAACGATTTGAAGATGGGTTGAATGAAGATATCAGATTACTGATCGAGATTTTAGAGTTGAAAGAATTTGTGGTGCTATTGACCGAGCTTGTAAAGTCGAGGAACTTGACAAAGAAAAGAGAAAAGCTTATTTCGAGGCTAGAGATTAGAAAAAGAGGTCAATGAGTAAACCATATCAATCTTCGTCAAAGAAATCACAGGATTCGTATACTCGTTCAAATGCTTCAGTGTGGTATCCAAATAGAGATTGTGGAAAGCAATACTCAAGTTCTAAATCTCAAGCTACATCATTATCGAGTGTCAGTAGTGTGAGAAACAATAAACCCGAGTGTCAACAATGTGGTAGATGACATTTTGGAGATAGCTGGATGAATAATAAAGCTTCTTTCAAATGTAGTTCGTTAGGTCACTATTACAGCCCGTTTTTAGTAAAATCAGAACATGGTTTTGAGACCACAAATCTGAATTTGAAATATTTATTTTATTATTATTTTAATTCTTACGGCATGAAAATATGATTGTGTAAAATTTTAATTAATAAATTTTATCGTTTAAATGCTTAATTTGATAAAAAGGACTAAATCGCGTATAATATAAAAGTTGTGTTCTATTAGCTAAAGGTATTTAATAGCTATAGAACCTTAAAGTTAAGGTCCTTAAGTGGTAATTATACCATTTTAATTGTTATTGGACAATTTTGGGCATATATTAAGTGATTTTGGTGGTTATTAATCAAGGTTAAATTGGTAAATAAGTTTATAATGATAAATTAAGTAAAAATAAAAGATAGCTATCATATTTTTCCTTCATACACCATCAAATTTAAAAGAAAGAAACCACCATGGATGCATGCTAAGTTTGGCCAAGCTTCCTAGCTCAATTGTAAGTCCGTTTTTGTCCCTTTTTTAATGATTTCTACGTTTTTGAGATTGTTGCAACTAGGTCTAGCTAGCCCAGGGACTATTTTGAAAAAGAGTTAAAGATTTTGAATGATGCCATTGATGAATACATGTGTGTTTTGATGTTTGATGATAGATTATGAATGTTGGTTGTGAATTATACAAGTTTTATAAAGTGATTTTTAGTGAAAATGCAAATTAGGGATTAAATTGTGAAATGTGGAAACTTTGTTAAAATGTGAAATAAAAAAAAATATGGGATGCTAGGGACCTAATTGAAACTTGGCTAGCATGGGTTGTGATTGAATTGCTTGAAATTGTATTTTTATGAAATAAGGACTAAATTGTAAAAGTGGTGAAATAATAGGGGCAAATGTGTAAAAGTTCTTTAAAGTGTGTTTTAAACGAAATTGAATAGAGGGGTTATTTGTAATGCCCCAAAATTGGGCCTAGAAGTATTGGGCCTTCAGCATGGGAAAGGTTAGGAGACTGCTCATAAATATTTTAGTTAAGCAAGAAAGTGACACAAATATCATGTTTGCTTTGTTGGCTAAGTGATTTGGGAGTGTTTGAGAAGCCTGGGTTCAAGTCTGGGCTTTTGTAAAAAATTTTAGTTTTCCCCTTAAGTGAACCTTGGCTTTAGTTGTAGGCCTTATAAACATTGTGGGTAAAATATGTCACAAAAAGACCTTTGTGGCTTGGTGGCAAGTGACGTGTTGAGCTATTGAGAGGGCTTGGGTTCAAATCCCATAACAAGTAAGAAGTATTTATTCTGTTAACGGGGCGACAAGTGTTTGAATTGGATACAAACTCTGCTGAGGTGGTTGTGAAAGTGGTCAAGGGAGGAAATCAAGGAATTTGAAAAGGGTGGTTATGGATAAGGGGGAGAGTTGGGTGGAGAGAATCATGGATTTCAAATTTGGAGAGTTTGAAGTCGATTGGGGGAAATTGAATATGCAAATTCAGCTAAGGAGTCCATTGTGTGCATTTCTTTTCGACAATTTGAGAATGTATAGGTGCCAAATTCTCTTTTTTCATTTCGGGTTGTTTTTTCTTTTTTTGCGTTTTTTGGTTTCTAGATTCTTCTAAAAGCCGAATCTAATATTCCCCTCTCCTAAATTTTAGTTCACCATTTGGCTGAACTTTGCCTTTCTTCTTCTTCCCTTCTTTTATTCTTTTGGTTTTATTCTCATAGCCGAACCTTTTATTTCCTTTTCTCAATAATTCTTCTATTGTTCCTAAGGTTTGATTAAGCTGAATTCAACTTCTTCTTTACCCTTTTACTGTTTCTCTTCTTTTCAAGATAGTCAAATACTTCTCCCCTCTTATTACCTTGGGTTTCCGTCTGTTTAGGCATCTAGGCTCTAATAAGTGACCCACTATTTCTTCGTTCTACCGTTTCTATCAGTTGATCTTAGGTAAGTATTTCTTGCTTCTTGACTCCGTTCTTGATTCTTTTTGTATCATTTTTCTCTAATGAAGCCGAATGATTTAGTTTAGGGCTACTGACTCTTTGACCCTTCTCATGTGTTTGGGTTCTCAAATGTTCGTAAGTGTTCAAACCCCTCTTTTGGCATTCAATTGATAACTGGGGTAAGTGGGCTTGGTTTGGTCAAATGTTCATTAGCCTTCTGTTTATTCGCTCAGTGCTAATGGATTATTTTGGTTAACTCAACTTCTCGATAGAAAAGGGTGTAGTTGTCATCTGATTAGCATAATAGACAGAACTGTACTCATCAAGGGTGAGTGGTAAGTGTTGGTTTGAGATGAAGTACTTATGAACCCTTTCGATTAGGAAATTAATAAGTATGCATCGATGGATTGTAGGTTGATCGCGCGTAGGTTAATCTGCTTCTCGCTAAACAGGTGTGTAACCGTATGCCTTGTTTTGATAATCAGCTGAAAAGCCGAAAATGTGTGTGTTGTTTACTCTGCTATGACTGTAGATCGGCAAAATGCCGAAAAGCTAAAAATATGGCGTATAATGCCACACGAGCGTGCGATCGCGTGTGTGGTGAACTGAGCTCACGGAACATGGGCGTGCGATGAGGAAGGCCACCATGAGCGAATTCGTGGGCTTATGCTGTAGTGGGCCACTTGGGCCATGAAATGGGTCGAATAGGCCTAATGGGCCCATAGGTCAGCTTGTGTCAAATTAGCTGCTAGGTGGAATATGGTTGGGCTTGTAATGTCGAGTACATGGCATAGGCCGTTCTGGGCCAAGTTGGGCTGAACTGGGCCGTGTGGGCCCAATGGGCTTGTGGGCCCATACGGATAAAATGTATATTATGTGGTAAGTTTTGGACTGGGCTATGTCGTTCGTACAGCCGTGAATAGTTCTGGGTTAAATAGGTCGTATGGGCCCGCGTGGATAAATTTCGTCGTTAAGTAGGAATTAGATGGACTTGTCATTTCGCGTATAGGACTTAGGTTGTTTTGGGCCTTGATGGGCCAAAATGGGCCGTGTGGGTCTAATGGGCTCGTGGGCCCACACTGATAAAATCTGCAGTAAGTGACTATTAATGAACCGGGATATGGTGTACACGTAGCCGTATCTAAATTTGGGCTAAATGGGCCACACGAGCGTGTAGGCCCACTAGGGCCGAGTATGGGCCTTGGGCACATTTACACCTTTATGATAATTTAGGTTATCTATGTCGCTCGAGGCGACTGTAGACTTTCGAGGAAGACGTTATCTGAGCTAAAACCCCAAAATAGGTAAAATGACCGTAATGCCCTATAGGGTAAAATGACCATAATACCCTTATATAGTAAAATGACAATTATACCCTTATGTTCCGTATGACTGATGTGCTTATGATTTACATATATGATTGTACTGAGTATGACTTTGCACACACGTAATATTTATGACATGACATACTCCATGGGGTTGGGATTTTATTATGGAGGAAGTACTGTACTGGAGACTATGTCACATTCACTGTTACTGGTGGCTATACCACAATTACTGATACTGGTGGCTTTGCCACATTTACTGTTTCTAGCTACTATGCTGCATTATTTTTACTGGCAGTCTTCCTGCGATATTAGTGTGCTGGCTGGGTGGGTCTATATATATCCCCACATGGTTTGTTGGTTGGTACAGGTGGTATGCTAGCTGGATTTAGGTGGGATGCATAATTGCATTACACTGTACTGATACTATATTGGGCTTAGGCCCACACTGTTACTGTATAAGGCTAAGGCCCAGATTGTACTGATACTAAATAGGGCTCGTGCCTGCATCAGCATCGCATGCCTTGCATCGCTTAACCGATAGGGGCTACACACTGAGCTTCCGTAAACTTGTCCGTTCTTTTCAACTGTTCAGGTAATCTTTAGGTGGATCGATGCTGCGAAGGACTCGGAGATGGCCACACTACTTCTTCAGTTTCCTTTATTGGCTATTAGATTTTGTTTCGGGTTTTAATTTATGTAATAAGTCCTCTCTTAATTTTTGAATTTTAATTTGGGATTTTTGGTTTGTTACATTTTATATCTATTATACATAGACGAGTTTTCAAACCAATTACTATTTTCAAAAACATACGTTTTAAACTTCTTTAATTTAAACTAGCTTCCGCAACTAAAAGAGATTTTCAACGAAATTACTAATGTTTTTAAAAGTAATTAACTTTTCAATGAACCACATTTTGAAATTAAATGAACACAAACTGAGACTTTACAAAAGTCTTAAATAGTAAGAAAGGTTTTTCAATGAAATCACTGTAACACCCATTACTCGAGACCGTCGCCGGAGTCGAGCACGAGGCGTTACTTGACTTAACTTACTAATTTGGGGAATAAAATTTTCTTTTAAAATTAATTTATTTACATTCATCCAATATGTCCCTAAAAAGGGCCCTCAAGACCCTAAAACATGCAATTGAAATGGTTCGGGACCAAACCGGGAACATTAAAAATTTTTCAAATACATAGACAAATCAAAACAATTTATTTCATTATTCCTTATAAAACTGCCTACCTGCGTCATAGTCACTAAATATATCATAACTCGAGTCACAAAACTCAAAATTTAAATTCATGAATTTTCCCTGAAACTAGACTCATATATCTTCTTACTAATTGTTTTCTAGAATTTTTGGTCTAGTCAATTAGTACAGTTTATTAGTTAAAGTTTCCCCTGTTACACTGTTTGACTACTTTGACCTCTCCTAACGACGAATCAAATTTCTCCCTGTAAAGAATTAAAATAACCATGCCATTTGTTACTCTAGAAAGTATATTCATTAAGGAATCTAGAAATACAAAATAAAACTCCTAATTCTTTTTGTAAAATTTTTAGTGAATTTATAAATTCAGAATAGGGGATTCAGAAATCGCTCTGACCCTGTCTCACTAAAATTAAAATATCTCTTAATATACACTTCTTTTGCTTACTCTGTTTCTTTAATATGAAAATAGACTCAATAAGATTTAATTCTATTTCTCATTCATTACCTAATTCCATTTCTACTATTCTTGGTGATTTTTCAAGGTCACGTCACTGCTACTTTTCAATACTGTTTTAATGCTAATTTCACTTTTTCATGATTTCTTTGTATTAACTACCATTTAGGCATACATAACACCGAAATGTGTTCTTCATTAGCCATTTCAATAGCTAATCATTATCAAATATTTACATACCATTCTTTAGCCATATCATAAGGACATACACTAGAATGTTTGTAAATGAAGATACCTATTTGGTAACTTGATAATCGATACTGTGAAGTGATCTCTGACGACCTCCAACCCGAGCTTGCTTTTAAGTACTCTGAAACATGGGAAAGTGAAAGAAGTAAACTTATAAAGCTTAGTAAATTCACATGTAAAATAATAAGCATTAGCAATCAATTTAGCTTACTACTATGCTGTCATAATTTGCTTCAATAATGTTTAGTTCTTACTTTCCCATCTTACTCATCGATAACCTTACCAAAGGCTCAGAATACAAAAGGCATCTTACTTAATTGCTTGCTTACATACCTGCAACATCTCACTTAACACATGAGTACTCTTTCATAATATAGGCATATTGCTAATCATGTCATAAAGTGTCACAAGCATTACTGAAAACTCATCACTTACTTAATACTTGATAATCTCAATTACTTATAATCTCAATATTAAATAAGCCTTAAATACATACCTGTACTCTTTATTCATGTTCTCACCTTCTCGTTTCTTTGACTTACTCTTTGGGTTACTCGGGAACCTTTTCCATTCTGAGCATACCATTGCCATGTCTTGACATAGTCTTACGTGGTATCCTTGCCTTATGAACTCACCAATGCCATGCCTTGGCATGATCTTACATGGGATGTGACAGCCCTAATTTGACCCTAGTCGAAAAGTGGTTTCGGGACCACAAGAAAAAAAAACCGAGTCGTAAAAATAATTAACCGTCGTATTTGATGCTTATTATATGTATATATGCATGTGTGAAAATTTCATGTTTGAATTTTGTTAATTGTAAGTGAATTTTATTAAATAGGACCTATATGAGAAAATTTAGAAATGTGCTAGACAAAGGTAAAAGTGATCTAATAGTGCATGATGTCAAAAAAATGTACTTGCATGTCAAATTAGCCAAATTTTAGATAGTGGCCGGCCATGTTATAGATTAAAGAATATTATAACTATTTTATGCTAATAGTTTATGTTAAAAAAAAAAAGAAATAATGAATAAGGTTAATAAAATACTAGTTAGTGGGAGGAGAAACCAAAGTTAGCCTATGTTTTCTCCTCCATTGCCGTAGCTAGAGAAAGAGGAGGAAGAAAAGTCTTTGGGGAAGAAAATTCGGCTAAGGTGGATAGCTAAAGTAAGGTAAGTTTAATGTCATTCTTGGAAAACTTATGCACCATTTGGATGATTAGTTTAAATTCTACCTATTTTATGGTTTGAAGATAGGTTTTGTATGAGTTAAGTTTTGGTTAAGGTGGATTGTTTTGATGTCATTAGCATGCTAAGTGTGAAGCTTTATAATGATACATGTGATGGTGGATTGATTAATTGGGTTTATAAGGAAATTATGCCATAGCCGAATGTGTCTTGAAGAAGATGTCATATGTGCTTATTATAAGTATATGTGTATTCGACTAATGAGCTTGAATTGAAGTTTCGATAGGTTGTGGGTTGAGTGGCCGAGTGAACTATAGGCTTTGCAAGGATGGAATTTACTTATAAGTTGTGTGTGTATGGCTTTAATTGTTAATGACATTTAACATTATTTTTCATTTATATATATTTGTGCATTCGTTTTTTTGGGAGATATGGTAAGGGATAGATAGATGTTCTAATGGTTTAATGGAGTTTGAACTAGTAAATACTTAATTGTTGGTATTTATATGTGAAAGAGATGAACTTGAACTTATTAAGTTGCATGAATAAATCTTTTGTTTATCTTAGGGTTAAATTAAAAAAAAATGCCATTGGGTGCTTGAATAAAATAATTAGAGATTATTTTATATATATATAAATCAAAAGGTTCGGCTTTGTAAATGAATTTAAGAGTTTAAATCTTGAATAATGTTATGCATAGGTTTCGGCTATGAATCCTTGTGTTATAACACTTGCTTAATAATGAAAGAACATGAGCTTAAAGCTTGAGTAACACTCGGCTTTAGTGTAAGTTAAATTTGGTTAGAAAATAAATTCCAAGTTAGTAGATTATATGTTAAGTGAGGGATTTAGATTGTATACATATGTATACGTATTTATATTGAAATATTAAGGCTATGATAACCAATTGAGGGTTTCGGCCAAAATATTAAAATAAATTGGTGTGAATGTTTAAGTGATGAATTTGACTCTTGTGTCGATTTGGGACGATATGTGTATTTATATGAAACTAAATGATGTTAAATAGATTCGATTATGCATGGTATTAAGCTAGTATTATGTTCGTTGGTACATAAATTAGCATATGTATGATGTTTAATATCTAGTTAATAACATCATTTGTACTTAATTGTATGGTATACATGTATTAAATCGAATAGCTAAATTGATAAGTTATTTAATAAAATCTATTCGTTGAATTTAGCTCAAGAGCTAAGAGGGTCAAAATCAGATAAAGGAAAAGAAAAAGCAATCGAGTAGTCCATCAGCAACTATTCAAAATATCCGAGGTAAGTCTTTGAGTAATGGAGCTTAGCTTATGATTTTATAGGTATCATATAAAAGTATAGTAGATAAATTGTGATCTTATGGTTCTATATAAATTACATAGTGAAAAAATGATCTTTATTTTTATATGACTTGGAACCGAATGGTTAAAGAATTCATGTGGAATAGCGAAATGAAATCGTATTACGTGTATGTAGCTATTGAACCGTAAGAGTAAGGGTTGATAAGCATATTGAACTTGTTTTCTAGTAATGCTAATGGGTTATGATATATATATGTGCATAGCATTTGTGCGAGTTATTATAACCGGGTTAAGTCCCGAAGGCATTCGTGTGAGTTATTATAACTGGGTTAAGTCCCGAAGGCATTCGTGCGAGTTATTATAACCGGGTTAAGTCCCGAAGGTATTCGTGCTGGTTGTCATATCCGAGCCAAATTTCGAAAGTATTTATGTTTGGAAAGGTGCAATTCTGTCGTACTAATTCCGATTAGTGTGCTCATAATCCCTAATATGACCAGGTATGGATCGTATATACATTAGAAAATTTTGGTATAGTATAAGTTGTGATTATGTAATCGAATAATGCTCTCCCGGTCATTCCTTAGGATTATATGAAGTCTATAGCTTACTCGAGTTACATGAAATGAAATTGATTTCAATGAAATTTAGCTAAGTTAGACTTCGAATGTGTAAACATTTTAATAGAAGTGTAAATTAAAATGAGTATGTGATCTTGTGCATAAACATTTATTTATCCTTATGAATACTATTTCTTTTGTGTTTTTGCTTCAAATGATTTCCTTACTTATAAGCTTACTAAGCATCGATACGCTTACTCTGTTGCTTAAATTCTTTGTATTATAGATTATGTTCATCAGCTATCGGACTCGGAAGTGTCAAAGTCGAAGTCATCCACACTATCAAAGCCCCCTTTTGGTACTCTTTTAGTTGAACTTTGATAATGGCATGTATAGGACTGACTTTTGTTGTTAATTAAGTATCTTTTGGTAATGTATATATATTCGTATAGCCATGCGAAAATGGCTTGTATATTTTGAGTATAGCATTATAATCATTTTGTATATATGGTCTTATGATATGGTTGTTGAGTGGTATGGAAATGTTTGGTAATGAATAGCCATTGGAATGGCTAATCATGATCATATTTGGTGCTATGTATGTCAAATAAATGAATTAAATAGTAGAAATGGAATTAAATAAATGAATTAAGTCCGTTAACACCTCGTGTTCGACTCCAGCAACGGTCTCGGGTACGGGGCGTTACATGGGACCTTTGCCTTATAGTAACTCATCAATGCCATGTCTTGACATGGTCTTACATGATTTCCTTGCCTTATAGAACTTATCAATGCCATGCCTTGGCATGGTCTTACATGATATCCTTATCTTACCAAATGCCATGTTCCAAACATGGTCTTACATGGTATCCTTGTCTTACCAAATGCCATGTTCCAAACATGGTCTTACATGGTATCATTATCTTAGTGCCAATGCCACATCTTGATGTGGTCTTACATGGAGTCCTTAATCAATGTCGATGCCATGTCTTGACATGGTCTTACACGGGATCCTTGCCTTACCAATGCCATGTCTTGACATGGTCTTACATGGTATCCTTAGCCGTCAATTCCTCCTTAAATGCCATGTTATGAACATGGACTTTTCTGTCAATTCTTCCTTAATTGCCATGGTACAACCATAAACTTTGAGATACCAATGCCTTGTCAAGTCATAGCTGAAACATACTTGCTCAAATTTTCAAGGTTAGTCGCATAACTCAATAATAACAATACTAATAACAATAATTGCATAATAATAAAATGCTACTCAACTTACATACTTACATTCTCAATCTCACCATATCATCAACTTAACTTATTCCCATCAAACTATGCTAGTCAATACTTTCTTGTTATCATACAAAGCCATAATACAAAATATGTTCTTACATATAAATTATACAAGTTTTCCAATATCGAATTATTATCGAACATTAATCATTATATCTAAAACTCAATACTAAAGTATTTATGGCAAAAATATCAATTTATCATTCAAATATGCATAACTAAATGCTTATTAAACATATGAACTTACCTCGATACCAAAACGACAATTTTACTAACTTTCCCGATTTTCAGTTTTTCTCCTGTTCTAGGTCCAAATCTCACTTTTCGGGATCTAAAACATCATATTTCACTTATTTAATTAATTTAATATTCAAAATATTCCCTAACTCAAACTTTGTAAAAATTACAATTTTACCCCTAAATCTTTGCAGAATTATGATTTTGCCCCTAGGCTCAGAAATTAAAATTTATCCATTTTTCTTATGTTTTATAACACGCTGAACATTTTTCCCTTCTATGGAAACATCAAATTCCCACTCTATCATGTACTTATGAACATTAGGTATTTTTACCGATTTTGTCGTTTTACTCGTTTTCACTTAAAATCGCTTAGTAGAAGTTGTTTAATATAATTTCAAGCTTCATATTCTACCATAAAACATCAAAATAAACACATTTAACCTATGGGTATTTTTCCAAATATGAACCCTAGGTTAAATTATTGCTAGAATGAGTTTAATCAAGTTACCGGGACTCTAAAAACGTAAAGAACATTAAAAACGAGGCTAGAACGGACTTACTATTGAGCTTGGAAAGCTTGGAAACCCTAACCATGGCTTCCCCATGCTATATTCGGCCTCCATGAAGAATATGGACCAATTTAGGCTTTATTTCCTTTTTTAATTCTTTTAATTACTAAATGACCAAAATGCCCTTAAAGGCTTTTCTTTCAAATTTGTCCTATTCTTGCCCCTTTTTATCCAAACTTAAATATAATGGTCTAATTACTAAATAAGGACCTCCAATTTAAGAACACATTTCAATTAAATCCCCTTTATTATCTAGAACACACGTTTTGCTAATTTTACAATTTAGTCCTAATTATCAAATATGGCACTTATACATAAAATTTCTTCACGAAAAATTCACACAATTATTCAATCAATGAATAAACCTTAAAAATTAATCGGAATAAATTTTTTTGACCTCAGATTCGTGGTTTCACAACCACTATTCTGTTTAAGTCCTATTTCGGGATGTTACAATCACGGTTTCTAAAAGCACTCCAATGTGACACTACCAGATTCGGCCATAACGTCTAGGCTGGGTTTGGGGTGTTACATTATTAAATAAGCTAAATTTGATATCATATAGATCAAGAAAAGTGAAACTCAGAGTTAAATTGGGGGAAAAACAAAGTTATTAACTAATCAAATTTTTCACCGTTTTTACATCCGAGGTAAGTTCGTATGTAATAAGCATTGTTATAATTATGCTTTAAATGCTTGGTTATTGTATAAATTATGTATACAAGACTATAGTCATGTTTGACGAAGACTCGGTTAATTATGGGCACCTAGTGTGCGAAATTGAGATAACTTCGATTATATATTTACACTTAGTGTGCGAGATTGAGATAACTTCGGCTATATATACACATTGGCACTTAGTGTACGAAATTAGTACAGCTACGGCTATTTATTTGGCACTAAGTGTGCAAGTTTCCCGAGTATCCAAAAATATTCCAAATGATTTAACGGGTATGTCAAAAATGTGAATGAGTATAAGTTAAATACGGGAAGGTATAGGTATGTACATGAACTGAGTAATACACTGAAAGGATGAAAAATTAAGGAAATTACATCTAAATTGATGGATGCAAATGTGGTGGGTTGGTGATATATTATGAGATATGTTATGTTATGTTTTTGGCCTAATTTAAGTTTATATGATGAGTTGATATAAATGCTAAGTTAACTTACTAAGCTCTAAAGCTTACTTTGTGTATTTCTCTGTGTTCCATAGTGTTTTCAAAGCTAGTTCGGATTCGGGGACCGTCAGAGATCACTTCACACTATCCAACTGTAGCACCCCTAACCCTTATCCAACGCCGGAATAGGGTTACGAAGCATTACTGGATAACACACATAATTTGCATACATTCATATAATCATAATCAAAACCCATTCATATCAATCACATTGTCCCTTGTAAGGTCCTACGAGACCTTAAAACATGCTTAGAAGTGGTTCGGGACTAAAATGATAACATTTGAAAATTTTAGGAAACTTAAACAATTTTCTTTAATTTCAAGGTCACACACCCGTGTGAACAGGCCGCGTGCCTCACATGGCCACTAGACACGACTATGCCACAAGCTATGTGAAAACAAGGCATACATACTGGCTTGCACCACACGGCCGAGGACACGCCTTTGTACTGGGCCGTGTGAAATATATGGGGTTTTACTTACTTGGGTCACACGGCCAGCCACATGCCCATGTGCCAGCCCATGTGCCTTACACGGCCAATAGACACGTTTGTGTGTCTAGGCTGTGTCAAAATTGTAGGGCATACTAACTTTAATTCAAAGGGTATCCCTAGGGACACACGGCCATGTAACATGACCGTGTGTCGCACACGGCTGAGACACACGCCCGTGTCTCTATCCTTGTGGACAAAAATAGGCCGTTTGCAAGGCTAATTTGCCACCCTTTTCTTATGTTCACCTAGCCATCAAATTGGTATCATTCCATCACAAATATGGGCAGCCAAAACATAACAATTCACAACATTTCATGCTACTTCATAATCAACCATTCAACCACTCAATTCCATACTCAAATCATACCAAAACAATGTACCATAATCATCAATTCGCATAACTTTGAAATGTACTTTCAACATTTTTCTATCATCTAAATAATGCGTCCCAAACATATCAATTCATAATATACCATAATATACCATTCCTCAAGCATTAATACACAAACTTACATCTATATAAAATAGCCAACTCATAACTATACCAAAACAAGCCAACATAAAAAAGTATTATATACATCACATATATATATCTTACCAAACACAATTCAAGCCAACTTAAATGGCCATACACATAAACATTCACTAGCCAAATCTCGTGGCTATAATCACAACTCAAAACATATCAAATTGACACTAGCCTATACATGCCATATACCATATATACAAAGCTTCCAAAAGTACCAATGAGATGATCGATAGTGCAATGACGTTTCCCGATGATCCTAAAGTCCGAGCTAGCTTCGATGATCTGAATCACTTATCTCATTCACATATTCTTTCTCGACTTGGATTTTCCCATTGAACTATTCGGAATCATTAAGGATACTCAGAAATCACATACGGTGCCATTTTTATACTCGATTAAAAGCTGTTATTTTATGCAAATTCAATCAATGGCAGGTATCGTTCCCACGTACCTTAAAACTCAAGAATGAAACATCTCAATATATCCTCGAGTATCTAAATAATCCTCTCGGATTCACCATTTGTTTGCGGATGAAAGCTGTACTAAAGTGTAGCTTTTTACCCAGTGCATCTTGCAATTTCTTCAAGAAATGCAATGTAAATCTCAGATCTCTATCCAAAATAATAGAAATAGGCACTCCGTGCAATCTCACAATCTGAGAGATGTATAACTCAACAAGCTTATCAAGTGAATAGTCCGTGCGTATTAGAATGAAATGAGCTGATTTAGTTAGCCTATCAACAACTATCCAAACCGCATCTTTCTTACTTGGAGACAGAGGCAAATTCAATACAAAACCCATCATGATTCTATCCCATTTGCACTCAGGAATCATAATCAGCTGAAACAACCTAGGCGGTACTTGATGCTCAGCTTTAACTTGCTGACTGATTAAACATTTCAAAACAAATTTAGAAAATCATGCTTCATGCCATGCCACCAGTAAAGCTGTTTCAGATTGTTATACATTTTCGTACTTCCCGGATGAACAGACAAACAAAGATTTTTGACTTAAAGCATCAACAACAACATTAGCCTTTCCCGAATGGTAGTAAATCACTAACACATAATCTTTTAACAATTCTAGCCACCTTTGCTATCGTAGATTCAAATCATTTTGAGTCATCAAATATTTTAAGCTTTTATGATCAGAATAAACATGACATTTCTCACCGTACAGATAATGGCACCAAATCTTCAACGCAAACACGATAGCTGCTAATTCCAAATTGTGCGTCGGGTAATTCATTTCATGTGGCTTTAATTGTCTCAAAGCATAAGCTATGACTTTGCCTTCCTGCATCATAATGCAACTCAGACCATTCAACGATGCATCACTATAGATCACAAATTATTTACCTGATTTTGGCTGTAATAATACTGAAGCTTCAGTCAAAAGAGCATTCAGCTGATCAAAACTTTTCTGACATTTCTCTGACCATTCAAACTTTACATCTTTCTGAAGCAATCTCGTCAATGGAGTTACAATCATTAAGAAACCTTTTACGAATCGTCTGTAATAACCGGCGAGTCCCAAGAAACTTCAGACTTCGGATACATTTCTCGGAGGCTTCAAATCCAATATTGTTGAAATTTTACTTGGATCTACTCGAATATCCGATGTTAACACAATATGCCCTTGAAAACTAACTTCATGCAACCAGAATTCACATTTACTTAACTTTGCACATAATTGCTTATCACACAGAGTCTGTAATACAATTCTCAAATGCTCGGCATGCTTATTTTCATATCGTGAATAAATCCAAATATCATCTATAAACACAACAACAAATCTGTCCAAATATGGTCTAAAGATCCGATTAATTATATCCATAAAAATAGCAGGTGCATTCGTTAGTCCAAAAGGCATAACTAAAAACTCATAACGTCTGTACCTCATTCGAAAAGCAATTTTCAGAACATCAGAGTCTTTAACCCGCAACTAATAGTAACCTGATCTCAAATCTATCTTTGAAAACACTATAGCCCCTTTCAACTGATCAAACAAATCATCTATTCGTGGTAGAGGATATTTGTTCTTGATATTCACTTTATTGAGCTGTTAATAATCGATGCACATTCTCATAGTTCTGTCTTTCTTTTTTCACAAACAAAATCGGTGCACCCCAGAGAGAATAACTCGGTCGTGCGAAACGTCTATCAGTCAACTATTGCAACTGAGCTTTCAACTCTTTTAATTCAGTCGGTGCCATTCTATATGGAGCTATCGATATCGGAGTTGTTCCTAGTACTAACTCAATACCAAATTCAACTTCCCTGATTGGTGGTAAACCTGGTAACTCTTCAAAAAAACACATTTGGATATTCACATACAACTGGTACTAATTCAATCTTCTTTTCGGTCACTTTAGTGTCGAGCACATAAGCAAAGTAAGCTTCACACCCCTTTCACACATATTTCTAAGCTAACATCGAAGAAATCACTGCCAACGAACCATTCAAATCACTAGACTCAGTACAAATTATCTCATTATTTTGACATCTTAGATCAATTTTCTTTTGTTTGCAGTTCCCTATCGCATCATACCGTGTCAATCAATACATACTCAGAATTATATCAAATTCGTCGAATGTCAACAAGATCAGATAGACCAAAAAATAGGAATCTCGAATCATCAACAGATAGTTCTTGCATATTTTATTAACCAGAACATACTTGCCTAAAGGGTTCGATACTCTAATTAGAAATTCAGTAGACTCTCCAGGCAAAGTCTTACTGGATACTAAGTTCATACATATATACAAATGAGTAGATCTAGGATCAATTAATGCAATAACCCTAGTATCATAGAGAGTGAAAGTACCAATAATAACATCTGGAGACGAAGCTTCTTTGCGAGTGTGAATAGCATAAGCTCTGGTAGGTGCTCCGGCTTCAGATCTCACTATAGTGTCTTTAATCATTCTCAGGTTACCACTCACATTACTTGTGTTTCTAAGTGGTCTACCTCTAGCCATAGTGTTGCTCAGCCTCGTATTCTGCACTGTATCTTACTCAGCCAACTCAAGACATTCACGAATAAAATGATCTAGTGATCCACATTTGAAACAAGCCCGATATTCAATCTACAATTGCTGGGATGTTGTTTACCACAATGCTTGCATTCAGGTTGATTTCGTCTGACATTTCCAACACTAGCTACTTAGGTAGCTTTCGAACTCATAGGTGGTCTATCTCGATTACGTCTAGAATAACCCACACTAGTCTTTGAATGGCTAAAGTCATCTCAAAACTTCTTGGATGCTGAATGAAATGACTTACTCGATGATCTTTTTTGCGAATCTCTAGCTTCAAAATCAGCTTTTCTTTTCTCTTTTCCAAGTTCTTCAGCTTTGCATTCTCGCTCGACGAGTATCACAAACTCTTTTATTTCCCGAATCTCAACTAACAGCTTCATGTATTCATTCAAACCGTATTCAAATCTTTTACACATTATAGCTTCAGTCGAAACACATTCTCGTGCATAATGACTTAATCTCACAAATTCTCTTTCATATTCCATAACAGACTTACAACTCTGTTTCAACTTAAAAAACTATTTGCGTTTCTGATCCATGAATCTCTTACTAATGTACTTCTTTCTAAACTTAGTCTGAAAGAACTCCTAATTGACTCGTTCTTTCGAAACCACATATATCAACATTTTACACTAATGATAAGTCGTATCTCTCAAAAGTGAAACGGCACATTTAAGACATTCTTCAAGAGTACATGAAATTTCATCAAACACTCGTATCGTATTCTCGAGCCAAAACTCAGCTCTCTCAGCATCATCATCAGTAGTAGCACGAAACTCTTCAGCTTCATACTTTCTAATTTTATCAACAGGAGGCTTACTCAATTGAATCAGATTCACGACTTGTGGCATGACAATGACTTATGGAGGATTAGGCGGGGGTGAAGGTTGTGAACCAGTCAGATTAGTTCTAATATATTGGGCGAACCACTCATTCATCATATGGAAGAAGGTTTGCTTAGCCACTCCCTCATGGCTACTAGATACAAGTCTAAAATCAGATTGCACTACTCCTTGAGTAGGAGCAGGTGCATTACTTTCAACATCGTCAGTTACGGCTCAATCGGGATCCATTTACTATACGAAAAACACATTTTAACTGTAAGTTTTCATCACACTATCGCTGTTTATATATATGGAATGTATAGCTAGACTCTCACACGCTACATTAGTCATAGCATTGACTAAACTGTAGCTCTGATACCAATAAAATGTAACACCCCTAACCCTTATCCAACGCTAAAATAGGGTTACGAAGTATTATTGGATAACACACACCATATGCATACATTCATACAATTATAATCAAAATCCATTCATATCAATCACATTGTCCCTTCTAAAGTCCTACGAGACCTTAAAACATGCTTAGAAGTGGTTCAGGACTAAACCGATAACATTTGCAAATTTTAGGAAACTTACAAAATTTTCTTTAATTTTAAGGTCACACGCCCTTGTGAACAGGCCGTATGCCTTACATGGCCACCAAACATGCCCATGTCACAAACCATGTGAAAACAGGGCATACATACTGACTTGTACCACACGGCCGAGGAAACCCCTGTTTATGAGGCCGTGTGAAATCTAAGAGGGTTTACTGACTTGGGTCACACGACCAGCCACAATCCCATGTGCCAGACCGTGTGCCACACACAGCCAATGGACAAGCCCGTGCGTCTAGGTCGTGTCAGAACTGTAGGGTATACTGACTTTAATTCGGAAGGTATCCCAAGGGACAAACGACCGTGTAACGTGACCGTGTGTCGCACACGGTTGAGACACACGCCCATGTCTCTACCCGTGTGGACAAAAATAGGCCATTTGCAAGGCCAATTGGCCACCCTTTTCTTATGCTCACCTAGCCATCAAATTGGTATCATTTCATCATAAATATGGGCAGCCAAAATATACCAATTCACAACATTTAATGCTACTTCATAATCAACCATTCAACCACTCAATTCCATATTCAAATCATACCAAAATAGTGTACCATAATCATCAATTAACATAACTTTGAAATGTATTTTCAACATTTTTCTATCATCTAATTAATGCCTTTCAAAGATATCAATTCATCATATACATAATATACCATAATATAACATTCCTCAATCATTAATACACAAACTTACATCTATCTAAAATAGCCAACTCATAACTATACCAAAACAAGCCAACATAAAATGTATTATATACATCACATATATATATCTTACCAAACACAATTCAAGCCAACTTAAATGGCCATACACATCAACATACACTAGCCAAATCTCATGGCTATAATCATAACTCAAAACATATCAAATTGGCACTAGCCTATACATGCCATATACCATATATACAAAGCTTGCAAAAATACCAACGAGAGGATCGATAGTGCGATGACGTTTCCCGACAATCCCAAAGTTCGAGCTAGCTTCGATGACCTGAATCACTTAGCTCATTCACATATTCTTTCTCGACTTGACTTTGCCCGTTAAAAAATTCAAAATCGTTAAAGATACTTGAAAATCACATAAGCTCGTAAAATGCCATATCCCAGATACGGTATTACTCGTTAACACATATCGTTGCCACTGTCCCAGACAGGTTCTTACATGAAATAGATTAACGATGCCAATGTCCCAGTCATGGTCTTACACGTAATATCAATACAATACCAATGTCCCAGACATGATCGTCCATGTAATCACATCTTGATAACCTAATGTCATGACCTTCTTATCCTATACTATTCCTAGAGTTCGTACGGGACTTGCAGATGTCGTAACTTCGTCAATTCATGTTCGTACTTACTCGTTCGACATTCGTAGCAATTCAATCATAATAAAACATATACAATTCAATTCAAATACATTTATTTGCCTTGAACTTACCTCGTAGTCGGAATAGACGAATTGATTGATTACTCAATAATTTTCGATTTTCCCCATCCAAATTCGCTTTCTTTCTTTCAGGATCTATGTAAATTCAAAATTAACTATTTTATTCCTCAATTAATTCAATTTCATCCAAAGCACACAATTTGGGGCATTTTACACATTAATCCCTATAATTTTACATTTTCTCAATTTAGTCCCTAATTCACAAAATCACAAATTACACAATTTCTCTCTAATTTCATGCTAGTCGAATTTCATATAGCTTCATATAAGTCCATATTTTCATTTATTTCACAAATTTAACCACACATTTTACACTTTTCACAAATTAGTCCTTTTTATGCAATTTCACTAAAAATCACTTTACAAAACATGATAATCTATCAACAAATACCCATTTTCCATCATCAAACATTCAAGAACTCAAGCATTCATTAATGGAAATTTACAAAATCACCAACAAATTTAGAAATTAGGGTACGACCTAGCTAATACTCAAAGCAACGATCACAAAAACTTAAAAATCATAAAAAATCGAGCTCAAAACGTACCTCAAATGAGAATGCAAAGGGCCTAACCCTAAAATTCTTTACTAGTTATTTCTTTTCTCCATATTCAGTTGAATATTAATGAAGGTGACAACTATTTTCAATTTTGTTTTGTTTTAATATACATAATACATAATTGACTGTTTTACCCTTAATTAAACCATTATAAAATCACCTAATATATGCCCATTTATGTCAAATTTCACTACCAATGGTCTAATTACAACATAAAGACCTTTCATTTAATAAGCTATACCAAATAAACAGTTTTAACAACTGGAATGTAACATTTGCATTTTACGCGATTAAGTCCTTTTTCTCAAATTGAGTTATTAAACGATAAAATTGACACACGAAACTTTCACACATACATATTCACATGCTAAGAACATCAAAAATAATATTAAAATAAATTTTTAACCTCGAATTTTTTGTTTCAAAGCCACCATTCTGATTTAGCTAAAATCGGGCTATTACAACTCTCCCCCCTTAGGGATTTTCGTCCCCTAAAATCTTACTAGTGAATAGGTTTGGATATTTCTCTCTCATAGCATCCTCGGGCTCCCACGTAGCTTCTTCGACCCCATGTCGGTGCCATAAGACTTTCACTAATGAAATTTTCTTATTTCTCAATTCGTTAACCTCGTGATCTAAAACTCGGATTGGTTCCTCCTCATATGTCATATCGGATTGAATCTCAATCTCAGATGGGAAAATCACATGCGAGGGATCTAATCTGTATCTTCGAAGCATCGATACATGAAATACGTTATGGATCCTTTCCAACTTAGGTGGCAATGACAATCTATAAGCAATCGGCCTGATACGCTTGATAATCTCATACGGCCCAATGAATCTCAGACTTAACTTACCTTTTCTGCCAAAACGAAGTATTTTCTTCCACGAAGATACTTTCAAGAAAACTTTATCCCCAATCTAAAATTTAATATCTTTCCTTTTCAAGTCTGCATAAGACTTCTGTAGATCCGGTGCTACTTTCAAACTATCATGGATCACTTTCACTTTTTCTTCAGTCTCTTTGATTAGATCAATCCCGTCAATCTTCTTCTCGCTAAGCTCTATCAAATACAAGGTTGTTCGGCATTTACAACCACATAAAGCTTCGTACGGTGCCATTTTTATATCAATTGAAAGCTATTGTTATATACAAATTCAATCAATGACAGGTATCATTCCCACGTACCTTCAAACTCAAGAATGCAACATCTCAACATATCCTCGAGTATCTGAATAATCCTCTCAGTTTGACCATCTTTTTGTGAATGAAAAGTTGTACTAAAGTGTAGCTTTGTACCCAGTGCATCTTGCAATTTCTTCCAGAAACGCGATGTAAATCTCAGATCTCTATCCGAAATAATAGAAATAGGCACTCCGTGCAATCTCACAATCTGAGAGATGTATAACTCAGCAAGCTTATCATGTGAATAGTCCGTACGTACCGAAATGAAATGAGTCGATTTAGTTAGCCTATCAACAACTATCCAAACTACATCTTTCATACTCGGAGACAGAGGCAAACCCAATACAAAATCCATCATGATTATGTCCCATTTCTACTCGAGAATCATAATCGGCTGAAGTAACCCAGACAGTACTTGATGCTCAGCTTTAACTTGCTGACGATTAAACATTTCGAAAAAAATTCATAAATATCACCCTTCATACCATGCCACCAATAAAGTTGTTTCAGATTATTATACATTTTTGTACTTCCTAGATGAACAGATAAACGACTACTATGTGCTTCGCTCAAAATCATTTGAATCAACTCTGAATTTCTAGGAACACATATTCAGCCTCTGAATCTTAAAAAATCATTAGGGTCAATTTGAAATTCTAAATTAGAGTTCGAATCACATTGAGCTTATTTTGCTAACATTTCATTATCAATTTTCTAAGCTTCATAAATCTGCTGTATAAACAATGGTCTCGCTTTCAACTCAGCTACAATCGAGTCGTCATCAGAAAGAGCTATCTGGGTATTCATCACATGGAAAGCAAACAAAGATTTCCAACTTAAAGAAATAGCAACAACATTAGCCTTTTCTGAATGGTAGTCAATCACTAACTCATAATCTTTTAACAAGTCTAACCACCTTTGCTGTAGTAGATTTAAATCATTTTGAGTCATCAAATATTTTAAGCTCTTGTGATCAGAATAAACATGACAGTTCTCACTATACAGATAGTGGCACCAAATCTTCAATGCGAACACGATAGCTGCTAATTCCAAATCGTGCGTCGGGCAATTCTTTTAATGCGGCTTTAATTGTCTCGAAGCATAAGCTATGACTTTGCCTTCCTGCATCATAACACAACCCAAGCCATTCAATGCATCACTATAGATCACAAATTCTTTACCCGATTCTGGCTGTAGTAACACTGGAGCTTCATTCAAAAGAGCTTTCAGCTGATGAAAAGTTTTCTGACATTTCTCTAACCATTCAAACTCAACATCTTTCTGAAGCAATCTCGTCAATGGAGTTGCAATCATTGAGAAACCTTTTATGAATCGTCTATAATAACAGATGAGTCCCAAGAAACTTCAGACTTTGGATACATTTCTCGGAGGCTTCCTATCCAATATTGCTGAAATTTTACTCAGATCTACTCGAATACCCGTTATATATATGGAATGTATATCTTACCAAACACAATTCAAGCCAACTTAAATGGCCATACACATCAACATACACTAGCCAAATCTCATGGCTATAATCATAACTCAAAACATATCAAATTGACACTAGCCCATACATGACATATACCATATATATGAAGCTTCCAAAAATACCAACGAGATTATCGATAGTGCGATGATGTTTCCCGATGATCCCAGGGTCTGAGCTAGCTTCGATGATCTGAATCACTTAGCTCATTCACATATTCTTTCTCGACTTAACTTTCCCTGTTGAACCGTTCAAAATGGTTAAGGATACTCGAAAATCACATAAGCTCGTATAATGCCATATCCCAGATATGGTCTTACACGTTAAAACATATCGATGCTACTGTCTCAGACAAGGTCTTACACGAAATCGATTAACAATGCCAATGTCCCAGACATGGTCTTACACATAATCTCAATACAATGCCAATGTCCCAAACATGGTCTTTCGTGTAATCACATCTCGATAACCTAATGTCATGACTTTCGTATCCTATACTATTCCTAGAGTTCGTACGGAACTTTCAGATGTCGTAACATCATCAATTCATGTTTGTACTTACTCATTCGACATTCATAGTAAATCAATAAGGATAAAACATATATAATAAAATTCAAATACGTTTATTTGCATATGAACTTACCTCGTAGTCGGAATAGATGAATTGGATCGATTACTCGATAACTTTCAATTTTTCCCTATCCAAATTCGATTTCTATCTTTCAGGATCCATATAAATTCAAAATTAACTCTTTTATTCCTCAATTCATTCAATTTCATCCAAAGCACACAATTTGGTGCATTTTACACATTAACCCTTATAATTTCACATTTTTTCAATTTAGTCCCTAATTCACAAAATAAAAAATTACACAATTTCTTTCTAATTTCATGCTAGCCGAATTTCATATAGCTTCATATTAGTCCATATTTTCATTTATTTTACACATTTAACCACACATTTTACACTTTTCACAAATTAGTCTTTTTATGCAATTTCACTAAAAATCACTTTACAAAACATGATAATCTATCAACAAATACTCATTTTCCATCATCAAAAATTCAAGAACTCAAAAATTCATTAACAGAAATTTACAAAATCACCAACAAATTCAGAAATTAGGGTACGACTTAGCTAGTACTCAAAGCAACGATCACAAAAACCTAAAAATCATCAAAAACCAAGCTCAAAACATACCTCAAATGAGAATGCAAAGGGCTGAACCCTAAAATGCTTCAATGTTTATTTCTTTGCTCCATATTTGGTTGAATATTAATGAAGGTGACAACTATTTTCAATTTTGTTTTTTTATTATACATAATACATAATTGACTATTTTACCCTTAATTAAACCATTATAAAATCACCTAATACATGCCCATTTATGTCAAATTTCACTACCAATGGTCTATTTACAACATAAGGACCTTTAATTTAATAAGCCATACCAAATAGACACTTTTAACAACTGGAATGTAACATTTGCATTTTACACGACTAAGTCATTTTTCTCAAATTGAGCAATTAAACGATAAAATTAACACACAAAACTTTCACACATACATATTCACATGCTAAAAACCCCAAAAATAATATTAAAATAATTTTTTAACCTCAGATTTGTGATTCTAAAACCATTGTTCTGATTTAGCTAAAATTGGGCTGTTACACCAACTATCACTTGGTACCTTTGAAATTAAGTTTTGGGTCATATGGCATGTATAGAGACTTTGGTCATTTTGATAAATGTGGTGCTTATGAAATTACCCATTTGAATTGCTTTGTAAATGTCTATGGTTTGGTTTGTATATTTGGCCATGTGAGTTGGCTTATTTTAGTTGATTTGGCTATGTTTATATGTATACGAATGATCTATGTTGTGTGATTGTGAATTGGTGCATGATGATACATGTTTGGAAGAGTTTAATTAGTTGATTTGAATATGTAAATTTGGTATGTTTTGAATGAGTAAAATATGGGAATATAAGCATGTTAGTTGTTGGTATTGAAATGGTATGTTTTAGCCTTGATTGTGGTTGAATTGGATGCCTACTTATGCTATGTTTGTACCATTTGATTTAGGTGTAGGTGTGCACAAGTTTGAGTGCCAAATTGGCTTGGTAAATAGCCTATTTTTGTCCACACAGGTAGAGGCACGGGTGTGTGCCTCAGCCGTGTGTGACACACGATTATGTTACACGGCCATGTGTCCCTTGAAGTTGATTTTGGAACCAAGTCAGTATGCTCCACACGGCCTCACACACAGGCGTGTGACATGGCCGTGTGGCATAAATTAGTATATCTTATAGGATTAGCATTACCTAGCACACGGCCTGGTATACGGGCATTTATGGCCATTTGTATCATGCACAGGCTTGTGTGTTGGCCGTGTGACTTAAGTTAGAGAGTTACATGGGGTCAGACACGGGTTGGGACACAGCTATGTGCTCTTATTTTGAATTTCCACATGACTTAGGACACGAGCGTGTCTTTGGCAGTGTAAGGACACGGCCGGGCTGCACCGGCTTGTGTCCCCTATTTCGAGAAAAAAATTCTAGGTATTCAAAAAGTTTCCAAAGCTATCTATTTAGTCCTAAACTACTCCCAAAGCATGTTTAGATCCTCGTAAACTCGTATTAGGGACATTATGATTGAGGTTGAATGATGATTGCATGAATTGTGAAAATGTAGACGAAGTGATTGAATAATTGTTTTTTAAGTCTGGTAATGCTCCGTAGCCCTGTTCTGGCATTGAATATGGGTGAGGGTTGTACATTTATTGGTATCAGAGCTATGGTTTAGTTGATTCTAGGACTAACGTAGCATGTGTGAGAGTCTACCTATACATGTCATATATAACCTATGATAGCGTGATGACTCCTGACAACTTAAACTGTGTTTTCGTATAGCAAATGGATCCTAATCGAGCTATAGCTGATGATGTTGAAAGTAATGCGAGAGCTCCCGTTCAAAGGACAGTGCCATCTAAATCTAGAAATGTATCGAGTAGTCACGGAGGAGAGGCTAAAGAATCCTTTTTCCAAATGATGAACGAATGGTTCATGCAATTTATTAGAACCAATCTGGCTGCTCGATAACCTCCACCCCTACCTAATCCCAAACCGGTTCCCGTATCTCCTCAAGTTGTGGAACATCAATGACTGAATAAGCTGCCAGTAGATAAAATCTGAAAACACGGGGTTGAAGAGTTCAGAGCTACCATTGATAATGATTCTGAATGAGCTAAATTTTAGCTTGAAAACACTATTCAGTTGTAACACCCCGCATTTGGGCCTAGAAGTATTGGGCCTTGAGTTTGGGTCCGTAAGGAGGTTGTATATAAGTATTTAATTGTGCAAGGAAATGACACAATTAAATGTCTGCTTTGGTGGTTAATGGCCTTGAGAAATGTTGGAGAAATCTTGGGTTCAAGCCTGGGCTTTAGCAAAAATTTTGGTATTAAGTGAATAACACCCTGGATGCTTGGATGATGGCCTTTTAAATTATTGTGTTAAATAAATGACACAAGGAAGCTTGTGGTCTAGTGGTTGTGTCGTCATTAAGGTTGCAAGGGAGCCTGGGTTCAAGTCTTGGCTCTTACAATTCATTTTGGGTTTTTCTCTTAAGTGAATCTGGACGCTGGCACATATGTCTTAAAGTTAATTGTGGACGTTTTATCATAGAAGAAGTCTGTGGTGGAGTGGCAAGGTGGCGTGTTGTGTAACTGTGATTTCTGAGGTTCAAGTCTTAGGATGCGCAATGGAGTATTTATTTTGCTATTTGAGCTGTATGGGAGGTGGAGTTGGACTGAAACTCTGTGGTTGAAGTGGTCATAAGAATGAGAAGTTTTCCTAATGGTTGAAAGTAATCCCACATTGGGAAGCTAACATGAGAATTAGTGAGAAGCTAGCTTTAAATAGAGTGAACCAGATGAGTTGGTGAAGAGTACTTAATGCAGGATGTGCCAAGGTTGGTGATCGTGGACTTCGGCGCGTTCTCATAAACAGGTGTGTATTCGCGCCCTTCTTTATTGGAAGTCGAAAAAAGCTGAAAAGCCAAAACTTCAGCATTTGAGGCTTTACGAGCGTGCGATCGGTCGTGTGGTAAATCGAGGCCACAGATCAGAGGCGATTGACTATAGAGGCTGCCATGAGCGTTCTCGTGTACTGGGCTCGATGGGCCCCGTAGGCCCGCTTGTGTAAATCTAATTGTTAGGTGGGAAGTAGTTGGGCCACATAGCCGTAACTAAATTTGGGCTAAATAGGCCACAGAAGTGTGTGGGCCCACTTTGGCTGAGTAATGGGTCTTAGGCCTATCTGCACTGTTAGGTCTGTTTAGGTTACTTAAGTTGCTTGAGGTAATGGTGGACCTTCTGTTGTGTCGTTAAGACCCCTAATTTGTACAATTACCAAAATATCCCTGATTTGTAAACTTATCGAAATACCCTCGATTTGTAAAATTACCGAAATACACCCAGTTGTAAAATTATCGAAATACCCCCAGTTTGTAAAATTATCAAATTACCCTTGTAGTGTAAAATTATTAAAATACCTCTGTAGGGTAAAATGACTATTTTGCCCTTGTGGATAAATGACTGACTTGGGCTATGAATTTGACTGATTGACTGTGATTGTATGATTATGTTTTAACTGAGTTGACTGTGGTTGTAAAACTGTAATGTTTTTAATATATGTTTAAGTGATTGTTACTGAGCATGGCCATTTTGCATACACGTGTAATGATTGAGCATGACATACACGACATATTGCATGGGGTTGGAATTGTGAAACGGAGGAAGAAATTGAAAATCACATGGTTGTTTGACGATCGTGGATCCACCGATTGAGGATCGCATGGTTGCTTGACGACCGTGGATCCACCGATTAAGGATCGCATGGTTGCTTGACGATAGTGGATCCACAGGTAGCTTTTAAGCCCAATATATGATTATTGACAACTCTGTGTCGATCATATTTACCTGAGGCTATGTGCCGACTGTATTACCGTCACTGATGGCTATGTGCCTAACATGAAACAGCTATCGATGGCTTAAAGCCAATTATTCTGATTATGGCTTTGCACCAACCTACATATGGCTCTGTGCCAACCTACATATGGCTCTGTGCCAAACGTATTTGCCTAAGGCTATGTGCCAATATATGATTATTGACGACTCTGTGTCGATCACATTTATCTAGGGCTATGTGCTGGTTATGTTACTTTAGTTGACAGCTATGTACCAAACATAATACAGTTACCGTTGGCTTTGTGCTAATTATAATACCGCTACTGAAGGCTTTTTAAGCCCAATATATGATTAGCAGCTTTGCTGTAATGAAGGTAGTACCACAACCGGGCTACCACTGATGTGTATCGGATGGGTGGGTCGATATTTATATCCCCACGTGATGTGTACCGGGGGACGGAGTTGATGTGTAACGGTTGGATTATTGGGATGGGATAGCATGCATCCATGCATTCACACATTCTGTTCTGTTATTGGTTTGGGCTGGGCCCAATTGATTATGTTATGGGCTGTGACCCAAATGATATTGTAATAGGCTTTGGCCTACGTATGCTCTGAATCGGGTGCATCTTTATCGTTAATTTGGGCTCTACCTGCATCGTTTCTTTTTTGTTTCTGTATATTGACTGTTACTCTAGTAAGGGGATTACACACTGAGTTTTCATAAACTCACCCCGTTTATTAACCGTGCAAGTAATCCCCAGTGTTAGGTGGATCGGTGTCGCAGAGGGACTCGGAGACGACCATACAACTGCACATGTTTTTCTATTCTGTTTATTTAGTTAAGCACTTTGGTTTTGATTTGGGTTGTAATAAGGCCTCTTTATTTCCTGAACTTTTTATTTGGAAAGTTTATTTAGTATGTATAATATATGTTAGAAGTAGGACACAATTTTTGAAAACAATAACTATTTTCAAACACTACATTTCCGCAACATTTTCAATATGCTTTCGCAACTTAACTTTTAAACATCGTGTTTTCATAAATCGATCACTTTTAGAATTAGCTTCTACAAAGTAAAAAGGAATTTTTGAAATAAAATTAAGAAGTTTTCAATGTACTACATTTTAAATAAGAAGGGTTTCTAATGAAAACATGGTTTTCGAAAAACACTTCAATGTGACACGCCAGATTCGGGCCTAACGTCTAGGCCGAGTTTGAGGTGCTACACAGGTACTTGATGAATTGTCGTTTACACCAGCCGAGTGTTAAAAATGTGTTATATCACTTCTGAGGGACACTGCGTATCAATGGTGGAATACTTTAACATCCGTGGTACTGAGAGAAAGAGTTACTTGGGATTTCTTTCAAGCTGAGTTTAGAAAGAAACACATTAGTCAGAGATTCCTCGATTAAAAGCACAAATGATTTTTAGAACTGAAATAGGGTCGTATGACTGTGACTGAATATGAAAAAGAATTCGTACGGTTGAACAAGTATGCTTGGGAGTATGTTTCTATCAAAGGAATCATGTGTAAACAGTTTATTGACAGGTTGAATGAGGATATTAAAATTCTATTTGGAATCCTAGAATTGAAAGAATTTGTTGTTCTAGTTGATAGAGCTTGCAAAGCCGAGGATGTAACACCCCTTACCCGTGTCCTATGCCGGGACAGGGTACAAGGCATTACTGGACTTAAACACAAATAATCATGTAAAACAGAGCCATAAAAATTCATTTAAATAAAAAATTAAATATACACATGCATATTGTCCCTTATTTCGGTCTACGAAGCCCAGAACATACATTGGGAGAGGTCCAGAACTAAACTGAGAACTTTGGAAAGTTTTGGGAAAAACTTAGAAATCTTTTCTCATGAAATAGGGTCACAAGCCTATGTGGACACAAGGGCACGCCTGTGTGTCTTTGATACGCCTGTGTCCTCAGGCTGTGTAACTCTCTGTTTATGATGTCAACAAATAATTTGAACCACGTGGCCAAGCCATACGCCCGTGTGCTAAGGCCGTGTCCCCCACATAGTTGAGACATACGGCCATGTCTCAGCCCTTGTGGCCAACACTTAGGATAGTTTCTTAGCCTTTATGTTACCCTTAATCCTTCACATCTTTATTTCCATATTACACATTTAATTCAAGGTCATGACCATTTAGATTGGTCATAAAACATTCATCATGCACATATTTCATAACACCAACCATATATGGCCAATAACCATAATCACATCACAAGCATTAGAACATAGCATAAATAGATAGGTTCACAAACCATAATCAATATAAGCCACCCTTCATGGCCATATACAAATAAATCAATATAGGCCAATACATTTGGCTAGCCATGTTAACACATATGATAAGAAAAAAATACCAAGTCCCTATACATGCCACTCACTTGAAGGCGCTTAACATATATATATCAATATTCCAAAGGTGATGGTTTGATAGTGTGGTGCCGCCTATGACGATATCCAACCCCGAGCTAACTTGTCAACACTAAAGAAAAGGAAAGGAAGGAAGTAAGCTTTATAGTTTAGTAAGACCGTATGAAATTAATAAGTAATTTATCAACTTGCCTCTCAAGGTAATACCACAATATTTGTGCTTTTGCTTATGTTCAAGTCAAGCTCTTTTCTCGAGTTGCAGTCACTAAATTATTAATATCTAGAGCTAAAAAACTCAAAATTTAGATCTGCTAACATTCCCTAAAACTAGACTCACATATCTTCTTTCCATAAAATTTTCATAATTTTTGGTCTAGCCAATAAGTGCAGTTTATTCTTTAAATTCATCCCTGTTTCGCTATCCAATAATTTCGACCCCTCTTAAAAAATTAATTATCTCCTCATAAGAAATTTAGATGATATTTACTTTTGTTTATTTTGAAAATAGACTCATAAAGGATTCTACGCATATAAATTATAACCCATAATTATTTTTTTAATAATTTTTAATGATTTTCTCAAATTGTAATAGGGGATTTCGAAATCATTCTGACTCTGTCTCACAAGAATCCAAATATCTCATAATACAATTTTTTTTTGCTTACACCATTTCTTTTATATGAAACTAGACTCAATAAGCTTTAATTTCATATTTTATTCAGCCTCTAATTTGATTTCCACATTTTTTTGTGGATTTTCAAAGTCAGACTGCTATTGTCCAAAACTATTTCAATGCTAATTTTACCCTTTCATAATTATCTTTAAATAGAGTTTTATAGCAATCAATTTCTCTTTTCATATTAATTAGGCCACAAGGTGAAGGGATAAACATATCATGTTCCAATTTAATTCAACCTAAAAGCCTCACACATAATCATCCATCAAATTTACTACATAATTATACACCATAGGTATCGACCTAATATTTACAAGGTCGTCACAAAGTCATTCTCATAGGTATGACTTACTTATTTACATTCTTACCAAAAGCCCAATATACATCAAGCTCATCACTCATGAATTTTTTGTACATACCTGTACTCTTTTAACATGATCATAAACATAGCTTACTCATTTTCATTCCTTACTAATCATACAACATAAATTGAGCAGACATTTCATGAATTTCATGTAAGTACATGTACCACTCACAACATAGTCATAACCTCTCTTATTTTGACATAAACCGTAAATTTTCTATTGAACCATTTGGAATACTACAGGATATTCAATAAGCCTCCAGCATAGTGTAAGGTGCCGATGCCATGTCCCGGACATGGTCTTATACTGGCTCACACATCAAAGTCGATGCTCTGTCCCAGACATGGTCTTGCACTAACTCTCGTATATCGAGGCTGATGCCATGTTCCAAACATGGTCTTACACTAGCTCTCATCTATTGGTGCTGATGCCATGTCCCAGACTTGGTCTTGTACTAACACATGTCAAGCCGATGCCATGTCCCAGACATGGTCTTACACTAGCCCTCATATCTCGAGGCCAATGCCATGTCCTAGACATGGTCCTACACTATCCCTCATATGTCGTGGCTAATGCCATGTCCCAAACATGGTCTTACATTAGCTCTCATATCTCCCTAGCATCATGGCATGAATATCCGATCTATTCCAACGGTTCAACCGGGAGTTTCCCATATTAATCTCATCATACATTACTCATAGCCACATTCAAAAATTTTATGCAAAATCAATCATTAAATGCATAATAGGGATAAAGTTGTAATATTTACGGACATCTTACTCGTTTCAATGGAATATCAGATTCCATCAAATTTCCAATGTATTCAATCATCACATAAATGTTATTAACATTTGGCATCACTTTCTCATACTCAATATCATCAACATATAATTCAATACAATCATATCAAGATAGATTTTAAGTATATTAACAATAACATGGATAACATGCTTATTTAATCACATGGGCTTACCTCGAATGCAAAAACGGTTAATTATTCCCTTTTTTGTCCTAAACCATGTACTTTCTCGATTTAAGCTCAAATCTCGATTTTCTTGATCCAAAATAATAAAACTTACTCATTTAATCATCACATTAAATTAAACGTACCACAATTCATACTTTGGCAAGATGACCATTTTGCCCCTAGACTTTTACAAAATTACTATTTTACCCCTAGGCTCGTAAATCGATATTTATCAAATTTTCTCATTAACCAAGCCTAGCCTAATCTTTATTATTCTTGGAGGAACTCAAAATTCCAATTATTTCACACAATTCCAATCCATTTAGAAAACTTTACAAAATGGTTCATATTAGGTGTTCTCATGAAAATCCTTTCATAAAAGTTGTTTATTTAACAACCAATATTCATTTTCTTCCATAAAAATTCAGCAAAAAACATGAGCACTCTCATGTAAAAACCCTATACTTTCAACCATTTTGCAAAATAGTCCCCTCATTAGCTAGATTAAGCTGTGAGGGTTCCAAAAACACAAAAATCAACAAAAATGACCATCGAGATGACTTGCTAGTAAGGGTTGTAAGTTATTGAAAATTTCAAGCTTCCATGGAGATTTCTCCTTCAATATTTCTGCAAATAAAGGAAATGGAAGAGAATTGGCCACTTGTTTTATTTTATTACTATTTGCTTTTGTCATCAAATACCAAACCATACCAACTTTGACCCCTTTTTTACTCTTCATTTATTACATTTCATGTACAGCCATACACACATGTAATGGCCTAATTACTCATTAGGGACGTCAAATTTTAAGTTCTATAGCTATTTAACACTTTCAGCTAATGGAACACAACTTTCGTATTTTACGCGATTTGGACCATTTTTACAAATTGAGCTATTAAACAATAAAATTAGCTCATAAAATTTTCACACATACATGTTCACATACTATAAACATTAAAAATAATATTAAAATAATTTTACAACCTCGAATTTGTGGTCCTAAAATTATTGTTCTGACTAGGCCCAAAATCGAGATGGTACAGAGGAGCTTAGCAAAGAAAAAAGAAAAGCAGATTCAGAGGCTAGAGACTCGAGAAAAGGACCGATGAATAAGCCATATCAGTCTTCATCAAAGAAATCATGAGATTTGTATAGTCGATCCAATGCTTAAGTGGGATATTAGAATAAAGATCGTTGAAATTAATACATGAGTCCTAAAGCTCAAGTTACTTCAGTATCGAGCTTTGGCAGTGTGAAAAACAATAAACTCGAGTGTCAATAGTGTGGAAGATGACATTTTGGGGAATGTTGGGAAAAATATAATAATAGAGTTTGTTACAAATGTGGTGCCCGAGATCATTTTATTTGGGATTGTCCTGAGTTATCTGAGAAAGTTGAATTCCAAAATACAAGACCCAGTAATACAGCCACAAGAGGGAGGCCACCAAGAAATGCAAGAAATGTGACTAGTAGTAAAGGTACGACGAAAGACTCTGATATGAGATCTGATGCCAGAGCACCTGCTAAAGTTTATGTTATTCGCGCTCGCGAAGAGGCGTCGTCAGTTGATGTTATAAATGGTACCTTTTCTCTTTACGACACTAATGCAAGTACTTTAATTGATCCTGGATTGACACATTCGTATGCTTGTGAGAATTTGGTGTGTAGTAAGAAATTGCCTGTTGAATTTATTGAGTTTATGATTAAAGTATCGAACCCCTGAGGCAAGCATGTTCTAGTTGATAAAATTTGTAAGAATTGTCCTTTAATGACTCAGGGTTACTATTTTTTGGCTGATTTAATGCTATTGCCATTTGATGAATTCGAAAAAAATCTTAGAATGGATTGGTTAACTCTGCATGATGCCGTTGTAAATTGTAGATGAAAGATTATTAAACTAAAGTGTCAAAATGGTGAAATCCTTAGAATTGAATCAGATAAGTCGAGTGGAGTACCTGTAGTGATTTCGTCTATGTCAGTTCAGAGATGTGTGAGAAAAGGTTGTCAAGCTTATCTTGCTTATATACTGGATAAAAAAGTGTCTGAATCGAAGATTGAATCAGTACCAATAGTATGTGAGTTTTCGAATGTGTTTCCAGAAGAGTTGCCTAGATTACCACCGATTAGAGAAGTTGAATTTGCTATTGAGTTAGTTCCGGTAACTTCATCGATATTGATAGCTCCATACAGAATGGCTCCAACAGAATTGAAAGAATTGAAATCTCAGATTAATGGATAGAGGTTTTGCATGACCTAGTTTTTCACCTTGGGGTGCACCAGTATTGTTTGTAAAGAAGAAAGATGGGTCAATGAGAATGTGTATTGACTATCGATAGCTCAACAAGGTTACAATAAAGAACACGTATTTGTTACTGAGAATAGATGATTTATTTGATCAGTTGAAAGGCACAATCGTGTTTTCGAAGATTTATTTGTGGTCTGGTTATTATCAGTATCGAGTTAAAGATTTGGATGTGCCAAAAACTACATTCAGAACAAGGTACGAACATTATGAATTCCTTGTTATGCCTTTTGGATTAACTAATGCTCCTGCAGTATTTATGGATTTGATGAACTAGATTTTTAGACTGTATTTAGACAGATTCATTGTTGTGTTCATCGACAACATTCTGATCTATTCACGTGATGAGTCTGAGCTTGCTGAGCATTAGAGAATTATGCTACAAACTTTGAGAGATAAGCAACTGTTCGCTAAATTCAGCAAATGTGAATTTTGGCTCCGAGAAGTCAGATTTTTGGGACACATTGTTTCAGCAGAAGGTATAAGAGTTGATCCAAGCAAGATTTCAGCAGTTGTTGATTGGAAACCACCGTGGAATGTATCCGAAGTTAGAAGTTTTCTAGGGTTAGCTGGTTATTATTGATGTTTTGTTAAAGGATTTTCGATTATTGCTACACCGATGACTAGATTGCTACAGAAGGATGTGAAGTTTGAATGGTCCGAAAAATGTCAACAGAGTTTTGATAAGTTAAAAGCATTGTTAACTAAAGCACC
Source organism: Gossypium longicalyx (assembly GCA_025698465.1). Lineage (NCBI taxonomy): Eukaryota > Viridiplantae > Streptophyta > Magnoliopsida > Malvales > Malvaceae > Gossypium > Gossypium longicalyx. Next base: position 56,384,663 of record CM046995.1, read on the forward strand.
AGTTTTGGTTCAACATGAATCAGGAGAAGAATTTTTTATTTACAGCGATGCATCATTGAATGGTTTGGGTTGTGTGTTGATGCAAGAGGGAAAAGTGATAGCTTATGCCTCGAGATAGTTGAAGTCGCATGAAAAGAATTATCCAACACACGATTTAGAGTTGGCTGCTATTGCTTTCGTATTGAAAATTTGGTGACATCATCTCTATGGTGAAAAATGTCACATATTTATTGGTCATAAGAGTTTGAAATATATAATGACTTGGAAAGATCTGAACTTGTGACAATAGAGATGGCTTGAGCTATTAAAATATTACGAGTTAGTCATTGACTATCATCCGAGGAAAGCAAATGTAGTCGCAGATGCATTGAGTAGAAAATCATTATATGATTTGCAAGCAATGAATACACGATTATCATTATCTGATGATGGTTCAATATTGGTTGAATTGAAAGCTAAACCGATATTTCTTCAGTAAATTTGCGAGGCTCAGAAATGTGATATTAAATTGCAAGCTAAAAGAGTACAGTGTGAGTCAACTATAGACTCATAATTTCAGATCAAATCCAATGATTGTTTGATGTTCCAAAACAAAATCTATGTACCAAAAACTTCTGAAATCATTCAGAAAATTTTACATGAAGCACACCGTGGTAGTTTATCTATTCACTTGGGGAGTACCAAAATGTACAATGATTCGAAACAATTGTATTGGTGGTCGGGTATGAAACGAGACATTTCAAAGTTTGTATCAAGATGTTTAGTGTGTCAGCAAGTTAAACCTAAACACCAAGTGCCTTTGGGATTACTACAGCCAGTGATCATACTAGAGTGGAAATGGGATAGAGTTAAGATGGATTTTGTGTCGCGATTGCCTTTGTCTCCGAAAAATAAATATGCTATCTAGGTTGTTGTTGATCGACTAACGAAGTCTGTATATTTCATTCCGATACGTACAGATTGTTCATTTGATAAATTAGCTGAATTGTACATATCGAAGATCGTTAGATTGCACGGGGTGCCAATTTTGATTATTTCAAATAGAGACCCGAGATTTACATAGCAATTTCTAAAGAAATTGCAAGAAGCTATGGGTACAAAGTTGAATTTTAGTACAGCATTTCATCCGCAAATTGACGGTCAGTCTGAGAGAGTAATTCGGATTCTTAAAGATATGTTTCGATGCTATGTTTTAGAATTTGAAGGCAATTGGGAAAAATATTTGCCGCTAGTTGAATTCGTATATAACAACAACTATCAATGGAGCATAAAAATGGCACCGTATGAAGCTTTGAATGGTCGCAAATGCCGAACTTTGTTGTACTGGACTGAGTTGAGTGAGAAAAAGATCCACGGGGTTGATTTGGTCCAAGAGACTGAAGATGAAGTGAAAGTAATTCGTGGCAGTCTAAAAGCAGCGTCAGATAAAAAAAATCGTATGCAGATTTGAAACGAAAAGACATTAAATTTTTGATTGGTGATAAGGTGTTTCTAAAAGTATCTCCGTGGAAGAAAATAATCAGATTTGGTCATAAAGGCAAGCTGAATCTGTGCTTCATCGGGCCCTATGAAATCATTGAAAGAATAGGTCTAGTGCCATATCGGCTAACTTTATCGACTGAGTTAGAGAAGATTCATGTTTCATGTGTCAATGTTGTGATGGTACCGATCAGATCCATCGAACAAAATTTCACCGTCAGAGATTGAGACTCAACCTGATATATCGTACAATGAAGAACCGATCAGAATTTTGGCTCAAGAGACTAAAGAGTTGAGAAATAAACTAATAGCTTTGGTAAAGGTTTTGTGGCAATGACACAGTGTTGAAGAAGCCACGTGGTAACCCGAGGAAGCTATGAGAAAACAGTACCCTAACCTATTCACTGGTAAAATTTTTTGGGACGAAAATCCCTAAGGAGGGAGAGTTATAACAACCCGTTTTTAGTCAAAACAGAACAGTGGTTTCAGGACCATAAATTTAAAGTCAAAATATTTATTTTATTATTATTTTAATGTCTACGACATGAAAATATGATTGTGTGAAATTTTCGTTAAGAAATTTTATCGTTTAAATGCTTAATTTGATAAAAAGGACTAAATCGCGTATAGTGTAAAAGTTGTGTTCTATTAGCTAAAGGTGTTTAATAGCTATAGAACCTTAAATTTAATGTCCTTAAGTGGTAGTTAGACCATTTTAATTGTGATTGGACAATTTTGGGCATATATTAAGTGATTTTGGTGGTTATTAATCAAGGTTAAATTGGTAAATAAATTTATAATGATAAATTAAGTAAAAATAAAAGATGGCTATCATCTTTTTCCTTCATACACCATCAAAATCAAAATAAGAAAACCACCATGGATGAATTCTAAGTTCGGCCAAGCTTTCTAGCTCAATTGTAAGTCCGTTTTTGTCTCGTTTTTTAATGATTTCTACGTTTTTAGATCGTTTGAGCTAGGTCTAGCTAGCCCAGGGACAATTTTGCAAAACTATTAAAGATTTTGAATGATTCCATTGATGAATACATGTGTGTTTTGATGTTTGATGATAAATTATGAATGCTGGTTGTGAATTATACAAGTTTTATAAAGTGATTTTTAGTGAAAATGCTAATTAGGGATTAAATTGTGAAATGTGGAAACATTGTGGTTAAAATGTGAAATAAATGAAAAATATGGGCTGCTAAGGACCTAATTGAAACTTGGCTAGCATGGGGTGTGATTGAATTTCTTGAAATTTTGTTTTTATGAAATAAAGACTAAATTGTAAAAGTGGTGAAACAATAGGGGCAAATGTGTAAAAGTGCTTTAAAGTGTGTTTTGGACTAAATTGAATAGAGGGATTATTAAATAAGCTAAATTTGATATCATATAGATCAAGAAAAGCAAAACTCAGAGTTAGATCGGGGGAAAAACAAAGTTATCGACTAAATTTCACCGTTTTACATCCGAGATAAGTTCGTATGTAATAAGCATTGTTATAATCATGTTTTAAATGCTTTTTTATTGTATAAATTATTTATACGAGACTATAGTCATGTTTGATGATGACTCGGTTAATTATAGGCACTTAGTGTGCGAACTCGAGATAGCTTCGATTATATATTTGCACTTAGTGTGCGAGATTGAGATAGCTTCGACTATATATACACATTGACACTTAGTGTGCGAAATTAGTACAACTACGGCTAGTTATTTGGCACTAAGTGTGTGAGTTTCCTGAGTATCCAAAAATATTTCGAATGGTTTAATGAATATGTCAAAGATGTGAATGAGTATGAGACAAATACGGGAAGGTATAGGTATGTACATGAACCGAGTAATACACTAAAAGGATGAAAAATTAAGGAAATTACATCTAAATTGATGGATGCAAATATGGTAGGCTGGTGATATATTATGAGATATGTTATGTTATGTTTTTGGCCTAATTTGAGTTTATATGATGAGTTGATGTAAATGCTATACGAACTTACTAAGCTCTAAAGCTTACTTTGTGTATTTCTCTATGTTTTATAGTGTTTTCAAAGCTAGCTCAGACTCAGGGATCGTCGGAGATCGCTTTACACTATCCAACTATCACTTGGTACCTTTGAAATTAAGTTTTGATTTATATGGCATGTATAGGGACTTTGGTCAGTTTGATAAATGTGGTGCTTATGAAATTAGCCATTTGAATTGGTTTGTAAATGTCTATGGTTTGGTTTGTATATTTGGCCATGTGAGTTGGCTTACTTTGGTTGATTTGGCTATGTTTATATGTATACGAATGATCTATGTTCTGTGATTGTGAATTGGTGCATGACGATGCATGTTTGGAAAAGTTTAATTAGTTGATTTGAATATGTGAATTTGGTATGTTTTGAATGAGTAAAACATGGGATTATAAGCATGTTAGTTTTTGGTATTGAAATGGTATGTTTTAACCTTGATTGTGGTTGAATTGGATGCCCACTTATGCTATGTTTGTACCATTTGATTTAGGTGTAGGTGTGCAAAAGTTTGGGTGGCAAATTGGCTTGGTAAATAGCCTATTTTTGTCCACACAGGCATGTGTCATAGGCGTGGGTGACACACAGTTATGTTACACGTTCGTGTGTCCCTTGGTGTTAATTTTGAAACCAAGTCAGTTTGCTCCACACGACCTCACACACGGGCGTGTGACATAGTCGTGTGGCATAAGTTAGTATACCCTACAAGATTGGCACGGCCTGGCACACGGGCATGTAGTATACCCTATAGGATTGGCACAGCCTGGCACACGGGTGTGTATGGCCATTTTTAGGGCACACGGGCTAGCCACACGAGTGTGTGTGTTGGCCGTGTGACCTAAGTCAGAGAGTTACACGGGGTCAAACACAGGCTAGGACATAGCCATGTGCTCCCATTTTGAATCTCCACACGACTTGTGACATAGAAATGTATTTGGCCGTGTGAGGTGTACGACCGTGCCACACGGGCGTATGTCCCTTGTTTTGAGAAAAATTTTCTAAGTATTTGAAATGTAACACCTCGAACCCGTATCTGTTGTCAGAATAGGGTTTTAGAGTATTACCCAAACTTGCAGAACATTTTACACATGATTTGTGAAAAATTGCTATTCATTAATTGAGATCGTTCAAGATGTCCCTTAAGTGGACCCTCAAGGCCCAATATGAGCATTAGAATCGAGTCGGGACTTAATTTGGGACTCCAAGAATTTTTTGTGAAATTTCAAAAATTTTCTAAGGTGTAGGGCTCACACGCCTATGTGGTCCAAGGGACATGCTCATGTGACCCTAGGACATGCCCATGCTGCAGGTCGTGTTCGACCCCGTGTAACTCTTTAACTTGTGCACACGGCCATGCCACACGCCCATGTGCTAGGCTGTGTGGTTAATTAATTCAATTCGAAATTAGGTGCAAGTTTCTCATGGCCAAGACACACGTCTGTGTTCTAGGCCGTGTAGCACACATGGTTGAGACACACGCCCGTGTCTCTACCCGTGTGCTCAATTCTGAGCATTTTGTTTCTCAAAATTAAGGTGCAGGGGACACACGGCCTAACCACACACCCGTGTACCAGGCTGTGTGTCACACACAGTCTAGACACATGCTTGTGTGTCTGCTTGTGTGGACAAAATAAAACCATTTCTAGCTTCATTTCTCACCCAAAGTCATACCCATGTCTTGCACTTGAAACACATATCCAATACCAACCATTTCAATCATTCCAATTAAACAAATTCCATCATTCATCATGGCATACCATTACATGCAGACATGTTTACAATCTTACCTTAGTTCAATCCATGTGTTAAACATGATTTGATCAACTACTTAACATATATATATATAGCTACCACAGCATGACATTACAAGTATATCAAAACAACCATTACTAGCCATTCCAATGGCTAGATTACAAGCATCATTATCAAGCCACTAATGGTCAATTTGTCCTATACATGCCATTGTACCAAAATGATTTTGCTGTATATACCCAAAATAACTAGTTGATAGTGTGAAGATGCTCCAATGATCTCCAACCTTCGTGAGCTTTCGAGCACTATAAAATAGGGAAAGTAAAATGGAGTAAGCATTACATGCTTAGTAAGGTCGTATAACAGGAAAATAAACTTACCAATCTTGTTTAGTCAACCTAAGCATACAATATCATGTTTTCCATCCTTTAGCAAAATTGTCTAAACACATGCATTCAATCAAACATGTTAGTCACCAAAATCTTCATATCAATCAAGTAAACATAGATGAGCTCTTCATACTATTTTCCTTCAAGTCATCATTATTTCATCTCATAATTCTCATACCATGTCAAGAGTTGTGTCTGTTGAATCATAAAAATTTCGATGGATGCTCAAGTAGTACACTCGAGGTGTACGATTCAATAATCCATCAACTTCATATTCAAAGGTACCCATTAGGGCACTTAATCAAGGAACACACTCTCAAGCCACATATCTTATAACAGGATTACTAGTCCAGGCTAAATCCTTTATATAACGTATGCTCAAAAGAGCTCAATTAGGATTACCAGTCTAAGCTAAACCCTAATCAGAATGTATACTCGAGAGGTAGTATATCATGATTACCCTTCCAAGCTAAATCCTTTCTATAATGAGGTTAATAGGATTACTCATCTGAGCTAAATCCCATTTGCAACAAATGCAGGACCTCATCCATTTCTAGAAAACACATATATTCATTGAAATTCAACATTCAATCGGGACTTAACCCTTTTTCACCATTTCAAACATGTGTTAAATTTTCCATTATAGCATTCATGTAATACATTTCAATATAAGTCACATTACATACAAACACAACATTCAATCAACATAATTACATGCTCGATTAAGTTACACAAGCTTACCTCGACACTTGCTTGCGTAGAAAATCTACTAATTCAAAATCTTTTCTTTTCCTCAATCTAACCTTGAATTTGTGTTGTCCATATCTATATAAATAGATTTAATCAACAATTTCTCATATTTCATACTCATTTTGACTCAGTTTACGTTATAGGAAAAATTACCATTTTACCCATAACTTTTCCATAAATTCCAATTTCGCCCCTAGGCTCGGAAAATGAAATTTGTGCAATTTTCTCCCTATTCCAAGCCTAAGAGAAACCCCTTTACAAAATTTGCAGCACATGTATTCATAAAAATTCAAAATTTTTCATTAAATTGCTCAACTTTACATTTTAGTCCCTAAATCATGTTTTCATCAAAAATCACTTTGTAAAAGTTGTTTATCTATGAACAACCTTTCATTTTCTACCATAAATTTCTAATTTTCAACATATTCATCCATGATCCAAATTTCATACCTTTATAACTTTTCAAATTAATCCCCCAAATGGATAGATTAAGCTATCCCAATTTCAAAAATATCAAAATTACTAAAAACGGGACAAAGAAACTTACCCAATTAAGCCTTGAAAGTTTCTTCTCTCTCTCTTAAGGTTTCCATATAATTTTGGGGTTGAAGATGACAAAACAAGATGATATTTCTTTTTTATCATCTTCTAATTAATTAAATTATTTCAATTTCCAATTAGTCCCTACTCTTTTCTAATTTTTCCATGGTTGAGTCACCAAAAGGCTACATACTTTTCTTTAATGGTCTAATTACCATATAAGGACCACTAGTTTTGAATTCTATAGCTATTTAATTCTTATAGCTACTAGAATTCAACTTTCACATTTTATGTGATTTAGTCATTCTCGTAATTAAACACTTAATCGATAAAATTTTCATATCAAAATTTTCACATGACATGTCTATCATAATACGAACTATATAATAAATTAAAAATAATCTTTACTTTTGGGTCGAATTTGTAGTCCCGAAACCACGCATTCAATTTCACTGAAAAATGGGCTGTTACATGAAAAGTTTCCAAAGTTATCAGTTTAGTCCCGAACCACTCCCAAAGTATGTTTTGAGCCTAATAAGCTCGTATGAGGGACATTATGATTGAGATTGAATGATGATTACATGAATTGTGAAAATGTAGACGAAGTGATTGTATAATTGTTTTATAAGTTTGGTAATGCTCCGTAGCCCTGTTTTGGCGTTGAATACGGATGAGGGGTGATACAATCAATTTATTCGAGACTGTCCTGAGTTAGTCGAGAAAGATAAATTTCAAATGCAAGACCGAGTAACACAACTTCTAGAGGGAAACCACCTAGAAATGTGGGAAATGTGACCAATAGTAAAGGAATGTGTAACGTCCCGAATTTGGGCCTAGAAGTATTGGGCCTTGAGTATGGGTCCGTAAAGGGGTTGTGTATAAGTATTTAATTGTGTAAGGAAATGAAACAATTAAATATCTGCTCAAGTGGTTAAGGGTCTTGAGAGGAGTTAGAAAAGTCCTAGGTTCGAAGCTAGGCTTTAGCAAAAATTTTGGTTTTAATTTGGATGCTTGGATGATGGCCTTTTAAATTATTATGTTAAGTAAATGACACAAAGAAGCATGTGGTTTAGTGGTTGTGGCGCCATTAAGGTTGTAAGGGAGCTTGGGTTCAAGTCTTGGTTCTTGCAATTTATTTTGGTTTTTCTTTTAAAGGAACCTTGACTTTGGCCTATAGTCCTTATAACTACTTGAGGATAAAATATGACATAGAAAGAGCCTGTGGTGGAGTGGCAAAGTGGCGTGTTGTGTAACTGTGAGGTCTGAGGTTCAAGTCTTAGGATGCACAGTGGAGTTTTTATTTTGCTATTTGAGCTATGTAGGAGATGGAGTTGGACTGGAACTCTGTGGTTGAAGTGGTCAAAAGAATGAGGAATTTTCCTAATGGGTGAAAGCAACCCCACATCGGGAAGCTAACATGAGAATTGGTGAGAAGCTGACTTTAAATAAAGCGAACCAAATCAGTTGGTGTGGGGGAAAGTGATTAAGACTCAATGCAAGATATGCTAAGGTTGGTAATCGTGGACTTCGGCGCGTTCTCATAAACAAGTATGTATTCACGCCCTTCTTTGTTGGAAATCGGCAAAATTCGAAAAGTAGAAACTTCGGCATTTGAGGACTCATGAGCGTGCGATCGCTTATGGGGTAAATCGAGTCCACAAACCATGGGTGATAGACTGTAGAGGCCGCCACGAGCGTTCTCATGTACTAGGCCTCGATGGGCCCAATGGGCCCGTGGCTTGCTTGTGTAAATCTAACTGTTTGGTGGGAAGTACTTGGGCTTGTCATGTCGTGTGCATGGCATAAGCCGTTAAGGGCTTTGTTGGGCCGAAATCGACTATGAGGGCCCAATGGGCTCGTGGGCCCCACACAGATTAAATCCACGGTAAGTGATAAATTTTGGACTGGGCTATGTAGGTCACATAGCCGTAGCTAAATTTGGGCTAAATGGGTCATACGAGCGTGTGGGCCCACTTGGGCTGAATAATGGGCCTTAGGCCAATTTACACAGTTAGGTATGTTTAGGTTACTTAAGTCGCTCGAGGCGACTGTGGACCTTCCAAGAGGTCGATTATCTGTACTGAACCCTAGAGGGTAAGAGGACCAAAATACCCCTGAGGGGTAAAAATTACTATTCTACCCCTAATGGGTGGAAATGACTATTATACCTTAGAGATAGGTTGATTGATTAGTGTATGATATATGCATGACCGTATCTAAGTATAAAATCTTACATACATGAAATATTATGACATGACATTCTGCATTGGGGTTGGGATACTAATTTGGAGAAAGTACTGTTCTAGTGGCTTTGCCACGTATTTTGATATTAGTGGCTACGCCATGTTTACCGCTATTAGCAGCTTTGCTGTGTTAATATTAGCAACTTTCCTGCGTTACTATTAGCAGCTATGCTGTGATATTGGTGAGTTGGCTGGGTGGGTCGATTTAATCCCCACATGATGAGTTGGGTGGTACAGGTGGTGAGTAGGATGGATTGGGTTGGGTTGCATACCTGTATTGTAATTATACTGTTTTAGGCATAGACCCACGCTGTTACTGCATAGGGCTTAGGCCCAGACTTTATTGTTGTTGAATAGGGCTCAAGCCCAGATCGCTACTGTATGCACTGTTACTTTTGACTGATAGGGGATTACACACTGAGATTTCGTAAACTCACCCTTCTTTTAACTGTGCAAGTAATCCCCAGCCTTAGACGATTTGGAGCCGCGAGGGACTCAGTGGTGGCCACACGTTCGCATATTGGTTGTTAATGACTCAATTTATTTAAGATTTCATATTTGGGTTTTAATTATATAATAAGGCCATTTGGGGGTTTTTAACTTTTAATGGGCTTTTGATTTCATATTCTAAACTGCTAGAGTAGGAACATCGAATTTTCAAAATAATAACATTTTCAAATAAAAACCTGCATTTCTAACCTTAAGGTTTTCAACTAAAGAACCTTCCGTGGTTTTTAATCAAATTGGGAAAAACTAAAATATTAACCGTTTGGATAAGTTCAAAACAGATGTAAAATGGAATTTACCTAGTTTTTTCAGGAAAATAAGATTAGATGGGTTTAACTTAAAAACGATTTTCACCATCAAGTACAAGGTTTCGCAAAACACTTAGATGTGACACACCAAATTCGGTCGTAGCGTCTAGGCGAGGTTTGGCTTATTACATTTAGTGGTATCAAAGCTAAGTTACAAAATTCAGCTATGGAATAGGTTTTGTGGATTTGAATGTTAAATGTTGTGGTTGGAAATGTGGCACACTGAGTCTTCGGCACCAAATCAGTAAGATTTTTGACACTGATTATTCTTATGAACTGAAATGTATTACTGAAGACTAGCATAGGTAGTAGAATTACACTAAAACCCTGTAGTTAGAGTAGACTGAGATTATAGAAGACTGACAACTGTAGAAGATTCTGTTCTGCGAAAACAAACTCTAATTGCTAATGTTCATAACACATTTTTAATAATTATTGAAATTATAAACAAATTCATAAGACTTTAAAATAGACAATTCACTATCGATATGAGCACAAGAGGTACTCGCGAAAGGGGTACACGAGGCCACAGAAGAGGCCGAGGAAGTGCTAGAGCTGGGTCTTTAGCATCGGGCCACATGCCGGCTAGGGAGGCACTAGCCTCACCAGTAACTGAGACAGGGTCTCATGGCCGAGTAGCTGGGGATGATGCTTTATCTCAAGCAATGCTTTGAGTTCATGAAAGGGTTGCTGGAGCAAGTACTGGATCTATAAGCCGGGGGTCAATTTCGGAGCGACTCTAATCTAATAGAGCGGAAATCTTCAGGGGTGTTTCGGGTGTAGCACCGAATGTGGTAGAATATTGGTTAGAGGCTATTGAGCGAGTAATGGATGATCTTGACTGTACTTCAGAGCAAAAATTAAAAGGGGAAGTGTCTTTACTCCGTGATAAGGCCTACCAGTGGTGGCTCACTGTGAGAGAAGGTACGCAAGCTGACCGTTTGACATGGGATTTCTTCCAAGCAGCCTTTTCAGGGAAGTATGTGGACACAAGTTATGTAGACCCTAAAAGGAAGGAATTTCTGAATTTGACTTAGGGGAATAAAATCATTGCGGAGTACGAGGCAGAGTTTCTGCAGTTGAGTCAATATGCACGCGGGATAGTTGCAACTGAATATGAATGCTGTGTGCGGTTTGAGGATGGCCTCAGGGACGAGTTACGTGTGCTGATAGCCTCGCAGAGGGAGCGAAACTTTGCTGCCCTTGTGGAAAAAGTAAAAATTACTGAGGATGTGAAGCACTTTGAGCTCTAGAATCGCGAGAAAGATAAGGGCAGAAATAAAAGGGATTTTCGACCCTCGGGTTCTTTTGGAAGGCCAGTAAAGAGGGCCAGGTTTGATGGGCTAGGTCAAGCGATTCCATGTATTATTGCAAGGCCGTAACCTTGCGCCAATTGTGGGAGAGCTCACTAGGGTGAGTGTTAGAAATGAACTGGGGCTTGCTTTAGATGTGGGTCTATGGATCATTAGGTTAAGAACTGTACTCAGGGGTTTACTGAGATGTAAGCTGTAGGACAGGGTAGTGTTCAGCCTATGAGAGGTGGTTAGCAGCCACTGAGAGGCCGAGGTCAGGCTAGAGGTGGAAACGGGTTTGGTCGAGGTCGTGGAGCACCAGGCAGAGGTGCTGGAAACACAAAGGCAAGACAACCAGCCTTGGTATATGTTGCTCGTCGCCGAGAGGATGGGGATGCCTTTGACGTCATAATGGTACGTTCTTGATTTATAATTTACCATGCACTACTTTAATTGATATTGGGTTTACACACTCGTATGTTGCATGCACTGTGTTCGAGACATTGGGTATTCAGTCTGAAAATATAGTTAGTGAAATGACTGTGTTAAGTCTATTGGGACAATTGGTTGGGGTGAGTATGTTGTTTAGAGATGTGTCCTTAGAAGTCCAAAGGGTGGTCTTTTCGGCAAATTTGATGGAACTGCCGTTTGGGGAATTTGATATTATATTGGGCATGGATTGGCTAGTGAAACACCGTGTGAAATTGGATTGTGCTGCTAAGCATATGGTGTTGAAGTCTACGGAGGATGAGGAGGTGACTGTGATAGGGGAGCGAAGAGATTATCTGTCTAATGTGATTTCTGCGTTAAGGGCCAAGAAGCTGGTTTGCAAAGGTTGCGAGGCGTTCCTAGCATATATTAGTATTTTTGATTCTAAAGGTCCTTCTGTGAGGGATGTCAAAACTGTCAAAGAGTTTTTGAATGTATTTCCTGAAGAGCTTCCAGGGTTGCCTCCAAATCGTGAGGTTGAATTTGGTATTGAACTCCTACCTGGAACAGCTCCTGTGTCCATTGCCCCTTACAGGATGGCACTGAAAGAGCTAGTAGAGCTAAAGGCTCAAATCCAAGAGCTATTGGATCGAGGATTCATTCGACCGAGTGTGTCTCCGTGGGGAGCACCGGTGTTGTTTGTAAAGCAGAAGGATGGATTCATGCGCATGTGCATTGATTATCGTCAATTGAACAAGCTGACTATCAAGAATAAGTACCTTTTACCGAGGATAAATGATTTGTTTGACAAGCTGCGAGGAGCTACGATTTTCTCTAAGACAGATCTTCGGTCTGGGTATCATCAGCTAAAGGTTAAGGAGGCTAACGTGTATAAGACTGCATTTAGAACCCGTTATGGTCATTACGAGTTTCCAGTGATGCCGTTTGGGTTGACGAATGCACCAGTGGCTTTCATGGATCTAATGAACCGAGTATTCCAGTCTTATTTGGATTGGTTCGTAGTTGTGTTTATAGATGACATCTTGGTGTATTCAAGAACTGAGGAGGAGCATGATTCACATCTTCGTATTGTTTTGCAAGTTCTGAGGTAAAAGCAGCTTTATGTAAAGTTCAAAAAGTGTGAAATCTGGCTGCGAGAAGTGACATTTTTAGGACATGTATTGTCGGCAGAGGGAATTAGAGTGGATCCTCAGAAAATTGAAGCTATAGGGGATTGGAAACCATCAAAGATGGTATTTGAGATTTGAAGCTTTCTAGGTTTGGCTGTGTATTACAGACGTTTTGTTGAAAGATTTTCATTGATTGCTACACCTCTGACTAAGTTACTGCGTAGAGGGGTACCGTTTAATTGGACTGATAAGCAGCAAGAGAGTTTTGAGAAATTGAAGGATGTTTTGATTAAGGCCCCTGTTTTGATACAACCAGAGTCTGGGAAGGAATTTACTATTTACTGTGATGCGTCGTACATTGGATTGGGTTGTGTGTTGATGCAAGAGGGTAAGGTCGTTGCTTATGCGTCTTGTCAACTCAAGCCTCACTAGAGAAATTACCCCACTCATGACTTGGAATTAGCTGTGGTGGTTTTCGCACTGAAGATTTGGAGACATTACTTATACGGTGAAAAGATAATTATTTACACAGATCATAAAAGCCTCAAATATCTTTTTACTCAAAAGGAGTTGAATCTTAGGCGACGAAGGTGGATAAAGTTGATTAAGGACTACGATTGTTCAATTGAGTATCACCCTGGTAAAGATAATGTGGTAGCTAACGCACTGAGTTGTAGGGTTGTATCTAATTTGAGAGCAATGTTTGCTTGTGTCAGCCTGTTTGATGATGGTAGCTTGTTAGCTGAACTACAAGTCAGATCGACTTAGATTGATCAAATTAAGGAGAAATAGTTGCTAGATGAGTCGTTAGTTTCTCATTTTCGACAAATTGAGAATGGTGAGACCACGGATTTTAGGCTAAATGAGAAAGGAGTATTATGCTTCTATGAAAGAGTATGTATACTGAGGGATTCTGATCTGAGGCAGTCTATACTGCAAGAGGCGCATAGTAGTCCATATGCTATGCATCCTAGTAGAAACAAGTTATACCGAGATCTTCGTGAGCTATACTGGTGGCCAGGGTTGAAACGCGAAGTTAGTGAGTATGTGAGTAAGTGCCTGACATGCCAGCACGTTAAGGCTGAACATCAATTACCTTATGGCTTACTACAACCAGTTAAAATTCCAGTTTGGAAGTGGGAGAGGGTAGCCATGGATTTTGTGAGTAGGCTACCCTTGACACTGACTAAGAAGGATTCGATATGGATGATTATGGACTGGTTGACTAAATCTACCCATTTTATACCGATCCACATAGAATATTCGTTACAGAAGTTGGCCAAGTTGTAGGTGGCCAAAATTGTGAGACTGCATGGTGTACCAGTTTCTATCATATCTAACGGAGATCTTAGATTCACATCTCGATTCTAGAAAAAGTTACACGAGGCTTTAGGTACAAGGCTGGATTTCAGTACTGCGTTCCACCCTAGACGGATGGGTAGTCAGAGATGGTGATTCAGATACTAGAAGACATGTTAAGAGGTTGTGTAATTGATTTCAGAGACAGCTGGCAGGATTATTTGCCGTTGGCAGGTTTGCTTATAACAACAGCTATCAGTCCAGTATTCGAATGACACCATTCGAGGCGTTGTATGGTCGTAGGTGTCGTACTCCTGCCTGTTGGACTGAGCTGGGTGACTGGCAAGTTCTGGGGCTAGAATTAATTTCTGATATAGAAGATAAGGTGAAACTGATTCGAGACCTGTTAAAGGAAGCATCTGATAAGCAGAAGTCTTATGTAGACTTAAAGCGTAAAGAGATCGAGTACTCTGTGGGGGATTATGTCTTTCTGAAGGTCTCACCATGGAAGAAAATTTTGAGGTTTGGGCGGAAAGGCAAGCTTAGCCCTAGGTTTATTGGACCTTACCGAATACTTAGGCGGGTGGGACTGGTCACTTATCAACTTGAGTTGCCTCCAGAGTTGGATAGGATTCATGCACTATAGCAAAACAGGTTTTTAGCGGTGTTTTTTGGCCTTTAGCGGTGTTTATAAGCGCTGCTAAAACTATATGTGGAGCTTCCACAAGCACCACAATAAAGCCGCTAAAAATAGCGCCGCTAACATTTTATGGTGTTTATGTTAAAAAATGCCGCTAAAGAACTTTTAGCTACGCTTTCAAGAAAATGCCGCTAAAGAACGTGACTTTTAGCGGCGCTCTTTGGACAAACGCCGCTAAAGAACGTGATCTTTAGCGTCGCTTTTCTAACAAATGCCGCTAAAGAACGTGACCTTTAGCGACGTTTTTCTAACAAACACCGCTAAAGAACGTGACGTTTACCAGCGCTTTTTGACAAACGCCGCTAAAGAACGTGATCTTTAGCGGCGTTTTTTGTACAATCGCCGCTAAAGAACTTGTCCTTTAGTGGCGCTTTCGTACAAACATCATTAAAGAACTTGATCTTTAACGGCGCTTTCTGTACAAATGCTACTAAATGTCACGTTCTTTAGCTGCACTTTCTCTACAAACGCCGATAAAAATGTATGTTCTTTTGCGGTGTTTTTGGTAAAAAAATGCCACTAATTTTAGCAGATGTCTTATATCCTAATCCCATTCATGTACAATCCTTTCTGCAACATCAAATCCAACCAATAACAGCAAATCTAAATGATACTTCAAACAACATCAAATCCAACCAATAACAGCAAATCTAAATGATACTTCAAGCAACATCAAATCCAACCAATAACAGCAAATCTAAATAGTACTTCAAAAATTCAACGAAAGGTATATTTATAAATGAAATAACAAAATATTCTTACAGTAATGTTGAAATTTATATGGTTAAAACATTCTTACAATAAGGAAATAAACGTCTAAGATGGTGGCTTCTGGGACTGCTGAAAAATCTACATCATATTCTGAAGCTGTATCTGGAGTTCATTGTATTTTCTGTTTTGCTCTACTTCCCTCGCTGTTGCCTCCTCTTTAAGTGATGCTGCCTCCGCTTTAAGTTGAGCAATTTGCTCACCTGTGCTCGCTTGCATCTGAGCCATCTGATCTTTTAACCTTTGAACTTCAGCTTGAGCTTGACTCCACGAAGGCATGTATTGCTGCGAGTTGGATCCAAAATATTGGGTTGGGTTAACACCAGATCCTTGAATTTGAACCCGACCATACCTTTCAGGACCTAAAAATTCATTAATAATTATGTTATCAATGTCCTCAAGATTAAAAAAACGATCACTCAAAGCAATCGCTTCATACTCCGCCTTTTTATCCTTTAGTTTCTCCTAATAAATTAATTAAAGAGTTAGAAACGAAATATATAATAAAAACAAATGCAACATAACATTATTTAAAACATTATAAATATTTAAAATAAATCAAATTTATTAAGTAAATATACCATAATTTCTCCAGTTTCTGAAGTCATTAGAGATCCATCTTTTTTCCTATGTGTAATGTCAAAAAGCTGAAGGCGTCCAACTTTTTGACCGGACGAGAGTTCCTACAATATAGTAGTAAAAATATTATTTAATATAAAGTATTTAATATTTGACACAATTAATAAATTCAAACTACCTCAGCCTCAGCTACACAAGCAAAACTTTTCGACCCTACTGTATGCGTGAATTTTGGTTTTTGCCAGCTGCTTGTTCCAACTCGCTCACAGTCTACATTATGAAATTACTACTACGTATATAGTAAATACTATAAACCGAAATACTTATAGGAGTTTGGAAGTATGTAATACCTCTCCTTTCTTTCAATTCCAGAATCTAACTGAATCTTCCCATTGGTACCTCAGCATCCCCAGCAGGACATTTCGCAATTTCTCTTTGAGGCTTATATCTTTCTTAGAATATTCTGTAACACCCCTCACCTGTATCTAATGCTAGAACAGGGTTTGAGGTGCTACCGAACTTAAACTCAGCCAATCTTAAGAAATCGAGCCATAAAATTTTGACCAATTAAAAACTTTTCATTTCATATTCAATTTATTCCTTAATAGGGCTTACGGGGCCCAAAACATACATTCAAAGCGGTTCGGGACCAATCTGATGGCTCAAGAAAAACTCGAGGAATTTCATGCTTTAAGGCTCCACATGCCCGTGTGCATATAGGGCACACGCCCGTGTGCTAGAGACACGCCTGTGTCCCGCACCCGTATGGCCAATTTAATCCCACAATTTTTCATAAATTAGGTGCAAACTTCACACTGCCTGGACACACGCCCGTGTCCTTTCACATGGCCACGACACGCACGTGGCACAGCCCATGTGCAAAAACCTGGGTGTTCTGTTTCTAACGTCAGCATCATACGACCATGGTACATGCCCGTATACTAGGTCGTGCCCTTCCACACGGCTGAGACATACAGCCGTGTCTCTGCCCGTGTGACACTTATCGTGCATTCTGAATTGAAATTTCCAAGTGCAGGGGACATACGGCCTTCTCACACGCCCATGGGGCTATCCATGTATCACACACGGCCTAGACACACGCCCGTGTGTCTACCCATGTGGACAATATGAGGGTATTTACCAAGCCTCACTGCCACCCTAGTATGCCTATTTTCATGCCAATACCAACCAATACCAAATCAAGCATGATAGACGTTCATTTAACCATGAAGATGCATCTATTATAGACTCAAAATGAAAGTTATCCTCATTGAAGCTTAATGTAAAGTGTGGAATCTATTCCAAGCCAACACATTTGGTCAATTCTCAGAGACACAAAATAATAAGGTCTAGTCCTATACATGCCATATATAAATCCTACTATACCGAGTATTACGGCTGATAGTGTGATCGATATCTCTAACTTTAAGGGATCCTTGAACTATCTAAACGGCACTGAAAGGAAAGGGAAAGGAAAGAGAGTAAGCATAAAGCTTAGTAAGTTGCATATAAATAAATATACAACAACGATTTCTCCATTAGTCATCACACTCATAGTTCAAAGGTAAGCATAAACTTGACTTACTTATTACCAACTACTCAAGTCACATTTTCTAATTGGAGCTCATTACTCATGCAAACCAATTAGGTACCTGTACCACTCACAACATTATTATACTTTCCTCATTAAATCACTTTCATAACCTTTAAAGTTGAACCTTTTGGAAATACTACCGGATATTCTATAAGCCTCAAACATGGGATAAATTGTCGATGCCATGTCCTAGACATGGTCTTACACTAGCTATCATCATCGAGGCTGAAGCCATGTCCCAGACATGGTCTTATACTAGCTCTCATATATACGTGCTGAGCATGTCCCAGACATGTCTTACACTAGCACAACTCTTAGCCGATGCATGTCCCAGACATGTCTTACATTAGCACTCGTCTCAATGTCGATGCCATGTCCCAGACATGGTCTTACACTGGCTCTCATTATGTGGCTGATGCATGTCCCAGACATGTCTTACACTGACACACAAATAACCCGAATGTCATGACTTGAATATCCTGTTTGTTTCCTAGGGTTCCAACGGGATCTTTCTATTATCTCAATCATTAATATGCATTCTCAGTTCACAATCTAGCAATTCAAACTATATCAAATCAATAACAATTCGAATACATGCATTAACAATGTAGTTGTATTATTTACATACAACTTACCTCGGTTTACAAAATGTACTCGACTAGTCGGTTTAGTTGAGTTGCTTGGTTTTCCCCTGGTCTAGGTTTGAATTTGAAAAAAAATGATTTATAACAACAAAATACACTCATTTAATCACTAAATACAATTAGGAATTCATAAATTCACTTCTTTGGTAAAATGACCATTTTGCCCCTAGACATTGGCAAAATGACCATTTTGCCCATATGCTCGAAATTTGATTTTTATTGAAGTTATTTGTATCTTAGGACTAGATGACTCCTTTTTACTCTTACAGCAACTTCAAATTCTTACTATTTCACATATTTATCAACTATTTTACCACTTATGCATAACAGCCCCTTTAGGTGTTTTCATGCTAACACCTTTCACAAAAGTTGTTTATAACACAACAAGGAGTCATATTCTTCCATAAAAACTCAGAAACTATTATAAATCTATTCATGGTAAAACTCTAAACTCTTAATCATTTTGCAACATAGACCCCTCATTTGAAAGCTCATGCTTCAAGGGTCTAAAAAATGCAAAAATCTTCAACAAAGGGCATGGAAATCACTTGTGAGTGCTTCAAGTTGCTGAAAATTTTAAGCTTTTAAAATCCCCTTCAATGGCTTATTTTCGGTATAGAAAGAAGATGAAAAAGGGATGATATCATCCTTCCTTGATTTATTTCTATTTTAGTCAAAATAAGCAACCTAAATCACCAAATTTTAAGATTTTTGTCCCCTCTTTGACTCTATGGTAGGCCAAGCATTCTAAAAAAGGTCTAGTTTCCCTTTAAAGACCTTTAATTTTAATTCTCTTGATAATTAACACATTTGGGTACTAAAATGCAACTTTTTCCTTCTATGCGATTCAGTCCTTTTTCGCAATTGGGCTCTCAAACGTCAAAATTAACTTACCAAAATTTTCATGCACTAATGTAATCTTACTATTACCTCATAATAATAAAAATAATTCTCCAAACTTCGTATTTGTGGTCTCAAGACCACTGTTACGACTAGGCCCTAAATCGAGCTGTTACATATTCTTTCTTTAAAGTGCTTTTATGGTCTCTCCCTTTTTTTCCCAATGCCTTCTTGATATAAGTGTCTGAGACCTCCAAATCAAATCTCTCCTAAAAAAACACAAGTTTAGAAAGTAAATATAAGTGAAACTTAAATCAAAATATTATAAATTACATTCATGTTTTGTTACCTTAATATTATCGAGAGCTTGATTTTTGTTACTATCAGGCATTTGATGCCATGGTTCGTAGTTGATAGGCAACATATTGGCATTTTGTGCTATAATGCCCAAATATCCTGCTAAAAGTCAAGCTTCTGATCCAACAGGCTGTCCAAGATTGTTTCTAGATACTTTGACATGCTCGATAGGAGTTAACTCGTATAAATCTTTAAGCAGCGTACGTCCTCGACCTCTACGCGTCCCACCACTTTCAGCTGTAAAATGGTATATTATAATATAAGAATTTGAAAAAGAAATCAATAATAAAATTCAACAGGCATGTAAATTAAATTTAACATTACTTTGAATTTCTCAGACTCGTCAGGTGTTTCCGGAACATTTGAATATCCAATGGCAATCTATTTTTCACTATTTGTTGCTTCCAAATTTGGAGTATTCTAAACAATACTTAGATCTCGTAATCTTCTTCTAGGCATTTTTCCTGCAATACACATAAAATAGTTGAAATTTTAGTAACTAATTACAATAATAATAGTACATATAAAATAGTTGAAATATTTAACAAGACTAAGATTTAAATTATAATATTACATATAATTAAAAAATCGTAAAATCTTACTACATCATTATTCGTAAATATCTTCATCCACATCATGGCGAACCCATTGATGTTGTGTACTAGTACTAGGGATATTTTCATCTAAGTTTTGTTCTGGAAAAGGCAAAGTTTCTGATCTTTCGATGATGTCATCTCTACTTTCACTGCCCATGTCAAACAAGTCTCTAGGGGTGTTTCGGAGTACAACGTACCAACCATCATCAGTTGGATCTTTCGAATAAAAAAACTTGTTTCACTTGAGAAGAAAATACATACAACTCGTCCATCAATTGTTGTCAAGTGTGAATCAGATGAGAGAAATTAACCATTGTAAAACCAAATTGATCATTTTTAATTCCGCGAGCAGTACTAACATTAGCCCAATCACATCGAAATAAGACAACTTTCCATTTGCCATAGTAATCCAACTCAATTATTTTAGTAAGAAGTCCATAATACTCTACATTTCCCTAAACAAGATTATTGTCCTTAGCACTAGCATAACTTGTAACTGAAGAATTAACAACAATTCCACAATTTTGAGTTCTCATTCTCTCGCGATATTTTGTATTAAATCTGAATCCATTTATGAGGAAGACACTATATCTTTTTACTACTCTATTCGGACCTTGGGAAAGACATTTAACTTCATCATTGACGTCCTCTCACTCCAAACCTATTGAATCGAAAGTAAATTGAGTAATTATAAATGTATTATGTAAAAACATTATTATTTGATTAACTAAATTTCACGATTATGTGTAACTTATTGACTTCAGTTACATATCGTTTGGCTTAGCCATTCATGAAAAGATTTTGTGAATAACTTATTAATCTCTCGATGTTGTAATCTTCAGAAGCGTGAACGAGATCTCAAGATTTGTTTGTACTCACTGTGTTAAAAAGAAGTTTTAATTGGTTATAAGATAAACAAATAAAAAAGATGAATATTTATCAAATTTTAGAACTTACTTGCGTAATGGTTCAATTGAATCATGGTGAAAAAGAACATATCGATGTGCTTGTATCCAAGATATATCATCTAATTCTGCAATTTCAACTTTGCCGATTGATTCTCCGTAACTTTGGAATAAATAAGTTTCGGTCAAGTTATGATCATTGAGCCAAGCATTTCTACATGGTCTATTCAATCGTGTTTCAACAACTTCTAAATATCTAAAATAGAAGGTCATACACTCCTCTACCAAATAGCCTTTAGTAATTCAGCCTTCTGGATAATGCTTATCACGACAATAAGACTTCAATTTGCTTAGGAACCTAAACACGATATACAACATTATCAAAAGTTGTAATTAAAAGTATAAAGGTGAATGAATGAATACTTTACAAATAAATTAGCACCTTTCTATAGGATACATCCATCGATAGAAAATCGGTCCACCAAGTATTGCTTCACGAGGGAGATGGATTAGCAAGTGCACCATAATAGTGAAGAAGGAAGGTGGAAATATCTTCTCCAAATTGCATAAATTCAGAGCAGCTCAATCCTGTACTTTCTCAATTTCTTCAACATCCAAAACTTTTCTACAAATAGCTTTCATTATATTTGATAGTTCAATTATACAGGATGTCACCTTTTTTGACATACAACACTGTAAAGCAACTGGCAGTAACCATTGGATCAAGATGTGATAATCATATGATTTTAATGAATATAGTCTTTGATCTTTAAGACTCACACATCAAGATATATTTGATGCATATGCATATGGGACCTTTATATCCTTCAACACCATGCAGAACACTTGTTTCTCTTCCTTTGACATTGCATAAATAGAAGGTGGCAACCGATATTTCCAATTCGGAAGTACTTAGGGATGAAGATCACGCCGAATTCCCATATCAACTAAATCAAGTCGACTCTGAAGATTGTCTTTTGATTTTCCATCTACATTCAAAATTGTCTCAATTATGTTCTCGGAAACATTCTTCTCAATATGCATGACATCAAGATTGTGGCATAAAATCTTGTGCTCCCAATAAGGCAACTCAAAAAACATACTCCTTTTTTTCCACAAGTCCACCTCATTAGGATCATCCTCTTCATCAGATTCATCATCAGATTCATCCCTCAATCTTCTCTTTGTTTGCGTGTTAAATGGTTGATTCATCTTTCCATAACTAAAATTGACATCTTTTAACATAAACAAGATTTCAGATCCAATAGTCTGCTCAGCAGCTCCTCTGTACTCTTCAGTATCGTCAAATAGAGTCTTCTAAAATTTAAATTTATGATTTTTATCTAACCACCGACGATGCCCCATATAAGAGAACTTCTTCCCATTATACAACCACTTCGAACAAGTTTGCGCAACACAACAAGGAAAAGCATAACGTCCTTTAGTACTCCAACCAGATAAACTGGCATAATGCGGGAAATCATTAATTGTCTACAACAAAGCTGCACGTAAATTAAAGTTCTCCTTTCTCAATACATCATATGTCTCAACACCCGACCATAACTGTTTTAACTCTTCAATAAGTGGCTGCAAATAAATGTCAATATCATTTCCAAGACCTTTCTCTCCAGGGATAATCATAGATAATATAAAAGAAGATTACTTCATGCAAATCCATGGAGGCAAATTGTAAGGAACAAGCACTACAGGCCAAGTACTGTATGAAGTACTCATGATTTTAAAAGGATTAAAGCCGCCAGCTGCTAGCCCAAGCCTCACATTCTGAGGATTGCTTGCAAAGCTTGGAAATTTACTGTCAAACGTTTTCCAACCTAAAGAATCCGTAGGATGCCTTAATAATCCATCATCAGTTCGTTGACCATTATGCCACCTCATAGAATCAGTTGTCTTTGACGACATGAAAAGCCTTTGAAGTCCTGGTATTAGGGGAAAATATTGCAAAATCTTGGCTGGCTTCTTTCTTAACTGCGCCCCACCTTCATCTGCATTCACATCTTCAGCATTTCTATTCATCCAACGAGAATTACCGCAAACATGACAAGACTGTTGGTTTTTCTAATCACCCCAGTAGAACATGCAATCATTTGGGCAACTATGAATTTTATCGTACCCAAGGCCTAAATCTTTTATTAGTCTTTTCATATCTTGACAAGGCTGAGGGATTTTTGCAAACGGAAACATATCTCTCAGAAACTCTAGCAGCATTGTAAAAGAGTTTCCGGTCCACACTCCCAAACATTTTAAGTGAAATAGACGAATGCAGAAGGACAATTTCGAATATTTTGATCCCTCGTAAAGTTCTTCGTTCATTTCATTAAGTAAATTGTAGAACTTTGCCGCTTCTTCATTTGGCTCCTCTTCAGGTGCACTTGTTCCCGTTTCGGTAAAAATATTTCCACCAATATTACAATCATCGGATGCAATAAAGTCAGGTAGAAACGGTTGCTCACCATGACTGTGCATATTAAATGAATCTCGCAACATACCTTCTATGTCATCTTGTCTAACATACTGATGGTAAGTAGTATCAGGATAAGTCGGATTAATCGTTGAAGAAGTTCCACTAGATGTACACTCTCTATGGAAAATCCATTTTTTATACCCCCGAATAAAGCCATAAAAAATTAGATGTTTATAGACAACTTCATGAAAATGCCAATTGATGTTGCCATACTTCTTACATGGGCAAAGAGTCATATTCTCTTGGCTTGCATTTTGAAATGCAAAATTTAGAAAAGTTTGCACTCCATTTCGATTGTCGTTGCTTACCCTTGACAAATTCATCTAAGTCCTATCCATTTCGTAGTTGTTGAAGTCTAAAGTTGACAATAAATTACACGGGTAAGTTGTTTACTTATAAGTATAATTAAGTTATGAAAGTTATGATATGATATATATTTATGTATTATGTAAGATATGTAAATTATGTAAGTTATGAAATTTGATCTTTAAATTATGTAAGTTATGTAAATTATGTAAGTTATGAAATTTGATATTTAAATTATGTTAGTTATGTATTATGTCAGTCATGTAAATTATGTAAGTTATGAAATTTGAACTTTAAATTATGTAAGTTATGTACTATGTAAGTTATGTAAATTATTTGAGTTGCTGGTGAACTTGAAAATGAAATTTAATTTAATTAGGTAATTTGAAAATAAAATTAAAGAAAACAAAATATTTTTCGTGATTAATTTAAAGTGAAATAAAATAAAATATTTAAAATAAAACTTTAAATACAATTTCATTTAATTAGGTAATGTTAAAATAAAATAAAATATTGAAATTATTTTTCGTGATTCAAATAAAATAAAATATTTAAAATGAAACTTTAAATATAATTTAATTTAATTAGGTAATTTGAAAATAAAATTAAAGAAAATAAAATATTTTTCGTGATTAAATTAAAGTTAAATAAAATAAAATATTTAAAATAAAACTTTAAATACAATTTAATTTAATTAAGTAATGTTAAAATAAAATAAAATATTAAAATTATTTTTCGTGATTCAAATAAAATAAAATATTTAAAATGAAAATTTAAATATAATTTAATTTAATTAGGTAATTTGAAAATAAAATATTTTTCGTGATTAAATTAAAGTGAAATAAAATAAAATATTTAAAATAAAACTTTAAATACAATTTAATTTAATTAGGTAATGTTAAAATAAAATAAAATATTGAAATTATTTTTCGTGATCCAAATAAAATAAAATATTTAAAATGAAACTTTAAATATAATTTAATTTAATTAGGTCATTTGAAAATAAAATTAAAGAAAACAAAATATTTATACGACTTGGCTTTTCATCTCTTTGTTGTATGAAGCTCGTCAATTTGGAGCAGACAATGATGGCTAGCATAAGTTTAATTTTTGGGGTTGTTCCTAGAGTCCATGATTTTATAGAATTACTGTCGTTACTACTAATAATGGCTATGATATAGGCAAGTTTGTCATACTCCCAGCTTTTCTAATGCAATCATCAGCAAGTATTCCATTGAATCAACAGAGTTTTATTTTATGATAAGTAATTTTTTGAATGAAAAAAATTTGAGTTGATAAGTTTTATTTTATTATCTTAACTCAATTTAAAATTTTATCGAGTTAAATAAAATGAAATTTTAGTCATATCGAATAAAATTGAGTGAAATTATTCGAGTTCAATTAAAAAAGTAAACATATCAAATTAAAATCCTATTATAGTGTAACTAATTTTATATTATAACATATAATTTTGAAAACATATATATTTAAAAATAATTTCAAAAGAAAAAAATTTAAAAATAATTTGGAAACAAAATAGTTCTGCTCTAAACAGAACCAGTAATTAAATCTATACAAAATCGCAGCCCCGAAATATTAATTTTTCCAAAATCATCATGATAAAACTATTATTGATTAGAATTTTAAACTAAAACGTACCTTAATAATTTCAACAACCTTGTCTACTCCACTCTCACCAGCAAACAGAGGCTGGAGTAAAAAAAGTAGTATTTGTTAAGTAATTTAAAGTGAAAATGTATAGAAATAAGTTAAGTAATTTAGCAACGAAACATGTACCTAGAACAGATGTCAATGGCTATGGTGTATTTAGTTGCACCAAATATTAATTCAGGTACTCGATAGTACCTAGAACATATGTCAGATTATAAGAGTAGCACCAAATATATTTTAGTTCAAGCAAATTTAAAAACTGTATCAATATCAGTACCAAATATTAATTCGAAGATTAAATGGCAGCTTCAGTTGAACCAATAGCTGCAAGAGGAGCAGGAAGCAGTAATTGAAATACAGACAACATTATTTTCAAAAGCAAAAAATTTAAAAATAATTTGGAAACAAAATAGTTCTGCTCCAAACAGAACCATCAATTAAATCTATACAAAATCGCAGCCCCAAAATATTAATTTTTCCAAAATCATCATGATAAAACTATTATTGATTAGAATTTTGAACTAAAACGTACTTTAATAATTTTAACAACCTGGTCTACTCCACTCTCACCAGCAAACAGAGGCTGGAGTAAAAAATGTAGTATTTGTTAAGTAATTTAAAGAGAAAATGCATAGAAATAAGTTAAGTAATTTAGCAACGAAACATGTACCTAGAACAAATGTCAATGGTTATGGTGTATTTAGTTGCACCAAATATTAATTTAGGTGCTCGATAGTACCTAGAATAGATGTAAGATTATAAGAGTAGCACCAAATATATTTCAGTTCAAGCAAATATAAAAACTTTATCAATATCAGTACCAAATATTAATTCGAAGATTAAATGGTAGCTTCAGTTGAACCAATAGTTGCAGGAGGAGCTAGAAGCAGTAACTGAAATACAGAGGGCTACTGACAATTTCACACCAACTTAATGACCACAGCCAAAAGCCAAAGCAGTTGTAAACTAGATTAATTCACTACCCCGCTCAGTTCGTACCTCTTCAATCCACTTTGATGTAAAAATCTAAATACACAAAAACGTATAGCGGATGTTAAAAATTTCCACTACTACTTTGTCAAATATTAATCCATGTATTATTATATGGAAACAAAGTCAAATATATAATATATATGGAATTTTGTAAGAGGCAGCTTGCATATTTTGATTTAGGAATTATACATATATGATTATAAAGAAAAAGAAACAATAAAGTGATGACAATAATATGATATATAAATTTTGGTTTTATTTAATTATATATATGAAATTTTATTTTTTATTTAATTATACATATTTTAAAATATTTGTTGATATATGTAATTTGTAATCGTAAATAATATTATGTTAATATAGTAATTTGTTAAAATTATTAATGTTCCCTATAGAACCAAGTTAATAGTTAGCAGTGGTTGGATTTAGGAAGCATGACAGAGATAAAGAACATGTGTGCGTTCTAATAGGAAAGTCCATTAATCAGATAAAATACTCATCCCTTGTAGAACCAAGCTAAGAAGGAAAATTATAAAGCTTTCTTGTTTTGAAAGTTTTTAAGAAAAAGGGAGAAGGGACAGTGCTTCCGTGCTGAACCAAGTTGCTAAGAAAATCCATTTTCCTAAAGGCTAAAACTCAAAATATCTAATAGAAAACAAATAGGGCCCTAAAATAGTCAACTACCTTGCCAAAACCATTGCAATAGGTACGCCCCCTGAAATTGAAGTCCAATAAAAGATTGGATAGCTTTACTCCATTTTTGCTGAAGCATTAATCTAGTTCTAGCATTATCATCCAGATTTTTCTTTCTGAGAAAAATAACATCAATAAAGCAACAATAAACCGATAGAAAGTTGGATTACCTGTATACAAATGAGCCAATATTCACCAACATAATTAGTTGTCACTACCAAATCTACTTACATAATCAGTTGAATTTTTTTTAAACTAATCTAACCCCATTGGTTGCGGCAAAGACGACAGTGGATGGTGACAGGACGCAGCAAAGATGACAGCGGACGACGATGGGATGTAGCAGAGACGACAGCGAACGGTGATGAGTAAGTGGTCGGATTGACTGAGGAGCTTCAGATGCCTAGGGATTTTGGGGGAAATTTAGGGATTAAGAGAAATCTATTTGGGGGGGGGGGAATGGCTAAGTGTCCGGCATGACAAAAGAATAAAACTTTAGAAAGGGAAACGATGCCGTTTCAGTAAAAAAAAATTTTGATCATTTGTGGTGTTTTTGAAAAACGCCGCTAATGCCTATCTATTGTGGCGTTTTTAACATAGCGCCACTAATCCCCCTAAATCACCAATTAAAACGACGACGTTTTAGTTAAACTATAATGTTTATTGCAGCATTTTTTTTAAAAACGCTGCTAATGCCCCTAAATCTCCAATTAAAACGACGCCGTTTTTATTAAACTGTAATGTCTTTTGCGGCATTTTTTTAAAAATGCCGCTAATGCCCCTAAATCTCTAATTAAAACGTCGTTGTTTTTATTAAACTACAATATTTTTTGCGGCGTTTATCTATAAAACGCCGCTAATGCCCCTAAATCTCAAATTAAAACGATCTCGTTTTAGTTAAACTATAATGTTTTTTGCGGCATGTTTTAGATAAACGCCGCTACTGCCCTAAAGTTATATGCTTTTTGCGGCGTTTTTTGAAAAGCGCCACTAATATCTTAGTTTTTATATTTCATTTTTATTTGTTATAATTTGGTAGCCATAATAATTAACTTATGATAGTCAATATTTAGTAATATATTTATATTGCATGATAACTTTGAAATTTTAAGTTTAAATTTCACTTAAATAAATTAAGTGTAGATGAATTAATTTGAATTGAATTATTCGTTGAATTAATTCTTTAGATTAATTATTTTAATTATTAATACTAATGATAAATGTTAATATGATGATAAGTTATAATTTAATCCCTACTCACTTATGAGAGAAACAATAAGTGATAAAAGGGCTTGAATCCTAATATTATGAAGTAAAGTTTAAAAGATTTTTCTGTTGCTAATATATGGTACATACTAATCATGTTTTTTTTTTTTAAATTTTATAAAAGTACATAATTTTCAGTTTCGATCTTTTAAATATGCTTAATATTTAATCCTTAATCCTTAATTTCTAATATAATTTGGTTTCTATGTGTTTATAATGTTATTAAATAGATAGTTACCTAACCATATTAGTTTCTTACTTTATTTATTTATTTATCAATGTTTTTTTAAATTCTAAAATTTAAATATATCAAATGGTTTAGCTTAATTATTTTTAAATATAAAAGCATTAATTGATTGTATAAATTTTCATCATTTAACAATTCTCAAGTAAACCTTAAATCCTAAACCATTTAATATATATAAAGTTTATATTAAAATTAATATTATCTCTTTCACAATGATATAAGAAATCGTTTAATATATAAATTAAAAAATACTGATTAATCTAAACCTTAAACCTTTAACCCATATCCCCTAAACACTAAACCCTAAAGTACCCCTAAACCCTAAAGTATCCTTAAACCCAAAACATAAACCTTAAACATAAACCTTCCACTCTAAACCATAAACCTCTAACCCTTAACCCTTAACCCCTGACCCCTAACCCTTAACCCTAACCCCTAAACCTTAAACTTCAACTATTAAACCATAAACCATGCATAAACCATAATCCCTAAACCCATAATTCATAAAACTTAAAATAGTAACTCCTAAACCTTAAACCCTAAATTATATACCCTAAACCCTAAACTATAATGATAATTAATTCAATATTTTAAAATTAATACTATCTCTTTTACGATCATATAAAAAATATTTAATATATAAATTAAAAAATAATCAGTCATGTAACACCCCTATCCCGTAACCGTCACCGGAATAAGTAAGGGGCATTATCAGACAAACAGAACATTTTAGACCGATTTAGAATCACAGATATCAAATAACATTAATACATAAGCAATCATCAACAATTTGTCCTTTATGATGGTCTACGAGACCTAAAACATACTTTTAGAAAAGGTCAGGACTAAATCGAACACATTCATAAATTTCAGAACTCAGAAAGTATTTCAACTCTGTTGAGGTCACACGCCTGTGTGACCAGGCCGTGTGCCTCACATGGGCACTAGACACGTCCATGTGAACTAGCCGTGCCAAAAAATAAGGCATATATACTAACTTTCACCCACGACCAACAGACACGCCTGTGTGCTATGGCCTTGTGATTCTTAGCTAGCTACTGGCTTGAGCCCATGGCCAGATGACATGCCTATGTGTCTTAACCGTGTGGTCTTAAGAGGTTATTGCTTTACCTACACGACCACAAGGCATGCCCGTGGTCTCTGACCGTGTGGCACAATGCAGGCTTGGTTTAAACCAACGTGCCACCCCTTTTTGGGTTATTCCTAAGCAATATTAGACAACATTTATACCAACATTTTCATCCAATTCCATGCTTAAAATGACCAAATCATATTAGATCATAAAACATTTCAAACATACACCTTTTCGCATCACCAACCAAATACCAAAACTATGCACAAACATATCATTTGCTAGCCAACTCTCATGGCATAACATATATACATATCAAATCTTACTTACATAGACATTCTAGCCTATACATGCCATACTTCATAAAGAAAATACACTTTCCAAAAGTACCAAAATGGGTTCGATAGTGTGGTGACGATCCTCGACTATCCCCAAGCCTTTAGTAGCTACAATAACTGTAAAACAGACAGAAACCAGACAGAGTAAGCTACAAAGAGCTAAGTAAGCCAAATACAATTGGTCTAACCATTAAAGCATAGAAAATAAAAGTCAATAGCAAAAATTCATAACCATTTCAAAAAGTATTTCATAAGCCTAACCATGCTCATTTGCTTGTATACGTGTCATGTTTCATTTCCATTATTTCATACATACTCTGTATTCATTATTTCACAGAAACAGAGTCTTTCATATTCAGAAGTTCAGTACGATACAAACGTACCTATATATATTATACATTTAATCTATTCATTACCATATCTCGTACTTTATCATTAGACGGTACAGAAAAGATACAGATACTCATAAATGGGTACAATGCCTACATCCCGGACGTGGTCTTACATGTAATTCAGTATCGATGCCTCTATCCTAGACAGGGTCTTATACGAAATTAGATACGATACCGATGTCCCAAACATGGTCTTACTCATTAATCTCAAATCGAGGCCTGTGTCCCAGACAAGGTCTTACACGATATCCCAAATCAATATCAATATTCTTTCAGAAACGTACAGAGCTTTTCAAATACTAGCATATTATCGGAGTTTACTCGAAATTTATTCATCAAGCTCTCAAGGCCGTCCAATAAAGATTACAGTATATATATATATATATATATATGTGCATAATTTAGTCAATTTAACACGTAATTGTAATTTGACCTACCTCGTACGAATTTCGGATGGAAACGAGTCGACTATTCAACTATTTTGGATTTCCCTAGATCTAAGTCTGATTTTCTTTGTTATTGATCTAATACAATTCAAATTCAACCATTCAATCATTCATTTCATTCAAAATAATCCATGAACACATATTTAGGGCACTTTACATTTTAGCCCTTACATTTTCACACTTTGACAATTTAGTCCATTTTTCACAAAATCACAAATATGCAAATTTCTCCAAGACTATAGCTTGGCCGAATATACATAGCTTCCATACAAGTCCAAATAACATATTTAATTCACAATTTAGTCCTTCAAAACCTCATTTTCACAAATTAGCCCAAATAGCTCTATTCCATCAAAATTCAAGAACAAAGCATGATAATCTCACATATATCTTTCATAATCCATATAAAAACATTACAAAGCTCATAAAATTTTCAATGGAACATTTCATAATCTTCAACAGAAACAAAAATTCAGACATGAGTTTTGAAGAACACGAAGCAACGATCACAGAAACGTAGAAATTATCAAAAACATACGAAAATTCATACCATAATTAAGGATCAAACTAGCCGAAACCTTGAATGGCTTTCTTCCTTTTTTATTTTCTTTGATTTTCAGCTATATGCATGATAATATGGCCACTTTCATGTTTTCTTTATTTAATATACATTACTAATTAATTTACTATTTTATCCATAACATATATCATAAAATTTTAACTACTACATGTCCAACATTGTCCACCATTAACATAAATGGTAAATTTGACATGCAAGGACCTTTATTTTAAAAGCCAAGGCTAATTAACACCATTAACATATAGCATCCAACTTTTGCATTTTACGCAATTTAGTCCTTTATCATAATTAAGCACAGAAACAGACAAATTAAATCACAGAAACTTCACAGTTATAAATTCACATATCACAGACATAAATAATATTAAAATATTTTTCAGACTCAGATTTGTGGTCCCGAACCCACTATTTCGACTAGGGTCAAAATCAGACTGTTACAAGTCATATACCAAAAAACATTAAATTTATTTTAATTTTTTTCATTTTTAACAAATATTTTTCTATGCTTTGACCTTCAAAATTTTTCTACGTGTCATTATTTTTTTTAATAATTTAAATATTCAATTAAAAATAAATATATACTTTTTGCGGCGCTTTTTGAAAAACGCCGCTAATTCTCGACCTATAGCGGTGTTTTTAAAAAAAACGCTACTAATGCTTGATCTACAGTGGCGTTTTTCAAAAAGGTGCCACTAATGGTCGACATATAGCGGCGTTTTTTAAAAAGCATCGCTAATGCTTGATCTATAGCGGCATTTTTCAGAAAGCGCTGCTAAAGCCACTAAAGCTCAGCACAAAATGAAGTCATTGTGCTTAGCTTTTTCACGGCGTTTTTCAGAAAGCGCCGCTAAAGCCACTAAAGGTCAGCATAAAATGACGTCGTTGTGTTTATTTTTTTGCAGCATTTTTTTAAAAAGCGCCACTAATGCTATATCTATAGCGGCGTTTTTAAGAAAGCGCCGCTAATGCTCGTTCTATAGTGGCATTTTTCAAAAGGCGCCGCTAATGCTTAATTTATAGTGGCGTTTTCTTTTCAAACGCCGCTAAAAACGCCACTAAAAACCTATTTTGCTATAGTGACGACGTGTTTCATGTTTTAATGCTGAGGCGGTACCGTTCTGATCCCCCGCATATTGTATTAGTT
Organism: Gossypium longicalyx; assembly: GCA_025698465.1. Lineage (NCBI taxonomy): Eukaryota > Viridiplantae > Streptophyta > Magnoliopsida > Malvales > Malvaceae > Gossypium > Gossypium longicalyx. The sequence goes on from CM046995.1 coordinate 56,417,427, forward strand.
GAGGAAATCGAGGTTGGACTTGATTTGACTATCAAGGAGGAACCAGTGCAGATATTGGATCGTGATGTTTAGGTATTAAGAAAGAAATCTTTTCCACAGGTCAAAGTGCTTTGGCGTAATCACGATTCAGAGGAAGCCACGTGGGAGCCTGAGGAGGCAATGCGGCAGCAATACCCTCACTTATTCTGAACAGGTAAATTTCGAGGCCAAAATTTCTTAAAGGAGGTAGAATTGTAACGCCCCAAATTTGGGCCTAGAAGTATTGGGCCTTGAGTATGGTTCCGTAAAGGGGTTGTGTATAAGTATTTAATTGTGCAAGAAAATGACACAATTAAATGTCTGCTCAAGTGGTTAAGGGTCCTGAGAGGAGTTGGAAAAGTCTTGGGTTCGAACTTGGGTTTTAGCAAAAATTTTGGTTTTAAGTGAATAAAACCCTGGTTGCTTGGATGATGGCCTTTTAAATTACTGTGTTAAGTAAATGATACAAGGAAGCATGTGGTTTAGTGGTTGTGGCATCATTAAGGTTGCAAGGGAGCCTGGGTTCAAGTATCGGCTCTTGCAATTTATTTTGGTTTTTATTTTAAAGGAACCTGGACTTTGGCCTATAGGCCTTATAATTAATTGAGGATAAAATATGACATAGAAAGAGCCTGTGGTGGAGTGGCAAAGTGGTGTGTTGTGTAACTATGAGGTCTGAGGTTCAAGTATTGGGATGTGTAGTGGAGTATTTATTTTGCTATTGTGTAGGAGGTGGAGTTGGACTAGAACTCTGTGGTTGAAGTGGTCATAAGAATGAGGAACTTTCTTAATGGTTGAAAGCAATCCCACATTGGGAAGCTAACATGAGAATTGGTGAGAAGCTGGCTTTAAATAGAGCGAACCAGATGAGTTGGTGAGGGGGAAAGTGATTAAGACTCAATGCAGGATGTGCCAAGGTTGGTAATCGTGGACTTTGGCACGTTCTCATAAAGAGGTGTGTATTCACGCCCTTCTTTGTTGGAAATCAACAAAAGCTAAAAAGCTGAAACTTCAGCATTTGAGGCTTCACGAGTGTGAGATTGCTCGTGGGGTAAACTGAGCCCACAAACCATGAGCGATAGACTGTAGAGGCTGCCACGAGCGTTCTTGTGTATTGAGCCTCGATGGGCCCAATGGGCCTGTGGGCCTGCCTGCTTGTGTAAATCTAATTGTTAAGTGGGAAGTAGTTGGGCTTGTCATGTCATGTGCATGGCATAGGTCGTTAAGGGCTTCGTTGGGCCAAAATAGGCCGTGAGGGCCCAATAGGCTCATGGGCCCCATACTGATTAAATCCACGGTAAGTGATAAATTTTGGACTGGGCTATGTAGGTCATATAGCCGTAGCTAAATTTGGGCTAAATGGGCCACACGAGCGTGTGAATATTGGGCCATAGGCTCATTTACACCGTTAGGTGTGTTTAGGTTACTTAAGTCACTCGAGGTGACTGTGGACCTTCCAAGAGGTCAATTATCTGTACCGAAACCCCAGAGGGTAAAAGGACCAAAATACCCTTGAGGGGTAAAAGTTACTATTCTACCCCTAATGGGTGGAAATGACTATTATACCTTAGAGATAGGTTGATTGATGAATGTATGATATATGCATAACCGTATCTGAGTATATAATCTTGCATACACGAAATATTATGACATGACATTCTGTATTGGGGTTGGGATACTAATTTGGAGGAAGTATTGTTCTGATGGCTTTGCCACGTATTCTGATATTAGTGGCTACGCTAACGCCATCGCTATTAGCAGATTTCTTTGTGCTACTATTAGCGACTTTCTTTGCATTACTATTAGTAGCTATGCTGTGATATTGGTGAGTTGGCAGGGTGGGTCGATTTAATCCCCATATGGTGAGTTGGTTGGTACGAGTGGTGAGCAGGATGGATTGGGTTGGGTTGCATACTTGTATTGTGATTATACTATTTTGAGCATAGGCCCACATCTTTATTCTTGCATAGGGCATAGGCCGGCATCGCATTGTTGTTGAATAGGGCTCGAGCCCTGCACCGTTACTATATGCCTTTATTATTGTTGGTCGATAGGGGATTACATACTGAGTTTTCATTTAACTGTGATGGTAATCCCTAGCCTTAGATGATTTGGAGCCGCGAGGGACTCGGTGGTGGCCACATGTTCGCAGATTGGTTGTTAATGACTCAATTTATTTAAGCTTTCATATTTGGGTTTTAATCATGTAATAATGCCATTTGGGGGTTTTTAGCTTTTAATGAGTTTTGATTTCATATTCTAAATTGCTAGAGTAGGAATATCGAATTTTCAAAATAATAACGCTTTTAAATAAAAACCAGCATTTCTAACCTTAAGGTTTTCAACTAAAGAAGCTTCCGGGGTTTTTAATTGGATTGAGAAAAACTAAAATAGCAACCGTTTGGATAAGTTAGAAACAGATGTAAAACGAAATTTACCTAGTTTTCTCAGGCAAATAAGATTAGATGGGTTTAACTTAAAAACAGTTTTCACCATCAAGTACAAGGTTTTACAAAACACTCAGATGTGACACACTAGATTCGGCTGTAGCGTCTAGGCCGGGTTTGGGGTGTTACAGAATGACAAAGGACTCTACTGTAAGATCTGAGGTGAGAGTGCTAGCTAGAGCTTACGTTATTCGTGCTCACGAAGATGCGTCGTCACCAGATGTTATCACTAGTACATTTTCTCTCTATGACATTAATGCAATTGCTTTGATAGATCCTGGATCGACTCATTTATATGTTTGTATGGAATTAATGTCTAGTAAGAGTTTGCCTGTTGAGTCTACTGGATTTGTTATTAAAGTATCGAACCCCCTAGAAAAGTATGTCCTAGTTGATAAAGTTTACAAGAATTTTCCTTTGATGACTCAGGGTTACTATTTTTCAGCTAATTAGATGCTTTTACCATTTGATGAATTCGATGTGATCCTGGGTATGGATTGGTTGACTCTACATGATGTTGTTGAGAATTGTAGACGAAAGATTATACAATTGAAATGCCAGAATAATGAAATCCTTTGAATTCAATCTGATGAGTTGAGTGGGTTTCCTGTTGTGATTTCGTCGATGTCAGCTCAGAGATATGTGAGAAAAGGTTGTAATGCTTATCTTGCATATGTACTGTAACAACCCATTTTTAGTCAAATCAGAACAGTAGTTTTGGCACCACAATTTCAAGGTCAAAATAATTATTTTATTATTATTTTAATGTCTACAGCATGATAATATGTTTGTGTGAAATTTTCGTTAAGAAATTTTATCGTTTGAATGCTTAATTTGATAAAAAAAAGGACTAAATTGTGTAAAGTACAAAAGTGGGGTTATAATAGCTAAAGGTGTCTAATAGCTATAAAAATTTAAATGGAGGTCCTTATGTGGTAAATAGCCCATTAATTAGATAGTGGATGATAATGGCATGGAATTATTGAAATTTTGGATTAGTAATAAGGTTAATTTTGGTATTTAGTAAATAAGGCTAATTAAAAATAAAACAAAAACACAATTTTGATTCATTCATCTTCCTTAGCCGATTTTAACATAAAGAATAGCCATTTTTAGGGCTTGATATTCGGCCAAGGTTTCATAGCTCATTAAGGTACGATTTTTGTCCCGTTTTTAATGATTTTTATGTTTTTAAGATTGTTGCAGCTTTATCTAGCTAGCCTAAGGACTATTTTACAAAACTATTAAAAGTTTAGGGTTTCGCCATTGATGAATCTATGTGTGTTTTGATGTTTAATGGTAGAAAATGCATGGTTGTTGTTAGATAAACAACATTTGTTAAGTGATTTTTAGTAAAATGTCCAATTAGGGATTAAATTGTGAAATGTGTAAATTTTGTGGTTAAATAATGAAATAAATGAAAAATATGGATTGCTAGGAACCTACTTGCAATTTGGCTAGCATTCGGCTAAAATTTTTTCAAGTCGGCTATTCTTAATGAGCTATCTCAATCTCGTATCACACTTACTGCTCACACTAGAGCTATCAACGGGTCTGCTCACACAATCTAGTGTAAGCAGTATGTGTGATACGAGATTGAGATAGCTTCGTCTATATATATATGGCACTTAGGGTGTGAGATTCTTAAGCATCGGATGGTATTCTGAATGGTTCAATGGGTAAATCAATGATGTGGATTAATATGAGATTGATACGAGATGGTACAGGTACGTACATGAACCATATAAGCTTGAATTGAGTAAACTTCTGAAGTTCACATCTAACCTTGTGATTGAAAATATGGTTGGTTTGTGTATTCAGATGAGTTGTATATTCATATGATAAATTGTTTGAATTGTATATCTTTGGTAAATTGAGTTATTTTCATACGAACTTACTAAGCTTTATAACTTACATTGTTTATTTTTTGTGTTTTATAGTGAAATCAAGCTAGCTCGGATTTGGGAATCATCGGAGACTTCATCACACTATCGAACTATCACTTTGGTACTTTTGAACTTAAGTATTTTAAGTATATGGCATGTATAGGATTATGGTTATTTTAGTTATGGTTTGATAAATAATTTAGCCATTTGAATTGGCTTGTAAATGTTTAAATTTTGGTTTTGTATATAGCCATGGAAGTTGGCCTATTTTGGTATAGTTGATCATGTATATATATGTGCTTATGGCTTGTGTGATGTGTTGAATGATAGTAGGTTTTATGGATAGCAAATGGTTGGGAAATGAATTTGGTATATTTATGAAATTAGACTAAATGATGCAAAATTGGAAGTGTTTATATTAATGATTTTAGATTAGGAATTTTGGTATGAAATTGAATGGTATATTGTTGTATTGGTGTGTTTTGAATTGGTTGGTATTGAAATGATATGAATTATGTTGGTTGAGTTTATTAGAGTGCCTATTTTTGTGCCATGAATTGTGCCATTTGAGTTTGAGGTAGATACATGCAAGTTGGCTGGCAAAATGGCTTGGCAAATAGCCTATTTTTGTCCACACGAGCTGAGACAAGGGCATGTGCTTCAGTTGTGTGTGACACACAGTTATGTTACACACAGTTATGTTACACGGTTGTGTGTCCCTTGGTGTTGAATTAAAAATCAAGTTAGTATGCTCCACACAATTCAGTACACAGGCGTGTGACTTACTCGTATGGCATAAGTCAGTATACCCTACAGGTTTTGGCACAGCCTAGCACACAGGCGTGTGTGGCCATTTCTTAGGGCACACGGGCTAGCCACATAGGCGTGTGCATGTGATCCAAATCAGAGAGTTACATGGGTTGGACACGGGCTGGGACATGGCCATGTGATCCCATTTCGAATGTCTACACGGCCTGTGACACGGGCGTGTCTTTGATGATCAAGGCCTTCTGTTAGACAATTGGCCCACTAGTACTAACCACAATACTATTCTTCTGCTTAGGCTGGCTCGGTCGAGTCCCACGTCTCACACCTCTACCAGAAACATTACTATCACGCCCTCTCTTAGACGATTAGCCCAATGCACTATCCGAAGCTCTCATACAAGAATCAGTAACCAAAGAATGTGGAAGCTCAGCTAAGGTCTCCTCCACAGCCTTAGATCTCTCAACCAACTCATCAAATATCTTTATAGGCTAAGCTACCAAATAAACCCGAATCTCACAGTTTAAACCAAAACGAAACCTCTTACAATAGTCCCTCTAAAAAGGAACCATCTCAAGAGCATACTGATTAAGTCGCACGAACTGAGCCTTATAATCAACCACTGATAAATCAGCATAAATTAGGGCTAAAATTTCATGCTTACGAGCCTTCATATACTGCTCGCCCATACACTCCCTCTTAAAAGCCTCGAGAAAGCATTCTAAGTCAATCTATCAGTAACTGTACGTCTTCTTACTGTATTCCATGAACATGAGCCTCACCGTAGAGTAAGGACATAGCACAACCCAATTTCTCCTCATCAGAGTAGGACTTCTACTTGAGGATCCTTTCAACTCCCTCGAACCAGTACTCGGCCACAGTCGGAACAATACCTTTCACTCTAGAAACCTCTTTACCACCTAACTCTCAAAGACATTCAAGCGACAAACCACGATTAACTAGTACATGATTGGCAGGTGCAGGTGTAGGGTTAGCACTAGAATCCACTGAAATGCTCCTATTAGAGCTTTCATCAGAGGGTCTACACCCTTATCAGGTATGTTCACTCTACGCGGTGCACAGGAGGTGCAGATGATGTACCATCCTTTTGAGCACTAGCTCTTACGTTAACACGTCTAGGAGGCCTATCTAATAATCTAGCATAAAGACACAAAAATAATAAACGGTGTAAGTGGCGAGAATGATCTGAGTCTCACTCTTGTAAAAAAAATTAAGGTTAAAGGCAATGTGTTCCTATTCTTACCCTACATGCAATTCAATTAGAACATGTCAAACAGTTCCATGCCACTCAATTAGAGTTATATCACCAATATCAATAAAATAAAGAGATTTAAACTTATGAGTTTTGAAACTCCAAACACACAACAATCACCTAGGTCCGAGAGTTATTGAACCTAGGCTCTGATATCACCTACTGTAACACCCTATACTCGACCTGGTCGCCAGACTCAAATAAGGGATGCCACACCATTGTCTCATCTCATTTTCATAAAACATGAATCTGGATTGAAGAAAATTGATCATCTTTTGTTAAGTAGAGCAAGTTTTAATACGTCCCAATAGTTACCTTAACAACGTTATATGCAAGTCATTCGTTATTCGATCATACATATATACAGAATCATGCATAAGGGCTATTTAGCAAAATTTTATAAAAATGTCCATAGGTATCGATACTGATATCCAGGTATTGATAATTTCCTTAAATGGTATCGATACCACTTAGAAAAACAATACCAAATAAGCATATCGTTTCTCGATTAAAACTCTACTATAAAAAATTATAGGTACCATCGAACTAAGTATTGATATTTTTGACCTAAGTATTGATACTTGAGTGAAGGTATCAATACCAAATCTCCATTTTGTTTCTTTTACATTTTAATTCACAGAGGTATCGATTTTTCAAGCCCATTATGGAAAGTAAATAAATCATCTCAAATAGTTTCTAATCAACATACATCAAGTACTAAGTTTAATAACCAATCATACAACATAAGCAATAGTATAAAATACCAAAAAGAGTCCGACCAATTATCATCATGCCAACTTTAACGTCTACAATCCTAAGCAATAGTAATAACATGATATCCTTAGAAACCAAGTTAATTGTTTAGAAATTAACATAACTATAATAAGCCTACAACATTTCCTGTTTCCCTAAAACAAATAAAAATAATAAAACAGTTATGAAGAATAACCACACATCCTTGGATCACTCCCTTGGAAACCTCATCGCCCACATCGTGACGTCACTAATTTGCATATGTTAAAATGAGGGGTAAGCTTTAACAAGCTCAGTGAATGCAAGAATTCCCACAACATAAACATATCATCATGCAACCCAACCAGATATTTACTCGTAAGTACCACATTCTTAAGTCTAGCATCATATAGTATTAAATCATGCATCGTCTACAAGGTCATTCTCATAACACATATACATATTCATTCAAGCATAGAACATATGCCACACAATTATATAAAATACGATAAGATGGCACTTGGATTGTGAAACATGTAGTGAGCTCTATCATCAGACATCGAATACACAGATCTCCTTACACCATATAGACTCGTAGAGTCAAACATGTCCCAAAAGTGAAGCATATAGCTAACACTGTCCTTATTTCCCCTCACATGTCCCGTTGAATGGATCTTAGCTCACATTCCCTTATCCCTTAAAACTTGTCCCAAGGCCTCAATGCCCAAAACCTCTATACATATAAGAGAGTACTCACAATTCTATGGCATACCAACTATATCCAATGGTTCCAAGATCACATGGCCAAAATATCCGAAAAGCATCACATATTACTTATCATTAACTGTGTACTAACACTACATAATAGCATCTTTTGCAAAACACTAGCATAGTCATATAACATATATATTACACATTTATTGCATGTATAGAATTGCACTTTACACAATAAGCACCATATCCACATATCACATATCATTCATATTATATAACCACATAACCACATGATAAGTATAATCCAAGAAAAATTACACTTGAAATTTAGATTAGGGGTTCAAACTACATCTAAATTCCCAAAGAACCCATGACTCGTGTTTATGAGTAGCAATTCTATATATTCACCATTTTATGCTTTTGTTAGAAAATCGAAAGCTCAATTAACGCTTCCCTAGCTTGTAGCTAGCTCTAAAGAAGTCGAAGCTTTACACAAATCAACCATACAATAACCATTGTCACATATCAACCAAGAATCCACTCAAACCAAATAAAACACAAGCTTAAGCTAAGTTCCCATATAACTTAAAATATTAACATAACAAACATTATATACCAATATCTCGATCCATATTCAACCTTTTTGCTTACAATTAGTTTTTTTTCATTTACTTAATCATCTACACCTAATTCAAAACCTTCAAACTAGATAAATCTACTCAAATCACGATATCAACATTTTTGGACATCTTTTGGGCAATTTTCACAGAATCCATTAAAAGATGAGAAATCATTAAAGAAAATTATAGATAAATTTAAAAAATTTCTAATCATGCTAAAACAAGTTGACAAACACTTTGAAACCAAGTTTTAACTCAAAATCCCAAAATCCACCATTAATGGTTTGATTTTTGACTTTTATTTAAAACATGCAATTTGAGGGCTAATAATTCAGTTTTAGAGTCTAGATAACATTAAAAACCAATGGATACATGAATGGCTACCTTTTTTGAAAGAATGAATGAGTTTTGACGTAAATCTGAAAACCCACGTTTGAAGAAGATTGTGAAATCAATAGAGTTTTGAGTGTTTTTCTTGGAGATCTATTGTAATATATGACTTAGGAATGATAGAAAATCAATGTATTGTGGTTTAGGAATAAAAAGTAAATGGAATAGCTAAGGATATGACAAGGGGTGGCACGAGTTTGAAATGGAAAAGACACAGCCATGAAAAACATGTTGATGGGGAAGAAATAGGTTCAATTTTACAAAATGGTAAAACTGTAACATAAATGCCTACTATTCTGACTTTGTTACGAATCAATCATTTTTCAAAATTAAGGGTTTCTAAAACACCTTTTCAAAAATTGATTTGATAGTTAAAATGCCAAAGTTGAAAACACTATCGAGTACCAACCTTACAAAACTCCAAGCTTGTATAGGCCAAAATTCCTAAAATACCCTTAAAACTCCCAGGCCCTATTTTGGGGTGTTACACACCAAAATACTTACTTTATTACTCTAGCTTCAGTTCACAGAGCCTTAATCTCCTAAATGTGTTAAAACACAAATGATTTTGAAGAGGGTGCATTATAAGTCATGATCTTGAAAGGTTAGTAGAGAAGGTGCATGAGCTGAATCAAAGTGAGCAAGAAGAACCAACTGAGCCAGATACTGAGGAGTCAACAAATTAAATTGAAGCTGAATCAGTTACAGCCACTGAAGAAGAAGAACCTGATGAGGAACCAAATAGTCCTAAACTAGTTGAAGGATCTGAAAACCTTAAACCAAGGGTTGAGTCAAAAGAAGAACCAGTCAAGCTAAGTGTTGAACTTGAATATACAACTCCCATGCCAACTTCTGCAAGTACTTTAAGGAAATCACAGTTGTCAATGTTGATGGATATGTGCAAGTTCATGCACAATCAACAACAAACTTACTAGAAATGTGCAAAAATTAGAGATGATTCGATTCGAAATACTTTTAAGAATATCTCTAACACTTTTGTTCTTGAGTTCCCAGATGCTATCTTTGAGACATGGACGGAAGATACTGATTATACAAGCGGAGTAGGAGCTAAAGAAGACAAGGGGAATGAGTCAGAAAAATAAAAGGGGGCCTTTTGTCTTTCTATTTATTTATTTTAGGTCTTTAGGAATTTGTTTCTTTAGTAACTAGGATTTAATTTCTGTAAAATAAAACATAGCAAGCATGAATAAATGCTTCTTTAAAAAGAAAAAGACTAAGTGATGTGGTAATGGGAATGAACATGTCTAGGATTGGATTATGAGGACAGACTTGGTATTTAAGCAGTCTTAATGACTCACCTCTCTTTCGTTTTAACCCTACCTAGTGTTTAGTTTTCATTCAGTACTTTGTTCTTGCAATGAGGATATTACTTCTTTTTAAAGGGGGGTAAGGCAAATAAATTGTTCAAAATCTTTAAAATTTTCAAGTATGTTTCAATCATTTCATTAATGAGTATGTTTTAATAAAAATTCTTTGTTAATGAGATAGCTTGTATGCGAGCATGAATGATGATTTTATCTGAGTGATTGTATGTTATCATGAAGAATGGAATGATTGTATGATCTTAGTCTTAGGTAATGTTTGCCATGAAAACTTAGTTTCTTTGAGATTAGACATGCATGAAAGTTTATATCTTTAGAATTGACTTAGTAACTTTCTTGAGGCGAAATCCTAGGAGACATAAAAATCTAAAATGATATAGGCACTATTTCTTTAGATCGTTTGAGCCTTTTCAAGCCCACCTTATGATATTAGACCCTTGAAACTATAATTTTGAGCTTAAAGGCCTGTTTTGTTTGCAATGAACCTACATTATAAGCCAATTGCCATCTTTTTAAAAGTTATCCTGAATTTTTGCACCTATCCTAACTAAAGTTGTCTTGGGAATCAATATTTGAGGAAATTTTCATGTATGTGCTCATTTGAGGAAATTTTCATAAAGATGTATGTGCTCATGCCTAAAAAAAAAAAAAAGAGCGAAGAAAATTTTGCTCAGCTTTCTCGAAGAAAAATGTATGAGCATGAGTTCAAAATAAGTTTGGGGGTATTCCAAAGTTTCACTTAAAGAAAAAGGTTGTATTTTGAAAAATCCATGACAAAATTAAAGGTTAAGATTTTGAAACCAAAATGTCTCATCTCTTAAAATCCCTACCTTTAACTGAGCCCCATTACAACCTTATAAAAGACCTATTGGTTTGATGATTATGTTGCCTACATTAGTGGAGAAGGAGTTCTAAGTTCAGTAAATGAAGATCATATATAAGCCTCGTGATTGTTTGCTTGATTGATAGGAAATTATATTGAATGAAGAATGTTATCTATGGCTGTGACATATATACATATTACAATTCATGTTGGCATATCTTGAAACTTAGTATAAAATTTTTAAAATGTTTGCGTATGATTTACTTGTTAATAAAAATGATCTATGAGCATGTATTTATTAATACATGATTATGGGGTAAGGATTGATGCTGCTTACACTTTTAGCAATTTTGCTTTAGCGAGACATTGTGTTATGCATGAACATTACTCGGGACGAGCAATGATTTAAGTTTAGGGGTGTGTAAACTGAAAAATATATAAGATTTTTCCTATATAATTCGTCACCTTTGTACTTAAAATTGTTGTTAAAACCAAGTAATTGTTTAATAAGTTAATGAAATATATGAAAATATAAAATTGGGACATAGAAATTATTAAAATGTGATTTTATACTTTATTATATAGTTTTCATGCAGAAAATGGCTTCTTTTATATTAATTTGAGCATATTATGTAACGCCTCGTACCCGAGACCGTTGCCGAAGTCGAACACGAGGTGTTAACAAACTTAATTCATTACTTAAACAGCTCAAACAATTTAATTTTAAAAATTCCAGACAAGCTGGCTAACTGCGTCACATTAGCTTAAAAATTCATATCTCGAGTTACAAAACTAGAAATCCAATTCCATAAATTTCCCTAAAACTAGACTCATATATCTATTTACTAATTTTTTTCTAGAATTTTTGGCTAGGCCAATTAGTACAGTTTATTAATTAAAGTTTCCCATGTTTCAGGGTTTGACTACTCTGACCTCTGTGTATTACGAATTAGATACCTCTCTGTACAGAATTTCAATGACTATGAAGTTTGTTTCTATTAAAACTATACTAAATAAGAAATCTGTACATATAAATTATGACTTCTAATTATTTTTGTAAAATTTATGGTGAATTTCCAAAATCAGAACAGGGGATCCAGAAATCGCTCTGGCCCTGTTTCACAAAAATTTAAACATCTCATAAAATATAACTCATATACCTGTTTCGTTTCTTCCATATGAAAATAGACTCATAATTCTTCAATTCCATATTTGATTCATCATCTAATTATATCTCTACTATTTTTAATGATTTTTCAAGTTCACGTCACTACTGCTGTCTGAATCTATTTTATGGTAAATTTGACCTATTTCATGGTTTCCATGGATTAACTAGCAATTTGACATACATAACACCAAATATGATCATAATTAGCCATTCCAATGGCTAATCATTACCAAGCATTTTTATACTACTCAATAACCATATCATAAGACCGTATATACAAAATGATTATAATGCTATACATGCCATACTCAAAATATACAAGCCATTATGCCAAGATGGTATACGGATAGTGTGAACGTGCCTCCGACCGTTCCCGATTTCCGAGCTGGCTTGTCAACACTACAAGGAATGAAAAGGAGGGAGTAAGCATAAATACTTAGTAAGTTCACATGCAAATAGCAAGTAACATAACCATATAAGCAAACATAAAACATCATTTGCATAATCATCACCAAGACATTCATATCATATTTTCATTGATCATCTTACCATATTGTTGTTATATCGATTTTTCAACCCAAGGGTTAAGTACATACCTGTTCAAAGTATCCATTTCACAACACTTACCAATACGTCCCTTTCATCTTAAGTATTCCTCCATTTAAGTAGAACTTTACCCGTTGAACACATCGGAATATAATTCGGATACATGGAAAGTTTGCACATAAGTGCCACATATGTAGCCAAGCTACTATGTAACCCGTCCATAAGCGAACTCGGACTCAACTCAACGAGCTCGGGCGTTCGCATCCATAAGTGAACTTGGACTCAACTCAACGAGCTCGGATGCCTAGTTACATCTCACGAACTTGGACTCAACTCAACGAGTTCGGACATTCGCATCCATAAGTGAACTCGGACTCAACTCAATGAGTTCGGATGCCCAAATATCCCAGTGACATGTCACTTGTATCATAATCCATTCCTAAGGTTCAACAGGACCTTTTTCCCAATCATGTGTCTCAACCATCTTCTACGGAATACCAATACCGATACTCGGTAGTATTTCACATTTTCCAAGTATATCACATAATTTGACATATTATCAAACAATTATCATGAGTATAATATTTCATAGTAATTATCATATCATTTAAATAACATAAAAACATTTAAAATAATAACTATGTTACCAACATTTACATATGAACTTACCTAGTATGCGATAATGGCTACTTTTACCATTTCGTCCACAACCTGGTATTTTCCCCATTTTAGCCTGAATTTCAGTTTTCCTTGGTCTATCATTTAAAATATAGTCTAATTAGGACTCCCATTATTCAAATTGACCCAAAATCATATTTTGGGAAAATTACAATTTTGCCCCTAAACTTTTGCATATTTACACTTTTGCCCCAAAGCTCGTAAATTAAACTTCAGCCTATTTTCTTATGTTTTATGGTATGCTGATCATTTTTCCCTTCTATGGCAACATCAAATTCTCACTCTAACATGTACTTATGACTATTAGGTATTTTTACCGATTAAGCCCTTTTGCTCGTTTTAACTTAAAACTGAGTAGCAAAAGTTGTCTAACATAATTTAAAACCTCATATTCTATCATAAAACACCAAAATACACAAATTTCACCTATGAGTCTTTTTCCAAATATAAATCCTAGGTTAAATTATTGCTAGCATAAGCTAAATCGAGCTACCGGGACTCCAAAAACGTAAAGAACTTGAAAAACGGGGCTAGAATGGACTTACAATCGAGCTTGGAAGCTTGAAAAACCCTAGCCATGGTTTCTCCTTGCTATATTCGGCCATGGGGTTGAAGATGAGCAAAATTGGCTTTTAATTTTGTATTTTAATTCATTTTACCCCTAAATGACCAAAATGCCCTTACTACTAAACTTTCCAAAAATTCCATCCATGTCCAATTTTTGTCCATAAACTTAGAAATTGGTAAATTTGCTATTTAAGACCTCCTAATTAATATTTCAAAACAATTTCATACTAAAAATTTCTAAAATGCAAGTTTTGCAAATTATTCGATTTAGTCCCTAATTTCAATTTAAGCACTTTAGGCATAGGATTTCATCACGAAATTTTCACACAATCATGCAATCATATCATAAACATCAAAATAATTATAAAATAATTATTTCTATCTCGGATTTTATGGTCACAAAACCACTATTCCGACTAGGCCCAAAATTAGGATATTACAACTCTCCCCCCTTTAGGGATTTTCGTCCCCGAAAATCTTACCAGAAAAGTGGTCTTCACTTTTAATCTCATATTCGGTGCCGAAGAAGTTTCACTTAGACTGTACCTTCAATACATCTCTTTAATTTCTCATATGATCTGAAAGCTTACATCTTAACTCTCAACTGTTCTTAAATTTTCAACCCTTCTCAGTTTCCCATGATATACATTACATAAAACCCGGATCTTAACTTGATTAATGGAGACCGAAATTCCAAGAAATCCAACAATCAAAGAGACCTGAATTTCCATGAATCTGATGAGTAGGAATTCATTCAATACAGATATGATTTATAGATCTCGCCTAACATTTAACAATTGGATACATCACATATTCCTCTTTCTGCCATAGAAATAATTCTGATATGGCCTCAAGAATAATCCTTCTCATTTCCATCCCAATATCAACACTGACAAGGATAATTTTGATAGATCCCAATGCTCGGCTTTAACCCCTTTAACAACTCCGATTTTATGTAACATCGAATGCTCTAAACTATCACATTACCTCACCGTCTTGAAACACATCACAATGCATACAACAGTACATTACTGAAAGTCAGAAAGTCTTTACTCAATGTAGACTAGTCTAGTTCAGACGCTTCGGTTACCAATATTATCATCTATCCGAACTTTGTCAACATGTAATAAACTTTTCAGCTTTTACAAAATGAAAACCTTATCATTCGTAGTGACTTTAACTAATATCAAACTTTTTCTAATAAATATACACTTCTCGTTCGGACTATTTACTCTTTTATCCGTACAAAATGAAATTCTATTATCGGACTTGGGAAAAATAATCCGAAATAATTGTCGCATGAAATCTTTCAAATAGATAATTCACCATACCGATTGAAACTCGCGCTTTTATCACTTATGCCTTTCATCGATGTCAAATCCTTACACGTAAATTAGAAAAAAACCCCAATACTAAAATCACCACATTACCAAGATCAAATTAGAAGTATAGTCATTTGACATGATTATCACGAGTGAAGAACGCGACTTGAACACGAGTCATAATTGACAAATTATGGAACAAAGATAACAAGAAAACCGAATAAAGAAATCCAAAATAGAGAAATCCGAATAAAGAAACCCAAGATACGATACTATCTATGCTGGAGAATCGAAAACCAAGCGGAGAATCGAAAACCAAACTCATAGAGAAAATACGGAATACCCCGATAATTCTTCAAAGAAAGAAAGTCCAAAAGAAAACATCATTTAATCCCACTGGAATCAAATATAACAAGAACAATATATCTTCCCATACATATATATCGGATGAAGCATCAAGTAGAAGAAGCAGAATCATAATATCATATGTATTCTCTCATCAATTCTTATCGCATTGAAATGAAATAGAATACCCGATGAAATAGAGCAATATAAATTATAAACCGATCAGAATACCAATGCTTTCATCCAACACTGGATTAAAAGACATTCCCATATAACAAGAATTTCTTGAGGAAGATCAATAGCCATAGAAATATTTCGAGAATGGGTAAACACATAGAACATCTCAAAAGAGATCGCTAAATCTGTCCATCATAACTATCACACTTAGATAGTTCACATTTCAAATATCATTTCCCCAACTAGTTCTGCTGTCACAAATTTCATATTAAACCATTCACTAAAGAAGGCCAGTTTCTGAATAAATTTGATTTACACTTGTCTCGACCTTGCACACGAGTAATTCGGTTTACCAAGGAGAATTCCTTTTCTAATCTGGAGCAGTGCATAATTCCAATAATCTTTACATCAATCCGATACTTTATCTTGGCTCGACTTTACTTATCAGCTCATTTTCAATCTCTCGATCATACTTATAATTATTCTATCTTTGAACTCTTTGGGTTCTCAACCGGAAATTTATTCAATACAAATCTCATGAAATTCCATTATAAGTACCATTTCGGTAAGGGGGGGGTTGTAGGACCTCGACTCGACTTTCTTATACATACACATATGACACAACTTCCATCATCATAACAACATCATCAGAATCATGTCATTCATTCATGTTGGCTTTCCCCAATTTTCCTATTGTCCCATTTAGACAATATACTTATGCATACATTCTATATTTTCTAGATAGCTTTACTTATCCATTCATTTAATTAAATTAAGTCATGCTCATGACATCATATAAGGCCAAACAAACATAGATATTTGCACCACAATCATAACTTTCATTTCGTGCATCATCATGTACATATCATTACAATCATATAATTCAGTCCAACAATTTAACATAGATAAGTTCATTTCATTATAATCCTTTATCTCATAAAAATTATATATCATTAGCATTCATCAACATTCGACGTCCAAATCAAAACAAGGACATTTTCATTCGTATCATAATATTATGACTTTTATTCATACCTCTACTACTTTCTATTTATTCCGTTCATCTTATCAAGTAAGCCATATACACTACATCATATGAGCATTAAGCAAATATGAATATTTATCACATATGTATCATAAACCTTTATTCATACTTTTCTGAATCGATACTTATCATAATCATAATTTTACTCAAATACCTTATCATAACATTGAACATGGTCGGCACAGCTCGGTTGGAGAGTACCCTGTCTAAATAAGACGATACTCATACGCGTCGGAAGACATCACACTATCACAGATCAGTGGCATGTATAGCTAAACTTTTACACATGCTAGGTTAGTCTGAGAACCGACTAAACCTGCTCTAATACCACCAAATGTAACGCCCCGTACCTGAGACCATTGCCGGAGTCGAACACGAGGTGTTAACAGACTTAATTCATTACTTAAACAACTCAAACAATTTAATTTTAGAAATTCCAGACAAGCTGGCTAACTGCGTCACAGTCGCTTAAAAATTCATATCTCGAGTTACGAAACTTGAAATCCAATTTCGTAAATTTTCCCTGAACCTAGACTCATATATCTATTTAATAATTTTTTTCTAGAATTTTTGGCTAGGCCAATTAGTACAGTTTATTAATTAAAATTTCTCCTGTTTCAGGGTTTGACTACTCTGACCTCTGTGTATTACGAATCAGATATCTCTTTGTACAGAATTTCAATGCCTATGAAGTTTGTTTCTATTAAAACTAGACTAAATAAAAAATCTGTACATATAAATTATGACTTCTATTTATTTTTTTAAAATTTATGGTGAATTTCCAAAATCAGAACAGGGGATCCAGAAATCGCTCTGGCCCTATTTCACAAAAATTTAAACATCTCATAAAATATAACTCATATACCTGTTTCGTTTCTTTCATATGAAAATAGACTCATAATTCTTCAATTCCATGTTTGATTCATCATCTAATTATATCTCTACTATTTTTAATGATATTTCAAATTCACGTCACTACTGCTGTCTGAAAATATTTTATGGTAAATTTGACCTATTTTATGGTTTCCATGGATTAACTAGCAATTTGACATACATAACACCAAATATGATCATAATTAGCCATTCCAATGGCTAATCATTACCAAGCATTTTTATACTACTCAATAACCATATCAGAAGACCATATATACAAAATGATTATAATGCTATACATGCCATACCTAAAATATACAAGCCATTATGCCAAGATGGTATACGGATAGTGTGAGCATGCCTCCGACCGTTCCTGATTTCCGAGCTGGCTTGTCAACACTACAAGGAATGAAAAGGAGGGAGTAAGCATAAATACTTAGTAAGTTCACATGCAAATAGCAAGTAACATAACCATATAAGCAAACATAAAACATCATTTGCATAATCATCACCAAGACATTCATATCATATTTTCATTGATCATCTTACCATATTGTTGTTATATCGATTTTTCAACCTGAGGGTTAAGTACATACCTGTTCAAAGTATCCATTTCACAACACTTACCAATACGTCCCTTTCATCTTAAGTATTCCTCCATTTGAGTAGAACTTTACCCGTTGAACACATTGGAATATAATTCGGATACATGGAAAGTTTGCACATAAGTGCCACATATGTAGCCAAGCTACTATGTAACCCGCCCATAAGCGAACTCGGACTCAACTCAACGAGCTCGGGCGTTCTCATCCATAAGTGAACTCGGACTCAACTCAACGAGCTCGGATGCCTAGTTACATCTCATGAACTCGGACTCAACTCAACGAGTTCAGACATTCGCATCCATAAGTGAACTCGGACTCAACTCAACAAGTTCGGATGCCCAAATATCCTAGTGACATGTCACTTGTATCCTAATCCATTCTTAAGGCTCAACGGGACCTTTTTCCCAATCATGTGTCTCAACCATCTTCTACGGAATACCAATACCGGTACTCGATAGTATTTCACATTTTCGAAGTATATCACATAATTTGACATATTATCAAACAATTATCACGAGTATAATATTTCATAGTAATTATCATATCATTTAAATAACATAAAAACATTTAAAATAATAACTATGTTACCAACATTTACATATGAACTTACCTAGTATGCGATAATGGCTACTTTTACCATTTCGTCCACAACTTGGTATTTTCCCCATTTTAGCCCGAATTTCAGTTTTCCTTGGTCTATCATTTAAAATATAGTCTAATTAGGACTCCCATTATTCAAATTGACCCAAAATCATATTTTGGAAAAATTACAATTTTGCTCCTAAACTTTTGCATATTTACACTTTTTCCCTAAAGCTCGTAAATTAAAATTCAGCCTATTTTCTTATGTTTTATGATATGCTGATCATTTTCCCCTTCTATGGCAACATCAAATTCTCACTCTAACATGTACTTATGACTATTAGGTATTTTTACCGATTAAGCCCTTTTGCTCGTTTTCACTTAAAACCGAGTAGCACAAGTTGTCTAACATAATTTAAAACCTCATATTCTATCATAAAACACCAAAATACACAAATTTCACCTATGGGTATTTTTCCAAATATAAACCCTAGGTTAAATTATTGCTAGCATAAGCTAAATCGAGCCTCTTTGGGACTCCAAAAACGTAAAGAACTTGAAAAACGGGGCTAGAATGGACTTACAATCGATTTTGGAAGCTTGAAAAACCCTAGACATGGTTTCTCCTTGCTATATTCGGCCATGGGGTTGAAGATGAGCAAAATTGGCTTTTAATTTTGTATTTTAATTCATTTTACCCCTAAATGACCAAAATGCCCTTACTACTAAACTTTCCAAAAATTCCATCCATGTCCAATTTTTGTCCATAAACTTAGAAATTGGTAAAATTGCTATTTAAGACCTCCTAATTAATATTTCAAAACAATTTCATACTAAAAATTTCTAGAATGCAAGTTTTGCAAATTATTCGATTTAGTCCCTAATTTCAATTTAAGCACTTTAGGCATAAGATTTCATCACGAAATTTTCACACAATCATGCAATCATATCATAAACATCAAAATAATTATAAAATAATTATTTCTATCTCGGATTTTTTGGTCACAAAACCACTATTCCGACTAGGCCCAAAATTAGGATATTACATATTATGTTTCCAAGCTATAAAGTGGGCCATGCATTTAAATTAAATAATACAATATAAAGTTATGTTTAATAATTTATTTTAATATATTTCATTAATAAATTGGGTTTTAATTAATTAAATTGATTAATTAAAGTGGTTAAATTATATTCTTTGATCCTCTAAATTATCTACTATTTTTGGATAGGTCTGAGAGCTTTATTTTGATTACAAAACCATCCAAATGGAGGACCAAGTCAACCCAAAATTCGATTGCATGTGGTTTTTCATAAATCAAATTTTGGTTTAATTACATAAGGTCCTTGAAGAGTTGAACAAATTAGAGATTTACCAGGAGATTTACAATTGACTGAATCCTGATCCTGATGATGTTGTGGCACTTAAATCAAGCAAAAATCAGCCACATTTCCACAAATCATGGTCGGCCACCCTTGGATGAATTTACAAAAGATGGACACTCCTATTTTTAGCAAACTAGCTCCCTTGCCTCACCTATAAATAAGACCCCATTTCTCACTTTTCTAATCATCCCTCTTCCCTCAATCATCCCTCACTCATTCATCATTCTCTCCTTTCTCAACTCTCTTAGCCCTCACGCCTATCATCATCTTTGCATAAAGATTTTTAGCAAATTAGCCTCTTAAAGAGCCCTTAGTCGGCCACCTCAGAGAACCATCAGTAAAAGAGCGAAGTGAAGGAACGAAGGAGCCCTCTTCAGTTAGAGTCTTGGGTGACAGCCACTTTGATTTGGGTTTAATCATTCTTTTCTTTAACTTAATTCAAGAATGTTTTCTATGTGTTTCCTATTCTTGTTTACAACAATGATAGCTTAATTTTATTTAAGCTCAGATGATTATTTTGATTGAATAATATTTATTTGATTCATGCTTTATAATGTTTGTGCCTTAACCGATCATGTTTTCGATTAAAATCAAGTTTGTATTTTGTTCATATGTGATTGAAATGCAACTGAATTAGCTGAGCGATCCTAACCAGATGACGATTAATGGACACATAATTGAAATGTGCATGCTCAATTTAGATCCTAACCCGATTAAATTGTAGGTTACATAACAATCCAAACCAGGCTCTGTTATCTACATAGTTTTTAGATTTGTGTGATTAAACTGTTTCAAACCTAACACGTCCCTGTTACCTCGCATGAATACTAAGAAACCCTTAGTAAATAAGGATCAGTAAAATGCGTATTTACTAAGTAAAGGATTCTGAAAGGACCTAATGTGGTTTCCAAACTAATGAATGATCTAGTTGCCATGGAATGTTTTTCCAAATATTGATAAGCATGTTGATAATAATTTAAGTTTAATTAAAGTAATTATACTAGCTTATTTATGTTATAATTATAGCTTATTGTGTTAATTATGCTAAAATCTATTTGATTCATATAGTTTGCATACTTAGGATAAATTGCATTAGGGATCATTGCATTTAGTTTCATATACTTAATTTTTTATCACTTCTCAATTATATTGTTTTTATTTATCAAATTGTTAATATAATTTTACAAATTAAGTGACTTAGCACAAATAAAGTTCTTGTGGAGACGATAACTCCATACTTACTTATTACTTACTAACGACTATGTACACTTGCACAAACCCGAGCGTTACAATCATCGATACCCAAAATAACATATTGATAGTGTGATACGATCTCCGACGGTCTCCAATCCGAGCTAGCTTGGTGACACTATAAAACATGGGAAATAAAATGGAGTAAGCTATATAGCTTAGTAAGCTCATATGAAAGAAATAAGCTAACCTTACCATACATTAACATGCAAGTAATATAACATAAGATATAACAATTTACTAGAGCCTCATGATCATAATTCACTTCCATCACAACTTACCTTGAATCGTCATTTCACGAATTAATAATCATAAGCTTTAAGTACATACATGTACCATATTGTAATAATTTCATACATATTCTCATCCTTATCATACCTAATGAACCACTCAGAATATTAGTATTGGATAGACGGGAAACCTTGCACACAAGGTCCTATATATGTAACCATTACTACCTTTATCTCATATCACATATGTGCTTGCTCTCGAGCTATCCATGGGCCTGCTCACACAAGCTGTCAGTCGAGATGTACCTACACAGTGTTGCTCACACAAGCTGTCAAGTTACCACAATATATGTCGGTATACTTAGCCACTGGTAGGACGTACAGGACTAGCACCCGAAATCACATAACCTAAAACCCTAGTGACATGTCACTTGTATCCTAATCTATTCCTAAGGTTCGATTGGGATTTCTCGCTTGTAAAATCGTCATCACATAAGTCTGTAAGGTCAATTACTTAGTTCATACATAAATTAAAGTATTCAAAGTACATTTAAAGTAAATCTTATTTAACATACGAACTTTGGTTACAAAAACGACCAAAAGAGATCTATTCGCCAACTACCTTGGTTTTCCCCGATACTTCATTTGTCTTGATCTATAATACCATATTTAACTTATTTAATCATCACATTATTCAATTTAGCCCAAAAATACATTATGGCAAAATTTAAATTTTTCCCCTAACTTTTTAACATTTTACAATTTAGTCCCTAGGCTCGTAAAATGAATTTCATTCAATTTCATCACAACCCAAGCCTAACCGATTGTTATTTACACTCATAACAACCGACATTTCTCATTCATTCACACTTTTCTGCACATTTTATAGGCTTTTACAAATAAGTCCCTATTTGACATTTTTTTACTGAAAATCACTTTACAAATACTATTTAACTAACAACGAATATGCATTTTGTAACGCCTCAAAAATGTAGGGTCTATAATTTTGCATGCTTTGACACAAATTTCATGTTTTCTTTGTTGGTTAAGTGAATTGGGTGTGTTTGGGGATGTCTGCGAAGTCCTGGGTTCAAGCTCTGGCTTTTATAGAATTTTTTATTTTTCTCTTAAAAGAATCTGGAGGTTGGCACATGGGCTTTATAAATAGTTGTGTTGTTTTATGTCAGAAAAATCCTTGTGGCTTAGTGGCAAGTTGCGTGTGGAGCAATTGAGAGGGCATGGGTTCGAATCTTAGGTGTTGCAAAGGGATTTTATTTTGTGCTTCGGTGGCGTGAGAGGTGGAGTTTGATACAAACTCTGTAGAGGTGGTTGGAGACTTGGTCAAAAGGGATTTGGATGAAGGTTGGTGAGGATTTGAAGGAGGAAAAAAGTGAAGAGATAGGGGGAGGAAATCGTGGAAGGTGGGTGGCTAGGTGTTGGCCGAATTTGGGACTCATTGGGATGTATTCGGCACTTTGGGGAAACTCTTTGGGGGAAATTTTCTATTCTCTTGGTTGTGCCGAATAGGTATAGTGGCAGGAAGGCTTTTTCATTTTTGTTTTCGGTAACTTTTCTCTTGAGTCGTGTTGTGTTCCCTCTTGGGTTTTGGTACGTTTTCTGACCTTTCGAGACTTCTTTCTCCTGACTTTATTTCTAATTATTTGTGCCGAATACAAGGGTGGGTGTCAAACTCTTTTGAACCTCTTCTTTTTCACATTCTCTCTCTGCAGAATTGACATTATTCATCTCCTCTCTTCTTCTCTGAAGCCGAATATCCATACTCTTGTCTCTAAAATCTTGTTCCTTTTACTGTAGTTGAATCTTCTTTACTTTCTTCTCCCCTTTCTTTCAAACGACTTTACCCTAGCCGATCGTATCATCTAGCCCCTTGGCTCTTGTGGTTTTGGCTATAGTGAGTGTTTCATTCTTTTCTTTCTCCCCTCTCTGCAGTGTAAGTTTAACCATGTTGGTTGTACAAGTACTTTGACGTTAACCTTCTGTGAGCCGATTCTACTGCTGTGGTTCTCTGTCAGATTTGGGGGTAAGTGCTACTTTAGCGATTGTGGTTTCTATTCACTCTTTTCTCTTTTTCGGTATCTATGGCTCTCTTAATCTTTTTCTTTTCGATCAACATTGCTAGGGGATTGACAGGGCTAGTTCAACTTGGTGAACTGATTGTGTATCTTTCTTAAGGAGCGGGTTCTCAAAATTTGTGGTAAGTATTGCTAAAGGGTTGGTTACCCATTGGTTAATGACCGATTTTGGGGATGTAAGGCTTTCGAACTAGTAATGGTTGAAAGACTAATTGTAGGCGAGTTTGATTGTAGGTTTGGCGTTTGAAGATTTTGGAGCGGTCGCGAAAATGGTGTGTAATCGTACACCCAAACTTTTACTACTGTCAAAAAGATGGAAAAATGTATGCCTTCACACCATTACGTTGTTATGAATCGGCAAAAGCTAAAAAGCCAAAAAGTCAAAACTTCGACATTTGAGGCCTCATGAGCGTGTGAATGCCTGGGTGGTAAACCGAGCCCACAAATCAGAGACAGCAGACTGTAAAGGCCACCACGAGCATTTTCGTAAGCTTGGGTCGTTAAGGGCCTCGTCGAGCTGAGATGGGCCCGTGGGCCCCACACGGATAAGGAATACAGTAAGTGACAAATAATGGAGTGGACTATGGGGTTCACATTGCGACTGAAATTGGGCCATTCGTGTGGGCCCACTTGGGCCGAATAATGGTCGTTGGGCTCATTTACACTGTTTTGACCATACGGGTTGTCTAAGTCGTTCGAGATGATTGTAGACCATTTGAAGAGTCGTTATCTGTATCTAGACCCAAAATTGGTTAAATGACCAAAATACCCTTGAGGGGTAAAATAGGGTGGAAATGACCATTATACCTTAGAGGTATGTTGATTGATGAGTGTATGATATATCCATGACTGTATCTAAGTATGAAACCTTGCATACACGAAATATTATGACATGACATTCCACATTAGGGTTGGGATTCGGATTCGGAGGAAGTACTGTGCTAGTAGCTTTGCCACATTTTACCATTCTAGTAGCTTTGCCATGTATTCTGACATTAGTGGCTATGCCACATTTACTGTTATTAGCAGCTTTGCTGCATTAATATTAGCAGCTTCGCTGAAATTTTTGTGTGCTGGCTGGGTGGGTCGATTTAATCCCCACGTGGTGTGCTGGTTGGTACGGGTGGTATGTTGGTTGGATTGGGTTGGGTTGCATACCTTCATTGTAATTATATTGTTTTGGGCATTGGCCCACACTGCCACTGTATAGGGCTTAGGCCCAGACTACACTGTTACTAAGTACGGCTCAGGCCCAGACCGATACTATATGCTTTGTTTACCGTTTGACTAGTAGGGGATTACACACTGAGATTTCGCAAACTCACCCTTCCTTTGTACTGTGCAGGTAATCCCCAGCCTTAGACGATTTGGAGTCGCGAGGGACTGAAAGGTGGCCACACGACTGCAGACTATTTGATTATGACTTAATTTATTCGAAGATTTTATATTCGAGTTTTAATTATGTAATAAGGCCATTTGGGGGTTTTTAACTTTTATTGGGCTTTTGATTTCATATTTTAAACTGTTAGAGTAGGAACATCAAGTTTTCAAAATAATAACGTTTTCAAATAAAAACCTGCATTTTTAACCTTAAAGTTTTCAACTAGAGAAGCTTCTACGGTTTTCCTCGGGTTAGGTAATCAAAGATAACAAACTTTTTTATAAGTCAATTTTAGATGTAACACGGAATTTACTAAGTTTACTCAGGCATTAAAAACTAAATGGGTTTAACTTAAAAATGGTTTTCACCAACAAGTACAAGATTTCGCAAACACACTATGATGTGGCACACCCGATTCGGCCGTAACATCTAGGTCGGGTTTGGGGTGTTACATTTAGTGGTATCAGAGCCAGGTTAAAAACTCAGCTTTGGAATGGGTTTTTGTGGATTTGAATTTTAAATGTTGTGGTTTGGAATGTGGCACACTGAGTCTCCAGCACCAAATCTGGAAATTTTCTGACACTGTTTATTGTTATAAACTGAAATTTACTACTGAAGAACTACTATAAGTAGTAGAATTACACTAAAACTCTGTAGTTACAGTAAACTGAGACTATAGAAGACTGAAAACTGTAGAAGATTCTGTTCTGCGAAAACAAACTCTAATTACTATTGTTCATAACATATTGTTAATAATTATTGAAATTATAAACTGATTTATAAGACTTTAAAACAAACAATTTGCTATTGTTATGAGCACAAGAAGTACTCACGGGAAGGGTACATGAGGCCGCGGAAGAGGTAGAGAAAGTACTAGAGCTAGGTCTTCAGCATCGAGACACATGCCGGCAAGAGAGGCACCAGCCTCGCCAGTAACTTAGACAGGGTCTCATGACCGAGCAACTAGGGATGATGCTTTATCTCAAGTAGTGCTATGAGTTCTTGAAAGGGTTGCTGGAGCAAGTACTGCATCTGTAGGCCGAGGGTCAATTTTTGAGCGACACCGGTCTAATGGAGCAAAAATTTTTTGGGGTGCTTCTGGTGTAGCCCTAAATGTGGCAGAGTATTGGTTGGAGGATACCGAGCGGATAATGAATGACCTTGACTATACTTTAGAGAAAAATTAAAAGGAGTAGTGTCTTTACTACGTGATGAGGCCTACCAATGGTGGCTCACTGTGAGAGAAGGTACACAAGCTGACTGTTTGGCATGGGATTTCTTTAAAGAAGCCTTTTCAGGTAAGTATGTGGGCGTAAGTTATGTAGACGCCCGAAGGAAGGAATTTTTAAGTTTGACCCAGGGGAATAAAACTGTGGCGGAGTACGAGGTAGAGTTTTTGCGATAGAGTCGGTATGCTCGTGGGATAGTCACAACTAAATATGAACGCTGTGTGTGATTTGAGGATGGCCTCTGGGATGAGTTACGTGTGTTGATAGCTCTGCAGAGGGAGTGAGACTTTGCTGCCCTTGTTGAGAAAGTAAAAATTGTTGAAGATGTGAAGCGCTCTGAGTGCCATAACCTCGAGAAATATAGGGCTAAAAATAAAAGGAATTTTTGACCCTCGGGTTCTTTTGGAAGGCCTATAAAAAGGGCCAAATTTGATGGGCCAGTCCGGTCGGTTCCTGTTATTTCTACAAGAACGTAGCCTTGCGTTGATTGTGGGAGAGCTCACCAAGGTGAGTGCTGGAAACAAACTGGGGTATGCTTTAGATGTGGGTCTATGGATCATCATGTTAAGAACTGTACTCAGATGCCTACTTAGATGCAAGCTGCAGGGCAGGGTCATGTTCAGCCTGTGAGAGGTGGTCAGTAGCCACTGAGAGGCCGTGGGCAGGCAAGAGGTGGAAACGGGTTTGGATGAGGTCATGGAACACCAGGTAGAGGTGTTGGTAACACTGAGGCGAGACAGCCAGTCTTAGTCTATGCTGCTCATCGCCGAGAGGATGGTGAAGCCCCTAACGTCATAACTGGTACGTTCCTGATATATAATTTACCATACACTGCTTTAATTGATATTGGGTCTACACACTCGTATGTTGCATGCACTGTGTCTGAGACGCTGGGTATGCAGTTTGACAATACTGTTAGTGAAATGACTGTGTTGAGTCCATTGAGACAATCGGTTGGGGTGACTAAGTTGTTCAAAGATATGCCCCTAGAGGTCCAAGGGGTGATCTTTCCGACAGATTTGATGGAACTGCTGTTTGAGGAATTTGATATTATATTGGGCTTGGATTGGCTAGTGAAACACCGTGTGAAATTGGATTGTGCTGCTAAGCGTATAGTGTTGAAGTCTACGGAGGATGAGGAGGTGACTGTGATAGGAGAGCGAAGAGATTATCTGTCTAATGTGATTTTTGCTTTAAGGGCCGAGAAGCTGGTTCGCAAAGGTTGTGAGACGTTCTTATCTTATGTTAGTATTTCTGATCCTAAAGGTCTTTCTATGGGAGATGTCAGAATTGTTAAAGAGTTTTTGGATGTATTTCCTGAAGAGCTTTTGGGGTTGCCTCCAGATCGTGAGGTTGAATTCGGTATTGAGCTTCTACTGGAAATAGCTCCGGTGTCCATTTCCCCTTATAGGATGGCACCGAAAGAGCTGATGGAGCTAAAGGCTCAAATTCAAGAGCTACTGGATCAAGGATTCATTCGACCGAGTGTGTCTCTGTGGGAAGCACCAGTGTTGTTTGTGAAGAAGAAGGATGGATCCATATGCATGTACATTGATTATCGTCAATTGAACAAACTGACTATCAAGAATAAGTACCCTTTACCCAGGATAGATTATCTGTTTAACCAGCTGCGAGGAGCGATGATATTCTCCAAGATTGATCTTCAGTCTGGGTATCGTTAGTGAAAGGTTAAGGAGGTTGATGTGTATAAGACCGCGTTTAGAACTAACTATGGTCATTACGAGTTTCTAGTGATGCTGTTTGGGTTGACGAATGCACTAGCGACTTTCATAGATCTGATGAACCGAGTATTTCAGCTTATTTGGATCGGTTCATAGTTGTGTTTATAGATGACATCTTGGTGTATTCAAGAACCGAGAAGGATCATGATGCACATCTTCGAATTGTCTTGCAAATTCTGAGAGAAAATTAGCTTTACGCAAAGTTCAACAAGTGTGAGTTCTAGCTGCGAGAAGTGACATTTTTGGGTCATGTCGTGTCGACAGAGAGAATTAGGGTGGATCCTCAAAAAATTGATGCTGTAGTGGATTGGAAACCACTGAAGACGGTATCTGAGGTTCAAAGCTTTCTAGGTTTGGTTGGGTATTATAGACATTTTGTTGAAGGATTTTCACTGATTGTTGCACCTCTAACTAAGCTACTGCATAAAGGAGTATCGTTAATTAGACTGATGAACAGCAAGAGAGTTTGGAGAAACTGAAGGATGTTTTGACTAAGGCTCCTGTTTTGATACAGCTAGAGCTTGAGAAGGAATTTACTATTTACAGTGATGCGTCGCACATTGGATTGGGTTGTGTGTTGATGCAAGATGGTAAGATGGTTGCTTACGCGTCTCGTCAGCTTAAGCCTCACGAGGCAAATTACCCCACTCATGAATTGGAATTAGTTGCGGTGGTATTTGCATTAAAGATTTGGAGACATTACTTATACGGTGAAAGGACTATTATTTTCACAGATCATAAAAGCCTCAAGTATCTACTTTCTCAGAAGGCGCTAAATCTTAGGCAACGAAGATGGATAGAGTTACTTAAGGATTATGATTGTTGAATTGAGTACCACCCTAGTAAATCTAATGTGCTAGCTGACGCATTGAGTCGTAGGGTTGTATCTAATTTGAGAGCAATGTTTGCTCGTCTTAGCCTGTTCGATGATGGTAGCTTGTTAGCTGAACTGCAAGTGAGACCGACTTGGACTGATCAAATTAAGGAGAAATAACTGCTAGATGAGTTGCTAGCTCCTCGTTTTCGACAAGTTGAGAATGGTGAGATTACGAATTTTGAGCTAAATGGGGAAGGAGTATTATGCTTCTGTGCAAGAGTATGTATACTGAGGGATTCTGATCTAAGGCAGTCTATACTGCAAGAGGCGCATAGTAGTCCATATGCTATGTATCCTAGCAGAAACAAGTTATACCGGGATCTTTATGAACTGTACTGGTGGCCAGGGTTGAAACACAAAGTTACTGATTATGTGAGTAAGTGCCTGACATGCCAGCAGGTTAAAGCTGAGCATCAACTACCTTCTGGGTTACTACAACCGGTTAAAATTCCACTCTGGAAATGGGAGAGGGTAATCATGGATTTCGTGAGTGGGATACCCTTAACACCTACAAAAAAGGATTCGATATGGGTGATTATAGACTGGTTAACTAAATCTGCCCATTTTATACCTGTCCGCACTGATTATTCATTGCAGAAGTTGGCCAAGTTAAATGTGGCTGAGATTGTGAGACTGCATGGTGTACTAGTTTCTATCATATCTGACAGAGATCTTAGATTCACATCTTGGTTCTAGAAGAAGTTACACAAGGCTTTGGGTACAAGGTTGGATTTCAGCACTGTGTTCCACCATCAGACAGATGGGCAATCAGAGAGGGTGATTCAGATACTGGAAGACATGTTAAGAAGTTGCGTAATTGATTTTAGAGGCAGCTGGGAGGATTATTTGCCGTTGGAAGAGTTTGCGTATAACAACGGCTACCAGTCCAGTATTCGAATGGCACCGTACGAGGTGTTTTATGGTCGTTGGTGTTGTACTTCTACCTGTTGACTGAGTTGGGTGAGCGGTAGACTTTGGGGCCAGAATTAATTTCTGATACAGAAGACAAGGCAAAGCTGATTTAAGACCGATTAAAGGAAGCGTCTGACAGGCAAAAGTCCTATGCAGACTTAAAGCGCAAAGAGATCGAGTACTCTGTGGGGGATTATGTATTTGTTAAGGTCTCACCATGGAAGAAAATTTTGAGGTTTGGGCGGAAATGCAAGCTTAGCCCTAGGTTTATTGGACATTACCGAATACTTAGGTGTGTGGGACCGGTCGCTTATCAAATTGAGTTGCCTCCAGAGTTGGATAGGATTCATAACGTGTTTCATGTTTCGATGCTTAGGCAGTACCATTCTAATCCCTCGCACATTGTATCAATTGAGGAAATCGAGGGTAGGCCTGATTTAACTATCGAGGAAGAGCCAGTATAGATATTGGATCATGACGTTAAAGTTTTGAGAAAGAAATTTGTTCCACTGGTCAAAGTTCTTTAGCGTAACCATGGTTCAGAGGAGGCAATGCGATAACAATACTCTCACTTATTCTGATCAGGTAAATTTTGAGGCCGAAATTTCTTAAAGGGGATAGAGTTGTAATGCCCCAAAAATGTAGGGTCTATAATTTTGCATGCTTTGACACAAATTTCATGTTTGCTTTGTTGGTTAAGTGAATTGGGTGTGTTTGGGGATGTCTGCAAAGTCCTGGTTTCAAGCTTCGGGTTTTGCAGAATTTTTGATTTTGCTCTTAAAAGAATCTAGAGGTTGGCATATGGGTTTTATAAATAGTTGTGGTTGTTTTATGTTACAAAAAGCCTTGTGGCTTAGTGGCAAGTTGCATGTGGAGCAATTGAGAGGGCATGGGTTCGAATCCTAAGTGTTGCAAAGGGATTTTATTTTGTGCTTCGGTGGCGTGAGAGGTGGAGTTTGATACAAACTCTGCAGAGGTGGTTGGAAACTTGGTCAAAAGGGATATGGATGAAGGTTGGTGGGGATCTGAAGGAGGAAAAAGTGGAGAGATAGGGGGAGGAAATCGTGGAAGGTTGGTGGTTAGGTGTTGGCCGAATTTGGGACTCCTTGAGAGTGTGTATTCGGCACCTTGGGGAAACTATTTGGGGGAAATTTTCTCTTCCCTTGGTTGTGCCGAATAGGTATAGGGGCAGGAAGGCTTTTTCATTTTTGTTTTCGATAACTTTTCTCTTAAGTCGTGCTGTGTTCCCTCTTGGGTTTTGGTACATTTTCTAACCTTTCGGGACTTCTTTCTCCTGACTTTATTTTCCAATTATTTGTACCGAATACAAGGGTGGGTGTAAAACTCTTTTGAACCTCTTCTTTTTCACATTCCCTCTCTGCCGAATTGACATTATTCTTTTCTCTCTTCTTCTCTGAAGCCGAATATCCGTACTCTCCTCTCTAAAGTCTTGTTCCTTTTACTGTAGTCGAGTCTTCTTTACTTTCTACCCCCTTTCTTTCAAATGACTTTACCCTAACCGATCGTATCATCTAGCCCCTTGTCTCTTGTGGTTTCGGCTATAGTGAATGTTTCATTCTTTTCTTTCTTCCCTCTCTCCAGTGTAAGTTTAACCGTGTTGGTCGTACAAGTACTCTGGCATTAACCTTCTGTGAACTGATTCTACTGCTGTGGTTCTCTATTGGATTTGGGGGTAAGTGCTACTTTAGCAATTATAGTTTTTATTCACTTTTTTCTCTTTTCCTGTATCTATGGCTCTCTTAATATTTTTTCTTTCCGATCAATATTGCTAAGGGATTGGCAATGCTAGTTCAACTTGGTGAACCAATTGTGTATCTTTCTTAGGGAGTGAGTTCTCAACATTTGTGGTAAGTATTGCTAAAGGGCTGGTTACCCATTGGTTACGGACCAGTTTTGGGGATGTAAAGCTTTAGAACTAGTAATGGTTGAAAGACTAACTGTAGGCGAGTTTGATTGTAGGTTTGGCATTTGAAGATTCTGGAGCGGTCTCAAAAAAGGTGTGTAATTGTACACCCAAACTTTTGCTACTACCAAAAAGATAGACAAAGGTGTGTATTCACACCATTACGTTGTTGTGAATCGGAAAAAGCCAAAAGCCAAAAAGCTGGAACTTTGGCATTTGAGGCCTCATGAGAGTGTGAACGCCCGGGTGGTAAATTGAGCCCACAAATCAGGGACAATAGACTGTAGAGCCTGCCACGAGCATTTTCGTGAGCTTGGGCCGTTATGGGCCTCGTCGGGCCGAGATGGGCTCGTGGGCCCCACATGGATTAGGAATACAGTAAGGGACAAACAATGGAGTGGACTATGGGGTTTGCATAGCTACGACTAAAATTGGGCTGTTGGGCCACACGAGCGTGTGGGCCCACTTGGGCCGAATAATGGGTCTTGAGCCCATTTACACTATTTTGATCATACGGGTTATCTGAGTCGTTCGAGACAACTGTAGACCATTTGAAGGGTAATTATCTGTACCGAGACCCAAAATTGGTTAAATGACCAAAATACCTCTAAGGGGTAAAATTACTATTTTACCCCTAATGGGTGGAAATGACCATTATACCTTAGAGGTAGGTTGATTGATGAGTGTATGATATATGCATGACAGTATCTGAGTATGAAACCTTGCATACACGAAATATTATGACATGAGATTCCGCATTGGGGTTGGGATTCAGATTTGGAGGAAGTACTGTGTTAGTAGCTTTACCACGTTTTACCGTTCTAGTGGCTTTGCCCCGTGTTCTGACATTAGTGGCTACGCCACGTTTACTGTTATTAGCAGCTTTGCTGCATTACCGTTAGCAATTTTGCTGCGATTTTGGTGTACTGGCTGGGTGGGTCAATTTAATCCTCACGTGGTGTGCTAGTTGGTACGGGTGGTGTGTTGGTTGGATTGGGTTGGGTTGCATACCTACATTGTAATTATACTATTTTGGGCATTGGCCCACACTGTCACTGTATAGGGCTTAGACCCAGGGTGCACTGTTACTGAGTAGGGCTCAGGCCAAGACCGATACTATATGTTTTGTTTACCATTTGACCGGTTGGGGATTACACACTGAGTTTTCGTAAACTCACCCTTCCTTTGTACTGTGCAGGTAATCCCCAACATTAGACGATTTGGAGCCGCGAGGGACGCATAGGTGGCCACACGACCGTAGACTATTTGATTATATCTTAATTTTTTCAAAGATTTTATATTTGGGTTTTAATTATGTAATAAGGCCATTTGGGGGTTTTTAGCTTTTATTGGGCTTTTGATTTTGTATTTTAAACTGCTAGTGTAGGAAGATCGAGTTTTCAAAATAATAACGTTTCCAAATAAAAACCTGCATTTTTAACCTTAAGGTTTTCAACTAGAGAAGCTTCTGCGGTTTTACTCGGGTTAGGTAATCAAAGATAACAAATGTTTTGATAAGTCAATTTCAGATGGAACACGAAATTTACCGAGTTTACTCAGGCATTAAAAACTAAATGGGTTTAACTTAAAATTGGTTTTCTCCAACAAGTACAAGATTTTGTAAAACACTATGATATGACACATAAGATTCGGTCGTAACGTCTAGGTCGGGTTTGGGGTGTTACACATTTTCTACCCTCAAACATTGAAATACATGCACATCCAACTTTAACTTTCTTTGAATTTAGTCCTTGAAATAGCTAAATCAAGTTACAACGATCTCAAAAATATAAAAATTGTTAAAAATAGGGCAAGAACGGACTTACAATCGAGCTTGAAAGCTTGGCCAAACCCTAGATATGTCTCATCTTCTAATTTTCAACTATGGGGATGAAATTGAAGAAGATGACATATTTTATTTTAGTTAATTTGTCTTTATTTACTAGATTACTAAAATGCCCTTCACTTAGACTGTGAAATTTTTCCTAACAATGTCCATTTTTGTCCATACCAAGATATAATGGTCTAATTACCATTTAAGGACCTCTAATTTAGAATTTCATAACAATTTACTACCTTTAGCCTATAGAACTCAAATTTTGCACCTATTGCAGTTTAGTCCTTCTAGTCAAATTGAGTACTCAATCGATAAAATTTCTTAACAAAATGTTCACACAATTATTCTATCATGCTGTAGACCTTAAAGAAACAATAAAATAAATATTTCTACTTTAGATTTGTGGTCTTGAAACAACTGTTCTAATTTGACCCAAAAACGGGCTGTTACAACTCTCCCCTTTAGGGATTTTTGTCCCCGAAAATCTTACTAGAAAAGAGGTTAAGGTAATGTTTTCTCATAGCTTCCTCAGGTTCGTATGTATCATCTTCGACCTCGTGTCATTACCACAAAACTTTCACTAGAGCTATGCTTTTATTTCTCAACTGTTTAACCTCTCAAGCTAACATTTTGATCGGTTCTTCTCTATATGTCATATCTAGTCGAATTTCAATCTCTGTTGGGGAAATTACATGCGAAGGATCCGATCGATATCGTCACAACATTGACACATGAAACACGTTGTGAATTCTTTCCAACTCCAACAGCAAAGCTAGTCGATATGCCACTGGCCTTATTTTTTCAATAATCTCATACGTCCCAATGAAATGTAGACTCACTTGCCCTTGCAACCAAATCTAAGAATTTTTTTCCACAGTGATACTTTCAGAAACACTTTATCACCAACTTGAAATTCAATATCCTTCCGTTTCAAATCTGTAGACAATTTTTGTCGATCCGAAGCTGCTTTCAAACAATCATGAATTACTCTCACTTTCTCTGACCAAATCAACCCCGTGAATCGGTTTCTCACCAAGCTCAGTCCAATACAACGGAGTTTGACACTTACGACCATAAAATGCTTCGTATAGTGCCATCTTAATACTCGATTAAAAATTGTTGTTGTAAGCAAATTTGACCAACAATAGATATTTCTCCCAACTACCTTAAAATTCTAAAACACAACAACGAACCATATTTTTATAGAATTTGAATCACTCTCTTACATTGACTGTCAGTTTGTGGATAAAATGCAGTACTAAAATTCAACTTTGTACCCAACGCTTCCTGCAATTTCATCCAAAATCACAATGTAAACCTCAGATCTCTATATGAAAAAATAGAAGTGGGCACCCCATGCAATCTAACAATCTCAATAATGTACAATTCAGCTAGCTTATCAAGTGAATAATCGGTACGTACCAGAATGAAATGAGCCGATTTCGTCAATCTATCAACAACAACCCATACAACATCTTTCTTTTTTAGATTGAGAGGTAACCCTGATACGAAATCCATCGTAACTCTATCCCATTTCCACTCGGGTACCATCACAGGCTGAAGTAAACCTGAAGGCACTTGATGTTCGGCTTTCACTTGTTGACAAATCAAACATCTTGTTACAAACTCTGAAATGTCTCATTTCATGCCTAACCACCAATACAATTCCTTCAAATCATTATACATCTTTGTACTTCCAGAATGGACACATAGACAACCATTATGTGCCTTGTGAAGAATTTTCTGAATTAGTTCAGTAACTCTCGACACACAAATCCTACCTCGGAAGCTCAAACAATCATCAGATCCAATATAATATTCTGAATCAATATTTGATTCGCATTGAACTCTTTTAGCTTGCAACTCATTATCGCCTTTCTGAGCTTCACAAATTTGCTAAAGAAATACCGGTCTAGCTCTTAAATTAACCATCATCAGATAAGGTTAATTGTGTATTCATCGCTCTTAGCGCAAACAAAGACTTTCTACTTAAAGCATCTGCAACTACGTTCGCTTTCCTCGGGTGATAGTTAATCACTAACTCATAATTTTTCAACAGTTCAAGCCACCTCCGTTGTCTCAAATTCAAATCTTTCTGAGTCATCAAATACTTTAAACTCTTGCGATCAGTAAAGATATGGCATTTCTCACCGAATAAATGGTGTCTCCAAATTTTTAAAGCAAACACAATAGCAGCTAATTCCAAGTAATGCATCGGATAATTTTTTTCGTGCGGTTTTAACTGTCTCGAGGCATAGGCTATTATTTTACCCTCTTGCATTAATACACAACCTAGACTGGTGCCTCAGTCAACAAAGCTTTCATCTGTTCAAAACTCTTTTGACATTTTTCAGACCACTCGAATTTCACATATTTTTGTAACAATCTAGTCATAGGTGTAGCAATCATCGAAAATCCCTTAACAAAACGTCAATAATAACCTGCGAAACCCAAAAAACTTCTAACTTCAAATACATTTCTCGGTGGTTTACAATCAATAACTGCTGAAATCTTACTCGGGTCAACCCATATACCTTCCGTTGAAACAATGTTTCCCAAAAATCAGACTTCTCCGAGCCAAAACTGACTTTTGCTAAATTTAGCAAACAATTTCCTATCTCTCAAAGTCTGTAAGACAATTCTTAAATGTTCAGCATGCTCAGAATTATCTCGGGAATAAATTAAGATGTCATCAATAAATACAACCACAAACTTATCTAAATACGGTCAGAAAATTTGATTCAACAAGTCCATAAAAACAGCAAGAGCATTAGTTAATCAAAAAAACATAACAATAAATTCATAATGCCCATACCTCGTTCTGAACTCGATTTTTGGCACATCCAAATCTTTGACTCTCAACTGATAATAGCTTGATCTTAAGTTTATCTTCGAGAACACTATTTCCCCTTTCAACTAATCGAACAAATCATCAATCCTCGGTAAAGGATACTTGTTCTTTATCATAACCTTATTAAGTTGACGATAATCAATTCAAAGTCTCATGGATCCGTCTTTCTTCTTAACAAATAACACTGGTGCACCTCAGGGTGAAAAACTCAATCTCGCAAAACCTTTATCTATCAGCTCTTGCAACTAAGACTTCAATTCTTTCAGTTCGATCAAACCCATCCTATATGGAGCTATCGATATCGGTGAAGTCCCGGGTACTAAATCGATAGTAAACTTAACCTCTTTGATCAGTGGTAATCCAAGCAATTCTTCTAGAAACACATCCGTGTATTCACAAACTACCAACACAGATTCGATCTTCAATTCAGACATTTTCTTATTCAGTATATACTCAAGATAAGCTTCATAACCTTTGTAATAGCCCGATTTTGGGCCTAGTCAGAACAATGGTTTCGAAACCACTATTTCAAGGTCAGGGAAAATTATTTTGATGTTATTTTATGTGATATAGCATGTTTATAAAGATGCATGAAAATTTTGGTAATTTTATTTTAGCGATTTCTAGCTTAATTTCGAGAAAAGACTAAATCGAGTAAAAGTTAAAAGTTGTATTTTAGTACCTAAATGTGTCTAATGGCTAGATAATTAAAATTGACCCTTAAATAAAGCATGGTCGGCCATGGGAGACAAAATTGTTGAAAAGTCAAAATTAGGTGAAATTTGTTCACCATTTTTGACTAGTTTTATTATTAACAAATCAAAAAGAAAAAGTTATCACTTTTTCTCTTCTCCTCCACCGAAATATGCAGCAAAGAAAGGGTTTAGAAGCTGGAAAATTTCAGCAAAGAAACTCCCATGCTAGTAAGTGATTTTTAATGTATTTCTTGATGATTTTTACATTTTTGGAACCTCTAAAGCATGAGCTTTCAAAAGAGGGGACTATTTTGCCAAATGATTAAGAGTATAGGGTTTTTCCATGAAATCATATGTGTTGTTTTCTGAGTTTTTATGGAAGAATATGAGTCTTGGTAGTGTTATAAACAACTTTTATGAAAGAAGTTTGCATGAAAACACTTAAAATGGGGTATTT
This sequence comes from Gossypium longicalyx, assembly GCA_025698465.1. Lineage (NCBI taxonomy): Eukaryota > Viridiplantae > Streptophyta > Magnoliopsida > Malvales > Malvaceae > Gossypium > Gossypium longicalyx. The sequence continues at coordinate 56,455,211 of CM046995.1, forward strand.
TGCAAAGTTGTAAAACAAGTTGTAAATGTGTGAAATAGTTGAAATTATGAGTTGCTATAATTATGAAAATGGTTCATCTAGGCTTAAGGAGTAATGAAATGTGATAAAAATCATTTTACGAGCCTAGGGGCAATTTGGTAATTTTGGCAAAGTATAAGGGCAAAATTGGAAATTTTGCCAAAATGTGTCATTGGACTAATTTGATTAGTATATTGTTTTAATAAGTTAAATATGATGTTATAGAAGATGAAAAATGAGATTTGGGCTTAGAATGAGGAAAAACGAGAAATTGATGTTTAGGCCTGTTTTACCAATTTGGTGTGGAGGTAAGTTCGTATGATAATAATAATAATGCAAAGTTATGTTTGAATTACATTCCTTATTAATATTGCATATATTATATGATTTAATACATCGGAAGATTGATGGAATATGATGTTTCTTTGAAACGAGTAAGTTGGTATGAAAGTAATTTATCAACTTTATTATCATGTGTTTAATACTTGATATTGCATGAAGTATGGATATATGCCTTTATTAGAATTGTCTTGTGATGATATATGTACTAGTATAAGACTATGTTCTCGACATGGCATCGGCACTAACATGAGACCTTGTATAAGACCATATCCGGGATATGGCAACGATATGTGGATCCATGTAAGAACATATATTGGACATGGATTTGGCATTCCATTTGGTGTATGATAATTCTGAACATCCTTAAGCATCCCGAGTGTTCAACGAATATTGTAATAGATAATGTGATGAAAGCCCTAAGGAGGGCATGTTAAAGAAGTTATAAGTATATACTTTATTACGAGGTGGTACAGGTATGTACACTAAAATTATAAGTAATGCCTTGATATGTGATAATCTATGATGTATATAGTATTGGGTGAATACTATGAAAATGGCATGATTTGGACTAAGTCTTTGATACTTGACGACATTGAGATTATGGGTCCATGCTTATGATGCATAGCTATGTGTTCTTACCATGATAGATGAAATGATGTTGTATTAATTTGGTGAACAATAATTGTGAATAAGTAAATTAGCCTGGATAGTTTTGGGCTACTACAGTAGTGTAACTTTGAAAATATTGAGTCTAGTTTCTTATAAAAGAAACCGTGTAAGCAAAAGAATTTCCTATAATGAGATATTTTAAGTTGTGTGAGACAGATTTAGAATGACTTCGAAATCGCTAGTTATGATTTGAGAAAATCATTATAAATTGTAAAAAAATATTTATGAGTTGTAATCTATATGTTTAGAATTCTTAATGAGTCTCTTTTCAAGATAAATAGACGAGAACATTATTCGAGTCCTGTGCTGTGAGATAATTAAACTTTAGTGTAAAAGGGTCAGAACTGTTAGACAGTGAATCAGGGGTAAATTTAAGGAATAAACTGTACTATTTTGCTAAACCAAAAATTCTTGAAATTTTATGGTTGAGAATATGATGGGAACATTGATAATTCATGTTAATGAGTTGCTTATTGTTTTCATATGAACTTACTAGGTGTAAAGCTTACCCCTTTCCTTTCCCATGTTCTCTAGTGTTGCAAGGTTAGCTCGGGTTGGAGTTCGTCGGAGAATTTATCACACTGTCAAGCTATCGCTATTGGTGTAAGTGATTTCAAGTACTTTGAGTCTATGGCATGTATAGGAGTTTAGTTGTTCGAGTATGTGTTATTGCTTTAGCCAAATGTATTGGCTTATTTTGATTATGGGGTTGTAAAACCATTTTAAATATGCATGCATGTGCTATGGTCTTACGTGATGAGTTTATAATGACTATGTCATGAATTTGGTAAAGATGTGAGTAAAATTTATGATATCTATTGCATGCGAAATTGGCATGATCATAACATGTTTATGGATGTTTAAGTTCCCATATATGCCTTGTTGTATGCTATTGTATAAGCGTGTGTGCTTAGGTTGTAAGGGTGACAAAATGGCTTGGAAAATAGCCTTGCATTTGTCCACACAGGTAGGCACACGGGCGTGTGGTATGGCCGTGTGACATTTTGGGGATGCTGACGTCAGAAACAGAATACCTAGGTTTTTGCACACGGGCTAAGACACGAGCGTGTTGTGGCCGTGTGAGAGACATGGGTCAATGACATGGGCATGTGTCTGGCCGTGTGAAAACCCCTGTAGGTGTGAATTAGAAAGTAATTCCACACAGGCGTGTGCCCTATACCCACACGGGCATGTGGAGCCTTAAAGCATGAATTTTCCAAGTTTTTCTTAAGTTTTCGATTTGGTTCCGAACCACCCCAAATGTATGTTTTGGGCCTAGTAAGCCCGTTTAAGGGACTGTATGCATGTGAAATGAAAAGTTTTAAATTCGAATGAAATTTCATGGCCAGTTTGGTATGAAAGTACTTAAGTTTGGTAGCACCTCGAACCCTGTCCTGGCATAGGATACAGGTGAGGGGTGTTACATTTAGTAGCATTAGAGCTATGGTCTAGTCGGTTCTCGGACTAACATAGCGTAAGTGAGTCTAGCTAAACATGCCATAGTACTACTTGTGATAGTGTGATATCTCCCGGCGCTAACGAAACTGTTTGCTAAGACAGAAAGGACTACCAACCGAGAAAATCTTGTTAATGATAGAAGTAATATGGAGATGATTGAAACGTGCTTGTGATATGTTGAAATTTGGAAAGGTATGAAAATAAATTCTTGATTTTTACATGAATTAATACTCAATATGAGGTAGTCATAAGTTAAAGAATGTGAAAATATGGAATGAAATGAGAGTTAAGTTGTGATAAGCTCTTTCATGCATGTTAGTATTCATACGATGTTACGTGCCTAACTCATTTTGGCCTAGTGATTATGAAAAGAAAAATTTATTCGAAATGACAGAATGTGTGTATAAGTACTTCTATTTAATGATGTGTAATTAGTATGTACATGTGATTGACATTTATATTTAAATCTCTGAATTAAAGATGTCATAAATGTTATGATAGCATGAAAACTTAAATGAAAGATCAAATTGAGCAGAATGCTGGAATTGAGTACGATCGTTCGATTATGAATTGACGGCTAAGATCATGGTGGGACCATGGCAGTGCAGGTGATATGTGTGCTAGTGTAAGACATGTCTGGGACATTCATCAGCCACATTGTGAAAGCTAGTGTAAGACATGTCTGGGACATGCATTGGCATTGAGACGAGAGCCAGTGTAAGACATGTCTGGGCCATGCATCGGTCTCAAGATATGCGTGCTAGTGTAAGACCATGTCTGGGACATGGCATCGGCTTAATATGTGTTAGTGTAAGACCTGTCTGGGACACGACATCGACACAGATGGATGAGAGCTAATACAAGACCATGGTTGGACTATGGCATCAAGTGAATGATGTACTCAAGACTGTAAGACGTTCTCTAATTTAATAAAGGTTGGTAAGTAAAATAAGGCTCAGTGTTGAAACTTGATTAGACATTAATAATGATTCGAGAAAAAGAAATGAAAATTTGTATTGTGATAAATTCACTGATGTTTGGCCAGTATTCATATGAAATTATGTTGCATGTGTTACTAAGATATGTGAAAGTGTGTTCATAACAATTGGAAATTTGAGATGTTTGAATCAATGTGCATGATACTATATTGTTGTTAAATGTGCAAATGTGTGAGATTCGAAAATTTAGAGGCTTTAAAATCTTCACACCCTTACCAGAATAGTGTTATATGATGATATTCGCGAGAGCTGTATAGTATAAGCTTGCAAAAGTGGAACTAAAGAGTGCAATAATTGTGACAGCCCTAATTTGACCCTAGTCGGAATGTGGTTTCGGGACCACAAAACCGAGTCATAAAATTTATTAAAAATTTATTTTCATATCTTCTATGTGTGATAGTGCATGTGTGAAAATTTTGATGTTTTAATTTAGTCATATGAATGTGAATTTCACTTGAAAGGACTTAGTTGAGAAACTTAGAAAATATGTTAGGTAAATGTGTGGGGACCAAATAATTTCAAAGTATGAAAGTTTGGGTTTGCATGTCAAAATGCCCAATATGCATTAAGTGGTCGACCAAGTAATGATGTCCCTCCACTAAGTTTAATTTAATTATAATATTATATTGATAAGTGATTAAAACATCGTAAATAATATGAATTAAAAATAAAAAGATGAATAAAAGAAGAAATTGAAACATAAGTGTTCATCTTCTTCTTCTTGCAAAACCGAAAAAAAAAAGAAATTACACTAAGGCAATTCGGCACCTTCTTTTGCTAGTTGGAGGTAAGTTTTGAAGTGATTTTTGAAATCTTTTTTATATGTTTAAGTTAATTGTTAAATGCATTTCTTGGCCATGTCAAGAAAATCAAATTTCTATGGTGGTTTGGGCACTAGGCTGTGTATCAAGATGTTGGAATTAGAGGTTGTTTTCATGTTGTATTGAGTAAGTAGATGTTAGAATGAGGTTAAACTTGTTGAATTGTTAGTTGGGTAATACTTTGTGCATTCAACCATATGGGGTTTAAATGGTATGTTCATTTTATTTTTTTTACTTTCTTGAATGAGAAATGGTTCAAATAAGTGTTAAGGCCGAATGAGTCATGGTAGATAAGTTAAAGTGCAAAATTCATGTTTATGGGGTAATTTCAGCAATTGACCAAGACGTGGTTGAAGAAATAAGATTGATATTTTTATGTTTTAGGAGTGAAAGGCATAATGAAAATTGAGTAAGTTTAATGTGCATATTTTAGTTTAAGTGTTATGGAGAATTTGGCTAAAATAATTTGGTATGTGTGTTTGCCGAATTTAAATTAAGATTGTTTGAGTGACTTAATTTATGTATTGGAAATTTATTTGAGTGATTACAATGGGCATTAAGATGTTGAACTCATGAAATTAGAAGTATATGAGCTTGATAGTATTTAAATGAATACTAGCCGAAAATGAACTTAGCTAATTGATTGACAAATTGTTGAGTATTAAAAAAAATGGTTCAATAAATTTGATGATCGGTTTTAGTTATTAGGTGATAAATCTTAAATATTTAAATGTTATATTGTTATGGCTTGGTTAATATTAGATGGAATACCGAATCTGTGTGTGTGTCTATGAGGAATGAATATAAATTGGGGCTACGATGATTGAGTTATTTTATTTGCTTAGTTGGAGCTCAAGATCAAAGGAAGCCAAGTTCGGCCAAAGGGAAAGCGAAAGCGGTTGAGTAGCCGATCGGAGTTGTTCATCCGACTAAAAAGGTAAGTCCTTAAGTAATTTAAGCTACGGTTAACATTTGCATATAGATGACACAAAATAAGTTGGATTAGAAACCATGGTATGTATGAGTTTTTGAAAATCGAATGTGAAAATATTGACCTATCTATGATATTGTGGTAGCTATAGATAAGAAAATACAGCACTATGTGTGCAAGGCTATGCGGCACTATGTGTGCAAAAACTACGTGGCACTATGTGTGCGAGATTACATGGCACTATGTGTGCGAGAAAACGTGGCACTATGTGTGCGAATAAGTAAGAGCACTATGTGTGCGGACTTTCAAATCGAGCACTAAGTGTGCGATATCGATCGTGGAGCACTCCTTGTGCAAATAAAAATTCATTAAAACATTAAATTGGGAGTAATGAAATGTGCATGGATACTAGACATGGGATTTGATTCTAATATGTGTATTAATATATAATGCTTGGGAAGAGAGAAAGAAGAGAAAGGTAATCGGCTCAATTAGTATATAATTGAACAAAGATATAAAATAGTGATAAATGAATCTAAATGGATTGGAGATTTGATTGATAGATGGAGCGGCTTGGTTTGTGCTTTATTTAAATAATTGGACATTGTATGTCATTTACATATACGCCAATGATTTGTATATGACATTTACCATGGTATTTTCAATTTGTGATTAAATGGTGTAGGAGTACATAGTGAATTCGGGTAAGTATGCACCAAATTCATAATGTACGTATGTGACATAAGATTTCCTTGTGATATCATGGTTGAATTCAGCTAGTGTTGGATTGAAATTTTATTTTGCTAAGATAATCGGGTTATTACATTCTTGAAATTTCTTAGGACTTAATGAGTTAATAACTCACTTGGTGTGTTTATTGGTTTTGTATTGATCATCTTATCGAGGAAAGCTTGGAACCGTACGAAGTCATCGCATCTTTTAACAACCTTTTTGGTACCTTTGTTTAAAACTCTAGTAAACATTATGACATGTATAGGATAATATTTTGGGAGGTTTGCTATTTTGATAGTATTGTATATAAAGCCATGCGAATATGGCTAAAGTCGTATGTATGGATTTGATAATGGTTTAGATATAAATCTTGAAGTGTTAATCAACTTAACATATAAGTTCATATTTGTGATATGAGTGTGATTATGTTATGCTTGAACTAACATATTAAGCATTTGAGATATATATATTATGTATGTGTATTTGGTCAAGAGGAGAAAAATCACCAAATGAATAGAAAAGTTTTAGTTGTATGATGTTATTCATTAAGCTCAAGACTTTACACTTTTATTTTTTTTATGCGCATACTATAGAAGTTACTCATGGAAACATGCTATTATTGTTATAATTATTTAATTACATTGGATTCGAAATTATTGAAACTTAAAGGTGCAAATTTGATCCTTATGTACGCGAAGTGTTCTATAGAGGAGTTGAGCAGGTTATGTTATGTGACCCCAGTCCAGCAATGGATACGGGTATTTGGGTGTTACATTTTTATTGGTATCAGAGCTATAGTTTAGTCGATTCTAGGACTACTGTAACGCGTGTGAGTCTAGCTATACATGCCATAATGCTAGTATATGATAGTGTGATGACTTCTGACGGTTGAAATTGTTGTTTTGATTAGTAAATGGAATCCAATCCAGAGAGAGCCTTAGCGGATGACGTTGAGAGTGTAGCGCCTGCTCCCACGCAAGGGACAGTGCCTGTTGAACCTCAACCATTTGCGAGTAATCAAGATGATGGGGCTAAGCAAGCCTTCTTTACCATGATGAATGAGTGGGTTGCACAATATGCCCGAACAAACCCGGCTGCTCAACAATTCCCGAATTTAAATAATCCTCCTCTGGTGCCTATAATACCAGCAACTACTAATCCTTTGAGGCCGAGTAAACCTCCTGTTGATTTGATTAGAAAGTGTCGGGCCGAGGAATTCCGAGCCACAGCTACTGATGACGCTGAAAGGGCTGAGTTTTGGCTTGATAATACCATCCGTGTTTTCGATGAGCTGTCTTGCACACCCGATGAGTGTCTAAAGTGTGCCATATCCTTATTAAAAGATTCGGCCTACTATTGGTGGAGAACCCTGATTTCGATTGTTCCGAAGGAACGAGTTACTTGGGACTTCTTTCAGACGGAGTTTCGTAAGAAGTATATTAGTTAACGATTCATCGATCAAAAGCTCAAAGATTTTTTGGAGCTTAAACAAGGTCGTTTGATGGTATCTGAATATGAACATGAGTTTGTAAGACTTAGTCGATATGCTCGGGAGTGTGTAGCTAGTGAAGTTGCCATGTGTAAAAGATTTGAAGAGGAATTGAATGAAGATTTAAAGCTACTGGTGGGTATTCTAGAAATAAAAGAATTCGTAACACTGGTTGAACGAGCTTGCAAGGCTGAAGAGCTTGGAAAGGAGAAAAAGAAAGCTGAATCTGAAGCTAGAGACTTTCGTAAAAGATCGGCGGGTAAAACTTCTTTCTCGGCTGCAAAGAAGTTCAGAGACGATACTAACAGATCAAAGACGACTGCAGGAATTTCTATTAAGGAGTGACCATCAACGGACTCTCGAGCTACTTTGGTTGCTAGTATTGGCAACAATCGGCAAGAAAAACCCGAATGTTCACAGTGTGGAAGATGACATGTAGGTGAATGTTGGGGTAAGTCTATTAACAGAGCCTGTTATAGATGCGGTTCGCGAGATCATTTCATTCGAGATTGCACAGAACCTGATGAGAAAAATAAGATGCAAGGTGCGAGATCGAGTGGTGCAACAACTAGAGGTAGACCACCGAGAAATACAGGAGGCAGGGGTGGTAATCAGAGAGGGTCTTCTGATACGTCTGTTCGATCTAAAACTCGTGCCCCCGCCAGAGCTTATGCCATCCGTGCACGAGAGGAGGCATCCTCCCCTGATGTTATCACTGGTACATTCACTCTCTATAGTTCTAGTGTGCTTGCTTTAATTGATCCTGGTTCGACTCATTCTTACGTATGTGAAACATTAACGTCCAGTAAGACTCTACCTGTTGAATCTACTGAGTTTGTGATACGAGTGTCAAACCCTTTGGGTCGGTATGTGTTAGTTGATAAGGTATGCAAGAGATGTTCATTGATAATTAAAGATTTCTGTTTTCTGGCGGATTTGATGCTGTTACCCTTCGACGAATTCGATATTATTCTTGGAATGGACTGGTTAGCCGAACATGATGCTGTGGTAAATTGCAAATGAAAGACTATAGACTTGCGATGTTCAAGTGGTGAAATGATTTGAGTTGAGTCTAGTGATCTGAGTGGGTTCTGCGCGGTGATATCTTCGTGTTAGCTCGCTCGAAATATGTGAGAAAGGGTTATGAAGCTTATCTTGCATATGTACTGGATAGCAAGGTATCGGAACGAAAGCTCGAGACTGTGCCTGTAGTTTGTGAGTATCCAGAAGTGTTTCCTGAGGAATTACCGGGATTGCCACCTGTTAGAGAAGTAGAGTTCGGCATAGAATTGGTTCCGGGTACGACATCGATTTCGACCACTCCGTATCGTATGGCACCGACCTAGTTAAAAGAATTGAAAGCTCAATTGCAAGAGTTGACAGACAGAGGTTTTGCGCGACCCAGCTTCTCACCCAGGGGTGCTCCAGTCTTGTTCATGAAAAAGAAAGACGGAACTATGCGAATGTGTATTGATTATCGTCAGCTCAATAAAGTGACGATAAAGAATAAATATTCGCTGCCGCGGATAGATGACTTATTTGACCAGTTGAAAGGAGCTTCCGTGTTTTCGAAGATTGATTTGCGATCTAGCTATTATCAGTTGTGAGTTAGAGATTCTGACGTTCCTAAGACTGCTTTCAGAACGAGATACGGACACTATGAGTTTTTAGTGATGCCGTTTGGGCTCATTAATGCCCTTGCAGTTTTCATGGATCTGATGAATCGGGTATTTAGACAGTATTTAGATCGATTTGTGGTGGTGTTCATAGATGATATTCTGATTTATTCTCACAACGAGTCCGAACACGCCGGACACTTGAGTCTTGTACTTCAGATTTTGCGAGATAATCAGTTGTATGCAAAATTTAGTAAATGTGAATTCAGGTTAAGGGAGGTCAGCTTTCTGGGACATGTTGTATCCACTTCGGGTATTAGAGTTGATCCGAACAAAATTTCAGCCATTCTTGATTGGAAACCTCCGAGGAATGTTTCTGAAGTTCGAAGCTTTTTGGGACTCGCTGGGTACTATCGACGATTCGTTAAAGGTTTCTCGATGATCGCAACACCGTTGACGAAATTACTCCGGAAAGATATCAAGTTTGAGTGGTCAGAGAAGTGTCAGACAAGTTTCGACCAGCTGAAAACCCTTTTGACGGAGGCTCCTGTGTTAGTTCAACTAGAGTCTGGTAAAGAGTTCTGTAACGCCCCCACGCCCGAGACCGTCGCCGGAGTCGAGTATGAGGTGTTACTAAACTTAATTTAACATTTTTAGAACTTTGAATTATTTATTTCTACATTCACAGCTTTCAAGCTACTTGCGTCACAGTCACAAAAAAAATCATATCTCGAGTTACGAAACTCAAAATCAAGATCCGTAAATTTTTCCTGAATCTAGACTCATATACCCATCTACTAATTTTTTTCTAGAATTTTTTCTTGGGTCAATTAGTACAGTTTATTAGTTAAAGTTACCCCTGTTACAGGACTTGACTGGACTGACCTCTGTTTACTACAAACCACATTTCTCTCTGTAAAAAATTCATATGATTATGAGGTTTGTTTCTCCTGAAACTAGACTCAATAAGGATTCTGAGAATATAAAATATACCACCTGATTACATCTTTAAAATTTATGGTGAATTTTTAATGTTGGAACAGGGGATCCAGAAATCACTCTGGCCCTGTTTCACTAAAATTCAAATATCTTCTAACATATAATTCCATTACTTGTTTAATTTGTTTTATGTGAAAATATACATATTAAGCTTCAATTTCATATTTAATCCATCACCTAATTCGATTTATATGATTTTTAGTAAATTTTCAAACTCACATCAGTGTTGCTGCAATGTTCTGTTTATGGCAAATTTCATCCCTTTTTATGAGTTTTCACGCACTAAGTATCTTAATAATTTTCCATAACATCAAACATAATCTAAACTAACCATTTCCATAACTTATCATTATCCAACATTTTCTCAACCATTCCATCACCATATCATAAGATCATTTACACAAAATAGGTATATTGCTATACATGTCATACTTAAATTTACAAGCCATTTACCGAAAAGTTCTTCAGATAGTGTGACTGAGCCTTCGACCTATCCCAACTCCTGAGTTGGCTTGTCCAAAACTACAATGAGTAAGAAGGAGGGAGTAAGCATTAATGCTTAGTAAGTTCATATGCAAATAATAAGTAACATAACAAAGCAATCAAACCAATCAACATTAGCATATATCACCAAAACACATATCACATTTCTAATCATTTTTCATCATCTCATTACCTTATCGTGGTTGTATCAATACTCAACCCGAGGGTTAAATACATACCTGTCCAAAATATCCATTTCACATCACTTACCAATACGTCTCTTTACATCTCGAGTTTTCCTCCATTTGAGTAGAACTTTACCCGTTGAACACATCGGAATATAATTCGGATACATGGATAACTTGCACATAAGTGCCACATATGCAATCAAGCAATCATGTAACCCGCCCATAAGCGAACTCGGACTCAACTCAACGAGCTCGGGCGTTCGCATCTATAAGTGAACTCGGACTCAACTCAACGAGTTCGGATGCTTAGCCATCCTAGTGACATGTCACTTGTATCCTAATCTATTCCTAAGGTTCAAACAAGATTTTGCTCGAATACATATCCTTGCCGTCTTCCGTAGAATGCCGAAATCAATACTCGGTAATAATTATATTTAGCAAGTAGCACACATGATTTGCATTTTGTTTGAAAATAACCACAAAGCATACATTTCATGATAAAAATCAGCATATCACATAATTGACATCAATGACTTAAAAATAACAATTATGCTACATTATTTACACATGAACTTACCTTGGTACCAAAATACAAAGATTTTGCAATTTAGTCCACAATCTTTTCATTTCCTCGATTGGGGTCGATTCCACGTCTTTCTTGGTTATGAAGCTTGAAAGTTGAAGAAACCCTAGCTATGGTGAGAGTGAATTTCGGCAGCAACTAGATGAGGAAGATGACTATTTTGTGTTATTTTTTCCATTTTATTTCATTAATTATCCAAATGACCAAAATGCCCTTAATACCTTTCTTTGAAAATTTTCATGTACAAGCCCATTTTTGTCCAAAATTTTAAAAATTGGTCAAATTGCTATTTAAGACCTCCTAATTAATATTTCAAAGCAATTTCATACTAAAAACTTCTAGAATGCAAGTTTTGCAACTTATTCGATTTAGTCCCTAACTTCAAATTAAGCATTTTATGCATAGAGTTTCCTCACAAAATTTTCACACAATCATGCAATCATATCATAAACCTCAAAATAATTATAAAATAATTATTTCTATCTCGGATTTGTGGTCACAAAACCACTATTCCGATTAGGCCCTAATTCGGGATATTACAACTCTCCCCCCTTTAAGGATTTTCCTCCTCGAAAATCTTACCGGTAAATAGAAGTGGGTATTGATTTCTCATATTTTCTTCGGATTCCCATGTAGCTTCTTCTACTCCATGCTTTTGCCACAACACTTTCACAAGTGCAATCTTTTTATTCCTTAGTTGTTTGACCTCTCGAGCTAAAATCTTAATCGGTTCTTCTTCGTAGGTCATATCTGGTTGTAGTTCAATTTCTGTCGGTGAAACCACATGTGAAGGATCCGAACGATACCGACGTAATATAGATACGTGGAACACATCATGAATCTTCTCTAATTCAGGTGGTAAAGCTAGCCGATATGCTACCGGTCCAACTTTTTCAATTATTTCATACGGCCCAATAAAACGCGGACTTAATTTGCCCTTCCGTCCAAATCTGAGAACTTTTTTCCACTGAGACACCTTTAAAAAAACCTTTTTACCCACTTGAAAATCCAAATTCCTTTCCGTTTTAAATCGCATAAGATTTCTGTCTATCTGAAGCAGCTTTCAAACAATCTCGAATTACCTTCACTTTTTCTTCGGTTTCTTTTATTAGATCAACTCCATAAATCTGATTTTCCTTGAGTTCAGTCCAATACAAAGGCGTTCGACACTTACGACCATACAATGCTTCATAAGGTGCCATTTTTAAGCTCGTCTGATAACTATTATTGTAAGCAAATTCTACCAACGGTAAATATTTTTCCCAACTTCTTTGAAATTCCAATACACAACATCTGAGCATATCTTCAAGAATCTGAATTACTCTCTCTGATTGTCCATCAGTTTGTGGGTGAAAAGTAGTACTGAAATTTAACTTCGTACCTAACGCGTCTTGCAACTTTTGCCAAAACCGCGAGGTAAACCTTGGATCTCTATCTGAAATAATCGAAAATGATATTCCATGTAGTCTAACAATTTCTCTAATATACAATTCAGCCAACTTGTTAAGAGAATAATCCGTACGTACCGGGATAAAATGAGCCGACTTAGTTAATCATCAACTATTACCCGGATGGCATCTTTCTTTCCCGGAGTCAATGGCAATCCCGATACAAAATCCATAGTAATCCGATCCCATTTCCATTCAGGAACCATAATAGGCTGAAGTAATCCCGAAGGCACTTGGTGTTCAACTTTCACTGTTGACAAATTAAGCATTTGGACACAAACTCGATATATCTTTTTCATTCCATTCCACCAATATATTTTCTTCAAGTCATTATACATTTTCATTACTACTGGATGAATCGAGAAACAACCACTATGTGCTTCTGTAGGATCTTTTGAATCAATTCCTCATTCTTGGTACACAAATCCGATCTTTAAACATTAAGCACCCATCAGAACCGATTCTGAAATCTGACTCTGTATCATCTTCACACTGCTTTCTCTTGGCTTGCAAATCTTGATCATCTTTCTGAGCTTCAGAAATCTCTTGTAAAAACATCGGTTTTACTCTTAACTCTACTAGAATTGAACCATCATCTGACATTTTCAACTGAGTGTTCATAATTCTCAAAACAAACAACAACTTTCTGCTCAAAGCATCAGCAACCACATTCGCTTTTCCCGGATGATAATCAATAACAAGCTCGTAATCTTTCAATAACTCCAACCATCTTCGCTGTCTTAAATTCAAGTCTTTTTGTGACATCAAGTACTTAAGACTTTTATGGTCAGTATATACCCGACACTTTTCACCATACAAATAATGTCGCCAAATTTTTAAAACAAACACCACCGTAGCCAATTCCAAATCGTGAGTAGGATAATTCCTCTCATGAGGTTTTAACTGCCTCGAAGCATAGGCCACCACTTTTCCTTCTTGCATAAGTACACACCCCAAACCATTTAGAGAAGCATCACTATACACCACAAATTCTTTACTAGGATTAAGTTTGTACTAACACTGGTGCCTCTGTTAATAACTTTTTCAATTCTTCAAAACTCTGTTGACATTCTTCCGTCCATTCAAATTTAACATCCTTTCGGAGTAGTCTAGTTATAGGAGCAACAATTATAGAAAATCCATTTACAATTCGCCGATAATACCCAGCTAGCCCCAAGAAACTTCTAACCGGTTCACGTTTTTGGTGGTTTCCAATCAACAATGGCTGAAATTTTACTAGGATCAACCCGTATACCATCACCGAAACAATATGACCCAAAAATCCAACTTCCGGAGCCAAAATTCACTTTTACTAAACTTAGCATACAATTTGCTTATCTCTCAAAGTTTGCAAAACTATCTTCAAATGCTCAAGATGCTCTGTCTCATCTTTGGAATAAATTAAAATATCATCTATAAACACCACAACAAATTTGTCCAAGTATATGGTGAATATGCGATTCATTAAATCCATAAACACAAGCGAGGAGCATTTGTCAACCCGAATGGCATAACTAAAAATTCATAATGACCATACCTTGTTCTAAAAGTAGTTTTAGGCACATCCGACTCTTTTACCCGCAGTTGGTAATACCCAGATCTCAAGTTAATCTTTGAAAACCATGTCGCCCCTTTTAGCTGATCAAGCAAATCATCAATTCTTGGCAACGGATACTTGTTTTTGATTGTCACCTTGTTTAATTGCCGATAATCAACACACAACCTCATAGAACCATCCTTCTTTTTCACAAATAACACGGGAGCACCCCAAGGTGAAAAACTCGGTCTCACAAAGCCTTTATCAGTCAACTCTTGCAATTGCAGCTTTAATTTCTTCAACTCTGCTGGTGCCATTCTATACGGAGCAATCGAGATCGGAGTTGTTCCCGGTATCAAATCAATACCAAATTCTACTTCCCTGACTGGAGGCAAACCCGGCAATTCTTCTGGGAATACGTCCGCAAATTCACACACAACCGGCACTGATTCAACTTTCTTTTCAACTTCTTTTGTATTAATTACATACGCCAAATAAGCTTCATAACCCTTTCTCAAATATCTTTGAGTCGACATTGAAGAAATCACACTAGATAATGCCTGTGATTTGTCTGATTCAACCCGCAGAATTTCACCACTTTCACACTTTAATTCTATAACCTTTTCTTTGCAATTTATTTTAGCATCATGCAATGTCAATCAATCCATACCCAAAATAACATCAAACTCATCAAACGGCAACAACATCAAGTCAGCCGGAAAGTAATGATCCCGAATCATTAAAGGACATTTCTTACATACTTTATCAACAATCACACATTTGCCTAACAGACTCGACACTCTAATCATAAATTACGTGTTCTCAATGGTATATTCATACTAGACACCAATTTCATGCACACATATGAATGAGTAGAACCGGGATCAATCAAAGCAATAACATTAACATTATAGAGAGAAAATGTACCGGTAATCACATCAGGTGAGGAAGCATCTTCACGCGCTTTAATAGCATAAGTCCTAGCCGGAGCCCTTCCTTCAGGTCTAATTGGTGCATCCCTGGCTACATTCTTACTGCTTGCTTCGCTCCCAGCTTTTCTTAGATATCTTCCTCTCGAATCCGCCCCACTTGTTTTTGTATTCTGAAATTTTTCTTTTTCAGCTCTCTCTGGGTAGTCTCTAATAAAATGATCCGGAGAACCACATCGAAAACATTAATTTGCTCTGCACGGACCAAAATGATTCCTACCACACTGCTGGCACTCAGGTTTAACAAATCTCGAATCCCCTACACTGGCTGCCGAAGTAGTCTGGGACTTAGGACCCACATTCTGCTTCTTATAATTCCCATATGATTGCCCAGCTGAAGCTTGGGAATGAGGATTCATATTCCTTGATTTTCCAGGTTGCTGTGAGAATGAACTGGTCGTCGGTCTTTTCTTCCAATTTCTAGTCTCAGCCTCTACCTTTTTCTTCTCTTTAAGTAGTTCTTCAGCCTTGCAAGCTCGATCCACCAGCACTACCATTTCTTTTAATTCAAGAATTCCTACAAATACCTTAATGTCTTTGTTGAGCCCGTCTTCAAATCGTCGGCACATCTTGGCCTCTGTAGGAACATACTCTCTGGCATACTTACTTAGTCGAACAAACTCTCTTTCATATTCTGTAACTGTCATATTACCTTGCTTCAATTCAAGAAATTCTTTACGCTTCTGATCAATAAATCTTTCACTAATATATTTCTTCCGAAACTCTTCTTGAAAGAATTCCCAAGTTACTCTCTCTTTCGGTACCACCGAAATCAAAGTCTTCCACCAATTATAAGCTGAATCCCTCAACAAAGATATAGCGCATTTCAAACATTCTTGTGTGTACAAGATAATTCATCAAACACCGGATAGAATTTTCAAGCGTAACTCGCTTTCTCGGCATCATCATCAATATTTGCTTTAAATTCTTGGCCCCTTACTTATGGATTCTATCAACTAGAGTTCTATGAAATTTCATCGATCCATACCTTGAGGCATCGGGGTATAGGTTGAGGAATTGGGGAGGTGGGGAGGTTGTACATTTGGGTTCGCATGACGAACGAACTCAGTGTACCATGCACTCATCATTTGGAGAAAGGCTTCCCGACCCTTTCTCTTCCTCCCGACCAACAGTAGGAGGTGATTTTTTCGGTCGGCGCTGCTCCTTCAGCGGAGTGGCGCGTTACACTCTACTTCATCTGCCGCCATAGCTGGATCGGGATCCATTTACTATAAAAAATCATTTAAAAAGTCGAGAAGTCGTCACACTATCACAATTTATACATATGGCATGTATAGCAAAATCCGTACATACAACACGTAGTTCGAGAACCGACTAAACTTGCTCTGATACCACTAAATGTAACGCTCCCACGCCCGAGACCGTCGCCGGAGTCGAGTATGAGGTGTTACTAAACTTAATTTAACATTTTAACTTTGAATTATTTATTTCTACATTCACAGCTTTCAAGCTACTTGCGTCACAGTCACAAGAAAAATCATATCTCGAGTTACGAAACTCAAAATAAATATCCGTAAATTTTCCCTGAATCTAGACTCATATATCCATCTACTAATTTTTTTCTAGAATTTTTGGTTGGGTCAATTAGTACAGTTTATTAGTTAAAGTTACCCCTGTTACAGGACTTGACTAGACTGACCTCTGTTTACTACGAACCACATTTATCTCTGTAAAAAATTCATATGATTATGATATTTGCTTCTACTGAAACTAGACTCAATAAGGATTCTGATAATATAAAATACACCACCTAATTATATCCATACAATTTATGGTGAATTTTTAAAGTTGGAATAGGGGATCCAGAAATCACTCTGGCCCTGTTTTACTAAAATTCAAATATCCTCTAACATATAATTTCTTTACTTGTTCCATTTGTTTTATGTGAAACTAGACATATTAAGCTTCAATTTCATATTTAATTCATCACCTAATTCGATTTATATTATTTTTAGTAAATTTTCAAACTCACGTCAGTGTTGCTATAATGTTCTGTTTATGGCAAATTTCATCCTTTTTTATGAGTTTTCATGCACTAAGTATCTTAATAACTTTCCATAACATCAAACATAATCTAAACTAACCATTTCCATAACTTATCATTATCCAACATTTTCTCAACCATTCCATCACCATATCATAAGATCATTTACACAAAATAGGTATATTGCTATACATGTCATACTTAAATTTACAAGCCATTTACCGAAAAGTTCTTGAGATAGTGTGGTGAGAGCCGACCTATCCCGACTCCTGAGTTGGCTTGTCCAAAACTACAATGAGTAAGAAGGAGGGAGTAAGCATTAATGCTTAGTAAGTTCATATGCAAATAATAAGTAACATAACAAAGCAATCAAACCAATCAAAATTAGCATATATCACCAAAACACATATCACATTTCTAATCATTTTTCATCATCTCATTACCTTATCGTGGTTGTATCAATACTCAACCCGAGGGTTAAATACATACCTATCCAAAATATCCATTTCACATCACTTACAAATACGTCTCTTTACATCTCGAGTTTTCCTCCATTTGAGTAGAACTTTACCCGTTGAACACATCAGAATATAATTCGGATACATGGATAACTTGCACATAAGTGCCACATATGCAATCAAGCAATCATGTAACCCGTCCACAAGCGAACTTGGACTCAACTCAACGAGCTCGGGCGTTCGCATCCATAAGTGAACTCGGACTCAACTCAACGAGTTCGGATGCTTAACCATCCTAGTGACATGTCACTTGTATCCTAATATATTCCTAAGGTTCAAACGGGATTTTCCTCGAATACATATCCTTGCCGTCTTCCGTAGAATGCCGAAATCAATACTCGGTAATAATTATATTTAGCAAGTAGCACACATGATTTGCATTTTGTTTGAAAATTACCACAAAGCATATATTTCATGATAAAAATCGGCATATCACATAATTGACATCAATGACTTAAAAATAACAATTATGCTACATTATTTACACATGAACTTACCTTGGTACCAAAATACAAAGATTTTGCAATTTAGTCCACAATCTTTTCTTTTCCTCGATTGGGGTCGATTCCACGTCTTTCTTGATTATGAAGCTTGAAAGTTGAAGAAACCCTAGCTATGGTGAGAGTGAATTTCGGTAGCAACTAGATGAGTAAGATGACTATTTTGTGTTATTTTTCCCATTTTATTTCATTAATTATCCAAATGACCAAAATGCCCTTAATACCTTTCTTTGAAAATTTTCATGTACAAGCCCATTTTTGTCCAAAATTTTAGAAATTGGTCAAATTGCTATTTAAGACCTCCTAATTAATATTTCAAAGCAATTTCATACTAAAAACTTCTAGAATGCAAGTTTTGCAACTTATTCGATTTAGTCCCTAACTTCAAATTAAGCATTTTATGCATAGAGTTTCCTCACAAAATTTTCACACAATCATGCAATCATATCATAAACCTCAAAATAATTATAAAATAATTATTTCTATCTCAGATTTGTGGTCACGAAACCACTATTCCGATTTGGCCCTAATTCGGGATATTACAAGTTCGTAGTCTACAGTGATGCTTCTTTGAATGGTTTGGGTTGTGTGTTGATGCAGGAGGGTAGAGTTGTTGCATATGCTTCGAGACAACTAAAGCCTCACGAGAAAAATTATCCAACTCATGATATCGAGCTAGCTGCGATTGTGTTTGCTCTTAAAATTTGGCGTCATTACCTGTTTGGAGAGAAATGCCATGTTTATACTGATCATAAAAGCGTAAAATATTTAATAACTCAGAGAGACTTGAATCTGAGACAACGACGGTGGCTTGAATTATTAAGGATTACGAAATTGTCATTGATTATCATCCAGGTAAGACAAACGTGGTGGCTGATGCCCTAAGTCGAAAATCTCTATTTGCTCTTTGAGCAATGAATGTACATTTATCTATTTCCGCTAATGATGTGCTAGTAGCGGAATTAAAAGCAGAACCAGTATTAATACGGCAAATTTGTAAAGAACAGAAAATCGATGACGAATTGGTTGCTAAACGAGCTCAATTTGATTCTAATACGGGTTTAGAGTTTCAAATTGATGACAATGATTGTTTAAGATTCAGAGGTTGATTATGTGTCCCGAGAAATTCAGAACTTACTTCGATGATTTTGAGTGAGGCCCATAGTAGCCGAATGTCGGTCCATCCTGGTAGCACGAAAATGTACAACGATCTAAAAAGACAATATTGGTGGCATGGTATGAAAAGAGACATTTCCGACTTTGTTTCTAAATGTTTGATATGTCAACAAGTGAAAGCGGAGCATCAGGTGCCTTCGAGATTACTACAGCCGATCATGATACCTGAGTGGAAATGGGATTGAGTAACGATGGACTTTGTATCTGGTTTACCGTTGACACAGAGCAATAAATACTCAATGTGGGTTATTGTTGATAGATTGACGAAGTCCGCTCATTTTATCCCTGTTCGTACGGATTTTTCACTTGATAGATTGGCAGAATTATATGTTTCTCAAATTGTTCGACTACATGGAGTACCTACTTCTATTGTTTCTGATAGAGACCCCAGATTTACATCCCGATTCTGGAGAAAATTGCATGAAGCGTTAGGTACTAAGTTACATTTTAGCACTGCTTTCCATCCCCAGACAGATGGTCAATCTAAACGAGTTATTCAGATACTCGAAGATATGTTGACATGTTGCATTCTCGAGTTCAGTGGTTCGTGGGAACGATATTTACCTTTGATTGAATTCGCATACAACAATAGCTTCCAATCAAGTATCAAGATGGCACCATACGAGGCTTTATACGGTCGTAAATGCCGCACACCACTGTATTGGACCGAACTCAGTGAAAATAAGATTTACGGGGTTGATTTGATCAGAGAAGCTGAAAAAAAGTGAAAGTGATTAGTTATAGTTTGAAAGCAGCATTGGATCGTAAGAAATCATATGCAGATTTGAAACGCAAAGATATTGAGTATCAAATTGGTGATAAAGTATTTTTGAAGGTCTCACCCTAGAAAAAAGTACTCCGATTTGGCCGTAAGGGCAAATTGAGCCCAAGATTTATTGGACCGTACGAGATAGCAGAACGGATAGGGTCGGTTGCTTATAGATTGGTTCTGCCACCTGAACTCGCAAATATTCATAATGTGTTCCATGTATCGATGCTTAGATGGTATAGATCTGATACTTCACATGTGGTTAATCCATCTGAAATTGAGATTCAATTGGATTTGAGCTATGAGGAAGAACCGATCCGTATCTTAGCTCAGGAAGTGAAAGATTTGCGGAATAAGAAGATTTCTTTAGTAAAAGTATTATGGGTCAAACATGGAGTAGAAGAAGCTACTTGGGAGCTCGAAGACTCTATGAAAGAAGGTTATCTGAATTTATTCGCTGGTAAGATTTTCAAGGATGAAAATTTCTAAGTGGGGGAGAGTTGTGACAGCCCTAATTTGACCCTAGTCGGAATGTCGTTTTGGGACCACAAAACCGAGTCATAAAATTTATTAAAAATTTATTTTCATATCTTCTATGTGTGATAGTGCATGTGTGAAAAAATTGATGTTTTAATTTAGTCATATGAATGTGAATTTCACTTGAAAGGACTTAGTTGAGAAACTTAGAAAATATGTTAGGTAAATGTGTGGGGACCAAATAATTTCAAAGTATGAAAGTTTGGGTTTGCATGTCAGAATGCCCAATATGCATTAAGTAGCCGGCCAAGTAATGATGTCCCTCCACTAAGTTTAATTTAATTATAATATTATATTGATAAGTGATTAAAACATCATAAATAATACGAATTAAAAATAAAAAGATGAATAAAAGAAGAAATTGAAACATAAGTGTTCATCTTCTTCTTCTTGCAAAACCGAAAAAAAAAAGAAATTACACTAAGGTAATTCGGCACCTTCTTTTGCTAGTTGGAGGTAAGTTTTGAAGTGATTTTTGAAATCTTTTTTATATGTTTAAGTTAATTGTTAAATGCATTTCTTGGCCATGTCAAGAAAATCAAATTTCTATGGTGGTTTGGGCACTAGGCTGTGTATCAAAATGTTGGAATTAGAGGTTGTTTTCATATTGTATTTAATAAGTAGATGTTAGAATGAGGTTAAACTTGTTGAATTGTTAGTTGGGTAATACTTTGTGCATTCGGCCATATGGGGTTTAAATGGAATGTTCATTTTATTTTTTTTACTTTCTTGTATGAGAAATGGTTCAAATAAGTGTTAAGGCCGAATGAGTCATGGTAGATAAGTTAAAGTGCAAAATTCATGTTTATGGGGTAATTTGAGCAATTGACCGAGACGTGGCTGAAGGAATAAGATTGATATTTTTATGTTTTAGGAGTGAAAGGCATAATGAAAATTGAGTAAGTTTAATGTGCATATTTTAGTTTAAGTGTTATGGAGAATTTGGCTAAAATAATTTGGTATGTGTGTTTGCCGAATTTAAATTAAGATTGTTTGAGTGACTTAATTTATGTATTGGAAATTTATTTGAGTGATTACAATGGGCATTAAGATGTTGAACTCATGAAATTAGAAGTATATGAGCTTGATAGTATTTAAATGAATACTAGCCGAAAATGAACTTAGCTAATTAATTGTCAAATTGTTGAGTATTAAAAACAATGGTTCAATAAATTTGATGATCGGTTTTAGTTATTAGGTGATAAATCTTGAATATTTAAATGTTATATTGTTATGGCTTGGTTAATATTAGATGGAATACCGAATCTCTGTGTGTGTCTATGAGGAATGAATATAAATTGGGGCTACGATGATTGAGTTATTTTATTTGCTTAGTTGGAGCCCAAGATCAAAGGGAGCCAAGTTCGGCCAAAGGGAAAGCGAAAGCGGTTGAGTAGCCGATCGGAGTTGTTCATCCGACTAAAAAGGTAAGTCCTTAAGTAATTTAAGCTACGGTTAACATTTTCACATAGATGACACAAAATAAGTTTGATAAGAAACCATGGTATGTATGAGTTTTTGAAAATCGAATGTGAAAATATTGACCTATCTATGATATTGTGGTAGCTATAGATAAGAAAATACAACACTATGTGTGCAAGGCTATGCGGCACTATGTGTGGAAAAACTACGTGGCACTATGTGTGCGAGATTACATGGCACTATGTGTGCGAGAAAACGTGGCACTATGTGTGCGAATAAGTAAGAGCAATACGTGTGCGGACTTTCAAATCGAGCACTAAGTGTGCAATATTGATCGTGGAGCACTATTTGTGCAAATAAAAATTCATTAAAACATTAAATTGGGAGTAATGAAATGTGCATGGATACTAGACATGGGATTTGATTCTAATATGTGTATTAATATATAATGCTTGGGAAGAGAGAAAGAAAAGGAAGGTAATCGGCTCAATTAGTATATAATTGAACAAAGATATAAAGTAGTGATAAATGAATCTAAATGGATTGGAGATTTGATTGATAGATGGAGCGGCTTGGTTTGTGCTTTATTTAAATAATTGGACATTGTATGTAATTTACATATACGCCAATGATTTGTATATGACATTTACCATGGTATTTTCAATTTGTGATTAAATGGTGTAGGAGTACATAGTGAATTCGGGTAAGTATGTACCAAATTCATAATGTACGTATGTGACATAAGATTTCCTTGTGATATCATGGTTGAATTCGGCTAGTGTTGGATTGAAATTTTATTTTGCTAAGATAATCGGGTTATTACATTCTTGAAATTTCTTAGGACTTACTGAGTTAATAACTCACTTGGTGTGTTTATTGGTTTTGTATAGATCATCTTGTCGAGGAAAGCTTGGAACCATACGAAGTCATCGCATCTTTTGACAACCTTTTTGGTACCTTTGTTTAAAACTCTAGTAAGCATTATGGCATGTATAAGATAATATTTTGATAGTATTGTATATAAAGCCATGCGAATATGGCTAAAGTCCTATGTATGGATTTGATAATGGTTTAGATATAAATCTTGAAGTGTTAATCAACTTAACATATAAGTTCATATTTGTGATATGAGTGTGATTATGTTATGATTGAACTAACATATTAAGCATTTGATATATATATATATTATGTATGTGTATTTGGTCAAGAGGAGAAAAATCACCAAATGAATAGAAAAGTTTTAGTTGTATGATGTTATTCATTAAGCTCAAGACTTTACACTTTTATTTTTTTTATGCGCATAATATAGAAGTTACTCATGGAAACATGCTATTATTGTTATAATTATTTAATTACATTGGATTCGAAATTATTGAAACTTAAAGGTGCAAATTTGATTCTTATGTACGCGAAGTGTTCTATAGAGGAGTTGAGCAGGTTATGTTATGTGACCCTACTCCAGCAATGGATACGGGTATTTGGGTGTTACAATAATAGAGTATCATGGGGTTAGTGATGATAGAAATAATCAGAGGAATGATGTCGGATTGTCAAAGATGATTGAGCATGACGGATCCAATTAAGTAAAATTTTAGCTATCTCTCTCTTTTGAGTATTCTATATTTTCCTCAATCCTTGGGAATATATATGGTTGTTCATTTCCAGTGAAATTCTTAGTGTATGGGGATGTTAGCGACTGTGAAATTAGATGAAAGCTTTGTTGATCCGGTAAATTATGATCAACATTTCTTTCTCTTTTTGGAATTCTATTCTGATATGTCGGAATGAAATAGACGGTGAAAATTCATGTGAGACCATTCTGATGTTCCTATTGACTATGGTTTTATCTATATGCAGAAAATGTATTATCTCCATTATGATGAAATTCGAGAGTGTATAAACGGTAGTTTCTTTCTGGTTTTCTCTGAAGGGATGTTTAGATCTTCTTTAGTATATTCTTCTGGGTTATATTCTCAAATTTTTGGTATAGTGTTATGTCTTGGAATTTCTTACCATGATTGTTCCTGTCGTTCTTATTTCGAGAATTATCAGTCTGGCTCGTCTTTAAGGGTATTCTTTGACTTGCGATAACAATGTCTATTATGATTATGCTACTAGTTCGATTTTTGGAAGTGTGGGAATTCTAGTATCAGAATTTCTCTAAATCTTTGTGAAAGGAATTGTTATCGGCAAAGGTAAGTTAAGTTATGTGCATCTAAGTTTATTCTCTAGTCCGGGAATAATGTTGTGCAATTACGGGTAAGTAGACGTATAGTCTGAGATGAAGAAATTTTATTCTTGAAATTATGATACAAAAACATATTAGTTGGATTTCTCTCATTCGAGAGATGTGGTTATAAGTAAAGTTGTTCTGATTGATAAAGAGATCACATTCATGAAGTTTGAATCGTTTGATACATGTTAGTAAAGTTTATAAATAGTTGAAGACCTAATTTCTGGTTTCGATTACTATTATTTCAGAGTAAAATTTGAGTACTGAGAAACTCTGGGTTATGCAGTGAATTGTGTAGAGAGCTCACAGAAAAATCTTGTCCGTTCTCCCAAAAGATGTTGAAATGTCTTCAGGGTTAAGCCGAATATCCAATGTATTCAAGATTATTATTGTCAGTGATGACATTGAAAAGAAAATGAGAAAAGACTGATTAAATTTCGTATCGGGATATCTCTCACCTCTAGGAAGAAGGAGAGATACCAATTGGTTTGTGTTAGATTGATGATGGAAGTCTGCATGATTATTTTAGTGTGTACAGATATATTATTCCAAAGATGTGACTGAGTTATATGTTTCTAAGTTTATAACTCCTAGAATGTCAGCCTCCAGTATTTTGAATTGAGCCCGGGGTTTATACTACAACTATGGAATGGCTAGAGGAAATCTTGAGTATGAGACTGAGTTGAATTGTAACCTGTGAGAAAAAGGTAAAAGTAACTCGTGAAAGTTGGAAGCAACTTCTTCTGGTAAGATTTTCGGGGACGAAAATCCCTAAAGGGGGGAAGAATTGTAACAGCCCAATCTTGGGCCTAATCAGAATAGTGGTTTCGGAACCACTATTCTGAGGCAGGATAAAATTATTTTGATTTTATTTTATGTGATATAGCATGTTTATAAATGTGCATGAAAATTTTGGTAATTTTATTTTAGCGATTTCTAGCTTAATTTCGAAAAAGGACTAAATCACATAAAAGGTAAAAGTTGTATTTTAGTACCTAAATGTGTCTAATAGCTTGATAATTAAAATTAGGGGAATTTAAAGTGAAATAAGACCCTTAAATAAAGCATGGTCGGCCATGGGAGACAAAATTGTTGAAAAGTCAAAATTAGGTGAAATTTGGTCACCAATTTTGACTAGTTTTATTATTAACAAATCAAAAAGAAAAATTTATCACTTTTTCTCTTCTCCTTCACCAAAATATGCAGCAAAGAAAGGGTTTAGAAGCTGGAAAATTTCAGCAAAGAAACTCCCATGCTAGTAAGTGATTTTTAATGTCTTTCTTGATGATTTTTACATTTTTTGAACCCCTAAAGCATGAGCTTTCAAAAGAGGGGACTATTTTGCAAAATGATTAAGTCTAGGGTTTTGCCATGAAAGCATATGTGTTGTTTGCTGAGTTTTTATGGAAGAATATGAGTCTTGGTAGTATTATAAACAACTTTTATGAAAGAAGTTTGCATGAAAACACCTAAAATGGGGTATTTTGCAAAGTTGTAAAACAAGTTGTAAATGTGTGAAATAGTTGAAATTATGAGTTGCTATAGTTATGAAAATGGTTCATCTAGGCTTAAGGAGTAATGAAATGTGATAAAAATCATTTTACGAGCCTAGGGGCAATTTGGTAATTTTTGAAAAGTATAGGGCAAAATTTGTCATTGGACTAATTTGATTAGTATTTTTTTTAATAAGTTAAATCTGATGTTATAGATGATGAAAAATGAGATTCGAGCTTAGAACGAGGAAAAACGAGAAATTGATGTTTAGGCCTCTTTTACCAATTTGGTGTCGAGGTAAGTTCATATGATAATAATAATGCAAAGTTATGCTTGAATTACATTCCTTATTAATATTGCATATATTATATGATTTAATATATCATAAGATTGATGGAATATGATGTTTCTTTGAAACGAGTAAGTTGGTATGAAAGCAATTTATCAACTTCATTATCATGTGTTTAATACTTGATATTGTACGAAGTATGGATATATGCCTTTATTCGAATTGTCTTATGATGATATACGTACTAGTATCATACCCAGCCCTCAACATGGCATCGGCACTGACATGAGACCTTGTATAAAACCATATCCGAGATATGGCAACGATATGTGGATCCATGTAAGACCATGTATGGGACATGGCTTTGGCATTCTATTCGGTGTCTAATAATTCCGAACATCCTTAATCATCCCGAGTGTTCAACGGGTATTGTAATGGATGATGTGATGAAAGCCCTAAGGAGGGCATGTTAAAGAAGGTATAAATATATACTTTTTTACGAGGTGGTACAGGTATGTACACTAAAATTATAAGCAATGCCTTGATATGTGATAATCTATGATGTATATAGTATTGGGTGAATACGATGAAAATGGCATGATTTGGACTAAGTCTATGATACTTGATGACATTGAGATTATGGGTCCATGCTTGTGATGCATAGCTATGTGTTCTTACCATGATAGATGAAATGATGTTGTATTAATTTGGTGAAAAATAATTGTGAATAAGTAAATTAGCCTGGACAGTTTTGGGCTACTACAGTGGTGTAAATTTGAAAATTCACTAAAAATAGTGTAAAATGAGTTGGAGGCTTAATAAAATATGAAATTAAATCTTATTGAGTCTAGTTTCTTATAAAAGAAACTTTGTAAGCAAAAGAATTTCCTATAATGAGATATTTGAAGTTTTTTTAGATAGAGTTAGAATGACTTTGAAATCCCCTTTTATAATTTGAGAAAATCATTATACATTATAAAAAAATAATTATGAGTTATAATTTATATTTCTAGAATCCTTAATGAGTCTATCTTCAATAAAAATAGACAAGAACATTATTCGAGTCCTGTGCTATGAGATAATTAATCTTTAGTGTAGAAGAGTCAAAACTATTAGGCAGTGAATCAGGGTTAAATTTGAGGAATAAAATGTAATATTTGGCTTAATCAAAAATTCTTGAATTTTTATGTTAGAAAGCTACATGAGTCTAGTTTCCAGGAAAATTAACAGAATTTAATTTGGAGTTTCGTAGCTTTAGATATAAATATTTTATTTACTATTGTACAAGAAGATAGCTTATTATGAACTTGAGAATATGATGGGAACATTGCTAAAACATGTTAATGAGTTGCTTATTGTTTTCATATGAACTTACTAAGGGTAAAGCTTACCCCTTTCCTTTCCCATGTTCTTTAGTGTTGTCAAGTTAGCTTGGGTTGGAGTTCGTCAGAGATATTATCACACTGTCAAGCTATCGCTATTGGTGCAAGTGATTTCAACTACTTTGAGTCTATGGCATGTATAGGAGTTTAGTTATTCGAGTATGTGTTATTGCTTTAGCAAAATGTATTGGCTTATTTTGATTAAGGGGTTGTAAACCCATTTTAAATATGCATACATGTGCTATGGTCTTACGTGATGAGTTTATAATGACTATGGCATGAATGTGGTAAAGATGTGAGTAAAATTCATGATATTTATTGCATGAGAAATTGACATGATCATATCATGTTTATGGATGTTTAAGTGCCCATATATGCCTTGTTGTATGCTATTGCATAAGTGTGTGTGTGCGTTGGTTGTAAAGGTGACAAAATGGCTTGAAAAATAGCCTTGCATTTGTTCACATGGGTAGGCACACGGGTAGGCACACGGGCGTGTGCCATGGCCGTGTGACATTTTGGGGATGCTGACGTCAGAAAACAATACCCAGGTTTTTGCACACGGGCTAAGACACGAGCGTGTCATGGCCGTGTAAGGGACACGAGTGTGTATCTGGCCGTGTGAAAAACCCTGTAGGTGTGAATTAAAAAGTAATTCCACACGGGCGTGTGCCCTATACCCACACGGGTGTGTGGCGCCTTAAAGCATAAATTTTCTATGTTTTTCTTAAGTTCTCGGTTTGGTTCTGAACCACCCTGAATGTATGTTTGGGGCCTAGTAAGCTCGTTTATGGAGTGTATGCATGTGAAATGAAAATTTTTAATTTTGAACGAAATTTCATGGCCGGTTCCATACGAAAGTACTTGAGTTATGTCTGGTAGCACCTCGAACCTTGTCCCGGTATCGGATATGGGGGAGGGGTGTTACAACCTTTCCTTACATACCTCTAAGCCGACATCGATGAAATCACAATAGGCAACTCACTAGACTTATCTGGTTCAATCTGAAGAATTTCATTATTTTGACATTTCAATTCAATAATCTTTCATCTACAATTCACTACAACATCATGTAGAATCAACCAAACCATTCCAAGAATCACATCGAACTCATCAAACGGTAAAAGCATTAAGTTAAACGAAAAATAGTGACCCGGAATCATTAAAGGACAATTCTTGCAAACTTTATCAACTAGAACATATTTGCCTAAGGGGTTCGACACTTTAATCACATACTCAGTGTACACAACAAGCAGATTCTTACTATATACCAAATTCATGCAAATATAAGAATGAGTCGATCCAGGATCAATCAAGGCAACTACATTTGCATTATAGAGAGAAAATGTACCAGTAATAACATCAGGGGATGACGCATCTTCGCGAGCGCGAATAGCATAAGTTTTAGCAGGTGCTCTGACCTCTGATCTAGCAATTAACTCTTTCGTCTCACCCTTGCTACTATTCCCACTTCCCATATTTCTCGGTGGCCTCCCACTAGTGGTAGTTTTACTCAGCCTTACATTCTAAAAATTATCTTTCTACGTCATTTCAGGGCAATCTCGAGTGAAGTGATCTTGGGAGCCACATTTGAAATAAGCCTGGTTATTCATTCTGCATTCATCGGGATGTCACTTATCATAGTGTTGACATTCAGGTCTATTATACCTAGCATTACCAATGCTCGCTATTGACGTAGTTTGGGCCTCAGAACCCAAATACTACTTCCCACAATCTCTGTTGGGATACCAAGCTGAAACATTAGAACGAGTATACAAATCCCTCAATTTCTTTGACGAAGATTGAAATGACTTATTCAGCGGTCTTTTTCTCGAGTCTCTAGCCTCAAACTCAGCCTTTCTCTTTTCTTTGCTCAACTCTTCAGCTTTGCAAACTCGGCCGACTAGCACAACAAATTCTTTCAACTCTAAAACCCCTACTAGTAGTCTGATGTCCTCATTCAACCCATTTTTGAATCTCTTGCACATGATAGCCTTGGTGGAAACACATTCCCGAGCATACTTACTGAGCCTAACAAACTCTCACTCATATTCAGTCACAGATATATGACCCTGTTTCAGCTCTAAAAAATTGTTACGTTTCTGATCAATAAACCGTTTACTGATATATTTCTTTCTGAACTCTTCTTGGAAGAAACCCTAGGTAACTCTTTCTTCCGGTACGACAGATACAAGAGTCTTCCACGATTGGTATGCTGAGTCCCTCAGAAGTGATATAGCACATTTTAAACACTCATCTGGTGTGCAACAAACCTCATTAAATACCCTGATTGAGTTCTCAAGCCAGAACTCTGCTTTTTCGGGATCATCGTCAACATTGGCTCTAAATTCTTCAGTCCCTTGTTTTCGAATCTTATCAACTAGAGGCTTGTTCAGTCTTAACAATTCCACATCTTGGGGAGCTACAGGAACCAATTGGCGGTTAGGTGGGGGTGGAGGATGTTGGGCAGCCGGATTTGTTCGAACAAACTCAGCAAAACCACTCATTCATCCTTTGGAAGAAGGCTTCTTTAGCCACTCCTCCCTGACTAACTGTTACTGGTCTACTTTTAGATGGCGCTGTCCCTTCGACAGTAGCCGACACATTACTTTCAACATCGTCAGCTAGCTCTCAGTTGGGATCCATTTACTAGATTAAAACACAATTTAAATTGTCAGGAGTCGTCACACTATCACAAATTAAATATGGCATGTATAGCAAAACCCTCACACATGCTATGTTAGTTTGAGAATCGACTCAACCATAGCTCTGATACCACTAAATGTAACACACCTTACCCGTATTCAATGTCAAAACAAGGTATGAGGCATTACCGAACTTACATCATAAGCAAACATACAATTTCTGAGTCATAAAGTTCCATCCAAATTAAAACCATTTGCATTCAAACATAAAGTCCCTAATGCGAGCCTACGAGGCCCAAAACATGCTTTAGAAGTGGTTCGGGACTAAACCAAAAACTCAATGATTTTTTACAAAACTTATAAAATTTTTGCACTGTATAGGGGTCACACGCCCGTGTGGTTTGGGACACGCCAATGTGGTTTGGGACACGCCAGTGTGGGCAGGCCGTGTGGTCACACACGCTCGTGTCCATAACCAGTGTAACTCTCTGACTTGCAAGTCATGAACAAATTCAGGTCACACGGCCGAGTCACACGCTCGTGTGCTAAGCCGTGTGGAAATTTTCATAAAATAGGTGCATAATTCACACGCCCAGGACACACGCCCGTGCCTGAGGATGTGTCCCTCACACGGCCTAGACACACGCTTGTGTGTCACACACGGCCTAGACACACACCCGTGTGGACAAAATAAAGGCTATTTATCAAGCCAATTGTCACTCTCATTTTCACCAACACACACACAAGTTCAATGGCATAAATCATGATATACTTAGGCAACTAAACATCTACAAAGCAAGGCCAAATCATGTAATTTCATTATCCACACTCAACACATTTACAACACCATAAATTGTCAAACGAAATCATACCAACTCACATTCTACAAGTTTCATTATGGCTTCAATAGTGTGCATGATTTTACTTAGTTTTCCTAGCATACCAATGATCCAATCTTAACCATTCAACAACAAACCCATTAAGCCACATTCAACCATTTATCAAGCATTTATAAACCGCATCACACAAGAGATAGTTGTACATACATGTATATATATATATAAGCTTACAACCAATTCAACCAAAATGAGCCAAGTTATATGGCCAAATACCACATCAAGCCATTGACAATTATAATCCAATACATTTGGCCGAATTCACAATGACACATATAACAAAATGACCAAGTCCCTATACATGCCATAATCTCAAAATGTTTAAAATCATCAATACCTAAAATAACAGTTTGATAGTGTGATACAATCTCCGACGATCTCCAATCCGAGCTAGGTTGGTGACACTATAAAACATAGGAAATAAAATGGAGTAAGCTATATAGCTTAGTAAGCTCGTATGAAAGAAATAAGCTAACCTTACCATACATTAACATGCAAGTAATATGACATAAGATATAGCAATTTACCAAAATCTCATGATCATAATTTACTTCCATCACAACTTACCTTGAATCGTCATTTCACAAATTAATAATCATAAGCTTTAAGTACATGCCTGTACCATCTTGTAATAATTTGATACATATTCTCATCCTTGTCATACCCAATGAACCACTCGGAATATTAATATCGGATACACGAGAAACCTTGTACATAAGGTGCCACATATGTAGCCATTGCTACCTTTATCTCATATCACATATGTGCTCGTTTTCAAGCTATCTACGGGCCTACTCACACAAGCTGTCAGTCAAAACATAGCTACATGGTGCAGCACACATAAGCTGTCAAGTAACCAACATATGCCGGTATACTCAGCCACCAGTAGGACGTACAAGACCAACACCCAGAATCACATAACATAAAACCCTAGTGACATGTCACTTGTATTCTAATCTATTCCTAAGGTTTGACTGAGATTTCTCGCTTGCCAAATTGTCGTCACATATGTCCGTAAGGTCGATTACACAATTCATACATAAATTAAAGCATTCAAAATACATTTAAAGTGAAGCTTATATAACATACAAACTTATCTGGGTTATAAAAACGGCCAAAAGAGATCTATTCGTCAACTACCTTGGTTTTCCCCCGATCTAGACTCGAACTTCATTTTTCTTGACCTATAATACCACATTTAGCTTATTTAATCATCACATTATTCAATTTAGCCCAAAAACACATTATAGCAAAATTTACATTTTTGCCCCTAACTTTTCAACATTTTACAATTTAGTCCCTAGGCTCATAAAATGAATTTCATTCAATTTAATCACAACCTAAGCCTAGTCAGTTGTTATTTACACTCATAACAGCCCACATTTTTCATTTATTCACACTACAAATAAGTCCGTATTTGACTTTTTTACTGAAAATCACTTTACAAATGTTGTTTAACTGACAACGAACATGCATTTTCTACCATCAAACATTAAAATACATGAACATCCAACATGGGTAAAAATTTAGACATTAAATTTCTTTCAATTTAGTCCTTGAAATAGCTAAATCAAGTTACAACGATCTCAAAAATATAAAAATCGTGAAAAACGGGGCAATAATGGACTTACAATCGAGCTTGAAAGCTTGGCCAAACCTTAGCTATGTCTCCTCTTCTAATTTTTTACTATGGGGATGAAATTGAAGAAGATGACATATTTTATTTTAGTTAATTTGTCTTTATTTAATAGATTACCAAAATGCCCTTTACTTAGACTTTGAAAATTTTCCTAACCGTGTCCATTTTTGTCCACACCAAGATATAATGGTCTAATTACCATTTAAGGACCTCTAATTTAGAATTTCATAACAATTTACTACCTTTAGCCTATAGAACTCAAATTTTGCACCTATTGCAGTTTAGCCCTTTTGGTCAAATTGAGTACTCAATCGATAAAATTTCTCAACGAAATTTTCACACAATTATTCTATTATGTTGTAGACCTTAAAGAAAAAATAAAACAAATATTTATACTTCGGATTTGTGGTCTCGAAACCACTGTTCCAATTTGACCCAAAAACGAGTTGTTACACTAAGACACGCCCGTGTTGTAGGCCGTTTTCGAACTAGGTAGCTCTCTGACTTGTGTCACACGGCCAGCCAAACGCCTTTGTGCTAGGCTGTGTGGTTAATTTAATTTTTCAAAATTAGGTGCAGGTTTTATACGGCCAAGACACACGTCCGTGTTCCAGGCCGTGTCGCACTCACAAATAAGACACACGCCCGTGTCTCTGCCCTTGTGCTCAATTCTGAGTATTCTTTTTTCTCGAATTTAAGATGCAAGGGACACACGGCCTAACCACATGCCCATGTACCAGGCCGTGTGTCACACACGGTCAAGACACACGTCTGTGTGTTTACCCATGTGGACAAATAAAGCCATTTCTAGCTTTATTTCTCGCCCAAAATCATACCAATAACCTGCACTAAAACATACATCCAAATACCAATTAATTCAAGCATTGGACTCAAGCAAATTTTAACATCTAAATATAATATAACATAACATACACATTTGTTTATAATCTTACCTTAGTTTAACCTAGGTATTAACATCATTTGTCCACGTACACTTAACATAATACATGTGTGTTTATCATAATAACCTACTTTATAATACCAAAATAAACCATTACTAGCCATTCCAATTGCTAGGTTACAAATATCATTTTCAAGCCACTAATGGCCATATATTCTATACATGCGATTATGTTAAAATGCTTTTTTCTATATATACCCTAAATAAGCTAGTGGATAGTGTGATGATGCTCTAATTGATCTCCAACCTTCGCAAGCTTTCGAGCACTATAAAAATAGGGAAAATAAAACTAAATAAGCATTACATGCTTAGTAAGTTCGTATAACAGGAATTAAAACTTACCAATTTACATTTATTAACATTAAGCATTCAATAACATGCTTTTTCATCAATTTAGCAAATTTACCTATACACATACATTCAGTCAAACAAGTCTGTTACATAAATGTAACACCCCAAACTCGGCCTAAACGTTATGGTCGAATCTGTGATGTCACATTGAAGTGTTTTACAAATCACTAATTCGTTGAAAAATCTAATTATCAAAAGCTGCCTTGGGCTTTGACAAAATTTGAGATGTCTGGTTCTTTATGAAAACTCATGTTGGCTTAAATTAATTATTGTTCACATTAGGTTGTTATAAAACTTTAAAATAATTTTTTTTGTGATAACCCTTAATTTGTGATTCGTGAACATGGTGCTTTTAGAAAAAAAAAACCTTTGGTTATAATTTCTTGAAAACCCGAGACCTACAACTAACCAATAAAAATATCAAGTATAACAATCCCCAAAATAAAATAAAAAAAATTTAAAGAGGCCTTATTACAATATAAAAACCCAAAATAAAATAAAATCTTAATTATAGTATCTAATAAAATAACTACGTTGGGTGGCCACCTTGAGTCCTCCGTCGCCTCAATTTGTCTAAGCCTGGGGATTTCCTGTACAGACAATAGACAGGTGAGTTTACGAAAACTCAGTGTGTGAAATCCTGTGATAGTAATCAATCAAAGTAAACACGAACTGGGCCTAAGCCCTTTAGTTATAGTTAGGGGCCTTAACCCCTTTCAGTAACAATAGCAGACTGGGCCTTAGCCCATTTCTGTAATAGTGGCAGTCTGGGCCTTAGCCCATTTCTGTACAGTATGTAAACAAAGGATACTACCCAAATCATCCACTACACACCAACTCCATACCAGCCCTACACATCATGTGCGGACAAAAATCGACCCACCTAACCTTACACACCAAATCGTATCGAATTCGGTACTAAATCAGTATTTGCAGTAGAGTTGCCAGTAATAGGCTTATATCCTTTTAGTACACTTCCTCCAAAATCATATATCCCGCCCCATGTAATGCAACATAATATCATATTGTATGCAGAAATATCATGCTCCGAAACTATCATACATAGTATAAGGGTATTTCAGTAAATTTACCTCACAGGGGTATAACGGTCATTTCATCAGTATGGGGTCTAAGTATACTTACCAACCCAATAGTAAGTCCATGGTTGTCTTAGGCGACCCGTGCAACCTTGACATTAAATAATGATATCGACCCTACAACCCATATTGCAGGCCCATGTGGGCCCACACTCTCGTATGGCCCACATCGCCTAGAAATGGCCTTAGCCATGTGGTTCACACAGCCTGGCCCACGGCTTACAACACTATTGCACGATTTTTTCGTGTGGAGCCCACACGACCAAGTTTGTCCCAGTATGGCCCACTATCGTTTTGGCCTATAGGAATGCTCATGGCCATCTCATCGACCACACGGCCATGGTTTGCACCATGGCCTACTACACAGGCGGCGACATGCTAGTGTGGTGTCGACGGCCCACTTTTCAGCTTTTCGGCTATTTTGCTGACCTATGCTAATAGCAGCGTGACTACACACACCGGTTATGAAGTTGTAGCCGAAAATGCTTCCGAGATCGAGAACCAGACAACAATTGTAACCTCCTCTAACTCCAAACCACGTGCTCTCCCTCCAATGCTTTTACGTTCACAAGAATAGTTAACCGATTTATAAAAATCTTCAACCTCACAAGAGTATAACCGATGCTTAAAGTACTTACCACGAATAAAGAGATTCTTTATAGAGGAAAGGCAATCGGCCTACACCTTGGTTATGGAAACTGAGCCCCTAGCAACATACGAACGAAACAGGAGGGGTTAGATAAGCATATCCCTAAGATAGGCAAGGAGAGAACAGCCTTTCGGCTTAAGAGCTATGAAAGCCAAACCCAGAGAAGGAAACCAAATAAGATTTGGCTAGAGTATCCAAACCACAACCACTTACTAATAGAACAAGGGGACTTCGGTAGCCCCACAGTAAGAATCGGTCAAAGCAAAGAAAAGAGAAGAAGATGTTTAGGGCCTAATAGGTTTGGCCAACACAAGAAGAACAAAGGTTTTTGAGAGGGGGAAAGTATGGTATTCGGTCCAATAGAGAAAGAAAGAATAAGAACGGAAAAGAGAGTATTTGATTTCAAACTAAAGAATGAGAAGAAGAAGATACTCAATCGGGATAATCAGCTTTCACTATTGTCCGGTAGTCGGTTTGAATCCAAGACAGGATGGAGAGTAAAAAGTCACTTAGGTATACGTCCAAAAGAGGAAACAAAAGACTGAGAAAGGTCTTCAGGAGTATTCGACTAATGCCAATAAACAGAAGAAATAAAGTTGCCAACACCAAATATTGAAATCAACATCTACCCTTTTCCTAGCTAACACAAATCGCACCCCAAAGCCTATAGCTGAATTTGACCAAAAGAACACCACATAATCAGTTACTACCCTAAACACCTCCTCACACCCTCACACAACCAAACACTAAGTGCCAGAGTCCTCATTCGGCACTAACTCCCCACCATTAAAAATCCCTTGATTCTCTCCTAAAAACTCTTCTCATATCTCTTCTCAAGTCCCTCCTACAATCCCCTCCATAATCGATTCAAACTCCCCTCCATACATCAGCATTTTGGTCAAACATAACCTCTTTCCATGGCCATCAGTAAAAATAATCTTCATATGCATAAGCTGGGATTCGAACCTCAGACCCCTTGTACACTCCACACGCCACTTACCACTAGGCTAGCAGACTTTTTATGACATGCTTTACTCACATTAATTTAAGAAGCGTACTATCAGTAGAAAAAGGTTTATTCAAGTAGAAGCAAGAATTTTTGCGCAAGCCAAGGCTTGAACCCATGACTTCTCATACACTACAAAACTAACACCCACTAGGCCAAGTATACTTTCATGCCACAGAGACACAAAATTAATTTTAACAGGGGTTTCAAAATTTGAAAAATTGGGGCGTTACAATTCTACCATTCTTAAAGTAAATTTCGGCCTCGAAATTTACATGGTCAGAATAGGTGAGGGTATTATTGCCGCATCGCCTCCTCAGGTTCCTACGTGGCTTCCTCAAAACTGTGGTTATGCCATAGTACTTTCACTAGTGCAGCAGACTTCCTCCTCAGGACCTTCACATCACGATCTAAAATCTGAACCGACTCCTCTTCAAAGGTCAGATCTAGTCTAACCTCAATTTCCTTAGTAGAGACAATATGTGCAGGATCTGAGCGATATCGCCTTAGCATGGAGACGTGAAACATGTTGTGAATTCGGTCCAACTCTGGAGGGAACTCAAGTTTATAGGCAACCGGTCCCACACGCTTCAATACACGGTAAGGCCCAATAAATCTTGGGCTCAACTTGCCCTTACGGCCAAATCTTAGTACATTCTTCCATGGCGAGACCTTCAAAAAGACAAAATCTCCTACAGAATACTCAATTTCCTTATGTTTCAAATCCACATATGACTTATGTCTATCAGATACTGCCTTCAGTCGATCCCGAATCAAACGAACTTTATCCTCGATATCAGAAATCAATTCAGGACCTAGAACTCGCCTCTCGCCCAACTCAGTCCAACACGAAGACGTACGACACCTACGACTATACAATGCCTCGTAAGGTGCCATCTGTATGCTAGATTGGTAGCTATTATGCGGCAAGTAATCTTCCCAACTGCCTAAAAAGTCAATCACACAGCTCCTTAACATGTCCTTCAATGTCTAAATCACCCTCTCTGACTGACAATCTGTCTGAGGATAGAACGCAGTACTAAAGTCCAACCGTGTACCCAGAGCTTGATGTAACTTCTTCCAGAACTGAGACATGAAGCGAGGATCTCTATCAGATATTATAGAAACTGGTACCCCATGCAGTCTCACTATCTCGGATACATACAGCTTAGCCAGTTTTTGCAATGAATAATCTGTGCAAATTGGTATGAAATGGGCTATTTTGGTCAATCGATCCCCAATGACCCACACAAAATCTTTCCTAGAAGGCGTTAGGGGTAGCCCACTCAAAAAGTCCATAATTACTCTTTCTCACTTCCACATTGGAATCTTAACCGACTGAAGCAACCCAGAAGGCAACTGATGTTTCGCTTTAACATGTTGACAAGTTAAACATTTTCCCACAAAATCGGTAATCTCACGCTTAAGACCTAGCCACAAATATATTTCACGAAGATCTCTGTACATCTTATTTCCACCTGGGTGCATAGCATAGGGGCTATTATGTGCCTCTCGTAATATAGCTTCCCTCAAATCAGTATCCTTAGGTACACAAATTCTGCCTTGGAAATAGAGTACCCCTTTACTATTAAGCCCAAAATCCTTAGTATTACCATTCTCAATCTGACGAAACAGAATACCCAATGACTCATCTTCCAACTGTTTACTCTTAATCTGTTCAACCCACACTGGTTTAACTTGGAGCTTGGCCAATAAGCTACCATCATCAAATAAGCTAAGACGAGCAAACATTACTCTCAGATCAGTCATAGCCCTACGGCTCAGTGCATCGGCCACCACATTAGCCTTATCAGGATGGTATTCAATCGAACAGTCATAATTCTTAAGCAGCTCAATCCATCTGTGTTGCCTAAGATTTAACTCATTTTTAGTAAGGAGATACTTGAGGCTCTTGTGATCCGTGTAAATGATACACTTCTCCCCGTACAAGTAATGCCTCTAAATTTTTAATGTGAATACCACTACGGCTAACTCCAAGTCATGTGTTGGGTAATTCACCTCATGAGTCTTAAGCTGGCGTGACGCATATGCTACCACCTTACCCTCTTGCATCAACATACAACCCAAACCAACATGTGATGCATCGCTGTAAACAGTAAATTCTTTTCCAGACTCAGGTTGAATCAAGACAGTGGCCTCAGTCAAAACTTTCTTGAACTTTTCAAAAATCTCTTGCTGCTCATCAGCCCAGTTAAAGGGCACGTCCTTTTGTAGTAGCTTAGTTAAGGACACGACAATCAGTGAGAATCCCTTTACAATTCTGCAATAGTATCCAGCCAATCCCAGAAAAATACGAACTTCTGATACAGTCTTAGGCTGCTTCCAATCCAAAATAACCTCAATTTTTCGAGGATCAACCCTAATCCCCTCAGCAGATACCACATGACCAAGAAATGTTACCTCTCTTAACTAGAATTCACACTTGCAAAGCTTGCCGTACAGTTGTTTTGCCCTCAAGATTTGCAGAACTACTCGGAGATGTTCATCATGTTCCACATCAGTCCTTGAGTACACCAATATGTCGTCGATAAATACTACAACAAATCGATTCAGATAGGGTTGAAATACTTTGTTCATCAGATCTATAAAAGTTGTCGGTGTATTTGTCAGTCCAAAAGGCATTACCAGAAACTCGTAATGACCATAACGAGTCCTAAATGCCATCTTCTGTACATCGTCCTTTTTAACTCTCAGTTGGTGATACCCCTACCAAAGATCTATTTTAGAGAAAATTGACGCTCCTTGCAGTTTATCGAACAGATCATTAATTCTTGGCAGAGGGTATTTGTTCTTAATGGTCAGCTTATTTAATTGCCTGTAATCGATGCACATACGCATGGACCCATCCTTCTTTTTCACAAACAAGACTGGTGCTCCCTACGGAGACACACTAGATTGGATAAACCTATGGTCCAATAACTATTGGATCTGGGCCTTAAGCTCCACAAGCTCTTTCGGTGCCATTCTGTAAGGGGCGATAGACACCGGAACTATACCAGGAAAGAGCTCAATCCCAAACTCCACTTCACGTTCTAGAGGTAACCTCGGTAGCTCTTCAGGAAAGACATCTGAAAAATCCTTAATAGTCCTGATATCTTTTATCAAAGAGTCCCCAACATCTAAAGTATTGATGTATGCCAAGAACGCTTTAGAACCCTTGCGAACCAATTTCTCAGCCCTTAGTGTAAAAATTACATTACTCAAACAGTTCTGTCGTTCCCCAAGTACCACTACCTCTTTATCTGCCTCAGTTCTCAATACAACCCGTTTAGTGGCACAATTCAAGCTTACCCGATGTTTAACCAACCAATCCATGCCCAGGATTAAGTCGAATTCTCTGAAAGGCAGCTCCGTAAGATTGGCCAAAAAGACAACGTCTTGTATCTCTAAGGAAACATCTTTAAATACTTTATTTACCCGAACGGATTGTCCCAGCAGACTTAGAATAGTTATCTCACTCATAGTGTTTTCAGCCCTAGTACCCAATATCTTAGACAGAGAGCATGCTATATATGAATAAGTAGACCTAACATCAATCAATGCAATATGAGGTACACTATGGATAAAGAACGTACCCGTTATGACATCTGAAGCATCTCCATCCTCTCGGTGACATGCAGCATAAACCAATGTCAGCTGCCTCGCTTCAGTATGACCAGCACCTCTGATCGGTGCTCCGCTACCACGTCCCATACCATTACCACCCCTGGCCTGACCACAGCTTCTCGTGGCTGCTGAAAACTCTCGGCGGCTGACCAGAACCCATACCAGTAGCTTACATCTGATTGGGCCTCCGTGGAAAATCCTTAACCTGATGCTCTAATGATCCACATCTCAGACATAAACCCAACTTTCTCCAACATTTGCCCTTATGGCGTTTCCCACAATCAGCACAAAACTACAGTCCCGTAGCAGCAGCCGCAAGGGTCCTAACTCTGTTTGGCCCATTAGTTCTGGAATTTTTCCTAAGCCTCTGAAAAGAATTTGAGGGTTTCGCATCCCTCTTACCTCTGCCTCTCTCTTTGTTCTGGCGCTTAACGCGCGTCACATCCTTGGCGTTTTTTACCTTATCAACCAATGCTGCAAAATCCCACTCCCTCTGAGGAGCTATCAGAACCCTTAGGCCATCCCTGAGCCCATCCTCAAATCCATCACACCGCTCGTACTCTGCTACCACCATTCTACGTGCATAATGGCTTAGTCGTAGAAATTCGGCCTCATATTCAGCCACTGTCCTATCTCCCTGAGTTAAGTTTAGAAATTCCCTCCTACGGGCATCCACATAGCTGGCACCCACATACTTAGCCTGGAAAGTAGTCTTGAAAAACTCCCAGGTCAAATGATCAGCTTAAGTGCCCTTTTTGACGGTAAGCCACCACTGGTAAGCCTCATCTCTCATTAGTGATATTGCACCTTTTAACTTCTGATCAGGGGTGCATTCAAGGTCATCCATGATTCTTTCTGTGGCCTCTAATCAGTACTCAGCCACGTTAGACCTGATTCATTTTATAACTGAACCACGGCCCACATTACCAGTACCAAGCCCAACGACCCTTTCCAGAATCCTCAACATTGCTTGGGACAGTGCGTCGTCCCCAGCTACTCGATTTTGAGACCCTGTCATAGCCATAGGTGAATTTGGTGCCTCTTTAACTTCCTCATTAGGCTGGTGTCTAGAAGACGAAGACCTACCCTGAGCACTTCCACGGCCCCTACCGCAGCCTCTACCACGAATTGCCCTAGTGCTCATTATCCAATCACGCTTTTGTTTATACTAAAAGTTTTATATCAGTCAGTTTATTATTCCCGTGTTTATTACAAATATCTTATGAACAATCTTATTTCAGAGTTTGTTTTCGCAGTTCGCAATTTGAAGTTTACTCTAACTACAGAGTCTCAACACAGATTTACTTCCTAAAGTAGTCTCAGTAATATAATTTCAGTATTATTATTTCGGTATGAACAATCAGAAGACTTACCAGATCGGTGTGGAGACTCGATGTACCACTCTTTTAGTAAAACTTTTCCATGTTTTTTTTTGAAAACCCAAACCCACAGCTGAGTTTTGTAATCCGGCTCTAATACCACTAAATGTAACAGAACAAACTCGGCCTAGTCATTATGGCTGAATCTATGATGTCACATTGAAGTGTTTTACAAATCACTAATTCGTTGAAAAATTCGATTTTCAAAACCTACCTTGGGCTAATGACAAAATTTGAGATGTCTTGTTCTTTATGAAAACTCAGGTTGGCTTAAATTAATTATTGCTCATATTAGGTTGTTATAAAACTTTAAAATAATGTTTGTTGTGAAAACCCTTAATTTGTGATGCGTAAACATAGTGTTTTTAGGAAAAATTTTGTTTATAATTTCTTGAAAACCCGAGACCTACAACTAACTGATAAAAATATCAAGTATAACAATCCCCAAAATAAAATAAAGAAAATTTTAAGTGGCCTTATTACAATATAAAAACCCAAAATAAAATAAAATCTTAATTATAGTATATAACAAAATAACTACGTTGGGTGGCCACCTTGAGTTCTCCGTCACCTCGATCCATCTAAGCCTGGGGATTTCCTACACAGACAATAGAGAGATGAGTTTACGAAAACTCAGTGTGTGAAATCCGTGATAGCAATCAATCAGAGTAAACACAAACTGGGACTAAGCCTTTTAGTTCTAGTTAGGGGCCTTAACCCTTTTCAGTAACAATAGCAGACTGGGCCTTAGCCCATTTTAGTAACATCGCCCAAAAAATGGCCTTAGCCATGTGGTTCACACAGCCTAGCCCACGGTTTACCACACTTTGCATAATTTTTTCGTGTGGGGTCCATATGCCCATTGGGCCCACATGGCCCAGTATAGCCGACTATCGTTTTGGCCCATGGGAATGCTCATGGCCATCTTGTTGACCACACGGCCATGGTTTGCACCACGGCCTGCCACACAAGTGGCTACATGCCATTGTGCTGTCGACGACCCACTTATTGGCTTTTCAGCTTTTTTGCCGATC
The DNA here is from genome assembly GCA_025698465.1 of Gossypium longicalyx. Lineage (NCBI taxonomy): Eukaryota > Viridiplantae > Streptophyta > Magnoliopsida > Malvales > Malvaceae > Gossypium > Gossypium longicalyx. The sequence continues at coordinate 56,498,121 of CM046995.1, forward strand.
TATGCTAATAATAGCGTGACTACACACACCTGTTTTGGAGTTGTAGTTGAAAATGCTTCCGAGATTGAGACCCAGGCAACAATTGCAACCTTCTCTAACTCCAAACCACATGCTCTCCCTCTAATGCTTTTACCTTCACAAGAACAGTTAACTGATTTATAAGAATCTTCAACCTTACAAGAATATAACCGAAGCTTAAATTACTTACCACGAATGAAAAGATTCTTTGTATAGGAAAGGCAATCGGCCTATACCTTGGTTATGGAAACCAAGTCCCCAGTAACATACAAATGAAACAAAAGGGGTTAGATGAGCATATCCTTAAGATAGCAAGAAGAGAATAGCCTTTTGGCCTAAGAGCTATAAAAGTCGAACCCAAAGAAGGAAACCAAATAAGATTCGGCTAGAGTATCCAAACCACAACCACTTACCAACAGAACAAGGGACTTTGGTAGCCCCAGAGCAAGAATCGATCAAAGCACAGAAAAGAGAAGAAGATGTTTAGGCCTTAATAGGTTTGGCCAATGCAAGAAGATCAAAGGTTTTTTAGAGGGGGAAAGTACGGTATACGGTCCAATAGAGAAAGAAAGAATAAGAACGGAAAAGGGAGTATTCGATTTCAAAGTAGAGGATGAGAAGAAGAAGATACTCAATCGGGATAATCGGCCTTCACTATAGTCTGGTAGTCTATTTGAATCCAAGAAAGGATGGAAAGTAAGAAGTCACTTAGGTATATGGCCAAAAGAGGAAACAAAAGACTGAGAAAGGTCTTCAGCAGTATTTGGTTAATGCCAATAAATAAAAAAATAAAGTTGCCAACCCCAAATATTGAAAACAAGATCTACCCTTTTGCTAGCTAACACAAATCGACACCCCAAACCCTATAGCTGAATTTGACCAAAAGAATACCACATAATCGGTTACTACCCTAAACACCTCCTTACACCCTCACACAACCGAACATTAAGTGCTAGAGTCCTCATTCGGCACTAACTCCCCACCATTCCAAATCCCTTGATTCTCTCCTAAAAACTCTCCTCATATCTCTCCTCAACTCCCTCCTACAATCCCTTCCATGACCGATTCAAACTCCCCTCCATACATCAGCGTTTTGGTCAAACACAACCTCTTCCCATGGCCATCAGTAAAAATAATCTTCATATGCATAAGCAAGGATTCGAACCTCAGACCCCTTGTACAGTCCACATGCCACTTACCACTAGGCTTGTAGGCTTTTTATGACATGCTTTACTCACATTAATTTAAGAAGCCTACTATCAGTAGACAAGGGTTTATTCAAGTAGGAGCAATAATTTTTGCTCAAGCCAAGGCTGGATCCCATGACTTCTCATACACTATAGAACCAACACCAACAAGGCCAAGCATACTTTCACGCCATAGAGACACAAAATTAATTTTAACACGGGTTTTAAAATTTGTAAAATTGGGGCATTACAATAAATGTTCACATAAGCATCAAGTAAGCATACATGAGTTTATCATACTATATCCTTTCAAGACATCATTCATTTCGTCTCATAATTCTCATATCATGTCTAGTATTTTATCCGTTGAATCATTGAAATTCCGATGGATATTCAAATAGTACACTCAAGGTGTACAGTTTAATGACCTGCCAATTCATATTCAGGAGTACTCATTAGGGCACTTAATCGGAAGCACACTCCCGAGCCTCGTAACATATAACAGGATTACTACTCTAGGCTAAATCTTTTTTGTAATATATGCTCAGAAGAGCTCAATTAGGATTACAAGTCTAGGCTAAATCCCGTTAGCAACAATGCAAGACCTCATTCAGTAAGAAAATTTCGTTTATCCATCGAAATCCAATATTCAAACGGAATTTAACCCTTTTTAAACAATCTCAAGCATGTAATCATTTCTTATGTTATAACATTCAAATTAACTCATATAAATATAAAACACATTCCATACAACACAACATTCAATTTATCATATTTACAAGCTCAATTAAGTTACACGAACTTACCTTGACACTTGTTCGCTTATATAAATCTACTAATTCGAAACTTTCTCTTTTTCTCGATCTAGCTTTGAATTTGTGTTATCCGGATCTATATAAATGAATTTATTCATCAATTTATCACATTTCACAATCAAGTGGACTCAATTTACGTCCTAGACAAAACTACCATTTTGCCCCCAACTTTTTCATAAATTCCAATTTCATCCTTAGGCTCAAAAAATGAAATTTATGCAATTTACTCCTTATTCCAAGCATAAGCAAAATTTCACTATAAAATTTACAGCACATACATTCTATAAATTTCAGAATTTTTTTCTTCAATTTTCACAACTTTACGTTTTAGTCCCTAAATCATGTTTTCATCGAAAATCACTTTGTAAAAGTTGTTTATCTATCAACAACCTTTCATTTTCTACCATAAATTTCAAATTTTCAGCATATTCATCCATGACATAATTTCCATACTTTGATAACCTTTCAAATTAATCCCCCAAATAGATACATAAACCTATCCCAGTTTCAACAATATCAAAATTACTAAAAACGAGACAAGAAAACTTAACCAATTAAGCCAAGAAAGTTATTCGCTCTTTCCTAGGGTTTCCATGTATTTTGGGGATAAAGATGACATAAAATAAGATGATATTTCTTTTATCATCTTTTAATTAATTAAATTAATTTAATTTCCAATTTAGTCCTTACCCTTTTTCTAAATTTCCATGGATGAGTCACCAAAAAATATCTACATACTTTTCTTTAATGCTCTAATTACCATATAAGGACCTCAAGTTTTGAATTTCATGGCTATTTAATCCTTCTAGCTACTAGAATTTAACTTTTGCATTTTATCCGATTTGGTCCTTCCCGTAATTAAACACATAATCAGTAAAATTTTCTTATCAGAATTTTCACATGACACTTTTACCATAATACAGACCATGTAATAAAATTAAAATAAATTTTATTTTTGGCTCGGATTTGTAGTCCTGAAACCACTGTTCTGATTTCACTGAAATTGGGCTATTACAATAAAAGAATAAGGAAACATAAAACCCATTTTTCATTTCCTTCTTTCACCAAAAATGAAGCTTTTAAAACTGCGTAGCTGAACATCAAGGTTCGGCCAATTTAGGGTCCTTGCATGGTAATGTTTTATAAACCTGTTTTTCGTAATATTTATATTTTTGAGATAATTGAAGCTTAATATAGCTAACCTAGGGACTGATTTCTAAAACTGTTAATGTGTAACGCCCCGAACCTGAGACCGTCGCCAGAGTCGAGCACGAGGTGTTAACAGACTTAACTCATTAATTAAACAGCTCAAACAATTTATATTAGAACTTCCGGCATAAGTCGGCTAATGCGCTCTGATCACGCTTAAAATTCATATCTCGAGTTACGAAACTCAAAATCTAATTCTGTAAATTTTCCCTGAAACTAGACTCATATATCTATCAAATAATTTTTTTCTAGAATTTTTGGTCAGGCCAACTAGTACAGTTTATTAGTTAAAGTCTCCCCTGTTGTAGGGTTTGACTACTCTGACCCCTGTGTATTATGAATCAAATATCTCCCTATAAAGAGTTTAAATTATTATACTGTTTGTTTCTCATAAAACTAGACTCAATAAGGAATCTGTACATATAAAGCCTGACTTCTAATTATCTTTGTACAATGTTTTGTGAATTTGCAAAGTCAGAACAGGGGATCCAGAAATCGCTCTAGCCCTATTTCACAAAAATTTAAATATCTCATAAAATATAACTCATATACCTGTTTCGTTCCATCCATATGAAAATAGATTCATCAATCTTTAATTCTATATCTTATTCACTATCTAAATCCATTTCTACTATTTTTAGTGATTTTCCAAATTCACGTCATTATTGTTGTCTGATACTGTTTTATAGCTAATTTCACCTTTTTCATGATTTCCATGGAATAACTAGCATTTAGGCATAAATAACACCAAACATGTCCTTGATTAGCCATTCCAACAGCTAATCATTATCAAGCATTTACATGTCATTCATCAACCATATCATAAGATCATACACACAAAATGGCTACGATGCTATACATGTCATACTTAAAATGAAACGTCTAGCTATACCAAAATAATCCTCGTGATAGTGTGCCCGGACCTCCGACGTACTTTATGATCCCCGAGTTAGCTTGACAAAACTATAAAAAGAAGGAAAATAAAGGGGGTAAGCATTAAGGTTAGTAAGTTTGCATGCAAATAAATAACAACATTCATAAGAATTATCTTACTACTTGGCATGATACTACTTAATGCAACTTCATTAATTGTCATGGACATATTTTAAACTTCTTCACTTACTCACTTACTTAAATACTTACTTAATCAAATTTATTAATACATTTTACTTACCTTTTTCCTTATCAAGCATACATGAACATTATGTACTTACCTTTGCTCTTCTAGCATGAACTTGTCTTACCTTTTTAGTATAACTCGTCTTACCTTACCTTACCTTGATATTCTCTTTAAATTTTCCCATTGAACCACTTGGAATACTAAGGATACACGGGTACCTTACCATTGCCATGACTTGTCATGGTCCTACATGGTATCCTTTTGAAACTTACCATTGCCATGTCTCGACATGGTCTTACATGGTATCATTGCCTTATGAACTCACCAATGCCATGCCTTGGCATGGTCTTACATGGGACCTTTGCCTTATAGTAACTTATCAATGCCAGGTCTTGACATGGTCTTACATGATTTCCTTGCCTTAGAAACCTTACCAATTGCCATGCCTTGGCATGGTCTTACACGGTATCCTTGAACCCTAATGTCATGACATTTGTATCCCACACATTCCTAAGGTTCAACCGAGACTTTCTTAAATTACTTCTCCGTCAATTCATGCTTCAGTCTTCTTTGAATAATTTCATAAAATAAATATACACATGTTGGAAATTAACAACATTAACATAAAATAACAAAATATTGCATTTATTTACCGCAAGCTTACCTCAAAACAAAATACGATCAACTATATCGATTTAGTCCACTATCTTTTTCTTTCCCCGGTCTAACTCCGGATTTTGTTCTTCTTGATCTATAATAAAAAAAAATTTAGCTTATTTAATACTCACATTTATTAAAACAATCCTTGACCCAAACTTTGGCAAAATTACATTTTTGCCCCTAAACTTTTACATATTTACACTTTTTCCCAAGGCTCGGAAATTAAGCTTCATCCTATTTTCTTATGTTTTATGACATGCTGATCATTTTTCCCTTCTATGACAACATCAAATTCTCACTCTAACATGTACTTATGACTATTAGGTATTTTTACCGATTAAGCCCTTTTACTCGTTTTCACTTAAAACTGAGTAGCACAAGTTGTCTAACATAATTTAAAACCTCATATTCTATCATAAAACACCAAAATACACAAATTTCACCTATGGGTATTTTTCCAAATATGAACCCTAGGTTGAATTATTGCCAGCATAAGCTAAATCGAGCTACTGGGATTTCAAAAACGTAAAGAACATTAAAAACGGGACTTGGAATCACTTATTATGGAGCTTGGAAGCTTGAAACAAACCCTAGCTATGAAGAACCCTTTAATTTTAGTCCTAATGAAGAAGATGGACATATTTTGCCGAAGAACCCTTTAATTTTAGTCCTAATGAAGAAGATGGACATATTTTGCCATCTTTTTCCTTCTTTTAATCTTTTAATTACCAAATGACCAAAATACCCTTAATACCTTTCTTTGAAAATTTTCATGTACAAGCCTATTTTTGTCCAAAATTTTAGAAATTGGTCAAGTTGCTATTTAAGACCTCCTCATTAATATTCCAAAGTAATTTCATACTAAAAACTTCTAGAATGCAAGTTTTGTAAATTATTCGATTTAGTCCCTAAATATCAAATTGGACCCTCTATCGATAAAATTTCTAAACGAAATTTTCACACAATCATGAAATCATGCCATAGACCTTAAAATGATAATAAAATAAATTTTTTCTACCTCGGATTTATGGTTTCGCAACCACTGTTCCGTTTAGGCCCTATTTCAGGATGTTACATAATGTAACAACCCAAACCTGGCCCGAACGTTATAGCCGAATCTGGCACGTCACATTGAAGTGTTTTAGCGAAAACCTTGTTTTCATTGGAAACACTTCCTTAAAATGAAAAACCTTAATTACTTTGTAAAATCTCTTTCTAGTTGCGGAAGCTTTATTTAGAACATATGATTTTATGAAAACTCGTCATTTAAGAATTTAGTTGCGAAAACGTAGTATTTAAAAAAAAACTATGCTTTAGAAAAATCCATATTTAACTTTTCATAATTACAACGCCTAAAAATGATAAACCAAATAATAACAAAAAGGATAAACCAAATAATAACAAAAAGGAAAGGCCTTATTACATTCCAGTCAAAAATCACTTAATAAATCAGAAACTAAATACTTTTTGAAAACAAACAAGTCTAAGTCTAAACTTTTATGCTAATTGGCCACCTACGGGTCCCTCCATCCGACGAACTACCTACTGAGGATCACCTGAAAAGTTTAGAAGGAAGGGGTAAGTTTTGAAAACCCAGTGTGTACAACCCTCAACGAGTATAAAGCAATCATTAGTTATTTTGGGCCAGAGCCCAATTCAATAATGGTGGTCTTTGGGCCTTAGCCCATATTAGCCTCAGTTGGGCCGAAGCCTACATCGCAATAATATCACAACAATATCATACATGCAATGCAATGTAGTGTAGTGCAATCCCATCCTAACAATCCATCCGCTACACACCAGTTTCGTCCCCCGACACATCATGTGGGGATATAAATATTGACCCACCTAACAAATACACATCCATGTAGCCCGGTTGCAGAACTACCTTCATTTACACATTGGGCTTAAAAGCCATCAGTGGATCCACGATTGTCAAGCAACCATGCGATCCTTATATACTTCCTCCGTTCCATAATTCCCAACCCATATGCAACCTAAGCAGAATATCATATGTATGCATGTTACATCCATAAAACTTACATTCAACACCTATGGGTATTTTGGTTATTTTCACCTTTAGGGGCATTTCGGTAATTTTCCTTTTTCTTTATGGTTTTCACTTACCTTGGCCCATTAACAAATCCCGTGAGCTTAGATGAACGAATACTATGCACCAGGTAGGATTCTAGAGAAAAAGAGGTGAGTCATTAAGACCGCTTAAGTACCAAGCTCTCCCTAGATCCAATCCTAGACATGCATATACCCGTTGCCACACCTTAACCCTTTGACTTGTCCATGGTCGCAATTAATTAATTAAGTTTTATGTAGTCATCATATACTAGGCCTAAAACCCCTTTACAAAGACCAGTCAAATTCACATACCTGTATATGGCCCATTAGGCCCAAATCACAGTTATATGGCCCATTAGGCCCAAATCACATTTATATACCTGCTCACATACGAATTTTCCATCACATCATCAAATATCAATTTTCCTATTATGGGCCCAACAGCCCATCAGGCCCATTAAGTCTATTCTGGCCTAGTTGGCCAAATCACAGCCCAAGTCCATGGAATCGCCCATGGGCCTCAAAAAACCTGTCGGTTTCCTCCTCATGAGTGCTCGCGCACTCGCAAGACTATCGTAGCCCAACTCTCAGCTTTTCGGCATTCCGGCTTTTACCGATTCATTGTGTGTGTGCAGTGTATGTACACACCTTCGGATTTATATCAAGTTATCATAGGGTAGAAGTACACATCTTATCATCTGGAGTACTAGGTATTCGTAATCGCCTGAACCTATATTCAACATTATACTCCATTAGTCACATTCCATTAATTCAAAATAAATCCACTACTTACTGAAGAGCCACCTATACTTGCCTTGACTAGATTGATCGACTGCGATCTGCCTATGTAACTCAAAATCTGATGTATTCCCCCTTCCACATCCAAGCAGAAAGTCCCTAACGGCTGACACCTTACGTCGCTTAAACTTGGGAGCCTCTATCCCAACCTCTCTGCTAGAACCCCCTTTTTCCATCAGTGACCACATTCTTGAATGAGAGGGAAAAGAGAGATAAATAGAGAAACCGTAGGTTAACGAAAGTTTTGGAAAGAATATAAAAAAATCACCTTTTAAGAGTGTAGAAATGAAAGAACTTAGAAATATTTAAGAAAAGTTGAAGAAGATCTAATTCACTTACCGATTGCGAGATCGCTTGCTAACAAGAAATCAAGCCCCCAAAGTGTAAGAATTGGCTTTTAAATGCAAAAGAAACAGTCAACTAAGTTGAAGAGGGAAGAGGTTGATTCGATTAAAATAGGGAAGAAAAGATCAAGAGTTTGGCTTAAAGAAAAGAAGAGGTGATATGCGATTGAAGCACACAAAAACAAAAAATGCACTTACTTGCCCATGCGACACATATATTTATACTAAAAATAAATAAATAAAATACACCTACACTCCTCAATCGACTTAAACTCGTCAAGATAATTTCTCTTCAAATTCTCCAATTTTATCACCATCATATCTACGCTTAATCCTCATCCTAATCCCCTTGATTTTAGCCAAAAATTCCAATTTGAATTGCATTAAAATTGCTTCCACCGTACAGTACTTGAGTAGCAAAATTAAATTCTCCCTTTGCACCCGCCAGTACTCGAACTTTAGCCCTCCATCTTCCCAGCACACTACTGGCCACTACACCGCATCCTTCCTTATGCTACCATTCGGTCATAATTAATTATAAGGCTTATATTCCTAAGCCTCAGTTTTCTTAAAGAATAAAAATTTAAACTTTGCCAGGCCTAGGATTCGAACCTACTCCCTCTCATAACCATAGCATGCTTCCCGCCACTGCACCGCAGGCGCTCTTGTGCCATATTTCATCCCTAACTATCTTTAAGGCCTATTAACCCGTAACCTGATTATCCTAAAAATATTTGCTACCATTCAGATTCAAACCCCTGATCTCTTGGCTGCGCTATATGTCCCTTGCCACCAAGCCACAAGCTCTTTTGTGTTGTTTCTCCTCCCCAATTAATTATAAAGTCTTTCTGCTGACCTCCAGGTTGTCTAAAAAACACCACAACTTTTGCTCATGCTGCGACTTGAACCCAGCACCTCTCCTTACTCCTAATGCCATCATGCCATTGGGCTAAGCGCATCTGTTGTGTTGAATTTCCACCTAACATATTTATAAAGCCTAAACCTATCTTCCCTACTAATCTTATGCGCAAATAAAAAATTTTCACCAAGGCCAGGACTTGAGCCCTAGACCTCCTACTTACTACCCACGCCTTTTGCCACTAGGTCAAGCGTTTTCTTGTGTCAAATTTTACCAGGCCTTATTAATAAGCCTTCCACCTAATGCTCAGGGTTCTTTAGAAAAAAAATGCAAACTTTTGCTAAAGCCCTAGATCGAACCCAGGACTTTTTCCACACTACCAACCCTTCCTAAATATTTAACAATTAAACTAAACACACAATTATAAAATATTTAAACGCCTTTCTTTTATTCAAGCCGCCTTCTAACAGATCCCAAACTGAAGGCCCATTACTTTTAGGCCCAAAATTAGGGTGTTACAGTTAAAGATTTGGTGTAATGCCCCCTTACCCGAGACCGTCATCGGAGTCGAGTATGAGACATTACTAAACTTATTTTAGCATTTAAACAAGTTTAAACAATTCTCGTAGTAAACTATCCATCTGCGTCACAGTCGCTAAAAAAATCATATCTCAAGTTACAAAACTCAAAATCCAATTTCATAAATTTTCCCTGAATCTAGACTCATATATCTACTTACTATTTTTTTTTAATTTTAGGCTGGTCCAATTAGTACAGTTTATTAGTTAAAGTCTCCCTTGTTTCAGGGTTCGACTACTCTGACCCCTGTGCACTACGAATCAAATTTCATTCTATACAAAAATCAAATAACCATTCCGTTTATTTAAATTAAAAATAGACTCAATAATGAATCCACACATATAAAGTGTGAGTCCTAATTATTTTTACACAATTTATGGTGAATTTCTAAAGTCATAATAGGGGATCCAAAAATCTCTCTGACCCTGTTTCACCAAAACGTAAATATCTTATAAAATACAACTCTTTTACCTATTTTGTTTCTTCCAAATGAAAATATACTCATTAAGCTTCAATTACATATTTTATTCATCATATAATTCTATCTCTACTATTTTTAGTGACTTTTCAAACTCACGTCACTGTTGTTGTGTGATTTTGTTTTACAACCAATATCGCCATTTTATGGTTTTCCATGGATTAGGAAATACATTAAGCATACATAACACTAAATATAAATTTTCATTAGCCATTCCAATAGCTAATCATCAACAAACATTTTCACATCACTCACTCACCATATAATAAGATTATATACACAAAAGGATCATAATGCTATACATGTCATATTCCTAAAATATGTAAGCCACTATACCAAGGTGGTTCGTTGATAGTGTGAACGTGTCTCTGACTGTCACGATCTCTATCCGGCTTGTCAAAACTACAAGGAAAGGAAGGGAGCGAGTAAGCATAAATGCTTAGTAAGTTCACATGTAAATAGCAAGTAACATAACCATGCCATAATACAAAATCCACATTTGCTTAATATCACCAAAACATTCATATGATATTTCTCATTCATGATCTTACCATATTATTGTTATATTGAAGTCTCAACCCGAGGGTTAAGTACATACCTGTACAAAGTATCCGTTCCACAACACTTACCAACTAGTCATTTTCATCTCGAGAATTCTTCCATTTCACTAGAACTGTACCTGTTGAACACATCAGAATATAATTCGAATACACGAAATCAAGCTACCATAATTTCACCCATAATGAACTCGGAATGTAACTCAACGAGCTCGGGTGTTCGCATCCATAATGAACTCGGAACACAACTCAACGAGTTCGGATGCTTGCATCTATAAGTGAACTCAGAACGCAACTTAACGAGTTCGGATGCCTCATAATTCTCACGAACTCGGAACGCAACTCAACGAGTTCGGATCTCAATTTCCTAGTGACATGTCACTTGTATCCTAATCTATTCCTAATGTTCAAACAGGATTTTCCCCGATCATACTCCTTTGCCATTTTCCACGAAATGTCGAAATCGATACTTCGATGGTAGTTCATACTTATCAAGTAATTCACATAATTACATATTTTTCAACAATAACCACAAAATATAACATTTCATGACAATAAACATCATATCATATAAATAACATTAAATTGCTTAAAACGACAATTATGTTACCCTATTTAGTCATGAACTTACCTCAGTTCAAAATGTATAAAGGTTGCAATTTAACTCGAAATCTTTTTTTTCCCCTATCAAGGTCGATTCCACGTCTTTCTTGATAAAAAATAACACATTTAGCTGATTTAATACTCATATTTATCAAAATAGTCCTTAACTCTAACTTTGGTAAAATTACAATTTTGCCCCTAAACTTTTGTATATTTACAATTTTGCCCCAAAGCTCGGAAATTAAACTTCTTCCTATTTTATTATGTTTTATGACATGCTGATAACTTTCCCCTTCTATAGCAACATCAAATTCACACTCTATCATGTATTTATGAACATTAGGTATTTTTACCGATTACGTCATTTTAATCATTTTTACGTAAAATCACTTAGCAAAAGTTGTTTAACACAATCTCAAGCTTCATATTCTACCATAAAACATCAAGATAAACACATTTCACCTATGGTTATTTTTCCAAATGTAAACCCTAGGTTAAATTATTGCTAGGATAAGCTAAATAAGGCTATCGGGACTCCAAAAACGTAAAGAACATTAAAAACGGGGCTAGAATTGACTTACTATTGAGCTTATAAGTTGAAGAAACCCTAGATATGGTAGCAAGTAGAATTCGGCAGCAACATGAAGAAGATAAATGGATTTTTGGCTTGATTTTTCCCATTTTAATTCATTAAAATCCAAATGACCAAAATGCCCTTCCTTACTAAACTTTCAAAATTTCCATCCATGTCCAATTTTTGTCCAAAAACTTAGAAATTGGTCAAATTGCTATTTAAGGTCTCTTAATTAATATTCCAAAGCAATTTCATACTAAAAACTTCTAGAATGCAAGTTTTGCAACTTATTCAATTTGGTCCCTAATTTCAAATTAAGCACTTTATGCATAGAATTTATGCACGAAACTTTCACACAATCATGCAATCATATCATAGATCTCAGAATAGTTATAAAATAATTATTTATATCTCATATTTGTGGTCCCGAGACCACTATTCCGATTAGGCCCTAATTCAGGATATCACATTTGGAACTTGCCATTAATGAATGCTAGGTGTTCTTTTGATTAAATGATGAAATTGAAATCTTGGTTGTTAATTAAGACTATCTTGTAAAGTGATTTTAGTTAGTTTTTAGTTAAAGGACTGAATCGGTAAAATAGTAAATTTGACATGAATTCTTGTGAATTTTGAATAATTATGGGATGTATAGGGATTATAGAAAATTTTTCAGCATGATTTGAGTTTAATTATGTTAAGTTTGAAGTTTCGGGTTTAGGGACTAAATTGAATAAATGGTAAAAGTTTAGGGTAAAAGTGTAAATTTTTATAAAGGGTAAAGCATATGAATTTAAGTATTTTAAAGTATTTGAATTGGATAATTGTATTAAATTATTATAAATAGATCAAGAAGCGGATCAATCGATATCCAAACATGGAAAAGGAAAATATAACAGCCCGATTTTGGGTCTAGTCGGAACAGTGGTTTCAGGACCACGAATCCGACATAGAAAGATATATTTTTATTATTTTTTATGGTTTACAGTCTCATGGAATTGTTTCAAGAAAATTTCGCTCTAAAATTTTAACGATTGGGCACTTAATTAAGCTAAAAGGACGAAATTACAATAGGGGCAAAATGTGTGTTCTAGAAGCTAAAGGTGTCTAATTGCTATGGAATTTTAAATTGAAGGTCTTTAGATGGTAATTAGACCATTTGTTAAGTTAGTAGACAAAAATAGACATGAAGTAAGAGAAATTTTATGTTTTAAGTTACGGACATTTTGGTTATTTGGTTAATAAATGAATTAATAAGCAAAGTAAAAGCCAATTTTTGCTCATCTTCTTCCTCATGGCTGAAACATGCAATGGAGAACATATCTAGGTTTTTTCAAGCTTCCAGGCTCGATTGTAAGCCTGTTCTATCCCCGTTTTTAATGATTTTCATGTTTTTGAGATCCTTATAACCTAATCTAAGCTATTTCAAGGACTATTTTGAAGTATTGTCTAAGTTTAAAATTTTACCTATGATGGATATTTGTGTATTTCGATGTCTAATGGCTGAAAATGCATGTTTGGTGTTAGATAAACAACTTTTACTAAGTGATTTTCGGTAAAAATGTCAAAAAAGTCCTATTTGTAAATGTTATAAAATAAGTAGTAAAAGTGTGATTAAGTGGAAAATGTGGGTTGGTATAAGTATGAAAATGGTTCGGCTAGGTTTGGGTTTTGAAGAAATGGAATACATTTCTTTTTACAAGCCTAGAGACTAAATTGTAAAAATGTGAAACATTAGGGGCGAAAATGTAATTTTTCCATAATATGATTTTTGGACTAAATTGAACAATGTGAGTATTAAATGAGTTAAATTTGTTATTATAGATCAAGAAAAATGAGGTTTGAACCTAGACCGGGGGAAAAATAAAGTCTTTAATGAATAGGTCAAATTCTACTAAATTTTTGTACTGAGGTAAGTTCGTATGTAAATAATGCATTGTTATATTTATGTTTTAAATTCTTTAATATTGTATGAATTGTGATTGACTCTTTGGATGTATTCGACAAGTTTCGACAAGCGAGAATTCTCGGTTGAGCCTCAAGAATAGAATAAGATACGAGTGACATGTCACTAGGAACCTATGTGTTTATGTGATCTGGGTGCTGGTCTCGTACGTCCTACCTATGTCTGGGTAGTCCCGCATCAGTTGCGGATACCTGACAGCTTGTGTAAGCAGCACTGTGTAGCTATGTCCTGACTGACAGCTTGTGTGAGCAGGCCCGTGAATAACTTGAAAACGAGCCTATATGTATTATGAGATATGAGGTAGCTTTGGCTACATATATGGCACTTATGTGCAAGATTTTCGAGTATCCGTTAATAATTCAAGTATTCAACGGGAATGTCAAAGTTGAGAAAGACTATGATTATGTTGCGAGTTGGTACAGGTATGTACGTAAATCTCATACATAATGAGCTCAATTTATGATGAACCTTTGGTAAGGTTGTGATTAAGTAAGTTATGACTAAAAGATTTTAATAACATTCATGCTAATTTTCATCGCGTTAATTGCATGTTAAATGTGTAGTTATGATCCTTATTATTTGCATAGGGACTTACTAAGCTTTATAGCTTACCCCCTTCTTTCCTTTGTCTTATAGTGTCACCAAGCTAGCTCGGGGATCAGAAATCGTCGGAGATCAACTCACACTATCAAGAATTATTTTGGTATCAATGAATTCAACATTTTGATTTATGGCATGTATAGGGGACTTGGTCATTTTGTTATGTGTCATAATTGATTTGGCCAAATGTGCTGGCTTATATTGGTTGAAAGTTCATTTTGTATAAGGCCATTTGAAATTGGCTACTATTGGTATAAATAATTTATATGATGCTGCCTTTCATGGATGTGGGAATTTACATGATTTAAGTTGATGAGTATGTGATGTTTGTGTGTGATAGATGGTAACAGGTGAATGATGTGTTGATGTCTTGGTTGTGGCTGATTTGGTTGTATGTATATGGTTGGGTTGGTGCTATGTTATGTTGTGTAGGTGTGTGCATAAAAGGGTGGCAAAAAGGCTTGGTAAATAGTCTTATTTTTGTCCACACGGTTAGACACATAGACATATGTCTAGGCCGTGTGTGACACACGGTCTACCCCATGGGCATGTGTTCCGGCCGTGTATCCCCTGCACCTTAATTTTTAGAAACAGAATTCTTAGAATTGAGCACACAGGTGTGTGTCTCAGCCGTGTGGATGACACGACCTCAAACACGGGCGTGTCCCTTGGTCATGTGAAGTCTGCACCTATTTAATGAAAAATCATAAATTTTAAATTGACCACATGACCTAGCACACGGAAGAGTGACCTGGCCGTGTGTCTTCAATTTGTTCTTGGGTGACAAACAGAGAGTTACACGGGTTAGGGACACAGGCATGTGTTACCACACGACCTACCCACACAGGCGTGTCCCATACCCACACGGGCGTGTGACCCCTGTTAGTGAAAAATTTTCTAAGTGTTGCAAAATTTTCTAAAGTTCTTAGTTTAATCTCAAACTACTTCCAATGCATGTTTTGGGCCTCGTAGGCTCGTATTAGGGAGTTTATGATTAAATACAAAAGTTTTAATTTGGATGAAAATTCATGGCTTGGAAATGTATGTATGCTTGTGCTTAAGTCCAGTAATGCCTCGTACCCTGTTCTAGCGTCGAATATGGGTAAGGGGTGTTACAGAAAAATTGTTGCATTGCCCATCACATTACAATCTTTGTTGTTTAGCCCTGGTAAGTTCGTACCGCTTAAATTAGAATAATTTGTAATATTATATTGATTTCTGAGTTGTTTTATGTTAATAAATATATAGATGTAATTTAATTGTTATAAATTGGTACAAGGTGAGAAAAATGAATTGAATTGAAAAATGTTATATGATTACTTGTATTGAGTCCGAATGAACATAGGATAGGATACAATTGGCATGCCAATAGGTGTGTTATGAGATTGACTTGTGATGAGATGATGATTACTAACTTGTTACTATCAACTGAATATACCCAAGTCCAACATTTGTTGCGGACTATCGTGTTATATTTATAGTGCTTCTGGTGTGTTATCGAGGGCAGAGGTAAAGCCTTCGGGCTTGGCACTCAGTGTCGAAGTATGTTTTAGAGGGATGTTAGCCTACGGGCTTGGCACTTGGTACCCAGGTGTGTTCTCGGATGGATAGCTCGTTTGATTATTCTGGTGTGTTCTGGATAGATAATTGTGTATCCATATCTATTATATCATTCATCGGGTCAAATTTTTAATGGTGAAATGATTTAATGATGATAGGTAATGATATTTGGTTATGATTTCTTGTGAAAGACTTGTACATACATTTATGGTTTTCAATATTTCATTGTGACTTGTAAACGGTTGATATTGTATAAATGAGGTGATTAGATGACTTGTATTTATGAAACTCACTTGTTGAATGGCTGAATTGACATGGCTAATGTTAGCTATTGATTTTATTTATTATTAAACTATGGTTATATGGTAAGTTATAATATTTCAACCTGTGAACTTACTAAGCTTGTAAAAACTTACTCCTATTGTTTGTCCTGATATCTTGTAGATCTTGTTTTACAAAACTAGGCGATCGGATCAAGTGGAAGATCACACTATCCAACTATCTTTGGTAGTCTTTGAAAACATTTACTTTGGGATAAGAGGTATGTAATAGGAGTATCTTGTAATTTGTGTATAAGTGTTCATTATAAGTGGCATCTTTTATACTTGTTTATGAGTTTATTGTTTGTGGGCAATACTGTGGTTGATCATAGCTTAATTTAGATATTTGAATGTGATATTGAAATTGATATATGGTGGATTTAACTTGATGGCATGAAATGTAACAGGTGTATTTTGTATATGTTTTGGATACTTACTTCATGTGTTACATCTTTGGTTGGTGTAAAGTTGTTTAAGCTTGGTTTTAATTTGCATGTGTATGTGTCTTTGGTTTTGGTGTGTATATCTTCATGTAAATATGTTTCGGGCATTTGGTATAAACCTCATAAAAATGTTTGAAAGATGGTATGTTTGTGGAACAACGAAAATGTGCAAGTGTACACAATCACAACAAGTAATAAAGTGACAAGTAAATGTTGAGTTATCGTACCCACAGGGAGTGTGAAAAGAATTATTTATGAATGCAATTTTGAAAACACTTTGGTGAAGAGAAATATTTTGATTTGAAGAAGTGATTAAAAACTAAAATTTTAACAAAGAAAAATAAATAAAAATAAAATAAAAGTTCCAATGCACGATTTGAAAAGATGATTTTAATCAAGATGACATAATTATGTTAGATTAATTACATTTCTTAACTTAGAATTATTAAACCCATGTTTATATTGTTACGAATAAATTCGTAGCAACTCGGTAATTTGCTAACTTATAAACATACTTACTTACCAAAAATTCATTTATCTCTTGACTATATCTCTATTTTAATTCAACCGATTATACAAATTTTAATAAGAAAATGTGTTAATGCACATGCATACTTACGAAATTAAAATAATCTCTTGTACATATCTCTATGTCAATTCAAACAATTAATTCAATCTCAGAAGCACATAAAAGATTACATGACATAACAATATATTTCTACCTTGAAACAGTTTAATCACAATAATCTTGCAAATTATGCAAGGCTAATAAGTCATTAGATACCGTTGGTAATTTAACCTTCAACTACCTTAGATGATTAAACATGCACTAATTAAGTATCATGCCAATTAATTACAATTTTAACTTCTTTAAATAATTAATTCATTAGTTACCTTACAATTGTAATGCAAGAATAACATAATCATGGTTTTACTTAATCAAACATCTTACCGAGGCCTATAAAAACACAAACACAACTTCAATAACTCGTGTAGGCGAAATGCAATCAACCTAACACGAATTAAATTTAAGCCATATTAATTAAATTAAACATATCAACATCAAAAATATTCATAGACACGTTCATCATAACAACAATAAAATTAAAAACATAGGGAAAAAGAATCAAATTCGGTGTTTTCTCCGCGGCTTGACTAGTTTGCTCCACTCCTCCTTCTCCACTTGTTCTTACCGAACCTAAGCTTCTACAAACACTTGAATGTTGCTCCAAATGGTGGTTGATTGTGTAACAGTCCGGTTTAGAACCTAGCGGGAATAGTGGTTTCGGGACCACAAATCTGAGTCAGAAAAATGTTTAAATATTATTTTTCGTGTTTATGATGTGTGAATTAGCATGTGTGAAAGTTTCGTTTGAAAATCAAATCGTTTGTGTGTTTAATTTTGAAAAAAGGACCTAATCGAGTAAAACGTAAAAGTTGCTTGCTACTTGTTAATAGTGCCTATTTGACTTGGCTTTGTAAATGAGAGGTCCTTATGTGGATATTATGCCATTCACTTTGATAGTGGACATAAATGACCTTATTATATGTGATTTTAAATGGTTTATTAAAAGGGGTATTTTGGTCTTTAACATATTAAACATACTTTTTGGCCAAAAATCACAAAGGATATTAGGGTTGGAAGATTTTTCACATTCGGCACTTTGATTTGGTGATTTAGGTATGTGTTTTGTTCGGTTTTTGATAATTTCTACGTTTTTGTAATCGTTACTTCGTATACTACCGAACCTATGCCTCAATTTTTGACTTTGTTAATGACTTTGAAATGTTCCATGGATGAATTCATGAGCTTTGTGATGTTATATGTTGAATTATGAAAGATTGATGCTGGGATTACATGTTTTGTCTTTGGAGTTTTGATGAATTTGAGTAATTTGGGCTAAATTGTAAAAATATTATTTTGAGGGACTAAAATGTGAATTAAATGAAATGTATGGAATTGTATGAGAGCTATGAAAATTCAATTAAGCTTGTGTCCTAGCAAATTATGTGTATTTTGTGATTTTGTGATTTAAGGACTAAAGTGTCGAAATGTGAAAATGTGAGGGCTAGTTTGCAAAATGCCCTAAATATGTGTCTATGGATTGTTTTGAATTATTTGGTGAATAAAAGGGTTAATTTTGAATACATAATGATCAGGAAAAGAATAATTTATATTTAGACCGAGGGAAGTTGAAGGTTATTGAGTAAACAAACTGAGTCGACAATTCCGAGTACGAGATAAGTTCGTATGTAAAAACTTAATGTTACAAGTATATTTTGATAATTTGATATTACATAGATTGTATATGTATTCGATTGTGGATGAATACGATGATAAATCGACTGTATTTGGCATTATGTGTGCGATCCAAAATAGCTTTGGCTACATGAGGCACTAAGTGTGCGATATTGATATAGCTTTGGTTAATTTAGATGGCACTAAGTGTGCGGAATTGTTTTAGCTTCGGCTAATCCTTACAGCATTAAGTGTGTGGATGTTTAAAGCATGAATAATCTTATGAAAGTCTTAAAATATTCGAATGAGAGGTGAGAATGAAAATGAATGAATACAGGATGCTTCAGGTACATATAATACCTATGTGGTAGATGGTATTATGTATATAAAGTTCAATGAATTGGTGTAAACATATGGATGGTATTGGCATAGAATTAATATATAAATTGAGAATTTATAATTACTTATGTGTTGATGTATTATATTTTATTAAATCTTGATGATTTTTTAGTACGAGCTTACTAAGATTTTGAAAGCTTACTTCGTGTATGTTTGCATTTTTTTTAGATATCGAAGTTATTGTGAGCTCGGGGATCTCGAGGATTGTCACCGCACTGTCGAACCACATTTTGGTATTTTGAAAATGTTTAAATTAAAGTATGACATGTATAGGCTAGAAGTTGTGAGATTATGTTTTGCGATGTATATATTTAGCCATGTGATATGGCTAGTTTGTGTTTGAACATATATTTTTATAATGGCTTATAGTATGTGATGCTAATGTACAATTATGGTATGTTTTTGGTTGGCTAAAGGAAATGGTCAATATTGAGAACTTGTGGTAAGTTTGGAGCATGGAATTGAATGATGTATTAATCATATGATTAGGTATGATTTTAGTTTAAGTTTTGGTATGAGATTTAGTCATGAACCTAGAGATTATGAAACCATATGTTTGATATGATTTGGTCTCATACTTTGGCACAATTGAGTTGAGTTATGAGCATGTAAATGGTTGATAATGTTATGGCATGAATGATGTAAGGATTAATATAGAAATTGGCTGAAGTTGTTGTGTATATATGCTTGGTTTGGTGCTTGTAGGTTTGACCTAATTGAGGTGAAGAATTGGCTATTCAAGTGGCCTATTTTCGTCCACACGGGCAGAGACACGGCCTTGTGTCTTAGCCGTGTGTAACACACGGTCGTGTTGCACAGCCATGTGTCCTCTAGGGTACCCTACAATTGTAAGTCAAGCTAGAGCACGGCCAAGACACAGGGGCGTGTCTTGTGGCCGTGTGAGCAAGTCAATAAGTATGCCCTGTTTTAACATGGCCTAGACACACGGGCGTGTCTAATGCCGTGTGAGGTACACGGCCTGTTCACACGGACGTGTGACCTGCACAACTTTGAGAAATGTTTAAGTTTTAAAAAATTTTGTATGAGCTCGGGTTTAGTTCTGACCCTTTTCTAATGCATGTTTAAGGTCTCGGTGACCTATATAAGGGACTCTATGTTGATGTTTGATCTATGATGCTATGATGTTTATGAAATTAATGTTAAATACTTTGATTTGTTTGGTAATGCCTTTAACCCTAGTTTTGCGATGGATGCGTGTTAGAGGTGTTACATTTGTTTAGTATCAGAGCTATAGTTTAGTCGGTTCTAGGACTACCATAGCGTATGTGAGTCTAGCTATACATGCCATATTTATGAACTGCGATATTGTGATGAATCTTGACATTGAAATATGCTTCTATATAGCAAATGGATTTCGGACGAGCCATAGTGGACGATGTCGAAAGTAATGCATCTGCTCTTGCGTAAGGGACAGCGCCATCTTATTCTAGATCGGCTACGAGTAGTCGTGATGATGAGGCTAGACAAACCTTCTATCGAATGATGAACGATTGGTTTAGCCAATACATTAGAACCAATCCATCTGTTCAACAACCTCCAACCCCGGTTAATTTGCCACAAACTCCTGCTATGCCATCAGTGAATCCAGTCCAGTAAAGTAGACCACTAGTTGATAAGATTAGAAAATATGGAGCTGAAGAGTTCCAAGCTACAACGAACGATGATGCCGAAAGGGCTGAATTCTGGTTAGAGAACACGATAAGAGTGTTTGATGAATTGTCTTTGAGTCCTGAGGAATGTATAAAATGTGTCGTTTCACTTTTGAGAGATATGACGTATCATTGGTGGAAAACTTTGACATCCGTGGTTTCGAGGGAACAAGTTACTTGGGATTTCTTCCATGCTGAGTTTCGAAAGAAATATATTAGTCAAAAAGTTTCTTGAGCTCCAACAAGGTCGTATATCTATCACAGAATACAAGTGGGAATTTGTAAGATTGAGTCAATATGCTCGTGAATGTGTGTCTACTGAGGCAATAATGTGCAAAAGATTCGAGGATGGCTTAAATGAAGATATATGTTTGTTAGTCGGGATTTTGGAGATAAAAGAATTCATTGTGCTTGTTGAACAAGCGCATAAAGCTGAAGATCTCGGGAAAAAGAAAAGAAAAGCTGATTCTAAAGCTAGAGAAGTGAGAAAAAAATCCATGAGCAAATCATTTCAGTCTGCATCAAAGAAGTTTAGAGATGATTTTAGCCGTTCAAGGACTAATTTGGGACATTCGAGTAGAGATCATGCTAGATCGCATTCGAACATTAGAGCTCCAGCTTTGTCTGTTGCCAGTGTTGGTAATGCAAAGAATGAAAAGCCTAAGTATGATCTGTGTGGAAGATGACATTTTGGAGAATGTTAGGGAAAGAGTAATAACCGAGCTTGTTATAATTGTGGTTCACGAAATCATTTTATAAAAGATTTCCCAAATTTAGCTGAAAAAGATAATGTTCAAAATCTGAGACCAAACAGTAATGCTTCTTATGGTAGACCTCCCAGGAATACTGAAAATGTAAGTAGTAGTCAAAGAGGAACAAAAGACACAACTATTAGATCTGAGGCTCGTGCACCGGCCAGAGCTTATGCTATCTGAGCTCGTGAGAAAGCTTCATCGCTAGATGTGATTACGGGTACATTTATTCTTTATGATACTTCTGTGATTGGTTTGATAGATCCTGGATCGACACATTCGTATATATGCATGAACTTAGTGAACAATAAGACTTTGCCTGTAGAGTCTACTGAATTTGTAATTAGAGTCTCAAACCCCCTGGGCAGATGTGTTTTGGTTGATAAAGTCTGCAAGAATTGTCCGTTAATGTTTCGAGACACTTGTTTTTCGGCTGATTTGATGTTGTTACCTTTTAATGAGTTTGATATAATTTTGGGTATGGATTGGTTAACTTTGCATGATGCTGTTGTGAACTGCAAACAAGAAACCATTGATTTGAGATGCAAGAATGATGAAATAGTCAGAATTGAATCTAGTGAGTTGAATGGATTGTTTGCTGTGATATCTTCGATGAAAGCTTTGAGTATTGTGAGAAAGGGTTGTGAAGCCTACTTTGCTTATGTAATTGCTTCAAAAGTGTCAGGAAAGAAAGTTAAATTAGTGCCTATTGTATACGAGTTTCCTGATGTGTTTCCTGAAGAACTTCTAGGACTACCTCCGGTAAGAGAAATTGAATTTGGCATTGAATTGGTACCTGGAACTACTCTGATTTCGATAGCTCCATATAGAATGGCTCCAACTGAATTAAAAGAATTAAAGTGTCAGTTGCAAGAGTTGACTGATAGAGGATTTGCTAGACCTAGTTTTTCACCTTAGGGTGCTCCGATTCTATTTGTGAAAAAGAAAGACAGTATGATGAGAATGTGTATTGATTATCGCCAGTTGGTTTGATCTATTAAAAGGAGCAGCTGTGTTTTCAAAAATAGATTTGAGATCGGGCTATTATCAGTTGCGAGTAAAAGACCCAGACATTCCAAAAACTGCTTTCCGAACGAGGTACGGATTCTTAGTTATGCCTTTCGGATTGACTAATGCACCTGCTATCTTTATGGATTTGATTAATAGAATTTTCAGACCGTATTTAGATGATTTGTTGTCGTATTCATTGCTGACATATTGATTTATTCATGTGATGAGAATGAACATGCCGAGCATCTAAGATTAGTGTTACAGATTCTGTAAGATAAATAGTTATATGCAAAGTTCGGTAAATGTGAGTTCTGGTTACGTGAAGTTGGCTTTCTGGGCCATGTTGTATCAGTATATGGTATCCTAGTTAATCCAAGAAAAATTTTAGCTATTTTAGATTGGAAGCCTCCGAGGAACGTCTCTAAAGTTCACAGTTTTCTGGGTCTTGCCAGTTATTATAGAAGGTTCGTAGAAGGCCTTTCTGTGATTGCAACACCATTAAAGAAGCTACTTCAGAAAGATGTGAAGTTTGAGTGGTCTGAAAAGTGTTAGAATAGCTTTGATCAATTGAAAACTTTGTTGACTAAAGCTCCGATACTGGTACAACCCGAATCGGGTAAAGGATTTGTAATCTACAGTGATGCTTCACTGATCGGTCTGGGATATGTTTTAATGCAAGAAGATAAAGTCATTGCTTATGCTTCTAGACAACTGAAGCCGTATGAAAAGAACTATCCGACGCATAACCTTGAGTTAGTCGCGATTGTGTTTACTTTGAAAAATTGGCGCCACTATCTGTTTGGTGAGAAATGCCATGTATATTCTAATCATAAGAGTTTGAAATATCTGATGACACAGAAAGATTTGAATCTACGACAGAGAATATGGTTAAAGCTGTTAAAAGACTATAATCTTGTGATTGAATATTATCCGGGTAAGGCAAATGTTGTTGCTGATGCTTTGAGTCGAAAATCATTGTTTGCTCTACGTGCGATGAATGCTCATTTGGTTCTGTTCGATGATAGTTTAGTTTTGGCCGAATTAAAAGCGAGACCTTTGTTCTTACAGTATATTATCGATGCTTAGAAGATTGATAATAAGATTTTAGCTAAACGAGCTCAATATGGTGTAGAGACTGATTCAGAATTCAGAGTTGATAAAGATGATTGTTTAAGATTCTGAGATCGAATTTGTGTTCCGAGAAATCTAGAGTTAATTCAAATGATTTTGAATGAAGCTTATAATAGTCGGTTATCTTTGTATCCGGGTAGTACGAAAATGTATAATGATCTGAAACAACATTATTGGTGGTCTGGAATGAAAAGAGATATCTCTGAATTTGTTTCTAAATGTTTGATCTATCAACAAGTTAAGTTGAACATCAAGTGCCATTTGGGTTGTTACAACCGATTATGATTCCGGAGTGGAAATGGGATCGAATGACAATGGATTTTGTTTCGAGTTTGCCCTTGTTTCCGAGAAAGAAAAATGCAATCTGGGTTGTAGTTGATCGTTTGACGAAATCAACTCATTTTATTCTGATTCGATCTGATTACTCACTTGATAAATTAGCTGAGTTATACATTTCTGATATCGTGAGATTGCATGGTGTGCCATTGTCTATAGTGTCAGACACAGATTCGAGATTCACTTCAGGATTTTGGAAAAAGTTGCAAGATGCTTTGGATACTAAATTGCACTTTAGTACTGCTTTTTATCCGTAAATAGACGGTCAATCCGAGCGAATTATTTAGATACTTGAGGATATGTTGAAATGTTGCATTCTTGAGTTTGAAGGTACGTGGGAACAATATCTACCTTTGATTGAATTCGCTTATAATAACCGTACACCTTTGTATTGGATGGAGCTCAACGAAAATAAGATTCATGGGGTTAATTTGATAAAAGAGACTGAGTAGGAAGTAAAAGTGATCCGAGATAGTTTGAAAGTAGCTTCGGATCGTCAGAAATTTTACGCGGATTTGAAACGAAAAGACATTGAATTTGAGATCGGTGACAAAGTGTTTTTGAAAGTATCTCCATGGAAGAAACTACTTTGGTTCGGTAGAAAAGGCAAATTGAGTCCGAGATTCATTGGGCCGTATAAGATTACCGAGCGTATTGGGCCAGTAGCTTATAGATTGTTGTTGCCACTAGAGTTAGAAAAGATTCATGATGTGTTTCACGTATCAATGCTTCAACGATATAGATCCGATCCTTCGCACGTAATTCCTCCATCGGAGATTGAAATTCAGTTTGATATGACTTACGAAGAAAAGTCGATCCTTATATTAGCTTGAGAGGTTAAAGAGCCGCGAAATAAGAAAGTTCCGTTAGTAAAAATGATGTGGCATCGACATGGAATTGAAGAGGCCACGTGGGAATCTAAAGATGCTATTCGATAGCAGTATCCGAATATGTTCAACGGTAGGACTTTCGGGGACAAAAATCCATAAGGGGGGAGAATTGTAACAGTCCGATTTAGATCTTAGATGCAATAGTGGATTTGGGACCACAAATCCGAGTCATAAAAATGTTAAAATATTATTTTCCATGTTTATGATGTGTGAATTAGCATGTGTGAAAGTTTCGTTTGAAATTTTAATCGTTTGTGTGTTTAATTTTGAAAAAGGACCTAATCGCGTAAAATGTAAAAGTTGCTTGCTACTTGTTAAAAGTGCCTATTTGACTTGGCTTTGTAAATGAGAGGTCCTTATGTGGATATTATGCCATTCACTTTGATAATGGACATAAATGATCTTATTATATGTGATTTTAAATGGCTTATTGAAAGAGGTATTTTGGTCTTTACCATATTAAACATATGTTAAATAAAACAAATGCATGAAATAGGCCATTAGTTCATCTTTTTGGCTGAAAATCACAAAGGATATTAGTTTTCACATTCGACACTTTGATTTGGTGATTTAGGTATGTGTTTTGTTCGATTTTTGATCATTTTTATGTTTTTGTAATCGTTGCTTCGTAAACTACCGAACTCATGCCTCAATTTCTGATTTTGTTAATGATTTTGAAATGTTCCATGGATGAAATCATGAGCTTTGTGATGTTATATGTTTAATTATGAAAGATTGATGTTGGGTTTACATGTTTTGTGTTTGGATTTTTGATGAATTTGAGTAATCTGAGCTAAATTGTAAAAATGTTATTTTGAGGGGCTAAAATGTGAAATAAATGAAATGTATGGACTTTTATGAGAGCTATGAAAATTTGGTTAAGCTTGTGTCCAAGCAAATTATGTGTATTTTGTGATTTTGAGATTTAAGGACTAAAGTGTCGAAATGTGAAAATGTGAGGGCTAGTTTGTAAAATTCCCTAAATATGTGTCTATGGATTGTTTTGAATTATTTGGTGAATAAAAGGGTTAATTTTGAATAATAATGATCAGGAAAAGAAGAATTCATATTTAGACCGAGGGAAGTCGAAGGTTATTGAGTAAATAAACCGAGTCGACAATTCCGAGTACGAGGTAAGTTCGTACGTAAAAACTTAATGTTACAAGTATATTTTGATAATTTGATATTACATAGATTGTATATATATTTGATTATGGATGAATACAATGATAAATCAACAATATTTGGCACTATGTGTTCGATCCAAAATAGCTTCAGCTACATGAGGCACTAAGTATGCGATATCGATATGGCTTCGATTAATTTAGATGGCACTAAGTGTGTAGAATCATTTTAGCTTCGGCTAATCCTTACAGCAATAAGTGTGTGGATGTTTAATGCATGAATAATCTTCTGAAAGTCTTAAAATATTCGAATGACAGGTGAGAATGAAAATGAATGAATATGGGAAGGTTCAGGTACGTATAATACCTATGTGGTAAATGGTATTATGTATATAAAGTTCATTGAATTGGTGTAAACATATGGATGGTATTGGCATAGAATTAATATATAAATTGAGAATTTATATGTACTTATGTGTTGATGTCTTATATTTTATATATTGTTGATGATTTTTTAGTACGAGCTTACTAAGCTTTTGAAAGCTTACTTCGTGTATGTTTGCATTGCTTTATAGATATCGAAGCTACTGTGAGCTCGGGATAGTTGAGGATTGTCACTGCACTAACGAACCTCATTTTGGTATTTTGAAAATGTATAAATTAAAGTATGGCATGTATAGGCTAGAAGTTGTGGGATTATGTTTTGTGATGTATATATTTAGCCATGTAATATGGCTAGTTTGTGTTTGAACTTATAGTTTGATAATGGCTTATAGTATGTGATGCTAATGTACAATTATGGTATGTTTTTGGTTGGCTAAAGGAAATGGTTAATATTGAAAACTTGTGTAAGTTTGGAGCATGGAATTGAATGATGTATTAATCATATGATTAGGTATGATTTTAGTTTAAGTTTTGGTATAAGATTTAGTCATGAACTTAGAGATTATGAAACCATATGTTTGATATGATTTGGTCTCATACTTTGGCACAATTGAGTTGAGTTATGAGCATGTAAATGGTTGATAATGTTATGGCATGAATGATGTAAGGCTTGGTATAGAAATTGGCTGAAGCTGTTGTGTATATATGCTTGGTTTGGTGCTTGTAAGTTTGACCTAATTGAGGTGGCAAATTGGCTACTCAAATAGCCTATTTTCGTCCACACGGGCAGAGACACGGGCGTGTGTCTCAGTCATGTGCGACACACGATCATGTTGCACGGCCATGTGTCATCTAGGGTACCCTACAATTGTAAGTTAGGATCAAGCACGGCCAAGACACACGGACGTGTCTTTTGGCCGTGTGAGCAAGTTAGTAAGTATGCCCTGCTTTAACATGGCCTAGACACACGGGCGTGTCTAATACTGTGTAAGGCACACGGCCTGTTCACACGGGCATGTGACCTGTACAACTTTGAGAAATGTTTAAGTTTTGGAAAATTTTGTATGAGCTTGGGTTTAGTCCCGACCCTTTTCTAATGCATGTTTACGGTCTCGATGACCTATAGAAGGGACTCTATGTTGATGTGTGATCTATGATGCTATGATGTTTATGAAATGAATGTTAAATTTTCTGATTTGTTCGGTAATTCCTTTACCCCTAGTTCTGCGACGGATGCGGGTTAGAGGTGTTACAGATTGACTCTTTTTCAAGAGGTGAAATTGGCAAGGGACTAAGGGGAAAAATGAAGAACAATAGAATGGAATGAAGAGAGAAAAATGAGAGAGAAGTGAAGAGATGAGAAGGGTTAAGATGTGTTTGAAGTGAGGAGACAAAGGGGTATTTATAGGTTGAGAAGGCTGCTAAAAATAGCCAAAATCAGCAGCCAAAGACTCCCCCCAATGGCCGGCCACACATGTGGCATGTTTGAAGGTTTCAAACTTGTTATTTTAAGGTAGGGGCAAATCTAGACAGACATAAATAGTGGAGGGGTTTGAATGCAATTTGAAGGAATCTTCAAGGGCCATTTTGAAAGCCAAATAATCAGCCAAGCAAGCTGATTGGGTCAGCATGTGGGACGGCTTTGGGTTGCCCAATGCTTGATTGGATCGGTTTTCTTGGTTCAGCTCAACTAGGCACCTTTTCATAATTAATTAACAATAATTTATTTAACCTAATTAAATTGGACTAAAATTAAAATTAATTATATTATGAATTAATACTCATAATTTGAACCGTCTTAGGCTGAATAAATTAATTCGCCTTGATGCTTCAAATTTGCTTCTCGGTTTGTGCTTCTCGTAGTGTCTGCGGAGCTATTTTTTACCCTTTGTTAAAATCTATGAAATATAATCAAAATTAATCAAAATTTGATATAAAACTAATTAAAATTCAAAATGTTCATAAATTGGGTGAAATTTAATTGTTTTATAAATATTATTTATTTTTTGACACGAATTTTACCGAAACTGCATGAATTTGAGTTAAAAAGAGCATGAAAAAGTGCATATATTTTCTTGTTTCCACACCCCCAAACTTAATTCATTGCTCGTCTCGAGTAATTCACAAATTTGAAAAGAATTTCTTAGAAATAACTTTGAAAATTTTTTTTAGAACAACATTCTTCCGAAAATTATGATTTTAGTATACTTATGCTCAAAAACAAGAAATTTGATAATTATGCTACTTAAGTATCCATATCATTCAAATTAATCTCAACAACTATTATGATAGCAAAAATAGACTAAATGCTTTCTCAATTAACATGTAAATTCCTACCAATTTGATTTTATTCTCTTATTTAAGTTTAATTTATACCTTCATATGTTGTACATAGCAATTTCACTCCACTAATGTAGGTAGCACAGAAACATTAATCAATAGGTCTTTTAAATAGGTTGTAATATGGCTAGGCTAGGGTAGGTGAAAGATAGATAAATTTTGGCTAAAAACTCTAAACTCAACTTGAATTGGACCTTCGAAATAATTACCTTCAATACACAACTTATTTTACTTTCACATGCTCTTTTATACATCTATTTCTTTCAAGTCCATATGCTTTTTTTTTACATAAGCATTTTGTTGTATGTACTACAATTTTTTGTGCATTTGATACTTCTTTTCAACTGCCCCAAACTTGTTTCAAAGAATATTCTAAATAGTACTAAGTCTAATGTTTGGGACGATAATTAAGAGAAAAGTGATGGCTAAATATTGCAAAGGTTCAAATAAAATTAGGCCATATAGTCTCAAAGTTGGGTTTCAAAAAATAAAAATTCATCAAGGTTGGCTTGAAAGGCTCAAACGGTCCAAACAAAAGTTGCCTAAATCATTTTCAACATTCCATGCTTCCAAGTATTTTGCCTCAAGAAACTACTAAGTCAACTCTAGAGACTTAAACTTTCATGCATGCCTAACTTTCCTAAGGAACTAAAAATTTTATGGTATGATTTGCATGTTTTATTAAAATACATTTATGTCATATTTCAGTTAACATAACAATTATTGAAATAATCGAACTTGATTCATACTGAAGTTTAGCATACTTAACAAATTTTCAAATTTTTGAACAAAATATAACCAAATCATAACTGAAAGAAAAAATTTTTCTAAAAGGAAATAATTTCAATTTTTCGATCCCCCTACTTAAGATGAACAATGCCCTCATTGTTAAAAGTGAATAGATACTATACACTAGGTAGGATTCTAGAAAAGAGGAGGTGAGTCAATTTGACTGCTTAAGTACTAAGATCTCTCTAGATCCAATCCTAGAAATTTATATATCTATTGTCACACTTTGTACTTTGCAACTTGTTCATTTTTATTTATGGTTTCCACGTCTTGTGTTATTATCCGAAAATAAATTTTTTTAATAAAACCTAATCCTATTAAATAATCTAAGAATAGAAATAAAATAAAGTCAAGATCCTTCATTTATATTTATTTACAGATCCCTCCGAAGTCGACTCATCTTTTGCTTCATTGTCTTTGTTTTTGCATCAATTGCTTCTCTCCCTCTTCGATAGTGGACTCGATGGTTCAAATATGAAATCTGGAAATTTAGGCACAAAAATAAACAGGTCATCGTATATTTTTGTAAGAGTGCTTCTCATTGAGTCATCCTGTATTTTTGAATATCTCTAGTAAGCTTGTTGCTGCCACTGCATATGTTGCATGATGTCCATCAATTTTAACAGCTCATCTCAAATATCTGAGCAAGGCGATTGAGTCCTAAACATTGAAGTTGCAATGTCAGTTTCGGTTACTAGTTCCATTGGTTCTGCCTTATTAGGGATTTTAGTTGATTGCATTGGTTTGATCTCTGTGGGATCTTCTTCTTCTTCTTCAGTATCCTCGCTCTCTTTAACTCGTTGCTATAGAATAGAGTCTTCAGCTATTCGGTAAAGGTCCTAATATTTGATTGTGCCCTAGCTATAACCTGTCTTCTTTACGTTTGCTAGAATTTTAGCTTTCAAACACAAAATTGTTATCGTAAAGGGAAAGTAAGCTGGGCGAGAACGTCTAGCGGCACAATTCCTTATTTCTCTCAGGATGATTTTTCCCATATCAATGGTCTTTCCAATTAAAATCGAGTATAATAAGACCATTCGCTCTAATGAAATTGTAGTCCCATGTGAAATGGGCATAAGGCTGAATCGAATGAAATAAAACCATACCTTCGCTAGTGGTGTCAAATATTCTTTGCAACAAGTGTGAATTCCTTGCTTTGACACAGTCCACAGAACCTGGAACTGTAAGTTCCTAGAGAATTTCTTGTAGATTTTCAGACTCAATATTGCTCATCAAGGAAGAATATTCGTTGTCTTCAAAATCAGGTAATTCAAAGAATTCATTAATAACGTTTGAGGTTATTGGTACCTTGATTCCGTGAATAGAAAATCCCATCAATTCACTTGAGGTCAAATTCGTGTAAAATTCACGAACTAACTCCTCATCTGCACTAGATCTTTTCTCACAAAATAACTCTCAATTACATGATAGATTAATAGCCTGTTTTTGGGTCAAATCAAAACAGTGGTTTCAGGACCACAAATCTGAAGTCAAAATATTTATTTTATTATTTTAATAAGGTTTACTGCATGATAGATTAATTACATGAAAGTTTCGTAAAAAAATTTTACCATTTAAATGCTTAATTCGGTAAAAAGGACTAAATCTCATAAAGTGTAAAACTTGTATTCTATTAGCTAAAGGTATTAAATGGCTATGAAATTAAATAGTGGAGGTCCTTATGTTGTAATTACACCACTAATGGCATGAGTGGACAATTATGGAAACCATTATGTGATTTTAATGGTTTTATATTAAGGATAAAAAAGTAAATTAATAATTAAAGGTTCATATTAATTAAAACAAAACAAAAAGGTTTTTGTTTCATTCATCTTCTTGGCCAAATGAATCGTGGAGAAAAGCCATTTTAGGGCTTGAAAGTTTTTGCTACTTCAAGGTTCAATTGTAAGTTAGTTTTTGCTCAGTTTTTAATGTTTTTCTACTTCTCTAATTACAAAACTATTATAGTATTTCATTGTTGCCATTGTTGAATACATGAGTATTTTGTTAGTTGATGATGAAAAATAAATCATTGTTGTTAGGTGAACAAGTTTTGTGAAGTGAATTTTGGTAAAAATGTCATTTTATATTAAATTGTGAAATATGGAAATTTAGTGGTTGAATTTTAAAATAAATAAAAAATATGGGTTGATATGAGAATGGGTAATGTTTGGCAAGCATGAATTTGTATTAAATTGAATGAATTCTGATTTTATGTGATAAGGACTAAATTGGAAAAATGTGAAATAATAGGGGCAAAAATGTAATTTTGCCAAAATATGTAAATTGTGCTAAATTGAATGAAATGATGATTAAATAAGTAAATTTTGATATTATATAAATTGAGATAAACGAGATTTGGATCTAGAACGGGGGAAAACAAAGTATCGGATTAGTCGACCTAATTTGTCATTACAGCGAATGAGGTAAGTTCGTATGTAATAAGCACTGTTATAATCATGCTTTTAATGCTTTGGTATTGCATAAATTGTATATATGGGACTACAGTCATGTTCGATGACAAATCAGCTATATGTGGCACTTAGTGTGCGATTCGACATAGCTTTGGCTATATATGGCACATAATGTGCGAGATTGAGATAGCTTTGGCTATATATGGCACTTGGTATGCGATTTGAGATAGCTTCAACTATGTACGGCACTTAGTGTGTGAGATATCGAGTATTCAACGGTATTCTGAATATGTATGAGCATGTTATGGATTGGTACAGGTATGTACATGCATAGTAGGAGCTTTTAATTGAAGAATTTACGAAGTTGGCATATAAGTGTATGAATAAGCATGTGAAAGGTTTGTTATTAATCATGAATTTCATGTTAATATATTTAAATTGATGAATGGTGTATTTGTGATTAGTTAAGTTTATATCATACGAGCTTACTGAGCTATAAAGCTTACTTTGTTTATTTTCAATGTCTTATAGTGATTTCAAAACTAGCTCTGATTCGGGGATCGTCGGAGACTACGTCACACTATCCAACCATCACTTTGGTACTTTTGAGCTTATGGTTTGTTCATATGGCATGTATAAGATTATGGTCATTACGACATGTCTCTTGGTAGTGAGTTTTGCCATTTGGAAATGGCTTATGAATGGTTATGTTTTGGTAATGATGTTGGCCAAATGAATTGGCATTGTAAATGTCTATATTTTGGTTTGTATATATATATAGCTATGGTTGATGGCTTAACTTTGGTATCATTGGTATATTTGAGTCATGTACATATATATGCTTACGTCTTGTGTATAATGAGTTGGTTAAGATGATTGGTGATAATGGGTGTAACAGTCTGGTTTAGACCCTAGTCAGAATAGTGGTTTCGGGACCATAAATCTGAGTCAGAATAATATTTTAATATTATTTTCAGTGCTTATAATATGTGAAATAGTATGTGTGAAAATTTCATGTGAGAATTTAATTGTTTGTATGTTTAATTTGATAAAAGGACCTAATCGTGTAAATTGTAAAAGTTGCTTGCCATATGTTAAGTGTGTCTATTTGTTATGTCTTTGTAAATAAGAGGTCCTTATGTTGTGATTAGACCATTTGAATAATGGATGGACATAAATGCCTATGGTTAATGAAATTTTATATGTTATTAATGAAGGGTAAAATGGTAAAATGTTTATTAATGTTATTAAAATTAAACCAAACATGAAAAATAGTTCATTTCATGTTCATTGTTGTCGAAAATCATAAATAAAAAAAGGAAAAAGAATTGCTAGGGTTCGGCACTTGTGATTTTTAATTAAGGTATGAGTTTTGATTCGTTTTCGGTAATTTTTACGTTTTTGTAATCATTGCTTTGTACTATCAAGCCCATGTCTCAATTTCTGATTTGGTTGATGATTTTGAGTTGAACCATTGATGAAATTATAAGCTTTGTGAAATTAGTTTTTGGTAAATGAAAGATATGTTTTGGGTTAACATATTTTGTATTTGAATTTTTGATGAATTTGAGTAATTTGGACTAAATTATGAAATTTTTTAAATTGAGGGGCTAAAATGTGAAATAAATGAAATATATGGACTTGTATGAACACTATGAGAATTCAGCTAGGCATGTGTACAAAGAATTTTTTTGTATTTTGTGTTTTTGTGAATTAAGGACTAAATTGTCAAAATATGAAAATATGAGGGCTAATTTGTAAAATGTCCTAAATGTGTGTTTGTGGATTGATTTGAATTATTTGGTGAATAAAAGAGTTAAATTTGAATTTATATAGATCAAGAACTAAAGAAAATGGAATTAGATCAGTAAAAGTCGAAAGTCGTCGAGTAGCCGATTCTGTCTATCCGAATCCGTACGAGGTAATTCTATATACAAATAAATGTGTTAGTAATGGTTTATTTATGTTTAAATGCTATTGAACAATATTGAATGACATATTGAATTGAATATGAGACATCCGAGGAAATATCAACAAAGTTCCTACGTCTAAAAAGCCCCGTACGAACCTTAGGAATAGTTAGGATACATATGTCATGACATAGGATTCGAAATATGTTATCGTGTAAGACCATGTCTGGGACGTTGGAATCGACTTATGATTTATGTGTAAGAGCACGTCTGGGACATTGGCATCGTATTTGATTTCGTGTAAGACCCTGTCTAAGATAGTGGCATCGGTATTTGATTACATGTAAGACCACGTTTGAGATGTTGCCATTGTATGAGCTTTCTAAGATATCTGCGTATCCTTACGATTCTAAACCGTTCAATGGGCATTCTGAGAAAATAGATGACTATGTGAATTTGTATCTGACTCAGGTACGTTTGAATTGTATACCATGTTTGAGAATGAAAGGTAAGTATATGTACCTTGGTGAATATATGATATAAGTATGAGTTGCTATGAGAATTAGTTATGATATGTATATGTGAATTATGTTTAAATGAAATGTAAGAGATATATGGCTAAGTGAATGTATTTCTCCTGAAATTATATGAATGAATTGATGTTATTTGTTAAGTTTATTTGTATATGGCTTACTAAGCTTTTGAAAGCTTACTTTGTGTTTGATTGCATTGTTTTATAGATATTGTATCAATCGGGAGCTCGGGGATCGTCGAGGATCATCATCACACTATCGAACTCTATTTTGGTACCTTTTGAAAATGTATATATTGTAGTATGCCATGTATAGGCTAGAGAATTTTGGTTATGTTTTGTGATGTGTATATCTAGCCATGTGATATGGCTTGGTTATGGATGAGTTTATGAATGAATTTAGTATATGCTTGTGAATAAATGGTATGTTTTGATGTGCTTTAATCGCATAGTGAAATGGTCAATTTGGTAAGGTTTTGGCATGTGAATGAATGAGGTGAATTGGAGTTATGAAACATATGATTTAATATGACTTTGGCTTATGATTAGATATGATTGAGTATAGTTTAGAAGCTTGAATTTGGTTGATAATAATATGGCATGAATGATGTATGTTTTGGTATTGAAATTGGTTGAAATTATAGTTCAAATGTGCTTGGTTTGATGCTTGTAGGATTGACCCAAATTGGGTGGCAAATTCGCTTTTCAAATGGCCTATTTTTTTCCACACAGGCAGAGACACAGGTATGTGTCTCAGTCGTGTGTGACACATGGTCATGTTGCATGGCCGTGTGTCCCCTGGGGTACCCTACGATTTTAAGCCAATCTTGAGCACGGCCAAGGCACACGGGCGTATGGCTAGCCTTGTGACCCAAGTTAGTTTCGACCAAGGCTAAGGCAGACGGGCATGTCTTGTGGCTGTGTGATTAAGTTAGCATGTATCCCCTGATTTGACACGGTCTAAACACACGGGCATGTCTAATGTCGTGTGAGGCACACGGTCTGTTCACATGGGCGTGTGACCTCTGTAACTTAGAAAATTTGTTTAAGTTTCAAAAAATTTTGTATGTGTTTGGTTTGGTCCTGACCCTTTTCTAAAGCATGTTCAAGGTCTCATAACCTATGTAATGTACTTTGTAATGATGTTTGACCTTTGACGATATGATGTTTGTGAAATGAATGCTAAATGTTTCGAAATGTTCAGTAATGCCTTTAACCCTAGTCCAGTGACGGGTACAGGTTAGGGGTGTTACATTTTGTTTGTATCAGAGCTATGGTTTAATCGATTCTAGGACTAATATAACGTCCTGAATTTGGGCCTAGAAGTATTGGGCATTGAGTATGGGTCCGTAACGAGGTTGCATATAAGTATTTAATTGTGCAAGGAAATGACACAATTAAATGTCTGCTTTAGTGGTTAATGGCTCTGGGAAGTGTTGGAGAAATCTTGGGTTCAAACCTGGGCTTCAGCAAAAATTTTGGTTTTAAGTGAATAAAACCCTAGATGCTTGGATGATGGCCTTTTACATTATTGTGTTAAGTAAATGACATAAAGAAGCTTGTGGTCTAGTGGTTGTGGCGTCATTAAGGTTGCAAGGGAGTATGGGTTCAAGTCTTGGCTCTTGCAATTTATTTTGGTTTTTCTTTTAAAAGAACCTGGACTTTGGCCTATAGACCTTATAATTAATTGAGGATAAAATATGACACAGAAAGAGCCTGTGGTAGAGTGGCAAGGTGGCATGTTGCGTAACTGTGAGGTTTGAGTTGAAGTCTTGGGATGCACAGTGAAGTATTTATTTTGCTATTTGAGCTGTGTAGGAGATGGAGTTGAACTGGAACTCTGTGGTTGAAGTGGTTATAAGAATGAGGAATTTTTCTAATGGTTGAAAGTAATCCCAAATCGGGAAGCTAAGATAAGAATTGGTGAGAAGCTAGCTATAAATAGAGTGAACCAGATGAGTTGGTGATGGCAAAAGTGATTAAGACTCAATGCAGGATGTGCCAAGGTTGGTGATCATGGACTTCGGCACGTTCTCATAAACATGTGTGTATTCATGCCCTTCTTTGTTCGAAATAGAAAAAAATCGAAAAGCCGAAACTTCGGCATTTGATGCCTCACGAGCGTGCAATCGCTCGTGGGGCTAAATCGAGCCCACAAACCATGGGCGATAGACTGCAGAGGCTGCCACGAGCGTTCTCGTGTGCTGGGCCTCGACAGGCCCAATGGGCCCGTGGGCCCGCTTGTGTAAATCTAACTGTTAGGTGGGAAGTAGTTGGGCTTGTCATGTCGTGTGCATGGCATAGGCCGTTAAGGGCTTCATTGGGCCATGTAGGCCTAATGGGCTCGTGGGCTCCAGACAAATTAAATCCACGGTAAGTGATAAGTATTGGACTAGGCTATATAGGTCACATAGCCGTAACTGAATTTGGGCTAGATGGGCCACACGAGTGTGTGGGCCCACTTGGGCCGAATAATGGGCCTTAGGCCCATTTACACCGTTAAGTCTATTTAGGTTACTTAAGTCACTTGAGGCTATTGTGGACTTTTCAAGAGGTAGATTATCTGTATCGAGACCTTAGAGGGTAAAATGACTAAAATACCCCTGAGGGGTAAAAATTACTATTCTACCCCTAATGGGTGGAAATGATTGTTATAACTTAGAGGTAGGTTAATTGATGAGTGTATGATATATGCATGACCGTATCTGAGTATGAAACCTTGCATACACGAAATATTATGGCATGATATACTGCATTGGGTTTGGGATTCTGATTTAGAGGAAGTACTATTCTGGTGGCTTTGCCACGTATTTTGATATTAGTGGCTACGCCATGTTTACCTCTATTAGCAGCTTTGCTGCATTACTATTAGCAGCTTTGCTGCCTTACTATTAGCAGCTACGCTGCGATATTGGTGTATTGGCTGGGTGGGTCGATTTAATCCCCACATGGTGAGTTGGTTGGTGCGGGTGGTGAGCAAGATGGATTGGGTTGGGTTGCATACCTGTATTGTGATTATACTATTTTGGGCATTGGCTCACACTGTTACTGCATAAGGCTTAGGCCAAGATCATCGTTATTGAATAGGGCTCGTGCCCGCACTCATATCTGTATGCACTCGTTATCGTTTGATCGATAGGGGATTACACACTGAGTTTTCGTAAACTCACCCTTCTTTTAACTGTGCAGGTAATCCCCAGCCCTTGACGATTTGGAGCCATGAGGGACTCAGTGGTGGCCACACGTCTGCAGATTGGTTGTTAATGACTCAATTTATTTAAGCTTTTATATTTGGGGTTTAATTATGTAATAAGGCCATTTGGGGGTTTTTAACTTTTAATGGGCTTTTGATTTCATATTCTAAATTGCTAGAGTAAGAACATCGAATTTTGAAAATAATAACATTTTTAAATAAAAACCTGCATTTCTAACCTTAAGGTTTTCAACTAAGGAAGCTTTCGTGGGTTTTTAGTCGGATTGGGAAAAACTAAAATAGCAACCGTTTGGATAAGTTAAAACAGATGTAAAATGAAATTTATCGAGTTTTCTCAGGCAAATAAGATTAGATGGGTTTAACTTAAAAACGGTTTTCACCATCAAGTACAAGGTTTCGTAAAACACTCAGATGTGACACACTAGATTCGGTCGTAATGTCTAGGCTGGGTTTGGGGTTTTACAACTAACGTAGCATATGTGAGTCTAGCTATACATGCCATATTTATGAAATGCGATAGTGTGATGAATCCTGACAATGAAAATGTGTTTTTATATAGCAAATGGATCTCGAGCGAGTCGTAGCTAACGATGTCGAGAGTACTGCACCTGCTCCTGCACAAGAGACAGCGCCATTCAATTCTAGATCGGCTACGAGTAGCCATGATGGAGAGGCTAGACAAGCCTTCTATCAAATGATGAATGATTGGTTCAGTTAGTACATTAGAACTAATCCCGCTGTTCAACAACCCCTAACCCCGGCTAATCCTCCACAAGTCCCTGTTATGCGACAAGCTGATCCAACTCAGCTAAATAAGCCTGCAGTTGATAAAATTAGAAAATATGGGGCCGAAGAATTCCGTGCTACTACGAATGATAATGCTGAAAGAGCCGAGTTCTGGTTAGAGAACACTATACGAGTGTTCGATGAATTGTCTTTGAATCTGGATGAATGCATAAAATATGCCGTTTCACTTCTGAGAGATACGACGTATCACTGGTGGAAGACTTTGATATTGGTGGTTCCAAGAGAGCGAGTCACCTGGGATTTCTTCCAAGTTGAATTCTGAAAGAAATACATTAGTCAAAGATTTATCGACTAGAAATGCAAAGAATTTCTTGAGCTTAAACAAGGTTGTATGTCTATTATAGAATACGAGCGAGAATTTGTAAGACTAAGTCAGTATGCTCAAGAATGTGTATCTACTAAGGCAATAATGTGCAAAAGATTTGGAGATGGTCTGAATGAAGATATTAGTTTGTTAGTTGGAATTCTAGAGATAAAAGAATTTGTAGTGCTTGTTGAACGAGCATGAAAAGCTGAAGAGCTCGGGAAAGAGAAATGAAAAGCTGATTCAGAAGGTAGAGAAGTACGAAAGAGATCATCGAGCAAGCCATTTCAATCTGCATCAAAGAAGTTTCAAGATGATTATAGTCGTTCAAAGGCTAATGTGGGACATACGAGTAGATATCGTATGAGCTGGCATTCGAGCTTTAGAGCTCTAACTACTTCTGTTGCTAGTGTTGAAAATGCCAGATCTAATCGACCTGAATGTGAACATTGTAGTAAAAGACATCCCGACAATTGTAGACCGTATGATCGGTATGATGTTAACCATTTAGGTGATTTGTAAATGTTAAATTGGTATGTTTTGAATTGGCAAAACATGATCTTATGAGCATTATAGTTGTTGATATTGGTATAGTATAATTTTAGGCTTGATTGAGATTGATTTGAATGTCTATTGATTCTATGTTATATGCCATTTGACATGTTTAGGTGGATGCAAATTTGGGTTAGAAAGATGGTTTTGAAAATAGCCTATTTTTGTCCACACGGGTAGAGACACGGGCATATGTCTCAG
The DNA here is from genome assembly GCA_025698465.1 of Gossypium longicalyx. Lineage (NCBI taxonomy): Eukaryota > Viridiplantae > Streptophyta > Magnoliopsida > Malvales > Malvaceae > Gossypium > Gossypium longicalyx. Next base: position 56,537,883 of record CM046995.1, read on the forward strand.
CCGTGTATGACACACGATCAGGTGACATGGCCGTGTGTCCCCTGATGTTTATTAGAAACCAAGTCAGTATGCTCCACACGGCCTAGCACACGGGCGTGTGAGTTGGCCGTGTGGCATTAGTTAGTATACCCCATAGTTTTGGATTGGCCTAGCACACAGTCTGGCACATGGGCATGTGAGGCCATTTTGAAGGGTACACGGGCTAGTCACACGGGCATGTGGTTGGCTGTGTGACCCAAGCCAGAGAGTTACATGGGGTAGGACACAGGCTGGGACACAGCCATGTGATTCCATTTCGAATTTGCACACAACCTGTAACACCGGCATATCTTTGGTCGTGTGAGATACACAATCGGGCCACACGGGAGTGTGTCCCCTATATTTTGAAAATTTTTTTATGTTTTCCAAAAAATTCTTGAGTTATCGATTCAGTCCTAAACCACTTCTAAAGCTTGTTTTTAGCCTCGAGGGCTCATGTTAGGGACTATATGATTGTATTTGTATGGTTTTTAATTAATATGAGAATTGTCATTTGAATTGTATGATTGTTTATGAGATTAGTCCTGTAATGCTTCGTAACCCTATTTCGGCGATGGATACGGGTCAGGGGTGTTACAATTTCAACCACTTATTCACAAAATTGGACCCTTCATCACTGATGATGGCTTTTGGGGTTCCAAACCTTGTGAACACATGCTTCTGCAAAAACTTCATCACAACCTTAGCATCATTTATTAGATATGCCTTAGCCTCAAACCACTTAGACACATAGTCTACTACTACGAATATGTACTTGTGACCACAAAATAGATGGAAAGGACCGAGAAAGTTAATACCCCAAACATCGAATAAGTCTACCTCAATAATGTTTGTTCGAGGTATCTCATTTCTGTTTGTGACATTCCCAACCCTTTGACATCGATCACAGCTCCTTGCGTAAGCATATGCGTCTTTAAATAGTGTTGGCCAAAAGAATCCGGCTTGCAATATTTTGGACGCAGTACGTGTACCTCCAAAGCATCCTCCACTCAAAGCTAAGTGGCAATAATTTAGAATCTTATGTACATCATCTTCTACCATGCATCTCCTAATCATTTGATCTGCACACTTTTTAAATAAGTATGGTTCTTCCCAGAAATAGTACTTCACATGATGAAAATTTTTTTTCTTTTGATGATACGTCTTATCAATCGGCATTAAGCCACAAGCTAAATAGTTAGCAATATTAGCAAACCAAGGGATATTATAGACATGATTTACCTTCAGCATGTTTTCATCTGGAAATGTCTCCTGAATGGGTATAAATGGAGAATTCCCTTCTTGCTGCTCTAATCTGGACAAGTGGACTGCTACTTGGTTTTCTACTCCTTTTCGATCTTGAATTTCTAGATTGAACTCTTGAAGTAGAAGTACCCATCGAATCAGTCTCAACTTAGCGTCTTTCTTGGCAAGTAAGTACTTAATTGTCGAATGGTTCGTATAGATAGTCACTTCAATGCCTACAAGATAAGATCGAAACTTGTCAAAAGCAAACACAATAGCAAGTAACTTTTTCTCTGTTATTGTATAATTCAGTTGAGCTCCTGTCAGATTCTAACTTACGTAGTAGATCGGATGAAAAAATTTGCTCCTTCGCTGGCCCATGACAGCTCCTATCGTGAAGTCACTTGTGTCGCACATCAATCCAAATGGAAAATCCCAGTCCGGTGTGATGATTATGGGTGCCGAAACTAACTGAATCTTCAAATCTTTGAAAGCTCTTAAGCACTCCACATCAAATTTGAACGCCGTGTCCTTATCCAATAATTTGCATAAAGGTTTAGCAATTTTGGAGAAGTCCTTCATAAATCTTCGATAGAAACCGGCGTGGCCCAAAAACCTCCTAACACTCTTTACAGATGTTGGAGGTGGGAGTTTCTTAATAATGTCTACCTTTGCTTTTTCTACCTCGATTCCATGTCTCATTATCCGGTGCCCTTGAACAATACCTTTTCGCACCATGAAAAGGCACTTTTCCTAGTTGAGTACGAGGTTTGTTTCTTTGCATCGCATTAGTACATTGGCTAGATTGGCAAGACAATCATCTTATGTATCTCCAAATATTGAAAAATCATCCATATAGACTTCCAAGTATTTCTCAACCATATCAGTAAAAATAGACATCATACATCTTTGAAATGTAGCAGGTGCATTACATAAACCAAATGGCATGGGTCTAAATGCGAATGTATTGTATAGGTAGGTGAATGTTGTCTTGTGTTGATCTTCCAGTGCTATTGTAATCTAATTATACCCCAGTATCCATCAAGAAAACAGTAATAGTCTCGCCTTGCAAGTCTATTCAGCATCTAGTCAAAAAACAGTAAAGGAAAGTGATATTTCCTAGTCACCTTATTCAGCTTTCGGTAATCGATGCAAATTCTCCATCCCATAACAGTTCTAGTCGGTATCAACTCGTTATTTTCATTCTCAATGACTGTAATACCTCCTTTCTTTGGCACGTACAGGATCAGACTTACCCATGAACTGTCTGAAATGGGGTAAATTATACCCGCATCTAACTACTTGATGATTTCTTTCTTTACCACGTCCTTCATGATGGGGTTCATTCTTTGTTGTCCATCAATCGTCCCTTTTTCGCCATATTCCAGGATAATCTTGTGCATGCATACAGATGGAATAATGCCACGAATATCGCCTATGGCCCATCCTATAGCCTTCTTAAATTATTTCAATACTAGGATGAGTTTCTCTTCTTGCTCAATGGTTAATTCTGCTGAAACAATCACATGCGAAGTAGAAGCATTACCTAAATAAACATATTTTAAATGTGAAGGAAGTACCTTGAGTTCTAATTTAGGTGGCTCCTCGATTGACGCTTTTGGTTTGGCATAATCCCTATTCTTTAACTCCAAAGATTCAAAACAGGATTGCAGATTAAACCCCCTTTGATTAGCTTCCAGCAAAGCTAAGTATTCATCCTCCTCTTCATCATTTGGAGGGTTTGATTTCAAAATTTGTTCCAATGCGTCCTCAACATAGTTGAGTTCCTTTTCCATGATTAATTCTTCTAAATCGGACACTACAGAACAATCATCAATTGTGTCAGGAAATCGCATAGACTTAAAAACATTAAATGTTACCTGATCGTCCTAAACACGCATAGTAAGCTTGCCCTTTTGCATGTCAATAAGGATCCTTTTAGTTGCTAGGAAAGGCCTTCCTAGTATGATTGGCACTTCTTTGTCTACTTCAAAATCTAGAGTAACAAAGTCAGCAGGAAAAATAAATTTGTCTACACATACCAATACATCATCAACTTTTCCTTCTGGATGTGCTCAAGATCAATCTATTAATTGAAGTGTAACCGTAGTAGGTCTAACTTCACCTATCCCCAATTTCCTAAATATTGACATGGGCATCAGGTTGATACTCACACCCACATCATATAATGTCTTACCACAATATGTTCCTCCAATCTTACAAGGTATGGTAAAACATCCAGGATCCTTCAACTTTGGGGGTAGTTTGTCTTGAAAATATGCACTGCATTACTTTGTCAAGGCTACCGTCTCAAATTCCTCCAAGTCTTCATTTTTTTGATAGGACATCCGTCATGAATTTGATGTAGTTCGGCACTTGTGCAAATGCTTCAACCAACAAGATGTTGATATGAAGTTGCTTGAGTACGTCTAGGAAGTTCTTGAATTCAACTTCTTACTTCTACTTATGAAGTCTTTGAGGGTAGGGTGGTGGAGGCTTCTTTATTGGAGCTAGTTGATTCATCCTCTGTGGTAATTCTGCATCTAATGAAGTTGTTAGTTTATCAGAATTAGCTGGTTTAGAAGTTACCTTATCAGATTTTGTAGATTCAAGTTCCGGTGAAACTAAAATTTCAACACTTGGTTGAACTTCCTCTAAATCTTAAGCATCAGCTGGCTCTTTTTCAACTTCGACGGTGCTGGGCTCTAATGTCTTTCTGCTACTCAATGTCAATGCTTTAAAATGCTCTTTCCCTAGATTCCTTGGATTCTACGTATCACTAGGTAAAGCACCTTGTGGTTGATTTCTGAGTTCAGTTGCAAGCTGGCCCATTTTATTTTCCAGTTTTTTCAATGTAGTTGCTTGGCTTTGGATTAAGGCATCACTCTTGGCTATGTATGCCTTCAACAATTTTTCTAAGCCATTGGATAGTTCAACTTGGGGTTGTTTCTGAACTCGTTTGGTAAAAATAGGTGGCTGGGTCAGTCTAGGTTGGGCGTATGTGTTATTGGGTCTAGCCCCTTGGTTACTCCAAGAGAAATTAATGTGGTTTTGCCACGATGGGTTATAAGAATTGGATTTTAGTCCTTACCTTCCTCGATTTTGGTTATGGTTACCCATGTAATACACGAAATTTGGGTTTGATGGACATTCTTCAAGTAGATGTCCTTCCCCACAATAGACACAGACTACATTTTTAAATTGTTTTGGTGGTTATGCTACAAAACTATTAAACCAATTAGTGGTAAAATTTTTAAGCACTGAGGATATTAAGGATACCTAATATGCAAGTGAAGTAAGAGCATTCACTTCATGTATTTCGGTGACTCGTCTTCCTGACGCTGCACGATTGGTTGGCCATTGATAATTGTTACTGGCAATCCTCTTAATGATTTCATAAGTCTTGTTGTAAGACTTAGAAAGGAGAGCACCGTTAGCAGAAGCGTCTACTACCATTCTTGTATGAGCATTGAAACCAGTAGAAAACGTCTCAAGTTGGATGCAATATAGGATTCCGTGATGAGGGCACTTCGATAATAATTATTTGTACCTTTCCCATGCCTCATATAATGACTCATCATCCATTTGTTGGAAAGTGGTGATCTCGTTCCTCAACTTAGAATTCTTGCTATGCAGGAAATACTTCATGAAGAATCTTTCTGCTAACTCTTGCCATGTGGAAATTGAATTTGGTGGCAATGAGTTCAACCAGGCTCGAGCTTTGTCCCTTAGCGAATATGGGAATAGCTTCAATCCTAGTGCATCTTTGAGTACTCTGGCTAACTTGAAAGAATCGCTCACGTCCATGAATAGTCTTAGGTGTAGGTAAGGATATTTGGTAGGCATTCCACTGAATTGGCCCACTGTCTGAAGCATCTGGAACATGACTGGCTTCAACTCGAATTTTTATGCCTCGATTTTGGGTCTCTTAATACTCGGATTAAGATTATGAAATACTGGCACGACATATTGTCTTAGATCTCTATCCCTATCATTAGCAATAAGGATAGGATTTTGAACAGGGTTTGTTTAGTTCCCTTGATTCGAAATTTTGAAGTTCATCTCTTCAGCCCTTCTTTGACTTGCTTGTCTTCTTTACCGTTGAAAAGTTCTTTCAATCTCAGGGTCTATAAGGAGTAAATGGATAATTCGGTCAATACTTATAAACACCTGAAATAAACACAAAAAAATTAATTAAGTTAAAATTGAACAGGAAAATAAACAAAATGCAAAATTAACAAATTCACAAATAATGACTTTTGAAAATAGTCCCCGACAACAGCACCAAAAACTTGGAATGACAAAAATGCAAGTGTACACAATCATAACAAGTAATAAAGTGACAAGTAAATGTCGAGTTATCGTACCCACAGGGACTGTGAATAAAATTATTTATGAATGCAATTTTAAAAATACTTTAGTGAAGAAAAATATTTTGATTTGAAGAAGTTATTAAAAACTAGGATTTTAACAAAGTAAAATAAATAAAAATAAAATAAAAGTTCCAATGCATGATTTCAAAAGATGATTTTAATCAAGATGACATAATTGTGTTAGATTAATTACATTTCTTAACTTAGAATTATTAAACTCATGTTTATGTTGTTACGAATAAATTCATGGCAAATCAGTAATTTGCTAACTTATGAACATACTTACTTACCAAAAATCCATTTATCTCTTGACTATATCTCTATGTCAATTCAACCGATTAAACAAATTTTAACAAGCAAATGTGTTAATGCACATACATACTTAGAAAATTAAAATAATCTCTTGTACATATCTTTATACCAATTCAAACAATTAATTCAGTCTCATAAGAACATAAAAGATTACGTGAGGAAACAATGTATTTCTACCTTGAAACAGTTTAATTACAATAATCTTGCAAGTTAAGCAAGACTAACGTATCATTAGATACAGTTGCTAATTTAGCCCTCAGCTACCTTAGATGATTAAACATGAACTGGTTAAGTATCATGTCAATTAATTACAATTTCAATTTGTTTAAATAATTAATTCATTAGTTACCTTACAATTGTAATACAAGAATAACTTAGTTATGGTTTTACTTAATCAAACATCTTATCGAGGCCTATAACAACACAAACACAATTTTAATAACTCATGTAGACGAAATGCAATCAACCTAACACGAATTAAATTTAAGCCATATTAATTAAATTAAACATATCAACATCATAAATATTCATAGACATGTTCATCATAACAACAAAAAAATTAAAAAGATATGGAACAAAAATCAAATCTGGTGTTTTCTCTGTGGCTTGACTAGTTTGCTCCACTCCTCCTTCTCCGCTTGTTCTTGCTGGACCGAAGCTTCTATGAACACTTGAATGCCATTCCAAATGGTGGTTGATTGACTCTTTCTCAAGTGGTGAAATCGGCAAGGGAATAGGGGAAGAAAATGAAGAACAATGGAAGAGAATGAAGAGAGAAAAATGAGAGAGAAGTGAAGAGATGAGAAGGGTTTAGACGTGTTTGAAGTGAGCAGCCAAGGGGGGGTATTTATATTTTGAGAAGGATTCTAAAAATAGCAAAAATCAGCAGCCAAAGACTCCCCCCATGGCCGGCCACACATGTGGCATGTTTGAAGATTTCAAACATGCTATTTTAAAGTAGGGGTCAATCTAGAAAGGCATAAATACTGGAGGGGTTTGAATACAATTTGATGGAATCTTCAAGGGCCATTTTGGAAGCAAAATAACCAGCCAAGCAAGCTGATTGGGTCAGCATGTGGGACGGTTTTAGGCTGCCCAGTGTTCGGTGGGATCGGTTTTCTCGATTCAACTCAATTGGGCCCCTTTTCATAATTAATTAACAATAATTTATTTAACCCAAATTAAATTGGATTAAAATTAAAATTAATTATATTATGAATTAATACTCATAATTTGGACAGTCTTAGGCTGAAAAAATTAATTCGCCTTGATGCTTTAAAATTGCTTCTCGGTTTTGTGCTTCTAGTAGTGTCTGCTGAGCTATTTTTCGCCCTTTGTCCAAATCTGTCGAAAATAATCAAAATTAATCAAAATTTGATTTAAAATTAATTAAAATTCAACATGTTCATAAATTGGGTGAAATTTAATTATTTTATAAATATTATTTCTTTTTTTTCAATACGATTTTTACCGAAACTGCATGAATTTGAGTTAAAAAAAAAGCATGAAAAAGTCTATATTTTCGTGTTTCTAGTTTAGCATGTGTTTAATGTAAGTACTTGTGAACTTTGAATGAAAATTAATTGTGTATGAAATTTGAATTTGGTTGATAATTGAATTGTGGTGTCAATGAGGACACATTGGTTAGGCACTTAGGTTGAATGTTTTTGCTTGTTTTAGGCTTGTTTCAACATATTTTTGAAGTATGGAAATGGTTGATTTTGATTTGGCTTGGCACCTAAGTTTTGGATGGAAGCTTATATTGTTTTGGAAGCTTTTTAGCCTTATTAATTTTAGGTGCAAGATTTTTCGCACGGTCATAGTTAGTTACACGGTCTGAGCACAGGGGTATGTGGGATAGCGACACGACCATGCCCTAAACCATACAGTCTGGGCTCTGTCACACAGCTGTGTGACCACTATTTCCAAAACTTTCAAAAATTTTCATGTTTTTCTATATTAATTCAAATTAGTCCCTTATTGTTTGTAAATTATTTTTAAGGCCCTCCAAGTCTGATTTATTGTCAATAATTATATTTATGCTCTGAATGACATTTGAATTTGATTATATGTTATTTAATTTGATATTTGAATGGTTAAATGTTAGTAATTGTTATGATTTGTGTTGTAATGCTCTATAACCCTAATATGGTGATAGAGACGACTTAGGGGTGTTACACATAGTCCCCGAGCTGACCTCTTATCATGTCCAACTCATTGATGCGTCCCTCAACTACCTCTAGTGTTTCCTTCACACCACCCATGGATTTTTCAAGATTGGTGTAATAGCCCGATTTTGGGTCTAGTTGGAACAGTGGTTTCGGGACCACAAATCCGACATAGAAAATTTTATTTTTATTATATTTTTATGGTCTACAAATTTACGAAATGACTTTGTGAAAATTTCGTTCGAAAATTTTAACGATTGGGCACTCAATTTAGTTAAAAGGTCTAAATTGTAAAAAGTGCAAAAGTTGAGTTCTATAAGCTAGAGTTTTCTAATTGTTATGAAATTTTAAATTGGAGGTCCTGTAACACCCTGATTTTCGGGATTTTCGTAATTTTCGAGAATTTTGTAAAATTATCAAAATTTGGTATTTAGTTGTGAAATTCATAATTAGAGTGTGTAATGGGCCTATGGAAGGCCCATGTGTTGGCCAAAACCTGGTAGAATTTCTAAATTTTGGACTTAAGGAGGGGCATTGGATAGGTGGCCTTATTAAGAGATGTGGGTAAAATGTAATACAAGAGAGCCCCTGGCAAATTGGTTAAGTGACGACACTAAGGAGCTAAGAAAGTGGCGTGTAAATGGTTGGGGGAAGGCTAAGGTTCGATTCACTAAGCTGGCAATTGTGCTATTATTTTTATGTCTTGAGTATGCAGGAGTTTGAAGTCGAATGAAACTCTGTTGGAGAGAGTTTGAATCATTCAAATGCATGAGTTTAGGAGTGATAAGGGGATAGATTTTGGGGATTTGAATGGAGGCTTAGTGTTGGCCGAATAGTAGGAATTTAGGGAGGAGAAATCGGCTTAGGGGTTGTAGGTTAGTATTTCGGCATTAGGGGCTTCAGTTGTGTCGTTTTCCTTTGTTTAAGCATCTTAAGGTTATTTCTTTTCTTCCTTTTCTTCTCTAGCCGAAATCACCACTCCTTTCATCCATTTTTTCTTTCTCTTCTGTGCCAAAACCAAACTGCAACTCCCTTTCTTTTCATCACCCCTGTCGAATAGCCACAAGAGCCGAAACTTTTGAAGTTGGTTGTGCCGATTTCACTTAGACTAGCATCCTTCTTTTCTCTTCATTTGTTGTGATCGATCCCTTCATCCACTAAACTCTAAAAGTCCCCGACGGCAACACCAATACAAAGCCACCACACCATTTCTTTTTCTTTGTCCTAAAAGCCGAAATACCTTAGTTCTAGGGGCATAGCTGAACCTGTAGACCTCTAGGATTCGAAGGCTGCTAGGTGGTTGAAGGCTGAGTCTACATTGGGTCTAAGTAGTGCAGAAGGGAAGACTGTGGTAAGTACTCGTTTTTCCAAATCGATTCAATAGTGTAAATGTTAAGAAAAGTCGAAACCCCCTATAGTTTAGGAAAGTTATCGATTTGAGGTATAGGCCACACTAGGCCTTTTTTATTTGACTTTTATGGTTTGTGTAGTAAAATAGAAAACTTTGGAGGAGCAGCAAGGCTTGGAGTATCGGTTTGGATAAACTTGGATCGAATCATCGGACCCTGTGAAGGTAAGTGATCTATGGCTATTATGGGTTCTTTGGCCGACTATGGTAAGGTGAATTTTGGGTTTGATAAGCATGGATTGTAAACTAAGAATGGTGGTGATTAATTGTAGGTTGTCGCGGGAGACTTTGTGAGCAAACGTCACAAAACAGGTGTGTAACAACCCTCGGAGTAGCTTAGATTAATATTCGCTAAAAAGCCGAAATGCTAAAATTCTGGCATTTCGGGAACTTGTGATTTTGCGTTCGGTTATAGATGCGATAAATACGATAAGATCGGTGTTTGGGTCGATGGAACAGGTAAGAGCGCAATTTTGTGCACGATGGTAAGTTGGGCCTCAATGGGCTAGAACTGGGCCCAATGGGCTTTCGGGCCCATTTGGGTAAAATTGATAGAAAATGAAATTTGGAAAAGTTGCATGCTAACACGGTTAGTTCTATTGTAAAATTTGGGTTAACTGGGCTTAGTGGGGAAAATCGGCATTCGTAGGGCCCATTAGGGGTTTTGGGCCCAAAAGCCCGAATTTGATAAAGTGGGTTAAAGATCAATGTTTAAACACTCAGAAATATTGGTAATTGTTAATGAACATGGAAAACCCTGATATTTGGTACAATTACGAAATTACCCTTATAATATGAAAAATGACTATTTTGCCCTAGGTAAAGATGACCTTTATAGCCCCTAGGGTTTAATTATGAATATGATGCATGAGATATTGTTATACATGATATGACATGATATGCACATGATATGATATGATATGCACTTGATATGCTATGATATACTCATTATATGCATGGGTTGGGTTTTATATAAACGGAAGAAGTGCTTAAAGGGCTTTGCCCCAGTTATTAAAAGAGGCTAGGCCTCCAGTTATATGATAAAGCAGCTATGCTGCCAGTGGAGAGTTTGGTTGGGTGGGTTGAGTTATTCCCCACATGGAGAGCTTGGTTGGTACGGGTGGAGAGTAGCGGATGGTGGGTTGAGTAGTCTCCCCAAATGGGCTTGCATACATTCATTGGTATTACATGTGATATTGAAATGGGCCTTTGGGCCATACCATTTACCGTAAAGGCTTCGGCCTAGTGATATGATTTATGAAGAGGCTTCGGCCTAGTAACCGGTAAACGAAAGGCTTTGGCCCAGTATATGTCGAGACAGAATTAGGGCTTAGGCCTGGTATGCTGATATTAGTTTGGGCTCTGAAAGGGGCTTGTTGCACACTAAGTTTCCAAACTCACCCCTTTCCTTAACTTTGCAGGTGAGCCTTGATGTGGAGACTTGAAGCTGGAGGGGATTTAGAGTGGCCGTGATGATCACTTTCGAACTTTGCAATAAGGAATCCAGTTTTTTTTTAAAATTATTATTATTATTTGGTTTTGGGTTGTAATAAGACCATTTTAATTATCTTTCTGGGATTATTTTATTTTATACACTATATTTTACTGATAATAATCCAAAATGGGTTAGACTTAGGGCACGTTTTCAAAATGATACTTGTTTTCAAAATAGCGCAACGATACAATTAATCAATTTATCAAAAATATCTACTTAAATGAATTCCAACTCGTTTTTTTTTCAAAACCTAACCTCGCACCAAAGTGTGGCAATGGTTGTGGGCATGTCTAGGATTGGATCCAGTTAAGAGCTTGGTACTTAAGCAGCCTTCATGGCTCACCTCCTCTGTTTCGGATACCTACCTGGTGCACATCTTCCATCCACTTTATTAACTTATCAAAGACTATCTTTTAAAACACTGAGAAGGACGCTGAACGAGGCATGAGTTTTCTTAAAAACTTCAATGTGACACGTCGGATCCGGCCATAATGTCTGGGCTGAGTTTGGGGTGTTACATTTAGTGGTATCAGAGTCAAGTTGCAACAACTCAGCTGTGTGTTTTAAACGGGTTTAAAATCAAGAATTTCAAAATAAAGGTATTTTTAATCAATTTTTAAGAATTTATAAAAAGAAACCCTCTTTTGACTTATTTTCTATGACCAAATATATGTTTTTAAGTTTTAAATGGTTTGGAGAAAGAAGTGGCACACTGAATCTCGGGCACCAAGCTGTAAGTGTACTTTCTTTTACACCGTGTGGTGTTGATATGATGCTATAGATAGAACTGAGACCCTACTATGATACTTTAGATAGGGTAGTAGAGCTGTAAAGCAGAGAGGATTGAGATCAGAGCTAAGCTACGCCGTTCTGTAAAACAATCCCTGAAATGCTATATGTCCATAAAATATCTCATAATAAACAACTGAAATATTAAAATAATGTCATAAAATTCGTAAACAGATAATTCGATATGAGTACAAGAGATACTCGTGGACGAGGCCGCGGACGTGGTCGCGGAAGGGTGCAAGCTGAACCTTCATCCTCAAGGCATAGGCCAGCTGAGGAGGCATCCGTGCCATAGGCAACTGAGGCTGGGTTACATGATCGGGCTGCGGGGGACGATGCTTTGTCCCAAGCGATGTTAAGGGTTTTGGAAAGGGTTGCTAGAGTTAGCACTGGGACAGTGAATAGGGGATCCATCTCTGAGCGACTCCGGGCTAACGGAGCAGAGGTTTTTAGGGGCGTATCTGAAGTAGCCCCAAATGTGGCTGAATATTGGCTAGAGGCAACAGAGCGGATTATGGGCGACCTAGATTGCTCTGTGGAGCAAAAGCTGAAGGGGGCCGTGTCGTTGCTACGAGATGAGGCATACCAGCGGTGGATCACTGTAAGGGAGAGTACCGATCGAACGAGTAACACGGGAACTATTCAAGAGGCGCTTTTAAGGGAAGGTATGTTGGAGCTAGTTATGTGGATGCGCGTCGAAAGGAATTTTTGAATCGCTCAGGGGTAATAAAGGCATTGCAGTGATGAGGAGAATTCTTGAGGCTGAGTTTATATGCTAGCGGGATAGTTGTGACCGAATATGAGCGCAGTGTTCGATTTGAGGATGGCCTTCACGATGAGCTTAGGGTGTTGATAGCTCCACAGAGGGAGTGTGATTTCACTGCATTGGTAGAGAAGGCTAAGATAGCCGAGAAAGTAAAACGAATGAATGGCGAGAATTGTGAGAGGATCGACCAGCATTCGGGAGGGATTACGGACCTCGTGTGTCTTTGCATATAGAAATGTTAAAAGAGCTAGAATGGAGGAACCAGTTCGAGCAGTTCCAATGAATACCCTTAGGCCGCAGGCTTGCAGGGACTGTGGCAGAGTGCATATGGGGGAGTACTGGAAACGAACTGGAGCATGTTTTCGATGTGGGTCAAAGGAACATAAGTTCAGAGAGTATCCTCGGAGAGCAGCTCAGGTTCAAGTTGCGGAGCAAAGAGGTGTCCAACCGCTACAAGGAGGACCACCACCACAGAGAGGCCGTGGGCAAGGTAAAGGTGGTAATGGTATTGGACGAGGACATGGGGCACTGGCGAAGTCTTTGGACATCTTTGAAGCTCGACAGTCGGTGTTGGTTTATGCTGCACGGCATCGTGAGGAGGGTGATGCTCCTGATGTTATAACCGGTACGTTCTTCATTCATAGCACTCCTTACACTGCTTTGATTGATGTTGGTTCCACTCATTCGTATATTGCCTGTAATGTATTTGGGACGTTGGGTGTGCTTCCTGAGGAGACTGTGAGTGGGGTATCAGTGATAAATCCTTTGGGACACTCGGTTAAGGTAGATAAACTCTTTAGGGAGGTGCCTTTAGAGACACAAGATAGGATATTTGTAGGAGATTTGATAGAGCTGCCATTTGGGGAATTTGATCTTATTTTGGGAATGGACTGGCTAACTAAGCATAGGGCGACGTTGGATTGTGCTATGAATAGAATGGTGCTAAAAACTGCCGAGGATGAGGAGATAATGGTCATAGGGGAGCGAAGGAACTATTTGTTCAATGTTGTCTCGATTTTAAGGGCTGAGAAGTTGATTCGGAAAGGTTGTGAGGCGTTTTCAGCATTTGTGAGTCAAGCTGAACCTCAGGGGATGACTGTGGAGTTAGTCAAGACCATCACAGAATTTCAAGATGTTTTTCCTGAGGAGCTTCCTGGACTACCTCCGAACAAAGAAGTTGAGTTCGAAATCGACTTGTTACCTAGAACAGCTCCAATGTCCATTGCCCCTTACCAGATGGCACCAAAAGAATTGGTGGGAAAATGTTTGACGTGTCAACAAGTAAAGGCCGAGCATCAACTGCCTTCAGGATTGTTACAGCCAGTGAAGATACCACTTTGGAAGTGGGAAAGGGTAACCATGGATTTTGTGAGTGGTCTGCCATTGACACCTTCCAAGAAGGACTCAGTTTGGGTGATTATGGATAGGATGACGAAATCTGCCCATTTCATACCTATCCGAACCGATTACTCACTTTAGAGGTTGGCCAAGTTGTATGTGGCAGAGATAGTGCGGTTTCATTGGGTGCCAGTATCGATAATTTCTGACCGAGACCTAAGGTTTACATCTCGATTTTGGTAGAAGTTGCATGAGGCGTTGGGAATGCGATTGGATTTTAGTACGACTTTTCACCCTCAGTCGGATGGGCAGTTAGAGAGGGTCATTCAGATTCTAGAAGATATATTGAGGGGTTGTGTTATCGACTTTAGGGGCAGTTGGAAGATTACTTGCCATTGGCGGAGTTCGCGTATAACAACAGTTACCAAGCAAGTATTCAGATGGCTCCTTTTGAGGCACTGTATGGGCGAAGGTGTCGTTCGCCTACTTGTTAGGTAGAGTTGGGGGAAAGGCATGTACTTGGACCGGAGTTAGTAGCGGATACTGAAGACAAAGTTAAGGTGATCAGGAATCGGTTAAAGAAGGCAGCGGATCGACAAAAGTCTTATGCTGATCTGAAGCGTAAGGATATTGAGTATGCTGTAGGGACATGGTCTTTTTGAAGGTTTCGCCTTGGAAGAAGATATTGAGGTTTGGTAAGAAGCGCAAGTTGAGTCCACGGTTCATTGGGCCTTATCGGATCTTTAAGCGGATAGGGCCGGTGGCTTATTAGCTAGAGTTACCTCCAGAGCTAGATCGTATTCACGACGTCTTTCATGTGTCCATGCTAAGGTGATATCGTTCTGACCCTACTCATATCGTGCCAATTGCAGAAATTGAGGTACGGTCAGATTTGACTTTCGAAGAAGAACCTGTGCAGATACTTGATCGTGACGTCAAGGTGTTAAGAAGGAAGTCAGTCCCATTGGTGAAGGTACTTTGGAGAAACCATGGCAAAGAAAAAGCTACTTGGGAGTCAGAGGAGGCGATGCGTCAACAATACCCTCAACTGTTTGGAGCAGGTAAAATTTCGAGGCCGAAATTTCATTAAGGAGGGTAGAGTTGTAACACCCTGATTTTCAGGATTTTCATAATTTTTGAGGATTTGGTAAAATTTTCAAAATTTGGTATTTAGTTGTGAAATTCATAATTGGAGTGTGTAATGGGCCTATGGAAGGCCCATGTATTTGCCAAAGCCCGGTAGAATTTTTGAATTTTAGACTTAAGGAGTTAGGGGCATTGGATAGGTGGCCTTATTAAGAGATATGGGTAAAATGTAAAACAAGAGAGCCCCTGGCAAAGTGGTTAAGTGACGACACTAAGGAGCTAAGAAAGTGGCGTGTAAGTGGTTGGGGGAAGGCTAAGGTTCGATTCACTAAGCTGGCAATTGTGCTGTTATTTTTATATCTTGAGCATACAGGAGTTTGAAGTCGAATGAAACTCTGTTGGAGAGAGTTTGAATCAGTCAAATGCATGAGTTTAGGAGTGATAAGGGGATAATTTTGGGGATTTGAATGGAGGCTTAGTGTTGGCCGAATAGTGGGAATTTAGGGAGGAGAAATCGGCTTAGGGGTTGTAGGTTAGTATTTCGGCATTAGGGGCTTTAGTTGTGCCGTTTTCTTTTGTTTAAGCATCTTAGGGTTATTTTTTTCTTCCTTTTCTTCTCTAGCCGAAATCACCACTCCTTTCATCCATTTTTTCTTTCTCTTCTGTGCCAAAACCAAACTGCAACTCCCTTGCTTTTCATCACCCTTGTCGAATAGCCACAAGAGCTGAAACTTTTGAAGTTGGTTGTGCCGATTTCACTTAGACCAGCATCCTTCTTTTCTCTTCATTTGTTGTGATCGATCCCTTCATCCACTAAACTCTAAAAATCCCCGACGGCAACACCAATACAAAGCCACCACACAATTTCTTTTTCTTGGTCCTAAAAGCTGAAATACCTTAATTCTAGGGGCATAGCTGAACCTGTAGACCTCTAGGATTCGAAGGCTGCTAGGTGGTTGAGGGCTGAGTTTACTTTGGGTCTAAGCAGTGCAGAAGGGAAAACTATGGTAAGTACTCGTTTTTCCAAATTAATTCAGTAATGTAAATGTTAAGAAAAGCTGAAACCCCATATAGTTTAGGGAGGTTATCGATTGAGGTATAGGCCTCACTGGGCCTTTTTCATTTGACTTTTATGGTTTGTGTAGTGAAATAGACAACTTTGGAGGAGCAGCAAGGCTTGGAGTATCGGTTTGGATAAACTTGGATCGAATCATCGGACCCTATGGAGGTAAGTGATCTATGGCTATTATGGGTTCTTTGGCCGATAATAGTAAGGTGGATTTTGGGTTTGATAAGCATGGATTGTAAACTAAGAATGGTGGTGATTAATTTTAGGTTGTCGTGGAAGACTTTGTGAGCAAATGTCACAAAACAGGTGTGTAACAACCCTCGGAGTAGCTTAGATTAATATTCGCTGAAAAGCCAAAATGCTAAAACTCCGGCATTTTAGGAACTTGTGATTTTGCGTTCGGTTATAGATGCGATAAATATGATAAGATCGGTGTTTGGGTCGATGGAACAGGTAAGAGCGCAATTTTGTGCACGATGGTAAGTTGGGCCTCAATGGGCTAGAATTGGGCCCAATAGGCTTTCGAGCCCATTTCGGTAGAATTGATAGAAAATGAAATTTGGGAAAGTTGCATGTTAACACGGTTAGTTCTATTGTAAAATTTGGGTTAAGTAGGCTTAGTGGGGTAAATCGGCATTCATAGGGCTCATTAGGGGTTTTGGGCCCAAATGCCCGAATTTGATAAAGTGGGTTAAAGATCATTGTTTAAACACTCAGAAATATTGGTAATTGTTAATGGACATGGAGAACCCTGATATTTGGTAAAATTATGAAATTACCCTTATAATATGAAAAATGACTATTTTGCCCTAGGTAAAGATGACCTTTACACCCCCTAGGGTTTAATTATGAATATGATACATGATATATTGTTATACATGATATGACATGATATGCACATGATATGATATGAGATGCACTTGATATGCTATGATATACTCATTATATGCAGGGGTTGGGTTTTATATAAACGGAGGAAGTGCTTAAAGGGCTTTGCCCCAGTTATTAAAAGAGGCTAGGCCTCCAGTTATATGATAAAGCAGCTATGCTGCCAGTGGAGAGTTTGGTTGGGTGGGTTGATTTATTCCCCACATGGAGAGCTTGGTTGGTACGGGTGGAGAGTAACGGATGGTGGGTTGAGTAGTCTCCCCAAATAGGCTTGTATACATTCATTGGTATTACATGTTATATTGAAATGGGCCTATGGGCCATACCGTTTACAGTAAAGGCTTCGGCCTAGTGATATGATTTATGAAAAGGCTTCGGCCCAGTAACCGGTAAACGAAAGGCTTTGGCCCAGTATATGTCGAGATAGAATTAGGGCTTAGGCCCGGTATGCTGATATTAGTTTGGGCTCTGAAAGGGGCTTGTTGCACACTGAGTTTCCAAACTCACCCCTTTCCTTAACCTTGCAGGTGAGCCTTGATGTGGAGACTTGGAGCCGGAGGGGATTCAGAGTGGCTGTGATGATCGCTTTCGATCTTTACAATAAGGAATCCGGTTTTTTTAAATTATTATTATTATTTGGTTTTGGGTTGTAATAAGGCCATTTTAATTATCTTTCTGGGATTATTTTATTTTATACACTATATTTTACTGATAATAATCCAAAATGGGTTAGACTTAGGGCGCGTTTTCAAAATGATACTTGTTTTCAAAATAGCGCAACGATACAATTAATCGGTTTATTAAAAATATCTTCTTAAATGAATTCCAACTCGTTTTTTTCAAAACCTAACCTCGCACCAAAGTGTGGCAATGGTTGTGGGCATGTCTAGGATTGGATCCAGTTAAAAGCTTGGTACTTAAGCAGCTTTCATGGCTCACCTCCTCTATTTCGTATACCTACCTAGTGCACAGCTTCCATTCACTTTATTAACTTAGCAAATACGATCTTTTAAAACACTGAGAAGGACACTGAAAGAGGCATGAGTTTTCTTAAAAACTTCAATGTGACACGTCGGATCCGACCATAACGTCTGGGCCGGGTTTGGGGTGTTACAGGTCCTTAAATGGTAATTAGACCATTTGTTAAGTTATTGGACAAAAATGGACATGGTTAGGTATGTTTCTAAAGTTTTTCATTAAGGGTATTTTAGTATTTTGGTAATTAAATGAATTAAAAAGCCAAATTAAAAGCCAATTTTTGTCCATCTTCCTCCCATGGTCGAATTTTACAAGAAGAAACCACGGCTAGGGTTTTTCAAGCTTACAAGCTCGATTGTAAGTCCGTTCTAGCCCCGTTTTTAATGATTTTTATGTTTTTGAAATCTTTGTAACATGATCTATCTATTTCTACCACTAATTTAAGACATAATCAAAGTCTAAAATTTTACCTATGATGGATATTTGTGTATTTTGATGTTTAATGGTAGAAAATGCATGTTAGTTGTTTGATAAACGACTTTTACTAAGTGATTTTCGATGAAAATGCCTAAAAAGGACTTATTTGTAAAAAGTTATAAAATGGGTGTTAAAATGCGACTAAAAGAAAAATGTGGGCTGCTATAAGCATGTATAAGGTTCGGCTAGGCATGGGTATTGAAGGAATGAAGTACATTTCATTTTACGTGCCTAGGACTAAAATGTAAAAATGTGAAACTTTAGGGGTAAAAATGTATTTTTTTCATAATGTGATTTTGGGCTGATTTGAATAGTATAATGATTAAATAAGTTAAATGTGATATTATAGATCAAGAAAAATGAGGTTCAGAATTAGAGTGGGGGAAAAACAAGTATTTGACGGTTAGGCCCTTTTCGTCATTTTTATGCCGAGGTAAGTTTGTATGTTTAATAAGCATTAAATTATATATGTATAAATGCTTAATTGATATAATTATGGTAATGTTATATTAATGAAATGAAATGTGAATGTTATTGAGTACGATACTATGGAAATGACTGATTGAGATTCGATACAGTGAAAGTCCCGGTTGAACCTTAGGAATAGATAGGATACAAATGTCATGACATTAGGGTTATTGAGATAACATGTAAGGACATATCTAGGATATGGCATCAATATGAGACATTGTGTAAGACCATAGCCGGATTTTTGGCATCGATACGAGATTACATGTAAGACCATATTTGGGATATGGCATTGGTATGGTACTGTGTGTATGAGATTCCCGAGTATCCTTTAGTATTCCAAGTGGTTCAACAGGAAATTCAACGGGTATGTCAAAGAAGAGAAAAAGTATGTAAGTATTACGAATTGGTACAGGTATGTACGTAAAGTCTATACGCATTGACTTCATGAAATTGTGAGTTCATGATTTCTATGATAATGATTTTGTGAAAACCTTGTGATTATTGGTCTATACTTGTGATGTATGAAATTCATGATAAATTTGGTTGAGGATCATGTGATTGGCTTAGGGTCAAATTGAGTTATGATATAGCATTTTTTATTCACACATATTATGATCTATCAGATATGAGAAAAAGGAAAGATTGGTATAATTGCCTATTAAAATGATTATGAAAGTATGAGAAGATATGAACTTGGAACAATTGAAAGATGTTAAAATATATGCTTGAAATGAGAATACTCATAATTCATGTGCATGCTTACTTTGAGGTTTGACATGACTTGTTAATTGTTGTAATATGTTACAAATGAGAGGTTATGGTTGATAGGCTAATGCCAAGATATGTTAAATTATGCTTATGAGTTAATAGAGTAAACATTGTGACGAAATAAAATTATAACTGTGAAATTCATGGCTATTAGTACTATTTTGTGTTTAAATTGTTGGACTTGATAAAAGGTTTATAAGAGTTGTTTATTATTTTCATACGGACTTACTAAACTATATAGCTTACCCCCTTCCTTTCCCATGTTTTATAGTGCCATCAAGCTAGCTCGGGTTGGAGATTGCCAGAGATCCTATCGCACTATCAAGCTATCATTTTGGGTATTGATGAATTCAAGTATTTTGAGCTATGGTATGTATAGGGACTTGGTCATTTTCTTATATGCGTCATATGATTTTAGCCAATGTAATAGCTTGTAATCGTCAAAGGCTTGTTTTGCTATTTGGCCATGTAAGTTAGCTTATAGTGGCAACATGGTTGTAAGCCAAAGTATATTCATATATGTGTCAATGTCTACGGTGATATGATCATGGTATGCTTGGTGAATGTTAAATATTTGGAAATGTGATTTATGGCATGATTGTGTAATGTTTGGAATTGTGACCTATTGATGAGATAAGGAATTTGAGAATAATTTGGTAACTAGATAGTAATTGAATGAAGCCTAATGAATGTGAGATTTCCATGTTTGATTTAGGGCTTAATAAATGTAATGAATATGTTAGATAAAGATATAAAGTTGATATGTCTTAACCATGAATGTGGATATTTTGGTTGCCTAAGTATCTATTGTTTTGTGACTTTGAATTGGGGTAAATGTATGTGTGAATAAGGGTAGCAAATCGCTCGGTAAATAGCCTTATTATTGTCTACACAGGTAGACACCAGGGCATGTATCTAGGCCGTTTGTGACACATAGTCAGCCCCATGGGTATGTGATCCGGCCGTGTGTCCCCTGCACCTAAATTATTGTAAAATAGAATGCTCAGTATCGAGCACATGGGGATAAGACACGGCTGTGTGTCTCAGCTGTGTGAAGGACACGGCCTCGGGACACGGGCGTTTGTCTTGGCCGTGTGACTTCAATTTGTTCTTTGGTGACAAATAGAGAGTTACACGGGTTAGGGACACGAGCGTGTGTGACCACACAGCTTGCCCACACGGGCGTGTGTGATCACACAGCTTGCCTACACAGGCGTGTCGCAAGCCACATGGGCGTGTGACCCCTGTTTTAGCAAAAATTCTCTAAGTATCGTAAAATTTTCTAAAGTTCGCGGTTTAGTCGGAAACAGCTTCCAAAGCATGTTTTGGGCCTCGTAGGCTCATTTTTGGGACGATGTGATTGATTGTTAAAAAGTTTTAATTTGGTGCCAAATTTACAACTCGAAATGTCTGTTTGCTTGTGTTTACATCCAGCAATGCCTCGTACCTTGTCCCGGCGTTGAATACGGGTAAGAGGTGTTACAATTGGTCACCTGACCTTCTAAAGCTAACAACATATTCCTCGATCTGCTATTTTTTCTTGTCATCCCACAAGTCTCCATCAGGACATTTTGTCATCTCAACTAGCGCCTTCGAACACTAGCTTGGATACCAACTAGCACGAGGCCAAAACTTTAGTTTGCCAAAACGTGCTGCCTTAGGTGATTTATTATGTTCAAATCCACCTAAGTCAACTTTACTCTCGAAAAATGAGAGTTCTCGCAGAAATTCTCTAATGCATCGAAGTAAAGCGAGAGCAAACTCGAAAGAGAAAGAAGCCGATAAGAAAATAAAAGCCACACAAAATAGCACACACCAAGTGTTTGAGTAAATGCTCTCAAATGTATTCTATTATTTTGGAAAATTACAACTGAGTGGTTACAAATGAGGGGAAATGCCTCTATTTATAGTTGAGCTCCCCCAAGTCTAATGCTACAGATCGAATTACATCAACAACTAAGATTACTGTTTATCTACAAGATGAGAGTCTTAAGGGATTTAAACTCTATACATCTTTATCTTTTAAGATTTACAATAATTACCTTGGTAACATTAATTTTACTAGAGTGTTTCACTTGCCCACCAAAGCTTCAAGTATATGGGTTTTTTCATGTGTTCCACGAATTGAGTCAGCTCAAGTGAGTCAAATGAGACCCATTTAATCAATTGAACTCCATGGGATATTTTGTGTGCATTTGTCACGAACTTAAATCTACGGCCTATGACACTTACATGTTCTAGGTTTTCTTTTCTATTAGAAAAAAAGATGAATAGAGACAAAAATATAAGGAACTTTAATTTTTGGGTTAATGATCTTATAGGGATGCTCTTCTTGTTGAAGAGTGTTAGAATTAAGTGACCCAAATTCTTATTTAAATAAAATACGATGGAAAATAAAATAAAAGTAAAATCCATATAGAACTAGACTTCTTTTATTTTATTTTAGAATAAGGTTTTTTAAACCTTATTAAGCTTCATCTATTTTATATTGATTAGGATAGGGTGTTTCAATCCTACTAGAATATGGCTTTACAAGCCTATAAATAGACATAGTCTATTCCTCTTGTATTGATTCAAATTTTTCGACATAGTGAATTTTCTTCTCCTCTGCCCGTGGTTTTTTCCCGAAAGGGTTTCCACGTAAAATTTGTGTGTTGTTTATTTTATTTATTTTATTCTATTTTATTTTTTCACAAAGAGAGATATGAATTAAATTTCTAAGTTAATGATGATTTTTCTAGATTTTAATTTATGGGTTAATGTAAGTTTTTTAAATTTCTTGTTAATGAATTTTTTGTGGTATATGATTTTTTTGAGTTCCTTTTTTTTCTTTTATGTTGGTTAATGAGTATATATTTTTTATTATGCTTTCATTTGATTTAAAAAAGAAAAAGAAAAAATGTGGATGGAAAATATTAAAAAAAACAGAAGACTAAAAAAATAAGGAGAAAAGGAGAAAAAAAATCAATTAATACAATTTGGGAAAGAAATATATATATTTTTAAAAATAATTTTATATAATTTTATATTTTTAAATATATTTTTACTAAATTTATAAATATATGTACTTTTAAAATTTTTAAAAATTTAGGTAAAAAATGTTTCTTTGGAAAGTAAAAAAAGATGCTCACAATAGCTAGGGGTGTTCAAATGGTTAAATGTTTGGTTAAACGAACCTAAATTTTTTTTTAAAAAAATTAACTGAACTTAAATATTTCGGTTAATTCTGTTAGTTAACCAAGTTAACTGAATTAGCCAAATTTATATGGTTTTTTTTGCTAAAACAAGTATAAAACATATAAAAAATAAATTGATAATGTTCATTTAACTGAATTAACAAAATTAAAACTACATATAACCTGTATTATTAATTATTAACTTCGATTAATTCGATTTATTACTTGATTTTGAACCGAAATAACTGATAATCGAACTTCAAAAAATTTATTAACAGACCTCCGACCGATTTAGATCGATTTATCAACTAATTAACCGAATTAGATTCGTTCAGTCAATTAACTTGCTTTTCACCAAAATTTGAACACTCCTAACAATAGCTTCACTTACCTGGTCTAAGGTGTCCTGATTAGACCACATGCCATGTCAACATAAATTCTTATGTAGTTATGGTTTGGAACTGTTTTTTTTAGAGAGAGAAGGGTTTAGAACTATTTTACTAAACATAAATAAAGTACATCGGCTTAGACATTTTGAAAGTTTAAAGGGACACATTATAACAAACTCTAAAACACAAGGCTCTTCTTACCATTCTCCCTTAAAATTTTTAAAGATTTGTAATTGAAATAAGTTAGATTTATTTAAATTTGGCTTCATTTATAATGAAATTAAATTTTTATTTCTAATTTAATTTATTTTAGGTCTTTCAAATTTTAGTATGGAGTGAGGTGAATATTTATGCTTGTTTTTAAAAATAAAATAATAAATTAAACTTTATTTAAAATAAAATTAAAACATATAATTTTTAAATAAAATTACTTTCGGTTTTAAAGCTCAAATTAACTTTTTTTTTTCATGGAGTTCACCTTTTTTATTTCAAAAGATAAAATTAAATGTTAAAAACTAATTTTTTTTTAAAAGAAACCAAATAAGTTTTTTAGTAAGGTTTTTTTTTTTTTTTAATTTGTCGAGATAATTAAACATAGAAGCTAAATTAAAAATGCTTCTCATCTAGAAACCTGTCTTGGGACATAAAAGATATAATCTCTGGACATAAATTTCAATGTCTCAATATATAACCACATCAAGACAAAAATGTCGTCTCAAGACATGGAAGTATTTCTTTCAAGACATAATGTTAAATTTTGATAATAATAGTTTAGATTCAAATTTTAATTATGTTATGCAATTTCTAAATGTATATAGTATGTTTAAAGTGCATTCATTTAGCTTATTTATGTGATTGGCTGAGGTTGTATGGAAATTTAATTGCTTGAATGCCTAGTTGAAATTGATTCAGGATCCAGTTGAGTGCGGAAAGTAATATTTAGTGTTTTAAAATATATATTTCTTTTTAATTTAGAGCCTAAATAAGCTTGCCACCCAATCTATCTTTGTTTTAATTTTGAGCCTGTTTTAATTTGCAGCCTATTTCTATTTTACAAAAAATGAGTTGAAGTTATATTTGCCAGTCCAATTGTTTTTAAGACCAAGCCCATTGCATATTCATCTTTCAATTGGTAGCTAAGGTTTCTGACCTCTAGCCACCGTCGCCACCACCACAGGAGCCAATAGTGTGAACACCAACGAACATCGGTGTGAACACACGCACACGAGTATAATTTTCTTTTCAGCCATTCCCATTCATGAATCAGCAAACAATTATCAACCAAAGCAGTTACAACAACACAATAACAGAACCGCAAATAAAAAATGAGATTAATTAAACAACCATGCATCATTAAGAGACCAAAGAAGATTATGAATTAGTATAAGAATCCTGTAAAAACAAGAGAAAGGGATGGGGTCAATTAGTATTAGAAGACCATAATGAAAAAGAATGAAAATGAGGATAATCGTAGAGTGAGTCGATAATAGACAAAAGTCATAAAAATAAGAACACCAGAGAGAACAAAAAAGAAGAAGAAAAAAAAGAGATTTTTGAAGGCGATTGTTTTTTCCTCTCTCTTTTTTTCCTGTTCTTTCCATTTTCTTCTCCAACTTATTTAGATCGTTGCATGCATGTTGAAGGAGGGGAAACTTGGATCTCTTTGGTTCTATTTTGTTTTGTTTCTTTTTGTTTTTCGTTTTCCCTTATCTTTATTTTTTTTATTTGAAACAAAATATGTTTAGAAAAGGAATAAGATGGAGAATGCCCTATCCTAAAAATCGAAAAGGATTTTCAAAATTTTTAAAGGATTTAGAGAAATCTGAATTTGAAAAAAAAATTTGACCAAAAGAAATGAAAAAGCTTTTGTTTTATTTGGAATAATAAAATATTTTTTAAAAGGAATAAAGGTGGTTGTGTGTACGGCCACTATGGGAGTGATGCAGAAGAGAAGAAGAAGATTCACAAAATAGGGTAGAGAAGAGAGAATAAAGGTTGAAGAAAAAGAAAATAGATTGAGGAAATGGTACTGAAGTTTCATAACCAACCATCAGCACTGATTGGTGCTAAAAAAGAGAAATAATAGCTATGGCAACTAGCATCTATTATCATTGAGGCAAAACACCCCATTTAACTAAACTGAATCCCCCTCCCCAAAATGCAACATATTTATTAACTATAACAACCACAAAAATCATTGTTTTTACAAGACATTTAAGCTAACATAGTTAAAAGGAAATTATCCCCACGCCTATCCCATAAATGCAATCGAATCCCTATTACATTTTTATACCATAACAAATACCCCTCTCCTCAAGTAGGTCATTGTCCTCAAGGATCAAAAGTAGGATATTGCTGCTAGCAGTTTGTCCAGGTTTCCCAGTTGAATCTTCTAGAAAAGTGTCTGCTCATTCTACTAACACCTCAATAATGGCGTGGTTCCGTTTTTTTTAACCATTCTCCTTTCAAGAATCTTCACCGGTTCCTTCAACAGTGAACCATCTAGGCCTACAGGAGGTAAAGTAGGGGAATTGGTAGCTGTGCCAATGTGTCTTTTCAGCTGTGAGACATGGAAAGTGGAGTGAATATGAGCCCCTTCAAGTATTTTTAGTTTGTAGGCCACTTGTCCAACCCTTACTTCCACTGGGTAAGGTCTATAGTACTTGGGAAAGAGCTTTTGATTTTTTATCTTCCTCAGTGGGTGTTGTCTGTAAGGTTGAAGTCTCAAATATACCAAATCTCCCACCTCAAATGATCTATCAGACCTCTTCTTGTCTGCTAGCTGTTTTATTCTCTCTTGCGCTCTCTTCAAATGGAACTTAAATCACTTCTTAAGGCCCTCTCTGTGTTAAAGAGTTCTATCAACCTTAGCTACTGTCGAATAACCTACTAAATAGGGTATATAAACTGGTGGATCTTAACCATATAAATCAGCATAGGGAGTGTGAGTGGTGTTATATCACCATTCAACCAAAGGCAACCAATGAACCTATTCAGTAGTTTTCTCACATGTCATGCATCTTAGGTAGCCCTCTAGGCATCTATTCAACACTTCTGTTTGCCCATCAGTTTGAGGGTGACAGGCAATAGATAAATGGAGCTTGATGCCTAAATTTTGAATAATTCTTGCCAAAATCTATAAAGAAAGACTTTGTCCCTATCAGAAACAATAGACTCAAGAACCCTAGGCAATCTGTCTTGGTCCAAATAAATCTGAGGCACAATAACAGTAATATAAGGGTATGCCAAAGCAATAAAGTGATCATGCTTAGTCAACCTATCCATCATTACTATAATGGTGCTTTTACCTTTGGATAATGGTAAACCCTCCACAAAATCCATGCTGATAGCAGACCAAGCTCTGTCAGGTATAGGGAGTGGTTACAATAGCCCTGGATAAGTAACATTATCATTTTTGCATTGCTAGCAGATGCTACACTCTCTAACCCAATTTTTGACATCCTTGAAAAAACCTTTCCAATAGAGTAGACTTGCTATTTGATGTCTGGTAGCATGTACACCAAAGTGGCCCCCAATGGCTTCATTATGAAACAAACCAAATATGGCTTTCGTGAGCTCTGGTTTACTTCCTATCACTACTTTCCCTTTTCTTCGAAGGATTTTTCCATCCCATGAATATTTAGAATTTTAGTGTGGATGTTGTTGTAATTATTTGCACAACTGCTAAATTTTAGTGTCCTCCAACCCAGCTTCTATAATTTGATCCCAAAGTTCAGACCATGTTATTATCATTTACCCCATACATTGAAAGAACTGTTGATTGCCTTCAGACGTACTAATGTCCAAAGTGTGAATACTACAACTAAAGATGTGGAATTAAGGCGGTGTCTGCAAGTATACGGGTCAGGTTGTAATATAGTTACAACGAAATAGGTGAGTACTTTGAGGATCGTACCTAAGGGAGGTGACTACTAGATTAATTCTAACCTAAATGCCAATAGATCTAATTAGTATTTTAAATAAACTATATTACAAATAAACATAAATCAAGGGTTTTTTATTTTTATAATTAAATAACTAAAAATAACATAAATAAAAGGAGTCTTTGAAAAACTAGATTATAAACTGGATCAAATGTAAACATGGGTGATTAGCTCGCTTTGGTAGTCATAATCAATTATGGTCTCAGGTTTCCTTGTTCAATCAACTAGTCAATACCCTAGTAGGATCTTCCGATATGTCCACTGAAATACTGAGTTGACAAGAACTACTTATCTTCTGACCTCATAGTCTAGACCGCTTCAGGGTTGAAGTGTTCATGGATAGGCCATACTAAACTTGGGTTAATTCCCACCTTGATGACTTCCTGGGGTTATTAGGCCTAGGGTTTTGGCTATTTCTTTCTTGAACAACTAATCCGTTAAGAAATTGTAACATCCCAAAAATTAAGGGTTAGTAGAATCGGGTTTATAAATCGAGAGAGAGTGGTCATGCCTTAATTTTTTTAAAATTATCTATGCCTTTTTAGGAAATAAATGAGGTATTGGTTTGTTGGTTAAGTGTTAGTGTAACGTTTCTTGAAACCCAAGCTCAAATCCCTTCTCTCTCACAATTTTTATTATCTTGCAAATTTTGCCTTAAAACCTAGTATGTGACATGCCTTGTTTTTAAAATAAATATTGCAAAATTATTTCAAGAATGAGGAAAAAGCCTAATGGTTAAAATAAATATGAGAAAGCATGAAAATTAAATAAGGTCCCAAGTTCGAATCCCTTCCCTTGCGAAATAATTAAATTTTGCAAAATCCCTTGTTTTTTTAATGTGTGTGCCATCCATACCCTTGAACCCTAAGTATAAATATAACTTTTTATTATATTTTTCAGCCTTTAATTCAACTTTTACCTACCCAAGCAGTTGACCCTCTTCCTCTCCTCTTTTCTCTTCAATTCTTTTGGTAGAATATCATTTTTAAAATTCTCTGTGGCTTGTTTTTCCCAAATTTCCCCTTTTCATGTATACATGCAGACTTAAGTAGATTTAAAAACTCAGTTCGAGGTTTTGGACCAAGGCTTTGATACCACTAAATGTAACCTCCCAAACTCGGCCTAGACTTTATGGCTAGATCGAGAAGGCTACATTAGCCACCGAAATGGCTAAGCTAACTTACGTTACTTTTTAAGACTTTAAAAAAAACTCATTTTAGAGAAAATCGTAGTTGTACTTTGAGTTAGCTTAAAAGCATTCATTCATTAGGTCTTGTATGCTTAGGATTCATTTTATTGTTGACAGAGTTCTTTTAGAAAAATCATATTATTGAATTAGTAAGTTCTATAAGATAGGGAAAGGTAAAAAGGGGTAAGCATTGCATGCTTAGTAAGTTCATATAACGAAAAGTAAACTTATCGGTCATTTCAAACACATAATCACAATAAGCCATGTTATCCATCAATTATAAGTAAATTTCCCTAAACACATGCACTCAATGAACAAGTTAGTCATATAATTTTCAAGATCCATAGATGAGTTCATCACATCATTTATATATTCAAATTCATGTTTCGCATGTCATTTACAAATATTTTATCCGGTGAATCATTGAATTCCTGATGGATATTCTATCACTTAGCACACTCTTGGTGTACTATTTTATTAACTATCAATTTATATCCAGTAGTACACTATCCGGTACATTCTTGAGCCACATCTCTTATAGCAGAATTACCAGTCCAGGTTAAATTCTAGATGTACCATGTACTCTAAGGGCTTTGTCGGATTACCAGTCTAGGCTAAATCCTTTATATGACAAGGAGTTCCCTACAAAGTCTAATCTGGGTTACCAGTCCAGGCTAAATCTAGTTAACTAGGATTACCAGTCCAGGCTAAATCCTAATTGAAACGTATGTTCGATAGGCTCGTTTTAGGATTACCCGTCTGGGCTAAATCCTTTCTACAACACATGCAGGATCCCATTTCTCGTGAGAAGTGACCTATCCATCAGAATTCCATATTCAAACAGATTCTAACCCATTTTCAATCAATTTCGAATTATGGGCATTTTCATACAATTCATTATTTATGCATTTCACATTCAATTCAACACAACAATTAAAGTCAACATGCATAGAAATCCAATTAGGTTACATGAACTTACCTGAATGATGTCTCGAGTTTAGATTCTGACTACTCCAAAACTTTTTTTTCCACGGTCTACTTCCAGAATTGGTCTTTCCGAGTTATCAAGCTTGAAAGTTGAAGAAAACCATAGCTATGGTCCTTAGAATTCTCCACACTACCTTGAAAAAGATGGACAAGATTTTCACTTCTTTTTCCCTTTTATTTCTTTTATTTATCAAAAGACATAAATGCCCTTAAGGCTTTTCATTGAAATTTTACCCATGCATTCCCATTTTTGTCCAAATTTTTAGAACTTGTTCAAATTACTATTGAGGACCTATCATGTATAATCCAACTCAATTTCATGCTAAAAGCTTCTAGAACTCAAGTTTTGCATATTTTGCAATTTGGTCCCGAATGTCAAATTGAGCATCTTAGGCATAGAATTTCTTCATGAAATTTTTACACAAGCATACATTCTCATCCTAGACCTCATAATAATCATGAAATGATTATTTCTATTTTGGATATGTTGTCTCGAAACCACTATTTCGACTAGGCACTATATAAAGATCTTACAACTCTCCCCCTTTAGGGATTTTTGTTCTAAAAAATCTTACTAGTACAAAGGTTCGGATATTGGTGTTTCATAGTCTCTTCGAGGTCTCATGTAGCCTCTTCAACTCCATGCCTTTGCCACAATACTTTCACAAGAGCAATATTCTTATTTCTCAACTGTTTGACCACCCGAGCTAGTATCTTAATCGGTTCCTCTTCGTAAGTTATATCCAAACAAATCTCAACTTCTGTTGGTGAAATTACATGTGAGGGATCATGTAACAGCCCGATTTAGACCCTAGTCAGGACAGTGGTTATGGGACCACGAATCTGAGTCAGAAAAATATTTAAATATTATATTTCGTGCTTAAAGTATGTGAAGTGATATGTGTGAAATTTTCGTATGAAAATTTTATCGTTTGTGTGCTCGATTTTATAAAAAGGACTTAATCACGTAAAGCGTAAAAGTTAAGTTCTATAAGTTAAATGCATTAAATGACTATAGATTTTAATTGTTTTATTACTTGAATGGTAATTATACCATTTAAGTGTTAGTGGACATTTATAGGAGTTGGTATTGTTGAAATTTGTTTTAATTATAAAGGTTAAAATAGTAAATTATGTATTAATATGTGATTAAATAAAACAATTCATAAATTGGCCATGCATTATCATCTTTTTGGCCGAATGTTGGAAGAAAATAAAGCCATGGATGAAGATTTGAATGTTCGGCACCTTTGAAGCTTAATTTGGGTTTGTATTTTACTCGATTTTCGATAATTTTTATGTTTTTTAGATCGTTGCTTCGAATATTACTTAGCCCATGCTTTAATTTTTGGAATTGATGATAAATTTGAGATTTGCCATTTTTGATAATGTGATGAATTTGTGGTTTGATGATGAATAATAAATCTTTGATGTTTGATTATCATGTTTAATTAAGTGACTTTTAGTAAAAATGCCTATATGGGATTAAAGTTTAAATTTTGTAAATTGAGGGGTCAAAATGTGAAATAAATGAAAGAAATCGGCTGCTATAGACCTTAGTGAAATTCGGCCAAGCATGGATGTGGTCAAATTTTGAATATTTTGTTTTTTATGAAATAGGGACTAAATTGTAAAAAATGTGAAATGTTAGGGGCAAGAGTGTAATTAGCCCATTTATGTGTTTTTCGATGAATTTGATTCAGTATATGATTAAATAAGTCAAATTTGTATTGAATTAGATCAAGAAATGAGGAAATCAGATTTGGATCGGGGAAAGTAAAAAATTATCGAATAGTCATTCCAGTCCGTTCGTGTTAGTACGAGGTAAGTTCATAAGTAAAAAAAATGTTGTTAAATTGAAATGTATGTGCATTATATGTGCTGAATTAAGTTGTAAAGAAATATATATGTGATGCCGAATTGAATCGAGCTTTTGAGAATCTGTTTCGACCATGGATTAATTGAATTTGTAAAATTGAGAAAGTTTTGATAATGTGACAATGTCTAAAAATGTAATGCCCCAAAAAAATCTCGAAACCCAAAAATCCCAAAATCCTGAACTTTTTATTTTCGGTTTTGATAAAAATTGTGTTTAATATTCTTATCCAAGCGATAATTTTAGTAGGTCTTAGCTAAGGTTGAGTTTGAATTAAGGGGTAGAAGAAATTATAAATTAGTTATTAAAAGAATCAGGGCTGACAAGTAGGTGGGCTTTTGAATAAATGAAGAAACAATTGGACACAAAAAGAGCCTGTGGTGGAGTGGCTAAGTGACGCCACATAAGGTGTAGTGAGGTGGCGTTAGTAGCTAGCAATGGGGTCCAAGGTTCGAATCCTAGCTTAGTAGCGAACACTCATAAGGGGGAAATCGATATGTTTCCTAAGGCCCACAGGCGATTCCGTAGACTTGGGTTGTGATTTGGCCATATGGGCCGGAATGGGCTATTGGGCCTATAATAGGCAAAAACTGAGTATTGATGCTTTGTGATAGGAATTTGTATGTGAGCATGAATATGAATGTAACTTGGCCTAACGAGCCATATAAATGTGATTTGGGCCTAATGGGCCATATACAGGTCATTTGGGCCTAATGGGCTATACCAATAAGATTGGTCTTAATGGGCTAGATGCAGGTATGTGAAATTGTTACACTTTGTAAGGGTTTTTGGGCCTAGTATATGATTTTCAGATAAGACTTAATTAATATATTGCGACCGTGGATAAGTCAAAGGGTTAAGGTGTGGCAACGGGTATATGCATGTCTAGGATTGGATCAAGGGAGAGCTTGGTACTTAAGCAGTCTTAATGACCCACCTCCTCTTCTCTGGAATCCTACCTGGTGCATACTATTCGTTCATCTTAGCTCACGGGACTTGTTAACGGGCCAAGATAAGTGAAAACCGTAATTAAGGGAAAATTACCGAAATGCCCTTAAGGGCAAAAATGACCAAAATACCCCTAGGTGTTGAATGTAAGTTTTGTGGATGCGGCATGCATACATATGATATTCTGCTTAGGTTGCCAGCTAGCAAGATGATTTGGACTTGGGTTTTTTTTAAGCATTTAAGGTTTTATTTCTTTTTAAGTATGTTCCAGACCAGATTGTAATAAGGTTTTCACTGTGTTATTATTACTTGAATTATTATTATTTCCATTGTAATTGTGAGAAGTTGAACATAGATTTCTTAAATTATAGTATGTTTTCTATGTTTCCACAACTATGTTTTTTTAAAATCAAATGTTTTAAACAAGGCTTTCGTAACTGAATGTGTTTTTTTTTTTAAAGTAAATTAGGGTTCTTTTATTTTAAGAAGGGTTTTCAATGAAAATACGATTTTTGCTAAAACACTTTAATGTGACACACCAGATTCAGCCATAGCATCTAGGCCGGGTTTAGGGTGTTACATTTAGTGGTATCAGAGCTTAGGTTGCAAAACTCTGGCTGTGAAGTGGGCCTTATTATTATCTGGCTTCTTTTTGGATTTTAAAAATATTTTGGATGGCGATGCTTTGGAAAAAGAGAAATCTTACTAAGCGGCACACCGAGTCTCCGACGTCAAACCAACTAAGTTCTTTTATTTTTAAGTTTATTTAAATCGTTATATAGTAGATAGTTAGAGGGCTACATTAGATGATGGTTAGAATGAAACTAAAGCCCGTAGGATCTGGAAACTGTTGAGGATTTTCGTAAACGATCTTCTCTTTAAATATTTTCATAAGACATCAGTGTAATTATTAAACTAACTAAAACTTCATAAAATTTCTAATCTAGATAATACACGAATCGATGATGAGTGCTAGAAGAGGTGTAAGAGGCCGTGGCTGAGGTTGCAGAAGCGTTAGGGCTGAATCGTTGGTGTCAGGCCATATGCTTGATGTTGGAGTAGAAGAGGCTCCGGCCTCACCTGTGGCTTGGAATGGATAGTATGATCGGTCCGCGGGAGAATGCATTGTCGCAGGCAATGCTGAGGATTTTGGAAAGGGTCGCTGGGCCCAATAATAGCAACCGAAATCGAGAGTCTATCCCAGAACGACTTCGATCGAACGGGGCTGAGATCTTTAAGGGCATGGCTGGCGTGGCTCCTAATGTGGAGAAATATTGGTTGGAGGCCACTGAAAGGATAATGGAGGATTTGGACTGCTCACCTGAGCAAAAGTTGAAAGGGGCGGTGTCATTGCTTAGGGAGGAAGCCTACCAGTGGTGGTTGACAGCGAAAGAGGGCACCCAACCGGAGCGGGTCACCCAGGAGTTTTTCAAAGCTGTATTCCAAAGGAAATATGTGGGTGCAAGCTATGCGGATGCTAGGAGGAAGGAGTTCCTGAACTTGACCCAAAGAAACAAATCGGTGGCGGAGTATGAGGCGGAGTTTCTACGCCTTAGTAGGTATGCAAGGGTAATTGTGGCAACGGAGTATGAGCGTTGCGTTAGGTTTGAGAATGGTCTTAGAGATAGCCTCAGGGTATTGATAGCTCCACAAAGGGAATGAGTTTTCTCAGAGTTGGTGGAGAAAGCAAAGATAGCGTAGGGGGTAAAGCGCACTGAGCGCCTAAACTGGGAGAAGGAAAGGGGAAAGAATAAGAGGGAAGCTGAGACCCCGGGTGTTGGACAGAGGCCTAGGGCTAGGGCCAGGAATAATGGGCCAGTTAGAGCAGGGCCCCCTGTTGCTAATCCAAGGGTGCCACTGAGTCTTTGAGTGATATGTTTGAGATTATTGCAAATGAGATGACTGTGATAAGTCTATTAGGGCAGTTGATAGGAGTGAATAAGATGTTTAGAGAGGTACCCTTAGTAGTATAAGGGGTTACCTTTTTAGCAGATTTGATGGAACTGCCGTTTAGCGAATTTGACTTAATCTTAGGTATGGATTGGCTGGTGAAGCACCGAGCCACTTTAGATTGTGCTGGAAAGTGGATGGTGTTAAGAACGGCGGAGGGTAAGGAAGTAGTGGTGATTGGTGAACGCAGGAACTATCTGTCGAACGTGATTTAGGCATTAAGGGCTGAAAAGTTAGTACGAAAGGGATGCGAAGCCTTTTTGGCTTATATTAGTGATACGGAGGCTAAGAGCCTTACTGTGAAGGAGGTGAGAGTAGTTAGGGAATTCCCAGATGTCTTTCCTGAGAAGCTGCCTCGGTTGCCACCCAGCAGAGAAGTAGAATTTGGAATCGAGTTGTTACCTGGAACAGCTCCAGTATCCATCGCTTCTTATCGGAAGGCACCCAAGAAGTTGACAAAACTTAAGGCATAGATTCAGGAATTGTTGGATCGAGGGTTCATCCGACCAAGTGTGTCCCCATGAGGAGCACTGGTGTTATTCGTGAAGAAGAAGGATGGAACCTTACGAATGTGCATCGATTATCGACAGTTAAATAAGTTAACTGTTAAGAACAAGTACCCTCTACTGAGAATCGATGATCTTTTTGATCAGTTTAGGGGAGCTTCGGTGTTCTCAAAGATTGATCTGCGTTCGGGGTATCACCAACTAAGGGTTAAGGAGGCAGATGTTCATAAGACAGCTTTCAGAACTCGTTATGGGCACTACGAGTTCTTAGTGATGCCATTCGGGCTGACGAACGCACCTGCCGCTTTCATGGATCTCATGAATCGGGTTTTCTAGCCCTACTTGGATCGGTTCGTGGTAGTCTTTATAGATGACATTTTGGTGTACTCAAAATATGAGGATGAGCATGATGCACACTTAAGGATTGTGTTGTAGACTTTAAGGGAGAAGCAGTTGTATGCCAAATTCAGTAAGTGTGAATTTTAGCTAAGGGAGGTTACTTTTCTAAGACATGTAGTGTTAGCCGAGGGGATTGAGGTGGATACTCGAAAAATTGAAGCGGTGTTAGACTAGAAAGAACCCATAAAGGTATCGAAAATTCAAAGTTTTCTGGGATTGGAAGGATACTGTAGGTGGTTTGTTGAGGGATTTTCCGTAATTGCTGTACCCTTAACTATGTTATTGAGGAAATGGGTACCGTTTGTTTGGACGGACAAGCAGCAAGAGAGTTTTGGAAAACTTAAGAAAGTTTTAACTGAGGCCCCTGTGTTGATTCAGCTAATGCCTGGGAAAGAGTTTACAGTTTTTAGTGACGCGTCGCATGTAGGCTTAGGTTGTGTATTGATGCAAGAAGGAAAGGTGGTTACGTATGTGTCACAACAACTTAAGACTCACGAGGTGAATTACCCAACCCATGATTTGGAGCTAGCTGTGGTGGTGTTCGCGCTTAAAATATGGAGGCATTACTTATACGAGGAGAAGTGCATAATCTATTCGGACCACAAGAGTTTGAGGTACCTCCTTACCCAAAAGGAGCTAAACCTTAGGCAACGTAGGTGGGTGGAGTTATTGAAGGATTATGATTGTACGATTGAATACCACCCTGGCAAAGCGAATGTGGTAGCCGATGCGTTGAGTCTTAGGGCTAGGTCAGACTTGAGAGTTATGCTTGCCCGTTTAAGCTTGTTGGATGATGGTAGCTTGTTAGCCAAGCTTTAAGTAAAGCCGGTGTGGGTCGAGCAAATAAGGAGTAAGCAATTAGTGGATGAGACTTTGAGTGCTCCCTTAAACAAGTGGAGAGGGGGGACATCAGAATTTGGGATAAATGGTGAAGGAGTATTGTGTTTCTGTGGGAGAATGTGTATACCAAAAGACGATGATCTAAGGCAGTCTATTCTACGGAAAGCACATAGTGGTCTCTACGCAATGCATCCTGGCGGAAACAAGATGTATCGAAATTTGCATGAGCTTTATTGGTGGCCTAGACTTAAGCGCGAGGTTATGGAGTTCGTAGGTAAATTCTTGGTTTGTCAAAAGGTGAAAGCGGAACATCAGTTGCCTTTGGGATTGCTTCAGCCAGTGAAGATTCCACTCTGGAAGTGGGAAAGGATCACTATGGACTTTGTTAGTGGGCTACCCTTGACACCTACTAAGAAAGACTCGATATGGGTATAGTGGATCAATTAACCAAGTCTGCCCATTTTGTACTGGTTCTCACTGATAACTCATTGCAAAAGCTGGCTAGGCTGTATGTGATGGAGATCGTAAGATTGCATGGAGTGCCAGTTTCTATAATATCTGATAGGGACCCATGTTTCACTTCACAATTTTGGAAGAAGCTGCATGAGGCGTTGGGTACTAGGTTGAATTTTAGTACGGCTTTCCACCCTCAAACTGATGGACAGTCGGAAAGGGTGATCCAAGTATTGAAGGATATGTTGAGGGGATGCGTGATTGAGTTCCGAGGTAGTTGGGAAGACTATTTACCGTTAGCCGAATTCGCGTACAATAATAGCTACCAAGCAAGCATTGGGATGGCTCCGTATGAAGCACTGTATGGGCGAAGGTGTTAAAATCCAACATGTTGGACAGAGTTGGGCAAACAGAGAGTTTTGGGCCCTGAGTTAGTAGCCGATACTGAGGATAAGGTAAAATTGATTTGGGATAGTTTGAAGGAGGCCTCAAATAGGCAAAAGTTGTATGCTGACCTTAAGCGTTGAGAAATAGAGTATGCAGTAGGAGACTTAGTTTTTCTGAAGGTCTCTCCGTAGAAGAAAGTGTTAAGGTTTGGACGAAAAGGGAAGCTGAGCCCAAGGTTTATTGGGCCATATCGGGTGGTAAGACGGATTGGGCCAGTCGCTTATCAGCTGGAGTTACTTCCTGAACTAAGCCAGATGCACGATGTGTTTCTTGCTTCCATGATAAGGCGGTATCACTCAGATCCTTCACATGTCATGGTGGTGGAAGAAATTGAGGTTAGGCCAGACCTAACTTTCGAGGAAGAGCCCATATAAATAATTGGTCGAGATGTCAAAGTACTAATAAGGAAGTCCGTTCCATTGGTCAATGTACTTTGGTGGAATCACAAGGCTGAGGAGGCTACTTGGGAACCTGAAGAAGTGATGCAACGTCAATATCCTCAACTGTTTGAACAAGGTAAATTTCAAGGACAAAATTTCTTTTAAGGGGTAGAGTTGTAACGCCCCAAAAAAATCTCGAAACCCAAAAATCCCGAAATCCCGAACTTTTTTTATTTTTAGTTTTGATAAAAATTTTGTTTAATATTCTTATCCAAGTGATAATTTTAGTAGGTCTTAGCTAAGGTTGAGTTTGAATTAAGGGGTAGAAGAAATTATAATTTAATTATTAGAAGAATTAGGGCTGACAATTAGGTGGGCTTTTGAATAAATGAAGAAACAATTGGACACAAAAAGAGCCTGTGGTGGAGTGGCTAAGTGACGTCGCATACGGTGTAGTGAGGTGGCGTTAGTAGCTAGCAAGGGGGTCCAAGGTTTAAATCCTAGCTTAGTATTTTTAGAGTTTAATTTTGGCCTTCTAAAAGGATGGAAGTGGCATGAAGATGGACTCCAAGGGGAGTGTTTAGAAGAGAAAATTAAGGAAAGGATCAATGGGTTATCAGGGAGAAAAACGAGGAGATGAGAAGTGAGGAGAATGTGAATCCGAATTGGGAACTTGGGCTAGAAGAATTCAGCTATAGGGCTATAAATAGGTGCCAAATGAGAGGGTTGAAAAGCTAATGACGAATTTCCCTTCACTTTGTGCCAGAAACCTTTTTCTCTAAAAAGACAAAAACCTTATTTTTTTCTTTCTTTGTGCTGAATTCTTATCCCTCCTCTACTCAATATTTTCTTTGATTTAGCCAATTCTTCTTCGTCTCTTCTTTGGTGCAGAGTAATCAATTGTTGCCATTCAAAGCTCTAAGAGCCGAATACCCTTGGTGTTGCCACTACTCTTTCCACCCAGTCAATTCTAGTGTAAATGTTCGCTCTCCCAATCAGTTTTTGATAAGTATCGAGTATTCGGTCCCTCACTTCTTTCTAATCGACTTTGGTAGGGAATTAGTGTCAGATCTCAATTTTGGATTCTTGCCGATTTGCTCTTCAGATCTGAGAAATACGCGTGTTTAGTGATCAAAGTAATAGCTAGTAAAGGCTTGGTGTTCAGGTAAGGTTAAGGTGAGATTCTGGCTTTTGGTAAAGTAATCGATAAGTATGTATGATTAATCTTTGAGTGATATCAATTGTAGGTCTATGCTAAGGAGATCGCATCATGCTTGCTTACTAGGTGTGTACATTCACTGCACACACACAATGAATCGGCAAAAGCCAAAAAGCCGAAAAGCCGAAATGTCGAAAAGTTAAAATTTTGGCTACGGTGGTCTTGTGAGTGCGCGAACACTCATAAGGGGGAAACCAATAGGTTGCCTGAGGTCCACGGGAGATTCCGTGGACTTGGGTTATGATTTGGCCATATGGGCTGAAATGGGCTAAATGGGCCCAATGGGCTGTTGGGCCCATAATAGGAAAAAACTGAGTATTGATGCTTTGTGATAGGAATTTGTATGTGAGCATGAATATGAATGTGACTGGGCCTAACGGGCCATATAAATGTGATTTGGGCCAATGGCCATATACAAGTGATTTGGGCCTAATGGGCCATACGAATAAGATTTGGCTTAATGGGCCAGATACAGGTATGTGAAATTGTTACGCTTTGTAAGGGGTTTTTGGGCCTAGTATATAATATCTACATAAGACTTAATTAATATATTGCGGCCATGGACAAGTTAAAGGGTTAAGGTATGGAAACGGGTATATGCATGTCTAGGATTAGATCTAGGGAGAGCTTGGTACTTAAGCGGTCTTAATGACCCACCTACTCTTTTCTGGAATCTTACTTGATGCATAATATTCGTTCATCTTAGCTCACGGGACTTGTTAACAGGCCAAGCTAAGTGAAAACCATAATTAAGGGAAAATTATCGAAATGCCCCTAAGGGCAAAAATGACCAAAATACCCCTAGGTGTTGAATGTAAGTTTTGTGGATGCAACATGCGTACATATGATATTCTGCTTAGGTGGCATATGGGTTGGGAATTATGGAACGGAGGAAGTATATGAAGAACGCATGGTTGTTTGACAATTGTGGATCCACCGACGGCTTTTAAAGCCTAATATGTAAATGAAGGTAGTTTCGCAATCGGGCTATCATGGTGTGTGGGTTGGGTGGGTCGATATTTATATCCCCACATGGTGTGACGGGGGACGGAGCCGGTGTGTAGCGGATGGATAATTGGATGGGATTGCATTGCATGAATGATGAACGATGAATGATGTTTTTTTTGAATGCTTGTTTTCTTCGAGTGTTGTACACACTGAGTTCACGAAAACTCACCCCCTCTTTTATTTTATTTTCAGGTGATGCTCAGTAAAAGGTTCGATGTTTGGAGGGACTCTGGGTGGCCAGCTAGCAAGATGATTTGGACTTGGGTTTTTTTAAGCATTTAAGGTTTTATTTCTTTTTAAGCATGTTCTAGACCAGATTATAGTAAGGTTTTCATTGTGTTATTATTACTTGAATTATTCTTATTTCCATTGTAATTGCGAGAAGCTGAACATGGATTTCTTAAATTATAGTATGTTTTCTACGTTTTCGCAACTATGTTTTTTTTAAAATCAAATGTTTTAAATAAGGCTTTCGTAACTGAAGGTGTTTTTTAAAGTTAACTAGGGTTCTTTTATTTTAAGAAGGGTTTTCAATGAAAATACGGTTTTCGCTAAAACACTTCAATGTGACATACCAAATTCAGCCATAGCATCTAGGCCGGGTTTGGAGTGTTACATTTAGTGGTATCAGAGCCCAGGTTACAAAACTCGGGCTGTAAAGTGGGCCTTATTATTATCTGGCTTCTTTTTGGATTTTAAAAATATTTTGGATCACGATGTTTTGGAAAAAGAGAAATCTTGCTGAGCGACACACCAAGTCTCCGACGTCGAACCAAGTAAGTACTTTTATTTTTAAGTTTGTTTAAATCATTATATAGTAGATAGTTAGAGGGCTACTTTAGATGGTTAGAATGAAACTAAAGCCCGTAGGATCTGGAAACTGTAGAGGATTTTCAAAAACGATCTTCTCTTTAAATATTTTCATAAGACATTGGTGTAATTATTAAACTAACTAAAACTTCATAAAATTTCTACTTCAGATAATACGCGAATCGACGATGAGTGCTAGAAGAGGTGCAAGAGGCCGTGGCGGAGGCCGCGGAAGGGCTGAATCGTCGACATCGGGCCATATGCCCGATATTGGAGTAGAAGAGGCTCCGACCTCACCTGTGGCTGGGAATAGATAGTATGATCGGGCCACGGGAGAAGATGCATTGTCGCAGGAATGTTGAGGATTTTGGAAAGAGTCGCTGGGCCCAAAATTGACAACAGAAATCGAGGGTCCATCCCAGAACGACTTCAATCGAATGGGGTTGAGATCTTTGAGGGCGTGGCTAGCGTGGCTCCTAATGTGGCAGAATATTGATTGGAGGCCACTGAAAGGATAATGGAGGATTTGGACTGCTCACTTGAGTAAAAGTTGAAAGGGGCGGTGTCATTGCTTAGGAAGGAAGCCTACCAGTGGTGTTTGACAGCGAAAGAGGGCACCCAACCGGAGCGGGTCACCTGGGAGTTTTTCAAAGCTGCATTCTAAAGGAAGTATATGGGTGCAAGCTATGTAGATGCTAGGAGGAAGGAGTTCCTGAACTTGACCCAAGGAAACAAATCGGTGGTAGAGTATGAGGCGGAGTTTCTACGCCTTAGTAGGTATGCAAGGGTAATGGTGGCAATGGAGTATGAGCGTTGCATTAGTTTTGAGGGTGGGCTTAGAGATAGCCTCAGGGTATTGATAGCTCTACAAAGGGAACGAGCTTTCTTGGAGTTGGTGGAGAAAGCAAATATAGCGGAGGAGGTAAAGAGCTCTGAGCGCCTAAACCGAGAGAAGGAAAGGGGTAAGAATAAGAGGGAAGCTGAGACCCCGGGTGTTGGACAGAGGCCTAGGGCTAGGGCCAGGAATAATGGACCAGAAATCGCTCATGGCCGGCTTCAACGATCTTATGCCCATGTTTAGGCATTCGAGATACCGCATGAGCGAGCGCACGCTTGCGTAGTGTCAGCAGTCACTTATTTTGGCTTTTACTGATTTACGGTTAAGGCAATGTGATTACACACCTGGTTTTGTTTCACTGCCAACATTGTCCCCAGAACACCTGAACCCAATATTCTGAGTAAAATACTAATTAAGACCCAAAACGAGTAATATCACTACTTTCTCTTCAATTCTTAAATGCTTACCTTAGTCGATTCGATGCACCCCCCAATACCTAACAGATCGAGGAACTGGGTGTTTAATAAGATCCACCTATACCAACAAGAGAACTAACAATCATCTCTACAACTCAGTGATTACAATCAAACTCAAATAGCCGAAGAAGCCAACACGAAATAGCATTAACCTACAATGGTACTTACAAACCCGTGATATCATATTAATAAAAACAATCCATAATGAATTCGTATCAAGGTTACCCAAAAGTGACTAACCTCCCACATTCAGTGTATGAACAAAATCTCGCACCCAAATAACTCTCCAATTGATGCCCACAAGTGCTTGAAAACCTCTCCCAAGAACCGAGAAGGAGAAGACAGACATTCCCTAAGAAGAGAAAAGGTTCAGCAATATTGAAAAAAAAGAGAGGGATGGAGAACAGAAAAGGTTTAGCTGAAAAGAGCAATGTGGGGAAAACTCGTCCACAACGCAATACAGTGAAAGGGATCGAACAAATATTTAGCAAAGAAAGAAGAAGAAGAGATTGGCATGAAAACTAAATGGCAAAACTGGTGAACAAAGGTCCACCGAAACCCACACTTCCCAAATTCAACAAGAGAAGAAGAAATAAATGAAAAAGGGACAATAGAAGAAGCATTCGACTAAGAGAGAAAATGTTTCCAGAAAGTTTTTTGGAGAGAAAGACCAAGTAGAAAACAAAAACAAAATTTTGAGTAATCCTCCTTCCAAATTCGGCACTATACCCCTTCTTCAATCAAATTCCTTCTTTTTCTCCCCAAAATCCTCAACTGATATCCCACCTATCAAAATCCCTTCACAACCAAAAAATCCCCCTAATATTTTCCTAAATACTCAGCCACAATAACCCCCATTCAAACTTATTCAAACTCTTGGTGTTTCGGTCAAACACAACTTCCTCTCATGGTCAATAGTAAAAATAATATCCATTTGCACAAGCAGGGATTCGAACCTCAGACCACAGACACTAGCGACACGCCACTTATCCCTTGAGCTAGAAGGCTCTTTTCTGTCATGTTTTCAACAATTATACTTATAAACTACTGACCAAAGGTAGGGGTTTTATCTTTAAAAACCAAAATTTTGTGGAAGCCAGGGCTTGAACCCATGACTTCCCATACACTTCCAGAGCATACAACCACTAAGCCAAACACTCAATTGTGTCACTTTCTTGCACAAATAATTATTTATGAGCAGCTTCCCAACTGCTCCCATGCTCAAGACCTGATACTTCTAGGCCCAAATTTAGGGTGTTACATGGGTTGAATAAGCTCATGAGTGTGGAGTTACAGAAGTTCGTGTTCGGAAGATTAATAATGTGGTTAGAAAAGTAACTGAATCAGCAAATGAAGACAGTATTAAAAGAGATATTGGATAGTTTTGAAGACTATTCATATTATGCAAAGACACTATTACAGAAGAAGTTAACTCTAATTAAATGATCTATTCAGGTTTGTTATCTAAAGAAAATATTAGTTAGAAGCTTTTCTGGATTAACTTCTATTAGTAAAGGGATAATGTGAAAATCCCTGATGACAAGATTAGACAGTTGAATAATGTTTGAATTGTATTGATGACTGAGTGTTGTGGTTATAGTCAGACAGTTACTATGATTTCTTCTAAGCATTCTATGTGTACATTTATCCCCAGAAGTAAATGTGACTGTTTAATTTCAGAAGGAATTCTTATTGTATAAGAACATTAGCTTAACATACTAATAAACGAAAGCATCGTTGGTCTGTTTAGGTTATGTTCGGCATTGCTCTATTTTTCTCTGGTATTTATTCCACTGAGTGGATATGAAAATCAATGGTGAAATCTATATGATACTAATACTCTTTTCTATTGGCTATTGTTCGATTGAAATTACGTGAAGATTATATTACTTCTGTTACTGTGGGTTCTAGTATTTATTAGTGACATTGTTCTTTCTGGACATTTTTCGGGATATCATCAGGGTTGATATCATTCTATATGGGTTGTAATTTTTTGATGTTCTGTGTAGCTTCAAATGTTGACAATTTCTCTATTCTGGTTTTCTTATGATTCTATGTGATTATCAATAAGAGATATCTATTTTACGGAAATGGCTATATCTATTATAATCTTCTAAAATTTAGGAGTATTGTAGTACCGTTATTAGAGATATAAAAGTTGTGTTTCTGGATTGGTTGTTGTTCAAATCATATGCTTTATTAATAGTAGGGATATTATCTATTGCTATGGATAAGACATCGATTTTATTATGACATTATGATTTCTATTTGATGATTGTGGCATTTGTATAATGATATGTCTGGGTTATCCTTTTAATGAGAAGAAAAGACTTCTTTGAAAAGACTGATTCAGTGGTTTTATTTGATTTGAATTATATGATTGAAAAAAAAATATTGGGTTATATGTTTTTGAATCTATCCATCGGATTGGAAATAAACTTTGAATGCACATGTGTGAATTGAGGGATAGTTTGGAGGAAGAATTTGTATTCTTGTAGACTTGAAGTTTTCCTTGTTGCATGGAGATATTGTCAACCGAAAGATCAGTACCGGTTCAGTCTAAGATAAAGAAAGAGTTTATGGTCTTCAGTCATACGTCAATGAATGGTTTGAAGGGTGTTCTAATAATAGAGTGTACAAAGTTATCTTGTGATTCCATACGGTTAAAGCTGCATGAAAAGAGTTATGTGAAATATTTG
Organism: Gossypium longicalyx; assembly: GCA_025698465.1. Lineage (NCBI taxonomy): Eukaryota > Viridiplantae > Streptophyta > Magnoliopsida > Malvales > Malvaceae > Gossypium > Gossypium longicalyx. The sequence goes on from CM046995.1 coordinate 56,582,066, forward strand.
ATGATTACAAAAGTTTAAAATGCTTGACGTTGAAGAGTGAGATCCGCATTTGGCACAACAAAGCTAACTCGAATCATCGAAAAACTTTTGAGTCTGTAAGTAAATATTATTATCCGAGAGAAATGATTATAATTTCAAATGATCAGAAGAAGAAACTTTTGTGTGCTTTACGAATAATGAATACGTGAATGATCTTATTAGAGGATGATTATATGTTATCTAGATTAGAAGTGAAATTGATGCTTACTAAATGAATTCGTGAAACTTAGAAATGTGTTATCAAATTATAAGTTAAAAAGGGGTTCAGCATAAATTGATTTCTGAGTCAGAACTTCAGATGTGGAATTGGTGAATGTTTGTTGCTTCGAGATAGAGTGTGTATACAAGAAGCTCTAAGATTGTATAACCATTGTTGCAAGAGGCTCATAGTGTCAGCTAGACTGTTCATACAAGAGTAACAAAATGCTTGATAATCTAAGAAAGTGGTATTGATAAATGGGTATAAAACGTAATATTTTTGACCTCCTGCTTAAATATCTGAGCTATCAACAGGTTAAAGTTAATTATTGAGTGTCTTCAGGGCTATTTCAGTATGTTTTGATATCTGAGTAATGATGAAATAGAATTTTGATGAATTTTGTATTGGGCTTATCTCTTATCATTGAAAAAGATAGATGTTATTTGAATTATTGTTAACTGTCTGAATAAGTCTTACCATACGCATAGATTTCTCTTTTGATAAATTAGCTTAGTTATTTTTTTCAGAGACTATCAGTTTACACATGGTGTCAGTTATTATTGTTTCAGATTAAAATCTAAAATTTATCTAGTAATTCTGGGAGGAACTACAGTAAGCTGTGAGTACGAGGCTGTTTGATAAGCTATCATGTGATTATTAAAATGACATTGTATGAGATATCATATGATTGAAATTATCGAACTTGTTGTTTCAAGATAGAGCTTTGTGAGAAAAAAGAATCACAGGTTTGAACTCATCAATGAAATTGAGTAGAAAATGAAAGTAATTCAGTACAGTTATAAACAGTTTCAGTTTGATATGATGTATAGCGGAAGACAGATCAAAATCTTAGTTGTGAGATTAAATAGATATGAAATTTGAAGTCATGTGTGAATTTGAAATGTACTGTGTGGAAGCAAATCCTTAATCTACTTTTTGTTAAGATTTTCGGGGACGAAAATCCCTAAGGGGGGAAGAGTTGTAACAACCCGATTTAGACCCTAGTCAGAACAGTGGTTTCGGGACCACGATTCTAAGTCAGAAAAATATTTTAATATTATATTTCATGCTTAAAGTATGTGAATTGATGTGTGAAATTTTCGCATGAAAATTTTATCATTTGTATGCTCAATTTTATAAAAAGGACTTAATCTCGTAAAGCATAAAAGTTGAATTCTATAAGTTAAATGCATTAAATGTCTATAAATTTTAATTGTTTGAGTACTTGAATGGTAATTATACCATTTAAGTGTTATTGGACATTTATGGGAGTTGGTATTGTTGAAAATTATTTTAATTATAAAGGTTAAAATAGTAAATTATGTATTAATATGTGATTAAATAAAACAATTCATAAATTGGCCATGGATTATCATATTTTTGGCCAAATGTTGGAAGAGAATAAAGCCATGGATGAAACTTTGAATGTTCGAAGCTTAATTTGGGTATGTATTTTACTCGATTTTTGATAATTTTTACGTTTTTGAGATCGTTGCTTCAAATATTAATTAGCCCATGCTTTAATTTTTGGAATTGATGATAAATTTGAGATTTTCCTTTGTTGATAATGTGATGAATTTGTGGTTTTTTGAGGAATAATAAATCTTTGATGTTTGGTTATCATGTTTAATTAAGTGATTTTTAGTAAAAATGCCTATTCGGGATTAAATTGTAAATTTTGTAAATTGAGAGGTCAAAATGTGAAATAAATAAAAGAAATGGGCTGCTACGGACCTTAATTAAATTCATCCAAGCATGGGTGTGGTCAAATTTTGAATATTTTGTGTTTTGTGAAATAGGGGCTAAATTGTGAAAAATGTGAAATGTTAGATGCAAAAGTGTAATTAGCCCATTTATGTGTTTTTGGATGAATTTGATTTAGTATATGATTAAATAAGTCGAATTTGTATTGAATTAGATCAAGAAATGATGAAATCGGATTTGGATCGAGGAAAGTAAAAAATTATTGAATAGTCGTTCCGGTCGTTCGTGTTAGTATGAGGTAAGTTCATAAGTAAATAATTGTTGTTAAATTGAAATGTATGTGCATTATATGTGCTGAATTGAGTTGTAAAGAAATATACATGTGATACCGAATTGAATCGAGCTTTTGAGAATTTGTTTCGACAATGGATTAATTGAATTTGTGAAATTGAGAAACTTTCGATAATGTGACAACATCTGAAAAGCCCTGGGACGTTGGCATCGATTTGTGATTTACGTGTAAGACCATGTCTGGGACATTGACATCATATTTGATTTCATGTAAGACCCTCTCTGGGACAGTGGCATCGATATTTGATTACATGTAAGACCACGTCTGGGACGTTGGCATTGTACGAGCTTATGAGCTATCCGAGTATCCTTATTGATTCCGAACGATTCAACGGGCATTTCGAGAAATGAATAACTTAGTGAAATTGTATCTGATTCAGGTACGTGTGATTTGTTTATGAAATTTAGAAATGAAAGGTGAGTATGTATTATATGACCATGTGTGAAATATATGACAACAAGTGATATGAATGTATATAAATGAATAATGTGTTATATATACTCGTTATATGGAATTGTGGTCCTATGTTTTGGACATGAGATTTATGAAACATGAAACATGGATTTGAGGTATGACTGCTTGATTTAAAAAAAATTAAACAGATAATGAAATTAAAATGGTTGAGTTGGTGTATGCTTTGTATGTAATATATAATTAGTAACAAAAAGTTGGTCTTGGTTGGCTATATGATTCATGTATGCGAATTTGGTTTATGTGAATAAGGGAATTATGGATGTTCGAGTTTGGAAGTGTTTGTAAAGAAGTTGATACAACTATATGTATGATTTGTAATAAATGACCATGGTTTGGTTGGCGATATAATGAATATGTGTGAGCTTGATTTATATGATTCAGCTAACGGATGTTATTCGAATTTGAAAGCATGGTTATATGTTCATTGATAAATAAGATAAATGGAGTTATTTAATGTGGTTATATGAATTTACGAGTACAATGAATGTATATGTGATTGAGATTTGTTAAATTCGATTTAGTGATATTGGTTTATAAATATCACTGAAATGATTTATTTGCTTATGGCTTACTAAGCTTTCAAAGCTTATTCTGTGTGTTTTCCTATGTCTATATAGTTTCAGAGTCTTGCTTGGGTTAGAAGTCTTAGGAGACGTCATCACACTATCCGGTTATCGCTTCAGTAAATAAAAGCTTTGAGTTTTGGTAATGTGGCATGTATAGGCTAGTTTTGAGATTGTTCATTTTGATTTGTGTATATATATAGCCATGCGAAATTGGCTTAATCATGATGCTAATATGGTGTATATTCGGTTATGTATTAAGCTCATTTCTGGGAAGTATGTTTCATGGTTTATATGTATGGTGTAATTGATTATATAATTCGACTTGAACTTTGAGTTAATTAATGTGATATGTTTTGAGATATGTAAATGGCCAAGTGAAATGGTCATTTTGGTATGTTCATAGTTGAGAATTTGGTAATGTTTGGCATATGATTTTGGTATGTTTTGGTATAGAGAATGAACATGAAATTGGTTGATAATATTATAGATTGATACATGTTTGGAGTTGATTTTGGATAAAAATGCTGACTATATGATGTTTGATTTTGGACTTGTAGGGAGGACCCAAATGGGTGGAAAATTGGCATTGCATATGGCCTATTTTTTTCCCACTCAGGCGTGTGTCTCTACCGTGTCACTTGAGGGCCATTTCGAAATGAGCCTGGGTATACCACATGGATGTACACACACGGGCATGTGCCAGGCCGTGTGCCAAGTCAGTTTCGACCACGGGCTAGACACAGAGGCGTGTCTTGTGGCTGTGTAGTAAGTCAGTATGTATGCCCTGTTATGCTGCAGCCTTGACACACGGCCGTGTCTAATGTTGTGTGAGGCACACGGCCTATTCACACGGGCGTATGACCTTGGTAACTTAGGAAAACTGTTGAGTTTCGAAAAAGTTTTGTATGTGTTTGGTTTAGTCCCGACCATTTCCTAATGCGTATTTAAGGTCTCATTGACCTAAAAAAGGGACTTATTGATGATATTTGACTATGATGATATGATGATGTATAATTGTTGATTGTGAAATGTTTGTGTAATGTTTTGATATGTCCAGCAATGGCTCATAACCCTAGTTCGGCAACGGATACGGGTTAGGGGTGTTACAGATCATATTGATAATGGCGTAACATGGACAAATGAAACACATCATGGATTCTTTCCAACTCTGATGGCAAGGCCAACTGATATGCTACCGGTCCAATCCTTTCAGTAATCTCATACGGCGCTATAAAACGAGGACTTAATATACCCTTCTTACCAAATCTCAGAACTTTTTTCCAAGGAGACACCTTTAAAAATACCTTATCTCCAACTTGATACTCAATTTCATTTCGTTTCAAATCAACGTAAGATTTCTGCTTGTCAGAAGTAGATTTCAAACTATCACTAATAATCTTTATCTTTTCCTCAGTCTCCTTAATTAAGTCGACCCCATGAATCTTGTTTTCTTTAAGCTCAGTCCAATATAGGGGTGTTCGACATTTACGCCCATATAAAGCCTCGTAAGGTGCCATTTTCAAACTTGATTGATAACTGTTGTTGTAGGCAAATTCTATCAATGGTAAGTACTTTTCCCAACTACCTTGGAATTCAAGAACACAACACCTGAGCATATCTTTCAAGGTCTGAATCATTCTCTTGGATTGGCCATTGGTTTGTGGATGGAATGTAGTACTAAAATTTAGCTTCGTACCCAAGGCTTCTTGTAACTTCTTCCAAAATCGAGAAGTGAACCTTGGATCTCTATCCGAAATAATCGACAATGGTACTCCGTGAAGTCTTACAATTTCAGTAATGTACAGCTCGGCTAACTTATCAAGTGAGAAATTGGTTCGTACCGGTATAAAATGAGCCGATTTAGTCAACCTGTCAGATATGACCCAGACGACATCTTTCTTCTTTGGAGTTAAAGCCAATCCTGTCACAAAGTCCATAATAATATGGTCCCATTTCCATTCGGGAATCATGATAGATTGAAGTAACCTTGAAGGCACATGATGTTCGGCGTTTACCTGTTGACAAATCAGACATTTCAATACGAACTCTGAGATACCTCTTTTCATGCCATTCCACCAATACGATTTGTTCAAATCACTATACATCTTTGTACTACCTGGGTGGACTGATAAACAACTTCTATGCGCCTCACATAAAATATTCCAAATCAACTCAGCGTCGTTCGGAACACAGATCCTACCATGGAATCTCAAGCAACCATCAGAGTCAATCTGAAAATTCGATTCACTGCTAGACTCGCATTGAGCTCTTTTAGATTGTATCTCTTTATCGACTTTCTAGCCATCACAAATTTGTTGAAGAAAGGTCAGTCTAGCTCTCAACTCTGCTAGGATCGAGCCATCATCGGACAATGTAACACCTTTAACCCGTATCTGTCATCAAACTAGGGTTAAAGGCATTACTGGACAAATCAGAACATTTCACAAATAATTCCCAAAAATCATTCACACATAATCATAAAATCATTACAGAGTCCTTTACATAGGTCAACGAGACCTTAAACATGCTTTAGAAAGGGGTCGGGACTAAACCGAGCTCATACAAAATTTTTCAAAACTTAAACATTTTTCAAAGTTATACAGGTCAGACGCCCGTGTGAACAGGCCGTGTGCCTCACACAGCTTTAGACACGCCCGTGTGTCTAGGCCGTGTCAAAACAAGGCATACATACTAACTTGTTCACATGGCCACAAGACACGTCCATGTGCTAGGCCGTGTGAAAATTAGGGAGGCTACTGACTTGGATCACATGGCCAGTCACATGCCCGTGTGTCTAGCCTATGGTCAAAACTGACTTGGCCACATGGCCTAGCACATGCCCATGTGTGCGACCATGTAGTCTGCTCAAGCTCATTTTGAAATGGCCCTCGAGCAACACGGCTGAGACACACGCCCGTGTCACTGCCTGTGTGGGCAAAAATAGGCCATTTGCAAGGCCAAATTGCCAGCCATAAATGATTCTCCCTACAAGCATCAAAACCACATCATTTTATACCAAATTCTCAACCATTTCACAAACAAAATATACACCATTTATACAAATTCATTATCAACATATTTCATGCTTGAAACACGTACCAAATAATATCCTTCTATAAGCCAAATACATACCAAAACATATGCTTTATAACCTTAATATCCATCATCCAATCTCATTCCATAATCTTAAATTTTCTCTAAATAAGCACAATTCAAAAACTTACCAATTTGACCAATTTCTTTGGCCATTAATGAACATATCAAACATATCGCTATTGCATCACATATCATATACCAAAATCAAACCATAAGTTCAACCATAATTAAGCCATGTCACATGGCTAAATATACACTGAACAAAACATATTCAACTACCTCTAGCCTATTGGAACGGTGGAAAAATGTGCAAGTGTACACAATTGTAACAAGTAATAAAGTGACAAGTAAATGTCGAGTTATCGTACCCACAGGGATTGTAAAAAGAATTATTTATGAAATGAATTGTAAAACACTTTGGTGAAGTAAAAATAATTTGGTTTTAGAAGATGGTCAGGAACTATTTAAAAACTAAGTAAATGATTTAAATAAAACAAAAGAGTTCTAGTGCACGATTTCAAATAAGATTTAATCAATGTAACATACTTGTGTTGGATTAATTATATTCCTTTAACTTAGAATTATTAAACTTATGTTTCCACTGTTACGAATAAATTCACAGCAACCCAGTAATTTGGTAACTTATGAACAAATTCACATACAAAAATTCATTCATTTCTTGACATATCCCTATGTTAATTCAACCGACTCAACAGATTTTAGCAAGCAAACATGTTATTGCACATACATACTCATTAAATTGAACTAATCTCTTGCATATCCCTATGTCAATTCAAATAATTAATTAAATCTAATAAGCATATAAAAGACTTTGTGAAGTAACAAGATATCCCTACCTTGAAACAATTTAATCACAATAATCTTGCAAGTTATGCAAGGCAATAATATCGCCAAATACATTGCTAATTTAACCTTCAACTACCTTAGAAGAATAAACATGCACTGATTAAGTACTGTGTCAACTAATTACAATTGCAATCTGTTTAAATAATTAATTCATTAGTTACCTCACAGTCATAACACAAGAATAACCTAGGCATGGTTTTACTTAATCAAGCATCTTATCGAGGCTCATAACAGCATAAACATCATTTTAACAATTCAAGTAGGCAGAATATAATCAACCCAACACAAACATAATTTATGCTGAATTAATTAAAATAAAAATTTCAATAGCATAAATATTCATAAACATGTTTGTCAAAACAACAACAAAAATTAAAGAGTTAGGGAACAAGAGGCAAATCCGGTGTTTCACCGTGGCTTGGCTAGTTGCTCCGTTCTTCATTCTTCGTTGGCCTTGGCTATCAAGGTGGATTATGAACATCTAATTGCTGCTCCAAAATGGCTGATGGAAGCCTCTTTCCCAAGAGAAGAAATCGGCACTTGAACAGGAGGGAATGGAATGGAAAAAATGAGAGAAAAGTGAGAGAGGGAATGAGAGAATGTTGTGAAGTGAGAGATGCTTTGAATGATCAGCAAGGGGTGGCTTTTATAGCTGATTGTGGCTACTAAAAATAGAAAATTCCAGCAGCCAAAGAGCCCTCCCTTGGCCAGCCACAAACATGGCAAATTTGAGAGTTTCAACTTTGCTATTTTAAGCTTGGGGCAAATCTACAAAGCCATAATTTAAGGTGGGGTTTGAATGCAATTTATAAGTCTTTTGAGGGCCTTTTTGCAAGCATATTTAATCAGCTAAAATTATAATTTGGGTCAGCATATGGACGGTTCTGGGCTGCCCATTTAGTGGCTGGTTCGGTTCACTCAATTTGGCTCAACCAGTGCGGTTCAACTGGACCCTTTCTCCATAATTAATTAAAAATAATTTATTTAACCCAAATTAAATAGGAAATAAATTAAAATTAATTAATTTATGAATTAATATACATTTCTGGACCGTCTTAAGCTAGAAAATAAGTACCTCGATACTTCAAATTGCTTCTCGGTTTTGTGCTTTCAGCAGTGTCAGCCGAGCCAATTTTCACCCTTTTTGCGAATCTGTCGAAAATAGTCAAAATTAAGCAAAGCTAAGTATAAAATTAAATAAATTCACCATGTTCATATTTTCAACATGATTTAATTATTTTATAATATTTAATTATTTTTCGACAAGAATTTAACCGGATTTGCATGAATTTAAGAAAAATTGGGTATGAAAAAGTATATAAATTTTTGTGTTTCCACCTATATATGCCATACTTCAAAATATACATTTTCAAAAGGTACCAAAATATAGTTCGATAGTGTGGTGATGATCCACGACGATCCCCGAGCTTCTGATAGCTACGATATCTATAAAACAATGCAAACATAGACAAAGTAAGCTTTCAAAAGCTTAGTAAGCCATATACAAATAAACTAAACAATATAAACATATAGGCATCATATATACATATAATCTTAAACCACATGCTATCACTAAACACATAGCTTAAATACATTTCACATATTCTTCATCCATTTGCAAATAATGCATATTTTCTTATACTTTTGTCACATATACTTACTTTATCATAGAGATACATATACTTACCTTTCAACATCAAATATGATATACAACTTTAAACGTACCTAAATCAGATACAGATTTCATATTATCATTCATTTCTCGGAATGCCTGTTGAACTGTTCAGAATCATAAGGATATGCAGATTACTCGGAAAGGTCGTACAATGCCAACGTCCCTGACGTGATCTTACATGTAATCAAATATCGATGTCACTATCCCAGACAGGGTCTTAAACGAAATCGAGTATGATGCCAACGTCCTAGACGTGGTCTTACACGTAAATCATAAGTCAATGCCAACGTCCTAGACATGGTCTTACACGATAACACATATCAGATCCAATGTCATGACATATGTACCTAACTATTCCTAAGGTTCATACAGGACTTTACGGATGTTGGAACTTTGTAGATACTTTCTCGAATATCTCATATTCAAGGCATAAAGCAATTCATCATTATTCAATAACATATAAGCATAAATAAACCATTTCAAATACATTTATTTGTATATAGACTTACCTCGTACAGATTCGGATAGACGAAATCGGCTACTCGATGACTTTTGACTTTTCCTGATCTAATTCTGTTTTCTTTAATTCTTGATCTATATAGATTCAAATTTAACTCTTTTATTCACCAAATCATTCAAATCAATCCAAAAACACATATTTAGGGAATTTTACAAATTAACCCTCATATTTTCACATTTTGACAATATAGTTCCTAATCACAAAATACACAAAATTTCCTTAGACATATCATTGGTCGAATATTCCTAATGCTCATATAAGTCCACATATTTCATTTATTTTACATTTTAGTACCTAAAATTCTCCTTTTTACAATTTATCCCAAATTACTCAAATTCATCAAAAATTCAATGACAAAACATGTTAACCCAAAACATATCTGTCATTTACGAACAACTAACTTCATAAAGCTCACAATTTCATCAATGACATATTTCAAAATCATCATTAAATTCAGAAATTTATGCATGGGCTTGACAGTATACAAAACAACGATTACAAAAACGTAGAAATTATCAAAAACCGAACAAAACACATACCTTAATCAAAGGAAACAATAGCCGAACCCTAGCTTGTATATTTCTTTCTTTTTCTTTGTGTTTTTCAGTTATGCATGAACACAAATGACTTAATTTTCATGTTTTGTTTAATTAATAACCATTAATTCATCATTTACCCTTTTACCCTTCGTTAATAACATATAAAATTTCATTAAGGCATTTATGTCCATTCAAACTTTCAATGGTCAAATGTCAACATAAGGACCTCTCATTTAAAAAGACATAGAAAATAGGCACTTTAACAATTAGAAGGCCACTGTTACATTTTACGCGATTAGGTCCTTTTAACAAATTAAGCACACAAACGATTAAATTTTCATACGAAACTTTCACACATGTCAATTCACATATTATAAGCACAGAAAATAATATTTAAATATTTTTATGAATTGGATTTGTGGTCCCAAAACCACTATTCCGACTAGGGTCTAAATCGGACTGTTACAATTCTCTTCCTTAGGGATTTTCATCCCCGAAAATCTTACCGTTGAACAGATTCAGATATTGTTGTCTCATAGCATCTTCAAGCTCCCACGTAGCCTCTTCAACACTGCGTTGATGCCACAATACTTTTACTAACAAAATTTTCTTATTTTGTAGTTCTTTAACCTCATGAGCCAAAATATGGATCGATTCTTCATTGTAGGTCATATCAGAATGAATATCAATCTCAGACGGAGAAATCACATGTGATGGATCATATCTATACTGTCGAAGCATCGATACGTGGAATGCATTATGAATCTTTTCTACCTCAGGTGGCAACAACAATCTATATACAACCGGTCTGGTACGCTCGATAATTTCATACGGCCCAATAAACCTCGGACTCAATTTGCCTTTTTTTCCAAATCGAAGTACTTTCTTCCACAGTAAGACTTTCAAAAACACTTTGTCTCTGATCTCAAATTTAATGTCTTTTTCTTTCAAATCTGCATATGATTTCTAACGATCGGAAGCTACTTTTAGACTATTTCAGATCACTTTTACTTTCTGTTCAGTCTCTTTTATCAAGTCAATCCCGTAAATCTTATTCTCGCTAAGTTCAGTCCAATACAAAGGTGTACGACATTTGTGACCATACAAGGCTTCGTAGGTGCCATTTTGAAGCTCGATTGAAAACTATTATTGTATGTAAAATTAATCAATGGCAAATACTGCTCCCACGTACCTTCAAACTTAAAATGCAACATCTCAACATATCCTCAAGTATCTGGATAATCCGCTATGATTGACCATCCGTTTGCGGATGAACAGCAGTATTGAAATGCAATTTCGTACGTGAAGCCTCTTGTAGTTTCTTCCAAAACCGCGATGTGAATCTTGGATCTCTGTTTGACACAATAGATAATGCCACACCATGCAATCTCACAATATCAAAAATGTATAACTCAGCTAACTTATCAAGTGAGTAATCGGATCGTACCAGAATAAAATGGGTTGATTTCGTCAATCGATCAACTACAACCCAAATTGCATCTTTCTTTCTCAGAGATAGGGCAAACCCAAAACAAAATCCATTGTTCTTCTATCCCATTTCCACTGCAGAATCATAATCGGTTGTAACAAACCAGATGACACTTGATGTTCAGCTTCAACTTGTTGACAGATTAAGTATTTCACAACAAATTTAAAGATATCACGTTTCATACCAGGCCACCAATAAAGCTGTTTCAGATAATTATACATTTTCATACTACCCGGATGAACAGATAAACAACTGCTGTGAGCTTTGTTCAAAATTATCTGAATCAATTTTGGATTTCTCAAAACACAAATTCGATCTCGGAATCTCAAAAAATTATCTTTATCAACTCTGAATTTTGAATCAGAATCTAGATCACATTGAGCTCGTTTTGTTATAATCTCATTATCAACTTTTTGAGCATCAATAATTTGTTGAAGAAATAACGGTCTTGCATTTAATTTTGCTAAAACCGAACCATCATTGGACACAACCAAATGAGCATTCATCGCATGTAGAGCAAGCTGTGATTTTCAACTCAAAGCATCAACAACGACATTTGCTTTTCCCGGATGATAATCAATCACAAATTTATAGTCTTTTAGCAATTCTGGCCACCTTCTTTGACGCAGATTCAGATATTTTTGAGTCATCAGATATTTCAAACTCTTATGATCAGAATATACGTGACATTTCTCACCAAACAGATAATGGCGCCAAATCTTCAAAGCAAATACGATCGCAGCTAACTCAAGGTCATGCATCTGATAGTTCTTTTCATGTGGCTTTAACTGTCTTGAAGCATATGCAATGACATTGCCTTCTTGCATCAAAATGCATCCTAGACCATTCAATGAAGCATCACTATAGATCACAAATTCTTTACTCGATTCAGGTTGTACTAATACTGGAGCTTCAGTCAATATGGCCTTCAACTGATCAAAGCTTTTCTGACACTTTTTGGACCATTCAAACTTCACATCTTTCTGAAGCAGTTTTGTTAACGGAGTCACAATCATTGAAAAGCCTTTTATGAACTGTCGATAATAACCAGCCAGTCCAAAAAAACTATGGACTTTGGAGACATTTCTCGAAGGCTTCCAATCCAACATAGCTAAAATTTTGCTCGGATCAACTTGGATACTTGATGCTGATACAATATGGCCCATAAAACTGACTTCTTGTAACCAGAATTCACATTTACTAAACTTTGCATACAATTTCTTATCACGCAAAGTCTGTAGCACTATTCTCAAATGCTCAGGTTGCTCAGATTCATCACGCAAATAAATCAATATGTCATCAATGAATATGACAACAAATCAATCTAAATACGGTCCAAAAATTCTGTTCATCAAATCTATAAAGATAATAGGTGCATTCATTAATCCGAAAGGCATAACTAAGAATTCATAGTGGCCGTTCCTCGTTCTGAATGTGGTTTTCGAAATGTCTGAGTCTTTTACTCGCAACTGATAATAGCCTGATCTCAAGTTTATATTTGAAAACACGATAGATCCTTTCAATTGATCAAACAAATCATCAATTCGAGGCAGAGGATACTTATTCTTGATAGTCACTTTGTTCAATTGATGGTAATCAATGCACATTCTCATCGTACCACATTTCTTTTTCACAAACAGAACTAGTGCACCCCAAGGTGAGAAACTCGGTCTAGCAAACCCTCTATCGGTCAATTATTGCAATTGAGACTTTAATTCTTTTAGTTTGATCGAAGCCATTCTATTTAGAGCTATCGAAATCGGATTAGTTCAGGGCACTAACTCAATGCCGAATTTAACTTCTCAGATCGGAGGTAATCTGGAAGTTCTTCAGGAAACACATCAGGAAATTGAGAAACAACAGGCACTGATTCAACTCTATTTTCTAACATTTTTGAATCAATCATATAGGCAAAGTAAGCTTCACAACCTTTTCTCACAATACTCAGAGCTTTCATAGAAGATATCACAGTAGACAATCCCTTCAAATCACTAGATTCAATTCGAACTATTTCATCATTCTTGCATCTCAAATCAATAGTTTTCCATTTGCAATTCACAATAGCATCGTGCAAAATTTGCCAATTCGAACCCAGAATTATATCAAACTCATCAAAAGGTAATAACATCAGATCAGCCAGAAAACAAATGTCTCAAAACATTAACGGACAATTCTGCAGACTTTGTCAACTAAGATACTTTTACCTAGGGGGTTCGATACATTAATCATGAATTCAGTTGACTCTACAGGAAAAGTCATACTGGATACTAAATTCATGCATATATACGAATGCGTTGATCCAAGATCTATCAAAGCAATCACAGAAGTATCATAAAGTGTGAAAGTACTCGTAATCACATCTGGAGACGAAGCTTCCTCACGAGCTCGAATGGCATAGGCTCTGGCAGGTGCACGAGCCTCGGATCTAACAGTAGTGTCTTTTGTTCCCTTCTAAGTGCTACTTACATTTCTCGTATTTCTAGGAGGTCTACCACAAGATGCATTGCCACTTTGCCTCGAATTTTGCACAATCTCTTGCTCGACAGATTCAGGACAATGACAGATGAAATGGTCTAACGATCCACATTTGAAACAAGCCCGACCATACATTCTAGAATTGCCAGGATGTCTTTTACCATAGTGTTTGCACTCAAGGTGATCAGATCGAACATTTCCAATTTTGGCAACAGATGTAGCTGGAGCTTTGAAACTCAAATGCGATCTAGCACGATCTCTACTCGAATGTCCCACATTAGCCTTTGAATAGATATAATCATCTCTCAACTTCTTTGATGCAGATTGAAATGACTTGCTCGATGATCTCTTTTGCACTTCTCTAGCTTTTGAATCAACTTTTCTTTTCTCTTTCCCGAGTTCTTCAGCTTTACATGCTCGTTCAACGAGCACTACAAATTCTTTGATATTAAAAATCCCTACTGACAAATGAATAACTTCATTTAGACCATCTTTAAATATTTTGCACATTATTACCTCAGTAGATACACATTCTCGAGCATACTGGCTCAATCTTACAAATTCTTGCTCGTATTCTATAACAGACATACAGCCTTATTTAAGCGCAAGAAACTCTTTACATTTCTGGTCGATATATCTCTGACTGATATATTTCTTTCAGAATTTAGCTTGAAAGAAATCCCAGATGACTCACTCTCTCGGAACCACTGATATCAAAGTCTTCCACTAGTGATACACCGTATCTCTCAGAAGTGAAATGGCACATTTTATGTATTCATCAGAATTTAATGACAATTCATCAAATACTCGTATTGTATTTTCTAACCAGAACTCGGCTCGATCACCATCATCGCTAGTTGTAGCATGAAATTCTTTGGCCCCATATTTTCTAATTTTATCAACTGGAAGCTTATTTAACTGATTCAAATTAGCTTATGGCATAACAGGGACTTATGGAGGATTAGCTGAGTTTGGGGGTTGTTGAACAGCCGGATTAGTTCTAATGTATTGGGTGAACCAATCATTCATCATTTGATAGAAGGCTTGTCTAGCCTCTCCATCATGGCTACTCGTAGCCGGTCTAGAATCGGATGGCACTATCCCTTACGCAGGAGCAGGCGCATTACTTTCAACATCATCAGCTACGGCTCATTCAAGATCCATTTTCTATATAAAAACACATTTTCATTGTCTGGATTTATCACACTATCACAGTTCATAAATATGGCATGTATAGTTAGACTCACATACGCTATGTTTGTAACAACCCGATTTAGACTTTATTCGGAACGGTGATTTCGGGACCACAAATCTGAGTCAAAAAAATATTTAAAAAATATTTTATGTGTTTATTATGTGTGAACTTATATTTGTGAAACTTTTGTGTTTTAATTTTATTGTTTGAGTGTCGATTTAATAAAAAGGGCTTAATCGCGTAAAGTGAATGTAACACCCCTTACCCGTGTTCGACGCCAGAACAGGGTACGAGACATTACCAGACTTAATCACTAATCACCATATAAAAACTGATTCATAATTTCACTCTTATTTAAAAAATTTTCAAACACATTCAAGCTATCCCTTAAAAAGAGCTTACAAGGCCCATATCATGCTTTAATTCAACCACACACATAGGCAAGCATGCACATTCATAAATTGCATCATTTAATTAATAACATAATCAAGACTATCTACATTAAATGACTTTATACAATAGAGACCTTCAAATAACATATGTCAGTATTTTAGGCCAATTCCTAGCAACTTAGTAACAATTTAACGAGTCTCCATACATGCCAAAGACTTAAAAATACTTTAAAACCTTTATATATTGATCAATAGTTTGATAGTGTGATTTAACCTCCGGCGACCTCCAACTCAAGCTAACATCTGAGACACCATAGGAAAAAGGAAAGGAAGGGAGTAAGCATTATAACTTAGTAAGTAAGTATGTAAATATTAATAAACAATACATTATCATACTTTAAATAAAGTCACAATATGTTCTCGGAATATTACCATCACAAACACACACATACTTTCACAATTACAATCATAAACAGGTTCAAAATAAGCTGTCTAGCAGAGTACCAGCAACTAAATTATTTATTTCTGGAGCTACAGAACTCCAAATTACAAACCGCTAATTTTTATTGAAACTAAATTCATGTATATTCTTACCATAAAATTTTCAAAATTTTTGGTCTAGCCAATTAGTACAGTTGATTCATTGAAGTTACCCCTGTTTCACTGCTCAACTGTTCTGACCACTCTTCACTACGAATCAGTTTTCTCCTCTTAAAGAATTCAAAGAATGATCTCATTTATTTCATTTGAAACTAGACTAATTAAGGATTTCAAGCATATATATTATATCCTCTAATTATTTTTGTACAATTTTTAATGATTTTTCCAAGTAATAACAGGGGATCACGTAGTCATTCTGAACCAGTCTCTCAAAAACTTAAATATCTCATAATATAGAATTCCTTTGCTTGCTCTGTTTCTGTTATATGAAAATAGACTCATTAAAATTTAATTTGATATCTCATTCAGTCTCTTATTCAATTTCTACTATTTTTGGTAAATTTTTAGATTCACGTCACTGCAACTATCCATAACAGTTTTATTGTCAATTTTGATCTTTCAGACTTCAATTGTATTCATCATTTATCCATAACAATCTTTCCAATTTCCAATCACATATCAAGCATATTGCTCATAAATTACACACGTATATACTTACACTTATCATCACAAAGTCATACACAATTTCATTTAATCAATTTCCCAGTTGAACGCTTCGAAATAATAACAGATATGTGATGGTATCGCACACAGCCCACCTTTAAAATCGAAGCTCTCTTGTACACATAGTGGCCTTCACTTAGCACCACTCATGTGACCTAGCTCGATTGTACACATAATTTTTGCTCTCTTGTACACATGGTGAACACTTAGTACCACCCATGTGACCTAGCCAGTTTATCTCGTAGCTCTCTTGTCTACATGGTGTCCTTCACTTGGAACCACGCATGCGACCTAGCTACATATATCCCGTAACTCTCTTGTCTACTTGGTGTACACATAGTATCACCCATGCGACCTAGCTACATCATAATGTCTCGTAACTCTCTTGTACACATGATGTGCACTCAGCACCATACATGTGACCTAGCTACATACCATCTGTATCATCCAATCTTTCCGAAGGTTCCACCGGGATTTCTATCTCTTTCTAATACTTGATTTCATACTTCCAATAGTCAATTATGATTCAAAAATCAGCTACAATACATAAAATATGCTGAAATATAAAAACATAATAAAGATAATGTATTATTTACATACAAACTTACATACTTTCTCATTTCCATGTCGAATTAATATTGAACATTTAAATCATCATAATTATACTTACTTTCAACACCTTGGCAATCCTAGTAGATATATCAATTTTACATTGAAACATGCATAAATTAATTCTTATTATACATATGAACTTACCTTGATACTAAAACGACCATTTTACCAACTTTCTCGATTTTTGATTTTTTCCCATTCTAGGTTCAAATCTCATTTTCCGGGATCTAAAACATCATATTTTACTTTATTTAATTAAAACAGTCCTTAACTCAAACTTTGGCAAAATTACAATTTTGCCCCTAAACTTTTGCATATTTACACTTTTGCCCCTAGGCTCGAGAATTAAACTTCATCCCTTATTCTTATGTTTCATGACATGCTGATCATTTTTCCCTTCTATGAAAACATCAAATTCTCACCCTAACACGTAGTTATGAACAATAACAACTTTTACCGATTAAGCCGTTTTACTCATTTTTGCTTAAAACCACTTAGCAAAAGTTGTTTAACATAATTTCAGCCTTCATATTCTACCATAAAACATCAAAATAAACACATTTCACCTATGGGTATTTTTCCAAATATGAACCCTAGCTTAAATTATTGCCAGAATAAGCTTAATCAAGTTACCGGGATTCCAAAAACGTAAAGAACTTGAAAAACGGGGCTAGAACGGGCTTACTTTTGATCTTGAAAAGCTTGAAAACCCTAGCCATGGCTTCCACCATGCTAATTTCGGCCTCCATGAAAAAGATGAGTCAATTTTGGCTTTATTTTCCCTTTTTATTTCTTTTAATTACCAAATGACTAAAATGCCCTTAAGGCCTTTCTTTAAAATTTTGTCCTATTCAAGCCCATTTTTGTCCAAACGAAATATAATGGTCTAATTACCATTTAAGGACCTTCTCTTTAAACCCACATTTCAATCAAGTACTTATGAATTAGAACACATATTTTGCAACTTTTGCAATTTAGTCCTAAAAGTCCAATTAAGCTCTTTATCAGTAAAATTACTTAACGATATCTTTACACAATATTTTAATCAATAAATAAACCTTAAAACTTAATCAAAATAAATGTTTTGACTTCAAATTCGTGGTTCTAAAACCATCGTTCCGTTTAGGCCCTAAATCGGGCTGTTACAGCAACTTCTGCAAATAAGCCCTAATAGGCAAATTAAACATGCAATCTATAAAATATCTTATCAATACTCTAACACATACATCTAATCACTCGGTAAATCATAAAAATTAATCGAAATAAAATTTTCTATCTCAAATTTGTGGTTCACAACCACTATTCCATTTAGGCACTATTTCGAGATGTTACAGTGAAAATTTAATGGTTAATTGTAAAAGGGCTGAATTGATGTTGTCTTTATGGCATGAGGTATTTAAGTTGAAATTAGGCCAATAATTAGTAACATGGATAGTAGAGGACTACTATAATAAGCTTTTATATTATTTTATAAAGGTTAATAATGTAATTTAGTAATAAAATGATAATAAAATAAAACATAACATGCATTTTGTCCATCCTTTCTTTTATTGCCGAATCTTAAAGGTGAAAGATACCATTTTTAAGCAAGCTAGCTTTGGCTCTTATGTTATTTGATTAAGGTATGTATCTAGCTTGGTTTTTAATCATTTTTACGTTTTTGAGATCGTTGCTATGTTATCTAACAAACCCATGTTTCAATTTTTAAATTTGATGAAGATTTTTTATTTTGCAATTGTTGAAAGCTTGTGATTTTTGTTGTTTGATGATGGAAAATAAAAGATATGTGATAGATTAACATGTTTTGTATTTGAAGTTTTGATAAATTTGTGGACTTGTATGAACATAAGGAAGATTCGGCCTAAGCATGGTGTACTCAAATTTTGCATGTTTTGTGTTTTGTGCAATTTGGACTAAATTCTAAAAAGTGTAAAATGTCAAGGGTAAAATAGTAATTTGCCCATTTATGTGTTTTTGGACTAAATTGAGTAAAAATATGTTTGAATGAGTTTAATTTTAATATGTTTAGAACAAGAACCAAAGAAATCAGATTTGGGTCGGGGGAAAACTAAAGTTGTCAATTAGTCGTTCCATTCTGATTTTCATCATCCGAAGTAAGTTTATAAGCAAATAGATATTATTTAATTGATTCAATATGAACTATATATATTGAAATGTATAATGTGATATTATAAATGTGAAATTCGAATATGTACAAGCTTGGAATCTATGTATACGAGTTCGATTCAATCGAGTTACAACGTCCGAAAGCTCCGTATGAACCTTAGGAATAGCTAGTATACATATGTCATGACATAGGATTCAGATATACGATGTGCGAGTAAGACCATGGCATCGATATATGTGTGCGACTAAGACCACGTTTAATACGTTGGCACTGATATTTGATTCCGATATATATGTGTGCGAGTAAGACCACGTTTAATACGTTGGAATCGATATGTGATTCCAATATATATGTGCGAGTAAAACCCTGTCTGGGACAGTGGCATCGATATGTGGTTACATGTAAGACCACGTCTAAGATGTTGGCATTGTACGATGTGTGTGATTATCCGAGTATCCTATTCAATTCCGAATGGTTCAATGGGCAATAATAAGTTGTGCTCGAATGTATAAAATGAGCTCAAGTGATCAGGTATGTAATAGCTTATTTCTTATGGAAATAAGGTAAGTTGGTTACTTAATATGTGTTGCAAATCATATGTTATGTAAATGATTTATGAATATATGTATATGAGTTTATGTATATTCGGTTATACAATGGTACTATGGTTATGAAATTTAATGCTTCTTTGATAATAGATATATGTACATTCGGCCAAGGTAAAGTTTGTATAAGGAAGTTTATGTTATATATGAAATTGTAAGCTTGTAAAATAATTGTGACCATAATAGCATAAATTAGTTGGTTAAATTGAGTTGATATTAACATTGAGTTATTTATTTGCTTATGACTTACTAAGCTATGATAGCTTACTGTATATGTTTATGTTTGTCTCTATTTTATAGATTTAGCACGTTAGTTACGAGCTCGGGGATCGTCAGCAAAGTCTATCACACTATCGACTGTTTTCGGTACTTTATAAGCTAAATTTTAACCTATGGAATATATAGGCTAGATAATATTTGGAAATGTTGGATTTTGGTTTGTATATATATAAGCCATTTGAAAATGGCTCGTTTATTCATGTTAAGTTTGGTTTTAAGTTTGAATATGCTATGGATATGTTTGGTTGGTGATTTTGGATGTGTGTATTTGGTTGATTCGGCTATGGTGCATGAATAGATAAAAATATACATCTAAATTTGGTTGATATGTTTGATTAAGGTGTTATATGTGATTTGGCATTAAAGGATATTTGGTTATATTCGAACATGGTAAGAGTTTATTTTGATATGTTCATTATATGGTATGTAAGATTTGTGTTATAGATTTATAACTATATATGATTAATGACTTATTCTTGAGAAGTATAATTTGTAACATGAATTGGTTTGGAAGTTATTATAATGTCTTGTATATTTGGTTTTATGATGAAAATATATGAGATGGTTATAATCAACTTTGTGATTCGGCACTTGTACATATATATTTATGCACATGATGTATTGGTATGATATATATATTATCTCAAGGTATATATTTATATGGTGGTGTTGGTCATGTGTTTCGGTGATAGAGTATATGATGGGTGCATATTGAGTTATAATATGTAATGTAACACCCCAAACCTGGCCTAGACGTTATGGCCAGATCTGGCGATAACACATGAAAGTGTTTTTCACGAAATAGGATGTCATTGAATGCCCGTTTTATATTAAGCCTCTTTGTGACCTTAACGAGTTTTTAGGTTGTCTTGTTCATTGATAAAACTCAAAATGTTTTGAAAATTGTTAAGCATATTAAATTTTTATTAATTTTGAAAACGTTCTTTCTTGCGGAAGCTAGTAGAACTTGTTGCGTAAACGTGGTGTTTTGAAAAACATTTATCTTTTGAAAACTCGCGTCCTACTGCTAGTAGATAAAAACCAAAATTAAAACCCAAATTAAAAGTTAAAACCTTAAAGAGGCCTTATTACATAAAATACCCAATTTAAATTGCTTATAAATTAAAATCTAATAAGAAGACCATGCAGTTGTGTGGCCACCTTTGAGTCCCTCGCAGCACCAACCCACCTAAGACTATGGATTACGTGTGCAGTTAAACAGTAAGGTGAGTTTCTGAAAAATCAGTGTGTAATTCCTTAACAAACAGACAGTCAAACAAACAATAGGCAAATACAGTTTGGGCCTAAGCCCGTTTCAGTAACAGTCCAGTATCAGTTAGGGCCTTAGCCTATTCAGTAACAATATCAGTGTGGGCCTCAGCCCAATTCAGTAATAGTATCAGTGTGGGCCTTAGCCCAATTCAGTAACAGTAATAGTACAGAATGCAAACAGAGATCCTACCCAGCCTGCCTCTACACTCTACTCCGTTCAGCCCTACACTCTATGTGGAGATAAAATCGACCCACCCATCCCTACAATCCAGAATATAGCACCGGTTGCCACACTAAACAGTATTTGCAACAGAGCTACCAATACAGTACACTTCCTCCAATCATAATAAACCCATCCCCATGCAATATGTCATGTGTCATGTCATAATATCATACATGTATGCAAAATGTCATGCTCGATTACAATCATACAAATCATAGGGGCATATCAGTCATTTTACCTCATAGGGGCATAACAATCATTTCATCAATTGAGATCTAGGTATACTTACCGACCCAATAGTAGGTCCACAGTCGTCTCGGGCGACCCGTGCAGCCTTAATAATCAAACAGTGAAAAATGGGCCCAAGGCCCAAAATGCGATCCCATGTGGCCCCACACGCCCGTATGGCCCACATAGCCCAGAAATAGCATTCGCCATGTAGATTACAAGGCTTGGCCCAATACTCTCCACACACCCGTGTGGGGCCCACAGGCCCGTGGGGCCCACATGGCCCATTTTGGCCCGATATGGCCCAAGTTGGCCTAAGCCCATGAGATCGCTCATGGTGGCCTCTACGATCAAAAGCCCATGTTTTTGTGTCCAGAATACCACATGTGTGAGCGCACGCCCGTGTAGTGTCTATGGTCACATTTTTCGGCTTTTGCCTATTTACGAATATGGAAGTGTGGTTACACACCTGATTGCGAAAATGTGCTACAGGCCCACGAGTATCCCAAACCTATCACAATTAGAACTTAGGTTCAACACTTATCAAACGAATTGAAAAGAACCTTAGCCAACACTTGTTCAAGAATTTACCTATCACTTGCTTTGATCGATCACCCTAGAACCGTTGCAAGAGATCTAATCACAAGGCCTTAGGGGTTCCCTACACTCTAATAAAACCTTATCAACCGTCAAACACAAGAACAATCTGAACTAGTTGAACAATCACTTACCGAAAATGAAATGTCAAGATTAGAAGGAAAGAATATTCGGCCTACACCTACAAGAGCTGGAAATACATAAAATGGTAGTGGCAAAAATGGAACACTTATACCCTTCATAAAACAACAACATAGGGAGAAGTTAGATGAAACTATTAGTGCGATAAAAGAGAGAAAAATAGAGAAAGAATAACCACTTACCCTCACCCCTGATTGGCAGAATATCAATAGTCTAGAACCAAAAGTATAGAAGGAGAGAACAGGGTATTCGGCTACAATACACTAAGATCGACAGAGAAGAAGCAGAAGAAAGAGTTGGCACAAAGAGGGTAAATGAAAAAGAAGTATTCGGCCAACAAAGATTGAATTGAATTTGAGAGAGGAAGGAAGAAGAAAAAAGAATCGATCACCAAGGTTAAAATCGAAAGTGTTTGAGAGAGAGGAAGGCAATAGATATTCGGCCAAAGGAAAAATAATCGTTTGGGAAAAAGGTGTGAAGGAAAAGAAAGTTTGTGGACAAGAGGGTTAGAGAGAAGAGTAAAATCGAAAGCAACTACACCCGAAAGGTACTCAAAATAGCACTATTCAGCTTCAGAAATGAAAATGAAAAGAACTACAATTTGGTAAAACCAAAAATGGAGAGAAAAGAATCAAAAGAGCAGACAATGCGAAAAATTTTAGAGAATAGCTCCTTCAGCCAAAAATCCCTGTGCATCTACTATTCAATTTCGGCACAACTTTATCACACCTCAAATTTCACTTTTTCCTCCCTTAACTCTCTCCTATAATCTCTCCACCATAATCTTCTCAACCACCCATTCAAACACCTCAATTTCGATCAACCTAGGGCACTTCCACAGTACTTGTAGCAAAATAAAATGCTCCTTTTGCATCGCCAAGCCTTGAACCTCAAACCCCAAGGCACACTCCTCACGCCACTTACCACTAGACTAGCAGGCCTTTTTTTGTCACGTTTTACTCATATTAATTTAAAAGCTTATAACTAATAGAAAAGGTTTATTACTTAAAAACAAAACTTTTTGCAAAAGCCCAGGCTTGAACCCAAGACTTCTTAGACACTTCCCAAAACACTCAGAACACTTAACCACTGAAGTAGATACACAGTTGTGTCACAACCAAACGAAAACAACTATTAAAGATTTGGGGCATTACAACTCTACCCCCTAAAGAAAATTCTGGCCTCTAATTTACCTATTAAAATAGATGAGGGTATTGTTGTCGTATCGCCTCCTCAAGTTCCCACGTGGCCTCTACTGAGCTGTGATTACACCTAAGTACCTTAACCAATAAGATAAATTTCTTCCTTAGGACCTTTATATTACGATCTAGAATCTGAACCAGCTCTTCCTCAAAAGGTCAGATCTAGCCCAACCTCAATCTCCTCAATCGAGATAATATGCATAGGATCAGAGTGATAGCCCCTCAGCATAGAGACGTAGAACACATCGTGAATTCGGTCCAACTCTGAAGGTAACTCAAGTTGATAGGCAACCGGTCTCACACGTTTCATTATGCAGTAAGGCCCAATGAACCTAGGGCTTAGCTTGCCTTTCCGTCCAAACATTAGTACCTTCTTCCATGGCGAGACCTTGAGAAAAATGAAGTCCCCTATAGTATATTCAATCTCCTTACACGTCAAATCCGCATACGACTTCTGTCTGTCAGATGTAGCCTTCAGTCGATCCCGACTCAGTCTAACTTTATCATTGGTATCAAAAACCAACTCAGGACCTAGAACACACCGCTTACCCAACTCAGTCCAACAAGAAAGAGTACGACACCTACGACGATATAATGCCTCGTAAGGTGCCATCTATATGCTAGACTGGTAGCTATTGTTATACGTAAACTATGCTAGCAGTAAGCAATCCATAGTCACTCTTTCCTATTTCGAAAGCGGAATCTTAATTGGCTGAAGCAACCTTGAAGGTAACTGATGTTCAGCCTTAACCTGCTGGCAAGTCAGACATTTACTCACAAAGTCGGTAACTTCACGCTTAAGACTTGGCCACCAATATAACATGCGAAGGTCTCGGTACATCTTATTTTCACCAGGATGCATATCATAAGGGCAACTATCTGCCTCTCGCAGTATAGATTGCCTCAGATCAGTATCTTTCGGTACACAGACTTCCCACAAAAATAGAGTACCCTTTGGCTATTTAGTCCAAAATTTGTTGTTTCATCACTCTCAATCTATCGGAATCGAGGACCCAGTGACTTATCCTCCAACTGTTTAGCTTTAATTTGTTCAATCCACATCGGTTTAACTTAGAGTTTAGCCAACAAGCTACCATCATCAAATAAACTAAGACGAGCAAACATCACCCTCAGATCATTCATAGCCCTATGGATCAGTGAGTCGGCCACCACATTGGCCTTACCAGGATGGTATTTAGTCGACCAGTCATAGTCTTTTAGCAGCTCAATCCATCTACGCTGCCTAAGATTTAGCTCCTTCCGAGTGAGGAGATACTTAAGGCTCTTGTGATCTGTGTAAATGATACACTTCTCACCGTATAGGCAATGCCTTCAAATTTTTAGTGCGAATACCAACGTGGCCAACTCCAAGTCGTGCATCGGATAATTCATCTCATGCGTTTTAAGCTGGCGAGATGCATATGTCACCACCTTACCCTCTTGCATCAATACACATCCCAAACCGATGTGTGATGCATTGCTCTAGATAGTGAACTCTTTCCTAGACTCTGTCTGTATTAAGACAGAGGCCTCAGTCAGAACTTTCTTAAGTTTCTCGAAACTCTTTTACTGCGCATCAGTCCATTTAAACGGTACACCCTACCGCAGTAGTTTAGTTAGAGGTGCAGAAATAAATGAAAACCCCTCAACAAAATATCTATAATACCCTGCTAGTCCTAGAAAACTCTGAATCTTAGATACCATCTTAGGCCGCTTCCAATCCAGAACAACTTTAATTTTTTGAGGATCCACCGTAATCCCTTCAACAGATACCATATGACCTAGAAATGTTACCTCTCGTAACCAGAATTCACACTTATAGAATTTGGCGTATAGTTGTTTCTCCCTCAGAATTTGCAGAACAACTCAAAGATGTGTATCGTGTTCATCATTAGTTTTTGAATACGCCAGAATATCATCTATAAACACCACTACGAGTCGATCCAGATAGGGCTGCAACACTTGGTTCATCAGATCCATAAAGGCCGTTGGAGCATTTGTCAATCCAAACGGCATCACTAGGAACTCATAATGACCATAATGAGTCCTAAACACTGTCTTATAAACATCAGTCTCCTTGACCCTTAGTTGATGGTACTCAGATCGGAGATCTATCTTAGAGAAAACTGAAGCTCCATAAAACTGGTCGAACAGATCATCAATCCTCGGTAGAGGGTACTTATTCTTAATAGTCAATTTATTCAGTTGCTGGTAGTCGATGCACATTCACATGGATCGATCTTTTTCATAAATAAAATCGGTGCTCCCCATGGAGATACACTAGGGTGAATGAAGCCTCGATCCAGTAACTCTTGAATCTAAACCTTATGCTCCACTAGCTCCTTTGGTGCCATTTTATAAGGGGCGATGGACACCGAAGCTGTATTGGGCAGGAGCTCGATCTCAAACTCAACTTCTCGGTTTGGAGGTAACCCAGGTAGTTCATCGATAAAAACATCTGGAAACTCCTTAACTGTTCTGATATCTTTAACAGAAGAAACCTCAGAATCAAAAACTCCGATGTAGGCTAGATACGCTTCACAACCCTTTCGAACCAATTTGTCAGCCTTCAGTGTAGGAATCACATTTGAAAGACAATTTTGACGCTCCTCAATTACCACTACCTCGTCACCCTCTGTAGTTTTCAGTACCACCTGCTTAGCAGTAGAATCTAAATTCACTTGATGCTTGACTAGCCAGTCCATGCCCAGTATTAAGTCAAATTCCTCGAAAGGGAGTTCCATCAAATTCGCTAAAAAGATGGTTCCTTGAACCTTCAGAGGTACATCTCTGAACAATTTATTTACCCTCAAAGACTGTCCTAATGGACTCAACATAGTTACCTCACTAGCGGTACTTTCAACCATTAAAACCAAAGTATCAGACACAGTGCACGCTATATAAGAGTGAGTAGATCCAACATCAATCAGTGTTGTATAGGTACATTATAGATAAAGAACATACCCATGATAACATCTAGGGAATCTCCATCCTCTTGGCGACGTGCAACATAAACCAGAGTTGGCAAACTCCTCTCAGTATTATCAGCACCTCTGCCTGGTGCTCCACGACCATGCCCCATACCATTTCCACCTTTGGCCTAACCACGGCCTCTCAGTGGCTGCTGACCACCCCTCGGTTGTTGTACATTACCCATACCAGTAGCTTACATCTGCTCGGGCCTCCGTGAACAATCTCTGATTTGGTGATCTAATGATCCGCACCTCAAGCATGCCCCAATCCTTTTCCAGTACTCACTCTGATGGCATCTCCTATAATCAAGACAGGGTCGCAGTCCAATGGCAGTAACAGAGGCCCTAACTGTGACTGGCCCATCAACTCTGGCCTTTTTCTTAGGCCTCAAAAAAGAACTTGAGGGCTCCGAATCCCTCTTGTTCCTACCTCAGTCCTTCTCACAGTTTTGTCATTCTGTATGCTTCATTTCTTTAGCGATCTTCGCCTTATCCACTAAGGCAGCAAAATCTCTCTCCCTCTGTGAAACTATCAAAACCCGTAGACTATCTCTGAGGTTGTCCTCAAAATGAACGCAGCGCTCATATTCGGTTGCCACAATGCCTCGCGCATAGCAACTTAATAGCAAGAATTCTGCCTAATATTCAGCCACTGATTTATCCCCCTGAGTCAAATTAAGGAACTCTCTCCTCTGGGCATCCATATAACTGGCGCTCACATATTTTCCTTGAAAGGCAGCCTTGAAAAATTCCCAGGTCAATCTGTCGGGCTGAGTTCCCTCTTTAATAGTAAGCCACCATTGATAGGCTTCATCTCATAGTAGTGACACTACACCTTTCAGTTTCTGCTTAGGGGTGCAGTCGAGGTCATCCATGATCCTCTCTGTGGCCTCAATCCAATATTCAACCACATTAGGGGCAACTCTAGTGATACCCCTAAAAATCTCAGCCCTATTGCACAGGAGTCATTCGGTAACCGACCCACGGCGCAGTGTACTAGTATTGAGCCCAGCGACCCTTTTTAGAATTCTCAACATAGCTTGGGATTGTTCATCGTCCCCAGGCGCTCGATCGTGAGACCTAGTAGCTTCAACGTTAGGTATGTGGCACGATGACGAAGACCCAGCCCGAGTACCTCTACAGCCTCCATCGCGGCCTCTTGTTCCCCTTCCACGAGTACCTCTAGTGCTCATATCGATTCGTGTTTTATCTATGTTAGAAATTTTATGCATCATTTTACAGTTCCAGTGTTTATTACAGGATATTTTATGAAAACCAGTTTCAGTATTTCAGTGTTTGTTTTCACAGCTTGCAGTCTTACTACAATTTTAGTTTACCCTAAGTAGAGTATTTCAGTACAGTTTACCACCTACAGTAGCCTCAGTATTTTAGTTTAAACAAACCAAAGTTTAAGAGGACTTACAGAATTGGCACCGGAGACTCGGTGTATCACACATTCAGTAAAACATTTTCAAGTATTTCAAATAATTTAAAACAGTTCTTTTTCGAAATTCCAAGTTTTAAAAGAAACCCAAATCCACAGCCGAGTTTTGTAACTTGGCTCTGATACCACTAAATGTAACACCCCAAACTCGGCCTAGATGTTATGGTCGAATTTGGCGATGTCACATGAAAGTGTTTTTCACGAAATAGGATATTGTAGAAAGGCCGTTTTATATTAAGCCTCTTTGTGACCTTAACGAGTTTTTAGGTTGTATTGTTCATTGATAAAACTCAAGTTGTTTAGAAAATAGTTAAGCATATTAAATTGTTATTAATTTTGAAAACGTTCTTTCTTGTGGAAGCTAGTAAAACTTGTTGCATAAATATGGTGTTTTGAAAAACATTATCTTTTGAAAACTCGCATCCTACTGCTAGTAGATAAAAACCAAAATTAAAACCCAAATTAAAAGTTAAAAGTTTAAAGAGGCCTTATTACATAAAATATCCAAATTTAAATTGCTTATAAATTAAAATCTAATACAAAGCCCATGCAGTTGTGTGGCCACCTTTGAGTCCCTCGCAAAGATCGACCGCCTAAGACAGGGATTACTCGCAAGATTAAATGAAGAGGGTGAGTTTACGAAAACTCAGTGTGTAATCCCTTAACAAATAGACAACCAAACATACAATAGGCAAATAGAGTCTGGGCCTAGTCCTGTTTCAGTAACAGTCAAGTATCAGTTAAGGCCTTAGCCCATTCAGTAACAATATCAGTATGGGCCTCAGCCCAATTCAGTAAAAATATCAGTGTGGGCCTTAGCCCAATTCAATAACAGTAACAGTACAGAATGCAGGCAGAGTGTAACACCCCTAACCCGTATCCGTTGCCAAACTACGGTTATGAGGCATTACTGAACAAAAACATAATTCCGAACATTCACATATTCATACAAGTCATATTCATATATATAAAGCACATGGCTAATTAAATATTAAACATACATTATTAATCATATTGCATTTACGAATCATACCTCAAAATTTAACCGAATCCATACCATTCAAATAATCATATTTTCAACCCAATAAACATGCCTTAAAGCCATACATCATATGTTTTATAAATATATAACACGAATCATATGGTCATCACTTTAATGATATTCGAATAGTTTTAAAAAAATAAACATTTTACTTCTGAATTCTATACATGCGCATATTAAACCAAATAATATTATCACAAAACATTTATTCATTAGCAAATATATATATATATACGCATATACTTTCATTATAAACCAAACAATTATGGCAAGCATCATTCGAATACACTATCATATGCATGTATATATACATATAATTAACATCTTGATAAAATTCATATAATTCCCATAGTGTACTATTACACAAATCACTATTCATTTGGTAAATTATCTTTATCTCACTTACAATCCATATTAAACAAAACAATATCAATAGATAATCTTTATTTAACTTTATTAACCATATCTATATAATTAAACAATTAATCACTTTAAGTACACATACACTTTCCATGCAAACTGAACCAAGTTTCATTAATTAATAAAAAAACATACCCTATATCATGCATATCTAAATATACTTTAAACAAGCTTAACATATGAACTCATGTTTATAATTAACTAAACATACACCACAATTGAATTATCTAACCATATTTATTAAAATTTATACATACCATGAGTGAGTTATCAACCACAACCAAGTCCACTAATCATTTCCAAGCTATTTCCAAAACATATAGCACCAATCACATATACCTTTTATTCATTTCACATAACATTAAAATCAAAACGGAATAAACCATTGCTAAACATAACCACATCTAAACTTTAAAGTTAAGCCATATTCGCATGGCTAAGTTTAATCATATCCAAGGTTGAACAAAAATACTTATTAGCCTATACATGCCATAAGTTTGAAACTAGACTTTTAAAAATACCAAAAGTTGACGATAGTGTGGATGACTTTGATAACGATCCCCGAGCTCATAACTTACAACCAAAATTTATAAAACAGAGTAACAAAAACACATAGAGTAAGCTAACTTAGCTTAGTAAGCCTTAAGCAAATTAAACAACTTAATGAATAATCAAAACATTCAAACAAACCGAATTATATCAATAATGTTATACTTTAACACAATCAGTTACCTTGGCCGAAAATTCAAAGTCAATTATATCACCACATAAATATTTACCTATATAACCGATTATACAAGATCTAATATATCATCTCATAGACACTTACATGTATGGTCGAATACACAAGGTTCACTATATCATCACATGTGGCCGAATATAAAAGTTAAATAAAACATCACATGTAGCCAATTTACAAATTCAATATATCATCACATGTGTACATACCTATATGGCCGAATATATACAATGTCATTTAACTCAATTTCACTTGCTCAATATCCACAATAACTTGAACTCTTATAATCATAGACTTGAAAATAAATCACCGGTATAAAACTTGCTAGGCATAAGCCTGATTCACACACCGGCACAAGGCCTGCTAGACTCAAGGTCTGATTCTTATTTATTCACCGGCAATAAGGCTGCTAAGCACAAAGCCCGATCAAAGTCACCAGCGCAAGGCTTGCTAGGCTCAAAGCCCGAATATCACAATTATAAAATCATTCAACAACATTTCATATATCGAATCATCCAAATATTCCATGTAATACATACACACTTTCAGAGGTTTTAAATAAGTCGAATAAAACTCAACCACATTAATTCAATGATATATCACATTCGACTATTATACTAATAGACTATAAAATTTGAATCATCATAGTAAAGCATTCTATGTTCAAAATAAACAATGTTTAATTGCTTAAAGACTTACCTCGGATATCGATGGACGTTACAAATCGACTATTCGACTATTTTTGTTTTTCCTCGATCCAAGTCTGATTTCCTTTGTTCTTGATCTTGAATCAAGCTTCCAAAGTGCCGTAATTTCAAAAGCTTTTAACTTCTTTTTCTTTCTTAAGATTCAACCAAAAACATGTATATAATGCATGTCATTTAAATTTTGTTTTATTATATTACATAATATTTCATAACTTACTTTAATAACCTTTATAATAAAATAATAAACCATACTTTAATAAGGCTACAACTGTCCAAGGCATATTATCATGGAAAATTTGCAAGATAAATACCCCATATTTAAAAGCCATATCAATTAAACCTTTATGATTTAAACTATCAAGTTTTCAACTTACGCGATTAAGTCTTTTTATCAAATTAAGCACACAAACGATCAATTTTTCGCACGAAATTTTCACACATGCAAATTCACATATAATAAACACAGAAATTAATATTTAAATATTTTTCTGATTCAGATCCATGGTCCTGAAACCACCATTCCAATTAGGGTCTAAATCAGACTGTTACAACTCTCCCCCCTTAGGGATTTTCGTCCTCGAAAATCTTACCGATGAATAGGTTCGGATAACGCTCTTTCATTGTATCCTCTAGCTCCCACGTTGCTTCCTCAACTCCATGTTTATGCCACAATATTTTGAACAATGGAATTTTATTATTTCACAACTCCTTAATCTCACGAGCCAGAATACGAATCGGTTCTTCCTCGTATGACATATTGGGCTTAATCTCAACTTCGGTCAGACTGATCAAGTGTGAAGGATCTGATCGATATCTACGAAGCATCCGGACATGGAATACATTGTGGATCTTTTCTAGTTCAGGTGGCAACAGCAGTCTATACGCAATCGGTCCAATGCTCTCTATAATCTCGTACGGTCTAAAAAAATATCGGACTCAATTTTCCTTTACGACCAACTCTGAGTATTTTCTTCCACGGTGAGACTTTCAAAAACACTCTATCCCCGATCTGAAACTCTATGTCTTTTCGTTTCAAATCCATGTAATTTTTGATGATCTGATGCTGCTTTCAAACTTTCACGGATTGCTTTTACTTTTTGTTCGGTTTCTTTGATCAAATTAACCCCGTGTATCTTATTTTCACTGAGCTCAGTCCAGTACAAAGTTGCACGACATTTATGACCGTACAAAGCTTCATAAGGCCATTTTGACACTTGATTGAAAACGATTATTGTACGCAAATTCAATCAGAGGTAGATATCATTCCCACGTACTTTCAAACTCGAGAATTCAACATCTCAACATATCCTCAAGTATCTGAATAATTCACTTAGACTGACCGTCTGTCTGGGGATGAAAAGTAGTGCTAAAATGCAGTTTAGTACCTAATGCATCTTGCAGTTTCTTCCAAAACCGTGATGTAAACCTCGGATCTCTATCTGAAACAATAGTTATAGGCACACCATGTAACCTCACGATCTGAGAAACAAACAATTCAGTTAGTTTATCAAGTGAGTAATCTGTACGAACCTAAAGTAAGTGAGCAGATTTGGTCAATCTATCAATAATAACCTAGATTGCATCTTTCTTACTCCGTGTCAATGGTAAATCGGATACAAAATCCTTCGTAACTCTGTCCCATTTTCATTCAGGTATCATGATCGGCTGACGTAACCCAGAAGGTACCTGATGCTCCACTTTTACTTGCTGACAGACTAAACATTTCGATACAAAGTTAGAAATGTCTTGTTTCATACCTTGCCACCAATAACGATGTTTCAGATCATTATACATCTTTGTACTACCCGGATGAACAGATAGTCAACTGTTTTGAGCTTTATTCAAGATCATCTGAATCAACTCTGTATTTCTCAGAACACATATTCGGTTTTCGAATCTCAAATAGTTGTCAACTATAACACCCCAAACCCGGCCCGGACGTTATGGCCGAATCTGGTCCGTCACATTGAAGTGTTTTAGCGAAAACCTTGTTTTCATTGAAAACCCTTCCTTAAAATATAAGACCTTGATAAACTTATAAAAACTCTCTTTTCAATCGCAAAAGCTTGTTTAAAACATATGATTTATGAAAACCTGTAACGTAGGAAAACATACTATGATTTAGGAAACTCATGTTCAACTTCTCGTAATTACAACGCATAAAAATATTAATCCAAATAATAACAAAAAAGGGGGAGGCCTTATTACAATCCAGACTAAAAATTGCTTAATAAACTAGTAACTTATATGCTTTGAAAACAAATCCAAGTTGTCTTAATAGTTAGCCACCCAGAGTCCCTCTAAACATCGAACCTTCTACAAAGCATCACCTGAGATAAATAAAAGAGGGGGTGAGTTTCCTCAAACTCAGTGTGTACTACCCTCAACAAACATAAAGCAAACATCAACCACCGTAAAATCATACATGCAATGCTATGCAGTGCAATCCCACCCCAATAATCCAACCGCTACACATCAACTCCGTCCTCCGATACACATCATGTGGGGATATAAATATCGACCCACCCAATCGATACACATTAATGGTAGCCCGGTTGCGGAACTACCTTCATTCATATATTGGGCTTAAAAGCCGTTAGTGGATCCATGATTGTCAAGCAACCATGCGATCCACATATACTTCCTCCGTTCCATAATTCCCAACCCAGATGCTACCTAAGCAGAATATCGTATGTATGCAGCAGATATACATGTAACATCCATAAAACTTATATTCAACACATAAGGGTCTTTTGGTTATTTTTGCCTTTAGGTGCATTTCGGTAATTTTTCCTTTATTGTGGGTTTTTACTTACCTTGGCCCGTTAACAAATCCTGTGAGCTAAGATGAATGAATACTATGCACCAAGTAGGACTCCAAAGAAGAGGAGGTGAGTCATTAAGATCGCTTAAGTACCAAGCTCTCCCTAGATCCAATCTTAGACATGCATATACTCGTTGCCACACCTTAACCTTATGACTTGTCCACAGCCACAATAAATTAATTAAGTTTTATGTCTGTTTAATTAATTATCAGATACTAGGCCCAAAACCCTTTACAAAGCCCTAACAAGTTTCCATACATGCATATGGCCTACTAGGCCCAATCTCATTTATATTGCCCATTAGGCCCAAATCATATTTATATGGCTCACGAGGCCCAGTCACTTCCACAGTCATGCTCTCATATGATTTTCCATCACATAGCATCAATTACCAATTTTGCCTATTATGGGCCCTATAGCCCATCAGGCCCATTTAGCCCATGCTGGCCCGGTTGGCCAATTCACAGACCAAGTCCATGGAATCGCCCATGGGGCCTCAGATAACTTATTGGTTTCCCCCTCACGAGTGTTCGCGTACTCGTAAGTTTGTTGTAGCCAAACTTTCGGCTTTTCAGCTTTTTGGTATTTGGACACTTCGGGATTTGTCGATTTATTGTGTGTGCAGTTTATGTACACACCTGGTAAGAAAGCGTGCTGCGATCTTCCTAGCCACGAACCTACAATTGAGATCATTCAAGAATTAATCTCACATACTTATCGAATACTTTACCAAAAGCTGAAATCTCACCTTAACTTTACCTGAAATGCCAAGCCTTAATAGCTTTCCCTTGATCACTAACCACGAGTACTTTTCAGATCTGCATTAACCTTTATCATTAAAAACATAATGGGTTACTTGTATCCAATATATGTCACCCTTTTATACTAAATCCTATTCGGCTAACCCTTACTAAGTGATGAACACATACCAAAGTCTCACACTTGAGGAGCAAATCGGCAGGGATCCAAAAGACTGGGATTCGATACTAATCCTACCAAAATCGATTAGAAGAAGTGAGGAACAGAGTAAAAAAACTGATTGGAAGAACAAAGCACTTACATTAGGACTGACCGATTAGAAATAGTAGTGGCGGCACCAAGGGTATTCGGCCCTTGCGATTTGTATGGCAAAAAGAGGGTTATTCGGCTCCAAGGGAAAAGAAAAGAAGAAGTCGGCTAGACTGACAATGAATTAAAAAGATTTGAGTAAAGGAAGAATGGAAAATCGGCACAAGAACACAAAAGAAGAACAAAGGATTTTTGGCTTTTGGATCTTGGAGAGAAAGAGAGAAAAAAAAGGTTTCTGGCAACAAGGTGAAGGAGAATTCGACATTAGCCTAGCAACCCTACATTCGGCACCTATATATAGCCTCTATAGCTGAATTTCCCATGCCCAAATTTCCAATTCGACTCCACCTCTTCTTCACTCCTCATCTCCTAGTTTTTCTCCCTGATAACCCCTTAATCCCCTTCTCAAATTTCTCCTCTTATCACTCTCTACAGAGTTCATTCCAACGCCATCTTTGTCCAACTCTTAAGCAAAAATACATCCCTCTTTTGCACAAGGTGGGATTCGAACCCCATACCCCCTTGCCTTGCCTTGCGTGTGGCGCCACTTGCCACTCCACCACAAGGCTTCCTTGTGTCCAATTCTTCCTTCATTTATTCAAAAGCCCACCTACTTGCCATCAAGGTTCTTTTAGTTAGTAACCCATAATTTCCTTTACCCCTAGGTTCGACTCCAACCTTAACCAAGACCTACTATCACATAATTAACACTTGACTAGGAATGTTAAGCATAATTTCTATCAAAACTGAAAAAAAGGAAGTTCGAGATTTTGAGATTTTTGGGGCATTACAACTCTACCCCCCTAAAAAAATTTCGTCCTCAAAATTTACCTGATTCAAATAGTTGATGATATTGACATCGCATCGCTTCCTCAGGTTTCCAAGTAGCCTCTTCAGCCTTGTGATTGCGCCAAAGCACTTTGACCAATGGGATAGACTCCCTTCTCAATACCTTAACATCACGACCAATTATTTGTATGGGCTCTTCCTCTAAGGTTAGGTCTGGCCTAACCTCGATCTCCTCAACCGCCACAACATGTGAAAGATCCGAGCGATATCATCTTAGCATGGAAACATGAAACACGTCGTGGATTTGGCTTAGTTCAGAAGGTAATTCCAGCTGACAAGCGACTGGCCCAGTCCGCTTTACAACCCGATATGGCCCAATGAACCTTAGGCTTAGCTTACCCTTCCGTCCAAACCTTAACACCTTCTTCCACGGAGAGGCCTTAAGAAAAACTAAGCCCCCCACTGCATACTCTATCTCTCATCGTTTAAGGTCAGCATACGACTTCTGCCTATCCGAGGCCTCCTTCAATCGATCTCGAATCAATCTCACCTTATCCTCAGTATCTGCTACTAACTCAGGGCCCAAAACTCTCCTTTCGCCCAACTCCATCCAACATGTTGGAGTTCGACACCTTCGCCCATACAGTGCTTCATACGGAGCCATCCCAATGCCTGCTTGATAGTTATTATTGAACGCGAATTCGACTAACGGCAAATAGTCTTCCTAGCTACCTCAGAACTCAATCACACATCCCCTCAACATATCTTCCAATACTTGAATCATCTTTCCGACTATCCATCAGTTTGAGGGTGGAATGCCGTATTGAATTTCAACCTAGTACCCAACGCCTTATGCAGCTTGTTCCAAAATCGTGAAGTGAAACGTGGGTCCCTATCAGATATTATGGATACTGGCACTCTATGCAATCTTACAATCTCTGCCACATACAGCCTAGCCAGCTTTTACAATGGGTAATCGGTGCGAACCGGTACAAAATGGGCAGACTTTGGTAATCGATCCACTATAACCCATATCGAGTCTTTCTTAGTAGGCGTCAAGGGTAGCCCACTAACAAAGTCCATAGTGATCCTTTCACACTTCAAAAGTGAAATCTTTACTGGCTGAAGCAATCCTGAAGGCAACTGATGCTCCGCCTTCACCTTTTGACAAACCAAGCATTTACCTACAAACTCCATAACCACATGCTTAAGTCCAGGCCACCAGTAAAGCTCCTGCAAGTTCCGATACATCTTGTTTTCGCCAGGATGCATAGCATAGAGGCTGTTATGTGCTTCTCGCAGAATAGACTGTCTTAGATCATCGTCCTTTGGTATACACATTCTTCCACAGAAACACAACACTCCTTCACTATTTATCCCAAAGTCCGATGTCTCTCTACTCTCTACTTGTCTAAAACAAGCACCCAAGGTCTCATCCACTAATTGCTTACTTCTTATCTGCTCGACCCACACTGATTTTACTTGAAGCTCAGCTAACAAGCTACCATCATCTAACAAGCTTAAACGGGCGAGCATAGCCCTCAAGTCCGCCTTAACCTTACGACTCAATGCGTCGGCTACCACATTCGCTTTGCTAGGGTGGTATTCAATTGTACAATCATAATCCTTCAATAATTCTACCCATCTATGTTGCCTAAGGTTTAGCCCCTTTTGGGTAAGGAGGTATTTCAAACTCTTGTGGTCTGAATAAATTATGCACTTCTCTTCGTATAAATAATGCCTCCATATTTTTAGTGCGAAAACCACCACAGCTAGCTCCATGTCACGGGTTAGGTAATTCACCTCATGAGTTTTAAGTTAACGTGACGCATATGCAACCACTTTTCCTTCTTGCATCAATACACATCCCAAGCCCACATGCGACGCGTCACTAAAAACTGTAAACTCCTTCCCAGGCACTGGCTGAATCAACGCAGTGGCCTCAGTTAAAACCTTCTTAAGTTTTCCAAAACTCTTCTGCTGCTTGTTCGTCCAATCAAATGGTACCCCCTTCCACAACAACTTAGTTAAAGGTGCAGCAATTACCGTAAAGCCCTCAAGAAACTGCCTATAATACCCTAGCAAGCCTAGAAAACTTTGAATTTCCGATACTGACTTGGGTGTTTTCCAGTCTAAAACTGCTTCAATTTTTCGGGGATCCACCTGAATCTCCTCAGCTGACACCATATGTCCAAGAAAAGTAACCTCCCTTAGCCAAAATTCACACTTACTGAATTTGGAATACAACTACTTCTCCCTCAAAATCTGCAACACAATCCTTAAGTGTGCATCATGCTCATCCTCATCTCTTGAGGACACTAAAATGTCATCTATAAAAACTACCACGAACCGATCCAAAGAGGATTGGAAGACCCGATTCATGAGATCCATGAAAGCGGCAGGTGCGTTCGTCAACCCAAATGGCATAACCAAGAACTTGTAGTGCCCATAACGAGTTCTGAAAGTTGTCTTATGAACATCTGCCTCGTTAACCCTCAATTGGTGATACCCCGAATGCAGATCAATCTTCAAGAAAACGAAAGCTCCCTTAAACTGATCAAAAAGATCATCGATTCTTAGTAGAGGGTACTTGTTTTTAATAGTTAACTTGTTTAACTACCGATAGTTGATGCACATTCGCAATGTCCCATCTTTCTTCTTTACGAATAACACTGGTGCTCCCCACGGAGACACACTTGGTCGAATGAATCCTCGATCCAACAATTCTTGAATCTGTGCCTTAAGTTCTACCAACTCCTTTGGTGTCATCCGATAAGGAGCGATGGACACCGGAGCCGTACTAGGTAACAACTCGATTCCAAATTCTACTTCCCTGCTAGGTGGCAACCCAGGCAACTCCTCGGGAAAAACATCAAGAAATTCCCTAGCTATTC
Source organism: Gossypium longicalyx (assembly GCA_025698465.1). NCBI lineage: Eukaryota > Viridiplantae > Streptophyta > Magnoliopsida > Malvales > Malvaceae > Gossypium > Gossypium longicalyx. The sequence continues at coordinate 56,620,999 of CM046995.1, forward strand.
TCAACTCCTTAACAGTAGGGCTCTTAGCCTCCGTGTCGCTAATATAAGCCAAATGGGCTTCGCATCCCTTTCGTACCAACTTCTCAGCCCTTAATGCCGTAATCACATTCGACAGATAATTTTGACGTTCACCAATCACTACCACCTCCTTATCTTCTACCGTTCTTAACACCATTCGCTTTGCAGCACAATCTAAGGTAGCTCAGTGTTTCACCAACCAATCCATACCTAAGATTAAATTGAACTCACTAAACGGAAGCTCCATCAAATCTGCTAAGAAGGTAACCTCTTGGACTACTAAGGGCATCTCCCCAAACAACTTATTCACTCCCACTGACTGACCTAACAGACTTATCACAGTCATCTCACTCGCTGTAATTTCAAACATATCACCTAAAGGTTCAGTCATATTGCATTCAACATATGAATGCGTCAATCAAATATCAATCAATGCTATGTAAGGTAACTCATATATAAAGAACATACCCGTTATCACATTTGGGGCATCCCTATCTTCTCGACAACGAGCAGCATAAACAAAAGCTGGCTGCCTCGCCTCAACATGGCCTGCATTTTCACCTGGTGCTCCACATCCATGTCCATTGTCGTTACTGCCCCTAGCCTGCCCATGACCCCTTGGCAGTAGCTGACCACCCCTTGGTTGCTGGACACCACCTCGACCCGCAATTGGCACCTGAGCTGGCATTTTAGAAAAATTACCCACAAGCTAAACAAGCTCCCGTCCTCTTCCAACACTCGCCTCCATGGCTTCTCCCACAATCAGCACAAGGTGGCACCCCTAGATTAATAGTAGGGGGCCCTACTCTAACTGGCCCATTAACTCTGGCTCTAGCCCTAGGCCTTTGTCCAACACCAAGAGTCTCAGCCTCCCTTTTATTCTTACCCCTTTCTTTTTCCAGATTTAGGCACTAAGTGCACTTCACCTCCTCTGCTATCTTTGCTTTCTTTACCAATCCCGAGAAAACTTACTCCCTTTGTGGAGCTATCAATACTCTAAGGCTATCCCTAAGACCATCCTCAAACCTAACGCAACGCTCATTGTCTGTTGCTACCATAACTCTTGCATACCTACTAAGGCGTAGAAATTCTGCCTCATACTCTGCCACAGATTTGTTTCCCTGGGTCAAGTTCAGAAACTCCTTCCTTCTAGCATCCACATAACTAGCACCAATATACTTCCCTTGAAATGTAGCTTTGAAAAACTCCCAAGTGACCTACTACGGTTGGGTGCCCTCTTTCACTGTTAGCCACCACTAGTAAGCTTCTTCCCTAAGCAGTGACACTGCCCCTTTCAACTTTGATTCAGGTGAATAGTCCAAATCCTCCATTATCCTTTCAGTGGCCTCTAACCAGTATTCAGCCACGTTAGGAGCCACACCAGCCACGCACTTAAAGATCTCAGCCCCATTTAAATGAACTCGCTCCAGAATGGAGCCCCGATTCCCCGTGCCATTAGTGGGCCCAGCGACCCTCCCCAAAATCCTTAGCATTGCCTGCGACAATACATTATCCCCCGCGGCCTGATCATACGGCCCATTCTCAGCCATAGGTGAGGCCGGAGCCTCTTCTACTCCAACATTGGGCATATGGCCCGATGCCGACGACTCAGCCCTAGCAGTTCCGCGGCCTCGGCCACGGCCTCTCAAACCTCTTTTAGCACTCATCTTGTTATCTAAATTAGAAATTTTATGAAGTTTTAGTTAGTTTCAATAATTAAATCGATGTTTTATGAAAGTATTAAAAAGGAGTTTGTTTTCGTAATTCCTCTATAGTTCTAAGGTCCTACGGGCTTCAGTTTCAATCTAAAAACCTTAGTATATCATCTAAAGTAGTCCACTAGCTATCTACAGTATATCAAATTAAATAGGCTTAGGAATAAAAGAACTTCCTTGGTTTGACGTTGGAGACTCAGTGTGCCGCACAGCAAGACTTCTCTTTTTTCCAAAACATTGTGATTTAGAAAAATTTTTAAGACGAAATCTAAATAATAAGGCCCACTTCACAGCCCGATTTTTATAACCTAGGCTCTGATACCACTAAATATAACATCCCAAACTCGGCCTGAACATTATGGCTAAATCTGGTGCGTCACATTGAAGTGTTTCAGTGAAAATATTCTTTTCATTGAAAACCCTTCCTTAAAATATGAGACCTTGATAAACTTATAAAAACTCTCTTTTTAATCTCAAAAGCTTGTTTAAAACATATGATTTATGAAAACTTGTCAGTTTAAAATTTAGTTGCAAAAACGTAGAAAAACATACTGTGATTTAGGAAACTCATGTTCAACTTCTCATAATTACAACGCATAAAAATATTAATCCAAATAATAACAAAAAAGGGGAGGGCATATTACAATCCAAACTAAAAATTACTTAATAAACTAGTAACTTATATGCTTTGAAAACAAATCCAAGTTCTCTTGCTAGCTGGCCACCCAGAGTCCCTCCAAACATCGAACTTTTTACAGAGCATCACCTGAGATAAATAAAAGAGGGGGTGAGTTTTCGCAAGCTCAGTGTGTACTATCCTCAACAAACATAAAGCAAACATCAACCACCGTAAAATCATACATGTAATGCAATGCAGTGCAATCCCACCCCAATAATCCAACTGCTACACATCAACTCTGTCCTCCGATACACATTATGTGGGGATATAAATATCGACCCACCCAACCGATACACATCAATGGTAGCCCAGTTGCAGAACTACCTTCATTCATATATCAAGCTTAAAAGCCGTCAGTGGATCCACGATTGTCAAGCAACCATGCGATCCTCATATACTTCCTCTGTTCCATAATTCCCAACCCGGATGCAACCTAAGCAGAATATCGTATGCATGCAGCAGATATACATGTAACATCCAAATAACTTATATTCAACACAGAGGGGTATTTTGGTCATTTTTGCCCTTAGAGGCATTTCGATAATTTTTCCTTTATTACGGGTTTTTACTTACCTTGGCCCGTTAACAAATCCTGTGAGCTAAGATGAATGAGTACTATGCACTAGGTAGGATTCCAGAGAAGAGGAGGTGAGCCATTAAGACCGCTTAAGTACCAAGCTCTCCCTAAATCCAATCCTAGACATGCATATACCCGTTGCCACACCTTAATCCTATGACTTTTCCACAGTCACAATAAATTAATTAAGTTTTATGTCTATTTAAGCAGTTATCGGATACTAGGCCCAAAACCCTTTACAAAGCCCATACAAGTTTACATACATGTATATGGCCCACTAGGCCCAATCTCATTCATATGGCCCATTAGGCCCAAATCACATTCATTTGGCCCATTAGGCCCAAATCACATTCATTTGGCCCACGAGGCCCAGTCACTTCCACAGTCATACTCTCATACGATTTTCATCACATAGCATCAATTACCAATTTTGCCTATTATGGGCCCTACAGCCCATTAGGCCCATTTAGCCCATGCTGGCCCGGTTGGCCAATTCACAACCCAAGTCCATGGAATCGCCCATGGGACCTCAGATAACCTATCGGTTTCCTCCTCACGAGTGTTCGTGCACTCGCAAGTCTGTTGTAGCCAAACTTTTGACTTTTCAGCTTTTCGGTATTTTGACATTTCGGCGTTTTAGGATTTGTAGATTTATTATGTGTGTGCAGTATATGTACATATCTGGTAAGAAAGTGTGCTGCGATCTTCTTAGCCACAAACCTACAATTGATATCACTCAAGAATTAATCTCACATACTTACCGAATACTTTACCAAAAGCCAAAATCTAACCTTAACCTTACCTGAAACGCCAAGCCTTAATAGCTTTCCCTTGATTACTAACCACGAGTACTTTTCAGATATGCATTAACCTTTATCATTAAAAACATAATGGGTGACTTGTATCCAACATATGTCACCCTTTTCTACTAAAGCATATTCGGCCAACCCTTACTAAGTGAAGAACACTTACCAAAGTCCCACACATGAGGAGCAAACCGGCAAGGATCCAAAAGATTGGGATTTGATGCTAATCCTACCAAAACCGATTAGAAGAAGTGAGGAACAGAGTAATTGATACTTAGCAAAACCGATTGGAAGAATAAAACACTTACACCAAGACTAACTGATTAGAAATAGTAGTGGCGGCACCAAGGGTATTCGGCCCTTGCAATTTTTATGGCAAAAAGAGGGTTATTCGGCTCCAAGGGAAAAGAAAAGAAGAATTCGGCTAGAGTGAAAGTGAATCAAAAAGATTTGAGTAAAGGAAGAATGGAAAATCAACACAAGAACACAAAAGAAGAACAAGAGATTTTCGGCTTTTGGATCTTGGAGAGAAAGAGAAAAAAAAAAGGTTTCTGGCAACAAGGTGAAGGAGAATTTGGCATTAGCCTGCAACCCTACATTCGGCACCTATATATAGCCTCTATAGCCGAATTTCCCATGCCCAAATTCCCAATTTGGCTCCACCTCTTCTTCACTCCTCATCTCCTAATTTTTCTCCCTGATAACCCCTTAATCCTCTCCTCAAATTTCTTCTCTTATCACTCTCTACAGAGTTTATTCCAACGCCACCTTTGTCCAATTCTTAAGCAAAAATAAATTCCTCTTTTGCGGAAGGTGGGATTCGAACCCCATACCCCCTTGCCTTGCCTTGCATGTGACGCCACTTGCCACTCCACCACAATGCTTCCTTGTGTCCAATTCTTCTTCATTTATTCAAAAGCCCACCTACTTGCCATCAAGGTTCTTTTAATTATTAACCCATAATTTCCTTTACCCCTAGGTTCGACTCAAACCTTAATCAAGACCTACTATCACATAATTAACACTTGACAATGAATGTTAAGCACAATTTCTATCGAAACCGAAAAAAAAGTTCAGGATTTCGAGATTTTTGAGGCGTTACATCAACATCAATTCGAAACTCTGAATCAATTTTTGAATAACATTGAACCCGTTTCACTATCAAATCATTATCGATTTTTTGAGCTTCACAAATCTGCTGAATAAATAACGGTTTTGCTTTTAACTCAACTATTATTGCACTATCATCTAACATAGCTATATGTGCATTCATTGCGCACAAAGAAAATAGTGATTTTCGGCTTAAAGCATCAGCAACAACATTGGCCTTTCCGGAGTGATAGTCAATTACAAGTTCATAGTCTTTTAGCAATTCTAACTATCGACGCTATCTCAAATTCAAATCTTTCTGAGTTATCAAATACTTCAGACTTTTGTGATCAGAATAGACATGACATTTTTCCCCGAACAGATAATGGCGCCATATCTTCAATGCAAACACAATAGCTTCCAATTCTAGATCATGCGTCGAATAATTCTTTTCATGCGGTTTTAACTATCTCAAGGCATAAGCTATGACTTTGCCTTCCTACATCAAAACACAGCCCAAACAATTTAAAGATGCATCACTATGGATAACAAATTCTTTACCCGATTCTAGCTGAACTAACACCGGAGCTTCAGTCAAAAGGGCTTTCAACTGATCAAAACTTTTCTAGCACTTTTCTGACCACTTAAACTTAATATCTTTCTGCAGCAGCTTCGTCATTGGGGTTGCAATCATAGAGAAACCTTTCACGTAACCAGCAAGTCCTAAAAAACTTTTGACTTCAGAAACATTTCTTGGAGGTTTCGAATTGAGTATAGCTGAAATCTTACTCGAATCAACCCGAATACCTAATGCTGAAACAACATGTCCTAGAAAACTAACTTCGTGTAACCAAAACTCACATTTACGAAACTTCCCATATAACTATTTTTCTCGCAAAGCCTGTAACACAAGTCTCAAATGCTTGGCATGTTCAGTTTTGTTACGGGAGTAGATCAATATATCATCAATGAACACAACCACAAATCGATTTAAATATTGTCTGAAGATCTGATTCATCAAATCCATAAAAACAACAGATGCATTAGTAAGTCTGAATGGCATAACTAAAAACTCATAATGTCCGTACCTTGTTCAAAAAGCATTTTTTGGCACATCAGAGTCTTTGACTCGCAATTGATAATAACTCGATCTCAAATCTATCTTCGAAAACACTAAAGCCCCTTTCAACTGATCGAACAGATCATCAATCCGTGGCAATAGATATTTATTCTTTATAGTCACCTTATTTAACTGGCGATAATCAATACACATTCTCATAGTTCCGCCTTTCATTTTCACAAATAGAACTCGCGCACCCCAGGGAGAGAAACTTGGTCTTGCAAAACCTCTATCTGTTAACTCTTGCAACTGTGCTTTCAACTCTTTTAACTCTGTAGGTGCCATCCAATACGGAGCTATTGAAATCAAATTCTTCCCCGGTACTAACTCAATACCAAATTCTACCTTTCGAATAGGTGGAAAACCCAACAATTCTTCAGGAAACACATCTGGATACTCGCACACAACTGGTACAGATTAAATCTTCTTTTCAGTTACTTTACTATCAAGCACATAAGCAAGGTAAGATTTACAACCTTTTCTCACATATTTTTAGGCTAACATCGAAGATATTACCGCTGGTAAACCATTCAGATCATTAGATTCAATCCGAATAATATCGTCATTCTGACATCTCAAATTAATGGTCTTCCTTTTGCAATTAACAACAATATCGTGCAAAGTCAGCCAATCCATACCCAAAATTATATCAAACTCATCGAAAGGTAACAACATCAAATCAGTCGAAAAGCATGAATCTCGAATCATCAACGGGCAATTCTTACACACTTTGTCAACCAGAACATACCGACCCAGAGGGTTTGATACTCGAATTACAAACTCAGTAGACTCAACAGGCAAAGTCTTACTGGATACTAATGGTGCACACACATATGAATGAGTCAAAACAGGATCAATCAATGCAATAACACTAGTACCATAAAGAGTGAAAGTACAGATAATAACATCCGGGGATTTGATGGATTTGATGAATAGAATTTTCAGACCGTATTTAGATCAATTTGTTATGGTATTCATTGATGATATATTAATTTATTCACATGATAAACCTGAACATGCCGAGCATTTAAGAATAGTGCTACAGACTCTGCGAGATAAAAAATTGTATGCAAAGTTCAGTAAATGTAAATTCTGGTTGCGAGAAGTTGGTTTTCTGGGCTACATTGTGTCAGCTTCGGGTATTTGAGTTGATCCAAACAAAATTTTTGCTATTCTGGATTGGAAGCCTCCGAGAAATGTTTCTGAAGTCCATAGTTTTCTAGGATGTGTCAGTTACTACAAACGATTCATAAAAGGTTTTTGAATGATTGCGACTTCGTTGACAAAATTGCTCCAGAAAGATATGAAGTTTGAATGGTCTGAAAAGTGTTAGAACAGTTTTGATCGGTTAAAAGCTCTGTTAATTGAAGCTCGAGTACTTGTGCAACCTAAATCAGGTAAAGAATTCATTGTTTACAGTGATGCTTCGTTGAACAGACTAGGTTGTGTTTTGTTACAAGAAGGCAAGGTTATAGCTTATGCCTCGAACAACTAAAACCACATGAAAAGAATTACCTGACCCATGATTTGGAATTAGCTGCTATTGTGTTTGCCTTAAAGATCTGGCTTCATTATCTGTTTGGTGAGAAATGTCATGTGTTTTCTGATCATAAAAGTCTGAAGTATTTAATGACGCAAAAAGATTTGAATCTGCGACAGAGAAGATGGTTAGAACTGCTAAAAGACTACGAACTTGTGATTAATTATCATCCAGGAAAAGCAAATGTTGTTGCCGATGTCTTAAGTCAAAAATCATTATTTGCTTTGCATGCAATGAATGCTCATTTGGTTTTGTCTGATGATGGTTCAGTTTTAGCTGAATTAAAAGCGAGACCTTTGTTCTTACAATAGATTATTGAAGCTCAGAAGGTTCATAATAAATTAATAGCAAAACGAGCTTAGTGTGATTCTGAATTCTGAGTTGATGTTGATGATTGTTTGAGATACAGAAATAGACTTTGTGTTCCGAGAAATTCGGAGTTAATTCGAACGATTTTGAGTGAAGCTCACAATAATTGTTTATCTGTACATCTAGGTAGTACTAAAATGTATAACAATCTGAAGCAGCATTATTGGTGGTTCGAAATGAAAAGAGATATCTCTGATTTTGTTTCTAAATGTTTAATCTGTCAGCGAGTTAAAGCTGAACATAAGGTGCAATCTGGGCTATTACAACTGATTATGATTTCGGAGTGGAAATGGGATCGAGTGACCATGAATTTCGTTTCGGGTTTGCCCCTGTCTCCGAGAAAGAAAGACGCAAATTGGGTTGTCGTTGATCCTTTGACGAAATCAACTCATTTTATTTCGATTTGATTTGATTACTCACTTGATAAATTAGCTGAGTTATATATTTCTGATATCATGAGACTGCATGGTGTGCCATTGTCGATAGTGTCAGATAGAGACCCAAGATTTACATCGCGATTTTGGAAGAAATTGCAAGATGCTCTGGGTACTAAATTGCATTTTAGCACTACTTTTCATCCGCAAATAGATGGTCAATCTGAACGGATTATTCAGATACTCGAGGATATATTGATATGTTGCATTCTTGAGTTTGAAGGTACGAGGGAACAATCTTTACCTTTGATTGAATTTGCTTATAATAATAGCTTTCAATCAAGCATTAAAATGGCACTGTACGAAGCCTTATACGGTAGAAATTATAGAACTCCGTTATACTGGTCTAAGCTCAGTGAGAATAAGATTTACAGTATTGATCTGATAAAAGGAACAGAACAGAAAGTGAAGGTAATCCGAGATAGTCTGAAAGCTGCCTCTGATCGTCAGAAATCTTATACGGATTTAAAACGAAAAGATATTGAATTTGAGATCAGTGATAAAGTGTTTCTGAAAGTATCTCCAAGGAAGAAACTGTTTCGATTTGGTAAGAAGGGCAAGTTGTGTCTGAGGTTCATCGGACTATCTGAAATCATCGAGCGAGTTGGGCCGGTTGCTTATAGATTGAGGCTACCATCTGAGTTAGAAAAGATTCATAATGTATTTCACGTATCGATGCTTCGACGATACAAATCTGATCCTTTGCATGTAATTTCACCGTCTGGTATTGAAAATCAATCTGATATGACTTATGAAGAAAAGTCGATCCGTATTTTAGCTCGTGAGGTTAAAGAGTTACGAAACAAGAAAATTCCATTAGTTAAAGTAATGTGGCATTGACACGGTATTGAAGAGGCCACGTGGGAGTCTGAAATGCTATGAGACAACAATATCCGAATCTGTTTAACGATAAGATTTTCTAGGACGAAAATCCCTAAGGAAGGAGAATTGTAACAGTCCGGTTTAGACCCTAGTCAGAACAGTGGTTTCGAGACCACGTAACCGACTTTGAAAAATATTTTAATATTATTTTCTGTGTCTGTGATATGTGAATTTATATCTGCGAAGTTTCTGTGTTTTAATTTGTCTATTTTTGTGCTTAATTATGATAAAGGACTAAATCGCGTAAAATGTAAAAGTTACATGCTAATTGTTAAAGGCATTAAATTGCTATAAAAAGAAAGTGTGAAGCACTTGCATGTCAATTTGAACATGTAATGTATTAAATGACTTTGTTGGACATTACTAAATGGTTTATTAATGTTTAAATGCAAGGGTATTTTAGTAAAAGGTTAAATAAATGTTGTTTAATAAAATGAAAACATAAAAGTGGCCTTATTATCATTGATATAGCCGATTATATCAAGAAAATAGAAAGAAGAAGACCATCCTAGGGTTCGGTCATTTATTGGGTTGATTAAGGTATGAATTTTCGTCTGTTTTTGAGAATTTCTACTTTTCTGTGATCCTTGTCTGAATTTCTGTTTCTGTTGAAGATTATGAAATGTGCCATTGATGATTATATGAGCTTCGGAATGTTTTTATATGGATTATGAAAGATATATGTGAGATTATCATGCTTTGTTCTTGAATTTTTGATGGAATAGAGCTATTTGGGCTAATTTGTAAAAAAGAGGTTTTGAAGGACTAAATTGTGAATTAAATATGTTATTTGGGCTTGTATGGAAGCTATGTATATTCGGCCAAGCTATAGTCTTGGTGAATTTTGCATATTTGTGATTTTGTGAAAAATGGATTAAATTGTTAAAATGTGAAAATGTAAGGGCTAAAATGCAAAGTCCCCTAAATATGTGTACATGGATTATTTTGAATCAAATGAATGGTTGAATGGTTGAATTTGAATTGTATTAGATCAAGAACAAAGAAAATCGGACTTAGATCGAGGGAAGTCCAAAATAGTTGAATAGTCGACTCGTTTCCGTCCGAAAACTGTACGACGTAAGTCAAATTACAATTACGTGTTAAATTGACAAAATTCTGCACATGCAAACTGTAATCTGTATTGGACGGCCTTGAGAGCCTGATGAATAAATTTTGAGTAAACTTCGATAATATGCTAGTATCTGAAAAGCTCTGTACATATCTAAAAGAACGTTGACATTAATCTAAGATATCGTGTAAGACTGTGTCTGGGATATAGGCCTCGATTTGAGATTTACGTGTAAGACCATGTCTGGGACATCGGCATCGTATCTGATTTCATGTAAGACCCTGTCTAGGACAGAGGCATCGATACTTAATTACATGTAAGACCACATCTGGGACGTTGGCACTGTACCAGTCTATGAGAATCTGTATCGTTTCTGAAACATCTGATGATAGAGTATGAAATATGGGAAGGAATATATGAAATGTATAATCTATACAGGTACGTTTGTATCGTACTAAATTTCTAAATATAAAAGACCCTGTTTCTGTTAAATAATGAATGCGAAGTATGTACGAAATCATGGAAATGAAACATGACATATATACATGCAAATGAGCTGGTTAGGCTCATGAATTGCTTTGTGAAATGGCTATGAATTTTTACTATTGACTTTTATTTTATATGCTTTAATAGTTAGACTAGTTGTATTTGGCTTATTAAGCTCTTTGTAGCTTACTCTATGTGATTTCTGTCTGTTTTACAGTTATCGTAGCTATTGAAGGCTCGGGGGTAGTCGAGGATTGTCACCACACTATCGAACTCATTTTGGTACTTTTGAAAGTGTAAATTTTTGAAGTATGGCATGTATAGGCTAGAATGTTTATGTATTTAAGCTTGATATGTAAATATGTTGTGCCATGAGAGTTGGCTAGCAAATGATATGTTTGTGCATAATTTTTGTAAATGGATTGTGATGTCAAATTGTCTATGCTTGTAATGGTTATATAGCCTTGTATGTGGTGGCCATTTTGAAATATGCCAAGTTGAGGAAATGGTAATTTTAAACATGAGTTAGAAAGTGTCATAAGTGGGCTATGAAATGAGCATTATGGCATGTTGTTGTACTAAGATTTTAATGTGTTCTGATATGGGTTTGAATAGGTTATTGAATGATGATGGTTTAGATATAATGAATTGAGCATGGAATTGGCTAAAAAGTTTGTTATAAATGTTGTTTAATATTATTTGTAGGAATGACCCAAAAAGGGGTGGCAAATTGGCTTAAACCAAGCCTACATTGTGCCACACGGTCAAGGAACACGGGCGTGCCTCGTGGCCGTGTATGCAAAGCAGTAACCTCTTAAGATCACACGGTTAAGACACATGGACATGTCATATGGCCGTGGGCTGAAGTCAGTAGCTAGCTCAATATTACACGGCCGTGTCTGTTGGCCGGGTGTAAAAGTCAGTATATATACTTTGTTTTGGCACTGCTGGATTACATGGGCGTGTCTAGTGCCCGTGTAAGGCACACGACCTAGTCACACGGGCGTATGACCTCAACAGAATTGAGAAAAAATTTCTAAGTTCTGAAAATTCTGAATGTATTCGGTTTAGTCCCGACCTTTTCTAAAAGTATGTTTTATGTCTTGTAGACCTCCGTAAAGGATGAATTGTTGATTTGCTTATGCATTAATATTATGTGATATCTGTGAATCTGTATTGATCGGTAATGTTCTGTCTGTCTGGTAATGCCGCTTACCTATTCCGGCAGCGGTTACGGGATAAGGGTGTTACATTCCATGTAATACATACACACTTTCAGAGGTTTTAATTCAGTCGAATAAAACTCAACCACATTAATTGAATGATATATCACATTCGGCTATTATACTAATAGACTATAAAATTCGAATCACCATAGTAAAACGTTCTATGTTCAAAATAAACAATGTTTAATTGCTTAAAGACTTACCTCGGATATCGACGGACGTTACAAATCGACTATTTGACTATTTTTGTTTTTCCCCGATCCAAGTCCAATTTCCTTTGTTCTTGATCTTGAATCAAGTTTCCGAAGTGTCGAAATTTCAAAAGCTTTTAACTTCTTTTTCTTTGTTAAGATTCAGCCAAAAACATGTATATAATGCATGTCATTTAAATTTTGTTTTATTATATTACATAATATTTCATAATTTACTTTAATAACCTTTATAATAAAATAATAAACCATACTTTAATAAGGCTACAACCGTCCAAGGCATATTATCATGCAAAATTTGCAACATAAATACCCCACATTTAACAGTCACTATCAATTCAACCTTTATGATTTAAACTATCAAGTTTTCAACTTACGCGATTAAGTCCTTTTATCAAATTAAGCACACAAACGATCAATTTTTCGCACGAAATTTTCACACATGCAAATTCACATATAATAAACACAGAAATTAATATTTAAATATTTTTCTGACTCGGATTCGTGGTCCCAAAACTATCGTTCCGATTAGGATCTAAATCGGACTATTACACAGAGATCCTACCCAGCCAGCCTCTACACTCCACTCCTGTAACACCCCTAACCCGTATCCGTCGCCGGAATGGTGTTACAAGACATTACTAAACGAATGCATGATTCTAAAAATTTTCACATTAATTTAAGTTTTAAATTACATCAATGCTTAAGATTTAAACTAATATCTAATCATAAATTTATTATCAATTTTCACATAGCTTAAGTAAAACTTAATCAAAAATATATAAATATTAAAAGAATTCATTGCATATACAAAGCTTGAAATTAATCAATAATATCCTTACAGAACATATGACCCTTTTTTTATATATATACTTAAGCAAGTCGTGCATATTCACAAGTTAATTATCCATCAAACTAAATTTCATTACTAACTCCTTTCATTCATATAGACTATGCGACATTAATAAGCTAGACTATGGGTAAATTATTTGTCATAATTTTTTTTAGCATGCTTTAGAAACAAACATTCGGATATAAATAACTCTTTTTAATTCTATGTCCACTTGGCTATTTTTAATTTCATTTTTACATAATTAATAATTCATAATTTCCAAGCGAATTACACTGCCATACACAAATACATATCAACTAAAGATGAAAGTATACGTGTATATATATAGTCATATAAAAGCATATCAATATGCCAAAGCTGAATACCTAAGCACACATATTCTTGTCCTTATCAAACTTCTTACATTAATCTAAGGCCCAATATGTCTAAATTATCATGATAATTAAATTAAATACTCTACACTTCATTAATCTAGCCTATTCGGCTATCATGAATTATTTGTACCTATTTGCAAACTTATAAGCAACTTACAAATTTATAAATACAGCCACAAGCATATTCACATATACACATAACAACCATAGTATAATCACCTTATACACAGGTAAAGTATAAATAAAATTTAACTAAAACAATGTGGCCAAATATCACATATACGCATGTTCTAGTATAAATTTATAATGGTTATCAATTTATTGCAAGCATATGCCATAATTTTTTCTTAACAAACACATCGCAATTTTAGCATAATTAACATCAAACAAAGACTTATGACCGAACCACAAAACACCTTTACAAGCTAAATATACTTAAGTATACCTTCAAAATAACACAAAATTTTAAACGATCATAACATGCATCATATTTATCAAAGGACTTAAGCCATAATTCAACCCAATTGAATTCAACCCTAAAAAAAATAAAACCATTTTCATTATACAAAATACTTAACATGAATCAAATCGCAATCAAGCATAAACGCATATATCAAACCAAGATCATGAACATTATAACTAAGCACACATAAAATCAAATCCCAACATAAATAGCAAGCCATTTTCGCATTGCTTTTAATACATAACCAAAATCAGCACTTTTTAATATATTTTCCAGCCAATACATGCCATAATTTAAGCATAACTAAAAAGGTCCCAAAATAGTAAATGGTGTGATGAACTTGGCTAACAGTCCCTGAGCTTGTAGCTTGACTTCAAATCTCGGACAACGAAAAACCAGTACGGATCGACTAGTCAACAACTTTTGACTTTTCTCGGTCCAAATCTGATTTCTTTAGTTCTTGATCTTGACATATTCAAATTAAGCTCATTCAAACATATTTTCATTCAATTTAGTCCAAAAGCACATAAATAGACAAATTACCACTTTACCCCTGACATTTACAATTTTTACAATTTAATCCCTATTGCACAAAACACAAAATACACCAAATTTCTCTATACTTATGTTGGGCCGAATTTTACCCACTCTCAAACAAGTTCATATATTCAAATTATTTCACATTTTAGTCCCTCAAATTATTATTTTTGCAATTTAGTCCTAATTACTCAAAATAATAAAAACTCCAATACAAAATATGTTAATCTAAAACATATCTTTCATTTTTCATCATCAAACAAAAAAAATCACAAGCTATCAACAATGGCACAACTTAAAATATTCATCAAAATAAAAAATTCAAGCATGGGTTTTGTAGTACTCGAAGCAACGACCTCAAAAACGTAAAAATTATCAAAAACCGAGCTAGTTTCATACCTTCATTGAGCTCCAAAACCACCCGAACCCTAGCTTCCTTTCTTTTCTTTTTATTTTGTTTAGTTTCAGCTACCAAGAATATGAACACTCAAATGAATTTGTTTATTTTATGTTTTATATTATAATATAACATATAATAATTTAATATTTAATTTACTTATATACCTTTACTAATATAATATAAAAACCATGTAACATATATCTTATGCCGTCCCACTTACTTATTAATGGAATATTTACAACATAAATGTCCCAACTTATAAATCCACTAACAATTTGGCCCTCATGCTTTAAACTATCAAGTTTTTAATTTACGCGATTAAGTCCTTTTATTTAATCGGACACGTAAACGACAAAATTAAATCACAAAAATTTCACAGATATAAATTCACACAAAATAAACACAAAAAATAATTTAAAAATATTTTTCTGACTCAGATTCGTGGTCCTAAAACCACCATTCTGATTAAGGTCTAAATCGGGATGTTACAACTCGGTCCAGCCCTACACTCCATGTGGGGATAAAATCGACCCACCCATCCTTGCACTCCAGAATATAGCATTGGTTGTGGCACTAAACAGTATTTGAAGTAGAGCTATCAGTACAGTACACTTCTCCAATCATAATAAACCCATCCCCATGCAATATGTCATGCGTCATGTCATAATATCATACATGTATGCAAAATGTCATGCTCGGTTACAATCATACAAATCATAGGGGCATATAAGTTATTTTACCTCATAGGGGCATAACAGTTATTTAATCTCATAAGGGCATAACATTCATTTCATCAATTGGGATCTAGGTATACTTACCGACCCAACAGTAGGTCCACAGTCGTCTCGAGCGACCCGTGCAACCTTAACAGCCAAACAGTGAAAAATGGGCCTAAGGCCCATAATGCGGGCCTATGTGGGCCCACACACCCGCATGGCCCACATAGCCTAGAAATGGCATTGGCTATGTAGATTACATGGCCTTTCCCAATATTCTCCACACATCTGTGTGGCTTACCCGTGTAGGGCCCACAGGCTCGTGAGGCCCACACGGGCCGATATGGCCCAAGTCGGCCTAAGCCCATGGGATTGCTCATGGTGGCCTTTACGATCTAACACCCATATTTTTGGGTCAGAAATACCACACGTGCGAGCACATGCCCGTGTAGTGTCTATGGCCACATTTTTTTAGCTTTTTTCGATTTACGAATATGGTAGTGTGGTTACACACCTGATTGCGAAATTGCGCTACAGGCCCACGAGTATCCCAAACCTATCACAATCAGAACTTTGGTTAAACACTTATCAAACGAATTGAAAAGAACCTTAGCCAACACTTGTTCAAGAATTTACTTATCACTTGCTTTGATCGATCACCTTGGAATCATTGTAAGAGATCTAATCACAAGGCCTTAAGGGTTTCTCGCACTCCAATAAAACCTTATCAACTGTCAAACATAAGAACAGTCTGAACTAGTTGAACAATCACTTACCGAAAATGAAATATCCAGATTAGAAGGGAAGAATATTCGGCCTACACCCACAAGAGCCAGAAATACACAAAATGGTAGAGGCAAAAACAGAACACTTGTACCTGTCAAAAAATAGCAGCATAGGGAGATGCTAGATGAAGCTATTAGTGCGACAGAAAAGAGAAAAAGAGAGAAGGAATAACCACTTACCCTCACCCTTGATTGGCCGAATATCAATAGTCTAGAACCGAAAGTATAGAAGGAGAGAACAGGGTATTCAACTACAATACACCAAGATCGACATAGAAGAAGCAGAAGAAAGAATCAGTACAAAGAGGGTAAATGAAAGAAAAGTATTCGGCCAACAAAGGTTGAATTGAATTTGGGAGAGGAAAGAAGAAGAAAGAAGAATCGATCACCCAAGGTTAAAACTGAAAGAGTTTAAGAGAGAGGAAGGCAATAGATATTCGGCCAAAGGGAAAAGAACCATTTGAGAAAAAGATGTGATGGAAAACAAAGTCCGTGGACAAGAGGGTTGGAGAGGAGAGTAAAATCGAAAGTAACTACACCCGAAAGGTATTCGAAATAGCACTAATCGGCTTCAGAAACGAAAATGAAAAGAACCACAATTTGGTAAAACCTGAAATGGAGAGAAAAGAACCAAAACAGCAGACAATGCCGAAAGATTTAGAAAATAGTTCCTTCAGTCGAAAATCCCTGTGCACCTACTATTCAATTTCGACACAACTCTACCACACCTCAAATTCCACTTTTTCCTCCATTAACTTTCTCCTAAAATCTTTCCACCATAATATTCTCAACCACCCATTCAAACTCCATTCAAACAACTCAATTTCAGTCAACCTAGGACACTTCCACAGCACTTGTAGCAAAATAAAATGCTCTTTTTACATCGCCAAGCCTCAAACCTCACACCCCAAGGCACACTCCACACGCCACTTACCACTAGACTAGCAAGCCTTTTTTTGTCATGTTTTACTCATATTAATTTAAAAGCCTACTAACTAACAGAAAGGGTTTATTACTTAAAAACAAAACTTTTTGCAAAAGTCCAAGCTTAAACCCAAGACTTCTTAGACACTTCCCAGAACACTCAGTATACTTAACCACTGAAGCAAATACGCAGTTGTGTCACAACCATACAAAAATAATTATTAAAGATTTGGGGCATTACATGTAATGCATTAGTTAGTAAAACGCATGTCATTTATATGTGGTGTAATTAATATATGCTTATGGTTTAAAGTAAAGATATGTATGGCTATATGGATTCGATAGTTATTTAAAAATCAATGAATATGTACAAGTTAATTTTGTTAGCTGAATAGATAAGAGATGAATTGGACTTATGTATGACATTTGATATGATGTATAACATGTGAACTTGGCAAGTTTTAATTCAGTATTAATATTTATGGAATGATTATTATTAATTAAATGAGAAATGCTTAGGTTGGTTATTTTATTTGTAAATGAGATTAGATAAACTGGTAAAGTTATTTGTATTTATAAATTTGGTTTATTAGGTTGTAAATACATGCTATGAATTATTTTAATGTGATGTTAATGACCGATTGGAAGAGGTCTAAATGGTTGGTATTATGCGCATAAATTTGTGAAACATGAATTTGATGTATGCTAGTTAATTTTAATTTATTTTTTATTATATATATATAAGAAATAAAATATGTTTGATTATTAATGATGTCTTTGAATATCATAGTTATTATTTGAACACATGGTTCAAATGTTAGTAATTATGGAGTATATACAATTTGTTGTTAGTATGAGTATGTGCTGAAGATATGAATTTGTTTGATATTTAGCTATTAAAATAGTTGTTTAGACATATGCTCGGTATATGATATGTTTTTATAATTAGATTTTAAAAATTTAATTAAGTTAGGTATATTCATGTGATTGATTCATGTAACGCTCCCTTACCCGAGACCATCGCTGGAGTCGAGTATGAGACATTACTAAACTTATTTTAGCATTTAAACAAGTTCAAACAATTTATTTTAGAATTTTCAGACAAGTTGGCTAACTGCGTCACAGTCGCTAAAAAAATCATATCTCAAGTTACAAAACTTGAAATCCAATTACGTAAATTTTTCCTGAAACTAGACTTATATATGTACTTACTAATTTTTTTCTAGAATTTTTGGCTTGGCCAATTAGTATGTTTTATTAGTTAAAGCCTCCCCTGTTTTAGGGTTTGGCTACTCTGACCCCTGTGTATTAACAATTAGATATCTCCTTGTACAGAATTTCAATGACTACGTTGTTTGTTTCTCATAAAACTAGACTCAATAAGGATTTGATGAATGTAAGGTAAAACTCTTAATTGTTGTTGTACAATTTATGGTAAATTTTTAAATTCAATACAGGTGATTCAGAAATTGCTCCGACACTATTTCACCAAAACAAAAATATCTCATAAAATACAACTCTTTTACTTATTTTGTTTCTTCCAAATGAAAATATATTCATTAAGCTTCAATTCAATATTTTATTAATCATCAAATTATATCTATACTATTTTTATTGATTTTCAAAACTCACATCACTGCTGCTGACTGATTTTATTTTGTGGCCAATTTTACCTTTCCAAGGATTTTCATGGTTTAATTAAGACACAAAGCATACATGTTATCATATATAAACTTGATTAGCCATTCCAATAGCTAATCATTCTCAAACATTTTCATTCCATTCATGGCCATATCTTAAGATTATACACACAAAATGATTGGAATGCTATACATGCCATATTTCCAAAAATTACAAGTCATTATACCGCAATTGTCCAGTGATAGTGTGAGCGTGCCTCCGACCGTCCCGATCTCCAAATTGACTTGTCAAAACTACAAAGAATACAAAGAAGGGAGTAAGCATAGATGCTTAGTAACTCCATATGCAAATAACAAATAACTTAACAAAGGAACTATACCAACCAACATTAGCATAATATCACCAAAACATATATCACATTTCTATTCATCATTCATCATCTTACCACATTATTGTTGTCTTATCAAGTGTCAACCCGAAGGTTAAGTACATACCTGTCCAAAGTGCCCATTCCACAACACTTACCAATACGTCACTTGTATCTTGAGTATTCTTCCATATTACTAGAATTTTACCCGTTGAACA
Organism: Gossypium longicalyx; assembly: GCA_025698465.1. NCBI lineage: Eukaryota > Viridiplantae > Streptophyta > Magnoliopsida > Malvales > Malvaceae > Gossypium > Gossypium longicalyx. Next base: position 56,640,496 of record CM046995.1, read on the forward strand.
CTTCGGAATATAACTCAGATACATGGAAAGTTTGCACATAAGTGTCATGCCACATATATAGCCAAGCTACCATGTAACCAGCCCATAAGCCAACTCGGACTCAACTCAACGAGCTCGGGCGTTCGTATCCATAAGTGAACTCGGACTCAACTCAACGAGCTCGGACATTTGCATCCATAAGTGAACTCGGACTCGACTCAACGAGCTCAGATGCCCAAGTATCCTAATCTATTCCTAAGGTCCAACGGGACTTTCCTTGTTTGTACTCCTTTACCATTCTCCTTAGAATACCAATGACGATACTTCGGTAGTCCTTCATATTTTTCTACATAATTCATAAAATTTTTGCATGTTGTCCAACAATTACCACAAAGCATAGAATCGCATAATAACAATCATAATATCGTATAAATAGAATTAAATAATTTAAAATAACGGTTATATTACAATATTTACATATGAACTTACCTCGGTACAATATGTTAGAAATCAACTATTCCTCGGAAACTTTAATTTTCCCTCGATCACGACTTGAATCTTGTTTCTCTTGATAATCAAGGCTTGAAAATGTTGAAACCCTAGGTGTGGTGGAGAGCAAAATTCGGCAGCAACTTATGGAGAAGAAGATCATTATTGTGTTATTTTTCCCATTTTATTTCATTTAATATCCAAATGACCAAAATGCCCTTCCTTACTAAACTTTCAAAAATTCCATCCATATCCAATTTTTGTCCATAAACTTAGAAATTGGTTAAATTTCTATTTAAGACCTCCTAATTAATATTCTAAAGCAATTTCATACTAAAAACTTCTAGAATGCAAGTTTTGCAACTTATTCAATTTAGTCCCTAATTTCAAATTAAGCACTTTATGCATAGAATTTCTTCACGAAATTTTCACACAATCATGCAATCATATCATAGACCTCAAAATAATTATAAAATAATTATTTCTATCTCGGATTTGTGGTCCCAAAACCACTATTCTGATAAGGCCCTAATTCGGGATATCACAACTCTCCCCCCATTTTGGGATTTTCGTTCTCGAAAATCCTACCAGTAAACAAGTGTGGGTATTGATTTCTCATAGTTTCCTCGGGTTCCCATGTAGCCTCTTCTACCCCACGTTTTTGCCACAATACTTTCACGAGTGCGATACTTTTGTTTCTTAGTTGTTTGACCTCCCGAGCTAAAATTTTAACCGGTTCTTTATTGTAAGTCATATCCGGTTGCAACTCGATTTCTATCAGTGAAATGACATGTGAAGGATCCGAACGATACCGATGTAACATAGATACATGGAATACATCATGAATCTTCTCTAATTCCGGTGGTAATGCTAACCGATACGCTACCGGACCAATTCTTTCAATTACCTCATAAGATCCGATAAAACGTGGACTCAACTTGCCTTTCCGACAGAATCTAAGAACTTTCTTCCATGGAGACACTTTTAAAAACACTTTATCACCAACTTGAAACTCAATCTCTTTTCGCTTCAAATCTGCGTAAGATTTTTGCCTATCCAAAGCAGTTTTCAAATAGTCTCGAATCACTTTCACTTTTTCTTCAGTTTCCTTGATTAAGTCAACTCAGTAAATCTGATTTTCTTTGAGTTCAGTCCAATACAGCAGTGTCCGACACTTTCGACCATACAATGTTTCATAAGGTGCCATTTTCAAACTCGTCTGATAACTGTTATTGTAAGCAAATTCCACCAATGGTAAGTACCTTTCCCAACTTCCTTCGAATTCTAACACGCAACATCTGAGCATGTCTTCAAAAATTTGAATTACTCTCTCTAATTGTCCATCAGTCTGTGGATGGAAGGCAGTGCTAAAATTTAACTTCGTACCTAATGCCTCTTGCAATTTTTGCCAAAATCGTGAGGTAAACCTCGGATCCCTATCTGAAATAAATGACAATGGTACTCCGTGAAGTCTAACAATCTCACTGATATATAATTCAGCCAACATATCAAGAGAATAATCAGTGCGTACTAGAATAAAATGGGCTGATTTAGTCAATCTGTCAACTATTACCCAGATGGCATCTTTCTTCTTCGGAGTTAACGGCAATCCTGATACAAAATCCATAGTAATCCGATCCCATTTCCATTCGGGAATCATGATAGGTTGAAGTAGACCCGAAGGCACTTGGTGTTCACCTTTTACTTGCTGACAAATCAAGCATCGTGATACAAACTCAGAAATATCTCTTTTCATTCCGTTCCACCAATACATTTTCTTCAAATCATTGTACATTTTTGTACTGACCAGAGGCATTGACAAACAACCATTATGTGCTTCGTACAAGATCTTCTGAATCAACTTGTCATTCTTTGGTACACAAATCTGATCTTTAAACATCAAACAACCATCAGAACCGATTCTGAAATCTGATCCCGTATCAGCCTCACATTGCTTTCTCTTAGCTTGCAATTCTTGATCATTTTTCTGAACTTCACAAATCTTTTGTAAAAACATCGATCTTTGCTCTCAACTCTGCTAGAATCGAACCATCGTCAGATACTGTCAACTGAGTGTTCATAGCTTTCAAAGCAAATAACAAATTTCTACTCAAGGCATCGGCAACCACATTCGCTTTCCTCGGATGATAGTCAATCACAAGCTCGTAATGTTTCAATAATTCTAACCATCTCCGCTATCTCAAATTCAAATCTTTTTATGACATCAAGTACTTGAGACTTTTGTGGTCGGTATATACTCGGGACTTTTCACCATACAAATAATGTCGCCAAATCTTCAAAGCAAATACTATAGCAGCTAGTTTTAAATCATGAGTCGGATAATTCTTTTCATGAGGTTTTAACTGCCTTGAAGCATATGCCACAACCTTTCCCACTTGTATAAGTACACATCCTAAGCCATTTAGAGAGGCATCACTTTAAACTACAAATTCTTTACCTGGCTCGGGTTGTACCAACACTGGTGCTTTAGTCAGTAACTTCTTTAATTTCTCAAAACTCTGTTGGCATTCTTCCGTCCACTCGAATTTAACATCCTTTTGGAGCAGTCTAGTCATAGGAGTAGCAATCATAGAAAATCCATTTACAAATCATCGGTAATAACCAGCCAAACCCAAGAAACTTCTGATCTCAGTCACATTCTTCGGCAGCTTCCACTCAACAATAGCTGAAATTTTACTAGGATCAACCCGTATACCATCACCCGAAACAATATAACCCAAGAATCTGACTTCTCGAAGTAAAAACTCACTTTTAATAAACTTAGCATACAACTGTTTATCTTTCAAGGTTTGCAAAACTATTCTCAAGTGCTCAGAATGCTTTGTCTCATCCTTGTTCTAAAAGCAGTTTTAGGCACATCTGATTCTTTTACCAATAACTAGTAGTACCCAGACCTCAAGTCAATCTTTGAGAACCATGTCGCTCCTTTCAACTGATCAAATAAATCATCAATTCTCAGCAACGGATACTTGTTCTTAACTGTCACCTTATTTAACTACCGATAGTCTGCACAAAATCTCATTGAACCATCCTTCTTTTCACAAATAATACGGGAACACCCCAAGGCGAAAAACTCGGTCTCAAAAAACCTTTGTCAGTCAACCTTGCAACTGTGACTTCAATTCTTTCAACTCTGTTGGTGCCATTATATACGGAGCAATTAAGATCGGAGTTGTTCCCAGTATCAACTCAATACCAAATTCTACTTCTCTAATAGGAGCTAAACCCGACAACTCTTCTGGAAATACATCCGCGAATTCACACACAATCGGCACTGATTCCACTTTCTTCTCAGATTATTTTGTATTTAATACATATGCCAAATAAGCTTCATAACCTTTTTCAAATATCTCTGAGCCGACATCGAAGTAATCACACTAGGCAATGCCTCTGATTCGTCCAGTTCAACTCACAAAATTTCACCATTTTCACATTTCAATTCAATAACTTTCTGTCTATAATTCACTATAGCATCATGCAATGTTAACCAATCCATACCCAAAATGACATCGAATTCATCAAACAGAAACAACATCAAGTCGGCCAGAAAATAATGACCTCTAATCATCAAAGGACATTTCTTGCATACATTATCAACTATGACACATTGGCCTAACGGGCTCGATACTTTAACCATAAATTTCGTAGACTCAATAGGTATATTCATATTAGACACCAATTTCATACACACATGCGAATGAGTAGAACCAGGGTCAATCAAAGCAATAACATTAACATCATAAAGAGAGAAAGTACCAGTAATCACGTCGGGAGACGAAGCATCTTCACGTGCCCTTATGGCATAAGTTCTAGCCGGAGCTCTAGTTTCAGATTTCGGCACTGATTCTCTGACTACATTCTTGTTGCCTGCCTCGTTCCCAGCATTTCTCGAAGATCTTCCTCTCGAAACAGTACCACTTGGCTTTGCACTCTGAAATTTTTCTTTCTCGATCCTCTCTGGACAATCTCTAATAAAATGATTCAGAGACCCACACTGGTAACATTCATTAGTTCTACAAGGACCAAAGTGAATTCTACCACATCGTTGACACTCGGGTCTAGCAATTCTCGAATTTCTCACACTAGCCACCGAAGTAGTCCAAGATCTGGGACCCAAATTTTTCTTCTTTCTATCCCTATATGAATGTCCCTTTAATGCCTGAGAACGAGAATACATATCCTGGACTTTCTAGACTGTGGTGGGAGTGTACTGCTCATCGGTCTTTTCTTCCAATTTCTTGTCTCAACCTCTGTCTTTTTCTTCTCTTTAATTAGTTCTTCAGCCTTACAAGCCCAATCAACAAGTACCACAAATTCTTTCAACTCAAGAATACCCAAAAATACCTTAATATCTTCATTAAGTCCATCTTCAAATCGTCTGCACATTTTAGCTTTTGAAGGAATATATTCTCGAGCATACTTCCTCAATCGAACGAATTCTCTTTCATACTCGGTAACTATCATGTTGCCTTCCTTCAATTAGAGAAACTCTTTACGCTTCTGGTCTACAAATCTTTCGCTGATATATTTCTTCCGAAATTCTTCTTAAAAGAATTCCCAAGTCACATTCTCTTTCGGCACCACTGAAATTAATGTTTTCCACCAATGATAAGCCGAATCCCTCAGAAATGATATAGCACACTTCAAGCACTCTTCAGGTGTACAAGATAACTCATCAAATACCCTAATAGAATTTCGAGCCAAAATTCTGCTTTTTCAGCGTCATCATCAACATTTTCCCTAAATTCCTCGACCCCTTGCTTGCGAATTCGGTCAACCGGAGATCTATGGAATTTTATCAAATCCATACCTGAAGGCATCTGGGGTATAGGTTGAGGAATCGGGGGTGGTGGGGGAGGTTGTTGAGCAGCAGGGTTCGTACGAACGAACTCTGTATACCAAGCATTCATCATTTGGAGAAAGGCTTCCCGAGCCCTATCTCCTCCTCCTTGACCAACAGTAGGTGGTCGACTTTCAGTTGGCACCACCTCTTCAACAAGAACTGGCCCATTGCTCTCTACATCATCAGCCACAGTTGGATCGGGATCCATTTACTATATAAAAAAATTATTTAAAAAGGTCAGGACTCGTTACACTATCACAAAATAAATATATGACATGTATAGCAAAATCTGTACTTACACCACATTAGTCCGAGAATCGACTAAACCTGCTCTGATACCACTAAATGTAACGCCCCCTTACCCGAGACCATCGCTGGAGTCGAGTATGAGACATCACTAAACTTATTTTAGCATTTAAACAAGTTCAAACAATTTATTTTAGAATTTCTAGACAAGTTGGCTAACTGCGTCACAGTCGCTAAAAAAATCATATCTCAAGTTAAAAAACTAAATATCTAATTCTGTAATTTTTTCCTGAAACTAGACTCATATATCTACTTACTAATTGTTTTCTAGAATTTTTGGCTGGGCCAATTAGTATAGTTTATTAGTTAAAGTCTCCCCTATTTCAGGGTTAGGCTACTCTGACCCTTGTGTATTACGAATTAGATATCTCCCTGTACAGAGTTTCAATTATTATGCTGTTTGTTTCTTATAAAACTAGACTCAATAAAGATTTCATACATGTAAGGTAAAACTCCTAATTGTTGTTGTAAATTTTATGGTAAATTTTTAAAGTCAGTACAAGGGATTCAAAAATCTCTCTGACCTTATTTCACGAAAACATAAATATCTCATAAAATACAACTCTTTTACTTATTTTGTTTCTTCCACATGAAAATAGATTCATTAAGATTAAATTTAATATTTTATTCATCATCAAATTATATCTCTACTATTTTTAGTGATCTTTCAAACTCACATCACTGCTGCTGACTGATTTTGTTTTGTGGCCAATTTTACCTTTCCAAGGATTTTCATGGTTTAATTAGGATACAAAGCATACATGTTATCATATATAAACTTGATTAGCCATTTCAATAGCTAATCATTCTCAAACATATCCAATCCATTCATGGTCATATCTTAAGATTATACACACAAAATGATTGGAATGCTATACATGTCATATTTCGAAAAATTACAAGTCATTATACTGCAATTGTCCAGTGATAGTGTGAGCGTGCCTCTGGCCGTCCCGATCTCCAAATTGACTTGTCAAAACTACAAAGAATGAAAAGAAGGGAGTAAGCATAGATGCTTAGTAAGTCCATATGCAAATAACAAATAACTAAGGGAGTAAGTATAGATGCTTAGTAAGTCCATATGCAAATAACAAATAACTTAACAAAGCAACTGTACCAACCAACATTAGCGTAATATCACCAAAACATATATCACATTTTTATTCATCATTCATCATTTTACCATATTATTGTTGTCGTATCAAGTGTCAACCCGAAGGTTAAGTACATACCTGTCCAAAGTGCCCATTTCACAACACTTACCAATACACCACTTGTATCTTGAGTATTCTTCCATATTACTAGAATTTTACCCGTTGAACACATCAGAATATAACTCGGATACATGGAAAGTTTGCACATAAGTGCCATGCCACATATATAGCCAAGCTACCATGTAACCTGCCCATAAGCCAGCTCGGACTCAACTCAACGAGCTCAGGCGTTCGCATCCATAAGTGAACTCAGACCAACTCAACGAGCTCGGACATTTGCATCCATAAGTGAACTCGGACTTGACTCAACAAGCTCGGATGCCCAAGTATCCTAATCTATTCCTAAGGTTCAACGGGACTTTCCTCGTTCATACTCCTTTACCATTCTCCTTGGAATACCAATGACGATACTTCGGTAGCTTTTCACATTTTTTTACATAATTCATAAAATTTTTGCATGTTGTCCAACAATTACCACAAAGCATAGAATCGCATAATAACAATCATAATATCGTATAAATAGCATTAAATGATTTAAAATAACGGTTATATTACAATATTTACATATGAACTTACCTCGGTACAATATGTTAGAAATCAAGCCTATTCCTCGTAAACTTTATTTTTCCCTCGATCACTACTTGAATCTCGTTTCTCTTGATAATCAAGGCTTAAAAATGTTGAAACACTAGCCGTGGTGGAGAGAAAAATTCGGCAGCAACTTATGGAGAAGATGATCATTTTTGTGTTATTTTTCCCATTTTATTTCATTTAATATCCAAATGACCAAAATGCCCTTCCTTACTAAACTTTCAAAAATTCCATCCATATCCAATTTTTGTCCATAAACTTAGAAATTGGTTAAATTGCTATTTAAGGCCTCCTAATTAATATTCCAAAGCAATTTCATACTAAAAACTTCTAGAATGCAAGTTTTGCAAGTTATTCAATTTAGTCACTAATTTCAAATTAAGCACTTTATGCATAGAATTTCTTCACGAAATTTTCACACAATCATGCAATCATATCATAGACCTCAAAATAATCATAAAATAATTATTTATGTCTCAGATTTGTGGTCTCGAAACCACTAATCCGATTAGGCCCTAATTCAGGACATATATATCCTAACTATTCCTAAGGTCCGTACAAGACTTTATGGACGTTGGAACTTTGTAGATACTTTCTCTGATATCTCATATTCAAGGCATAAAACCATTCATCATTGTTCAATAACATATAAGCATAAATAAACCATTTCAAATAAATTTATTTGTATATAGACTTACCTCGTACGGATTCGGATAGACGAAATCGGCTACTCGACGACTTTTAACTTTTCCCGATCTAATTCTGTTTTCTTTAATTCTTGATCTATATAAATTCAAATTTAACTCTTTTATTCACCAAATCATTCAAACCAATCCAAAGACACATATTTAGGGCATTTTACAAATTAACCCTCATATTTTCACATTTTGACAATTTAGTCCCTAATCACAAAAATCACAAAATACACAAAATTTCCTTAGACATATGCTTGGCCGAATATTCCTAATTCTCATATAAGTCCACATATTTCATTTATTTCACATTTTAGTCACTCAAATTCTCCTTTTTATAATTTAACCCAAATTACTGAAATTCATCAAAAATTCAAAGACAAAGCATGTTAACCCAAAACATATATTTCATTTACCAACAACTAACTTCATAAAGCTCACAATTTCATCAATGGCATATTTCAAAATCAACATAAAAATAAGAAATTTAGGCATGGGCTTGACAGTATACAAAGAAATATTACAAAAAAGTAGAAATTATAAAAAAACCGAACAAAACACATACCTTAATCAAAGGAAATAATAGTCGAATCCTAGCTTGTATTTTTTTTTTCTTTTTCTTTGTGTTTTTCAGTTATGGATGAACCGTTTTACCCTTCATTAACAACATATAAAATTTCATTAACCAAAGGCATTTATGTCCATTCAAACTTTCAATGGCAAATATCAACATAAGGACCTCTCATTTAAAAAGACATAGCAAATAGGCACTTTAACAGTTAAAAGGCCACTTTTACATTGTACGCGATTAAGTCCTTTTATCAAATTAAGCACACAAACGACAAAATTTTCATACGAAACTTTCACACATGTCAATTCACATATTATAAGCACATAAAATAATATTTAAATATTTTTTACTCAGATTTGTGGTCCTGAAACCACTATTTTGAGTAGGGTCTAAATCGGACTGTTACAGACAAAGCCAGCTGGGTACCCATAGCTCTCAAGATAAACAATGATTTCCTACTCAAAGCGTCAGCGACTACATTCGCCTTACCCAGATGGTAATCAATCACAAGCTCATACTCTTTGAGTAATTCGAGCCATCTACGTTGCCTTAGGTTCAAATCCTTTTGAGTCATCAAGTACTTTTAACTTTTATGATCGGTGAACACCCGACACTTCTCACCATATAGATAGTGTCTCCAAATCTTTAACGCACAAAAAATGGCGGCCAGTTCCAAGTCATGTGTCGGGTAGTTCTTCTCGTGAGGCTTAAATTGCCTTGAACGTAGTAACCTTACCCTCTCGCATGAGTACACATCCCAAACCATGCAAGGATGCATCAATATAAATCATGAATTCTTAACCCGGCTCGGGTTGTACCAAAACTGGTGCTTCGGTCAGTAAAGCCTTTAGTTTCTCAAAACATTGCTGACACTTTTCCGACCACTCAAACATAACATCTTTTTGGAGCAACCTGGTTATCGGAGTGGCGATCATAAAAAATTCTTTAAAAATCGCCTGTAGTAGCCAGCCAAGCCTAAAAAGCTTCTAACTTCTGTCACGTTCCTATGCGGTTTCCATTCTATGATGGCCGCAATCTTACTCGGGTAAACACTAATTCCATCAACTAAAACGATATGCCGTAAAAACCCAACTTTTTTAAGCCAAAATTCACTGTTGCTGAACTTAGCATATAGTTGTTTACCTCTCAAAGTTTGCAAAATTGTTCTCAAGTGTTCAGCATGCTCGGATTCATCATGAGAGTAGATCAATAAACACTACAACAAATTTATCCAAGTATGGTGGGAAAATTCTGTTCATTAAGCCCATAAATACTGCAGGAACATTCGTTAGCCCAAACGGCATAACAAGAAATACATAGAGACCATACCTTGTTCGGAAAGTAGTTTTGGGCACATCTGATTCTTTAACTCGCAGTTGGTAATAGCTGGATCTCAAGTCTATCTTTGAAAATACTATTGCTCCCCTCAGCTGGTCAAACAGATCATCAATCCTCAGCAATGGGTATTTGTTCTTAATTGTCACCTTATTGAGTTGACGATAATTAATGCATAGTCTCATAGAACCATTCTTCTTTTTCACAAATAGTACCGGTGCAGCCCAATGAGAGAAATTAGGCCTTGCAAAACCCTTATCCGTCAATTCTTGTAACAGAGACTTTAACTCTCTTAATTTTGTCAGAGCCATCCGATACGAAGCAATCAAGATAAGTGTTGTTCCCGACACTAGGTCAATGCTAAATTCAACTTCTCTAACAAAAGGTAATCCTAGTAACTCCTCCAGAAACACATCTGGGTACTCGCATACTACTAACACTGATTCGACTTTCAATTCAGATTCCTCAGTATTCAACACATAAACCAAGTAGGCTTCACATCCCTTTCTCAAGCGTTTTTGAGCCGACATAGAGGAAATCACAACGGATGGTACGTATGACTCATCTGGTTCAACTCAAAGAGTTTTGCCATTTTCACACCTCAATTCAATGACCTTCTGTCTATAATTTACTATAGCTTCATGTAATGTCAACCAATCCATACCGAAAATAACATCGAACTCGTTAAATTGCAACAACATTAAATCGGCTGGAAAAACAATGGCCTCTAATCATTAAAGGGAATTTCTTGCATACCTTGTCAACTAGTACATGTTTGCCTAAAGGATTCGACACCTTAATCACATATTCGATAAATTCTATAGGTAGTTCTTTACTAGACACCAATTTCATGCAAACATACGAATGGGTTGACCCCGAGTCAATTAAAGCGACAACTGGGATATCATAAAGAGAAAATGTACCCGTAATGACATTAGGAGCTGAGGCTTCCTCTCTAGCGCGTATAGCATAAGTTCTTGTCGGGGCTGGAACCTCTTATTTTGCAGCGGAGTCCTTTGCAACACTACGACCACCACTGGCACTTTTGGGGTATCTTGGAGGTCTACCTCGAGAGATAGGAGCTTTCAATTTTGCGTTGGGCTCAACCTGTAACACCCTAAACCCGGCCTAAAGGTTATGGTCAAATCTGTGATGTCACATTGAAGTGTTTTACAAATCACTAATTCGTTGAAAAATCTGATCTTCTAAAACTGCCTTGGGCTATTAACAAAATTTGAGATGTCTTATTCTTTATGAAAACTCAAGTTGGCTTAAATTAATTATTGTTCATATTAGGTTGTTATAAAACATTAAAATAATGTTTGTTGTGAAAACCCTTAATTTTCGATGCGTAAACATGGTGTTTTTAGAAAAAAACCTTTGTTTATAATTTCTTAAAAACCCGAGACCTACTACTAACCGATAAAAATATCAAGTATAACAATCCCTAAAATAAAATAAAGAAAATTTAAACAGGCTTTATTACAATATAAAAACCCAAAATAAAATAAAATCTTAATTATAGTATATAATAAAATAACTACATTAGGTGACCACCTTAAGTCCTCTGTTGCCTCGATTCGGCTAAGCCTAGGGATTTCCTACACAGACAATAGACAGTTGAGTTTACGAAAACTCAGTGTGTGAAATCCCATGATAGCAATCAATCAAAGTAAACGCAAACTGGGCCTAAGCCCTTTAGTTCCAGTTAGGGGCCTTAACCCCTTTCAGTAACAATAGCAGAGTGGGCCTTAGCCCATTTCAGTACAGTATGCAAACAACGGATCCTACCCAAACCATCTACTACACACCAACTCCGTACCAGCCCTACACACCATGTAGGGATAAAAATGACCCACCCAACCCTACACACTAAATCGTACCGAATTCAGTAATAAATCAGTAATTGCAGCAGAGCTGCTAGTAATAGGCTTATAGCCTTTCAGTAGGCTTCCTCCAAAATCATATATCCCGCCCCATGTAATGCAACATAATATCATACGAGTATGCAAAAATATCATGCTCAGAAACAGTCATACATAGTATAGGGGTATTTTAGTCAATTTACCTCACAGGGGCATAACAGTCATTTTATCAGTATGGGGTCTAAGTATACTTACCGACCCAACAGTAGGTCTACGATCGTCTTAGGTGACCTGTGCAACTTTGACAGTTAAACAGTGATATCGAGCCTATAGCCCATATTGCGGGCCCATGTGGGCCCACACTCTTGTATGGCCCACATCGCCCAAAAATGGCCTTAGCCATGTAGTTCACACAGCCTGGCCCACGGTTTACCACACTTTACGTGATTTTGTCATGTGGGGCCCACAGACCCATTGGGCCCACACGGTTAAGTTTGACCAGAATAGCCCACTATCGTTTTGGCCCATGGGAATGCTCACGGCCATCTCGTCGACTACACGGCCATGGTTTGCAGCATGGCCTGCCACACCGGCAGCTACATGCCAGTGTAGAGTCGACGACCCACTTTTTAGCTTTTCGGCTTTTTGCCGATCTATGCTAATTGCAATGTGACTACACAAACCTGTTACGGAGTTGTAGCCGAAAATGCTTCCGAGATCAAGAACTAGACAACAATTGCAACCTCCTCTAACTCCAAACCACGTGCTTTCCCTCTAATGCTTTTACCTTCACAAGAATAGTTAACCGATTTATAAGAATCTTCAACCTCACAAGAATATAACCGATGCTTAAAGAACTTACCACAAATGAAGAGATTCGTTGTAGAGGAAAAGATATCGGCCTACACCTTTGTTATGGAAACCGAGCCCCTAGAAACATACGAAGGAAACAAGCGGGCTTAGATGAGCATATCCCTAAGATAGGCAAGAAGAGAATGGCCTTTCGGCCTAAGAGTTATAAAAGCTGAACCCAGAGAAGGAAACAAAATAAGATTCAGCTAGAGTATCCAAACCACAACCACTTACCAACAGAACAAGGGGATTTCGGTAGCCCCATACCAATAATCGGTCTCAAGCACAAAAAAGAGAAGAAGATGTTTAGGCCTTAATAGGTTCGGCCAACACAAGAAGAACAAAGGTTTTTGAGAGGGGGAAAGTATGGTATTTGGTCCAATAGAGAAAGAAAGAGTAAGAATAGAAAAAGGGAGTATTTCATTTCAAAGTAGATGATGAGAAGAATAAGATACTCAATCGGGATAATCGGCCTTCACTATAGTTCGATAGTTGGTTTAATTCCAAGACAGGATGGAGAGTAAAAATTCACTTAGGTATACGAGCAAAAAAGGAAAAAAAAGACTGAGAAAGGTCTTTAGGAGTATTCAGCTAATGCCAATAAACAAAAGAAATAAAGTTGCCAACCCCAAATATTGAAAACAAGATCTACCCTTTTGCTAGCTAACACAAATCGGCACCCCAAAGCCTATAGTCGAATTTGACCAAAAGAACACCACATACTCTCTTACTACCCTAAACACTTCCTCACACCCTCACACAACTGAACACTAAGTGCCAGAGTCCTCATTAGGAACTAACTTCCCACCATTCAAAATCCCTTGATTCTCTCCTAAAACTCTCTTCATATCTCTCCTCAACTCCCTCCTACAATCCCCTCCATATATCAGTGTTTTGGTCAAACACAACCTCTTCCCATGGCCATAAGTAAAAATAATCTTCATATGCATAAGTAGGGATTCGAACCTCAGACCCCTTATACACTCCACACGCCACTTACCACTAGGCTAGCAGGCTTTTTATGACATGTTTTACTCACATTAATTTAAGAAGCCTACTATCAGTAGACAAGGGTTTATTCAAGTAGGAGCAAGAATTTTTGCTCAAGCCAAGGCTTGAACCCATGGCTTCTCATACACTACAGAACCAACACCCACTAGCCCAAGCATACTTTCATGCCATAGACATAAAATTAATTTTAACAGGGGTTTCAGAATTTGAAAAATTGGGGTGTTACAATTCTACCCTCTTTAAAGATGATTTCGGCCTCAAAATTTACCTGGTCAGAATACGTGAGGGTATTGTTGTTGCATCGCCTCCTCAGGTTCCCGCGTGGCTTCCTCAGAACTATGGCTACACCATATTTCTTTCACCAGTGCGACTGACTTCCTCCTCAGGACCTTCACATCACGATCTAAAATCTAAACCGGCTTCTCTTCAAAGGTCAGATCTGGTCTAACCTCAGTTTCCTCATTCAAGATGATGTGTACAGGATCCGAGCGATATCGCCTTAGCATAGAGATGTGAAATACGTTGTGGATCTGGTCCAACTCTAGAGGTAACTTAAGTTGATAGGCAACTGGTCCCATAAGATTCAATACACGGTAAGGCCCAATAAACCTTGGGCACACCTTGCCCTAACGCCCAAATCTCAGTACCTTCTTCCATGGCGAGACCTTTAGAAAGACAAAATCTCCCACTAAATACTCAATTTCCTTATGCTTCAGATCTGCATATGAATTTTTTCTGTCAGATGTCGCCTTCAGTCAATCCTGAATCAAACAAACTTTATCCTCGGTGTCAGAAATAAACTCAGGACCCAGAATTCGACGCTAACCTAACTTAGTCCAACACGAAAGAGTATGACACCTACGACCATAAAATGCCTCGTAAGGTGCCATCTGTATGCTAGACTGGTAGCTATTATTATACGCAAATTCTGCCAATGGCAAGTAATCTTCCCAACTACCACGGAAGTCAATCACACAGCTCCTTAACATGTCCTCCAATATATGAATCACCCTCTCTGACTGACCATCTGTCTGAGGATGGAACGTAGTACTGATGTCCAATCGTGTACCCAGAACTTCATGTATCTTCTTCCATAACTGAGACGTGAAGCAAGGATCTCTGCCAGATATTATAGAAACTGGTACCCCATGCAATCTTACTATCTCGGATACATACAGCTTAACTAGTTTCTACAACGAATAATCTGTGCGAACTGGTATGAAATGGGTTGTTTTGGTCAATCGATCCAGATGACCCACACTGAATCTTTCCTAGAAGGCATTAGGGGTAGCCCACTCACAAAGTCCATAGTTACTCTTTCCCACTTCCACATCGAAATCTGAACCAGCTAAAGCAACCCAGAAGGCAACAGATGTTCCGCTTTAAGCTGTTGAAAAGTAAAACATTTTCCTACAAAATCGGTAATCTCACGCTTAAGACCTAGCCACCAATATATTTCACGAAGATCTCTGTACATCTTATTTCCACCTGGGTGCATAGCATAGGGGCTACTATGTGCCTCTCGTAATATAGCTTTCCTCAAATAAGTATCCTTAGGAAACACAAATTCTACCTCGAAAACAAAGTACCCCTTCACTATTAAGCCCAAAATCCTCAGTATTACCATTCTCAATCTAACAGAACTGAAGACCCAATGACTCATCTTCCAACTATTTACTCTTAATCTATTTAACCCAAACTGGTTTCACTTGGAGCTCGGCCAATAAGCTACCATCATCAAATAAGCTAAGACAAGCAAACATTGCTCACAGGTCAGTCATAGCCCTACGGCTCAGTGCATCTGCCACCACATTGGCCTTACCAAGGTGGTATTCAATTGAACAGTCATAATTCTTAAGCAGCTCAATCCATCTACCTTGCCTAAGATTTAACTCCTTCTGAGTAAAGAGATACTTGAGGCTCTTGTGATCCATGTAAATGATACACTTCTCGCCGTACAAGTAATGCCTCTAAATTTTTAATACGAATACCACTGCGGCCAACTCCAAGTCATGTGTTGGGTAATTCACCTCGTGAGTCTTAAGCCGGCGTGACGCATACGCTACCACCTTACCTTCTTGCATCAAAACACAACCCAAATCAATGTGTCATGCATCGCTGTAAACACTAAATTCTTTCCCAGACTCCGGCTGAATCAAGACAGGGGCCTCAGTTAAAACTTTTTTGAGCTCCTCAAAACTCTCTTTCTACTCATCAGCCCAGTTAAAGGGCACATCATTTCGTAGCAACTTAGTTAAGGGCGTGGCAATCAATGAGAATCCCTCTACAAATCTGTGATAGTATCCAGCCAATCCTAAAAAACTACGAACTTTTGATACAGTTTTAGGCTACTTCCAATCCAAAACAGCCTCAATTTTTCGAGGATCAACCCTAATCCCCTTGCAGATACCATATGACCAAGAAATGTTACCTCTTTTAACCAAAATTCACACTTGCTGAGCTTGGCGTACAGTTGTTTCTCCCTCAAAGTTTGCAGAACTACTCGAAAATGTTCATCATGTTCCACATCAGTCCTTGAGTACACCAATATTTCGTCGATAAATACTATAACAAACCGATCTAGATAGGGTTGAAATACTCTGTTCATCAGATCCATAAAAGTTGCCGGTGCATTTGTCAGTCCAAAAGGCATTACAAAAAACCCGTAATGACCATAACGAGTCCTAAATGCTACCTTTTGCACATTGGCCTCTTTAACTCTCAGTTGGTGATACCTAACCAGAAATCTATTTTAGAGAAAACCGATGCTCCTTGTAGTTGATCGAATAGATCATCAATTCTTGGCAGAGGGTATTTGTTCTTAATCGTCAGTTTATTTAATTGCCTGTAATCAATGCACATATACATGGACCCATCCTTCTTTTTCACAAACAAGACTGGTGCTCCCCACGGAGACACACTAGGTCGAATAAACCCACAGTCCAATAACTCTTAAATCTAGGCCTTAAGCTCCACAAGCTCCTTCGATGCCATTCTGTAAGGGACAATGGACACCGGAGCTGTACCAAGAAAGAGCTCAATCCCAAACTCCACTTCACGTTCTGGAGGTAACCCCAGTAGCTCTTCAGGAAAGACATCTAAAAAATCCTTAACAGTCCTGATATCTTTTACGAAAGACTCCCCAACATCTTAAACATTGAATTATGCCAAGAATGCTTTACAACCCTTGCAAACCAATTTCTCGGCCCTTAGTGCAGAAATTACATTACTTAAATAGTTCCGTCGTTTCCCAATTACAACTACCTCCTTATCTGCCTCAGTTCTTAATACAACCCATTTAGTGGCACAATCCACGCTTACCCGATGTTTAACCAACCGATCTGTGCCTAAGATTAAGTTAAATTCTCTGAAAGGCAGCTTCATAAGATCGGCCAAAAAGACAACTCCTTGTATCTCCAAGGGAACATCTTTAAATACTTTATTTACCCGAACGGACTGCCCCAGCGGACTTAGAATAGTAATCTCACTCATAGTTTTTTCAGCCATAATACTCAATATCTTAGACACAGAGCATGCTATATATGAATGAGTAGATCCAACAACAATCAATGCAATATGAGGTACACTATGGATAAAAAACGTACCTGTTATGACATCTGAAGCATCTCCGTCCTCTCGACGATGTGCAACATAAACCAATGTCGGCTGCCTCGCCTCAGTATGACCAGCACCTCTGCCTGGAGCTCCGCGACCACGTCCCATACCATTACTACCCCTGGCTTGATCACGGCCTCTCGGTGGCTGCTGAACACCTCTCGGCGGTAGACCAGGACCCATACCAGTAGCTTGTATCTGATCGGGCCTTCGTGGACAATCCTTAACCCAGTGCTCCAATGATCCGCATCTAAGACATGCACCCAACTTTCTCCAACATTCGTCCTAATGGCGTTTCCCACAATCAGCACAAAACTCCAATCCCATAGCAGCCGCAGGGGTCCTAACTCTATTTGGCCCATTAGTTCTGGGCTTTTTCCTAAGCCTCTAAAAAGAATTTGAGGGTTCAGAATCCCTCTTACAACTTCCTCTCTCTCTGTTCTGGCACTCATCGCGAGTCACATCCTTGGCGATTTTTGCCTTATCAACTAGTGCTGTAAAATCCAGCTCCCTCTAAGAAGCTATCAGAACCCTTAGGCCATCTCTGAGGCCATCCTCAAATCAAACAGACCGGTCATACTCTTTTGCCACCATTCCACATGCATAGCAGCTCAGTCGTAGGAATTCAGCCTCATATTCAGCCACCGTCCTATCTCCCTGAGTTAAGTTCAAAAATTTCCTCTTACAGGCATCCGTATAGCTGGCACGCACATACTTAGCCTAGAAAGTAGTCTTGAAAAACTACCAGGTCAAACGATCGGCTTGAGTGCCCTCTTTGATGGTAAGCCACCACTGGAAGGCCTCATCTCTCAACAGTGATACTGCACCTTTTAACTTCTGATCAGGGGTGTAGTCAAGATCATCCATGATTCTTTTTGTGGCCTCCAACTACTATTCAGCCACGTTAGAGGCAACTCCAGTGATACCCCTGAATATTTTTGCCACATTAGACCTGAGTCATTTCGTAACTGACCCACGGCCCACATTATCAGTACCAGGCTGAGCGACCCTTTCCAGAATCCTCAACATTGCTGGGAACAGCGCATCATCCCCAACTGCTCAGTTTTGAGACCTTGTCTCAACTATATACGAAGCTAGTGCCTCTCTAACTTCCTCATTAGGCTCGCATCCAAAAGACGAAGACCTAGCCCGAGCACTTCCATAGCCTCTGCTGCTGCCTCTACCACGAATTCCCCTAGTGCTCATTATCCAATCACCCTTTTGTCTGTATTAAAAGTTTTATGCCAGTCAATTTATTGTTCCCCTATTTATTATAGATATCTTATGAAAAATCTTATTTTAGAGTTTGTTTTCGCAGTTCGCAATTCGAAGTTCACACTAACTACAGAGTCTCAACACAGTTTTACTACCTAAAGTAGTCTTAGTAATAATATTTTAGTATTCTTATTTCAGTATGAACAATTAGAAGACTAACCGGATAGGCGTGGAGACTCGGTGTACCACTCCTTTAGTAAAACTTTTCCATTTTTTTTGAAAACCCAAACCCACAATCGAGTTTTCTAACCTGACTCTGATACCACTAAATATAAAACCTCAAACTCGGGCTAGCTGTTATGGCCAAATTGTGATGTCATATTGAAGTGTTTTACAAATCACTAATTCATTGAAAAATCTGATCTTCAAAAACTGCCTTGGGATATTGACAAAATTTGAGATGTCTTGTTCTTTATGAAAACTCAAGTTGGCTTAAATTAATTATTATTCATTTTAGGTTGTTATAAAACTTTAAAATAATGTTTGTTGTGAAAACCCTTAATTTGTGATGCGTAAACGTGGTGCTTTTAACGTGGTGTTTTTAGAAAAAAAACCTTTGTTTATAATTTCTTGAAAACCTGATACTTAAAACTAACCGATAAAAATATCAAGTATAAGAATCCCCAAAATAAAATAAAGAAAATTTAAAGTGCCCTTATTACAATATAAAAACCCAAAATAAAATAAAATCTTAATTATAGTATATAATAAAATAACTACGTTGGGTGGCCACCTTGAGTCCTCTGTCGGCTCAATCCGTCTAAGCCTGGGGATTTCTTGCACAGACAATAGACAGGTGAGTTTACCAAAACTCAGTGTGTGAAATCCCATGATAGCAATCAATCAAAGTAAACGCAAACTGGGCCTAAGCCCTTTAGTTCCAGTTAGGGGCCTTAACCCCTTTCAGTAACAATAGTAGACTGAGCCTTAGCCTATTTCAGTACAGTAAGCACACAAAAGATCCTACCCAAACCATCAGTTACACACCAACTCCGTACCAGCCTTGCACACCATATGGGGATAAAAATCGACCCACCCAACCCTACACACCAAATCATACAAAATTAGGTACTAAATCAGTAATTGCAGCAGAGTTTCTAGTAATAGGCTAATAGCCTTTTAGTGCACTTCCTCCAAAATCATATATCCCGCCCCATGTAATGCAACATGATATCATACGTGTATGCAGAAATATCATCCTCAGAAACAGTCATACATAGTACAGGGGTATTTCAGTCAATTTATCTCACAGGGGTATAACGGTCATTTCATTAGTATGGGGTCTAAGTATACTTACCGACCCAACAGTAGGTCCACGGTCGTCTTAGGTAACCTGTGCAACCTTGACAGTTAAACATTGATATTGAGCCTACAGCCAATATTTCGGGCCCATGTAGGCCCACATTCTCGTATGTCCCACATCGCTCAGAAATGGCCTTAGCCATGTGGTTCACACAACCTGGCCCATTGCTTACCACACTTTGCGTGATTTTTTCGTGTAGAGCCCACAGGCCCATTAGGCCCACACGGCCTAGTATGGCCTACTATCGTTTTAGCCCATAGGAACGCTCACGGGCATCTCGTCGACCACACGACCATGGTTTGCAGCACGGCCTACCATACAGGCAGCTACATGATTGTGTGGTGTCGACGGCCCACTATTCGGCTTTTCGACTTTTTGTCGATCTATGCTAATAGTAGCATGACTACACACACCTGTTATGGAGTTGTAGCCGAAAATGCTTCTGAGATCGAGAACCAGACAACAATCGCAACCTCCTCTAACTTCAAACCACGTGCTCTCCCTCTAATGCTTTTACCTTCACAAGAACCGTTAACCGATTTATAAGAATCTTCAACCTCACAATAATATAACCGATACTTAAATTATTTACCAAGAATGAAGAGATTCGTTGTAGAGGAAAGGCAATCGGCCTACACCTTGGTTATGGAAACTGAGCCCCTAGCAATTTACGAACGAAACATGAGAGGTTAGATGAGCATATCCTTAAGATAAGCAAGGAGAGAACAACCTTTCGGCCTAAGAGCTATGAAAGCCAAACCTAGAGAAGGAAACCAAATAAGATTCGACTAAAGTATCGAAACCACAACCACGTGCCAACAGAACAAGGGGATTTCGATAGCCCACAGCAAGAATCAATCAAAGCACAAAAAAGAGAAGAAGATGTTTAGGTCTTAATAAGTTCGGCCAAAAGAAGAAAAACAAAGGTTTTTGTGAGGGGGAAAGTATGGTATTCGATCCAATAGAGAAAGAAAGAATAAGAACAGAAAGGGGAGTATTTGATTTCAAAGTAGAGGATGAGAGGAAGAAGATACTCAATTGAGATAATCGGCCTTCACTATAGTTGGGTAGTAGGTTTGAATCCAAGATAGGATGGAGAGTAAAAAGTCAGTTAGGTATACGGCCAAAAGAGGAAAAAAAAGACAGATAAAGGTCTTTAAGAGTATTCAGCTAATGCTAATAAATAGAAGAAAAAAGTTGCCAACCCCAAATATTGAAAACAAGATCTACCCTTTTGCTACCTAACACAAATCGACACCCTAATTCCTATAGCCGAATTTGACCAAAACAATACCACATATTCAATTACTACCCTAAACACCTCCTCACACCCTCAAATAACTCAACACTAAGTGCTAGAGCCTTCATTTAGCACTAACTCCCCACCATTCAAAATCCCGTGATTCTCTCCCAAAAACTCTCCTCATATCTCTCCTCAACTCCCTCCTACAATCCCCTCCATGACCGATTCAAACTCCCCTCCATACATCAGCATTTTGGTCAAACACAACCATTTCCCATGGCCTTCAATAAAAATAATCTTCATATGCATAAGAAAGGATTCGAACCTCACGCCCCTTGTACACTCCACACGCCACATACCATTAGGCTAGTAGGCTTTTTATGACATGCTTTACTCACATTAATTTAAGAAGCCTACTATCAGTAGACAAGGGTTTATTCAAGTAGAGGCAAGAACTTTTGCTCAAGCCAAGGCTTGAACCCATGACTTCTCATACACTATAGAACCAACACCCACTAGGCCAAGCATACTTTCACGCCATAGACACACAAAATTTATTTTAACAAGGGCTCCAGAATTTGAAAAATTAGAGCGTTACACAACCTCTTTGTCATCTCATTCCGGGCAATCCTTAATAAAGTGGTCAAGGGAACCACACCTATAGCATGCCCTGCTCCTCATTTGACACTCTCCAAAGTTAAACTTGTTACAATTGTTACACTGCGGCTTTTCGTTTCCCACACTCCCCACACTAGTCGTCATGGAAGATGAAGACCGCGGATTAGGGTGCTTAGAGGTTCTTGTTTTACCCGAATATCCCACTGATGAATTGGACGTTCTTGGTGGCTTTTCGACTTCTTTGTGGAAGATGTATATGTCTTGCCCATGAATCTCTTGCTCGGAACTCGAGCCTTCCTCTCTATTTGTTTCTTTTCATTACTTAGCTCTTTAGCTTTCTTGGTTCTGTCGGCCAACATTGCAAACTCTCTTATCTCAAGGGTCCCAATCAACAGTTTAACATCCTCATTTAATCCTTCTTTAAAGCGCTTGCTCATTTCTGCTTCAGTTCGAACCCACTTTTGAGCATACTGGCTTAGTCGGACAAACTCCTGTTCATATTTTGACACAGTCCATTCTCCTTTCTTAAGTTCTAGAAATTCCTTTCTCTTCTGATCCAAGAACCTTTAACTAATAAACTTCTTTTTAAATTAAACTTGAAAGAACTCCTATGTAATATTTTCTCTCGATGCTATTGATGATATAGTCTTCCACCAGTGGTATGCAGTGTCTTCCAGGAGAGAAACTGCGCACTTCGAACATTCCTCAGGGGTACATGATAGTTCGTTAAGAACTCGCAAGGTGTTCTTAGGCCAGAACTCAGCCCATTCTAGATCATCGTCAATTGTAGCCCTAAACTCTTCAGCCCCATATTTCCTCAGTTTATTTACTGGAGCTTTACCAATTCTTATTGGTGCCATAGCTTGTGGTACTTCTTCTTCTGATCAGGTAGAAGGTGGGGGAGGTCGTGGTATAGCAGGGTTGGTTCTCAAGTACTCACCAAACTATTCATCCATTATTTCAAAAAAGGCTGCCTTTGCCTCTTCCCAGCCCCTAGACATGGGCCTCCTACTACTACAAGACGTGGCTTGTTGTACGGAAGCTGGAGCATGGCTCTCAGCTTCCTCAGACTCATCTCGGGCTTGGTTGAAAGACATTTACTATAAACAAATACATTTAAAATGGTTAGGAGATGTCACACTATCGTCACTTGTATAATGGCATGTATAGCTAGACTCGAGACATGCTATGCTAGTCCGAGAATCGACTAAACTATAGCTCTATACCATTAAATGTAACACCCCTTACCCATACCCGAGGCCGGGATAGGGTAAGGGGCATTACCGGACATACATACAATTGTTCATGCAAAATCGGGCTATAAAATTTCTTTCAATTTAAAAATCATTCAAATATAAGCGAAACATCCTTTGTATGGACCTACAAGGTCCAAAACATACATTAGAAATAGTTCAAGGCCAAACTGGAAACTTTAGAAAAACTTGGGAAATTTTCTTTAATACAGAGTCACACACCCGTGTAAAAAGGGGACACGCCCGTGTCCTCAGGCCGTGTAACTCTCTGACTATGATGTCATCACCAAAATAAGGTCACACAGCCGTATCACACGCCCGTGTGGCCAAATAAAATTAAATGATTTTTCATAAAATGGTGCAGACTTCACATGGCCAGAGTACACGCCTATGTGGTTTGGCCGTGTGTGAGACACTGCCAAGACACACGCTAATGTCTTAGTCCATGTGTTTACTACTGGGCATTCTAATTTGTAAAGTTTAGATGCAAGGGGCACACGGTCGAACAGCATGCCCGAGGGGCAAATCGTGTATCACACACGGTCTAGACACACGCCTGTGTATCTGCTCATATGGGCAACTTCTAGGCTATTTTCCAAGCCATTTGTCACCTTTAAAGACTTACTCACTTATACATGTTCTCCGCATACAACAAAACACATTTGATTACTCCAATATCCAATTCCAAGATTAAAATCTATGCTCTTAATGCTATTTAGCACCATCTCAAATATGCAAGCTTCTTTCAATGTTTTCATATCAATATGCAACCATTAGGTTTATAATCCCTTTTCCAACTTTACCCATTACTACTTTGTTATGGTCATTTTGTGTATATATATATGTATATTACGGTTCATTTATAAATCAACATACCATCATTCACATCCTTCATTCTCAAACATCCACATCGACATAGACACATTGCATGCATACATGATTAATAAGGGTTACAGCCCAATAGCAAAATATGAGCCATATTTCATGGCCATATACAAAATTATTCATCAACTATCATGAGACATTACACTTGGCTAATTTAAATGACACATATAACCAAAAGATAAGTTACCCTATACATGCCATTATATCAAAATGAATAGTTTTTTTATACCCAAAATGAGATTGCCGATAGTGTGATCAAACTCCCACCGTCCTCTAAACTTCACGAGTCCGAAAGCTGTATAAGATAGGGAAAGGTAAAAGGGGCAAGCATTACATGCTTAGTAAGTTCGTATAACGAAAAGTAAACTTACCGGTCATTTTAAACACATAATTACAATAAGCCATGTTATCCATCAATTATAAGTAAATTTCCCTAAACAAAGGCACTCAATGAACAAGTTAGTCACATAATTTTCAAGATCCATAGATGAGTTCATCACATCATTTACATATTCAAATTTGTGTTTTGCAAGTCATTAACAAATATTTTATCCGGTGAATCATTGAATTCCCGATGGATATTCCATCACTTAGTACGCTCTAGGTGTACTATTTTATTAACCGTCAATTTATATCCAGTAGTACCCTATCCAATACTTTCTCGAGCCATATCTCTTATAGCAGAATTACCAGTCCAGGCTAAATTCTAGCTGTATCATGTACTCTAAGGGCATTTTCGGATTACCAGTCTAGGCTAAATCCTTTATATGACAAGGAATTCCCTACAGAGTTTAATCTGGATTACCAGTCCAGGCTAAATCCTAATTGAAATGTATGTTCGATAGGCTCATTTTAGGATTACCCGTCTAGGCTAAATCCTTTCCATAATGAGATCAAGGGATTACCTGTCCGAGCTAAATCCTTTTTGCAACACATGCAGGATCCTATTTCTCGTGAGAAGTGACCTATCCATCGAAATTCCATATTCAAACAGATTCTAACCCATTTTCAATCAATTTCAGAATTATGGGCATTTTCATACAATTCATTATTTATGCATTTCACATTCAATGCAACAGAACAATTAAAGTCAACATGCATAAACATCCAATTAGGTTACACGAACTTACCTAAATGATGTCTCAGGTTTGGATTCTGACTATTCCAAAACCTTTTATTTTCCACGGTCTACTTCCGAAATTGGTCTTTCTGATTTATCAAGCTTGAAAGTTGAAGAAAACCCTAGCTATGGTCCTTAGAATTTTCAGCACTACCTTGAAAAAGATGGACAAGGTTTTCACTTCTTTTTCCCTTTTATTTCTTTTATTTACCAAAGGACATAAATCCTCTTAAGGCCTTTCTTTGAAATTTTACCCATGCATGCCCATTTTTGTCCAAATTTTTAGAACTTGGTCAAATTACTATTTGAGGACCTTTAATGTATAATCCAACTCAATTTCATGCTAAAAGCTTCTAGAACTCAAGTTTTTCAAATTTTGTAATTTGGTCCTTAATGTCAAATTAAGCATCTTAGGCATAGAATTTGTCCATAATATTTTTACACAAGCATACATTCTCATCCTAGACAACATATTAATCATGAAATAATTATTTCTATTTCGGATATGTGGTCTCGAAACCACTGTTTTGACTAGGCCCTAAATCGGGATGTTACTTCTTGAGTGTCCTGTTATATAGTTCCTTTGAGGATCCTGATTAGTAGTGATATTTCATGTGTTGCGCACTATTGCAGCTGTTTGTGAGTGTCCTGTTACATAATTCGATCGGTTGTGATACAACATATAATGCGGACATAAACGCAGCTCTACATGAGTGTCCTAATATAGGCTCTTGTGAGCTTCCTAACGTTGCTCGCTTGAACTCCCTGTTACCTTATCCGATTCTCCTTGATAATAATTCTTCAGAGTTATCGGTAAGCACTATGAGCTCCTTGAATAAAACTCTAATGAGTTTCCTATTTAGCCCGAATAAGTGTCCTATTACATGGCTCATCTAAGCATCCTAATATCTAGCTCGAGAGTGTGCTTCCTGATTATATGCCCTAATAGGTACCCTTGATAATGAGTGTAACACCCCTTACCCGTATTCAACGTCGGACCAGGGTACGAGGCATTATCAAACTTACATAGCAAACAAACATACAATTCCGAGTCATAAATTTGCATCCAAATTAAAACCAATTGTATTCAATCATAAAGTCCCTAATACAAGCCTACGAAGCCCAAAACATGCTTTGAAAGTGGTTTGGGACTAAACTGAGAACTTGGAAGTGGTACAGGGGTCACATGCCCATGTGATTTGGGACACGCCCGTGTGGGCAGGCTGTGTGGTCACACACGCCCGTCTCTCTAACCCGTATAACTCTCTATTTTGCAAAGCGTGAACACATTGTGTTCACACAACCAAGTCACATCCCCGTGTGCTAGGCCGTATGGTTAATTGAATTTTCATAAAATAGGTGCAGACTTTACTCGGTCGGGACACACGCTGGTGCTTGAGGTTGTGTCCTTCATACAGCTGAGACACATGCTTGTGTCTTTACCCGTGTGCTCAATTCTGAGCATTCTGTTTCTCAAAATTAAGGTGTAGGAGATAGACAGCCGAAACACATGCCCATGGGGCAAGTCATGTGTCACACATGGCCTAGACACATGCCCGTGTGTCTACCCATATAGACAAAATAAAGGCTACTTACCAAGCCATTTCTCACCCTTATTTACACACACACTCATCCACAATTTTAATGGCATAAATCATGGCACATTTTGGCAACCAAAACATCCATAATCAAGGTTAGAACATATCATTTCATTATCACACATAACATACTTACAACATCGTATTCTGCCAAAACAAATCATACCAAGCTCACATCCACAAGTACCAACACAAATACTTGTATCATGCATAATTCTTCTTAGATTTTCCTAGCATACTAATGAGACAATCTCAACCATTTAACAAAAAAACCTTTAAGTCACATTAAACCATTCACCAATCATTTATAGACCACATCAAAGGATGACACATCTTCACGAACGCGAATAGCATAGGTTCTAGTAGGTGCTCTGACTTCCGATCTCACAGTTAAATCTTTCATTACACCTCTGCTACTATTCCCCTTTCCCATATTTCTCAGTGGCCTCCCTCTAGTGGTACTGTTGCTCGGTCATGCATTCTGCAAATTATCTTTCTCAGCCATTTCAGGGCAATCTTGAATAAAGTGATCTTAGGAGCTACATTTAAAGTAAGCTCGGTTATTCATCCTCCATTCATCGGGATGTCGTCTACCACAGTGTTGACATTGAGGTCTATTAGACCTAGCATTACTAACGTTCGTTATTGACGTAGTTTGGGCCTTTGAACCCGAATATTACTTCCCACGATCTTTATTGGGATACCTAGCTGAAACATTTGAACGAGTATACAAATCCCTTGATTTCTTTGACGAAGATTGAAATGACTTATTCATCAGCCTTTTTCTCAAATCTCTAGCCTCAAACTCAACTTTTCTCTTCCCTTTGCTCAGCTCTTCGGCTTTGTAAGCTCAATTGACTAGCACAACAAATTCTTTCAACTCTAAAATCCCAACTAGCAGTCTGATATCTTCATTCAACCCATATTCGAATCTCTTACACATGATAGCCTCGGTGGAAACACATTCTCGAGCATACTTACTGAGCTTAATAAACTCTCGCTCATATTCAGTCACAGACTTACGACCCTATTTCAGTTCTAAAAACTCTCCCCGTTTCTGATCAATAAACTGTTGACAGATATATTACTTTCTGAACTTATCCTAAAAGAATTCCTAAGTAACCCTTTCTCTCGGTGCCACTAATACAAGAGTATTCTACCACTGATATGCCGAGTCCCTCAAAAGTGATATGGCACATTTCAAACACTCATCCGGTGCGCAAGAAAAATCATCAAATACCCTGATAGAGTTCTCAAGCCAAAACTCCGCTCTCTTGGGATCATCGTCAGCATTAGCTGTAAATTCTTCAGTTGCTTGTTTTCTAATCTTATCAACTAGAGGCTTGTTCAGTCTTAACAATTCCACACCTTGGGGAGCTAGGGGAACTGATTGAGGGTTAGGTGGGCGTGGAGGATGTTGGACAGCCGAATTTGTTCGAACAAACATGGCAAACCACTCATTCATCCTTTGGAATAAGGCTTGCTTAGCCTCTCCTCCTTGACTAATCGTTACTGGACTACTTTCAGATGGCACTGTCCCTTGGGCGGGAGCTGACACATTACTTTCAACATCATCAACTATCTCTCGGTAGGGATCCGTTTACTAGATGAAAACACAAGTTAAATTGTCAGGAGTCGTTACACTATCAGAAATTATATATGCCATGCATAGCTAGACTCTCACACACACTATGTTAGTCCAAAAATCAACTAAACCATAGCTCTGATACCACTAAATGTAACACCGCTTACCTGTATTCAACTCCAGAACAGGGTACGAGGCATTACTGGACTTACATTGCAAACAAACATACAATTCTGAGTCATAAATTTGCATCCAAATTAAAACCATTTTTATTCATTCATAAATTCCCTAATACGAGCCTACGAAGCCCAAAACATACTTTGAAAGTGGTTCGGGACTAAACCGAGAACTTGGGAAATTTTTACAAAACTTAGAAAATTTTTGCCATGTACAGGGGTCACACGCCCATATGATTTGGGACACGCCCGTGTGGGAGGCCTTGTGGTCACACACGCCCGTGTCCTTAACCTATCTAACTCTCTATTTTGTAAAGCGTGAACAAATTGAGGTCACACATAAAATAGGTGCACACTTCACATGGTCGAGACACACGCCCGTGCTTGAGACCGCGTCCCTCACACGGCTGAGACACATTTGTTTCTCAAAATTAATGTACAGGAGACACATGGCTGAAACACATGCCCATGGGGCAAGCCGTGTGTCACACACGGCCTAAACACACATTCGTGTGTCTACCCATCTGGACAAAATAGAGCCTATTTACCAAGCCATTTGTCACCCTTACTTACACACACACACATCTACAACTTTAATGGCATAAATCATGGCATATTTAGGCAACCAGAACATCCATAATCAAGGTTAGAACATATCATTTCTTTATCACATAATATCTTATTCTACCAAACCAAATCATACCAAACTCACATCCACAAGTACCAACACAAATACTTGTATCATGCATAATTCTTCTTAGATTTTCCCAGCATACTAATGAGCCAATCTCAACCATTCAACAACAAAATCTTTAAGTTACATTCAACCATTCACCAATCATTTATAAGCCACATCATAAAGGAGATATTTGGACATACACGAATATACTTAAGCTTACAACCAATTTAGCCAAAATAAGCCAAGTTACATGGCAAAATACCACATCAAATCTTTGATAATTACAAGCCAATACACTGGCCTAATTTATAACAACACATATAACAAAATGAACAAGTCCCTATACATGCCATATACTCAAAATGTTAAGATCATCGAAACCCAAAATGACAGTTGATAGTGTGAAGCGATCTCTGATGGTCTTTAATTCGAGCTAGCTTGGTGACACTATAGAACATGGGAAACAAAAATGGAGTAAGCTATATAGCTTAGTAAGATCGTATGAAAGAAATAAGCTAACCTTACCATACATTTAACATTCAAGTAACATAATATAAGATAATGCATCTGACCATAACCTCATGACCACAAATCATTCCATCATAAATTTAACTTGAAATCATCATTTCACGAATTTAATAATCATAAGCTTTATGTACATACCTGTACCATCTCGTAATAATATCATACTTATTCTCCTCATTAGCATACCTAATGAACCACTAGGAATAATAATATCGGATACTTGGGAAACCTTGCACACAATGTTCCACATATGTAGGCATTGCTACCTCTATCTCATAACACATATATGCTCGCTCCTAAGCCATTGACGGGCCTGTTTACACAAGCTGTCAGTCAAGACGTTGCTACTTGGTGATGCTCACACAAGTTATGAAGTAACCGCAACATATGCCGGTATACTCAGCCACCGGTAAGGCGTACAGCACAAACACTCGGATCACATGACATAAAACTCTAGTGACATGTCACTTGTATCCTAATTTATTCCTAAGGTTCGATTGGGATTTCTCGCTTGCCAAAATGTCATCGAACGTGTCCATGAGTCATTTACACAATTAATGAAGTATTAAAGCATTTAAAATACAATTATGAGAAATCTTATTTACATACGAACTTACCTTGGTTACAAAATAGCCAAAGGGATCTATTCGTCAATTACTTCAATTTTCCCCCGATCTTTACCCAAACTTCATTTTTCCTAATCTATAATACCACAATTAACTTATTTAACCATCACATTATTCAATTCTGCCCAAAAACACACTATGGAAAAATTTACATTTTTCCTTTAACCTTTCAACATTTTACAATTTAGTCCCTAGGATCGTAAAATGAATTTCTTTCAATTTCATCACAACCCAACCCTACTCGAATATTATTGGCACTCATAACAGCCAACATTTTTTATTTCTTCACACTTCTCTACACATTTTATAGACTTTTACAAATAGGTCCTTATTTAACATTTTTATCGAAAATCACTTTCCAAACGTTGTTTAACTAACAACGAACATGCATTTTCTACCATCAAACATCAAAATAAAAACATATTCAAGATGGGTAAAATTTTAGACTTTAAATTTCTTTCAAATTAGTCCATGAAATAGTTAAATCAAGTTACAACGATCTAAAAAATATAAAAATATTAAAAACGGGACAAGAACGAACTTACAATCGAGCTTGAAAGCTTGGCCAAACCCTTGCGATGTCTTCCCTTGCAATTTTTAGCTATGGGGGACTATATTGAAAAAGATGGACACTTTTATTTGTTAATTTTGTCTTTATTTGCCAAATTACTAAAATGCCCTTAATGCATAACTTTAAAATTTCTCCTAACCATGTCCATTTTTGTCCATCCTAGGTATAATGGTCTAATTATCATTTAAGGACCTCCAATTTGAATTTCATAGCAATTAGACACCTTTAACATATAGAACTCAAATTTTGCACCTATTGCAATTTAGTCCTTCTACCTAAATTGAGCACTCAATCGATAAAATTTCTTAATGAAATTTTCATAAAATCATTCTATCATGCTGTAGTCCTTAAAGAGATAATAATATAAATATTTTTACTTCGTATTTTTGGTCCTGAAACCACTGTTCTGATTTAACCCAAAAATGGGCTGTTACAATGAGTTGACGGTTTACATTTTTGTAAACCTTGTGTGTACTACCTGAGTATCCATCGTTTTTTCAATAGTTTAACGGATAAAAATCCTGATATAAGAAATTATGAGATTAAAAGAATTATGTTTTTAATGCTTCTGAAATACCTGAAAGTGTGAAACATGATGAGCTCATCCATGTTTATTTGTTATACATACGAATTACATGACTAACTTGCTTAATTGAGTGTATGTGTTTAGGCAACTTGCCAAATTGATGGAAAGTATGTTATTGTATGCTTAATATTAATGAATGTGATTAGTAAATTTAATTTATGTTATACGAACTTACTAAGCATTAAATGCTTACTAGGTTTTATTTTATCTATTTTTTAGTGCCCAGAAGCTCGCGAAGGTTGGAGATTGATTGGAGCATTATCACAATATCCACTAACTTGTTTTGGTATAAATAGTAAACTTATTTTGGTATAATAGCATGTATAGGTAACTTGGCCATTGTTGGCATGTAAATGTGGTTTGTAAACTAGCCATTAAAATAGCTAGTAATGATTTGTTTTGGTATACTTATAAGGTTATATTATGAAAAATACCTATGTGTTAAATATATTAAGTATGGTTAATCAAGTTATGCTTACCATATAAGTTATGCTTAATATATTAAGTATGGGCATGTGGTTTGACCGTGTGTCCCCTGCAACTTAAATTTGAGAAATAGAATGCTCTGAATTGAGCACACGGGCAGAGACACGGGTGTGTGTCTCAGCCATGTGTGCTACACGGCCTAGAACATGAGCATGTGTCTTAGTTGTGTGAAACCTGCAGTTAATTTTGGAAAATTAAATTAACCACACGACCTAGCACACGGGCACATGGCTAGCCGTGTGGCACAAGTCAAAGAGTTACACGGGGTCGAACACGGGCAGCGACACGGGCGTGTCCTATGGTCACACAAATGTGTCTCTTGACCACAATGGCGTGTGTGCCCTGCATCTAGGTAAAATTTTGGAAAATTTTGCGATAAATTCTTTGAGTTCCTGATGTAGTCCTGACTCGATTCCAATGTTTATATTGGGCCTCGAAGGTCTATTCAAGGGACAATATGATTAGTTTTAGATATGAATAGTAATTGACATGAATTACGTGAAATTATTCTATAAACTTTATTTATGCTCCGTAACCCTATTCTAACTATGGATACGGGTTAGGGTGTTATATTTATTTGTATTAGAGCTACAGTTTAGTTAATTCTTGGACTGAATGTAGTAAGTACGAGTTTAGCTATACATGCCATTATATAATTTGTGATAGTGTGATATCTCCTGACCATTTTAAATGTGTTTTTCATATAGTAATGTCATCCAACCAAGCATGAGCTGAATCCGAGGAAGCTGAGAGCAATGCTTCAGCTTGAGTTCAAAGAGTTGCATAGTAGTGGAAGGCCAGTATTTAAGGGCCAAAGTGAGGAGGCAAAACAAGCCTTATTTCCAATGATGAATGAATGGGTTCATTGAGTATTTAAGAACAAATCCTACTATACAACAACCTCCCCCACCTGCTCCTCAGCCGATTCCTGAGATGCCATAAGGTGCTAAACTTGTCAGTGCTGGAATGCCGGTGCCCCCAAGGTGCACTGGAAAAATAAAATTCCAGCAATCCAACCATGGATCCATGTGTGAGGAACGAATCGGGAAAACTGAAATAATGAAAATGGTTTTGAAATTACTGAAACTTCAATATGAGTAGATAGCGACGCCTCAGCAACGAGAATTCTAAACCACTATCGAACAAAGTCGTAACTTTTTAGATGTCAACCTCTATGCAGTCCACCTAGTTGAAAATGAACGGAAGAAGTCCCCAAAATGATTTTTTGAGATTTCTTTGTTTTGACGGCTGCTAGACCACTCAAAAACAAAAGTAGGTTTTCTTTTTAGGGTTATGATCTATATATAACTCCCCTTTTAAATTTGGAATATTTATATCGAATATTTTAAAATAAATAAATATAATGATGTTTTAACCAAAAATTATAATTACATTAATTATAACAAAGATTTTGGTAAACTATATTTATTTAAATTTATATATGAACCAACTTCATATATTAATAGAATTATGTTCTTATTATATGTACAATATTCTTGTACATATAATATGTTCGATATTTGATTTCCCAATTAAATTAATTCTATAATTAATTTAATTCATGTGACAACCAAAAACAATACGAACTATATTTTATTCCGATCATCTCCACCATATGGTGTGACCCTGTAGGCTCTTGTAACGTTAGCAATAATACTAGAACGATTCTAATGTTACATACAATGAGTGGCATCTAGCAATGCATCATTGCTACCTAAGTTACAAGAAGTCATGATTCGACATAACCTTTTTTGTGATTTATCTTTCATACATTAATCTTTAAGTCCTTTATCTCTGGAATGAACACAAGTCATGGAATAGTCACACTTGCATAGTCCATCTCATGTTTCTTGATGTCTTGTGTAGACTATGATATACAAATAATTATGACATCTCATATCAACTTATTTGAGCATGGCCATGCATTTCTAGTCTCACTCGATCAAGTGGCCTAAGATATTACTCCCATTATGTAGGAGGGACCTATTCTATATTGATCAACCATATCTCTCTACACAGATTGTGGTATATCCAACATCAGCCTTTATAGAACAACCAGTTACGGTGTACATTTGACTGTATCAAAATATACAACTCACAATGTTAGGATAATGATGATCTCAAGTGTGAGGATCATATACATATTAATTACTATGAGTAATGTTGTGACAATTACATAATAATCCAAGAAACATACTCATAGCAGGTCAGTCCAATATGTTATTTTCTAACACACATATTTATGCATTGATTTTGACACACCATATCAATGACAACTCTTTATCATCAATCAACTACATGTTAGTCTCAATGCATTATTGTTGTCCTAGTCAACAATAATAGTCTCAATGCATTATTGTTGTCCTAGTCAACAATAATACTTGACCAAGGATCTTTTAAGAACAATCATATTATTCTCAGGACATTATTATAAAACAGTTTATTTATACACACAGAAAGAAAAACTGAAATAATAATAGAAACGCCTTATATTAAAACATGATAAATCAAGTATGTTATTACAACCATCTCATGATTGATCTTTGGGCATACTCTTACAATCTCCCACTTGCACTAAGACCAATCACTCATATATCTAATACCAATCGACTTAGTGTGACGATCATGCTTCTGTCGTGACAGAGGCTTGGTCAGGGGATCAGCAATGTTATTATCTACATGTACTCTACATATCTCTATATTCCCTCAATCGATAATCTCTCGAATAAGATGGTAACGCCTAAGTATATGTTTGGATCACTGGTGAGATCTGGGTTCTTTAGCTTGTGCAATGGCTCCATTGTTATCACATCGGAGTTCTATAGTATCAGATATGCTAGGCACAACCCCTAGTTCAGTAATGAACTTTTTGATCCAAACTACTTCTTTTGTTACCTCACTAGCTACAATATACTCGGCCCTGTTGTAGAATCAACTACTGTAATTTGCTTTGAACTCTTCCAAATCACAGCACCATCATTAAGGCAAAACACAAAACCTGATTGCGATCGAGAATCGTCCTTATCAGTTTGGAAGCTAGCATCAGTGTAACCTTTTACACTTAACTCTTCCTTACCTCCATATATTAGGAACATATCCTTAGTTCTTCTTAAATACTTCAGGATATTCTTGACTGTGGTCCAATGACCTTCACCGGGATCTACTTGGTACCTGCTCATCATACTTAAGGCATAGGAAACATCTGAACAGATACATAACATGGAATACATGATAGATCCAATAGCGGAAGCATATGGAAATTTACTCATGCGTTCTCTCTCTTGTGGAGTTGAAGGACACATTTCTTTCGAGAGTGAAATAACATGTCTCATAGGTAGGAATCCTCTCTTAGATTCTTCCATACTGAACCTTTTCAGTACTTTATCTATATATATACTTTGGCTTAGACCTAGTAGTCGTCTTGATCTATCTCTATAAATCTTCACTTCTAATATGTAAGTGGCTTCACCCGAGTCCTTCATAGAAAAATAACTTCTTAACCAAGTCTTAATAGACTGCAAGGTAGGTATGTCATTTCCCATGATAAGTATGTCATCCATATACAGTACCAAGAATGTGATAGTGCTCCCACTAACTTTCTTGTAAACACATGGCTCATCTTCATTTTTGATAAAACCAAACCGTTTGATTGCATCGTTAAAAAGAAGATTCCAACTTCGAGATGCTTACTTTAATCCATAAATGGATCTTTGTAGCTTACATATCTTTCTAGCATCCTTTGGATTGACAAAACCTTCAGGTTGTGTCATGTACACATCCTCTTCAAGTTTCCCTTTAAGGAAAGCTATTTTGATGTCCATCTGCCAGATTTCATAATCATGAAATGCAGCTATGGCAAGCAAGATCCTGATGGATTTAAACATAGCTACAGGTAAAAAGGTTTCATCATAGTTAACACCATAAATTTGGCGAAACCCTTTAGCGACTAATCGTCCCTTGTATGTTTGCACATTACCATCCATGTCAGTTTTTTTTTGAAAACCCACTTGTACCCTATAGGTTTAACCACTTCGGGTGGGTCAATCAAAGTCCATACTTGATTTTCATACATGGAATCCATCTCAAATCTTATGGCCTTAAGCTATTTCTTAGAGTCTGGGCTTGTCACCGCTTTTTGATAAGTTCTAGACTCATCTTTATCTAAACGAAAAATGTCACCATGCGTTGTAATGAGAAATCCATATCTCTCAGGTGCATGGCATTCTCTTAAAGATCTACGTGATAGTTGTGTTTCTATAGCAGTTACTTGTTCCTCAATTTCTTGTGGAATTTGCTGTTGTTCAATCTCTAGTTTAGTGGTATCTTGTGATTCTCGAATTTCTTCAAGTTTAATTTTTCTCCCACTTCTTTTTCTAGAAACAAATTCTCTCTCTAGGACGACACCAGTCCGAGCGATAAATAATTTGTTCTCAATGGAATTAAAGAAATAATATCCTTTGGTTTCTTTTGGATACCCCACAAAAATACACTTTTCAGATTTGGGTTCAAGCTTAGTGGACGTTTGACGTTTAACATAAGCTTCGCAACCCCAAATTTTCATAAAAGACATACTAGGACGTTTCCCAGTCCACATCTCATATGGCGTCTTTTGACCCAATTTAGATGGAACACAGTTTAGTGTGAAAGCAGCTGTCTCAAGTACATGTCCCTAAAAGTAAGTCAATAGATCAGCATGACTCATCAGGGATCGAACCCTGTCTAACAGAGTTCGATTTCTTCTCTTAGAAACTCCATTCTATTGAGGAGTACAAGGAGGAGTAAGTTGTGCGACAATCCATCATTTCTTCAAAAGATTATCAAACTCTAGACTCAAATACTCTCCACCTCGATCAAATCGAAGTGTCTTGATAGTTTTGCCTCGTTTATTTTGTACTTCATTTTGCCAAAGATAAGTTTGATTTGAGTCATTTAATTTAGATCTTTTAGTATTTATGTTGTAAATGAGATTCATTTGATTTAAAATATAGAGGCCATTTATCAATTGTGTTGAACCATAGAAAACATTATTGAGATAAAAGGAACAACAATTATTCTTAATAATTATCTCAAAACCAATTTTGTCTAAACAAGAAATTGAAATAATGTTTTTAGTCAAACTGGGCACAAAATAACAATCCTCTAAACAAAAATCAAATCCATTAGGCAAAGATAAAATGTATGTCCCCACATCTAATGCAACAACTCTTGCTCTATTTCCAGCTTGCAAGTCCACATCTCCTCTAGCCAAAGTCCTACTCCTTTGTAGTCTCTGTACAGAAGTACAAATATGAGAACCATAACCAGTATCTAATATCCAAGAAGTAGTAGTTGATAAATTAATATCAATAACATAAATACCTAAAGTAGACATTTTGCTTGTTTTGGCCTTCTTGATTTCCTTAAGATAGATAGGGTAGTTCCGCTTCCAATGTCTAGTCACACCACAATGAAAGCAATTTCCTTCCTTAGACACCCCACCTTTAGGTTTCAGTGTAGCCTTTCCTTTTCTAGGCTTGGGCCTACCCTTCCCTTTGGGATTTGTCTGAACTTTAGCCTTTCCCATGCCCTTGTTGTTACGGACCATCAGTATGGGCTTGGGTCCAACCTTTTTCATGTTGCCTTCAGTAGTTCGTAACATACTGAGCAACTGTGGCAGAGTCTTGTCAATTTCATTCATATTGAAATTGAGGAAAAATTGGTTGTAGCTATCCAGCAACGATTTCAAAATAACATCACTGGCCAACTCTTAGCTCAATGGAAACCCAAGCTTAGACAGGCTTTCAATATAGTCAATCATCTTAAGGACATGAGGTCCTACTGGGCTTCCTTCAGCCAGCTTACATTGGAATAAGGCCTTAAAGATATCAAACCTCTCTTGCCGTGCTTGCCCTTGACAAAGTTCTTTCAGGTGCTCGATCATATCATAAGCAACCATGTTCTCATGTTGCTTCTGAAGCTTAGGATTCATAGTGGCAAGCATAAGACATCCAATGTCTACCATGTCACCGAGATGCTTCTTTTGAGCATCTCTATTAGCTCTCAAGGCATTACCGGATGGTTCAATAGGAAGTGGTTGTTCAATGACATATAATTTTTGTTCTTGTTTGAGGACAATCCTCAAGTTACGGAACCAGTCAAGAAAGTTCAAACCATTCAATTTGTCCTTCTCAAGGACCGATTGTAATGAGAGTGTATTGTTTGGAGCCATAATATATCTATAACAATAAAATATGCGTGTGAATAAATTTACCATGTTTATATCAATCATTAGAAGGACTTTATTAAACATGTTCCCACTATTTTATTTCAAAATTAATAACCCTCATATATTAATTTCTGAAAAACTTTCTTAAAAGTATTTCTCGTGGGTTAAGGATCCATATTTCACCTCTTCTTAAGTCAGCTTTGGCTTTACTCTCAAGATTATGGTTATTTAGGTAAGCAATCATTTTCTAATTACATCTTATGTAACTCCTACAATTTGGGGAACAACTCTTGTTCTATTCATCTTATGATTTATCCAAATTACTTGCCTCTAGGTTTCTAATCCTATTAGAGTAACCTAGTTAAGTCATTAACCAATTTTTAACCAGTGAATATCACTTGTTAATTCTTCGTGTTTAACCAAGATAAATACTAGTACTCTGCTTTGGCATGACCTACATAGGATTGATTGAGGCCTTAACGAGGGCAAAATTAGAAGGCTATGATGACTTAATATTTTAATAGAGGGATTTTATTAAAGATGTTGCATCTCACCAATTATGGTCTACTTCAGTCCATTTAATCTTATAATTGATCTCATCAATTAATGAGGTGTATTATTACCTAATTTCAATGCTTTAGACATCCATAGCATCTCATACATTGTAATAACCCGACTTAGGGCCTAGTCGGAACAGTGGTCTCGAGACCACAAATTTGAAGATAGAAAAATTATTTTTATTATTTTTATGAGGTTATGGTAATATTATATTAGTGCATGAAAAATTTGGTAAGTTAATTTTAATGTTTTAAAGCTCGATTACGATAAAGGACTAAACCGCATAAAAGGTAAAAGTTGCATTTTAGTACCCAAATGTATTAAATAGCTAGAGAATAAAATTTTGGAGTATTTAAAGGGCTATTAGACCCTTTTTAGAGTGCTTGGCCGGCCATGGGAGACAAATTGGTCAAAAAGCCCAAGTTTGGTTGGGTTTGGTGTCTAATTTGACTAAAAAAGGAATAATATAAGAAAAAGATGATATCACCTTCTCATCTTCTACTCTATCACTGAAAATATTAGCCAAAATAGAGGTTTGAAAGGTCAAAAATATTCAGCAACTTAAAGCACTCATAAGTAAGTGATTTTAATGAGTTTTCTTCAAGATTTTTATATTTTTGAGACCCTTGAAGCATGAGCTTTCAAATGAGGGGGATATCTTACAAAATGGTCAAGAGTTTAGGATTTTTCCATGGATGTATTTTTTATATATGTTGAATTTTTATGGAAGAATATGAGTCCTAGTTGTGTTATAAACAACTTTTGTGAAAGGTGTTAGCATGAAAACACCTAAAAGGACTATTTTGCATAAGTTGCAAAATAGGTGGTTACTGTGTGAAATAGTGAGAATTTGGGATTTCCATAGTATTAAAAAGAGTTTATCTAGGCTTGAAATACGAGGAAATTTGATAAAAATCAATTTTTTGGCATAGGGGTAAAATGGTCATTTTGCCAAGGCCTAGGGGCAAAATGGTCATTTTACCAAAGTTGTGAATTTAGGAATGCCTAATTATGTTTAGTGACTAAATGGATGTATACTATTATTATTATAGATCAAGATTTGCCAAAATTGAGCCTAGAACGGGGAAAAGCCAAGCAATCCGAATAAGCCGACTAGTCAAGTAGTTTTTGTAAACCGAGGTAAGTTGTATGTAAATAATACAACTACACTGTTAATACTTGTATTCATATTGTCATTGAATTGATATTGTACGAGTTGTTAAGTTATAAATTGAGAATGCCTTGTAATATTGAGATAGTAGAAACATCCCGTTCAAACCTCAAGATATGAACTGGATATTTGTGCCAAGACATTTGGTGATTTTTGCACCAGTGTAAGACATGACTGGGACATGCTTCGGCTAGATTATGAGAGCCAGTGTAAGACCATGTCTGGGACATGCCATCGACATAGAGATGAGCGCTAGAGTAACACATGTTTGGGACATGCATCGGCCTCGACAAAGATAGCTAGTGTAAGACGTGTCTGGGACACGCATCGGCTAGGAGTTGTGCTAATGTAAGACATGTCTGAGACATACATCAGCATGCATATATGAGAACCAGTGTATGACCATGTCTGGGACATGGCATTGACAATATATCCCATGTTGAAGGTTCATGGAATATCCAGTAGTATTCAAGTGGTTCAATGGTGAAAGTTATAGTTCAATTTTGATAAAGAAAGGATGATCATGTTGTGAGAATTACAGGTACCTATATGTTAAGCATGAGTAACAAGCTTAATTTAGAAAATGAGACTCGAGTAGGTGATAATGAGTAAGTTAAGTTATGTTTACCTTTGAGCTATAAGCAAGATGGTAAATGGTGAGATTGTTGTATAGTTATTTATATGAAACTTACTAAGCTTCATGCTTACTCCCTTTCCTTTCCTTTTTCTTTCAGTGTCACCAAGCTAGCTTAAGAATCCCTTAAAGTCAAAGATATCAATCACACTATCAGCCGTAATACTCAGTATAGCTTGATTTATATTTTTGAAGGTGACATCTGTAGGGCTAGACTAGGATGTTGGATTAAGAAAATTATTTATATATTTTGGCTCAAGTCAAAAGCCCTTCATTTTGTATCAAACCTGGAATAATGGCTATTATTCACTTTGATGAATGTATACAATGTTCTTTCTATGGATAAATTGGTGTCCATTATGATGAAATTTGTATATTGAAATGATCTTGTGTAGGTTGTGCAAAATGGGTGACAAAATGGCTTAGAAGATAACCTAGTTTGTCCACACGGGTATGACACACGGACGTGTGTTTAAGCAGTGTGTGACACACAGCTCACGCCCATGGGTGTGTGTTGTGGTTGTACGTCCCCTGCACTTAAAACTTTAAAGTCATTTTTAGTACACAAGCAAGCCACACGGGCGTGTGCCCAGGCCGTGCCATAAAGTCAGTATGCATGCTAGTAGTACACGGGCAAGAGACACGTTCGTATATCTCGACCGTGTGAAGGACATGGTTATAGGGCACGGGTGTGTGCTTGGGCTGTGTGGTTTTGGCAAAATGCCCAGGTTTTCAGACACAGGTTCGGGATATGGGCGTGTCCCTAGCACACGGCCGTATGTTCTATATCCACACGGGCGTGTGGAGTCTTGATGCATGAAACTTTTCTAAGTTTTTCATGAGTTCTCGGTTGGGTTCTGAACCACCCCAGATGTATGATTTGGGCCTCGTAAGTCCGTATATGAGATAGTTTACATGTGAAAAGAGAAGTTTTTAAATTGTTTGAAATTTTTTTATGGCCCGGTTTTGTATTGTTGGTTGAGTAAAGAAAGGTAACACCTTGAACCCTATCTCGGTATCTGATACGGGCGAGGGGTGTTACATTTAATGGTATCAGAGCATGGTTTAGTCGATTCTAGGACTGAACTACCTAGAGTACGAGTCTAGCTATACATGCTACATATATGGATATTGATAGTGTGATGATTTCTAACGATTATAAATTGTGTTTATTATAGTAATGGATCCTGATTGAACCACGGCGGATGATGTGGAAAGTAATGCACCGGCTCCCGTAGAAGGGACCGCGCCGATTTGAGTGAGCCCATAAGTATGGGCCAAGACGGAGGGGCTAGGGAAGCCTACCTCCGAATGATGTACCCGAACACCCCACCACCCCCACCTCCTCCGATTCCTCAATACGCCTTGATGGCTCCGCAAGGTGCAGATGTGTTCAGACGAGAGAAGCCTTCGGTAGACAAGATCCGAAAGCAAGGGGCTGAGGAATTTCGGGCTAGTGTAGATGATGACCCGGAGAGAGCGGACTTTTAGCTAGAAAATACCATGAGGGTATTCGATGAGCTGTCATGCACACCTGAAGAGTGCATGAAGTGTGCTGTGTCACTTCTACGAGACTCGACTTATCAATGGTGGAACACTCTCGTGTCTGTAGTACCGAGAGAAAGAGTGACTTGGGAATTCTTCCAAAAAGAGTTTCGAAAGAAGTATATTAGTCAGAGGTTTATGGACCAAAAAAGAAAGGAATTTCTAGAGTTGAAGCAAGGTGATAAGACTATGACAGAGTATGAGCAGGAGTTTGTAAAACTCAACAAGTATGCGCGAGAATGCATATCTACTGAAGCTACTATGTGTAAGAGGTTTGAGGATGTCCTCAATGAAGACATTCGAGTGTTTGTGGGCATCCTAGAGCTAAGAGAATTTGTGATACTTGTTTAGAGAGCATGTAAAGCATAAGAGCTGGTGAAGGAGAGAAGGAAGGTGGCCATTGAGTCACGAGATTTAAAGAGAAGAAAGATGGGGAAGATGCATCAGTCCTTCTCCAAGAGGTCAAAAGAGTTTACTACCCAATCAAATACTTCGGTTGGATATTCTAAGAGAAACAAGAATAAACAGAACATGGCATCTAAAGCCCAAACTACCTCAGTGGCAAGTGTTGGTAGTGCTCGGCCAAATAGGTCAGAGTGTTTGCAATGTGGAAAACGTCACTTGGGCGAATGCTGAATAAGCGAGAGGGGTTGTTTAGAGTATAGGTCACTTAACCACTTTATCCGCGAGTGCCCTGAGATGGACGAGAGAGAGAGAAAACAAGAGGTGAAAGCAAGTAGTGCTCCCTTGAGGGGTAGGCCTCAAAGGAACCCTGAGAGTGGGAATAGTAGTAGAGGTGCACTAAGAGAGGTCGTGATAAGATCTGAAGGCAAAGCGCCAGGGAGGACCTATGCTATACGAGCCCGAGAAGAAGCAGAGTCTCTAGACGTAATCATGGGTACCTTTTCTATTCACGATATAACTGTTGTTGCTTTAATTGACCCGGGATCTACCCACTCTTACATATGTATGGAATTAATACCTTGTATAAACATGCTAGTAGAGTCCACTAATTTTGTAATAAAAGTGTCTAACCCGTTAGGCAAGCATGTATTAGTGGACCGAGTATGTAAAAATTTTCCTTTGGCGATTAGAGGCCATTGTTTTTCGACTGACTTGATGTTGTTTCCGTTTAATGAATTTGATGTAATTCTTGGGATGGATTGGTTGACCTCCCATGGCGTTGTAGTAGACTGTGGGAGAAAAGTACTTTAGTTAAGATGTGAGGATGGAAATGTTCTTCGAGTTGGGCCAGATAAGTCAGATAACTTGTCTGTGATAGTATCGTCTTTAGCAGCCGAAAGATATTTGAGAAAAGGTTATGAAGCTTATCTAGCTTTTGTGCTGAATACCCAAGTGTCCGAGTCGAAGATTGAGTCAGTATTAGTGGTTTGTGAGTTTGTAGACATCTTTTTGGAGGAGTTACTAGGGTTACCCCCAGAGAAGGAGGTTGAGTTTGGTATCGAGTTAGCTCCTGGTATGACGCCAATCTCGATTACACCTTATAGGAGGGCCCCTACTGTTAAAGAAGTTGAAAGTACAGTTGCAAGAGTTAACAAATAAAGGTTTTGCTAGACTGAGTTATTCACCATGGGGTGCTCCAGTGCTTTTTGTGAAAAAGAAGGACGGGTCGATGAGGTTATGTATCAACTACAGATAGCTTAACAAGGTGACAGTGAAGAACAAGTATCCCTTACCAAGGATTGATGATCTCTTCGATCAATTGAGACGAGCCACTGTGTTCTCTAAGATAGACTTAAGATCGAGCTACTACCAGTTAAGAGTCAAGGAACATGATGTACCGAAGACTACTTTTCGGACAAGATATGGGCATTATGAGTTTCTTGTTATGCCTTTTGGATTGACAAATGCCTCAGCGGTATTTATGGATTTGATGAACCATATCTTCCGACCGTGTTTGGATAGGTTCATCATCGTTTTTATTGATGACATCTTTGTATATTCGTGTAACGAGAATGAACACATGGAGCATTTGAGAACTATGTTGTAGATCTTAAGGGATAAGCAACTTTATGCCAAGTTTAGTAAGAGCAAGTTTTGGCTCAAAGAGGTCGAGTTTCTAGGACATATTGTGTCGGGTGACGGGATCAGAGTTGACCCAAGTAAGATATC
Source organism: Gossypium longicalyx (assembly GCA_025698465.1). Classification (NCBI taxonomy): domain Eukaryota; kingdom Viridiplantae; phylum Streptophyta; class Magnoliopsida; order Malvales; family Malvaceae; genus Gossypium; species Gossypium longicalyx. Next base: position 56,684,655 of record CM046995.1, read on the forward strand.
AGCTATTATGGAATGAAAACCACCAAGGAATGTAACAGAGGTTCGTAGTTTTCTGGGGCTAGTAGGATACTATAGACGATTTGTAAATGGATTCTCCATGATAGCTACACTGATAATGAGGCTACTGCAGAAAGATGTCAAGTTCAAATGAACAAAAGAGTGCCAACAGAACTTCGAGAAGTTAAAGTCTTTGTTGATCGAAGCCCCAATTTTAGTGCAACTAAAGTCGGGTAAAGAATTTGTAATTTATAGTGACTCCTCCCCAAATGGTTTGGGGTGTGTACTCATGCAAGAAGGCAAAGTTATAGCCTATGCCTCGAGACAGCTAAAACCTCATAAGAGAAATTATCCGACCCATGACTTAGGGCTAGCAGCTGTAGTGTTTGCCCTGAATATTTGGCGACACCATTTGTATGGGGAGAAATGGAGAGTATTTATCGATCACAAGAGTCTAAAGTATTTAATGACTTAGAAAGAATTGAATTTGAGGCAACAACGATGGTTAGAGCTAATAAAAGATTATGAGTTGATCATTGACTACCATCCAAGAAAGGCGAACGTAGTCACCGACGCTTTAAGTAGAAAGTCGTTGTTTGCTATGAAAGTCTTGAAGTTAACTATATCTAGTGATGGATTGGTCTTAGCAGAGTTAAGAGCCAGGCTGACTTTTCTTCATGAAATTTGTGAAGCTCAGAAAGATGACGAGAAACTACAATCTAAGAGAACTCAATGTGAATCAGAGATTGAGTCAGATTTTTGTGTTAGTACTGATGCGTATATAATGTTCAAAGATAGATTTTGTGTACCCAAAGATAGTGAGCTCATTCAGAAGATTTTGCGAGAGGCACATAGTGGTTGTTCGTCAATTCACCCGGGTAATGTGAAAATGTACAACGACCTAAAGAAAATGTATTGGTGGTCGGGTATGAAAAGAGACATTTCTGAGTTCGTATCTAAGTGCCTAGTGTGTCAACAAGTAAAGTCTAAACATCAAGTGCCTTCGGGTTTACTTCAGCCTATTATGATTCCCGAGTGGAAATGGGATCGTATCACCATGGACTTCGTGACCAGGTTGCCTCTAACCCAAAAAAAGAAAGATGTAGCATGGGCTACTGTTGATAGACTCACTAAGTCAGCACACTTCATAACGGTGTGTGCCGACTACTCTCTTGAAAAGTTCGCTGACTTGTATGTTTCTGAGATTGTGAGGCTTCATGATGTGCCGTTATCGATTGTATCTGATCGAGACCTGAGGTTCACCTCAAGGTTTTGGAAGAAGTTACAAGAAGCTTTAGGAACCAAGTTGAGTTTCAGTATAGCATTTCATCTGGAAACTGACGAACAATCTGAAAGAGTAATACAAATCTTAGAGGACATGTTGAGGTGTTGTGTTCTCGAGTTCCAAGGAAGTTAGGAAAAACACTTACCATTGGTTGAATTCGCCTATAACAACAGCTATCAGTCAAGTCTAAAAGTGGCGCCTTATGAGGCTTTGTACGGGCGAAAGTGCCGAACGCCCCTATTCTGGACTGAGTTGAGAGATAGTCAGATTCACAGGGTTGATTTGATTAAAGAGGTTGAGGAAAAAGTTAATGTGATTTGTGACTGTTTGAAAGCCGCCTCGGATAGACAAAAATCCTACGTGGATTTGAAACAAAGGGAGATTGAGTTTGAAGTCGGGGATAAGGTATTTTTGAATGTTTCCCCGTAGAGGAAAGTCCTCAGATTTGGTAGAAAAGGCAAGTTGAGTCCTCGTTTTATAGGACCCTATAAGGTTACCGAGAGAGTAGGGCTCGTTGCCTACCTTTTGAGTTTGCCGCCAGAGTTAGAAAAGATTCATGACGTATTTTACGTATCCATGCTACGCCGATACTGATCAGACCCTTCGCATATAATTGCACCAACTGAAGTTGAGATTCTCCCAGATATGACGTATGATGAGGAACCGGTCAAGATATTAGCTTTAGAGGTCAAAAAATTAAGAAATAAGAGTATACCGCTTGTGAAGGTTTTGTGGCATAGACATAGGGTCAAGGAAGCCACATGGGAACCCGAGGAGTCTCTGAGAGAGCAGTACACAAACTTATTCACCGTAATATTTTTGAGGACGAAAATCCCTAAGGGGGAGAAATGTAATAACCTGATTTAGGGCCTAGTCGGAACAGTGGTCTTGGGACCACAAATTCGAAGATAGAAAAAATATTTTTATTATTTTTATGAGGTTATGGTACTATTATATTAGTGCATGAAAAATTTGGTGAGTTAATTTTAATGTTTTCACGCCTGATTGCGATAAAGGACTAAATTCCATACAAGGCAAAACTTGCATTTTAGTACCCAAATGTGTTAAATAGCTAGAGAATCAAATTTTGGAGTATTTAAAGGGCAATTAGACCCTTTTTAGAGTGCTTGGCCATCCATGGGAGACAAATTGGTCAAAAATTCCAAGTTTAGTTTGGTTTGGTGGCTAATTTGACTAAAATAGGAATAAAATAAGAAAAAGATGATATCACCTTCTCATCTTATTCTCTATCACCAAAAATATCAGCCAAAATAGAGGTTTGAAAGCTCAAAAAACTTCAGCAACTTAAAGCACTCATAAGTAAGTGATTTTAATGAGTTTTCTTCAAGATTTTTATATTTTTGAGAACCTTGAAGCATGAGCATTCAAATGAGGGGGATATCTTACAAAATGGTCAAGAGTTTAGGATTTTTACATGGATGTATTTGTTATATATGCTGAATTTTTATGGAAGAATATGAGTCCTAGTTGTGTTATAAACAACTTTTGTGAAAGGTGTTAGCATGAAAACACTTAAAATGACTATTTTACATAAGTTGCAAAATAGGTGGTTAGTATGTGAAATGGTGAGAATTTGTGATTGCCATAGTAGTAAAAAGAGTTTATCTAGGCTTAAAATATGAGAAAATTAGATAAAAATCGATTTTCAGGCATAGGGAAAAAATGGTCATTTTGCCAAGGCCTAGGGCCAAAATGGTCATTTTACCAAAGTTCTGAATTTATGAATGGCTATTTATGTTTAGTGACTAAATAGATGTATATTATTATTATAGATAATGATTTCCCAAAATCGAGCCTAGACCGGGGAAAAGCCAAGCAATCCGAATAAGCCGACTAGTCAAGTAGTTTTTGTAAACCAAGGTAAGTTGCATGTAAATAATACAACTACACTGTTAATACTTGTATTCATATTATCATTGAATTGATATTGTACGAGCTGTTAAGTTATAAATTGAGAATGTCTTGTAATATTGAGATAGTAGAAATATCCCGTTGAAACCTCAGGATATGAACTGGATATTTGTGCCAAGACATTGTGTGATTTGTGCGCCAGTGTAAGACATGTCTGGGACATGGCATCGGCACAGAGATGAGCGCTAGAGTAAGACATGTCTAGGACATGCATCAGCCTCGACAGAGATAGCTAGTGTAAGACGTGTCTGGGACACGCATCGGCTAGGAGTTGTGCTAGTGTAAGACATGTCTGGGACATGCATCAGCACGTATATATGAGAGCCAGTGTAAGACCATGTCTGGGACATGGCATCGACAATATATCCCATATTGAAGGTTCATGGAATATCCAGTAGTATTCCAGCGGTTCAATGGTGAAAGTTATAGTTCAATTTTGATAAAGAAAGGATGATCATGTTGTGAGTGTTACAGGTACCTATATGATAAGCATGAGTAACAAGCTTAATTTAGAAAATGAGACTTGAGTAGGTGATAATGAGTAAGTTAAGTTAAGTTTACCTTTGAGCTATAAGCAAGATGGTAAATGGTGAGATTGTTGTATAGTTATTTATTTGCAACTTACTAAGCTTTATGCTTACTTCTTTTCCTTTCCTTTTTCTTTCAGTGTCACCATGCTAGCTTAAGGATCCCTGAAAGTTAGAGATATCAATCACACTATCAGCCGCAATACTCAGTATAGCTTGATTTATATTTTTGAAGGTGGCATGTATAGGGCTAGACTAGGATGTTGGATTAAAAGAATTATTTATGTATTTTGGCTCAAGTCAAAAGCCCTTCATTTTGTATCAAGCCTGGAATAATGGCTATTATTCACTTTGATAAATGTATACAATGTTCTTTCTAGGGATGAATAGGTGTCTATTATGAGGAAATTTGTATATTTAAATGATCTTGTGTAGGTTGTGCAAAATGAGTGACAAAATGGCTTGGAAGATAGCCTAGTTTGTCCATATAGGTAAGACACATGGGCGTGTGTTTAAGCCATGTGTGACACACGGCTCCCGCCCATGGGTGTGTGTTTATGTCGTGCATCCCCTGCACTTAAAACTTTAAAGTCATTTTAGTACACGGGCAAGCCACACGGTCGTGTGCCCAGGCCGTGTCATAAAGTCAATATGCATGCTAGTAGTACAAGGGCAGGAGGCACGACCGTGTGTCTCGGCCGTGTGAAGGACACTATTATAGGGCACGAGCGTATGCTTGGGCCGTGTGGTTTTGGCAGAATGCCCAAGTTTTCAGACATAGGTTCAGGATGTGGGCGTGTCCCTAGCACACGGCCCTGTATTCTATATCCGCACGGGCGTGTGGAGTCTTGATGCATGAAACTTTTCTAAGTTTTTCATGAGTTCTCGGTTTGGTTCTAAACCACCCCAGATGTATGATTTGGGCCTTGTAAATCCATATATGAGATAGTTTGCATGTGAAAAGTGAAGTTTTTAAATTGTTTGAAAATTTTTTTATGGCCCGATTTTGTATAGTTGGTTGAGTCAAGAAAGGTAACACCTTGAACCCTGTCCTGGTGTCAGATATGGGCGAGGGGAGCTACATACATGAATAAATAAATCAATAAATAAATGCAATAGTTATAGCCCATAAACTGTGGTGGTTCATCCCAAGCCAATGGGGAAACCAAAAGGAAACCTAAAGCTGAAAGCCGTCTCACAAGCTGTTATCCACACTGATTGGCCCATCTTTCTTCTCGTCAAACCCACAGCAAATTTTACAGATTATAATATGCAGAAACTAGTTTTACATACGAGGGAGTAAGATGAGAAGAGAAATACAAGAGAATAATAGTAAGGCATGACACGCAGGCCGTATTTGATAAAATTACAACCTTTTATCAAATGGGTCATCGGGCTACAACTATGCATTTTAAACACCGTACATGTCAAAAAAATAGCATATATCATTCAATGTTTTACTAAGTGAATTATAAAATATCCTTTCCATCTTTTATGGCCCATCAAGTTTTATTTATTACAAAACATACAGAAAGATGATGGTGATCTGAGGTGGTTGGAGGGAATGGATCGAAGGCCTGCGACCGGAGCCATCCTCAGATCCCTATTCCCAAAATATAAGAGGGAACTGTCATGGTAGGAGCCGGGGGTGTGGGGGCAGAGCCCCCGCGATATAAACCACATACCCCAGTCAAATGAAAGCTTACGATTTGATAACTTTTATCAACAGAATCGTGATTTTAGGATTTAAATCCTTGAGGTTCCATACCAGAACAACCCTTGTTCCACTAGCCGATTTACTCTTACTGGACATTGTAAATACAATCGTTGCATCATTACAAATTTCTCAAAATTAAACAATAATAACATAAAACCGAATAGGCTGTAATACCATGATTAACATTTAATCAATTATTGAAAGGAACATATATCATAATATACTTGGACGATTTGAACAGTAAAAAACGTAATGAAATTAAAGCATGCATCTCATAAAATTACATCACCCAAGTATTTAAACCCGAGTCTATATTACACAAGTGGCTCTGATACCACTACTGGAATGCCGGTGCCCCCAAGGTGTAGTCGAAAAATAAAATTCCAGCAACCCAACCATGGATCCATGTGCGAGGAACGAATCAGGAAAATCAAAATAATGAAAATGGTTTTGTAATTACCGAAACTTCAATCTGAGTAGACACGACGCCTCGACAAAGAGAATTTCGAACCACTATCGAACCAAGTCGCAACTTTTTAGATGCCAACCTCTACGTAGTCCACCTAGTTAACAATGAATGGAAGAAGTCCCCAAAATGATTTTTTGAGATTTCTTTGTTTTGACTGTTGCTAGACCACTCAAAAACAAAAGTAAGTTTTCTTTTTAGGGTTATTATCTATATATATATAACTCACCTTTTAAATTTGGCATATTTATATCGAATATTTTAAAATAAATAAATATAATGATGTTTTAACCGAAAATTATAATTACATTAATTATAACAAAGATTTCGGTAAACTATATGTATTTAAATTTATATACCAAACAACTTCATATATTAATAGAATTATGTTCTCATTATGTGTACAACATTCTTGTACATATCATATGTTCGATATTTGATTGCCCAATTAAATTAATTCTATAATTAATTTAATTCATGTGATAACCAAAAACAATACGAACTATGTTTTAGTCCGATCATCTCAACCATATGGTGTGACCTTATAGGCTCTTGTAACGTTAGCAGTATTACTATAATGATTCTAATGTTATATACAATGAGTGGCATCTAGCAATGCATCATTGCTACCTAAGTTACAAGAAGTCATGATTCGACATAACCGTTTTGTGATTTATCTTTCATGCATTAATCCTTAAGTCATTTATTTCTGGAATGAACACAAGTCATGGAATAGTCACACTTGCATAGTCCATCTCATGTTTCTTGATATCTTGAGTAGACTATGGTATACAAATAAGTATGACATCGCATATCAACTTATTTGAGTATGGCCATGCATTTCTAGTCTCACTCAATCAAGTGGCCTAAGATATTACTCCCATTATGTAGGAGGGACCTATTCTATATTAATCAACCATATCCCTCTACATAGATTGTGGTATATCCAACATCAGCCTTTATAGAACAACCAATTACGGTGTACATTTGACTGTATCAAAATATACAACTCACGATGTTGGGATAATGATGATCTCAAGTTTGAGGATCATATACATATTAATCACTATGAGTAATGTTGTGACAATTACATAATAATCTAAGAAACATACTCATAGTGGGTCAGTCCAATATGTTGTTTTCTAACACACATATTCATGCATTGATTTTGACACTCCATATCAATGACAACTCTTTATCATCAATCAACTACATGTTAGTCTCAATGCATTATTGTTGTCTTAGTCAACAATAATACTTGACTAAGGATCTTTTAAGAACAATCATATTATTCTTAGGACATTATTATAAAACAGATTATTTATACACACAGAAAGAAAAACTGAAATAATAATAGAAACACCTTATATTAAAACATGATAAATGAAGTATGTTATTTCAACCATCTCATGATTGATCTTTGGGCATACTCTTACAGTTAGAACTAGTAAGCCTTCGGTAGATAAAACCTATAAGTATGGAGCAGAAGAATTTGGGCTACTGTTGATGATGATCCCAAGAGGGCTGAATTTTGGTTAGAAATTACCATCAGGGTTTTAGATTAATTATCTTGCACGCCAATTGAACGTTTGAAATGTGCAATTTCTTTATTGAAAGACACAGCTTATCATTGGTGGAATACCATAACTTCTGTTGTACCAAGAGAAAACATTACATGAGAATTTTTCCAGACTGAATTAAGAAAGAAGTATGTTAGTTAGAGATTTCTGGATCAGAAAAAGCAAGAATTTTTAGAACTCAAACAAGGAAACATGATTATATCGGAGTATGAGTATGAATTTGTTCGATTGAGCAAGTATGCCAGAGAATGGATTCCAATTAAGACTAATATATGTAAACAATTTGAAGAAGGGTTAAATGAAGATATTAATTTATTGATCAGAATTCTTGAATTAAGGAAATTTGTGGTACTAACCGATCGAGCACACAAAGCTGAGGAATTGAGTAAAGAAAAGAAGCAAGCTGAAAGAGAAGCTCAGGTTTTTGGTAAAAGATTTATGAACAAGTCACAATCGTCTACTTTGAAGAAATTAAAGAATTACCATGATCATTCTACCACCTTTTCAGGATATTCTGGAAAAGAGCGAGGCTCTCAACGTTCTAACCCGAGGTCTTCATCTCTATCCGTAACTAGTGTTGGAAGTGTCAGTAATCCCAAATCAAAATGTACATATTGCAACAAATTTCACTTTGAGGAATGTCGTTTAAGAAGTGGAGCCTATTATCGATGTGGTTCTCTCGACTATTTTCTTAAGGATTGTCCAGAGAGAATTGAAAAAGATACTGAACAAACTCCAAAGTCGAGTAATCCCATCTCGAGAGGCAAACCACCCCGCCACCTTGGCAATGTTAATGGTAGTCGAGGTACTACAAGAAATACAACAGTCAAATCTGAGGCACGAGCACCGGAAATGACATATGCTATTTGCACTAGAGAAGATGCTTCTTCACTAGATGTCATTACTACTTGATATTGATATTACTATTTTGATTGATCCTGGTTCCACACATTCGTACATATGCACAAATTTAGTGTCTCTTCAAAATTTACTTGTTGAATTCACTAAAATTGTGGTTAAAGTTTCAAACCCCCTGGGCCAGTATGTTATAGTGGATAAAGTCTATAAAAATTGTCTGTTGATGGTAAATGGTTATTGCTTTTCGGCTGATTTGATGTTATTGCCATTTGATGAATTTGATATGATTTTGGGAATGGAATGGTTAACCCAACATGATATAGTGGTGAATTGTAAACAGAAATATATTGTGTTGAATTGTTAGAATGGTGAATTACTTCATGTTGAATCTAATAAACTGGATGGGTTATCTAATGTGATTTCAGCAATATCAGCACAAAAATATGTCTGAAAGGGTTATGATGTTTATCTTGCATATGTGTCGGATACTAAAGCATCTGAGTCGAAGATTTAGTCAATGCCTGTTGTTCGTGAATTTCCTGATGTATTTTCAAAGGAATTACCTGGTTTACCACTGGTTAGAGAAGTGGAATTCTCTATAGATCTTGTTCCGGGGACAACACCCATATCCATAGCACCTTACAGAATGGCTCCTACCGAATTAAAAGAGTTGAAATCACAGTTGCAATAGTTGATTGATAGAGGCTTTGCTCGACCCAGTTTCTCACCTTCGGGTGTACTGGTTTTGTTTATAAAAAAGAAAGATGGATCATTGAGGTTGTGCATTGATTACAAACAGCTCAAGAAGGTTACAATAGCGAATAAGTATCCATTGTCTCGTATTGATGATCTATTTGACTAGTTGAAAGGTGCCCCTGTATTTCTAAAGATTGATCTTTGTTTTGGTTATTATCAGCTATGGGTGAATGAATCAGATGTTCCAAAAATAGCTTTTAGAAGCAGATACGGGCACTATGAGTTTCTTGTGATGCCATTTGGTTTAAGAAATGCACCTGCAGTATTTATGGATCTGATGAACATAATTTTTAGACTATATCTAGACAAGTTTGTGGTGGTATTTATAGATGATATTCTAGTTTACTCTCGAGATGAAAATGAACATACAGATCATTTGAGAATTGTGTTACAAACACTACGAGAGAAACAATTATATGCTAAATTCAGTAAATGTGAATTTTGGCTATGATAAGTTGGATTTCTCAGACATATAGTATCTGCAGAAGGTATTCAAGTGGACCAGAACAAAATTTCAGCCATTATTAATTGGAATCCAGTAAAGAACATGTCTGAAGTTAGAAGTTTTCTAGGACTAGCTGGATATTATCAGAGATTTGTAAAAAGGATTCTCGATGATAGCTTCTCCGATGATCGTTTGTTACAAAAAGATGTGAAATTTGAGTGGTCTGATAAATGTCAGCAGAGTTTTGATAGGTTGAAAGCCTTATTGATAGAAGCACCTGTGTTAGTTCAGCCTAAATTGGGTAAGGAATTTATAATTTATAGTTAGGCTGTGTACTGATGCAAGAAGGTAAAGTAGTAGCCTATGCTTCAAGATAGCTAAAACCACATGAAAGAAATTACCCGATACATGATCTTGAATTGGAAACAATTGTGTTTGCATTGAAAATATGGCGACATTATCTGTTTGGTGAAAAATGTCACATATTCACTGATCATAAAAGTTTAAAATATTTGATGTCATAGAAATATTTGAAATAGAGACAACATAGGTGGCTTGAGTTATTGAAAGATTATGATTTGGTTATTGACTACCATCCAGGAAAAACCAATGTGGTTGCAGGTACTCTGAGCATAAAATCCTAGTTTGCTTAGTGAGCAATGAATACCCGATTGTCATTATCTGATGATGGTTCAATCATAGCTAAGTTAAAAGCTAGACCGACTTTTTTGCAGTAGATTTCTAAAGCTCAGAAAGATGATAGTAAGTTACAAGCAAAACAGATATAGTGTGAATCAACTTCTAATTCAGAATTTCAGATTGGGTCTGATGATTGTTTATTATTTAGAGGTAGAATATGTATTCCAAAGAACTCAAAATTTGTACAGAAGATTTTACATGAAGCTCATAACAGTACCATGTCTATTCATCCTGGTAGTAACAAAATGTATAGTAATTTGGAAAAGATGTACTGATGGTTTTGAATGAAACAGGATATTTTTGAATTCGTATCTAAATGTTTGATATGTCAGCAAGTAAAAGCTGAACATTAGGTGCCTTTGGAATCATTACAGCAAGTTATGATATCGGAATAGAAATGGGAAAGAATTACAATGAATTTTGTATTGGGATTATCCCTATCTTCGAAGATGAAACATGGCGTTTGGATAATTGAAGATCGGTTAACAAAGTCTGCACATTTTATTTCGATATGTATGGATTTTTCCTTGGAAAGATTGGCTGAATTATATGTTTCTGAGATTGTCAGATTGCATGGAGTACCTGTCTCCATTATTTCAAATAGAGATCCTCGATTTACATCTCGATTCTGGAGCAAATTGCAAGAAGCTTTAGGTGCACAGTTACATTTCAGTACTGCATTCCATTCCCAGACTGATGGTAAATCCAAACGTGTAATACATATTTTGGAATATATGCTTCGATGTTGTATTTTGGAATTTGAAGGTAACTGGGAAAAATATCTGCCTTTAGTTGAATTTGCTTACAATAATAGTTATCAGTCCAGTATCAAAATGGCACTATATGAAGCTATGTATGGTCGCAAATGTAGAACTCCATTGTATTGGATAGAAATCAATGAGAAAAAGTTACACGGAGTTGACTTAGTTCATGAAACTGAAAAAAGAGGTGAAAGTAAATCAGGACAGTTTGACAGTAACCTCTGATCGTCAAAAGTCCTATGCTGATCTTAAACGAAAAGAAATAAAATTTCAGGTCAGTGACAATGTATTCTTGAAAGAGTTAAAGAAAATTGGAAGGTTGTGGGTGGGGAGGTTATTAAGCTATGTCATGATGTCTTAAATGGCAACAAAGACGTTGCTAGCCTTAACGATAATATGATTATTCTTATCCCTAAGATTAAGGATCCCCATGACATGACTAATTTTCAACTTATTAGTTTATGCAGGGTGTTTTACAAAATTTTTTCCAAAGTCCTCACAAATCGACTCAAGACTACTCTCTCGATGTTTATTAGTCAGAACCAAAGTGTGCTTGCTCCTGGCCGTATGATCCATGAAAATATCCTTATAGCTCATGAGTTGATGCATTATCTTCAAAGTGTAAAGAATGGTCCAAACAAAGGATTTGTTATAGAGCTCGATATGAGCAAAGCATACGACCGCATCGAGTGGAATTCTTTCAAAGATGTCATGAAGCGTTTGGGTTTTGCAAAGCCTTGGGTGGAAAAGATTCTGAGTTGTGTTCAGCTAGTTTGTTTTGTGGTAAAATGAAATATGGTTCTTTCAGAAATTATTATTCTAGAGTGGGGTCTTAGACAAAGGGACCCCCTCTCCCTTACCTTTTCGTATTTGTATGGAGGCTTTATTGAGAATGTTACTACATGCTCAAAGTAATAACATTATTAAGGGCATTTGGGATAACATTAATGGCCTTTGTATTAATCACTTCTTTTTCACCAATGATGCCCTTCTTTTTGTTAGAAACAAAAAGAGGGATGTCAAGGCTGTCTTGACAATCCTTAAAAATTTTACCAAAACATCCGACCAGAACATTAACCTTGATAAATCTATGGTTTTGTTTAGCCCGAATACTCCCCTTATTCAACGAAAACAATATAGTGTTTTACTTGGGATGCGTGTGGTCAATAAACTTGATAATTATCTTGGCTTACCCCCTCTAATTGGAAAGAGGAAAACTATAGCTTTTCATAGCATTATTAATCATTTTGCATCCAGGATTAGTAGCTGGTCGAAGAGACTTCTTCCCCGCAGCGGTACAGAGATATTTATAAAAGCTATCCTTCAATCCTTTCGTACTTATGCTTTTTCTGTTTTTCTTGCGCCCAGGGGTATTATTGAGGACTTGCAATCAAAGATGAGCCGAATGTGGTGGGCTGGAAACGAAAGAAGTAGAGGTTGGTCCATGCTGGCTTGGGATAGAGTATGCTATCCGAAAGGCATAGGGGCTTGGGTTTCGTGATTTTCACCTCTTTAATTTGGCCCTCATCGGCAGACAAGTTTGGAGGCTTACCCATTTCAAAGACACATTGTGCTACAAGGTGTTGAGCTCAAAGTATTTTCCTAGTGGGGATATCTTTCCCCTCAAAGTGGTTGGCAAGCCTTCTTATACTTGGTCAAGTATAGCCACTGCTGCCAAAATTCTTGAGAATGACTTTATTTGGCTTGTGGGTTACGGTAATAGTATTGACATTTGCGATGATAATTGGGGTTTCAAGGGCTTAAATGGTGACTCTCTGTGCCATTCTTTGCTAACCGTAAATAAAAGAAATTTGCCCATGGGTGTTCTATGGAGGACCAAATTTGTAATTTTCTCGTTTTGGATGTTGGCCTTAATGACAGGAGGGTTTGGCTTCATAACCCGTATGGATTTTATATGTCTAAATCTGCTTACTCCTGGCTTCTTCTCAAACAGATAGGCTTTGGTCCATATAGATTTTATTGGAGAATAATATGGAAGGTGAAATGCTTCTTAAGATTCATGTATTCTGTTGGCAGGTGGGTCACAATATTCTTTCGACATATGCCAACATTTCTTCCATTCGGCAGAATTTTAAGAAAGACTACCCTAAGTGTGGTGCAAAAGAGGAAACCTTCATCCATGCTCTCAAGGACTGCCCTACGGCTCGCACCATTCTGACTCTCAGGGGTTTCAATAATAGGCAACTCGTTGGTGACTACTCTTGTTGCACCGGTAGGTTGGAGGATGTTTTACTTGTTTTGATTTGAAGGCTGCTATTGACTTCTTCCCAACCCTCTAGAATAGTTGGAATAATCAGAATAATTTTATTTTAAGGGGAGAAGAGGACGATGCAAGAATGGTTTGGAAGAGGAGAAAAACTTTCTATCATAACTTTAGAATCCATAACCTGGTTAATAACCCGATGCTTCCCATAACCCCAGCCTGTAAAAAATGGGAAAAGCCTCCCTATGGCTACGCTAAAATCAAGTTTGATGCTTCTGTCTCTTATGGTAAAGGGGGTTTTTGTAACGCCCCGTACCCGAGACCGTTGCCGGAGTCGAACACGAGGTGTTAACAGACTTAATTCATTGCTTAAACATCTCAAACAATTTAATTTCAGAAATTTCAGACAAGCTGGCTAACTGCGTCATAGTCGCTTAAAAATTCATATCTCAAGTTCTGAAACTCAAAATCAAGATCCGTAAATTTTCCCTGAAACTAGACTCATATATCTATTTACTAATTTTTTTCTATAATTTTTGGCTAGGTCAATTAGTACAGTTTATTAGTTAAAATCTCCCCTATTTCAGGGTTCGACTGCTCTGACCTCTATGTATTACGAATCAGATATCTCTCTGTACAGAATTTCAATGACTATGAAGTTTGTTTCTCTAAAAACTAGACTCAATAAGAAATCTGTACATATAAATTATGACTTCTAAATATTTTTATACAATTTATGGTGAATTTCCAAAATCATAACAGGGGATCCAGAAATCGCTCTGGCCCTGTTTCACAAAAATTTAAACATCTCATAAAATATAACTCATATACCTGTTTCGTTTCTCCCATATGAAAATAGACTTATAATTCTTCAATTCCATATTTTATTCATCATCTAATTATATCTCTACTATTTTTAATGATTTTTCAAATTCATGTCACTGCTGCTGTCTGAATCTATTTTATGGTAAATTTTACCTATTTCATGGTTTCAATTTGACATACGTAACACCAAATATGATCATAATTAGCCATTCCAATGGCTAATCATTACCAAGCATTTTTATACTACTCAATAACCATATCATAAGACCATATATATAAAATGATTATAATGCTATACATGCCATACTCAAAATATACAAGCCATTATGCCAAGATGGTATACGGATAGTGTGAGCGTGCCTCCACTGCCGTTCGATTTACGATCCGGCTTTTCAACACTACAAGGAATGAAAAGGAGGAGTAAGCATAAATGCTTAGTAAGTTCACATGCAAATAGCAAGTAACATAACCATATAAGCAAACATAAAACATCATTTGCATAATCATCACCAAGACATTCATATCATATTTTCATTTATCATCTTACCATATTGTTGTTATATCGATTTTTCAACCCGAGGGTTAAGTACATACCTGTTCAAAATATCCATTTCACAACACTTACCAATACGTCCCTTTCATCTTGAGTATTCCTCCATTTGAGTAGAACTTTACCCGTTGAACACATCGGAATATAATTCGGATACATGGAAAGTTTGCACATAAGTGCCACATATGTAGCCAAGCTACTATGTAACCCGCCCATAAGCGAACTTGGACTCAACTCAACGAGCTCGGGCGTTCGCATCCATAAGTGAACTCGGACTCAACTCAACGAGCTCGGATGCCTAGTTACATCTCACGAACTCGGACTCAACTCAACGAGTTCGGACATTCGCATCCATAAGTGAACTCGGACTCAACTCAACGAGTTCGGATGCCCAAGTATCCCAGTGACATGTCACTTGTATCCTAATCCATTCCTAAGGTTCAACGGGACCTTTTTCCCAATCATGTGTCTCAACCATCTTCTACGGAATGCCAATACCGATACTCGGTAGTATTTCACATTTTCCAAGTATATCACATAATTTGACATATTATCAAACAATTATCACGAGTATAATATTTCATAATAATTATCATATCATTTAAATAATATAAAAACATTTAAAATAATAACTACCAACATTTACATATGAACTTACCTCGTATGCTAAAAATAGCTACTTTTACCATTTCGCCCACAACTTGGTATTTTCCCCATTTTAGCCCGAATTTCAGTTTTCCTTGCTCTATCATTTAAAATATAGTCTAATTAGGACTCACATTATTCAAATTGACCCAAAATCATAATTTGGAAAAATTACAATTTTGCCCCTAAACTTTTACATATTTACACTTTTGCCCCAAAGCTCGTAAATTAAACTTCAGCCTATTTTCTTATGTTTTATGACATGCTGATCATTTTTTCTTTCTATGGCAACATCAAATGTACTTATGACTATTAGGTATTTTTACCGATTAAGCCCTTTTGCTCGTTTTCACTTAAAACCGAGTAGCACAAGTTGTCTAACATAATTTAAAACCTCATATTCTATCATAAAACACCAAAATAAACAAATTTCACCTATGGGTATTTTTCCAAATATAAACCCTAGGTTAAATTATTGCTAGCATAAGCTAAATCGAGCTACCGGGATCTCAAAAACGTAAAGAACTTGAAAAACGGGGCCAGAATGGACTTACAATCGAGCTTGGAAGCTTGAAAAACCCTAGCCATGGTTTCTCCTTGCTATATTCGGCCATGGGGTTGAAGATGAGCAAAATTGGCTTTTAATTTTGTATATTTTAATTCATTTTACCCCTAAATGACCAAAATGCCCTTACTACTAAACTTTCAAAAATTCCTTCCATGTCCTAATTTTGTCCATGAACTTAAAATTGGTAAAATTTCTATTTAAGACCTCCTAATTAATATTTCAAAACAATTTCATACTAGAGACTTCTAGAATGCAAGTTTTGTAACTTATTCGATTTAGTCCCTAATTTCAAATTAAGCACTTTATGCATAGAATTTCATCACGAAATTTTCACACAATCATGCAATCATATCATAAACATCAATATAATTATAAAATAATTATTTCTATCTCAGATTTTGTGGTCACGAAACCACTATTCCGATTAGGCCCTAATTCGGGATATTACAACTCTCCCCCCCTTTAGGGATTTTCGTCCCCGAAAATCTTACCAGAAAAGTGGTCTTCACTTTTAATCTCATATTCGGTGCCAAAGAACTTTCACTTAGACTGTACCTCCAATACATCTCTTTAATTTCTCATATGATCTAAAAGCTTACAGTCTCAACTCTCAACTGTTCTTAAATTTTCAACCCTTCTCAGTTTCCCATGATATCATGACATAAAACCCGGATCTTAACTTGATTAATGGAGACCGGAATTCCAAGAAATCCAACAATCAAAGAGACCTGAATTTCCATGAATCTGATGAGTAGGAATTCATTCAATACAGATATGATTTATAGATCTCGCCAAACATTTAACAATAGGATACATCACATTTTCTCTCTTTACGCATGGAAATAATTTCGATATGGCCTCAAGAATAATCCTTCTCATTTCCATCCCAATATCAACACTGACAAGGATAATTTTGATAGATCCCAATGCTCGGCTTTAACCCCTTTAACAACTCCGATTTTATGTAACATCGAATGCTCTAAACTATCACATTACCTCACTGTCTTGAAACACATCACAATTTATACAACAGTATATTACTGAAAATCAGGAAGTCTTTACTCAATGTAGACTAGTCTAGTTCAGACGCTTCGGTTACCAATATTCTCATCTATCCGAACTTTGTCAACATGTAATAAACTTTTCAGCTGTCACAAAATGAAAACCTTATCATTCGTAGTGACTTTAACTAATATCAAACTTTTTCTAATAAATATACACTTCTCGTTCAGACTATTTACTCTTTTATCCGTACAAAATGAAATTCTATTATCAGATTTGGGAAAAATAATCCTGAAATAATTGTCGCATGAAATCTTTCAAATAGATAATTCACCATACCGACTGAAACTCGCGCTTTTATCACTTATGCCTTTACTGATGTCAAATCCTTACACAGAAATTAGAAAAAATCCCAATACTAAAATCACCACATTATCAAGATCAAATTAGAAGTATAGTCATATTTGACATGATTATCACGAAATGGAGAACGACTTGAACACGAGTCATAATTGACAAATTATGGAACAAAGATAACAAGAAAACCGAATAAAGAAATCCAAAATAGAGAAATCCAGAATAAAGAAATCCGAATAAAGAAACCCAAGATACGATACTATGCTGGAGAATCGAAAACCAAACTCATAGAGAAAATACGGAATACCCGATAATTCTTCAAAGAAAGAAAGTCCAAAAGAAAACATCATTTAATCCCACTGGAATCAAATATAACAAGAACAATATATCTTCCCATACATATATATCAGATGAAGCATCAAGTAGAAGAAACAAAATCATAATATCATAAGTATTCTCTCATCAATTCTTATCGATTTAAATGAAATAGAATACCCGATGAAATAGAGCAATATAAATTATAAACCAGTCGGACTACCAATGCTTTCATCCAACACCGTGGATTAAAAGACATTCCCATATAACAAGAATTTCTTTAGAAGATCAATAGCCATAGAAATATTTCTGAGAACGGGTAAACACATAGAACATCTCAAAAGAGACTGCTAAATCTGTCCAATCATAACTATCACACTCAGATAGTTCACATTTCAAATATCATTTCCCCAACTAGTTCTGCCGTCACAAATTTCATATTAAACCATTCACTAAAGAAGGCCAGTTCTGAATAAATTTCGATTTACACTTTTCTCGACCTTGCACCTGAGTAATTCGGTTTACCAAGGAGAATTCCTTTTCTAACTGGAATAGTGCATAACTCCAATAATCTTTACGTCAATCCGATACTTTACTGTCTCTGACTTTACTTATCAGCTCATTTTCAATCTCTGATCATACTTATAATTATTCTATCACTGAACTCTTTGGGTTCTCAACCGGAAACTTATTCAATACAAATCTCATGAAATTCCATTATAAGTACCATTTCGGTAAGGGGGAGGGGTTGTAGGACCTCTGACTTGATTTTCTTATACATACACATATGACACAACTTCCATCATCATAACAACATCATCAAAATCATGTCATTCATTCATGTTGGCTTACACCAATTTTCCTATTGTCCCATTTAGACAATATACTTATGCATACATTCTATGTTTTCTAGATAGCTTTACTTATCCATTCATTTAATTAAATTAAGTCATGCTCATGACATCATATAAGGCCAAACAAACATAGATATTTGCACCACAATCATAACTTTCATTTCAGTGCATCATCATGTACATATCATTACAATCATATAATTCAGTCCAACAATTTAACATAGATAAGTTCATTTCATTATAATCCTTTATCTCATAAAAATTATATATCATTAGCATTCATCAACATTCGACGTCCAAATCAAAACAAGGACATTTTCATTCGTATCATAATATTATGACCTTTATTCATACCTCTACTACTTACTATTTATTCCGTTCATCTTATCAAGTAAGCCATATACACTACATCATATGAGCATTAAGCAAATATGAATATTTATCACATATATATCATAAACCTTTATTCATACTTTTCTGAACCGATACTTATCATAATCATAATTTTACTCAAATACCTTCACATAACATTGAACATGGTCGATGCAGCTCGGTTGGAGAGTACCCTGTCTAAATAAGACGGTACTCATATGCGTCGGAAGACATCACACTATCACAGATCAGTGGCATGTATAGCTAAACTTTTAGACATGCTAGGTTTGCCCGAGAACTGACTAAACCTGCTCTGATACCACCAAATGTAACACCCAGTACCCGAGACCGTTGCCGGAGTCGAACACGAGGTGTTAACAGACTTAATTCATTGCTTAAACATCTCAAACAATTTAATTTTAGAAATTCCAGACAAGCTGGCTAACTGCGTCATAGTCGCTTAAAAATTCATATCTCGAGTTCTGAAACTCAAAATCAAGATCTGTAAATTTTCCCTGAAACTAGACTCATATATCTATTTACTAATTTTTTTCTAGAATTTTTGGCTAGGTCAATTAGTACAGTTTATTAGTTAAAGTCTCCCCTATTTCAGGGTTTGACTGCTCTGACCTCTATGTATTACGAATCAGATATCTCTCTGTACAGAATTTCAATGACTATGAAGTTTGTTTCTATAAAAACTAGATTCAATAAGAAATCTGTACATATAAATTATGACTTCTAATTATTTTTATACAATTTATGGTGAATTTCCAAAATCATAACAGGGGATCCAGAAATCGCTCTGGCCCTGTTTCACAAAAATTTAAACATCTCATAAAATATAACTCATATACCTGTTTCATTTCTCCCATATGAAAATAGACTTATAATTCTTCAATTCCATATTTTATTCATCATCTAATTATATCTCTACTATTTTTAATGATTTTTCAAATTCATGTCACTACTGCTGTCTGAATCTATTTTATGGTAAATTTTACCTATTTCATGGTTTCAATTTGACATACGTAACACCAAATATGATCATAATTAGCCATTCCAATGGCTAATCATTACCAAGCATTTTTATACTACTCAATAACCATATCATAAGACCATATATATAAAATGATTATAATGCTATACATGCCATACTCAAAATATACAAGCCATTATGCCAAGATGGTATACGGATAGTGTGAGCGTGCCTCCGACCGCTCCTCGACATCGATCTGGCTTTTCAACACTACAAGGAATGAAAAGGAGGGAGTAAGCATAAATGCTTAGTAAGTTCACATGCAAATAGCAAGTAACATAACCATATAAGCAAACATAAAACATCATTTGCATAATCATCACCAAGACATTCATATCATATTTTCATTTATCATCTTACCATATTGTTGTTATATCGATTTTTTCAACCCGAGGGTTAAGTACATACCTGTTCAAAATATCCATTTCACAACACTTACCAATACGTCCCTTTCATCTTGAGTATTCCTCCATTTGAGTAGAACTTTACCCGTTGAACACATCGGAATATAATTCGGATACATGGAAAGTTTGCACATAAGTGCCACATATGTAGCCAAGCTACTATGTAACCCGCCCATGTTTAACTCGGACTCAACTCAACGAGCTCGGGCGTTCGCATCCATAAGTGAACTCGGACTCAACTCAACGAGCTCGGATGCCTAGTTACATCTCACGAACTCGGACTCAACTCAACGAGTTCGGACATTCGCATCCATAAGTGAACTCGGACTCAACTCAACGAGTTTGGATGCCCAAGTATCCCAGTGACATGTCACTTGTATCCTAATCCATTCCTAAGGTTCAACGGGACCTTTTTCCCAATCATGTGTCTCAACCATCTTCTACGGAATGCCGATACCGATACTCGGTAGTATTTCACATTTTCCAAGTATATCACATAATTTGACATATTATCAAACAATTATCACGAGTATAATATTTCATAATAATTATCATATCATTTAAATAATATAAAAACATTTAAAATAATAACTACCAACATTTACATATGAACTTACCTCGTATGCGAAAATAGCTACTTTTACCATTTCGTCCACAACTTGGTATTTTCCCCATTTTAGCCCGAATTTCAGTTTTCCTTGCTCTATCATTTAAAATATAGTCTAATTAGGACTCACATTATTCAAATTGACCCAAAATCATAATTTGGAAAAATTACAATTTTGCCCCTAAACTTTTACATATTTACACTTTTTTCCCCAAAGCTCGTAAATTAAACTTCAGCCTATTTTCTTATGTTTTATGACATGCTGATCATTTTTTCCTTCTATGGCAACATCAAATTCTCACTCTAACATGTACTTATGACTATTAGGTATTTTTACCGATTAAGCCCTTTTGCTCGTTTTCACTTAAAACCGAGTAGCACAAGTTGTCTAACATAATTTAAAACCTCATATTCTATCATAAAACACCAAAATAAACAAATTTCACCTATGGGTATTTTTCCAAATATAAACCCTAGGTTAAATTATTGCTAGCATAAGCTAAATCGAAGCAGGGATCTCAAAAACGTAAAGAACTTGAAAACGGGGCTAGAATGGACTTACAATCGAGCTTGGAAGCTTGAAAAACCCTAGCCATGGTTTCTCCTTGCTATATTCGGCCATGGGGTTGAAGATGAGCAAAATTGGCTTTTAATTTTGTATATTTTAATTCATTTTACCCCTTAGTGACCAAAATGCCCTTACTACTAAACTTTCAAAAATTCCTTCCATGTCCTAATTTTGTCCATGAACTTAAAATTGGTAAAATTTCTATTTAAGACCTCCTAATTAATATTTCAAAACAATTTCATACTAGAAACTTCTAGAATGCAAGTTTTGCAACTTATTCGATTTAGTCCCTAATTTCAAATTAAGCACTTTATGCATAGAATTTCGTCACGAAATTTTCACACAATCATGCAATCATATCATAAACATCAATATAATTATAAAATAATTATTTCTATCTCGGATTTTGTGGTCACGAAACCACTATTCCGATTAGGCCCTAATTCGGGATATTACAGTTTTGGTGTGATCGTTGGGGATTCAGATGGTTTCATGCTCGAGGGAAGTGGTGGTTTTAAAGATAAAATTATGACTATTGAATGCGCGAAGTTGGTTGCTTTTGAAGAAAGCTTAAAGGTGGCAAGTTCTATCAACATTTCAAAAGCCATGTTTGAATCTGATTATGCAAGTTTGGTTAACAGGGTGGATAATCGGGTTAAAGATATTACCATTTTGGGCAGTCAAATTAATGAGGCTTGTAAGAATTTGGATAAATTTGTTTCGGCCAATGTTGTGTAGGCCCAACGAAACTACAACAAAATGGCTAATTTCATTTGTGATTTTTCTATTAAAAATAGTAGTAATTGGAATTTTAAAATGGATTATCCATTGCATATTCATGACCTTGTAATGAACGATGCTATTAATTGAAATTTTGACCTTTTGGTCTTTTTACCAAAATAATAAAAGTACCGGAGCCAGAAGAAGTAGTTGCACAGGCTGTTAAGCCAAAGATAGAAACAACTAAAGATTTTACCATTGCAAAGATACTATTCCCTTCAAGGAAATAAGATAAGCAAAAGCGAGATGAAGACGAGTTTGTAAGCTTTCTAAACTTCTTCAAAACATTAAATGTTAACCCATCATTGCTTGAATTAATTGAGAAAGTTCCAAAGTAAACTAAGTTTTAAAAGGAAATTATTTCTAGGCGTAGGAAAATTAAGGTAGGTGAACAAGCTTATATAAGCAATTCCTATAGTGCAATTATTTTGAGACAAGTTCCCCAAAAATTGAAAGACTTGGGAATTTTTGCTATTCCTATAGAGATAGGAAACATTCATTTTAAAAGAGCTCTATGTGACTTAGGAGCTAGTATTAGTTTAATACCCAATTTTTGAAAAAATTGGGTTAGGGGACATAGAAAATACCTAGAAAATACTACAGTTGGCTGATAGATCTTTACTACATCCGAATGGAGAATTAGAATATGTGTTAGACAAAGTGCGTAGCTTTGTCATCTCAGCATATTTCGTGGTTCTAGACTTTGAGGAAGATCGAGAAATACCAATCATGCTAGGTAGACCTTTTCTAGCTACCTCAAGGTCCACTATTCATTTAGAAAAAAATGAATTAACCATGAAAATCAATGGTGAGACTGAAACTTTTAAGTGTGGTCACCAACTGAGCGAGGAAGGTAGGAAGAAGTCAAGGGAGCATTGTAATGAATAATTTATTTCTAACACTCCCGAATCAAGGGATGTACTTCTTTTAATCCATACAAGTCAAAAAAAATTAAGAAAAGCGATAAGTGGACAAAGGTGGAATGGCAAGACGGGAGATGTACAAATATTGACAGAACCAGAGAATCATCCTTTTGTGAAACAATGATGCTGTCAGATGAATCCAACAGTAAAACTTGAATTATTCAAATTAATTTTTAACTTGTTGTAAATTATTATATATTTAGCTAACTATTTCATCTGGATTTTTATTTTTATTAAACTCATGTTTTATAGAAACCATAACACTCTAGAAATTGGAATTTTGGGTGAAAATAGAGCCAATGCCACAACACGATGACTTCGTGTCGCAACATCAAGGGAAGAATTCACGAACTTGGAAAACCTATTTAGATGTCGTGACACAACTTTTGTGTATCAAGACACTAAAGCCATTATACCTAGAAATCCAAAAGTCCAGAGTGTGTTGCAACATCGAATCATGATGTTCCAAGTTCAATGTCACGAAAGCGACAAACTAATAGGGATGTCGCGACATGAAACCCATGTGTTGTGACATCACTGTGATTTTTTGTAGGGTTGACTTGACCAGTTCACGTGACCCGACAACATCTCACTTTACCCGATTTTTAACCCTCAGAACATCTTAAAATCCTTTAACCTCTCAAAACATCTTAAAATCCTTTAAACCCTAAAACTCACTTTTGACTTGTTCTTTTTCATTTGTTTGGGAAATTTCTTCTTTCAATTTTATTCGGTGTAGAGAAGGACGAGAATAGCCCAAGCAACGACGAACAAATGAACATGATGAGGAATCCATTGACATATACAAGGTTAACAATTCTTAACTAAACTTTTATTGTTCTATTGAACTTATTTGCTTGACATTTCATTAGTTCGTAATCCTAAACATCATGCCTCCTAGAAAGGTCCAAAGAACTAATGAACAGAAATCATCGACAGTTCTTAGCCCCTTTAGTTTTTCAAACCCAAATGTTGAAAAATACTTTGTTGAACTTCAAGGGAAAAACTTCATCCAAGAGAGGGGATTTGATTCATCGATGATTATTTGTAAAGAAATATGGCATTTGGTTAAAAATCAAAGGTGGGAAAATTTTTGGATAATCTCGAAAGATGTTGTCGTGGTCCATGTCGTTCAAGAGTTCAATGCATCTTTACAGGACCAAGAGTCTAGAAATGCCAAAGATCATATGTGGGAAGCAGTACCTGTGCGGGGGAAAGACGTACAAATAACCCATTGAATCATTTGTGACTTTTATAATGCTCCATACTATGACAAAGATTTTATTGATGAAAATAACTTAGAGTATTTTTGAGACATAGATATGGATACCATTATAAATTTTTTAACAGAAGGAATAAGAAAATGGAAATATTGCCCAGGTACCAATATCCCAACCTCCTAGGGGATATTGAGATGCCTAGGGATGACTTAAGGCATTGCTTGGAATACAGCTAGAGCCAAAAAGCGAACCCTATTACTTATCTTTAGTACCTATTTTGAGCCAGAAAACACTCCTTGATAAACCTTCATACAAAACTCGAGCCAAAACATTAATTTGTACTTACCCTTTTTGTAACACTCCCTACCCGTATCCATTACCGGAATAGGGTACGAGGCATTACCGGAGTTTACTGAATATTTTCAGAAAATTCTGAGTCATTTATTATTCATATTTTGAAAATAATCATAACGTCTCTCTATTGGGCCCTCAAGCCCCAAACATACAATAGAAACCAACTGTAATTAAATCGGGATCATAAAAAAAATTCGCAAAATCTTAAATTTTATTTTCATCTAAGTACTTACCATTTCAATGCTCCTTATAATTAAACATGTTACCATTCAATCAATAGCTTAACACTTGTCTAAGCGTCAAACAACATCATTGTTAGTATACTTGCACATATTTCATCTAAATTCAACATTGATATACTTATTTTCTCAACATGTCACACTTGAGTTTAATAATTGTCTTTACTTACATAATTTCCTTGTATCAACATATCAAAGATAATCATATATGCACATGTTATGAAACATATCATTCTCTTACCGTTTCTTCATAAGTGTATATCAATCATTTCATTATATCAATATTTCATACTCCATCATTTCTATATATTTTATGTATATTTATTCCGGTAAAGTTTATATCAAACTTAACATAAATTATATTCCATGTACTTATTCTTATTTCGTTTATCCATCTTCATAATTATTTCATACAACTATTTTGTACATATATTTCTATATGACCAGTTCTTGTAAACATTTCACACAACCATTTCATATAACCATTCGTCATTTGATACATATTACCTGAATATCAATTGTTCAATAGATGTCATAGCGTCTCCCATCCACAGTCTTATTTATCTTTGACATGATGCCATAGTGTCTTTCAACTATTGTCTTACTCATTTTCTGTCATGTTGCCATGGTATCTTTCAACCATGGTCTTGTTCATTTCATATCACATTGCCATGGTATCTTTCAACCATGGTCCTATTCATTTCATATCAGGTTGTCATGGTATCTTTCAACCATGGTCTTACACATTTCATATCAGGTTGCCATGGTATCTTTCAACCATGGTCTTACACATTTCATATCAGAGAGCACACTCCCGCGAACCTTATCCTTACAAGTGGGATTACGGTCCCAGCTAATCCTCAGTAATATAAACTCATAGAGTATTGTCGGGATTACCACCCAGTTAAATCCCTCGCAACGACAATTACTCTAATGAGCTTGGATCCAATTACCAGTCCAAAGCTAAATTGCAGACCTAATTCGGATTACCCGTCGGGCTAAATCCATTTTCCACATATTCTTCGAGAGGGCTATATTAGGATAGGATCACCCGTCCGGCTAGATCCTTTTACCGCCAATTCCTTTTCAAAGATCCATCGAATTTTCCTTTCATTCAACCGGATTTCTTCCCATTTTTATCAAATATGTCAAGATTTCATAAATTTTCATATAATGAACATTCAAATCATATTCATATAAAAAAAATACATTTCAAGCATTTATGAATATAATTCAAGTTACACAAACTTACCTCATTGCTTGTTTGTGTTTATAATTTCATTAATCCGATATCTTTTCTTTTTCACGATCAAGTCTCTTATTTGAGTCGTCCGGATCTTTATAAATAAATTTGATCATAATTTTCATTCATTTCATATTCTAATGTATTTAATTAATGCTCTAGGTAAAATTACCATTTTGCCCCTAAACTTTTATTTAATGACGATTTTATCCTTAAGGTTAGGAAAATAAAATTCTTGCAATTTTAATCCTTATTTCCAGCTATTATTCTCATGCATATTAATAACAGCCCATGAATTCTATAAAATATCAAAATTTTCCATAATTTCAACACTTTTCAATTTCATCCCTAAAAACATGTTTTTCCCCGATCTTGAACTAAATTCATAATTTCATTCAATTTTGTAATTTAAATAATAAAATAATCCATTTCATGCAATTTGGTCATTTTTGACATTTTTTTACAAAATTACCCATAAAGTTTTACTTTTATTCAATTTAGTCCCTGAGCCTAAAACATGCAAATTAGCCATGTTAGATGAATATTCATACATATTTTCCTCCTCCTCCTCTCCATTCCACATCCTTAATGTATTTAACACACTTGTAAGTAATATTATCTATAATTTTTATTATTTACTTTTATGAATATTCAAGCTGTCCATCTATGTCATAGTCACTAAATTATTTATATCTGGAGCTATAGAACTCCAAATTAAGATCCGCTAATTTTCCCTGAAACTAGACTCATATATATTATTACCATAAAATTTTCATAATTTTTTGTTTAGCTAATAAGTACATTTTATTCTTTAAATTTACCCCTATTCTGCTGTTTGATAGTCCTGACCCTTCTTCACTAAAAATTAATTATCTCCTCGTACAGAATTCAAATGATGTTTCCGTTTATTTATATTGAAAATAGACTCATTCAAGATTCTAAAAATATAAATTTAAGTCCATAAATATTTTTATCCAATTTTTTATGATTTTCAAAAGTCAGAACAGGGGAACCCAAAATCATTCTGACCTTGTCTCATAAAATTGATTATATATCATGATTTACAATTCCATTGCTTACATAATTTCTTCTATAAGAAACTATACTCAATGAGATTTAATTTCATACTTTATTCATTCTATAATTCGATTTCTAAAATTTTTGATGATTTTTCAAATTTAGACTACTACTGCTGTCCAAAGCTGTTTTGGTACATGATATTAATTATCATGTTATAACACCCTTATTTTCTTTTTCTACACCATTTCTCATCACTTTCTCTTATTTTCTCTTCACTAACATATCAAGAACATAGGACCTTATGTAAGAAAACTCTACGATAACATTATTTTCATGCTTTGTCAATAATAACAAACTTAAAAACATATTGAAATCTTAATGTACTTACCTTGTTCTATTGATACTAATCTTTAACTTGATTTTCTCTCTCCTCCAGCTTCTATTCTTGAATCCAACTTGATATTCTAACTCCCCATGGTCTCCTTTACATTTCTCTCTCTTAGTAGCTATGGAAATTCTTTTGATTTCTAGGTGAAAATGGTGAATTTTTGGTGGAAGGACTAAATTGTAAAGAAAAGAAAGTTTCTTTCTTCCTTTTCTCTTCATACGTTGGGTGCATGGAAAAAAAAATGATGATTCTTCATCTTTCTTTCCTTATATATACTAAGTAAAATAATAATAAAATAATAAAATAATAAAATATCATTTAAAAATTAAATTAAAATATTAATAAACTATTATTTATTTATTTATTTAATCTAAAATATCTCCAACATCATCATTGCTTTCTAGATTTCTCTCTCTTCCAATTGACCATTTTGCCCTTCATTATCTTTTAAAATTTCATCCTTGAGTCATCATTTAATTTGGTAAAATTGCAATTTAGTCCCTCATAGTTCTTCATCTATTCAATTTGGTCCTAATTCATCCATTTTCCTTAGTTTCTAGATCATTCCACCCTTAGAATATTTACACTATTGGTCCTTCAACTTTTTCATATTTACACTTTAACCCCTCAAATTTTGAGTATTTACTCTTGTGCAACAAAACTTTTCTCACTTTTACAATTTAGTCCTTTCTTGAATTAATATATCATAATATACTTCCCAATATTGACATAACTCAAAATTTCCTTTTTGTCACTTTATTTCCTTATTTTACTATATCACGGATAATATTTTACTGTAAAAATTTTCGGGATATTACACTTTTTCTTTGGTCCTGAGCTTCATGACTATAGACATCTAGCCATACGTATTGGGGGTTAATTAGATACATTATGGTGGATGATGTAAAAATAGAGTGAAATAGGAGGGATCAGTGTGATATAGTAATTATAGGGTAGCCAATATGTGTAACAAAAGAAAAATTCAAGAAAAAAATAAAAATGAGAAGAAAAAATACTTGAAAAGTAAAAGCATCTGTGAGTGAGATGTATTCAAAAAGAAGAAGAAAATGTGACAATGTCACAATAGTAGAAAATCTCGTTCATTAGTGCGCAAAAACTCATGAGCTAACCATGATTGTTATATTAGGCTGTGACTTCCTTCATGGAGAAATAAGCAAGGTGATAAAATGAGACATAAGGTGACGAGCGGGAAAAGGTTACAGAGGGGGTGAATAGGGGACAATATGATGTGTCAAACTATTTTTGTGCTTGAAACTATTTGATGCTTACTATTCTTGAAATCCATACCTGTCTTAAACCTCAGTACGTTAACAGCCGAAAAGCCCTATGTGATCTAGGTAGCCTTATTCACAATTTAAAATCATACTAAATAAGAGCATTTACGACTATTTGTGTTCTGGTAGGATAATCAACTTAATTGCATAATTTATTGATGGATTCTTACACTTGAGACCCTTAATACTTGTATGTTTTGTAATATACTGAACTTAGGTGTTTGATATCAAAAGTGGTAAGTCAGTTATATCTCATGCCAAGATTATGTGTGAATATAAAATTCCTATTCATGTGCTCCAAAGCTAACACTTGTACTATACTTTCTCAAGGTCTATTTTTTATTTATCATTTTTGTTCGTGTTGCTTGAGGACAAGCAATGACTATAAGGGAGTTTGATCTATTGTAATTTAGTGTAGCAAATTAAACAAGTTTTAGAAGTTTAGGAGCTTGAATATAAGCATTTTAATTAAGTTTTAATTACATTTCAGTGAGTATTAGTTAAGTTAATAAAATGTGTAATTTGAGTATTTTATTAACCTTAACGGACGAATAAGGCCTAAGGGTGAGCTAATATAGTTTGTGAGTGTGTAGGAGACTATTAGAAGGCGTATTAGCTCAGTACAGGTTGCTAGGTTGCAACACGGAGCATGTAATGTTGCAACATAGAGAGCAGAATTGAAGAATTCAAATACTACCCTCAATGTCGTGACACAGCCTAAGGATGTTGCGACATACCCCTGAAGACACCCTGGAATTGAGCATACTGCCCTCGATGTCACGACACAAGACTTAGTGTGTATGGGAAATTAATATGAGCCAGGGGTGTTTTAGTCCGTACAATCCAAATTTAGGCTCCAGAACGTCAACTAACCTAGGGTTAAGGATGATGACCATTCTAAGTTTATGAATAAGCTCAACTAACACATGTGATGGACACTTTTTTATTATTTTATAATTTCCTCTTTAGTTTTAGTCTTTAGTTTTTCCCTTTTTCTTAGGTTTTAGATTTTATTCCCATTCTTGTTATTTACTTTTGGGGAGAAATCAGATTCTGGAATAAGTCTCAAACTCTATGAAGATTCTGCACATAAATTCAATATAATTAAGCTTCTTTTAAACTATATTCTTGAAATTGTTCTTTATGTTCATTCTTTCATTCAAGTTTATGTTGTTTACTAGATCCATGAGGAACTAATTCCCCTGTGGAGGATTAGAGAGTGGAAGTATGAATATAACTATTTTGTAGGGATTTCTTAATGGATTAGCTGTTCAGGAAAGGAAGAACCTAAAACCCTATGCATGATGACCCTAAGAAGTCATCAAGGTGGGAATTAACCTAAATTTGGTATGACCTATCCGTGAACACCTTAACCTTGAACCGGTCTGGACTGTGAGGCTGAAATATAAGTAGTTCTTGTCGACTCAAAATTTCAATGGATGTATCGAAAGATCCTGCTGGGTATTGACTAGTTTATTGAACAAGAACAACCGAGACAACTATTGATTAAGATTACCAAAACAAACTAATCACCCATGCACAGATTTGATATATATTTTCTTTTTCGATTTCTTGCTTTTCATTTATTTAATTTTCCTTTATGTGCTTGCTTATTGTTAGTATAGTTTATTAAAACTCTTTTTTTAACCTTTCGTACAATAATCTAATTAAAGTATTAATTAGATCTATTTTTGTTTAAATTAGAATTAATTTAGTGCTTGCCTCCCTTAGGTACGATCCTTGGAGTACTTACTTACTTCGTTGTAACTATATTACAAAGTGACCTGTATACTTGCGGATACCGCTTTGTCACATTTTTTGTGCAAGATTTCTACTCTGGACATTAGGGCGTCCAAAGACGGTCATAGTGCGGCAATGCTACGGCGACGACATGGCGATGGTAGGGTGATGGTGAGTGGGGAAGAGTGGGGAAGTCTTTGTGAAATTGTGGTGGTGGTTTGTTGAAAATATGGTGGCTGATGGTGGTGTTTTGGTGGCAAATAGGAAAAATATGGTGGTTGAAAGAGGAGGAAAAAGAGAGGAGAAAAGAGAAATGTTGGAATGAAAAACAACAGTGATTAGTGGGAGTCTAGGTGCATGGGACGATAAAAGCATGGTAAGGGAGGGAGACATGGAAACTAGGGGAACAAGGGCATGAAAAGGGGATCAAGGGAGTGAAAAGAGGGCTATTAGGGGAAGGTTGACTAGGTAAACAAGGGAAGAATCTTTCCAAGCATGACAACAATCGAGTGGATAACAAGGGGGGTTGACCATCCCTTTTTAAATGCTAATAATTCTAAAAAGAATTTGTGGGAGAGGAGAATTGAACATAGGATATCTAGGAATTTAATTAAACTCCTTACCACTTGACTACATACTTTCTCATTCATGGACTGACGAAATAATTAATAAAAATATGGGGTGGGACAAGACCCCAAGATGTTTTGCCAAGTGATACAAAAAAATAAAAGCAGTATAGGCAAAGACTAGTGTAAAACTGACACTTTGAGGAGCAAAAAGGTGTTGGAACCAAAAGTTGTTGATGTAACTTCCTTAACCCCGCCTAGACGTTATGATCGAATTCTAAATGCTACGTTGGCCACCAAAATGATCTAGATAAACTTTTGAAAAACCGAATTCTAAATGTTACAAATGTACTTTTTAAACCATTTTCTTATTTATTCAAAACTAATGAAAAACCAAATACTCGCATAATATTTTTTGCCAAACTATGTTAAATTTCTGGAATCGATTGATTTTAGTATTACATTTGAAAAGATTAATTATTTTGAAAACCAAGTTGAGTTTTTATTCAAAACTTACTTTTAATATTGTAATGGAAAAATGTGATATTGAAATTTTTTATTAAAAATCAAGTTTCATGCATAATCATTTCACATACCAATTTAAGCAGTTTTTAAAACCTTAATGTCATGCAATCAAAATAATTCCAAAATAAAAACCCATGCCACAGTCCAAATTAAATTTAATATACCAATTCACAACCAACCTATATGCCTAATCAATATGCTCTTATTGGCACCACAATTAAAACATAAACAATAATCAACCAAACCAAAAAATAATCAACATTCTAACCTTATTTAACCATCAACCAAGTCTCAAATATCATATGCCAAAATCATCCATTTACATTAATCTTTCAAATGCAATCATACTCCAACCTAAGTTCGTAAATTACTAAACCAAAATTAGCATTTCAACAACAACTTACCAACAAAGGCATCAAGTGATAATCTATTGTTTCAAGTTACCAAAACACCAAAATAAAAAATTACATCCCAAATGACACAAGTTATTACCAAGTTACCTAATAACATAAACATATCGAAAACCTTATTTACATGCCACCAATAATCGGCCCAAAATAAACAAATAGTTACCGAAAGAGTTGTCGAATAGTGTGATCTCCAATGATGTTCCAATACATAACAAAAGCCTAACAATCCACAAAGAAGGAAAACCAAATAAAGTAAGCTTACATAAAGCTTAGTAAGTTTGAAAAACAAAACATCACATACCTGTCAACCATTTGTCCTTTTTAATTTACAAATCATATATAACATAGAATTAACAGTCCTTTATCCTACTTCATCATTTCAACTATACGAAATGATTAAACCTGAGTAGTTCATATCACTAATACAAAACATGTTACGAATCACATACTAAGATAAAATCAACCAAATATAACTCATCATATCATCTCTTTTTATTTCCATTTTGATAATTAACTATTTAATTTACAATCATATATAACATAGAATTAACAATCCTTTGTCCTATTTCATCATTTCAACTATACGAAATGATTAAACCTGAATAGTTCATATCACCAATACATAACATGTTACGAATCACATACTAAGATAAAATCAACCAAATATAATTCATTGTATCATCTCATTTTATTTCCATTTTGATAATTAACTGTTCACACAAACATTAGAGAATCCCCAGCATATGTAACATCTCAATCCATCAGTATGGTATCCATCATCGGTACATGGTACCTAATAAATATAACATCGGTATAGAGTACCTGATACTGCAACATTGACACAAAATATCTGATACTATAATCACCAAAAACTAGTGCTTGATACACTCTAATGACATGCCATTTGTATCCTAGCTATTCACTAAGTTCACTCAAGCTTACCCTATTTTATCGAGATCATTTCATGCTTAAACTTTACATTTCAAACCACAATTTACCATTCAATAGATCATAGCATCTTTCAAATTCATATAACCAAACACATAATTAATTAAGACATTAACAAACTTAATAAATGTAATATGAAATTACCAAAATACGATAGCTAGCAACTCTCAACGATGACTACTCGATGAATTTTCCTTTCTCACGATTATCAATCAACTGATCCGTTTCTTGATCATGCAAGAGTGCCAAGCTATATTCGAACTTAAGAATCTTAACAGTAGTTTTTCTTTCTTTCAGAATTTAGTGAAGATGAATAAGGAAGATGACAACATGTTGAAGTTTCTTTTGTTTTTGTTTAATTATTAATCTGTGTACCTTTTTACACTTTTTATTAACATATAATATTACTAAAAAAGCATGTACCTAACCGTCCCCTAAAGCATCTATGGCATAATTTCCTTTTAAAACCATTCAACCTAACCTTTATACTTTTCTAGTACTTATAAATTGATAGCAATTAACTTTTATGCTTTTACACTTTAGTCTTTTTTAATTAACTAACTATCTAAACGTTAAAATTTTCTAACCAAATTTTGATATGACTATGCTATAACCCTGTAAATACCAAATAAATAATAAAATACTAACTGACTAATCAGAATCGTGATCCCAAAACCACTATTTCTGATACTACTAAAAATAGGTTGTTACATAAGTAGCCCTTTTGGCGACACGTGGCTAAACCCCTCAATTGTCGACAACCCTTGTAATCGCCCCTAGCCCATCCTTAAGGTAATTTTCATTTATTTTTCTAATAAAGTTGTGTTTGTCTCGATTTTTTCGGTCAAGGCAAAGATGATTCGAAAGATGAAAAATTGGGATTCTCAAGTTCAGGAATCTAGCGTTGGTTTCAAACCCCGAGTATAAAGGTAAGATATATTAGAATATTCAAGAAAAACCTCATGTTCTCGGATAAAGGTTTTCAACTTGCTAGCAAATATGATGTACCTACACTCATTCGGTAAGCTATTGAGAAACGGGGATGAAATTTTTTGTGTGATATTCGATCTTCTCCGAATGGAGACATTGTTAGAGAATTTTATGCATAGTTGAATTAATTAATATTGATAGCACTCAATTTGTATAAAAAGGAGATATTTTTATCATCAATATTGATCAATTTCCTATTTAATTTACCCAATGTTGATGGTGATGAATATTTTGTCCTGGTAGAGAATGTTAGAAAAGAGATGATACAAGATATTCTAAGAATAGTCACAATTCTTGGAGCTAAATAGACAATTTCGTGACAAAGTACTCGTTATTTGGTAAGAGAATATCTGACTCAAGAGGCAAATGTATGGTTCTATTTCATTCGAACAAGTATTATACATGTTATTTTCAATTGCACTATTTTGATAAATCAAATGATTCTCCTATATTGTATATTGACCAGAAAGTTAATTAATGTGGGGAAAATACTTAACGAAATTCAGGAGTGTGCAGAAGGAAAGACAGGTTATTGTTATTTCCCATCACTCATCACTCTACTATGTCGCTAAGTAAACATACCAATGCAAGACATTGAAGATTATTATAACAGAGGTATGATTACTACCTATGATATTTCTAGGGCAATGGATGACACCACTAGAAAAAGACAAATAATTCAGATTGATGAGGATGAGATGATAGAACCAAAAGATGATTGAAGTAGTACCAAACCATCTGATGATCTCATACCTACTTTTATGTCTACTTAGCCTTTTGTTAATTCGGTAACACATACAGATATTATGGATTTTTTACAACATATGAATAAGCAGCAATAAGTGTACTAGAAGTATGCTAAAATTCGAGACAAACTGGATGTCTTTTCAGAAACTATAGAAATCTTTTGATGGTCTTCCTGAGTTTCCAGATTCTTTATTTGAGACATGGAACTCAACTCACAAAACCAGTCCTAAGGATTCCACAATAACTAGGCAAGATGTTGATGAGGTAGAGGAAGAGGCATATACAGATAGTGATGAGTCAACAAATAAATGAGGGGGCTTTTTATTTAAAGACATTTCTAGTTAGTTTTTTTATTTTTATTTTCTTATTTTTAAAACATTATTTCTACTTTATTTCTCTCTCTTTATTTTTTTTTTTGCAAAATATACTTTGATTGCATTAAAGATTGGCTTTGATATAGCTTTTGAAGTTTTTCTCTTATTATTTATTCTAATGGATGTTTTGAACAATGAAGACAATGTTCGTTTAAGTTTGGGGGGATCGTGCCTCAAATTTTTTTCGATGTTTTCCTAAGTATTGTTTTTTGTAGAAGATGATTCTTGCATAGAGGCAGGTAAGCAGAAAAGGTGCTCAACACCAATTAAATCTATATGGTATGTTAGAACAGATTTAGGTATGATCTTTTATTTTCTTCAAGTATTTTTATGTTAAATAAATAATGAAATGAAAGTTGATTTTAGTGGGCATGTATAGATTCACCATAATTTTTTTTTATATTCCTTGGAAAAATTAAGTATGCATAAGGGTTTAGTCTTTAGAATTGGTTTGATAATTTCCTTAAGGTGAAATCTTAGGAAGTATAATGGTATACAAATGATTTAGGCATGATTTCTTTGGATCGATTAAGCCTTTCAAGCCTGCCCTATTAATCATTATCCTTCAAAAACCCATTTGAGTTGTATGGCCTATATTTTTCTAAACCCATGAATTAATTAGCTCTTCCTAAAATTTATTTTTTTGACCTCCTATACCACCAAATATTAACCTTACTTACTTTGGAACTGTTTGGAAATTAAGATTGGGGAAGTTAAGAGGGATATTGGGTGTGCACTAAAGAGCACTCAACGATGAGTTACATAAAGTTCTATGCTCTAAATATATAGATATTTTAGAATTCTTTTATGTACATTTTATGCTGATTCCAAGTGAATAAATAACACTTTCTATGGTTTTTCACTTAATTTCATGATATTTTATAATCTTCATGGGAATGTGTTAAGTTTGTGAAATTTATGTAGAACACATGTTATTTTGTTATTGTTTGGGAATAATTGGGTTAAGAGAAAGGATGGCAAAATTTTGGTTGTATTTCGATCTTAAACAGGTACAAGTTGGAAAATCCAAGATGCAATGTTGCATGTAAAATACTAATGCAATTGTCCAAGTGTACACGTCATTCAAGAAATAAAGTGATAAGTAAGTATCGTCTCCATAGGGATCAAAATTTTGGTAAGAAATTGATTAAGTTATTATAATCCTATTAACAATACTAAATAGCAGGAAATACTTTTAAACTAAATAAGAATTTGGTATAATGAATAAATGTAATTTAATGATAAAAACAAAAAATTGATATGGAAAATAAAATGTATTGCCAAATTACAGAGAAAAGCAAGGGTAATTTTGTTGTTGAATGAACAAGGCTAGAATTGTAACACCCCCTAACCTGTATTTGTCGTCAGAATTGAGTTTTAGAGTATTACCGAAACATTCAGAACATTTTTCAATTAATATATGTAAATTACTATTCATTTACTGAGATCATGCATATCGTCCCTTATATGGACCCTCGAGGCCCAAAACGAGTGTTGGAATCAAATCGGGACAAAATTGAGAACTCAAGGAATTTTTTGCGAAATTCCAAAAAATTTCCTAGGTGCAGGGCTCACGTGCCCGTATGGTCAGGCTGTGTACTACACACGCCCATGTCCCTAACCCGTGTAACTCTCTAACTTTTAAAGCATGAAGAAATTGAAGTCACATGGCCAAGTCACATGCCCGTGTCCTAGGCCGTGTGGCGAATTTTTATTTTCAAAATTTAGGTGTAGATTTCACACGATCGTGTCCAAGGCCATGTCAACCACATGGATAAGACACACACCCGTGTCTCTACCCGTGTGTTTAATTCTGAGCATTCTGTTTCTTATTTTTAAGATGCAAGGGACACACAGCCAGACCACATGCCCATAGGACAAGTCGTGTGTCACACACGGCCAAGACACACGCCCGTGTGGACAAAATAAGGTCATTTCCTAGCCTCATTTGTCACCCAAAACTTACCATTTTCCTACACTAAAGCTCACAAACATATATCCACCAATCCAACATCGTATTCAAAAAAAAACTTTAACATCAATCATATAATTTTATCTCACGCATTGTAACACCACAAACCTAGCCTAGACGCTACAGCCGAATCTGGTGTGTCACATCTGAGTGTTTTGTGAAACCTTGTACTTGATGGTGAAAACCATTTTTAAGTTAAACCGATCTAATCTTAGTTTTACATCCGTTTTTCACTTATCCAAACGGTTGCTATTTTAGTTTTTCCCAATCCGATTAAAAACAGCGGAAGCTTCTTTGGTTGAAAACCTTAAGGTTAGAAATGCAGGTTTTTATTTGAAAACGTTATTATTTTGAAAATTGGATGTTCTTACTCTACCAGTTTAGAATATGAAATCAAAAGCCCATTAAAAGTTAAAAACCCCCAAATGGCCTTATTACATAATTAAAACCCAAATATGAAAGCTTAAATAAATTGAGTCATTAACAACCAATCTGCAGACGTGTGGCCACCACTGAGTCCCTCGCGGCTCAAAATCGTCTAAGGCTGGGGATAACTTGCATAGTTAAAAGAAGGGTGAGTTTACGAAAAATCAGTGTGTAATCCCCTATCAGTCAACAGTAACAGTGCATATAGTAACGGTCTAAGCCTGAGCCCTATTCAATAATAGTACAGTCTGGGCCTAAGCCCTATGCAGTAATAGTGTGGGCCTATGCCCAAAATAGTATAATCACAGTACAGGTACGTAACCCAACCCAATCCATCCTGCTCACCACCCGTACCAACCAACTCACCATGTGGGGATTAAAGTGACCCACCCAGCCAACTCACCAATATTG
Organism: Gossypium longicalyx; assembly: GCA_025698465.1. NCBI lineage: Eukaryota > Viridiplantae > Streptophyta > Magnoliopsida > Malvales > Malvaceae > Gossypium > Gossypium longicalyx. The sequence continues at coordinate 56,722,579 of CM046995.1, forward strand.
CAGTAAAGCTGCTAATAGTAACTAGGAAAGCTGCTAATAGCGGTAAATGTGGCGTAGCCACTAGTATTAGAATACGTAGCAAAGCCACCAGAACAGTACTTCCTCCAAATTAGAATCCCAACCCCAATACAGAATGTCATGTCATAATATTTCGTGTATGTAAGGTTTCATACTCAAATACGGTCATGCATATATCATACACTCATCAATTAACCTACCACTGAGGTATAATAGCCATTTCCACCCATTAGGGGTAGAATAGTAATTTTTACCGCTCAGAGGTATTTTGGTCATTTTACCCTCTGGGGTCTCAGTACAGATAATCGACCTCTTGAAAGGTCCACAGTCGCCTCGAACGACTTAAGTAACCTAAACAGACCTAACGGTGTAAATGGGCTTAAGGCCCATTATTAGGCCCAAGCGAGCCCACATGCTCGTGTAACCCATTTAGCCCAAATTTAGTTACGGCTATGTGACCTACATAGCCCAGTCCAATATTTATCACTTACCGTGGATTTAATCTGTGTGGGGCCCACGAACCCATTGGGCCTTCACAGCCCATTTTAGCCCAACGAAGCCCTTAACGGCCTATGCCATGCACACGACATGACAAGCTCAACTACTTCTCACCTAACAGTTAGATTTACACAAGCAGGCCCACGGGGCCCATTGGGCCAATTTGGCCCTTCGAGGCCTATCGAGGCCCAGTACACGAGAACGCTCATGGCAGCCTCTACAGTTTATCGCCCATGGTTTGTGGGCTCAGTTTATCGTGCACGCTCGTGAGGCCACAAATGCTGAAGTTTCCTGATGTGGGATTACTGTCAACCATTAGAAAAATCCCTCATTCTTATGACCACTTCAACCACAGAATTCCAGTCCAACTCCACCTCCTACACAGCTCAAATAGCAAAACAAATACTCCACTGCGCATCCCAAGACTTGAACCTCAGACCTCACAGTTACACAACACGCCACCTTGCCACCTTGCCACTTCACCACAGGCTCTTTCTGTGTCATATTTTATCCTCGATTAATTATAAGGTCTATAGGCCAAAGTCCAGGTTCCTTTAAAAGAAAAACCAAAATAAATAGCAAGACCCAAGACTCGAACCCAAGTTGCCTTGCAACCTTAATGACCCCACAACCACTAGACCACAAGCTTCCTTGTGTCATTTAATTAACACAATAATTTAAAAGGCTATCATCCAAGCATCTAGGGTTTTATTCACTTAAAACCAAAATTTTTGCTAAAGCTCAGATTTGAACCCAAGATTTCTCCAACACTTCTCAAGGCCATTAACCACTTGAGCAGACATTTAATTGTGTCATTTCCTTGCACAATTAAATACTTATATACAACCTCTATATGGAGCCATACTCAAAGCCCAATACTTCTTAGCCCAAATTCGGGGCGTTACATGCATCAATAGAAATAAACTTACTCATGTCATAAACTCATATGCTAACACAATTTCATCAAACCAACACATAATAAGCACTTATGTGATTATCAAAACATCACTTTAAAATAGCCAAACTTAAACCTTCATTAGCCACTCCAATGCCTAGGTTACAGAACAACCATTTCAAGTCATCATTGGCCAACTAAGCTTATACATGCCATTATATCAAAATGAGATTCTGTTTATATCAAAATGAGATAGTGGATAGTATGATGACTGCTCTAACTGATTTCCAACCTTCGCAAGCTTTGAGCATTATAAAGCAGGGAAAAATAAACGGAGTAAGCATTTTATGCTTAGTAAGTCCTTATAAAGAAAAAATAAACTTACTGATCTTATTTATTAACACAAGCACACATAAATACATATTCCATCAACTTTGGGTAAGTTACCTAAACACATTCACTTATTCAAACAAGTTATTCAGATAATCTTATATGAATATCAAGTAAACATAGACAAACTTCAATTAATTTCACCCTTCCACTCTTCAAGAGTCTTTTCCGTCGAACTATTGAAATTTTGATGGATGTTTGGGTAATATACACATGTGCAAAAGTACCCATTGGGTACATAATAAAAAGGCACACCCTTGAGCCGTACATTTTACCAAAGGATTACCAGTCCAAGCTAAATCCTATCCATTGCATATGCTCTAAAGAGCTTAATATGGTTTACTCGTCCGAGCTAAATCCAATTTATAACCTAACTCAATAGGGTTTACATTAGAATTACCTGCCTAGGCTAAATTCTATTTGCAACATATGCACTATTACTTTCAACCCATCAAAATTCAATATTTTATTGGAGCACAATAACTTGTCAAAATTCAATTCAATCAAATTAACATACATTTTTAAGTTACACGAACATACCTTGAAAATGGTTCGTTTTTGAATTTCAACTAATCCAAAACCTTTTACTTTCTTCGATCTGGTTTCGTAGTTGGTCTTTCCAGATCCATATGAATAAATTTAACTATTAATCTATCACATTTCATATACATTCGCATTCTATTGCATCCTAGGCAAAATTACCATTTTGCCCCTATCCTTTTCTAAAATTCTAATTTCGTCCCTAGGCTCAAAAACTGAAATTCATGAAATTTAACCCTCTTTCCAAGCCTAGCCGAAATTTATAAACAACATTTATAACACACATTTTTCACAAATTTTAGAATTTTCCATGGTTTTTTACCATTTTTCATTTTAGTCCCTAAATCAAGTTTTCATCAAAAATTGCTTTGTAAAAGTTGTTTATCTATTAATAACTTTTTATTTTCTACCATAAATTTCTAATTTTTAGCATATTCATCCATGACTCAAATTTCATACCCTGATAACTGTTCAAATTAATTCCCTAAATAGAGAGATTAGACCATCTCAGTTTCAAAAATATAAAAATCATTAAAATCGGGACTTGATTTCATACCTTTTCAAGATTGGTAAGTTGTCTTCCTCTCTCCTAGGGTTTCCATAGAAATTTTGGGGGAGATGATAAGAAATTAGATGAATATTTCTTTTTATTTAATTTCCATCTTTTAATTTTAGTGATTTCCAATTTAGTCCCTTCCCTTTTCTAATTTTTCCATGGATGAGTCATTAAAATATCTACTAACTACTCTTCAATAGTCCAATTACCATATAAGGACCTCAAGTTTTGAATTCTATAGCTATTTGAAACCTATAGCTACTAATATCCAACTTTTGCATTTTATGCCATTTAGTCCTTTACCTAATTAACCATACAATCCATAAATTTTTCGTATCAAAATTTTCATGTGACCTTCCTATCCTGATGCCAACCATAAAATAAAATCAAATAATTTTTATTTTTAACTCAGATTTGTTGTCCCGAAACCACTGTTCTGATCTCACCGAAAATGGGTTGTTACAACTCTTCCCCTTTAGAAATTTTCGTCCTCAAAAATTCTTACTAGAAAAGAGATTAGGGTACTGCTTTCTCATAGTATCCTCTAGCTCCTAGGTAGCTTCCTCTAATCCATGTCATTACTAGAGAACTTTTACCAATGCCACCTTTTTATTTCTTAGCTCTTTCGTCTCGTATGCTAGTATTTTAATCGGTTCCTCACTGTAAGTCATATCAGGCTGAATCTCAACTTCTATTGGAGCAATAATGTGTGAATGATCCAATCGATATCATCGTAACATGGACACATGAAACACATTATGAATTTTATCAAGCTCCAGTGGTAACGCTAACCGATATGCAACAGGCCCGATTCTTTTGATGACCTCATATGGCCCGATGAACCGTGGACTCAATTTTTCTTTACGTCCAAATCAAATAACCTTCTTCCAAGGTGACACTTTCAAGAATACATTATCACCAACCTGAAATTCTACCTCCTTCCATTTTAAATCGGCATAGGATTTTTTACGGTCTGAAGTCGTTTTAAAACTGTCTTGAATTATCTTCACCTTTTCTTCGGTCTCTCAGATCAAGTCAACTCCATGTATCTATTTCTCACTTAACTCTGTCTAGTACAATGGAGTTCTACACTTTCGACCATATAGAGCCTCATACAGCGCCATTTTAATACTGGACTGATAACTGTTATTGTAAGCAAAATCAATCAAAGGTAAGTATTTTTCCCAATTACCTCCAAATTAAAGTACACAACACCGAAGCATGTCTTCTAAAATTTGTATCACATGTTTAGATTGTCCATCTATTTAAGGATGGAATGTTGTGCTAAAGTGTAAACAAGTGCCCAAAGCTTTATGCAACTTACTCCAAAATCATGATGTAAACCGAGGGTCTTTATTTGAGATAATGGAGATTGGCACTCTTTGTAGCCTTATAGTCTCAGAGACATATAATTCAGCCAGTCTATCCAATGAAAAATCTATACGTGCCTGGATAAAGTGTGCCAACTTTGTTAAACGATCAACAATTTCCCAAACAACATCTTTCTTTTTCAGTGATAAAGGTAACCCCGTTACAAAGTCCCAAGTAACTCTTTCCCATTTCCACTCCAGTATTGTAATTTGTTGCAATAATCCCAAAGGTACTTGATGTTCAACCTTTACTTGTTCACATATCAAGCATTTAGATACAAATTCAAAAAATATCCCATTTCATTCCCGGCCACTAGTACATCTTTTTCAAGTCACTATACATCTTGTTACTACCAAGATGTATAGACATGTTACCATTATGAGCTTTATTCAAAATCTTCTGTATCAGTCTAAACTTTTCGGTACACATACTCTGTCTCTGAATAATACATAACCATTGGCTCAAGGCATCCGCTACTACATTAGCTTTCTCGGATAATAATCAATAACGAGATCATAATCTTTCAATAATTCCAACCATCTACGTTGTCTCAAATTCAATTCTTTCTGTGTCATTAAATACTTCAGACTTTTATGATCCGTAAAGATGTGACATTTTTCACCTGCCATATTTTTAATGCAAAAGCAATAGCTGCTAATTCAAGATCATGTACCGGGTAATTTCTTTCATGCGGTTTTAGCTACCTAGATACATAAGCCACTACTTTACCATCTTGCATCAATATACATCCTAAACCATTCAACAAGGCATCGCTGTAAACTGTAAATTCCTTACCCGATTCAGGTTGGACTAATACTGGCACTTCTATCAATAAATCTTTCAATCTACCAAAACTCTACTGACATTTATCAGTCCACTCGAATTTCACTTCTTTTTTTAACAATTGAGTCATCGGAGAAGCTATTATTGAGAACCCTTTAACAAATCTCTGATAGCATCCTGCTAGTCCCAAAAAACTTCTAACTTCTGAAACATTCTTCAGTGGCTTCCAACTTACAATAGCTGAAATTTTGTTCGGGTCCACCCGAATACCCTCTACCGATGCAACATGTCCAAGGAAACTAACTTCCCGTAGCCAGAATTCTCATTTACTAAATTTAGCATACAGCTGTTTCTCACGCAGAGTTTGTAAAACAATTCTCAGATGTTCGTCATGCTCATTCACATCCTGAGATTAAACCAAAATATCATCAATAAAAACAACAATGAACCTGTCCAGGTATGATCTAAAAATTCTATTCATTAAATCTATAAATACCGTCAGGGCATTTGTTAATCTGAAAGGCATTATCAAAAACTCATAATGCCCATATCTGGTTCTAAAAGTTGTCTTTGGCACATCTGAATCTTTTACTCATAGCTAACAGTAACCAGATCATAAATCAATTTTCGAAAATATAGTGGCACCTCTTAATTGATCAAACAAGTCATCTATACGAGGCAACGGGTATTTATTTTTTACTGTGACTTTATTAAGCTATCTATAATCGATGCATAATCTCAATGATCCATCTTTCTTCTTTACAAACAATACCGATGCACCCCATGAAGAAAAGTTGGGTCGGGCAAATCCTCTATCAATCAACTCTTGCAACTGTACCTTAAACTCTTTCAATTCAGTAGGAGACATTCTATAAGGTGCTATAGATATTAGCGTCGTCCCTGACACAAGGTCCATGGAAAATTCCACCTCTCTAGCTAGAGGCAAACCAGGTAGTTCTTCTGGAAATACCTTAGGAAACTCACAAACAACCGACAGCGACTGGACTTTCAATTTTGATACTTTGGTATCCAGTACAATAGCAAGATAAGACTCATGCCCCTTTTTGATATATCTCTGCGCTCATATTTCTGAAATCACATTAGACAACCCATCTAGTTTTCCAAATTCAACCCGGAATAACTCACTATTCTGACACTTCAATACAATGTATTTATACTTACAATTTACCACCGCATCATTTTGGGTTTTACCAATCCATTCCCAATATTACATCAAATTCATCAAAGGGTAACAACATCAAATTAGCCGGGAAACAATAACCCTCTATCATCAATGGGAAATTTTTACGAACTTTATCAACCATAACATGCTGACCCAAGGGGTTTGAAACTTTAACCATAAATTCGGTGAATTCAACAATCATATTTTTATTAGATACAAGTTTTGTGCATATATATGAGTGCGTGGAACTAGGATCAATCAAAGCAATAATATCAGTATCAAGTAGAGAGAATGTACCAATGATAATGTACCAATGATAACATCTAGTGTCGAAACATCTTTCCTTGCATGTATGGCATAGGTTCTTGCCGGAGCCCGAGCCTCAGATTTTGGCTATTGAATCCTTTGCAGTACTACGACTACCACCGATATTTCCAGAATACCGTGGTGGTCTACCCCTCGAGGTAGGATTTGTAACACCCCTTACCTGTATTTGACACCGGAACAGGGTACGCGGTGTTACCGGACATGAACTCACACAATCATACAAAATCAGGCCATAAAATTTTGCCCAAATTTAAAAATTTTCATTCACATGCATATCGTCCCTTATATGGGCCTTCGAGGCCCAAAACATACATTGGGTGTGGTTCAGGACTAAACCGAGAACTCTCGGAACTTATACAATACTTAGAAAATTTTCCTATTTTGGAGGGTCCAACACTCGTGCGGGTAGGCTATGTGGTCTCACACAACCATGTGGCTTGGGACACGTCCGTGTCTTTAGCCCGTGTAACTCTTTATTTATGATGTCATCAACTAAACTGAGGTCACACGGCCAAGTCACATACCCGTGTGCTTAGGCCGTGGCCTCCACACGACTGAGACACATGGCCATGTCTCTGACCATGTGTTTACTATTAAGCATTCTTTTTTACCAAATTAGGGTACAGGGGACACACAGCCGGATCACACGCCCATGGGGACAGACCGTGTGTCACACACGGTCTAGACACAAGCCCGTATACCTACCCGTATGGACAACTTTGAGGCTATTTTCCAAGCTAATTGCCACCCTTATTTGCACATACACATACATGACTTCAAAGGCATTTAGCATGGCATAAGTGAGCACTTAAACATACACAAATGAGACATGACCGTGATCATTTCGTCTTTACTTATACATGCATAAGACTTCATACTTTGTCAAGCCCAACTTACCAATTCTCATTTAAGTTATGTTTATCATCATACTAAACAAATCCTAATTAAATCATTAAGCATTCATAACCGCAACACATCTCATCACATTCACACAACCACCAACCACATCGCCATTTCATGGGCAGATGTATACTTAAATAAATAGGCTTACAACCTAACAATCAATATGAGCCACATCTTATGGCCTTATACAAAATAAATCAAATATCAATATAATCCAATTTACATGGCTTCACATTACATCAAACCTTTAACCATTACAAGCTAATACCTTTGGCTAAATCGTAATGACATATTCACAATTGACTAAGTCCCTATACATGCCATAAACTTAAGAGGTTTGTATTCATTTTTACCCACAATGATAGTGTGATGACATCTCTGGCGGTCTCCAACCCGAGCTAGCTAATTTATCCTATAAGACATGAGAAAGGAGGGGGTAAGCTATATAATATAGCTTAGTAAGTTTATATGCAAATAATAACAACTATTAACATTCATTTACTTTATCCATCCATAAGAGTACTATAATTTCAATTAGCATTAGATTTTAAGATTTCTACTTATTCATTCATAGTGATTACTCCTTTAATTTATAAACACCATTTACATGCCTTGGCATTAGCCTAGCCACTATAGTTTTCCTATTATAACATATCACATTAACTAACAAGTTATTTCCATCCTCTTAATCACATGCACATTATTTACGAGTAACCATAATTTCAACATATAGTTCAATCACCTTTCACTTGTCTAAGCTCGTATCTTACTATATTCTCATAATTTCTTTATTCGGCAATTATGCTTGTCTTTCTTTTCCTCATATCCAATTAAACACTATTTTAATAAATGAACCGTAATATATCACAATCAATTAGGCTCCTAAGCCTATCACATGATCATTATCAAATCTTATCATGCATCTGTTCATCATAAATGTAGACCATTTGTCACAAGGTTATAAATGTTTCACAAGCATAACTTATTCATGTACATTCTCACCAAGAATTCATCATATATCAAATTCACTTCACATGAGTTCTGTGTACATACCTGTACCACTCGTAATATAGTCACATACTTTCTCGTTCTTAGCATACCCATTGAAATACAATTCAAGCATATAAACATATTAGGTCACATCTCAATTTGGCCAATCAACCTAACACATAATCATTATTCATATTCATCATATATCCAACATCACGAGTATGTGCACTATCAATTACTATGGGTAATAAACAATTATTTCCATAATAATCATTAATTTAAATTTATAGGCTTACGTACATGTTTTTTTACTCGTAGTAATTTCATTCTCATACTCATCTTTAATTTACTCGTTGAACACATCGGAATACTAAGTATGCTCGGGGATCTCACACTCTTAGTACCGTATCAATGCAATATCCCAGATATGGTCTTACATGAAATATCATATCGACACCATGTCCCTAACATGGTCCTATACGAAATAACACACCGATGCCATATCTCAGATATAGTCTTATACGGAATCTCAATAGCTCTAATATCATGACATTTGTATAATACCCTTGAGGTTAAATCGACATTTCTCATTTCTGGAACCCTCGTCAAAATCGTCATTAATCTATTTCATAAAAAAATGTATAAAATTCATGCAATATCAAAATATTAAACACATAACATAAGGTTGCATTATTTACGCATGAACTTACCTCGACACCAAAGTGGCAAAAGGGACCTAACCATCAATTTCTCATTTTTCCCTGTTCTAGGTCCAAACCTCGTTTTCTTTGATCTATAATATCACATTTAGTCTATTTATTAGTCACATTATTCAATGTGATCCAAAAATCATACTATGAAAAAATTACCTTTTTGCCCCTAAACTTTGTCATATTTACACTTTTGCCCCTAGGCTCGTAAAATGATTTTTATTCAATTTCTTTGCACTTTAACCCTAGCCAAATCATTTTCATAACTATAGAATCCCATAATTTCCACTAAATCACACTTTTATGATAGATTTTATAACTTCTACAAATTAGTCCTTCTTAGCATTTTCACCGAAAACTACTTAGTAAAAGTCATTTAACACACAACAAACATTCATATTCCCGTGTCCAAGGCCGTGTCGACCTCATGGCTAACACACAGGCCCATGTCTCTACTCGTGCGCCCAATTCCCAGCATTTTGTTTCTCATTTTTAAGATGCAGGGGACACACGGCCGAACGACATTCCCATGGGACAAGCTGTGTGTCACACACGGCCAAGACACACACCCGTCTGTTTGCCCGTGTGGACAAAATAAGGTCATTTCATAGCCTCATTTGTCACCCAAAACTTACCATTTTCCTGCACTAAAACTCACAATCCAACATCGTATTCACAAGAAATTTGACATCAATCATATAGTATTATCTCATGCATCAATAGATATAAACTTACTCATGTCATAAACTCATGTTAACACAATTTCATCAAACCAACACATAATAAGCACTTATGTGATTGTCAAAACATCACTTTAAAATAGCCAAACTTAGACCTTCATTAGCAACTCCATTGGCTAGGTTACAAAACAACCATTTCAAGCCATCATTGGCCAACTAAGCTTATACATGCCATTATACCAAAATGAGATTCTATTTATACCAAAATGAGATAGTGGATGATGTGATGACTTGTAACACCCCTAACCCATATCCGTTGCCAGAACAGGGTTACGGAGCATTACCAAAACATTCAAAAACATTTACAAATAACTTATATAAATCACTATTCATTTACCGAGATCATTCATACTATCCCTTGATTAGGTCTTCGAGGCCCAATACGAGCATTGAAGTCAAGTCAAGACTTAATCGAGACCTCTAAGAATTTTTTACGAAATTACAAAATTTTTCCAAGGTGAAGGGCTCACACGGCCGTGTGGTCCGAGGGACACGCCCGTGTGACCTTATGACACACACGTGCTAGAGGCCATGTTCGACCCCATGTAACTCTCTGATTTGCACACACATCCATGCCACACGCTCGTGTGCTAGGCCGTGTGGTTAATTAATTCAATTTGGAATTAGGTGTAGGTTTCATATGACCAACACACACGCCCATGTTCTAGGCCGTGTGGCACACACGGTTGAGACACACGCTTGTGTCTCTGCCGTGTGCTCAATTCTGAGCATTCTATTTCTCAAAATTAAGGTGCAGGGGACACACAGCCTAACCACATGCCCATGTTACCAGGCCGTGTGTCATACACGGTTTAGGCACAAGCCCGTGTGTCAGCCTGTGTGGACAAACTAAAGTCATTTCTAGCTTCATTTCTCACCCAAAATTTCACCCATGACCTGCACTTGAAACACACATCCAATACCAAACAATCCAAACATTCAACTTAAATAAATTTCATCATTTACAAGGCATAACTCTACAAGCATACATGATCACAACCTTACCTTAGTTTAACTTAGGCATTCACAACATTGATCACATATTCTTAACATAACACATATGTATATATATATCATAATAATCTACTTAGTGATACAAAAATGAACCATTACTAGCCATTCTAATGGCTAGGTTACAAACTAACATTTTCAAGCTTCTAATGGTCAAGTTGTCTTATACATCCCATTATACCGAAATGATTTTTACTAAGTATACCCAAAATGACTAGTCGATAGTGTGACAATGCTCCAATGATCTTCCAACCTTCACGAGCTTTCGAGCACTATAAAACAGGGGAAAAATAAACGGAGTAAGCATTACATGCTTATTAAGTTCGTATAACGGAAACTAAACTTACCAATCCTATTTATTAAATCTAAGCATACAATGCCATGTTTCCATCCATTTGGCTAAATTGCCTAATCGCATACATTCAATCAAACATGTTAGTCACCAAAATCTTCATATCAATCAAGTAACATAGATGAGCTCACCAAGCAATATTCCTTCAAGTCATTATTATTTCATCTCACGGTTCTCATGCCATGTCAAGAGTTTTATGTCTGCTGAATCATTGAAATTCCGATGAAGGCTCAAGTAGTACACTCAAGGTTTATGATTTATTAATCCGTCAATTCTTTTCAAGGTTACCCCTTAGGGTACTTAACCAATGTGTAACAGCCTGTTTTTAGGTCAAATCAGAACAGTGGTTTTGGGACCACAAATCTAAAGTAGAAATATTTCTTTTAGTATTTCTTTAAGGCCTACAATATGATAGAATGATTGTGTGAAAATCTCGTTAACGAATTTTATCGTTTGAGTGTCCAATTTGGTTAGAAGGAATAAATTGCAATAGGTGAAAAACTTGAGTTCTCTATGTTAAAAGTGCCTAATTGCTATGAATTCTCAAATTAGAGGTCCTTAAATGGTAATTAGACCATTATATTTTGTATGGACAAAAATAGACATAGTTAGATAAATTTTCAAAGTTTTAAGTGAAGGGCATTTTAGTCATTTGGTAAATAAAGACAAAAAATTAACAAATAAAAGATGTCAACTTCATCAAATTAGTCCCCCATAGCCGAAAATTGTAAGGAGAAGACATAGTTAGGTTTTTGGCCACTTTCAAGCTCGATTGTAAGTCCGTTCTTGTCCCGTTTTTAACGATTTTTATATTTTTGAGTTCGTTGTAACTTGATTTAGCTATTTCAAGGACTAATTTGAAAGAAAGGTCAAGTTTAAAATTTTACCCATGTTCAACGTGTATGTATTTTGATGTTTAATGGTAGAATATGCATGTTTATTGTAACGCCCCCACGCTCGAGACCGTCGTCGGAGTCGAGTATGAGGTGTTACTAAACTTAATTTAACATTTTAAGAACTTTGGATCATTTGTTTCTACATTCACAGCTTTCTAATTACTTGCATCACAGTTACAAGAAAAATCATATCTCTAGTTACAAAACTCGAAATCAAGATCCGTAAATTTTCCCTGAATCTAGACTCATATAACTACTTACTAAATTTTTTCTAGAATTTTTGGTTTGGCAAATTAGTACATTTTATTAGTTAAATTTACCCCTGTTTCAGGACTTGACTGGACTGACCTCTGTTTACTACGAACCACATTTCTCTCTGTACAAATTTCATATGACTATGAGGTTTGTTTCTTCTGAAACTAGACTCAATAAAAATTCCGAGAATATAAAATACACCACATAATTATATCTGTAAAATTTATGGTGAATTTCTAAAGTTGAAACAGGGGATCCAAAAATTGCTCTAACCCTGTTTCACTAAAATTCAATTATCTTCTAACATATAATTCCTTTACCTGTTTAGTTTGTTTTATGTGAAACTAGACATATTAAGCTTAAATTTCATATTTAATCCATCACCAAATTTGATTTATACGATTTTTAGTAAATTTTCAAACTCACATTAGTGTTGCTGCAATGTTCTATTTATGACAAATTTCATCCTTTTTATGAGTTTTCATGAACTAGATAACTTATTAACTTTCCATAACATTAAACATAATCTAAACTAACCATTTCCATAACATATCATTATCAAGCATTTTCTCAACCAATCCTTCATCGTATCATAAGATCATTTACACAAAATAGGTATATTGCTATACATGCCATACTTAAATTTTACAAGCCATTTACCAAAAAGTCCTTCAGATAGTGTGATCGAGCCTTCGACCTATCCCGAATCCCGAGCTGGCTTATCCAAAACTACAATGAATAAGAAGGAGGGAGTAAGCATAAATGCTTAGTAAGTTCATATGCGAATAATAAGTACATAACAAAGCAATCATACCAATCAACATTAGCATGGTATCACCAAAACATATATCACATTTCTAATCATTTTTCATCATCTTATTACCTTATCATTGTTGTATCAATACTCAACCCGAGGGTTAAGTACATACCTGTACAAAGTATCCATTTCACAACACTTACCAATATGTCTCTTTTCATCTTAAGTATTCCTCCATTTGAGTAGAACTTTACCTGTTGAACACATCGGAATATAATTCGGATACATGGAAAGTTTGCACATAAGTGCCACATATGCAATCAAGCAATCATGTAACCCGCCCCTAAGTGAACTCGGACTCAACTCAACGAGCTTGGGCGTTCGCATCCATAAGTGAACTCGGACTCAACTCAACGAGTTCGGATGCCTAGTTACATCTCACGAACTCGGACTCAACTCAACGAGTTCGGACATTCGCATCCATAAGTGAACTCAGACTCAACTCAACGAGTTCGGATGCTCAACCATCCTAGTGACATGTCACTTGTATCCTAATCCATTCCTAAGGTTCAAACGGGATTTTCCTCAAACACATATCCTTGCTGTCTTTCGTATAATGCCGAAACCAAAACTCGGTAAAAATTTGTATTTATCAAGTAGCTCACATAATTTACATTTTATTCGAAAATAACCACAAAGCATATATTTCATGATAAAAATCAGCATATCATATAATTAACATCAATAACTTAAAAATAACAATTATGCTACATTATTTACACATGAACTTACCTTGGTACCAAAATACAAAGATTTTGCAATTTAGTCCACAATCTTTTCTTTTCCTCGATTGGGGTCGATTCCACGTCTTTCTTAATCTAAAATAACACATTTAGCTTATTTAATATTCACATTATCAAATTAATCCTTAATTCAAATTTTGGAAAATTACAATTTTACCCCTAAACTTTTGCATATTTACACTTTTGCCCCTAGGCTCAGGATTAAACTTTATTCCTTATTCTTATGTTTTATAACATGCTGATCAATTTTCCCTTCTATGGAAACATCAAATTCTCACTCTAACATGTACTTGTGACTATTAGGTATTTTTACCGATTAAGCCCTTTTACTCGTTTTTGCTTAAAATCGAGTAGTAAAAGTTGTCTAACATAATTTAAAACCTCATATTCTATCATAAAACATCAAAATACACAAATTTCACCTATGGGTATTTTTCCAAATATAAACCCTAGGTTAAGTTATTGCTAGCATAAGCTTTATCGAGTTACCGGGATCTCAAAAACATAAAAATCATTAAAAACGGAGCTTAGAATCACTTACTATGAAGCTTGAAAGTTGAAGAAACCCTAGCTATGGTGAGAGTAAAATTCGGCAGCAACCAAATGAAGAAGATGACCATTTTGTGTTATTTTTCCCATTTTATTTCATTTAATATCCAAATGACCAAAATGCCCCTCCTTACTAAACTTTCAAAAATTCCTTCCATGTCCTAATTTTGCCCATGAACTTAAAATTGATAAAATTGCTATTTAAGACCTCCTAATTAATATTTCAAAGCAATTTCATACTAAAAACTTCTAGAATGCAAGTTTTGCAACTTATTCGATTTAGTCCCTAACTTCAAATTAAGCATTTTATGCATAGAATTTCTTCACAAAATTTTCACACAATCATGCAATCATATCATAAACCTCAAAATAATTATAAAATAATTATTTCTATCTCAAATTTGTGGTCACGAAACCACTATTCCGATTAGGCCCTAATTCGGGATATTACATTTATTGTGTGTTAAATGACTTTTACAAAGTGATTTTCTGTAAAAAGTGAAATAAGGACTTATTTTTAAAAGTCTATAAAATGTGTAGAAAATTGTGAATAAATAAAAAATGAGGGCTGTTATGAGTACTAGTAAGGTTCAGCTAGGCTTGAGTTGTGATGAAATTAAATGAAATTCATTTTATGAGCCTAGGGACTAAAATGTAAAATGTTGAAAAGTTAGGGATGTCGAAACCTCTTTAAAAATGAGTTTCTTTTTTAAAAAAATGAAAACGGGAGTCGTCACCAATCTTTTAAATTGTGATTGGATCACTTTATAAAACGTTTTGGTGTGCGAAATTATGAGAAAATAGGTTCGGGAGTCGGTTACATACGAGGAAGGATTAGCACCCTCGTAACGCCCAAAATTGGTACCAAATTGAATAATTTTGTCTTAATGTCAAAAGTTTGAAAGAATTTAGAAATAAGATCTCTTTTAAAACCATAATAATTTGAATTAAAAAAAGAATCAAGATTCTTTTGCTTCGAAAGAATATAAACATCATATCCAGCATGATTGGACACGATTTTTTTAACTTTCGTAACTAAAATCATCTTATGATTTTCAAAACTTATTTAGAAGGATCTTTTAAGTATTTAGACAAATGGGAAATCGCAACCCAGCATGTTAGGGCACTATTTCCTGAATTTCTAACTACCAAAAAATATTGCCTTATCCTTCTTAAAAATCCTTTTTGGATCGAATAAAATATAAAAGTTCTTTAAAGTGATGATGCATTTAACATATTATAAAGGATTAATATTAACCCATATGATATCCATTTTAACATTCCATGCAAATATAATAAAAATGATGAGTAATAACATAAATTACACAATATACGTTATAATTTTATGCATATATGATCATAGATAATATAAAATATACATGTATTATCGTTACATGCAAAATACAACATAGTGCATAATAAGTACAACAAATATAAATTGCAATATATATATGATAATATTTTATGCAGTTGTAACTTAAAATAACATAAATAATTTATTTCATGCGAATATGTAAAAACAATAACACGAAATAACAAATGATCTATGAAAGTTTAACCTACTAAACAATATCAAAATAAAAGAAAACAAAAATAAATAAGCAAATTATAAACATATAAAATAAAAATCAAATAAAATAAAAATAAAGATGTTTAGAAATATTTAGAATAATATATGAATGACAAAGGAAAACCTTTTTTTTTAAAAAATGATTAATATATATACCATATTATAGGATATAATAACAAAATAATGTACCAAATATTAATATTACACATATTTATTTAATAATAAAATAAAAATACATATGTAATTAATGAGTGATAAAATAATATATTTTATAATAAAATAAAAGTAATGTAAGAGATAATATGTGGAAAAATATATAATATATAATAAGATTTATAAACAAAATATATAATAATATAAACAATATGATAAGTAATATATAAAATAATAAAAATAATATAACAAGTAATTTTACATATAAAAATATAGTAAAATAAATAATATATATAGTAAAAATATATAACATATAAAAAATTTTATAAAGATGTATATAATAATATATATTATTTTTCATATAATCGACATTTATAAAAATAAATAATACATATAATATTTAAAATGAATCAAATATATAAAAAGGATTAAAATCGAATTTAATTAAAAATCTAGGGTTAATTATAAATAAAAATAAAAATTTTTATGGCCTAATTGAAATACACGCTAAATTCGGAGGGACTCATTGGGCAATTAGCCCTAATCCCAAAAACGACGTCGTTTCAGAATAAGTATTATAATAGCTATAGGGGCTAAATTGAAATAAATGTAAAAAATTAGGGCTAAATTAAAATATAAGTAAAATGCAATTATAAATTTTTAAAAATACGGAAGGATTGATTGGGCAAATTGCCCCTTAAACAAAAACACGCGAATCCTATTCGGGTCCCGGGTCGACACGCGGATCCTGAGCTTTGAAACGACGTCGTTTGAAGCTAATTGGTTTCAAGCAAAACGACACCGTTTCATTAGGGCTATATAAGCCAAATTTCAACTTTGAAATCATTTTACAACCCGGTTTTAAGAAAAGAAATCCTCTGAAAGAGGAGAAAGGGGGAGAGTTCTCCAGGCTCCGGCCTCCGTCAGGCCAAGCCCTGATCGTTGGGGACAGGCGCCCACGCGCCGACGCTAACTCTACCGAATACGGTGGCCAGAAGCGAAAAGGCTTCATTTTTCATTGCGAATCCATCGGTAAGCCCCTCCTCTTCTTTTTAACGATATTTTTATTTACTTATGACAAAACAATGATCATAAAAAGGGTAAAAGATTCACATCTGTTTTTTTGATAATCTGTTGATGTTTCTTTTCTTGCGAATATCTATATATAATTGTGTTCTTTTTATTGAATCTGTGTATATATCCAAAAAACACCTCCTTTACATTTTCTTGATTCGGGATTTTATAGCCATTGAAAATAAATTTACAATCTGTGATTTTATTTTCTTGCCATATTTGCTGTTGTTTTTCTTTCCTCTTTTACAGGTAATGACGAAAAATCTGGCGATGAACAGTGACAATCGGGCGCTGATGACGATTCACTGGTGCACTGATTGGGGCGATGATGCTGGCGTTGATTTGCGCATTGACTACGACGCGATTCGGGGCCAAAGTCACGGGGTGAGGCGAAGAGGCGTGTCTGTTGAGATGCTTGCGGTGCCTAGGGTTTCTGAAACCCTAGGCCTTTCCATCTTTTGTTTAACAATTTGGGCCTCTTGGGCCCCGTTCGTTTTTTGGGTTAAGGGTGTAATTGGGTAATAGGCTAATTAGGTCTTAGGTTAAGAGTTTTGAGTGTATGTAGGCTACCGGTATTTTTTGTAAATGGGCCGTAGACAATTCTCAGTTTGGGCTATGTATATAGGCTATCAATTTGGACTTGTAAATGGACTTTTATTTCCCTTTTTTTTGTTTCCGTTTTTATATTTATTTACTTTATGGGCCGGGGGAATTTAGGTTATTACAAGGGACAAAAATGTAAATTTTTCCATAGTGTGTTTTTGGGCTGAATTGAACAATGTGATAATTAAATAAGTTAAATTTGGTATTATAGATCAAGAAAAACGAAGTTCGGTTCAAGATCGAGGGAAAAATGAAGTAATTGACGAATAGCTCCCTTTGGTCGTTTTTGTATCTAAGGTAAGTTCGTATGTTAAATAAGCTTTAATATAATTGTATTTAAATGCTTTAATATTGCATGAACTATATGATCGATTGTGTGGACAAGTTTAACTCTACGAACGAGTTCGACGACTGTTCGATAAGCAGGAAATCCCATTTGAACCTTAGGAATAGATTAGGATACAGGTGACATGTCACTAGGGTTACTATAAGTATTGTGATTATGTGATCCGGGTGCTGGTCTCGTACGTCCTACCGATGGATGAGTATATCGGCATATGTTACAGTTACTTGACAGCTTATGTGAGTAGCACTGAGTAGCTACGTCCTGACTGACAGCATGTGTGAGCAGGCCCGTTGATTAGCTCAAGAGCGAGCAATTATGCGATATGAGATTGAGGTAGCATTGGCTACATACGTAGCATTTAGTGTGCAAGATTCCCAAGTATCCGACATTATTATTCTGAGTGGTTCACAGGTATATTAAAGATGAGAATAAGTGTAAATTCATTATGAGATGGTACCTGTATGTACTCGAAGCTTATGATTATTAATTCATGAAATAATGATTTCAAGGTAAGATATGATGGAAGTGAATTATAATCATGAGATTATGGTAAATTATGTTATCTTATATTATATTGCATGCATGATTGATGTATGGTAAGGTTGCTTATTTCTTCATAGGAGCTTACTAAGTTATATAGCTTACTCCGTTTTATTTTCAATGTTTTATAGTGTCACAAAGTTTGCTCGGGATTGGAGATCAACGGAAGTCGCATCACACTACCAAACTGTCCTTTGGGTACCAATAATTTTAAAACATTTTGAGAGTATGGCATGTATAGGGACTTGGTCTTTTTGTTATATGTGTCATTTGATTTGGCCAAATTTATTGGCTTATATTTGTTTAAGGTGATTTGGTATTTAGCCATGTAATTGGCTTATTTTGGCTAAAATGGTTGTAAGCCCATTTATATAAGTATATGTGTTAATGCCTTTTTGTTTTTGTGTTTTGTAATGGGTTGCTATATGTTTATTATGATTAAATGATTTGTTGTGAAATGGATGAGATGTGTCATTGGGTGTGCTAGGAAACCTAAGTAGAATTATGCATGATGAAAGTATTCATGTTGATACTTGTGAATGTGAGTTTGGTATGAATTGATTTGGTAAATTATGCTATAGCAAATATGTTAAGTGTTAGACATGAATGATATTATTTAGCCTTGTTTATGGATGTTTTGGTTGCTTAAACATGACATGGATTATGCCATTGAAATTTTGTATGTGTAGGTATAAAGGAGGGTGACAAATGGCTTGGTAAATAGCCTTTATTTTGTCCATACGAGTAGAGACACAGACGTGTGTCTAGGCCGTGTATGACACACGGTCTGCCCCATGGGCATGTTTTCTGGCCCTGTGTCCCCTACACCCTAAATTTTGAGAAACATAATGCTCATAATTGAGCACACGGACAGCAACATGGGCATGTGTCTCAGATGTGTGAGGGACAAGGCCTCACACACTGGCATGTGCCATGACCGTGTGAAGTCTACTCCTATTTTATGAAAATATAATTTACCGCATGGGCGTGTGATGTAAAGCCCCAAATTCTAAGCATTTAATTTTGTATGTTGTGACATGCAAATGCATGTCTTCTTTAGTGGTTAAGTATCCTGGGAAGTTTCTGAGAAGTCTTGGGTTCAAGCCTTAGCTTGTGCAAAATATTTGTTTTAAAGAATAAACCTTTGTCTCTAGTCAGTAGGCTTTTAAATAAAAATGGGTAAAACATGTCAGAAAGGGCCTGTTGGTCTACGGGGTAAGTGGTGTGTTATCTATACCAGAGAATTGAGGTTCGAATCCTAGTGGGAGTAGTGGAGTGTTTTATTTTGCTGCCGTGCCGTGGGAGTGTTATGGGTTGATCGAAACACTAAAGTGGTTGAAGGGAATTCAAATTGAGTATTTGAGGGAGATGTGATCGGTTTGAGGGATTTGAGGAGGGATTTTAGGAGAGAATCAAAGGAAGTTGTGGTGAAAGGGAGTAGTGTGCTGATTTTGAATAGTGGGCACTTAGGAATTTCGGCTGAGGTGGGTTATGCTCTCAAATTTTTGATTTTTGTCTGCTCTTGAGGTTCTCATTTTTTGGTGGTCGAATGTTGTTGGGGTTCTTTTGTGGTAACTTGCAGTTTTGCCTATTTCGTAATTGGCATTATTTTCTTTTCACTTGCGTTTGAGTTCCTTCTCTCTTTGGCTGAATTCTTACTCTCTTTCCCTCTTATCAATCGGGTTTGACAAATTGTTCTCTCGGGTTTCTTGTTCTATTTGTGACCTTTCATGATCGATTACTCCATCTTCTCCCTCTCTCAATCGGTTTGTTGTTTAGCCGAACACTTTCTCTCTTCCCTTCTCCTCTCTTTTCTCTCTCAAATAATTTCTCTTATCATCTCTTTCTTTTGGTACCCAAGTCGAATACTTCATCATTTACTCTCTCTACTTTTGTTTTTAGTTTGGCAATTGTTCTCTGACAAATCGGTGAGTGCACACGATTCCTTCTTGTTCTCTATCTACTCTTTCAACTTTTATCAAGTGTCCCCTCTCTTACACTGTTTGAGTCGAATACTTTTTTTCTCTTATTGTCGATTCTCATCTCCTCTCTCTTATTGTGGTGTTTCTTTTGGTTTCTAGAACTTCTCGAGGGGTGAAGGAGTTTACAAGTGATACTGAAGCGTCCGAAACCTTTCTCTCGTCACTCGATCGAAGGTAACTCTATTCTTAATCACCGTGTTCAACCTGAGTATTTTGGCTTACAGTCTAGGGTGTAGGCCGAATGCTTCATTCCCTACTTTTGGGTTTTATGTTTCTGTAAGTTAACATATGTTGACTTAAGCCATGTGTGTAAACAATCATGATTAATAAAATCCACTTGTAATGCAGATATCCATCTAGGAGTTTGTAAACAACCTTCGTCAACGGTTTAAGCGGGCTAAGCCACACTCGTTCAATCAAGGCATGTATCAAATAGTTAAAAAGAGGGTGATTGACCCTATTGATTAGAGGACTGACGGAGTGTCTTGATTGAATATAGGTTCGGTGCTCGTGGGCTTCTACGCCTTTTCGCAAACAAGGTGTGTAACAACACTGCCCCTAATCGTAGATAGGTAAAAGCTAAAATAAGAGATCGTTGACGCTACACGAGCGTACGCTCGCTCATGTGGTAATCCGAGTATCTAAACATGGGCATTTGATCTTAGAGGCCACCATGAGTGATTTCATGGGTTGAGGCCGATTTGGGCCATGAAAGGCCGAAATAGGCCATGTGGGCCATACGGGTATGTGGGCCCCACATGGATAAACCACACTAACGTGTGGAGAATATCGGGCCAGACTGTGTAATCCACACGGCCAAGGCCATTTCTGGGCTATGTGGGCCACACGGGCGTGTGGGCCTACATTGGCCCGCATATTGGGCCTTGGGCCCATTTCCACTGTTTGACTGTTAAGGTTGCACGGGTCGCCCGAGACGACTGTGGACCTACTGTTGGGTCGGTAAGAGTACCTAGACCCCCTTTTTATGGTAAAATGATTGTTTTGCCCCTGTGTACTAAAATGACTATTATGCCCTTATGAGATGTATGATTGTATTTGAGCATGCCACTTTACACACATTGAATACACGTATGATATTTTGACAAGACATGATATGTTGCATGGCGATGGGTTTTATTATGATTGGAGGAAGTGTAATGTACTAGCGGCTCTACTGCAAATACTGTTTAGTGCCGCAACCGGTGCTATTTTGGAGTGTAGGGATGGGTGGGTTGATTTTATCACCACATGGAGTGTAGGGTTGGACGGAGATGGAGTGTAGAGGCTGGTTGGGTAGGATCCATTGATAGCATATCTGTACGGTACTGTCACTGAGATGGGCTCAAGCCCACATTGATACTGTAATGGGCTATGGCCTTAACTGAAACTAAACTGATATTGAAATGGGCTTAAGCCAGACTGTATTTGCTTACTATATGATTGATTGATTGTTTACTAAGGGATTACACACTGAGTTTTCGTAAACTCACCCTTCTGCTTATCTGCGTAGGTAATCCCTAGTCTTAGGCAGATCGGTGCTCGAGGGACTCAAAGGTGGCCATACAACCGCACATATCTCTATATTCGACTTTTAATTTATAAGTAATTTAAATTGGGTATTTTAAATGTAATAAGGCCTCTTTAAATTTTTAATCTTTAATTTGGGGTATTATTTATTGTGACTTATATCTAGTAGCAGTAGGACGCGTGTTTTCAAAAAGATAAATATTTGTTTTCCAAACCCCCACGGTTACGCAACATGTTTTCAAAAGCTTCCTCAAGAAATAATGTTTTAAAATTAATAACAATTTAATATGATTAACATTTTGACAAACGACTCGGTTTTGGAAACTAAATAACATGTTTAAAAATTATCATTAAGAACCCACGACAAAGGTAAATAAGGAAAAAGGTCTTTCGACGATATCACCCTTTTGCGAAAAACACTTCATTGTTACATTGCCAGATTCGGCCTTAATGTCTAGGCCAGGTTTGGGGGTGTTACATTTGACTTGCCGTGTGACATCAATTTGTTCATGCATTGTAAAACAGAAAGTTACACGGGTTAGGGACACGAGTGTGTGTGACCACACGGCCTGCCCACACGGGCGTGTCCCAAGCCGCACGGGCGTGTGACCCCTACTCATAGCAAAAATTTTCTATGTTTTGTAAAAATTTCCTGAGTGCTCAATTTAGTCTCAAACCACTTCCAAATAATGTTTTGGGCCTCGTAGGCTCGTATTAAGGACTTATTGATTGAATGTGAATGATTTTTTTAATTTGGATAAAAATTTATGATTTGTTTTTCATATCTTGATAAATTTTCAAATTAATCCCTCAAATAGAGAGATTAAGTTATCCCGATTTTAAAAATATCAAAATTACTAAAAATGGGACAGGAAAACTTACCCAATTAGGCCTTGAAAGTTTCCCCTCTCTCTCCTAGGGTTTCCATAGAATTTTAGGTTGAAGATGATGAAAATAAGATGATATATTTTCTTTTTATCTTTTAAATAATTAAGTATTTTGCTATTTCCAATTTAGTCCTTGCCTTTTTTCTATATTTCCAAGGATGAGTCACCAAGAAAAATCTACACACTTTTCTACATAATTTTCTTAGTGGTCTAATTACCATATAATGACCCCTAGTTTTGAATTCCATAGCTATTTGATCCTTATAGCCACTAGAATTCAACTTTCGCATTTTATGCGATTTTGTCCTTTTCGTAATTAAGCACTAAATTGATAAAATTTTAGTATCAAAATTTTCACATGACATGCCTATTATAATACGGGCCATATAATGGAATAAAAATAAACCTTATTTTTGGGTCAGATTTGTGGTCCCGAAACCACTGTTTTAATTTTGCTGAAAAATGGATTGTTATAACTCTCCCCCTTTAGGGATTTTCATCCTCGAAAATCTTACCAGTAAAACGATTCGAGTATTGTTTCCTCATAGTATCCTCCGGCTCCCAAGTAGCTTATTCAATACTATGTCATTGCCAAAGAACTTTTACTAAAGATACCTTCTCATTTCTTAACTCTTTTGTTTCCTGAGCTAAGATTTTGATCAGTTCTTCACTATATGTCATATCAGGCTGAATCTCTACCTCTGTCGGAGAGATAACATGTGAAGGATTGGATTGACACCTCCGTAGCATAGGCACATGAAAAGCATTATGAATCTGATCAAGTTCTAGTGGTAAAGCTAGCCAATATGCAATCGGTCCAATTCTTTCTATAATCTCATTTGGTTCAATAAATCGTGGACTTAGTTTTCCTTTGCGTCCAAACTGAAAAAAATTCTTCCAAGGTGACTCTTTCAAGAATACTTTGTCACCGACTTGAAATTCTATTTCTTTTCATTTCAGATCATCATACGACTTTTGACAATCAAAGTCTGCTTTCAAACTGTCTCGAATTACTTTCACTTTTTCTTCGGTCTCTCAAACCAAGTCAACTCCGTGTAACTTTTTCTCACTGAGTTCTACCCAGTACAATGGAGTTCTACACTTGCGACCATACAAGGCTTCATATGGTGTCATTTTAATACTAGACTGATAACTGCTATTATAAGAAAATTCAACCAAAGGCAAATACCTTTCCCAGTTACCTTCAAACTCAAGTATACAACACTGAAGCATATCTTCCAAGATCTATATTACCCGTTTAGATTGACCATCTGTCTAGGGATGAAATGTAGTACTAAAGTGTAAATGAGTACCCAGAGCTTCTTGCAATTTGCTCTAGAATCGAGAAGTAAACCGAGGATCTCTATCTGAAATAATGAAGATAGACACTCCATGCAATCTGACAGTCTCAGAACATATAATTCAGCCAATCTATCCAAGGAATAATCCATATGTACCGGAACAAAATATGTAGACTTTGTCAACGGATCAACAATTACCCAAATGACATCTTTCTTCCTTGGAGACAGTGGTAATCCCGTTACAAAGTCCATAGTAATTTTCTCCCTTTTTCATTCTGGTATCGTAACCGGCTATAATAGTCCAGAAGGCAACTGGTGTTCAGCTTTTACTTGCTGACATATCAAACACTAAGATACAAACTTAGAAATATCTCATTTCATTCATGGCCACCAGTACATATTTTTCAGATCATTATACATTTTATTATTACCAAGATGTATCGACATGTTACCATTGTGAGCTTCATTCAAAATCTTCTGTACTAGTTCTGAACTTTTCGGTACACTTACTCTGCCTCTGATTAACAAACAACCATCAGTCCCTATCTAAATTTCTGAGTCAGTAGTCGATTTATTCTGTACACGTTTTGCTTACAACTTACTATCATTTTTCTGAGCTTCAGAAATCTGTTGCAAAAACATTGGTCTAGCTTTTAACTCAGCTATGATTGAACCATCATCAGACAATGATAAACGAGTTTTCTTTGTTCGTAAGGTATACAGGGATTTTCTGCTCAAAGCGTATGCCATTACATTACCTTTTCCAGGATGGTAATCAATAACAAGATCATAATCTTTCAGTAGTTCAAGCCATCCGCGTTGTCTTAAATTCAAATCTTTTTGTGACATCAAATGTTTCATACTCTTATGATCAGTGAATATATGACATTTTTCCCCAAATAAGTAATGCTGCCAGATTTTCAATGCAAACACTATGGCTACCAATTCAAGGTTGTATACCGGGTAGTTCTTTTCATGTGGTTTTAGCTGTCGTGAAGCATAGGCTACTAGAACGACGGAAATGTGCAAATGTACACAATCGCAACAAGTAATAAAGTGACAAGTAAATGTCGAGTTATCGTACTCACTGGGATTGTAAAAAGAACTATTTATGAATGTTATTTAAAACACTTTGGTGAGAAAAATATTTTGTTTGAAGAGGGTGATTAAAAACTAAGATTTTAAACTAAGTAAACTAAAGAAATAAATCTCGAATGCACGATTTCAAAATATGATTTAATCAAGATAACATAATTGTGTTAATTTAATTACATTTCTTGAACTTAGAATTATTAAGCTCATGCTTATGCAGTTACAAATAAATCACGGCAACTCGGTAATTTGCTAACTTACGAACATATTCACCTACACAAATCCATTCATCTCTTAAAATATCCCTATGTCAATTCAAACGATTAAACAAATTTTAATAAGAAAACATGTTATTGTACATACATACTCATTATATTGAACTAATCTCTTGCATATCCCTATGTCAATTCAAACGATTAATTAAATCTAACAAGCACATAAAAGACTATGTGAGGTAACAAGGTATCCCTAGCTTGAAACAGTTTAATCACAATAATCTTGCAAGTTATGCAAGGCAAGTGTATCGCCAGATACATTGCTAATTTAACCTTCAGCTACCATAAAAGAATAAACATGCACTGATTAAGTATTACGTCCATTAATTACAATTTCAATCCGTTTAAATAATTAATTCATTAGTTACCTCACAATTGTAATGCAAGAATCACTTAGGCATGGTTTTACTTAATCAAGCATTTTACCGAGGCCTATAACAACATAAACACAATTTTAATAATTTAAGCAAATGAAATGCAATCAAACCAACACGAATTAAATTCAAGTTAAACTGATTAAATTAACCATTCCAACAACATAAATATTCATAGATATGTTCATCATAACAACAAAAAAAGTTAAAGAGATAGGGAACAAGAATCAAATTCGATGTTTTTCTGAGGCTTTGACAAAGTTGCTTCGTTCTTCATTCTTTATTGTCCTCGCCGATCAAGGCTTCTATGAACACTCAATTGGTGCTCCAAAATGGCTGAAGAATAACCCTTTCCCAAGGGGAGAAATCGGCACATGAGTAAGGGATTTTGAAAAGGGAAAATGAGAGGAGAAAGTGAGAGCAGAGAAAAGAGATGGGAATGAATTAAGGTGTGCTTTCAATGATCAGCCAAGGGGGATTTTTATAGCTGAAGAGGGCTGCTAAAAATAGCTAAAATTATCAGCCAAAGAGCCTTCCCTTGGCCGGCCACACAAGTGGCAATGTTGATGCTTTCAACTTTGCTAAATATGGCTTGGGGCAAATCCATAAAGCCACCAATTGTGGAGGGGCTTGAATGCAACTTTGACAAGTCTTCAAGGGCTTCTTTACAAGCTTAATTAATCAGATAATAATCTGATTTGGGTCAGTATATGGACGGTTTTGGGCTGCCTAATCCTTGGTCGGTTCAGTTCAATTGGTTCGGTTCAACTGGACCACTTTTTCCATAATTATTTAATAATAATTTATTTAGCCCAAATAAAATTGGGTATAAATTAAAATTAATTATATTATGAATTAATACACATAATTGGACCGTCTTAGGCTAGAAATTAATTCATCTCGATACTTCAAATTGTTTCTCGATTTTGTGCTTCTAGCAATGTCTGTCGAGCCATTTTTCGCCATTTGTGCAAATCTGCCGAAAATAACCAAAATTTATCAAAAATAATTATAAAATTAATTAAATTTCAACATTTTCATATTTTAAGTGCACTTTAATTATTTTATAAAAATTAATTATTTTTCGACAAGAATTTAACTGAATTTGTATGAATTTAAGTTAAAAAAGGTATGAAAAAGTGTGTAAATTTTTTTGTTTCCACACCCCCAAAATTAATTTATTGCTCCTCCTGAGTAATGCACAAATTTTGAAAAGAATTTCTCAAAAACACCTTTGAAAAACTCCTTCAAAACAACATTTTTCTCAAAATTATGAATTTAATATACTTATGCTTAAAGACAAGAAATTTGATAGTTATGCTACTTAAGTATACATATTGTTCAAATTAATCTCAACAACTATTATGATAGCAAAAATCAGACTAAATGTTTCCTAATAAAATCATGTTAAACCTTACAAATGTAATTTTATTCCCTTTATTCAAGATTAAACTACAATCATCAAGTTTAACTTATGTCTTCATATGTTGTACGTAGCAATTTCTCTCCACTAATGTAGGTAACATTCAAACTTTTGAATCAATAGGCTTTTAACAAGGCTGTAACGTGGCTGGGCTTAAGGGTAGGTAAAAGATAGATAAATTTAGGGCTTAAAGGCTTATTTTAAGAACTCATGCTCTCTTTTTTTTTTTTAAATTCGAGAATTCTGTTGAATGTACTGCAATTTTAGAGCATTCAATACTTCTTTTCAACTCCCAAACTTATTTTTAAAGAATACTTTGAATAGTACTGAATCTAGTGTTTGGGACAATTTTAAGATAGTTAAGAGAGAATTGATGGCTAAATTTGCAAGGGTTTAAATAAAATTAGGCCATATAGTCTCAAAAGAAGAAAAAAATTTATCATGGTTAGCTTGAAAGGCTCAAATGGTCGAAACAAAAGTTGCCTAAATCATATTCAATGTTCCATGCTTCCTAGGATTTCGCCTCAAGAAACTACTAAGTCAATTCTAAAGACTTAAACTTTCATGCATGCTGAACTTTCATAAGGAACTAATAATTTATGGTACGATTTACATACTTTATTAGAAATACATTCATATCATTATTAAGCTAACATAATAATTTATTGAAATAATAGAACTTTATTCATATTGAAGTTTAGCATACTTAACAAAATTTCAAATTATTGCACAAAATATATCCTAATCTTAATTAAAAGAAAAAATTATTCTGAGTGGAAATAATTCAAATTCAATTTTTCGGTCCCCCTACTTAAGATGAGCAATGTCCTCGTTGTGTAAAGTGAATAGATACTATACACCAGGTAGGGTTCTAGAAAAGAGGAGGTGAGTCAAATTGACTGCTTAAGTACCAAGCTCTCTCTAGATCCAATCCTAGACATGTATATACCTATTGCCACACTTTATACTTTGTGACTTGTTCAAATTTTATTTATGATTTTCCTCTCTTATTATGCGAAATTAACAATTCCTAATTAAATTTAATCCTAAAATGACCTAAGAATAGAAATAAAATAAGGTCAAGATCCCCCCTATTATTTATTTGCAGACCCTTCCGAATTTGACTCATCTTTTGCTCCATCATTATTGCCTTTGCATGAATCGCTTCGCTCCTTCTTCGATAATGGACTCCATGGTTCAAATATAAAATCTTTGTGAGTGGTGTCAGATATTCTCTTCGATAAGTGTGGATTCCTTGCTTTGATACAATCCACTTAGAACCTGGAACTATAAGTTTCTCAAGAATTTATTGGAAATTTTCAGGCTTTATATTGCTCATCAAGGAAGAATAATCATCATTTTCAAAATCAGGCAATTCAAAGAACTCATTAATAGCATTTGAAGTTATTGGTACCTTGATTCCGTGAAATGGAACTTTCGTCAACTCGCTTGAGGTTAAATTCGCATAGAACTCACAAACTAGTTCCTCATCCACACTAGATCTCTTCTCACAAAACAACCCCCAATTGAGGGTTTCAGCAACATGATGAATACGAGCCATAAAATCTTTGTAGTTGCTCTCTTTCAACGTAAACCCTTTCTCTGGATGCATCTGTTGATTTTTGAAGATACTCTCGTATCTTGCTTTGGCTTCTTCACAATGGAACTTGTTTTGTGTTTTATCAATTTAGGTGCATGCACAAGTTCTCTTGCGAGGCATATTAACTTGAACAAAAGATGGAAAAAATATTTTCCCAAAAATTTAATTAATTAAAATTTATTAATGATTCAATAAATTGAATAATTAAATAATTAAATAAAATTAAAATTTAGGAGAAAAATCGGTCTTACCACCTTTTTTATAATATTTAAGAACTCCTAAAAATAATTAAGAAACAAAAGAGGTCAAATAGAAGTAGGTTGGAGGATTTTGCTAAGAATGGGTGAGAGGGTAGTGCCGCTCGGGTGTTGGGGGTAAGCAGCAACGCACACAGGCTAGGCTGGATGTGCGAGCAACGTGCGGATCCTTATGAAACAGACCTAGCATGAGCGCGCGCGAGACCTGGGCACAGGTAGCAATGCGCGGGACGAAGGCCTGGTGTGGGTAGTAGCACGAAACGCGTAATACAGCACGCGTTGAGGGCAGGTGTGTGCGAGGTGGTCCTACGGCGTGTGATGGAGCTGGGGCTATTGAGAGAGCGTGAGGTGCAATGATCCTTGTGAGCAGGCCTATCGAGTGGCACCAAGGAGCAGCTATTGGGTGCACGGAGGAAGCTGGTGTGCGCGGGGTGAGCTGCTGGCCAAATGGTTGGGTTCTATTATGGCTAGGGACTTGCGGCACTTAGGGGATTTGGTGCTTTGGGATTTTGGGTGATGATGATGAAGAAGGTGGTATTTATAATGAAAGGAATAGAACTTAAAGTAGAATTCTTAGAGAAATTTAATAGCCAAAAACTTTAAGTTTTAATCTTAATCCAAGTTAACAACAACTAATAATTAAATATATGCATATTAAATTATTAATGCTATTAATTTATTTAAAAATAAGATAAACTAATCCTAATTCTATGTTAAATTGATAAAGATTAATATCTAAATTATAATAGATATAATAATATATTAAAGATTATCATCTTATTAAAAAAACTTATCAAATAAAATATGATTAAATTAAAACTAATCCTAACTCTAGATAAAGTTGATAATAATTAATATATATTATAATAGACATAATTATATATTAATAATTATCATCTTTTTTATTAAACTAAAAACGTTTATTCTAGAGGCCTTTTGAAAATATTTACAAAAAGAGGAATCTAAATTTTATTATTTACGACAAGAGCAACCAAATTTTAAAAATAATTCAATTAAGTCCCTAGACTTAATGAAAATTTGAAATTGAGTTGCAATTTAAAACTTGGACCAAAATTGACCCTTTTTTTTGAAAAACCAAAAATTTTATTTTATTTAGGGAATCATTTCTCGAAAAATTATGTTAAAATCAATTCCCAGGAAAGATTGGAGGGGTCACAGGCAGTCCCGCTTAAGTTCCAATCTCCTAGACAGAATTTATTTAAACATACTAATCCCGAAATTATACCCTAAATCATTTATTAAAGAGGAAAATAAGAAAATTCAAACATCTAATAAAATATACAAAAAATGATTTCGTTCAGTCTTATCTCCCCAGTAATGTTTCAGACGCTGAGCATTAACTTGAAAATTACCTCCCTTACCTTGGAGTTCAACAACTCCGTATGGACAGACGTCATGAATTGTAAATAGACCGGACCAACGTGATTTTAATTTACCTGGAAAGAACCTTAATCTGGAATTTAATAACAAAACTTGCTGACCTGCTTCAAATTCTCGAAGTCGAATGTGCTTGTCATGCCATTTCTTAAGTCTTTCTTTGAGTAATTTGGCATTTTCGTATGAGAACATTTGAAATTCCTCTAGCTCATTGAGTTGGAGCGTACGTTTCTCTTTAGCAAGCTTAAGATCCAAGTTGAGTTGTCGTACAGCCCAATAAGCTTTGTGCTCTAACTCCAGAGGTAGATGACAGTCTTTTCCAAAGACTAACCTGTAGGGTGACATCCCTAGAGGTGTCTTGTATGCTGTTCTGTAAGCCCATAAAGCATCATCCAATATTTTGGACCAATCTCGTCGGTTCGAGCAAACTACCTTCTCAAGTATGCCTTTGATCTCCTTGTTCGCCAGTTCATCTTGCCCATTCGTCTGTGGATGGTAAGCTGAAGCGACTTTGTGTTTCACCCCATGTTTATCTAATAACCATTTCAACCACTTGTTCACAAAATGGAACCCTTCATCAATGATGATAGCTCTTGAGGTTCCAAACCTTGTGAACACATGTTTCTGCAAAAACTTCATCACAACCCTAGCATCATTTGTCAGATAAGCTTCAGCCTCGACCCATTTGGACACATAGTCTATTGCTACTAATATGTACTTGTGACCAAAAGACGGCGGAAAAGGACCAAGAAAGTCAATACCCCATACATCGAACAATTCTACCTCAATGATATTTGTTCGAGGAATCTCATTTCTATTCATGACATTTCCAACCCTTTGACATCAATCACAACTCTTCACGTAAACATGTGCGTCCTTGAACAATGTTGGCCAAAAGAATCCAGCTTGCAATACTTTGGCCACAGTACGAGTACCTCCAAAGTGTCCTCCACTTGGAGCTAAGTGACAATGGTATAGAATCTTTTGTATTTCATCTTCTGCCACACATCTCTTGATCATTTGATCTGCGCACTTTTTAAACAAGTATGGTTCTTCCTAGAAATAGTACTTCACATCATGAAGAAACTTTTTCCTATGATGACATGTCTTATCAATCGGCATCAAACCACAAGCTAAATAGTTAGCAATATCAGCAAACCAAGGGGTATTATGGACGTGATTTACCTTCAGTATGTGTTCATCCGGATACGTCTCTCGAATTGGTATAAGAGGAGAGTTCCCTTCTTGCAGCTCCAATCTGGACAAGTGATCTGCTACTTGATTTTCCACTCTCTTTCGATCTTGAATTTCTAGATCGAACTCTTGAAGTAGAAGTACCTATCGGATAAATCTCGACTTAGCGTCTTTCTTAGAAAGTAAGTACTTAATTGTCGAGTGGTCCGTATAGACAGTCACTTTAGTACCTACAAGATAAGATGAAAACTTGTCAAAAGCAAACACAATCGCAAGTAACTCTTTTTCTATTACCATATAATTCAGTTGAGCTCCTGTCAGAGTTTGACTCGCGTAGTAGATGGTATGAAAACTTTGTTCCTTCGCTGGCCCATGAAAGCTCCTATCGCAAAGTCATTTATGTCACACATCAATTTGAATGTCAAATCCCAGTCTAGTGTGACGATTATGGGTGTCGTAACTAACTGACTCTTCAAATCTAAGAATGTAACACCCCTATCCTGTAATCGTAACCGGAATAGGTAAGGGGTATTACTAGACAGATAGAACATTTCAGACCGATTTAGAATCACAAATATCAAATAACATTAATACATAAGCAATCATCAACAATTCGTCCCTTATGATGGTCTACGAGACCTAAAACATACTTTTAGAAAAGATCGGGACTAAACCGAACATATTCATGAATTTTAGAACTTAGAAAATATTTCAATTCTATTGAGGTCACACGTCCGTGTGACCAGGCTGTGTGCCTCACATGGGCACTAGAGACGCCCATATGATCCAACCGTGCCAAATCAGAGTATACAAACTGACTTTCACCCACGGCCAACAGACACGCCTGTGTGCTATGGCCGTGTGATTCTTAGCTAGCTACTGGCTTGAGCCCACGGCCAGATGTCACACCCATGTTTCTTAACCGTGTGGTCTTAAGAGGTTACTGCTTTACCTACAAGGCTACAAAGCCAACTTGCCACCCCTTTTTGGGTCCTTCCTACGCAATATTAGACAACATCTATACCAAAATTTGCAACCAAATCCATGCTTAAAACATGCTTCATTATAACTAAATCATCATCATTCAATAACCTCTTCAAGTTCATACCAAAACTAAGCACAAACATACCATTTGTTAGCCAACTCTAATGGCATAACATATATACATTTCAAAGCTTAAATACATAGACATTCTAGCCTATACATGCCATACTTCATAAAAAAATACACTTTCAAAAGTACCAAAATGGGTTCAATAGTGTGGTGACGTTCCTCGACTATCCCCGAGCCTTCAATAGCTACAAAAACAGTAAAACAGAGAAAAACCACACAGAGTAAGCTACAAGAGCTTAGTAAGCCATATACAATTGGTCTAACCATTAAAGCATAGGAAATAAAAGTCAATAGCAAGAATTCATAACTATTTCACAAAGTATTTCATGAGCCTAACCATGCTCATTTGCTTGTATACATGTCATGTTTCATTTCCATGATTTCATACGTACTTTGTTTTCATTATTTCACAGAAACAGAGTCTTTCATATTCAGAAGTTTAGTACGATACAAATGTACTTGTATAAATTATACATTTCATATATTCATTCCCATATCTCGTAATCTATCATCAAACAGTTCAGAAACGATACAAATATTTATAAACGAGTACAATGCCAACGTCCCGGACGTGGTCTTACATCGATTCCTCTGTCCCTGATAAGGTCTTACATGAAATCAAATACGATGCCGATGTCCCAGACATGGTCTTACACATAAATCTCAAATCGAGGCCTGTGTCCCAGACACAGTCTTACATGATATCTCAGGTCAATGTCAACGTTTTTTTAGAAACGTACAGAGCTTTTCAGATACTAGCATATTAACGGAGTTTACTCAAAACTTATTCATCAGGCTCTCAAGGCCATCCAATATAGATTACAGTATATAAGTGCAGAATTTAGTCAATTTAACACGTAATTGTAATTTGACTTACCTCGTACGGATTTCGAACGGAAACGAGTCGACTATTCAACTATTTTGGACTTCCCTCGATGTAAGTTTGATTTTCTTTGTTCTTGATCTAATACAATTCAAATTCAACCATTCAATCATTCATTTCATTCAAAATAATCCATGAACACATATTTAGGGCTCTTTGCATTTTAGCCCTTACATTTTCACACTTTGACAATTTAGTCTATTTTTCACAAAATCACAAATATGTAAAATTCACCAAAACTATAGCTTAGCCGAATATTCATAGCTTCCATACAAGTCCAAATAACATATTTAATTCATAATTTAGTCCTTCAAAACCCCATTTTCACAAATTAGCCCAAATAGCTCTATTTCATCAAAATTCAAGAACAAAGTATGATAATCTCACATATATCTTTCATAATCCATATAAAAACATTACAAAACTCATATAGTCATCAATGGAACCTTTCAAAATCTTCAATAGAAACAAAAATTCAGACATGGGTTTTGAAGAACATGAAGCAACGATCATAGAAATGTAGAAATTATCAAAAACCGAACAAATTTCATACCTCAATCTAGCTACCAAAGTGTTGAATGTATAAAAGCTTCAAACCCTCATTCTTTTTGCTGATTTTCGGCTATCATGCATGATAAAATGGCCACTTTCATGTTTTCATTTTATTAATATTAACATATTAACTAAATGATAACTTTGCCCTTTGTTATAAAATTATTCATTCACCTGCCCTTTTATGTCCATTCAATCTTCCAATGATCAAATAACATAATAAGGACCTCATAATTAAAAGACATGTCAAATAAACATACTTAACATATAGCAGGCCACTTTTACATTTTACGCGATTAAGTCCTTATTCAAATTTAAGCACAGAAGTAGACAAATTAAATCACAGAAACTTCATAGATATACATTCACATATCACAGACACAAAAAATAATATTAAAATATTTTTTAGACTCGGATTTATGGTCCCGAACCCACTATTCTAACTAGGGTCAAAACCGAACTGTTACATTGAAAGCCTCTAAGCATTCCTCATCAAACTTGAACGTCGAGTCCATCTCCAATAACTTGCATAAGGGTTTAGAAATTTTGGAGAAGTCCTTGATAAATCTTCGATAAAAACCGGCGTGGCCCAAAAAGCTCCTAACACCCTTTAATGATGTTGGAGGTGGGAGTTTCTCTATAACATCTACCCTTGCTTTATCAACCTAGATCCCATGTCTCGTTATCCGATGCCCTATAACAATCCCTTCTTGTACCATGAAATGACACTTTTCCCAGTTGAGTACTAGGTTTGTTTTTTCGCATCACCTTAGTACCTTGGCCAGGTTGGCTAAGCAATCGTCATAAGTATCTCCAAATACTGAAAAATCATCCATAAAAACTTCTAAATACTTCTTAACCATGTCAGTAAAAATAAACATCATACATCTTTGAAATGTAGCAGGTGCATTACATAAACTAAATGGCATGAGTCTAAATGAAAATGTACCATAAAGGCAGGTGAATGTTGTCTTGTGCTGATCTTCTAGTGCTACTACAATCTGATTATACAACGAGTATCCATCGAGAAAACAGTAGTAGTCTCACCCTACAAGTCTATCTAGCATCTAGTCCAAAAATGGCAAAGGAAAGTGATATTTCCTAGTCGCCTTGCTCAGCTTTTGGTAGTCGATGCAAATTCTCCACCCCGTAATCGTTCTGGTTGGTATCTCTTTATTCTTATTTTCAATGACCGTGATACCTCCTTTCTTTGGTGCACACTGGATCAGACTTACCCATAAACTGTCTATGATGGGGTAAATTATACCCGTATCTAACCACTTGATGATTTTTTTCTTTACTACATCCTTCATGATGGGGTTCAGTCTTCGTTGTCCATCAATCGTCCCTTTTTTACCATCTTCAAGGATAATATTGTGCATGCATACAGATGGAATAATACCATGAATATCGGCTATGGTCCATCCGATAGCCTTCTTGAATTGTTTCAACACAAGACTGAGTCTCTGTTCTTACTCAGTAGTTAATTTTGCTAAAACAATCACAGGCAAAGTAGAAGCGTTACCTAAATAAACATATTTCAAATGTGAGGGAAGTACCTTCAGTTCTAATTTAGGTGGCTCCTCGATTGAGGCTTTTGGTTGGGCATAATCCCTTTTCTCTAATTTGAAAGATTCAAAATGAGATTGCAGATTAAATCCCTTTTGATTAGCTTTTAACAACGCTAAGTATTCATCCTCCTCTTCATCATTCGGAGGATCTGATGTCAAAATTTGTTCCAATGGATCCTCAACATAGTTGAGCTCCTTCTCCACTATTAAATCCTCCAAATCAGATACTGCAGAATAATCATCAATTGTGCCAGGAAATCATATAGACTTAAAAACGTTAAATGTTACCTGATCATCTTGAACACGCATAGTAAGCTCGCCCTTTTACACATCAATAAGGGTCATTCCAGTTGCTAAGAATGGTCTTCCTAAGATAATTGACACTTCTTTGTCTGCTTCAAAGTCTAGGATGACGAAATCAGTAGGGAAGATAAATTTATCTATACGTACCAATACATCCTTGATCTTTCCTTTTGGATGTGCTAAAGATCGATCTGCTAATTGAAGTGTAACTGTAGTAGGTCTAACTTCACCTATCCCATAGGCATCAAGTTAATACTCGCACCTAAGCCACATAGTGCCTTACCACAATATGTTGCTCCAATGTTGCAAGGTATGGTAAAACATCCAGGATCCTTCAACTTTAGGGGTAGTTGGTCTTGAAGATATGCACTGCATTCCTTTGTCAGAGCTACCGTCTCAAATTTTCCAAGCCTTCATTTTTTAGACAGGATATCCTTCATAATTTTGACGTAGTTTGGTATCTGCTCAAGTGCTTCAACCAACGGGATGTTGATATGAAGTTTCTTGAGTACATCTAGGAAATTCTTGAATTGAATCTCCTATTTCTACTTCTGAAGTCTTTGAGGGTAAGGTGGTGATGGTTCTTTACTGGAACTGGTTGATTTATCTTCTATGGTGATTCTGCATCTAACAGATTTGTTAGTTGATCAGAATTAGCTAGTTTTAAGGTTACTTTGTCAAATTTTGTAGACTCTGGTTTTGATGAAACTGGAATTTCAACATTCGGTTAACCTTCCTCTGAATCCTGAGTGTCAGCTTGCTCCTTTTCAGCTTCGATGGTGTTAGGCTGTACTGTCTTTCCACTCCTCAATGTCAACACTTTGCAGTGCTCCTTCCCCAAATTCCTTAGATTCTCCGTATCACTAGGTAAAGCACTTGATGGTCGGTTCCTGAGTTCAGTAGCAAGCTAGCCCACCTGATTCTCCAAATTCCTTAGAGTGGCATCATTTTTCACCATGTATGCCTTTAATAAATTCTCTAAGCTATTGGATGATTCAGCCTGAGCAGGTTTTTAAACTTGTTGGGGAAAACTAGGCGGCTGGGTTGGTCTAGGTTGGGCGTAAGTGCTACTGGTTCCAGCCCCTTGGTTACTCCAGGAAAAATTAGTGTGATTTCGCCATGATGGGCTAAATTTGATTGCAGTCCTTGCCTTCCTCGATTTTGGTTCTGGTTACCTATGTAGTACATGAACTTCTGGGTTTGATGGACATTCTTCAAACAAATGTCCTTCCCCACAATAGACACATGCTATATTTTCAAATTGGGTTGGTGGCTATGCTGCAAAACTGTTAGACCCATTAGTAGTAAGTTTTTTTTTTAACATTGATGATATTGATGATACCAGAGATGTGAGTGAAGTAAGAGCTTCTACTTCATGTATTCCAACTACTCGTCTTCCTAACACTGCTCGATTGGTTGGCCATTGGTAATTATTGCTGGCAATCTTCCCAATGATTTCATAAGCCTCGTTATAGGACTTAGAAAGGAGAGCTCCATTAGCAGAAGCGTCCACTACCATCCTCATGTGAGCATTGAAACCATTATAAAATGTCTCAAGTTGGATGCAATGTGGGATTCCATGATGAGGGCACTTTCATGATAACTCTTTGTATCTTTCCCATGCCTCATACAATGACTCATCATCCATTTGTTGGAAAGCAGTGATCTCGTTCCTCAACTTAGAATTCTTGCTAGGCGGGAAATACTTCATAAGGAATCTTTCTACTGACTCTTGCCATGTTGAAATTGAATTTGGTGGCAATGAGTTCAACCAAGCTCGATCTCTGTCCCTTAGTGAATATGGGAACAGCTTCAATCGTAATACATCTTTGGGTACTCCGGCTAACTTGAAAGAATCGCTCACCTCCATAAATAGTCTGAAGTGTAGATGAGGATCTTCAGTAGGCATTCCACTAAATTGGCCCACTGTCTGAAGCATCTGGAACATGACTGGCTTTAGCTCGAACTATTGTGCCTCAATTTCGGGACTTCTAATAACCGGATTAAGATTATTAAATACTGGCACAGCATACTGTCGTAAAGCTCTATCCCTATCATCATCAATAAGGATAGAATTTTAAGTTCATCTCTGATTTTCTCATCTTCTTCGCTTTCGAGGGTCAACAAGGAGTAGGTTAATAATTCGGTCAATACTCAAAAACACCTGAAATAATCATAGAAAAATTAATTAAGTTAAAAATTAAACAGAAAAAATAAACCAAAATGTAAAATAACAAATTCACAAATAACTTTTTAAAATAGTCCCTGGCAACAACGCCAAAAACTTGGAACGACGGAAATGTGCAACTGTACACAATCGCAACAAGTAATAAAGTGATAAGTAAATGTCGAGTTATCGTACCCACATGGACTGTGAAAAGAACTATTTATGAATGTTATTTAAAACACTTTGGTGAGAAAAATATTTTGTTTGAAGAGGGTGTAATATCCCAAATTAGGGCCTAATCGGAATAGTGGTTTTGTGACCACAAATCCGAGATAGAAATAATTATTTTATAATTATTTTTAGGTTTATGATATGATTGCATGATTGTGTGAAAATTTTGTGAAGAAATTTTATGCATAAAGTGCTTAAATTGAAATTAGGGACTAAATCGAAAAAGTTACAAAACTTGCATTCTAGAAGTTTTTAGTATGAAATTGCTTTGAAATATTAATTAAGAGGTCTTAAATAGCAATTTGACCAATTTCTAAAATTTTGGACAAAAATGGGCTTGTACATGAAAATTTTCAAAGAAAGGTATTAAGGGCATTTTGGTCATTTGGATATTAAATGAAATAAAATGGGAAAAATAACACAAAATGGTCATCTTCCTCATCTAGTTGCTGCCGAAATTCACTCTCACCATAGCTAGGGTTTCTTCAACTTTCAAGCTTCATAGTAAGTGATTCTAAGCCCCGTTTTTAATGATTTTTACGTTTTTGAGATCCCGGTAACTCGATAAAGCTTATGTTAGCAATAATTTAACCTAGGGTTTATATTTGGAAAAATACCCATAGGTGAAATTTGTGTATTTTGATGTTTTATGATAGAATATGAAGTTTTAAATTATGTTAGACAACTTTTACTACTCGATTTTAAGCAAAAACGAGTAAAAGGGCTTAATCGGTAAAAATACCTAATAGTCACAAGTACATGTTAGAGTGAGAATTTGATGTTGCCATAGAAGGGAAAAATGATCAGCATGTTATAAAACATAAGAATAAGGAATAAAGTTTAATCCCGAGTTTAGGGGCAAAAATGTAAATATGCAAAAGTTTAGGGGTAAAATTGTAATTTTGCCAAAATTTGAATTAAGGATTAATTTGATAATGTGAGTATTAAATAAGCTAAATGTTTTATTTTAGATCAAGAAAGACGTGGAATCGACCCCAATCGAGGAAAAGAAAAGATTGTGGACTAAATTGCAAAATCTTTGTATTTTGGTACCAAGGTAAGTTCATGTGTAAATAATGTAGCATAATTGTTATTTTTAAGTCATTGATGTCAATTATGTGATATGCTGATTTTTATCATGAAATATATGCTTTGTGGTTATTTTCGAACAAAATGCAAATCATGTGTGCTACTTGCTAAATATAATTATTACCAAGTATTGATTTCGGCATTCTACGGAAGACGATAAGGATATGTATTCGAGGAAAATCCCGTTTGAACCTTAGGAATAGATTAGGATACAAGTGACATGTCACTAGGATGGTTAAGCATCCGAACTCGTTGAGTTGAGTCCGAGTTCACTTATGGATGCGAATGTCCGAACTCGTTGAGTTGAGTCCGAGTTCGTGAGATGTAACTATGCATCCGAGCTCGTTGAGTTGAGTCCGAGTTCACTTATGGATGCGAACGCCCGAGCTCGTTGAGTTGAGTCCGAGTTCGCTTATGGGCGGGTTACATAGTAGCTTGGCTACATATGTGGCACTTATGTGCAAACTTTCCATGTATTCGAATTATATTCCGATGTGTTCAACGGGTAAAGTTCTACTCAAATGGAGGAATACTCGAGATGAAAAGAGACGTATTGGTAAGTGATGTGAAATGGATACTTTGGACAGGTATGTATTTAACCCTCGGGTTGAGTATTGATACAACAACGATAAGGTAATAAGATGATGAAAAATGATTAGTAATGTGATATATGTTTTGGTGATACCATGCTAATGTTGGTTGGTATGATTGCTTTGTTATGTTACTTATTATTTGCATATGAACTTACTAAGCATTATTGCTTACTCCCTCCTTCTTACTCATTGTAGTTTTGGACAAGCCAGCTCAGGAGTCGGGATAGGTCGAAGGCTCGGTCACACTATCTGGAAGATTTTTTCGTAAATGGCTTGTAAAATTTAAGTATGGCATGTATAGCAATATACCTATTTTGTGTAAATGATCTTATGATATGGTGATGGAATGGTTGAGAAAATGCTTGATAATGATAAATTATGGAAATGGTTAGTTTAGATTATGTTTGATGTCATGGAAGGTTAATAGGATACTTTGATCATGAAAACTCATAAAAAGGGATGAAATTTTCCATAAACAGAATATTGCAGCAACACTGACGTGAGTTTAAAAATTTACTAAAAATCATAGTAATCGAATTAGGTGATGGATTAAATATGAAACTGAAGCTTAATATGTCTAGTTTCACATAAAACAAATGAAACAGTAAAGAAATTATATGTTAGAAGATATTTGAATTTTAGTGAAACAGGGTCAGAGCAGTTTCTGGATCCCCTGTTCCAACTTTAGAAATTCACCATAAATTGTACAGATATAATTAGGTAGTGTATTTTATATCCTCAGAATCATTATTGAGTACATTTTCAGGAGAAATAAACCTCATAGTCATATGAATTTTTTACTGAGAGAAATATGGTTCGAAGTAAACAGAGGTTAGTCTAGTCAAGTCCTGAAATAGGGGTAACTTTAACTAATAAACTGTACTAATTGGCCCAACCAAAAATTCTAGAAAAAAAATAGTAGATAGGTACATGAGTCTAGATTCAGGTAAAATTTACAGATCTTGATTTTGAGTTTCGTAACTCGAGATATGATTTTTCTTGTGTCTGTGACGCAAGTAGCTTGAAAGCTGTGAATGTAGAAACAAATAATCCAAAGTTCTAAAAATGTTAAATTAAGCTTAGTAACACATCATACTCGACTCCGGTGACGGTCTCGGGCGTGGGGGCGTTACATTTAGTGGTATCAGAGCAGGTTTAGTTGATTCTCGGACTACGTGTTATATGTATGGATTTTGCTATACATGCCATATGTAGAAATTGTGATAGTGTGACGACTTCTGACCTTTTTAAATGATTTTTTTATAGTAAATGGATCCCGATCCAACTGTGGCAGATGAAGTAGAGAGTCACGCGCCAGCTCCGGCTGAAGGAGCAGCGCCGACTGAAAATCCACCTCCTACTGTTGGTCAGGAAGGAGGAGAAAGGGGTCGGGAAGCCTTTCTCCAAATGATGAGTGCATGGTACACTGAGTTCGTTCGTACAAACCCAAATGTACAACCTCCCCCACCTCCCCCAATTCCTCAACCTGTACCCCCGATGCCTCAAGGTATGGATCTGATGAAATTTCATAGAACTCCAGTTGACAGAATTCGTAAACAAGGGGCTGAAGAATTTAAGGCAAATATTGATGATGATGAGAAAGCGAGTTACGGCTTGAAATTTCTATCAGGGTATTTGATGAATTATCTTGTACACTGAAGAATGTTTGAAATGTGCTATATCTTTGTTGAGGGATTCAACCTATAATTGGTGGAAGACTTTGATTTGGTGTGTAGAAAGAGAGAATAACCTGGGAATTCTTTCAAGAAGAGTTTCGGAAGAAATATATTAGTGAAAGATTTATTGATCAGAAGCATAAAGAATTTCTTGAGCTGAACCAAGGTAATATGAAAGTTACAGAATATGAAAGAGAGTTTGTTCGATTAAGTAAGTATGCCAGAGAGTATGTTCCTACAGAGGCCAAGATGTGCCGACGATTTGAAGACGGGCTTAACGAAGATATCAAGGTATTTGTTGGAATTCTTGAATTAAAAGAAATGGTAGTATTAGTGGATCGAGCTTGCAAGGCTGAAGAACTACTTAAAGAGAAGAAAAAGGTAGAGGCTGAGACTAGAAATTGGAAGAAAAGACCGACGAGCAGTTCATTTTCACAGCAACCCGGAAAGTCAAGAAATATGAATCCTCATTCCCAAGTTTCTGTTGGGCAATCATATGGGAATTATAAGAAGCAAAATGTGGGTCCTAAGTCCCAGACTACTTCGGCAGCCAGTGTAGGGAACTCGAGATTTGTTAAACCTGAGTGCCAGCGGTGTGGTAGAAATCATTTTGGTTCGTGCAGAGCAAATGAATGTTTTCGATGTGGTTCTCTGGATCATTTTATTAGAGACTTCCCAGAGAGAGCTGAAAAAGAAAAATTCCAGAATACAAAAACAAGTGGTGCGGATTCGAGAGGAAGATATCCAAGAAAAGCTGGGAGTGAAGCAAGCAGTAAGAATGTAGCCAGAGATGCACCAGTTAGACCTGAATGAAGGGCTCCGGCTAGAACTTATGCTATTAAAGCGCGCGAAGATGCTTCCTCACCTGATGTGATTACCGGTATATTTTCTCTCTATAATGTTAATGTTATTGCTTTGATTGATCCCGGTTCTACTCATTCATATGTGTGCATGAAATTGGTGTCTAGTATGAATATACCTGTTGAGAACACAGAATTTATGATTAGAGTGTCGAATCCATTAGGCAAATGTGTGATTGTTGATAAAGTATGTAAGAAATGTCCTTTAATGATTCGGGATCATTACTTTCCGGCCGACTTGATGTTGTTGCCGTTTGATGAGTTTGATGTTATTTTGGGTATGGATTGGTTGACATTGCATGATGCTAAAATAAATTGCAAAGAAAAGGTTATAGAATTAAAGTGTGAAAGTGGTGAAATTCTGCGGGTTGAATCAGACAAATCAGAGGCATTATCTAGTGTGATTTCTTCAATGTCGGCTCAAAGATATTTGAGAAAGGGTTATGAAGCTTATTTGGCATATGTAATTAATACAAAAGAAGTTGAAAAGAAAGTTGAATCAGTGCCGGTTGTGTGTGAATTTGTGGACGTATTCCCAGAAGAATTGCCGGGTTTGCCTCCAGTCAAGGAAGTAGAATTTGGTATTGATTTGATACCGGGAACAACTCCGATCTCGATTGCTCCGTATAGAATGGCACCAGCAGAGTTGAAGGAATTAAAGTCGCAATTGCAAGAGTTGGTGATAAAGGCTTTGTGAGACCGAAGTTTTTCACCTTGGGGTGCTCCGTGTTATTTGTGAAAAAGAAGGATGGTTCTATGAGGTTGTGTGTTGATTATCGCCAATTAAACAAGGTGACAATAAAAACAAGTATCCGTTGCCAAGAATTGATGATTTGTTTGATCGGCTAAAAGGGGGACATGGTTTTCAAAGATTGACTTGAGATCTGGGTATTACCAAGCTGCGGGTAAAAGAGTCGGATGTGCCTAAAAGCGCTTTTAGAACAAGGTATGGTCATTATGAATTTTTAGTTATGCCATTCGGGTTGACAAATGCTCCTCTTTGTGTTTATGGATTTAATGAATCATATTTTCGTCCATACTTGGACAAATTTGTTGTGGTGTTTTTAGATGATATTTTAATTTATTCAAAAGATGAGACAGAGCATCTTGAGCATTTGAGGATAGTTTTGCAAACTTTGAGAGATAAGCAGTTGTATGCTAAGTTTAGTAAAAGTGAATTTTGGCTCCGGGAAGTTGGATTTTTGGGTCATATTGTTTTTGGTGATGGTATACGGGTTGATCTTAGTAAAATTTCAGCCATTGTTGATTGAAAACCACCGAAAAATGTGGCGAAGTTAGAAGTTTCTTGAGGCTAATTTGGGTATTATCGGCGGTTTGTAAATGGATTTTCTATAATTGCTACTCCTATAACTAGACTACTCAGAAAGGATGTTAAATTTGAATGGACGGAAGAATGTCAACATGAGTTTTGAAGAATTGAAAAAGTTATTAACAGAGGCACCCGGTGTTAGTACAGCCCGAATCGGGTAAAGAATTTGTGATATATAGTGATGCTTCTCTAAATGGTTTGGGGTGTGTGCTCATGCAAGAAGGAAAAGTGGTGGCTTATGCTTCGAGGCGATTAAAACCTCATGAGAGGAATTATCCTACTCACGATTTGGAATTGGTCATGGTGGTGTTTGCTTTGAAGATTTGGCGACATTATTTGTATGGTGAAAAGTGCGGGTATATACCGACCATAAAAGTCTTAAGTACTTGATGTCACAAAAAGACTTGAAT
This sequence comes from Gossypium longicalyx, assembly GCA_025698465.1. Classification (NCBI taxonomy): domain Eukaryota; kingdom Viridiplantae; phylum Streptophyta; class Magnoliopsida; order Malvales; family Malvaceae; genus Gossypium; species Gossypium longicalyx. The sequence continues at coordinate 56,767,480 of CM046995.1, forward strand.
TTAAGACAATGAAGATGGTTGGAGTTATTGAAAGATTACGAGCTTGTTATTGATTATCATCCCGAAAAAGCGAATGTGGTTGCTTTGATGCTTTGAGCAGAGAAAGTTGTTGTTTGCTTTGAGAATTATGAACACTCAGTTGAAAATGTCAGATGATGGTTCAATTCTAGCAGAGTTAAGAGTAAAACCGATGTTTTTAGAAGAGATTTCTGAAGCTCAGAAAGATGATCAAGATTTGCAAGCCAAGAGAAAGCAGTGTGAAGATGATACAGAGTCAGATTTCAGAATCGGTTCTGATGGGTGCTTAATGTTTAAAGATCGGATTTGTGTACCGAAAAATGAGGAATTGATTCAAAAGATCCTATAGGAAGCACATAGTGGTTGTTTCTCGATTCATCCGGGTAGTACGAAAATGTATAATGACTTGAAGAAAATATATTGGTGGAATCGAATGAAAAAAGATATATCGAGTTTGTGTCCAAATGCTTAATTTGTCAACGGTGAAAGCTAAACACCAAGTGCCTTGGGATTACTTGACCTATTATGGTTCTGAATGGAAATGGGATCGGATTACTATGGATTTTGTATCGGGATTGCCATTGACTCGGGAAAGAAAGATGCCATCCGGGTAATAGTTGATGATTAACTAAAGTCGGCTCATTTTATCCCGATGCACGCACGGATTATTCTCTTAACAAGTTGGCTGAATTGTATATTAGAGAAATTGTTAGACTACATGGAATACCATTGTCGATTATTTCAGATAGAGATCCAAGGTTTACCTCGCGGTTTTGGCAAAAAGTTGCAACGCGCGTTAGGTACAGTTAAATTTCGATCTTGCTTTTCATCCACAAAGCGATGGACAATCGAGAGAGTAATTCAGATTCTTGAATATATGCTCGAGATGTTGTGTATTGGAATTTCAAGGAAGTTGGGAAAAATATTTACCGTTGGTAGAATTTGCTTACAATAATAGTTATCGACGAGCTTGAAAATGGCACCTTATGAAGCATTGTATGGTCGTAAGTGTAACGCCTTTGTATTGGGTGAACTCAAGGAAAATCAGATTTATGGAGTTGATCTAATAAAAGAAACCGAAGAAAAAGTGAAGGTAATTCGAGATTGTTTGAAAGCTGCTTCAGATAAACAGAAATCTTATGCAGATTTTAAACGAAAGGATATTGAATTTCAAGTTGATGATAAAGTATTTTTAAAGGTGTCTCCGTGGAAGAAAGTTCTTAGATTTGGACGGAAGGGCAAATTAAGTCCGCGTTTTATTGGGCCGTATGAAATAATTGAAAAAGTTGGACCGGTAGCATATCGGCTAGCTTTACCACCTGAATTAAAAAAAATTCATGATGTGTTCCACGTATCTTGTTACGTTCGGTATCGTTCGGATCCTTCACATGTGGTTTCACCGATAGAAATTGAACTACAACCAGATATGACCTACGAAGAAGAACTGATTAAGATTTTAGCTCGAGAGGTCAAACAACTAAGGAATAAAAAGATTGCACTTGTGAAAGTGTTGTGGCAAAAGCATGGAGTAGAAGAAGCTACATGGGAATCCGAAGAAAATATGAGAAATCAATACCCACATCTGTTTACCGGTAAGATTTTCGAGGACGAAAATCCTTAAAGGGGGGAGAGTTGTAATATCCCGAATTAGGGCCTAATCGGAATAGTGGTTTCGTGACCACAAATCCGAGATAGAAATAATTATTTTATAATTATTTTTAGGTTTATGATATGATTGCATGATTGTGTGAAAATTTTGTGAAGAAATTTTATGCATAAAGTGCTTAAATTGAAACTAGGGACTAAATCGAAAAAGTTGCAAAACTTGCATTCTAGAAGTTTTTAGTATGAAATTGCTTTGAAATATTAATTAGGAGGTCTTAAATAGCAATTTGACCAATTTTTAAAATTTTGGACAAAAATGGGCTTGTACATGAAAATTTTCAAAGAAAGGTATTAAGGGCATTTTGGTCATTTGGATATTAAATGAAATAAAATCGGAAAAATAACACAAAATGATCATCTTCCTCATCTAGTTGCTGCCGAAATTCACTCTCACCATAGCTAGGGTTTCTTCAACTTTCAAGCTTCATAGTAAGTGATTCTAAGCCCCATTTTTAATGATTTTTACGTTTTTGAGATCCCGGTAACTCGATAAAGCTTATGTTAGCAATAATTTAACCTAGGGTTTATATTTGGAAAAATACCCATAGGTGAAATTTGTGTATTTTGATATTTTATGATAGAATATGAAGTTTTAAATTATGTTAGACAACTTGTACTACTCGATTTTAAGCAAAAACGAGTAAAAGGGCTTAATCGGTAAAAATACCTAATAGTCACAAGTACATGTTAGAGTGAGAATTTGATGTTCCATAGAAGGAAAAGTGATCAGCATGTTATAAAACATAAGAATAAGGAATAAAGTTTAATCCCGAGTTTAGGGGTAAAAATGTAAATATGCAAAAGTTTAGGGGTAAAATTGTAATTTTGCCAAGATTTGAATTAAGGATTAATTTGATAATGTGAGTATTAAATAAGCTAAATGTGTTATTTTAGATCAAGAAAGACGTGGAATCGACCCCAATCGAGGAAAAGAAAAGATTGTGGACTAAATTTCAAAATCTTTGTATTTTGGTACCAAGGTAAGTTCATGTGTAAATAATGTAGCATAATTGTTATTTTTAAGTCATTGATGTCAATTATGTGATATGCTGATTTTTATCATGAAATATATGCTTTGTGGTTATTTTCGAACAAAATGCAAATCATGTGTGCTACTTGCTAAATATAATTATTACCGAGTATTGATTTCGGCATTCTACGGAAGACGGCAAGGATATGTATTCGAAGAAAATCCCGTTTGAACCTTAGGAATAGATTAGGATACAAGTGACATGTCACTAGGATGGTTAAGCATCCGAACTCGTTGAGTTGAGTCCGAGTTCACTTATGGATGCGAATGTCCGAACTCGTTGAGTTGAGTCCGAGTTCGTGAGATGTAACTATGCATCCGAGCTCGTTGAGTTGAGTCCGAGTTCACTTATGGATGCGAACGCGCTACATATGTGGCACTTATGTGCAAAATTTCCATGTATCCGAATTATATTCCGATGTGTTCAACGGGTAAAGTTCTACTCAAATGGAGGAATACTCGAGATGAAAAGAGACGTATTGGTAAGTGATGTGAAATGGATACTTTGGACAGGTATGTATTTAACGCTCGGGTTGAGTATTGATACAACAACGATAAGGTAATAAGATGATGAAAAATGATTAGTAATGTGATATATGTTTTGGTGATACCATGCTAATGTTGGTTGGTATGATTGCTTTGTTATGTTACTTATTATTTGCATATGAACTTACTAAGCATTATTGCTTACTCCCTCCTTCTTACTCATTGTAGTTTTAGACAAGCCAGCTCAGGAGTCAAGATAGGTCGAAGGCTCGGTCACACTATCTGGAAGATTTTTTCGTAAATGGCTTGTAAAATTTAAGTATGGCATATATAGCAATATACCTATTTTGTGTAAATGATCTTATGATATGGTGTTGAAATGGTTGAGGAAATGCTTGATAATGATAAATTATGGAAATGGTTAGTTTAGATTATGTTTGATGTCATGGAAGGTTAATAGGATACTTTGATCATGAAAACTCATAAAAAGGGATGAAATTTTCCATAAACAGAATATTGCAGCAACACTGACGTGAGTTTGAAAATTTACTAAAAATCATAGAAATCGAATTAGGTGATGGATTAAATATGAAACTGAAGCTTAATATGTCTAGTTTCACATAAAACAAATGAAACAGGTAAAGAAATTATATGTTAGAAGATATTTGAATTTTAGTGAAATAGGGTCAGAGCAGTTTCTGGATCCCCTGTTCCAACTTTAGAAATTCACCATAAATTGTACAGATATAATTAGGTGGTGTATTTTATATCCTCAGAATCCTTATTTAGTCTAGTTTCAGGAGAAATAAACCTCATAGTCATATGAATTTTTTACTGAGAGAAATGTGGTTCGTAGTAAACAGAGGTTAGTCCAGTCAAGTCCTGAAACAGGGGTAACTTTAACTAATAAACTGTACTAATTGGCCCAACCAAAAATTCTAGGAAAAAATTATAGATAGGTACTGAGTCTAGATTCAGGGAAAATTTACGGATCTTGATTTTGAGTTTCGTAACTCGAGATATGATTTTTCTTGTGTCTGTGATTCAAGTAGCTTGAATGCTGTGAATGTAGAAACAAATAATCCAAAGTTCTAAAAATGTTAAATTAAGCTTAGTAACACCTCATACTCAACTCCGGCGACGGTCTCGGGCGTGGGGGCGTTACAGAGGGTGATTAAAAACTAAGATTTTAAACTAAGTAAACTAAAGAAATAAATCTCGAATGCATGATTTCAAAATATGATTTAATCAAGATGACATAATTGTGTTGATTTAATAACGTTTCTTTAACTTAGAATTATTAAGCTCATGCTTATGCAGTTACGAATAAATTCACGGCAACTCGGTAATTTGCTAACTGACGAACATATTCACCTACACAAATCCATTCATCTCTGAACATATCCGTATGTTAATTCAAACGATTAAACAAATTTTAATAAGAAAACATGTTTTTGCACATACATACTCATTAAATTGAACTAATATCTTGCATATCCCTATGTCAATTCGAACGATTAATTAAATCTAACAAGCACATAAAAGACTATGTGAGGTAACAAGGTATCCCTACATTGAAACAGTTTAATCACAATAATCTTGCAAGTTGTGCAAGGCAAGTGTATCGCCAGATACCTTACTAATTTAAGCTTCAGCTACCTTAGAAGAATAAACATGCACTGATTAAGTATTACATCCATTAATTACAATTTCAATTCGTTTAAATAATTAGTTCATTAGTTACCTCACAATTGTAATGCAAGAATAACTTAAGCATGATTTTACTTATTCAAGCATTTTACCGAGGCCTATAACAACATAGACACAATTTTATTAATTTAAGCAGATGAAATGCAATCAAACCAACACAAATTAAATTCAAGCTAAACTAATTAAATTAACCATTCCAAAAACATAAATATTCATAGATATGTTCATCATAACAACAACAAAAATTAAAGAGACAGGGAACAAGTGTTTTTTTGAGGCTTTGACAAAGTTGCTTCGTTCTTCATTCTTTGTTGCCCTTGCCGATCAAGGCTTCTATAAACACTCAATTGCTGCTGCAAAATGGCTTAAGAATAACCTTTTCCCAAGGGGAGAAATCAGCACAAGAGCAAGGGATTTTGAAAAGGGAAAATGAGAGGAGAAAGTGAGAGCAGAGAGAAAAGATGTAAATGAATTGAAGTGTGCTTTGAATGATCAACCAAGGGGGGTTTATAGCTGAATAGGGCTGCTAAAAATAGCTAAAATTATCAGCCAAAGAGCTCTCCCTTGGCCAGCAACACAAGTGGCAAAGTTGATGCTTTCAACTTTGCTAAATATGGTTTGGGGCAAATCCATAAAGCCACCAATTGTGGAGGGGCTTGAATGCAACTTTGACAAGTCTTCAAGGGCTTCTTTGCAAGACTAATTAATCAGATAGTAAGCTGATTTGGGACAGCATATGGATGGTTTTGGGCTGCCCAATCCTTGGCCGGTTTAGTTCAATTTGTTCGGTTCAACTGGACCACTTTTTTCACAATTAATGAATAATAATTTATTTAGCCCAAATTAAATTGGGTATAAATTAAAATTAATTATATTATGAATTAATACACATAATTGGACTATCTTAGGCTGGAAATTAATTCACCTCGATCTTCAAATTGCTTCTCAGTTTTGTGCTTCTGGCAGTGTCTGCTGAGCCATTTTTTGCCATTAGTGCAAATCTGCCGAAAATAACCAAAATTTATCAAAAATAATTTTAAAATTAACTAAATTTCAACATGTTCATATTTTAAGTGAACTTTAATTATTTTATAAAAATTAATTATTTTTCGACAAGAATTTAACCGAATTCGCATGAATTTAAGTTATAAAGGGTATGAAAAAGTGTGTAAATTTTTGTGTTTCCAGCTACTACTTTACCTTCTTGCATCAAAACACAGCCTAAACTATTCAATGATGCATCATTGAAAATTGTAAATTTCGTACCTAATTCTGGCTCAAGTAATACTGGTGCTTCTGTCAATAAAGCTTTTAATCTATCAAAACTTTGTTGGCATTTATCAGTCCACTCAAACTTTACATTTTTCTGTAGCAAAAGAGTCATCGAAGAAGCTATCATTGAAAAAAATTTTACAAATCTCCGATAATAGCCAGCTAGTCCCAAAAAAATTCAGACTTTGGACACATTCTTCGATGGCTTCCAATTAACAATGGCTGAAATTTTATTCGGGTCTACCTTGACACCTTTAGCAGATACTATATGTAATAGCCCGATTTAGACCTTGGTCGGAATAGTGGTTTCAGAACCACGATCCGACATTGAAAAAATTATTTTATTATTATTTTAATATTTACAGCATGATATTATAATTGTGTGAAAATTTCATAAAGAAATTTTACCGTTTGAATGGTTAATTCGGTAAAAAGGACTTAATCGCGTAAAATGTAAAAGGTACGTGCTATTTTTTAAAGTGCTATATTGCTATGGCCTTTATAATGTATGGTCCTTATGTTTATATTAGACCATTAAATACATGGGTGGACATATATGGACAACCATTATATGATTTTAAAGGTTATTCATTAAGGGTAAAATGGGAAATTGATTAATAAAGGTTAATATAATAAAACAAAACAAGAATTTAGCTTTATTATGATCATGTTCAGCTGAATGTTAGAGAGAAAGAAAAGCCATGGATATGTTTTAGGGTTTGGTCATGATAAAGCTTGATAAAAGGTTTGTTTTTAATCCGTTTTCGATAATTTTTACGTTTTTGTGATCGTTGTTTAGTGTTCTATAAATCCCATGCCTAAATTTTTTATTTTGATGATGATTTTGAAATATTCCATTGATGAAATTGTGAGCTTTATGAAGTTGATGATGAATTATGAAAGTTTTTTGATAGATTATCATTTTTGGTAAAGTGATTTTTAGTGAAATTTCATAAAAGGGATTAATTTGTGAAAAGTGTAAAATGAAATATGTGGACTTATATGGACTATATGAGTATTCCACCAAGCATGGGAAATATGAAATTTTGTGTATTTTGTGATTTTTGTGAATAACGACTAAATTCTAAAAATGTGAAATGTTTGGGGCAAAAGTGTAATTAGCCCATTTATGTATTTTTAGATAAATTTGATTGAATATATGATTAAATAAGTTAAACTTGTATTGAATTAGATCAAGAAATGAGAAAATAGGATTTGGATCAGGGAAAGTAAAAAATTATCGAATAGTCATTTCGGTCCGTTCGTGTTAGTACGAGGTAAGTTCATAAGTAAATAAATGTTGTTAAATTGAAATATATGTGCATTATATGTGCTGAATTGAGTTATAAAGAAATATAATTGTGAAGTTGAAATATGTAAAATGTGAATTGAATTTGAGGCACTGAGTGTGCGGGATTATAACAGCATTGGATGAGAAAAGGGCACTATATGTGTGATACCGATATAAGTTTGATTTAATGTAATGGAACTAAGTGTGTGATACAATTATAACTTCAAATAATTAATTGGCACTAAGTGTGGGAGTTCGTTGAATGTTCAAGGACGATCGAACGAATTAATGTTTCAAGCTTTGAAGTGAGAAATGTGATAGATATGAACATAATGGTACAGGTATGTATGGAACCTCTGTGGTTGATGGTGTTAAGTATGAAGTAGATGAAAATTATGTAAATGAATGATGAAATGAGTTGGATTAGGTAGCATTGTTAATGTTATTTAAAAGATTGAAGATGTGGAATGGAAGTAAGATATGGCTTTGAATAAGGGTGATTAATATGATGTGTTATATATATACTCGTTATATGAAATTGTGGTCTTATGTTTTGGATATGAAATTTACGAAACATGAAACATGGTTTTGATGTATGATTGTTTGGTGATTATAAAAATGACATTGTATGAGATATCGCATGTGGCAATTTCCTAACTCCATTGTTCAAGATAAAGCTTTGTGAATAAATGATTCATGAGATTAATATCATCAGTGTATAAAGCAGAAAATGAAGGTAACTCAATACAGTTAGAAGTAGATTCAGTTTGATATGACGTTTAGTGGGAAGCAGATCGGAATCTTAATAGTGAGAGTAAAGAGTTATGAAATCCGAAGTTATATGTGAATTTGAAATATACTATGTGAAAGCAAATCCTTAATTTACCTTCTGATCAGATTTTTGGGGACGAAAATCCCTAAAGGGAGGGAGAGTTGTAATAGCCCGATTTAGACCCTAGTCGGAATAGTGGTTACAGGACCATGATCTGACATTGAAAAAAATTATTTTATTGTTATTTTAATATTTACAGCAAGATATTAGAATTGTGTAAAAATTTCGTAAAGAAATTTTACCGTTTGAATGGTTAATTCGGTAAAAGGACTTAATCGCGTAATGTAACGCCCCAAATTTGGGCCTAGAAGTATTGGGCCTTGAGTATGGGTCCGTAAGGAGGTTGTATATAAGTATCTAATTGTGCAAGGAAATGAAAAAAATTAAATGTCTGCTTTAGTGGTTTATGGCTCTAAGAAGTTTTGGAGAAATCTTGGGTTCAAACCTGGGCTTTAGTAAAAATTTTGGTTTTAAGTGAATAAAACCCTAGATGCTTGGATGATGGCCTTTTAAATTATTGTGTTAAATAAATAACACAAGGAAGCATGTGGTCTAGTGGTTGGGGCGTCATTAAGGTTCCAAGGGATCTTGGGTTCAAGTCTTGGCTTTTGCAATTTATTTTGGTTTTTCTATTAAAGGAACCTAGACTTTGGCCTATAGACCTTATAATTAATTGAGGATAAAATATGACACAGAAAGAGCCTGTGGTGAAGTGGCAAAGTGGTGTGTTGTGTTACTGTGAGGTCTGAGGTTCAAGTCTTGGGATACGTAATAAAGTATTTATTTTTCTATTTGAGCTATGTAGGAGGTGGAGTTGGATTGGAACTCTATGGTTGAAGTGGTCATACGAATGAGAAATTTTCCTAATGGTTGAAAGTAATCCCACATCGGGAAGCTAACATGAGAATTGGTGAGAAACTGACTTTAAATAGAACGAATCAGATGAGTTGGTAAGGGGAGAAGTGATTAAGACTCAATGTAAGATGTGCCACGGTTGGTGATCGTGGACTTCCGGGGCATTCTCATAAACAGGTGTGTATTCACGCCTTTCTTTGTTGGAGATCGGCAAAAGCCGAAAAGCCAAAACTTCGGTATTTGAGGCCTCACGAGCATGCGATTGCTCGTGAGGTAAACTAAGCCCACAAACTATGGGTGATAGGCTTGCGAGGCCACCACGAGCGCTCTCGTGGACTTGGGCCTCGATGGGCAGAATAGACCCGATAGGCCTCGTGAGCCTACTTGTGTCAAATCAGCTACTAGGTAGAATATGGTTGGGCTTGTCATGGCATAGGCCATGTGGGCCCAATAGGCTTGTGGGCCCACACGGATAAAATGTATGTTATGTGGTAAGTTTTAGACTAGGATATGAGGTTCGCATAACCGTGACTGAATTTGGGCTAAATAGGTCACACGAGTGTGTGGGTCCCCTTGGGCCGAGTAATAGGCCATGGGCCCACTTACACAGTTTTGACCATCTAGGTTATCGGAGTCGCTCGAGGCGACTGTAGACCTTTCGAAAGGTCGCTAAATGTACTGAGACCCCAGTTAAAGAAAATGACCAAAATACCCTTGATGGGGTAAAATGACTATTTTACCCCTAATAGGTACTATTGACCGTAATACCCCTGTAGGGTAGAATGACCGTAATACCCTTATAGGGCAGAATGACCAAATTACCGCCGTAGGGTAATATAACCGAATTACCCCCGTAAGGTGAAATGACTGTGAGACCTTTGTAGGTTAAAATGTCTGTTATGCTCTTATATTATGTATGACTGGTTTGCTATATGATTTATATATGACTATGATTGAGCATGACATTCTGCATTCACATACGATGTTATTACATGACATTCTGCATGGGGATGGGTGATTATTGACGGAGGAAGTGTATGGCTAGTAGCCATTCTGTTCAAGGCTTACTACCTTTCTACTTAATGCTTTTAACCGTTCTGTTAACTTGTAGCATTGTTGCGATATTTATGGCCTTGATTCATTCTGTCTATGACGTTGAGCCATTCTGTTGACTTAGTGCCACAACCGGTGCTAAGCTTGGTGTGTTGGTTGGACTGGGCTGGGTATCTATCTGCATATCTACATCTGATACTGATTCTGTACTAGACTTAGTCCTACCTGATTCTGTTAATTGGCTAGGCCCAACTGTCACTAATTTTGAGAATGGGCTAGGCCCAATTGATTCTGATGAGAGCTGAGACCCTATGAAATTATACTGGGCTTAGGCCCACACTCACACATTGTTTTGTTACTGTAACGGGCTCTGGCCCAGACTGATTCTAAATTCTGTCGATTTACTAATTGTTTTAGTTTAGGAGGGGATTACACACTGAGTTTAGTCTAGGAGGGGATTACACACTGAGTTTACATAAACCCACCCCGTTTATGAAGTGTGCAGGTAATCCCCAGCCTTAGACGATTTGGAGCCACGAGGGACTCAGTGTTGGCCACACATCCGCAGATTGGTTGTTAATGATTCAATTTATTTAAGCTTTCATATTTGGGTTTTAATTATATAATAAGGCCATTTGGGGGGTTTTTAACTTTTAATGGGCTTCTGATTTCATATTCTAAACTGCCAGAGTAGGAACTTTGAATTTTCAAAATAATAACATTTTCAAATAAAATTAAATATGTTTAACTTAAAAACGGTTTTCACCATCAAGTATAAGGTTTCGCAAAACACACAGATGTGATACACCAGATTCGACCGTTACGTCTAGGCCGGGTTTCGGATATTACATTTAGTAGTATCAGAGTCAAGTTACAAAACTCCACTGTGGAATGAGTTTTCAAAATTTTGTATTTTATGAGGTTGTTTCCAAATATGTAAAGTGTTTTGAGGTATGGTTCTGGAAACTGTGGTACACCGAGTCTCCGGCGCCGAATCCGTAAGTTTCTAAAACTGTTGTTTGTTTTCATTGAAAAGTAATAGATATAAACACTGTGATTTCTTAAATATTAGACTATATTGCTACACGTAAATCTAGAGTTTGTATTTTTCTATGTATCTGTAATAGTCCGATTTTGACCCTAGTGAGAATAGTAGTTTCAGGACCACATATCCGAGTTAGAAAAATGTTTAAATATTATTTTTTGTGCTTATGATGTGTGAATTAGCATGTGTAAAAGTCTCATGTGAAAATTTAATTGTTTGTGTGCTTAATTTACAAAAAGAACCTTCTAATTTTGGTGATGATTTTGAAATGTTCCATGGATGGATTCATGAGCTTTGTGATGTTATGTGATGAAAAATTAAAGTATGATGTTAGGTTTAAATGATTTTTCTTTGGATTTTTGATGAAATTGAGTAATTTGGGCTAAATGGTAAAAATATTATTTTGAGGGACTAAAATGTGAAATAAATGAAATGTGTGGACTAGTATGAGTACTAGTAGAATTCGACTAAGCTTGTGTATATGCAAATTATGTGTATTTTGTGATTTTGTGAAATAGGGACTAAAGTGTTGAATGCTCATTTGGTTCTGTCTGATGATGGTTCAGTTTTAGTTGAATTAAAAGCGAGACCTTTATTTTTACAGTAGATTATTGAAGCTCAGAATGATGATAATGAGATTTTAGCTAAACGAGCTCAGTGTGATGTAGAGACTGATTCAGAATTCAAAGTTGATAAAGATGATTGCTTGAGATTTCGAGATCGAATTTGTATTCCAAGAAATCTAGAGTTAATTCAAATGATTCTGAGTGAAGCTCACAGTAGTCATTTATACGTGCATCCGGGTAGTACGAAAATGTATAATGATTTGAAACAGCATTATTGGTGGTCTGGAATGAAAAGAGATATCTCTGATTTTGTTTCTAAATGTTTGACATGTCAGCAAGTTAAAGCTGAACATCGGGTGCCATCTGGTTTGCTACAACTGATTATGATTCTGGAGTGGAAATGGGATCAAGTGACCATGGATTTTGTTTCAGGTTTGCCCCTGTCTCCGAGAAAGAAAGACGTAATTTGGGTTGTAGTTGATCGTTTAACGAAATCAGCCCATTTTATTCCGATTCAATCTGATTACTTACTTACTAAATTAGCTGAGTTATACATTTCTGATATTGTGAAATTGCATGGTGTGCCATTGTCAATAGTGTCAGATAGAGACCCGAGATTTACATTACGATTTTGGAAGAAGTTGCAAGATGCATTAGGTACTAAATTGCACTTTCGTACTGCTTTTCATCCGCAAACAGACGGTCAATCTGAGCTGATTATTTAGATACTCGAGGATATGTTGAGATGTTGCATTCTTGAGTTTGAAGGTACGTGGGAACAATATCTACCTTTGATTGAATTTGCATATAATAATAGTTTTCAGTCAAGCATTAAAATGGCACCATACGAGGCTTTATATGGTCGCAAATTCCATACACCTTTGTATTGGACCGAACTCAGCGAAAATAAGATTCACGGGGTTGATTTGGTAAAAGAAACGAAACAGAAAGTAAAAGTAATTTGAGATAGTTTAAAAGCAGCTTCCGATCGCCAGAAATCATGTGCGGATTTGAAAAGAAAAGACATTGAGTTTGAGATTGGTGATAAAGTTTTTTTGAAAGTATCTCCGTGGAAGAAAGTGCTTCGGTTTGGTAGAAAAGGTAAATTGAGTTTGAGGTTTATCGGGCCGTATGAGATTATTGAACGTATTGGGCCGGTAGCATATAAATTATTGTTACCACCAGAGTTAGAAAAGATTCAGAATGTGTTTCATGTATCGATGCTTCGACGGTATAGATCTTATCCTTTGCAAGTGATTACTCCATCTAAGATTGAAATCCAGTCTGATATGACTTATGAAGAAAAGCTGATCCATATCTTAACTAGTGAGGTTAAAGAATTGCGAAATAAGAAAATTCCATTAGTTAAAGTGATGTGGCATCGACATGGTATTGAAAAGGCCACGTGGGAGCCTGAAGATTCAATGAGACAGCAATATCCAAATCTGTTTAACGGTAAGATTTTTAGGGACGAAAATCCCTAAGGGGGGAGAATTGTAACAGTCTGGTTTTAACTCTAGTCGGAATAGTGGTTTCGGGACCACATATTCGATTTAGAAAAATATTTAATTATTATTTTTCGTGCTTATGATGTTTGAAAGTCTCGTGTGAAAATTTAATTGTTTGTGTGCTTAATTTGCAAAAAAGACCTAAACACGTAAAATGTAAAAGCTGTGTGCTAGATGTTAAAAATGCCTATTTGACTTGGCTTTATAATTGTGAGGTTCTTATATGGTTATTTGACCAAATTTATGATTAAATGACATCAGTGGACATTAGTTGATGGCATATTAATGTTTTAATGCAAGTGTAATTTGGTAAAATGCATATTAAAGTAATATTATTATAACAAAACATGAAAAATAAGGTCATTATGTATATTTATCCACCGAAAATAGAAAAGAAAACCTAGGTTTGGAGAGCTTTAAGTTTCGACACACACAAGTCTTAATTAATGTATGAGTTTTGTTCAGTTTTTGATAATTTCTACGTTTTTGTAATCGTTGCCTCATATACTATCGAATCCATGCCTCAATTTCAAATTTTTGTGATGATTTTGAAATGTGCCATGGATGGATTCATGAGCTTTGTGATGTTATGTGATGAAAAATTAAAGTATGATGTTGGGTTTAAATGATTTGTCTTTGGATTTTTGATGAAATTGAGTAATTTGGGCTAAATGGTAAAAATATTATTTTGAGGGACTAAAATGTGAAATAAATGAAATGTGTGGACTAGTATGAGTACTAGGAGAATTCGACTATGCTTGTGTATATGCAAATTATGTGTATTTTGTGATTTTGTGAAATAGGGACTAAAGTGTTGAAATGTGAAAAGGTGAGGGCTAGTTTGCAAAATTCCCTAAATATGTGCTTATGGGTTGAATTAAATTAATTGGTGAATAAAAAGGTTAATTTTGAATACATATAGATCAAGAAAGGAGGAATTCAGATTTAGATTGAGGGAAGTCGAAGGTTATCAAGTAGACAATTCAAATCAACAATTTCGAGTACGAGGTAAGTTCGTACGTGATAAATGATATTAAAGTTATGTTTTAATGCAATGTAATGCATAAATTGTATAGATATTTGATTACGATTTGAGTATGATGATATTCGACTATGCTTGGCACTAAGTGTGCGGTTTATTATAGCTCTGGCTACAAATGGCACTAAGTGTGCGATATGGAATAGCTTCGGCTATATAAGGCACTAAGTGTGCATTACCAACTTAGCTTCGGTTAATTATAATGGCACTAAGTGTGTGGAATCATTTTAATTTCGGCTAACCTTTGCGGCAGTAAGTGTTTGGATGTTTAAGTGTGTATAATTTACGAGACGTTTTGATATACTTGAACAGGAGGTGAGAACGAAAGTGAAGAAATAGGGGAAGATCCAGGTATGTACGATACCTTTGTGGTAGACAATTTATATAGATGAAGTTCATTGATTTGTTATGAACACATGGATTGGATTGGAATAGATTTAAAGATGACTTGAGAAATTCATAAATACTTATGTGCTGATGTTTTATGTTTTATATACTGTTGATGATTATAGTACGAGCTTACAAAGTTTTTGAAAGCTTACTTTGTGTGTGTTTGCATTGTTTTATAGATATCGAAGCTACTACAAGCTCGGGGATCGTCAAGAATCGTCACAATACTATCGAACCTTAAATTGGTACTTTTGAAAGTATAAATATTTCCAGTATGGCATGTATAGGCTAGAATGTATATGTATTTAAGTTTTGTTATATATATATATATGTTATGTCATGTGAGTTGGCTAGCAAATGGTATATTTGTACCTAGTTTTAGTAAATGGTTTATGATGTCAAATTGTGTATATTTGTAATGGTTTTATTGCCTTATGTGTGGTGATCATTTTGAAATATACCAAGTTGAGGAAATGGTAAGTTTAAGCATGAGTTAGAAGGTGTCATAAGTAAACTATGAAATGGGCATTTTGGCATGTTGTTGTAATAAGATTTTTAATCTGTGTTGGTATGGATTTGAATAGGTTATTGAATGGTGGTGATTTAGTTATAATGAAGCATGTTTTGAGAATGGAATTGGCCGAAAATTTTGGTATAAATGTGGTTTAATATTGTAGGAATGACCCTTAAAAGGTGTGGCAAGTTGGCTTAAAAAAAGCCTGCATTGTGCCACACGATTAGGGACCACGGGCGTGCCTTGTGGCCGTGTATGAAAAGTAGTGACCTCTTAAGATCACACGGTTAAGACACATGGGCATGTCATATGGCCGTGTCCTTAAGTCAGTAGCCAGCTATACATCACACGGCCATGGCACACGGGCGTTTCTGTTGGTCGTGGGTGAAAATCAGTGTATATACTCTATTTTGGCACGGTTGGATCACATAGGCGTGTCTGGTGCCCATGTGAGGCACACGGCCTGGTCACATGGGCGTATGACTTCATCAGGATTGAAATTTTTTTCTAAGCTCTAAAACTTTTGTATGTTATCAATTTGATCTTGATTGCATGTTTAAGCATTGCATACTCAGTTATATGTGATTATTGAATGTGAATGAATGATTTCTTTTAGTAATGAGATAATTTTTTATGTGTGGTAGTTCTGATTTGAGTCGTGAGTCCGATCATGCCTCTTAACCTATTCCGGCGACGATTTCGGGTTAGGGGTGTTACAATATCTATTCGCTCCGATGGATAGATGGTTTGGTGTGTGCTTGTATTGTTAGGATCAGAGTGCACAGCCAGAGCGTAGTGTGGTAGGCTACTCTGATAGTTGGAAATTTCGAGGACGAAATTTCTTTAAAGGGGTAGAATTGTAACGCCCTGAATTTGGGCCTAGAAGTATTGGGCCTTGAGTATGGGTCCGTAAGGAGGTTGTATACAAGTATTTAATTGTGCAAGGAAATGACACAATTAAATGTCTGCTCTAGTGGTTTACGGCTCTGAGAAGTGTTGGTGAAATCTTGGGTTCGAACTTGGGCTTTAGCAAAAATTTTGCTTTTAAGTGAATAAAACCCTGGATGCTTGGATGATGGCCTTTTAAATTATTGTGTTAAATAAATGACACAAGGAAGCATGTGGTCTAGTGGTTGAGGCGTCATTAAGGTTGCAAGGGAGCTTGGGTTCAAGTCTTGTCTCTTGTAATTTATTTTGGTTTTTCTTTTAAAGGAACCTGGACTTTGGCCTATAGACCTTATAATTTAATTGAGGATAAAATATGACATAGAAAGAGCCTGTGGTGGAGTGGCAAGGTGGCGTGTTGTGTTACTGTGAGGTCTGAGGTTCAAGTCTTGGGATACGTAATAAAGTATTTATTTTTCTATTTGAGCTATGTAGGAGGTGGAGTTTGATTGGAACTCTATGGTTGAAGTGGTTATACGAATGAGAAATTTTCCTAATGGTTGAAAGTAATCCCACATCGGGAAGCTAACATGAGAATTGGTGAGAAACTGACTTTAAATAGAACGAATCAGATGACTTGGTAGGGGAAGAAGTGATTAAGACTCAATGCAGGATGTGCCACGGTTGGTGATTGTGGACTTCCGGCGCGTTCTCATAAACAGGTGTGTATTCACGCCCTTCTTTGTTGGAGATCGGCAAAAGCTAAAAAGTCGAAACTTCGGCATTTGAGACCTCACAAGCATGCGATTGGTCGTGGAGTAAACCGAGCCCACAAATCATGGGCGATAGGCTGTAGAGGCCACGAGCGCTCTCGTGGACTTGGGCCCGATGTGCCCCGTGGGCTCGCTTGTGTCAAATCAACTGCTAGGTGGAATATGGTTGGGCTTGTCATGGCATAGGTCATTCTGGACAGTGTATGTTTTGGACTAGGCTATGGAGTTCGCATAGCCATGACTGAATTTGGGCTAAATTGGCCACACGTGCGTGTGGGCCTACTTGGGCCGAATAATGGGCCTTGGGCCCACTTATACCGTTTTGACCATCTAGGTTACCGGAGTCGCTCGAGGCAACTATAGGCCTTCTAAGAGATCGCTAAATGTATTGAAACCCCAATTAGGCAAAATGACTGAAATACCCCTGATGGGTAAAACAACTATTTTACCCCTAATAGGTTCTATTGAACGTAATACCCCTGTAAGGCAGAATGACCGTAATACCCCTGTAGGGTAGAATGACTGAATTACCCCCGTAGGGTAAAATGACCGAATTACCCCCATAGGGTGAAATGGCTGTGATACCCCTGCAGGGTAAAATGTTCGTTATACTCTTATATTATGTATGACTAGTTTGCTATATGATTTATATATGACTATAATTGAGCACGACATTCTGCATTCACATATGATGTTATGACATGACATTCTGCATAGGGATGGGTGATCATTGACGGATGAAGTGTATGGCTTGTAGTCGTTTGGTTCAAGGCTTACTGCCTTTCTGCTTATGGCTTTTAGCCGTTCTATTAACTGGTAGCGTTACTGCGATATTTATGGCCTTGAGCCATTCTGTCTACGGCATTGAGCCGTTCTGTTGACTTAGTGCCGCAATTGGTGCTAAGCTTGGTGTGTTGGCTGGGTGGGTCAATTTTATCCCCACATGGTGTGTTGGTTGGTACAGGTGGTGTGTTGGTTGGATTGGGCTAGGTATCTGTCTGCATATCTACATCTGATACTGATTCTGTACTGGGCTTAGGCCCACCTAATTCTATTAATGGGCTAGGCCCAACTGGCACTGATTCTAAGAATGGGCTAGGCCCAATTGATTCTGATGAGGGCTGAGACCCTAGTGAAATTGTACTAGGCTTAGGCCCACACTCACACATTGTTCTGTTACTGTAATGGGCTCCGGCCCAGACTGATTCTGAATTCTGTCGGTTTACTAATTGTTTTAGTTTAGGAGGGGATTACACACTGAGTTTTCATAAACTCACCCCATTTATTAACTGTGTAGGTAATTCCCAGCATTAAGAGGTCGGTGCTGCGAGGGACTCGGAGTTGGCCACAAGACTGCTATTGTTTTTGTTTTTCTTTTAAGTTATCTATTTATAAGTACTTATATTTGATCTAGGTAGTAATAAGGCCTATTTTAATTTATGGTTCTAAATTTGGAATTTTATATATTGTTTTATAACTGCTAGAGTAGAACACGGTTTTTCCAAAACAATAACTGCTTTTTCAAAATATCTCATTTCCGCAACTGTTTAAATTAAGCTTCCGCAGCAAATAATTTTTTACAAGAGAATGACTTTTAATAAACCAATGTAAACAGAGGTTTTCACAAGTTTTAAAATGGTCGAAGGTTTTAAATAGTACGAAGGGTTTTCAATGAGAACATGGTTTTCGAAAAACACTTCAATGTGACACGCCAGATTCGGGCCTAGCTTCTAGGCCGGGTTTGGGGTGTTACACGTAAAGTGTAAAAGTTACATGCTATTTGTTAAAGTGCTATATTGCTATGGCCTTTATAATGTAGGGTCCTTATGTTGATATTAGACCATTAAATACATGAGTGGATATATATGGACAACTATTATATGATTTTAAAAGTTATTCATTAAAGGCAAAATGGGAAATTGATTAATAAAGGTTAATATAATAAAACAAAACAAGAATTTGGCTTTATTATCATCATGTTCAGCTGGATGTTAGAGAAAAAGAAAAGCCATGGATTTTTTTAAGGTTTGGTCATGATAAAGCTTGATAAAAGGTTCGTTTTTAATCCATTTTCAATAATTTTTATATTTTTGTGATCGTTGCTTGTTGTTCTATAAAGTCCATTCCTAAATTTTCGATTTTGATGATGACTTTGAAATATGACATTGATGAAATTGTGAGCTTTATGAAGTTGATGATGAATTATGAAAGTTTGTTGATAGATTATCATGTTTTGTAAAGTGATTTTTGTAAAATTTCATAAAAGTGATTAATTTGTGAAAAGTGTAAATTTAGTGGTTAAAAGTGTAAATAAATGAAATATTTGGAATTATATGGACTATATGAGTATTCGGCCAAGCATGGGAAATATGAAATTTTGTGTATTTTGTGATTTTTGTGAATAAATACTAAATTGTAAAAATGTAAAATGTCTGGGGCAAAAGTGTAATTAGCCCATTTATGTTTTTTAAGATAAATTTGATTGAATATATGATTAAATAAGTTAAATTTGTAATGAATTAGATCAAGAAATGATAAAATTGGATTTGGATCAAGGAAAGTCAAAAATTATTGAATAGTCGTTTCAGTCTGTTCGTATTAGTACGAGGTAAGTTCATAAGTAAAAAAATGTTGTTAAATTGAAATATATGTGCATTATATGTGCTGAATTGAGTTATAAAGAAATATAATTGTGAAGTTGAAATATGTAAAATGTGAATTGAATTTGAGGCACTGAGTGTGCTATAAATGAAATTGCTACGGCTATTAAAATGGCACTGAGTGTGCGAGATTATAAAAGCATTGGATGAGAAAAGGGCACTATGTGTACGATACCAATATAAGTTCGATTTAATGTAATGGCACTAAGTGTGTGATACAATTATAGCTTCGGCTAATTAATTTGCACTAAGTGTGCGAGTTCGTTGAATGTTCAAGGACGATCGAGTGAATTAGTGTTTCAAGCTTTGGAGTGAGAAATGTGACAGATAAGAATGTAATGGTACAGGTATGTATGGAACCTCTGTGGTTGATGGTGTTAAGTATGAAGTAGATGAAAATTATGTAAATGAATGATGAAATGAGTTGGATTGGATAGCATTATTAATGTTATTTAAAAGATTAAAGATGTGGAATGAAAGTAAGATATGGATTTGAATAAAGGTGATTAATATGATGTGTTATATATATACTCGTTATATGAAATTATGGTCTTATGTTTTGGATATGAAATTTACGAAACATGAAACATGGTTTTGATGTATGATTATTTGGTTCGAAAACTTGAACAGAAAATGAAATCAAAATGGTTGAGTTGGCTATATGATTCAAATATGTGAATTTGGTTTATGTGAATAAGGAAATTATGGATGTTCGAGTTTGGAAGTGTTTATAAAGAAGATGATATAACTTTATGTATGATTTGTAATAAATGACCATGGCTTGGTCGACGATGAAATGAATATGTGTAAGCTTGATTTATATGAATGAACTACTGGTTGTTAGTCGAGTTTGAAAGCATGGGTATACGTTCATTACTAAATTAGTTAAGTGAATTATTTAATGTGATTACATGAATTTACGAGTACAATGAAGGTATATGTGATTGAGATTTGTTAATTTCAATTTAGTGATATTGGTTTATAAATATCATTGAAATGATTTAATTGCTTATGAATTACTAAGATTTCAAAGCTTACTCTGTTATTTATTATCCTATGTCTATAGAGTTTTAGATACTTGCTTGGGTTGGAAATTGGAGGAGACGTCGTCATACTATCTGATTATCACTTCGGTAAATAAAAGCTTTAAGTTTTTGTTTTATGGCATGTATTGGCTAGTTTTGAGCTGGTTCATTTTGACTTGTGTATTTATATAGCCTTGTGAAAATGGCTTAATGTTAATATGGCATATATTTGGTATGTTCATAGTTGAGAATTTGGGTAATGTTTGATATATGATTTTAGTATGTTTTGATATAGAGAATGAATATGAAATTGGTTGATGATATTATGAATTGATTGATACATGTTTGGATTTGAATTTGGTTGAAAATGTTGCTTATATGATGCTTGATTTGGAATTGTAGGGAGGACCCAAATTGATGCGAGCACACCCCGAAATTCTCCTAGCTTAAGCATGGACCTGACCGTGCTGCCCCAAGGTCCCATTACGTGAGCACAAGCTAAAGCATTTAAAGATTACGTTTCAGCCTTAATCGAGCACATATGGGATGAATCCATGGCCGGGCACATTAAAGAAGCTCAAGTTAGCTCAACGAAGACCCCATGCATTTTTTTTACAAGCTGACCTTAGCTCCCCTTCAGTTCCAAGAGCTCAACTCAGCTCCATCTAGCTTAATTGAGCTCAACTTTAAATTTATTTAATTTCATAATGTTGGAATAAATTAAATAAGTTAGCTAATTTAGTTTAAGTCAGCTCAAATAAATTAATTGTGTTTTAATTAGTATAAATGTGGACCTTTTAAATAGGTATAATGGTGTCTTAAGTTAACTTATTTTATTAGCTAATTAATAAGACCGTTTTTAAATGTGCTGCTCATTAAATTGCCCAACCGATTTTTGCTATTAAACTTGTCCAAGTTCTAGCCCAATTTAATACATGTCTTAACCTTGCATAATTAATTTGTCCTAGCTACTACAAGATTTAAATGTGTCTTGAGCTGCTGGAATTTGTTGTGTCTTAATAGGATTAATGTGCCGAATTTATTTGAGTGCAGCTACATTGCATGTATAGCGTTTAAGCTAGTTAAAGGGCTGCTAATTAATGTTCCCCAACAGCCATGATGGTTTGGTCATTGCAACAGCCACCATTAGCTGCTGGTTGCTCTCCCTAACGTGACCACTTAGCTCTCCCAAGCTGCTATTGAAGACATTCACACCAACAGCCAAGCCGTTCACATTACAAGGCTGTTCAAATCTTTGTTTTCACACCTCATAGCCAGCTAGCTACCCAAGGAGTTCACTTAATGCTCAAGACCATTCGGCTCTTGTAAGTATCAGTTCCTTAATTTTTTTTCAAGCTCCAATGCCGAATTTAATTATGCATTTCAGCTCTCAAAATGTGCCATTAATTTCCAGCTGAACAAATGCTTCTAGAATGCCGTCCAGTGAGTTCTCCAAAGCCAAGAAGCTTTAAGGAAACTTCCTAAATAAATCTAGAATTTTCTAGCTTAATTAGGAAGCAAACAAAAGGCTGATCAGTTACCTAAAATGGCTATTCGGCTAGCCTTTGCAACAACTATAAATAGTTTGTTTATTTCTTGTAAAAGGACTTTTTGCCAAAATTATAGTCGAACCTTTGTTCTTGTGAGAATTTTCTTCTCTAAATCTCGTTTTAGATTTTGTTGGCTTATCTACCTAGTAGTGGCGTCAACTGACTTCTTTTTACGAAACTGAACTTATCACTAATTTTAGTGTGCCATTCAACAATACTCAATACCGAGGTTCCTATCTGCCTAGATAGTGGGTTGAGGTCTCTGCCTTCTTCATCAACCAACTTGAGAACGTATATGTTGCGGGTCAGCACTTCACCTAGTGTTGGTTCACTCTTGTTCTTAAGACATTAATCCCTTTACCACCATTGCCGAAATTATTTGTTGTCCTACATCAATTCTTTTGTTAATCGTTACCTAAAATACCAAACTAAAACTGTAGCAGCCCGATTTTGACCCTAGTCAGAATAGTGGTTTCGAGACCATATATCTAAGTTAGAAAAATATTTAAATATTATTTTTTGTGCTTATGATGTGTGAATTAGCATGTGTGAAAGAATCGTGTGAAAATTTAATTGTTTGTGTGCTCAATTTGCAAAAAGGACTTAAACGCGTAAAATGTAAAAGTTGTGTGCTAGATGTTAAAAGTGCCTATTTGACTTGGCTTTATAATTGTGAGGTCCTTATGTGGTTATTTGAACAAATTTATGATTAAATGACATTAGTGGACATTAATTGATGGCATATTAATGTTTTAATGCAAGGGTAATTTGGTAAAATGCATATTAAAGTAATATTATTATAACAAAACATGAAAAATAAGGTCATTATGTTGTTCATCCACCGAAAATAGAAAAGAAAATCTAGGTTTGGAGAGCTTTAAGTTTCGACACACACAAGGCTTAATTAAGGTATGAGTTTTGTTTAGTTTTTGATAATTTCTACGTTTTGTAATCGTTGCTTCATAGACTATAGAACCCATGCCTCAATTTCTAATTTTGGTGATGATTTTGAAATGTTCCATGGATGGATTCATGAGCTTTGTGATGTTATGTGATGAAAAATTAAAGTATGATGTTAGGTTTAAATGATTTGTCTTTGGATTTTTGATGAAATTGAGTAATTTGGGCTAAATGGTAAAAATATTATTTTGAGGGACTAAAATGTGAAATAAATGAAATGTGTGGACTAGTATGAGTACTAGTAGAATTCGACTAAGCTTGTGTATATGCAAATTATGTGTATTTTGTGATTTTGTGAAATAGGGACTAAAGTGTTGAAATGTGAAAAGGTGAGGGCTAGTTTGCAAAATTCCCTAAATATGTGCTTATGGATTGAATTGAATTAATTGGTGAATAAAAAGGTTAATTTTGAATACATATAGATCAAGAAAGGAGGAGTTCGGATTTAGATCGAAGGAAGTCGAAGGCTATCGAGTAAACAATTCAAATCGACAATTTTGAGTACGAGGTAAGTTCGTACATGATAAATAAAGTTAAAGATATGTTTTAATGTGATGGTATGTATAAATGGTGTAGATATTTTATTACAGTTTGAGTATGATGATATTCGACTATGTTTGGCTCTAAGTGTGCGGTTTAATATAGCTTCGACTACAAATGCCACTAAGTGTGAGAGTTGGAATAACTTCGGCTATATAAGGCACTAAGTGTACGTTACCGACTTAGCTTCAGTTAATTATAATGGCACTAAGTGTGCGGAATCATTTTAGTTTCGACTAACCTTTACGGCACTAAGTTTGCAGATGTTTAAGGTATGAATGATTGATTGAAAGCCTTCTAATATTCAATGGAAGGTGAGTATGTAAGTGAATAAGTATGAAAAGCTTCAGGTATGTACGATATTTAAGTGGTAGATGATATTACGTGTGTTAAGTTCATGGAATTTATATGGTGATATGGATTGAAAATATGTAAATATTTAAGTGTTGGTGTGCTATGTTTTATATATTGTTGATGATTCCAGTACGAGCTTACTAAGCTTTTGGAAAGCTTACTTTGTGTGTGTTTGCATTGTTTTATAGATATCAAAGCTACTGCAAGCTTGGAGATCGTCAAGGATCGTCACCACACTACCGAACCTTAATTTGGTACTTTTGAAAGTGTAAATATTTTTCAGTATGGCATGTATAGGTTAGAATGTCTATGTATTTAAGCTTTGGTATGTATATATGTTATGCCATGAGAGTTGGCAATGGTATATTTGTGCTTATTTTGGTAAATGGTTGTGATGCCAAATTGTGAATGCATGTAATGGTTATATGACTTTATGTGTGGTGATCATTTTGAAATATACCAAGTTGAGGAAATGGTAAGTTTAAGCATGAGTTAGAAGGTGCCATAAGTAAACTATGAAATGGGCATTTTGGCATGTTGTTGTAATAAGATTTTTAATGTGTGTTGGTATGGATTTGAATAGGTTATTGAATGATGATGATTTAGTTATAATGAAGCAAGTTTTGAGAATGGAATTGGCCAAAAATTTTGGTATAAATGTGGTTTAATATTGCTTGTAGGAATGACCCTTCAAATGGGTGGCAAGTTGGCTTAAACCAAGCCTGCATTGTGCCACACGGTCAGGGACCATGGGCATGCCTTGTGGTCGTGTATGAAAAGTAGTGACCTCTTAAGATCACACAGTTAAGACACATGGGCATGTCATATGGTTGCTTCCTTAAGTCAGTAGCTAGCTATGTAACACACGGCCATAGCACTCGGGCGTGTCTGTTGGCCATGGGTGAAAGTCAGTGTATATACTCTGTTTTGGCCTGGTTCGATCACATGGGAGTGTCTGTTGCTCATGTGACGCACACGGCCTGGTCACACGGGCGTGTGACCTCAACAAAATTGAAATTTTTTTCTATGTTTTGAAACTTTTGTATATTATCAATTTGGTCTTGAATGCATGTTTAAGCATTTTATACTCAATTATATGTGAATATTGAATGTGAATGAATGACTTCTTTTAGTAATGAGATAATTTTTTTATGTGTGGTGGTTCTGATTTGAGTTGTGAGTCCGGTAATACCTCTTAACCTATTCCGGCGACGGTTTCAGGTTAGGGATGTTACAAAAACCTTTTGAACCTAATCAACCCAAATCACCGTTCACAGACGAACACTTATCCTACTTCACCAAAGCAAACAAAACTTCATCGTTAGAGGATCAGGCATCTTGAATACATCTCTAATCATTTCGAGGTGAGCGCGTATCACAAATGGAGGCAATATTGGCCTTGTAAATGGCCTTTTTTTGCCCACACAAGCAGGGACACGGGCGTGTGTCTCTACTGTGTCGCTCGATGGCCATTTTGAAATGAGCCTAGGCAAACCACACGGTTACACACTCACGGGCATGCGCTATTCTGTGTGGCCAAGTCAGTTTTGACCACAGGTTAAACACACGGGTGTGTCTTGTGGCCGTGTGGATAAGTCAGTATGTTTGCCCTGTTTCACCACGGCCTAGACACACGAGCGTGTCTAATGCCGTGTGAGGCACATAGCCTGTTCACACGGGCGTGTGACCTTTATAACTTAGAAAAATTGTTAAGTTTTGGAAAAAAATTTGTATGTGTTCGGTTTAATCCTGACCTCTTCCTAATGCATGTTTATGGTCTTATTTACCTAAGAAAGGGACTTAATGTTAATGTTTGACTATGATATGACGATGCATGGCTTTTATTGTAAAATGATTGCGCAATGTTCTGATATGTCCGGTAATGCCTCTTAACCCTAGACCGGCAATGGATACAGGTTAGGGGTGTTACACTATATGCCCAAGAAAACTAACTTCCCGTAGCCAAAATTCAAATTTACTGAATTTGGTGTACAATTATTCTCTCACAAAGTTTGCAACAACTCAAATGTTCAGCATGCTCGTTTTCATCTCGAGAGTAAACCAAAATATCATCTATAAATACCACCACAAACCTGTCCAAATATGGGCTAAAAATTATGTTCATGAAATCCATAAGCACTACAGGTGCATTAGTCAAGCTGAATGGCATCACCAGAAACTCATAGTGCCCAAACATGGTTCTAAAAGCTGTCTTTGGCACAGTCTATTCTTTTACCCGTAGTTGATAGTAACCAGAACGGAGATCAATCTTTGAAAATACAGTGGCACATTTTAATTGGTCAAACAAGTCATCGATTCGAGGCAATGGATACTTGTTCTTTATTGTAACTTTGTTGAGCTGTCTGTAATCAATGCACAGCCTCAATCATCCATCCTTCTTCTTTACAAATAAACCCGACGCACCCTAAGGTGAGAAACAAGGTCAAGCAAAACCTCTATCAATTAATTCTTGCAACTGTACTTTTAGCTCTTTCAATTTAGTAGGAGCCATTCTGTAAGGTGCTATAGATATCAGTGTCGTTCTTGGAACGGGATCTATAGAGAATTCCACTTCTCTATCCGGTAGTAAACCAGGTAATTCTTCTGTGAATACATTAGGAAATTCACATACAACTGACACTGACTGAATCTTTAACTCAAATACTTTAGTATCCATCACATACGCAAGATAAGCATCATACCCCTTTCCAACATATTTTTGTGCTGATATTGCTGAAATCACATTAGGTTATCCATCTAGTTTATCAGATTCAACATGAAGCAATTTACCATTCTCACATTTCAATATAATATATTTCTGCTTATAATTTACCACTGCATCATATCAGGTTAACCAATACATTCCCAAAATCACATCAAATTCATCAAATGGTGATAACATTAAGTCAGCCGAAAAGCAATAACCTTTTACCGTCAACGGACAGTTCTTACAGACTTTATCCACCATAACACACTAGCCCAGAGGGTCTATAACTTTAACTACAAATTCAATGAATTCAACAGGTAAATTTTTAAAAGACACTAGGTTCGTGCATATGTATGAATGTGTGGAACCAGGATCAATCAATGCAGTAATATCAGTATCAAGGAGAGAAAATGTACCAGTAATGATGTCTGGTGCAAAGGCATCCTCTCTGGCACGAATAGCATATGTTCCTCTAGGTGCTCGTGCCTCAGATCTAACTGTTGTATCTCTGGTAGTACCTCAACTACCACTAACATTATCAGGGTGACGAGGTGGTCTTCCTCTCACAACAGGATTACTAGGCTTTGGAGCTGGTTCTATTTCATTTTCAACTCTTTCGGCACAATCCCTGAGAAAATGGTCAAGTGAGCCACATCTAAAACAAGCTCCACTTCTAGACCGACATTCCCTGTGATGAAATTTGTTACAATGTTTACATTTTAGTTTAGGATTACCAACACTACCCACACTGGTCACAGACGAAGATGAAGACCTTCGGTTAGAATGCTGAGAGCCCCACTCTCTTCTAGAATATCCTATAGAAGTGGTCACACGATCATAATGCTTCTTTAGTCTCTTAGAAGCAAACCATTGTGATTTACTCATTGTTCTTTTACCAAAAACCCAAGCCTCTCTTTCGGCTTGTCTCTTTTCCTTACTCAATTCTTCAGCTTTGTGGGCTTGATCAACTAACACCGCAAATTCCCTTATTTTAAGAATTCCAATCAATAACTTGATATCTTCATTTAAACCCTCTTCAAAGTGTTTACACATCTCATCCTTGGTTAGAACCCATTGTCTGGCATATTTGCTCAATCGAACAAACTCTCGTTCATATTCAGATACAGTCATGTTTCCTTATTTGAGCTCTAGAAATTCTTTCTTTTTCTGATCCATGAACCTCTGGTTAACATATTTCTTCCTGAATTCAGCCTAGAAGAATTCCCATGTAACATTCTCTCTCAGTACAACTGAAGTTATGGTATTCCACCAATGATAAGTTGTATCTTTTAGTAGGGATACTGCACATTTTAGACATTCAGCAGGTGTGCAGGATAATTCATCAAAAACCTGAATAGTATTTTCTATCCAAAACTCGACCCTTTCTAGATCATCATTTGTGGTAACTCTAAATTCTTCTGCCCCATGCTTGCGAATTTTATCTATCGAAGGCTTACCAATTGTAATAGGTTCGGCACCCTGTGGTACCTCAAGAATAGGTTGAGGAGCAAGTGGGGGAGGTCTTTGTACAATAGGATTTATTCTCAGGTACTATGTAAACCATTCATTCATCATCTAAAAGAAGGCTTGTTTTGCCTCTTCACTTCAACCCTCATACACGGGCCTTTCATTACCAGACGCAGACGCAACTCTTTGAACTGAAGCTAAAGCATTGCTCTTAGCTTCCTCGAATTCAGCTCTAGCTCGGTTGGATGACATTACTATATGAAAAACACATTTAAAATGATCAGGCATATTAACATACATTTTTAAGTTACACGAACTTGCCTTGAAAATGATTCGTTTTTGTATTTCAACTAATCCGAAACATTTTGCTTTCCTCGATCTAGTTCCGTAGTTGGTCTTTCCGGATCTATATCGATATATTTATCTATTAATCTATCACATTTCATATACATTCGCATTCTATCCCTATCCTTTTTAAAAATTCTGATTTCGTCCCTAGGGTCGAAAAATGAAATTCATGAAATTTAACCCTCTTTCCAAGCCTAGCCGAAATTTATAAACAACAGCCAAAATTTATAAACAATATTTACAGCACACATTCTTCACAAATTTCAGAATTTTCCATGGGTTTTTACCAATTTTCATGTTAGTCCCTAAATCAAGTTTTCATTAAAAATTTCTTTGTAAAAGTTGTTTATCTATTAATAACTTTTCATTTTCTACCATAAATTTCTAATTTTTAGCATATTCATCCATGACCCAAATTTCATACCTTGATAACTTTTCAAATTAATCCCCTAAATAGAGAGATTAGACCATCCTGGTTTCAAAAATATAAAAATCATTAAAAACGAGAATTGATTTCATACCTTTTCAAGCTTGGTATGTTACCTTCCTCTCTCCTAGGGTTTTCATAGAAATTTTGGGGAAGATGATATGAAATTAGATGAATATTTCTTTTTATTTAATTTTTATCTTTTAATTTTAGTTATTTTCAATTTAGTCCCTTGCCTTTTCTAATTTTTCCATGGATGAGTCATTAAAATATCTACTAACTACTCTTCAATGGTCTAGTTATCATATAAGGACCTTAAGTTTTGAATTCTATAGCTATTTGATACCTATAGCTACTAGAATCCAACTTTTGCATTTTATGCAATTTAGTCCTTTACCTAATTAACCACACAATCGATAAAATTTCCGTGTCAAAATTTTCATGTGACCTTCCTATTATGATGCCAACCATAAAATTAAATTAAATAAAATTATTTTTATTTTTAACTAGGATTTTTGGTTCCAAAACCACTGTTCCGATCTCACCTAAAATGCGCTGTTACAAGAATTATTCAAGTGAAATGTTCATATCAAAATATTGTCATGACAAAAGATTGTCTAATCAACTGCTCACAGAATTACTACTGTAACCTACCTCCTTCAATAGCTAAATTTAAGCTAGAAATCTCAGTTACTGTATGTCTATAAAACTCTAAATTAATAACTGCAATGAACGATCTTCTCTGCACAATTCGCAACATCTATGTCTACAGTGCTACGAGTATTTTGTCGAATACTCGCTTGTATCACACAATTCTAGATCCAATATATTTAACCTTTTCAGAATTAAAAATACATCTATGAACACAATATACAATCAACTATGTCTAGAGCTTGCATGCATGTATTTAAAATAAGCATCAATCGAATGAAACAGTGATATAGGCAAATTCAAAGCATGAGCATTAAAGATGATCAACGTCTACCCAAATAACTCCAACCTAGAAAAGATTTAGTTCATGGGTGGAAAAGTAAACACTGAATTTAAATCATTCATCAACATTTTAAAGAAGTTTGAATCACAAAAATAAGGAAAATTAAAGGCAGAACTGCAAGATTTCTCACTGCACTCTAGCTTCTCTTTTATATTCCAATTATTTGTAAATCGAGGATAGATGTCTCTTCCCCTTCTTCACGTCTGTATTTTTTTCTCTATAGTTGCTACCCTTCTTTCTCTGAAATTCTCCAATGGAGTTTTTCTCTATGCAGAGAGAGGATTGTTGTCACCAGTCTCTTTCTCATACAAATTCTCCTTCCTTTTTCTTCTACTCTCTCCTTCTTTTATAGGGTAGATCCGTCCCACCTCAGCACTCATTTTTCATTCCTCTTTTCAGGTTGGATTTTCGGGTACACGTCCATCTGGCTGAGAGTGACGTGGATAGAGTGCTGAGTCATTTTCCCAAAATTTCCATGACAATTCTGTTGGCAATCAATCTTGCCAATTGCCACAGCAATGTTTCATTCCCCTTATATTCCCTCTTCATCTTCTTGCTCTTCCTACACCTATATTCACACAAAACCACACATTTCATCCCCAAGTAATAAAAGTAACAAATAAGGGCCAATGTAGCACAATCCAAGCTTTGTTATGCAATGTTCTGAAATTATCCTAAAAATGAAAATGTATTCACTTAATTTCAAACAATTAAATCCATCTAGAGGCCTTAAATATAACTCTTTTCAAGAGTTATCATACCACCACGTCGGTTTCAAACTGGCTTCATTCCAAATTTAATTACATGGAGACCTAGTATTGTCTAATTGGAGGCCCAAAACCATTCCTCTTGCCCACTTTTTCATGAAATAAAAATGGCAATATCCATTGCTAAAATTAGCAGTCCATAACCAACCACTTATATGCCATAAATAACATATTTGACTCCAATCTCCATCAAATAAAAATTAGCAACCATTCCCATTGATTCAAGCCTCAAACTGTCAACTCCTCTGCTAAAAGTAACAGTCAAAACCGCCCCCTTTTACCATTCAATAGTCGACCATACAAGGAGAAAAATAAGCAACTTCTTTTGCTAAAATTAGCAAAACACCACCCACTCATCCACATATCAATAGACAACACATATGGGGGAGAAATCAAGGATTCCCTTGCTAAAAATAACAAGGGATGGTGGGGATTAAAGGCTATAAAAGGAGGCTTTCACTTCATTCAGAAATGTACCAATTTTCTGAGAAAAATCCTTTGAGTGTTCTTGTCTTTCTCATGGATTGTTAAAACTCGTTTTGTAACACCCCTTACCCGTATTCGACGTTGGAATAAGGTACGAGGCATTACTGGACTTAAACACAAACATACATTTCCGAGTCATAAATTTATGTCTAAATTAAAACGATTCATATACAATCACAATGTCCCTATTACAAGCCTATGAGGCCCATAACGTGCTTTGGGAGGGGTTCGGGACTAAACCGAGAACTTTAGAAAATTTTACCACACTTAGAAAATTTTTGGCTAAACAGAGGTCACACGCCCGTGTGTATATGGGACACGCCCGCGTGGCCAAGCCGTGTAGTTACACACACCCGTGTCCCGACCCCATGTAACTCTCTATTTATCACCTAAGAAAAAATTGAAGACACACAGCCAAGTCACATGCCTGTGTGCTAGACCATGTGGTCAAATTAAAATTTATGATTTTTCATAAAATAGGTGTAGAATTTACAAGCTCAAGGCTTCTGCCGTGCCTGAGGTCGTGTCATCCACACGGCTGAGACACACGCTCGTGTCTCTGCCCATGTACTTAATTTTAAGCATCATGTTTTACAAAAATTAGGGTGCAGGGGACACACGGCCTAAGCACATGCCCGTGGGGCAAACCGTGTGTCACACACGTAGGCAAAAATAAGGCTATTTTCCAAGCTATTTTACCACCCTTTAATGCATACACCTACACAACATAGCACCAATCCAATCACATATATACAACCAAATCAGTCACAACCAAGACATCAACACATCATTCAGATGCTACCATCTTTCATACACAAACATCACATACTAATCAACCCAAATCATGTAAATTTTCACATCTATGAAAGGCATCATCATATATATTACTTATACCAATAGTAGCCAATTTCAAATTCCCTTAGACAAAATGAACTTTCAACCAATATAACTCAACATATTTAGCCAAATCAATTATGACACATAACAAGATGACCAAGTCCCCTATACATGCCATAACTCAAAATGTTGAAATCATTGATACCAAAATAATTGTTGATAGTATGAGTGGATCTCCGACAGTCTACGATCCCTGAGCTAGCTTAGTGACACTATAAGATAAGGGAAAAGAAAAGGGAGTAATCTTTAAAGCTTAGTAAGTTCCTATGCAAATAATAAGCATCATAACCACACATTAAACATACAATTAACATGATGAAATATGGCATGAATGTCATTAAATTCTTTTAGTCGTAACTTACTCAATCACAACCTTACTAAGGTTTCATCACATCTTGAGCTCATTACGTAAGTTGAACACTCGGAATATTAACGAATACTTAGAAATCTTGCACATAAGTGCTATATATGTAGCCAAAGCTTCTTCACATCTTATAATACATATATGCTCGTTTCTGAGCTATTCACGGGCCTACTCATACAAGCTATCAGTCAGAACGTAGCTACACAGTGCTACTCACACAAGCTTTCAGATATCGACAACATATGCTAGCATACCCAGCCACTGGTAGGACGTATGAGACGAGCACCTGGATTACATAATCGCATATACACATGGGTTCCTAGTGACATGTCACTCATATCCTATTCTATTCCTAAGGTTCAACCGGGATTTTTCGCTTGTCGAAACTTTATCGAATACGTCCAAGAGTCAATCATAATTCATACAATATTAAAGTATTTAAAACATAAATATAACAATGCATTATTTACATACGAACTTACCTCGGTACAAAAATAGTGAAATTGGACCTAATCGTCAAACACTTTGTTTTTCCCCTATCTAGGTCTGAACCTCATTTTTCTTGATCTATAATAACAAATTTAACTTGCTTAATACACACATTGTTCAATTTAGTCCAAAAATCATATTATGGAAAAATTACATTTTTGGCCCTAATTTTTCACATTTCTACAATTTAGTCCCTAGGCTTATAAAATGATTTTCATCCAATTTCTTCATGACCCAAGCCTAGTCGAATCTTTATTATACTCCTACCAGCCCACATTTTTCATTCAATAACACTTTTACTACTTACTTTATAACTTTTACAAATAGGTCCTTTTTGACATTTTTACCAAAAATCACTTAGCAAAATTTGTTTTTCTAACGACAAACATGCATTTTCTACCATTAGGCATCAAAATAAACACATGTCTAACATGACTCGAACCCTAGACCTTAATCATACCTCAAATTAGTGCTAGAAATAGTTAGATCGAGTTACAACGATTTCAAAAATGTAAAGAGCATTAAAAACGGGATAAGAACAGACTTACAATCGAGCTTGGAAGCTTTGTCCAAAACCCTAGCTATGGTGACTCTTCAAATTCGGAACAAGGGGATGAAATTGAAGAAGATGACATCTTTTATTAGTTATTTTTGTCCTTTTTACTAAATGACCAAAATGCCATTTTCTTAAAACATAAAATTTCTCTTACTTCATGTCCATTTTTGTCCACTAACTTAACAAATGGTCTAACTACCATCTAAGGACATTCAATTTAAAATTTCATAGCAATTAGACACCTCTAGCTTCCAGAACTCAAGTTTTGCACTTTTTGCAATTTAGTCCTTTTTACTAAATTCAGTGCTCAAACGTCAAAATTTTTCAATGAAATTTTCACATAATCATTCCATAAAATTGTAGACCATAAAAATATAAGAAAAATAAATTTTCTGCATCAGATTTGTGGTCCCAAAACCACTACTCTGACTAGGCCCAAAATCGGGCTGTTACACGTTTGCCACAAAATAAGGCAATTCACTTGCCAAAAATGAGAGCAAACAGAAAGAGAAACTTGAGATAATTTTGATGATTTAATGTAAAGATAAGGAGAAGAGCCACCATGGGAATCCGCAAGGAGTAGTCACAGATAACTCGCTGTAGTTCAATTATTTTCTCTTTTAATTGTGAATTGGCCTTGGATAACCCCCCTCGGCTACTCTTCTTCCCTTTCTCTTTATTATTAATTGATGTTTTCTATGTTGAAAGACAAGTTTGCATCCCATCTTTATGTTTTCAATTTAATATTACATGACTTAATTTTGTTTATTTAAAATAAGTATGAATCATGATTTGAGTTAATTGGTTTTTTTATTATGAATATTTTGTGCAAATGATTATTTCATTCATTTAGGTTTAATTCATGTTAATACTCGTAAATGTATTGCCAAAATTTGTAGGTTAATGAATTAAATGTTTAATTTGAGAAAAGGTAATAGTTAATAGACAAAAGACCCAAATGGTGCATATCATGACAGTATCGAAAGATGATTGTTGTATGCATAAACTGTATAAATGCCCGAAAAGGGTGATTTCTAGGTTAGTTTTGACATAAACATATGCGGAATAACTTAGGGACATAATAGGACTTCAAGAGAAACCCATAACTTAATTGAAATTCGGTTTAATGATTTTCATATTAGCACGGTCCATTCATGATATTCTTTTTATGATTGCCCATAATCTCTTATTAAGTGAAATATTTGTTCTAGTCTATTTATGTCATATTTTATTAAATCTTGTGTTTAATCTTTCTAATGTGATTATTTTCTACAAGGTATGTTGTTTCATTTTGTGGGTATTTCAAATCTGACTACATCCTTAACATTATTTTTGACTCTCATCAATAATTTTTTTTTTTACTTATTTTTTACCAAATTGCTTTATATATAACTTTGCAATTAATTTACAGTACAGTTCCTATGGAGACGATAAATTTTTACTTACTACTTATTACTTGTATTACCATATACACTTGCACGTAATCACGCTACATAACGTGTATATTTGGCTGTTGAATTTGAGATTTGTGAAGGAAGTGCGTGAGTAGTATATAAGGGAGAAACATTGTTATCTAGTGTGGTTCTCTCATTTTTCTATTTTTTCTTCATCTTCTTCACTGGTCTGGTTGAAGGGAAGAAAGATCAAGAACGGTTCGTATGGTGGGTAAAAGCTAAAGTTCGTGTATAAGTAACTGATTGTTTATCAAACTGGTAAGCTTCCTAACCTTTATATGTTCCTGAATTTAAGAAAAGGGATGAAAGTTAAGGATTTTAGCTATCCACCGATTTTATTCTATTTTGGATAAAGTTATAGATAATCATTTAAATTATCTCTACATGCAAACAAAATTATGGTTCTTATGATGATGAATTATCTTAGTTGGAAATTATGAAATGGTTGTTATGTTTTGTAAGCTAGAAACTAGGGTACCAAAGGAAAAGCTAAGTAGATCGTTTTGGCATCAACCTCCAAGTAAGTTCAAGAACTCAAGTCTTATGGTTATTCATTTATTCTAGTATCGTGTGTTGGGCATCTTGGTTGAGTGTTGAGTAAATGATGCATTCTATGGCTGAATGTTGTGTAAATAATGAGTTACTCCATAATTGATGCATCGTGGGGTTTATTTTGTTGATATCAAAATTCATGAAATGTTTGGCGTAATGTGTATCGTGCATGAACAATAGTGTTGGTGGATTGCATGTGTATGAATTATGTGGATTTGTAGAGGGTTGTTGAAATGTGATTGAGATGGAAGACGAAGAAGGGAATATGATATGTGATTTGCCTCCAGTATGGCATGTAAATGTAAACCGTTATCAGTGAATGCCTCGACCATGCAGGGGAATTTGTAAGTGTTCGAATTAACAATGAGGATTTGTGGAGGTTCAAGCGAACTATATCAAAAATAAATATTAATGATTTGTGGCTTTATGGAGGTTCGGATGGATAGCATAGAGAATGGTGCGTACTAGTATGAA
This sequence comes from Gossypium longicalyx, assembly GCA_025698465.1. NCBI lineage: Eukaryota > Viridiplantae > Streptophyta > Magnoliopsida > Malvales > Malvaceae > Gossypium > Gossypium longicalyx. The sequence continues at coordinate 56,803,483 of CM046995.1, forward strand.
AGCCCTATGTGGGACGTATGAATTAATGTAAGTCCATGTCCATGCCAAGATCCAAGGAAGTCCATGAAATAGTTAGCGCTTATGAATTCGCACTACTTGCCTAGGTGGTATAATCCAGTGGAGGTCTAGAAGATAAAATTAAGCATGTGAATCTACATATATATATATATATATTCGCATCTATGTCTTCGAAAATATGGGATCCACTTGACAAGTCCACCAAGAATAAGCTATCTATTTATGTCAGTCCATATGTGCAAGATATAACAGTCTATCAAGACTATCTTACGTGTTTGATTCCGCAATAGGGGATTCACTCTTATGGATCCACATTCATGTTATTTGTTTCTAAGAGTTGACCACTATGAATAGGTTATATGTTATTGCGGAACAGAGGCAAGATGAGATGGTCTACCAAATTTGTCGACTTGATTGAGATGGGTTGATCTTCTTATTAATCCATAATGGGGTTTTCCTTATGAATCTGCCAGTATATTTTCATAAATTATGAGTTAACATACTTGGTCTGGAACATGATTCCATAAAAATCGTGTTATGAATTTGAATCTTTTAGGAAAATACATTAACAAAAGTTCGCAACAAGAACTATCCAACCAATATCTGTCTTATTTGGTTATCTATATTTTATTGAGGCAAAAGTTGATATAAAAATTATCTATGGATTTTCTTTCATAAGTCCACATGTAAGAATCAAAAAAGATTTTACTATCAATGAACTAGTTGCTTATGGGTTTGCATAGGCAACTAGTAAAGATAGTGTTCGTAGGGATAATCCGCCAAGAGGTTAAATGTTTATCTACATTTTGATATTACATCTATGAAGTCTCATCAGTGGGAGCTTTTTATGTACAAGGCTTTGATAGTCAGGTATGAAATATTCTTTTTTCAAGTCATCCGTAATAGATCTAAGGCAATTGAGTATGATGAATTATCTTTCAGGGTGCGCAAGAAAATAAGCGATGGTGTTTTTGAGGATAATGTACCAAGTACAAGTGAGCTAGTTCTTGTGACATAGACACTACGCAATGAGATTGGTGAACAATCTTACTATAGACAAACAAACTATAATTCTAATCATGAAGCCACAACTTGTTAGTATTCTGTTGATGCAAGGTATGGATAACTCGCTAAGTTCATTAGAACTTACATAAGTGTTATTATGTATTGTAGGTAATAAGGGAAATTTTATAGTTTGAGGAGAGACCAGCTAGAATCTACCATACTTAAGTAGATTTACTTCTTGTCGTAATAAGCATATAGCGGGGCGACTTAGAGGCGAAGTCTCAGAGTCATAGTCGTATTTGTAATTAGTTTTTATAAGAATATTATTTTCAAACTAAGCAAATACTCAATATGTTTAAACTCCCTTGTAAAATATTTTGTACCTTGGATTAAAAATACATAATCAAAATAAATTCATGTAGTGAGGTCAATTGGATAACTATGTTTTAATAATTGTATCAAGTATGAATGGTAGAATATACATAACGAATGTGTTAGTTAAATTTGAACAAGGAGTGTAGCACCCTATAGTCTGGATCTGACGACCGGGTCGGGTATAGGGTGTTACATGGTATAAATGTTTGGGTCATGTATCCAAAGAAAGGATAGAAAGATTATTAAAGGATGAGGTTCTACTGAATCTAGATTTTTCTAATCTTCGTGTAAGTGTAGATTGCATTAAGGAGAAGCAAACCAAACATACTAAGAAAGGTGCTACAAGAAGTATCTAGCCTCTTAAGATAATACATATCGATATATGTGGACATTTTGATTTTCTATCTTTTAATGGAGAAAATTATTTTGTCACCTTTATTGATGATTTTTTGTCCTGCTGTTTTATCTATTTTCTTAATGAAAAATATCAATCAATAAATTCCCTTGTGATATACATTAATGAGGTTGAAAGGTAATTAAATAGAAAAGTGAAAATAATAAGATTTGATAGAGGAAGTGAATTTTATGTAAATTTTACTAAATTAGGACAATGTCTAGGTCCATTTGCTAAAGTCCTTAAAAGTCATGGCATATATGCACACTATACTATGCTAAGTACACCTCAAAAAAATGGTGTTACAGAAACGCATAATCAGATTTTATTAGATATGGTTAGGAGTATGATGATTAACTCCTTTTTACATATATCATTGTGGATGCATGCACTTAAATCCTTTTTATACTTATTAAATAGGATTCCTAGTAAGGCAGTTCCAAAATCTTCATTCGAGTTGTGGACTAGGAGGAAACCTAGCCTAGGGCACCTACATGTTTGGGGTTGCCAAGCGGAAGCAAGAATATATAACCCACATGAAAGAAAAATATATTCTCGTATGATAAATGGATACTTTATTGGTTATCTAAAGAAATCTAAAGGATATAGGTTTTACTTACCAAATCATAGTCTGAGAATCGTAGAAAATAGTAATGTTAGATTCCTTGAGAATGGTAAAGTTAGTGAAAGTGTTTCAAAACAAGTTGTAGATATAAAAAGAAATTAGACTAGAATTTCCTAAACCTATAAATGTTCATTTATCCACAACTACTACAAAAGTTGTTAAAGTAATTAATGAATGTCCGAAAAATGTTGAACAACATTTTAATGATGAAATACTCTTAGAAGAAACTAACTCACAAAGGTATGAAGAAAATGAACCACAAATAATGCCATTAAGAATATCTCAAAATCGGCTATTCTTGATGACTATGTAGTTTATTTTCAAGAAATAGATTTTTACGTTGGAATCAATCAAGATCCAATTTCATTTTCATGAGCCATGAATTGTGATGAGCCTGATATATGGCTAAGTGTCATGAAAGATAAGATAAAATTTATGGAACAAAACAAAGTCTAGGACATTGTTAAATTGCCAAAAGGTTGAAAATGAGTTGGATGTAAATGGGTTTTTAAAACCAAGTGTAACTTAAATGGAAATATCAAACAATATAAAGCTAGACTTGTTGTCAAATGTTATACTTAGAATAATGGTATTCATTACAAAGAGACTTTTCACCAATATCTAAGAAAGACTCTCTAAGAATTATTATGGCATTGGTGGCTCATTATGATTTAAAGTTATAACAAATGGATGTGAAAACAACCTTTCTAAATAGAGATCTTAAGGAAGAAGTTTATATGGACCAACTTGAATGTTTTATAGTTTAAGGAAAAGGTCATATGGTTTGTATACTTAAAAAGTCAATATATGGACTTAAACAAGCTTTATAACAATGATACATCAAGTTTAATGATACCATAAAGTCTTTTGGTTTTTTAAAAAAAAAATTGTTATCGGTTATATACCAAAAGATCAGTGGGAGCAAGTTTATTTTTTTAGTTCTATAAGTCAACGATATTTTGCTTGCTACAAATGATTTTTGTACCCTGTGTGAGATGAAAGTTTTTCTCTCAAATAACTTTGAAATAAAGGATATGTGAGATGCATCCTATGTGATAGGAATTGAAATATTTTAGGACAGGTCATAAGGATTATTAGGATTGTCTCAAAAAAATTATATCAAAAAGTTCTAGAGAGATTTAATATGAATAATTATACAGTAGGAATTGTTTCTATATGAAAAATGTACAAATTTAGACTCACGTAATGTCCCAAGAATGATGTAGAATGAAAAATGAATAGAATCAATTCATTATGATTATGTTGTAAGAGTTTGGATAAATAATTACATGCTTATGTATAGAAAATCTAATTGGTTGAAAGTGATTAGATATTTGGATTCAAATTTTGTTAGATGCCTTGAAAATAGGAGATGCACTTTTGGTTATTCATTTTTACTTGCTGAAAAAGTCATATCATGGAAAAGTGTTAAACAATCTATCATTGCATCATCTACAATGGAAGCAGAATTTATAGCATGTTTTTAGGCTACTATTCATGAATTATGGTTGTGAAACTTTATTTCAAGACTTGGGGTAGTCAACACCATTACCAAGCCATTGGAAATTTATAGTGATAATTTCACAATTGTGTTTTTCTTCAAAAATGAAAAATATGCATTATGTTATCTTATGCGCTTAATTTTTATTCTATTAAAGTTTATGTTTTATCTCATTGGGCCAAGTGGGAGAATCTAAGATTATTTAAAGGGATAAAAGTTGTACTTTGAATAGAAATTAAATCCTACCCATTCATTCGGTTACTTGATGGATGTACCAGATTAAAATTTGATCATTATAAATTGATCATGTCTCTACCTATTAAGGTTGCACACAAAAATATACATAAAGACTATACCCTCTATCGTTTAGGGTTTGTGTGATTAAAAAAAAGGTCAAGAGGGAGAAATCAATTTATCATGTACTATTTGTGTTCTTCGTCAAAGCTTAATTATCAACTCCAATTCCACATGAGGTATATCTTGATTTCTATGAAAATCATATTATTCTAAAGATCATAAAATCATCATTCATGCAATATGATGGATTTTATTTGCATACTATATAGATCTTAATAGAAGTTTACTAGTGTTGGGACGTCAGTTGATTCCGTTGGCAACACTACACTAGGTGAATGCAAGGATGTTGTGGTTTTGCTATTAAAATCAGGGGTATTTGGGATTTTTCACAACTATAAATAATTGAAGTTAGATCAGATTTAAGGAGTCTCTTAGATCTTTTAGTTGAGAAAGTAGTTAAAAACGGTTACTCAAACTTCCTCTGCAGGTTTTCTTTGAGTTGTCTTTAGATATTTGTAACCAGGAGAATTTCATTTGTAATTCTCTTCAGATTCCATAGTTTCTAGTTATTTTAAGCGGAATTGAAGCTCCATGATAATGAGAAAAACTTAGGCAGGTGAAGATATCAAGCTTCAAGATTGAAGACAGAGCTCATCTTTAGACATTGAAAATTTGTTAACCTTTTCTCTATTTTCACTACAGCAAAATAGACTTTTAGCGGCGTTTTTTTTAGCATTTAGCGGCGCTTTTAAGCGCCACTAAAACTTTTTGCGGCGCTTCTTAAAACGCAGCAAAAAACGCCGCTATAGGTACCGCCACAAAATTTTGTGGCGTTTATCTGAAAAAAACGCCGCTAAAAGTCACGGCTTTTAGCGGCGTTTGTTGGAGAAGCGCCGCTAAAAGTCACGGCTTTTAGCGGCGTTTGTTGAGAAGCGCGCTAAAAGTCACGGCTTTTAGCGGCGTTTGTTGAGAAGCGCCGCTAAAAGTCACGGCTTTTAGCGGCGTTTGTTGGAGAAGCGCCGCTAAAAGTCACGGCTTTTAGCGGCGTTTTTATGGAAAACGCCGCTAATTTTGACAGATTTGCTATATATTTTTTCACCAATATCCAAAGCCCTCCCGCATTAAAATCCAACCAAATACAACAAATATTATATAAAATGCAGCCAAAAATAGTAAATTTAGCATAAAAATACAACCGTAAATATTAATTCTAAATGGTACTTCAAATTTAACGAAAGATATATGATATAATTAATAAATAAAGTATAATTTAAAATATTCTTCCAATAATGTTAAACGTGACAAAGTTAAAAACATTCTTACAATGAGAAAACTAATGTCTAAGATGGCGGCTTTTGCGATTGTCAAACATCCGCATCATCTGCTGAAGTCAGAGTTGGAGGTCATCGTATTTTTTGCTCTCGCTCTGCCGCCATCGCTGCTGCCTCGCCTGCCTCCTCGCTCGTGCCTCTGCCTCCTGGCTGCTGCTGCATTTGCCTCGCTTCTGCTTTGCTGCAGCCTCCTCTCTCACGCCTCCGCTCTAAGTTGTTCTTTGGAGTTCTTCATATTTTCGTTGAACCTCGGAAATTTGCTCAACCGTGTTCGCTTGCATCCGAGCTATCTCGGTCTCTTAACCTCTCGAACTTCGACTTGAGCTTGACTTCAGGAAGGCATGTATTGCTGGGAGCCGGATCCAAAATATTGGGTCGGGGTAACACCAGATCCTTGAAATCGAACCCGACCGTACCTTTCAGGACCCAAAACTTCAGTGATAATTCTGTTATCAATGTTCTCAAGATTAACAGAACTATCGATCGAAAGCAATCGCTTCATATTCCGCCTTCTTCTCCTTTAGTTTCTCCTAAAAAGCAAGTAAATAGTTAGAAACGAAATATATAATAAAAATGAATGCAACATAACTTAACATTATTTAAAACTACTAACGATGAATTGAATTAAACAATTATAATTAAAGATTATAAATATTTAGAATAAATCAAATATTAAGTAAATATACCATAATTTCTCCGATTTTCGGATGTCATAGGAGATCCATCTTTTTCTTCCTATGCGTAATCTCAAAAAGTGAAGCGCCCAACTTTTTGTCAGATTTGACTTCCTACAATATAGTAGTAAAAATATTATTTAATAGTAGAAAGTTATTAATATTTGAAACAACTAATAAATTCATAATACCTCGGCCTCATTTCTGAAGCAAAACTTCGAACACGCCATGTGCGTGTATTTTTGTTTTTGCTCACGCTTGTTCCAACTCGCTCACGGTCCTACATAATGAAATTATTATTACGTATATAGTAAACACAATATATAAGAGTTTGGAAATATGCAATACCTCTCCTTTCTTTGAATTCCAGAATCGAACCGCATCTTCCCATTGGTACCTCAGCATTCCGTGGGACATTTCTTAATTTTCCTCGAGGCTTATGTCTTTCTTAAAATATTGTTTTTTAAAGTGCTTTTATTGTCTCTCCATTTTTTACCCAATGGCTTCTTGATATAATCATCGGAGACCTCAAAAGCAAATCTCTCCTAAAAAAACACAAGTTTAGAATGTAAAAATAAATAAAACTTAAACCAAAGTATTATAAATTACATTAACATTTTGTTACCTTAATATTAGCTTGAGCCCGATTTTTGTTGCTATCAGGCATGTGATGCCATGATTCATAGTTGATGGGCAACATATTGGCATTTCGTGCTAAAATGCCCAAATAGCCTGCTAAAAGTCGAGCTTCAGATCCAACAGGCTGACCATGAGTATTTCTACTTACTTTGACACGCTCGACAGGATCTAAGTCGTATAGATCTCTAAGCAACAGACGTCCTCGAACTCTGCGTGTCCCACCACTTTCAGCTGAAAAATGATATACTATTATTATATTAAAATTGACAAATAAATCAATAATAAAAGTCAATACATGTAAAATAAACTTAACATTACTTTGAAATTCTTCAGGCTCGTCAAGTGTCTCCGGCACATTCGAAGATCCAACAAGCATCTGCTGTTCACTATTTCCTTCTTCGAATTTGGAGTATTCGGACAATACTTAAATCTCGTAATCTTCTTCTACGCATTTTTCCTGCAATACATATAAAATAGTTAAAGTTTTAGTAACAAATTACAACAATAATAGTACATATAAAATAGTTAAATCATATAACTTGACCAAGATTAAAATTATAATATTACATATAATTAAAAAATCATAAAATCTTACTACATCATTATTCGTAAATATCTTCATCCACATCATGTCGAACCCATTGATGTTGTGTACTAGTACTAGGGATATTTTCATCTAAGTTTTGTTCGGAAAAGGTAATGTTTTCGATCTTTCGACAATGTCATCTCTATTTCCATTACCCATGTCAAACAAGTCTCTAGGGGTGTTCCGAGTACAACATACCAACCCTCTTGATTGGATCTTTGAAAAAAAACTTGTTTCACTTGAGAGGAAAATACATATGGCTCGTCCATTAATTGTTCTCCAGTGTGAATCAAGCGAGAGAAATTCACCATTGTAAAACTAAATTAATCTTTTTTAATTCCTCAAGCAGTATTAACATCAGCCCAATCACACCGAAATAAGACAACTTTCCATCTGCCATAGTAATCCAACTCAATAATGTCGGTAAGAAGTCCGTAATACTCCACATTACCCTCAACCGGATTACTGTCCCTAGCACTAGCATAACTTGTAATTGAAGAATTAACAACAACTCCACAATTTTGAGTTCTCCTCATTCTCTCGCGATACTTTGTATGAAATCTGTATCCATTGATAAGGAAGGCACTATATCTTTTTATTACTCTGTTCGGACCTTGGGAAAGCCATTTAACTTCGTCATTGACGTCCTTCCCACTCCAAACCTATTGGATCGAAAGTAAATTGAATAATTATAAATGTATTATGTAAAAACATTCTTATTTGATTAACTAAATTTTGTGAATATATGTAACTTATTAACTTTAGTTACATACTAGTTTGGCTTAACCATTCATGAAAAGATTCGTGAATAACTTATTAATCTCTCGATGTTGTAATCTTCTTGAGGCGTGCACGAGATCTCAAAATTTGTTTGTACTCACTATGTTAAAAACAAGTTTATTTTGTTAGAAGATAAACAAATCAAAACGATTTAATATGTGATGAAATTTTAGAACTTACTTGCGTAACGGTTCAACTAAATCATGGTGAAAAAGTGCGTATCGATGTGCTTGTATCCACGATATATCATCTAATTCGCAATTTCAACTTTGCCGATTGATTCTCGTAACTTTGGAATAAATAAGTTTCGCCAAGTTATGATCATTGAGCCCAGCAGATTTCTAGTTGGTCTATTCAATCGTGTTTCAACATCTTCTAAATATCTAGAATGAAGGTCAAGCACTCCTCGCTAAGTAGCCTTCAAACAATTGATCCTTACGGATAACGCTTATTGCGACAATAAGATTTCAATTTGCTTAGGAACCTAAAACACGATATACAATATTTATTAAAAGTTGTAACTAAATGTATAGAGTCGAATGAATAAATACTTGAGAAATAAATTAGCACCTTTCTATAGGATACATCCATCGATAAAAAACCGGTCCACCAAGTATTGCTTCGTGAGGGAGATGGATTACCAAGTGCACCATAATAGTGAAGAAGGAAGGTGGAAAAATCTTCTCCAAATTGCATAAAGTCAAAGCAGCTCGATCCTGTACTTTCTTAAGTTCTTCAACATCCAAAACTTTGCCACAAATAGCTTTCATTATATTGGATAGTTCAATTATACAGACGCGTCACATTTTTTGACATGCGGGACCGTAAAGCAATGGGAGTAAATCTTGCATCAAGATGTGGTAATCATGTGATTTTAATGAATATAATCTTCGATCTTTAAGACTCACACATCGAGATATATTTGACGATATACGCATCTGGGACCTTTATATCCTTCAACACCATGCAAAACACCTCTTTCTCTTTCTTTGACATTGAAAAAATAGAAGGCGGCAACCGATACTTCCCATTCGGAAGTACTTGAGGATGAAGATCACGTCGAATTCTCATGTCAACTAAATCAAGTCGACTCTGAAGATTGTCTTTTGATTTTCCATCGACATTTAAAATTGTCCCAATTATATTCTCGCAGACATTCTTCTCAATATGCATGACATCAAGATTGTGGCGTAAAATGTTGTGCTCCCAATAAGGCAACTCAAAAAAAATACTCCTTTTTTTCCACAAGTCCGCCTCATTAGGATCATCCTCTTCGTCAGATTCATCATCAGATTCATCCCTCGATCTTCTCCTTGTTTGCGTGATAGGTGGTTGATTCATCTTCCCGTAACTAAAGTTGATATCTTTTAACATAAACAAGATTTCAGATCCACCGGTCTGCTCAGGAGCTCTTCTGTACTCTTCAGTACCGTCAAATAAAGTCCTCTGAAATCTAAATTTATGATTTCCATCTAACCACCGACGATGGCCCATGTAAGAGAACTTCTTCCCATTATACAACCACTTCGAACAAGTTTGCGTAGCACAACAAGGACAGGCATAACGTCCTTTAGTACTCCAACCCGATAAATTAGCATAAGCCGGGAAATCATTAATTGTCCATAATAAAGCTGCACGTAAATTAAAGTTCTCCTTTCTTAATACATCATATGTCTCAACACCCGACCATAACTGTTTTAACTCTTCAATAAGTGGCTGCAAATAGATGTCAATATCATTTTAGGGACCTTTCTCTCGTGGATAATCATTGATAAAATAAATGAAGATTGCTTCATGCAAATCCATGGAGGCAAATTGTAAGGGACAAGCACTACAGGCCAAGTACTGTACGAAGTACTCATGATTTTAAAAGGATTAAAGCCATCAGCTGCTAGCCCAAGCCTCACATTTCGAGGATCACTTGCAAAGCTTGGAAATTTACTGTCAAACGATTTCCAAGCTAAAGAATCAGCAGGATGCCTTAATAATCCATCATCGGTTCGTTGATCATTATGCCACCTCATAGAATCGGCCGTCTTTAACGACATGAAAAGCCTTTGAAGTCTTGGTATTATGGGAAAATATCGCATAACCTTGATCGGCTTCTTTCTTAAATGTGCCCCACCTTCATCCCCATTCACATCATCTCTCGTATTCCCGTTCATCCAACGAGACTTACATAAACATGACAAGACTGTTGGTTCTTCTGATCACCCCAGTACAACATGCAGTCATTTGGGCAACTATGAATTTTATCGTACCCAAGGCCCAAATCTTTTATTAGTCTCTTCATATCTTGACAAGATTGGGGGATTTTTGCAAACGGAAACATTTCTCTCGAAACTCTAGCAAAGCATTGTAAAAGAGTTTCCGGTCCACCCTCCCAAACATTTTAAGTGAAAGAGACGAATACAGAAGGACAATTTCGAATATTTTGATCCCTCGTAAAGTTCTTCGTTCATTTCGTTAAGTAAATTGTAGAACTTCGCCGCTTCTTCATTTGGCTCCTCATCAGTGCACTTGTTCCCGCTTTCACAAAAACATTTCCACCAATATTACAATCGTTGGATGCAATAAAGTTAGGTGGAAAGGATTGTTCACCATGATTGTGCATATTAAATGCATCCCGCAACATACCTTCCATGTCATCTTGTCTAACACATCGATGGTAAGTATTATCGAATAAGTCGGATTAATAGTTGAAGAAGTTCCACTAGATGTACACTCTCCATGGAAAATCCATTTTTATACCCCGAATAAAGTCAACAATTAGATGTTCGTAGACAACTTCACGAAAATGCCAATTAATGTTGCCACACTTCTTACACGGGCAAAGAATCATATTCTCTTGGCTTGCATTTTGAAATGCAAAATTTAGAAAAGTTTGTACTCCATTTCGATAGGCATTGCTTACCCTTGAAAATTTCATCCAACTCCTATCCATTTCAGTAGTTCTTGAAATCTAAAGTTAACAATAAATTGTGTTTACTAAAATAGATAATATATATCAAGTATAAATTATCTAATAGGTGCAAACTAATTCAGCAGGGGATTTTCAAGTGTATATTTATATATTACGTAAGTTAAGTAAGCTTTGTAAGTTATGTAAGTTATGTTATGATATACATTTATGTAAGGTATGTAAGTTATGATATGATATATATTTATGTATTATGTAAGTAGTGTAAGTTATGATAAAATATATATTTATGATATATATTTGGAGTATTATGTAAGTTGTGTAAGTTATGATATGATACATATTTATGAAATATATTTATGTATTATGTTAGTTGTGTAAGTTATGATATGATATATACTTATGATATATATTTATGTATTATGTTAGTTGTGTAAGTTATGATATGATATATATTTATGATATATATTTATGTATTATGTAAGTTTTGTAAGTTATGTAAGTTATTATATGATATATAATAAACATTAAGATAAATATTATTTCCCTTTAAAAATTTATTTTAATTAATCTAAAATATGTAATTTAAAAAATTGTGTCGTGATTAAATTGCAAAATATATAAAAAAATTTTAAATATGAATTGAACTTGTTCACTCCATTTTCAGATTAATAGATCAAATTAAGATTCAGTGTAATATTTCGGTGAAATGGATTTCATTAATTAATAGTAGAGAAGATAATTTTCATTAAGTTTCAATTTTTCTTTAAAAAAAAAAAGTTAACTAATGAGTATTGAGTTAGGTATATTGGGAAATTAAACATAATAAATATACTTTTACATGAGAAAAAAATTAAAATTTTATTTTAAAATACAATGAGAGTAAACTTGAGATATTAAATGCCCAAAACCCAAGGACATTTTGGACACAAATCATTTTCATTTGCAAAAAAAAAAAGAAAAAGAAAAATGGACAACAAGAATAATAACTTGAATTCAATCGACCATTATCTAGCCTAGCTTAAATAAGTGGACCCATATAGCAGTTAGTATTGAAAATTTAATTTTAACTCAAAAGCATAAATAATCCAACTTGAAATCAAACATGAGAATGGAGGGCATAATCAACAAGCCTAATTAAGCAAAGTTAGTAGTTTAATCTTAGTGTCGAATTGAGCTTGAGATTTAAGTGAAACTCGACCAAGTTTGAACTAGCCAAACTTCAACCCTTGAATATCTATTACAACTTGAGCTTGGGTTAGCTCAATGACACCCCAATCACTAATAACTAGAATAAACTATAATACTAAATATATACTCATTTGTAAGATATTGTTCGTATTAATCCATTGAGCTTTATATTTTGTTTTACAAATTGAATAGGATGTGAATGCATAATTGATGATAAATTAATGGATTTTAATAAACAAATAAATAAGGTACGATGAAAGTTTTTATATTAAGAGTTGGATTACATTTTTCTTTCTCTATTAAAGAATAGGGAAATTAGTCTATTATGCATTATATCAAAAAAGTAAACTAATCCTTTTTTGTTATAAATTTTATTTATTTTTACTGTTAAAAATTAATTCTTATACGTCAGTATGAGATATATGTGGCATGCCACGTATCATTGTCATGTTATTTAAATCAGTCATGCTAGTTTTTAATAATACAAAATATAAAAAGATAAGTTTATCTAATTTTTAAATAAAAAAAACTAAAATACAATCTAACTTTTAACTACAAACAACTCCATACTACTTTACCCATCATGAATGCATGTGAGGAAATGTATACAGAGTAGTGTTACGAAGCGGAAAGAAAATGATATGACAACGAACTCTATCCAAGACATTATAATTGCTAAGCCTTTGAATGGAGTTGAGGAGTGAGCAATATTATTTTCATTATATAATTTTATCAATTGATGGGCAACATATGTGAAGAAACAATGATTACATGTTGTATCTACCAAATATATTCACCTTTTTTTTTAAGTTTATCTACCAATGGCAATACAAACATGTATTTATCACCTTTTTTTTTTAAGAAACAATACAAACATGTATTTATCACCTTTTTTTTTTAATAATTATCCAACGGAGCACATGATTGAAACTTATTTTTCAAAAAAAAAAGATCTTAAATGATTACACTTTGTCCAAAAAAGTAAGTTATATGCTATTTTTGTAATTAAATAAATTTTAAAGTCGTAATTTTTACCATGTACTTGATTTTAATATTAAAATAAAAATATTTTAAATTTTAAAATTAATTTATATTTTATGTATATGTGAATTGTTTATTAAATAAAAATAAAATAATATTTTAAAATTTCTTTAAAATGCTTATATACCTAACACAATTATCCTTTTGAAAATTTTAATTACTATTTTAAATTTTATGATGTTAAAATCAATAAAAATCTAAAAACCTGAAAACTAAAATAAAATTTATTTGAATATTAAAATCAATAATTTTTATGGATAAATATCATATGATAAAAAGTATATTTACTTTAAAACTAATATAATAGCTTGTTTCGAAAGAAAAAAAAATGCTTAGGTGACTATTTTCTTTAAGGAGGTGGCATCGTAATATTGGGACAAGAGTCATGGCTTATCAATGGACACTGTTCATTTAAATTTTAAAATAATAGCTACCGTAAAAAAAAACAATTGAATTAATGGCATAATATAAATTTCTAATCTTTAATGATATAATTTATGGCATAAATGAATCTTGTGTTGGCTTAATGGTAAGAGTGTTCAAGTGTTCACCACTTTTATTGTAACCTGAATTTAAGTCGTATTAGTCATGTTATAAAAACTTTACCCTCCTCTTATAATTCACCAAAAAAATCATGACATAAATAATTAGATGGTAATATATAAATTGAGTTCATAAATATAAAAAAATATTTAATTTTTCTAAATTGTACATAACAATCAATGAAAACAAATATTTTTAACTCTTAAAAGATTATATTAAACTATAAATAATAAAGATCATTATTAGTATTAATTATTTCTATTAAAATTTTCATCTAACATTATTATTAGAAACCGACATAACTAATAAAATAACTAAATAATGACACATAATATGTTAGTAGACCTTATTATAAGTTTATCTACCAATGGCAATACAAACATGTATTTATCACCTTTTTTTAAGGTACCAATGGCAATACAATATGGGCAAAATAAGTTTATCTACCAAATATATTCACCCAAAAAAATACATGTTGACGATAGGATACAAGTACGGAAAGCCAAACACAATCGCATTATATTACATGAATTAAACAATACATGTTTAGATATATTCATATTACATGCGGAAAATGACATAAATGGTTCTTATATTTTCCTTTCAAAATGTCGAATTTAATATTTTAACTTTAATTCAATCAATTAACATGATACATATTTTGATTTTTGATTTTCTTTTAATATGCAAAGTAGATTAACAAATTCCAAGTGGAAAAAATGAAAGAAATGTCAATGGAAAAAAAGAAACCGATAGCATAGATCTAATCAATATTGCTTCTTGGAAGAAAGATATAAAATGACTATCGAAACAAACAAACAGAGCAATCAGATAAATAAACAAAACAAAATTTATATTTGGAAAAATAAACAAAACCCATAGCTTAGAATTCAAGAATTACAAGCTGGAAATAAATATCGAAACTTGGAAAGAAAAGGAAACGAACCTTTGAGATCGACAAGGGAGAGAGCAAGCTTAACTTAAGGGAAGCAAAGTGATATGTAAGAAAAAACTGGGCTTTTAATTCGGCTTTTGGTATTTATAGGAGAAACCCGACCAATGAACTTCAAACAAGGCACTGTTAGATTAGCACAAATTAGTATGAATGGTTTGGAGTTACAGGAATAAAATAAAAAGGGAAGCGGGGTGAAAATAAAGTTGCAACATGACCTTTCACACTTTTAACCCTCCCTAGATTTTTGTTTATTTGTTCCACTAAATAACTACAATGTAATCATATATAACAGATACAACTATAAGATAAAGGGATAAGAAAACTAGTAGTCGATTGTATTGCAATTCGCGAGTACCAAATACTGAATCAAACAAAAACCCTAATGTGAACCCTAGTGGGCTTAAGAATTTTTCTTCCCAAAGATCAAATGATCCGTATTATTTGCTAAACCGGAACTCAAAAAGCAATCTTGTATGCTCAATACAACAATAATATTAACAATTGCAATAATTCAATGACGAACAGCGAAATAAGCTAAAATAGTTTACCTAGTTCACGGTGGATAGAGTTGAGAGGCGAGTAGAGACTTAGATTCGGATTTCCAGTTGAGTCAAACGACAATTCCTTCTCGGACCCTTTTTCCCCTTAACTTTTAAAAACAAGGTTTCTTACCTTAGCAAAAACCTTTCGGAAAGAAAGGAAGTGGCAATGGCCGCCTTAATTTTCAAGGGGTTTTGATTTTAGGGATTCAAGAAGGAAAATGGGGGAAATGAACCGAGGGGAGAAGGGGAAAATGAAGAACTCGGTGTGGGTAAAAAGAAGAGAGCAAAACGATAATTGTTTAGCACAAAATAAATTAACATTTGTGGCGTTTTCCCCTAAGCGCGCTAAAGGCAAACCAATTGCGGCGTTTTAACATAAACGCCATGAAAAACAAACAAAAGCGATAATTGTTTTGATATAAACTGAATAAACTTTAGTGGCGTTTTCCCATAGCGCCGCTAAAGGCAAATCAATTGCGGCGTTTAACCTTAAAACGCCACTAAAAATCCAAAATACACGACGTCGCTTTCATATAAACAGAATAACATTTAGTAAAAAAAAATTGATACACTCAACATCAAATTGCAAACTTAAAAAATGTAAATATTTGATAACAGAGTAATTCAAATATAAAAATAAAAATAGATCTAATTATAAGTTAAAAATGTAAATATTTGATAACAGAGTAATTCAAATATTTTCAAAAATCACATTGTTTACTTTTGTTTTATTATTTATCAAATCAAATGTGTAATTATACAACTTTGTTTTGCTATTTATTTCTGCTCTAAATAAACAATTTTAACATAAATTCATTGTGATTTTAAAATTATATAATAATGAAAACAGTAATTTTAGTTACTATCTCTATATTTAATTCACTAATAAAATAAATTTTACTAGATACGTCTTATATATTGTTTCGAACAATTCTCTCAACAATTAAGAAATTTATGAATTTTATGATAAGGCATATTATATTTTTAAAGAGAAATATTTATTTGAGCTTTTAGATTCTAACATTATTAAGACCAACATGAGAAAATAAAAACTTTTTTATTAAACTTAAACTTTGTTTTTTTATATATTAAATTTTTGTCACATATAAGAAGTGTGCCATAATATATCCTTTTATCACTTACAGAGTGACTTTTATCTTTGAAAGGAGTTTTGGCATAACCGACTACCAAAGCATGAAGCAAAATCCGAAAATAGGCAATCGACAAAAAATTGGAAAAAAATTCGATGGAAAGAAAGTTAAAAGTGATAAGCCGACTCACTTGACGACCGTCGATTTCATGTGCTAAGACTCGAACATGCTCGATAGCTCTGGCTTCACACAGTTCTTCGCTCTGATTTGCTTCCAAAACCCTTTGTGCCTTTTTTTAGTTTCTTTTTTTTCTTTTATTCCAGATCGAGAAAAAGAGGGAGTAACGAGTGGCTTTTTGTGGTGTTTTTAAAAAAAACGCTAGTATAAATTAATTTTTTGCAGCATTTTTAGTATAAACGCCACTATAGCTTAGTTGGTTAAGTTTGCTTGCTCTTTACCTTAGTACTTGGGTTCAAATCTTCTAGTTAGCAATTTTGAATCTTTTTTGTACCTCTTTTACCTTGCTCTTTTTTGTACTTGCATTTATTATTTTTAATCAATTAACTCTTCAATATTACATTAATATATATTATTAGTACAATAATATAGACGGATTGACAATTTGAGCTACATATTACAAGAATACATTAACATTAATATACAGGCACGTAATACATTAATATATATTATTAGTACAATAGTATAGAAGGATTCACAATTGATATACGGGCACATACATAATTTGAGCTACAATATTATGAATATTAAATCGCTAAAGCTAAAATTTTAGAATTGTTGTATAAATTTTTAAAATTTAATAAGTGTAAAGGATAGGTGCAATATATTATACATTATACAAGATTTGTGTTTTTAAGATATTATTAGAATAAAAAAATATATCTTATACAAAAATAATGATGATACTAAAATATACAAAAATATTGCACATAATTCATTCCTTGTTTCATTGTAATAATCTTACAATCGTATTTCTATATATTCATTTTTTTTTTTTTTGCACTTCAATTTTGTTTTCTCTATTGTTTCATGTTCACTTGAATGTGTACATTTGTCCACTTCTCAATTGTTTTGTACACTGAAAGTTTATCTATTATCTTTTAAATAATTTAAACTATAATCATAAGTTTAATATATTCAAATTAAGATTATCTCTTTTACAATTATATAAGAAATCATTTAATATATAAATTAAAAAATACTAATTAATCTAAACCCTAAACCTCTTAACCCCTATCCCATAAACACTAAACTCTAAACCCTTAACCCTTAACCCCAAACCCTTACACCTTAAACTCTAACCCTAACCCCTAAACACTAAATCATAATCCCTAAACCCATAATTCATCATAAACCTTCAAATACTAGTTAACTCCTAAACCTTAAACCCTAAACCATATATCTTAAACCATAAACCATAAACTATAATGATAATTAATTCGATATTTTAAATTCAATACTATCTCTTTTACAATTATATAAGAAAATATTTAATATATTGTATAACCATAAATTTTAATAATTATTGTTTTAGGGGTTATAGATTAGTGTTTATGATTTTATTGGGTTTAGGGGTTATATGACTTTTAGCGGCGCTTTACCAAAAGCGCCGCTAATGCTCTGGTCTTTAGCGGCGCTTTACCAGAAGCGCCGCTAATTCTCTGGTCTTTAGCGGCGCTTTACCAGAAGCGCCGCTAATGCTTTCTGGTCTTTAGCGGCGCTTTACCAAAAGCGCCGCTAATGCTCTGGTCTTCAGCGGCGTTTCTCCAAAAGCGCCGCTAATGCTCTATTTTTTGCGGCGTCTTTTACTAAAACGCCGCTATTGCTCTGTTTTTATTGGCGTTTTTGGTAAAACGCCGCTATTGCTATGTGTTTTACAATTTTTGTGGCGTTTTTTGATAAAACGCCGCTAAAAACGCCGCGAAAGCCCTATTTTCCTGTAGTGTTTGTAGTTTGAATAGTGTTTTAATAATGGAATGTACACTTTCTTTCCTTGTGTTTCAATTATGAGCTACTTTTATCACAGGTTAATCGGTTAGTGAGGACCGACTCTCATAATGCTTTCATTTACATAAGAAATTATTTAATTGTAATTATTTATTTTGCATTGATGTCATACACTTTTGATTGGTAACTAATCTAATTTTGGTTTTCAAATGAAACTACTCGTAACTGATTTTTGAAGCACAAATCGTAAGTGCCACAAACCTGCCATGCAGTATGTTCGATTTTAGTCTAGTTTAAGGTTTTTTTTGTTTTTTTTTTAATCTGTCGATGCTATTGAAACAGACTTTGTAAGTTGGATTGTGGTGACATGAAGTACTTCATTCTGAATGAGGAAAAACGAAAGCTTCGATTCCTTTTAGGTCTTATGATTGGATCTAGCAAGCATCATCGATAGCATTGTATAAAGGGCACATATACTTCAAACTACAATGTTGCTTTCATGCTCGTTCACGCGTTTTGGATCTCAAAGCCCTACCACATTGTTCGATAAGCCTCTTTAAAGTCATCCCCCACCACCCAAAAAGTTGAACCATGGTCCAAGATTATTGTTCTTAATTAAAGTTTCTTGTGAACCTTTTAGCACCGAAACTTTCATTGTGTGGGGTTCAAATATTGGTAAATTTATCCCGCCGTCCCCAAGTCCCAAGGAATGATGAAAGAAAATTTATTAATGTTACATCAATCCTAGGTTTAATCTAAAAGAATTTGATTTTAAGCTTACGATTTACATTATGGTAATTCCTTTGGACATAATATATGAGAAAATAATTAAAATTTGGTCCAATTCTTTCATACAATCACTCTTAAAAAGTGATATTATACAAATTTTTATTTGAATCTAAATGGGTAAATGTGACCAATTCAATGGCAAACTCATCTTACTATCCCACTTTAGCCGAGAAGCAGAAGAAACGGAGTTGGACATGTGTCTAAAATCCCTTACGGGCGGAAAGTTAAGGATGAACTTAATTTCCAGGAGCACATTGGGAAGTGAAAATAGGAAGGGGCTCCAGCAGCACGCATGGTTAGACGGGGACTAGCACGAGGGTGCATTGCTGGGGGAGAAGCCCACTTTGGGTCGACAGCTTTGCTCCTTTTTTGACTCCACTCTTTTGCTTCTAATTCAACTTATTGTACTACGTATTATCACTATGACTCTATATACACAAGGGGAAAGAAAAAGCAAAAGATAGTCCATGCTTGATGATTCTAGCCACTCAACACTTGGGTTATCATATGAGATATGACCCTTTTCTTTTCTGTTGCTTTGATTTTCCTATCTCACATCTCAATCATTTTCTTCCAATTTGGTTTCGAATCAATCATCAATTATTAATATTTTTATATTATGTCCCACTCCACAGTTGGTAGATTTTCTCTTTGGGAAGTTCAATTATGCATAATAAGGAAAATTAACCTGTATTAAGTTGTAAGTAATTTTATTAGATAACTTGAAATTTTAAATCACATATGTTTCCAACTTTTTCCAAGAAAATTAGCAACGTATCGACTAGCTACAGGGGACCTACCATTGGCCTGTAGTAATTGGGTTGCACATGAGTAGTTCTTTAAAGGATTCTTGTCGTTGTATGTGTGTGTATATATAAAAATAATAATTTTATGATCAATTTTGTTTTTGGCGGTAGAAAACGGAGCATGGAGCTAGAAATGGGCATTAATTTCCATTGCTAAATATATACTTATGTCCAAAAGAAAATTTTGTCTTTTTAATAAACTCCAAGTACAAGAGACCTTTATACCTAATAAGTCCCCTCTCAGTGAGAAAAAGTAATTAAAAATAAAAGCAAAGGTAGGGTTGGGATCAGTTGAAGGGCTGGGCTGCAATGCAGGTGAGAGTTTCTCTTAGTTTTAGAGGACGCGCACGTGTGTGGTGAGTGTATTGCATTGCATGTGGACGCTCACGTGCCCTACCTACTACTACTATTATTATTATTATTATTATTATTATTATTAAACTCCTAACAAATTTGGTGTGATGCTTTAATGGAGTTAAATAGAAAATGATTAATATATCATTTTTATTAAAAAAAATTTATTAAAAATTTATTATTATTTTAATTATGTTATCTTTCATATTTTTATATAACATACTTAAAGATCGAACTCTTGTCTAATGAATTTATAAATAATTTTTTTACCACTAATTTAATAATAATTTTTGAATAAATATTTTTTTAAAACATTTAGTATAAAATATTTTCTCTCATTAAATTTGTATATTTATACTATTAATAAAATTCTTAATTGAATTAATGTCACGGATTAGTCGAATACAAACTAAATTAAAAATAATTAAATATATAATTTCTACACGCATATTATTATTATTAAAGTGTTGAGATAGGAGTTATCCTAAATTCAGCCCACGTCTCGACAAAAACTCGCATATACATTTCTAATATCTTATATTTATTTTTATATTTGATAACTAAGTTCGATATTTTCAATTTTTTATAGCTATAAACATCAAAAATTATATATGGATTTTGATTCAATATGCAATTTAACATATGATCTTTAATTTGGTACAATTGTACGTATGAAATTTTAATTATGGTTCAAATGTATATATGAAATTTTAATTTTGATTCAATCATAACATTTAAAGAAATGAATACATCTATTTGTTTCTATATTGGATAAATATAATTATTTATATATGCAATATATAAACATAAAATGATATTATATCAATAATTGTGTTAATAATTTGTAAGAGTTAGATTAAATCAAAATTTCATGTATAAAATTGCACAAATTCAAAATTCATGTATAAAACTACACATTAAACCGAAATTCATGTATAATTTTGAGATTTATCTATTTTTTCTATCATACGAACTTTTAATATGTAACACCCCAGGCCTAGACATTATGACAGGATCTTGAGGGCTACATTAACATCCCAAAACTTTGATCGTTTTCTTTCTAAACATAAATTATTCTAGCATCATTAACTTTGCAAAACTTGT
The DNA here is from genome assembly GCA_025698465.1 of Gossypium longicalyx. Classification (NCBI taxonomy): domain Eukaryota; kingdom Viridiplantae; phylum Streptophyta; class Magnoliopsida; order Malvales; family Malvaceae; genus Gossypium; species Gossypium longicalyx. The sequence continues at coordinate 56,825,009 of CM046995.1, forward strand.
CTTATTTTATTAATTAGAAAACTTGACAGTTGTTTAAGTGTGTGTGTTTTCCAAAATGTTTGAATATAATGTCAGGTTTATTTAATGTGCCATGCTATTGACTTTATTTATTTCTTTCATAAAAGCTCGTTTTCTCAATTAATAATTTACAGAAGAAAAATCCTTAACTTGTTTAATTTGAAAACGGATATTCAAAATTTAGTTTATGAAAATCATTCAATATATTGTTTAGCTTAATAAAACTAATAGAAACAACCAAAAACCCATAATGTTAATCATTTCCAAAAACTTCTAAACAATCCCAAATAAAACTCCATAAAGCTTAATTCAAAATAAAACTGACTTACGAGAGAATGTTCAATCCGATCTCCTGAACGTCGCTTAATCCTAAGTCTATGCATCACCAAAGAAAATATTTTCATTAGGTGAGCTAGAAAGCTCAGTATGTGCCTTAGCCCACAACAAAATCATATACAAAATCATGCACATATTCACATATCAGAACAGACATATCAGATACTATAACATGCTTCGCATAGCAATATCATACAGAACAATCCTACCCCTAACAGCTACACACCAACTCCGTTCATCCATTCGCACCAATTAGGGTTACTAGAACCCATCCATCCATCACACCAAGTTGTGGTCGTATGCCCCTCAAATGATATGCAGCTTTGTTGTAAGATATGTTGTAGAAATACTGCCAGAATTATTTAACGCCGTATAACTGCCAGAATCAGACTTCCTCCATAACATAACCATATCCTAACCTAATGCATGTGTAACACCCCATACCAGTATCCCATGCCGGGGCAGGATATAAGGTATTACCCAACTTGATTTCATGCACATAAACGATCTCGAGTCACTAAGACTCGACCCAAATTAAAACTTTTTCAATTTCTACTTTAAACTTCTTCTACGGGCCTACAAGCCCCAAATCAACCATTGGAAACTAATCGAGACCATTCCGGGTCCTTAAGCCAACTATAAAAATTTTTGCCTTTAAATAAAACACACGCCTGTGTGGAAGGGTAACACACCCATGTCCCACACCCGTGTGGAAATAAATTCTTATTCACACCTACAGGGGTTTTCACACGGCCGGACACAAGCTCGTGTCCATGGCCCATGTCCCTCACACGGCAACGACACACCCGTGTCTTAGCCCATGTGCAAAAACCTGGGTATTCTGTTTCTGACGTCAGCATCCCCAGAATGTCACACGGCCATGGTACACGCCCGTGTACTAGGCTGTGTCCTCCACACGGCTGAGACATACGGCCATGTCTCTGCCCGTGTGTTTATTACCATGTATACTGACTTAAAATTTTTATGTGTAGGGGACTCACGGCTAAACCACATGCCCATGGGGCTAATCGTGTGTCACGCACGGCCTAGACACAAACCCGTGTGTCTACCCGTGATGACAATATAAGGCTATTTACCAAGCCTTATTGCCACCCTTGCCTACCTGTTTTCATACAAATACCAACAAATACCAAAACAAGCATAATTTTCATAATCAAATCAGCCACAATAGACATTCATTCAACCATGAAGATGCATCTTTTATAAAATCAAAATGAATGTTAGCCATCATTCAAGGCTTAATGCAAAGTGTGAGATCTATCCCAAGCCAACAAACTTGGCCAATTCACAAAGTCACAAAATAATAAGGTCTAGCCCTACACATGCCATACTCAAAAATATAAATCCAACTATACCTAATGTTTTGGCTAATAGTGTGATCGATATCTCTGACTTTCGGTGATCTTTGATCTAGTTAGGCGGCATTGAAAGGAAATGAAAAGGAAAAGGAGTAAGCATAAAAGCTTAGTAAGTTGCATGTAAATAAATATACAACAATAAATTCATCAATGATCATCATGCTCATAACACAAAGGTAGGCATAAGCACACTTACTCATTACCATTCATACAAGTCACATATACTATATTGAGCTCATTTCTCATACGTACCAATTAGGTACCTATACCCCTGACAACATGGTTACTTTCTTATTTAACTCACAATCATAATTTTCACTGTTTAACCATTCAGAACTCTACCGGATATTTCATAAGCCTCAAACATGGGGTAAGGTGCCGATGCCATGTCCCAGACATGGTCTTACACTAGCTCTCGCATATCCATGTCGATGCCATGTCCTAGACATGGTCTTACACTGACACATCTTGTAGCCAATGCATTTCCCAGACATGTCTTACACAGGCTTACGTCCCGAGGTCGATGCATGTCCTAGACATGTCTTACATTGGCACTCGTCTCAATGCCGATGTCATGTCACAAACATGGTCTTACACTGGCCCTCATAATATTGTCGATGCATGTCCCAGACATGTCTTACACTAGCCCACAATAACCCATATGTCATGGCATGAATATCCGATTTACTTCCTAAGGTTCTAATGGGAATTCTACTATCTCATTTATCGTTATACATTCTCAATTCAAAAATCAAGCAATTCATGTTATAATATTTTAAACACATATAATAACAATGTAGTTGTATTATTTACATACAACTTACGTCAGATTATAAAACATACACGACTAGTCAGTTTAGTCGATTTGCTTGGCCTTCCCCCGGTCTAGATTCGGATTCTGTAAATCTTGATCTATAATAGCAAAATGCACTCATTTAGTCTCTAAACACAATTAGGCAATCTAAAATTCATGTTTTAGGTAAAATGACCATTTTGCCCCTAGACCTTGGCAAAATGACCATTTTGCCCCTATGCTCGAAAATTAAATTTTATCAAATTTCTTTGTATCTCAAGCCTAGCCAAACCCCTTTTAATCTTATAGCAACTTCAAATTCTCACTACTTCTCATATTTATCAACTATTTTACAACTTATGCAAAATAGTGCCTTTAGGTGTTTTCCATGAAAACTCCTTCACAAAAGTTGTTTATAACATAGCTAGGACTCATATTCTTCCATAAAATTTCAGAAAACACCCTAAATACTCTCATGGAAAAACCCTAAACTTTCAACCATTTTGCAAGATAGTCCCCTCATTTGAAAGCTCATGCTTCAAGGGTCTCAAAAATGCAAAAATCATCAACAAAGGGTAGGAAAATCACTTATTTGAGAGGACTTAAAGTTGTTGAAATTTTTGAAGCTCAAAACCCTTACAATGGCTGGAAAAATCAGTGGGAGTGAAGAGAAAATGAAAGAAAAAGATGATAGCTAGGCTTAGGCATTATTTTAATACACCTTATGTCATCAACCTACCAATGTTGACTTTTCAACATTTCTCTCTACCATGGCCGGCCAAGCTATCATAATAGAGTCTTATTGCCCTTTAAAATCCTCAAATTTTGATTTTTTAACAATTTAACACCTTTAACTATCAATTTAGGACTTTTGCATTTTATGCAATTTAGTCATTTTTCCTCAATTGGGCTCACCAACATCAAATTTGACTCACCAAATTTTTCATGCACTATTATAAACATGCTATGACTCTATAATAATAATAATAATATATTTCTCTGACTTCGAATTTGTGGTCCTAAGGCCACTATTTCGACTAGCCCTAAAATCGGGCTGTTACAGCATGTGCAAATCCATACTATGTGATCATACAATAACCATATTAACATACCACAGATACTCATAAAAAATTACAAATATGTCATTCATACGTAAAAGCTAACAGAACAAAATCATACAATTTAGATTACTTAGAGTTTTACTAAGCAAAACCACACTTATGTTAAGATACGTACACACAAATTTATGGATTTACATCACCTAGCATGCTTATAGAATATTTACACCTAGCGTTACTTACAAACTAGAATCCAGAATATTTAAATTCGACACGAACATAACCCAATTAACCGCTCAAAAAGGGCCTGCATGCCCATGCGGCCCACACGCCCTACCTGGCTTAATCGTATGTCCCACACGCTCTACCTGACCAACCTATGTGATTCACACACTCGTGTGGCTCACATAATTGAGCACACGCAAATGTGTTGTCAACTACCACCTTCGGCTTTCCATGATTTTTTCTGAGCTTTTTGGGTTAGAACACACACTTGATTGCTAACAAAGGGTCGGCACCACAGTAGCTAGTAGAACCCTACACACAACATCCAAACCGAACCTATTAGAGAACAAAATCACATAGTCAACCTAGGAATTCAACACTTGTTTGCTTAAGAAAACCATCCCTTAAACTTTGGCATTCGATCACTTACCCAGAAAAGCAATAGTACTACACCTAGTTCACCGGAGGAAAGTTGCGCGTCTCACGATCTTCTCCTAACAGTACATCAAAAATTATCAAAATAAACGCCTACAATCAATTAAAATGGTCACTTACCCTCCATGTGAACAAAATAACAAAAAGTATTTCATCACTAACAGAAATACCACCACTCTTACCCGAGATATAACACCCTAATCCAACACTTAAACTATAACACCCCAAATCTAGTGAGTCAAAAGTTTTGGTGTATAGTTGTAAATATTTTTTCTGCCATAGTGTTAATCGCCCAAATGATTGTTTTGGCGTATACGTGTGGGGGTATAGTATCTACCACATAAGAAAATAAGAACTTAACCTCATGATATACTATTATATTAATGAGAAGTCTGTATTAAGAGATAAATGGTAAGTATGGAATGAGCATTTTCCAATGGTATAGTATGCCTAATTTCCCTCGAATACTGTGCTAGCCAAATTTTAAGTAACTTTGTTAGAAATCAACGAGATAGCCAATCTGGGTAATGTTGATTTCAAGGTATTTATTGATATTTCTCTTGGAAACTGTAGGCTATTAAGAAGAAAAGTTCTAAAACACATGACACTTGTTAAATTCCACTAAGTAATTTAAGTTATATATATGTGTGAGAGATGAGTTCTGAAGGGGTTTCTTCTATCTTCTTCCTCTTTCTCTTCCTTAAGTGATATTTATTGAAACCTTCCTTAAGTATGAATGTATTCTACATCGATTATCTAGAGGCCATGGTTATTTGATAATAATTAGTTATTTCGCATCAGGTTAAGTACTTTAGCTCTGCATGTTAAGTTCTAAATGAGTAAAATAGTATTTCGTACTTGAATAGTAAGACTGTAAGGATGCATAAGATTATCAATGATTGATATTATAAGAAATTTATATGTACAAGAGTAGTAATAGTGAAACTATGTTTCCAAGTAGTGGTCGTTACTAGTTTGAAATGGATATCTAGAACTGGAGTCTTTAAACTTCAATAGGTGAGAATCAGGTGAGCTCCTATGCTGACTCATGCATGTATATTGTTTGTACCGAAGCATATATGTAGGAAAATTTATCAAACTATGAATCCAAAACCATGAAAAGTATAGTATAAATATGATATGTATGCGACTATTTGAATGATTATTAAAGAAAATCTATGAGTGTATGAATGTTTGCTAAGGATAGTATGTATATTTGGTATGAAATCTATTAGATTCAATTATGTGATTAGTGGTGTATGAGTATTGTGATGTGGAAGTACAATTGTATATATCTTTCTTCAATGTATGCTATAAGATGTGTGTTCTTTAAGGTGTCAGGTAGGTAATCAAGGTGTTGGAATTAGATTTTGTCAATACATAAAGAGTTTGTAAAGTGGGTCTGTGTCTGGTCAACACAATGGTATCTAATGAAGTCTGTCGAGTCAAAAAACCCAAACTCTGATATGAAACTCTAAAGAAAAAGTCCATGGCCATGACACCCAGTGAAAATGAACTAATGAATGGTGATTACCCAATGGGGTTCTCTGCGTGTCCGAGGACGATGATAGGAAACCCTCACGTAATGCGAGTTTAGGCAAATCCATATCATAAACATGAAAACTAAGAAATAACCATTGTAGCGTACTCTGAAAGAATAGTCTTTGTGGCATACTCTAAAATAATAGCATTTGTGGCGAACTCGGAAAGAATAGCCTTTGTGGCATGTTCAGAAAATAGTTTGGTCAACGAAAAATGACTTACAGGTCAAGGTAAAATAAGTCATTTTTCCTATAAAATGACTTACCCTTTTGAAAAGCGTAAGTCATTTTTCGGAAAAGAGCTAATTTATAGATAATTTTATTTTTATATAAAAATTAATTAAATCAAGCTTAATATTATTATATTGATAATAAATTTTATTTTTATTTTTAAAAAAATTTAAAATATTATATTTTTCAATATTATTAAACATACATATTTAATTATTTATATTTAGTCATATAATAAATTATTAATAAAATAAATATAATTTATTATTTTAATAAATTATTTAATATTTCAATTATATTTTAATAATAAATTTTAAAAATAATAATTTTAAATAATATTATTCATATATTATTGAAAATATTCAATATTAATATTTTAATAATAAATATTTATTACAATTATAAATATATTAATAATAAATATTTTGTAGTATAAAGGTTAAAATATGTCATAAGTCTATGTACACTTCACAGATTTGTAATTTAGTCTTTGTATTTTTATTTTAAAAAAATTAGCCCCTTTACTTTTCAAATTTGAAAATCAAGTCCAATTGTTGACATCGTTAATTTTTTTTTGTCAATTTTGTTGATGTCACATTTTTAAATAAAAAATACTCACTTAGTAGTCATGTAATTAAAAAATGGCGTTGCAATGAATCTGAATTTAACATAATATTTTTAATATATGCAAAAAAAATGTAAAATATAAAATTATAGGTAAAAATAAATTCAATTAAACAATGAAAAAATAAAAAAAAACCTCAAATGTATGTTTGTTTAATTGAAAACAACTTTTCTAAATTATTTTTAAGAAATCTACCAAACAATAGAAAATATTTTACACAGATTCATCCAAATACCAGAAAATATTAGCTTTTCCAAAAAATTAAATCATTTTCCAGAAATTATTTTCCGGAAATCATTTTCAGTGAAACAAACGGAGCCTAAAGCTAAAATTTGACTGAAGGTAATGAATGAAAGAGATATAGAGAAGTAGTGGATTAGTATTGGAAGTTTTCTTGAATAAAGGTTTGAATTTGAATGATCGAAGAATGTATTGGCCAATTGTGTATGTGCTCGTTATGAAGACTAATTGCACGATGATTTTGGGTTAAGTACGCGTATGAAATGATATTCTGGTTGTCTTGGTCTTCAAAAGAAATTGGGACAGATCTATGAATCTTAAGATTGAAGGATATAAGTGAAGGTTTGAAGGCAACAATTGAAAAATGGAAATGGGTACAGATAAAGAGAAGGCAATTAACTTATATGTAAAGGTTTGAGATTGGAAAGCACTAGCCAAAAGTATGATCAAGAGTCTATGAACAAAACAATCGTTATAATGAATCATCAACTACTTTATTCAAGTATCAATTAAGGAAAAAAGGGCATTTTTCTCACTAAGTTCTTGTGAACTTATTTTTGTTTCATATTATGTTTCAGGTTTGTTGATATGAGTCTGCACTAGGAGGGACGATGCCAACACTATGCCAATGGAGTGTCGTCTCAGGTTATTATGCATACAGAGCAAGCTTGGTAGCGTATTAAAAATCAGTAGTACTACATAGAAGTTTATACTTAGAATAAATGTAATAAGTTATGATATTAGATGATAACTTTTGTAATTAAATTACTCTACTTATATTTGTATATGTCATTTTTATTTATGTGACCAATTGAAATGGTAATAATTATGGTTCCTGATAATAGATTGAACTTATATCTTTATTTGTGTGATAACACCCAAGATACGGATCTAATGAATCGGATCGAGTTGAAGGCATTACATCAACCATACACAGTCGGCACAAAAACATAGAAGAACGACAACAACACAGAGTTTGGACGGTAGAAAGGGAAATAATAAGAGAGTGCTCACATTAGATTATAGTAGGAGCCAAAATCAAGAAAAGAAAAGAAAAAAAATAGAGGTGAAAAGATAGAGAAAATTCGGCACTAGATAAAATAAAACTCAGTAAACAAAAAAATGGAAAAAGAAATGAAACATGAGGGAATGGGAGGAGTGGAGGAGTTGGACAGCAACAAGGAAGAATTTTTTGGGATATTTTCTAAAATTTTCTAAAAAATATATTTAATTATTCAAATCTAATTAGTTGTAATCCTAACAAGCTGCTAATTATTTGAATTTAACTAACATTCTAATGCTTTGGGTGGTACAACAAGAGGGAAACAAAATTTAATTTCATTTTGGCACTAGGAGATTTGAACTTGGGAACACAAGGGATGCTAAGTCTTAACCATTGAACCATTAAAGATAACCTAAACGTGGCGAGCTAGGTGTAGGAACAAAATTACTCAAAATTTAAGGAAAAAGGAATCGAACACAGAACCTTAGGCACATAACTAAAGCACCTAACCACAAATCCAGGTCAAATTACTTGATACAAATAATTACAAGATATTAAAGAATTTTGGGGCATTAAAACTCTCCCCTCCTTAAAGAAATTTCATCCTCGAAATTTACCTGGTCGAAAGAGATGGGGATATTGCTGACGGGTCGAGTTTTTCAGTTCCCAAGTGGCTTCCTCTGAACCATGATTTTGCCACAGGACCTTAACAAAAGGAATATTTTTCTTCCACAAAGCTTTCACCTCTCGATCCAAAATCTAAACCAGCACCTCCTCAATGACAAATCCGACCTCAACTCAATCTCCTTAACTAGAATTATATACAATAGGTTAGACCGATACCGCCCCAACATAGAGACATGAAAGACATCATGGATACGGTCTAACTCTAGAGGTAACTCCAATTAATGAGTGACTGGCTCTACTCACCTCAAAATCTGATAAGGCCCCATGAACCTAGGTCTCAACTTGCCCTTATGTCCAAACTCAAAACCCTTTTCCACAAAGATACCTTGAGATAAACCTGATCTCCTTCCTATTAAGATTTGCATAAGATTTATGTCTGCCTGACGCTACCTTTAGTTGAAATAAAATCTGTAAAAGCTCAATTTCAGTGAAATCGGAATAGTGGATACGAGACCACAAATTTGAGTAAAAAATAAAATTTATTTTAATTTTATTACATGGTCTGTAATATGTTAGAAATTTCATGTGAAAATTCTAATAATAAAATTTTATCGATTTAGTGCTTAATCATGGGATGGACTAAATCGCATAAAATGAAAAAATTGAATTCTAGTAGCTAGAAGGATTAAATAGCTATGGAATTCAACACTTGAGGTCCTTATATGGTAATTTGACCACTAAAGAAAAGTAAGTAGATATTTTAGTGACTCGTCCATGGAAATTTAGAAAATGGGCAAGGACTAAATTAGAATTTGAAATAATTTAATTAATTAAAAGATGAAAAAGATAACATCATCTTATTTACTCATCTTCTTCCCCAAAAATACATGGAAACCTTAGGAGAGAGAGAAGAAACTTTCATGGCCTAATTGGGTAAGTTTCCTTGTCCCGTTTTTAGTAATTTTGATATTTTTGAAACCAGGATAACTTAATCTATCTATTTGGGGGATCAATTTGAAGAGTTATCAAAGTATGGAAATTAGGTCATGCATGTATATGGTGAAAAATTAAAATTTATCGTAGAAAATGAAAGGTTGTTGATAGATAAACAACTTTTACAATGTGATTTTTTGATGAAAACATGATTTAAGGACTAAAATGTAAAGTTGTGAAAATTGATGAAAAATTCTGATATTTATAGAAAATATGTGCTGTAATTTCTATATTTAATTTTTTATTAGGCTTGAAATAGGGAATAAATTACATAAATTTCATTTTCCGAGCCTAGGGACAAAATTGGAATTTATGGAAAAGTTAAGGGCAAAATGGTAATTTTTCCTAGGACGTAAATTGAGTCCAAATGAGTATGAAATGTGTGAAATTGATGATTAAAGTTATTTATATAGATCCAGACAACACAAAATCGAGGTTAGATCGAGGAAAAGAAAAGGTTTCAGATTAGTAGATTATTTACGCGAACAAGTGTCGAGGTAAGTTCGTGTAACTTAATCGAGCATGTAAATATGTTAACTTGAATGTTATGATTGTAAGCAATATGTTTTATATTTATGTGAATATAATAAATATGTGAAATGATTACATGTTCGGAATTGTTAGAAAAAGGATAAAGTCTCATTTGAATATTAAATTTCGATGGATAAATGTGATTGCCTTGTAAAATGAAGTCTTGCATTTGTTGCTGACGGGATTTTGCTCGAATGAGTAATCTTATTAACCTTATTATAGAAAGCATTTAGCCTAGACGGGTAATCCTGATATAATCCCTCTCGAGCATATGTTACAATTAGGATTTAACCTGGATTGGTAATCCTAATTGATCTCTTCTGAGCATACGTTACATAAAGGATTTAGCCTGGACTGATAATCTTGTAATTCGATATGTGGCTCGAGAGTGTGTTCTTTGATTAAGAGCCCTAATTGGTACCCTTGAATAAGAATTGACGGGTTATTGAATTGTACACCTTGAGCGTACTACTTGAGTATCCATCGAAATTTCCATGATTCAACGGACACAACTCATGGCATGATAAGAGAATTATGGGATGAAATGAATAATGTCTTGAAGGAAAATTGTATGATGAGCTCATCTATGTTTACTTCATGTATATGAAAATTTGTGACTAAAATGTTTGATTGAATGCATGTGTTTAGGAAAATTTTCCAAGTTGATGGAAAACATGATATTGTATGCTTAGCTTTAATAAACGAGATTGGTAAGTTTAGTTTTCGTTATACGAACTTACTGGTAAGTTTAGTTTTCATTATACGAACTTACTAAGTATGTAATGCTTAGTCCATTTTATTTTCCCCTGTTTTATAGTGCTCAAAAGCTCGCGAAGGTTGGAGATCATGGGAGCATCGTCACACTATCCACTAGCTTATTTTGGGTATATATATAGTAAAATCATTTTGGTATAATGGCATGTATAGGCTAACTTGGCCATAGATGGCTTAAATATGTGGCTTGTAATTTAGCCATTAGAATGTCTAGTAATGATTGTTTTTACTTGTAATGTCATACTATGGTAGCTATATACATGCTAAATGGTTGTTCAAATTATACCTGACATATGGAATATATCAAGGAAAGATTATAAACATGTATGCATGTAATGATACGGCATGTTGAATTCTAGATTTTGCTTAATTTGAATGCTTGAAATGATTGGTATTTGGATGTGAGTTTAAGTGCAGGTCTTTGGTGTGATTTTGGATGAGAAATGAAGCTAGAAATGGCTTTATTTTGTCCACACAGGCAGACGAACGGGCGTGTGTCTAGACCGTGTGTGACACACGGCTTGGTACATGGCATGTGGTTAGGCCGTGTGTCCCCTACACCTTAAATTAGAGAAACAAAATGCTCAGAATTAAGTATACGGGCATGTGCCTCAGCCATGTGTGCTACACGGCCTAGAACACGAGCGTGTGTCTTGGCCGTGTGAAACCTGCACCTAGTTTTGAAAAATATTAATTTGCCACACGACCTAGCACACGGGTGTGTGGCATGGCCGTGTGCACAAGTCAGAGAGTTACACGGGGTCGAACACGACCCACAGCACAGGCGTGTCCTAGGGTCACACGGGTGTGTCCCTTGGACCACACGGGTGTGTGAGCCCTGCATCATGGAAAATTTTTGTAATTTTGGAAAAAATTCTTAGATTTTCCAATTAAGTCCTAACTTGATTCTAAAGCTCACATTGGGCCTTGAGGGACTATTTAAGGGACGATATGAATAATTTTGGTTAATGGACAGTAATTTACGTGAATTATCTGAAAAATGTTTTGAAAGTTCTGATAATGCTTTGAAACCCTATTTTGACGATGGATACGAGTTAATGGGTGTTATATTTAGTGGTATCAGAGCTACGATTTAGTTGATTCTCAGATTCAATGTAGCAAACACGAGTTCAGCTACACATGCCACTATATAATTTGCAATAGTGTGATGTCTCCTGATCATTTTAAATGTGTTTTTCATATAATAATGTCATCCAACCAAGCTGGAGCTGAATCTAAGGAAGCTGGGTGCAATGCTTCACCTTCAATTCAAATAGTTGCATCTGCATCTGGTAGTGAAAGACCCATATCTGAGGGCCGAAGTGAGGAGGCAAAACAGGCTTTCTTTCAATTTATGAATGAATGGTTTACTGAGTATTTAAGAACAAACCCCGCCATACAACGACCTCCCCCACATGCTCCTCAACCGATCCTTGAGATGCCATAAGGTGATGAACTTATTAGAACTGATAATCCTCCAGTAGATAAAATCTATAAGCATAAGGCAAAAGAATTTAGAGCTACCGCAGATGATGATCCGGAAAGGGCTAAAATTTTGGTTGGAAAATACCATCCAGGTATTTTATGAATTATCTTGTACACTTGTCGAATGTCTAAAATGTGCAGTATCTCTACTAAAAGACACGGCTTATCATTGGTGGAATACCATAACTTCAGTTGTATCGAGAGAGAACGTTACATGAGAATTCTTCCAGGCTGAATTCAGAAAGAAATATGTTAGTCAGAGATTTATGGATCAGAAAAAGAAAAATTTTTAAAACTCAAGCAGGGAGACATGACTGTATCTGAGTATGAATGAGAATTTGTTCGATTGAGAAAATAAGTCAGAGAATAGGTTCTAACTGAGGATGAGATGTGTAAACACTTTGAAGAGGGTTTAAATGAATATATCAAGTTATTGATCAGAATTCTCAAAATAAAGGAATTTGTGGTGTTAGATGATCGAGCACACAAGCTGAGGAATTGAGTAAAGAAAAGAAACAAGATGAAAGAGAGGCTCGAGTTTTTGGAAAAATGATTATGAGTAAGTCAGAATTATCTGCTTCTAAGAAAATAAAGAAGTATTATAATCGTGTTACTACCTCTACGGGGTATTTTGGAAAAGAGCGAGGCTCTCAACGCTCTAACCCGAGGTCTTCATCTCCTTCTGTAACTAGTGTGGGTAGTGTCAGTAATCCCAAACCAAAGTGTAAGCATAGCAAAAAATTTCATTTTGGGGAATTTCGTTTGAGAAGTGGAGCTTGTTATCGATGTGGTTCATTTGACCATTTTCTCAGAGATTGTCCAGAAAGAGTCGAAAAAGAAATAGAACCAGCTCCAAAGTCGAGTAATCTTATTTCGAGGGGTAGACTTCCCCGTCACCCCAGTAATGTTAGTGATAGTCGAGGTACTACTAGGGATACAATAGTTAAATCTGAGGCACATGCACCTGCAAGAACATATGCTATTCGTGCTAGAGAAGATGCTTCCGCACCAGACGTCATTACTGGTACATTTTCTCTACTTAATACTGAAATTACAGCTTTGATTGATCCTGGTTCCACACATTCATACATATGCACAACTTAGTGTCTATTAAAAATTTACCTGTTGAATTCACTGAAGTTATGATTAAAGTTTGAAACCCTCTAGGCCAGTATGTTATGGTGGATAAAGTCAGTAAAAACTATTTGTTGATGGTAAAAGATTATTACTTTTCTGCTAACTTGATGTTATTTCCATTTGATGAATTTGATGTGATTTTGGGAATGGATTGGTTAACCCAATATGATGCAGTGGTTAATTGTAAACAAAAATATATTGTATTGAAATGTCAGAGTGGTGAATTACTTCATGTTGAATCTGATAAACTGGATGGATTACCTAATGTGATTTTAGCAATATCAACACAGAAATATGTCGAAAAGGGTTATGATCATTATCTCGCATATGTGTTGGATACTAAAGTATCTAAGTCAAAGATTTAGTCAGTACCGGTTGTATGTGAATTTCTTGATGTATTCCAAAAAAATTACCCGGTTTACCCCTGGATAGAGAAGTAGAATTCTTTGTAGATCTTGTTCCAGGTACAACACCGATATCCATAGCACCTTACAAAATGACTCCTACTGAATTGAAAGAGCTGAAAGTACAGTTGCAAGAATTGATTGACAAAGGTTTTGCTCGACCTAGTTTCTCACCTTGGGGTGCGCCAGTTCTATTTGTAAAGAAGAAAGATGGATCGTTGAGGCTGTGCATTGATTACAAACAGCTCAACAAAGTTACAATAAAGAAAAAGTATCCATTGCCGCATATTGATGACTTGTTTGACCAGTTAAAATGTGCCACTTTATTTTCAAAGATTGATCTCCGTTCTGGTTACTATCAACTATGGGTAAAAGATTTAGATGTACCAAAGACAACTTTTAGAGCCAGGTATGGACACTATGGGTTTCTTGTGATGCCATTCGGTTTGACAAATGCACCTGTAGTGTTTATGGATTTGATGAACATAATTTTCAGCCCATATTTAAACAGGTTTGTGGTGGTATCTATAGATGATATTTTGGTTTACTCCCGAGATGAAAATAAACATGAGGAGCATTTGAGAATAGTGTTACAAACTTTGTGAAAGAAACAATTGTATGCCAAGTTTAGTAAATGTGAATTTTGGCTACAGGAAATTAGTTTTCTTGGGCATATAGTATCTGTTGAAGGTGTCAAGGTGGACCCGAATAAAATTTCAACCATTGTTAACCAGAAGCCATTGAAAAATGTCTCTAAAGTTTAAAGTTTTCTGGGACTAGCCTGTTATTATCGGAGGTTTGTAAAAGGTTTTTCAATGATATCTTCTCCGACGACCCGTCTATTGCAAAAAAGATGTGAAATTTGAGTGGTCTGATAAATGCTAGCAGAGTTTTGACAGACTAAAAGTTTTATTGATAGAAGCTCTAGTATTAGTTCAGCCAGAATCGGGTAAGGAATTTATAGCTTACAGTGATGCGTCATTGAATAGCTTAGGCTATGTTTTGATGTAATAAGGTAAAGTAGTAGCCTATGCTTCAAGACAGTTAAAACCACATGAAAGAAACTACCCGACACATTATCTTGAATTGGCAGCCATAGTGTTTGTATTGAAAATTTGGCGGCATTACCTGTTTGGTGAAGAATGTCACATATTCACGGATCATAAAAGTCTGAAGCACTTGATGACACAAAAAGATTTGAATTTGAGACAGTGCAGGTGGCTTGAGTTATTGAAAGTTTATGATCTGGTTATTGATTATCGTCTGGGAAAAGCCAATGTGGTTGTTGATGCTCTGAGCAAAAAATCCCTGTTTTTCCTGCGAGTTATGAATACTCGATTATCGTTATCTGATGAAGGTTCAATTATAGCTGAGTTAAAAGCTAGACCAACGTTTTTGTAGCAGATTTCCAAAGCTTAGAAAAATGATAGTAAGTTGCAAGCAAAACGGATACAAAATGAATCAACTCTTGACTCAGAATTTCAGTTTGGGACCGATGATTATCTGTTACTTAGAGGCAGAGTATGTGTACCGAAAGGTTCAGAACTAGTACAAAAGATTTTGAATGAAGCTCACAATTGTAACATGTCAATTCATCCTGGTAGTAATAAAATGTATAATGATCTGAAAAAGATGTACTGGTGGCCAGGAATGAAACAAGATATTTCTGAGTTTGTATCTAAATGTTTGATATGTCAGCAAGTAAAAGCTGAACACCAGTTGCCTTCTGGACTATTACAGCCAGTTACGATACCAGAATGGAAATGAGAAAGAATTACCATGGACTTAGTATCGAGATTACCCTTGTCTCCAAAGAAGAAAGATGCCATTGGGTGATTCTTTATCAGTTGACAAAGTCTGCACACTTTATTCCGGTACATATGAATTATCCTTTGGACAGACTGGCTGAATTATATGTATCTGAGATTGTCAAATTGCATGGAGTACCTGTCTCCATTATTTTAGATAGAGGCCCTTGGTTTACCTCTCGAGTCTGGAGCAAATTGCAATAAGCTCTAGGTACTCAATTACACTTTATCACTGCATTTCATCCATAAAAAGATGGTCAATCTAAACATGTTATACAGATTTTAGAAGATATGCTTCGGTATTGTATACTTGAGTTCAAAGGTAACTGGGAAAAGTATTTACCTTTAGTTGAATTTGCTTACAATAACATTTATCAGTCGAGCATCAAAATGGCACCGTATGAAGCTTTTATGGTCGCAAATGTAGAACTCCATTGTATTGGACAGAACTCAGTGAGAAAAATTTACTTGGAGTTGATTTAGTCTGTGAAACCAAGGAAAAAGTGAAAGTAATTCGGGGCAGTTTGAAAGCAGCCTCTGATCGTCAAACGTCTTATGCTGATCTGAAACGAAAAGAAATAGAATTTCAAATCGATAACAAAGTATTCTTGAAAGTAACACCTTGGAAGAAAGTTTTTCGGTTTGGTCGTAAAGGAAAATTGAGTCCACGGTTCATTGGATCATATGAGATTACAGAAAGAATCGGACCGGTTGCATATCGGCTAGCTTTACCACCAGATCTTGATCGTATTCATAATGTATTTTATGTGTCTATGCTATGGCGGTATCGATGTAATCCTTCACATGTTATCTCTCTGACAGAGGTAGAGATTCAGCCTGATATGACATATAGTGAAGAATTGATCAAAATGTTAGCTCGGGAAACAAAAGAGTTAAGAAATAAAAATGTAGCATTAGTAAAAGTTATTTGGCAACGACACGGTATAGAAGAGACTACTTGGGAACCAGAGGATACTATGAGGAAGCAATACCCTAATCTTTTTACTAGTAAGATTCTCGAGGATGAAAATCCTTAAGAGGGAAAGTTGTAACAGCTCAATTTCAATGAAACCGGAACAGTGGTTTCGACACTACAAATTCGAGTCAAAAATAAAATTTATTTTAATTTTCTTACATGTTCCGTAATATGTTAGAAATGCCATGTGAAAATTATGATAATAAAATGTTATCGATTTAGTGCTTAATTACGGGATGGACTAAATCGCATAAAATGTAAAAGTTGATTTCTAGCAGCTAGAAGGATTAAATAGCTATTGTGACATCCTAATTTTGGGCCTAGTCAGAACAGTGGTTATAGGACCACAAATCCGATGAGGAAAATTTCATTTTTATTATCTTTTTATGGTCTACAATTTCACGGAATGATTTCGAGAAAATTTTGTTCGAAAATTTCGACGTTTGGGCACTTAATTTGGTCAAAAGGACTAAATTGTAAAAAGTCCAAAAGTTGAGTTCTACATGTTAGAAGTGTCTAATTGTTATGATTTTTTAAATTAAAGGTCCTTAAATGGTAATTAGAGCATTTTGAAGTTTGTGGACAAAAATGGACATGGTATGATAGGTTTTTAAAAGTTTTTCATTAAGGGCACTTTAGTAAATTGGTAATTAAATGAATTGAAAAGCCAAAAATAAGCCAAATTTGCTCATCTTCTTCCTCATGGCTGAATGTCTCCTAAAAAACACCATGGCTAGGGTTTTCAAGCTTTCCAAGCTCATTTGTAAGTGATCCTGAACCCCGTTTTTAATGTTCTTTACATTTTTGAAGTCCCGGTAACATGATCTACTCATTTCTACCATTATTTTGAGCTAGGATTTATGTTTAAAAATTTACCCATGAGTAATATGCATGCATTTTGATGTCTAATGGTATAAAATGAGTGTTGGGTTTTAGATAAACAACTTTTGCTAAGCGATTTTACGTGAAAACGAGTAAAACGTCAAAATCGGTAAAAATACCTAATGTTCATAAGTACATGTTAGAGTGAGAATTTGATGTTTCCATAGAAGGGAAAAATGATCAGCATGTCATAAAACATAAGAAAATAGGATGACGTTTAATTTCCGAGCCTTGGGGAAAAAGTGCAAAT
Source organism: Gossypium longicalyx (assembly GCA_025698465.1). Taxonomy (NCBI): domain Eukaryota; kingdom Viridiplantae; phylum Streptophyta; class Magnoliopsida; order Malvales; family Malvaceae; genus Gossypium; species Gossypium longicalyx. The sequence continues at coordinate 56,842,760 of CM046995.1, forward strand.
TTGCAAAAGTTTAGGGGTCAAAATGCAAATTTGTAAAAATATGATTTTTAGACCCATATGAATAGTGTGACTCATTATTAGGCTAAATGTGATATTATAGATCAAGGAAATCGAGATTCAGGCTTAAATCGGGAAAATACAGGGTTATGGACTAAAATGGTAAATTGTCGTTTCTGGGTCCGAGGTAAGTTCGTGTGTTAATAATAATGCAATACAATGCATGAATTGTAATTCTGTATTGATATGGCATAAATTGTATGATTTAATATGTTTAAGAGAAGTTGATGGATGGTGTGTATGATATGGAAAAATGTAATGCTTGTTGTGTTATGTAAAATTGAATGGCAAATTATTGTTACATGAATTGGGTGTTAAATTACTATTTAGAATTAAGTGACTCAAATCCTTATTTAAATAAAATACAGTGGTAAAATAAAATAAAAGAAGAATCCATATAGAATTACACTTTTTCTATTTTATTTTTAGAATAAGATTTTTTAAACCTTATTAAATTCCATCTATTTGATATTGATTAGAATAAGGTGTTTCAGTCTTACTAGAATATGACTTTACAAGCCTATAAATAGACATAGTCTATTCCTCTTGTATTAATTCGTGAATTTTCTTCTCCTCTGCCCATGGTTTTTTCCCGAAAGGGTTTCCACGTAAAATTTTGTGTGTTCTTTATTTTATTTTATTTTCACAAATTGGTATCCGAGCTTTCAGGTTTTTCATCTCAATCACGGTAATGACGTCTTTGAAGTATGAAATTCTACTATTGGATCGCAACACTAGATTTGCATTGTGGCAGATTAAGATGCAATCAGTTCTTGCGCAGATGGATCTGGAGGATGCCCTGCTAGGGATAGATAAGATGCCTTCGACTTTAACAGATGAAGAGAAGAATCGTAAGGATCGAAAGGCGTTAACACAATTACATCTGCATTTGTCCAATGAAATTTTACAGGATGTGATGAAAGAAAAGACCGTCGCTGCATTATGGAAGAGGCTAGAACAAATATGTATGTCGAAAACTCTAACAAGCAAGTTGCATTTGAAGCAGCGTCTTTATGTTCATCGTTTGGAGGAAGATGCATGTGTACACGAACACTTAATAGTGTTTAAAGAAATTCTCTCAAACTTGGAGACCGTGGAGGTTCAATATGATAAGGAAGATCTAGGGTTGATTCTACTTTGTTCATTGCCCTCGTCTTATTCAACCTTTAGAGACATGATTTTATATAGTCACGAGTCTCTCACAGTTGATGAGGTTTATGATTCTTTGACCTCGTATGATAAGATGAAGCATCTTGTGGTTAAACCCGAGTCTTAGGGAGAGAGTCTTATTGCTCGTAGGAGACAAGATCGGAATGCTGATAATGATCATGGAAGGACACAGGTACGGAATCCTCGCGGTAAACCTAAGAGTAGATCAAAGTCTTCAAACAGAGGTAAAACTTGTAACTTTTTCAAGAAGAAAGGGCACATTAAATCTGAGTGCTATAAGCTACAGAACAAGATTAAAAGGGAGGCTGCGAATTAAAAGGAAAAATAACCAGAAAATTTCGGTGAAGCTGATGTTGTAGAAGACTACAGCGATGGTGAACTTCTAGTCACTTCTGTCAATGATCCTAAAGTAAGCGAAGAGTGGATACTTGATTCAGGCTGCACCTTCCACATGAGTCCCAATCGGGATTGGTTTACAACTTACGAAACAGTGTCTGAAGGTGTTGTTTTGATGGGAAATCATGCTTCGTGTAAAATCACAAGTGTTGGAACAATTAAAGGTAAGATGTTTGATGGAGTTGTCAGAACACTTAGTAACGTGCGACATGTTCCAGAATTGAAGAGAAATTTAATTTCGTTGAGTACTCTTGATTTAAAAGGGTACAGATACACAACTGAAAGTGGGGTTTTAAAGATTTCCAAAGGTTCCCTTGTCGTGATGAAAGGGCAAAGAAAGACTGCCAAGTTATATGTTTTGCTAGGTTCTACTGTTACTGGTGATGCAGCTATCGCTTCCTCTTCCTTGTCAAATGATGATATTACTAAACTTTGGCATATGCGCCTAGGGCATATGAGTGAGAATGGCATGGTAGAATTGAGCAAAAGAGGACTTCTTGATGGGTAAGGAATTTGCAAACTAAATTCCTATGAGCACTGTGTTTTTGGGAAGCAAAAGAGAGTTCGATTCACCAGAGGAATCCACAACACGAAGGGAACATTGGAGTATATTCATTCTGATCTGTGGGGGGCATCCAGAGTGCCTTCGAGAGGTGGAGCTAATTATATGCTAACCTTTATTGATGATTTTTCCAGAAAAGTTTGGGCATTCTTCTTGAAGAAGAAAAGCGATGTGTTTTCCTCATTTAAGTCTTGGAAAATTATGATTGAAAAACAGACGGGAAAACAAATAAAATACCTTCGTACAGACAATGGCTTAGAGTTCTGTTCTAATGAGTTTAATAAATTGTGCAAGTCAGAAGGGATCGTGAGACACTTGACAGTTCGTCATACTCCACAGCAAAACGGCGTTGCAGAACGAATGAACAGAATGATCATGGAAAAGGTTCGGTGTATGTTGTCAAATGCCAACTTACCGAAGTCGTTTTGGGCAGAAGCAGCCTCTACTCCATGTTTTTTGATCAACCGATCTCCATCCGTTGCCATTGAGAAAAAAACTCCACAAGAGGTATGGTCTGGTAATCCTACTAATTATTCTGATTTAAAGATCTTTGGGTGTCCTGTGTATGCTCATGTTGAAAATTGGAACCGAGATCCATTAAATGCGTTTTTCTTGGTTATAAAGCTGGTGTAAAAGGGTATAAGTTATGGTGTCCTGAAAATAGAAAAGTCGTGATTAGCAGAGATGTTGTTTTTTATGAAACTACTATGCTACCTAACTTATCTCTTAAAGACTCTTCCAATAAAAAAAATCAAAAGCAGGTGGAGCATCAGATTAATACAGAGTCGACTCCTCAAGCCAGTACAAAAATTGAGAATAGAATTGCTTCTTCACCACAATACTCTATCGCCAAAAATAGAACTAGAAGAGAAATTAAACCTCCAAAGAAGTATGCCAAGGCTGATCTAGTTGCTTATGCTTTAAATGTGGCTGAAGATATATATGTGAATCAAGAGCCATATGATTATTCTGAGGCGGTTAGCTGTAAAGACTCAGAAAAGTGGATGTTTGCTATGCAAGAGGAGATGAAATCACTCCACAAAAATAGAACATGGGATCTTGTGAAACTTCCTAAAGGTAAAAAGGTTGTTCGTTGTAAATAGGTGTTTAAAAAGAAAGAAGGGACTCTAGGAGTTGAAGAGCCCAGATATAAAGCAAGGCTTGTTGCAAAAGGTTACAGTCAAATTCCAGGAGTGGACTTCACAGATGTGTTCTCCCCAGTTGCTAAGCATAGTTCGATTCGAGCTTTGCTTGGTATTATGGCCATGCATGATTTGGAGCTTGAGCAGTTAGATGTAAAAACTGCATTTTTGCATGGAGAACTTGAGTAGGACATTTGCATGCAACAACCAGAGGGTTTTACAGTCTTAGAAAAAGAGGACTATGTTTGCTTGCTAAAAAAGTCCCTTTACGGTTTGAAACAGTCACCAAGACAGTGGTACAAGAGGTTTGATTCCTTTATGACTTCTCATGATTTCAAAAGAAGTAGTTTTGATAGCTGTGTTTACTTTAAGAAAAATAGTGATGGTTCTTTTGTGTATCTACTTCTTTATGCTGATGACATGTTGATAGCAGCAAAAGATAAAAGAGAGATAAGAAAGGTCAAAGCCCAATTAAGTGAAGAATTTAAGATGAAAGATTTAGGATCAACGAAGAAGATACTTGGTATGGAGATTCTCAAAGATAGAAAAACAAGTAAATTGTACCTAAGTCAAAAGGGGTACATTGAGAAAGTTCTTTGCAGATTCAATATGCAGAGTGCTAAGCCTGCTAGTACTCATTTAGCAGCCCATTTCAGACTTTCATCGGCTTTGTCTCCACAATCAGATGATGAGATTGAGTACATGTCACATGTTCCAAACTCTAGTGCAGTGGGAACTCTCATGTATGCTATGGTTTGTTCACGTCATTTATCATATATCTTTGTCGATGCGATTAGTAGATATATGACGAATCTCGTAAAGAACACTCGAAAGCGATTCGATGGATTTTAAGATACTTACGAGGTACTACTAATGTTTGCTTACGTTTGGAAGAAGCTGGAGATGGAGTCATTGGGTATGTTGATGCTGATTTTGCTGGAGACCTTGATAGAAGAAGATCTCTCATAGGTTATGTCTTTACAATCGGAGGTTGTGCAATCAGTTAGAAAGCCACTTTGCAAATTACAGTCACTTTGTCTACCACTGAAGCTGAATACATGGCGACATCGAGGCTTGTGTGAAGCTACTTGGTTGAAGGGACTCTTTAGTGAACTCAATGAAGACCTTCAAATCAGCATGATTTTTGTGAATGATGAGTGCCATCTTTCTTACAAAAGATCAAATGTTTCATGAGAAAACAAAACACATTGATGTTCGATATCATTTTGTTCGTGATATTATTGCTCGTGGTGATATTGTTGTGAGCAAAATTAGTACTCATGAAAATCCTACAGATATGATGACTAAGTCACTTCCTATAACCAAGTTTGAGCATTGCTTAAACTTGGTTGGTGTTCATTGTTGAAGTTAAACCCTTAAGGGGTTTTATGGAAGAGGTGGAAAACTTGTTCGTTGAGAGTTCGTGAAGAAGAACTTGTTCATTGAGAATTCGTGTCAAGGTGGAGATTGTTAGAATTAAGTGACTCGAATCCTTATTTAAATAAAATACAGTGGTAAAATAAAATAAAAGAAGAATCCATATAGAATTACACTTCTTTTAATTCATTTTTAGAATAAGGTTTTTTAAACCTTATTAAATTCCATCTATTTGATATTGATTAGAATAAGGTGTTTCAGTCTTACTAGAATATGGTTTTACAAGCCTATAAATAGACATAGTCTATTCTTCTTGTATTAATTCGAATCGACATAGTGAATTTTCTTCTCCTCTTCCCGTGATTTTTTCCCGAAAGGGTTTCCACGTAAAATTTTGTGTGTTCTATATTTTATTTTATTTTCACACATGTGTTGTATAAATTGCTACACGGTTGTACTTGACGAGATTTCGACAAGTAAGTTCGGATAGCTAAAGTAAACTTATAACATGCCTAATTACATAATTTATGAATGTATGACATTTGCATGTGATAATGGCATGAAATTACATGAAATGTACCTTTAAAAATGACATGTTGAAAAATGTCCCGGTTGAGGTGAAAAAGGAAGTTCGATGAATAAACCATGATTTATATGTGATTTGAGATCCTACATGTGTTGCAGAAATGATTTAGCCCAGACGGGTAATTCGTTGATCTCAAATATAGAAAGGATCTAGCCCGGACGGGTGTTCCTGAATGATTGAGCCTCCCGAAAAATATATGTGCATTAAGGATTTAGCCGGGACAGGTAATCCGATTAGGATTTGAATTTAGCCGGGACTGGCAATGTAGATCTAAACTCAGTAAAGGTGTTTGTCACTATAAGGGATTTAGCCTGGACTGGTAATTCCGACATCACCTTATGAGTTTATGTTAAGGGGGATTTAGCCTGGATTGGTAATCCCGCCATAAAACATGAGGTTCGCGGGAGTGCACACCTAAAATGATCATTCTTATGAATTGACGGTAAGTGGATAATCCATTGAGATTTCCTAGAAACTCAACGGGATTAACATGAGATATATGTACAAGTGAAAGGATGTATGATGGGCTCTTCTAAGACAAATTTACATGGTGCATTGTCATGAGACCAATTTGATGATTGAGTGCATGTGATAGGGAATTATCCTATACTTGGAATGTATGACTAAGTGTTCTAATGAAAAATAATAACTTTTATATTGAGCTCCATTATGAAAAATGAGTAAGGGATCCATGAAATGGTAAGTTCATGATAGTTGGAAATGATCTTATGGCAGTGATCATTATATTCTGCAAAACCAGATTTGGACAGCAACATTGGTCTGACTTTGAAAATCCACTAAAAATAGTGAAAATTGAGTTATAATCTTAATAGAATATAAAATTAAATCTTAATGAGTCTAGTTTCACATAAAGGAAACAGTTAAAGTAAAAGAATTTTGTATCATGAGATATTTGAATTCTTGTGAGAGAGAGTCGGAGTGATTTCAGACTCCCCTATCTCAAATTTGGAAAATCAATACAAATTGTAAAAAAAATAATTATAAGTTAAAATTTATATTACTGAAATCCTTAATGAGTCTATTTTTAGGAGAATGAGACGGAAACATTATCCGAGTCTCGTACTAGGAGATAAATAAATTTTAGTGAAGAAAGGTCAAAGCTGTCAAATAGCGAAACAGGGGAGATTTTGAATAATAAACTGTACTTATTGGCTAGACCAAAAATTCTAAAAATTTTATGATACAAAAATGTATAAGTCTAGTTTTTGGAAAAATTAACGGATCTTAATTTGGAGTTCCGTAGTTCTAGATATAAATAATTTAATGATTATGACTTGGGAAAACAGCTTAGCTGAAATTTGAATAAATAGAAAGAATATGAAAATAGCATGTTATCTCCTTGCTTATTATTTTCATGCGAGCTTACTAAGCGAAAAGCTTACTCCCTACTTTCCATTTCTTTTAGTTTTTTCAAGTCTACTCTGTGTTGGAGATCGTCGGAGGCAGCATCGCACTATCAAACCATTATCCTTGGAGTATTGGCATGTGTACGTGAAATGTTTTCATACGAGTGGCATGTATAGGGATTTAGTTTTTCTATGATGACTATTGTTGTGATTAGCCAAAGGTATTGGCTTATATTAATTGTTGATTATAGCCATGAGATGTGGCTTATAATGATTTTGGCTTGTAAGCCTATTTATTCATGATATGTGTTAATGTCTTGCGATGTAGCTAGACTAGTTTATCATAAGTAGGTTAAACTAATGCATATTAATGAGCTAATGATGAATGCCATTGAAATCATGTATGTGTATGCATGTAAGGATGACAAAAAGGCTTGGAAATTAGCCTAAGTCTTGACCATACGGGTAGAGACACGACAGTGTGCCTCAGCCGTGTGAAGGACACGACCTCTAGCCATGGGCGTGTGCCTTGGCCGTGTGCCCTTAAACGGTTGCAGACGTCATAAACAGAAAGTTACATAGGCTGAGGACACGGGTGCGTCTCAAGCCATAGGGCGTGTGACTCTCCTAAGCATGAAAATTGGTTAAGTTGCCCAAAGATTTTCAAAATTCTCAGTTTAGTCTGGAACCACACTGATGTATGTTATAGGCTTCGAATGCCTGTATAAGGGACAATATGCATGTGTTTGAAAATTTTTAATTTTGGGAGAAATTTAGTGACTCGGTTTTGTATGTTTGTGAATGTTTAAGTCTGATAATGCCTCGAACCCTGTCCCAGAGTTGGATACGGGTGATGGGTGTTACATTTAGTGGTATCAGAGCTATGATTTAGTTAGTTGTCAGACTAACCTAACATATGTATGAGAGTTCAGCTATACATGCCATTGATCCTTGATAGTGTGATGTCTCCCGACGTGTATGAGAGCCATTTTGTTTAGACAAAGGTACTCTCCAACTGAGCTACACTAACCATGTTGAATGTGATACTAAAATATTTGAGTAAAGTATAGACATGACGAACTAAAACTTGGAAAGGTACGAATGAGGATTCATGAAATGTGTACATGGTGAAATGAGCTTATCTATGATTAATAGATAATTCTAAGATGTAAATGGTCGATTCGCTTGAGTGAATGCATGTGTTTAGATAGCTTACCAAAGATATAGATGGAACGAATATTCACTTACGCTTATATGAAAAATCATGGTTGATAAGCTCGTATAGCTTAGGTAAATGTGTTAATTTGCTTGGACTGATTCATATGATTGTAACGATATGTCTAAATGATAGTGTACGAGGTAAAAGTATAGATTCTGATAAGCTTATCTATGTTTGTTGGCCCATGTATGATATCATGTGCATAACTTATATGATTAAATTAATAGATAGGTAAAGTTATCTAGAAAACATGGAATGCATGCATAATTATACTTGACTAAATGAGATAACTGGAAAGTGGGCATTAAATCAATATGAATGTTAGTTACTCGAAATGAATAACATGATTGAGATATAATTTCTATGATGAAAACTGTGTTACATGTATATGTATATGAGAGTTGAGTCAGAGGCCTTACGACCCATCCCCCTTACCAAAGTGGTGTTTCATAATGGAAATTTATGAGATTTGTGTTGAATGAGTTTCCAAGTGAGAAACCAAAGAGTTCAATGATGGACTGGTTATAAGCATGACTAGAGATTAAGAATGGGTTGATAAGTATAGACATGAGCTAGAAAGATATCAGATTGACTGAAAGATTGTTTAATTTTCGCAACATCGCAATCAATGAAAAAGGTTAATTTTGGCAAAACGATCTATCCTGGTATGATATCTAGAAATGTATTGATTGAAATTCCCTCATGAACTGGTTTTCTTAGTAAAGGGAATATTATGGAATTTGAGACTGCAGAAATAGTTAAAGGATTAATGTTCGAAATATGAAATGTCCAAGCATGGTAATTACAGTGAATAGTTTGTGATTGTCTCTATTGAGATATGGTATGATATTATCTGACACCGAAAATATTATTGGGGCTATCTAATCCCTGATGAATTTTTATATTATGAAAATGTTCCCTGATCTTAACGTTAGACGAATGTGTTGTCAGTCTGATTTGATTTTAATCTGCATGGTTCTGTTTTTCTCTGGTATTTTGTTGTATTCCGCCTTTTGGGAATCGATGAGAAATTCTGTATGGTGCCATGATTCTATTTCTACTGATCATTGCTTTGATTGATTTTATATATATATATGAGAAGCATATAGTTCCAGCCGTATTTGTTGTCAGTGGTTTGGAATGATGTTATTCTGGATTTCTTTTCTTTGAAAAACCATTGGGGTCTTTCATATTTTTATGAGTCTGGTTCTCGGTCTTCTAATGCAATACTGTAAATCGGATTTCCTTATCATGGATTTCTTTATCTTGGATTTCCTTATCCTGGGCTTCTCCTTTTCAGATTTCTCTATCTTGAGTTTTTTGGATATTTTATCTTGTAACTTGTTGATCGTGGCTTGCATTTAGAGCATGACCTCCAGCTTGTGATTAATGTATATAAAGAACAAGTATGACTATACCTCTAAAATGATCCTGATAATGTGATGAAATTTCAAGTCCCAATGTGTATGGTGGATTCCCTTTCTCAAGTAACTTAATCACAGTTAATGTATTCAGTTGAGATATCAGTATTACTTATGCTAATGCATTTGTTATGGTCTTCGATTGGTATGATGAGTGAATTAGAATGATGCATGTTGAATCATTTTGTTGACTAGAAGAGAGAATTTCTTGAAATATCAATTACGAATGGATAAGGTTGACTTGATTGTTCAATCTGTATGGAATATCTGTTTAGAATTTAATGAGATGTTCATGCTTGAGTATAAGATTTTATTTCTTCACGGGTAAAAAGACGAATAGTCTAATTAAGAAGTGTATGTTTCCTAGAACAATCGAATGCGATAAGAAGATCCGATATTGATAATGTGAAGATAATCTGGGTATTTAAAAATGTTGAAACGATCATTGTTTATCTTTGAGTACAAATTCTTGAAATGTTGAAAGTTTAAAGATGTATAGTAAGAATCATCAGAATTATTTTTGCCGTTTGGGAATTAGAATAGAAATAGAAAAGGTTAATATAGATTTTCTTGTCTGGGTCGTTCCTGTCCTTGAAAGAGGAAAGTAATATGTAGTGTTATTAAACGTTATGAGATGTACAAATTATGCTGGTATACCCAAATGTCTACTCACCAGATTCATAGGATTTCGTGTCTTTATGAATGTTGGATATCATGGAATTTCAATATCCACTAATCGGATTGAGATCCGGGATTCATAGCATGATTTCTTGGGAAAGCCAGAGGAGGCTTTGAAATGAAAGGTAACTAAGAGTTGAATTGGACTGTGTGGAATTATAAAGAGTATGAGGCCGAGATGAACTAACTAGTGTCACTATTTGAATCTGAAAAGATTCGGGTGCAATTGTATATGTAACATGATGGTATGGATCAGACTTTTGAGTACATGAGCTTTCTGGTACAGATTAAGTTTCGGTGAAAGTATTATAAAGTGAATACCACTTATGATTTTTGTATGTGGAATTTAAAGAGATGGGTAGTAAAAGCTCAACATGAATGAAATTTCTTTGACATCGATTATAGGATTGATGAATCCAAGTGAAAACCCAAAACCACTTTCCTGTGAAGATTGTCAGGGACGAAAATCCCTAAAGGGGGGAGATATGTAACATCCTGATTTTGGGCCTAGTCGGAACAGTGGTTTTGGGACCACAACTCCGATGAGGAAAATTTCATTTTTATTATCTTTTTATAGTCTATGATTTCACGGAATGATTTCATGAAAATTTCTTTCGAAAATTTTGACTTTTGGGCACTCAATTTGGTCAAAAGGACTAAATTGTAAAATGTCCAAAACTTGAGTTCTACATGTTAGAAGTGTCTAATTGTTATGATTTTTTAAATTAAAGGTCCTTAAATGGAAATTAGACCATTTTGAAGTTTGTGGACAAAAATGGACATGGTATGATAGGTTTTTAAAAGTTTTTCATTAAGGGCATTTTAGTAAATTGGTAATTAAATGAATTAAAAAGCCAAAAATAAGCCAAATTTGCTCATCTTCTTCCTCAGGGCCAAATGTCTCATGAAAAACACCATGTCTAGGGTTTTCAAGCTTTCCAAGCTCATTTGTAAGTGATCCTGAACCCCGTTTTTAATGTTCTTTACATTTTTGAAGTCCCGATAACATGATCTACTCATTTCTACCATTATTTTGAGCTAGGATTTATGTTTAAAAATTTAATCATGAGTAATATGCATGCATTTTGATGTCTAATGGTAGAAAATGAGTGTTGGGTTTTAGATAAACAATTTTTGCTAAGCGATTTTATGTGAAAATGAGTAAAACGTCATAATTGGTAAAAATACCTAATGTTCATAAGTACATGTTAGAGTGAGAATTTGATGTTTCCATAGAAGGGAAAAATGATCAGCATGTCATAAAACATAATAAAATAGGATGAAGTTTAATTTTCGAGGCTTGGGGCAAAAGTGAAAATATGCAAAAGTTTAGGGGTCAAAATAAAATTTGTAAAAATATGATTTTTAGACCCATATGAATAGTGTGACTAATTAGTAGGCTAAATGTGATATTATAGATCAAGGAAATCGAGATTCAGGCTTAAATCGGGAAAATACAAGGTTATGGACTAAAATGGTAAATTGTCGTTTCTGGATCCGAGGTAAGTTCGTGTGTTAATAATAATGCAATACCATGCATGAATTGTAATTCTCTACTGATATGGCATAAATTGTATGATTTAATATGTTTAAGAGAAGTTGATGGATGGTGTGTATGATATGGAAAAATGTAATGCTTGCTGTGTTATGTGAAATTGAATGGAAAATTATTGAATTGGGTGTTAAATTACTATTACATGGGTTGTATGAATTGCTAAACGGTTGTACTTGATGAGATTTTGACAATTTCCACTAGTTCCAAATCATGCACCAAATAGTTTTCTTCTTGTGACTTGAGATATCTAGAAGCATAAGTCACCACCTTACATTCCTGTGCCAGAACACAATCCAAACCAATATGTGACACATCACTGTACACAACATACTCCTTTCCAGACTCAGGTTGTATAAAATCTGGTGTTTGAGTCAACACTAACTTAAGCTTTTAAAAACTTGTTTGCTGATCATCTGTCCATTTAAAAGGAGCATTCTTATGCAATAACTTGGTCAAAAGAGCAACAATCAACGAAGACCCTTCCATGAACCCTCAATAATACCCCCACCAGACCGAGAAAGCTCTGAATCTTTGAAACATTCCTAGATAGTTTCCACTCAAGAATAGTCCCAATATTTTTTGGGTCCACTTGGATATCTTTAGTTGATACCACATGTCCCAAAAACATAACTTCCTTCAGTCAGAACTATCACTTGCTCAACTTAGCATAAATTTCCCTCTCTCGAAGGATTTGTAGAACCATCCTAAGATGTTTATCATGCTCTATCTTGGTCTTAGAATATACCAAAATATCATCGAAGAACACTACGATGAACTGATCCAAGTATGGTTGAAAGCCCTATTCATAAGATCCATTAATGCGGCTGGAGCATTAGTCAGACCAAAAGGCATAACTAGGAACTTGTAATGACCATAACGAGTCCTAAAAGCAATCTTAGGCACATCGGCTTCTTTTACTTTCAATTGATGGTACCCAGGTCTCAGGTCAATTTTAAAAAACACTAACGCCTCTCAAAACTGATCAAACAGATCATTGATCCTCGACAACAAATACTTAATCTTTATCATTAACTTATTTAGTTGTCTGTCATCCACACACATTCTCATGGTACCATCATTCTTATTAATAAATAACATTGGTGCTCCCATGGTTAAACACTGGGTCTAATGAACCCTCTATCAAAAAGTTCCTAGAGTTGGACTTTTAATTCCTTAAGCTCCTTCAGTGCCATGTGATAGAGAGCAATGGACACCAGAGCAATCCCTAGAAAAACCTTGAGTCCAAACTCCACCTCCTGGACTAGTGTTAACCTAGGCAGTTCCACAAGACAGACATTCCGAAAGTCCAAACTCCACCTCGAATACCTTTACCATTAAACTAACAACACTTGTATCCTACACAAAGGCTAAATATGTCTCACACCCTTTTCTAACCAATTTCTCAACTACCATAGTGGAGATTATATTAGATAAATAATCTCACACTAACCGACCATTACAATCTCCTCACCATCTATAGTTTTCAAAGTTACCCTCTTTGAAGCACAATTCAAACTAACTTGATGCTCCACTAACTGATCTATGCCCAAAATCAAATTGAAATCTTGAAATGGAAAATCCATCAAATCAACCAAAAACGCAACCCCCTGAATCTCAAGCGGAAATCTTCTAAAAACCTTATTTACCCGTACAACTACCCTAACATACTAGCCACAGAAACCTTACTAACAGTGTCCTCAACTAAAATACCCAAATCAACCGAAACACTGCTAACATTCTATGAATGCGTAGAAGCAACATCAATTAAAGAAAAATACATATGAGAATTGTAACAACCCAAAGTAAGGCTCAGAATTTGTAGGGTATTTTAAGGATTTTAGCCTTAGAGTGCTCAAAATTTTACGACATAGTTTATCGGTAATTTTTTTACTATGGTTTTTAGAAAATTAAATCAATTTCTAAAAATAAGTTTTAAATATCTTTAATTTTGGAAAAAAAAGGACTAATTTTGTCAAAGAGTCAAAACTTAGAATTTTTAATAGACAATTAGACCAGATTTTAAAATCCAACCTAAAAACCCCCATTTATAGTTTTATTTTCACGTTATTATTCTTCTCCTCTCATACTTGTGTCATTCATAGTTGTTCCAACTCTCCTAATCACTTTTGAATTCCAAACCGTAGTTATTTTTTATTTCTATCATCTCTTAAATTATAGATCTCTATAAAAGTTAAGAAAAACACCCAAAAACACTATTGATTTCTCCATTGTCAAGCTTGTAATTTTTTCGGGTTTTTGATCAAACACTTACTTTTTTTGTTATCTAAGGTAACGATTCAACTCCTAAATAAATGTAAATGTTATTTAATCTTTAAAACTAAGTTTTTAGTCATTAAATCGCATGTTTTGAATAAAAGCCGAAAATTGGCTCATTAATGATGGATTTTGAGATTCTGGGTAAAAATGTGGTTTGAATGTATTTTTCAATTAGTTTTGACGTGATTAGAAGGTTTATAAACTTATTTTTAAGTTTTGTTAAAAAATTCTTGAGTCTTAATGAATTTTTGGAAAATAACCAAAAACATGTAGAAAAAGTCGATACCATGAATTGAGTAGTTTTGTGTAGTTAAAAAGTTAGGAATTAGTCGTTGACGAATAATTGGATGAATGAAACTCATTATAGGTGAAAAGATTAAGTGTAGATCGAGATATTTGGATTTCAAGTTGGTTATGTTAAAGGTTTCGGCTACCTAAGAATATAGCTTAGACTTATGTTTTTGATTGCTTATTGTAACACCCCTGACCTGTATCCATCGCTGGACTGGGGTTAAGAGGTATTACCAGACGTTTAGGAACATTTGATGATCAATTCAAAAACATCATCCACACATCATAACATCATAGTCAAACATCATCACGAAGTCATTTTCTTAGGTTAACGAGACCTTAAATATGCTTTAGGAAGGGGTCGGGACTAAACCGAGCACATACAAATTTTTTTTGAAACTTAACAAAATTTTCAAAGTTACAGAGGTCACACGCCCGTGTAGGCACGCCGTGTGACTCACACGACATTAGACACGCCCATGTGTCTAGGCCGTGGCAAAGTAGGGCATACATGTATCCACACGGCCAAATGACACGCTCGTGTGTCAGGCCGTGTGAAAATTAGGGAGGTTACTGACGTGGGTCACACGGCCGACCACATGCCCATGTGCCAACCTGTGTGCCACACACGGCCAATAGACACGCTTGTGTGTCTATGCCGTGTAACTCACCGACTTGTTTTGATTAAGATGCAGGGGTCACATGGTCGAATCACACGCCCGTGTGCTCAGGTCATGTGGCATAAAAATAGGCTTGATTAAAGCCACATTTCACACCCTTCTCAAGCATACCTACAAGCATCAAATGACACATAATTCATACCCACTTTGCAACCAAAACATACTTAATTCACATAACAAATCTATTCATTCATCTATGATCAACATTACTAATGTCACATCAAATATTATGCCAAAATCACACCAAGTTCTCAACTAAATCTCATATCAAACTTACCAAATAGACCATTTTCACTAAGCCATATATGAACACATTATGAACATCAAATTTTATCACATATCATAACCAAAATAAGTTCTTAACCTCAGGCCATATCACATAGCAAGATTCACTAAACAAAACATAACATATTCCCCTAGCCTAGACATGTCATACACCAATATTTACAACTTCAAATGTACCAAAATATCAATTGATAGTGTGATGATGATCCTTGACGATCCTCGAGCTCATGGTAGCTTCGATAATCTATAAAACAATTGAAAAACACACAAAGTAAGCTTTCCAAAGCTTAGTAAGCCATATACAAATAAACTTATCACATAAACAATTATAGACCAATACATACATATGAATCATGGCAAAACACAATTGTAAGATCATATTTCTCATATAGCTCAATTTTTCATAATCACTTACTTATAAACACATCACATTTCTCATATAGTTCACATCTCAAATGATCATATTCATTCTTGCTTCTCATTGCCAAATTTTATATATCTTTCGTCCGTACCTGAATCAGATACACATTCACTTGATCATTTATTTCTCAATAATGCCTGTTGAGCCGTTCGAAAGCAATAACGATACTCAGATAGCTCAGAAAGCTCCTACAATGCCAGCGTCCTAGACGTGGTCTTACACATAATAAAATATCGATGCCACTGTCCCAGACAGGGTCTTACACGAAATCATATACAATGCCGATGTCCTAGACTTGGTCTTACACGTAAATCTCAAGTCGATGCCAACGTCCCAGACATCGTCTTTCACGATATCACACCTTGGAATCCTATGTCATGACATATGTATCCTATACTATTCCTATGGTTTGTACAGGGCTTTCGGATGTCGTAACTTTGTCGATACTTTCTTGAATTCAATTACTCAGCTCTCATAGCAATTCAATACATTTCCACAACAATCAAACATATATTATTCAATTGAAATACGTTTATTTGCATATGAACTTACCTCGAAAATGAGAACGGCTAAACGAGTCGATTATTCTACAACCTTCGACTTTTCCTGATCTAATTCTGATTTCTTTTGTTCTTGATCTATATAAATTTAGATTTTACTAATTTAATCACACATTTATTTATTTCAATCCACAAACACATAATTAGGGCATTTTACACTTTAACCCCTGAAATTTCACATTTTAACATTTTAGTCCCTATTTCATAAAATCACAAAATACACATAATTTAACATTTCTCATGCTTAGCCAAATTTTCATATAGTCTCTAGTAGCCCATAACTTTCACTTATTTCACATTTTAACCCTTCAATTTCTCACTTTCATAAATTAGCCCATAATAATCAAATTCATAAAAAATCCCAATACAAAACATATTAACCCAACACATATCTTTCATTTTTCAGTAATTGACGACACAAAACTCATGGATTCATCCATGGCATATCTCAAAATCATCATCAAATTCAAAATTTCAAGCATGGGCTAGCTAGAGTACTAAGCAACGATCACAAAAACATAGAAATCATCAAAAACGGATCAAAAATTACATACCAATTAGCCAAGATAAGTGTTGAATGCTTGAAGGCTTAGAAACCCTATTTTTCTTTCTTTAAATTTAGCTAAATGATGAAAATATTAGCTAATTTAATGTATTTTTTTATTTAATACACATTAATAAACCATTTAGCAATTTAACCTTAATTATAACATTAATAATCCACTAGCTCATGTCTAACTTTGTCCATGCATTAATCCAAGGGTCCATTTACAACATAAGGTCCTCACATTTAATATATCAAATCAATTCGACACTTATTCATGTAGCACACAACAGTTGCATTTTTTGCGAGTCCTTTTGTCCAATTGGACACTCAAACGATAAAATTAATTCACAGAATTTTCACACATATCATATATCATACTGTAAACACAGAAAATAATATTAAAATATTTTTTTGACTCAGATTTGTGGTCCCAAAACCACTATTCCGACTGGGGTCTAAATCGGGTTATTACAACTCTCCCCCTAAGGGATTTTCGTCCCCGAAAATCTTACCAGCGAATAGGTACGGATATTGCTCTCTCATAACATCCTCGGGCTCCCACATAGCCTCTTCAACTCCGTGCCGATGCCTTAACACTTTTACTAACGAAATTTTCTTATTTCTCAATTATTTAACCTCATGATCCAAGATACGGATTAGTTCTTCTTCAAAGGTCATATCGAACTCAATCCCTACCTCTGACGAATAAATTACATGCGAGGGATCAGATCAGTATCATCAAAGCATCGATACATGAAACATATTATGAATCTTTTCTAGCTCAGGTGGTAATAATAATGTATATGCAACTAGCCCGATACACTCGATAATCTCATACGACCCGATAAACCTCGGACTCAATTTGCCTTTTCTGTTGAACCGGAGTACTTTCTTCCACGGGGACACTTTTAAAAACACTTTATCACTGATATTGATTTCAACATCTTTTCGTTTCAAGTCTACGTATGATTTCTGTTGATCGGAAGCTGCTTTCAAACTATCACGAATCATTTTCTCTTTTTGTTCAGTCTCTTTTATCAAATTTATCCCGTGGATCCTATTCTCACTAAGCTCTGACCAATATAATGGTGTTCGGTATTTTCTACCATATAAGGCTTTGTACGCTGCCATTTTATTACTCGATTGAAAACTATTATTATACGCAAATTCAATCAATGACAAATACTATTCCCACGTACCTTCAAACTCTCGAATGCAATATCTCAACATATCCTCGAGTATCTGAATAATCCGCTCGGATAGACCATCCATCTATGGGTGAAAAGCAGTACTGAAATACAATTTCGTACCTAAAGCTTCCTACAGTTTCTTCCAAAATCGCAAAGTAAACCTCGGATCTCTGTCTGAAATAATAGATAATGGCACCCTGTGCAATCTCACAATATCGGAAATGTATAACTCAGATAACTTATCAAGCGAGTACTCTGATCATACCAGAATAAAATGAGCTGATTTCGTCAATCTATCAACCACAACCCAGATCGCATCTTTCTTTCTCTGAGATAAGGGCAAACCCGAAACAAAATCCATCATCACTCTATCCCATTTCCACTCAGGAATCATAATGGGTTGTAACAAACCGGATGGCACCTAATATTTAGCTTTAGCTTGTTGACATATCAAACATTTTGAAACAAAATCGAAGATATCTCTTTTCATTTTAGGCCACCAGTAAAATTGTTTCAGATTGTTATACATTTTCGTAGTTCCCGGATGAACAGATAGACGACTGCTATGAGCTTCTTTCAAAATCATCTGAATCAACTCTAGATTTCTCAGAATACAAATTCTATCTCGGAATCTCAAACAATCATTACCATCAACTCTAAATTCTGAATCATAATTCAATTCACACTGAGCTCATTTGGCTATTATCTCATTAACAACTCTCTGAGCATCACAAATCTTCTGTAAAAACAACGATCTTGCTTTCAATTCGGCTAAAACTGAACCATCATCAGATAGAACTAAATGAGCATTCATCGCATGTAAAGCAAACAATGATTTCTGGCTCAAAGCATCAGCAACCACATTTACTTTTCCCAGATGATAATCAATTATAAGCTCATAATCTTTTAACAGTTCTAACCACCTTCTCTGACGCAAATTCAAATCTTTCGGAGTCATTAGATATTTAAAGCTCTTATGATCTGAATAAACATGGCATTTCTCACCGAATAGATAGTGACACCAAATCTTCAAAGCGAACACAACCGCGGCTAACTCAAGGTCGTGTGTCGGATAAATCTTGTCATGCGGCTTTAACTGTCTCGAAGCATAGGCTATAACTTTTCCTTCTTGTATCAAAACACAACCTAGGCCGTTCAATGAAGCATCACTATAAATCACAAATCCTTTACCCGATTCTGGTTGTACTAACACTGGAACTTCAGTCAATAGGGTTTTTAACTGATCAAAGCTTTTCTGATACTTTTCGAACCATTCGAACTTGACATCTTTCTATAACAATCTCATCAACGGAGTAGCAATCATTAAAAAGCCTTTTACAAATCATCGGTAATAACCGGCAAGTCCCAAAAAACTGCAGACTTTAGACACATTTCTCGAAGGCTTCCAATCTAAGATAGCTGAAATTTTGCTCGGATTAACTCGTATACCAGATGCTGACACAATATGCCCCAGAAAATCAACTTCGTGTAACCAGAATTCACATTTACTGAACTTAGCAAATAGCTGCTTATCCCGCAGAGTCTGTAACACAATTTTCAAATACTCAGCATGTTCATTTTCATTACGCAAATAAATCAATATGTCATCAATGAATACAACAACAAATCGATCTAAATACGGTCTGAAAATTATGTTCATTAAATTCATAAAGATTGCAGAAGCATTCGTCAATCCGAATGGCATTTCTAAAAACTCATAATGTCTATACCGTGTTCTGAATGCAATTTTCGGAATGTCTGAATCTTTTACTTGCAATTGATAGTAACTTGATCTCAAATCTATCATTAAAAACACAGTAGCTCCTTTCAACTGATCGAACAAATCATCAATTCTAGGCAGAGGATACTTGTTCTTAATAGTCACTTTGTTAAGTTGTCTGTAATCGATACACATTCTCATCATACCATCTTTCTTTTTCACAAATAATACGGGAGCACCCCAAGGTGAAAAACTCGATCATGCAAAACCTCTATCGGTCAACTCTTGAAATTGAGACTTTAAATCTTTTAATTCTTTCGAAGCCATTTTGTACGGAGCTATCGAAATAGGGGTCATTCCCGGCACTAACTCAATGCCAAACTCAACTTTTCGAATCGGTGGTAATCCTAGTAATTCCTTAGGAAACATATCTAAATATTCACACACAATAGGTACTGATTCAATCTTCTTTTCTATTACTTTCATATCGATCACATAAGCAAAATAAGCTCTGCAACCCTTTTTCACATAACTCTGAGCTTTCATCGATGAAATCACAGCCGGTAACCCATTTAAATCACTAGAATCAATCCAAATTATCTCATCATTCTAACATCTCAAATAAATAGTCTTTCATTTGCAGTTCACAATAGCATCATGCAATGTTAGCCAATCCATACCTAGAATTATATCAAACTCATCAAAGGGTAATAACATCGAATCAGCCGAAAAATAGAAATCTCTTATCATCAATGGACATTTTTTACACACTTTATTAACCAAGACACACTTGCCTAAGGGGTTCGATACAATAATTACAAATTCAGTAGACTCTACAGGCAAAGTCTTACTGGATACTAAGTTCATGCATATATACAAATATGTTGATCCTAGATCTATCAATGCAATCATAGAAGTATCACAAAGAGTAAATGTACCAATAATTACATTTGGTGACAAAGCTTTCTCACGATCTCGAATGGCATAGGCTCTGGCAACTACTCTAACCTGAGATCTAACAACTGTATCTTTAGCTGCTCTTTGACTTCCACTAACATTTCCTGTGTTTCTGAGTGGTCTACCCCTAGCTATATTGCCACTCGGCCTCAGATTTTGCACAATCTCTTACTCAAAAAACACGGGACAATCATGGATAAAATGATCTAAAGATCCACAATTGAAACAAGCTCGATCATTCAGTCTACAATTGCCGAGATGTCTTTTACAACAATGTCTACACTCGGGTCGACCAGATCTGACATTTCTGACACTAGCAATCGAAGTAGCTGGAGCTCTAAAGCTCGAATATGATCTTACACGATCTCTACACTAATGACCCATAATAGCCTTTGAACAGCTATAATCATCATGGAACTTCTTTGATGCGAACTGAAATGACTTACTCGATGATCTTTTCTGTACCTCACTAGCTTCCGAGTCTGCTTTTCTTTTCTCTTTACTCAATTCTTTAGCTTTACACGCTCGTTCAACAAACACCACCATCTCTTTTATCTCCAAAATCCCAACTAACAAACAGATGTCTTCATTTAAGCCATCTTCAAACCTTTTACACATTATTGCTTCGGTCGAGACACATTCCTGTGCATACTGGCTCAATCTTACAAATTCTCGATCACATTCTGTAACAGACATACGGTCCTGTTTCAACTCAAGGAACCCTTTGCATTTCTATCTATGAATCTTTGACTGATATACTTCTTTCTAAACTCAGTCTGAAAGAACTCCCAAGTATTCATTCTTTTGGAACCACATATATCAACATTTTCCACCAATGATACGTCGTATCTCTCAAAAGTGAAACAACACATTTAAGACATTCATCAAGAGTACATGACATTTCATCAAATACTCGGATTATATTCTCGATCCAGAATTCAGCTCTTTCAGCATCATCATCAGTAGTAGCACGAAACTCTTCGGCCCCATATTTTCTAATTTTATCAACAAGTGGCTTATTTAAACGGACCAGGTCCACGACTTGGGGAGCTACTTGAAATTGAAGGGGTGGAGGTTGTTGAGTAGCGGGATTCATTCGATCAAACTCCATAAACCACTCATTTATCATCTAGAAGAAGGCTTGCTTAGTCTCTCCCTCGTGGCTACTAGTAACAGGTCTAGAATTAGACGGTGTTGTCCCTTGAGTGAGAGCAGGCGTGTTACTCTCAACATCGTTAGTTACGACTCTTTCAGGATCCATTTACTATATGAAAACACATTTTCATTGTTAGGAATCATTACACTATCGCAGTTGATATATATATGGCATATATAGCGAGACTTACATACGCTACGTTAGTCCTAGAATCGACTAAATCGTAGCTTTGATACCATCCAAATGTAAAACCCCTGACCCGTATCTGTCGCCGGACTAGGGTTAAGAGGTATTACCGGACATATCAAAACATTTTATGATCAATTCAGAAACATCATCCACACATCATAACATCATAGTCAAACATCATCATAAAGTCTCTTTCTTAGGTCAACGAGAGCTTAAACATACTTTAGGAAAGGGTCGGGATTAAACCGAGTACATACAAATTTTTTCTGAAACTTAACAAACATTTCAAAGTTACTGAGGTCACACGCCCGTGTGGGCAGGCGATGTGCCTCACACAGTATTTAACACACCCGTGTGTCTAGACCGTGGCAAAACAAGGCATACATACTGACTTATCCACACGGCCAAATGTCATGCCCGTGTGTCAGGCCGTGTGAAAATTAGGGAGGTTACTGACTTGGGTCACACGGTCGACCACACGCCCATGTGCTAGCCCATATGCCACACACGGCCAATAGAAACGCCCATGTGTCTATGCCGTGTAACTCACTAACTTGTTTTGACTAAGATGCAGGGGTCACACGGTCAAATCATACGCCCATGTGCTCAGGCTGTGTGGCATAAAAATAGGCTTGATTAAAGCCACATTTCACACCATTCTCAAGCATACCTACAAGTATCAAATGACACATAATTCATACCCAATTTGTAGCCAAAACATACTTAATTCACATAATAAATCTATTCATTCATCTATGACCAACATTACGAATATCACATCAAATCTTATACCAAAATCATACCAAATTCTCAACTAAGTCTCATATCAAACTTACCAAATTGACCATTTTCACTAAGCCATATATGAACACATTATGAACATCAAATTTTATCACATATCATAACCAAAATAAGTTCTTAATCTCAAGCCATATCACATGGCAAGATTCACTAAACAAAACATAACATATTCCCCCTAGCCTATACATGCCATGTACCAAAATCTCAATTGATAGTGTGATGATGATCCTTGACGATCCCCGAGCTCACAGTAGCTTCGATAATCTATAAAAAAATTGACAAACACACAAAGTAAGCTTTCCAAAGCTTAGTAAGCCATATACAAATAAACTTATCACATAAACAATTATAAACCAATTTATACATATGAATCATGGTAAAACACAATTGCAATTTTTCATAATCACTTGCTTATAAACACATCATATTTTTCATATAGTTCACATCTCAAATGATCATATTCATTCTTACTTCTCATTGCCAAATTTTATATACCTTTCGTCCGTACTTGAATCGAATACACATTCACTTGATCCTTTACTTCTCAATAATGCCTGTTGAACTGTTTGGAAGCAATAAGGATACTCGAATAGCTCAAAAAGCTCGTACAATGCCAACGTCTCAGACGTCATCTTACATATAATCGAATATCAATGCGACTATCCCAGATAGGATCTTACACGAAATCGTATACAATGCCGATGTCCCAGACATGGTCTTACACGTAAATCTCAAGTCGATGCCAACGTCCCAAAGTAGTCTTACATGATATCACACCTCAAAATCCTATGTCATGACATATGTATCCTATACTATTCCTATGGTTCGTACGGGGCTTTCGGATGTCGTAACTTTGTCTATACTTTCTTGGATTCAATTATTCAGCTCTCATAGGAATTCAATACATTTCCACAACAATCAAGCATATATTAGTCAATTGAAATATGTTTATTTACATATGAACTTACCGATATGAGAACAGCTAAACGAGTCGATTATTCTACAACATTCGACTTTCTCTGATCTAATTTCGATTTCTTTCGTTCTTGATCTATATAAATTTAGATTTTACAAATTTAATCACACGTTTATTCATTTCAATCCACAAACACATAATTAGGGCATTTTACACTTTAGCCCTTAAAATTTCACATTTTGACATTTTAGTCTCTATTTCATAAAATCACAAAATACACATAATTTCACATTTCTCATGCTTAGCAAAATTTTCATATAGTCTCTAGCAGCCCATAACTTTCACTTATTTCACATTTTAACCCTTTAATTTCTCACTTTCACAAATTAGCCCATAATAATTAAATTCATCAAAAATCCCAATACAAAACATATTAACCCAACACATATATTTCATTTTTCATCAATTAACAACACAAAACTCATGGATTCATCCATGGCATATTTCAAAATCATCATCAAATTCAAAAATTCAAGCATGGTCTAGCTAGAGTACTAAGAAACAATCACAAAAACATAGAAATCATCAAAAATGGATGAAAAATCACATACCAATTAGCCAAGATAAGTGTCGAATGTTTGAAGGCTTAGAAACCCTATTTTTATTTCTTCAAATTCGGCTAAATGATTAACATATTAGCTAATTTAATGTTTTTTTTATTTAATGCACATTAATAAACCATTTAGCAATTTAACCTTAATTATAGCATTAATAATCCACTAACTCATGTCTAAATTTGTCCATGCATTAATCCAAGGGTCTATTTAAAACATAAGGACCTCACATTTAATATATCAAAGAAATTCGGTACTTATTCATGTAGCATACAACTTTTGCATTTTCTGCGATTTAGTCCTTTTGTCCAATTGGACACTCAAGCGATAAAATTAATTCACGAAATTTTCACACATATCATATAACGTATTTTAAACATGAAAACTAATATTAAAATATTTTTTTAACTCAGATTTGTGGTCCTAAAACCACTTTCCAACTAGGGTCTAAACCGGGTTGAGCTTTCAACTTTTCGGCGAAAGCGTAATTGGTAAGTGTTTGTAATAATTTCTTATGGACATGATTCAATGTGTTATTTGGGAATTTAGTAGTATCCTTAAACCCCTACTCTAAACTTCGAGTGTAAACTTTCTTATACCTATGTTATCTTGTGCACAATGTGCTTATGTGTTTGTGAATATGTGAATTGAGATGAGATGCTATAACATGTGATATGTGGTTATGATAAACATTGTGAAAGTGAAAATATGTAAATGTTATGTACATGTTAAATGTTAGTGATAGTGTTTTGCTAAAGATGCAAATATGCAATGATAGTGCACGGATAATCGGTAAGTGATATGTGTGTGAGCTTGAAACTGTTAGATATAGTTAGCATGCCGTACGATTGTGAGTACTCACCTATATGTTCATTGATGTTGGGCGTTGAGGCCCTAGGACATATTGGAGGCATAAGGGAATGTGAGCTAAACTCCATTCAATGAGACATGTGAGGGGAAATAAGGAGAGTGTTAGCTTTATGATTCACTTTTGTGACATGTTTGACTCTATGAGTCTATGTAGCGTGTTGGAGATCCGTGTATCCGATGAGTGATGATAGAGCTCACTTTTATGTTTCATAGCTCAAGTGTCAAATTATCTTAAATTATGAATATGTTTGTATTGTGATATGTGTTTATATGACATATGACCATTATGCAATTTATTTATAAATATGTTTTTGAGTATTGCGATATATATGCTTGAATATTATGTGATTATATGTATATTGTGATATATGTTTGAACATTATGTAATTATATGAGTATTATGATATATGCTTAAATGTTATGTGATTATATGTGTAATGTGATATATGCTTAAAAGTGAATATATTTACCATGTAAAAGAACTAGAAAATAATGCACGAGTAAGTATAATATGACACTAGAGTTTGAACTATTAACATTATGCTATACGGTTGTTTCATTGATGCTTGATGAATTGTTTGTATGGTAGTTGTTCTAGGCATTCACTAAGCCTTTTAAGCTCATTCACTCCCTTCTTAAACCATTATAGATTAGTAATGTGCCAGTGTGAGTAGTGTGGTTCCAATGGGTGATTCAAGCAAGTCATTTTCCATTATTTCGTAGGTGTTATTGTTATTTGTTTTCATCTTGGGAATAAGGAAATGTGGTTTACTTTTACTAATAATTGTCATGATGTTTTGGATGTTTCCATAGACTATATGCTCCCAAGTTTATGAGATTCATTTTGTATTATGTTGGTTATTGCTCAGATTTATTCTTGATGTTTGAAACTATGATTATAGTCATCTTGATGTTTATTTGATGATGATATGAAAGTTTGATGAATTGGTACAAGTTGGAATGACTTATATGCTTAAAAATGTTGTATTTTTTTTATCTGAAGCAGAGGTATCGATATTCATGTTGTAAAAATGATACCTTGGTGATTTTGAAATGTGTAGGAAGTTAGAATTGTAAATTGGTATCGATACCATATCACAAGTACCGATACTCGGAATAATTTTATTGATACTTTTGCAAAGGTATCAATATTTTCTAAGATTTTAATTTTAGATGAGAAATAGAATACTGATTTGGTATCAATTTTGAAAATGGTATCGATACCATACCAGGAAAATACTTAGACCCTTATCCTAGTAACGATACCTGCGTGATTGTCTTGGAAATTTTGGTAAGTGGTACTAATGCATGTTTAAAGTTTATTTAATGTATATTTGGCACGTACTAATGATGTTTGATATATGTTTGATTAAAAATTTATAAGATCCCTGATAAAAAGGATGATTTATTAATAATGTGGCAATTTAATGTGAGTATGACATGAGACAGTGATGTGGCATCCTGACATTCAGGCTTGGCGACCAAGCCGGGTATAAGGTGTTACTAGAATGGATAGTGAATGTACATGGTATCACATCGGTCGCATCTCTCTCTTCACAACGTCTTGTCTTATAAACCAACACAGGCTGTCAAGCCTCAATCTAATTAGCACCCTGACCATGTGGCCTCTATCCTCGACCCAAACCATTACCATCCTTAACCTGCCCCGACCCCTCAAAGGGTACTGAACAACCCTTTGTGGTTGAATCCTATTCTGAATTGGAGCTCATGTCAATTTAGCTCGATGCGAACACTCACTAATCCGATGTTCTGTAGACCCACATCTAAAGTATGCCCCCATTCTCCTCCAACACTCCTCCGGGTGATGCCTATCACAAAAAGTACAAATCAAAGCCTGATCAGCAACCATAGTTGCCTCAACCTGTTGAGGTTTATCCACTCTAGCCTGTTTCTTAGGCCAAAGAGCTAAACTAAAAGGATCTAACTCCCTCTTATTCTTATTTTGATTCTTGCTTTATTCCCTTATTTCGTGCTCCACGCGTGATCTACCATAAATCGATCAAGCAAATTAGGATTTTCTGACACACTTAAGGAGCTTTTTCTTGAGCAAAATAGAGTTTTTAGCTTAGTTTTTCGTTATTTTCGTATTTTAATATTTTTCAGGTAATAAGTGAAAATCTCTTATTTTTGTCTATTTTTTACCCAAAGTGGTCGATAGTGTCATTGGGAGGTCTAACGTGTGATTGAGTGATGTAGGGACATGTCGAAGGTTGAAAGAGAGCAAGAATAACATCTAGGGTAAGGGTATTGCGATATCCAACCCTTGGAATCGCGATACCTCCGATAATATAGAAGACCAATGAGACCCTTTAGTGGTATCGCGACATCCTCCTTGGGTATAGCGATATCCATCTCTCAAAGACCCCCAAGCTCAATACTGCTCGAGATATCGTGATATCCTCGTCTGGGTATTGCGATATCGCCTTCGTCAAAGGGACAAACGTGGACAAAAAGGGAAACCTTTGTCTACCTAACCTACCAATCACACAAGGCCCATGTAAGGGTAATTTTGGCATTGAAAAGTCATCAAAACACCCTTCACAACAACCAAAAATTATTGAGGAGGAAAAAAACACATTAGCTTAGTTTTAGGTTTAGTTTTCTATAGGTTTTCTTTGGTTTTTCTCTACACTTTTCTAGTGTTTTGATTTTTCCCTTCTTCTACCTTAGATTAAAGTTTATTTTTCTGCATTTAATTATGGTTCTTGTTGTTCTCTATGTTATTTAAGTTACTTCTTGTTCTTACCGTACCTTGTTTTCAAAACTCTTTAAGCTTTAGTTTAATTTATTTTACTTTATTTTACTTTAAATTTGTTAAAGCTTATTCCTTTTATGTTTCGTGCTTTAGATTTCTCTGTTAAATGATTTTGGTTTCATGCTATTTAAGTTTTCTTGCATAAAAATCTCAACTTTCACATTTTTCTCAAGCTTTACTTTCATGGCTACTTTGTTTTCCATTGTTATGTTCATTTCTTTAACTTTGAGTATATGTAGCTAAATGTAACGCTGGGTTTGTGCAAGTGTACACAGTTGTTATCAAGTAATAAGTAAGTATCGAGTTATCATCTCCACATGGATTGTATTTGTGCTATGTCACTTAATTTGTAAAATTATATTAACAATTTGGTAAAAAAAAACAATATAGTCCAGAAGTGATGACAAATATATTAAACTAAATGCAATGATCCCTAATGCAAATTACCCTAAGTATGCAAACTATATGAATGAGATAGACTTTAGCAAAATTAAACACAATTTGCAACAATTATAACATAAATAAACTAGGACAATTACTTTAGTTAAACTCAATTTATTATCAACATGCTTAATAATATTCGGAAAAACATTTCATGGCAACTCGATCTTTCATGAGTTTGGAAACCACATTAGGTCCTTTCGGAATTGTAACAGTCTGGTTTTAAACCTAGTTGAAATAGTGGTTTTGGGACCACATATCCGAGTCAGAAAAATATTTTAATATTATTTTCTGTGCCTTTTATAAGTGGTTTAACATGTATGAAAGTTTCGTGTGAAAATTTAACTGATTGTGTGCTTAATTTGCAAAAAGGACCTAATCGCGTAAAAGGTAAAAATTGTGTGCTAGATGTTAAAAGTACCAATTGATTTGGCTTTTTACAACAAGGGTCCTTATGTTGTTATTTGTCCATTGAAAATGTTAATGGACTAAAACAACCATCCATTAAATGGTTTTATAATTGTTTTTATAAGGGCAAATTGGTAAACTAATTATAAATGAATTATAATTAAACTAAAGGCATGAAATAAACCATTTTCATGCTCATATTCTTTTATAAGTGGATTAACATGTGTGAAAGTTTCGTGTGAAAATTTAACTGATTGTGTGCTTAATTTGCAAAAAGGACCTAATCGCGTAAAAGGTAAAAGTTGTCTGCTAGATGTTAAAAGTACCAATTTGATTTGGCTTTTTAAAACAAGGGTCCTTATGTTGTTATTTGTCCATTGATAATGTTAATGGACTAAAACAACCATCCATTAAATGGTTTTATAATTGTTTTTATAAGGGAAAATTGGTAAACTAATTATAAATGAATTATAATTAAACTAAAGGCATCAAATAAACCATTTTCATGCTCATATTTGACCAAAAATACAAGGAAAGAAAAAGAAAAAGAATAGCTAGGGTTCGGCTAAGGAAATCCTTGATTAAGGTATCTAATTTGATTGGTTTTTGATAATTTCTATGTTTTTGAGATCGTTGCTTTGTGTTTTATAAAATCCATGCCTCAATTTCTAATTTTGGTGATGATTTTGAAATGTGCCATTAATGAAACTATGAGTTTTATGATGTTAATAGATGAATTATGGAAGTTTGATGTTGGGTTTAAATGTTTTGTCTTTGAATTTTTGATGAAATTGAGTATTATGGGCTAAATTGTAAAAATGTTATTTTGAGGGACTAAAATGTGAAATAAATGAAATGTGTGGACTCGTATGAGAGTCATGAAAATTCGGATAAGCTTGTGTACAAGAAAATTTTGTGTATTTTGTGATTTTGTGAATTAGGGACTAAAGTGTCGAAATGTGAAAATGTTGGGGGCTATTTTGCAAAATATCCTAATTGTGTGTATGCAGACTATTTTGAATGATTTGGTGAATAAAAGGATTAATTTTGAATACTTATAGATCAATAAAAGAGGAATTCAGATTTAGATCGAGGGAAGTCGAAGATTATTGAATAAACGTTCGGGTCGACAACTTCGAGTACGAGGTAAGTTCATACGTAGAACATGATATTATAAGTACATGTTGTTGTTTTGATATGCATAGCTGTATAAATAATTGAGCTGAATGTATACAAAGATGAATCAAAAGTATTTGGCACTAAGTGTGCGATTTAAACTAGCTTCGGCTACTTGAGGCACTAAGTGTGCTATATCGACTTAGCATCAGTTAATTGAGATGGCACTAAGTGTGCAGAATCGTTCTAGCTTTGGCTAACTTTCATAGCACTAAGCGTGCAGATGTTTAAAGTAAAAATAATTGACGTAAAGTCTTATAATATTCAACGAGAGGTAAGTATGAAAGTGAATAAGTACGGAAAACTTCAGGTATGTACGATACCTAAGTGGTAAATAATGTTATGTATGTTAAGTTCACGGAATTGATATGGTCATATGGATTGAAAATGTGTAAATACTTGTGTGTTGATGCTTTATGTTTTTATATATTATTGATGATTTTAGTACGAGCTTACTAAGCTTTTAGAAGCTTACTTTGTGTGTGTTTGCATTGTTTTATAGATATCGAAGCTACTACAAGCTCGGGGATCGTCAAGGATCGTCACCACACTATCGAATCTCATTTTGGTACTTTTGAAATTGCATATCTTTTTGAAGTATGGCATGTATAGGCTAGTAGTTAGATAAGTATGTTTTGTGTTGGATATGCTTAGCCATGTGATTTGGTTACTTTGTGATTAAACTCATAGTTGTGAATGGCTTATAGTATATGATGATAAGTTGCAAATGTGGTATGTTTTAGTTCGTAAGTTTTGGTAAGTTTAATTTGAGGTTTAATGAGGTATGGAAGGAAATGTTTTGATATGAATTTACCTTGTCTTTAGCATAAATTGGTAAGGTTTATGAGTAGGGAAATGGTTGATATTGTTATGTTATAAATTATGAATGCTATAGCATAAGTATTGGCTGAATTGAAGGTAAAATTATGCTTGTTTTCTTTGCTTGTAGGTTGAACCCATTTGGGGTGGCAAATTGGCTATTCAAATGGCCTATTTTTGTCCAGATGGGCAGAGACACGGGTGTATGTCTTAGCACGGTCATGTGTCCTCTGGGGTACCCTTCAGTTGTAAGTCAGGCTCGCACATGGGTTAGACACACGGGCATGTGGTCTGGCCATGTGACCCTAATTGGTATGTTGACGTCGCAAACAGAATACCCCCTATTTTTGGCATGGCCTAGCACACGGCCAGGACACGGGCGTGTGCATAGCACATGGGCTGGACACACGGGAGTGTAGTCTGGCTGTGTGAGCAAGTCAGTAGCTATGCCCTGTTTTGCCACGGCTTTGACACATGGGTGTGTCTAAACCGTGTGAGGCACACGGCCTGTTCACACGGATGTGTGACCTTTTAAAAGTTGAAAAATTTTATAAGTTCTAAAACTTTTGTATGTTATCAATTTGGTCCTAAATGCATGTTTAGGCATTGTATACTAAATTTTAAGTGAATATTGAATGTGAATGAATGACTTTTATTAGTAATGAGATGATATTTGATGTGTGGTGGTTCTGATTTGAGTTATGAGTCTAGTAATGCCTCTTAACCTATTCTGGCGACGGTTATGGGTTAGGGGTGTTACAGGAAACCTTTACTTAGTAAATACGCATTTTACTGATCCTTATTTACTAAGGGTTTCTTAGCATTCGTGCGAGGTAATAGGGACGTGTTAGGTTTGAAACAGTTTAATCACACAAATCTAAAAACTATGGAAATAACAGAGCTGGTTAGGGTCATTATGGAACCTGCAATTTAATTGGGTTAGGATCTAAATTGAGCATGCACATTTTAATTATGCGTCCACTAGCCGTCGTCTGGTTAGGATCGCTCAGCTAATTCAGGTGCATTTAAATCACATATGAATGAAATACATACTTGATTTTAATTGAAAACATGATCGATTGAGGCACAAACATTATAAGCATGAATCTAATAAATATTATTTAACCAAAGCAATCATCCTAGCTTAAATAAAATTAAGCTATCATTGTTGTAAACAAGAACATTTAACACATAGCAAACATTTTTAAATTAAATTAAAGAAAAGAAAGATTAAATCCAATTCAGAGTGGCTGTCACCCAAGACTCTGACTGACGAGGCTCCTTTGTTACTTTGCTTCGCTCCTTAGCTGATGGCTCTCCAAGGTGGCCGACCAAGGGTTCTTTAAGAGGCTCAAAGGCTAAAATCTTTATGAAAATATGATGATAGGCGTGGGGAGAAAAGAAGAATGCTAGGAGAATTTAGAAAGGAGAGAATGATGAATGATGAGGGATGAGTAGAAATGTGAGAATGAGGTCTTATTTATAGGTGAGGAGAGGGGAATAGTTTACTAAAAATAGGAGTTTTCATCTTTTGAAGCATCTTCCATGGGTGGCCGGCCATAAATTGAGGAAGTTGAGCTGATTTTTTCTTAATATTTGGTCAATTTGAGTGCCACAACAACTCAGGACTGAGACTCGGTCAAGTGCAAGTCTTCAGGTAAATCTCTAATTTCTTCAACTCTTCAAGGACCTTGTGCAATTAAACCAAAAAGTGGTTTATGGACAGCCATGTACAGCCGAATTTTGGGTTGACTTGGTCCTCAATTTGGACGGCTTTGTAATCCAGCAAAGTTATCAGACCTGTCCAGAATAAATCAACAAGTTAGAGGACCAAAGAATAAAATTTATCCAATTTAATTAATTAATTTAAAACCCAAATTATTAATGAAATATTTTAAAATGAATTATTAAATATAATTTTATATTTTATTATTTAATTTAATCATGCATGGCCCACTTTATGTCTTAAAAATATAAGATATTCAAATTAATATAAAATAAGCCATTTATTGCATGAAAACTATATAATAAAGCATAAAATCATATTTTAATAATTTCTCTGTCCTAATATCATATTTTCACATATTTCATTAATTTATTAAATAATTACTTAGTTTTAACAACAATTTTAAGTAAAAAGGTGATAAATTATATAGGAAAAACCTATATATTTTTTCGTTTACACACCCCCAAACTTAAATCATTGCTCGTCCCGAGTAATATTCATGCATAGAAAAAGGTCTTGTTAAGGCGAAATTGCTAATTGTGTAAGTAGCATCAATCTTTGTCTCATAATCATGCATTAATAACTTCATGCTCATCAATCTTCTTTATTAACAAGTAATTCATATGCAAACATTGCTTAAGATTATACTAAGCTTCAAAGTATGCCAACATCAATCATAGTTTGCGTGTATGTCACAGTCATAGATAACATTCTTCATTCAACATAATTTCCTATCAATCAAGCAAAATATCATAAGGCTTATTTATGACCTTCATATGTTGAACTTAGGACTTAGTCTCCGCTAATGTATGTGACATAATCATCAAATCAATAGGTCTTTTATAAGGTTGTAATAGGGCTCGATTAAAGGTAGGAATTTTAAGAGAAGGGAAATTTCAGTTTTAAAAATCTTAACCTTTAACTTTGTCTTGGTTTTCTCGTAATACAACCTTTTTCTTTAAGTGAACCTTTGGAACACCCCCAAACTTATTTTGAGCTCAAGCTCATACATTTTTCCTTTCTGAAGACTGAGCAAACTTTTCTTTGCTCTTTTTCTTTTAAGCATGAGCACATATATCTTTATGAAAACTTTCTTAAATGTTGATTACCAAGACAACTTTAGTTAAGATAGGTGCACAAAATTAGGATAACTTTAAAAGATGGTAATGTGGCTTATAATGTAGGTTCATTGCAATAAACAGGCCTTTAAGCTCAAAATTTCAGTTTCAAGGGTCAAATATCATAGGGTTGGCTTGAAAAGGCTCAAACGATCCAAAGAAATAGTGCCTATATCATTTTAGATTTTTATGTCCCCTAGGATTTCGCCTCAAGAAACTTACTAAGTCAATTCTAAAGATATAAACCTTCATGTGTGTCCAATCTCAAAAGAAACTAAGTTTTCATGGCAAATATTACTAAGGCTAATGTCATACAAGCATTCCATTCTTCATGATAACATACTTTCACTCAGATAAAATCATCATTCATACTTGCATAAAACTATCTTATTAACAAAAAAATATCTCTAAACATTCATTTATTAAAACATACTTATGAAAGAAATGATTAAAACATACTTGAAAAAAATTTAAAAGTTTGAGCAATTTATTTGCGTTACCCCCCTTTAAAAAGAAGCAATATTCTCATTGCAAGAACAAAGTAATGAATGAAAACTGAACACCAGGTAGGGTTGTAAAAAAAGAGAGGTGAGTCAGTAAGACTACTTAAATACCAAGTCTTTCCTAATAACTCAATCCTAGACATATTATTTCCCATTACCACATCACTTAGTCTTTTTCTTTCGAAAGAAGTGTTAAGTTTATTCATGTTTGCTATGTTTTATTTTGCAGAAATTAAATCCTAATTATGAAAGAAATAAATTCCTAATCACCTAAAAATAAATAAATAATAAGAGAAAAGTCCCCCCTTTTATTTTCTTGACTCATTCCCCTTATCTTTTTCAGCTCCATCTCTACTTGCATCATCAGTATCTTTCGTCCATGTCTCAAAGATAGCATATGGGAACTCAAGAACAAAAGTATTAGAGATATTCTTAAAAGAATTTCAAATTGAGTCATCTCTAATTTTTGCATATTTCCAGCAAGTTTGTTGTTGATTGTGCATGAACTTGCACATATCCATCAAAATTAACAACTCTAATTTCTTTGAAGCACTTGGAAAAGTCGGCATAAGAGTTGCAGATTCAGATTCAACACTTAGCTTTATTGGTTCTTCTTTTGGCTCAACCTGTGGTTCAGGGTTTTCAGATCCTTCAATTGGTTTAGGATTGTTTGGTTCCTTATCAGATTCTTCCTCTTCAATGGCTGTAACTGAATTAGCTTCAGTCGCAGTTTCATTTGTTGACTCCTCGATATCTGGCTCAGTTGGCTCTTTTTGCTCGCCTTGATTTTGTATCAACCCGATTTAGGGCTTAGTTGGAATAGTAGCCTCGAGACCACAAATTCGATGTCAGGAAAATTATTTTATTATTATTTAAATGTTATAGCATGTTTTTAAGAGTGCATGAAAAATTTGGTGA
The DNA here is from genome assembly GCA_025698465.1 of Gossypium longicalyx. Classification (NCBI taxonomy): domain Eukaryota; kingdom Viridiplantae; phylum Streptophyta; class Magnoliopsida; order Malvales; family Malvaceae; genus Gossypium; species Gossypium longicalyx. The sequence goes on from CM046995.1 coordinate 56,877,649, forward strand.
AGTAATTTTAGTGTTTATGAGCTTAATTGCGAAAAAGGACTAAATCGCATAAAATGCAAAAGTCCTAAATTGATAGAAAAAGTTGTAAAATAGCTAGAGAATAAAAATTGAAGGTCTTTAAAGGGCAATTAGACCCTTTCCTAAGAGCTTGGTCGGCCATAGGGAGCAAATTGGTCAAAAAGTCAAAAGTTTGGCAGGTTTGGTGGCTAAATTTGACTAAAATAGAAATAAAAATAAGAAAAAGATGATATCACATTTTCATCTTCTTCAGTACCACCAAAAATATCAGCCATTGTAGGGGTTTGAAAGCTTTGAAATTTTAGCCACTTATCCTTCTTGCAAATCAAAATTTATCGAGTCTGAACCTAGACCGAGGGAAGGCCAAACAAATCAACTAAACCGACTAGTCGTGTACGTTTTGTAATCCAAGTGCCGCCTAACTAGCTCAAGGATCACCGGAAGTCAAAGATATCGATCACACTATCAACCGAAGCCTTCAGTATAGTTGGATTTATATTTTTGAATATGGCATGTATAGGGCTTAGACTTCATTATTTTGTGTCTTTGAGAAGTTGGCCAAATGTGTTGGCTTGGGATAGATCCCACGATTTGTATTAAGACTTGAATGATGGCTAACATTCATTTTGAGTTTATGAAAGATGCATTTTCATGGTTGAATGAATATCTATTATGGCTGATTTGATTATAGAAATTATGCTCGTTTTAGTATTAGTTGGCATTTGTATGAAAATAGGTATGTAAGGGTGGCAATGAGGCTTGGTAAATAGCCTTATATTGTCCACATGGCTAGACACACACCCGTGTGTCTAGCCGTGTGTGACACACAGTCTGCCCCATGGGCGTGTAGTCAGGCCGTGTGTCCCATGCAACTTAAAAATGAGAAACAGAATGTCCAGGTTTAGGCACACGGCCTAGCACACGAGCGTGTGGCTTGGCTGTGTAACGCACACGAACTTTAATATGGCCGTGTGATACGCCCGTGTGAAGTCTGTACCTTAATTGTGAAATTAAATTACCACACGGCCTAGTAACACGGGAATGTACTCAGGCCGTGTGACTCAAGTTTCTTCTTGAATGTAAGTCAGAGAGCTCCACGAGCTGGGGACACTGGCCGTGTGTGGGCGTGTCCCTATTCACACATGCGTGTGGCCCAATTTCAATATAAAATTTTCTTAAGTTATCTCAGAACTCTGAAAGTTTTTGGTTTGGTCCCAGATTATCTCTAACGAATATTTTAGGCCTCGTAGGCCTGTATAAGGGACTTTAATCATGTGTTTGAATAATATTTAATTTGGAATGAAGTTTTAAGATCACAATTTGTGTATGTTTAATTGTGTTTAAGTCTGGTAATGCCTTGTACCCTATTCCAGCATTGAATATGGGTAAGAGGCATTACAGATTCAGCTCATACACCCTCTCTACTAACCATTCAAGATCATAAGTTGAAATGCACCCTTGAACATATCATCCCTTCAGATTTTCTTGTGTTTTAACACTGGCACTTAAGCAAAGTGAAGTGATTAATGATGGGAAATAAGCACTGCTTGCCTTCTTTTTAGCACAATCGTGAATATCCTTGAGGATAATTTTCCCAACATTAATGGACTTTTCTGTCAAGATTGCATATAACAAAAACATCCGTTCCATCGAGATGGTGGAACTATGTGAGATAGGCATAAAACTGTAGCAAACAAAATAAAACCACACCTTTGCTACTGGTTTTAAGTATTCTCTTCGGCAAGAATGGCTCCAAAACTTTCTTGTAATCCATTGGGATCCTGGATTTGTCACAACATCAAGCACTTGTTGAAGAAAATCTCAATTGATATTGTCCAACATAGGGTAGTACTCATCTTCTTCAACATCTGGTAAGTCAAACAAATCATTGATGGACTTAGAAGTAAGAGGTATCTTTTTCTTTCAAACGATGACCTCAGAAGCATCTTGTGTCGTCAAACTTGCATAGAATTCTCGAACTAGTTCATTATTAGGAAGTGAACGAGCATCACAAAATTGTTTCCACTTGAGAGCATTGATTATCTTTCTAATTGGCACAAGAACAACCATCAAATCATTACTCTTCAAGTTAAAGCCTTTTTTCAGCATCATAGGTTGAGGCTTGAAAATTGAATCAAATTTCTCTTTCACTTCTTCATCGATCAAAATCAGGTTTTCAAGAGTAGTCTTTGATGATCTAGTTCGTTTGTGAGACATGGTATCTTTTCCCAAAAATTCATCAAAGTTTCTGCTTACTAGGAAGAAGAGAAATCGGCAAGTGGGTAGAACTTACTACGGCAAAAATCGTGCGATGGTAAGGATGGTGCGATGGCAACGACAGCGTCCGACAGCAACGACAATGTACGATAGTGATAACAGTGATGTACGGCAGCAAAGTTATTGCTTTGGGAATCTTCTTGCGGCGATAATAGGTGATTTTGGCTAAAAGGGAAGAGAACTAGGGTTTCTTTCAGGATTTGAGGTTAACAGCATAAAAGAAGACTTAGGGATTTTTAAGGTGCAAGCAAATTGCTTTGAGGGATATAAAAAATAGTAGAATAAAGAGAGGTTTATATAGGAAAAATAAGGGTAACATGTAGCAAAAATTTAGCTACATTAGGGTTACTTGGGCGGCAAGCAATGGGAGTGGCAGCTAGGAATGGATTTTTCCCTCATTTTATTTCTATCCTGGGCATCAAACTCAAACGCAAACTCAAATGTTAGGTTTGAAGCAGTTTAATCACACAAATCTAAAAACTATGGAAATAACAGAGCTGGTTAGGGTCATTATGCAACCTGCAATTTAATTGGGTTAGGATCTAAATTGAGCATGCACATTTTAATTATGCGTCCACTAGTCGTCGTCTGGTTAGGATCGCTCAGCTAATTCAGGTGCATTTAAATCACATATGAATGAAATACAAACTTGATTTTAATTGAAAACATGATCGATTGAGGCACAAACATTATAAGCATGAATCTAATAAATATTATTTAATCAAAACAATCATCCTAGCTTAAATAAAATTAATCTATCATTATTGTGAACAAGAACATTTAACACATAACAAACATTTTTAAATTAAATTAAAGAAAACAAAGATTAAACCCAATTCAGAGTGGCTGTCACCCAAGACTCTGACTGACGAAGCTCCTTCGTTCCTTTGTTTCACTTCCTTTACTGATGGCTCCCCAAGGTGGCTGACCAAGGGTTCTTTAAGAGGATCAAAGGCTAAAATCTTTATGAAAAGATGATGATAGGTGTGGGGAGAAAAGAAGAATGCTAGGAGAATTTAGAAAGGAGGGAATGATGAATGATGAGGGATGAGTAGAAATGTGAGAATGAGGTCATATTTATAGGTGAGGAGAAAGTGATAGTTTACTAAAAATAGGAGTTTTCATCTTTTGAAGCATCTTCCATGGGTGGCCAGCCATAAATTGAGGAAGTTGAGCTAATTTTTTCTTGATTTTTGGTCAATTTGAATGCCACAACAACTCAAGACTGAGACTCAGTCAAATGCAAATCTTCAGGTAAATCTCTAATTTCTTCAACTCTTCAAGGACCTTGTGCAATTAAACCAAAAAGTGGTTTATGGGCAGCCATGTGCAGCTGAATTTTTGGTTGACTTGGTCCTCAATTTGGACGGTTTTGTAATCCAGCAAAGCTATCAGACCTATCCAGAATAAATCAACAAGTTAGAGGGCCAAAGAATAAAATTTATCAAATTTAATTAATTAATTTAAAACCCAAATTATTAATGAAATATTTTTAAATGAATTATTAAATATAATTTTATATTTTATTATTTAATATAATCATGCATGGCCCACTTTATGTCTTAAAAATATGATATATTTAAATTAATATAAAATAAGCCATTTATTGCATGAAAACTGCATAATAAAGCATAAAATCACATTTTAATATTTTCTATGTCCTAATTTCATATTTTCACATATTTCATTAATTTATTAAATAATTACTTAGTTTTAACAACAATTTTAAGTAAAAAAATGGTAAATTACATAGGAAAAATCCTATATATTTTTTCGTTTACACTAAACCCTCAAGAAAGTTGGTTGATGGAGATGTGGATAAACTAAAATCTTTGGACAAAGGACTAAATTATAACAAATTTGACTAATTTGAATAAAATTAAAAAATTTGGTAGTGATGCCCCTAAGGGAATATTAAGATAAAGTGAGACCAGAAGGTAATCTTGTCGCACAGCCATTTGTTAGTCCCAGATTCACCGGTGAGATCGAAAGATAAATCGAACTTAATTCGTCAAAGTCTGTAAAACTGATATCAGAAGATAAAATGGAGCCATTTGGTAATTTACGTGATTTATGTCCCTAGTTCGAGATTTGGTGAACCACATCGAATTCATCCAACCCCCACTAGCCATTTGCTAGATAGTCCATCTAGTTTACATTTCTTGCAATTTAGTCCCTAGGGTAGAATATTTATTTTTCTTGCAAACTCATCTTTTATGAATTACCGTAATATAAAATCGTATTACTAGCCACTTAGCCTCTATTGTGTATGCTAGTTATTGCTCAATCGCCTCTTCCATTGGGTTCGATCCTTGGAATACTCCAGTGCTCTATTGTAATAGTATAAATATTACAATTGACTTGTACACTTGTGGTAAAATCGAGCTTTAAAAATTATTGTATAAATTCGTTGTGTTAATTCGCACACGCAGCCAGTCAATGCGCTTAATCTCCTCCACAACCTTAGTCTTCTCTATCGATGTTTCAAAGACCCGCTCTTATTCTCGAGTTACCTAAACTTTCAGGTCATAGTAGAGTTCATCCTTAAATTGAACACTCTTATCATAACTTGTGGACACCAAACTCTGAGCATATTTGCTCAGCCTTAGAAATTTAACTTCATACTCAACCACCAATATCTCACCCTGCTTAAGCCCAATGAACGTTAACCTATGGGCCTCAATGTATCTTGCCCCAACATATTTCTTCTGTCACATGCTTAGCCTGTGTGCCCTACACCACAGACCACCACCACTGGTAGGCCTCATCTCAAAGCAAAGATACTGCACCCTTCAACTTCTACTCTCGGGTGCAGTCCAGATCATCCATAATCCTCTCAGTAGCCTCTATCCAATACTCAGTCACTCTTGGGGTAATCCCAGTGACACCCTAAAATAATTTAGCACCATTAGACTGGAGTCGCTCAGTCACAAACCCTCATCCCATAGATTCAGATTGGGCCCCAACAACCCTCTGCAAAACCCTAAGAATAGCATAGGAAACTATATTTTCCCTTATGCCCTGATTACTAGTCTTAACGGTAGGCATTTCAGCTATCTCACTAGTTTCCAAATTGGGCATGCTGCCCAAAGAAGAGGACTCAGCTTGAGCCACTCAATGGCGTCAACCATGCCCTCGCGTTCTTATTTTACTTATCTACAGTTCATAAGTCTAAAGATTAGTTTAGGTTATTTTTAAATCCTAAGTCTAAAGCCTGACAGAAATACATATCTTAAATTGGAAATGTTTTATTCTACGGTCTCTAAAGTCCAACGGTTTTACTACAGTATCTAAAGAAAAAGTAACTAAAGTGACTAAAGTAAAAAGTTTCTTACTTGGATTGGCACCAGAGTCTCAAATTCTCTCTTTTTTCAAGAAAACAATTTTCCTCACATTTTTAACCTAAAAACCACAGTCTGAATTTTGAACTAAGGCTCTAATACCATCAAATGTAACACCCCAAATTAGGCCTAGACATTATGACCAAATCTTAAGGGTCACATTAACAACCTAAAACTTTGATAGATTTCTTTCTAAACATAAATTATTCTAGCATCAGTAACTTTGCAAAAACTCGTATTATTTTATTAATTAGAAAACTTGGCAATTCTTTAAGTATGTATTTTCCAAAACATTTAAATATAATTTCAGGTTTATTTAAAGTGTCATGTTATTTAATTTATTTAATTCTTTCATAAAAACTTGTTTTCTCGATTAAAAATTTGTAGCAAAAATTCTTTAACTTGTTTAATTTGAAAAAGGATATTCAAAATTTAGTTTACGAAATAATTCAGTATATTGTTTAGCTTAATAAAACCAACCAAAAACCCATAACGTTAATAATGTCCAAAAACCTATAAACAGTCCCAAATAAAATCCCATAAAGCTTAATTAAATATAAAATTTAACCAACTTATGAGAAAATGTTCAGTCCGAGCTCCCAAATGCCACCCAATCCTAAGTCTGTAGATCACTTAAGAAAATATTTTAATTGGGTGAGCTAGAAAGCTTAGTGTGAGCCTTAGCCCACAACAAAATCATATATAGAATCATCCACATATGCGCACATCAGAACAGACAGTTTAGACACTATAACATGCTTAGCAAAGCAATATCATACAAAACAATCCTACTCCAACTACTACACACCAACTCTGTCCATCCAATCACACCAATTAGGGTTATTAGAACCCATCCATCCATCACACCAAGTTGTAGTCGTATGCCACTCAAATGATATGCAGCTATGCTGTCAGATATGTTGCGGAAATATTACCAGAATTATTTAACGTAGTATAACTGCCAGAATTAGACTTCCTCCATAGTATAACCATATCCCACTCCAATACATGTGCAAATTCATACTATGTGATCATACAATAACCATCTTAACATGCCACATATACTCATAACAAATCAGAAACATGTCATTCATACGTAAAAGCTAACAGAAAAAAAAGCATAGAATTTAGCTTACTCAGAGTTTTACTGATCAGAACCATACTTATGTTAACACACGTATGCATAGATTCATGAATTTACATGACCTAGCATGCTTTTAGAATATTTACACCTAGCATTATTTACAAAATAGAATCTAGAATTTTTACGTTCGGCTTGAACCTTACCCAATTAACAGTTCAAAATAGCTCACACAGCCGTGTGGCTAACACGCCCTACCTAGCTCAACTGTGTGGCCCACACGCTCTACTTGACCAACCCGTGTGACTCACATGCCTATGTGTCTGGAAACACGAAAGTATACACACTTTTTTATGCCCTTTTTAACTCAAATTCATGCAGATCCGGTAAAATTCTTATCGAAAAATATATAATAATTATAAGATAATTAAATTGCACATAAATTTTTAACATGTTGAATTTTAATTAATTTTATATTAATTTTTATTAATTTTGATTTATTTTTGACAGATTCACACAAAGGGCGAAAAATGGCTTACAGACACTGTTAGAAGCACAAAACCGAGAAGCGATTTTGAAGCATCGAGGTGAATTAATTTTTTAGCCTAAGACGGTCAAAATTATGAATACTACTTCATAATGTAATTAATTTTAATTTTAGTCCAAATTATTTTGGATTAAATAATTATTATTAATTAATTATGAAAAGAGGCCTAATTGAGTTAAACTGAGAAAATCGATCCAGCCGAGCACTGGGCTGCCTAAAACTGTCCCACATGCTGACCTAATCAGCTTGTTTGGCTGATTATTTGGCTTGCAAAACAGCCCTTGAAGACTCCTTGAATTTGCATTCAAACCCCTCCACTTATCATGCCTTCTTAGATTTGCTCCTACCTTAAAATAGCAAGTTTGAAACCTTCAAATTTGCCACATGTGTAACACCCCTTACCCGAGTCCAACATCAGGACAGGATACGAGGCATTACCAAACTTAAACATGCACATACATGTAAAACCGAGCCATTTATTCATATCAAAATCATTCGATCACATGCAAAATGTCCTATACACGAGCCTTTGAGGCTCTAAACATGCATTAAAAGCGGTTTGGGACTAAACAAAGAACTCACTAACATTTTTACGGCACTTAGAAAATTTTCATGTTTGGAGAGTCACACGCCCATGTGTGTAGGCTGGGTGGTCTCAAACGCCCGAGTCCTCAGCCCTTGTAACTCTCTGCTTATGACGTTAGCAAACATTTAGGGTCACACGGCCAAGTCACACGCCCATGTGCTAAGGCCGTGTCCTCCACATGGTTGAGACATGTAACACCCCATACCCGTCACCCACGCCGGGGCGGAGTACGAGGTATTACCTAACTTAATCTCATGCATTTGAAAAACCTCAAGTCACCGAGACTTGTTCCAAATTAAAACTCTTTCAATTTCCACCTTAACATCTGTTTATGAGTCTACGAGCCCTGAATCGACCATTAAAAATTATTCGAGACCATTTCGGGTCTTTAAACCAACCTTAGGAAATTTGTCTTTAAAATAGGGCACACGCCCGTGTGGAAGGGTAACAAGCCCGTGTGACCATTTCGACATGGTTGTGCCGATGGCCCGTGTGACTCACACGGCCTAAGCACTCTGGGACACGCCCGTGTCCCACACCCGTGTGGAATTAAATTTTAATTCACAGTTACAGAGGTTTTCACACGGCCAAGCACACGCTCGTGTCTTAGCCCTTGTGCAAAAACCTGGGAATTTTGTTTCTGACGTCAGCATCCCAAAAAGGTCACACGATCATGGCACACTCATGTGAACTAGGCCGTGTCCTCCACACGGTTGAGACACACGGCCGTGTCTCTGCCCGTGTGTTTATCACCATGCATACTGACTTGAAATTTTTACGTGTAGGGGACACACGACCGGACTACACACCCGTGGGGCTAACTATGTGTCACACACGGTCTAGACACACGTCCATGTGTCTACTCGTGTGGACGATATAAGGCTATTTACCAAGCCTCGTTGCCACCCTTGCCTACTTGTTCTCATACAAATACCAAACAATACCAAAGCAAGTAAAATTTTCATAATCAAAACAACCACAATAGACATCCATTCAACCATGAAGATGCATCTTCTTTTAACTCAAAATAAATGTTACCCATCATTCTAGGCTTCATGCAAAGTGTGGGATCTATCCCAAGTTAACACCTTTGGCCAATTCTCAAAGACACAAAATAATGAAATCTAAGCCCTGTACATGCCATATTCAAAATTATAAATCCAACCATACCAAATGTTTTGGCTGATAGTGTGATCAATATCTCTTACTTCTATTGATCCTTGAGCTAATTAGACAGCACTATAAAGAAATGGAAAGGAAGGGGAGTAAGCATAAAGCTTAGTAAGTTGTATATAAATGAAAATACCACAACAATACATCGATAGTCAACATGCTCATAATACCAAGGTAAGTATAGATATAACTTATTCAATACCATCCATACAAGTCACATACTATACAATGAGCTCACATCTTATACGTACCAATTAGGTACCTGTGCCACTCACAACACGGTTATAATTTCCTCATTAAATTAAGAGCGTAACTTTCACCTTTGAACCATTCGGAACACTACCGGATATTCCATAAGCCTCACATATGGGTGAATGTGCCGATGCCATGTCCCAAACATGGTCTTACACTGGCTATCATCTTTGAGGCCGATGCCATATCCCAGACATGGTCTTACACTAGCTCTCGCATATCCGTGCCAATGTCATGTCCCAGACATGGTCTTACACTAACACGCCTTGTAGCCGATGCATGTCCTAGACATGTCTTATACTGGCTTACGTCCCGAGCCGATGCATGTCCCAGACATGTCTTACACTAGCACTCATCTAAATACCGATGCCATGTCCCAGACGTGGTCTTACACTGGCTCTCTTAAAGTGGCCGAAATGTCGCAGCATGAATATCTGTTTTATTTTCTAAGGTCCCACAGGATTTTTACTATCACAATTATCATTATGCATTCTCAATTCACAGTCAACCAATTTATACCATATCAATCAAATGATAATTCAAACACATAGTAGCAATGTAGTTGTATTATTTACATACAACTTACCTCGGATTACAAAACGTACACGACTAGTCAGTTTAGTCGATTTGCTTGGCCTTCCCTTGGTCTAGGTTCAGATTTGGAAATTCTCGATCTATATTAGTAAAATGCACCCATTTAGTCACTAAACACGATTAGACAATTTAAAATTCACATCTTGGGTAAAATGACCATTTTTCCCCTAGACCTTGGCAAAATGACCATTTTATCCCTATGCTCGAAAATTAATTTTTTTATCGAATTTCTTCGTATCTGAAGCCTAGCCGAACTCTTTTTACTCTTATAGCAACCCCAAATTTTCACTATTTCACACACTTATAACCTATTTTGCAAATTATGCAAAATAGCCCCTTTAGGTGTTTTCATGCTAACACCCTTCACAAAAATTGTTTATAACACAACTAGGACTCATATTCTTCCACAAAAACTCAACAAATATCATAAATCAATTCATGGAAAAACCCTAAACTCTTAACCATTTTGCAAAATAGACCCCTCATTTGAATGCTCATGCTTCAAGGGTTTCAAAAATGCAAAAATCATCAACAAAGGACATGGAAATCACTTACTTATGAGTCAAATAAATGGCTGAGAATTTTGAGCTTCCAAACCCCTTTCAATGGCTGATTTTCGGTGGTGTATAGGATAAGAAAAGAAAAGATGACAACTTTTCTTTATTTTAATCAATTTGCTAATGCCATCAAAACATAACACTTTGACAACTGATTTCCTTGTCTCATGGTCGGCTATGCTTTCTTTTAAAGGTTCATTTGCCCTTTAAAGACCCTCAATTTTGGTTCTCTAGCTATTTGGCACCTTTAGTTATTAATCTAAAACTTTTACATTTTATGGGATTTAGTTTTTTTTGGCAATTGGGCTCACAAACGTCAAAATTAACTTACCAAATTTTTCATGCAATAATATATTAATGCTAGAACATCAAAATAATAATTAAATAATCTTTTTAACTACAGATTGTGGTTTCGAGACCACTATTCTGACAAGGCCCTAAATCGGGCTGTTACATTTCTCCCCCTTAGGGATTTTCATCCTCGAAAATCTTACCGGTGAATAAGTTCGGGTACTGCTCTCTCATAGACTTCTCGGGTTCCCATGTGGCTTCCACAACTTCATGTCTATGCCACAAAACTTTCACAAGTGCTATACTCTTATTTCTCAAATGTTTGACTTCTCGGGCTAAAATCTTGACTAGTTCTTCGCCATAAGTCATGTCCAGAAGAATCTCAACCTCTGTCGGCTCAATCACATGCGAATGGTCTGATCTATATCGACATAGCATGGACACATGAAACAAGTCGTGAATCTTTTCCAATTCTGATGGCAAATCCAATCTGTAGGCAAGTGGCCCCACTCTCTCAGTAACCACATAAGGTCCTATAAAGTGAGGATTCAACTTGCCCTTTCTACCAAATCTGAGAACTTTCTCTATGGAGATACTTTCAAAAATACCTTATCACTGACTTGAAACTTAATTTCCTTTTGTTTCAAATTCGTATATGATTTCTGTCTATCTGAGGCGACCTTCAAGCAGTCACAAATCACTTTAACTTTCTCTTCAGTCTCTTTGACTAAATCGACCCCGTGAATCTGGTTCTCTCTCAACTCAATCCAGTATAAGGGCATTCGACACTTCCGCCCTTACAAAGCCTTATAAGGCGCCATTTTCAGACTTGTCGTATAACTGTTATTATAGGCAAATTCAACCAACGGTAGATACTTTTCCCAACTGCCTTGGAACTCAAAGACGCAGCATCGTAACATGTCCTCTACTATCTGAATTACTCTTTTCGACTGACCGTCGGTCTGCGGGTGAAAAGTTTTGCTAAAACTTAACTTTGTTCCCAATGCCTCTCGTAACTTTTTCCAAAACCTCGAGGTAAGTCTCGGGTCTCTGTCTGAAATAATTGATATGGGCACCCCGTGTAGTCTCACAATCTCGGAAACGTACAAGTCAGCTAATCTCTCAAAGGAGTAGTCGATACGCAAGGTATGAAGTGTACCGACTTTGTTAGCCTATCTACAATAACCCATACTACATTTTTCTTTTTCGGGGTTACTGGTAAACCCATCACAAAGTCCATAATGACCCGATCCCACTTCCATTCTGGGACCATGGTAGGCTGAAATAAACACGAAGTTACTTGATGTTCAGCCTTTACTTGTTGACATACTAGGCACTTAGAGATGAACTCAGAAATGTCTCTTTTCATACCCAACCACCAATACATTTTCTTTAGGTCATTGTACATTTTCACACTACCCAGGTGAACAGATAGACAACCACTATGCTCCTTTCTCAAAATCTTCAGAATAAGTTCATTGTCCGTAGGTACACAAACTCTGTCTTTGAAAATTATACATCCATTAGTACTAATACGAAAATCTGATTCAATTCCCGACTCACACTGAGTTCTCTTGGCTTGCAATTTCTCATCACCTTTCTGGGCTTCTCGGATCTCTCGGAAGAACGTTGGTCTAGCTCTCAACTCTGCTAGGACTGAACCATCATTAGAAAAAGCCATATTGACATTCATTGCTCTTAGCGCGAATAACAATTTTCTACTTTATGCATCGGCGACGACGTTTGCTTTTCCTAGATGGTAATCTATTACCAACTCGTAATCCTTTAACAGCTCTAACCATCGGCGTTGCTGTAAATTCAACTCCTTTTGAGTCATCAAGTACTTTAAGCTCTTATGATCGATAAACACCTAACATTTCTCTCCATACAAATGGTGTCTCCAAATCTTCAATGCGAACACTACAGCTGCTAGTTCCAAGTCATGGGTCGGGTAATTTCTCTCGTGTGGCTTTAGTTGTCTTGAAGTTTAAGCTATGGCTTTACCTTCCTGCATAAGCGCACCCCAAACCATTCAAAGAGGCGTCATTATAAATCACAAATTCCTTGTCCGACTCCGGTTGCACTAACACGGTGCTTCTGTCAACAAAGCCTTTAATTGCTCGAAACTCTGTTGGCACTCTTCAGTCCATTCGAACATGGCATCTTTTTGCAGCAGTCTTGTCATCGGCGTAGCTATCATAGAGAATCCACTTACAAACCGTCTGTAGTATCTGGCCAAATCCAAAAATCTTCGAACTTCAGTTACATTCCTCGGAGGTTTCCACTCTACAATAGTTGAGATCTTGCTTGGGTCAACTCGGATCTCATCACTCCACACAACATATCCTAGGAACCTGACCTCTTTAAGCCAAAATTCACTCTTACTAAACTTGGCGTACAACTGCTTGTCTCTCAAGGTTTGTAACACAACTCTCAGATGTTTCGCATGCTCGCTCTTATCACGTGAATAAATTAATATGTCATCGATAAAGACGATGATAAATTTATCCAGATATGGTCGAAAAACGTGGTTCATCAAATCCATAAACACCGCCAGGGCATTAGTTAAACCAAAGGGCATGACAAGGAACTCATAATGCCCGTATCTTGTCTGAAATACAGTCTTCGGCACATCTTGCTCTTTCACTCTTAATTGGTAGTAGCCAGACCTCAGATCGATCTAGGAAAATATAGTGGCTCCCTTCAACTGATCGAACAAATCATCAATTCTCGGTAAAAGATATTTATTGTTCACTGTTACCTTGTTGAGTTGTCTGTAGTCAATGTATAACCTCATCAACCCATCTTTCTTCTTCACAAAGAGTACCAGAGCACCCCACGGTGAAAAACTCAGTCTCGCGAAGCCCTTATCCATTAGTTCTTGTAACTGCACTTTCAAGTCTTTCAACTCTGTTGGAGCCATCCTATACGGAGCAATCGAGATGGGCGTCGTACCGGGGACCAACTCAATTCCAAACTCGATTTCCCTCACTAGAGGTAATCCGGGTAATTCTTCTGAAAATACGTCTGTAAACTCATAAACTACCGACACTGATTCAATCTTCAATTCAGACATTTAGTATTCAGCACAAAAGCTAAATAAGCCTCATATCCCTTTCTCAAATATTTCACAGCAGTCAATGACGATACTATTATGGGCAATTTATCCAACTCATCAGGTCTAACCCGAAGAACATTTCTGTCTTCGCATTTCAAATTAATGACTTTTCTCCCACAGTCCACTATAACACTATGAGAAGTCAACCAGTCCATCCCAAGGATTACATCAAACTCATTAAACGGTAACAACATCAGGTTGGCCGGGAAACGATGACTCTTAATTGTTAAAGGACAATTTCTACACACTTGGTCCACTAGTACATGTTTGCCTAAAGGATTGGACACTTTGATCACAAACTTAGTGGACTCTACTAGCATACTCATACAAGGTATCAATTCCATACAAATATAAGAGTGGGTAGATCCCGGGTCAATTAAAGCAATAACAGATATGTTATAGATAAAAATGGTACCCATGATCACGTTGGGAGACTCTGCCTCTTTCCGAGCACGTATAGCATAAGTCCTTGCAGGCGCTCTTCCCTCGGACCTCACCGCAGCACCTCTTCGCATACCTCTACTACTAGCCCCACTTTCAGGGTTCTTCTGTGGTCTACCCCTCAAAGGAGCACTACTCGCCTTCACATTTTATTTTCTCTCTCTTTCATCCAATTCAGGACAATCACGGATGAAGTGTTCCAATAATCTACACTTAAAATAGCCCCTTTCATTCCCTCGGCACTGGCCAAAGTGACGCCTACCACATTGCAAGCATTCTGGCCTATTTGGCCGAGTGCTACCGACGCTTGCGACAGAAATGGTCTGGGCTTTAGAAGTTGTGTTCTACCGTTTCTTGTTCCTATTCGAATACCCCACTGAAGCATTCGATCGGGTAGAGAATTTCTTGGATCTCTTGGATGAGGACTGATATGATTTCCCCATCTGTCTCTTCTTTAAATCCTGCGACTCAAAAGCCGTTTTCCTCCTTTCTTTAATTAGTTCTTCGGCCTTACAGGCTCTTTCAACAAGTGCTACAAATTCTCGTAGCTCTAAGATACCAACAAATAATCGAATATCTTCATTGAGGTCATCCTCAAACCTCTTACACATGGTAGCTTCAGTGGATATGCATTCCCGCGTATACTTGCTCAGTTTCACAAACTCGCGTTCATACTCCGTCATAGTCTTATTACCTTGCTACAACTCTAGAAATTCCTTCCTTTTCTGGTCCATAAACCTCACGCTAATGTACTTCTTTCAGAACTCTTCTTGGAAGAATTCCCAAGTTACTCTTTCTCTCGGTACAATGGACACGAGAGTATTCAACCACTGATATGTCGAATCCCATAGGAGTGACATTGTATACTTCACGCACTCCTCATGTGTGCATGATAATTCATCGAATACTCTAATAGTATTCTCCAACCAAAACTCTGCTCTTTCTGGGTTATCATCTAAGTTAGCCTGGAATTCCTCGGCCCCTTGTTTTCGGATCTTGCCTACCGGAGGCTTCTCTCTTCTAAACATGTTCGCACCTTGCAGAGCTACCGGGGCATACTAAGGAATCGGAGGAGTTAGGGGAGGTGGAGTGTTTGGATTCCCACAAGCAAACTCCACGAACCAAGCATCCATCATTCGCAGATAGGCTTCTCTAGCCCCTCCGCCTTGGCCCATAGTCACGGGCTCACTCTTAACTGGTGCTGTCTCTTTGGCGAGATCCATCGCATTACTTTCCACGTCATCCACCGTGGCTCTATCAAGATCCATTTACTATATAAAAACATAATTTTATAATCGTCAGGATTCATCACACTATCAATATACAGTTATGGCATGTATAGCTAGACTCGTATTCTCGCTAAGTTAGTCCTAGAATCGACTAAACCATAGCTCTGATACCACTAAATATAACACCCCATACCCGTCACCCACACTGGGGCAGAGTACGAGGCATTACCTAACTTAATCTCATTCATTCGAATAACCTCAAGTTACCGAGACATGGTCCAAATTAAATCGTTTTCAATTTCTACCTTAACATCTGTTTATGAGTCTTACGAGCCCTGAATCGACCATTAAAAATTATTCGAGACCATTTTGGGTCTTTAAACCAACCTTAGGGAATTTGTCATTAAAAAAAGGCACATGCCCATGTGGAAGGGTAACAAGCCTGTGTGACCATTTCGACATGGTCATGCCGATGGCCCGTGTGACTCACAAGGCCTAAGCACTCTGGGACACACCCGTGTCCCACACCCATGTGGAATTAAATTCTAATTCAAACCTACAGGGGTTTTTACACGGCCAGGCACACGTCCGGGTCAATGGCCCGTGTCTCTCACACGGCCATGACATGTTTGTGTCTTAATTCATGTACAAAAACTTGGGTATTCTGTTTCTGACGTCAGCATCCCCAAAAGGTCACACGACCATGACACACGCCCGTATACTAGGCCGTGTCTTCCACACGGCTGAGACACACGGTCGTGTCTCTACCCGTGTGTTTATCACCATGCATACTGACTTGAAATTTTTACGTACAGGGGACACACGACCAGACTACACACCCGTAGGGCTAACCGTGTGTCTACCCGTGTGGACGATATAAGGCTATTTACCAAACCTCGTTGCCACCCTTGCCTACTTGTTCTCATACAAATACCAACCAATACCAAAGCAAGTAAAATCTTCATAATCAAAACAACCACAATAGACATTCATTCAACCATGAAGATGCATCTTCTATTAACTTAAAATGAATGTTAGCCATCATTCAAGGCTTCATGCAAAGTATGGGATCTATCTCAAGTTAACACCTTTGGCCAATTCTTAAAGACACAAAATAATGAAATCAAAGCCTTATACATGCCATATTCAAAAATATAAATCCAACCATACCGAATGTTTCGGCTGATAGTGTGATTAATATCACTAACTTCCGGTGATTCTTGAGCTAATTAGACAGGACTGTAAGGAAATGGAAATGAAAGGGAGTAAGCATAAAGTTTAGTAAGTTGCATATAAATGAATATACCATAACAATACATCGATAGTCAACATGCTCATAATACCAAGGTAGGTATAGATATAACTTACTTAATACCATCCATACAAGTCACATTTTATACAATGAGCTCACATCTCATACGTACCAATTAGGTACCTGTGCCACTCATATCACGGTTATACTTTCCTCATTAAATTAAGAACGTAGCTTTCACCATTGAACCATTTGGAACACTACCGGATATTCCATAAGCCACACACATGGGTAAATGTGCCGATGCCATGTCCCAGACATGGTCTTACACTAGCTATCATCTTCGAGGCTGATGTCATGTCCCAGACATAGCTTACACTAGCTCTCGCATATCAGTGCCGAAGCCATGTCCCAGACATGGTCTTACACTGACACGCCTCGTAGTCGATGCATGTCCCAAACATGTCTTATACTGGCTTACGTCTCGAGGCCGATGCATGTCCCAGACATGTCTTACACTGGCACTCGTCTCAATGCCGATGTCGTGTCCCAGACATGGTCTTACACTGGCTCTCTTAATGTGGCCAAAATGTAGTGGCATGAATATCCAGTTTACTTCCTAAGGTCCCACAGGATTTCTACTATCACAATTATCATTATGCATTCTCAATTCATAGTCAACCAATTCATGCCATATCAATCAAATGACAATTCAAACACATATAGTAGCAATGTAGTTGTATTATTTACATACAACTTACCTTAGATTACAAAATGTACACGATTAGTTGGTTTAGTCGATTTGCTTGGCCTCCCCCCGGTCTAGGTTCAGATTTGGCAATTCTTGATCTATATTAGCAAAATGCACTCATTTAGTCACTAAACACGATTAGGCAATTAAAATTCACATATTAGGAAAAATGACCATTTTGTCCCTAGACCTTGGCAAAATGACCATTTTGCCCCTATGCTTGAAAATTAATTTTTTATCAAATTTCTTCGTATCTCAAGCATATCCAAACTCTTTTTACTCTTATAGCAACCCCAAATTGTTTATAACACAACTAGGACTCATATTCTTCCATAAAAACTCAACAACTATCACAAATACATTCATGGAAAAACCCTAAACTCTTAATCATTTTGAAAAACAGACCCCTCATTTGAAGGCTCATTCTTCAAGGGTCTCAAAATAAAAAAATCATCAACAAAGGACATGGAAATCACTTACTTATGAGTCAATTAAGTGGCTGAGAATTTTGAGCTTCTAAAGCCCTTTCAATGGCTGATTTTCAGTGGTGTATAGGAGAAGAAAAGAAAAGATGACAACTTTTCCTTATTTTAATCAATTTGCTGATGTCATCAAAACCTAACACTTTGACTAATTGATTTCCTTGTCTCATGGCTAGCTATGCTTTCTTTTAAGGGTTTATTTTCCCTTTAAAGGCCCTCAATTTTGGTTCTCTAGCTATTTGACACCTTTAGCTATTAAACTAGAACTTTTACATTTTATGCGATTGTCTTTTTTCGCAATTGGGCTCACAAACGTCAAAATTAACTTACCAAATTTTTCATGCAGTAATATATTAATGCTAAAACATCAAAATAATAATAAAATAATCTTTTTATCTACAGATTTCTGGTCTTGAGACCTCTGTTTTGACTAGACCCTAAATCGGGCTGTTACAAGACACATGGTCGTGTTTCTGCCCGTGTGGTCAACACTTAGTCTATTTTCCAAGCCTTTTTGTCACCCTTTACATGCACACACACAAACATGGATCCAAAAGCATTCAACATCCTCAATTATGATGTAGACATTTCATTTACCTATCAACATACATGTGTTACACATTCTCACATTAAACCAAGTCTAGACACACCATATCTTATTCATTTGGCTTTGCCAAATACCTTACCACTTATACTTTTATACCATAATTAACTTCATGTCCATTTAATTCTAACTTATCATCAAGGATACACCTTCTAGCTAAGTTATATCTTTATAGAGTATCCACATTTCACATGCATAAAACAATATGCTTGACTAAGACATTCTACACCAATTCCATATTCAGTTTAACATTATTACTATTTCTCACTTTATACCATTGTGCCATGGTTACCAAACTATCCATCAAACATCCATGTTTAAGGCATTATCATTTTATTTTCATATTACACATTTAATTCATGGTCATGACCACCTCTGTAACACCCCTCACCCGTATCCTACGTCGGGATAGGGTTCGAGGCGTTACCGATAATTTTACCTTTACAAACTTACTAAATCGGGTCACTGAACTTCGTCCAAATTTAAAACCATTCAAATATGTACACCTTGACCCTCACACAGGCCTTTGAGGCCTAAAACACACTTAGGTGTAGTACAAGACAAAACCGAAAACATTCGATACACTTTGAGCACCTAAGAAAATTTTCCCTTGCTTGAAGTGCAACACGCCTGTGTAATGGGGCCGTATAGTTATACACGTCCCTGTGGCTTAGGACACGCCCGTGCCCTCAGCCGGTGTGCAATATTGACTTCAACCTCATCATTCTGTTAAAAACACATGGCCAAGACACAGGCCCGTGTACTTAGCCCGTGTTCTATACTGACTTAAAATTTCAGGTGTAGGGGACACACTGCCATACCACACACCTATGGGGGTGAGCCGTATGTCACACACGGCCTAGACACACGTCCGTGTGTCTACCCATGTGGACCTTATTAAGCTATTTTCCAAGTCTTAAGTCACCCTCTACCAACCAATTACACTTATAGATTACTATAGTGCATGTTTAAGCCAAACTATACATTTATAAGTATGAAACTTTGATTAACCTCATTACATGTGAACCTCATGTCATTGGTTTCATACATGCTAAGTTAATTCTCATCTTGCATTTAAAAATTTCTATGTCTACTCGACATATTTAAGATTGGCTCATTTTTATAACTCATTGCCAATTATAACCAAGCCATCATATGAGAACATAAACATGCATAGAATTGTAGGTCAGCGCCTACTTCGAAATAAGCCAAGTTACCATGGCCATATACAAAAAGATAAGTATAACTTTACATGCCTTCATTTTTGGCAATTCAAATGACACATATAACAAAATACACAAAAGCTCTATACATGCCATTAAACAAAACATAAGAGTCTATATACCAAAGCTGGACTAGTTGATAGTGTGTAGACTCTCCAACCGTCTTCCAATCTTTACAAGTCCTCGAGCTCTAAAAATGGGGAAAAAGAGAGGGGTAAGCGTATATATGCTTAGTAAGCTCGAATAATTGGAAAGTAAACTTCTCGATTATTTAGCATACATTCTTATTAGATAATGAAACCAACGAATATGAAAATGGTTTCCCTATCACATGCACTCAATCAATGAGTTAGTCGCATAACAAAACACCATGTAACTTATCTTAGATGAGATCATCATTCAACATGTCATTTGTTCATATACCTCGTGTTAGCCCCGTTGAGATTTCAGGAAATCTCGATGGATTATCCAGTCTCCGTCAATTCATATGAATGATCATTCCTAGTATGCACTCCCGCGAACCTCACATCTTACGGCGGGATTACCAATCTAGGCTAAATCCCCCGTAACATAAACTTATAAGGTGATGTCAAGATTATCAGTCCAGGCTAAATCCCTTACAACGACAAACACCCTTAATGAGCTCGGATCTGAATTTCCAGTCCAGGCTATACTCAGACCCTAATCGGATTACCCGTCCGGGCTAAATCTATAATGTACACATATTCTTCGGGAGGCTCGATCATTCAAGGAACACCCATCCGGGCTAGATCCTTTTCATACTTGAGATCATCGGATTACCTGTCCGGGCTAAATCCCTTACTGTAACACATGCAGGATCTCAAGTCACATGTCAATCATGGTTTATCCATCGAATTCCCTTTCTAACCTCAACCGAGACATTTCCCAACAAATCATTATCAAGGATGCATTCCATGCATTTTCATGCCATCAACAATGCAATCATCATACAATTATAAATCATACAATTATGCATATTATGAGTTTATTTTAGGTTATCCGAACTTACTTGGTACTCGTTTCGGTATTATGTTTCGGTTATTCCGAAACCTTTCGTTTTCCTCAGTCGACCTCTAGAAATTGTTCCTCGGGATTTGTAACAATAAAATAAAATCATTAACACCTCACATTGTATTATTTGAGCCTAAATTTCACCCCTAGTTCAGATGACCATTTTTCCCCTAACCTTTCACATTTTTACGACTTAGTTCCTAAGCTCGTATAATGAAGCACATGCAATTTCTATCTTACCCAAGCCTAGCTGAACACTTTTCTCTCTTATGGAGCCCACATTTTCCATTATTTTAACATTTCTACAGTATTTAACAACTTTTTCCAAAAGGTCCCTTTAGGGGTTTTTCATTAAAATATCCTAGGAAAAGATGTTTTACACACCTCCAACTTTCATACCCCTCCATAAATCATCAATATACAAGCAACTCATGCATGGGTAAATTTTTAAACATGAACCTTAGCATGAAATAAAGGTAGAAACGGAGAGAGTAAGCTACTGGATTTCAAAAATATAAAGAACATTAAAAACGGGGATTGGGTGCACTTACTATTGAGCTTGAAAATGTTGAAAACCCTAGCTATGGAGTCCATTGAAGTTTTGGCAGCATGGAGAAGAGAAATGAGCTGATTTTGGTTCATTTTTCCCATTTTATTTCATTAAAATGCCAAATGACCAAAATGCCCTTAAGTCCTTTCTTTAAAATTTCATCCATGCAAGCTCATTTTTGTCCAAAAACTAGGCAAATTGTTCTCTAAGACATTCTAGTTTATAATCTAAAGCGATTTCATACAAATTGCTTCTAGAATCCAAGTTTTGCAATTTATTCAATTTAGTCCCTAATTTCTAATTGGACATCTTACTCAAAGAATTTCTTCATGAATTCTTAACACATGCATATTATCATATTCTAGACCTCATAATAATCATAAAATAAATATTTTAATGTCTGATTTGTGGTCCCAAAACCACTATTCTAACTAGGCCCTATTTGTGGATGTTACATTTCTCCCCCCTTAGGGACTTTCGTCCTCGAAAGTCTTACTAGTAAACAGGTCCGGGTATTGGCTTCTTATGGTTTCTTCTGGTTCCCATGTAGCCTCTTCTACAACATGTCGATGCCATAAAACCTTTACTAAAGCTACATTTTTATTTCTCAACTGTTTAACCTCACAAGCCAAAATCTTGACTGGTTCCTCTCCATAGGTCATGTCTGGTCTAATCTCATTCTCTATTGGTGAAATCACATGAGAGGGGTCTAATCAATATCGCCTTAACAAAGATACGTGAAACACTTCATGAATCTTTTCTAATTTGTGTGGCAATGTCAAACGATAGGCTAATGGTCAAACTCTTTTAGTGATCTCGTACGGTCCGATAAATCGCGGACTCAAAATTTGCCTTTCCGACCAAATCTCAACACCTTTTTCCATGGGGATACTTTCAAGAATACTCTATCTCCGACTTGAAATTCAATCACTTTTCTTTTTAGATCAGCATATAACTTTTGCTTATCCGATGCCGCTTTTAAACAATCTCGTATTACTTGAACTTTTTCTTCAGTTTCCTTAATCAAGTCAACCCCATGAATTTGATTTTCCTTGTAACACCCCTTACCCGAGACCATCGCCGGAGTCGAGTATGAGACATTACTAAACTTATTTTAGCATTTAAACAAGTTCAAACAATTCTCATAGTAAATTGTCCATCTGCGTCACAGTCGCTAAAATCCCCTATTTCAGGGTTTGGCTACTCTAACCCCTGTGTGTTACGAATGAGATATCTCCCTGTACAGAGTTTCAATGACAATGCCGTTTGTCTCTCATAAAACCAGACTCAACAAAGATTTCATACATGTAAGGTAAAACTCATAATTATTTTTTTACAATTTATTGTGTATTTTTCAAATCAAAATAGGGGATTCAGATATCTCTCTGACCCTATTCCACCAAAACATAAATATCTCATAAAATACAACTCTTTTCTTATTTTGTTTCTTCCACATCAAATTATATTCATTAAGCTTAAATTCCATATTTTATTCATCATCTAATTCTATCTCTACTATTTTTAGTGAATTTTCAAACTCACGTCACTGCTGCTGACTGATTTTGTTCTGTGGCCAATTTTACCTTTCCAAGGATTTCATGGTTTAATTAAGACATAAAGCATACATGTTATCATATATAAACTTGATTAGCCATTCCAATAGCTAATCATTCTCAAACATTTCCATTCCATCCATGGGCCATATCGTAAGATTATACACACAAAATTATTGGAATGCTATACATGCCATATTTCCAAAAATTACAAGTCATTATACTGCAATTGTTCAATGATAGTGTGAGCGTGCCTCCGACAGTCCCGATCTCCAAATTGACTTGTCAAAACTACAAAGAATGAAAAGGTGAGACTAAGCATAAATGCTTAGTAAGTCCATATCCAAATAACAAATAACTTAACAAAGCAACTATACCAACCAACATTAGCATAATATCACCAAAACATATATCACATTTCTATTCATTATTCATCATCTTACAATATTATTGTAGTCGTATCAAATCTCAAACTGAGGGTTAAGTACATACCTGTCCAAAGTGCCCATTCCACAACACTTACCAATACGTCACTTGCATCTTGAGTATTCTTCCATTTTACTAGAATTTTACCCGTTGAACACATCTGAATATAATTCGGATACATGGAAAGTTTGCACATAAGTGCCACATATGTAGCCAAGCTACCATGTAACCCGCCCATAAGTGAACTCGGGCTCAACTCAACAAGCTCAGGCGTTCGCATCCATAAGTGAACTCGGACTCAACTCAACGAGGTCGGATGCTTAGTTACATCTCACGAACTCGGACTCAACTCTACGAGTTTGGACATTTGCATCCATAAGTGAACTCGGACTCGACTCAACGAGTTCGGATGCCCAAGTATCCTAATCTATTCCTAAGGTTCAACAGGACTTTCCTCGTTCATACTCCTTTACCATTCTCTTTGGAATACCAATGACGATACTTCGGTAATCTTTCACATTTTTCACATCATTCATAAAATTTTTGTATGTTGTCCAATAATTACCACAAAGCATAGAATTGCATGATAACAAATCATAATATCATATAAATAGCATTAAATAATTTAAAATAACAGTTATATTACAATATTTACATATGAGCTTACCTCGGTACAATATGTTAGAAATCAAGCCTATTCCTCGAAAACTTTATTTTTCCCTCGATCACGACTTGAATCTCATTTCTCTTGATTTATAATAACAAATTTAGCTTATTTAATACTCACATTTATTAAAACAGCCCTTGACTCAAAGTTTGGAAAAATTACATTTTTGCCCCGAAACTTTTGCATATTTACACTTTTGCCCCAAAGCTCGGAAATTAAAATTTATCCTATTTTCTTATATTTTATGACATGCTGGTCATTTTTCTCTTCTATAGAAACTTCAAATTCACACTCTATCATGTATTTATGAACATTAGGTATTTTTACCGATTTTGTCGTTTTACTCATTTTCACGTAAAATTGCTTAGCAAAAGTTGTTTAACACAATTTCAAGCTTCATATTCTACCATAAAACATCAAAATAAACATATTTCACCTATGGGTATTTTTCTAAATATAAACCCTAGGTTAAATTATTGCTAGAATAAGCTAAATCAAGTTACCGGGACTCTAAAAACGTAAAGAACATTAAAAACGGGGCTTGGAATCACTTACTATGGAGCTTGGAAGCTTGAAACAAACCCTAGCTATGGAGAACCCTTGAAATTTCGTCCTAATGAAGAAGATGGACATATTTTGCCATCATTTTCTTTTTTTTACTCTTTTAATTACCAAATGACTAAAATACCCTTCATTACTAAACTTTCAAAATTTCCATCCATGTCCAATTTTTGTCCAAAAACTTAGAAATTGGTCAAATTGCTATTTAAGACCTCCTAATTAATACTCCAAAGCAATTTCATACTAAAAACTTCTAGAATGCAAGTTTTGCAACTTATTCAATTTAGTCCATAATTTCAAATTAAGCACTTTATGCATAGAATTTCTTCACGAAACTTTCACACAATCATGCAATCATATCATAGACCTCAAAATAATCATAAAATAATTATTTCTCTCTCAGATTTGTGGTCCCAAAACCACTATTCTGATTAGGCCCTAATTCGGGATAACACAACTCTCCCCCCCTTTTTGGATTTTCGTCCCCGAAAATCTTACGAGTAAACAGGTGTGGGTATTGATTTCTCATAGTTTCCTGGGGCTCCCATGTAGCCTCTTCTACCCCATGTTTTTTCCAAAATCGTGAAGTAAACCTTGGATCTCTATCCGAAATAATTGACAAAGGTACTCCATGAAGTCTAACAATCTTACTGATATATAATTCAGCCAACTTATCAAGAGAATAATCAGTGCGTACCGGAATAAAATGAGCTGATTTAGTCAATCTGTCGACTATTACCCAGATGACATCTTTCTTCTTCGGAGTTAATGGCAATCCTGATACGAAATCCATAGTAATTCGATCTCATTTCCATTCGAGAATCATGATAGGCTGAAGTAGACCCGAAGGCACCTAATGTTTAGCTTTTACTTGCTGACAAATCATACATTTCGATACAAACTCGGAAATATCTCTTTTCATTCCGTTCCACCAATACATTTTCTTCAAATCATTGTACATTTTTGTACTGCCCGGATGCATTGACAAACAACTACTGTGTGCTTCGTGCAAGATTTTTTGAATCAACTTATCATTCTTTGGTACACAAATTCGATCTTTAAATATCAAGTAACCATCAGAACCGATTCTGAAATCTGATCCCGTATCAGTCTCACATTGCTTTCTCTTGTCTTGCAAATCTTGATCATTTTTCTGAGCTTTACAAATCTCTTCTAAAAACATCAGTCTTGCTCTCAACTATGCTAGAATTGAACCATCATCAGATACTGTGAACTGAGTATTCATACCTCTCAAAGTAAATAACGACTTTCTACTCAAGGCATCGGCAACCACATTCGCTTTCCCCGGATGATAGTCAATTACAAGATCGTAATCTTTCAATAATTCTAACCATCTCCGCTGTCTCAAATTCAAATTTTTTGGTGACATCAAGTACTTGAGACTTTTTTTATTGGTATATACTCGGCACTTTTCACCATACAAATAATGTCGCCAAATCTTCAAAGTAAACACTACAGCAGCCAGTTCTAAATCATGAGTTGGATAATTCCTTTCGTGAGGTTTTAACTACCTCGAAGCATAAGCCATAACATTTCCTTCTTGCATAAGTACACATCCCAATCCATTTAGAGAAGCATCACTATACACCACAAATTCTTTACCTGACTCGGGTTGTACCAACACTAGTGCTTCAGTCAGTAACTTTTTCAATTTCTCAAAACTCTGTTGACATTCTTCCGTCCACTCAAATTTAACATCCTTTTGGAGCAGTCTAGTCATAGGAGTAGCAATCATAGAAAATCCATTCACATATCGTCAATAATAACCAGCTAGACCCAAGAAACTTCTAACCTCAGTCACATTCTTCGGTGGTTCCCAATCAACAATAGCCGACATTTTACTGGGATCAACCTGTATACCATCACCCGAAACAATATGACCTAAGAATCTGACTTCTTGAAGCCAAAACTCACTTTTACTAAACTTGGCATACAACTATTTATCTCTCAAAGTTTGCAAAACTATTTTCAAGTGCTCAGCATGTTCGGTTTCATCCTTTGAATAAATCCAGATATCATCAATAAATACCACAACAAACTTGTCTAAGTATGGCCGAAATATGCCGTTCATTAAATCCATAAACACAGCAGGAGCATTTGTCAAACCAAATGGCATAACTAAAAATTCGTAATGGTCGTACCTTGTTATAAAAGCAGTTTTAGACACATCTGACTCTTTTACTCGCAACTGGTAGTACCTAGACCTCAAATCAATCTTTGAGAACAATGTTGCTCCTTTCAACTGATCGAATAAACCATCAATTCTAGGCAACGGATACTTGTTCTTGACTGTCACCTTATTTAACTACCGATAGTCTACACACAATCTCATTGAACCATCCTTCTTTTTCACAAATAATACGGGAGCACCCCAAGGCGAAAAACTTGGTCTCACAAAACCTTTGTCAGTCAACTCTTGCAACTGTGGCTTCAATTCTTTTAACTCTGTTGGTGCCATTCTATACGGAGCAATTGAGATCGAAGTTGTTCCCGATATCAACTCAATACCAAATTCTACTTCTCTGACAGGAGGCAAACCTGGCAACTCTTCTGGAAATACATCCAGGAATTCACACACAATCGGCACTGATTCCACTTTCTTCTTAGATTCTTTTGTATTTAACACATACGCCAAATAAGCTTCATAACCCTTTTTCAAATATCTCTGAGCTGACATCGAAGTAATCACACTAGGAAATGTCTCTGATTCGCCCAATTCAACCCGTAAAATTTCATCATTTTCACATTTCAATTCAATAACTTTTTGTCTACAATTCACTATAGCATCATGCAGTATTAACCAATCCATACCCAAAATAACATCAAATTTATCAAACGGCAACAACATCAAGTCGGCCGAAAAATAATGAACTCTAATCATCAAAGGACATTTCTTGCATACTTTATCAACTATGACACATTTGCCTAACGAGTTTGATACTTTAACCATAAATTCCATAGACTCAACAGGTATGTTCATATTAGACACCAATTTCATGCACACATACGAATGAGTAGAACCAGGGTCAATCAAAACAATAACATTAATATCATAAAGAGAGAAAGTACAGGTAATCACGTCGAGAGATGAAGCATCTTCACGTGCCCTTATAGCATAAGCTCTAGCCGGAGCTCTAGTTTCAGATTTCGGTGCTGATTCTCTGACTACATTCTTGCTGGCTGCCTCGTTCTTAGCATTTCTCAAAAATCTTTCTCTCGAAACAGTACCACTCTACTTTGCACTTTGAAATTTTTCTTTCTCGATCCTCTCTGGACAATCTTTAATAAAATGATCTAGAGACCCACACTTGTAACATTCATTAGTTCTACAAGGACCAAAGTGACTTCTACCACATCGTTGACACTCGGGTCTAGCAATTCTCGAATTTCCCACACTAGCCACCGAAGTAGTCCGAGATCTGGAACCCATATTTTTCTTCTTACGATCCCCATATGAATGTCCCGCTGATGCCTGAGAACAAGAATACATATCCCTAGACTTTCTAGACTGTGGTGGGAGTGTACTGCTCATCGGTCTTTTCTTCCAATTTCTTGTCTCAGCCTCTGTCTTTTTCTTCTCTTTAACTAGTTCTTCAGCCTTGCAAGCTCGATCAACAAGTACTACGAACTCTTTCAACTCAAGAATTCCTACAAATACTTTGATATCTTCATTAAGTCCATCTTGAATAAATCGCACATTTTAGCCTCTGAAGGAATATATTCTCGAGCATACTTGCTCAATCGAACGAATTCTCTTTCATACTCGGTAACTGTCATGTTTCCTTGCTTCAATTCGAGAAACTCTTTACACTTATGGTCTACAAATCTTTCGCTGATATATTTCTTCCGAAATTCTTCTTGAAAGAATTCCCAAGTCACCTTCTCTTTCGGTACCACTGAAATTAATGTCTTCCACCAATGATAAGCCGAATCCCTCAGCAATGATATAGCATACTTCAAGCATTCTTCAAGTGTACAAGATAACTCATCAAATACTCGAATAGAATTTTCGATCCAAAATTTTGCTTTTTCAGCGTTATCATCAACATTTGCCCTAAATTCTTTAGCCCCTTGCTTGCGAATTTGGTCAACCGGAGATCTATGGAATTTCATCAGATCCATACCTGAAGGCATCTGGGGTATAGGTTGAGGAATCGGGGGTGGTGGGGGAGGTTGTTGAGTGAGAGGGTTCGCATCTGAATGAACTCTGTATACCAAGCATTCATTATTTGGAGAAAGGCTTCTCGAGCCATTTCTCCTCCTCCTTGACCAACAGTAGGAGGTCGACTTTCAGTTGGCACCACCCCTTCAGTAGGAGCTGGCGCATTGCTCTCTACATCATCAGCCACAGTTGGATCGGGATCCATTTACTATAAAAAAATCATTTAAAAAGGTCAGGAGTCGTCACACTATCACAAAATATATATATGGCATGTATAGCAAAATCTGTACTTATACCACATTAGCCCGAGAACCGACTAAACATGATCTAATACCATCAAATGTAACACTCCTTACCCAAGACCATCGCCGAAGTCGAGTATGAGACATTACTAAACTTATTTTAGCATTTAAACAAGTTCAAACAATTCTCATAGTAAATTGTCCATCTGTGTCACAGTCGCTAAAAAATATATATCTTGAGTTACAAAACTCAAAATCTGATTTCATAAATTTTTCCTCAAACTAGACTCATATATATACTTAATAATTTTTTTATAGAATTTTTGGTTGGGCCAATTAGTACAATTTCTTAGTTAAAATCTCCTTTATTTTAGGGTTTGGCTACTCTGACCCCTGTGTATTACGAATCAGATATCTCCCTGTACAGAGTTTCAATAACTATGCCGTTGGTTTCTCATAAAACTAGACTTAATAAGGATTGCATACATGTAAGGTAAAACTCCTAATTGTTTTTTTTACAATTTATTGTGAATCTTTAAAATCAGAACAGGGGATTCAGAGATCGCTCTGACCCTATTCCACCAAAACATAAATATCTCATAAAATACAACTCTTTTACTTATTTTGTTTCTTCCCCATGAAATTATATTCATTAAGCTTAAATTCCATATTTTATTCATCATCTAATTCTATCTCTACTATTTTTAGTGAATTTTCAAACTCACTTCACTCCTGCTGACTGATTTTGTTTTGTGGCCAATTTTACCTTTCCAAGGATTTCACGGTTTAATTAAGACATAAAGCATACATGTTATCATATATAAACTTGATTAGTCATTCCAATAGCTAATCATTCTCAAACATTTCCATTCCATCCATGGGCCATATCGTAAGATTATACACACAAAATTATTGGAATGCTATGCATGCCATATTTCTAAAAATTACAAGTCATTATACCGCAATTGTTCAGTGATAGTGTGAGCGTGCCTCCGACCGTCCCGATCTCCAAATTTACTTGTCAAAACTATAAAGAATGAAAAGGTGAGAGTAAGCATAGATTCTTAGTAAGTCCATATGCAAATAACAAATAACTTAACAAAGCAACTATACCAACCAACATTAGCATAATATCACCAAAACATATATCACATTTCTATTCATCATTCCTCATCTTACCATATTATTGTTGTCGTATCAAGTCTCAAACCGAGGGTTAAGTACATACCTGTCCAAAGTGTCCATTCCATAACACTTACCAATACGTCACTTGCATCTTGAGTATTCTTCCATTTTACTAGAATTTTACCCATTGAACATATCGGAATATAATTCGGATACATGGAAAGTTTACACATAAGTGCCACATATGTAGCCAAGCTACCATGTAACCAGCCCATAAGCGAACTCAGACTCAACTCAACGAGCTCAGGCGTTCGCATCCATAAGTGAACTCGGACTCAACTCAACGAGCTCGAATGCCTAGTTACATCTCACGAACTCGGACTCAACTCAACGAGTTCAGACATTTGCATCCATAAGCGAACTCGGACTCGACTCAACGAGTCTGGATGCCCAAGTATCCTAATCTATTCCTAAGGTTCAACGGGACTTTCCTCGTTCGTACTCCTTTACCATTCTCCTTGGAATACCAATGACGATACTTCGGTAATCTTTCACATTTTTCACATAATTCATAAAATATTTGTATGTTGTCCAACAATTACCACAAAGCATAGAATTGCATGATAACAAATCATAATATCGTATAAATAGCATTAAATGATTTAAAATAACAGTTATATTACAATATTTACATATGAACTTACCTCGGTACAATATGTTAGAAATCAAGCCTATTCCTCGAAAACATTATTTTTCCCTCGATCACGACTTGAATCTCGTTTCTCTTGATCTATAATAACAAATCTAGCTTATTTAATACTCACATTTATTAAAACAGTCCTTGACTCAAAGTTTGGAAAAATTACATTTTTGCCCTGAAACTTTTGCATATTTACACTTTTGCCCCAAATCTCGAAAATTAAACTTCATCCTATTTCTTATGTTTTATGACATGCTGATTATTTTTCCCTTCTATAGCAACATCAAATTCACACTCTATCATGTATTTATGAACATTAGGTATTTTTACCGATTTTGTCGTTTTACTCGTTTTCACGTAAAATCGCTTAGCAAAAGTTGTTTAACACAATTTCTGGCTTCATATTCTACCATAAAACATCAAAATAAACATATTTCATCTATGGGTATTTTTCCAAATATAAACCCTAGATTAAATTATTTCTAGAATAAGCTAAATCAAGTTATCGGAACTCCAAAAACGTAAAGAACATTAAAAACGGGGCTTGGAATCACTTACTATGGAGCTTGGAAGCTTGAAACAAACCCTAGCTATGGAGAACCCTTGAAATTTCGTCCTAATGAAGAAGATGGACATATTTTGCCATCTTTTTCCTTTTTTTAATCTTTTAATTACCAAATGACTAAAATACCCTTCATTACTAAACTTTCAAAATTTCCATCCATGTCCAATTTTTGTCCAAAAACTTAGAAATTGGTCAAATTACTATTTAAGACCTCCTAATTAATATTCCAAAGCAATTTCATACTAAAAACTTCTAGAATGCAAGTTTTGCAACTTATTCAATTTAGTCCGTAATTTCAAATTAAGCACTTTATGCATAGAATTTCTTCACGAAACTTTCACACAATCATGCAATCATATCATAGACCTCAAAATAATCATAAAATAATTATTTCTCTCTCGAATTTGTGGTCCCAAAACCACTATTCTGATTAGGCCCTAATTCGGGATATCACATTCCTTGAGTTCTGTCCAGTATAATGGAGTTCGGCACTTTTTGGCATACAAGGCTTCATAAGGTGCCATCTTCAAACTCGTTTGAAAACTGTTGTTGTAGGCAAATTCTACAAATGGCAAATACTTTTCCCAGCTACCCTGAAATTCAGGAGGCAACATCGCAACATATCCTCAAGAATCTGAATCATCCGCTCAGACTGACCATCGGTCTGAGGGTGACAAGCCGTACTAAAACTCAATTTTGTACCCAAGGCTTCTTGTAACTTCTTCTAGAATCTCGAAGTGAACCACAGGTCTCTGTCAAAAATAATCGATAACGGTACCCCATGTAATCTCACAATCTCAGATATGTACAAGTCGGCCAATCTATCAAGAGAGTAATCTGTTCGTACCGGAATGAAATGAGTCGACTTCATCAATGGTAATCCTATCACAAAATCCATAGTAACTTTGTCCCACTTCTATTCAGGGACCATTACAGGCTATAACAAACCTGAAGGCACTTGATGTTCAGCATTAACTTGCTGGCATATCAGACATTTCAATACAAATTCAGAAATGTCTCTTTTCATGCCGTTCCACCGGTACATTTTCTTCAAATCATTGTACATCTTGGTACTTCTCGGATGAATAGACAAACGGCTGTTATATGCTTCTTGCAAGATTTTTTGAATAAGTTCATCATCTTTGGGTACACAAGCTCTATCCTTGAACATCATACATCCTTCAAGACCAACCTGATAATCTGATTCAATGTACGACTCACATCGAGTTCCTTTAGCCTACAGGTCTCTATCATTAGTTTGGGCATTATAGATTTCTTGAAGAAGTGTCGGCCTAGCCTGCAGCTCTACCAAGACCAAACCATCATCAAGCAATGTTAATCGAGCGTCCATGGCTCTCAATGTAAACAGAGATTTTCTGCTTAACGCATCCGCGACCACATTCGCCTTTCCCGGTTGATAGTCAATGATCAGAACATAGTCTTTAATTAGTTCTAACCATCTCCGCTGTCTCAGATTCAATTCTTTTTGAGTCATCAAATACTTTAAACTCTTGTGATCAGTAAATACACGACAAGTCTCACCATATAAGTAATGCCTCTAGATTTTTAAGGCAAAGACAATAGCGACGAGCTCTAAGTCATGTGTCGGATAGTTCTTCTCGTGTGGCTTCAACTGCCATGAAGCGTAAGCTATCCCTTGCCATATTGCATGAGTACACAACCCAATCCGTTCAAGGATACATCACTGTAGACCACAAACTCTTTTCCCAGCTCAGGTAACACTCAAACAGGAGCTTCAGTCAGCAATGTCTTTAACTTCTCGAAACTGTGCTGACACTTTTCAGTCCATTCAAACTTAACATCTTTCTGTAGCAACCTCGTCATTGGAATTGCTATCATAGAGAATCCTTTTACAAATCTTTGGTAGTAACTGGCTAAGCCCAAAAAGCTTCTAACCTCGGTTACATTTTTAGGTTGTTTCCATTCAACAATAGCGGAGATTTTACTTTGATCAACTTGGATGCCTTCACCCGAAACAATATGACCCAAAAACCCAACTTCTTGGAGCCAAAATTCACTCTTGCTAAACTTAGCATACAGTTGTTTTTCCCGTAAGGTCTGTAACACAATTCTCAGGTGCTTCGCATGCTCTGACTCATCTTTAGAATAAATTAAGATGTCGTCAATGAACACAAAGACAAACTTATCCAAGTATGGCCGAAAGATCCTATTCATTATGTCCATGAATAATTTCGGTGCGTTCGTCAATCCAAATGGCATAACCAAAAATTCATAATGACCGACCGTATCTAGTTCTAAAAGCTGTCTTTGGCACATCCGATTCCTTAACACGTAACTGGTAGTAGTCAGACCTCAAGTCTATCTTAGAGAACACAGTGGCTCCTCTTAACTCGTCGAATAGATCATTGATCCTTGGCAAAATATACTTATTTTTTATTGTTACCTTGTTCAGTTGTCGATAGTCTATACATAATCTCATTGAACCATCTTTCTTCTTTACAAACAATACGGGGGAAACCCAAGGTGAAAAGATCGGCCTAGCAAAACCTTTATCCGTCAGCTCTTGCAATTGTACTTTTAATTCTTTTAGCTCGGTTGGCGCCATTCTGTATGGGGCAATAGAGATAGGAGTTGTCCCTAGCACCAATACAATACCGAACTCTATCTCTCTCTCGGGAGGTAATCCGAGTAATTCTTCCAGAAATACGTCTGGATATTCACATACTATAGGCACAGTCTCAATCTTCAACTCTGTTTCCCTCGTGTTCAACAAAAAAGCAAGGTAGGCTTCATACCCTTTTCTCATATATCTCTTTGCAACCATTTCCGTGATTACAGCTGGCGACGTGCCCAACTCTCTTGAATCAACCCGTAAAATCTTGTCATCTGGGCTTTTCAATTTAATATACTTGCTACCGCAATTTACAATTACATCATGCAAGGCTAACCAATTCATACCAAGTATTACAACAAACTCGTCAAAAGGTAACAACATAAGGATAACCGAAAAACATTAACCATGAATCGTCAAAGGACGATTCCTACAGACTTTATCGACCAGAACTAATTTTCCTAATGGGTTCGACACTTTAACAACAAATTTTGTAGGTTCAACGGGTATGTTCATACTAGACACCAATCTCATGCACATGTATGAATGTGTCGATCCCGGGACAATTAAGGCAATAACACATGTATTGAAAAGAGAAAAGTACCCGTGATAACGTCAGGAGCAAAGGCTTCCTCTCAAGCGTGAATTGCATACGTTCTTGTCGGGGCTCGAGCCTCTAATTTTGCAGCATCTTTGGCCGTAACTCGACTGCCACTAGCACTATCAGGGTATCTCGAAGGTCTACCTCGTGCCATGGGAGCACTCGACTTCGGAGTTACTTCCACTTCTCTTTTAGTTCGCTCTAAGCAGTCCATGAGAAAGTGGTCGAGAGAACCATATCTGAAACATGCACCGCTCTTTACTCGGCACTCTCCGAAGTGAAATTTGTTACAACTCTTACACTTCAGATTTTGGTCATCTACACTCCCCACACTAGTCACCATCGGGGAGGAAGACTTTTGATCTCGTTGTTTAGAGCTTATCATTCTACCCGAATATCCTACAGATGAAGTGGAGCGTTCATGTTGGCTCTTTGATTTCTTTATGAAAAAGGGGAGCATCTTACCGCTGGATCTCTTGTTCGCAACTCGAGCCTCTCTTTTCGCTTGCTTTCTTTCATTATTGAGTTCCTCGACCTTCTTAGCCCGACCAGCTAATACGATGAACTCCCGTATTTCAAGAATCCCAATCAATAACTTGATGTCCTCATTTAAACCCTCCTCGAAGCGTTTACACATTCCAGACTCAGTTTGAAACCACTCATTTGCGTACTGACTTAATCTTACAAACTCCCTTTCGTATTCAGCCACAGTCTTATTCCCTTGTTTGAGTTCCAAGAACTCCTTTCGCTTCGAGTCTAAGAACCTTTGACTGATATATTTCTTCCTAAACTTTGCTTGGAAGAATTCCCAAGTGATATTTTCCTTTGGCACCACCGAAGATACGGTCTTCCACCAGTGGTACGCAGTGTCCTTCAAGAGAGACACGGCACACTTCAAGCACTCCTCAGGTGTGCACAATAAGTCATCTAAAACCCGTGTGGTATTCTCGAGCCAAAACTCGACTCTCTCAGCATCATCCTCAATTTTAGCACTAAATTCCTCGGCCCCATACTTTCTAAGCTTATCTGTGGGGGCTTTACCTGTTCTTACAGGTGTCATACCTCGTGGCAATTCCTCATCAGGTTGGTTAGGAGACGGGGGCGGTCGTGGTATGTTGGGGCCATTCCTTAAATAATCCTCAAACCATTCATCCATCATGTTAAAGAAGGCGACTCGGGCCTCTTCCTGGCCTTTAGGCATAACCCATCTACTACTACTAGATACAACTCGTTGTACAGAAGCTAGAGCATTGTTCTTGGCTCCCTCAGACTCATCTTGTGCTTGATTGGAAAACATTTACTATATTCAAAACAATTTTAACCAGTTAAGAGATATCACACTATCAACGTTCATATAATAGCATGTATAACGAACTTTAATACCATCTACGGTAGTTCTAGAACTGACTAAACCGTAACTCTGATACCACTAAATGTAACACCCCTCACCCGTATCTACGTCGGGATGGGGTTCGAGGTGTTATCGATAATTTCACCTTTACAAACTTACTAAATCGGGTCATTGAACTTTGCCCAAATTTAAAACCATTCAAATATGTACACCTTGAACCTTACACAAGCCTTCGAGGCCTAAAACACACTTAGGGGTAGTACAAGACAAAACAGAAAATATTCGATACACTTTGAGTACCTTAGAAAATTTTTCCTTGCTTGAAGTGCAACACGCCCAGGTGATGGGGTCGTGTAGTTATACACGCCCGTGGGGCTTAGGACACGCCCGTGCCCTCAGCCCGTGTGCAATACTGACTTCAACCTCATCATTTTGTTAAAAACACACGGCCAAGACACAGGCCCGTGTACTTAGCCCGTGTTTAATACTGACTTAAAATTTCAAGTGCAGGGGACACACGGCCATACCACACACCTATGGGGTGAGCCGTATGTCACACACGGCCTAGACACACGTCCGTGTGTCTACCCATGTGGACCTTATTAAGCTATTTTCCAAGCCTTAAGTCACCCTCTACCAACCAATTACACTTATAGATTACTATAGTGCATGTTTAAGCCAAACTATACATTTATAAGTATGAAACTTTGATTAACCTCATTGCATGTGAACCTCATGTCATTGGTTTCATACATGCTAAATTAATTCTCATCTTTCATTTAAGGATTTCTATGTCTACTCGACATATTTAAGATTGGCTCGTTTTTATAACTCATTGCCAATTATAACCAAGCCATCATATGAGAACATAAACATGCACAGAATTGTAGGTCAGCGCCTACTTCGAAATAAGCCAAGTTACCATGGTCATATACAAAAAGATAAGTATAACTTTACATGCCTTCATTTTTGGCAATTCAAATGACACATATAACAAAATACACAAAAGCTTTATACATGTCATTGAACAAAACATAAGAGTCTATATACCAAAGCTGGACTAGTTGATAGTGTGTAGACTCTCCAACCGTCTTCCAGTCTTTACAAGTCCTGGAGCTCTGAAAATGGGGAAAAAGAGAGGGGTAAGCGTATATATACTTAGTAAGCTTGAATAACTGGAAAGTAAACTTACCGATTATTTAGCATACACCCTTATTAGATAATGAAACCAACAAATATTAAAATGGTTTCCCTATTACATGCACTCAATCAATGAGTTATTCGCATAACAAAACACCATGTAACTTATCTTAGATGAGCTTATCATTCAACATGTCATTTGTTCATATACCTCGTGTTAGCCCCATTGAGTTTTTAGGAAATCTCGATGGATTATCTAGTCACCGTCAATTCATACGAATGATCATTCCAAGTATGCACTCCCGCGAACCTCACATCTTACGGCGGGACTACCAGTCCAGGCTAAATCCCCCGTAACATAAACTCATAAGGTGATGTCAGGATTACCAGTCCAGGCTAAATCCCTTAAAACAACAAACACCCTCAATGAGCTTGGATCTGAATTACCAGTCCAGGCTAAACTCAGACCCTAATCGGATTACTCGTCCGGGCTAAATCCACAATGCACACATATTCTTCGAGAGGCTCGATCATTCAAGGAACACCCATCCAGGCTAGATCCTTTTCATACTTGAGATCATCGAATTACCCGTCCGGACTAAATCCCTTTCTACAACACATGCAGGATCTCAAATCACATGTCAATCATGGTTTATCCATCAAATTCCCTTTCTAACCTCAACTGAGACATTTTCCAACAAATCATTATCAATGATGCATTCCATGCATTTTCATGCCATCAATGTAACGCCCCAAAAATCCCAAAATCCAAAAGTCCCAAAATCCAAAAATCCTGAAATCTCGAATTTTCTTTATTTTTGATTTTGATGAAATTTGTGTTTAATATTCTTATCCAAGCTATAATTTTAGTAGGTCTTAGCTAAGGTTGAGTTCGAATTAAGGTAGAAGAAATTATAATTTAATTATTAAAAGAATCAGGGCTGACATGTAGGTGGGCTTTTAAATAAATGAAGAAACAATTGGACACAAAAAGAGCCTGTGGTGGAGTGGCTAAGTGATGCCACATAAGGTGTAGTGAGGTGGAGTTAGTAGCTAGCAAGGGGGTCCAAGGTTCGGATTCTAGCTCAGCATTTTTAGAATTTAATTTTGGCCTTCTAGAAGGATGGAAGTGGCGTGAAAATGGACTCCAAGGGAACTGTTTAGGAGAGAAAATTAAGGAAAAGATCAAGGGGTTATCAGGGAGAAAAATGAGGAGATGAGAAGGGAGAAGTGGTGGAGCCGAATTGGGAACTGGGGCTTGAAGAATTCGACTATAGGGCTATAAATAGGGGCTGAATACAGGGTTTCCAGGCTACTACCGAAATTCTTCTTCACTTTGTGCCAAAAACCCTTTTCTTTTCAAGATCCAAAAAGCCGAAAACCCTTTTGTTTTTCTTTCTTTTCTTCCTGCCGATTTCTATTCTTCTCTACATAGTTTTCTTTGTTTCACTTAGCTGATTTCTTCTACTACTCTTCTTATTCAATCCATACTAAATAAACCTTATTGACCATACTAAGTTTGAAAAGCCGAAA
This sequence comes from Gossypium longicalyx, assembly GCA_025698465.1. Lineage (NCBI taxonomy): Eukaryota > Viridiplantae > Streptophyta > Magnoliopsida > Malvales > Malvaceae > Gossypium > Gossypium longicalyx. The sequence continues at coordinate 56,916,288 of CM046995.1, forward strand.
AGCAGAATCTTCCAAGTGCCGAATACTCTTTGACCGAATCTAGTGCAAGTGTTGCTCTTCCAATCAGTTTTCTTTGTTTAGTATCGATTATTGTCCCTCAATCTTTCTAATCAAATTTGGTAGGGAATTAGTATCGGATCTCGGATCTTAGCTCTCTACCGAAATTGTCTTTAGGTGCTTGCGGTTCTGGTAAGTATTCCTTTCCCATTGGCTAAGGTGGACGAAAGGTCATAGTTAAGGTAAGGAGACTTGTGTTGGATACGAGTCACCTATTATTCGAGTTTTAATAAGTTAAGATTGGTGCAAATCTAGGAAATACGTGATCAAGGAAAAAGCGATTAAGGATTGGGCTCAAGGTAAGGTTACGGTGAGGTTTCGATTTTTGAGTAAATAAGTATTAAACATGCGATTAATTGAAGGGTGATATCGTTTGTAGGTCGGTGAATAAGGGAATCGCAACACGTTTGCTTACCAGGTGTGTACATACACTGCACATACACAATGAATCGGCAAAAGCCGAAAAGTCAAAAAGCCAAAATGCCGAAAAGTCAAAAGTTTGGCTACGGTAGTCTTGTGAGTGTGCGAACACTCGTAAGAGGGAAACTGATAGGTTGTCTGAGGCCCACGGGCGATTCCGTGGACTTGGGTTATGATTTGGCCATATGGGCCGGAATGGGCTAAATGGGCCCGATGGGCTGTTAGGCCCATAATAGGCAAAAATTGATAATTGATGCTATGTGATAGAAAGTTTGCATGTGAACATGAATATGAATGTGACTGGGCCTAACGGGCCATATAAATGTGATTTGGGCCTAATGGGCCATAAATAGGTGATTTGGGCCTAATGGGCCATATGAATATGATTAGGCTTCATGGGCTAGATACAGGTATGTGAATTTGTTTGGGCTTTGTAAGGGGTTTTGGGCCTAGTATATTATATCCAAATAAGGCTTAATTAAAATATTGCGATCGTGGACAAGTCAAAGGGTTAAGGTGTCGCAACAGGTATATGCATGTCTAGGATTGGATCTAGGGAGAGCTTGGAACTTAAGTGGTCTTAATAACCCACCTCCTCTTCTCTGGAATCCTACCTGGTACATAGTATTCGTTCATCTTAGCTCACAGGACTTGTTAACGGGCCAAGATAAGTGAAAACCGTAATTAAGGGAAAATTACCAAAATGCCTCTAAGGGTAAAAATTACTAAAATACCCCTAGGTGTTGAATGTAAGTTTTGTGGATGCGACATGCATACATATGATATTATACTTAGGTTGCATATAGGTTGGGAATTATGGAACGGAGGAAGTATATGAGGATCGCATGGTTGCTTGACAATCGTGGATCCACCGACGGCTTTTAAAGCCCAATATGTAAATGAAGGTAGTTCCGCAATTGGGCTACCATGGTGTGTGGGTTGGGTGGGTCGATATTTATATCCCCACATGGTGTGACGGGGGATGGAGCCGATGTGTAGTGGATGGGTAATTTGGATGGGATTGCATTGCATGATTGATGAATGATGTTGTTTTTCTTTTTAATGGTTGTTCTTGTCGAGGGTTGTACACACTGAGTTTGCGAAAACTCACCCCCTCTTTAATTTTATTTTCATGTGATGCTCAGTAGAAGGTTCGATGTTTGGAAGGACTCTGGGTGGCCAGCTAGCAAGATGATTTGGACTTGGGTTTTTTTGTTTCAAGCAATTAAGTTTTTACTTCTTTTTAAGTATGTTCCAGACCAGATTGTAATAAGGTTTTCATTGTGTTATTATTACTTGAACTATTATTATTTTCAATGTAATTACAAGAAGTTGAACATGGGTTTTCTAAATTATAGTATGTTTTCTACGTTTCCGCAATTAAACTTTTAAATGATAAGTTTTCTTAAATCAAATATTTCAACAAGGTTTTTGTAAATGAAAGGGTGTGTTTTTTTAAGTTAATTAAGGTTTCTTTTGTTTAAGAAGGGTTTTCAATGAAAACACGGTTTTCGCTAAAACACTTCAATGTGACACACCAGATTCGGCCATAACGTCTGGGCCGGGTTTCGGGTGTTACAATCAACAATGCAATCATCATACATTTATAAATCATACAATTATGCATATTAAGAGTTTACTTTAAGTTATCCGAACTTACTTGGTACTCGTTTCGGTATTATGTTTCGGTTATTCCGAAACCTTTCGTTTTCCTCGATCGACCTCTAGAATTTGTTCCTCGGGGTCTATAACAATAAAATTAAATCATTAACACCTTACATTGTACTATTTGAGGCTAAATTTCACCCCTAGTCCAAATGACCATTTTGCCCCTAACCTTTCACATTTTTACGATTTAGTCCCTAGGCTCGTATAATGAAGCACATGCAATTTCTATCTTACCCAAGCCTAGGCTAACACTTTTCCCCCTTATATCAGCCCACATTTTCCATTATTTTCACATTTCTATCGCATATTTAACAACTTTTGCAGAACGGTCCCTTTAGGGTTTTTCATGAAAATCACCTAGGAAAAAATGTTTAACACACCTCCAACTTTCATACCCCTCCATAAATCATCAAAATACAAGCAAATCATGCATGGGTAAACTTTTAAACATGAACCCTAGCATGAAATATGGGTAGAAATGGAGAGAGTAAGCTACCGGGATTTAAAAAATACAAAGAACATTAAAAACGGGGCTTGGGTGCACTTATTATTGAGCTTGAAAATGTTGAAAACCCTAGCTATAGAGTCCCTTAAAGCTTCGGTAGCATGGAGAAGAGAAATGAGCTGATTTTGGTTCATTTTTCCCATTTTATTTCATTAAAATGCCAAATGACCAAAATGCCCTTAAGTCTTTTTTAAATTTCATCCATGCAAGCCCATTTTTGTCCAAAAACTTAAAAATTGGGCAAATTATTCTATAAGACCTTCTAATATATAATCTAAAGCAATTTCATACAAATTGCTTCTAGAATCCAATTTTTACAATTTATTCAATTTAGTCCCTAATTTCCAATTGGACACCTTACTCAAAGAATTTCTTCATGAATTCTTAACACATGCATATTCTCATATTCTAGACCTTATAATAATCATAAAATAAATATTTTAATGTTAAATTTGTGGTCCCAAAACCAGTATTTCGACTAGGCTCTATTTCGGGATGTTACAACCTCGATTGGTCAAAAAACATGCATTCAACACACATGACATATTACCAACCATGCATGGCTAACAACCATATTCATATCACAATTATTAGACATAACATGAATAGCCAGATTTACAAGCCATAATCAATAGCCTAATATAGGCCAATATATTTGGCCAAATTATAATAACACATGTTATAAAACTAGGTCCCTATACATGCCACTCACTTGATATTTCTAACTTATGTATCAATACTCCAAAGGTATTGGCTTGATAGTGTGATGCTGCCTCCGACGATCTCCAACCCTGAACCAACTTGAGAACACTAAGGAAATGGAAAGGAATGACTAAGTTTGACGCTTAGTAAGCTCGTATGAAAATAATAAGCAGTGTATTAACATGCTATTTTTCAATTTTTCTCTATTTATACAAAGTCTAATTAAGTTATTTTCTCTAGTCATATTCACTAAATTATTTATATCTAGAGTTGCGAAACTTCAAATTTAGATCTACTAATTTTTCCAAAAACTAGACTCACATATCTTCTTACCATAAAATTTTTAGAATTTTTGGTTTATCCAATAAGTACATTTTATTCTTTAAAATCACCCCTGTTTTGCTGTCTGATAGTTCTGACCCCTCTTCACTAAAAATTAATTATATATTTGTACAATATTCAGATAATGTTCCTATTTATATATTTCGAAAATAGACTCATTGAGGATTTTTAGCATATAAATTATAACCTATAATTATATGTGTACAATTTTTAATGATTTTTCCAAGTCAGAACAGGAGATTCCAAAATCATTCTGACCCTGTCTCACAAAAATTCAAATATCATAGGATACAAAATTATTTTTCTTTCATCATTTCTTTTATGTGAAAATAGACTCAGTAAGCTTTTCTTTCATATCTTATTCAACTTATAATTGTATTTTCACCATTTTTGATGATTTTTCAAAGTCACACAACTGCTGCTGTCCAAAACTATTTTATTACAAATTTCACTATTACATAATCTCACTTACTCCATTCCATCTTACCGAAAGTTCGCTCAACTATCGAGCACATTGCTCATAAATTTTCACACATATATACCTGCACTTATTCATCATAGTCATATTCAATTACACTAGTCATTACATGATCATATGTATTTTCACTTAGTCAATTTCCCGTTTAACTCATCGGAATAATAACAGATACTCGATGACCTGCACATATTACCACCCTTGTAACCGAAGCTATTTGGTGCACATAGTAACCTGCACTTAGTACTACATCTGTGACCAAAATCATCTCTTACACATAGTGTCCTGCACTCAGTACCACACATGTGATCGATGCTATCGGGTACGCATAATAGCCTGCACTTAGTACTACATATGCGACCTAACCATCTGGTACATGTAGTAGCCTGCACTTAGCACTATACACGTGACTTAAAACCATCTTAAATACATAGTAGCCTGCACATAGTACTACACGTGTGTTCTCAAAATGGATCATTCGTATCTTTTCTATTCCGAAGGTCCAACCGGGAAATTCTTCACTTTTCAACATTTTACCAATTCATCCATAATCAACTTCAATTCATAATTTACATCAAGTGATCATTCAATATACAATCACATCTCTTATATTAACAAAATATTATAACATAAGTAAAAACAATATATTATTTACATACAAACTTATTCGTTTCAATGAAATCTCTTATTCCATCAATTTTCCCATGCCCAATAAGCACACAATGTGTAATTAACATACTAAGCTTTCGATTTCTTTATGGGGTACATCTCTTTCTCACTCACAATATCATTAACATAAACTTCAATACAATCATAGCAAGATAGATTTCATATATAACAATAACAACATGAATAACATGCTTATTAAATCACACGAACTTACCTTAAATGCAATTACGGCCAACTATTCCAATTTAGTCCATAATCTCGAACTTTCCCGATTTAGGCCCGAATCTCGGTTTTCTTGATCTAACATTTCAAATATAGCTCATTCATTATTCACATTATTCAAATTGACCCAAAAATCATACTTTTACAAATTTGCATTTTTACCCCTAAACTATCATATTTACACTTTTGCCCCTAGGCTTATAAAATGATTTTTATTCAATTTTTTTCCACTTTAAGCCTAGCCGAATCATTTTCATAACTATAGCAGCCAACAATTTCCACTAAATCAGACTTTTAAGACAAATTTTATAACTTTTACAATTTAGTCCTTTTTAACGTTTTCACTGAAAACTACTTAGTAAAAGTCGTTTCTCCAACCATAAACATGCATAATCTACCATTAAAAATCAAAATGCACAAATTTCTAACATGGTTCAAACCCTAGACCTTCATCGTAACTCAAATAAATGGTAGAAATAGGTAAATCTTGTTACAAGGATTTCAAAAACGTAAAAATCATTAAAAACGGGGCTAGAATGGACTTACAATTGAGCTTGGAAGCTTGAAAAATCCTAGCTATGTATTCTCCATGCAAGTTTCGACCATGGAGTTGAATATGGACAAAAATTGGCTTTTAATTCTGTTTTTAATTCATTTTAATTACTAAATAACCAATATGCCCCTAACTTAAAAATATTCTATTTCACCCATTTCATGTTCATTTTTGTCCAAAAAATTAACCAATGGTCTAATCACCATGTAAGGACCTCCAATTTAAAATGTCATAACAATTGGACACCTCTAGCATGTAGAACTCAACTTTTGCACTTTTTAGATTTAGTCCTTTTGACTAAATTGAGTGCCCAAACGTCAAAATTTCCTGACGAAATTTTCACAAAAGAATTCCATAAATTTTAGACCATAAAAATATAATAAAAATGAATTTTCTTACGTCGAATTCATGGTCTCGAAACCACTGTTCCGACTAGGTCCTAATTCAGGATGTTACAACATGTGTGGCCGGCCATGGAGGGAGTCTATTGTTGCTGATTTTTGCTATTTTTAGCAGCCATCTCAACCTATAAATACCCCCCTTGGTTGCTTAATTCAAACACATCTCAAACCCTCTCATCTTTTCACTTCTCTCTCACTCTCTCCTTTTAAAACCTTTTCCTTGTTCTTTATCTTTTTCCCCATTCCTTTACCGATTTCACCTCTTGAGAAAGAGTCTTTCAACCACCATTGGAAGCATCATTCAAGTGTTCATGGAAGCCACGGTTCAACAAAGACAAGCGGAGAAGGAGGAGCGGAGCAAACTATTCAAGCCTCTAAGAAACACCAGATTTGATTCTTGTTCCTTATCCTTTTAACTTTATTGTTATTGTTATGAACATGCGTATGAATATTTGTGATGTTGATATGTTTAATTTAATTAATATGTCTTAAATTTAATTCATGTTAGGTTGACTGCATTTTGTCCACTTAATTTATTAAAATTGTGTTTGTGTTGTTATAGGCCTTGGTAAGATGTTTAATTAAGTAAAACCATGACTAAGTTATTCTTGCACAACAATTGTAAGGTAACTAATGAATTAATTATTTAAGCGGATTGAAATTGCAATTAATTGACACGATACTTAACCAATGCATGTTTAATCATCTAATGTAGCTGAGGGTTAAATTAGCAACGGTATCTAATAATACATTAGCCTTACATAACTTCCAAGATTATTGTGATTAAAATGTTTCAAGGTAGGAATACATTGTTACCTCACATAATCTTTTATGTGCATATGAGATTAAATTAATTGTTTGAATTGACATAGAGATATGTACAAGAGATTATTTTAATTTCATAAGTATGTATGTGCATTAATACATTTGCTTATTAAAATTTGTTTAATCGGTTGAGTTGACATAAAGATATAGTCAAGGGATAAATGGATTTTGGTAGATTAGTATGTTCATAAGTTAGCAAATTACCGAGTTACCGTGAATTAAATTCGTAACTGTAACAACCCTCACCCGTATCCAACATCGGGACAGGGTTCGAGGCATTATCGGGTTTAAACTTTCACGACATACAAATCTGACTCACCAAATTTCGCCCAAAATTTAAAAATTTTCAAACACATACGTACTGCCCCTTATACAGGCCTTCGAGAACTAAAACATACATCAGAATGGTTCGGGACAAAACCGAAAACATTCGATAGATTTTGGGCAACTTAATAAAATTTCTTGTATTGGAGAGTCACACACCCTTGTGGGTGGGGCCGTATGGTCACACACACCCGTGTGGCTTGGGACACGGCCGTGCACTCAACCCGTGTAACTCTCTATTTATGACGTCAGTATTCATTTAGGGGCACACGGCCAAGACACACGCCCGTGTGTCTAGCCCATGCACTATACTGACTTAAAAATTTAAGTGCAGGGGACGCACGGTCATACCACACACCCATGGGGGCAAGTCATGTGTCACACATGGCCTAGACACACGCTCGTGTGTCTACCTGTGTGGACCTTATTAGGCCATTTTCCAAGTCTTTGGTTACCCTCTATCAACCAATCACACTTATAGGTTACTTTAATACGTGATAAGGCCAAATTATACACTTATATAAAACCATGATAAACCTCATTGCATGAAAACCTCATATCATCAGTTTTATACATGCTAGATTAATTCCCTTTTTGTATTAAGGGTTTTCGCATCTCCTTGACACATTCAAGATTGGCTCATTCTTATAACTCATTGCCAATTATAACCAAGCCATCACATATGAACATAAACATGCATAGATTTGTAGGTCATAGCCTACTACAAAATAAGCCAATTCCCATGGCCATAAACAAAAAGATATGTGTATCTTTACATGCCTTCATTTTGGCAAATCAAATAACACATATAACAAAATGCTCAAAGTTCTATACATGCCATTGAACCAAATAAAAGTGTCTATATACCAAAGCTGGACTAGTTGATAGTGTGTTGACTCTCCAACCGTCTTCCAATATTTGCGAGTCCTTGAGCTCTATAAGACAGGGAAAAGAGAGGTGTAAGCATTTATATGCTTAGTAAGCCCGAATAACTGGAAAGTAAACTTATGGAGTAATTAGAATACAACCATATTAGACAATGAAACCAACAACCATGGAGTGGTTTCCCTAACACATGCACTCAATCATCAGGTTAGTCACATAACAATGCACCATGTAAGTTATCTTAGATGAGCTCATTGTTCATCATTTCATTGATATACATCATATTAATCCTGTTGAGTTTCTAGGAATTCTTGATGGATTATCCATTTACCGTCAATTCATAAGAATTATCATTACACGTACACACTCCCGCGAACCTCACATCTTACGGCGGGATTACCAGTCCAGGCTAAATCCCCCGTATCATAAACTCATAAGGTGATGTCGAGATTACCAGCCCAGGCTAAATCCCTTATAGCAGCAAACACCGTTACTGAGTTCTGATCTGGATTGCCAGTCCAGGCTAAATTCAGACCCTAATCGGATTACCCGTCTGGGCTAAATCCATAATGTACAAATATTCTTTGAGAGGCTAGATCACTCAAGGAACACCCATCCAGGCTAGATCCTTTCTATATTTGAGATTAACGAATTACCCGTCCGGGCTAAATCCTTTCTGCAACACATGCAGGATCTCGAGTCACATGTAAAACATGGTTTATCCATCGAACTTCCTTTTCAACCTCAACCGGGACATTTTTCAACATGTCATTTTTTTAGATACATTTCATGCAATTTCATGCCATTATCAAATGCAATTATCATACATTCATAAATCATGCAATTAGGCATATTATGAGTTTACTTTAAGCTATCCGAACTTACCAGGTACTCGTCTCGATATCGTGTTTTGGTTATTCTGAAACCTTTCGTTTTCCTCGATCGACCTTCGGAATTTGTTCCTTGGGGTCTATAACAATAAAAATAGATCATTAATAGTTCACATTGTATCTTTTGAGTCTAAATTTCACCCCCAGTCCAAACGATCGTTTTTCCCCTAACCTTTCACTTTTTTACGATTTAGTCCCTATGCTCGTATAATGAAACACATGCAATTTCTACCTTACCCAAGCCTAGCTGAATGCTTTTCCCTCTTATGGCAGTCCACATTTTTCCATTATTTCTCATTTCTTCCACACATTTTATACCTTTTTCAAAAAGGTCCTTTTAGGGGTTTTTCATGAAAATCACCTAGGAAAATATGTTTAACATACATCCAACATTCATATTCCTCCATAACCCACCAAAATACAAGTAAACCATGCATGGGTAAATTTCTAAACATGAACCCTAGCATTAAATATGGGTCGAAATAGAGAGAGTAAGCTACCAAGACTTCAAAAATACGAAGAACATTAAAAACGGGGCTTGGGAGCACTTACTATTGAGCTTGAAAAGCTTGGAAACCCTAGCTATGGAGAACGCTTAAGTTTCGGCAGCAACAAGAAGAGAATGAGCTGATTTTTTACTTATTTTTCCCATTTTATTTCATTAAAATGCCAAATGACCAAAATGCCCTTAATCCCTTTCTTTAAGATTTCATCCATACAAGCCCATTTTTGTCCAAAAACTTAGAAATTGGGAAAATTACTCTTTAATACCTTCTAATTAATAATCTAAAGCAATTTCATACAAATTGCTTCTAGAATCCAAGTTTTGAAATTTATTCAATTTGGTCCCTAATTTTCAATTGGACACCTTACTCAAAGAATTTCTTCATGAAACTTTAACTCATGCATATTCTCATACTCTAGACCTCATAATAAACATAAAATAAATATTTTAATGTCAAATTTGTGGTCCCGAAATTACTGTTCCGGTTAGACCCTATTTCGAGATGTTATAGTAACAACATGAACATGAGTAATTCTAAGTTAAGAAATGTAATTAATCTAACACAACTATGTCATCTTGATTAAAATCATCTTTTGAAATCGTGCATTGAAACTTTTATTTTTCTTTTTATTTATTTTACTTAGTTAAAATCTTAGTTTTTAATCACCTCCTCAAATAAAAATATTTTTCTTCACAAGTGTTTCTAATTGCATTCATAAATAATTCTTTTCACAGTCCTAGTGGGTACGGTAACTCGACATTTACTTATCACTTTATTACTTGTTCTGATTGTGTACACTTGCACATTTCCATCGTTCCAGTGCCTCACACGGCCGAGCACACAACCAGGCATATGCCTGTGTACCGTTGACTACCACTTTTGGCTTTCCATACAATTTCCAATTTTCCATGTTTTTTTCAGAGTTTTTCATGTTCAAACACACATCTTATTGCTAACAGAGGGTCGACACCACAGCAGCTAACAGAACTCTACACACGACTCCAAACCAAATCTATTAGAAAACAAAATCACCGAGTCAACCTAGGCATTCGACACTTGTTCACTTAATAAAACTAGCCCATAAACTTAGGCATCCGGTCATCTACCTAGAAAAGCAGTGGTCCTACAGCACCAAGTTCGTTGGAAGAAAGCTGCACATCTCACTATCTTCTCCTAATAGTACATCAAAAATGATCAAACTAAGCACCAACAACCAATTAAAAAGATCACTTACCCTCCAACAACAAAAAGTACTACATCACTAATAGGAATACCGCCACTCTTACCCGAGATATAACACCCTATTCCAACAATTCAACCACACATAGCTAGCACCAAAGTAGAGAAGAACTGCAGCAACACAAAGTTTGGGATGGTAAAAAGGAAAAGAACAAAAGAGTTCTCATGTCAGATTCTAGTAGGAATTGAAATCAAAAAAAGAAAAAAAGTTGAAAAAAGAGAGCAAATTCGAAAATAGAGAAAAACAAAAAACTCAGTAAACAAAAATGGAAAAAGAAATGAAACAGTAGGGAATGAGAGAAGTGGGGGAGTTGGACAACATTACATGCCAAATCCTAACAAGATGCTAAGAGTTTGAATTTAACCAACATTCTAATGCTTTGGGCGGCACGACAAGAGGGAAACAAAAATTAATTTCATTTTAGCACTACAGGATTCAAACTTGGGAACATAAAGGATGCTAAGTTTTAACCATTGAACTAACGAGCTCATACTTGCTAATAACTCACGAAAAATTAAAGATAACCTAAACATGACGAGCTAGGTGTAGAAATAAAAATACTCAAAATTCAAGGAAAAAGGAATCGAACACAAAACCTCAAGCACATACTAAAGCACCTAACCACAGGCCAAGATCGAATTACTTGATACAAATAATTACCTAGAAATTAAAGAATTTTGGAGCATTACATAATATCATATGCATTGAATGTGATTTCAATTATCTGTACTATATATAAATTGCTTAACTGAGTTGGTGTCACAAGTCAACTCGACACCAACTCAACTATATAATTACTAAAATACTCTTACGTTAAAGGATAATTAATATGATTATAAGGATATTTTCATCTTTTCATACTTTTATATAATATTCAAATAAAACAACTAAAAAAACATTATTTGAGAATCAAACACATGAACAACAACTTCATATTAAAAATTCTTACCACTCCACTAATCATCTGTTAATATATCTTTATAAATATTTTTTTAATATAAAATATTTTCATTTACCAGCATTGTGGGTGTAATAAAATCCAATAATAATAATGATTAAAAAATACTTGTTGAAACTTGACTTTGTTTTTGAAACAAACTCACTGACCGTTTTTTACCTACAAGAAACAAATAATGAAAGATAAAATAAAATGATTTTAAGAGTCTTTGTTTCACATAGTTTAAACAACATACAATCTTTTTATAAAAAAAATCATAACATTATATTATCTCATTATCGATTAGAATAATCTTCCAATGTTCTTTGATGTCACTATTGTTCAAATATGATTCAATATTCCCTCTTCGAAGAATCATTACTTTAATGTTTCATTTATATATATAATTTTAATTTATTAATACTAACAATCTCCATTTCTTTACTGATAATTTTTCTTAGATACTACTTGATTAAATATGTCTAATTACGAAATGCTATTTATAAAATTGTAAAAATTAAACATACATGATCTGACATAAAAGTTACTGCTTTCACTTTTTCAAAATCAGTGTGTGACTAATCAAGTATTAAGAGTTGTGTTAATTTTTTTCTTTAACCAAACAAGGGGTTATTTCAAACCGACATATTAAAGGTTGTATTTGAATTATAATGTCTCTCCGAATGTGATTATTTAAGTAATAATTCTATTTTAAATTTCAGTTCAATACGATATTTAAATTTGTGCTTTTTTGCATACTAGTTTCTAATGTTGTATAGTTACATATGATTTTATGTAATTAATTTTTAAATATTTTATTTTTAATTACAATAATTAGCATAAAATAATATTTATTAAAATATATTAACTTTTCAATTCAAATATTATAATAGAAATTTTTTAAATAATAATTAAAATGTTTTTAACATATTCAACCTACAATATAGTTTTGCTTTATGTAATTAATGCAAAATAACATTATTCAAAATAATAATTAATTAAAATAATGAACTCTAATATTAATTAAGTTTTAATTAATATTTTTAGAATTCTATCCAAGTAATAACTCTGTTTTAAAACTAACACAACTTTTTTAAATAATAATTGCAATTTAAATTCTAATTATTTTTAAATTATAATTATTCTTAAATGTATAATTATCACAAATTCTATTTTATTTAAAATTTTAAATAATAATTATAAATTAAATATTATAATTATTTTTAAATATAATTTTTTAATAATGCGATGAAAAATAAAATGTATTATTGTCAATTCAAAAGTTTTTTTAAACTTATACTTTTGTATAATATAGATTATGAAATAATATAGATTTAAATAAAATAATTAGAAATTAAAAATTTAAGAATCAAACGCATGTTTAATAATATTATTAAAATACAAATTGATTACTATTGAACAGTTTTAAAAACTAATTAACACGATTTAAATGGTAAATGACTTCAAAAACTTGTCATTAAACCAAATCATTCCCTGTCTATTATATTATAATATCATATTAGATTGGAAAGAAACTTCACAATCTTCAGCATCATCAGAGGGGAGCTTTTTGATTTGTTGGTATTGTACAATTTGAAGGTTTGTACTCTTACATGTATGGTAGAAACATCGCATCTACACACGATATCTAAAAAGAGTAGTTTAAATAAATCTTTAATATTTGTATAGTCTTAAAGTTCAAACTAATAAAGTTCCATATTTTTATAATAGTAAAAGTGAAATTTTATCATTTTAATAGTCGATTAAATCAATTTTTTTTCTCATTATTGAGGGGCCAAATTACAATTTTACCATATATTAATTTAAATTTTTTTAAATTATAAAATGACTAAAGGTGAAAATTTTTATTTTAAGGGGGTCAAGACTCTGCCACCCTCTCAATTCCGCTCCTGCTTAAGTGATAGGTCAGAGTAAAGCGACTTAAAATGGAAAATTTTATTTTTAATTTATAAAATTTTAAATTAATAATAATATTATTATATTTTAATTTTTTTAAAAATAATAATAATTTAATTTAATTCTCTAAAATTATAAAAAATATAAATTATTAAAATTATAAAATTATATTTTTACTTATCATAAAAATATATAATTTAATTTCAATCCCTTAAAAAAAAAATTTTGTTACTTTGTCGTTTGAAGTTAGCAGTGTTTTTATAGGCTTATGGTACTTATGGCTATGGATCCTTAACTTTTATGCATGGTTCTTTCTGATAAAAAAATGCAAGTAGACCCCACATCGTGGCCTTCAATCTTTTCCATGCTTTTCTTGACCTCATTTCTCCCATTCCTTCCCCCTATCCAAGCTTTACAACTTCATCTTCTTTGAATTCCAAGCAAGTGGATACAAGTCTGTTCCTTGTGAATATACTTCGTTTCTAAGAGATGAATATACTTAAATTTTAAAATATTTTTCATAAATTTGATGTATTATGCTCCACATTTGCTTTTATTCAACTATATATCGGGCGTAAATTTCTTTCTTAAAGAAAAAAAAGACTCCATATCCATCCAAATATATGCACATTATATTATTTCTTTTTTAAAAAAGTACATCTATTCATGCATACACATAAAATTTTTTGCTACATATTTCAAGTCTAAAATGTCCACCGTTCCCCACTCCTTAAATTTGAATGTACCAAAAATGGAACTTCAATGAAAAAATTAAGTTAATTTCTACAACTTTTCATTCTTCAAATTTTTTAACCGTTATTTTTAAATTTTTATCTTAAATTACAATTTACACAATATTATTATCAATGTACAATAATTAATATTGATATTACTTGTTAAGAAAAACAATGGCTAAAGTACAACACATATATAATTATTTGCTGAGATTACTGGAACATATTCTTTAACATTCTAGATTTTGGTTTATAGTTCATTGTTGGCAATTGCTGCTGAGCTGTTGGCATAGGTGGTTTGATGTTGAATTCCATCTGCAACAAAGTTTTTAACTGTGATCTTTTGATATGATGCTAACAACCCGATAATATATATATACACATATGGAACCCACCCTTTTTATCTAAAAGACTGAGGTTCATTTAACTTAGAAGATCCCTTCCTCTATTATTGATTTTTGGGAATCTTTACTAATTGTTTTTTTCATTTATTATTGTCTTCCACTTTCGAAGAGAACCTAAAGATATTTTTTAAATTAATTGAAGAGTGAAAAGTATGGCTACCGAAGAACAAGAGAGCATGATGTAGCACTAAAGAGCACAAGGTGGCTTGATCCTGAGACCTCTAGGATGTAGATGCTCTTTTGCTCTTCGTCAATCATAGTTTTCGTTCTTCAACAGCTTCAGAAGATGTCCTTAGACTCTCTACAAAGCCGAGCGACAAATCCTTGAGGTGCATAGGTTTGTGCTATCAGCATCTACACGCAAAATTATGAGAATGAGAACTTACTAAAATTTTGAGTCTTCAACAAATTTATAGTCGAAAATTTTAGCGAGTTCTCACAAAACCTTAGGGGGCAGTCCAGAAATTCTTGGAAGCCAAAAGCGGCAAACAAAAAGGATAATATCTTTGTGCTATCAGCATCTACATGCAAATTTTGAGTTGAAAATTGACTTTAAAAATTTGGAAACAAATTTTATTTAGATATATTCAAAGAGTTACAATATCTGAGTATCTCTTAATCACAAAGAAAATTCCTCAAATTCTTCTCTGGAGTTTCAATACAAAATCATCCAGGCATAATCTTGAAAAGATATGATTTACTTCAAGTGTTGTTGTAATCTACTCTTAAAACAGATTTTCACTTCCTTTCTTTAATTGAAAAATATCAAAAAGCAGTTTTGTTCAAAAAAAACTTCTGATGTCCTTTTTTTTCAGTTGAACAAGATAAAAATGAGGCTTTCTTCTGAATTGATATGGTATTCTTTAGGAATTTTTCAAGTTTTTCTATTTCTTCAAAAATTTTAATGGGAATTTCTAGTCTTTAGAATCTGCTCATCAATATTCTTTGAAATCTTCAATTTCAATTTTTGAACAGCTTAGACGTGACCTCTTTTACAATGTTAGCATGGAGTTATCTAAACTCTTCATTTAAGTGATACACAGATATTTAAAAATTTTATTTATTATTTATCTTAATCAATTTAATTAATGAGAGATAAAATAATCATTAAATATTATCATTTAATTAATTTAATTTATTTACTGATAATATAAAAATTTATTATTTATTTATTAATTAATTTAAAATAATTAGAAAAAACAATTATGTGATATTATGTGAAGCAGTTTATAATTAGTCAAAAAGATTTTTTTTCATTTACACAGCATTGTATGTTCTATCATCAATTCATCATCATTATTATAGGTTTTACATATGAAATAAACCCATCTAGTTAAGAATCAATAGAACTTGTTTCCATCCCATACCAAAATACCTAATATCTGTGGAGCCCAATTAGGTTTTTTCAAATTCTGATCAATGAAGCAATTTATAAGTTCGGGATTGAACTAGTTTTCTATAAAATAAAAAACTTAAAAAGAAAAGAAGAATTTATGGTGGGTAAAGCTTTCCTGCCAAAAGTTGATACTTTTGTGTGATAGGGGCAAAAGTAGACTGATATTTTAGGTATGTGAATGTGATTGATGGTTATAAGTCAAGAACTTCCATTATTCCCCTTGGATAAAAAAATCATCTCTAATCATTATAGTAGCTCAAGGAAATTTCTCTATGCTTTATTAATTAACCCTTTGCTCATCTTGGGTCACATATCTAAATATCACTACTCTCGAAAAATACATGTTCACATAGATATTAATTTATTAAGGGGTCAAAACAAGTTTCTACCAAAGACAAATAAAGCAGAAGTACCAGAAAGGAATTTATATGACTAATTAATTAGCCCATATTCATTTCTCAAGCAAATCTTTACGTACTATAAGAAAATTATTGGGTATAGTATAACATTGTTTTAATTGATTAAAAATCCGAGTTTGTCTGTATAATTCCATGCATGATGGGAGCTTGTTATATAACAATCGAAATCAAGGTACCGTCACCCTATAAAGTAAATTGATTATTCGAAAAAATATTGTTCATAATCTTTGTCACTGAGAATATGCTAATTAAAGATAGGAAATGTTGAATCTTAAATAAGTGATGCACTTTTGTAAACCATTGAGGTAAGCTTTTTTAAAACGTAACCATGATTCATCATTTTCAAATGGTGGAAGTGAATAAGACCCAAAAACCAGTTTTTTATATATACCTTTAATAATTGAATGTGCTCAATTTAATGCACGAATGAATTATATCGTTTCCTTTTCAACCTTTTCTTCTTTTCTTTTTCTAAAGGGTTAATGTATTATTTATTGCCTAATTGTTATTTAGTATAATGCTTTATTTGGTCCTTTAATTTTATAAAAAAAATATTTTAGTTTTATATTTATTTATATTTATTTTTTTTAATTCTTCAATTTGTATTGTTTTTCAAATCACCCTCAAAATAAATAGAAAATATACGTTAAATTTATTGACATGACATTTACATGACAATCTACATATATACCACGTTAGAAACTAATTAATTTTTAAAAATTTAAAACTATTTTTTTAATATTTTAATATTTTTATATTTTTTAAAATTTTAAAAAATCAATTAATTGTTGGTGTGACATCAACAAAGTTAGCATATGTTAACTTTTTTATCCATTTTGAAGATGATTTGACAAACAATACAAATTTAAGGGCTAAAAGAGGTAAAATTAAATAGAGGACTAAATTAACTTCTTCTTCTTTTTAAATTTAAGGGCCAAACAAGTCAATATGCCTTATCACTTTAGTACTTAAAAATTTTTTTTTATCAATTTGGTACCTAAAGTTTCCTATCATGTATCACATTGACCCAAGGCAATTATATAGGGTAACTTGATATATGATTAGAAACTTTAGGTTCCAAACTGATACAAAAAAAAAATTAGATGCCAACTTAATAATTGGTGCAACTTTGGGGGCTAAATAATGCATTACTAAAAGTATTTTCATTACTGTTTTACAATTCATAAAGACTAATCCTTTCAGAGTTCGTGACTACCTCCTCAACTTTCAAAACTCAAATTTGAATTCTCTTCTTGCTAATGGAATATACCTTAACATTACACTTAACACTTTCGATTTTTTTTTTCCTTCCTATAATAGATCCTTCATGAAACTTTTTTTGAAAATGATGTGATTGTTGCAATAAATAAATTAATCACTATTGCCGACAATGAATATTCAAATTTTAACAACAAAAAAAAAATTCTCTAATTTGTTAAAAAAATTCTCTAATAAGAAAACCGACATGATATAAAACAGAATTTACATTTGTAGAACATTGTTGAAAGGGCAAAAAAAAAAGGTTTTATGGTAGTGTAATTGGTTTAAATTATAATTTCCTATTTTTTTAATTGCGTCATTTTTGTTATATTTATAGAGATAATATAAATTAAAAATTTTATCACACGTGCATGCTTGTGGAAATCACATTTTTAAAATGCATGGATGTGTTTATAAATAACATGTAATAAATAATGAAATGTAAGATTTGGAACTAATAATAATAACAACGCATATGCAAATACATCATATTAAAATAAAAGATAGTTTAAATTATGACTAAAATGAAATTTAAATATGTAAATACATCATATTAAGATATTAAATGCACTCCAATTGTTTATCATAACATTGTCGTTTTTCTTGAGATAATATCAAGTTAACTTCTGACACTAACTCATTCAACAACATTATTAATAAGATTATGACATACCCATTACGTGGGTGAAAGCACTTACATAATATATTTATTAAGAATTAATATAGAATTTAAATGGTTACTAATGGTAAAGTTGATAGAGTATATGTTTAGTGTTTTGGGTATAAGCATGTTTTTTTTCTAGATTTTATATAAAAAGACAAAAATACCCTTCAATTAATATTTATTGCTTTGTTAAAATAAAAGTATTCTGGTAATTTAAAGTTGGGACCCGATTATGGGTGACATCAACTCAGTCAGAACTTATATACATAGTATAGATAGATATAGTAGGATTAATATACTATTTGGCATCTGAGTTTTTATAATTTGGCACTTGAATTTTTGTTCCCCAATTTAGTGGCTATATTTTTTTTTACTAAAACACGGTTGTCAAATATTCATTAAACCATGTGATGCCGTTTGATTTAAAATACTAAATTGAATTCTAAAACTAAATTTAAGCATCAAATAAAAATTAAAATTAAATTCAAATATTAAATTAAATATAAAATTAAACGCAATTACTAAATGATATATTAATCCTAGATAGTAATATCAACAATCAATTGCATTAAGGTTGGTATTTAAATCTCTAATGATGAGTACGGTCCATTTCTAGATCCTAAATTAGCAACCTCATTGGCTTGTCTAAATAAATGAGTGAGTTCATGCTCTTGAAACTGTGGTGGTCCTGCAATATACAAAAGAATACAGGATAAAGGATAATAGGCAAGCTGGTGTCCATCTCTGAATACAGAGTGGCAGTGCGGCCATTGATATTGTAGTACCAAAGCAACCCATTTACCAAGTTTGGAGACGCACATGCAACTTTTCTTTGCTAACCCCTTACTTTTGACCCCATCTGCCTTTTTGCCTTAATTGTCTCTACCATGGGAATTAGGGACTTTCCGATCAAAGAATTACATAGTGATTGCAACTAAAGAAATAATAACTCAATGTGAATATAAAACGGCTACAAAGTATATATATATATATATATATATATATATATATATATCTAATGATGATATTAGAAAAGAAATGAATATCATGATGTTATTTTATTATTGTTAGAAATGAAATAGATCCATCAATTAAATTAAAAATCGGTTGGTATATCAATTCAGACAAAAGGAGTTAAATCAGTTTTTTAAATAAACTAATCTAAACCAATTAAATTAAGATAAGAAGCTAATTGAGCCGATCGGATCGATTGAACCAAAAATTGGTGGCAATTTCGATTTCACCATCTATTCAATTTCAAAAATCATACATTGCAATTAATAAAATAAAGTTATTTGTTTTTATCTTTAAATATTTTATTTCACTATGTTGAAATTTACATAATAACAAAAATGTTAAAAAAATGTCATTCGCTGGAATTAGAAGTAAAAATTTTGGTAGATAAGGATCCCGTAAAAACTTTTTTAGAGGAATGAGCTAGGCCGGGCCATTTCTCAAAAACAATAGCTAAGAGACCCGATACTACCATTTGGATCTGGAAATACATGTCGATGCTCATAATTTCAATAGCCATACCAGTGATTTGGAGAAGATCTCTTGCAAATTATTTAGTACCAATTTCAGCCAATTCTCCATCATCTAACTTTGGCTGAGTAGCATGTATTTCCACAATGCTCGTTTTTCCGATTATGAAGCATGGCTTAGCAATCCTACTCACATTGGACCCAGCACTCAGGTGGTTTGGCATTTATTTCCTATACTTTTATTTATAGGAATTTGGCATTTCTACTTTTAAGATTTTAAAATTTAAGTCTAACTGCTAACAATATTTTGTTTAAGTTTAGGTTCATTACAACATCTTTTTAGTTATATTGCTACAAAGTAAGTATTTTTTTTTAATTTCAAAATGTCACACCAACAAATTTAACAAAAAGAACAATAGTATTAACAATTAGACTAAAATATCAAATTTTGAAAAGTAAGACTAAAATCCCAAAAATAAAAAATAAAATAACTAAATTTGAAAATTATTAAAAGTATATAAACCTATCGTATATCTTTAACATAACAAAAATTATGCATCACATGTAAAGCTATATATATTCAAAATCTAACAAACTTAACAAGGGGTATATATATAATTCGTAAATTACACCAACAGGCACTCAAATTTGATGCAACTGACAAAACTGTCACTTTAATTTCAATTCAGTCACTCAACTTTTGAAAAATAACAAATTAGTCCTACTAACCATTTTTCGTTACAAACGTAACGGAAAAGTGACATGGCATTTAATGTAACAGCCCGAATTATGGCTTAGTCGGAACAGTGGTCTCGAGACCACAAATTCGAAGTTGGGAAAATTTTTTATTATTATTATGAGGTTTTAGCATGATTGTATTAGTGTATGAAAAATTTGGGGAGTTAATTTTAATGTTTGTGAGCCCGATTGCGAAAAAGGACTAAATCGCATAAAAGGCAAAAGTTACATTTTAGTACCCAAATGTGTTAATTAGCTAGAGAACTAAAATTGAGGGCTTTTAAAGGGAAATTATACCCTTTTTAATTGTGTTGTTCGGCCATGAGATAGATATTAAATAAATAGTCAAGGTTTAGGTAAATGATGTCATGATTTGGTGATAAAATAGTGCCTAAAAGCCTAGTTATTATTTTTCTTCTTCTCCATCTCTTTTCTCCACCGAAAATATCAGAAAATATGGAGGTTTGAAAGCTAAAAATTTTCAGCAACTTATTCCTCTCATAATGTAAGTGATCTTGATGATTTTCTTGATGATTTTTACATGATTGGAATGCTTGTTTTATGGGCTTTCAAATGAGAGGACTACCTTGCAAAATGGTGATAAGTCTAGGGTTTCACCATGTGAATGTTCATGTTATTTTCTGAAATTTTATGGAAGAATATGAGTCTTAGAAGAGTTCTAAACAACTTTTGTGAAAGGTGTTAGCATGAAAACACCTAAAGGGACTATTTTACATAAGTTGCAAAATAGGTGATAAGTGTGTGAAATAGTGGAATTTTGGTGATTCTATAAGAGTAAAAAGGGTTCAGCTAGTCCTAAGATACGAATAAATTCAATAAAAATAAAATTTCGAGCATAGGGGCAAAATGGTCATTTTGTCAAGGTCTAGGGGCAAAATGGTCATTTTACCAAAGAAGTAAATTTATGAATTTCTAATTGTAATTAGTGATTAAATGAGTGTATTTTGTCATTATAGATCAAGTTTTGCCAAATCCGAACCTAGACCGGGGGAAAGCCAAGCAAGTCGATTAAACCGACTAGTCGAGTACATTTTGTAAACCGAGGTAAGTTGTATGTAAATAATACAACTACATTGTTAATGCATATATTCGAATTGTTATTAATTTGATATATCATGAGTTGCTAGATTGTGAATTGAGAATGTATGTTAATGATTGAGATAATAGAAAGATCCTGTTGGAACCCTAGGAAACAAACCAGATATTCATGCCATGACATTCGGGTTATTTGTGTGCCAATGTAAGACATGTCTAGGACATGCATCAGCCACATAATGATAGCCAGTGTAAGACCATGTCTGGGACATGGCATCGACATTGAGACAAGTGCTAGTGTAAGACATGTATGGGACATGTAACGGCCTCAATGATGATAGCCAGTGTAAGACATGTCTGGGACATGTATCGACTAAGAGTTGTGCTTGTGTAAGACATGTCTGGGACATGCATCAGTACGTATATACGAGAGCTAGTATAAGACCATGTCTGGGACATGGCATCGACAACTACCCCACATCTGAGGCTTATAGAATATCCGGTAGTATTTCAAAAGGTCCAACTTTAAAGGTTATGAAAGTGGTTTAGTAAGGAAAGTATAATAATGTTGTGAGTGGTACAGGTACCAAGTTGGTATGCATGAGTAGTGAGCTCAATTTAGAAAATGTGACTTGAATAGTCGGTAATGAGTAAGTCTAGTTTATGTTTGCCTTTGAACTACGAGTATGATGACTAATGGTGAAATTATTGTTGTATGCTTATTTATATGCGACTTACTAAGCTTTATGCTTACTCTCTTTCATTTTCCTTTACTTTCAGTGCCGCTTAGCTAGCTCAAGGATCCCTTGAAGTCAGAGATATCGATCACACTATCAGCCGTAATTCTCGGTATAGTAGGATTTATATTTTTGATCATGGCATGTATAGGACTAGTCATTATTATTTTGTGTCTTTGAGAATTGGCCAATTGTGTTGGCTTGGAATTGATTTTACACTTCATATTAAGCCTTGAATGAGGATAACAATCATTTTGAGTCTATAATAGATGCATCTCCATGGTTAAATGAATGTATATCATGCTTAATTTGGTCTTGGTTGGTATTGACATGAAAATAGGCATACTAGGGTGGTAATGAGACTTGGTAAATAGCCTCATATTGTCCACACGAGTAGACACACAGACATGTGTCTAGACCGTGTGTGACACACAGACAACCCCATGGGCGTGTGAGAAGGTCATGTGTCCCCTGCATTTAGAAATTTCAAGTCAGAATGCAAGGTGATGGTTACACGAGCAGAGACACGGCCATGTGTCTCGGCCGTGTGGAGGGGCACGGCCTAGTGCACGGGCGTGTACCATGGTCGTGTGATGCTGACGTCAGAAACAGAATACCCAGGTTTTTGCACACGGGCTACGCCACGAGCGTGTCGTGGCATTGTGAAAGGACATGAGCAAGGGATACGGGTGTGTGTCCCAACCGTGTGAAGTCTGCACCTATTTTATGAAAAATTGTGGAATTAAATTGGCCACACGGGTATGAGACACGGGCGTGTCCCTAGCACACGAGCGTGTGCCCTATACCCATACGGGCGTATGGAGCCTTAAAGCATAAATTTCTTCGAGTTTTTCTTGAGCCATCAGTTTGGCACCGAACCACCTTGAATGGATGTTTTGGGCCTCGTAAGCCCTATTAAGGGGAAAATTGAATATGAAATGAAAAGTTTTACATTGATCAAAATTTTATGGCCTGATTTACTAAGATTGGTTAAGTTTAAGTTCGGTAGCACCTCAAACCCTGTTCCGGCGTTGGATGCGGGCGAGGGGTGTTACATTTAACAAGTTACTACTGTAAGTTAACCGACCAGTTGGAGGGTCTTTACTTTTCTCTTTCTCTTTGTCTTTTTTCTTCTTCTTTTTCTTCTCATCTTTACTTTGCATCTAGCCCTTTTAGCCACTCAAGATACATACCTCTCTAGATTTGGTTTTTGGATGTTTCAACATTTTTCTTGTTTATCTATTCTACCCATTTCTTTTTCTAACTGCTTGCTAGTATAAAGGTTCCATTTTTATTGATCCTTTCTTTGGGAATTTGAATCTGGGTTTTTTTTCTTGGTTTGTAAAGTGATCTGAAGATACTCCTCCAAGAATGAATGACAAGTTCAATTTTTTTTGTGGTTAATAACATAATTACAGTTTAGATTTAAGGAAAATGATCAATATATTTCAAGAAGCATGTGTTGTCACAGCCCGATTTAGACCCTAATCAGAATGGTGGTTTCGGGACCACGAATTTGAGTCAGAAAAATATTTAAAAACTATTTTCTGTGTTTATTATGTGTGAATTCATATCTGTGAAATTTTCGTGATTTAATTTTATTGTTTGCTTGTCTAATTAAATAAAAGGACTTAATCGCGTAAAAGGAAAAGTTGGTGGTTAAATGTGAAAGTGCTTAATTGTTGTTGTCTTTATTAGTGGAGGCATTTATAATGTAAATAAACCATTGGTTTTATAAGTGGACGGTAATGGGCATGTTATATATGTTTTCTAATTAAATTTGTTAAGGTTATTATGGTAAAATATATAATAATATGTATATAATAAAACATAAAGAAACAAGCCATAGTTTATATTTTTTATTCCATGACCGAATAGCTAAATAAGAAAGAAAAGAATAAGGTTTCAAAGGTCCGGCCACCTTCCAAGCTTGATTCAATGCTTATTTTTACTCAGTTTTTGATAATTTCTACGTTTTTGATATTATTGCTTCGAGTACTACAAAACCCATGCTTGAATTTTTTTATTTTGATGAATATTTTGAGTTGTGCCATTGTTGAGAGCTTGTGATTTTTTTTGTTTGATGGTGAAATATGAAAGATATGTTTTAGATTAACATGTTTTGTATTGGAGTTTTTGATGATTTTGAGTAATTAGGACTAAATTGCAAAAATAATAATTTGAGGGACTAAAATGTAAAATAAATAAAATATATGGATTTTTTTGAGAGTGGGTAAAATTCGGCTCATCATGGGTATGCTGAAATTTTGTGTATTTTGTGTTTTGTGCAATAGGGACTAAATTGTAAAAATTGTAAATGTTAGGGGTAAAATGGTAATTTGCCCATTTATATGTTTTTGGACTAAATTGAATGAAAATATGTTTTAATGAACTTAATTTGAATATGTTTAGATCAAGAACCAAAGAAATCCGATTCGGATCGGGGAAAAACAAAAGTTGTCGAATAGCCGCTCCGTTTCGTTTTACATCGTCCGAGGTAAGTTTATAAGCAAATAGACGTGTTTAATAGTAGTTAAATGTTAAATTTATATGTTGTTATGAAATGCTAGAATTTATATTGGTTATGACTAAATATGAAAAAGCTTGATTACTACATTTCCGAATTCGTTTCGACCGAGTTACGTCGTCCGAGAGCCCCGTATGAACCTTAGGAATAGTTAGGATACACATGTCATGACATAAGATTCCGATATATGTTTGCGAGTAAGACCATGGTATCGATATGTGATTTTGATATGTGTTTACGAGTAAGACCCTGTCTAGGACAGCGGCATCGATATGTGATTGCATGTAAGACCACGTTTGGGACGTTGGCATTGTACAATTTGTGTGATCATCCGAGTGTCCTATCCAATTCTGAATGGTTCATTGGGCAAAGATAAGTTATGTTCGAACATGTAAAACAGGTCAGATGGCCAGGTACGAATTGGTTTGTTGTTTACTTAAAATATGGTAAGTGAGTAATTTGGTACTTACTACAAACTATGTCTAATTCAATTGAAGATTATATGTGAGTTAGATAAGTGTATTCGGCCATGTGAATAGTAATGAAATGAGTTCTAATTAATAGCATGTATGGTTATATGTATTCGATTATAAGTCTAATATATGTGTATGAAATTATTTTGTAACATATGAGCTTGTGTATTTATATGTATGTGAACTAGGTTAATAATAGTCATTTAGCTTTAGAAGTTTAATGATAATAAGTTAACTTGGCTATGTGAGCATTCGGTCAAAGTGACTTTTATGAATGAATATTTAAATGTATGATATGAAATTTATATGCTTGGATCTATATGTATTATGATAAATTTCTTTCGTTAGTTAATTAAGTTGATGATATTATTAAGTTACTCTTTTGCTTATGACTTACTAAGCTATAAAAAGCTTACTCTATGTATATGTGTGTTTCTATTTTATAGATTTTGGAGTCAAGCTACGAGCTCGGGAACTGTCAGCAAAGTTCATCACATTATCAGCTATTTTGGGTACCTTTATAAATATGCTATCAAAATTATGGCATGTATAGGCTAGCTTAGAGTTGGCTTATTTTGGAAAATGGATGTATAAAGGCCATGCGAAAATGGCTTAATTTCTATGCTCGAGTTCGGTATTGATGAAATCTTGGTTTAAGTCTATTTTGGTTATCATGTCGTATGTCATGGTTGATTATAGTTTGTGTTATGTGATTATATTTTGAGGTTGGTTGTTGAATTCGGATGTGGCATGATGGAATCGGCTATGCTATATATATAAATATATGTGTTCAGTCTTGGTTTGAGTCTATATTGAAAGAGTAGCTAAATATATGATGTTTGTAAAAATGTTATGGGTTTCAATCATATGTATAAATGGATGTTAATTAAGCTAAGGTAGGTTATGTGTTGTTAGGTAAAAATCAAGACATATGCATGGTTTAAATTGGGTGTTCATTTATGGACTATATTAATGATATAAATGACACTTGAATTGTTGTTTTGGTAAGTAAGGCATATTTGGATTTAGATTTATATAAGGAATTTGGGTTAATGATAAAGGATATATGTGTACTTAGTAATCGGTCATGTTATGTTAGTTGAGTTTTTACATGTTTTACATGTATAAATATATGTGCTTATAATATGGTTGATATGTATATGTGCATGGCAATATAAATCCGTTAGATATTTGTAAGTTATTAAATATGTATAAATGAATTGAGTTAGCCAAGTAGACATAGAAATGAAATGGGTTACTTATAATCACATGTTTGTTATTAAATTGTGTTAATATGCAAACATATGAATTTCACATAGACTAACACATTAATGCCGCAAATATGAATGAAAGGGTTAGTAATGAAATTTAGTTCAATTGATATATAACTTGTGTATATGCATGACTTATTTAAAAATAAATATATAGGTTTAATATTCAATAATGAATTGATGTGTTATATGTTCTGTATATGTTTTACATTGTTTTGATATATGTTTTTTTTTTTTTGGATTATGTTTTATTTAAGCTATGTCGTGAATGATAGTAAATTTAAGATTAGATATTTGATTAAGTTATAAGCATTGCCGTGATCTAAATCTTGAATTGCAATGAACATATGATTCGCATTTGTAATACTGTTGTTAAATATATATGATTATGACTTGAACTAATATGAAAATATTCAGAACTGTGCTTTTGTTTAGTAATGCCTCGTAACCCCATTTCGGCGACAGATACGGGTTAGGGGTGTTACATGTGTTTCTCTTTCATTTCCTTTAAATCATCTTCATAAATCTGTTCCTTTGTATTGGTCTAACAACAACTTCTTAATTTCTTTCTTCTTGCAATAATTCAAGTTTGTAATGGCTTGTCCTCTAGGTCGTAGGGGTTGTAATGATGATTGGAGAGTGGTTGAATCTAGTAGTAATGGAGTTTCTGCTCCCTATAGTAGTATAGTATGATTAATTATGCAAGGTTACAATGTCGCACTAGATTTGGAAAATGTTTTTGATATCTAAATCCATTTCTTATATGCATGTGTATGTCATTGGTTTGTATTAACCTTCTTCTTGAAAGTGAAATAGGTATAGGGAGTAAGAAAATGCTAAAGGTACAGAAAAACTTATGTTGATTTATCATTGAAACCTTTTATGCTACCACTATTTTTCCTGCTATTATATTTGCTTGAAATGTCAATTTTCTTATTCAGTTGAATCAAATTAGTACAACTTCTTTTTGGGTTTCATTGTGGTTTATTTTTCTCTTCTTTTTAACATATGATGGTAGTGAAAGTATTCGGAATCAAGTTAGTTGAAGGGTACAAATTCATCCTTGCATAAAAGTCAGATCACTTTTTTGTTTGAAACTTTGAACATCATATGCTTCTACTATAAAAAGTTTTGTTCTAAACTTGATTTTATGTGTAATGTTAGTAGTTGTAATATACCAACCATCATGTTGTGTATTTTAATGAATCCTATAGTCTATTCATGTTTGGTTGCATTTTGTCCATGTTTATTTATATCTAGCATTCTTTTAGGGAATTTGCAAAAAAATCAGGAGGGACTTACATTCGAGTTTTGATTTGTGGCAAAGGGTTCTAAGTTCCAAGGTATATTTGAATCAATTGTCAGTAGACGAAAAAAGGTGAAGAAGGAAGAACTGTATTTCAAAGCAAAAGTGAAGGATATGGAGCCAAACCATGAGAAGGAAGAGAAGATGACCAAATCAGTAGAGAAGGAAAAGTCGAAGCATAAAGAGGATAAGGGACTGAAAAATAAAGAGAAGGATAAGGAAAAACACGAGGATAATGAAATTGGAGGAATGAAGAATAAAGAGGAGAAAAAGGAGAACAAAGAGAAGATGCACAAAGATGAAGAAGGTGATGAGAACACAGAGAAGAAAAAGGAAAAAGACAAGGAGGCGGAGATGAAAAAAGAAGGAAATCACGAGGATAAAGAAGTGGTAAAAGAAGAGAATGAGAAGAAAAAATAAGAAGCATAAGGAGAAAGAGGTCGAGGGAAAAGAAGATGAAGAGAAAGATGAGAAGAAAAATAAGAAAAAAGACAAGGAGAAGGAGAAAAGTAAAGACCCAACCGATCCTTTCTCTTTTTACCATAAATCAATCCATTTTTCCTTTTCTTTTCTCTAAACCCGTCCAAACCTTAGATCCTTTGGATCCTCACCCAACGTGGCAAAGTTAACTGGCCACGTCAGCTAACTAGCCACGTCACCAGTCCCGTTAGGCCTATAACGGAAAATGTTAATGGGTGATTGATTTGTCATTTTTCGATAACATTAGTGACTCATTTGTTACTTTTTGAAAGTTGAGTGACTGAATTAAAATCAGAGTGACTGTTTTGTCAGTTGCATCAAAGTTAAGTGACTGTTGGTGTAATTTACCCTAAATAATTACCCTAAGTATTATCTAAATAAAAAGTATGAAAATAAAAAAGAAGTAAAAAAGTATTATAAAAAAGTTAATGGGATGTTTATAAAAAGAAATCTTCATGATAAATGATAGATTAATGTTTAAAAAATAAAATCTTATAAAACAACTCGTGTAAGAAATTCTAAATGAAAAAAAAAGTAATAGAAGAAGGAAAATACAAAGCTATATGTAAACTAGAAATAGGGGGATTAGAGGAGTGATCCACCAATACCAATATAAAATTTAAATAATTTTATACTCTTTCGTAATTTTTTATATGATTAATATTTTAACAATGGCTTAAGGGAACACAAAGCCCTTAAACTTTTTCAAAAAAAATAAATTAAGTCCCTCTTATTTTTTGCATACAATTGTACACTTGAATAGTAAAATACACTCAATTAGATCCTTTGACTATTAACTTTAACAATTATTTGTTAAAGTTCAATGATTTTAGTTTTTTCCTATTTCTTAGGTTATGTTTGTCACATGACATGTTATGGTTGCGCCACTTGAGAAATTGATATTTCTTTATAAATTTGTGAAAAATATAAAAAATTAATGGAAATCATAAAATTAATAAAAATATAAAATAAATATTTTTTAAATATATAAAATAATAAAAGTAATTAAAAATTGATAAATAATTTAGAAAATTTATAAAAAAATTACATAAAAATTATAGAAAATTATAAACATACAAAAAAATAAATAGTAAATATTGTAAATAATTATAAAATTATAAACATTTTGGAAAAATTATGAAAATTACAAAAATTATAAAAATATTCTTTTTCATTTTCCTTAGAAAAAAATTATATTATATTCAAAGGCTGAGGAGGAGCATGATCAACATTTAAGGATTGTATTGCAGAAATTATGAAAAAAACAACTTTATGGGAAACTTAGCAAATGTAAGTTTTGGTTATCTGAGGTAATCTTCCTCGAGCATATAGTTTTGACCAAAGGTATCCATATAGATCCGAAGAAAGTTGAGGCCATTTTGGAATGGAAACAACCGAAAAATGTTTAAAAGATTTGCAGTTTTCTAGGATTAGTAGGATACTACTGGAAACTCGTTGAAAGATTTTCAAAGATAAGTTTGCCATTGACCCGACTACTCCAGAAGAATGTACCATTCAAATGGGATGAGTGGTGTCAGGAAAGCTTTGATATGCTTAAGAAATTGTTGATAGAGGCTCCAATGTTAACATTTTTAGAATCGGGAAAGTTTGTAGTATATAGTGATGCTTCGCTTAATGGTTTTGGTTGCAGTTTGATGCAAGATAGAAAAGTGATTGCATATGCTTCACGACAACTAAGACTATATGAACGTAACTAGCCGATGCAAGATTTAAAACTGGTAGCAGTGGTTTTTTACATTAAAAATCTGGAGACACTTTTTATATGATGGAAAGTGCTACATTTAAACAGATCACAAAAATTTGAAATATCTTCTTACTCATAAAGAATTAAACTTGAGACAATGTCGTTGAATAAAGTTGTTTAAATATTATGATTGTGTCATTGATTATCATTCAAGAAAAGCAAATGTTGTTACTGATGCTTTGAGCCAAAATTCCTTTGCTCAATTGAGATCAATGTTTCCATAGTTGAGTGTTTGTGATAATGGTGCATTATTAACTGAATTAAAAGTGAAGTCGCAATTTATTGAGAAAATTAGAGAGGCTCATCAAAATGATGACAAGGTGATGGAAAAATGAAGATCAATTGAACATAATAGCTCAGGAGACTTTGATAGTGGGGGATAATGGTTGTGTAAGATTTCATGAAAGAATTTATTTGCCAAGCAATGTTGAATTGAAGAATGAAATACTTCGAAAGGTGCATAATAGTCCTTATCCTATGCATCTAGGAAGTACCAAGATGTATCAAGATTTGTAAGAATTGTGTTGGTGGCTAGGTATGAAGAAAGAGATTTCAGAATATGCTACAAAGTGTCTAACTTGTCAAAGGGTGAAAGCTGAAAGTCAAGTTTCGACGAGAGTACTCCAGCCTATATCGATTCTTGAGTGGAAATGGGACAGAATAACTATGGATTTCGTCAGTGGTTTACCTTTCACTCGAAAGATGCATAATGCAATATGGGTTATAGTGGATCAATTGACGAAGTCAGCTTATTTTCTACCAGTAAGGACAAATTGGTCACTAGATAAGCTTGCAGAATTATACATAGTTGAGATAGCAAGATTGCATGGTGTGCCAAAGTCTATTATTTTTTACCGTGATCCTTGATTTACTGTAAGATTTTGGAGGAAGTTACATGAATCACTTGGCACCAGATTGAATTTTAGCACAACCTTTCATCCTCAAACAAATGGCCAATCAGAATGAGTGATTCAATTGTTGAAAGATATGTTACGAGCTTGTATTATTGAATTTGATAGTGATTTGGGAACAATATCTACCACTTGAAGAATTTGCATATAACAATAGTTTTCAATCAAGTATTCAAATGACACTGTATGAAGCTTTATATTGACGTAAATTCCATATTCCTTTTTGTTGGACTGAACTTGGTGAAAAGACGATAGTTGGCCCAAAATTAATACAAGAAACAGAAGAAAAGGTTCGACTAATTAAAGAAAAATTAAAAGCAGCTTTAGACCGATAGAAGTCATATGTTGATTTGAAAAGAAGAAAACTTGAATACAAAGTATGAGATAAAGTATTTCTAAAAGCGTAACACCCTTTACCCAGCCCATTTGTCAGACCCGAGTAATAAGATGCTAAGACAAAATTCAATAACCAACATATACTTTACTAAACAAAATTCCAAATACTTAACATCAAATCACATATAGTCAAGCATATTGAAAATTTGTAATCTACATGGACCTACTTGTGAAATTTAGGCATATGGTAGGATTAAAATGTAAAATTTTAAAATTTAAATTTCAATATTGAAAATTCACAGTTTGTATTGATACCAAATCGATATGTTATTGAGAGTCGATGCCAATATTCAATTATGTTTTCTTTGCAAAATAAGGGTATCGATATTTTATGAAAAATTATCAATACTTGAGTAAATATCGATACCATTTCTGTATTCTGTTTGTTTTAAAACTATTCATTTGGTTAAGTATCAATACCAGATGTAAAAATATTGATACTTGAGTTCAGAAATGGTGAAAACTACGTTTTAAGAGATGCACTCATGCTCAAAACTTGCCTAAACTCAATTAACATACCTAAACATAAATAAAGGCATGCAAATCATCATCTAAACATCTTATCCAAGTACAACTCAATTCAATATATTAAAATTTAAGCCAATATATATATATTATTAAGATCAACCAACCGAAATAATTAGCCATTAAGGTACCTTAACATGAACAACAAAGCATTCAATTTTCATTTATAAAGCATACACCTAAGCATTATCATCTATTGAGATCAAACCATATATTAACTATCATTCTCACAACTATGCATTAACCAAAAACTCATCCAACATAACAACACCACAACTGTCTAATCATCATGCGTATCACTATATTACTCTAGCAAGACATCTTCGAAATGATCATTCCTATCAACCACACATATATACACAATACTTAAAAAATTAGAACTTAAATACCATCAAGACACAAAATTAACATTATGTATATCTAAAACATCCAAGGTACATGCCAAGATCAAAAGAACATTTCACCAACAATTGAGTTTGGGATGTGTAACAACCCGCTTTTGGGTCAAATCAAAACCGTGGTTTCGGGACCATAAATCTAAAGTGGAAATATTTATATTATTATTTATTTAATGTCTAGAACATGATAGAATGATTGTGTGAAAATTTCGTTAAAAAAATTTTATCGATTGAGTGCTCAATTTAGCTAGAATGATTAAATTGCAATAGGTGCAAAATTTGAGTTCTATATGTTAGAGGTGTCTAATTGCTATCAAATTTTAAATTGAAGGTCCTTAAATGGTAATTAGACCATCTCAGGATGGACAACACTGGACATGGTTAGGTAAAATTTCAAAGTTATGCATTAAGGGTATTTTAGTAATTTGGCTAATAAGGACAAAATTAACTAAATAAAATATGTCTATCTTCTCAATTTCATCCCCCCATAGCCGAAATTCACAAGGAAGACATAGCTAGGGTTTTGGCCAAGCTTTCAAGCTCGATTGTAAGTCTGTTCTTGTCCCACTTTTAATGATTATTATATTTTTGAAATCCTTGTAACATGACTAAGCTATTTCAAGGGCTAATTTGAAAGAAATTTAAAGTCTAAAATTTTACCCATGTTGAATATGTTTGTATTTTGATGTTTGATGGTAGAAAATTCATGTTCGTTGTTAGTTAAACAACGTTTGTAAAGTGATTTTTGATAAAAATGTTAAATAGGGACTTATTTGTAAAAGTCTATAAAATGTGTAGAAAAGTGTGAATAAATGAAAATTGTAGGCTGTTATGAGTACAAATAATATCCGGCTAGGCTTGGGTTGTGATGAAATTGAAAGCAATTCATTTTACGAGCCCAGGGACTAAATTGTAAAATGTTAAAAAGTTAAGGGAAAAATATAAATTTTGCCATAATGTGTTTTTGGGCTGAATTGAGTAATGTGATGATTAAATAAGTTAAATGTGGTATTATAGATCAAGAAAAATGAAGTTCGGGTCTAGATCGGAGGAAAAACAAAGTAATTGACAAGTAAATCCCTTTGGACATTCTTGTAACCGAGGTAAGCTCGTATGTTAAATAAGCTTTATTATAATTGTATTTTAAATGCTTTAATACTTCATGAATTGTGTAAATGACTCTATGGACACGTTCGAAGATGTTTTGGCAAGTGAGAAATCTTAATTGAACCTTAGGAATGGATTAGGATACAAGTGACATGTCACTAGGGTTTTATGTTATGTGATGCGGGTGCTGGTCCTGTACATCCTACCGGTGGCTGAGTATACTGGCATATGTGCGGCTACTTGACAGCTTGTGTTAGCAGCACCGAGTAACTATGTCTTGATTGACAGCTTGTGTGAGTCAGCCCGTTAATGGCTCGAGAGCGAGCATATAAGTGTTATGAGATAGAGGTAGCAATGGCTACGTATGCGGCACCTTGTGTTCAAGGTTTTCTCGAGTATCCGATATTATTATTTAGAGTGGTTTATTGGGTATGACAAAGATGAGAATGAGTATGAAACCATTATGAGTGGTACAGGTATGTGCACAAAACTTATGATTATTAAATTCGCGAAATGATGAACTCAAGGTAAGTTGTGATGGAATGAATCATGATCATAAGAATATGGTAAATTATATTATGTTAAATTACTTGCATGTTAATGTATGGTAAGGTTAGCTTATTTCTTTCATACGAGCTTACTAAGCTATATAGCTTACTCCGTTTTACTTTCCATGTTTTATAGGGTCACCAAGCTAGCTCGCGTTGGAGATCGTCGGAGATCGCATCACACTATCAAACTGTCATTTTGGGTATCGACGATCTTATTATTTTGAGTATATGGCATGTATAGGGACTTGGTAATTTTGTTATATGTGTTATTATGAATTTGACCAAATGTATTAGCTTGTAATTGTCAAAGGCTTGATATGGTATTTGGCCATGTAACTTGGCTCATTTTGGTGGAATTGGTTGTAAGCATATATATATTTATATATGTATACATGTGTAATTATCTCTTGTGTGATGTGGTTTATAAATGCAAATGGTTGAATGTAACTTAATGGTTTTGTTGTTGAATGGGTAAGATTGGCTCGTTGGTATGCTAGGAAAACTGAGTAAAAATTATGTATGTTATTGGTAGCTATATTGAAACTTGTAGAATATGAGTTTGGTATGATTGGGTTTGGCAAAATATGATGTTGTAAAAATGTTGAGTGTGGATAATGAAATAATATGATTTGGCCTTGTTTTGTGGATGTTTTGGTTGCCTACGTATGCCATGATTTATGCCATTAAGATGGTGGATGTGCATGTGCAAATGTGGGTGACAAATGGCTTGGTAAATAGCCATTATTTTGTCCACATGGGTAGACACACAGGCGTGTGTCTAGACCATGTGAGACACACGGCTTGTCCCATGGGCATGTGTTTAGGCCGTGTGTCCCTTTCACTTTAGTTTTGAGAAATAGAATGCTTAGAATTGAGCACACAGGTAGAGACAATGGTGTGTGTCTCAGCCGTGTAAGGGACACGGCCTCAGGCACGAGCGTGTGTCCCAACCGTGTGAAGTCTACACCTATTTTATGAAAATCAAATTAACCATATGGCCTAGCACACGGGAGTCTGACTTAGCCGTGTGACTTCAATTTGTTCATGCTTAGTAAAACAGAGAGTTACACGGATTAGGGACACGGGCATGTGTGACCACACGGCCTGCCCACATGGGCGTGTCCCAAACCACACGGGCGTGTGACCCCTATACGTAGCAAAAATTTTATAAGTTTTGTAAAAATTCCTTAAGTTATCAATTTTGTTTTGAACCACCTCCAAAGTATGTTTTGGGCCTTGTAGGCTCGTATTAGGGACTTTATGATTGAATACAAATGATTTTAAATTGGATGAAAATTTATGACTTGGAATTGTATGTTTATTTGCGATGTAAGTCAAGTAATGCCTCGTACCTTGTTCCGGTGTTGAATATGAGTAATAGGTGTTACATTTAGTGGTATCAGAACTATGATTTAGTCGATTCTCGGACTAACATAGTGTGTGTGAAAGTCTAGCTATATATGCCATATATAATTTGTGATAGTGTGATGACTCTTGACATTTTAAATTGTATTTTCATATAGTAAATGGATTCCGACCGAGGTGTAGTTGATGATGTTGAAAGTAATGCGCCAGCTCCCGCCCTAGGGACAGCACCATCTAAAAGTAGACCAGTAACGGTTAGTCAAGGAGGAGAGGCTAGGGAAGCCTTCTTCCAAAGGATGAATGAGTGGTTCGCCGAGTTTGTTCGAATAAATCTAGTTGCCCAACATCTTCCACCCCTGCCTAACCCACAATTGGTTCCCGTAGCTCTCCAAGGTGTGGAATTGTTAAGACTGAACAAACCTCTAGTTGATAAGATTCAGAAACAAGGGGCTGAAGAATTTAGAGCCAATGTTGACGATGATCCCGAGAGAGCGGAGTTTTGGTTTGAGAACTCTATCAGGGTATTTGATGAGCTTTCTTGCACACTGGATGAGTGCTTGAAATGTACTATATCACTCCTGAGGGACTCAGCATATCAATGGTGGAATACTCTAGTATTAGTGGTACCGAGAGAAAGGTTACCTAGGAATTCTTTTAGGATGAGTTCAGAAAGAAATATATCAACGGTTCATTGATAAAAAAATGCAAATAGTTTTTAGAGTTGAAACAGGGTCGAATGTCTGTGACTGAATATGAGCAAGAGTTTGTTAGGCTCAGTAAGTATGCTCAAGAATGTGTTTCAACAGAGGCTATCATGTGCAAGAGATTCGAGGATGGGTTGAACGAGGATATCAGATTGCTAGTAGGGATTCTAGAGTTGAAAGAATTTGTGGTGCTAGTCGACCGAGCTTGCAAAGCGAAAGAGTTGAGCAAAGAAAAGAGAAAAGCTGAGTTTGAGACTAGAGAATAGAGAAAAAGACCGATGAATAAGTCATTTCAATCTTCATCAAAGAACTCGAGGGAATTGTATACTCGTTCGAATGTTTCAGTTGGTTATCCCAACAGAGATTATGGGAAGTAATATTCGGGTTCTAAGGCCCAAACTACATCAATAGTGAGCATTGGTAATGCTAAGTCTAATAAACCTGAATGTCAACACTGTGGCAGACGATATCTCGGTGAATGTAAAATGAGTAACCGGCTTGCTTTAAATCTGGCTCTCCAGATCACTTTATTCAAGATTGCCCTGAAAAGGCTGAGAAAGATAATTTGCAGAATGCAAGACCGAGCAACACTGCCACTAGAGGTAGGCCACCGAGAAATATGGGAAATGGGAACAATAGCAAAGCTGTAATGAAAATTTAATTGCAAGATCAAAGGTCAGAGCACCTGCTAGAACATACGCTATTCGCACTCGCGAAGATGCGTCATCCTCTAATGTTATCACTAGTACATTTTCTCTCTATGACACTACTTAGTTGCACTGATTGATCTTGGATCGACTCATTCTTATATTTGCATGAATTTGGTATCTAGTAAGAATTTTTCTGTTGAGTCTATTGAGTATATGATTAAAGTGTCGAACCCCTTAGGAAAATATGTTCTAGTTGATAAAGTTTGCAATAGTTTTCCTTTAATGATTCAGGGTCACTGTTTTCCAACTGACTTAATGCTTTTACTGTTTGATGAGTTCGATGTAATTCTTGGAATGGATTGGTTGACTCTACATGATGTCGTAGTGAATTGTAAATAGAAGGTTATTGAATTGAAATGTCAAAATAATGAAATTCTTCGAATTGAACCGGATGAGTCGGGTGAGTTGCCTATTGTGATTTCGTCGATGTCGGCTTAGAAGTATGTAAGATAAGGTTGTGAAGCTTATCTTACATATATACTAAAGACGAAAGTGTCTAAATTGAAGATCGAATCTGTGCCGGTAGTTTGTGAGTATCTAGATGTGTTCCAAGAAGAATTACCTAGATTACCACTGATCAGATAGGTTGAGTTTACTATTGATTTAGTACCGGAAACTTCATCATTATTGATAGCTTCGTATAGAATGGCTCCGACCAAATTGAAAGAATCGAAGTCTTAGTTGCAAGAGTTGACAGATAAAGATTTTGCGAGACCGAGTTTTTTGCCCTAAGGTGCACCAGTGTTATTCGTCAAGAAGAAAGACAGATCCATGAGACTTTGTATTGATTATCGTCAGCTTAATAAGGTTACGATAAAGAACAAGTATCCTTCACCAAGAATTGATGATTTGTTCGATCAGATGAAAGGGCAATAGTGTTCTCGAAGATAGATTTGAGATCTGGTTATTATCAACTGAGAGTTAAAGACTCGGATGTACCGAAGACCACATTCAGAACAAGGTACAGGCATTATGAATTCCTTGTTATGCCGTTTGGGTTAACTAATGCTCCTGCAGTTTTTATAGATTTGATGAATCAAATCTTCCAATCGTATTTAGATAAGATTGTGGTTGTATTTATCGATGACATTCTGATTTATTCTCGAGATGATTTTGAGCATGCCAAACATTTAAAAATTGTATTGCAGACTTTGAGAGATAATAAATTGTTTGCTAAATTCAAAAAAAGTGACTTTTTAATCCGAGAAGTCAGATTTTTGGGACACATTATTTCAGCGGAAGGTATACAAGTTGATCTGAGTAAGATTTCGACAGTTATTAATTGGAAACCACCAAGAAATGTATCCGAAGTCAGAAGCTTTTTGGATTTGGCTGGTTACTATCGATGTTTTGTTAAGGGATTTTCGGTGATTGCTACACCTATGACTAGATTGTTACAAAAAGATGTGAAATTCAAGTGGTCCGAGAAATGTCAACAGAGTTTCGAGTAGCTGAATGCATTATTGACTGAGGCACCAGTGCTAGTGCAACCTGAGTCAGGAAAAGAGTTTGTGATTATCAGCGAAGCG
The DNA here is from genome assembly GCA_025698465.1 of Gossypium longicalyx. Classification (NCBI taxonomy): domain Eukaryota; kingdom Viridiplantae; phylum Streptophyta; class Magnoliopsida; order Malvales; family Malvaceae; genus Gossypium; species Gossypium longicalyx. The sequence continues at coordinate 56,954,736 of CM046995.1, forward strand.
TCCTTGACCGGTCTTGGTTGTGTGTTGGTGCAAGAGGGTAAAATGATAGCTTATGCCTCGAAATAGTTGAAACCGTACAAAAAGAATTATCCAACGCACGACTTGGAATTGGCTGCTATTGTGTTCACTTTAAAATTTTGAAGACACCACTTATTTGGTGAGAAGTGTCACATCTTTACTGATCACTAGAGTTTAAAGTATTTAATGACTCAGAAAGATTTGAATTTGCAACAACGGAGATGGCTCGAACTATTGAAAGATTATGAATTAGGGATCGACTATCACCCGGGGAAAGCAAATGTAGTTGCAAACGCTTTAAGTAGAAAGACTTTGTTTGCTTTGATAGCAATGAATACGCGGTTAACCTTATCTGATGATGGATCGATTTTGGCTGAGTTGAGAGCTATACCGGTATTTCTTCAGCAATTTTGTGAAGCTCGGAAAGGTGATAATGAGTTGCAAACTAAAAGAGTTCAATGCAAATCGAATAGTGATTCAGAATATCAGATGGGATCTGATGATTGTCTGAGGTTCTGAGGTAGGATTTGTGTACCGAGAGATACTAAACTGATTCAGAAAATTCTTCATGAGGCACATAATGGTTGTTTATCTGCCATCCTGGAAGTACAAAAATGTATAATGATTAGAAGAAATTGTATTGGTGGTCAGGCATGAAACGAGACATTTTAGAGTTTGTAACGAGATGTTTGATTTGTCAACAAGTGAAAGCCGAACATCAAGTTCCTTCAGGTTTACTTCAGCCTGTGATGGTACCCGAGTGGAAATGGGATAGAGTTACGATGGATTTCATATCGGGGTTACCTCTGAGTCCGAAAAAGAAAGATGTTGTATGGGTTGTTATTGATAGATTGACAAAATTGGCTCATTTTATTCCAGTACGTATCGATTATTCACTTGATAAACTAGCTGAATTGTACATTCCTGAGATTGTTAGATTGCACGGGGTCCCTACTTCTATTATTTCATATAGAGATTCGAGGTTCATGTCGCGATTTTGGAAGAAATTGTAAGAAGCGTTGGGTACAAAGTTGAGTTTTAGTACGGCATTTCATCCGCAAATCGACGATCGATCAGAGAGGGTAATTCAAATTCTCGAAGATATGCTTCACTATTGTATTTTAGAGTTCGAAACTAGTTGGGAGAAATATCTGCCATTAGTCAAATTTGCTTACAACAACAGTTATTAATCGAGTATAAAAATAGCACCGTATGAAGCATTGTATGGCCGTAAGTGTCGAACACCGTTGTATTGGACTGAGTTTAGTGAGAAACAGACTCACGGGGTTGATATGGTCAAAGAGACCGAAGATAAAGTGAAAGTAATTCGTGATTGTTTGAATGAAGCTTCAGATCGATAAAATCGTACGCAGATTTGAAACAGAAGGATATTGAATTTTAGGTTGGTGTTAAAGTCTTTCTGAAAGTGTCACTGTGGTAGAAAATTCTTAGATTTAGTCCCAAAGGCAAGTTGAGCCTGCGTTTCATTGGGTCATATGAGATTATTGAAAGAATAGATCCAGTGGCATATCAACTAGCTTTGCCGTCAAAGTTAGAAAGAATCCACAACGTGTTTCATGTATCGATGTTGCAACGATACTGATCAAATCCTTCGCATGTAATTTCCCCAACAGAGATTGAGATTTGACCCGATAGGACATTTCGTGAAGAATCGATCAAAGTGTTAGCTCGAGAGGTTAAATAGTTGAGAAATAACAGCATAGCTCTAGTGAAAGTTGTGGCAACGACACAGGATCGAAAAGGCTACATGGGAACCCGAAGAAGCTATGAGAAAATAGTACCCTAACCACTTTTCTAGTAAGATTTTTTAGGACGAAAATCCCTAAGGGGGAGGGTTGTAACGACCAGTTTTTGGGTCAAATTAGAACCGTGGTTTCGGGACCACAAATCTGAAGTAGAAATATTTATATTCTTATTTTTTAAGGTTTACAGTATGATAAAATAATTGTGTGAAAATTTCGTTAAGAAATTTTATCGCTTGAGTGCTCAATTTAACTAGAAGGACTAAATTGCAATAGGTGGAAAATTTGAGTTCTATATGTTAAAGGTGTCTAATTGCTATGAAATTTTAAATTGGAGGTCTTTAAATGGTAATTAGACCATTATACCGTAGGATAGACAAAAATGGACATGGTTAAGTGAAATTTCAAAGTTATGCATTAAGGGTATTTTAGTAATTTGGCTAATAAGGACAAAATTAACTAAATAAAAGTTGTTCATCTTATCAATTTCATCCCCCCATAGCCAAAATTCTCAAGGAAGACATAGCTAGGGTTTTGGCCAAGCTTTCAAGCTCGATTGTAAGTCCATCCTTGTCCCATTTTTAATGATTTTTATATTTTTGAAATCCTTATAACTTGATTTAGCTATTTCAAGGACTAATTTGAAAGAAAATTAAAGTCTAAAATTTTACCCATGTTAAATATGCTTGTATTTTGATGTTTGATGGTGGAAAATGCATGTTTGTTATTAGTTAAACAATGTTTGTAAAGTGATTTTCAATAAAAAAGTTAAATAAGAACTTATTTGTAAATGTCTATAAAATTGTAGAAAAGTGTGTAAATGAAAATTGTGGGTTGTTATGAGTACAAATAATGTTTGGTTAGGCTTGGGTTGTGATGAAATTGAAAGAAATTCATTTTACGAGCTTTGGGACAAAATCGTAAAATGTTGAAAAGTTAGGGGCAACAATGTAAAATTTTCCATAATGTGTTTTTGGGCTGAATTGAATAATTTGATGATTAAATAAGTTAAATGTGGTATTATAGATCAAGAAAAACGAAGTTCGGGTCTAGATCGAGGGAAAAATAAAGTAATTGAAGAATAGATCCCTTTTAACGTTTTTGTAACGAGGTAAGTTTGTATGTTAAATAAGCTTTGTAATTGTATTTTAAATGCTTTAATACTTCATGAATTGTGTACATGACTCTAAGGACACATTCAATGACATTTTGGCAAGCGAGAAATCCCAATCGAACCTTAGGAATAGATTAGGATACAAGTGACATGTCACTAGGGTTTTATGTCATGTGATGCAGGTGCTGGTTCTGTACGTCCTACCGGTGGCTGAGTATGCCGGCATATGTTGCGATTACTTGACAACTTGTGTGAGCAGCCTCGTTAATGGCTCGAGAGCGATCATTTATGTGTTATGAGATAGAGGTAGCAATGGCTACGTATGTGGTACCTTCTGTGCAAGGTTTTCCCAAGTATTCGATATTATTATTCTGAGTGGTTCCTTCGGTATGGCAAAGATGAGAATGAGTATGAAACCATTATGAGTGGTACAGGTATGTGCACAAAACTTATGATTATTAAATTCTCAAAATGATGAACTCAAGGTAAGTTGTGATGAAATGAATCATGATCATGAGAATATGGTAAATTACATTATCTTATGTTATATTACTTGCATGTTAATGTATGGTAAGGTTAGCTTATTTCTTTCATACGAGCTTATAACCTATATAGCTTACTCTGTTTTACTTTCCATGTTTTATAATGTCACCAAGCTAGCTTGGGTTGGAGATCATCAGAGATCGCATCACACTATCAAACTGTCATTTTGGGTATCGACGATCTTAATATTTTGAGTATATGGCATGTATAGGGACTTGGTAATTTTGTTATATGTGTCGTTATGAATTTGACCAAATGTATTAGCTTGTAATTGTCAAAGGCTTGATGTGGTATTTGGCCATGTAACTTGGCTCATTTTGGTGGAATTGGTTGTAAGCATATATATATATATATATATATATTTATATACGCATGCTTGTACAATTATCTCTTGTGTGATGTGGTTTATAAATGTTTGGTAAATGGTTGAATGTGACTTAATGGTTTTGTTGTTGAATGGGTAAGATTGGCTCATTGGTATGAGAGGAAAACTGAGTAAAATCATGCATGTTATTGGCAGCCATATTGAAACTTATAGAATGTGAGTTTGGTATGATTGGGTTTGGCAAAATATGATGTTGTAAAAATGTTGAGTGTGGATAATGAAATAATATGATTTGGCCTTGTTTTATGGATGTTTTGGTTGCCTATGTATGCCATGATTTATGCCATTAAGATGGTGGATATGCATGTGCAAATGAGGGTGACAAATGGCTTGGTAAATAGCCTTTATTTTGTCCACACGGGTAGACACACGGGCATGTGTCTAGACCATGTGAGACACACAGCTTGTCCCATGGGCATGTGTTTCGGCCGTGTGTCCCCTACACCTTAATTTTGAGAAACAGAATGCTTAGAATTTAGTACACAGGAAAAGACAAGGGCGAGTGTCTCAACCGTGTGAGGGACACGGCCCCCGGCACGGGCGTGTGTCCCGACCGTGTAAAGTTTGCATTTATTTTATGGAAATCAAATTAACCACACGGCCTAGCACACGGACTTGTGACTTGGTCGTGTAACTTCAATTTGTTCATGCTTTGCAAAATAGAGAGTTACACAAGTTAGGGACACGGACGTGTGTGACCACAAGGCCTGCTCACACGGGCGTGTCCCAAACCACATAGGCATGAGACCCTTGTACATAGCAAAAATTTTCTAAGTTTTGTAAAAAGTCCCTGAGTTATTGGCTTAGTTCTGAACCACTTCCAAAGCATGTTTTGGGCCTCGTAGGCTTGTATTAGGGACTTTATGATTGAATACAAATGGTTTTAAATTGGATGAAAATTTATGACGCGGAATTGTATGTTTGTTTGCGATGTAAGTCCGGTAATGCCTCGTACCCTGTTCCGGCGTTGAATATGGGTAAGGGGTGTTACAAGATGGTCGTTGGATGCTGAGTAGACTATTGAACTGATAAGTACCTAACATGCGCACGGAAAACAAAATCGTAAGCGGTATTTCTATAATCCAAACATAAAAGTAAAATACAATACAATTATATGTTCAAATTAAAATAAATGATGCTATTCAATATTATCTCAATCATAGTTAAATTTGTTTCATACTTAATTAAACATCACTCCTTAAGTACATATCCATTCACTACTTTAGTTTTCAATTCACATTTTATTCTATATTTCACTCCATTCTATCACATTTTCTATTCAATAGCATTGCCATTTTCAAATCATTACCATCTCAAGTCGTTATCTCGAGTTTACCGTTTACTTCCCCTATTAACGTCATTCAGACTTGGACACGTGAATCCAACCATCTCATGAAATTATTTCAAAAGAATAACTCACCTTATATATATACTTACCAAATAATGCAATGTATAAAAACAACGTTTTTAAATAGTTTAGATTATAGAAACACAAACTGTAACCTCCGAGCTATTTGTCGATGACCTTGCCTTTTCCCTTGTTTTTCGAGGAATTTTAGTCAACGTTAGCTACGGAAATAAATAAACCGTACATATCATTAATACACAAACAATTTCACATTTAATTGCTAACTTATACAACTTTTACACTTTATTCAATTTAGTCCCTAAAGTTGGGACTAACTTAACTTCCACATTTAACCCCAAATTTAATATCAAATTCACTCTAAGCTAAATTTAATTCCACAATTCTCATTTCTACCCCTAAATTTCAAAATTTTTACAATTTTGTCCCTATTGCTTAAAATCAACAATTAACTTCACAATTTAGTCTTCTTTCATTTCTAACCTAAAAATCTATCAAATAAATCCTTAAAGCTTTAACTACTCAACAATGGTAACATTTAAAATCTTTAATATTATTGAAAAATTCAACATGGGTCAAGTAGCTTATGGTGTTAGGGTTCCGAAAACGTAAAAAATTACGAGAAAATGACTAAATTACACTAACCAATTTGAAGTTTTAAAATTTTAAGCCCTATTGTCGTTCTCCCCTTTTCTCTTCTTCTCCTTTTCGATTTTGCATGAAAGAACATATGAAAATGTTTTTCATTTCTTCCACTAGCTTTATTTTATTAATTAAAATATGTTTCATTTCATTTATTATTATTATTATTAACACTTATAACACAATTCATCATTTTAAACAGCCACATTATCATCCACTATTAATCTATTGGTATAATTACACTTTTTGAGTCCCCTTGAATAAGTTCTAATTAAAATTCTTTAGTAAATCACACGTTTAGTCCGTGTACTTAAATTAAACATTAATTCGATTGAAATTATCTAACCAAAATTCAATTTGCCTCTAATATAAATCTGTAAATGTTTAATAAAAATATTTACAATTCTGGTTTACGAAAACAAAGTCCCAATACCTCAATTTCTAAAACCACCAACTTTAGAACCGATACACTTGTACCTTGTCTAACTTTCCAAATAATTAAAATTATTAGACCAAACCTCAATATAATATTGTAATATCCTCGTAAATATTAATAAATAATATTCACAAATTCTATAATTAGAAAACAGCACTTCAAAATCCACCATTTTCGACTCCACTGACTTTTGGGTCATTACAAAAAGTCTCTTCGTGGAAAAAGATTATGAGATTTAGTCGAAAAGAAAAATTAAGTTTGAGGTTTATTGGACCATACGAGATTATAGAAAGAATTGGATCTGTTGCTTATCGACTAGCTTTGCTGCAAGAATTAGATCGAATCCATAATGCATTTCATGTATCGATGCTCCAAAGATATAGGTCGAATCCATCTCATATTGTGTCAGTGGAAAGCATTGAGGTACAACTCGGCTTATTGTATGAAGAAGAATCAGTGCATATTTTAGTAAGAGACGTAAAAGAGTTGAAAAACAAGCAAGTTCCCTTGGTAAAATTATTGTTGAGGAATCATAACATAAAAGAAGCTACCTGAGAACTTGAGAATAAAATATGATCACATTATTTGCAACTCTTCAAGTAAATTTCAAGGACCAATTTTTTTTAAAGGGGGGGAGAATTGTAACATCTCCACTTTAAAAAAGAAAAAAGAAAAGAACATTTATGTTAAAAGTTCTTGAATAAGTGATCTATAAATAAATAGTAGTATAAGAAATTATGATCATTTTTACAGAAAATTGTCAAACATGAAAACATAGAGAATTATTAGTAGGAGCATGTGGTTAAGTTAAAAATTCAGTATTGAGTTTAGGGACTAAATTGAATAAGTTAGGAAAGTATAGGAACTAAAGTGCAAGTATTCTATTGTATTTTAATGGAAATGACTTGATGACAATTTTACCATTACTTAAAAAAATCAATGGTTTCATAATGGCTTTTAAATGGTATTTTTATTAAATAATAATATTTTATTAATTAATATTATATTATATAAAAAAAAAGAGAGAAAGGTGAACATATTTCTTATATTTCTTTCTTTTCATGAAAGCTAATGGGGGAAGAAAGAAAGTTTTCTTTCATTATTTTCCTTTAAATTCAAGCATAAAGTATGATTTTTCTTCAATTTTTTTATAGATTTTGAATCTTTGAAGGTTGTTTTACATATATGTACCAATAGATTTTGATTTTATGAAGTATTTTGGAAGTTTCCATTAAAGGATATTGATGGAAGCTTATGAAATATTGGAGAAATAAGTTAGTCTTTTTTAGATGAAAAATGATTAGGAGATAATTTCTAACTTGTTGAAAGTGTGGAAATGAAATAAAAATGGACGGAAAGTCTACTTAGTACATTTGTCCATGGTGAAAGGGAAGTACAGAACCTGGCCATTTTGTGTAATATTGGTGTTAAATGATAGCTTGTGAAGCAGTGAGTATTCTAGTGAAGACAAAATTGAAAACGGATAATCAAGTCGAAAGATATGCGAATTTTGGACTACTTAAGTTGTTAACTTGATGAACTATGCATATTTAAGTTTGTTATTATTAGTTTTAGTATTAGAATGGATAAATGACATTGTTTCGTATTGTAGCTAAAAATGAAGCAGTATCTTGAAGGAGAAAAACGAAGAAAAGGAGTAAAGCGATTGAAATTTCAGTTTGTGTTAATATCTTATTTTCATTACATAATGCTTTTGGTATTTATTTTATTATGATTAACTATATATATTTTATTTTTTATGAATTCTAAATAACTTAATTAGTATTTAAAAGATTGTGTTTTGAATTGAAAACTATGATTTCAATGATAAAATTAGTAAATTCATGATTTTGAGTTGAATTTGATTATTAAGATTTCAAATAGTTGAACAAGCAAATGTATAGTATGTTTTGTATTGTAAGCCTAATTTTACATTAGGCAATATATGATTTGAACATGAAATGAACCTGAAATAAGAATGATATGAAAATGGAATTGAATTGAAATAAATCATGAAACTTGGTTTTTACTCTGTTACACTAAGTTAGACTAAATTAGATATAGTTGGCATGCCATAGAGTCTTTATATCAGAGGATTTAGAATTTCCTGATTCCTAGAGGGTCGAGGGAGGAAAGCCTAAACTAGTCAGTTATTATTATTATTATTAACCTCAAGTCCCAAAGTGTCGTGGGTAATCCCAATTCCCAAAAGGTCGTGGACTACTCTGATAGCCATCGTTGTCGAACAACTCGAGGTGGCGGATTCGTGTATCTGGTTATGAGTCTAAACCTTAGTGCGAGATCTAAATTGAAAGAAAAGAAAAGAAAAAACAAAAGTTGAATTTATTTGAAATTTCATATTGTGCGAATTAAATTAATTACGTGATTTTGAATTCAATTAAAAAATTTATTTTTTTATTCGGTTGTCAATATATTAATATTAAAGTTTATTAATATTAAAATTTTCTTTTATTGTGATGTTTTTAATTATACTTATAATCAAGTTTTAATTTATTTCTATTAAATAATTTATTTTCAATACTTATGTAATGATTTATATGATATTAGTACCACTGAGCATAAAAATTGCTCAGCGTACGGTTTGTCTATTTTTTCATACGCAGGTAGTTAAACTCGGTAGATCGTTCCAGCAGCATCCGAAGAATCAAAGGTCAACTTAAAAAATGTTGGTGAAAAGTTTACTTTATAGTTGATATAAATAGCATGCACCTAGGCTTATAGATGTATGATATTGTGTTCTAAACTGAATTTAAATATTTTCATTATGTTTTCTTGCTAGTATTTTGTAACTAATATTTTGATGAAATAGTAAAGCGTAAAATCTAGTTTATTGGTATGTTTTGATAAATCGAAGTGTTGAGAATTGATTTTGGAGAATATTTGAATGTGGATATATTGTGAAATCTAAATTTTGTAGGGGGTTTTACGTAAAATAGGCAAAAATGCTCCCGAAATTTTTATAAAATAATTTTACTACTACGTTTCCATTTTGAAAAAGTACGATAGAAAAGTAAGTTGCTTCGACAAAGGAACATGTCATTTTATATTCGGATCCAATAATTGAGTCAGGTATAAGGTGTCATAGGAAGACTGTCAGTTTAATAATCTACAAACAATGACGGTTCATCCAAAAATAGTGGCAATTTATTTGCAAAATTTTTATTTGAAAATATTGGTGGTTTACCCACAAATTTTTTACTGGTAGTTTATCTGCAAATCAGTGGTGGTTTATCCACAATGCTGTGTGTAATGCATGGATGAGTTATAGAGAAATTTTAGTGTTGTGTGTAGCGGATTTGGGTAGGATCCTTTCTGATAAATTAAAATTGCATTGTAATTCATAAGCATGACTGTGAATCTTGAAAAATTATACTGATATGTTGATCTGAAATTTTGATACTCTGAATTGTTATACGATTGTGATTATTCTAAGAATTGTTATTCATATACTTTGTCTATTGTTCTACACCGATTTTCTTATGGTTGGACTCACACTGAGCTTCTTAAGCTCACCCTCTTCAATTTTCATCTTTATAGATAACCCACAAGGTTAGGATACAGACACGGCTTTCGAAGGGCTCGGCTCAGATAGTTTATTTTTATAAAGTATTTTAGACACATTATTTATAATTTCTATTATTTTGGAGCTATATTGCTTTATTTGAATTGTGGCATGGGACTTAAGTTTTGAGTTTATTTGGCATGCATGACATTTAATTTGATTTTAGGATATTTAAACATGGATTTTGAATTAATTACACATAAATTTTTTGTTTTTCTTATTTAAAACAATTATGAATATCACTTTTCTGCTGCAATATCATGTAAATGAGATTTTGAAAAGTAAATAAATTAGAAATCAACTTTTGCTAAGTAAACTTTAAAATTCATCGTTTTGGAAAACTTTAGCTTTTAGTGAAAGGAAGATAACATGCTAAGTTTTTCTACTAAAGAAAGCAAATGTTTTAAAAAGATTGTTTTATAAACTCCGGTAATTTTACTAGGCCATTTCGGTGGTCAATATAATCTTTCAAATTCGACCGGAACATTTAGGTCGAGTTTGGGTGGTTACATTACGGAAGGGTGTAAAACCACTTAAATTTTACCCCAATGTCCACTTACATTTTAGTTTTACACATTTTCTTATTTTTTGTATGATTACTATTTTAACGATCTAACTGACATATTTCATTCATATAGACAATGCATATGTCAATTTTGGAGTAAATTAAAATTTTCTAACTATTTATTTTATGTAAAATATTTTCAACTATTCAATAAATATAGATATATAAAGTAATTTAGATCAATATGATAGATATATTAAATCGGTTCAAAATTTTACATGAATGACAAGTAAAATTATATCGATAAATTCAATAGTTAAATCATTAAAATTTTAATCTATAACTTATAATATATATAAAAACATAAGTTTAAAGAAACTTTTGAATGATGAGAATATCCTTTATTGTTCACTGTATTACTAAATTAACATTAAAAAAATATTTTATTTTTTAAATAATAAAATTTTTATTCATTTAAACTATACGGTTGAGATAAAGTTGAATCCAACATAATAAGAATAAGTAATATTAATTATTAATAATAGATAAAATTATTTATAAGTAATAAGTTTTTATTAGTTTGAACTAAACAATTGAATATATTAATTAATAATTATTATTAGATACTATTTTAAAGGTTTAAGGGTAAAAAGAACTCTTAGTAAAAAATGAAAAAGTAAATTGAGCTCTTAAAAAAAGTGCACCCTATTGAGTCCTTAATGATTAAAAAAAAAATCAACTAGGCTATTCCGTTAACAGAAACCGTTAGTTGATCGTCTTGATCGTCAAAGACGTTGACTTGGCAACACTAAGAGATGACATGTGGTAGGATGTGGTAGGATGCTGATATGGAATTTTAAAAAATTAAATATAATTTAAAAAAATATGTATATTTATTTCATAAAATTATAAAAAAACTAATTTAAAAAATAATTAATAAAAATTACAATTGGAATGAACCTAGATATATGGTTTTACAAGTTCATTCATTTTAGATGAGTTAAAAACTAAAAAAGTTTAAAAATTCTAAAAAATATATATTAATAATTACTTCAAAATTCTAAAAAATTGAAAAATTCAATAATTTTAATATATATTCAAATATTTTTATATTATATATAAAAAATTCCAATGGGTTTCATTAATAATTTCTAATAATAATTTAGTTATATAATTCAAATATAAAAATTATTAATTCAATTTTAAAATTTTAATTTAAAAAATTATTTTTGAATTTAAAATTTCCAATTTGACTTATTTTTTTAAAATTCAAATTGCAATTTGAATTTTTTATATTCGAAATTAAAAATTGAAATTGAAAAAATGAATTAATAAATTTTATATTCAAATTTGGTATATATAAATTATTGTTAAAAAATATTAATATTTTTAAATATAATAAAAAATTATTCGAATATATTTAAAAACTATTTTTAAAAAGTTATTGATTTTTTTAATTTTTAGAAAATTTAAATAATTATTAACATTTTAAATATTTTTAAACTTAGTTTTAAACTCATCTAAAATGGATGTGGACAAATGGTTCTCAATTTAAATTATTACCATCTATAATTATTTTAAATTATATCTTATTTAAATCAAGATTAATTCTATTATTAGATAAGAAAGTACAAAAAAAAAAGCATACACAAAAAATTGCAGTATTCAAAGAGGAGTTACTATAATAATGACACACATGAATAATTTATTTTATAATCGAAAATAATAATAATAATAATAATAATAATAATAATAATAATAATAATAATAATAATAATAATAATAATAATAAAATTATTATTATTATTATTATTATTATTATTATTATTATTATTACAAGTGAATGAAAAAAGAGAATGAGTTTACAAACACAAAGATTGAATCATAAATATCATGCCAATCAACTTAAAATCCATACAACTTTATCACTAAGCCAATGGCATTATTGGCAAAATATCATTATTGTTTAAACATTAATAATAACATTAATTTATTTATCTCGATTTTATAAAGACAAAAAAAAAGTATATATCTACTATATGTCCATCTTTAAAATATTGTATATAGATACTTCTTCATATTGCACAATTAATTGTTTTTAATAGTGTATATTAATTTTTAATAATTATTACCTATGGTAAATATATGAAATAAAAATACTTCATTAAATAATAAAATTATATACACGTATATTACATATACATTGCCCCTGGTATTGAAAACTAATCTTCCAAAAATATAAAAACACTATAAAAAAAGTTTGTACGTAAAATAATAAAGTAAATGAATAGACAGAACTGAAGTGAGGTTTGACTTCGGATTGGTGGACGGAGAGGCCCAACCCATTACACTCTTCTTTTATGGACATGGCTGATGGGAATGTAAGAGCTAACGACCTAACAGAACAGAATGACTCCTCTTTTACAAAAGGCTTAAACAGCTAAATGGTACATACAATATATTAGTTTTATCAAATTGGTACGTAAAATATTTTTTTGTTAGAACTAGTACCTAAACTATTAAATTGTTACCCATTTTACCTCAAATGTTTGTTCTGTTAGAAAAAAAATTTCAGCCAATCATAACTTGCCACGCAAACCTCTATTTATTTTAACCATTTTCTTATATTGTCTTCTCATTAAAAACTAGATTTTCTTACATTTTCTCATCAATCAAACACCCAAAAAAAATTTGTTTGCTTCTTTGTACAAAGCTTCTACCATTTTATCATTTTCAAGCTTCAACTGTTTCTACCATCTTAAAGCTTTTAGTCTTCTTTTTTTTCTTCATCCAATTCTTTTCTTATACGATGATATGAAAAACTCACAAAATTTAACTATCTAAATCCCAGCAAGTTACTCAAGCTATTCTATAAAATTTTTACCATTAGAAAAAATAATAGTTAACAACAGTTTTGGGATGTAAATTAGAGTTAGCAAAACATCGATTTATCGAGAAACCACTCAAAGATATTTTTTTGGGTTTTCAGCTGGGACCAGAGACGATGGTTCTACAAGATGATTCGCAAGGGCTAATTTTTTTGGTTTTTTTTTTTTTTTTTACTTTGAAATCCTACAACAGATGTGGCTAATTCAAACAAGGCTAGGTGTGCTACAACGTTGAAAGCTGTTTTGTAGACACCATTAGCAGGGCACAACAGAAGATGAAGGTAGTGAAATCTTGAAGATTTTTTTGGGTTTTTTATATCATTGTATAAGGAAAGAATTGGGTGAAGAAAGAAGTAGAGTGGAAGCTTGAAGATGGTAAAAGCAATGGAAGCTTGAAGATGTTAAAATGATGGAGCTTTGTAAAGGAAGCAAACAATTATTTTTAGTGTCTGGTTGATGAGAAATTGTAAGAAAATCTGGTAAAAATTGTTTAATGGAAAGAAAATATAAGAAAATGGGTAAAATAAATAGAGGTCTACATGGCAAGTTATGATGTTAATTTTTTTTCTCTAACGGGATTATCAGTTGGGGTAACATAGGTAACGATTTAATAGTTTAGGTACCAGTTCTGACAGAAAAAAAGTTTAGATACTAATTTGGGAAAACTAGTATAATTCAAGTACTATTTTGTTGTTTAAACCTTTTCAAAAGTACAGATTAACTATTTCAACCGTCCTTCCATTAATTTCTGATCATTGATTATCATTATTAATCCTAAAACGTAAAATCATAATAATTTCTTTTGTCCTCCAACATTATATAAAAAGTCATTTTAACCCTTTAATTATTATTATTTTTTCTTTTTTAGCCCTTCAATTTGTATTACTTGTTAAATCACTTCAAAATGGATGGAAAAATTAATGTCTATTAACTTTGCTAACGTGACATCCATGAGACAGGCCACGTTTATGCCCGTTAGAAATTAATTAATTTTTAAAATTAAATATATATAATTTTTATACTTTTTAACATTTTTTAATTTTTTTAATTTTTAAAATTTTAAAAAATTAATTAAGCATTCATATGACATGTCACATCGGCAAATTTGATAAACATTAAATTTTTCATTCATTTTGAAGCGATTTGACAAACAACACAATTTTAAAGGCTAAAAAAGACGAAAAATGAAATAAAAAGTTAGAATAATTGTCTTTAATAAAGTTAAAAGGCCAAATAAATCATTGTATGTAAATGACTAATAGAACGCAGATCCACATAAACATGAGAGTAATTAACTTATTTATTATAAAATAATATAATTAAAATAGGGAGATTTTATTATTATTTGGCGGTTAAAATATTCTTTTCTCATTTTTTTTATATATCTAGAATTTAGTCTTTACTTTTTATTTTAAAGAATTTAGTTATTTTACTTTTTGAATTTTAAAATTCAAGTTCAATGGATGATATTGTTATTTTTTTGTTAAATTCAAATTTATTACAACGATATATTTTTCATTATATAGTTACCAATTGAGATATTTGTTTTTAATTTTTAAAAGGTTATATTTGTAAATTTACACAATTTTTAATGATGTTAATAATTGGATTTAAATTTTAAAATTTAAAAAATAAAGATATTAAATTCTTAGAAATAAAAGTAAGAATATTTATTTCAAATATGCAAAGAGTATGTATATTTAAAACATATTTTAACCATACTTTTAATCAATGATGTGCTTCCTAATACTAAGTCAAAGACAAACAACAACCCAAGTCCTTCGATTTACTCTTCTTTCCTTTCACTCCTATTTTTATACCTAAACTAATATGCTACCAAATAATTTTACAAAATAAAAGTGTGAGATTAGAGTTCAATTCATAGGTTTGTTCATGTGGTATTATAATGTGTGTGTTAGTAGGTAAGTTTAAACTTATATTGTATAAACAAATGAATTTTAAAATATATATGAATTTTTTATTTTTAATTTAAAAGATTTTACTATCTAAAGTGAGATATATAATTTAATATTGATTTTTTGGTAATACAATTAACTTAGGAGGGCTTGCTTTTCAGCAATTTATTCTAGGGTTTTTTTTCAAAGATTCCATCTAACAAGAATTTTATTTTATTTACTTTTATCAATTCCTCATAGATTGTGAAAGAATATTAGAGATAATTTTCCTAGTAAAAAACTTTAGATTATTAAATTTATTAGGCTTTAATGTCCAGGGGAACTGTTTTATATTTAAAAAATTCAATACTATAATATTAAGGTTGATGATTCGAGTTATGACTATTTCTATTATTATTCATAAATTTCGTATTAACATTTATTTCGAGTTTTACAGTTACTTATTTTTATTGATTGAAGTATCTCTCTGTCAATTGTATATGGTTTTATGTGGAGGTTAGGGATAAAATCTCAAAACAAGGACAATACTTTCAATTGTTGAGGTCGAAGTCAATTTCCCAAAAACTTCTCTTAGAAGAATCGATTCCTTGTCAACAATAATTTAAGATATTAACAGTATTTTAATTTTTTCTATTTTTAAAGAATATAATCTGTTAAATTAGTGGGATTTAAGTAAGGAAGAATACTAAATTTAAAATATATGTCAAATGTTGATTATACATTTTTAATATATGATGAATAAAAAAATCATATATAAAAATATATTTTAATTAATGATTTATATATTAAATTAAAAAAGTAATAAAATGATGGAATGTTAATAAAAATAAATTTTATTAGTGCAGTTTTTGATTTTAAAGAAAATGAGGGCTGTCCACGTCATGAAAAAAGCCAATGGCACATTAGAAGAGCCACCTGTACATTATTATTATTATTAACCAAATTCTGTAGTTCAGTTAACCAGAAGAGGCGGTGAATTGTTAACCCAAGTTTCATAGTTGAGTGTCCTATCGTCCTCTGCTTCTCTCCCTATTCCTATATTATTTTCACTCTTTCCCTTCTTCCCTTCCCTTATATAATTCCCTCTCTCTAAATTAAAAGTTGCATATCTTTTAAATTATACGCTGGCTTCTCATTTTCTCTCTTTCCTCACTTCCTTACTTTGATTACCTTTTCTATATATCACAAAAATTTTGCAGTCCTTCTTTCAGACGCAAGCAGCAGGCACCTGTCCTAGAAACAGAGATCTTCTCAAGTTAGTTAAATAACGGTTTTTGCTATCCCCATTTTGCCCTTTCATCTTCTTCTTCTCCTTCATCGGAAGATGATTAGTTGGAACGATCTTTACACCGTTTTAACGGCGGTGATCCCACTGTACGTTGCTATGATCTTGGCTTACGGCTCCGTCCGTTGGTGGAAAATATTCACCCCCGACCAGTGCTCGGGTATCAACCGCTTTGTCGCCATATTTGCCGTTCCTCTCTTGTCTTTCCACTTCATTTCCACCAATGACCCTTACGCCATGAACTTCAGGTTCATAGCAGCCGACACCCTTCAAAAGCTTATCATGCTCTTCGTTCTTGGATTGTGGACTAATTTAACAAGGAACGGAAGCCTGGAATGGATGATCACCATTTTCTCTTTATCTACTCTCCCCAACACTCTAGTCATGGGCATTCCTCTTTTAATCGCTATGTACGGTCCCTACTCCGGGATGCTCATGGTCCAAGTCGTGGTTCTCCAGTGTATCATTTGGTACACCCTTCTTCTTTTCCTTTTTGAGTACCGCGGTGCCAAAATCCTCATCATGGAGCAGTTTCCCGAAACTGCAGCTTCCATTGTTTCTTTCAAAGTTGATTCCGATGTGGTTTCACTTGACGGCCGCGATTTCCTCGAAACCGACGCTGAAATCGGGGAAGACGGCAAGCTACACGTTAAGGTCAGGAAATCTAATGCTTCCAGGAGGTCTTTGGGGCCTTGTTCCCTTCCTGCATTGACTCCCAGGCCTTCCAACCTCACAGGAGCTGAAATCTACAGTTTGAGCTCTTCAAGGAACCCCACGCCAAGAGGTTCCAATTTCAACAACTCCGACTTTTACTCCATGATGGGTGTTCAAGGATTTCCTGCAAGACACTCCAATTTTGGTCCAGCTGATTTGTACTCTGTTCAATCCTCTAGAGGACCTACTCCAAGGCCATCCAATTTTGAAGAAAACAATACAGTAATGTCTCCACGATTCGGATTTTATCCAGCACAGACTGTTCCTTCATCCTACCCTGCTCCAAACCCTGAATTCTCATCCGTCACGAAGAACGCTAAAGCTACCCAACAACAACAACAGCAGCTAGTTCAACCACAGCAGCAGCCTAAGGAGAAGGACAATAATAAAGAGAATCATGATGCCAAGGAATTGCACATGTTTGTGTGGAGTTCAAGTGCTTCACCGGTTTCAGAAGGCGGAGGTCTCCATGTCTTTGGTGGTACAGATTTCGGAGCGTCCGAGCAATCTGGACGGTCTGAGCAGGGTGCTAAAGAGATAAGGATGTTGGTCGCAGATCACCCTCAAAACGGGGAAAACAAAGGTACAATAAATTTATCAGTAAACTAGATTATTCTGCTCGGTTAGGAGTTACTGGAATTTTTTAATAATAGATCGTAGCTTGTGAAGGCATGGCAGGCAGTGGTGACGTTAATGGAGAGGACTTTAGCTTTGCTGGAAGAGATGGGGAAGAGGAGAGAGAAAAGGAAGGACCCAATGGTCTCAATAAGTTGGGGTCTAGTTCAACGGCCGAGTTGCACCCTAAAGCCGCCGGAGGGCCGGAGTCTGGCGTAGGCAAACAAATGCCGCCGGCGAGTGTAATGACCCGCTTAATCTTGATCATGGTCTGGCGCAAGCTTATCCGAAACCCCAACACATATTCCAGTCTCATTGGGCTGGTTTGGTCCCTAATTGCTTTCAGGTCAGCTCATTATTTGATTTTAAGGTTCAAACATTATTCAACAAATCCTTCTTTTTTTTAATTTTTAATTGGGTATTTTCATATGTAATGAATTTACTGGTTTGGGGGGACTTTAATTAATGCAGGTGGCATGTGAGTATGCCGAAAATAATAGAGAAGTCTATCTCCATCCTGTCAGATGCTGGACTAGGAATGGCCATGTTTAGCTTAGGTGAGCATTTCTGTTATTTGCTTTATCTTCAACTAATAATATCTGGAAAAGAAAGAAAAAGGAAAGTTTATCTGCCTTGACCTAAATAAAATTTCCTAGACCAACTCGGTAACAATTACACACTACACCACTATTTGGTGCACTTAACACTATGTTTAACTATTTATGATACTTTCGCCGAATTCAGGCAACCCCATGGGAACAAAAATCCATGTAATGGGATACCATGGACCATTTAAAAAAAAAAAATTAGTTTGACATTGAAAGAAATCTTTGGACACTTAAATGGGATTTAACCTCCCGACATGTGGGGTCTTGTCTGCGATGTTAGTAAGCGGTCCAGGGTCGGTGGGCATTGGTTGTGATAGACGCCAATTAGGCCACCAGTTAGTGAAGGTAGGTGATTGATAGATTAGGGACACTTATGGTTTCCTATGGAAAGTCGTAACTTTTGGTGCTATATGGTGAAAAAGGTCTGTTTATGGCACTGCAACCCAAGATCATCGCTTGTGGGAACTCTGTAGCTACATTTGCCATGGCCGTTAGGTTCTTAACTGGTCCGGCTGTCATGGCTGCCGCTTCGATTGCTGTAGGGTTGCGCGGCACACTCCTCCGTGTCGCCATCGTTCAGGTAAAGAAAAATCCTCACCCTCCTCGTAAGCTTTGACTTTTAACGATTGTTTGTCAGCGAAATTTTGTTTCAAATTGAACAGGCGGCTCTGCCACAAGGAATTGTACCATTTGTGTTCGCCAAGGAATACAATGTCCACCCTGCAATTCTTAGCACTGCGTAAGTAAACAAACGTGGATATATTCAGACATAGTATATATAGCTGTTAACTACTACATATATATAAAACTGACGGCTTGATTTGTAAATAATTTTCAGGGTTATCTTTGGGATGTTGATAGCATTACCAATAACGCTGGTGTACTATATTCTTCTAGGATTGTGAGGGTACTTTCATAGTAAGCCAGAGATATGAATGGGAGTTTTCCAGGGGTTGATAGAATTGATCAAAACCGGATTATGTTGTTAATTAACATGAGGATATTCCGGAAAAGAAGATTTTAGTACAAGAAAAAGAAATTGTCACAAGGGTTCCAAAACCATTGGAGCTAACCTAGCTAAAGATATTTGACTTAGTAATGTGTCCTCCCTGATTTAAGGGATCATGCCCCCATGAGAAGCCAAGTTTATTCAATTTCCTAGAGTAATTTTGAGGAGAAGAAAAGAAGGCCAATCCTGCATAAGGGAGACAATGAAGAGGAAAATGGGGGCAAACAAAGCTGGTCACTTCATATCTAATTAATTCACTTTTAATCTCCCTTATGCTTTTATTGTAAAGTTTGATTTCATTTTAATGAAAGCTGCCAAGGATTTTCCTTTTTTTTCTCCTTTCTTTTTCAAATGCTACTGGTACTTTTACATTTTTTTAATACAAGAATGTAATCTGATTTGTTGGCTTTGATTGGCAATTATTGGCGTAAATCATCTGGGTTATTTTTTCTCTGTCTTACTTAGGAGATTTATTTATGATTTTAAATAATAATAATAAGAAGAAAAAGGTGTTTTATTGCTCATTTGGTAATTCAGGTTTAACTAGGTGGGCTGGAAACATGTGGTAATGTCCTCGTGTGCGTGGCCTGATTCAACAGCAAACAATGGGGCCATAGGTTATCGAGGGTCATCATGAATTAAGCAAGCAAAATACCCAAAACAAATTGACTCCGCCCTTCCCCCAATAATTCACCCAAAATTTATTCAGGTGACAGTATTTGGTATAAATGTGAAATAGCCACCTCCTGTTTTCCGATAAGATTGTAATATACATTCATATATTTGACATTGATGAATTAAATTATAGAGAAGTGGGGATAGTAGGAGCAGCGAGCAATTAAGACATGGCTCCGACGGGAATGAATACAAGCCAACAACGACTAATCAAGACATTTGAGAAGGAGAGGGTGATGGTCGATGTCTGCTGAACCACGGACATGAGCCAGGTGAGATGGGCCCAAGCCCAACCGAGGGACCAGGGACCATTTGAGCGATTAATTATACTTTTGATTTTGAAAAAGACATTGCCCATGGGGGACCATGGGGAATAAATAAATAAAAGGTTGTTTTTATTTTGGGTTAAATACCAATTCCCCTTCAACTATACCTCATCAAACAATGTGGTACTTACGAAATTTTTATTATCAATTTGATACCTATAGTATTTCACTGTAAAACAAATCACCCCATTCCGTTATAGAATGATGATGTAGCATAGTAACCACTCACAAAACATGACACTTAATATTTTATAAAAATGAAATAAATATAAAATTTCTATTAAAATTTATATAATATCGCAATTATTTTTTAAATTTGAACTTTTCTTTCTTCTCCATCGTCGAAGAGATCTTCTCATTATTTTCCATCATCACACAACAACACCACTAAAATTCTTTGCAAAAATCTTACTTGCTTTTTGAAACACATTTTTACAAAAAAAAAAAAAAGAAGAAAAAATCTTACCAAAGTTTCATCGTTAAAGAGCACCACCAGGATTCAAAATTCTTACCTAGGTTCCATCGTCAAAGAGAATCTCTACCATTTTTTTTAAATTCCCTACTTGGCTTGTGATAAAATTTCATTTTTTTTCTTTAAGTAGGTATTGAATTTCTAGAATTTCTCTAGGTTTGCTATTGCTTTTGTTAGCTTTGATGTGCCAAATTTTTAATATGAAATTTTATAAATTATATTTTCTACATCATTTAATGAAAATATAGTGAAAAATTTTATCAAGCGTTCTCAAGGAGTTACAAAGTAATCAAAATTTACTTCAAATGTGTTTTTAATTTTTTTTTAAATGTATGAGACTGCCAATGTTTTTCTTTAAGTATTTAAAATTGATTTTATGCAAGTTTAAAACTAGGTTATATACATATCCAAAAACACAGCAATTCAATGAGATTTTTTAGGCAACCAAGCTTTTTAGAACCTATAAGTAGAAGTATCAAATCCCAACCAAGAGTTATCTAAACATATCTCTAGGTTTCGATATATAAGAGTCCAACAACCATAATTTTAAATCAAGTAATCGACACCCAAAATTTAGGTATCGAAACATGCTATTCTATAACTGCAATTAATATTCTAAATGGCTTCATATTATCCCCAACAACTATAAACGATTGCAAATCATTTCCTAGATATAGATGCCCATCATTAACATTTCAAGAAAAAAAGGAACCAATATCCAAGCATCAAAATTAAGAGAAAAATTTCTAGGTAAGACATCAAAATCAAAATTAAAATCAAAATAAAAATCAAGATCAAATCATTTCCTGCTTACTTTAAACGTACACGAGATACTGGCTTAGGTAATACATCTAATGCAGTTAACTAGGTATCCAACTTAATAGACAGACATACAAACATTGTTTGTACATAACTGATCTGTCGTAATTCATTGTAGCAGATTAAACTAGTTTCATACTTAAAGAGCTTGAATACGACCAACTCTGTTATGTTTTAAGTACTTTTTCCAATTTAGTTTTAATTTAATAAAAAGTGTAATTTGAGTCGTTTTATGACCTTAAAGGCCAACTGAGGGCTAAATGAGGGCTAACGTACTTAGTGAGTGTGTAGGACACCATTCAAAGGCATAAGAGCTCGAGGCTAGTCGCCATGTTGCAACACATGAGTCCAATTTTGCAACGTAAGGAGTAGAATACAAGAATTCCAAGGCTATCTTTGGTGTTGTGATGCACACCTGAAGCTGAACTTGAGCCAAGCAATCTGCCTTCGATGTTGTGACATAAGCACTAGATGTCGCAACACTAGCCCTACATGGAAAAGAATTACGAGATAAGGGTGTTTTGGTTCGCACAATATATTTTATGTAAAAACGTCAGCCAACCTAGGGCTAAGAACAACAACCAATCCTAACTCTATAAATAGACTCTTTAGACACTTGTTTAGGGACGATTTTTATAGTGTATAATTTTCCTTGTAATTTAGTTTTCAGTTTCTTTTAGGCTTTAGATTTATTTTCAGTTGTTTTGTTTGTGTCTAACGTAGAATCTGATTTGTGGATTCGTACAAACCCTCTTTGGATTCTTTTAAACATTATTCTTGATTTATTCTTTATATTTATTTTATTTATCAAGTTTACAGTGTTTATGGATTCCATAAGGAACTAATCCTCTTATGGGGGATTAGTAAATGGAAATGTGATTGATTAATTGCTATGTAGGGTTTTCTTAGCGGAACAACTATTTGGGGATATGAAGAACTAAAATCCTAGGCCTGACAACCTTAGGAAGTTATCTAGGTAGGAATTAACCCAAAATTTTTATTGCCTATTCGTGAACCCCTTACCTCAAACCAGTATGGACTGTGAGGTCGAGAGATAAGTAGTTCTTATCGACTCGTTAGTTTAGTGGAAGATCAAGAGATTTTGCTAGGATAACGACTAGTTGATTGAGTAAAAACCTGAAATAGGAATTAGTTATGATCACTGAAGCGACCTAATCTCCCATGCTTAGAATTGGTTGAGTTTAAAGATTAGGATTTCTTTTGTCACTATTTTCTACATGTTATTTCTTTCCTTAAATTTATAGATAATTTCTTTATTTTATGCTCATCATAATTTAATTTATTTCAAGTACTAATTAGATCTATTTTTATTTATGTTAATATTAATTTAGTACTCGCCTTCTTTGGGTACAATCCTTGAAGTACTCACCTATTTCGTTGTAACTATATTACAACGTGACCATACTTGCAGACATCGCCTCAATATTATATCTTTAGTTGCAATAATCACACTTTGGACGTTAATACGTCTGGAGGTGGTCAATAATAGATATATACGCAAACATAGTTCACACTTGACAAACTTATGTGCGAACATAGTTTGCCAAAAACACATCTAAATTGTTGAGATGGCGAATAGCAGAAAGATGATCCAAGGCGTAATCCTGCAAAAGATACAGTTGAACCAAGGTGATGTTTTTCCCAATCCTTCCCTATTCAAACAATGACACAAACATGCATAGCATTTCTAATTCTTGCTGAACTTACCTTATGTAACAACCTGTTTTTGGGTCAAATCGAAACAGTGGTTTTGAGACCACAAATCTAAACTCAAAATATTTATTTTATTATTTTAATAAGGTCTGTAGCATGATAGTTAATTACGTTAAATTTTTGTAAATAAATTTTTCCGTTTAAATGCTCAATTCGGTAAAAAGGACTAAATCGCGTAAAGTGCAAAAGTAGTGTTCTATTAGCTAAAGGTATTAAATAGCTATAGAAGCTTAAAGTTAAGGTCCTTATGTGGTTATTAAACCATTTATAAGATAGTGGAAGTTAGTGGCATGGCATTTGGTGTAACACCCCTTACCCGTATCTGACGCCGGAACAGGGTACAAGGCATTACTATACATGTACTCGAACATTTTCGAAAAATACGGACTATGAAATTTTGTTTCAAATTAAAACTAATCAAACCACATCTTAGTGTCCCTATGATGGGCCTACGAGGCCCTAAACATACATTGAGAATGGTCCGGGACAAAACCGAGGTCCTAAGGAAAATTTAAGAAAATTTCTAGGTTAATGTCTCACACGCCCGTGTGGAGACAATGCACACGTCTGTGTCCCCTACCTGTGTGGAATTAATTGAATTTATTTTTCTACTTTGAACCTACAGGGGTTTTCACACGGCCGAGCACACGCTCGTGTCTTTGGCCCGTGTCCTTCACACGGCCTAGACACGCCTGTGTGGTCGCCCGTGTCTAAAAACTCAAGTATTCTGTTTATGATGTCAGCATGAATTTAAGGGCACACGGCCAAGACATACGTCCGTGTGCTAGGCCATGTCCACCACACGGTTGAGACACATGGCCTTGTCTCTGCCCGTGTGTTTACTACCATGCATTCTGACTTAAAAATTTTAGGTGCAAGGGACACACAGCCATACCACATGCCCATAGGGCTATCCGTGTGTCACATACGACCTAGACACATGCCCGTATGTCTACCCGTGTGGACCTTATTAGGCTATTTTTCAAGCTTTTGATCACCCTCTAACATCTATACACACGTATAGGTTTTAATAATATTTAACATGGCCTAATTATACTCTTAAATGACCTTGATAAACCTCATTGCAGTAAACCTCATCTCATCGGTTTTACACATGTTAGGTTATCCCCTTTGTATTAAGGATTTCTATGTCTTATAGCACTTTTAAGATTGGCTCATTATTATAACTCATTGCCAATTATGGCCTAGCCATCCCATGTGATTTGGTCACATTACATGTACCTAAATATGATATACCATATTTCATCCTCACTAGAATAATTGAACATAAACATGCACAAATTTGTAGGTCATAACCTACATCAAAATGAGCCAATTCCTATGGCAATCTATAAGTGAATATGTATACCTTTACAAGCCTTCATATTGGCAAATCAAATGACACATATAACAAAATAACAAAAGCCCTATACATGCCATTGAACAAAATAAAAGTATCTATATACCAAATTTGGACAAGATGATAGTGTGTTGACTCTCCAATCGTCTTCAAATTTCTACGAGTCCTTGAGCTCTATAAGATAGGGAAAAGAGAGGGGTAAGCATTTACATGCTTAGTAAGCCCGAATAACAGGAAAGTAAACTTACCGATTAATTAGCATACAACCGCATCAGGCAATATAACCAACAAGCATGAAATGGTTTCCCTATCATATGCACTCAATGAACAGGTTAGTCTTATAACAATATATTATGAAATTTGTCTTAGATGAGCTCATCATCCAACATTTTCATTTTCATATCTCATGTTAATCCCGTTGAGTTTTTCAGAAATCTCGATGGATTATCCATTTATCGTCAAGTCATAAGAGCGATCATCTCGTGTACGCAGTCCCGCGAACCTCACATCTTACGATGGGATTACCAGTCCAGGCTAAATCCCCTGTAATATGAACTCATTGGGTGATGTCGAGATTACTAGTCCAGGCTAAATCCCTTATAGCGACAGACACCCTTAATGAGCTCGGAGCTGAATTACCAGTCTAGGCTAAATTCAGACCCCAGTCCGATTACTCGTCCGGGCTAAGTCCATAATGCACACATATTCTTCGGGAGGCTTGATCACTCAAGGAACACCCGTCCGGGATAGATCCTTTCTATATTGAGATCAATGGATTACCCGTCTGGGCTAAATCCTTTTCTGCAACACATGCAAGATCCAAAGTCATGTAAGCCATGGTTTATCCATCGAATTTCCCTTTTTGACTTCAACCGGGACATTTATTATCATGTCATTATTATTAATACATTTCATGGATTTTCATACCATCATTACAACTAATTATCATACATTCATAATACATGCAATTAAGCATATTAAGAGTTTACTTTAAGTTATTCGAACTTGCTTGGTATTCGTTTTGGTTTTGCGTTTCGGTTATTTCGAAACCTTTCATTTTCCTCGATCGACCTCCAAAATTTGTTCCTCGGGGTCTATAACAATAAAAATGAATTATTAATACCTCACATATTTCTTTTCGAGTCTAAATTTCACCCCCAGACAAAATGACTGCTTTTCCCCTAACCTTTCACATTTTTTACTATTTAATCCCTAGGCTCGTATAATGAAATGCATGCAATTTTGATGTTACCTAAGCCTAGCCGAATGTTTTTCCCTCTTATGGAAGCCCACATTTTTCCATTATTTCTCATCTTTCTACTCATTTTTACAACTTTTACAAAATGGTCCCTAAAGCCATTTCCATGAAAAACCACTTAGTAAAAGTTGTTTACCATCCTTTAAACTTTAATATTCCTCCATAAACCATTTAAATACAAGTGACTCATGCATGGGTAAATTTCTAAACATGAACCATGGCATGAAATATGGGTAGAAATAGAGAAAGTAAGTTACCGGGATTTCAAAAATACGAAGAACATTAAAAACGGGGCTCGAGAGCACTTACTATTGAGCTTGAAAATGTTGAAAACCCTAGCTATGGAGGCTTGAGAAATCCAGCTGCATGAAGGAGAAGAATGACTGATTTTTGGCTTTCTTTTCCCATTTTATTTCATTAATTAGCCAAATGACCAAAATGCCCTTAAGCCTTTTCTTTCAAATTTTATCCATACATGCCCATTTTTGTCCAAATACTTAGAAATTGGGAAAATTGATCTTTAAAACCTTCTGATTAATAATCTAAAGTAATTTCATGCAAATTGCTTCTAGAACCCAAGTTTTGCAATTTATTCAATTTGGTCCTTATTTTCCAATTGGACACCTTACTCATAAAATTTCATCATGAAACTTTAACACATACATATTTTCATATTCTAGGCCTCATAATAATCATAAAATAAATATTTCAACATCAAATTTGTGGTTTCAAAACCATTGTTCTGACTAATCCCTATTTTGGGATGTTATATTTGGAGTAGTTGTTAAAGTTTATTAAGGTTAAAAATGTAAATTATTAATAAAGGTTAATTATAATAAAACAAACAAATTTTAATTGCTTCTATCTTCTTCAATTGCTGAAATTTGAAGTTGGGAGAAACCATTTTAGGGTTTGAGGCATTTTAGGGAGAAACCAAATTGTAAGTCCATTTTTGCTCGATTTTTAATGATTTCTATGTTTTTGTGATCGTTGCAACTTAATCTAGCTAGCCCGTATCTCTGATTTCAAAACTGTTAAAGTATTTGAATGTTGCCATTGTTAAATGCATGAGTATTTTGTTAGTTGATGATGGAAAATAAATCATTGTTATTAGATGTACAAGTTTTGTAAAGTGAATTTTGGTAAAAATGTCAGTTGTGGATTAAATTGTGAAATATGAAAATTTAGTTGTTGAATTTTAAAATAAATGAAAAATATGGGCTGATATGAGAATGGGTAATATTCAGCCAGCATGAATTTGTATTAAATTGAATAAATTGTGATTTTATGTGAAAAGGACTAAATTGCAAAAATGTGAAATAATAGGGCAAAAATGAAATTTTGGTAAAATGTGTAAATTGTGCCAAATTAAATGAAATGATGATTAAATAAGTAAAATTTGATATCAAATAGATTGAGATAAACGAGATTTAGATCTAGAACGGGGGAAAATAAAGTATCGGATTAGTCAACCTAATTCATCGTTACAGCAAATGAGGTAAGTTCGTATGTAATAAGCATTATTATAATTATGTTTTTAATGATTTGATATTGGATAAATAGTATATACGAGATTACAGTTATGTTCGACAACAAATCGACTATTTGTGGCACTTAATGTGTGATTCTACATAGCTTCAACTATATATGGCACTTAGTGTGTGAGATCAAGATAGCTTCGGCTATGAGTTGGCACTTAGTGTGCGTAATTAAGATAGCTTCAGGTACGTATTAGAACTTAGTGTGCGAGATTCTTGAGTTACCAAAAGTATCCATGCGGTTCAACGGAAAATGTTGACAAAACGTGGTTGCAAGTGATGGTACGACTCAGTCGAGGTACTCGTGACAGAAATTGACAAGTAAGTGTTAAAAATGAATTTCATATTAGGAGTAAGTGGAAAATTATGAGAATTCATATGGTTCAATTGATTATATATAAATGTGATGGCTATTAAATTGAATATAGTTTAGTTCTATTTGCTTAAGCTTATGTAAATGTGAATGGATTGATAAGAAGTATTCAAACCATATAAGCATTGAAATGAATAAATCTGTGAAATTATTGGTTAACTATGTAAATGGATGCATGACATAAAGGTGGAATTATACAAGTTATATTATAGTATTTATAATGGCTTAAAATGTGTTAATTTGATGAGATGAGTTATTATCATACAAGCTTACTAAGCTTTATAGCTTACTTTGTTATCTTTTTTATGTTTATAGTGATTCGGAGGCTTGCTCGGGTTGGAAGTCATCGGAGATCATATCATACTATCCAGCTAAGATTTGGTACTTATAAGCTTTGTGATATTAGTTATATGGCATGTATAGGTTTTGTGGTTATTTGTTGAGTATAAGTAATTTTGGTGATTGATGCATATATGCTTGATATGTATTTAGCCATGAGATTTGGCCTGATAATGATGTAAGGTTTGATAAGTATAGGCTATGGTTACTTTGGTTTGGTTGTTGGAAGTGTTTTTTGTTATTTGAAATGGCATGATTAAGTTATGTGGTTTAAAGTATATATATTTCCATGTGATATGGGTTATTTTGGTAAGCTTAATGTTGGTTTAAGATATTCAAAAGACCATTTGGTATGTGTTGTATAATAGCTTGAGATGTGCTTGGTTTTGGTTTGGTATTTGAATGCCAAATTGGTTAATAAAGTATGTTGATTTAGTATATGATATATATGTGAATTTTAGCTTATGAATCTTGTTTTTTGGTATGTGATTTAGTTAAGTAAATGATTGTGATACAAGCTTTGAACAGATTGGTATTGAAATGGTTTATAACATGATGATTTGACATTGATTTGGTTGTTTAATTATGTATGGAAATGGTATCATTTTCACTTGTATAGGTGTGTTTCCTTTGGGAGAGAAAGGTGGCTTGTAACTAGCCTATTTTCGTCCACACGGGCAAGCACACGGGAATGTGACTCAATCGTGTGTGACACATGGTCATAGTACACGGCTGTGTGTCCCGTAGTGTTGCAATTGGAAGCAAGTCAGTATACTCCCCAAGGCCTCACACACGGGCGTGTGACTTGGCCGTGTGATATAAGTCAG
Source organism: Gossypium longicalyx (assembly GCA_025698465.1). Lineage (NCBI taxonomy): Eukaryota > Viridiplantae > Streptophyta > Magnoliopsida > Malvales > Malvaceae > Gossypium > Gossypium longicalyx. The sequence continues at coordinate 56,983,847 of CM046995.1, forward strand.
TATACCCTACAGGTTTGACACGGCCTAGGACACGGCCTGGCGCACAGGCATATATGGCCATTTCGAATGGGCACACGGGCTAGGCACACGGGCATGTGGTTGGCCGTGTGACCCAAGTCAATTTGTACCCCCTATTTTCACACGGCTGATGACACGAGTGTTTCTAGTCACACGGCCTACTCACACGGGTGTGTGTCCTCTGTTTGAAGAAAAATTTTCTAAGTTTTCCCAAATTTGTTCTAAATTATCGGTTTAGTCCCAAACCATTTCTAAAGCATGTTTAAGGCATCATAGGCTCGTGTAAAGGACAAAGTGATTAAGTTTGAATGATGAATGTATGAAATGATATTATGTATGTGAAAAGTTTGTGTAATTGTGTTGTAAGTCTGGTAATACTCCGTAACCCTATTTTGGCGTTGAATACGGGTGAGGGGTGTTACACCTTACCTGCTCTAGCAAGCTAACCTTGCCAAATTTGCCAGACCACCTTGCCATTCTAGCGAACTCACCTATTATGTAATAGCCTGGCGAACTAATCCTGGCTAGCTCTGGCTCGGCGGACTCTAGCCTTGCAAGCCCTAACTTGGCTAGCTCTTATACCCAACCTATGTAACACCCAAAACCAAGTCGAGTAGGTTCAATCTAAATCTGGCGAGATACATTATCCACTTAAGTGACTCTTAATTAACTCCTAACCTAACCTTTAATACAACACTTACTTACAACAAATAATGTGTTAAGTTACAACACAATAGCAGAATACTATCAAACATATAAAGTAAAACATGTGAGTTATTTTGAAGGTTCGCACAACAACTCAGGTTCGCATATGACACACAACATATGTTCGCCTAATAGAATATCTTATGAGTTCGTAGTATCGCATAAAATCATTAGTTCGCATGTTGGCTCACATATTAGGATAACACACACATTATTCACATAAAAACACAAGGCATGTGCTCACTTAATAATATAAGTTTGCAAGGTAACTACAGTTCGCATACTTCCTAGGTTCACACCTGTAATACTAAGTTTGCATGCAATACAGACTTCACAAATAGAGAAGTCATTCACAAAAAGGTCATTCATCTAAGGGTACGCAGAAAATATTACTTTGCAATAAAACTAGCACGCATGTGATATTTACTACATACTATGACAAAGTTGAAAGAAAATCACATGGTACGCATGCAATGAGAAATAAATAAAGTACATAAATATAAACCCCAACGCCTATTTCCCAAGTTCACTAATATCTGTTTAGGGGTGAGCCTCGCCAAGTCATCTACCTCGCCACTACCATACACGACCTACTTACTTGTGAAGTAAGAGAGGAGTGGGCGAGTTCATTGTGACTTAGTGAATAATCAGGAATCAACAGTGTATGCTTGTAAAACAGAGTTTCAAACAGAGAGAAGACTTAGTCTGAAGAAAATCGTATCGTGTGCTGGGTGTAACATCCTGCTCGGCGAAGTCAGAGTGTTCAAATACTGTTTATTTGAGTATGGTGTTTATAGCAAGTTCAAAGTGTGTAAAGTATTAACTGTGACTAATAATGTAAGTTTGTGAGTGCGCTTTTGTGTGAAGTCTGTGTTAGGCGAGCTTAGTGGTTTGGGGGACTCCCTTGTAGAGTATACGCCACCCTAGTTGCTAGATAATTATGTTAAGTCTTTAGTAGAAGAATTATTTATTATTTTATTATTATATTATTTTATCGGTTGAACAATTTAGTTAGACGAATGTGAATTGTTTAGAATAGAACAAAGTTATTGTAGTTGATAAAACTAACATTTATGATGAGACAAAAAGTGCTTAGTCATAGGAATCAAAGGAGTTTAATGGAATAATAAGACTTATCCATTAAACCCAGCTTTCGTGTATAGTTGTTTAAGGTTAGTATTGGCTTTTTGAGCAGGTTTTATGTTTTTTCCTTGCATCCATATTTTTTTCTCAAACTTTCTCTGCACATTTCTCTCGAAAAACCTTAGACCAAAAGACTACTTGAAGATTTGGGTTCACTGTATTCAGCCAACTCCTTCGTTGTTTTAGCACTTGCTCAAGATACTCTTGAAGGTTCTCGTGATAAGGGCAAATGTCCTGCTGTTTGAACTTGCTACACTTTCTAGTGAGTTTTTTCTTACTCAATGTGTTTGTAATGCCTTTATATATATTTGGGTTTAAGGAAAGTATACATATTTTGTGAAAATGAAATATTTTTACAAGAGTGATGGATGCATGTTTTGTGTATCTGGTTTGGTTTGTCTATTTTAAATACGTAAGAACATTCATTTGTGTTTAAGCCACTACCCTTTGCTTCTAAAATTAATAATGTGATATGAAATATGAAAATGAATTCATGGTTTGCCTTTGATGAAATGAGTATTGAACTGACAAATTACGATACGTGAAAATGGTCGTGAAGCCTCTGGCAGGGCAAGGTTATTGCAAACTAGATTTGCAAATCATGATAAAGAAAAATGAATGAATGTATGATATGGCTCTGAATATGGAATAGGGTTTATGGCTAACATGAAGAAGTTGGTCTGTATGATTTCATGGGCATAGTGTACGTGCCAAAGGAATAGTGTCCCGTGTTTATTCTATCTCTGTTTGGTATTCGCCAAATGGCGAACTGTGTGACTGCGTTGAGTTGGAAAGGTTTATATGAATTATATATGTATATTGCAAATTTTTCCTTCGTAACTCACTAAGTTCTTTAAACTTACTTCGTTACTTTTCCTTCTCAGGCTTGCTGACGAAGTAAAGGAATATCTGAAGACTATGCCAGAGGACTATCATCGTCGTGAGACTTCTTATTTTTTGTATTATGCATGACATGGGGGTGGTGTCTAAACATTTATATTTTGAAGAATGTATTTTGTATCTAAACTCTTGATCGTGAACCTATGTTTTTAATGAAATTTTAGTGAAGTATTCATGACTTTCAAATGGTACTATCTTATTTATTTTTGGATGATAAAATAGTTTATAATTTATACTAAATTAAGCCGTAGTTTTAAATTGGTTTACACCAAATACAGTTTTAAAAGATAACAATTTTAAGACAATGACACGTTATTCCTGGATTCTCCTTAAGTATCGAGTTTGGAGTGTTACAAGTTTGGTATCAGAGTCAAGGTTTAACCAATTCTTGAAAAAACTGAAGGAAATGTCACACTCCTATCATGCATGGTACACCTATAGCTTAGTCTCTAATGTTTTGTACTAAGATTGTAACACCCCAAACTCGACCTAGACGTTATGGCCGAATCTGGCGATATCACATTGAAGTGTCTTTCGTAAAGAGTGAACTTAATAATGATTCTAAGATGTGTCATTCATTTCAGAACTTGCGTCATTATTAAAAATCATTTACTTTTAAAACATTATTAATTTTGAAAATTCATTTATAGTAGAAGCTTTTTAAAATAGTTGCATACTTGTGTTTAATTTGTAAAAACATTGTTTCTTTTGAAAACTCGAGTTTTCCTAACACTAGCAGTTATAAACCAGACAAATAAAAATCCCAAATTAGAGTTAAAATCCATGATGACCTTATTACAGTAAAAATACCCAAAATAAAATTACTTAAAATCATAATCAAATATGGAAATATATGTGGATTTGTGGCCACCTTTAAGTCCCTCGTAGCACTGATCCGCCTAAGACTGGGGATTACCTGTATAGATAAACAGAAGGGTGAGTCTATGAAAACTTAGTGTGTAATCCCATATAAAACATCCATACAATGAGCAAATATAGTTTGGGCCTAAGCCCATTTTAGTAATGGTTCAGTTTCATTTAGGTTCTTAGCCCATTATAATATCAATATCAGTTTGGGCCTAAGCCCATCTCAGTAACAGTGACGGTACAAATATGCAATCAGGAATCCTACCCAACCAACCTGTACACTCCATCTCCTTCCAACCTTACACTCCATGTGGGGATATAATCAACCCGCCCATCCCTACACTCCAAGTAGTACCGGTTGCGGCACTAAACAGTAGTTGCAGTAGAGCTGCCAATACAGTACACTTCCTCCAATCATATTGAAACCCATCCCCATGCAACGCATCATGCATCATGCAACATGTCATGTCATATTATAATATTATACATGTGCTCAGTACAAATAAAAATGGCATGCTAAAATATAGTCATACATGAATATGGATCCATACATCACATAGGGGCATAACGGTTTTTTAGTCAATTAGGGTCTAGGTAAGCTTACCGACCCATCAGTAGGTCCAAAGTCGTCTCGGGCGACCCGTGCAACCTTTAGTAGTCACTCAGTGAAAATGGGCCCAAACGGCCCAGTTCGGCCCAAAATGGCCTATTACGGCCTCAGCCCATGAAATCACTCATGTTTACTCACGTGGCCTACCCACACGGCTACGAGTATGCTCGTGTGGCATTGACATTTACTTATTTCGGCTTTTGTTGTTTTCTATAGTCGGAGTTGTGTTTGTACACACCTTATTGCGAAAGTGCGCAAATAACCCACAAGCACTCCAAACCTATATTCAATCACATGTATGGTTAATTGCCTACCAATTAAATTAAAAAGAACCCTAGCCAAACACTTATCCAAAAGATTAATTATCATTTGCTTTGATCGATTGATTGAGGCTTGCACACTTAACCTGTTGCAAGAGACTTATTACTAGGCCTCAGAGATCACCTGCATTCCAACCGAATCTTATTAACATTTATTCACACGAACAGTTTGAACGAAACAAATATCCACTTACTGAAAACACAACCCAAGCGTAGGGGAAAGGAATTATCGGCCTACAACAAAAAGAAGGCCAACTAAACAACACTTAGTCACTCAAAGCTGTGCTAGATCAAACGTGCAAACCAACACCAAATATTAACTCACATTCGTTACCCTCACACACATCAACAGGGTTTTGAACACTCCACACGCCAATCAAAAATCACTAGTCTGCTAAGTAACTCCTACCAACAACAAAACTCCTCTTAAAAGATATACCAAAAAGAGAGAATAGAGTTAGCACTAATCAAACCTTACCGAACCAACAAAAATTTAGAGTTGAGTGTAAGAGAAAGGAAGAATTGACTGAAAGTGATGAAAAAGAATGATGGACAAAAGAAGAAGGTTCGACCACTAGAAAGAAAGAAGAGAATGCTTGCTAGAGGAGAAGAAGAATAAAAGAGAATCGGCTAACCAGGGGAAAGAACGATAGCCAAATGGGAGAACAAAGTAAAAAAAGTAGAAAAATAAGATACCCGTAAGAACCCTAAATAATATTCGACCTCCAAGGAGTGAATAGAACCAAAAATGCTGACAGAAACCATAATTGGGAGCAAATACCAACCAAAGCCAAATTCTTGAGTGCCCACAATTCAAATTCGGCACCAACTCTCCTCCTCACTTCAAATTCCCATATTTTCCTCCCCAAATCCCTCAAAACCATACACTCTTCCTTCAACCACCTAATTCAAATTCCACTACAACTCTTTGGTAGTTCAAGTTGACAAAAACTCCCACACGACCCTAGCAACAAAATAAAACACGCCAAAGTGCATACCAGGACTCGAACTTCAGACCTCAGGTAACAGTAACACGCCACTCATCCCTTAGACTAGCAGGCCCTTTCTGTCATGTTATACCCTTATTTATTTAAGAACCTACTGACTAGAGAGAGGTTTATTCATATTAAAAACAAAACTTTCGCACAAGCCAAGGCTTGAACCCAAGACTTCTCAGACTCTTCCCAGGACTCTTAACCATTGAAGCAGACATGTACAATTGTGTAACACAAGCATACAAAAATAAACACTAAGGATTTTTGGGGCGTTATAAAGATAAAACTTCTTTTTTAGTATGAAAATAAAATGTCTAATAGCTCTAGAGAAGCCATTGGTGATGTAACACCCTTAACACGTATCCATTGCCGGAATAGGGTTACGAGGCATTACCGGACATATCAAAACATACACATATAATTAAGCATAACATAATCAGAATATATGATGATCATTCACAATTGTCCCTTATATAGGTCTACGAGACCCTAAATATGCTTTAGAAAGGGGTTGGGACTAAACCGAACTCATACAAAATTCTTTCGAAACTTAAACATTTTTTTCAAAGTTATATAGGTCACATGCCTGTGTGAACAGGCCGTGTGCCTTACACGGCATTAGACACGCCCGTGTGTCTAGGACGTGGCAAAACAGAACATACATACTGACTTGTCCAACATGTCCTCAAGACACGCCCGTGTGCTAGGACATGTGAAAACTAGGGAGGCTACTGACTTGGGTCACATGGTCGACCACACGCCCAAGCGCCAGCTCATGCTCCACAGACGACTAATAGACACGCCCGTGTGTCTAGGCTGTGTCAAAACTGTAAGGTATACTGACTTAAAATCGTAGGACATTCTAGGGGACACACGACCGTGTAACATATCTGTGTGTTACACACGGCTGAGAGCTATTTGCAAAGCCGATTTGCCACCTATTTTGGGTCATACCTACAAGCATAAAACCAAGAACATTTCATACCAAATTCCAGCCAATTTATACACCAAAACATACAACATTCATCCATATAATAAACAACCAAATTCATGCTTATAACCATATCAAAATCATCCCAAATCATAATTCAAATTCAAGCCAAAACTTAAGTTTTAGAACCTCAATTTACCTTATTCAATCTTATACCATAAACTTACCAATTCTCAAATAACCACATATCAGAACTTACCAAAATTGACCATTTCATTTGTTCATTCAAGAGTGCATCCAAACATACTAGTTTTGAACACAAAGCATATACCAAAATTCATTCATAATCACATCTATAACCAAGCCATATCACATGGCTAACTATAAACATTACAAAACATATTCACAAACTTCTAGCCTATACATGCCATACTTCAATATATACATTTTCAAAAGGTACCAAAATATAGTTCGATAGTGTGGTGATGGTCCGCGATGATCCCCGAGCTCCCAGTAGCTTCGGTATCTATAAAATAGTTGAAAAGACACAAAATAAGCTTTCAAAAGCTTAATAGTTGAAAAGACACAAAATAAGCTTTCAAAAGCTTAATAGTTGAAAAGACACAAAATAATCTTTCAAAAGCTTAGTAAGCCATATACAAATAAACTTAACATATAACATCAAACTAGATCAATTCATTCATATAACTCAATGCAAAATACATTCACATAGCCATATTTATCTTATAATTCATTTGATCATAATACACATATGCATATATCATATCTTAATCTCATAACAATTCATACTTATCTTATGTTCACAAAGGTACATGTAGTTACCTTTCATTTTCAACATGGTATACAATTCAAACATACCTGAATCGGATACTCATTCACATAGTCATTCATTTTCTCGGAATGCCCGTTGTACCGTTCAGAATCAATAAGGATACTTAGATAGCTCAGAAATCTCAAACAATGCCAACGTCCCAGACTTATTCTTACATGTGATCAAATATCGATGCCACTGTTCCAGGCTGGGTCTTACACGAAATCAAATACGATGCCAATGTCCCAGACATGGTCTTACACGTAAATCATAAGTCGATGCCAACATCCTAGATGTGGTCTTACACAAAAACATATATCAAATCCTATGTCATGACATATGTATCCTAACTATTCCTAAGGTTTGTACGGGGCTTTTCGAACGTCGAAACACTATCGATGCTTTCAAAATTCCACATATTCATCTTCCATATCATTCATTTCGTTTCAATTGCATATAAGTATAAATAAATTGATTCAAATACATTTATTTGTATATCAACTTACCTCATATGGAAATGAACGGAAACGGACGACTATTCAACGACTTTCGCTTTCCCCCGATCCAATTCTATTTTCTTTGGTTCTTGGTCTAAATCAATTCAAATCTAACTTATTCAAACTCACATTCATTTATATCAATCCAAAAACACATATTTAGGGTATTTTACAAATTAACCCTCATATTTTCCCATTTTAACACTTTAGTCCCTATTTCACAAAATCAAAAAATACACAAAATTCCTTTGCACACATGCCTAGCCGAATCTTCATAATGTTCATATAAGTCCACATATTTCATTTATTTCACATTTTAGTTCCTCAATTTATAGATTTCACAATTTAGCATTTTACTCAAATTCATCACAAATTCAAAGACAAAACATGTTAACCTAATACATATCTTTCATTCACTAACATCAAACTTCATAAAACTCATAATTTCATCAATGGATCAACTCCAAAACGTCAACAATTTTAGAAATTCAAACATGGGCTTGATAGAACTCTAAAATTCATACCCAATTGAGCTTTAGCATAGCTGAACCCTAGATGGTTATTTTTCTTTTCTTTTTCTTTGATTTTCAGTTGAGGGAGACTTAAAATGAGCTAATTTTAGCATTTCTTTTATTTAATTCATCATTTATACATAGATTACCATTATGCCCTTAATTAATAAACATTTAAAACATTAACATATAAGGTTATTAATGTCCATTCATACTACTAATGGTCAAATATCAACATAAGGACCTTTCATTTAAAAATACATAGCAAATAAGCACTTTAACAATTAGCAAACCACTTTTACATTTTATGCGATTAGGTCCTTTTATCAACAAACGATAAAATTTTCATACGAAACTTTCACACATGCTTAACCACATACTATAAACATGGAAACTCAGATTTGTGGTCTTGAAACCACTATTCCGACTAAGATATAAACCGGGCTATTACAACTCTCCCCCCTTAGGGATTTTCATCCCGAAAATCTTACCATTGAATAGATTCAGATATTGTTGTCTCATAGCATCTTTGGGCTCTCACGTAGCCTCTTCAACACCGTGTCGATGCCATATCACTTTAACTAATGAAATTTTCTTATTTCACAGTTCTTTAACCTCGCGAGCCAAAATTTGGAGCAGTTCTTCTTCATAAGTCATATCAGACTAAATCTCAATTTCGGATGGAGAAAAAACATGCGAGGAATTGTATCTGTATCGTCGAAGCATTGATACGTGAAACATATTATGAATCTTTTCTAGCTCTGGTGGCAACAACAATCTATAAGCAACCGGCCCGATACGCTCGATAATCTCATACGACCCGATAAACCTTGGACTCAATTTGCCTTTTCTGCCAAATTGGAGTACTTTCTTCCATGGAGATACTTTCAAAAACACTTTGTCACCAATCTCAAATTCAATATCTTTTTGTTTCAAATCCGCGTCAGATTTCTGACGATCAGAAGCTGTTTTCAAACTATCTCGGATCACTTTTACTTTCTGTTCAGTCTCTTTTATGAAATCGACCCCATGTATCTTATTCTCACTAAGCACTGACCAATACAATGGTGTACGGCATTTTCTACCATATAAGGCTTCGTACGGTGCCATTTTGATGCTCGATTGAAAACTATTATTATAAGTGATTTCAAGCAATGGCAAATACTGTTCCCATGAACCTTCAAACTCAAGAATGCAACATCTTAACATATCTTCGAGTATCTGAATAATCTGTCTGTAGGTGAAAAGCAGTACTAAAATGGAATTCCGTACCTAATGCCTCTTGTAGTTTCTTCCAAAACCGTGATGTGAATCTTGAATCGCTATCTGACACAATAGACAATAGCACACCGTGCAATCTTACAATATCAAAAATGTATAACTCAGCTAATTTATCAAGCGAGTAATCAGATCGTACCAAAATAAAATGAGCTGATTTCGTCAATCAGTTAACACAACCCAAAATGCATCTTTCTTTCGCAGAGATAGGGGCAAACTCGAAACAAAATCCATCGTTACTTTATCCCATTTCCATTCAGGAATCATAATCAGCTGTAACAAATTGGATGGCACTTGATGTTAAGCTTTAAGTTGCTGACAGATCAAACTTTTGATAACAAATTCAGAGATGTCACGCTTCATACCAGGCCACCAATAAAGCTGTTTCAGATCGTTATACATTTTTGTACTACCCGGATGCACAGATAAACAACTATTGTGAGCTTCGTTCAAAATCATCTGAATCAATTCTGGATTTCTTGAAACACAAATCCGATCTTGGAAACTCAGATAATCATCTTTATCAACTCTGAATTCTAAATTCTGAATCAGAATCTAAATCACATCGGGCTCGTTTTCTTAAAATCTCATTATTAACCTTCTGAGCTTCATAAATCTACTGTAAGAACAAAGGTATCGCTTTCAATTTAGCTAAAACTGAACTATCATTAGACAAAACTAAATGAGCATTCATCGCACGTAAAGCAAATAATGATTTTTGGTTCAAAGCATAAGCAACAACATTGGCCTTTCTCGGATGGTAATCAATAACAAGCTTGTAGTCTTTCAGTAGTTCTAGCCATATTCTCTGATGCAGATTGAAATCTTTCTGAGTCATTAGATATTTCAAAAGTTTTTTATCGGATTAAATGTGACATTTCTCACCAAACAGATAGTGGCACCAAATCTTTAAAGCAAACACAATAGCCTCTAATTCCAGATCATGAATCGAATAGTTCTTTTCATGTGGCTTCAATTGTCTCGAAGCATAGGCTATGACTTTGCCTTCTTGCATTAAAACACAACCCAGACTGTTCAACGAAGCATCACTGTAGACCACAAATTCTTTACCCAATTCTGGTTGTACTAACACCGGAGCTTTAGTCAATAAGGCTTTCAACTGATCAAAGCTTTTCTGACACTTTTCAGACCAATTAAATTTCACATCTCTCTAAAGTAGTTTCATCAACGGACTCACAATCATCGAAAAGCCTTTTACAAAGCTCCTATAATAACCAACAAGTCCTAGAAAACTGTGGACTTCAAAAACATTTCTCGGAGGCTTCCAATCCAGAATAGCTGAAATCTTGCTCGGATCAACTTGGATACCTGATGCTGACATAATATGGCCCAGAAAACCAACTTCGCACAACCAAAATTCACATTTGCTAAACTTCGCATACAACTGCTTATCCCGTAAAGTCCGTAGCACTATTCTCAAATGTTCGGCATGCTTAGATTCATCACGCGAATATATCAATATGTCATCAATGAATACGACAACAAATCGATCTAAGTACGGTCTGAAAATTCTATTCATTAAATCCATAAAGATAGTAGGTGCATTGGTTAATCTGAAAGGCATAATTAGGAACTCATAGTGGTCGTACCTCAATCTGAATGCAGTTTTTGAAATGTCTGAGTCTTTCACTCACAATTGATAATAGCCCGATTTAAGATCTATCTTTGAAAACACGATAGCTCCTTTCAACTAATCAAACAAATCGTCAATTCGGGGCAGAGGATATTTGTTCTTGATAGTCACTTTATTGAATTAACGATAATCAATACACATTCTCATCATACCGTCTTTTTTTTTTCACAAACAGAACAGGAGCACCCCAAGGTGAGAAACTCGGTCTTGAGAATCCTCTATCAATCAATTCTTGCAACTGAGACTTTAATTCTTTTAACTCAGTCGGAACCATTCTATACGGAGCTATCAAAATTGGAGTAGTTTTCGGTACTAACTCAATGCCAAATTCAACTTCTCGAATTGGAGGTAATCCCGGAAGTTCTTCAGGAAACACATCAGGGAATTCACAGATAATAGGCACTAATTCAATTTTCTTTTCTGTTACTTTCGAATCGATCACATAGGCAATGTAGGCTTTACAACCTTTTCTCACTATACTCAATGCTTTCATCGAAGATATCACAGCTAACAACCCATTCAAATCACTAGATTCAATTCAAACTATTTCATCATTCTCGCATCTCAAATTAATACTTTTCCGTTTGCAATTCACAATAGCATCGTGCAAAGTTAGCCAATCCATACCCAAAATTATATCAAACTCGTCAAAAGGTAATAACATCAGATCAATCGGAAAAAAATGTCTCGAAACATTAACGAACAATTCTTGTAGACTTTATCAACCAAAACACATCTGCCTATGGGGCTCGATACTCTAATCACAAATTCAGTAGACTCTACAAGAAAAGTGTTACTGTTCACTAAATTCATGCATATATATGAATGTGTCAATCCTGGATCTATCAACGCAACCACAAAAGTATTGTAAAGAGTAAAAGTACCAGTTATAACATCTGGAGACAAAGCTTATTCACGAGCTCGAATGGTGTAGGCTTTGGCAGGTGCTCTAGCCTCGGATCGTACAGTAGTGTCTTTAGTTCCTCTGTGACTACCACTCACATTTCCTATGTTTCTGAGAGGTCTACCTCGAGCTGATGTGTTACTTTGTCTCAGATTTGGGGCAATCACAGATAAAATAATCTAAAGATCCACATTTAAAAAAAGCCCGATCATACAGTCTACAATTACCGAGATGTCTTTTACCACAGTGTTTGCACTCAGGGTGATCAGATCTGACATTTCCAACACTTGCAACAGAAGTAGCTAGAGCTCTAAAGCTTGAATCTGATCTAGCACGATCTCTACTCGAATACCCCATATTAGCCTTAGAATGACTATAATCTTCTTAGAATTTCTTTGACGTAGACTGAAATGATTTACTTGTAGAACTCTTTCTTTCATCTCTATCTTTTGAATCAACTTTTTTTCTCTTTCCCGAGCTCTTCGATTCTACATGCCCATTCAACAAGCACAACAAACTCCTTTATTTCTAAAATCCCGACTAACAAACGGATATCTTCATTCAAACCATCCTCGAATCTCTTGCACATGATTGCTTTAGTTAAAACACATTCTCATGTATACTGACTCAGTCTCACAAATTTTTGCTCGTATTATGTAATAGACATACAAACTTGTTTAAGCTCAAGAAACTCTTTACGTTTCTGGTCGATAAATCTTTGACTGATGTATTTCTTCCGAAATTCAACTTGGAAGAAATCCCAGTTGACTCGCTCTCTCGGAACCACTTATATCAAAGTCTTCCACCAATGATACACTGTATCTCTCAGAAGCGAAACAACACACTTGAGGCATTCGTCCGGAGTCAATGATAATTCATCGAACACTCGTATTGTATTCTCTAACCAGAACTCGGCTCTCTCAGCATCATCATTAGTAGTAGCACGAAATTCCTCGGCCCCATATTTTTTAATTTTGTCAACAGAAGGCTTATTCAACTGAACTGAATTAGCTTGTGGCCTAGCAGGGACTTGCGGAGGATTGATTGGGGGTGAAGGTTGTGGCACAACAGGATTAGTTCGAATGTATTGGGTGAACCAATCATTCATCATTTGATAAAAAGCCTGCCTAGTCTCTCCCTCATTGCTACTAGTAGTAGGTCTAGAGTTGGATGGCGCTGTCCCTTGAGCGGGAGCAGGTGCATTACTCTTGATATCGTCAGTTACGGCTCGTTCGGGATCCATTTGCTATATAAAAGCACATTTTCATTGTCAAGATTCATCATACTATCGCAGTTCATAAATATGGCATGTATAGCTATACTCACATACGTTACGTTAGTCCTAGAATTGACTAAACTGTAGCTCTGATACCAACCAAATGTAACACCCCTAATCCATATCCGTTGTTGGAATAGGGTTACAAGGCATTACTAGACATATTAGAACATACACATATAATTAAGCATAACATAATCGGAATATATGATAATCATTCACAATTGTCCCTTATATAGGTCTACGAGACCTTAAATATGCTTTAGAAAAGGGTCAGGACTAAACTGAGCTCAGACAAATATTTTTCAAAACTTAAACATTTTTTTCAAAGTTATACAGGTCACACGCCCGTGTGAACAAGCCGTGTGCCTCACACAGAATTAGACACACTCATGTGAACAGGTCGTGTGCCCTACATGGCATTAGACACGCTCGTGTGTCTAGGCCCTGGCAAAACAGATCATACACACTGACTTGTCCTACATGGCCTCAAGACACGCCCGTGTGCCAGGTCGTGTGAAAATTAGGGAGGCTACTGACTTGGGTCACACGATCGACCACACGCCCATGCGCCAGCCCATGTGCCACACACGACCAATAGACATGCCCGTGTGTCTAGGCCGTGTCAAAACTATAGGGTATACTGACTTAAAATCGTAGGGTACTCTAGGAGATACACGATCGTGTAACATAACCGTGTGTCACACATGGTTGAGATACACACTTGTGTCTCTGCCCGTATGGACAAAAATAGGCTATTTAGAAAGCTGATTTGCCACCAATTTTGGGTCATCCCTACAAGCATAAAACCAAGAACATTTCATACCAATTTCCAGCCAATTTGTACACCAAAGAAGACAACATTCATGCCATATAGTAAACAACCAAATTCATGCTTATAACCATATCAAAATCATGCCAAATCATAATTCAAAGTTGTAACACCCCTTACCCAAGACTATCACTGGAGTCAAGCACGAGGCGTTATCGGACATAGCTTACTAATTCGGGGCATAAAAATTTGCTTTTAAAATTAATTTAGTTTCATTCTTTCAATATGTCCCTAGAAAGGGTCTTCGAGACCCTAAAATATGAAATTGAAACGATTCGAGAATAAACCGGAATCAATAAAAATTTTCTGATCACTTAAACAAATCAAAACAATTTATTTCATCTTTCATAAATAAACTGTCTATCTGCATCATAGTCACTAAATAAATCATAAATCGAGTTACGAAACTTGAAATTCAAATCCGTAAATTTTATCTAAAACTAGACTCATATATATTCTTATTAATTTTTTTTAGAATTTTTTGGTCCAGCCAATTAGTATAGTGTATTTGTAAATGTTTCCCATGTTTCAGTGTTCAGCTGCTTCGACCTCTGTTGACTATGAATTAATTTTCTCCCTGTACAGTATTCAGATAACCATGATCTATACATATAAAGTATAACTCCTAATTATTTTTGTACAATTTTTAGTGAATTTCTAAAGTCAGAATAGGATTCAAAAATCACTCTGACCCTGTCTCACAAAAATTTAAATATATCATAAAATACAACTCCTTTATTTACTATGTTTCTTTCATAAGAAAATAGATTCAATAAGCTTTAATTCTATATCTCATTCACTCTCTAAATCCATGTATACTATTTTTAGTGATTTTCCAAATTCACATCATTACTACTGTTCGATACTGTTTTAAAGCTAATTTCACCTTTTTCATGATTTGCATGGAATAACTAGCATTTAGGCATACATAACACCAAACATGTTCTTGATTAGCCATTACAATAGCCAATCATTATCAAGCATTTACATACCATTCATTAGCCATATCATAAGATCATACACACAAAATGGCTACGATGCTATACATGCCATACTCAAAATGAAACGTCTAGCTATACCAAAATAATCCTTGTGATAGTGTGCCCAGACCTCCGACGTACTTTACGATCCCCGAGTTAGCTTTACAAAACTATAAAAAGAAGGAAAATAAAGGGGGTAAGCATTAAGTTTAGTAAGTTTGCATGCAAATAAATAATAACATTCATAAGAATTATCTTACTACTTGGCATGATACTACTTAATGCAACTTCATTAATTGTCATAGACATATTTTAAACTTCTTCACTTACTCACTTACTTAAATACTTACTTACTTAATCAAATTTATTAATACATTTTACTTACCTTTTTCCTTACCAAGCATACATTAACATTATATACTTACCTTTGCTCTTCTAGCATGAACTTGTCTTACCTTTTTAGTATAACTCGTCTTACCTTGCCTTACCTTGATATTCTCTTTAAATTTTCCCGTTGAACCACTTGGAATACTAAGGATACACGGGTACCTTATCATTGCCATGACTTGTCATGGTCTTACGTGGTATCCTTTTGAAACTTACCATTGCCATTACTTGACATGGTCTTACATGGTATCTTTGCCTTATGAACTCACCAATGCCATGCCTTGGCATGGTCTTACATGAGACCTTTGCCTTATAGTAACTTATCAATGCCATGTATTGACATGGTATTACATGATTTCCTTGCCTTAGAAACCTTACCAATTGCCATGCCTGGGCATGGTCTTACATGGAATCCTTAAACCCTAATGTCATGACATTTGTATCCTACACATTCCTAAGGTTCAACTGGGACTTTTTGAAATTACTTCTCCGTCAATTCATGCTTGAGTCTTCTTTGAATAATTTCATAAAATAAATATACACATGCTGGAAATTAACAACATTAACATAAAATAATAGAATATTGCATTTATTTACCGCAAACTTACCTCGAAACAAAATACGATCAACTATATCGATTTAGTCCACTATCTTTTTCTTTCCCCGGTCTAACTTTGTATTTCGTTATTCTTGATCTATAATAACAAATTTAGCTTATTTAATACTCACATTTATTAAAACAGTCCTTGACTCAAACTTTGGCAAAATTACACTTTTGCCTCTAAACTTTTACATATTTACACTTTTCCCCAAGGCTCGAAAATTAAACTTCATCCTATTTTCTTATGCTTTATGACATTCTGATCATTTTTCCCTTCTATGGAAACATCAAATTCTCACTCTAACATGTACTTATGAACATTAGGTATTTTTACCGATTATGTCGTTTTACTCGTTTTCACATAAAATCGCTTAGCAAAAGTTGTTTAACACAATTTCAAGCTTCATATTCTACTATAAAACATAAAAATAAACACATTTCACCTATGGGTATTTTTCCAAATATAAACCCTAGGTTAATTTATTGCTAGAATAAGCTTAATCAAGTTACCGGGACTCCAAAAGCGTAAAGAACATTAAAAATCGGGCTTGAAATCACTTACTATGGAGCTTGGAAGCTTGAAACAAACCCTAGGTATGGAGAACCCTTGAAATTTTGGCCTAATGAAGAAGATGAGCACATTTTTGCCATCTTTTTCCCTTTTTAATTCTTTTATTTACAAAATGACTAAAATACCTTTCATTAAAACTTTAGTTATTTTTACCTATGTATATCCATTTTTGTCCATGAAAATATAATGGTATAATTACCATTTAAGGACCTCTACTTCGATTATGATCTTCAATTAATCCTTCAACATTTAAAACTCATATTTATCAACTTTTGCAATTAAGCCGTAATAGGCAAATTAAACATGCTATCTATAAAATTTTCCATCGATACTCTAACACATGCATCTAATCACTCGGTAAATCATAAAATTAATCGCAATAAACTTTTCTATCTCGAATTTGTGGTTTCGCAACCACTGTTTCATTTAGGCCCTATTTCAAGATGTTACAAAAGTCAAATCGAAACTTAAGTTTCATAACCTCAATTTACCTCATTCAATCTTATGCCATAAACTTACCAATTCTCAAATAAGCACATATCAAAACTTACCAAAATTGACCATTTCATTTTGGTCATTCAAGAGTGCATCCAAACATACCATTTTTGAACACAAAGCATATACCAAAATTCATTCATAATCACATCTATAACCAAGCCATATCACATGGCTAACTATACACATTACAAAACATATTCACAAACTTCTAGCCTATACATGCCATACTTCAATATATACATTTTCAAAAGGTACCAAAATATAGTTCGATAGTGTGGTGATGGTCCTTGATGATCCCCGAGCTCCCAATAGCTTCGATATCTATAAAGCAGTTGAAAATACACAAAGTAAGCTTTCAAAAGCTTAGTAAGCCATATACAAATAAACTTAACATACAACATCAAACTAGATCAATTCATTCATATAACTCAATGTAAAATACATTAACATAGCCATATGTATCTTATAATCATTTGATCATAATACACATATGTATATATCATATCTTAATCTCATAACAATTCATACTTATCTTATGTTCACAAAGGTACATGTAGTTACCTTTCATTTTCAACATGGTATACAATTCAAACGTACCTAAATTGGATACTCATTCATATAGCCATTTATTTTCTCTGAATGCCCGTTGAACCGTTCGAAATCAATAAGGATACTCGGATAGCTCAGAAATCTCATACAATGCCAATGTCCCAGACATGGTCTTACATGTGATCAAATATCGATGCCACTGTCCTAGATAATGTCTTACACGAAATCAAATACGATGCCAATGTCCTAGACATGGTCTTACATGTAAATCATAAGTCGATGCCAACGTCCCAGATGTGGTCTTACACGAAAACAGATATAGAATCCTATGTCATGACATATGTATCCTAACTATTCCTAAGGTTCGTAAAGGGCTTTTCGGACGTCGAAACACTGTCGATGCTTTCACAATTCCACATATTCATCTTCCATATCATTCATTTCTTTTCAATTGCATATAAGCATAAATAAATTGATTCAAACACAGTTATTTGTATATCGACTTACCTTGTACGAAATTGAATGGAAACGGGCGACTATTTAACGACTTTCATTTTCCCCCGATCCAGTTCTGTTTTCTTTGGTTCTTGATCTAAATCAATTCAAATTTAACTTATTCAAACTCATATTCATTCAAATCAATCCAAAAACATATATTTAGGGTATTTTACAAATTAGCCCTCACATTTTTACATTTTAACACTTTAGTCCCTATTTCACAAAATCACAAAATACACAAAATTCATTTGCATACGTGCCTAGCCGAATCTTTATAATGTTCATATAAGCCCACATATTTCATTTATTTCACATTTTAGTCCCTCAATTTATAAATTTCACAATTTAGCTTATTTTACTCAAATTCATCAAAAATTCAAAGACAAAACATGTTAACCTAAAACATATCTTTCATTTACTAACATCAAACTTCATAAAAATCATAATTTCATCAATGGCTCAACTCAAAATCATCATCAATTTCAGAAATTCAAACATAGGCTTGATAGAACTCTAGGCAACGATCACAAAAACATAGAAATGATAAAAAACAGAACAAAATTCATACCTCAATTGAGCTTTAGCATAGCCGAACCCTAGATGGTTCTTTTTCTTTTCTTTTTCTTTGATTTTCAGTTGAGGAAGACTTAAAATGAGCTAATTTTAGCATTTCTTTTATTTAATTCATCATTTATACATAGATTACCATTATGCCCTTAATTAATAAACATTTAAAACATTAACATATAAGGTTATTAATGTCCATTCATACTTTTAATGGTCAAATATCAACAAAAGGACCTTTCATTTAAAAGGACATAGCAAATAAACACTTTAACAATTAGCAAGCCACTTTTACATTTTGTGCGATTATGTCCTTTTATCAAATTAAGCACACAAATGATAAAATTTTCATACGAAACTTTCACACATTCTTAACCACATACTGTAAACATATAAAATAATATTTAAATATTTTTCTAACTCGAGTTTGTGGTCTTGAAACCACTATTCTGACTAAGGTCTAAACCGGACTGTTATTGGTGAGGAGATGAAAAGTTATAGCCCCACCCAAGAATAAACTACCATTGGCAACAACAACAATACAGGAAATGAAGTGAATTCATTTAGAAATATGTTCTTTGTAATGATGACTCAACTATTAGACCAATTCATGGGAAATGAATAAGAACAACAACCATAATAGCCACAACAACCACAACACCCTCTTCAACCACAACCTAAAGTGGTTCGCTTGACTCATCCTGCTCCTCTTGTACATGCTATGACTCTCTCTAAGGCTGATCCTGTTCAAAATATTCAAAAAAAGGCACCAAGGAATTTCTTGGTGATAAAGGAGATGACCCTACTATAGCTGAGCAGTGGTTGTCTCAGTTGTGTAGAGTTATTAAAGAACTAAAATGTAACCATGAAGATAGTCTTTGATTTGCTGTATCATTGTTGGGAGAAGAAGCATACCAATGGTGGGAATCCTTGGTTAGTGTTACCCCAGAACCAATGATCAAATGAGATTTCATCCTAGAAAAGTTTAGAGAGAGATATGTCAATCAGATATTTGTAGAGCAGATGTTAGAGGACTTCTTGTATTTGAAACAAGGAAGAATGTATGTTATGGAGTATAAGCGTGAATTCCTCTACCTCAGTCGCTATGCTAAAATATGTTTTAGATAGAGAAAGATATGTACGATAAGTTTGAATGGGGGCTTAAAGACAACATTTGAGCTTTGGTGGTAGCTTCTAAATGTAAGACTCTGGTAGAAATGATAGTTAAGGCGTACAAGATGGAATTGGTTATCAGGGATAGAAGCAAAAACTTTTAGAGAGAAAGAATGAAAAGAGGCTGTAACAGTCTGATTTAGACCCTAATCGGAACGGTAGTTTCAGGGTAAGAATACGAGTTAGAAAAATATTTTAAAATTATTTTCTGTGTTTATTATGTGTGAAATTTTCGTGCTTTAATTTTGTCGTTTGAGTACCTGATTAAATAAAAGGATTTAATCGCGTAAAATGAAAATTTAATGGTTTAATGTGTAAAGGCTGAATTGTGCTTGTCTTTGTAAGTTGAGGTATTTAATGTGAAATTAGTCCATGATAATAAGTAATGGACAGTTATGGCATATAATATATAGTTTTGTAATTAAATCATTAAGGTTAAATATGTAATTTGATTAATAAGTTAATATATTATAAACATAAAAATTAAAGCCATGGTGTTCATATTATTTGTTTGACCAAAATTAAGAAAATAAGAAAGAAAAGAAAGCTTTAAGGGTTTGGCCACTTGCTAAGCTCAATCAAGGTATGTAACTAGCTCGGTTTTTGATAATTTTTACATTTTTGAGATCGTTGCTAAGTTATCTACAAGACCCATTCTTGAATTTTTGATTTTGGTGAATATTTTAAGTTATGCCATTGTTGAAAGCTTGTGATTTTTTTGTTTGATGATGAAATATGAAAGATATGTTTTGGATTAACATGTTTTGTATTAGAGTTTTTGATGATTTTGAGTAATTAGGACTAAATTACAAAAATAATAATTTGAAGGACTAAATTGTGAAATAAATGAAATATATGGACTTGTATGAATATAGGTAAAATTCAACCTAACATGGGTGTATTGAAATTTTGCATATTTTTTGTTTTGTGCAATAGGGACTAAATTGTAAAAAATATGAAATGTCAGGGGAAAAAGTGTAATTTGTTCATTTATGTGTTCTTGGACTAAATTGAATGAAAATATGTTTGAATGAGTTTAATTTGAATATGTTTAGATCAAGAACCAAAGGAATCAGATTTCGATCGAGGGAACACTAAAGTTGTCGACTAGTTGTCCCGTTCTGTTTTTCATCGTTTGAGGTAAGTTTATAAGCAAATAGACGTACTTAATTTTAATTAAATGTGAATTACATATGCTGAATTGAAATATGTAAATATATTTATGTATTAGCCGAATGTGAATAAGCTTGGCAGAAATGTTTATGAATTCGTTTCGACCAAGTTACGATGTTTGAAAGCCCCGTATGAACCTTAGGAATAGCTAGGATACATATGTCATGACATAGGATTCTGATATGTGATGTGCGAGTAAGACCATGGTATCGATATATGTGTGCGAGTAGGACCATGTTTTATATGTTGGCATCAATATGTGATTCTGATATATGTGTGCGAGTAAGACCCTGTTTGGGACAGTGGCATCGATATGTGATTACATGTAAGACCACATTTGGGACGTTGGCATTGTACGCTATATGTGATTATCCGAGTGTCCTATCCAATTTCGAATGGTTCATCGGGAAATGATAAGTTATGATCGAATGTGTAGAACGAGCTAAAATGACCAGGTATGAGTGTAGCTTATACTTACTTGAAATAAGATAGGTAAGTACTTGTTATTTGTTACAAATCATTTATGATGTAAATAAAGAATGTATGTGAATATAGAATGTGTATTCGGCCTTTGAAATGTATAATGTGAATATTTTTGAAATGATACTTGAATATGTGTATATGGGATTATGTATATTCGGCCAATGTGAAATTGTATATGGAAGTTTATGTTTTATATGTGACTATGATCTTGATAATAAATGTAAATATAATAGTATAAATTAGTTTTGTTAAATTGAGTTAATGTTAACATTGAATTATTTATTTCCTTATAACTTACTAAGCTATAAAAGCTTACTCTGTGTATATGTTCGTTTCTATTTTATAAAATTTGGATCAAGTTACGAGCTCGGGGATCGTCAGCACAGTCCATCACACTATCCACAGTTTTAATATTTTATAAGTTGAACTCGATCTTATGGCATGTATTGGCTAGCCTTGGAGTTAGTTTATTTTGAAAGTGTATGTATATAAGCCATGCGAAAATGGCTTAAGTTCTTTACTTGAAATCGGTATAGTTTGATTATGGTTTGAGTGCATTTTGGTTATAATGTTGTGTCTTGGATGAGTGGTGTATGTGAAATGTGTTTTGTGCATTGAAGTTGTTTGATGACTTTGGATGTGGTATGAATGTATTGGCCATAATATATACATCGGTATGTTTGGTTGATTTGAATATGGTTCATACTAAGATAAAGTATATACGTGAATTTGGTTATTAAATTGATTGAGGTGTTATTATGTGAATTCAGATAAGAATGGTTTAACTTGATTGTTAAGTGTATTCGGTTATATGTTGAAATTTTAGATTAGGTAAATACTTAACTTATGATTCGGTACTTGCTCATATTAATATGTTTTGGAACATAATGTGGTAATGATATATGCAAGTACGCGATTTTAAGGTATATATATATATATGATGATGTTTAATCCTGTGATTCGGTTGTGGAGTAATAGATGGATGTATATGGTGTTATAACATGTAATGCATTAGTAAATTAAAATGCATGTCATTTGTATGAGGCGTATTTGGTATATGCTTATTGTGTAAAATAAAATATGTATGGTTATGTGGGCTTGGTAGCTATTCGAAAATCAATAAACATGTATAGGTAAATTCTGTTAGCCGAATAGATAAAAGATTAATATGGTTTTTGTATCGATCTCTAATGGTACATTATTTGCAAAATTTTGGTTAGTTTATTTGAGTAGTTTAATTGGTTGAGTTGGTGATATATATATAATTATTTATTCATGATATGCAAATGTTGTAATTAGGCGAACAAATGCTATTATGGAATATTTCATTTATATGAAATGAAATGATGAGTGTTTGCTTGTATAAAGTATGCGCATAACATTTGTATGATAATAAGATGTTTTACATTTAAATTATTCAAATGTTATAAAAGTTAAAGTATACATATTCGATAAGTATGTGAAATGAAATGCATTTGGTTATGAGTTTAATAATTAATTTTCACATTTTCTTGTTGGCATTGTTTGATTATAAATTCCGAAAATTATATGAAATATTAAATCAAAGTATAATAGTTTAGTTTGAAATTTTACTAGATAATTAATAATAGAAGTTTGACCTGAGTTATATTTTGATCGGTAATGCCTTGTAACCCTAATCCAGCAACGGATATGGGTTAGGGGTGTTACAGAGGCAAATCAAGTCTTCCATATCCATTCCGTTTTAAGAAACTGAAGGACTACACCTTTTTAGCTTCAAGGAAAGATTCACAGTTCACCGGTTACAAGAGTGAGGGATTCAGTAAGTCAACTATGTCTTTGTCAAGTTTTGATGGTTCTCGAATGATAAAAAAGTGAATGTGACTATTATGGTAGAAGTCATGGTGGTGAGTGCAGAAAGAAATTGAAAGCTTGTTTTGGCTTTGGATTTAGAGACCACTTGGTTAATGACTGCCTATCTAAGTTTGAATTTAGCATTGACTAATCAATTAGAAGCCGTAAAAAGTTTCAACAGGAGAATAGATCTGAGATGGTAGCTAGATCTAACGCAATACATGAATCGCAAAGGAAGAACTTTTGTATGTTGAGCTTTGGCGCATCAGCTCAAGCCTGCGTGATGAAGGTTAAGGAAGATGCAAATCTACCATAGGTCATAACTAGTAATTTTTCTTTCCTTGGCAATAATATTTATGCTTTGACTGATCCTGGTTCTACTCATTCTTACATTTGTACTAAGGTTATAGAGGGTCTTAGTCTTGAGATAGAGTATTTTGAAATGAATCTGCTGGTAACAAATCATTTGGGTTAAAGTACTGTAGTGAATAAGTTGATTAAGAATTGTCCTTTGGTTTTTGGCGAACACATATTTTCGTCGGACTTGTTATTGTTGAGTTTTCATGAGTTTGATGCCATTTTAGGATTAGATTGGTTGACTATACATAGTGCTATGGTTGATTGTCGAACTAGAAGTGTAAGCCTAGTTAATACTGGGGGTAAAGAGATATTGTGTCTGGTAGACAATCCGAATTGGTGAATAGAATTATTTTTGCAGTGTTCGCCAGGAAGATGATTGTTCAAGGTGCAAATGCTTTTCTGGCATACATCGCAGATATGCACGAGTCTACGAGTGAGATCAATCAAGTACCTATAGTGAGAGAGTTTTTGGACATGTTCCCTGTGGAACTTCCTAGGATGCCTCTAAAGAGGGAGATAGAGTTTTTGATTGATTTGGAACCTGATACAGCCCTTATATCGTATACGCCCTTTAGAATGGCGCCGTTAGAGCTTAAAGAATTAAATAAAAAATTGCAAGATCTATTGAGTAAGGGTTTCATTAGGCCTAGTGTGTCACCATGGGGTGCACCAATTTTATTTGTTAAGAAGAAGGATGGATCGATTTGCCTGTGTGTAGATTACTGTCAATTGAAAAAGGTTACGATAAAGAACAAGTACCTTGTACTAAGGATTGAAGACCTATTTGATTAGTTAAATGGGGCTTCATTTTTCTCCAGGATTAACATAAGATCAAGTTATTACTAGATAATGATTAAAGGTGATGATGTGCTTAAGATAGCTTTTCGATTAAGGTATGGTCACTATGTGTTTTTGGGAATGCCATTTACACTGACTAATCAATAGTATTCATGGAATTAATGAACATGATATTTGGGCCTTATTTATATCAGTTTGTTGTGGTATTTATTGATAATATATTAATGTATTCTAAGAATGATAGTGATCATGAAGAGCATTTGAGGATTGTATTGAGAAACCTACATGATAATCAGATGTATGCCAAGTTCAGTAAATGCGAGTTGTGGTTGAAAAAAGTGCATTTTTTGGGACATGTTATCTTGACAGATGGTATTATGGTGGATCCTATTAAAGTTAAGGCAATTCTAGAATGGAACTCGCCCAAGAATGTTTCTGAAGTTCGCAACTTTCTAAGGTTAGCTGGGTACTATAGGAGGTTCGTGAAAGGTTTTTCAATGATAGTATCACCTCTCACATGATTGTTGAAAAAGAAGGAAAAATTTGTTTGGAGTGATGATTGTCAACAAAGCTTTGAGAAATTGAAGACATTTCTGACTAAAGCTTTGGTATTAGCACAACTAGAGCCTAGGGTAGAATATACAGTTTTTACAGATGTGTCTCTGAATAGGTTAGGATGCGTGCTTATGCAAAGAGGAAAAATTATAGCTTATGCATCACTCCAACTAAAACCTTATGCAAAAAACTATCCAACGCATGATCTGGAATTAGCAGCGTTGGTCTTAGCATTCAAACTATAGAGGCATTATTTGTATTGAGAGAAATGTTATATATTTTCTAATAAAAAACTCTGAAGTACTTAATGACTAAAAAGGACTTGAATTTGTGCCAAAGATGATGGGTAGAGATGTCAAAAGACTATGCATTGACAATTGAGTATCATTTAGGAAAAACCAAGTTAATGGCATATGCTTTGAGTAGGAAAACTATGGCAGCTTTGCTGTCTCTCAGAACCAAGGTAACCATGTCTGATAATAGAGCCCTGATGGTAGAATTAGCTATATAACCAACCTATCTCTCACAAATATTAGAGGAATAGAGGAAATATATTTATTGTGATTGGTTCAAGCAAAAAATGATGTCTGGCAAGGCAACAACTTTAGTATAGGCAAGATGCCAAGCTAAGGTACAGGAACCGAATGTTTGTACTAGTGGGAAATGGGTAGCGTAAGGAATTGCTAAAGAAAGCTCACCAAAGACCTTTTTCACTGCATCCTAGAAGCATCAAAATGTACAAATATTTGAAAGGCTCTTATTGGTGGCCTATCATGAAAAGGGAAATTACAGAGTATGTCTCAACTTGTTTGACTTGTCAAACAGTCAAGGTTGAACATCAAGCTCCTTCAGGCAAACTATATCATTTGGAAATTCCAAATTGGAAATGGGATAGGATCACTATGGATTTTATATCGGAGTTACCCTTTAGTCCAGTCAAGAAGAATTCTGTTTGGGTTGTTGTAGATCTGCTTACAAAGTTAATTTGTTTTCTGCCAGTGAGTACTACTTATTTTCTTGAGAAGTTAGCTGAATTTTATCTTGCTGAAATAGTGTGCCTGCATAAGATACCATCTTCCATAGTGTCTAACAGAGATCTAAGGTTTACTTTAAGGTTCTAGAATCACTTGCAAAAATCATTGGGATTTGAGCTACAATTTAGTATTGCATTTCACCCTTAAACCGATGGCCAATTAGAAAGAATTGTTCAACTTTTAGAAGATATGTTAAGAAGTTGTGTAATCGACTTTAGGATAAACTAGGAAAGGTATGTTCCATTGGTCGAGTTCGCCTACAATAATAACTACCACGCCAGTTTGAAGATGTCACCATTCGAAACTTTGTATGGTAGAAGGTGTAAAAAACCTACTTGTTGGATGGAACTTAGTGAGAAAGAGATAGTGGGGTAAGATTTGGTATGCGAAACTGAAGAGAAAGTTGCTATCATTCGTAGTCACTTAAAAATTTGCACAGGATCGACAGAAAACATATGTAGAATTGAAAGGGAAAGAAATCTCCTTTAAGGTTGGAGATATCAGGTTTGGCCAGAAAAGAAAATTGAGTCCAAGGTTTGTAAGGCTTTAGGAGATTTTGGAGAGAGTTGGACTCGTGGTGTATAAGTTAGCTTTTCCCTCTTGAATTGTCAAAAAACCACAATGTGTTTCATGTATTGATGTTAAGAAGGTTTAGATCCAATCCTAATCATGTTGTGTAGATTGAAGAATTAGAGGTTGAACTAAACCTGCCCTATGAAGAACTTGTTTGTATCCTGGCCAAAAAAGTAAAGGAGCAGAGAAATAAAAGAATTCCCTTGGTTCAAGTGTTATGGAGGAAGCATAGTACTGAAGAAGCTATTTGGCAATGAGAAAGCCCGAAAAAGTTGGAACAATAGAAATGTGCAACTGTACACAATTGAAACAAGTAATAAAGTGACAAGTAAATGTCGAGTTATTGTAACAGCCCAATTTCGGTGAAATCAGGACAGTGGTTTCGGGATCACAAATCTGAGCCAGAAATAAAATTTATTTTTATTTTATTATATGATGCATATTATATTAGAAATGTCATGTGATAATTTTGATAAGAAAATTTTACCGATTATGTGTTTAATTACGAGAAGGACCAAATCACATAAAATGTAAAAGTTGGATTCTAGTAGCTAGAAAGATCAAATAGCTATTGAATTCAAAACTTAAAGTCCTTATATGGTAATTAGACCATTAAAGAAAGTATGTAGATATTTTGGTATGACTCATCCTTGGAAAAATAAAAAGGGCTAAGGACTAAATTGGAAAGATGAAAAGTTATTAAATGACAATTTAATTAAATGAAAAAGAAAATAATTTCATATCATCTTCCCCAAATATTTCCATGGAAACCCTAAGAGAGAGGAAGAAGACTTATCAAGCTTATTTGGGTAAGTAATCAAGCCCTGTTTTTAGTAATTTTTATAATTTTGAAACCAGGATAGTCAAATCTATCTATTTGGGGGATTAATTTGAAAAGTTATCAAAGTATGAAACTGGGTCATGAATGAATATGCTGGAAATATGAAATTTATGGTAGAAAATGAAAGGTTGTTGATAGATAAACAACTTTTACAAAGTGATTTTTGATGAAAACATGATTTAGGGACTAAAATGTAAAATTGTGAAATTTTATGAAAAATTCTGAATTTTTATGAATACATGTGCTATAAATTTTGTAATGGTATTTTGGTTAGGTTTGCAATAGGGAGTAAATTGAACAAATTTTATTTTCCGAGCCTAGGGACAAAATGGAAATTTACGGAGGATGAAAATTAAGTCCACTTGAATGTGAAATATGATAAATTGATGTTAAATTTATTCGTATAGATCTGGATAGACCAAATTCGGAGCTAGAAGGAGGAAGGAGGAAAATGTCAGATTAGTATATTTTACGTACGCGAACATTGTCAAGGTAAGTTCGTGTAACTAAATTATGTGTAATTATATGCTTGTATTGAAGGTGTATATGTGTGAATTATTTGAATGCTATAAATATGAACTTTGTTACATGATCAAGAATACTTAACAAAAGTTAAGTCCTGTGAACATATCCGAGAAATACCAAATAAATGATAATGGCTGACCTAAATGATAAAAATGTTATTCTTGTACTTGGTTTGAATATTGAATGTAATTAAAGGAATTATTGTATACAATTGTGATAAATAGATGAAATAATCATATACGCAATTATGTTCAAAAAATGTTAAATCTCATTTGAATAAATAAAAATCGATGATTTTCAAAATGAATGAGGTCCTACATTTGTTGCTGACGGGATTTAGCTCAGACGAGTAATCCTACTAACCTCATTTATGAAAGGATGTAGCCCAGACGGTAATCCAGATCAAGCTCTTTAGTGCATATGTCATAAAAAGGATTTAGCCTGGATTGGTAATCTTTGTTATTTTTATATATGTGACTCAAGAGTGTACTCAATGAAATAGTACCTTATGGGTACCATTGGACACAAATTGACAGATTCTGATTTGTACAACTCGAGTGTATTACCTGTATATCCATCGATATTCCAAATAAATTTAATGGGTTAAAGTTCGTGACATGTGAAGATATGAATAAGAAATGAGTTATTACACATATCGACCTGGAAAGCACGAAAATGACGATACGTGATGATTGATATATGGAAATATGAAATGATGATATTGTACTTGGAATTTATTTAATGAGTATGTACATCCTTGATTATAGACTTGTACACCTTGAGTGTACTAATCGTGACCTTGGTATTCCGAATAATATGGGTAAAGTTTGATATGAAATGAGCTGAACTCGAGATGAACTATTATGAAATTATACTAGTAATATAAAGAGATGATTTATACATGTTAAATGAATACATGTTGTGGAAAGCATATGTGCATGGAAACTTGATTGTTGTTGAGCCCATATATGTTTTGTTGTTATTATGGAATATATGACTAATAAGGGGAATGAGGATATGTGTAGGGCTTGAGGTCAAATTGATTGAATATGCCTTACATAGTTATCTCAAAATAGGATGAATGGTAAGTTAAGTACCATGTTATACGAACTTACTAAGCATTTTATGCTTACTTAGTTTTATTTCCCTGTTTTATAGTAAATCAAAAGCTCGTTGGATTGGAAGCTTGGTGGAGATCATTCACACTATCCATCGACCTATATCGGTATATATGGTAAATCAATTATGGTTGTAATGGCATATATAGGATATATTGGCCATATTGGCATGTAAATGTAAATGATGCTTGTAATCTAGCCATTGGAATATCTAGTAATGGTTTGTTTTGATATACTTGTAATGTCAAACTATGATAGCTACATATATGTTAAGTAGTTGATCAAATTATCTCTAACTTAAGGACTTAACTAAGGTAAGATTATAGACATGTATGCATGTAATGGTATGCAATGATGAATGATGGAATTTGTTTAATTTGAATGCTTGGAATGGTTGGTATTGGATGCATGCTTCAAGTGCAGGTCATGGGTGTGTTTTTAGGTGAGAAATGAAGCTAGAAATGGCTTTATTTCATCCACATAGGTAG
Source organism: Gossypium longicalyx (assembly GCA_025698465.1). NCBI lineage: Eukaryota > Viridiplantae > Streptophyta > Magnoliopsida > Malvales > Malvaceae > Gossypium > Gossypium longicalyx. The sequence continues at coordinate 57,013,723 of CM046995.1, forward strand.
ACACATGGGCGTGTGCCTAGACCGTGTGTGATGTGTGACACATGGCCGGTACATGGGGGTGTAGTTAGGCCGTGTGTTCCCTGCACCTAAATTTTAAGAAACAGAATGCTCAGAATTGAGCACACGGGTAGAGACACGAGCATGTGTCTCAGCCGTGTAGCAGAACACGGGCTTGTGTCTTGGCGTGTGAAAGCCGCAGCTAATTTCAAATTGAATTAATTAACCACACGGCCTAGCACATGGGTGTGTGGCATGGCTGTGTGCACAAGTCAGAGAGTTACACGGGGTCGAACACGGCCTGTAACACAGGCGTGTCCCAGGGTCACATGGGTGTGTCCCTTGGACCACACGGGCTTGTGAGCCCTGTAACTTGGAAAATTTTTGAAATGTCACGAAAAATTCTTAGAGTTCCTGATTAAGTCTTGACTCAATTCTAATGTTCGTATTAGGCCTCGAGGGTCCAATTAAGGGACGTTATGAATAAATTTCGGTTAATGAATAGTAATTTACAAGAATTATCTGAAAATGTTTTGAAAGTTCCTGGTAATGCTCTGTAACCCTGTTCCGGTGACGAATACGGGTTGGGGGTATTACAGTTATCGTATCTACAGGGACTGTGAAAGAAAAATATTTATGAAATGTAAATCAAACACTTTGGTGATGGGAAAAATATTTTGTTTTGAAGAAGTGATGTAAAAACTAAAAATTAACTAAGTAATAAAAATAAAAAGTAAAAATTCTAAAGCACGATTTCAAAAAGATGAGTTTTAATCAATATGACATAATTGTGCTAGATCGATTACATTCCTTAACTTAGAATTACTAAACCCACATTCATATTGTTAGGAATATTTTGACAGCAACTTGGTAATTTGTTAACTACTACAAATACATACTTATTAAATTAACTAATCTCTTGAACATTTTATCAATGTCAATTCAAACAATTAATCAATCTTCATAAGCACATATAAGATTAAGTGAGGTAACAATATATTTCTATATTGAAATAGTTTAATCACAATAATCTTGCAAGTTATGCAAGGCTAATGTGCCATTTAATACCGTCACTAATTTAACCTTTAGCTACCTTAAAAGATTAAACATGCACCAATTAACTACTGTGTCAATTAATTATAATTTCAATACATTTAATAATTAATTCATTCGTTACCTTACATTTTATAATGCAAGTATAACATAACCATGGTTTTATTTAATTGAACAACTTACCAAGGCCAATAACAACACAAACATGATTTTAAATATTCAAGTGGACAAAATGCAATTAATCTAACATGAATTAATTTAAGACATTTTAATTAGAACGAGAACAACAACAAAACAATTATTCATATTCATGATCACAACATAAACAAGAAAATTAAAAAGAAGGGAACTAGGAAGTAAATCTAGTATTTCTCTGAAGCTAGACTAGTGTGGTCCTCTTCTTCTCTTGTTGTTCTGTTGAACCAAGGTCTCCATGAACAATTGAATGATGCTGTTCCAAGGTGGAAGATGACTTTTTTTCAAGAGGGAAATTGACAAGGGAAATAGACAAGAAAAAGGGAAAAACAAATGAGAGAAAATGAGTGAAAGAGAGAGATGTGTGGGAATGAAGGTGTTTTGAGTTAATAGGTGAATGGGATATTTATAGGTGGGAGTGGCTACTAAAAATAGAAAATAATTAGCAGGCACACACTTCCTTTGGCTGGCCACACACGAAGCAACGTTTGAGTGTTTCAAACTTTGCTAAATTTAGCTTGGGGCAAATCTTCAAAGGCACAAAAATTGGAGGGTTTGAATAGGATTTTAAGGAAACTTGAGGGCTATTTTGCAATTTGTTTGTCAGTTTTGGGCTACGAATTTTCTTATTGGATTAGTCGTCAATGCTTAGCTCACTGGGCAACTTTCTCCTTTAGGGTTTATATTAGTTTTTAACCCAATTTAACTTGGATAAAAATTAAATATAAAGTATATAAAATGATCATCATTTGGAATGACCTTGGCTGGAAAAATATTTAATTTTTCCCTTGGTTCACTTGATGCAAAAATTCTCCAACGGTTCAAGCCTTTCAAGGTGTCTACCAAGCCAATTTTCACCTTTTGTGCAAAACTGTCGAAAATAAATCAAATTTGTGAAAATTTATTATAAAAATAATTAAAATTCAATATGTTAATAATTTAAGTGCAAATTAATTATTTTATAATTAAAGTGTGAATTTTCACAAAATTTACTACGAAATTGCATGAATTAGAGCTCAAAAGGTGCTGAAAAAGTCTATATATTTTTATGTTTCTAGAAGTCCTAGTGCTTGAATACTGTTTATTGAAATATGGTGTTTAAAGCAAGTTCTGAGTGGGTGAAGTATTAACTGTGACTAAGAATGTAAGTCTATGAGTGCATTTTTAGGCGAAGCCAGCATTGGGCGAGCTTGGTGGTTTGGCGAACTCCCTTGTAGAGTATAAACAACCCAGTTGCAAGACAATTATTTTAAGTCTTTAATAGAAAAACTATTTATTATTCTATTATTATATTATGTTACTGGTTGAACAGTTTAGTTAAACGAATGAGAATTGGTTAGAGTAGAACTAAGTTACTGTAGCCGATAAGTCTCACATTTATGATGAGAGAGAAATTGCTTAGTCATAGGAATCGAGGTGGTTTAGTGGAATAATCATACTGATCCATCAAAACCCAGCTTCCGTATATAGTTGTACAAGGTTAGTATTGGCTTTTTGAGCAAGTTTTATGTTTTTCCTTGCATCCATATTTTCTTCTCAAACTTTTCTGCACTTTTCTCTCAAAAACCTTAGACCAGAAGGCTGTTTGAAGATTTGGGTTTGTTGTATTCAACCAACTCCTTCATTGTTTTAGAAAATGATTAAGATACTCCTGAAGGTTTTTGTGATAAGGGTAGGAGTCCTATTGTTTGAACTTGCTGCACTTTCTCGTGAGTTCCTTCTTACTCTATGTGTGTGTAATGTGTAACACCCTCACCTGTAATTAACACCGAAATAGGGTTATGACGCATTACCAGACTTACAAAATAATTAAACATCCATTTAACATACATTTTCTCAATTAAAGTATTCATCATTCAATCTCAATGAATTTGTCCCTTATGCGAGCCTACGAGGCCCTAAACATTCTTTGGGATTGGTTTGTGACTAAACTGATAACTCAAAAAACTTTCACGAAACTTTGAAATTTTTTCTCCAAAACAGGGGACACACGCCCGTGTGACCAGGCCGTGTGTCTCACATGGCCACCAGACATGCCCGTGTCACAGGCCATATGGGCATTCGAAATGGAAGCACATGGCCATGTCCCAGTCCGTGTCCTACCCCGTATAACTCTCTGACTTGGGTCACATGGCCAACACACCCCTTTGCCCTAAAAATGGCCACACACGCCCGTGTGCTAGGCCATTTACTAGGCCGTATCAAACTTGTAAGGTATACTGACTTATGCCACAGGGTCAAGTCACACGCCCGTGTGTGAGGCCTTGTAGAGCAGACTGACTTGTTTTCAAAATAACACCAGAGGACACACGACCGTGGAACATGACCATGTAACACCCCTAACCCGTATCCATTGCCGGATTACAGTTACGATGTATTACCGATCAAAATACAACTCAGAACAAACTTTCATGCTTTGATTCTATAATTCATATAACATCCAAATTTATATTCAATCAATATCAACAAGTAATCATGAAAATCAAATATTATACTCATAACCAAGTATATTTCATTTCACATACCAATCATATATGTATAATTTAACAATTATGGCATTCAAATAATTTAAATATAAAACATCTTATTATCTTAGTAATCTTATGCGCATACTTTAAAACATGCAAACCTATATTTTTTTATTCCATATAAATAACATGTACCATTATGACATTTGTTTACTTAACTGCAACAATTGCATAACATAGATGCATATATATATATATAATATCCTACTTAGCATAATTCGAATATAGCATCAACTTAACCAATTAAACCACTCAAATAAATTAACCAAAACATTCAAATAATGTGCCATTTGAAACCGATACAAAAACCATATTCATCATTTATCTATTCGGCTAACAAAATTTACTTGTACATATTCCATGATTTTCAAATAACTAACGAATCAATATAACTTTACATATCATTATTTTAAACCATAAACATATACCAATACACCGCAAATATATGACATGCATTTTACTAACTTATGCAATACATATTATAACTCAATACACATTCATCATTTACTCCATAACCGAAACACATAACCAAACACCACCATATATATATACCTTGAGATAATATTTATATCATATCAATACATCATGTGTAAAAATATATGTATATGCAAGTGCCGAATCATAGAGTTGATTATAACCATCCCATATATTTTCTTCATATAACCAAATACACAAGTACATTATGAACAATTTCCAAACCAATTCATATTACAAATTATATTTCTCAACAATAAGTCATTAAACCAAATATATATATGTCCAAAATACAAAACTTACATACCATATAATAAGCATATCAAAGTAATCTCCTACCATGTTCGAACTTAACCAAGTATCGTTTAATGCTAATTCACATAGTAACACCTTAACCAAACATAACAACCAATTTCACATATACTTTTTTCTATGCATAACCATAGCCGAATCAACCATATACACCTCCAAAATCATCAACCATTTCTAAAGCATATAACACATATAAACTTGACTAAAGTTTTAATATACTCTCATAGCATATTAGCCATTTTCGCATGCTTAATATATACATAATTTCAATCTTAACAAAATATAACCTAGCTTATAATATAACCTAGCTTATACATGCCATAGGTTAAAGTTTAAACTTATCAAATACCAAAAATAGTCAATAGTGTGATGGGCTTTACTGACGATCCCCGAGCTCGTAACTAATCTCCAAAATCTATAAAATAGAGGCAAACATAAACTCACACAGTAAGCTATCATAGTTTAGTAAGTCATAAGCAAATAATAATCGAATGGACATTTGTATTAAATCAACTAAACCGAATCAAATATTATTTAATCAAATACAAATTTCTCATGCTTAAAACTCATATACCATCACATGAACGATATTTAATTATATTAACATAGCCAAATACACAAAAGTTCATAAGCATATATAATTCTCACTTTCATAATACATATTTCATTTGTTCATCTCAAGTATATACTTACCTTGTCTTTCAAATCATCTAACTTAGCACAGACCTGACATTTTAGCTCCATTTCACCTTCAATCTTAACTTAATATTGCCCGTTGAACCATTCAAAATTAAATAGGATACTCGGATAATCACATATATCATACAATGCCAACATCCCAGACGTGGTCTTACATGCTATCACATATCGATGCCACTGTCCCAGATAGGGTCTTACACAAATTAAATACGATGCCGATGTCCTAGACATGGTCTTACTCGTAACCACATATCGATGCCAACGTACCAGACGTAGTCTTACATGAATACACATATTGGGAATCCTATGTCATGACATATGTACCCTAGCTATTCCTAAGGTTCGTACAGGGCTTTCGAACGTTGTAACTCTATCGAATCGAACTTGTGCATATAATTTCCAAGCATATGCACATTTGGCTTTCATAAATACATTTCCACACAATTCATTTCAACATATAAAACTTGTATTTATTTAAAATGAACAACATCTATTTGGTTATAAACTTACCTCGGATGATGAAAATCGGAATGGGATGACTAATTGACAACTTTAGTTTTCCCCTGATCCAATTCCGATTTCTTTGGTTCTTGATCTAAACATACTCAAATTAAACTCATTCAAACATATTTCACTGAGTTTAGTCCAAAAACACAGAAATGGGTAAATTACTATTTTACCCCTAACATTTTAAACTTTTTACAATTTAGTCCAAATTTCACAAAACACAAAATATGCAAAATTTCAATATATCATGCTTAGGCTGAATGTTCCTTATATTCATACAAGTCCATACATTTCATTTATTTCACATTTTAGTCCCTTAATTTATTATTTTTGCAATTTAGTCCTAATTACTCAAAATCATAAAAAATTCCAACAACTAACATCACAAAGATCAAATATTCATCAATGTTATAACTCAAAATATTCATCAAAATTAAAAATTCAAGCATGGGCTTTGTAAATGACATAGCAACGATATCAAAAACGTAAAAATTATCAAAAATCGAGCTAGTTACATACCTTGATTAAGCTTCCAAAGTGCCGAATACCTAAAGCTTTATTTGTTTTCTTTCTTTTTGTTATTCGGTTATGAGAAAATAATGAACTAATGGCTTTTAATTTTGTTATAATATAACATATATTAACATATTATCTAATATACATATTTAACCTTTATTATAAAATATGAAACCATTATAACATAAGGTTACAACCGTCCATCCATATATTAATTGTAACACCCCCATACCCGGCCTGGACGTTATGGCCGAATCTGGTGATGTCACATTGAAGTGTTTTTCATAAAACATAATTTCGTTGAAAAACCCTTTCCACGTTTACCTTTGTTGTGCTATTTACATGATGACTTATAAAACGAGTCATTCAATTAAAACTTGCGATCCAATCAAAAGGGTATTTATTTTAATATCGTTATTCATTTCCAAAAATATCATTTTATGGCGGAAGCTTTTTACAAATATGTTGCATAAACGTGATGTTTTGGAAAATCATAAATCTTTTGAAAACCCGCATCCTACTACTAGCAGATATAAATCAAAATAAATAAAACCCCAAAATTAAATATTAAACATTATAGAGGCCTTATTACATTAAAACACCCAAAATAAAACTATTTATAATTTAAAACCCAATAAGAAAGTCCGTGCAGCTGTGTGGCCACCTTCGAGTCCGTCGCAGCACCGATCCACCTAAGGATTACCTGCGCAGATAAGTAGAAAGGTGAGTCTATGAAAACTCAGTGTGTAATCCCATATATTTAAACAATCAATCAAATAGTGCAAATACAATTTGGGCCTATAACACCCCTTACCCAAGACCGTTGTCAGAGTCGAGCACGAGGCGTTACTTGACTTAACTGACTAATTTGGGGTATAAAATTTTCTTTTAAAATTAATTTATTTACATTCATTCAATATGTCCCTAAAAAGGGCCCTCAAGACCCTAAAACATTCAATTGAAACGGTTCGAGACTAAACTGGGAACATTAAAAATTTTCCAAATACTTAGACAAATCAAAACAATTTATTTCATTATTCCTTATAAAACTGCCCACCTGCGTCATAGTCACTAAATAAATCATAACTCGAGTCAAAAAACTCAATTCAAATTTGTGAATTTTTACTGAAACTAGACTCATATATCTTATTACTAATTTTTTTCCAGAATTTTTGGTCTAGCCAATTAGTGCAATTTATTAGTTAAAGTTTCCCTTATTGCACTGTTCGACTACTCTGACCTCTCCTCACTACGAATTAATTTTCTCCTTGTACAAAATTCAAATAACCATGACGTTTGTTTTTATTGAAAGTATATTCACTAGGGAATCTAGAAATATAAACTATAACTCCTCATTCTTTTTGTAAAATTTTTAGTGAATTTATAAATTCGGAAAAGGAGATTCAAAAATTGCTCTGACCCTATCTCACTAAAATTCAAATATATCTTAATATATACTTCTTTTGCTTACTCTGTTTCTTTCATATGAAAATAGACTCAATAAGATTTAATTTTATATCTTATTCATCATCTAATTCCATTTCTACTATTCTTGGTGATTTTTCAAGATCACATCACTGCTGCTATTCAATACTGTTTTAATGCTAATTTCACTTTTTCATGATTTCTTTGTGTTAACTACCATTTAGGCATACATAACACCGAAACATGTTCTTCATTAACCATTTCAATAGCTAATCATTATCAAATATTTACATACCATTCTTTATCCATATCATAAGGACATACACACAAAATGGCTAAGTCCCTATACATACCATAAACTAAAACGTTTGTAAATAAAGATATCCATTTGGTAACTTGATAGTCGATAGTGTAAAGTGATCTCCGACGACCTCCAACCTGAGTTTGATTTTAAGTACTCTGAAACATGGGAAAGTGAAAGAAGTAAGCTTATAAAGCTTAGTAAGTTCACATGTAAAAGAATAAGCATTAGCAATCAATTTAGCTTACTACTATGCTGTCATAATTTGCTTAAATAATGTTTAGTTCTTACTTTCCCATCTTACTCATCGGTAACCTTACCAAAGGCTCAGAATACAAAAGGCACCTTACTTAATAGCTTGCTTACATGCCTGCAACATCTCACTTAACACATGGGTACTCTTTCATAATATAGGCATATTGCCAATCATGTCATAAAGTGTCACAAGCATAACTGAAAACTCGTCACTTAATACTTGATAATCTCAATTACTTACAATCTCAATATTAACTAAGCCTTAAATGCATATTTGTACTCTTTCTTCATGTTCTCACCTTGTCTTTTCTTTGACTTACTCTTTGGATTACTGGGGAACCTTTTTCTTTTTGAACTTACCATTGCCATGTCTTGACATGGTCTTACGTGGTATCCTTGCCTTATGAACTCACCAATGCCATACCTTGGCATGGTCTTACATGGGACCTTTACCTTATAGTAACTCATCAATGCCATGTCTTAACATGGTCTTACATGATTTCCTTGCCTTATAGAACTTATCAATGCCATGCCTTGGCATGGTCTTACATGATATCCTTATCTTACCAAATGCCATGTTCTAATCAATGTCTTACATGGTATCCTTGTCTTACCAAATGCCATGTTCCAAACATGGTCTTACATGGTATCCTTGTCTTACCAAATGCCATGTTCCAAACATGGTCTTACATGATATCCTTATCTTAGTGCCAATGCCACATCTTGATGTGATCTTATATGGAGTCCTTAATCAATACCGATGTCATGTCTTGACATGGTCTTACATGGGATCCTTGCCTTACCAATGCCATGTCTTGACATGGTCTTACATGGTATCCTTAACCGTCAATTCCTCCTTAAATGCCATGTTATGAACATGGACTTTTTCGTCAATTCTTCCTTAATTGCCATGGTACAACCATGGACTTTGAGATATCAATGCCTTGTAAAGTTATAGCTGAAACATACTTGCTCAAATTCTCAAGGTTAGTCGCATAACTCAATAATAACAATACTAATAACAATAATTGCATAATAATAATGTAACATCCCGAAATAGGGCCTAAACGGAACAGTGGTTATGAAACCACAATTCAAGGTAGAAAAATTTATTTTATTATTATTTTGAGATTCATGATATGATTACATGATTGTACAAAAATTTCGTGATGAAATTCTATGCATAAAATGCTTAATTTGAAGTTAAGGACTAAATCGAATAAGTTGCAAAACTTGCATTCTAGAAGTTTCTAGTATGAAATTGCTTTGAAATATTAATTAGGAGGTCTTAAATAGCAATTTGACCAATTTTAAGTTCATGGACAAAATTAGGACATGGAAGGAATTTTTAAAAGTTTAGTAAGGAGGGGCATTTTGGTCATTTGGATATTAAATGAAATTAAAAGGAAAAAATAACACAAAAAATAGTTATCATCTTCATAGTTGCTGCCGAATGCTCCATCTCTCCATAGCTAGGGTTTCTTCAACTTTCAAGCTTCATAGTAAGTGATTCCAAGCCCCCGTTTTTAATGATTTTTACGTTTTTGAGATCCGTTAGCTCGATAAAGCTTATGCTAGCAATAATTTAAGTTAGGGTTCATATTTGGAAAAATACCCATAGGTGAAAAGTGTTTATTTTGATGTTTTATGATAGAATATGAGATCTTAGATTATGTTAGACAACTTGTGCTACTCGGTTTTAAGTAAAAACGAGTAAAAGGGCTTAATCGGTAAAATACCTAATAGTCATAAGTGCATGTTAGAGTATGAATTTGATGCTGCCATAGAAGGGAAAAATGATCAGCATGTCATAAAACATAAGAAAATAGGTTGAAGTTTAATTTACGAGATTTGGGGTAAAAGTGTATATATGCAAAAGTTTAGGGGTAAAAATGTAATTTTTCCAAAGTTTGACTAAAGGACTGTTTTGATAAATGTGAATATTAAATAAGTTAAATTTGCTATTGTAGATCAAGAAGAACGAAATTTAGGAGTAGATCGGGGAAAAGAAAAAGTAAAGGACTAAATTGTAAAGTTTAGTCACATTTTGTATCGAGGTAAGTTTATAGTAAATAAATGAAATATTCTTATATTTTACATTATTATTGTTAATTTCCAGCATTTATATACTTATTTTTTTTGAGAATATTTAAAGTCGAATTAAAGTGAAGTAGCAGAGAAAAAGCATTAGGAAGCCCCGTTTGAACCTTAGTAATATTAGGATATTGGGGTTGACAGGACAGGATAGAAATGAGCCATGTAAGTCCATATCAGATATATGGCTTTGGAGACAGGAATGAGCCATGTAAGCCCGTATTATATATATAAATATGGCATTGGAGATAGGAATAATTCATGTAAGTCCATGTCGAAGACATGGCATTTGAGAGACATTGATGTGATGCAGAACGACCCTAGTATCCTTAGTATTCCGAGTGGTTCAACGGGTTATTGTATATGTTAAATCATAGTGAATTATCAGCAAAAAGGGAAGGTAGATTATATTTACGAATAGTGAAAGGTCAGGTAATAAAGAAGGTAAGGGAGTAAAGAAGAAGGTAGAAAATGAGAAGTAAAGAAAGTTTATGAGGCTAGGTGACTTGATGTATATTTATTCATTATGTTGAATGTTGTAATTTATTTGCTTGTAAGCTTACTAAGCCTAGTGCTTACTCTCTTGTTTTCTTTTTCTTATAGTTTTTATCAAGCCACTCAGGGATCGAAGGAAACGTCGGAGACCCGATCACACTATCGAAGAAATTACATTGGTATAGTTAGACGTTTCATTTTGTGTATGGCATGTATAGGAACTTGGTTTCTTTTGATATGATATGATCAATGAATGATGTGTAAATATTTGCTAGTGATTAGCTAATAGAATGGCTGATGATATACATGTTTAATAGTATGTATGATTAAGTAGTAACTATCACATGAAAATTATGAAAAATGTGAAAGTAACTTAAAAAAGGATTCAAGTATCAGAAATAACGTGATTTTGAAAAATCACAAAAATTTGTAGAGACATGGTTTGATAGTTAATAATATATGAAATTAAAGCTCATTGTGTCTATTTTCATATGGAATAATCAAAGCAGGTAAAAGTTTTGTATTTTATAAGATATCTGAGTTTTAGTGAAATAGGGCCAGAGCGATTTCTGGATCCCCTATTTCAACTTTAGAAATTCACCATAAATTTTAAAAAAATAATTAGGTGGTTTAATTTATATGGTTAGAATACTTATTGAATCTAGTTTTAATAGAAACAAACTGTCATTGAAATTCTTTACAGAGAGATATCTGACTCGTAATACACAGAGGTCAGAGCAGTCGAACCCTGAAACAGGGGAGACTTTAACTAATAAACTGTACTGATTGGCCCAGCCAAAAATTCTAGAAAAAAATTAGTAAATAGATATTTGAGTCTAGTTTTAGGGAAAATTTACGGAATTAGATTTTGAGTTTCAGAACTCGAGATATGAATTTTTAAGCGACTGTGACGCAGATTGCTAGCTTGACTGGAAATTTTAAAATTTAATTGTTTGAGCTGTTTAAGCAATGAATTAAGTCTGTTAACACCTCGTGTTCGATTTCGGCAACGGTCTCGGGTACGGGGCGTTACAAATAAAATGCTACTCAACTTACATACTTACATTCTCAATCTCATCATATCATCAACCTAACTTATTCTCATCAAACTATGCTAGTCAATATTTTCTTGTTATCATACAAAGCCATAATACAAAATATGGTCTTACATATAAATTATACAAGTTCTCTTTCCAATATCAAATTATTATCTAACATTAATCATTATATCTGAAACTCAATACTAAAGTATTTACGAACAAAATATCAATTTATCATTCAAATATGCATAATTAAATGCTTATTAAACATATGAACTTACCTCGATACCGAAACGACTATTTTACCATATTTCTCGATTTTTAATTTTTCCCCTGTTCTAGGTCCAAATCTCACTTTCTGGGATCTAAAACATCATATTTCACTTATTTAATTAATGTACTATTCAAAACATTCCCTAGCTCAAACTTTGGAAAAATTATAATTTTGCCCCTAAGCCTTTGCAGAATTATGATTTTGCCCCTAGGCTCGAGAATTAAAATTTATCCATTTTTCTTATGTTTTATGAAACGCTGAACAATTTTCCATTTTATGGCAACATCAAGTTCCCACTCTATCATGTACTTATGAACATTAGGTATTTTTACCGATTATGTTGTTTTACTCGTTTTCACTTAAAATCGCTTAGCAAAAGTTGTTTAACATAATTTCAAGCTTCATATTCTACCATAAAACATCAAAATAAACAGTTTTAACCTATGGGTATTTTTATGAACCCTAGCATGAATTATTGCTAGAATAAGCTAAATCAAGTTACTAGGACTCCAAAAACGTAAAGAACATTAAAAACGAGGCTAGAACGGACTTACTATTGAGCTTGGAAAACTTGGAAACCCTAACCATGGCTTCCCCCATGCTATATTCGGCCTCCATGAAGAAGATGGACCAATTTTGGCTTTATTTTCCCTTTTTAATTCTTTTAATTACTAAATGACCAAAATTCCCTTAAAAGCTTTTCTTTAAAATTTGTCCCATTCTTGTCCATTTTTGTCCAAACTTAAATATAATGTTCTAATTATTAAATATGGACCTCCACTTTAAGAACCCGTTTCAATTAAATCCCCTTTATTATCTAGAATACACATTTTGCTAATTTACAATTTAGTCCTAATTATCAAATTAGGCACTTATACATAAAATTTCTTCACGAAATTTTCACCCAATTATTCAATCAATGAATAAACCTTAAAACTTAATCGAAATAATTTTTTTAACCTCGAATTCGTGGTTTTGCAACACTATTCCATTTAAGCCCTATTTCGGGATGTCATAGGGCCTAATCCTTTATTAAAAATAGTGATAATATCAATTTGGGCTTTAGCCCATCTCAATACAGAAAAAGTCGTGTGTTTGGGCCTTGGCCTATTGCAATAACAGTACATAGTACAGTAACAGTTTAAACAGTATGCAAGTCCTACCCATCCAGCCTCTACACTCCATCTCTGTCCAACCCCACACTCCATGTGGGGATATAATTAACCCACCCATCCCTACACTCTAAGAAGTATCGGTTGCGGCACTAAACAGTATTTGCAGCAGAGCTGCCAGTATAATAGGCTTATAGCCATCAGTGATTTGCAGCAGAGCTGCCAGTACAGTACACTTCCTCCAATCATATATAAACTCATCCTTATACAATACATCATGCGACGTGTCATGTCATATCGTAATATTATACATGTACTCAAGAAAGTTACAAATAGCATGCTAAACTATAAACATACATCACATAGGGCAAAATAGTCATCTTACCATATAAGGGCAAAATAGTCATTTTACCACATAAGGGCAAAATAGTCATTTTACCACATAAGGGAAAAATAGTCATTTTACCACATAAGGGAAAAATAGTCAATTTACCATATAAGGGCAAAATAGTCACTTTACCACATAAGGGCAACGTAGTCATTTTATCACACAGGGGCAATACAGTCATTTTACCACAAAGGGGGTCTAGGTACACTTACCGACCCAACAGTAGGTTCACAGTCATCTTGGGCGATCCGTGCAACTTTAACAGTCATACAGTGAAAATGGGCCCAAGGCACCCGGGTGGCCCACTAAGCCCAAAAATGGCCTTGGCTGTGTGAACTACACAGCATGGCCCAATAACCTCCACATGTCCGTGTGGTTAACCCATGTAGGGCCTAGAAATCTGTGGGGCCCACACGGCCTGACGTGGCCCAAAACGGCCAAAGCCCATGAAATCGCTTATGGTGGCCTCTACGATCAAACGCTCATGTCTATGCGTTCGGATTACCACACAAGCGAGCGCACACCCATGTGGCATCAAAGATTACATTTTCTGGCTTTTTGCCGATCTATAGTTTGAACAGTGTTACACATCTTGCTCACAAAAACGCGCGAATAGTCTACGAGTACTCCAACCTAAATTCAATCACAAGTTCCGGTTAATCGCACCCTTATCGAATTATCAAAACCCCCACCAAAATACTTGATCAAGGATTACCTAACACTTGCTTAGATCAGTCGATTGTGGCTTGCCCACTTAAACCGTTTGCAAGAGACTAATCACTAAGCCTTTGGGAGTTATCTACACTTCAACCAAACCTTATCAACCATAAAAAAAAGAATAGTTTGAACTAGACAAAAAGTCACTTACCGAAAATGCAAAGTCCAAATTAGAAGAAGATTTGGTCCACGCCTACACAAAAGCCGAAAGTACACAGAATGGTAGAGGTAAAGTGGAATAATCGCACCCCTAGAAATAATCGGTAGAGGAAAAAAGATGTCAGAAGAAAGATCACAACGGTAGAGAGAAACAAGAAGGAATTATGTGCACTTACTGATTTGTCAGAGAACCTTTACTAAACTAAAATAAAAAAAATAAAAGAGAAGAAAACAATAACTATGTACTCGAACCTGAGATGGAATGTTCAGCTAACACAAAACGTAGAGAACTGAAAAAATGAAATAAGGGGAAGAGTATTCGGTTTTAGCAATACAAGGAGTTGGTAATGTCAAAAGAACCGAGAGAGAGAGGAATGAGAGAATTTGGCTAAGAAGAAGGAGGGAAAAAAGAGTAAAAATGACGAAATGAGGGACCTCAGGAGAAGTGAAAAACTGATGCCAGCAAAAATGAATAATACTACCAAAACCTCCTTAGCATTATTCGGCCTCAACAGGAAAAAGATAGCCAATATGTTCATAGCACCCGAAAATAGAGTGGCTAAACTCACAAAAATCGAAAGTCTTGAGTGCCACAAATCCCATTCGGCACCAACTCGTCTCCCACCACAAATCCCCACTATTTCTCTTATAATCTCTCCTAAAATCCCTCCAACCAAACATTATCCACATCCCAACATTCCCTACTACAATCCCTCCATGACCAATTCAAACTCCACACCACTTAGCAGTGTTTTGGTCAAACTCTACTACCCATACGGATTAGGTAGCAAAATAGAACCCCCATTGCACAAACCAAGACTCAAAATTCAGACCTCAGACATTAGTTACACGTCACTTATCCACTAGGCCAGTAGGCTCTTTTCTGCCATGTTTTTCCCTTATTTACTTAAAAGCCTACTGCTTAGAGATAGTGCTTAATCATTTAAAAACAAAACTTTTTGCACTTGCTTAGGCTTGAACCTAAGACTTCTCAGACTCTTCTCATGACACTTAACCACTAAAATAGACACACTTTTGTGTCACTTTCTTGCACGACTAAATATTTATGTGCAACCTCCCAGCTATTCCCATGGTCAAGGCCCAAAATTCGAGGCATCACAATTCACCCCTTCTTAAAAAAATTTTTTCCTCGAAATTTTTAACTATCATAACAGTCGTATAACACATACTGCACCACTATGCTCTCATTGCGTACTCTAATTCCAAAACACTACCAAATTAACTTGATTGTTTTCAGTATAGTCTATAGATAGATTGGGACAGTACGTCAATCCAATACTCGGTCACATTAGGGGCGACATCTGTGACCCTTTCCAAAATCCTTAGCATAGCCTGGTACAATGCATCATTCCCAGCCACATTAGCGGATGACATTGGTGTCTCACCTGCATCTAGATTAGGCATATTGCCAGACGACGAGGACCCAGCTCGAGCACCTCCACGGCCTCCATCGCCTCCTCTTATACCCCTTCCATGGGTACCTCTGGTGCTTATATCGAATTGCGTTTTATCTAAATTAATAGTTTTATGCAGATCAGTTTACAATTCTAATGGTTTATTAACAGATATTTTATGGGAAATAGTATTAGTGTTTCAAAGTTTATTTTCGTAGATCGTAGTCCTACTACAGTTTTAGTATACACTACTAAAGAGTTTACAATACGGTATACTATCTACAGTAGTCTCAGTAATCCTACCTATGACAGTTTCAGTCAAAATCAAAATACAGTTTTCAGAGAGAACTTATAGGATCGACGCAGAGACTTGGTAGACCACACATTCAGAAATAACATTTCAAAATACTTCAAATCATTTAAAATAGTTCTTTTAAAATTCTGATTTTTGGAAAAAACCCAAATCCACAGTCGAGTTTTGCAATTTGGCTATGATACCACTAAATGTAACACCCCCATCCCGTCCTGGACGTTATGGCCGAATCTGGCGATGTCATATTGAATTGTTTTTCGTAAAACATAATTTTGTTGAAAAACCCTTTCCATGTTTACCTTTGTTGTGCTATCTACATGATGATTTATAAAACGAGTTGTTCAATTAAAACTTGCGATCCAATCAAAATGGTATTTATTTTAAAATTGTTATTCATTTCCAAAAATATCATTTTATGGCGAAAGCTTTTTAAAAATATGTTGCGTAGACGTGATGTTTTGGAAAATCATAAATCTTTTGAAAACTCGCATCCTACTACTAGCAGATATAAATCAAAATAAATAAAGCCCCAAAATTAAATATTAAACATTATAGAGGCCTTATTACATTAAAACACCTAAAATAAAACTATTTATAATTTAAAACCCAATAAGAAAGTCCATGCAGTTTTGTGGCCACCTTCGAGTCCCTCGCAACACCGATCCGCCTAAGGATTACCTGCGCAGATAAGCAGAAGGGTGAGTTTACGAAAACTCAGTGTGTAATCCCATATAAGTAAATAGTCAATCAAACAGTGCAAATACAGTCTGGGCCTAAGCCCTTATTAAAAGTAATGATAATATTAGTTTGGGCTTTAGCCCATCTCAATACAGAAGCAGTCGTGTGTTTGGGCCTTGGCCCATTGCAATAACAGTAAACAGTGCAGTAATAGTAATCGGTGCAGTAACAGTTTAAATAGTATGCAAGTCCTACCCATCCAGCGTCTACACTCCATCTCTGTCTAACCCTACACTCCATGGGGGGATATAATCAACCCATCCATCCTTACACTCCAAGTAGTATCGGTTGCGGCACCAAACAGTATTTTCAGTAGAGATACCAGTATAATAGGCTTAGAGCCATCAGTGATTTGCTGTAGAGCTGCCAGTACAGTACACTTCCTCCAATCATATATAAACCTATCCCCATGTAATGCATCATGCGACGTGTCATGTCATATCATAATATTATACATGTACTCAATACAGTTACAAATAGCATACTAAACTTTAAACATACATCACATTGGGCAAAATAGTCATCTTACCATATAAGGGCAAAATAGTCATTTTACCATATAAGGGCAAAACAATCATTTTATCACATAAGGGCAAACAATCATTTTACCACATAAGGGCAAAATAGTCAATTTACCATATAAGGGCAAAATAGTCACTTTACCACAAAAGGGCAAAATAATCATTTTATCATACAAGGGCAATATAGTCATTTTGCCACAAAGGGGGTCTAGGTACACTTACCGACCCAACAATAGGTTCACAATCATCTTAGGCGATCCGTGCAATCATAACAGTCATACAGTGAAAATGGGCCCAAGGCCTATTATGCGAGCCCATGTGGGCTCACACGCCCGGGTGGCCCACTAAGCCCAAAAATGGCCTTGGCCGTGTGAACTACACAACATGGCCCAATAATCTCCACACGTCTGTATGGTTAACGTGTGGGGCCCACATGACCCATTTTGACCCAACATGGCCCAAAACGGCCAAAGCCCGTGAAATCGCTCATGGTGGCCTCTACGATCAAAAGCTCACGTCTATGCATTCAGATTACTACACAAGCGAGCGCACACCCATGTGGCATCAAAGATTACATTTTTTAGCTTTTTGCCGATCTATAGTTTGAGCAGTGTTACCTTGCTCAGAAAAACGCGCGAATAGTCCACGAGTACTCCAACCTACATTCAATTAGAAGTTCCGGTTAATCGCATCCTAATCAAATTATTAAAACCCCCACTAAAATACTTGATCAAAGGATTACCTAACACTTTCTTAGATCAGTCGATTGTGGCTTACCTATTTAAACCGTTTGCAAGAGACTAATCACTAGGCCTTAGGGGGTTATCTGCACTTCAACCAAACCTTATCAACCATCAAACAAAAGAACAGTTTGAACTAGGCGAAAAGTCACTTACCGAAAACACAGAGTCTATATTAGAAGAACATTCGGCCCACACCCACACAAAAGAGTGCAGATTATAATATAAATTATGTAATGCATGACTTAGCAACAAAATGCAAATTAATATTGGAAAGCTAAATGTTATAATGCACCATTTAATATTACAATTCGATTTACTATAATAATTCTATCTAACATAATTGTAACACATATAAAATTCTCCTTATAACAATCAAAATAATTTTATCATATCAATATTATATACACATTTCTGGGCTTAACTCTTGTATCCTTTATTCAATTTCATTTATAATCAATGTCCCAATTTCATATAATTATTTCATCCATCATACTTATATGCATATACGCAATTATATTTTTATATATCACATCTCAAAATAGATTCAATTTCATATTTATATTATTATACGATATTTCTAAAACCATTCACTTTTATCCTCGTCACAAACAATAAATTTGAATCGGATTAATTCACCTCTTTTTATCATTTATAGCTTACCTTCTGATCTTCCCATGTAATACAGTTCATAAATGCAACAACTGGTGTTGTTTGAGTTATAGAAATACAAACCGTAAACTCTGAACTATTTGTCGATGACCTTACTTTTTTCTTTCTTTCTCGAGGATTTCAGGTTGACTTTAGCTACGTATTAAAACAAATATAATAAATTAACTCTACACATCCCAATTTGAATTCAATTATTAAATTATACAACTCTGCATATTATTCAATTTCGTCCCCAAAATTGGGACTATAAAATTTTTTACATTTAATACCAAAAATCTAATGCCGATGTAGCACCCCTTACCCGTACCCAAGGCTAAGATAGGGTACGAGGCATTACCGGACATACATACAAATATTCATGCAAAACCGGGCTATAAAATTCCTTTCAATTTAAAAGTCATTCAAACATATGCAAAACGTCCCTTGTATGGACCTAGAAGGTCCAAAACATACATTGGAAATAGTTTGGGGCCAAACCGGAAACTTTAGAAAAACTTGAGAAATTTTCTTTAATACTGTAACACCCTTAACCCATATCCATTGCTGGATTAGGGTCATGAGGCATTACCGATCAATACCATAGTTCATACAAATATGCATTGCATTTTACAATACGAAACTTTAATCACTTCAATGCTCGTAACTTAAACAAATATTAAATCTTAAAATTATATCAATCCTAACATAGTATAATTATAACATGATCCAACATATATCAAGATAAATTATATATGTACGGAACATATAACAAATCAAC
The DNA here is from genome assembly GCA_025698465.1 of Gossypium longicalyx. Lineage (NCBI taxonomy): Eukaryota > Viridiplantae > Streptophyta > Magnoliopsida > Malvales > Malvaceae > Gossypium > Gossypium longicalyx. Next base: position 57,033,420 of record CM046995.1, read on the forward strand.
CATTTCATTAATTGAATATCAGATCTATTTTATATAAGTCAGGCACATGTACGAATTATACATCAATTGAAACAAAATTTCATTACTACCTTTTAATTCATTTATGCGGCATTAATATATTAGTCTATATGAAATTCACATGTTTTGCAATTAACACAAATTAAAAACATGCATTCAGATATACATAAATCCTATTTCATTTCCTTATCTATTCGGCTAACACAATTCATTTGTACATACTCATAAACTTACAAATAACTAACGAATCTATATAGCCATACACATAAACAGTTCGACCATAATATAAGCGCATATATATACATGTAAAGACATATAAGAACTCAACTAACATATCATGACCGAATACCAATTCACACATATATCCTTTATCACTAATCCAATCTCCTTATATAAATCTAAGTCCCAATATGTTTGACTTATCATAACGAACAAATCCAGTATCATACATATCATTAACATAGTTCATAAGTTAATATCAAATTTACCCCATACATATATCTTGATTTTTACCGAACTAATACATAATATGATATACCTTAGCTCAATTACTAACCATTATAAAACTATATGGCTGAAACACATAACAAACTTCACATACATCATAAATATAAGCTCAAACCAAGACCAAATATATGTACAACCATTAGCATTATATTTAACCATATTTCACATAAATATAAATATAAATGCCGAACTAATAATCAAATGTGTTCAATATCTCATCTAAACCTTTATTCAAATATACTTATTAACTCATTTTAAATCATTAATAACACATATAAAACATAACATAATCATTTTAACCAAAGGTTTCATAACTAACATAATTCATACTATTATTTATATATCATTGTTGAATCACTCATACCACATCCAAAAATCACCAACTAACTTCAATGCACAAAAACACATAGCACAAATACCATTTATCCATAACACATAACAATATAACCAAAATGAACTTAAACCATTATCAAACATAACCGAATTCAAGTAAAGAAGTTAAGCCATTTTCGTATGGCTATAAATATACAAATCAAAATAAACCAAATCAAAACTAGCCTATACATGCCATGTAATGCTCCAAAAATTGAGGTGTTTATTTTGTATGTTGTGTTGCATAAATGTATGGTGGTCAAGTGTCCTGAGGAGTGTTAGAGAGGACCTGAGTTCAAGCCTAGACAATTGCTTAAACTTTGGTCTTTTTAAGTATAACTCTTGCTTGTAGTTGGTAGTCTTTTAAATTGTTATGGGTAAAATTTGTCACAAGGAGGTTGCTAGTATAGTGATAAATGGCATGTGGGTGTTCTTAGAGGTCTAAGGTTCGAGCGTTGGCAGGGTGGAAGGAGTATTTTATTTTTACCGCAAGTATGAGGGAGGTATCTTAGGTTGACCAAAATTGAGGAGTTCATGGGAGGTTGAATAGGTGGTTGAGTAGAATAAGGTGGAGAGATTTTAGGAGAGGGATAAGGGGGAGGAGAAAGTGGGGTTTGAGGTTGAGTGAAGTTGTGCCAAATTTGGGTGTTGTGCATAGGGACTTTTGGCTGAGTAGTTTTTCCTTAGGATTTTTGATTTTGGCTACTCTTTTGGGGTCTTTTCTCTCTTCTTTCTCTCGAGTTTTTGTAACTGGGGTCTTTTCTTTTGTTTCTGTAGCCGAACCGTGCTTTTGGGAAGTACCTTTTTGGTCTTTGTTGCCTATGATTTTACTACTTTCTCCAAACCAATCCTTTTTTCCCCATGGTTTGTCTTCTCCCTCACAACTCTTCTCAAGCGGTTTCCCTCTAGGTAGAATACCTATCTCTTACCTATCCCTCTGACAATTTCAATTTTAGCCTGGAGTGATCGAGTTTCCCATTTCTTCTTTTCTTCTCTCACGTACGATTTATTCTTTGTTAGCCGAATACTGCTCCTTCTTTTTTCTCTATGTGCTGACACTTCTTTCGACTTTTTCTTCTTATCTGTTGGTCTTGGTGGCAAGTGCTACTCATCTGACTTTGTTTGGTTCATTCCTTTTTCTTTTTGCCGTACCTATGATTCTCTTTTAACACTATGTTTTGTCGAATGTTGCTAAGGGGTTCAATCTCTTTAGTCAAGGGATAAGGCCGATTGTTCTTTCCCGACAAGTGATCCTTTCATTCGTGGTAAGTGCTTAAAGTTCTAGATATGTCTATGTTGAGCTTAAATTCTTATGAATTGGTTAACTGTTTGTGTGAAGGATAAAGTTTTGGGAAGATTGTGTTGGTTCTTGTTTAAGAGGGGGTTTTGCGACTGTTCAATTGGTAGATACTGATGAATAGGGTTAAGCATCTCCACTACTATGGTTTTTGATTAATCATGAATATGAACTGATGATGGGATTGTTGTCATCATAGGTGTTGGGTCTCGGAAGCGTTTCAACAACAGATTTGTAACAAGTGTGTAATCACACTGCTATTAGCATAGATTAGCAAAAGCTAGAAATGTACGACTGTCGACGCTACACGAGCGGATGCTCGCTCGTGTGGTGAGTCAAATGCACAAAGCGTAAGCATTTGATCGTAGAGGCCACCATGAGTGATTTTATGGGCTTAGGCCGACTCCGGCCATATTGGGCCGAAATGGGTCGTGTGGGCCCACGGGCTCGTGGGACCTGCACGGGCAAACCGCATGGAAGTGTGGAGTTTATTGGGCCGACTGCGTAGTTTGCACAGCCAAGGCCATTATTTGGGCAATTGAGCCACACGAGCATGTGGGCCCACATGGGCCGTATTTTGGGCTTGGGCCCATTTTCGCTATTTAACTGTTAAGGGTGCACGGGTCGCCTGAGACGACTGTGGACCCACTGTTGGGTTGGTAAGTACATTTAGACCCCATATTGATGAAATGACTATTATACCCCTAGAGGTAAAATGACTGATATACCCTTATGCTATATTTGACTGCATTCCAACATGACATTTTGCATACACGTATATATTATGACATGACATTTTGCATGGGGGTGGGTTTGATATATTTGGGGGAAGTGTACTGTACTGGCAGCTTTGCTGCATATACTATTTAGTGCCGCAACCGGTGCTATATTTTGGAGTGTAGGGATGGGTGGGTCAATTTTATCCCCACATGGAGTGTAGGGCTAGACAGAGTGGAGTGTAGAGGATGGATGGGTAGGATCTCTATATGCATCTTTGATACTGTACTGAATTGGGGTAAGGCCCACACTAATACTGTTACTGTAATAGGCTAAGGCCAATACTGATATTGCCACTGATATGGACTGTTTGCACTGCTTGAGTTATTGTTTGATAAATAGGGATTGCACACTGAGTTTTTGTAACTCACCTTTCTGCTTTTTTGCGCAGGTAATCCTGAGGCAGGACAGTGCTGTGAGGGACTTGGAGATGGCCACACCACTGTTTACGAATTCATTTTTGTCTTTTTAGTAAAAGTAGTTTTATCTAGGTAATTTTATGTAATAAGGCCGTTTTAAGTTTTTATTTTTATTTGGAAATTTATTAAATTTGGTTTATATCTATTAGCAGTAGGACTCAGGGTTTTCAAAAGATAAATGATTTTCAACTGCCACGCTACGCTGCTTGTTTTAAAAGCTTCCGCAATGAACAATGTTTTTAAAGTATAATAACAATTTAATATGACACATGTTTTGCTAACCAACCTACGATTTAACAATAAACAAGACAGGATAACTACTCTTAAAGATCACAATGGAGTTTTAAAAAAATGAACTTTATAATGAAACTACGCTTTTCAAAACACACTTCAATGTGACATCACAGATTCGGCCATAACGTCTAGGCCGGGTTTGGGGTGTTACATTTAGTGGTATCAGAGATGGGTTGCAAAAGTTGACTGTGGAATTGGGTTTTTTTCTCTAAAAACGTAAAATTTTAAAGAGACTGTTTCAAATAGTATAAAAGAATTTTTGAAGTGATACTTCTGAATGTGTGGTCTACCGAGTCGCTGGTGCGGATCCTGTAAGTTCTCTAAAACTACTGTTTGATTTAAATGAAATACTGGGATTACCGTGGATAATAGACTGTACTGAAACTTTGGTTAAGGTAACCTAAAACTGAAGTAAGACTACAATCTGCGAAAACAAATAACTCTAAATTATTGATACTATTTTTCATAAATCATCCGTTAATAAACACTGGAACTGTAAAAATGATGCATAAAACTATTAATATAGATAATACACAAATCGATAATGAGCACTAGAGGTACTCGTGGAAGGGGTACAAGAGGCCACGGCGGAGGCCATGGAGGTGCTCGGACTGGGTCTTCAGCATCGGGCCATATGCCTAACGTTGAGGTTAGAGAGGCACTAGCTTCACCTGTGACTGAGGCTGGGTCACACAGTCGTGTAGTTGGGGATGACGCACTGTCCCAAGCTATGCTACAAATTCTAGAAAGGGTCACTAGGCCCAATACTGGTATTGTGGGCCGTGGGTTGGTAACAGAACGACTCAGGTCTAATGGGGCTGAAATCTTTAGGGGCATCACTGGAGTTGCCCCTAACGTGGTTGAATATTGGATTGAGTCCATAGAGAGGATCATGGATGACCTCGACTGCACCCCAAAGCAGAAACTAAAAGGTGTACTATCGTTGTTGCGAGATGAAGCCTATCAGTGGTGGCTTACTGTGAAAGAGGGTAGTCAACCTGATCGATTGACTTGGGAGTTTTCAAGAATACGTTCCAAGGAAGATATGTGGGTGCTAGTTATATGGATGGTCGGAGGAGTGAGTTTCTGAATCTGACCTAGGGGGATAAGTCCGTGGCTGAATATGAGGCAGAATTTTTGCAATTGAGCCACTATGCGCAAGGCATGGTGGCAACTGAGTATGAGCGCTGCATGCATTTTGAGGATGGCCTCAGAGATGATCTACGAGTTTTGATAGCTCCACAGAGGGAGCAAGATTTTACTGTGTTAGTGGAAAAGGCGAAGATTGCCAAGGATATGAAACTCGCTGAGCGCCAGAATCATGAGTCGAACAGGGGAAGGAACAAGAGGGTTTGGGAGCCCTCAAGTTCAGCTTTAAGGCCTAAAAAAAAGGCTAGAGTTGATAGGCCGGTTAGAGTTGCTCCCCCTGTTGCTACTTTTGGGTCGTAGCCTTGTACTGTTTATGGGAAACGCCATCAGGGCGAGTGCTGGGTACGAATAGGGGCATGTTTGAGGTGCGGATCTATAGAGCACTGTATCAGGGATTGTCCATGGAGGCCCGATCAGATGCAAGCTACTGGAATGGGTACTGTTTAGTTGCAGAGAAGTTTTCAATAGCCATCGAGAGGCCGTGGTCAGGCCAGAAGTGGAAATGGTATGGGCCATGGTCGTGGAGCACCGGGCAGAGGTGCTGGTCATACTGACGCGAGGCAGCTAGCACTGGTTTATGTTGCACATCGTTGAAAGGATGGAGACGCCTCAGATGTTATTACCGGCATGTTCTTTCTTCATAATGTACCATATACTGCATTGATTGATGTTGAATCTACACACTCTTATATAGCATGCACTGTGTCTGAGACTTTGGGAGTGATGTTTGAAAACACTACGAGTGAGGTTACTACGTTAAATCCATTAGGGCAATCTGTGAGAGTGAATAAACTGTTTAAGGAGGTACCTTTGGAGGTTCAAGGAGGGATCTTTTTTGCAGATTTAATGGAACTCCCTTTTGGAGAATTTGACTTGATACTGGGTATGGACTGGCTGGTTAAGCATCAGGTGAATTTGGACTGTACTGCAAAGCGGGTGATATTGAGAACTGAAAAGGGTGATGAAGTAATTGTGATTAGGGAGCATTGGAATTATCTGTCAAATGTGATTTTTGCACTTAGAGCTGAGAAGTTGGTTTTTAAGGGTTGTGAGGCGTATTTAGCCTACGTTAGTGCTTCGAGTTCTGAGGTTTCGTCTGTGAAAGATATCAGAACTGTTAAGGACATTCTGGACATCTTTCCTGATGAGCTACCTAGATTACCTCCAAGCTAAGAAGTTGAATTTGGGATTGAGCTCCTGCCTGGTATAGCTCCGATGTCTATTGTCCCTTACAGAATGACACCGAAGGAGCTCGAGAAGCTTAAAGCATAGATGCAAGAGTTGTTGGATCGAGGGTTTATTCGTCCTAGTATGTCTTTATGGGGAGCATCAGTTTTATTTATGAAAAAGAAGGATGGAACCATGCGTATGTGCATTGATTATCGACAACTGAATAAATTGACTGTTAAGAATAAGTACCCTTTACCGAGGATTGATGATCTATTCGATCAGTTTCATGGAGTTTCGGTGTTCTCTAAGATAGATCTTAAATCTAGGTACCATCAACTGAGGATCAAGGAGACTGATGTTTACAAGACAACTTTTAGGACTCATTACGGTCATTACTAGTTTCTTGTGATACCATTTGAACTAACGAATGCACCAGCGGCTTTTACAGATCTAATGAACTGAGTGTTCTAGCCCTATCTGGATCGAGTCGTAGTGGTGTTTATAGATGAAATTTTGGTGTATTCGAGGATTGAGGAGGAACATGATACACATCTCCGAGTTATTTTACAGATTTTTAGGGAGAAACAGTTATACCCTAAATTCAGTAAGTGTGAATTCTGGCTTCAAGAGGTAACTTTTCTGGGTCATGTGGTGTCTGCTGAGAGGATTAGGGTTGATCCTCGGAATATTGAAGCTGTTCTGGATTGATAGCAGCCTAATTCGGTATTTGAGATTCAAAGTTTTCTAGGTCTAGCAGGGTGTTATAGATGGTTTGTTGAGGGGTTCTCGTTGATTGCTGCACCTTTGACTAAGTTACTGCATAAAGGGGTACCATTTGACTGGACTGATAAGTAGCAGGAAAGTTTTGAGAAACTTAAGAAAGTTCTGACTAAAGCCCCTGTCTTAATACATCTAGAATCTGGGAAGGAATTCACCATCTACAACGATGCATTATATGTAGGCTTGGGATGTGTGCTAATGCAGGAGGGTAAGGTAGTAGCATATGCGTCTCGTTAGCTTAAGACGTATAAAGCTAATTATCTGACACATGACTTGGAATTGGTTGCAGTGGTGTTTGCACTGAAAATTTGGAGGCATTATTTGTATGGTGAGAAGTGTATCATTTACACGAATCACAAGAGCCTCAAGTATCTACTCACTCAGAAGGAGTTGAACCTTAGGCAGCATAGATGGATTGAGCTACTTAAAGATTATGATTGTTCAATTGAAAATCATCCTGGTAAGACTAATGTGGTAGCTAATGCATTGAGCAGCAGGGCTGTTATTGATCTAAAGGTGATGTTTGCTCGTCTCAGTTTATTCGACGATGGTAGTCTATTGGCCGAACTTCAAGTTAAACTGAGGTAGATTGAATAGATTAAAGGTAAGCAATTGGAGGATGATTCGTTGGGCTCTCGTTTTCGACAGTTAGAGAGTGGGGAAATTTCAAATCTTTGGCTAAATAGTGAAGGGGTACATTGTTTCCGTGGGAGAATCTGTGTACCGAAAGATACTGATCTAAGGCAATCTATACTGCAAGAAGCGCATAGTAGCCCTTACGCTATGCATCCTGGTAGGAATAAGATGTATCGAGACCTTCGGGAATTATATTGGTGGCCAGGTCTTAAGTGGGAAGTTACTGATTTTGTGAGTAAATGCCTGAGTTGCCAGCAGGTTAAGGCGGAGCATCAGTTGCCTTCAGGGTTGCTTTAGCCAGTTAAGATTCTATTGTGGAAGTGGAAGAGAGTGGCTATAGACTTTGTTAGTGGGCTGCCCTTAACGCCTACTAAGAAGGATTTAGTATGGGTTATCGTAGATCGACTGATGAAATCTGCCCATTTCATACCTGTTCGTACTGATTACTCATTAAAAAAACTGGCTAAGCTGTATATGTCTGAGATAGTGTGACTGCATGGGGTACTAGATTCTATAATATCTGATAGAGATCCTCGCTTTACATCTCAGTTCTGGAAGAAGTTACATAAAGCATTAGGTACAAGGTTGAACTTCAGTACTGCGTTCCATCATCAGACAGACGGTCAGTCAGAGAGGGTGCTTTAGATATTGGAGGACATGTTAAGGAGTTGTGTGGTTGACTTCCGGGGCAGTTCAGAGGATTATTTACCGTTGGCAAAGTTTACATACAATAATAGCTACCAGTCCAGCATACAGATGGCACCTTACAAGGCATTATATGGTCGTAAGTGTCGTACTCCTACGTGTTGGACTGAGTTAGGTGAGTAGCTTGTTCTGGGTCATGAATTAATTTCTGATATCGAAGATAAAGTTAGAATGATTTGGGATCGACTGAAGGCGACATCTGACAGGTAGAAGTCATATGCAGATCTAAAGTGTAAGGAGATTAAGTATTCGGTGGGGGACTTGGTGTTTCTTAAGGTCTCACTATGGAAGAAAATACTGAGGTTTGGTCGGAAGGGCAAGCTAAGCCCTAGGTTCAATGGGCCTTACCGTATATTGAAACGCATGGGACTGGTTGCTTATCAACTTGAGTTACCTCCAGAATTGGATCAGATTCATGATGTATTCCATGTCTCTATGTAGAGGCGATATTGCTTTGATCCTGCGCACATCGTCTCGACAGAGGAGATTGAGGTTAGGCCTGATATGACTTTTGAGGAGGAGTCAGTTAAAATTTTAGACCGCGATGTGAAAGCTCTGAAGAGGAAGTTGGTTCCACTGGTTAAGGTGCTATGGCGTAATCACAGTTCTGAGGAAGCCACGTGGGAGCCGGAGGAGGCGATGCGACGACAATACCCCTATCCGTTTTGACCAAGTAAATTTTGAGGCCGAAATTTTCTTTTAGGGGGTAGAGTTGTAACATCCCCAAAACTAAGGTGTTTATTTTGTATGTTGTGTTGCATAAATGTATGCCTGTTTAAGTGGTCGAGTGTCCTGAGGAGTGTTGGAGAGGTCCTGAGTTCAAGCCTGGACAATTGCTTAAACTTTGGTCTTTTTAAGTATAATCCTTGCTTGTAGTTGGTAGTGTTTTAAATTGTTGTGGGTAAAATTTGACACAAAGAGGTTGCTATTTTAGTGGTAAATGGTGTGTGGGTGTTATTAGAGGTCTGAGGTTCGACCATTGGTAGGGTGGAAGGAGTATTTTGTTTTTGCCACAAGTGTGAGGGAGGTATCCTAGGTTGACTGAAATTGAGGAGTTGGTGGGAGTTTGAATAGGTGGTTGAGTAGAATAAGGTGGAGAGATTTTAGGAGAAGGATAAGGGGGAGGAGAAAGTAGAGTTTGAGGTTAAGTGAAGTTGTTCCGAATTTGGGTATTGTGCATAGGGACTTTCGGTTGAGTAGTTTTTCCTTAGGATATTCGGTATTGGCTACTCTTTTGGGGTCTTTTTCTCTCTTCTTTCTCTCGAGTTTTTGCAACTGGGGTCTTTTCTTTTGTTTCTGTAGCCAAGTCGTGGTTTTAGGAAATACCTTTTTGGTCTTTATTGCCTACGATTTTACTACTTTCTCCAAACCAAACCTTTATTTTCCCACGGTTTGTCTTCTCCCCCACAACTCTTCTTAAACGGTTTCCGTCTAGGCCGAATACCTATCTCTTCCCTATCTCTCTGACAATTTCAGTTTTAGCCTAGAGTGATCGAGTTTCCCATTTCTTCTTTTCTTCTCTCAGGTGCGATTTATTTTTTGCTGGCCAGATACTGCTCCTTCTTTTTTCTTTATGTGCCGACACTTCTTTCGACTTTTGCTTCTTATCTGTTGGTCTTGGTGGTAAGTGCTACTCATCTGACTTTGTTTGGTTCATTCCTTTTTCTTTTTGCTGTACCTATGGTTCTCTTTTAACATTGTGTTTTGCCGAATGTTGCTAAGGTGTTTGATCTCCTTAATCAAGGGATAAGGCTGATTGTTCTTTCCTGACAAGTGATCCTTTCATTTGTGGTAAGCGCTTAAAGTTTTAGATATGTCTATGTTGGGCTTAGATTCTTATGAATCGGTTAACTGTTTGTGTGAAGGATAGAGTTTTAGGGAGATTGCATTGGTTCTAGTTTAAGAGGGGGTTCTGCGACTGTTCAATTGATAAGGACTGATGAATAGGGTTAAGCATCTCCACTACTGATGATGGGATTGTTGTCATCATAGGTGTTGGGTCTCGGAAGCATTTCAACTATAGATTCATAACAGGTGTGTAATCACACTACTGTTAGCATAGATCGCAAAAGCCAGAAATGTACGACTGTCGATGCTACACAAGCGGACGCTCGCTCATGTGGTGAGCCAAATGCACAAAGCATAAGCATTTGATCGTAGAGGCCACAATGAGCGATTTCATAGGCTTAGGCCGACTCCGGCCACATTGGGCTGAAATGGGCCATGCGGGCCCACAGGCTCGTGGGCTCCCCATAGGCAAATCACACAGAAGTGTGAAGATTATTGGGTTGACTGTGTAGTTTGCACGTCTAATGCCATTATTTGGGCTATTGGGCCACACGAGCATGTGGGCCCACATGGGACACATTATGGGCTTGGGCCCATTTTCAGCTGTTTAACTTTTAAGGTTGCATGGGTCGCCTGAGACGACTATGGACCTACTGTTGAGTCGGTAAGTACACTTAGACCTCATACTGTTGAAATGACTATTATACCCCTAGAAGTAAAATGACTGATATAGCCCTATGTTATATTTGACTGCATTCCAGCATGACATTTTGCATACACGTATATATTATGACATGACATGTTGCATGGGGGTGGGTTTGATATATTTGCGGGAAGTGTACTATACTGGCAGCTCTGCTGCATATACTGTTTAGTGCCGCAACTAGTGCTATATTCTGGAGTGTAGGGATGGGTGGTTCGATTTTATCCCCACATAAAGTGTAGGGCTAGATGGAGTGGAGTGTAGAGAATGGATGGGTAGGATCTCTGTTTGCATCTTTGATACTGTATTGAATAGGGCTAAGGCCCACATTGATTCTGTTAATGGGCTAAGGCCCACACTTATATTGCCACTGATATGGGCTTAGGCCAAGACTGTTTGCACTACTTGAGTTATTGTTTGATAAATAGGGATTGCAAACTGAGTTTTTGTAACTCACCTTTCTGCTTATCTACGCAGGTAATCCTTAGGCGGGACGGTGCTGCGAGTGACTCGGAGATTGCCACACTACTGTTTACGAATTCATATTTGTCTTTTTAATAAAAGTAGTTTTATCTGGGTAATTTTATGTAATAATGTCGCTTTAAGTTTTTATTTTTATTTGGGAATTTATTTAATTTGGTTTATATCTATTAGCAGTAGGACTCGAGTTTTTCAAAAGATAAATGATTTTCAACTGCCACACTACGTTGCTTGTTTTAAAAGCTTCCGCAATGAACAATGTTTTTAAAGTATAATTACAATTTAATATGACACATGTTTTGCTAACCAACCTATGATTTAACAATAAACAAGATAGGATAACTACTCTTAAAGATCACAACAGAGTTTAAAAAAAAACAAACTTTACAATGAAACTACGCTTTTCAAAACACACTTCAATGTGACATCGCAGATTCGACCATAACGTCTAGGCCGAGTTTGGGGTGTTACATGCCACATTACCAAATCTCAAAACATTTATTTACCAAACCAAAAACTAGATAGTGCGATGAGATCTCCTACGACTTCTAACCCGAGCAAGTCTTCGAAACTTTATAAACATAAGAAAAATACACTGAGTAAATTTTAAAAACTTAGTAAGCCATAAGCAAAAAGATAACTCAATAACAATATCAATTCAATTACCAATCCAATTCATACTATCATAATCACGTTTAATTTCAAACTTATAATTTCATATAATACATATCCTTTCATTTTGCCAAATATACATTGTAACATCCCGATTTTGGGCCTAGTCGAAACAATGGTTTTGGTACCACAAATTAGATAAATTTTTTTATTTTTATTATATTTTTATGATCGACAATTTCACAAAATAATTTCGTGAAAATTTCATTCGAAAATTTTGACTTTTGGGCACTCAATTTTATCAAAAGGACTAAATTGTAAAAAATTGCAAAATGTGTGTTCTAGTTCACAAAGGTACTAAGTAATTGTGAGTAATGGGTTTTTAAATTGGTACATAGCCCATTTTGTAATTAGTGGCCAAAAATAGGCATGGCATGGAATGTTTTTATTTATTTTCCATTAAGGGTATTTTAGTAATTTGGTAAATAAAGCCAAAATAACTAAGAAAAAGACGTCATCTTCTTCATTTTTCTCATGCCATAATCGTATATGGAGATGGAAGACATGGCTAGGGTTTTTAAAACTTCCAAGCTTGATTGTAAGTCCATCTTTGCCCCGGTTTTAATGTTCTTTACATTTTTGAAATCTCCGTAGCTCGATTTACCCATTTCTACCATTAATTTGAGCTAGGGTTCATGTTTAAAAATTGACCCATATGTGACATGCATGCATCTTGATGTCTAATGGTAGAAAATGAGTGTTGGGTGTTATATAAACAACTTTTACTAAGCGATTTTACGTGAAAATGAGTAAAACGTCACAATCGGTAAAAATACCTAATGTTCATAAGTACATGTTAGAGTGAGAATTTGATGTTTCCATACAAGGGAAAAATGATCAGCATGGAAAAAAGGATGAAGTTTAATTTCCAAGCCTTGGGGAAAAAGTGCAAATATGAAAAAGTTTAGAGGTCAAAATGCAAATTTGTAAAAATATGATTTATGGACCCATTTGAATAGTGTGAGTAATAAATGAGCTATATTTGTAATGTTAGATCAAGGAAATCGAGATTCGGGCTAAAATCGAGAAAATACCAAGTAGTGGACTTAAATGGTAAAAATGACCATTTTTGTATACGAGGTAAATTCATATGATATTTAATAATGCAATGTGTATTTTAGTGTTATTGCTTTAATAGTACATGAGATGTAAGTACATGTACAAATAAATACCTTAATTGATGTTTTAAATGTGTAAATAACATTTATATGATTGACATGTTATTTGGTTACTTTATTGCTATATTATGTTTTGATGTTTTATGTTTATGTTATAAGTGTTGCCAAGTTAGTATTCGTATATGATAATGCCATATGATATGAGGCCAACATTCCGAGAATGTTCGACAAAGAGATGAAAGTCTGAAAATCCCGTTTGAACTAAGGAATAAGTGAGGATACAAGTGACATGTCACTAGGATAGCTATGTACGTATGAGCTCATTTGATGACATGATACATGCTAGGTCCGGGAGCTTGTGTAGCCCCATTGAGAGGCATGTAATTATGTAGTACACACTAGGTCCGGAAGCTTACGTAGCCCTATTGAAAGGAGTGGTTATGTGATGCATGCTAGGTCCGGGTGCTCTTATGTAGCCTTGTTGAGAGGCGTGCTATATTATGATTACGGCACTTCGGTGTATTTGTATCCGAGTATCCTATTCATTATTCCAAATTTTCAACGGGTAATGTATATGAAATTTGAACATAAACTAAGTATGGTATGTATATGTGCAAGAAAGCAAAGGTATGTATTTGCCATTATGTGCTCGTATGACTATAATGTTTTATGGCGATATATGTCCTTGTGTATTATGTATGAATGGGTATGAATGGTAGTTTGATATGATTTGATGAAAGTATGATGGTTTGTGGAAAGATACATGTATGTCATTAAATCGTGCCTATGAGAACAATGAATTTATGATAGCTATTATGATTTTGCACCGAAACAGAGTTGAACAGTAGTAGTAGCCCGACTTTGAAAAATCACCATAAATAATGGAAGTTGAATTAGAGGCTGAATAATGCATGAAATTAAAGCTTAATAAGTCTAGTTTCACATAAAGGAAACGGTGTAAGTAAAAGAATTTTGTATTATGAGATATTTGAATTCTTGTATGTCGGAGTGATTCCAGACTCCCCTGTCTTAGCTTTAGAAAATCACTAGAAATTGTACAAAAATAATTGCGAGATCTAATTTATATTATTAAAATCCTTATTGAGTCTATTTTCTAGAAAGATAAATGAGAACATTATCTGAATTCTGTATTATGAGATAAATAATTTTTAATGAAGAGAGTGCAGAACTGTTAGATAGTGAAACAGGGGAAACTTTAACGAATAAACTGTACTAATTGGCTAAACCCAAAATTCTGAAAATTTTATGGTAAGAAGATACATGAGTCTAGTTTTAGGAAAAATTAACGGATCTTAATTTGAAGTCCTTTAGCTCGAGTTATAAATAATTTATCGACTATGACTCGAGTAGACAGCTTGACCAGAATATGAATAAAAGTGTAATTATAGTGGTTTTACCTAAGGAAACATGTTTGTAAATTGTTTATTAATTTCATATGGACTTAATAAGCGTAAAGCTTACCCCCCTCTCCATTTCTTTTAGTATTGGCAGGTCGGCTCAGGGTTGAAGATCGTCGGAGGTAGCATCACACTATCAAAACGTTGATGTGAAACGTCGATCAACTTCAAGTGTTTTCAAGTGAGTGGCATGTATAGAGATTTAGTCTTTATGATAGTTGTTAGTATGAGTTGGCCAAACGTATTGGATTATTATGGTTAAATCGTATATAGCCATGTGATATGGTTTATATTCGATCATTGGGTTGTAAACCTAATTGATTATGCATGCTTGATCCATTGCTCTATGATATGTGCGCGGTGATGTCTTGATACGGTCGAATGTATGATATGTCATGCTTATGTACTGGATAGATTATGATCAATAGATGTGACCATATTCTTAATGTAAAGGTGTAAGGTAAGAATAAGTAATACCGTTGTTAAACATGAAATTGGTGTGGAATGTCTTAGTTAAGCATGTTGTTTATGTATGTGAATTGATGGTATGTCTAGGCTTGGTAGAAAATGAGAACAAGCTCTGGTATGTCTAGTTCAGGTTAATGTAAGAATGTGTATTACATGCATGATGGTATGAAAATGATATATTTGTATCAAAATAGAGAATGTTGAATGTTATTGAAACCATGTAGGTGCATGTAGAGTGACAAGGGCTTGGAAAATAGCCTGAGTTAATTATAGGGGCTGAGACATGGCTGTGTGTCTCAACCGTGTGAGGGACACAGCCTGGTGACACGAGTGTGTAGCCTGACCGTATGGTTTAACTTATTTGATGACGTCATAGACAAAGAGTTACACAGCCTGAGGACACGAGCGTGTTGATGGCACACGGGCGTGCCCCTGTGTCCACACGGGCGTGTGACCCTGTTTATTGAGAAAAATTTCTATGTTTTCCTAGAACTTTCCAAAGTTCCTGATTTAGTCCCAAAACCTTTTTAAAGTATGTTTTGGGCTTTGTAGACCCAAATAAGGGACTATGTGCATTTGAATGAATGTTTCGAAATAAAAATGAAATTTTATAGCCCGTATTTTAGTTGGATTTTTGTATGTTTGTCCAGTAATGCCTTGTACCCTATCCCGGTCTCGGGTACGGGTAAGGGGTGTTTCATTTAGTGATATCAGAGCTATGGTTTAGTCGGTTCTCGAACTAAGCTAGCATGTGTAAAATTCTAGCTATACATGCCACGGATCCGTGATAGTGTGATGTCTCCCGACGCATATGAGAACCGTCTTGTTTAAACAGAGGTACTCTCCAACCGAGCTACACCGACCATGTTTAATGCAATGTAAAGGTATTTGAGTAAAATTACGATCATGATGAGTGTCGATTCAGAAAAGTATGAATAAAAATTCATTATATGTACATGATAATACGTGAGATGAAAGTTCATGTTGTGATGAATACCCATGCTTGTTTGATGCTTATATGATGTAGTGCGCTTGGCTTAATTGATAAGATGAATGGGATAAATTGAAATTCGTAGAGGTATGAATAATGGTTCATGATATCATGATCTGAAAAAGAAAAAAAATGTCATTGTCCCGATTGGACATTGAATGTCAATGATATTTTTTTATGAGATAAAGGATTGTAATGAAATGAACATATCTAAGTTAGATTGTTTGGACTGAATTATATGATTGTAATGATATGTATGTGATGATGCACGAAATGAAAGTTGCGATTGTGATGCAAATATTCATGTTTGTTTGGCTCTTATACAATGTCATGAGTATGATTTGTTTGATTAAATGAATAGATAAGCAAAGTTGTCCAGAAAACATAGAATGCATGCATAAGTGCACTAGTTTAAAAAAGGTAATTGGAAGATTCGTACCATACAAGTGTGAGTAATAATTAGCCTGAAGTGAATTATATGCTTGTGAAAATGTTACTATGATGATGAAATAGTGTTATATGCATATGTATAAGAAAGTGGAGTTAGAGGCTCTACAACCCCTCCCCTTTACCGAAGTGGTGTTTATAATGGAATTTAATGAGATTTGTACTAAATAAGTTTCCGATTGAGAAACCAAAGAGTTCAGTGATAGAATAATCATAAACATGATTAGAGATTGAGAATGAGTTGGTAAGTAAAGTCAGAACTAGTTGAAGGAGTGATATTTGAAATGTGTAATATCTGAGTGTGACAGTTACAGCTGGACAGATTTTAGCAGTCTCTTCTAAGATATTCTATGTGTTTATCCGTTCTCAAAATATTTCTATGGCTATTGATCTTCTGAAGAAATTCTTGTTATATGGGGATGTTTTCTAATCCTAATGCTAGATGAAAGCATTAGTAGCCTAACTAGTTTATAATTTGTATTGCTCTATTCCTTCGGGCATTCTATTACATTTCGTCTGATAAGAATTGATGAGAGAATATGTATGTTACTATGATTTTGTTTCTTCTACTTGATGCTCCGTTTGATATATATATGGGAAGATACATTGTTCTTATTGCATTTGATTCTAGTGGGATTAAATGATGTTTTCTTCTTGACTTCTTTTCTTTGAGGAAATATCGAGATCTTCCGTATTTTCCTATGAGTTTGGTTTTCGATCTTCCGACATAGTATCGTATCTTGGATTTCTCTATCTTGGATTTCTTTACTCGATTTTCTTGTTATCTTTGTTCCATAATTTGTCAATTATGACTCATGTTTGAAGTGCATTCTTCAGCTTGTAATAATCATGTCAAGTATGACTATACTTCTAATTTGATCTTGGTAGTGTGATGATTTTAGTATTAGGATTTTTCTAATTTTCGTGTAAGGATTTGACATCAGTAAAGGCATAGGTGATAAAAGTACGAGTTTCAATCGGTATGGTGGATTACTTCTCTCAAGTAAGTCAATCATAGTTAATGTCTTCAATTGAAATATTTTGGTTACTTGAGCTAATGCAATTGAGACGGTTTTGATTAGCGTAATGAATGAATAGTAAAGGATTGCATGATGAATTGTTTTGTAACTAGAAGAAAGGATTACTTGAAATGTCATTCACTGGTGATTAAGATTGACTCGAGTGTTCAATCTATGTAAATTATTTATTTGAAAGATTTCATGTGACAATTATGTCAGGACCATTTTTTTCAAGTCTGATAATAGAATTTCCTTTCTTTACAGATAAAAGGCAAATAGTCTGAACGAGAAGTGTATTTCTCTTAGAAAAATTTTGATATGAGTTAAAGCTACAATGAATGATGAAGTTTTCATCTTGTGAAAGCTGAAAAGTTTATTACATGTTAGGAAAGTTCGAACAAATGAGAATATTGCTAACCGAAGCATTTGAGCTGGACTAGTCTACACTGAGTAAAGACTTCCTGATTTTCAGTAATGTAATGTTGTATGAATTGTGATGTGTTTCAAGACAATAAGGTAATGTGATAGTTTAGAGCATTCGATGCCACAGAAAATCTGAGTTGTTAATGGGGTTAAAGCCGAGCATCAGGATCTACCAGAGTTATCTCTGTTAGTACTGATATTAGGATGGAAATGAGAAAGGATTATTCTCGAGGCCATATCAGAATTATTTCCGTAGCGGAAAGAGGAAAATGTGATGTATCTTATTATTAAATGTTTGACGAGATCTGTAAATCATAACGGTATTTAATGAATTTCTACTCATCAGATTCATGGAATTCCAGATCTCTTTGATTGTTGGATTACTTGGAATTCTAGTCTCCATTAACCAAAATTGAGATCTGGGTTTTATGTCATGATATTAGGAGAAACTAAGAAGGCTTTGAAAATTTAAGAACAATTGAGAGTTGAGTCCACAAGCTTTCAGATCGTATGAGAAATTAAAAAGATGTATTGGAGGCACAGCCTAAGTGGAAGTTCTTTGGCATCAAATATGAGATTGAGGAATCTAAGTGAAAACCACTTTTCCGGTAAGATTTTCGGGGACGAAAATCCCTAAAAGAGGGAGAGTTGTAACATCCCGATTTTGGGCCTAGTCAGAACAGTGGTTTTGGGACCACAAATCCAACGAAGAAAATTTATTTTTATTATATTTTTATGGTCTACAATTTCACGGAATAATTTCCTGAAAATTTCATTCGAAAATTTTGACGTTTGGGCACTCAATTTAGTTAAAAGGACTAAATTGTAAAAAGTTACAAAATGTGTGTTCTAGTTCACAAAGGTACTAAGTACTTGTGAGTAATGGGTTTTTAAATTGGAGGTCCTTAATTGGTAAATAGCCCATTTTGTAATTAGTGGACAAAAATGGGCATGGCATGGTATGTTTTTATTTATTTTTCATTAAGGGTATTTTAGTAATTTGGCAAATAAAGCCAAAATAACTAAGAAAAAGATGTCATCTTCTTCATTTTTCCTATGCCATAACCGTATATGGAGATGGAAGACATGGCTGGGGTTTGTAAAACTTCCAAGCTTGATTGTAAGTCCATGTTTGCCCCGTTTTTAATGTTCTTTGCTTTTTTGAAATCCTCGTAGCTCAATTTACCCATTTCTACCATTAATTTGAGCTAGGGTTCATGTTTAAAAATTGACCCATATGTGACATGCATGCATTTTGATGTCTAATGGTAGAAAATGAGTGTTGGGTGTTAGATAAACAACTTTTGCTAAGCGTTTTTACGTGAAAATGAGTAAAACGTCATAATCGGTAAAAATACCTAATGTTCATAAGTACATGTTAGAGTGAGAATTTGATGTTGCCATAGAAGGGAAAAATGATCTGCATGGAAAATAGGATGAAGTTTAATTTTCGAGCCTTGGGGAAAAAGTGTAAATATGAAAAAGTTTAGGGGTCAAAATGGAAATTTGTAAAAAAATGATTTATGGACCCATTTGAATAATGTGAGTAATAAATGAGCTATATTTGTAATGTTAGATCAAGGAAATCGAGATTCGAGCTAAAATCGGGAAAATACTAAGTAGTGGACTTAAATGGTAAAAATGACCATTTTCGTATACGAGGTAAGTTCATATGATATTTAATAATGCAATGTGTATTTTAATGTTATTGCTTTAATAGTACAAGAGATGTAAGTACATGTACAAATAAATACCTTAATTGATTTTTTAAATGTTTAAATAACATTTATATGATTGACATGTTATTTGGTTACTCTATTGCTATATTATGTTTTGATGTTTTATGTTTATGTTATAAGTGTTCCCATGTTAGTACTCATATATGATAATGCCATATGATATGAGGCAAACATTCCGAGAATGTTCAATAAAGAGATGAATGTCCGAAAATCTCGTTTGAACTTAGGAATAGGTGAGGATACAAGTGACATGTCACTAGGATAGATATGTACGTATGAGCTAATTTGATGACATAATACATGCTAGGTCTGGGAGCTTGTATAGCCCCGTTGAGAGGCATGTAATTATGTAGTACACGCTAGGTCTGGGAGCTTATGTAGCCCTGTTGAGAGGCGTGGTTATCTGATGCATGCTAGGTCTGTGTGCTCTTATGTAGCCCTATTGAGAGGCATGCTATATTTTGATTATGGCACTTCGGTGCATTTGTATCCGAGTATCCTGTTCATTATTCCAAATGTTCAACGGGTAATCTATATGAAATTCGAACGTAAGCTAAGTAAGGTATGTATATGTGCAAGGAAGCAAAGGTATGTATTTGCCATTATGTGCTCATATGACTATGATGATTTATGGCGATATATGTCCTTGTGTATTATGTTTGAATGGGTATGAATGGTAATGTTATACGATTTGATGAAAATATGATGGTTTGTGGAAAGATACATGTATGGTATTAAATCATGCCTATGAGTATAAAGTAACAATGAATTTATGATAGCTATTGTGATTTTGCACCGAAACAGTGTTGAACAGTAACAGTAGCCCGACTTTGAAAAATCACCATAAATAGTGGAGTCGAATTAGAGGCTGAATAATATATTAAATTAAAGCTTAATGAGCCTAGTTTCACATAAAGGAAACGGTGCAAGTAAAATAATTTTGTATTATGAGATATTTGAATTCTTGTGAGTTAGGGTGATTCCAAACTCCCCTGTCTTAGCTTTAGAAAATCACTAGAAATTGTACAAAAATAATTGTGAGCTATAATTTATATGATTAAAATCCTTATTGAGTCTATTTTCTAGAAAGATAGATGGGAGCATTATCCGAGTTTGTATTATGAGATAAATAATTTTTAGTGAAGAGAGGTCAGAACTGTTGGACAGCGAAACAAGGGAAACTTTAACGAACAAACTGTACAAATTGGATAAACCAAAAATTATGAAAATTTTATGGTAAGAAGATATATGAGTCTAGTTTCAGGGAAAATTAACGGATCTTAATTTGGAGTCTTGTAGCTTTATTTATAAATAATTTATCGACTATGACTCGAGTAGACAGCTTGACCAGAATATGAATAAAAGTGTAATTATAGTGGTTTTACCTAAGGAAACATATATGTAAATTGCTTATTAATTTCATATGGACTTAATAAGCGTAAAGCTTACCCCCCTCTCCATTTATTTTAGTATTGCCAGATTGGCTCGGGGTTGGAGATCGTCGGAGGCAGCATAACACTATCAAAACGTTGATGTGAAGCGTCGATCAACTTCAAGTGTTTTCAAGTGAGTGGCATGTATAGAGATTTAGTCTTTATGATAGTTGTTAGTATGAGTTGGCCAAACGTATTAGCTTATTATGGTTAAATCGTATATAGCCATGTGATATGGTTTATATTTGATCATTGGGTTGTAAACCTAATTGATTATGCATGCTTGATCCATTGCTCTATGATATGTGCGTGGTGATGTCTTAATACGGTCGAATGTATGATATGTCATGCTTATGTACTGGATAGATTATTATCAATAGATATGACCATATTCTTAATGTAAAGGTGTAAGGTAAGAATAAGTAATACCGTTGTTAAACATGAAATTGGTGTGGAATGTCTTAGTTAAGCATGTTGTTTATGTATGTGAATTGATGGTATGTCTAGGCTTGGTAGAAAATGAGAACAAGCTCTGGTATGTCTAGTTCAGGTTAATGTAAGAATGTGTATTAGATGCATGATGGTAGACAAATGATATATTTGTATCAAAATAGAGAATGTTAAATGTTATTGAAACCGTATAGGTGCATGTAGAGTGACAAGGGCTTGAAAAATAGCCTGAGTTAATTACACGAACTGAGACACGGCTGTGTGTCTCAACCGTGTAAGGGACACGGCCTGGTGACACGGGCATGTAGCCTGGCCGTATGGTTCAACTCATTTGATGACGTCATAGACAGAGAGTTACATGGCCTGAGGACACGGGCGTGTTGATGGCACACGGGTGTGCCCCTGTGTCCACACGGGCGTGTGACCCTGTTTATTGAGAAAAATTTCTATGTTTTCCCAAAACTTTCCAAAGTTCCCGATTTAGTCCCGAAACCTTTCTAAAGTATGTTTTGGGCTTCGTAGACCCAAATAAGGGACTATGTGCATGTGAATGAATGTTTCGAAATAAAAATGAAATTTTATAGCCCGTATTTTAGTTGGATGTTTGTATGTTTGTCCGGTAATGCCTCGTACCCTATCCTATTCTCTAGTATGGGTAAGGGGTGTTACATACATGCAACCAACATCAAAATATCATTTAAACTGAAAACCAAAATATCATTATTTAACCGATTATACATAAACCCATACACAAATATTCATGGATCATTTCATAATTATTCTTATTTTATATTATTAAGGCCGTACATAACCATTTATATAAGTTTGCACATAGGTCTTATACTTATCATGTAGCCGAATATACATATGTCTATACCAAAGTATCATACACTATTAAAATCATATTATCAATGCATAAAGCCAAATATTTAATCACTTGTTTACATATACTCATGTATCAAACCTTAATACTACACAATCACACTTAACTTATGGCCGAATATACTTCACAATTACTCACAAATTCAAACTAACAACATACATATGTTTGTACCACATATCAAATAATCAACTTACCTTATTTTCAAATAGGTAAACAACTATCATATTACGTACCTGGTTACTTAGCCCGATTTATACATTCATACACAACTTATCTTTACCTGTTGAACCATTCGAAATTGGGTAGGATACTCAGATTATCATATATATAGTACAACACCAACGTCCCAGACGTGGTCTTACATGTAATCACATATCGATGCCACTGTCCTAGATAAGGTTTTACTCGCACACATATATCGGAATCACATATTGATGCCAACGTATTAAACGTGGTCTTACTCGCACACATTTATCAATGCCATGGTCTTACTCACACATCACATATTGGAATCCTATGTCATGACATATGTATCTTGGTTATTCCTAAGGCTCATACGGGGCTTTCGGACTTCGTAACTTGGTTGAATCGAACTTGTAAACTTAATTTCCAAGCATATACACATTCGATCATTAGGTATATAAAATCATAAAATTTGGTTCAGCATAGAAAACTTATATATATACAAAATTAACAGCATTTATTTGCTTATAAACTTACCTCGGACAACGGTAATCAGAACGGGACGACTAGTCAACAACTTTAGTTTTCCCCCATTCCAAGTCTGATTTATTTGGTTCTTGATCTAAACATATTCAAATTAAACTCAATCAAACATATTTTCATTCAATTTAGTCCAAAAACACATAAATGGGAAAATTACCATTTTACCCCTAACATTTTACACTTTTTACAATTTAGTCCTTATTGCACAAAACACAAAATATAAAAAATCTCAACATACCCATGTTAGGCCGAATGTTCCTAGTGTTCATACAAGTCCATATATTTCATTTATTTCACATTTTGGTCCCTTAATTTATTATTTTTTCAATTTAGTCCTAATTACTCAAAATCATCAAAAATTCTAATACAAAACATGTTAATCCAAAACATATCTTTCGTATTTCATCATCAAACAACAAAAATCACAAGCTTTCAACAATGGCATAACTCACAATATTCACCAAAATAAAAAATTCAAGCATGGGTTTACTAGTACTCGAAGCAATGATCTCAAAAACATAAAAATGATCAAAAACCGAGTAAAAATGAACCTTGAATCAAGCTTGGAAGGTGGCCAAAATTAGGTTTCTTTTTCTTTTCTCTTGTTTCGGTAAGAACAAAACCTAAACACAAAATAATGGCTTTATTTTCTTATGTTTTATGATATATTATATCTTATATTAACTAATGTTTAATTTACAAATATAACCTTAATGAAATAATATAAAAACTATATAATATATGCCTAATACCGTTCACTTATAAAACCAATGGCATAATTGGAACATAAGCACTTCCTCTTATAAAGACACATTCACTTTGGCCCTTTTATAATTAACCATGAAATTTTTATTTTACGCGATTAAGTCCTTCTATTTAATCGAGCACTCAAACAACAAAATTAACTCACAAAAATTTCACAAGTTTAAATTCACACAAAATAAACACAAAAAATAATTTTTATGTATTTTTCTGGCTCAAATTCATGGTCTTGAAACCACCATTCCGATTAGGGTTTAAATCGAGCTGTTACAAATACTGTCACACGCTCGTGTAAAAAGGGGACACGCCTGTGTGCGCTTGACACGCCCGTGTAACTCTCTAACTATGATGTCAACACCAAAATAAGGTCACATGGCCGTATCACATGCCCATGTGGCTAGATAAAATGAAATGATTTTTTATAAAATGGTGTAGACTTCACACGGTCAGAGTACACGGCCATGTGGTTAGGCCGTGTCTCTCACATGGCCAAGACACACGCCTGTGTCTTAGCCCGTGTGTTTACTAATGGGCATTCTGACTTGTAAAATTTAGATGGAGGGGACACATGGCCGAACAGCACGCCCGTGGGGCAGACCGTGTATCACACATGGTCTACACACTGCTCGTGTGAGCAACTTCTAGGCTATTTTCCAAGCCATTTGTCACCCTTAAAGACTTACTCACTTGTACATGTGCTTAGCATACAACAAAACACATTTGATTACTCCAATATCCAATTCCATGATTAAAATCTATGCCCCTAATGCTATTGAGCACCATCTCAAATATGCAAGCTTCTTTTAATGTTTTCATACCAATATGCAACCATTAGGTTCATAACCCCTTTTCCAACTTTACCCATTACTACTTTGTTATGGTCATTTTGTATATATATATGTATATTATGGTTCATTTATAAATCAACATACCATCATTAACATCCTTCATTCTCAAACATCCACATCGACATAGACATATTGCATGCATACATGATTAATAAGGGTTACAACCCGATAGCAAAATATGAGCCATATTTCAGGGCTATATACAAAATGATTCATCAACTATCATGAGCCATTACACTTGGCTAATTTAAATGACACATATAACCAAATGATAAGTTACCCTATACATGCCATTATATCAAAATGAATAGTTCTTTTATACCCAAAATGAGATTGCCAATAGTGTGATCAAACTCCCACCGTCCTCCAAACTTCACGAGTCCAAAAGCTTTATAAGACAGGGAAAGGTAAAAAGGGGTAAGCATCACATGCTTAGTAAGTTCATATAACGAAAAGTAAACTTACCGGTCATTTCAAACACATAACCACAATAAGCCATGTTATCCATAAATTTTAAGTAAATTTCCCTAAACACATGCACTCAATGAACAAGTTAGTCACATAATTTTCAAGATCCATAGATGAGTTCATCACATCATTTACATATTCAAATTCGTGTTTCGCATGTCATTTACAAATATTTTATCTGGTGAACCATTGAATTCCCGATGGATATTCCATTACTTAGTATGCTCTACGTGTACTATTTTATTAACCGTCAATTTATATCCAGTAGTACCCTATTTGGTACATTCTCGAGCCACATCTCTTACAACAGGATTACCAATCTAGGCTAAATTCTAGTTGTATCATGTACTCTAAGGGTTTTGTCGTATTACTAGTCTAGGCTAAATACTTTATATGGCAAGGAATTCCCTACAGAGTCTAATCTAGATTATCAGTCCAGGTTAAACCCAGTCAACTAAGATTACCAGTCCAGGCTAAATCTTAATTGAAACGTACGTTCGATAGGCTTGTTTCAGAATTACCCGTTTGGGCTAAATCCTTTCCATAATGAGATTAATGGATTACCCGTCTGGGCTAAATCCTTTCTACAACACATGCAGGATCCCATTTCTCATGAGAAGTGACCTATCCATCGGAATTCCATATTCAAACGGATTCTAACCCATTTTCAATCAATTACAGAATTATGAGCATTTTCATACAATTCATTATTTATGTATTTCACATTCAATTCAACACAACAATTAAAGTCAACATGTATTGACATCCAATTAGGTTACACGGACTTACTTGAATGATGTCTCGGGTTTAGATTCTGACTATTCCAAAACCTTTTGTTTTCCACGGTCTACTTCCAGAATTGGTCTTTTTGAGTCTATATAAAAAATTTAATTATTAATTCATTACATTCGTCAATTTCAGCCCGGAAACTTACTCTATGGCAAAATTACCTTTTTACCCTTAACTTTACACATTTTCACATTTTAGTCCCAAGGCTCGTATAATGAAATACATGCATTCCCTTGAGTTCCCAAGCCTAGCTAAATTATATTCCAGCTTATAACAGCCCACGTTTTCCTTTATTTCATTTTTCTACTACCCACTTTCACATCTTTTACAACTTGGTCCCTTTTTAGGTGTTTTCATGGAAAACCACTTAATAAAAGATGTTTATCATACATAAACTTTCATGTTCCTCCATTAAACATCAAAATACAAACATGTCACACATGGGAAAGTTTTTGAACATGAACCCTAGCATAAAATGAGGGTAGAAATGACTAAAACATGCTTCAAGGATCTAAAAAATATAAAGAACATAAAAAACGGGGCTAAGGAGCACTTACTATCAAGCTTGAAAGTTGAAGAAAACCCTAGCTATGGTCTTTAGAATTTTTGGCATTACCTTGAAGAAGATGGACAAGATTTTCACTTCTTTTTCTCTTTTATTTCTTTTATTTACCAAAAGACATAAATACCCTTAAGGCCTTTCTTTGAAATTTTACCCATGCATGCCCATTTTTGTCCAAATTTTTAGAACTTAGTCAAATTACTATTTGAGGACCTCTAATGCATAATCCACCTCAATTTGATGCTAAAAGCTTCTAGAACTCAAGTTTTGCATTTTTTGCAATTTGGTTCCTAATGTCAAATTGAGCATCTTAGGCATGGAATTTCTCCATGAAATTTTTAAACAAGCATACATTCTCATCCTAGACCTCATAATAATCATGAAAAAATTATTTCTATTTCGGATATGTGGTCTCAAAATCGCTATTCTGACTATGCCCTAAATCAGGATGTTACAGCTCTCCCCCCTTTAGGGATTTTCGTCCTCAAAAATCTTACCAGTAAAAAGGTTTAGGTATTGGTGTTTTATAGTCTCTTCGAGGACCCATGTGAGGGATCAAATTTATAACAGCATAACATGGAACACATCATGGATTCTTTTCAACTCTGATGGCAAGGCCAACCGATATGCTTCCGGTCCAATCCTTTCAGTAATCTCATATGGCCCTAAAACAAGGACTTAATTTACCCTTCTTACCAAATCTCAGAACTTTTTTCCAAGGAGACACCTTTAAAAATACTTTATCTCCAACTTGATACTCAATTTCCTTTCGTTTCAAATCAATATAAGATTTCTGCCTGTTAGAAGCAGCTTTCAAACTATCACGAATAATCTTTATCTTTTCCTCGGTCTCCTTAATTAAGTCGACCCCATGAATCTTGTTTTCTTTAAGCTCAGTCCAATATAGGGGTGTTCGACATTTACACCCATATAATGCCTCGTAAGGTGCCATTTTCAAACTTGATTGATA
Source organism: Gossypium longicalyx (assembly GCA_025698465.1). Classification (NCBI taxonomy): domain Eukaryota; kingdom Viridiplantae; phylum Streptophyta; class Magnoliopsida; order Malvales; family Malvaceae; genus Gossypium; species Gossypium longicalyx. The sequence continues at coordinate 57,060,701 of CM046995.1, forward strand.
ATTGTTGTCGTAGGCAAATTCTATCAACGGTAAGTACTTTTCCCAACTGCCTTGGAATTCAAGAACACAACACTTGAGCATATCTTCCAAGGTCTGAATCATTCTCTCAGATTGGCCATCGGTTTGTGGATGGAAAGCAGTACTAAAATTTAGCTTCATACCCAAGGCTTCTTGTAACTTCTTCCAAAATCGAGAACTGAACCTTGGATCTATATCCGAAATAATTGACAATGGTACTTTGTGAAGTCTCACAATTTCAGTAATGTATGGCTCGACTAACTTATCAAGCAAGAAATTAGTTCGTAATGGTATAAAATGATCCGATTTAGTCAACCAGTCAACTATGACCTGGACAGTATCTTTCTTCTTTGGAGTTAAAGGCAATCCTGTCACAAAGTCCATAGTAAGACGACCCCATTTCCATTTGGGAATCATGATAGGTGGAAGTAACTGTAACACCCGTATCCCGTAACCGTCACCGGAAGAGGTAAGGGGCACTACCAGATAGACAGAACCTTTCAGACCGATTTAGAATCACAGATATCAAATAACATTAATACATAAGCAATCATCAACAATTCATCCCTTATGAAGGTCCACGAGACCTAAAACATACTTTAAAGGATAGTCAGGACTAAACCGAACACATTCATACATTTAAGAACTCAGAAAGTATTTGAATTTTTTTGAGGTCACACGTCCGTGTGACCAGGCCGTGTGCCTCACATGGGCATTAGACACGCCCATGTGATCCAACCATGCCATATCAGAGTATATATACTGATTTTCACCCACGGCCAATGGACACACCCGTGTGCTATGGCCGTGTGATACTTAGCTAGCTACTGGCTTGAGCCCACAGCCAGATGACACGCCCATATGTCTTAACTGTGTGGTCTTAAGAGGTGACTGCTTTACCTACACGGCAACAAGGCACACTCGTGTTCCCTGACTGTGTGCCACAATGCAAGCTTAGTTTAAGCCAACTTACCACCCCTTTATGGGTCATTCTTACAAGCAATATTAAACAACATTTATACCAAAATTTTCAATTAATTCCATGCTCAAAACATGCTTCTTTATAACTAAATCATCATCATTCTATAAACTATTCAAATCCATATCAAAACACATTAAAACCTCATTACAACAACATGCCATAATGCTTATTTCATAGCTCACTTATGACACTTTCACTTTCTAACTCATGCTTAAACTTACCATTTCCTCAACTTGGCATATTTCAAAAAGATCACCACATATAAGGCCATATAACCATTATATGCATACACAATTTGGCATCACAACCATTTACCAAAACTAAGCACAAACATACCATTTGTTATCCAACTCTCATGGCATAACATATATACATACCAAAGCTTAAATACATAGACATTCTAGCCTATACATGCCATACTGAAAAATATTTACACTTTCAAAAGTACCAAATTAAGGTTCGAAAGTATGGTGACGATCCTTGACGGTCCCTGAGTTTGCAGTAGCTTTGATATCTATAAAACAATGCAAACACACACAAAGTAAGCTTTCAAAAGCTTAGCAAGCTCGTACTATAGTCATTAACAATATATAAAACATAAAACATTAACACATAAGTATTTATGAATTCTCAAATCATCTATCAAATTTATACCAACCCAATCCATATGTTCATAACCATTTAATGAACTTCACTTAGAAAATATCATCTACCACTAGGTACCATACATACCTGAATCTTCATACTCATTCACTTTCATTCTCACCTCTTACTTGAGTATTTCAAGCCTCTCTATAGAATATTCATACTTTAACATCCGTACACTTAGTGCTTTAAAGGTTAGCCAAAACTAAAATGATTCCGTACAGTTAGTGCAATTTCAATTAACCAAAGCTAAGTCGGTATCGCACAATTAGTGCCTTATATAGCCGAAGCTATTCCAACTCGCACAGTTAGTGCCATTTGTAGCCAAACCTATATGTATTAAACTGCACACTTAGTGCTAAACACAGTCGAATATCATCGTACTCAAACCATAATCAAATATCTATACAATTTATGGATTGTAATTGCATTAAAACATAACTTTAACATCATTTATCATGTACAAACTTACCCCGTACTCGAAGTTGTAAACCCGAACGTTTATTCAATAATCTTTGACTTCCCTCAATCTAAATTCGAATTCCTCTTTTCTTGATCTATAAGTATTCAAAATTAGTCCTTTTATTCACCAAATCATTCAAAACAATCCATAAATACATGTTTAAGGCATTGTGCAAACTAGCCCTCACATTTTCACATTTCGATACTTTAGCCCCTATTTCACAAAATCACAAAATACACATAATTTGCATATACACAAGCTTAGCTAAATTCTCCTAGCTCTCATACAAGTCCAAACATTTCATTTATTTGACATTTTAGTCCCTCACAAATAACATCTTTACAATTTAGCCCAAATTACTCAATTTCATCAAAAATCCAAAGACAAATCATTTAAACCCAACATCAAGCTTCTATAATTTATCTACTAACATCCCAAACTCATAGTTTTAGCAATGGTACATTTCAAAATCATCATCAAAATTAAAAATTGAGACATGGGTTCGATAGTATACAAAGCAACGATTATAAAAACGTAGAAATTATCAAAAACCAAATAAAAACGAACCTTTAATCAAGCATGGAAGTAGCCGAATATCAAAGCGTAAGAACCCTAGCTTTTCTTTCTTAATTTTCGGCAAAGATGAAGAAACAATGAGCAATTTCATGCTTGTTTTATTAATGTTAACATAATAAACACTTTACTATTATAACCTTTGTTCAACTATTATAAAATCACATAATGGATGGTTATAAATGTCCATTCAAACCTCCATTGGTTAAATAACCACATAAGGACCTCTTATTTAATAAGCCAAGTCAAATAAGTACTTTTAACATCTAGCACACAGCTTTTACATTTTATGCAATTAGGTCCTTTTTGCAAATTAAACACACAAATAGTTAAATTTTCACACGAGACTTTCACACATGTCAATTCACATATAATAGGCACGAAAAATAATATTAAAATATTTTTTTAACTCTGATATGTGGTCCCAAAACCATTATTCTGACTAGGGTCAAAACTGGACTGTTACAATTCTCCCCCTTAGGGATTTTTGTCCCCGAAAATCTTACCATTAAACAGATGCAGATATTGTTGTCTCACAGCATCTTCAGGCTCTCACGTGTCCTCTTCAATACCGTGTCAATGTCACATCACTTTAACTAATGAAATTTTCTTATTTCGTAACTCTTTAACTTCACGAGTTAAGATACGGATCGGCTTTTCTTCGTAAGTCATATCAAACTGAATTTCAATTTCAGATGGAGGAATTACATGCGAAGGATCAAATTTGTATCGTCGAACCATCGATACGTGAAATACATTGTGAATCTTTTCCAGCTCAGGCGGTAACAACAATCTATAAGTATTCAGCCCAATACGCTCAATAATTTCATACGGTCCGATGAACCTCGGACTCAACTTGCTTTTTCTACCAAACTGAAGCACTTTCTTCCACGGAGAAACTTTCAAAAACACTTTGTCGCCGATCTCAAACTCAATGTCTTTTCTTTTCAAATTCGCATATGATTTTTTACGATCAGAAGCTGTTTTCAAACTATCTCGGATTACTTTTACTTTCTGTTCAGTTTCGTTTATCAAGTCAACCCAGTAAATCTTGTTTTCGCTAAGCTCGGTCCAATACAAAGGTGTACGACAATTGCAACCATATAAAGCCTCGTATGGTGCCATTTTAATGCTTGACTGAAAACTGTTATTATACGCAAATTCAATCAAAGGTAGATAATGTTCCCACGTACCTTAAACTCAAGGATGCAACATCTCAACATATCCTCGAGTATCTGACTAATCCGCTCAGATTGGCCATCCGTTTGCGGATGAAAACCAGTACTAAAGTGCAATTTAGCACCTACTGCATCTTGCAACTTCTTTCAAAATCGTGATGTAAATCTCGGGTCTCTATCTGGCACTATCAACAATGGCACACCATGCAATTTCACAATATCAGAAATGTATAACTCAACTAATTTAACAAGTGAGTAATCGGATCGAATCAGAATAAAATTAGCTGATTTCGTCGATCGATCAACTACAACCCAAATTGTATCTTTCTTTCTCGGAGTCAGGGACAAACCCGAAACAAAGTCCATAGTCACTCGATCCCATTTCCACTCTGGAACCATAATTGGTTGTAGCAAACCAGATGGCACCTGATGTTCGACTTTAACTTGCTGACTATCAAACATTTAGAAACAAAATCATAGATATCTCTTTTCATTCTAGACCACCAATAATGTTGTTTCAAATCATTATACATTTTCGTACTACTCGGATGCACAGATAAACGACTACTGTGAGCTTCACTCAAAATTATTTGAATTAACTCTGGATTTCTTGGAATACAAATTCAATCTCGAAATCTCAAGCAATCATCTTTATCAACTCTGAATTCTGAATCAGACTCTACTTCACACTGAGCTCGTTTAGCTAAAATCTCATTATCAATCTTTTGAGCTTCAATAATCTGCTGTAAGAGCAAGGGTCTTGCTTTTAATTCAGCTAAAACTGAACCATTATCAGAAAGAACCAAATGAGCATTCATCGTATGCAAAGCAAACAACGATTTTTGACTCAGGGCATCAGCAACAACATTTGCTTTACTCGGATGATAATCTATCACAAGTTCGTAGTCCTTTAGTAGTTCAAGCCATCTTCTTTATCGCAAATTCAAATCTTTTTGAGTCATCAAATACTTCAAACTTTTATGATCAGAGTATACATGACACTTTTCACCGAACAAGCAATGGCGCCAAATCTTTAGAGCAAACATAATCACAGCTAATTCAATATCATGTGTCGGATAGTTCTTTTCATGCGGCTTCAACTGTCTCGAAGCATAACCAATAACTTTTCCCTCTTGCATTACAACACATCCCAAACCAATTAATGAAGCATCACTATAAATCAGATAATTCTTTACCCAATCCAGGTTGTACTAATACCAGAGCTTTAGTCAACAAAGGTTTCAACTGATCAAAGCTGTTCTGACACTTTTCAGACCACTCAAACTTCACATCTTTCTGAAGCAATTTTCTTAATGGAGTTGTGATCATCGAAAAACCTTTCACGAATCTTCTATAATAACCCGTAAGTCCTAGAAAACTACGAACTTCAGATATATTCCTCGGAGGTTTCCAATCCAAAATAGCGAAAATTTTACTCTGATCAACTCGAATACCAGAGGTTGATACAATATGACCCAAGAAGCTAACTTCTCGCAACTAGAACTCACATTTACTGAATTTTGCATACAATTGTATATCTCTCAAAATCTGTAATACTAACCTCAGATGCTCGGAATGTTTAGATTCATCACGTGAATAAATCAATATGTCATCAATGAATACCACAACAAATTGATCTAAATACGGTCTGAAAATTCTATTCATCAAATCCATGAAAATAACAGGCGCGTTAGTCAATCCGAAAGGCATAACTAAGAATTCATATGGACCGTACCTTGTTCTGAAAGTGGTTTTCGGAATATTTGAGTCTTTCGCTCGCAATTGATAATAGCCTAATCTTAAATCTATTTTCGAAAACACAACAGCTCCTTTCAACTGATCAAACAAATCATCAATTCGGGGCAGGGGATATTTATTCTTGATAGTCACTTTATTCAAATGACGATAGTCAATACACATTCTCTTTGTACTGTCTTTATTTTTCACAAATAAAATCAGAGCACCCTAAAGTGAGAAACTCGGTCTAGCAAATCCTCGATCGGTCAACTCTTGCAACTGAGACTTTAATTCTTTCAGTTCAGTCGAGGCCATTCTATATGAAGCTATTGAAATCGGAGTAGTACCAGGTACCAATTCAATGCCAAACTCTACCTCTCTAACCGGAGGTAACCCCAAAAGTTTTTCTGGAAACACATCAGGGAACTCATAAACAACAGGCATAGATTCAACCTTCTTTTTTGATACTCTCAAATCAATCACATATACAAAATAAGCTTCACTACCCTTTCTCATAATACTTAAAGCTTACATCGAAGATATCACAGTAGATAATCCATTCAAATCACTAGATTCAATTCTAACTATTTCATCATTCTTGCATCTCAAATCAATAGTTTTCCGTTTGCAATTCACCACAGCATCATGCAAAGTTAATCAATCCATACCCAAAATTATATCAAACTCATCAAAAGGCAATAACATCAGATCAGCCGGAAAACAATTATTTCAAAACATTAATAGACAATTCTTGCAAACTTTATCAACCATAACACATTTGCCTAGGGGGTTCGAAACTCTAATTACAAATTCAGTAGACTTTACAAGCAAAGTCTTACTGTTCACTAATTACAATCCAGGATATATCAAAGCAATCACAGAAGTATCATAGAGAGTAAATGTACCCATAATTACATCTGGCGATGAAGCTTCCTTGCGAGTTCTGATAGCATAGGCTCTGGCAGGTGCACGAGCCTCAGATATCACAGCTGTGTCTTTCGTTCCTCTCTAACTACCACTCACATTTCCCAAATTTCTAGAAGGTCTACCTCGAGAAACATTACCACTCTACCTTGGATTCTGAACATTATATTTTTAAGCTAAATCTGGGCAATCTTTTATAAAATGATTTCTTGAACCACAACTATAACAAGCTCGGTTAATACTTTTTCCTTAGCATTCACCCAAATGTAGTCTTCCACACTGATCACACTCAGGCTTTTCATTCTTTACATTATCAACACTGGCAATAGATGTAGCTAAAGATTTGAAATTCGATTGTGATCTAACACGATCTCTGGTCGAAGGTCCCATACTAGTCTTTAAACGACTGCTATCATCTCTAAACTTCTTGGATCTAGATTGAAACGATTTGCCCGAAGATCTCTTTCGTACCTCTCTAGCTTCAAAATTAGCCTTTCTTTTCTCTTTCCTAAGATCTTCAGCTTTACATGCTCGTTCAACAAGCACAACGAATTCTTTGATTTCCAGGATCCCAACTAGTAAACGAATATCTTCATTCAAGCCGTCTTCAAATCTCTTACAAATTATTGCTTCTGTAGATACATATTCACGAGCATATTGACTCAACCTTACAAATTCCCACTCATATTCCGTGACAGACATTCGGCCTTGTTTAAGCTCAAGAAACTTTTTACGTTTCTGATCAATGAATCTCTGACTGATATATTTCTTTCGAAATTCAACTTGGAAGAAATCCCAGGTAATTCGTTCACTTGGAACCACGGATGTCAAAGTCTTCCACCAATGATACATCATATCTCTCAAAAGAGAAACAACACATTTTATGCATTCCTCAGGACTCAAACACAACTCATCAAGCACTCTTATTGTGTTCTCCAACCAGAACTCGGCCCTTTTAGCATCATCACTTGTTGTAGCTCGGAACTCTTCAGCCCCATGTTTTCTAATCTTCTCATCTGGTGGTTTACTCAACTGTATCGAGTTTACTGGTGGCATAACAGGAGTTTGAGGAGAATTAACTGGGGGTGGAGGTTATTGTACAGTCGGATTGGCTCTAATGTATTGGGTACAGTCGGATTGGCTCTAATGTATTGGGTGAACCAATCATTCATCATCTGATAGAAGGCTTGTTTAGCCTCACTATCACGGCTACTCGTAGCTGGTCTAAAATCAGCTTGCATTATCCCTTGCGCGGGAGCAGGTGCATTACTTTCTACATCATCAGCTATGGCTTTATCGGGATCCATTTTCTATATAAAAGCACATTTCAATGTCAGGATTCATCACACTATCGCAGTTTCAGATAAATGGCATGTATAGCTAGACTCACATACACTATGGTAGTCCTAGAACTGACTAAACTAGAGCTCTGATACTAACTAAATGTAATACCCCTATCCCGTAACCGTCACCGGAATAGGTAAGGGGCATTACCAGATAGACAAAACATTTCAGACCGATTTAGAATCACAGATATCAAATAACATTAATACATAAGCAATCATCAATAATTCATCCCTTATGAAGGTCCACTAGACCTAAAACATATTTTAAAGGACAGTTGGGACTAAACCGAACACATTCATAAATTTCAAAACTCAGAAAGTATTTCAATTCTGTTGAGGTCACACGCCCATGTGACCAGGCCGTGTGCCTCACATGGGCATCAGACATGCCTATGTGATCCAACCGTGCCATATTAGAGTATATATACTGATTTTCACCCACGACCAATAGACATGCCCGTGTGCTATGGCCGTGTGATACTTAGTTAGCTACTGGCTTGAGCCCACAGCAAGATGACACGCCCATGTGTCTTAATCGTGTGTCTTAAGAGGTTACTACTTTACCTACATGGCCACAAGGCACTCCCGTGTTCCCTGACCATATGGCACAATGTAGTCTTGGTTTAAGCCAACTTACCACCCCTTTATGGGTCGTTCCTACAAGCAATATTAAACAACATTTAAACAAAAAATTTTAGCCAATTCTATGCTCAAAATATGCTTCATTATAACTAAATCATCATCATTCTATAACCTATTCAAATCCATATAAAAAAACATTAAAATCTCATTACAACAACATGTCGTAATGCTTATTTCATAGCTCACTTATGACACTTTCTAACTCATGCTTAAACTTACCATTATATGCATACACAATTTGGCATCACAACCATTTACCAAAACTAAGCACAAACATACCATTTGTTAGCCAACTCTCATGGCATAACATATATACATACCAAAGCTTAAATACATAGACATTCTAGCCTATACATGCCATACTAAAAAATATTTACACTTTCAAAAGTACCGAATTAAGGTTCGAAAGTATGGTGACGATCCTTGACGGTCCCCGAGTTTGCAGTAGCTTTGATATCTATAAAACAATGCAAACACACACAAAGTAAGCTTTCAAACGCTTAGGAAGCTCGTACTATAGTCATTAACAATATATAAAACATAAAACATCAACACATAAGTATTTACAAATTTTCAAATCATCTATCAAATTTACACCAACCCAATCCATATGTTCATAACCATTTAATGAACTTCACTTAGATAATATTATCTACCACTAAGTACCATACATACCTGAATCTTCATACTCATTCACTTTCATTCTCACCTCTTACTTGAGTATTTCAAGACTCTCTATAGAATATTCATACTTTAACATCTGCACACTTAGTGCTTTAAAGGTTAGCCGAAGCTAAAATGATTCCACACAGTTAGTGCAATTTCAATTAACCGAAGCTAAGTCGGTATCGCACACTTAGTGCCTTATATAGCCGAAGCTATTCCAACTTCCACACTTACTGCCGTTTGTAGCCAAAGCTATATGTAATAAACCGCACACTTAGTGATAAGGACAGTCGAATATCATCGTACTCAAACCATAATCAAATATCTATACAATTTATGGATTGTAATTACATTAAAACATAGCTTTAACATCATTTATCATGTACAAACTTACCTCGTACTCGAAGTTGCCAACCCAAACGTTTATTCAATAATCTTCAACTTCCCTCGATCTAAATTCAAATTCCTCTTTTCTTAATCTATAAGTATTCAAAATTAATCCTTTTATTCACCAAATCATTCAAAACAATCCATAAATACATATTTAAGGCATTGTGCAAACTAGCCCTCACATTTTCACATTTCGACACTTTAGCCCCTATTTCACAAAATCACAAAATACACATAATTTGCATATACACAAGCTTAGGTAAATTCTCCTAGCTCTCATACAAGTCCAAACATTTCATTTATTTGACATTTTAGTCCCTCAAAAATAACATCATTATAATTTAGCCCAAATTACTCAATTTCGTCAGAAATCCAAAGACAAATCATTTAAACCCAACATCAAGCTTCTATAATTCATCTACTAACATCTCAAAACTCACAGTTTCATCAATGGTACATTTTGAAAATCATCATCAAAATTAGAAGTTGAGGCATGGGTTCGATAGTATACAAAGCAACGATTATCAAAACGTAGAAATTATCGAAAACCAAACAAAAACGAACCTTTAATCAAGCTTGGAAGTAGCCGAATATCAAAGTATAAGAACCCTAGCTTTTCTTTCTTAATTTTTGGCAAAGATGAAGAAACAATGAGCAATTTCATGCTTGTTTTATTAATGTTAACATAATAAACACTTTACTATTATAACCTTTGTTAAACTATTATAAAATCACATAATGGATGGTTATAAATGTCCATTCAAACTTCCATTGGTTAAATAACCACATAAGGACCTCTTATTTAATAAGCCAAGTCAAATAAGTACTTTTAACATCTAGCACACAGCTTTTACATTTTACGCAATTAGGTCCTTTATGCAAATTAAACACACAAATAGTTAAATTTTCACACGAGACTTTCACACATGTCAATTCACATATAATAGGCATGAAAGATAGTATTAAAATATTTTTCTAACTCAGATATGTGGTCCCGAAACCACTATTTCGACTAGGGTCAAAACTGAAATGTTACAGTAACCTTGAAGGCACTTGATATTTGGCCTTTACCTATTGACAAATCAGATATTTCAATACAAACTCCAAGATATCTCTTTTCATGCCATTCCACCAATACGATTTCTTCAAATAATTATACAGCTTTGTACTACCCAGGTGGACTGATAAACAATCGCTATGTGCCTCACATAAAATATTTTGAATCAACTCGGCGTCGTTCAGAACATAGATCCTACCACGGAACCGCAAGCAACCATCAGAGTCAATGTAAAAATTTCGTTCACTGCTAGACTCGCATTGAGATCTTTTAGCTTGTATCTCTCTATCGATTTTTTGGCCATCACAAATCTATTGAAGAAAGGTCGGTCTAGCTCTCAACTGTACTAGGATCGAACCTGTAACAGCTCGATTTAGACCTTATCCAGAACAGTGATTTCAGGACCACAAATCTGAGTCAGAAAAATATTTTAATATTATTTTCTGTGTTTATAATGTGTGAATTTATATGTGTGAAATTTTCGTGTTTTAATTTTTTTGAGTGCCCGATTTAATAAAAGGGGTTAATTGTGTAAGTTATAAAAGTTGCTAACTATTTATTAAAGTGTTAATTTGCTATTGTCTTTATAATGTGGGGTCCTTAAATGGAAATTAAACCCATATTATAAAGGATGGATGGTTAAAGGCATGGTTTATAATGGTTTCATATTTTATAACAAAGGTTAAACTTGTAAAATATTAAATAGTATATATGTTATAATTAAACATAAATTAAACAACCATGCATTCATCTTTTTCACAAGAACGAAACATCAAAGGAAAGGAAAGAAATAAATTTTTAGGGTATTCGACCATTTGATAACTTGATTAAGGTATGTAACTAGCTCGATTTTTGATAATTTTTACATTTTTGAGATCGTTGCTATGAAAATTACAAAGCCCATGCCTTAATTTTTTATTTTGATGAATATTTTGAGTTATTCCATTGATGAATTTATGAGCTTTGTGATGTTAGATGATGAATTATGAAAGATATGTTTTGGATTAATATGTTTTGTATTGGAATTTTTGATGAATTTGAGTAATTAGGGCTAAATTACAAAAAATAATAAATTGAGGGACTAAAATGTGAAATAAATTAAATTAATGGACTTGTATGAGCATAAGGAAGATTCTACCTAAGCATGGTGTACTTAAATTTTGCATGTTTTGTGTTTTATGCAATTTGGACTAAATTGTAAAAAGTGTGAAACGTTAGGGGCAAAATGGTAATTTTCCCATTTATGTGTTTTTGGACTAAATTGAATGAAATTATGTTTGAATGAGTTTAGTTTGAATATGTTTAGATCAAGAACAAAAGAAATCAGATTTGGATCGGGGGAAAACCAAAGTTGTCAAATAATCGTCCTATTCTGATTATCGTTGTTCGAGGTAAGTTTATAAGCAAATAGATGTTGTTAATTTTAAATAAATAAGAGTTCATATGATGAAATTAATTATGTGAGAATATACATGTGATAGCTGAATGTGTATATGCTTGGGAGCTGTGTTTACAAATTTCATTCAACCGAGTTACGACGTCCAGAAGCCTCTTATGAACCTTAGGAATAGCTAGGATATATATGTCATGAAATAGGGTTTTTGATATGTGTTCTCGTGTAAGACCATGTTTGGGATGTTGGCATCGATATGTGTTATCGTGTGAGACCCTGTCTGGGACAGTAGCATCGATATGTGATTACATGTAAGACCACATCTGGGACGTTGGCATTGTACGATATGTGTGATTATCTGATTATCCTATTCAATTTCGAATGGTTCAATGGGCAATGATAAGTTGTGATCGAATGTGTAATTGAGCTAAAGTGATCAGGTATGTGTTAAATAAATGTTTATTTGAAAATAAGGTTAGTTGGTTATTTGGTATGTGATACAAACTATATATTTGTATTAAAGGTTAATTGTGTATTTGGCTATGTGATATTTAATGCTAATGAATTTACAATGAAATGCGAAATCATGTATAAGATATGTGCATTTTAGTAATTTATTTGCTTATGACTTACTAAGCTATGATAGCTTATTGTGTGTGTATGTTTGCCTCTATTTTATAGATTTTGGAGACTAGTTATGGGCTCGGGGATCATCAGTGAAGTCTATCACACTATCTTCTGTTTATCGATATTTTTAAAAAGCTAAATTTTGAACTTGTGGCATGTATAGGCTATACTACTTTTTGGATATGTTTAAAGTGTTGTGTATAATATGTCATGCAAAAATGGCTAATTTGATATATAAGTATTTGCTATCTTGATCATGATTCTTGTGTGTGCTAAGTTTGGTTTGTATGCTATGCTCAAATAATAATTTTATTTGGTTTGGTTGAATCTGCTATGGTATATATATAAGTATGAATTATGCTTGATATGTTACCTATTGTTTTAATGATTCAGCTATTTATTTTATTTTATAGTAATGATTTAATTTGGTTGATGAATGTATTAGTTTAAATGTTGAATTTAGGTAATAGATTTATATTTGATTGATTGTTCAACCATGCTTTGTATTTATATGTGAAACATGTTTTATTTAGATTTGCTATGTATTATGGTAACTAGGTAATTAAGTTATGGATTGTGATAAATGTGAGTTCAATATGCTTGTGTTAAGTGAAGAAATTGTTATGAATCATGTTAGTAAGTTAATCATGATTCGGCATTTATAAATATAAGTATGTGATGTATTGGTTTCATATTGTTATATATTAGATGAGATATATTTGCAATATGTTTGACTTGATGTGCAAATTATGGTTGATATACATGTATATTGATTTATTTCTATGAAAGGTTATATGCGTATAAAGTGATAGATTAAAAATGATGAAAATTTAAACATTGAACAAAGCATATGTATTAAGCATGATCACATTCGGCTAATGCACTGAAAAATGACCAAATGTATAGTGATTTGTGCATTGGTAAAACAAGAAGATTATATGAGTTTTATGAGATGCATATATGTCCGACTTGGTTAAAAAAATTGATGGTTGAGTAGTGTATAGTTTAGTCATTAAATAATGAGCATAAGTTGATTGATTTATAAGTTTATTATTCAGTCAAATAAGAATAACATTGAAGTTCTTTGTATGTGAAAGTTGATTTTCATTATGGAAATGATTCGTGAACTTTTGTATGTATTATGATGGATAGACTATTTGGTGTTCTTTTAAAATATGTCTAAATTGATACAGGACCTATTAGTCTTGCGCAAAACTACAAACATAAATTTATAAGTAGATTTATTCATGTTTTAGTCATTTCAAATCATATGTAGTAATGTACACGTGCCATGAATGATTTGGTTAAATTTGTTATATCCTTATTGTGCCGGATGGAGTTTTGCTAAAAATGATTTATACTTTAATATGTTTGCTTTATATGATTTATGTATGTAATAATAGATTGAATTATTTGTATTATCATTGATATGTGCATATGCTATGTGGTAAATGATATATTCGACACTATTTGCTTACGAATTACTTAACTGGTTATATGTTTGAATAAAATGTTATGATACGATTCGTAAAGAATTTAAATTACTTATATATGTTAATAATGATTGGTTTTAGGAGTTTGAGCAAGTGTATGCATACGATTGTTCAAATTTTGTGTCTCGTTCGGTAATACCTCGTAACCCTATTCCGGCTACAGATACGGGTTAGGGGTGTTACATTTGATTGGTATCAAAGCTATGGTTTAGTCGATTCTAGGACTAACGTAGCACGTGTGAGTCTAGCTATGCATGCCATATTTTATACTGTGATAGTGTGATGACTCCTGACATTTGAAAATGTGTTTTTGTATAGTAAATGGATCCCAATCGAGCCATAGTTGATGATGTCGAGTGTACAGTACCTACTCCTGCACAGGGGACAGCGCTGGTTGATTCTTGACCGACTTTGAGTAACCAAGAGGGAGAGGCTAAACGAGCCTTTTACCAAATGATGAATGATTTGTTTACTCAGTATATCCAGAAAAATTCGGCTGCACAACAACCTCCACCCCGACTAATCCTTCTCCGATACCTGTTATACCTCAAGTGATTGATCTGTTGAGATTACATAAGCCCTCTATTGATAAAATCAAAAAAAATGGGGCTAAGGAATTTAGAGCCACTGATGATGATGATACTGAGCGAGCTGAATTCTGGCTTGATAATACTATCTGCGTATTTGATGAATTATCCTGTAACCCTGATGAGTGTTTAAAATGTTCCATATCCTTGCTACATGACACCGCATATCACTGGTGGAATACACTAGTATCAGTGGTTTCGAAAGAACGGGTGACGTGGAAGTTCTTTCAGATTGAGTTTCGTAGGAAATACATCAACCAGAGATTTACCGATCGAAAACGCAAAGCATTTCTAGAGTTGGAAAGGGTCATATGACTGTGACAGATTATGAACGAAAATTTGTGAGACTTAGCAGATATGCCCAGGAATGTGTATCGACTGAAGCTATAATGTGTAAAAGGTTCGAAGGTGGGTTGAATGAAGACATTAAACTGCTAGTTGGAATTTTTGAAATAAAAGAGTTTGTAGTACTGGTTGAGCAAGCATGCAAAGCCCAAGAGCTCTAGAAAGAGAAAAGAAAAGCTGATTTTGAAGCTATAGATTTACGTAAGAGACCATCGAGTAAGTTATTTCAATCGGCATCAAAGAGATTTCGAGATAATTCTAGCCATTCAAAGGCTACTACGGGTTATACTAGACGTGATCGGGATAGACCACCTACGAATTCGAAAGCTACCTCAGTAGCTAGTGTTGATAACGTTAGATCAAATCAATCGGAGTGTAAACATTATGGTAAATGACACCCCAGTAGTTGTAGATTGCATGATCGGGCCTATTTTAAATATGGATTGATGAATCATTTCATTTCTGAATGCCCTGAGTTAGCTAAACAAAACACAGTACAGAATACGAGATCGAGTAATATGTCAGCTCGAGGTAAACCATCCAGAAATACGGGTAATGTGAGTAGCAGCAATAGAGGAACTAAAGGCACAACATTTCAATCTGAGGCTTGCGGACATGCCAGAACTTATGCCATTCGCGCTCGCGAGGAGGCTTTTTCCCCCGATGTTATTACTGGTACATTCACTCTCTATGATACTAGTGTAATTGCATTGATTGATCCTGGTTTGACTCATTCTTATGCGTGTGAGACCTTAGTATTCAATAAGACTTTACCTGTTGAGTCTGCTGAGTTTGCTATTAGAGTATTGAACCCCTTGGGCCAGTGTGTTCTGGTTGACAAATGTGTAAGAATTGTCCTTTGATGATTCAAGATTCGTGTTTTCTGCCTGATTTGATGTTGTTGCCATTTGACAAGTTCGATATAATTCTGGGAATGGACTAGTTGACTTTGTATGATGCTGTCGTAAATTGCAAAAGAAAGACTATTGATTTACGGTGCCAGAATGATAAGATTATTTGGATTGAATCTAATGATTTGAATGGTTTATTGGTAGTGATATCTTTGATGTTAGCTCAAAAATATGTGAAAAAGGGTTGCGAAGCTTACTTTTCTTATGTGATCGGCTCTAAAGTGACCGGAAAGAAGAGATTGAATCAGAACCAGTTGTGTGCGAGAATTCAGATGTGTTTTCTGAAGAATTGTCGAGTTTGCCACCTATCTAAGAAGTAGAGTTTGGTATTGAGTTAGTGTCGATGACGACTCTGATATCGATAGCTCCGTACATAATGGCACCTATTGGATTAAAAGAATTGAAAACTCAGTTGCAAGATTTGACAGATAGGGGTTTCGCGCGACTGAGTTTCTCTCCCTGGGGTGCACCAGTTTTATTTGTGAAAAAGAAAGACGAAACTATGAGAATGTGTATCGCTTATAAATAGCTCAGTAAGGTGACTATAAAGAATAAATATCCATTGCGATGGATTGATGACCTGTTCGATCAGCTGAAAGGGGATACAGTGTTTTCAAAGATAGATTTGAGATCAGGTTACTATCAGTTGCGAGTTAAAGACTCCGATGTGCCAAAAACTGCTTTCCAAACGAGGTACGGACACTATGAGTTTCTGGTTATGCCTTTCAGACTTACTAATGCACCTGCTTTTTTCATGGACTTGATGAACCAAATCTTCAGACAGTATTTAGATCGGTTTGTGGTTGTCTTTATATATGATATTTTGATCTATTCCCATGAAACCGAGCATGCTGAACATCTGAGAGTTCTGTTATAGACTTTGTGAGATAAACAGTTGTATGCGAAGTTTAGTAAATGCGAGTTCTGGTTACGTAAAGTCAGTTTTCTGGGACATGTCGTACCAGTATCGGGTATTCGGGTTGATCCAAGTAAAATTTCAGCTATACTTGATTGGAAACCTCTGAGAAATTTTACTGAAGCCCAAAGTTTTCTAGGACTTGCTGGTTACTATAGACGATTCTTGAAAGGTTTCTCTATGATTGCAGCCCCGATGACAAAGATACTATAGGAAGATATTAAGTTTGAGTGGTCAGAAAAGTGCCAGAAAAGTTTTGATCAGTTGAAAACCCTTTTGACCGAAGATCCAATGCTAGTTCAGCCAAAATCGGGTAAAGAATTTGTTATCTATAGTGATGCATATTTAAATGGTTTGGGTTGTGTGTTAATGCAGGAAGGGAAATTCGTAGCTTATGCCTCGAGACAGTTAAAGCCGTATGAAAAAAACTATCCGACACACGACCTGAAATTGGTAGCTATTGTCTTTGCATTGAAAATATGGCGTCATTATCTGTTCGGTGAGAAATGTCACCTTTATACTGATCACAAAAGTTTAAAATATTTGATGATTTAGAAAGATCTAAATTTGAGACAGCGATGATGGTTAGAGTTGCTAAAAGATTACGATCTTGTGATTGATTACCATCTAGGAAAAGCTAATGTTGTTATGGTGCTTTAAGCCAAAAATCACTATTTACTCTACGTGCAATGAATGCGCATAAGGTTATATCTGATGATGGTTCTATAATAGTTGAGTTAAAAGCAAGACCGTTATTTATACAACAAATCTGCGAAGCTCAGAAAGTCGATAATGAATTATTAGCAAAATGGGCTCAATGTGAATTGAATGCTGATTTAGAGTTCCGAGTTGATGCTGAGGGTTGTTTAAGGTTTAGAAATCGAATTTGTATTCCGAGATATTCGGAGTTTTGAATGAAGCTCATAGTAGTTGATTATCTATTCATCCAGGTAGTACAAAAATGTATAATGATTTGAAACAACTTTACTGGTGGCATGGTATGAAACGAAACATTTCTAACTTTGTTTGGAAGTGTTTAATCTATCAACAAGTTAAAGTCGAGCACCAGGTACCGTCTGGGTTACTTCAGCCGATCATGATACCAGAGTGGAAATGGGATAGGGTCACAATGGATTTTGTATTCGGTTTGCCATTGACACTGAGCAAGAAAGATGTGATCTGGGTTATTGTGGATAGATTGACTAAATCAGCTTATTTTTTTCCAGTTTGCACAGATTACTCGTGTAACATCCTGATTTTTGGGTTTTCGTAATTTCTGAGAATTTGGTAAGTTTTTAAAATTTGGTAATTAGTAGTGAAAATTCGTAGTTGGAATATGTAAATGGGCCTATGGAAGGCCCACGTGCTGGCCAAAACCCGGAAGAATTTCTGAATTTTGGACGTAAGGAGTTAGGGGCATTGGATAGGTGGCCTTATTAAAAGACGAGGGTAAAATGTAACACAAAAGAGCCCTTGGCAAAATGGCTAAGTGACGCCACTAAGGAGCTAAAAAAGTGGCGTGTAAGTGGTTGAGGAAAGCCAAGGTTCGATTCTCTAAGATGGCAATTGTGGTGTTCTTTTTATGTCTAGAGCAAGCAGGAGATGGAAGTTGAATGAAACTCGGTTGGAGAGAGTTTGAATCAGTCAAACGCATGGATTAAGGAGTGATAAGAGGAGAGATTTTGGGGATTTGGAGAGAAGCTAAGAGTTGGCCGAATAGTGGGAATTGGAGAGGGGATTTCGGTAGAGGAGTATTTGGCTAGTATTTCGGCATTTAGGGACTTAGTTGTGTCGTTTTTCTTCTATTTAAACATCATAGGGTTATTCTTTTCTTCCCTTTTCTTCTCTAGCCGAAATCACCACTCTCTTCATCCAGTTTTCTTTCTTTTTTTATTGCCAAAACCAAACCAATACTTCCTTTCTTTTCATCTACTACTTCCTTTCTTTTCATCACCTTTGCCGAATAGTCACAAGAACCGAAACCTTTGAAGATTGGTTGTGTCGTTTACTTTTAGACCAGCATCTTCCCTGTCCTCTTTATTTGTGGTGACCGATCCCTTCATCTGGTAAGTACTCGTTTTCCAAATCGATTCAGTAGTGTAAATATTAAGTAAAGTCGAACCCCCTATATAGTTTAGGGAGGTTACCGATTTGTGGTTTAGGCCTTACTGGGCCCTTTTCTTTCGACTTTTATAATTTGTGTAGTGTTATAGACAATGTTGGAGGAGCAGCAAGGCTTGGAGTATCAGTTTTGGAAAAACTTGGATCGAATCATCGGACCCCGTGAAGGTAAGTGATCTATGGCTATTAGGGGTTCTTTGGCCGAATAAGGTAAGGTGGATTTTGGGTTTGATAACCATGACTTGTGCGTTAAGAATGGTGATACTTAATTGTAGGTTGTCGTGGGAGACTTTGTTAGCAAACGTCACAAAACAGGTGTGTAACAAACCCTCTTTCGTAGCTTAACTCAATATATGTCGAAAAGCTGATATGCCAAAAATTTCGGCATTTCGAGGACTCGTGAGCATGCGAATGCCCATAAGTTAGTTGGATATGCTAAGCTTGATGATCGAGATTGTTGGAACAGGTAAGGGCACGATTTCCTGCATCACGGTAAGTTAGGCCTCGAGGGGCTGAAATCGGGCCCAAAGGGCTTTCGGGCCCATTTGGGTAAGTTTGGTAGGAAATGGAATCCAAATAAATTGCACATTAAGACAGTTAATACCGTTATAGAATATAGGCTTGTATGATGATGGAAGCTTATTGGCAAAATTACAAGTGAGACCGACTTGGGTGGAGTAAATTAAGAAGCAGCAGTTGGTGGATGAGTCGTTGGTTTCTCGATTTCAGCAAGTTGAGAAGGGGGAGAATCCAGACTTTGGATTAAATGGTGATGGGGTTCTTTGTTTTCGAGGAAGAATTTGTGTGCCGAAGGACTCTGACTTGAGATTGATGATTTTGAGGGAGGCACATGGTGGACCTTGTGCTATGCATCCAAAAGGGAGTAAGTTGTATCGAGACTTGTGAGAGCTACCTGGGCTCAAGCTAGAAGTGACCGAATTTGTGGGAAAATGTTTAACGTGTCAACAAGTAAAGGCCGAACATCAACTACCTTCAAGATTGTTACATCCAGTGAAGATACCACTTTGGAAGTGGGAAAGGGTAACCATGGATTTTGTGAGTGGTTTGCCATTGACACCTTCCAAGAAGGACTCAGTTTGAGTGATTGTGGATAGGCTGACAAAATCTGCCCAGTTCATACCTGTCCGAACCGATTACTCACTTCAGAAGTTGGCCAAGTTGTATGTGGCAGAGATAGTGCGGTTGCATGGAGTGCCAATATCAATAATTTCTGACCGAGACCCAAGGTTTACATCTCGGTTTTGGCAGAAGTTGCATGAGGCATTGGGAACGTGATTGGATTTTAGCACGGCTTTTCACCCTCAGTCGGATGGGCAGTCAGAGAGGGTCATTCAGATTCTAGAAGATATGTTGAGGGGTTGAATTATCGACTTTAGGGGCAGTTGGGAGGATTATTTACCGTTGGCGGAATTTGCATATAACAACAGTTACCAAGAAGGTATACAGATGGCTCCTTACGAGGCACTGTATGGGCGAAGGTGTCGTTCGCCTACATGTTGGGCTGAGTTGGGGGAAAGGCAAGTACTTGGACCAGAGTTAGTAGCGAATACTGAAGACAAAGTTAAGGTGATCAGGAATCAGTTAAAGGAGGCAGCAGATCGACAAAAGTCTTATGCTGATCTGAATCGCAAGGATATGGGATATGCTGTAGGGAACATGGTCTTTTTGAAGGTTTCACCTTGGAAGAAGATATTGAGGTTTGGTAAGAAGGGCAAGTTGAGTCTACGGTTCATTGGGCCTTATCGGATCCTTAAGCGGATAGGGTCGGTGGCTTATCAGCTAGAGTTACCTCCAGAGCTGGATCGTATTGCGACGTCTTTCATGTGTCCATGCTAAGGTGATATCAATCTGACCCTACTCATATCGTGCTAGTTGCAGAAATTGAGGTACAGTCGGACTTGACTTTCGAGGAAGAACCTGTGCAGATACTTGACCGTGACGTCAAGGTGTTGAGAAGAAAGTCAGTGCCATTGGTGATGGTACTTTGGAGGAACCATGGCAAAGAAGAGGCTACTTGGGAGTCCAAAGAGGCGATGCTCAACAATATACTCAACTGTTTGGATCAGGTAAAATTTCGAGGTCGAAATTTTTTTAAGGAGGGTAGAGTTGTAACATCCTGATTTTCGGGTTTTCATAATTTCTGAGGATTTGGTAAGTTTTTAAAATTTGGCAATTGGTAGTGAAAATTCGTAGTTGGAATATATAAATGGGCCTATAGAAGGCCCACGTGCTGGCCAAAACCCAAAGAAATTTTTGAATTTTGGACTTAAGGAGTTAGGGGCGTTGGATAGGTGGCCTTATTAAAAGACGAGGGTAAAATGTAACACAAAAGAGCCCTTGGAAAAGTGGCTAAGTGACGCCACTAAGGAGCTAAAAAAGTGGCGTGTAAGTGGTTGAGGAGAGCCAAGGTTCGATTCTCTAAGCTGGCAATTGTGGTGTTCTTTTTATGACTGGAGCAGGCAGAAGTTGGAAGTTGAATGAAACTCGGTTGGAGAGAGTTTGAATCTGTCAAATGCATGGATTAAGGAGTGATAAGGGGAGAGATTTTGGGGATTTGGGGAGAAGCTAAGAGTTGGCCGAATAGTGGGAATTGGAGAGGGGATTTCAGCAGAGGAGTATTTGGCTAGTATTTCGGCATTTAGGGATTTAGTTGTGTCATTTTTCTTCTGTTTAAACATCATAGGGTTATTCTTTTCTTCCCTTTTCTTCTCTAGCCGAAATCACCACTCTCTTCATCCAGTTTTCTTTCTTTTTTTTATTGCCAAAACCAAACCAATACTTCCTTTCTTTTCATCTACTACTTCCTTTCTTTTCATCACTTTTGCCGAATAGTCACAAGAACTGAAGCCTTTGAATATTGGTTGTGTCATTTGCTTTTGGACCAGCATCTTTCCTGTTTTCTTTATTTGTGGTGACCGATCCCTTCATCTGGTAAGTACTCGTTTTCCAAATCAATTCAGTAGTGTAAATATTAAGTAAAGCCGAACCTCTTATATAGTTTAAGGAGGTTATTGATTTGTGGTTTAAGCCTTACTGGGCCATTTTCTTTCGACTTTTATAATTTGTGTAGTGTTATAGACAATGTTGGAGGAGCAACAAGGCTTGGAGTATCAGTTTTGGAAAAACTTGGATCGAATCATCGGACCCCGTAAAGGTAAGTGATCTATGGCTATTAGGGGTTCTTTGGCCGAATAAGGTAAGGTGGATTTTGGGTTTGATAAGCATGACTTGTGCGTTAAGAATGGTGATACTTAATTGTAGGTTGTCGTGGGAGACTCTGTTAGCAAACGTCACAAAACAGGTGTGTAACAAACCCTCTTTCGTAGCTTAACTTGATATATGCCGAAAAGTTGAAATGCCGAAAATTTCAGCATTTCGAGGACTCGTGAGCATACGAATGCCCATAGGTTAGTTGGATATGCTCAGTTTGATGATCGAGATTGTCGGAACAGGTAAGGGCACGATTTCCTACATCACGGTAAGTTGGGTCTCGAGGGGCTGAAATCGGGCCCAATGGGCTTTCGGGCCCATTTGGGTAAGTTTGGTAGGAAATGGAATCCAGATAAATTGCACATTAAGACAGTTAATACCGTTATGGAATATAGGCTAAATGGGCCTAGATGACTAAATCGGATATGTAGGGCCCATTAGGGGTTTTTGGCCCAATAACTCGGTTTTGCTAGAATGGGCTAGAATCGCTGTTTAAACACTTGAAATTGTTGATAATTGATAATGAGCATGGAAAACCCTACTAATTGATAAAATAATGAAATTACCCTTATAATGTGAAAATGACCATTTTGCCCCTAGGTGAAAATGACCATTATTCCCCTAGGGTTATGTTATAATTAAGATGCATGTGATACTGTTTTTGTACATGATATGCCATGATATACACATGATATTCCATGATATATTCATATATGCATGGGTTGGGTTTTATATGAACAGAGGAAGTGCTAAAAGGGCTTTTCCCTAGTTTACCGAAAAAGGGCTTTGCCCCAGTTATTAAAAGAGGCTAGGCCTCCAGTTATATGACAAAGCAGCTATGCTGCCAGTGGAGAGTATTGATTGGGTGGGTTGAGTTATTCCCCACATGGAGAGCTTGGTTGGTACGGGTGGAGAGTAGCGATTGGTTGGGTTGATAGTTTCCCCACATATGGATATGGGTTTGCATACATGCATTGAGATTTACATATTTGATTGTTATGGAAATGGGCTAGTGGGCCATACCGTTTACAGAATAAGGCTCCGGCCCAGTGATATGAATTATGAAAAGGCTTTGGCCCAGTGAGTTTATATATGACCAGGGGCTAAGGCCCAGTAACATGATTAATGAGAAGGCTTCAGCCCAGTATGCTGCTATTAGTTTGGGCTCTGAAAGGGGCTTGTCGCACCCTGAGTTTCCAAACTCACCCCCCATTTCTTTAACCTTGCAGGTGAGTCCTGATGTGGAGACTTGAAGCCGGAGGGGATTCAGAGTGACCATAATGATCGCTTTTGAACTTTGAAATCAGTAAACGGTTTTATATTATAGTCTTATCTTAACTGTTAACATTATTTGTTTTTGGGTTGTAATAAGGCCATTTTAACTATTCTTCTGGGATTATTTTTATTTTTAATAACTCTATATTTTTCTGATAATAATTCAAAATGGGCTAGACTTAGAGTGCGTTTTCAAAATGATACTCGTTTTCAAAGTAATGCAATGATACAATTAATCAGTTTATCAAAAATATCTACTTGAATGAACTTCAACTCGTTTATCAAAGTGTGGCAATGGTTGTGGGCATATCTAGGATTGGATCCAATCGAGAGCTTGGTACTTAAGCAGCCTTCATGGCTCATCTCCTCTGTTTCGGATACGTACCTGGTGCACAGCTTCCATTCGCTTTGATTACTTAGCAAAATCTATATTTTAAAACACTAAGAAGGACACTAAAAGAGGCATGGGTTTTCTTTAAAACTTCAATGTGACACGTCGGGTCCAGCCATAATGTCTGGGTCGGGGTGTTACATTTAGTGGTATCAGAGCCCGATTGCAACAACTCGGCTGTGGATTTCTAAACGGGTTTAAAATCAAGAATTTCAAAATAAGGGTATTTTAAATCAATTTTTTTTAAGAATTTCTATTCTCTGTGACCAAATATATGTTTTTGTTTTAAATGGTTTGAAGAAAGAAGTGGCACACTGAATCCCCAGCACCAAGTCTGTAAATGTACTTTCTTTTACACCGTGTGATATTTATATGATGCTATAGATAGAACTGAGACCCTACTATGATACTTTAGATAGGGTAGAGCTGTAAAATAGTAGGATTGAGACTGTAGCTAGGTTACAACGTTACGAAAACAATCCCTGAACTGCTATATGTCCATAAGATATCTCGTAATAAAAAACTGAAATATTAAACTATTGTCATAAAATTCGTAAACAGATAATTCGATATGAGTACAAAAGTAACTCGTGGACGAGGCCGTGGACGTGGTCGCGGAAGGGTGCAAGCTGAATCTTCATCCTCAGGGCATAGGCCAGCTGAGGAGGCATCTGTGCCACAGGCAACTGAGGCTGGGTCACATGATCGGGCTGCGGGGGATGATGCTTTGTCCCAAGCGATGTTAAGGGTCTTGGAAAGGGTTGCTGGATCTAGCACCGGGACAGTGAATAGGGGATCCATCTCTGAGAGACTCCGGGCTAACGGAGCAGAGGTTTTTAGGGGCATATCTGGAATAGCCCCAAACGTGGCTGAATATTGGCTTGAGGCAACAGAGCGGATTATGGACGACCTAGATTACTTTGTAGAGCAAAAGCTAAAGGGGGCCGTGTCATTGCTACGAGATGAGGCATACCAGTGGTGTAGCACTGTAAGGGAGAGTACCCCGATCGAACGAGTAACCTGGGAACTATTCAAGATTACTTTTCAGGGAAGGTATGTTGGAGCTAGTTATGTGGATGCCCGTCGAAAGGAATTTTTGAATTTGGCTCAGGGTAATAAGACTGTTGCGGAGTATGAGGCAGAATTCTTGAGGTTGAGTCGATATGCTAGCGGGATAGTTGCGACCGAATATGAGTACAGTGTTCGATTCAAGGATGGCCTCCGCGATGAGCTTAGGGTGTTGATAGGTCCACAGAGGGAGCGTGATTTCGCTGCATTAGTGGAGAAGGCTAAGATAGCCGAGGAAGTAAAACAAACTGAACGGCAGAATCGTGAGAGGGATCGACCCAGATTCAAGAGGGATTTCGGACCCTCGGGTGCTGCAAATAGAAATGTTAAAAGAGCTAGAATGGAGGAACTAGTTCGACCAGCTCCGGTTAATACTTTTAGACCTCAGGTTTGCAAGGACTGTGGCAGAGCACATATGGGGAAGTGCTGGAAACGAACTGGGGCTTGTTTTCGATGTGGGTCAAAGGAACATAAGTTTAGAGAGTGTCCTCGGAGAGCAGCTCAGGATCAAGCTGCGGAGCAAAGAGGTGTCCAACTGCAGTGAGGAGGACCACCACCATAGAGAGGCCGTGGGCAAGGTAGAGGTGGCAATGGTAATGGACGAGGACGTGGGGCACCTGGCAGGGGTGCTGGACATGCTGAAGCTCGACAGCCGGCGTTGGTTTATGCTGCACGGCATCGTGAGAAGGGTGATGCTCCTGATGTTATAACCGGTACGTTTCTCATTCATAGCAAGCCTTACACTACTTTGATTGATGTGGGTTCCACTCACTCGTATGTTGCTTCTGATGTATCTGGGGCATTGGGTGTGCTTCCTGAGGAGACTGTGAGTGGGGTATCAGTGATTAGTCATTTGGGACACTTGATTAAGGTAGATAAACTCTTTAGAAAGGTGCCTTTAGAGACTCAAGATAGGATATTTTTAGGGGATTTAATAGAGCTGCCATTTGGGGAATTTGGTCTTATTTTGCGAATGGACTGGCTAACTAAGCATAGGGCGACGTTGGATTGTGTTGTTAAGAGAATGGTGCTAAGAACTGCCAATGATGAAGAGATAATGGTCATAGGGGAGCGAAGGAACTATTTGTCCAATGTTGTCTCGGCTTTAAGGGCTGAGAAGTTGATTCGGAAAGGTTGTGAGGCGTTTTTAGCAATCGTGAGTCAAGCTAAAATTGAGGGGATGACTGTGGAGTCAGTTAGGACCATCAAAGAATTTCAAGATGTATTTCCGGAAGAACTTCCTAGACTACCTCTAAATAGAGAAGTTGAGTTCGGAATCGACTTGTTACCTGGAACAACTTCAGTGTCCATTGCACCTTATAGGATGGCACCAAAAAAGTTAGTGGAACTTAAGGTTCAAATTCAAGAACTATTAGATAGAGGGTTTATAATACCACGTGTTTCCCCGTGGGGTGCATCAGTGTTGTTCGTAAAGAAGAAAGATGGAACCATGCGGATGTGTATTGATTATCGGCAATTGAACAAACTGATGATCAAGAACAAGTATCCTTTGCCAAGAATCGACGATCTGTTCGACCAACTGAAAGGAGCCTCGGCATTTTCTAAGATTGACCTTCGGTCAGGATATCATCAGTTGAGAGTCAAAGAAGAGGATATTCATTAAGACTGCATTCAGAACTCGATATGGTCACTACGAGTTTTTGGTTATTCCTTTTGGTTTGACTAATGCACCGGCGGCATTCATGGATTTGATGAATCGGGTATTTTAGCCGTACCTAGATCAATTCGTAGTCGTTTTTATCGATGATATCTTAGTGTACTCAGAAACGGAAGAGAAACATGATGAGCATCTTCGTATTGCGCTACAAGTGCTAAAGGAAAAGCAACTCTATGCAAAGTTTAGTAAGTGTGAGTTTTGGTTGAGTGAAGTAACATTCTTGGGGCATGTTGTGTCTGCGGAGGGGATCAAGGTAGACCCTCGAAAGATTGAGGCGATTCTGGAGTGGAAGCCACCAAAGTCAGTAACAGAAATCTGAAGTTTTCTAGGGTTGGTAGGTTATTATCGAAGATCTGTGGAAGGATTTTCTGTGTTGGCAGCGTCGTTAACGAAACTTATAAAGAAGGGAGCATCGTTTGTTTGGACAAATAAGCAGCAAGAGGCTTTTGAAAAGTTAAAAAAGGTTCTGACTGAGGCTCCAGTGTTGATTCAGCCAGAGTCTGGTAAGGATTTCACTATATATAGTGATGTGTCACATGTAGGTTTGGGCTGTATGTTGTTGCAAGAGGGTAAAGTGGTCGTTTATACTTCACGACAGCTTAAGCCTCTTGAGGTAAACTATCCTACTCATGACTTGGAGTTGGCAACGGTGATCTTTACGCTTCAGATATGGAGGCATTACTTGTATGGGGGGAGATGCATTATCTATACGGATCATAAGAGTCTTAAGTACTTGCTGACTCAAAAGGAGCTGAATCTTAGACAGCGAAGGTGGATAGAGTTTTTGAAGGACTATGACTGTTCGATTGAGTACCATCCAGGTAAGGCAAATGTCGTGGCTGATGCGTTGAGTTGAAGGACTGTGGCGGAATTGAAGGCAATGTTTGCTCGCCTAAGCTTGTATGACGATGGAAGCTTATTGGCATAAATACAAGTGAGACCGACTTGGGTGGAGCAGATTAAGAAGCAGCAGTTGGTGGATGAGTCGTTGGTTTCTCGGTTTCAGCAAGTTGAGAAGAAGGAGAATCCAGACTTTGGATTAAATAGTGATGAGGTTCTTTGTTTTCGAGGAAGAATTTGTCTGCCGAAGGACTTTGACTTGAGATTGATGATTTTGAGGGAGGCACATGGTGGACCTTGTGCTATTCATCCAGAAGGGAGTAAGTTGTATCGAGACTTGCGAGAGCTATGTTGGTGGCCTGGGCAAAAGTGAGAAGTGACCGAATTTGTGGGAAAATGTTTAACGTGTCAACAAGTAAAGGCCGAACATCAACTACCTTCAGGATTGTTACAGCCAGTGAAGATACCACTTTGGAAGTGGGAAAGGGTAACCATGGATTTTGTGAGTGGTCTGCCATTGACACCTTCCAAGAAGGACTCATTTTGGGTGATTGTGGATAGGCTGACAAAATCTGCCCATTTCATACCTGTTCGAACCGATTACTCACTTCAAAAGTTGGCCAAGTTGTATGTGGCAAAGATAGTGCGGTTGCATGGGGTGCTAGTATCAATAATTTCTGACCAAGACCCAAGGTTTACATCTCGGTTTTGGCAGAAGTTGCATGAGGCATTGGGAACGCGATTCGATTTTAGTACGGCTTTTCACCCTCAGTCGGATGGGCAGTCAGAGAGGGTCATTCAGATTTTAGAAGATATGTTGAGGGGTTGTATTATCGACTTTAGGGGCAGTTGGGAGGATTATTTGCCGTTGGCGGAATTCGCATATAACAACAGTTACCAAGCAAGTATCCAGATGGCTCCTTACGAGGCACTGTATGGGCAAAGGTGTTGTTCGCCTACTTGTTGGGTTGAGTTGGAGGAAAGGCAAGTACTTGGACCGACGTTAGTAGCAAATACTTAAGACAAAGTTAAGGTGATCAGGTATCGATTAAAGGAGGCAGCGGATCGACAAAAGTCTTATGCTGATCTGAATCGTAAGGATATGGAATATGCTGTAGGGGACATGGTCTTTTTGAAGGTTTCACCTTGGAAGAAGATATTGAGGTTTGGTAAGAAGGGAAAGTTGAGTCCACGGTTCATTGAGCTTTATCGGATCCTTAAGCGAATAGGGCCGGTGGCTTATCAGCTAGAGTTACCTCTAGAGCTGGATCATATTCACGACGTCTTTCATGTGTCCATGCTAAGGCGATATCGTTCTGACCCTACTCATATCGTGCCAGTTGAAAAAATCGAGGTACAGTCGGACTTGACTTTCGAGGAAGAACCTGTGCATATACTTGACCGTGACGTTAAGGTGTTGAGAAGAAAGTCAATCCCATTGGTGAAGGTACTTTGGAGGAACCATGGCAAAGAAGAGGCTACTTGAGAGTCCAAAGAGGCGAGGTGTAAACAATATCCTCAACTATTTGGATTAGGTAAAGTTTCGAGGCCGAAATTTCTTTAAGGAGGGTAGAGTTGTAACATCCTGATTTTTGGGTTTTCGTAATTTCTGAGAATTTTGTAAGTTCTTAAAATTTGGTAATTGGTAGTGAAAATTCATAGTTGGAATATGTAAATGGGCCTATGGAAGGCCCACGTGCTGGCCAAAACCCAGAAGAATTTTTGAGTTTTGGACTTAAGGAGTTAGGGGCGTTGGATAGGTGGCCTTATTAAAAGACGAGGGTAAAATGTAACACAAAAGAGCCCTTGGCAAAGTGGCTAAGTGACGCCACTAAGGAGCTAAAAAAGTGACGTGTAAGTGGTTAAGGAGAGCCAAGGTTCGATTCTCTAAGCTGGCAATTGTGGTGTTCTTTTTATGTCTGGAGCAGGCAGGAGTTGGAAGTTGAATGAAACTCGGTTGGAGAGAGTTTGAATCAGTCAAACGCATGGATTAAGGAGTGATAAGGGGAGAGATTTTGGGGATTTGGAGAGAAGCTCAGAGTTGGCCGAATAGTGGGAATTGGAGAGGGGATTTCGGCAGAGGAGTATTTGGCTAGTATTTCGGCATTTAGGGACTTAGTTGTGTCGTTTTTCTTCTGTTTAAACATCATAGGGTTATTCTTTTCTTCCCTTTTCTTCTCTAGCCGAAATCACCACTCTCTTCATCAAGTTTTCTTTCTTTTTTTTATTGCCAAAACCAAGCCAATACTTCCTTTCTTTTCATCTACTACTTCCTTTCTTTTCATCACCTTTGCCGAATAGTCACAAGAACTGAAACCTTTGAAGATTGGTTGTGCCATTTGCTTTTAGACAGCATCTTCCCTGTTCTCTTTATTTGTAGTGACCGATCCCTTCATCTGGTAAGTACTCGTTTTCCAAATCGATTCCGTAGTGTAAATATTAAGTAAAGACGAACCCCCTATATAGTTTAGGGAGGTTATCGATTTGTGGTTTAGGCTTTACTGGGCCCTTTTCTTTCGACTTTTATAATTTGTGTAGTGTTATAGACAACGTTGGAGGAGCAGCAAGGCTTGGAGTATCAGTTTTGGAAAATCTTGGAGCAAATCATCGGACCCCGTGAAGGTAAATGATCTATGGCTATTAGGGGTTCTTTGGCCGAATAAGGTAAGGTGGATTTTGGGTTTGCTAAGCATGACTTGTGCGTTAAGAATGGTGATACTTAATTGTAGGTTGTCATGGGAGACTCTGTTAGCAAACGTCGCAAAACAGGTGTGTAACAAACCCTCTTTCGTAGCTTAACTCGATATATGCCGAAAAGTTGAAATGTCGAAAATTCTGGCATTTCGAGGACTCGTGAGCATGCGAATGCCCATAGGTTACTTGGATATGCTAAGTTTGATGATTGGGATTGTTGGAACAAGTAAGGGCACGATTTCTTGCATCACGGTAAGTTGGGCCTCGAGGGGCTAAAATCGAGCCCAATGGGCTTTCGGGCCCATTTAGGTAAGTTTGGTAGGAAATAGAGTCTAGATAAATTGCACATTAAGACAGTTAATACCGTTATGGAATATAGGCTAAATGGGCCTAGATGACTAAATCGGCTATGTAGGGCCCATTAGGGGGTTTTGGCCCAATAACTCGATTTTGCTAGAATAGGCTAGAATCGCTGTTTAAACACTTGAAATTGTTGATAATTGATAATGAGCATGGGAAACCCTAATAACTGATAAAATAATGAAATTACCCTTATAATGTGAAAATGACCATTTTGCCCCTAGGTGAAAATGACCATTATACGCCTAGGGTTATGTTATAATTAAGATGCATGTGATACTGTTTTTGTACATGATATGCCATGATATGCACATGATATGCCATGATATATTCATATATGCATGGGTTGGGTTTTATATGAACGGAGGAAGTGCTAAAAGGGCTTTGCCCCAGTTTACCGAAAAAGGGCTTTGCCCTCGTTATTAAAAGAGGCTAGGCCTCCAGTTATATGACAAAGCAGCTATGCTGCCAATGGAGAGTATTGGTTGGGTGGGTTGAGTTATTCCCCACATGGAGAGCTTGGTTGGTACGGGTGGAGAGTAGCGGTTGGGTGGGTTGATAGTTTCCCCATATATGGATATGGGTTTGCATACATGCATTGAGATTTACATATTTGATTGTTATGAAAATGGGCCAGTGGGCCATACCGTTTACAGAATAAGGCTTCGGCCCAGTGATATGAATTATGAAAAGGCTTCGGCCCAGTGAGTTTCTATATGAACAGGGGCTAAGGCTAAGTAACCGTTGAACGAAAGGCTTCGGCCCAGTGAGTTTATATATGAACAGGGGCTAAGGCCCAGTATGCTGGTATTATTTTGGGCTCTGAAAGGGGCTTGTTGCATACTGAGTTTCCAAACTCACCCCCCATTTCTTTAACCTTACAGGTGAGTCCTGATGTGGAGACTTGGAGCCGGAGGGGATTTAGAGTGACCATGATGATCGCTTTTGAACTTTGAAATCAGTAAATGATTTTATATTATAGTATTATCTTAACTGTTAACATTATTTGTTTTTGGGTTGTAATAAGGCCATTTTAACTATTCTTCTGAGATTATTTTTATTTTTAATAACTATATATTTTTCTTATAATAATTCAAAATGCGCTAGACTTAGAGCACGTTTTCAAAATGATACTCATTTTCAAAATAATACAACGATACAATTAATCGGTTTATCAAAAATATCTATTTGAATGAACTTCAACTCGTTTATCAAAGTGTGGCAATGGTTTTGGGCATGTCTAGGATTGGATCCAATCAAGAGCTTGGTACTTAAGCAGCCTTCATGGCTCACCTCCTCTGTTTCGGATACCTACCTGGTGCACAGCTTCTATTCACTTTGATTACTTAGCAAAAACTATCTTTTAAAACACTAAGAAGGACACTGAAAGAGGCATGGGTTTTCTTAAAAACTTCAATGTGACACGTCGGATCCAGCCATAACGTCTTGGCCGGGTTTGGGGTGTTATAACTCGCTTGATAAGCTAGCTGAATTGTATATTTCTCAGATTGTGAGAGTGCATGGAGTACCCAGTTCTATTATTTCAAATAGAGATTCGAGGTTTACATCGTGGTTTTGGAAGAAAGTACCAGATGAATTAGGTACGAAATTACATTTCAACACTGCTTTCCATTCGCAGACAGCTGGTCAGTCTGAACGAATCATTCAAATACTTGAGGATATGTTGAGATGTTAAATTCTCGAGTTTGAAGGTATGTGAGAACGATACTTACCTCTGATTGAATTTACGTGCAATAATAGCTTTCAATCAAGTATCAAAATGTCACCCTACGAGGCTTTCTACGACAGTAAATGTTGAACACCATTATATTGGATGGAGCTCAGTGAAAACAAGATACACGGGGTCAATTTGATTAGAGAGACTGAATAGAAAGTGAAAGTGATTCGCGAAAGTCTAAAAATAGCGTCAGATCGTCAAGAATCGTATGCTGACTTGAAACGAAAAGATATAGAGTTTTAGATTGGGGACAAAGTATTTTTGAAAGTCTCACCGTGGAAGACAATACTCAGATTCGGTCGTAAAGGCAAATTGAGTTTGAGATTTATTGGGTCGTATGAAGTTATAGAGCGTATTCGGCCAGTTACTTACAGACTGTTGTTTCCATCTGAGTTAAAAAAAATCCATAATGTATTTCATGTTTCGATGCTTCGTCGATATCGGTCTAATCCTTCGCATGTGATTAATTCGTCAGAGATTGAGATTAAGTCTGATATGACCTATGAAGAGGAACCGATTCGTATTCTAGCTCGCGAGGTTAAAGAATTGTGAAATAAGAAAATTTCGTTGGTAAAGGTACTGTGGCATCGACATGAAGTTGAAGAGGCTACATGGGAGCCAGAGGATGCAATAAGAGACCATTATCCAAACCTATTCATAGGTAAGATTTTCGGGGACGAAAATCCCTAAGGGGGAGAGAGTTGTAACCGTTCGATTTAGACCCTATCCGGAATAGTGATTTTGAGACCACAAATCTGAGTAAGAAAAATATTTTAATATTATTTTCTGTGTTTATAATGTGTGAATTTATATGTGTGAATTTTTTGTGTTTTAATTTTTTCATTTGAGTGCCCGATTTAATAAAAGGGCTTAATTGTGTAAGTTATAAAAGTTGCTAACTATTTATTAAAGTGTTAATTTGCTATTGTCTTTATAATGTGGGGTCCTTAAAAGGAAATTAAACCCATATTATAAAGGATGGATGGTTAAAGGCATCGTTTATAATGGTTTCATATTTTATAACAAAGGTTAAACTTGTAAAATGTTAAATAATATATATGTTATAATTAAACATAAATTAAACAACCATGCATTCATCTTTTTCACAAGAACGAAACATCAAAGGAAAGGAAAGAAATAAAGCTTTAGGGTATTCAACCATTTGATAACTTGATTAAGGTATGTAACTAGCTTAATTTTTGATAATTTTTACATTTTTGAGATCGTTGCTATGAAACTTACAAAGCCGATGCCTTAATTTTTTATTTTGATGAATATTTTGAGTTATGCCATTGATGAATTTATGAACTTTGTGATGTTAGATGATGAATTATGACAGATATGTTTTGGATTAATATATTTTGCATTGAAATTTTTGATGAATTTGAGTAATTAGGGCTAAATTGCAAAAATAATAAATTGAGGGACTAAAATATGAAATAAATGAAATGTATGGACTTGTATGAGCATAAGGAAGATTCGGCCTAAGCATGGTGTACTCAAATTTTGCATGTTTTGTGTTTTGTGCAAATTGGACTAAATTGTAAAAAGTATGAAATGTTAGGGGCAAAATGGTAATTTGCCCATTTATGTGTTTTTGGATTAAATTGAATGAGATTATGTTTGAATGAGTTTAATTTGAATATGTTTAGATCAATAACCAAAGAAATCAGATTTGGATCGAGGGAAAACCAAAGTTGTCGAATAATCGTCTCGTTTCTATTATCGTTTTTCGAGGTAAGTTTATAAGCAAATAGATGTTGTTAACTTTAAATAAATACGAGTTTATATGCTGAAATTAATTATGTGAGAGTATACATGTGATATCTGAATGTGTATATGCTTGGGAGCTATGTTTAAGAATTCGATTCAACCGAGTTACGACGTCCGGAAGCCCCGTATGAGCCTTAGGAATAGCTAGGATATATATGTCATGACATAGGATTTCCGATATGTGTTCTCTTGTAAGAACATCTGGGACGTTGGCATCGATATGTGTTCTCGTGTAAAACCCTGTCTAGGACAGTGGCATCGATATGTGATTACATGTAATACCACGTCTGGGACGTTGGCACTGTACGATATGTGTGATTATTCGATTATCCTATTCAATTCTGAATGGTTCAATGGGCAATGATAAGTTGTGATCGAATGTGTAATTGAGCTAAAGTGATCAGGTATGTGATAGATAAATGTTTATTTGAAAATAAGGTAAGTTGGCTATTTGGTATGTGATACAAATTATATATTTGTATTAAAGGTTAATTGTGTATTTGGCTATGTGATATTTAATGCTAATGAATTTACAATGAAATTATAAATCATGTATATGATATGTGCATTTTAGTAATTTATTTCCTTATGACTTACTAAGCTATGATAGCTTATTGTGTGTGTATGTTTGCCTCTATTTTATAGATTTTGGAGACTAGTTATGGGCTCGGGGATGATCAGCGAAGTCTATCACACTATCGTCTGTTTATCGATATTTTTAAAAAGCCAAAATTTGAACCTATGGCATGTATAGGCTATACTACTTTTCGGATATGTGTAAAGTGTTGTGTATAATATGCCATGTGAAATTGGATAATTTGATATATAAGTATTTGCTATATTGATCATGATTCTTGTGTGTGCTAAGTTTGGTTTGTTTGCTATGCTCAAATAATGATTTTATTTGGTTTGGTTGAATTGGTTATGATATATATATAAGTATGAATTATGCTTGATATGTTACCTATTGTTTTAATGTTTCGGCTATTTATTGTATTTGATAGTAATGATTTAATTTGGTTGATGAATGTATTCGGTTAAATGTTGAATTTGGGTAATAGATTTATATTTGATTGATGGTTTAGCCATGCTTTGTATTTATATGTGAAACATGTTTTATTTAGATTTGCTATGTATTATGGTAACTAGGTAATTCGGTTATGGCTTGTGATAAATGTGAGTTCAATATGCTTGCGCTAAGTGAAGAAATTGTTATGAATTATGTTAGTAAGTTAATCATGATTCAGCATTTATTTATATAAGTATATGATGTATTGTTTTCATATTTTTATTTATTAGATGAGATATATTTGTAATATGTTTGACTTGATGTGCAAATTATGGTTGATATATATATATATGTATATTGATTTATTTCTGTGAAAGGTTAAATGCATATAAAGTGATAGATTAAAAATGATGAAAATTTAAACATTGAACAAAGCATATGTATTAAGCATGATTACATTCGGCTAATGCACTGAAAAATTACCAAATGTATAGTGATTTTTGCATCGATAAAACAAGAAGATTATATGAGTTTTATGTGATGCATATAAGTCCGACTTGGTTAAAAAAATCGATGGTTGAGTAGTGTCTAGGTTAGTCATTAAATGATGAGCATAAGTTGATTGATTTATAAGTTTATTATTCGGTCAAATATGAATAACATTGAAGTTCTTTGTATGTGAAATTCAATTTTCCTTATGGAAATGATTCGTGAAATTTTGTATGTATTATGATGGATAGACTATTTGGTGTTCTTTTAAAATATGTCTAAATTGATACAGGACCTATTTGTAACACCCCTCATCCGTACCTGACGCCGGGATAGGGTTCGAGGCGTTACCGGTAATTCAACTTTACAAACTTACTAAATCGGGTCACCAAATTTCTCCCAAATTTAAAATCTTTCAAACATGTACACTTTGTCCCTTACATAGGCCTTCAAGGCCTAAAACACACCTAGGGGCAGTACGGGACACAACCAAAAACATTCGATAAACTTTGGGCACTTTAGAAAATTTTTCCTTACTTTGAAGTGTGACACACCTGTCTGATGGGGCCATGTGGTCACACACGCCCGTGTGGCTTGGGGCACGCCCGTGTCCTCCACCCATGTACAACACTGACTTCCACCTCAATATTCTATTAAAAGCACACGGCCAAGACACATACCCGTGTACTTAGCCCGTGTTCTATACTGACTTAAAATTTCCAGTGCAGGGGACACACGGCTATACCACACACCCATGAGGGTGAGCCGTGTGTCACACACGACCTAGATACACGCCCGTGTATCTACCCGTCTGGACCTTATTAGGCCATTTTCCGAGCCTTTGATCACCCTCCATACTTATAGATTACTTTTACACATAATAAGGCCGAATTATACACTTATATATATAAGACTTTAATTAACCTCATTGCATGTAAACCTCATGTCATTGGTTTCATACATGTTAAGTTAATCCTCATCTTGCATTTAAGGAATTCTACGTCCAATTGACATATTTAAGATTGGCTCATTTTTATAACTCATTGCCAATTATAACCAAGCCATCATATGTGAACATAAACATGCATAGAATTGTAGGTCAGTGCCTACTTCGAAATAAGCCAAGTTACCATGGCCATATACAAAGATAAGTATAACTTTACATGATTTCATTTTTTCAGCAATTCAAATGACACATATAACAAAATACACAAAAGCTCTATACATGCCATTGAACAAAACATAAGGGTCTATATACCAAAGTTGGACTAGTTGATAGTATGTAGACTCTCCAACCGTCTTCCGATCTTTACAAGTCCTCAAGCTCTAAAAACGGGGAAAAAGGGAGGGGTAAGCATATATATATGCTTAGTAAGCTCGAATAACTGGAAAGCAAACTTACCGATTATTTAGCATACATCCTTGTTAGATAATGAAACCAACAATATGAAAATGGTTTTCCTATCACATGCACTCAATCAGTGAGTTAGTCACATAATGAAACACCATGTAACTTATCTTATATTAGTTCATCATTCAACATGTCATTTATACATATACTTCGTTTTAGTCCTGTTGAGTTTCTAGGAAATCTCGATGGATTATTCAATCACCGTCAATTCATGCGGATGATTATTTTAGTATGCACTCCCGCGAACCTCACATCTTATGATGGGATTACCAGTCCAGGCTAAATCCCCCGTCATATAAACTCATATGGTGATGTGAGGATTACCAGTCCAGGCTAAATCCCTTATAACGACAAACACCCTTAATGAGCTCAGATCTGAATTACCAGTCCAGGCTAAATTCAGATCCTAATCGGATTACCCATCCAGGATAAATCCATAATGCACACATATTCTTTAGGAGGCTCGATCATCCAAGGAACACCCATCCGGGCTAGATCTTTGCTATATTTGAGATCAACGGATTACCCGTCCGAGCTAAATCCTTTCTGCAACACATGTAGGATCTCAATTCACATGTCAATCATGCTTTATCCATTAAATTCCCTTTTTAACCTCAACCGAGACATTATCCATCGAATCATTATCAAAGATGCATTCTATTCATTTTCATGCCATCAACAATGCAATTATTGTAACGCCCTGATTTTCGGGACTTTTCGAGATTTCTGTGTGTTTTGGTGAATCTTGATTTTTGGAATGATCTGATTGTATAAATCATGTTTAAGAATGTTAGTGGGCCTCTAGAAGGCCCAAGTCTAAGTTAAAACTTGGTAGATTTAATAAAATTTAATTTTAAAAGAGAAGGGGTTCTAGTGTATTGGGCTTTTAAGATTAAATTGGTAGAATAGGCCACAAGGAGACCTGTGGTAAAGTGGCAGGGTGACGCCACTGAGGTGCTAGAAGGTGGCGTGTGGAAGTCAAGGGGGAGCTAAAGTTCAAGTCACAAGGTAAGAAAATAAAGGTATTATTTTTTATGAGCAGGAATGGTATGTGATGGAACTCAGGTGAAACTCTGTAAGGAAGAGTTTGAGTTGTTCAGGGGATTGAGTAAAAGAGGGATAAGGGGAGAAAATCAAGGAGTCTGAGTAGGAAGCAAGAGATGGCCGTATAGGGGACTTTGTAAGTGCAAATTCGGCTAGGTCTCTTAGTGATTGCAATCTCGGCATTTGGGTTAGTGGTTGCCGAATTCTTTTTGTGCATTTTCGGGATTTGTTTGGTCATTCTCTTGTTTTGCCGAAATAGGGTAGGGTGCTTTAGGTTCTTCTCTTTTTCTTTCTTTTGCTAGAAGTCGAAACCTACACTCTAAACTTGTGCCGACTTGTGTAAGACAAAAACTATCATCCTTTCTTTTCTTCAAAACCGAATTCTCTCATCTTCTCCCTTCTTCTTTTCTCTTTTCTTATCGACCCTCATCTTCTTCACCTTTGTTTTCCCTCAAAACCAAATACCTGCTGCCGATTTCACCTTAGCCGAACCTATATCCTCCATATTTCTCTTCTTCTTTTCCTCATTAACCCCTATCAAAGCTGGTTAGCTGAATCCCCTTTGAAGCCGAACCTCTCATCCTTTCTTTCAAACCGAAACTTTTCTACATTGAGGTACTTCAGAAGCCGAATCTTTGATTATACTTTTCTCTTCTTGTGCGGTGGTTGGATCTACAATAGATCGGGAGTAGTGTCATAACATTTTAGGTAAGTGCTCGAATCTTTCATTAGTTACTCATATTTTAAGGTAAAAGCCGAAATCCCTATCAACTAGTGGTGGCTAACGTTTGGACTAAGGGCGTATTGGATTCTTTCTTTTGGTTTTGTGTGCGCTGGTGTGGACAAGGGGACATTCAGAAAAGGGCTTTGAAGGCTAACACTGTTGGACATCTAGATCTAGTCCAAATTTCGGCAAAGGTAAGAACTTTAGGGCCTAAGGTGTTAATGGCCGAATATGGTAAGGAGTTTAATACATGATAGTTATCGACTTGTAGTCTAACATATGGGTAACCGATTGTAGGATATCGTAAGGGGATCCCGTCATCAATTCGTTGCAAAATAGGTGTGTAAACGACACCCACTTATAGACTAGATCGGCAAAAGCGGAAAAGCCGAAATGCCAAAGAGCCGGCATTTTGTGAACTTGCCAGCGTGCGAGTGCTCGTGAGATAATTGTTTGTTAATCCTGGAAATCTCAAGCGGTAAGATTGCAGAGTGCGCAATTTCGTGCATTTCGGTTTACTTGAACTTAATGGGCCGAAATCGAGTTAATGGGCCAACGAGCCCAATTCGATAAAAATGCTCGGTAAGTGTTTCTGTTAATACGGTAATGGCTGTAATATGCATGAAAACCCTAAAATAGTAAATTTACTAAAATACCCCTAAGTATGAAAAATTCCATTATACCCTTAGGTGCAAAGTGACCGTTATACCCCTAGGGTTAATTTTGACTGGAATGCATGATATTCTGAGTCTGTATATTGTATGCCATGACATGTATATCTGTTGCAATGGATATGGGTTATATTGATGGAGGAAGCGTTTTGGTGGCTATGCCACAAATATCTGTTCTGGTGGCTATGCCACAAATATCTGTTCTGGTGGCTCTGCCACAAATATCTATACCTGGTGGCTCTGTCACAATATCTGTTTTGGCAGCTATACTGCAAATTCTATGGTGTGTAGTGGATGGGTGGGTCAAGTTGTCTCCTCACATGGTGTACAGTTGGTACGGGGGTGTATACGGATGGATATGGGTTGGGTTTTCTGTATACATGATATATCTGTTCTATATCTGTTATGGGCCTATGGACTTCATTCTGAATTCTGTATAGGGCTAAGGCCCAACTTAATCTGTTTCTGTGGTTTGAACTGATTTGGACTATGGTTGGGTTATTTTTCACACTGAGTTTTCCAAACTCACCCCTTAATTTCATCCATACAGGAAATCCCCAACCATAGTGGACTTGGAGCTGTGAGGGATTCGGAGTGGCCACATGTTCTGCAAATTCGGTTCTCTTCATGTGTTTTAAGTTGTAATAACGTTTATTAATTGTTTTACTTATACTAGATTTAAACTGTTAGATTCAGGTTGTGTGGGTTTTTGTTCAAAATTAATAAACGTTTTCAAAACACAACGAGCGTAACAAATGGATAACCTAAAGTCTTAATTAATCGGTGTTTTTTTTTCTTAATCAACAATTAACCATTTTTTTACAAAATCACCCTGATTACCTTAAACAAAGAACACAATCAACCGTAAGTCAATGTGACACGTCAGACTTGGCCACAACGTCTAGGCTGGGTTTGGGGCGTTACAATTATCATGCATTCATACATCATACAATTATGCATATTATGAGTTTACTTTAAGTTATCCAAACATACTTGTCGAAATCTCGTTAGGTACAACCGTGTAGCAATTCATACAACCCATGTAATAGTAATTTAACACTCAATTCATGTAACAATAATTTCCCATTCAATTTCTCATGACACAACAAGCATTACATTTTTCCATATCATACACACCATCCATAAAATTCTCTTAAACATATTAAATCATACAATTTATGCCATATCAATAGAGAATTACAATTCATGCATGGTATTGCATTATTATTAACACACGAACTTACCTGGTACTCGTTTCGGTATTGTGTTTCGGTTATTCTGAAACCTTTCATTTTCCTCAGTCAACCTCCAAAATTTGTTCCTCGGGGTCTATAACAATAAAATTAAACCATTAACGCCTCACATTGTGCTATATGAGCTTAAATTTCACCCTGATCCAAATGACTATTTTTCCCCTAACCTTTCACATTTTTACGATTTAGTCCCTAGGCTCATATAATGAAACACATGCGATTCCTATCTTACCCAAGCCTAGTCGAACACTTTTCCTTCTTATGGCAGCCCAAATTTTCCATTATTTTCACATTTCTACCACATATTTATCAATTTTTGCAAAAAAGTCCCTTTAGGGGTTTTTCATGAAAATCACTTAGGAAAAGATGTTTAACACACCTTAAACTTTTATATTCCTCCATAAATCATCAAAATACAAGTAACTCATGGATGGGTAAATTTTTAAGCATGAACCCTAGCATGAAATATGGGTAGAAATGGAGAGAGTAAGCTACCGGGATTTCAAAAATGTAAAGAACATTAAAAATGGGGCTTGGGAGCACTTACTATTGAGCTTGAAAAGCTTGAAAACCCTAGCTATGAAGAACGTAAGAGTTTCGACTGAATGAGGGAGATGAATGGCTGATTTTGGCTTATTTTTCCCATTTTATTTCATTAAAAAGCCAAATGACCAAAATGCCCTTAAGCCCTCTCTTTGAAATTTCATCCATGCAAGCCCATTTTTGTCCAAAAACTTAAAAATTGGGCAAATTGATCTCTAAGACCTTCTAATTTAATATCTAAAGTAATTTCATACAAATTGCTTCTAGAATCCAAGTTTTTTAATTTATTCAATTTAGTCCCTAATTTCCAGTTGGACACCTTACTCAAAGGATTTCTTCATGAAATCTTAACACATGCATATTCTCATATTCTAGACCTCATAATAATCATAAAATGAATATTTTGATGTTTGATTTATGGTCTCGAAACCACTATTTCGACTAGGCCCTATTTCGGGATGTTACATTATCAGTCTTGCGCAAAACTACAAACATGAATTTATAAGTAGATTTGTTCATGTTTTAGTCATTTCAAATCATATGTAGTAATGTACATATGCCATGAATGATTTGGTTAAATTTGATATATCCTTATTGTGTCGAATGGAGTTTTGCAAAAATGATATATACTTTAATATGTTTGCTTTATATGATTTATGTATGTAATAATAGATTGAATTATTTGTATTATCATTAATATGTGCATATGCTATGTGGTAAATGATATATTCAGCACTATTTTCTTACGAATTACGTAACTGGTTATATGTTTGAATAAAATGTTATGATACGATTCGTAAAGAATTTAAATTAGTTATATATGTTAATAATATTGGTTTAAGAGTTTGAGCAAGTGTATGGATACGATTGTTCAAAATTTGTGTCTCGTCCAGTAATACCTCGTAACCCTATTCCAGCGACGGATACGAGTTAGGGGTGTTACAGAACCATTATTGGACAAAGCCATCTAGGTACCCATTGCTCTCAAGATAAACAATGATTTCCTACTCAACGCGTCGGCGACTACATTTGCCTTACCCAGATGGTAATCAATCACAAGCTCGTAATCTTTGAGTAATTTGAGCAATCTACGTTCCCTTAGGTTCAAATCATTTTGAGTCACCAAGTACTTTAAACTTTTATGATCGGTGAACACCCGTCACTTCTCACCATATAGATAGTGTCTCCAAATCTTTAACGCAAAAACAATGGCGGCCAATTCCAAGTCATGTGTCGGGTAGTTCTTCTCATGAGGCTTCAATTGCCTTGAAGCGTAGGCTACCAACTTACCCTCTTGCATGAGTACACATCCCAAACCATGCAAGAATGCATCACTGTAAATCACGAATTCTTTACCCAATTTACTATAGCTTCATGTAGTGTCAACCAATCTATACCCAAAATAACATCGAACTCGTTAAATGGAAACAACATTAAATCGACCAGAAAACAATGGCCTCTAATCATTAAAGGGCATTTATTGCATACCTTATCAACTAGTACGTGTTTGCCTAAGAGATTCGACACCTTAATCATGTATTATGTTAACTCTATAGGTAATTCTTTACTAGACACCAATTTCATGCAGGCATACGAATGGGTTGACCCCGGGTCAATTAAAGTGACAACAAGGATATCATAGAGAGAAAATGTACCTGTAATGACATCAAGAGCTGAGGCTTCCTCTCATGCACGTATAGCATAAGTTCTTGTTGAGGCTCGATGTAACACCCCTAACTTGTATCTATCGCCAAACTAGGGTTAAAGACATTACCAGACAAAATGGAACATTAATTTTCAATTCATAATTATCATAACATCAGAGATCAAACATCAATATAAAGTCCCTTATATAGGTCATTGAGACCTAAAACATGCATTAGAAAGGGGTCGGGACTAAACCGAACTCATTCAAAAATTTTCAGAACTTAAACAATTTTCAAAGTTGAACAGGTCACACGTCCATGTGAACAGACCATATGCTTTACACGACATTAGACACGCCCGTGTGTCTAGGCCGTGTCAAAACAGAGCATACATACTGACTTGTTCACACGGCCACAAGACACGCCCGTGTGCTTTGGCTGTTGTCAGGCCTGACTTGGACCACAGGACTA
Organism: Gossypium longicalyx; assembly: GCA_025698465.1. Lineage (NCBI taxonomy): Eukaryota > Viridiplantae > Streptophyta > Magnoliopsida > Malvales > Malvaceae > Gossypium > Gossypium longicalyx. The sequence goes on from CM046995.1 coordinate 57,104,024, forward strand.
GCCACACTCCCGTGTGCCTTGGCCATGCTTGAGCCTAACTTACAATTGTAGGGTACCCCAGGGGACACACGGCCGTGAAACATAGCCGTGTGTCGTACACGACAGAGACACACGCTCGTGTCCCTACCCGTGTGGACAAAAATAGGCCATTTGAATAGCTAACTTGCCACCCTAACTGGGTCAAACCTACAAACACCAAACCAAGCATATTTGCACAACATTTTATGAGCAATTCACAACCAAAACATAAGCCATTCATGACATATCATTGCCAACCAAATTTCCATCTCAATTCATCAACCAAATCATAACAAATCTAAAATAAAATCATACCAAAAGCTTACCATTTCTTATATTCATACATAAACACACCAAATATGTAATGCCCCCACGCCCGAGACCGTCGCCGGAGTCGAGTATGAGGTGTTACTAAGCTTAATTTAACATTTTTAGAACTTTGGATTATTTGTTTCTACATTCACAGCTTTCAAGCTACTTGCGTCACAGTCACAAGAAAAATCATATCTTGAGTTACGAAACTCAAAATCAAGAACCATAAATTTTCCCTGAATCTAGACTCATATACCTACTTACTAATTTTTTTCTAGAATTTTTGGTTGGGCCAATTAGTACATTTTATTAGCTAAAGTTACCCCTGTTTCAGGACTTGACTGGACTGACCTCTGTTTACTACGAACCATATTTCTCTCTGTAAAAAATTTATATGACTATGAGGTTTGTTTCTCCTGAAAGAATTCTGAGGATATAAAATACACCACCTAATTATATCTGTACAATTTATGGTAAATTTCTAAAGTTGGAACAGGGATCCAGAAACTGCTCTAACCCTGTTTCACTAAAATTTAAATATCTTCTAACATATAATTCCTTTACCTGTTTCATTTATTTTATGTGAAACTAGACATATTAAGCTTCAATTTGATATTTAATTCATTACCTAATTCGATTTCTATGATTTTTAGTAAATTTTCAAACTCACGTTAGTGTTGCTGCAATGTTCTGTTTATGGCAAATTTCATCCTTTTTATGAGTTTTCATGAACTAGGTATCCTAATAATTTTCCATAACATCAAACATAATCTAAACTAACCATTTCCATAACTTATCATTATCAAGCATTTCCTCAACCATTCCATCACCATGTCATAAGATCATTTACACAAAATAGGTATATTGCTATACATGCCATACTTAAATTTTACAAGTCATTTACCAAAAAGTCCTTCAGATAGTGTGACTGAGCCTTTGACGTATCCCGACTCCTGAGCTGGCTTGTCCAAAACTACAATGAGTAAGAAGGAGGGAGTAAGCAATATTGCTTAGTAAGTTCATATGCAAATAACAAGTAACATAACAAAGCAATTATAAAAAACAACATTAGTATGGTATCACCAAAACATAAATCACATTTCCAATCATCATTCATCATCTTACTACCTTATCGTTGTTGTATCAATACTCAACCCGAGGGTTAAGTACATACCTGTTCAAAGTATCCATTTCACATCACTTATCAATACGTCTCTTTTCATCTCGAGTATTCCTCCATTTGAGTAAAACTTTACCCGTTGAACACATCGGAATATAATTCGGATACATGGAAACTTTGCACATAAGTGCCACATATGTAGCCAAGCTACTATGTAACCCGCCCATAAGCGAACTCGGACTCAACTCAACGAGCTCGGGCGTTCGCATCCATAAGTGAACTCGGACTCAACTCAACGAGCTCGGATGCCTAGTTACATCTCACGAACTCGGACTCAACTCAACGAGTTCGGACATTCGCATCCATAAGTGAACTCGGACTCAACTCAACGAGTTCGGATGCCCAAATATCCCAGTGACATGTCACTTGTATCCTAATCCATTCCTAAGGTTCAACGGGACCTTTTTCCCAATCATGTGTCTCAACCATCTTCTACGGAATACCGATACCGATACTCGTAGTATTTCACATTTTCCAAGTATATCACATAATTTGACATATTATCAAACAATTATCACGAGTATAATATTTCATAATAATTATCATATCATTTAAATAACATAAAAACATTTAAAATAATAACTATGTTACCAACATTTACAAATGAACTTACCTTGGTACCAAAATACAAAGATTTTGCAATTTAGTCCACAATCTTTTCTTTTCCTCGATTGGGGTCGATTCCACGTCTTTCTTGATCTAAAATAACACATTTAGCTTATTTAATACTCACATTATCAAATTAATCCTTAATTCAAATTTTGGCAAAATTACAATTTTACCCTTAAACTTTTGCATATTTACACTTTTGCCCCTAGGCTCGGGATTAAACTTTATTCCTTATTCTTATGTTTTATAACATGCTGATCACTTTTCCCTTCTATGGCAACATCAAATTCTCACTCTAACATGTACTTGTGACTATTAGGTATTTTTATCGATTAAGCCCTTTTACTCGTTTTTGCTTAAAATCGAGTAGTACAAGTTGTCTAACATAATTTAAAACCTCATATTCTATCATAAAACATCAAAATACACAAATTTCACCTATGGGTATTTTTTCAAATATAAACCCTAGGTTAAATTATTGCTAGCATAAGCTTTACCGAGTTACCGGGATCTCAAAAACGTAAAAATCATTAAAAACGGGGCTTAGAATCACTTACTATGAAGCTTGAAAGTTGAAGAAACCCTAGCTATGGTGAGAGTGAAATTCGGCAGCAACTAAATGAGGAAGATGACCATTTTGTGTTATTTTTCCCATTTTATTTCATTTAATACCCAAATGACCAAAATGCCCCTCCTTACTAAACTTTCAAAAATTCCTTCCATGTCCTAATTTTGCCCATGAACTTAAAATTGGTCAAATTGCTATTTAAGACCTCCTAATTAATATTTCAAAGCAATTTCATACTAAAAACTTCTAGAATGTAAGTTTTGCAACTTATTTGATTTAGTCCCTAACTTCAAATTAAGCATTTTATGCATAGAATTTCTTCACGAAATTTTCACACAATTATGCAATCATATCATAAACCTCAAAATAATTATAAAATAATTATTTCTATCTCGGATTTGTGGTCACGAAACCACTATTCTGATTAGGCCCTAATTCGGGATATTACAAAATATATCATATTGCCTCATAATTCATATACCAAAACCATATCATAATCGCATCCACACCAAGCCATATCACATGGCTAAATATATATACATCATAAAACATATTCTAAACACTTCTAGCCTATACATGCCATACTCCAATATTTACACATAAAAAATGTACCAAATGAAGTTTGATTGTAACACCCCAGACTTGGCCTAGACGTTATGGCTGAATCTGGCAGTGTCAAATTGGAGTGCTTTTCGAAAACTTGCTCTTGCTGATGAAAACTCATTTAGAAATTTAAAGCCTCTTTGTTAGAACTCAAATCATTCTAGCTATTCGTTATTCATTTTAAATTGTCATTACCTTTAAAACTCTGTTTGTTGTGGAAGCATTCCAAAAGTGTTGCGAAAACGTAGTGTTTTGAAAACAATTATCGTTTTGGAAAATCGCATTCTATTTTTAACAGATATAAATCATAATAAAGAAAAATCCAAAATTAAAAGTTGGAAAATTAGAGAGGCCTTATTACATAATTTAAAACCCAAAACGAAATCTAATAGCAAATAAATGCCAAATAAAAGAAAACAGGAGTAGTAGTGTGGCCATCTCCTAGTCCCTCGCAGCACCGATCCGCTTACGACTGGGGATTACCTGAACAGTTATAGCAAATGGGTGAGTTTACGAAAACCCAGTGTGTAATCCCAATAATAAACAAACAGTGAACAATAAGTCTAGGCCTAAGCCCATATCAGTAACAGTTCAATACAATAATGCAACCCATCCCAATCCAGCCAACACACCACTCCTTACCACCAACACACCATGTGGGGACAAAGTAAACCCACCGAGCCAACACACCAATATCACAGCAAATCTGCCAATAATAATATCATAGCAAAGCTGCGCAAGAATGATGATACAAAGAAATCGATGAAGAATAAAAGATATGTGGGAAGGCCACCAGTATAGTACACTTCCTCCATAACAGTATCCCAACCCCATGCAGAATGTTATATCATAAATAATACTAGTATACAGAATGTCATGCTCAGTACAAATAAGTCATAGCATAAATCAGTCATTTACCCTCGAGGGGTAAAATAGTCATTTTACCCTATAGGGGTATTTTGGTCATTTTACTTGCCTTGGGGTCTAAGTACTCTTGTTGACCCATCAGAAGGTCTACAATCGCCTCATGCGACTCGTGTAACTTTAACTATCCTAACAGTGTAAATGGGCCCAAGGCCCATTATGCGGCCCAAGTAACACACCCGTGTGGCCCATCGAGCCCAAAAATTACCACCACCATGCAAACTACGCAGTCTAGTACAGTATTAGCCACATACCGCTGATTTTATCCGTGTGGAGCCCAGAAGCCCATTGGGCACACACGGCCTATTTCAGCCCATCGAGGCCCAAAATAGCCTAAGCCCATGAGAACGCCCGTGATGGCCTCTACAGTCTTATGCTCACGATCCGTGGGCTCGGTTTACCACATGTGCATTCGCACACCCATGTGGCCAAAAGGCCATTCTTTCGGCTCTTCGGCTTTTCGGCTTTTTTCGTTCTACAGTCTATTCAGTGTGTGAATACACACCTGTTTGCAAAGTCGAGTGAACCGCTCATGAGCCCAAAGCCTATATTCCAATAAAACATACTGTTAGCCTTCCAATCGTTACGGTTCACAACATTAAATCCCTAGACTTTCAATTACTACTAACCTGGATTAACAGTAATACAACCTATTACCCTAAGATCACTTTCTAGAACCAAACGGACGCTCCTTGCCGATTAGCTGCATAACAATAGATCCTGTTAGATAGGATTGATCACAGATGTGGCTTAGATCCACAACATCAACTTACAATCTACAGGGATATTTGGCCTAACCCAACAGTAAGGTAGCATTCTTACCTTATTCGACTAATAAGAGGAAGGGGTAAGTTGCTTCAAGGCCACTACACTACTCCTTTCCTCGAGGGACTTGACAACCCAACAAGCCACATATCCTGGGGAAAAGATCATCATTCGGCACCAAGAATAGAAAGGAGGCATTCGGTTAAAAGAAAAAGGATGAGAAAGAATAGATTGAATGAGAAGAGCCAATATGAACACTTACCGTTCTAGTCAGGAACTCTCGCCGAAAAAGAATTAATGAACCAACAGCAACGTATGGAAGCAATCGATCAAGAATAGGGAGAGAAAAGAAGGCCGAGTACAATTAGTATTCCAAATCAAAAAGGAATTGAAAGGGGAAAGAAAAGAATGGGGAAAGAATAATCGGCTTACCTTTCTAAGAAAAGAAAAAAGAAATGAAGGAATAGATGATACCGAAATAAAAGAGTATATTAGGCCAAAGGAGATAAAAATAAAGCAAAGCAGAAGCCGAAAACCAAAGTCCCAAGAAGTAATTGGTATAGTAGCAGAAGAAAACCAAGGGTGTTTAATAAAATCGAAAAAAAAAGAGAAGAACAGAAAAACCCTGGATTGCAAAATGTGCACAGCCCCTATAGTTTCCCCAAAGCCGAATTTTCTCAAAGCTAGAGACCAAGTTTAGCCCACACTTCCTTTCCCACTTAAACACCTTAATTTTCTCCAAATATTTCTCCCTTTATCCCTCCACAAATCTCTCCATGAAATCCTCCTTGATTTTCTCCGTGACCCGTTCAAATTCCAACCTGTAGAGTTCTAGTCAGACTCCACTTCTCATGCTGCAAAGAAGTAAAATAAATACTCCTTTGTGCACAGAGTGACTCAAACTCCCAAACTCCCTAGAAGCACAACATGCCACTACCACTACACCACAACTCTCTTTGTATCATATATTACCTAATTTAATTAAAGAAGCCTACTATCTAGAACCAAGGGCCCTATTCACTCAAAAATAAAATTTTTGCTAAAGTCCAGGTTTGAACCAAGACTTCTCCAACACTTCACAGGACACTTAACCACTGAAGCAAACATGCATTTGTGCCATTTTCATGCACAAATAAATACTTATGTGCAGTCTCCTCGCTATTCCTATGTTCAAGGCTTATTTTTTCTAGGCCCAAATTTAGGGCGTTACATCGATAGTGCAGTGATGATCCACAATGATCCTCGAGCTTCCAATAGCTACAATATCTGTAAAACAGTTAAAAGACACATAGAGTAAGATTATAAAAGCTTAGTAAGCCATATACAAATAAACTTAACACATTAAACATTAAGTCATCATCAAATCATATGTATATTTCAAGTCATAGACTATCACAACTTCCATATTTATATACATTTCATATCTTCCAATTTCCATATCACATATAGCATAAATTCTCATGCTTTTACCTCATATAATCTTTTGTTCATTAAAGAACATATACTTACCTTTCAATATCAAATATGGTACTCATTTTGAACGTACCTGAATCGAATTTATGTTCACATGCTGATTCATTTTCTCGGAATGCCCGTTTGAATTGTTTGGAAACATGAGGATACGCAGATAGCTCAAAAAACATACACAACACAAACGTCCCAGACGTGGTCTTACATGTAACCAAATATCGATGCCACTGTCCCAGACAGGGTCTTACACGCAAATAAATACCATGCCAACGTCCCAGACGTGGTCTTACACGTAAAGCATAAGTCGATGCCAATGTCCCAGACGTGGTCTTACACGAAAACATATATCGGATCCTATGCCATGACATATGTATCCTAACTATTCCAAACGTTCGTACGGAGCTTTTCGGACATTAGAAATTCGTCGATACTATCTCAAATGTCTCGTAATCAAGGCATAAAGCCATTCATCATAGTTAAATAACATAGAAGCATAAATAAATCAATTCAAATGCATTTATTTATATATAGACTTACCTCATACGGATTCAGATGGATGGAATCGATTACCCGACAATTTTTGACTTTCACGATCTAATTTTGTTTTCTTTAACTCTTGATCTATATAAATTCAAATTTAACTTATTCAATCATAAATTCATTCAAAACAATCCATAGATACATATTTAGGGCAATTTCCAAACTAGCCCTCCCATTTTCACATTTTGACACTTTAGTCCCTAATTCACAAAATCACAAAATACACATAATTTGCTTATACTTATGCTTGGCCAAATATTCATAGCTCTTATTCAAGTCCACATATTTCATTTATTTCACATTGTAGTCCCTTAATTTATAAATTTCACAATTTATCCCATTTTACTCAAATTCATCAAAAATCCAAAGACAAAATATATTAACCCAACATCAAACTTTCATATTTCAATAACTAACTTCAGAAAGCTCATAGTTTCATCAATGAAACATTTCAAAATCATCATCAAGATCAGAAATTAATACATGGGCTTGATAGTATACTAAGCAACGATCCCAAAAATGTAGAAATTATGAAAAACGGATCAAAACACATGCCTTAATCAAGAAAAGTATTGGCCGAACCCAAATGTTCATTTTATTTTCATTCCTTTATGTTTTTAGGTCATGGATGAACAAATGACCATAATTTCATAACTTTATTTTAGTTATAATACATTTAATAATTATTTTACCATTTTGCCCTTTCATCAAAACATAAATAAACCATTATAATAAGGCCATATATGTCCACCAATGCTTTTAAGGGTCAAATAACATGATAAGGACCGCTCATTTATAAAGCCAAATCAAATAAGCACTTTTAACAAGTAGCAATTAACTTTTACATTTTATGAAATTAGGTCCTTTTTGCAATTTAAGCAGACAAACGATCAAATTCTTTTACAAAACTTTCACACATACTAATTCACATATCATAAGCACGAAAAATAATATGTAAATATTTTTCTAACTCAGATTTGTGGTCCTGAAACCACTATTCTGACTAAGGTCAAAATCAGATTGTTACAATTCTCCCCTCTTAGGGATTTTCGTCCTCGAAAATCTTACCATTAAATAGAGTCTGATATTGCTATCTTATAGCATCTTCAGACTCCCAAGCAGCCTATTCAATACCATGTCGATGCCACATCACTTGCACTAACGGAATTTTCTTATTTCGCAGCTCTTTAACCTCTGGAGCTAAGATACGGATCGGCTTTTCTTCATAAGTCATATCAGACTAAATTTCAATCTCAGACGGAGGAATCACATGCGAAGGATCGAATCTGTATCATTGACGCATCGATACATGAAACACATTATGGATCTTTTCTAGCTCTGACAGCAACAATAATCATGTAACACCCCAAACCCGACCCAGACGTTATGGCCGAATCTGGTGTGTCACATTGAAGTGTTTTAGCGAAAATCGTGTTTTCATTGAAAAACCTTCTTAAAATAAATTAAACCTTAATTAACTTAAAAAAAAGACCCTTTTAGTTACAAAAACCTTGTTGAAACACTTGATTTAAGAAAACTTATCATTTAAAAATTTAATTGCGGAAACATAGAAAACATACTATAATTTAGAAAACCCATGTTTAACTTCTTGTAGTTAAATTGAAAATAATAATAATTCAAGTAATAATAACACAATGAAAACCCTATTACAATCTGGTCTGGAACATACTTAAAAAGAAGTAAAAACTGAAATTCTTGAAAAAAAAACCCAAGTCCAAATCATCTTGCTAGCTGGCCACCCAGAGTCCTTCCAAACATCGAACCTCTCATCGAGCATCACTGAAAATAAAATAAAAGAGGGGGTGAGTTTTCGCTAACTCAGTGTGTACAACCCTCGACAAAAACAAGCATTCAAAAAAAAAACATCATTCATCAATCATGCAATGCAATCCCATCCAATTATCCATCCGCTACACACCGACTCTGTCCCCCGTCACACCATGTGGGGATATAAATATGACCCACCCAACCCACACACCATGGTAGCCCTGTTGCGGAACTACCTTTATTTACATATTGGGCTTTAAAAGCCGTTGGTGGATCCATGATTGTCAAGCAACCATGCGATCCTCATATACTTCCTCCATTCCATAGTTCCCAACCTATATGCAACCTAAGAAGAATATCATATGTATGCATGTCGCATCCACAAAACTTACATTCAACACCTAAGGGTATTTTGGTCATTTTTTCCCTTAAAGGCATTTCGATAAATTTCCCTTAATTACGGTTTTCACTTATCTTGGCCCGTTAACAAGTCCCATGAGCTAAGATGAACGAATACTATGCACCAGGTAGGATTTCAGAAAAGAGGAGTTGGGTCATCACCAGGTAGGATTACAGAAAAGTGGAGGTGGGTTATTAAGACCGCTTAAGTACCAAGCTCTTCCTAGATCCAATCCTAGACATGCATATACCCATTGCCACACCTTAACCCTTTGACTTGTCCACGGTCGCAATATATTAATTAAGTGTTATGTGAATATCATATACTAGGCCCAAAAACCCCTTACAAAGCCTAACAATTTCACATACCTGCATCTGGCCCATTAAACCCAATCATATTCGTATGGCCCATTAGGCCCAAATCACCTGTATATGGCCAATTAGGCCCAAATCACATTTATATGGCCCGTTAGACCCAGTCACATTCATATTCATGCTAACATACAAATTCCTATCACAAAGCATTAATACTCAGTTTTTTGCCTATTATGGGCCCAACAGCCCATTGGGCCCCTTTAGCCCATTCCGACCTATATGGCCAAATCACAACCCAAGTCCACGGAATCACCCGTGGGCCTCAGGCAACCTATCGATTTCCCCCTTAGGAGTGTTCACGCACTCGCAAGACTATTGTAGCTAAACTTTTGACTTTTCGGCTTTTGTCGATTCATTTTGTGTGTGCAGTGTATGTACACACCTGGTAAGCAATCGTGATGCGATATCCTTAGCCCAAACCTACAATTGATATCACTCTTTAATTAATCGCATGCTTAATACTTATTTACTCAAAAACCAAAACCTCACCTTAACCTTACCTTGAGCCCAATCCTTAATCGCTTTTTCCTTGATCACGTATTTCCTAGATTTGCATAAATCTTAACTATTAAAACCCAAATAATAGGTGACTCGTATCCAACACAAGTCTCCTTACCATAACTATGACCATTCGGCCACCTTAGCCAATGGTAGAAGATTACTTACCAAAATCGCAACACCTTAAGGAGCAATTCGACAGAGAGCTAAAAACCAAGATCCGATACTAATTCCCTACCAAATTTAATTAGAAAGAGTAAGGGACAATAATCGATACTAAACAAAGAAAACCGATTGGAAGAGCAACACTTACACTTGATTGGGTCAAAAAGTATTCGGCCTTTAGAAGATTCGATTTTTCAGCTTTTCAAACTAAGTATGGTGAATAAGGTTTATTTAGTACAGATTAAAAAACAAGAGTGGTAGAAGAAATTGACAAAGAAGATTGTGTAGAGGAGAATAGAAATCAGCAGAAAGAAAAGAAAGTAAAATAGAGGGTTTTCGGCTTTTTGGATCTTGAAGAGAAAAGGGTTTTTGGCACAAAGTGAAGGGAAATTTGTCATTAACTTCTCAACCCTCCCATTCGGCACCTATTTATAGCCCTATAGCCAAATTCTTCAAGCCCAAGTTCCCAATTCAGCTCCACTTACTCTTCACTTCTCATCTCCTTGTTTTTCTCCCTGATAACCCCTTGATCCTTTCCTTAACTTTCTCTTTTGAACACTCCTTTTGGAGTCCATCTTCACGCCACTTCCATCCTTCTAGAAGGCCAAAATTAAATTCTAAAAATACTAAGCTAGGATTCAAACCTTGGACCCCTTTGCTAGCTACTAACGCCACCTCACTACACCTTATGTGGCGTCATTTAGCCACTCCACCACAAGCTCTTTTTGTGTCCAATCGTTTCTTCATTTATTCAAAAGCCCACCTAATTGTCAGCCCTGATTCTTTTAATAATTAAATTATAATATCTTCTACCCCTTAATTCGAACTCAACCTTAGCTAAGACCTACTAAAATTATTGCTTGGATAAGAATATTAAACACAATTTTCATCAAAATCGAAAATAAAGAAAATTCGAGATTTCGAGATTTTTTGGATTTCGAGATTTTTGGATTTTTGGATTTCGGGGTTTTTTTGGATTTCAAGATTTTTGGATTTCGGGATTTTTAGGACGTTACAAATCAATAAGCAACCGGCAGGTTAAGCTCGCTAATTTTGATACAGTTCGATGAACCTCGGACTCAATTTTCCTTTGCAACCAAATCAAAGTACTTTCTTCCACGGTGATACTTTCAAAAATACTTTGTCGCCGATCTCAAACTCAATGCCTTTTCTTTTCAAATCTGCATTTGATTTTTGACGATCAGAAGTTGCTTTTAAACTATCTCGGATCACTTTAACTTTTTATTCAGTTTTTTTTATCAAATCAACCCCGTGAATCTTATTTTCGCTGAGCTCAGTCCAATACAGAGGTGTACAACATTTGCGACCATATAAAGCTTTATATGGTGCCATTTTAATTCTCGATTGAAAACTTTTATTGTAAGCAAATTCAATCAAAGAAAAATACTATTCCTACGTACCTTCAAACTCAAGAATGCAACATCTTAACATATCCTCGAGTATCTAAATAATTCACTCGGATTGACCATCCATTTGTAGATGAAAAGCAGTACTAAAATGCAATTTTGTACCCAGAGCATCTTGCAATTTCTTCCAGAATTGTGATGTAAATCTCGGATCTCTGTCTAACACAATAGATAATGGCACACTAAGCAATCTTACAATATCAGAAATGTATAACTTGGCTAATTTATCAAGTGAGTAATCAGATCGTACCAGAATAAAATGAGCTAATTTTTTCAAACGATCAACTACAACCTAGATAGCATCTTTCTTTCTCGGAGACAGGGGTAAACCAGAAATAAAGTCCATCATCACTGTATCCCATTTCCATTCCAGAATCATAATCAGTTGTAACAAACCAGATGGCACCTGATGTTCAGCTTTAACTTGCTGCCAAATCAAACATTTAGAAACAAAGTCAGAGATATCTCTTTTCATTTTAGACCACCAGTAATACTGTTTCAAATTATTGTACATTTTCGAGCTACCCGAATGCACAGATAACTAACTATTGTGAGCTTCACTCAAAATCATTTGAATTAACTCTGGATTTCTCGAGACACAAATTCTATCTCAGAATCTCAGACAATCGTCTTTATCAACTCTGAATTCTGAATCAGACTCTAAATCACACTGAGCTCATTTTGCTAAAATTTCATTATCAATCTTCTGAGCTTCGATAATCTGCTGTAAGAACATAGGTCTAGCTTTCAATTCAGCTAAAACTGAACCATCATTGGATAGAACCAAATGAGCATTCATCGCATGCAAAGTAAATAATGATTTTCACTCAAAGCATCAACAACAACATTTGCTTTACCCGAATGATAATCAATCACAAGGTCATAGTCCTTTAGCAATTTAAGCCATCTTCTTTATCACATATTCAAATCATTTTGAGTCATCAAATATTTCAAACTCTTATGATCAGAATATACGTGACATTTCTCATCAAAAAGATAGTGGCGCCAAAATTTAGAGCAAACATAATCGCGGTTAACTCAAGATCGTGTGTCAGATAATTCTTTTCATGCAGCTCCAACTGTCTCGATGCATAAGCAATGACTTTACCTTCTTGCGTCAAAACACATCCCAGGCTGATCAATGAAGCATCACTATAAATCATAAATTCTTTACCCGATTCGGGTTGTACCAATACCGGAGCTTCAGTCAATAAAGTTTTCGACAGATCAAAATTGTTTTGACATTTTTTGGACCACTCAAACTTCACATCTTTCTAAAGCAGTTTGGTTAAATGAGTTGCAATCATCGAAAAGCCTTTTACAAATCATCTATAATAACCAGCAAGTCAAAGAAAACTACGGACTTCGTAGACATTCCTCAGAGGCTTCCACTACAAAATAGCTAAAATTTTGCTTGGATCAACTCAGATACCTAATGTTGACACAATATGGCCCAAAAAACCAACTTCGCACAACCAGAACTCACATTTGCTAAATTTTGCATACAATTGCTTATCATGCAAAGTCTATAGTACTACTCTCAGATGCTCGACATGTTCGGTTTCATCTCGTTAATAAATCAATATGTCATCAATGAATACAACAACAAATCGATCTAAATACAGTCTAAAAATTCTATTCATCAAATCCACAAATATAGCAGGTGTATTAGTTAATCCAAATGGCATAACTAAGAATTTATAGTGACCATACCTTATTTTGATAGCAGTTTTCGGAATGCTTGAGCCTTTCACTTGCAACTGATAATAGCTTGATCTCAAATCTATCTTTGAAAACACAACAGCTCCTTTCAACTGATCAAATAAATCACCAATACGGGGCAGAGGATACTTATTCTTGATAGTCACTTTGTTCAACTGATGATAATTGATACACATTCTCATTGTGCCGTCTTTCTTTTGCACAAACAGAACAGGAGCACCCTAAGGTGAGAAACTCGGTCTAGCAAACCCTCTATCTGTTAACTCTTGCAACTGAGACTTTAATTCTTTTAATTCGGTTGGAGCCATTCTATACGGAGCTATCGAAATCGGAGTAGTACCAGGTACCAATTCAATGCCAAATTCAACTTCTCTAACCAGAGGTAAACCCAGAAGTTCTTCAGGAAACACATTAGTAAATTCACGTACAACAGGTATTGATTCAACTTTCTTTTCTGACACTTTCGAATAAATCACATAAGCAAAATATGCTTCACAACCTTTTCTCACAATACTCAAAGCTTTCATCGAAGATATCACAGCAGACAATCCATTCAAATCACAACATTCAATTCAGACTATTTTATCTTTTTTGCATCTCAAATCAATAGTTTTCGGTTTGCAGTTCACAACAGCATCATGCAAAGTTAACCAATCCATACCCATCTGCCTAGGGGGTTCAAAACTCTAATTTCAAATTCAATAGACTCTACAGGCAAAGTCTTATTGTTCACTAAGTTCATACACACATACGAATGTATTGATCCTGGATCTATCAAAGCAATTACAGAAGTATCATAAAGAGTAAATGTGCCCGTAATCACATCTAGCGATAAATCTTCCTCACGAGCTCGTATAGCATAGGCTCTAGCATGTGCATGAGCCTCAAATCTAACAGCTGTGTCTTTTGTGCCCCTTTGACTCCCACTCACATTTACCGTATTTCTGGAAGGTCTACCATGAGAAGCATTTCCACTTGGCCTTAGATTTTGCATAATCTCTTGCTCAATAGACTCGGGACAATCTCGAATAAAGTGATCCAAAGTTCCACATTTGAAACAAGCTCGATCATTCAATCGACAACTCCCCAGATGTCTTTTACCATAATGCTTACATTCTAGTTGATTAGATCAAGCATTACCAACACTTGCAATAGGAAAACTAGAGCTCTAATGTTCGAGTACAATCTAGCATGATCTCTACTCGAATGCCCCACATTAGCCCTTGAACGGCTAAAATCATCTCGACTTCTTTGTGGAAGATGTATATCTCTTGCCCATAAATCTCTTTCTCAGAACTCGAGCCTTCCTCTCTGCTTGTTTCTTTTCATTACTTAGCTCTTAAGCTTTCTTGGCTCTGTCAGCCAACACTGCAAACTCTCTTATCTCAGGATCCCAATCAACAGTTTAACATCCTCGTTTAATCCTTCTTCGAAGCACTTGCACAATTTTACTTCAGTCTGAACCCACTCTTGAGCATACTGGCTTAGTCGGACAAACTCCCTTTCATATTCTGACACAGTCCAATCTCCTTGCTTAAGTTCTAGAAATTCCTTTCTCTTCTGATCCAAGAACCTTTGACTAATATACTCTTTTCTAAATTCAGCTTGAAAGAACTCCCATATAATATTTTCTTTCAGTGCTATTGATGATATAGTCTTCCACCAGTGGTATGCAGTGTCTTTCAGGAGAGATACCGTGCACTTCAAACATTCCTCATGGGTACACGGTAGTTCGTCTAGAAATTGCATGGTGTTCTCAAGACAAAACTCAGCTCGTTCCAGATCATCATCAATTGTAGCCCTAAACTCTTCAACCCCATATTTCCTCAGTTTATCTACTGGAGCTTTAGCAATTCTTACTGGCGCCATACCTTGTGGTACTTCTTCTTTAGATCGGGTAAGAGGTGGGAGATGTCATGGTATAGCAGGGTTGGTTCTCAAGTACTCACCAAACCATTCATCCCTTATTTCGAAAAAGGCTGCCTTTGCCTTTTCTCGGCCCCTAGACATGGGCCTTCTAGTACTACCAGAAGTGGCTTGTTCTATGGAAGCTGGAGCACGACTCTCAGCTTCCTCAAACTCATCTCGGGCTGGGTTGACATACATTTACTATATACAAATATATTTAAAATGGTTAGGAGATATCACACTATCGTAACTTGTATAATGGCATGTATAGCTAGACTCAATACATGCTACGTTAGTCCGAGATTTGACTAAACCATAGCTTTGATACCACTAAATGTAACACCGCTTACCCATACCCGAGGCTGGGATAAGGTACGAGGCATTACTGGACATACATACAAATGTTCATGCAAAATCGGGATATAAAATTTCTTTCAATTTAAAGTCATTCAAACATATGCAAAACGTCCCTTGTATGGACCTATCAGGTCTAAAACATACATTGGAAATAGTTCGGGGCCAAATCGAAAACTATAGAAAAACTTGGGAAATTTTCTTTAATACAGAGTCACACGCCCGTGTAAAAAGGGGACATGCCTGCGTGCGCTTGACATGCCCGTGTCCTCAGGCCTTGTAACTCTCTAACTATGACATCATCACCACAATAAGGTCACACGGCCGTATCACAAGCCCGTGTGGCCAGGCCATGTGGCCAAATAAAATTACATGATTTTTCATAAAATGGTGCAGACTTCACACGGCTAGAGTACATGCCCATGTGGTTAGGTCGTGTCTCTCACACGGCCAAGACACACGCCCGTGTCTTAGCTCATGTGCTTACTACTGGGCATTCTGACTTGTAAATTTTAGATGCAGAGGACACACGGCCAAATAGCACGCCTGTGGGGCAGACCGTGTATCACACACGATCTAGACACACGCCCATATGTCTGCTCGTGTGGACAAATTCTAGGCTATTTTCCATGCCACTTGTCACCTTAAAAGACTTACTCACTTATACATGTTCTCAGTATACAAAAAAACACATTTTATTATTCCAGTATTCAATTCCATGATTAAAATCTATGCCTCTAATGCTTTTTAGCACCATCTCAAATATGCAAGTTTCTTTCAATATTTTCATACCAATATGCAACCATTAGGTTTATAACCCCTTTTCCAAATTTACCTATTACTACTTTGTTATGATCATTTTGTATATATATATGTATATTATGGTTCATTTATAAATTAACATACCATCATTCACATCCTTCATTCTCAAACATCCACATTGACATAGACACATTGCATGCATACATGATTAATAAGGTTTACAACCCAGTAGCAAAATATGAGCCATATTTCTTGGCCATATACAAAATGATTCATCAACTATCATGAGCCATTACACTTAGCTAATTTAAATGATACATATAACCAAAAGATAAGTTACCCTATACATGCCATTATATCAAAATGAATAGTTTTTTTATACCCAAAACGAGATTGCTGATAGTGTGATCAAACTCCCACCGTCCTCCAAACTTCACGAGTCCGAAAGCTCTATAAAACAGGGAAAGGTAAAAAGGGGTAAGCATTACATGCTTAGTAAGTTCATATAACGGAAAGTAAACTTACCAGTCATTTCAAACACATAATCACAATAAGCCATGTTATCCATCAATTATAAGTAAACTTCCCTGAACATATGCACTTAATGAACAAGTTAGTTACATAATTTTCAAGATCCATAGATGAGTTCATCACATCATTTACATTTTCAAATTTGTGTTTCGCATGTCATTTACATATTTTATCGGGTGAATCATTGAATTCCCGATGGATATTTCATCACTTAGTACGCTCTAGGTGTACTATTTTATTAACCGTCAATTTATATCCAGTAGTACCCTATCCGGTACATTCTCGAGCCACATCTCTTACAATAGAATTTACCAGTCCAGGCTAAATTCTAGCTGTACCATGTATTCTAAGGGCTTTGTCGGATTACAAGTCCAGGCTAAATCCAATCAACTAGGATTACCAGTCCAGGCTAAATTCTAATTGAAACGTATGTTCGATAGGCTCGTTTCAGGATTACCCATCCGGGCTAAATCATTTTCATAATGAGATCAATGGATTACCCGTCCCATTTCTCGTGAGAAGTGACCTATCCATCTAAATTCCATATTCAAACAGATTCTAACCCATTTTCAATCAATTTCGGAATTATGGGCATTTTCATACAATTCATTATTTATGCATTTCACATTCAATTCAACACAACAATTAAAGTCAACATGCATAGACATCCAATTAGGTTACACAAACTTACCTGAATGATATCAGGTTTGGATTCCGACTATTCCAAAACCTTTTATTTTCCACGGTCTACTTCCAAAATTGGTCTTTTTGAGTCTATATAAACAAATTAAATTATTAATTCATCACATTCTTCAATTTCAGCCCGAAAACTTACTCTATGGAAAAATTACCTTTTTACCCCTAACTTTGCACATTTTTACATTTTAGTCCCTAGGCTCGTATAATGAAATACATGCATTCCCTTGAGTTCCCAAGCCTAGCCGAATTATATTATAGCTTATAGAAGCCCACATTTTCCTTTATTTCACTTTTCTACTACCCACTTTCACATCTTTTACAACTTGGTCCCTTTTTAGTTGTTTTCATGGAAAACCACTTAACAAGAGATGTTTATCATACATCAAACTTTCATGTTCCTCCATTAAACACCAAAATACAAACATGTCACACATGAGTAATTTTTTGAACATGAACCCTAGCTTAAAATAAGGATAGAAATGGCTAGAACATGCTTCAAGGATCTAAAAAATATAAAGAACGTAAAAAACGGGGCTAGGGAGCACTTACTATCAAGCTTGAAAGTTAAAGAAAACCCTAGCTATGGTCCTTAGAATTTTTGGCACTTCCTTGAAGAAGATGGACAAGATTTATCTTCTTTTTCCCTCTTATTTCCTTTATTCACCAAAAGACATAAATGCCTTTAAGGCTTTTCTTTGAAATTTTACCCATGCATGCCCATTTTTGTCCAAATTTTTAGAACTTGGCCAAATTACTATTTGAGGACCTCTAACATATAATCCAACTCAATTTCATGCTAAAAGCTTCTAGAACTCAAGTTTTGCATATTTTGAAATTTGGTCCCTAATGTCAAATTGAGCATTTTATGCATAGAATTTCTCCATGAAATTTTTACACAAGCATACACTCTCATCCTAGACCTTATAATAACCATGAAATAATTATTTTTATTTCGGATATGTGGTCTCAAAACCACTGTTCCGACTAGGCCCTAAATCGAGAAAATATAGCCAAATTTTCTAGAGTCCCTAGAAGACTTCCTGTTTCTCAATAACATCCCCAAATTCAAATTTTGCACAATTTAGTCCTTATTATACAAAATCATCAATTGGCTTGACAAATTAGTCCTATTTGACATCTAACCTTAAAAATATATCAAATAGTCCCTAAAACTTTAACTAACCAAGAATAGTAACATCTTCAATATTAAGCAGTACTGAGAAATAGAACATGGGTCAGCTAACTCTAGGTACCGAGATTCCAAAAATATAAAAATTGTAAGCAAAGAACGAAATTGCACTAACCAATTTAAGCTTGAAAAATCAAGCCTTAAGTCGTGTGTTGTTCTCCTCTTCCCCCCTACGTTCGACTTTTGCATGAAATGAGAATGAAATGCTTAAGTTAAGTGCTCTACGTTTTATGATATTTTATATTATTATGTTTTTGTAATTTATTTATTTATTTAAAGTAAAATTTTACAGCACTTTTTTAACCTTTAAAACCATGTTACCGTCCACTTAAAAGTAGGACATTTGTTTAATTATTTTATAGGTCCCTTATTTATGCTTTACTTTATGATTTATTTACAATTCAACTTTTGATTCTTGCACGATTTAGTCCTTATAGTAAAAATAAGCGCTAATTCGATAACATTTCTTAATCTAAATTCAATTTTCCTGTAAAATAACTCTATAAATATTTAATGAAAATATTTATGGGTCTTATTTAGGGAAACGGAGTCCCCAAACCACACTTTCTATTACCACTAACTTTTGGGTCATTACATGTTCGATATGCAGAGATCCTTATAATGCCTTAGAATGACTCAAAGAGTCCTTAACATGTCCCATTGAATGGAGCATAGCTCGACATTCCCTTATCTCTCCACATGTCCTAGGGCCTCAACACCCAAATCACAGAACCTATATGTGAGTACTAACAATCCTTTGGAATACCAATATATCAAACATAAAGGAACAGAAACTTATCATGTAGAGCTCACATAAAGATCTCGCATAACATAGCTTATAAAATTGTACTTTTAAAAGCATATTTTAAAACATAGGCTCGCATAGGAGCACGCATAGAATATATCTTTAAAACATAGCTTGAAAATGTAACTTGGAAACCTGTTTTAAAATAGAGTGTCAGAGTTTAAAAACAGAGTTTGTAGAAGAAACTTATTCTTGGAACTTTAGTTTTAAAAACAATATTTCTAAAAAGCATAATAGTTCGCACACATGTTACGAACCCTGAGCATTCGTACTGAAAAATGATAATTTAGCACACTTATGAAAGTTCTTAACCACACACTAAAAAAGCTTGAGAATTTAAAAGAGTTTAGCTTTGCATTATCCTTGTTGGTAGATGGTCCGATTGGTTCACAACATACATAAACACACATAGTGTAATATCTCATTTTTTAGTGGTGTCAAAAATAGTGGTTTTGGGACCACAGTTCTAACATGTGAGGTTGTATTTTATTATTTAATTAATAAATATGGAATTACATTAGGGTCTTATAAAATTTTGGTGAAGAAATTTTAATGTTCTGTTGTTTAATTAATTAAAAAGGACTAAATTGTAAAAGTTATAAAAGTTGGTTTCTATTAATTAAGTGGGTTAAATGGATTTAGAGATGTAATGTTAAGGGACTTATAGGGTAAATATACCATGCATATAGGTAGTGGACATTTATGGACAAAGTTATGTTAGTTGTTAGTTAATATACGAAAGACAAAATGGTAACTAAGTAATAAAACTGAAGTAAATTAAATTAAAATAGTCATCATCTACTCAAATTGCTTATCTCCACCAATTCTTGAAGGAAGAAAACTCCATTGTTAAACCTTCTAAGTTCAATCAAGCATTGGTGTTTGCATGGTATGATTTTTGGACTTAAATTTTAGTATATGTTTTTGAGATCGTTGCAACTAGGTTCAACTAAACCGTACCCTTTTTCCTAAACTGTCAAAGATTTTAGATTTCACCATTGATGAACTATTGGTATTATGATGTTAAAGGATGAATTAGAGTTATTGGTTGTTGTTTATGAGTAAATTATAAAGTAGTTTTTGTTAATTTTTAAGTAAATGATTAAATTGATTAAATGTTATAATTGATAAGGGATTTTGTGAAATTAGTATAAATGATGGCTGAATATAACAAGCTAAAAATTTAGCTAGCATGTTTTGTTACAATGTTTTGTTAATTTTGGAAATTTGAAAGTAGGGACTAAGTTGTGAAGAATGCAAAAGTTTAAGGAAAATGTGTAGTTAATGAAAAGTTAAGGGTCATATGTATTGAATTGATGTGAAATGTTTTTGTAATTAATAGATTGTATTTAATTATTATATAGATCAAGAATCAAGTAAAAAAGACAATAACCGAGGAAAAAGGAATATCGTTGAGTAGTCCTTGCTTTTAATAAAAAATAATCGTAGGTAAGTTCATAGTGCTTTAAATTGTACATGTGAACTTATAGATAATATGCTATTCGTTTCTAGTTATTAGTATTCATATGTGAATAATTTATTAGTTATTTATGTGACATTTATTATTGCAAATGAGTACAAACGAAAGCAAATATTTGATGGTTGCAATGCTTGAAATTGTACCTATTTGAAGACTATATATTGAGTATAATTTGTGTATGGAATTAATGAAGTGCCTCTGAACAGTGAATATGCTTAAATGGAAATGAAATTACATGTAATGCTCGGTTGAACATAGTAATCACTCGGATACATTTAATATGCCAATAAGGTTAAAATATGCGAATGTACAGGATTTGCAATTCAGTGCCTCTATTATGCACTTCGGTGCCTCTGTTACACTTCGATGTCTCTGATTTGCACTACGGCTCTTCTGCTTACATATTTGTGCCTCTGTTTGCACTTCGGTGCCTCTTTATTACATCAATGATGCCTTGGATGTGGTTTAGTTACTCGAGTATCCGAGTTGAGTTACTTAGTTCATCGAGCTTAATGTTAATAGAAGGTATAATTGAGTTATGGATATAAATGTTAATACTTATTCAAGGTGTTAGATGTTATTTTTTTATATGTGAGACATTTATATTGATGAAATGTTGGTTTTAAATGTGATAAGTTATTTGAGATGAAGATTATGATTATATGTTTTGATATGAGAACATGAACTAATGTAATTTGTGAATTTTGTACTTGAATATCAGGCTTTGTATATTATTTCTTTATATATATTTATCAATCAAGGTAAGTTAGTTTGATGTTTAAGTATGGGCTTACTAAGCTTCTTAAGCTTATTTGTTTCCTTCATTCTTTTTTGTAGTTGTCAAGTTGCGGACTGACCGGATGGACCGATATGAAGCTCACACTATCCAACATTTTGGTAGCTTTTATATTTTGTTCTGGATGTGGCATGTATATAGGCTTTAGGTTGTTGATATGTTAAATGTTATGTTATAATGTTATATCTAGTTGAATGGTTAGCTTTGAATGTATACTTAAATTTTTTTTTGGTAGGTGAATCTTTAAGGTTAAGGTTGATTATAGTGCTTTAGTATGGCAAGTTTTTATGTGTAATAGCCCGATTTTAGGCCTAGTCGGAACAGTGGTTTCGGGACCACAAATTCGACGCAGAAAAAATTATTTTTCTTATATTTTTATGGTCTATAGTTTTATGGGATGATTCTGTGAAACTTTTGTTCGAAACTTTTGACGTTTGAGCACTCAATTTAGCAAAAAGGATTAAATTGCAAAAAGTGCAAAACTTGAGTTCTATAAGTTGGAGGTGTCTAATTGCTATGAAATTTTAAATTAGTGGCCCTTAAATGGTAATTAGATCATTACTTAAGTTGGTGGACAAAAATAGACATGAAGTAAGATAATTTTTATGTTTTAAATTAGGGGCATTTTGGTTATTTGGTTAATAAATGAATTAATAAGCAAAATAAAACCCAATTTTTGCTCATCTTCTACCCCTTGGCCGAAATTTACAAGAGGAAGACATAGCTAGGGTTTGTTCATCTTCCAAGTTCGATTGTAAGTCCATTCTTGCCCCATTTTTAATGCTCTTTACATTTTTGAAGTCGTTGTAACTCGATCTGCCTATTTCTAGCACTAATTTGAGGTAAGATTCAGGTCTAGGGTTTGAGACATGTTAGATATGTATGTATTTGGATGGCTAATGGTAGAAAATGCATGTTTATTGTTAGAAAAATAACTTTTGCTCAGTAAAAATGACAAAAAAGACCTATTTGTAAAAGTTATAAAATAAGTAGTAAAAGTGTGATTAAGTGGAAAATGTGGGCTGGTATAGGTATGAAAATGATTTGGCTAGGCTGGCATTGTGAAGAAATTGAATACATTTCAATTTACGAGCCTAGGGACTAAATTGTAAAAATGTGAAACCTTAAGGGAAAAATGTAATTTTGCCACAATATGATTTTTAGATTGAATTGAACGACGTGAGTATTAAATAAGCTAAATTTGTTATTATAGATTAAGAAAAACGAGGTTCGGACCTAGATCGAGGGAAAAATAAAGTATTTGACGATTAGGTCAAAATCTATTATTTTTGTACCAAGGTAAGTTTGTATGTAAATAATGCAGTGTTATATTTATGTTTTAAATGCCTCAATATTGTATGAATTGTGATTTACTCTTTGGACGTATTCGACAAAGTTTTGGCAAGCGAGAATTCCCGATTAAGCCTTAGGAATAGAATAGGATATGAGTGACATGTCACTAGGAACCCATGTGTTTATGTGATCCGAGTGTTAGTCTCGTACGTCCTACCAGTGGCTGGGTAGTTCGAAATGTGTTGCGGATACCTGACAGCTTGTGTGAGCAACACTATATAGTTACGTCCTGACTGTCAGCTTCTGTGAGCAGGCCCGTGAATCGCTTGAAAACGAGCTTATATGTAATATGAGATATGAGATAGCTTTGGCTACATGTATAGCACTTATGTGCAAGATTTCCGAGTATCCATTAATATTTCGAGTGTTCAACGAGAACATCAAAGTTGTGAAAGACTATGGTTATGTTGCAAGATGGTACATGTAACACCCCAAACTTGGCCTAGACGTTAAGGCTGAATCTGCGATGTCACATTGGAGTGTGTTGTAAACATAAATTTAGTGAAAATCCATTCCACATAAAACTTCCTTTGAGTTCTTGAAAAAAATTAGGATGACTTGTTCATTGTGAAAACTCAAGTAATTTTAGGAAAAATACTGATCATATTAGGTTGTCATTAAACTTTAAAACAATGTTTGTTAGGGAAACTCTCATAATATGTTATGTAAACGTGATGTTTTTAGAAAAACATTTGTTTGTATTCTCTTGAATATCTGAGTCCTATTACTAACAGGTAAAAGAAAGTAAATAAATCCCTAATTTAAAATAAAACTTGAAGAGGCCTTATTACATAATGAAAACCCAAAAATAAAAACTTAATTATAATATATAATAAAATAACTACATCGAGTGGCCACTATTGAGACCTCCGATGTCTCGATCCGTCTAAGCTCGGGGATTTCCTGCACAGATAATAGATGGGTGAGTTTGCGAAAACTCAGTGTGTGAAATCCCATAATAATAAACAATCAGAGTATGCACAATTTGGGCCTAAGCCATTTCAGTTCTAGTTAGGGGCCTTAACCCATTTTTCAGTAACAGTCTGGGCCTGAGCCCATTTCAGTACAGTATGCAAACAAAGAATCCTACCCAATCCATCCGCTACACACCATCTCCGTACCAATCCTACACACCATGTGGGGCTAAAATCGACCCACCCAACCCTACACACCAAGTCGTACCGGTTACGGTAATAAAACAGTATTTGTAGCAGAGCTGCCAGTAATAGGCTTATAGCCTTTCAGTACACTTCCTCCAACATTATTTATCCCACCCCATGTAATGCAACATAATATCATACGTGTATGCAAAAAATGTCATGCTCAAAAATAGTCATACATAATATAGGGATATTTCAGTTAATTTACCTCACAGGGGTATAATGGTCATTTCAACAGTACGGGGTCTAAGTATACTTACCGACCCAACAGTAGGTCCACAGCCGTCTTGGACGACCTGTGCAACCTTAACAATCAATTAGTGATAATGGGCCGACAACCTATATTGCGGGCCCATATGGGCCCACACGCTCGTATGACCCACATAGCCTAGAATGGCCTTAGCTGTATGGTTGACATAGCTGGCCCAATACTTATCACACTTTTGTGCGATTTTCCTACGTAAGGCTCACACGGCCCAGTTCGGCCCAAAATAGCCCAATATCGTGGCAGTGCATTAAACTGCTCATGGTCGCTTCGTCGACCACACGGCCATGGTTCACACCATGGCCTGCCACACGAGCGGCCACACACCTGTGTGGTGTCAACAGCCTACTTTTCAGCTTTCCAGCTTTCTGCCGATCTATGCTAATGGCAGTGTGGTTACACACCTGTTTGGATAGTAGATGCGTACCCCTCTTGGAACGAACTTGTACCTAAAACCATTGATCATTCCACAACTAACGTTAGATACACTTAAACCTAAACCAACACAATTGATTCACAAAAATGTTGTTTACCTTACTGCTCCAAACGAGCGTAGTCTACCACTTTGAAGATAAACCTTACTCGATACGATTAATAGCTGCCAATCACCAATAGATAGAACCAAATATTAGGAACTTAAGAAAAGAATGAATAATACAACCCAACTAATCGAGGCAAGACTTCCACCATTACCAAATGACTTACCACTTTGACTCACGTAAGGTAGAACCAACAGTATCAAAAGTAGAAAAATCAGTGGAAGAGAGAATTAATCAGACAAAATTTGGCCAAAGGAGGAGCGATTAAATGATGGAAGAATGCAGTATGCGGGCAAGATGCAAGAGGTCAGAAACAAAGGGTTGAGAGAGGGAAGAAATGTAATGCCTCGAATTCTGGGCCTAGAAGTATTGGGCCTTGAGTGTGGGAACTGTTAGTAGGCGGCTTATAAATATTTTAGTTGAGCAAAAGAGTGACACAAATTTCCTGTTTGGTGTGGTTGTTAAGTGGTTTGAGTGTGTTTGGGGATGTCTAAGAAGTCCTGAGTTCAAATCTAGGCTTTAGCAAAATTTTAGTTTTTCCCTTAAGTGAATCATGGCTTTAGCTTGTAGACCTTATAAATATTAGAGGTTAAAATGTATCACAAGAAAGCATGTTGTCTAGTGGTTGTGGCGTCATTATGGTGGAACGGAATCTTAAGTTTGAATTCCATGAGTTGCAGGGTACATTTATTTTATTCCCATGAGGTGAGAGAGGTAGAGTTAGATTAAAACTCACCGGAGGTGGTTGTGGACTTGGTAAAAGAGGAGGGGATCAAGGGATAGGATGTTGGTTGTTAGGGATTTGAAGGAGTGGATTATGGAGAAAAGGGTGGAGTGAATCAAGGAATTTCAAACTTGGAGAGCGTTGTAGCCGAATAAGGAAGCTAGTGTGTGCAAATTTGACTAAGGGGACCTTTTGGGTGCATTTTCGGCAATTGGAGAGGTTTGAGAGTTGTTCTCTTGTGCAATTTCGGTTTTGGGGCACTTGGTGCTACTTTTGTTTGGGGTTTGCTCTTCCTTTTCGATTTTTGGCCAAAAAGTTCCTTTTTGATTTCCCTGCACTTTCTGGTAGAAGCCGAATATTGCTTGTCATTCTGGTAACTCAGTTCTCAATTATTGGTACTTGTTCTTTTTGCCCATTTGGTTCTTCTTGAAACTGATGGTTCCTTTCTTTCCCTCTGAGCCTTCTTTCTAGACCGATTTATTCTATCAACATTCTCCATCAACCTTTGTTTTCCCTGACTGATTATCTAGTCTCTTCTTCCCCACTATTTCTTTTCTCTCTTCACCCTTCCATTGCATTTGGTGCATTGGTCGATTAGTGTCAGGTAAGTCTATTATGTTCCTGCATCATCAGTTCTTACCCTCTTGCCCTCGTTCATAGTGTTCTTGCATTTCAGTTCTATGTGAGGAGTGAAGGGATTCTCAAGGGACTTTTGTGGCGTTCAAGATCTTGTGCCATCATTTGGCTAAAGGTAACTCAACCCTTAAATATCTTATAGTGCACTTCGTGTGTGTTTCGTAGTAGAGGGTGTTGGCCGAACGTCCTACTTCCATGTATTGGATCTAATATGTTCTATAAGGCTGTTTTGATTCTAGTTGAGTATGTATAAGAGACCACCATTTAATAGACTGCTTTGGGTAGTGCAGATTCTTGACAAGGAGTGGCGATCGCTAGGTTAAGGAAGGAGTGAACTCTGCTTGCTTAATCAGGGTTGGCGTTGTGGAGAGTTGCTCATGTATCGCAAAAACGTGTGCATTCACACCCTTCTTTGTTGGAAATTGGGAAAAGCTGAAAAGTTGAAACTTCAGCATTTGAGGCCTCACGAGCGTGCGATCGCTCGTGTGGAAAACCGAGCCCACAAATCAGGGGCGATAGACTGTTTAGGCCACCACAAGCGTTCTTGTGTACTTGGGCTATTCTGAGCCGAAATAGGCTGTGTGGGCCTAATGGGCTCTTGGGCCCTACACGGATATAATTTGCTGTAGGTGACAAATAATAATTTGGGCTCTAGTGTTGCATAGCCGTGACTGAAATTGGGCTAAATGGGCCACACGAGCGTGTGGCCCAATTGGGCCGAGTAATGGGCCTTGGGCCCATTTACACTGTTTTGACCATCTAGGTTACCTGAGTCGCTCGAGGTAAAGGTAGACCGACTATAAGGTCATAATCTGTACTGGGACCCCAAAATTAGTAAAATTACCAAAATACCCTTAAAGGGTAAAATAACTGTTTTACCCCTCGAGGGTAAATGACTGATTTGTCTGTGATTTGTATGACTGATTTTGGGCATGACATTCTGCATACATGACATACTGCTTGGGATTGGGATATTTTTATGGAGGAAGAAACCGTATTGGTAGCTGTGCCACATATTCTGATATTAGCAACTTTGCTGCGACTCTAGTTAGTGCCGCAACTGGTGCTAACACTGTAAGTGTAGGGATGGCGTGGAGGATTTATTCCCCACAGGTAGTGCAGGGTTGGACGGAGGCAAGTGCAGGGTTGGATGGGTTATCATGCATTATTCATATGGGTTCGATTCTGATATGGGCTAGGCCAAACTGATATTGATTCTGATATGGGCTAGGCCCAACAGATAGTGATTCTGAGATAGGCTAGGCCCAATTGATACTGTGATGGGTTGAGTCCCAAATGTTAATGAATCGGGCTTTGGGCCCACATATATTCTGACCTGGACTGTATTGTTACTGGATAGGGCTCAAGCCCAGAATGGTTCTAAATTCTATTTTTGACTGACTGTTTGGATGCTAGGGGATTACACACTGAGTTTTTGTAAGCTAACCCCGTTTATTAACTGTGCAGGTAATCCCCAGCGATAGGTGGATCGGTACTGCGAGGGACTCGGAGATGACCACACACACTTCTTATGTTTTCAAATTTGTTTATTTACTGCTGAGTATTTTTTATTTGGGTTGTAATAAAGCCTCTATTGATTTCTAGATTTTTATTTGGGGCCTTTGGTTTAATACGTTTACATATGCTAGTAATTGGACGCATTTTTTTAAAAACTTAAATTGTTTTCAAAGCATCGCGTTTCCACAAACTACAAAATCTTACAAGCTTCCGTAACTCTTTTTAAATGCTTCCGTAACAACCATGTTTCTAAAAGTAAGGCTGGTTTGAAATGGTTAGCAAATAATTAAGTTGACTTTAGAATTAAACAAAGGGGATTTTATCTTTCAAGCGTGATTTATTTATAAGACAAAGTTTTTCGAAAAAGCATTTTAATGTGACACGCCAGATTTGGCCCTAACATCTAGGCTGGGTTTGGGATCTTACAAGAAATATTTGAGAGGAAAAAGGAAGAGAGAATCGGCCAAAGAGCAAGAAAAAAAACTGGCTTAACAGAAGAATAATCAAAAGAAACCATGATCATAAAATGCAAAATCCCGAATGGCCAAGGAGATGTTCGGCTACCAAAGGTAGAACCAAGAGAGAGCCAAGAGCCATCGAGTAATTGTTACTGAAAAAAGAAAGAGCAAAAACTAAATAGTTTCAGCATAGTTGCCTAAAACCAATTTTGGCACAAGCAGAATCCCACTTTCGGCAGACAACTCCTCACTCCCCTACTCTACGATTCACTCCACAATAATCTCCCCAAGTTTCTCCTTTTGACCAGTTCAAATTCCTTTCCCACTCCTCTTGAAATTTGGCCATACACTCTCCTCCCCGTCCAACACTCCAAACGCCTACTAGATCAGAGTTCTACTGCCACTCAATCTCTTACACAGCACAGCAGCAAAAAGACACCCCTTGTGTGCAGTAGGACTTGAACTCAAGTCCTCTGGTATTAGAAACACGCCACTCACCCTTGGACCATCAAGCTTTTTATGACATGATCTCCCCTCAATTACTTAAAACCTACTGGCTGAAGACAGGGATTTATTCAAGTAGAAGCACAATTTTGCTCAAGCCAAGGCTTGAACCCATGACTTCCTAAATAGTTCCAGAGCACTAAACCACTAAGGCAGACATGCATCCACGACACAAACACACAAAAATAATTTTAACAGGGGTTTCCAGGATTTGGGGCATTACAGTACAGGTATGTACGTAAAACTCAAACTTAATGAGCTTGGTATGTGATGAAACCTTGGTAAGGTGGTGATTGAGTAAGTTATTACTATATGATTTTAATAAAATTCATGCCAAGCTTCATTATGTTAATTGTATGTTAAATCTGTGGTTATGATGCTTATTATTTGAATAGGAACTTACTAAGCTTTATAGCTTACTCCCCTTCTTTTCCCTTGTCTTATAGTGTGACCAAGCTAGCTCAGGGATCGGAGATTGTCAGAAATCCACTCACACTATCAACAATTATTTTGGTACCAATGATTTCAACAGTTTGAGTTGTGGCATGTGGGACTTGGCCATTTTATTTTGTGTCATAATTGATTTGGCCAAATGTGTTCGCTTATATTGGTTGAAAGTTTATTTTGTATAAGGCCATTTGAAATTGGCTACTATTAGTATAAGTAAATTATATGATGATGCTTTTCATGGATGTGGGATTTCACTTGATTTGAGTTGATAAGTATGTGATATTTGTGTATGATGGATGGTAGCAAGTGAATGATGAGTTGATGTCTTGGTTGTGGCTGATTTGGTTGTATGTAAATGCTTGGATTAGTGTTATGTTGTATTGTATAGGTATGTACATCAAAGGGTGGCAAAATGGCTTGGTAGATAGCCTTATTTTTGTCCACATGGGTAGGCACACGGGCATATGTCTAGGCCGTGTGTGACACACGGTTGCCCCAAGGGCATGTGTTTAGTCCGTGTGTCCCTTGCACCCTAATTTTTGTAAAACAGAATGCTCAAAATTGAGTACACGGGTAGAGACATGGGCGTGTGTAACAGCCCCTTTTTGGGTCAAATCGAAACAATGGTTTTGGGACCACAAATTTGAAGTCAAAAAAATTATTTTATTATTATTTTAATATTCATAGCATGAGATTAGATTTGTTTGAAAATTTCGTGAAGAAATTTTATTTTTTTAGTGTTTAATTCGGTGAAAAGGACTAAATCGTGTAAAGCGTAAAAGTTGTGTTCTATAAGCTAAAGGTGTCAAATAGCTATAGAACTTAAAAGTGAAGGTCTTTATGTGGCAAATAGCCCATTTTTGAGTTATTGGATGATAGTGGAGTGGCATTTGGTGTAATTTCAAATGTTTTTAATTGTTTAATAGGTAAATAAGTAATTTAAGTTAAAATTAATAAAACCAAAAGCCATATTTTATTTCTATCACCATCTCCACCAAAAATTCAATCTAAAATCAGCCATGGGACTGCTTTTGGTTTGGCCAAGCTTTGGAGTTTGATAGGTGAGTGGTTTTTGCTCGATTTTTAATAATTTCTACATTTTTGAGCTCATTGCAGCTTAATCTAGCTAGCCCGTATCTCCATTTTTGAAACTATTATAGATTTTGTGAGATGCCATTGATAAATATTCATGATTTTTGATGGTTGATGATGAAATATGGAAGTTAGATGATAGTTTCACATATTTTACAAAATGATTTTCTGTAAAAATGCAAATTATGGACTAATTTGTGAAATTATGAAATTATGTGGTTAAAATTTTGAATAAAGTGAAAATATGGGCTGATATATGATTGGGTAATATTCGGGTAAGAATGGGATTGTTTAAATTTCATGAATTTTATATTTTATGTATTAAGGGCTAAATTGCAAAAATGTGAAATAATAGGGGCAAAAGTGTAATTTTGCAAAAAAGTGTAAATTGTGTTAAATTGAATGAATTAATGATTAAATAAGGAAATTTTGTTATTATATAGATTGAGAAAATCGAGATTTAGATTTAGAACGGGGGAAAACAAAGTTTTAGATTAGTCGATCCAATTCGTCGTTACAGCGAACGAGGTAAGTTCGTATGCTAATAAATGTTTTTAAATTGTGTTATAAATTCTTATTTATTATTGAATTGAATTGAATGTTGAATGGTCATGATTACGAGCTATGATCGATAGAGTTTCGACATCTGAAAGTCTCGAACGAACATTAGGAATAGTATAGGATACTAATGTCATAACATTAGGATCACCGAGATGAGATTACATGTAAGACCATGTCTGGGACACTGGCATTGTAGTGTGATTATGTGTAAGACCATGTCTGGGACATTGGAATCGTTATACGATTACGTGTAAGACCATGTCTGGGACATTGGCATCGTTAATCGATTTCGTGTAAGACCCTGTCTGGGACAGTGGCATCGATATGTGATAACATGTAAAACCATATCTAGGATATGGCATTATACGAGCTATATGTGATTGCTGAGTATCCTCAATTCTGAACGGTTCAACAGGAAAAGTCAAGACGAGAATGAAAGTACAATTGAATTAAATGATACAGGTATGTACAGAACTTATATGAGAATCAAATGAAGGTTTTTTGGAAAGTTTTTTAGTGTATCGTGTATATGAAATGTGAAAGATATATGTATAAGTATGTTTCATTCCAAAATGTATTTATTTGGCTATAATGAGGTATAAATTGAATGATATGTGAGATAAGATTTATAGTTTTTTTAACTAAATATACATATGGCACATAGTGTGCGAAATACCGTTATTTGAAGATATTTCCCATAATTCACTTGATTAAAGAAAATGTGATGGAAATTGAATTGTATAAAGTTATATATATGATTGCTTATGCATATAAAGATGTGAATGAATTGATAAGGAGTATTCAAACCATGTGTTTTGAATGAATAAACTCATGAAAATCTTGATTAACTATGTATATGAATTCGAGATAGAATGGTGCAATCATATGAATTATATCATGTTTTGAATAATGGTTTTTAATGTAGTTATTTAATAATATAAATTTATTACCATACGAGCTAACTAAGCTTTATAGCTTACCTATGTTATTTTTCTATGTTTTATAATGATTTGGACGTTCGCTCGGGTTAGAAGTTAACGGAGATTGCATCACACTATCTGGTTTTTGATTTTCGGTATTTTTACACTTTGTGGCTTGGTTATATGGCATGTACAGGCTATTTTTATTTTGATATGGTTTTTAGAAATGTATATGGTCATTTGAAATGGCTTGTTAATGATATTGGTTTATGGTTATAATGTGGCCTTATGTTTTGGCATGGTTGGTATAAAATGTGTAATTAGCTTGCGTTATGTAATTGTGGTTTGGCTTGGAATACAAATGTGGTAATAATGTGGTTTAAGAAATGGCATGTATTTGTATGAGTTTGAGATGATGCTTTGATAAGCTTGGTTTGGTATAGGTTTTATTAATAAATGTGATATGTGTTTTGATATATAATGGAATAGGTGTGAAATGAGAAATGGATCATGCTAAATTTGGTATATGTTTTGTATAGGAAATGGTTATAAGTTGAGTTGATGAAATGGAGGGAATTGGTATGACATATTTGGTGCATAAAATAACATATTTTGGTTGACTATTAATGTATTGAAATGGTGCAAAAATGTTGTGTTTTAGGTATGCATGAGAAGGGTGAGAAACGTGGCTTAAACCAAGCCTATTTTCACTCCACATGGCTGAGCACATAGGCATGTGGCTCGACCGTGTGTGACACAAGGCCTTGGTACATGGCTTTGTGTCCCCTGGGGTACCCTTTCAAATTAAGGTAGTATATCCTAAAGTTTTGACATGGCTTAGACACATGGGCGCGTCTAATGGCCGTGTGTGTGGCATACAGGCTGGCACATGGGCGTGTAGCCGGCCGTGTGGCCAAGTCAGTAACCTCCTTAATTTTCCTATGGCCATGGCACACGGGCGTGTCTCCGGCCATGTGGTGAAGTCAGTATGTATGCCATATTTTCACACGGATTGTGACACGGGCATGTCTGATGACCATGTGAGGCACACGGCCTGTTCACATGGGCGTGTGACCCTGAAATGTTTGAAAATTTTCTATGTATCTCAAAGTTTGCCAATGTTATCGATTTAGTCCTGAACCGCTTCTAAGCACGTTTTAAGGTCTCGAAGACCTATATAAGGGACAATGTGATTATGAATGAATGAAATATGATGATATATGTGATCAATTTATAACTTATGTATGTGATTAATGTGTATTGATCGGTAATGCCTCGTAACCCTAATCTAGCAACGGATATGGGTTAGGGGTGTTACAGTGTGTCTCAGCCATGTGGATGACACGGTCTCATGCACGGGCGTGTGAAGTCTCCACCTATTTTATGAAAAATCATAAATTTTAAATTGACAGCACGGCCAAGCACACGGGCATGTGTGTAACGCCTCAAAAATCCCGTAACCCAAAAATCCCAAAATCCCGAATTTTTTTCGGTTCTGATAAAAAGATGTGCTAGGTATTTTTGATTAAGTAGGTAATAGTAGGTCTTGGATAAGGTTTAAATTTGAACTTAGGGGAAAAGAAAATTATGCGTTAATAATTAAAAGGACCTTGTTAGCAAGTAGTTGGGCTTTAAAATAAAGATAGGGGAAAATGGCATAAAAAAGCCTTCTGGTGGAGTGGCTAAGTGACACCACTTAGAGTGTAGGAAGGTGGCATTAGTAGCTAGCAAGGAGATCCAAGGTTCGAATCCTAGCTTAGTACTTTTAGAAGTTTAATTTTGGCCTTCTAGAAGATGGGAAGTGGCATGAAGATGGAGTTCAAGGGGAGAGTTCAGAAGAGTAATGTGAGGAAAGGATCAAGGGGTTACCAAGGAGAAAAATAAAGAGAAGAGAAGGGGAAAGTGATGGAGCCGAATGGGGAATTGATGGTTAGGCAATTCGGCTATAGGGGCTATAAATAGGTGTCGAATGCAAGGTTGCCAGGCTAATGCCGAAATCTCTCTCACTTGTTATCGAAAACCCTTTTCTCTTGAAGATCGAAAAAGTTGAAAACCTTTGTTTCTTTCTTTCTTTTCTTGTGTCGATTTTCTATTCTTCTTCTACTCTTCTTATATAATCTGTGCCAAATAAACTTTATTCACCATACTAAGCTTGAAAGCTGAATCTCCCAAGGGTACTCTTGATGCAATTACTACTCCTTCTACTTCGTCAAATCTACTGTAAGTGTTGTTCTCCCAATCAGTTTTGCTAAGAATCTATTATGTTATTCTTTCCTCGCTCTTTCTAATCAACTGTGCTAGGGATTTAGTATTGGATCTCGGATCTTAGCTCTCTGTCGAAATTGTTCCTAGGTGTTTGCAGTTTTGGTAAGTATTCCTCTTCCATTGGCTAAGGTGGCCGAATGTTCTTAGTTAAAGTAAGGGGACTTGCGTTGGATACAAGTCACCAATTATTCTAGTTTTGATAGTTAAGATTGGTGCAGATCTAGGAGTTGATTGTTCTTAGTGATTTAAGAAAGGGTTGTTATACTCATCGCGCAAGGTAAGGTTAAGGTGAGGTTTCGATTTAGTAAAGATATGTATTGAGCATGTGATTAATTGAAGGGTGATATCGTTTGTAGGTTGGTGACTAAGGGAATCGCAGCACGCTCGATTACCAGGTGTGTACATACACTGCACACACACAATGAGTCGGCAAAAGCTGAAATGCTGAAAACCCGAAAAGCCGAAATGTCAAAAGGCCGAAAGTTAGGCTACGATAGTCTTGCGAGTGCGCGAACACTCGTGAGGAGGAAACTGATAGGTTATCTGAGGCCCATGGGCGATTCCATGGACTTGGGCTGTAAATTGGCCAACCGGGCCAGAATAGGCTTAATGGGCTTGACTAGCTGTTGGGCCCATAATAGGAAAAAATTATAATTGATCCTATGTGATAGAAATTCGTATGTGAGCCTGTGTATAATGTGATTTGGGCCTAATGGGCCATATATAGATGATTTGGGCCTAATGGGCCATATGAAAATGATTGGGCCTAGTGGGCCATGCAGGTATGTGGATTTGACTAGGCTTTGTAAGGGGTTTTGGGCCTAGTATATGATGACTACATAAAACTTAATTAATTAATTGCGACAGTGGACAAGTCAAATGGTTAAGGTGTGGCAATGGGTATATGCATGTCTAGGATTGGATCTAGGGAGAGCTTAGTACTTAAGCAGTCTTAATGATTCACCTCCTCATAGTATTCGTTTATCTTAGCTCACGGGATTTGTTAACGGGCCAAGGTAAGTGAAAATCGTAAAGAAAGGGAAAATTACTAAAATGCCCCTAAGGGCAAAAATGACCAAAATACCCCTAGGCGTTGAATGTAAGTTTTATGGATGTGACATGCATACATATGATATTCTGCTCAGGTTGCATATGGGTTGGGAATTTTGGAACGGAGGAAGTATATGAGGATCGCATGGTTGCTTGACGACCGTGGATCCACCGAAGGCTTTTCAAGCCCATTATATAATTAGCAGCTTGCTGCAATAAAGGTAGTTTCGCAACCAGGCTACCATTGAAGTGTATCGGTTGGGTGGGTCGATATTTATATCCCCATATGGAGTGCACCGGGGGATGGAGCTGAAGTGTAGCCGATGGATTGTTGGGGTGGTTGCATTGCACTGCATTGCATGTGTGATTTTATGATGATTGATGAATGCTTGCTGCTCGACGACGGTGTACACACTGAGTTTGCGAAAAATCACCCCCTCTTTTAATTATCTCAGGTAATGCTCAATAAGAGGTTCGATGTCTGGAAAGACTCTGGGTTGCCAGCTAGCAAGACAACTTGGATTTGTTTTAAAAGTATATAAGTTCCTAGTTTATTAAGTAATTTTTAGTCAGGATTGTAATAAGGCCTTTACCTTTTTGTTATTTTTTGGATTATTATTCTTATGCATTGTAATTGTGAGAAGTTGAATAGGGATTTTCTAAACCATAGTTTTTATATACTACATTTTTGCAACCAAACTTTAAGTTGATAAACTTTCTTAAATCAAATGTTTTAAACAAAGCTTTCGCAACTGAAAAGAGCGTTTTCATAAGTTAACTAAGGTTTCATATCTTAAGGAAAGATTTTCAATGAAAACAAGGTTTTCGCTAAAACGCTTCAATGTGATGCGCCAGATCCAGCCATAACGTCTGGGCTGGGTTTGGGGTGTTACATTTAGTAGAATCAGAGCCCAGGTTGCAAAACTCGGGCTATGAAGTGGGCCTTCTTGTTATTTAGTTTCTTTTTCTATTTTATAATATATATATATTGGGTCACTATGTTTTGGAAAAAGGGAAATCTTGTTGAGCGGAACACCGAGCCTCTGACGTCAAACCAAGTAAGTTCTTCTGTTCTTAAACTTGTTTAAATTGTTATACAGTAGGTAGATAGAGGGCTACTTTAAATGATTTTGTTGGAATGGAACTAAAGCCCGTAGGATCTTGAAACTGTGGAGGATTTTCGAAAATAATCTTCTCTTTAAATACTTTCATAAAACATCAGTTTAATTATTGAAACTAATTAAAACTTCATAAAAATTTCTAATCCAGATAATACGCGAATCGACGATAAGTGCTAGAAGAGGTGCAAGAGGCAGTGGCCGAGGCAGCGAAAGTGTTAGGGTTGAATCGTCGGCATCGGGCCATATGCCCGATGTTGGAGTAGAAGAGGCTCCAGCCTCACCTGTGGCTGGGAATGGACTGTATGATCAGGCCGCGGGAGAAGATGCATTGTCATAGGCAATGCTAAGGATTTTGGAAAGGATCGCTGGGCCCAATAATGGCACTGAAAATCGGGGGTCCATTCCGGAGTGACTTCATTCGAATGGGGCTAAGATCTTTAAGGGTGTGGCTAGCGTGGCTCCTAACGTGGTGGAATATTGGTTGGAGGCCACTGAAAGGATAATGGAGGACTTGGACTGCTCACCGGAACAAAAGCTAAAAGGGGCAGTGTCACTGCTGAGGGAAGAAGCCTACCAGTGGTGGTTGACGGTGAAAGAGGGCACCAACCGGAGCGGGTCACTTGGGAGCTTTTCAAAGCTGCATTCTAAGAGAAGTATGTGGGTGCAAGCTATGTGGATGCTAGAAGGAAGGAGTTCCTGAACTTGACTTAAGGAAACAAATCGGTGGCGGAGTATGAAGCGAAGTTTCTACGCCTTAGTAGGTATGCAAGAGTAATGGTGGCAACGGAATATGAGCGTTGCGTTAGGTTTGAGGATGGAATTAGAGATAGTCTTAGGGTATTAATAGCTCCACAAAAGGAGCGAGTTTTCTCAGAGTTGGTGGAGAAAGCAAAGATAGCAGAGTAGGTAAAGCGTGCTGAGCGCTTAAATCGGGAAAAAGAAAGGGGTAAGAATAAAAGGGAGGCTGAGACTCCTGGTGTTGGACAGAGGCCTAGGGTAAGGGCTAGAGTTAATGGGCTAGTTAGAGCAGGGCCCCCTGCTATTAATCCAAGGGTGCCATTTTGTACTAAATGTGGAAAAGGTCATGTAGGTGAGTGTTGGAAGAGGACGGGAACTTCTCTAGCTTGTGGATCCATGGAGCATAGGATCAAGAATTGCCTTAGAATGCCAGCTCAGATACCAGTTGTGGGCTGAGGTGCTGTCCAAGCACCAAGTGGTGGAAACGGTTTGGGTCGTAGAGCCCTGGAAAGAGGTGCTAATCGTGCTGAGGCAAGGCAACTAGCTTTGGTCTATGCATCACGCCGCAGAGAGGACGAAGACGCTCCAGATATGAAAAATGGTACATACTTTATCCATAGTGTGGTATTTATCTATTTTGGAATTAGAAATAGAGTGCGCAGCAGAAGCGTAGTGGTGTAACTTAGGTGGTGGAACTATTGGGTAGTTGGAAATTTCGAGGAAGAAATTTCTTTTAGGGGGTAGAGTTGTAACGCCCCAAAAATCCTGAAATCTCAAATTTTCTTTTTTTCGGTTCTGATAAAAAGATGTCCTAGGTATTTTTGGTTAAGTAGGTAATAGTAGGTCTTGGCTAAGGTTTAAGTTCGAACTTAGGGGAAAATAAAATTATGCATTAATAATTAAAAGGACCTTGTTGGTAAGTAGTTGAGCTTTTAAATAAAGATAGGGGAAAATGGCATCAAAAAGCCTTGTGGAGTGGCTAAGTGACGCCACTTAAAGTGTAGGGAGGTGGCGTTAGTAGCTAGCAAGGAGATCCAAGGTTTGAATACTAACTTAGTATTTTTAGAAGTTTAATTTTGGCCTTCTAGAAGATGGGAAGTGGCATGAAGATGGACTCCAAGGGGAGTGTTCAGAAGAGAAATTTGAGGAAAGGATCAAGGGGTTATTAGGGAGAAAAATGAGGAGATGAGAAGGGGGAAGTGATGGAGCCGAATGGGGAATTGAGGGTCAGGCAATTCGGCTATAGGGGCTATAAATATGTGCTGAATGCAAGGTCGCCAGGCTAATACCGAAATCTCACTCACTTGTTATCGGAAACCCTTTTCTCTTCAAGATCCAAAAAGCCGAAAACCTTTGTTTCTTTCTTTCTTTTCTTGTGCCGATTTTCTATTCTTCTTCTACTCTTCTTCTGTAATCTGTGCCAAATAAACTTTATTCACCATACTTAGCTTGAAAGCCGAATCTCCCAAGGGCCGAATACTTTTTGGCCGAATACTCTTGGTACAATTACTACTCCTTGTACTTCGATCAAATCTAGTGTAAGTGTTGTTCTCCCAATCGGTTTTGCTAAGAATCTATTACGTTGTTGTTTCCTCACTCTTTCTAATCAACTGTGGTAGGGATTTAGTATTGGATCTCGGATCTTAGCTCTCTGTCGAAATTGTTCCTAGGTGTTTGCGATTTTGGTAAGTATTCCTCTTCCATTGCCTAAGGTGGCCGAATGTTCTTAGTTAAAGTAAGGGGACTTGCGTTGGATACAAGTCACCAATTATTCTGGTTTTGATAGTTAAGATTGGTGCAGATCTAGGAGTTGATCGTGGTTAGTGATTTAAGAAGGGGCTGTTTTACTTATCGCACAAGGTAAAATTAAGGTGAGGTTTTGGTTTAGTAAAGATATGTATTAAGCATGTTATTAATTCAAGGGTGATATCATTTGTAGGTTGGTGACTAAGGGAATCACAGCAGCTTGCTTACCAGGTGTGTACATACACTACACACACATAATGAATCGGCAACAGCCGAAATGCTGAAAAGTTAAAATGCCGAAAGGCCGAAAGTTGGGCTACGGTAGTCTTACGAGTGCGCGAACACTCGTGAGGAGAAAACTGATTGGTTATCTGAGGCCCATGGGCAATTCAATGGACTTGGGCTGTGAATTAGCCAACCGGGCCAGAATAGGCTTAATGGGCTTGACTAGCTGTTGGGCCCATAATAGGCAAAAATTGATAATTGATGCTATGTGATAGAAATTCGTATGTGAGCATGTGTATAATGTGATTTGGGCCTAATGGGCCATATACAGGTGATTTGGGCCTAATAAGCCATATCAATGTGATTGGGCCAAGTGGGCCATGCAGGTATGTGGATTTGACTGGGCTTTGTACGGTGTTTTGGGCCTAGTATATGATGACTACATAAAACCTAATTAATTAATTGCGACCGTGGATAAGTCAAAGGGTTAAGGTGTGGCAACGGGTATATGCATGTCTAGGATTGGATCTAGGGAGAGCTTGGTACTTAAGCGGTCTTAATGACTCACCTCCTCTTCTCTAGAATCCTACCTGGTGCATAGTATTCGTTCATATTAGCTCATGGGATTTGTTAACCGGCCAAGGTAAGTAAAAACTGTAAAGAAAGGGAAAATTATTGAAATGCCCCTAAGGGTGAAAATGACCAAAATACCCCAAGGCGTTAAATGTAAGTTTTATGGATGTGACATGCATACATATGATATTCTGCTTAGGTTGCATATGGGTTGGGAATTTTGGAACGGAGGAAGTATATGAGGATTGCATGGTTGCTTGACGACCGTGGATCCATCGAAGGCTTTTTAAGCCCATTATATGATTAGCAGCTTGTTGCAATGAAGGTAGTTCCGCAACCGGGCTACCATTGAAGTGTATTGGTTGGGTGGGTTGATATTTATATCCCCACATGAAGTGTACCAAGGGATGGAGCTGAAGTGTAGCGGATGGATTATTGGGGTGGGTTCCATTGCACTGCATTGCATGTGTGATTTTATGATGATTGATGAATGCTTGCTGCTCGGCAAGGGTGTACACACTGAGTTTGCAGAAACTCAACCCCCTCTTCTATTTTTCTCAGGTAATGCTCAATAGGAGGTTTGATGTCTGGAGGGACTCTGGGTGGCCAGCTAGCAAGACAACTTGGATTTGTTTTATAAGCACATAAGTTCCTAGTTTATTAGGTAATTTTTAGTTCGGATTGTAATAAGGCCTTTCCCCCTTTTTTATTATTTGGATTATTATTCTTATGCAGTGTAATTACGAGAAGTTGAACAGGGATTTTCTAAACCATAGTTTTTATATACTACGTTTCCGCAACCAAACTTTTAATTGATAAAATTTCTAAATCAAATGTTTTAAACAAAGCTTTCGCAACTGAAAAGAGTGTTTTCATAAGTTAACGAAGGTTTCATATCTTAAGGAAGGGTTTTCAATGAAAACAAGGTTTTCAATGAAAACAAAGTTTTCGCTAAAACACTTCAATGTGATGCACCAGATCCGGCCATAACGTCTGGGCGGGTTTGGGGTATTACAGTGTGACTTGGTCTTGTGTCTTCAATTTGTTCTTGGGCAACAAACAGAGAGTTCCATGGGGTTAGGACACAAGCGTGTGTAACCACACGGCTTGCCCACATGGACATGTCCCATATCTATACGGGCGTGTGACCCCTGCTTTAGTAAAAAATTTTAAAGTTTTGAAGTTTTTTTTAAAGTTCTCGATTTAGTCCCGAATCTCTTCCAAAGCATGTTTTGGGCCTTGTAGGTTGTATGAGGGACTTTATGATTAATTGCAAAAAAATTAATTTGGACAAAAATTTATGGCTCGAAGATATGTGTTTGCTTGTGTTTAAGTCCAGTAATGCCTCGTACTCTATTCCAGCGTCGAATACGGGTAAAGGGTGTTTCATTATGCAT
The DNA here is from genome assembly GCA_025698465.1 of Gossypium longicalyx. NCBI lineage: Eukaryota > Viridiplantae > Streptophyta > Magnoliopsida > Malvales > Malvaceae > Gossypium > Gossypium longicalyx. The sequence continues at coordinate 57,145,206 of CM046995.1, forward strand.
GTTTTGTTATGGCTATTATGGTTGGTGAATGGAATTTGAATTGACGATTATTGTTATATGTGAATTTTAAATTAGGCTACTTAAATAAGTGAACTTGATTGTGGTGCCTTTGAATGATATATTGGATAGCTATTTGGGTGTTTAATTAGATAAAATTATTGTTTTTTGTGGTTAGGTAACTTTTTGGCATGAATTGAATTTTCTAAGATGATATTTTTACCATTATTGAGATAAGTGTCAAGACTTTGGCATTTGGTATCGATACTTGACCAAATGAACAGTAACAAAAAAAAAAAAACAGAATTCCAAAATGGTATCGATTTTGAAGTGAGTATCGATACTTTTTCATAAAATATCGATACGATCAACTAATTATCGATACCATAGTTTTGCAAAGAAAACAAAATTGAATTTTGGTATCGATTTTCCTAAAAGGTATTTATTTGGTATCGATACCAACTGCGAAACTTTTATTTTTAGTTTTAAAACTTAATGTTTTATTTTGATTTATTCCTGATTTATTCCTAATCTATTTTTAGGGCCTCGTAAGTCCAATTTAAGGCCTTAATAGTATTTTTATTATGAATGGAACTATTTATTGTATTTTTTTAAAATTATTTGAATAATTGTTTCGAAATGATGTGAAATGTCTTGTTTTGCTTGGTAGCGCTCTGTAATCTTAATCTGGTAATGTAGACGGGTTAGGGGTGTTACACAAATATTACTTAAGCAGAAAAAAATTTACAGTGTTCACACATGTAAGCAAACCTATCTTTCCAGACAATTAGCCCTAACAAGATAGAAGCTTACCTTGGTTGTTATGAACATGGTTCAGAATGGAGACTTGAGAACAAAATATCAATGAAAGAATTCTCATGGATGAAGGGTTTATTTATAGGCACTAAGTGATTTAGTGACCCTAGGATGCCCTACGAAAATTATTCCTAGATACACAATACCTTTTTTTCCGTTTGAGTCCAACTTGACTTTAATTGGTGAACCCTAGCTCGCAACTCAACTGACGATCACCAGCTCGCCACACCAACTAGAGAACCTAACTTGCAATAAATTTGGCGAACCCATTTACCACATCTTGGGGCATATACTACAATGTTGAAAAACTGGCGAACTCTTTACTGATACTCTTTGGTGAACTTCCCAGTTCACTGAAGTACTAATGAACCCTTAGTTCGTTGAAACACTGGCGAACTCATTACTAATACTCTTTTATTGAACTCCCTAGTTCGTCGAAGTACATGCAAACCTCTAGTTCACCGAAACACTGGCGAATTCCTTACTGATACTCTTTTAGAGAATTCCCCAATTTGCCAAAGTATTATGGAACCCCTAGTTCATTGAAACATTGGCAAACCCTCACTTGATAGGCTAAAACTTTCAGGCCCGATCACGGGATGTTACACCATCAAACACTCTCGTCTCCCTTAATGTGTTTTGTCCTTATGTGGTTTCTTTCAGGTTTAGCTATATCCACATTGTTACAGTGCTATTACTTTTGCATACATCATATTCGACTCTCCATAGTGAAGTTAGCGGTGTAACCTTGCTTGACACTTTTTCACACTATGGATCCGCTGTTTAGGAAGAAAACCCAGTCTGATGTTGATTTCCTTGAATCTCGACATGTTTGGATGCCAGAATTAGCATATTGATAGGAATGAGATCTCCTTCAGAATATACAAGTATATAATCCCTCGTTCTTTATAAATACTTGAGTATATGCTTAACTGCTTGCCAGTGCCTTTATCCTAGATTCGCCTGAGATCAACTTACATATCCTGATTTGTCGTAATATGGTGCAGCTAATTAAATTAATTTTCATAATTAAGGAGCTTGAATACAAGCAATTCTATTATGTTTTAGTTAGTTTTTCTATTTTAGCTTCAATTTAATAAAAGGTGTAAATCGAGTAATTGTATCACCTTAGGGCTGAATGAGGCCTAAGGGTGAGATAATGTATTTAGCGAGTGTGCAGGTGATCTGCCATAATTCAGTGTAGCAGATTAAACTAGTTTTCATGTTTTAAGAACTTGAATACAAGCATTTTTATTATGTTTTAGTTAAGTTTTCATATATTTTTTTAAAGTCAATAAATAGTGTATTTTCAATCTTTTAATGACCTTAGGAGCCGAATGAGACCTAAAAGTGAGTTGATGTACTTAGTGCGTGTGCAGAAGGCCATTAAAAGGCATAGGATTTCAAGGTTGGTCGCTGTGTTGCAACACGAGAAGTTCAATGTCGCAACATAGGAAGTAAAATATAAGAGTCAAGTCTGGCTTTGGTGTCGTGACATAACCATGGGATGTTGCAACACTGATCTGCCGTAATTCAATGTAGCAGATTAAACTAGTTTTTGCACTTTAAGAGCTTAACTACAAGCATTTTCGTTATGTTTTAATTATGTTTTTTCAATTTTAGTTAAATTCAATAAAGTGTGTAACTTCAGTCTTTTATTGACTTTAAGGGCCAAATGAGGCCAAAAGGTGAGCTAATATACTTTATGAGCACGCAGGAGGCAACTAAAAAGCATGCTAATTCGATATTGGTCACTGTGTGGCAACATGGAGCACTAAATGTCACAACATAAGGAGTAGAGTAGAATACTGCCCTATGTCGAGATACCCTAAAGATGAGAATACTGCACTCGATGTCGTGACACAAGAGCTGGTGTGTCTTGACATCACTTATATATGGGAAATAATTATGAGCCAGGGCATTTTGGCTTGCACAATCAAACATTAAGCAAGAGGACAGTAGGTGACTTAAGGTTAAGGATGACGACCACTCTAAAGTCTATAAATAGGCTCATTTAACACATGTTATGGACAATTTTTGTGATGTATAATTTTCCTTTTAGATTTAGTCTTTAGTTTTTCTCTTTTCTTAGGCTTTAGGTTTATTTCAGTTTTTGTTATTTGTTTTTGTGGGAGAAATCATATTTGTGAAATATAATCAAACTTTGTGAGGATTCTGTATTCCATTCTAATACAAATCAGGCTTCTTCTAAAATTTATACTCTTTAATTATTATTAGTGTCTACTCTTTCTATCATGTTTATATCGTTTATGAGATCGACGAGGAATTAATCCTTCTGTGGGTTATTACCCAGTGGAGGTATGATTAATTAACTATTTTGTAGGGTTCTCTTAACGGATCAACAGTTTAGGAAAGGAAGAACTTAAACCCTAGGCCTGACAACCCTAGGAAGTCATTAAGGTGAAAATTAACCCAAAATTGGTATTGCCTATCCGTGAACACCTTAACCCTGAAATGGTCTAAACTGTGAGGTTGAGAGATAAGTAGTTCTTGTTGACTTGTTATTCTAGTGGAAGATTGAAAGATCCTATTGGGATATCGACTAGTTGATTGAATAAGAAAACCTGAAGCGATAGTGGATTATGATTACCAAAGCCAGCTAATCACCCATGCTCAAATTTGATATATTATATTATTTGATTTCTCATGGTTTATTCCTTTTATTATTATTAGCATAGATTACAAAAATCTTTATTTTTATTTCATCATAATATAATTCATTTAAAGTACTAATTAGATCTATTTCTACTTAGGTTAGAATTAATTTAATGCTCGCCTCCCTTGGGTATGATCCTCAGAGTCATCTACTCCGTTGTAACTATGTTACAGCCTAACTCATATACTTGCGGATATCGCCTTTTCATATATTTTGTGCAGGATTTCTACTCTTGAAGTTGGTATGTCTAGAGGCGGTCAAGTTGTTGGCGCCATTTTTGGGGAGGCAACGTCATTGATTTAATTTTATTTTTTGCATATTAATAGAATAATTAGGAAAGTTTTATATTATAGTTACAATTTTATTTTCTTATTCTTATTAATTTTTTCTCTTTGGGTTTAGTGTATGACTCATAGTAGGGGAACATCTATAGAGCCAGTCACAAATCTAGAAATAGTAATATGAAGGAATCGTTGACAACAATAGCACCACTACAACTACTTGCAAACAATCTCATGGTGTGTAAAGAAAGAACTCTGAGGGAATATGCACTACCAAATTTTGATATGGTTCAAGGGAGTATAACGAGGCCAGCCATCACGACCAATAACTTTGAGATCAAGCTAGCAATGATCCAGATGATCCAGAATAATTTGCAATTTTGAGGAACGATGACTGAAGATTCAAGTCAGCATTTAAAACAGTTCCTTCTCCATTTAAAACGATGAATGAAGATCACAAAGCATGGGAGTATTTTAAGATATTGATTCAAAAATGCCCACATTCAAGGATTGCCTAAGTGGTTATGGTTGTAAATTTTCTACAATGGGTTGGATGTACACACAAGATCAGTATTAGATGGAGCCGCAGGAGGTGCTGTAATGAACTGAATGTACAAGGGTGCATAAAAATTAAAATAAAATATGATGATGAAGTCTACCAGTGGCCAACTAAATGACACATATATGGCTAGAGACCATCCATAGTAAAAGCTGTCCAGGAGGACGATAAATATCAACAAGTAGTGGACAAACTTAATCACATTGAGTCTTCAAATAGTACACCATCTATATATGGAGGAGATAAAATCACTCTTCCATTACTTTAACAAATCTACTGATGATGTGAACTATATAGGGAATAAGGATAAAAACCCTTATTCAAATAATTACAATACTGAATGAAGAGATCACCTGAACTAAGATGGGGAGGAAATCAAAGATGATGTAATAATTTGAACTAAGTTAAAAATACGAACTATCAACCTCTTTATTTTCAGAAACTACAGGAAAGGACCAACCCTAATAACTATACTATATGTGATCAACATTTGGATTGAATCAAAGGGGAAATACAATCAATGAGGATTGACATAAATTAATTGCAGTCTGAGTGCACCAATTCAGCAAAAACATTAACTAAGCTAAAGGATTAGATGAGCCAATTGATAAGTATGATGGGAGATATTAGAAGGAAAATTAATGAGTATGATAGGAGATATTAAAAAGAAGGAAAGGAGCATGTGAAAACAATCGCGCTCTATTCGGGCAAACTCTTGAGTAGCTTAGAAACTCTAATAGAAGAAGAGATAAGAAAGAATGTGGAAGATCTTCAAGAAGACCCCGAGAAGTTAACGAAGAAGTAGAACTAGATAAGGTAACTAAATCGACAACTGAGCTTAAGAAAGAGGCAACCAAAGAACCTGTCAACAGACATGTACCATTCCCTTCAAGGTTGGAAGAGAAACAAAAATGAGATAAAGATGAGTTTGTAAGATTCTTGAACTTATTTAAAACATTAAATGTTAACCTACCCTTAATTGAACTAATTGAAAATGTCCTTAAGTACGCGAAAATTTTGAAAGAAATTATGTTTAGGCGTAGGAAAATTAAGGTAGGAGAACAGTTAATATAAGCACATCCTCTAGTGCTATTATTTCTAGACATGTTCCCCAAAAGTTGAAAGACCCAAGAAGTTTTACAATCCCTATAGAGATAGGGAGCATCTATTTTAATAAAGCTCTATGTGGCTTAGGAGCTAGCATCAATTTAATGCCTTTATCTATATATGAAAAACTCGGTTTAGGGGACCTCAAAAATACTCAGATCATACTACAATTGGCTGAAAAATCTTCAGAACAACCAAAAGGAGTATTGGAAGATGTGTTAGTCAAAGTGTGCAGTTTTTTTATCCTGACAGATTTTGTAATATTAGATTTTAATGAAGACCCCTATTCTGTTAGGATCAAAATCTACCATTGATTTGGAAAAGAATGAGTTAACAATGAAGATCAATGGTGAGACTGAGATTTTTAAATGTGGTTACCAATAAGACGAAGTGAGTGACTAGTTGAAATCCTAGCGAGTGAAGTGAAAGAAATGAAAAATATAAAGATAGCTTTTCTTTGACAATGATATGATGTAGAGAAAGTTGTCTGGGAAAAACTGGATGGAAACGTGAGAAAGTAATGTTGGAATCTCCTTACTGGTAAAAGTTTCGAGGACAAAAATTTATTAAAGGGGAGAGTTGTAACATCCTTGATTATAGACTTGTACACCTAGAGTGTACTAATCACGATTTGATATTCTGAGTAATATGTGTAAAGTTTTGATGCGAAATGATCTAAACTTGAAATGAACTATTATGAAATTATACTCGAAATAATGAGATAAATTATGTACGTTGAATGAATACATGATGTGGAAAGCATATGTTCTTGGAAACTTAATTATTGTTGAGCCCATACATGTCTTGATATTACTATGGAATATATGACAAACAAGGGCAATGAGGATATGTTTACTGCTTGAGATCAAAGTGGTTGATTATAATTACTTAGTTACCTTAATTAGGATGAATGGTAAGTTAAGTATTGTGTTATATGAACTTACTAAGCATTTTATGCTTTTTTTTATTTTCCCTTGTTTTAGAATAATCGGATGCTCGTTGGATTGGAAGCTTAGCAGAGATTACTCACACTACCATCAGCCCATGTAGGTAAAGTATGCTAATTCAATTGCGGTTGTAATGGTATGTATAGGATATGTTGGCCATATTGGCATGTAAACGTAAACGATGCTTATAATCTAGCCATTGGAATGGCTAGTAATGATCATTTTGATATACTTGTAATGTCATATTATGTTAGCCACATAAATGTTAAGTAGTTGATCAAATTATGTCTAACATGAGGATATAACCAAGGTAAGATTGTAAATATGTATGCACGAAATGTTATGCCATGATGATGGATGGAATATGCTTGATTAGAATGCTTGAAATGGTTAGTAATTGTATGTGATGATATATCATGTTAAATGATAGAATTAACTTGAATAAAATGCTTGGAGTTGTTGGGTTATGAATGCAAGATGTAGTGTAGGATTATGGGAAAGATTGGGGTCAGAAATGAAGCTAGGAATGACTTTATTTTGTCCACATGGGCAGACACACGGGCGTGTGTTTAGAACGTGTGTGACACACTGCCTATAACATGGACATGTGGATAGGCCGTGTGTCCCTTGCACCTTAATTTTGAGAAACAAAATGCTCAAAATTGAGCACACGGATAGAGACACAGGCATGTGTCTCAGCCGTGTGTACCACACGGCCTAGCACACGAACATGTGGCACGATTGTCTGCACAAGTCAAAAAGTTGCATGGATTCAAACAGGGCCTCCAACACGAGCATGTCCCAGGGTCAAACGGGCGTGTCCCTTGGACCACACAGGTGTGTGAACCATGCACCTTGGAAAAATTTTGAAAAGTCGTGAAAAATTCTTAAAGGTCTCGATTAAGTCCCGACTCAATTCTAATGCTCAAATTGGACCTCGAGGGTCTGATTAAGGGACATTATGAATAATCTCGGTTAATGAATAGTAACTTGCATGAATTATTTGTGAAATGTTCTAAAAAATTTTGTAACACTCCGTAAACCTGTTTTGGTGACGGATACGAGTTAGGGGTGTTACAATAACACTCTAGAAAATGGAAGTTTGGGCAGAAATAGGGCAAGTGCAACAACACGGTAGCCCCGTGTCACAACATCAAGGCCAAAATCGATGAAATTAAGAAAACCAACTCGATGTCATGAAATCAAAGATAATTTACCTAGAATTCTAAAATTCTAGAGTGTATCGTGACATCGAACATTGATGTCACGACAATGACAAATTGCTAGGGATGTCGTGACATTACTGCAACATTTTGTAGGGTTGCCCCGACCCAATTTATGTAACCTGACAAATTAAACCTCATTTTACTCTATTTTTAGACCTAAAAACATATAATTTTTGACCTAAACACATCTTAACTCAAACTCTAAGTCTTTTCTAAACATTAAACCTTCTCAAATACTCTCCATCTTTAACCCCCCTTTCACCTAAAAACCCTAAATTCATAAAACCCAATTTTTGTTTCTCAAAAGCTTTATTCAAGTGCAGGATTGTCAACCACTTGGGGAAAGGAAACCAAAGGTTCAATGAAATCAATATTAAGCGTTCTCTATCTCATTATTACTGTTCTATTAAGATTATTACTTGGCATTAGTTCATAACTTACAATAGTATTGAATATGCCTCCAAGAAAGGTTAGAAAGACTAATGAACTAGAACCTTCGAAAGTTTCAAATCCCTCTAATTTCATGAATCCAAACATTGAGAAATATCTTGTAGAACTTAAGGGAAAAACAGTTATTCAAGAGAGGGGATTTGAACCATCAGTGGTCCTCTGTAAAGAGATATGGCATTTGGTTCGAAATCATAGATATGAATGTTTTTGTATGATCCTAAAAGACTTTGTTGTAGTACCTATAGTTCAGGAATTTTACGCATCCTTGGGGGACCAAGAGTCTAGAAAAATCGAAGGATATACATTGGAAACAATACTAGTACAAGGGAAGGAAATACAAATTACCCCTCATACTATTTGTGAATTTTATAATGCTCCATTTATGAAAATGATTTTATAAAAGAAACTAATTTAGAATACTTTTGAGATATAAACATGGATAACATTATAATTTTTTTAACCGAAGGAGGAGGTGAATGAAAATGTCACCAAAGGACTATATCCCATCCTCGTCTCAAAGGAAAGAAAAATTGACCACTCAACAAGAAATTAGCAAGAGTAGTCATTCCAAGCTAGATTGGAAGATACACTGGATGCATGATTTAGGCCCAATTTTTCAGGAATTCACATGACAAAACAATATTAGGGTACCTAATTACATGTAAGGTTGATACATCCAGAGTAGGAAGAAGAGGAGCAAGAGAGCGAAGAGGAAGAAAGAACTGATGAGGGGGAGGAAGATGGTGAGATGGATTTTGAGGAGGATTACTGAACTTTTAATTTTTGTTTTTAAAGATTGTATCAAATTTGGATGATTTTTAATTGAATTGTCAAGAGTAGGAGTAATAGTAGACTGTTAGTTGTTTGGTGTTTTGATTAAATTTTCTACGTAGGAACCCTATATAGCAGATGCACAACAATTTTAAGTTGTCAACAATTGAAGGAGGAAGCACCCACTAATAGCTCACAAAACCATCACGATCAATTGGGTAACTACTTTCCTTATCTTTTACGGGGCTACACATTGAGGACAATGTGTTATCTAAAGTGTAGGGGTGGTAACATAGAAATTTTTTTTTAATTTTTATACTTTCCTTTGATTTTTTTTTATTAATTGTGTGCTTGAGCTTGTAGAAATACTAGTGATTAGTAAGGAGCATGTACATAGGTTGATGATAGGTGATTTTAAATTTTTTATTATTAGACTATTAAGTTTTATATATTAGATTATAATTAGGCATTAAGAAATCAAATGTACCAAATGATATAAAAAATACAAGGAAACGAGCGTGCTAGTATGAATGATAAATTGTTGAATTTGTGATTATTTGGTTAACTAAATTTGTGAATATTGAAACACCTAGGGATGACCTAAGACATTGTTTGCTATACACTCAGAGCAAAAAAAATAACCCTATTTATTCATCTTTAGTACCTATTTTGAGCCAGAAAACCCTTATTGATGAACCTTTATACAAAACTCGAGCTAAAAACGATAACTTGTGCTTACCTTTTTCTTTGATCCTGAACTACATGATTATAGATGCCGGACATACATATTGAGGGTTAAGTAGAGATATTACGATGGTTTTGTAAAATAGAGTGATAAGAAAAATCAGTATGGTATAGTAACTATAAGTTAGCTTAAAAGTGCAAAAAGGAAAATTCAAAAAGAAAATTAAACGAGTAGAAAAAGTACGTGACAAACGTAAGTAATTGTAAGTGAGGTACTATGAAATAGAAAGAAAAGTAACAAAGTCAGACTTATAGAAAAACTTATTCATTGTTGCATAAAAAACTCATGAGCTATCCCCAATTACTATATGATGCTGAGATTTCCTACAAGGAGACATAAGGAAGGTGAGAGAAGGAGAAATAAGATGGTGAGCAAGAAAGAGTCACTAACAATGAGAATAGGGGACAATATGATGTGCCAAACTATTTTCGTTCTTGAAACTATTTGATGCTTAGTATTCTTAAATTGCATACTTGTCCAAAGCCTAATAATGTTACAAGCCGAAAAGTCCTACTGAATAATTGCATTTAGGAGTACTTGTATTGTTCTAGGATAATCAAATTATTTGTATAATTTATTGATGGATTCCTACATTTGAGACCTTTAATGCTTGTATGCTTTGTAGTATACTAAACTTATGTATCATGCCGAGATTATGTGTGAATATGAAATATTTATTCATGTGATTCAAATCTAACATTTGTACCATACTTGCTCAAGGTCATCTTGTCATTTACTATTTCTTTTGCTTTTCTTGAGGACAAGCAATAACATAAGTATGGAGGAGTTTGATTTGCCGTAATTTGGTGTAACAAATGAAACTAGTTTTTGCACTTTATGAGCTTGAATACAAGCCTTTTGATTAAGTTTTAATTATGCTTTTGAAATTTTAGTTAAATTTAGTAAAGCGTGTAATTTGAGTGTTTTATTGACCATAAGGGTCAAACGAGGCCTAAAGGTGAGCTAATATACTTTGTGAGTATGCAAGAGACCAATAAAAGGCATGCTAACTCGATATTGATCGTTGTGTTGCAACACGAAGCACTGAATGTCATGACATAGGGAGTAGAATAGAAGAATTCCAAGACTACCTTCGATGTCGCAACATAGCCTAAGGATGTCATGACACACCCTTGAAGATACCCTAAAGATGAGCATACTCTCCTCGATGTCACGACAGAGGACTTGCTGTGTCGCGACATCATTTCGGTACTAGAAATAATAATGAGCTAGGGGCATTTTGTCCCGTACAATCAAAGTTTATAAATAGGCCCATTTAACACATGTTATGGACAAATTTTGTATTGTATAATTTTCATCTTAGATTTAATCTTTAGTTTTTCTCTTTTCTTAGGCTTTAGGTTTATTTAAGTTTTTGTTATTTGCTTTTGTGGGAGAAATTAGATTTGTGAAACATAATCAAACTTTGTGAGGATTCTACATTCAATTCTAATTAGGCTTCTTCTATACATTATACTCTTGAATTATTATTCATGTCTACTCTTTCTACCAAGTTTATATTGTTTATGAGATCCATGAGAAATTAATCCTCTTGTGGGGGATTAGTGAGTAGAGGTATGATTAATTAACTGTTTTGTAGGGTTTTTTTAACGGATCAAGTGTTTAGGAAAAGAAGAACTTAAACTCTAGGCTGAACAATCTTAGGAAGTCATTACGGTAGGAATTAACCCAAAATTGATATGGCCTATCCGTGAACACCTTAACCCTGAATTGGTTGGACTATAAGGTTAAGAGATAAGTAGTTCTTGACGACTCGTTATTCTAGTGGAAGATCATAAGATCCGATTGGGATATCGACTAGTTGATTGAACAAGAAAACCTAAAGTGATAGTGGGTTATGATTACCGAAGCAAGCTAATCACCCATGCCCAGATTTGATATATTATATTATTTTATTTCTTGTGATTTATTTATTTTCTTTCTTTTATGATTATTAGCATAGATTACAAAAAACTTTCTTTTTATTTCATCATAATATAATTCATTTAAAGTACTAATTAGATCTATTTCTGCCTAGGTTAGAATTTATTGAGTGTTCGCCTCCCTTGGGTATGATCATCGGAGTACTCATCTACTCCACTGTAACTATATTCTGTGTAGGATTTCTACTCTAGACATTGGTACATCTGAAGGTGATCAAACACACCCCTAAACTAAAGCATATTGCATTTGATGTCGTGACACAGACACTAAGGTATCGTGACATCGGCCTTGTATGAGATTAATTATGAGCTAGGGTCATTTTGGTTCGCAAAATGGAAATTAAACATGAAAACGCCATCTAATCTAGGGTTGAGGACGTCGACTACCCCAAATCTATAAATAGGCTCAATTAGCCCTTGTTGAGTGACAATTTTTGATACTCTTTGTTTTTCTCTGTAATTCTAGTTTTAGTTTTCCTTTCACTTAGGCTTTAGATTTAATTTATAGTTCTTTTTATTAGTGTTCTTCAAAGAACGTGATTTGTAAATGCGTCAAACTATTGTAGATTTCGTTCTTCATTTCAATACATCTCATAATTCTTCTAAAACTCTTTTCTTGAATTGTTTTTAGTGTTCATCTTATTTATCAAGTTCATTATGTTTGTGAAATCCTTGAGTAACTAATCCTCTTATGGGAGATTAGTGAGTGGAAGTATGATTAATTAATTGCTATGTAAAGTTTTCTTAGTGAATCAACTATTTGGGAGAGGAATAACTTAAACCCTAGGCTTGATGATCCTAGGAAGTAATTTACGTGAGAATTATGCCAATTTGGTATGGCCTATCCGTGAACACCTTAGGCCCAAACCGGTTTGGATGTGTGGTCAAGTGATAAGTAGTTCTTGCTGACTCGTAGTTTAGTGGAAGATCAAGAGACCCTGCTAGGGTAACAACTACTTGATAGAGTAGAAAACTGAAATAGAAATTAGTTATGATTGTCGAAGCAAACTAATCAAGCATGCTTAGATTTGATTGAGTTTAGAGATTCAGCTTTCCATCGTTCTTATTTTATGCATTTTGTAACAGCCTGATTTAAGCTAAATCAGAATAGTAGTTTCGGAACCATAAATTTGAGGTCGTAAAATTATTTTAATATTTTTTTGGGGTTTACAGTATGTGAATCTATATGTGTGAAAATTCCATGAGCTAATTTTATCGTTTAATAGCTCAATTTGAGAAAAAAGACTAAATCGCGTAAAATGCAAAAGTTGCATTCCACTTGTTAAAAGTGCTTAATTGTCATGGATTATTAAATGAAAGGTCCTTATGTTGTAATTAGACCATTGTTAGTGGAGATGGAAATAAATGGCCTTATATTTGATGATTAAATGGTTTAATAATCAAGGGTAAAATGGTAAACTATGAATTAAGTTATATTAAATAAAATAAAAATAATTTTAATGTGAAATGGTCATCTTCCTCAACTAAAAATAGAAAAAAGAAGAAGCCATATCCATGTTTTAGCGTTTGGCACTTTGTGTCATGATTAAGATCAAGAATGAAAGAAATCGGATTTAGATCGAGAGAAATTGAAAGTTATCGAATAGTTGATCTGGTTCCTCTATTCCAACTATGAGGTAAGTTCATATGCAAATAAATCTCTTTGAATTTAATTATATATGTTTTATTATCATTGAATTGCTACAAGTGTCGAACGAGCATGTACGAACATGAATCAACGAAGTTACAACATCCAAAAGTCTCGTATGAACCTTAGGAATAGTATAGGATACGAATGTCATGACATTAGGTTATCGAGATGTGATTACATGTAAGACCATGTCTGGGACATTGGCATTGTATTGTGATTGTAACAGCTCGGTTTAGACCCTAGTTAGAACAGTGGTTTCGGGACCACGAATCCGAGTCAAAAAAATATTTTAATATTATATTCCATGCTTAAAGTATGGGAATTGATATGTGTGAAATTTTCATATGAAAATTTTATCGTTTGGGTGCCGATTTGTGAAAAAGGACTTAATCACATAAAATGCAAAAGTGACTTGATAATTGTTAAAGTGCTATATTGCTATGGCTTTTATTATGTGGGGTCTTATGTTGTAATTTAGCCATTCAACATAAGCATGGACAGTTATGGACATTGATTATAAAGTTTCATATTAATTTATAAAGGTTAAAATGGTAAATTATGAATAATATGTATTATAATAAAATATAAATTAAAGTGGCCATGCATTTTTTCATTACTTTGACCGAAATTAGCAAAGAATAAGAAAGGAAAGAAGCAAGCTAGGTTCAACCATTGCTATCTTTGATTAAGGTATGTTAGTTGATCAGTTTTTGATAATTTTTACGTTTTTGAGATCATTGCTTCATGTTTTCTCAAGCCCATGCCTCAGTTTCAGAATTTGATGATGATTTTGAGTTATGCCATTGTTGATTTTGTGAGTTTTGAATTGTTAATTGATGAAATATGGAAGCTTGATGGTAGATAAATATGTTTTATATTTGAATTTTTGATGAATTTGAGTAATTTGGGCTAAATTGTGAATTTTGTTAATTGAGGTATCAAAATGTGAAATAAATGAAAGGAATTGGTTGCTAGGGACCTTAGTGAAATTTGGCCAAGCATGGGTGTGGTCAAATTTTTAACATTTTTGTGTTTTGTGAAATAGTGACTAAATTGCAAAAAATGTGAAATGTTAGAGGCAAAAGTGTAATTAGCCCATTTATGTGTTTTTAGATGAATTTGATTGAATATATGATTAAATAAGTTGAATTTGTATTGAATTAGATCAAGAAATGAGGAAATCAAATTTGGAACAAGGAAAGCAAAAAATTATCGAATAGTCGTTCCGGTCCGTTCGTGTTAGTACGAGGTAAGTTCATAAGTAAATAAATGTTGTTAAATTGAAATGTATGTGCATTATATGTGCTGAATTGAGTTGTAAAGAAATATATATATTTGTGATGTTGTATTGAATCGAGCTTTGGAGAATCTGTTCCGATCATGGATTGTTCGAATAAGTGAAATTAAGAAAGTTCTGATAATGTGACAACGTCTGAAAAGCCCCGTACGAACCATAGGAACTGTTAGGATACATATGTCATGACATATAATTCCGATATGTGTTATTTTGTAAGACCACATCTGGGACGTTGGCATCGATTTGTGATTTACATGTAATACCATGTCTGGGACATTGGCATCTATATGATTTCATGTAAGACCTTGTCTGGGACAGTGGCATCGATATTTGATTACATGTAAGACCACGTCTGGGATGTTGGCATTGTACGAGCTTATGTACTATCCGAGTATCCTTATTGATTCCGAACGGTTCAACGGGCATTCTGAGAAATGAATAACCATGTGAAATTGTATCCGATTCAGGTATGTGTGATTTGTTATGAAATTCATAAATGAAGGGTGAGTATATATCATATGACCATATGTGAAATATATGAAAACGAATGATATGAATGTATATAAATGAATAATGCGTTATATATGCTTGTTATATGAAATTGTGGTTCTATGTTTCAGACATGAGATTTATGAAATATGAAAATGGCTTTGATGTATGATTTCTTGGTTTGAAAACTTGAATAGATAATGAAATGAAAATGGTTGAGTTGGCTATATGGTTCATATATGTAAATTTAATTTATGTGAATAAGGGAATTATGGATGTTCGAGTTTGGAATGTTTATAAAGAAGTTGATATAATTTTATGTATGATTTGTAATAAATGACTATGATTTGGTTGGCGATGTAATGAATATGTGCAAGCTTGATTTATATGATTAAGATTTGTTAAATTCGGATTAATGATATTGGTTTATAAATATCATTGAAATGATTTATTTGCTTATGGCTTACTAAGCTTTCAAAGCTTACTCTGTGTGTTTTTCCTATGTCTATAAAGTTTTAGAGGCTTGCTCAGGTTGGAAGTCGTAGGTGGCATCATTACATTATCCGATTATCGCTTCGGTAAACAAAAGCTCCGAGTTTTGGTAATGTGGCATGTATAGGCTAGTTTTGAGATGGTTCATTTTGATTTGTGTATTTATATAGCCATACGAAAATGGCTTAATCATGATACTAATATTGTGTATATTTGGTTATGTATTGAGCTCATTTTGGGAAGTATGATTCATGGGTCATATGTATGGTGTAATTGGTTATATGATTTAGCTTGAGCATTGAGGTAAAATATTGGATGTATTTTCGACTTATGGTTCATATTCCTATAGGTAAAATGATGAGTATAACATTGATGGTGCATTAGTTATTTGAATATGGTTTGAAAAGGCAAATAATGTGATATGTTTAGAGATATATATATGTAGATGACCAAGTGAAATGGTTATTTTGGTATGTTTATGGTTGGGAATTTGGTAATGTTTAGCATGTGATTTTAATATGCTTTGATATAAAGAATGAGCATGAAATTGTTTGATGATATTATGGATTGATTGATACATGTTTGGAGTTGAATTTGGCTGAAAATGTTGCATATATGATGCATGATTTTGGAATTGTAGGGAGGAGCCAAATGGGTGGCATATTGGCCTTGTAAATGACCTATTTTTTGCCCACACGGGCAGGGACATGGGGGGACATGGGCGTGTGTCTCTGTCGTGTTGCTCGAGGGCCATTTTGAAATGAGTCTGGGCAGACCACATAGTTGCACACACACGGGCGTGTGCCAGACCGTGTGCCCAAGTCAGTTTCGACCACGGGCTAGACACACAGACATGTCTTGTGGCCGTGTGGATAAGTCAGTATGTATGCCTTGTTTTGCCATGGCCTAGATACATGGGCGTGTCTAATGTCGTGCAAGACACACGGCCTGTTTACATGAGCGTGTGACCTTTGTAACTTAGAAAATTTGTTAAGTTCTAAAAAAAAATTGTATGTGCTTGGTTTAGTCCCGACCTCTTTCTAATGCATGTTTATGGTCTCATTGACCTAAGAAAGGGACTTAATGTTGATGTTCGACTATGATATGACGATGCATGACTTTTGATTGTGAAATGATTGCGAAATGTTCCGATGTGTCTGATAATGCCTCTTAACCCTAGTCTGGCGATGGATACGGGTTAGGGGTGTTACAGTGATTACGGTGTAAGACCATGTCTGGGACATTGGCATCGTTAATTGATTTCATGTAAGACCCTGTCTGGGATAGTGGCATCAATATGTGATAGCATGTAAGACCATATCTGGGATATGGCATTGTACAGGCTTATGTGATTTCCAAGTATCCTTAATGATTCCAAATAGTTTAACGAGCAAAGTCAAGTCGAGAAAGAATATGTGAATGAGCTAAGTGACTCAAGTACGTACGAAATTCATACGAGTATTGAAAAGGGGAAATATTTGATGAACTCTATTAAGACATTGAATATATGTGTTCAATGGGAAAGGTTTGTGAATTTGAATGAAATTAGCTATGTTAAACATATTTAAATTGAAATACAAATGTTCATGTGATAGCTTTATTTGTATATGGCTTACTAAGCTTTTAAAGCTTACTTTGTGTGTTATTTCCATGTTTTATAGATTTCGGAGCTAGCTCGAACATCGGAGATCATCGGGAACCATTATCACACTATCGATCATCACACTAGTGTCATTTTGGTTTGTTTTGAGCTATGATTATATCCATGAGATTTGACTTGTAAATGTTGGGATATGGCCATTTATGTTGGCATGGTTATATGTTGATAAGTGATATGTATGTGATGTATATAATGCCTTATATGTTGGCTTGTTTTGGTATGATTATGAGTTGGCTATTTTGGATAGTTGTAAGTTGGTGTATTAATGCTTGTGGAATGGTATATTATGGTATGTTTTGTAGATGATGAATTAATATGTTTGGGAGACATTAATAAGATGATAGAAAGGTGATGAAAATACATTTCAAAGTTATGTGAGATTGATGATTTTGGCACATTGATTTGGCATGTTTTTGGGTTGCCTAAAAATTTATTGAAATGGTGCTATTTTGGTTGAGTTGTATGCTTGTGGAAAGGGTGGCAAATTGGCTTTACAAATGGCCTATTTTTGTCCACATGGGCAGAGACACGGGCATGTGTCTCAGCCGTGTGTGACACACGATCATGTTACACTACCGTGTATCCCCTAGGGTTGCCCTACAAATTAAGTCAGTATATCCTACAGGTTTGACACAGCCTAGACACACGGGCGTGTCTACTGGTCGTGTGTGTCACACAACTCACACACGGGCATGTGATTGACTGTGTGACATAAGACAGTATACCCCTCTAAATGGCATGTAACACCCCAAACCCGGCCCAGACGTTATGGCCTAATCTGGCGCATCACATTGAAGTGTTTTAGCGAAAACCTTGTTTTCATTGAAAACCCTTTCGTAAATTATGAAACCTTAGTTCACTTATAAAAAAGAAACTCTCTTTTCAGTTGCGAAAGCTTTGTTCAAAACATTTACTTTAAGAAAGTTTATCAATTAAAAGTTTGGTTGCGGAAATGTAGTATATAATAACTATGGTTTAGAAAATTCATGTTCAACTTCTCGTAATTAAAACGCATAAAAATGATAAACCAAATAATAACAAAAGGGAAGGCCTTATTACAATCCAGTGTATAATCACTTAATAAATCAGAAACTAAATGCTTAAAAACAAACAAGTCCAAGTTGTCTTGCTAGCTAGCCACCCAGAGTCCCTACAAACATCGAACCTCCTATTGAGCATTACTTGAGAAAAATAAAAGAGGGGGTGAGTTTTTGCAAACTCAGTGTGTACACCCTTGTCGAGCAGTAAGCATTCATCAATCATCATAAAATCACACATCCAATGTAGTGCAATCCAACCCAACCGAATAATCCATCCGCTACACTTCAGCTCCATCCCCTGGTACACTTCATGTGGGGATATAAATATCGACCCACCCAACCGATACACTTCAATGGTAGCTCGATTGCGGAACTACCTTTATTGCAGCAAGCTGCTAATCATATAATGGGCTTAAAAAGCCTTCGGTGGATCCACGGTCGTCAAGCAACCATGCGATCCTCATATACTTCCTTCGTTCCAAAATTCCCAACCCATATGCAACCTAAGTAGAATATCATATGTATGCATGTCACATCCATAAAACTTACATTCAACACCTAGGGGTATTTTGGTCATTTTCGCCCTTAGGGGCATTTCGATAATTTTCTCTTTCTTTACGGTTTTCACTTACCTTGGCCAGTTAACAAATCCCGTGAACTAAGATGAACGAATACTATGCACCAGGTAGGATTCCAGAGAAGAGGAGGTGAGTCATTAAGACCGCTTAAGTACCAAGCTCTCTCTAAATCCAATTCTAGACATACATATACCTATTGCCACATCTTAACCCTTTGACTTGTCCACAGTCGCAATTAATTAATTAAGTTTTATGTAGTCATTATATACTAGGTCCAAAACCCCTTTACAAAGCCCAGTCAAATTCACATACCTGTATATAGCCCACTAGGCCCAATCATGTTCATATGGCCCATTAGGCCCAAATCACCTGTATATGGCCCATTAGGCCCAAATCACTTTTATATGGCCCATTAGGCCCAAATCACATTATATACATGCTCACATATGAATTTCTATCACCTGGCATCAATTATCAATTTTTGCCTATTATGGGTCTAACAGCCCTTCAGGAGCATTAAGCCCATTCTGGCCCGGTTGGCCAATTCACAGCCCAAGTCCATGGAATCGCCCATGGGGCCTCAGACAACCTATCGATTTTCCCCTTATGAGTTTTCGCATACTCGCAAGACTATCGTAGCCCAACTTTCGACTTTTTGGCATTTCGACTTTTGCCGATTCATTGTGTGTGTGCAGTGTATGTACACACCTGGTAAGCAAACGTGCTGCGATTCCCTTAGTCACCAACCTACAAACGATATCACCCTTTAATTTATCACATGCTTAATACATATCTTTACTAAAACCGAAACCTCACCTTAACCTTACCTTGCGCGATAAGTATAACAGCCCCTTCTTAAATCACTAACAATGTTCAACTCCTAGATCTGCACAAATCTTAACTATTAAAACCAGAATAATTGGTGACTTGTATCCAACACAAGTCCCCTTACTTTAACTATGAACATTCGGCCACCTTAGCCAATGGAAGAGGAATACTTACCAAAATCGCAAACACCTAAGAACAATTTCGGCAGAGAGCTAAGATCCGAGATCCGATACTAAATCCCTACCACATTTGATTAGAAAGAGTGAGGAAAGAACAACGTAATAGATTCTTAGCAAAATCAATTGGGAGAACAACACTTACACTAGATTTGACCGAAGTAGAAGGAGTAGTAATTGCACTAAGGGTATTCGACCAAAGAGTATTCGGCTTTCAAGCTTAGTATAGTGAATAAGGTTTATTTGGCACAGATTAAAGAAGAAAAGTAGAAGAAGAATAGAAAATCAGCACAAGAAAAGAAAGAAAGATGTAAAGGTTTTTGGCTTTTTGGATCTTGAAGAGAAAAGGGTTTTCGATAACAAAGTGAGAGAGATTTCGGCATTAGCCTGGCAACTTTGCATTCGGCAGCTATTTATAGCCCCTATAGTTGAATTGTCTGACCCTCAATTCCCTATTCAGCTCCATCACTTCCCCCTTCTCATCTCCTCATTTTTCTCCCTGATAACCCCTTGATCCTTTCCTCAAATTTCTTTTCTGAACACTACCCTTAGAGTCCATCTTCATGCCACTTCCAATCTTCTAGAACACTAAAATTAAACTTCTAAAAATACTAAGCTAGGATTCAAACCTTGGATCTCCTTGCTAGCCACTAATGCCACCTCCCTACACTCTAAGTGGCGTCACTTAGCCACTCCTCCACAAGGCTTTTTTTTTATGCCATTTTCCCCTATCTTTATTTAAGAGCCCAACTACTTGCCAACAAGGTTCCTTTAATAATTAAACTATAATTTCTTCTACCCCTAGGTTCAAACTCAAACCTTGACCAAGACCTACCATCACGTAATTAACACTTAACCGAAAATGCTAAGCACAAAAAGAAGAATTCGAGATTTCAGGATTTTTGGGGCATTACATGGCACATGGCCTAGCAGACGGGCGTGTGTAGCCATTTCGTAGGGTACATGGGCTAGACACACGGGCGTGTGGTCGATCGTGTGACCTAAGTCAGTAACTTCCCCAGTTTTCCCACAGCCATGGCACACGGGTGTGCCTTCGGCCGTGTGGTACAAGTCAGTATGTATGCCCTGTTTTCACACGGCCTGGGCCATGGGTGTGTCTGGTGATCGTGTGAGGCACATGACCTGTTCATAGGGGCGTGTGACCTATGATTTCATGAAATTTTTCTAAGTGTTCAGAAATTTTTATATGTGGTCAGTTTATTCTCGAACCACTCTTAAGCATGTTTTAAGGTCTCCTAGACCTATTTAAGGGACTTTGTATATGTGAATGAGTGATATGCGATATTAAATGTTTGATAAATGTTATATTGTCTTGTAATGCCTCATAACCCTATTCCGACGATGGATACAGGTTAGGGGTGTTACACATGTCATTTCTTTCCTTAGGTTATAGGCAATTTCTCCCTTTTATACTTATTCGTAGTATGGTTTATTTAAAGTATTAATTAGATCTATTTGCGTTTAGGTTAGAATTGTAAAACCCCTCACCCGTATTCAATGCCATAATAGGGTTACAGAGCATTACAAGATTTATAATACATTTAAGCATACTTTGCTTACACATTCAATTAGTACATACAATCATCATTCAATCTCAAATAATTTATCCCGTATACGAGCCTACGAGGCCCTAAACATGCATTGGGAGTGGTTCGAGACTAGATCAATACGTCAAGAAATTTTTACGAAACTTTGAATTTTTTTCTCAAAACAGGGGACACACACCGTGTGTCAAGGTCGTGTGTCTTACACGGACACCAGACACGCCTGTGCCACAGGCCGTGTGGACATTTGAAATGAGAGCACATGGTCGTGTCCTAGCCCGTGTCCAAACAAGTGAGCTCACATGGCCAACCACATGGCCAACCACATGCCCGTGTGTCTAGCCTGTGTGCCCTTCGAAGTGGCCTTACACACCAGTGTGTCAGGCCGTGTGTTAGGCCATGTCAAACATATAGGAAATACTAACTTATGCCACATGGCCAAGTCACATGCCTTTGTGTGAGGCCATGTGGAGCATACTAACTTGATTTCAATTTCAATACCAGGGGAAACATGGCTGTGTAGCATGACCGTGTGTCACACACGGCTGAGACACACGCCTGTGTAGACAAAAATAGGCTATTTACCAAGCCATTTTGCCACCCATTTTGCATATACCTATACAAGCTCAATTAGTTCCATTTCAAAACATAAATAAGCAGCCAAATATCATCAACCAACATTCAAATTCATACCAATTCATCATCAACAATACATGTCACAAATAAGCCACAATTTACCATTTATTTACATATCTAATTCACATATATAATTCAATTAACTAAACCATTCCAAACATGCATTATCATTCACCCATTTACAAGCACATAGCTTTCCAAATTATCAACCTCAATTACACAATATAGGTCAATTACCAAACTCAAAATAGAACCATTTGCACATTTATAAACATCATCAAATTCATCATCACAAGGCAACTTAAATAGCCAAAATATATTTTCATCAAATATACCAAAATGACTCAAGCCTATACATGCCATATACCATATTTACACTACTTCAAAAGAACCAAAATAGATGTCCGATAGTGCAATGAAGTCTCTGACGATCTCTGAATCTGAGCTAGCTTCAAAAAATTATAAAATATAGAAAAATAAACAAAGTAAGCTATAGATCTTAGTAAGTTCATATTTAATTATGAAATAATCTCATCATTCATTAGCATTTCATAATAGATAACATAAATTTCACAAATTAGGGTTCAGATACGCTTACTAACCCAACAAAAGTTTCACAGCCCTCTCGTGTGACCCAAGTAACTTAGATGGTCAAAACGATGTAAATGGGCCCAAAGCCCATTACTCAGCCCAAATGGGCCCACACGCTCATGTGGTCCGTTCAGGCCCGAGTTCAGTCCTGGCTATACGATCACCATAGCCCAGCTCATGATTTGTCACTTACTACAGATTACATCCGTGTGGGGCCCATGAGCCCATTGGGCCATTATGGCCCACTGCAGCCCAACGTGGCCTATTACGGCCACAGCCTATGAGTTTTCTCATGATGGCCTCTACTTTCACACCAAAATCTCCACACGTTCGTTCACGCGCTAGTGTAGTGACCGTTGCCATTATTTCAGCTTTTCGGCTATAGCCGTTTCACAGTAATAGGGAGTGTGATTAGACACCTTTTGAGAGAAGAATGCTAATCCCCACGCGTCTCGACCTAGATCCAAATATAATCCAATATTAGTCCTTAACCCAACAGAGTTAACACCCTTAACAACACGTAAATCCTAAATCGCATCAATCCCTTACCTCGATTACACAAGCAGGGTTCACTCCCTCCTTAAGCTAGCGATCCACACTCTTTTTCAAAGATCTGTACCACCAAAGCAGTTCAAACACCATCTTATAAGGAATATAAGATCCTATACAAGGACATAAGACATTCGGCCAACCCCTTCCACTACAAAGAAAAACACGAAGGCCACTCTATGACATAAGGTTAAGTTACCTTTAGTCGAATGCTAACACAAGGTCTTGAACACCATGGCAAACCCTCTTCACGTCTATAAAACTTAAGAATCAGCAAGGTATGCCACTCCAATGAAAAGGAGGGTAAGGATCGGCCAATAAGAAAATAACATTCGGCTTTCGTAGAGTAGTATTACTTACCGACTTGATGAGGAACCTTAGGAAACCGCAATAAAAAGAAAAGGGGTATTCGTCTCCAAAGCTTAATAAACAGAAGTGAACTTGAAAACTCGAGAGTTGAACAAGAAGATGCCACGATCAGACAAGAGAGAAGAAGAGAGTAGAAGTGCAGAAGAAAGATGTTTTCGGACAAAGGAGTAACATTGGTATGAGGAGAATGAACACAAGAGAAAATTCAGCCAAAGAAGTGATGCTGGAGAGAAGGGAAGCCAAAATGAGTAGTGATCAAAACGCTACCAAAACCCAACACAAAAGAGACCAAAAATGACCAAAATGAAAATGAATCGTAAAAAGTTTGTGAATAGAGAAAGAATTCGAAACTAAAACCAACCTTTTCCTTATGCTCCAAAAGCTGAAAATACCAAAATGAAAGTCCCCACATGGCACACCTCTATCCCTCTCTTCACACTACAAATTTTTCTCCCCTTAATGCTCCTATAATCACTCAACTATTACCCACCTAACCATATCCCAACTAGTTGAATTTCTCTCCACCATACACTTTGAATTCGGCCTCAAAAACCACCCATTACCCAAGCATACAATTTAAGTCCAACCACAACACCTCCCTAGTGTTAACAGCAAAATAAAATGACCTCTAACGTTACCAAGCTTCGAACCTTAGATATCCTGAACACTCCACACGCCCTCAACCACTAAACCACTAGGCTTTTTGTGACATACCTTAATAATATTTATTTAAGAAGCTTATAGACCAGCACTCAGGTTTAATCAAGAAAAACCAAAATTTTTGTTCAAGCCACAGCTTGAACGCAGGACTTCCCCAATGCTTCTCAAGTTACCTATCCACTAAGCAACAAATATTTATGCAACACAATAAACAAAAGTAAAGACATAATATTTTTGGGGAGTTACATGCTCAATATCCTCCACCCTCACCTAACCCTCAATCGGTTCCAGTAGCCTCCCAAGGTGTGGAATTGGTAAGGTTGAACAAGCATCTAGTCGATAAAATTCGAAAGCAAGGGACTGAACAATTTAGAGCAAATGTCAATGATGATCTTGAAAGAGCAGAATTCTAGCTTGAGAACTTTATTCGAGTATTTGATGAGCTTTCTTGCAACCCGGATGAGTGCTTGAAATCCGCTTTATCACTTCTGAGGGATACGACATTACAGTGGTGGAACACTCTTATATCTGTGGTACCGAGGGAAAGATTTACTTAGGATTTCTTCCAAGAGGAATTCAGAAAGAAGTGCATCAGTCAACGGTTTATTGATCAGAAACACAAAGAGTTCCTGAAGTTGAAATAAGGCCGAACGACTATGACTGAATACGAGTAGGAGTTTGTTAGACTCAGTAAGTATGCTGGAGAATGTGTTTCAACAGAGGCTATTATGTGTAAGAGATTCGAAGATGGGTTGAATGAGGACGTTAGGCTGTTAGTTGGGATTTTAGAGTTGAAAGAATTTGTTGTGCTAGTCGAATGATCTTGCAAAGTCGAAGAGTTGAGTAAGGAAAAGAGAAAAACTAAGTTTGAGGTTAGAGATTCGAGAAAGAGGCTAATGCATAAGTCATTTTAATCTTCTTCAAAAAAATTGAGAGATTTGTATGCTCGTTCCAATGCGTTAACCAGGTATCCTAATAGAGATCGTGGAAAGCAATATTCAGGTTATAAGGCCTAGACAACATCCATAGAGAGCGTAGGTAATGCTAGGTCTAATAAGCCTGAATACCAACACTGTGGTAGACGACATCTCGGTGAATGTAGGATGAATAATCGGGCTTGTTTTAAATGTGGCTCCCAAGATCATTTTATTCGAGACTGCATGAAAATTGTTGAAAAAGATAATTTTTTGAATGCAAGATCGAGTAACACTACTGCTAGACAGAGGCCAGTGACAAATATGAGAAATGGGACCAGTAGCAGAGGTGTATCCAAAGATTCAACTGTGAGATTAGAAGCTAGAACACCTGTGAGAGCTTATGCTATTCGTCTCCTGAGGATGCATCCTCTCCTGATGTGATCACTGGTACATTTTCTCTTTATGATACTAATGTATTTGCATTAATTGATCCTGGATTGACTCATTCCTATATTTGCATGAATTTGGTATCTAGTAAGAATTTGCCTGTTAAGTCTACTGAGTTTGTGATTAAAGTGTTGAACCCCTTAGGCAAATATGTTTTAGTTGATAAAGTTTCCAAGAGTTGTTCTTTAATGATTCGGGGTCACTGTTTTCTGGCTAACTTAATGCTTTTGCCATTTGACGAGTTTGATGTGATACTTGGAATGGATTGGTTGACTCTATATGATGTAGTAGTGAATTGTAGACAAAAAGTTATTGAGTTGAAATGTCAAAACAATGAAAATATTCAGGTTGAGTCAGATGAGTCAGGTGAATGGCCTATTATGATTTCATCAATGTCGGCTCAGAGATATATAAGAAAGGGTTGTGAAGCATTTCTCGCATATGTACTGAATACTAAGGTGTCTGAATGGAAGATCGAAACTGTGCCGGTAGTTTGTGAATATCCAGACGTATTTCTAGAAGAGTTGGCAGTGTTATCACTGGTCAGAGAGGTGGGGTTCGCTATTGATTTAGTATTGGGGACTGCACCAATATCAATAGCTCCGTATAGGATGGCTCTAACCAAAGTGAAACAATTAAAGTCTTAGTTGCAAGAATTGAGAGATAAGGATTTTATGAGACAGAGTTTTTCTCTTCGGGGTGCACCGATATTATTCGTCAAGAACAAAGATGGATCCATGAGACTTTGTATCGATTATCGTCGACTCAATAAGGTTACGATAAAGAACAAGTATCCTTTATCGAGGATCGATGATTTATTTGACCAGTTGAAAGGGGCAACAGTATTCTCGAAGATAGATTTGAGATCTGGCTATT
Source organism: Gossypium longicalyx (assembly GCA_025698465.1). NCBI lineage: Eukaryota > Viridiplantae > Streptophyta > Magnoliopsida > Malvales > Malvaceae > Gossypium > Gossypium longicalyx. The sequence continues at coordinate 57,171,546 of CM046995.1, forward strand.
ATCACTTGACAGTTAAAGACTCGGATGTGCTAAAAACCATATTCAAAACGAGGTATGGGCACCATGAATTTCTTGTTATGCCTTTTGGATTAACTAATGCTCCTGCCGTTTTTATGGATTTGATGAATCGGATCTTCAGACTGTTTTTAGACAAGTTTTTAGTAATGTTTATTGATGACATCCTAATTTACTCCCGAGATGAGTCTGAGCATGCCGAACATTAAAGAATTGTGTTACAGACTTTGAGAGGTAAGAAATTGTTTGCTAAGTTTAGAAAAAGTGAGTTTTGGCTCTGAGAAGTCAGATTTTTGGGGCATATTGTCTCAGCGGAAGGTATAAGAGTTGATCCGAGTAAGATTTTGACAATTGTTGATTGGAAACCACTGAGAAATGTATTCGAGGTTAGAAGATTTTTGGGTTTAGCTGGGTATTATCGATGTGTTTTAAGGGATTCGCGATGATTGCTATACCTATGACAAAATTGTTACAGAAAAATGTTATGTTAGAGTGGTTAGAGAAATGCCAAAAGAGTTTTGAACAGTTGAAAGCATTGTTAACTAAGGCACCAGTATTAGTGCAACCCGAATCGGGATAAGAGTTTGTAATTTTCAGCAACGCGTCATTGAACGGTCTTGGATGTGTGTTGATGCAAGAGGGCAAAGTGATAGCTTATGCCTTGAGACAGTTGAAATCACCTGAGAAAACTTATCCGCCACATGACTTGGAATTGGCTACCATTGTGTTTGCTTTAAAGATTTGGTGACATCAATTATTCAATGAGAAGTGTCACATCTATATCGATCACAAGAGTTTAAATTATTTGATGACTCAAAAGGATTTGAATTTCCGACAACGGAGATGGCTCGAGTTGTTGAATGACTATGAGTTAGTAATTGATTATCATCTGGGAAAGGTGAATGTGGTTGCCGATGCTTTGAGTCAGAAATCTTTATTTGCTTTGAGAGTAATGAATACGCAACTGATTTTATCTGATGATGGTTCGATTATAGTTGAGTTGAAAGCTAGGCCGATATTTCTTCAACAAATTTGCGAAGCTCAGAAAAGTGACAAAGAACTTCAAGCTAAAAGAGTTCAGTACGAATCGACTAGTGATTCAGACTTTCAAATTGGGGTGGATGATTGTTTGATGTTCCGAGGAAGGATTTGAGTACCGAGAGATACCGAGCTTATTCCGAAAATTCTTCACGAGGCACACAGTGGTTGTCTGTCTGTTTATCCAGGAAGTACGAAGATGTACAATGATCTGAAGAAATTGTATTTGAGGTTAGGTATGAAAAGAGATATTTCTGAATTAGTATCTAGATTTTTGAGTTGAAATGGGATAGAATTACGATGGATTTCGTAATTAGATTACCTCTGACTCTGAAGAAGAAAGATGTTGTTTGGGTCGTTGTTGATAGATTGACGAAATCGGCTCATTTTATTTCGGTATGTACTGACTATTCACTTGATAAGCTAGTTGAATTGTACATTGTTGAAGTTATTAGATTGCACGGAGTGCCTATTTCTATTATTTTGGATAGAGATCTGAGGTTTACATCTCGATTTTGGAAGAAGTTGCAAGAGGCTTTGGGAAAAAATTTGAATTTTAGTACCACATTTCATCTGTAGACCGATGGTCAATCAGAAAGAATGATTCAGGTTCTCAAAGATATGCTTCTCTGCTGTGTTTTAGAGTTCGAAGGTAGTTTGGGAAAATATCTACTTTTAGTCAAATTTGCTTATAATAACAGTTTTTAGTCGAGTATAAATATGGCACCATATAAGGCATTGTATGGTCGCAAGTGTCGAACTCCATTGTACTGGACCGAGCTCAGTGAGAGACAAATTCACAAGTTTAATTTCGTTAGAGAGATTGAGGAAAAAGTGAAAATAATTCGTGATTGTTTAAAAGTAGCTTTGGATAGACAAAAATCTTTTGCGGATCTAAAACGAAAGAAGATTGAATTTCATGTCGGTGATAATGTCTTTCTAAAAGTGTCTCCGTGGAAGAAAATTCTTAAATGTGGTCGCAAAGGCAAGCTGAGTTCATGCTTTATTGGTCTGTATGAGGTTATTGAAAGTATAGGGCCAGTGGCTTATCAGCTAGCTTTACCGTCGGAGTTGGAAAGAATCCACAATGTATTTCATGTGTATATGTTGCGAAGATACTGATCAGATCCATCGCATGAGATTTCACCAACAGAAGTTGAGATCTGACCCGATATGACTTATGGTGAAGAGCCGATCAAGATCCTAGCTTGAGAAGTTAAACAGTTGAGAAATAAAAATATAGCCCTAGTGAAAGTTTTGTGGAAAAAACATGGGGTCGAAGAAGCTATGTGGGAAACTGAGGAAGCAATGAGAAAACATTACCCAAACCTCTTTTCCGATAAGATTTTCGGGGACGAAAATCCTTAAAGGGGGAGAGTTGTAACAACCCGTTTTAAGGTCAAATCAGAATAGTGGTTCTGGGACCACAAATCTGAAGTAGAAATATTTATTTTTATTATTTCTTTAAGGTTTACAATATGATTGAATGATTGTGTGTAAATTCCATTAAGAAATTTTATCGATAATGTGTCCAATTTGATTAATAAGACTAGATTGCAATAGGTGAAAAATGTGTGTTCTAGAAGCTAGAGGTGTCTAATTGCTATGAAGTTTTAAATTGGAGGTCTTTAAATGGTAATTAGACCATTATACTTTAAGTTGGACAAAAATAGACATGGTTAGATGAAATTTCAAAGTTTGGCATTAAGGGCATTTTGGTCATTTGGTTAATAAAGACAAACTAACTAATAAAAAGATGTCATCTTCTCCAATTTAATCCCCTATAGCCGGATTTCTCAAGCAACCATAGCTAGGGTTTTTGGCCAAGCTTCGAAGCTCGATTGTAAGTCCGTCTTTGTCCTGGTTTTAATGATTTTTACGTTTTTGTGAATGTTGTAACTTGATTTAGCTATTTCAAGAACTAATTTGAAAGAAAATAAAAGTCTAAAATTTTACCCATGTTGAATATTTGTGTATTTTGATGTTCAATGGTAGAAAATGTATGTTTGGTGTTAGATAAACAATATTTACCAAATGATTTTTGATGAAAATGTCAAATAGGGACCTAATTGTAAAAGTTGTAAATTGTGTGTAAGAATTTTAATAAATGAAAAATATGGGCTGTTATGAGCAAGGAATAGGTTCAGCTAGGCTTGGGTGTGATGAAATTGAATGAAAATCATTTCACGAGTGTAGGGACTAAAATGTAAAAAAAGTTGAAAAGTTGAGGGCAAAAATGTAATTTTTACCATAAGGTGTTTTTGTGATTAAATTGAATATTGTGATGATTGAATGAGTTAAATGTGGTATTATAGATCAAGAAAGATAAGGTTCTAACCTAGATCGGGGAAAGAACAAGGTTGTGGAATAAATCGAATTATTAGCCATTTTATACCGAGGTAACTTCGTATGTTAAAAATAAGCTTTAAAATAATTGTATTTCAATGCTTTAATATTGCATGAATTGTATGTTTGATTATGTGAATGAGTATAATTCTACGAACGAGTTCGATGACAATTCGACAAGTGAGAAGTCCCATTGAACCTTAGGAATAGATTAAGATACAAGTGAAATGTCATTAGGGTCATTATGTGTTATGTGACTATGTGATTCGGGTGCTGGTCTCGTACGACCTACCAGTGGCTGAGTATACTGGCATATGCTACAAATACTTGATAGCTTGTGTGAGCAACACCACGTAGCTACGTCTTGACTGACAGCTTGTGTGAGTGGGTCCATCGATAGCTCGAGAGTGAACGATTAGATGATATGAGATTGAGGTAGCATTGGCTACGTATGTGGCACTTAGTGTGTAAAAATCCTGAGTAATTTCATTCCAAGTGGTTCACAGGTATGCCAAAGATGTGAATATGTGTAAAACCATTACGATATGGTACATGAATGAGCTTAAAACTTATGATTCTTAAATTCGTGAAATGATGAATACGAAGTAAGTTGTAATGGAAGGTATTATGATCATGAGCCTATGGTAAATTTACATTTAAACATGTTATTTTATTTGAATATTATATGTATGGTAAGGTTTACTTATTTCTTGCATATGAGCTTACTAAGCTATATAGCTTACTCTGTTTATTTTCCATGTGTTATAATGTTGCCAAGATAACTCGAATCAAAGATCGTCGAAGATTCAATTCACACTATCAAACTCTTATTTTGGGTATTGTTGACCTTAGTATTTGAAAGCATGGCATGTATAGGGACTTGGTCTTTTTGTTATTTGTGTCATTATGATTGGCCAAATGTATTGGCTTGTAATAGCTATTGGTTGATTTGGTACCTTGTAATGCTAATTGGTTTATTTTGGCTAACATGATTGTAAGCCTAAATATATTCATATATGTGCCGACGTCTTTGGTGATATAGTCATGATATGCTTGGTGAATGATGGAATGTGATTCATAGTATGAATGTTTTATGTTGGAAATGTGATTTATTAGTAAGATGATTATCTTATGCACAAATATGTGTCATGAAAGTAGTTAATTGAGGCTTAATGAATGTGAAATTTGCATGATTGATTTGGGACATAATAAATGTTGTGAGCATGATAGTGGATGGAATTGCATTGATATGTATTAGTCTTAAATATGGATGTTTGGTTGTCCAAATATGCTATGTTATATGACATCAAAGTTGTGCCAAGTTTTGTGCTAATAAGGGTGGCAAATGGCTTGGTAAATAGCCTTTATTTTGTCCACATAGGCGTGTGTCTAGGCTGTGTGTGACACACGGTCTGCCCCATGGGCATGTGTTCTGGCCGTGTGTCCCCTGCACCTTAAGTTTGAGAAACAAAATGCTTAGAATTGAGCACACGGGCAGAGACACGGGCATGTGTCTCAGCCGTGTGGATGACACGGCCTCAGGCTCAAGCGTGTGTCCTGCGCATATGAAATCTGCACCTATTTTATGAAAATTAAATTACCCACACGGCCTAGCACTCGGGCATGTGACTTGGCCATGTGACATTTGTAACACCCCTTATCCGTATCCGATACCGGGATAGGGTTCGAGGCGTTACCGGTATTTTACCTTTAGAAACTTTCTAAATCAGGTCACCGAATTTCGCCAAAAATTTAAAACCTTTCAAACATGTACACCTCATCCCTTACACAGGCCTTCGAGGCTTAAGTCATAGCTGGGGGCAGTTCGGGACAAAACCAGGAACATTCGGTAAATTTTGGGCACCTTAGAAAATTTCCTTTACTTTATAGAGTCACACGCCCGTGTGGGTGGGGCCGTGTGGTCACACACGCCCGTGTGGCTTGGGACACGCCCGTGCCCTCAGCCCATGTGTGACACTAACTATAGTGTTTAACCCGTGTGCTATACTGACTTAAAATTTCAAGTGCAGGGGACACACAGCCATACCACACACCCATGGGGGTGAGCCGTGTGTCACACACGGCCTAGACACACACCTGTGTGTCTACCCGTGTGGACCTTGTTGGGCTATTTTCCAAGCCTTTGGTCACTCTCTACCCACCAATCATACTCATGGGTTACTTTAGTACATGTTAAGGCTAAATTATACACTTGTATAAGACCATGATAAACCTTATTGCATGACAACCTTATATCATCGGTTTTATACATGCTAGGTTAATTCCCATCTTGTATTTAAGGGGATTCCATGTCTCATTGACACATTCAAAATTGGCTCATTTTTATAACTCATTGCCAATTATAACCAAGTTATCAGATATGAACAAAAACATGCATAGATTTGTAGGTCATAACCTACTTCAAAATAAGCCAAGTTTCATGGCCATATACAAAAAGATAGGTATAACTTTACATGCCTTCATTTTGGCAAATCAAATGACACATATGACCAAATACTCAAAATTTCTATACATGCCATTGAACAAAACATAAAAGTCTATACACCAAATCTGAACTAGTTGATAGTGTGTTGTCTCTCCAACAGTCTTCCAATCTTTACGAGTCCTCGAGCTCTGAAAATGGGAAAAAGAGAGGGGTAAGCATTTACATGCTTAGTAAGCTCGAATAACTAAAAAGTAAACTTACCGATTATTTAGCATACATTCTTATTAGATAAGGAAACTAACGAATATGAAAATGGTTTCCCTATCACATGCTCTGAGTTAGCCTCATAACAAAACACCATGTAATTTATCTTAGATGAGCTCATCATTCAACATGTCATTTGTACATATACCTCGTGTTAGTCTCGCTAAGTTTCTAGGAATTCTCGATGGATTATCCAATCACCATCAATTCATATGAATGATCATTTCAAGTATGCACTCCCGCGAACCTCACATCTTACGGCGAGATTACCAGTCTAGGCTAAATCCCCCGTAATATAAACTCATAGGGTGATTTCGGGATTACCAGTCCAGGCTAAATCCCTTATAACAACAAACACCCTTAGTGAGCTCGGATCTGAATTACCAGTCCAGGCTAAATTCAGACCCTAATCAGATTACCCGTCCGGGCTAAATCCATAATGCACACATATTCTTCAGGAGCCTCGATCACTCAAGGAACACCCATCGGGCTAGGTCCTTTTCATACTTTAGATCATCGGATTACCCATTCGGGCTAAATCTTTTCTGCAACACATGCATGATCTCAATTCACATGTCAATCATGGTTTATCCATCGAATTCCCTTTTTAACCTCAATCGAGACATTTTCCAACAAATCATTGTCAGAGATGCATGTCATATGATTTCATGCCATTAATAAATACAATCATCATGCATTCATAAATCATATAATTAGACACATTTTGAGTTTACTTTAAGTTATCCGAACTTAACTGGTACTTGTTTCGGTGTTGTGTTTTGGTTACTCCGAAACCTTTCGCTTTCCTCGGTCAACCTCCTAAATTTTTTCCTCGGGGTCTATAATAATAAAATTGATTCATTAACACCTCACATTGTACTTTTTGAGCCTAAATTTCAACCCCGGTCCAAATAACTAGTTTGCCCCTAACCTTTCACATTTCAACGATTTAGTCCCTAGGCTCGTATAATGAAACACATGCATTTTTTATATAATGAAACACATGCATTTTTTATCTTACACAAGCCTAGCCGAACACTTTTCCCCTTATGGCAGCCCACATTTTCCATTATTTTCACATTTCTACCACATATTTAACAACTTTTGCCAAAAGGTCCCTTTAGGTTTTTTTCATGAAAATCACCTAGGAAAAGATGTTTAACGCACCTCCAACTTTCATATTCCTCCATAAACCATCAAAATAAAAGTAACTCATGTATGGGTAGATTTTTAAACATGAACCCTAACATGAAATATGGGTAGAAATGGAGAGAGTAAGCTACCGGGAATTCAAAAATACAAAGAACATTAAAAACAGGGTTGGGTGCACTTACTATTGAGCTTGAAAATGTTGAAAACCCTAGCTATGGAGTCCCTTGAAGTTTTGGCAGCATGGAGAAGAAAATGAGATGATTTTGGTTCATTTTTCCCATTTTATTTCATTAAAATGCCAAATCACCAAAATGCCCTTAAGCCCTTTCTTTAAAATTTCATCCATGCAAGCCCATTTTTGTCCAAAAACTTAGAAATTTAGAAAATTTCTCTCTAAGACCTTCTAATTTATAATCTAAATCAATTTCGTACAAATTTCTTCTAGAATCCAAGTTTTGCAATTTTTTCAATTTAGTCCCTAATTTCCAATTGGACAACTTACTCAAAGAATTTCTTTATGAAATTTTAACACATGCATATTCTCATATTCTAGACCTCATAATAATCATAAAATAAATATTTTGATGTCAAATTTGTGGTCTTGAAACCACTATTCCTACTAGGCCCTATTTCAGGATGTTAAAACATCAATTTGTTCATGCATTACAAAACAGAGAGTTACACGGGTTAGGGACATGAGTGTGTGTGACCACATCGCCTGCCCATACATGCGTGTCCCAAACCACATAGGCGTGTGACCCCTGTTTAGTGGAAAAATTTTCTATGTTTTGTAAAATTTTCACGAGTTGTCGATTTAGTCCCGAACCACTTCCAAAGCATGTTTTGCGCCTCGTAGGCTCGTATTAGGGACCTTATGACTTACTCCAAATGGTTTTAATTTGGACGCAAATTTATGACTCAGAATTGTTTGATTGCTTGTAATGTGAGTCCGGTAATGCCTCGTACCCTATTCTGGTGTCGAATACGGGTAAGGGGTGTTACAGGATTAGTTGGAACAACAAGAACAACTTCATTTTCTAGGACAAGGAGGAGGCTGCGAGCATGATTTTGGAGAGAGCCCTTACCTTGATAAATGACTATAAGGTTCACAACATCAACCATAGGCTTATCATTCTATTTTCTCCTACTTGTATTAATTGGAAGAAGCCTAAGAGAGGTTTTGTGAAGCTTAAACTCAATGCCATATTGTTGAATGGGAGAATGGGGTATGGGGTTATCGCGAGACATGAGGAGGGGTTTGTCATAGGCGGTTGTGGGGGTTGTAAAGATGTGGCATTGTCCAGTGAATGGGCTGAGTTTTTGGCATTAGAGGAAGGGGTGCAACTAGCCAAGAGATGAAATCTCCAAAATGTTATTTTTGAATCTGACAATGCTAGCCTAATAAATTGAATTAAAAGAAGCGGCATGGATATCTCTATTATGGGTTAGCACGTGCATGAAACTTGAGGGAATTAAAGAAGTTTGCTTTGGTCTACGTGACATGGGTCCCCAGGAGTAGTAATAAAATTATCGAATTCATTTTTATCTTTGTTTACATAATAACTGTTTTTAGATGTTTGACATGAATTATCCAAAGGAAATTCATGCATTTGTAATTTTTGATACGGTTAATGGATATTAGACTTATATTGGTCTTCTTTTGTTCAAAAAAAATATCTAATAGTGAATGGGTGAGCCCTACACAATGTGTTCCAAAGAAAGGAGGATGGACAGTTGTTGAGAATGATAATAATGAGTTTATTCCAACAATGACAGTGTAACAACCCGTTTTTAGTCAAATCGGAGCAATAGTTTCGGGACCACAAATTTGAGGTCAAAAAATTTATTTTATTATTATTTTAATGTTTTAGCATGATAAAATGATTGTGTGAAATTTTTATTAAGAAATTTTATCGTTTGTGTGCTTAATTTGATAAAAAGGACTAAATCGCGTAAAGTGTAAAACTTTTGTTCTATTAGCTAAAGGTGTCTAATAGCTATGGAATATTAAAGTGGAGGTATTTATGTAGTAATTAGACCATTTTTAATGTTAGTGGACAATATGGGAATTAATAATGTGATTTTAATGGTTTATTAATAAGGATAAGAAGGTAATTTAGTAAATTAAATAAGCAAAATAAAGAAAACAATTTTTCATCTTTTAATTCATCTTCCTCCACCAAAATATAAGAAACAAAAACCTCCATGGGAGCTTTCTAGGGTTCGACCATTTCATGGTTTAATTGTAAGTTCATTTTTGTCCCGTTTTTAATGATTTCTATGTTTTTGAGATCGTTGCAGCTTAACCTAGCTAGTCCATGGACTAATTTGTAAAATTGTTAAAGATTTAGGGTTTTTCCATTGATGTATGCATGTGTATTTTGATGTTTGATAGATAAATAACATTTATAAAGTGATTTTTGATAAAATTTCCAATTAGGAATTAAATTGTGAAATGTGTGAATTTTTTGGTAAAATTGTGAAATAAATGGAAAATATGGGCTGCTATAGGGTTATATGAAAATTGACTAGCATGGTTAGGAACCTAATTGCGTGAATTTGTGATCTTACGAGATAAGGACTAACTTGTAAAAATGTTGAAATATTAGGGGCAATAGTGTAAAGTTGCCCTAAGATACATTTTAGACTAAATTGAATAGATTGATATTTAAATAAGTTAATTTTGATTACATTTAGATCAAGAAAAGAAAATTTTGAATTTAAATCGGGGGAAAAACAAAGTGTTGGACTAATCGACTCATTTCATCCTTTTTGCATTCGAGGTAAGTTTGTATGTTAATAAGCATTAATATTATTGTGTTTTAAAATGCTTTTGTTATTGAATTACTTGTGAATACGAACTTACAGACATGTTCGATGACGATTCGGCAAATGAGAAATCCCAGTTGAACCTTAGGAATATATTAAGATACAAATGACATGTCATTAGGGGTTATGTGATTTGGGTGTTGGTCCGTAAGTCCTACTGGTGGCTGAGTTATCTGGCATGTGTTGCAGATTCTCATCAACTTGCTTGAGTAGCACTGTTTAGTTACATCATGACTGTCAACTTGCGTGAGCAGACCCGTTGATAGCTCGAGAGTAAGCATTATAGGTGATATGAGATTGAGATAACTTCGACTATGTATTGGCACTTAGGGTGCGAGATTCCCGTGTATCTGATAGTATTCCAAATGGTTCAATGGGCATATCAAAGATATGAAACGGTGAGAAATAGATACAAATCAGATCAAGTATGTACGAAAACTATATTAGCATTGAATCTATGAAAGTTGAGAAAGCATGGTATATTATGTGAATAAATATATGATAACCTTTTTATTAAATGGTTTTGTAGTATATTATGTTCATATTGCTTGAATGGTGAAAGAATGGAGAGTTTTGCTTATTAATTCATACGAGCTTACCAAGCTTTATAGCTTACTTTATTTACTTTTCTGTGTTTTATAGTGATATCGGCTAGCTTGGATTTGGGAATCGTTGGAGATCACATCACATTATCAAGCTATCACTTTGGTACTTTTGAATCTATGGTTTTGGTTATATGGCATGTATAGGAATTATGGTCATTTTGATTTAAGGTTTGATAGTGAATTTAGCCATTTAAGTTGGCTTATAATCGTTAAGTGGTTTGTTATGTATATAGCCAAGTGATTTGGCTTATTTTGGTTGTGTATATATATATGTGTAAATGGCATTTATTATTCATATGGAAATTGTTATATAAATGCTTGTGGTGAATGGTCGTTTGTGAATTGGTATTATGGATACTAAATAATTGATAATTGTGGATTGGTTTGCTTGTGATTTAGGTAAATTGATGCATAATGGAAGGTGACCATTTAGGTGATGTGAAAATGTAGAATTTGGCATGAATGGAATAGCCTATTTTAATACTTGTATATATTGTGGATGGTGGTATAGAATTAGCATGATTTAGCCTTGATTGAGATTGTTTTGAATCCTTAATTATGTCTTGTTATGTTCCAATTGGTTTGGTATAGGTATATGCAATTTGGGTGGCAAGATGGCTTGGTAAATAGCCTATTTTTGTCCACACAGGCAGAGACATGGGCGTGTGTCTTAGTCGATTGTGGCACACGGTTAGGTGACACGACTGTGTCCCCTAGTGTTTAATTAGAAATCAAGTCAGTATGCTCCACACGGCCCAACATACGGGCATATGACTTGGTCGTGTGGCATAAGTCAGTATACTCTATAGGTTTGGCACGGCCTAGCACACGGCCTGGCACACGGGCGTGTGAGGCTATTTCGAAGGGCACACGGGCTAGTCACACGGGCGTGTGGTTGGTTGTGTGACACAAGTCAGGGAGTTACACGAGGAAGGACACGGGCTGGGACGCGCCATGTGATCCCATTTTGAATGTCCACACAACCTGTGACACGGGCGTGTTTTTGGCTGTGTGTCCACATGGGCGTGTGTCCCCTGTATTTTGCAAAAATTTCTAAGTGTTCCAAAAAATTTTTGAGTTATCGGTTTAGTCCCGAACCACTCCTAATGCATGTTTTGGGCCTCGTAGGCTCGTATTAGGGATAATGTGAATGATGTTGAGTGATGATTACATGAAATCTAAAAATGTATTTTAAATGTATGTTTAATTGTATAATAAATCTGGTAATGCTCTGTAACCCTATTTCGGCATTGAATATGGGTAAGGGGTGTTATAGACAATCACTGGTTGGAGGGTATGCATTAACTACGAAAAATTTAATGATACAACAATAAAAAGATCATTTTCCTCTTCTTTTTATCGATCAGATGCCAGATAGATTGGCTGGGAAGGTGTATTATTGTTTTCTTTATGGATATTCTGGATATCATTAAATTCCAATACATCCAAACGATCAAGAAAAAACTACGTTTACATGCCCTTTTTGTACATATGCTTTCAAACGTATGTCATTCAGATTATATAAAGCATTAGCAACATTTATGAGATGCATGATTGTGGTTTTTGCCGATAGCCTGGAAGAAGGTCTCGATGTATTCATAGATGATTTTTCAATGTATGGGATTCCTTTCAGAAATGTTTAGACAACCTTGAGAAAGTACTAAAAATATGTGAAGAAACTAATTTGGTGCTCAATTGGAAAAAAAAATGCCATTTTATGGTAAAAGAAGGGTTGGTTTTAGGACATCACATATCAAGAGAAGGGTTAGAAGTGGACAACAGAAAAATTGAAGTCATAAAGAATCTTCCCAATCCTACGACTGTCCAGGGAGTAAGAAATTTCTTGGGACATGTTTGGTTTCATAGAAGATTTATAACACAATTTGCTCATATATCTAAACCGTTGAACTGATTTCTTTAGAAGGAAACACCTTTCGTATTTGAACAAGACTGTATTTGAGCTTGTCGCACTTCTATTTCATCTACTACTACTACATAATATAGGTTTGTGCGATACCTTCTTAGCATAGACACTTGGAGAACATCATGTATCTTGTCAATTTCGCTAGGTAAGTTGAATCTATAGGCTATAGGACCAACTCTTTTCACTACTTTATAAGGACCAATAATCCTTGGGCTTAGATTGCCTTTATTCCCAAACCTTAAGACCTTCTTCCATGGTGAGACCTTCAAAACCACAAGCTTGCCCACTTGGTACTCAATGTCTTGTTGTTTCAAATCGGCATAAGAATTTTGTTTGTCTAAAGCAGCCTTAAGCCTTTCACAAATCAATTTCACCTTGTCCTTTGTCTCGTGAAGCAATTAAGGTCAAATGATTTTCTTCTCATGTAACTCAGCGCAACATAAAGGTGTTTAACACCTCCTTCCATATAATGCTTTAAAGGGTGTCATTTGAATGCTTGCCTGATAACTACTGTTATTGTAACAGCCCGATTTAGACCCTATTTGGAATGGTGGTTTCGAGACCACGAATTTGAGTCAGAAAAATATTTTAAAATTTATTTTCTCTATTTATTATGTGTGAATTTATATCTGTGAAATTTCTGTGATTTAATTTTGTCGTTTGAGTGCCTGATTTAATAAAAGGGCTTAATCGCGTAAAATGAAAATTTGATGGTTAATTGTAAAAGGGCCGAATTGAATGTGTCTTTATAAGTGGAAGTATTTAAAATACAATTTGACCATGAAAATATGATATGGACGGTTGTTATGTAAAATGGTTAAATATGTAAAATGGTAAATTTGTAAAATGGTTAAATATGTAAAATGGTTAAATATGTAAAATGGTTAAATATGTAAAATGAATATAGTTTAGTTATTAAATTTTAAAGGTTAAATATGTAAAATGGTAAATAATATATATGATATAATATAACATAACTAAAAGCCATGTTCATATGTTCATATTTTGACCGAAATAATAAAATAAAGAAAAGAACAAAAGCTTGCGATATTCTACCATTAGCAAGCTTGATTCAAGGTGAGTTATAGCTTGGTTTTTTATAATTTTTATGTTTTTGAGATCTTTGATATGTTATCTATCAATCCCATGTCTTAATTTTTGAATTTGATGATGATTTTGTATTTTTCCATTGTTGAAAGCTTGTGATTTTTGTCGTTTGATGATGTAATATGAAAGATATGTTTTGGGTTAACATGTTTTGTATTGGAATATTTGATGATTTTGAGTAATTAGGGCTTAATTGCAAAAATGATAATTTGAGGGACTAAAATGTGAAATAAATGAAATGTATGGACTTTATGAACATAATGAAGATTCGACGTAAACATAGTGTACTTAAATTTTGCATGTTTTGTGTTTTGTGCAATAGGGACTACATTGTAAAAAGTGTAAAATGTTGAGGTAAAGTTGTAATTTTTCCATTTATGTGTTTTTGGACTAAATTGAGTGAAAATGTGTTTTAATGAGTTTAATTTTAATATGTTTAGATCAAGAACCAAAAAAAATTGGATTTGGATCGGGGGAAAACTAAAGTTATCGATTAGCCATCCCGTTCCGATTTTCATTATCCGAGGTAAGTTTATAAGCAAATAAATGCTGTTAATTTTGAAAATATGTGAATTTAAAATGTTGAATTGAATTTTATGAGTATATATATATATGATGGCCGAATGGTTATATTCATAGGAGCAATGTGTATAAGTTCGTTTCAACCGAGTTACGACGTCTGAAAGCCCCGTACGAACCTTAAGAATAGCTAGGATACATATGTCATGACATAGAATTTTCGATATGTGTTCTCGTGTAAGACCACGTCTGGGACATTGGCATCGATATATGTGGTTACGTGTAAGACCATGTCTGGGACATCAGCATCGTATTTGATTCGTGTAAGACCCTTTCTGGGACAGTGGCATCGATATGTGATAGCATGTATGACCACGTCTGGGATGTTTGCATTGTATGATATATGTGATTATCTGAGTATCCTATTCAATTCTAAATGGTTCAACGGGAAATAATAGTTGTGATTGAATGTGTAAAATGAGCTAAAGTGATCAGGTATGTGATAGCTTATTACCTATTTGAAATAAGGTATGTAGGTTACTTGATATGTGTTATAAATCATGTATAATGTAAATGAAAATTGTATATGCATATGGAAAGTGTATTCGGCCTTTTGATTACATCATGTGAATATATGAAATGATTCATGGATATACATATGTGGGTTTATGTATGTTCAGTTATATGATGGTATTATGGTTTTGTAATTGAATATTACATTGTTAATAGATACATGTATATTCAGCTACGGTAAAAATTGTAAATATAAGTATATGTTATATATGAAATTGTGATCTTGAAAATAGATGTGATTATGATAGTATAAATTAGTTTGGTTAAGTTGACTTAGTATTAATATTAAGTTATTTATTTGCTTATGACTTACTAATCTATGATAGCTTACTATGTGTGTTTATGTTTGCCTCTGTTTTATAGATTTTGGATTTTAATTACGAGCTCAGGGATCGTCAGCAAAGTCTATCACACTATCGACTGTTTTTGGTACATTATAAGTTTAAACTTGATACTATGGCATGTATAAGCTAGGTTATGTTTGGTTAAGCTTGAAGTTGTGTATTTAAATGAAGCCATGGAAAAATGGCTAATATGCTATGAGAGTATATGAAACTTTAGACAAGTTGGTGATTTTCGATGTGGTTTGATTGAATTGGCATGGTATATACATAAGTATGTTTGGTTGATTCAACTATGATTCATGCTAAGATAAAATATACATGTGAGCTTGGTTGTTATGTCTGATTAAGGTGTTATATGTGATTTGGCACTAAAGGTTATTTGGTTATATCCGAACATGGTAGGAGTTTATTTTGACATGTTTATTATATGGTATGTAAGTTTTGTATTTTGGATATATATATCTATATTTGGTTAATGAATTTTGGTTGAAAAGTATAATTTGTAATATGAATTGGTTTAGAAATCGTTTATAATGTACTTGTGTATTAGGTTATATGTTAAAAATATATTTGATGATCATAATCAACTTTGTGATTCGGCAATGATTATTTAAGAGGTAAAATAATGATGAATACATTGTTGATTGTATAATGGCTATTTTGATACGGTTTGTAATTGCAAGGTATGAATATATCTCATGAATAAATGGTTGGACACTTGGGCTAGTATATCGTGTATATTTATTAAGGTTAATTAATTATGAAATGGTATATTTAGTTAAGGTTTCATTAGGTGAGGCATGATCTTATGTGATTAATTCGATAGCTGAGTAGGTGTGAAGTGAACTGGCCATGTATATGTAATTTGGTATAATGTTTAGACATAATTCATAGCTTGTGAATTTGATATGAAAAGAATTGTCATTTGTGTTCGAAAATAGCTAATGATGATACGGTGAAATGCGCTTGAACTTGGTAAAATATGCAAAAATACCTGACCATATAGTGATATATGTTTATGTCTCTTATTTGTTTAGTTGTTTATTAAGCCCTAGATATAACTTGCCATGATGCTCTATTTGAATGTGCTTAAGTATATATATATATGGTATGATTAGTAATTTATTTATGAAAAAGACATTTATGAATGGAGGTATTGAAACATTATGGGTATATGAAATGAAACATGAATGATTATTATATAGAAATTTGAATGTTATGATTATTGGTCATATGGTTCAGCTATTGGAATAATAAAGTATATATATTATGATATGATTCTTATTAGTTGGTTTGAATAAGTGATTAAATAAAATGTGTGTGAATGTGACTTATATGATTGAATGAATGGTTACTATTTGAGTTTTATAATTATCAGAAATAAGATGGTATAATTTTTGTGCATTTTTTTAATTGAATGATTGTATTGAATTGTATTTGGTCGGTAATGCCTTATAACCCTAATCTGGCGATGGATATGAGTGATGGGTGTTACATTTTATTAGTATTAGAGTTATAGTTGAGTCGATTCTAGGACTAACATAGCACATGTGAGTCTAGCTATAAATACTATATTATATATTGCGATAGTGTGATGACTTCTGACATTTAAAAATGTGTTTTTGTATAGTAAATGGATCCCGATAGAGCCGTAGCTAATGATGTCCAGAGTATAGCACCTGCTCCTGCGCAGAGGACAGTGTCAGTTGATTCTCAACCGACCTCATGTAACTAAGAGAAATGCTAAACAAGCCTTTTTCCAAATGATGAACAACTGGTTTACTTAGTATATCCGGACATATCCGGCTGTACAACAATCTCGACTCCTGACTAATCCTTCCCAATACCTGTTATACCTTAAGTAATTGATTCGTTGCAATTACATAAGCCTCCAGTTGATAAAATCAGAAAACATTGGGCTGAAGAATTCAGAGCTACTGATGATGATGATGCTGAGCGAGCTGAATTCTGGCTTGATAATGCTATCCGCATGTTTAATGAGTTATCTTGCACCCCAGATGAATGTATAAAATGTGCTATATCTTTGTTACGAGACACTGCATATCATTGGTGGAATACACTAGTATCGGTGGTTCCGAAAGAACAGGTGACCTGGGACTTCTTTCAGATTGAGTTCTGTAAGAAATATATTAGTCAGAGATTTATCTACCTTAAGTGCAAATAAATTCTAGAATTGAAACAGGGTCGCATGAAAATGACAGAATATGAACAAAAATTTGTGAGACTCAGTCGATATGCTTGGGAATGTGTTTCAACCGAAGCTATAATTTGTAAAAGATTCAAAGACGGATTGAATGAAGACATTAAACTGCTAGTTAGCATACTTGACATAAAAGAGTCCGTAGTACTAGTTGAGCGAGCCTGCAAAGCTGAAGAGCTCAAGAAAGAGAAAAGAAAAGCTGACTTTGAAGCTAGAGATTCACGTAAGAGATCATCGAGTAAGTCATTTCAGTCGGCATCAAAGAAGTTCTAAGATGATTTTAGTCTTTTTAAGGCTACTTCTGGTTATTTTAGACGGGATCAAGATAGACCACTTGTGAGCTCGAGAGCTACCTCAGTAGCTAGTGTTGCTAATGTTAAATCGAATCAACCCGAGTGTAAACATTGTAGTAAACGACATCCTGGCAGTTGTAGATTGCATGATCGAGCCTGTTTTAAATGTAGATCGACAGATCATTTTGTTCGTGAATACCCTGAGTTTGCCGAACAAAATCCAGTATAGAATACGAGATCGGGTAACACTGCAGCTTGAGGTAGACCACTCAAAAATACGGGTAACGTAAGTAGCAGTCAGAGAGGGACTAAAGGTACAACAGTTAGATCCGAGGCTTGTGCAACTGCCAGAGCCTATGCTATGCGTGCACGTAAGGAGGCTTCATCCCCAGATGCTATTACTGTGATATATTCGATGCTAGCTCAAAAGTATGTGAGAAAGGGTTGTGAAGCTTACTTTGCATATTTTCTTGATAGTAAAGTGGCTGAAAGAAAGATTGAATTTATACCAGTTGTGTGTGAGTATCCGGATGTGTTTCCTGAAGAATTGCTAAGCTTGCCACCTATCCGAGAAGTAGAGTTTGGTATTGAGTTAGTGCAAGGGACGACTCTGATATCGATAGCTCCATATAGAATGGCACCTACTGAACAAAAAGAATTAAAAGCTCAGTTGCAAGAGTTGACAGATAGAGGTTTTGTGCGACCGAGTTTCTCTCCCTGGGGTGCACCAGTTTTATTTGTAAAAAAGAAAGATGGAACTATGAGAATATATATCGACTATAGACAGATTAATAAGGTGACTATAAAGAATAAATATCTGTTGCCATGGATTGATGACCTGTTTGATCAGTTGAAAGGGGCTATAGTGTGTTCAAAGATAGATTAGAGATCAGGCTACTATCAGTTGCGAGTTAAAGACTCCGATGTGCCAAAGACTACTTTCCGAACGAAGTACAGACACTATGAGTTTTTGGTTATGCCTTTCAGACTTACTAATGCACCTCCTATTTTCATGGATTTGATGCACCGGATCTTCAGAC
Organism: Gossypium longicalyx; assembly: GCA_025698465.1. Classification (NCBI taxonomy): domain Eukaryota; kingdom Viridiplantae; phylum Streptophyta; class Magnoliopsida; order Malvales; family Malvaceae; genus Gossypium; species Gossypium longicalyx. The sequence continues at coordinate 57,190,262 of CM046995.1, forward strand.
AATATCTGGATCAATTTGTGGTTGTGTTCATAGATGACATATTGATCTATTCCCGTGATGAATCCAAACATGCCGAACATTTGAGACTTGTGTTACAAACTTTGTAAGATAAACAATTGTCTGCGAAGTTCAGTAAATGCGAGTTCTGGTTATGTGAAGTCAGTTTTCTGGGATATGTTGTATCAGCATCGTGTATTCGGGTTGATTCGAGTAAAATTTGGCTATACTTGCTTTTAAACCTCCAAAAAATGTTTTTAAAGTCTGAAGTTTTCTAGGACTTACTGGTTACTATAGAAGGTTCATGAAAGGTTTTTCTATGATTGCAACCCCGATGATGAAGCTATTACAGAAAGATGTTAAGTTCAAGTGGTCAAAAAAGTGCAAGAAAAGTTTTGATCAGTTGAAAGCCCTTTTGACCGAAGCTCTAGTGCTAGTTCAGCCAGAATCGGGTAAAGAATTTGTTATCTATAGTGATGCATCTTTAAATGGTTTGGGCTGTGTTTTGATGCAAGAAGGCAATTTCATAGCTTATGCCTCAAGAGAGTTAAAGCCGTATGAAAAGAATTATCCGACACACGATTTAGAATTGCCAGCTATTATGTTTGCATTGAAGATATGGCATCACTATCTGTTCGGTGAGAAATGTCATGTTTATTCTAATCATAAGAGCCTTAAATATTTGATGACTCAGAAAGATTTGAATTAGAGACAACATCGATGGTTAAAGTTGTTAAAAGACTAAGAGCTTGTGATTGATTATCATCCAGGAAAGGCTAATGTTGTTGCTGATGCTCTAAGCCGAAAATCACTATTTTCTTTACGTTCAATGAATGCGCATATGGCTATGTCTGATGATGGTTTAATAATAGTTGAATTAAAAGAAAGACTAGTATTTATTCAACAGATTTGTGATGCTAAAAAAGTTGATAATGAATTGTTAGCAAAACGGGTCCAATGAAGGTTATTTGACGTTCAAAAATCGAATATATGTTCCAAGAAATCCAAAGTTAATTTGGATGATTTTGAACAAAGTTCACAGTAGTCGGTTATCTGTTCACCCGGGTAGTACAAAAATGTATAATGATCTCAAACAACTTTATTGGTGGCATAGCATGAACCGAGACATTTCTGACTTTGTTTTTGAAATGTTTAGTCTGTCAGCAAGTAAAAGTTGAGCATCAGGTATCTTCTGGGTTACTTCAACCGATCATGATACCTGAGTGGAAATGGGATAGAGTCACCATGGATTTTGTATCCGGTTTACTGTTGACACCGAGAAAGAAAGATACAATCTGGGTTATTGTGGATAGATTGACTAAATTGGCTCATTTTGTTTCAGTTTGCATAGATTACTCGCTTGAGAAGCTTGCTGAGTTATATATTTCTCAGATTGTGAGATTACATGGAGTACCTATTTCTATTGTTTCGGATAAAGATCTGAGGTTTACATCACAATTTTGGAAGAAACTGCAAGTGCTCTTGGTACGAAATTACATTTCAGCACTACTTTCCATCTACAAACAGATGGTTAGTCCGAACGAATCATTCAAATACTTTAGGATATGTCGAGATGTTACATTCTCGAGTTTAAAAGTACGTGGGAACGATACTTACCTCTAATTGAATTTGCATACAACAATAGCTTTCAATCGAGTGTCAAAATGGCACCTTACAAGGCTTTGTACGGTCGTAAATTTCGTACACCATTATATTAGACCGAGCTCAGTGAAAATAAGACACACGGGGTCGATTTGATTGAAGAGACTGAACAGAAAGTAAAAGTGATCTACAAAATTTTGAAAACAGCGTCAGATTGTCAGAATCGTATATGAACTTGAAACGAAAAGATATAGAGTTTCAGATAGGGGACAAAGTCTTTTTGAAAGTCTCACCGTGGAAAAAATACTCAGATTCGGACGTAAAGGCAAATTGAGTTCGAGATTTATTGGGCCATATGAGATTATAGAGCGTATCAGGCCAGTTGCTTATAGACTATTGTTGCCACCTGAGTTAGAAAAGATCCATAATGTATTCCATGTTTCGATGCTTCGTCGATATCGATTTGATCCTTCGCATGTTATTAATCCATCAGAAATAGAAATTAAATCTAATTTGACATGTAAGGAAGAATGGATTCGTATTTTGGCTCACGAAGTTAAAGAATTATGGAGTAAGAAAATTTCATTAGTGAAAGTACTATGGCATAAACATGTAATTGAAGAGGCAACATGGGAGCCAGAAGATGCAATGAAAGCACATTATCCGAATCTACTCATGGGTAAGATTTTCGGGGACGAAAATCCCTAAGGGGGAGAGTAGTAACAGCCCGGTTTAGACCCTATTTGGAATGGTGGCTTCGGGACCACGAATTCGAGTCAGAAAAATATTTTAAAATTTATTTTCTGTGTTTATTATGTGTGAATTTATATCCGTGAAATTTCTGTGATTTAATTTTGTCGTTTGATTGCCTGATTTAATAAAAGGGCTTAATCGCATAAAATGAAAGTTAGATGGTTAATTGTAAAAGGGCCAAATTGAATGTGTCTTTATAAGTGGAAGTATTTAAAATGCAATTTGACCATGAGAATATGATATGGACGGTTGTAGCCTTAATGAAAATGGTTTAGTTATTAAATTTTAAAGGTTAAATATGTAAAATGGTAAATAATATATATGATATAATATAACATAATTAAAAGCCATGTTCATATGTTCATATTTTGACCGAAATAATAAAAGAATGAAAAGAACAAAAGCTTGGGATATTCGGCCATTAGCAAGCTTGATTAAAGGTGAGTTTTAGCTCGGTTTTTGATAATTTTTACGTTTTTGAGATCGTTGCTATGTTATCTATCAAGCCCATGTCTCAATTTTTGAATTTGATGATGATTTTTTATTTTGCCATTGTTGAAAGCTTGTGATTTTTATTGTTTGATAATGAAATATGAAAGATATGTTTTGGATTAACATGTTTTGTATTGGAATTTTTGATGATTTTGAGTAATTATGGCTTAATTGAAAAAATGATAATTTGAGGGACTAAAATGTGAAATAAATGAAATTTATGAAATTTTATGAACATAATGAAGATTCGGTCGAAACATAGTGTACTCAAATTTTGCATGTTTTGTGTTTTGTGTAATAGGGACTAAATTGTAAAAAGTGTAAAATGTCAGGGGTAAAATGGTAATTTATCCATTTATGTGCTTTTGGACTAAATTGAGTGAAAATATGTTTTAATGAGTTTAATTTGAATATGTTTAGATCAAGAACCAAAGAAATCAGATTTGGATCGAGGGAAAACTAAAGTTGTCGATTAGATGTCCCGTTCCGATTTCATCGTCCGAGATAAGTTTATAAGCAAATAAATGCTATTAATTTTGAATATATGTGAATTTAAAATGCTGAATTGAATTTTATGAGTATATATATATGATGGATGAATGGTTATATACATGGGAGCAATGTGTATAAGTTCATTTCAACCGAGTTACGACGTCCGGAAGCCCCGTAATAGCTAGGATACATATGTCATGACATAGGATTTCCACTATGTTTTCTCGTGTAAGACCACATCTGGGACGTTGGCATCGATATATGTGGTTATGGGAAAGACCATGTCTGGGACATCGGTATCGTATTTGATTCGTGTAAGACCCTGTCTGGGACAGTGGCATCGGTATGTGATAGCATGTAAGACCATGTCTGGGACGTTGGCATTGTATGATATATGTGATTATCTGAGTATCCTATTCAATTCCAAATGGTTTAATGGGCTATAATAGCTGTGATTGAATATGTAAAACGAGCTAAAGTGATCTGGTATGTGATAGCTTATTACCTATTTGAAATAAGGAAAGTAGGTTACTTGATATGTGTTGTAAATCATGTATAATGTAAATGAAAACTATATATGCATATGGAAAGTGTATTCGGCCTTTTGATTATATCATGTGAATATTTATGAAATGATTCATGGATATATGTATGTGGGTTTATGTATGTTCGGTTATATGATGGTACTATGTTTTTGTAATTAAACATTACATTGGTAATAGATACATGTATATTCAGCTAAGGTAAAAATTGTAAATGTAAGTATATGTTATATTTGAAATTGTGATCTTGAAAATAGATGTGATTATAATAGTATAAATTAGTTTGGTTAAGTTAAGTTAATATTAATATTGAGTTATTTATTTGGTTATAACTTACTAAGCTATGATAGCTTATTGTGTGTGTTTATGTTTGCCTTTGTTTTATAGATTTTGGAGTTTAATTACGAGCTCGGGGATCGTCCACAAAGTCTATCACACTATCGGCTGTTTTTGGTACATTATACGTTTAAACTTGATACTATGGCATATATAAGCTAGGTTATGTTTGGCTAAGCTTGAAGTTGTGTATATATATTAAGCCATGCAAAAATGGCTAATATGCTATGAGAGTATATGAAATTTTAGACAAGTTTATATATGTTTTATGTATTAAAAATGGTTGGTGATTTTGGATGTGGTTTGATTGAATCGGCATGGTATATACATAAGTATGTTTGGTTGATTCAGCTATGGTTCATGCTAAGATAAAATATACATGTAAACTTGGTTCTAATTTTTGGTTAAGGTGTTATATGTGATTTGGCATTAAAGGTTATTTGGTTATATCCGAAAATGATAGGAGTTTATTTTGACATGTTTATTATATGGTATGTAAGTTTTGTATTTTGGATATATATATCTATATTTGGTTAATGACTTATGGTTGAAAACTATAATATGTAATATTAATTGGTTTGGGAATCGTTTATAATGTACTTGTGTATTCGGTTATATGTTAAAAATTTATGTGATGTTTATGATCAACTTTGTGATTCGGCAATGATTGTTTAAGAGGTAAAATAATGATGAATACATTGTTGATTGTGTAATGGCTATTTTGATACGGTATATTATGGCAAGGTATGAATATATTTCATGAATAAATGGTTGGACACTTGGGCTAGTATATCGTGTATATTTATTAAGGTTAATTAATTATGAAATGGTATATTTAGTTAAGGTTTCATTGCGTGAGGCATGATCTTATGTGATTAATTCGATAGCTGAGTATGTGTGAAGTGAATTGGCCGTGTGTATGTAATTTGGTATAATGTTTAGACATAATTCATAGCTTGTGAATTTGATATGAAAAGAATTGTCATTTGTGTTCTAAAATAGCTAATAATGATACGGTGAAATGCGCTTGAACTTGGTAAATTATGCAAAAATACCTGACCATATAGTGATATATGTTTATGTCTCTTATTTGTTTAGTTGTATATTAAGCCGTAGATATAACTTGCCAAATGCTCTATTTGAATGTGCTTAAGTATATATATGGGGTATGATTAGCAATTTATTTATGAAATAGACATTTACGAATAGAGGTATTGAAACATGATGGGTATATGAAATGAAACATGAATGATTATTATATAGAAATTTGAATGTTATGATTATTGGTCGTATGGTTTAGCTATTGGAATAATAAAGTATATATATTATTATATGATGCTTATTAGTTGGTTCGAATAAGTGATTAAATAATATGTGTGTGAATGTGACTTATATGATTGAATGAATGGTTAGTATTTGAGTTTTATAATTATCATAAATAAGATGGTATAATTTTTGTGCATTTTTTTAATTGAATAATTGTATTGAATTGTGTTTGGTCGATAATGCCTCGTAACCTTAATTCTGTGACGGATACAGCTGAGGGGTGTTACAGTTATAGTATCATTCCCAACTTCTCGCGAACTCCAAAATACAGCTTCGCAGCATGTATTCCAACACTTTTATTACTTTTAGATTGGCCATATGTTTGAGGATGATAAGGAATACTGAATTGAAGCTTCGAACCCAAAACTCCTTGCAAACTCTTTCAAAATTGTGATGTGAATCTTGGATATCAGTCTGAAATTATAAAAACTATCGTACCATGTAATCGAACTATTTTGGAAACATAAATCTTGGTGAGCCTTTGCAAAGAATAGCTCGTTGGAATAGGTAAAAAGTGTGAACACTTCGCTAGGCAGTCCACAATTACCCAAACTGCGTCCTTCTTGGTCACAGTCACTGGTGACCGAATGAAAAAAATCCTTGGTAATTCTTTCCTACTGTAACACCTCTCACCCGAACCCGACGCTGGGACAGGGTTCGAGGCGTTACCGATAATTCACCTTTACAAACTTACTAAATCGGGTCACCAAATTTCGTCCAAATTTAAAACCTTTCAAACATGTACACTTTGTCCTTTACACAGGCCTTCGAGGCCTAAAACACACCTAGGGGCAGTACGGGACACAACCGAAAACATTCGATAAACTTTGGGAACTTTAGAAAATTTTTCCTTACTTTGAAGTGTGACACACCCGTGTGATGGGGCCATGTGGTCACACACGCCCGTGTGGCTTGGGACACGCCCGTGTCCTTCGCCCGTGTGCAACACTGACCTTAACCTCAACATTCTGTTAAAAGCACACGGCCAAGACACATACCCATGTACTTAGCGCATGCTCTATACTGGCTTAAAATTTCAAGTGCAATTTACACACGGCTATACCACACACCCATGGGGGCGAGCCGTGTGTGACACACGGCCTAGACACATGCCCGTGTATCTACCCGTATGGACCTTATTAGGCCATTTTCCCAGCCTTTGATCACCCTCCATACTTATAGTTTACTTTTACACATAATAAGGCCAAATTATACACTTATATATATAAGACTTTAATTAACCTCATTGTATGTAAACCTCATGTCATTGGTTTCATGCATGCTAAGTTAATCCTCATCTTGCATTCAAGGAATTCCACGTCCACTTGATATATTTAAGATTGGCTCATTTTTATAACTCATTGCCAATTATAACCAAGCCATCATATGTGAACATAAACATGCATAGAATTGTAGGTTAGTGCCTACTTCAAAATAAGCCAAGTTACCATGGCCATTTACAAAAAGATAAGTATAACTTTACATGCCTTCATTTTTTTGGCAATTCAAATGACACATATAACAAAATACACAAAAGCTCTATACATGCCATTGAACAAAACATAAGAGTCTATATACCAAAGCTGGACTAGTTGATAGTGTGTAGACTATCCAACTGTCTTCTAATCATTACAAGTCCTCGAGCTCTGAAAACAGGGAAAAAGAGGGGGTAAGCATTTACATTCTTAGTAAGCTCGAATAACTGGAAAGTAAACTTACCGATTATTTAGCATACATCCTTATTAGATAATAAAACCAATAATATGAAAATGGTTTCCCTATCACATGCACTCAATTAGTGAGTTAGTCACATAACAAAACACCATGTAACTTATCTTAGATGAGCTCATCACTCAACATGTCATTTATACATATACTTCGTTTTAGTCCCGTTGAGTTTCTAGGAAATCTCGATGGATTATCCAATCACCTTCAATTCATGCGGATGATCATTTCAGTATGCACTCCCATGAACCTCACATCTTACTGCGAGATTACCAGTCCAGGCTAAATCCCCCGTAATATAAACTCATATGGTGATGTTGGGATTACCAGTCCAGGCTAAATCCCTTATAACGACAAACACTCTTAATGAGCTTGGATCTGAATTACCAGTCTAGGCTTAATTCAGACCCTAATTGGATTACTCGCTTGGGTTAAATCCATAATGCACACATATTCTTTGGGAGGCTCGATCATCTAAGGAACACCCGTCCGGGCTAGATCCTTGCTATATTTGATCTCAACTGATTACCCGTCCGGGCTAAATCCTTTCTGCAATACATAAAGGATCTCAATTCACATGTCAATCATGGTTTATCCATCGAGTTCCCTTTTTAACCTCAACTGAGACATTGTCCATCGAATTATTATCAAAGATGCATTCCATGCATTTTCATGCCATCAACAATGCAATTATCATTCATTTATACTGTAACAGCCTAATTTAGACCCTAGTCGGAACAGTGGTTTCGAGACCACGTAACCGATTTTGAAAAACATTTTAATATTATTTTCTATGTCTGTGATACGTGAATTACATCTACGAAGTTTCTGTAATTTAATTTGTCTGTTTCTGTGCTTAATTATGATAAAAGACTAAATCGCGTAAAATACAAAAGTTGCATGCTAATTATTAAAGGCATTAAATTGCTATAAAAAGAAAGTGTGAAGCGCTGGCCTGTCAATTTAACCATTGAAAGTTTGAATGGACATAAAAGGGCATGTGTTAGGTGAATGAATAATTTTATAACAAAGAGCAAAGTTGTCATTTAGTTAATATGTTAATATTAATAAAATGAAAACATGAAAGTGGCCATTTTATCATGCATGATAGCCAAAAATCAGCAAAAAAGAAGTAGGGTTTGAAGCTTTTATACATTCGGCACTTTGGTAGCTAGATTGAGGTATGAAATTTGGTCGGTTTTTGATAATTTCTACTTTTCTGTGATCGTTGCTTCGTGTTCTTCAAAACCCATTTCTGAATTTTTGTTTCTGTTGAAGATTATGAAATGTACCATTGATGATTATATGAGCTTTGTAATGTTTTTATATGGATTATGAAAGATATATATGAGATTATCATACTTTGTTCATGAATTTTTGATGGAATAGTGCTATTTGGGCTAATTTATGAAAATGAGGTTTTGAAGGACTAAATTATGAATTAATATGTTATTTGGCCTTGTATGGAAGCTATGTATATTCGGCCAAGCTATAGTCTAGGTGAATTTTATATATTTGTGATTTTGTGAAAAATAAACTAAATTGTCAAAGTGTGAACATTTAAGGGCTAAAATGCAAAGTGCCCTAAATATGTGTTCGTGGATTATTTAGAATGAAATGAATGATTGAATGGTTAAATTTGAATTGTATTAGATCAAGAACAAAGAAAATCAGACTTAGATCGAGGAAAGTCCAAAATAGTTGAATAGTCAACTCATTTCCGTCTGAAATCCGGACGAGGTAAGTCAAACTACAATTACATGTTAAATTGACTAAATTCTGTGCATACAAACTGTAATCTGTATTGGACAGCCTTGAGAGCCTGATGAATAAATTTCGAGTAGACTCCGTTAATATGCTAGTACCTAAAAAGCTCTATACATTTCTAAAAAAATGTTAACATTGATCTGAGATATCGTGTAAGACCGTGTTTGGGACATAGGCCTCGATTTGAGATTTACGTGTAAGACCATGTCTGGGACATCGGTATCGTATTTGATTTCTTGTAAGACCCTGTCTAGGACGGAGGCATCGATACTGAATTACATGTAAGACCATGTTCGGGACGTTGCATTGTACTCATTTATAATTAGTTGTATCATTTCTGAACTGTCCGATGATAGAGCACGGGATATGGGAATGAATATATGAAGTGTATGATTTATACAGGTACGTTTGTATCATACTAAATTTCTGAATATGAAAGACTCTATTTCTGTGAAATAATGAATGCGAGGTATGTACGAAATCATGGAAATGAAACATGACATGTATGCGAGCAAATAAGCATGGTTAGGCTTATAAACTATTTTGTGAAATGCCTATGATTTCTTACTGTTGATTTGTACTTTATATGCTTTAGTATTTAGACCAATTGTATTTGGCTTACTAAGCTCTTTGTAGCTTACTCTGTATGATTTCTATCTGTTTTTATAGTTATCGTAGCTACTGAAAGCTCAGGAATAGTCGATGATTGTCACCATACTATCGAACTCATTTTGGTACTTTTGAAAGTGTAAATATTTTTTCGTATCGCATGTATAGGCTAGAATATCTATGTATTTAAGCTTTGATATGTATATATGTGTTATGCCATGAGAGTTGGCTAACAAATGGTATAATTGTGCTTAGTTTTGTTAAATGGTTTGTGATGCCAAATTGTGTATGCTTGTAATGGTTTTATGGCCTCATATGTGGTAGTCATTTTGAAATATGCCAAGTTGGAGAAATGGTAAGTTTAAGCATGAGATAGAAGGTGCCATAAGTGAGCTATGAAATCAGCATTTTGGCATGTTGTTGTAATAAGATTTTTAATGTGTTTTGGTATGGATTTGAATAGGTTATTGAATGATGAAGATTTAGTTATAATAAAGCATGTTTTGGGTAAAGAATTGGCTGAAAATTTTGGTATAAATGTTGTTTAATATTGCTTATAGGAATGACCCATAAAGGGGTGGCAAGTTGGCTTAAACCAAGCCTGCATTGTGCCACACGGTCAGGGACCATGGGCGTGCCTTGTGGCCATGTGTGGAAAGTAGTAACCTCTTAAGATCACACGGTTAAGACACATAGGCGTGTCATATGGCCGTGGGCTCAAGTCAGTAGCAACCTAAGTATCACACGGCCATAGCACATAGGCGTGTCTATTGGCCATTGGTGAAAGTCAGTTTATATACTTTATTTTGGCACGGTTGGATCACATAGGCGTGTCTGGTGCCTATGTGAGGCATACGGCCTGGTCACACGGGCGTGTGACCTCAACATAATTGAAATTTTTTTTCTAAGTTCAAAAAATTCTAAATGTCTTTGGTTTAGTCCCGACTGTCCTTAAATGTATGTTTTAGGTCTCGTAGACCATCATAAGGGATGAATTGTTTATGGTTGCCAATGTATTAATGTTATGTGATATCTGTGATTCTGAATTGGTCTGAAATGTTTTGTCTATCTAGTAATGCCTCGTAACCCTAATCTGATGATAGTTACGGGTTAAGGGTGTTACATTTTATTGGTATTAGAGCTATGGTTTAGTCAGTTCTAGGACTACCATAGCATATGTGAGTCTAGCTATACATGCCATATTTATGAACTGTGATAGTGTGGTGAATCCTAACATTGAAATGTGCTTTTATATAGCAAATGGATCCCGATAGAGCTGTAGCTGACGATGTTCAAAGCAATGTGCCTGCTCTCGCGCGAGGGACGGTGCAGGCTGATTCTCGACTGGCTATGAGTAGCCGTGATATTGAGGTTAAACAAGCCTTTTATCAGATGATGAATGATTGGTTCACCCAATACATTAGAACCAATCTGGCTATACAAGAACCTCCACCCCCAGTTAATCCTTATCAAATTCCTGTTATGCCCTCAGTGAATCCGGTTCAGTTAAGTAGACCACCAGTTGATAAGATTAGAAAGTATGGGGCTGAAGAATTTCAAGCTACAACGAATGATGAGGCTGAAAGACCCGAATTCTGGTTAGAAAATACAATACGAGTGTTTGATGAAATGTCTCTGAATCTCGAGGAATGTGTAAAATGTGCCGTTTCACTTCTGAGAGATACGGCGTACCATTGGTGGAGAACTTTAATATCTGTGGTTTCGAGTGAACGGGTTACTTGGGATTTCTTCCAAGCTGATTTTCGGAAGAAATACATGAGTTAGAGATTCATCAATCAGAAACGTAAAGAGTTTCTCGAGCTTAAACAAAGCCGTATGCCTGTTATTGAATACGAACGTGAATTTGTGAGATTGAGCCAGTATGCTCGGGAATGCGTATCAAATGAAGCAATAATGTGTGAAAGGTTTGAAGATGGACTAAATGAAGATATTCGTCTGTTAGTTGGGATTTTGGAGATTAAAGAAATGGTAGTGCTCATTGAACGAGCTTGTAAAGATGAAGAATTAAGTAAAAAGAAAAGAAAAGCTGATTCTGAAGCTAGAGATATTAGAAAGAGATTTTTGAGCAGATCATTTCAGTCTATGTCAAAGAAATTCCGAGATGATCATAGCCGTTCAAAGGCTAATGTAGGACATTCGAATCGAGATCGAGCTAGATCGCATTCGAATTTCAGAGCTCCTGCTACTTCTGTTGCTAGTGTCGGGAATGTCCGATCTGAGAAACTTGAACGTAAACACTGTGGTTAAAGGCATCCGGGAAATTATAGATTGAATGACTGAGCCTGTTTTCGATGTGGATCTTTTGATGATTTTGTAAGAGACTGTTCTGAACCTGCTGAGCAAGAGAATGTACAGAATCCGAGACCGAGCAACACCTCAGCTAGAGGTAGACCTTCCAGAAATACGGGAAATGCAAGTGGTGGTCAAAGAGCTAGTAGGGATACTGCTGTTAGATCTGAGTCCAGAGCACCTGCCAGAGCCTATACTATCCGAGCTCATGAGGAAGCCTCGTCTCTAGACATGATTACTGGTACTTTTACTCATTATGATACTTCTGTGATTGCATTGATAGACCCTGGATCAACACATTCTTATATCTGTATGAATTTAGTGCACAGTAAGACTTTACCTGTAGAGTCTACTGAATTCGTAATTAGAGTATCGAAACCCTTAGCCAAAAGTGTCTTGGTTGATAAAGTCTGCAAGAATTGCCCATTATTGGTTCAAGATGTTTGCTTTCCTACTGATCTGATGCTTTCCTACTGATCTGATGCTTTTACCTTTCGATGAATTTGATATAATTCTGGGAATGGACTGGTTAACTTTTCACGATGCTATTGTGAATTGCAAATGAAAAGTCATTGATTTAAGGTGTAAGAATGATGAGATATTCAAATTGAGTCTAGTGATCTGAATGGACTACCATCAGTGATATCTGTAATGAAAGGACAAAAATATGTGAAGAAAGGATGTGAAGCCTACTTAGCTTATGTGTTAGACTCGAAAGTGTATGATAAGAAAGTTGAATTAGTGCCTATTTTCTGTGAATTCTCTGATGTGTTTCCTGAAGAATTACCAAGTTTGACTCTGATTCGAGAAGTCGAGTTTGGCATTGAATTAGTACATGGTACTACTCTGATTTCGATAGCTCCGTATAGAACGGCTCCGACTGAGTTAAAGGAATTAAAATCTCAGTTGCAAGAATTAATCGATCGAGGATTTGCTAGACCGAGCTTTTCATCATGGGGTGCTCTTGTTCTGTTTGTGAAAAAGAAAGATGGCACAATGAGAATGTGTATTGATTACCATCAGCTTAACAAAGTGACTATAAAGAACAAATATCCTCTGCCCAGAATTTATGACTTATTCGATCAGTTGAAAGGTGCTACTGAGTTTTCAAAAATAGATTTGAGATCAGGCTATTATCAGCTGCGATTAAAAGACTCAGATATTCCGAAAACTGCTTTTAGAACGAGGTACGGGCATTATGAATTTTTAGTTATGCCTTTTGGATTAACGAATGCACCTGTTGTCTTTATGGATTTAATGAATAGAATTTTCAAACCGTATTTAGATCAATTTATTGTGGTATTCATTGATGACAAATTGATCTATTCACATGATGAATCTGAAGATGCCGAGCATTTGAGAATAGTGCTTCAAACTCTACGAGATAAATAGTTGTATGCAAACTTCAGTAAATGTGAGTTCTGGTTGCGAGAAGTTAGTTTTCTGGGCCACATTGTGTCAGCATCGGGTATCCGAGTTGATCTGAGCAAAATTTCTGCTATTCTGGATTAGAAGCCTCAGAGAAATGTTTCTAAAGTTCGTAGTATTCTGGGACTTGCTGGTTACTACAGACGATTTGTAAAAGGTTTTTCAATGATTGCGACTCCGTTGACAAAATTGCTCCAGAAAGATGTGAAGTTTGAATGGTCTAAAAAGTGTTAGAACAGTTTTGATAGGTTAAAAGCTTTATTAACTGAAGCTCTGGTACTTGTGCAACTTGAATCAATTAAAGAATTCATTTTTTACAGTGATGCTTCGTTAAACGGATTAGGTTGTGTTCTGTTGCAAGAAGGAAAAGTTATAGATTATGCATCGTGTAATAGCCCGATTTGGACCCTAATTGGAACGGTGGTTTCGGGACCACGAATCTGAGTCAAAAAATATTTAAATATTATTTTTCCTATTTATTAGATGTGAATTTGCATGTGTAAAAGTTTCGTATGAAAAGTTGATTGTTTATGTGCTTAATTTAATAAAAAGACTTAATCGCGTAAAATGAAAACTTGATAGTTTAATGTATAAGGGTTGAATTGTTATTGTCTTTTTAAATGAAAGTACTTATGCTGTAATTACGCCATTGGTTATATGAGTGGACGGTTGTAGACATGTTTTATGTAACACCCCAAAAATCTCGAAACCCTAAAATCCCAAAATCTCAAACTTTCTTTGTTTTCAGTTTTGATAAAAATTATGTTTTATAGTCCTAGCCCAGTGATAATTATAGTAGGTCTTAATTAAGATTTGAGTTCGAATTTAGGGGTAGAAGAAATTATAGTTTAGTTATTAAAATAATCAGGCTTGGGAAGCAGTTGGGCTTTTAAAGAAAGATAGGGGAAAATTGCATCAAAAAAGCCTTATGGAGGAGTGGATAAGTGACGCCACTTAGGGCGTAGGGAGGTGGCATTAGTAGCTAGCAAGGAGATCCAAGGTTTGAACCCTAGCTTGGTAATTTTTAAAGTTTAATTTTGGCCTTCAAGAAGGTTGGAAGTGGCATGAATATGGACTCCAAGGGAAGTGTTCAGGAGAGAAAATTAAGGAAAGGATTAAGGGGTTATCAGGGAGAAAAACGAGGAGATGATAAGTGAGGAGCAAATGGAGCCAAAATGGGAACTTGGGCTTGAGAAATTTGGCCATAGGGGTTATAAATAGGTGCCGAATGCAAGGGTGTGAGGCTAATACCGAAATATTTTTCTCACCTTGTTGCCGATTTCTTTCTTTTCATTCTGCCGATTTCTATTCTCCTCTACACAATCTTCTTTGCCGATTTCTTCTACTACTCTTTTTCTATTGTTCGTGCCAAATAAACCTTATTCGCCATACTAAGTTGAAAGCCGAAAATGCCAAATCTCCCAAGGGTCGAATACTCTTTGACTGAATCTAGTGTAAATGTTTGCTCTTCCAATCAGTTTTTGCTATAGTATCGATTATTGTTCCTCACTTCTTCTAATCGGTTTTGGGTAGGAATAGGTATCGAATCTCAGTTTTGGATCCTTGACGATTTGCTCTTTAGGTAAGGGACTTTGGTAAGTACTCTTAATCTTAGCTGGCTGAATAGTCTTAGTTGGGTACGAGTCACCCATTATTCTGGTTTATAATAGTTAAGATTGGTGCAGATCTAGGAGTTGATCATGGTTAGTGATTTAAGAAGGGGCTGACCGCACAAGGTAAGGTTAAGGTGAGGTTTCGGTTTTAGTAAAGATATGTATTAAGCATGTGGTTAATTGAAGGGTGATATCGTCTATAGGTTGGTGACTAAGGGAATCGCAGCACGCTTGCTTACCAGGTGTGTACATACACTGCACACACACAAGGGATCCGCAAAAGCCGAAATGCCAAAAAAGCTGAAAAGCCAAAATGTCGAAAAGGCAAAAGCTGGACTACGGTAGTCTTGAGAGTGTACGAACACTCGTGAAGAGGAAACCGATAGGTTTCCTAAGGCCATGGGCGATTCCGTGGACTTGGGTTGTGAATTAGCGAAATGGGCCGGAATGAGCTAAATGGGTTGATGGGCTATTGGGCCCATAATAGGAAAAATTGATAATTGATGCTATGTGATAGAATTTTGTATGAGAGCATGAATATGAATGTGACTGGGCCTAACGGGCCATATAAATGTGATTTGGGCCTAATGGGCCATTACATGTGATGTGGGCCTAATGGGCCATATGAATATGATTGGGTTTAATGGGCCAAATATAGGTAGGTGAATTTGTTTGGGCTTTGTAAGGGGTTTTGGGCCTAGTATATGATAACTACATAAGACTTAATTAATCTATTGCGACCGAGGACAAGTCAAAGGGTTAAGGTGTGGCAACGGGTATATGCATGTCTAGGATTGGATCTAGGGAGAGCTTGGTACTTAAGCGGTCTTAATGACTCACCTCCTCTTCTCTAGAATCCTACCTAGTGCATAGTATTCGTTCATCTTAGCTCACGGGATTTGTTAACGGGCAAAGGTAAGTGAAAACGATAATTAAGGAAAAATTATCGAAATGCCCCTAAGGGCGAAAATGACCAAAATACCCCTAGGTGTTGAATGTAAGTTTTATGGATGTGACATGCATACATATGATATTCTGCTTAGGTTGCATATGGGTTGGGAATTATGGAACGGAGGAAGTATATGAGGATCGCATGGTTGCTTGACAATCGTGGATCCACCGTCAGCTTTTAAGGCCAATATGTAAATGAAGGTAGTTCCGCAACCAGGCTACCATTGATGTGTTTGTTGGGTGGGTCGATATTTATATCCCCGCATGATGTGTCGGGGGTTGGAGCTAGTGTGTAGCGGATAGATTACCGGGATGGGATTGCTCTGCATTGCATTGCATGTTTGATGTGTGGTGATTGATGAATGCTTGTTACTTGTCGAGGGTTGTACACACTAAGTTTGCGAAAACTCAACCCCTCTTTTATTTTATTGTCAGGTGATGCTCAGTAGAAGGTTCAATGTTTGGAGGGACTCTGGGTGGCCAACTAGCAAGACAATTTGGACTTGTTTTTTTTTTTAAGGCATATAAGTTTCTATTTTATTCAATACTTTTCAAATCAGATTGTAATAGGGCTTCCATTTTGTTATTACTTGGATTGTTATTTTTATGCGATGTAATTATGAGAAGTTGAACATGGTTTCTTAAACTATAGTATGTATTTCTACGTTTCCGCAACTAAGTTTTGCAGTGACACGTTTTCATAAAATCATATGGTTTAAACAAGTGGTTGAAAGGAGTTTTTTTGTTAATTAAGGTTTCATTTATTTTAAGAAGGATTTTCAATAAAAATACGGTTTTCGCTAAAACACTTCAATGTAACATGCCGGATTCGGCCATAACGTCTAAGCTGGGTTTGGGGTATTACATTTAGTGGTATCAAAGCCCAGGTTGCAAAACTCAGGCTGTGAAGTGGGCCTTATTATTCTTTGGTTTCTTTTTCTACTTATTATTTGGATTTTTAAAAAAAAATATTTTAGATCATAATGTTTTGGAAAAAAGGGAAATCTTATTGTGCGGCACACCGAGCCTCTGACGTCGAACCAAGTAAGTATTTTTATTCTTAAGTATGTTTAAATTGTGATATAGTAGATAGTTATAGGGCTACTTTAGATGATTTTGTTATAATGGAACTGAAGCCCGTAGGAACTAGAAACTATAGAGGATTTTCGAAAACAATCTTCTCTTTAGATATTTTCATAAAACATCGATGTAATTATTAAACTAACTAAAACTTCATAAAATTTCTAATCCAGATAATACGCGAATCGACGATGAGTGCTAGAAGAGGTGCAAGAGGTCGTGGCTGAGGCTACGAAAGTATTAGGGCTGAATCGTGGGCATTAGGCCATACGCCCGATGTTAGAGTAGAAGAGGCTCCGGCCTTACCTGTGGCTGGGAATGGATAGTATGATTGGGCCGCGGGAGAAGATGCATTGTCGCAGGCAATGCTAAGGATTTTGGAAAGGGTCGTTGGGCCCAATAATGACACTGGAAATCGGGGGTCCATTCCGGAGCAACTTCGTTCGAATGGGGCTGAAAGGCTCCTAACGTGGTGGAATATTGGTTGGAGGCAACTGAAAGGATAATGGAGGACTTGGACTACTTACCTGAACAAAAGTTGAAAGGGGCAGTGTCACTGCTTAGGGAAGAAGTCTACCAGTGGTGGTTGACGGTGAAAGAAGGCACCCAACCAGAGCGGGTCACTTGGGAGTTTTTCAAAGCTGCATTCCAAGGGAAGTATGTGAGTGCAAGGTATATGGATGCTGGAAGGGCAGAGTTACCTTTTTAGCAGATTTGATGGAGCTGCTGTTTAGTGAATTCGACTTAATCTTAGGTATGGATTGGCTGGTGAAGCACCGAGCCACCTTGGATTGCACTGCAAAGCGAATGGTGTTAAGAACAACAGAGGATAAGGAAGTAGTGATGATTGGTGAATGCTAAAATTGCCTGTCGAATGTGATTTCGGTGTTGAAGTTTGAAAAGTTAGTATGAAAGGGATGCGAAGCCTATTTAGCTTATATTAGTAATACGGGCGCTAAGAGCCTTGCTGTTAGGGTGTTGAGAACAGTTAGGGAATTTTTGGATGTCTTTTCCGAGGACCTGCTTGGGTTGCCACCCAGCAGGGAAGTAGAATTTGGAATCGAGTTGTTACCTGAGACGGCTCCGGTGTCTATCGCTTCTTATCAGATGGCACCAAAAGAGTTGGTGGGACTTAAGGCACAGGTTCAAGAATTGTTGGATCAAGGATTCATACGACCAAGTGTGTTTCCATAGGGAGCACCGATGTTATTCATGAAGAAGAAGGATGGAACCTAGCAAATGTGCATCGACTATCGACAGTTGAACAAGTTAACTGTTAAAAACTAGTACCCCCTACCGAGAATCGATGATCTTTTTGATCAGTTTAGGGGAGCTTCTATTTTCTCGAAAATTGACCTGCGTTTAGGATATCACCAATTGAGGGTTAAGGAGGTAGATGTTCAGAAGACAGCTTTCAGAACTCGCTATGGGCATCACGAGTTCTTGTGATGCCATTCGGGCTGATGAATACACCTGCCGCTTTCATGGATCTCATGAATCGGGTTTTCCAACCCTACTTGGATCGGTTCATGGTAGTCTTTATAGATGACATTTTGGTGTACTCAAAAGATGAGGATGAGCATGATGCACACTTAAGGATTGTGTTGTAGACTTTGAGGGAGAAGCAGAAGTATGCCAAATTCAGTAAGTGTGAATTCTGGCTAAGGGAGGTTACTTTTCTAAGACATGTGGTGTCAGTCGAGGGGATTAAGGTGGATCCCTGGAAAACACCCAAGTTGGTATAAAAAATCTGAAGTTTTCTAGGCTTGGCAGGATATTATGGGCGATTTGTTGAGGGTTTTTCAATAATTGCTGCACCTTCAACTAAGTTTTTGAGAAAGGGGGTACCGTTTGCTTGGACGGACAAACAGCAAGAGAGTTTTGGAAAACTTTAGAAGGTTATAACTGAGGCCCTTGTGTTGATTCAGCCAGTGCCTGGGAAGGAGTTTACGGTTTATAGTGACGCGTCGCATGTGGGCTTAGGTTGTATACTGATGCAAGAAGGAAAAGTGGTTACGTATGTGTCACAGTAACTTAAGACTCACGAGGGGAATTACCCATCCCATGATTTGGAGCTAGCTGTAGTGGTGTTCGCACTTAAAATTTGGAGGCATTACTTATACGAGGAGAAGTGCATAATTTATTTGGACCACAAGAGTTTGAAGTACCTCCTTACCCAAAAGGACCTAAACCTTAGGCAACGTAGGTGGGTGGAATTATTGAAGGATTATGATTGCACAATAGAATACCACCCTGGCAAAGCGAATGTGGTAGCCGACGCATTGAGTCGTAGGGCTAAGTCAGACTTGAGAGCTATGCTCGCCCGTTTAAGCTTGTTGGATGATGGTAGCTTGTTAGCTGAGTTTCAAGTAAAACCGATGTGGATCGAACAGATAAGGAGTAAGTAATTAGTGGATACGACCTTAGGTGCTCATTTTAGACAAGTGAAGAGTGGGGAGACATCAAACTTTGGGATAAAAAGTGAAGGAGTATTGTGTTTCCGTGGGAGAATGTGTATCCTAAAGGACGATGATCTAAGGCAATCTATTCTGTGGGAAGTGCATAGCAGCCTCTATGCTATGCATCCTGGCAGAAACAAGATGTATCAAAATTTGCGTGAGCTTTATTGGTGGCCTGGACCTAAGCGCGAGGTTATGGAGTTTGTAAACAAATGCTTGGTTTGTCAAAAGGTGAAGGCAGAACATCAATTGCCTACGAGATTGCTTCAGCCAGTGAGGACTCCACTCTAGAAGTGGGAAAGGATCATTATGGACTTTGTTAGTGGGCTACCCTTGACGCCTACTAAGAAAGACTCGATATGGGTTATAGTGGATCGGTTAACCAAGTCTGTCCATTTTGTACCGGTTCGCACCGATTACTCGTTACAAAAGCAGGCTAGGTTGTATATGGCGGAGATTGTAAGATTGCATGGAGTGCCAGTATCCATAATATTTGATAAGGACCTATGTTTCACTTCACGATTTTGAAAGAAGCTGCATGAGACGTTGGGTACTAGGTTGAACTTTAGTACGACATTCCACCCTCAAACTGATGGACAGTCAGAAAGGGTGATCCAAGTATTGGAAGATATGTTGAGGGGATGTGTGATTGAGTTTCGAGGTAGCTGGGAGGACTATTTACCGTTAGCCGAATTCGCATACAATAATAGTTATCAAGCAAGCATTGGGATTGCTCCATACGAAGCACTATATGGGCGAAGGTGTCGAACCCCAACATGTTTGATGGAGTTAGGCGAACGGAGAGTTTTGGGCCTTGAGTTAGTAGCCAATACTAAGGATAAGGTAAAATTGATTTGGGATCGATTGGAGGAGGCCTCGGATAGGCAAAAGTCGTATGATAACCTTAAGCGTTAAGAAATAGAGTATACAGTGGGAGACTTAGTTTTCCTGAAGGTCTCTCCGTAGATGAAAGTGTTAAGGTTTAAACAAAAGTGTAAGCTGAGCCCAAGGTTCATTGGGCCATATCGGGTTGAAAGGCGGATTGGGCCAGTCGCTTACCAGTTGGAGTTACCTCCTGAACTAAGCTAAATCCACGACGTGTTTCATGTTTCCATGCTAAGGCGGTATCGCTCGGATCCTTCACATGTCGTGGCGATTGAAGAAATCGAGATCAGGCCAGACCTAACTTTTGAGGAAGAGCCTATACGAATAATTGGTCGAGATGTCAAAGAACTGAGAAGGAAGTCTGTTCCATTAGTCAAAGTGCTTTGGCGAAATCACAAGGCCGAGGAGGCTACTTGGGAAGACGAGGAAGCGGTGCGACATCAGTATCCTCAACTATTTGAATCAGATAGAATTTCGCGGACGAAATTTCTTTTAGGAGATAGAGTTGTAACGCCCCAAAAATCCCAAAACCCAAAAATCCTAAAATCTCGAACTTTCTTTGTTTTAGGTTTTGATAAAAAATTGTGTTTTATATTTCAAGCCAAGTGATAATTATAGTAGGTCTTAATTAAGGTTTGAGTTCGAATCTAGGGGTAGAAGAAATTATCGTTTAGTTATTAAAAGAAACAGGGTTAGCAAGCAGTATCATTTAGTTATTAAAAGAATCAGGGTTGGCAAGCAGTTGGGCATTTAAATAAAGATAGGAGAAAATAGCATAAAAAAAGCCTTGTGGAGGAGTGGCTAAGTGACGCCACTTAGGGAGTAGGGAGGTGGCGTTAGTGGCTAGCAAGAAGATCCAAGGTTCAAATTCTATCTTGTAAATTTTTAGAGTTTAATTTTGGCCTTCTAGAAGGTTGGAAGTGGCATGAATATGGACTCCAAGGAAACTGTTCAGGAGAGAAAATTAAGGAAAGGATCAAAGGGTTATTAGGGAGAAAAATGAGGAGATGAGAAGTGAGGAGCAAGTGGAGCCGAAATTGGAACTTGGGCTTGAGGAATTCGGCCATAGGGGTTATAAATAGGTGTCGAATGCAAGGGTATGAGGCTAATACCGAAATCGTTTTCTCACCTGTAGCCAGACACACTCTTCCCTAAAAGCTGAAAACTCTTTTCTTTCTTTTCTTTCTGCCCATTTTTATTCTCCTCTACACAATCTTCTTTGCCGATTTCTTCTAATACTCTTCTTCTTTTATTCGTGCCAAATAAACCTTATTCACCATACTAAGTTGAAAGCCAGAAAATCCAAATCTCCCAAGGGCCGAATACTCTTTGACTGAACCTAGTGTAAGTGTTTTCTCTTCCAATCAGTTTTTGCTAAAGTATCGATTATTGTTCCTCACTTCTTCTAATCGGTTTTGGGTAGGAATAGGTATCAAATCTCAGTTTTGGATCCCTGCCGATTTGCTCTTCAAGTAAGGGGCTTTTGTAAGTACTCTTAATCTTAGTTGGCCAAATAGTCGGAGTTAAGGAAAGGGGACTTGTGTTGGATACGAGTCACCTATTATTCTGGTTTCTAAAAGTTAAGATTGGTGCAGATCTAGGAGTTGGTCGTGGTTAGTGATTTAAGAAAGGGCTGGTGGCACAAAGTAAGGTTAAGGTGAGGTTTCGGTTTTGGTAAAGATATGTATTAATCATGTGGTTAATTGAAGATTGATATCATTTGTAGGTTGGTGACTAAGGGAATCGCAGCACACTTGCTTACCAGTTGTGTACATACAATGCACACACACAAGGGATCAGCAAAAGCCGAAATGCCAAAACAGCTGAAAAGTTGAAATGCTGAAAAGCCGAAAGCTGGGCTACTGTAGTCTTGAGAGTGCGCGAACACTCATGAGGAGGAAACGGATAGGTTGCCTAAGGCCACGGGTGATTCCATGGACTTGGGTTGTGAATTAGCCAAATGGGCCGAAATGGGCTACATGGGCCGACGGGCTGTTGGGCCCATAATAGGCAAAGTGTGTAGCAGACAGATAATTTGGATGGGATTGCACTGTATTGCATTGCATGATTGATGAATGATGTTTTTTTTTAATGCTTGTTTTTGTCGAGGGTTGTACACACTGAGTTTGCGAAAACTCACCCCCTCTTTTATTTTATTTTCAGGTGATGCTCAGTAGAAGGTTCGATGTTTGGAAGGACTCTGGGTGGCCAGCTAGCAAGATAATTTGGACTTGGGTTTTTTTTTTCAAGCATTTAAGGTTTTACTTCTTTTTAAGTATGTTCCAGACCAAATTGTAATAAGGTTTTCATTGTTTTATTATTACTTGAATTATTATTATTTCCAATGTAATTACAAGAAGTTGAATATGGGTTTTCTAAATTATAGTATGTTTTCTACGTTTCCGCAATTAGATTTTTAAATGATAAGTTTTCTTAAATCAAATGTTTCAACAAGTTTTTTGTAACTAAAAGGGTATTTTTTTTAAGTTAATTAAGGTTTCTTTTATTTTAAGAAGAGTTTTCAATGAAAACACGGTTTTCACTAAAACACTTCAATGTGACACACCAAATTCGGCCATAATGTCTAGGCCGGGTTTGGTATGTTACACGGAGACAGGGGTAAACCCGAAACAAAATCCATGGTCACTCGATCCCATTTCCACTCCAGAATCATAATCGATTGTAATAACCCAGATGGCACCTGATGTTCAGCTTTAATTTGCTAATAGATCAGACATTTAGAAACAAAATCAGAGATATCTCTTTTCATTCCAGATCACCAATAATGCTGCTTCAGATCATTATACATTTTCGTACAACCCGGATGTACAGATAAACAACTACTGTGAGCTTCACTCAAAATTGTCCGAATTAACTCCGGAATTCTAGGAACACAAAGTCTATTTCTATATCTCAAACAATCATTAACATCAACTCGGAATTCAGAATTACACTGAGCTCGTTTTGATATAATCTCATTATCAACCTTCTGAGCTTCGATAATCTGCTATAAGAACAAAGGTCTCACTTTTAATTCAGCTAAAACTGAACCATCATTAGACAGAACCAAATGAGCATTCATTGCATGCAAAGCAAATAATGATTTTTGACTCAAAGCATCAGCAACAACATTTGCTTTTCCCGGGTGATAATCAATCACAAGTTCGTAGTCTTTTAGAAATTCTAACCATCTTCTTTGTCGCAGGTTCTGATCTTTTTGCGTCAATAAATACTTTAGACTTTTATGATCAGAAAACACGTGACTTTTCTCACCAAACAGATAGTGACGCCAGATCTTCAAGGCAAACACAATAGTAGCTAACTCGAGGTCGTGAGTCAGATAGTTCTTTTCATGCGGCCTTAGTTGTCTCGATGCGTAACACCCCTAACCCGTATCCGTCGCCGGACTAGGGTAACGAGGTATTCCAGAACATAAGTACAATTCTGAACATTTTTATGTTAACACAGTTCATAGTCATATATAGATATATCATTAAATCAACTAATCAAACTATTCAAATAATTAAAACAAATTTACACATAATGTAATATTTTAAACCAGATAAAAGCTACATTAATTTTTTTTTAACTTATTCGACTGCCAAAAATTTACCTATGCAAACTTATTGATTTCTGTTAATTAACAAGACACATAATCAAGAATATTTTTATTTTATAACCAAAACATATGTTCAAAGAATATTATATAAATGTATATATCTAGAAGTCATGCACTTACATATATCATTGCCACCCCATGTACAAAAGCATACCAAAATTATATATTAATAGAACCCACAAAACCATATACACATAATCACTCAATTTGATCAATTTATATTCGGCATTTGTGCATTATAACATGTACAATAAATTTTTATAATCGTAACTAAAGTCCTAACATATACATTATACAACTTTCATTAAACCTCAAATAGGTCATTATAAATCACACAAAAATTCATATAATTTCTATGGTTTAATATTGTTCAAATCATTATTCAATTGGTCATTTATTATTGTTTCACTTACAAACTATATTGAACAAAAACAATCTCAATAAGTAATCATTATTTAACTTCATTAACCATACTTATTTATTTAACCATTAAAACACTTTAAATACACATACATTTACCATGCAAACCAAAGCAATAAAATCAATTCATATTTGAACATACACATACATCATTAACATTTTTAAACCATTAATAACCAAAACCAAGTTTCATTCATTAAAACATCACATAACCTATTCATCCATATCACTTCCAAATACAAGCAGATAACATAACTTATAATCAACCATGGCACACGGCATAATAATCAAAATAAACTTAAACTATAATTTAACCAACACCGAACTCAAGCATAGCAATTAAGCCATTTTCGCATGGCTCCCATTTAACACCAACCAAAATATAAACATAATCTAGCCTATACATTCCATAGGTTCAAAAATTCGCTTATTAAAATACCGAAGTCAGTCGATAGTGTGATAGGCTTGGCTGATGATCCCCGAGCTCGTAACTCGAATCCAAAATCTATAAAACAGAAACACATATATACACAGAGTAAGCTTTTATAGCTTAGTAAGCCTTAAGCAAATTAAACAATTAAGGTATACAAACATTTCAATATTAAATCATATAAATCAAATAATTTAAATTATACATTTGTAATCACTTTCAACCTCAACTTTTAATTTCGTTCATAAATAACTTATACTTTCATAGAATATTTTCTCCTTGATTGAATGCTTTTATAGTCAAAGCAATTAATTGTCATCCAACTTTTAAATTCAATATGTCATTATATACCCAATTGCTCATACACTTACATACACAAGCTCAAAAATCATATTATAACATCACGTACACAAACTATCCATATGGCTGAATATACATAGTCTTGTATACACATACTCACAAACCAAATTCCATAATATTCATATCATTTGATCATAAAACCGAATACACATTCCATAATCACATATATACTTCATTTAAATCACACATGATTTGTAATAAATCATCAAGTTACTTACTTACCTTATATTAAATAGATAATAAGTTTATCCATACCTGGCCATTTAGCTCTTTTAATGTATTCAAATACCATATCAACATGAATTCTTCTGAGCATAAGCTTTTAATAATTCACCGGCATAAAGCTTGCTAGGCATAAGCCTGTATTACACACCGACATAAGGCCTCCTAAACTCAAAGTCTGATTTTATACACCGGCAATAAACCTGTTAGGCATAAAGCCTGATTTAATTCACCAGCACATTGCTTGCTAGGCTCAAGGCCCGAATATCACTATTGTAAAGTCATTTCATAAACAGTTCGTATATCGAATCGTCAAGATATTCCACATAATTCCTACGAACTTTCAGAGGTTTTAACTCAGTCGAATAAGACTCAACCACATTCATTCTATGTTTAACCACATTCTACTACTCTACTATAAGTCTATAAAATTCGAATCATCATACTAAACGATTTTACATACAAAATAAACAATGTTTAATTGCTTAAAAACTTACCTCGGATATCGATGAACGTTGTAAATCGACTATTCGACTATTTTTGCTTTTCCCCAATCCAAGTCTGATTTCTTTTGTTCTTGATCTATATAATTTCAAATTAACCTCATTCAATTTAATCCAACAACACATAAATGGGCAAATTACCATTTTACCCCTAATATTTCATACTTTTACAAATTAATCCTAATTGCATAAAACACAAAATACACAAAATCTCCATTCATCATGCTTAGGCCGAATGTTCATCTAACACATATAAATACACACATTTCATTTATTTTTCATTTTAGTCCCTCAATTTATTATTTTTGCAATTTAGTCCTAATAACTCAAAATCATCAAAAACTCCAATACAAAACATGTTAATCTAAAACATATATTACATATTTCATCATCAAACAACAAAAATCACAAGCTCTCATCAATGGCATAACTCAAAATATTCATCAAAATAAAAAATTCAAGTATGTGTCGGATAGTATTCGAAGCAACAATCTCAAAAACGTAAAAATTATCAAAAACCGAAACCAAACTAACCTTGAATCAAGCTTGAGAAATGGCTGAATATACCAAGCTTTAGTTTCTTTTCATTCTTTTTAGTTTCTTTTTATGTTATAATATATCATATATACATCATTTATTATTTTACATTTTTAACCATAAAATTTTAATTATAAAACCATATAAAATGTAACACCCCAAACCCGGCCTTGACATTTTGGCTGAATCTGGCATGTTACATTGAAGTGTTTTAGCGAAAACCATGTTTTCATTGAAAACCCTTCTTAAAATAAATGAAACCTTAAGTAACAAAAAAACTCCTTTCAACCACTTGTTTAAACCATATGATTTTATGAAAACCTGACGTTGCAAAACTTAGTTGCGGAAATGTAGAAAAACATACTATAGTTTGAGAAACCATGTTCAAATTCTCATAATTATATCGCATAAAAATAACAATCCAAGTAATAACAAAATGGAAGCCCTATTACAATCTGATTTGAAAAGTACTAAATAAAATAGAAACTTATATGCCTTAAAAATAAAAACAAGTCCAAATTATCTTGTTAGCTGGCCACCTAGAGCCCCTCTAAACATAGAACCTTCTACTGAGCATCACCTGAAAATAAAATAAAAGAGGTGGTGAGTTTTCGCAAACTCAGTGTGTACAACCCTTGATAAGTAACAAGTATTTATCAATCACCATACATCAAACATGCAATGCAATGCAGTGCAATCCCATCCCGATAATCCATCCGCTACACACCAGCTCTATCCCTCGACACATCATTTGGAGATATAACTATCGACCCGCCCAACTGACACATCCATGGTAGCCCGGTTGCGGAACTACCTTCATTTACATATTGGCCTTAAAAGTTGATGGTAGATCCACGATTGTCAAGCAACCATGCGATCCTCATATACTTCCTCCGTTCCATAATTCCCAACCCATATGCAACCTAAGCAGAAAATCATATGTATGCATGTCACATCCATAAAACTTACACTCAACACCTAGGGGTATTTTGGTCATTTTTGGCCTTAGGATTATTTTGATAATTTTCCCTTAATTACGGTTTTCACTTGCCTTGGCCTGTTAAAAAATCCCGTGAGCTAAGATGAGTGAATACTATGCACCAGGTAGGATTTCAGAGAAGAGGAGGTGAGTCATTAAGACTGCTTAAGTACCAAGCTCTCCCTAGATCCAATCCTAGACATGCATATACCCATTGTCACACCTTAACCCTTTGACTTGTCCCCAGTCGCAATAGATTAATTAAGTCTTATGTAGTTATCGTATACTAGGCCCAAAACCCCTTACAAAGCCCAAACAAATTCACATACCTATATCTGGCCCATTAAGCCCAATCATATTCATATAGCCCATTAGGCCCAAATCACCTGTATATGGCCCATTAGGCCCAAATCACATTTATATGGCCCGTTAGGCCCAGTCACATTCATATTCATGCTTACATACAAACTTTTTATCACATAGCATCAATTATCAATTTTTTCCTATTATGGGCCCAACAGCCCATCGGGCCCATTTAGCCCATTCCAACCCATTTGGCCAGATCACAACCCAAGTCCACGGAATCGCCCGTGGGCCTCAGGCAACCTATCGATTTCCCTCTTACGAGTTTTCGCGCACTCGCAAGACTACCGTAGCCCAAACTTTCAGCTTTTCGGCATTTCGGCTTTTTGACTTTTACCGAAATCATTGTTTGTGTGCAGTGTATGCACACACCTGGTAAGCAAGCGTGATGCGATCTCCATAGCCCAAACCTACAATCGATATCACCCTTTAATTAATCGCATGCTTAATACTTATTTATTAAAAAACTGAAACCTCACCTTAACCTTACCATGAGCCCAATCCTTAATCGCTTTTTCCTTGATCACGTATTTCCTAGATCTGCACAAATCTTAACTATTAAAACCCGAATAATAGGTGACTCGTATCCAACACAAGTCTCCTTACCATAACTATGACCATTCGGCCACCTTAGCCAATAGGAGAAGATTACTTACCAAAATCGCAACACCTTAAGGAGTAATTCGGCAAAGAGCTAAAAACGAAGATCCGATACTAATTCCCTACCAAAGTTGATTAGAAAGAGTGAGGGACAATAATCGATACTAAACAAAGAAAATCAATTGGAAGAGCAACACTTACACTAGATTCAGTCAAAAAGTATTCGGCCCTTAGAAGATTCAGTTTTTCAGCTTTTCAAACTAAGTATGGTGAATAAGGTTTATTTGGTACATATTAAAGAAGAAGAGTAGTAGAAGAAATCGGCAAAGAAGATTGTGTAGAGGAGAATAGAAATCGGCAAAAAGAAAAGAAAGTAAAATAGAGGGTTTTTGGCTTTTTGGATCTTGAAGAGAAAAGGGTTTTTGGCACAATGTGAAGGGAAATTCGTCATTAACTTTTCAACCCTCTCATTCAGCACCTATTTATAGCCCTATAGCTGAATTCTTCAAGCCCAAGTTCCCAATTCATCTCCACTTACTCCTGACTTCTCATCTCTTCGTTTTTCTCCTTGATAACCCCTTAATCCTTTCCATAATTTTCTCTTTTGAACACTCCCCTTGGAGTCCATCTTCACGCCTCTTCCATCCTTCTAGAAGGCCAAAATTAAATTCTAAAAATACCAAGCTAGGACTCGAACCTTGGACCCCCTTGCTAGCTAATAATGCCACCTCACTACACCTTATGTGCCGTCACTTAGCCACTCCACCACAAGCTCTTTTTGTGTCCAATTGTTTCTTCATTTATTCAAAAGCCCAACTACTAGCCAACCCTGATTCTTTTAATAATTAAATTATAATTTCTTCTACCCCTTAATTTGAACTCAACCTTAGCTAAGACCTACTAAAATGATCGCTTGGATAAGAATATTAAACACAATTTTCATCAAAACCAAAAATAAAGAAACTTTAGGATTTCAGGATTTTTGGGTTTCGAGATTTTTGAGGCATTACACTCTGAGAAAGAGAGACACAATTTGGGTTGTAGTTGATCGTTTGACGAAATCAGCCCATTTTATTCCGATTCGATTTGATTACTCACTTGATAATTTAGCTGAGTTATATATTTTTGACATCGTGAGGCTGCATGGTGTGCCATTGTCGATAGTGTCAGATAGAGACCCGAGACTTACATCGCGATTTTGGCAGAAATCGCAAGATGCTCTAGGTACTAAATTACATTTTAGTATTGCTTTTCATCCGTAAACCGATGATCAACCCGAGCAGATTATTCAGATACTCGAGGATATGTTGGGATGTTGCATTCTTGAGTTTGAAGGTATGTGGGAACAATATTTACCTTTGATTGAATTCACTTATAATAATAGCTTTCAATCGAGTATTAAAATGGCACCGTACGAAGCCCTATATGGTAGAAAGTATAAAACTCTATTATACTAGTCTGAGCTCAGTGAGAATAAGATTTACGGTATTGATTTGATAAATGAAATTGAACAGAAAGTGAAAGTAATCTGAGACAGTCTGAAAGCTACCTCTGATCGTCAGAAATCTTATACGGATGAGAATAAGTTAAGTTGATGATATGATAAGATTGAGAATGTAAGTATGTAAGTAGAGTAGCGTTTTATTATTATGCAATTATTGTTATTAGTATTGTAATTATTGAGTTATGTGACTAACCTTGAGAATTTGAGCAAGTATGTTTTAGCTATGAATTGACAAGGCATTGATATCTCAAAGTCCATGTTTGTACCATGGCAATTAAGAAAGAATTGACGAAATAGTCCATGTTCATAACATGGCATTTAAAGAGGAATTGACGGTTAAGGATACCATGTAAGACCATGTCAAGACATGGCATTGGTAAGATAAGGATCTCATGTAAGACCATGTCAAGACATGGCATCAGCATTGATTAAGGACTCCATGTAAGACCACATCAAGATGTGGCATTGGCACTAAGACAAGGATACCATGTAAGACCATGTTTGGAAAATGGCATTTGGTAAGATAAGGATATCATGTAAGACCATGCGAAGGCATGGCATTGATAAGTTGTATAAGGCAAGGAAATCATGTAAGACCATGTCAAGACATGGCATTGATGAGTTACTATAAGGCAAAGGTCCCATGTAAGACCATGCCAAGGCATGGCATTGGTGAGTTCATAAGGCAAGGATACCATGTAAGACCATGTCAAGACATGGCAATGGTAAGTTCAAAAAGGAAAAGGTTCCTGAGTAATCCAAAGAGTAAGTCAAAGAAACGACAAGGTGAGAACATGAAGAAAGAGTACAGGTATGCATTTAAGGCTTATTTAATATTGAGATTGTAAGTAATTGAGATTATCAAGTATTAAGTCGGTGATGAGCTTTCAGTTATGCTTGTGACACTTTATGACATGATTGGCAAGATGCCTATATTATGAAAGAGTACTCATGTGTTAAGTGAGATGTTGTAGGTATGTAAGCAAGCTATTAAGTAAGGTGCCTTTTGTATTCTGAGCCTTTGGTAAGGTTACTGATGAGTAAGATGAGAAAGTATGAACTAAACATTATTTAAGCAATTTATGACAGCATAGTAGTAAACTAAATTGATTGCTAATGCTTATTATTTTACAAATGAACTTACTAAGCTTTATAAGCTTACTTCTTTCACTTTCCCATGTTTCAGAGTACTTAAAACCAAGCTCAGGTTGGAGGTCATCGGAGATCACTTCACACTATCGACTATCAAGTTACCAAATGGGTATCTTCGTTTACAAACATTCTAGTTTATGGCATGTATAGGGACTTAGCCATTTTGTGTGTATGTCCTTATGATATGGCTAAAGAATGGTATGTAAATATTTGATAATGATTAGCTATTGAAATGGCTAATGAAGAACATGTTTCGGTGTTATGTATGCCTAAATGGTGGTTAATACAAAGAAATCATGAAAAAGTAAAATTAGCATTAAAATAGTATTAAACAGTAGCAGTAACGTGATCTTGAAAAATCACCAAGAATAGTAGAAATGATATTAGGTGATGAATAAGATATAGAATTAAATTTTATTGAGTATATTTTCATATGAAATAAACAGAGTAAGCAAAAGAAGTGTATATTAAGAGATATTTGAACTTTAGTGAGACAGGGTTAGAGCAATTTCTCAATCCCCTATTTTGACTTTATAAATTCACTAAAAATTGTAAAAAAAGAATTAAGAGTTATAGTTTATATTTATAAATTCCTTGGTGAATATATTTTCAAGAGAAACAAACGACATGGTTTTTTGAATTCTGTACAAAGAGAAAATTGATTCGTAGTGAGGAGAGGTCAGAGGAGTCGAACAGTGCAACAGGAGAAACTTTAACTAATAAAATGTACTAATTGGCTGGACCAAAAATTCTGGAAAAACATTAGTAAGAATATATATGAGTCTAGTTTCAGGGAAAATTCACGAATTTAAAATTTGAGATTTGTGACTTGAGTTATGATTTATTTAGTGACTATGACATAGGTGGGCAGTTTTATGAGGAATAATGAAATAAATTGTTTTGATTTGTCTAAGTATTCGAAAAATTTTTAATGTTCCCGGTTTGGTCTTGAACCATTTCAATTGCATGTTTTAGGGTCTCAAGGGCCATTTTTAGGGACATATTGAATGAATGTAAATAAATTAATTTTAAAGTAAATTTTATGCCCCGAATTAGTAAGTTCAGTTAGGTAACGCCTCGTGCTCGACTCAGGCGACGGTCTCGGGTAAGGGGTGTTACACCTAGTGTGTGAGACATTGAATATTCAATGGTAAATGAAAGATGTGGTTGAGTATGAGATTGGTACGAGATGGTACAGGTATGTATGGAAATTGGTACGAGATGGTACAGGTATGTACGGAAATTCAATTGAGTATTGAATCCATGAAAATTGTGAGTCCATGATCATTGTAGAAATGAATATGCAATAATAATGTGATTAATGGTTTGGTAATATATCATGTTATATTACTTGAATAGTGATTGAATAATAAATTTGGTTGATGATTACATGTTAGGCTTTGGGGTCAAAATGAGTTGTGATATGCTCCATTTTGCTCATTTAAATTGTGGCTCAACGGTTATAAGAAAAGGGTAAAAATTGGCAAATTCTTAGATTTAAATTGCTACTGAAAGCATGGAAAAGAATGAGTTTTGGATGATTTAAATATATTTAGCCATATGCTTGATATGTGAATACACATAAGTAATATAAACTTATGACATAATGCTTTAATGATAATTTGCTAGTTCATGTGATGTTAAAATTTAAAAGCTAATGTTGTTTAGGCTAAGGCCAAGACATGTTAGATTGACTTAAATGGATTATTCTTATAAATTGAAGTTATAAGCTTTATTTCTTTGAATTACGAACTTACTAAGCTGTGAAGCTTACTTTGTGTTATTTTTCTATGTTTTGTAGTGCTTCAGATGTTTGCTCGGGTTGGAAGTCAATGGAGATCGCATCACACTATTCGGTTATTGACTTACGGTATTTTTACACCTTGGGGTTTGGATATATGGCATGTATAGGCTAGTGTTAAGATGATATGATTTGAGTTGTGATTTTAGCCATGTGATTTAGCTTGTAAATGTTGATGTGTATTGGCCATTTAAGTTGGCTTAAAGTATGTGTTTAATAAATGATATATGTGATGTATATAATGCTTTTGCATTGGCATATTTCGGTATGAAGTATAGATGATGAATTGATATGTTCGAGAAGCATGATTTAGTTGTTGGAAAGGTGAGAAAATGGAATTAGAAGTTATGTATGTTTTTGATGATATTGGTATAATGATTTGGCATGTTTTTAATGCCTTTGAATGCATTGAAATGGTGTGAGATGATGTGGTTTAGGTATACTTGTGGAGGGTGAGAAATTTGGCTTAAACTAAGCCTATTTTGTAACACCCTTAACCTGTATCCGTCGTTGGAATGGGGTTGTGAGGCATTACTAAACAAAAGTACAATTCTGAATATACTCATAATAACTCAAATTATAATCATATAAATATAAAGCATATAACTAATTAAATATTAAACATACATTAAAAATAAATCATATTACGTATATGCAAATCATATGTTCAACACTCCATTGATAATCGAAAACCTAATTAAAAGTCAAAGATTTAACTTTTAATTCTTTACATGCACATCTTAAATCAATTAGAACAATTCACATGGTAATTTGTTCATTAACATAAATGTCATAGACAAATTCACCGAATGATTATATATGAATATGTATACATTTCCTGAATCAATAATCACGTTATGCATATTGATCTATATCAAATTTGGATTACTGCCGAACCATCATTGCTTAAACATATCAAGCTCACCTCACATACCAAAATAAATAAACCCGAATCATCTACATGCAAATAATTACCATTCAAGACACAAATAATGATTTAGAGTACCCTCAAATCTCATGATAATTATCATGTCTAAATTGCACAAACGCAACAAAACTAATTAGTTATGATTCGGTCATTAAACTAATCTTCCAAATAATTTTTAAAATACAAATGCATATTTATATTAAACCGAGACATCATATACATAGGTATATAAGTGTAAAGGCCAAATCATCAATCAGTATATACATTAATTAAATTCAACATCTCATTAAATCTATTAGCCAACCGAAATAAACTACTGTCATCTTTTCAAGTCATAACCAAATTATAGTGACATGTATCACTCGAATATACACATATTTATACAAAAATTTCACGTACACCAACTAGAGCATTATTCAAACCGATTTATTTAGCCAAGCACACCACACACATTTATATACAAAGAACATAATCTCCAAGTAGTGCTAATTACAAAATTGATTACACATTGTAACTATCATCACCACCAAACCGATTAAAAACATATAATACCTAACACATATAACTTATAATTCAAAACATATAGCATTTTATCCAAAATAGATTAAACCATGCCTAAACATAATTAAATTCAAGCTTAGAAATAAAGCCATTTTCACATGGCTTAAATTATACAAAACCACAATTCCACATTCAAGACACATTCCAGCCTATACATGCCATAATTCGAGTTTAACTTATAAAGGTACCAAAATAGTATATAGTGTGATGAGCTTTGCTGATGACCCCGAGCTTGTAACTTGATCCAAAATCTATAAAACAGAGTAAACAAGAACACACAGAGTAAGCTAAATTAGCTTAGTAAGTCAAAAGCAAATGAACATCCCAATGATATAATCAACTCATTTTAAGCTAATTTAACTTTCATTATCATTAACAAGCTTAAACTCAAACCTACAAAAGAGATAAATGACACATTTCCATACACAAAGTCTACCTTGGCCGAATGCTCACTTAATCATTTTGACCTAATATTATTCAACTTTTTAAGCCAAAATGTCTCAATATAATCAAGCATACACATACATAATTATATAAGCTCAAGAACCATAATTTAACATCATGTACATATACCACTTATATGGCCGAATATACTTGATCACATAGATACTCATATCCAAGATTCAAATCTACAATATTCATACCATTTATTTACAAGGCCAAATACACATACTAACTTCACATGTAATCTTCATTTGTATCACACATAATTAGTAACAAATATCAAGTTACTTATATACCTTTTCTCCAGTAAACAACAAGCTAACTCATACCTGATCATTAGGCTCGTTTTACACATTTGTTCACATTTTACCTTTGCCCGATGAACCATTCAGAATTGTATAGGACACTAGGATAATCACATAAATCGTACAATGCCAACGTCCCAGACGTGGTCTTACAAGTAGCCACATATCAATGCCACTGTCCCAGACAGGGTCTTACTCGTAAACACATATCAGAATCATATATCGATGCCATGGTCTTACTCGCACACATGTATCGGAATCCTATGTCATGACATATGTATCCTAACTATTCCTAAGGTTCATATGGGGCTTTCGGACGTCGTAACTCAGTCGAAACGATTGCATGAACATAGTTACCATGCTTATACACATTCGACATTAGCACATATTAATTTATATATTTCATTTCAGCATATAAACTTTTCATTTAATTAAAGTTTAGTACATCTATTTGCTTATAAACTTACCTCGGACGATACAAAACGAAACAAGACAGCTAGTCGACAACTTTCGCTTTCCCCCGATCCAAATCCGATTTCTTTGGTTCTTGATATAAACATATTCAAATTAAGCTCATTCAAACATATTTTCATTCAATTAAGTCCAAAAACACATAAATGGAAAAATTACCATTTTACCCCTAACATTTACAATTTTTACAATTTAGTCCCTATTGCACAAAACACAAAATATAAAAAATTTCCCTATACTCATGTTGGGCCGAATTTTACCCATGCTTATTAAGTCGATATATTTCATTTATTTCACATTTTAGTCCCTCAAATTATTATCTTTACAATTTAATCCTAATTACTCAAAATCATCAAAAACTCCAATACAAAACATGTTAATCTAAAACATATCATTCATATTTCATCATCAAAAAACAAAAATCACAAGCTCTCATCAATGGCATAACTCAAAATATTCATCAAAATCAAAAATTCAAGCATGGGTTTTGTAGTACTCGAAGCAACGATCTCAAAAACGTAGAAATTATCAAAAACCGAGCTAAATTCATACCTTGATTGAGATTTAACATTGTCTGAACCCTAGCTCTTGTTCTTTCTTTTTCTTTTGTTTATATTCGACAAGGTGATGAAATAATAAAATATTATTTTAGTTATCTTATAATATAACATATATACTAACATTTTATTATTACATATTTTACATTTTTAACCTTATTTATAAAATTATAAAACCATTATACTATGGCCATTACTGTCCACTTCACTTAGTTATGGGAAAATTACAACATAAAGGCTTCCATTTAAAATGCCAAGTACAATTCAGCCCCTTTTAGAAATAACCACCTAATTTTCATTTTACGCAATTAAGTCCTTTTATTTAATCGAACACTCAAACAACAAAATTAAATCACGAAAATTTCACAGATATAAATTCAAATAAAATAAACATAGAAAATAATTTTTAAATATTTTTCTGACTCGAATTTGTGGTCCCAAAACCACCATTCCGATTAGGGTCTAAATCAGGTTGTTACATATTTTCACTCCGCACGGCCGAGCACACGGGCGTGTGGCTCGACCGTGTGTGACACATGGCCTTGGTACACAACCGTGTGTCCCCTGGGGTAGCCCTACGAATTATGTTAGTATACCCTACAAACTTGACACGGCCTAGACACACAGGCGTGTCTACTGGCCGTGTGAGGCACACAGGTTGGTACATGGGCGTGTGGCTAGCTGTGTGACCCAACTCAGTATGTATGCCCTGTTTCCCCATGGCCTGGACATGGGCGTGTGGATGACACACGGGCTAGGCACACGGGCATGTGGTCTGGCTGTGTGAGGTAAGTCAGTGAGCTCTACGGGGTTGAGCACGGGCATGTGACCCCTTCAATGTTGAAAATTTTTTAAGTTTTGTAAATGTTCCTTGAGTTATTAGTTTAGTCCCGAACTTCTTCTAAGCTTGTTTTAAGGTCTCATAGGGATTTATAAAGAACATCATGGATAAATGTTTACAGTTTTAAATTGTATGCAAGTTTATGATGTGAAATGTGTTTAAAGGTTATGATGTAAGTCCGGTAATGCCTCTTACCCTATTTTGACCACGGATATGGGTAAGGGGTGTTAACCTTTTCTAAACGAGATCGAGACTGACCCTCTGTGAGTTCACGAGCCACTTCAATAGCTAGTGTTGGCAATGTTTGATAGAATAGAGTCGAGTACAAGCATTATAGTAGATGGCATTCTGGAGATTGTAGATTGCATGATCAGTCTTGTTTTAAATGTGGATCGATGGGTTATTTTATTCGAGAGTGCCCGATGTTAGCCGAGAAAAATGCTATTCAGAGTGAGAGGTAAGGAAATGTGCCAGTGCGAGGTAGACCACCCAAAAATACGGGTAATGTGAGTGGTAGTCAGAGAGGGACGAAAGATTTAGCAGTTCGATTTGAGGCTCATGCACCTGCCAGAGCATATGCTATACGCACTCGCGAGGAGGCTTCTTCCCTAAAAGTTGTTAACGGTACTTTCACCCTTTATAATATTAGTGTTATTGCATTGATTGATCCTGGTTTGACTTATTCGTATATGTGTGAAACATTAGTATCCAGTAAGACTGTTCCTGTTGAGTCTACTGAGTTTGTGATTCGAGTATCAAACCCCCTGGGCCGGTGTGTTCTAGTTGACAAAGTGTGTAAAAATTGCCCGTTGATGATTGGAGATTCATGCTTTCCGGCCGATTTGATGTTGTTACCCTTCGACGAGTTCGATATAATTTTGGGTATAGATTGGCTGACTTTACACGATGCCGTTGTTAATTGCAAAAGAAAGACCATTGTTTTGAGATGTCAGAATAATGAGATTATTCAGATTGAAACTAATGATCTGAGTGGTTTACTAGCAGTAATATCTTCGATGTTATCTCGAAAGTATGTGAGAAAAGGTTGTGAAGCTTACTTTGCTTATGTGCTTGATAGTAAAGTGATTAAAAATAAGATTGAATCCGTACTAGTTGTGTGCGAGTATTCGAATGTGTTTCCTAAAGAATTGTTAGGTTTGCCACCTATCCAAGAGGTAGAGTTTGGAATTGAGTTAGTAACGGGGACGATTCCGATTTCAATAGCTCCGTACCGGATGGCACCTACTAAATTAAAAGAGTTGAAAGCATAGTTGCAAGAATTGAGAGATAGAGGTTTCCCGTGACCGAGTTTCTCTTCTTGGGTGCGCCTGTGTTATTTGTGAAAAATAAAGATGGAATTATGAGAGTGTGCATCGATTATAGACAGCTCAATAAGGTGACTATAAATAATAATTATCCGTTGCCACAGATTGATGATTTGTTTGATCAACTAAAAGGGGCCACAATGTTTTCAAAAATAGATTTGAGATCAGGCTATTATCAGTTGCGAGTTAAAGATTTTGATGTGCAAAAGACTGCTTTCCAAATGAGGTACGGACACTATGAGTTTTTAGTCATGCCTTTTGGACTTACTAATGCACCTGCTATTTTTATGGATTTGATGAATCAGATTTTCAGACAGTATCTGGATCGGTTTGTATTTGTGTTCATAGATGACATTTTAATTGACTCTCATAATGAAACTAAACATGCTGAACATTTGAGACTGGTGTTACAGACTTTGCGAGAAAAATAGTTGTATGCGAAGTTTAGTAAATGTGAGTTCTGGTTACATGAAGTTAGCTTCCTAGGACATGTTGTTTCAGCATCAAGTATTCGGGTGGATCCGAGCAAAATTTTAGCTATACTCGATTGGAAACCTCCGAGAAATGTTTTTGAAGTCCGAAGTTTTTTGGGACTTGCTTGTAACACCCCTAACCCGTATCCATCGCCGGATTAGGGTTAAGAGGCATTACCGGACATATCGGAACATTTTGCAATCATTTCAAAATAAAAAATCAAGCATCATCATATTATAGTCAAACATAAACATTAAGTCCCTTGCTTAGGTCAATGAGATCATAAACATGCATTAGGAAGAGGTTGGAACTAAACGAACACATACAAAATCTTTATTTTCCAAAACTTAACAATTTTTCTTAGTTATAAAGGTCACACGCCCGTGTGAATGGATCGTGTGCCTTACACGGCATTAGACACGCTCGTGTGTCTAGGTCGTGGAAAAATAGAGCACACATACTGACTTATACACACGGCCACAAGACACGCCCGTGTGCCATGCCCGTGGTCAAGACTGACTTTAAATTGTAGGACTACCTCAAGGGACACACGGCGTGTAACATGACAGTGTGTCGCAAACGGCTGAGACACACGCCCGTGTCTCTGCCCGTGTGGACAAAAACAGGCCATTTGAATAGCCAATTTGCCACCCAATTTGAGTCCTCCCGACAAGCATCATTCAAGCATCAATATACTACATTTTTAGCCAAATTCAACTCCAAACAAGTATCACTCAATCTATTTCATGTCCACTTTCTATACCAAAACATACCAATATCACATGCAAAATTCATTTACTCATACATGATCAACATCTCAAATTACCATGTCAATCTCGTACCAAGATTATACCTTACATACATACCATAAAACATACTTCTCAAAATGAACTCATACCATGCCCGAATATACACAGACATTAACATCTTTAGCAAGCCATTTTCACATGGCTACATATAAATACACAAGTCAAAATGAACCATCTCAAAACTAGCCTATACATGCCACATTACCAAAACTTAAAACTTTTATTTACCGAAATGATAACTGGATAGTGTGATGACGTCTCCTCCAACATCCAACCCGAGCAAGTCTCTGAAACTCTAAAGACATAGGATAGTACACAGAGTAAGCTTTGAAAGCTTAGTAAGTCATAAGCAAATAATTAATTTCAATGATATTTATAAATCAATATCATTAAACCGAATTTAACAAATCTTAATCACATGTACATTCATTATACTTATAAATTCATAGAACCACATTAAATAACTTCACTTATCTTGTTTATCAATGAACATATAACCATACTTTCAAAATCGAATAACAACCATTAGCTCATCATATAAATCAAGCTTGCACATATTCATTTCATTGCCAACCTAACCATGGTCATTTATTATGAATCATACATAAAGTTATATCAACTTCTTTTTTAACCCTTCCAAACTCGAGCATCTATAATTTCCTTATTCACCTAAACCAAATTGCATATATAAATCATATATCCAACTCACCATTTTAATTTCAATACCTATTCCAGTTTTTGAACCAAGAAATCATACATCACAGTCATGTTTCATGTTTCGTAAATCTCATATCCTAAACAAAGCACCACAATTTCATATAGCGAGTATATATAATACATCATACTACTCATCTTTATTCAAAGTCATATCTTACTTTCATTTCACATCTTTAATCTTATGAATAACATTAATAATGCCATTCAATCCAACTCATTTCACCATTCATTTACATAAATTTTCATCTACTTCATACTTAACATTATCCACCACATAGATTTCGTACATACCTGTACCATTACCTTCTTATCTGTCACGCTTATCATTTCAATGCTCGAAATATTAATTCATTTGATCATCATTGAACATTCAACGAACTCACACACTTAGTGCTAATTAATTAACCGAAGCTATAATTGTATCACACACTTAGTGCCAATTAATTAGCCGAAGCTATAATTGTATCGCACACTTAGTGCCAATTGATTAGTTGAGCCTATAATTGTATTGCACACTTAGTGCCATTACATTAAACCGAACTTATATCGGTGTCACCCACATAGTGCCATTTACTCAACCAATGCTATTACAATCTCATGCTCTCAATGCCATTTTAATAGCCATAGCTATTGCCTTTATCGCACACTTAGTGCATCAAATCCAATTCACATATTACATATTTCAATCTTACAACCATATTTTTTTACAACTCAATTCAGCATATATAATGTACACATATTTCAATTTAACAACATTTACATACTTATGAACTTACCTCGTACTAACACGAACGGACCGAAAAATTCGATAATTTTTTACTTTCCTGATAAAAATTCGATTTCCTCATTTTTTGATCTAATTCAATACAAATTTAACTTATTTACTCATATATTCAATCAAATTCATCTAAAAACACATAAATGGGTTAATTATAATTTTTCCCCTGACATTTCACATTTTTTGCAATTTAGTCCCTATTTCATAAAACACAAAATATTCAAAATTTGACCACACTCATGCTTGGCCCAATTTCACTAAGGCCCTTAGCAGCCCATTTCTTTCATTTATTTCACATTTTAGTCCCTCAA
The DNA here is from genome assembly GCA_025698465.1 of Gossypium longicalyx. NCBI lineage: Eukaryota > Viridiplantae > Streptophyta > Magnoliopsida > Malvales > Malvaceae > Gossypium > Gossypium longicalyx. The sequence goes on from CM046995.1 coordinate 57,231,640, forward strand.
AATATCATTTTCACAATTTAATCCCAAATAGGCATTTTTACTAAAAATCACTTAATTAAACAAGATAATCTATCAACATGTAATTATTTCTCATCATCAAACCACAAAAACAACAAGTTATCATCAATGGCAAATCAAAAAATACACAACCAATTCAAAAATTCGAGCATGGGTCAGCTAGTATTCGAAGCAATGATCTTAAAAATATTAAAATTATCGAAAACGGATAAAAAATCATACCTCAATTTTCCAAGATTAGTGTCAAACCCTTAAGTCTCTTTTTCTTTCTTTTTCCTTTGTATTTTCAGCCAAATAGGATGAACATCCATAATTTTTATGCTTTGTTTTATTTAATATAACATTTATTAATCAATTTCCATTTTTAACCTTTAATTCCATTAAAAACTACTCCAAATGCCATGCCACTAACTCCCACTATCTCATAAATGGGATATTTACCATTTAAGGCCATTATATTAAAAAGCCAAGGTCAATTAACACCTTTAACTAATAGCATGGAACTTTTACGCTTTACGCGATTTAGTCCTTTTTACCGAATTAACCATTCAAACGGTAAATTTTCTTCACGGAATTTTCACATGATTCTAATATCATGCTGTAAATATTAAAATAATAATAAAATAAATTTTTAAATGTCGAATCGTGGTCCTAAAACTACTATTTCGACTAGGGTCTAAACTGGACTGTTACATTGCTGGTTACTATAGGCAATTCGTGAAAGGTTTCTCTATGATTGCAACCCCGATGACGAAGATACTACAGAAAGATGTTTAGTTTGAATGGTCAGAAAAGTGTCAGAAAAGTTTTGATCAGTTAAAAACTCTTTTGACCGAAGATCCAGTGCTAGTTCAACCAGAATCAGGTAAAGAATTTGTTATCTATAGTGATGATTCTTTAAACGGTTTGGGCTATGTTTTGATGCAGGAAGTTAGAGTTATAGCTTATGCATTGAGACAGTTGAAGCCACATGAAAAGAACTATCCGACACACGACTTAGAATTGGCAACTATTGTGTTTGCGTTGAAAATTTGGCATCACTATCTGTTTGGTGAGAAATGTCATGTTTATTCTGATCACAAAAGCCTGAAATACTTGATGACTCAGAAAGATTTGAATTTGAGACAACGCCGATGGTTAGAGTTGCTAAAAGACTACAAGATTGTGATTGACTATCACCCAGGAAAGGCTAATGTTGTTGCTGATGTTCTAAGCCGAAAATCATTATTTATTTTGCGTGCAATGAATGCACATATGGCTATGTTTGATGATGGCTTGATAATAGCTGAATTGAAATCAAGACCATTATTTGTTCAACAAATTTGTGATGCCCAGAAGGTTGATAATGAGTTGATAGCAAAACGAGCTTAATGTTATGATACCAGAACTGAAATGGGATAGAATTACTATGAATTTTGTATCTAGTTTACTGTTAACACTGAGTAAGAAAGATGCAATCTGGGTTATTGTTGATAGATTGACTAAATTAGCTCATTTTGTTCCGATATGTATAGATTAGTCGCTTGATAAGCTGGCTGAATTGTACGTTTCTCAGATTTTGAGGTTACATGGTGTGCTTATATCTATTGTTTCAGTTAGAGATCCGACGCTTACATCGCGATTTTGGAAGAAACTGCAAGATGCACTAGGTACAAAATTACAGTTCAGCACTACTTTCCATTCGCAAACATATGGTTAGTTTCAGCGAATCATTCAGATACTTGAGGATATGTTGAGATGTTGCATTCTCGAGTTTGAAGGTACGTCGGAATGATACCTACCTCTGATTGAACTTGTGTATAATAATAGCTTTCAATCGAGTATCAAAATGGCACCCTATGAAGCTTTATACGGTCGTAAATGCTGTACACCATTATATTGTACTGAACTTAGTGAAAATAAGATATACGGGGTCGGTTTGATCAGAGAAACTGAACAGAAAGTGGAAGTGATCTGTGAAAGTCTGAAAGTAGCATCAGATCGTCAGAAATCATATACGGACTTGAAACGTAAAGATATAGAGTTTTAGGTAGGAGATCAAGTCTTCTTGAAAGGTTTAATGTGGAAGAAAATACTCAGATTTGGTCGTAAATGCAAATTGAGTCCAAGATTCATTAGGCCGTATGAAATTATTGAGCGAATTGGGCCGGTTGCTTATAGACGGTTGTTACCATCTAAGCTAGAAAAGTGTAACACCCCTTACCCGTGTTCGACGCTGGTTCGACGCCGGAACAAGGTACGAGACATTACCAGACTTAATCACTAATCATCGTATAAAAACCAGTTCATAATTTAACTCTAATTTAAAACTTTTTTAAACACATTCATAAATTGCATCATTTAATTAATAACATAATCAATACTATCTACATTAAATGACTTTATACAATAGAGACCTTCAAATAACATAGGTTAGTATTTTAGGTCAATTCCTAGCAACTTAATAACAATTAAACGAGTCTCTATACATTCCAAAGACTTAAAAATACTTTAAAACCTTTATATATCGATCAATAGTTGGATAGCGTGATTTAACCTCCGGCAACCTCCAACTCGAGCTAACATCTGCGACACTATAGGAAAAAGGAAAGGAAGGGAGTAAGCATTATAGCTTAGTAAGTAAGTATGTAAATATTAATAAACAATACGTTATCATACTTTAAACAAAGTCACAATATGTTCCCGGAATATTATCATCACAAACACACATACTTTTACTATTACAATCATAAACAGGTTCAAAATAAGCTGTCTAGCAGAGTACCAGCAGCTAAATTATTTATTTCTGGAGCTACAGAACTCCAAATTACAAACCGTTAATTTTTCATGAAACTAGATTCACGTATATTCTTACCATAAAATTTTAAGAATTTTTGGTCTAGCCAATTAGTACAGTTTATTCATTGAAGTTACCCCTGTTTCACTGCTCAACTATTCTGACCACTCTTCACTACGAATCAATTTTATCCTTGTACAGAATTCAAAGAATGTTCTCATTTATTTCATTTGAAACTAGACTCATTGAGGATTTTAATAATATAAATTATATCCCATAATTATTTTTGTACAATTCTTAATGATTTTTCCAAGTCAGAATAGGGGATCACGTAGTCATTCTGAACCAGTCTTTCAACAACTTAAATATCTCATAATATAGAATTTCTTTGCTTGCTCTGTTTCTGTTATATGAAAATAGGCTCATTGTAATATCCCGAATTAGGGCCTAATCGGAATAGTGGTTTCGTGACCACAAATCTGAGATAGAAATAATTATTTTATAATTATTTTGAGGTTTATGATATGATTGCATAATTGTGTGAAGATTTCGTGAAGAAATTTTTGGCATAACGAGTTTAATTTAAAGTTAAGGACTAAATCAAATAAGCTGCAAAACTTGCATTCTAGAAGTTTTTAGTATGAAATTGCTTTGAAATATTAATTAGGAGGCCTCAAATAGCAATTTGACCAATTTTAAGTTCATGGGCAAAATTAGGACATGGAAGGAATTTTTGAAAGTTTAGTAAGGAAGGGCATTTTGGTCATTTGGATATTAAATGAAATAAAATGGGAAAAATAACACAAAATGGTCATCTTCTTCATTTGGTTGCTGCCAAATTTTTCTCTCACCATAGCTAGGGTTTCTTCAACTTTCAAGCTTCATAGTAAGTGATTTTAAGCCCCGTTTTTAATGATTTTTACGTTTTTGAGATCCCGGTAGCTCAATTTAGCTTATGCTAGCAATAATTTAACCTAGGGTTCATATTTGGAAAAATACCAATAGGTGAAATTTGTGTATTTTGATGTTTTATGATAGAATATGAGGTTTTAAATTATGTTAGACAACTTGTGCTACTCGGTTTTGAGTGAAAACGAGTAAAAGGACTTAATCGACAAAAATACCTAATAGTCACAAGTACATGTTAGAGTGAGAATTTGATGTTGCCATAGAAGAGAAAAGTGATCAGCATGTTATAAAACATAAGAATAAGGAATAAAGTTTAATCCCGAGCCTAGGGGAAAAAGTGTAAATATGCAAAAGTTTAGGGGTAAAATTGTAATTTTTCCAAAATTTGAATTAAGGATTAATTTGATAATGTGAGTATTAAATAAGCTAAATGTGTTATTTTAGATCAAGAAAGACGTGGAATCGACCCCAATCGAGGAAAAGAAAAGATTGTGGACTAGATTGCAAAATCTTTGTATTTTGGTACCAAGGTAAGTTCATGTGTAAATAATGTAGCATAATGGTTATTTTTAAGTTATTGATGTTAATTATATGATATGCTGATTTTTATCATGAAATATATGCTTTGTGGTTATTTTCGAATAAAATGTAAATTATGTGAGCTACTTGTTAAATATAAATTGTTACCGAGTATTGGTTTCGATATTCTACGGAAGATGGCAAGGATATGTGTTCGAGGAAAATCCCATTTGAACCTTAGGAATAGATTAGGATACAAGTGACATGTCACTAGGATGGTTGGGCATCCGAACTCGTTGAGTTGAGTCCGAGTTCACTTATGGATGCGAATGTCCGAACTCGTTGAGTTGAGTCCGAGTTCGTGAGATGTAACTAGGCATCCGAACTCGTTGAGTTGAGTCCGAGTTCACTTATGGATACGAACTCCCGAGCTCGTTGAGTTGAGTCCGAGTTCACTTAGGGGCGGGTTACATGATTGCTTGATTACATTTGTGGCACTTATGTGCAAATTATACATGTATCCGAATTATATTCCGATGTGTTCAACCGGTAAAGTTCTACTCAAATGGAGGAATACTCGAGATGAAAAGAGACGTATTGGTAAGTGTTATGAAATGGATACTTTGGACAGGTATGTACTTAACCCTCGGGTTGAGTATTGATACAACAACGATAAGGTAATAAGATGATGAAAAATGATTAGAAATGTGATATATGTTTTGGTGATACCATGCTAATGTTGTTTGGTATGATTGCTTTGTTATGTTACTTATTATTTGCATATGAACTTACTAAGCATTTATGCTTACTCCCTCCTTCTTATTCATTGTACTTTTGGACAAGCCAGCTCAGGAATCGGGATAGGTCGAAGGCTCGATCACACTATCTGGAGGACTTTTTGGTAAATGGCTTGTAAAATTTAAGTATGGCATGTATAGCAATATACCTATTTGGTGTAAATGATCTTATGATATGGAGATGGATTGGTTGAGAAAATGTTTGATAATGATAATTCATGGAAATGGTTAGTTTAGATTATGTTTGATGTCATGGAAGGTTAATAGGATACCTAGTTCATGAAAACTCATAAAAGGGATGAAATTTGCCATAAACAGAACATTGCAGCAACACTGACGTGAGTTTGAAAATTTACTAAAAATCATAGAAATCGGATTAGGTGATGGATTAAATATTAAATTGAAGCTTATTATGTCTAGTTTCACATAAAACAAACTGAACGGGTAAAGGAAATATATGTTAGAAGATATTTGAATTTTAGTGAAACAGGGCCAGAGCGATTTCTGGATCCCCTGTCCCAAATTTAGAAATTTACCATAAATTGTACAGATATAATTAGGTGTTGTATTTTATATTATCAGAATCCTTATTGAGTCTAGTTTTAGGAGAAAGAAACCTTCTAGTCATATGAATTTTTTACAGAGAGAAATATGGTTTGTAGTAAACAGAGGTCAGTCCAGTCAAGTCCTGAAACAGGGGTAACTTTAACTAATAAACTGTACTAATTGGCCCAACCAAAAAATTCTAGCAAAAATTAGTAAATAGGTATATGAGTCTAGATTCAGGGAAAATTTATGGGTCTTGATTTTGAGTTTCGTAACTCGAGATATGATTTTCTTGTAACTGTGACGCAAGTAACTAGAAAGCTGTGAATGTAGAAAAAAATGATCCAAAGTTCTTAAAATGTTAAATTAAGTCTAGTAACTCCTCATACTCGACTCCGGCGACGGTCTCAGGTAAGGGGGCGTTACACTCATTAAAATTTAATTTGATATCTCATTCAGTCTTTTATTCAATTTCTACTATTTTTGGTAAATTTTTATATTCATGTCACTGCAACTATCCATAACAGTTTTATTGTCAATTTTGATCTTTCACACTTCAATTATATTCATCACTTACCCATTACAATCTTTCCAATTTCCAGTCACATATCGAGCATATTGCTCATAAGTTACACACGTATATACTTACACTTATCATCACAAAGTCATACACAATTTCATTTAATCAATTTCCCAGTTGAACGCGCTTGAATAATAATGATGACACTGTGATGGTATCGCACATAGCCCACCTTTAAAATCGAAGCTCTCTTGTACACATAGTGGCCTTCACTTAGCACCACTCATGTGACCTAGCTCGATTGTACACATAATTTTTGCTCTCTTGTACACATGGTGAACACTTAGTACAACCCATGTGACCTAGCCAGTTTATCTCATAACTCTCTTGTCTACATGGTGTTCTTCACCTGGAACCACGCATGCGACCTAGCTACATATATGCCGTAGCTCTCTTGTCTACATGGTGTACACATAGTATTACCCATGCGACCAAGCTACATCATAATGTCTCGTAACTCTCTTGTACACAAGATGTGCACTCAGCACCATACATGTGACCTAGCTACATACCATCTGTATCATCCAATCTTTCTGAAGGTTCAACCGGGATTTCTCTCTCTTTCTAATACTTGATTCCATACTTCCAATAGTCAATTATGATTCAAAAATTAGCTACAATACTAAATTATGCTGAAATATAAAAACATAATAAAGATAATGTATTATTTACATACAAACTTACATACTTTCTCATTTCCATGTCGAATTAATATTGAACATTTAAATCATCATAATTATACTTATTTTCAACACCTCGGCAATCATAGTAAATATATCAATTTTACATTGAAACATGCATAAATTAATGCTCATTATACATATTAACATTGAAACATGCATAAATTAATGCTTATTATACATATGAACTTACTTCGATACTAAAACGACCATTTTACAAACTTTCCCAATTTTTGATTTTTCTTCCATTTTAGGTTCAAATCTCGTTTTCCGGGATCTAAAACATCATATTTTACTTATTTAATAAATTTAATATTCAAAATAGTCATTAACTCAAACTTTGGAAAAATTACAATTTTGCCACTAAACTGTTGCATATTTACACTTTTGCCCCTAGGCTCGGGAATTAAACTTCATCCCTTATTCTTATGTTTTACGACATGCTGATCATTTTTCCCTTCTATGGAAACATCAAATTCTCACTCTAACACATAGTTATGAACAATAACAACTTTTACCGATTAAGTCGTTTTACTCATTTTTGCTTAAAACCGCTTAGCAAAAGTTGTTTAACATAATTTCAGCCTTCATATGCTACCATAAAACATCAAAATAAACACATTTCACCTATGGGTATTTTCCCAAATATGAACCCTAGCTTAAATTATTGCTAGAATAAGCTTAATCAAGTTACCAGGATTTCAAAAACGTAAAGAACTTGAAAAACGGGGCTAGAACAGACTTACTATTGAGCTTGTAAAGCTTGAAAACCCTAGCCATGGCTTCCCCCATGCTAATTTCGGCCTCCATGAAAAAGATAAGTCAATTTTGGCTTTATTTTCCCTTTTTATTTCTTTTAATTACCAAATGACTAAAATGCCCTTAAGGCCTTTCTTTAAAATTTTGTCCTATTCATGCCCATTTTTGTCCAAACGAAATATAATGGTCTAATTACCATTTAAGGACCTCCTCTTTAAACCCCCATTTCAATCAAGTACTTATGAATTAGAACACATATTTTGCAACTTTTGCAATTTAGTCCTAAAAGTCTAATTAAGCACTTTATCAGTAAAATTACTTAACGATATTTTTACACAATATTTTAATCAATAAATAAACCTTAAAAATTAATCAAAATAAATTTTTTGACTTCAAATTCATGGTTCTAGAACCATCGTTCCGTTTAGGCCCTAAATCGGGCTGTTACAACAACTTCTGCAAATAAGCCCTAATAGGCAAATTAAACATGCAATCTATAAAATTTCTTATCAATACTCTAACAATACATCTAATCACTCGGTAAATCATAAAAATTAATTGAAATAAACTTTTCTATCTCAGATTTGTGGTTTCGCAACCACTATTCCATTTAGGCCCTATTTTGAGATGTTACAAAAAGATTCAAAATGTATTCCATGTTTCGATGTTTCGTAGATATCGATCTGATCCTTCACATGTGATTAGTCCGTCTGAGATTGGGATTAAGCGCGATATGACGTATGAGGAAGAACCGATTCGTATTCTGGCTCACGAGATTAAAGAGTTGCGAAATAAGAAAATTCCGTTGGTTAAAGTACTGTGGCATAAAACGGAGTTGAGGAAGCAATGTGGGAGTCAGAAGATGCAATGAGAAAACGCTATTAGAACCTTTTCATCGGTAAGATTTTCGGGGATGAAAATCCCTAATGGGGGAGAGTTGTAACAACCCGATTTAGATCCTAATCAAAATGGTGGTTTCGGGACCACGAATTTGAGTCAGAAAAATATTTAAAAATTATTTACTGTGTTTATTTTGTGTGAATTTATATTTGTGAAATTTTTGTGATTTAATTTAGTTGTTTGAGTGTCTGATTAAATAAACGGACTTAATCGCATAAAATGCAAAATTTGTATACGAATTGTTCAAGTGTATAATTGCTTTGTTCTTTCAATATGGAGTGCTTATAATACAATTATACCTTTGAATTTTTGCATGGACATATTCGGTCATTAGTAAGTGAAATATAAATAATTAAACTAAGGGTATAAAAGTAAATCATGTGATAATAAGTTTATAATAAAACATAAAATTTAAAATAAGCTTTTATATTAAAGTGTTCTTACCGAAAATAAAAGAAGAAAGAAAAGAATAAGAAGCTAGGTATTTGGCTATTGTTGATTCAAATTCAAGGTATGTTTTGTTTCGGTTTTTGATAATTTTTACATTTTTGAGATCGTTGCTTTGAGTACTATCCGACCCATGCTTGAATTTTTTATTTTGATGAATATTTTGAGTTGTGCCATTGCTGAGAGCTTGTGATTTTTTATGTTTTATGATGAATTATAAGTTTTGGATTAATATGTTTTGTATTGGAATTTTGATGAAATTGAGTAAATGGGGTTAAATTACAAAGTGTTTAATTAAGGGACTCAATTGTGAAAAAAAAATGAAATGTGAGGACTTTTATGTGTATGGGGAGTATTCGGCCTAAGCATGGCATGAGCAAATTGTGCTTGTTTTGTGTTTTGTGAATTTTGGATTAAATTACTAAAAGTGTAAAATGTCTAGGGTAAAAGTGCAATTTGTCCATTTATGTGTTTTTGAATGAATTTGATTGAAAATTTGATTAAACAAGTTTAATTTATATCAATTTTGATCAAGAAAAGAGAAAATCAGATTTGGATCAGGGGAAGACCAAAATAGTCGAATAATCTATTAATATCGTTCATTGATATCCGAGGTAAGTCTTTAAGCAATTAAACATTGCTAATTTTGAATATAAATTAGTTTAATATGCTAATTTGGAATTCATAGATTTATAGTAGAGTTATCCGAATATGATTAAGCATGGAGATATTGTATTTGAGTTTAATTCGACTGAGTTATAACATTTGAAACTTTGTATGAACTATATGGTATATCTAGAATTTTCGATATATGATTTGTTTATGAGACAACTTTATAATAGTGATATTCGGGCTTTAAGCCTAGCAAGCCTTGTGCCGGTGTGTGATTCAGGCTTAGGCCTAGCAGGTTTTATGCCGGTGAATTATTATAAGTTTATGCCTAAAAAACTTTGTGCTGATGTCGTAATTGAACATGTTAAACGAGCTAAAACGATTAGGTACGTGATAGTTGGTTAACTATTTGAAAATAGGGTGAATTGATTTCTTGATATGTGATGAAAAAGGATACATGAAGTTGTTGTAATATATGTGTTATATGAGAAATATATTTGGCCTTATAGTTGCATATGGATGTAATGTTAAAGTTTGAGTGATGAATATATGTCTATGAATATATATATATGTATGTTCGATTATATAAGACAATATGGTTTTGAAATTTGAGAATACATTGATCAAGTATACATGTATATTCGATCAAGGAGAAATTGTTCTATGAAAGCATATGTTATATATGTATGAAATTAAAAGCTTGAAATTAAATGTGATTACAAATGCATAAGTTGATTTATTTTATTGAAATGGTTTAGTATTAAGATGTTATTATGCATTAATTGTTTAATTTGCTTAAGCCTTACTAAGCTAAGTTAGCTTACTCTGTATGTTTTTGTTTACTCTATTTTATAGATTTTGGATTCAAGTTACGAGCTCAGGGATCGTCAGCAAAGTTCACCACACTATCTACAGCTTTGGTATTTAAATAATCGAACTTGAATTATGGCATGTATAGGCTGAAGTATGTTTAAATCGATGACCTCAGTTTTGTATAAAGGCTATGCGAAAATGGCTAAACTTTTAGTGTTAAATTCGGTTATGTTAAGTTTGGTTTTTGTTCACTTAGGTTTTTGATAAACCGTAATTTATACATATTTTTATCCCATGCTTAGCATATTTATGGATAATTTCTCCTTAGATTTGGTGAATTCGATGCTCCTAATCCTTTGATTTCATGTTTTATACTTAGGTGAGCATAGAAGAGTAAAAAGAGCGAGAAACGGGCTGAAAACGGAAAAAATGGGCCGACGTGGGAAATCAACATGGCCTGGACTTCCTCACATGGGTAGACCACACGCCCGTGCCCTTTTAGTAGAATCGAGCACGACTTACACGAGTAGACCACACAACCGTGTCTATTCAATAGACTCTAACACGGTTTGGAGCAATCGAACACGGGCGTGTCACACGGGCATGTCCCTGTCGAGCCCAAGTTGAGTTCTATTCGAAAAAGACCACTCTTGAGGGATTTGAGGCATTAAAAAGTCTATTTAAAGACCAGAGGAGGCACTTAGAAACACACATGGAGTGGGATGGAGGAATTACTCGAAGAAAGCCGATTAATCCCTCTCAGAAGCCAAATTCTCCTTCAAGACTGAAGATCTCCCTTCAATTTTCGTTCAGGAGTTTTGGGTTTTCTTTATGTTTTGTTATCATTATTCTTCTGAGATGCTTTCTTTTATAATTATGAACTAAATTCTCTAAATACCTAAGGGGAATGAAACCTAAGATGGATCTTGTTATAATTTTCTGAATTATATGATAAATACTTGATTTATTCTTAATTATGTGTTCTTAATCCTTGTTTTAATATTTCAGGATATTAATTCAAGTATTGATGTGCTTATTGAGAGGAGCAAAAGTCCCTGTCTAAGAGTAGATCTAGCATAATTAAGCGGAGTTGCATGCAATCCTACACATAGGACGACATAAATCTACCAGATTAGTGTCAAACCTAATAAGGGAATCCATAGATCGAGTCAATGCAACACTAGGGGTTTTAATTAAAAAGAGATTTCAATTAATCAACCTAGGGTTAGACGTTGTTAGTCTCGAGAGAGATAATAATTTAAATTAGGGACTTCTCTGGATCAAGTCAAGTGAATAAATCGTCTAATTCAGAGTCAAATAACAAGTGAAGTCTAGGTGGATTTTTCCTTGGGTATTGTCTTAATCAATCGAATTTCCCAAAAGTATTTTCCCCAAATTTCTTTCTATGCATTCTTAGTTAGTTAATTAGTTTAGATAAAACAAACCCCTTTATTTTTAGGCTAGATAATAAGAAAAGAGTTAATACTAGTACTTTTAGTTTCTTTGGGTTCGACATCCCGGTCTTGCTAAAACTATACTACTGTTCGATAGGTATACTTGCCTTTGTCATGATAATAGTTAGTCTTCAAGAACAGTCAAATATAAATTTATTAAAACTTATCACGAATCAACACGATCAAGTTTTTTGCGTCGTTGCCGGGGACTAAGATATTGGGAATGCTTGATTTTTATTACTTTAGCCATTATTTTTACTTTTATTGCAATTTACTTCTTATTTTAGTCTAATTTTTATTTTCTAATTTTTATTTTTCTTTATTTCTGGTAGGTTTTTTATAATTTATGACTAGAAGAAACCCGTCAGGACCATTACTTTTTGATAGAGAGATAGAAAGCACAGCTCGCAGAAATCGAAGAGAAATATGGCGAAACTTACAATACATAGAGGAAAGGCAAGAGGACGATATCCTTAATATAACCGAGGAGATGGCTGACAATCAGAATAGTCTGCTACCTCCTGTGATTGATGCTGATCCAGTAAATCAGAATCCTGCTCCACGTACTATGTATGATTATACTAAACCTACTCTAACAGGAGCTAAATCGAGTATAGTTAGGCCCGCTATTGCTGCAAATAACTTTGAACTGAAACCTAACTCTATTCAAATGATTCAACAGTTTGTTCAGTTTGATGGTTTGCAGGATGAGGATCCAAACAATCACTTGGTAAAATTTTCTGGAGTTTGGCGATACTTTTAAAATCAATGGCGTTTCTGACGACGCCATACCCCTTCGGTTGTTTCCCTTTTCATTGAGGAACAAAGCTAAATAGTTGTTGAACTCGTTACCACGAGGGTCAATCACTACTTGGGAACAAATGACCGAAAAGTTTTTACTTAAATATTTTTCCATCGGCTAAAACGGCTAAGTTGAGGAATGGCATCTCTTATTTTGTGCAGATAGATCTAGAAACACTCTATGATGCATGGGAGAGATACAAGGATCTTTTGAGAAGGTGCCCTCACCATGGTTTACCACTTTGGCTATAGGTTTAGGCGTTTTACAACGGTGTGAACCCCTCAACGAGGCAACTCATCAACGTAGCCACCGGTGGAACTTTGAATAACAAAACACCGAAAGCAGCTTACGAATTCATTAAGAAGATGTCACTAAATAACTATTATTGGAAAGTCATGAGGACAAAGCCGATGAAAGCAGCTGGTGTTTTCAACCTCGACGCGGTTACTATGCTATCTAACCAGGTAGAACTTTTGAATAAAAAGATTGATAGTTTGTCTGGTTCTACTCAGGTACATCCAGTTATAAGGTGCGATTCAAATGAAGGAGGAGCACACACGGAATATCAATCCTTCAACCCCAACAATGAGGAGGAACAAGTTCAATATATGGGTAACAATAATTCTAGATCTCAAAATAACCCATATAATAACACTTACAATGCAGGTTGGAGGAATGACCCCAACTTTTCATAGGGTGGTCAAGGAAATCAAAGGCCACAACATCCTTTGGGTTTTCAACAACCACCTTACCAACAGGAAAAGAAGCCGAACCTTGAAGAGATGCTAACAAAATTTATCTCAGTAGCAGAAACTCATTTCCAGAATAATGAAACTACACTTAAGAATCAGCAAGCATCGATCTAAGGACTCGCGACTCAGATAGGCCAGCTCGCTAAATTGATTTCTAAAAGACCATCAGGAAGCCTACCTAGCAACATTGAACCCAATCCAAAAGAGCATGTGAAAGCAGTCACATTAAGGAGTGGGAAGGAGTTGACTGAACCTGAAAAGAAGCCACAACCAGAAGCCGACAGAAAAGAAGATGAAGAGGAAAAAACCGAAAGCAATGAAAAACCGGTGATGAGGGAATATAAACCATCAATCCCATACCCAAAAAATTTGAAGAAAGACCACATGGATGCACAATTCGGTAAATTTCTTAAACTTTTTAAACAATTACATATTATGTAACACCCCTTACCCATGTTCGACTCCAGAACAGGGTACGAGGCATTACCGGACTTAATCACTAATCATCGTATAAAAACTGATTCATAATTTCACTCTAATTTAAAACTTTTTCAAACACATTCAACCTTTCCCTTAAAAAGAGCTTACAAGGCCCATATCATGCTTTAATTCAATCACACACATAGGCAAGCATGCACATTCATAAATTGCATCATTTAATTAATAACATAATCAAGACTATCTACATTAAATGACTTTATACAATAGAGACCTTCAAATAACATAGGTCTGTATTTTAGGTCAATTCCTAGCAACTTAGTAACAATTAAACGAGTCTCCATACATGCCAAAGACTTAAAAATACTTTAAAACCTTTATATATCAATCAATAGTTTGATAGTGTGATTTAACCTTCGGCGACCTCCAACTCGAGCTAACATCTGAGACACCATAGGAAAAAGGAAAGGAAGGGAGTAAGCATTATAGCTTAGTAAGTAAGTATGTAAATATTAATAAACAATACATTATCATACTTTAAATGAAGTCACAATATGTTCCCGGAATATTACCATCACAAACACACACATACTTTCACTATTACAATCATAAACAGGTTCAAAATAAGTTGTCTAGCAGAGTACCAGCAACTAAATTATTTATTTCTGAAGCTACAGAAATCCAAATTACAATCTATTAATTTTTCTTGAAACTATATTCAAGTATATTCTTACCATAAAATTTTCAGAATTTTTGGTTTAGTCAATTAGTACAGTTTATTCATTGAAGTTACCCCTGTTTCACTGCTCAACTCTTCAGACCACTCTTGACTACGAATCAGTTTTATCCTTGTACAGAATTCAAAGGATGTTTTTGTTTATTTTATTTGAAACTAGACTCATTAAGGATTTTAAGCATTTAAATTATATTGATTAATTATTTTTGTGCAATTGTTAATGATTTTTCCAAGTCAGAACAGCGGATCACGTAGTCATTCTGAGCCAGTCTCTCAAAAACTTAAATATCTCATAATATAGAATTCCGTTGCTTGTTCTGTTTCAGTTGTATAAAAGTAGACTCCTTAGGCTTTAATTTGATATCTCATTCAGTCTCTGATTCAATTTATACTATTTTTGGTAAATTTTTAGATTCATGTCACTACAACTATCTATAACAGTGTTATTGTCAATTTTGATCTTTCACACTTCAATTGTATTCATCACTTACCCATAACAATCTTTTCAATTTCCAATCACATATCAAGCATATTGCTCATAAGTTACACACGTATATACATACACTTATCATCACAAAGTCATACACAATTTCATTTAATCAATTTCCCAGTTGAACGCTTCGGAATAATAACAGATACGCGATGGTATCCCACACAGCCCACCTTTAAAATCGAAGCTCTCTTGTACACATAGTGGCCTTCACTTACCACCACTCATGTGACCTAGCTCGATTGTACACATAATTTTGGCTCTCTTGTACACATGGTGAACACTTAGTACCACCCATGTGACCTAGCCAGTTTATCTCGTAGCTATCTTGTCTACATGGTGTCCTTCACCTGGAACCACGCATGCGACCTAGCTACATATATCCCGTAGCTCTCTTGTCTACATGGTGTGCACATTGTATCACCCATGTGACCTAGCTACATCATAATGTCTCGTAACTCTCTTGTACACATGATGTGCACTCAGCATCATACATGTGACCTAGCTACATACCATCTGTATCATCCAATCTTTCCGAAGGTTCAACCGGGATTTCTCTCTCTTTCTAATACTTGATTCTATACCTCCAATAGTCAATTATGATTCAAAAATCTGCTGCAATACATAAAATATGCTGAAATATAAAAACATAATAAAGATAATGTATTATTTACATACAAACTTACATACTTTCTCATTTCCATGTCGAATTAATATTGAACATTTAAATCATCATAATTATACTTACTTTCAACACCTCGGCAATCCTAGTAAATATATCAATTTTACATTGAAACATGGATAAATTAATGCTTATTATACATATGAACTTACCTCGATACTAAAACGGCCATTTTACCAACTTTCCCGATTTTTGATTTTTCTCCCATTCTAGGTTCAAATCTCATTTTCCGGGATCTAAAACATCATATTTTACTTATTTAATTAATGTACAATTCAAAACAGTCCTTAACTCAAACTTTGGCAAAATTTCAATTTTTCCCCTAAACTTTTGCATATTTACACTTTTGCCCCTAGGCTTGAGAATTAAACTTCATCCCTTATTCTTATGTTTTACGACATGCTGATCATTTTTCCCTTCTATGGCAACATCAAATTCTCACTCTAACACATAGTTATGAACAATAACAACTTTTACCGATTAAGCCGTTTTACTCATTTTTGCTTAAAACCGCTTAGCAAAAGTTGTTTAACATAATTTTAGCCTTCATATTCTACCATAAAACATCAAAATAAACACATTCCACCTATGGGTATTTTTCCAAATATGAATCCTAGCTTAAATTATTGCTAGAATAAGCTTAATCAAGAACTTGAAAAACAGGGCTAGAACGGACTTACTATTGAGCTTGTAAAGCTTGAAAACCCTAGCCATGGCTTCCCCCATGCTAATTTCAGCCTCCATGAAAAAGATGAGTCAATTTTGGCTTTATTTTCCCTTTTTATTTCTTTTAATTACCAAATGACTAAAATGCCCTTAAGGCCTTTCTTTAAAATTTTGTCCTATTCATGCCCATTTTTGTCCAAATGAAATATAATGGTCTAATTACCATTTAAGGACCTCCTCTTCAAACCCCCATTTCAATCAAGTACTTATGAATTAGAACACATATTTTGCAACTTTTGAAATTTAGTCCTAAAAGTCCAATTAAGCACTTTATGAGTAAAATTCCTTAACGATATTTTTACACAATATTTTAATCAATAAATAAACCTTAAAACTTAATCGGAATAATTTTTTGACTTTGAATTTGTGGTTCTAAAACCATCGTTCCGTTTAGGCCGTAAATCAGTCATTTATAAAGAATACGCAAATAAACCCTAATAGGCAAATTAAACATGCAATCTATAAAATTTCTTATCAATACTCTAACACATGCATCTAATCACTCGGTAAATCATAAAAATTAATCGAAATAAACTTTTCTATCTCAGATTTGTGGTTTTGCAACCACTATTCCATTTAGGCCCTATTTCGAGATGTTACATATTAACTTACCTTTTGTTGAAGCTATCTCTCAGATGCTTACATACGCAATATTTTTAAATGAGCTTCTAGCAAATAAAAGGAAGTTTGAAGAATTGTCTACAGTGGAATTCAACAAGGAAAGCTCGGCTATACTCCAAAATAAACTACCAAGCAAACTGAAAGATCCATGAAGTTTTACTATTCCCTACTTAATTGGTAGTTTGAATGTTGAGAAGGCACTAGCTGATTTAGGTGCTAGCATTAATTTGATGCCTTATAAAATATTTAAGCAACTTGGTCTTGGGGAACCGAAGCCCACTACGATGAGTATTCAACTAGCTGATAGATCTGTTAAATATCCTAGGGGTATTATAGAGGACGTACTTGTAAAAGTAAATAAATTTATCTTTCCTGCCAATTTTGTTGTGCTTGACATGCATGAGGATGTTGAGGTGCCTCTAATATTAGGTCGTCCATTTTTAGCCACTGCTAGAGTGATTATTGATGTGGGTGATGGTAAACTTGTGCTAAAAGTAGGTGACAAAGAGATTATTTTTAAAATTTATAATGCCATGAGATTCTCTAGGGAACAGGATGACTCGTGTTATTTTATTGACTCTATTGATCATGCGACTCAAGATTCTTTTCAGGAAATCATGCATAAAGACACATTGGAACTGTGTCTTGCCCAATGAGAGGAGGTAGACGATGATGATTCTGAGATAGGTAAGGTAAAAACTAAACTAAACTCCAATGAACCCGTCTCAAGACAAGCAGAATGTGAGGGTATTAAGGTAAACAATGAACTTAAGCAAAAACCCTCTATTGAAGAACCTCCCAAACTGGAACATAAACAATTGTCAAATCACTTGGAATGCGCATTCCTTGGAAATAATTCTACATTACCAGTGATTATTGCTTCTAACTTGCAACCCAAGGAGAAAGAGGAATTACTCCAAGTATTAAGAGAGCATAAAAGGGCCATAGCTTGGAAAATTTCTTACATTAAAGGGATCAACCCTTTTTTTTGCACCCACAAAAATTTAATGGAAGATGAATATAAGCCATGTGTGCAAGCTCAAATACGACTGAACCCCAATATGAAAGAAGTTGTTAAAGCTGAGGTAATTAAACTCCTAGATGCTAGAATTATTTATCTTATTTCTAATAGTTCTTGGGTAAGTCTAGTGCAGGTTGTTCCTAAGAAAGGAGGCATGACTGTGGTAGCCAATGAGAAGAATGAGTTAATCCCAACAAGGACAGTCACAGGTTGGAGGGTTTGCATTGACTATAGGAAGTTGAATGATGCCACGAGAAAAGATCACTTCCCCTTGCCATTCATTGACCAAATGTTGGAAAGACTATCAGGGCACATGTACTCATCGCTTTTAGAGACGGACTCTGGTTATTTTCAAATCCCAATAGCTCCTGAAGATCAGGAAAAGATGACATTTACATGTCCATACGGTACGTTTGCTTATCATAGAATGCCTTTTGGATTATGTAACACTCCTGCTACTTTTCAGCGTTGCATGATGGCCATTTTTGACGAACTCGTAGAAGACATCATGGAGGTATTTATGGATGATTTCTCGGTATTCGGTAACTCTTTCCATCTTTGCCTTAAAAATTTAAAATGAGTTCTAATAAGATGTGAGGAAACGAACCTTGTGCTTAATTGGGAAAAATGTCACTTTATGGTTCAAGAAGGTATAGTGTTAGGACATAAAATTTCTAGTAAAGGGATCGAGGTTGATAAATCTAAAATTGAAACCATTGAAAAACTACCTCCCCCAAGTTCGATTAAGGCTATTAGAAGCTTTTTAGGACATGATGGGTTTTATAGAAGATTTATTAAAGACTTTTCTAAAATAGCTAAGCCTTTGACTAAATTACAAGAAAAAGATGCGCCCTTTAATTTCGATCAAGAATGTTTTTAGAAGCATTTAATACTTTAAAGGATAAATTGATTAATGTTCCAATTATAATCGCACCTGATTGGAATTTACCTTTCGAACTAATCTGCGATGCGAGTGATTTTACAGTAGCTGCAGTTTTGGGACAGCGAAGAGACAAGCATTTTCAACCTATCTATTATGCTAGCAAAACTTTGACAGCTACACAAGAAAACTACACCACCACGGAGAAAGAATTGCAAGCTATGGTTTTTACATTCGATAAATTTAGACCATATCTAATATTGTCTAAAGTTGATGTCTATACTGACCATTCTGCTCTTCGCTACCTTTTAACTAAGACTGATGCAAAACCTCGACTCATTCGATGGATTCTGTTATTGTAGGAATTAGACTTAGAGATTCAGGATAAGAAATGAGCTGAAAATCTCGCGGCTAATTATCTCTCTAGGCTCAAAAATTCAAGTACCCAAGAGCTAGATGAAGTTGAAATAAATGACTTGTTCCCTGAAGAACAATTTTTTGCTATATTTGATTCTGAGGTGCCTTTGTTTGCTAACATTGTGATTTTTTTAGCCACTAACGTTATCCCAAAAGGGTTGACACATCAGCAGAAGAAGCGATTCTTTACTGATGTGAAAAACTACTTTTGGGAAGACCCTTTTCTTTTCCGTATATGTACAGATCAAGTCATTAAGAGATGCGTTACAAGGTCAGAAGCATTGAAGATCTTGGAACATTGCCACTCAGGACTGACTGGAGGACATTACAGTGGAACTAAGATCGCACATAAAACACTTGAATCAGGTTTTTACTGGCCCACTCTATTCAAAGATGCCAACATGTTTGTTACTTCTTGTGACAAATGCCAACGGACAGGTAATATTGCCAGACGTGATGAAATGCCTCAAACATATATGCTTTCATGTGAAATATTTGACGTTTGGGGTATCGACTTCATGGGTCCATTCCCAAGTTCATTTGGGAATAAATACATCTTAGTAGTCATTGATTATATGTCCAAATGGGTGGAAGCCCAAGCTTTACCTACTAATGATGCTAGAGTGGTAGCAAGATTCCTTAAGAAACTCTTCTCTCGATTTGGAACACCTAGAGCAATTATCAGTGATAGGGGTACTCATTTTTGTAACACCCAATTTGACAAGACTCTTAAGAAATACGGAGTTCATTACAGAATAGCTACCCATTACCATCTCAAACTAGTAGACAAGTTGAAGTAGCAAACCGAGAGCTTAAACGTGTCCTAGAAAAGACTATTGAATCAAACAGGAAGGATTGGGCGATGAAAGTATACGATGCTTTATGGGCTTATAGAACTGCTTTTAAGACCCGCATAGGAACATCTCCTTACAAACTTGTCTATGGAAAAAGTTGTCATCTACCATTTGAGTTAGAACACAAGGCATTTTTGGCTATAAAGTTTCTAAAACTTGATCTCAAACTTGTAGGTGAAAACAGGTTGATGCAGTTAAATGAGTTAGATGAGTGGTGAACCAATGCATATGAAAATTCATGCCTATACAAAGAAGCAACTAAGCGCCGCCACGACACTTGTTTAAGGAAAATTAAACAATTTGAAGTTGGTGATCGTGTCCTGTTATATAACTCGAGACTCAAATTATTTCCTGGAAAGCTTAAATCACGATGGTCAGGTCCTTCCGTAGTCCAAACTATCTTTCCATATGGCACAGTAGAGGTAAGTCACCCATCACAAGGCACTTTCAAGGTAAATGGACATCGTCTCAAACTTTATAATGGGAAGAATTTTAAAGACGATAGAGAGGAGCTACGGCTCCACGAACTTCCATGAATATACTTGCAAGCTAGAGTCGAGCTTAGACTATAAATAAGCGCTTCTCGGGAGGCAAACCGAGCACTAACAGTATTGGTTTTTATAAATTTTAGTCACTGAACTCAGGTTTTCTAGAACCACATGGCTAGGCACACGGGCGTGCCTTAGGCTGTGCCTATACCACGGAAGGCAACACGGCCGGGTGTGTAATATCCCGAATTAGGGCCTAATCGGAATAGTGGTTTCGTGACCACAAATTCGAGATAGAAATAATTATTTTATAATTATTTTAAGGTTTATGATATGATTGCATGATTGTGTGAAAATTTTGTGAGGAAACTCTATGCATAAAATGCTTAATTTGAAGTTAGGGACTAAATCGAAAAAGTTGCAAAACTTGCATTCTAGAAGTTTTTAGTATGAAATTGCTTTGAAATATTAATTAGGAGGTCTTAAATAGCAATTTGACCAATTTCTAAAATTTTGGACAAAAATGGGCTTGTATATGAAAATTTTCAAAGAAAGGTATTAAGGGCATTTTGGTCATTTGGATAATTAATGAAATAAAATGGGAAAAATGACACAAAATAGTCATCTTCCCCATTTAGTTTCTGCCGAATGCTCTATCTCACCATAGCTAGGGTTTCTTCAACTTTCAAGCTTCATAGTAAGTGATTCTAAGCCCCGTTTTTAATGATTTTTACGTTTTTGAGATCCCGATAACTCGATTAAGCTTATGTTAGCAGTAATTTAACCTAGGGTTTATATTTGGAAAAATACCATAGGTGAAATTTGTGTATTTTGATGTTTTATGATAGAATATGAAGTTTTAAATTATGTTAGACAACTTGTACTACTCGATTTTAAGCAAAAACGAGTGAAAGGGCTTAATCGGTAAATATACCTAATAGTCACAAGTACATGTTAGAGTGAGAATTTGATGTTGCCATAGAAGGGAAAAGTGATCAGCATGTTATAAAACATAAGAATAAGGAATAAAATTTAATCCCGAGCCTAGGGGCAAAAGTGTAAATATGCAAAAGTTTAGGGGTAAAATTGTAATTTTGCCAAAATTTGAATTAAGGATTAATTTGATAATGTGAGTATTAAATAAGCTAAACGTGTTATTTTAGATCAAGAAAGACGTGGAATCGACCCCAATCGAGGAAAAGAAAAGATTGTGGACTAAATTGCAAAATCTTTGTATTTTGGTATCAAGGTAAGTTCATGTGTAAATAATGTAACATAATTGTTATTTTTAAGCTATTGATGTTAATTATATGATATGCTGATTTTTATCGTGAAATATATGCTTTGTGGTTAATTTCGAATAAAATGCAAATTATGTGAATTACTTGTTAAACATAATTGTTCACAGAGTATTGGTTAGGCATTCTACGGAAGGCGGCAAGGATATGTGTTCAAGGAAAATCCCGTTTGAACCTTAGGAATAGATTAGGATACAAGTGACATGTCACTAGGATGGTTGAGCATCCAAACTCGTTGAGTTGAGTCCGAGTTCACTTATGGATGCGAATGTCCGAACTCGTTGAGTTGAGTCCGAGTTCACTTATGAATGCGAACGCCCGAGCTCGTTGAGTTGAGTCCGAGTTAAACATGGGCGGGTTACATGATTGCTTGATTGCATATGTGGCACTTATGTGCAAGTTATCCATGTATCCGAATTATATTCCGATGTGTTCAACGGGTAAAGTTCTAATCAAATGGAGGAAAACTCGAGATGTAAAGAGGCGTATTGGTAAGTGATGTGAAATGGATATTTTGGACAGGTATGTATTTAACCCTCGGGTTGAGTATTGATACAATCACGATAAGGTAACAAGATGATGAAAAATGGTTAGAAATGTGATATGTGTTTTGGTGATGCATGCTAATGTTGATTGGTATGATTGCTTTGATATGTTACTTATTATTTGCATATGAACTTACTAAGCATTTATGCTTACTCCCTCCTTCTTACTCATTGTAGTTTTCGACAAGCCAGCTCAGGAGTCGGGATAGGTCGAAGGATCAGTCACACTATCCGGAAGAACTTTTCGGTAAATGGCTTGTAAATTTAAGTATGGCAAGTATAGCAATATACTTATTTTGTGTAAATGATCTTATGATATGGTGATGGAATGGTTGAGAAAATGCTTGATAATGATAAATTATGGAAATGGTTAGTTTAGATTATGTTTGATGTTGTGGAGAGCTATTAGGATATCCAATTCATGAAAACCCATAAAAGGGGTGAAATTTGCCATAAGCAGAATATTGCAGCAACAACCGATGTGAGTTTGAAAATTTACTAAAAATCATAGAAATTGAATTTGGTGATGGATTAAATATCAAATTGAAGCTTATTATGTCTAGTTTCACATGAAATAAATGAAACAGGTAAAGAAATTATATGTTAGAATATATCTCAGTTTTAGTGAAACAGGGTCAGAGCAGTTTCTGGATCCCCTGTTTCAACTTTAAAAATTCACCATAAATTGTACAGATATAATTATGTGGTGTATTTTATATTCTCAGAATCCTTATTGAGTTTAGTTTCAGGAGTCATATGAGTTTTTTACAGAGAGAAATGTGGTTCATAGTAAACAGAGGTCAGTCCAGTCAAGTCTCTGTGTATGAGGTAAATTTAACTAATAAACTGTACTAATTGGCCCAATAAAAAATTCTAAAAAAAATTTAGTAGATGGGTATATGAGTATAGATTCAGGGAAAATTTACAGATCTTGATTTCAAGTTTCGTAACTTGAGATATGATTTTTCTTGTGACTGTGATGCAAGTAGCTTAAAAGCTGTGAATGTAGAAACAAATAATCCAAAGTTCTAAAAATGTTAAATTAAGCTTAGTAACACCTCATACTCGACTCCGGCGACGGTCTCGGGTGTGGGGACGTTACAGGGTGATACGGTCGTGTGAAAATAGAGCAAAATTTTTCCCCAACACGGGATTCGATAAGTTGCCACAGTCATGCGACATGGCCGTGGGTGAATCTGTCAAAACAACACGGGCATGTGACACGCTCGTGTCTAGAGGACATGGTTGAAACTGAGAAAACAACACGGGTGTGAGACATGCCCGTGCTCACTACCCGTGGCCAATACTGACAAAACAACACGGGCGTGGACATACATACACAGGCGTAAGATAAGCGAATGAGGCAGGACACAGCTGTGCGTCATGACCGTGTGCACTAATGCACCCAAATTCCAAAACACGAAAAACACGAGCTGAGAGACTACCACACGGGCGTGGGACACGGCCGTGTGTCTCAAAACAGGGCTTACACAACCATGGCCCCCTTTATTTTTATTATTTATTATTTTTATATTTTCATTTTATTGCTCTTTAATACTATTTTTATTTTATCTTTAGGTTTTAAAATTATATTAAGCAAATTATGTTTTCAGCCATCTCTTAATGAGTAATCATGCTACTTTATATTTCCTAAAAAAGTTATTGATTCTATCGTAGTAATGAAGAGCTCCAAAGCTCACTACTACTTAGGAAATCACAACTCCACTGGGAAAGGTTCTCCACGACTGCCATGCCCTGCTCGACCACGACCATAGCTACCACTAGTTATAATATTCTTTTGGCGCAGCAGGTTGTGGAACCCAACCTATACCACCACCGGAGTATCCTCCTCCAATCTTATCATTGCCTTGGCCGATTATACTCCATAACTCCAATTCAAGGATTCCATTCATCATTCAGGAAGTTTCACCTCTCTCCCTATCTTATGATTTTATATTTTTCAGTATATCCATCATTGTACAGTGAGGACAATGTACATCTTAAGTGTGGGGGGTTATTTATATCTTTATCAGAAAAATCCCTAAATTTTGTCTTATTCTCATGTGATCTTCTCATATCATTATTAGAATGAATTTTGATTAATTTATGATTTTTATTGATATGTATTGAATTAAAGCATAGGTATTCATGCATTGATTGTTTAAACTTTAAGGAATTAGAGAATCAAGCATGATAAGTTGACTTTTGAGAATTATTAATTTTTTAGGGTTGTTTCCCCAAGTTTAGGTATTATCTCGAGTTAAAATTCACAAGGTTTAAAAATCAAAAAGCCATAATTTTTGTGAGATCTTGAGCCTTTAAGAGCATCTATTATTTCTTTCATGCTCACTTTTATTGTTGCTTTGAGTGCGTCAATCTTGATTTATTATTCTAGAACTTGCTTGATTATGCATGTCAAGACCACACTATTTGATTTGATATGTCAAAATGATAAACGCACTTAAGTTTAACCCACTCACTCCATAAAAGCCTACCTTCATAATTAGCCCTTAGTAAACCCGCTTGAGACTAATAACCCATTCATTGATTTACCCTCCATATTAACCCAATACCCATTATTGTTGAAATCCCTAAATTATTTTGATCCCTATTTTTGTCGAGATTTGATTTGAATAAATTTCTTAGCTAAATTTTATCTTTGATTGTTAGTCTATCTTATTTGACTTGTTCTTAAAAAAAAGTTACAATACACATATTTACATTAGTACTAATTCTTTGTTTTTGAGCTTAAGTGTTTAAGTCCACATTCTAAGAAGAAGCTCACATGTATTCAACTGATGATTAGTTGTTTTTCTAGTTAGGTAATTTTTCAATTCAATCTCGATTCTAACCTTTTCTTTCAGCTTGTGACCACACCCCTAACCAAAGCCACGTTACAACCCTGTAAAGACCTTTTGATTGATGTATCATCTCAGTATATAGTGGTGGAGATTTGATTTTCATGCAAGCCTATGGTAATAACTTTTTATATTGACTATTGAGTGCTTTAACTTGTTTTCCTTAAAACACCTTGAGTGATTTGAGTGAATCTTTAGTGAGGATGTGAAACTCTGTGATATTTTGACTCAATGGTAATTACCTAGATGAGAGGAGACACCTATGTTTTCGTGATAAAATACGCAACTTGGAATGTTTGAAACTTTGATGTTATTTTAGTTGAATTCTCAATGTATGATTACTTATGGATTATTTTGAGATATCATTAATAAGAATTATAAGTTGAGAAGAATTGATTTTGATTGTGAGTTGAGGATTCTGCTTGAGAACAAGCAAATGCTTAAGTGTGGGGGTATTTGATAAACCGTAATTTATACATATTTTTATCCCATGCTTCGTACATTTATGGATGATTTCTCCTTAGATTTGGTGAATTCGATGTTCCTAATCCTTTAATTTCATGTTTTATACTTAGGTGACCATAGGAGATTAAAAAGAGCGAGAGACGGGCTGAAAACAGAGAAAATGGGCCAACGTGGGAAATCAACACGGCCTGGACTTCCTCACACGGGTAGACCACATGGTCTGTTCCCTTTTAGTAGAATCGAGCACGACTTACACGAGTAAACCACACGACCGTGTCTATTCAACAGACTTTAACACGATTTGGAGCAATCAAACACAGGCGTGTCACACGGGCGTGTCCCTGTCGAGCCTAAGTTGAGTT
Organism: Gossypium longicalyx; assembly: GCA_025698465.1. Classification (NCBI taxonomy): domain Eukaryota; kingdom Viridiplantae; phylum Streptophyta; class Magnoliopsida; order Malvales; family Malvaceae; genus Gossypium; species Gossypium longicalyx. Next base: position 57,257,885 of record CM046995.1, read on the forward strand.
CTATTCGGGAAAGGCCACTCTTGAGGGCTTTGAGGCATTAAAAAGTCTATTTAAACACCAGATGAGGCACTTAGAAACACACACAGAGTGGGAAGGAGGAATTACTCGAAGAAAGCCGATTGATCCATCTTAGAAGCCAGACTCTCCTTCAAGACTGAAGATCTCCATTCAATTTTCGTTTAGGAGTTTTGGGTTTTCTTTATGTTTTGTTATCATTATTCTTCTCAGACACTTTCTTTTATAATTATGAACTAAATCCCCTAAATACCTATGGGGAATGAAATCTAAGATGGATCTTGTTATTATTTTCTGAATTATATGATAAATACTTGGTTTGTTCTTAGTTATGTGTTCTTAATCCTTGCTTTAATATTTCAGGATATTAATTCAAGTATTGATGTGCTTATTCAGAGGAGCAAAAGTCTCTGTCTAAGAGTAGATCTAGCATAATTAAGCAGAGTTGGATGCAATCCTAGACATAAGATGACATAAATCTGTCGGATTAGAGTCAAACCTAATAAGGGAATCCATAGATCGAGTCAATGCAACACTAGGGGTTTTAATTAGAAAGAGATTTCAATTAATCAACCTAGGGTTAGACGTTGCTAGTCTCGAGAGAGATAATAGTATAAATTAGGGATTTCTATGTATTAAGTCAAGTGAATAAATCGTTTAATTTAGAGTGAAATAACAAGTGAAGTCTAGGTGGATTTTTCCTTTGGTATTGTCTTAATCAATCGAATTTCCCAAAAGTATTTTCCCCAATTTTCTTTCTGTGAATTCCTAGTTAGTTAATTAGTTTAGATAAAACAAACCCCTTTATTTTTAGGCTAGATAATAGGAAAAGAGTTAATATTAGTACTTTTAGTTCCTTTGGGTTCGACATCCCGGTCTTGCTAAAACTATACTACTGTTCGATAGGTACACTTGCCTTCGTCATGATAATAGTTAGTCTTCAAGAACAGTTAAATATAAATTTATTAAAACTTATCACGAATCAACACGATTAGTTTTATAGTTACGTGCCATGTATGTGTGATGTTTGTGTTAAGTACTATGTGCTTTAAAAATGGTTTGCTTGTTATGTCTAAGTTCGGTTTTATATGCTTTTGGTTAAATGTTCTTTGAGCTGAATTGTTGATAAATATTGTATATGCTTTATGGATAAATTTGGCCGATTGATTGATATGTATTTATGTTAAATGTAATCATTATTTTAGGTAAGCTGCATATATTATATTTGTGCATCATTAATAGGTTCGGCTATGGCATAATGTATTGAAAACATATATGTTTGTTTATTAAATTATATAATATGATTGTATATGTAAATTTGGTTGTCATGTTTGTTTTAGGTGTATTATGTGAATTGGCGATAAAGGGTATAAGGTTATTTTCGAACATGGTAAGTTTGACATGTTGGAACTTAAGTTCACAAATCGAAAGTTGGGTTGATAGTAAAAGTTATATGCTAATATATTCGGTTAAGCTTTGTTAGTTAAGCTTTTATATATATATATATACGATTATATTAAGGTTGGTATATGTGTATGTTATTTCATTTACTTATTAAGATTTATGCATATGAATTGATAAGGTAAAATGAAGAAGAATGAAATCTTGAGTATAGAATGGTCATATATTCGGGTAATGCAATGAAATAAAAGAACATATGAATAGTGGATTTTGTATTAGTAATACAAATGTGTATATCTACGACATAATCAATTGAGGTTCAGTATTTAGAAAATAAATTATTGCCCCTATAGTTGTTTATGAAATATTTTATACGTATAGTAGCAATTCGGCTTTGGTAAGTGTTTTATTTTGATAAAAATGTGGTTTGATAATGGTGACTCATTGAGATTAAAATTTATAGTATTCATACATGATGTTAATACATGATTTGTTGAACTAAAGCTTAAAAGTTAATTATGAATTGTTCTTGTTCGGAAATGCCTCGTAACCCTAATTCGGCGACGAATACGGGTTAAGGGTGTTACATCATGCTTTACATATACGTACCTATAAAATTCATAATGAACTCATACCTTTTCGTGATACTGTCGAATACTCGATATCCTGCACACTAAGTGCCAAAGTATAGTCGAAGCTATTATATTCTCGCACACTAAGTGCCTTACATAGCCGAAGCTATCTCGGTCTCGCACACTAAGTGCCAAACATAGTCGATTTGTCGTCAAACATTACTGTAGTCTCGTATATACAATTTATGCAATATCAAAGCATTAAAAACATAATTGTAACAATGTTTATCACGTATGAACTTACCTCGGATGCTAAAACGACGAATCGAGTCATTTAGTCGATAACTTTAGTTTTCTCCCGATCTAGGTTCGAATTCTATCTTTCTTGATCTAAATGTATTCAAAATTAACTTATTCAATCATCTGTTCATTCAATTTAGTCCAAAATACTCTTTAAGGTACATTTACACTTTTGCCCCACATATTTCACATTTTTCACAATTTAGTCCTTATTACACAAAATCACAAATTCATGAAATTCAAGACTAACCCATGCTAGCCAAATTACCATAATACCCCTAGCAGCCCATAACTTTCATTTATTTCACGTTTTAACCACTAACTTTACACATTTCTCAATTTAACCCCTAATTTGCTTTTTCACCAAAAATCACTTAACAAAACTTGTTTAACTAACATCAAATATTCATAATCTATCATCGATCATAAAAAATCATACATATTCATCAATGGAAACATTCAAAAGCTTTAACAATTTTGCAAATTAGTCTTTGGGCTAGCTAGTACTAGCTGCCACAATCTCAAAAATATAGAAATCATTAAAAACAGGACAAAAATTGTACCATAATTGACAAATATGGCATAGTCGAATGAAACCCAGAATGAAAGCTTTTCTTCTCTTCAAAATTCGATAGCAAGATGAAGATGAACACATTTAATTTGTTTGTTTTATTAATATTTAACTTATTAATCATTAAATTTCCTTATTAGCCTTTGTAATAAAACATTCAAAACACCTAAATTGTGTCCATAAAAGTCCACTCACAATGTCAATGATATATTTACCACATAAGGACCTCTAAATTAATATTCCTGTAAAACCTTTAATCCGTATCTGTTGCCGGAACAGGATCATAAGGTACTACAGAATAAAACACAATTCCGAACAATTTAATAAAACATTTATATAATCACAAGAATATGTCTCGAAAATTGACTAAGATTTAAATCAAAAGCTATTACAATTCTTAATTTGAACATTTCATATCATTGATATATTTGGGTATATCGTTCACATGTATTAATAACATACATATTACAAGAACAATTTCATATATGCGGCACTAGTAAAATAATAATTTATACGAATCTTAAATATATATATCACACATTACTACCAAGTAATATCAACTTTCGGTTATAAATAAACTCATTTCATTTTCTAGTCTATTCGACTAATATAAATGATTTATACAAATTTGCGAACTCATATATACGACTAGTAAATTTACATTAATAATCACACTTATGAAGATTTAAACATACATATTTCTATATGGTTGATATGGTAATATGCATTACTAAATTCATGCAAATCACACCATCACTACCGCAATTATATTTAGATGCAAGTACACATGCATGACTTTAATTCAAATCCAACATATGATATGTCCATCTCATATATTACAATTCCTACTAAATAAATCATATATAGACTATTTCTAAATTTTCATGAACATACATGCCGAAATACAATTGAACAATATACATCATTCAAGTTGATCAACTATCCAATTATGAAAACAATTATCCACACACCTTTCGTACATTTACATTTTATGAAATAAATAATATTTCACTATGAGCTTTAACCCTTTTCAAAACCCAATCTTGAATCCAAAGATACCAAGCCATAAGTATTACCTTATTAAAAACATGTTTACTAAGTTCATGAGCATGTTTCTTTTACGAATTATCATAGTCGAATAAAACACAAACCTTTTAAAACCACTACTCTTTGTCCAAACATCCAACATTTACCTCATGTAATGAGCATACACAACATGCAACTTACAACCATAATTAACATAGACCATGCCCAGCATATTTAAATTCAAACATATTATTTAGGCATTTTTGCATGGCTTTATCACAACCAAAATTCATCATTCCAAAACACCATCATTCCAAAACACACTTTAGCCTATACATGCCATAATTCGAATTTAAATTATAAAGGTACCCAAAATAGTAGATAGTGTGATGAACTTCACAGACGATCCCCGAGCTTGTAACTTGATTTCCAAAATCTATAAAACAAACAAATATGCATACAGTAAGCTAATATAGCTTAGTAAGTCATAAGAAAATAGTAGACCTAACAAAGTATTTAACTCAAATAGGCTAACCAATATTTATAATAACTATATACCATTTAGTCTCAACTTATTACTTGAAAATATATCTATATATATACATTCACACATGAACATCATCTTGGCTGAATAGTCAAATAACCAAATTGTCTATTTATTATTCAATTTTCCAACCACTTGTTTTTGCCCTATCGAATACACATTCTTTTATATACAAGTTCAAGAGTCAAATTATCACAACAAGTAATTACATTTCTTACTTGGCCGAATACTCACCTGATCAATTAAGCATAATAATAGTCAACTTCCCAACACAACTAGTTATAACATAATCATGTCTGTATATACTTTTTATTCATAAGCTTAAGAATCATAACATAGTATCACACATAATTATGAATCATTTCAGATACTCAACTTATATAACTACAAAACCGAATATACATATAAACCTCACTTAAATTCATTAACATCGATTATACATGAATAAAACTAATATCAAGTACAAACTTACCTTATCATTAATAGTTAACAGACTAATTCTTACTTGGCCGTTTTAGCTCATATTTCATACTCGTACACAATTTACCTTTTTCCGATGAACCATTCGGAATTGGATAGGACACTCGGATAATCACATAAATTGTACAATGCCAACGTCCCAGAGGTGGTCTTAAATGTAGCTACATATCGATGCACTTGTCCTAGACAGGGTCTTACTCGTAAACACATATCGGAATCACAAGTCGATGCCATGGTCTTACTCGCACACATATATCGAAATCCTATGTCATGACATATGTATCCTAACTATTCCTAAGGTTCATACGGGGCTTTCGGACGTTGTAATTCGATCGAAACGAATGTTCATACAATTACCAAGCTTATACACATTCGGCATTAGTACATATTAATTTCTATATTACATATCAGCGTACATACTTTACATTTAATTAAAATTAAGTACATCTATTTTCTTATAAACTTACCTCAGACGTTGTAAAACAGGACGGGGTTGCTAGTCGACACCTTTCGTTTTTCCCCTGTCCAAATCTGATTTCTTTGGTTCTTGATCTAAACATATTCAAATTAAGCTCATTCAAACATATTTTCATTCAATTTAGTCCAAAAACACATAAATGGGAAAATTACCATTTTATCCCTGACATTTACAATTTTTACAATTTAGTCCCTATTGCACAAAACACAAAATACACAAAAATTCAAAGCACCCATGTTAGGCAGAATGGTAGCCATACCTATACAAGCCCATATATTTTTTTAATTTCACATTTTTTTCCCTCAATTTATTATTTTTGCAATTTAGTCCAAATTACTCAAAATCATCAAAAACTCCAATACAAAACATATTAATCTAAAACATATCTTCAATTTTTCATCATCAAACAACAAAAATTACAAGCTCTCATCAATGGCATAACGCAAAATATTCATCAAAATAAAAAAAATTCAAGCATGGGTTTTGTAGCACTCGAACCAACGATCTCACAAACGTAGAAATTATCAAAAACCGAGCTGAACTCTTACCTTGATTAAGCTTTAAAGATGGTCGAACCCTAGCCTTTATTATTTCTTTTTCTTTTTGTCTAGTTTCGGTCAAGAGAGAATGATAAAAACATAGTTTATGTTATGTTATTATAACATATATTAAGTTTAATGTTTAAATTACTTTTATACCCTTAATGATTTAATATAAAAACCATATAATATAAGTCTTAAACCGTCCCACCAATATATTTATGGGATATTTACAACATAAACACCCCAACCTAGAAAGCCACTAACTATTTGGCCCTTATACATTAAACTATCAAATTTTCAATTTACGCGATTAAGTCCTTTTATTTAATCGGATACCTAAACAACAAAATTAAATCATGAAAATTTCACAGATATAAATTCACATAAAATAAACACAGAAAATAAATTTTTTGACTCAGATTTGTGGTCCCAAAACCATCATTCCGATTAGGGTCTAAATTGGGCTATTACAACTCTCTCCCCTTAGGGATTTTCGTCCCCGAAAATCTTACCGATGAATAGATTCAGATAACGTTCTTTCATTGTATCCTCTGGCTCCCATGTTGCTTCCTCAACACCGTGCTTATGCCACAATACTTTAATTAACGAAATCTTCTTATTCCGTAACTCTTTAATCTCACGAGTCAAAATACGAATCGGTTCTTCTTCGTAGGTCATGTCAGGCTTAATTTTAATCTCGAACGGACTAATCACATGTGAAGGATCAGATTGATATCTCCAAAGCATCGAAATATGGAATACATTGTGAATCATATCTAACTTAGGTGGCAACAATAGTCTGTAAGCAACCGGCCTGATACGCTCTATAATCTCATACGGCCCAATGAATCTCAGACTCAATTTTCCTTTACGACCGAATCTGAGTACTTTCTTCCGCGGTGAGACTTTCAAGAAAACTTTATCTCCAATCTGAAATTCTATATCTTTACGCTTCAAGTCCGCATAAGATTTCTAACGATTTGATGCTGCTTTTAAACTTTCACGGATCACTTTCACTTTCTGTTCTGTTTCTCTAATCAAATCCACCCCGTGTATCTTATTTTCATTGAGCTCAGTCCAGTATAACGATGTACGACACTTACGACCGTACAAAGCCTCATAAGGTGCCATTTTGATAATTGATTGGTAGCTGTTATTATACGGAAATTCAATCAGAGGTAGGTATCGTTCCCACATACCTTCAAACTCGAGAATGCAACTCCTCAACATATCCTCAAATATCTAAATAATTCGTTTAGACTGGCCATCTGTTTGTGGAAGGAAAGCAGCATTGAAATGTAATTTCGTACCTAGTGTATCTTGTAGTTTCTTCCAAAACCGTGATGTAAACCTCGGATCTCTATCCGAAACAATAGATATCAGCACACCATGTAATCTCACAATCTGAGAAACATACAATTCAACCAGCTTATCAAGTGAGTAGTCTGTACGTATCAGACCAAAATGAGTCGATTTAGTCAATCTATCAACAACTACCCAGATTGTGTCTTTCTTGCGTGGTGTCAACGGTAAACCTGTAATACCCTGATTTTCAGGATTTTCGTAATTTTCGAGAATTTGGTAAAATTTTTAAAATTTGGTATTTGGTTGTCAAATTCATAATTGGAGTGTGTAAATGGGCCTATGGAAGGCCCATGTGTTGGCCAAAACCCGATAGAAGTTTTGAATTTTGGACTTACGGAGTTAGGGGCATTGGATAGGTGGCCTTATTAAAAGATGTGGGTAAAATGTAACACAAGAGAGCCCCTGGAAAAGTGGTTAAGTGACGTTATTAAGGAGCTAATAAGTGGCGTGTAAGTGGTTGGGGGAAAGCCAAGGTTCGATTCACTAAGCTGGCAATTGTGCTGTTATTTTTGTGTCTTGAGCATGCAGGAGTTTGAAGTCGAATGGAACTCTGTTGGAGAGAGTTTGAATCAGTCAAAGGCATGAACTTAGGAGTGATAAGGGGAGAGATTTTAGGGATTTGAATGGAGGCTTAGTGTTGGCCAAATAGTGGGAATTAGGGAGGAGAAATCAGCTTAGGGGTTGTAGGTTAGTATTTCGGTATTAGGAGCTTTGGTTGTGTCGTTTTCTTTTGTTTAAGCATCTTAGGGTTATTCTTTTCTTCCTTTTCTTCTCTAGCCGAAATCACCACTCCTTACATCCATTTTTTCTTTCTCTTCTGTGCCAAAACCAAACAACTACTTTCTTTCCTTTCATCACCCTTGCCGAATAGCCACAAGAGCCGAAACTTTTGAAGTTGGTTGTGCCGATTTCACTTAGACCAGCATCCTTCTTTTCTCTCCTTTTGTTGTGATCAATCCCTTCATCCACTAAACTCTAAAAAGTCCCCGACGGCAACACCAATACAAAGCCACCACACCATTTCTTTTTCTTGGTCCTAAAAGCTGAAATACCTTAGTTTTAAGGGCATAGCCGAACCTGTAGACCTCTAGGATTCGAAGGCTGCTAGGTGGTTGAGGGTGAGTCTACTTTGGGTCTAAGCGGTCAAGAGAAGGGAAGGCGTGGTAAGTACTCGTTTTCCAAATCGATTCAGTAGTGTAAATATTAAGAAAAGCCGAAACCCCTTATAGTTTAGGGAGGTTATCGATTTGAGGTATAGGCCTCACTGGGCCTTTTTCATTCGACTTTTATGGTTTGTGTAGTGAAATAGACAACTTTGGAGGAGCAGCAAGGCTTGGAGTATCGGTTTGGATAAACTTGGATTGAATCATCGGACCCTGTGAAGGTAAGTGATCTATGGCTATTAAGTGTTCTTTGGCCGACTATAGTAAGGTGGATTTTGGATTTGATAAGTATGATTTGTAAACTAAGAATGGTGGTGATTAATTGTAGGTTGTCGTGGGAGACTTTGTTAGCAAACGTCACAAAACAGATGTGTAACAACCCTCGGAGTAGCTTAGATTAATATTCACTGAAAAGCCAAAATGCTAAAATTCTGGCATTTCGGGAACTTGTGATTTTACGTTTGGTTATAGATGCGATAAATTCAATAAGATCGGTGTTTGGGTCGATGGAACAGGTAAGAGCGCAATTTTGTGCACGATGGTAAGTTGGGCCTCAATGGGCTAAAATTGGGCCCAATGGGCTTTCGAGCCCATTTGGGTAAAATTGATAGAAGATGAAATTTGGAAAAGTTGCATGTTAACACGGTTAGTATTGTTGTAAAATTTGGGTTAAGTGGGCTTAGTGGGCTAAATCGGCATTCGTAGGGCCCATTAGGGGTTTTGGGCCCAAAAGTCCGAATTTGATAATGTGGGTTAAAGATCATTGTTTAAACACTCGAAAATATTGATAATTGTTAATGAACATGGAAAACCCTGATAATTGGTAAAATTACGAAATTAACCTTGTAATATGAAAAATGACTATTTTGCCCCTAGGTAAAAATGACCATTATACCCCTAGGGTTTAATTATGAATATGATGCATGAGATATTGTTATACATGATATGTTATGAGATGCACATGATATGCTATGAAATACTCATTATATGCATGGGTTGGGTTTTATATAAATGGAGGAAGTGCTTAAAGGGCTTTGCCCCAGTTTATCAAAAAGGGCTTTGCCCCAGTTATTAAAAGAGGCTAGGCTTCCAATGACATGATAAAGCAGCTATGCTGCCAGTGGAGAGTTTGGTTGGGTGGGTTGAGTTATTCCCCACATGGAGAGCTTGGTTGGTACGGGTGGAGAGTAGCGGATGGTAGGTTGAGTAGTCTTCCCAAATGGGCTTGCATACATTCATTGGTATTACATGTGATATTGAAATAGGCCTATGGGCCATACCGTTTACAGTAAAGGCTTCGGCCCAGTGATATGATTTATGAAAAGGCTTTGGCCCAGTAACTGTTAATCGAAAGGCTTCGGCCCAGTATATGTTGAGACTCAATTAGGGCTTAGGCCCAGTATGCTGATATTAGTTTGGGCTCTGAAAGGGGCTTGTTGCACACTGAGTTTCCAAACTCACCCCTTTTCCTTAACCTTACAGGTGAGCCTTGATGTGGAGACTTGGAGCCGGAGGGGATTCAGAGTGGTCGTGATGATCGCTTTCGAACTTTGCAATAAGTAACCGATTTTTTTAATTTATTATTATTATTTGGTTTTGGGTTGTAATAAGGCCATTTTAATTATCTTTTCGGGATTATTTTATTTTATACTCTATATTTTCTCGATAATAATTCAAAATGGGTTAGACTTAGGCGTTTTCAAAATGATACTTGTTTTCAAAATAGCGCAACGATGCAACTAATCGGTTTATCAAAAATATCTACTTAAATGAATTCCAACTCGTTTTTTTTTCAAAACCTAACCTCGCACCAAAGTGTGGCAATGGTTGTGGGCATGTCTAGGATTGGATCCAGGCAAGAGCTTGGTACTTAAGCAGCCTTCATGGCTCACCTCCTCTGTTTTGGATACCTACCTGGTGCATAACTTCCATTCACTTTATGAACTTAGCAAAGATTATCTTTTAAAACACTAAGAAGGACGTTGAAAGAGGCATGGGTTTTCTTAAAAACTTCAATGTGATACGTCAGATCTGGCCATAACGTCTGGGCCGGGTTTGGGGTGTTACAAAACCAGGTACAAAATCCATCGTGACTCTATCCCATTTCCACTCAGTTATCGTGATAGGTTGAAGTAATCCTGAAGGCATCTAATGTTCAGCTTTTACTTGTTGATAGACTAAGCATCTTGCAACAAAGTCAGTAATGTCTCATTTCATACCATGCCACTAGTAAAGCTGTTTTAGATCATTATACATTTTTGTACTTCCTGGATGAACAGATAATCGATTGCTATGAGCTTCATTCAAAATCATCTGAATTAACTTTGAATTCCTCAAAATGCATATTCGGTCTCTGAATCTCAAACAATCATCAGCATCAACTCTGAATTCTGAATCAACATCTGCATCACACTGAGCTCGTTTTGCTAGTAATTTATTATCAACCTTCTGGGCATCACAAATTTGTTGAACAAATAACGGTCTTGCTTTCAATTCAGCTATTATCGAACCATCATCAGACATAGCCATATGCGCATTCATTGCCTGCAAAGCAAACAGTGATTTTTGACTTAAAGCATTAGCAACAACATTAGCCTTCCCCGGATGGTAGTCAATCACAAGCTCGTAATCCTTTAACAATTCTAACCATCGATGTTGTCTCAAGTTCAGATCTTTCTAAGTCATCAAGTATTTCAGGCTTTTATGATCAGAATAAACATGACATTTTTCACCAAACAAATAGTGACGCCAAATTTTTAGTGTAAACACAATGGCTGCCAGATCCAGCTCGTGTGTTGGATAATTCTTTTCATGTGGCTTCAACTGTCTCGAGGCATAAGCTATAACCTTTTCTTCCTGCATCAAAACACAGCCCAAACCATTTAAAGATGCATCACTATAAATAACAAATTTTTTACCCGATTCTGGCTGAACTAGCACTGAAGCTTCGGTCAATAGAGCTTTCAACTGATCAAAATATTTCTGGCACTTTTTTGACCACTTGAACTTTACATCTTTCTGCAATAGCTTTGTCATCGAGGCTGAAATCATGGAGAAACCTTTCACAAACCATCTACAATAACCAGCAAGTCCCAGAAAACTTTGGACTTCAGAAACATTCTTCGGAGGTTTCCAATCAAGTATAGCTGAAACTTTGCTCAGATCAACCCGAATACCTGATGCTGATACCACATGACCCAGAAAACTGACTCCATTTAACCAGAACTCGCATTTACTAAATTTCGCGTACAACTGCTTATCTCTCAAGGTCTGCAATACAAGTCTCAAATGTTCGGTATGTTCAGCTTCATCACGAGAATAAATAAAAATGTCATCTATAAACACAACCACAAACCGGTCCAAATACGGTCTGAAGATCTGATTCATCAAATCCATGAAAATAGCAGGTGCATTAGTGAGTCCAAATGGCATAACCAAAAACTTATAGTGTTCGTACCTCGCTCAGAAAGCTGTCTTTGGTACATCGGAGTCTTTAACTCGCAACTGATAGTAGCCTGACCTCAAATCTATCGGAGTCTTTAACTCGCAACTGATAGTAGCCTGACCTCAAATCTATCTTCGAAAATACTATAGCTCCTTTCAGCTGGTCAAACAGATCGTCAATCCGTGGTAATGGATATTTATTCTTTATAGTCACTTTGTTAAGCTGTCTATAATCGATACACATTCCTATAGTTCCATCTTTCTTTTTCACAAACAACACAAGTGCACCCCACGAAAAAATCGGTTGCGCGAAACCTCTATCTGTCAACTCTTGCAATTGAGCTTTCAATTATTTTAATTCTGTAGGTGTCATTCTCTATGGAGCTATGGATATCGGAGTCATTCCAAGCATTAACTCAATACCAAACTCTACCTCCTAAATTGGTGGCAAACTCGATAATTCTTTAGGAAACACATCTGGGTACTCACATACAACTGGCACTGACTCAATGTTCCTTTCAGCCACTTTAATGTCATGCACATATGCAAAGTAAGCCTCGCAGCCTTTTCTCACATGTTTCTAAGCTAACATTGAAGAAATCACTGCTGGTAAACCATACAAATCACTAGATTCAATCTGAATAACCTCATCATTTTTGATTCGTAGATCAATGGTCTTTCTCTTGCAATTCACAACATCATCATGTAATGTCAACCAGTCTATACCCAGAATTATGTCGAAATCATCAAACGGCAGCAACATCAAATCTCCCGAAAAGCACAAATCTCGGACCATCAAGGGACAATTCTTACACACTTTATCAACCATAACACACCGACCCAAGGGGTTTGATACTCTAATCACAAACTCAGTAGACTCAACAGGTAGAGTCTTGCTGAATACTAATGTCTCACACATATAAGAATGAGTAGAACCAGGATAAATCAATGCAATTACATTAGTATCATAAAGAGTGAATATACCAGTAATAACATCTGGGGATGAAGCCTCCTCTCGTGCACGTATAGCATAGGCTCTGGCAGGTGCACTAGCCTCTGATCTGACTACTGTATCTTTAGTCCCTCTCTGACTACCACTAGTATTACCAGGATTTCTAGGTGGTCTACCTCTAGCTGTAGTATACCCGATCTTGTATTCTGCACAGGATTTTCCTCAGCTAACATTGGGCAATCTCGAATATAATGATCTGTCAGACCACACTAAAAGCAAGCCCAATCATACAATCTACTACTTTTGAGATGTCGTTTACCACAGTGTTTACACTCGGGTTGATTCGATCTGACATTACCTACACTCACTATTAGGGTAGCTCTCGATCTCACTGGTGGTCTATTCTGATCCCGTCTGGAGTAACCTAAAGTGGCTTTAGAACGGCTAAAATCATCTTGGAACTTCTTTGATGCCGACTGGAATGACTTACTGGATGTTTTTTTATGTGCATCTCTAGCTTCAAAGTCAGCTTTTCTATTCTTTTTCCCGAGCTCTTCAGCTTTGCAAGCTTGCTCAACCAGTACCACAAACTCTTTTATCTCAAGTATGCCAACTAAAAGTTTAATGTCTTCATTCAGCCCATCTTCAAATCTTTTACACATTATGGCTTCAGTGGAAACACACTCTCTGCCATACCGATTGAGTCTCACGAATTTATGCTCGTACTCTATCACAGTCATCCGACCCTGTTTCAGCTCCAGAAATTCTTTATGCTTCTGATCAATAAATCTCTGGCTGATATATTTCTTACGGAACTCAGTCTAAAAAATTACCAGGTCACCTGCTCTATTGGAACCACTGATACTAGGGTATTCCACCAGTGATATGTTGTGTCTAGAAGTAAAGACATGGCACATTTCAATCACTCATCTAAGGTACAGGACAGCTCATCAAACACACAGATGGTATTATCAAGCTAGAACTTAGCCCGTTCAGCATCATCCTCATCTGTAGCTTTAAACTCTTCAGCCCCATGTTTTCTGATTTTATCAACGGATGGCTTATACAATCTCAACGGATCACTTACTTGAGGTACAGCAGGCATCGAAGATGGATTAGTCGGGGGTGGAGGTTAGTGTATAGACGGATTAGTCTGGATATATTGAGTAAACCAGTCATTCATTGTTTGATAGAAGGCTTGTTTAGCCTCACTTTCTTTATTACTCAAAATCGGTCGAGAATAAGTCGGTGCTGTCCCTTGCGCGAGAGTAGGCGCTACACTCTCGACATCATTAGCTACACCTCTGTCAGGATCCATTTACTATATAAAAACACATTTTAAATGTCAGAAGTCATCACACTATTGTAATAAATAATTATGGCATGTATAGCTAAACTCACACACGCTACGTTACTTCTAGATACGACTAAACCGTAGGTCTGATACCAATAAAATGTAACACCATTAGTCTGTATCTGTCGTCGGAACAGGATCATAGGTATTACATAATAAAACACAATTCCGAACAATTTAAGAAAACATTTATATAATTGCATGAATATGTCTCGAAAATTGACTAAGATTTAAATCAAAAGCTATTACAATTCATATTTTGAACATTTGATATCATTGATATATTTGGATATATCATTCACATGTATTAATAACATACATATTACAAAAACAATTTCATATATGCGGCACTAGTAAAATAATAATATATACGAATCTTAAATATATATATCACACATTACTACCAAGTAATATCAACTTCCGGTTATAAATAAACTCATTTCATTTTCTAGTCTATTCGACTAATACAAATGATTTATACAAATTTGCGAAATTATATATATGACTAGTAAATTTACATTAATAATCACACTTATGAAGGTTTAAACATACATATTTCTATATGGTTGATATGGTAATATGCATTACTAAATTCATGCATATCACACCATCACTACCGCATTTATATTTAGATGCAAGTACACATGAATGACATTAATTAAAATCCAACATATGATATGTCCATCTCATATATTACAATTCCTACTAAATAAATCATACATAGACTATTTTCTAAATTTTCATGAACATACATGCCGAAATACAATTGAACAATATACATCATTCAAGTTGATCAACTATCCAATTATGAAAACAATTATCCACACACCTTTCTTACATTTACCAAGCCATAAGTATTACCTTATTAAAAACATGTTTACTAAGTTCATGAGCATGTTTCTTCTACGAATTATCATAGTCAAATAAACCACAAACCATTTAAAACCACTACTCTTTGTCCAAACATCTAGCATTTACCTCATGTAATGAGCATACACAACAAGCAACTTATAACCATGATTAACATAGACCATGCCCAGCATATTTAAATTCAAACATATTATTTAGCCATTTTCGCATAGCTTTATACACAACCAAAATTCATCATTCCAAAACACACTTTAGCCTATACATGCCATAATTCGAATTTAAATTATAAAGGTACCCAAAATTGTAGATAGTGTGATGAACTTCGCAGACTATCCCCGAGCTTGTAACTTGATTTTCAAAATCTATAAAACAAACAAATATGCATACAGTAAGCTAATATAGCTTAGTAAGTCATAAGCAAATACTAAACCTAACAAAGTATTTAACTCAAATAGGCTAACCAATATTTATAATAACTATATACCATTTAGTCTCAACTTATAACTTGAAAATATATCAATATATATATACATTCGCACATGAACATCATCTTGGCCGAATAGTCAAATAACCAAATTGTCTATTTATCCTTCAATTTTCCAACCACTAGTTTTTGCCCTATCAAATGCACATATTCTTTTAAATACAAGTTCAAGTGTCAAATTATCACAACAAGTAATTACATTTCTTACTTGGCCAAATACTCACCTGATCAATTAAGCATATTAATAGTCAACTTCCCAACACAACTAGTTATAACACAATCATGCCTATATATACTTTTTATTCATAAGCTCGAAAATCATAACATAGTATCACACATTTATATGTATATCACCATCAAGGCCAATCACACATAATAGAACACTTGCACATAATTACGAATCATTTCATGATACTCAACTTATATAACTACAAAACCGAATATACATATAAACCTCACTTAAATTCATTAACATCGATTATACATGAATAAAACTAATATCAAGTACAAACTTACCTTATCATTAATAGTCAACAGACTAATTCGTACTTGGCCGTTTTAACTCATATTTCATACTCGTACACAATTTACCTTTGCCCGATGAACCATTCGAAATCGGATAAGACACTCAGATAATCACATAAATCGTACAATGCCAACGTCCTA
The DNA here is from genome assembly GCA_025698465.1 of Gossypium longicalyx. Classification (NCBI taxonomy): domain Eukaryota; kingdom Viridiplantae; phylum Streptophyta; class Magnoliopsida; order Malvales; family Malvaceae; genus Gossypium; species Gossypium longicalyx. The sequence goes on from CM046995.1 coordinate 57,274,112, forward strand.
GACGTGGTCTTACATGTAGCCACATATCAATGCCACTGTCCCAGACAGGGTCTTATTCATAAACACATATCGGAATCACGAGTCGATGCCATGGTCTTACTCGCACACATATATCGCAATCCTATGTCATGACATATGTATCCTAACTATTCCTAAGGTTTATACGAAGCTTTCGGACGTCGTAATTCGATCGAAATGAATGCTCATCTAATTACCAAACTTATACGCATTTGGCATTAGTGCATATTAATTTCTATATTACATATCAGCATACATACTTTACATTTAATTAAAATTAAGTACGTCTATTTGCTTATAAACTTACCTCAGACGTCGTAAGACGGGACGGGGCTGTTAGTCGACAACTTTCGTTTTTCCACGGTCCAAATCCGATTTCTTTGGTTATTGATCTAAACATATTCAAATTAAACTCATTCAAACATATTTTCATTCAATTTAGTCTAAAAACACATAATTGGGCAAATTGCCATTTTACTCCTGACATTTTCAATTTTTACAATTTAGTCCCTACTGAACAAAACACAAAATACACAAAATTTCAAAGCACCCATGTTAGGCCGAATGGTAGCCATACCTATATAAGCCCATATATTTTTTTAATTTCACATTTTTGTCCCTCAATTTATTATATTTGCAATTTAGTCCTAATTACTCAAAATCATCAAAAACTCCAATACAAAACAGATTAATCTAAAACATATCTTCAATTTTTCATCATCAAACAACAAAAAGCTCTCATGAATGGCATAACTCAAAATATTCATCAAAATCAAAAATTCAAGCATGGCTTTGTAGTACTTGAAGCAACAATCTCAAAAACGTAGAAATTATCAAAAATCGAGCTGAACTCTTACCTTGATTAAGCTTTAAAGATGACCGAACCCTAGCCTTTTTTATTTCTTTTTCTTTTTGTCTAGTTTCAGTCAAGAGAGAATGATAAAAACATAGTTTATTTTATGTTATTATATCATATATTAAGTTTAATGTTTAAATTACTTTTATACCCTTAATGATTTAATATAAAAACCATATAATATAAGTCTTAAACCGTCCCACCAATATATTTTTGGGATATTTACAACATAAATGCCCCAACTTAAAAAGCCACTAACTATTTGGCCCTTATACTTTAAACTATCAAATTTTCAATTTACGCGATTAAGTCTTTTTATTTAATCGGACACCTAATCGACAAAATTAAATCACGAAAATTTCACAAATATAAATTCACATAAAATAAACATAAAAAATAATTTTAAAATATTTTTCTGACTCGAATTCGTTTTACCAAAACTACCGTTCTGATTAGGGTCTAAATCGGGCTGTTACAACTCTATAGCTATTGAATACCTTTAGCTAATAAAACTCCACTTTTACACTTTTCGCGATTTAGTCCTTTTTATTAAATTGACCATTCAAACGATTAAATTTCTTAACGAAATTTTCACACAATCACTCAATAATGTTGTAAACATTAAAATAATAATAAAATAAATATTTTGACATTGGATTTGTGGTCCCAAAACCACTGTTCCAATTTGACTAAAAAAGGGGTTGTTACAACTCTCCCCCTTTCGGGATTTTCTTCTTTGAAAATCTTACCAGTGAATAGGATAGGGTACTATTTTCTCATAATTTCCTTGGGCTCCCACGTAGCCTCTTCGATACCGTATCGTTGCCAAAGTAATTTTACCAAAGCTATAAGTTTATTTCTTAACTCTTTGATCTCTCGAGCCAAAATTTTGATCGGTTCTTCGTTGGATGTCATATCGGGTTGAATCTCAATCTCTGACGGGGAAATCACATGTAATGGATCAAATCTATACTGACGTAGCTTCGAAACATGAAACACATTGTGGATCTTTTCTAAATCTACTGGCCCTATTCTTTCGATGATTTCATACGGCCCGATGAAACGCGGACTCAATTTGCCTTTACAACCAAAACGAAGAATTTTCTTCCACGGGGTTACTTTCAGTAACACTTTTTCACCAATTTGATATTCAATATCTTTTCGTTTCAAATCCGCATACGATTTCTGATGATCTAAAGTTTCTTTCAAACTATCGCGAATCACTTTCACTTTCTCTTCGATTTCTGTAATCAAATCAACCCCGTGAATCTATTTTTCACTAAGTTCAGTCCAGTACAATGGAGTTCGAAATTTACGACCATACAATGCTTCGTACGGTGCCATCTTTATGCTTGGTTGAAAACTGTTATTATACGCAAATTTAACTAATGATAGATATTTCTCCCAATTACCCTGAAATTCTAATACACAACATCTTAGCATATCTTCAAGGATCTGAATTGCTCATTCAGACTGTCTGTCAGTTTGCAGATGAAAAGTTGTACTGGAGTTCAACTTCGTACCTAAAGCTTCTTGCAATTGCTTCCAAAATCACGATGTAAACCTCGAATCTCTATCTGAAATAATAGAAACAGACACTCCATGCAATTTCACAATCTCCGAGATATACAACTCAAGTAATCGATCAAGTGGAAAGTCTATACGTACCAGAATAAAATGTGCTGATTTTGTTAATTGATCAAAAACAACCCAAATAGTATCTTTCTTTTTTGGAGACAAGGGTAATCCTGATATGAAATCCATTGTAACTCTATTCCATTTCCACTCGGGAGTCATCACAGGCTGCAATGAACCCGATGGTACTTGATACTCGACTTTCACTTGCTGGCAAACTAAACATCTCAATACAAACTCTGAAATGTCTCGTTTCATACCTGACCACCAATATAACTGTTTCAAATCGTTGTACATTTTAGTGCTTCCCGGATGTACGGATAAACAACCACTATGTAATTTCTTAATACACAAATTTTCTGAATAAGCTTGGAATTTCTTGGTACATAAATTCTACCTCGGAACATTAAATAATCATCAGATCCAATTTGAAATTCTGACTCAGAAATTAACTCACATTGAACGCGTTTAACTTGTAATTTTTTATCACATTTTCTGGGCTTCACTAATTTGCTGAAGGAATAACGATCTTGCTTTCAACTCAACTACAATCCAATCATCATCAGACAAAGCTAACTGCGTATTCATAGCATGCAAAGCAAATAATGACTTTCTGCTTAAAGCATCAACAACTATATTAGCTTTCCCAATATGATAATCAATCACTAACACGTAATCTTTCAATAGTTTGAGCCATCTCTATTATTGTAAATTCAGATCTTTCTGAGTCATAATATACTTTAAACTTTTATGATCAGTAAAGATGTGACATTTTTCACCGTACAAATGATGTCGCAAGATTTTTAATGCAAACACAATCGCGACCAACTCTGAATCGTGTGTTGAATAATTCTTTTAATATGTTTTCAGCTGTCTAGAAGCATAAGCTATTACTTTGCATTCCTGCATCAACACACAACCTAGACTGTTTAATAATGCATCGCTGTAAATCACAAATTCTTTACTTGACTTAAGTTGAACTAACACTGGTGCCTCGGTTAACAACGTTTTTAATTGATCGAAGCTTTGTTGACATTTTTCTGGCCATTCAAACTTTACATCTTTCTATAGTAGTCTGGTCATCGATGTGGCAATCATAGAGAATCCTTTAACAAAACGTCGATAGTAGCCTGGTAATCCCAGAAAACTTCTAACTTTGGATACATTTCTAGGTGGTTTCTAATCAATAACAGCTGTAATCTTGCTTGGATCAACTTTTATACCATCAGTTGAGACAATGTGCCCCAAAAATCCAACTTCTCGGAGCCAGAACTCATATTTTCTAAATTTAGCATACAGTTGCTTATCTCTCAAGGTTTGCAACACAATCCTCAAATGCTCGGCATGCTCAGATTCATCCAGTGAATAGATCAGAATATCATCAATGAACACTACAACAAATTTGTCTAAATATGGTCTAAAGATATGATTCATCAAATCCATAAAAATGGAGTCAAACCGAAAGGCATAACAAGGAATTCATAATGTCCATACCTCATTTTAAACGTAGTTTTTGGCACATCTGAGTCTTTAACCCGTAACTGATAATACCCTGATCTCAAATCTATCTTTGAAAACACTATTGCACATTTCAACTAATCAAACAAATCAACTATTCTAGGCAACAGATACTTATTCTTTATCGTAACCATGTTGAGCTGGCGATAATCCATACACATTCTCATTGACCCGTCTTTCTTCTTAACAAATAATACTGGCGCACCCTAGGGTGAAAAACTAGGTTGTGCAAAACCTCTATCTGTTAATTCTTGCAACTGAGCTTTCAACTCTTTCAACTCTGTCAGAGCCATTGCATATGGAGCTATAGATATCGTTGAAGTTCCCAATTCTAATTCAATAGCAAATTCAACCTCTCGATAGGTGGCAAACTCGGCAATTCCTCAGGAAACACATCCAGATATTCACATACAAATGGCATTGATTCAATCTTTGATTTAGACACTTTTGTATCTAAAACATAAGAAAGATAAGCTTCACAACTCTTTCTCACACATCTCTGGGTGGACATAAACGAAATCACAACAGGCAATTCATTCAATTCATTTGATTAAATTCGCAGAATTTCATTATTTTGACACTTCAATTCTATAATCTTTCGTCTACAGTTCACAACAGCATCATGCAAAGTCAACCACTCCATTCTTAGAATCACATCAAACTCATCAAATGGCAAAAACATCAAGTCAGTCGAAAAACAATAACCCCGAGTCATTAAAGGATAGTTCTTGCCAACTTTATCATCTAGAACATACTTGCCTAAGGGGTTCGATACTTCAATTACAAACTCAGTAGACTCAACATGCATACTCTTATTAAACACCAAATTCATACATATATACAATTGTGTCGATCCAAAACCAATTAAAGCAATCACATTAGTATCGTAAAGAGAGAATGTATCGGTAATAACATCTGGGGATAAAGCTTCTTTGCGAGCGCGAATAGTGTAGGCTCTAGCAGGTGCTCTGGCCTCGTATCTCATAGCAGAGTCCCTAGTCATACCTCTTCCACTGGATACATTTCTCGTATTCCTCGGTGGTCTCCCTCTCACAGTCGTATTACTCGATCTTGTATTTTGAGACTTTTCTTTTTCATTTAGCTATGGACAATCTCTGATAAAATTATGTCGTGAACCACAACTGTAACAAGCTCTGTTATTATTTTTCACCCAGCAATCTCTAAAATGCCGTCCTCCATACTGTTGACACTTGGGTTTAACATCTTTTATGTTGCCAACACTCGATACCGATGTGGCTTGAGCTTTAGGGCTAGTATATTGCTTTCTGCGATCTCTATTATGATATCCTACTGAAGTGGTAGATCGATTAAAATAGTCTCTGGATTTCTTCGACGAGGAATGATAAAGTTTACTCATCGGTCTCTTTCTCAAATCTCTTGCCTCTGAATCAGCATTTTTCTTTTCTCAGTTAAAGTCTTCAGCTTTACAAGCCCATTCAACTAACACAACGAACTCTTTCAAATCTAATATCCCAACCAAGAGTTTAATATCTTCGTTTAACCCGTTAACAAACCTCTTGCACATAATCTCTTCTATAGAAACATATTCTCGAGCATATTTACTTAACTATATTAATTCTCTTTCATACTCGGTTACGGTCACACGACCCTGTTTCAATTCCAGAAACTCTTTATGCTTTTGATCCAAAAATAGTTGACTGATGTACTTCTTTCAGAACTCGGTCTGAAAGAACTCCCAGGTGACTCTCTCTCGGCATTACAGATATTAATGTATTCCACCACTGATATGCAGTGCCTCTCAACAAAGATACAACACTTTTAATGCATACTTCGGGTGTACACGACAACTCATCAAATACTCTGATTGTATTTTCAAGCCAAAACTCGGCTCTCTCAAGGTCATCATCAGCATTTGCTCTGAACTCTTCAACCCTGTGTCTACAGATCTTATCAATGGGAGGCTTGTTCGATCTTAAAAGCTCGACTACTAGAGGAGCTATAGGTACAAGTTGAGGATTAGGAGGGGGTAGAGGTTGTTGAGTAGCCGAGTTAGTACGAATGTATTGGGTGAACCACTCGTTCATCATTTGAAAGAACGCTTCTTTAGCCTCTCTTCCCTGACTGCCAGTAACAGGTTTAAAATCAGATGGCGCTGCCCCTTGCGCGGGAGCAGGTGCATTACTTTCAACCTGGTCAGCTATCGCTCTATTGGGATCCATTTGCTATATAAAAACACATTTTCAAACATCAAAAGTCATCACACTATCACAGCTTATATATGGCATGTATAGCTAAACTCTTACACACGCTACATTAATCCTAGAATTGACTAAATTGTAGCTCTGATACCAATTAAATATAACACCCCTAATCCGTATCCATCACTGGAGTTGGGTTACGAGGCATTACCGATCAATTCATAACATAAAACATACAATCTCATAAACCATTCAATACAATCATATTGTCCCTTATAAGGACCTATGAGGCCTTAAACATGCTTTAGAAGTGATTCGGGACTAAACTAATAACATACAAAAATTTCAGAAAACATAGAAAATTTTCATATAAACAGAGGTCACACGCCCCTATGAACAGGCCGTGTGCCTCACATGGCTAGTAGACACACCCGTGTCTCAGGCCATACATACTGACTTGGGTCACCTGGCCAACCATACACCCGTGTGTCTAGCCCGTGTGCCCTTCGAAATGGCCACACACGCCCGTGTGCCAAGCTGTGTGCTATGCCGTGCCAAAACTGTAGGGTATACTGACTTGTGTCACATGGATGATCACACGTCCGTGTGTGAGGCCTTGTGGAGCATACTGACTTCAATTCAGTTTTAACACCAGGGGATATACAGCTATGCAACATGACCATGTGTCACACACGGCTGAGACACACGCCTGCGTCTCTACCCGTGTGGACAAAAATAGGCTATTTACCAAGCCAATTTGCAACCCATTTGGTACACCTCTTCACCTACACATATGGCACCAAATCATAGCATAATTAAACATTCAATTTAGCAACAATCAAGGTTATTTCGTACCATTTCAATACTCAATCCAATGCCATTTATCTATTCAAATACCTATCAACTCAACTTGCTTTACTAGGCTTAAATCACTTATATAAATCATGTAATATAATTCATCTAATTCATCAACCAAAGCCAATCCACCACAAACATATCTCAACCAAATAAATACCTTATACCATAATAAGCATTTGAGTATTAAACTTCAACGTTAACCATATCACATGGCAATATACATAGCAAAACACATAACTTTCATAAGCTACCTATTATAGCTCGAAAATAAATATCCATCAAACACACAAAAATGACCAAAGCCTATACATTCCATATACCATATATACACAACTCAAAAGTACCAAAGAGATGGTTGGATAGTGTGACGTAGTTTCTAATGATCCCCAAATCCGAGCTAGCTTTGAATTCACTATAAAACACAAAAGAAACAAACAAGGTAAGGTATAAAGCTTAGTAAGTTCGTACTAAATATACTCAACAATTCATAATACACAAATCATCAATTTAAACTAATTAACATCTAAATCATGATGACCAGCAAACATTCCTCATTCTTACTCATGTATTTATAAACAAGTTCATAACTTCATCTATTTGGATTTCATGCTTTATGTGTACGTACTTGTACAAATTCATAACGAACTTATACCTTGTCATGATACTGTCGAATACTCGATATCTCGCACACTAAGTGCCAAAGCATAGCCGAAGCTATCTCGGTCTCGCACACTAAGTGGCAAACATAGTCGATTTATCGTCGAACACAACCATAGTCTCGGATATACAATTTATGCAATAGAAAAACATTAAAAACATAATTGTAATGATGTTTATCACGTATGAACTTACCTCGGATGCTAAAACGATGAATTGAGTCTTTTAGTCGATAACTTTAATTTTCTCCCGATCTAGGTTTGAATTCTTCCTTTCTTGACTAAATGTATTCAAAATTAACTTATACAATTATCTATTCATTCAATTTAGTCCAAAATACTCTTTAAGGTACATTTACACTTTTTCCCCACATATTTCACATTTTTCACAATTTAGTCCTTATTACACAAAATCTCAAATTCATGAAATTCAAGACTAACCCATACTAGCCAAATTACCATAATGCCCCTAACAGCCCATAATTTTCATCTATTTCACATTTTAACCACTAACTTTACACATTTTTCAATTTAACCCCTGATTTGCATTTTCACCAAAAATCACTTAACTTGTTTAACTAACATCAAATATTCATAATCTATCATCAATCATCAAAACTCATACATATTCATCAATGGAAATATTCAAAATTTTTAAAAATTACTCAAGTTAGTCCCTGGGCTAGCTAGTACTAGCTACAACAATCTCAAAAATATAGAAATCATTAATAACAGAACAAAAACAGTACCTTAATTGACAAATATGGCATAGCCAAATGAAACCCTAAATGAAATCTTTTCTTCTCTTCAAAATTCGACAGTAAGATGAAGATGAACACATTTAATTTGTTTGTTTTATTAATATTTGACTTATTAATCATTAAATTACCTTATTAGCCTTTGTTACAAAACATTTAAAACATCTAAATTGTGTCCATAAAAGTCCACTTATCAATGGTATATTTACCAGATAAGAACCTCTAAATTAATATTCCATAGCTATTGAATACCTTTAGCTAATAAAACTCCACTTTTACAATTTACGCAATTTAGATCTTTTTATTAAATTGACCATTCAAACGATAAAATTTATTAACAAAATTTTCAGACAATCACTCAATCATGCTGTAAACATTAATATAATAATAAAATAAATATTTTGACATCGAATTTGTGGTTTCAAAACCACTATTCTGATTTGACTAAAAGCGGGCTGTTACAATATATCCACTCAAGGCAATTATAATTCAAGACAAGGTAATTATAATCAACAACAGCAGAACTACAATCAGCACACTCAGATGCATCCACAACAAAGCTAGATGCATGCACACCTGAATCAGACACAGCCACAACACTCTTCAATGCCGAATCAGCATGTTCAAGAACATCGACGACAACAGTACACGCAAGCTTCTCCTTTTGACTCGTTAGCAGCTCTTGAGGCTATAATGCAGGAGCGTATGACTTGCACAGAAACTATTGTGCAAGGGAATTCATCTTCTATTCGGGCATTGGAGGCACAATTAGGAAAACTTGCTTTGAATCTAAATATTAGACCATCAGGCACACTACTTAGTGACACGAAAAATCCCAGTCCGAGGGGCAAAGAACACTATAAGGTTATCACTTTCAAACTAGCAAGCTGACTATAAACTCTACTATAGCACCTCAAGATATTGATGAAGTGATCCATGGTGAGAAGGTTGAATCTGAAGAGCTTGTCGATGTACCAGACAAAGAAGTTCCATAAATTGTAACTCATATGCCTAATATCCAACCCTCGAAACTGTCAACACAATCAAAGGTGTCAGCACAATCAGATATATCTCCACATTTAACTTTTTCATAAAAAATTAGGGAGAATGAGCAGGATAAGTAATACCAATAGTTCTTGAACACACTGAAGCAAATTCAAGTCAATATTACTTTAGTAGACGCTCTTGTGCAAATTTGGAATTATGGGAAATTTATGAAAGAGCTCTTATCCAATAAGAAGAAGCTCAGTGATACAGAAACTATTGCACTCACAGAAGGCTGTAGTGCTATTTTGACAAATAGGTTGCCCCCCAAAACGAAAGATCCTGGGAGCTTTACTATTCCATGTTAAATTGGAAACCATTACTTGGGCAAGGCTTTATGCGACTTGGGAGCTAGCATCAGCCTAATGCCACTATCTACTTTTAGAAAGTTGGGAAATGGTCACATGAAACCTACTACAATGACATTGCAACTACCTGATCGATCCTTGGCTCAACCTGAAAGGAAAATCAAAGATATCTTAGTCTGTGTGGATAAATTCATTTTTCCAGCTGATTTTATCATACTTGACTGTGAGGCTGACAAGGAGGTTCCCATAATCCTAGGATGACCATTTTTAGCCGCCGGACGAACTCTTACTAATGTTTACAAAGGTGAATTGACCATGCAACATAATGATGAGCACGTTACCTACAATGTTTTTGAATCTATTCAATGCAAGGATAAGGAAGAATGGCATACTGTCAATGTGCTAGATGATCTAATTGAGGAAGAATTTAATGACCAAAGCACAATACTTTCTGAGGAGTTTGCAGTGGCATCTAATGATGAATTCTTAGATAATTGCGACTACATGATTGAAGCTAGTAATATTAAACTTAGCCATGAATGGTGTAACACCCCTTACCCGTATTTGATGTCTGGACAGGGTACAAGGCATTACCGAACTCACATCACAAGCAATTATACAATTTAGGGTCATAAATTTTTGTCTAAAATAAAACTTTTTAAAATCTAGCATAAAGTCCCTAATTCGAGCCTACGAGGCCCAAAACGTGCTTTGGAAGTAATTCAGGACTAAATCAAGAACTTTAGAAAATTTTACAACACTTAGAAATTTTTTACCTAAACATGGGTCACACGCCCTTGTCTTGAACCTGTGTAACTCTCTGTTTGTCACCCAAGAACAAATTGAAATCACATGGCCAGGGCACACGCCCATGTCTTGGGGTTGTTTCCTTCACAAGGCTGACACACACGGCCGTGTCTCATGCCCGTGTGCTCGATACTGAGCATTTTGTTTTGCAACAATTTAGGTGCAGGGGACACATGGCCGGATCACATGCCCATGGGGCTGATCGTGTGTCACACACGGCCTAGACACACGCCCGTGTCTTTACCCATATGGACAAAAACAAAGCTATTTACCAAACCTTTTTGCCACCCTCACTTGCACACATCTACACAACATCACATGGCACAAATTCAAGCATGTAAGAGCAACCAAACAATCACAACTAAGACAATAACATGTCCTTCTCATCCCATTATTAATCATGCTTAAAACATCAACCCTTCCACATCAAATTATCCAAGTTTCTACATTCACAATTGACAATAATATAAATATACTCATAACTAACATTAGCAAACTTCCAAGGCTATATATAAAATGAACCATGAACCATTATAAGCCAACACATATGACCAAAAGACCAAGTCCCTATACATGCCATATATATATATATATATAATTGAATTTATCAATACCCAAAATGATAGCTTGATAGTGTGATAGAATCTCTAGCAAAATTGAATCAATGCCTGTGGTATGTGAGTTTCCCAATGTGTTTTCGGAAGAACTACCAAGTTTACCTCCTGTTAGAGAAGTTGAGTTTGGTATTGAGTTGATTCCAGGTACCATACCCATTTCTATTACTCCTTATAGAATGGCCCCGTTGGAATTGAAAGAATTGAAAGCTCAGTTGTAGGAATTAACAGATAAAGGCTTTGCAAGACCCAGTAGTTCACCATGGGGTGCACCAGTGCTATTTGTGAAAAAGAAACACGGATCGATGAGATTGTGCATAGATTATCGGCAGCTTAATAAGGTAACAGTAAAGAACAAGTATCCAGCTTAGAATTGATGATTTTTTTGATCAATTGAAGGGAGCCACTGTGTTCTCTAAGATAGATTTGAGATCCGGATACTATCAGTTGGGATTTAAAGAGTCAGATGTCCCGAAGACTGCTTTCTGGACTAGGTATGGTCATTATGAGTTCCTTGTGATGCCATTTGGCTTAACTAATGCTCCTACCATTTTCATGGACTTAATGAACTGAATTTTTAGACCGTACTTGGATAAGTTTGTAGTTGTGTTCATTGATGATATCTTGATTTATTCTCATGATGAGACTGGGCATGCAAAGCATTTCAGAACAGTTTTACAGATTCTGAGAGATAATCAGTTGTATGCCAAGTTCAGCAAAAGTGAGTTCTGGTTACGAGAAGTTGGTTTTCTTGGACATATTGTCTCAAGTGAAGGTATCAGGGTTGATCCAAGCAAGATTTCAGCTATTGTTGATTAGAAGCCTCCTAAAAATGTATCAGAAGTCAGAAGTTTTCTTAGTCTTGCCAGATATTATAGACGATTTGCAGAGGGATTTTCCATGATAGCTACCCCGCTAACAAGATTACTGCGAAAGGATGTCAAGTTTGAATGGACTAAGAAGTGTTAACAGAGTTTTGACAAGTTAAAGGCATTGTTGACTGAAGCTCCTATTTTAGTACAACCAGAACCAGGTTAGGAGTTTGTGATTTAAAATGATGCGTCCTTGAATGGACTTGGTTGTGTACTTATGCAGGAAGGAAAGGTAATTGCTTATGCCTTTAGACAGCTAAAGTCACATGAGAAGAATTATCCGACACATGATTTAGAGCTAGCTGCCATTGTTTTTGCGCTAAAGATCTGGAGACATCATTTGTACGGTAAGAAGTGCCGAATATTCACTGATCACAAAAGTTTGAAATATTTGATGACTCAAAAAGATTTGAACTTGAGGCAAAGAAGATGGCTAGAGTTGATTAAAGATTATGAGCTTGTGATCGATTATCACCCAGGTAAGGCAAATGTTGTTGCTAATGCTTTGAGTAGGAAATCTTTGTTTGCATTAAGAGCTTTGAACACTAGTCTAGACTTATCAGATGATGGTTTTATCTTAGCTAATTTGAGAGCTAAACCGATGTTTCTTGAAGAGATTTTTGAAGCTTAGAAAAATGACAGTGAGTTGCTAGTCAAAAGAGCACAGTGTGAGTCGGATATAGAGTTAGATTGTCAGATCAGTTTTGACGGTTGTTTGATGTTTAGAAACAGGGTATGTGTACCAAAGAATGATGAGCTTATTCGAAAGATCTTATAGGAAGCACATAGTAGTTCTTTGTCTATTCATCCAGGTAGTACAAAGATGTATAATAATTTGAAGAAAATGTACTAGTGGGTAGGAATGAAAAGGGACATTTCAGAGTTTGTTTCTAGATGCTTGATCATCGCCAAGCAAAAGGCCGAACATCAGGTACCTTCAGGTTTATTGTAGCCTGTGCTAGTCCCTGAGTGGAAATGGGACCGAGTTACTATGGATTTTGTGACAGGATTGCCGTTGACACCGAGAAAGAAAGATGCAATATGGGTTGTGATTGATAAGTTAACGAAGTCGGCTTGTTTTATCCCAATTCGTATGGATTATTCACTTGACAAGCTGGCCGAGTTGTATATTTCAGAGATAGTCAGACTACACGGGTTACCATTATCAATCATTTCAGATAGAGATCTGAGATTTACTTCACGATTTTGGAAGAAGTTACAGGAAGCTTTGGGCACAAAGTTGAGTTTTAGTACAACTTTCCATCCTCAGACCGACGGTCAGTCAGAGAGAGTTATTCAGGTACTTGAAGATATGCTTAGATGCTGTGTACTAGAACTTCAAGGCAGTTGGGAAAAGTACTTAACATTAGTAGAGTTAGCCTACAATAATAGTTATCAATCGAGTTTGAAGATGGCACCTTATAAAGATTTGTAGGGACATAAATGTCGCACACCTTTGTATTGGACAGAGCTTAAGGAAAATCAGATTTACGGGGTTGATCTAGTTAAAGAAACATAAGAGAAAGTAAAAGTCATCATAGATTGCTTGAAAGTAGCTTCAGACAGACAGAACTTGTATGAAGATTTGAAGAGGAAAGAGATTGAGTATCAAGTTGGTGACAAAAGTGTTTTTGAAAGTATCCCCGTGGAAGAAAGTTCTCAGATTTGGCAAGAAAGGCAAACTAAGTCCACATTTTATTGGACCGTTTGAAGTGATTGAGAGAGTCGAACCATTAGCATATCGATTAGCTTTGCCGATTGAGTTAGAGAAGATTCATGATGTATTTCATGTGTCTATGCTACGTCGTTATCATTCAGATCTGTCACATGTGATTTCTCAAATAGAGGTTGAGATTCAACCAGACATGACTTACGGTGAAGAATTGATAAAGATTCTAGCTCGAGAGGTAAAGGAATTAAGAAACAAAACTATTGCACTTGTAAAAGTAATATGGAATAGACATGGGGTAGACGAGGCAACATGGGCGCACGAAGAGGCTATGCGAAAACAGTATCCAATTCTCTTCACAAGTAAGATTTTTAGGGACGAAAATCCCTAAAGGAGGAGAAATGTACCATCTCGAAATAGGGCCTAAATGGAACAATGGTTGTGAAACCATGAATCTGAGATAGAAAAGTTTATTGTGATTAATTTTATGATTTACCGAGTGATTAGATGCATGTGTTAGAGTATCGATGAAAAATTTGATAGATAGCATGTTTAATTTGCCTACTAGGGCTTAATTGCAAAAGTTGATAAATATGAGTTTTAGATGCTAAAGGATTAATTGAAGAGCATAATTGAAGTAGAGGTCCTTAAATGGTAATTAGACCATTATATTTTCATGGAAAAAAATGGATATACATAGGTAAAAATAACTAAAGTTTTAATGAAAGGTATTTTAGTCATTTTGTAAATAAAAGAATTAAAAAGGGAAAAAGATGGCAAAAATGTGCTCATCTTCTTCATTAGGCCGAAATTTCAAGGGTTCTCCATATCTAGGGTTTGTTTCAAGCTTCCAAGCTCCATAGTAAGTGATTCCAAGCCCCGTTTTTAATGTTCTTTAAGTTTTTAGAGTCCTAGTAACTTGATTAAGCTTATTCTAGCAATAATTTAACCTAGGGTTTATATTTGGAAAAATATCCATAGATGAAATGCATTTATTTTTATGTTTTATGTTATAATTTGAAGTTTAAAGTTGTGTTAAACAACTTTTGCTAAGCGATTTTACGTGAAAACGAGTAAAACGACATAATCGGTAAAAATACCTAATGTTCATAAGTACATGTTAGAGTGAGAATTTGATGTTACCATATAAGGGAAAAATGATCATCATGTCATAAAAAATAAGAAAATAGGATGAAGTTTAATTTTCGAGCCTTGGGGAAAAAGTGTAAATATGTAAAAGTTTAGGGGTAAAAGTGTAATTTTGCCAAAGTTTGAGTCAAGGACTGTTTTAATAAATGTGAGTATTAAATAAGCTAAATTTTTTATTATAGATCAAGAAGAACAAAATCTGGAGTTAGACCAGGGAAAGAAAAGATAGTGGACTAATTGATATAGTTGATCGTATTTTGTTTCGAGGTAAGTTTGCAGTAAATAAATGTAATATTCTATTATTTTATGTTAATGTTGTTAATTTCTAGCATGTGTATATTTATTTTATGAAATTATTCAAAGAATACTTAAGCATGAATTGACGGAGAAGTAATTTTAGAAAGTCTCGGTTGAACCTTAGGAATGTGTAGGATAAATGTCATGACATTAGGGTTTAAGGATACCATGTAAGACCATGCCAAGGCATGGTAATTGGTAAGGTTTCTAAGGTAAGGAAATCATGTAAGACCATGTCAAGACATGGCATTGATAAGTTATTATAAGGAAAAGGTCCCATGTAAGACCATGCCAAGACATGGCATTGGTGAGTTCATAAGGCAAGGATACCATGTAAGACCATGTCAAGACATGACAATGGTAAGTTTCAAAAGGATACCACGTAAGACCATGAAAAGTCATGGCAATGGTAAGGTACCCGTGTATCCTTAGTATTCCAAGTGGTTCAATGGGAAAATTTAAAGAGAATATCAAGGTAAGGTAAGGTAAGACGAGTTATGCTAAAAAGGTAAGACAAGTTCATGCTAGAAGAGCAAAGGTAAGTATATAATGTTCATGTATGCTTGATAAGGAAAAATGTAAGTAAAATGTATTAATAAATTTGATTAAGTAAGTAAGTATTTAAGTAAGAGAGTAAGTGAAGAAGTTGAAAATATGTCTATCACAATTAGTGAAGTTGCATTAAGTAATATCATGCCAAGTAGTAAGATAATTCTTATAAATGTTGTTATTTATATGCATGCAAACTTACTAAGCTTAATGCTTACCCCCTTTATTTTCCTTCTTTTTATAGTTTTTTCAAGCTAACTTGGGGATAGTAAAGTACATCGGAGGTCCGGGCACACTATCACAAGGATTATTTTGGTATAGCTAGACGTTTCATTTTGAGTATGGCATGTATAGCATCGTAGCCATTTTGTGTGTATGATCTTATGATATGGCTAATGAATGGTATTTAAATGCTTGATAATTATTAGCTATTGGAATGGCTAATAAATGACTTGTTTGGTGTTATGTATGCCTAAATGCTAGTTATTCCATGGAAACCATGAAAAAGGTGAAATTAGCTTTAAAACAGTATCGGACAACAGTAATGATGTGAATTCGGAAAATCACTAAAAATAGTAGAAATGGATTTAGATAGTGAATAAGATATATAATTAAATCTTATTGAGTTTATTTTCATATAAAAGAAACAGAGTAAATAAAGAAGTTGTATTTTATGAGATATTTAAATTTTGGTGAGACAGGGTAAGAGCAATTTTTGAATCCTCTGTTCTGACTTTATAAATTCACTAAAATTTTTTAAAAAATAATTAGGAGTTATACTTTATATTTATAGATTCCTTATTGAGTCTACGTTTAAGAGAAATAAAAGACATGGTTAGTTTAATTCTGTACAGGGAGAAAATTAATTCGTAGTCAACAGAGGTCAGAGCAGCCGAACACTGAAACAGAGGAAACTTTAACAAATAAACTATACTAATTGGCTAGACCAAAAATTTTGAAACAAATTTAGTATGAGTCTAGTTTTAGAGAAAATTTACGGGTTTGAAATTTGAGTTTTGTAACTCGAGTTATGATTTATTTAGTGACTATGACATAGATGGACAGTTTATTTATGAAAGATGAAATAAATTGTTTTAATTTGTTTAAGTGATCGGAAAATTTTTATTGATCCCGGTTTGCTCCCAAACCGTTTCAATTTCATGTTTTAGGGTCTCGAGGACCCTTTTTAAGGACATATTGAATGAATGAAACTAAATTAATTTTAAAAGCAAATTTTTATGCCCCGAATTAGTAAGATAAGTCCGATAATGCCTCCTGCTCGACTCCAGCGACGGTCTCGGGTAAGGGGTGTTACAGTTCGTGACTGGACCAATATCATAAGAGAATTTTTGAAACTTAATAAAATTTCAACCATACAAGGGTCACACACCCGTGTAAACAGGCAATGTGCCTCACACGGCTCCAGACACGCTCGTGTCTGAGGCTGTGTGGAAACAAGGCATACATATTGACTTGCATCACACGGACGAAGACGCGCTTGTATGCCAGAGTGTATGAAAACTGGAGAGTATACTGATGTATGCTACACGGCCAAGTCAAACGCCCGTGTGCTAGGCCGTGTGCGAATTAAGGGTATACTGACTTGTACCACACGGCTAGTCACATGCCCATGTGTGATGTAACAGCCTGATTTAGACCCTAATTGAAACTGTGTTTTGGACCACGAATCTGAGTCAGAAAAATATTTAAATATTATTTTCCGTGTTTATTATATGGGAATTTGCATGTGTGAAAGTTTCGTATGAAAAGTTGATTGTTTGTGTGCTTAATTTAATAAAAGGGTTTAATTGCATAAATTGAAAATTTTATAGTTTATTTTAGAAGGACCAATTCGTTAATGGCTTTGTAAATTGAAGTATCTATGTTGCAAATAAACCTTTAGACTATGTGATTGTCGAATGTACCCTTATTATGTATGTTTTTGTTATTAGTTTTAAAAGGTTAAATATGCAAGTAGGTAAATAATATAAATGTTATAATATAACATAAATAATAAATGACGTTCATATATGCATGCTTTGACTGAAAATAAAAAGAAAGAAAAGAAACTAAAGCTTGGTGATATTCGGCCATTTCTCAAGCTTGATTTAGGGTTAGTTTGGTTTCGATTTTTGATAATTTTTACGTTTTTGAGATTGTTGCTTCGAATACTATCCGACCCATGCTAGAATTTCTGATTTTGATGAATATTTTGAGTTATTTCATTGATGAATAATTGTGTTTTGTGATGTTTGATGATAAATTATGAAAGATATGTTTTGGATTAACATGTTTTGTATTGGAGTTTTTAATGATTTTTAGTTATTAGGACTAAATTGCAAAAATAATAAATTAAAGGACTAAAATGTAAAATAAACAAAATGTGAGGACTTGTTTGGGCATGAGGAGTATTCGGCCTACGTATAGTATGAGCAAATTATGCTTGTTTTGTGTTTTATGCAATTAGGACTAATTTGTAAAAATATGAAATATTAGGGGTAAAATGATAATTTTCCCATTTATGTGTTGTCGGGTTAAATTGAATGAAATTGTGTTTGAATGAGAATAATTTGATATTATATAGATCAAGAACAAAAGAAATCGGACTTGGATGAGGGAAAAACAAAAATAGTTGAATAGTCGATTTACATCGTTCGTCGATATCCGAGGAAAGTCTTTAAGCAATTAAACATCGTTAATTTTGAATGTAACTTACTTTAATATGCTGATTTGGAATTCAAGGATTTATAGTAGAGATAGCCGAATATGATAAATCATAGAAATAACGTATTTGAGTTTAACTCAATTGAGTTAAAATATTTGAAAATCAGTATGAACTATATGAAATATCTGAATGTTTGATATATGAATTGTTTATGAGACAGCTTTATAATAATGATATTCGGGCTTTGATCCTAGCAAAACTTGTGCTGGTGAGTGTAACCGGGCTTGGTGCCTAGTAGGCTTATTGCCGGTGTATAAAATCAGACTTTGAGTCTAGCAAGCCTTGTGCCGGTGTGTGATTTAGGCTTAGGCCTGGCAGGATTTATGCCGGTGAATTATTTATAAGTTTATGCCTAAAAGACTTTATGCTGATGTGGTAATTGAGAATGTTAAACGAGATAAAATGATCAAGTACGTGATAGTTGGCTATCTATTCGTAAATAAGATGAACTGATTTCTTGATATGTGATGAAAAAGGATACATCAGGTTGAGGTAGTATATGTGGTAATATGAAAAACATATTTGGTCTTAAAGTTGTATATGGATGTAATGTTAAACTTTGAGTGACGAATATATGTCTTTAAATATATATGTATATTCAAATATATAAGACAATGTGGTTTCAAAATTTGAAAATATATTGATGTTATATACATATATATTCGGCCATATAGAATTTGTCTTATGAAAGTATATGCTATATATTTATATATATATGGAATTAAAAGTTTGGAAATAAATGTGATTACAAGTGCATAAGTTAACTTATTTATTGAAATGATTAGCAATTGAGATGTTATTATCCATTAATTGTTTAATATGCTTAAGGCTTACTAAGCTAAGTTAGCTTAATCTGTGTGTATTTGTTTACTCTATTTTATAGATTTTGAAGCAAGTTACGAGCTCGGGGATCGTCAGCAAAGTTCACCACACTATCCATAGCTTTGGTATTTAAATCATCGAACTTAAATTAAGGCATGTATAGGCTGAATTGTGTTTTGATGTGATGAACCATGGTTTTGTATAAAAGCCATGTGAAAATGGCTTATTTAAATGTTGGAATTCGGTTTTGGTTTGATTATGGCATAAGTCCACTTTAGTTACTATCATATGTGACATGATTAAATAATGTTTGTGATGTTTATTTTGTGCGTATAAGTTGGTTGGTGATTTCGAATATATGCATATAATTGATTTTGTTATGTCTTACATTTGTTTTGAAATGTTTGTTACATAGCATGAGAGATTTATGTTTTACATATGTCTATAGGTGGTTAATGTCTTGTAATGATATATATAATCTCATTTAATTGATAAATATTTTTGGTTATATGTTAGAATGAGATAAAAAATATGGTTGATCAATGGTTTGGCTTTTATACACATGTTCATGAGATTTAAGGTTGGGTATAATACTTATGGTTGTGCATATGTGTGATTTTGGTTTGAGCATATTTCAAGAATGTAACCCAAATATATGATGTATGTATAGTTGCTATGTGTTTTGGCCTTATGATATATGATAGTTGTTAAATATACTTAAGTAGATTATGTGTTAGTTAGGTAAGAATGTAACACCCCTAGCCCGAGTTCGATCGCCGGTTTAGGCTATGAGGTATTAACAAGCTAAACATTTAAATATTTTTTTTTCAATCACATAACCTATTAACAAAAACAGAAATCGAACTGAATACATATAGATTTATAAGTTATAAATGCCATTTTCATATGGCCAAAATATTTACAATTTCAAAACATATTTTGACAACAGTCCAACCTATACATGCCATATTGAGACCAAACTATAACTGTACCAACAAGATCGATAGTATGATGAACTGCTAACGATCCCCGAGTTGGTGGCCAAAATCAACAATCTATAAAACAGAGAGATAAGAAATAGAGTAAGCTTTCGATGCTTAGTAAGTTTTAAGTAATGAAATCATTTAAAACTAAAGCATAGCATTCACAAGGCTAAATAAATATATATACTCACATGCTCAGAGTCAAACTTAACTAAATTTCACTTAAATCAAAATTCATGTATCCCGAATAAGCTATAGATTTCATACAACCCTAAGTAATGGCCGGGAGAGCACTATTCAATTGAATGATCACAATTTATAACGAATCAAATTTTTTCAATGTATATACGATGCATACCTGATCATCTTAGGGTTGTGAACACATTAATTGGAATTATTACAGCAGGATCACACATTTCCAAACACAAATGCCTTCGGGACTTAGCCCGGATATAACACCCAGCACGAATGCCTTCGAGACTTATCCTGGATATAACATCCAGCACGAATGCCTTCGGGACTTATCCCGGATATAACATCCAGCACGAATGCCTTCGGGACTTATCTCGGATATAACAACTAGTACGAATGCCTTCGGGACTTAGCCCGGATATAAACCTCAATTATCATGCCCATAAATATATCACAACCCATTAGCATTTCAATTTCATTTCTAGAACACAAGCACAACATGCTTATCAACCCTTCCTCTTTCGGCTCAATAGTCACATACGATTAACACGATTTCATTTCGCTATTCTACATGATTTCTATAATTATTCGGCCACAAGTCATATGCACAAATTATTTATTTCACTACGTAATTCAAATAGAACCATTAGATCACGATTTATTTATTATACTTATATATATATATCAAAATTTTATCAAATCATAAGCTAAGTTCCATTACTCAAAGACTTACCTCAGATGTTGTCGAACGATTTCGACGGCTATTCGATTACTTTCTCCTTTTCCTTATCCAACTTTGATCCTATAAGCTCTTGAGCTAAATCAAAAAAAATTACTCCTCAATCAAACACAGACATACGACATCCATATACATTTGACAACATGTACTATTAGATCACTTTTACATTTGCCTAACACATTTCACAAATGTCTCACTTAAGTCCTAGATGAAATTTTCACATACAAATGACAAAATCAAAGCATGAGACTTTCACAAATGCATTTACACATATAATAGGCATAGAATTTAACAGTTAATTATTTTTAAGACTCGATTTTGTGGTCCCGAAACCACTTTTCAACTAGGGTCAAAATAGGGCTGTCACAAAGAATCAAGACATATGCATGGTGAGTTTTTGGTGTTCACTTATGGACCAAACTAATGATATGAATGACATTTGATTTGGTTGTCATGGTAATTTAATTAAATTGGGTATTAGATTCATATGAGAGAATTGAATTGATGAAAAAGAACATGTGTACCTAGCATTCGGTCATGATATGTTATATATATTATATATTATGGTTGATAAGTATGCGCATGGTCAATACAAAATAAGTCTAATAATCCAATAATGAAATTATTATTATATACATGTTATGTATTGTATAAATTGTTTTGGTATATTTTGGATTATGTTAAATTAAGCTGTGTTGTGATTGATATGATTATTTAAGATTTGATATTCGATTTTGTTATAAGCTTTGACGTGATAAAAATTTTGTGTTGTAATTTATAACGCGTATTTATTTAAATCGTAAAATAGTCGGTAATGCCTCATAACCCTAATTGAGCGACGGATACGAGTTAGGGGTGTTACATGTGAGACCATGTGGGGTATACTGACTTCATTTTAAAATCAACACAAGAGGACACATGACCGTGTGTCGCACATGGCCGAGACACATGCTTGTGTCTTTGCCCGTGTGGACAAAAATAGGTCATTTGCAAGATCAATTTTCCACCCCAACTCATGCTCACCTAAACAACCAAAATGGTACCATTTCATCATTCAATTAGTCAGCCAAAAACATCAATCAAATGCACAATTCATACAATATTCATTTCAACCAATTTCACTACTCAATTCAATGCCATTTACCTAATCAAATACTTATCAACTCAACTTCTAAAATCATACTCCATCAAAGCATTTCTCAAACATTTAAACTCCACAATTCAATTAACCATACTCATACCAAATATGCCAAAATAAGCCATTTCTATTAGCCAAACATACATCAATATTGACATCATCTACAAGCAAACTTTCATGGCTATAATCATAACCAAAATACCATATCTAGCCTATACATGCCATATAGCATATATACACAACTTAAAAGTACCAACTAGATGTCTGATAGTGCGATGATGTTCCCGACGATTTCCAGATCCGAGCTAGCCTTGCTTCACTATAAAACATAGAAAAATAACACGTAATAAGCTTCATAGCTTAGTAAGCTCGTATGTAAATAACTTAATTCATCGAATAATGTAAATCAACCAATTTCTCATTAACTACAAACCTTTCTCATGTCTTAAAACATGATTAAATACCATCTCATTGAGCTTCCTCTATTTAATACTCAAATAGGTTCTGTACATATCTGTATTGCCTCGTACTAACCTCTTTCTCAACCACATCATTCATTTACCCTTTGAACCATTCGGAATAGAAATTGGATACTCAATAGTCACATAAGCTAAGTACCTATACCATGGCCCGTAGCCAAATCAAGCTAACTTATTCGAAGAACATTTATCATGGCCCGAAGCCAAATCATCCAATATACATGGCCTGAAACCAAATCAGTATAACTCGCACCCGAAGTGATAATATCATGGCCCGAAGCCAACTCAACTTATCATTTAATAATATGACACTAGTATCCAAATCTATTCCTAAAGTTCAACCAGGACTTCACACTTTCCATTTCTATCATCGAATGCATTCGTAGAGTCATTTTCACAATTTGAACATTATCCATAATCTCATTTTATGCAAATATGAAAGCATTTAACATACTTTCAAAATTAAATTACTACATACGAACTTACCTCGAGTATGAAAACGACGAAATGAGTCAATTACTCGATAATCTTGCCTTTCCCCCGATCTAATTTTGGATTCCTCTTTTCTTGATCTAAATATATTCAAAATTAACTTCTTTAATCAACCACTCATTCAATTTAGTCCAAAACATACATTTAGGACTATTTGCACTTTAGCCCCTAACTTTTACACTTTTAACAATTTAGTCTCTATTTCATAAATACACAAAATTCAAATAATTTCAATAAACCCAAGCTTGGTCAAATTATTCATAGGTCCCTAGCAGCCCAAAACTTTCATTTATTTCACATTTTAACCATTCAATTTGCACATTTCACAATTTAATCCATGTTGTGTATTTTCATCAAAACTCACTTTACAAAACATGAAAATCTATCATCAAAATTTCATATTTCATCTTCAAACACCAAGGAACACATAAAATCATCAATGGCAACTCTCAAAATCTTTAACAGTTTCTAATTTAAAGGTACGGGCTAGCTAAATTGAGCTGCAACGATTACAAAAACATAAAAATCATTAAAAACCGAGCTAAAATCGTACCTTAATCAAGGATTCAAAGTGACAAAATGGAAAACTCTATTCCTTGGCTTTCTTATTCTCCAATTTCGGTTCCAAGTGAGAAAGATGATAACAAATTTCATTTGTTTTTATTTTATTAACCTTTATTTGTCTTTTTACTAATTTACCATTAAAAATAATTCATATTTACACAAATGCCAAACCAAATATCATCCACTAACTCATAATTGGACTATTTACCTCATAAGGACTTAAATTTTAAGGTTCTATAGCTATTTAACACCTTTAGCTAATCGAATGTACTTTTACATTTTACGTGATTTAGTCATTTTTCTCAAATTGAACAATTAAACGATAAAATTCGCTCACGAAATTTTTACACATATCAAATAACATGCTGCAAACACCAAAAAATAATATTAAAATAATTTTCCAACATTGAATTTATGGTTTCGAAACCACTGTCCCGGTTTAGCTAAAACCGGGCTGTTACACATTCGGCCCTCTTTCAGTTCAAGAAATTCCTTTCACTTCTGATTGATGAACCACTGATTGATATACTTCTTCTGGAATTCCTCTTGAAAGAACTTCCATGTAACCCTCTCTCTCGGTACCACAGATACTAGTGTCTTCCATTAGTGATATGTTGTGTCCCTTAATAATGATATGGCACATTTCAAACATTCTTCGGGTGTACATGATAATTCATCAAATACCCTGATAGTATTCTCAAGCCAGAACTTGGCTTTCTCGGGTTCATCATCTACATTAGCCTTGAATTCTTTAGCCCTTTACTTTCGAATCTTATCAACGGAGGCTTATTCTGTCTTACCAAATCCACACCTTGAGGAACTACAGGAATTGGTTGGGGATAAGGAGGGGTGGAGGATGTTGAGCATTCGGATTTTTTTGAGCAAACTCTAAATACCACTCATTCATCATATGGAGGAAGGCTTCCCTAGCCCCTCCTCCTTGACTGACCGTGGGAGGTCTATTTTCTGATAGCGCTACCCCTTAAGCAAGAGCCAGCGCATTACTTTCTATGTAATCAGCTACAGCTCGGTCGAGATCCATTTACTATATAAAAATACATTTTAAAATTGTCAAGAGTCATCACACTATCACAATTCATATATGGCATGTATAGCTAGACTCTTACACATGTTGTGTTAGTCTGAGAATCGACTAAATCGTAGCTTTGATACCACTAAATGTAACACCCCTTACCCGTATTCGATGCCAGAACAGGGTACGAGGCATTATCGGACTTAACACACGAACTTTCATACAATCCCAAGTTAACAATTTGCGTCCAAATTAAATTTTTTTGCAAATACTCATAAAGTCCCTAATAAAAGCCTACGAGGCTCGAAACATACTTTGGAGGCAGTCCGAAACTAAACCGAAAATTTTAGAAAATTTTACAACACTTAAAATTTTTTTCACTAAACAGTGGTCACACGCCCGTGTGGATAGGGGGCACGCCCGTGTGGGCAGGCCATGTGGTCACACACGCTCATGTCCCGCACCCATGTAACTTTTTGTTTGTCACCCAAGAATAAATTGAAAACACATGGCCAAGTCACATGCCCGTGTGCTAGGCTGTGTAGTCGAATTCAAATTTATGATTTTTCATAAAATAGGTGTAGACTTCACACGCCCGTGCCTGAGGCCATGTCATCCACACGACTGAGACACACGCCCGTTTCTCTGTCGGTGTGCTCAATTCTGAGCATTCTGTTTTGCAAATTCAGGGTGTAGGGGACAAATGGCCTAAACACTTGCCTGTGGGGCAAGCCATGTGTCGCACACGGCCTAGATACACGCCCATGTGTCTACCTGTGTGGACAAAAATAAGGCTATTTACCAAGCCATTTTGCCACCCTTTGTTGCACACACCTACGTAACTCAACATAGCACCAATCCAGGCATTGACACACAACCAATTCAGCCACAACTAAGACATTAACAAGTCATTCACATGCTACCATTTATCATACACAAACATCACATATTTATCAACTCAAAATCAAGGAAAAACTCCACATCCATGAAAGGCATCATCATATAAATTGCTTATACCAATAGTAGTAGATTTCAAATTACCTTATACAAAATGAACACTCAACCAATATAAGCTAGTACATTTGGCTAAATTAATTATGACACATAAGAAAATGACCAAGTCCCCTATACATGCCATAACTCAAAATGCTAAAATCATTGGTACCAAAACAATTGTTGATAGTGTGAGTGGATCTCCGATGGTCTCCGATCCTCGAGCTAGCTTGGTGACACTATAAGATAAGGGAAAGAAAGGGGAGTAAGCTATAAAGCTTAGTAAGTTCCTATGAAAATAATAAGCATCATAACCATACATTTAACATACTATGAGCATAATGAAAATTGGCACGAATGTTATAAAATCTTACAGTCATACTTACTCAATCACAACCTTACCAAGGTTTCGTCACATATCGAGCTCATTACATATGAGTTTTACGTATATACCTGTACCAACTTGTAAGATACCATAGTCTTTCACAACTTTAACATTCTCGTTGAACACTCGGAGTATTAACAGATACTGCCACTAAAGCTAACCAATATGCCACTAGCCTTATTGTTTCAATAACCTAAAATGGACCAATGAAAGGTGGACTTAACTTGCCTTTACAGCCTAATCTCAGAATCTTCTTCCACAGATATACTTTCAGAAGTACTTTATCACCGACCTGAAATTCAATCTCTTTTCTTTTCATATTTGTGTACGACTTTTGTCAATCTGAAGTAACTTTCAAGCAATCACAGATTACCTTTACTTTTTCTTCAGTTTCTCTAACCAAATCAACCCCATGAATCTGACTCTCACTAAGCTCTGTCCAATACAACGGAGTTCGACACTTGTAGCCATACAATGTCTCATACGGTGCCAACTATATTCTTGACTGAAAACTGTTGTTATAAGCAAATTCGACCAATGGTAGATATTTCTCCCAACTACCTTCGAATTCTAGAACACAACACCAGAGCATATCTTCAAGAATCTGAATTACACTTTTAGATTGACCATTAGTTTACGGATGAAACGCGGTACTAAGATTTAACTTTGTACCCAAAGCCTCTTGTAATTTCTTCCAAAATCTCGAAGTAAACTTCAGATCTCTATCTGAAATAATAGCAATAGGCACTCTGTGAAATCTCACAATCTCAGAAATGTACAATTTAGCTAACTTATCAAGTGAGTAGTTAGAACGTATCGGAATAAAATGAGTCACTTTCATCAATCTATCAACAACAACCTAGACAACATCTTTCTTTTTCTCAGTCAAAGGTAAACCCATCACGAAGTCCATCGTAATTATATCCCATTTCCAGTCGGGTACTATCATTGGCTGAAGTAAACCCAAAGGCACTTGGTGTTCAGCTTTTACTTGTTGACAAATCAAACATCTTAATACGAATTCAAAAATATCTCTTTTCATACCTGTCCACCAATACAATTTCTTTAAATCATTATACATTTTCGTCCTACATGGATGAACCGACAAACAACCACTGTGTGCTTCATGTAGAATTTTTTGAATAAGTTCATCATTTTTCGATACACATAGTCTATCTCGGAACATTGAACAATCATCTAAATCGATCCAAATGTCTGTATCACTATCAGATTCAACACTGAGCTCTTTTAGCTTGCAATTAACTATCATTTTTTTGAGCTTCACAAATTTGTTGAAGAAATATCGGTTTGGCTCTCAACCCGGCCAAAATTGAGCCATCATTAGCCAAAGTCAATCTCGTATTCATAGCTCTCAAGGCAAACAAGTACTTTCTACTCAAAGCATCTGCGACTACATTCACCTTTCCCAGATGATAGTCAATCACTAGCTCATAATCCTTCAATAACTCGAGCCATCTCCGTTGTCGCAAGTTCAGATCTTTCTGAGTCATCAAATATTTTAAAGTCTTATGATCAATAAAGATATGGCATTTCTCATAGTACAAATGATGACGCCAAATTTATAAAGCAAAAACGATGGTGGCCAATTCCAAATCGTGTGTCGGATAGTTCTTCTCATGCAGTTTCAACTATCTTGAGGCATAAGCTACCACTTTTCCCTCTTGCATCAACACACAACCCAAACCATTCAATGAAACATGACTATAAGTTACAAATTCTTTTCCCGATTCAGGTTGTACTAAAATCAATGCCTCAGTCAATAATGCTTTCAATTTCTCAAAACTTTGCTGACATTTTTTGAACCATTCAAATTTAACATCTTTTTGCAACAACTTGGTCATAGGAGTAGCAATCATCGAAAATCCTGGAGAAAACATCGGTAATAACCGGCTAAACCCAAAAAGCTTCTAACTTGAGATACGTTCCTTGGTGGTTTCCAATCAACAATTGCCGAAATCTTACTTGGATCAACCCAAATACCGTCATCTGAAATAATATGTCCCAAAAATCTAACTTTTTGGAGCCAAAACTAACTTTTACTGAATTTAGCAAACAACTGATTATCTCTCAAAGTCTGCAATACAGTTCTCAAGTGGTCGGCATGCTTGGACTCATCTCGATAATAAATCAGAATATCATTGATGAACACAACCACAAACTTATCTAAGTGTGGTCAAAAAATTTTATTCATCAAATCCATAAAAACAGCAGGAGCATTAGTTAATCCGAAAGGCATAACAAGAAATTCATACTGCCCATACCTTGTCTTGAAAGCAATTTTCTCAACATCTAACTTTTAACTCTCAACTAATATTAGCCGGATCTCAAATCAATCTTTGAGAATATCGTTGCTCTTTTCAACTTATCAAACAAGTCATCAATTCTCGGAAAGGGACACAATCTCTATAGTCACCTTGTTGAGCTATCGGTAATCGATACAAAGTCTCATAGATCCGTCTTTCTTCTTTACAAATAACACTAGAGCACCCCAGGGAGAAAAACTCGGTCTCAAAAAACCCTTATCTAACAACTCTTACAGTTGAGCTTTCAATTCTTTTATTTCAGTCAGAGTAATCGATATCGATGAAGTCCCAGGTACTAAATCAATAGCAAACTCCACTTCTCTGACCGATGGTAACCCTGGCAACTCTTCCGGGAACACATCTGGATATTTACAAACTATCGACACTGAATAAATTTTTAATTCAGACATCTTTGTGTTTAACACATAAGCAGGATAAGCTTCACAACCTTTCCTTACATAGTTCTGAGCAAATATAGACGAAATCACAATAGGCAATTCACTTGATTCATCGGTTTCAACCTAAAAAACCTCAACATTTTCACATTTCAATTCAATAGTTTTCTGTGTACAATTTACTACAGCATCATGTAATGTCAACCAGTCCATACCCAAAATCACATCAAATTCATCAAATGGCAACAACATTAAATCAGTCAGAAAACAGTGACCTCGAATCATCAAAGGACAATTCTTGCAAACTTTATCAACTGGGAGATATTTGCCTAAGGGGTTTGACACTTTAATCACAAACTTAGTAAACTCAACAGGCAAACTCTTACTAGATACCAAATTCACAGAAACATATGAATGAGTCGATCCAGGATCAATCAATGCAATAACATTAGTATCATAAAGACAAAATGTACCAGTAATCACATCGAGAGATGACGCATCCTCACGAGCACGAATGGCATATGCTCTAGCAAGTGCTCTGGCCTTAGATCTCATGGCTGTATCCTTCATTCCACCTTTACTGCTAGTTCTATTTCAAGTATTTCTCAGTGGTCTACCTCTATTGATAGTATTACTCGGCCTTGCACTCAGAAAATTTTTCTTTCTCAACCATCTCAGGGCAGTCTCAGATAAAATGCTCTTGAGAACCATACTTGAAGCAACCTTAGTCATTCATCGTACACTCGTCGGGATGTCTTCTTCCATAATGCTGACATTCGGGTCTATTATACCTAGCATTACCCATATTTTCCATTAAAGTAGCTTGAGATTTAAAACTCGAATATTACTTCCTGCGGTCTCTGTACGAATACCTAGCTGATACATTCGAACGAGAATTCATTTCTCTAGATTTCTTTGACTGAGACTGAAATAACTTACTCATCAGCCTTTTTCTTGCATATCTAGCCTCACTCTCGGCTTTTCTTTTCTCATTGCTTAGTTCTTCAGCTTTGCAAGCTCTTTCAACAAATACAACAAAATCCTTTAGTTCCAAGATTTCAACGAACAGTCAGATATCCTCATTTTGCCCATCTTCGAACCTTTTACACATAATAGCCTCAGAGGAAACACACTCTAAGGCATACTTACTGAGCCTGACAAATTTACGCTCATATTCAGTTACTGACATTCAGCCCTATTTTAACTTAAAAAATTCCTTACTCTTCTTATCTATGAACCGCTGACTGATACACTTCTTTAAGAATTCCTCTTGAAAGAACTACCATGTAACCCTCTCTCTCGGTACCATAGATACTAGTGTCTTCCACCAGTGATATACTATATCCCTCAACAATGATATGGAACATTTCAAACATTCTTTGGGTATACATGATAATTCATCAAATACCCTGATAGTATTCTCAAGCCAGAATTTGGCTCTCTCGGGGTCATCATCTACATTAGCCCTGAATTCCTCAGCCCTTTGCTTTTGAATCTTCTCAACCGGAGGATTATTCTGTCTTACCAAATCCATACCTTGAGCAACTACGGGAATCAGTTGGGGATAAGGAGGGGGTAGAGAACGTTGAGCATTCAGATTTGTTTGAACAAACTCTAAATACCACTCATTCATCATATGGAGGAAGGCTTCCCTAGCCCCTCCTCCTTGACTGACCGTGGGAGGTCTATTTTCAGATGACGCTACCCCTTGAGTAGGAGCAGACACATTACTTTCTACATCATCAGCTACAACTCGGTCGGGAGCCATTTACTATATAAAAACACAATTTAAAATAGTCAGGAGTCATCACACTATCACAAATCATATATTACATGTATAGCTAGACTCTTACACACTCTACGTTAGCCCGAGAATTGAATAAAATCGTAGCTCTGCTACCACTAAATGTAACACCCCTTACTCGTCTATGACACCGGAACAGGGTACGAGGCATTACCAGACTTAACATAAGAACTTTCATACAATCCTAAGTTATCAATTTGAATCCAAATTAAAACTTTTTGCAAATACTCATAAAGTCCCTAATACGAGCCTACGAGGCTCGAAACATACTTTGGAGGTGGTCAGAGACTAAATCGAGAACTTTAGAAAATTTTTCACTAAATAGGGGTCACACACCCGTGTAGACAAGGGACCCACCCGTGTAGGCAGGCCATGTGGTCACACGCGCCCATGTCCCACACCTGTGTAACTCTCTTTTTGTCACCCAAGAACAAATTGAAGACACACGTCCAAGTCACAAGTCCATGTGTTAGGCCGTGTGGTCAAATTAAAATTTATGATTTTTCATAAAATAGGTGCAGACTTCACACACCTAGGACACACGTTCATGCCTGAGGCCATGTCATCCAAATGGCTGAGACATATATCGAGCTCATTACATATGAGTTTTACATATACTTGTACCAACTTGTAACATACCATAGTCTTTACTTGTAACATACCATAGTCTTTCACAACTTTAACATTCCCTTTGAACACTCAAACTATAAATAGATACTCAAAAATCTTGCACAAAAGTGCCAAATATGTAGCCAAAGCTACCTCACACCTCATATTATATATAGACTTGCACTGGAGCTATTCAAGGGCCCACTCACACAAGCTGTCAATCAAGACGTAGCTACTTAGTGCTACCCACAAGCTGTCAGGTATCTGCAACATATGCCGTACTACCCAGCCACTAGTAGGATGTACGGGACTAGTACCTATATCACATAAGCACATGGGTTCCTAGTGACATGTCACTCGTATCCTATTCTATTCCTAAAGCTCAACCGAGAATTCTCGCTTATTGAAACTTTGTCGAATACATCCAAGAGTAAATCACAATTCATACAATATTAAAGAATTTAAAACATAAATATAACAATGCATTATTTACATACGACCTTACCTCGGTACAAATATAGTGGAATTTGACCAAATCGTCAAACACTTTGTTTTTCCCCCAGTTTAGGTTTGAACCTCATTTTTCTTTATCTATAATAACAAATTTAACTTATTTAACACACACATTGTTCAATTCAGTCCAAAAATCATATTATGGCAAATTACATTTTCCCCTAATGTTTCACATTTTTACAATTTAGTCCCTAGGCTCGTAAAGTAATTTTCATCCAATTTCTTCATTACTCAAGCCTAGCCGAATCCTTATTGTACTCATACTAGCCCACATTTTTCATTCAATCACACTTTTACTACTTATTTTATAACTTTTACAAATAGGTTTTTTTTTTAAATTTTTACTGTAAATCACTTAGCAAAAATCATTTTTCTAACAACAAACATTTATTTTCTATAATTAACCATCAAAATTCACACATGTCTAACATGGGTCAAACACTAGACCTTAATCATACCTTAAATTAGTGCTAGAAATAAGTAGATCGAGTTACAACAACTTTAAAAATATAAAAAAAAAATTAAAAACAGGGAAAGAACGGACTTACAACTGAGCTTGGAAGTGGCTAAACCCTAGCTATGGCTTCCCTTTCTAATTTTTAGCTATGGGAGAAAGAAGATTGACAAATTTTGGCTTTATTTTGGCTTTTTATTCATTTAATTACCAAATAACCAAAATGTCCTTTTCTTAAAACATAAAATTTCTCTTACCTCATGGCCATTTTTGTCCACTAACTTAAAAAATGGTCTAATTACCATTTAAGGACCTTCCATTTAAAATTTCATAGCAATTAGACACCTCTAGCATATAGAACTCACGTAACAACCCGATTTAGACCCTAGTCAGAATAGTAGTTTTGGGACACAAATCTGACTCAGAAAAATATTTAAATATTATTTTCTATGTTTATAGTATGTGTTTAAGCACGTGTGAAAGTTTCGTTTGAAAATTTAATCGTTTGTGTGTCGATTTGAGAAAAAGGACTTAATCGCGTAAAATGTAAAAGTTGCATGTTGTTTGTTAAGGTGCCGATTTGACATGGCTTTTAAAGTATGAAGTCCTTATGATGCAATTGGACCATTTAATTAACACATGGACAATTATGGACATTAGTTGTGGGATTTTAATGTTATATGACTAAGGTTATAATGGTAATTGTTGTATTATTATGAATTAAATAAAAATAAACATAAAAATGGGCATTATCATCTCTATTCTTACCGAAAATTCAAAGGAAAATAATAAGAAAAAGATTAAGCTAGGGTTCGGCAGTTGTAACTGGCGATTAAGGTATGTTTTGAGCTCAGCTTTTGATGATTTTTATGTTTTTGAGATCGTTGTTAAGTGCTCTAGCTAGCCCATGCTTAAATTTATGAAATTGTAGATAATTTAATGAGACGCCATTGATGAATTCATGAATTTTGTGATGTTAAATGGTGAAATATGAAAGCTTGGTGATAAATAAATATGTTTTATATTGTGATTTTTTATGAAATTGCTTATTATGGACTAATTTGTAAAAATGAGAAATTGAGGGGTTGGAATATGAAATAAATGAAGTGTTTGGGCTCCTAGAGGTCCTTACAATATTTGGATCTGCATGGGTTTATTGAAATTAAGTGTATTTTGTGTTTTTCTGAAATGGGGACTAAAGTGTCGAAATGTGAAAATGTGAGGGCTAAATTGTAAAATGCCCTAAATATGTGTATATGGATTAAATTAAATGAATTATTGAATAAAAGGGTTAATATTGAATACATATAGATCAAGAAAAGAGGAATTCAAACTTAGACCGAGGGAAGTCGAAGGTTATAGAGTAGACAATCCGAGTCGACAATTCTGAGTACGAGGTAAGTTCGTACGTGATGGATAATATTATAGTTATGCTTCAATGCTTTGATAATGCTTAAATTGTATAGATATTTGATTTTAGTTTAAGCATGATGAGAATCGACTATGTTCTGCACTAAGTGTATGGTCCGAAATAGCTTCGGCTACAAATGGCACTAGGTGTGCGAGTTGGAATCACTTCGGCTATGAAAGGCACTAAGTGTGTGATGCTGAGAAAGCTTTGGTTTATTGAAATGGCACTAAGTGTGCTAGATTTTTATGGTTTTGGCCAAACAAATATGCACTAAGTGTGTGAATTCTTAAAGTGTGGAAAGACTTTTGAATGAACGAATCTACTTGAACGAGAGGTAAGAATGAAATAAATTTATACGAGAAAGTTCAGGTATGTTCAGTATCTATGTGGTAGATGATACTATGTGTATGAAGCTTGATGAATTCGAATGAATATGTTATATGAGATAGTAAATTGTTGTTTATTTCTAGTATGAACTTGCTAAGCTTTAAAAGCTTA
Source organism: Gossypium longicalyx (assembly GCA_025698465.1). Lineage (NCBI taxonomy): Eukaryota > Viridiplantae > Streptophyta > Magnoliopsida > Malvales > Malvaceae > Gossypium > Gossypium longicalyx. The sequence continues at coordinate 57,308,453 of CM046995.1, forward strand.
CTATGTGAAATGTCCTCTATTCTACAGTATTATAAAGCCAACTTAGATTCTAGGATCATCAGTGACTCACTCACACTATCGAACATCTATTTTGGTACTATTTGGGAGTTGTATATATGGTATACGGCATGTATAGGCTAGGAGAATTTAGACATGTTTTGTAATGTATATATCATGCCATGTGATATGGCTAACTTGTGTTTGAACTTATGGTTGGTAATGATATATTATATGTGATGCAAATGTGTTACTGTGATGTGTTCTTAGATGGCCAAAGGAAATGGTAAATTTGGTAAAGTTTTGGCATAAGATGTGATTGTATGTTTGGAGTGTATGAAATATATGAATTGGTATGAGTTATAAGCATGAAATTGTTGTTAATAGTATAACATGAATGATATATGCTTTCGTATTGAAGTTGGTTGAAATTATAGTGCAAATATGCTTGGTTTGATGCTTGTAGGTTTGACCTAAATTGGGTGGCAAAATGGCTTTTCAAATGGCCTATTTTTGTCCACACGGGCAGGGACACATGTGTGTGTCCCAGCCGTGTGTCCCCTGGGGTACCCTACGATTTTAAGTCAGGCTCGTGCATGGTTAAGGCGCATGGGCGTGTGGCTAACCATGTGGCCCAATTCAGGCTTGACTACAGCCCAGACATACAGGTATGTCTTGTGACTGTGTGAGCAAGTCAGTATATATGCCCTATTTTGACACGGCCTAGACACAGAGGCGTGTCTAATGCCGTGTAAGGCACACAGCCTGTTCATATGGGCGTGTGACCTGTAATACTTTGATAAATGTTTAGGTTTTGAAAAAATTTTGTATGAGCTCGGTTTAGTCCCAACCCCTTTTTGATGCATGTTTAAGGTCTCGATGACCTATGTAAGGGACTTAATATTGATGTTTGAAGGATGACGTTATGATGTTTATGAATTGAATGTTAAATGTTCCAATATGTCTGGTAATGCCTTTAACTCTAGTCCGACGACGGATACAGGTTGCGGGTGTTACATTTGTTTGGTATCAGAGCTATGGTTTAGTCGATTTTAGGACTACCATTGCGTATGTGAGTCTAGCTATACATGTCATATATATATTTCGATAGTGTGATGATTCCTGATCATTGAAATGTGTTTTTCATATACCAATGCATCCTAAACAAGCAATAGCTAATGATGTTGAGAGCAATGCCCCTACTCCTACTCAAGGGATAGCGCCGGCCAAGTCTAGGCTGATGTCTAGTAGTTAGAGAGGAGAGGCTAAGCATGCCTCTTCCAAATGATGACTGAGTGGTTCACGAAATTCGTACGAACAAATCCAGCTACTTAACAACCTCTACCCCTACCTGTTTCTCAATCAATCCCTATTATGCCACCAGTATTAGATCTGATTTGACTGAATAAGCCACTCGTTGATAAGATTCGTAAACACAGGGCTGAAGAATTTCGGGCTACGGTTGATGATGATGCCGAAAGGGTTGAGTTTTGGCTTGAGAACACTATCCGAGTATTTGATGAGTTGTCTTGTACTCAAGATGAATGTATCAAATGTGTAATATCTTTGCTTTGAGAGAATGCATATCATTGGTGGAAAATGTTGACATCGGCGTTTCCTAAGGAACGGGTTACTTGGGAATTCTTTTAGACCGAGTTCTGAAAAAAGTATATAAGCCAAGGATTTCTCGATCAGAAAAATAAAAAGTTTCTGGAATTAAAACAAGGCCGGATGACTCTAACATAATAGGAAAGAGAATTTGTACATTTGAGCAAGTATGCTCGAGAATATGTATCTACTGAGGAGATCATGTGCAAAAGATTTGTCTATGGATTAAATGAAGATATAAAGCTGTTAGTCGGGATATTTGAGTTGAAAGAATCCATAGTACTAGTTGAGAGGCCTGTAAAATGAAGATCTCAATAAAGAAAAGAGAAAAGCTGATTCAGAGGCTAGAGATTTGAGGAAGCGATTGATGAATAAATCTTCTCATTCCTTGTCAAAGAAATTTAGAAATGTTAATGATCAAACGATAGCTTCAGCGGGACATCAGAATGGAGATAGTGGAAAGCAATATACCAACCCTAAAGCTCAAACTACTTCAGTATCGAGTGTTGGAAATGTAAAGAATGAAAAGCCTGTGTGTAGTCAATGTGGAAGACATCATTTTAAAGAATGTTGGTGAAAAAATAATAACTAAGCTTGTTACAGTTGTGGTTCACGAGATCACTTTATAAAAGATTAGCTAGAGTTAGCTGAAAAAGATAATGTTCAGAATACGAGGTTGAGTAACACTGTAGCTAGAGGTAGACCACTGAGAAACACAGTAAATGCGAGTGGTGGTAGAGTTGTGACGAGAGACACTGTGGCGAGATCTGATGCTAGAGCACCTGGCTCTATCCGAGCTCGTAAGAAAACTTCGTCGCCAGATGTGATTACAGGTACATTTATACTTTATAATACTTTTGTGATTGCTTTGATAGATCCTAGATCAACACATTCGTATATATGCATGAACTTAGTGAACAATAAGACTTTGCCTGTAGAGTCTACTGAATTTGTAGTTAGAGTTTTGAACCCCCTAGGCAGATGTGTTTTGGTTGATAAAGTCTGCAAGAATTGTCCGTTAATGTTTCGAGACATTTGTTTTCCTGCTGATATGATGTTATTGCTCTTTGATGAGTTTAATATAATTCTGGGTATGGATTGGTTAACTTTACATGATGCTGTTGTGAACTGCAAACGAAAAACTATTGATCTGAGATGCAAGAATGATGAAATAGTTCGAATTGAATCTAATGATTTGAATGGATTATCTGCTGTGATATCTTCAATGAAATCTCTGAGTATTGTGAGAAAAGGGTGTGAAGCTTACTTTGCCTATGTGATTGCTTCAAAAGTATCAGAGAGGAAAATTGAATCAGTGTCTGTTGTCTGTGAATTTTCTGATGTATTTCCTAAGAACTTCCCGGATTACCTCCAATACGAGAAGTTGAATCTGGCATTGAATTGTTACCAGGACCTACTCGAATTTCGATAGCTCCATATAGAATGGCTCCGACTGAATTAAAAGAATTAAAGTCTCAGTTGCAAGAGTTAACAGATAGAGGATTTGCAAGACCAAGTTTCTCACCTTGGGGTGCACCTGTTCTGTTTGTGAAAAAGAAAGACAATACGATGAGAATGTGTATAGATTATCGTCAGTTGAACAAAATGACTATCAAGAATAAGTATTCTCTGCCCCAAATTGATGATTTGTTTAATCAGTTGAAAGGAGCTGCTATATTTTCGAAGATGGATTTGAGATCAGGCTATTATCAATTGCGAGTGAAAGACTCAGACATTCCGAAAACTGCTTTCAGAATGAGGTACAGCCACTATGAATTTTTAGTTATGCCTTTCGGATTGACTAATGCACCTGCAATCTTTATGAATTTGATGAATAGAATTTTTAGACCGTATTTAGATCAATTTGTTATAGTATTCATTAATGACATATTGATTTATTCACGAGATGAATTTGAACATGCCGAGCATCTGAGAATAGTGTTATAGACCTTGCGTGATAAGAAATTGTATGCAAAGTTTAGCAAATGTGAATTCTTGCTGCGAGAGGTTGGTTTTCTGGGTCATATAGTGTCAGCATCTAGTATTCGAGTTGATCCGAGTAAAATTTCAACTATTTTGGATTGGAAACCTCCGAGAAATGTCTCTAAAGTTCGCAACTTTCTGGGACTTGCTAGTTATTATAGACGATTCGTAAAAGGTTTCTCTATGATTACGACTCTATTGACAAAGCTGCTTCAGAAAGATGTGAAGTTTGAATGGTCTGAAAAATGTCAGAACAACTTTGTTCAGTTGAAAACTTTGTTGACTGAAGCTCCGGTATTAGTGCAACCCAAATCAGGTAAAGAATTTGTGATCTACAATGATGCTTTGTTGATCGATCTGGGATGTGTTTTGATGCAAGAAAGTAAAGTCATTGCCTATGCTTCGAGGCAATTGAAGCCGCATGAAAAGAACTATCTGACGCACGACCATGAGTTAGTCGCGATTGTGTTTGCCTTGAAAATTTGGCGTCACTATCTGTTCGGTGAGAAATGTCATGTGTATTCCGATCATAAAAGTTTGAAATATTTGATGACTCAAAAAGATTTGAATCTGCGACAGAGGAGATGGCTTGAATTGCTAAAAGACTATGAACTTGTGATAGATTATCATTCGGGATGCTTTGAGTCAAAAATCATTGTTTGCTCTGTATGTTATGAATGCTCATTTAGCTTTATCTAATGATGGTTAGATTTTGGTAGAGTTAAAAGTGAGACCTTTGTTTTTACAGCAAATTATCAAAGCTCACAAGAATGATAAAGAGATTTTAGCAAAAAAAAACTCAATGTGATTTGGATTCTGATTCAGAATTCAGAGTTGATAAAGATAATGGTTTGAGATTCCGAGATCGAATTTGTGTTCCGCGAAATCCAGAGTTAATTCAGATGATTTTGAATGAAGCTCACAACAATAGGTTATCTGTTCACCCAGGTAGTATGAAAATGTATAACGATCTGAAACAGCTTTATTGGTAGCATGGTATGAAATGAGACATTTCTGAATTTGTTTGGAAATGTTTAGTCTGTCAACAAGTAAAATCCGAGCATCAAGTACCTTCTGGATTGCTTGAACAGATTATGATACCCGAGTGGAAATGGGACATAGTCACGATGGATTTTGTATCCAATTTGCCATTGACACAAAGCAAGAAAGATTTGATCTAGGTTATTGTGGATAGATTGACTAAATCGGCTCATTTTGTTCCGATTCACAAAGATTACTCGCTTGATAAGCTCGCTGAATTGTATATTTCTCACATTGTGAGAATACATGTAGTACCAATTTCTATTGTTTCAGATAGAGATCTGAGGTTTACATCGCGCTTTTGGAAGACACTGCAAGATGCATTAGGTACAAAACTACACTTTAGTACTGCATTTCACCCACAAGTGGATGGTCAGTCTGAGCGAATTATTCAGATTCTTGAGGATATGTTGAGATGTTGTATTCTTGAGTTTAAGGGTACGTGGGAATGATATTTGCCTCCGATTGAATTTGCGTACAATAATAGCTTTCAATCGACTATTAAAATGGCACCTTACGAGGCTTTGTACGGTCGTAAATGTCGTACACCATTGTATTGGACTGAGCTCAATGAAAATAAGATACATGGGGTTGATTTTATCAGATAGACTAAATAGAAAGTAAAAGTGATCCGTGAAAGTTTGAAAACAGCATCAGATATTCAGAAATCATATGCTGACTTGAAACGAAATGATATAGAGTTCCAGATCAGGGACAAAGTATTTTTGAAAGTCTCACCGTGGAAGAAAATACTCAAACTTGGTCGTAAGGGCAAATTGAGTCCAAGATTTATTGGGCCGTATGAAATAATTGAGTGTATCGAGCCAGTTGCGTACAGACTGTTGATGCCACCTGAGTTAGAAAAGATCCATAATATATTACATGTTTCGATGCTTCGTTGATATCGGTCTGATCCTTCACTCGTGATTAATCCGTCAGAGATTAAGATTAAGTCTGATATAACCTATGAAGAGGAACTGATTCATATTCTTGCTCACGAGGTTAAAGAATTACGAAATAAGAAAATTTCGTTAGTGAAAGTATTATGGCATAAACATGGAGTTGAGGAGGCAACGTGGGAGCTAAAAAATGCAATGAAAGAACGTTATCCAAACCTATTCACCGGTAAGATTTTTGGGGACGAAAATTTCTTAGAGGGGAGAGTTGTAACAACCCGATTTAGACCCTAGCCAGAATAGTAGTTTTGAGACTACAAATTTGACTCAAAAAAATATTTAAATATTATTTCCTGTGTTTAAAGTATGTGTTTAAGCATGTGTGAAAGTCTCGTGTGAAAATCTAATCGTTTGTGTGCTGATTTGATAAAAAAGACTTAATCACGTAAAATGTAAAAGTTGCATGATGTTTGTTAAGGTGTTGATTTGACATGGCCTTTTAAGTATGAAGCCCTTATGATGCAATTGGACCATTTAATAAATGCATGGACAAGTATGGACATTAGTTGTAGGATTTTAATGTTTTATGACTAAGGTTATAATGGAAATTATTGTATTATTATGAATTAAATAAAAATAAACATAAAAATGGTCATTATCATCTTTGTTCTTACTGAAAATTCAAAGGAAAATAAGAAGAAAAAGATTGAGCCAGGGTTTGGCACTTATAATAGGTGATTAAGGTATGTTTTGCGCTTGATTTTTTATGATTTTTACGTTTTTGAGATCGTTGTTAAGTGCTCTAGCTAGCCCATGCTTAAATTTATGAAATTGTTGATAATCTGATGAGATGCCATTGATGAATTCATGAATTTTGTGATGTTAAATGGTGAAATATGAAATATTGGTGATAAATAAATATGTTTTATATTGTGATTTTTGATGAAATTGCTTATTATGGACTAATTTGTAAAAATGAGAAATTGAGGGGTTGGAATATGTAATAAATGAATGTTTTGGTCTCCTAGAGGTCCTTACAATATTCGGCTATGCATGGGTTTCTTGAAATTAAGTGTATTTTGTGTTTTTCTGAAATAGGGACTAAAGTGTCGAAATGTGAAAATGTAAGGGCTAAATTATAAAATGCCCTAAATATGTATATATGGATTAAATTGAATGAATTATTGAATAAAAGGGTTAATTTTTAATACATATAGATCAAGAAAAGAGGAATTCAGACTTAGACCCAGGGAAGTCGAAGGTTATGGAGTAGACAATCCGAATCGACAATTCCGAGTACGAGGTAAGTTCGTACGTGATGGATAATATTATAGTTATGCTCCAATGCTTTGATAATACTTAAATTGTATAGCTATTTGATTTCTGTTTAAGCATGATGAGAATTGACTATGTTCTGCATTAAGTGTGCGGTTCGAAATAGCTTCGGCTACAAATGGCACTAAGTGTGCGAATTGGAATAGCTTCGGCTATGAAAGGCACTAAGTGTACGATACCGAGATAGCTTCAGTTTGTTGAAATGGCACTAAGTGTGCTAGATTGTAATGGTTTCGGCCAAACAAAGATGCACTAAGTGTGTGAATTCTTAAAGCATGGAAAGTGTAACACCCCAAACCCAGCCCAAACGCTATGGCCAAATCTGGTGTGTTACATTGAATTGTTTTAGCGAAAATCGTGTTTTCATTGAAATTCCTTCTTAAAAGAAACCTTAATTAACTTAAAACAAAACACACCTTTTAGTTGCGGAAGCCTTGTTTAAAACATTTGATTAAAGAAAACTTATCATTTTAAAATTTAGTTGCGGAAGCGTAGAAATACATACTGTAGTTTAAGAAACCCATGTTCAACTTCTTGTAATTACAATGAAAATAATAATAATAATTCAAGTAATAATAACATAATGAAAACCTTATTACAATCTGGTCTGAAACATACTTAATAAAGTAAAAACTTATATGCTTAAAAAAAACCACGTCCAAATTATCTTGCTAGCTGGCCACCCAGAGTCCCTCCAAACATCGAACCTTCTACTAAGCTTCACTTGAAAATAAAATAAAAGAGGGGGTGAGTTTTCGTAAACTCAGTGTGTACATCCCTCAACACAAAAAAAAAAAAAACAAGCATTCCAAAAACTATCATATATCAAACATGCAATGCAATTCCATCCAAATTATCCATCCGCTACACACTAGCTCCGTCCCCCGTCACACCATGTGGGGATATAAATATCGACCCACCCAATCCACACACCATGGTAGCCTGGTTGCAGAACTACCTTCATTTACATATTGGGCTTTAAAAGCCGTCGGTGGATCTACGATTGTCAAGCAACCATGCGATCCTCATATACTTCCTCCGTTCCATAATTCCCAACCTATATGCAACCTAATCAGAATATCATATGTATGCATGTCACATCCACAAAACTTACATTCAACACTTAGGGGTATTTTGGTCATTTTCGCCCTTAAGGGCATTTTGGTAATTTTCCTTTAATTACGATTTTCACTTATCTTGGCCCGTTAACAAGTCCGGTGAGATAAGATGAATGAATACTATACACCAGGTAGGATTCCAGAGAAGAGGAGCTGGGTCGCTAATATCGCTTAAGTACCAAGCTCTCCCTAGATCCAATCCTAGACATGCATATACCCGTTTCCACACTTTAACCCTATGAATTGTCCACGGTCATAATATATTAATTAAGTCTTATGTAGACATCATATACTAGGCCCAAAAACCCCTTACAGAGCCTAATCAAATTCACATACCTGTATTTGTCCCATTAAGCCCAATCATAGTCATACGGCCCATTAGGCCCAAATTACTTGTATGTGGCCCATTAGCCCAAATCACATTTATATGGCCTGTTAGGCCCAGTCACATTCATATTCATGCTCACATACAAATTCTTATCACATAGCATCAATATTCAGTTTTTGCCTATTATGGGCCCAATAGCCCATCGGGCCCATTTAGCCCATTTCGGCCCATATGGCCAAATCACAGCCCAAGTCCATGGAATCGCTCGTGGGCCTCAGAAAATCTATCGGTTTCCTTCTTACGAGTGTTCGCACACTCGCAAGACTACCGTAGCCAAACTTTTATCTTTTCGGCATTTCGGCTTTTTGGATTTTCGGCTTTTGTCGATTCATTGTGTGTGCAGTGTATGTACACACCTGGTAAGCAAGCGTGCTGTGATTCCTTTAGTCACCAACCTACAAACGATATCACCCTTTCATTAATCACATGCTTAATACATATCCTTACTAAAACTGAAGCCTCACCTTTCACCTTACCTTGAGCACCAATCCTTAATAGCTTTTCCTTGATCACGTATTCCTTAGATCTGCATTAGTCGTACTCATTAAAACTAAATACTAGGGAACTAGCATCCAACACAAGTCCCCTTACCTTAACTATGACCATTCGGCCAACTAAGATTAAGAGTACTTACCAAAGTCTCTGAAGAGCAAATCGGCAGGGATCTAAGGACAGAGATTCGATACCTATTCCTACCCAAAATTTATTAGAAAAAGTAAGGGACAATAATTGATACTGAGCAAAGAAAATCGATTGTAAAACACTTACACTAGATTCGGTCGAAGAGTATTCGGCCCTTGGGAGATCCGACTTTTCGGCTTACAACTTAGTATGGTGAATAAGGTTTATTTGGCACAGATTAAAAAAGAAGTGTAGAAGAAGAAATTGGCTAAGTGAAACAAAGAAAATTGTGTAGAGAAGAATAGAAATCGGCAGAAAGAAAGAAAAATAAAAGGGTTTTCGGCTTTTTGGATCTTGAAAAGAAAAGGGTTTTCGGTAGCAAGGTGAAGAAGAATTTTGGAAATAGCCTGGCAACCTTGTATTCGGCCCCTATTTATAGCCCTTATGGCCGAATTTTCCATGCCCAATTGCCAATTCGGCTCCATCACTTCTCCCTTCTCATCTTCTCGTTTTTCTCCCTGATAACCCATTGATCCTTTCCTCAAATTTCTCTTCTGAACACTCCCCTTGGAGTCCATCTTCATGCCACTTCTATCCTTCTAAAAGGCCAAAATTAAACTTCTAAAAATACTAAGCTAGTATTCGAACCTTGGATCTCCTCGCTAGCTACTAACGCCACCTCTCTACTCCCTAAGTGGCATCACTTAGCCACTCCTCCACAACGCTTTTTGATGTCATTTTTCCCCTATTTTTATTTAAAAGCCCAACTACTTGCCAACAAGGTCCTTTTAATTAGTAACACATACTTTCCTTTCCCGCTAACTTCGAACTTAAACCTTAGCCAAGACCTACTATTACCTACTTAACCGAAAATACCTAGCACATTTTTTTTATAAGAACCGAAAAAAAAGAAAATTTGGGATTTCAGGATTTTTGGGTTTCGAGATTTTTGGGGGGTTACAGAAAGACTTCTGAATGAACTAATGTATTTGAACAAGAGGTAAGAATGAAATAAATTTATACGGGAAAGTTCAGGTATATTCAGTATCTATGTGGTAGATGATACTATGTGTATGAAGCTTGATCAATTCGAATGAATATGTTATATGAGATAGATTTATTAATGGATGTTTTGTATAATATAAACTGTTGTTTATTTGTAGTATGAACTTGCTAAGCTTTAAAAGCTTACTGTCTGAAATGTCCTTTGTTCTACAGTGTTATAAAGCTAGCTCAGATTCTGGGATCATTAGCGAGTCACTCACACTATCGAACATCTATTTTGGTACTATTTGGGAGTTGTATATTTGGACATGTTTTGTAATGTATATATCATGCCATGTGATATGGCTAACTTGTGTTTGAACTTACGGTTGGTAATGATATATTATATGTGATGCAAATGTGTTATTGTGATGTGTTCTTAGATGGCAAAAGGAAATGGTAAATTTGGTAAAGTTTTGGCATGAGATGTGATTGTATGTTTGGAGTGTATGAAATATACGAATTGGTATGAGTTATAAGCAAGAAATTTTTGTTAATAGTATGACATGAATGATATATGTTTGGGAATTTAAATTGGCTGAAATTATAGTGCAAATATGCTTGGTTTGACGCTTGTAGGTTTGACCCAAATCGGGTGGCAAAATTGCTTTTCAAATGGCCTATTTTTGTCCACCCGGGGAGGGACATGGGCATTTGTCTCAGCCGTGTGCGACACACAGTCATGTTGCACGGCCGTGTGTCCCCTGGGGTACCCTACGATTTTAAGTCAGGCTCGAGCACGGTTAAGTCAAATGGGCGTGTGGCTAACCATGTCGCCCAAGTCAGGCTCGACCACCGCCCAGACACACGATCGTGTCTTGTGGCCGTGTGAGCAAGTCATATATATGCCCTGTATTGACACGGCCTAGACAGACGGGCGTGTCTAATGCCGTGTAAGGCACACGGCCTATTCACACTGGCGTGTGACCTGTAATACTTCGATAAATGTTTACGTTCTGAAAAAAAATATGTATGAGCTCAGTTTAGTCCTGACCTGTAACGCCCCATTACCCGAGACCATCGCCGGATTCGAGTATGAGACATTACTAAACTTATTTTAGTATTTAAACAATTTCAAACAATTCTCATAGTAAACTGTCTATCTGTGCCATAGTCGCTAAAAAAATTATATCTCGAGTTAAGAAACTCGAAATCCAATTATATAAATTTTTCATGAAATTAGACTCATATATCTACTTACTAATTTTTTCTAGAATTTTTGATTGGCTAATTAGAACATTTTATTAGTTAAAGTCTCCTCTATTTCAGGGTTCGGCTACTCTGACCCCTGTGTATTACGAATCAGATATCACCCTGTACAGAGATTAAATGACTATGCCGTTTGTTTCTCATAAAGCTAGACTCAATAAGGATTTCATACATGTAAATTACAACTCCTAATTGTTTTTTTAAAATTTATGGTAAAATTTTAAAGTCAGAACAGGGGATTCAGAAATTGCTCTGACCCTGTTTCACCAAAACATAAATATCTCATAAGATACAACTCTTTTACTTATTTTGTTTCTTCCACATGAAAATAGATTCATTAATCTTCAATAAATATTTTATTAATCATCTAATTCTATCTCTACGATTTTTAGTGGATTTTCAAACTCACGTCACTACTGCTGACTGATTTTGTTTTGTGGCCAATTTTACCTTTCAATGATTTTCATGGTTTAGTTACGACATAAACCATACATGTTATCATATATAAACTTGATTAGTCATTCCAATAGCTAATCATTCTCAAACATTTTCATTCCATCCATGGGTCATATCGTAAGATTATACACACAAAATGATTGGAATGCTATACATGTCATATTTCCAAAAATTACAAGTCATTATACCGTAATTGTTCAGTGATAGTGTGAGCGTGCCTCCGACCGTCCCGATCTCCAAATTGACTTGTCAAAACTACAAAGAATGAAAAGGTGAGAGTAAGCATAGATGCTTAGTAAGTCCATATACAAATAACAAATAACTTAACAAAGCAACTATACCAACCAACATTAGCATAATATCACCAAAACATATATCACATTTCTATTCATCATTCATCATTTTACCATATTATTGTTGTTGTATCAAGTCTCAAACCGAGGGTTAAGTACATACCTGTCCAAAGTGCCCATTCCACAACACTTACCAATACATCACTTGCATATTGAGTATTCTTCCATTTTACTAGAATTTTACCCGTTGAACACATCGGAATATAATTCGGATACATGGAAAGTTTGCACATAAGTGCCACATATGTAGCCAAGCTACCATGTAACCCACCCATAAGCGAACTCGGACTCAAGTCAATGAGGTCGAGCGTTCGTATCCATAAGTGAACTCAGACTCAACTCAACGAGTTCAGACATTTGCATCCATAAGTGAACTCAGACTCAACTCAACGAGCTCAGATGCCCAAGTTCCTAATCTATTCCTAAGGTTCAATGGGACTTTCCTCGTTCGTACTCCTTTACCATTCTCCTTGGAATACTAGTGACGATACTTCGGTAGTCTTTCACATTTTTCACATAATTCATAAAATTTTTGCATGTTGTCCAACAATTACCACAAAGCATAGAATCGCATAATAACAATCATAATACTGTATAAATAACATTAAATGATTTAAAATAACAATTATATTACAATATTTACATATGAACTTACCTCGGTACAATATGTTAAAAATCAACCTATTCCTCGGAAACTTTATTTTTCCCTCGATCACGACTTGAATCTCATTTCTCTTGATCTATAATAACAAATTTAGCTTATTTAATACTCACATTTATTCAAACAGTCCTTGACTCAAACTTTGGCAAAATTACATTTTTGCCTCGAAACTTTTGCATATTTACACTTTTGCCCCAAAGCTCGGAAATTAAACTTCATCCTATTTTCTTATGTTTTATGACATGCTGATCATTTTTCCCTTCTATAGAAATATCAAATTCACACTCTATCATATATTTATGAACATTAGGTATTTTTACCGATTTTATCGTTTTACTCGTTTTCACGTAAAATCACTTAGAAAAAGTTGTTTAATACAATTTCAAGCTTCATATTCCAACATAAAACATCAAAATAAACACATTTCAACTATGGGTATTTTTCCAAATATAAACCCTAGGTTAAATTATTGGTAGAATAAGCTAAATCAAGTTACCGGGACTCCAAAAACGTAAAGAACATTAAAAATGGGGCTTGGAATCACTTACTATAGAGCTTGAAAGCTTGAAACAAACCCTAGCTATGAGAACCCTTGAATTTTCGTCCTAATGAAGATGGACATATTTTTCCATGTTTTTCCTTTTTTTATTCTTTTAATTACCAAATGACTAAAATACCCTTCATTAAAAACTTTGGTTATTTCTACCTATGTATGTCCATTTTTATCCATGAAAACCTAATGGTATAATTACCATTTAAGGACCTCTACTTCAATTATGCTCTTCAATTAAACTCATATTTATCAACTTTTGCAATTAAGTCCTAATAGGCAAATTAGACATGCAATTCATGAAATTTTCTATTGATATTCAAACACATGCATCTAATCACTCAATAAATTATAAAAATTAATCGGAATAAATTTTTCTACTCCAGAATTGTGGTTTTGAAACAACTATTCCGTTTAGGCCCTAATTCGGGATATCACAACTCTCCCCCCTTTAGTGATTTTCGTCCCCGAAAATCTTACCGGTAAACAGGTGTGGGTATTGATTCCTCATAGTTTCCTCGGTATCCCATGTAGCCTTTTCTACCCCATTTTTTGCCAAAATTACGAAGTAAACCTCTGATCTTTATCCGAAATAATCGACAACAGTACTCCGTGAAGTCGAACAATCTCACTGATATATAATTCAGCCAACTTATCAAGAGAATAATCAGTGCGTACCGGAATAAAATGAGCCGATTTAGTCAATCTGTCGACTATTACGCAGATGACATCTTTCTTCTTTGGAGTTAATAGCAATCTTGATACAAAATCCATAGTAATACGATCCCATTTCCATTCAGGAATCATGATAGGCTGAAGTAGACCCGAAGGCACCTGATGTTCAGCTTTTACTTGCTGACAAATCATGCATTTCGATACAAACTCGAAAATATCTCTTTTCATTCCGTTCCACCAATACATTTTCTTCAAATCATTGTACATTTTTGTACTGCCCGGATGCATTGACAAACAACTATTGTGTGCTTCGTGCAAGATTTTTTGAATCAACTTATCATTCTTTGGTACACAAATCTGATCTTTAAACATCAAGTAACCATCAGAACCGATTCTGAAATTTGATCCTGTATCAGTCTCACATTGCTTTCTCTTGGCTTGTAAATCTTGATCATTTTTTATTAGCTTCACAAATCTCTTGTAAAAGCATCAGTCTTTCTCTCAACTCTACTAGAATCGAACCATCGTCAGATACTGTCGATTGAGTATTCATAACTCTCAAAGTAAATAACGACTTTCTACTCAAGGCATCGGCAACCACATTCGCTTTCCCCGGATGATAGACAATCACAAGCTCATAATCTTCCAATAATTCTAACCATCTCCGCTATCTCAAATTCAAATCTTTTTGTGACATCAAGTACTTGAGACTTTTGTGATCGGTATATACTCGACACTTTTCACCATACAAATAATATCGCCAAATCTTCAAAGAAAACACTACAGCAGCCAGTTCTAAATCATGAGTCGGATAATTCCTTTCGTGAGATTTTAACTGCCTCGAAGCATAAGGCACCACTTTTCCTTCTTGCATAAGTACACATCCCAATCCATTTAGAGAAGCATCACTATACACCACAAATTCTTTACCTGACTCGGGTTGTACCAACACTGGTGCTTCAGTCAGTAACTTTTTCAATTTCTCAAAACTTTGTTGACATTCTTCTGTCCGCTCAAATTTAACATCCTTTTGGAGCAGTCTAGTCATAGGAGTAGCAATCATAGAAAATCCATTCACAAATCATCGATAATAACCAGCTAGACCTAAGAAACTTCTAACCTCAGTCACATTTTTCGGTGGTTTACAATAGCCGAAATTTTACTAGAATCAACCCGTATACCATCACCCGAAACAATATGACCCAAGAATCTGACTTCTCGAAGCCAAAACTCACTTTTACTAAACTTGGCATACAACTGTTTATCTCTCAATGTTTGCAAAACTATTCTCAAGTGCTCAGCATGTTCTGTTTCATCCTTCGAATAGATTAAGATATCATCAATAAATACCACAACCAACTTGTCCAAGTATGGCCGAAATATGTGATTCATTAAATCCATAAACACAGCAGGAGCATTTGTCAAACCAAATGGCATAACTAAAAATTCATAATGGCTGTACCTTGTTCTAAAAGTAGTTTTAGTCACATCTAATTCTTTTACTTGCAACTGGTAGTACCCAGACCTCAAATCAATCTTTGAGAACCATGTCGCTCCTTTCAACTGATCAAATAAATCATCAATTCTCGGCAACGGATACTTGTTCTTGACTGTCACCTTATTTAACTGCCAATAGTCTACACACAATCTCATTGAACCATCTTTTTTTTCACAAATAATACGGGAGCACCCCAAGGCGAAAAACTTGGTCTCACAAAACCTTTGTCAGTCAAATCTTGCAACTGTGACTTCAATTCTATTATCTCTGTTTGTGCTATTCTATACGGAGCAATTGAGATCGAAGTTGTTCTCGATATCAACTCAATACCAAATTCTACTTCTCTAACAGGAGGCAAACCCGGCAACTCTTCTGGAAATACATCCACGAATTCACACACAATCGACACTGATTCCACTTTTTTTCATATTCTCTTGTATTCAACACATATGCCAAATAAGCTTCATAACCCTTTTTCAAATGTCTCTAAGCTGACATCGGAGTAATCACACTAGGCAATGCCTCGATTAAATCGATTCAACCATAAAAATTTCACCATTTTCACATTCCAATTCAATAACTTTCTGTCTACAATTCACTATAGCATCATGCAATGTTAACCAATCCATACCCAAAATGACATCGAATTCATCAAACGGCAACAACATCAAGTCGGCCGGAAAATAATGACCCCTAATCATCAAAGGATATTTCTTGCATACTTTATCAACTATGACACATTGCCTAACGGGTTCGACACTTTAACCATAAATTCCGTAAACTCAATAGGTATGTTCATATTAGACACCAATTTCATGCACACATACGAATGAGTAGAACCAGGGTCGATCAAAGCAATAACATTAATATCATAAAGAGAGAAAGTACCGGTAATCACGTCGGGAGACGAAGCATCTTCACGCGCCCTTATGGTATAAGCTCTAGCCGAAGCTCTAGCTTCAGATTTCGGTGCTGATTCTCTGACTACATTCTTGTCGCCTGCCTCATTCCCAGCATTTCTCGAAGATCTTCCTCTCGAAACAGTACCACTTGGCTTTGCACTCTGAAATTTTTCTTTCTCGATCCTCTCTGGACAATCTCTAATAAAATGATTCAAAGACCCACACTGGTAACATTCATTAGTTCTACAAGGACCAAAGTGACTTCTACCACATCGTTGGCACTCAGGTCTAGCAATTCTTGAATTTCCTACACTAGCAACCGAAGTAGTCCGAGATCTGGAACCCGCATTTTTCTTCTTATGATCCCCATATGAATGTCCCGCTGATGCTTGAGAACGAGAATACATATCCCTAGACTTTCTAGACTGTGGTGGGAGTGTACTGCTCATCGGTCTTTTCTTCCAGTTTCTAGTCTCAGCCTCCGCCTTTCTCTTCTCTTTAACTAGTTCTTCAACCTTGCAAGCTCGATCAATAAGTACTACGACTCTTTCAACTCAAGAATTCCTACAAGTACTTTGATATCTTCATTAAGTCCACCTTCGAATCGTTTGCACATTTTAGCCTCTGAAGGAATATATTCTCGAGCATACTTGCTCAATCCAACGAATTCTTTTTCATACTCGGTAACTGTCATGTTGCCTTGCTTCAATTCGAGAAACTCTTTACGCTTCTGATCTATAAATCTTTCACTGATATATTTCTTCCGAAATTCTTCTTGAAAGAATTCCCAAGTCACATTCTCTTTCGGCACCACTGAAATTAATGTCTTCCACCAATGATAAGCCGAATCCCTTAGCAATGATATAGCATACTTCAAGCACTCTTCAGGTGTACAAGATAACTCATCAAATACCCGAATAGAATTTTCGAGCCAAAATTTTGCTTTTTCAGCGTCATCATCAACATTTGCCCTAAATTCTTCGTCCCCTTGCTTGCGAATTCGGTCAACCGGAGATCTATGGAATTTCATCTGATCCATACCTGAAGGCATCTGGGTATAGGTTGAGGAATCGGGGGTGGTGTGGGAGGTTGTTGAGCAGTAGGGTTCGTACGAATGAACTCTGTAGACCAAGCATTCATCATTTGGAGAAAGGCTTCCCCAGCCCTTTCTCCTCCTCTGTGACCAACAGTAGGAGGTCAAATTTCAGTTGGCACCGCCCCTTCAGTAGGAGCTGGCGCATTGCTCTCTACATCAGCAACCACAGTTGGATCGGGATCCATTTACTATAAAAAAATCATTTAAAAAGGTCAGGAATCGTCACACTATCACAAAATATATATATATGGCATGTATAGCAAAATCCGTATCTATACTACGTTAGTCCAAGAACTGACTAAACATGCTCTGATACCACCAAATGTAATGCCCCATTACCCAAGACCATCGCCGGAGTCGAGTATGAGACATTACTAAACTTATTTTAGTATTTAAACAAGTTCAAACAATTCTCATAGTAAACTATCTATTTACGTCACAGTCGCTAAAAAAATTATATCTCAAGTTACGAAACTCGAAATCCAATTCCGTAAATTTTTCATGAAAGTAGACTCATATATATACTAACTAATTTTTTTCTTGAATTTTTGGTCAGGCTAATTCGTACAGTTTATTAGTTAAAATCTCCCCTGTTTCAGGGTTCGGCTACTCTGACCCCTGTGTATTACAAATTAGATATCTCCCTGTACAGAGATTAAATAACTATTCCATTTGTTTCTCATAAAACTAGACTAAATAAGGATTTCATACATGTAAATTAAAACTCCTAATTGTTTTTTTACAATTTATGGTAAAATTTTAAAATCAGAATAGGGGATTCAGAAATTGCTCTGACCCTATTTCACCAAAACTTAAATATCTCATAAAATAAAACTCTTTTACTTATTTTGTTACTTCCACATGAAAATAGATTCATTAAGCTTCAACTAAATATTTTATTAATCATCTAATTCTATCTCTACTATTTTTAGTGATTTTCCAAACTCACATCACTGCTGCTGACTGATTTTGTTTTGTGGCCAATTTTATCTTTCAATGATTTTCATGGTTTCTTTAAGACATAAAGCATACATGCTATCATATATAAACTTGATTAGCCATTCCAATAGCTAATCATTTTCAAACATTTTCATTCCATCCATGGGCCATATCATAAGATTATACACACAAAATGATTGGAATGCTATACATGCCATATTTCCAAAAATTACAAGTCATTATACCGCAATTGTTCAGTGATAGTGTGAGCGTGCCTCCGACCGTCTCGATCTCCAAATTGACTTGTCAAAACTACAAAGAATGAAAAGGTGAGAGTAAGCATGGATGCTTAGTAAGTCCATATGCAAATAACAAATAACTTAACAAAGCAACTATACCAACCAACATTAGCATAATATCACCAAAACATATATCACATTTTTATTCATCATTCATCGTTTTACCATATTATTGTTGTCGTATCAAGTCTCAAACTGAGGGTTAAGTACATACCTGTCCAAAGTGCCCATTCCACAACACTTACCAATACGTCACTTGCATCTTTTGTATTCTTCCATTTTACTAGAATTTTACCCGTTGAACACATCGGAATATAATTCGGATACATGGAAAGTTTTCACATAAGTGCCACATATGTAGCCAAGCTATCATGTAACCCGCCCATAAGCGAACTCGGACTCAACTCAATGAGCTCGGGCGTTCGCATCCATAAGTGGACTCGGACTCAACTCAACGAGTTCGGACATTTGAATCCATAAGTGAACTCGGACTTGACTCAACGAGCTCGAAAGCCCAAGTAACCTAATCTGTTCCTAAGGTTCAACGAGACTTTCCTCGTTCGTACTCCTTTACCATTCTCCTTGGAATACCAGTGACGATACTTCGGTAATCTCACATTTTTCACATAATTCATAAAATTTTTTCATGTTGTCCAACAGTTACCACAAAGCATAGAATCGCATAATAACAACCATAATATCGTATAAATAACATTAAATGATTTAAAATAATAGTTATATTACAATATTTACATATAAACTTACGTCGATACAATTTGTTAGAAATCAAGCCTATTCCTCGAAAACTTTATTTTTCCCTCGATCACGACTTGAATCTCGTTTCTCTTGATCTATAATAACAAATTTAACTTATTTAATACTCACATTTATTAAATCAGTCCTTGACTCAAACTTTGGCAAAATTACATTTTTGCCCCGAAACTTTTGCATATTTACACTTTTTCCCCAAAGCTCGGAAATTAAACTTCATCCTATTTTCTTATGTTTTATGACATGCTGATCATTTTTTCCTTCTATAGCAACATCAATTCACACTCTATCATGTATTTATGAACATTACGTATTTTTACCGGTTTTGTCATTTTACTCGTTTTCACGTAAAATCGCTTAGCAAAACTTGTTTAACACAATTTCAAGCTTCATATTCTAACATAAAACATCAAAATAAACACATTTCAGCTATGGGTATTTTTCCAAATATAAACCCTAGGTTAAATTATTGGTAGAATAAGCTAAATCAAGTTACCGGGACTCCAAAAACGTAAAGAACATTAAAAGCGTGGCTTGGAATCACTTACTATGGAGCTTGGAAGCTTGAAACAAACCCTAGCTATGGAGAACCCTTGAATTTTCTTCCTAATGAAGAAGATGGACATATTTTGCCATCTTTTTCCTTTTTTTTATTCTTTTAATTACCAAATGACTAAAATTCCGTTCATTAAAAACTTTGGTTATTTCTACCTATGTATGTCCATTTTTGTCCATGAAAACCTAATGGTATAATTACCATTTAAGGACCTCTACTTCAAATATGCTATTTAACTAAATCCTTTAACATCTAAAACTCATACTTATCAACTTTAGGCAAATTAGACATGCAATTCATGAAATTTTCTATTGATATTCTAACACATGCATCTAATCACTCAATAAATTATAAAAATTAATCAGAATAAATTTTTCTACTTCAGAATTGTGGTTTCGAAACCACTATTTTCTTAGGCCCTAATTCGGGATATCACACGACCCCTTTCTGATGCATGTTTAAGGTCTCGATGACCTATGTAAGGGACTTAATATTGATGTTTGAAGGATGATGTTATGATGTTTATGAATTGAATGTTAAATGTTTCGATTTTTCTGGTAACGCCTTTAACTCTAGTTCGGCGGCGGATACGGGTTAGGGGTGTTACAACTCAAGTTTTGCACTCTTTGCAATTTAGAACTTTTTGCTAAATTGAGTGCTCAAACGTCAAAATTTTTGAACGAAATTTTCATAGAATGATTCCATAAAACTATAGACCATAAAAATATAAGAAAAATAATTATTTTTGGGTCAGATTTGTGGTACCAAAACCACTATTCTGACTAGACCCAAAATCAGTTTGTTATAGAACCACACTTTAAACACCTTGTAATCTTCTTGCAACATTCTCCAAGATGATTCCTTTAGCAAAGCTCGCAGTATATCCAGTTCGCAGACTCATGCGAACCCTTATTCTTATCCTAGGAGTCCTTCTTCTGACATGCACGATCTGTCTTGAAAGCTTGCTTGACATTTTTGTCGGAGTTTCATGAGTCACAATCCCCCTTGGACACTCACTTAGCTACTTTTTTTTTGGTTTGTTGTGCCTTAATGTCTTCAATGGCTTTGGCTTTGTCCACCAGGTCATTGAAGTTCGCAATATCGTGAGTCACCAGGTAAAGTTAGATGTCACGATGTAGCCTAAAATGAAACCTTTGACATCGGTTCTTCTTATCTAAGAATATATCTTTAGTGTACTAGTTCAGTCACATAAACTTTGTAACACCCCTAACACATATACGTCGTTGGAATAGAATTACAAAGCGTTACCAGAGTTTACAGAACAATTACAGATAACTCATGTTATTTACTAATCTGTCTTAAACTAATCATATTCAATCATATTGTCCTTTAAATGGACCCTCCAAATCAAAATTATACATTAGAAACATGTCGGGACTAAATTGGGGACTCAGAGAATTTTTCAAAAAATCTCAAAATTTTTTCCTAGGTGCAAGGGTCACACGCCCGTGTGAGTAGGCCGTGTGGGCATTTGATGTGAGGCACACGGCCGTGTCCTAGCCTGTGTTCATACCCGTGTAACTCTCTGACTTAGGTCACACGGCTAGCCACACACCCGTGTGCTAGGCCGTGTGGATAATTTAATTTTAAAAAATTAAGTGCAAGTTTCACACGGCCAAGACACATACCCATGTGCTAGACCATCTGTCTTACACGGCTGAGACACACACCCGTATCTCTACCCGTGTGATCAGTTATGAGCATTCCATTTCTAAATTTTAAGGATGCAAGGAACACACGGCCAAACCACACACCCGTGCACATGGCCGTGTGTCATACATGGCTAAGACACATGCCTGTGTGTCTGCCCGTGTGGACAAAATAAGGCCATTTCCTAGCCTTCTTTTTCACCCAAATTTTGCCTTGTACCTACATTAACATTTTAACACATTTCCTAACCAATTCAAGACATTTAAATCAAGCCAGTATCAATATTATTCATGATATATCTTCACATATATCCAAATTTACCTTTTTAAAAACAAACATGTTTATTATAATTCAATTTAACTATACCATACACGTATATGTTCAACATAATATAACCTTATAATTATGTACCAAAACATATCATTACTAGCCATTCCAATGCTAGATTACAAACAACCATTTACATGCCAACATTGGCCAAGTTAGCCTATACACGCCATTATACCAAAATAAGTTTGCTATTTATACCAAAATGAGCAGAAGGATAGTGCGATGATGCTCCGATCGACTACAACCTTTACGAGCTTTCGAGCAGTATAAAACGAAGAAAAGAAAATCGAGTAAGCATGTCAAATGCTTAGTAAGTTCGTATAACATGAAATTAACTTACTTCTCATATTCATTTAAAGGAAGCATACAAACATGCAACCAAAATTATGTGGCCAATTACCTAGACACATGCTCACATCAAGCAAGTTAGCCATGAAATTTTATATAATTATCAAGAAAATAGAGATGAGCTCATCATGCATCCATTTCCAAGTATTTGAAGGATATTCAAGATATAATTCATTTAATTCTCATATTTTCTCATATCAAGAGTTTTGTCCGTTGAATCATTGAAATATCGATGGATACCCAGGTAGCACAGATAAGATGTACTTAACATTGGTCCATCAATTCATATATGGGGGTACTCTTTAGAGCACATAATCGGGAAGCACGCTCTCGAGCATTGTAATAGGAAGCTGACACAGAGCCATTTCGAGAAACTCATAAAGAGCCTTTTGGGAAGCTTATCTGGGCTATATAACGGGAAGCTCATAAGAGCCATAATCGAGAAGTTCACAAAGAACCATATCGGGAAGCTCATGAAGAGCCTATTAGGAAGCTCAAAAATAGCAACATAACGGGAAGCTCCGGGTAGCCATATATCAGGAAGTTTAAGTGAGCACTATTGAGAAGCTCACAAAGAGCCAATTTAATAGGAATCTCATGAAGAGCCTATAATCGGGATGCTCATAAGAGCTAAGGTGTGTCCACAACAAATGTAGGATCACAACCTATTGGGACGCTTCGAAGAGCTATAGTGGGAAGCTTGCAAGAACCATATAGCAGGAAACTCAAGAGGAACTATAATCGTGATGCTCTTTTGAGCTTTCGTGTGTCTGCAACATATGCAAGACTACAACCAATATGGGAAATTAGTATGCATTGATTTTCATTTAATCAGACAGAATTAAACACTTATCAGGCATTATCGAAAATTCAATCAATTTTACATATACATGACATTAACATTGACAATTACACAGTTCATATATATACAACATTTAATTCAAACATATAAATGTACACAATTTAGTTACACAAACTTACCTCGATACTTGTTCGTATATGAAAATCTACAAATTCGAAACTTTTTATTTTCCTTGATCCAACTCAATATTAGGTCTTTCAGGATCTATATAAATGAATTTAATGTCAATTTAATCCATTTCATACTCAATTTAATTCAATTCTCATCCTAGGCAAATTTACCATTTTGCCCCTATACTTTTCATAAATGACGATTTCGTCCCTAGGCTCGGAAAATGAAATTCATGCAATTTAATCCTTATTCCAAGCCTAACTAATTTTTACATATAATATTTACAGCACATATATTTCATAAAAATTAGAAATTTTCCATGAATTTTACATTTTTACAATTTAGTCCATAAATCACAATTTCATGAAAATTCACTTTACAAAAGTTGTTTATCTATCAACAACCTTTCATTTTCTACCATAAATTTTTAAATTTCAGCATATTCATCCATGGAAAAACCCTAGTTCTTTGATATCTTTACAAATTAATCCCCAAAATAGATAAACTAAGTTACTTCGATCTCGAAAATATAAAAATTACTAAAAACGGGACAAGGATGCTTACCCAATTAAGCCAAGAAAGCTTGCTTTCTCTTTCCTAGGGTTTCCATAAAAATTTTGTGGTAGATGATGAAAAGAAGATGATATTGTCTATAGAATTTCATTATCATCTTTTAATTTTTCCACTTTCCAATTTAGTCTTTTTCTTTTTCTAATTTTCCAGGGATGATTCATCATAAATATCTACTAACTTTTTTATTAATAATCTAATTACCATATAAGGACCTGAAGTTTTGAATTCCATAACTATTTGATACTTATAGCTACTATAACTCAAGTTTTTCATTTTTTGCAATTTGGTCCTTTCTATAATTAAACATAAAATCAGTAAAAATTTTTTATTGAAATTTTCATACATCTTTCCTATCATAATATAAACAATGCAATAGTATTAAAATAAATTTTATTTTTGACTCGAATTTGTGGTCTCGAAACCGTTATTCCGATTTCACTGAAAACGGACTGTTACAACTCTTCCCCCTTAAAAATTTTCGTCCTCAAAAATCTTTCCAATAAAGAGATTTGGCTATTGCTTTTCCATGGTATCTTCCAGTTCCCAGATAGCTTCTTCAATCCCATGTCATTGCCAAAGAACTTTTCCTAAAACTACCTTTTTCTTTCTTAATTCTTTTGTCTCTCGTGCCAGGGTTTTAATCGGTTCTTCACTGTAAGTCATGTCAGGCTGAATCTCAACTTCTGTCAGAGAAATAATATGTGAAGGATCTGACTGATACCGTCGTAACATAGATACATGAAAAACATTATGAATTTTGTCAAGCTTTAGTGGTAATATTAATCGGTATGCCACAGGTCCAATTCTTTCTGTAATCTCATATGGTTCAATAAACCGTGGACTCATTTTTCCTTTACGGCCAAACCGGAGAACTTTCTTCCAAGGTGATACTTTTAAGAATCCCTTATCACAGACTTTAAATTCTATCTCTTTTCATTTTAGATTGGCATAAGACTTTTGACGATCAAAGATGCTTTCAAACTATCCCGAATCACCTTTACCTTTTCTTCTATTTCACGGATTAAGTCAACTCTGTGTATCTTTTTCTCACTATGCTTTGTCCAATACAATGGAGTTCTACATTTACGACCATATAGAACCTCTACAGTACCATCTTAATATTGGACTGATAACTATTATTATATGCAAATTCAACTAAAGGCAAATATTTTTCCTAGTTTCCTTCAAATTCCAAAATACAACACCAAAACATATCTTCCAAAATATGTATAACACGTTTGAATTGACCATCAGTTTGAGGATGAAATGCAGTACTGAAATGTAACTGCATACCCAAAGCTTCTTGCAATTTGCTACAAAATTGAGATGTAAACTGGGGATCTCTGTCTGAAATAATGGGAACTAGCACTCTATGTAGTCTAACAATCCCGAAAACATATAATTCAGCCAATCTATCCAGTGAGAAATACATAAATACTGAAATAAAATGTGCAGACTTTGTGAAAAGGTCAACCATTACCCAAATGAGATCTTTCTTTTTCAAAGATAAGGGTAATCCTGATGCAAAATCCATAGTAACTCTTTCTGTAACGCCCCTCGTCCGTATCTGACATCGGGATAGGGTTCGAGGCATTACCGGTGATTCACCTTTACAAACTTACTCAATCGGGTTACTAAATTTCGCTCGTGACTTAACACTTTTCAAACATGTGCTCTTTGTCTCTTATGCAGGTTTTCGACACCTAAAAACACTCCTAGGGGTAGTATGGAACAAAATCGAAATTGTTCGATAGACTTTGGTAACTTTAGAAAATTTTCCCCTTAGTTGAAGTGTAACACGCCCGTGGGGCTTAGAACACGCCCGTGTCCTTTTTCCAGTATGTAACACGGCCAACGCACACGTCGTGGGCTTAGCCCGTGTGCTACACTGACTTTGACCTCACTACTTTGTTAAATAAACACGGCCAAGGCACACGCCCGTATGCTTAGCCCGTGCTTTATGCTGACATAAAATTTCAGGTGCAGGGGACACATGGTCATAGCACACACCCATGGGAGTAGCCCGTGTGTCTACCTATGTGGACCTTATTAGGCTAATTTCCAAGCCTTAAGTCACCCTCTAGTAGCCAATCACACTTATAGATTACTATAGTGTATATTTGGGCCAAATTATCCATTTGTAAATATGAAACTTTGATTAACCTCATTGCATGTGAACCTCATTGCATTGGTTTCATACATGCTAAGTTAATTCTTATCTTGCATTTAATGATCTATATGTCAGCTTGACATATTAAGGTTGGCTCGTTATTATAACCCATTGCCAAATATAACTAAGCCATCGCATATGAATATAAACATGCATAGATTTGTAGGGCATAGCCTAATTCAAAATGAGCCAATTCCCATGGCCATATACAAAAAGTTAAACATATTTTTACATGCCTTCACTAGGCAAATAAAATGATATATATAACAAAATACTCAAAAATCTTATACATGCCATTGGACAAAATAGAAATATCTTTATACCAAAGCTTGTCTAGTTGATAGTGTGTTGACTCTCCAATTGTCTTTCCAATCCTTATGAGTCCTTGAGCTCTGAAAAGTAGGGAAAAGAAAGGGGTAAGCATTTACATGCTTAGTAAGCCCGTATAACTGGAAAGTAAACTTACCGATTGTTTAGCATACATCCATAATAGATAATGAAACCAATGAACATGTAAATGGCTTCCCTATCACATGCACTCAATCAATGAGTTAGTCACATAACAAATACCATGAACATTTTTATCTTAGATGAGCTCATCATTTTACATGTCATTTGTACATATACCTTGTGATAGTCTCGTTGAGTTTCTAGGAAATCTCGATGGATTATCTAGTCACCATCAATTCTTACGAATGATCGTTTTGAGTATGCACTCTCGCGAACCTCACATCTTACGGCGGGACTACCAGTCCAGGCTAAATCCCTTACGCGACAAACACCCTTAATGAGCTCGGATCTGAATTACCAGTCTAGGCTAAATTCAGACCCTAATCGGATTACCCGTCCGAGCTAAATCCACAATGCACACATATTCTTCGGGAGGCTCGATCATTCAAGGAACACCAGTCCAGGCTAGATCCTTTTTATACTTGAGATCTTCAGATTACCAGTCCAGGCTAAATCCTTTTCTGCAACACATGCAAGATCTTAAGTCTCACGTAAATTGTGGTTTATGTATCGAATTCCCTTTCTAACCTCAACCGAGACATTATCCAACAATTCATTATTAAAGATGCAATTCATGCCTTTTCATGCCATCAACAATACAATTATCATGCATTTACAAAACATATAATTATTCATGTTGTAGGTTTACTTCGAGTTATCCGAATACTTGGTATTCGTTTCGAAGCTGTATTTCGGTTATTCTGAAACCTTGCGTTTACCTCGATCGACCTCTGGAATTTGTTCCTCTTGGTCTATAACAACAAAATTTTATCATTAATTCACTACATTACACTTTTCAAGTTTAATTCCTACCCCGGTCCAAATGACCGTTTTGCCCCTAACCTTTGACATTTTTACGATTTAGTCCCTAGGCTCGTATAATGAAACACATGGAATTTATATTTTATCCAAGCCTAACCAAAAATTTTTCTCTCTTATGGCAGTCCACACTTTCCATTTTTTTCACATTTCTACCACATATTTAACAACTTTTACATAAAGGTCCCTACAAGGGCTTTTCATGAAAATCACTTAGGAAAAGATGTTTAACACACCTTCAACTTTCATACCCCTCCATAATCCACCAAAATACAAACAAATCATGCATTGGTAAATTTTTAAACATAAACCCTAGCATGAAATATGGGTAGAAATGGAAAGATCAAGCTACCAGGATTTCAAAGATACAAAGAACATTAAAAACGGGGCTTGAGAGCACTTACTATTGAGCTTGAAATGTTTGAAAACCCTAGATATAGAAACTCTTCAAATTTCGGCATCCATGGAGAAGAAATGGATGATTTTGGCTTTATTTTTCCCATTTTATTTCATTAAACAGCCAAATGACCAAAATGCCCTTAAGTCCTTTCTTTGAAATTTCATCCATGCAAGCCCATTTTTGTCCAAAAACTTAGAAATTGGAAAAATTTCTATTTAAGACCTTCTAATTTATAATCTAAAGCAATTTCATACAAATTGCTTTCAGAATCTAAGTTTTGCAATTTATTCAATTTAGTCCCTAATTTTCAATTGGACACCTTACTCAAGGAATTTCTTCATGAAACTTTAACACATACATATTCTCATATTATAGACCTCATAATAATCATAAAATAAATATTTTGATGTCAGATTTGTGGTCCCGAAACTACTATTCTGACTAGGCCCTATTTGGGGATGTTACATTTCTCCCTCCTTAGGGACTTTCGTCCTCGAAAGTCTTAACAGTAAACAGGTTCGGGTATTGATTTCTCATGGTTTCTTTTGGTTCCCATGTAGCTTCTTCCACACCATGTCGGTGCCATAGAACCTTTACTAAAGTCACACTTTTATTTCTCAACTATTTAACCTCTTGGGCAAAAATCTTGACTGGTTCCTCTCCGTAAGTCATGTCTGGTCTAATCTCAATCTCCTCTGGTGAAATCACATGAGAGGGGTCTGATTGATATCGTCTTAACATGGATACATGGAACACGTCATGAAACTTTTCCAATTCAGGTGGCAATGCTAAGCGATAGGCTAATGGTCTAATCCTTTTAGTAATCTCGTAAAGTCCGATAAATCGCGGACTCAGTTTACCTTTCCAACAAATCTCAACACCTTTGTCCATGGAGACACCTTCAAGAATACTTTGTCTCCAACTTGGAATTCAATCTCTTTTCTTTTCAGATCAGCACAAGACTTTTGCATGTCCGATGCTGGTTTTAAACAGTCTCGTATTACTTTAACTTTTTCTTCAGTTTTCCTAATCAGATCCACTCCATGAATATGATTTTCCTTAAGTTTTGTCCAGTATAATGGATTTTGGCACTTCCTGCCATACATGGCCTCATAAGGTGCAATTTTAAAACTTGTTTGGAAAATATTGTTGTAGGCAAACTCTACCAATGGCACGTATTTTTCCCAGCTACCCTGAAATTCGAGGATGCAACATTGCAACATATCTTCAAGAATCTGTATCGTCTGCTTAGACTGACCATTGGTTTGAGGGTGAAAAGCTGTACTAAAACTCAACTTCGTCCCCAAGGCTTCCTGTAGCTTTTTCCAGAATCTCGAAGTGAACCTTGGGTCTCTGTATGAAATAATTGATAACCGTACTCTGTGCAATCTTACTATCTCAGAAACTTATAAGTCGGCCAGTCTATCAAGGGAATAATATGTACTTACCGGAATAAAATGAGCCGACTTGGTCAACTTATCCACTACGACCCATATGGCATTTTTCTTTTTCGGAGTCAAAGGGAATCCTGTCACGAAGTCCATGGTAACTCTGTCCCACTTCCATTTAGGAACCATCACAGGTTGTAACAAACCTGAAGGCACTTGATGTTCAGCTTTAACTTGCTGACATACCAAGCATCTTGACACAAACTCAGAAATATCTCTTTTCATACCGTTCCACCAATACATTTTCTTCAAATCGTTGTACATTTTGGTACTTCCCGAATGGATTGACAAACGGCTACTATGTGCTTCTTGCAATATTTTCCAGATAACTTCATCGTCTTTAGGTATGCATACTCTCTCTCCGAACATCAAACACCTATCAGGACTAATCTAGAAATCTGATCTAGTCCCTGACTCACATTGAGCCCTTTTTGCTTGCAAGTCACCATCATTAAACTGAGCATCATGAATTTCCTGTAGAAATGTTGGCCTAGCCTCTAGCTCTGCCAAGACTGAACCATCATCAAGCAATGTCAAATGAGTATCCATGGCTTTCAAAGCAAATAAGGATTTTCTGCTCAGAGCGTCGGCTACTACATTCGTCTTTCTCGGATAGTGGTCAATGATTAGATCATAATCCTTAATTAATTCTAACCATCTCCTTTGTCTCAAGTTTAATTATTTTTTAGTCATCAAGTACTTTAGACTCTTGTGGTCCGTAAAGATATAACACATTTCACCATATAAATAATGCCTCTAAATCTTCAAAGCAAAAACAATCGCAGCAAGCTCTAGGTTATGGGTCGGATAATTCTTCTCGTGGGGCTTCAATTGCCGTGAAGCATAGGCTATCACCTTGCCATCTTGCATAAGCACACAACCCAATCCATTTAAGGATGCATCACTGTAGACCAAGAATTCCTTTCCCAGTCCAGGTAGTACTAAAACAGGAGCTTCAGTCAGTAATATCTTTAATTTCTCAAAACTTTGCTGACACTTTTCTGTCCATTCAAACTTAAAATCCTTCTGTAGCAACCTCGTCATCGGAGTCGCCATAGAAAATCCTTTTACAAACCTTCAATAGTAACTGGCTAAGCCCAAAAAGCTTCTTACCTCGGTTACATTTTTAGGCGATTTCCATTCAACAATAGCAGAGATTTTACTTGGATCAACTCGGATGCCGTCACCCGAAACAACATGACCCAAAAATCCAACTTCTTGGAGCCAAAATTCACTCTTGCTAAACTTAGCATATAGTTGTTTTTCTCGCAAAGTCTGCAATACAATTCTCAGGTGCTTCGCATGTTCTGTCTCATTTTTGGAATAAATCAAGATGTCATCAATGAACACAACAACAAACTTATCCAAATATGGCTGAAAGATCCTATTCATTAGATCCATAAATACGACTGGTGCATTCGTCAGCCTAAACGGCATCATAAGGAATTCGTAATGACCATACCTCATCCTGAAAGTTGTCTTTGGCACATCCGATTCCTTGACACGCAACTGATAGTAGCCAGACCTTAAATCTATCTTAGAGAACACAGTGGCTGCACTCAACTGATCGAATAAATCATCAATCCTTGGTAAAGCATACTTATTTTTTATGGTTACCTTATTCAGTTACCGATAATCAATACATAATCTCATTGAACCATCTTTCTTCTTTACAAACAACACGGGGGTACCCCAAGGTGAAAAACTTGGCCTTGCGAATCCTTTATCTGTCAACTCTTGCAACTATGCTTTTAACTCTTTTAGCTCGATTGGTGCCATTCTATGTGGAGCGATAGAAATATGAGTTGTCCCTGGCACCAATTCAATACCAAACTCAATTTCTCTCTCAAGAGGTAATCCTGGTAATTCCTCCAGAAATTCATCTGAATACTCACATACTATCGGCACAGACTCAATCTTCAACTCTGTTTCCTTAGTGTTCAGTACAAATGCAAGATAAGCTCCATACCCTTTCCTCATATACCTTTGGGCAACCATTATCGTGATTACATTCGGCGGCAAACTCAATTCTCTTGATTCGACACGTAAAGTCTCACCATCTAGACATTTTAACTTAATATACTTACTACCACAATTCACAGTTACATCATGAAGGGCTAACCAATCCATACCAAGTATTACATTAAATTCATCAAACGGTAGCAACATAAGGTTGGCCGAAAAACAATGACCTTTAATCATCAAAGGACAATTCTTACAAACTTTATCAACTAGAACCGATTTGCCTAATGGGTTCAACACTTTGATAACAAATTCCGTAGATTCAAAGGGTATATTCATACTAAACACCAATCTCATGCAAATGTAAGAATGCGTCGACCCCGGGTCAATTAAAGCAATAATACTTGTATTAAGAAGGGAAAAAGTACCCGTGATAACGTCAGGAGCAGAGGCTTCCTCTCGAGCGCGTATTGCGTATGTTCTTGCTAGGGCTCTAGCCTTTAATCTTGCAGTATCTTTAGCTGCGACCTGACTGCCACTAGCACTTCCAGGGTATCTTGGAGGTCTACCTCGTGCCATAGGAGCACTCAACTTCGGGCTTACTTCCACTTCTTTTTCAAATTGCTCTGGGCAATCCCTGAGAAAGTGGTCAAGAGAGCCACATCTGAAACATGCACCACTTCTTACTCGGCACTCTCCAAAGTGAAATTTGTTGCAGCTCTTACATTTTAACTTTTGATCATCTACACTCCCTACACTAGTCATCATTGGGGAGGAAGACTTTTGACTTCATTGTCTAGGACCCTTCGCTCTACCCGAATATCCTACTGATGAAGTGGATCGTTCATGCTGGCTCTTAGCTTTTTTCGTGGAGAATGAGAGTATTTTATCGCTGGTCCTTTTGCTCGCAACTCGAGCCTCTCTCTTTGCTTACTTTCTTTCATTATTAAGCTTCTCGGCTTTCTTGCCCTATCAGCCAATGCGGAGAACTCCCGTATTTCAAGAATTTCGATCAATAATTTGATGTCCTCATTCAGACCCTCCTCGAAGTGTTTACACATTTCTAATTCAATTTGGACCCATTCATTTGCATACTGACTTAGCCGTACGAACTCTCTCTCATATTCCGCTACAGTCTTGTTCCCTTGTTTGAGTTCCAGGAACAACTTTCGCTTCGAGTCTAAAACCCGTTGACTAATAAATTTCTTCTTAAAATCTATTTGGAAGAAATTCCAAGTAATATTTTCCTTCGACACTACTGAGGATATGGTCTTCCACCAGTGGTATGCAGAATCCTTTAAGAGGGACACGACACACTTCAAACACTTTTCAGGTGTGCACGACAATTCATCTAACACCCGTGTAGTATGTTTGAGCCAGAACTCGGCTCTTTCAGCGTCATCATCGACTTTTGCTCTGAATTCCTCAGCCACATACTTTCTAAGCTTATCTACATGGGCCTTACCGATTCTTACTGGTGCCATACCCTGTGGCACATCCTCATCAGGTTGGTTAGAGGGTGGGGGTTGTCATGGTATGTTGGGGTGATTCCTTAGATAATCCCCAAACCATTCATCCATTATATGAAAGAAGGCGGCTCATGCTTCTTCCCAGCCTTCAGACATAACCCTTCTACTACTAGATATAGCTCGTTGTACGAAAGCTAGAGCATGGTTCTCGGCTCCCTCAGACTCATCTTGTGCTCGATTAGAAGACATTTACTATATTCAAAATAGTTTAAACAATTTAGGAGATGTCACACTATCAAGATTCGAAATATGGCTGTATAGCAAACTCTAACATCCTCTACAGTAGTCCTAGAATCGACTAAACTGTAGCCCTGATACCACTAAATGTAACGCCCCTTGCCCGTATCCGATGCCGGGATAGGGTTCGAGGCATTGCTGGTGATTCACCTTTACAAACTTACTCAATCAGGTTACTGAATTTCGCTTGTGACTTAACACTTTTCAAACATGTGCTCTTTGTCTCTTATACAGGTTTCCGAGGCCTAAAAACACTCCTAGGGGTAGTACGGAACAAAACCAAAATTGTTCGATAGACTTTGGGAACTTTAGAAAATTTTCCCCTTAGTTAAAGTGTAACATGCCCGTGGAGCTTAGAACACGCCCGTGTCCTTTTTCCAGTATGCAGCACGGCCAAGGCACACGCTTGTGGGCTTAGCCCGTGTGCTACACTGACTTCAACCTCACTATTCTATTAAATAAACACGGACAAGGCACACGCCCGTATGCTTAGCCCGTGCTCTATGCTGACTTAAAATTTCAGGTGCAGGGGACACACGGTCATAGTACACATTCACGGGAGTATCCTGTGTGTCACACACAGCCTAGACACACGCTCGTGTGTCGACCCATGTAGACCTTATTAGGCTAATTTCCAAGCCTTAAGTCACCCTCTACTAGCCAATCACACTTATCGATTAATATAGTGTATATTTGGGCCAAATTATCCATTTGTAAATATGAAACTTTGATTAACCTCATTGTATGTGAACCTCATGTCATTGGTTTCATACATGCTCAGTTAATTCTTTTCTTGCATTTAATGATCTATATGTCTGCTTGACATATTAAGGTTGACTCGTTATTATAAATCATTGCCAAATATAACTAAGCCATCGCATATGAATATAAACATCCGTAGATTTGTAAGGCATAGCCTACTTCAAAATGAGCCAATTCCCATGGCCATATACAAAAAGTAAAACATATTTTTACATGCCTTCACTAGGCAAATCGAATGACATATATAACAAAATACTCAAAAATCCTATACATGCCATTGGACAAAATAGAAATGTCTTTATACCAAAGCTTGTCTAGTTGATAGTGTGTTGACTCTCCAATTGTCTTTCCAATCCTTATGAGTCCTTGAGCTCTGAAAAGCAGGGAAAAGAAAGGGGTAAGCATTTACATGCTTAGTAAGCCCATATAACTGGAAAGTAAACTTACCGATTGTTTAGCATACATCCATAATAGATAATGAAACCAATGAACATGTAAATGGCTTCCCTATCACATGCACCTAATCAATGAGTTAGTCACATAACAAATACCATGAACATTTTTATCTTAGATGAGCTCATCATTTTACATGTCATTTGTACATATACCTTGTTATAGTCTCATTGAGTTTCTAGGAAATCTCAATGGATTATCCAGTCACCATCAATTCTTACGAATGATCGTTTTGAGTATGCATCACTGTGAACCTCACATCTTACGGTGGGACTACTAGTCCAGGCTAAATCCCCCGCAATATAAACTCATAAGGTGATGTCGGGATTACTGGTCCAGGCTAAATCCCTTACGTAACAAACACCCTTAATGAGCTCGGGTCTGAATTACCAGTCTAGGCTAAATTCAGACCCTAATCGGATTACCCATCCAGGCTAAATCCACAATGCACACATATTCTTCGAAAGGCTCGATCATTCAAGGAACACCAGTCCAGGCTAGATCCTTTTTATACTTGAGATCTTCGGATTACCAGTCCAGGCTAAATCCTTTTCTGCAACACATGCAGGATCTCAAGTCTCACGTAAATCGTGTTTTATCCATCGAATTCCCTTTTCAACCTCAACCGAGACATTATCCAACAATTCATTATTAAAGATGCAATTCATGCCTTTTCATGCCATCAACAATGCAATTATCATGCATTTACAAAACATATAATTATGCATGTTGTAGGTTTACTTCGAGTTATTCGAACTTACCTGGTATTCGTTTCGGAGCTGTGTTTCAGTTATTCCAAAACCTTACGTTTACCTCGATTGACCTTCAAAATTTGTTCCTCGAGGTCTATAACAACAAAATTGTGTCATTAATTCACTACATTACACTTTTCAAGTTTAATTCCTACCCCCGGTCCAAATGATCGTTTTGCCCCTAACCTTTGATATTTTTACGATTTAGTCCCTAAGCTCGTATAATGACACACATGGAATTTCTATCTTACCCAAGCCTATCCAACCATTTTTCTCTCTTATGGCAGCCCACACTTTCCATTATTTTCACATTTCTACCACATATTTAACAACTTTTGCATAAAGGTCCCTACAAGGGCTTTTCATGAAAATCACTTAGGAAAAGATGTTTAACACACCTTCAACTTTCATACCCCTCCATAATCCACCAAAATACAAACAACTCATGCATGTGTAAATTTTTAAACATAAACCCTAGCATGAAATATGGGTAGAAATGGAAAGATCAAGCTACCGGGATTTCAAAGATACAAAGAACATTAAAAAGGTGGCTTGGGAGCACTTACTATTGAGCTTGAAATGTCTAAAAACCCTAGCTTTGGAGACTCTTCAAATTTCGACAGCCATGGAGAAGAAATGGCTGATTTTGGCTTGATTTTTCCCATTTTATTTCATTAAAAATCTAAATGACCAAAATGCCCTTAAGTCCTTTCTTTGAAATTTCATCCATGCAAGCCCATTTTTGTCCAAAAACTTAGAAATTGGGAAAATTGCTCTTTAAGACCTAATTTATAATCTAAAGCAATTTCATACAAATTGCTTCTAGATTCCAAGTTTTGCAATTTATTCAATTTAGTCCTTAATTTCTAATTGGACACCTTACTCAAGGAATTTCTTCATGAAACTTTAACACATGCATATTCTCATATTCTAGACCTCATAATAATCATAAAATAAAGATTTTGATGTCAGATTTGCGGTCCCGAAACCACTATTCTGACTAGGCCCTATTTCGGGATGTTACACTTTCCCATTTCCACTTTGGTATAGTAACTGGTTATAATAATCCCAAAGGCAACTGATGTTCAGCTTTTACTTGCGGACATATCAAACATTTAGCTACATATTTAGAAATATCACGTTTTATTCTCGGCCACCAGTACATCTTTTTCAAATCATTGTACATTTTGTTACTTCTTGGATGAACAGACATAGTACTATTAGGAGCTTTGTTCAAAATCTTCGATACAAGTTCTGAATTCTTCGATGTACATATCCTACCTCTAAATAACAGACAACCATCAGACCCAATCTAAAATTCTAAATCAGAATCCAACTTACACTGTACCCGTTTAGCTTGTAATTCATCATCATCTTTCTGAGCTTCACAGATCTGCTGTAGAAATGTAGATTTAGCTTTTAATTCAGCTATGATTGAACCATCTTCTAAAAATAATAACTGGGTACTCATTGCCCGTTAAGCAAACAGTGATTTTCTGCTTAAAGCATTAGCAACCACATTGGCATATCCCGGATGATAGTTAATACCCAGATCATAATCTTTTAATAACACAAGCCATCTACACTGTCTCAAATTCAAGTCTTTATGCATCATCAAATACTTCAAGCTCCTATGATCTGTAAATATGTGACATTTTTCACCAAACAAGTAATGCCGCCAGATTTTCAATGCAAACACAATAGTTGCCAATTCAAGATCATGTATCAGGTAGTTCTTTTCATGCAGCTTTTGCTATATAGAGGCATAGGCAATTACTTTTCCTTCTTGCATCAAAACACAGCCTAAATGTAACACCCCTTACTGGAGACCGTCGCCAGAGTCAAGCACGAGGCATTACTTGGCTTAACTTACTAATTCAGGGCATAATTTTTTTTTAAAATTAATTTATTTACATTCATTCAATATGTCCCTTAAAAGGGCCCTCGAGACCTTAAAACATGCAATTGAAATGGTTCGGGACCAAACTAGGAATATTAAAAAAATTTCAAATACTTAGACAAATCAAAACGATTTATTTCATTATTCCTTATAAAACTGCCCACCTGCGTCATATTCACTAAATAAATCATAACACGAGTCACAAAACTCAAAATTTAAATTCGTGAATTTTCCCCAAAAACAAGACTCATATATCTTCTTACTAATTTTTTTCCAAAATTTTTGGTCTAGCCAATTAGTACAGAACCCAAGCTATGGATAACCCTTAAAATTTCGTCCTAATGAAGAATATGGACATATTTTGCCATCTTTTTCCTTTTTTTAATCTTTTAATTACCAAATGACTAAAATACCCTTCATTAAAAACTTTGGTTATTTCTACCTATGTATGTCCATTTTTGTCCATGAAAACCTAATGGTATAATTACCATTTAAGGACCTCTACTTCAAATATGCTATTCAACTAAATCCTTTAACATCTAAAACTCATACTTATCAACTTTTGCAATTAAGTCTTAATAGGCAAATTAGACATGCAATTCATGAAATTTTCTATCGATATTCTAACACATGCATCTAATTACTCAATAAATTATAAAAATTAATCAGAATAAATTTTTCTACTTCAGAATTGTGGTTTCGAAACCACTATTTTGTTTAGGCCCTAATTCGAGCTTCACAAATATGGCTCAATTATTATTCCTCTGTCTAATTCTATCATTACTGAATTCACATTATCCCATTAACAGTTGGAATTTATTCGGAAGAAAATCTAGCAATCATATACCTTACACATTATACTTGAATGAGTGCATTAGCTGAGCCTGACCTTTCTTTTACTATGACATTTCAGTTATCCGGATGATTTTATTATTAACCTGGCATCATTTCTGCAACTGTGTTCATTTGGTAAATCATTCTCGACTCTAATTACATTGTCAATAAATCTCTCACTGAACTCTTTAGTTTTCCACTTTAGCCTATTCGATCTGAATTTCATGAAATCTCATTCTGAATCACCTTGCTGATAAGGGGGTAAGGTTGTAACACCTCTGACTTACCTCTTACATACTCATGCATATAACTTAACACTCATCATATTAAAATATTATCACAATTATACATTTTGCTTCAAGCAACTTAACATGCACGATCATAACACAATGACTTCATGATCATCTTGTGCAAATTAGTGCACTTATACATGCATTCATAAATCTCGAGTAAAATTACACATAGCATTCACTTAACTTCTCTTGTTATACATATAGCATCATACAAATGCCAATTTAACATGAACACTTATCTCAATATAAACTTTCCTTTCATCTTATCTCATCTTTCATATTTTCCGAACAAGTCTTATTCACAATTTATTCATTATCACATAAACATCATGAACCATTATTCTTACATTTTATAAGCCTCAACTCATCATAAACATGTTGTATGTATTATCAAACTTAGCTCGGTTGGAGTGCGCATTTGTCTGACAAAACATTTTATATCTGGGTCGGAAGCCGTCACACTATCACAATTCAATATGGCATGTATAGCTAGACTCTTACTCACACTGAATATTTCGAGAACCTACTAAACCTTTGTTTACCAATAAATGTAACATCCCTTACCCGAGATCGTCGTCGGAGTCAAGCACGAGGCGTTACCTGACTTAACTTACTAATTTGGGGCATAAAATTTGCTTTTAAAATTAATTAATTTACATTCATTCAATATGTCCCTAAAAAATACCCTTGAGACCCTAAAACATGCAATTGAAATTGTCAAGACCAAATCGGGAACATTAAAAATTTTCTGAATACTTAGACAAATCAAAATAATTTATTTCATTATTCCTTATAAAACTGCCCACCTGCATCATATTCACTAAATAAATCATAACTCGAGTCACAAAACTAAAAATTTAAATTCGTGAATTTTTCCTGAAACTAGACTCATATATATTCTTACTAATTTTTTTCCAGAATTTTTGGTCTAGCCAATTAGTACAGTTTATTAGTTAAAGTTTCCCCTGTTGCACTGTTCGATTACTCTAATCTCTCTTCACTACGAATCAAATTTTTCCTTGTACAGAATTCAAATGACAATGTTGTTTGTTTCTATTAAAAGTAGATTCACTAAGGAATCTAGAAATATAAACTATACTCCTAATTCCTTTTGTACAATTTTTAGTGAATTTATAAATTCAAAACAGGGGATTCAGAAATCTCTCTGACCCTGTCTCACTAAAATTCAAATATCTCTTAGTATACACTTCTTTTGCTTACTCTGTTTCTTTCATATGAAAATGGACTCAATAAGCTTTAATTCTATATCTCATTTGTCACCTAATTCCATTTCTAATATTCTTGGTGATTTTTCAAGATCACGTCACTGCTGCTGTTCAATACTGTTTTAATGCTAATTTCACTTTTTTATGATTTCTTTGTATTAGCTACCATTTAGGCATACATAACACCGAAACATGTTCTTCATTAGCCATTTCAATAGCTAATCATTATCAAATATTTACATACCATTCTTTAGCTATATCATAAGGACATACACACAAAATGGCTAAGTCCCTATACATGACATAAACTAGAACGTTTGTAAACGAAGATACCCATTTGGTAACTTGATAGTCGATAGTGTGAAGTGATCTCCGACGACCTCCAACCCAAGCTTGCTTTTACGTACTCTGAAACATGGGAAAGTGAAAGAAGTAAGCTTATAAAGCTTAGTAAGTTCACATGTAAAATAATAAGTATTAGCAATCAATTTTGCTTACTACTATGCTGTCATAATTTGCTTAAATAATGTTTAGTTCTTACTTTCCCATCTTACTCATCGGTAACCTTACCAAAAGCTCAGAATAAAAAAGGCACCTTACTTAATAGCTTGCTTACATACCTGCAACATCTCACTTAACACATGAGTACTCTTTCATAATATAGGCATATTGCCAATCATGTCATAAAGTGTCACAAGCATAACTGAAAACTCATCACTTACTTAGTACTTGATAATCTCAATTACTTACAATCTCAATATTAAATAAGCCTTAAATGCATACCTGTACTCTTTCTTCATGTTCTCACCTTGTCGTTTCTTTAACTTACTCTTTGGATTACTCGGGAACCTTTTTCTTTTTGAATTTACCATTACCATGTCTTGACGTGGTCTTGCATGGTATCCTTGCCTTATGAACTCACCAATGCCATGCCTTGGCATGGTCTTACATGGGACCTTTGCCTTAAAGTAACTCATCAATGCCATGTCTTGACATGGTCTTACATGATTTCCTTGCCTTATAGAACTTATCAATGCCATGCCTTGGCACGGTCTTACATGATTTCCTTGCCTTATAGAACTGATCAATGCCATGCCTTGGCATGGTCTTACATGATATCCTTACTTACCAAATGCCATGTTCCAAACATGGTCTTACATGGTATCCTTGTCTTACCAAATGCCATGTTCCAAACATGGTCTTACATGGCATCCTTATCTTACCAAATGCCATATGCCAATCATGGTCTTACATGGTATCCTTATCTTAGTGCAAATGCCACATCTGGATGTGGTCTTACATGGAGTCCTTAATCAATGCCGATGCCATGTCTTGACATGGTCTTACACGGGATCCTTTCCTTACCAATGCCATGTCTTGACATGGTCTTACATGGTATCCTTAACTGTCAATTCCTCCTTAAATGCCATGTTATGAATATGGAATTTTTCGTCAATTCTTCCTTAATTGCCATGGTACAACCATGGACTTTGAGATATCAATGCCTTGTCAAGTCATAGCTAAAACATAATTGCTCAAATTCTCAAGGTTAGTCGTATAACTCAATAATAATAATACTAATAACAATAATTACATAATAATAAAATGCTACTCAACTTACATACTTACATTCTCAATCTCATCACATCATCAACTTAACTTATTCTCATCAAACTATGCTAGTCAATACTTTCTTGTTATCATACTAAGCCATAATAGAAAATATGGTCTTACATATAAATTATACAAGTTCTCTTTCTAATATTGAATTATTATCGAACATTAAACATTATATCTGAAACTAAATACTAAAGTATTTATGGCCAAAATATCTATTTATCATTGAAATATGCATAATTAAATGCTTATTAAACATATGAACTTACCTCGATATCAAAACAACTATTTTACTAACTTTCTCGATTTTCGATTTTTCTCTCATTCTAGGTCCAAATCTCACTTTCGGAGATCTAAAACATCATATTTCACTTATTTAATTAATGTACTATTCAAAACATTCCCTAACTCAAACTTTGGCAAAATTACAATTTTGCCCCTAAACCTTTGCAGAATTACAATTTTTCCCCTAGGCTCGAAAATTAAAATTTATCCATTTTTCTTGTGTCTTATGACACGTAGAACATTTTCCCCTTCTATAGAAACATCAAATTCCCACTCTATCATGTACTTATGAACATTAGGTATTTTTACCGATTATGTCGTTTTACTCGTTTTCATTTAAAATCGCTTAGCAAAAGTTGTTTAACATAATTTCAAGCTTCATATTCTACCATAAAACATAAAAATAAACACATTTAACCTATGGCTATATTTCCAAATATGAACCCTAGCATGAATTATTGCTAGAATAAGCTAAATCAAGTTACTGGGACTCCAAAAACGTAAAGAACATTAAAAACAAGGCTAGAACGGACTTACTATTGAGCTTGGAAAGCTTGGAAACCCTAACCATGGATTCTCCTATGCTATATTCGGCCTCCATGAACAAGATGGACCAATTTTGACTTTATTTTCCCTTTTTAATTCTGTTAATTACTAAATGACCAAAATGCCCTTAAAGGCTTTTCTTTCAAATTTGTCCTATTCTTGCCCATTTTTGT
This sequence comes from Gossypium longicalyx, assembly GCA_025698465.1. Taxonomy (NCBI): domain Eukaryota; kingdom Viridiplantae; phylum Streptophyta; class Magnoliopsida; order Malvales; family Malvaceae; genus Gossypium; species Gossypium longicalyx. The sequence continues at coordinate 57,350,260 of CM046995.1, forward strand.
CCAAACTTAAATATAATGGTCTAATTACTAAATAAGGACCTCCACTTTAAGAACCCATTTCAATTAAATCCCTTTTATTATCTAGAACACACATTTTGCTAATTTTACAATTTAGTCCAAATTATCAAATTAGGCACTTATACATAAAATTTCTTCACGAAATTGTCACACAATTATTCAATCAATGAATAAACCTTAAAAATTAATCGAAACGAATTTTTTTGACCTCAGATTCGTGGTTTCACAACCATTATTCTGTTTAGGCCCTATTTCGGGACGTTACACTAAACTATTTAATGACTCATAACCATAAATTACAAATTCTTTACCCAGTTCAGGTTGAACTAGTACTGGTGTTTCGGTCAACAAAGCTTTTAATCTATCAAAGCTTTGCTAACATTTATCAGACCACTCAAATTTCACATATTTTTGTAACAGACCAGTCAACGAAGAAGCTATCATTGAGAACCCTTTTACAAACCTCCAATAATAACTGGCTAATCCTGGAAAACTTCGGACTTCAGACACATTTTTCAGTGGTTTCCAGTTAATTATAGCTGAGATTTTACTTGGATCTACCTTGATACCTTCTGTAAACACTATATGCCCAAGGAAACCGACTTCCTGAAGCCAAAATTCACACTTACTGTATTTGGCATACAGTTGTTTCTCACGCAAACTTTGCAGCACAATTCTCAAATGATCAGCATGCTTATTTTCATCTTGAGAATATACCAAAATATCATCAATAAAAAACACCACAAATTTGTCTAAATACGCTCTAAAAATTCTATTCATCAAATCCATAAATACCGCAGGTGCATTCGTCAAACCAAATGGCATCACAAGGAATTCATAGTATCCATACCTTGTTTTAAAAGCTGTCTTCGGTACATCTAAGTCTTTCACTCGCAACTGATAGTATTTAGAATGGAGATCTATTTTAGAGAACATAGTGGCACTTTTCAGCTGATCAAATAAATCATCAATTCGAGGCAAAGGTGTAACACCCCTAACCCGTATCCGTCACTGAATTAGAGTTATGAGGCATTACCGGTCATATCACAGTTCATACAAATAATCATTATATTTCACAACTCAAAATTCAATCACATTCATGCTCGTAACTTAATCAAATATCGAGTCTTAAAATCATAACAATCATAACATTGCATAATAAAAATATATTCTAGCATATATTTAAAACATATCATATACAGAACATATAACAAAACAACTATTCCATTAGTTGAATATCAAACCTATTATTATAAAGCTTTTGCACATGTACAAATTAAACATCAAACGAACCATATTTCGCTACTAAAATTTTTCATTCATTTATGTGGCATTGGTGATATAAAAACATGACCAAATATGCTTTAATTACTATTATACCATGCGCGTATTTCCTAATGTCAAAGCCATATCTAAATATATTTACCGACTCAATAATTCAATACTAATCATGAATTACAAATATTGTATACCTAAAACATGAACCAATCCAAACAATGAATCAAGCCCACATTTAAAAAAAAAACAATATGGCCATTAAATCCATGATATTCGAACACTTAAATTAAAACCATGTATGTTTCATTTTATAAACTAAGCACATAAATCACCATACCAATCTGTATCACAATGTTATATAATCATTAACTTATAAAACCATTCAAAGAATAAAATTTCTAAATGGGATTTTCACACATACATGTTATCATGCTGTAAACACTTAAAATAATATTAAAAAAACTTAGACTTCGGATTTGTGGTTTCGAAACTACTGTTTCGATTTGATAAAAAACAAGTTGTTACACATACACATATATGTTAAACATAATATAACCTTATAATTATGTACCAAAACATACCATTACTAGCCATCCCAACGGTTAGATTACAAACAACCATTTACATGCCAACATTGGCCAAGTTAGCATATACATGCCATTATACCAAAATATGTTTGCTATTTATACCAAAATGACTGAAGGATAGTGTGATGATGCTCTGACCGACTCCAACCTTTACGAGCTTCCGAGCACTATAAAACAAAGAAAAGAAAATCAAGTAAGCATTTCAAATGCTTAGTATGTTCATATAATAGGAAATTAACCTACCAATCATAGTCATTTAAAGTAAGCATACAAACATGCAACTAAAATTATATGGCCAATTGCCTAGACACATGCTCACATCAAATAAGTTAGCCATGAAATTTTATATAATTATCAAGAAAACAGAGATAAGCTCATCATGCATCCATTTCTAGGTATTTGAAGGATATTCAAGATATAATTCATTTAATTCTCATATTTTCTCATATCAAGAGTTTTGTCCATTGAATCATTGTAATATCGATGGATATCCAGGTTGTACACAAAAGATGTACTTAACATTGATCCGTCAATTCATATACGGGGGTACTCTTTAGAGCACATAATCGAGAAGCACACTCTCGAGCTTTGTAACGGGATGCTCACATAGAGCCATTTCAGGAAACTCAAAAAGAGCCTTTCGAGAAGCTTATCCTGGCTATATAACAGGAAGCTCATAAGAGCCATAATCAGGAAGTTTACAAAGAACCATATTGGGAAGCTCAGGAAGAGCCTATCAGGAAGCTCACAAAGAGCAGTGTAACGGGAAGCTCCGTATAGCCATATATCAGGAAGTTAAAGCGAGCACTATCGGGAAGCTCACAAAGAGCCAATTTAACAGGAAGCTCATGAAGAGCCTATAATCGGGATGCTCATAAGAGCTAAGGTGTGTCCACAACAAATATAGGATCACAACCTATTTGGAAGCTCCGAAGAGCTATAACGGGAAGCTCACAAGAACCATATAGCAGTAATCTCAAGAGAGCCAATAATCGGGATGCTCTTTTGAGCTTTGGTGTGTCTACTACATATGCAAGACTACAACCAATACGAGAAATTTGTATCCATTGATTTTCATTTATTCAAACAGAATTAAACACTTACCAGGCAGTATCGGATATTCAATCAATTTTACATGTACATGACATTAACATTGACAATTACACAATTCATATATATACAAAATTTAATTCAAACATATAAATGTACACAATTTAGTTACACAAACTTACCTCGTTACTTGTTCGTGTATAAGAATCTACTAATCCGAAACTTTGTATTTTCCTCGATCCAACTCACTATTAAGTCTTTCAGGATCTATAGAAATGAATTTAATGTCAATTCATTCCATTTCATACTCAATTTAATTCAATTCATATCCTAGGCAAAATTACCATTTTACCCTTATACTTTTCATAAATGACGATTTCGTCCCTAGGCTTGTAAAATGAAATTCATGCAATTTAATCCTTATTCCAAGCCTAACCAATTTTTACATATAATATTTACAGCACATATATTTCATAAAAATTAGAAATTTTCCATGAATTTTTCATTTTTTATAATTTAGTCCCTAATTCACAATTTCTTGAAAATTCACTTTACAAAAGTTGTTTATCTATCAACAACCTTTCATTTTCTACCATAAATTTCTAAATTTCAGCATACTCATCCATGGAAAAACCCTATTACTTTGATATCTTTACAAATTAATCCCTAAAATAAAGAGATTAAGTTACTACGATCTCGAAAATATAAAATTACTAAAAACGGGACAATGATGCTTACCCAATTAAGCCAAGAAAGCTTAATTTCTCTTTCCTAGGGTTTCCATAAAAATTTTTGGGAAGATGATGAAAATAAGATGATATTGTCTATTGAATTTAACTATCATCTTTTAATTTTTCTATTTTCCTGTAACATCCTGATTATCGGGTTTTTTGCGATTCTCGATATTTTAGTAAAGTTTCTAAAATTTGGTATGTGGTTGTGAAATTCATAATTTGAGTATGTAAGTGGGCTTATGGAAGGCCCATGTATTGGCCAAAACCCGGTGGAATTTTTGAATTTTGGACTTAAGAGTTAGGGGTACTGGCTAGATGACCTTATGTAAAGTTGGGGGTAAAATGTATCACAAAACAGAGCTTTGGTAAAGTGGAAAGGGTGACGCCACTAAGCCCCTAAAAAGGTCGCGTGGGGAGAATAGAGGAAGACCTGGGTTCGATTCCCTATGTTGGCAAATAAGGTTATTTATTTTTATGTCCAGGAAGGGTAAGCGTTGGAACCCAAGGGGATTCTGTTGGAGGAGTTTGATTTAATCAAGTGCATGGCTTAGGGAGTGATAAGGGGAGAGATTTTAGGGATGATGGAGAGATAAGGGGGAGCGTATCTAGGAGAGATTTTAGGATATTTGAGATGGGAGAAGTGTTGGCCGGTCAAGGGGAAGGTTTGGTGCAAATTCGGCTATTGGGTTTTAGGGTGGCATTTATTTTCTTTTTTTCTTCTTTCCCTTCTTTCTTTTCACTTGTGCCGATTGTTCTTAAGCAAATCCCTCTCATTTATCTTCCATTATTTCTTCCACAAACTCTTTTCCTCTCACTCTTCCTCTCTTTCATTCATAGTAAAAGTCGAACCTATCAATCTTTTCATTGCTAACCGAATAGCAACAAGCCAAATCCCGAAGGAGTCAAGGGAAGTCGATTTATCTATAAAGGTATACAGTTGTTCTTTTTCTTTTTAGCCGATTCTTGTTATTTCAAAAGCCTTTCAAGTCTTTGGTCAACACCCTTTTGGTCCATAACCACTTTTTCTTCAGTAACCCAAAAGCTGAAAACACAACACCCTTGGGTGACTTGGTGGTCGATTCTTAGGATCCTTGTGGTGCGATCTCTGCTAGTGTTTTGAAGCTGGGACTGCGTTGAATCAGAGTTAACACGGGATTGGAATCGTTTGGGTAGGTGATCCTTGGTAAGTGCTCGTGCCCTTAATCAATTCGGTATTATAGAGGTTAAGAAAAGCTGAAACCCCTATAGTTTAGGGAGGTGACCGAATGTGATTAAAGGTCTTATTGAGTTTTTCTTTTAAATCTTTTTATGGTTTGTATAGTAGAAGAGCAGCAAGGCGTGCTGTCGACTTGGATTAGTTTGGATCATCGGAGAAACTAGAGCTAGTCATCAATTTCCGCAAAGGTAAGGTTTCTAAGGCCATTATGGAGGGTGGCCGAATGTGTAAGTGTTTACTATAGATGGTTCTGGATTTGGGTTGACTATTTTAAGCTGATCTACTAACAGTTGATTATAGGAGAAAATGTGTAGGAGATTTCGTCGAGGAATATCGCAAATCAGGTGTGTAACGAACCCTTTTTCATAGCTTAAAGCGATAAATGCCGTAAAGACGAAATGCCGAAATTCTGGCATTTCGAGGACTTGTGAGCAAGCGAACGCTCAGTAGTTAGTTAGATTCATTAAGATGATGATCGGAAACGTTGGTAAAGGTAAGAGCGTGATTTTTGGCATTCACGATAAGTTGGGCCTCGAGGGGCTGAAATAGGGCCCAATAGGCTTTCAGGCCCATTTGGGTAAAATTGGTAGAAAATGGGAATCTGTTAAATTGCATATTAAGACTGTTAATACCATTATAGATTATAGGCTAAATAGTCCTAGATGACAAAATCGGCTATGTAGGGCCCATTAGAGGTTTTAGGCCAATAACTCGATTTCGCTAAAAATGGGCCAGAATCACTGTTTGCACGCATGAATTGTTAGTAACCGTTAATGAACATGGAAAACACTAATTTTTGTAAAATTACAGAATTACACTTATAATATGAAAGTGACTATTTTGACCCTAGGTAAAAATGACCATTATACCCCTAGGGTTGAATTTTGAATTTGATACATGGGATTTTTATATACATGATTGATATGATATGCACATGATATGTATGATATGCACATGATATGTATGACATGCACATGATGTATTCATAAATGCATTGGGTTGGGTTTTTATATGAATGGAGGAAGTGCAAAAGGGCTTATGCCCCAGTTTACCGAAAAAGGCTTATGCCCCAGTTTACCGAAAAGGGCTTATGCCCCAGTTATTAAAAAGAGGCAAGGCCTTCAGTTATATGATAAAGTAGCTATGCTACCAGTGGAGAGTTTTGGCTGGGTGGGTTGAGTTATTCCCCACATGGAGAGCTTGGTTGGTACGGGTGGAGAGTAGTGGATGGTGGGTAGTCTCCGCAAATGGGCTTTCATTCATTCTTTCATTGACATTGCATATGATATTGAAATTGGCCTATGGGCCAGACCATTTACAGTGAGGGCTTCGGCCCAGTAATATAAAATATGTAAAGGCTTCGGCCCAGTGTTATGAAATATGAAAAATGAAAAGGGCTACGACCCAGTATATGTTGAGATTGGACTTGGGCTAAGGCCCAGTAGATTGATATTGTTTTGGGCTCTGAAAGGGGCTTGTTGCACACTGAGTTTCCAAACTCACCCCCTTTCCTTAACCTTGTAGGTGAGCCTTGATGTGGGGACTTGGAGCCGGAGGGGATTCAGAGTGGCCACGGTGATCGCCCTTGGGCTTTTAATTAAGCGTTTGGTTTTCTTTAAGTTTTCTTTATTTATTATTTATTTTTGGGTTGTAATGAGGCTATTTTAACTTTTCTTTTATTTCTTTTCTGGATTATTTTATTTTTATTAACTTTAAACTGGTTGATAATTAATGGGCTAGACTTAGGACGCGTTTTCAAAATGAAACTCGTTTTTGAAAATAACACAACGTCACGTTTATCCAAATTTAACAAGAATACTCACTTAAATAAATTTCAACTCGTTATAACCAAGTGTGGCAATGGCTGTGGGCATGTCTAGGATTGGATCCAATCGAAGAGCTTGGTACTTAAGCAGCCTTCATGGCTCACCTCCTCTGTTTTGGATACCTACCTGGTGCCCAGTTTCCATTCACTTTGTTAGCTTAACAAAAGTCGGTTTTTAAACACTAAAACGAAACATGGATTTTAAAACTTTTATGTGGAATGTCAGATTCAGCCATAACGTCTGGGCTGGGTTTGGGGTGTTACATTTAGTGGTATCAGAGCCCGGTTGCAACAAATCGGCTGTGGGTTTTTAAAGGAAATAACATCAAGAATTTCAAAATAAAGGTATTTTAAATCAATTTTTAGGAAAAAAATTTTTTATTTTCTGTGACCAAACCCAAGGTTTTTGTTTTAAATGGTTTGGAGAAAGAAGTGGCACACTGAATTCCCGGCACCAAGTCTGTAAGTATACTCTCTTTTGTAATATTGATATGATGCTATGAATAGAACTGAGTCCCTACTATGATACTTTAGATAGGGTAGAGCTGTGAAAACGGTAGAAATGAGACTGTAGCTAGGCTACGACGATGCGAAAACAATCCTTGAACTGCTATACTTCCATAAGACATTTCGTAATAAACAATTGTACATTATACTAATATCATAAAAATTCATAATCATATAAGTCAATATGAGTACAAGAGGAACTCGTGGGCGAGGCCGCGGACGTGGTCGCGGAAGGGTGCAAGCTGAATCTTCATCCTCAGGGCATAGGCCAGCTGAGGAAGCATTCGTGCCACAGGCAACTGAGACTAGGTCATATGATCAGGCTGCGGGGGATGATGCCTTGTCCCAAGCCATGTTAAGGGTTTTAGAAAGAGTTGCTGGAGCTAGCACTGGGACAGTGAATAGGGGGTCCATATTGGAGCGACTTCGGGCCAATGGAGCAGAAATTTTTAGGGGCGTATCTGGAGTAGCTCCAAATGAGGCTGAGTACTGGCTAGAGGCAACAGAGCAGATTATGGATGACTTAGATTGCTCTGTGGAGCAAAAGCTGAAGGGGGCTGTGTTGTTGCTACGAGACGAGGCATACTGGTGGTGGATTACTGTAAGGGAGAGTACCCCGATCGAACGAGTAACCTGGGAATTGTTCAAAACTGCTTTTAAGGGGAGATATGTTGGAGATAGCTATGTGGATGCTCGTCGGAAAGAATTTTTGAATCTGACTCAGGGTAATAAACTGTCCTGAAGTATGAGGCGGAATTCTTGAGGTTGAGTCGATATGCTAGCGGGAGTGTTGCAACCGAATATGAGCGTAGTGTTCGATTCGAGGATGGCCTTCGCGATGAGCTTAGGGTGCTGATAGCTCCACAGAGGGAGCGCAATTTCGTTGTATTGGTAGAGAAGGTTAAGATAGCCGAGGAAATGAAACGGATTGAACAACAGAATTGTGAGAAGGATCGACCCAGATTTAAGAGGGATTTTGGACCCTCGAGTGCTGCAAATAGAAATGTCAAAAGAGCTAGAATGGAGGAACCAGTTTGACCAGCTCTGGTTAATACTTTTAGATCGCAGGCTTGCGGGGATTGTGGCAGAGCGCATATAGGGGAGTGCTGGAAATGAACTGGGGCGTGTTTTTGATGTGGGTCAAAGGAACATAAGTTTAGAGAGTGTCCTCGGAGAGCAACTCAGGATCAAGCTGCAGAGCCAAGAGGTGTGCAACCGCAGCGAGGAGGACCACCACCACAGAGAGGCCGTGGGCAAGGTAGAGGTAGCAACGAAAATGGACGAGGACATGGGGCACCTGGTAGGGGTGCTGGACATGCTGAAGCTCGTCAGCTGGCGTTGGTTTATGCTGCACGGCATCGTGAGGAGGGTGATGCTCCTGATGTTATAACTGGTATGTTTTTCATTCATAGCAAGCCTTACACTACTTTAATTGATGTGGGTTCCACTCACTCGTATGTTGCTTGTGATGTATCTGGGGCATTGGGTATGCTTCCTGAGGAGACTGTGAGTGGGGTATCAGTGATAGCCCTTTAGGACACTCGGTCAAGGTAGATAAACTCTTTAGGGCGGTGCCTTTAGAGACACAAGATTAAATTTTTGAAGGAGATTTGATGGAGCTGCTACTTGGAAATTTTGATCTTATTTTGGGTATAGACTGGCTAACTAAGCATAGGGCGACGTTGGATTGTGCTGCTAAGAGAATGGTGCTAAGAACTATCAAAGATGAAGAGATAATGGTCATAGGGGAGCGAAGGAACTACTTGTCCAATGTTGTCTCGGCTTTAAGGGCTGAGAAGTTGATTCGAAAAGGTTGTGAGGTGTTTTTAGCATTCGTGAGTCAAGTTGAACTAGAGGGGACGACTGTGGAGTCAGTTAGGACCATCAAGGAATTTCAAGATGTATTTCCAGAGGAACTTCCTAGACTACCTCCGAACAGAGAAGTTGAGTTCGGAATCGACTTGTTACTTGGAACAGCTCTAGTGTCCATTGCGCCATATAGGATGGCACCAAAGAAGTTGGTGGAATTGAAAGCTCAGATTTAGGATCTGTTGGATAGAGGATTTATAAGACCCAGTGTTTCTCCGTGAGGGGCACCGGTGTTGTTCGTAAAAAAGAAAGATGGGATCATGCGAATGTGCATTGACTATCGACAGTTGAATAAACTGACGATCAAGAACAAGTATCCGTTACCAAGAATCGACGATCTGTTTGACCAACTAAAAGGAGCCTCGGTATTTTCTAAGATCGACCTTCGGTCAGGATATCATCAATTAAGAGTCAAGGAGGAGGATATTTATAAGACGGCATTCAGGACTCGATATGGTCATTACGAGTTTCTAGTTATGCCTTTTGGATGACTAATGCACCGGCAGCTTTCATGGATTTAATGAATCGGGTTTTTCAGCCATACTTGGATCAGTTTGTAGTCGTTTTTATTGATGATATCTTGGTGTATTCGGAAACGAAAAAGAAGCATGATGAGCATCTTCGTGTTGTGCTGCAAGTACTAAGGGAGAAACAACTTTATGCAAAGTTTAGTAAGTGCGAGTTTTGGCTGAAAGAAGTCACTTTCTTGGGGCATGTTGTGTCTGCTGAGGTGATCAAGGTGGACCCTCGAAAGATTGAGGCAATTTTGGAATGGAAGCCACCGAGGTCGATAGCGGAGATCCAAAGTTTTCTAGCAGGTTACTATCGGAGATTCGTGGAAGGATTTTCGGTGTTGGCAGCACTATTAACGAAACTTATAAGGAAAGGGGTACCTTTTGTTTGGACGAATAAGCAGCAAGAGGCTTTTGAGAATTTGAAGAAGGTTTTGACAGATGCGCCAGTGTTGATTCAGCCAGAGTTTGGTCTAGATTTCACTGTGTACAGCGATGCGTCACATGTAGGTTTGGGCTGCGTGTTGATGCAAGAGGGTAAAGTGGTCACTTATACTTCACGACAGCTCAAGCCTCCCGAGGTGAACTATCCTACGCTTGACTTGGAGTTGGCAGCGGTGATTTTCGCACTTAAAATATGGAGGCATTACTTGTATGGGGAGAAATGTATCATCTATACGGATCACAAGAGTCTTAAGTACTTGCTGACTCAAAAGGAGCTGAATCTTAGACAGCGAAGGAAAGAACTATGATTGTTCGATCGAGTATCATCTAGGAAAGGCAAATGTCGTGGCGGATGCATTAAGTCGAAGGACTGTGGCAGAATTGAAGGCAATGTTTGCTCTCTTAAGCTTGTATGACGATGGAAGCTTATTGGCTGAATTACAGGTGAGACCAACTTGGGTGGAGCAAATTAAGAAACAACAGTTGGTGGATGAGTCATTGGTTTCTCGGTTTCAACAAGTTGAAAAGGGGGAAAATCCAGACTTTGGGTTAAATAATGATGGGGTTCTTTGTTTTCGAGGAAGAATTTGTGTGCCGAAAGACTCTGACTTGAGATTGATGATTTTGAGGGAGGCACATGGTGGACCTTGTGCTATGCATCCAGGAGGGAGTAAGTTGTATTGAGACTTGCGAGAGCTATATTGGTGGCCTAGGCTTAAGCGAGAAGTGTCCGAATTTGTGGGGAGATGTCTGACATGTCAACAAGTGAAGGCCGAGCATCAACTGCCTTCGGGATTGTTACAGCCAGTAAAGATACCACTTTGGAAGTGGGAAAGGGTAACTATGGATTTTGTAAGTGGGTTGCCGTTGACACCTTCTAAGAAGGATTCGGTTTGGGTAATTGTGGATAGGCTTACAAAATCTGCCCATTTCATACCTGTTCGAACCGATTACTCACTTCAGAAGTTGGCCAAGTTGTATGTGGCGGAGATAGTACGGTTACATGGGGTGCCAGTATCGATAATTTCTGACAGAGACCCAAGGTTTACATCTCGATTTTGGCAGAAGTTGCATGAGGCATTGGGAACGCGGTTAGATTTCAGTACGGCTTTTCACCCTCAGTCGGATGGGCAGTCAGAGAGGGTCATTCAGATTTTAGAAGACATGTTGAGAGGTTGTGCCATTGAATCTAGAGGCAGCTAGGAGGATTACTTGCCATTGGCAGAGTTTGCGTATAACAACAGCTACCAAGCAAGTATCCAGATGGCTCCTTATGAGGCAGTATATGGGCGAAGGTGTCATTCACCCACTTGTTGGACGGAGTTGGGAGAAAGGCAAGTCCTTGGGCCAGAGTTGGTAACAGATACCGAAGACAAGATTAGGGTGATCAGGAATCGGTTAAAGGAGGCAGCGGATTGACAAAAGTATTATGCCGATCTGAAGCGTAAGGATATTGAATATGCAGTTGGGGACATGGTCTTCTTGAAAGTTTCGCCTTGGAAGAAGATATTGAGATTTGGTAAGAAGGGCAAGTTGAGTCTGCAGTTTATTGGGCCTTATCGAATTATTAAACGGATAGGGCCGGTGGCTTATCAGCTAGAGTTACCTCTAGAACTAGATCGTATTCACGATGTTTTTCATGTGTCCATGCTAAGGCGATATCGTTCGGACCCAACTCATATCGTGCCAGTTGCAGAAATCGAAGTACAGTCAGATCTAACTTTCAAAGAAGAACCTGTGCAAATACTTGATCGCGACGTCAAGATATTGAGAAGGAAGTCAGTCCCATTAGTGAAGGTACTTTGGAGAAACCTTGGCAAGGAAGAAGCTACTTGGGAGACCGACGAGACAATGCGCCAGCAATACCCTCAATTGTTTGGATCAGGTAAATTTCGAAGCCGAAATTTCTTTAAAGGAGGGTAGAGTTGTAACATCCTGATTATCGGGTTTTTCGCGATTCTCGATATTTTAGTAAAGTTTCTAAAATTTAGTATGTGGTTGTGAAATTCATAATTTGAGTACGTAAATGGGCTTATGGAAGGCCCATGTGTTGGCAAAAACCCGGTGGAATTTTTGAATTTTGGACTTAAGAGTTAGGGGTACTGGCTAGATGACCTTATGTAAAGTTGTGGGTAAAATGTATCACAAAACAGAGCTTTGGTAAAGTGGAAAGGGTGACGCCACTAAGCCCCTAAAAAGGTGGCATGGGGAGCATAGAGGAAGACCTGGGTTCGATTCCCTGTGTTGGCAACTAAGGTTATTTATTTTTATGAGCAGGAAGGGTAAGCGTTGGAACCCAAGGGGATTCTGTTCGAGGAGTTTGATTTAATCAAGTGCATGGCTTAGGAAGTGATAAGGGGAGAGATTTTAGGGATGATGGAGAGATAAGAGGGAGCGTATCGAGGAGAGATTTTAGGAGATTTGAGATGGGAGAAGTGTTGGCCGGTCAAGGGGAAGGTTTGGTGCAAATTTGACTATTGGGTTTTAGGGTGGCATTTATTTTCTTTTTTTCTTCTTTCCCTTCTTTCTTTTCACTTGTGCCGATTGTTCTAAGCAAATCCCTCTCATTTCTCTTCCATTATTTCTTCCACAAACTCTTTTCCTCTCATTCTTCCTCTCTTTCATTCATAGTAAAAGCCAAACCTATCATTCTTTTCATTGCTAACCGAATAGCAACAAGCCAAATCCCGAAGGAGTCAAGGGAAGTCGATTTATCTATAAAGGTATACACTTTTTCTTTTTCTTTTTAGCCGATTCTTGTTATTTCAAAAGCCTTTCAACTCTTTTGTCAACACCCTTTTGGTCCATAACCACTTTTTCTTCAGTAACCCAAAAGCTGAAAGCACAGCACTCTTGGGTGACTTGGTGGCCGATTCTTAAGATCCTTGTGGTGCGATTTCTGCTAGTGTTTTGGAGCTGGGACTGCATTGAATCAGATTTAACATGGGATTGGAATCGTTTGGGTAGGTGAACCTTGGTAAGTGCCCGTGGCCTTAATCAGTTCGGTATTATAGAGGTTAAGAAAAGCCGAAACCCCTATAGTTTAGGGAGGTGGCCGAATGTGAGTAAAGGTCTTATTGAGTTTTTCTTTTAAATCTTTTTATGGTTTGTATAGTAGAGGAGCAGCAAGGCATGCTGTCGACTTGGATTAGTTTGGATCATCGGAGAAACTAGAGCTAGTCATCAATTTCGGCAAAGGTAAGGTTTCTAAGGCTATTATGGAGGGTTGCCGAATGTGTAAATGTTTACTATAGATGGTTCTCGATTTGGGTTGACTATTGTAAGTTGATCTATTAACGGTTGATTATAGGAGAAAACGTGTAGGAGATTTCGTCGAGGAATATCGCAAATCAGGTGTGTAACGAACCCTTTTTAATAGTTTAAAGCGATAAATGCCGAAAAGCCAAAATACTGAAATTCTGGCATTTCGAGGACTTGTGAGCAAGCGAACGCTCAGTAGTTAGTTAGTTTTGTTAAGATGATGATCGGAAACGTTGATAAAGGTAAGAGCGTGATTTTTGGCATTCACGGTAAGTTGGGCCTTGAGGGGCTGAAATAGGGCCCAATGGGCTTTCGGGGTCCATTTGGGTAAAAATGGTAGAAAATGGGAATCAGTTAAATTGCATATTAAGACTGTTAATATCATTATAGATTATAGGCTAAATAGGCCCAGATGACAAAATCGACTATGTAGGGCCCATTAGAGGTTTTAGGCCAATAACTCGGTTTCGCTAAAAATGGGCCAGAATCACTGTTTGCACGCATGAATTGTTAGTAACCGTTAATGAACATGGAAAACCCTAATTTTTGTAAAATTACGAAATTACCCTTATAATATGAAAGTGACTATTTTGCCCTAGGTAAAAAAGACCATTATACCCTTAGGGTTGAATTTTGAATTTGATACATGGGATTTTGATATACATGATTGATATGATATGCACATGATATGTATGATATGCACATGATATGTATGATATGCACATGATATGTATGACATGCACATGATGTATTCATAAATGCATTGGGTTGGGTTTTTATATGGATGGAGGAAGTGCAAAAGGCTTATGCCCCAGTTTATCGAAAAGGGCTTATGCCACAGTTTACCGAAAAGGGCTTATGCCCCAGTTGGTAAAAAGAGGCAAGGCCTCTAGTTATATGATAAAGCAGCTATGCTGCTAGTGGAGAGTTTTGGCTGGGTGGGTTGAGTTATTCCCCACATGGAGAGCTTGGTTGGTACGGGTGGAGAGTAGCGGATGGTGGGTCGAGTAGTCTCCCCAAATGGGCTTGCATTCATTCTTTCATTGACATTGCATATGATATTGAAATTGGCCTATAGGCCAGACCGTTTACAGTGAGGGCTTCGGCCCAGTAATATGAAATATGTAAAGGCTTCGACCCAGTGTCATGAAATATGAAAAATGAAAAGGGCTACGGCCCAGTATATGTTGAGATCGGACTTGGGCTAAGGCCCAGCAGATTGATATTATTTTGGGCTCTGAAAGGGGCTTGTTGCACACTGAGTTTCCAAACTCACCCCCTTTCCTTAACCTTGCAGGTAAGCCTTGATGTGGGGACTTGGAGCCGGAGGGATTCAGAGTGGCCACGGTGATCGCTCTTGGGCTTTTAATTAAGCGTTTTGTTTTCTTTAAGTTTTCTTTATTTATTATTTATTTTTGGGTTGTAATAAGGCCATTTTAACTTTTCTTTTATTTCTTTTCTGGATTATTTTATTTTTATTAACTTTAAACTGGTTGATAATTAATGGGCTAGACTTAGGACGCGTTTTCAAAATGAAACTCATTTTTGAAAATAACACAACGTCACGATTATCCAATTTTAACAAGAATATTCACTTAAATAAATTTCAACTCGTTATAACCAAGTGTGGCAATGGCTGTGGGCATGTCTAAGATTGGATCCAATCGAAGAGCTTGGTACTTAAGCAGCCTTCATGGCTCACCTCCTCTGTTTCGGATACCTACCCGGTGCCCAGCTTCCATTCACTTTGTTAGCTTAACAAAAGTCAGTTTTTAAACACTAAAACGAAACATGGATTTTAAAACTTTTATGTGGCACGTCAGATTCGGGCATAACGTCTGGGCCGGGTTTGGGGTGTTACATTTCCAATTTAGTCCATTTATTTTTCTAATTTTCCATGGTTGATTCATCATAAATATCTACTAACTTTTTCTTGATGGTCTAATTACCATATAAGGACCTCAAGTTTTGAATTCCATAGCTATTTGATACTTATAGCTACTATAACTCAACTTTTGCATTTTATGCAATTTGGTCCTTTCTGTAAATAAACATAAAATCGGTAAAAAAAATTTATCAAAATTTTCATACGTCTTTCCTATAATAATATAGACATGCAATAATATTAAAATAAATTTTATTTTTTGACTAAGATTTCCTGTCCCGAAACCACTATTCCGATTTCACTAAAAACGGACTGTTACAAACTCAACCTTATATTCAGCTATTAACAATTCACCTTGCTTCAAGTTGATGAACTCTAACTTGCGAGCCTACAAATACTGCTAGCCCATAAATTTCTTTTTGAAGGTTCTCAAGAAGAACTCCCACATCAGTCTATCCGTAATTGTTCCATGCTTTACAATATTTTGCCAACGATTTGCTTTGTCGATGAGCAAGGACATCGTGCATCTCAATTGCTCTTGATCAGAATAGGCAATTTGCTAAATGATTTTTTCAACACCCTCTATCCAATACTCAGCCTTAGTGGGATCAGCTCCACGGACACCATTAAATTCCCTACCACCTATAGTTTGTAGACGCTCTAGGGGCAGTGTACGATTTGTAGGTGCAACATTTGCTCCAGCAGCTTGCTGAAAAGCAGCAATCATATCCTGAACTAGAGGCTCCATTCTTTCTTCCAAAACATTTACCCTGTGAGGTCACTCTTGCATGGCCGACATCTGGTCACCTTCTGCATGATTATCAACTTCATTCACATGGTTCACATCCACTCTATAAGGAGGCAGTCTTCCTTACGCTAAATGTACACAAGATACTGTCTTTTAGGTATGACATTAAACAAATAACTAGGTATCCAGACCAGCAGACACACTTTCAAATATAGTTCGAATAGTACAATCTTTCACTTGCGAACAGATCATACTTAGCAGTCTTGCACTTGTAAACATAGTTCGTATAGAACAGACTTATACTTGCGAACACAGTTTGCACAAAACATAACTTACTTTACAGAGTTGGCAGATAGCAAAAGGATGATCCGAGGTGTAATCCTGTAAAAGATGTAGCTAAAACAAAGGCGATGTTTATTCCTAATTCCTGACCGCCTCTGGACGTTGGTACGTCCAGAGTAGAAATCTTGTATAAAATATGTGAAAATTCGGTATCCACAAGTATATGGGTGAAGTTGTAATATAGTTACAACAGAGTAGGTGAGTACTTCGAGGATCGTACCCAAGGGAGGTGAGCACTAAATTAATTCTAATCTAAGCATAAATAGATTTAATTAATACTTTAATTTAATTATAGTATGAAGAATTAAAAGGAGAGTTTTTAATAAACTATACTATTAATAAGCAAGATCATAAAAGAAAATTAAATAAATGAAAAGCAAGAAATCAAATAAGAAAATATATATCAAATTTGGGCATGGGTGATTAGCTCACTTTGGTAATCTTAACCAACCATCTTCCTGGGTTTTCTTATTTAATCAACTAGCCAATACCCCAGCAGGATCTTACGATACATCCAATGAAATGTTGAGTTGGCAAGAACTACTTATTTTTCGATCTCACAGTCTTGACCAGTTCAGGGTTAAGGTGTTCACGGATAGGCCTACAATTTTTGGTTAATTCCCACAATGATGACTTCTTAGGGTTGTCAGGCCAAAAGTTTAGGTTCTTCCTTTACTGAAAAGTTGATCTATTAAGAAATCCCTACAAAACATTTAATTATTCATCCCTCCACTCGTTAATCCCTCGCAGGAGGATTAGTTTCTCATGGATCTAGTAAACAGTAGAAACTTGAATGAAAGAATGAGCATACAGAATGATTTGAAGAATAAAGTTTAGAATAAGCCTAATTGTATAGAATTTAAGTGCAGAATCCTTATAGAGTTAGAGAATGATTTCAAAATATGATTTCTCCCTTGAAGTAAATAACAATAACAAGAAGAAAAGCTAAAACCTAAAAGAAAAGAAAATCTGAAGTCTAAAATATAAAGATAAAATTATACAATGCCAAACGGTGTCCATAACATGTGTTGATTGATCCTATTTATAAACTTAGAATGGTGGTCATCCTTAACCCTAGGTTAGCTGACATTTCTGAGCTTAAAGTTGGATTGTGCAGATCAAAATACCCCTAACTCATATTCATTTCCAATACAGAGGTGCTGTCACGACACACCATGTCCTGTATGGTGACATCGAAGGTAGTATTCTCAGCTTCAAGGTGTCTTGAAGGGTATGTCACGACATCCTTAGGCTATGTCACGACATTGAAGTTAGCCTTGAACTTTTCTTATTGTACTCCCTATATTGCGACATCAGAAGTTAGCCTTGAACTTTTCTTATTGTACTCCCTATATTGCGACATCACATGCTTTGTGTTGCAACCTAGTAACCAGTATCGCGTTAAATGCGCCTTCTAATCATCTCCTACACACTCACAATATAACATCCCGAATTAGGGCCTAGTCAGAATAGTGGTTTCGAGACCAAAATTCTGAAGTAGAAATAATTATTTTATGATTATTAGGAGGTCTATGATATGATTGCATGCTTGTGTGAAAATTTCATGAAGAAATTTCATTGATAAAGTGTCTAATTTGACATTTAGGACTAAATTGCAAAAGTTGCAAAATGTGAGTTCTAGAAGCCTTAAGCATGAAATTTCCATGGATTATTAATTAGAGGTCCTTAAATAGCAATTTTTCCAATTTCTATTTTTATAGACAAAAATGGGCATGAATAGGAAAAATTTGAAAGAAAGGCCTTAAGGGCATTTTTTTCATTTGGTTAATAAAAGAATAAAAAGGGAAAATAAAGCCAAAATTTGTCCATCTTATACAACCCTTGGCCGAAATTCTCAAGCTCTCCATAGCTAGGGTTTTGTCATCTTTCAAGCTTGATTGTAAGTAAATCCTAGCCGTATTTTTAATGCTATTTACATTTTTGAAGTCCTCATAACCCGATTTACCAATTTCTACCCTTATTTTAAAGTAGGGTTCATGTTTGAAATTTGACCCATGTATGACATGCATGTTTTCTGATGTTTAACAGAGGAATATGAATGTTTGATGTGTGATAAACATCTTTTAGCAAGTGATTTCTAGTGAAAATGGCTAAAAAGGACTTATTTGTAAAGTTTGTAAAATGGGAAGTAAGATGTATGATTTAATGAGAAATGTGGGCTTCTATAAGCATGTTATAAGTTCAGTTAGGCTTGGGTAACAAAGAAAATGAGTACATTTCATTTTAGAGTCTAGGGACTAATTTGCAAATATTGAAAGTTTAGGGGCAAAACTATAATTTTTCCTAAATATAATTTTTGGACTGATTTGAATAATGTGATGATTAAATGAGCTGAATTTGCTATTATAGATCAAGAAAAACGGAGTCCAAACCTAGACTGGGGAAAGAACATGGTTTTGGACTAAATCAAATTAATTGTCCATATTTTACACCGAGGTAAGTTCTTGTGTAAGAAAAAAATGCAATGATATATCATGTTATAATATTTTATTAATGTAAGAGTCTCTATGTTAAATTATTATGACAAGTGTATGAACGATGTTATAGTCTAGGGACCAATTTGCAAATATGCGAAAGTTTAGGGGCAAAACTATTATTTTGCCTAAATATAGTTTTTGGACTGATTTGAATAACGTGATGATTAAATGAGCTGAATTTGCTATTATAGATCAAGAAAAACGGAGTACAGACCTAGACCGGGGAATGAACATGGTTTTGGACTAAATCGAATTAATTGTCCATATTTTACACCGAGGTAAGTTCATGTGTAAGAAAAAAATGCAATGATATATCATGTTATAATATTTTATTAATGTAAGAGTCTCTATGTTAAATTATTATGACAAGTGTATGAACAATGTTATAGTCTAGGGACTAATTTGCAAATATGTGAAAGTTTAGGGGAAAAACTATAATTTTGCCTGAATATAGTTTTTGGACTGATTTGAATAATGTGATGATTAAATGAGCCGAATTTGCTATTATAGATTAAGAAAAACAGAGTCCAGACCTAGACCGGGGAAAGAACATGGTTTTGGACTAAATCGAATTAATTGTCCATATTTTACACCGAGGTAATTTCATGTGTAAGAAAAAAATGCAATGATATATCATGTTATAATATTTTATTAATGTAGGAGTCTCTATGTTAAATTATTATGATAGGTGTATGAACAATGTTATAGTCTACGAGCATGACATTGTGAATGAGTTCGACGAACATGTGATTTCAAGAAAATCCCATTTGAACCTTAGGAATAATTTAGGATACAATGTGACATGTCACTAGGAACTATATGTGTTGAGCTCATAAGATATGTGGTATGTGTCTATGGGAATCTTGGTGCTAGTCTTGTACATTCTGCTGGTGGCTAGGTAGCCCGACATGTGTTGTGGGTACCTATCAGCTTGTGTGAGAAGCCCGAGTAGTTACTCCTAACTGTCAGCTTGTGTGAGCAGGCCCATGATTAGCTCGAGAGCGAGCAATGTGTGATTGTGATATGAGGTAGCATGTGGCTACGTTTGAAGCACTATGTGCAAGTCTTCCGTGTATCTGATAGTATTCCTATTGTTCAACGGGTAAATTAGTGAGTTGTTCGACAAGTAAGTCATTGATGAGGAAATATGAGAAAGTAATACGAGTTGGTAAAGGTATGTACGAAAAACTCTTATGAATGAACCCCGTATGTGAGGATCTTTTGGTAAGGTTGAAAATGTGTAAGTTATGTCTATAAATATAAGTTGTGCCTATGAATTTACGATGACACATATGTAAACTATGTTATGTCAATGGTATCTATATATATAAATATATTAATCATTATGTTGCTATTTATTTGCATGTGAACTTACTAAGCTATATGCTTACTCCCCTCTCTTTTCCATTTTCTTATAGTATTGCCAAGCTAGCTCGGAGATCGAAGGACATTGGAGATTCAATCACACTATCAATTGGAAAATTTGGGTATAGTTAGTCTCAACATTTTGAGTATGGCATGTATAGGGACTTGGTCTTTTTGTTATATGTCATATTGGTTTAGCCAAATGTGTTGGCTTATGGTAATATTTGATTCATTTTGTATATGGCCATATGATATGGTTTATATTGATTATTTGGGTTGTAACCCTAATTAATTATGCATGCATGCAATGTGTTATGCTTGATGTGGTTGCTTGTGGATGATATGTGAGATGAATGGCACATGTGCTTAATGAATGAATTCTGGCTAATAAGTATGACCAAAGCTATGGTATGATTGAGTAAATTGACAGTAGGTTATCATGATGAATAAATATGAAATTGGTGTGGAATACCATATGAGAGCATGAGGGTTTGGTTAGGTAATATGTTAACATTACAAAGTCATGGATTAATCATGTTTATGAGTATTTGAGTGACTAAATATACTATGTTTCATGCCATCAAAAATGTATGAGTGAGTGAGCATTTAAGGGTGACAAATGGCTTGGAAAATAGCCTCAAAGTTATCCACAAGGGTAGACACATGGGAGTTTGTGTCTAGGCCGTGTATGACACACGGTCTGCCCCATGGGCATGTGATTTGACCGTGTGTCCCCTGCACCCTAATTAGGTGAAATAGAATGCCCACTAGTAAACACATGGGTAGAAACACGGCCGTGTGTCTTAGCCGTGTGAAGAACACGGCCTCAGAACATAGGCGTGTGCCCCGGTCGTGTGAAGTCTGCACTTAACTTTTGGAATTTAATTCGCCAGACGGCCTAAGCACATGGGCATGTGACTTGGTCGTGTGACCCTATTTTGATTGATGACGTCATAAACAGAGAGTTACACGGGCTGAGGATAGTAGCGTGTCCCAAGCCACACGGGCGTTTGTGACCACACGGCCCACCCACACGGGCGTGTGACTCCTGTTTTGAGGAAAATTTTCTAAGTGATATGAAAGTTCCAAAAGTTCTCAGTTTAGTCTCGAACCACACCCAATGTATGTTTTGGGCCTCGAGGACCCATATAAAGGACGATATACGTGTGAATGAAAAGTTCAAATTTGGGCTGAAATCCATCTCTTGGTTTTGTACGTATGCTTGTGTTTATGTCCGGTAATGCCTCATACCCTGTCCCGGTGCTGGATAAAGGTAAGGGGTGTTACACACAAAGTACATTAGCTCACCCTTTGGCATCATTCGACCCTTAAGGTCAATAAAAGACTCAACTTACACATTTTATTATACTTAACTAAACTTGTTGAAATTTAATGAAAACACAACTAAAATGCTTATATTCAAGCTCCTAAAGTGTGAAAATTAGTTTAATCTACTACACTAAATTACGACATATCAAACTCCCCCACACTTAAGTCATTGTGTAACACCCCTCACTCGTATTCAATTCCGGAATAGGGATACGAAGCATTACCGGACTTACAATATATATAAACATACTTTTCTCATACATTCAATCATTTCATACAATCATCATTCAAATTCAATCTATTTATCCATTATACGAGCCTACGAGGCCCTAAACATACTTTGGGAGCGGTTCGAGACTAAACCGATAACTTATGAAACTTTTACAAAAATTTGAAAATTTTCTCAAAATAGGGGACACACGCCCGTTCAGCCAGACATGCCCATGTTACAGGCTGTGTGAACATTCGAAATGGGAGCACATGGCTGTGTCCCAGCCCGTGTCCGACCCCGTGTAACTCTCTGTGTAATAGTCCGGTTTAGACCCTAGTCTGAACAATGGTTTTAGGACCAGAAATTTGAGTCTAAAAAATATTTTAATAATATTTTTTGTGTCAGTGATATGTGAATGTATATCTGCGAAATTTATGTGATTTAATTCGTCTATTTTTGTGCTTAATTTTGATAAAGGACTAAACGCGTAAAATGCAAAAGTTGCATGCTAATTGTTAATAGGGTTAATTGGCCTTGGCTTTTAAAATAAGAGTCCTTGCATGTCAAATATACCATTAATGTTAATGGTGGACAATTATGGACATGTAGTTGGTGAATTTTTAATTATTATAATAAGATTAAAATGGTAAAATGCATATTAATGTATATTATAATAAAACAAAAACATGTTAATGGATGAATTACTCATCCATACTTGCCGAAAATCAAAGAAAATAGAAAGAAGAAGACCATCCTAGGGTTCGGTCATTGATTTGGTTGATTAAGGTATGTACTTTAGTCTGTTTTTTATAATTTATACATTTCTATGATCGTTGCTTCGTGTTCTTCAAAACCCATGTCTGAATTTCTATTTTTGTTGAAGAATATGAAATGTGTCATTGATGATTATATAAGCTTTGTAATGTTTTTATATGGATTATGAAATATACATGTGAGATTATCATGCTTTGTTCTTGAATTTTTGATAGAATAGAGCTATTTGGGCTAATTTGTGAAAATGAGGTTTTGAAGGACTAAATTGTGAAATAAATATGTTATTTGGACTTGTATGGAAGTTATGTATATTTGGCCAAGTTATAGTCTTGGTGAATTTTGCAAGTTTGTGATTTTGTGAAAAATGGACTAAATTGTCAAAGTGTGAAAATGTAAGGGCTAAAAATGCAAATTACCCTAAATATGTGTTCATAGATTATTTTGAAAGAAATGAATGATTGAATGGTTGAATTTGAATTGTATTAGATCAAGAACAAAGAAAATCAGATATAGATCGAGGGGAGTCCAAAATAGTTGAATAGTCAACTCGTTTTCGTCCGTAATCCATATGAGGTAAGTCAAATTACAATTACGTGTTAAATTGACTAAATTCTATGCATACAAACTGTAATCTGTATTGGATGGCCTTGAGAGCCTGATGAATAAATTTTGAGTAAACTCCGATAACATGCTAGTATCTGTAAAACTCTGTACATTTCTAAAAGAACATTGACATTAATCTGAGATATCGTGTAAGACTGTGTCTGGGACATAGGCCTCGATTTGAGATTTACATGTACGACCATGTCTGGGACATCGACATTGTTTTTGATTTCCTGCAAGACCCTGTCTGGGATAGAGGCATCGATGTTGAATTGCATATAAGACCACGTCCGGGACATCGGCATTGTACTCATTTATGAATAGCTGTATCGTTTCTGAACCATCTGATGATAGAGTACGGAACATGGGTGTAACACCCCCACACCCGAGACCGTCGCCGAAGTCGAGTATGAGGTGTTTCTAAGCTTAATTTAACATTTTTAGAACTTTGGACTATTTGATTCTACATTCACAGCTTTCTAGCTACTTGCGTCATAGTCACCAGAAAAATCATATCTCAAGTTACAAAACTCGAAATCAAGATCTATAAATTTTCCCTGAATCTAGATTCATATACCTATTTAATAATTTTTTTCTAGAATTTTTGGTTTGGCCAATTAGTACAGTTTATTAGTTAAATTTACCCTGTTTCAGGACTTGACTGGACTGACCTCTGTTTACTACGAACCACATTTCTCTCTGTAAAAAATTCATATGACTATGAGGTTTGTTTCTCCTGAAAATATACTAAATAAAGATTCTGAGAGTATAAAATACAACACCTAATTCTATCTGTAAAATTTATGGTAAATTTCTAAAGTTGGAACAGAGGAACCAGAAATTGCTCTAACCCTGTTTCATTAAAACTCAGATATCTTCTAACATATAATTTCTTTACCTGTTTAGTTTGTTTTATGTGAAACTAGACATATTAAGATTCAATTTCATATTTAATCCATCCCCAAATTCGATTTCTACGATTTTTAGTAAATTTTCAAACTGACATCAGTGTTGTTGCAACGTTCTGTTTATGGCAAATTTCATCCTTTTTATGAGTTTTCATGAACTAGGTATCCTAATAACTTTCAATAACATCAAACATAATCTAAACTAACCATTTCCATAATTTATCATTATCAAGCATTTCCTCAACCATTCCATCACCATATCATAAGATCATTTACACAAAATAGGTATATTGCTATACATGCCATACTTAGATTTTACAAGCCATTTACCAAAAAGTCCTTCAGATAGTGTGACCGAGCCTTCGACCTATCCCGACTCCTGAGCTGGCTTGTCCAAAACTACAATGAGTAAGAAGGAGGGAGTAAGCATAAATGCTTAGTAAGTTCATATGCAAATAATAAGTAACATAACAAACAATCATACCAATCAACATTAGCATGGCATCACCAAAACACATATCACATTCCTAATCATTTTTCATCATCTTCTTATTACCTTATCGTTGTTGTATCAATACTCAACCCGAGGGTTAAGTACATACCTGTCCAAAGTATCCATTTCACATCACTTACCAATACGTCTCTTTTCATCTCGAGTATTACTCCATTTGAGTAAAACTTTACCCGTTGAACACATCGGAATATAATTCGGATACATGGATAACTTGCACATAATTGCCACATATGCAATCAAGCAATCATGTAACCCGCCCATAAGCGAACTCAGACTCAACACAATGATCTCGAGCGTTCGCATCCATAAGTGAACTCGGACTCAACTTAACGAGTTCGGATGCCTAGTTACATCTCACGAACTTGGACTCAACTCAACGAGTTCGGACATTTGCATCCATAAGTGAACTCGGACTCAACTCAACGAGTTCGGATGCTCAACCATCCTAGTGACATGTCACTTGTATCCTAATCTATTCCTAAGGTTCAAACGGGATTTTCCTCGAACACATATCCTTGCCGTCTTCCGTAGAATGCCGAAACCAATACTCGGTAACAATTATATTTAACAAGTAGCTCACATAATTTACATTTTGTTCAAAAATAACCACAAAGCATATATTTCATGATAAAAATCAGCATATCACATAATTGACATCAATAACTTAAAAATAACAATTATGCCACATTATTTACACATGAACTTACCTTGGTACCAAAATACAAAGATTTTGCAATTAGTCCACAATCTTTTCTTTTCCTCGATTGGGGTCGATTCCACGTCTTTCTTGATCTAAAATAACACATTTAGCTTATTTAATACTCACATTATCAAATTAGTACTTAATTCAATTTTTGGAAAAATTACAATTTTACCCCTAAACTTTTGCATATTTACACTTTTGCCCCTAGGCTCGGGATTAAACTTTATTCCTTATTCTTGTGTTTTACAACATGCTGATCACTTTTCCCTTCTATGGCAACATCAAATTCTCACTATAACATGTACTTGTGACTATTAGGTATTTTTACTAATTAAGCCATTTTACTCGTTTTTGCTTAAAATCGAGTAGTACAAGTTGTCTAACATAATTTAAAACCTCATATTCTATCATAAAACATCAAAATACACAAATTTCACCTATGGGTATTTTTCCAAATATAAACCCTAGGTTAAGTTATTGTTAACATAAGCTTTATCGAGTTACCGGGATCTCAAAAACGTAAAAATCATTAAAAACGGGGCTTAGAATCACTTACTATGAAGCTTGAAAGTTGAAGAAAACCTAGCTATGGTGAGAGTAAAATTCAGCAGCAACCCAATGGAGAAGATGACCATTTTGTGTTATTTTTCCCATTTTATTTTATTTAATATCCAAATGACCAAAATGCCCCTCCTTACTAAGCTTTCAAAAATTCCTTCCATGTCCTAATTTTGCCCATGAACTTAAAATTGGTAAAATTGCTATTTAAGACCTCCTAATTAATATTTCAAAGCAATTTCATACGAAAAACTTCTAGAATGCAAGTTTTGCAACTTATTCGATTTAGTCCCTAACTTTAAATTAAACTCTTTATGCATAGAATTTCTTCACAAAATTTTCACACAATCATGCAATCATATCATAAACCTCAAAATAATTATAAAATAATTATTTCTATCTCAAAATTGTGGTCACGAAACCACTATTCCGATTAGGCCCTAATTCGGGATATTACAACTCTCCCCCTTTAAGGATTTTCGTCCTCGAAAATCTTACCGCTAAATAGATGTGGGTATTGATTTCTCATATTTTCTTCGGATTCCCATGTAGCTTCTTCTACTCCATGCTTTTACCACAACACCTTCACAAGTACAATATTTTTATTCCTTAGTTGTTTGACCTCTCGAGCTAAAATCTTAATCGGTTCTTCTTCGTAGGTCATATCTGGTTGTAGTTCAATTTCTGTCGGTGAAACTACATGTGAAGGATCCGAACGATACCAGCGTAACATAGATACGTGGAACACATCATGAATCTTCTCTAATTTAGGTGGTAAAGCTAGCCGATATGCTACCGGTCCAACTTTTTCAATTATTTCATACGGCCCAATAAAACCCGGACTTAATTTGCCCTTCTGTCCAAATCTAAGAACTTTATTCCACGGAGACACCTTTAAAAATACTTTATCACCAACTTGAAATTCAATGTCCTTTCGTTTTAAATCTGCATAAGATTTCTGCCTATCTGAAGCAGCTTTCAAACAATCTCGAATTACCTTCACTTTTTCTTCGGTTTCTTTTATTAGATCAACTCCATAAATCTGATTTTCCTTGAGTTCAATCCAATACAATGGCGTTCGACATTTACGACCATACAATGCTTCATAAGGTGCCATTTTCAAGCTCGTCTGATAACTATTATTGTAAGCAAATTCTACCAACGGTAAATATCTTTCCCAACTTCCTTGAAATTCCAATACACAACATCTGAGCATATCTTCAAGAATTTGAATTACTCTCTCTGATTGTCCATCAGTTTGTGGATGAAAAGCAGTACTGAAATTTAATTTTGTACCTAACGCGTCTTGCAACTTTTTCCAAAACCGCGAGGTAAACCTTGGATCTCTATCTGAAATAATCGACAATGGTATTCCATGTAGTCTAACAATTTCTCTAACATATAGTTCAGCTAACTTGTTAAGAGAATAATCCGTACGTACCGGGATAAAATGAGCCGACTTAGTTAATCTGTCAACTATTACCCAGATGGCATCTTTCTTTCCTGGAGTTAATGGCAATCCTGAAACAAAATCCATAGTAATCCGATCCCATTTCCATTTCAGAACCATAATAGGTGAAGTAATCCAGAAGGCACTTGGTGTTCAACTTTCACTGTTGACAAATTAAGCATTTGGACACAAACTCGATATATCCTTTTTCATTCCATTCCACCAATACATTTTCTTCAAGTCATTATACATTTTTGTACTACCCGGATGAATCGAGAAACAACTACTATGTGCTTCCTGTAGGATCTTTTGAATCAATTCCTCATTCTTCGATACACAAATCTGATCTTTAAACATTAAGCACCCATCAGAACCGATTCTGAAATATGACTCTGTATCAACTTCACACTGCTTTCTGTTGGCTTGCAAATCTTGATCATCTTTCTGAGCTTCAGAAATCTCTTGTAAAAACATCGGTTTTGCTCTTAACTCTGCTAGAATCGAACCATCATCTGACATTTTCAACTGAGTGTTCATAACTCTCAATGCAAACAACAACTTTTTGCTTAAAGCATCAGCAACCACATTCGCTTTTCCCAGATGATAATCAATAACAAGCTCATAATCTTTCAATAACTCTAACCACTTTCGCTGTCTTAAATTCAAGTATTTTTGTGACATCAAGTACTTAAGACTTTTATGGTCAGTATATACCTGGCACTTTTCACCATACAAATAATGTCGCCAAATTTTCAAAGCAAACACCACCGCAGCCAATTCCAAATCGTGAGTAGGATAATTCCTCTCATGAGGTTTTAACTGCCTCGAAGCATAAGCCACCACTTTTCCTTCTTGCATGAGTACACACCCCAAACCATTTAGAGAAGCATCACTATATATCACAAATTCTTTGCCTGATTCGGGCTGTACTAACACTGGTGCCTCTGTTAATAACTTTTTCAATTCTTCAAAACTCTGTTGACATTCCTCCGTCCATTCAAATTTAACATCCTTTCGGAGTAGTCTAGTTATAAGAGTAGCAATTATAGAAAATCCATTTACAAACCGCCGATAATACCCAGCTAGCCCCAAGAAACTTCTAACTTCAGTTACATTTTTCGGTGGTTTCCAATCAACAATGGTTGAAATTTTACTAGGATCAACCCGTATACCATCACCTGAAACAATATGACCCAAAAATCCAACTTCCCGGAGCTAAAATTCACTTTTACTAAACTTAGCATACAGCTGCTTATCTCTCAAAGTTTGCAAAACTATCCTCAAATGCTCAGCATGCTCTGTCTCATCTTTTGAAGAAATTAAAATATCATCTATAAACACCACAACAAATTTGTCCAAGTATGGTCGAAATATGCGATTCATTAAATCCATAAACACAGTAGGAGCATTTGTCAACCCGAATGGCATAACTAAAAATTCATAATGACCATACCTTGTTCTAAAAGCAGTTTTAGGCACATCCGACTCTTTTACCCGCAGTTGGTAATACCCAGATCTCAAGTCAATCTTTGAAAACTATGTCGCTCCTTTTAGCTGATCAAACAAATCATCAATTCTTGGCAATGGATACTTGTTTTTTATTGTCACCTTGTTTATCTACCGATAATCAACACACAACCTCATAGAACCATCCTTCTTTTTCATAAATAACACGGGAGCACCCCAAGGTGAAAAACTCTGTCTCACAAAACCTTTATTAGTCAACTGTTGCAACTGCGAATTTAATTCCTTCAACTCTGCTGGTGCCATTCTATATGGAGCAATCGAAATCGGAGTTGTTCCCGGTATCAAATCAATACCAAATTCTACTTCCCGATCGAGGCAAACCCGGCAATTCTTCTGAAATACGTCCGCAAATTCACACACAACCGACACTGATTCAACTTTCTTTTCAACTTCTTTTATATTAATTACATACGCCAAATAAGCTTCATAACCCTTTCTCAGATATCTTTGAGCCGACATTGAAGAAATCACACTAGATAATGCCTCTGATTTGTCTAATTCAACCCGCAGAATTTCACCACTTTCACACTTTAATTCTATAACATTTTCTTTGCAATTTATTTTAGCATCATGCAATGTCAACCAATCCATACCCAAAATAACATCAAATTCATCAAACAGCAACAACATCAAGTTGGCCGAAAAGTAATGACCCCGAATCATTAAAGTTCATTTCTTATATACTTTATCAACAATCACACATTTGCCTAACGAATTCGACACTCTAATCATAAATTTTGTGTTCTCCACAGGTATATCATGCACACATATGAATGAGTAGAAAAGGGATCAATCAAAGCAATAACATTAATATTATAGAGAGAAAATGTACCGGTAATCACATCAGGTGAGGAAGCATCTTCGCGCGCTTTAATAGCATAAGTTCTAGCCAGAGCCCTTCCTTCAGGTCTAACTGGTGCATCCCTGGCTACATTCTTAATGCTTGCTTCACTCCCAGTTTTTCTTGGATTTCAGCTCTCTCTGGGCAGTCTCTAATAAAATGATCCGGAGAACCACATCGAAAACATTCATTTGCTCTGCACGGACCAAAATGATTTCTACCACACCGCTGACACTCAGGTTTAACAAATCTCGAGTTCCCTACACTGGCAGCCGAAGTAGTCTAGGACTTAGGACCCACATTTTGCTTCTTATAATTCCTATATGATTGCCCAGCTGAAACTTGGGAACGAGGATTCATATTTCTTGACTTTCCAGGATGCTGTGAGAATGAACTGCTTGTCGGTCTTTTCTTCCAATTTCTAGTCTCAGCCTTTACCTTTTTCTTCTCTTTAAGTAGTTCTTCAGCCTTGCAAGCTCGATCAACCAATACTACCATTTCTTTTAATTCAAGAATTCCAGCAAATACCTTGATGTCTTCATTGAGCCCGTCTTCAAATCGTCGGCACATCTTGGCCTTTGTAGGAACATACTCTCTGGCATACTTACTTAATTGAACAAACTCTCTTTCATATTCTGTAACGGTCATATTACCTTGCTTCAGCTCAAGAAATTCTTTTACGCTTTCGATCAATAAATCTTTCACTAATATATTTCTTGAAACTCTTCTTGAAAGAATTCCCGAGTTACTCTCTCATTGGTACCACCAAATCAAAGTCTTCCACCAATTATAGGCTGAATCCCTCAACAAAGATATAGTGCATTTCAAACATTCTTGTGTGTACAAGATAATTCATCAAATACCGGATAGAATTTTCAAGCCGAAACTCGCTTTCTCGGCATCATCATCAATATTTGCCTTAAATTCTTGGCCCCTTGCTTGCGAAGTTCATCTCATCGGAGTTCTGTTAAATTTTATCATATCCACACCCCGAGGCATCGGGGTACAGAGTTGAGCAATTGGGGAGGTGGGGGGAGGTCGTACATTTGGGTTCGTGCATGAACGAACTCGGTGTACCATGCGCTCATCATTTGGAGAAAGGCTTCCCGATCCCTTTCTCCTCCTCCACGACCAACAATGAAGAGGTGGATTTTCAGTCGGCGCTGCTCCTTGATCGAGCTGGCGCATTACCCTCTACTTCATCTGCCACAGCTGGATCGGGATCCATTTACTATAAAAAAATCATTTAAAAAGGTCAGAAGTTGTCACACTATCACAATTTATACATATGGCAAGTATAGCAAAATTCGTACATACAACACGTAGTCCAAGAACCGACTAAACCTGCTCTGATACCACTAAATGTAAGCCCGAGACCGTCGCCGGAGTCGAGTATGAGGTGTTACTAAGCTTAATTTAACATTTTTAGAACTTTGGACAATTTGATTCTACATTCACAGCTTTCAAGCTACTTGCATCACAGTCACATGAAAAATCATATCTCAAGTTACAAAACTCAAAATCAAGATCCGTAAATTTTTCCTGAATCTAGATTCATATACCTATTTACTAATTTTTTTATAGAATTTTTTCTTGGGCCAATTAGTACATTTTATTAGTTAAAGTTACCCCTGTTTCAGGACTTGAATGGACTGCCCTCTGTTTACTACGAACCACATTTCTCTATGTAAAAAATTCATATGACTATGAGGTTTGTTTCTCCTGAAACTAGACTCAATGAAAATTCTGAGAGTAAAAATACAACACCTAATTATATCTGTAAAATTTATGGTAAATTTCAAAAGTTGGCACAGAGGATCCAGAAATTGCTCTGACCCTATTTCACTAAAATTCAAATATCTTCTAACATATAATTCCTTTATCTATTTAGTTTGTTTTATGTGAAACTAGAGATATTAAGATTCAATTTCATATTTAATCCATCCCCAAATTCGATTTCTACGATTTTTAGTAAATTTTCAAACTGACATCAGTGTTGTTGCAATGTTCTGTTTATGGCAAATTCCATCCTTTTTATGAGTTTTCATGAACTAGGTATCCTAATAACTTTCCATAACATCAAACATAATCTAAACTAACCATTTCAATAATTTATCATTATCAAGCATTTCCTCAACCATTCCATCACCATATCATAAGATCATTTACACAAAATAGGTATATTGCTATACATGCCATACTTAGATTTTACAAGCCATTTACCAAAAAGTCCTTCAGATAGTGTGACCGAGCCTTCGACCTATCCCGACTCCTGAGCTGGCTTGTCCAAAACTACAATGAGTAAGAAGGAGCGAGTAAGCATAAATACTTAGTAAGTTCATATGCAAATAATAAGTAACATAACAAACAATCATACCAATCAACATTAGCATGGTATCACCAAAACACATATCACATTTCTAATCATTTTTCATCATCTTCTTATTAGCTTATCGTTGTTGTATCAATACTCAACCCGAGGGTTAAGTACATACCTGTCCAAAGTATCCATTTCAAATCACTTACCAATACGTCTCTTTTCATCTCGAGTATTCCTCCATTTGAGTAAAACTTTACCCGTTGAACACATCGGAATATAATTCGGATACATGGATAACTTGCACATAAGTGCCACATATGCAATCAAGCAATCATGTAACCCGCCCATAAGCGAACTCAAACTCAACTCAACGAGCTCGGGTGTTCTCATCCATAAGTGAACTCAGACTCAACTCAACGAGTTCGGATGCCTAGTTACATCTCACGAACTCGGACTCAACTCAACGAGTTCGGACATTTGCATCCATAAGTGAACTCGGACTCAACTCAACGAGTTCGGATTCTCAACCATCCTAGTGACATGTCACTTGTATCCTAATCTATTCCTAAGGTTCAAACAGGATTTTCCTCGAACACATATCCTTGCCGTCTTCCGTAGAATGCCGAAACCAATACTCGGTAACAATTATATTTAACAAGTAGCTCACATAATTTACATTTTGTTCGAAAATAACCACAAAGCATATATTTCATGATAAAAATCAGCATATCACATAATTGACATCAATAACTTAAAAATAACAATTATGCTACATTATTTACACATGAACTTACCTTGGTACCAAAATACAAAGATTTTGCAATTAGTCCACAATCTTTTCTTTTCCTCGATTGGGGTCGATTCCACGTCTTTCTTGATCTAAAATAACACATTTAGCTTATTTAATACTCACATTATCAAATTAATCCTTAATTCAATTTTTGGCAAAATTACAATTTTACCCCTAAACTTTTACATATTTACACTTTTGCCCCTAGGCTCGGGATTAAACTTTATTTCTTATTCTTATGTTTTACAACATGTTGATCACTTTTCCCTTCTATGGAAACATCAAATTCTCACTCTAACATGTACTTGTGACTATTAGGTATTTTTACCGATTAAGCCCTTTCACTCGTTTTTGCTTAAAATCGAGTAGTACAAGTTGTCTAACATAATTTAAAACCTCATATTCTACCATAAAACATCAAAATACACAAATTTCACCTATGGGTATTTTTCCAAATATAAACCCTAGGTTAAGTTATTGCTAACATAAGCTTTATCGAGTTCTCGGGATCTCAAAAACGTAAAAATCATTAAAAACGGGGCTTAGAATCACTTACTATGAAGCTTGAAAGTTGAAGAAACCCTAGCTATGGTGAGAGTAAAATTCGGCAGCAACCCAATGGAGAAGATGACCATTTTGTGTTATTTTTCCCATTTTATTTCATATAGTATCCAAATGACCAAAATGCCCCTCCTTACTAAACTTTCAAAAATTCCTTCCATGTCCTAATTTTGCCCATGAACTTAAAATTGGTAAAATTGCTATTTAAGGCCTCCTAATTAATATTTCAAAGCAATTTCATACTAAAAACTTCTAGAATGCAAGTTTTGCAACTTATTCGATTTAGTCCCTAACTTTAAATTAAACTCGTTATGCATAGAATTTCTTCACAAAATTTTCACACAATCATGTAATCATATCATAAACCTCAAAATAATTGTAAAATAATTATTTCTATCTCGGATTTGTGGTCACGAAACCACTATTTCAATTAGGCCCTAATTCGGGATATTACAACTCTCCCCCCTTTAAGGATTTTCGTCCTCGAAAATCTTACCGGTAAACAGATGTGGGTATTGATTTCTCATATTTTCTTCAGATTCCCATATAGCTTCTTCTACTCCATGCTTTTGCCACAACACCTTCACAAGTACAATATTTTTATTCCTTAGTTGTTTGACCTCTCGAGCTAAAATCTTAATCGGTTCTTCTTCGTATGTCATATCTGGTTGTAGTTCAATTTCTGTCGGTGAAACTACATGTGAAGGATCCGAATGATACCGGCGTAACATAGATACGTGGAACACATCATGAATCTTCTCTAATTCAGGTGGTAAAGCTAGCCGATATGCTACTGGTCCAACTTTTTCAATTATTTCATACGACCCAATAAAACGCGGACTTAATTTGCCCTTTCGTCCAAATCTGAGAACTTTCTTCCATGGAGACACCTTTAAAAATACTTTATCACCAACTTGAAATTCAATGTCCTTTCGTTTTAAATCGCATAAGATTTGTCTATCTCTCAAGCGACTTTCAAACAATCTCGAATTACCTTCACTTTTTCTTGGTTTCTTTTATTAGATCAACTCCATAAATCTGATTTTCCTTGAGTTCAGTCCAATACAATGGCGTTCGACATTTACGACCATACAATGCTTCATAAGGTGCCATTTTCAAGCTCGTCTGATAACTATTATTGTAAGCAAATTCTACCAACGGTAAATATCTTTCCCAACTTCCTTGAAATTCCAATACACAACATCCGAGCATATCTTCAAGAATCGA
Organism: Gossypium longicalyx; assembly: GCA_025698465.1. Taxonomy (NCBI): domain Eukaryota; kingdom Viridiplantae; phylum Streptophyta; class Magnoliopsida; order Malvales; family Malvaceae; genus Gossypium; species Gossypium longicalyx. Next base: position 57,384,715 of record CM046995.1, read on the forward strand.
TTTACTCTCTCCGATTGTCCATCGGTTTGTGGATGAAAAGCGAGATCTGAAATTTAATTTTGTACCTAACGCGTCTTGCAACTTTTGCCAAAACTGCGAGGTAAACCTTGGATCTCTATCTGAAATAATCGACAATGGTATTCCATGTAGTCTAACAATTTCTCTAACATATAGTTCAGCTAACTTGTTAAGAGAATAATCCGCACGTCTTCGGGATAAAATGAGCCGACTTAGTTAATCACAACTATTACCCGGATGGCATCTTTCTTTCCCGGAGTTAATGGCAATCTCTGAAACAAAATCCATAGTAATCCGATCCCATTTCCATTCAGAACCATAATAGGTGAAGTAATCCCGAAGGCACTTGGTGTTCACTTTCACTGTTGACAAATTAAACATTTGGACACAAACTCTGATATATCTTTTTTCATTCCATTCCACCAATACATTTTCTTCAAGTCATTATACATTTTTGTACTACCCGGATGAATCGAGAAACAACTACTATGTGCTTCCTGTAGGATCTTTTGAATCAATTCCTCATTCTTCGGTACACAAATCCGATCTTTAAACATTAAGCACCCATCAGAACCGATTCTGAAATCTGACTCTGTATCAACTTCACACAACTTTCTCTTGGCTTGTAAATCTTGATCATCTTTCTGAGCTTCAGAAATCTCTTGTAAAAACATCGGTTTTGCTCTTAACTCTGCTAGAATCGAACCATCATCTGACATTTTCAACTTAGTGTTCATAACTCTCAATGCAAACAACAACTTTCTGCTTAAAGCATCAGCAACCACATTTGCTTTTCCCGGATGATAATCAATAACAAGCTCATAATCTTTCAATAACTCCAACCACTTTCGCTGTCTTAAATTCAAGTCTTTTTGTGACATCTAGTACTTAAGACTTTTATGGTCGGTATATACCCAGCACTTTTCACCATACAAATAATGTCGCCAAATTTTCAAAGCAAACACCACCACATCCAATTCCAAATCGTGAGTAGGATAATTCCTCTCATGAGGTTTTAACTGCCTCGAAGCATAAGCCACCACTTTTCCTTCCTGCATGAGCACACACCCCAAATCATTTAGAGAAGCATCAGTATACATCACAAATTCTTTGCCTGATTCAGGCTGTACTAACACTGGTGCCTCTGTTAATAACTTTTTCAATTCTTCAAAACTCTGTTGACATTCCTCCGTCCATTCAAATTTAACATCCTTGCGGAGTAGTCTAGTTATAGGAGTAGTAATTATAGAAAATCCATTTACAAACCACTGATAATACCCAGCTAGCCCTAAGAAACTTCTAACTTTAGTTACATTTTTCGGTGGTTTCCAATCAACAATGGCTGAAATTTTACTAGGATCAACCCGTATACCATCACCTGAAACAATATGACCTAAAAATCCTACTTCCTAGAGCCAAAATTCACTTTTACTAAACTTAGCATACAGCTGCTTATCTCTCAAAGTTTGCAAAACTATCCTCAAATGCTTAGCATGCTCTGTCTCATCTTTTGAATAAATTAAAATATCATCTATAAACACCACAACAAATTTGTCCAAGTATGGTCAAAATATGCGATTCATTAAATCCATAAACACAGCAGGAGCATTTGTCAACCCGAATGGCATAACTAAAAATTCATAATGACCATACCTTGTTTTAAAAGTAGTTTTAGGCACATCCGACTCTTTTACCCGCAGTTGGTAATACCCAGATCTCAAGTCAATCTTTAAAAACCATGTCGCTCCTTTTAGCTGATCAAAAAAATCATCAATTCTTGGCAACTGATACTTGTTTTTTATTGTCACCTTGTTTAACTTCCGATAATCAACACACAACCTCATAGAACCATCCTTCTTTTTCACAAATAACACAGGAGTACCCCAAGGTGAAAAACTCGGTCTCACAAAACCTTTATCAGTCAACTCTTGCAACTGCGACTTTAATTCCTTCAACTCTGCTGGTGCCATTCTATATGGAGCAATCGAAATCGGAGCTGTTCCCGGTATCAAATCAATACCAAATTCTACTTCCCTGACTGGAGGCAAACCCGATAGTTCTTCCGGAAATACGTCGCAAATTCACACACTGGCAAGACTCGATTCAACTTTCTTTTCAACTTCTTTTGTATTAATTACATACGTCAAATAAGCTTCATAACCCTTTCTCGGATATCTTTGAGCCGACATTGAAGAAATCACACTAGATAATGCCTCCGATTTGTGCGATTCAACCCATGAAATTTCACCACTTTCACACTTTAATTCTATAACCTTTTCTTTGCAATTTATTTTAGCATCATGCAATGTTAACCAATCCATACCCAAAATAACATCAAACTCATCAAACGGCAACAACATCAAGTCAGTAGGAAAGTAATGACCCGAATCATTAAAGGACATTTCTTACATACTTTATCAACAATCACACATTTGCCTAACGGATTCGACACTCTAATCATAAATTTCGTGTTCTCAACGGGTATATTCATACTAGACACCAATTTCATGCACACATATGAATGAGTAGAACGGGATCAATCAAAGCAAAAACATTAACATTATAGAGAGAAAATGTACGGTAATCACATCAGGTGAGGAAGCATCTTCGCACGCTTTAATAGCATAAGTTCTAGCCGGAGCCCTTCCTTCAGGTCTAACTATTGCATCCCTGGCTACATTCTTAGTGCTTGCTTCACTCCCAGTTTTTCTTGGATATCTTCCTCTTGAATCTGCACTACTTGTTTTTGTATTCTGAAATTTTTCTTTTCACTCTCTCTCTGCAGGCGATCTCTAATAAAATGATCAGGAGAACCACATCGAAAACATTCATTTGCTCTGTACGGACCAAAATGATTTCTACCACACCGCTGGCACTCAGGTTTAACAAATCTCGAGTTCCCTACACTGGCTGTCGAAGTAGTCTGGGACTTAGGACCCACATTTTGCTTCTTATAATTTCCATATGATTGCCCAGCTGAATCTTGGGAACGAGGATTCATATTTCTTGACTTTCCAGGTTGCTGTAAGAATAAACTGCTCGTCAGTCTTTTCTTCCAATTTCTAGTCTCAGCCCCTACCTTTTTCTTCTCTTTAAGTAGTTCTTTAGCCTTGCAAGCTCGATCAACCAATACTACCATTTCTTTTAATTCAATAATTCCAAAAAATACCTTGATGTCTTCGTTGAGCCCGTCTTCAAATCGTCGGCACATCTTGGCCTCTGTAGGAACATACTCTCTGGCATACTTACTTAATCGAACAAACTCTCTTTCATATTCTATAACTGTCATATTACCTTGCTTCAGCTCAAGAAATTCTTTACGCTTTTGATCAATAAATCTTTCACTAATATATTTCTTCCGAAACTCTTCTTGAAAGAATTCCCAGGTTACTCTCTCTTTCGGTACCACCGAAATCAAAGTTTTCCACCAATTATAGGCTGAATCCCTCAACAAAGGTATAGCGCATTTCAAACATTCTTCAGGTGTACAAGATAATTCTCAAATACCCGGATATAATTTTCAAGCCAGAACTCTACTTTCTCGGCATCATCATCAATATTTGCCTTAAATTCTTCAGCCCCTTGCTTGCGAATTCTGTCTACTGGAGTTCGGTGAAATTTTATCATATCCACACCCTAAGGCATCGGGGGTACAGGTTGAGGAATTGGAGCAGGTGGGGGAGGTTGTACATTTGGGTTTGTACGAACGAACTCAGTGTACCATGCACTCATCATTTGGAGAAAGGCTTCCCGATCCCTTTCTCCTCCTCCCTGACCAACGATGAGGAGGTGGATTTTCAGATCGGTGTTGCTCCTTCAGCCGGAGTGGCGCATTACTCTCTACTTCATCTTCCACAGCTGGATCGGGATCCATTTACTATAAAAAAATCATTTAAAAAGGTCAGAAGTCGTCACACTATCACAATTTATACATATGGCATGTATAGTAAAATTTGTACATACAACACGTAATCCGAGAATTGACTAAACCTGCTCTGATACCACTAAATGTAAAGCCCCCACGCCCGAGACCATTTTCGGAGTCGAGTATGAGGTGTTACTAAGCTTAATTTAACATTTTTAGAACTTTGGACTATTTGATTCTACATTCACAGCTTTCTAGCTACTTGCGTCACAGTCACAAGAAAAATCATATCTCGAGTTAAGGAACTCGAAATCAAGATCCATAAATTTTCCCTGAATCTAGATTCATATACCTATTTAATAATTTTTTATAGAATTTTTTGTTGGGTCAATTAGTACAGTTTATTAGTTAAAGTTACCCCTGTTTCAGGACTTGACTGGACTAACCTCTGTTTACTACGAACCTCATTTCTCTCTGTAAAAAATTCATATGACTATGAGATTTGTTTCTACTGAAACTAGACTCAATAAGGATTCTGAGAGTATAAAATACAACACCTAATTCTATCTGTACAATTTATGGTAAATTTCTAAATTTGGAACAGAGGATCCAGAAATTGCTCTAACCCTGTTTCACTAAAACTCAAATATCTTATAATATATAATTCCTTTACCTATTTAGTTTGCTTTATGTCAAACTAGACATATTATGATTCAATGTCATATTTAATCCGTCACCAAATTCGATTTCTACGATTTTTAGTAAATTTTCAAACTCACATCAGTGTTGTTGCAAAGTTCTGTTTATGGCAAATTTCATCCTTTTTATGAGTTTTCATGAACTAGGTATCCTAATAACTTTCCATAACATCAAACATAATCTAAACTAACCATTTCCATAATTTATCATTACCAAGCATTTTGTCAACCATTCCATCACCATATCATAAGATCATTTACACAAAATAGGTATATTGCTATACATGCCATACTTAGATTTTACAAGCCATTTACCAAAAAGTCCTTCAGATAACTATGACCGAGCCTTCGACCTATCCCGACTCCTGAGCTGGCTTGTCCAAAACTACAATGAGTAAGAAGGAGGGAGTAAGCATAAATGCTTAGTAACTTCATATGCAAATAATAAGTAACATAACAAACAATCATACCAATCAACATTAGCATGGTATCACCAAAACACATATCACATTTCTAATCATTTTTTATCATCTTCTTATTACCTTATCGTTGTTGTGTCAATACTCAACCCGAGGGTTAAGTACATACCTGTCCAAAGTATCCATTTCACATCACTTACCAATACGCCTCTTTTCATCTCGAGTATTCCTCCATTTGAGTAAAACTTTACCCGTTGAACACATCGGAATATAATTCGGATACATGGATAACTTGCACATAAGTGCCACATATGCAATCAAGCAATCATGTAACCTGCCCATAAGCGAGCTCGGACTCAACTCAACGAGTTCGGATGCCTAGTTATATCTCACGAACTCGGACTCAACTCAACGAGTTCGGACATTTGCATCCATAAGTGAACTAGGACTCAACTCAACGAGTTCGGATGCTCAACCATCCTAGTGACATGTCACTTGTATCCTAATCTATTCCTAAGGTTCAAACGGGATTTTCCTCGAACACATATCCTTGCCGTCTTCCGTAGAATGCCGAAACCAATACTCGGTAACAATTATATTTAACAAGTAGCTCACATAATTTACATTTTGTTCGAAAATAACCACAAAGCATATATTTCATGATAAAAATCATCATATCACATAATTGACATCAATAACTTAAAAATAACAATTATGCTACATTATTTACACATGAACTTACCTTGGTACCAAAATACAAAGATTTTGCAATTAGTCCACAATCTTTTCTTTTCCTCGATTGGTGTCGATTCCACGTCTTTCTTGATCTAAAATAACACATTTAGCTTATTTAATACTCACATTATCAAATTAATCCTTAATTCAATTTTTGGCAAAATTACAATTTTACCCCTAAACTTTTGCATATTTACACTTTTGCCCCTAGGCTCGGGATTAAACTTTATTCCTTATTCTTATGTTTTACAACATGCTGATCACTTTTCCCTTCTATGGAAACATCAAATTCTCACTCTAACATGTACTTGTGACTATTAGGTATTTTTACCGATTAAGCCCTTTTACTTGTTTTTGCTTAAAATCGAGTAGTACAAGTTGTCTAACATAATTTAAAACCTCATATTCTATCATAAAACATCAAAATACACAAATTTCACCTATGGGTATTTTTCCAAATATAAACCCTAGGTTAAGTTATTACTAACAAAAGCTTTATCGAGTTGCCTTGATCTCAAAAACGTAAAAATCATTAAAAACGGGGCTTAGAATCACTTACTATGAAGCTTGAGAGTTGAGAATACCCTAGCTATGGTGAGAGTAAAATTCGGCAGCAACCCAATGGAGAAGATGACCATTTTGTATTATTTTTCCTATTTTATTTCATTTAATGTCCAAATGACCAAAATGCCCCTCCTTACTAAACTTTCAAAAATTCCTTCCATGTCCTAATTTTTCCCATGAACTTAAAATTGGTAAAATTGCTATTTAAGACCTCCTAATTAATATTTCAAAGCAATTTCATACTAAAAACTTCTAGAATGCAAGTTTTGCAGCTTATTCGATTTAGTCCCTAACTTTAAATTAAACTCGTTATGCATAGAATTTCTTCAAAAAATTTTCACACAATTATGCAATCATATCATAAATCTCAAAATAATTATAAAATAATTATTTCTATCTCGGATTTGTGGTCACGAAACCACATTTCGATTAGGCCCTAATTCGGGATATTACAATGGGAATGAATATAGGAAATCTATAATTTATAAAGGTACATTGGTATCGTATTAAATTTTTTAATATGAAAGACTCTGTTTCAGTGAAATAATGAATGAGAGGTATGTATAAAATCATGGAAATGAAACATGACATGTGTACAGGCAAATGAGCATGGTTAGGCTCATGAATTACTCTATGAAAGGTATTACTCTGTGAAATGTTTATGAATTCTTGTTATTGACTTTTATTTTATATGCTTTAATAGTTAGACCAATTGTATTTGGCTTATTAAGCTCTTTGTAGCTTACTCTGTCTCGATTTACACTGCTTTTCTGATTATCGTAGCTCTTTGAAGGCTCGGGGATAGTCAAGGATTGTCACTATACTGTCGAACTCATTTTGGTACATTTGAAAGTGTAAATATATTTAAGTATGGCATGTATGGGCTAGAATGTCTATGTATTTAAGCTTTGAAATGTATATATGTTATGCTTGGAGAGTTGGCTAACAAATGGTATGTTTGTGATTAGTTTTGGTAAATGGTTTGTGATGTCAAATTGTGTATGCTTGTAATAGTTATATATCCTTGTATGTGGTGGTCATTTTGTAATATGCCAATTTGAGGAAATGGTAAATTTAAGAATGAGATATAAGATGCCATAAGTGAGCTATGAAATTAGCATTTTGGCATGTTATTGTAATAAGATTTTTAATGTGTTTTGGTATTGATTTGAATAGGTTATTGAATGATGATGATTTAGTTATAATGAAGCATGTTTTGAGCATGGAATTGGCTAAAAATTTTTGTATAAATGTTGTTTAATATTGCTTGTGGAAATGAACCAAAAATGAGTGGCAAGTTGGCTTAAACAAAGCCTACATTGTGCGACACGGTCAGAGACCACGGGCGTGCCTTGTGGTCGTATATGTCAAGCAGTAACCTCTTAAGATCACACGGACATGACACATGGGTGTGTCATATGGCCGTGGGTTTATGTCAGTAGCCAGCTAATTATCACACGGCCATGTCTATTGACCGTGTGTAAAAGTCAGTATATATACTCTGTTTTGGCACGGTTGGATCACATGGGCGTGTCTAGTGCCCATGTGAGGCACACGGCGTGGTCATACGGGCTTGTGACCTCTACAGAATTGAAAAATTTTCTGAGTTCTAAAATTTATTAATGTGTTTGGTTTAGTTCAGAAAATCCTTAAAAGTACGTTTTAGGTCTCATAGACCATCATAAGGGACGAATTGTTGATGATTGCTTATGTATTAATGTTATGTGATATCTGTAATTCTGAATCGGTCTGAAATGTTCTGTCTATCTGGTAATGCCCCTTACCTATTCTGGTGATGGTTACAGGATAAGGGGTTTTACATTTTGTTGGTATCAGAGCTATGGTTTAGTCGATTCTAGGACTACCATAGTATATGTGAGTCTAGCTATACATGCCATATATCTGAAACTGTGATAGTATGGTGAATCATGACATTGAAATGTGCTTTTATATAGCAATGGATCCCGATAGAGCTGTAGCAGACGATGTTGAAAGCAATGCATCTGCTCCCGCGCAAGGGATGGTGCAAGCTTATTCTCAATCGGTTACGAGTGGCCATGATGGTAAGGCTAAACAAGCCTTCTATCAGATGATGAATGATTGGTTCACCCAATATATTTGAACTAATTCGGCTGTACAACAACCTCCAACCCCGGTTAATCCTTCTCAATTTCCTGTTATACCCTCAATGAATCTAGTTCAGTTAAGTAGACCACTAGTTGATAAGATTAAAAAGTATGGGGCTGAAGAATTGCGAGCTACAACGAATGATGATTCTGAAAGAGCCAAATTCTGGTTAGAGAATACAATATGAGTGTTTGATGAAATGTCTCTGAATTTTGAGGAATGTGTAAAATGTGTCGTTTCACTTCTGAGAGATACAGCGTACCATTGGTGGAAAATTTTAATATATGTGGTTTCAAGTGAACGGGTTACCTGGGATTTTTTTCAAGCTAAATTTTGGAAGAAATACATTAGTCAGAGATTCATCGATCAGAAACATAAAGAGTTTCTCAAGCTTAAACAAGGTCGTATGTCTGTTACTTAATACGAATGTGAATTTGTGAGATTGAGCTAGTATGCTTGGGAATGTGTATCAAATGAAGCAATAATGTGCAAAAGGTTTGAAGATGGACTAAACGGAGATATCCATCTGTTAGTTGGGATTTTGGAGATTAAGGAAATGGTAGTGCTCGTTGAGCGAGCTTGTAAAGCTGAAGAATTAAGTAAAGAGAAAAGAAAAGCTGATTCTGAAGCTAGAGATGTTAGAAAGAGATCTGTGAGTAGATCATTTCAGTCTGTGTCAAAGAAATTCCAAGATGATCATAGCCGTTTAAAGGCTGATGTAAGACATTCGAACCGAGATCAAGTTAGATTGTATTCAAATTTTAGAGCTCTTGCTACTTTTGTTGCAAGTGTCAGGAATGTCCAATCTGATAAACCTGAATGTAAACATTATGGTAAAAGGCATTCGAGAAGTTATAGATTGAATGACCGAGCCTGTTTCTGATGTGGATCTCCAGACCATTTTTTAGGAGATTGTTCTGAACCTGTTGAGCAAGAGAATGTACAAAATCTGAGACCGAGTAACACTTCAGCTAGAGGTAGACCTTCCAGAAATACGGGAAATGCAAGTGGTGGTCAAAGAGCAACCAGGGATACTACTATTAGATCTGAGGCCAGAGCACCTGCCAGAGCCTATGCTATCCGAGCTCGTGAGAAAGCCTCATCTCCAGACGTGATTACTGGCACTTTCACTCTTTATGATACTTCTGTGATTGCATTGATAGACCCTAGATCAACGTATTCTTATATCTATATGAATTTAGTGCACAGTAAGACTTTGCCTGTAGAGTCTACTGAATTCGTAATTAGAGTATCGAATCCCTTAGGCAAAAGTGTCTTAGTTGATAAAGTCTACAAGAATTGCCTGTTATTGATTTGAGATATCTATTTTCATACTGATTTGATGCTTTTGCCTGTCGACGAATTTGATATAATATTGGGAATGGACTGGTTAACTTTGCACGATGCTATTGTGAATTGCAAATGAAAAGTCATTTATTTAAGGTGTAAGAATGATGAGATAATTCGAATTGAGTCTAGTGATCTGAATGGACTACCAGCTTTGATATCTGTAATGAAAGCACGAAAATATATGAAGAGAGTCTGTGAAGCCTATTTAGCTTATTGTTAGACTCGAAAGTGAATGATAAGAAAGTTGAATCAGTGCCTATTGTCTGTGAATTCTCTGATGTGTTTCCTGAAGAACTACTGGGTTTGCCTCCGATTCAAGAAATCGAGTTTGGCATTGAATTAGTACCTGGTACTACTCCGATTTCCATAGCTCTGTATAGAATGGCTCCGACTGTGTTAAAGGAATTAAAATCTCAGTTGCAAGAATTCACTGATCGAGGATTTGCTAGACCAAGCTTTTCACCATGGGGTGCTCTTATTCTGTTTGTGAAAAAGAAAGATGGCACAATGAGAATGTATATTGATTATCATCAGCTTAACAAAGTGACTATAAAGAACAAATATCCTCTGCCTAGAATTGATGACTTATTCAATTAGTTGAAAGGTGCTATTGTGTTTTCAAAAATAGATTTGAGATCAGGCTATTATCAGCTGCGAGTAAAACATTCAGATATTCTGAAAACTGGTTTTAGAACGAGGTACGGGCATTATGAATTTTTAGTTATGCCTTTTGGATTAACAAATGCACCTGTTGTCTTTATGGATTTAATGAATAGAATTTCCAGACCTTATTTAGATCAATTTGTTGTGGTATTCATTGATGACATATTGATCTATTCACGTGATGAATCTGAACATGCCGAGCATTTGAGAATAGTGCTTCTACGAGATAAACAGTTGTATGCAAAGTTCAGTAAATGTGAGTTCTGGTTACAAGAAGTTGGTTTTCTGGGCCACATTGTGTCAGCATCGGGTATTCGAGTTGAACTGAACAAAATTTCTACTATTCTGAATTGGAAGCCTCCGAGAAATGTTTCTGAAGTCTATAGTTTTTTGGGACTTGACGGTTACTACAGACAATTTGTAGAAGGTTTTTCAATGATTGCGACTCCATTGACAAAATTGCTCAAGAAAGATGTGAAGTTTGAATGGTCTGAAAAGTGTCAGAACAATTTTGATCGGTTAAAAGCTTTATTAACTAAAGCTCCGGTACTTGTGCAACCTAAATCAGGTAAAGAATTAGTTCTTTACAGTGATGCTTTATTGAACGAACTAGGTTGTGTTCTGATGCAAGAAGGAAAAGTTATAGCTTATGCATCAAGACAACTAAAGCCGCATGAAAAGAACTATCCGACTCATGACCTCGAGTTAGCTGCTATTGTGTTTTCCTTGAAGATCTAGCATCACTATCTGTTTGGTAAGAAATGTCACGTATTTTTTTATCATAAAAGTCTGAAGTATTTATTGACGCAAAAAGATCTAAATCTGCGATAGAGAAGATGGTTAGAACTGTTAAAAGGCTACGAACTTGTGATTGATTATCATCCGGGAAAAACAAATGTAGTTGCCGATGCCTTAAGTCAAAAATTGTTGTTTGCTTTGCATGCAATGAATGCTCATTTGCTTGTCTGATGATGGTTCAGTTTTAGCTGAATTAAAAGCAAGATCTTTGTTCTTATAACAGACTATTGAAGCTCAGAAGGTTGATAATGAGATTTTAGCTAAACGAGCTCAAGGTGATGTAAAGTTTGATTTAGATTTCAGAGTGGATAAAAATGATTGCTTGAGATTTAAAGATCGAATTTGTATTCCAAGAAATCCAGAGTTGATTCAGATGATTTTGAGTGAAGCTCACAGTAGTTGTTTATCTATACATCCGGCTAGTTAAAGCAACATTATTGGTGGTCCAGAATGAAAAGAGATATCTCTGATTTTGTTTCTAAATGTTTGATCTGTCAACAAGTTAAAGCTGAACATCAGGTGTCATCTGGGTTATTACAACCGATTATGATTTCGAAATGGAAATGGGATCGAGTAACCATGGATTTTGTTTCGGGTTTGCCCCTGTCTGTAAGAAAAAAGGACGCAATTTGGGTTGTAGTTGATCGTTTGACGAAATTAGCTCATTTTATTTCGATTCGATTTGATTACTCACTCGATAAATTAGTTGAGTTATATATTTCTGATATTGTGAGACTGCATGATGTGCCATTGTCGATAGTGTCAGATAGAGACCCAAGATTTACATCGCGATTTTGGAAGAAATTGCAAGATGCTTTGGCTACTAAATTGCATTTTAGTACTGCTTTTCATCCGCAAACGGACGGTCAATCTGAGCTAATTATTCAAACACTCGAGGATATGTTGAGATGTTGCATTCTTGAGTTTGAAGGTACGTGGGAACAATATTTACCTTTGATTGAATTCACTTATAATAATAGCCTTCAATTGAGTATTAAAATGGCACCATATGAAGCCTTATACGGTAGAAAGTGTAGAACTCTGTTATACTGGTCTGAACTCAGTGAGAATAAGATTTACGGTATTGATCCGATAAAATAAACAAAACAGAAAGTGAAAGTAATCTGAGATAGTCTGAAAGCTTCCTCTGATCGTCAGAAACCTTATACGGATTTAAAACTAAAAGATATCGAATTTGAGATCGGTGATAAAGTTTTTTTGAAAGTATCTCCATGGAAGAAACTATTCCGATTTGGTAAAAAGGGGAAGTTGAGTCCGAGGTTCATCAGACCGAATGAAATCATCGAGCGAGTTGGGCCGGTTGCTTATAGATTGAGGCTACCATCTGAGTTAGAAAAGATTCACAATGTGTTTCATGTATCGATGCTTCGACAATACAGATCTGATCCTTCGCATGTAATTTCACCGTCTAAGATTGAAATTCAGCCTGATATGACTTACGGAAAAAAGTCGATATGTATTTTAGCTCGCAAGGTTAAAGAGTTGCGAAATAAGAAAATTTCATTAGTTAAAGTGATGTGGCATCGACACGGTGTTGAAGAGGCCAATTGGGAGTCTGAAGATGCTTTGAAACAACAATATCCGAATCTGTTTAACGGGAAGATTTTTGGGGACGAAAATCCCTAAGGAGGAAGAATTGTAACAGTCCAGTTTAAACCCTAGTCGGAACAGTGGTTTTGGGACCACAAATCTGAGTTTGAAAAATATAATAATATTATTTCTTGTGTCTGTGATATGTGAATGTATATCTGCGAAATTTTTGTGATTTAATTCGTGTGTTTCTGTGCTTAATTTTGATAAATGACTAAATCACTTAAAAAGTAAAAGTTGCATGCTAATTGTTAATGGGGTTAATTGGCCTTGGCTTTTAAAATAAGATTCCTTGCATGTCAAATATACCATTAATGTTAATGGTGGACAATTATGGACATGTAGTTGGTGAATTTTTAATGATTATAATAATGTTAAGATGGTAAAATGCATATTAATGTATATTATAATAAAACAAAAACATGTTAATGGATGAATTATTCATCCATACTTGCCGAAAATCAAAGAAAATAGAAAGAAGAAGACCATCTTAGGGTTCGGTCATTGATTTGGTTGATTATGGTATGTACTTTGGTCCGTTTTTGATTATTTCTACGTTTCTATGATCGTTGCTTCATGTTCTTCAAAACTCATGTCTAACTTTCTATTTTTGTTGAAGAATATGAAATGTTCCATTGATGATTATATAAGGTTTGTAATGTTTTTATACGGATTATGAAAGATATATGTGAGATTATCATGCTTTGTTCTTGAATTTTTGATGAAATAGAGCTATTTGGGCTAATTTGCGAAAATAAGGTTTTGAAGGACTAAATTGTGAATTAAATATGTTATTTGGACTTGTATGGAAGTTATGTATATTTAGCCAAGTTATAGTCTTGGTGAATTTTTCATATTTGTGATTTTGTGAAAAATGGACTAAATTGTCAAAGTGTGAAAATGTAAGGGCTAAAAATGCAAAGTGCCCTAAATATGTGTTCATGGATTATTTTGAATGAAATGAATGACTGAATGGTTGAATTTGAATTGTATTAGATCAAGAACAAAGAAAATAGGACTTAGATCGAGGGAAGTCCAAAATAGTTGAATAGTCAACTCGTTTCCGTTCGAAATCCGTATAGGGTAAGTCAAATTACAATTACGTGTTAAATTGACTAAATTTTGTCCATACAAACTATAATATGTATTGGATGGCCTTGAGAGCCTGATGAATAAATTTTGTGTAAACTCTGATAACATGCTAGTATCTAAAAAGCTCTGTACGTTTCTAAAACAACATTGACATTAATCAGAGAAATCGTGTAAGACCGTGTCTGGGAAACAAGCCTCGAATTGAGATTTACGTGTAAGACCATGTTTGGGACATCGACATAGTATTTGATTTCGTCTAACACCCTGTCCGGGACAGAGGCATCAATGTTGAATTACATATAAGACCACGTTCGGGACATCGGCATTGTACTCATTTATGAATGGCTGTATCATTTCTGAACCGTCTGATGATAGAGTACGAAATATGGGAATGAATATATGAAATGTATAATTTATACAGGTACATTTGCATCGTATTAAATTTTTGAATATGAAGGACTCTGTTTCTGTGGAATAATGAATGAGAGGTATGTACTAAATCATGGAACTGAAACATGACATGTATACTGGCAAATGAGCATGGCTAGGCTCATGAATTACTCTGTGAAATGTTTATGAATTCTTGTTATTGACTTTTATTCTATATGCTTTAATAGTTAGACCAATTGTATTTGGCTTACTAAGGTCTTTGTAGCTTACTCTGCGTGATTTCTATTAGTTTTACAGTTATCATAGCTACTGAAGGCTCGGGGATAGTCAATGATTGTCACTATACTATCGAACTCATTTTGGTACTTTTGAAAGTGTAAATATATTTAAGTATGGCATGTATAGGCTAGAATGTCTATGTATTTAAGCTTTGAAATGTATATATGTTAGGCCATGAGAGTTGGCTAACAAATGGTATGTTTGTAATTAGTTTTGGTAAATGGTTTGTGATGTCAAATTGTGTATGCTTGTAATAGTTATATATCCTTGTATGTGGTTGTCATTTTGAAATATGCCAAGTTGAGGAAATGGTAAGTTTAAGCATGAGATACAAGGTGCCATAAGAGAGCTATGAAATGAGCATTTTGGCATGTTATTGTAATAAGATTTTTAATATGCTTTGATATGGATTTGAATAGATTATTGAATGATGATGATTTAGTTATAATGAAGCATGTTTTGAGCATGGAATTGGCTGAAATTTTTTGTATAAATGTTGTTTAATATTGCTTGTAGGAATGACCCAAAAAGGAGCGGCAAGTTGGCTTAAACCAAGCTTGCATTGTGCCACACGGTCAGGGACCATGGGCATGCCTTGTGGCCATGCATGTAAAGCAGTAACCTCTTAAGATCACACAAATATGACACACGGGCATGTCATATGGCCATGGGTTTAAGTCAGTAGCCAGCTAATTATCACATGGCCATGTCTATTGGCCGTTAGTAAAAGTCAGTATATATACTCTATTTTGGCACGGTTGGATCACACGGGCGTGTCTGGTGCCCATGTGTGGCACACGGCCTGGTCACACGGACGTGTGACCTCAACAGATTGAATAATTTTCTTAGTTCTGAAATTTATGAATGTGTTCGGTTTAGTCGTGAATGTCCTTAAAAGTACATTTTAGGTCTCATAGACCATTGTAAGGGACGAATTGTTGATGATTGCTTATGTATTAATGTTATGTGATATCTGTAATTCTGAATCGGTTTGAAATGTTCTGTCTATCTGGTAATGCCCCTTACCTGTTATGGTGACGGTTACGGGATAGGGGTGTTACACTCTGACTTGGGTCACACGAATAATACACATGCCCATGTGCCCTAAAAATGGCCATACACGCTTATGTGCCAGGCCGTGAACTAGGCCATGTCAAACCTGTAAGGTATACTGACTTATGCCACACTGCTAAGCCACACGCTTGTGTGTGAGGCCATGTGGAGCATACTGACTTGTTTTCAAAATCAACACTAGGGAATACACGATCGTGTAACATGATCGTGAGTCACACTCGACTGAGACATACGACCATGTCTCTGCTCGTGTGGACAATAATAGGCCATTTACCAAGCCATTTTGTCACCCATTTTTCACATACCTATACAAGCTCAATTGGTACTATTTTAAGATACAAATATGCAGCCAAAATTCATCAACCAATATACAATCATACTATATCCATTTCAACCAATTCAATACTCAATTCAATGCCATTTACATATTCAAATACCTATCAGCTCAACTTGCTTTACTATACATAATTCACATATACCATTCAATTAACTAAACCATTCCAAACATGCAATATCCATTCAACCTCAATCAGTCATTATAGGTCAATTACCAAACTCAAAATAATACCATTTGCACATTTATAAACAACATCAAATTCACCATCACAAGCCAATCAATTGGCCTAAATACATGTTCATCAAACATACCAAGATGACTCAAGCCTACACATGCCATATACCATATATACACGCTTCAAAAGTAGAAAAATAGATGTTTGATAGGACGATGAAGTCCCTGATGATTCTTGGATCCAAGCTAGCTTCAAACTACTATAAAACATAGAAAAATAAACAAAGTAAGCTATAAAGCTTAGTAAGTTCGTATGTAAAAATGAAATAATCTCATCATTCATTTACATTTCTAAATGGATGAAATAAATTGCATTGAAGACATTAATCACTAAGTTAACATAAAGTTCTCAACTACCATTAGCTCATTATTCGAATATTTTTCCGTACATACTTGTACTGATACATATCTATTCTCACCAATTCACTTATAAAATATCTCCGAGTTTATAAATGCTTATGGTACGAGTATGTCAATTTTTCGATGCCATAGTCCAATTATGGTCTTACACATACATTGCCAAGGCCCTACCATGGTCTTATATTCACATGCCATAACCCGGTTATGGTCTTATTATCCGATTGCCATAGCCCAGCTATGGTCTTATTTGGCATCTCGCCTTACTTAAATCATACATTTAATTAATATCTTCACATTTATCTAATAGAATAAATACTATCTCAATTTCATCCATCAAATAAAGAGATACACATGTAAGTTCAATTATATGAACTTACCTCGTGTACGGATATGATGAAATAGACCGACTATTCAACTACTTTCTTTTTCCCCGATCTTAGTCGGAATTCCTCTTTTCTTGATCTATAAGTAATCAAAATCAAATTATTTTCTCTTCTATTTATTCAATTCAATCCAAAACACAACATTAGGGTTATTTTACACATTTTCCCCTAAACTTTCATATTTTTACAATTCAGTCCTTATTTCACAAAATCACAAATTCATGAAATTCAAGGCTAACCCATGCTAGTTGAATGAAGAGAAAAGAAATGGCTTCCTTTAGCCTTAACTTTTGGTTGAAAAAGATGATATGAAGACTTAATTTAACTTTGTTCTATCTATTATATGATTAATAATCAAATTACCTAAATAACCGTAATTAAAAATGATTAAATTTCATGATAATATGTCCATAATGTCCACTTACATGAGGGATGGTCTAATTACAACACAAGGACCTTTACTTTAAGGTTCTATAGCTATTAGATACTTTTAGCTAATAGAACTCCACTTTTACACTTTACGCGATTTAGTCTATTTTCTCAAATTGAGCAATTAAACGATAAAATTTCTTAACAAAATTTTCACACCAACCGGATATCATACTGTCAACATTAAAATAATTATAAAATAATTATTTTGAATTTGGATTTGTGGTTCTGAAATCACTGTTCCGATCTAACAAAAAACAGGCTATTACAACTCTTCCCCTTAGGGATTTTCATCCCCAAAAATCTTACCAGTGAAAAGGTTGGGGTACAATTTTCTAATAACTTCCTCGGGCTCCCACGTAGCCTCTTCGACACCGTGACATTGCCAAAAAATTTCACTAAAGCTTTGCATTTATTTCTCGATTTTTTAACCTCTTGACCTAGAATTTTGACCTATTCTTCATTGTACATCCTATCAGGTTGAATTTCAATCTCAGATGGAGAAATCTCATGTGATGGATCACATCTATATCGATGTTGCATCGATACATGAAACAAGTTGTGGATCTTTTCTAACTCTGATGGTAGAGATACCTGATAAGCTATTGGCCCTATTCTTTCAATGATTCATATGACCCAATAAATCTCGAACTTAATTTGCCTTTACGACCAAATCTAACCATTTTCTTCCACGGAGATACTTTCAGAAACACTTTTTCACCGATCTAAAATTCAATGTCTTTTTGTTTTAAATTCGAATATGATTTATGACGATCTAAAGCTGCTTTCAAATAGTTGCGAATTACTTTCACTTTCTCTTTTGTTTCTTTAACCAAATCAACCCCATGAATCTGTTTCTCGCTAAGCTCAGTCCAATACAATGGAGTTCAGCATTTGTGACTATACAAAGCTTCATACGATGCCATTTTTAGGCTCGATTAAAAACTGTTATTATACGCAAATTCAACCAGCGGCAAAAATTTCTTCCAGTTGCCTTCAAACTCTAAAACACAACATCGTAGCATATCTTCAAGAATCTGAATTACACTTTCAGACTTACCATCGGTTTGCAGATGAAAAGCTGTACTAAAATTCAACTTTGTACCTAAGGCTTCTTGTAATTTCTTCCAAATTCTCAACGTAAACCTCAGATCTCTATCTGAAATAATCAAAGTTGGCACCCCGTACAATCTAACAATTTTAGAAATATACAACTCAACCAATTTATCAAGTGAAAAATTAGTACTTACAGGAATGAAATTTGCAAATTTTGTTAATCTATCAACGACAACCCAAATTGCATCTTTCCTTTTCAGAGACAGGGGTAACACCGATACGAAATCCATCGTAACTCTATCCCATTTCCACCCAGGCATCATCACTGGCTGAAGTAGTACCAACAGTACTTGATATTCGGCTTTAACTTGTTGACAAACTAAACATCTCGATACAATCTCTGAAATGTCTCGTTTCATACCTGACCACCAATATAACTGTTTCAATTTGTTGTACATTTTAGTACTTCCCAGATGTACGGAAAAATAACCTTTATGTGCTTCACTTAAAATCTTCTGAATAAGCTCAAGATTCCTCGGTACTCAAATTCTTCCTCAAAACATCAAACAATCATCAAGTTCGATTTGGAACTTTGAATCAAAAGTCAACTCACACTGAACTCGTTTGGTTTTCAATTCACTATCACATTTCTGTGCTTCAAAGATTTGCTGAAGAAATAACGGTCTCCCTTTCAACTCAGCTACAATCGAACCGTCATCAGAAAAAGATAACTGTGTATTCATCGCACTCAAAGCAAATAATGACTTTCTGCTTAAAGCATCAACAACCACGTTCGCTTTCCTAGGATGATAATCAATTACTAGCTCTTAATCTTTCAGTAATTCAAGCCATCTTCGTTGTCGCAAATTTAAGTCTTTCTAAGTCATTAAATATTTTAAGCTCTTATGATCTGTAAAAATGTGGCATTTCTCACTAGACAAGTGATGTCGCCAAATCTTTAATGCAAACACAATTGTGGCCAACTCTAAATCATGTGTTAGATAAATCTATTCATACGACTTCAACTGTCTAGAAGCATAAGCTATTACTTTGCCTTCCTGCATCAATACACAACCCAGACCATTCAATGATGCATCACTGAAAATTGCGAATTCTTTCCCGACTTAGGTTGTACTAAAATTGATGCCTCTATCAATAATTCTTTCAACTATTCGAAATTCTTCTTGCACTTGTCAGACCATTCGAACTTTACATCATTCTGAAGTAATCGAGTCAGTGGTGTAGCAATCATCTAGAACCTTTTAACGAAACATCTATAGTAACCGGCCAGTCCCTAAAAGCTTTTAACTTCGGATACATTTCTAGGTGGTTTTCAGTCAACAACTATAGAAATCTTGCTTGGGTCAACTCTAATACCTTTGGTTGAAATAACATGCCCCAGAAATCCAACCTCTCGGAGCCAAAACTCACATTTGCTGAACTTTGCAAACAATTTCTTGTCTCTCAAGGTCTGTACCACTATCCTCAAATGCTCGGTATGCTCAGACTCATCTCAAGAGTAGATCAAAATGTCGTCAATAAATACAATAAAAAATATGTCTAAATACAGTCTGAAAATCTGATTCATCAAACCCATAAAAATGGCAGGAGCATTAGTCAATCCAAAAGCCATAACAAGGAATTCATAATGTCCGTATCTCGTTGTAAACATAGTTTTTGGCACATCTGAGTCTTTAACTCGCAATTGATAATAACCACATCTCAAATCAATCTTTGAAAACACTGTAGCTCCTTTGAAACCACATCTCGATAGTTCTTGATTGTCACTTTGTTGAGCTGTCAGTAGTCTATACACATTCTCGTAGAACCATCTTTTTTCTTTACAAACAACACTGGCACCTCAAGGCGAGAAACTCGGTCTTATGAATCCTCTATCAGTTAATTCATGCAACTGAAATTTCAACTCTTTTAACCCTGTCGAAGCCATTCTGTACGGAGCTATCGATATTGGTGAAGTTCTCGGTACGAAATCAATAGCAAATTCAACCTCTTTGATTCGTGGTAAACTGGGTAACTCTTCTTAAAACACATCTGGTACTCGCAAACAACTGGTACTAATTCAATCTTTGTTTCTAACACTTTTGTATCAATAACATATGCAAGATATGCATTGGATCCCTTTTTCACATACTTCTGAGCTAACATCGATGAAATTACAGCTGATAAACCCTTTAAATTATTTGATTCGATTCAAATAGTTTCATTATTCTGACATTTCAACTTAATTGACTTTCGTTTACAATTTACTACTACATCATGCAACGTCAACCAGTCCATACCCAGAATAACATCAAACTCGTCAAACGGTAACAACAACAAATCAGCCATAAAACAGTAACCCCGAGTCATTAACAGACAATTCTTGCAAACTTTGTCAACTAGGACATATTTGCCTAAGGGGTTTGACACTTTTATAACAAACTCAGTAGAACCAACAAGTAAATTATTATTAGACACTAAGTTCACACATATATATGAATGAGTTGATCCGGGATCTATCCATGCAACTACATCAGTGTCATAAAGTGAGAATGTACCAGTAATAACATCTGAAGATGACGCTTCTTCACGAGCACGAATAGCATAAGTTCTGGTAGGTGCTCTAGACTCAGATCTCACAGCAGTATCTTGTGTCGTACCTCTACCACAACTCTCATTTCCAACATTACGGGATGGTCTTCCTCTCACAGCCGGGTTGCCTGATCTTACATTCTGAGATTTATCTTTCACATCTAACTCAAGATAATCTCGAATGAAATGTTCGAGCGAGCCTCATCTAAAATAGGCTTTATCATTCAGTCTACACTCTCTAAAATGTCATTTTCCACATCGTCCTGATTCAGGTTTATTCGATCTAACATTACCCACACTTGCAACTGACATAACTGGAGTTTTTGAACCCGTAAATTGCTTCACACGATCTCTATTAGAGTACTCCACTGATGCATTTGATCGACTATACGAATCTCGGGATTTCTTTGATGAAGAGTGATAGGGTTTATTCATCAATCACTTTCTCGAATCTCTAGCTTCAGAATCAGCCTTTCTCTTTAATTTGCCTAGTTCTTCAGCTTTACAAGCAAGCTCAACTAACACAATGAATTCTTTTAAATCTAATATCCCGACCAGAAGTTTAATATCTTCGTTCAACCCATCAACAAACCATTTGTACATTATCTATTTAGTCGAAACATACTCTCAAACATATTTACTTAACCGTACAAATTCACTCTCGTACTTGGTTACAGTCATGCGGCCTTGTTTTAGTTCTAAATACTCTTTAAGCTTTTGATCCAAAAATTGTTGACTTATGTACTTTTTCCAAAACTTGATCTGAAAGAACTCCCAGGTGACTCTCTCTTTCAGCACGACAGATATTAATGTATTCCACCACTGATATGCAGCGTCTCTCAAAAGGGATATAGCACACTTTAAACATTCAGTCGGTGTGCAAGAAAGTTCATCAAACACTCGAATCGTATTTTCAAGCCAAAACTCGACTCTCTCAGGATCATCATCAACATTAGCCCTGAACTCTTTAGCCCTATGCTTACGAATTTTATCGACTGGAGGCTTATTCAATCGTATTGGATCAATAACTTGAGGAACTACAGGGATTGATTGAGGATTTGGCAGGGGTGGAGGTTGTTTAGCAGCCGAGTTTGTACGGATATATTGAGTGAACCACGCGTTTATCATTTGAAAGAAGGCTTCTTTAGCCTCACCTCTGTGAAAGGCGTGTCCCTTGAGTGGGAGCTGGCAAATTACTCTCCACATCATCTGCTACAATTCATTCGGGATCCATTACTATATGAAAACATAGTATATAATGTTAGGATTCATCACACTATCACATGTTATATATATGCATGAATAGCTAGACTCTCACACACGCTACGCTAGTCCTAGAATCGACTAAATCGTAGCTTTGATACCGATAAATGTAACACCCCTCACCCATATTCAATGCCGAAATAGGGTGACAGAGCATTACTGAACTTACAATACATATAAACATACTTTTCTCAAACATTCAATCATTTTATACAATCATCATTCAAATTCAATCTATTTATCCCTTATACGAGCCCACGGGCCTCGAAACATGCTTTGAGAGCAGTTCGGGTCTAAACCAATAACTTATGAAACTTTTACCAAAATTTGAAAAATTTTTCAAAACAGGGGACACACGCCCGTGACACACGACCACTAGACATGCCCGTGTTATAGGCTGTGTGAACATTCGAAATGGGAGCACATGGCCATGTCCCAGCCCGTTTTCAACCCCGTGTAACTCTCTGACTTCGGTCACATGGCCAACACACACGCCCGTGTGCCCTACAAATGGCATACATGCCCGTGTTCCAGGCTGTGTACTAGGTCATTTCAAACCTGTAGGTTATACTAACTTATGCCACACGGCCAAGCCACGCGCCTGTGTGTGAGGCTGTATGGAGCATACTGACTTGTTTTCAAAATCAACACCAAGGAATACAGGGTCGTGTAACATGATCGTGTGTCACACACGGCTCAGACACACGCTCGTGTCTCTGTCCTTGTGGACAAAAATAGGCCATTTACCAGACCATTTTGTCACCCATTTTGCACATACCTATACAAGCTCAATTGGTGTTATTTTAAGACACAAATATGTAGCCAAAAGTCATCAACCAATACACAATCATACTATATCCATTTCAACCAATTCAATACTCTTCAATACCATTTACATATTCAAATACCTATCAACTCAACTTGCTTTACTATACATAATTCACATATACCATTCAATTAACTAAAACAATCCAAATATGCAATATCCATTCAACCTCAATCACTGATTATAGGTTAATTACCAAATTCAAAATAATGCCATTTGCACATTTATAAACAACATCAAATTCACCATCACAAGCCAACTCAAATGGCGCAAATACATGTTCATCAAACATACCAAAATGACTCAAGCCTATACATGTCATATACCATATATACACACTTCAAAAGTACCAAAATAGATGTCCGATAGTGCAATGAAGTCCCTGATGATTCCCGGATCCAAGCTAGCTTCGAATTACTATAAAACATAAAAAAATAAACTAAGAAAGCTATAAAGCTTAGTAAGTTCGTATGTAAAAATGAAATAATCTCATCATTCATTTACATTTCTAAATGGATGAAATAAATAGCATTAAAGATGTTAATCACTAAGTTAACATAAAGTTCTCAACTTCCATTAGCTCGCTATTCGAATAGTTTTCCGTACATACCTGTACTAATACATATCTACTCTCACCAATTCACTTATAAAATCTCTCCGAATTTATAAATGCTTATGGTATGAGTACATCGATTTTTCGATGCCATAGTCCAACTATAGTCTGACACATACATTGTCAAGGCCCTGCCATGGTCTTATATTCACATGCAATAACCGGGTTATGGTCTTATTATCCGATTGTCATAGCCCAGCTATAGTCTTATTTGGCATCTTGCCTTACTTAAATCATACATTTAATTTAATATCTCCGTATTTATCTAATAAAATAAATACAATCTCAATTTCATCCATCAAATAAATAGATACACATTTAAGTTCAATTATGCGAACTTACCTCGTGTACAAATATGACAAAACGGACCGACTATTCAATTACTTTGCTTTTTCCCCAATCTTAGTCTGAATTCCTCTTTTCTTGATTTATAAGTAAACAAAATCAACTTATTTACTCTTATATTTATTCAATTCAATCCAAAACACAACATTAGGGTTATTTTACTTATTTTCCCCTAAACTTTCATATTTTTACAATTTAGTCCTTATTTCACAAAATCATGAAATTCAAGACTAACCCATGCTATTTGAATTACCATTATACCCCTAGTAGCCCATATTTTTCATTTATTTCACATTTTAACCACTAACTTTACACATTTCTCAACTTAATCCCTATTTTGCTGTTTCACTAAATATCACTTAACAAAACTTGTTTAACTATCAACAGATATTCAAAATTTATCATCAATCATCAAAACTCATACATATTCATCAATGGAAACTTTCAAAATCTTTAACAGTTTTGCAGATACAACGATCTCAAAAACACAAAAATCATTAGAAACGGATCAAAAACCATACCTTAATTGACAAATATGGCATAACCGAATGAAGAGAAAAGAAATGGTTTCCTTTAGCCCTAACTTTCTATTGAAAAAGATGATATGAAGACTTAATTTAACCTTGTTTTATCTATTATATGATTAATAATCAAATTACCTAAATAGCGTTCATTAAAATCCATTAAAATTCATGATAATATGTCCATAAAAGTCCACTTACACTAGGGATGGTCTAATTCCAACACAAGGACCTTTACATTAAGGTTCTATAGCTATTAGATATTTTTAGCTAATCGAACTCCACTTTTGCACTTTAAGCGATTTAGTCCTTTTCTCAAATTGAGCAATTAAACGATAAAATTTCTTAATGAAATTTTCACACCAACATGATATCATACTGTAAACATTAAAATAATAATAAAATAATTATTTTGAATTTAGATTTGTGGTTCTGAAACCATTTTTTTGATTTGAACAAAAATGAGCTGTTACACATTGCTTGTCCTTAAGCAACATGGAAAAAAAATAATAAACGAAAAGACGACCCTTGAACAATATGGTACAAGTGTTAGCTTGAAGCACATGAATAGGTATTTCCTATTCGCATATAATCTTGGCATGAGATATAATCGACTTACCATTTTTGATATCAAACATCTTAGTTTAGTATATTACAAAGTAACAAGCATTAAAGGTCTTAAGTGTAGGAATCCATCAATAAGTTATACAATTAATTTGATTGTCCTAGTAGAATACAAATAGTTAGAAATGCACTTATTGAATATGATTTCGAATTGTGAATAAGTCTACCTAGATCATATAGGGCTTTTTGGCTTGGAACGTACTAAGGCTTAGGACAGGTATGGATTTTAAGAATAGTAAGCATCAAATAGTTTCAAGCAAGAAAATAGTTTGGCACATTCTATTGTTCCCTATTCTCCCCCTTAGTAACATTTTCCTACTCACTGCCTTATATCTCATTCTCTCATCTTCCTTATTTCTCCACATAGGAAGTCACAGCCTAATATGACAATCATAGTTAGCTTATGAGTTTTTGTGCACTAATGAATGAGCTTTTCTACTTTTGTGACTTTGTCACATTTTTTTCCTTTCCAATACATCTCACTAACAAATGTTTTTACTTTTTCAAGTACTTTTTCTATTTGTTTTGATTTTCTTATTGAATTTTTCTTTTGTTGCACATATTGGATAACCTATAATCACTATATCACACTGATCCCTCCTATTTCACCCTATTTTTACAAAATCTGCCATAATATATCTACTTAACCCTCAAT
This sequence comes from Gossypium longicalyx, assembly GCA_025698465.1. Taxonomy (NCBI): domain Eukaryota; kingdom Viridiplantae; phylum Streptophyta; class Magnoliopsida; order Malvales; family Malvaceae; genus Gossypium; species Gossypium longicalyx. Next base: position 57,410,636 of record CM046995.1, read on the forward strand.
AAGTATGGCCAAATGTCTATAGTCGTGCAATTTAGGACTAAAGAAAAAAAAAAGGTAAGTACAAATTGATGTTTTGGCTCAGATTTTGTACAAAGGTTCATCAAGAAGTGTTTTCTAGCTCAAAAATAGGTACTAAAGATAAATACAGGGTTAACTTTTTGGCTCTGGATGTATTTTTAATAATGCCTTAGGCCATCCATAGGTAACTCAATATTCACAACTCTAATCAACCAAACAACCACAGATTTAACAATTTATCATTCATACTAGTATGCTCGTTTTCTTTTATTCTTTATATCATTTGGTACATTCAATTGCTTTAACGCCTACTTACAGTGTAATATATAGAACTTAATAGTCGAATAAAAAAATTAAAATCACCAATCCTCATGCCAAATTTATTGAAAATACAAGCACCCTTACTCCTAATCAATCACTTGTATTTCTACAAGCTCAAGCACACAAATGAAAAGAAAAAGCATAAAAATTTAAAACAAATTTTCTATGTCACCCCCACACTTTAGATAACACATTGTCCTCAATGTGTGGCCTTTAAAAAATAAGGAAAGAAGTTACCCAATTGATCGTGATAGTTCCATAGACTATTGGTGGGTGCTTCCTCCTTCGATCGTTAATCGCACAAGATTGTTGTGTCCCTTCCATGTGAGGTTCATAAATAATTTTTTTCACAACAGAAAAAAAAAACTAACAATTTACTATTAATCGTACTCCTAATCAGGCATCCTTCTCAAAATCCAGTTCATTATCTCCTTCTTCTTCATCATCCTCTCCTTCCTCTTCGCTTTCACGCGCCTCTTCCTTTTGCTGAGGATGCATCGGCCCAAACATATCTAGCCTATAATTAGGTACCCTAGTATTGTTCTATCGTGCAAACTCCTGAAATATTGGGTCTGATTCCTACATCCAATGTATCATCCAATCCAACTTTACATGACAACTCTCTCCAACTTCTTGTTGAGCGATTGATTTTGTTTTCCTTTGAGACAAAGTCGATGTTGTTGTCACCTATTGTTGATGTTTGTTCCACTTCTTTATTTGATTGGCCCAAAGTCCAATATATTGTGTAAATAGAGTGTCGCTGATAATGCTTTAGGATGGCTTCATTGATCGTTCTATGGATGCCATTAGAACGCTTTCTTTTTTGCATAAATCTATCACTAAATAGGGGAATGAAACTACCGCTTTCTAGCCATTGACACATCTCTTCATATTTTGGTAAATCCATTTCCCGATGCGTATTTGTTTTCACTGCAAAATAGCATAAAGCAGAACCGCTTGGAAAGAATTGACATTAGATACATTAAAAGCAGAAACAACTCATGTGCATAAGAATTGAATCCATATTTTAGCTTCATAAAACATTATAGCTTGATAAAAGGAGGTTGGGATATTGGTACCTGTACGATAATTTTATTCACTCCTTCCTTCAATTAAAATGTTGATAATGTTATCCATATCTATGTCTCGAAAAATATTCTAAGTCAATTTCTATAACACCCCAAACCTGGCCCAGATGTTATGGCCGAATCCGACGTGCCACATTGAAGTTAAAAACCTATGTTTCATTTTAGTGTTAAAAACTGTCTTTTGTTAAGCTAAAGTGAATGGAAGCTAGGCATCAGGTAGGTATCCACAACAGAGGAGGTGAGCCATGAAGGCTGCTTAAGTACCAAGCTCTTCGATTGGATCCAATCCTAGACATGCCCACAACCATTGCCACACTTTGGTTGTATCGAGTTGAAATTCCTTTGAGTAGTTATTATCTTTGTTAAATCAAATAATCATGACGTCGTGTTATTTTAAAAAAAAAATATCATTTTGGAAACGCGCCCTATGTCTATCCCATTTGAATTATTATCAACCAGTTTAAAGTTATTGAAAATAAAAATAATCCCCGAACAACAAAGAAGAAAATTTAGTTAAAATGGCCTTATTACAACCCAAGATTAAATAGTAAATAAAATAAATTAAGGAAAATCAGTCACTTATTTCAAAGCCCAAAAGCGATCACCATGGCCACTCTGAATCCCCTCCGGCTCCAAGTCACCCACATCAAGGCCCACCTGCAAGGTTAAGGAAGGGGGTGAGTTTGGAAACTCAGTGTGTAAGAAAACCCATCTAAAGCCCAAGTCAGCTCAAGCCCGTTGAACCTAAGCCCATTCAGTTAACAGTGGGTACTGGGCCGAAGCCCTTTTCAAAATATAGTAAACTGGGCCTTGACCCCTTTTCAGATAACAGTATGGTCCATAGGCCCATTCTAGAATAGAGCAGTCATATTCATGTATGCAAGCCCAACCCAGCCTATAACCAACCACTAAACTCCACCCGAACTAGCCCTACACTCCATGTGGGGAATAGCTCAACCTACCCAGCCCTACACTCCACAGTTGCAGCATTGCTACCCAGTTATCAGTAAATTGAGGCAAAGCCTCCAGTATGTGGACAGGCCACTTTCAGTACTTCCTCCATCAATATCCCAGTCCCATGCATCAGATAATAATAACAAGGCATGCAGTAAATAACAACAGTCAAACATGCATTTTGGTCAACCTTAACCCTAGGGGTATCTCAGTAATTCCACTCCTAGGGGTAAATCTGTAAATTTTCCACGTATAAAGGTATTTCAGTAATTTATCTATTTTAGGGTTTTTATGCATATACTCACTTTTCACGTATTAACAAAAACATTTACCGAGGGTTCTTACCGAATTGGGCTCGCTGCCCATTATCCCAATTTTGGCCCATTAAGCCCAAAAATATTGAAGGCACAGAAATCTTGCACTCTGCGGTCTAAACACTGTAGTTTACCAGAAACGTTAATCGATTTACCTCACGAGCATTCGCACACTCGCAAGTCCACAAAATACCGATTTTTTAGCATTTCGGCTTTTGCCGATCTAAACTAAGAAGGGGTGTCAGTTACACACCTGTTTTATGACGATTCGCTGACGAGATCCACGCACAAACTACCTACAATTATATTACTACCACATTAGTCTAACTACCGAAACGAACTACATAATAACTCGTTACCTTATTCGGCCATAACACCTTAGGCACTAGCAATCCTACCTTTGCCGAAGTTTGTGACTAGACTTAGATCCCGTTGCTCCACCTGTCCAAGCCCTTGATCAGCAGCCTCTAGATCACCTTACTAACAAGACAAAACAGTTATCACAACCCCTTAGGGCTACAAGTCCAAGTCGACAGCGTCCCTAACCTTTAGGGGTTTCGGCTTTTCTAAAATATGAAATAAAGAATAGATTGAAAAGACTTACCACCGGTTCCTTCGGTCAATGATTCTAATTAGTCTCTACTCAATTCTGATGCCGATCTAAGCCCTCAAATGATAACAAAAGTCGAGCCTTCAGTGATCTCAATATTCGGCTAAGTCCCTAAAAGTGTGGGGTTTTCGGCTTTTGCTGGAACTGTGTAAAGAAAGATGAAATAGGAGGGTTTTGCTGTGGTCTAGTCCGCAGAAACTTAAGGTTTAGAGAACTAGAGATTCGGTTAAGAATGACGAAAAAGATAAGAGAATTGGCTAGAAGAAATCGGCACAGAAGAAAGTATAGTTTTCGGGATTTCGGCTTTTTAAGGCAAATGGCTATGAAGGTTTTAGAAACGTCTGAAGAAAAAGATAGAGATGCACAGGTGGATAGAGAGATTTGACTATAGGGGAAGAGAAGAAAAAGAAAAAGTTGATGAAGAGAGGAGAAAAGAAAGAAGAGGAGAATGGTCAGGAAACGACACAATTTTCCCCTAATGCCGAATTTATACTGGCACTTAACCTAGCCGAAATTTCCCCCTAAAGCACCCCTTGGCCGGCCAACTCTTGCCCCTCAAGAGTCCACCATTCAGCCAACACTACTCTCCCTAATCAGCTCTTAAATCCTCTCCCTTATCCCCTCCTTACTCAATCCCTTAAGCAATTTAAACTCCTCCTGACAGACTTTCACTTCAGTTCCATTACTTACCTTTTCTGTGCATAAAAATTAATATCAGTAATTTGCTTACCTTGCGACTCGAACCTTAGTTCTCCTTGGTCATCCACACGCCACCTCTAAAGCCCCCCAAGTGACGTCACAAGCCAGCTTACCACAGGCTTCCCTGTGTTTTACTTTACCCAATTAATACTTAAAAGCACAACCAACCAGAACCCCTTTTTCTTATGGAATTAAAATTAATTAAAACTATTGGGTTTTTAACCTAAGCTTGGGCCTTCTAGAGGCCCACTAACCTAAGTAAATCCACGCCAAGCAGACAGAACACCAAAAATTTAAAATTTGCCAACATTCACAGAATTCCCGAAAATTAGTGCGTTACAACTCTACCCCCCTTAAAGAAATTTCGGCCTCGAATTTTACCTGATCCAAATAGTTGAGGGTATTGTTGACGCATAGTCTCTTCTGACTCCCAAGTAGCCTCTTCCCTTCCATGATTATGCCACAGCACTTTTACCAATGGAACCGACTTCCTTCTTAAAAATTTAACCTCTCGATCTAAAATTTGTATGGGTTCTTCTTCAAAGGTCAAATCAGTCTTTACTTCAATCTCCTCCATTGGTACATCATGTGAAGGATCCGATCGATATCGTCTTAACATAGACACATGAAAGACGTCATGGATTCTGTCCAACTTCGGTGGTAATTCTAACTGATACGCTACTGGCCCTACCCGTTTAAGAACCCGATAAGGCCCTATAAACCGCGGACTCAATTTGCCTTTCTTGCCGAACCTCAAGATCTTCTTCCAAGGTGAAACCTTCAAGAAAACCATGTCCCCAACAGTGAACTCAATCTCTTTGTGCTTTAGATCCGCATACGAATTCTGTCTATCAGATGCCTCCTTTAAGCGATCTTTTATCAACCTAACCTTACTTTCAGTATCTGCCACCAACTTCGGTCCAAGCACTTGTCGTTCACCCAACTCTATCCAACACGTAGGTGTACGACATCTCCGCCCATAAAGTGCCTCATATGGAGCCATCCGAATACTTGTTTGGTAGCTGTTTTTGTATGGAAACTCCAGCAATGGCAAGTAGTCCTCCCAACTACCATGAAAATAGATAATACAACCTCTTAACATATCCTCCAAAATTTGAATAACCCTTTCCGATTGTCCATCTGTCTGTGGGTGAAAGGTAGTACTGAAATCCAATCGTGTACCCAATGCCTCTTGCTACTTCTGCCAGAACCGAGATGTAAACCTAGGGTCTCGATCAGAAATAATTGACATTGGCACTCCATGCAGTCGCACTATCTCCGCCATATACAACTTGGCCAACTTTTTCAGTGAGTAATCAGTACGAACAGGTATGAAATGGGCAAATTTCGTTAACCTATCCACAACTACCCACACTGAATCTTTCTTGGTGGGTGTCAAAGGTAGCCCACTCACAAAGTCAATAGTTACTCTCTCCCACTTCCATAGTGGAATTTTCACCAGTTGCAGTAATTCAGAAGGTAATTGGTGCTCAGTTTTAACTTGTTGGCACGTTAGACATTTCCCAACAAATTCAGTCACCTCTCGCTTTTGATCCAGCCACCAAAGTACACCTCTCGCAGACTCTCGATATAACTTATTCCTCCAAGATGCATGGCACAAGGTCCACCATGAGCCTCCTTTAAAATCAATCGCCTCAATTCAGGGTCTTTCGGAATACAAACTCTTCCACGAAAGCACAGAACTCCGTCAGTGTTCAGTCCAAATTCCTCATTCTCACCATTCTCAACTTGCCGAAACCGAAGAACTAACGAATCATCCTTCAACTGTTTTTCTTTAATCTGCTCAGTCTAAGTAGGCACAACTTGCAACTCTGCCAACAGACTTCCATCGTCGAATAGACTCAAACATGCAAACAAGGCTCTCAAATCAGTAACAACCCTTCGACTCAACGCATCAGCCACCACGTTAGCCTTACCTGGGTGGTACTCAATCGAATAGTCATAATCCTTAAGCAACTCAATCCATCTCCTTTTCCTTAGGTTTAGCTCCTTCTGAGTCAACAGATACTTAAGACTCTTATGGTCCGTGTAAATAATACACCTTTCTCCATATAAGTAATGTCTCCAAATCTTAAGTGCAAAGATCACTGCTGCCAACTCCAACTCATGAGTAGGATAGTTTCCTTTATGAGGCTTAAGCTGTCGCGAAGCATAAGTGACCACCCTACCCTATTGCATCAGTACACATCCTAACCCCACATGCGACGCATCGCTATACACAGTGAAGTCCTTCCCAGACTCCGGTTGAATCAACACTGGCGCTTGATCGAGAACCTTTTGAGATGGTCGAAAGCTTTTTGCTGCTTCTCAGTCCAGACAAATGCTACCCCTTTCCTTAACAGTTTCGTCAATGGTGCAACAATCAGAGAAAATGCTTCTACAAACCTTCGGTAATAGCCTGCCAAACCCAAAAACTCGAATTTTCGATCATCGACTTGGTGGTTTCCATTCCAAATCGCCTCAATTTTTCGAGGATCCACCCTAATTCCTTCGAAACCACATGACCTAGAAAAGTCACTTTCGCAAACTGAATTCACGATTACTAAACTTCGTGATACGATTGTTTCTCTCTCAAGCACTTGCAAAGACAATCACGTAGATGCTCCTCAAGTTTCTCCTCAGTTTCCGAATATACCAGAATATCATCGATGAAAACTACCACGAATCGGTCCAAGTAAGGTTGGAACACTCGATTCATCAGATCCATAAAAGCGGCAGGTGCGTTCGTCAGCCCAAACGGCATAACCAAGAACTCATAATGACCATATCGAGTTCTGAATGCTGTCTTATGAATATCCACTTCCTTTACCCTTAGCTAATGGTATCCAGATCGAAGGTCAATCTTGGAAAATACCGAAGCTCCTCTAAGTTGGTCAAATAAATCATCAATTCTTGGCAATGGGTATTTGTTCTTTACCGTCAGTTTGTTCAACTGGCGGTAATCGATCCACATGCGTATTGTCCCGTCCTTTTTCTTCACAAACAGGACCGGTGCTCCCCATGGAGACACACTAGATCTAATGAAGCCTCTATCCAACAACTCTTGGATTTGAGCTTTCAGTTCCACTAACTCCTTCGGTGCCATCCTATAGGGTGCAATGGATACTGGAGCTATTCCAGGCAGCAAATCAATTACGAACTCAACTTCCCGATTTGGAGGTAATCCAAGAAGCTCCTCTGGAAAACATCTCGAAATTCCCTAACAGTCCTGACGGTATCCACCACTAATACGCCTCGCCCAAAGAAGAATGACATCGCGCCTTTTAACTCTCGCTCTCATCGAGCAATCCAGGTCATCCATAATCTGCTCCGTGGCTTCTAGTCAGTACTCTGCCACATTTGGGGCTACTCCAGATATACCCCTAAAAACCTCCGCTCCGTTGGCCCGGAGTCGCTCCGAAATAGACCCCCTATTCATGGGCCCGACAATAGCTCCAGCCACCCTTTCCAAAACTCTTAACATGGCCTGGGATAGAGTGTCGTCCCCCGCAGCCGATCATACGGCCCATTTTCACCCATCGGTGGTCGTGCTACTATAGCGGGTATGTGTTCAGAAGACGAAGATCCAGCTTGAGTACTACCTCGACCTCGACCACGGCCTCTTCCCCGAGTAGCTCTTGTACTCATTTCGGTTTATCTGATTAGAAATTTTATGATATTAGTATAATGTTCAATTGTTTATTACAAGATGTCTTATGGAAATATAGCAGTTCAAGGATTGTTTTCATAATGTCGTATCCTAGCTACAGTCTCATTTCTACCGTTTTACAGCTCTACCCTATCTAAAGTATCATAGTAGGGTCACAGTTCTATTCATACCATTATATCATTATCACATAACATAAAAAGAGTATACTTACAAACTTGGTGCCAGGGATTCAGTGCGCCACCTCTTTCTCCAAACCATTTTAAACTCAAAAACCATGTTTTTGATCATAGAAAATAGAAGTTTAAAATTTTGATTTTGAAACACCCTTGTAACACCCTTGTTTTGAAACTCTTGATTTTAGCCCCGTTTTAAAAACCAAAAAAACTTGAACCATTTTAACATGTATACCTTGTAAAATATCTTTGAAAAGAACTTCCTAATACCATTTCCAAAAATACCCTTCTTGGGCCTAAGTTTTCGAAAAGATTTTCAGACCCGATCCACAGCCGAGTTATTACAACTTGGCTCTGATACCACTAAATGTAACACCTTAAACCCTGCCCAGACGTTATGGCCGAATCTGACGTGCCATATTGAAGTTAAAAACCCATGTTTCATTTTAGTGTTAAAAACTGTCTTTTGTTAAGCTAAAGTGAATGGAAGCTGGGCACCAGGTAGGTATCCACAACGGAGGAGGTGAGCCATGAAGGCTGCTTAAGTACTAAGCTCTTCGATTGGATCCAATCCTAGACATGCCCACAACTATTGCCACACTTTGGTTGTATCGAGTTGAAATTCCTTTGAGTAGTTATTATCTTTGTTAAATCGAATAATAGTGAGGTCGTGTTATTTAAAAAAAAACAAATATCGTTTTGGAAACGCGCCCTATGTCTATCCCATTTGAATTATTATCGACCAGTTTAAAGTTATTGAAAATAAAAATAATCCCCAAACAACAAAGAAGAAAATTTAGTTAAAATGGCCTTATTACAACCCAAGATTACATAGTAAATAAAATAAATTAAGGAAAATCAGTCACTTATTTCAAAGCCCAAAAGCGATCACCATGGCCACTCTGAATCCCCTCCGGCTCCAAGTCACCCACATCAAGGTCCACCTGCAAGGTTAAGGAAGGGGGTGAGTTTGGAAACTCAGTGTGTAAGAAAACTCATCCAAAGCCCAAGTCAGCTCAAGCCCGTTGAGCCTAAGCCCATTCAGTTAACAGTGGGTACTGGGCCGAAGCCCTTTTCAAAATACGATGGCGGGCCTTAGCCCTTTTGAGATAATAACAGTATGGCCCATAGGCCCATTCCAGAATAGAGTAGTCATAGTCATGTATGCAAGCCCAACCCAGCCTATAACCAACCGCTAAACTCCACCCGAACCAGCCCTACACTCCATGTGGGGAATAGCTAAACCTACTCATCCCTACACTCCCACGATTTAAAAGCATTGCTTCCCGATTATCGATAAATTGAGGCAAAGCCTCCAAAGACGTAGACGAGCCACTTTCAAGTACTTCCTCCATCAATATCCGATCCCATACATGAGATAATAATAACATGGCATGCGATAAATAACAACGATCAAACATGCATTTTGGTCAACCTTAACCCTAGGGTATCTCGGTAATTCCACTCCTAGGGTAAATCTATAAATTTTCCACCTATAAAGGTATTTCAAGTAATTTATCTATTTTAGGGTTTTCATGCATATACTCACTTTTCACGTATTAACAAAAACATTTACCGAGGGTTCTTATCGAATTGGGCTCTTGGCCCATTATCCCAATTTTGGCCCATTAAGCCCAAAAATATTTAAGGCACAGAAATCTTGCACTCTGCGGTCTAAACACCGTAGTTTACGTAAAGCGTTAATCGATTTACCTCACGAGCATTCGCACACTCACAAGTCCACAAAATACGATTTTTGGTATTTGATTTTTCGGCTTTTTGCCGATCTATACTAAAAAGGGGTGTCAGTTACACACCTGTTTTATGACGATTCGCTGACGAGATCCACAGACGAACTACCTACAATTATATTACTACCACTTTAATCTAACTACCGAAACGAACTACATAATAACTCGTTACCTTATTCGGCCATAACACCTTAGGCACTAGCAATCCTACCTTTGCCGAAGTTTGCAAATAGACTTAGATCCCGTTGCTCCACCTGTCGAAGCCCTTGATCAGCAGCCTCTAGATCACCTTACTAACAAGACAAAACAGTTATCACAACCCCTTAGGGCTACAAGTCCAAGTCGACAGCCTCCCTAACCTTTAGGGGTTTCGACTTTTCTAAAATACGAAATAAAGACTATATTGAAAAGACTTACCACCGGTTCCTTTGGTTAATGATTCCAATTAATCTCTAATAAATTCTGATTCCGATCTAAGCCCTCAAATGATAACAAAAGTCGAGCCTTCAGTGATCTTAATATTCGGCTAAGTCCCTAAAAGTGTGGGGTTTTCGGCTTTTGCTGGAACTGTATAAAGAAAGATGAAATAGGAGGGTTTTCCTGTGGTTTAGTCGACAGAAACTTAAGGTTTAGAGAACTAGAGAGTCGGTCAAGAATGATGAAAAGGATAAGAGAATTGGCTAGAAGAAATCGGCACAGAAGAAAGTATAGTTTTTGGGATTTCGGCTTTTTAAGGCAAATGGCTATGAAGGTTTTAGAAACGTCTAAAAAAAAGATGGAGATGCACAGGTGGATAGAGAGATTCGACTATAGAGGAAGAGAAGAAAAAGAAAAAGTTGATGAAGAGAGGAGAAAGAAAGAAGAGGAGAATGGTCAGAAAACGGCACAATTTTCCCCTAATGTCGGATTTATACTGGCACTTAACCTAGCCAAATTTTGCCCCCTTAAAGCACCCCTTGGCCGGCCAAATCTTGCCCCTCAAGAGTCCACCATTCGGCCAACACTACTCTCCCTAATCAGCTCCTAAATCCTCTCCCTTATCCCCTCCTTACTCAATCCCTTAAGCAATTTAAACTCCACCTGACAGACATTCACTTCAGTTCCATTACTTACCTTTTCTGTGCATAAAAATTAATATCAGTAATTTGCTTACCCTGCAACTCGAACCTTAGTTCTCCTTGGTCATCCACACGCCACCTCTAAATCCCTCCAAGTGACGTCACAAGCCAGCTTACCACAGGCTTTCCTGTGTTTTATTTTACCCAATTAATACTTAAAAGCCCAACCAACCAGAACCCCTTTTTCTTATAGAATTAAAATTAATTAAAACTACCGAGTTTTTAACCTAAGCTTGGGCCTTCTAGAGGCCCCGTAACCTAAGTAAATCCACGCCAAACAGACAGAACACCAAAAATTTAAAATTTGCCAACATTCACATAATTTTCGAAATTTGATGCGTTACAATTTCATCAAAAAAATCTTTTTCATAGTATAGGGAATTATAAAATTCACAAATAATTTGAAGGGTTACTCACTCTTCTTTCCCTCGCACAAGTACTATTTCCCACATATGGCCTTTAATATTACTAGACTATTGCTCCCATAAAGATGCATAAAACTCTTGAACAATATGGACCATAGCAATGTCTTTCGGGATAGTCCAAATGTAACACCCCTAACCCGTATCCGTCGCCAGAATGGGGTTAGGGGTGTTGCATTTTAATTGGTATCAGAGCTACGATTTAGTCGATTCTAGGGCTAATGTAGCGTGTGTGAGTTTAGCTATACATGCAATAATTATATACTGCCTGCTCCCGACAAAGCTGTAGTTGATGATGTCGAGAGTGTAACGCCTGCTCCCGCACAAGGGATAGCGTAGGCTAATTCTCGGCTGACCTCGAGTAATCCAGAAAGTGAGGCTAAACAAGCCTTCTATCAAATGATGAATGACTGGTTCACCCAATATATTCGGACTAACCTAGATGCACAACAACCTTCACCCTCGATTAATCCATCTTCGATGCCCACTATACCTCAAGTAAGTGATCTGTTCCGATTGAATAGAGCACCTGTCGATAAAATTAGAAAACATGGGGCTGTAGAGTTTAAAGCCACCGATGAAGATGACACTGAGCTGGATGAATTCTGGCTTGATAATACCATCCGTGTGTTTGATGAGCTATTTTGTACTCCTGATGAATGTTTGAAATGTGCTATATTCCTACTTCGAGACAAAGCATATCACTGGTGGAATACCCTAGTATTACTAGTTCCGAGAGAGCAGGTGTCCTGGGAATTCTTTCAGACTGAGTTTCGTAAGAAATATATCAGTCAGAGATTTATTGATCAGATGCGTAAAGAATTTTTAGAGCTGAAATAGGGCCGGATGACAGTGACAGAATACGAGAGAAATTTCGTGAGACTCAGTCAGCATGCCCGAGAGTGTGTTTCTACTGAGGCCATAATGTGTAAAAGATTTGAAGAGGGGTTGAATGAAGATATTAAACTGTTAGTTGGCATACTTGAGATAAAAGAGTTTGTGGTACTTGTTGAGCGAGCCTGCAAAGCTGAAGACCTCGAGAAAGAGAAAAGAAAAGATGACTTTGAAGCTAAAGATGCATGTAAAAGAACATCCGAAAAGTCATTCCAGTCGGCATCAAAGAAGTTCTGAGATGACTTTAGCCATTCTAAAGCCACTTTAGGTTACTCCAGATAGGATCATAATAGACCACCGGTGAGCTCGAGAGCTACTTTAGTAGCGAGTGTGGGTAATGTTAGATCAAATCAACCCGAGTGTAAGCACTATGGCAAACGACATCCCAGTAGTTGTAGGTTGCATGATTGGGCCTGTTTTAAATGTGGATCGACAGATCATTATATTCGAGACTGCCCAATGTTAGCTGAGGAAAATCCAGTGCAGAATACGAGATCGGGTAACACTGCAGCTCGAGGTAGATCAGCCAGAAATCCTAGTAATACGAGTGGTAGTCAAACAGGGACTAAAGATACAACAATTAGATATGAGGCTCATGCAACAGCTAGAGCCTATGCTATATGTAACACCCCCATGCCCGAGACCGTCACCGGAGTCGAGTATGAGGTGTTACTAAACTTAATTTAACATTTTAAGAACTTTAGATTATTTGTTTCTACATTCACAGCTTTTTAGCTACTTGCGTTACAGTCACAAGAAAAATCATATCTCGAGTTACGAAACTCGAAATCAAGATCCATAAATTTTCCCTGAATCTAGACTCATATGCCTATCTACTAAATTTTTTATATAATTTTTGGTTGGGCCAATTAGTACAGTTTATTAGTTAAAGTTACCCCTGTTTCAGGGCTTGACTGGTCTGACCTCTGTTTACTACGAACCACCTTTATCTCTGTATAAAATTCATATGAATATGAGGTTTATTTATCCTGAAACTAGACTAAATAAGGATTCTGAGAATATAAAATACACCACCTAATTATATCTGTACAATTTATGGTGAATTTCTAAAGTTGGAACAGGGGATTCAGAAACTGCTCTGACCCTGTTTCACTAAAATTCAAATATCTTCCATCATATAATTCTTTTACCAGTTTAGTTTGTTTCATGTGAAACTAGACATAATAAGCTTCAATTTGATATTTAATCCATCACCAAATTCAATTTCTATGATTTTTAGTAAATTTTCAAACTCACGTCAGTGTTGCTGTAATATTCTGTTTATGGCAAATTTCATCCTTTTTATGAATTTTCATGAACTAGGTAACTTATTAACTTTCCATAACATCAAACATATTCTAAACTAACCATTTCCATAATTTATCATTATCAAGCACTTTCTCAACCATTTCATCACCATACCATAAGATCATTTACACAAAATAAGTATTTTGCTATACATGCCATACTTAAATTTACAAGCCATTTTACCGAAAAGTTCTTCCGGATAGTGTGACTGATCCTCCGACCAATCCCGACTCCTGAGCTGGCTTGTCCAAACTACAATGAGTAAGAAAGAGGGAGTAAGCATAAATGCTTAGTAAGTTCATATGCAAATAATAAGTAACATAACAAAGCAATCATACAAAACAACATTAGCATGGTATCACCAAAACATAAATCTCATTTCTAATCATCTTTCATCATTTTACTACCTTATCGTTATTGTATCAATACTCAACTCGAGGGTTAAGTACATACCTGTCCGAAGTATCCATTTCACATCACTTACCAATACGTCTCTTTTCATCTCAAGTATTCCTTCATTTGAGTAGAACTTTACCCGTTGAACTCATCGGAATATAATTCGGATACGTAGGAAGTTTGCACATAAGTGCCACATATGTAGCCAAGCTACCATGTAACCCGCCCTTAAGCGAACTCGGACTCAACTCAACGAGCTCAGGCGTTCGCATCCATAATGAACTCGGACTCAACTCAACGAGTTCGGATGCCTAGTTACATCTCACGAACTCGGACTCAACTCAACGAGTTCGGACATTCGCATCCATAAGTGAACTCAGACTCAACTCAACGAGTTCGGATGCTCAACCATCCTAGTGACATGTCACTTGTATCCTAATCTATTCCTAAGGTTCAAACGGGATTTTCCTCGAACACATATCCTTGCCTAGTCTTTAGTAGAATGCCTAACCAATACTCAGTAACAATTATGTTTAACAAGTAATTCACATAATTTGCATTTTATTCGAAATTAACCACAAAACATATATTTCATGATAAAAATCAGCATATCATATAATTAACATCAATGACTTAAAAATAACAATTATGTTACATTATTTACACATGAACTTACCTTGGTACCAAAATACAAAGGTTTTGCAATTTAATCCACAATCTTTTCTTTTCCTCGATTGGGGTCGTTTCCACGTCTTTCTTGATCTAAAATAACACATTTAGCTTATTTAATACTCACATTATCAAATTAATCCTTAATTCAAATTTTGGCAAAATTACAATTTTACCCCTAAACTTTTGCATATTTACATTTTTGCCCCTAGGCTCTGGATTAAACTTTACTCCTTATTCTTATGTTTTACAACATGCTGATCACTTTTCCTTCTATGGCAACATCAAATTCTCACTCTAACATGTACTTGTGACTATTAGGTATTTTTACCGATTAAGCCCTTTTACTCGTTTTTGCTTAAAATCGAGTAGTACAAGTTGTCTAACATAATTTAAAACATCATATTCTATCATAAAACATCAAAATACACAAATTTCACCTATGGGTATTTTTCCAAATATAAACCCTAGGTTAAATTATTGCTAACATAAGCTTTATCAAGTTATCGGGATCTCAAAAACATAAAAATCATTAAAAACGGGGCTTGGAATCACTTACTATGAAGCTTGAAAGTTGAAGAAACCCTAGCTATGGAGACATGGAGCATTCGACAGCAACTAATGGGGAAGATGACTATTTTGTGTCATTTTTTCCCATTTTATTTCATTAATTATCCAAATGACCAAAATGCCCTTAATGCCTTTCTTTGAAAATTTTCATGTACAAGCCCATTTTTGTCCAAAATTTTAGAAATTGGTCAAATTGCTATTTAAGACCTCCTAATTAATATTTCAAAGCAATTTCATACTAAAAACTTCTAGAATGCAAGTTTTGCAACTTATTCGATTTAGCCCCTAACTTCAAATTAAGCATTTTATGCATGGAATTTCTTCACAAAATTTTCACACAATCATGCAATCATATCATAAACCTCAAAATAATTATAAAATAATTATTTCTATCTCGGATTTGTGGTCACGAAACCACTATTCGATTAGGCCCTAATTCGGGATATTAAAACTCTCCCCCTTTAAGGATTTTCGTCCCTCGAAAATCTTACGAGAATGAGATGTGGGTATTGATTTCTCATAGTTTCTTCGGATTCCCATGTAGCTTCTTCTACTCCATGCTTTTGCCACAACACCTTCACAAGTGCAATATTTTTATTCCTTAGTTGTTTGACCTCTCGAGCTAAAATCTTAATCGGTTCTTCTTCATAGGTCATATCTGGTTGTAGTTCAATTTCTGTCGGTGAAACCACATGTGAAGGATCCGAACGATACCGACGTAACATAGATACATGGAACACATCATGAATCTTCTCTAATTCAGGTGGTAAAGCTAGCCGATATGCTACCGGTCTAACTTTTTCAATTACCTCATACGCCCAATAAAAGCGTGGACTTAATTTGCCCTTCCGTCTAAATCGAGAACTTTTTCCACGGAGACACCTTTAAAAATACTTTATCACCAACTTGAAATTCAATGTCCTTTCGTTTTAAATCTGCATAAGATTTGTCTATATCAAGCGACTTTCAAACAATTTGAATTACCTTTACTTTTCTTTGGTTTCTTTTATTAGATCAACTCCATAAATCTTATTTTCCTTGAGTTCGATCTAATACTGAGAGGCGTTCGACACTTACGACCATACAATGCTTCATAAGGTGCCATTTTCAAGCTCGTCGATAACTATTATTGTAAGCAAATTCTACCAACGGTAAGTATTTTTCCCAACTTCCTTGAAATTCCAATACACAACATCTGAGCATATCTTCAAGAATCTGAATTACTCTCTCTGATTGTCCATCAGTCTGTGGATGAAAAGCAGTACTGAAATTTAACTTTGTACCTAACGCGTCTTGCAATTTTTGCCAAAACCGCGAGGTAAACCTTGGATCTCTATCTGAAATGATCGACAATGGTATTCCATGTAGTCTAACAATTTCTCTAACATACAATTCAGCCAACTTGTTAAGAGAATAATCCGTGACGCATAGGGATAAAATGAGTGACTTAGTTAGTCTGTCAACTATTACCCAGATGGCATCTTCCTTTCCTAGAGTTAATGGCAATCCTGAAACAAAATCCATAGTAATCCGATCCCATTTCCATTCAGGAACCATAATAGGCTGAATTAATCCGGAAGGCACTTGGTGTTCAGCTTTCACCTGTTGACAAATCAAGCATTTGGACACAAACTCTGATATATCCTTTTTCATTCCATTCCACTAATACATTTTCTTCAAGTCATTATACATTTTCGTACTACCCGGATGAATCGAGAAACAACCACTATGTGCTTCCTGTAGGATCTTTTGATTCAATTCCTCATTCTTTGGTACACAAATCTGATCTTTAAACATTAAGCACCCATCAGAACCGATTCTGAAATCTGACTCTGTATCAACTTCACACTGCTTTCTTTTGGCTTGCAAATCTTGATCATCTTTCTGAGCTTCAGAGATCTCTTGTAAAAACATCGGTTTTGCTCTTAACTCTGCTAGAATCGAACCATCATCTGACATTTTCAACTGAGTGTTCATAACTCTCAATGCAAACAACAACTTTCTGCTCAAAGCATCAGCTACTACATTCGCTTTTCCCGGATGATAATCAATAACAAGCTCGTAATCTTTCAAGAACTCCAACCATCTTCATTGTCTTAAATTCAAGTCTTTTGTGACATCAAATACTTAAGACTTTTATGGTCGGTATATACCCGGCACTTTTCACCATACAAATAATGTCGCCAAATTTTCAAAGCAAACACCACCGCAGCCAATTCTAAATCGTGAGTAGGATAATTCTTCTCATGAGGTTTTAACTGCCTCGAAGCATAAGCCACCACTTTTCCTTCTTGCATAAGCACACACCCCAAACCATTTAGAGAAGCATCACTATACACCACAAATTCTTTACGATTCGGGCCTGTACTAACTTTGGTGCCTGTTAATAACTTTTTCAATTCTTCAAAACTCTGCTGACATTCTTCCGTCCATTCAAATTTAACATCCTTTCGGAGTAGTCTGGTTATAGGAGCAGCAATTATAGAAAATCCATTTACAAACCGTCGATAATACTCACTAGCCCCAAGAAACTTCTAACTTGAGTTACATTTTTTTGGTGATTTCCAATCAACAATGGCTGAAATTTTACTAGGATCAACCCGTATACCATCACCTGAAACAATATGACCCAAAAATCCAACTTCCCGGAGCCAAAATTCACTTTTACTAAACTTAGCATACAGCTGTTTATCTCTCAAAGTTTGCAAAACTATCCTCAAATGCTCAGCATGCTCTGTCTCATCTTTTGAATAAATTAAAATATCATCTATAAACACCACAACAAATTTGTCCAAGTATGGTCGGAATATGCGATTCATTAAATCCATAAACACAGCAGGAGCATTTGTCAACCAAAATGGCATAACTAAAAATTCATAATGACCGTACCTTGTTCTAAAAGCAGTTTTAGGCACATCCGACTCTTTTACCCGCAATTGATGATATCCAGATCTCAAATCAATCTTTGAAAACCATGTCGCTCCTTTTAGCTGATCAAACAAATCATCAATTCTTGGCAATGGATACTTGTTTTTGATTGTCACCTTGTTTAACTGGCCGATAATCAACACACAATCTCATAGAACCATCCTTCTTTTTCACAAATAACACGGAGCACCCCAAGGTGAAAAACTCGGTCTCACAAAGCCTTTATCAGTCAACTCTTGCAACTGCGACTTTAATTCCTTCAACTCTGCTGGTGCCATTCTGTATGGAGCAATCGAAATCGGAGTTGTTCCGATATCAAATCAATACCAAATTCTACTTCCCTAACTGGAGGCAAACCAAGCAATTTTTCCGAAATACGTCCGCAAAATTCACACACAACCAAGATCGATTCAACTTTCTTTTCAACTTCTTTTGTATTAATTACATACGCCAAATAAGCTTCATAACCCTTTCTCAAATATCTTTGAGCCAACATTGAAGAAATCACACTAGGCAATGCCTCGATTTATCCGATTCAACCATGATGTTTCACCATTTTCACACTTTAATTCTATAACTTTTTCTTTGCAATTTATTTTAGCATCATGCAATGTCAACCAATCCATGCCCAAAATAACATCAAACTCATCAAACGACAACAACATCAAGTCGGTAGGAAAGTAATGATCCCGAATCATTAAAGGACATTTCTTACATACTTTATCAACAATCACACATTTGCCTAACGGATTCGACACTCTAATCATAAATTTCGTGTTCTCAATGGGTATATTCATACTAGACACCAATTTCATGCACACATATGAATGAGTAGAACCGGGATCAATCAAAGCAATAACATTAACATTATAGAGAGAAAATGTACGGTAATCACATCAGCGAGGAAGCATCTTCGCGTGCTTTAATAGCATAAGTTCTAGCGGAGCCCTTCCTTCAGTCTAGCGGTGCATCTCTGGCTACATTCTTACCGCTTGCTTCGCTCCCGCTTTTCTTAGATATCTTCCTCTCGAATCCGCCCCACTTGTTTTTGTATTTTGAAATTTTTCTTTTTCAGCTCTCTCTGGGTAGTCTCTAATAAAATGATCCGGAGAACCACATCGAAAACATTCATTTGCTCTGCACGGACCAAAATGATTTCTACCACACCGCTGGCACTCCGGTTTAGCAAATCTCGGATTCCCTACACTGGCTGCTGAAGTAGTCTGAGACTTAGGACCCACATTTTGCTTCTTATAGTTTCCATATGATTGCCCAACTGAAGTTTGAGAACGAGGATTCATATTTCTTGACTTTCCAGGTTGCTGTGAGAATGAACTGCTCATCGGTCTTTTCTTCCAGCTTCTAGTCTCAGTCTCCACCTTTTTCTTCTCTTTAAGTAATTCTTCAGCCTTACAAGCTCGATCAACCAATACTACCATTTCTTTTAATTCAAGAATTCCAACAAATACTTTGATGTCTTCATTGAGCCCGTCTTCAAATCGTCGGCACATCTTGGCCTCTGAGGAACATACTCTCGGCATATTTACTTAATCGAACAAACTCTCTTTCATATTCTCAGAATCGTCATATTACCTTGCTTCATTCAAGAAATTCTTTACGCTTCGATCCATAAATCTTTCACTAATATATTTCTTCTGAAACTCTTCTTGAAAGAATTCCCATGTTACTCTCTCTTTCGGTACCACCGAAATCAAAGTCTTCCACCAATTGTAAGCTGAATCCCTCAACAAAGATATAGCGCATTTCAAACATTCTTCAGGTGTACAAGATAATTCATCAAATACCCGAATAGAATTTTCAAGCCAAAACTCTGCTTTCTCGGCATCATCATCAATATTTGCTTTAAATTCTTCGGCCCCTTGCTTGCGGATTCTGTCAACTGGATTTCTATGAAATTTCATCAGATCCATACCTTGAGGCATCCGGAAGTACAGGTTGAGGAATTGGGGGAGGTGGGGGAGGTTGTACATTTGGGTTCGTACGAACGAACTCAGTGTACCATGCACTCATCATTTGGAGAAAGGCTTCCCGACCCCTTTCTCCTCCTCCCTGAGCCACAGTAGGAGGTGGATTTTCAGTCGGCGCTGCTCCTTCAGCCGGAGCTGGCGCATTACTCTCGACTTCATCTGCCACAGCTGGATCGGGATCCATTTACTATAAAAAATATCATTTAAAAAGGTCAGAAGTCGTCACACTATCACAATTTATACATATGGCATGTATAGCAAAATCCGTACATACAACACGTAGTCCGAGAACCGACTAAACCTGCTCTGATACCACTAAATGTAACGCTCCCACGCCCGAGACCGTCACCGGAGTCGAGTATGAGGTGTTACTAAACTTAATTTAACATTTTAAGAACTTTAGATTATTTGTTTCTACATTCACAGCTTTTTAGCTACTTGCGTTACAGTCACAAGAAAAATCATATCTCGAGTTACGAAACTCGAAATCAAGATCCATAAATTTTCCCTGAATCTAGACTCATATGCCTATCTACTAAATTTTTTATATAATTTTTGGTTGGGCCAATTAGTACAGTTTATTAGTTAAAGTTACCCCTGTTTCAGGGCTTGACTGGTCTGACCTCTGTTTACTACGAACCACCTTTATCTCTGTATAAAATTCATATGAATATGAGGTTTATTTATCCTGAAACTAGACTAAATAAGGATTCTGAGAATATAAAATACACCACCTAATTATATCTGTACAATTTATGGTGAATTTCTAAAGTTGGAACAGGGATTCAGAAACTGCTCTGACCCTGTTTCACTAAAATTCAAATATCTTCCATCATATAATTCTTTTACCAGTTTAGTTTGTTTCATGTGAAACTAGACATAATAAGCTTCAATTTGATATTTAATCCATCACCAAATTCAATTTCTATGATTTTTAGTAAATTTTCAAACTCACGTCAGTGTTGCTGTAATATTCTGTTTATGGCAAATTTCATCCTTTTTATGAATTTTCATGAACTAGGTAACTTATTAACTTTCCATAACATCAAACATATTCTAAACTAACCATTTCCATAATTTATCATTATCAAGCACTTTCTCAACCATTTCATCACCATACCATAAGATCATTTACACAAAATAAGTATTTTGCTATACATGCCATACTTAAATTTACAAGCCATTTTACCGAAAAGTTCTTCCAGATAGTGTGACTGATCCTCCGACCAATCCCGACTCCTGAGCTGGATTGTCCAAACTACAATGAGTAAGAAAGAGGGAGTAAGCATAAATGCTTAGTAAGTTCATATGCAAATAATAAGTAACATAACAAAGCAATCATACCAAACAACATTAGCATGGTATCACCAAAACATAAATCTCATTTCTAATCATCTTTCATCATTTTACTACCTTATCGTTATTGTATCAATACTCAACCCGAGGGTTAAGTACATACCTGTCCGAAGTATCCATTTCACATCACTTACCAATACGTCTCTTTTCATCTCAAGTATTCCTTCATTTGAGTAGAACTTTACCCGTTGAACTCATCGGAATATAATTCGGATACGTAGGAAGTTTGCACATAAGTGCCACATATGTAGCCAAGCTACCATGTAACCCACCCTTAAGCGAACTCGGACTCAACTCAATGAGCTCGGGCGTTCGCATCCATAATGAACTCGGACTCAACTCAACGAGTTCGGATGCCTAGTTACATCTCACGAACTCGGACTCAACTCAACGAGTTCGGACATTCGCATCCATAAGTGAACTCGGACTCAACTCAACGAGTTCGGATGCTCAACCATCCTAGTGACATGTCACTTGTATCCTAATCTATTCCTAAGGTTCAAACGGGATTTTCCTCGAACACATATCCTTGCCGTCTTCCGTAGAATGCCGGAACCAATACTCGGTAACAATTATGTTTAACAAGTAATTCACATAATTTGCATTTTATTCGAAATTAACCACAAAACATATATTTCATGATAAAAATCAGCATATCATATAATTAACATCAATGACTTAAAAATAACAATTATGTTACATTATTTACACATGAACTTACCTTGGTACCAAAATACAAAGGTTTTGCAATTTAATCCACAATCTTTTCTTTTCCTCGATTGGGGTCGTTTCCACGTCTTTCTTGATCTAAAATAACACATTTAGCTTATTTAATACTCACATTATCAAATTAATCCTTAATTCAAATTTTGGCAAAATTACAATTTTACCCCTAAACTTTTGCATATTTACATTTTTGCCCCTAGGCTCAGGATTAAACTTTATTCCTTATTCTTATGTTTTACAACATGCTGATCACTTTTCCCTTCTATGGAAACATCAAATTCTCACTCTAACATGTACTTGTGACTATTAGGTATTTTTACCGATTAAGCCCTTTTACTCGTTTTTGCTTAAAATCGAGTAGTACAAGTTGTCTAACATAATTTAAAACATCATATTCTATCATAAAAAATCAAAATACACAAATTTCACCTATGGGTATTTTTCCAAATATAAACCCTAGGTTAAATTATTGCTAACATAAGCTTTATCAAGTTATCGGGATCTCAAAAACATAAAAATCATTAAAAACGGGGCTTGGAATCACTTACTATGAAGCTTGAAAGTTGAAGAAACCCTATCTATGGAGACATGGAGCATTCGGCAGCAACTAATGGGGAAGATGACTATTTTGTGTCATTTTTTCCCATGTTATTTCATTAATTATCCAAATGACCAAAATGCCCTTAATGCCTTTCTTTGAAAATTTTCATGTACAAGCCCATTTTTGTCCAAAATTTTAGAAATTGGTCAAATTGCTATTTAAGACCTCCTAATTAATATTTCAAAGCAATTTCATACTAAAAACTTCTAGAATGCAAGTTTTGCAACTTATTCGATTTAGCCCCTAACTTCAAATTAAGCATTTTATGCATGGAATTTCTTCACAAAATTTTCACACAATCATGCAATCATATCATAAACCTCAAAATAATTATAAAATCATGAAACCACTATTCCGATTAGGCCCTAATTTGGGATATTACACTATACGTGCACGAGAGGATGCTTCATCCCCAGATGTTATTACTGGTACATTTACTTTTTATGATATTAATGTAATTGCATTGATTGATCCTGGTTTTACTCATTCTTATGTATGTGAGACATTAGTATTCAACAAGACTCTACCTGTTGAGTCTACTAAGTTTGTGATTAGAGTGTCAAACCCTTTGGGCCGGTGTGTTATGGTTGATAAAGTGTGTAAGAATTGTCCCTTGATGGTTTGAGATCTATGCTTTCCGGTTGATTTAATGTTGCTGCCATTTGATGAGTTCGACATAATTTTGGGTATGGATTGGCTGACTTTACATGATGCTGTTGTGAACTACAAAAGAAAGACCATTGATTTACGAATATAGAATGATGAAGTTGTTCGAATTGAATCTAGTGATTTGTATGGTTTACTAGTAGTGATTTCTTCGATGCTAGCTCAGAAATATGTGAGAAAAGGGTGTGAAGCTTATTTTGCCTATGTGCTCGATAGTAAAGTGACTGAAAGAAACATTAAATCAGTACCTATTGTATGTGAGTATCCGGATGTGTTTCCTGAAGAATTACTGGGTTTGCCACCTATTCGGGAAGTAGAATTTGGTATAGAGTTAATACCTAGGACAACCCCGATATCCATAGCTCCGTACAGAATGGCACCTACAAAATTAAAAGAATTAAAAGCTTAATTGCAAGAATTGACAAATAGAGGTTTCGCGCGACCAAGTTTCTCTCCGAGGGGTGCACCTGTGTTGTTCGTGAAAAAGAAAGATAGAACTATGAGAATGTGCATCGATTATAGACAACTTAATAAGGTGACTATAAAGAATAAGTATCTTCTGCCACGGATTGATGATCTGTTTGACCAGCTGAAAGGGGCTACAGTATTTTTAAAGATACATTTGAGATCAGGCTACTATCAGTTGCGAGTTAAAGATTCAGATGTGCCAAAAACTGCTTCCAGAATGAGGTACAGACATTATGAGTTTTTGGTTATGCCTTTCGGAGTCACTAATGCACCTGTTGTTTTCATGGACTTGATGAATCGAATCTTCAGACCGTATCTGAGCCGGTTTGCAGTTGTGTTTATAGATGACAATCTTATCTACTCTCGTAGTGAAGCTGAACAAGCTGAACATTTGAGACTTGTGTTGTAGACATTGCGAGATAAGCAGTTGTATGCGAAATTCAGTAAATGTGAGTTCTGGTTAAGTGAAGTCAGCTTTCTTGGCCATGTAGTATCAGCATCAGGTATTCGGGTCGATCTGAGCAAAATTTCAGCCATACTGGATTGGAAACCTCTGAAAAATGTTTCTGAAGTCCGAAGCTTTTTGGGACTTGCTGGTTATTATAGATAGTTCATGAAATGTTTCTCTATGATTGCAGCTCTAATGACAAAGCTACTAAATAAAGATGTTAATTTTGAGTGGTCTAAGAAGTGCCAGAGAAGTTTTGATCAGTTGAAAGCCCTTTTGACAGAAGCTCCAGTGCTAGTTCAGCTAGAATCGGGTAAAGAATTTGTTATTTATAGTGATGCATCATTAAATGGTTTGGGCTGTGTTCTGATGCAGAAAGGCAGAGTTATAACTTATGCCTCGAGACAATTAAAGCCACATGAAAAGAATTATCCGACATATGACCTGGAACTGGCAGCCATTGTGTTTGCGTTGAAAATTTGGCGTCACTATCTGTTCAGTGAGAAATGTCATGTTTATTCTGATCATAAAAGCCTAAAATATTTGATGACTTAAAAAGATCTAAATTTGAGACAATGTCGATGGTTAGAATTACTAAAAGACTATGAGTTTGTGATTGATTATCACCCAGGAAAGGCTAACGTTGTTGCTGATGCTTTAAGCCAAAAGTCAATGTTTGCTTCGCGTGTAATGAATACACATTTAGCCATGTCGAATGATGGTTCGATAGTGGCTGAATTGAAAGCTAGACCGTTATTTGTTCAACAAATATGTGATGCCCAGACGGTTGATAATGAATTGATTGTGAAACGAGCTCAGTGTGAGATGGATGCTGATTCAGAGTTCAGAGTTGATGCTAATGACTGTTTGAGGTTCAGAGATCGAATTTATGTCCTGAGGAATTCATAGTTGATTCAGGTGATTTTGAATGAAGCTCATGGTAGTTGGTTATCTGTTCACCCAAGTAGTACAAAGATGTATAACAATCTGAAACAGCTTTATTGGTGGCCTGGCATAAAACGAGACATCTCTGACTTTGTTGTAAGATGTTTAGTCTATCAACAAGTAAAAGCTGAGCATCAGGTACCTTCAGGGTTACTTCAACCGATTATGATACCAGAATGGAAGTGGGACAGAGTTACGATGGATTTTGTATCTGGTTTACCATTAACATCGAGCAAAAAGACGCAATCTAGGTTGTTGTTGATAGATTGACTAAATCGGCTCATTTTGTCCCGATACGTACAGATTACTCATTTGATAAGCTGGCTGAATTGTATGTTTCTCGGATTGTGGGACTACATGGTGTGCCTGTATCTATTGTTTTGGATAGAGATCCGAGGTTTACATCGCAATTTTGGAAGAAATTGAAAGATGCCCTGGGTACGAAATTACATTTCAGTACTACTTTCTATCCGCAAACAGATGGTCAGTCTGAGCAAATCATTTAGATACTTGAGGATATGTTGAGATGTTGCATTCTCGAGTTCGAAGGTACGTAGGAACGATACCTGCCTCTGATTGAATTTGCATATAATAATAGCTACCAATCGAGTTTCAAAATGGCACCTTATGAGGCTTTATATGGCTATAAATGTCGTACACCATTATACTGGACTGAGCTTAATGAAAATAAGATACATGGGGTTGACTTGATCATAGAAACTGAACAGAAGGTGAAAGTGATCCGTGAAAGTTTGAAAGCAACATCAGATCGTCAGAAATCTTACGCGGACTTGAAACGTAAAGATATAGAGTTTGAAATTAGAGATAAAGTCTTTTTGAAAGTCTCACCATGGAACAAAATACTCAGATTCGATCGTAAAGGCAAATTGAGTCCAAGGTTTATTGGGCTGTATGAGGTAATAGAGTGTATTGGGCTAGTTGCTTACAAATTATCGTTGCCACCTGAGTTAGAAAAGATTCACAATGTATTCCATGTTTTGATGCTTCGGAGATATCAATCTGATCCTTCACATGTGACTAGTCCATCTAAGATTGAAATTCAGCCTGATATGACCTACGAAGAAGAACCGATTCACATTTTGGCTCGAGAGGTTAAAGAGTTACGAAATAAGAAAATTTCGTTAGTTAAAGTATTGTGGCATAAGCATGGAGTTGAAGAAGCAACAAGGGAACTAGAAGATGCAATGAGAGAATGCTATCCGAACCTATTCACTGGTATGATTTTCGGGGACGAAAATCCCTAAGGGGGGAGAGTTGTAATAGCCCGATTTAGACCCTAATCAAAACGTTGGTTTCGGGACCACAAATCTGAGTCAGAAAAATATTTAAAAATTATTTTTTGTGTTTATTTTATGTGAATTTATACTTGTAAAATTTTCTTGATTTAATTTTGTCGTTTAGGTGTCCGATTAAATAAAAGGACTTAATCGCGTAAATTCAAAATTTTATGGTTTTAAGTATAAGGGTCAAATTGATGTTGGCTTATTGAATGGGAGACCTTAAGTTGTAAATTGGCCATTATTAAAATTGGTGGACGGTAATGGACAATTATAAGTGAAAATAAAATGTTTTAAACTAAGGTTAAAAAGGTAAAATAATGTTAAGTTATTATATAACATATAACATAAAAATATATTAAGTTATGTTCATATATTATCACCACTGAAACCATAAATAAGAAAGAAAAAGAAAAAGAACTAGGGTTCGGCCATCTTGCAAGCTAAATTCAAGGTTCATTTCTTTGTCGATTTTTAATAATTTCTATGTTTTTGAGATCGTTGCATAGTGATCTCCAAAACTCAAGCTTTAATTTTTTATTTTGATGAATATTTTTAGTTGTGCCATTTTTATAGCTTGTGATTTTTGTTGTTTGATGATGAAAAATGAAAGATATGTTTTAGATTATCATATTTTGTATTGGAATTTTTGATGATTTTGAGTAATTAGGACTTAATTGCAAAAATAATAATTTAAGGGACTAAAATGTGAAATTAATGAATTATATGGGCTTGTATAGACATGGGTAATATTCGGCCTAGCTTGGGTGTGGAGAAATTTGAAGTATTTTTTGTTTTGTGCAATAGGGACTAAATTGTAAAAATTGTAAATATCAGGGGTAAAATGGTAATTTTCCTATTTATGTGTTTTTGGACTAAATTGAATGAAAATATGTTTGAATGAGCTTAGTTTGAACTTGTTTAGATCAAGAACCAAAGAAATCAGACATGGATTGAGGAAAAACAAAAGTTGTCGACTAGCAGCCCGATTTCCATTTTATGACGTCCGAGGTAAGTTTATTAGCAAATAGACGTGTTTATTGGTAATTAAATGTTATTTTTACATGCTGTTATGAAATGTTAGAAATTATGTATATTTTGGCTGAATATGATTAAATGTAGCTACTACACTTTCGAGTTCGATTCGACCGAGTTACGACGTCTGAAAGCCCCGTATGAACCTTAGGAATAGATAGGATACATATGTCATGACATAGGATTCTGATATATGTGTGCGAGTAAGTCCATGGCATCAATTTGTGATTCTGATATGTGTTTACGAGTAAGACCCTATCTGGGACAGTGGCGTCGTTATGTGGTTACATGTAAGACCACGTTTGGGACGTTGGCATTGTACGGTTTATGAGATTATCCGAGTGTCCTATCCAATTCTGAATGGTTCATTGGGCAAAGGTAAACTGCGTACGGATTGTATAATGTGATCTAAATGGTCAGGTATGAGTTAACTTGATAATTACTTAAGACAAGGTAAGAAAGTGTTATAGTTATGTTCTTTAAATCATATATAATGCAAATGAGGGATCCATGTGTATTTGGATAAGTGTATTCGACTTGTGATGAATAATTTGTGTGGCATTGAAATGTCATTTAATATGTGTATATGTATACTTTATGAATTCGGCTACTTAGGTATAAACTATACTTGGGATGACTTTTGATAATTCTTGAGTTGCATTAAAGAGTAAATGAATGTATGGTTATTATGGCTATTGGGCTTGGAAATGGAAGTTGATTTATAGTGTATTATGTGATTATATATGTATTCGGTTTAGGTAGTGAATAATGCTAATGCATTTCATTTAGTTAATAAAAATTTAATATGTTATTAAGTTGTTTACTTCTTATGACTTACTAAGCTGTGGTAGCTTACTTTTTGTATTGCGTTACTCTGTTCTATAGATTTTGAAGTCAAGCTACAAGTTCGGGGATCGTCAGTCAAGTTCATCACACTATCTATTGTTTTGGTATCTTTAAACTAAAATTGAATTATGGCATGTATAGGTTATTTTGAAGTTAGCTATTCCTAAAATGAATGTATATTAGCCATACGAAAATGGCTTAATTATTTTGCTTGATATTGGTTTCGGTTCAATTACGGTTCAATACTTTTTTGATCTAGGTGTTGTATGCTATGAACAACTGTGAAATGCGTTACATGACCATATGTTAAGGTAGGTTATAACCTTGTATGGAGCAAGGTAGAATCGGTCATAAGTATGATTAAATGGTTCAATCAATGTTTTGCATAGGTGAAACCTATATAAACTTGATATATTCGGTCATAAAATGGAAATTGAATATGATAGCTAAGTTTGAGTTGTGATTTGATATTGCCAATAATGTATGTATAGGATAGTTTGTTTGATATGTAGGTGCATCGGATTTAAGATTGCATGCTTAAGTTGATACTATGATTTTACTATTAAATAGAGTCATGATTAGCAATAAACGAACCATAGCTTAAAATGTCCGAGTAGTGACCGTATTGATTTGTTTGTTATAAACGAATTCATTTGAAATGGTTTTGATCAACTTGTGATTTGGCAATTAAATAAATAAACAATCATGCATGTGGAATTGACTTGATATATAATTTGTCTTAAGGTATATGTGCTTATAAACATAAACTTGTTAATGTCTAATGATGTGTTCGGTTATGCATGAATAGAGGAGAAATATATTCGACATATGTTTAAATATGTATATTAAATAAGTATCGATTCTTAAGATGGGCAAATAAGGTTAGAAATGAATGATTGATAAGCATGATGGATAATGCATATACATTCGGCTAAATGAAATGAAGAATGGCAAAGTGAATGATAACTTGTACATTAGTAAGCAAATAATAAGTAGTCAGCATGTATGTCTTTTTATTATAGTATAATTTGACATAATAAATATCATATTGAAAAGTCGATCTTGACATGATTATATTGGAATGAATCGATGTACTTGACTTGTAAATTTTATTTACATGAGACTTTTTCTTTCATTTGAGATATGTTTGTATAATTTGTATATTTTTTAAAAAAAGGGGGTTGTATCCATATTACTTTTGGTTAGATAATATTAATTAATAAATTGACTTTTTATGTTAAGATTGATTAGTTTATAAGTTGGCACAAGTTTATGCATGTGGTTGTTCGAATCTATGTTTTGATTGTTAATATTCTATAACCCCATTCCGGCGATGGATACGGGTTAGGGGTGTTACACCAAAAATATTCCCACTTATGATATCTAACCAAAGGTCATATTTCCTTCCAAATAATCATTGATGAATCAAATCCCCTATCTTGGATAAAGGTTTTCCCTTGATGTTCAATAAAGTATTTTCCAACATTATGGTTTGCAAAACTAGAGGAGTTTGGAACTGTCAATTATTCTAGTAAATTAGTTATGTCATAATGTCGCCTACATAAGAGTAAGGGGGCCCAGTAAGGAAAGTTAGACATGGGGGGCCTAAATTAACGTAGAGTCGCAACTAACAAATTAGGGCTATGTAACGCCCTAAAAATCTTGAAACCTAAAAATCCCAAAAACTCGAATTTTTCTTTTTGTGCTTAGCAGTTCTGGTTAAGTGTTAATTACATGATGGTAGGTCTTGGTCAAGGTTTGAGTTCGAATCTAGGGGTGGAAGAAATTATAGTTTAATTATTAAAAGAATCAGGGATGGCAAGTAGGTGGGCTTTTAAATAAAAATAGGGGAAAATGGCATCAAAAAGCCTTGTGGAGGAGTGGCTAAGTGACGCCACTTAGGGAGTAGGGAGGTGGCATTAGTAGCTGGCAAGGAGATCCAAAGTTTGAATCCTACCTTAGTATTTTTGGAAGTTTAATTTTGGCCTTCTAGAAGGATGGAAGTGGCGTAAAGATGGACTCCAATGGGAGTGTTCAGAAGAGAAAATTAAGGAAAAGATCAAGGGGTTATCAGGGAGAAAAACGAGGAGATGAGAAGAGAGAAGTGATGGAGCCAAATTGGGAATTGGGCATGGAAAATTCGGCTATAAGGGCTATAAATAGGGGTCGAATACAAGGTTGCCAGGCTACTGCCGAAATTCTTCTTCACCTTGTTGCTAGAAACCCCTTTCTCCAAAAGCCAAAAACCCTTATTCTCCTTTTTATTTTCCTTGTGCCGATTTCTTGGTTTCACTTTTGATTTAGCCGATTCTTCTTCCTCTCTCCCTTGGTGTCGAATAATCAATTGTTGCCATTCAAATCTCTAGAGCCGAATACCCCTTTGGCCGAATACTCTTGGTGCCGCCACTACTTTTACCACCCAGTCGGTTCTAGTATAAGTGTCCGCTCTTCCAATCGGATTGTTTTGCTAAGATTATTATCCCTCTCTCTTTCTAATCAACTTTGGTAGGGAATTAGTATCAGATCTCGGGTCTTAGCTCTCTGCCGAATTGCTCTTTAGGTGTTGCGATTTTGGTAAGTATTCCTCTCCCATTGGCTAAGGTGGCCGAATGTTCATAGTTAAGGTAATGGGACTTGTGTTGGACACGAGTCACCCATTGTTCTGGTTTTAATAGTTAAGATTGGTGCAAATCTAGGAGTTGATCGTGGTTAGTGATTTAAGAAGGGGCTGTTATACTTATCGCACAAGGTAATGTTAAGGTGAGGTTTCGGTTTGAATAAAGATATGTATTAATCATGCGATTAATTGAAGGGTGATATCGTTTGTAGATTGGTGACTAAGGGAATCGTAGCATGCTTGCTTACCAGGTGTGTACATACACTGCACAAACAAGTAGATCGACAAAAGCCGAAATGCCGAAATGCCGAAATGCCGAAAAGCCAAAAGTTTGGCTGCTGTAGTCTTACGAGTGCACAAACACTCGTAAGGAGGAAACTGATAGGTTGCCTGAGGCCCACGGTCGATTCCGTGGACTTGGGTTGTGATTTGGCCATATGGACCGGAATGGGCTAAATGGGCCCGGTGGGCTGTTGGGCCCATAATAGGAAAAAATTGAATACTGATGCTATATGACAGGAATTTGTATGTGAGCATGAATATGAATGTGACTGGGCCTAACGGGCCATATAAATGTGATTTGGGCCTAATGGGCCATATACAGGTGATTTGGGCCTAATGGGCCATAAGAATATGATTGGGCTTAATCGGCCAAATATAGGTATGTGAATTTGATTGGGCTCTGTAAGGGGTTTTGGGCCTAGTGTATGATAACTACATAAAACTTAACTAATATATTGCAACCGTGGACAAGTCAAAGGGTTAAGGTGTGGCAACGGGTATATGCATGTCTAGGATTGGATCTAGAGAGAGCTTGGTACTTAAGCGGTCTTAATGACCCACCTCCTCTTCTCTGGAATCCTACTTAATGCATAGTATTTGTTCATCTTAGCTCACAGGACTTTTTAACGGGCCAAGGTAAGTGAAAACTGTATTTAAGGGAAAATTACCAAAATGCCCCTAAGGGCGAAAATGACCAAAATACCCTTAGGTGTTGAATGTAAGTGACATGCATACATATGATATTCTGCTTAGGTTGCATATGGATTGGGAATTATGGAACGGAGGAAGTATATGAGGATTGCATGGTCGCTTGACAATCATGGATCCAACGGTGGCTTTTAAAGCCCAATTTGTAAATGAAGGTAGTTCCGCAACCGGGCTACCCTTGGTGTATTGGTTGGGTGGGTCGATATTTATATCCTTACATGGTGTGACGGGGGACGGAGCTGGTGTGTTGTAGTAGATGGATAATTTGGATGGGATTGCATTGCATGTTTGATGTGTGATGGTCTCTGGAATGCTTATTTTTTTTTTGAAGGTTCTACACACTGAGTTTGCGAAAACTCAACCCCTCTTTTATTTTATTTTCAGGTGATGCTCAGTAGAAGGTTCGATGTTTGGAAAGACTCTGGGTGGCCTGCTAGCAAGATAATTTGGACTTGGTTTTTTTTTAAGCATATAAGTTTTTATTTAATTAAGTATGTTTCAAACTAGATTGTAACAAGGTTTTATTATGTTATTATTACTTGAATTATTATTATTTTCATTGTAAATACGAAAAGTTGAACATGGGTTTCCTAAATTATAGTATGTTTTATACGTTTCTGCAACTAAATTTTAAAATGACATGTTTTCATAAAATCATATGTTTTAAACAAGTGATTGAAAGGAGTTTTTTTTTAGTTAATTAAGGTTTCTTTTATTTTAAGAAGGATTTTCAATGAAAACACAGTTTTCGCTAAAACACTTCAATGTAACATGCCAGATTTGGCCATAACGTCTAGGCCGAGTTTGGGGTGTTACAAGCTAGGTTGGTTAGCTACCTATCATCTAAAAATCTAAAATTAATACTACGAAAAAATCCTAAAAGTCTAGACTCGATCTCATCACCAAATTTCGGGTTCGAGAGTACGGTTACATGTGGGAAAGGTTATAGCACCCCTACAACGACTATCCGAGGATAGTCCTACTAGGTCTTAAGAGCTAGAGTTTTTTTATTTAAGCATATTAATGTCGTAATCTAGCCTAAAATCTTATGGAAATATTAAATAAAAACTCTAAAGAAAATGCCTCCAGTTTACTTGTAACTCGAATAAAATGTGTTCACCGAACTTATATAATTTGAAACTTAAATTAGAGATTTTTACTTTTAATGGGAACCCTAAAGGATACCTAAATAATTATAGTAAAATACATTCAATTTCTAAAATTAGTTCTATTTTAGAGTTCTAAAAAAATGTAGAAATTACCAATGAATTAAGAGAAATATTAAAACCCATCTACAACTTATTCGATCTTTTATTATTATTATTTAAAAGATTTAATTAATAATGTTGAACCTATCAAGATCTTACCAAAGTATCCTATGCCGGATTTATAGTTTATCTTACTTTAAAATACTTGATTTAAAGTTTAAATTCATCAAAATCCTAAAATAATATATCTTAAATACCATTCATTAGCTTTCTTAAAAAGTTTCTAAAATAAAATACTTAAAAAAACCTACTCATGATTTACAATTCACCTACAAAAATCTTTAGTTTTAATATTGAATAAAGTCCTAAAGAATATTTACATTTTAATTTAAGATTCTAAATACAAATCATATATGATATTTAGAATTAGTTTAAAAGCATAAAAAATCTTATATATTATATAATTTTTTTCTAGGGTAAATGGTAGATAAGATCTTAAGGACTAACCTAAATCCAAATGTAGAAACCTTATGGTTTCATTAAAATGTAACACCTACTTTACTAACTTCATGTCAACAATTATAGGATGAAAAAATGACCTAAAGTTCCCTCTTTTAAAACGAATAGTAATAAAATAGGAAAATTAATTAAATTGGCTAAAGTTAATGAAAAGTTAAAAATATTTCAAAAAAAGAAATAATAAAAAGAAAACTTAAATAAATGAAATAAATAAAACCTTGACATGATGATAATAATAAAAATAATACTAGTTATTCATAATAATAAAAAGAAATCAAAGTAACATAAATAAATAATATTAAAATGTATGTAAGGGGAATGTGTAAAAAAAATATAAATATAAATAGATGTGAAAATAAATAAAAACGAAACAAGAATAAATAAAAATTATACAAGTGTGAATAAGTATAAAACATTAAAATAAAGTGCATAATTGACATTAAATATATAAGGTATAAATGCAAATGAAAGGGAAGATATAAGTGTAAATAATTTATTAAATATGGAAACAAAATGACATAGCTTGATTTTGAGACTAAAAGATAAAAAATGTGGAAGACAGAGGACTAATGTAGCAATTAATTTGATTTTAATTTTGAAATTTTTGATGAAATCGAATATTTGAATAAACAAAAGGGTTACGAGTGTAAATAGGCCAAAAAGTGAGGGCGGTGGTGCAAAAAATGGGGAATTTTTTTAAATTTAAAAAGTAGGGGGTGAAAATAAATTACCCATTTTTGGCACCGATAAAGAAAAAAAAAACTATTCATTCTTTCATTTTAACCTCATTTTTTTCAAGAAAAAAAACCTCTTCCGCTTTCTTTTCCTCTTTCTATGTTGGTCATAGCTCTACTACCAGAGAATCAAATGGCTCTTTGGCCTCCGGTTTTGCTCTCCAATGGTGGAGCCGCCGCATACTGTGGCCGGAATTTTTTCTTTTTTTGCAAAATCAAAGTTTTCTTTAAAAAAAATCACTACTTTTCTTAAAAGTCAACTTTATTTTGAAATTGTTGAAAAATATCAAAACTTTGTTTTAAAAAATTTTAAAACTTCTTTTAAAATGACTAAAAAACATATTTTCATTTTAAAAATCTAAACTTACTTTTTTTAAAAAAATCAAAACTTTTCCCAAGATCAAGACTTTTTTTAAAAAAACATTTATTTTTGAAAGTGGAAGGAAAAAAACGAGATTTTTGGGCCTCCTAGGGGTGGAGGACCGACGTTCCAGTGACATCCCCTTTATTAGAGCCCAAACTCATTCCCTCAAGATATGTATATGGAAAAAAAAAAGAAAAAAAAGAAAAGAAAAATAAAGAAACTAGAATGCTTGTTGTTGTTGTTGTTGTTGTTATTGTTGTTATTGTTGTTGTTGTTGTTTTTTACCTTTTTTTTAACAACAAAATATGAAAGCCTCCTCTTTTTTCTTTCATTTCATTTCATCTATATATATATATATATATATATATATATATATATATATTAATCTTGTTTATTTGTAAAAAAAAGATAATAATAATATTTAATGGTAGTAGTAGTAATGATAATAATAATAATTTGGGCACTTGATAGGCCCAAAAAGGAAAGAAAAATAAAAGAAAAACAAAGGTCTCAAATTGACCAAAATTGCGTGGGCTTTGGACGGCCCAAGAGATAACAAAAATTAAAATGGGCCTCCTATTAAGCTCGAACAAAAATGGGTGTCTACAGCTGCCTCTCTTTGTTCGTGGCTTGCATAGCAAGGAATGTGCAAAGACATAGACACCTACCCACTATCAAATCCCACTCAACATCGTAGTAAAAGGAATAATAGTTTTTTGCAATTACCACAATTGAAACTGATCAAAACATATTATGTTATCCAAAACTAGAAAAGTAGATACCAAACCATCAAAACGTGAAGAGTGAAACAAGATAGATCTCACAACCAAATCTTTGAAATGAGAATGCAGAAGAAATGTAAATAGACCTAACACCTATGCCTTCATATACAATACAATGAAAAGTAAATGGACCTTCACACCTGGGTCTTACATGCAATGAAAAGTAAACGGACCTCCACACCTGGGCCTCTAAATGCAATGAAAAGTCAATGGACATCCACACCTGGGTTTCTAAATGAAATGAAAAGTTAATGGACCTCCACACCTGGGTCTCTAAATACAATAAAAAGCAAATGGTCCTCTACACCTGGGCCTTTAAATGCAATGAAAAGCAAATGGACCTCCACACTTGGGCCTCTAAATGCATTGAAAAGTAAATGGAACTCCACACCTGGGCCTTTAAATGCAATGAAAAGTAACTGGACCTCCACACTTGGGCCTCTAAATGTAATGAAAAGTAAATGAAACTCCACACTTGGGCCTCTAAATACAATGAAAAGTAAACGGACCTCCACACTTAGGCCTCTAAATACAATAAAAAGTAAATGGACCTCTACGCTTGGGCATCTAAAAGCAATGAAAAGTAAATAGACCTCCACACTTGGGCTTCTAAATGCAATGAATATTTTCCTTTCTTCTTTTCTTGAATTTTTCATAAAATGTAATCATTTTGAGAATCATATTTTTAGGTTGAAAAGATCAAATCCCTATCCGCACACAATAGATCATGAAAATCAAATTCCATGGGATATCACCTTAACAAATTTCAAAATGATTTTATAACTCGTAAATTAAATTCTCAAATGATAATTCACTTAACAAACTTGGTACTATAGATTTCATAAATCCACCCTTGAAACATTCATTTATTGCATCGAGACTCAACTCGTTAATTCTCGTGAAGTCGAATTTCCTTTTCCTGACTTTGGACTATTCAAACTGTGAACCCTGTACCATACTCTATTGTAAAATTGCGTCTTAAAGTAGAAATTCTTCAATATAGTTCATTTCTCTTGCTCTCTCTTTATTTTTTGGTTTCTTTTTTTTCTTTTTTTCTTGATTTAAGCAAAATTTTCTTTCTATAGACTCTTACATTCTCCAAGTAGATTGATTCCCTAATTTAAACCGGCCATCAGCAATTAGGGATGGACTTGTTCCAAGGTTATAGTGTCGACTCAAGTTTGGGTGCCAAAGAAATGGCTAAAATAGGCTCAAATAAATGACATTAGGGCTCATACCAAAAGATCAATTTCTTCTGAAAATCTTCATTATCCTCTAGGGCATCTCATATATATATATTTTAGAAATCTCTCTAGATTGCTCATTTCTAAGTTTTCACCCTAAAGTTCATCTACTTCTTTTATGCTCTTAAAGATGTCACAATTTCTCAAGGATTAACTTCTTGATTTGAACAAACATATTTGATCAAAATGGTATTTTAAGGGTTGTAATGTGGTCTAAGGGTTAAACGTCAATTAGAGAAAGGTTTTCCAGGCTAAAATATATATTATGTGAAAGCGTATAAACACCATGATGAGTTATTTTGAATTTTTGATTGCTCCTTTCATCTCTCAATCATTTTTCTTCACTCTTATACCTTCCTATTTCTTTTCTTTTTTTTTTGTTTCTTATTTCTTATATTTTTCTTTTTTCGAAATGAAATCAAGAATTTAGATTTTTTTTTCATTTTT
Source organism: Gossypium longicalyx (assembly GCA_025698465.1). Taxonomy (NCBI): domain Eukaryota; kingdom Viridiplantae; phylum Streptophyta; class Magnoliopsida; order Malvales; family Malvaceae; genus Gossypium; species Gossypium longicalyx. The sequence continues at coordinate 57,447,821 of CM046995.1, forward strand.
CATGATCTTTCTTGTCAATCCATGATGTTCGATGGATGACTTTAATTATGGTTCAAAAATAAGATACATTAGGCTCAAAATGGGTTAGCAAGGGATATAATTTTCTCCAAGTGATGAAGAGAACAAAAGAATGCCATTTATCATTTCAAAATATGGTTAATCTCATCAGAAAGGCAATTCTTGGGAATGCACCCATCTGTTCAATTTGAATTGTGCATAATCTCATGTTTGTTTCACAATGTTCTAAAATCATCGATCCATACCCAAAACCTCACAAATTGTCCTCCAACGTGGAGGGTGATCCTTCGACTAGTTTTGAATAAACAAGATAAAGTGGTTAATAGAGGATGAAATTTTCATCAAGTGAAGGATATTTCAAAAATGTCATTCATCACTTTGAATATGGCCAACTTATTAAGTGATTAACCTTAAGGAGAATGCAAGATTCCAAGATAAAAGATAACCTCAAACGTAATGCACAAAGAAAAGAAAAATAGAAAAAGCCAATATTACTTAATGTGAATAAATCTTTAAGAACAGTCAAGCTTAGTTTTTAAGCAAAGTATTTTTTTCACTAAATCAGAATTTAGAGGGTTCGACATCTTGTCTTCGTCTATTTCAACGGGAATCAATGCTCCACCAGAGAAAGCTTTCTTCACTACATACGATCCCTTTCATTTTGGTGTCCGTTTTCTCTGATGATCATGAACATATGGAAGAATCTTCTTTAGTACTAGATCCCCTTCTCTGAACTACCTTGGTCGTACCTTCTTGTTACAAGCCTTCATCATTCTTTGCTGATACAACTGGCCATGACATAAAGCTGTTAATCTATCTTCCTAAATTAAATTCAACTACTCATATCTCTCTTGCACCCATTCAACCTCCTCAGTCGCACCTCATTTAACACTTGTAGAGATGGGATTTGCACTTCGATAGGTAAAACGACCTCCATGCCAATACACTAATGAAAATGGAGTAGCTCTAGTTGAAGTCCTCACTGATGTATGGTATGCGTGGGGAGCAAAAGAGAGTTTCTCATGCCAATCGTTATATGTTTCTGTTGTCTTGGAAAAAATATTCTTGATATTCTTGTTTGCGACCTCGACTAATCTATTCATTTTTGGACGATATGGTGCAAAATTGTGATGCTTGATCTTAAATTGTGTGCAAACCTCTTCTATCAAGGCATTATCCAAGTTCTTGGCATTGTCTGAGATGATTCTTTGGTAAACCATACCGACAAATGACCTCTTTTTTTTAGAAATTTACAGATTACTAATTGAGTTACATTGACATATGAAGTGGCTTCGACCCACTTGGTGAAATAATCAATCACTACAAAGATGTAACGACGTCCTTTTGATGCATTTAGTGTGATAGGGCCAATTACATCTATGCCCTACATTGAGAATGGTTAATGAGGCACCAAGACGTGAAGATTGGTTGGAGGAATGTTAATACTGTCTACATAAATCTAGCATTTATGACATTCTCGAGCATAACTTAAACAATCTTGTTCCAACGTCAACCAAAAATATCCAGCCCTCATGATATGCCTTGCCATCATATTTTCGTTACTATGTGCTCCACATACTCCATTATGGATTTCCTTCATTATCTAATTTGCCTCGTCTATGTCGACACATCTCAATAGGGTTTGGTCATGTCCTCTTTTGTACAAAAACTCATTGTTCAAGTAGAAACCCATAGCTAGCCTTCTAATTATTTGTTTATCATTCTCTAAGGCACAATCTAGGTATTGCTGGTATTACAAATACCGCTTAATGTCAACATACCACCTTCCCATTCGTTACCAATTCCACTCCCACGCAGTGGGTCAGCGAGTCCTTGACCTTTAGCTGTATAGGTTGCACTTTTATTTCGGATCCTACTTTGAACATGGCGGCAAGAGTAGCTAATGCATCGGCTAACTGGTTTTCTTCTCTTGACATATGAGAAAATTGAACATTATCAAACCCTTTGATCAGTCTACGCACATATGTTTGATAGTGAATCAGTTTGAAATCCCTTGTTTCTTATTCTCCTTTTAATTCATAAACAAATAATGTTGAGTTACCAAAAACTTTTAAAACCCTGATGTTTTTCTCAATGGTGATTTGAAGGTCAAAATGCATGCCTCATATTTAGCTACATTGTTCGTATAGGTGAACATCAGTTTAGCTGTAGCGAGAAAATACTAGCCATTTGGGGAGATTAGTACTGCTCTAATCCCATGCCCTATCATGTTGGATACTCCATCGAAATACACCCTTCAAGTTTCTTCTCCACACTTCAAAATTGACATGATCTCATTGTCTAGGAAATCAAAACTCATGGACTCATATTCCTTTTCCGTGCAATCCGCTAGAAATTTCGCGACTATGCTTCTTTTTATAGCCTTTTGGGACACGTAAACAATGTCATACTCAGACAATAACACTTTCCAATAAGTAGTCTTCCTAATAATGATGGGTTCTCAAAAATGTACTTTAAAGGGTCCAACTTTGCTATGAGTAAGGTCATGTGAAACAACATGTATTGCCTTAGTCGACATGTGGTGCATGCTAAAGCGCAACACATTTTTTCCAGATAAGAATACTTGGCTTCATATTCTGTGAACTTCTTGCTCAAACAATAGATCGTGTGCTCTTTCTTGTTTGAATCATCTTGTTGCCCCAGAACACAACATATAGAATTATCCAGCACTACCAAATACAAAATCAAATGTCTTCTAGGCATCGGAGGAATCAAAATTGTTGGCTTAGCCAAATACTTTTTTACTTTCTCGAATGCATTTTAACAATCTTCAGTCCATTCACCATCGTTATCCTTACGTAAGAGCTTGAAGATAGGATCACATTTATCCATCAATAGTGAGATGAAATGAGACACTAAATTTAATCGTCCCAAAAAACCTCTTATCTCCTTTTATGTTTTAAGGGGTGTCAGATCTTGAATTTCTCAAACCTTGTTTGGATCTATTTTAATTACCTGTTCACTTACTACGAAACCTAACAGCTTCCCTAACTTTACCCTAAAAGTACATTTTGTTGGATCAAATCTCAATTTGTATTTCATCAATCTTTCAAATATTTTGCGGAGGTCTTCTACATGACTTTCATCCTTAGCAAACTTTTCTCTCATAGCATCAACATAAACTTCAATCTCTTTTTGCACATGTTATGAAACAGTGTAACCATTGTTTATTGATACGTGGCCCCAACATTTTTAGACCAAACAGCATGACCCTATAACAAAAAAGTTCCCCAAGTTGTGATGAATGTAGTTTTTTCCATGTCATCCCCCACCATTTTAATTTAATTATAGCCCAAGAATCCATCCATGAAAGAGAAAACACAATGTTTAGCAGTGTTACCCACCAGTGTTCCTATATAAGGTAACAGAAAATTATCCTTAGGGTTGGCTCGGTTCAAATCTCCATAATCAACGCACATTCTAACTTTCCCATCCTTTTTAGGCATTGATACAATATTTTCCACCCATTTTGGGTGTTTAGCTACTTTCAGAAATCCTACATCAAATTGTTTCTTGACCTATTCTTTAATCTTTAACAGCATCTCAGGTTTCATTCTTTTCAACTTCTAGTATACGGGCTTGCAATCTAATTTCAAAGGTAGCCTGTGATCCACAATATTGGTGTCCAAACCCGACATATCTTGGTATGACTATGCAAACACATCTGAGAACTCAATAAGTAGATCCTTCAACAATTGACTTTGCTCTATCATGAGAGTGGTTCCAATCCTAATTTCCTTTCGTACCTCATCATCACCCAGATTGATTAAATCTTTTCCCTCCAAGTGGGGTTTTATAAGCTTCTTTTCTTGTTCAACTAGCCTCAAAAACTCATCTGGTACAACTTTTTCCTTTTCCATCTCATGATCATTTTAGTGAACATAATTATGAGAATTTGATTCCAAGATGTCATTTGGATCATTCATCAATTCATGAGATATATCCTTGAAATAATTATGAGTATGTAAATTGGTATATGAATGAAAATGATTGAATGAATAAAAGTGAGTACGGACATGATCCAAATCTGATTTTGTTAAAGATAAAATAGTTTTACATGGATTTTTGAAGGAAATTAAATTAACTAAACGATATTAAACTTTGATATAAAAACTCTTAAAAATGATTACATCTTGGAGGACTCAAGGATAACAGGTAACAGTATGACCAGTTGTCCAAGGTGGGTGTTATAGCAGTGAGCTATCCTTGATCCTTTTTCAAGTGGCATTTATTTCCAAAGGTAGAAAATTATTTGGATTTGTCATAAAAAATGTTCTTTTATTTTTTTAAATAATTTTTCTGAACAAAAAAATGAGCGAATCAATGAATGAATGGATGAATGAATGAATGATTGAATTGAAATTGGGGCACATTGTTGTAAATATAGTCGAATATAAATGGAAGGTTCGGAAATTGTTTGGCTTACAAAGTTTTATTTTCATTTTTCATTCATACCTAAAGAAAATCCTAACCGATCCTATTGCCATATGGAAAATATCTGCTCGGCATTCTTCTTTTTTCTCCTCAAGAGCTTGATGAACTTTTTGGTAATGTGCCTGAGTCACCTCCAGAAATTTCATTGCAGGCTTGTTCCTCGTCGTAAGAGGGGAAGATTTTGTTTTGAGTTCTTCAATCTATTCACATATGTCTTTGGCTTGTTGAGCGAAAACCTGACCTTCCTTATGCATTGTTGCAAACACCTCTTGTCGACTTACTACCATGTGTTCCACCGTGATATAATACTCTGCAAGCTCCGTATAGTCTTTCGTGACCTCTTTGTTTTGCTCTTCTTTTGTCCTTAATTCTTTAGTTCAACAAAAAATTTCCTCTTCCAGCACCTCAATTTCAGCAGTTTTCTCATTAGACACGCTCCTCCAAGTTCGCTCTTATTCTCGCACTTTTTAGATTTTATTAGCCCACAGACTCGGATCCGCCTCCAACCTTTGAATCTGAGTGAACAAGTCAGATCTTTCTCGTTGATGTCATTCTAATAGTATTCTTAGTTCTTCCTCCTTTTCCTTTAATATGCCTAATGCTGCTCTCGTTTCCGTCTAACCTCTATATCTTTCCCTCTCAGATGCTTCTCTAAATTTCATATCTTATCTATTAGCTCGACCACGTCATCTAGGACCTTCCTCTTTCTTTTGAACTACACTGACACAGAGATTTTGCTTCATTTTAAGTGCCATTAGATATACGTTTCCAGGGGGAATGGTTGAAAAAGGTTCTTGATTGCAAGCTCTAGGTTTGACCCTACTTGATTTGTATCTCTTCCAATTTCTTCCAAAATCTCAGGTCCTAAATTGAAGCTTCCACATTGTTTAAACAAGCGCATTGATCATACCTGTATTAGCTCAGAACCATCAACAAGGAATAACTGATGGCTCCTCATATGCCAATTAAGGGAACCCACAAATGACCACCACACTTGATGAGTACTATGCTCTGAATCATCCATGGAGCCCTCTAATCTATTTCTTGGTATGTCAATGTACTAAGGTTCTAGGCTCACTCCTCAACCGATTGATTTAGTGGCCACTCACTTTCCAAAAATTCCTCTATATGCTTGGTCGGAGGAACAAACACTTGACGAAAGCGCTTATAAAGGCACCTAAAATGGCTTTTCATCCATATGAACAACAATTATGTACATCTTAAGAAATGCCCATCTCCTTTCCTTTTGATGAAATTGAGTGAAATGATGGTTTCAACTAAGACAGCTAGAGCAGGATTCACCCATTTTTCAATCTGAAACAGAAAATTAGCTAGCTCTACACTCACATATCCCAGATATTTTGGGAACATAATCAACCTGTATACGGCAAATACGAACATTGCCAAATGTCTATCACCGTTGGACTTTCCCATAGCATCCCTAATGTTGGACCAGGAAATGTAGGGGCTATTCTTACTTTCACCATATCTACAAGAACTCCAATCAGATTGGCTAAGGTTCCCCGGAAATCAATGTTTCGCTTCCAATATATCTTGTATAGATCTCTAAAGTCATAGTGGAGAAGGGTAGAATATTCCTCGATAGCCAGTACCATATCCGCTTCATTAAATGTAAAACACCTATAACTGGGATCCTAAAAACATACCATAGCCTTCAATAGGGCATTATTCAGTTTAATGAATAGAAGTTATGATACATCACCTTACTTGTCCCGAAAGTGCGTTTTCTTAGCCTTGTCCCATGATTGTTATATTCCCTTTAACTCATCTTCGCAATTCCTCCCATAGTCTATGCGGACTATCTTAGGCAGGCTCGAGTCAAAACTAGCTATCTGGCAATCACCTTCTCTGTTCTGAGTATCCTTTAACATTCTCACTATTATCCCTATATTTTCTACCCCATGCCAAACAACTGAATCTTCTCGAAATGTGTTCATGTTGAATATAGATGCAATACTGTGCCATATGTATTTAAATGATGCATGAATTATGTCATGGAGAGACACAAACACAAGAAAAACAAAGTCGGTAACAAAAACAATAAAGTCAAATGAAAAAAATGTGAAATTAAATCATAAATAATTGCAAAAAAAAAATTCAAACACATAACATACAAATAAACACTCAAGAGGTCCTATAGGGTATTATTACGAGGTAAGGTACGACTCTTATGTCTAGGCATCACATTTAAAATGGTCATTACATGCTGGCTTACGGCTGACTCTAATGCACGGGGAACCCAACGCTTAAATACGACATCCATTGTAACGCCTTGAATTCTGGGCCTAGAAGAATTGGGCCTTGGGTCTGAGAGCGTTAAAATTTTTGGGAACATGGAAATGGTTCATATGCATGTTAGAACTGTGGAGTTAGTGATTTTTTAATGTTAGGGGGGTCTCCAGAAAGTCCGGGGTTCAAGTTTTGGTATAGGAAAAATTTTGGCTTTTAGCCTTAAGGGAACCCTAACTCCTGGTGTGAAGACTTTTAATTAATTGAGGCTAAATGGCGACACAAAGAGCCTTGTGGTGTATGGAAAGGTGGCATCACAAGGGTGTTGAGGTGGCCTAGGGTTCGAGCATTGGCATGGAATATTGATGAGTATTTATTTTACACTTGCAGACGGCAAGTGGTTGAATTGGAGTGGAATTCTATGTGGTGGAAGGTTGATTTGGTCTTGGAATTTGAATGTGAGGTGGGAGTAAAATGAGAAGGGGGTTATGGAAAGAACTAAGGAGTGAATCAAGGAGATTTGAGTTGTTGGGAGGATGGAATCGAAATGGGACTCTTGTTGTGCATAGAATTTCGGCAAGGGGGAAATTTGGGTTCGCTTTTCAGCTTTGGTGAATATTTTGTCTTCCTTTTCGATTTTTGCCTAGTTTCCATTGGTGGGAGCCAAAATTTTTACCACTTAGGTCTTTGTTTTCTACCTTTCAATTTCTGTCAGGGCATTTTCTTTCTTTGCATTCTCTGTGTGCCGAATTTATTTTGAAAGTGACCTCTCGGGTTTTTGGTTGTCTTCTTTTTTGTTTGGTCGATTTCACCTCTCTTCTTTTTTCTTCTTGCTTGTGCCAATTGTGTTCTTCTTTTCTCTTTTAAACCGTGACCTTGATTTTCTACTTTATTTCTCTGCGTGGGCAAATCACCCCCTTCTTTTATTTTTTTCCATTAAACTTCTCATAGCCGAATACCCTGCTCTTTCTCTGTCAACTACTGTTTTCTTCATAAAGTTGAGGTTTCTTATCCTCCTTTTTGCCAATATTAAATGTAAGTGATGGTGTTTGCTCTTAATAGTACTGTCGTTGCTGTTAATTTTCATTTTCTCTTCTATTGAATCTCTCACTCCCTTTCTTAAATGATTTACTTCTTGACCCCATACGTTTTTTTTCCCTTTTCAATACTTTTTAGTAGTAACAATTCCTCTTTTCTCATAATTCGATATTGATTGATACCTAGGTTCTCTCGAGGATTGATAGAGGGACAAGCTGCTCGAAGTAATCGACTCTCTACTCTCAATTCTTGACCAAGGTGAGCATTCTTGCCTTGTTTGGTAGAGGCCGAATATTCTTGTTGCTGTGTAAACTTTTAAGTGTGGTTTTAATCACATGATTACTCAACTTCTTTTAATAAGGCTCATTGTGATGCAGAATTTGTCTAGGGGTTTAACTTTTGCTAACGATTAGAGAGGGTTTGACAAGGTGCGATCGATTAAGGTTAGTGAAGTATGGTTTCGGCTTTTGATAGGATAAAGGATTTTTTTTGTGCTGGTCTAGTGACTAACTGTTAGTCTTGATTGCGATAGGTTTGGTGCTAAGGATTCATCGCATACTTCGTATCAAGGTGTGTACATACACCACTCAACCATAGATTGACAAAAACCCAAAATCCCAAAATGTTGAAACGCCGAAAAGCTGAAAATCAAGTTTTTGGCCACATGGGCGTGCAAACGCCCATATGATTATCCAAGCTCACGGAGTGTGGGCCTACATCAAGGAACGACCACCATGAGCAATTTCATGGGCTTGGGCCAGAAAAGGCATATAGGCCCAATGGGCCCGTGGGCCTCGCACGTGTAAAACTTATCTTTAAGTGGGTATTACTATTCTAGCTGGGACGTACACATGGCTGAGGCCAATTTTGGGCTTGGTGGGACACACAGTCGTGTGGGCCCACATGGGCATGCTTAATGGGCTTTGGCCCATTCAACAATTTTTATACTGTTTTTGGTTAAACGTGACACTAGACGACCGTGGGCTTACTGATGGGCCTAAAATTTCTTAGGCCCAAACTGGTAAAAATGTCTGTTTTGACCCTATAGGATATATGGATGACTATGTATGCCATGAGATGATTTGTATATGTACACTTGTCCTGTTTACATGCATGATAAAATTTAATAGCATGCCACTAATGCATGTTGCATAACATGGGGTTGTGTTATGTGATTGGAGGAAATATCTTGTTCTGGCAGCACTGCTGCATATCTTTGATGGCTATTAGCCTACCGTTCTGGCAGCTCTACTGGAAATTCTATTTAGTGTCGTATCGGTACTATTATGTGGTGTGTAGGGATGGGTGGGTCGATATTATATCCTCACATAGTGTATAGGGTTGGACGGAGTTGGTGTGTAGAGGTTGGATGGACAGGGTTTTTGCATGCTTGATTATTCTGATTCTGTTCTGTTTAGGGCTAAGGCCCACATTGTATCTGTTCTGTAATGGGTTTAGGCCCAGTTGGACACTGCTTCTGAAATGGGCCCAGGCCGAGACTATTCTAGTTGATCACTGTTTTGATCTAGGGTGTACACTGAGTTTTCGCAAACTCACCCAACTATTTTAACTATGCAGGTAATCCTCAAACATAGATGGTTCGGTGCTGCGAGGGACTTGGAGCTGGCCACACACTTAAATTTGCTTTGGATTTTATTTACCTTATTTATTATTTTTGGATTGTAATAGGGCCTTTATAATTTTTGGATTTTAAATTTTGGGATTTTATTCATTGTTTTATAATTGCTAGAAGTAGAACACGGTTTTTCCAAAACAACAACTGTTTTTCAAAAAGTTACGTTTTCGAAACTATTTTAAATTAAGCTTCCGCAACAAATAAGGTTTTAAGGGTAATAACGTTTTACAAGAGATTGACTTTTAATAAACCGCGTTTTAAAAATAAGCAAACGAAATCGAAGGTTTTAAATGGCAAAAAGTTTTGAATGGTAAGAAGGGTTTTCAACGAAAACACAATTTTCGAAAAACACTTCAATGTGACACGCCAGATTTAGCCATAACATCTGGGCTAGGTTTGGGGTGTTACATTTAGTGGTATCAGAGCCTGTTTCAAAACTCGAGATGTAAAGTGGGCTTCTAGCTTTTGATATTTTAAAAGTATTGGCAAACGATTTTGAAGCAATTTTAAAGTAAGGATTCTGCTGTGTGGCACACCTAGTCTTCCGCGTCAAACCAAGTAAGTTTTCTTGATCTTTTTTAAAATGATATACTATAGATAGTTACTGGGCTTTCTTTAGATGATAGACTATACTGAGACTCTTAGTTAGAGTAAAACTAAAGCCTGTAGCAAACTAAAACTGTAGTGAGCCTACGACTGCGTAAACAACTCATAACTGTTACTTTCATAAAACATCTAATTAATTATTCGCATTATAAGCTAAATTACATAAAATTTCTAATACAGACTTTACGCGAAGTGATAATAAGTACTAGAAGGGGTACAAGAGGTCGCGATAGAGGCCGTGGAAATGCTAGGGTTGGGTCTTCGGTGTCAGGCCACATGCCCAATTTCGAAGAGAGAAGCACTAGCTTCACCGGTGGCTGAGACAGAGTCGTTTGATCAAGCTACCGGGGATGACGCACTGTTTCAGGCGATGCTTCATATTTTGGAAAGAGTTGCTGGGTCTGCTTGGCCTAATACCGTTACTGGGGGTCGTGGGTCGATTACGAAATAAATCCGGTCAAATGGAGTAGAGATTTTCAGGGGAGTTTCTGGGGTGGTCCCTAGTGTGGCAGAATACTGGTTGGAGGCTACTGAAAGAATTATGGACGATTTCGACTGCACGCTGGAACAAAAGTTGAAGGGTGCTGTATCCCTGTTGAGAGATGAAGCCTACCAGTGGTGGCTTATGGTAAAAGAGGGTACCCCGTCAGACCGTTTAACATGGGAATTCTTCAAGTCTGCATTTCAAGGGAAATATGTGAGCGCCAGCTATGTCGACGCTCGTAGAAAGGAATTTTTGAACCTAGTCCAATGAGAGGGATCGGTGGCTGAGTACGAGGCAAAATTTTTATGACTTAGCCCGTATGCCCTAGGGATAGTAGCAACGGAATATGAGCACTGTGTTCGATATGAGGACGACCTTAAGGATAGACTCATAGTGTTGATAGCTCCACAGAAAGAGCGGGACTCCGTTGCGTTGGTTGAGAAAGCTATGATTGGGGAGAAGGTAAAGCGCGTAGAGTGCAAGAATTGTGAGAAGGACAAAGGGAAAAATAGAAGAGATGCGGAGCCCACCAATTTTGAGTAGAGGCCCAAAAAGAGGGCCAGAGTTTGTGAGCTAATCAGAGCTGGGCCCCTTGTTGCTGCTGTTAGTGTGCAACCTTGTGCTAATTGTGGGAGGAGTTATCTCGAGGAATGTTGGAAAACCATTGGAGCCTACTTGAGGTGTGGATCAATGGAACACTGTATCAGGGATTGTCCATGGAGATTTGTTCAGATGCAAGCAACTGGAGTGGGTAACATGCAATCACCGAGGGGTGGTCAGTAGCCATTAAGAGGCCGTGGTCAGGCCAAAGGTGGAAACGGTATGGGTCGTGGTCAAGGAGCACTGGGCAGAGGTGCTGGTTATGTAGAGGCGAGGCAACCAGCTTTGGTCTATGCAGCATACCGCTGAGAGGATGGAGACACTTCAAATGCGAATACTAGTACATATTTTACTCATAGTGTCCTATTTACCTATTTTGCAGTTAGAGGTAGATTGCACAGCAGGAGCGTAATGGTGTAATCTAGGTCATGCAACTATTAGATAGTTGGAAATTTTGAGGTCAAAATATCTTTAAGGGGGTAGAGTTGTAACGCCCTGAATTTTGGGCCTAGAAGAATTAGGCCCTAGGCGTGGGAGCGTTAAAATTTTTGGAAACATGGAAATGGCTTATATGCATGTTAGAACGGTAGGGTTAGTGATTTTGGAATGTTAGGGGGGTCTCAAGAAAGTCTAGGGTTCAAGTTTTGGTATAGGAGAAATTTTGGCTTTTAGCTTTAAGGGAACCCTGACACCTAGTGTGAAGACTTTTAATTAATTGAGGCTAAATGGTGACACAAAAAGACTTGTGGTGTAGTGGCAAGGTGGCGTCACAAGGGTGGCAATGAGGATCAGGGTTTGAGCATTGGCATGGGATATTGATGAGTATTTATTTTGCACTTGTGGACGACAAGTGGTTGAATTGGAGTGGACTTCTATGTGGTGGAAGGTTGATTTGGTCTTGAAATTTGAATGTGAGGTGGGAGTAAGTTGAGGAAGGGGTTATGGAGAGAATTAAGGAGTGAATCAAGGAGATTTGAGTTGCTGGGAGGATGGAATCGAAATGGGACTCTTGTTGTGCGTAGAATTTCAGCAAGGGGAAATTTGGGTTCACTTTTCGACTTTGGTGAATATTTTGTCTTCCTTTTCGGTTCTTGCCTAGTTTCCATTGGTGGGAGCCGAAATTTTTACCCCTCAGGTCATTGTTTTCTGCCTTTCAATTTCTATCGGGGCATTTTCTAACTTTCCATTCTCTGTGTGCCGAATTTATTTTGAAAGTGACCTCTCGGGTTTTTGGTTGTCTTCTTAGTTGTTTGGTCGATTTCACCTCTCTTCTTTTTCTTCTTGCTTGTGCCAATTGTGTTCTTATTTTCTCTTTTAAACCGTGACCTTGATTTTCTACTTTATTTCTCTGCGTGGGGAAGACACCCTCTTCTTTTATTTTTCTCCATTAAACTTCTCAAAGCCGAATACCCTACTCTTTCTCTGTCAACTACTGTTTTCTTCATAAAGTTGCAGTTTCTTCTCCTCCTTTTTGCCGATATTAAGTGTAAGTGATAGTGTTTTCTCTTAATGTTATTGTCGTTGCTATTAGTATTTATTTTCTCTTCTACCGAATCTCCCATTCCATTTCTTAAACGATTTGCTTCTTGACCCCATATGTCTTCTTTCCCTTTTCAATACTTTTTGGTGGATTCCTCTTTTCTCATATTTTGATATTGGTTGATACCTAGGTTCTCTCGTGGTTTGATAGAGGGACAAGCTGCTTGAAGTAATCGACTCTCTACTCTCAATTCTTGACCAAGGTGAGCGTTCTTGCCTTGTTTGGTTGAGGCCGAATATTCTTGTTGGTGTGTAAACTTTTAAGTGTGGTTTTAATCACATGATTACTCAACTTCTTTTAATAAGGCTCATTGTGATGTAGAATACATCTAGGGGTTTAACTTTTGCTAACGATTAGAGAGGGTTTGATAAGGTGCGATCAATTAAGGTTAGTGAAGTATGGTTTCGGCTTTTGATTGGATAAAGGAGTTTTTTTTGCGCTGATCTAGTGACTAACTGTTAGTCTTGATTGCGATAGGTTTGTGCTGGGGATTCATCGCACACTTCATATCAAGGTGTGTACACACACCACTCAACCATAGACCGGAAAAAGCTGAAATCTCGAAATGTCAAAATACCGAAAAGCCAAAAATCGAGTTTTTGGCCACATGGGTGTGCAAACACCCATGTGGTTATCTAAGCACACGGAGTATAGGCCTACATCGAGGAACACCCACCATGAGCGATTTCAAGGGCTTGGGCCAAAAAAAGCCATACGGGCCAAATGGCCCGTGGGCCCTACACGTGTAAAACTTATCGTTAAGTGGGTATTACTATTCTAACTTAGACGTACACATGGCTGAGGCCAATTTTGGGCTTGGTGGACCACACAGTCGTGTGGGCCCACATGGGCTTGCTTAATGGGCTTTGGCTCATTCAACAATTTCTGTACTATTTTCGATTGCACATGACGTTAGACGACTGTGGGCTTAAAAGTACTTAGGCCCAAACTTGTAAATATGGTTGTTTTGACCCTATAGGATATATGGATGACTATGTATGCCATGAGATGATTTGTATATTTATACTTGTCCTATTTACATGCATGATAAAATTTAATAGCATGCCACTGATGCATGTTGCATAACATGGGGTTATGTTATGTGATTAGAGGAAGTGTCCTGTTCTGGTAGCACTTCTGCATATCTCTGATGGCTATTAGCCTACTGTTCTGGCAACTTTGCTGCAAATTCTATTTAATGCTGCATCGGTACTATTATATGGTGTGTAGGGATGGGTGGGTCGATATTATATCCCCACATGGTGTGTAGGGTTGGACAGAGCTAGTGTGTAGAGGTTGGATGGACAGGGTTTTTGCATGCTTGATTATTCTGATTTTGTTCTTTTTAGGGCTAAGGCCAACACTGCATCTATTCTGTAATGGGTTTAGGCCCAATTGGACACTACTTTTGAAATGGGCCCAGCCCCAAACTGTTCTGGTTGATCACTATTTTGATTTGGGGCACACAATGAGTTTTCGCAAACTCACCCACCTGATTTAACTGTGCAGGTAATCCCCAGACATAGATGGTTCGGTGCTGCGAGAGACTTGGAGCTGGACACACACTTAAATTTGCTTTGGATTTTATTTACCTTATTTATTATTTTTGGGTTGTAATAAGGCCTTTATAATTTCTGGATTTTAAATTTTGGAATTTTATTCATTGTTTTATAATTGCTACAAGTAGAACACGGTTTTTCCAAAACAACAACTGTTTTAAAAAAAATCACATTTCCGCAACTATTTTAAATTAAGCTTCCGCAACAAATAAGGTTTTAAGGGTAATAACATTTTACAAGAGATTGAATTTTAAAAAACCGTGTTTTAAAAATAAGCAAATGAAATCTGGGGTTTTAAATGGCGAAAAGTTTTGAATGGTAAGAAGGGTTTTTAACGAAAACATGGTTTTCGAAAAACACTTCAATGTGGCATGCCAGATTCAGCCATAACGTCTGGGTGAAGTTTGGGGTGTTACATCCATAGGGCCTTTAAAAAGGGTTGGCCCTTAGGTGGTAAGACTTCTATAGGGTACATGGTAGCATTTGCTAGACAAACATCTATGTCCACCTTAACCATAGAGTAGTCCTTAAATTGATGCGGTGACATATTGCCACACGAAAGCATAAGGCTACTCCTCCTAAATGGGATGGGCTCAGTCGTAGGACCGAAAGTAAGATGCAACATGAATGACAATTATAGCCACCCCACGACGATAGAGTCGACATACGCATTAATCAATTTCATCGATAAAAGAATAAACAAACACATTTGCATACATATGAAAATAGAATAAGCAAATGAAATGATCAAATAAATCAATATTTAACACATATTCAATAATTTAAAATGACATTAGACAATTAAATAAATTAATGCGTGAATAAATAAATTTAATATGCACAAATACTAAAAACCTACCTTTCAAACCTAAGTAAGTCGACTCGCTAACATCTCCAGTGGAGTCGCCAAGCTGTCGTAACTTTGCCTACATAAGAGTACGGGGGCGTAGTAAGCAAAGCTAGGCACGGAAGATCTAAATTAATGTAGAGTCGCCACTAACCAATTAGGGCTAGGTTGGTTAACAACCTATCGTCTAAAAATCTAGAATTAATACTACGAAAAAATCCTAAAAGTCTAGACTTGATCTCATCACCAAATTTCGGGTTTGAGAGTACTGTTACGTGTGGGGAAGGTTATAGCACCCCTATAATGCTTATCAGGGGATAGTCCTATGGGGTCTTAAGAGCTAGATTTTTTTTATTTAAGCATATTAATGTCTTAATCTAGGCTAAAATCTTATGGAAATCTTAAATAAAGACTCTAAAGAAAATGCCTCCGGTTTACTTGTAACTCGACTAAGATGTGTTCACCAAACTTATCTAATTTGAAACTTAAATTAGAAGTTGTTACTTTTAATGGGAACCTTAAAGGATACCTAAATAATTATAATAAAATGCCTTCAATTTCAAAAATTAATTTTAATTTAGAATTCTAAAAACACGTAGAAATTATCAATGAATTAAGAGATATATTAAAACCCATCTACAACTTATTTGATATTTTATTATTATTATTTTTTAAAAAGATTTAATTAATAATGTTGAACCTATCAAGATACGAAAGTATCCTATCCCGGATTTATAGTTTATCATACATTAAAATTCCTAATCTAAGGTTTAAATTAGTCGAAATCCTAAAATAATATATCTTAAATAACATTTATTAGCTTTCTTAAAAAGTTTCTAAAATAAAATACTTAGAAAGACTTACTCATGATTTACAATTCACCTACAAAAATCTTTAGTTTTAATCTTGAATAAAGTCCTCAAAAATATTTACACATTAATTTTAGATTCTAAAGAGGAATCATATATGATATTTAAAATTTGTTTAAAACCCTAAAAAATCATATATATTATTTATAATTTTTCTAGGGTAAATGGTAGATAAGATCTTAAGGACTAACCTAAATCCAAGTGTAAAAACCTTATGGTTTCATTAAAATGTAACACCTACTTTCCTAACTTCATGTCAACAATTATAGGATGGAAAAATAACCTAAAGTTCCCCCTTTTAAAATGAATAGTAATAAAATAGGAAAATTAATTAAATTGGCTAAAGTTAATAAAAAGTTAAAACTCTTTCAAAAAGAGAAATAATAAAAAGAAAACTTAAATAAATGAAATAAATAAGACCTTGACATGATGATGATAATAATAACAATAATACACATTATTCATAATACAAAAATAAAAGAATCAAAGTAACATAAATAAATAAAATTAAAATGTATGTAAGAGGAATGTGCAAAAAAACATAAATATAAATAGACACGAAAATAAATAAAGACGAAATAAGAATAAATAAAAATTATACAAGTGTGACTAAATATAAAAAATTAAAATAAAGTGCATAATTGACATTAAATATATAAGGTATAAATACAAATGAATGGGAAGATATAAGTGTAAATAATTTATTTAAATTGGAAACAAAATGACATAACTTGATTTTGGGGCTAAAAGATAAAAAAATGTGAAAGGCAGAGGACTGATGTAGTAATTAATTTGCTTTTAATTTTAAAATATTGAATTAAATCGAATGTTTAAATAAACAAAAGGGTCACAGCTGTAAATAGGCCAAAGAGTGAGGGTGGTGTTGCAAAAAATAAGGTATTTTCTATAAATTTAAAAAGTAGGGGGTGAGAATAAATTACCCATTTTTGGCACTTATAAATGGAAAAAGAACTATTCATTCTTTCATTTTAACCTTACTTTTTTTGAAAAAAAAAAAAACTTTTCCTCTCTCTTCCTTCTTCTATGTTGGCCATGGCTCCACCATTAGAGAGCCCAACAGCTCTCCGGCCTCCGGTGGTGGAGCCACCGCATACAGTGGCTGAAATTTTTTTTCCAAAATCATAGTTTTCTTTTAAAAAAATCACTATTTTTCTTTAAAATTAAAACTTTATTTCTAAATAGTTAAAAAAGATCAAAACTTTATTTTAAAACATTTAAAATTTTCCTTTAAAGTAACTAAAAAATAGATTTTTATTTTAAAAATCTAAACTTTCTCTTTTTAAAAAAAAACAAAATTTTTTTCCAAGATCAAACCTCTTTTTAAAAAAAATATTTATTTTAGAAAGGGGAAGGTAAAAAAATGGGATTTTAGGGCTCCTAGGGGTAGAGGATCAACGTTCCGATGACGTCTCCTTCATCGGAGCCCAAACTCGATACCTCAAGATATGCATACGGCAAAAAAAACCAACAACTAGAATGCTTGTTGTTGTTGTTTTTACCTTTCTTTAAGAAAAAGAAATGAAAAGACTCATCTTTTTTCTTTCATTTCATTGCATCTATATATATATTTTTAATCTTGTTTATTTGTAAAAAAAATATAATAATATTAAATAGTAGTGGTAGTAATGATAATAATAATAATTTGGTCCCTTTACAGGCCCAAAAAAGAAAGAAAAAGAAAAGAAAAACAAAGGTCTCAAATTCACCAAAATCGGGTAAGCTTTGCACAACCCAAGAGAGAACAAAATTTTAAATTGGCCTCCTATTGGGCTCAGACAAAAATGGGTGTCTACAGGTTCTTTGGACCTTTCTAGGAGGCATGATGTTTAGTCTTGCTAACTAACAAAATATCAAGCAAATAAGTTCAATGGAATAGTAAAAGTTGAGTTTGGAAACTTTAACCTTGTATCAGTCGTTGGATCCTCATCACTTTTGTTTGTTCATTGTTCCTTGAGATGTTCGCATCCTTTTTTGCACCGAGTAAGATTGAAAGAAGAAATTTTCCAAACAAATAAAAAAAAACGAAAATTAATTTTTAGGGTTTAAAGGATCTAAAAGGTTTGGGGACATTAAAGGAGTTAAAAGATGTTTAAATAAGCAGATAGTTTCTGCGACACCAGGTTCATTGTCGTGACACACTCTAGACTTTTTGATTTTCGGGTATACTAGCTTCAGTGTCGTGACACACAAAATACGTGCCACAACATCGAAAAGATTTCCTCAAATTCATCAAATCTGCCCTCTGTGTGGTAACACGAGGTTATCGTGTTGCGAAACTAGCTTTGCTTTCACCCAAAATTCAAATTTCTAGAGTGTTGCAGTTTCTTATAAAAACATGAGTTTGAAAAAAATTAAAATCTATACTAAATAGTTAGCTAAATATACAATAATTTACAAAAAAATTTAAATATCAATTCAAAATAATTTATGTTTTACTATGGGATTCATCCGATAGCATCATTAATTCACAAATAGATGATTCTTCAATTCTATCTGTATTGGTCCGTCGTCCATTGTGCCATTCCACCTTTGTCCGCTTATCCCTTTCTTTAAACTTGGTTTTTCATCCTATATGGATTAAAGGAAGTACGTCCCTTGACTTGGGAGTGTTAAAAAAAATAATTCATTACACTGATCCCTTAACTTCCTCCTACTTTCCTCGCTCAATTGGTGACCACATTTAAAAGCTTCAGTCTCACCATTGATCTTCATGGTTAATCCATTTTTGTCTAAATCAATAGTGGACCTTGAAGTGGCTTAAAGGTCTTCCTAACAAGATCGATATCTCTCAATCTTCCTCAAAGTCTAGAACAACAAAGTTCATTGGGATAATAAAGTTGCACACTTTGACTAACATATCTTTGAATATTCCTTTTAGATTTAATGAGGATATATTGGCCAACTATAGTGTTATCTGGACATTTTTAAGATCCCATAACCAGAGTTTTTCAAAAATAGATAGGGGTATTAAACTAATACTAGCTCCTAGCTCATACAGAGCTCTATCAAAATGGATGCTCCCTATCTCTATGGGAATCATAAAACTTCCTAGGTCTTTTAGCTTTTAGGGAACCTTTCTCGAGATATTAACACTACAGGAAGTGCATATACTAACTTGTTCACCTACCTTAATTTTCCCACGCTTAGATATAATTTTTTTTAAAAACTTAGCGTACTTAGGAACTTTCTCAATTAATTCGATCAAGGGTAGGTTAACGTTTAATGTTCTGAAAAAGTTCAAAAAACTTACAAACTCATCTTCATCCCACTTTCGCTTCTCTTCTAGCCTTGAAGGGAATGCTATCATTGCAATGACAGAATCTTTAGTTGTTTCTGTCTCTGGTTCAACTGCCAGTGCAACTACGTCCTTTGGTTTAAGTTCATTGTCAACTTCTAGGGGTCTCTCTTGAAGATCATCAATATTCTCAATATTTACCTCTTGAATTAGGTTATCTGGACTGCTCAGTACTTTACCCGATCGGAGCGCTATTGCTTTCACGTGCTCCTTCTCTTTTCTACGAGGGTTATTTTTGGTATTACTAGGAATACCTATTGGAATTGGCCTTTTTATATCCTCTATCATTCTCATCATTTGGCTCACCTAATCTTCAATTTTAGTCAATTTTTTTGTTGAATTGATGCGCTCAAGTTGTACCTGTTTCACATTCGTTCTCATTGATTGCACCTCCCCTTCGATTCTATCCAGACATTGACCACATGCAACATGGTCATTTTGGTTGGCCCTTTCTTAGGGTTCTATAAATAAGGAGGTTGATAGTTAGAATTTTTAACTTGGTTCAAGCTATTATCTCCTCCTTGATTTTCTCCTCATTTTAGATTCAGGTGATCTTTTCATCTAGGATTGTATGTATTCGATTAGGGATTTCCACCCCTATTCTTGATATAGTTCACGTCTTCAGTAGGATTGTTAATATAATGGAAAAGCGGTTTGTCTCCTCCATTGATAGATGATACACTCTTACCAACCTTTATTTTGTTGGTTTTGTCCACTAGTTGTTCATATCTATCATCCTCCTGGACAACCTTCACCGTAGATCGTCTTTGACCGTATGTATAACATTTAGTTGGCCAGTGGCAGAATTCATCGCCACACTTTCTATCAGTTCGTACACATCCTCGTATGTTCTGTTAATTAAGGCTTCTCCTATTGCTCCATCTAATCTTGACCTCAAATGTACATCCAACCCATTGTAGAAAATTTGCAGTCATAACCATTCAAGCAATTCATGGTGTGGGCACTTGTGAATTAGTGTCTTAAAATGCTCCTATGCTCCGTGAAAGTTTTCCTCTTCTAACTGTTTGAACATTGAAATTTCCCTTCTTAGTTGGACCGTCTTGCTAATAGGGAAGAACTTTTGCCGAAATTTCCCTACGAGTTCATCCCATGTCGTTATTGATCCTAGTGCCTATGAATCTAGCCATGAAAAGGCGTTATCAATTAATGAAAAGGGGAACAACCGAAGACGAATAACATCATTAATGACCCTGTTGCATTTGAAGGTATCAGAAAGCTAGAGGAATTGTTTTAAATGCTAACTTAGATCCTCTGTCATTGTTCTGCGAAACTACAAATTCTTCTGGATCATTTGGATCATAGCTGGTTTAATCTCGAAATTATTGGTCGTGATAGTTGGCCTTGTTATACACCCTTGAACCATATCCAGATTTGGTAGCACATACTCTCTCAAAGTCCTCTCATTATGCGCCATTTTTAGATTTGCAGATAGCTATGGTATGGTGGTGGATCTTCTAGATTGTTAGCCTCGTCGAACGGTGGATTCTCACATGGTACATTGCCTAAAGTAGGTGGTGGATCTTGCATCTGCTGTTGTTGTTGTCAACAATTTCTTCAGATTATTCTCTCAGGATCTGTGACTGGCTCTGTAGGTATTTCCCTACTACGATTCATACATTATACCCAAAAAGATAATATTGGTATAAACAATAACATTAAATACACAACTATAACATAAAAATTTCCTAATTATTCTATTATTATGCACAAATTAAAGCTAATATAGTGGTGTTGCCTCCCTGAAAATAGTGCCAACAACTTGACCGCTTCTAGATGTACCAATGTCCAGAGTAGAAATCCTACACAAAATATGTGAAAAAGTGGTATGTGTAAGTATACGGGTCAGGTTTTAATATAGTTACAACGGAGTAGGTAAGTACTTTAAGGATCGTACCCAAAGGAGGCTAGCACTGAATTAATTCTAATCTAAGCATAAATAGATCTTATTAATACTTTAACCTAATTATAGTATGGAGAATTAAAAGGAGAGTTTTTAATAAACAATACTAATAATAAGTAGGATCATAAATGAAAAATAAGAAATCAAATAAGAAAATATATATCAAATCTGGGCATAGGTGATTAGCTTGCTTTGGTAATCTTAATCAACTGGCGTATCGAGTTTTCTTATTCAATCAACTAGTCAATACCCCAATAGGATATTCTGATATGTCCATTGAAATAATGAGTTGATAAGAACTACTTTTCTTCTAACCTCACTGTCCAGACCGTTTCAGGGTTAAGGTGTTCATTGATAGGCTATACCAATTTTGGGTTAATTCCCACCTTGATGACTTCTTAGGGTTGTCAGACCCAGGGTTTAGGTTCTTCCTTTCCTGAACAACTGATCCATTAAGAAGTCCTTACAAAATAGTTAATTATTAATACCTTCATTCATTAATCCCCCATAGGAGGATTAGTTCCCCATGCATATAGTAAACAATATAAACTTGAATGAAAGAATGAGCATAAAAAACAATTTCTAGAATAGAGTTTAAAAAAAGTCTGGTTGTATTGAATTTCAGCACTGAATCCTCATAGAGATTGAAAATGATTTCAGAATCTGATTTCTCCCTAGAAGTAAATAACAATAACAAGAATAAGCATAAAATCTAAAACCTAAAATAAAAGAAAAACTAAAGACTAAAATTTAAAGAGAAAATTATACAATGATAAAAGCTGATTTTTTGAGCTTAAAATTGGATTGTGCGGACCAAAGCACCTCTGGCTTGTATTAATTTCCCGTATCAAGGTGATGTCGCGACACACTAGGTCTTCTGTCACGACATCGAGGGCAGTATGCTCAACTTCAGGGTGTCTTCAGGGGTACGTCACAACATCCTCAGGCTGTGTCGTGACATTGAAGGCAGTCTTGAGCTTTTCTTATTCTACTCACTATGTTGCGACATCACATGCTCTATGTTACAACCTAGTGACCAATATTGCATTAAATGCACCTTCTAATGGTCTCCTGCACACTCACAAAGTATATTAGCTCACCCTTAGACCTCATTTGGCCCTTAAGGCCACAAAAAGACTTAACTTACACGTTTTATTATACTTAACTAAACTTGCTAGAATGTAATTAAAAGACAACTCAAATGATTATATTCAAGCTCCTAAAGTACAAAAACTAGTTTAGTCTACCACACTGAATTATGACAGATTAGTCCTACCCTAGGAAACAATCATATAATCATTCCTACAAAGCACTTCAAATTTAGTAAACTTACCTAGCTTGCTCTTGCTTCAACAAGCTCAACTTGGCTTGTTCTGATACCAAACCAATGTAACACCTCAAACCCAGCTTAGAACTTACAGCTTGAATTTGACAAGCTACATTAGCTACCAAGGTGACTCACCCTTGACTCCCAACTTAACCTTTGACACACCACTTAAGTCTTAATAAAAGTTGTGCTAACTTTGAACACAATAGCGAAAAAAAAAGTAAACATGTGAGCTTCATAAACAAAAATAAGTAGGTTTACATGCCTTATGACATCATTCCCAAGAGTTCACAGCACAACTTAGACTTCTCAAACTACAACTTAGTTCACATGACAAGAAAACATATGAGTTTGCAGTTTAGTTTGAGGCATAGGCTCGCATACTTATTAGACTTCATATGAAAACACATAATTCAAGAGTTTTTATATTTCACTAGGGTTCGCATATCTTACTAATGGTTCACTTATAATAAAATAATCATAATAGAGGTGTACGCATGTAATTAAGGTTCACATCACTTACACGAGATCCCTTACATTTATGGGAATGTAGAGTTAGGGGTTCGTGTGTAAATATGGCATGCAACATGCAGTAAACCTTATCATAAATCTAACTTGCATGTAAATATAACACGGTACCCTCATGTACAAATAACATCAACTTTGTTTATGAAATAACAAGTTATTTAAATAGGGTTCACAAATCAATGTATTGAGAATTTAATCATAACTAAATAATCTAAACTTCAAATAATATCATCATATTCATATAGTAAAAAAAAAATATAACATTTAATTCTAAACCTATACAAATAATTCCATCACCTCTAACCCAGGTTTGCCAATATCTGCTGAGGAGTGCACCTCGCCACATTATCGACCTTGTCAATGCTAATCTATGACCTACTTTCCTGAGAAGAAGTAAGAGATTAGTGGGTGAGTTCATTAAGAACTCAGTGAATAATCGAAATCCATTAGGTTATGTTTAAAAGTAGTGTTTGGACACAGTAGAAAACTTTAGCTTAAAAATGCTTGGCATGCTAGGTTCATGGGTGAGGTTGCGAGACTTAGTTCGCACATTCTTAAAACTCATTAGCCTTTTCTTAAATCATTCTTGGCAAGGCTCACCTTAAAATCACGAAACCTATTTCGTTTATTGAAAACCTTTTAAAAATAAAGTTTTGGGTCACCCTAAAATCACCAAGCCCGCTCGGACTTTTCAAAAGAACCTTTTCTTTAAACAGGGTCTAGCTTAGCTCGCAAGACTAGTTTAGACTGACGAGCAAAATCTGCCTTAAGTCACAAGACTGGCTCGGCATTTTGTCTCATTGGATATAATCCAACCAAACTCGTAGAGGAGCATGAACTATGAGACATATCACACTAGCTCGCATAAAGCTAGGCTCACTGAGGAGCACAATCACTTAAGCTCACATAGGGAGCTTCGTTGATACATAGCTTGTCACTTAAGCTCACATGAGGAGCTTTGCTATTACACAGCTTATCACTTAAGCTCAAGTAGGGAGCTTCGCTGATACACAACTTGTCACTTAAGCTCATTGGGAGCTTCGCTGATACATAGCTTGTAAAAATCGTTTCTAAAACAATCCTTAAAATATTAGCTCGCATGGAAGCTTGATCTACCATAATTTGGTGTGGCAGATTAAACTAGTTTTTTGCATTGAAGAAGATTGAATACAAGCATTTTATTATGTTTTAGTCAAGTTTTTAGAATTTCATTTACATTCAATAAAAAGTGTAATTTGAGTCTTTTATTGACCTTAAGGTACGAATGAGGCCTAAAAGTGAGCTAATATACTTTGTGAATGTGTAAAAGACCATTAGAGGGTGTACCAACTCAATACTAGTTATTGTGTTGCAACACGTAGAGTTTGATGTTACAATATAGGGAGTAGAGAGCAACAATTCCAAGACTGCCTTTAGTGTCGCAATAGTCCATGGAATCATTTGGAAATGAATATGGTTTTCTCAAAATGGAAATGAAAATGAAAATGAGAAATTATTTCATATAGAAATCAGCAAGGAATTTCAAGAATGACCAGAAGATTGAGTTTATATTTTGAGCTATTTTAAAGCCCAAAAATGAAAGTAAATCATACAATCATAGTAAATAAGTTGAATGGTGAAATATTAAATATATTTTCTCAAAAAATATTTCTAGGGTAAAATTGTCATAACTTTATCTAATGTAAAATTGGGATAAGAAAATTATTTAATTAAATATAAATATTAAAGTTTATTTTGAAAAATAGAAAAATAGAATCAAGTTGGAACAAATTGCAAAGTATTGGGTCGAAAAGTCCAGGAAGTACTTGTAATTGGACCCTATTCTAATGAAATCCCCTTATGTAATAACGGGGGACAATAAATCCTAGTATATTTAACTAGGGTTGCCGCCCCCTACATCCTAATTCAACTAGGATTTTATTTTTCTATTTGAAATAAATTTTTATAATTCAACAAGGGTTCTACGTTCTCTCCTTATAAATAGATGGCACTGGCAGGGCTATTTACACAACTTTAAGATATCAATATTATACTAAAAACTAGAGAGACTTTTATTCTCTACGGACTAAATATATTTTCTAAAATAATGATTCTGTCGGTTTCTATTTGAAAAGAGAATTTTTTTCACCCAAAAAGAATTTTTTTTTCTAGTTTTTGTGTTTAATTTGATTTGATCGAGCCTAAACTTGAGAAAATTCATGGTACGAGAATAGTAGAGAAGATAATTTGATTGAAATTTAGGAACGACAAGGATCCGTCTATCCAAAAACACAGGTAGGATTTCGGTTTAAGGTTTATTGTTATAAATATCACAAACGGGTTAGTTTTCAAAAATTTTATTTTTCGCTGTACAAGAAAATCATTTTAAAAATGGATTTTTTCTAGCACATGTTATTTTAGTGTTCATGTTTTGTAATTTTTTGCTTAGGGCACATTATCGTGAAGAGTCTCTATCCAAATCTTTTCATAATAGTCCCTTTTCAAAAGAAATGTTGTTGTTTAGAGTTTGGTAAACTAATTTATGTTGGAAGTATGATTGATACTTGTTATAATAAACATCAATAATGGCAATAGAATGATCACAAAGCAATAGGAAAAGAAAAATAAGAACACAAAGATTTTACATGGAAACCCTTTTGGGGAAAAACCACAGACAGAGGAGAATAAATTCACTAATGTTGAAAACCGAATGATGCAAAAGGAGTTTTGACCACATCTATTTAAGGGTTCAAAAGCCCTATTCGAATGAAAGTCAAATAGTATAAGTATAGTTCTATGTGGACTCAACTTGTGTGGTATGGTTCGTATCAGTCGTGTAATAGCCCGTTTTTAGTCAAATCGGAACAGTGATTTCAGGACCACAAATATAAAGTCAAAATATTTATTTTATTATTATTTTAATGTTTACAACATGATTGAATGATTGTGTGAAATTTTCGTTTAGAAATTTTATCGTTTGATTAGTGAATTTGATGAAAAGGACTAAATCGCGTAAAGCGTAAAACTTGTGTTCTATTAGCTAAAGGTGTCTAATAGCTATAGAACCTTAAAGTGGAAGTACTTATGTGGTAATTAACCTTTATGAGTTAGTGGATAATATTTGAGTGGTATTCGGTGTAATTACTAATGTTTTTAAAGGTTAGTTTTGGAAATTGATAGTTAAAGATAAAATAAATAAAATCAAAATATTTTATCATCTTTTAGTTTATTCTCCAACTGAAAATAACAGGGAAAACTCCATTGTTGAACACTCAACATTCAGTCAAGCTTATTTGTGCAATTGGTGAGTGATTTTTGTCCCGTTTTTAATGATTCTACGTTTTTGAGATCGTTGCAACTCGGTCTAGCTAGCCCAGGGACTATTTTGTAAAAATTTTAAAGATTTTAAATGATTCCATTTATGAATAAGCATGATTTTTTAAGTTTCTTAATAGATTATGAATGTTTGTTGATAGATATACAAGTTCTGTTAAGTGATTTTTAGTGAAAATGCAAATTAAGGATTAAATTTTGAAATGTGGAAATTTAGTGGTTAAAATGTGAAATAAATGAAAAATATGGGCAGATAGGGTTATAATAGTAATTCATCTAGGCTTGGGTTGTGATGAAATTGAGTGAATTTTTTTTTACAAGCCTAAGGACTAAATTGTAAAAGTTGTGAAATTCTAGGGGTAAAAGTGTAAATATATTTAAATGTGTGTTTTGGATTAAATTGAATAGAGAGATGATTAAATAAGTTAATTTTGATTATATTTAGATAAAGAAAAATGAAGTTCGGATCTAGATCGAGGGAAAAATAAAGTTTCGGATTAATCGGTCTATTTTATCATTTTTATGTCCGAGGTAAGTTCGTATATTATAAGTTTTGATACAAATGTATTTCATATGTTTTGATATTGCATAAATTGTTAATACGAGACTATGGATATGATCGATAGTGATTTGACAACGATTTGACATTCAAAATCCCAGTTGAACCTTATGAATAGTTTAGGATACTAGTGACATGTCATTAGAGGATACATTGAGTTGGCTTCGGGCCATGATATTAGCACTTTAGGTGCGAGTTATACCGATTTGGATTCGGGTTATGAATATCGACTGATTTGGCTTCGGGCCATGATATCAGTATTTCGAATATAAGCTACCTTGATTTGGCTTCGGGCCATGGTATAGGTACTTAGTGTGCAAGAGTCTTGAGTAGCCGACTTCTATTCTGAATGGTTCATCGGGTAAACAAAAGATGTGATTGAGTATGAAAATGGTATGAAGAAACTTGTAAAGAATGCGATTAATATCATAATTGTGTATATGAAAGGTTTGCTAGATAATATATGCTAAATGTTGATATATTCAAATTGTTGATTTATAATCTTGAGATTGAATTAAGTTTATGGTATACGAGCTTACTAAGATTCATAACTTACTTTGTTTATTTTCTCATGTTTTATAGTGTTATCAAGCTAGCTCGAATTCGAGGATCATCGATATCGCTTCACACTATCCACCTATCACTTGGTACCTACGAACTTTAGTATTTTAAGTATACGGCATGTATAGGGACTTGGTCTTTTCGGTATATGTATTTTGGCCATTGGTGTTGGCTTGTAAATATTAGGTTTGGTTTATATATATAGCCATGTGAGTTGGCTTATAATGGTGAATTTGATGATGTATACAAGTGTGCAATTGGCCTTTGTTTGAGTTTAGTAATTGCTTTATAAATTCTTGTTATGATGATATTTGATGCTTGTTGAAAATGGATATGGTGAATATCAAATGGTTGATGAATTGGTAATTAGTAGGTTTATGAGTTTAGGTAATTTGATGCATGTTTGAAAATGACCATATTGATGAATGAAAAGGGTAAAATTTGGTATGTATTTGAATTGCATATTGTGGTATGGTGAGTCTTGTATTTGTTGGTATTGAAATGGAATAAATGATGCTTGGTTGAAGTTGATTGAATGCTTATTTATGCCTTGTATTGGTATCAATTGGTTTGATGTAGGTGTATGCCAATTTGGGGTGGCAAAATGGCTTGGTAAATAGCCTATTTTTGTCCACACAGGCAGAGACTCGGGCATGTGTCTCAGCCATGTGTGAGACACGGTTATGTACACGGTCGTGTGTCCCCTGGTGTTGAAATAAAAACCAAGTCAGTATGCTCCACAAGGCCTCACACATGGGAGTGTGACTTGGCCGTGTGGCATAAGTCAATATACCCTATAGGTTTGGCACGGCCTAATACACGACCTGGCACACGGGCGTGTATTGTAACACCCCTCGCCCCTATCCAATGCCAGGACAAGGTTTGAGGTGCTACCGGACTTAAACTCAACCAACTATATAAAACCGGGCCGTAAAATTTTGATCAATTTGAAACTTTTCATTTCACATACATTTTGTCCCTTAAACGGGCTCACGAGGCCCAAAACATACATTAGAGACAGTTCGAGACTAAACCGAAAACTTAAGAAAAACTTAGAAAAATTTTATGCTTTAAGGCTCCACAGGCCCGTGTGGGTATAGGGCACACGCCCATGTGCTAGGGACACGGGTATGTCCCTAACCTGTGTCTAAAAACCTAGACATTCTGCCAATTTGGTCATGAACAAATTGAAGCCACACGGCCAAGGCACAAGCCCGTGTCCTATGGTTGTGTCCTTCAAATGACTGAGACACATGGCCATGTCTCTTGCCCATGTACTCACTACAATACATACTGACTTCAAAAACTTAGGTGCAGGGAACACACGGCTGGACAACACGCCCATGGGGGAGGACCGTGTGTCACACAGGGCCTAGACACACCCCCGTGTGTCTACCCGTGTGGACAAATACAAGGCTATTTTCCAAGCCATTTTGTCATCCTCACAACACATGCACGCATACTTAAATAATAGCATACAAAATGGCAAAATTAGGCACTTAAACATTCGTAACATGTCATGACCATGGCAATTTCACATGCAACCAATATCATAGATTTTACCTTCATCTTTACCACATTAATGCTATAGCTATCAACATGTCATAATCATTATAAACTCATCACGTAAGACCATAGCATATGCATGCATATTTAAAATGGGTTTACAACCCCATAATAAAAATAAGCCAATACATTTGGCTAAAGCAATATCACATACTCAAATATTTAAACTCCTATACATGCCATAGACTCAAAGTACTTGAAATTACTTACACCAATAGCGGTAGCTTAACAGTGTGATAATATCTCTGATGAACTCCAACCCGAGCTAACCTGACAATACTAGAGAACATGGGAAAGGAAGGGGGATAAGCTTTATGCTTAGTAAGTTCATATGAAAACAATAAGCAACTCATTAACATGCTTTTATCAATGTTCCCAACATATACTCAAGTTCATGATAAGCTGTCTTCTTGTATAATACTCAATAAAATATTTATATCTGGAGCTATGAAACTCCAAATTAAGTTTTGTTAATTTTCCTTGAAACTATACTTATGTAAATTTCTACCATAAAATTTCCAGAATTTTTGGTTTATCTAAATAGTACATTTGATTCCTCAAAGTTACCCCTGATTCACTGTTTGACAGTTCCGACCCTTCTGTACTAAAGTACAATTATTTCATAGCACAGAACTTGAATAATGTTCTAGTCCATTTCTATTGAAAATAAACTCATTAAGTATTCTAAAAATATAAATTATAACTCATAAATATTTTTTTACAATTTATAATGATTTTCTCAAATCAGAACATGGGATTTCGAATCCATTCTAACTCTGTCTCACACAACTTCAAATATCCCATTATAAGAATTATTTTGCTTACATGGTTTCTTTTATAAGAAACTAGACTCAATAATCTTTAATTCCATATTTTATTCAGCCTTTAAATCATTTTTCACTATTTTTAATGTATTTTCAAAGTCAGACTATGGCTGCTATCCAAAACTATTTTAGTATAAATTAACGATACTAAGTTTATCACACTATATTAATTCATTTCCACCACATTGGTAAGGCTACATATTCATACATCATAAGTATAAACTTATAATCACAAGGTCATCACAAAATCATTCTCACAGGCATGAATTACCTATTTACATCTTCATCAAATGTGCATTATAAACTGAAATCATTTCTCATGAGCTTGGCATACATACTTGTGTTTGTCAACATGTTAATTTTCATTCCTTACTAACCATATAACATGAATTGAATTCAAATCTCATCAATTTTATGTAAGTACCTGTGCTACTCAGAACATGGTCATAATCTTTCTCATTTAAGCTTAAACCGTAACTCTCACCGTTGAACCATTTGAAAAGCTATCGGATATTCACTAAGCCTCAAACATAGGGTATAATGCCGATGCCATGTCCCAGACATGGTCTTACACTAGCTCTCACACATCCGTCCCAATGCCATGTCCCAGACATGGTCTTACATAGACACATCTCGTAGCCGATGCATGTCCGTCTTACACTGGCTTACATCTCGAGGCCGATGAATGTCCCAGACATGTCTTACACTAGCTCTCATCTAAATGCCGATGCCATGTCCCAGACATGGTCTTACACTAGCTCTCATAATGTAGCCGATGCATGTCCCAGACATGTCTTACACTAGCACACACATATCGCCCAAATGTCATGGCATGAATATCCGTTTATTCCTAAGGTTCAACCGAGAGGTTCCTCTACATCAATTCTCATCATACATAATCATTTCCACAATCAAGCAATTTATGCTATATCAATCCAAAGATGTATAATAATGATGTAGTTATATTATTTACATACGACTTACTCGTTTCTGTGGGATATCATATTCCATTGAATTTCTAATGTATTCTACCATCACGTGAATGTTATTAACTTTTGGCATCACTTTCATCATACTCAATATCATCAACATATAATTCAATACAACCGAGGCAAGATAGATTCAAGTATATTAACAATAACATGGATAACATGTTTATTTAGTCATACGAACTTACCCCGACACCAAATTGGTAAAAGAGACCTAAACATCAATTTCTCGTTTTTCCTCGTTCTAAGCCCAAATCTCATTTTTTCATCATCTATAACATCACATTTAACTTATTAACACAATATACTAATCAAATTATTCCAATGACACATTTTGGAAAAAAAATTTTATTTTGCCCCTATACTTTGCCAAAATTACCAAATTGCCCCTAGACTCGTAAAATGATTTTTATCACATTTTCTTACTCATTAAGCCTAGAAAAACCATTTTCATAACTATAGAAACTCATAATTTCAACTATTTCACACATTTACAACTTATTCTACAACTTTCAAAATAACCCTTTTTAGGTGTTTTCAAGCAAATTTCCTTCTTAAAAGTTGTTTATAACTCATCTAAGACTCATATTCTTTCATAAAAACTCGGCAAAAAACACATATGCTTTCATGGCAAAACCCTATACTCTGAATCATTTTGCAAAATAGTTCCCTCTTTTGAAAGTTCATGCTTTAGGGGTTCTAAAAATGTAAAAATCATCAAGAAAGACATTAAAAATCACTTACTAGCATAGCAGTTTCTTTGCTGAAATTTTTCAGCTTCAAAAACCTTTTCTTGGCTGGAAAAATTGGTGGAGAGAAGATGAAGTAAAGATGATATTTTCTTTTCTTTATTTTATTACTTATTTGTCAAATAAGTCACCCAACACTTACCTAATCTATTTGACCATTTAATTCCTTGTCTCATGGCCAGCCATCACTCTTTAAATGGTATAATTTCACATTAAAAACCCCCCAATTTAAGATACAAGGCAATTTAACACCTTTAGGTATTAAAACACAACTTTTACTTTTTACGCGATTTAGTCCTTTTTCGAAATTGAACTAGAAATCGCTAAAATTAATATACCAAAATTTTTATGACCCTTTATAAACATGCTATGTCACATAAAATAACATCAAAATAATTTTATCTGGCCTCAGAATAGTGGTTCCGAAACCACTGTTCTGACTAGGCCCAAAATCGGGCTGTTACATGTATGGCCATTTTTAGGGCACACAGGCGTGTGTGTTTGCCGTGTGACCCAAGTTAGAGAGTTACACGAGGTCGAACACGGGCTGGGACACAACCATGTGCTCCCATTTTGAATGTCCACACTGCCTGTGACACGGGTGTGTCTGTTGGCCATGTGAGACACATGGCAGGCCACACGAGCGTGTGTCCCATTTTTTTGAGAAAATTTCTTAAGTGTTCAACGTAACACCCCTTACCTATATTCGATGCCGTAATAGGATACGAGACATTACCGAACTCACATCGCAAGCAAACATATAATTCCGAGTCATAAATTTTCATCCAAATTAAAAACCATTTGCATTCAAACATAAAGTCACTAATACGAGCCTACGAGGCCCAAAACATGCTTTGGAAGTGGTTCGGGACTAAATCGAGCACTTAGGAAATTTTTACAAAACCTAGAAAGTTTTGCTACAAACAGGGGTCACATGCCCGTCTGGTTTGGGACACGCCCGTGTGGGCAGGCCGTGTGGTCACACATGCCTGTGTCCTTAACCTGTGTAACTCTTTGTTTTGCAATGCATGAACAAATTGAGGTCACATGGCCAACTCACATGCTCGTGTGCTAGGCCATGTGGTTAATTTAATTTTCATAAAATAGGTGCAGACTTCATACACCAGAGACACATGCCTGTGCCTAAGATCATGTCCCTCACACGGCTGAGACACACGCCCATTTCCCTGCCCGTGTGCTTAATTCTGAGCATTTTGTTTCTCAAAAATAAGGTCTAGGGGACACATGGCCAAAACACATGTCCATGGGGCAGATCGTGTGTCATACATGGCCTAGACACAATCCCGTGTGTCTACTCGTGTGGACAAAATAAAGGCTATTTACCAAGCCATTTGCCACCCTTCTTTACACCTACACTTACACAAATTCAATGGCATAATTCATGGCATACTTAGGCAACCAAATCATCCACAATCATGGCTAGAGCATATCATTTCATTGTCAACACTTAACATACTTACAACATCATATACCACCAAACCAAATCATACCAACCTCACAACCACAAGCATAAAAACCAATACCTTCTTCAAGAAAAGTTTAGCTTGAGTCTTCTAACATATCAAATTGCCAGCTTAACCATTCCACAACAAAACCAAAGAGCCACATTCTATCATTTACCAAACATTGAAAAACCATATCACTAATAAGTCATTGAAAAACATTGAAAAACCATATATATAACATTTAAGCTTACAACCAATTCAACCAAAATGAGCCAAGTTACATGGCCAAAAGTCACATCAAACCTTTGATAATGACAAGCCAATACATTTGGCCAAATTCATAATAACACATAAAACAAAATGACCCAATCCCTATACATGCCATATACTCAAAATGCCAAATTTCATCAATACCCAAAATGATAGTTCTGATAGTGTGAGGCGAATCTCCAACGATCCCCAATCCGAGCTAGCTTGGTGACACTATATAACATCGAAAAATAAATGGAGTAAGCTATATAGCTTAGTAAGCTCGCACGTAAGAAATAAGCAAAACTTACCATACATTTAACATTCAAATAATTTAATATAACACAATGTAATTTACCATAATATCATAATCAAAATTCATTCCATCACAAACTTAACTCGGATTCATCATTTCATGAATTTAATAAACATAAGCTTTATGTAAATACCTATACCATCAGGAAATGAACATACACGTATTCTCATCTTTGACATACCCGTGAACCACTCGAAATAATAATGTCGGATACTCGAGAATTTTGCACTCTAAGTGCCACATAGGTAGTTAATGCTACTTAAGTCTCATATCTCATATTTGTTGTTAGTCTAGACGTAACTATACGGTGCTGCTCACACAAGCTATCCAGTAACTATAACATATGTCGGTATACTCAGCCACCGATAGGACGTACAGGACCAGCACCCGGATCACAATCACATAACACATAGTAACCCTAGTGACATGTCACTTGTATCCAAATCTATTCCTAAGGTTCAAATGGGATTCCTTACTTGTCGAATAATCGTCGAACTCATTTGTAAAATTATACTCTTCCACATAGTCAATCATATATTTCATGCAATACTAAAGCATTTAAATACAATTATATTAAAGCTTATTTTAACATACGAACTTACCTCGGTTACAAAAATGACTATTAGTTCAATTTAGTCTACAACCTTATTATTTCCCCAATCTAAACTCGAACTTCGTTTTTCTTGATCTATAATATCAAATTTAACTTATTTAATCATCACATTATTCAATTCAGCCCAAAAACACACTATGGCAAAATTTACATTTTTGCCCCTAAACTTTTGCATTTTACATTTTACTCCCTAGGCTCGTAAAATGATTTTCATTCAATTTCTTCATTACCCAAGCCTAGCCGGACCTTTTTCATACTCATGACAGCCTACATTTTCCATTTATTCACATTTTATCACACATTTTACAACCTTTTACAAATAGGTCCCTTTTTTAAAATTTTCATCAAAAATCACTTTGTAAATGTTGTTTAACTAACAAAAATCATGTATTTTCTACCATTAAAATTCAAAATACAAGCTTATTCAACATGGTTAAAATTTTATACTTTTATTTTCTTTCAAATTAGTCCTTAAAATAGCTAGATCAAGTTACAACATTCACAAAAACATAAAAATCATTAAAAACGAGACAAAGACAGAATTACAATCGAGCTTGGAAGCTTGGCCAAACCCTAGCTATGTCTTCTCTTCTAATTTTCAGCTAAGGGACTAATTTGACGAAGATGAACATCTTTTATTAGTTAATTTTGTCTTTATTTACTAGATTACCAAAATGCCCTTCACTTGAACTTTGAAAATTTTCCCTAACCCTGTCCATTTTTGTCCATTATGAAGTATAATGGTCTAATTACCATTTAAGGACCTCTAATTTAGAATTTCATAAAAAATAGACACCTTTAACTTATAGAATTCATGTTTTCCACCTATTGCAATTTAGTCCTTCTAGACAAATTGAGCACTCAATCGATAAAATTTCTTAACAAAATTTTCACACAATCATCCTATCATATTGTAGACCTTAAAGAAATAATAAAATAAAATAAATGTTTCTACTTTAGATTTGTGGTCCCGAAACCACTGTTTTGATTTGACCTAAAAATGGGTTGTTACATTCAAAAAGTTTCCAAAGTTATTTGTTTAATCCCGAGCCACTCCCAATGTATGTTTAGGGCCTCGTAGGCTTGTAATTGGGACACAATGATTGGTTGTGAATGTAATATATATGACTTGATTAATTGTGTATGAAATGTAAGTTTGAAATATGATATAAGTCTATTAATGCTCTGTAACCCTATTTTGGCATTGAATACGGGTGAAAGGTGTTACAGGTCGCAACTCCAGTTCCTTTTATTTTGCCATTATATTTATTTCTTCAACAAGTGATGAGATTCGGGTCAAGCAAAATCTAACAGTATACACCTTGACATGAATTCTTAACGAACAAGTTCTCCACCTCTTTCACAAAAGCCCTAAAGGGATATTATTCAACAATGAACACCAAAAAAGTCCAAGCAATGCTCAAACTTGATTACAGGAAGTGATTTAATCATCATATCTACAAGATTATCATAAATACTAAATTTGCTCAAAACAATATCACCACAAGCAAAAATATCTCGCACAGAATTATACCGAACATTAATGTGCTTCGTCTTCTCAAGAAACATTTGATCCTTCTTAAGGAATAGGGCATTCTGACTATCAAAAACCAATTTACTAATTTAAAGGTCTTTACTAAGTTTACCGAAGAGTCCTTTTAACCAAATAGCTTTTTATAAGCCTCAGTAATCACCATATCTGCAACTTCAGTAATAGACAAAGCAACTGTAGTTTGAAAAGTGTCTTTCCAACTGATTGCATAACCCCAAATAGTAGATCTTCTTTTATTAAGGCCTCTAGCAAAATCAGAATCAACATACCTAATGACCCCATCTTTAGTTCATCCAAACTGTAAGCAAACATCAATAGTACCTCAAATGTATCTGAAAACCCATTAAACTGTTTTCCAGTGTTCTTTACTAGGATTCGTCATGCATCTACTAACTACGCTAACTGCATATGATAAATCTGAACATGAGTAAACCATAGCATACATGAGATATCCAACTGCACTTGAATATGGAACATGTGACATGTGTTCAATCTTATCATCTATTTGTGGAGACAAAGCCGATGAAAGTTCGAAGTGGGTTGCTAATAGAGTACTAACAGGCTTGGCACTCTACATATTGAACTTGTAAAGAACTTTCTCACTGTAATCTTTCTGCCTTAGGTACAATTTACATTCTTTGCTATCTCTAAGAATCTTCATCCCAAGTATCTTCTTTACTACTCCTAAATCTTTCATCTCAAATTCTTCTGTAAGTTGGACTTTGACTTTTCTTATCTCTCATTTATCTTTGGTCGCTATCATGTCATCGACATAAATGAGTAGATATACAGATGAACCATTGGATAGACGAAAATGTGCAAGTGTACACAATCGCAACAAGTAATAAAGTGACAAGTAAATGTCGAGTTATCGTACCCACAGGGACTGTGAAAGAAATTATTTATGAATGCAATTTAAAACACTTTGGTGAAGAAAAAATATTTTGATTTGAAAAGTGATTGAAAGCTAGTAAACAAGGTAAATAAATAAAATAAAATAAAGTTCTAATGCACGATTTCAAAAGTTGATTTAATCAAGATGATATAATTGTGTTAGATTAATTACATTTCTTAACTTAGAATTATTTAAACTCATGTTTATGTTGTTACGAATAAATTCACGATAACTCAGTAATTTGCTAACTTATGAACATACTCACCTACCAAAATTCGTTCATTTCTTGACTATATCTCGATGTCAATTCAACTGATTAAACATATTTTAATAAGCAAATGTGTTAATGCACATACATACATATGAAATTAGAATAATCTCTTGTACATATCTCTATGCCAATTCAAACAGTTAATTCAATCTCATAAGCACATAAAAGATTACGTGAGGTAACAATATATTTCTACCTTGAATCAGTTTAATCACAATATTCTTGCAAGTTATGCAAGGTAAATGTATCGCTAGATACCATTGCTAATTTAACCATCAACTACCTTAGATGATTAAACATGCACTGATTAAATATCGTGTCAATTAATTATAATTTCAATCTGTTTAAATAGTTATGTAACAGCCCATTTTTAGGTCAAATCAGAACAGTGGTTTTAGGACCACAAATATGAAGTCAAAATATTTATTTTATTATTTTAATAAGGTCTACAGCATGATAGATTAATTATGTGAAAGTTTCGTAAAGAAATTTTACCGTTTAAATGATTAATTTGGTAAAAAGGACTAAATAGCGTAAAGCGTAAAACCTGTGTGCTATTAGTTTAATGTGCCTAATAGTTATGTTTTAGTAAATTAAAGGTCCTTATAATGTTATTATACTAAGATTAAGGTTAGTGGACATTTATGTCCATGATTTAAGTGATTTATAAGTTATAATTATAATGTTAATATAGTAATTTATGTATTAAGTTAATATTAAAACAAAACCAAAATCATGTTATTTCATTCATAATCTTGTCGAAAATTGAGAAGAAAGAATAGCAAACTTAGGTTTTCATTCAATCAAGCTTCAATTGTCAATTAAGGTATGATTTTTACTCGATTTTTAATGATTTCTACGTTTTTGAGCTCGTTGCAGCTTATTCTAGCTAGTCTGTACCATAATTTTTGAATTTGTTCATGATTTTGTAAAGTGCCTTGAGTTCTTTGATGGTTAATGATAGATTATGGAAGTTTGATGATAGTTTTACATGTTTTGTAAAGTGATTTTTGACAAAAATGTCAAATAGGGATTTAATTGAGAAAATGTAAAATTATGTGGTTAAAAGTATGCAATAATGAAAGATATGGGCTGCTATGAGTCCCTATGGAATTCTACTATCATTGGTTATGGCCTAATTGTGCAATTTTGCATTTTTATGTATTAAGGACTAAATTGCAAAGTAGTCAAAAGTCTAGGGGTAAAATTATAAATTAGCCAAAATGAATATTTTAGGCTAAATTGAAGTGAATGAAAGTTTGAATGAGTTAATTTGATATTATATAGATCAAGATAAGCAAATACCGGAACTAGAACGGGGAAAATGAAAAGTAGACGAATAGTTGATAGTTTTATCCGAGGATACAAGGTAAGTTTGTATAATTAGAATTGAACTTATATATATATTTAAAATTATTTGGAATAAATATTTGTAATTTAGTAATTGATAAACTTGAAATACAAATGCTTTATTCATATATTATATTTGTTATCGAGCCCGTTTAAACTGTATGAATTCATAGGATACGAGTGACATGTCACTAGGCTTACCATTTTGGTCGAGCTCCTGCATTTGTTGCGGACTCACCATAGCTCGTATGAGCTTACCGATATATCAGCTCGTATGAGCTTACTGTTTTTAGCTCATTGGAGCTTATCGTTTTCGCTCGTACGAGCTTACTGTTTAGCTTGATAGAGTTTATCGTTTCAGCTCAATAAAGCTTACTGTTCATCAGCTCAGGAGGAGCTTA
The DNA here is from genome assembly GCA_025698465.1 of Gossypium longicalyx. Classification (NCBI taxonomy): domain Eukaryota; kingdom Viridiplantae; phylum Streptophyta; class Magnoliopsida; order Malvales; family Malvaceae; genus Gossypium; species Gossypium longicalyx. The sequence continues at coordinate 57,486,488 of CM046995.1, forward strand.
CGATCATGGCTCGAAAGAGCATAAATGATAATGAATTGATGGATTACTGATGTTATTCACCCAAGTATCCTTTGAATTTTTATTAGGTTCAACGGGCACAAATAATGTTATACTGATGAATTACGGTTTATAAATGTTGTTAATGTTATATATGATAAATGAATTTTGAATGATGCAAAGCATTGTATTAAGGGATGGTTTCAAGTATTTTTACAATGACTAACATGTGATGAATACTTGTGATTAGGTGTTTGTAAATTAAATTGGTTGTACTTTAATTATTGCTTTGATTATGTATAAATGGTAAGTTTAATTCTGATTTATACGGGCTTACTAAGCTATAAATCTTACTCTGTTTCTTTTTCTATGTTTAATAAAGGCTCGTTAGCTTGCTCGTTTTAGACAAGTCGGAGTTGTACATCACACTATCCAATTTTCGATTGGTACTTTTGAACTTGTGGATATTATAAATATGGCATGTATAGGCTAGTTAAAAAGATGATAGTTACGTTAATTGATATCATGATTTTGGTTTGTTTTTGTGTTATGTTAAGCCATGTGATTTGGCTTATTTTGGTACTATGTTTTAGTTGAATTAAGTGATCAATTATGGTATGTTTTGGTGAGGTAATGATGGAATGAAATTATGCAAGTGAAGACTTGATATATAGTTGTTAAATGAATGGATTATACATGATGTTAAATAAGTATTTGGGTATGTAATTGTTAGGTTTTGATATGGCAAATAATGTGTATTGAAATGGTTATCTTGGCTGCCTATTGAGTTGTAAAAATGTTGTCATTTATGCTTGAGAATGCTTGTTCTATAGGGTGGCAAAATGGCTTTACAAATGTCCTATTTTTATCCACACGAGCAGAGACACGGGCGTGTGTCTTAGCTGTGTACAATGCACGGTCATGCTGCATGGTTGTGTGTCCCCTGGGGTACCCTTTCGAATTAAATCAGTATACCCTACAGGTTTGGCACGGCTTAGACACACGGGCGTGTCTAATGGCCATGTGTGACAAACGGGCTGGCACATGGGCATGTGGCCGGCCGTGTGACCCAAGTCAGTAACCTCTCTGGTTTTCTCATGGCCATGGCACATAGACGTGTCCTCGGTCGTGTGACACAAGTTAGTATGTATGCCCTATTTTCACACGGTCTAAGACACGGGTGTGTTTACTAGCCATGTGAGGCACATGGGTTATTCACACGGGCGTGTGATATTTGAAATGTTGAATTTTTTTTGTTTCCAAAATTTTAATATGTTACCGATTTAGACCCGAATACATGTTTTAAGCTTCGTATGCCCGATTTAAGTACATATTGAATGTGAATGAATGATAGTTACTGAAATGAGATGATAATTGATAAATGATTGTTCTGAAATGAGTTACAAGTCCGGTAATGCCTTTTAACTTATTCTGGCGACAGTTACGGGTTAGGGGTGTTACAAGTTAATTTATTAGTTACTTTACTATTGTAATGCAAGAATAACTTAGTCATGGTTTTACTTAATCAAACATCTTATCAAGGCCTATAACAACACAAACACAATTTTAATAAATTAAGTAGACAAAATGCAATCAACCTAACACGAATTAAATTTAAGCCATATCAACTAAATTAAACATTTCAACATCACAAGTATTCATAGACATGTTCTTCATAACAACAATAAAAATTAAAAGGATAAGGAACAAGAATCAAATCCGGTGTTTCTCCGTGGCTTGACTGGTTTGCTTCACTCTTCCTTCTTTACTTGTTCTTGTTGAACCGAGGCTGATATGGACACTTTAATGTTGCTCCAAATGGTGGATGGATGACTCTTTTTCAAAAGGTGATGTAACACCCCAAACCTGGCCTGGACGTTATGGCCGAATCTGGCGAAGTACAATGAGAGTGTTTTAGAAAATGTATTGACCTTCAAATCGTTCCTTTTATTAACTTTTACTTAGTTCGGGAAACCAAATTCTAATTGATTTGATTCAAACATAACTTTTACACGGAATTTTTTGAAACCCAAATAATTAATTTTAGGTAAAATCATTTTTATTTACGAAAACCATAATTATTTGGGTTCCAAAAGCTTCCGCGTAAAAGAGATGTTTGAATCAAATCAATTAGAATTTGGTTTTCCAAACTAAGTAAAAGTGTAACGCCCCAAATTTGGGCCTAGAAGTATTAGGTTTTGAGCAGGGGTGCAGTTAGGAGACTGCTCATAAACATTTAATTGTACAAGAAAGTGACACAATTGAGTGTTTGGCTTAGTGGTTGTGTGCTCTGGAAGTGTCTGGGAAGTCATGGGTTTAAGTCCTAGCTTCCACAAAATTTTTGTTTTTAAGGATAAAACCCCCATCTTTGGTCAGTAGGGTTATAAATAAAATTTGGTAAAGTATGACATAAAAAGCCTGCTGGTCCAGTAGATAGTGGCGTGTGGAGTGTGCTATTAGTCTGAGGTTCGAATCCCTGCTTATGCAAACGGAAATTATTTTTGCTAGCGGCCATGGGAGGATGTTGTGTTTGGCCGAAACACCAAGAGTTTGAAAAGATTTGAATGGGGTGGTTGTTAGCCGAATTTGAAGAGATGGATGGTAGGAAATGTAACACCCCAAACCCAGCCCGGATGCTATGGCCGAGTCGGCGCGTCACATTGAAGTGTTTTAGCAAAAACCTTGTTTTCATTGAAAACCCTTCCTTAAGATATGAAACCTTAGTTAACTTATGAAAACACTCTTTTCAGTTGCAAAAGCCTTGTTTAAAACATTTGACTTAAGAAAACTTATCATTTAAAAATTTAGTTACGAAAACGTAGAAAAACATACTATGACTTAGGAAACCCATGTTCAACTTCTCATGATTACAATGCAGAAAAATGACAATAATTCAGATAATAACAAAATGGAAGCCTTATTACAATCAGGTTTGAAACATACTTAATAAAACATAAACTTATATGCTTTTAAAAGGAAAAAAAAACACATCCAAGTTGTCTTGCTAACTGGTCACCCAGAGTCCCTCCAAACATCGAACCTTCTACTGAGCATCACTTGAAAATAAAATAAAAGAGGGGGTGAGTTTTCTCAAACTCAATGTGTACAACCCTCGATGAGTCACAAGCATTCATTAATCACCATACATCAAACATACAATGCAATGCAGTGCAATCCTATCGCAATAATCCATCCACTACACACCAACTTTGTCCCCGATACACATCATGTGGGGATATAAATATCGACCCACCCAACCGATACACATCCAGGGTAGCCCGGTTGTAGAACTACCTTCATTTACATATTGGGCTTAAAAGTCGTCGATAGATCCACGATTGTCAAGCAACCATGTGATCCTCATATACTTCCTCCGTTCCATAATTCCCAACCCATATGTAACCTAAGCAGACTATCATATGTATGCAGCAGATATGTATGTAACCTCCATAAAACTTACATTCAACACATATGGGTATTTTGGTCATTTTCGCCTTTAGGGGCATTTCGATAATTTTCTCTTTATTACAGTTTTCACTTACTTGGCTCGTTAACAAATCTCGTGAGCTATGATGAACGAATACTATACACTAGGTAAGATTCTAGAGAAGAGAATGTGAGTCATTAAGACCGCTTAAGTACCAAGCTCTCCCTAGATCCAATCCTAGACATGCATATACCCGTTGCCACACCTTAACCCTATGACTTGTCTACGGTCGCAATTAATTAATTAAGTTTTATGTAGTCATCATATACTAGGCCCAAAACCCCTACAAAGCCAAACTCACATACCTGTATATGGCCCACAAGGCCCAATCACATTTATATGGCCCATCAGGCCCAATTCACATACATATGGCCCATCAGGCCCAAGTCACATTTATAGTCATGCTCACATACAATTTTTCATCACATAGCATCAATTATCAATTTTGCCTATTATGGCCCAATAGCCCATCGGGCCCATTAAGCCCATTCTGGCCCGGTTGACCAATTCATAGCCCAAGTCCATGGAATCGCCCATGGGGCCTCAGACAACCTATCTGTTTCCCCCTTGCGAGCGTTCGTGCACTTGCAAGACTACAGTAGCCAAACTTTCGGCTTTTCAGCATTTCGGCATTCCGGCTTTTGTCGATCTACTTGTGTGTACAGTGTATGTACACACTTGGTAAGCAAGCGTGCTGTGATTCCCTTATTCACCAACCTACAAACGATATCACCCTTCAATTAATCGCATGCTTATTATATATATTTACAAAAACCTAAACCTCACCTTAACCTTACCTTGTGCGAAAAGTATAATAACCCCTTCGTTAATCACTAACCACGATCAACTCCTAGATCTGCACCAATCTTAACTATTAAAACAAGAATAATAGGTGACTCGTATCCAACACAAGTCCTCTTACCTTAACTATGACCATTCGGCCAACCTTAGCCAATAAGAGAGGAATACTTACCAAAATTGCAAACACCTAAAGGGCAATTCGGTAAAGAGCTAAAACCCGAGATCTGATAATAATTCCCCACCAAATTTGATTAGAAAGAGTGAGGGAGAGGAGTAATCGATATTAACAATACTAGCCGAAAAAGAGATAAGGTACTTACACCAAAAGAGTAACCGGCCCAAGAGTGAGGGAGATAAGGTACTTTCAAACTAGTATGGTGAATAAGGTTTATTTGGCACAAATTAAAGAAGAAGAGTAGAAGAAGGAATCGGCTAACCCAAAAGTGAAACAAAGAAAATTTTGTAGAGGAAGGAAGGAAATCGGCACAAAGAAAAGAAAGTAAAACAGAGGGTTTTCGGCTTTTAGGGGAAAGGGTTTCTGGCAACAAGGTGAAAGAGATTTCGGCATTAGCCTGGCAACCTTGCATTCGACACCTATTTATAGCCCTTATAGCCGAATTTCTCATGCCCAGGTTCCTAATTCGGCTTTACCTCCTCTTCACTTCTCATCTCCTCGTTTTTCTCCCTGATAACCCCTTGATCCTTTCCTCAAATCTCTCTTCTGCACACTCCCCTTGGAGTCCATCTTCACGCCACTTCCAACCTTCTAGAAGGCCAAAATTGAACTCCTAAAAATACTAAGCTAGGATTTGAACCTCGGATCTCCTTGCTATCCACTAACACCACCTCTCTACACCCTAAGTGGCGTCACTTAGCCACTCCTCCACAAGGCTTTTTTTTATGCCATTTTCCCCTATCCTTATTTAAAAGTCCAACTACTTGTCATCAGGGTTCCTTTAATAATTAAACTATAATTTCTTCTACCCCTAGGTTCGAACTCAAACCTTGACCAAGACCTACTATCACGTAATTAACACTTAACCGGAAATGCTAAACACAAAAACAAAAATTTGAGATTTTGAGATTTTTAGGTTTCAGGATTTTTTGGGCGTTACAGGAAATTAAGTAGAAAATCAAGCAAGTTCAAATTTGGAGAAGAGTCTTGCCGGGTTTGAACTCTGGCACTTAGTGTTTCGGTTGTGAAGGGATGTTGGGGGAGGTGTTTAGTGTGTGGAAGGCTGAACGAAATTGGGAGTTTTTTTGGGGTAAAATTCGGCTATGTATTGGTAATTGGTTATTTTCATTTCAGGATATTACCAAGTTATGGTTTTGCTCTCCGTTTCAGAAATGATTACTGTTTATTGTTCATTTTTTTTTACCTTTTCAGTATTGTTTGTTTGGTAGCCAAATACCACTAGTGTCCATTCGGGTAGTTTGGTTCTTTTTGCTCTTCATTATCGTGCTTTGCTTGATCAACTTCTTCTCTCTCCCTCACTTTTCTCCTCTTGAATATTATTGGTACTTTGCCTTTACTCACATTCGGTTTTGTGTAACTGAACATTTTCCTCCCTTGTAGCCGAATATTGTTTTGCTCCATCAATCCTTTCCCTAGTCCTTCATTGCTGATTCTCTTCTACTATCCCTCTCTCTCAACTCGGTGGAGTACCCTCTCATCTCTCTCTCGATTCTATCCTGTCTTCTCTTTCATTCAATCATTTTCCATTGGCTAGATATCGGTTGCTAAGTATTTGTGACTTTGCTCTTTCAGCTTATCTCTTCTATTTCTCTAAATGCCGATTCTTATCTTCTCCTTTCTTTTGGTTATGGTGTTCTTTCGGGTTTAAGTGATTCGCAAGGAGTGGAGGAGTTCTCTAGCACTGCAGAAACAATTGGAACCTTTTCGTTCGTTCTTGATCGAACGTAATATTATTCATAGTGATTGATCTGAACTGGAATATGTTGATTTGGGTTGGTATTGGCCGAATATTTCTTTTCCTTGTTTTGGGGTTTGCATTTTCTATAGGCTGATAAACGTGGATTCAACCAATATGTATAAGCAGTCTTGAGTAATAAATCTGCTTAATATGCAGATAACCATCAAGGAGTTTATTAGCAATCTTTGTCAGCAATTTGGGTGGGCTAAAACCACACTCATTCAATCAAGGCAAGTATCGGTATGTGTTTAGAGATGAGTCTTTATAAGAGGGTGTTTAATCTTTTGGTTATAGACACTACAGAAAAAAGGTTTTTAGCGGCATTTTTAGCAGCGTTTGGATAAAAAGTGTCGCTATAGATCGAGCATTAGCGGCGCTTTCTAAAAAACGCCGCAAAAAAATTAAGCACAATGCCATGGCATTAGCGGCGCTTTTAGAAAAATGCCGCTATAGAACAACCATTAGCGGCGCTTTTTAAAAAACGCCACTATAGGTCGACCATTAGCGGCGCTTTTTGAAAAACACCACTATAGATCGAGCTTTAGCGGTGCTTTATCAAAAACGCCATAAAAAACATTTTATCTTTCTATTTATTATTTAACTGTTTTATTTCTATTAATTAAAATACAATTTATTTTTAATTGAATATTTAAATTCTTCAAAACAAATAATGACACAGAAAAAATTTGAAAGTAAAAACATAGAAAAATATTTGTTAAAAATGAAAAAAATTAAAATATTATTATTTAAAATAAATTTAAAGTTTTTTTGAAAACGCCGCTAAAAGGTTAAGAATAACGACGTCGTTTTGAATTAGCTTCACTGGCATTAGCGGCGTTTTATTAAAAACGCCGCAATATGTCATTCTTTAGCGGCGTTTTTTTTTAAAACGCCGCTAAAACATGGCATTAGCGGCATTTCTTGAAAAACGCCGCTACAGTTTATGGGGCAGACACATTTTCTTTCTTTAACAAAGTAAAAGACAACAAAATCATTACATTTTTTAGTTCTTTATTACTCAATATTAGGTGTTTATGGGTGCTATAATATTTGTTTAAATATAATATTATATATTTTATATTTGTTTGAATTTATTTTTAGTAGGGTTTAAAATATAGGTTTAACATTTTGTTAAAGCCCACTAATACTTGCAAATGATTAACCTAGGTCTATTTTAAGTACAATCATATTATATTTTTAATTTTTGTAATAATTATGTCATTTTAATTTAATATTTTTTATTTATTTAATTTTTAATTATATAGTTATCTTAATATTATTTTAATGTTTATATTAGACTACTATATTATACATTTAGTATAAATTTATTTTTTATAAATTATAAAATTACATAGTATATATATAAAATATTATGAAGTTGAAAATGAATTAGACCAAACTCAAGTATTAAATGTTTCAGTCTAACTTATTTTTTAAATGAATTTAAAATTTTCTATTTAAACTGACTTTTAAATTTAATATTTTTATAGGTTTAGGGGTAATGGGTTTAAGGGTTATGATTTAGGGTTGATGATTTATGTTTTAGGGTTTAGGGTTTGAGGTTTATAATTTAGAAGGCAGCAGGTTTAGGGTTGAAGGGTTAGTGGTTAGTGGTTAGGATTAATTGATATATATGGGTTTAAGGTTTATGGGTTAGGTGTTAGCTAAGGGTTTATATGGGCCGGGTTGAGAGGATAGAGGTTTAATGTTCTAAAGTTTATTATTTGAGGTTTAGTCTTTAGGGTATAAGATCTTAGTGTTTATTGATATTAATGTTTAAGGGTTATGTGGATATGGGTTAAGAGTTTAGGGGTTAAAGGTCAATGGTTTATGAATTATGTTTTGTGGTTTATGGTTTAAGGGATAGAGGTTAGGGCTAGAGGTTATGGTTTTTGATTTATACTTTAGGGGTTAATCAGGGTTTAGGGTTTGGGGTTTAGGGTTTATGGTATAAGGTCAGGGACTTAGCACTGTTTAAGGATTTAGGGGTTATGCTATCAGAGTTTAAGGGTTTAGGGTTTTAGCTAGAAAGTAATAAGATTTTATTTTTATTGTTTTAGGGTTTAAAAGTTAATGGTTTAGGGTTATATTTAGTGTTTAGGGACTAGCAGGTTTAATTAGGAGTATACATGTTTAATATTTAAGGGTTATACTAGGTTAGGGAGATTTAGAGTTTTAGGGTTTAAAGTTTGTGGATTGGGTTTTGTGGTTTATGATTTAGGTCGAGTTTGGGATTTGGGGTTTAGGGTTTGGGATTTTGGGGTTTGGGATTTGGGGTTTGGGATTTAGGATTTGTGGTTACAAAGTTAAATAAAAATATTTAAAAAAATGATAATCTCAGCAGGAAAATTTGAAATAAAAAAGCATTGAAAAATAAATGTTAAAAATGAAAAAAAATATTAAAATTGTGCATTAGTGGCGTTTTTGAAAAAACGCCACAAAAATGACCTATAGTGGCGTTTGTAATAAAAACGCCACTAAATTTTGACCTATACCGGCGTTTTAAATAAAAACGCCGCAAATATTTGAGTTTTAATAGGTTAAACGACGTCGTTTTTTTTCATCCTCTTTATCCCCAAGGTAAGCCCCGATACTTAGCATTTTTTCCCAAAACAAAGTTTCCCCTATACCCTCAGTTTCCCCAAATCGAACCCTAATTTTCTTTCCTCTATATCTCACCGATTCAAGGGCTTTCACAGATAATGCCATTGATTTGCATATCATTTCCTCTCTTTGTTTACAGATAATGCTCTTCGCCACCATTTTTGTCAACCAAGGAGCTTTCGCAGGTAATAAATTCTATGAAATTGCCATCCTGTTTAAGTAAATTGAGTGTCCCTCTCTCCCCCACTCTCTCCATTCCCCCCCTTTTTTTTTTCATTTTACTACTTTGAGTTTTCTCTGTGGTCCCACTTCTTCCATTCTTTTCTTTTGTTTTCCACCGTTGTTGATAATTGTTTTCTTCCTCTCTTGTCGTCCCTCTTTTTTATTTTCCTTCTTTTTAATGTTTTTCATAAACTCATAGTGTTGGCCTTTTGTTCCCCTTCTTATTTTTTCTGTTTCGTGCTTTCGTCTTGCTGGCGTTACATTTCCAATTGGTGCGGTTGCTTTTTGCTTTGATGTTTCTGTTTTGATGTTCTTCGATTGGAGGGTAAGAGGCTTGTAGTTAGTCAATTGGTGTTGTTCTGATTATTTTTGTATTCTTGATAGGTAACAATCGTGAAACAGGTAACCTTCCAGCGATTTAGGTGTTGATAGGTCGTTGTTTTATCTTAGGTTAGTGATTGTATGCTCGATTTTAGGGGTTGCTTTTGTTGAGTGAATAATGTACCAAATTCAAGTTTTGATTTCGATGTTAGTTGCTAATCTAGTTTAGCCATGAATGTTGTGTACAAGAACTTGGATTGCTGCTATAGTGTCAACAACCCAAAAGTAGTAAAGTGTGTTCTAACCCATTCAAATTCAAGTATTGATTTCAAATTTTGTATTATTTTGATTATTGCCGATGACTCAACAAATTTATCCTTTACTAATAAATGATTAGAAAAAGTGATAGTAAACTTTTTTTCAAACATTTAGATTGAATTTAAATCTCAAACTATTATTGTAGAATAAATTTTATCTAAATATGAACATAATTAAATTCAGAATATAAAACATATACTATATTTGTGATTATAGAAAAATAGGTTTAATTAATTATTTCCTTCAAATTACAACCTATGCATTGAATGAGAAAGATGGGGCTGTTTGAAGATTGAAGTATTGTCATGTTTTTCCCGGTATTGCTTGGCATGAACGCATCGTCTTTGTCTTGTTTATTCTACATTAATCTAGCTCTAATGTTCGGATTTTCAATTTATTAATTGTTTTTTCCATATTATACTTTTGTAACGAGTGGGTCACTTATGTTGTATTTGCTTAAGTGTTAATGTTTGAATTTTATAATTATCTTTTTCAATAATGTCGTCTTTAAAGTTTGAATTTCTGTTTATTTTCTTTTTGGAAATGCAATATATCTTATTACTGTATTCGATACTTATTAGTTATCTGCTTAACTTGTTAAGATAGGAAGACATTGCCTTTAGCTTAATGAATGGAAAGTGACAAAGAATTTATGTTTAAGTCTTTAATTGACTTGGTCTCAAGTTTGATATTGAATGGTCTTATTATTTGCCTCTTATAAATAAATAAATTTAGTGAAAGCATTTAACATTAAGGTTGTTATTATCTCTTTATTATCAAAAGATTGTAATTTCATAAGTTAAGAGATCAATTAAGTAGGTCTTTGAGATTGATTTTAATGAAATTAAAAACAACAATTTTATGTAAGGGTAGAGTTAGGGGTTGGTAGGGGCCTCATCACATTCTTAAGTTTCCTTTGTCCCATTGATAATAAGTGTGCTTTCTATACAATGCAGTTTTGCAGTGATTTTGCTTTGAGGTGTACTGACTTCATTGGCAAGTGGCTTTGATCCTGGTACAAGTGGGCACTTGCGAAGTTGAAGCAGATGGACCCAATAAATTTGGAACCGTATGTCATCCAGATGATATTAATAATTTTATTGTATACTAAATATGAAGTAATATATATGAAGTAAAATTATATTGTATACTAAATATGGTACATATACTTTAATTCCTTGTGTTTTGAGTTTTAGGATATAGTTCCATGTGTCCTGTATTAGTGAATTAATGTTGTATGTATTTGATTCATCGCTTCCTACTCCTCCCCGCAAGTATTGGTTCAATCAAGCTGCCATTTAATCTTCGAATTAATATTTGGTACTGATATAGATAAAGTTTTTTTTATATTTACTTAAACTGAAATATATTTGGTGCTACTCTTATAATCTTACATCTGTTTCTAGGTACTATCGAGCACTGAAATAATATTTGGTGCAACTAAATACACCACACCATTGACATTTGTTCTAGGTAACGCATACAGGTTTGGTTGCTAAATTTTTTCCTTATTTCTATGCATTTTCACTTTAAATTACTTAACAAATATTACTTTTTGGACTACAAAGATCTGTTTCTTTGGTGAGAGTAGAGTAGACTGTGCACGTTTTATTAAGGTACGTTTTATTTCAAAATTGTAATCAATAATAGTTTCAAAATTTAAAACTTAAATATTTTGGAACATGAAAATAATGAAAAAAAAAAGTTTATGACTATATATACATATTTGTTCAAATAAAAAGATAAAGCTATTTATACATCACATAATAGTAACTAAAAGGAGTCCATAAATATTAAGAAAATAAAACTGAAATTTGTAATAAATCAAAGGAATGTTATAAATCATTTAAGGAGGAAGCCAAACTATAATAATAACGAATATAAATAAATCATGGGTTTCTCGAGATATTTTCAACTTTCTCCTTTTCTCTATCTTATTCAATGTATTTTATACATAAATTAGACTTTTTGAAGATTAATGTAATAGTTAGAAATAATTAATATTTCAATAGATGTATTAGCACTATTACATCAATCTTTTAATTGTATTTGTATAGTATTAAAACTATCAATATGTTAGAATCTCTTTAATAAAATATATTTTTCAAATCAAATAAAAAAAGGTTTGTGGTGTTAATTATGTTGTTATTATAATTTTGTCCTTCTCTCATAATTTATTTAAAAATTAATTAAAAAAATTTAAATCGACAACAAAAATAATAAAACACCATAATCCATATTAATATAAAATAGTTGTTTTGCATCAAAAATTAACAAGTCGTTAAATTGGTAACGAAAATAATAAAACACCAAAATATATAATTATAAAGATGTTCATGTCTTTCATTATTTTAAAATTATTCATATTTTTTAACCACCATTAATTTTTATTTTCATGTATTCTTAATATATATATATTTTATATCCACCAGCAATTATAATATTGACCATATCAGCTATATATGATTTCCTTTAAATTTTCCATGTTTGGCAGTTTGCCATGTTCTTTTTCAATTACATTTTATTACAATGTAGCTTGCTTGTCCATATCACGTGTAATAACGCCATGTATGGTCAACGGATTAAAAAATTCAAAATGACCTGAAAAAAGTTCTATCAACTTTTACTATTGAATATTTATATAACATTAATTTATTTGTTATTTACTTATAAAATTTAAACTACGATTCTTTTTTGATATTATTATATTCAAATTATTATTTATTATATTAATAATATTTGATTTTAGTACTTAATATTTTTTAAGGTATTTGTATAAAAAACAAGATTCAAAGTATCTAGGCTGGAAACCTAACGGGTTGCCTTATATCTCACTGTAAGATATAACGGATCCTCCCTAGGTGTAACAACGCCACGTATGATGAATCTTAAAAAGCCGCTAAAAGAGTTGAAAAATGTTCTATCGAGCTCGTTGACTATTGAATATTTATATAACCTTAATTTGTATTAAAAAAAGATTTAAATTACTATTGTTTTATATTAATAATGTTTGATTTTAGTACTTAATATTTTTTAAGGTATTTGTATAAAAAACAAGATTCAAAGTATATAGGCTGGAAACCTAACGGGTTGCCTTATATCTCAATGTAAGATATAACGGATCCTCCCTAGGTGTAACAACGCCACGTATGATGAATCTTAAAAAAGCCGCTAAAAGAGTTGAAAAATGTTCTATCGAGCTCGTTGACTATTGAATATTTATATAACCTTAATTTGTATTAAAAAAGATTTAAATTACTATTGTTTTATATTAATAATGTTTGATTTTCGTACTTAATATTTTTAAATGTCTTTAAAAGTTATAACTAATTTTTATCAAAATAGTATTAATATTGATCATTACTTAAATAAGTTACATAACTCACGTAACTTACATAATTTACATAACAACCTACATAACTTACATAGCTTACATAATCTATATAACTCACATAACGTATATAACAACTTACATAACTCACATAACTTACATAACTTAACTAATACATGTAGTTTAATCTAATAATTTCTTTAAAAGCATATAGTTTAAAGTTCAAATTTCATAACTTACATAATTTACGTAACTTAAATAAAACATCAACAACTTACCCGTGTAACTTATTGCCAACTTTAGACATCAACAACTACGAAATGGATAGGACTTGGATGAATTTATCAAGGGGAAGCAACGAGTATCAAAATGGAGTGCAAACTTTTTAGATATTGCATTTCACAATTCAAGCCAAGAGAATATGATTCTTTGTCGTGTAAGAAGTGTGGCAATATCTATTGGCATTATCGTGAAGTTGTCTACGAACATCTAATTGTTGATGGCTTCATTCGGGGTATAAAAATGGATTTTCCATGGTGAGTGTACACCCAGTGGAGCCTCTTCGACGATTAATTCAGTTATCCTTATAGTGGTTACCGTCAATATGTTAGAGAAGATGACATGGAAGGTATCTTTGCGGGATGCATTTAATATGCGGAGCTTAAAGTTTTCAATCATGTCCACCAAACTATGTTGCATCCGATGATTATAATATCGGTGGAAATACTTTCATGGAAACGGGAAGAAGTGTGCGGATGAACAACCGAATGAAGAAGCGGCAAAGTTCTACTCGTTACTTGGTGAAATGAATGAAGAACTTTATGAAGGATCAAAATTTTCGACAATGTCATTTACGTGTTCGCTTTTTCACTTAAAATGTTTAGGAGGGTGGAGCGGAAACTCTTTGACAATGCTGTTAGAGCTTCCGAGAGAAATGTTCCCATTTGCAAAAATCCTCAATCATGCAAAGACATGAAGAAAGTGATAAAAGATTTGGGCCTTGGTTACAACAAAATTCATAGTTGCCCAAATGATCGCATGTTGTATTGGGGTGATCGGAGAAATCAACGATCTTGTCATGTTTGCGGTAAATCTCGTTGGATGAATGTAGATGCAGAAGATGTTAATGAGGATGAATATGAGCCACAATCAAAAAGGAAGCCGAGCAAGATTTTGCGATATTTTTCGCTAATTGTAAGGCTTCAAAGGCTATTCATGTCGTCAAAGACAGCCGAGTTTATGACGTGGCATCATGATCAACGAACGGATGATGGATTATTAAGGCATCCTGCAGATTCTTTAGCATGGAAATCATTTAACAATAAGTTTCCAAGCTTTGCAAGTGATCCTCGGAGTGTGAGGCTCGGCCTAGCATCAGACGGATTTAATCCTTTTAAGATCATGAGCACCTCATACAGTACTTGGCCTGTGGTGCTTGTTCCTTATAATTTGCCTCCATGGCTATGCATGAAACAATCTTCTTTGATTTTATCTATGATTATCCCCGGAGAGAAAGGTCCCGGAAATGATATTGACATATATTTGCAGCCACTTATTGATGAGTTAAAACAATTATGGGCGGGCGTTGAGACGTATGATGATGTTGTTAGAAAGGAGAACTTTTACTTACGTCTTTGCTTTGATGTGGACAATTAATGATTTTCCAAGATATGCAAATTTATCCGGTTGGAGTACCAGAGGACGTTATGCTTGTCCTTGTTGTGCTGCACAAACGTGTTCACAATGGTTGTATAATGGGAAGAAGTTTTGCTATATGGGGCATCGACGGTGGTTAGATGCAGATCATAGATTAAGATTTCAGAGGGCTTTATTTGTGCATCAAGAGTTTAGAAAAGCTCGAGCGGCACCGTTGGATCTGAAATATTGTTCATGTTAAAAGATATTGATTTCGATTCACGGAAAGCTTAATCAACCATCCAACAGCAAACAAATAGGCAACCGAGGATGAATCGATGATGAATCGATTTGGAGGATGACCCTAATGAGGCGGACTTGTGGAAGAAAAGAAGTATTTTTTTTGAGTTACCTTATTGGGAGCATCACATATTACGTCACAATCTTGATGTGATGCATATTGAGAAGAATGTCTGTGAGAACATCATCACGACAATTTTGAACGTCGATGGTAAATCCAAAGATAATTTTCAGAGTCGACTTGATTTAGTTGACATGGGAATTCGACGTGATCTTCATCCCCAAGTACTTCCGAATGGAAGAT
Organism: Gossypium longicalyx; assembly: GCA_025698465.1. NCBI lineage: Eukaryota > Viridiplantae > Streptophyta > Magnoliopsida > Malvales > Malvaceae > Gossypium > Gossypium longicalyx. Next base: position 57,501,742 of record CM046995.1, read on the forward strand.
ATCGGTTGCCTACTCCAATTTTTTCAATGTCGAAGGAAGAGAAAGAAATGTTCTGCACAGTGTTGAAGGATATAAAGGTCCCAGATGCATATGCATCAAATATATCTCGATGTGTAAGTCTTAAAGATCGAAGACTGTATTCATTAAAATCACATGACTATCACATCTTGATGCAAGATTTACTTCCAATTGCTTTACGGTGTTGTATGTCAAAGAAGGTAACGTCCTGTATAATTGAACTGTCGAATATAATGAAAGTAATTTGTGGCAAAGTTCTGAACGTTGAAGAACTTGAAAAAATACAAAATCGAGCCGCTTTGACATTATGCAATTTGGAGAAGATCTTTCCACCTTCCTTCTTCACTATTATGGTGCACCTGATAATTCATCTCCCTCGTGAAGCAATAATTGGTGGACCGGTGTTCTATCGTTGGATGTATCCCATAGAAAGGTGCTAATTTATTTCAAGCTCTTTCATTCATTCAACTCTATACATATAGTTACAACCTTTGATAATGTAGTATATCATGTTTAGGTTCCTGAGCAAATTGAAGTCTTATTGCCGTAATAAGCGTTATCCGGAAGGATCAATTGCTGAAGGCTACTTGGCAGAGGAATGTATGACATTCTGTTCTAGATATTTAGAAGATGTTGAAACAAGATTGAATAGACCAAGTAGAAATGCTGGGCTCAATGATCCTAACTTGACCGAAACTTATTTATTTCAAAGTTATGGAGAACCAATCGGCAGAGTTGAAGTTGCAGAATTAGATGACCGATCTTGGATACAAGCACATAGATATGGTCTTTTCCACCACGATGCAATTCAACCATTATGCAAGTAAGTTCTAGAATATAATACATATGATAAATATTCATCTTCTTGATTTATTTATTTTCTAACCAACTAAACATGTTTTGAACATAGTGAGTACAAACAAATATTGAGATCTCGTTCACGCTCACGAAGATTACCACATCGAGAGATTAATAAGTTATTCACTGAATCTTTTCATGAATGGTTAAGCCAAACGGTATGCAACGTGTTCTTTTATTATTACTCAAATCATATTCCGATTCAAATCATAAAGTTTTCTCATAACGTTTATAATTATTACTCAAATTATATTTTGATTCAATAGGTTTGGAGTGGGAAGGCCATTAGTGACGAAGTTAAATGGCTTTCCCAGGGTCCGAATCGATTAGTGAAAAGATCTGATGGGTTCATCATCAATGGATTGATTTCATACCAAATATCGGGAGAGATTGAGGCGAACCCAAAATTGCGGACTAGTTGTTAATTCTTCTATTACGAGTTATGCTAGTGCTAGGGACAATAATCCTGTCGAGGGAAATGTGGATTTTTACGGACTTCTTACGGACATTATTGAATTGGATTACTATGGAAAATGGAAAGTTGTCTTATTTCGAGGTGATTGGGCTGATGTGAATACTGCTCGTGGTATTAAAAACGATCAATTCGGGTTTACAATGGTGAATTTCTCTCGATTGATTCACACCGGAGAACAATTAATAGACGAGCCGTATGTATTTTCTTCTCAAGTGAAACAAGTTTTTTACTCGAAAGATCCAATTGATGAGGGTTGGTACGTTGTACTCCGAAACAGCCCTAGAGACTTGTTTGACATGGGCAATGAAAGTAGAGATGATATCATTGAAAGATCAGAAACTTTGCCTTTTCCACAACAAAACTTAAATGAAAATATCCCTAGTACTAGTACGCATTTTCAATGGGTTCGTCGGGATGTGGATGAAGATATTTACGAATTATAATGTAGTAAGAATTTACAATTTTTTTACTTATATGTAATGTTATTATTTTAATCTTGCTCATGTTATATAATTTAACTATTTTATGTGTACTGTTGTTGTTCTAATTTGTTATTAAAATTTACACCGTTTTATGTTTATTGCAGGAAAAATGCGTAGAAGAAAGTTACGACATTTAAATATTGTTCAGAATAATCCAAATTCAGAAGAAGGCAATAGTAAACAACAAACAGTTGTTGGATCTTCAAGTGTGCCGGAGACAGTTCAGGATACTGCAAAAGTTCAGGGTAATGTTTAGTTTGTTTTACATGCGTGTTCGCTTTTATTATTATTTTATTTTTTATTTTTAATATAATACTATGTTATTTTTTAGTTGAGAGTGCCGGGACGCGCAGAGGTCGAGGTCGTACACTACTTATAGATTTGTACGACTTAGCTCCTACCGAGCGTGTCAAAGTTCGTAGAAATAATCATGGTCAGCCTGTCGGAACTGAAGCTCAAGTTTTAGCTGGCTATTTGGGCATTCTTGCACGAAATTCAAATATGTTGCCCATCAACTACTTAATCATGGCATCACATGCCCGATAAAGCAACAAAAATCAAGCTCTCGACAATATTAAGGTAAGAAAACGTGAAATTAATCTATAATGCTTTGGTTTAAGTTTAATTTTTATTTACTTTTTAACCTTGTGTGTTTTTAGGAGAGATTTTTTTTAGAGGTCTCCGATGACTATGTCAAGAAGACCTTGGGCAAAAAATGGAGAGATAATAAAAGTACTTTAAAAAAACAATATTTTAAGAAAGACATAAGTCTCGAGGAAAAATTGTGCAATGTCCCATGGGAATCTTTGAGGTACCGAGTGGGAAGATACTGAGTTAGATTTTGGAATTCAAAAAAAGGAGAGGTATTACGTACTTTCAAACTCTTCTAAATTGTTTGGTTTCTAGTATTTACTATATACATAATAATAATTACTCAATGTAGGACCGTGAGCGTGTTGGAATAAGTAGTAGACAGAAACAAAAATTCACACACACACGCAGTGGTCGAGAAGTTTTACTCGCAGAAGTTTGAGGCCGAGGTATTATAAATTTATTAATTTTATCAATTTACGATGAGTCTCTACTACTAAATAATATTTTTATTACTATATTGTAGGAAGTCTTGTCTGGTCAAAAGTTGGACGCCTTGACTTTTTGACATTACATATAGGAAGAAAGATGGATCCCCAATGGCATCGAGGTAGGAGAAATTATGGTATATTAACTTAATAAAATTTGATTTGTTCTAAATTATGTTGCATTCTTTTTTAAATAATGTTATGTTATTTTCTATTTTTTTATTATATATTTCGTTTCTAACTCTTTCATTTATTTTTTAGTAGAGACTAAAGGAAAAGATATGAGTAGTCTGTTGATCGCTTTGATCGATAGTTCGTTAATCATGAGGACATTGATAATGTAATTATTAATGAAGTTTTGGGTCCCGAGAGGTATGGTTGGGTTCGATTTCAAGGATCCGTGTTACCCCCACCCAATATTTTGGATCTAGCTCCAAAGCAATACATGCCTTAGGAAGTCAAGCTCAAGTCGAAGTTCAGAGGTTAAGAGATCAGCTAGCTCAAATGCAAGCGAGCACAGTTGAGCAAATTTGCAGAGGTTCAAAGAAAATATGAAGAACTCCAAAGCAACAACTTCTAGCCGTCACGCAGAGAGAGAGAGAGGCGGCAAAGAATGAGGGAGGCAGTGGCAGCAAGAAGAATGAGAGAGGCGGAGCGAGCAGAGAAAGTATGATGAGTGCAAACACTACGGCTTCAACAAATGATGAAGATGTTTCAAACAATCGCAGTGACCGCGCTTCTTAGATATTTATTTGATTGTTCGACGATATTTTTAACATTTTTACATTGAATATTATTGTAACAATATACTTAGTTATACTTTATTTATTAATGTAAATCATATATCTTTCATTGAATTTAAAGTATTATTTAAGTTTAATGTTATTGGTTGGATTTGTATGTCATATTTGCTGCTATTGGTTGAATTTCTAATGCAGGAGGTTCGATATTGGTTAAAATGCAATGATTTCAATCTGTAAATTTAGCGGCGTTTTTATGGAAAGCGCCGCTAAAGGACTCTACTTTTGGCGGCGTTTGTAGAGAAAGCGCCGCTAAAAGGTCTGTACTTTTGGCAGCGTTTTTGGTGTAAGCGCCGCCATAGGTCTGTACTTTTAGCGGCGCCAGAACAAACAGCCGCTAAAAGCTCTGCACTTTTAGCGGCGCTTTTCCGAAAAACGCCACTAAAGGTCTTCACCTTTAGTGGCGTTTGTGGGTAAAAATGCCACTACATGTCAACACCTTTAGTGGCGTTTTAGGGTAAAACGCCGCTAAAGGTCCTGCACTTTAGCGGCGTTTTTGGGTAAGCGCGTGAAGGGTCTACTTTTAGCGACGTTTTTGGGTAAGCGCCGCTAAAGGTGTCTACTTTTAGCGGCGTTTTCCTTTAAAACGCCGCTAAAAGTTATGACTTTTAGTGGCGTTTTTTCACATAAACGCCACAAAAATTTGCGGCGCCTCTTACAGCGGCGTTTTTTATGGCGCTTCTAAAAGCGCCGCTAATACATTTAGCGGCGCTTAAAAGCCAAAAAAAAAACGCCGCTAAATATCTGTTTTGCTGTAGTGATTTTTGCTATTTAATGGTTATTGAAGCTTTAGTGCTTATGATTATTCCTCAAGAAATCTTTAATAAGTTTTTCGTGTTACTTTAATATGTGACCGAACTAAATACTTGTTGATTCATTGAGCATACATGAAATAGTTTGTGCATATATTTTGTTTGAAGTGTTGAATTATGAAATAGTTCATGTATAATATATATAAAATTTAAGTATTGGTCTCAGGTCGGGATCTTTGTTTTGTTTTTAATTCATTTTTTACCCTTTAGTGTCACTTGGTTGGTTTTTCCAGTTTATAGATTTTCTTTAGGGAAACTATTAGGGACTGAAACACATTGTTTTTCATCTTAAATTACTTTGCAATAGCATACTCCAGTATGTTTTGAGAGAATGGACACTCATCTAAATATATATGTGTATATATATGCATGTAGATATGTGTTTATGCTTATGATATCTGCTAATATAGCTATTAGTGGGATTTTTAGAAAAAAATCTATTTTTGAAAGATAGTAATATTTACACATCATGTTCAAATTATGTAAAACAAGGATGATTTAGATATTACATAAATCTTAAAATATATATTTATATCCAATACCCTACTCAAATTACATTAACTTAGATAATAATTGCAGCTAGCGGGCAAAAATCTTGACATTCTATTTGAAAAATGATATTTTAAAACTATATACAATTGTTATCATAAAAATGTTTTAGGATATCATATTTGAATTGAAATCATTTTTATAGGTTGAGATAAAAATAAAAAAAATAAAAACTGATGGATTAATATTTTGACTTGAAGCATGAAGGATATACTTAGAAAGGCACCATTTGCGCTCAAAGAACCTTGAGAAGCTGGAACAACCTAGTCTTGGGCTGCAGGTTAGTGGCTTTTTATTTCTTCTTGTATATATGTAGACATATTTCTTTCCTTTTAGTTCTTACCTTAATATGTAATTAGTCGGCTGGAAATTTACTTGGGGATGAATGAAAATTTGGATTATTTTATAGAGTAGTAGATGTGAAAGTCTCACTGGTGAGCCTCTTGTTTCACATTATTTTTGTTATTTTTATTCGTTGTATTCGATACGTATGCATACATATTTAGGTATGAAGGTATCAGTGTATGGTTTTTTTCGAATATATGAAAATATTTAAAAAGGATTAAATATATCTATTAAAACTAAATATTTGTATAAGATAATACGGGTATTTGAATCTGATTATTGTATCTTCACCATTAAATTCTATCTACCTAAAAAAGATACTGACTTTTTCATCCATGGATTTTGCCTTGAAACAGGCAAATGAGAGGTAAGGAACTCCATGGATTAAATATTGAAGAACTACAGAAGCTAGAAAAATCTCTGGAAATTGGGTTGAGCCTTGTGATGGAGAAAAAGGTTTAATGGACATGTGCATGTTCTTGATGTGTTTTTTCGCAGGCTTACATGCATCTGTTTGCATGTTTATATTCATATCTCTGCTACTGTGTCATCATACTCATGTTTCAAATGACATTTAGTCAACATAATCAATTATCAATATCTTACTTATCGTAAAATAATCGATTTAATGTTGTCGTAAATTAAAAACAAAAACTATTTAGGTTTTGATAACTTCAATGAATAATATCTCTTGGTTTGGTTAAGTTTCATTATATTCATTTGATTTTAATTTTAATTATTTGTATTTTTACCTTTTTATTAAATATTTTATAATAAAAATCTTATGTAACTTTTTTTAAATTCTTTAATAAACTATTTACTACCCTCAATTTCTAAAGTAAAATGTTTGAAGTATATTTTATAATTTTTTAATGAAGCAATTTTAGGCTCTAATTAACCTGCTAGTGCATCACTAATGAATGTATCTCAACTTTGATTAATTACTTGTTTTATATGTTATCAAGATACAGATGCAATGATCTTGGTTTTACCAACTTTATATTGGTGAATGCAAATCTATCATGGCTACACAATTGTTTGCTATTATTTGCACTACAAAGTACTTTTCAGTTAGTAATCCGGTACTAGTGTTTCAAACCTTTCTCGGTCTTTGTCACATAAAATGCTAGTGTGAGGATCTGGACACTTTCAACAGATCTTTTGGTGAGCTTTTCTTGGTTTTTGTCACATAAAATGCTCAATCCTTGGTGGTTTAATCTTGTTGTTTCGGGTTGGAAGAACTTTATGAAAGAAATCAATTAAATTGCTACTGTTAATGAGGTCCGAAAGTGAGTAAATTGATGTTTGAAATATCTTTGTATGGTGGATTGAATGCTGCTGTATATTGTTGCTCATTACCAATTAATGCTGAAACTAAGCTAATTAAATGGTGGATAATTTGTTGTCAATTATGATGGAAATGACTATTAAATGTTTAAAATTCTTCTTATTTAATAGATGGTTGCTGCTGTTTAAATGCTGTAAATTAAAGTGTTTAAATGCTGTAAATTGAAGTGTTTAAATGTTCTTTGTGTAGCATTTTAAGAACTTCAAAGCTCACAAATGATTTGTTATACTCTATATAAGTTCATTGATTCTATGTTTTTGCAATTTTGGGTATGATCTGGGTGCAACAACTTCAACTGACAAGGACTTGTGTAGGTCTGGAGCAGGTTAATCAAGAAACTCTGCTGGAATTAAACTGACAAGTAATTGTAGTATGCTTGTAGTTGAAGTTTCTTATAGTGAACATCATGTTGTTTATTCGGTAGAAGTTTCAAAGATTTTACTTTTTAGAAGAAAGTGTATTGTAGTCATTAGATTGGGTTTTCAAAGATGATTATGCTAACATTTTGTTCAAACATTATGAAAAGTTCTCTTGTTAATGTTTGTGAACTCAAAAACAATTTAAAATGTGTCCATTGTTAGGTCAATTAAATTTTCTATGATCATTTAAGGTAAGAATGTAAATGAGATGATTAAAATGAAAGTTGAATTTGATATAGTCTTTAGTGGCATTTTTGGGGAAAGCGTCGCTAAAGGTCAAGTCTTTAGCGGCATTTTTGGGAAAAGTGCCGCTAAAGGTCATGCCCTTTAGTGGCGTTTTTGGGGGAAGCGCTGCTAAAGGTCATGTTCTTTAGCGTCGTTTTTGAGAAAACGCTGGTAAAGGTCATGTTCTTTAGCGGCGCTTTCCTAGAAGCGCCGCTAAATGTCATGTTCTTTAGCGGTGTTTTTATGAGAAACGCCGCTAAAGGTCATGTTCTATGCAAAATTTAACGGCGTTGTTTATAGCGGTACTTTTTGTGGCGCTTATAAAAGCGTCGCAAATTGTTTTAGCGGTGCTTATAAATACCGCTATAGGCCCCAAAAAAATCGTTAAAAAATTGTTTTGCTGTAGTGAGAACTAATCGAGAGTCGTGATTGAATATAGGTTGGTGGTCGTGGTTTTTGGCACATTCTCGTAAACAGGTGTGTGTAACACTGCCATTAAACGTGAAACAGCAAAGGCAGAAAAGCCAAAAAGCTGAAAGGCTAAAAAGCCGAAGAGTGGGTTGTCGACACCACATAGACGTGTGGGCGCCTATGTGGCAGGCCGTGTAGCAAAACATGGCCTTGTGGTCAACGAGATGGCCATGAACATTTTCATGGGCCGAAACGATACTAGGCCGAACTCGGCCACGTAAGCCCAATAGGCTTGTGAGCCCCACTCGAAAAGGATCACACAAGAGTGTGGTTAATATTGGGTCAGCTATGTGAATCACACTGCTAAGGCCATCTTAGGTTATGTGCGCCATACGAGCGTGTGGGCCTACATGGGCCCACAATGTGGACCATGGGCCGATTATCATCGATTGACTGTTAAGGTTGCACGGGTTGCCCAAGATGACTGTGGACCTACTGGTGGGCCGGTAAAAGTACCTGGACCCTTATTTACTTGAAAATGACCGAAATACCCCATAGGGTAAAATGACCGAAATACCCTCATAGGGTAAAATGACCGAAATACCCCAGTAGGATAAAATGACTGTAATACCCCTGTAAGGTAAAATGACTATTTTACCCTTATGTGGTATAATAACGATTTTGCCCTTATGTGATAAAATGACTATTTTGCCCCTACGGGATGTATGTGTATATTTTAGCGTGCTATTTGTAAACTGTATTGAATACATGTTTAATATTATGATATGACATGACCTGTTGCATGATGCATTGCATGGGGATGGGCTTATATATGATTGGAGGAAGTGTACTGTACTGGCAGCTCTGCTGCAAATCACTGATGGCTCTAAGCCTATTATACTGGCAACTCTGCTGCAAATACTGTTTAGTGCCGCAACCGATGCTAATTCTAGTGTGTAGGGATGGGTTGGTTGATTTTATCCCCACATGGTGTGTAGGGCTGGTACGGAGATGGTGTGTAGAAATTTGGATGGGTAAGACTCGCATCGTTATTCTTGCTACTACACTAATTACCATTATTATTCTTATCGCTTTATATCTTGTAATGGGTCAAGGCCCAAGTATATGACTACTTCTGTATTGAGATGGGCTAAAGCCCAAACTGATATTGCCACTATTACTGATATGGGCTTCGGCCCTACAGATACTGTTATTGGATTGGGCTCAGGCCTACACTGTTTCTGATTTTGAAATGGGCTAAGGCCCTAACTGAAACTGAAAGGGTTTAGGCCCAAATTGTGTATACTGAAAGGGTTTAGGCCCAAATTGTGTTTACTCTAATTGTTTGGTTATATGGGATTTGTAACACCCCAAACTCGACCCAGACGTTATGGCCGAATCTGGCGCATCACATTGAAGTGTTTTAGCGAAAAAGGTGTTTTCATTGAAAACCCTTCGTAAAATAAAAGAAACCTTAATTAACTTAAACCTGTTCAAAATATATGATTTTATGAAAACCTGTCATTTTAAAATTCTATTGCGGAAGCGTAGAAAAACATACTATGATTTAGCAAACCCATGTTCAGCATTTCGTAATTACAACGCAAGAAAATAAAAACCCAAATAATAACAAAATGGAAGCCTTATTACAATCTAGCTGGACAAATACTTAATAAAATAGACACTTGTATGCTTTTAAGAAAAAAACATGTCCATGTTGCCTTGCTAGCTGGCCACCCAGAGTCCCTCCAAACATCGAACCTTCTACTGAGCATCACCTGAAAATAAAATAAAAGAGGGGGTGAGTTTTCGCAAACTCAGTGTGTACAACCCTCAACACAAAAAAAACAAGTATTCCAAAAACCATCATACATCAAACATGCAATGCAATCCCATCCAAATTATCCAGCTACACACCAGCTCCATCCCCTGTCACACCATCTGGGGATATAAATATCGACCCACCCAACCAACACACCAAGGGTAGCCCAGTTGCGGAACTACCTTCATTTACATATTGGGCTTTAAAAGTCACCGTTGGATCCACAATTGTCAAGCAACCATGTGATCCTCATATACTTCCTCCGTTCCATAATTCCCAACCCATATGCAACCTAAGCAGAACATCATATGTATGCATGTCACTTACATTCAACACCTAGGAGTATTTTGGTCATTTTCGCCCTTAGGGGCATTTTGGTAATTTTCTCTTAATTACGGTTTTCACTTACCTTGGCCCATTAACAAGTCCTGTGAGTTAAGATGAACGAATACTATGCACCAGGTAGGATTCCAAAGAAGAGGAGGTGGGTCATTAAGACCGCTTAAGTACCAAGCTCTCCCCAGATCCAATCCTAGACATGCATATACTTGTTGCCACACCTTAACCCTATGACTTGTCCACAGTCGCAAATAATTATTAAGTTTTATGTAGTTATCACATTCTAGGCCCAAAACCCCTTACAAATCCAAATCAAATTCACATACCTATATTTGCCCCATTAGGCCCAAATCACCTGTATATGGCCTATTAGGCCCAAATCACATTTATATGGCCCGTTAGGCCCAGTCACTTTCATATTCATGCTCACATACAAATTCATATCACATAGTATCAATAATCAGTTTTTACCTATTATGGGCCTAACAGCCCAACGGGCCCATTTAGCCCATTCCGGTCCATATGGCCAAATCAAAAACTAAGTCCACGGAATCGCCTGTGGGCGTCAAGTAACCTATTAGTTTCCTCCTCACGAGTGTTCGCGCATTTGCAAGACTATCGCAGCCAAACTTTCGACTTTTTGGCATTTCGGCATTTCGGCTTTTGTCGATCTACTAGTGTGTGTAGTGTATGTACACACCTGGTAAGCAAACGTGCTGTGATTCCCTTAGTCACCAACCTAAAAATGATATCACCCTTCAATTAATCGCATGCTTAATACATATCTTTACTAAAATCGAAACCTCACCTTAATCTTACCTTGTGCGATCAGCCCCTTCTTAAATCACTAACCACGACCAACTCCTAGATCTGCATGAATCTTAACTATTAAAACTAGAATAATAGATGACTCGTATCCAATACAAGTCCCCTTACCTTAACTATGAACATTCGGCCACCTTAGCCAATGGGAAAGGAATACTTACCAAAACCGCAAGCACCAAAAGGCAATTTCGGCAGAGAGCTAAGATCCAAGATCCGATACTAATTCCCTACCGTAATTGATTAGAAATAGTGAGGGACAATAATCGATATTTAGCAAGGAAAACCGATTGGAAGAGTAACACTTACACTAGATTCGGTCAAAGAGTATTCGACCCTTAGTGGATTTGGCTTTTCCGGCTTTTAACTTAGTATGGTGAATAAGGTTTATTTGGCACCAATAAAAGAAGAAGAGTAGTAGAAGAAACCGACAAAGAAGATTGCGTAGAGGAGAATAGAAATCGATACAAAGAAAAGAAAGAAAAGAGTTTTCGACTTTTAGGGAAGAGTGTTTTTGGCAACAAGGTGAGAAAAAGATTTCGACATTAGCCTCATACCCTTGCATTCAGCACCTATTTATAACCCTTATAGCCGAATTTTCCATGCCCAATTCCCAATTTGGGTCCATCACTTCTCCCTTCTCATCTTCTCATTTTTCTCCCTAATAACTCCTTGATCTTTACGCTGAGTCCATTTTTACGTCACTTTCATCCTTCTAGAAGGCCAAAATTAAACTTCTAAAAATACTAAGCTAGGATTCAAACCTTGGATCTCCTTGCTAGCTACTAACGCCACCTCCCTACTCCCTAAGTGGCGTCACTTAGCCACTCCTCCACAAGGCTTTTTGATGCCATTTCCCCTATTTTTATTTAAGAGCCCACCTACTTGCCAACCCTGATTCTTTTAATTATTAAACTATAATTTCTTCTATCCCTAGATTCAAACTCAAACCTTGACCAAGACCTACCATCACGTAATTAACACTTAACCGGAACTGATAAGCACAAAAAGAAAAATTCAAGATTTCAGGATTTTTGGGTTTCGGGATTTTTGGGGCATTATAGGATTACACACTGAGTTTTCATAAACTCACCCGTCTATTTTAACTGTACAGGTAATCCCCAGTCTTAGGCGGATCGGTGCTGCGAGGGACTTAATGGTGGCCACACAACTGCTATTGCTTCCTTATTAGATTTTTAATTTATAAGTAGTTTTAATTGGGTATTTTTATGTAATAAGGCCTTTATAATTGTAATTTTGGGGTTTTATTTATTTTTATTTATATCTTCTAGTAGTAGGATTTACCAAAACACCACGAATATGCAAAATCGTTTTAAAAGCTTCCGCGATGAATAAGATTTTGAAATTAATAATGTCTTAAAGTAAATACTTTTGATAGTGACGCAAGTTTTAAAATTATTTTCTAGATCACACAAAGAGGCTACATAAACATTGGGCTTTTCAAACATTATCACGTTTTTATGAAAAATACTTCAACGTGACATCGTCGGATTCGACCATAACGTCTAACCTAGGTTTGGGGTGTTACAAAAAGTTAATAAAAGGAACAATTTGAAGGTCAATACATTTTCTAACATACTCTTATGTGACTTCGCCAGATCCGGCCATAACGTCCAGGCTGGGTTTGAAGTGTTACATTTAGTGGTATCAGGGCCAGATTACAAAACTCGACTGTGGATTTGGGTTTTAAAGATTGGTTTTAAAGAAATGATTTGTAAGTAATTTGAAATATTTTTGGAAAAAGTATGTGGCCAACCGAGTCTTCGGCGTCGATCCTGTAAGTTTTTCAAAACTTTATTTAGAATTATCTAAAAATATGATTAGAATATTCTGAAACTATTTTAGGTAGTATACCATACTGAAAACACTCTAGGAAATGTAAACTAAAACCAGTAGCAAGACTGAGATTGCGATAACAGACTCTAAACTTCTGATACTGTATTGCATAAAATATTTGTTAATAAAATATCGAAACTATTAACTAATCCATAAAATTTGTAATACAAATAAATTCGATTAGACAATGAGCACACGAGGTATCCGTAGACGTGGTACTAGAGGCCGAGGTAGAGGCTGTAGAGGGGCTCGAGCTAAGTCCTCTTCCATGGATAATATATCGAATATAGATATGAGTCTCATGATTGCATGGTCGGGGATGACGCATTGTCCCAGGCTATGCTCAGGATTTTAGAGAGGGTCGCTGGGCCCAATACTGGTTCTGGGGGTCGAACGTCAGATACGGAATGACTCCAGTCTAATGGGGCTGAGTTATTCAAGGGAATTGCTGGAGTCACCCCTAACGTGGCTAAATACTAAATGGAGGCCACGGAGAGAATTATGGATGACTTGGATTTTACTACTGAGCAGAAGCTTAAGAGGTTGTTTCTCTATTGCGTGATGAGGCAATACCAGTGGTGGCTCACAATTAAGGAGGGCACTCAGCCCGACCGATTGACCTAGGATTATTTTAAGACTACGTTCCAAGGTAAGTATGTAGGGGCCAGTTACATTGATACTAGGAGGCGTGAGTTCCTTAATCTCACCCAGGGAGACCGTTCAGTGGTCGAGTATGAGGCTAGATTTCTGAGACTAAGCCGTTATGCGCAAGGCATGGTGGCGACTGAATATGAGAGAATTGTTTGTTTTGAGGACGGTCTTAGGGATAACCTGAGAGTGCTGATAGCTCCACAAAGGGAGCGTGAGTTTGCTATTTTGGTCGAGAAGGCCAAGATTGCTAAGGATGTTAAGTGCGCAGAGTACCAGAATAGAGATCGTGAGAGGGGTATAAACAAGAGGGATTCGGAGCCCTCGAGTTCTGGGATGAGGCCTAAAAAAAGGCCAGATCTGATGGCCCAGTGAGAGTTAGGCCTCTAGTTGTACCTACTAGGCTGGCGCTGTGTGGGCACTACGGTAGACGCCATTCGGGCGAGTGTTGGAGAACTACTGGGGCGTCTTTGAGATGTGGGTCGACTGAGCACCGTGTTCGGGATTGCCCATTGAGAACTGATTAGTTGCAAGCTCTGGGTTTTGGTACTGTACAGCCATCGAGAGTAGTTCAGCAGCCATCTAAGGGCCGACATCAGGCCAGCGGTGGTAACGGCATAGGCCAAGGATAAAGAGCAATAGGCAGAGGTGCTGGACCGACTGAGGCGAGGCAGCCTACTTTTGTTTATGCTGCTCATCACCGTGAGGACCGAGATGCTCCGAACGTCATTACGGGTATGTTTTTAATATTTGATGTACCTTATCTTGCACTAATAGGTATAGGCTCTACACACTCACACGTAGCTAGTACTGTGTCTGAAACCATGAATATTCCGATTGAGAGTACTTCTAGTGAGGTAACTATTGTGAGTCCATTGGGGCAGTCTATCCGAGTTAGCAAATTGTATTGAGATGTTCCGTTAGAGGTCCAAGGGACAGTGTTTCTGGCAGATTTGATGGAGCTTCTATTTGGGGAGTTCGATTTAATTTTGGGAATGGAATAATTAGTCAAGCACCGAGTAAGTCTGGACTGTGCGACTAAGAGGATTATTCTAAGAACCGAGGAGGACATCAAGGTAGTTGTGATTAGGTAACATCGGATTTTCTGACTAATGTGATTTCTGCATTGGTGGCGAAAATGTTGGTCTGGAAAGGATGTAAGGCTTATCTGGCTTATGTGAGTGTTTCGAATTCTAGTGACTCTTCTGTTAAGGATATCAGAACTATAAGAGATTTTTCAGTTGTCTTTCCTGAGGAGTTACCGGGGTTCCTCCAAGCCTTAAGGTAGAGTTTGGGATTGAGTTGATTCTTGGTACAGCTCCGGTGTTTATCGCCCCTTACGAAATGGCACTGAATGAGCTAACGGAACTTAAGGCTCAGATTCAAGAGTAGTTGGATCGTGGGTTCATTCATCCCAGTGTGTCTCCATGGGAAGCTCATATTCTTTTTGTGAAAAAGAAAGGTGGTGCAATGAGGATGTTATCGACTACTATTAGTTGAACAAGCTAACGATCAAGAATAAGTACCCATTTTCGAGGATAGATGACTTATTTGATCAGTTCAAAGGGGCCTCTATGTTTTCTAAGGTCGATCTACATTCGGGCTATCATCAGTTAAGAGTTAAGGAGGACGATGTACATAAGATGGCATTTAGGACTTGTTATGGACATTACGAGTTCCTAGTTATCCCCTTTGGTTTGACTAATACACTGGCAGCATTTATGGATTTAATGAACCGAGTATTTCAGCCCTACCTGGATCAGTTTGTAGTGGTGTTCATCGACGACATTTTGGTGTATCTAAGACAGAGGATTAGCATGATGAGCATCTCAGAGTGGTTCTACATATTCTTCATGAGAAATAGTTGTATGCGAAGTTCAGCAAGTGTGAGTTCTGGCTTTGGGAAGTGACATTTCTGAGACATGTAGTTTCTACTGAGGGGATACGAGTCGATCCTCATAAGATGGAGGCTATGTAAGAATGTATCTGAGATCTGCAGCTTTCTAGGGCTGGCAGGATACTACTGACGCTTTGTAGAAGGGTTCTCTTTGATTGCGGTTCCGATGACTAAGTTACTGCGTAAGGGACTTCCTTTCATTTGGACTGATGCACAGTAGGAGAGCTTTGATAAGCTCAAGATGGTTTTAACTCAGGCTCCTATTCTAATACAGCCTGAGCCTGGTAAAGACTTCATGGTATACAGTGATGAGTCGCATGTGGGTTTGGGTTGTGTTCTGATGCAAGGTGGAAAGGTAGTTGCGTATGCATCTCAACAACTCAAGACTCATGAGGCTAACTATCCAACGCATGATCTGGAGTTGGCAGTGGTAGTCTTCACTCTAAAAATTTGGAGGCACTATCTGTATGATGAGAAGTGTACTATTTACACTGATCATAAAAGCCTCAAATATCTCCTCACCCAAAAGGAATTAAATCTTAGGTAGCGTAGATGGGTTAAATTGCTTAAGGATTATGACTGCACTATCTAGTACCATCCTGGTAAGACCAATGTGGTGGCCAATGCGTTAAGCCGTAGGGCTATGACCGATCTGAGAGCGATGTTTGATCGACTGAGTCTTTTTGATGATAGGAGTTTGCTAGCTAAACTTCAAGCGAAACTGACATGGATTGATCAGATCAGAGATAAACAGTTGGGGGACAAGTCTCTGGAGTTACATTTTCGTCAGGTGGAGAGTGGTGTTACTATGGATTTTTAGATTAATATGGATGGGGTATTGTGTTTCTGTGGTTGGATTTGTGTATCGAATGATGAGGACTTGAGATAGTCAATTCTGAGGGAAGCGCATAGTAGCCTTTATGCTATGCATCCCAGCGGGAACAAGATGTACTGAGATTTGGGAGAATTATATTGGTGGCTAGGGTTGAAGTGTGAGGTTACTGACTTCATTGCTTGATGTTTGACTTGTCAGCAAGTTAAGGCTGGGCATCAGTTACCTTCAGGTTTGCTACAGCCGGTTAAGATACCGTTATGAAAATGGGAGCGAGTAACGATGGATTTCGTTAGTGGGTTGCCTCTAACACCCACTAAGAAGGATTTTGTCTAGGTTATCGTGAATCGATTGACCAAATATGCTCACTTCATTCCGGTTAGGACGGACTTCTCTCTACAGAAATTGGCTAAGCTCTACATTTTTGAAATAGTGAAACTTTATGGGGTACCTATCTCAATCATCTCCAATAGGGATCCTCATTTCACGTCTCGATTCTAGAAGAAGCTACATGAGGCTTTGGGTTTGAGGTTAGACTTTAGTATTACTTTCCATCCTCAGACAGATGGTCAGTCGGAGAGGGTGATTCAGATACTGGAGGATATGTTGAGAAGCTGTGTTATTGATTTCCAAGGCAGCTGGGAGGAGTACTTGCCATTAGTAGAGTTTGCCTATAATAACAGCTTCTAGTCTAGCAGATGGCACCTTACGAGGCACTGTATGGTTGTAAGTGTCGTACTCCCTTATGTTGGACTGAGTTGGGCGACTGACGTGTTATGGGTCCTGAATTAGTCTCCGAGATAGAAGCTAAGGTTAGATTGATCAGGGATCATTTAAAAGCAGCTTTTGACAGGTAGAAGTCTTATACGGATCTAAAGTGACACGATATTGAGTATTTTGTGGGGGATTTCATGTTTCTCAACGTCTCACCATGGAAGAAGATTCCGAGGTTCAGTTGTAAGGGTAAGCTAAGCCCTAGGTTTATTGAGTCGTACCGTATTCTGAGGCAAGTGGGGCCAGTCACTTATCAATTGGAGTTACCTCCAGAGCTAAACCACATTTATGATGTTTTCCATGTCTCGATGTTGAGACGCTACCGCTCTGATCCCACGCACATTATTCCTGTGGAAGAACTTGAGTTTAGGCTAGATTTGACCTTCGAGGAGGAGCCGGTTCGAATTCTGGAGCACGACGTTAAGGTGCTGAGAAGGAAATCCATTCCATTAGTAAAGGTGCTATGGCAGAACCATAGCACTGAGGAGGCTACGTCGGAGCCTGAGGATGCGATGCGTCAGTAGTATCCTCATCTGTTCTGATCATGTAAATTTTGAGGCCAAAATTTTCTTTTAGGGGGTAGATTTGTAATGCCCAAAAAGTTATATTTTTTGTTTCTGTGAATTTAGGACACAACTGTGTATCTGGTTCAGTGGTTAAATGTTTTGGTTATGTGTGAGAGGTCCCAAGTTCAAGCCATGTCTTTGGCAAATTTTGGTATTTTTCTAAATAAAGCCTCAACCTTGCTCAATAGGCTTATGTTTAATTTTTGATAAGAATATATTAGAATAGGTCTGCTGGACTGGTGGCCAAGTAGAGTGTTAGTGTGAGAGAGGTCTTGGGTTCGACTCTCTAGGACGACAAGGGTTGTACTTTTGCTTCTAGTATTGGCTAGAGTTGTGTTGATTAGGGACTCTGAGTAGCGGTGTGTAGTGGGGGAGTGTGGGAGTGGAAGTAGAAGGAAATTAAGGGATTTGGGGTGAGTCCAACTTTACCCAGTAACTTTTTTGAAAAAAATTCAGTTTCTCTCCCCTCCTGAAGGAAAATTTTCTGTTCATTCTTCCCTTTCCCCGGCTAAAATTCTCCCTTCTTTCTTTGTTCTTCTTTTTGCTTCCTTTTTGGATGGCAATCATTCTCCCTCCCCTATCTGTGATGTTTCTTTAAGTAACTGCGATAAGTAGTCTCTTGTGGTTGTGAATTAGGATGTTAAGTTTTGATTGAGGATATTTATTTTGATGTTTTGACAGCATTGCATTGTTGAGATCAAGATTCATCTCTTGCTGCTTTGTTAGCAAACCAAAATTGAAGCGTTAGGGGTAAGTTTCAATTGCTCATCTATTGAGTAATTTGTTTGGATTGGTTTTAATTCGATGATTGAGTGTTTAACTGAGTAGTTTTGGGAAAATATAGGTTCGGGAAGGCTCAGAGTTCGTCTTAGCTTCAATCAAAACTGGGTGTGTACCCGGAACGCAAGAAACGAGGTTTTGGCGAAAGCCAAAAACCTTTCTGTCGATGCCACACGGCTGTGTGGTAGGCCGTGTGGAAGCACACGGGCGTGTGATCGATGAGCCAGGCAGTGTGCACAAGACACGAGCGCATGACACGGCCGTGTGATGGCTGGTGAGGCCGTGTGCGACACACGGGCTCGACCTATTGGGCCGTGTGGGCCATACTGGCGTGTGAGCCCACCTGGGTGAACCACATGAGCGTGTGGAATTCTAGGCCAGGTTGTGTAATCCATATGGAAAAGGCCAATTTGGGTCGTGTGGGCCCACACGGGCAGGCCACATGGGCGTGTGAGCCCAATTTTCTATAATACTCTAAAAGGTTGCTCGGGTCGCCCAAGTTGACTGGGACCTACTGTAGGGTCAGTAAGAGTTACTTGACCCCTAATTACGTAACCTGACTATGTGATATATGTGTTGTAGCATGTTACTCTTAGCATGTAGACTAATTCGTATGTATGATCTGTTAATTGCATATTTGCACGTCATGTATTGTATGTTCCATTGCATCGGGGTTGGGTTATTGTATATGGAGGAAGTATTCTAAAAGGCTCCTAGCTTGATAACTGGCAGCATAGTTGTGATTATTTGATTATGTGCACACTCGATACAGCTTGGTTTGTAGGGATGGGTGGGTCGATTTTATCCCCACATGGTGTGTAGGGTTGGACAGAGTTGGTGCATAGAGGCTAGTGGGTAGGACTCTGTTTAATCTAATATGTTCTGCATATTGTATCTGAGATGGTCTAGGGCCCTAATATATATATCTAATTCTGCATTTGAGTGGGCTAAGGCCTACACTTATTTCTGTACGGGGATCCGGCCCAGACTAATTATGATTATAATTTGATGTATGTCTGTAAGCACATTTTCTGAGGGGTTTACACACTGAGTTGCAAAAACTCACCCTTTTTCTATTTAATCTGTGTAGGTAATCCCCAGAGTTGACGGATCTGTGAAGCGGAGGACTCGAGGGTGGCCACACGTAAATTTTTAGACTGTTTTTTTATTACATCCAATTTTTATTACTTATTTGGGGTTTTTGATATAATTCTGGACTTGGACTGTTTGGTTTTAATTCGGGACTTATTACGGTTTTGTGATTATTTAAACTGCAACTCATCAAAACACTATTTTCCTTAAAATTAAGGTTTTCGTAAATAAAAACGATTTTACCTAAAATTAATTATTTGGGTTTCAAAAGCTTCCGCGTAAAAAAGATGTTTGAATAAATCAATTAGAATTTGGTTTCCCAAACTAAGTAAAAGTTAATAAAAGGAACAATTTCAAGGTCAATACATTTTCTAAAACACTCTCATGTGACTTCGCCAGATCCGGCCATAACGTCCAGGCCGGGTTTGGGGTGTTCCAGGTGAAATCAGCAAGAGAATGAAGAAAAATGGGTGGGAAATAAAGAGAGAAAATTAAGAGAGAAAAGAAGAGAAAGTTGAGGTGTGTTTAAAATGAACAGCCAAGAGGGTTTTTATAGGTTGAGGGGGCTGCTAAAAATAGCCAAAATCAACAGCCAAAGAGCCCTCCCATGGCGGGCCACACATGTGGCAAGTTTGAAGTTTTCAAACTTGTTATATTAAGGTAGTGGCAAACCTAGAAATGCACAAATAGTTGAGGGGTTTGTTTGCAATTTGAACAAGTCTTCAAGGGTCATTTTGCAAGCTAAATAATCAGCCAAACAAGTTGATTTGGTCAGCATGTGGGATGGTTTTGGGCTGCCTAGTAATCGGTCGGTTCGGTTTTTTCTTGGTTCAGCTCAACTGGGTCACTTTTCATAATTAATTAATAATAATTTATTTAACCCAAATTAAATTGGATATAAATTAAAATTAATTATATTATGGATTAATACACATAATTTGGACTTTCTTAAGCTGAATAAGTAATTCGCCTTGATGCTTCAAAATTGCTTCTCAGTTTTGCGCTTCTAGTAGTGTCTGCCGCGCCATTTTTCACCTTTTGTGCAAATATGTCAAAATTGATAAAAATTAATAAAAATTAATTATGTTAATAATTTAAGTACAAAATAATTATTTTATAATAATTATAAATTTTTGGCAAGAATTTTACTGAACTTGCATGAATTTGGGTTAAAAAAGGCATGAAAAAGTGTGTATATTTTTGTGTTTCCACACCCCCAAACTTAATTTATTGCAAGTCCCGAGTAATGCAAAAATCTGAAAGGAATTTCTCGAAAACACCTTTGAAAAATTCCTTTAGAACAACATTCTTTCCAACAATCATGAATTTGGTATACTTATGCTCAAGAATAAGAAGTTTGATATTTATACTACTTATGTATACATATCATTCAAATTAATCTCAATCATTCTTATAAAAGTAAAAATTAGACTAAAATGCTTCCTAATAAAGACATGTTAATCCTTACCAATTTGATTTTATTCCCTTGTTCAAGATTAAGTTGCAATCATTAAGTTTAATTTATTCCTTCATATGTTGAACTTAGCAATTTCTCTCCACTAATGTAGGTAGCATAGAAACTTGAATCACTATGTCTTTAAAAAAGGTTGTAATGTGGCTAGGCTAGGGGTAAGGAAAAGATAGATAAATTTAGGCTAAAAACCCTAGACTCAGCTTTAATTGGACCTTTGGAATATTTACCTTCAATACACCAACTTACTTTGCTTTCACATGCTCTTTTGTACGTCTATTTTCTTTCAAGTACACATGCTCTCTTTTTCTTTTTATGAGAATTTTGTTGTATGTACTACAATTTTTTTGAGCATTTGACACTTCTTTTAAACTCCCCCAAACTTACTTTCAAAGAATTTTCTGAATAGTACTGAGTCTAGTGTTTGGGATAATTTAGAGATAATTAAGAGATGAGTGATGGCTAAATATTCCAAGGGTTCAAATAAAATTAGGCCATATAGTCTCAAAGTTGGGTTGTTATAACAGCTTGATTTTAGCTAAATTGGAATAGTAGATTTGAAACCACAAATCCAATGTTGAAAGATTATTTTAATATTATTTTTTGGTGTTTATAGCATGTGATTATGTATGTGTGAAAATTTCGTGAGCTAATTTTATCATTTAATAGCTCAACTTGAGAAAAAGGACTAAATTGTGTAAAATGCAAAAGTTGCATTCTGCTTGTTAAAAGTATCTGTTGGCTATGAAATTTAAATGTGGAAGTCCTTATGATGAAATTAGACCATTGATAGTGGAATTTGACATAAATGGGCTTAATAACATGAAATTTGGTGGCTTTTAATTAAGGTTAATTTGGTAATTAAATAAAACAAAAGATGAAACCATGTTCATCTTTGTTTCTTTGAACCGAAAATAGAGAAAGAAGAAAGCCATTTAGGGCTCACATATTCGTCACACTTTGATCTTGATTAACGTATGTTCTTTGCTCAGTTTTTGATGATTTTTACGTTTTTAAGATCATTGCTTTGTATTCTAGCTATCCCATGCCTTAATTTTTGAAGTTTTCAATGATTTTGTGAAGTGTCATTGATGAATGCTTGAGCTTTTGAATGATTGATGATGAAATATGAAAACTTGATGATAGATTTTAAGGTTTTGTTAAGTGATTTTAGCTAAAAATGCATTTTAAGGATTAAATCGTAAAAATTGTAAATTGAGGAGTTGAAATGTGAAATAAATGAAAAATATGGGCTGCTAGGGGCACTATGGTAATTCGGCCAACTATGGGTCTTGTTGAATTGTGTGAATTTTTTTGTATTTGTGAAATAGGGACTAAATTGTAAAAATGTGGAACTTTAGGGGCTAAAGTGTAAAAATTCCCAAATATGTGTTTGTGGACTAAATTGAATGATTTGATGAATAAATGAGTAAATTTTGAATTCATACAGATCAAGAAAGAAAGAAATCGAATTTAGATCGGGGGAAATCGAAAGTTATCAAGTAGTCGATCTGATCCATTCATGGTATATACGAGGTAAGCTCATAAGCAAATAAATATCTTCAAATTGATTTATAAATGTTCATTTGCCATTGAATTGCTATAATTGTTGAATGAGCAAATATGAGCAAGAATCGATGAAGTTATGATATCCAAAAGTCCTGTACAAACCCTAGGAATAGTATAGGATACGAATGTCATGACATTAGGATTACCGAGATGTAATTACATGTAAGACCATATCTGAGACATTGGAATTGTATTGTGATTACGTGTAAGACCATGTCTGGTACATTGGCATCGTTATATAAGGTTTTGTAAGATCATGTCTAGGATATTGGCATCGATATGTGATAACATGTAAGACCATATTTGGGATATGGCATTGTATTAGCTATATGTGATTTTGAGTATCCTTAACAATTCCAATAGGTTCAACGGGCTAAGTCAAGACGAAAAAGAATATGAGATTGAATTAAGTGACACAGGTACGTACAGGATTTATACAAGTATTGAAAAGAGAAGTATGCGATGAAATTACATGTGAATTTGAATAAGTATTCATTGAGAAAGGTTTGTATATCTAAATGTATTTATTCATAATTTGCCTATTTGATGGAAATAATGTTGATTCATGAGATAGTTTTATTTGTATATGGCTTACTAAGCTTTTAAAGCTTACTTTGTGTGTTCTTTCCCTATTTTATAGATAATTGAAGCTAGCTCGGACTCAGGGATTTTCGAGAAATGTCATCACACTATCGATCAATTAGTTGGTACTTTTGAAGCTTTGTAAATATGGTATTTGGCATGTATAAGCTAGTGTTATTATGGTATATTTTGAGTTGTGGATTTAGCTATGTGAGTTGGCTTGAAAATAATGTTGATGATGGAATGGTATTTGGCTTATAGTATGAATTGCAATATGGTATGTGATGTATATATGTGTGCCATGTGAATTTGGTAATTTTGGTATGGTTTTGAGATGCACAAATGACTAGTGTATAATGGCATGATTGGAAATGATGTTTTTAGTTGGCTAAATGCTTGATGTTTGGATGCCATATTGTTTGGCAAAGATTGATGAATTGGTGTATGATTTAGTAGGTAAGTAGTGAATAATGAATCATGTGAAGTTGGTATACTTTTGAGCTAGTTTATGATCATTAAATAAGTAGTAAAGGAATAGATATAAAATGGTATGAAATGTGCATGAAATGGTCATTTTTGGTTGCCTATTGTAGGTGAAAATGATGCCATATGAATGCTTCTAGGTACATGTAAGATAGGTGGGAAAAATGGCTTAAATCAAGCCTATTTTTGTGCCACACGGATGAGCACACGGGCGTGTGACTCGACCATGTGACCCCTGAATCCTAGTTAAAACAAGTCAGTGAGTTACATGGCTTAGACACATGGGCATGTCTACTGGTCGTATGTGATACACGGGCTGTCACATGGACGTGTGGCCGGCCGTGTGACCCAAGTCAGTATACCCTCTAGATTTCACACGGCCATGGCACACAGGCGTGTCTCCAGCCGTGTGATGCAAGTGAGTATGTATGCTCTGTTTCCATATGGCCTGTGACATGGGCGTGTCAAGTGGCCTTGTGCCTCACACGGCCTATTCACACGGGCATATGAACCCTGTATGCATGAAAATTTTCTAAGTCTCCCAAAGTTTTCAAATGTTATCGGTTTAGTCCCGAACCTCTTCCAAGCATGTTTTAAGGTCTTGTAGAGCCTTATAAGGGACAATGTGATTATATTTGATTGATGTTTATGTGAAAATGGATTGACGTGTGAGAAATGTATGATGTATGATTGTGATTTGACTGGTAATGCCTCGTAACCCTAGTCCGACGACAGATACGGGTTAGGGTTGTTACAATTGCAAAGGATAAAATTCATCATGGTTGGCTTGAAAGGTTCAAACTGTCCAAACAAAAGTTGCCTAAATCATTTTCAACTTCCCATGCTTCCTAGAATTTTTCCTTAAGAAACTACTAAGTCAATTCTAGAGACTTAAACTTTCATGCATGCCTGACTTTCCTAAAAAACTAAAAATTTTATGGTACAATTTGCATGCTTTATTAAAAAAAATATTTATGTCACTATTAAGCTAACATAACAATTTGTTGAAATAATCGAACTTTATTTATACAGAAGTTTAGCATAGTTAACAAAATTTCAAATTATTGAACAAAATATATCCTAATCATAACTGAAAGAAAAAATTATTATGAGTGGAAATAATTTCAATTTTTCGGTCCCCCACTTAAGATGAACAATGTAACAGCCTGTTTTTAGTCAAATCAGAACAATTGTTTTGGCACCAAAAACTTGAGGTCAAAAATATTTATTTTATTATTATTTTAATTTTTACAACATGATAATATGTTTGTGTGAAAGTTTTGTTAAGAAATTCTATAGTTTAAATGCTTAATTTGATAAAAAGGACTAAATCGCGTAAAATGTAAAAGTGGAATTCTATTAGCTAAAGGTGTCTAATAGTTATGAAATATTAAATTTGAGATCCTTATGTTTTAATTAGGCCATTGGTTTCTTAAGTGGACAATTATGGACATTATTTTTACATGTTTTAATGTTTAAGTAAATGGTAAATAAGTAATTATTAAGTTAAGTTAAATTAAATAAAGACAAAAAATGCTGTCATCTTTCTTTTTCAATTATCCCACTGAAAATTCAAGCATAAAAAAACCATGGAAGCTTTCTAGGGTTCAACTACTTCCTAGCTCAATTGTAAGTTCGCTTTTGTCCCGTTTTCATTGATTTTTATGTTTTTGAGATCATTGCAGCTTAATCTAGCTAGCCCAGGGACTAATTTGAATTTTTTTAAAGGTTTAGGGTTTTCCCATTGATGAATGTTGGTGTATTTTGATGTTAAATGGTAAAAAATGCATGATTGTTGTTAGATAAACAACATTTGTTAAGCAATTTTTAGTAAAATGTCCAGTTAGGGATTAATTTGTGAAATGTTGAAATTTGGTGGTTAAATTATGAAATAAATGAAAAATATGGACTGCTAGGGACCTAATTGAAATTCGAATAGCATGGGTTGTGTTTGAATTGCATAAATTTGTGATTTTATGAAATAAGGACTAAATTATAAAAATGTGAAATATTAAGGGCAAAAGTGTAAAATGACTTTAAAGTGCATTTCAGACTAAATTGGATAGAGAGATTATTAAATCTGCTAAATTTGATATTATATAGATCAAGAAAAGTGAAATACAGACTTAGATGGGGGAAATAATAATAAGCATTATTATAATTGTGTGTTAAATGCTTTGATATTGCATAAATTGTAAATACAACCTTACGGATACGTTCGATGATAATTTGGCAAGTGTGAAGTCTTGTTTGAACCTTAGGAATACTTTAGGATACAAATGACATGTCATTAGGGGTTACATTATGATTGGGTGTTGGTCCGTACGTCCTACCTGTGGCTAAGTTATTCGGCATTTGTTGCGGATACTTGTCAGCTTGTGTGAGCAGCACTGTGTAGCTTTGTCATGACTGTCAGCGTGTGTGAGCAAACCCGTTAATAGCTCGAGAGTGAGCATTATTAAGATATGATATTGAGATAGCCTCGGCTATGTGTGTGACACTTAGAGTGCGAGATTCCTGAGTATCTAATAGTATTCTGAATGGTTCAACACGTAAGTCAAAGATGTGGATAAGTATGAGTTTGATACGGGATGGTACAGGTATGTACATGAACCGATCAATACATTGAAATAAGGAAAAATTATGAAAGTTACATCTAACTTGTGAATGCAAATGTGGTAGGTTGGTGATTCATTATAAGCTATGTTATGTTATGTTTTAATTGCTTAATTTGAGCATATATGTTGAGTTGATTTAAATGTTATACGAACTTACTAAGCTTTATAGCTTACTTTGTTTAAATTTTTTGTGTTTTATAGTGATTTCAAAGCTAACTCGGATTCAGGATTGTTGAAAACTTCG
Source organism: Gossypium longicalyx (assembly GCA_025698465.1). Taxonomy (NCBI): domain Eukaryota; kingdom Viridiplantae; phylum Streptophyta; class Magnoliopsida; order Malvales; family Malvaceae; genus Gossypium; species Gossypium longicalyx. Next base: position 57,527,959 of record CM046995.1, read on the forward strand.
TCACACTCTCCTACTATCAACTTTGGTACTTTTGAACTTATGTATTTTGTGTATTTGGCATGTATAGGAGCTTGGTTATATTGGTATTTATGTGTTAGCTATGAATTTAGCCATTCGAATTGGCTTGTAAATGTCAAAAGTTTGGTTTTGTATATAACCATGGAAGTTGCCTTAATTTGGTTGGTTTGGTTGTGTATATAATTGTGCATATGGCTTGTGTGTGAACTTGACGATGGACATGTGATGCTTGTTGATAATAGGTAATATGGATAGCAAATGGTTGAGTTATAATTATGGTATGGTAGTAAATCTAAGCAAATGATGCATATTTGGAATTGGTGATTTTGACGTTTTGTAAAAGTGAATTTTGGTATTAAATTGATTGGTGTATTGTGGTATTGATGTGTTTTGTATTGGTTAGTGTTGAAATGGAACAAATTATGCTTGAATGAGGTTAATAGAATGCCTATTTTTATGCTATGAATTGTGCAATTTGCTTTAATGTAGGTATGCAAACTGGATGTCACAATGGCTTGGTAAATAGCCTATTTTTGTCCATATGGGCAGAGACATGGGCGAGTGTCTTAGCTGTGTGTGACACACAGTTATGTTGCACGGCCTTGTGTCCCCTAGTGTTGAAATTAAAACCAAGTCAGTATGCTCCATACGGCCCAGCACACGGGTGTGTGACTTGGCTGTGTGGCATAAGTCAGTATACCCTATAGGTTTGGCATAGCCTAGCACACGACCTGGAGCACGGGCATGTGTGGCCATTTTTAGGGAAAATGGGCTAGCCACACAGATGTGTGTATTGGTCGTGTGACCCAGGTCAGAGAGTTATATGGGGTAGAGCACAAGCTGGAACACGACCATGTGATTTCATTTCGAATGTCCACATGGGCTTGTGTCCCCTGTATTTTGGAAAATTGTCTAAGTGTTCCAAAAGTTTCTTGAGATATCAGTTTAGTCTCGAACCTTCCCGAATGCATGTTTAAGGCCTCATAGGCTTATACTAGGGACGATATGTATGTTGTTGAATAATGATTATTTAAAATTTGAAAATGTGTGTGAATGAGTGGTTTACGGAGTTTATTCAAACAAATCCAGCTATTCAACAACCTCCACACCCACCTAATCCCCAACCGGTTCCTATAGTTCCTTAAAGTGTGGAATTTGTAGGATTGAAGAAGCTGCCAGTTGATAAGATTCGAAAACACAGAGCCAAAAAGTTTAGAGCTAATGTTGACTTTAATCCCGAGAGAGCTGAGTTTTGGCTTGAAAATACGAGTCGGGTGTTTGGTGAACTTTCTTACACATCGACAGAGTGTTTAAAATGTGTTGTATCACTTCTGAGGGACACTGTGCATCAATGGTGGAATACTATGGTGTCTTTGGTATCGGGAGAAAGAGTTACCTGAGATTTCTTTCACACTGTGTTTAGAAAGAAATATATTAGTCAACGATTCATTGATCAAAAACGAAAAGAGTTTCTTGAACTGAAACAGGGCCGTATGCTTGTGGCTGAATATGAGCAAAAGTTTGTTAGACTCAGTAAATACGCTCGAGAATGTGTTTCAACTGAGGCCATTATGTGTAAAAGGTTCGAAGATGGATTTAAGGAATACATCAGACTGTTGGTTGGGATTCTAGAATTAAAAGAATTTGTTGTGCTAGTTGGTCAAGCTTCCAAAATCGAGGAATTTGGCAAAGAAAAGAGAAAGGCAGATTTCGTGGCTAGAGATTCAAGAAAAAGATCGATGAATAAACCATATCAATCCTCATCAAAGAAATCACAGGATTCGTATACTTGTTCAACTGCTTCAATCGGGTATCCAAACAGAGATCGTGGGAAACAATACTCAAGTCCTAAAACATAAGCTACATTAGTATCGAGTGTTGGTAGTGTGAGAAATAATAAGCCCGCGTGTCAACAGTCTGGTAGACGACATTTTGGTGAGTGTTGGATGAATAATAGAGGCTATTTTAAATGTGGCTCGCAAGATCATTTCATTAGAGATTTTCCTGAGTTAGTCGAGAAAGATAAGTTTCAGAATACAAGACCGAGCAATCCTGCCACTAGAGGGAGGCCACCAAGAAATACGGGGAACGTGACTAGTAGTAGAGGAACGACAAAGGACACCGCTATGAGATCCGAGGCCAGAGCACCTACTAGAGCTTACGCTATTCGCGCTCGCGAAGATGCGTCGTCACCTGATGTTATTACCGGTACATTTTCTCTCAATGACACTAATATAGTTGCCTTGATTGATCCTGGATCAACTCATTCATATATATGTATGAATTTGATGTCTAATAAGAGTTTTCCTGTTGATTCTATTGAGTTTGTGGTTAAGGTGTCGAACCCCTTACACAAATATGTTTTAATTGATAAAGTTTGCAATAATTGTCCTTTGATGATCCGGGGTTACTGTTTTCTGGCTAATTTGATACTTTTTCCATTTGATGAATTTGATGTGATACTGGGTATGGATTGGTTATTTCTACATGATGCTGTTGTGAATTGTAGACGAAAGACTATTGAATTAAAATGTCAGAATAGTGAAATCATTCGAATTGAATCAGATGAGTTGAGTGAATTACTTGTTATGATTTTTTCTATGTCAGCTCAGAGATGTGTGAGAAAAGGTTGCGAAGCTTATCTTGCTTATGTTTTAGATACAAAAGTGTCTGAACCAAAAATTGAATCAATGCCAGTAGTCTGTGAATATCTAGAAGTGTTTTTAGAAGAGTTATCGGGGTTACCACCGATCAGAGAGGTCTAATTCGCCATTGAATTAATGCTGGGAACATCATCGATATCTATAGCTCCATACAGAATGGCTCTGACAAAATTGAAAGAGTTGAAACCTTAGTTGCAAGAGTTAATAGATAGAGGTTTTGCAGGGCCTAGTTTTTTGCCATGGGGTGCACCAGTGTTGTTCGTAAAGAAGAAAGATGGATCAATGAGACTTTGTATTGATTATCGTCAGCTTAACAAGGTTTCGATAACGAACAAGTATCATTTGCCATGAATCGATGATTTTTTTGATCAGTTAAAAGGGGCAACAGTGTTCTCGAAGATTGATTTGAGATCAGGCTACTATTAGTTGAGAGTTAAGGATTCGTTTGTGCTGAAAAATACATTTAGAACAAGAGACGAGCATTATGAATTTCTTGTTATGCCTTTTGGATTAACTAATGCTCCTGCAGTTTTTATGGATTTGATGAATCAAATCTTTAGACCGTATTTAGATAGATTTATGGTTGTATTCATTGACGACATTCTGATCTATTTACAAGATGAGTCTAAGCATGCCGAGCATTTGAGGATTGTACTACAAACCTTGAGAGATAAGCAATTATTTGCTAAATTTAGCAAATGTGAGTTTTAGCTCCGAGAAGTCAGATTTTTGAGACATATTGTTTTAGCTAAAGGCATACGAGTTGATCCGAACAAGATTTCTACAGTTGTTGATTGGAAACCACTAAGAAATGTATCCGAAGTTAGAAGCTTTCTGGGTTTGACTGGTTATTATAGACGTTTTGTTAAAGGATTCTCGATGATTGCTACTCTAATGACTAGATTGTTACAGAAAGATGTGAAATCCGAGTGGTTCGAAAAATGTCAGCAGAGTTTTTGACAGTTGAAAGCATTGTTATCCGAGGCACCAGTTTTGGTTCAACCTGAGTCAGGTAAAGAATTTGTGATTTTTAGTGATGCGTCATTAAAAGATTTGGGTTGTGTTTTAATGAAAGAGGGAAAAGTGATAGCTTATGCCTCCAAACAGTTGAAATCACATGAAAAGAACTATCTAAAGCACAATTTGGAATTGGCCGCTATTATTTTTGCATTGGAAATTTGGTGACATCATTTATACGGTGAAAAGTGTCATATCTTTACCGATCACAAGAGCTTGAAATATATAATGACTCAGAATGATCTGAATTTGAGACAACGAAGATGGCTTGAGTTGCTGAAAGACTATGAGTTGGTGATTGATTATCATCCGGGGAAAGCGAATGTAGTCACAGATGCTTTAAGTAGAAAATCATTATTTGCTCTGAGAGCGATGAATACTCAGTTAACCTTGTCTGATAATGGTTCGATTTTAGCAGAGTTAAAAGCTGAACTAGTATTTATTCAACAAATTTGTGGAACTCAAAAGTGTGACAACAAGTTGCAAGCTAAAAGAGTACAGTGCGAGTCGAATAGTGATTCAGACTTTCAAATCGGATTTGATGATTGTTTAATGTTCTGAAATAGAATTTGCATACCAAAGAATTCCAAGCTTATTCAGAAATTTCTACATGAAGCACAAAGTGGTTGTTTATTTGTTCACTCGGGGAGTATTAAAATGTACAATGATTTGAAATAGTTGTATTGGTGGTCAGGCATGAAACGAGACATTTTACAATTTTTATCGAGATATTTAGTTTGTCAGTAAGTTAAGCTGAACATCAGGTGCCTTTAGGATTGCTACAGCCTGTGATGATACCAAAATGGAAATGGGATAGAGTTACGATGGATTTCGCATCGGGTTTTCCCCTGTCTCCTAGGAAGAAAGATGTTATTTGGGTTATCGTTGATCGACTGATGAAATCAACGCATTTCATTTCAATACATATAGATATTCGTTTAATAAATTGGCTGAATAGTACATATTTGAGATCGTTAGATTTCACGGTGTGCCAATTTCAATTATTTCAGATAGAGATCCGAGGTTTATGTCAGGATTCTGGAAGAAATTACAAGAAGCTCTGGGTAAATAACCTATTTTTGTCCACACGGGTAGAGACACGGGTGTGTGTCTCAGCCGTGTGTGACACATGGTTATGTTGCATGACTTGTGTCCCTTGGTGTTAAAATTAAAACCTAGTCAGTATGCTCCATATGGACCAGCACACGGGTATGTAAGTTGGTCGTGTGGCATAAGTCAGTATACCCTATAGGTTTGGCACTTCCTAGCACATAGCCTGGCACATGGGCATGTGTGGCCATTTTTAAGGCACACGGGCTAGCCATACGAGTGTATGTGTTGGCTGTGTGACCCAAGTTAGAGAGTTACACGGGGTAGAGCATGGGCTGGAACATGGCCATGTGATTTCATTTCGAATGTCGACACGGGTGTGTCTTTGGCCGTGTGAGACACACAGCGGAGCCATATGGGCGTGTGTCCCCTGTATTTTGGAAAATTTTCTAAGTGTTCCAAAACTTTCCTTAGATATCGGTTTAGTCCCGAACCTTCCCGAATGCATGTTTTAGGCCTCCTAGGCTTATACTAGGGGCGATATGTATGTTGTTGAATGATGATTATTTAAAATTTGAAAATGTGTGTGAAATGTATGTGTAATTTGTTTAGTAATGCTTTGTAACCCTATTCCGGTGTTGAACATGGGTGATGGGTGTTACAAACAATGTCCTCATTGTTAAAAGTGAATAGATATTATACACCAGGTAGGAGTCTAGAAAAGAAGAGGTGAGTCAATTTGACTGCTTAAGTACCAAGCTCTCTCTAAATCCAATCCTAGACATGTATATATCTATTGTCACACTTTATACTTTGCGACTTGTTCATTTTTATTAATGATTTCTGCCTCTTATTTTATTATGTGAAAATAAAAATTACTAATTAAACTTACTCCTAAAATAACCTAAGAACAGAAATAAAATAAAGTCAAGATCCCCTTTTTTTTTTATTTGTAGATCCTTCCTAATTTGACTCATCTTTTGCTCCATCATCTTTGTTTTTGCATGAATTGCTTCACTCCTTCTTCGATAGTGGACTCCATGGTTCAAATATGAAATTTGGAAACTCAAGCACAAAAATAAACGGGTCATTGCATATTTTCGTAAGAGCACTTCTCATTGAGTCATCCCTTATTTTTTAATATCTCTAGTAAGTTTCTTGCTGCCACTGCATATGTTGCATTATTTTATCAACTTTGACAGCTCATCTTGAAGATCTGGGCGAGACGATTGAGTTCTGAACATTAAAGTTGCAACATCAGGTTTGGCTTTTGGTTCCATTGGTTCTACCTTATTAGGGTTCCATTCTATCTCTATTGGATCTTCTTCTTCTTTTTCTTCTTCAGGACCTTCACTTTCTTCAAATCGTTGCTGTAGAACAGAGTCTCCAGCTATTCAGTAGAGGTCTCAATCTGTGATTATGCCCTGGCTATACCCTGTTTTCTTTACGTTTGCAAGAATTTTAACTTTCAAGCACAAAATTGTTATCGTAAAAGGGAAGGAAGCTGGGCCAAAACGTCTAGCAGCACAATTCTGCATTTCTCTCAGTATGATTTTTCCCACATCAATGGTCTTTCCAGTTAAAATCAAGTATAATAAGACCATTCACTCTAATGAAATTGTAGTCCCATGTGAAATAGGCATAAGGCTGAATCGAATGAAATAGAACAACACCTTCGCGAGTGGTGTCAAATATTCTCTTCAATAAGTGTGAATTCCTTATTTTGACACAGTCCACTTAGAACCTAGAACTGTAAGTTCCTCGAGAATTTCTTGCAGATTTTCAGGCTCAATATTGCTCATCAAGGAAGAGTATTCGTTGTTTTCAAAATCAGGTAATTCAAAGAATTCATTAATAGTGTTTGAAGTTATTGGTACCTTGATTCCACAAACAGAAACTCCTGTCAACTCGCTTGAGATTAAATTTGCATAAAATTAACGAACTAATTCCTCATCTACACTAGGTCTTTTCTCACTAAACAACTCCCAATTGAGAGTTTTAGCAACCTGACGAATGCACCCCATGAAATCAATATAATTGCTTTCTTTCAGTGTAAAGCCTTTCTCTGGATGCATCTATTGATTCTTAAAAATACTTTCATATCTCGCTTTGGCTTCATCACAGTGGAAATTATTTTGTGATTCATCAATTTGGGCAGAGGCACGAGTTCTCTTTCGAGGCATGATTAACCTGAACATAAGATGGAAACAATTTTTCCCAAAAATTTAATTAGTATAAACTATTAATAATTCAATAAATTGAAAATTTAAATAATTAAATAAAATTAAAATTTAGGAGAAAAATTTGCCTTACCACCCTTCTTATAAAAATTAAGAACTCCTAAAAAAATAATTATAGATCAAAAGAGGTCAATTTAGGGTAGGTTGGAGAGTTATCGGCTAAGGGTGTTGGTGTGAGGCTGGTGTCTCGCACGGATGTGCATGGGAGAGGCAGTAGCATGGGAGTAAGTAGCAGCGTGAGAGCAAGTAGCACTAGGCGCGTGGATCCTTGCGGGAGTGCCGAGCAGGCTTGACGAGCGCTGGAGCTGGACGTGCGCAGGTGTGGTGCCAAGGAGCAGTTGCTGGGTGTGCACGGTGGGCGTGGGGCTGCTGGCCGATTGGGTAAGGATGTCGAGTAGCTAGGCAGTGTTGGAAGCTTGCGGCACTAGGTGATTCGGTATTTGGTGGGAATGGATTTTGAGTGATGAATTATGGAGAAGGTTGGTGGTATTTATAATAAGAGAAGTAGGAATTAAATTAGAATTCTTAGAGTAATTTAATAATTAAATTATTCTCTAACATCCCGAAATAGAGCCTAGTCGGAATAGTGGTTTCGAGACCGTAAATCTAACGTTAAAATATTTGTCTTATTATCATTATGAGATCTACGATATGAAAATATGCATCTGGTAAAGTTTCATGAAGAAATTCTAAGTATAAGGTGTTCAATTGGAAAATAGGGACCAAATTGAATAAGTTGCAAAACTTGGGTTCTAGAAACAATTTTAATGAAATTTCTTTATATTTTTAATTAGAAGGTCTTAAAGAGAAAATTTCCCAATTTCTAATTTTTTGGACAAAAATGGGCATGTATGGATAAAATTTGAAAGAAAGGGCTTAAGGGCATTTTGGTTATTTGGCTAATTAATTAAATAAAATGGGAAAATAAGCCAAAAATCAGCTCATCTTCTCCACCTTGCTGCTGAAATTTGAGAGCCACCATAGCTAGGATTTCTTCACTTTCCAAGCTCAATAGTAAGTGCTCCTAAGCCCCGTTTTTAAAGTTTTTCGTATTTTTTAAACCCTCGTAACTTGCTCTCTTCATTTCTACCCATATTTCATGCTAGGGTTCATGTTTAGAAATTTACCCATGCATGAGTTACTTGTATTTTAATGGTTTATGTAGGAATATGAAATTTTAAAGGATGGGAAACAACTTTTACTAAGTGATTTTTCATGGAAATGGCTTTAGGGACCATTTTGTAAAAGTTGTAAAAGTGGGTAGAAAGATGAGAAATAATGGAAAATGTAGACTGCCATAAGAGGGAAAAACATTCAGCTAGACTTGGGTAATGTAGAAATTGCATGCATTTCATCATACGAGCCTAGGGCTAAATCGTAAATATTGTGAAAAGTTAGGGGCAAAATTGTCATTTTGCCTAGGGGTGAAATTTAGGCTCATAATAAATAATTTGAGTTACTAATGACTTATTTTTACTATTATAGACCCCGAGGAACAAATTTTGGAGGTCGACCGAGGTAAACGGAAGGTTTCAAAATAACCGAAACACGAACCCGAAGCAATTAACAGGTAAGTTCGTGTAACTCGAAGTAAACTTTAAATATACTTGAAAATGCATATTTTTAAATGTATGTTAATTTGGATATTGATTGCATGACAATCCAAGAAAGATGACAATTGTCCCGGTTGAATGAAAAAGGGAGATTCGATGGGTAAATTCTTATTTACATGACATGAGATCCTGCATGTGTTGCAAAAAGGGATTTAGCTCGGACGGGTAATCCGATGATCTCAATATGGTAAGGATCTAGCCTGGACGGGTGTTCCTTGAGTGATCGAACCGAACCTCCCGATGAATATATGTTCATTGTGGGTTTAGCCCGGATGGGTAATACGTTTAAGGACTGAAATTAGCCTGGTCTGGCATTTCAGATTCGAGCATATTGGAGTAATTGTCGTTATAAGGGATTTAGCTTGTAATGATAATCTCGACAATACTCCTTGAATTTATGTTATGAGGGGTTTAACTAGGACTGGTAATCCCGCTGTAAGAGTGAGGTTCACGAGAGTGTGTATTCAAAATGGTCACTAGCATGACTTGACAGAAAACGGATACCCATCGAGATTTTTGAGAAATTCAACGGGGCTATAATGAGAAACGACAATGGTATTGTTGAATTGATGAGTTCATCTAAGATTAATGCTATATTGTTTGAGATTAAACTAACTCGATGATTGAGTGTATGTGATAGGGAATTTATACTATGCATGTTTGGCAAGAATATCTTTTATGGTTGTATGCTAAATAACTGGTAAGTTTACCTTCCTGTTATCCGAACTTACTAAGCATGTTAATTCTTATCTCCTTTCCTTTCCCTGTTTTACAGAGCTCGTGGACTTGTGAAGATTAGAAGATGATTGGAGAATCATCACACTATCACTAGCCTTGCTTGGTATATGAATACTTTTATTTTGTTATAATGGCATGTATACGGTAATTGTCATATTTTGTTATATGTGTCATTTGGTTAGCCAAAGTGTTGGCTTATGGCATTGATAATTCTTTTGTATATAGCCATGGGATGTGGCAATTATTGAGATGGGTTGTAATCCCTATCTATTTTGTGTGCCTATGTTTACTTGCCTCATGTATTTTGATGGTATGATATGCCATGGATGAATATGTTAAATGAGGCCAAATAATTTGAATATGGTAAAGGCATAAAATGGTTTACGGTATCAATAAGGCCCAAGTATGACATGTGAAATGGGATAATGAACAACCTTAAAACAAAAAGGATAATCTAGCATGTACCAACCAATGATATGAGGTTACCATGCAAATGACCATATCAAAGTGGTTTAAAGATACATATAGGCCATGTTATATGCCATAGGAACTTTTGAGTGTGTATGAGTGATTTTGGGTGACCAATGGCTTGGAAAATAGCCACCAAATGGTCCACACGGGTAGACACACGGGCATGTGTCTAGGCCGTGTGTGACACACGGTCAGCCCAACGGGTATGTAGTCCTGCCGTGTGTCCCCTGCACCTTGAAATTTTAAGCAGTAAGCTTTGTAGTAAACATACGACCGGAGACATGGCCGTGTGTCTCAGTCTTGTGGAGGACACGGCCTCTGGCCACGGGCGTGTACCTTGGCCGTGTGCCTCAAATTGCATGATGACATCATAAATAAAATGTAGCCTAAAATCACACGGGTGACCACACAAGCGTGTGCCTGGCCGTGTTGAGGACACGGGCAAAGGACACGAGTGTGTCCTCGGCCGTGTGAAAACCACTGTAACTTCGAAATGAAAAATAAATCAAAATAATTCCGCATGCGCAAGGGACACGGGCGTGTCCCTAGCACACGGGAGTGTGGAAGGCCTCCACACGGGCATGTAAGGCTAGGGTATGAAAATTTTCCACGAATTTTCTTAAGTTCTCGGTTTGGTTCTGGACCAGTTTAAAGCATGTTTTGGGCATCGTAGGCCCATAATAGGGTCAATATAATATAATTTGATTTAGTTTTACTTTGAAATGAAATTGTACAGCCCGTCTTTTCCTGAAATGTCCTTGTATGTTCGCGGTAATGCCTCGTACCTTATCCCAATCTCGGGTACGGGTCAGGGGTGTTACATATTCTAAGTTCAAATCCTAGACAAAGTTAACAACATTTAATAATTAATATAAGGCATATTAAATTATTATTTATTATTAATTTATTCAAGATAAAAACTGATTAAATAATATATGATTAAATTTTAAACTAATCCTAATTCTATGCAAAGTTGATAATAATTAGTATATATTATAATGGATATAATTATATATTAATGGTTTTCATCTCTTTTTTTAAATTAAAAATATTTATTCTAGATGCCTTTTGAAAATATTTACAAAAAGAAGCATCTAATTTTTAATATTTACAAAACAAGAACCAAATTTTGAAAATAATTCAATTAAGTACCTAGACTTAAAGAAAATTTAAAATTGAATTGCAATTAAAAACTTGGATCAAAATTGACCCTTTTATTTGAAAAACTAAAAATTTATTTTTTCATTTAGGGGATAATTTCTAGGAAGATTATGTTAAAATCAATTCCCAAGAAAGATTGGAGGGGTCACAAACAGTCCCGCTTAATTTTCAATCTCCTAGACAGAATATATTTAAACATACTAATCCCGAAAATATACCCTAAATCATTTATTTGAAAAGTAAAACAAGAAATATTAAATATCTAATAAAATGAACAAGATTTGATCCCGATCAATTTTCTCCCCCTAGTAATGTTTTAAGCGCTGAGCATTGACTCGAAAATTACCTCCCGTACTTTGAAGTTCGACAACTCCGTATGGATAAACTCATGAATCATAAACGGGTCAGACCAACGTGATTTTAACTTACCTGGAAAGAACCATAATCTAGAATTGAATAACAAGACTTATTGACCTGCTTCAAATTTTCGAACTCGAATGTGCTTGCATGCCATTTCTTAAGTCTTTCCTTGAGTAATTTGGCATTCTCGTATAAGAACATTTGGAATTCCTCTAACTCGTTGAGTTGGAGCATCCGTTTCTCTTTAGCAAGCTTAAGATCTAATTTGAGTTGTTGAAGATCCCAGTAAGCTTTGTGCTCTAACTCCAAGGGCAAATGATAGGCTTTCCCAAAGACCAACCTATAGGGTGACATCCCTAAAGGTGTCTTGTATGTTATCTTGTAAGCCCATAAAGCATCATCCAATCTTTTGGACCAATCTCGTCGGTTCAAGCAAACTACCTTCTCAAGTATGCCTTTGATTTCTTTATTTGCCATCTCAGCTTGCCCATTCATCTGCGGATGGTAACCTATGGCAACCTTGTGCTTCACTTAATGTTTGTCGAGTAACCACTTGTTCACAAAATGGGACCCTTCATCACTGATGATGGCTCTTGGGGTTCCAAACCTTGTGAACACATGCTTCTGCAAAAACTTTATCACAACTTTAGCATCGTTTGTTGGGTATGCCTCAGCCTCAACCCACTTAGACACATAGTCTACTGCTACCAATATGTACTTGTGACCAAAAGACGAAGGGAAAGGATCGAGAAAGTCAATACCCCAAACATCGAATAATTCCACCTCAATGATGTTTGTTCAAGGTATCTCATTTCTACTGCTGACATTTCCAACCCATTGACATCGATCACAACTCTTTACATAAGCATATGCATCTTTGAATACTGTTGGCCAAAAGAATCTAGCTTGCAATACCTTGGTCGCAGTACGTGTGCATCCGAAGTGTCCCCTACTCGGAGCTGAGTGGAAATGATAGAGAATCTTATGTATTTCATCTTCTGCCACGCATCTCCTGATCATTTGATCTGCACACTTTTTAAACAAATATGGCTCTTCCCAGAAATAGTACTTCACATCATGAAGAAACTTTTTCTTTTGATGATACGTCTTATCAATCGGTACCAAACCACAAGCTAAATAGTTAGCAATATCAGCAAACCAAGGGGTTTTATAGGCATGATTTACCTTCGGTATGTATTCATCTAGAAATTTCTCCTGAATTGGTATGAGAGGAGAGTTCCCTTCTTGCGACTCTAATCTAGACAAGTGGTCTGCTACTTGATTTTCTACTCCATTTCAATCTTGAATTTCTAGATTGAACTCTTGAAGTAGAAGTACCCATCGAATCAATCTCGGCTTAGTGTCTTTCTTGGCAAGTAAATACTTAATTACCCAGTGGTCCATATAGACAATAACCTTAGTACCTACAAGATAAGATCAAAACTTGTCAAAAGCAAATGCAATAGCTAGTAACACTTTCTCTATTACCGTATAATTCAGTTGAGCTCCTATCAGAGTCTGACTTGCGTAGTAAATGGGATGAAAAAATTTGTTCCTTCGCTAGCCCATGATAGCTCCTATCTCGAAGTCACTTGTGTCACACATCAATTCAAATGGCAAATCCCAGTCTGGTGTAACGATTATGGGTGCCGAAACTAACCAACTCTTCAAATCGTTGAAAGCTCTTAAGTACTCATCAAATTTGAATGTCGTGTCCTTCTCCAATAATTTGCAAAAGGGTTTAGCAACTTTGGAGAAGTCCTTGATAAATCTTCGATAGAAATCGGCGTGGCCCAAAAAGCTCCTAACACCTTTTACAAATGTTGGAGGTGGGAGTTTCTCAATAATGTCTACATTTGCTTTATCTACCTCAATTCCATGTCTCGTTATCCGATGCCCAAGAACAATACCCTCTCGTACCATGAAATGGAACTTTTCCCAGTAGAGTACGAGGTTTGTTTCTTAACATCGCCTTAGTACCTTGGCTAGATTGGCTAGGAAATCATCACATGTAACTCTAAATACTGAAAAATCATCCATAAAGACTTCCAAGTATTTTTCAACCATCTCGGTAAAAATATACATCATACATCTTTGAAATGTAGCAGGTGCATTACATAAACCAAATGGCAATGCGTCTAAATGCAAATGTACTGTACGAGCAGGTGAATGTTGTCTTGTGTTGATCTTTCGGTGTAACTATAATCTGGTTATACCCCAAGTATCCATCAAGAAAATAGTAATAGTCTTACCCCACGAGTCTATCCACATCTAGTCCAAAAAGGCAAAAAAAAGTGATCTTTCCTAGTCGCCTTGTTTAACTTTTAGTAATCAATGCAAATTCTCCATCCTATAACCGTTCTAGTCGATATCAACTAGTTATTCTTATTTTTAACGACTGTAATACCTTCTTTCTTTGGTACGCACTACACCAGAGTTACCCTTGAACTATCTGAGATGGGGTAAATTATACATGCATCTAACCACTTGATGATTTTTTTTTCACCATGTCCTTCATGATGGGGTTCAGTCTTCATTGTCCATCAATCGTCCCTTTTTCACCATCTTCCAAGATAATCTTGTACATGCATATAGACGAGCTAATACGACGAATATTGGTTATGGTCTATCCCATAGCCTTTTTGACTTGTTTCAATACTAGGATGAGTTTCTCTTCTTGCTCAATAGTTAATTCTACTGAAACAATCACAGGCAGAGTAGAAGTGTTACCTAAATAAACATATTTTAAATTTGAAGGAAGTACCTTGAGTTCTAATTTAGGTGGCTCCTCGATCGACGCTTTTGGTTGGGCATCTCTAATTTCAAAGATTCAAAACGAGATTGCGGATTAAATACTCTTTGATTAGCTTCTAGAAAAGCTAAGTATTCATCCTTCTCTTTATCATTTGGAGGGTCTGATGTTAAAATTTGTTCCAATGGGTCATTAACATAGTAGATTTCCTTTTCCATGATTAAATCCTCTAAATTGGACACAGCAAAACAATTATCAATTGTGTCAGGAAATCACATAGACTTAAAAACATTAAATGTTACTTGATCATCCTGAACACGCATAGTAAGCTTGTAACACCCCAAACCCGGTCCAGACGTTATGGCCGGATCTGACGTATCACATTGAAGTTTTTAAGAAAACCCATGTCTCTTTCAACGTTCTTCTTATTGTTTTAAAAGATAGTCTTTGCTAAGTTCATAAAGTGAATGGAAGCTGTACACCAGGTAGGTATCCGAAACAGAGGAGGTGAGCCATGAAGGCTGCTTAGTACCAAGCTCTTGACTGGATCCAATCCTAGACATGCCCACAACCATTGCCACACATTGGTGCGAGGTTAGGTTTTGAAAAAAAATGAGTTGGAATTCATTTAAGTAGATATTTTTGATAGACCGATTAGTTGCATCGTTGCGCTATTTTGAAAACAAGTATCATTTTGAAAACGCGCCCTAAGTCTAACCCATTTTGAATTATTATTAGAAAGATATAGAGTTATTAAAAATAAAAATAATCCCAGAATAATAGATAAAATGGCCTTATTATAACCCAAAACCAAATAATAATAATAATTAAGATAAAATTTATATAAAAAGAAAAAAATCGGTTACTTATTGCAAAGTACGAAAGCGATCATCACGGCCACTCTGAATCCCCTCTGGCTCCAAGTCTCCACATCAAGGCTCACTTGCAAGGTTAAGGAAAAGGGGTGAGTTTGGAAACTTAGTGTGCAACAAGCCCCTTTCAGAGCCCAAACTAATATCAGCATACTGGGCCTAAGCCCTAATTCAGTCTCGACATATACTGGGCCGAAGCCTTTCGTTTAACGGTTACTAGGCCAAAGCCTTTTCATAAATCATATCACTGGGCCGAAGCCTTTACTGTAACGGTATGGCCCATAGGCCCATTTCAATATCACATGTAATACCAATGAATGTATGCAAGCCCATTTGGGGAGACTACTCAACCCACCATCCGCTACTCTCCACCCGTACCAACCAAGCTCTCCATGTGGGGAATAACTCAACCCACCCAACCAAACTCTCCACTGGCAGCATAGCTGCTTTATCATATAACTGGAGGCCTAGCCTCTTTTAATAACTGGGGCAAAGCCCTTTTTTGATAAACTGGGGCAAAGCCCTTTTCGGTAAACTAAGGCAAAGCCCTTTAAGCACTTCCTCCGTTTATATAAAACCCAACCCATGCATATAATAGTATATCATAGCATATTAAGTACATCTCATATCATATCATGTGCATATCATGTCATATCATGTATAACAATATCTCATGCATCATATTCATAATTAAACCCTAGAGGGTATAATGGTCATTTTTACCTAGGGGCAAAATAATCAATTTTCATATTATAAGGGTAATTTCGTAACTTTACCAATTATCAGGGTTTTCCATGTTCATTAACAATTATCAATATTTTTGAGAGTTTAAACAATGATCTTTAACCCACTTTATCAAATTCGGGCTTTTGGGCCCAAAACCCTTAATGGGTCCTACGAATGCCGATTTAGCCCATTAAGCCGACATAATCCTAATTTTACAACAGTACTAACCGTGTTAACATGCAATCTTTCCAAATTTCATTTTCTATCAATTTTACCCAAATGGGCTCGAAAGCCCATTGGGCCCAATTTCAGCCCATTGAGGCCCAACCTACCGTCGTGCACAGAATTGCGCTCTCACCTGTTCCATCGATCCAAACACCGTTCATATCATTTTTATCGCATCTAAAACCACATGCAAAATCTCAAGTTCCTGAAATACCAGAATTTTGGCATTTCGACTTTTCTGCGAATATTAGCCTAAGCTACTACGAGGGTTGTTACACACCTGTTTTGTGACATTTGCTAACAGAGTCTCCCACGAAAACCTACAATTAAGTATCACCATTCTTAGCACACAAGTCATGCTTATCAAACCCAAAATCCTCCTTACCTTATTCGGCCAAAAAATCCCTAATGGCCATAGATCACTTACTTTTACAAGGTCAGATGATTCGATCCAAGCTTATCCAAGTCGATACCCCAAGCCTTGCTGCTCCTCCAAAGTTATCTATTTCACTACACAAACCATAAAAATCAAATGAAAAAGGCCCAGTAAGGCCTCTACCTCAAAACAAAAGCCCCTCTAAACTATAGGGGGTTTCGGTTTTTCTTAATATTTACTACTGAATCTGTTGGAGTATGAATACTTACCACAGTCTTTTTTGTGTACTATTTAGAGTTTAACAGAAGAAGAAATCGACCACAATAATTGAAGAGAACAGTAGGATACTGGTCTCAAAGAAATCGACACCACCAACTTTCAAAAAGTTTCGGCTCTTGGCTATTCGGCAAAGGTGAAGATAGAAAGGAAGTAGTAGTTGAAAAGAAGGGAATAGTAGGCTGGTTTCGAAAAAGAAAAGGAAAGATGGATGGAAAGGGTGGTAGTTTCGTCTAGAGAAGAAAAAGAAAAGAAAAGAATAATCCTATGGTGTTTACACAGAAGAAAACGGCACAACTCAGTCCCTAAATGCTGAAATACTAGCCAAATACTCCTCTGCCGAAATCCCCTCTCCAATTTCCACTATTCGGCCAACTCTTAGCTTCTCTCCAAATCCCCAAAATCTCTCCCCTTATCACCCCTTAATCCATTCGTTTGACTGATTCAAACTCTCTCCAACAGAGTTTCATTCAACTTCCAACTCCTGCCTGCTCAAGACATAAAAAGAACACCACAATTGCCAACTTAGAGAATCGAACCTTGGCTCTCCTCAACCACTTACACGCCATTTTTTTAGCTCCTTAGTGGCGTCACTTAGCCACCTTTCCAAGGGCTCTTTTGTGTTACATTTTACCCTCGTCTATTAATAAGGCCACCTATCCAACGCCCCTAACTCCTTAAGTCCAAAATTTAAAAATTCTTTCGGGTTTTGGCCAGCACGTGGGCCTTCCATAGGCCCTTTTACATATTCCAAATATGAATTTTCACTACCAAATACCAAATTTTAAAAACTTACCAAATTCTCAGAAATTACGAAAACCCGAAAATCAGAATGTTACGAAGCTCGCCCTTCTGCACATCAATAAGGGTCCTTCCAGTTGCTAGGACTGGCCTTCCTAGGATGATTGGAATTTCTTTGTCTGCTTCAAAGTCTAGAACCACAAAGTCAGCAGGAAAAATGAACTTGTCTACTCGTACCAATACGTCCTCAGTTTTTCTTTCTAGATGTGCTAAGGATCGAACTGCTAATTGAAGTGTAACCGTAGTAGGTCTAACTTCAACTATCCCCAGCTTCCTAAATATTGAAATGGGCATCAAGTTGATGCTCGCACCTAAGTTACATAGTGCCTTACCATAATATGTTGCTCTAATGTTGCAAGGTATGGTAAAATGTTCAGGATCCTTCAACTTTGGAGGTTGTTTGTAATGATGATACGCACTACATTTCTTCGTAAGGGCTACTGTCTCAAATTCTCCAAGTTTTCATTTTTTTACACGATATCCTTCATGAATTTGATGTAGTTTGGCATTTGTTCACGTGCTTCAACCAACGGGATGTTGATATGAAGTTGCTTGAGTACGTCTAAGAACTTCTTGAATTGAATTTCCTGCTTCTCCTTTTTAAATCTTTGAGGGTAGGGTGGTGGAGGTTTCTTTACTGGAACTGGTTGTTTTGTCCTCTATGGCAATTCTACATCTAACAAAGTCATTAGTTGATTAGAATTAGCTGGTTCTGAAGTTACCTTGTCGGATTTTGTAGATTCTGGTTCCGGTGGAGCTAGAATTTCAGCACCCGGTTTAACTTCCTCTGAGTTTTAAACATCAGCTGGCTCTTTTTCATCTTCGACAGCGTTGGGTTCTAATATCTTTCCACTCCTCAATGTCAATTCTTTACAATGGTCCTTCCCTAGATTCCTTGGATTCTCTGTATCACTAGGTAAAGCTCTTTTTGGTCGGTTTCTGAGTTTAGTTGCAATCTGGCCTATTTGGTTTTCCAGGTTTTTCAATGTAGCTACTTGTCTTTTGATTAAGGCATCATTCTTGGCTATGTATGCCTTCAAAAAGTTTTCTAAGCCATTGGATGGTTTAGCTTGAGGTTGTTTCTGAACTTGTTGGGTAAAAATAGGTGGCTAGATCGGTCTAGGTTGGGCATATGTGTTACTGGGTCGAACCCCTTGGTTACTTCGGGAGAAATTAGTGTGGTTCTGCCACAATGGGTTATAGAAATTGGATTGAAATCCTTGCCTTCCTCGATTTTGGTTCTAGTTACCCATATAATATACGGATTCTAGGTTCGATGGACAATCTTTGAACAAATGTCCTTCCTCACAACAGACACGGGCTATATTTTCAACTTGACTTGGTGGTTGAGCTGCAAAACTATTAAACCCATTAGCGGCAAAATTTTTAAGCATTGATGACATGGATGATACCTGAGATACGAGTGAAGTAAGAGCGTCCACTTAATGTATTCCAGCGTGCTTCTTGATTGGTTAGCCATTGATAATTGTTGTTGGCATTCCTCTCAATGATTTCATAAGCCTCATTATAAGACTTGGAAATGAGAGCACCATTAGCAGAACCGTCCACTACCATCCTTGTGTGGGCATTGAGACCATTATAAAACGTCTCAAGTTGGATACAATATGGGATTCTGTGATGAGGACACTTCAGTAATAATTCTTTGTACCTTTCCTATGCCTCATACAAGGACTCATCATCCATTTGTTGGAAAGCAATGATCTTGTTCCTAAGCTTACCATTCTTACTAGGCGGGAAATACTTCATACTCTTTCTGCTAATTCTTGCCATGTGGAAATTGAATTTGGTGGCAATGAGTTCAACCAGGCTCGAGCTCTGTCCCTTAGCGAATATGGGAACAACTTCAATCGTAATGCATCTTCGGGTACTCCAGCTAACCTGAAAGAATCGCTCACCTCCATAAATAGTCTTAAGTGAAGATGAGGATCTTCGGTAGGCATTCCACTTAATTGGCCCACTGTCTGAAGCATCTGGAACATGACTTGCTTTAGCTCGAATTGTTGTGCCTCAAGTTCGGGTCATCTAATACCCTAATTAAGATCATGAAACACTGGCATGGCATACTATCTTAAAGCTCTATCCCTATCATCAACAATAAGGACAGGATTTTGAGTAGGGTCTACTCTGTTTCCTTGATTCAAATTTTCGAGATTCATCTCTTCGGTCCTTCTCTGACTTTCTTGTCTTCTTTGTTGTCGGAAAGTTCATTCAATCTCAGGGTCTACAGAGAGTAAATCGATAATTTAGTCAATACTCATAAACACCTGAAATAATCACAAAAAAATTAATTCAGTTAAAATTGAATAGAAAAAATAAACCAAAATGAAAAACTAACAAATTCACAAATAATATCTTTTTAACACAGTTCCCAGCAACGACGGCAAAAACTTGGAACAACGAAAATGTGCAAGTGTACACAATCGCAACAAGTAATAAAATGACAAGTCAGTGTCGAGTTATTAGACCCATAGGGATTGTGAAAATAATTATTTATGAATGCAATTTAAAACACTTTGGAGAAGAAAAATATTTTGATTTGAAAAGTGATTGAAAGATAGTAAACAAGGTAAATAAATAAAATAAAATAAAGTTCTAATACACAATTTCAAAAGTTGATTTAATAAATATGACATAATTATGTTAGATTAATTACATTTCTTAATTTAGAATTATTAAACTCATGTTTATGTTGTTACGAATAAATTCACGGCAACTTAGTAATTTGCTAACTTATGAACAAACTCATCTACCAAAATCCGTTCATCTGTTGACTATATCTCTATGTCAATTCAACCGATTAAACAGATTTTAATAAGAAGATGTGTTAATGCACATACATATTTATGAAATTAAAATAATCTCTTGTACATATCTCTATGCCAATTCAAACAATTAATTCAATCTCATAAGCACAGAAAAGATTATGTGAGGTAACAATGTATTTCCACCTTGAAACAGTTTAATCACAATAATCTTGCAAGTTATGCATGGAAAATGTATCGCTAGATACCGTTGTTAATTTAACACTCAGCTACCCTAGATGATTAAACAAGCACTGATTAAGTATCGTGTGAATTAATTACAGTTTCAATCTGTTTAAATAATTAATTCATTAGTTAGTTACAATTGTGATGCAAGAATAACTTAGTCAAGGTTTTACTTAATCAAACATCGTACTGAGGCACATAACAACACAAGCACAATTTTAATAAATTAAGTAGACAAAATGCAATCAACTTAACATGAATTAGATTTAAGCCATATCAATTAAATTAAAAATTTCAACATCACAAGTATTCATAGACATATTCATCATAACAACAACAAAAATTAAAAGGATAGGGAACAAGAATCAAATCCGGTGTTTCTCTATGGCTTGACTGGTTTGCTCCACTCTTCCTTCTTCACTTGTTCTTGTCAAACCGATGCTGCTACAAACACTTTAATGCTGCTCCAAATGGTGGATGGATGACTCGTTTTCAAGAGGTGAATTCAGCAAGAGAATAAAGAAAAATGGATGGGAAATGAAGAGAGAAAATTGATAGAGAAGAGAAGAGATGAAAAAGTTGAGGTGTGTGTCAAATGAGAAGCCAAGGGGGTTTTTATAGGTTGAGAGGGCTGCTAAAATAGCCAAAATCAGCATCCAAAGAGCCCTCCCATGGCTGGCCACACATGTGGCAAGTTTGAAGTTTTCAGACTTACTATATTAAGGTAGGGGCAAATTTAAAAAGGCACAAATAGTGGAGGGGTTTGTTTGTAATTTGAATAAGTCTTCAAGGGTCATTTCGCGAGCTAATTAATCATCCAAACAAGCTGATTGGGTCAGCATGTGGGACGATTTTGGGCTCCTAGTAGTCAGTCGATTCGGTTTTTTTCGGTTCAACTCAACTAGGCCACTTTTCATAATTAATTAATAATAATTTATTTAACCCAAATTAAATTGGATATAAATTAAAATTAATTATATTATGAATTAATACACATAATTTGGACCATCTTAAGCTAAATAATTAATTTTCCTTGATGCTTCAAAATTGCTTCTCATTTTTGCGCTTCTAGTAGTGTCTGCCTAGCTATTTTTCACTTTTTGTACAAATCTATTGAAAATAATCAAAATTAATAAAATTTAATTATAAAATTAATTAAAATTCATTATTTTAATAATTTAAGTACAAAATAATTATTTTATAATAATTATATATTTTTCGACAAGAATTTTACCGAACTTGCATGAATTTAGGTTAAAAAGGGCATGAAAAAGTGTGTATATTTTTGTGTTTCCAACCATCACTACTCTTTTTAAACAAATCAACTATCAAAATTGCTTCTTTTGAAGTCATTTGTAACGCCCCGTACCCGAGACCGTTACCGGAGTCGAACACGAGGTGTTAACAAACTTAATTCATCAATTAAACAGCTTAAACAATTTAATTTTAAAATTCTAGACAAGCTGGCTAACTGCATGACAGTCGCTTAAAAATTCATATCTCGAGTTCTGAAACTCAAAAACCAATTCTGTAAATTTTTCCTGAAACTAGACTCATATATATATTTACTAATTTTTTTCTAGAACTTTTGGCTAGGCCAATTAGTACAGTTTATTAGTTAAAGTCTTCCCTATTTCAGTGTTCGACTGCTCTGACCTCTGTGTATTACGAATCAAATATCTCTCTGTACAAAATTTCAATGACTATTAAGTTTGTTTCTCTTAAAACTATACTCAATAAGGAATCTTTAAATATAAATTATGACTTCTAATTGTTTTTATACAATTTATGGTGAATTTCCAAAGTCAGAACAGGGGATCTAGAAATAGCTCTGGCCCTATTTCACAAAAATTTAAACATCTCATAAAATATAACTCATATACCTGTTTCGTTTCTTCCATATGAAAATAGACTCATAATTCTTCAATTTCATATTTTATTCATCATCTAACTATATCTCTAATATTTTTAATGATTTTTCAAATTTACGTCACTACTGCTGTTTAAATCTATTTTATGGTAAATTTTACCTATTTAATGGTTTCCATGGATTAACTAGCAATTTGACATACATAACACCAAATATGACCATAATTAGCCATTCCAATGGCTAATCATTACCAAGCATTTTTATACTACTCAATAACCATATCATAAGACCATATATACAAAATGATTATAATGCTATACATGCCATACTCAAAATATACAAGCCATTATGCCAAGATGGTATACTGATAGTGTGAGCGTGCCTCCGACGGTTCTTGATTTCCGAGCTGGCTTGTCAACACTACAAGGAATGAAAAGGAGGGAGTAAGCATAAATGCTTAGTAAGTTCACATGCAAATAGCAAGTAACATAACCATATAAGCAAACATAAAACATCATTTGCATAATCATCACCAAGACAATCATATCATATTTTCATTTATCATCTTACCATATTGTTGTTATATCGATTTTTCAACCCGAAGGTTAAGTACATACCTGTTCAAAGTATCCATTTCACAACTCTTACCAATACGTCCCTTTTATCTTGAGTATTCCTCCATTTGAGTAGAACTTTACCCGTTGAACACATCGGAATATAATTCGGATACATGGAAAGTTTGCACATAAGTGCCACATATGTAGCCAAGCTACTATGTAACCCGCCCATAAGCGAACTCGGACTCAACTCAACAAGCTTGGATGCCTAGTTACATCTCACGAACTCGGACTCAACTCAACGAGTTCGGACATTCGCATCCATAAGTGAACTCGGACTCAACTCAACGAGTTTGGATGCCCAAATATCCTAGTGACATGTCACTTGTATCCTAATCCATTCCTAAGGTTCAACGGGACCTTTTTCCCAATCATGTGTCTCAACCATCTTCTACGGAATGCCGATACCGATACTCGGTAGTATTTCACATTTTCCAAGTATATCACATAATTTGACATATTATCAAATAATTGTCACAAGTATAATATTTCATAATAATTATCATATCATTTAAATAACATAAAAACATTTAAAATAATAACTATATTACCAACATTTACATATGAACTTACCTAGTATGCGAAAATGGCTACTTTTACCATTTCGTCCACAACTTGGTATTTTCCCCATTTTAGCTCGAATTTCAGTTTTCCTTGCTCTATCATTTAAAATATAGTCTAATTAGGACTCACATTATTTAAATTGACCCAAAATCATATTTTGGAAAAATTACAATTTTGCCCCTAAACTTTTGCATATTTACACTTTTTCCGCAAAGCTCGTAAATTACACTTCAGCCTATTTTCTTATGTTTTATGACATGCTGATCACTTTTCCCTTCTATTGCAACATCAAATTCTCACTCTAACATGTACTTATGACTATTAGTTATTTTTACCGATTAAGCCCTTTTGCTCGTTTTCACTTAAAACCGAGTAGCACAAGCTGTCTAACATAATTTAAAACCTCATATTATATCATAAAACACCAAAATACACAAATTTCACCTATGGGTATTTTTCCAAATATGAACCCTAGGTGAAATTAGTGCTAGCATAAGCTAAATCGAGCTACCGGGACTCCAAAAACGTAAAGAACTTGAAAAACGGGGCTAGAATGGACTTACAATCGAGCTTGGAAGCTTGAAAAACCCTAGCCATGGTTTCTCCTTGCTATATTCGGCCATGGGGTTGAAGATGAGCAAAATTGGCTTTTAATTTTGTATTTTAATTCATTTTACCCCTAAATGACCAAAATGCCCTTATTACTAAACTTTCCAAAAATTCCATCCATGTCCAATTTTTGTCCATAAACTTAGAAATTGGTAAAATTGCTATTTAAGACTCCTAATTAATATTTCAAAACAATTTCATACTAGAAACTTCTAGAATGCAAGTTTTGAAAATTATTCGATTTAGTCCCTAATTTCAATTTAAGCACTTTAGGCATAGGATTTCATCACGAAATTTTCACACAATCATGCAATCATATCATAAACATCAAAATAATTATAAAATAATTATTTCTATCTTAGATTTTGTGGTCACAAAACCATTATTCCGACTAGGCCCAAAATCAGGATATTATAACTCTCCCCCCTTTAGGGATTTTCGTCCCCGAAAATCTTACCAGAAAAGTGGTCTTCACTTTTAATCTCATATTTGTTGCCGAAGAACTTTCACTTAGACTGTACCTCCAATACATCTCTTTAATTTCTCATATGATCTAAAAGCTTACATCTCAACTCTCAACTGTTCTTAAATTTTCAACCCTTCTCAGTTTCCCATGCTATCATGACATAAAACCCGGATCTTAACTTGATTAATGGAGACCGGAATTCCAAGAAATCCAACAATCAAAGAGACGTGAATTTCCATGAATTTGATGAGTAGGAATTCATTCAATACAGTTATGATTTATAGATCTCGCCAAACATTTAACAATAGGATACATCACATTTTCCTCTTTCTGCCATGGAAATAATTCTGATATGGCCTCAAGAATAATCCTTCTCATTTCCATCCCAATATCAACACTGGCAAGGATAATTTTGATAGATCCCAATGCTCGGCTTTAACCCCTTTAACAACTCCGATTTTATGTAACATTGAATGCTTTAAACTATCACATTACCTCACTGTCTTGAAACACATCACAATTCATACAACAGTATATTACTGAAAGTCAGGAAGTCTTTACTTAATGTAGACTAGTCTAGTTCAGACGCTTCGGTTACCAATATTCTCATCTATCTGAACTTTGTCAACATGTAATAAATTTTCAGCTTTCACAAGACGAAAACCTATTCATTCGTAGTGACTTTAACTAATATCCAACTCTTTCTAATAAATATACACTTCTCGTTCAGGCTATTTACTCTTTTATCCGTACAAAATGAAATTCTATTATCAGGCTTGGGAAAAATAATCCTGAAATAATTGTCGCATGAAATCTTTCAAATAGATAATTCACCATACCGATTGAAAACTGACTTTTATCACTTATGCCTTTATCGATGTCAAATCCCTTACGAAATTAGAAAAAACCCCAATACTAAAATCACCACATTACCAAGATTAAATTAGAAGTATAGTCATATTTGACATGATTATCGCAAGCTGAAGAACGCACTTCGAACACGAGTCATAACGCACTTCGAACACGAGTCATAATTGACAAATTATTTAACAAAGATAACAAGAAAACCGAATAAAGAAATCCAAAATAGAGAAATCCAGAATAAAGAAACCCAAGATACGATACTATGCTGGAGAATTAAAAACCAAGCCGGAGAATCGAAAACCAAACTCATAGAGAAAATACGGAATACCCCGATAATTCTTCAAAGAAAGAAAGTCCAAAAGAAAACAACATTTAATCCCACTGGAATCAAATATAACAAGAACAATATATCTTCCCATACATATATATCAGATGAAGCATCAAGTAGAAGAAACAGAATCATAATATCATATGTATTCTATCATCAATTCTTATCGCATTTGAAATGAAATAGAATACCGATGAAATGGAGCAATATAAATTATAAACCGATCGGACTACCAATGCTTTCATCCAACACAGGATTAAAAGACATTCCCATATAACAAGAATTTCTTCGGAAGATCAATAGCAATAGAAATATTTCGAGAACAGTGTAAACATATAGAACATCTCAAAAGAGACTCGCTAAATCTGTCAGTCATAACTATCACACTCGAGATAGTTCACATTTCAAATATCATTTCCCCAACTAGTTCATGTCGTCGTCACAAATTTCATATTAAACCATTCACTAAAAAGGCGATTTTGAATAAATTTGATTTACACTTTTCTCGACCTTGCACACGAGTAATTCGGTTTACCAAGGAGAATTCCTTTTCTAACTGGAGCAGTGCATAATTCCAATAATCTTTACATCAATCCGATACTTTTTATCAAGCTCGACTTTACTTATCAGCTCATTTTCAATCTCGATCATACTTATAATTATTTTATCACTTTGAACTCTTTGGGTTCTCAAGCAGGAAACTTATTCAATACAAATCTCATGAATTTCAATTATAAGTACCATTTCGGTAAGGGGAGGGGTTGTAGGACCTCGACTCGACTTTCTTATACATACACATATGACACAACTTCCATCATCATAGCAACATCATCAAAATCATGTCATTCATTCATGTTGGCTTACACCAATTTTCCTATTGTCCCATTTAGACAATATACTTATGCATACATTCTATGTTTTCTAGATAGCTTTACTTATCCATTCATTTAATTAAATTAAGTCATGCTCATGACATCATATAAGGCCAAACAAACATAGATATTTGCACCACAATCATAACTTTCATTTCATGCATCATCATGTACATATCATTACAATCATATAATTTAGTCCAACAATTTAACACAAATAAGTTCATTTCATTATAATCATTTATCTCATAAAAATTATATATCATTAGCATTCATCAACATTCGACGTCCAAATCAAAACAAGGACATTTTCATTCGTATCATAATATTATGACTTTTATTCATACCTCTACTACTTTCTATTAATTCCGTTCATCTTATCAAGTAAGCCATATACACTACATCATATGAGCATTAAACAAATATGAATATTTATCACATATGTATCATAAACCTTTATTCATACTTTTCTGAACTGATACTTATCATAATCATAATTTTACTCAAATACCTTCACATAATGCTGAACATGGTCGGCGCAGCTCGGTTGGAGAGTACCCTGTCTAAATAAGACGGTACTCATACGCGTCAGAAGACATCACACTATCACAGATCAGTGGCATGTATAGCTAAAATTTTACACATGCTAGGTTAGTCCGAGAAACAGACTAAACCTGCTCACGATACCACCAAATGTAACGCTCGCACTCAGAGACCGTTACCGGAGTCGAACACGAGGTGTTAACAGACCTAATTCATCAATTAAACAGCTTAAACAATTTAATTTTAATATTCCAGACAAGCTGGCTAACTGCATCACAGTCGCTTAAAAATTCATATCTCAAGTTCTGAAACTCAAAATCCAATTCCGTAAATTTTTTCTAAAAATAGACTAATATATATATTTACTAATTTTTTTCTATAATTTTTGGCTAGGCCAATTAGTACATTTTATTAGTTAAATTCTCCCATGTTTCAGGGTTCGACTGCTTTGACCTTAGTGTATTACAAATCAAATATCTCTCTGTAAAGAATTTCAATGACTATGAAGTTTGTTTCTATTAAAACTATACTCGATAAGGAATATGTACATATAAATTATGACTTCTAACTTTTTTATACAATTTATGGTGAATTTCCAAAGTCATAACAGGGGATCCAGAAATCGCTCTGGACTTGTTTCACAAAAATTTAAACATCTCAAAAAATATAATTCATATACCTGTTTCGTTTCTTCCATATGAAAATAGACTCATAATTCTTCAATTACATATTTTATTCATCATCTAACTATATCTCTACTATTTTTAGTGATTTTTCAAATTTACGTCACTACTGCTGTCTGAATCTATTTTATGGTAAATTTTACCTATTTCATGGTTTCCATGGATTAACTAGCAATTTGACATACATAACACCAAATATGACCATAATTAGTCATTCCAATGGCTAATCATTACCAAGCATTTTTATACTACTCAATAACCATATCATAAGACCATATATACAAAATGATTATAATGCTATACATGCCATACTCAAAATATACAAGCCATTATGCCAAGATGGTATACGGATAGTGTGAGCGTGCCTCCGACCGTTCCCGATTTCCGAGCTGGCTTTTTAACACTACAAGGAATGAAAACGAGGGAGTAAGCATAAATGCTTAGTAGGTTCACATGCAAATAGCAAGTAACATAGCCATATAAGCAAACATAAAACATCATTTGCATAATCATCACCAAGACATTCATATCATATTTTCATTTATCATCTTCCCATATTGTTGTTATATCGATTTTTCAACCCGAGGGTTAAGTACATACCTGTTCAAAGTATCCATTTCACAGCACTTACCAATACGTCCCTTTTATCTTGAGTATTCCTCCATTTTGAGTAGAAATTTACCCGTTGAACACATCGAAATATAATTCGGATACATGGAAAGTTTGCACATAAGTGCCACATATGTAGCCAAGCTACTATGTAACCCGCCCATAAGCGAACTCGGACTCAACTCAACGAGCTCGGGCATTCGTATCCACAAGTGAACTTGGACTCAACTCAATGAGCTCGGATGCCTAGTTACATCTCACGAACTTGGACTCAACTCAACGAGTTTAGACATTCGCATCCATGAGTGAACTCGGACTCAACTCAACGAGTTCGGATGCCCAAATATCCCAGTGACATGTCACTTGTATCCTAATCCATTCCTAAGGTTCAACGGAACCTTTTTCCCAATCATGTGTCTCAACCATCTTCTACGGAATGCCGATACCGATACTCGGTAGTATTTCACATTTTCCAAGTTTCTCACATAATTTGACATATTATCAAATAATTGTCACAAGTATAATATTTCATAATAATTATCATATCATTTAAATAACATAAAAACATTTAAAATAATAACTATGTTACCAACATTTACATATGAACTTACCTAGTATGCGAAAATGGCTACTTTTACCATTTCGTCCACAACTTCGTATTTTCCCCATTTTAGCCCGAATTTTAGTTTTCCTTGCTCTATCATTTAAAATATAGTCTAATTAGGACTCAAATTATTCAAATTGACCCAAAATCATATTTTGGAAAAATTACAATTTTGCCCCTAAACTTTTGCATATTTACACTTTTTCCCCAAAGCTCGTAAATTAAACTTCAGCCTATTTTCTTATGTTTTATGACATGCTGATCATTTTTCCCTTCTATTGCAACATCAAATTCTCACTCTAACATGTACTTATGACTATTAGTTATTTTTACCAATTAAACCCTTTTGCTCGTTTTCACTTAAAACCAAGTAGCACAAGCTGTCTAACATAATTTAAAACCTCATATTCTATCATAAAACACCAAAATACACAAATTTCACCTATGGGTATTTTTCCAGATATGAACCCTAGGTTAAATTATTGCTAGCATAAGCTAAATTGAGCTATCGGGACTCCAAAAACGTAAAGAACTTGAAAAATGGGGCTAGAATGGACTTACAATCGAGCTTGGAAGCTTGAAAAACCCTAGCCATGGTTTCTCCTTGCTATATTCGGCCATGGGGTTGAAGATGAGCAAAATTGGCTTTTAATTTTGTATTTTAATTCATTTTACCCCTAAATGACCAAAATGCCCTTACTACTAAACTTTCCAAAAATTCCATCCATGTCCAATTTTTGTCCATAAACTTAGAAATTGGTAAAATTGCTATTTAAGAACTCCTAATTAATATTTCAAAACAATTTCATACTAGAAACTTCTAGAATGCAAGTTTTGCAAATTATTCGATTTAGTCCCTAATTTCAATTTAAGCACTTTAGGCATAGGATTTCATCACGAAATTTTCACACAATCATGCAATCATATCATAAACATCAAAATAATTATAAAATAATTATTTCTATCTCGGATTTTGTGGTCACAAAACCACTATTTCGACTAGGCCCAAAATCAGGATATTACATCATTAGTAGTCATAAAAGTATTAAGCCTCTTATACCACTACTTAGGTGACTATTTTAGGCCATAAAGGGACTTTTTCAGCAAGTAAACATGATCCTCCTTTTCTGACACAATAAAACCTTCTGGTTGTTGCATGTAAATATCTTCCCCAAGTTCTCCATAAACGAATGTTGTTTTGACATCTAACTGCTCAAGCTCCAAATCATGCATGGCCAAAATACCAAGTAAGGTTCGAATTGAACTATGCTTAAGAACTGAAGAAAACATATTTGTGAAGTATACACCTGGAACCAAATTGTAATCTTTTGTAACTAGCCTTACTTTATACCTGGGTTCTTTATCTCCTAGAATCCCTTCTTTCTTCTTTAACACCTATTTACAACAAACAACCTTTTTACCCTTAGGAAGCTTCACTAAGTCCCATGTTCTATTCTTATGAAGTGATTTCATCTCTTCTTGCATGGAAATCATCCACTTTCCTAAATCTACACAGATAATTACCTCGAAATAAATAGATGGCTCTTGATTTACATCTATATCTTTAGCCACATTTAAAGCATAAGCAACTAAATCAACCTTGGTAGACCTCTTTGGAGGTTTAATTTCTCTTCTAGGTTTGTTCTTGGCAATTTAATATTGTGATACTAACTGTGGTGAAGAAGCAATTCTACTTTGAGTTTCTGTACTAACTTGAGTAGTAGACTCTGTTGTAGATCCTAGATCAATCTGAATTGA
Source organism: Gossypium longicalyx (assembly GCA_025698465.1). Classification (NCBI taxonomy): domain Eukaryota; kingdom Viridiplantae; phylum Streptophyta; class Magnoliopsida; order Malvales; family Malvaceae; genus Gossypium; species Gossypium longicalyx. The sequence continues at coordinate 57,558,713 of CM046995.1, forward strand.
TTTCTACTCATCTTTACCAAAAGAGCCTTTAAGAGGTAAGTTAGGTAGCATAGCAGTTTCATCAAAAATAACATCTCTGCTAATCACAACTTTTCTATTTTTATAATGTCATAACTCATCCCCTTTAACGCATGTTTTATATTCAAGAAAAACAAACATAATAGATCTAGGTTCCAATTTACCATTACTAACATGAGTATACACAGGACACCCCAGAAATCTTCAAATCAGAATAATTGGCAGGAGTACCAGAGCATACCTCTTGTGGAGTCTTCTTCTCAGTGGAAATGGACGGAGATCGGTTAATAAAAAACATGTAGTGGTTGTTTTAGCCCAGAACGACTTCGATAAATGAGCATTCGACAACATGCATCGAACATTTTCCATTATTTTTCTATTCATTCATTTTGTAATGTTGTTTTGTTGTAGATCATGACAGACTATCAAGTGTCTTATGATCCCTTCTGATTTGCACAATTTATTAAACTCATCAAAATAGAATTCCAAGCCATTATCTGTGCGGAGGTGTTTTATTTATTTTCCAATCTGCTACTTGATCATAGTCTTCCAAGCCTTAAATGTGGAAAACACATCACTTTTCTACTTCAGGAAGAATGCCAAAACTTTTCCCGAAAAATCGTCAATGATCATTAGCATATAATTAGCGTCACCCCTCAAAGGCACTCTAGTTGGTCCCCAGATATTAGAATGAACATAATCCAACATTCCTTTTGTGTTATTGATTCCTCTAGTGAATCGAACTCTCTTTTTCTTCCCAAAAATACAGTGCTCACTGAACTTCAATTTGTTAATGCCTTGTCTATTAAGAAGTGTAACAGCCTATTTTTGGGTCAAATCAGAATAGTGGTTTCAGGACAACAAATCTGAAGTAGAAATATTTATTTTATTTCTTCTTTAAGGTCTACAGTATGATTGAATGATTGTGTGAAATTTTTGTTAAGAAATTTTATCGATAGGGTGTCCAATTTGATTAATAGGACTAAATTGCAATAGGTGCAAAATGTATGTTCTGGAAGCTAGAGGTGTTTAATTGCAACAAATTCTCAAATTTGAGGTCCTTAAATGGTAATTAAACCATTATACTTTAAGTTGGACAAAAATGGACGTGGTTAAGTAAAATTTCAAAGTTTGGCATTAAGGGCATTTTGGTCATTTGGTAAATAAAGACAAAATAAACAAATAAAAAGATGTCATCTTCTCAAATTAGTCCCACCATGGCCAAAATTCACAAGGGTCTCCATAGCTAAGGTTTTGCCACTTTCAAGCTCAATTGTAAGTCCGTTCTTATCCCATTTTTAATGATTTTTACATTTTTGTGATTGTTGTTACTTGATTTAGCTATTTCAAGGACTAATTTGAAAGAAAATCAAGGTCTAAAATTTTAGCCATGTTGAATATTTGTGTATTTTGATGTCTAAATTGTATAAAATGCATGTTTGATGTTAGATAAACAACATTTACCAAGTGATTTTTGATGAAAATGTCAAATAGGGACCTATTTGTAAAAGTTGTAAAATGTGTGTAAAAATGAGAATAAATAAAAAATGTGGGCTCTTATGAGTACCATTAATATTCGGCTAGGTTTGGGTAATGAAGAAATCAAATGAAAATCATTTTACGAGCCTAGGGACTAAAATGTAAATTTTTGAAAATTTAAGGGAAAAAATGTAATTTTTCCATAAGGTGCTTGTGGGATTAAAATGAATAATGTGATAATTGAATGAGATAAATTTGATGTTATAGATCAAGAAAGACGAGGTTCTGACCTAGACCGGGGAAAGAACAAGATTATAGACTAAATCGAACAATTATTCATTTTGTACGAAGGTAAGTTCGTATGTTAAAAATAAGCTTTAATATGACTGTATTTTATTGCTTTATTATTGCATGAATTGCATGTTTGATTAATGTGGATGAGTTTAATCCTATGATCGAGTTCGAAGACGAATCGACAAGCAGAAATCCCGTTTGAACCTTAGGAATAGGGTAGGATACAAGTGACATGTCACTAGGGTAGTTATGAGTTATGTGATTATGTGATCCGGGTGCCAGTCTTGTACGTCCTACCGGTGGCTGAGTATATAGGCATACATTGTGGATACTTGACAGCTTGTGTGAGCAACACCGTGTAGCAACGTCTTGACTGACAGCTTGTGTGAGCAATCTCGTCGAAAGCTCGAGAGTGAGCGATTATGTGATATGAAACTTAAGTAGCGTTGACTACATACGTCCCACTTAGTGTGCAACTTTTCCCTAGTATCTGACATTATTATTCTGTGGTTCACGGGTATGTCAAAGATGAGAATATCTGTAAATTCATTTCGAGATGGCTCAGGTATGTGCATAAAGTTCATGCTTATTAAATGTGTGGAAGGATGAACATGAGGTAAGTTTTGTGATGGAATGGATTATGAGTATGACACTATGGTAGGTTTACATTTAATTATGTTACATTATTTGAATGTTATGTGCATAGTAAGGTTGCTTATTTCTTGCATACGAGCTTACTAAGCTATAAAGCTTACTCCGTTTATTTTCCATGTTTTTATAGCATCACCAAGCTAGCTCAGATCGGAAATCGTCAGAGATTCGCCTCACACTATCAAATTTTCATTTCGGGTATTTGATGATCTTAGTATTTTGGAAGTATGGCATGTATAGGGACTTGGTTTTTTTGTTATATGTGTCATTATGATTGGCCAAATGTATTGGTTTGTAATAGCCATTGGTTAATTTGGTACCTTGTCATGTTAATTGGCTTATTTTGGCTAACATGGTTGTAAGCCTAAGTATATACATATAGGTGCCAATGCCTTTAGTGATATGATCATGGTATGTTTGGTGTATGATGGAATGAGATTCATAGCATGAATCTGTTGTATTGGAAATGTGATTTATTGGTGAAATGATTATCTTAGGCACAAATAGGAGTCATGAAAGTAGTTAATTGAGACTTAATGAATGTGAAAGATGCATAATTGATTTTGGGTCATAATAAATGTTATGAGTATGATGGTGTATGGTATTACATTGATATGTTTAGCCATGATTGTGGATGTTTGCTTGCCTACGTGTGCCATGGATTTGTGCTATTGAATTGGTATATGTGTTTTTACTAATAAGGGTGGCAAATGGCTTGGTAAATAGCCTTTATTTTGTCCACACGGGTAGATACACGAGCATGTGCCTAGGCTGTGTATAACACACAATCTGCCCCATGGGCGTGTGATCCGCCCGTGTGTCCCCTGCACGTTAATTTTAAGAAACAGAATGCTCAGAATTGAGCACACGGGCTTGTGTCTCAGCCGTGTGGATGACACGGCCTCAGGCACGGGCATGTGTCCTGGGCGTGTGAAGTCTACACCTATTTTATGAAAAATTATAAATTTTAATTCGACCACACGGCCTAGCATACAGGCGTGTGACTTGGCCGTGTGTCTTCAATTTCTTCTTAGGTGACAAACAAAGAGTTACATGGGGTTGGGACACGGGCGTGTGTAACCACACGGCCTGCCCACACGGGCGTGTTCCATATCCACACGGACGTGTGACCCTTGTTTGAGGGAAAATTTTGTACTAAAGTTCTCGATTTAGTCCCGAACTGCCTCTAAAGTATGTTTTTGGCCCTGTAGGCTTGTATTAGGGGCATTGTGATTGTATATGAACGGTTTTAATCTGGACAAAAATTTATGACTCAGAAATATATGTTTTCTTGTGTTTAAGTCCAATAATGCCTCGTACCCTGCTCCAGCGTCTAATGCAGGCAAGGGGTGTTACATTTAGTGGCACCAGAGCTATGGTTTAGTCGATTCTCGGCTAACGTATCATGTGTAAGGGTCTAGCTATACAAGCCATACATAAATTTTGATAGTGTGACGACTCCTGACAATTTAAATTGTGTTTTCATATAGTAAATGGATCCCGACCGAAAAGTGGCTGATGATGTAGAAAGTAATGTGCTGGCTCCCGCCCAAGGGATAGCGCCATCTAAAAGTAGACCGGTCACAATTAGTTAGGGAAGAGAGGTTAGGGAAGCCTTCTTCCAAAGATTAAATGAATTGCTTGCCGAGTTTGTTCAGACAAATCCAGCTGCCCAACATCCTTCACCCCCACCTAACCCCCAACTGGTTCCCGTAGCTCCCCAAGGTGTAGAATTGGTAAGACAGAACAAGCCTCCAGTCGATAAGATTCAGAAGCAAGGGGCTGAAGAACTTAGAGCAAATGTCAATGATGATCCCGAGAGGGTAGAATTCTAGCTTGAGAACTCTATCCGGGTATTTGATGAGCTCTCTTGCACACCAGATGAGTGCTTGAAATGTGTTATATCACTCTTGAGGGATTCGACATATCATTGGTGGAACACTTTAGTATCGGTAGTACCAAGGGAAAGGGTAACTTGGGATTTCTTCGAAGAGGAATTTAGAAAGAAGTATATCAGTCATCAGTTTATTGATAAAAAACGTAAAGAGTTCTTGAAGCTGAAATAAGGTTGAATGACTATGATCGAATATGAATGAGAGTTTGTTAGACTCAGTAAGTATGCTCGGGAATGTGCTTCAACAGAGGCTATCATGTGTAAGAGATTTGAAGATGAATTGAATGAGGACATCCGACTGTTAGTTGGGATTTTAGAGCTGAAAAAATTTGTTGTACTAGTTGAACAAGCCTGTAAAGCCAAAGAGTTAAGCAAAGAAAAGAGAAAAGATGAGTTTGAGGCTAAGGACTCGAAAAACAGGCTGATGAATAAGGCATGTCAATCCTCGTCAAAGAAATCAAGGGATATGCATACTCGTTCGAATGCTTCAGGTGGGTATCCCAACAGGAATCGTGGGAAGCAATATTTGGGTGCTAAGGCCCAAAAAAACATCCATAGCGAGAGTTGGCAACGCTAGGTCTAATAAGCCTGAATGTCAACACTATGGTAAATGACATCCCGGTGAATGTAGGATGAATAACCAGGGCTTGCTTTAGATGTGGCTCCCCAAATCACTTCATTCGAGGTTGCCTGGAAATGGTTGAAAAAGATAATTTTCAGAATGCAAGGTTGAGTAATACTGTTGCTAGAGAGAGGTCAGTGAGAAATATGAGAAATAGGACAATAGCAGAGGTGTATCCAGGGATTCAGCTGTGAGATCGAAAGCGAGAGCACCTAGGAGAGCTTATGCTATTCGAGCTCAAGAGGATGTGTCCTCCCCTGATGTGATCACTGGTACATTTTCTCTTTATGATACTAATGTAGTTGCAATAATTGATCCTGGATGGACTCATTCCTATACTTGCATGAATTTGGTATCTAGTAAGAATTTACTTGTTGAGTCTACTGAGTTTGTTATTAAAGTGTCAAACCCTTTAGGCAAATATGTTTTAATTGATAAAGTTTACAAGGGTTGTTCTTTAATGATTCGGGGTCACTATTTTTTGGTTGACTTAATGCTTTTACCATTTGATAAGTTTGATGTGATTCTTGGAATGGATTGGTTGACTCTACATGATGTAGTAGTGCATTGTAGACGAAAAGTTATTCAATTGAAATGTCAAAACAATGAAACTTTTCGGGTTGAATCAGATAAATCGAGTGAAGTTCCTATTGTGGTTTCGACGATGTCAGCTTAGAGGTATGTAAGAAAGGGTTATGAAGCATTTCTCACGTATAGGTGCCTGAATTGAAGATCGAATCTGTGCCAGTAGTTTGTGAATATCCAAATGTGTTTCTCAAAGAGTTTTCTGGTTTACCGGCAGTCAGAGAGGTTGAGTTTTATATTGATTTAGTACCGGGGACTGCACCAATATCGATAGCTCTGTATAGAATGGCTCCAACCAAGTTGAAAGAATTGAAATCTCAGTTGCAAGAGTTGACAGATAAGGGTCTTGCGAGACCGAGTTTATCTCCCTGGGGTGCACCGGTATTATTTGTCAAGAAGAAAGACGGATCCATGAGACTTTGTATCGATTATCGTCAACTCGACAAGGTTACAATAAAGAACAAGTATCCTTTACCGAGAATTGATGATTTGTTCGACCAGTTGAAAGGGGCAACAGTGTTTTTGAAGATAGATTTGACATCTAGTTACTATCAGCTGAGAGTTAAAGACTCGAATATGCCGAAAACCATATTCATAACGAGGTATTGGCATTATGAATTTCTTGTTATGCCTTTTGGATTAATTAATGCCCCTACTGTTTTTATGGACTTGATGAATCAGATCTTCTGACTGTATTTGGATAAGTTTGTGGTTGTGTTTGTTGATGACATTTTGATTTATTCTCGAGATGAGGCAAAGCATGCCGAACAATTAAGAATTGTGTTGCAGACTTTGAGAGATAAGAAATTGTTCGCTAAGTTCAGCAAAAGTGAGTTTTGGCTATGAGAAGTTGGATTTTTGGGACATATTGTCTCCGCGGAAAGTATAAGAGTTGATTCGTGTAAGTTTTCGGCAATTGTTGATTGGAAACTGCTGAGGAATGTATTCGAGGTTAAAAGCTTTTTGGGTTTCACCGGGTATTATCGATGATTTGTTAAGGGATTTTTGATGATCGCAACACCTACTACAAGATTGTTACAGACAAATGTTAAATTCGAGTGGTCAGAGAAATGCCAAAAGAGTTTTGAATAGTTGAAAGCATTGTTGACTAAAGCACCGGTTTTAGTGCAACCAGAACTAGGAAAAGAGTTTGTAATTTCCAACGACGTATCACTGAACAGTCTTGGATGTGTGTTGATGCAAGAGGGCAAAGTGATAGCTTATGCCTCGAGACAGTTGAAACCACACGAAAACAATTATCTAACGCACGACTTGGAATTGCCTGCCGTCGTGTTTGCTTTGAAGATTTGGTTGTAACATTTAGAAATAAGGCCTAAATGGAATAGTGGTTGCGAAACCACAAATCTGAGATAGAAAAGTTTATTTCGATTAATTTTTATGATTTACCGAGTGATTAGATGCATGTGTTAGAGTATTGATAAGAAATTTTATAGATTGCATGTTTAATTTGCCTATTAGGGCTAATTTGCAAAAGTTGCTGTAACAGCCCGATTTAGGGCCTAAACAGAACGATGGTTTTAGAACCATGAATTTGAAGTCAAAAAAATTATTCCGATTAAGTTTTAAGGTTTATTTATTGATTAAAATATTGTGTAAAAATGTCGTTAAGTAATTTTACTGATAAAGTGCTTAATTGGACTTTTAGAACTAAATTGCAAAAGTTGCAAAATATGTGTTCTAATTCATAAGTACTTGATTGAAATGGGGGTTTAAAGAGGAGGTCCTTAAATGGTAATTATACCATTATATTTCGTTTGGACAAAAATGGGCATGAATAAGACAAAAATTTAAAGAAAGGCCTTAAGGGCATTTTAGTCATTTGGTAATTAAAAGAAATAAAAAAGGAAAATAAAGCCAAAATTGACTCATCTTTTTCATGGAGGCCGAAATTAGCATGGGGGAAGCCATGGCTAGGGTTTTGAAGCCTTCCAAGCTCAATAGTAAGTCCGTTCTAGCCCCGTTTTTCAAGTTCTTTACGTTTTTGGAATCCCAGTAACTTGATTAAGCTTATTCTAGCAATAATTTAAGCTAGGGTTCATATTTGGAAAAGTACCCATAGGTAAAATGTGCTTATTTTGATGTTTTATGGTATAATATGAAGGCTGAAATTATGTTAAACAACTTTTGCTAAGCGGTTTTAAGCAAAAATGAGTAAAACGGCTTAATCGGTAAAAGTTGTTATTGTTCATAACTATGTGTTAAAGTGAGAATTTGATGTTTCCGTAGAAGGGAAAAATGATCAGAATGTCATAGAACATAAGAATAAGGGATGAAGTTTAATTCCCGAGCCTAGGGGAAAAAGTGTAAATATGCAAAAGTTTAGGGGCAAAATTGTAATTTTGGAAAAGTTTGAGTTAAGGACTGTTTTGAATATTACATTAATTAAATAATTAAAATATGATGTTTTAGATCCCGAAAAATGAGATTTGAACCTAGAATGTGAGAAAAATCAAAAATCGAGAAAGTTGGTAAAATGGCCGTTTTAATATCGAGGTAAGTTCATATGTACAATAAGCATTAATTTATGCATGTTTCAATGTAAAATTGATATATTTACTATGATTGCTAAGGTGCTAAAAGTAAGTATAATTATGATGATTTAAATGTTCAATATTAATTCGACATGGAAATGAGAAAGTATATAAGTTTGTATGTAAATAATACATTATCTTTATTATGTTTTTTTATATTTCAGCATATTTTATGTATTGTAGCTGATTTTTAAATCATAATTTACTATTGGGAGTACGGAATCAAGTATTAGAAAGAGAGAGAAATCCCGGTTGAACCTTCAGAAAGATTGGATGATACAGATGGTATGTAGCTAGGTCACATGTATGGTGCTGAGTGCACATCATGTGTACAAGAGAGTTACGAGACATTATGATGTAGCTATGTCGCATGGGTGATACTATGTGTACACCATGTAGACAAGAGAGCTACGGGATATATGTAGCTAGGTCGCATGCGTGGTTCCAAGTGAAGGACACCATGTAGACAAAAGAGCTACGAGATAAACTGGCTAGGTCACATGGGTTGTACTAAGTGTTCACCATGTGTACAAGAGAGCCAAAATTATGTGTACAATCGAGCTAGGTCACATGAGTGGTGCTAAGTGAAGGCCACTATGTGTACAAGAGAGCTTCGATTTTAAAGGTGGTAATGTGTCTGTGCGATACCATCGCAGATCTCATTATTATTCCGAAGCGTTCAACTGGGAAATTGATTAAATGAAATTGTGTATGACTTTTTGATGATAAGTGTAAGTATATATGTGTGTAGCTTATGAGCAACATGCTCGATATGAGATTGGAAATTGGAAAGATTGTTATGGGTAAGTGATGAATACAATTGAAGTGTGAAAGATCAAAATTGACAATAAAACTGTTATGGATAGTTGTAGCGACGTGAATCTAAAAATTTACCAAACATATTAGAAATTGAATCAGAGACTGAATGAGATATAAAATTAAATCTTATGAGTCTATTTTCATATAACAGAAACAGAGCAAGCAAAGGAATTTTATATTATGAGATATTTAAGTTTTTGAGAGACTGGTTCAGAATGACTACGTGATCCCCTGTTCTGACTTGGAAAAATCATTAAAAATTGTACAAAAATAATTAGGGGATATAATTTATATGCTTGAAATCCTTAATGAGTCTAGTTTCAAATAAAATAAATGATAACATTCTTTGAATTCTATACAAGGAGAAAACTAATTCATAGTGAAGAGTGGTCAGAACAGTTGAGCAGTAAAACAGGGGTAACTTCAATGAATAAACTGTACTAATTGGCTAGACCAAAAATTCTTAAAATTTTAAGGTAATAATATAAGTGAATCTAGTTTCAATAAAAATTAACGGTTTGTAATTTTCAGTTCTGTAGCTCCAGAAATGAATAATTTAGCTGCTGGTACTCTGCTAGACAGCTTATTTTGAACCTGTTTATGATTGTAATAGTGAAAGTATGTGTGTGTTTGTGATGGTAATATTCCGGGAACATATTGTGACTTCATTTAAAGTATGATAATGTATTGTTTATTAATATTTACATACTTACTTACTAAGCTATAATGCTTACTCCCTTCCTTTCCTTTTTCCTATAGTGTCTCAGATGTTAGCTCGAGTTAGAGGTCGCCGGAGGTTAAATCACACTATCAAACTATTGGTCGATATATAAAGGTTTTAAAGTATTTTTAAGTCTTTGGCATGTATGGAGACTCATTTAATTGTTACTAAGTTGCTAGGAATTGGCCTAAAATACTGACCTATGTTATTCGAAGGTCTCTATTGTATAAAGTCATTTAATGTAGATAGTCTTGATTATGTTAATAATTAAATGATGCAATTTATGAATGTGCATGCTTGCCTATGTGTGTGGTTGAATTAAAGCATCATATGGGCCTTGTAAGCTCTTTTTAAGGGACAGCTTGAATGTGTTTGAAAAAGTTTTTAAATTAGAGTGAAATTATTAATCGGTTTTTATACGATGATTAGTGATTAAGTCCGGTAATGCATCGTACCCTGTTCCGACGTCAAACATGGGTAAGGGGTGTTACATTGGTGACACCATTTACTCAGTGAGAAGTGCCACATCTATACCAAACACAAGAGTTTAAAGTACTTGATGACTCAGAAGGATTTGAATTTGCGACAATGGAGATGGCTCGAGTTGTTGAAAGATTATGAGTTGGTAATTGATTTTCATCCAGGAAAAGCGAATGTGGTTGTCGATGCCTTGAGTAGAAGGACTTTGTTTGCTTTGAGGGTAATGAATACACGACTAACCTTATCCGATGATGGATCGATTTTGGCCTAGTTGAGAGCTAGACCGATATTTCTTCAAAAAATTTGTAAAGCTCAAAAATATGACAAGAACTTCAAGCAAAAAGAGTTCAGTGCGAATCGACTAATGATTCAGATTTTCAAATTAGGGTTGATTGTTGTTTAATGTTCCGAAGTAGGATTTGTGTACCGAGAGACACCAAGATTATTTATAAAATTCTTCATGAGGCACACAGTGGTTGTTTGCCTATTCATCCGGGTTGTATGAAGATGTATAATGATATGAAGAAATTGTATTGGTGGTCAGGTATGAAATGAGATATCTTTGAATTTTTAACGAAATGTTTGATTTGTCAACAAGTAAAGGCAAAATATCAAGTACCTTCGGGTTTACTTCAGCCTGTGGTGATTCCCAAGTAGAAATGGGACAGAATTACGATGGATTTCGTAACTGGGTTACCTCTGACTCCGAAGAAGAAAGATATTGTTTGGGTCGTTGTTGATAGATTGATGAAATCGAATCACTTTATTCTGGTATGTACCGACTACACACTGGATAAGCTAGCTGAATTGTACATTGCTGATATTGTTAGATTGCACGGAGTGCCTATTTCTATTATTTCAAATAAAGATCCGAGATTTACTTTATGATTTTGATGAAAGCTGTAAGAGGCTTTGGGCACAAAGTTGAATTTTAGTACCGCATTTCATCCACAAACTGACAGTCAGTCTGAAAGAACGATTTAGGTTCTCGAAGATATGGTCTGCTATTATGTATTAAAGTTCGAAGGTAGTTGGGAAAATATCTACCTTTAGTTTAATTTGCTTATAACAATAGTTTTCAGTCGAGTATAAAAATGGCACTGTATGAGGCATTGTATGGTCGCAAGTGTGGAATTTTGTTGTACTGGACCGATGTAACACCCCTTACCCGGGACCGTCGTTGGAGTCAAGCACGAGGCATTACTGGACTTAGCTTACTAATGCAGGGCATAAAAATTTAATTTTAAAATTAATTTAGTTTCATTCATTCAATATGTCCCTAAAAAGGGTCCTCGAGACCCTAAAACATGAAACTGAAACGGTTCGGGAACAAACCGAAATCAATAAAAATTTTCCGATCACTTAAACAAATCAAAACAAATTATTTCATCTTTCATAAATAAACTATCCATCTGCTTCATAGCCACTAAATAAATCATAACTCGAGTTATGAAACTCAAAATCCAAATCCGTAAATTTTCTCTGAAACTAGACTCATATATCTTCTTAGTAAATTTTTTTCAGAATTTTTGGTCTAGCCAATTAGTACAGTTTATTAGTTAAAGTTTCCCCTATTTTAGTGTTTGATTTTTCTGACCTCTGTTTACTACGAATTAATTTTCTCCCAGTAAAGAATTCAAATAACCATTCTGTTTAAAATTAGACTCAATAAGGAATCTCTACATATAAAGTATAACTCCTAATTATTTTTGTACAATTTTTTTTGAATTTCTAAAGTCAGAGCAGGGGATTTAGAAATCACTCTGACCCCTGTCTCACAAAAATTTAAATATCTCGTAAAATACAACTCATTTATTTACTCCGTTTCTTTCATATGAAAATAGACTCAATAAGATTTAATTCTATATCTCATTCACTATCTAAATCCATTTCTACTATTTTTAGTGATTTTCCAAATTCAAGTCATTACTGCTGTCTGATACTATTTTAAAGCTAATTTCACCTTTTTCATGATTTCCATGGAATAACTAGCATTTAGGCATACATAACACCAAACATGTCCTTCATTAGCCATTCCAATAGCTAATCATTATCAAGCATTTACATACCATTCATTAGTCATATCATAAGATCATACACACAAAATAACTACGATGTTATACATGTCATAATCAAAATGAAACGTCTAGCTATACCAAAATAATCCTTGTGATAGTGTGCCGGACCTCCGACGTACTTTACGATCCCCGAGTTAGCTTGACAAAACTATAAAAAGAAGGAAAATAAAGGGGAGTAAGCATTAAGCTTAGTAAGTTTGCATGCAAATAAATAACAACATTCATAAGAATTATCTTACTACTTGGCATGATACTACTTAATGCAACTTCATTAATTGTCATAGACATATTTTAAATTTCTTCACTTACTCACTTACTTATATACTTACTTACTTAATCAAATTTATTAATACATTTTACTTACCTTTTTCCTTATCAAGCATACATGAACATTATATACTTACCTTTGCTCTCCTAGCATGAAGTTGTCTAACATTTTTAGCATAACTCATCTTACCTTACCTTACCTTCATATTCTCTTTAAATTTTTCCCGTTGAACCACTTAGAATACTAAGGATACACGGGTACCTTACCATTTCCATGACATGTCATGGTCTTACATGGTATCCTTTTGAAACTTACCATTGCCATGTCTTGACATGGTCTTACATGGTATCCTTGCCTTATGAACTCACCAATGCCATGCCTTGGCATGGTCTTACATGGGACCTTTGTCTTATAGTAACTTATCAATGCCATGTCTTGACATGGTCTTACATGATTTCCTTGCCTTAGAAACCTTACTAATTTCCATGCCTTGGCATGGTCCTACATGGTATCCTTAAACCCTAATGTCATGACATTTGTATCATTCACATTCCTAAAGTTCAACCAGAACTTTCTAAAATTACTTCTCCGTCAATTTATGCTTGAGTCTTCTTTGAATAATTTCATAAAATAAATATACACATGCTGGAAATTAACAAAATTAACATAAAATAATAGAATATTGCATTTATTTCCCGCAAACTTACCTCGAAACAAAATACGATCAACTATATCGATTTAGTCCACTATCTTTTTCTTTCCCCGGTCTAACTCTGGATTTCGTTCTTCTTGATCTACAATAAAAAAATTAGCTTATTTAATACTCACATTTATTAAAACAGTCCTTGACTCAAACTTTGGCAAAATTATATTTTTGCCCCTAAACTTTTACATATTTACATTTTTTCCCCAAGGCTCGGAAATTAAACTTCATCCTATTTTCTTATGTCTTAAGACATGCTGATCATTTTTCCCTTCTATGGCAACATCAAATTCTCACTCTAACATGTACTTATGAACATTAGGTTTTTTTACCGATTATGTCGTTTTACTCGTTTTCACGTAAAATCACTTAGCAAAAGTTGTTTAACACAATTTCAAGCTTCATATTCTACCATAAAACATCAAAATAAACGCTTTTCATCTATGGGTATCTTTCCAAAAATAAACCCTAGGTTAAATTATTGCTAGAATAAGCTTAATCAAGTTACCGAGACTCCAAAAACGTAAAGAACATTAAAAACGGGGCTAAAACGGACTTACAATCGAGCTTGGAAGCTTCAAAAATCCTAGCTATGTCTTCCTCATGTGAAATTCAGCCAAGGGGTTGAATATGGACAAAAATTAGCTTTTAATTTTGTTTTTAATTCATTTTAATAACTAAATGACCAAAATGCCCTTAATTAAAAACTATGGTGTTTTATCTTCCTTCAGGTATTTTTGTAAAAAAAACTAGTATAATGGTCTAATTACTATACAAGGACCTCCACTTTAAGAACCCATTACTAACAAGTACTTAATACCTTTGTAAACCAGAACACACAATTTACAACTTTTGAAATTTAGTCCTAGATACCAAATTGAACCCTCTATCGATAAAATTTCTAAACGAAATTTTCACACAATCATGCAATCATGCCATAGACCTTAAAATGATAAAAAGAATAAATTTTTCTACCTCAAATTTGTGGCTTCATAATCACTATTCTGTTTAGTCCCTATTTCGGGATGTTACAACTGAGCTCAGTGAGAGACAGATTCACGGGGTTGATTTGGTTAGAGAAACTGAGGAAAAAGCGAAAGTAATTCGTGATTGTTTGAAAGTAGCTTCGGATAGATAGAAATCGTACGCGAATTTAAAACAAAAGGAAATTCAATTTCAAGTCAGTGATAAGGTATTTTTGAAAGTGTCTCCGAAGAAAATCCTTAGATTCGGTCGCAAGGGTAAACTGAGTTCGTGCTTTATTTGTCCGTATGACGCTATTGAGAGAATAGGGCCAATGGCATATCGGTTAGCTTTACCATTAGAGTTAGAAAGGATCCACAATGTGTTTCATGTGTCTATGTTGTGATGATATCGATCAGATCCATCGCATGTGATTTCACCAACAGAAGTAGAGATTCGACCCGATATGACTTATGGTGAGGAACCGATCAAGATTTTGGCTCGAAAAGTTAAACAGTTGAGAAATAAAAGCATAGCCCTAGTGAAAGTGTTATGGAAAAGACATAGGGTCAAAGAGGCTATGTGGGAACCCCAGGAAGCTATGAGAAAACAGTGCCCAAACCTCTTTTTCGGTAAGATTTTTAGGGACGAAAATCCCTAAAGGGGGAGAGTTCTAAAAGCTCATTTTAGGGTCAAATCGGAACAGTAGTTTCGAGACAAAAAATTTGAAGTAGAAATATTTATTTTATTGTTTTGTTAATGTCTATAGTATGATTGAATGATTGTGTGAAAATTTCGTTAATAAATTTTATCGATAGGGTGTCCAATTTCACTAATAGGACTAAATTGCAATAGGTGCAAAATGTGTGTTCTAGAAGCTAAAGGAGTTTAATTGCAACGAATTCTCAAATCGGAGGTCCTTAAATGGTAATTAGACCATTATAGTTTAAGTTGGACAAAAATGAACATGGTTAGGTGTGTAACACCCCTTACCCGTATTTGACACCGGGACAGGGTCTGAAGCGTTACTTAACTCAAACATAAACATTCATACAAAACCGGGCCATAAAATTTCGCCCCAGTTAAAACCATTCTTACACAAGCATATTGTCCCTTATAAATGCCCACGAGGTCCAAAACAAACATTGAGTGTGGATCGGGACTAAACCAAGAACTTTCAAAACTTTTGCGACAATTAGAAAATTTACTTATTTTAGACGGTCACACGTCCATGTGGGTAGGTCATATGGTCACACACGCTCGTGTGGCTTGGGACACACCTATGTTATCAACCCGTGTAACTCTTTATTTATGACACCATTAGCAAAATAGGGTCATGTCACACACATGTGTGCATAAGTCGTGCGGCGAATTAAATTCCAAAAATCATGTGTAGACTTCACACGGCCAAGGCACATGCCCATGTCCTCCACATGGCTAAGACACACGGCCGTGTCTCTGCCCGTGTGTTTATTACTGGGCATTCTATTTTACCTAATTAGGGTGCAGGGGATACACGGCCAGATCACATGCCTATTGGGCAGACCGTGCGCCTCTATGCCAACCCATGTGGACAACCTTGAGGCTATTTTCCAAGCCTTTTGTCACCCTTAATAACAGATGCACACTTACACATCTCAATGACATCCTACATGGCATAAATGAGCACTTACACATTCATAAACGTAGCTCATGCATATCAACTTCTTACCAATTTATCCTTGCTTAAGACTTCATATTTTATTTGGACCAACCTTATCGAATCACATGCAATATGAAACATCAATTTTACTTCCATTTCATACATTCATGCCTTAGTTGTTATTATGCCATTTACTCACATTTTCATCATCAAATATCCATGATCATATCTACAATTCATCTATGCCAAATGAATTTAACCACATCATGAGTGACCTTAGCACATGCATGCATATATGAATAGGATTACATCCCCATAATTAATACGAACCATATCTCATGGCCATATACAAAATGAATCATCAAATCATTATAAGCCAACACACTTGGCCAAATTAATATGTCACATAAACAAAAAGACCAAGTCCCCTATACATGCCAAACTCAAAATACTTGAATTCACTATACCCAAAAGATTAGTTTGATAGTGTGAATCGAGCTCCGACGTCCTTCAATCCCCGATCTAGCTTGGCGATACTATAAGAAAATGGAAAAGAAAGGGGAGTAAGCATAAAGCTTAGTAAGTTGGCATGTAAATGTGTGAGCGTAAAGCTTAGTAAGTTGGCATGTAAACAATAAGCAACATAGATCATACATTTAGCATAAGCTAGGTTAAAATAGTCATCCACCAATCACATAAACAAATCTTACTCCATCACATACTTACCATATGTCCATCATTCACACATAACCTAACTTAGGATTTATAGGTACATACCTGTACAAATCCTTAACATAGTCATACACAATCTCATCATTAACATTCTCCTAAAATTACTCGTTGGATGTCTCGTTGAACCACTTGGAATATTCTCGGATACACGGAATACTTTTACACAAAAGTGTTACATATGTAGCTAATGCTACTTCATATTACATATCACATAATTCTCGTTCACGAGCTAATCACGGATCTGCTCACACAACCTGACAGGTATCTGTAACACATGCCAGAATACCCAGCCACTGGTAGAACGTACATGACTAGCTCCCGGATCACATTACATACATCACATAATCTCATGAGTCCATAATCACATTGATCCTAGTGACATTTCATATTATATCCTAAATTATTCCTAAGGTTCAACCGGGAACTTCGAGGTATCATACTTTCGTCAGATCATCATCTACTCATCATTAATCAAAACCACAAAGACAATTACACAATTCATGCAATATTAAAGCATTAAATATCTAATAATATAATGTTGCATTATTTACACACAAACTTACCTCGGTACAAAATATGGACAATTCATTCATTTTAGTCTAAAATCTTGTTCTTTCCCCGGTCTAGGTTCGGACTCCGTTTTTCTTGATCTATAATAGTAAATTCAACTCATTTAATCGTCACATTATTCAAATCAGTCCAAAAACTATATTTTCACAAAATTATAATTTTGCCCCTAAAATTTCACATATTTACAAATTAGTCCCTAGGCTCGTACAATGAAATGTGTCCATTTTCTTTGTTACCCAAGCCTAGACGAACCTAACACATGCTCATAACAACCCACACTTTCCTTCAAATTATATTTTTTTATTATTCATTTTTACAAATTTTACAAAAAGGTCCTTTTAGGTGTTTTCATACAAAATCACTTAGAAAAAGATGTTTATCACACATGAAACTTTCATATTCCTCCATTAAACATCAAAATACATGCATGTCACACATGGGTAAGTTTTTTAGCATGAACCCTAGCTCAAAATAATGGTAGAAATAGCTAGATCATGCTTTAAGGATATCAAAAACATAAAGAACATTAAAAACAGAGCTAAGGTGTACTTACAATCAAGCTTGAAAGTTAAAGAAAAACCCTAGCTATGGCCCTTCTAATTTTCAGCACACACATGAAGAAGATGAGCCAATTTTTGCTTCATTTTTCCCTTTTTATTCTTTTATTAACCAAATGACCAAAATGCCTTTTTATGCCTTTCTTTCAAATATTCCTATGTCGATTTTTTTCTATAAAGATAAAGATTGTGCAAATTGTCATTTAAGGACCTCTAATTAATAATCCAT
Source organism: Gossypium longicalyx (assembly GCA_025698465.1). Lineage (NCBI taxonomy): Eukaryota > Viridiplantae > Streptophyta > Magnoliopsida > Malvales > Malvaceae > Gossypium > Gossypium longicalyx. The sequence continues at coordinate 57,576,570 of CM046995.1, forward strand.
GGCAATTTCATGCTTAAAGCTTCTAGAACTCACATTTTGCAACTTTTACTATTTAGTCCTAAATGTCAAATTGGACATTCTATCAATAAAATTTCTTCACAAAATTTTTTCACAAGCATGCAATCAAATCATAGACCTCATAATAATCATAAAATAATTATTTCTACTTTGGATTTGGGGTCTCAAAACCACTGTTTCGACTAGACCCTAATTCGAGATGTTACAACTCTCCCTCCTTAGGGATTTTCGTCCCCGAAAATCTTACCGGTGAAAAGGTTTGGGTATTGGTTTCTCATGTTTACCTCGGTCTCACATGTAGCCTCTTCAACCCCATGACTTTGCCATAACACTTTCACAAGGGCAATACTTTTGTTTCTCAACTGTTTGACTTCCCGAGCCAAAATCTTAACCGACTCTTTGCCATAAGTCATATCCTATTGAATCTCAACCTCTGTCGATGAAATCACATGCGAAGGATCAGCTCGGTATCGGCGCAACATAGACACATGGAACACATCATGAATTCTTTCCAATTCAGATGGCAAAGCCAACCAATAAGCTACCGGCCCTATCCTTTCGGTAATCTCATACGGTCCAATAAAGCGTGGACTTAATTTACTTTTCTGGCCAAACCTTAAAAATTTCTTCCACAGAGATAATCTCAAGAAGACCTTATCACCGACTTGAAATACAATCTCTTTTCGTTTCAAGTCTGCATAGGATTTTTGTTTGTCTGAAGCAACTTTCAAACAATCACGAATTACCTTCACTTTTTCTTCAGTTTCTCTAACTAAATCAACTCCATGAATCAGATTCTCTCTGAGTTCGGTTCAATACAAGGGTGTTCGACACTTACGCCCATACAATGCCTCATAAGGTGCCATTTTCAAACTCGACTGAAAACTATTGTTGTAGGAAAATTCCACCAACGGTAAATACTTTTCCCAACTACCTTGGAACTCAAGAACACAGCACCGTAACGTATCTTCAAGAATCTAAATTACCCTTTCGGATTGACTGTCAATTAGCGGATGGAAAGCAGTACTAAAATTCAATTTTGTACCCAACACTTCTTGTAACTTTTTCCAAAACCACTAAGTGAACCTCGGCTCTCTATCTGATATAATCGAAAAAGGCAATCCGTACAATCTCACAATTTCAAAAATATACAATTCGGTCAACTTATCAAGGGAATAGTCGATACGTACCGGTATAAAGTGAGCCGACTTTGTCAATCAATCTACAACAACCCACACAGCATCTTTCTTTCTTAGTGTCAATGGCAAACCCGTCACAAAATCCATAATAATACGGTCCTATTTCCACTCAGGAACCATTACAAGCTGAAGTAAACCTGAAGGTACTTGGTGTTCGGCTTTCACTTGCTGAAAAATCAAACATTTAGAAACAAACTCTGAAATGTCTCATTTCATTCCCGACCACCAATACATTTTCTTGAAGTCATTATGCATCTTCGTACTACCTGGGTGAACAAACAGACTACTACAATGTGCCTCACACAAAATCTTCTGAATCAGTTCGGTATCTTTAGGAACACAGATCCTATCTTGGAACATCAAACACCCATCCGAACTAATTTGAAAATCTGATTCCATACCCGATTCACATTAGACTCTTTTGGCTTGCAAATCACCGTCACTTTTTCTAAGCTTCATAAATCTCTTAGAGAAACATCGGCCTAGCTCTCAATTCTGCTAAAATTGAACCATCATCTGAATAATTTAATCGTGTATTCATAGCCCTTAAAGTAAAAGATGACTTCCTACTCAAAGCATCAGCGACCACATTCGCCTTTCCCGGGTGGTAGTCAATAACTAACTCATAATATTTTAACAACTCCAACCATCTCCTTTGCCGTAGGTTCAAACTTTTTGAGTCATCAAGTATTTTAAACTTTTATGGTTAGTATACAGACGATATTTCTCACCATACAAATGATGTCTCGAAATCTTCAACGCAAACATAATGGTAGCCAATTCTAAATCGTGCGTCAGATAGTTTTTCTCATGTGGCTTCAGTTGCCTCGAGGCATAAGCTATCACCTTGCCTTCTTGCATAAGTACAAAACCCAATCTATTCAAGGATGCATCACTATAAACCACAAATTCTCTTCCCCGTTCAGGTTGCACTAAAACCGGTGCCTCGGTCAACAATGCCTTCAGTTTCTCAAAACTCTATTGGCATTTTTCTGTCTATTCGAACTAGACATCTTTCTGTAACAACCTCATCCTCGGAGTAGCAATCATGGAAAATCCTTTAACAAACCGTCTGCAATAGTTGACTAAGCCTAGAAAGCTTCTAACCTCTAACACATTCCTCAGCGGTTTCCATTCAACAATAGCCGAAATCTTACTCAGTCAACTCTAATACCATCACCCGTAACAATTGCCCCAAAAATCTGGCTTCTCAAAGCCAAAATTTTCTTTTACTAAACTTAGCATACAACTACTTGTCTCTCAAAGTTTGCAAAACTATTCTCAAGTGCTCGGTATACTTGGTCTCACCATGAGAATAAATCAGTATATCATCAACAAGAACAAAAACAAATTTTGACACACCCCACACCTATACCCTACGCCGGTACGGAATACAATGAATTACCTAACTTGAACACATACATTCACACGTTATTCGAGTCACCAAGAATTGGTCAAATTTAAAACCTTTCGAACATTACCATAAACTTCTTAATATGGGCCTACGATGCTCAAAACATTCATTTGAAACCATACACGACTGATTCAGGTTATTTTAAGAACTTTGAAAAATAACACGAGACACAGGGGCACACGCCCGTGTGAAAAGGGTAACACGCCTGTATGACCATATCAACATAGTCATGCTAATGGCTCATGTGGTTCACACGGCCTAAACATTTATGGACACGCCCGTGTCTTTTAACCGTGTGGAATTAATTTCAAAATTGAACCTACAGGGGTTTTCACACGGCCTGACACACGTCCGTATCCCACATACGGCCCTGAAACGCCCGTGTCCTAATCTGTATGCAAAAACTTGGACATTTTGTTTCTGACGTCAGCAATTTCTAAGGGTCACACGGCCAAGCAACACACCCATGTCCTAAGCCGTGCTCTTCACACAGTTGAGACACACAGCCGTGTCTTTGCCCATGTGTTTATTACCATACGTACTGACTTGCAATCTCCATGTGCAGGGGACACACGGCCAGACTAGACGCCCATGGGGCCGGCCGTGTGTCATACACGGCCTAGACACACACTCGTGTGTCTACCCGTGTGGACATTATAGGGCTATCTACCAAGCCCTTTGCCACCCTAAAACACAATATAACAACATTTATCCAAACATACAAGGTATAATCAAACACACAATACATTACTCATTCATGAAAACATCATCATTTGCATGTATCAATATCGAACATTAGCCATTATTCCAAGGCTTTATACAAAATGAAGGGATTCCTCTCAAGCCGACACATTTGGCCAAACTAACTTAACACAAAACTCAAAAGTCTAAACCCTATACATGCCATATTCAAAATAAAAAACCTAACTATACTAAGTGCTTCAGTCGATAGTGTGATCGATGCTCCGACGTCCGATGATCCTCGAGCTAATTAGATGGCTCTATAAGAAAATGGAAAGGAAAGAGAGTAAGCATAAAGCTTAGTAAGTTGCATGCAATTAAATGTAACAATAACTTCACCATTCATCATCATTCTCTTAATACAAAAGTAGGCCTGAGCACAACTTACTCGTCACTATGCAATACAATTCACATAGCATATATTGAGTTCATATCTCATACATTTCAAATAGGTACTTGTACCACTCACAACATGGTTATACTTTTCTCATTTAAATTAAGCCATAACCCTCACCGTTGAACCATTCGGAACACTACCGGATATTTAATAAGCCTCAAACGTAGGGTAGAATACTGATGCCATGTCCTAGACATGGTATTACAGTAGCTCATTTCTCAAGTCGATGCCATGTCCCAGACATGGTCTTACACTAGCTCTCATATATCCATGCTGATGCTATGTCCCAGACATGGTCTTACGCTGACACATCTTATAACCAATGCATGTCCCAGACATGTCTTACACTGGCCTACTTTACGAGGCTGATACATGTCTCAGACATGTCTTACATTAGCTCTAGTCTCAATGTCGATTCCATGTCCCAGACATGATCTAACACTGGCTCTCATAATGTGGCCGATGCATGTCCCAGACATGTCTTACACTAGCTCACAATAACCCATACGTCATGGCATGAATATCCGATTTATTCCCTATGGTTCAAACAGGAATTCTACTATCTCTATTACCATCATGCATTCTCATTTCCACAATCAAGCAAATCATTCTATATTAATTTAATACATAAATTAACAATGTAGTTGTATTATTTACATACAACTTACCTCGGATTACAAAATATGGCGACTCGTCAGTCTAATCTACTTGCTTGGCCTTCCTGCGGTCTAGGTTCGAATTTTGAATTTCTTGATCTATAATAACAAAAATCACTCATTTTATCAGCACCTTAATCTAGACACCCGAAAATTCATAATTGGGCAAAATGACCATTTTGCCCCTAGACTTTCACAAAATGACCATTTTACCCTTATGCTCAAAAATCGATTTTTATCAAATTTCTTCATATCATAAGCCTAGTCGAACCCTTTTCACTCTTATAGCAAATTCAAATTTTCCACTATTTCACCCATTTATCACTTATTTTATTACTTATGCAAAATGGTCCCTAGTCAGAGTTTCCCTGAAAACTTCTTCACAAAAGTTGTTTATTACACATCCAAGACTCACAATCTTCCATAAAATTTTAGTTAACAACACACATGTTTTCATGGCAAAACCCTATACTCACAATCATTTTGCAAAATAGTCCCCTCATTAGAAAGCTCATGATATTAGGGGTCCAAAAATGTAAAAATCATCAAGAAAAACTATCAAAATCACTTACCTTTGAGAATAGAGAGTGGCTGAAATTTTTGAAGCTTAAAACCCCCTCTTTTTCTCGTATAAACGGGGGGAAGAATATGAGATAAAATAAAATATCATTCTCTCCTTATTAAATTTTATTTTCACCCAATTTAGTCACCAAAACCCACCTAACATAGCCAACTTGGTCAAATCTTGTCCCTATGGCTGACCAAGCCTCTATTAAAGGTCTAATTGCTCTTTCAATGCCTCCAATTATGGCTCTCTAGCTTTTTAACACCTTTAGCTATCAAAATAGGACTTTTGCACTCTATGTGATTTAGTCCCTTTTTCACAATTAAGCATGAAATCGATAAAATTAATTCACCAAAATTTTCATACTCTCATGTAATTATGCCACAACACATAAAATAATATCAAAAATAATTTCTCCAACCTCGGGTTAGTGGTCCCGGAAGCACTGTTTCGACTAAGCCAAAAATCGGGCTGTTACAATTCTTCCCCCTTAGGGATTTTCGTCCCCGATAATCTTACAAGTGAATAGATTCGGGTATTGGTCTCTCATGATTTCCTCGGGTTCCCATGTGGCTTCCTTGACTCCATGTCTATGCCATAAGACTTTCACAAGTGCTATACTCTTATTCCTCAACTACTTGACTTCCCAGGCCAAAATCCTAACCGAATCTTCGCAATTAGTCATGTCCGAATGAATCTCGACCTCTGATGGTGCAATCACATGCGAAGGGTCTGATCTATATCAACGCAACACGGACAAATGAAACACATCGTGAATCTTTTCCAATTCTGATGGTAAGGCCAATCAATAGGCCACAGGCCCTACTCTCTTGGTAACCTCATAAGGTCCTATGAAACAAGGACTCAACTTGCCTCTCCTACCAAATCTGAGGACTTCCCTCCACGGGGATACTTTCAAAAACACTCGATCACCGACTCGAAATTCGATCTCGTTCCGTTACAAATTCGCGTAGGATTTTTGGCTATCCGATGCGGCCTTTATGTAATTATGAATCACTTTAACCTTTTCTTCAGTCTCTCTGACTAAGTCGACCCCGTGAATCTGATTCTCTCTCAGCTCAGTCTAATATAAAGGTGTTCGGCACTTACACCCATACAAAGCCTCATAGAGCGCCATCTTCACACTTGACTGATAACTATCATTGTAGGCGAATTCTACCAGCAGTAAATACTTTTCCCAGCTACCTTGGAACTCGAGAACACAACACCGTAACATATCTTCCAAGATCTGAATTACTCTCTCTGACTTTCTATCAATTTTCAAGTGGAAAGCTATGCTAAAGTTTAACTTTGTTCCCAAAGCCTCTTGCAACTTTTTCCAAAACCTCGAGGTAAACCTCGGGTCTCTATCTAAAATAATCGATAAAGGCACTCCATGAAGCCTCACGATCTTGGAAATGTACAAATCAACCAGTTTCTCAAGGGAGTAGTCAGTACGCACTGGTATAAAATGTGCCGACCTTGTTAGCCTATCCATAATGACCCAAACGGCATCATTTTTCCTTGGTGTCAAAGGTAATCCCGACACGAAGTCCATAGTAATCTGATCCTACTTCCACTCGAGAATCGTGATAGGCTGGAGTAAACTCGACGGTACTTGGTGTTCAGCCTTCACTTCCTGACACACAAGACACTTGGTAACAAACTCTGAAATGTCTCTTTTCATTCCCGACCACCAATACATTTTCTTCAGGTCGTTGTACATTTTCACACTACCCGGGTGGATAGACAAGCAACCACTATGTGCCTCTCACAAAATCTTCTGAATAAGCTCACTATCCTTACGTACACAAACTTTATCTTTGAACATTATACACCCATCGATATCAATCCGACAGTCTAATTCAACCCCCAACTCAAACTGATTTCTCTTGGCTTGAAATTTCTTATCACCTTTCTAAGCTTCACGAATCTCTTGTAGAAACATCGGCCTAGCTCTCAACTCTGCTAGAACTGAACCATCATCTAACAAGGCTAATTGGGCATTCATTGCTCTCAACGCATATAATGATTTTCTACTTAATGCATCCACAACCACGTTCGCCTTTCCCGGATGGTAGTCGATAATCAACTTATAATCTTTTAATAATTCCAGCCATCTCCGTTGTCTCAAATTTAAATCCTTCTGAGTTATCAAGTACTTAAGACTTTTATGGTTGGTGAACACTCGGCATTTCTCGCCATACAAATGGTGTCTCCAAATTTTCAACGCAAGCACGATGGCAGCCAACTCTAAATCATGCGTCGGGTAGTTTTTCTCATGTGGCTTTAGTTGTCTCAAAATGTAAGCTATGACTTTACCTTCTTACATGAGCACGCCCTCCAATCCATTTAAGGAGGCATCACTATATACCACAAACTCCTTTCTCGGATCTGGTTGTATTAATATTGGGGCTTCGGTCAACAAAGCCTTTAATTTCTCCAAACTCTGTTGGCACTTCTCCGTCCATTCAAACTTGACATCTTTTTGCAACAACCTTGTCATCGAAGTTGCTATCATCGAGAATCTATTCACAAATATTATGTAGTATCCAGCCAAACCCAGAAAACTTCGAACCTTTGTCACATTCCTCGGTGGCTTCCACTCAACAATAGTCGATATCTTACTCAGGTCAACTATAATCCCGTCACCCAACACAATGTGTCCTAGAAATCTGACCTCCTTAAGCCAGAATTCACTCATACTGAACTTGGCGTACAACTGCTTATCTCTCTAGGTTTGTAAAACTGTTCTCAAATGCTTCACATGATCACTCTCATCATGCAAATAAATCAATATGTCATCGATAAAAATGACGAAGAATTTATCCAGGTACGGTCGAAAAATGCAATTTATCAGGTCCATAAAAATTGCTAGGGCATTTGTTAAGCCAAAGGGCATGACGAGAAACTCATAATGGCCATACCTCATTTGAAAAGCGGTCTTCAGAATGTCTTGCTCCTTAACCCTTAACTGGTAGTAGCCAGACCTTAAATCGATCTTAGAAAACACAGTGGCTCCCTTCAATTGGTAGAACAAATCATCGATCGTTGGCAAGGGATACTTGTTCTTCACAGTCACTTTGTTGAGTTGTCGATAGTCTATACACAATCTCATCAACCTATCCTTTTTCTTCACAAATAGCACTGGGGCACCCCACGGAGAAAAACTCGTTCCAACAATACCCTTGTCAGTTAACTCTTGTAGTTGAACTTTCAACTCCTTTAACTTTGTAAGAGCCATCCTATACGGAGCAATAACGATGGGTACCGTACCAGGACTAACTCAATTCCAAACTCGACTTCTCTGGTTGGCAGTAATCCGAGCAATTCTTCTAAAAACACATCTATAAACTTGCAAACCATCGGTACTAATTCAATCTTCATCTCAAACACTTGAGTATACAACACAAAAGCGAGATAAGCCTCATATCCCTTCTTCAAATACTTCTCAATAGTTAAAGACGATATTATTACAGACAAGTTATCCGATTCATCTGGTCCAATCCGAAGAACATTCCCGTCTTCACATTTGAACTCAACAACTTTTCTCCCACAGTCTACTACTACACTATGAGAAGTTAACCAATCCATCCCCAAGATTACATCAAATTCATTAAATGCCAATAACATTAAGTTAGCCGAAAAATAATAACCTCTAATTGTCAAAAGACAATTTCTACACACTTGGTCAACTAGCACATGCTTGCCTAAAGGGTTCGTGTAACAGCCCGATTTTGGGCCTAGTTGGAACAATGATTTCGAAACCACAATTCTGAGGCCGGAGAAAATTATTTTGATGTTATTTTATGTGTTATAATATAATTTTATAAGTGCATGTAAATTTTGGCAAGTTAATTTTAGCGATTTCTAGTCCAATTTCGAAAAATGACTAAATCGGGTAAAAGGTAAAAGTTGTGTTTTGATGCCTAAAGGTGTTAAATTGATTTGTATATTAAATTGAAGGCCTTTAAAGGAAAATTATACCCTTTTTATTTTTGGTGGCCGGCCATAGGGGTCATAAAGGTTGAATAGTCAAAGTTGGTGTGTGTATTAGGTGACTTTTGACCAAATAGGTAATAAAATAAAGATAGGATGATATCATCCCTTTTCATCTTCTTCTTGATCGATTTTTCCAGCAAAAGAAAGGATTTTTGAAGCTTTGAAATATCAGCCCCTTACATCCCTTGCTAGTAAGTGATTTTAATGCTTTTCTTAAAGATTTTTAAATTTTTGTAATCCCTAAAGCATGAGCTTTCATAAGAGGGGACTATTTTGCAAAATGATTAAGAGTATAGGGTTTTGCCATGAAAGCATTTGTGTTGTTTTCTAAGTTTTTATGGAATAAAATGAGTCTTGGTAGTGTTATAAACACTTTTTGTGAAGGAAGATTTCATGAAAACTCCTAAAAAGGGGATATCTTGCAAAGTATTATAATAAGTGTAAGTGTATGAAATAGTTGATATTGTGAGTTTCTATAGTTATCAAAATGGTTCATCTAGTCTTAAAGAGTAAAGAAATTGAATAAAAATCATTTTTTGAGCCTAGGGGTAATTTGGTAATTTTGGCAAAATATTGGGGCAAAATTGTAAAAATTGCCCAAGTATGCCAATGGACTAATTTGATTAGCACATATTTTTAATAAGTTTAATGTGATGTTATAGATGATGAAAATCGAGATTTGGACTTAGAACGGGAAAAAATCGATTAAGGGATGATTACGTCTTTTTCACCTTTGTCGTACCGAGGTAAGTTCGTATGTAAACAATACCATGCTATACATGTATTTAAATGTTATCATCACATGAATTGTACACATATTAATGTGCATGTGATTAATATAAATATGATGAGACAAAGCCTTGATAAGCGAGGAAATATCCCGTTTGAACCTTAGGAATAAAATAGGATACGAGTGACATGACACTAGGAATTATGAGTCTAGATGACTAGCTCGAGAGTGAGCATTTAAATATCATGAGATATTAGGTAGCTTTAGATACAATTGAGGCACTTATGTGTAAAGGTTTTTCTGAGTATCCAATTAGTATTCCAAGTGTTCAACGAGTGATCCGAGGAAAGAGTTGATGATGGTCCCAATGAGGTAAGTCATTGGTGAGTATGCACTTGCGTTATGTTACGAGTTGTGCAGGTATGTACACTAAGCCTATGAGAATGCCTTGGTATGTGATGATCTACGATGCATAAATATGTGTTCTTACCATAATGGATGAAATGATGTTGTATTAAATTTGTGAACAATGATCATGAATGAGCAACTTAGCCTTGACAGATTTGAGTTACTGTTGTAGTGTAAATTAGAAAATACACTAAAAAAAGTGGAAAATGAGCTAGAAGCTAAATAAAATATGAAAATAAATTTTTTTGAGTCTAGTTTCTTATAAAGAAACTATGTAAGCAAAAGAATTTCCTATAATGAGATATTTGAAGTTGCATGGGACAGAGTAAGAATGACTTCGAAATCCCCTGTTCTGATTTGAGAAAATCATTTTAAATTGTAAAAAAAATGGTTATGAGTTATGATTTATATGCTTAGAATCCTTAATGAGTCTAGTTTCAAGAGAAATAGACGAGAACATTATTTGAGTTCAGTGCTATGAGATAATTGAACTTTAGTACAAAAGGGTCTGAACTCTCAGACAGTGAATCAGGGGTAACTTTAAGGAATAAACTGTATTAATTGGCTAAACCAAAATTTCTAGAAATTTTATGGTAGAAAGGTACATGAGTCTAGTTTCAAGAAAAATTTATCGAAACTTAATTTGGAGTTTCGTAGCTCTAGATATAAATGATTTAGTGACAATTACTCAGGAAGATAGCTTGTCGTGAACATGAGAATATGTTGTAAACATTGATAAAACATGTTAATGAGTTGCTTATTGTTTTCATATGAACTTACTAAGCATAAAGCTTACCCCCCTTTCTTTCTCATGTTCCCTAGGGTTTCCAGGTTAGCTTGGGTTGGAGGCCGTCAAAGATATTATCACACTGTCGAGTTAACGCCATCAACGTAAGTAAATCCTAGTGTTTTTGAGTCTTTGGCATGTATAGGGTCTTAATGTTGAGTATGTGATATTATGATTTAGCTAAAGGCATTGGCTTGTTATTAGGGTATTATGTATTCATGTAAATTGGCCTATGTCGGCTAATGATGTTATGGGCCTATATGATTATTCTTATGCATGTATGTTATTATCTCTTGTGATGTGGCTTACAACATGTATGCCTAGAGATTAAATTGAGATTCATTGATGAGTTAGTAACTGATGCAAGATTAAGTGATTAGTAAATAGTTAATAATGCCTCATGAATGGTTTGTGAATATGATTATGCATGCCTAGTGATAGACATGAGGTTTATGACGTAATGATAGTTATGACAAGTATGTGGTAATAATATGAGTAGATTCTATGATATTTATTGCATAAGAAATTAACATGAGCATAACATGTTTGCAGATGTTTAAGAGCTCATTTATGTCATGTTGTATGTTATTGGATAAGTATGTGTGCATATGTTGTGAGGGTGACAAATGGCTTGGAAAATAGCCTTATAATTGTCTACACAGGTAGACACACGGGCGTGTGTCTAAACCGTGTCTGACACATGGTCTGTCGCCATGGGCGTGTGTCATGGCTGTGTCTTAAAGTCAGTGTTGCACACAGGCTAAGGGCACGGGTGTGTCCCAAGCCACTCGGGCGTGTGTGACTACACGGTCTATATCTACACATGCGTGCGGAGCCTTAAAGCATGAAATTTTTCAAGTTTTTCTTAAGTTCTCGGTCTAGTCCCGAATTGCCTCTAATGCATATTTTGGGCCTCGTAAGCCTGATTAAGGGACGAAATGTATGTGAAATGAAAATTTTTAAATTAATTGAAATTTTACGGCCCGATTTTTGTGCGATTGATTGAGTTTAAGTCAGGCAACACCACGAAACCTGTCCCGGCGTCGGATACGGGTGAGAGATGTTACATTTAGTGGTATCAGAGCATGGTTTAGTCGATTCTCGGACTAACCTAGCGTAAGAGAGTTTAGCTATACATGCTATAGTATTACCGTGGTAGTGTGATATCTCCGGGCCCTAACAAAACTTTTGGTTAAGACAGGAATGAGTTCCAACCGAGCAAATCTTGATAGAGATAAGAGTAAAGTTGAGATTATTGAATCATGCTTGTGATATACTGAAAATGGGACAGGTATGAAAAGAAATTCATGATTTTTACATGAACTAGTATTCATTATGTGATACTCTTGAGTTAAAGAATGTGAAATAGTGGAATAAAACAAAGTTAAGCTGTGAAAAAGCTCTTTTATGCATGTTAGTATTCATACGATGTTAAATGTCCAACTTGATTGGCCAAGTGTTTATAAAAAAAATTTCGCTTGAAATGACAGAATGCATGTATGAATGCTTTTACTGCATGATTAATAATCAGCATATACATGAGGTTGACATTTATGTCTAGATTAATGAAGTCAAGATGCCGTAATGTTATGTTTTATAATCTCAGTTACAGAATCATAAATGTCACAATATCATGAAAGTTGTAATGAAAGATCAAATTGGGTGGAACGCAGGGAATAAGTACGATCGTTCACTAATGAATTGACGGAAAAGACCATGGTTGGACCATGGCAATACCTGAGATATGTGCGCCAGTGTTAGACATGTCTAGGACATGCATCGGCCACATAATGAGAGCCAGTGTAAGACCATGTCTGGGACATGGCATCAGCATTGAGACGAGTGCTAGTGTAAGACATGTTTGGGACATGCATTGGCCTCGAGATGTTAGCCAGTGTCAGACATGTCTGGGACATGCGTCGGCTATGAGATGTGCTAGTGTAAGACATGTCTGCGACATGCATCGGCACAGTTACATGTGTCAGTGTAAGACCTGTCTAGGACACGACATCGACACAAATGGACGAGAGCTAATACAAGACCATAGTTGGACTATGGCATCAAGTAAGCGATGTACTCAAAATCGTAAGATGTTCTCCAATTTGATAAATACTGGCAAGTGATTAAGACTAAATGTGGGAACTTGATAAGACATTAAAAGTAATCTGGGTAAATGAAACGAAAGTTTGAGTTTTGATAAATTCACTTATGTTTAGCTAATATTCACATGAAATAAAGTTCCATGTATTATTGAGATATGTGAAAATGTATTTATAACTAGTTGGAAATTTGAAATGTTTGAATCAATGCGCGTAATGCTATGTTGTTGTTGAATATGTATTTGCTTGAGAGTCGAGAAGTTTAAGGCTTTACAATCTTCACCCCTTACCAGGATAGTGTTATATGACGGAGTTCACGAGAGATAAGTTGTATGAGTCTGCAAAAGTGAAACTAAATAGTACAATAATGGAATAGTATGGGATTAGTGAAGACAGAATTAGTTAGAGGAATAATGTCAGACTTGCACAGATGTCTGAGTATGACGGATTCAATTAAATAAAAGTTATGGCTATCTTTCTCTTCTGAGTATTCTATGTTTTCCTCTATTCTGGGGAATACGTAGGGTTATTCCTTTCGAGTGGGAATTCTATCGTATGAGGATACTAGTGACTATGATATTAGATGAAAAGCTCTATTGGTCCAGTTAGTTATGATTGACATTTCTCCATCTCTTCAGATTTCTATTCTGATATTTTGGAATGAAGTTGATAGTAAAAGTTTATGTAAGATTATTCTAATGTTCTATTCATTATGGTTTAGATGTGCAGGAATTATATTATCTCTGTTATGAGGAATTCTAGAGCGTACAAACAGTAGTTTCCTTCTGGTTTTCTCTGAGGGATTTCTTGGATCATCTTCATTATTTTCCTTTGGATTATATTCTCGAATTTCTAGTATAGTCTTATATCTTGGAATTTCTTATATTGGTTTTTCTCTCGTTCTTGTTTTGAAAATTATCGAGCTTGGCTTATCTTTACGAGTAATCTTTGACTTGCGATATTAGAATCTGTTATGATTATGCTTCTGGCTCGACTATAGAAGTACGGCGATTTCAGTGTCGAGATTTCTTTAAAATTCTTGGGGTAAAGAATGGTTATTCTACAAAAGTAAATCTAAGTTATGTGCATTTAAGTTTATTCTCTAGTTTGAGAATACCGTTACGTGTTCTTTGGTAAGTAGTCACACAGTCAGAAATGATGAGGTTTTATTCTTGAAAGTAAGATATGGAAACATATTAGTTGGATTTCTCTTGTTCGAGAGATGTTGTTATAAGTATAGTTGTCCTGATTAATAAAGAGACCACATCTATGAAGTTGGAATAATTTGATTCATGTTAGTAAAGTTTCTAAACAATTGATGACCAGAGTATAGAAATGTGGCTATAAATGGTAAATTAAACAAGTACAGCATGACTCGACTTTTAATTTGGAATTGCAGGGAGGATTTGATTTCTGGTTTCTGTCAGTATTATTTCAGAGTAAAAATTTGAGTACTGAGAAACTCTGGGTTATACAGAGAATTGAGTACAGAGTTCACAACAGTATCTTGTCTATTCTTCCAAACGATGTTGAATTGTCTACAAGGTAAGGCCGATTATCAGATATATTCGAGATTTATGATTGTCAGTGATGGCATTTGATAAAGAAGAAGAAGAAGAAGAAGAAGAAAATGAGAAAGGACTAGTATGAATTTTGTACCGAGGTGTCTCTCTTCTCCTGGTAAATAAGAGATACCATATTGGATTGATGATAGTAGTCCGCACGACTATTTTGGTATATACAGAGGTATTATTAGACGGATTTGGACGAGTTGTGTTTCTAAGCTTATAGTTCTTAGAATGTCAGTTTTTAGTATTTCAAATTGAGCCGAAACCCTTATGGTAATTGTGGAAAGGTTACAAAAATCCTGAGTATAAGCTTGAGTTGAATTGTTTTGTAAGTTGTGAGAAAAAGATATAAGTGACTCGAGAAAGTTGAGAGCAACTTTTTCTGGTAAGATTTTCGGGGACGAAAATCCCTAAAGGGGGAAGATATGTAACAGCCTGATTTTGGGCTTAGTCGGAACAATGATTTCGAAACCACAATTTTGAGGCCAGAGAAAATTATTTTGATGTTATTTTATGTGTTATAATATAATTTTATAAGTGCATGTAACTTTTTGGCAAGTTAATTTTAGCGATTTCTAGTCCAATTTCGAAAAATGACTAAATCGGGTAAAAGGTAAAAGTTGTGTTTTGATGCCTAAAGGTGTTAAATTGATTTGTATATTAAATTGAAGGCCTTTAAAGGGAAATTATACCCTTTTTATATTTGGTGGCCGGCCATAGGGGTCATAAAGGTTGAATAGTCAAAGTTAGTGTGTGTATTAGGTGACTTTTGACCAAATAGGTAATAAAATAAAGATAGGATGATATCATCCCTTTTCATCTTCTTCTTGATCGATTTTTCCAGCAAAAGAAAGGGGTTTTGAAGCTTTGAAATATCAGCCACTTACATCCCTTGCTAGTAAGTGATTTTAAAGCTTTTCTTGAAGATTTTTACATTTTTGTAACCCCTAAAGCATGAGCTTTCATAAGAGGGGATTATTTTGCAAAATGATTAAGAGTCTAGGGTTTTGAAATGAAATCATATGTGTTGTTTGCTGAGTTTTTATGGAATAAAATGAGTCTTGGTAGTGTTATAAACACTTTTTGTGAAGGAAGATTTCATGAAAACTCCTAAAAAGGAGATATTTTACAAAGTAGTATAATAAGTGTAAGTGTATGAAATAGTTGATATTGTGAGTTGCTATAGTTAGGAAAATGGTTCATCTAGTCTTAAAGAGTAAAGAAATTGAATAAAAATTATTTTTTGAGCCTAGGGTTATTTTGGTAATTTTGGCAAAATATAGGGGCAAAATTGTAAAAATTGCCCAAGTGTGCCAATGGACTAATTTGATTAGTACATTGTTTTAATAAGTTGAATGTGATGTTATAGATGATGAAAATCGAGATTTGGACTTAGAACGGAAAGAAATCGATTAAGGATTGAGTACGTGTTTTTCACCTTTGTCATATCGAGGTAAGTTCGTATGTAAACAATACCATGCTATACATGTATTTAAATGTTATCATCACATGAATTGTACAAATATTAATGTGTATATGATTAATATAAATATGATGAGACAAAGCTTTGATAAGCAAGGAAAAATCCCGTTTGAACCTTAGGAATAAAATAGGATACGAGTGACATGTCACTAGGAATTATGAGTCTAGATGACTAGCTCGAGAGTGAGCATCTAAATATCATGAGATATGAGGTAGCTTTAGATACAATTGAGGCACTTATGTGCAAACGTTTTTCCGAGTATCCAATTAGTATTCCAAGTGTTCAACGGGTAATCCGAGGAAAGAGTTGATGATGGTCCCAATGAGGTAAGTCATTGGTGAGTATGCACTTGAGTTATGTTACGAGTTGTACAGGTATGTACACTAAGCCTATGAGAATGCCTTGGTATGCGATGATCTACAATGCATAAATATGTGTTATTGCCATGATGGATGAAATGATGTTGTATTAAATTTGTGAACAATGATCATGAATGAGTAACTTAGCCTTGACAGATTTGAGTTCTGTAGTAGTGTAACTTAGAAAATACACTAAAAATAGTGGAAAATTATTTAGAAGCTAAATAAAATATGGAAATAAATATTTTTGAATCTAGTTTCTTATAAAAGAAACCGCGTAAGCAAAATAATTTCCTATATTGAGATATTTGAAGTTGCGTAGGACAGAGTCAAAATGACTTCAAAATCCCCTATTCTGCTTTGAGAAAATCATTATAAATTGTAAAAAAATGGTTATGAGTTATGATTTATATGCTTAAAATCCTTAATGAGTCTAGTTTCAAAAGAAATAGACGAGAACATTATTCAAGTCTTGTGATATGAGACATTTGAACTTTAGTACAAAAGGGTCAGAACTCTCAGACGGTGAATCAGGGGTAAATTTGAGGTATAAACTGTATTATTTAGCTAAACCAAAAATTATAGAAATTTTGTGGTAGAAAGATACATGAGTCTAATTTCAAGAAAAATTATTGGAACTTAATTTGGAGTTATGTAGCTCCAAATATAAATAATTTAGTGACTCTTGCTGAGGAGGACAACTTGTCGTGAACTTGATAATATGTTGTAAACATTGATAAAACATGTTAATGAGTTGCTTATGGTTTTCATATGAACTTACTAAGCGTAAAGCTTACCCCCCCTTTATTTCCCATGTTCCCTAGGGTTTCCAGGTTAGCTCAGGTTCATTGGCTTAAGTAAATCCTAGTGTTTTTGAGTCTTTGACATGTATAGGGTCTTAATCTTGAGTATGTGGTATTATGATTTAGCCAAGGGCATTGGCTTGTTATTAAGGGAGTATGTAATCATGTAAATTGGCCTATTTCGGCTAACGACGTTATGGTTCTATATGATTATTCTTATGCATGTATGTTATTATCTCTTGTGATGTGGCTTACAACATGTATGCCTAGAGATTAAATTGAGATTCATTGGTGAGTTAGTAACTGATGCAAGATTAAGTGATTAGTACATAGTTAATAATGCCTCATGAATGGTTTGTGAATATGATTATGCATGCCTAATGATGAACATGAGGTTTGTGACGTATTAATAGTTATGACAAGTATGTCGTAATAATGTGAGTAAATTCTATGATATTTATTGCATAAGAAATTAACATGAGCATAACACGTTTGTAGATGTTTAAGAGCTCATTTATACCATGTTGTATGTTATTGGATAAGTATGTGTGCATATGTTGTGAGGGTGACAAATGGCTTGGAAGGTAGCCTTATAATTGTCTACACGGGTAGACATACGGGCGTGTGTCTAGACCGTGTGTGACACACGGTCTATCGCCATGAGCGTGTGTCATGGCCGTGTTTTAAAGTCAGTGTTGCACACGGGCTAAAGGCACGGGAGTGCCCCAAGCCACTTGGGCGTGTGTGACTACACAGTCTATATCCACACGGGTGTGTGGAGCCTTAAAGCATGAAATTTTTCAAGTTTTTCTTAAGTTCTCGGTCTAGTCCCGAACCGCCTCTAATGCATGTTTTGGGCCTTGTGAGCCCGATTAGGGGACAAAATGTATGTGGAATGAAAAGTTTTAAATTGATTGAAATTTTACGACTCAATTTTTGTGCGATTGATTGAGTTTATGTCAAGTAACACCTCGAACCCTGCCCCAGTGTCAGATACTGGCGAGGGGTGTTACAGTTGGACACTTTTACCACAAATTTAATGGACTCTACTAGCATGTTCATACGGGATATCAATTCCATACAAATATAAAAGTGGGTAGACCCCGGGTCAATTAAAGTAACGATAGATATATCATGGATAGAAAACATACTCGTGATCACATCGGGAGACTCTGCCTCTTCACGAGCACGTATAGCATAAGTCCTTGCAGGCGCTCTACCCTCGAACCTCACTACTGCATCTCTTGGCGCACCTCTGCTGCTAGCCCAACTTCTAGGGTTCTTTGGTGGTTTACCCTTCAAAGGAACACTACTTGCCCTCACATATTGCTTTTTCTCGTTGTCATCTAATTTGGGACAGTTTCGGATGAAGTGGTCTAGTGACCCAAATTTGAAGCACCCTCTTTCATTCCCTCAGCACTCGCCAAAATGATGTCTACCATATCGCGAACACTCTGGCCTATTTGACCGAGCACTATCGATACTCGCGATAGAAGTAGTCTGGGCTTTAGAAATCGTGTTCTGCTGGTTCTTGTTTCTATTTGAGAACTCCACCGAAGCATTCGATCGGATAGTGAATTCCTTCGATCTCTTAGATGAGGACTGATGCGATTTCCCCATCTGTCTTTTCCTTAAGTCAAGCGACTCAATAGCCGCTTTTCTCCTCTCTTTAACTAACTCTTCTACTTTGCATGCTCTCTCAATAAGTACCACAAATTCCCTTATCTCTAAAATGCAAACAAATACTCGGATATCTTCATTAAGACTATCCTCAAACCTCTTACACATACTGGCTTCTATCGATATGCACTCTCGCGCATACTTGCTAAGTCTCACAAACTCATGCTCGTATTCAGTCATCGTCCTACGGCCTTGCTTCAACTCTAGAAATCCTTTTCTCTTTTGGTCTATAAATCTCTGGCTAATGTACTTTTTTCAGAAATCTTCCTGGAAGAATTCCCAAGTTATCCGCTCTCTCGATACAACAGACACGAGAGTGTTCCACCATTGATAAGTCGAGTCTCGTAGGAGTGACATTGCACACTTTACGTACTCTTCTAGCGTGCACAATAGCTTATCAAACACCCTAATGGTATTTTCTAGCCAGAACGCTGCTCTCTCCGGGTCGTCATCAATCTTAGCCTGAAATTCGTCAGCCCCTTGCTATCGTACCTTATCAACTAGGGGTTTCTCCCTCCTAACCAAAACCACTCCTTGCGGAGCTACAGGGGCATACTAAGGAATCGAAGGAGGTAGGGGAGGTGGAGTGCTCGGATTCGCACGAACAAACTTTGTGTACCAAGCATCCATTATTCGGAGGTAGGCTTCTCTAGCCCCTCTGCCCTGCCCATAGTCATGGGCTCACTCTCAACTGGTGTGATCCCTTCAGCGGGAGCCGGCGCGTTGCTCTCCACATCATCCGCCGTAGCTCTATCAAAATCCATTTACTATATGAAAATACAATTTATAATCGTCAGGAATTGTCACACTATCAATATATAATTATAGAATGTATAGCTAGACTCATACCCACACTAGGTTAGTCCTAGAACTGACTAAATCATACTCTGATACCATTAAATGAAACACCCCACACCCGTACCCTACGCTGGGACGGAATACAAGGCGTTACCTAACTTGAACACATACATTCACATGTTATCCGAGTCACCAAAAATCGGTCAAATTTAAAACTTTTCAAACTTTACAATAAACTCCTTAATATGGGCCTACGATGCTCAAAACATTCATTCAAAACCATTCAGGACTGATTCAGGTCATTTTAAGAATTTTGAAAAAAAAAACGTGACATAAGGGCACATGTCCATGTGAATGCCCGTGTGACCATATCAACATGGTCGTGCTGATTGCTCGTGTGGTTCACACAGCTTAAACATTTATGGACACGCCTCTGTCTTTTACCCGTGTGGAATTAATTTCCAAATCGAACCTATAGGGGTTTTCGTACGGCCTGACACACACCCTTGTCCCACACACGGCCATGACATGCCTGTGTCCTAGCCCGTGTGCAAAAACATGGACATTCTGTTTCTAACGTCAGTAATTTCTAAGGGTCACACGGCCAAGGCACACACCCGTGTACTAAGCCGTGCCCTTCACACGGCTGAGACACACGGCCGTGTCTCTGCCCATGTGTTTACTACCATGCATATTGACTTGCAATCTCTATGTGCAGGGGACACACGTCCAGACAACACGCCTATGGGGCCGGCCGTGTGTCACACACCGCCTAAACACACACTCGTGTGTCTATCCGTGTGGACATTAGAGGGCTATCTACCAAGCCCTTTGCCACCCTGAAACACAATATAACAACATTTATCCAAACATACAAGGTATAATCAAACACACAATACATTACTCATTCATGAAAATATCATTATTTGCATGTATCAATATCGAACATTAGCCATTATTTCAAGGCTTTATACAAAATGAAGGGATTCCTCTCAAGCCTACATATTTGGCCAAACTAACTTAACACAAAACTCAAAAGTCTAAACCCTAGACATGCCATATTCAAAATAAAAAAACTAACTATACTAAGTGCTTCAGTCGATAGTGTGATCGATGCTCCGGTGTCCAATGATCCTCGAGCTAATTAGACGGAACTATAAGAAAATGGAAAGGAAAGAGAGTAAGCATAAAGCTTAGTAAGCTGCATGCAATTAAATGTAACAATAACTTCACCATTCATCATCATTCTCTTAATACAAAAGTAGGCATGAGCACAACTTACTCGTCACTATCCAATACAATTCACATGGCATATATTGAGTTCATATCTCATACATTTCAAATGGGTACCTATACCACTCACAACATGGTTATACTTTTCTCATTTAACTTAAGCCATAGCTTTCACTGTTGAACCATTCGGAACACTACCGGATATTCAATAAGCCTCAAACGTGGGGTAGAATGCCGATGCCATGTCCCAGACATGGTCTTACACTGGCTCATATCTTAAGTCGATGCCATGTCCTAAACATGGTCTTATACTAACTATCGTCATTGAGGCCGAAGCCATGTCCCAGACATGGTCTTACACTAGCTCTCGCATATTCGTGCCGATGCCATGTCCCAGAAATGGTCTTACACTAACACATCTTGTAGTCAATGCATATTCCAGACATGTCTTACACTGGCTTACTTCACGAGGCCGATGCATGTCCCAGACATGTCTTACACTAGCTCTCGTCTCAATGCCAATGCCATGTCCCAGACATGGTCTTACACTGGCTCTCATAATATAGTCGATGCATGTCCCAACATGTCTTACACTAGCTCACAATAACCCATACTTCGTGGCATGAATATCCGATTTATTCCCTATGGTTCAAATGGGAACTCTACTATCTCCATTACCATCATGCATTCTCATTTCCACAATCAAGAAAATCATGCTATATTAATTCAATACATATAATAACAATGTAGTTGTATTATTTACATACAACTTACCTCGGATTACAAAATATGACGACTCGTCGGTCTAATCTACTTGCTTGGCCTTCCCCCAGTCTAGGTTCGAATTTTGAATTTCTTGATCTATAATACCAAAATTCACTCATTTTATCAGCACATTAATCTAGACACCCGAAAATTTATAATTGGGCAAATTGACCATTTTGCCTCTAGACTTTCACAAAATGACCAATTTATCCCTATGCTTAAAATTTGATTTTTATCAAATTTTTTCATATCATAAGCCTAGACGAATCCTTTTCACTCTTATAGAAAATTCAAAATTTCCACTATTTCACCCATTTATCACTTATTTTATTACTTATGCAAAATGGTCCCTAGTTAGGGTTTCCATGAAAACTTCTTCACAAAAGTTGTTTATTACACATCCAAGACTCACAATCTTACATAAAATTTGAGTTAACAACACACA
The DNA here is from genome assembly GCA_025698465.1 of Gossypium longicalyx. Taxonomy (NCBI): domain Eukaryota; kingdom Viridiplantae; phylum Streptophyta; class Magnoliopsida; order Malvales; family Malvaceae; genus Gossypium; species Gossypium longicalyx. Next base: position 57,598,720 of record CM046995.1, read on the forward strand.
TGCTTTCATGGCAAAACCCTAGACTCACAATCATTTTGTAAAATAGTCCCTTTATTAGAAAGCTCATGATGCCAGGGGTCCAAAAATGTAAAAATCATCAGGAAAAACAATCGAAATCACTTACCTTTTAGAATAGAGAGTAGCTAAAACTTTTGAAGCTAAAAAACCCCTCTTTTTCAGGTATAAATGGTGGAAAGAAGATAAGAGAAAATAAAATATCATTCTCTCCTTATTAAATTTTATTTTCACCCAATTTAGTCACCAAAACCCACCTAACATAGCCAACTTGGTCAAATCTTGTCCCTATGGCCAACCAAGATTCTATTAAAGGTATAATTGCTCTTTAAAGGCCTCCAATTATGGCTCTCTAGCTATTTAATACTTTTAGCTATCAAAATAGGACTTTTGCACTCTAGCGATTTAGTCCCTTTTTCACAATTAAGCATGAAATCAATAAAATTAATTGACAAAAATTTTCATACTCTCATGTAATTATGCCACAACACATAAAATAATATAAAAAATAATTTCTCCAACCCGGGTTAATGGTCCCGAAACCACTGTTCTGACTAAGCCCAAAATCGGGCTGTTACAAATTTATCCAAGTACGGTCTGAAAATTCGGTTCATTAAATCCATAAATACAACGGGAGCATTTGTTAAACCAAATGGCATAACCAGAAATTCTTAGTGACCATACCTCATCCGAAAAGCAATTTTTGGCACATCCGAGTCTTTAGCTCTCAACTAGTAGCAACCGGACATCAAGTCTATCTTTGAAAATACTGTGGCTCCCTTCAATTGGTCAAACAAGTCATCGATTCTTGGCAAGGGGTACTTGTTCTTTATGGTTACCTTGTTGATCTACCGGTAGTCAATGCAAAGCCTCATAGATCCATCTTTCTTCTTCACAAATAGTACTGGTGCACCCCACGAAGAATAACTAGGTCTCACTAAACCTTTATTCGTTAATTCTTGCAATTAAATATTTTAAATCCTTTAATTCCGTTAGAGCCATCCTATACGGAGCAATCAAAATAGGTGATGTATTAGGGACTAACTCAATACCAAACTCAACTTCCCTAATTGGAGGCAATCTGGGCAACTCCTCCGAAACTACATCTAGATACTCACATACTACCGGCACTGACTCAATTTTCAACTCAGACTCTTTTGTATTCAGTACAAAGGCAAGATAATCTTCATAACCCTTTCTTATACATATGCGAGCAGTCATAGAAGAAATCACTACAAGCAAGCTATCTGATTCATCTAGTTCAACCCAAAGAGTATCACCACTTTCACATTTTAATTTAATGATTTTCCTTCCACAGTTTACTACTGCATCATGCATGGTCAACCAATCTATACCAAGTATTATATCAAATTCATCAAACGGCAAAGACATAAGATTAGCCGAAAAACAATGACCTTTAATCATTAAAGGAAAATTCTTACATACTTTGTCAACTAAAGCATACTTGCCTAGAGGGTTTGACACTTTTATCACAAATCCTGGACCAATCAAAGCAACAACAGAAGTATCATAAAGAGAGAATGTACCCGTAATTACATCAGGAGATGAAGCCTTTTTGCGAGCGCGAATGGCATAACTTCTCGCAAGTGCTCTACCCTCAGTCCTCACAGCCAGATCTCTAGGTGCGCTCTTGCTATTTGCTCTATTTCTCGAATTTTTCTATGGCCTCCCTCTAGAAACTATATTACTAGATCTTGCACTCTGGAATTTCTCTTTCTCAATCATCTAAGGACAATACTTGATAAAATGATCATGTGATCCGTACTTGAAACTTGCTCAGTTATTCATCCAGCACTCACCAGGGTGACATTTGCCACAATGTTGACACTCAAATCTATTAGGTCGAGCATTACCCACACTCGCTATCGAAGTACCCTAAGCCTTATGACCCGAATACTGTGTCCCATGGTTTCTGTTCGAAAAACCAACTGAAGCACTTGATCGAGTATTAAACTCTCTCGGTTTCTTAAATGAGGATTGGAACGATTTACCCATCAGTCTCTTCTTCGAGTCTTAAGACTCAAACTCAGCTTTTCTTTTCTCTTTAGCCAATTCCTCAGCCTTGTAAGCTCTCTCAACCAATACAACAAACTCTTTTAATTCTAGGATGCCAATCAACAATCAGATGTCCTCATTTAACCCATCTTCAAATCTCTTACACATGATGGCTTCAGTCAATATACACTCCCGGGCATACCTACTGAGTCTTACAAACTCACGCTCATACTCTATTACAAACATTCGGCCCCATTTTAACTCAAGAAATTACTTTCGCTTCTGATCGGTAAACCTGACTAATGTACTTCTTACGAAAGTCCTCTTGCAAAATTCTCAATTAACTCTCTCCCTTGGTGCAATCGACACAAAGGTGTTCCACCACTGATAAGTCGAGTCTCTCAGGAGGGATACAACACACTTCATGCATTCTTTAGGTATGTATGATAACTCATCAAATACCCTAATGATATTCTCGAGCCAAAACTCTGCCCTCTCAAGGTCATCATCTATACTAGCTCAAAACTCTTTGGCCCCTTGCTTTCGAATTTTATCCATTAGAGGTCTATTCAATCTTATAAAATCCATACCTTGGGGTGCTACAGGAACAGGTTGAGGAATAGGTAGGGGTGGAAGGGGTTGAGCATTCGGGTTTGTTCGAACGAACTCTATATACCAAGAATTCATCATATGGAGAAAGGCTCCCCTAGCCTCTTCTCCTCCTCCCTAACTCACAGTCATGGGTCTACTCTCAACTGGCTCTACCCCTTGAGTGGAAGCCGGCGTATTACTTTCTACATCATCAGCTTCAACTCAATTGGGATTCATTTTTATATGAAAACACAATTTAAAAGGTCAAGAGTCGTCACACTATAATAATTCATTTATGGCATGTATAGCAAGACTCGTACACATGTTATGTTAGTCTGAGAATCAATTAAACTGTAGCTCTGATACCATTAAACGTAACACTCTTTACCCATATCCGACACCGGGACAGGGCCCGAGGTGTTACTTGACTCAACATAAACATTTATACAAAACCAGGCCATAAAATTTTTCCCAAGTTAAAACCATTCTTACACAAGCATATTATCCCTTATAAGGGTGCACGAGGCCCAAAACAAACATTGACTGTGGTTCGAGACTAAATCGAGAACTTTCAAAACTTTTACAACACTTAAAAAATTTTCTTATTTTAGAGGGTCACACGCCCGTGTGGGTAGGCCGTATGGTCACACGCACTTGTGTGGCTTGGGACACGCCCGTGTTCTCAGCTCGTGTAATTCTCTGTTTATGACGTCAATAGCAAAAGAGGGTCACAAGGCCAAGTCAAATTCCTATGTGCTTAGACCGTGTGGCGAATTAAATTCCAAAAATCTGGTGTAGACTTCACACGGCCAGGGCACACGCACATGTCCTGAGGTCGTGTCCTCCACACAGCTGAGACACACAGCCGTGTCTCTACCCGTGTGTTTATTACTGGGCATTCTGTTTAACCTAATTAAGGTGCAAGGGACACACGGCTGGATCACACGCCCATGGGGTAGACTGTGTGTTATACACAGTCTAGACACACGCCCGTGTGCCAACCCGTGTGGACAGCCTTGAGGTTATTTTCCAAGTCTTTGTCACCCTTAATAACACATGAACACTTACACATCTCAATGACATCCTACATGGCATAAATGAGCACTTACACATTCATAAACATGGCTCAAGCATATCAACTTCTTACCAATTTATACTTGCTTAAGACTTCATATTTTATTTGGATCAAGCTTACCGGATCACATGCAATATGAAACATCAATTTTACTTCCATTTCATATATTCATGCCTTAGTTGTTATTATGTCATTTACTCAAATTTCCATCATCAAACATCTATGATCATATCCACAATTCATCCATGCCAAATGAATTTAACCATATCATGAGTGATCTTAGCACATGCATGCATATATGAATAGAATTACATCCCCATAATTAATATGAGCCATATCTCATTGCCATATACAAAATGAATCATCAAATCATTATAAGCCAACACACTTGGCCAAATTAATATGACACATAAACAAAAAGACCAAGTCCCCTATACATGCCATACTCAAAATACTTGAATTCACTATACCCAAAAGATTAGTTTGATAATGTGAATCAAGCTCCGACGTCCTTCGATCCCTGAGCTAGCTTGGTAATATTATGAGAAAATGGAAAAGAAATGGGAGTAAGCATAAAGCTTAGTAAGTTGGCATGTAAATAATAAGCAACATAGATCATACAATTAGCATAAGGTAGGTTAATATGTCATCCACCAATCTCATAAACAAATCTTACTCCATCACATACTTACCATATGTCAATCATTCACACATCACCTAACTTAGGAGTTATAGGTACATACTTGTACAAATCCTTAACATAGTCATACACAATCTCATCATTGACATTCTCCTAAAATTACTCGTTGGATGTCCTATTGAACCACTTGGAATATTCTCGGATACACGGAATACTTTTACACATAAGTGTTACATATGTAGCCAATGCTACTTCATATTACATATCACATAATGCTTGTTCACGAGCTAATCATGGGTCTTCTCACAAAAGCTGATAGTCAAGACGTAGATACTCGGGCTGCTAACACAGGCTGACAAGTATCTACAACACATGTCGGAATACCCAGCCACTAGTAGAAGGTACATGACTAGCACCTGGATCACATTACAGACATCACATAATATCATAAGCTCATAATCACATAGATCCTAGTGACATGTCACATTGTATCCTAAATTATTCCTAAGGTTCAACCGGGAACTTCGAGGTATCATACTTTCGTCAAATCGTCATCGAGTTATCATTAATCAAATCCACAAGGACAATTACACAATTCATGAAATATTAAAGCATTAAATATCTAATAATATAATGTTGCATTATTTACACATGAACTTACCTCGGTACAAAACATGGACAATTAATTCATTTTAGTCCAAAATCTTGTTCTTTCCCCAGTCTAGGTCTGGACTCCGTTTTTCTTGATCTATAATAGCAAATTTAGCTTATTTAATCATCAAATTATTCAAATCAGTCCAAAAACTATATTTTGGAAAAATTATGATTTTGCCCCTAAACTTTCACATATTTACAAATTAGTCCCTAGGCTCGTAAAATGAAATGTGTCCATTTTCTTTGTCACCCAAGCCTAGCTGAACCTAACACATGCTCATAACAACCCACACTTTCCTTCAAATAAGATTTTTTTACTATTCATTTTGACCACTTTTATAGAAAGGTCCTTTTAGGTGTTTTCATACAAAATCACTTAGAAAAAGATATTTATCACACATCAAACTTTCATATTCCTCCATTAAAAATCAAAATACATGCATGTCACACATGGGTAACGCTTTGAACATGAACCCTAGCTCATAATGGTAGAAATAGTTGGATCATGCTTTAAGGATCTCAAAAACATAAAGAACATTAAAAATGGGGCTAGGGTATACTTACAATCGAGCTTGAAAGTTGAAGAAAAACCCTAGCTATGGTCCTTCTAATTTTTGGCACACACATGAAGAAGATGAGTCAATTTTTTCTTCATTTTTCCCTTTTTATTCTCTTATTAACCAAATGACCAAAATGCCCTTTTATGCCTTTCTTTCAAATTTTCTTCACTATGTCTATTTTTGTCCATAAAGATAGAAATTGGAAAATTTTCCATTTAAGGGCCTCTAATTAGTAATCCATGGAAATTTCATGCTTAAATCTTCTAAAACTCACATTTTGAAACTTTTGCAATTTAGTCCTAAATGTCAAATTGGACACTTTATCAACAAAATTTCTTCATAAAATTTTCACACAAGCATGCAGTCATATCATAGACCTCATAATAATCATAAAATAGTTATTTCTACTTCAAATTTGTGGTATTGAAACCACTGTTCTGACTAGACCCTAATTCAGGATGTTACAAGGTGAAATCTCAAATTTTGGCTTTAAGGGCATTTTAGTCATTTGGTAAATAAAGATAAAATAAACAAATAAAAAGATGTCATCTTTTCAAATTAGTCCCCCCATGGCCGAAATTCACAAGGGTCTCCATAGCTAGGGCTTGGCCACTTTCAAGCTCGATTGTAAGTCCGTTCTTGTCCCGTTTTTAATGATTTTTATGTTTTTGTGATTATTGTAACTTGATTTAGCCATTTCAAGGACTAATTTGAAACAAAATTAAAGTATAAAATTTTACCCTTGTTGAATATTTGTGTATTTTGATGTCTTATGGTAGAAAACGCATATTTGATGTTAGATAAACAACATTTACCAAGTGATTTTTGATGAAAATGTCAAATAGACCTATTTGTAAAAGTTGTAAAATGTGTGTAAAAATGTGAATAAATGAAAAATGTGGGTTGTTATGCGTACCATTAATATTCGGCTAGGCTTGGGTAATGAAGAAATTGAATGAAAATAATTTTACAAGCTTAGGGACTAAAATATAAAAATTTGAAAAGTTAGGGCAAAATGTAATTTTTACCATAAGGTGTTTTTGGGATTAAAATGAATAATGTGATAATTGAATGAGTTAAATTTGATATTATAGATCAAGAAAGACGAGGTTCTGACCTAGACCGAGGAAAGAGTAAGGTTGTGGACTAAATCGAACAATTATTCATTTTGTACCGAGGTAAGTTTGTATGTTAAAAATAAGCTTTAATATGGTTGTATTTTATTGCTTTAATATTGCATGAATTGCATGTTTGATAAATGTGGATGAGCTTAATCAAATGATCAAGTTCAAAGACGAATCGACAAGCAGAAATCCCGTTTGAACCTTAGGAATAGGGTAGGATACAAGTGACATGTCACTAGGGTAGTTTTGTGTTATGTGATTATGTGATCCGGGTGCTGGTCTTGTACGTCCTACCAGTGGCTGGGTATACTGGCATATGTTACAGATACTTGACAGCTTGTGTGAGCAGCACCGTGTAGCTACGTCTTGACTGATAGCTTATGTGAGTTGGCCCGTAAAAAGCTCGAGAGTGAGCGATTATGTGATATGAGACTTAAGTAGCATTGGCTACATATGTGACATTTAGTGTGCAAATTTTCTCGAGTATTCGACATTATAATTCTGAGTGGTTCACGAGTATGTTAAAGATGAGAATATCTGTAAATTCATTTCGAGATGGCTCAGGTGTGTACATAAAGTTCATGCTTATTAAATGTGTGAAAGGATGAACATGAGGTAGGTTTTGTAATGGAATGTATTATGATTATGAAACTATCGTAGGTTTACATTTAATTATGTTACATTATTTGAATGTTATGTTCATGGTAATGTTGCTTATTTCTTGCATACAAGCTTACTAAGCTATAAAGCTTACTCCATTTATTTTCTATGTTTTTATAGTGTCGTCAAGCTAGCTTAGATTGGAGATCATCGGGTATTCGCCTCACACTATCAAATTTTCATTTTGGGTACTTGATGATCTTAGTATTTTAGAAGTATGGCTTGTATAGGGACTTGGTATTTTTGTTATATGTGTCATTATGATTGGCCAAATATATTACTTTGTAATAGCTATTGGTTAATTTGGTACCTTGTCATGTTAATTGGCTTATTTTGGCTAACATGGTTGTAAGCCTAAGTATATTCATATATGTGCCAATGCCTTTTGTGATATGATCATGGTATGTTTGGTGTATGATGGAATGAGATTCATAGCATGAATGTGTTGTATTGGAAATTTGATTTACTGGTGAGATGATTATCTTAGGCACAAATAGGAGCCATGAAAGTAGTTAATTGAGACTTAATAAATATGAAAGATGCATTATTGATTTTGGGTCATAATAAATGTTATGAGTATGATAGTGTATGGTATTACATTGATATGTTTAGGCATGAATGTGGATGTTTGGTTGCGCAAGTGTGCCATGGATTTGTGCTATTGAATTGGTATATGTGTTTATGTTAATAAGGCTGGCAAATGGCTTGGTAAATAGCTTTTATTTTGTCCACACGGGTAGACACACGAGCGTGTGTCTAGGTCGTGTATGACACACGGTCTACCCCATAGGCCTGTGATCAAGCCGTGTGTCCCCTGCACCTTAATTTTCAGAAATAGAATGCTCAAAATTGAGCATACGGGCAGAGACACGGGCATGTGTCTCATCCATGTGGATGACACGACCTCAGACACGGGCATGTGTCCTGAGCGTGTGAAGTCTGCACCTATTTTATGAAAAATCATAAATTTTAATTCGACCACACAACCTAGTACACGAGTGTGTAACTTGGCCATGTATCTTCAATTTGTTCTAAGGTGACAAATAGAGAGTTACATTGGGTTGGGACACGGGCGTGTGTAACCATACAGCCTGCCCACACGGGCATGTCCCATATCCATATGGGCGTGTGACCCCTATTTAGGGGAAAATATTTTAAGTGATGTGAAATTTTCTAAAGTTCTCGGTCTAGTCCTAACCACCTCTAAAGTATGTTTTGGGCCTCGTAGGCTCATATTAGGGACATTGTGATTGTATATGAATGGTTTTAATTTGGACGAAAATTTATGACTCGGAAATGTACTTGTGTTTAAGTCCAATAATGCCTTGTACCCTGTTCTGACGTCGAATACGGGTAAAGGGTGTTACAAGAAGTCCTCTTTTGCTTAATTATGTCATGTCTCTCTTACTTATAGTTCCTAGACGCATATGCCAAACTCTAGTAACATCATCATTTGACAAGGGAAAGGAAGCGACAACTGTATCCCCAGTAATAGTTGAACCTTGCAAAACATATAACTTGGCGGTCTTTATCAGGCCTAAGGCCATTGGCCTCTTGCCCCCACGGATCCCCTTAATTTTCCACTATATTTATTTCTTCAACCAGTGATAGATTCTGGTCATATAAACTCTAGCAATACTGATGAATGAAAGCTACTGATGATTGAGCAAATCATATTGAATGGTACCATGAAAGTTATAGGCCTTTTCTTCACATGATTTTATGGAAAATTACATCATAGATGTTTTCAAAGATATTAGTATTAATTCAAATTATGTTATGTGATGTTCATAGTGGTTACAAATTGTAGTCATACTACGTGGTAGAATTTATTTAGTATTTAGTTGAACGACAATATTGATCTAGTTCGCTCTGAAAACCATTGTGACGTTTCAGATCCTATCGAACTTTTGACCAATTTGGGGGTGTTATAAAGGAATTCTTTCAAGGAATCATAGATAAAATGAACAATAAGCTCACACTTCGGAAAGCTAAATGCCTTTCAATAAAAGGGAGGCTAATGCTTATTAAAGCTACCCTTGCTTCGCTCCCTTTTTTTATTTGTTCTCTACATTCAAAGCCTCGACATACATTTGTGAAAAAATTGACAAAATTATTAGATTCTTTTGGTGGGGCCACAAGGTGCGACTAAGGAAAATCCATCTCTACAATAGGCACATGATTTGTTCTCCTACCTCGAAAAGAGAATTGGGCATAAAACAAGCGAAATTGATGGAAGAAGTCTTCCTTTCTAGGCAAACACAGAAAATCATGAACTCGCTAAATTCTCTTGTTGCTCGTATCCCCAAGTAAAGTACCATAAGTCTAATTCTTTTAGGTTGTTAAAGACAAGCCATCTGACTCGTGGATCCAGAAAGGTATTTTTCTTGTGAGGGACATCTATAATCTGGGAAAAGATGTTCAAATATGTAATTGGAATGATTATTAAATTAACCTTACTCCTAGGCTTCGTTTGGATATTGTCAAAATTAACAATTCCTCCTTTTAAGCATGATCTTATTATAAGTTTAATAAGAGAAGATGAAATGTCAATAGAGCATGTGAAATTTTTCATGAAGAAGTAGATAATGACCTTCTAGCTAGGCCCTCCTCCATCTTATGAGGTAAGTATAGGTTGGTATGGAAAGATGGTCCTAGTGGGAACTTTTCTACTAAAGGGGTCTACCATTCCCTTTAGAAAGCCAGTGATAATAATAGTCTAGCTCAAGTGAACTATTTTAGACACTAGAAAGTTCATTAGGAGCTTTATCTTCTTTTTAAGCTAATCTTGTTTTTATGGAAAATATTTAATAATTGTCTACTAGTTAAGAAAGCCCTCAAAAGGAAGAAATGTTTGCTTTGATAGTTTGTGTCCTCTATATCTAGATGGATATAAAATTTAGAACATCTTATTGTTCAATGCAATTTCACTAGAGCTATATGGTTTGGCTCATCACTCTCGCTTAGGGTTGACTTTTTCCAACTCACTTCCATCTCTTTGTGGACCTTTCAATGGCTTTCAAACTAATGACATCAATAGTCTTGAAGCAAGGAACTTCTAAACACTCTTACTTACCTCCTCTGGATGATTTGGAAGGCCATAAATTACTTCTTTTTAACAGTCCCAGTGAATCCATTAGGAGCCATCCTCAAACTAAAAGACTTTGAGTTTGTCAATATTATCTTCTTTTGATAACACAACTGGCCGAGGAAACATCTCCTCTTCCTCTATCGTCGTGGTGCGACTGCTTGAGAGATCATTGGAAATAGAGAACAACAATATTAGTTGGACTCTTTGTCTCTATATTAACAAGAACGTCAATGATAATATGATACGTGTTGCCATAGTTATACGAAATGAGGAAAATGCATTCTACATTGTCTGCAAAAGTTTTAAAACCACATTTAAGATACAGGCGAGAATTCTCATTCTTCGCATGTGCTTATTCATACTAAAAGATCTCCAAATCCTATCTTGCAAACTAGTAAGCAAACAAAGGCAATGAGCTAATATCTACCTTAGTAACTTGAAGGTAGGGTGGAAACAATTTTTTTTTTTTTTTTGGCATTCAAGAACATTTAAGATGTCCTCAATCCAAAATATTTCGCATTGACAATTGTGATAGTCAGCTCAAGGAAGAAACCAAACAATAGGCAATTTAAGCCTCTACTACTGTCTTATTCTTCCCTTGTTTCATTTTTAATTTCTAACTTTGCCTTGTACTAAAAAAAATGCATTACCTAAATCCATATAAACAATCCAAATTTATGCATAGATCTATAAATGCGTCTTATAAAGAGATCGATCCTTACTAGAAATTAATCGTTTTTTTTTCTTAAAAGAGGATCAATCCATCTTTTGGAAGATTGATCACCGTTTAAAAAAAAAGAATCTATACGATTGATTTCTTAAAAACTATATTAGCTACAACAAAAGAGCTGAACCTCGGCAAAAACAAGCCATTTCTAACATTCACAGATAGTTAAGGTTCAAAATTGACAATCCATTGCAACAGATTGTGTATTATTTCTTTTTACCTTCAATTATGAATTCTTCATTTAATTTGTAAAACCAAGGTTTAGTTTCGAGAATAGAGAAAATGAATTTACTGGAATTCAAATCCTAAATATTATTTTAAAATAATTATATAAACTTAATTAGATTGTTCTTTTTAAGTCCCTTTCAATTCCAAGACTGAAAGCAATCTCTTCATTATTTTCTTTTCTTGCTCGCATTTTCTATCTAACCAAAAACAATGAATATCTATGTCAAAACCATTTTTATGAAAAAAAACGGGACTCGACTTAGATTTTGAAAATAAAAACGAATAGAGGAGTCGCCACCAATCCTTTTTGATGAGGTGTGATCGGGTCACCTCGTAAAAGTGGTTGTTTTTAATAAATGGTTTGATTTATTTAAACAACGATTTTGGTCTACGCAAACCAAGAAAACAGGTTCGGGAGTCGGTTATGCACGAGGAAGGATTAGCACCCTCGATACTCCCAAAAATTGGTACCTAGTTAATTAGTGTCTTAGTGTCGAAGGTTGAAAACTTGAAACACTTTGAAATACAATCCCTCTTTGTAAAAAATGCTCAAATGTTAAAGACTTTCTCGTCTCGAAGTAATAAAACACCATGTCCAGTAAGTTAGGACACGACATCTCAAACTTTGAGAACGAGCTTGCCTTTATTTAAAATTCATGTATTTTAACCCCCTTTTTTAAAAGGATGTTCGGTTGTTTAGGGTAGACGAGAAAAGTCGAAACCCAGTAAGTTAGGGCACGTTTTCTCAAATTTCCCAAATGCCGAATATCGCCTTTACTTGAGAAAAAAATCTTATTCGAGGTAACAAAATGTCATACCCGGTAAGTTAGGGCACCACATCTCGTATCTCCGAGAATATTTATTTCAAAACTCGTATTGTGATTTAAAAGAGTATTTCGTTATTTAGGTTAAACGAGAAAAATCGGAACCCAGTAAGTTAGGGCACAATTCTTCAATTTTCTCAAATGCTAAATATTGCCTTATTTCAAAAACTTTGAATGAAATGTAACAATGCTTTTTACTTGAAATAACGATTCGTGAAAATAATTACGCAAACGAGATTAAATGTATTAATAGAGCAACTTGTGATGGTCACATAATATATATTATTCACAAACTAACACGATAATCAAAAGTAAGTGAATAACAATTTAAAGAGAAATAATATGAGCAACCTGAAGTCATACATACAACAATTTGAAATAATAACAAATAAGTCCAAAATAAATAACGAAAGAAAATCTAAAAATCAAATAAGATATCAAAATGATTTCAATGAATGATAAATGATAACTTGAAATGAATAATACATGCAAGTTTAAAAGAAACAATATGTAAAAGACTTAAAATAAATAATAAACAAAATAATTTACAATAAGACAATTTAAAAAGGTTATAGAAGACAATTTAAATTGTATAATATATGTATAAAACATTTTAAAATGATAATAATAAGAAATAATCATATCAATGCAAAAATAATAAAATAAATAATCATTGTATAAAAACACTTGAAGTAAATAATATATAAGAACAAATCTTGAAGTAAATAATATATAAAGCAATTTAAAAATAACGAATAGTATAAAAGGGGGTTTAAATAAATAATATATGGAAAGAAATTTAAAATCAATAATGTATCAAATAGTTTTTTTTTATTTTAAAATAATACATACATAAAACTTGAAAAAATGTATGAAATAAATAATATATAAAACTTAAAATAAATAATAAACAACTTAAAATAAATAATATAAAACTTAAGTAAGTAAACATATAACAAATTAGCACATGGGGGTGAAGTCAAATGAATTATGGATCAAATCAGAGCAAAAACAAAATTAACAGCAAAGAATTGTGATGAAATAAATTAATCAGGGCTAACATGTAAGGCACGCAAATAAACAGGGGTTGAATGCGCAATAACCCCCAAATTTCCTGAGATTCATAGATCACCAATGAGCCAAGGGACCCAATTAAATATGAAATAAAATTGAATGACAAATCTAAAAAACAAAATAGAAGAATTTGGGCCCAAATTGAAAATAAAAGTAAAGGAAGGGACCCATCGAAGCGCGTGAATAACGTGGGGGACTAAAAAGGTAAATTTCCCTTCCCTCCAAAACATTGCACTTAACATGCAACCAAAATGAACACGAAACCAAAGTGCGGGGCCAAATTAGAATAAAACAAAACTTGATTGAAAAAGAATAAAAAGCGGGAGGATTAGAGACATAAATAACCCGTTCAAAATAAAACACACAGACCCCCTTTTGAATCGGGTCTGATTTCGGGTTTGGCCCCAAAATGACGTCGTTTTGGGGCCTTTTGAACCAATCCTAAAATGGTGCCGTTTAGCACCCTTATATAAACCAGATTTTTTTCACCAAAAAATCATTTAACCTTCTTTTTTAAAAAAAAAAAAACTTCAAACTCTCTCAACTCTCTCTTCTCTCCCCAAAACTCTGGCCAAGGACCGACCATCGGCGCCGTCGTGGACCGCCGGTCACCAGCGCCAGAGATCACCTCTTCTGGTGGCCGAAAATTGCCAAAATTTCTAGAGAGGATCCCTTTTCTGCCTAGAGCTCCGATCTAGAGTTAGAAATGCCGAAATCTCGTCAGAAATCTTCGAAATGAGGGGAAACCCTTCGGCTACTATCTATCCGACGGCGGCGCAACCGGTAAAAGACTTCTCCCTTTTCTTCTCTTGGTATTTTATATTTTAAATAGATTTGAAACTTCAAAAATGAAAAGGGGAAAATCGAAAATGAAAAGGGGAAAATCGAAAAGAAGGAAAAGAAAATCCAAGATTAACCTTTTTTTTTTTTTTTTTTGTATTGATCTCAAGTCTGTTTTTGAATATTGAGAAATCTCTCCTTTTGAAATACAATCGGTTCTCCCTTCCCTTTACAAACTTTTGTTACAGCCTTTTATATCCCATTTACAAGTTGCTATCATTGCTCTATTTTTGTTTCTCTACTGTTGTTGCTTTTCTGCTTTCGGTCATTGGCTGCCTTTTTCTCGCTTGTTTGCAGGTGTGGCAGAAGAGTACGTGGCACGACGATGGGACGGGGGCTGACATGGGAGGTTGAAAGATGTCAGATGGCACGTGGGAAGGTAGGAGGAGCGGGGCCTAAGCTTTCAGAAACCCTAGGGTTTCTGATTTGATTTAGGTTCTTGGGCCTTTTGGGCCCCATAAGTTTGGGTTAGGTTTAGAATTGGGTTTGTTGGGCTAGGTTTTTTTTTGGTTTGGTATTGGGTTGTGAGGTTATATTGGGCCCGGGCAAGGATTGGGCTGTACAGCTGCCCCTCTTTGCTTGTTGTCGTGTAACGAGAACAGAGCAAAGACTTAAGAAAGACCAATTTTGCCTGGTCTCACCGTGTCTTGACTTGTTTAGCGCTTCTTTTCTTCAGGTAGCTTCGTTCCAATCCGCTGCATCTTATTGCTTCACTCCGCTTCATTGCTCTACTGCAACTTCAGAGAGATAAGGTTTATTTTGATCAGCTCTACTGCAACTTTAGAGAGATAAGATCTGTTTATTTATAGCTTCAATTTGTTCCACTGCAACTTCAGGGAAATAAGACTTGTAACTTCGATCTACTCCGCTGAAACTTCAAGGAGATCTACTATGGCTTCAAGCCGCTCCAACGCCATTTCAGGGAGAAAAGATTTGTAATTTTCAGCTTGTTACCCTACTGCTTAGGGGGTTAAAGCTCATCACTTTCGATCTATTTCCCTACTGCTTAGGGTGATAAGATCTGTACATTCAGACTGTTACCCTACTGCTTAGGGGTTTAAGGCCCATCATCTCCGATCTGTTTCCCTACTGCTTAGGGGGTTAAGATCTGTAAATTCAGCCTGTTACCCTACTACTTAGGGGGTTAAGACCCTTTGCCTTTGATCTGCTTCGCTACTGCTTAGGGAGACAAGATCTGTAAATTTAGCCTATTACCCTACTGCTTAGGGGGTTAAGGTCCATCACCTTCGATCTGTTTCCCTAGTGTTTAGGGGGTTAAGATCTGTCAATTCAGCCTGTTACCCTACTGCTTAGGGAGATAAGGCTTGTGAATTCAACCTGTTACCCTACTGCTTAGGGGTTTAAGGTCTGTAAATTTGGCTTGTTACCCTACTGCTTAGGGGGTTAAAGCCCATCACTTTCAATCTGTTTCCCTACTATTTAGGGGGTTAAGATCTGTCCATTCAGCCTGTTGCCCTACTGCTTAGGGGGTTAAGGCTTGTGAATTCACTAATTCTAAGGACATGACCTGTAGAATCAGTCTCATGTATCTATGCTTATGTCCAATGATTAGGATGCTATGATCGAAATGAATCAAATGCTCCGAACTAGATGTGTTATGAACGTGTCAAATAATTAGGATGCTATGATCGAAATGAATCAAATGCTCCTAATTAGATGTGTTATGAATGAAAATGATCCCTTTAAAAAGGCTTAGGGTATCATCGCTCGTTGTTCATCAGGACATTATTACTGACGTATTACGCTGCCATCTTGTTCGGTTGGTATTCTTGACAGAAAAGTCAAAGAAACAATCACATTTTGCTCAGCAAGCTTGCTCCGTTGTTATTTCAGAGTTTCTTCCATTGTACCTTCTAGGACATAAAGTTTGTACTTCCCGCTACATTTCAGGGGAATAATCATTTGATTTCTTTTATCCATCCTGCTGCCACTCAGAGGTATAGGATTTGCGTCATCTTCAATCAATTTGATCTATTACACCATTCCTTAGGTGTAATGAACAAATGTATATGCCTGATATCTGTATGAATACAAAATATCATTTTCATTTTCTCGAGAATAATCTCATTGCTTGTTCTTTGCCAGGATTATAACACCAATGTAATTTTTCTGCTCAACCAATATCTTTGACAGAAAACCCAATGAGATAATTTCAATTTGGGCTCAAATATTTCCAACCCTTAGGCTTCGTGAGTTCTGAATAATGGTCCTGTTTTCGACTCCCGTACTATTTAGAAGCTCCCAAAGTAATATGCAGAACTTCTTTTGTGAAAGTATTATTGGTTCATTAATCGTTATTTCAATGCAAAATGCTTAAAAAAGATCAAAACAATGAACAAGAAGAAAATTGATTAGGAGCATAGCTCAAAATGAATAAATTAATCAAAAATTGCAAACGCAATAAGAAGGAAATTAACTCAAAATGAATAAGTTAATCAAAGATAGCAATGCAATAAGAAGAAAATTTATTCGGACATATCTTGAAAAGAATCAAAGATAACAAATTCAAAATGGGCAAAATCGAAGCTAGATGCTCTAGATATCACAGCTTGAGCTTCTCTGTACCAACTTCTTGTGGATCTTTCTGAGCTCAATATGTGTTTAGGGGATCCGGAGTACTTTGTCGACGCCCCAAGACGTAGCATACTTCTTCATTGTTAATTCAGGCATAGCAAGACTAATGTATGCCCCACTTTGATCCAAATTTGAGCTGTCCCTTTCAGGTTTTTAACTCAAATCCCCTTTGGTCTCAAGGCGCCCTTTTGTAGGTTTTCACCTTGGCCTCTTTCCTTTTAGGTAGAATATTCCTTGACTAGATTTGAATTTACTGGGTTAGGCAAATTTTTGCCATCAACGCTCCTCCAGAATGGGCCCTTTTTTACTACATAAAGTCCTTCCCAGTTTGGCATCCACTTTCCTCTGAAGTCCTTTTGTATATGAAGGATCTTCTTTAAAATCAAGTACCCCTAGTGAAATTCTCTACGATAAACCTCTTTATCGAAAGCTTGCATAAGTCATTTTCAGTGCATTGGACTTCGACAGATAGCTTTCGACCCTTTCTCTACAAATTCAATTGATCCTATCAGGATTGGATCCATTCTACCTTATCCAACTTCGGCTCTGACGAGACTCTGAGAAAAAGAATCTCATCTTCAAAATCGATTTTATCCCATAAACCAATGAGCAATGTGTTGCCCCAGCTAAGGTTCTGGCTGACGTTCGATAAGGATAAAGGGTAGAAAGGTCACTTTCTTATGCCAATCTTTACAAGACTCGGTTATCTTCCACGATTTTTTCAAGGCTCCCTTTGCTGCGCTGTGATATGGCATCTGATTTTTGAACAAACTACGAACTTTTGATATTGTGCAGTTAGATATAATCTTTTTGGCTTTTTTTTTTTGGAATTTGATGACTGTCGACTTAGTAACATTAGCATATGAAGTGACTTTCACCCTTTTCACAAAGTAATCGACGACCCCAAAGATGAATCAATATCGGTTAAAAGCTTTTGACGAGATCAGCCCCATAATATTTGTGCCCCACATATAGAAAATTTTGTGAAGAAATTGAGAAGGCATAAAAGTCTTGTCTTCCTCCATTTGGCATTCATGGCTTGACTGATACAATCCCCTTCCATGGTGGATCAGTAGTACCCCAACCTTATGATTAGTCTGGCTAACGTAAGACTATAAACATGTATCCTTCTGACGCTCGTATGGACCCTTTCAGCATCCATAGGCCTTAGTAGCCCAGGCATATCTTAATACGACCATGTGAAAACATCTTTGAATGATGTTTCACTTTGTCTTTGGAATGATGCAGGCTCCAATGTTTTGCCTCTTTCTCTTGTCCTAGGCTTACTGTCCACCGACTTTTGTAAGGTAGGATCTGTTTTCATCTTACTCTACCATCCTTAATAGATCAAGGGATATGTTACAATCTCTGTCATCTTCCAAGTCCTGAGATCCCTTAAGACACATATCTTGCTCAAAAAGAGACTCGGAGTAACTGACAGCGTCACTCCTGTCATTGATATCTGGAGACCTGTTGTAGGTACGAAGGCAGATTCCAAAGAATAAATGATTCTAAGGATGATTATTTGTATGGTATGATCATGAATGGAGAATAAATGAATATTTGAAAGAAAGTCCAAAGAACAAAAGAATCTATGGACAATTATTTGTATAGTATGAAATGAAATCAAGGAATATTTGCTCAAAAAGATGCATTTTATTGAAATAAAGACTTAGAAAACAAGCCTATTTCACAAAAGGGGTCTAATTGCTTCTAGGCTTAAAGCAATAAGCGTGTTTTGAATATCACTCTAGATTAGCTCTAAAAATAAAGGGATCTCTTCCACAGTCCCATTGTTCAAAACACTTCCAAGTAATGCAAGGGTTTGGGGACTTTTATTCCTCAGTTCCCTCTTCGGTTATATCATTCAGATTCCCCGATATTTCTTTCAGGCTTTTGGCTTGTTCAAGGCCTTGCAACTCTTTTGCCCCCACTTTCAAATTGCATTTACTGCATTGTTGGAGCGATCTAGTTCTGAGGAATTGTCAAACTTCACAACTCCCATTTCAATGAACTTTTCGACCAACTTTTTAAATGTAGTGCAGTTTTCAATTGAGTGCCCCGTTATTCCTGCACGATACTCGCATTGGGCATTCTCATTATACCATTTCGGGAACGGAGGTTGCACAGGTTCCGAGTAAAACGGAGACACAACATGCACATCAAAGAGATTTTGATACAACTTCTTATATGACATTGGGATGGGTGTAAATCGGAGCCTTTCTGTATTCGACCTTGAGTTAGATTCCTGCCTCGAAGAGCCTTGATAGCTAGTGGTTACAGTCCTTGGTTGGCCTATGTTGAGCAATTTAGAAGGCATGCTCACAATGTTTACTTCATTTTCGCTGTTTCTTGGGGTTGACCTTTTGGCGCTTTCTCCTACATCTATCTTCCCACTCCTGATTGCATTTTCAATCATCTCACCGGATATCACTATATCTGAAAAGCTTAGAGTAGTGCTTCCCAACATATGCTTAATGAATGGGGCTTTCAGAGTATTCATGAAAAGCATCGTGGTCTCCTTTTCCAGAAGAGGCAGCTGGACTTGCGTCACTACCTCTCTCCATCTTTGGGCATATTGCCTGAAGCTCTCACTTCGCTTCTTTTCCATATTCTGTAGTGTAATTCTGTCGGGCGCCATGTCAGTCACGTGGCCATACTGCTTCATGAAAGCCCGTGCTAAGTCCTTCCATAAATGAATTTTGGCACGGCTCAGTTGGTTGTACCATTTGGTCGCTGACCCAATCAGACTATCTTGGAAGCAATGAATTAACAGTTGATTGTTATCAACGTAACTTGTCATTTTTCAGTAAAACATCGTGATGTGAGCTTCAGGACAACTAGTCCCACTATATTTTTCAAATTCTGGAGTCTTGAATTTCGATAGGAGTACTAAATCTGGGACCAAGCTAAGATCTTTGGCGTCAACCCCGCAATGGTAATCAACATTCTCCATCGCTCTGAGTTTTTCTTCCAACCACTTATATCGATTTTCGAGTTGTCTTTCCAGTTCAACCTTTGCTTTTTCTATTCCTTCCATTTCGTCTAGATCAAGAACTTCATGATTGGTTGGACTGATCCTTGGATTGGAACCTGAGCCCGTCGGGTAGTTCATGGGTGCCGAGGTACCAGCCTGATGTTGTTGTGATCTGATAGTAATAGGTACATCTTGCGGACATGTCTGACCGTTTATCGGGGTGAAACTCGGAGGGTATAGATGCTCCTCATTGTCCTCCCCAGCATTGATCATGGAGTTTTTTCCTTTTCCTAGCCCCTTAGTCAGTAATTGGGACAATTGATTCATCGTATTCCTTTGGGACTCTAGCATTTGATCCCTTATATCTTGCTGGATCTTCACCAGTTGCTCTTGCATTTGCATTTGTAGTAGGTCTTGCGTCTCTCTTTGAAGTTGTTCAAGTCTTTCCAATCTTTGATTCATATCTTTTATCCTTTTCTATGTACCGTAAAGATGCCTAGTCGTTTGACCTTTGTCAGTTCCCAGGTTAACTGAAATAATTTCACCTAATTAGGGTTCTTTTAGGGAAAGTCTAATGCAAATAATGCAATGCAATGCAAATGCATGAAATGAATGCGAAAGAAGGGAAGGCATTGATTTTGAATTCAATTTCATTAGAACAGCTTTTCTAAAAAACAAATTCCTTTACATAAAATGGACTACATATATGGCCTTTCTCTCATGTTCCAAGTGAAGACACCTATCTTCCTCTTCATATTCGAATCTTATGGTCGAGTCTGACGGATTCTCCAAGAGATGTCTATATTAACTCTTTTTTGCTTGATACAGGCCGCGACTCCTTGATCACTTGTGCCTGCGATTCTTATCAGCTCCTTTAAGAAAGTCAAGACATGATGACTCTCGAATGATCTTTGTCGGCTTACATCC
Source organism: Gossypium longicalyx (assembly GCA_025698465.1). Taxonomy (NCBI): domain Eukaryota; kingdom Viridiplantae; phylum Streptophyta; class Magnoliopsida; order Malvales; family Malvaceae; genus Gossypium; species Gossypium longicalyx. Next base: position 57,619,338 of record CM046995.1, read on the forward strand.
TCAAGCAATGAAGCAAAGTTTTGTACTTCTTCACGGGCTATCAGCCTTCTTTCATTGTGTTTACTTGGACCATATTTAGACAACCGTTCTATAATCCACTTTATCAAGAAATTCATTTTCTTATGACAAACTGTTCTATTTAGCAATCAAATATGAATCAACACCTCTTTTCTATGATGATGTAATGCAATGCAATTATAAATAAAACAAAAAACAAAACACGTTAGTACAGGATAAATAAATAACAAATAAAGCAATTTGGGTGACCACTAGGGGTTCGGAGTGGCTCTACCTAGGGTGGGCTCCTAGGTCTTTCTATATGTGGTTTGGTTCTAGAGTAATGATACCTGAACCAGTAGATTCCTCGATCTTCACCTATTATAGGCTCATACAGACCGAGTTCAGTTTAGGGGAATACACTTCCCTATGGCTGCACGGAGATGAAAATCTCACGAAGACATAGGTACGGATGTATCCCGAAAGCGATCCGCTATCCTGGACGGAGGTGAAAACCTCACGAATGAATAGTTTCTCACTCCCACTTAAAGGGTGTGACCACAACAGTCATGCAATGCAATGTGCGAGGATATATGCATAAAAACTCGAAGCGATTAAAGAAAATAGGAATAAAATGATTAAAATCGCAAGAAAAACGGGTGAAATGCAATGAAAGGATCGTATATCAAAATCGAATTTTCAATTTTCGACAAAAAGGCAAAAGTTAATCAACTTGTGGCTTGACTCACTTATTTGGGTCCCCAGTGGAGTCGCCAAGCTATCGAAACCATTTTTATGAAAAAAAAGGGAATCGACTTAGATTTTGAAAATAAAAACGAATAGAGGAGTCGCCACCAATCCTTTTTGATGAGGTGTGATCGGGTCACCTCGTAAAAGTGGTTGTTTTTAATAAATGGTTTGATTTATTTAAACAACGATTTTGGTCCACGCAAACCAAGAAAATAGGTTCGGGAGTCGGTTACGCACGAGGAAGGATTAGCACCCTCGATACGCCCAAAAATTGGTACCTAGTTGATTAATTAGTGTCTTAGTGTCGAAGGTTGAAAACTTGAAACACTTTGAAATACAATCCCTCTTTGTAGAAAATGCTCAAATGTAAAAGACTTTCTCGTCTCGAAGTAATAAAACATCATGTCCAGTAAGTTAGGACACGACATCTCGAACTTTGAGAACGAGCTTGCCTTTATTTAAAATCCATATATTTTAACCCCCTTTTTTAAAAGGATGTTCGGTTGTTTAGGGTAGACGAGAAAAGTCGAAACCCAGTAAGTTAGGGCACGTTTTCTCAAATTTCCCAAATGCCGAATATCGCCTTTACTTGAGAAAAAAATCTTATTCGAGGTAACAAAATGTCATACCCGGTAAGTTAGGGCACCACATCTCGTATCTCCTAGAATATTTATTTCAAAACTCGTATTGTGATTTCAAAGAGTATTATGTTATTTAGGTTAAACGAGAAAAATCGAAACCCAGTAAGTTAGGGCACAATTCTTCAATTTTCTCAAATGCTAAATATTGCCTTATTTCAAAAACTTTGAATGAAATGTAACAATGCTTTTTATTTGAAATAAAGATTCGTGAAAATAATTACGCAAACAAGATTAAATGTATTAATAGAACAACTTGTGATGGTCACATAATATATATTATTCACAAACTAACACGATAATCAAAAGCAAGTGAATAACAATTTAAAGAGAAATAATATGAGCAACTTGAAGTCATACATACAACAATTTGAAATAATAACAAATAAGTTCAAAATAAATAACGAAAGAAAATCTAAAAATCAAATAAGATATCAAAATGATTTCAATGAATGATAAATGATAACTTGAAATGAATAATACATGCAAGTTTAAAAGAAACAATATGTAAAAGACTTAAAATAAATAATAAACAAAATAATTTACAATAAGACAATTTAAAAAGGTTATAGAAGACAATTTAAATTGTATAATATATGTATAAAACATTTTACAATGATAATAATAAGAAATAATCATATCAATGCAAAAATAATAAAATAAATAATCATTGTATAAAAACACTTGAAGTAAATAATGTATAAGAACAAATCTTGAAGTAAATAATATATAAAGCAATTTAAAAATAACGAATAGTATAAAAGGGGGGTTAAAATAAATAATATATGGAAAGAAATTTAAAATCAATAATGTACCAAATAGTTTTTTTTTTTTAAAATAATACATACATAAAACTTGAAAAAAATGTATGAAATAAATAATATATAAAACTTAAAATAAATAATAAACAACATAAAATAAATAATATAAAACTTAAGTAAGTAAACAAATAACAAATTAGCACATGGGGTGAAGTCAAATGAATTATGGATCAAATCAGAGCAAAAACAAAATTAACAGCAAAGAATTGTGATAAAATAAATTAATCAGGGCTAACATGTAAGACACGCAAATAAACAGGGGTTGAATGCGCAATAACCCCTAAATTTCCTGAGATTCATAGAGCACCAACGAGCCAAGGGACCCAATTAAATATGAAATAAAATTGAATGACAAATCTAAAAAAGAAAATAGAAGAATTTGGGCCCAAATTGAAAATAAAAGTAAAGGAAGGGACCCATCGAAGCGCGTGAATAATGTGGGGGACTAAAAAGGTAAATTTCCCTTCCCTCCAAAACACTGCACTTAACATGGGACCAAAATGAACACGAAACCAAAGTGCGGGGCCAAATTAAAATAAAAAAAAACTTGATTGCAAAAGAATAAAAAGCGGGAGGATCAGAGACATAAATAACCCGTTCAAAATAAAACACGCGGATCCCCTTTTGGATCGGGTCTGATTTCGAGTTTGGCCCCAAAACGATGTCGTTTTGGGGCCTTTTGAACCAATCCTAAAACGGTGCCGTTTAGCACCCTTATATAAACCAGATTTTTTTCACCAAAAAATCATTTAACCCTCTTTTAAAAAAAAACTTCAGACTCTCTCAACTCTCCCTTTTCTCCCCAAAACTCTGGCCAAGGTCCGACCATCGGCGCCGTCGTGGACCGCCGGTCACCGGCACCGGAGATCGCCTCCTCCGATGGCCGAAAATCACCAAAATTTTTAGAGAGGATCCCTTTTTCGCGTAGAGCTCCGATCTGGGGTTAGAAATACCGAAATCTCGTCGAAAATCTTCGAAAGGAGGGGAAACCCTTCGGCTACTATCTTTCCGACGGCGGCGCAACCAGTAAAAGACTTCTCCCTTTTCTTCTCTTGGTATTTTATATTTTAAATAGATTTGAAACTTCAAAAATGAAAAGGGGAAAATCGAAAAGAAGGAAAAGAAAATCCAAGATTAACCTTTTGTTTTTTTTTTTATTGATCTCAAGTCTGTTTTTGAATATTGAGAAATCTCTCCTTTTGAAATACAATCAGTTCTCCCTTCCCTTTACAAACTTTTGTTACAGCCTTATATATCCCATTTACAAGTTGCTATCACTGCTCTATTTTTGTTTCTCTACTATTGTTGCTTTTCTGCTTTCGGTCATTGGCTGCCTTTTTCTCGCTTGTTTGCAGGTGTGGCAGAGGAGTAGGTGGCACGGCGATGGGACCGGGGCTGACATGGGAGGTTGAAAGATGTCAGACGGCACGTGGGAAGGTAGGAGGAGCGGCGCCTAAGCTTTCAGAAACCCTAGGGTTTCTGATTTGGTTTAGGTTCTTGGGCCTTTTGGGCCCCATAAGTTTGGGTTAGGTTTAGAATTGGGTTTGTTGGGCTAGTTTTTTTTTTTGGTTTGGTATTGGGTTGTGAGGTTATATTGGGCCCGGGCAAGGATTGGGCTGTACAATCTCAATTTCAATTTTGTTATAACTTATGAATAGGGCAAATTGGGGGTGGAGGGTGGCAGGTCCTCTAGATTTTGTAAAATTTAATTTCAACTTTTTTTTTTATTTTTTAAAAATTTTAAAATTAATAGTCCTAGAATTTGTACTTTTTATGATAAATTTAATAACATTTTAAATTTAATTTGATACGAAAATAAACTTCAACAATGATATAATATCTAAATCTTAATTTGGTGAAAAGAATAAAGTTAAATAATTGTAGTATCTAATACAAAAAGAGCTCTGCACTTATTTTGTTATTCTAAATTTGAAAAAATTATTGTTTGAACCTACTTTAAACACATACTTTACATAAATATTTCAAATAGTTTGCCAACATTTTTAACTTCACTCCTACTTAGGAAACAATACTACAACTAACAGTCCAATTCAAAATTTATTTCAAATTAGATTATCACATATTTGAACTCAGCCTTTTAGAAATGATGTCTAAACACTTAGCTATAACTTGATCTATATATTTTAATCAAAAAAATTAAAAAAGGATCTTCCATTTTCGAAACCAAACAAGGCAGAAACCGATCACAATAATAGGCAACTTGTACAAGTATCCATATATCTCAGACAAAATTTTGGTGAGCCACATTAATTTGATTTAATTCCAAGCACATATATAAAAAGAGAGGAACTTTTCCATTTTCTTTCATATCATTCAACCCCTTGATGTCTCTATCTCCTTTGTTTGCTTCCAATGGCCAACCATCTTGATTGATATTATTCCAACCTTAAGCATATGATTTCTAGATTCACATGTTATGGTCCAATTTTTCCTTGTGCTGTACAATAAATATAATTAATAGTTTTAAACGAACATATTTATCATGTGAGATATTCCTTTGTTATTACAATAATTTAGAAGAGGTTTGAATATTATCCATTTTAGATTTGAAAGGTTTATGGATATTTTAAAAAATACATCACATATTTAATGCATAAATTATATTTTTATTTAACATTTTGATATATTTAATTATTTGTCTTACATTTATTTGCATAGATTAAATTATATGTATGAAATGGGAGGAATCTACTTATACTTCTATAATATTTTATACTTTAATAACTCAATTGTTGAATTTACCACTATAACAGTACTTATTGTATTTGCTTTTTAAATCTGTCTAATCTTTAATATTGATAAAAAATATTATTTTTATTAACATATATGTAATGGGTGAATCTTTTTACATAAAATAAATAAATAATATTTTATTTTATTCAAAAATTTACCTATATAATTTATGTGAATGAAACATTAATTAATTATAATAATTAAAATATTAATCATATATAAAATTTTAAAAAAAAATTGTACCACAAGTTAATCTCTGTCATATATAATATATGTTCTTTTTTGCTGCCTTTTAATATAATCTTTATGTTCACACAAATGAATTACAAAATCCAGCTGTCGTACTTCATAGTCCCCATCATCATCATCATTATTATTATTATTATTATTATTATTATTATTATTATTATTATTATTATTATTTATAACATAAAGATAAATTTAACCCTTAATATTTATTTATTTTGTTATTTTGATCCTTATTTTTTAGGGGTCATTTTAGCGTTTAACCTTTTAAATTTAGTCAAATTATTTGTTTTTGGGTGGAAAATATGATTGAATTGTTAAAATTTTAGCATTATTGATATGGCTACTAGTGTGACAATCTATGTATATTTCATAAAAAAATTTAAAAAAAATTTAAAACTATTTAAAAAAATCAACAAATTTTAAAAAAATATTTTTTTAGAAAATTTATACATGTTAATAGTAAAATATGCATAAAATGCCACCTAAACTTTCACGTCTATGTCACTGATTTTTTAATAGTCCGGTCAATTTTTCGATCAAAAAGCAAGTAATTTAATTAAATTTTAAAAGTTGAGAGTCAAAATAACCCATAAAAAAATAAATACCGAAATTAAAAAAAATGTTGAGTTCTAAAATAATTTTTATACCTTTATTCCCCATATCCAAATTTAGGTAAAATTAAAGAAAAAGAGTGACTCATATTTGGCACTAAAATTGGAACTTGTGTTTTCATTTCAAGTTCGTTAAATACCAAAAGCATATAAAATTATATGTATAAAAACAGGGGCCAGGGGTTATGGTTTTATTTTTATATAACTCTTCAGACTACATAGAAGGAAATATGATTAAATCAAATATACGTCAACAAATAAAGTTCAATCCAAACAGAAAAAGACAATGACCACATGATAATGATCGGACGTACCATGTGATTCGAGGGTCAATCAATACAGTACGTGCAAACATAGGCAGCATGGACCGAACATCGAAATCTAAACCCTAAAGTGAAATGGACAGCTCGGTATTTCGTGGTTAAAAAAGAACCCCATCATCATCATCCGTCATCCATCATCCATCATCCATCATCCATCATCATCGACGTACTTAATGTGCATTGCATGCAAGCACTTGTGGCTCAAACTCGTCGAAGAGTTCCACTTTCCTGTGTATGCCCATACCCTCATCATGTTCATGGCGGTGTTTTATTAGAGGCATACATATACATTACTGCAACATATTGAAGCTAAAGAAGAAAAAGCTAATAACACCAGTGTTAGAATTATTGCCAGTTGGGAGTGTGAGAGGGGGCGGGGAGAATCAATGTAAGGATAAGAATTCCAACTAAGGTAGGGACAATTGGTTGAGAAGGAAGTTTGGTATCAAATCAAATTTCGGGACAAATTTTTTCTTGGTCAAATTTTGGGGAAAAAACCCCATATTTCATAATATTTAATTTAATTTTAAGGATAGATTTCAACTTAAAAGGTATAAAGTTTAGGGACGTATTTACATGACTGTTGAAAAGTAATGTATATTGAAGGATTTGAATCCAAAACTTGGTAGAATTCTATTTAAATTAGAAATTGGATGGCTTTTTTTTTTATGGCTTAATGGTATTGTTGGCTCTCAAATTTTTTTTAAAAATTAATTAAACTCTTTAGAGGCTAGCTCCTAAAATGGAAAATTATTGTTTTGGTTTTTTAAAAAATTTTAAAATTTTAAATTAGTAAAGATAAAATTACACTTTGACCCCTTTAAAATTATGAAAATTTAATTTAATCCTTTAAAAATTATAAAGATATAGACTACTAAAAATTAAAATTTCATTTCGGCCCCCAAAAAAAATTTCTAGATTCGCCCCTAAACTCTTTTAAACTTTTTACATCTAATTAAACTGTTAAAATAATAAAATCGGCCAAGTATGATAAACTCTTTGACTGACATGGCCATTAACGATATTGATGTGACACTCTATGTACGATTAATATATTCATACATTTAATCGTACATGTATGCAAACTCAATCAAATATATTAGTACATAGAGTATCACGTCAGTGCTATTACCGATCACGTCAATACTACTGTAACCGTTAACGTTAGTTAAAAATAGATAATTTTGTTTATTCGGGATTTAATTGAGATAAAAATTTAAAACAAAAACTTAATTAATTTTTTAAAATTGTTGGAAACGAAAAATACGGTTAAGCTTTTTCTATAATTATTAATATAATTGTATGTTAAGCTTTTTGGGGTGTGGCTTTTCCCAAAGTGCCTTTACCTTGCAAGAAAACTTTGAGTGTATGATCAGAGTTTGAAAGATGGGAAAGATTTGTCCCACTTGCTTGGAAATTGGATAGGTAAAAGTGGAGTTCAACATTGAAAATATTTTAAACTTTTTTGTAATGGGTGAAATGGACAATGATCATCCAGAACTTAAAAAAAAAAAAAGTTCACCAATCATTGATTTACTGGAAAATTCTCTGTGAATTACTGCTACAGTTTATCATCATGGCTGTCCCCTCCCCAGTTGCCGTCCCTACTGACTACTAGTGTTAAGGATATGGTTTTGATTTGAATGGTTACTGATCTATCTGGGATTCTGAAAAAAACAACGAGAAAGTTAAATGTCAATTTGAAATTTAGTGTTTGTTTTTATTCAATTTTTTTTAAAATTCAGTTTTATTTTAGTACACATAAGAATAAGTTAAAGTTTTCATTTATGAATTATAAAATTTAATATTCAAATTTAAATTATAAAATATCGATGAACTGGATTTGATATGAACGGATAAAATTAGATTCGGTTGTGTTTGATTTTATGTGATTTTAAGTTAAACTTTACATTTTTTTCTTTAAAAAATAAAATAACATTATAATATACACATTCACAATGTGTGTAAAAAAAAATTATGTAAAAAATTTATAAAAATTTGATATAAAAATTAAATGTTGTTTTTATTAAAATGGTAAAATTAAAATAATAAAGATGGTCTCATGATTCTTATCATCTTTATGTATTTTTTTAATTCTATTAAAATAATATTTGTTAATTTGTAAAAGAAATAGACTTTTGGTAATCTTACAATTAAGTTAAGATCTAGTTAATGAGTGACACTGACTTAAACAAATACATTATTATAATATTGATACACTAATCATAATTTTTCAAAGGTTTAACTCACAAATTGGTATCTAAACTATATTTTTTTTCGCATCTTGGTACTTCAACTTCTTTTTTTGTGACAAATGGTATCTTTAGTCATCCCTATACCTGTCATGTTCGTTGGATATGGGATCAAGCTCTTATTTTTGCAACTTTAGCTGCGGCTAATATAGGTGAATCTACGGAGGGTTATCATTGACTAGTTTTTGTTTTTGAAATAGTCTAACTTTTTGTTAGCTTAGCTCGCAATTCAACATAATCTACTTAGTTAGGAACCATAATATACAAATATGATGATCTAAAGTAATAACAAAAACGGTTACGATATTAGAGAATTGTAATAAAAAAGGTAAACTACTTTTTCCCAAATTGATACATCCGTTATCTAACCATTAGTCAAACTATTAAATCTATTTTAAGAAAAAAGTTTAACCTACAAATTGATACCTAAATTATGCATTTTTTTTCTCATTTTGGTATGTAAAAATTTATTCTCACAACTAGTACCTAAACTACTTTGTAGCGACGTAAAAATTTAGCTCGGTCGCTAATTGTGGCGATTTATCAAACATTTGAAAACCAACTTTTGATTTTAAAGGGAGTCGCCACCGATCCTTTTTTTTCCAGGTGTGATCGGACACCTAATAAATTTATTTTTAAAATAAAGAGAAAGTCGAGTTTAAGTCTACGTTAAAATCAGAGTAAAGTAGGGTCCGGGAGTCGGTTACGCGCGAGGAAGGTATTAGCACCCTCGCGACGCCCAAAATTGGTATCTCATTAAACACATGTTGTCTTGATTTTCAAAAGTGCGAGTTCAAAGCAACATTTAGTCGTGATCCGGTTGAAAAGACGAGAAAATTTTAGTTTTTGGTTTTTTAGAAGGGTGTTCCGTCTTTAACACAAGCCGACAAATTCCATCCAACATAGCGATGAAATTCGATGACTTAATATTAAATCGGTACATTGCCTTGATTATTGATACTAATTAGAAAACACAAATGAGATTTTCGAAGGGATGTAAAACAAAATTGAGACGACATAAATGGAAGAACCAGAAATATATTAAAGCAAATAACAGATATGACAATAATATTAAAACACTAACCATGCATGCAAGATTAAATATAATTATAATATCAAATACGAGAACACAACGATTATACATATATAAAAAAAATGGCATTAATATTATGAACGTATCAGTATAAAAAAGTATGGTATTAAAGGCATACATAACGTACATAAAAGATATATGTAATATAAAAAAAATATAATATCATAATATTAAAATAAAGTAATTAAGATCATATTATATATATATATGCATACATAGTATAACAAAAACACATATACATGCATATATAAGGTATAAAAATGCACATAATAACTATTAGAAATATATACATGACATGATATTAAAAAGAATTGTATAAGTATAATGGTATTTAGGTATATATACAAAAGATAATATAGAGTATGGACATGGAAAAGTATATAAGAAAAAACTAATAATATTGGAACGAAATAATGGAAACTACTAGATATACATACACACATGTATGATGAAACATATAGTAGTATTAATAACGATAATAAGGACTATACATATATGAAATAGCATGAGAAATATACGTATAAATTAGTATATAAAGCTAACTAATTGTGTATAAACACATATATGATATATTAAAAAGAGTATGCACACAAAATGTAAAAGAAAATATATGCATGAAAATATATACATGAAGTATTATAAATATATATAACCACGATACTAAAGTATATACACGACATAATGTATAAAAAATATTACTAATAATATCAAAATATATACATGATAATATATATAAAATATTAGAAAATATATGTACATAATACCGTATAAAAGTATACAACTATGATACTAATATATATATATATATATATATATACACATATTAGAATATTTATTGAAACTAAAGCTAATACTAATAACAGCAAAACTAATAAAATAATATAGTACAAAAATATGCAACTAAAAACACTATAATATGAATACGTACATATAATATAATATTAAAATATACATAATATATACATATATAAAACATGTATTAAGATTAATAATAATAAAGATGATATAAAGATATGTACATGAAATAATAAAAAACATATAACTAATAAAAAAATAAATAAGGGAAATATATGATATAACACATATGCGATATATATATAATATACATTAGAAGTGATAAATAAAAATATTTATGCGATAAAAATAAATGACGTATATAATAATAACGTTAGAAATGCTCAATATATAATATTTAAAAATATATATACATGATACAAAAAACATATATAGCGTAGTATTAAAATATAAACGCAATATATACATTTTGAAACTAATAATAATAAAAAAAAACTATTGATAACACTTCACGAAAACATACATATTAAAAATATAATAATAATATATGTAAATATAATATTAAAAATACGTGACATATAAATATATATATACACCTAGTACAATACATAATATGGGCACGTTAGAAGTAATAATAATAATAATAATAATAATAATAAATTAAAGTAGAATAACGAAAAAGGTAAAAAAAGGACGAAATTGAATTAAAAATTAAATTTTGGGGCCAATTTGAAATAAAAACAAAAGAAAAGGACGAAATTATAACATGCGCGTAACTTGGAGGGGTCAAAAGCGCAATAAATCGAGCCTCTAAAACGTACCCTATCGAACTAGACTGAATTGAAAACCATGCAAAATTTCTGGGCCAAATTAAAAGTAACGCAAGACTTAATTGCAAAACGTTTAAAAAGCGGAGGGGTTAAGCGCGCAAATAACCCCTCCCTTGAAAAACACGCGGATCCTGTTCGGAGCGGGTCGGGTGGACCCGACCCGGGGTCCAAAACGACGTCGTTCTCATTAATGGGGTGGTCCCTATATAAGACAAAAAAAAAATTTAAGCTCATTTGAAACGGGGAAAGAAAAAAAAAAGAAAAGAAGAGGGAGAGAAAAGGGGGAGAAGGGGGGGAGGAAGGCTCCGGCCAGGGCGGCCAGTCACTGGCCGATCATCGACCGCCGCTCGTCACCGGCGCCGACCACCGTACACGGTGGCCGAAAAAGGTAACTTTTTTCCCCTTTTTTTTTTCTTTTTTTTTTTTGTATTTTTTTATAATATGTCTGTATAAATATATATAGAATATAAAAACGAAAGAAGAAAAAGGTTCGGTAAAAAATAAATAATTTTAGTCCCCTTTTATGTACTCTTTTCTTTCTTAATATATACTCGTATATTTCAAACAAAATGAAATCTTTATGTATATACGTGTGATGAATGTGTGTATGGAAAAGAAAAGATGTTGGCTACCTTGGTTTAGATCTGCTTTCTGCTTACTGTTTTTCTTTAGATTAAATCTGCTCTCGTATTGCTGGAGAATTGCTATTTTCTATTTTTTTGTATTAAGGATGTCGAACCTCTACAATGGTTTCCTCCTTTTCCTTTTATATCCTATTTTGATACATTATATTTCCTATTTCTACTGCTATTACGTGTTCTGTCTGATGTGCAGGTGGTGGTTGGCGACGGTGGAGTAGGTGGTGATAGAGGCATGGGCGATGGGACATGGCGGCGCTGGGGTGCTCAGAAGGGGGCTAGGGTTTCAGCTTTTCTGAAACCCTAGTTAGGCCAATGGGTTAATTGGGCTTGGGCTTTGAAATTGGGTTTTGATGGGTGTTGGGTTTATTTGTAATGTATTTGGGTTTAGGGTATTGTGGGTTAGTGGGCTTCGGGTATAGGTTTGAAAATGGGTTAAGGGGTCTGGATTCTGTAATGTAAATGGACTTTTAATTTGGGCTATTTTATTGTTATTTGGGTTTTGAGATTTTAAAAGGGGTTAATGGGTAAGGGATTTGTAAAGGGTTATGGGGCAATTTGGGCTTCTACATACTTTTTTCCCCAAGTTGGTATCTCTGCTTGTTTAACTGTTAGACAAACATCTAAGTCTATTAAAGAAGGATAACCAATTAGAAATTGTTATGAGAAAAAAGAAGAAGGCAAAAAGTGTTATTTGGTTCAATTGGTTAGTCCACAAGTTCTCAGTTTGATTAGTTTGTTTGGTTCGATTAAATAAATTATAAAAACCCATAAAATTAAAAAAAAAAACTATAGAAATTTGGTTCAACTACTTTCTTTAGCTTGATTCAACCAGTCTATATTAGTTCATGGATCAATCGATTCAACCCCATCTTCGGACCAGTACCTCAGCATCCTAAACCAAACAATTCGACAAGCCAATCTGGCCCAATTTTGAAAACATTGGTTTTAATCGATGAAAGAACTTTTTTGAACCCGTTAAGTTGAGCAAGCAAGAGGTGAAGTTTGAACATCAGAATTAATTGCCAATGTCTTTGCCATGGGAAGGCGAATTTTAGCATTGCTGGCATTGGTAAACATTATAAAGGAAAAATAAAGAATAAAACTAAAAAAAAAAAGGGTAAAATATGTCATAAGCTCCTGTACTATTCATAAATTTAGAATTTAATCAATTTACTTTTATTTTTAAGGAATTTAGTCATTCTTCTTTCATATTTCAAAATTTAGATCCAACTATTATCACTATTAAATTTATTTTATTAAATCAGATTCAATACAATACCATTCTTTAGTTACATAGCTACTATATGACTATTGTTTTTATTTCAAAATGTCAAATAAACAAATTTAAAAAAATAAATTTTAATATATTTTTTAAAGTTTATATGTTGTCACGGTCTATTGTTGGTTTGAATTTTTTTATTAGATTTAACATTTTGGTGTAAAATGATTAAAGGAAGAATAGTTTAGGTAACACTTGTGGCAAAAAAAAAAAAAAAAAAAAAAGGGGGATAAAACCATGAGGGGTGGTGTGGTGTGGTAGTTGTTCATCTCATCCCTTAATCATGAGGTCGAGGGTTCAGTCATTGCCCATGAGAATGGAGCACATTTCATGGTCAATCGTTTACCTCTTCGGAGAGCACATGTGATGAGATGATTAGTCATTGCTACCGACGGTGGATATCCAAGTTTCAATCAAAACAAAAAAGGAGGGGGGTTAGGTACCAACTTGGGAAAAGAATATAGTCTCATTTAGGGTTAAGCCTTTAAAAAATTAAGTTAATAATTTGACTAATGGTTGGACTAATTTAGATACTAACTTGAGAAAAAAAGAATTAAGTATCAAATAAAATATGAGAATAACTTATGTTAGGATGATCTTAAAATATATAGTTTTTAGGTAACAATAAAATAATGTCACAACATCAATTTTTAAAGACATATAAATATTATTCTATACTCAATCACATACAATATCATCTCTAATTTAATTTAACTTTAATTAAAATAATTAAAATTTTGGGAAAAAAAATGTTTAAACTATGCTGAAAACACATAACAAAAAATACATAAAATTTTAAAATGATTAAATCAATGATTAAAAATTAAAAACGATAAAACCACAATCACAAATTGAAAAAAAAAACTAAAATCAACCATTAAAAATATAGAAAAAACACTAGAAAAAAATCAAAATTTGAAAAATTATAACTACCTTTTATCAAATTCTGAAATTTGATTAAAAATTAAAGAAATTGAAATTGAAAAATTACCTACCTAGAAATTAAAAGAATTAAAAAAATTGTTCGCATAAAAATAAAACAAAATTTGAAAGCAAAGAAATAAAAGACGATTAAATTTAAAAAAAACTAAAATAATTTAAAAATTATAAAAAAGAAAACATGTTTGTTTATTTATTAAATTTTTTGATTTGTTAAGTAATTTAATTAAAATTAAATTAAGTTAGAGAAAATATTAAATATTAATTTTTTTAATTTGTTAAGTAATTTAATTAAAATTAAATTAAGTTAGAGAAGATAATAAACATGGATGAATGTATAATAAAACTAGTATATTTTTAAAAATTAATGATGTGACCTTTTATTATTAATACCTAAAAATTATATATTTTAAAATCATCCTAATATAATTTATTCTCATAAAATATATATATATATAATTTAAATTCTACTTTTTGGATTAAGCATTTTCCAGAAACGAACCATATAATCACTCTCCTATGTTTCTCCAATATTAACTTTCTTTTTTTAGTTTCGCTCATTACCATTCAACTTAGATTTACTTAGAAAGTAATTATTTTCGAGTGAAATAAAAATATTCCACAATCAGGTTAAAAACGTTATTTTATTATTTTATTATTTTTTAATTTAAATTAAAAAAGATTTGAAAATATCCTAATTTGCTTATAAAATTTTTTATTATATTGATTTTTTTAGAATAAAATTTTATTATATTGATAATGAATAAGATAATGATTAAAAAACAAAAAGAGATGATCTGAATAACTACGTACAACTAACAATACGTATGCGATCCTAAAAATCCTGCTAAATTTCCTCATTTATGAGAGTTGATGCAAATACATTCATGTGAACATAGAAATCGTCAGACATTAAATTTATATTAATGATGTTATTACATTATTTTAGAGTAGACAAATCTAAGAAACTTTGACAAAATTAAGCTATTTTATTTTGCAAAAGTTTCAAAGACATCAAAATTTTACTACAACACAACTAAAATAAAAATAAAAAATTCACGTCAATATGCAGCACATGCACGTGAATACAATAAAATAGACAGCCCCCAAACCAAATAAACGTTATCATATAATTATAAAAAAAAAAAAATAAATGCATTATTAGGTGGTTATGAAACATGTGGTGCTGTCCTCGTGTGCGTGGCTTCATTCTACAGCATACAATGGGGCCAATATATACGCCATACAAGAGTTATCAAGATTTAAGCAAACATAATACCCAAATGAAAACAATTATTCCAAAATATGCATAAATCCAGTTTATTGAATCGTATTTTAACCCTTCAACGGATCCAATTACTACCCTTTCTCCATTTTATATGATATATTATTGTTATTGCTCTTGATAGTGGTGTTGATGCAAAGTTTGTTTGCTCCCATTGATGAATCAGTGACTCCAAAGGGGTAGGGGTTTGGTCAGTGGATAAAATGGTGAAATTATGTTTGAGTCCCGCCTAAAAATCAGCAATTTAATTGTATTATTTTCTCTGACTTAGCCCATGCATTGATGAAAAAAGTAGTGGAGAAAGTGGGAATAGGAGGAGCGGGGGCAATTAAGCCGTGGCTCGGACGGGAATGAATAGAAGGCAACAAAAAGGTAATAAAGACATCAGAGAGGGAGCGATGGTAGATGTAGGGTGAACCACGGACATGAGTCGCACCAGGGACCATTCCGGGGATTAGACTTTTGAGAAATGAAAAAGTGCCCCAATCCTTCCTTTTGGCATACCAACCCATCACATTTCACATTTTTAATATCAATCTTTTGGGACGCATCTTCTCAAGTAACCCATGCCCTTGTCCTTTCTTTTTTGCACTCTTCTTTCTCTTTTTTCTTCCCCTTCACCCTTTTTTGCTCAACTTGGTTCAAACACAGAGAAACGACTACATCTACTATCTTTGATATAGCTAAGTGTGGGTCTCTTTTTTTTTGTGTGTGTGTGTGTGTGTGCGCTTTCAAACTCAAAGCTGGACCACTTCGATGAAACATGATTCATCGGTGGTGAAACACTTTTTTTAGAATAGGTTCACAAAGTCAGCCAGTCCATGTGGTTGGAACACTAGTTTATGTCCACAACTGGATAAGATCCTTTTATTCCTTCATTCAAAACTACATGGTAATCTGTTAAAGTTGCCATTTCATGTTTTTTAAAAAAGAAAGGTAATTGCAAAGATAATATTAGCTACTAATTAATATGAAAGCTCAAGACACCACGTAAGGACGGTCAAAATTGAGCCCATGGACATGGGGCTGCAAAAATGGTTCAAGCTTATATTTGGGCCTCAGTTTTGGGCAATTGAAATTACTCTCTTACTCTTATTAGATGGCAATGGAGTGGGATGAAACAATTCCTATGACCAAATTTTTAGCACTCAGCTGTAGTACTTATTCCACCTTGAAATTTTACAAAAATGTTATATTATATCGATTTAAAAAACTAAATATAAATATATCCTAAAGTTTTATAAAATTAAGAAATTGTTATAAAAATATTTATAAAATTAAAATATAAGTTCTATATTCTTATAAAATTAAGAAAATATAGTAAAAAATTAAAATTAATTATAAAATTAAAATAAGTCTTTTTAATAAATATATCGAGCCTGGAAAAAAAAGTTTCTCAATCTCCACCTTGAAATCTAATTTTGAGAAGAAAGAAAAAACACCTACCCTTATGACATAGAAACAGGTTAAAACTCGACAGTTTCGTTTTCTTTTTCATTCCTATTCATTGCCATACATTTCTCAAATTTGCGCCTTTCTTCGAAATTTTGATTAATTTAATTATTTGATGCTAGTAATGTATAGGAGAGAAAATGGTTAAGAATGGCCTAAATGGAAACCTTTTGGCATGAGGTCCAATTAACAATATGGTTCAAATAAAAGTACAAATGGCTGACCCACATTTTGAGATATGGTAGTAGGCAGAATAATAGTTGTAAATAGTGGCTTGATAGATTAGAGCAACCCAAAATTTGTGCAATTGGGAAAGCCTATGATGTACTTTTTCTTGACATTGCACAGATCCTTACATAAGAAGGCTTTATGGGCTGGGTCAATGGAAGCAAAAGAATTTGTTACTTTTAGATTTGATCTCATTCAATCCATTTACTGAAACTGAATGGCTTATTGGGTAGGGCCATTAATCCCTTTTTTATAAACTCACAAAACAATATACTGTTCAATTTCTTCAAAAAATTTCAACAATCTCTTTGGCTTTTTCCAGAATCGGTGATAAAATTATATAGAGAGAGGGGTTTGCATGCTCTCTTTTGATCATAAAAAAAAAAAACAGATTCTTTTTTTTTTTTTAACTATAAAGCCTTTGATTCATTAAAAAAATCGAACCTAAAAAGTAAAAAACTGTTAAAGTTCTTTAGTAAGAAAAGTACCAGCAATTTCTTTGGCTTATAATTGACAACAATTTTTTTTGAGTTTTACAACTGCTACTAGTGATGGGATGTTGGTGAAGAGTGGTCATAAATTGGAAGCAATTTTTGAAAAATAAGATGAAGATAAATTTTGAGACAAAAAAGAAGAGACAAAGAAGTCATAATGGTTGTAACTATGGGTTGAGTGTTTTTTTGTGCATCCTCTTGGTGAGGAGAATTAGATATTTATATAATATGGCTACAGTTTATGAAAGTGACGTCTTAGGTAGGCTCCATGCATGTCAACACGCATGCTATCCTAGACTTAACACGTGTTCACTGGTCCAAGTGTTAGCTAGTTCACTTGTTTGGCTTCGCATCCTCTGCTTGCGAACATTCAGGGACATGCGAACTAGACTCGCGAGCTCTTCCTGCGAGCCCTTAACGTATCCACCTGGTGGGGTCCAAACTTAGGTCATGGGTCGGTAATCCGACTTATATCCGAGTTTCAGGTTCGCAATCAGAAATACCATAACAATATAGTCCCCCATTGTGGTTCTAATAAGGGTTATAATGTGACACTTCTTGGAACTAATGTTTAAAATTTGAATGGTTGATGGTTGTAAAACTAACCTAAAAATTCGACTAAGGCAAGCGCACCTATCGAACAGTAGTATAGTTATGGTGAGATCGGAAATATCGTATCCACGGGGACTAAAAGTACTAGTAGTTACTATCTTTTTATTATCTAGCCTAAGAATTAAAGGGTGTTTTTAAGCTAAAACTAATTATCTAATTAACTAAAATTACGACAGAGATGAAAATTGGAAAATACTTTAGGAAAACCGATGGAGAAGACAATACCCAAGGAAGAATGCACCTAGACTTCACTTATTACCTTTGAAATAGACGATCTATTCACTTGACTTAATCCGTAGAAATCCCTGATTTATGTTAATATCTCTCTCGAGACTAAAAACAACTGACTCTAGGTTGATTAATCGAAATCTGTTTCTAATTAAAACCCCTATTGTTGCATTAACTCAATGTATGGATTTCCTTATTAGATTTGACTCTAATTCGGCAGATTTATGTCGTTCTATCTTTAGGATTGCATGCAACTCCACTTAATTATGAATGATCTACTCTTAAACAGGGACTTTTCCTGTACTGAATAAGCACATCAAAAACCTGAATTAATATCCTGGAATATTAAAACAAGGTTTAAACTCACAATTAAGAATAAGAACAATTATTTATCATATAACTTAAATAGTAATAAGATCCGTCTTAGGTTTCATCTCCCTTAGGTATTTAGGGAGTTTAGTTCATAATAATAATGGAAAACATCTCAAAGTTTGGAAAATAAAAAAACATAAAGAAACCCAAAGAACTTCTAGGAAATTGGATGGAAATCTTCAGTCTTGATATAGATCCTGCCTCCGAGGTGATTCTGATGGCTGTCATTGAGTATTTCTTGCCTTCTACTCTGCGTGTCCTCTCTAAACCTCTTCTAGGGTGTTTATATAGGCTTTAGAATGCTTCTAAACCCTCAAAAGTGTCCTTTTCCGAGTAGAATTAGACTTGGGCTCGACAGGGACACGGCCGTGTGCCACGCCCGTTTGCAAGTGCTCAGGCCGTGTGCAATTCTGAATTGGCTTATTGTCGACATGGCCATGACACATGGGCGTGTAGTTTACCCGTGTGTCACACACGAGCGTGTGGAACACCCGTATGGAAGTGCTTAGGCAGTGTGAAACACTGATTTAGGCCCAATTTGTCCATTTTGGCCCGTTTCTTGCTCTTTTTGCTCTCCTAAGCTCATCTAAGTGTAAAACATGAATTTAAAGGATTAGGAGCATCGAATTCAATAAAACCAAGGAAAAATCATCCATAAATATGCCAAGCATGGGGTAAAAATATGTATATATTATGGTTTATCAAATATCCCCACACTTAAGCATTTGCTTGTCATCAAGCAAAATCCTCAACTCACAAATAAAACTTCTCAACTTATAATTCTCATCAATAATGTTCGAAATAATCCACAAGTAATCATGCGTTAAGAGTTTAACTAAAAGAGCATTAAAGTTTCAAACATTCCAAATTTGAGCATTTCAATCATAAAATCATAGGTATCCCCCTTAATCTAAGTAATCGCCTTTAATTCCAAATTGACAAGGTTGACATCCTCACTAATGATTCACTCAAATCACTCAAAGTGTTTAAGGTTTAATAATTAAGCACTCAATAGTCAAACATGAAAAGTTACTACCATAGGCTTGCATGAAAATCAAATCTCCACCACTATAATGAAATGATACACAAATCAAAAGGTCTTTAACAGGGTTGTAATGGGGCTTGGGTTAAAGGTGTGGATAAAGGCTGAAAAAGAGGGTTAGAATTGAGATTAATTTAATAGATTACCAAACTTAGACAAATGAAGCTAATTGCTGAATTACAAAAAAATAAAAGTGTCAGAATTTGGATTATTCGAAACTAATGATGTGAGCTTTTCTTCAATAAAACAACTTTAACTTATCCAAGCTCTTTAGAATAATATGCAGTTTGAATGAATATCAATATACTTTTTTAAAAAAAAATAAGAACAAGTACTTAAATGAAAAGTACCTAATAAGAAATAATTCAACAACTGGAATGAACAAACATAGTTGGGTAACTGATCAACTCAAATCTCGATAAAAAAGAGTCAATGAGAAGGGAGAAATTCTTAATGAATCAAAAAAGGTTAAGTTGTGGGTTAATATTAAGAGGGAAATCACGAAACAATGGTTAAGGCTCAAAGGGGTTCACTAGGGGTCAATTATATGGGTAGGATTTTTATGGAGTAAATGGGTTTAAAACCTAAGTGCCTTTATCATTTTAGTATATCAAATCGAAGGTGTGGTCTCGACATGTATAATCGAAGCAAGTTCTAGAATAACAAATCAATGTTGACATACTCATAACCAAGAAAATCAGTGAGTAAGAAGGATATCTGCTCTAAAAGGCTCAAAATCTCACGAAAATTATGGGTATTTGATGTTAATCCTGTGAATTCAAAACTTCAAGATAATACCTCAATTCAGGGAAAAAACCTAGAAATTTTAATTCTCAAAAGTCAACTTATCATGCTTGATTCTCTAATGTCTTAAAGTTTAAACAATCAATGCACAGTTACCTATTATTTAATTCAAAACATATCAATAAAAATCATAAATTAATCAAAATTCGTTCTAAAAGTGATATGAGAATATTATTTGAGAACAAGATAAAAGTTCAGGGATTTTCTGATAATTACATAAATAACCTCTCCACACTTAAGATGTACATTGTCCTTAATGTACAAAGATAGATTATAGCAATATAAGCATAATATAAGAAGAGAGGGAGAAAAGTGAAACTGCCCTAAATTTTTTGATGTAATCCTTGAAAGATTTGAAACGGGTTTAGAGACATTGAAAGTGATGTGTATGTGATATGTAGACATAGGTGAAGGTGGTGGTAGAGGTTGGGTTCCACAATCATAGTGCCTAGCGAAGAGGTTATCGTGGTGGTCAGTGTCGTGGTGGCTATGGTCATGGTCGAGCAGGATATGACAATCGTGGAGGATTGTTTATTTATTCCTAAGTAGTACCCATCGACTGAACCTTTTGAAACTGTGATGCCATCAGTAATATTTAAGAGATTTATATTTATAGGGTTGTTATGGTTAGTGATAATGAAAAAACTAGAGAAAAGAAAATTCAAATTATACTAATAAAAGTCTTGTAAGAAAATGATAAATAAAGTGTAAAAGAAACGTAAAAATAAAAATAAAATAAAAAGAAAAACAAGTTGAAATTTAAATGGACTTAAAAGTCCTCGTCGACGCTAGATCCTGAGGTGGTGGTGCTGGAGGCAATATGTGAAAATGTTGGCAAATTTATTGTAGAGTCGCCTCGATGCTGTCGAATCACTGAGTGCAATATTGCTCAAAGTGATGAAGGTGGTCTGAAACTTCAGACAATGAAGTCGCCGCATGAATTGGTCGGTGACTCGGTGGTGGTTGAGAAGGTGGGTCCTTCTGAAATACAGGTATATCGTCAGGAATATCCTCGGCATCATCAGTGGCTCATGTAAGTCGGTACTGAGGAGGGTCGAAACCACGATGATGCTCAATCCTTCGCATATGGAGCATACTTTGGATGCCCTGTGGGGACATCTGGCCAATGAGAGTGAGCGATGAAGACTGCGCCACTGTATTCAGGAGCCCAAAATATCATGCTAGACGAGTCACATATGGGTTGATGCTGATGACTCCCTTTCGGTGTCATTCTATCTGATGGCGAAAGGCAAGGGCGACGAAGTATGCGAGATAAAAAATATGCCCTTGCCTCATGCTCCACAGGAAGTATACGTCGTGAGTGTTGACGACGCCAGTGCTCTCTCGCCTTCCCGTTAATGTGTGTGCCAAAAGGGCATGGAGATAGCGCAGAGTTGGAGCTAAAGCCGATGCCTTTGAACGACTAGGATCATAAATGCCTATAGCAGGCTAGAGGTCTATCCAACATGATGAAGGTGAACGATGGATTTGGTAGTGGAGGTGGGGGAAATTGTCGGCCTCCATAAACATGTCGGTATAGAGTCCCAAGGCAGCTCCAAATTCTGGGACACTCAACTGATGTATTAGACTGCCAAGGTGGAATTGAACTGTTCTTGGGTCGTCGTACTCCGCTATCACTGTCTGTAACTGGAAAGTCGAGCCGAGTTCTAAGGTGAAGTCCAAATATGACAGCTCGATGATATCGAAGAAGCGGTCCCACGGAGCGGTGGTGAGGAGGGCTCGTACTGAATTGGCTAGATGGACCTGCTCTAGTACT
This sequence comes from Gossypium longicalyx, assembly GCA_025698465.1. Lineage (NCBI taxonomy): Eukaryota > Viridiplantae > Streptophyta > Magnoliopsida > Malvales > Malvaceae > Gossypium > Gossypium longicalyx. Next base: position 57,641,604 of record CM046995.1, read on the forward strand.
GTCCAATCGATGCAACGACCCACACCTAGGGGTCGGGCCCGTAGAATCTGAAATAGTTCCTCTTGAGGCCCTAGTGGAAATTGGAGGAATGAATGTCGTATCTCAGCGGTGGGGCCAGAGGAGGATGTCGCTCCTTTTCATTTATTAGAGGCAGGGACCACAGCCTTCTTGCCTTTTAGATTCGTCATGATATCTGTCGAAGTAAAAGATGACGTCATCAATAAAATAATCCCCTCATTCGTAATCAATCATCTGAGTATTTCAAAATAATAAATCGCTCTTAAGACCAAGTGGTGATATTGCATATGAATCGAAGAGCCAAAGGGATATTAATAAATAAAGGGGAACAATAGTACTAAAACAAAACAAAGTCGAGCTAAAAGATAAATCAAGTTATAGTTAGGAATATCAGGAATAGTGATTAAGAATAAGAATGACTAAAAACTGCCATAGACTAAATAAAGACATGAAATTATTCTTATAGATAAAGAAGTACTTAAACAGAGACCAAGATGCAAATGAGATGTAGAAAGTAGATAATGGTGATTCTAATCATGGGGTGTGTAGAGCAGGAATAAATGATATCTAATGAAGCACAAAAAATCGAAGAAGACTAATATAGGTGAAAAGTGAACGTAGCAAAGTCAGATTCTATCAGTAGTAAATTCGAAGATTACTAAACAAAATTAAAGTCATAACCATGGACATTATCAGTAGTGGAAAGAATAACAAAGAAAATAAAATAAAACAAGAATTAAAATAAAGAGAGTAAAAGAAATGAAGATAATGGAGAGAAATAAAAGAAATGAAGATAATGAAGAGAAAAGGATAGACAAACGCAGTAGTGCTTGATGGTGCTTGATGCGCGCACAGGGTGAGTAGGTCGACGGGAGTGGTGTGTGATGAGAGGTGAAGAGGATAAAGGATAAGGGGAAAGGAGAGGGGGAGGTGGCTGGTGGCGGCATGCTGTGGTCGGAGGGGGAGGGGGAGGGGGAAGAGAGGGAGAAGGAGAGGGGGCCTGGTTGAGGAAGATAATGAATAGTGCGAGGGGATTTAAATAAAAAAAGGGAATAAATTAGGGTTAAAGGATGGGGTTAAATGGGGTCCACGGTCGTGTAAGCCCCGTTTTGGGCTACATGGCCATGGCACAGGCCCGTGTGGTGTGTTCCTAGCCCGTGTTTTTCGTGAAATCTTAGTCAGTGTCGCATACGGCCCCTTGGGCACGCCCGTGTGCCCAGGCTATGTGGTACGCACGGTCGTATCGCATGACCGTCTGATCGTTTATTCGCTTCTCCCACACCCGTGGTAAGTCCAAGACGCTCGTGTTCATGACTTGTGCTTGTGGTCTGAAATTTTAAGTCAGTATCGCACATGGCCCGTGGACACGTCCGTGCACCTAGGCCGTGTGGCCTACACAGCTGCATCGCACGGCCATGTGGTGCTCCTTTTGTTTCTCCCACGCCCGTGGTAAGTCCAACACGCTCGTGTTCATTAACCAAGATTGCACACGGCATTCAAGCATGGCCGTGGCATCAACCCGTGTTCTATTCTGACTTGGTCAAATATTTCGATCTTTGGGCAAGTCCTCACACGGCCTCAAACACGCCCATGTGATAGGCCGTGTGTAACCCTCGGTCACCTCGCACGGCCGTGGTGATTTGTCGTAGCCCGTGTCTCTGCTGATTTATTTGGGAAATTAAAGTGCAGTTTCACCACGGTCTGGGACACACCCGTGTGCCTAAGCCGTGTGGTGCGCACGACCGTGTCGCACGGCCGTGGCTATTTATTGTAGCCCGTGTGTCATCCTGTTTTAGGGAAAATGTTGATCCTATTTTAGCACGGTCATGGCCACGCCCGTGTCTCCTGCTCGTGGGGATCCCCACGGACTAAAGCACGCCTGTGTGCTAGGTCATGTGTGCCAAGAATACCTACAGTTAGATTGTAAGACAAAAAGGAAAAACAATCTAAGTTATTTAGTAGGGTTAGTGCTCGGGTTGCCTCTCGAGAAGCGCTTATTTAAAGTCTAAGCTCGACTTACCTCAATTTCGTGTGGTCACAGTGGATTGAGGAGTTGAAACTCCTCACCTCTGCTACCAATTTTGTCAATAAGGTCTGAGTCAAGTATTAGTTACATTGAAAGTTCTGAATTTAGTGTGTGTTACCTCGACTATACCATGTGGGAAGGTTTTGAGTACCATGAAGGGAATTGCTCTGTTTGTATTGTGCTCTAAAGTAGCAATTCAGGGGTCCTTTCCATCTAGCAATACTTTATCCTCGACCTTAAATTGCTTTGTTTCATGCCTTCGCTCATCATGGCGTTGCTTTGATTCCTCACGTACTTTTGATTTCTCCTTGACATGTGTCTGCTATTCATCTAGTTCACCGATCTGAAGCCTTCGTTCTTCGTGAGTCGCTCTATTTTTGTGGCATGGATTAGAATGAAGCTCCATCACGTTCTTCCTAGGGGAATCCTACAAAGAAGTTTGAGTTGTAATATTACTCAAATTATCATAACTTAAACAATCATCTCGATTACTAGATATTTTAGTAGAATCACGAGCTTGAAGTTTAATCGCATCATCTCCTACACGAAGTATCACTTCACCTGTACCAACGTCTATGATAGTTCTAGCAGTTGCTAAAAACGGCCTTCCTAAAATTAAAGGTACGTCACTATCCTCATCCATGTCTAGAACAACAAAGTCAACTGAGAATATAAATTTATCAATTTTGACAAGCACGTCTTCAATAATACCCCTAGAAAATCTAATTGCTTTATCTACTAATTGTATGCTCATCCTAGTTTGTTTGGGTTTCCCAAGACCTAGTTGTTTAAACTTTTTATAGGGCATGACATTAATACTCTCCCCTAAATCAGCTAACGCATTGTTAACATTCAAACTACCAATGAAGTAAGGAATTGTAAAACTCCCTGGATCTGGATCTTTTAACTTGTTGGGTAGCTTATTCTGTAGAATGGCTGAGTAAACTGCGTTTAATTCCACGTACAACACATTATCTAACTTTCGTTTATTAGCCAAGAGCTCCTTTAAAAATTTAACTGCATTTGGCATCTGCGAAAGGGCTTCAATAAACGATAAGTTAATATGTAATTTTTTTAATAATTTAAGGAATTTACCGAATTGTTTGTTTGTGTAGTCTTTTTTTGTTGCATTGGGGTATGGCACACAAGGTTTATCTTCTTTGCTTACCAGTTTCTACTTATTGTGGTTCACCTCATCCTTACCGTTACTTACCACAAGTCCTTGCTTTGGTTCTGGTTTAGGTTCAACTAACCCTTCCTCATCTCAAACAGTAATCACATGAAGTTGTTCCCTTGGGTTAGTTTCAGTGTTACTTGGTAGGCCACCTTATGGTCATCCAGAAATCAACTTAGCAAGCTGTCCTATTTGAGTTTTGAGCCCTTGAATTGACACTTGCAGATTTTTAAGCGCTGTTTCGATATTCTAAAAATGTGTTTCTGACACCGAGATGAATTTGGTGAGCATCTCTTCAAGGTTCAGTTTCTTCTCTTGTTGGTAAGGTGGTTGTTGAAAGCCTGTGGGATGTTGCAGCTTTTGATTTCCTTGACCACCCCACGAGAATTTGGGATGGTTCCTCCAACCTGCATTATAAGTGTTACTATAGGGGTTATTTTAAGGTCTAGGATTATTACCTATATATTGGACTTGTTCCTCCTTAGTGCTAGGGTTGAAAGATGGAAAATCTGTGTTGTGTATTCCTCCTCCATTTGAATCAGACCGCCTCACTAGATGTACCTGAGTAGAATCATACAAACCATCAATCTTTTTATTTAAAAGTTCTACCTGGTTAGATAGCATAGTGACCGCATCGAGGTTGAAAACACCAGCTGTTTTTGTCAACTTCGTTCTCATGACTTGCCACTGATAGTTATTCAGTGACATCTCTTCAATAAATTTGTAAGCCTCTTCAGGTGTTTTGTTGTTTAAAGTTCCACCGGCGGCTGCGTTGATAAGTTGCCTTGTTGAGGGGTTCACGCCGTTATAAAAAGTCTGAACTTACAGTCATAGAGGTAACCCATGGTGAGGGCACATTCTCATTAAGTCCTTGTATCTCTCCCATGCATCATAAAGTGTTTCCAAATCCATCTGCACAAAAGAAGAGATATCATTCCTTAGTTTAGCCATTTTAGCCGGAGGAAAATATTTCAGTAAAACTTTTTTGGTCATTTATTCCCAAGTGGTGATTGACCCTCGTGGTAACAAGTTCAACCACTGTTTAGCCTTATTCCTTAACGAAAAGGGAAATAATCGAAGGTGAATGGCATCGTCAGAAACGCCATTGATCTTAAAAGTGTCGCAGAATTCCAAAAAATTTGTGAAATTGAGTGTTTAGATCCTCGTCCTGTAAACCATCAAACTCAACAAGCTGTTGTAACATTTCAATCGTGTTAGGTTTCAGTTCAAAATTATTTGCAGCAACAGCAGGTCGAACTATACTCGATTCAGCTCCTGTTAAAGTAGGTTTAGCATAATCATACATAGTACAAGGAGCAAGATTCTGTTCTACTGGATTTGCAGCAACCACAGGAGGTAGAGGATTATTCTGATTATCATCCATCTCCTCAGTTGTAGTATTGATATCGTCCTCTTGCCCTTCCACTATGTATTGTAGGCTTCGCCTTATTTCTCTTCGATTTCTGCGAGTTATGCTCACGATCTCACTATCAAAAAGTAAAGGTCCTGACGGGTTTCTTCTAGTTATAAACTATAAAAACTTGTTAGAAGTAAATAAAAGAAAAATTTAGTAATTAAAAATAAAAACAAAATTAAATTGCAATAAAAATAAAAAATGGCTAAAGTAATAAAAATTAAGCGTTCCTAATATCTTAGTCCCCGGCAACGGCGCCAAAAACTTGATGGTCATAAAACTAACCTAAAAATTTAACTAAGGCAAGCGCACCTATTGAACAGTAGTATTGTTATGGTGAGACCAGAAATATCGTATCCACGAGGTCTAAAAGTACTAGTAGTTAGTATCTTTTTATTATCTAGCCTAAGAATTAAAGGGTGTTTTTAAGCTAAAACTAATTATCTAATTAACTAAAATTACGATAGAGATGAAAGTTGGAAAATACTTTAGGAAAACCGATGGAGAAGACAATACCCAAGGAAGAATGCATCTAGACTTCACTTATTACCTTTGAATTAGACGATCTATTCACTTGACTTAATCCGTAAAAATCCCTGATTTATGTTAATATCTCTCTCGAGACTAAAAACAACTGACTCTAGGTTGATTAATTGAAATCTCTTTCTAATTAAAACCTCTATTGTTGCATTAACTCGATGTATGGGTTCCCTTTTTATATTTGACTCTAATCCGACAGATTTATGTCGTCCTATCTCTAGGATTGCATGCAACTCCACTTAATTATGAATGATCTACTCTTAAACAGGGACTTCTCCTGCACTGAATAAGCACATCAAAAACCTGAATTAATATCCTGGAATATTAAAGAAAGGGTTAAACTCACAATTAAGAATAAGAACAAGTATTTATCATATAACTCAAATAGTAATAAGATCCGTCTTAGGTTTCATCTCCCTTAGGTATTTAGGGAGTTTAGTTCATAATAATAATGGAAAACATCTCAAAGTTTGGAAAATAACAAAACATAAAGAAACCCAAAGAACTTCTAGAAAATTGGATGGAAATATTCAGTCTTGATGTAGATCCTGCCTCCGAGGTGATTCCGATTGCTGTCCTTGAGTATTTATTGCCTTCTACTCTGTGCGTCCTCTCTAAACCTCTTCTAGGGTGTTTATATAGGCTTTATAATGCTTCCAAACCCTCAAAAGTGGCCTTTTTCGAGTAGAATTAAACTTGGGCTCGACAGGGACACGACCGTGTGCCACGCCCGTGTGCAAGTGCTCAGGCCGTGTGCAATTCTGACTTGGTTTATTGTTGACACGACCATGACAGACGGGCGTGTGGTCTACCCGTGTGTCATACACGGGCGTCTAAAACACCTGTGTGGCAGTGCTTAGGCCGTATGAAACATTGATTTAGGCCTAATTTGTCCGTTTTTGGCCTGTTTCTTACTCTTTTTGCTCTCCTAAGCTCACCTAAGTGTAAAACACGAATTTAAAGGATTAGGAGCATCGAATTCAATAAAACCAAGGAAAAATCATCCATAAATATGCCAAGCATGGGGTAAAAATATGTATATATTATGGTTTATCAATGGTTTACCAAACACGCATTGGTCATTGGTGCCTAACGTTTACCTTGCCATGTGTACGACGGGATTATACCCATTTAGATCTGACTATTCCTTCTTCCTTAGTTATTCAAATCGTTAAAGTACAAGAGCAAAAGCTCTTTAAAAGGGGGTTATAAAACCCTAAAATATATTTTTTAAACATTTTCAACTACCGCAACGACGAGAAGCATTTTCTTTAAGGTAAATTTCTATGAATTTTTCTACTTTGGGTATTCTTTCCCCTTCTATTACGATTATACGTAGAACTAGGGGAGGCAATAATCGTCGGGTAATTTTAAGCTATACACCGCAACAATGTGCAACAAGGGTTCTTGTCGAAGCTAATTTCTATGCTTGTACTACGAAGACAAAGGAAATGTTTCGAGCCCTAGAAGTACGAGAGATTAAAATCCCTAATTTCGCGTATGATTTTTCAGTACCTATGGGCTCACTTCGTTTAAGCGACACTAGTGACAACAGTTTTCTACTTCCTCTTCACATAATAGAGGTTGGGTCTCACTTGCCTCTTTAACGTTTCTTCTGCCACCTATTTGAAGATTACGAGATTGCACCTAGCCAATTGTTTGGGTTCTCCTGGTGGATCACGATGACTTATTCTTTTGACTATTGTCGATGCAATCAGGTACCACTGCTCACTATTTTCTAAAACCTGTACCAATTAAAGGTCCACAATCGAGGGAGGTCATTAGGTCTCTACAACTTCACCCCTCGCAAAAGACGTGGAATCTATCATTTCTAACAAGGGTTCTAACCTCCGTTTGAATTGGGGCAAGCATATTTGAGTGAAGTGTAAGGTGAAGTGTAAGCTCGTCGATGGCTTCAATTTTCCCACTGAGTGGTCCTTACCGAGTAAGGACGCATTCTTAATTTAGTGAAACATTACGACGAGAGAGGGTTGGGGGCAATTTGGAAGGCTTTGTAAGGGCCACGTTCTAAATTTGAAGGGTTTCTTGACCGCGAAGAATATATTCTGATTCTATTTGGAAAACTTTAGCCCCAACGGATGGAAACTAGGTGATAATAATGAAGTAGCTGATGTCGTTGGGGTGCAGCTTGAGAGATTCATGTGGCTAAATAGGGCCAAAGATGACCTGGGATTGATGCTCTTGGGATACAAAGAAGAACTAAGAGACTATTTCCATAATTACTGTAAAATGAGGCATCGACCTTGGTTCTCACTGCCTTCGCTACATGTGGAAAGTGGTGTGAACCCTAACTTGCTTACTGCTACTACTGATCTTAGAATTGTTGGTGGTACGAACACAGCTCTCGACATTAAAGACAGTTCAGAGGAGTCTACTAGTTTGTCGGACGAAATCGATGAATATATGGATATGTGAGCTTCTGTGCTGGATATGCGCAAGAAGCGCTTGACTAATACAGGGGCTGTTAATGTTGTGGTAAGCAGCGAGGAAGACAGTTCAAGATTAGAACAACGTCGAAAAAAGAGGATAGACCACGCTGGGCCTTTTGCTATTGTGGTCGCCACTCCTGTTTCCCATGTTACAAGCTCACCCTTTTTCACTTATGTAAGCTCACCTACAGTTGTCCATGTAAGTTCATCACCTATTGTGTAACACCCCTTACCCGAGTCTGAGGCTGGGATAGGGTACGAGGCATTACTAGACTTAAACGTACACAACTATGTACAATCGGGCCATAAAAAAATTGTTCAATTTAAAAACATTCATTCATATTCATAATGTCCCTTATACGGGCTTACGAGGCCCAAAACATACATCGAGAGTGGTTCGGGACTAAACCGAGAACTTACAAATTTTTTACAGCACTTAGAAAATTTTCTAGTTTTGGAGAGTCACATGCCCGTGTGGGTAAGCCGTGTGGTCACACACGCTCATATAGCTCAAACACGCCCACATCCTCAGCCCGTGTAACTCTCTGTTTTTGACGTCAATAATATTTTAAGGTCACACGGCCAAGGCACACTCCCGTGTGCTACGCCGTGTCTTCCATATGGCTGAGACACACGGCCGTGTCTCTGTCTGTGTGGCCAACACTTAGGCTATCTTCTGAGCCTTAGTTAACCTTAATCACTCACACTTATACAACATCAAAGGCATATATCATGGCATCCAATTAGAGATCAAACATCCTCAATTAAGTCACAAACATAGCATTTTCATGTCATCATACTTGTGTTCCTCATACTCATTTTATACCAAGTCTAGACATACCAAATCATATTCATTTGGCCTTGTCATCTTTATTACCATTTATACCCTTATACCATGTTTGTGTTCATGCTGATATTCTCAACTTAGTCATCTAGCATTCATAGTCATGTCTAATTCATATCCTTAACGTCACATATCACCTACTTACATTAGCATGTTTCTATAAAGCATTCCACACTAATTTCATTCTTCATTAACATCATTAACTTACTCTAAATTTACACTTTTATACTAAGAATATGGTCACATCTATTGCTCAAAGTTCATCCATCAAATATGCATACCATATCATACATTCATCGATACCAAGCCATCACAACATGCACATCATCAAGACATTAGATCAGTCATGCAAAATCAATTAGGTTTACAACCCAATGATCAAATAATGCCATATCTCATGGCTCTATACAAATGAATCATTATAAGCCAACTCAATTGGCCAAATCATGAAACACATATCATAAAGTACTGAGTCTTTATACATGCCACTCACTTCAAAAAAATTAAGGTTTATTAATACCCCAACTTGATAATTTGATAGTGTGATGCTGCCTTCAACGATCTCCAACCCCGAGCTAACTTGACAACACTAAAGAAATGGAAAGGAGGGGTAAGATTTATAGCTTAGTAAGTCCGTACGAAAATAATAATAAGTAATTTATTAACGTGCTTTTGCAAAATTCTTACAACATATTCTCATGGTAACACAATCGAAGTTGCACATAATTCCACCATTTGCTCATATTCCAGTCAAGTTGTTTACTCGAGTCATAGTAACTTAATTATTAATATCTTGAGCTACGGAACTCAAAATTAAGATCCGCTAATTTTTCCTAAAACTAGACTCACATATATTCTTACCATAAAAATTTCAGAATTTCGGTCTATCCAATAAGTACAGTTTATTCTTTAAATTCTCCCATGTACTGCTATTTGACAGTTTCAACCCTTCTTCACTAAAAATTAATTATCTCATCGTATGGGATTCATATGATGTTCCCGTTTGTTTCTCTTGAAAATAGATTAATTAAAAACTTATTCATATCAGTTCTAACCCATAATTATTCTTGTAAAATTTTTAGTGATTTTACAAAGTTAAGACAGGGGAGCCCGAAATCACTCTGACCCTATCTCACAAAAATTCAAATATCTCATAATATGAAATTCTTTTGCTTACACCATTTCCTATATATGAAACTAGGCTCAATAAGATTTAATTTCATATCTTATTTAATCTCTAATTCAATTTTCACAATTTTTGGTGGATTTTCAAAGTCAAACTACTGCTGCTGTCCAACACTATTTTAGTACAATATAATGATAACTATCATAAGTTCATTTTCAACTAATCATGAACTCACCATCTCATGAATTCCATGTTCAATTACACAAAGTAAGTTAACATGATATTGCAACAAAATTCATAATCATAATGCATACATCTTAGTTCACCGAGGTCTCGACATTTCAAAATCTCAATAACCATGAGCTTAGAGATTCACGTACATACTTGTACCACATATTCTTACTCATATTACTCCACTTCTTCCCAAAATCTTGAACGGCCCGTTGAATCGCCCGAAATACTGAAGGACATTTAGAATCATCATACACTCAATAAAGTACCGAAGCCATGTCCCAGACATGGTCTTACATGGATCCACATGTCGACGCCATATCCCAGATATGGTCTTATACGAAGTCTAATATCAGTGCCGATGCCATGTCGCAGATATGGTCTTACACTAGCACACATATCATCGCCGATGCCATGTCCCTGACATTTTCTTACACTAGCACATATGTCAACGCCGATGCCATGTCCTAGACATGGTCTTACACTGGCACACATATCAATGCTGATGGCATGTCCCAGACATGGTCTTACACTGGCACACATATCAACACCGATGGCATGTCCCAGACATGGTCTTACACTGGCTCTCATCTCAGATGCCGATGGCATGTCCCAGACAAGGTCTTACACGGGACCTCATTAACCATGATGTCATGATATCCGAATCCTAAGCATTCCTCAGGGTCACCCTGGGCTTCTTCAAATACACATCTCGTCGAAACTTGTCCCTAGGACTGAATCATATATCTCATGATGGTAATTAAGCTCATGATTTCACATAATGTTAATAATCATGATAATCGCTTTTTAACACAAAATCACAATTCATCACATTGTCATCACCTATCATAGACATATTGTAGATCATTTCTTATGCATAGCATACAATAACCTTTAACTCAACAAGTTGAAATCAACTTACCAATTTAGATTCAGTCACAATCAACGATAACACTATCGTAGGTACTTACTTGTCAAATTCTCATCATATACATCTGTATGACAACTCATTCAATTTATGAGACAATAATATAATTTACAATTCAAGTATGACATTGCATTATTTTTATTATTATCACACAAACTTACCTCGAATCCGAGCACGGCTAATTATTCCATTTTAGTCCATAATCTCGTACCTTCCCGATTTGAGTCCAAATCTCGTTCTCCTTGATCTATAATATCAAATTTAGCTTGCTAATTAGTCACATTATTCATCGTGGCCCAAAAATCATATTATGGAAAAATTACGTTTTGCCCCTAAACTTTGTAATATTTACACTTTTGCCCCTAGGCTTGTAAAATGATTTTTAGTTAATTTCTTTGCACTTTAAGCCTAATCGAATCATTTTCATAACTATAGCAGCCCACAATTTCCACTAAATCACACTTTTATGACATTTTTATATTTTTTTACAAAATGGTCCTTTTAGACATTTTCACTGAAAATCACTTAGTAAAAATCGTTTATTTAACACCCAACATTCATTTTCTACCATTAGAAATCAAAACACATGCATATCACTCATGGGTAAATTTTTAAACATGAATCCTAGCTCAAAATAATGGTAGAAATAGGTAGATCGAGTTACGAGGACTTTAAAAATGTAAAGAATATTAAAAACGGGGCTAAGATGCACTTACTATGGAGCTTGGAAGCTTGAACAAAACCCTAGCCATGGCTTCCATGGTAGATTCGGCTGGAACAAGAAAAATATGGACAATTTGGCTTATTTTGGCTTTTTAATTCTTTTAATTATTAGATTACCAAAATTCCCGTAACTTAAAAATATTTTATTTTACCTATTTCATGCCCATTTTTGTCCAAAAAATTAACCAATGGTCTAATTACCATATAAGAACCTCCAATTTAAAATTTCATAATAATTGGACACCTCTACCAGGTAGAACTCAACTTTTTCACTTTTTACAATTTAGTCCTTTTGATTAAATTAAGTGCCCAAACGTCAAAATTTTCGAATGAGATTTTCACAAAATCATTCCGTGAAATTGTAGACCATAAAAATATAATAAAAATGAATTTTATTATGTTAGATTTGTGGTCCCGAAACCACTATTTTGACTAGGCCCAAAATCGGGCTGTTACATGTTGTTCCTACTAACTCACCCATTACTAATCCTTCTTCTTTTCCACAAACCACGGAGATGCCTTCGATTAAAATCATTTTTGGTACCATCGTAGAGCATAATGTAGCTGGTGTACCTCTAAAATTTGTTACAATGGGTGGTGAGACTGGCGAATTGTTCCCTTGGCACGGGCACATGAGCTTGAGGGAGTTCTCTTATAATCCCAACAATGTCACCAACCACCTAATGGTCTCTCTGCCAGAAGTAGCTAAAGAGCATATATGTTCGACTGGTTCATCTAGTGGTGTGAGGAAGCCTTCTCTATAAGAACTAGCTCTGTCTCTACAAGTTCTCTTAGCTGAGCCTAGCATGATTGGTTTGGGTCTTAAAGAAGGCATAAGTGAAGTTGAAGTCAGAAAGAGGGAGCTCAATGACTCTTACCAAAATGTTTTGCAAGCCTTAGAGAGAGCCCGTGAGCTCTATTCCAAGCTAAAAGAAAAAAAAAACCAAGACTTGTGGGGGAAGATTAAGGACTTATCTGAAAGTTTGGTGGTCGCCTAGGGTAAATCAGAGAAATTATCCAGGGAGGTCCCAGCTGAAAGAGCAGAGAAAGAAAGCATAGATGCTGCTATGAATAAGATGGTTGAAGAACATGAGGCCATTATGAGCAAAATGGCTAAAGAGCAAAAATCTGCTATGGTTAGCTTAGAACAAAAGCATGCTGAAGCTTTGGAAGGTTTTAAGAAAGAAATTCTTCAAAATTTTACTAACTTCCTGCCCGAGCTAAAGGCCAATATTTTGCTACATGCTCAAGTTTCTGGTGGCCGTTTTGATGCATGCAGGGTTGACTTTGATGCTCTCTGCGATGTTGTTAGTGATAAATTGAGATTTGATGTTCACTTCCCTTTTGGAGCTACATTAGAAGAATTCACGTCCAAATGAAGAAATTCTAAGTATTTTTACTTGGATGAAGATCCAACTGAAACCAGCATTGCCCCTACCAACGAAGATGACAACACTAAAGCTGGCGAAGGAAGTGCGAGAGAAAACAAGGCCCCCAACATCCTTGAAGAGGCTAATGATATGCTTAATTTGTGTACTGTTGTATTTTTTCAAATATTAAATGAAAACCTTGAGTTTTGAAAATTTTGAAGTTTATTTGCTAATGTTATGCCATTATAACCCTTCACAAATACCGCGTATCTTGTTGCACAATGGTAGTGTTAATAACAAGGAACTGAACTTAGCCAAATTTTTAAACAAGCTCTCTTGAGCTTTCGATTTGACTTAGTGTAGCAAAATGATTTTATTTATTCGATTCTTAACTAATTTTGACTCAAATAGTCTTAAATACTTGGGTTGCTAATTTAACTCAATCAACTTTTAAACATTGGCTGGGGATATAGGTTTGCAAGCTATTCCAGAGTTATGAGCTTAACTTAGCTAACTTAAATAAATGTAGGTTATGAGTATTACTCAACTAACCTTTAAACATCAACTAAGGGTATAGGTTTGCGAATAATATTGAAGTTTATCAACTAGGAGCGTAGGCCCGTGAGTTGTTTTGGAGTAGTGAGTTTAAATCAGCTAACTCAAATAAATGAAGGTTGTGAGTATAACTTAGCTAACCTTTAAACATCAATTGCGAGCTATGTTGAAGTTTATCAGCTGGAAGTGTAGGTGTGTGAGCTGTTTTGGAGCAGCGAGCTTAACTCAGCTAACTCAAATAAATGAAGGTTGTGAGTGTAACTCAGCTAAACTTTAAACATCAGTTAGGAGTAAAAGTCTGCGAGCTATTTCAGAGTAGTGAGCTTAACTCAGCTAACTCAAATAAATAAAGGTTGTGAGTGTAACTCAGCTAAACTTTAAACATCAACTGAGAGCAAAAGTCCACGAGCTGTTTCGAAGTAGCGAGCTTAACTCAGCTAATTCAAATAAATGAAGGTTGTGAGTATAACTTAGCTAACCTTTAAACATCAGTTGGGAGCATAAGCCTACGAGCTGTGTTGAAATTTATCAACTTGGAGTATAGGTCTGCGAGCTGTTTGTTGGGAGCGTAAGTCCACAAGCTATTCCAGAGTAGCGAGCTTAACTTAACTAAATCAAATAAATAAAAGTTGTGAGTATAACTTAGCTAACCTTTAAACATTAGTTTGGAGCATAGGCCCACGAGTTGTATTGATAAAGAAATAACAAGTACAAATATTTGTCAATAACATTCTTTATTAAAGGGTAAGAAGTTATACATAGTAATTTTCAAGTGTCGAGCATTCCAAGTTCGTGGCAGGACAATGCCTTTCATTTTGGCCAACTTGAATGCTCCATAGCCTATTTTTTTGCATGATTCTATAGGGTCTCTCCCAATTGGGGACCATCTTACCTTGTTGCGATGCAAGGAAACTTGTCTCAATGTGTCTAAGGATCAGGTCACTGACTTGGAATTGCTTATTCTTAACATTGGAATTGTAGTACCAATCCACCTATTGAGCGCATGTTGTATTCTTAACCTCTGCTGTTTCTCTAACTTCATTAATAAGATCAAGGTTAAGTCTTAGGGCCTATTGGTTGGCATCTTCATCAAAATACATTATTCTATGTGATCACATGCCAATCTCGACAGGAATTACTGTTTCTACACCATAAACAATAGAGAATGTAGTTTCCCTTATTGTTGTATGAGGTGAAGTTTGCAAAGCCCACATAATTCCTGGTAATTCCTCCAACCAAGCACCCTTGGCCTTGTCTACCTTCCATTTCAAGGCTATTAAAATCTTTTTCTTCATTGCCCCAACTTGACTATTCGTTTGTGGCGTTTTAACAGAAATCTAAGCTAAGGCGATCTGTAGGTCATTTAAAAAATTATTGAATTTTGCCTAAAATTGTGTGCCATTATCCGTTATGATCAAGTGTAGTATGCCCAACTTGCACACAATTGATTTCAAAAGGAAAGATTCCATTTGTCTCTTTGTAATGGTCATCAGAGCTTCAACTTCGATCCACTTAGTGAAATAGTCTACAACCACCACTATGAACTTCTGGGCTATAGCTATTCAGAATGGACTGAGGATATCAATTCCGCAAGTCACAAACATCCAAGGACTCGACATGATTTGTAGAGGCTCTACTGGTTATCTTTGCACTTGAACATACCTCTGGAAAAAGTCACAAGTTCGAACCAAATGGTAAGTATCCTTCTGTACTATTGGCCAATAATACCCCTGTTTGAATGCTTTTTGCGCTAGTAACCTTACACCCAAATAATCACCACAAATCCCCTTATGGATTTCTCGCATCACATATTCAGCCTCAGGAGGTGCTAGGCATCGCAACAATGAATGTGAATACCCTTTTCTTAAAGCACACCCTCTATGAAGGTATACCCAGTAGTTGTATAACAAAATAAATTGTTTTAATTGATTGTATAACTACATAATTGGATAATCTAATTGTATTTTACTTAACCATCTAATTCATTGATTTATAGCTATTTTAAGTATGCGTAATGCGTAATAATGAAATACCTCGTAGGTTTGTGTTGTAATTTTGTGAGCTCTTTCTTGTCCATATAACTTTCCTCTCTTTGTAACATGCGAATTATTGCGGGTCATCCATGTCTCCTCTTGATCCAAACTAAAAATTTGTGATATGTTGGAGCTTAGGGTGTCTTTGTATTTCAACAAAATTTTCCTTCTTGTTCAATGATAACTGTAACAACCCATTTTTTAGTGAAATCAGAACAGTGGTTTCGGGACCACAAATCCGATCTAAAATACATTTTATTTTTATTTTACCATATGGCTCGTAATATGATAGAAATGAAGTGTAAAAATTTTGATATGAAATTTTTATTGATTTAGTGCCTAATTACGAGGCGAAAGTTGAATTCTAGTAGCTATGAGGATCAAATAGCTATGGAATTTAAAACTTAGGGTCCTTATATGGTAATTAGACCGTTAATAAAAGTATGTAGATTTTTTTATGGTGACTCATCCATGGAATTATAGAAAAAGGCAAGGGACTAAATTGGAAATACCAAAATACATGATTAATTAAAAAGATGAATAGAATTATATCATCTTATTTTGTCATCTTCAACCTTAAAAACACAAGGAAACCCCAGGAGAATGAAAAGAAGCTTTCAAGGCCTAATTGAGTAAGTTCCCTTGTCCCGTTTTTAGTAATTTTGGTATTTTTGGAACCATGATAACTTAATCTCTCTATTTGAGGGATTAATTTGAAAAGTTATCAATGTATAAAAATGGGTCATGGATGTATTATGCTAGAAATTAGAAATTTATGGTAGAAAATAAAATATTATTAATAGATAAACATTTTTTGCAATGTGATTTTTGATGAAAACTTGATTTAAGGACTAAAATGTAAACTTGTAAAATTTGATGAAAAATTCTGAAATTTTATGTAAACATGTGCTGAAAAATTTGTAATGGGGCTTTGGTTAGGCTTGGAATAAGGAGTAATTTATACAAGTTTCATTTTTCGGGCTTAGGGACAATTGAAATTTTTAGAAAAGTTAAGGACAACATGGTAATTTTGCCTAGGATGTAAATTGAGTTCGTCTAAGTATGATTGAGGAAAGGAAAAGATTTCAGATTAGATTGAGGAAAGGAAAAGATTTCAGATTAGTAGATTTTTACGCGAACAAGTGTCGAGGTAAGTTCGTGTAACTTAATCGGATATGTAATTATGTAAATTGAATGTTGTATTGTATGTAATGTGATTTATGTTAATGTGCCTTACTTGTATGTTATGATGGAAAATTATACATGCTTGAAATGGTAATAAAAGGGTTAAGTCCCGATTGAATATTGAATTTCGATGAATGTATATGCTTTCCCGAAACTAATAAGGTCTTGCATTTGTTGCAGACGGGATTTAGCTCAGACAAGTAATCCCAATAACCTTGTTATATAAAGGATTTAGCTCGGACAGGTAATCCTAATATAATACCTCTCGAGCACACGTTATGGTTAGGGTTTAGCCTGGATTGTTAACCCTAATCGAGCTATTGTGAGCATACATTATTTAATGGATTTAGCCTGAACTGGTAATCCTATTATACAACATGTGGCTCATGAGTGTGTTCCTTGGTTGAATACCCTAAGTACCCTCGATAAGAGTTGACAGATTAATGAATCGTACACCTCGAGTGTACTACTTGAGCCTTCATCGGGATTTCAATAATTCAATGGACATATAACTCTTGACTTGGCATAAAAATCTTGAGATAAAATGATAATGATTTGAAAGAACATTGCTTGATGAGCTCATCTATGTTACTTGATTGATATGAAGATTTTGGTGACTAACAAGTTTGATTGATTGTATGTGTTTAGGAAATTTAGCCAAATGGATGGAAAACATGATATGTATGCTTAGATTTATTAAACAAGATTGGTAGGTTTAGTTTCTACTATACGAACTTACTAAGCATGTAATGCTTAGTTTCTATTATACGAACTTAATAAGCATGTAATGCTTACTCCTTTTATTTTTCCCTGTGTTTTTTAGTGCTCGAAAGCTTGTGAAGGTTGGAAGATCGTTGGAGAATCGTCACACTATCAACCTAGCATTTTGGGTATATTTAGTGAAATTATTTTGGTGTAATGGCATGTATAGGGAAACTTGGCCAATAATGGCTTGAAGTGTCATTTTGTAACCTAGCCATTGGAATGGCTAGTAATGGTTCATTTTGGGATATGATTTAGTAAACTATTTTGATATATATATATCCACATGTGTTATGCTAAGTTCATGTGACCCAATGTTGAATGTCTAATTTAAGATAAGGTGAGTTGGTAACTATGTATGCATGAATTGGTATGCCTTGTTTAAATGATGGAATTGCTTACTTTAAATACTTGAATTGGTTGCAATTGGTTGAGTGTTTTATGTGCAGGTTTTTGGGTGATTTTGGGTGAGAAATGAAGCTAGGAAATGACTTCATTTTGTCCACACGGTCAGACACACGGGCATGTGTCTAGACCGTGTATGACACACGGCTTGGTAACTTGGGCGTGTGGCTAGGTCGTGTGTCCCCTGCACCTAAATTTTGAGAAATAGAATGCTCAGAATTGGGTACACAGGCAGAGACACGGGCGTATGTCTTAGCCGTGTGTGCCACACGGCCTGGTAACACGGGTGTGTGTCCTTGCCATGTGAAACCTGCACCTAATTCGAATTAAATTAATTAACCACATGGCCTAGCACACGAGCATGTGGCATGGCCATGTGTGCAAGTTAGAGAGTTACACGGGGTCGAACATGGGCTTTAGCAAGGGCGTGTCCCAGGGACACACGGGCGTGTCTATTGGACCACAAGGGCGTGTGAGCCATGCACCTTGAAAAAAAATTATAATTTCGCGAAAAATTCTTAGAGGTCCCAATTAAGTGTCGACTCGATTCTAATGCTCGTATTGGACCTCGAGGGTCTAATTAGGGAACGTTATGAATAATATTGGTTAATGAACAGTGATTCACATGAATGGATTGAAAAATGTTCTAGATGTAACACCTCAAACCCAGCTAAGACGCTATGGCCGAGCCTGGCGCATCACATTGAAGTGTTTTAGCGAAAACCTTGTTTTGATTGAAAACCCTTCCTTAAGATATGAAACCTTAGTTAACTTATGAAAACACTCTTTTCAGTTGCGAAACCCTTGTTTAAAACATTTGACTTAAGAAAACTTATCATTTAAAAATTTAGTTGCGGAAATGTAGAAAAACATACTATGACTTAGGAAACCCATGTTCAACTTCTTGTAATTACAATGCATAAAAATGACAATAATCTAGATAATAACAAAATGGAAGCCTTATTGCAATCAGGTCTGAAACATACTTAATAAAATAAAAACTTATATGTTTTAAAAGGAAAAAAAATCCAAGTTGTCTTGCTAGCTGGCCACGAAGAGTCCCTCCAAACATTGAACCTTCTACTGAGCATCACCTGAAAATAAAATAAAAGAGGGAGTGAGTTTTTGCAAACTCAGTGTGTACAACCCTCGACGAGTCACAAGCATTCAATAATCACCATACATCAAACATATAATGCAATGTAGTGTAATCCCATTCCAATAATCCATCCACTACACACCAGCTCTGTCCCCCGATACACATCATGTGGGGATATAAATATCGACCCACCCAACCAATTCACATCTAGGGTAGCCCGGTTGCAGAATTACCTTCATTTACATATTGGGTTTAAAAGCCGTCGGTGGATCCACTATTGTCAAGTAACCATGCGATCCTCATATACTTCCTCTGTTCCATAATTCCCAACCCATATGCAACCTAAGCAGAATATCATATGTGTGCAGCAGATATGCGTGTAACCTCCATAAAACTTATATTCAACACATAGGGGTATTTTGGTTATTTTTGCCTTTAGGGGCATTTCTATAATTTTTCCTCTATTACGGTTTCACTTACCTTGGCCCATTAACAAATCCCGTGAGCTAAGATGAACAAATACTATGCACCAGGTAGGATTCTAGAGAAGAGGAGGTGAGTCATTAAGACCGCTTAAGTACCAAGCTCTCCCTAGATCCAATCCTAGACATGCATATACCTGTTGCCATGCCTTAACCCTATGACTTTTCCACGGCCGCAATTAATTTTTTAATTTTTATGTAGTCATCATATACTAGGCCAAAAACCCCTACAAAGCCCAAACTCACATACCTGTATATGGCCCACTAGGCCCAATCACATTTATATGGCCCATTAGGCCTAACTCACATTCATATGGCCCATCAGGCCCAATTCATATTCATATGGCCCATCAGGCCCGATTCACATTTGTAGTCATGCTCATATACAATTTTTCATCACATAGCATCAATTATCAATTTTGCCTATTATGGGCCTAACAGCCCATCGGGCCCATTAAGCCTATTATGGCCCGGTTGACCAATCCACAGCCCACACCCATGGAATCACCCATGGGGCCTAAGACAACCTATCGGTTTCCCCCTTGCGAGCATTCGTGCACTCGTAAGACTACTGTAGCCAAACTTTCGGCTTTTCGGCATTTTGATTTTTGCCGATCTACTTGTGTGTGCAGTGTATGTACACACATGATAAGCAAGCGTGCTGCGATTCCCATAGTCACCAACCTACAAACAATATCACCCTTCAATTAATCACATGCTTAATACATATCTTTACTAAAACCGAAACCTCACCTTAACCTTACCTTGCGCGACAAGTATAACAACCCCTTCTTTAATCACTAACCACGATCAACTCCTAGATCTGCACCAATCTTAACTATTAAAACCAGAATAATAGGTGACTTGTATCCAACACAAGTCCCCTTACCTTAACTATGACCATTCGACCAACCTTAGCCAATAAGAGAGGAATACTTACCAAAATCGCAAACATCGAAGGAGCAATTCGGCAGAGAGCTAAAACCTGAGATCCGATAATAATTCCCTACCAAAGTTGATTAGAAAGAGTGAGGGAGAGGAGTAACCAGTATTAACAATACTAGCCGAAAAAAAGATAAGGTACTTACACCAAAAGAGTAATCGGCCCAAGGGAGATTCAACTTTTCGGCTTTCAAACTAGTATGGTGAATAAGGTTTATTTGGCACAAATTAAAGAAGAAGAGTAGAAGAAGGAATCGGCTAACCCAAAAGTGAAACAAAGAAAATTGTGTAGAGGAAAGATGGAAATCGGCACAAAGAAAAGAAAGTAAAATAGAGGGTTTTTGGCTTTTAGGGAAAAGAGTTTTTGGCAACAAGGTGAAAGAGATTTCGGCATTAGCCTGACAACCTTGTATTCGGAACCTATTTATAGCCCTTATAGCCGAATTTCTCATGCCCAGGTTCCCAATTCAGCTTCAACTCCTCCTCACTTCTCATATCCTCGTTTTTCTCCCTAATAACCCCTTGATCCTTTCCTCAAATCTCTCTTCTGAACACTCCCCTTGGAGTCCATCTTCATGCCACTTCCAACCTTCTAGAAGGCCAAAATTGAACTCCTAAAAATACTAAGCTAGGATTCGAACCTCGGATCTCCTTGCTATCCACTAACGCCACCTCCCTACACCCTAAGTGGCGTCACTTAGCCACTCCTCCACAAGGTTTTTTTGATACCATTTTCCCCTATTCTTATTTAAAAGCCCAACTAGTTGCCATCATGGTTCCTTTAATAATTAAACTATAATTTCTTCTACCCCTAGGTTCAAACTCAAACCTTGACCAAGACCTACCATCACGTAATTAACACTTAACCGGAAATTCTAAACACAAAAAGAAAAAATTAAGATTTTAGGATTTTTTGGTTTCGAGATTTTTGGGGAGTTACACTAGATGTCCTGGTATTACTTCGAAACAGTGTTTCAATGATAGGTACGGGTTAGGGATGTTACAATAACCAAAGATGTAACACCCCTTACCCGTATCCTACGCCGGGATAGGGTACGAGGCGTTACTGGACTTAAACACATGCATACAAACATTTTTGGGTCATAAAATTTTGCTCAAATTTAAAACTTTCAAACTTCCTCTTAACGTCCCTAATATGAACCTACGAGGCCCAAAACATGCTTTGGTAACAGTTCAGGAATAAACCGAACACTTTAGAAAACTTTGAAAACTTTTAATGCAAACAGGGGCACACGCCCGTGTGGAAGGGCGACACGCCCGTGCATCCTCTTAACATGGCCATGTTGAAGGCCCGTGTAGCTTACACAGCTTGAACATATCATGACATGCCCTTGTCCCTAGCCCGTGTGGATTTATTTCTCAATTTGAACCTACAGGGGTTTTCACACAGCCTGGTACACGCCTATGTCCATGGCCCATTTCCCTCACACGGCCATGACATGCCCGTGTCTCAGTCGATGTGCTAAAACCTTGGCATTCTATTTTTGACATCATTAACTATTTAGGGGCACACGGCCAAGGCACACGCCCATGTGTTGGCCTATGTGGCGAATTTAATTTCGCACTTAAGGTGCAGACTTCACATGGCCAGGACACACATGTAACAACTCGGTTTAGACCCTAGTCGGAATAGAAGTTTTGAGACCACAAATCTGAGTCAAAAATATATTTTAATATTATTTTCTGTGCTTATAATATGTGAATTGATATATGTGAGAATTTCGTATGAAAATTTTATCGTTTGTGTGTCCGATTTGTGAAAAAGGACCTAATCGCGTAAAGTGTAAAAGTAGCTTTCTATATTGTTAAGGTGTCTATTTGCTATGACTTTTTAAAGCAAAGGTCCTTATGATGTTATTAACCCATTGATAATGTTAATGGACATTAATGGTCATCCATTAATTGATTTTATATGTTTATAAACAAGGTTAAAATTGTAAATAGGTTATTAAGTCATATTAAATAAAAGAAAAGCTAAAAATCATCTTATTTCTTCCATCCAAGACCAAATATTAAGAGAAAAAGAAGAAGAAAACTTTTTCTAGGGTTCGGCTATGTCCGAGTTTGATTAAGGTATGAGTTTTGTTCGGTTTTTGATAATTTTTACGTTTTTGTGATCGTTGCTTTGTATTATATCAAGCCCATGTCTCAATTTCTGAATTTGATGATGATTTTGAATTATGCCATTGATGCTTTTATGAGTTTTGTGATGATAGTTGATGAAAAATGAAAGATATGTGTTAGATTACTATGTTTTGTATTCGGATTTTTGATGAATTTGAGTATTTTGGGCTAAATTGTGAAAATAAGAAATTGAAGGACTAAAATGGGAAAGAAATGGAATATGTGGGCTTGTATGAGCTAAAGGAATATTCAGCCAAGCATATGTCTAAAGAATTTTTATGTATTTTGTAAATTTATGAATTAGGGACTAAATTGTTAAAATGTGAAATGTGAGGGCTAATTTCTAAAATGCCCTAAATATGTGTATATGGATTTATTTGAATGAATGTGAGATTGAATAAGTCAAATTTGAATGTGTTTAGATTAAGAACCAAAGAAAACAGAATTAGATTGGGGAAAGTCGAAAGTTGTTGAATAGTCATTCGTTTCCGTTCATTTCCATACGAGGCAAGTCGATATACAAGTAAATGTGTTTGAATTAATTTAGTCATGTTTATTTGATGTTGAATTATGATGAATAGTTATAGAAGCTGAATATGTGAAATTGAGAAAGTTTCGATAATGTACCGACATCCGAAAGCCTTGTACGAACCATAGGAATAGTTAGAAACATATGTCATGACATAGGATTTTGATATGTGATTTTGTGTAAGACCACGTCTGGGACGTTGGCATCGATTTGAAATTTCCGTGTAAGACCATGTCTGGGAAATCAGCATCGTATTTGATTTCGTGTAAGACCCTATCTGGGATAGTGGCATCGATATTTGATTACTTGTAAGACCACGTCTGGGGTTGGCGTTGTATGAGCTTTCCGAGCTATCCGAGTATCCTTAATGATTCTAAATGGTTCAATGGGCATTCCAAGAAATGAATAACTATATGAATGTATATCCGATTTAGGTACATTTGAAATGTATATGATGATTGAGAATGAAAAGAATGTATATGTGCTAGTGATGATATGTGATATAAGTATGAGAAATTATGTTATATGTGCAATGAATTGGGAATATGTGTATATATATGAACTATGTGATTTGTAACAGTATTTGGCTATGGAGTATATGTATTTTATGATGCTTATATGCTTAAAATGATAAGTTTATTTGTATATGACTTACTAAGATTTTGAAAGCTTACTTTGTGTGTGTTTGCATTGTGTTTTAGATATCAAAGCTACTGGAGGCTCGGGGATTGTCGAGGATCATCACCACACCATCAAACCTAATTTTGGTACCTTTTGAAAATGTATATATCAAAGTATGGCATGTACAGGCTAGAGAACTTTGAATGTGTTTTGAGATGTGTATATCTAGCCATGTGATATGGCTTGGTTATGGATGAAATTTTGAAGAATTTTAGTATATGTTTTATGTTAAAAAATGATATGTTTTTGTAACAGCCCGATTTAGACCCTAGTCAGAACGGTGGTTTCGGGACCACGAATCCGAGTCAGAAAATTTTTTAAAAATTATTTTATGTGTTTATTTTGTGTGAATTTATGCCAGTGAAATTTTCGTAATTTAATTAGACGTTTGAGTGTCTGATTAAGTAAAAGGATTTAATCGCGTAAATTGAAAACTTGATAGTTTATTTTATAAGGACCGAATTGTTATTGGCTTTGTAAGTTGAAGCATTTATGTTGCAAATAACCCTTTAGACTAAGTGATGGCCGAATGTACCCTTATTATGCATGTTTTTATTATTAATTTTAAAAGGTTAAATATGTAAATAGGTAAATAATATATATGATATTATATAACATAATTAAAAGTCATGTTCATATGTTCATATTTTGACCGAAAATAAAAAGAAACAAAAGAAACAAAAGCTTTGTGATATTCGGCCATTTCTCAAGCTTGATTCAAGTTAGTTTGGTTTTGGTTTTTGATAATTTTTATGTTTTTGAGATCGTTGCTTCAAGTACTATCCGACCCATGCTTGAATTTTTGATTTTGATGAATATTTTGAGTTATGCCATTGATGAGAGCTTGTGATTTTTGTTGTTTGATGATGAAATATGAAAGATATGTTTTAGATTAACATGTTTTGTATTGGAGTTTTTGATGATTTTGAGTAATTAGGACTAAATTGAAAAAATAATAAATTGAGGGACTAAAATGTGAAATAAATGAAATATATTGATTGGTATGAACATTAGGAACATTCGGCCAAACATGGGTATCTTGAAATTTTGCATATTTTGTGTTTTGTGTAATTGGGACAAAATTGTAAAAAGTGTAAATGTCAGGGGTAAAATGGTAATTTGCCCAGTTATGTGTTTTTGGACTAAATTGAATGAAAATATGTTTGAATGAGCTTAATTTGAATATGTTTAGACCAAGAACCAAGGAAATCAGATTTGGATCGAGGGAAAATAAGGTTGTCGACTAGCTGATCCGTACCCGTTTTTCATCGTCCGAGGTAATTTTATAAGCAAATAAATGTTGTTAAATTTGAATAAGTGCTAGATTTATATGCTGAATTGAATTGTGTAAAAATATATATACGAAAACCGTATTTGAATATATTCGGAAGTTATATGTACAAGCTCGATTCGATTAAGTTACAACGTCCGAAAGCCCCGTTTGAACCATAGGATTCTGATATGTGTTTTCGAGTAAGACCACGTCTGGGACGTTGGCATCGATATATGTGTTTTCATATAAGACCAAGTCTGGGACATTGGCATCGATCTATGTGGTTACGTGTAAGACCATGTCTGGGACATCGACATCGTATTTGATTCGAGTAAGACCCTATCTGGGACAATGGCATCGATATGAGATAGCATGTAAGACTACGTCTGGGACATTGGCATTGTATGATATATGTGATTATCCGAGTATATTATTCAAATCCGAATGGTTCATCGGGCAAGGATAAGTTGTGTTTGAGAAAGTAAAACGAGCTAAAAGGCCAGGTATGATTTATCTTGTTATCTATGTGAGATAAGACAAGTACTTTGAATATTTGTGTTAAATTATGTATGATAGAAATGAAAAATATATGTAAGATTAGTATGTGTATTCGGCATTATGATTAAATAATTTGAATATTAAGGAAATGATTCTTCACTATGTGTATATGTGTGACCATGTATGTTCGGCCATATAGGTAATAAGCATATGTGATGTTATATATAATCTTATGTATTCGGTCAAATATGTGATGTATGTATATGAAGTTAAATATTGTTTTTGGTGAGCTTGTGTAAATGTATGGTTTATGGAATGTATAAGTTGAAAAAAAGTATAGTATTGACTAAATAAATTGGTTTAGTTTAAAGTTAAGAAGTTAACTATATCAATGAATTGTATATTTGCTTATGACTTAATAAGCTATGATAGCTTACTTTGTGTATTCTTGTTTACTCTGCTTTATAGATTTTGGATTCAAGTTACGAGCTCGGGGATCGTCAACAAAGTTCATCACACTATCTACAGCTTTGGTATTTAAATATTTGAACTCGAATTATGGCATGTATAGGTTGGAGTGTGTGTTCAGTAAAGTTGAATTTTTGGAAATGTATGTTTATTAGCCATGCGAAAATGGCTTAACTATTTTGCTTGAATTTAGTTTTGGTTTGGATATGGTTTAAGTTCATTTTGGCCAATATGCTATGTGATATGCTATGTGCTACAAATAATTATATATATGTTACCTAAGTATATGTGTTTTAGGTTATGGTTTAGAAGTGTGGTATGTATTGATAATGGTTGTGTGAACTTGGTTGTGATCTAAGCATGTTTCGAAAGTAATGTGTATTTTATGTATATATGACATGTTTGAGTTATGTTTGATGTTGTGATCTTGAGTTATGAATTGAATAATTAAGTAAGATGTTTGATGTATTATAAATAAAGTAATGATTGGATTTGGTTTACATGATGTAAGTATAAATGATGGTTTTGGTTTATAAGTATAAATGATGGTTTTGGTTTATATGCTTCAGCAATGTGAAGTTCTAGGAACGATATTATAATATGTGAAATAGATATGACATGATTTAGTATTTGTATTTATGTAATGAGATAAATTGGCTTGATTTCATGACTATATTATAAGCATGTTGTATTGATTATTTTATTAAGGTACAAGAAATATATATATGAATAATGCGTTTGAAAAATGCAAATTTTAGAATGTTTATATATGCTTCCATGTGTGATTGCATATTTGTTTAGTAATGGAGTAAAATTGGAATGAAAATGGTATTAAGCATGTGTACATTCGGCAAATGAGATAAAGAATTGACCAAATGAATAGTATCTTTTGATAATTAATATTAAAATTCTTATATATGAATTTGTTAAATAGATATGAGTTTTGTATATCTATGTTAAGATAGACTATGAAAGTACATAATTGCTCAAGATGTATTTAGTTTATTATATGTATTTATTGAAAATGTGTTTATATTTAAAAGCATATTATACCTGACTTGAGATATGAATTGTATTTTGTTTCACAATTTATAAGGTAAGTTTAATAATTAATTAGTCATATGATTTTTGTAATGTGAACATGACTTGTATAAATCAGTGAATGTTTGAAAACTATGTCTTTTGGTAATGCCTCGTAACCTTTATCCGGCGACAGATACGGGTTAGGGATGTTACAGTTTTGATGTGCTTTTGAATGACCAAATGAAATGGTCAATTTTGGTAAGTTTTATGATTGATTTGGGAAGTTAATATGATGTGAAATGCTATGAATTGAAATGGATTAATATGATGGATGAATCATGTGCTTTTGATATAAAATTTGTACTATGAATTGGTATGTTTGAGTTGGATTTTTACATGGGAATGAATGATGATATCATGGGTCAATTTGTGCATGATTTAGTATGTTTTTGGCTTCCTTTGGGACATGAAATGTGCTTTGTTTCATGCTTGTGTGGGATGGTCCAAAATGGGTGGCAATTTGGCTTTGCAACTAGCCTATTTTTGTCCACACAAGCAGAGACACGGGCGTGTGTCTCAGCCGTGTCTGACACACGATTATGTTACACGGCCGTGTGTCCCCTAGGGTACCCTACGATTTAAAATCAGTATACCCTATAGTTTTGACACAGCCTAGACACACGAACGTCTCTATCGGTCGTGTGTGGCACACGGGCTAGCACATGGGCGTGTGGCCGGCCGTGTGATCCAAGTCATTAGCCTCCCTAATTTTCACACGGCCTGCCACACGGGCGTGTCTTGTGGCCGAGTTGACAAGTCAGTATGTATGCTCTGTTTTGCCACAACTTAGACTGTAACACCCCTTATCTGTATCTTACTCCGGAATAAGGTACGAGGCGTTACCTAACTTAATCACATGTAAACATACATTTTCGAGTAATAAAATTTCCTTCAATTTAAAAACTTTTCAAAATTAGCCTTAAAGTCCCTAATATGGACCTACGGGCCCAAAACTTACTTTGAAAATGATTTGGGCTAAATCGAGCATTTTAGAAGAACTTTAGAAGATATCATTGAAAATAGGGGCACACACCCGTGTGGAAAAGTGACACGTCTATCTGTCCTCTTAACATGGCCATGTTGAAGGACTGTGTAGCTCACACGGGTTGATCATATTGGGACGTGCCCCTGTCCCAAGCCCGTGTGGATTTATTTTTCTTTTCGAACCTACCGGGATTTTCACACGGCCTGACACATCCCAGTGTCCATGGCCCGTATCCCTCACACAGCCTTTACACGCCCGTGTGCAAAACTTTGACATTCTATTTCTAACGTCATCAACCCTTTAAGGTCACATGGCTAAGGCACATGCCAGTGTGCTAGGCTGTGTGATGAATTTAATTTCACAATTAAGGTGAAGGGGAGACACGACCAGACTACATTCCCATGGGGCAGACTGTATGTCACACACGGCCAGACAGAAGCCCGTGTGTCTACCCATGTGGATAGAAATAAGGCTATTTACCAAGCCTTTTGCCACCCTTACTTGCACCAACAGACACAACATCAAGTAACACCCATCCATACATAAATACAAAACCAATTCACCATAATTAAGACATTTACACAACATGGCCACTTCACTTCATTCACTTGCAACACTTATCACATTCTTTATCAATTCAATCATGCAACTTGTTCAATCATGCATTAACACACCATATGCTCAACCATGCAAATTTTCAAAATCAAGAAAGACAGCATCATATGCATATAGCATTAACAAATATTAGCCATCATCCATGGCCTTATACAAAATGATCTATCAAATAACATAGGCTCACATTTAGCAAATTCAACTATGACACTTAACAACATAATTAAATCTCCTATACATGCCACAACTCAACTGCTTGAATTCAACAATACCTGAAGTGATAGCTTGATAGTGTGATGGTATCTCCGGCGTTCTCCAACCCGAGCTAGCTTGAAGACATTATAAGCATGTAAAATAAATAGAGTAAGCTATGTAGCTTAGTAAGTTGCTATATAAATAATAACCAATTTATTTACATACTTTTAACAATTCTCGTAACAAGTTCTCAAGAAAATACAATCATAATTGCAACAAGTTCCACTATTCATGTAAGAGCATATCAAGCTACCTACACAAGTCATAGTCACTAAATTATTTATATCTTGAGCTACAAAACTCCAAATTTAGTCCTGCTAATTTTCCCTGAAACTAGACTCACATATCTCCTTACCATAAAATTTTTAGAATTTTTGGTTTAGCCAATAAGTACATTTTATTCTTTAAAGTCGTCCTTGTTCTGTTGTCCGACAGTTTCAAACCTTCTTCACTAAAAAATTGTTATCTCCTAATACAGGATTCGGATGATATTCTTGTTTGTTTCTTTTGAAAATAAAATCATTAATAATTTTAAACATATAAATTATAACCCATAATTATTTTTATACAATTTTTAACGATTTTCCAAAGTCAGAGCAGAGGATTCCAAAATCATTCTGACCTTGTCTCACAGAAATTAAAATATCTCATAATATGAAATTATTATGTTTACATAGTTTCTTTTATGTTAAACTAAACTAAATAAGTTTTAATTCATATCTTATTCAACCTCTAATTTGATTCTCACAATTTGTGGTGATTTTTCAAAGTTATACAACTGTTGCTGTCCAAAACTGCTTTATTGCTAATTTTAGTCTTTCATGATTTCTTTGTATTAACTTTCATTTAGACACACATAATACCAAAGCATATCCATAGCTAGCCATTCCAATAGCTAGTCATTATCAAATAATTACATGCCATTCATTGGCCAATTTAACCTATACATCAACAACAAAGACTTAAACATATCATGTCTCAATTTAATTTGGTCTAAAAGCCTCCCACATGATCATAAATAAACTTTACCACTTAGTTATGCATCATCAGTATAGACCTACAATTACAAGGTCATCACAAGATCATTTTCATAAATATGATTTACTCATTTATATTCTTACCACACGTTCAATAATCACAAAATGTTCACAAAGACATTCTCATAAAAATCATGAACTTACAATGTCATGAAGTCAATGTTTGTAAACTTTAAGTACTTTCCTGTACCAATTCATAACATAATCATAAATTTTCACATCTTTGGCATAAACTTTAAATTACCCGTTGAACCACTTGAAATACTAATGGATATCCAATAAGCCTCACACAAGAGGGTAAAATGCTGATGCCATGTCCCAGACATGGTCTTACACTGGCTCTCATGTCAAGGCCAATGCCATGTCCCAGACATGGTCTTACACTAGCTCTCGTCTCAATGCTGATGCTATGTCCCAGACATGGTCTTACACTGGCTCTCATAATGTGGCCGATGCCATGTCCCAAACGTGGTCTTACACTAGCACACATATCAACGCCGACGCCATGTCCTAGACATGGTCTTACACTAGCACACATATCAACGCCGATGCCATGTCCCAAACATGGTCTTACACTAGCTCTCATAATGTGGCCGATGCCATGTCCCAGACTTGGTCTTACAGTAGCACACATATCACATGTTTGCATATTGCCATGGTCTTTTACAAAGTCTCGTACTCAAGCATTCACATTTCATTTCACTAATATAGCATTTATCACAATTATATCAATTTAACATTTATACATATATAATTTAATGCTTATTTAAACCTACGAATTGACCTCGGTAGCATAATTGGTGAAAAGGACTTATTCGTCATACTATTTGTTTTTCCCCCGTTCTAAGTCCGAATCTCATCTTTCTTGATCTATAACAACACATTTAATTTATTTACTCATTATGCTACTCAAATTAGCCCAATTTCACATTTCTGGTAAAATTACATTTTTACCCCTAAACTTTGTCATATTTATGCTTTTACCCTAGGCTCGTGAAATGAAATTCATTCAATTTCTTTGCTACCTATGCCTAGTCGAACCTTTTTCATGCTTATAGCAGCCCACATTTTCCATTAAAATAGATTTTTAACACGTATTTCATAACTTTCACAAATAGGTCCTTTTGGATGTTTCCACCGAAAATCACTTAGTAAAGGTCGTTTATTTAACAAAAAGGATGCATTTTCAATCATCAAGCATCAAAATACACATATATTCATTAATGGAAAAATTTACAAACTTTAATAGTTTTGAAAATGAAGGTACGAGATAGCTAAATTGAGTTACCACAACTCCAAAAACATAGAAATAATTAAAAACAGGACAAAAACTGTACCTAGATGAGCCATAGAAGCTTGGCCGAATGTTTGCTCATCCATGGCTGCCCATTTTCTTCATAAAAGGTTGAAGAAGAAAGAAAAAAAAAAGGATAGCTTTTAAATTTTGTCTTATTATGCCTTTATTAGCTTAATTACCAATATGCCCTGTTCTTTTCAAACAAATTTCAAAAATACCGAACAAATATCTTCCACTAACTTATTAATGGGCTAATTATCAGATAAGGACTTCTACTAAAATTTCTATAGCCATTTAATACCTCTAGATTCTAGAACTCAAGTTTTGCACTTTTTATGATTTAATCTCTTTTTTATTTTTTATTCGAAATTAAGCATGCAACTGCTAAAATTAATTCATCAAAATTTTCAAATATCTATAAAATCATGCTATAACACATAAAATAATATCAAAAATAATTTCTCCAACCTCTGATTTGTAGTTCCAAAACCACTGTTCCGACTAGGCTCAAAATCGAGATGTTACAATTCTCCCCCCTTAGGGATTTTCATCCTCAAAAATCTCATCGAAAAAGAGATTAGGGTAACGTTCTCGTAGTTTCCCCTATCTTGACAAAGAGTCCTCTTCGAGGGGATACTTCCATGATCACTCTGTCATCGACCTAAATTCAAACATCTTAAATTCTCAAACCCATATATAACATGCTAGTCTAAAGTTGCTTTCAACTTTCACGAATCACTTTCACCCCCCTTTTTCCTCAAAATTACAAATCAATCCCCTCTCGTATCTCTCTTTCCAAAAACACTTATAAACTTTGATACATAGTGTCGTAGCATATTATCAAAGATTTGAATTACTCTCAGAATGAACAAATGGGCTACTATTGAGTCCCGTACAACACTTTCTGCATAAGCTCTGGAAAATTCATTCCGCGAATTCCATCTCAAAGTATTAAAAATAATAGAAATTAAAATCTGAAGTCATCTCACATTGTATCGTTTAGTTGCCACGCACCATCACATTCTGATAGTTCTCAGTCTTGCAAAGAAGACATCACTCCAGCTTTACATTTTAGCTAAATTCAAACTCCCATCAAACAGGAATGATTATATAGCCAACACTCACAAAGTGAACAAAGACTTTCCATTCAATTGTCTGTAACTATATCCACTTTTCCAAAGTCAATTGTTAACTATTCACAATCTTTCAATGGTTCAAGCTATCCACCTTGTCTAAATTTATGATTTTGCTGTAACATTGCATCCTCCACATTCCTGGAATCAAGGAGCATATGACTTTATTCGTCGAACAAACAAGTAATCAATTTCTCAAAACCAACACACTAGCAGTCGACTCTAAGTCACTCATCTAGTAACTCTTTTAATGAGATTTTAACCATTTGAAAGCATAAATTGTCACTTTACATTCTTATTTTAGAACACATTCCAATATGTTCGATAGTGCATTACTTACAAATCATGAATTCTCTAATCAATTTAAACAGAACTCAAATTAGCGCTTCGATTAATAACACTTTCAACTATCATTTTTTTATTTTACTAATATACAACAGACCAGCTCATTCAAATGAAAACAATTGAGTCGATTTCAAATACCAATTAATAGCATATCAAAATAATCTTTTCTTCATGCTATTAACCAACTCAAACATATAATCTTTTACAACTCCTTTAGCATTCTAATAAAAAACTTTACAATTGCATATGCTCAAGGAAAATAAAATATCTTAATTGAACTCACTGACATTAATCAGACTTTCTTGAGAAAAAGAAAATTTTCATAGAGTTTGTAACACCCCAAACCCGGCCAGGACATTATGGCCGTATCCAGCGTGTCACATTAAAGTGTTTTTCGAAAACCTTGTTTTCATTAAAAACCCTTTTTTAGAATAAAAACCTTGAGTAAAATCCCAGCTTGTATTTGTTTCTTTCAAAGCGAGGTGTATTTAAAAAAACTATTCCTTCTTGTATGACAATGATTACTTTGGAAAGTCTCTTTTCAATTGCGGAAGCTTTATTTAAGACAGAAGATCTATGAAAACTTGTCATTTAAAAATTGAGTTGCAAAAACGTAGTATTTAAAAATAGTTATGGTTTAGGAAAACCATGTTCTACTTCTAGCAAGTATAAAACATAAAAATAATAATAATCCTAGTTTGGAATAATATCTAGTGAATAGGCCTTATTACAATCCGGACTGCAATAACTTTAAATACTAGAAATTATAGGCTTAAGAAAACAAGTCCAAGTCGTCTTGCTAGCTGGCCACCTCAGACTCCTTCCAACCATCGAACCACCTACTGAGGATCACCTGAGAAATATAAAAGAGGGGGGTGAGTTTTCGAAAATTCAGTGTGTACACCCCTCGGCAAATAGAAAAGCATGCAATAGCAAGTATTTTTGGGCCTAAGCCCAATTCAATATCAGCACAGATGTAAAGCAATCAAATATGCACGAACCCCACCCATCCAACCGCTACACACCATCTCCATCCCCTGATACACTCCATGTGGGGATATAAATATCGACCCACCCATTCAATACACTCTAATGGTAGCCCGGTTACGGTACTACCTAACATTGCAGCAAAGCTGCTAATCATATATTGGGCTTAAAAAGCCATCGGTGGATCCACGGTCGTCAAGCAACCAAGCGATCCTCATATACTTCCTCCGTTCCATAATTCCCAACCCATATGCAACCTAAATAGAATATCATATGAATACAACAGGTATACATGTAACATCCATAAATCTTACATTCAACACATAGGGGTATTTTAGTCATTTTTTCCCTTAGGGGCATTTCAGTGCTTTCTTTTTATGATGGGTTTATTACTTACCTTGGCTTGTTAATAAGTCCTTGTTAGCTAAAGTAAACAGATACTATGCACCAGGTAGGATTCCAGAGAAGAGGAGGTGGGTCAATAAGATCACTTAAGTACCAAGCTCTCCCTAGATCCAATCATAGACATGCATATACCCATTGCCACACCTTAACCTTATGACTTGTCCACAGTCACAATTAATTAATTATTTAAGTTTTATGTCTGATTGAGTAGTTACCTAAAAACTAGGTCCACAACCCCTTACTAAACACTAACAGATCTACACCTATTCATTTGACCCATCAGGCCAATCTCATTCATTTGGCCCATCAGGCCCAATCACATTCATATGATCCATCAGGCCCAATCACATTCATATGGCCTATCAGGCGCAATCACATTCATATGGCCCATTAGGTCGAAATCAATTCCAAGCCATGCAACCAACATGACTATTACAACACTTAGCATCAAATCGTCAATTATGCCTATCATGGGACCATAACCCATCAGGCCCATCTAGCCCATTCTGGCTCGGTTGCCCGAAACACGGCCCAAGACCATGAGATCGCTCATGGTGCCTCTGATAACGTATCGGTTCCCCCTTACGAGTGTTCGTGCACTCGCAAGACTATTGTAGCCAAACTTTCGACTTTTCGGCATTTCAGGATTTGCCGATCTACTGTGTGTGTGCAGTGTATGTACACACCTGGTACTAAAACGTGCTGCGATCTCCTTAGCCACGAACTGTGAACAACAAGC
Source organism: Gossypium longicalyx (assembly GCA_025698465.1). Lineage (NCBI taxonomy): Eukaryota > Viridiplantae > Streptophyta > Magnoliopsida > Malvales > Malvaceae > Gossypium > Gossypium longicalyx. Next base: position 57,676,383 of record CM046995.1, read on the forward strand.
CTTAACAACCCTTCCTTAATCACTAATCATGAGTATTTCTTAAATCTAAAACCCCAAAATGCCTAAGGAGCAATTCAGCAGAGATTTGAACTCCGAGATTCGATACTAATCCCACAAGAATGGGCACAGAGGGTCTTCAGCGAAAGAGGTATTTGACTTTTGAGATTTGTATGGTGAAAGGGGTTATTCAGCACAAATAAGAAGAAGAGAAGAAGGAATCGGCTAAAACCAAAGGTGAATCAAAAGAGAATTTGAGTAGAGAAAGAATGGAAAATCGACAAGCAAGGAACAAGGAATTCAGCTTCTGAGCACTTAGAGAGAAAAAGTGTTTCGGCAACACAAAAATGAGGAATTCAGCTAAAGAAAGAGAAGCAATTTCGGCATTACCTTAGAATCCCTAAAATCGGCACCTATAATACTATAGCTGAATTTACCTATCCCCAAATTCCCAATTCAGCTCTACTTCTCTACACCCCTCATCTTCTAAATTTTCTCCATGATAACTCTTTAATCCCTTCCATAAATTTCTCCTCTTATCACTCCCTTTAGAGTTCACATCTAACGCCACCAATGGCAATTCATTGAGCAAAAAATAAATCCTTCTTTTGAGCAAGGAGGGATTCGAACCCCAAACCTCCTTGCCATGCATGTGACGCCACCTCTAAGCCCCACATGTGACCTTAATTGCCACTCCAACACAAGGCTCCTTGTGTCCAATTTCTCCTTCATTTATTTAAAAACCAAACTATTTGCTAACAAGGGTCTTTTAATTATTAAACTATAATTTCCTTCACCCCAAAGTTCGAACTCAAAACTGAACCAAGGCCTATTATCACATAAATAACACTTGACTAGGAATATTAAGCAGACTTTTTATCAAAATAGAAAAAAAGAAAGTTCAGGATTTTTGGGGCATTACGGAGTTTGTGCCTGAGCTTTCACTATTTTTACCTTTGTCGAGGTCAATTCTTTTCACGAAAAATAGAGGAATTCTGGTATCAGAAGCATTACATTCTCATGATTGAATCAGCATTACACCTATAACAGACATAACTATCACAAGCCAACGAATACACATACTAGAAATCCGAAAACTTAACTCATAAGAAAAACAATAAGGATCTTAATGATTCCTCAGAACCGGAAGAAGTTAACGCTCACATGTTTTGAAATCAATTGTAACAAGGGTAATATATATATTCCAAATGTACAAGTACAAAGCAAAACAACTGTCGGTAGAAATAGAAGAGTAGTCTCAAATAAATTTTCATCATCCACTTGTATTCCAACATAATAGAATAGAACTCTACAGAGAAAGATGAAACATACGGGTCATCAATCGACCAGACTAATAGTGCTTCCATCTAACCCTTTAATCTCTCACTTGTGAGAACTTTCAACACGATTCTCGTGAAATTTCATTGCAAATTACCACATTAGTAAGGGGATGAGGTCGTAAGGCCTCGAGCTCAACTCTAATATATATATGCATACGACTTAACGTTCATCATCATCATTCCTAGTTATACTCTTTACCACAGGCAAATACACACACACATATTTAGGTTGCACAATCCTTTCGATCATCTTATTCAAACAAGTGCACTCATATATACATTTCATAAAGTCTCAAGTAGGACTACTTATCATATTCATTAATCAAACAAGTCAAGCACATAACATCATAGGAATGTCAAACAACATGGATGCTTATCGCAATATAAACTTTCATTTCATTATACCTTCCCACATTTCACGAATAATTCTTATTGAACTGTTGTACTGTTGATGAATATCTAGGTAGTATGCTCAAGGTATACGTATCAAAAATCCATCGCAATACAACGTTTAGTTAAAACAATGACAATTTTCCCATATTTCTCATCTTATGAGTATTTCACTTGTGCATCATCACATACATATCATAATCTCTTATTCATACCTTACTAAGTTTTGACATACAACAAACACATTTCAAATACCTTAATATCACTCTCAGCATTTTCAAAAATAACTCGGTTGGAAACGCATCTCTGTCTCAACAAAACAATTTCATTAGAGTTAGGAGATATTACACTATCAAAGGTAGTAACGTGGCATGTATAGCTAGACTCTCACACACATGCTAGGTTAGTCCTAGAATCAACTAAACTATAGCTCTGATACCACTATATGTAACATCCCTTACTTGTATCTGACACTGAAACAGGGTACAAGGCGTTACCTAACTTAAACACATGCAAACATACATTTTCGAGTAATAAAATTTCTTTCAATTTTAAAACTTTTCAAAATTTGCCTTAAAGTCCCTAATATGGGCCTACGAAGCCCAAAACATACTTTAAAAATGGTTCAGGACTAAATCGAGCATTTTAGAAGAACATTAGAAGATATCATTGAAAATAGGGGCACACGCCCGTGTGGAAAACTGACATGTCCGTGTGTCCTCTTAACATGGCCATGTTGAAGGACCGGGTAGCTCACACGGACTGAGCATATTGGTACATGCCCGTGTCCCTAGCTTGTGTGGATTTATTTTTCTTTTTGAACCTACCGGGACTTTCACACGACCTGGCACACGCCCGTGTCCCTCACACGGCCTTGACACGCCCGTGTTTCAGTACGAGTGCAAAACTTTGACATTCTATTTTTGATGTCATCAACCTTTTAAGGTCACACGTCCAAGGGTCACTATTTCGGATAGTATTTATGGTTCTACCTTTTTTTTAGCAACTGGCTTTCATGGTTTTCATGTGATTATAGGTACTCTTTGTGCTAGGCCGTGTGATGAATTTAATTTCACAATTAAGGTGAAGGGGACACACAGCTGGACTACATGCCCATAGGGCAGACCGTGTGTCACACGCCCGTGTGGACAGAAATAAGGTTATTTACTAAGCCTTTTGCCACCCTTACTTGCACCAATAGACTCAACATTAAGTAACACCTATCCACACATAAATACATGACCAATTCACCATAATTAAGACATTTGCACAACATGGCCACTTCACTTCATTCACTTGCAACACTTATCACATTCTTTATCAATTCAATCATGCAACTTGTTCAATCATGCATTAACACGCCATATGCTCAACCATGCAAATTTTCACATTCAAGAAAGACAACATCATATGCATATAACATTAACAAATATTAGCCATCATCCATGGCCTTATACAAAATGATCTATCAAATAACATAGGCTCACATTTAGCAAATTCAGCTATGACACTTAACAACATAATTAAATCTCCTATACATGCCACAACTCAACTGCTTGAATTCAATAATACCCGAAGTGGTAGCTTGATAGTGTGAAGGTATCTCTGACATTCTCCAACCCGAGCTAGCATGAGTACATTATAAGCATGGAAAATAAATAGAGTAAGCTATGTAGCTTAGTAAGTTGGTATATAAATAATAAGCAATTTATTTACATACTTTTAACAATTCTCATAAGAAGTTCTCAAGAAAATACAATAATAATTGCAACAAGTTCCACTATTCACTTATGAGCATAACAAGCTGTCTACACAAGTCATAGTCACTAAATTATTTATATCTTGAGCTACGGAACTCCAAATTTAGTTCTACTAAATTTTCTTGAAACTAGACTCACATATCTCATTACCATAAAATTTCCAGAATTTTTAGTTTAGCCAATAAGTACAGTTTATTCTCTAAAGTTGTCCTATTCTATTGTCTAATAGTTTCAAACCTTCTTCACTAAAAATTAATTATCTCCTAATACGGGATTCAGATGATGTTCTCATTTGTTTCTATTGAAAACAGACTCATTAAAAATTTTAAAAATATAAATTATAACCCATAATTATTTTTATACAATTTTTAACGATTTTCCAAAGTCAGAGTAGAGGATTCCAAAATCATTCTAACCTTGTCTCACAGAAATTAAAATATCTCATAATATTAAATTATTATGCTTACATAGTTTCTTTTATGTTAAACTAGACTCAATAAGATTTAATTTCATATCTTATTCAACCTCTAATTCGATTCTCGCAATTTGTGGTGATTTTTCAAAGTTATACAACTGTTGCTGTCTAAAATTGCTTTATTGCTAATTTTAGTCTTTCATGATTTCTTTGTATTAACTTTCATTTAGACACACATAATACCAAAGCATATCCATAGCTAGCCATTCCAATAGCTAGTCATTATCAAATATTTACATGCCATTCATTGGCCAATTTAACCTATACATCAACAACAAAGACTAAAACATATCATGTCTCAATTTAATTTGGTCTAAAAGCCTCCCACTTGATCATAAATCAACTTTACCACTTAGTTATGCATCATAAGTATAGACCTACAATTACAAGGTCATCACAAGATCATTCTCATATATATGATTTACTCATTTATATTCTTACCACATGTTCAATAATCACAAAATGTTCACAAAGACATTCTTATAGAAATCATGAACTTACAATGTCACGAAGTCAATGTTTGTAAACTTTAAGTACTTACTTGTACCAATTCATGACATAATCATAACTTTTCACATCTTTGGCATAAACTTTAAGTTACCCGTTGAACCACTTGGAATACTAAAGGATAACCGATAAGCGTCACACAAGAGGGTAAAATGCTAATGCCATGTCCCAGATATGGTCTTACATTGGCTCTTATGTCGAGGCCGATGCCATGTCCCAGACATGGTCTTACACTAGCTCTTGTCTCAATGCCAATGCCATGTCCTAGACATGGTCTTACACTAGCTCTCGTCTCAATGCCGATGCCATGTCCCAGACATGGTCTTACACTAGCTCTCATAATGTGGCCGATGCAATGTCCCAGACATGGTCTTACACTAGCACACATATCAACACCAATGCCATGTCCCAGACATGGTCTTACACTGGATCTCATAATGTTGCTGATGCCATGTCCCAGGCATGGTTTTACACTAGCACACATACACATGTTCGCATATTGCCGTGGTCCAACCATGGTCTTTTTCGTAGTCTCGTACTCAAGCATTCACATTTCATTTCAATAATATAGCATTTATCACAATTATATCAATTTAACATTTATACATATATAATTTAATGCTTATTTAAACATATGAACTTACCTCGGTAGCACAATCGATGGAAAAGACTTATTCGTCATACTCTTTGTTTTGCCCCCGTTCTAAGTCCGAATCTTGTCTTCCTTGATCTATAACAACACATTTAATTTATTTACTCATCATGCTACTCAAATTAGCCCAATTTCACATTTTTGGTAAAATTACATTTTTACCCTTAAACTTTTTCATATTTACATTTTTACCCCTAAGCTCGTGAAATGAAATTCTTTCAATTTCTTTGCTACCCATGCCTATTTGAACCTTTTTCATGCTTATAGCAGCCCACATTTTCCATTAAAATAGATTTTTAACATGTAATTCATAACTTTCACTAATGAGTCCTTTTGGACGTTTCCACCGAAAATCACTTAGTAAAAGTTGTTTATTTAACAACAATGATGCATTTTCCATGATCAAGCATCAAAATACACATATATTCATCAATGGAAAAATTTACAAACTTAACAGTTTTTAAAACGAAGGTACGAGATAGCTAAATTGAGTTACCACGACTCCAAAAACATAGAAATAATTAAAAACGAGATAAAAATTGTACCTAGATGAGCCATAGAAGCTTGGTCGAATGTTTGCTCACGCATGGCTACCCATTTTCTTCATAAACGGTTGAAGAAGAAAGAAAGAAAATATGATAGCTTTTAAATTTTGTCTTATTATGCCTTTATTAACTTAATTACCAATATGCCCTTTTCTTTTCAAACAAATTTCAAAAATACCAAACAAATATCTTCCACTAACTTATTAATGGGCTAATTATCACATAAGGACTTCTACTAAAAATTCTATAGCTATTTAATACCTCTAGATTCTAGAACTCAAGTTTTGCACTTTTTACGATTTAGTCTCTTTTTTATTTTTTTATTCGAAATTAAGCATGCAACTGCTAAAATTAATTCACCAAAATTTTCAAATATCTATAAAATCATGCTATAACACATAAAATAATATCAAAAATAATTTCTCTGACCTCGGATTTGTGGTTCTGAAACCACTGTTTCGACTAGAACCAAAATCGGGATGTTACATAGACACACGGGCATGTTTAATGCCGTGTAAGGCACACGGCCTGTTCACACGGGCGTTTGACCTTTGTAACTTAGAAAAATTGTTTAGTTTCAAAACTTTTTGTATGTGTTCGGTTTAGTCCCGACCTCTTTCTAATGCATGTTTAAGGTCTCGTTGACCTAAGAAAGGGACTTATTGTTGATATTTGAATATGATATGAAAATGTATGACTGTTGATTGTGAAATGATTATGAAATGTTTTGATTTGTCTGGTAATGCCTCTTACCCTAATCTGGCGACGGATATGGGTTAGGGGTGTTACAAGACGCCCGTGTGCTATGGCTGTGTTCTCCACACGGTTGAGACACACGGCCATGTCTCCGCCAGTGTGGTTACTACTCGGTATTTTGTTTTTCCAAATTTAGGTGTAGGGGACACACGACCGGGGCACATGCCTATGGTGTAGATCGTATGTCACACACGGTCTAGACACATGCCCGTGTATCTACCCATGTGGAAAAAAACAAGGCTATTTACCAAGCCTTTTTGTCACCCTTACTTACACCAACCTACAAAACATCAAAGAATACCATTATCACAAAGACACGTGACCATATCAGACAATAACAAGGCATCCACACATCATTTCTTAGCTATTTTCTATCACATACAGCATCTCCTACTTATCAACACAAACCATGCAACAATCACATCCTTGAAAATTCTCATCAAATGTATTTAGCAATAATCAATATTAGCCAACATCAATGGCATATACAAAATGAATATCACATCAACATGAGCCAACATTCATGGCTAAACAAACATGACACTTAACAAAAATACCAAGTCCCTATACATGCCATACTCAAAATGATAAATCTAACTATACCCAATTGTTCCGATTGATAGTGTGGTCGAGCCTCCAATGTCCTTTGATCCTTGAGCTAGCTTGGCGATGCTATAAGAAAATGGAAAAGAGAGGGAGTAAGCACAAAGCTTACTAAGTTATATGTAAATAATTAGTAACACTTTACCAAGTAATATCATACTCATAACATATTATACACTTGCACAAGATTCTCGAATGACCATAGACATAACTTACTCATTTTCATCCTTACTACTCATGCACACAACCTGAGCTCATTCTCATGAGTTTTGTGTAGGTACCTGTACCACTTGCAACATAATCATAACTTTTCTCAATCATGACATAATCTTTAAATCACCGTTGAACCAGTTGGAATACTAAAGGATACCCGATAAGCCTTATACAAAAGGGTAAAATATCGATGCCATGTCCAGACATGGTGTTACAGTGGCTCTCATGTATCAGTGCCGATGCCATGTCCCAGATATGGTCTTACACTGGCTTACATATTGAGGCCGATACCATGTCCAAGACATGGTCTTACACTGGTTCTCATAACAAAGCCGATACCATGTTCAAAACATGGTCTTACACTGGCTCACATATTGAGGCTGATGCCATGTCCTAAACATGGTCTTACAGTAGCTCACAAATAACCCTAGTATCATGGCATGGATATCCGATCTATTCCTACGGTTCAGCTGAGAGTTTTACTACATCAAGTCTTGTCATGCGTATTCTGGGCAAAAATCGCACATTCCATGCAATAACAATTATTCAATACCTAATAACAATAGAATGGTGAAATGTACGTGCAACTTACCTCGGCATACAAAATATGGGCGACTAGTTTGATTTAATCCACTAGCTTGGTTTTCCCTCGATCTAGGTCCGAATTCCGTATTTCTGGATCTATAATTACAACATTTATTTATTTAATCATCACATAAATCAAGATATTCCAAAATTCCTACTTTGTAAAAATGACCATTTTGCCCCTAAACTTTTGTATCTTTACAATTTAGTCCCTAGGCTCGTAAAGTAATTTTCATCAAATTTCCTCTTTAACCAAGCCTAGCCGAATCTACTTTAAGCCTACAGCATCTCACAATTTCAATTATTTCACACATTTGCCACCTATTTTATAACTTTTACAAAATGATCCCTTTTTGGGGTTTTTCATGAAAGCCTTTTCACAAAAGTTGTTTATTTAACAACAATAATTCATTTTCTTCCATTAAAATTCAGCAAACAACATGAGTACTCAAATGGCAACACCCTAGACTCTCAACCATTTTGCAAAATAGTCCCCCATTAGTTAGCTTATACTACAAGGGCCCTAAAAATACAAAAATCATTAAGAAAGACCATCAAAATCACTTACTTGTAAAGAAACCAAGTGGCTGAAATTTTCAAGCTAGTAGAACAAAACTTTTGCACTTTATGTGATTTAGTCCTTTTTCAAAATTAAGCGTGCAATCACTGAAATTAATTCACCAAAAATTTCAAACACTCATAGAATCATGCTATAACACATAAAATAATAAAAAAAATTCTCCAACCTCGAATTTGTGGTTCTGAAACCACTATTCCGACTAGGCCCAAAATCGGACAGTTATAATTCTCCCCCTTAGGGATTTTCGTCCTAAAAAATCTTACCGTTAAAAAGGTTTGGGTATTGGTCTCTAATAGTCTCATCGGGCTCCCATGTGGCCTCTTCTACCCTATGTCTATGCCATAATACTTTCACAAGTGCTATTTTCTTATTTCTCAATTGCTTAAACTCTCGAGCTAAAATATTAACCGGTTCTTCGCCATAAGTTATATCTGACCGAACCTCAATCTCTGTTGGTGAAAGAACGTGCGAAGGGTCAGATCGGTAATGGCGTAACATTGACACATGGAATACATCGTGGATCTTCTCTAACTCGGATGGCAAGGCTAGTCGATAAGCTACCGATCCAATTCTCTCAGTCACCTCATAAGGTCCAATAAAACGTGGACTTAATTTTCCTTTCTTACTGAATCTGGGGACTTTCTTCCACGGGGATACTTTCAAAAACACATTATCACCGACTTGAATCTCAATTTCTTTTCGTTTCAAATCCGCGTAGGATTTCTGTCTATCATAAGTGACCTTCAAAAAGTCATGAATTACCTTTACCTTCTCTTTGGTCTATTTGACTAAGTTAACCCCGTGAATCTGATTTTCTCTGAGTTCGGTCCAATACAAAGGCGTTCAACACTTACGCCCATACAAAGCCTCGTAAGGCGCCATTTTCAAACTCGACTGAAAACTATTGTTGTAGGCAAACTCTACCAACGGTAAATACTTTTCTTAATTTCCTTGAAACTCGAGAACACAACACCGTAACATATCTTCAAGAATTTGAATTACTCTTTCTGGCTGACCGTCAGTTTGCAGATTAAAAGCAGTGTTAAAATTTAGTTTTGTCTCCAACGCTTCTTGCAACATTTTCCAAAATTGTTATGTAAATCTCGGATCTCTATTTGAAATAATCGACAAAGGTACTCCGTAAAGTCTCACAATTTCTGAAACATACAAACCAGCCAATTTTTCAAGTGGATAATCCATACGCACCAGTATAAAATTAGCTGACTTTGTTAGCCTATCATCCACAACCCATACGACATCTTTCTTCCTTGGCATCCAAGGCAACCCATACACGAAATCTATAGTAATACGGTCCCACTTCCACTCGGGAACCATGACAGACTGAAGTAAACCCGAAGGTACTTGGTGTTTAGCTTTTACTTGCTGGCAAATTAAGCATTTAGAAACAGATTTTGAAATGTCTCTTTTCATCCCCGACCACCAATACATTTTCTTTAAGTCATGGTACATCTTCACACTACCTGGATGGTTAGACAAACAACCACTATGTCCCTCTTGCAAAATTTTCTGAATAAGCTTATCAGCTTTGGGTACACAAATTTTGTCTCGAAATATTAAACAACAATATGAACCAATTCAAAAGTCTGATTCTATACCCGTCTCGCACTGAGTTATCTTAGCTTGTAATTCTTTATCACCTTTCTGAGCTTCACAGATCTCTTGCAAAAATATTGGTTTCATTCTCAACTCGGCTAAAATCGAACCATCGTCGGTTACTAACAACTGAGTGTTCATAGCCCTCAAGGCAAATAATGACTTCCTACTCAAAGCATTGGCGACCACGTTTGCCTTCCCTGGGTGATAGTCAATCACCATTTCGTAATCTTTTATGAGATCTAGCCATCTCTGTTGGCAAAGGTTCAGTTCCTTTTGAGTCATCAAATATTTTAGACTTTTATGGTCAGTGAATAGCCGGCATTTCTCGCCGTACAAGTGGTGTCTCCAAATCTTCAATGCAAATACAATGGCGGCCAATTCTAAATCGCGTGTTGGATACTTTTTCTCATGCGGCTTTAGTTGTCTCGAGGCATATGCTATCACCTTATCTTCTTGCATGAGCATGCATCCCAATCCATTCAAGGATGCGTCACTATACACTACGAATTCCTTTCCCGGTTTCAGTTCCACTAAAATTGGAGCTTCAGTTAACAATGCCTTTAGTTTCTCGAAACTCTGCTGGAATTTTTCCGTCCATTCGAACTTGACATCTTTCTGTAGCAACCTCATCATCAGAGTAGCAATCATGGAGAATCCTTCAACAAATCGTTTGTAGTAACCCGGTAAGCCTAGAAAGCTTCTAATCTTTGATAGATTCCTCAGCGGTTTCCACTCAACAATAGTCGAGATCTTACTCGGGTCAACTCTAATTCCATCACCCGACACGATGTGTCCTAAGAATCCGACCTCTTGGAGCCAAAATTCACTTTTACTAAACTTGGCATACAACTGTTTATCTCTTAAAGTCTGCAAAACAGTTCTCAAATGCTCCGCATGTTCACTCTCATCGCAAGAATAAATTAATATATCATCAATAAAAACCACAACAAATTTTTCCAAGTATGACTGGAAAATACGGTTCATTAAATCCATAAACAGTGCAAGAGCATTCGTTAAGCCAAAGGGCATGACAAGGAACTCATACTGGCCATACCTCATCTGAAATGCAGTTTTTGGCACATCTTGCTCCTTAACTCTCAGCTGGTAGTAACCGGACCTCAAGTCTATCTTAGAAAACACCGTGGCTCCCTTTAATTGATCAAACAAATCGTCGATCCTTGGCAAGGGATACTTGTGCTTTACTGTTACCTTGTTGAGCTACTGGTAATTTATACATAGTCTTATTAAACCATCATTCTTTTTCACAAAAAGCACCAGAGCACCCCATGGGGAGTAATTAGGTCTCACAAAACCTTTATCCTTTAATTCTTGTAACTGAACCTTCAACTCCTTCAATTCTATTGGAGCCATCCTATACGGGGAAATCAATATAGGCGGAGAACTAGGGACCAACTTAATACCAAATTCAACTTCCCTAGTTGGAGGCAATCCAGGCAACTCTTCTGGAAACACACTGAATACTTACATACTTCCGGCACTGAATCAATCTTTACTTCCGATACTTGGGTATTCAACACGAACGTGAGATAAGGTTCATACCCTTTTCCAATTTATCTCTGATCTATCATAGAAGTTATCACTACAGCCAAGCTATCCGATTCACCTGATTCAACCCGAATAATATCCCCATTTTCACATTTCAGTTCAATAAACTTACTACCACAATTTACTAACACATTATGAACTTTCAACCAATCCATGCCAAGAATTCAGTCAAATTCATCAAATGGTAGTAGCATGAGGTTAGCAGGAAAACAATGACCTCTAATCATCAAAAGGACAATTTCTACACACTTTGTCAACTATTACATGCTTGCCTAACAGGTTTGACACTTTTATCACAAATTTTGTAGAGTCAACAGGCATATTCATGCTAGACACTAATTTCACACAAGTATATAAATGGGTAGAACCCGGATAATTCAAAGCAACAATAGAAATATTGTGAAAAGAAAAAGTACCCGTAATCACATCCGGTGACGATGCGTCATCATGAACGCAAATGGCATAAGTCCTTGTAGGTGCTCTGCCCTCGGACCTGATGGTGGAATCTCTAGGTGCACCTCTACTACTAGTCCCACTTCCTGGGTTCTTTTGTGGTCTATCCCTCGTAGGGGCATTACCCTACCTCACACATTGATTCTTATCTTTCTAAACCATCTCAAGATAGTTTTGAATGAAATGATATAGTGATCCACAATTGAAACAACCTCTATCATTCTCCCGACACTCACTGAAGTGATGTCTATCACACTGTGAGCATTCTGGTCTATTCGGTCGAGCGCTACCAACACTCGCGATAGAAGTGGTTTGAGCTTTAGACACCGTGTACAACTTACTCCTATTTCTGTCCGAGAACTCAACTAAAGCATTGGATTGAGTAGTAAACTTTTTCAATTTCTTAGACGAGGATTGAAATCACGAGACTCAATATTAACTTTTCTTTTCTCTTTGGCCAGTTCTTTAGGCTTGCAAGCTCTCTCAACAAGTACCCCAAACTCCTTTAATTTTTAAATCAACTAATAATTGGATGTCTTCATTTAATCCGTCCTCAAACCTCTTACACATGATGGCTTCGATGGATACGCACTCCCGAGTGTATTTGTTAAGCCTTACAAACTCAAGCTCATACTTCGTTACTGTCTTTCGGCCTTGCTTTAACTCAAGGAATTCCTTTCTTTTCTGGGCTATAAATCTCTAGCTAATATACTTTTTTTGGAACTCTTCCTTGAAAAATTCCCAAGTTATCCTTTCCCTCGGTACAACTGGTACAAGGGTGTTCCACCATTTGTAAGCTGAGTCTCGTAGGAGTGATACAACACACTTCATGCACTCCTCAGATGTGCAAGACAATTCGTCGAATACCTTGATGGTATTTTTAAGCCAGAACTCTGCTCTTTCTAGGTCATCATCTATATTCACTCGAAACTCCTCGGCCCCTTACTTTTGAATTCTATCAACCGGAGGCTTTTCTCTTCTAATCATTTCCACCACTTGAGGAGCTATAGGGGTAGGTTTAGGAATTGGAGGCGGTGGAGGAGGTGGAGCGTTCGGATTTGTACGAACAAACTTTGAATACCAAGCACTCATCATGTGGAGGAACGCTTCTCTAGCCCCTCCGCCCTGACTAAGTGTCGTGGGCCTCCTTTCAACTGGGGCGGTCCTTTTAGTGGGAGTCGGTGCATTACTCTTTACATCATCTGCCACTGCTCAGTCGAGATCCATTTACTATATGAAAGCACAATTTAAGCTCGTTAGAAGTCGTCACACTATCATATTACTTATATGGCATGTTTAGCTAGACTCGTACACACACTAGGTTAGTCTGAGAATCGACTAGACCATGACTCTAATACCACTAAATGTAACACCCCTTACCCGTATCCTACGCCGGGACAGGGTATGAGGCGTTACTGGACTTAAACACATGCATACAAACATTTTTGGATCATAAAATTTTGCTCAAATTTAAAACTTTTAAACTTCCTCTTAACATCTCGAATATGAACCTACGAGGCCCAAAACATGCTTTCGTAATGGTTCAGGAATAAACCGAACACTTTAGAAAACTTTGAAAATTTTCAATATAAGCAGGGCATACGCTCGTGTGAAAGGGTGACACGCCCGTGCATCCTCTTAACATGGCCATGTTAAAGGCCCGTGTAGCTCACACAGCTTGAACGTATCGGGACACGCCCATGTCCCTAGCCCGTGTGGATTTATTTCACAATTTGAGACAATAGTGGTTTTCATACGACCTGGCACACGTTCGGGTCCATGGCCGGTGTCCCTCACATAGCCATGGACACGCCCGTGTCTTAGCCCGTGTACTAAAACCTTGACATTCTACTTATGACATCATCAATTATTTAGGGGCACACAGCCAAGGCACACGCCCGTGTGTTGGGACGTGTGGCGAATTTAATTTCACATTTAAGGTGCAGATGTAACGCCCTAAATTTTGGCCTAGAAGTATTAGGTTTGAGCATGGGTGTAGTTAGGAGACTGCATATAAATATTTAATTGCACAAGGAAGTGACACAATTGAGTGGTTGGCTTAGTGGTTGTGTGCTCTAGAAATTTCTGGGAAGTCATGGGTTCAAGTCCTGGCTTCCACGAAATTTTGGTTTTTAAGGATAAAACCCCTGTCATTGGTCAGTAGGGTTATAAATAAAATTTGGTAAGGTATGACGCAAAGAGCCTAGTGGTTTAGTAGATGTGGCCTTTTGATGTTTCTCTTGAGGTCTAAGGTTCAAGTCATGGTAACGCAAAAAGAGTATTTATTTTGCTCTCTTGCCATGTGAGAAGCAGAAGCTGACTAGAACTCTGTAGGTAGGATGTTTGTATTGGTCAATTGAGAAATTCTAGGAGTAGAATTGGAGATGTGGATAGGGAGTTGATCAGTTGGAGTGAATTTAGGAGCATTTTGAGGGATTTCGAATGGAAGGAGGAGTTGTGGCCGAATAAGGCATTGATCACTTAGGATTTCAGCCATAGGTAAGTTGTGGTCACTTCATTTCGGGTTTTTTTTGGCAAGTTGTGATGCTTTTCACTCTTCAGTTTGGAAACTGAGCTTTCCTTTTCTTTTCGTACATCTTTTGGTAAGGTGATCCGATTCTTCTTTCCTCCCTTTCCAGTCTGTCGAATAGGCCTATTACCCTAGCCACTATTTCAGTTTTGAATAGGTACTTCTTGACTCCATTTTTCCTTTTCTTTTTCCCTCACTCTATTCCTCCTTGGCCGAATATACTCTTTTCTCTCTTTGACTCCAACATTACCCTATTGACCGAATACCTCTGGCATTTATGGCCGTACTTCTCTTCCTCCCCTCTCAATCGTGCTATTTTCTTCTGCTTAAACCGAATATCTCCTGTGTTACCTGGGCAATGTTTGGATTGGAGTCAAGGCTGATTTTTGGTTAGTCTTTTCTTCTCTCAGGTTTGCGATTTCTTCTTCTTCTATGAGCCGAATATATCCTACTCATTCACCCTTATTCTACCTTATGGCTGGCACTTAACTCTGTGGTTGCCAAATGTTGCTAGGGGTGCGATCTCTATAGCTAAGGGGGTTAGGTCGATTGTATTTTATTAGTGAGTAATCCTGTCGGTTCGTGGTAAGTACTTTAGGTAGTATTTATTTACAAGGGATTATAACGTCTGATGAATCTGTTAAAGTGTTCTCAATACTTTGGTTTGATTTTTCCACGAATATGACTAATGGTGGATCGTTGTGAATCATAGGTGCTTTGATCTCGGAAGGGTGCGTCAACAGTTTCATAACAGTTGTGTAAGCGTACACCATTCTATACTGTCAAAAGCCAAAAAGATGTGTAACCACACTCTTCATTACTGTAGATCGGCAAAAGCCGAAAAGCTGAAACTTTAGCATTTGAGGTCACATGAGCGTGCAATGGCTCGTGTGGTGAACCGAGCCCCCAAATTGTGGGCGATAAACTGAAGAGGCCACCACGAGTGATCTCGTGGGCTTAGGCTGTAGTGGGCCACTTGGGCCACAAAATGGGCCGAATAGGCCCAATGGGCCCATGGGCCCGCTTGTGTTAAATCAACTGCTAGGTGGAATATGGTTGGACTTGTCATATCGCGCACATGACTTAGGTTGTTTTGGGCATCGATGGGCTGTAATGGGCCGTGTGGGCCTAATGGGCTCGTGGGCCCACACAGATAAAATCTACGGTAAGTGTCTATTAATGAACTGAGCTATGGTGTACATATGGTCGTATCTAAATTGGGCTAAATAGGCCACACGAGTGTGTGGGCCCACTTGGGCCGAGTAATAGGCCTTAGGCCCACTTGCACCGTTATGTTTGTTTAGGTTACTTAAGTCGTTCGAGGGGAGGTGGACCTTCTGTTGGGTCTTTAAGACCCTGGACTGTAAAATTACCGAAATACCCCATAGGGTAAAATTGCCGTAATGCCCTTATAGGGTAAAATGACTGTAATGCCCCTATAGGGTAAAATGATTGTAATGCCCCTATAGGGTAAAATGACCGTAATGCCCTTGTAGGGTAAAATAACTTTAATGCCCCTGTAGGGTAAAATGACTTTAATGCCCCTATAGGGTAAAATTCCCGTAATGCCCCTGTAGGGTAAAATGACAGTAATACCCCTATATGGTAAAATGACGATTATGCCCTTATGTTCTGTATGACTGATATGGTTATGATTTACATATATGACTGTACTGAGTATGACTTAGCATACATGTAATATTTATGACATGACATACTGCATGGGGTTGGGATTTCGGTATGGGGGAAGTACTGTTCTAGTGACTATGTCACATTTACTGTTACTGGTGGCTATGCCACAATTACTAATATTGGTGGCTTTGCCACACTTACTGTTTCTGACAGCTATGCTACATTTTTATTATTGGTAGCTTTGCGCGATATTGGTGTGCTGGGTGGGTGGGTCGATTTATATCCCCACATGGTGTGTTGGTTGGTACGGGTGGTGTGCTAGCTGGATTTGGTAGGGATGCATAATTGCATTACATAATCGCATCGACATCAGATTGGGCTTTGGGCCCACATATTATCAGATAGGGCTAGGGCCTGCATCGTATTGATACTGAATAGGGCTTAGGCCCAGACTGTTACTGCATGCATTGTTTACTGTTTGACTAATAGGGGATTACACACTAAGTTTTTGTACACTCACCCTTTCTTTTCAACTGTATAGGTAATCCCCAGCCTTAGACGATTTGGTGCTGCGAGGGACTCAGAGGTGGCCACATGATTGCTAATGTTCTACTTATGACTTTATTTATTTTAATTTCATATCGGGTTTTTGGTTATGTAATAAGGCCATTTGTGGTTTTAAGTTTGAATTGGGCTTTTGAATTCTTATGATAAACTGCTAGACTAGGATAACACGAGTTTCAAATTGGTACAGTTTTCTAAAGAACACGAGCTTTCAACAACAAAGTTTTCAAAATGCTTCCGCGATTTAATTTGAATAAAGCTACCAAAGTCAAATAAATTGGTAAATGTTTTGACAAGAACTATTTTTAAGTAACCATAAAAGGATTTAAATTCAGAAACGGATTTTACCGAAAAGACCAGTTTTCGAAAGACTCTTAGATGTGACATTCCTTATTCGACCATAACGTTTGGGTCAGGTTTGGGGTGTTACAGCAGACTTCATACAGCCTGGGCACATGCCGATGTGCTATGGCTGTGTTCTCCATACGGTTGAGACACACGGTGGTGTTTCTGCTCGTGTGGTTACTACTTGGCATTTTGTTTTGCCAAATTTAGGTGCAGGGGCACAAGCCCATGGGGTAGACCGTATGTCACACACGGTCTAGACACACGCTCGTGTATCTACCCATGTGGATAGAAACAAGGCTATTTACCAAGTCTTTTTGTCACCCTCACTTACACCAATCTACAAAAGCATCAAAGAATACCAATATCACAAAGACACGTGACCATATCAGCCAATACAAAGGCATTTACATATCATTTCCTAGCTATTTTCTATCACATACAACATCTCCTACTTATCAACACAAACCATGCAACCGCCACATCCATGAAAATTCTCATCAAATGCATTTAGCAATAATCAATATTAGGCAACATCAATGGCATATAAAGAATGAATATCACATCAACATGAGCCAACATTCATGACTAAACCAACATGACACTTAACAAAAAGACCAAGTCCCTATACATTCCATACTCAAAATGATAAATCTAACTATACCCAATTGTTCCGATTGATAGTATGGTCGAGCCTCCAACGTCCTTTGATCCCTGAGATAGCTTGGCGATGCAAGAAGAAAATGGAAAAGAGAGGTAGTAAGTACAAAGCTTAGTAAGATACATGTAAATAATTAGTAACACTGTACCAAGTAATATCATACTCATAACATAATATACATTTACACAAGATTCTCGAATGACCATAGACATAACATAGTCATTTTCTATAGCATCCCAATTTAGACCTTATTCAGAACGGTGGTTTCAGGACCACGAATCTGAGTTAAAAAATTATTTAAAAATTATTTTATGTGTTTAATATGTGTGAATTTATATTCGTGAAATTTTTGTGTTTTAATTTTGTCATTTGATTGTCGATTTAATAAAAAAGGCTTAATCGCGTAAAATGAAATTTTGATGGTTAAATGTAAAAGGGCCGAATTATTATTGTATTTTAATTTGAGGCATTTACAATGCAATATTATCATTTTTAAAGTGATGGACGGTTTAAGACATGAATTATAATGATTATATATTTTATAATAAAGGTTAAAAATGTAAATGATAATAATGTTATATATAATATAAAACATAAAATAAATAAAAGCTACGTATGTCTATATTGTTGGTGATCGAATATAAAGAAAAGAAAAATAAATAAGGTTTCCATAGGTTTGGCCATTGTTGAAGCTTGATTAAGGTATGTAACTAGCTCGGTTTTTTATAATTTTTACGTTTTTGAGATCGTTGTAGTGTAATGTACAAAGCCCATGCTTTAATTATTAATTTTGATGAATATTTTGAGTTATTCCATTGATGAATAATTGAGTTTTGTGATGTTAGTTAATGAATCATGAAAGATATGTTTTGGATTAATATGTTTTGTATTGGAATTTTTGATGATTTTGAGTAATTAGGGCTAAATTACAAAAATAGTAAATTGAGGGACTAAAATGTGAAATAAATGAAATGTATGGACTTGTATGAACATGGGTAATATTCAGAATAAGCATGGTGTGTGCAATTTTTGCATGTTTTGTGTTTTGTGAAATTTAGACTAAATTGTAAAAAGTGTAAAATGTTAGGGGCAAAATGGTAATTTGCCCATTTATGTGTTTTTTGACTAAATTGAATGAAATTATGTTTGAATGAGTTTAATTTGAATATGTTTAGATCAAAAACTAAAGAAATCAGATTTGGATCGGGGGAAAACCAAAGTTGTTGATTAGTCGTCTCGTTTTGATTATTGTTGTCCGAGGTAAGTTTATAAGCAAATAGATGTTATTTATTTTATTAAATATGAAATATATATGCTGAAAAGAAGTATGTGAAAGTATATATGAGGTAGCTGAATATAAATATGCTTGGGAGCTATGTTTACGAATTCGTTTTGACTGAGTTACGACGTCCGAAAGCCCCGTACGAACCTTAGCAATAGCTAGGAGACATATGTCATGACATAGGATTTCGATATGTGATGTGCGAGTAAGACCGTGGCATTGATATATGTGTGCGAGTAAGACCACGTTTAATACGTTGGTATCAATATGTGATTCCGATATATGTGTACGAGTATGACCACATTTAATACGTTGGCATCGATATGTGATTTCGAAATATGTGTGCGAGTAAGACCACGTTTAATACATTGGTATCGATATGTAATTACATGTAAGACCACGTCTGGGACCTTGGCATTGTACGATATGTGTGATTTTCTGAGTATCCTATTCAATTCTGAATAGTTCAATAGGCAATAATAAGTTGTAATCGAATGTGTAAAATGAGCTAAAAAGATCAGGTATGTGATAGTTGATCTCCTATTTTAAAATAAGGTAACTTGGTTAACTGATATGTGATGTAAATTATATATGATACCCATGTAAATATATGTGTATTTGTGAAGTATATTCGGCCACATGTTATGTATAAGTATGTGATATTAAAGTTTGATTCAAAAGTATATGCTTATGAGTGTATATATATTCGGTTATATAATGGTACCATGGTTTTGAAATTGAATATTACTTTGATAATAGCTATATGTATATTTGACCAAGGTAAAATTTATATATGAAAGCATATGTTGTATATGAAATTGTAAGCTTGAAATTAAATGTGATTATGATAGCATAAATTGATTTGGTTAAATTGAGTTGATATTGTTATTGTGTTATTTATTTGCTTATGACTTACTAAGCTCTGATAGCTTACTATGTGTGTATGTTTGCCTCTATTTTATAGATTTTGGAGTCAAGTTACGAGTTCGGGGATTGTCAGTGAAGTTTATCACACTATCGATTGTTTTGGTACTTTTATAAATTTAAAATTTGAACCTATGGCATGTATAGGCTAGTTTATATATTTAACTTTGGGGTATGTAAATATGAGCCATGCGAAATGGCTTATTAATTTGTTAAGTTTGGATTCCTTTACTTTGATCAAGTGATGGCTATGTTTGGTTTTGGTGTTTCGACTATGGCTTATATATATATATATATATGTATATATATGTGAATCATGTTTGATATATTTGCTAATGATGATGAAGTTATGTCAAAGTATATGTGTATGGTATATTTGGTATGATGTAAAATTGGCGGATAGATATTTTTGTTAAGTAATATGCATGTCATATATATAGTGTGCTTGGTATATGCTTATGGTTTAAAGAAATGATATGTATAGCTTATGATCGTTCATTATGGTAAGCTTGTCATATTGGTATGTTTTGTATATGTTTATTTTTATGATTCAACTCAAATGAAATAAACATGTTGATGGTTATATATATATGTATATATATTGGTTGTGGCTTAATAATGGCTAATTTGATATATAAGTGTTTTCTATCTTGATCATGGTTCTTATGTGTGCTAGGTTTGGTTTGTATGCTATGCTCAAATGATGATTCTATTTGGTTTGGTTGAATCCACTATGAAATGTATAAAAGTATGAATTATGCTTGATATGCTATCTATTGTTTAATGATTTAGTTAAATATTGATTTTAGGTAATAGAATTATATTTGATTGATGATTCAGCCATGCTTAGTATTTATAGGTGAAATATGTGTTATTTATATTTGTTATGTATTATGGTAACTAGGTAATTCGGTTGTGACTTGTGATAAATATGAGTTCAATATGCTTGCGATAAGTGAAGAAATTGTTATAAATCATGTTAGTAAGGTAATCATGATTTGGCATTTATATATATATAAGTATATGAGATATTGGTTTGATATTTTATATATATATGATGAGATATAATGTACTATGTTTGATTTGATGTGCAAATTATGGTTGATATATATATTGATTTTTTTCTATGAAAGGTTATATGCTTATAAAGTGATAGATTAAAAAATGATGAATTTATACATTGAATAAAACTTATGTATTAAGCATGAATACATTCGACTAATGTATTGAAAAATGACCAAATGAATAGTGAATTGTGCATTGGTAAAACAAGAAGATAATATGAGTTTTATGTGATGCATATATGTTCGATTTGGTTAAAAATTAATTTTTGAGTAGTGTATAGGTTAACCATTAAATGATGAGCATAAGTTGATTGATTTATAAGTAGATTTGTTCATGTTTTAGTCATTTCAAATCATATGTAGAAATGTACATATGCCATGAAAGGTTTGGTTCAATTTGATATATCCTTATTGTGTCAATTATGATTTGGTCAAAATGATATGTGTTTTGATTTGTTTGATTTATATGATTTATGTATGAAATAATGGAATGAAATAATTATATTAGCTTGGATATGCGCACATGCTTATGTGGTAAAATGATATAAATGATATGTTTGCTTACGAATTATGTGATTACATATATGTTCGTTATATGATATAAAATGATTTGTAAAGAGATTAGGTTAGCTATAAGATTTTTAAAATTTAATGGTTTGATTGATTTGATAAGAATAACATATTAAGTATGAAATAAAATGCATGTAAATTTCTAGTTGTATTTTGTCAGGTAATACTTCATAACTTCATTTCAGCGACGGATACGGGTTAAGGGTGTTACATTTGATTGGTATCAGAGCTACGATTTAGTCGGTTCTAGGACTAACGTAGCACGTGTGAGTCTAACTATACATGCCATAATTATAAAATGCGATAGTGTGATAATTCCTGATAGTTTAAAATGTGTTTTCTTATAAGAATGGATCCCAATCGAGCCGTAACGGGTGACGTAGAAGATAATGCGCCTGCTCCTGCTCAAGGGGCAGCGTCGGTTGATTCTAGGTCTATTTCAAGTAGTATAAAGGGAGAGGCTCAGTAAGCCTTCTTCCAGTTAATGAATGAGTGGTTCACGGAGTTCGTTCGATCAAATCCGGTTGCTCAACAACCTCCACCCCCTCAAGTTCCTGTAACTTCCTAAGTTATACGAAAAAAAAAGAAAAGAAAAGCTAATTTTGAAGCCAGAGATTCCCATGAGAGATCATCTAGTAAATCATTTTAGTTTGCATCAAAAAAATTCCGAGATGATTATAACCGTTCAAAGACTAATATGGGACACTCGAGTAGAGATCGTGTTAGATCACATTCGAGCTTCAGAGCTCCAACTACTTCGATCGCTAGTGTTGAAAATGTCAGATCTGATTGACTAGAGTGTAAAATGTAACACCCCTAACCCATATCCGTCACCGGAATAGGGTTATGAGGTATTACCAGACAAGACAAAATTTTCAAACATTCACAAAAATGCACTTGCACAAACTTTTAATCCAACCAATCCTTATATATATAAATATTTATTTTAAAAAAATAATATCTCATAGCCAAATATGATTTTAATGTAACTTAAATAATATGCAAAACATGCAAATTGCATTGCACTTCAAAAGCAACTAAAATTATACATTAATAGAACCCACAAAACCAAATATACATAGTCACTACAATTTGATCAACTTATATTCGGCAATTGTACTTTATAACATGTACAATCAATTTTTATAATCATAATTAAAGTACTAACTTATACATTATACAACATTCAACTAAGATCAAGTAAGTCACTTATACATCTCACTAAAACTCTGTAACACCCCAAACCCGGCCCAGAAGTTATGGCCGGATCCGACGTGTCACATTGAAGTTTTTAAGAAAACCCATTCCTCTTTCAATGTCCTTCTCAGTGTTTTAAAAGATAGTCTTTACTAAGTTAATAAAGTGAATGGAAGCTGTGCACCAGGTAGGTATCCGAAACAGAGGAGGTGAGCCTAGAAGGCTGCTTAAGTACCAAGCTCTTGATTGGATCCAATCCTAGACATGCCTACAACCATTGCCACACTTTGGTGCTAGGTTAGGTTTTGAGAAAAACGAGTTGGAATTCATTTAAGTAGATATTTTTATAAAGCGATTAATTATATCGTTACGTTATTTTGAAAACAATTATCATTTTGGAAACATGCCCTAGGTCTAACTCATATTGTTATCGAGGAAAAATATAGGGTATAAGATAAAATAATCCCGAGAAAAATAATTAAAACGGCCTTATTACAACCCAAAACCAAATAATAATATTAATAAGATAAAATTTATAAAGAAATAAATCGGCTACTTATTGCAATTAAAAGAAAGCAAAGCAGAAGCTTGATGAGTGTGGCCATCTCCGAGTCCTCGCACTCCAAACCATCTAAGTTTAGGGATTACTGCACAATTAGAAACGGGGTGAGTTTCTTTAAAACTCAGTGTGTAATCCCAATAACAAACAAACAATAAATAACACGGTATCAATACAATCGGGCCAAAGCCTTATTTAGTCTTGACATATCTTTGGGCCAAGCCTTTCGTTTAACTGATTCATTGGGCGAAGCCTTTTCATAAATCATATCCGGGCCAAGCCTTTTCATAAATCATATCATTGGGCGAAGCCTTTTCATAAATCATATCACCGGGCGAAGCCTTTTCATAAATCATATCACCGGGCAGAAGCCTTTATCAGAAATGTGGTATGGCCCTTAGGCCCATTTCAATATCACATGTAATGTCAATGAATGTATGCAAGCCCATTTCAATATCACATGTAATGTAAATGAATGTATGCAAGCCCATTTGGGGAGACTACTCGACCCACCATCCGCTACTCTCCACCCGTACCAACCAAGCTCTCCATGTGGGGAATAACTCAACCCACCCAACCAAACTCTCCACTGGCAGCATAGCTGCTTTATCATATAACTGGAGGCCTTGCCTCTTTTTAATAACTGGGGCATAAGCCCTTTTCGGTAAACTGGGGCATAAGCCCTTTTCGGTAAACTGGGGCAGAGCCCTTTTAGCACTTCCTCCATCAATATAACCCATATCCCATGCAATATGTCATGTATGCAGAATGTCATGCCCATATTTGAATCAAACAATCACAGTCAAGTCATTCATATCACCAACATATATTCACAATCAAATCCGTCAACCACACAGTCCAAGTCAGTCACTTGCCCACAACGGCAAAACAGTCATTTTTCATATTATAAGGGTATTTTCGTAGTTTTACCAAAAATCAGGGTTTTCCATGTTCATTACATTTGTCAATATTTCTGAGTGTTTAAACAATGATCTTTAACCCACTTATCAAATTCGGGCTTTTGGGCCCAAAACCCCTAATGGGCCCTACGAATCTTCGATTTAGCCCATCGAGCCGCTTAACCCAAATTTTACCATAATACTAACCGTGTTAACATGCAACTTTTCCAAATTCCATTTTCTATCAATTTTACCCAAATGGGCCCATTTGGCCCAATTCCAGCCCATTGAGGCCCAACTTACCATCGTGCACAAAATTGAGTTCTTACCCGTTCCATCGATCCAAACACCGACCTTATCGTATTTATCGCATCTATACCCACACGCAACATTACAAGTTCCCGAAATGCCGGTATTTTAGTATTTCGGCTTCTCAGCAGATATTAATCTAAGCTACTACGAGGGTTAGTACACACCTGTTATGGGTTGAAGTTGAAACGTTTCCATAATCAATCACCTACGATAACCACCACCTGTCACTCAAACTTAACTAATCCAATATCAATATACGTAAATCCTAAGCACATCAGTCATACGGAACATAAGGGCATATTCGTCATCTTACCATACAAGGGTATTACGGTAATTCTACCCTACAGGGGTATTTCAGTAATTCTACCTTACAGGGGTATTTCGATAATTCTACCCTACAGGGGTGTTTCGGTAATTCTACCCTACAGGGGTATTTCGGTAATTCTACCCTACATGGGTGTTTCGGTAATTCTACCCTACAGGGGTATTTCGGTAATTCTACCCTACAGGGGTATTTCGGTAATTTTCATAATCGAGGGTATTTTGGTAATTTTGTAAACCAAGGGTATTTCAGTAACTTTATAAATTGAGGGTAAAACAGCAATTCTGTAAATCAAGGGTAAAACGATAATTTTGTAAATCGAGGGTAAAACAATAATTCTATAAATCGAGGGTAAAATGGTAATTCTATAAATCGAGGTAAAACGATAATTGTAAATCGAGGATAAAGCAAAGTAATTTATAAATCGAGGGTAAAACAGTAATTCTGTAAATCGAGGATAAAATAGTAATTTTATAAATCGAGGGTAAAACAGTAATTCTGTAAATCGAGGATAAAATAATAATTCTATAAATCGAGGGTAAACAAATGAATTCAGTAAATCGAGGATAAAATAGTAGTTCTATAAATCGAGGGTAAAAGCAGAGAATTCAGTAAATCGAGGATAAAACAATAATTTATAAATCGAGGGTAAAGCGGTAATTTTACAAGTCGAGGGCATTTCAATAATTGGTAAACTAAAGTATTCTAAACAGGGATAACAATACAAATGGCCCTAAAGCCCATTCTCGCCCAAATGGGCCCACACGCTCGTGTGGCCCTTTTAGCCTAAACCTAGCCACAAATATGCGATTCACCTAGCCTAGTCAATATTTACAACACAATCAAACAACTTATTCAATTGGGCCCGTGAGGCCCATTGGGCCCACATGGCCCCTTTTCTTACCATCATCGCGCCCAAGTAGCCATCCAACAACTAGAGTAGTGAGAAATACACACACGATTAGAGGCGGAGTTAATCCACGCTCGAGCACTCTTAGCCGACGCCCAACCCAAACGAGCACGCCATAAAGCGAAAGGGATCAGCCAAGAAAGGTACATTTACTCTCCTCATGGTTCTCTCTATTTAAAGCTAGCTTCCCATCCACTCTTATGTTAGCTTCCCGATGTGGGATCCCTCCAACATCGGAGTTTAAATTCAACACCAGCTCTTGCCACCCCTTGTTAGCAAAATAAATGCTCTTTGCTTGCCATGGGATTCGAACCCATGCCTCCCCTCAAATGCTCCACACGCCACTTGCCACTAAGCCACAAGGCTTTTTGTGTCACAATCTCTCCAACAATATTCTTAAGGCCTACTTACTACACCCAGGGTTTGATTCACCTTAAACCAAAATTTTTGCTAGAGTCTAGGTTTGAACCCGGGACTTCTCCAACACTTCTCAAAGACACTTAACCACTAAAACAAGCCTTCATTAACGAAATTTGCATGCACAATAGAATATTATAAGTCGCCTTCAACCGCTCCCATGCTCAAAGCCCAAAACTTCTAGGCCCAAATTCAGAGTGGTGTTACAACTCTACCTCCTTAAAGAAATTTCGTCCTCGAAATTTCCATCGACTGCAGTAGTCGTGTAACATCTAACTAACCCTACGCTACCGCTTGTGCACTCGATCCTACTATCACTGTCACACTTCAACTAGAACTTGAAACATCTCATACATACAACACTTATTCACTGAAGTAGACACATATTTATCACATATATACAATTTCTATATCAAAACATCACATCCACATAAAATAAATACCAAATTTAAACTCGGACCAATATCTAAGGAATCCATAGTATTTCAATTTCTAAATAGACAAAAGTATTGAAGACTTACGGATTCAGGCGCAGGAGACTCGGTGTGCCACATACACACACTTTTAAGAGAAATACTTCAAGCAGACCACGTGGTTTGAAAATAATTTTCTAAAATTCAACCTTTGAAAACCCAATCCACACAGTAGAGTTGTTGTAATTTGGCTCGATACCACTAAATGTAACACCCCAAACCCGCCCCGAAGTTATGGCGGATCCGACGTGTCACATTGAAGTTTTTAAGAAAACCCATTCCTCTTTCAATGTCCTTCTCGGTGTTTTAAAAGATAGTCTTTACTAAGTTAATAAAGTGAATGGAAGTGTGCACCGGTAGGTATCCAAAACAGAGGAGGTGAGCCTAGAAGGTCGCTTAAGTACCAAGCTCTTGATTGGATCCAATCCTAGACATGCCTACAACCATTGCCACACTTTGGTGCTAGGTTAGGTTTTGAGAAAAACGAGTTGGAATTCATTTAAGTAGATATTTTTTATAAATCGATTAATTATATCGTTACGTTATTTTGAAAACAATTATCATTTTGGAAACATGCCCTAGGTCTAACTCATATTGTTATCAGAAAAATATAGGGTATAAGATAAAATAATCCCAGAAAAATAATTAAAACGGCCTTATTACAACCCAAAACCAAATAATAATATTAATAAGATAAAATTTATAAAGAAATAAATCGGCTACTTATTGCAATTAAAAAAAGCAGAAATGAAGCTTGATGAGTGTGGCCATCTCCGAGTCCCTCATGACTCCAAACCATCTAAGTTTAGGGATTACCGCACAATTAGAAAGCGGGGTGAGTTTACGAAAACTCGAGTGTGTAATCCCAATAACAAACAAACGATAAATAACAGTATCGGTACAATGCTGGGCCAAAGCCTTATTTAGTCTTGACATATCTTTGGGCGAAGCCTTTCGCGTTTAACAGATTCTCGGGGCCAAGCCTTTTCATAAATCATATCACCGGGCCGAAGCCTTTTCATAAATCATATCACTGGGCCGAAGCCTTTACTGTAAACGGTATGGCCCTTAGGCCCATTTCAATATCACATGTAATGTCAATGAATGTATGCAAGCCCATTTCAATATCACATGTAATGTAAATGAATGTATGCAAGCCCATTTGGGGAGACTACTCGACCCACCATCCGCTACTCTCCACCCGTACCAACCAAGCTCTCCATGTGGGGAATAACTCAACCCACCCAACCAAACTCTCCTTTGGCAAAGCATAGTTTGCTTTATCATATAACTGGAGGCCTTGCCTCTTTTTAATAACTGGGGCATAAGCCCTTTTCGGTAAACTGGGGCATAAGCCCTTTTCGGTAAACTGGGGCAGAGCCCTTTTAGCACTTCCTCCATCAATATAACCCATATCCCATGCAATATGTCATGTATGCAGAATGTCATGCCCATATTTGAATCAAACAATCACAGTCAAGTCATTCATATCACCAACATATATTCACAATCAAATCCGTCAACCACACAGTCCAAGTCAGTCACTTGCCCACAACGGCAAAAACAGTCATTTTTCATATTATAAAGGGTATTTTTCGTAGTTTTACCAAAAATCAGGGTTTTCCATGTTCATTACATTTGTCAATATTTCTGAGTGTTTAAACAATGATCTTTAACCCACTTATCAAATTCGGGCTTTTGGGCCCAAAACCCCTAATGGGCCCTACGAATGCTGATTTAGCCCACTAAGCTTGCTTAACCCAAATTTTACCATAATACTAACCGTGTTAACATGCAACTTTTCCAAATTCCATTTTCTATCAATTTTACCCAAATGGGCCCATTTGGCCCAATTCCAACCATTGAAGCCCAACTTACCATCGTGCACAAAATTGAGTTCTTACCGTTCCATCGATCCAAACACCGACCTTATCGTATTTATCGCATCTATACCCACACGCAACATTACAAGTTCCCGAAATGCCGGTATTTTAGTATTTTTGGCTTCTCACAGATATTAATCTAAGCTACTACGAGGTTAGTACACACTGTTATGGGTTGAAGTTGAAACGTTTCCATAATCAATCACCTACGATAACCACCACTGTCACTCAAACTTAACTAATCCAATATCAATATACGTAAATCCTAAGCACATCGGGTCATACGGAACATAAGGGCATATTCGTCATCTTACCATACAAGGGTATTACGGTAATTCTACCCTACTGGGGTATTTCAAGTAATTCTACCTTACAGGGTATTTCGATAATTCTACCCTACGGGGTGTTTGGTAATTCTACCCTACTGAGGATTTTGGTAATTCTACCCTACATGGGTGTGTTTGGTAATTCTACCTACGAGGGTATTTCGATAATTCTACCCTACGAGGGTATTTGGTAATTTTCATAATCGAGGGTATTTTGGAAATTTTGTAAACCAAGGGTATTTCAAGTAACTTTATAAATTGAGGTAAAAGCAACAATTTCAGTAAATCAAGGGTAAAACGATAATTTTGTAAATCGAGGTAAAACAATAATTCTATAAATCGAGGGTAAAATGGTAATTCTATAAATCGAGGGTAAAACGATAATTCAGTAAATCGAGGATAAAGCGAAGAATTCTATAAATCGAGGGTAAAAGCAAGAATTTCAGTAAATCGAGGATAAAATAGTAATTTTATAAATCGAGGGTAAATGAAGAATTGCGTAAATCGAGGATAAAATAATAATTCTATAAATCGAGGGTAAAGCAGATGATTCAGTAAATCGAGGATAAAATAGTAATTCTATAAATCGAGGGTAAAGCGATGAATTGCAGTAAATCGAGGATAAAGCGATAATTTATAAATCGAGGGTAAAGCGGTAATTTTACAAGTCGAGGGCATTTCAATAATTGGTAAACTAAAGTATTCTAAAGCAGGGATAACAATACAAATGGCCCTAAAGCCCATTCTCGGCCCAAATGGGCCCACACGCTCGTATGGCCCTTTTAGCCTAAACCTAGCCACAAATATGCGATTCACCTAGCCTAGTCAATATTTACAACACAATCAAACAACTTATTCAATTGGGCCGTGAGGCCCATTGGGCCCACATGGCCCCCTTTCGCCCATCGCGCCCGAAGTAGCCATCCAACAACTAGAGTAGTGAGAAATACACACACGATTAGAGGCTGGAGTTAATCCACGCTCACGAGCACTCTTAGCCGACGCCCAACCCAAACGAGCACGCCATAAAGCGAAAGGGATCAGCCAAGAAAGGTACATTTACTCTCCTCATGGTTCTCTCTATTTAAAGCTAGCTTCCCATCCACTCTTATGTTAGCTTCCCGATGTGGGATCCCTCCAACATCAGAGTTTAAATTCAACACCAGCTCTTGCCACCCCTTGTTAGCAAAATAAATGCTCTTTGCTTGCCATGGGATTCGAACCCATGCCTCCCCTCAAATGCTCCACACGCCACTTGCCACTAAGCCACAAGGCTTTTTGTGTCACAATCTCTCCAACAATATTCTTAAGGCCTACTTACTACACCCAGGGTTTGATTCACCTTAAACCAAAATTTTTGCTAGAGTCTAGGTTTGAACCCGGGACTTCTCCAACACTTCTCAGCACACTTAACCACTAAAACAAGCCTTCATTAACGAAATTTGCATGCACAATAGAATATTATAAGCTGCCTTCAACCGCTCCCATGCTCAAAGCCCAAAACTTCTAGGCCCAAATTCAGGGTGTTACAACCTCATATAATTCCCATGGTTTACTATTACTCAAATCACTATTAATTTGGTCATTTATTATTGTCTCACTTACATACCATATTAAACAAAACAATCTCAATAGATAATCATTATTTAACTTTATTAACCATACCTATATATTTAACCATTTAAACACTTTAAGTACACATACATTTTCCATGCAAACCGAACCAACCTAATCTATGCATATTCAAACATACACATACCTCATTAACATTTTTAATCCGTTAATAACCAAAACCAAGTTTCATTCATTAATACATAACATACCCTATATCATGCATATCTAAATATACCTTAAACAAGCTTAACATCTAAACTCATGTTTATAATTGACTATACATACACCAAAATCGAATTCACCAACATATACAAGCAAAAACGTTAGCCAATTTTTTAAAGCATTTAACTCACAAAAGTAATAATTAAACTCCAAAGTCATACATGATCAATTATATATACCACCATTATCAAAACATATAACGCCAATCACATATACCATTCATTCATAGCATATATCATTATAAACAAAACGGATTAAACCATGACCAAACATAAGCAAATTCAAACTTAGAAGTTAAGCTATATTCACATGGCTCAAATTATACATATCCAAGATCAAACAAAATACATATAAGCCTATACATGCCATAAGTTCGAAAATAGACTTTTAAAAGTACCAAAGGTTGATGATAGTGTGGATGACTTCGCTGATGATCCCCGAGCTCATGACTTACAACCAAAATCTATAAAACAGAGTAACAAAAACACAGAGAGTAAGCTAACTTATCTTAGTAATCCTTAAGCAAATTAAACAACTCAAAAGAATAATCAAAATATTACAAACAAGCCAAATTATATCATTAATGTTATACTTTTACACAAATAAGTTACCTTGGCCGAATGCTAATATTTCTCATTTAGCATAATATCATTCAACTTTTCATTCCCAAAATAACATTATACCAAGTATGATTACATTCAAATACATATACTCATGAATCAAACTCAACTTCATATATACGTATATATATATAACTGAAACATACTTCTCATATTTACTCACATTCTTCACTTCCTATACCAACATCACTCATTTGGCCAAATATACAAAATCAATTAGAACATCACATAAGTACATACCTATATAGCCGAATATACAAGATCAAATATAACATCACATAAGTACATCCTGTATGGCCGAATATACAAGATCATTTAGCTCAATTTACTTGTTCAATTTCCACATCAATTTGAAATCTTATAGGCATAGGCTTGAAAATAAATCATCGACATAAAACCTGCTAGGCTTAAGCCTGAATCACACACCGGTACAAGGCCTGCTAAACTCAAGGTCTGATTTTTATTCACCAGCAATAAGCCTGCTAGGCATAAAGCCCGATTACATTCACCAGCACAAGGCTTGCTAGGCTCAAAGCCTGGATATCACTATTATTAAGTTGTTTTGTACACAATTCATATAATAAAAACTCCAAATATTCCATATCGATCATATCAAATGATATAACTTAGTCGAATTAAACTCAAATACAATAATTCTATTTTTAAACACATTTGACTATCTCTTTTATCAATCTATAGTTTCCAAAATAGCATATTAAACTAAGTTATATTCAAGGTAAATGATATTTAATTTCTTAAAGACTTACCTCGGATATCGACGAACGTTATAAATCAGCTATTCGACTATTTTTGCTTTTCCCCGATCCAAGTCCGATTTCTTTTGTTCTTGATCTATATAATCCAAAAATTACCATTTGTCCTAATTGCATAAAACACATAAATGGGAAAATTACCATTTTACCCTGTTATTTTATACTTTTACAAATTAGTCCTAATTGCATAAAACACAAAATACAAAATCTCCATTCATCATGTCTAGGCCGAGTGTTCATCTAACACATATAAATACACACATTTCATTTATTTTGCATTTTAGTCCCTCAATTTATTATTTTTGCAATTTAGTCCTAATTACTCAAAATCTTCAAAAACTCTAATACAAAACATGTTAATCTAAAACATATTTTTGATATTTCATCATCAAACATCACAAAACACAAATATTCATCAATGGTATAACTCAAAATATGCATCAAAATCAGAAATTTAAGCATGGGTCAAATAGTACTCGAAGCAACGATCTAAAAAATGTAAAAATCATCAAAAACTGAAACAAAACATACCTTAATCTAGCCAAAACTCTTGCCAAAACCTATCATAGTGTTTTTCTTTTATTTCCTTGATATAATCGACTAAACTAAGCATAAAATGACATTATTTATTCCATGTCCATTGCAGTCCATTTAGCTTAATAGTAGCCCAATTACAACATAAAAGATTCATATTAAAAGCACATTAACAATTCAGTCCTCACACATTAAACTATCAAGTTTTCATTTTACGAGATTAAGTCCTTTTTTTTAATTAAGCACACAACGATCAAATTTTCATACAAAACTTTCACACATGCAAATTCACATATAATAAACACGAAAAATAATATTTAAATATTTTTTTAACTCGGATTCATGGTCCTGAAACCACCTTTTTGATTAGGGTCTAAATCAGACTGCTACACAAACATTGTGGTAAAAGACATTCGAGTATTTGTAGATTGAATAATCAAGCTTGTTTCAAATGTGGATCCTTAGATCACTTTATTCGAGATTGTCCCAAGTCGGTTGAGTAAGAGATTATGCAAAATTCGAAATTGAGTAACGCTTCAGCCAAGGGTAGATCTCCTAGAAATATGGGAAATGTGAGTAGCAGTCAGAGAGGAACTAATGACATAGCAGTTCGATCTGAGGCTCGTGCACTTGTCAGAGGTTATACTATTCACGCTCGCGAGGAGGCTTCAACCCCAGATGTTATTACTGGTATATTCACTCTCTATGATATTAATGTAATTGCATTGATTTATTCTGGTTTGACTCACTCTTATGTATGTGAGACCTTAGTATCCTATAAGACTTTGCCTGTAGAGTCTGTTGAGTTTGTGATTAGAATATCGAACCCTTTGGGCCATGTGTTCTGATTGACAAAATGTGTAAAAAATTATCCTTTGATGATTTGAGATTCGTGTTTTCTAGCTGATTTGATATTGTTACCATTCGACGAGTTCGATAAAATTCTGGGTATGGACCGATTGACTTTGCATGATACTGTAGTAAACTACAAAAGAAAGACTATTGATTTACGGTGCCAGAATGATGAGATTATTTGAATTCAATATAATGATCTGAATGGTTTACCAGTAGTGATATCTTCGATGTTAGCTCAAAAGTATGTGAGAAAGGGTTGTAAAGCTTACTTTGCATATGTGCTTGATAGTAAAGTGACAGAAAGAAAGATTGAATCAGTACCAGTTGTGTTCGAGTATGAGAATGTGTTTCTTGAAGAATTACTAGGTTTGCCACCTATCCAAGAAGTAGAGTTTGGTATTGAGTTAGTGTCGGGAACAACTCCAATATCGAAAACTCTGTACAGAATGGCACCTACTGAATTGAAAGAATTGAAAGCTCAGTTGCAAGAGTTGATAGATAGAGGTTTCGCACGATCGAGTTTCTTTCCCTGAAGTGCACCAGTTTTATTTATGAAAAAGAAAGATGAAACTGAGTTTCTGGTATGCCTTTCGGACTTACTAATGCACCTGCTATTTTCATGGATTGGTGAACGGGATCTTTAGACAGTATTTGGATCGGTTTGTGGTTGTGTTCATAGATGATATTTTGATCTATTTTCGTGATGAAACTGAGCATGCTGAACATCTGATACTTGTGTTATAGACTTTGCGAAATAAACAGTTGTATGTAAAGTTCAGTAAATGTGAGTTCTGGTTACGTGAAGTTAGTTTTCTAGGACATGTTGTATCAGCATCAGGTATTCGGGTTGATCTGAGTAAGATTTAGGCTATACTTGATTAGAAACCTCCGAGAAATATTTCTGAAGTCTAAAGTTTTCTGAGATTTACTAGTTATTATAGACGGTTTGTGAAAGGTTTCTTTATGATTGAAACCCTGATGACGAAGCTACTTCAGAAAGATGTTAAGTTCGAGTGGTTAGAAAAGTGTCAAAAAAGTTTTGATCAGTTGAAAGCCCTTTTGACCGAAGCTCTAGTGCTAGTTCAACCAGAATCGGGTAAAGAATTTGTTATCTATAGTGATGCATCTTTAAATGGTTTGGGCTGTGCGTTAATGCAGAAAGGCAAAATCATAGATTATGCCTCGAGACAGTTAAAGCTGCACGAAAAGAATTATCCGACGCATGATCTAGAATTGGCAGCTATTGTGTTTGCATTAAAAATATGGTGCCACTACTTGTTTGGTGAGAAATGTCATGTTTATTCTGATCACAAAAATTTAAAATATTTGATGACTCAAGAAGATTTAAATTTGAGACAGGGATGATGGTTAGAGTTGCTAAAAGATAACGAGCTTGTGACTGACTATCATTCGGGAAAGGCAAATGTTGCTGCTGATGCTCTAAGCCAAAAATCACTATTTGCTTTGCGTATAATGAATACGCATATGGCTTCGTCTGATGATGATTTGATTATAGCTGAGTTAAAAGCAAGACCATTATATATACAATAGATTTGTGATGCTTAGAAAGTTGATAATGATTTGTTAACAAAGCGGGGCCAATGTGATTCGAATGTTGATTCAGTGTTTCAAGTAGATGCTGAGGGTTGTCTGAGGTTTAGAAACTGAATATGTGTTCCGAGAAAATCCATAATTAATTAAGATAATTTTGAATGATGTTCATGATAGTCGGTTATTAGTTCATCCGGGTAGTACGAAAATGTATAATGATCTAAAATAACTTTACTGGTAGCATGGTATGAAACGAGACATTTCTGACTTTGTTTCAAAATGTTTAGTGTGAACAAGTAAAAGCCGAGCGTCAGGTACCTTCTGGATTACTTCAGCCAATCATGATACCTGAGTGGAAATGGGACAGAGTCACGATGGATTTTGTATCCGGTTTACCGTTGGCACTGAGCAAGAAAGATGCAATTTGGGTTATTGTCAATAGATTGACTAAATCTAGTCATTTTGTTCTGGTTCGCACAGATTATTCACTTGATAAGGTAGCTAAATTATATAACTCTCAAATTGTGAGATTGCACGGAGCACCTATTTCTATTGTTCCGAATAGAGATCTGAGGT
Source organism: Gossypium longicalyx (assembly GCA_025698465.1). Classification (NCBI taxonomy): domain Eukaryota; kingdom Viridiplantae; phylum Streptophyta; class Magnoliopsida; order Malvales; family Malvaceae; genus Gossypium; species Gossypium longicalyx. Next base: position 57,712,037 of record CM046995.1, read on the forward strand.
TTACATCGCGGTTTTAGAAGAACCGATTCCTATTATGGCTTGTGAAGTTAAAGAATTACAAAATAAGAAAATTTCGTTAATGAAAGTACTGTGGCATAGACACAGAGTTGAAGAGGCAACATGGGAGTTAGAGGATGCAATGAAAGAACGTTATCCGAACCTATTCACCGGTAAAATTTTCGGGGACGAAAACCCCTAAGGGGGAGAGTTGTAACAACCTGATTTAGACCCTATTCGGAACAATGGTTTTGGGACCACGAATCAGAGTCAGAAAAATATTTAAAAATTATTTTATGTGTTTACTATGTGTGAATTTATGTCTGTGAAATTTTTGCGTTTTAATTTTGTCGTTTGAGTGTCGATTTAATAAAAAGGGCTTAATCGCATAAAATGAAAATTTGATGGTTAAATGTGAAAGGGCTGAATTGTTATTGTCTTTTTAATTTGATGCATTTATAATGCAATATAACCATTTTGAAAGTGATGGACGGTTTAAGACATGAATTAAAATGGTTATATATTTTATAATAAAGATTAAAAATGTAAATGATAATAATGTTATATATAATATAAAACATAAAACAAATAAAAGCTATGCATGTTTACATTGTTGGTGGAAAAATATAAATAAAAGAAAAAGAAAAAAGGTTTCCATAGGTTTGGCCATTGTCGAAGCTTGATTAAGGTATGTAACTAGCTCGATTTTTGATAATTTTTATGTTTTTGAGATCATTGCAGTGTAATGTACAAAGCCCATGCTTTAATTTTTAATTTTGATGAATATTTTGAGTTATTTAATTGATGAATAATTGAGTTTTGTGATGTTAGTTAATGAATTATGAAAGATATGTTTTGGATTAATATGTTTTGTATTTGAATTTTTGATGTTTTTGAGTAATTAGGGCTAAATTACAAAATAGTAAATTGAGGGACTAAAATGTGAAATAAAAGAAATGTATGGACTTGTATGAACATGGGTAATATTCGGCCTAAGCATGGTGTGTGCAAATTGTGCATGTTTTGTGTTTAGTGCAATTTGGACTAAATTGTAAAAAGTGTAAAATGTCAGGGGCAAAATGGTAATTTGCCCATTTATGTGTTTTTGGACTAAATTGAATGAAATTATGTTTGAATGAGTTTAATTTGAATATGTTTAGATCAAGAACCAAAGAAATCAGATTTGGATTGAGGGAAAACCAAAGTTGTTGATTAGTCGTCCCGTTCCGATTATTGTTGTCCGAGGTAAGTTTATAAGCAAATAGATGTTATATATTTGATAAAATATGAACTATATATGCTGAAATGAACTATGTGAAAGTATATATGAGGTAGTCGAATATAAATATGCTTGGAAGCTATGTTTACGAATTCATTTCGACCGAGTTATGATGTTCGAAAGCCTCGTAAGAACCTTGGGAATAGCTAGGATACATATGTCATGACATAGGATTCTGATATGTGATGTGCGAGTAAGATCATGGCATCAATATATGTTTGCGTGTAAGACCACGTTTAATACACTGGCGTCGATATGTGATTCCGATATATGTGTGCGAGTAAGACCACATTTAATACATTGGCATCGATATGTGATTCCAATATATGTATGCGAGTAAGGCCGCATTTAATAGGTTGGCATTGATATGTGATTACATGTAAGACCACGTTTGAAACGTTGGCATTGTATGATACGTGTGATTATCCGAGTATCCTATTCAATTCTGAATGGTTCAACGAGCAATAATAAGTTGTGATCGAATGTGTAAAACGAGCTAAAACGCTCAGGTATGTGATAGTTGATCTCCTATTTCAGAATAAGGTAAGTTGGTTAATTGATATGTGATGTAAATTATATATGATACCCATGTAAATTTATGTGTATTTGTGAAGTATGTTCGGCCACATGTTATGTATAAGTATGTGATATTAATGTTTGATTCAAAAGTATATGCTTATGAGTGTATATATATTCGATTATATAATGGTACCATGGTTTTGAAATTGAATATTATTTTGATAATAGATATATGTATATTCAGCCAAGGAAAAATTTATATATGAAAGCATATGTTGTATATGAAATTGTAAGCATGAAATTAAATGTGATTATGATAGCATAAATTGATTTGGTTAAATTGAATTGATATTGTTATTGTGTTATTTATTTGCTTATGACATACTAAGTTATGATAGCTTATTGTGTGTGTATGTTTGCCTCTATTTTATAGATTTTGGAGTCAAGTTACGAGTTCAGGGATCTTCAGCGAAGTTTATCACAATATCTACTGTTTTGGTACTTTTATAAGTTTAAAATTTGAACCTATGGCATGTATAGGCTAGTTTATATTTTTAACTTTTGGGTATGTAAATATGAGCCATGCAAAAATGGCTTATTATTTTGTTAAGTTTGGATTCCTTTGCTTTGATCAAGTGATGGCTATGCTTGGTTTTGGTGTTTCGGCTATGGCTTATATATATAAGTATATATATTTATATGTGAATCATGTTTGATATATTTGCTAATGATGATGAAGTTATGTCAAAGTATATGGGTATGGTATATTTGGTATGATGTAAAATTGGCGGATTTTTGTTAAGTAATATGCATGTCATATATATAGTGTGTGCTTGGTATATGCTTATGGTTTAAAGAAATGATATGTATAGCTTATGATCGTTCATTATGGTAAGCTTGTCATATTGGTATGTTTTGTACATGTTTATTTTTATGATTCAGCTTAAATGAAATAAACATATTGATGGATATATATGTATATATATTGGTTTTGGCTTAATAATGGCTAATTTGATATATAAGTATTTGCTATCTTGATCATGGTACTTGTGTGTGCTAAGTTTGGTTTGTATGCTATGCTCAAATGATGATTCTATTTGGTTTGGTTGAATCGACTATGATATATGTAAAAGTATTTATTATGCTTGATATGTTATCTATTGTTTAATGATTCGGTTAAATATTGATTTTAGGTAATAGAATTATATTTGATTGATGATTCAGCCATGCTTAGTATTTATAGGTGAAATATGTTTTATTTATATTTGTCATGTATTATGGTAACTAGGTAATTCAGTTGTGGCTTGTGATAAATGTGAGTTCAATATGCTTGCGATAAGTGAAGAAATTGTTATAAATCATGTTAGTAAGTTAATCATGATTTGGCATTTATATATATATATAAGTGTATGAGATATTGGTTTGATATTTTATATATATATATGATGAGATATAATGTACTATGTTTGATTTGAGGTGCAAATTATGGTTGATATATATATATTGATTTTTTTCTATGAAAGGTTATATGCTTATAAATTGATAGATTAAAAAATGATGAATTTATACATTGAACAAAACTTATGTATTAAGCATGAATACATTCGAGTAATGTATTGAAAAATGACCAAATGAATAGTGAGTTGTGCATTGGTAAAACAAGAAGATAATATGAGTTTTATGTGATGCATATATGTTCGATTTGGTTAAAAATTAATTTTTGAGTAGTGTATAGGTTAATCATTAAATGATGAGCTTAAGTTGATTGATATATAAGTAGATTTGTTCATGTTTTAGTCACTTCAAATCATATGTAGTAATGTACATATGCCATGAATGATTTGGTTCAATTTGATATATCCTTATTGTGTCAATTATGATATGGTCAAAATGATATGTGTTTCGATTTGTTGATTTATATGATTTATGTATGAAATAATGGAATGAAATAATTATATTAGCATGGATATGCGCACATGTGGTAAAATGATATAAATGATATTTTTGCTTATGAATTATGTGATTACATATATCTTCGTTATATGATATGAAATGATTTGTAATGAGATTAGGTTAGCTATAAGATTTTTAAAACTTAATGGTTTGAGTGATTTGATAAGAATAACATATTAAGTATGAAATGAAATGCATGTAAATTTCTAGTTGTATTTTGTCAGTTAATACCTCATAACCCCATTTCGGTGACAAATACGAGTTAGGGGTGTTACATTTTCGTCCTTACTACTCAGGTACACAACTCGAGCTCATTCTCATGAGTTTCGTGTAGGTACCTGTACCACTTGCAACATAACCATAACTTTTCTCAATAATGACATAATATTTAAATCACCTATTGAACCAGTTGGAATACTAAAGGATACCCAATAAGCCTCATACAAAAGGGTAAAATGCTGATGCCATGTCCTAGACATGGTCTTACACTGGCTCTCATTTATCGATGCCGATGCCATGTTTCAGACATGGACTTACATTAGCTCTCTTAACAATGCCGATGCCATGTTCCAAACATGGTCTTAACTGGCTCACATATTGAGGCCGATGCCATGTCCCAGACATGGTCTTACACTAGCTCACAACTAACCCTAGTATCATGGCATGGATATCTGATCTATTCCTACGGTTCAACCGGGAGTTTTACCACACCAAGTCTCGTCATGCATATTCATAGCAAAAATCGCACATTCCATGCAATAACAATTATTCAATACCTAATAACATTAGAATGGTGAAATTTACGTGCAACTTACCTCGATATACAAAATATGGGTGACTAGTTTGATTTAATCCACTAGCTTGGTTTTGCCCCAGTCTAGGTCCAGATCCCGTATTTCTTGATCTATAATGACAACATTTATTTATTTAATCATTACATAAATCAAGATATTCCAAAATTCCTACTTTGGCAAAATAATCGTTTTACCCTTAAACTTTTACATTTTTACAATTTAGTCCCTAGGCTCGTAAAATAATTTTCATCGAATTTCCTTATTAACCAAGCCTAGAGAAATCTACTTTAAGCCTACAGCATCTCACAATTTCAATTATTTCACACATTTACCACCCATTTTATAACTTTTACAAAATGATCCCTTTTTGAGGTTTTTCATGAAAGCTTTTTTAGAAAAGTTATTTATTTAACAACCATAATTAATTTTCTTCCATAAAAATTCAGCAAACTACATGAGTACTCAAATGGAAACACCCTAGACTCTAAAAAATTTTGCAAAATAGTCTCCCCATTAGTTAGCTTATACTATAAGGGCCCAAAAATACAAAAATCATCAAGAAAGACCATCAAAATCACTTACTTGTAAAGAAACCAAGTGGCTGAAATTTTTAAGCTTCAAAATCCCCTTTTTTGCTATAATTTTCGGTGGTGAAGAGAAGGAATGAAAAAGATGATAGCTAGTCCTTTAGGTTTATTAGTTTATTATTAATTAAGTCACCTAACATTTGACCTTCCCTCGAATTAAGGCTCCATGTCTAGCCACTAATATTTTATTGGTCTATTTACTCAATCAGGACCCTTAATTTAATGTTCCATAGCTATTTGACACCTTTAGCTAGTAGAACAAAACTTTCGTACTTTATGCGATTTAGTCCTTTTTCAAAATTAAGCATGCAATCACTGAAATTAATTCACCAAAAATTTCTAACACTCATATAATCATGCTATAACACAAAATAATAAAAAAATTCTCTGACCTCGGATTTGTGGTTTCAAAACTACTATTCTGACTAGGCCCAAAATCGGGCTGTTACAAAGGACGCCAACTTAGATAAAGCATCTGTCCACGTGTTATCCTTCCTTGAGAGTTGCTTCACTTGTATCTTGTCAAATGCTACGAGCAATTGTGTTGCGATTGAATGATACTTCTTCAAAATTGACTCATTCACAGCATACTCACCACCCATCTATTTTGTCACTAACTTGGAGTCCGTGTGCTCGACGAGGTCCCTTGCCCTATGTTGGCGAGGTAATTGTAATCCTACTATTAGATCTTCATATTCTACTATATTTTGGATGTGTGAAAATCGGAAGATAGCCCATACTACCAGTCATTCTTACTAGGATCAACTAGGACTACCCTTGCTCCTAATCTCGTCTTTGTCATAGAACCGTCAACATAGACTAATCACCTTTTTGAACTATCAATCGCGTTTATATCCTCCTAAAGTGAACTAACTGTTGGACTAATAGACATCTCAAAAGAACATTCAACTATATAATCAACTAGTATTTTCCCATTTATTATAGTTCTTGGTGTTTACTCCATACCAAACTTGGCTAACTCGAAGCTCCATTTTGACATTCTTCTGATGTGTCAACTTTGGACAATATATCTTTTATAGGTTGATTTGTCATGAGCCAACAAGATGGGCCTGGAAGCAGGGACACAACTTACAAGTTGCAACAATCAGGGCAAATATAAGTTTTTCAATTTTCAAGTACCTTAGCTTTCCATTTTGTAGCACCTTACTAATGTAGTACACTGAAAACTTGAGAACATCTTCTGCTCTAACCAAGACAACTACAACTGTTGCCTCCGAGGTTGCCAAATATAAGTAAAGGGTTTCTCCCACTCATAGGACATCAAGAGCGGTGGGGACGTAATGTACAACTTGATTTTTTCAAAGGCCACTTGACATTCTGTAGTCCACGAAAAAAGAAGTGCGCAAAGAAGGGTAGACATTTATCTACGACCACTCTTCTTATCAAACATTGCACATCTTTTATCGTCTTCGGAGGAGACATATCCAAGATGACACGAATCTTTTCTAGGTTCGCCTCAATTCCTTTTTCTGAGATCATGAAACCCAAAAATTTATGGCTCTGACACTAAAACACACTTGTCTGGATTTAACCTCATATTATAAGCTTGCAACACATCAAACACTTCAATCAAATTCTGCACAAGCTCATGAGAGTAGAACCCTTTACTAGCATATCATCAACGTAGACCTCAATGCTTCACCCAATTTGCTTCCTAAAAATCTTGTTCACCACTTTTGGTAGGTCGTGTAACACCCCAAACTTAGCCCAGAAGTTAGACCCAAATCTAGCGTGTCACATTGAAGTGTTTTTCAAAAACCATGTTTTCATTAGAAACCCTTCTTATATAAAATGTAGTACATTGAAAACTTCTTAATTTTATTTCCAAAACTCCTTTTTACTTTGCGAAAGCTAATTCTAAAAGTAACTGATTTACGAAAACGTGATGTTTTAAAAGTTAAGTCGCGAAAACGTAGTGTTTTTAAAACGATTGTTGTTTTGGAAAACCGTGTCCTACTTCTAACAGATATTAGACATACTAAATGAACTTTCCAAATAAAAGGTTAAGGAAATAAAGAGGCCTTATTACAACCCAAATCAAAACCAAAGTGCTTAACTAAATAAACGAAATAGAAAAACATGTGCAGTTGTGTGGTCGTCTCCGAGTCCCTTTACGACATCGATCCACCTAACGCTGGGGATTACTTGCACAGTTAATAAACGGGGTGAGTTTACGAAAACTCAGTGTGTAATCCCCTTACTAGAGTAATGAGTGAGTATCTGTAAAACAAAAAGAAAGCAGATTTGGGCTAGATCCCGTTAATAGTAATAGTACAGTCCAGTTTAGAGCATACGTGGGCCAAAGCCTATTACAATGTCATTTGGGTCACAGCCCATAACAGAATCAATTCGGCCCAGCCCAAACCAATAACAAAACAGAATGTGTGAATGCATGGATGCATGCTACCTCATCCCAATAATCCAACCGTTACACATCAACTCCGTCCCGCGGTACACATCATGTGGGGATATAAATGTCGACCCACCCATCCGATGCACATCAATGGTAGCCCGGTTGCGGTACTACCTTCATTACGGCAAAGCTGCTAATCATATATTGGGATTAAAAAGCCTTCAGTAGTGGCATTATAATTGGTACAAAGCCATCGGTAACTGTATTATGTTTGGCACATATCCATCAGTAACGGTAATATAATCGACATACAGCCTTGGGTAAATATATCCACACAGAGTCATCCATAAGTATGTTAGGCACATAGCCACAAGTAAATACGTTTGGCACAAAGCCATAGTCAAGATTGTACAGAGCCATTTTTAGGTTGGCACAAAGCCACAATCAGAATAATTGGCTTTAAGCCATCGCTAGTTGTTTCACGATAGGCACATAGCCATCAGCGACGGTAATACAGTCAGCACACAGCCTCGGGTAAATATGATCGACATAAAGTCGTCAATAATCATATATTGGGCTTAAAAGCCACTGGTGGATCCATGGTCGTCAAGCAACCATGTGATCTTTAATTGGTGGATCCACGGTCGTCAAGCAACCATGCGATCCTCAATTTCTTCCTCCGTTGCACAATTCCAACCCCATGCAATATGTCGTGTATGTCATGCTTAATCATCACACGTGTATGCAAAATGGCCATGCTCAGTAACAATCATTGAAAAATATATTAAAAACATATAAGTTTTACAACCACAGTCAAGTCAGTTAAAACACAATCATACAATCATAGTCAATCAGTCAAATTCATAGTCCGAGTCAGTCATTTAACCACAAGGGCAAAACAGTCATTTTACCCTACAAGGGTATTTCAGTAATTTTACACTACAAGGGTAATCCGATAATGTTACAAATCGTGGGTATTTCGATAATTTTACAAATCGAGAGTATTTAATAATTTTACAAATTAGGGGTATTTTGATAATTTTACAAACTGGGGGTATTTCAGTAATTTTACAAATCGGGGGTATTTCAATAATTTTATAAATTAGGGGTATTTTAGTAATTTTAAAAATTGGGGGTATTTCGATTATTTTACAAATCGGAGGTCTTAACGACCCAACAGAAGGTCCACCGTCGCCTCGAACGACTTAAGTAACCTAAACAGACCTAACAGTGCAAATAGGCCTAAGGCCCATTACTCAGCCCAAGTGGGCTCACACGCTCGTGTGGCCCATTTAACCCAAATTCAGTTACAGCTATGTGACCTACAAAGCCTAGTCTAACTTTTATCACTTACCGTGGATTTAATCTGTGTGGGGCCCATGGGCCCATTGGGCCCACACGGCCTATGCCATGTACACGATATGACAAGCCCAACTACTTCCCACCTAACAGTTAGATTTACTCAAGCGAGCCCACGGGCCCATCGAGGCCCAGAACAGCCCTAGCATACGAGAACGCTCGTGGCGGCCTCTATAATCTATCGCCCATGATCTGTGGGCTTGATTTACCACACGAGCGATCGCACGCTCGTGAAGCCTCAAATGCCGAAGTTTCGGCTTTTTGGCTTTTGCCGACTTCCAACAAAGAAGGGCGCGAATACACACCTTTTTATGAGAACGCACCGAAGTCCACGATCACCAACCTTGGCACATCCTTCATTCAGTCTTCCTCCCCAACTCATCTGGTTCGCTTTAAAGCCAGCTTCTCACCAATTCTCATGTTAGCTTCCCGATGTGGGATTACTTTCAACTATTAGGAAAATTCCTCATTCTTATGACAAGTTCAACCACAGAGTTCCAGTCTAACTCCACCTCCCACACAACTCAAATAGAAAAATAAATACTCCATTATGCATCCCAAGACTTGAACCTCAGACCTCACAGTTACACAACACGCCACCTTGCCACTCTACCACAGGCTCTTTCTGTGTCAAAAACGTCCATAACTAACTTTAAGACATATGTGTCAGCATCCAGATTCACTTAAGAGAAAAACCCAAAATGAATTGTAAGAGCCAAGACTTTAACCTAGGCTCCCTTACAACCTTAATGACGCCACAACCACTAGACCACATGTTTCCTTGTGTCATTCATTTAACACAATAATTTAAAAGGCCATCCTCCAAGCATCCAGAGTTTTATTCACTTAATACCAAAATTTTTGCTAAAGCCCAGGTTTGAACCCAAGATTTCTCCAACACTTCTCAGAGCCATTAACCACCAAAGTAGACATTTAATTGTGTCATTTCCTTGCACAATTAAATACTTATATACAACCTCCTTACGGAACCATACTCAAGGCCTAATACTTCTAGGCCCAAATGCGGGGCGTTATAGGTCGCGTCTAAATTTTTCAAGCCAAAAGGCAAAAGGCGGTAGTAGAATAACCCTTCCTTAGTAATAAAAGTTGTCTTCTCCTGGTCTTTAGGGGCCATGGCTATTAGATAAATCCAGAGAAAGCGTCCATAAAACTCATGAATTTATTGCTCGATGACACATCCACCAACCTATCAATTAAAGCTAGGGGAAAACTATTTTTAGGTCAGCCCTTGTTAAGATTTGTGAAGTCGATACACATTCTCCATTTTTCATTGACTTTTTTCACCATTACAACGTTTGAAACCTAGTCAGGATACTCAACCTCCCTAATGAACCTTACTGATAACAACTTTCCAACTTCTTGTCTCACGACTTTAAGAACTTGTGGAGCAAATATTCTTCTCTTCTGTTTGATTGGCTTAGCTTCGAGTAAGACATTCAACCTATGAACAATCACTTTATGGTCCACTTCTAGCATATCTGCGGCTGACCAAACGAAGACATCAGCATTTGCCCTTAAGTACTACATCAAATTATCTTTTTCCTCAGTTGCCAATGTGGACAAAATTTTAACCAATCTATCTACATCATCATAGAATAATTGTAAAGTTTCCATGACCTCTGTAACCTTTGGCTTTTTACTCTTTCCTCATTTCAGTTAGCTAAACTATCCAAATCCAACAACTAACCATCTATGTTTGTTTGCTGTGAACTTTGTCCTTACTGAACATGCTTCCGCATTTGCTTCACCAACAACATATGACACAGTCTAGTTGTTCTTTGATCCAGCAACATGTACCCTACTCTCATTCGCGTAGGGAATTTTATCTTCATACAAAGTGTTGTTACCATCATCTTTGCCATCCTCATAAAGGGTCGCCTGAAGATAACATTGTAAGTTATAGGGTGATCCACTACAAAAAATTGGACATAATCCATTGTAGTATGCTCACCATCTCCGAGGGTAACTAGCAAAGTAATGCATCCCTTCACCTTAATAGGGTGGTTTGCAAAATCGTACAATAGGCTTGCCCTCTCCAATGTTTGCTCCTTTAGCCTCATCTTTTGGTATGCTTCCCACATTAGTACCTCAACCATACTTCCACTGTCTACAAGTATTCTCTTTACGCCAAAACCCATAATTACTACAGAAACAACCATTGGATCATTCCTTTCATCATCACACACCAACTCTTCATCTTCATTACTAAATTCAACACTCCACTTCCCTTGTTGACACCATCTTTTCGGTGCATTAACTGACATTACACTCCTCATGTAAGTTTTTCTCTTTGCATTGGAGGTCGTCCATGTAATACCCCTTACTCGAGACCGTCACCAAATTTGAGCACGAGGCATTACTATACTTATCTTACTTGTCCGGGGCTAAAAAAAAATTTCCAATTACTTACACAAATCAAAACAATTTATTTCACTATTCATAATAAAATTGTCTAGCTGCGTAAGATTCATTAAATTAATTATAACTTGAGTTACAAAACTTAAAATTTAAATCCGTAAATTTTACCTGAAACTAGACTCATATATCTTCTTACCATAAGTTTTCCAGAATTTTTGGTTTGACCAATTAGTACAGTTTATTCATTAAATATTCCCTTGTTTTGTAGTTCAACGAACCTGACCTCTCTTTACTAAAAATCTATTATCTCATTATACAGAATTCAGATAATATTTTTGTTTAAGAAATATAAACTATAACTTAAAATTCTTTTTTTACAATTTCTAGTGATTTTCCAAAGTTGGAACAAGGGATCACGAAGTCACTCTGAACTAGTCTTACAAAAATTTAAATATCTCAGAATATAGATTCCTTTTGTAACAGCCCGAATTAGGCCCTAGTCGGAATGGTGTTTCGGGACCATGAATCTGAGTCAAAAAAATATTTAAAAATTATTTTCTTTGTTTATTATGTGTGAAATTTTCATGATTTAATTTTGTCGTTTGGATGCCTAATTAAATAAAAGGGCTTAATCGCGTAAAATGAAAATTTGGTGGTTAAATGTGAAAGTATTTAATTGAACTTGTCTTTATAATTTGGAGCATTTATTATGCAATATAAAAATTTTTACTATGACGGACGGTAATAACCATTGCTTATACTGGTTTAATATTTTAATTAAAAGGTTAAATAAGTAAAATAATAAACATGTTATATATAATAAAACATATAATAAGTTGTCATGCATTTTATTTCATAAATTCATCACCGAATATCAAAACAAGAAATAAAAAGAAAAAGATTGGATGGTTCGGCCATGGTTGATCTTGATTAAGGTATGTAACTAGCCAGGTTTTTGATAATTTCTACGTTTTTTAGATCGTTGCTTAGTAATCTTCAAGACCCAAGCTTTAATTTTTTATTTTGATGAATATTTTAAGTTGTGTCATTGTTGATAGCTTGTGATTTTTTTTGTTTGATGATGAAATATGAAAGATATATTTTAGATTAAAATATTTTGTATTGGAGTTTTTGATGATTTTGAGTAATTAGGACTAAATTGTAAAAATAATAATTTGAGGGAATAAAATGTGAAATATATGAAAAATATGGGCTTGTATGAACACTAGGAATATTCAGCCAAACATGTGTATCTTGAAATTTTGAATGCTTTGCGTTTTGTGCAATTGGGACTAAATTGTAAAAAGTGTAAATGTTAGGGGTCAAATGGAAATTTTCCTATTTATGTGTTTTTGGACTAAATTGAATGAAAATATGTTTGAATGAGATTAATTTGAATATGTTTAGATCAAGAACCAAAGAAATCGGATTTGGATCGGGGGAAAACGAAAGTTGTCGACTAGTTGTCCCATTCCGTTTTACATCGTCCGAGGTAAGTTTATAGGCAAATAGATGTGTTTAATTGTAGATAAATGCTAAATATATATGCTGGTATGAAAAATATGAATTTATATATGCTTATGTCGAATGTGAATAAGCTTGGTAATCATGTTCAAGCATTCATTTCAATCGAATTACGACGTCCGAAGGCCCCGTATGAACCTTAGGAATAGTTAGGATACATATTTCATGACATAGGATTTCAATATGTGATGTGCGAGTAAGACCATGGCATTGATATGTGACTCCGATATATGTATACGAGTAAGACCCTGTCTGGGACAGTGGCATCGATATGTGATTACATGTAAGACCACGTCTGGGACGTTGGCATTGTATGATATATGTGTGATTATCCGAGTGTCCTATCCAATTTTGAATTGTTCAGTGGGCATCGATAAGTTGAGATCAAATGTGCAAAAGTGTGCTAAAATGGTCAGGTATGAATTGTTTTATTACCTATTTGAAAATAGGCGAGTAAGTTACTTAATATTTGTTGCAAAACATGCTTGAAGTAAAGTAAGAACATATGTGTATGTGAAAAAGGTATTCGGCCTTGTAAATAAATAATATGAACATTATTGAAATTATTTTTGAATATATGTAATTGGTGGTATATTCGGCCATTGATATAAATATATATATGATAGTTATACTTTGACTTACGAGTGTATGCAAATAAATGTATGTGTATTTGGTATGATAAAGATGTTTTGGCTTGGTCACTGAATGATAGTTTGTTAATGTATCTTTATATATAAGAGTGTCCATTCGGTCATTACTATGCTTATGCATAAGAAGCTGTATTTTGATTCATGAGTATAAGTATATGTGTTCACATAATGATATTTAGCTTTGAAATTGAAGGATATTTTTCTTATATATATGTATGTGTATTCGGCCATATAATATAAATATGTATGTGATTATTATCCTTTGACCTATGAATTTGTGCATATAAGAGTATATGTACTAGTTATGATAAAGATATTTTGGCTTGGAAATTGAATGATAGTTTGTTAAAAAATATATGTTCATTCGGCCATGAATAATATACAAGTGAAAGTACATATAAAATACATGAATTTGTAAGCTTAAAGATTTAAAGTAACTATGATAGTAAAATGTGGTTTAGTTTATATGATTTGGCTATGTAACTAAGTTGTTTATTTGCTTATGACTTACTAAGCTATGTAAGCTTACTCTGTGTGTGTTCATGTTTACCTCTGTTTTATAGATGTTGGATTCAAGTTTCAAGCTCGGGAATCGTCAGAGAAGCTTATCACACTATCGACTGTCTTCGGTATTTTATAAACTGAATTTTCGAATCTATGGCATCTATAGGCTAGATTATAGTTTGAAATAAAGAATATTGGTTCTGTATACTTTAAGCCATGCAAAAATGGCCTAACTTCATTGTTTGAATTCGGTTTTGTTTGTCTGTGGTTTAGGTTCATTTTGGTTATTATGCTATGTATTATGGATGAATATTATATGTGATTGGGATATCTATTTGTGCATAGAAATTGGTTGATGAATTTGGATGTGTGCATTTGGTTGATTCGGTTATGACATATGGATAGATAAAAGTACAAGTGAATTTGGTTGTTAATTTGGTTAAGGTGTTATTCATGATTTGGTATTAAAGGATGATAGGTTATATTCGAATATAGAAAAATTTTATTTTGATATGTTTATTACATGGTAGATAAGATTTGTATATGGAATATATGTTTATATTTGGTTATTGATTTATTCTTGTGAAGTATAAATTGTATCATGAATTGATATGAAAGCTAGTATAATGTACTTGTGTACTCGGTTATTTGGTGAAATTATATGAAAGGGTTATGGTCAACTGTAAGAGTATGCCCAAAAATCAATCACGAGATAGTTGTAATAACATACTTGATTTATCATGTTTATTGATATAAGGCTTTGCCATTATTATTTCAGTTTCTTTTCTGTGTACATAAATAAACTGTTTTATAATAATGTCCTGAGAATAATATGATTATTCTTAAAAGATCCTTAGTCAAGTATTATTGTTGGCTAGGACAACAATAATGCATTAAGACTAACATGTAATTGATTGATGATAAAAAGTTGTCATTGATATGGAGTGTCAAAATCAATGCATGAATATGTGTGTTAGAGAACAACATATTGGACTGACCTGCTATGAGTATGTTTCTTGGATTATTATGTAATTGTCACAACATTACTCATAGTGATTAATATGTATATGATCCTCATACTTGAGATCATCATTATCCTAACATCGTGAGTTGTATATTTTGATATAGTCAAACGAACATCAGAATCTGGTTGTTCTATAAAGGCGATGTTGGATATACCACAATCTATGTAGAGGGATATGGTTGATCAATATAGGATAAGTCCCTCCTACATAATGGGAGTAATATCTTAGGCCACTTGATTGAGTGAGACTAGAAATGAATGGCCATGCTCAAATAAGTTGATATGAGATGTCATACTTATTTGTGTATCATAGTTCACTTAAAGTATCAAGAAACATGGGATGGACTATGCAAGTGTGACTATTCCATGACTTGTGTCCATTTCAAAGGTATAGGACTTAAGGATTAATGCATAAAAGGTTAATCACAAAAGGTTATGTCGAATCATGACTTCTCGTAACTTAGGTAGCAATGATGCATTGCTAGATGCCACTCATTGTTTGTAACATTAGAATCATTCTAATATTACTGCTAACATTACAAGAACCTATAGGGTCACACCCTATGGTTGGAATGAACGGAGTAAAACATAGTTGGTATTGTATTCTGATTGTCAGATGAATTAAATTAATTATAGAATTAATTTAATTGGGCAATCAAATTGTTGAACATACTATACGTACAAGGATATGGTACACATAATCAGAACATAATTTCATTAGTATATGAATTTGGTTCGGTATATAAGTTTAAATAAATATAGTTTACCGAAATCTTTATTATAATTAATGTAATTATAATTTTTGGTTAAACATTATTATATTTATTTTAATGATGACTATTATGTTCAGATTAATTTTAATGAATTAATATTCATTAAAAAATATACCAATTAAAAGGGTGTTATATATGGCAAGGGTAAAAACCCTAAAGAGATAATATATAAATAAGCCCGAAACTATGCTAAAGGGTCTAGCAACCGTCAAGCATAAAAATCACTGAAATAGTTTTTGAGATTTTTCTACCATTCATTGTCAATTGGGTGGAATATGTAGAGGCCGACATCGGAAAGGTTGCGGCTTGGTTCTATAGTGGTTTAGGATTCCTGCTGTCTAGGCGTCGCTGTCTACTCAGATTGAAGTTTTGGTAATTTCGAAACCTTTTATCACCCCGATACATTCCTTACACATGGATCCATGGTTTGGATCACCGGAATGTTTTTAATTATTTTATTTTTCCGCTACGCCTTGGAGGCACCGGTGTTCCAACATCAACTTGGTGATTCGGTACATGTATATATTTATATATGTATATATATATATTTGCACAAGATGAAACGGTATGACACATTTATTAACTTAAGGTATATATGTATAGGGATAAAATGTGGTGTTTCGGTTATGAAGTAAATGATGTTTGTGTTTGAGTTATAACATGTAATGCATTAATCAGTAAAATGCATGTCAAGAATATGTGGTACATTGGAGTATACTTATGTTATAAAATAATGATAGGTATGACTATATGGATTTCATAATTATTTGAAAATCAATTAATATGCTCTAGTAGACCTTGGTTGCCAAATAGACATGAAATGAATATGTTTATGTATTGTTTTCAAATGGCACATTATTTGAACATTTTGGATAATTTATTTGAGTGGTTTAATTGGTTAAGTTGATGATATATTTTGGCATATGCTAAGTGGATTATATAATTATTTATTTATGTTATGCAAATGTAGTAATCAGGCAAACGAATGCTATTATGGAATATTTCATTTATATGAAAGGAAATAATGTATGTTTGATTGTATAACGTATGCGCATAACATTTGTTTGATAATTAAAATATTTTATATTTGAATTATTCAAATGCCATCAAAGTTTAAGTATACATATTTGATAAGTATGTGAAATGAAATGTGTAAAAAAAAATTTACTAGATGAATAACCTTGTAAAGAAAGTCTGTTCCGAATTGTTTTATGATCGGTAGTGCCTCGTAACCCCATTCCAGCGACGGATACGGTTAGGGGTGCTACACCTTTGCTTACTTTGTTTCTTTCCTATGAAAATAGACTCAATAAGCTTTAATTCTATATCTCATTCACCATTTAGTTCCATTTTTACAATTTTTAGTGATTTTGGAAAGTCACGTCATTGCTGCTGTTTCCTAACTGTTCTATGGCCAACTCCTACTCTTTCATAATTTCTTTGCATCAAACCTCATTTAGGCATACATAATACCAAAACATGTTCTTATTTAGCTATATCATAAGCTAATCATTACCAAGTATTCACATGCCATTCTTTAATCATATCATAAGGACATACACACAAAATAGCCAAGTCCCTATACATGCCATAACTTAAAGTATTTCTAGTCACAAAATACTGAGATAGCTTGTTGATAGTATGAGGAAATCTCTAACGTCCTTAAGATTTTTTGAGTTGGCTTTGCGATACTATAAAAAAAAGAGAGAAAAGAAAGGGAGTAAGCATAAAGCTTAGTAAGTTTGCATGTAAATAAATAACAACATTCTAAATGAATTATCTCTTTGTTATCTTATCAAAACCACTATAACCTTTAAACTCAATATGCATAAGTCTTGAATTCTTACTTGAACCTCTCAAACATGTACTTATCTTACCTTTCCTTTGGTAAACTTTTTAAATTTTCCGTTGAACCACTTGGAATACTAATGATACATGGGTACCTTTCCTTTTTAAACTTACCATTGCCATGTCTTGACATGGTCTTACGTGGTATCCTTGCCTTATGAACTCACCATTGCCATGCATTAGCATGGTCTTACATGGGATCTTTGCCTTATAGTATTTTATCAATGCCATGTCTTGACATGGTCTTACATGATTTCCTTGCCTTGTAAAACTTACTAATGCCATGCTTTGGCATGGTCTTACTTGATATCCTTAAACCCTAATGTCATGACATTTGTATCCTACACATTCCTAAGGTTCAACCGGGACTTTTAAGTACCATTTCTCCGTCAATTCTTCCTTGAATCATCATGGAGTAAATTTACAAAATAAATATATAGATACTAAAAAATAACATCATTAATTATAAATAATAAAATATTGCATTTATTTACCGCAAACTTACCTCAATACAAAATACGATCAAATATTTTGATTTAGTCTTCAACCTTATTCTTTCCTCGGTCTAACCCCGAATTTCTTTCTTCTTGATCTATAATAGCAATTTTAACTAATTTAATATTCAAATTTATCAAAATAGTCCTTAACTCTAACTTTGGAAAAATTATAATTTTGCCCCTAAACTTTTGCATAGTTACACTTTTGCCCCAAAGCTCAGAAATGAAACTTTATCCCTAATTCTTATGTTTTATGACATGATGTTCATTTATTTACCTACGAAAACATCAAATTCCCACTCTAACATGTACTTATGACCATTAGGTATTTTTACTAATTATGTCATTTTACTCGTTTTCACTTAAAATCGCTTAGCTCAAATCGTTTAACATAATTTCAAGCTTCATATTCTACCATAAAATATCAAAATAAACACATTTCACCTATGGTTATTTTTCCAAATATGAACCCTAGGTTAAATTATTGCTAGAATAAGCTAAATCAAGTTACCGGGACTCCAAATATGTAAAGAACATTAAAAATGGGGCTTGGAATAACTTATTATGGAGCTTGGAAGCTTGAAAAAACCCTAGCTATGGAGAACCCTTGAAATTTCAGCCTAATGAAGAAGATGGATAACATTTTGCCATCTTTTTCCCTTTTTTAATCTTTTAATTACCAAATGACTAAAATACCCTTCATTAAAACTTTAGTTATTTTTACCTATGTATGTCCATTTTTGTCCATGGAAAATATAATGGTCTAATTATCATTTAAGGACCTCTACTTCAATTATGCTCTTCAATTTAATCCTTTAGCATCTAAAACTCATATTTATCAACTTTTGTAATTAAGCCCTAGTAGGTAAATTAAACATGCTATCTATAAAATTTTCCATCGATACTCTAACACATGTATCTAATCACTCGGTAAATTATAAAAATTAATTGAAATAAACTTTTCTATCTCAGATTCGTGGCATTACAACCATTGTTCCGTTTAGGCCCTATTTTGGGATGTTACAGTCCAATCCTCATCTGTGCCTATAATTACATGTATCATACCCCTTACTTTCTACTTGCCTTTGGTGTCAGCATGCGAACTTTAAACCTGTTGGGTTACTTGAGCCACAAATTTCATGAGCTCATTATTTCTCACTGCTACTTCAATAGCATCTTTTAAAGAAAAGCAGTCTTGTGTCCCCCCATCATTATGGAAAGCACATATGTCTCTTAACTTTCACTATCTTACATTTTGCCTCATAGGGGAAGGGGTAGAGATAATACCCAAACTTTTCAACTGATTCGAAATATAGGCACGAGTAGCATTCAGGGGGTATGAGCTTCAACTTTACCATGGGGATATACCTCATTATGCACTCTAGTTAAGCTCTCTCAGATGCCTTAGGTGGCTAATTTTGTGATTGTGTTCTATGTTGCCTTTCATTCTGTACAAATAAAGATTGATGAGGTGGTCATTTTCTATTTTGAGCTCTGTCTCTGTTTCTAAACTACCTATCTTCCCTCTAGACTGTGCCGCATGCTGCTCGTTTTACCTCTTCTGCTTTTACAAACTTGTGGGCCCTTTTATATAAATCTGCCAAACTTTATGGCCTATTTCTAGCGAAGGAATATTGTACATGCTTGTTCAGCACTTCCATAATAAAAAGCATTGATAGTCCATTAAACTTCAAGGTTCTTTGTGTTTAGTGTTGCTGCATGGAAATGCTTTACATAGTCTTGCAGGGATTCTCTTTTCTTCTATTTCACATACATTAAACCCATAAGAGTTCTCATGATTGTCGTATGTACTCTGAACCATCCCAAAAAATCTGACCTAGCTGAAAAAAGCTTTAAATAGACCCCTGAGGAAGAGACAAGTACCAATCCTTCACACTCCCCTTAAGCGTCATGGAGAAAGCCTTGCACTTCGTGAGATTTGAAGCCCCCATGTGAAATAGGCTTAAGGCTGAATCGAATGAAATAAAACCATACCTGGTGGTGTCAAATATTCTCCGCGACAAGTGTGAATTCCTTGCTTTGACATAGTCCACTTAGAACCTGGAATTGTAAGTTCCTCGAGAATTTCTTGTAGATTTTGAAACTTAATATTGCTTATCAAGGAAGAATATTTGTCATCTTCAAAATCATGTAATTCAAAGAATTCATTAATAGCATTTGCGATTATTGGTACCTTGATTCTGCGAACAAAAACTTTCGTCAATTCACTTGAGGTCAAATTCACGAACTAACTCCTCATCTACACTAGGTCTTTTCTCACAAAATAACTTCCAATAGAGAGCTTCAATAATTTGTCAGATGCGCGCCATGAAATCAATATAGTTTCTTTCTTTTAGCGTAAAGCCTTTTACTGGGTGCATCTATTGATTCTTAAAAACGCTTTCGTATCTCACTTTGGCTTCTTCACAATGGAATTTGTTTTGTGATTTGTCAATTTGAGCAGAGGCATGGGTTCTTTTACAAGGCATGATTAACCTGATCATAAGATAGAACAAATATTTTCTCAAAAATTTAATTTGTATAAAATATTAATATCAATAATTTGAAAATTAAATAATTAAATTAAATTAAACTTTTGGAGAAAAATTTATCTTACCACCTTTTTATAGAAGTTAAGAACACAAAGAAAATAAATATAAAGCAAAAGAGGTTGGTTTAGGGATGGTTGTAGGGTGTCTAGATGGTGTGGTGTGACAGGCAAGAGTGAGTAGCAAGTTAGCAGTGGCACGCTAGGAAGCAGCATTGCAATAGGCATGGCTTGGCATGATGGAGGTAGCCACAATGTGTAGATCCTTGCGTGAGCAGTAGGGCATGCATATGCCGCGTAGATGTGGGAGAGCGGGCAGCAGGTAGGTGCGTCGAGTAGGCCTAGCGAGTTGCTAGGTGCTTGAGCTGGTGCGGAGGCTACTAGAGCAGAATGTGCAGGTAAGTACAATGACAAAGAGTAGGCTGCTAGGCTGTTGGTGCACATAGTGTGCGTTGGGCTTGCTGGTGCTGAAGGTTGGTGTTGGTGTGGCTAGGTTGAGGTGATGTGAAAAAGTGGAAAAGGTGGGTAAAATATATAGTGAAGGAAGTATGAGTTTAATTAGAATTCTTAGAATAAATTAATAATTAATATATTGCAAATGAAATTATTATTTGCTACTAATTTATTAAAATAAAAACTTATTAACTAAAATATGATCAAATTTAAACTAATCCTAATTCTATGTGAAGTTGATAATAATTAATATATATTATAATAAATATAATTATATACTAGTTATTATCATCTTATTTATTAAATTAAATTAAAAACATTTATTCTAGATGCCTTTTGAAAATATTTACAAAAAAAGACATCTAATTTTTAATATTTACAAAAAGAGCAACCAAATTTTGAAAATAGTTCAATTAAGTACCTAGACTTAAAGAAAAATTGAAATTGAGTTGCAAATTAAACTTAGATTAAAATTGACCCTTTTATTTGAAACACTAAAAATTTATTTTGCCATTTAGGGAATAATTTCTCAGAAGATTGTGTTAAAATCAATTCCCAAGAAAGATTGGAGGGGTCACAAGTGGCCTCGCTTAAGTTATAATCTCCTAGACATAATTTATTTAAACATACTATCCCGAAAATATACCCTAAATCATTTATTTAAAAATAAAAATAAGAAAAATTAAATACCTGATAAAATGAACGAGATTTGATCCCGTTCACTTTTATCCCCCAGTAATGTTTTAAACGCTAAGTATTAACTCGAAAATTACCTCCCTTACTTTGAAGTTCGACAACTCCTTATGGATAAACTTGGTGAATCGTAAATAGACTGGACCAACGTGATTTTATCTTACCTGAAAAGAACTTTAATCTGGAATTGAATAACAAGACTTGTTGACCTGCTTCAAATTCTCGAACTCGAATGTGCTTGTCATGCCATCTCTTAAGTCTTTCCTTGAGTAATTTGACATTCTCGTATGAGAACATTTGGAATTATTCTAACTCATTGAGTTGGAGCATCCATTTTTCTTTAGCAACCTTAAGTTCCAAGTTAAGTTGTTGGAGAGCCCAGTAAGCTTTGTGCTCTAACTCCAAGGGTAGCTGACAGGCTTTCCCAAAGGCCAACCTATTGGGTGACATCCCTAAAGATGTCTTGTATTTTGTCTTGTAGGCCTATAAAGCATCCTCTAACCATTTGGACCAATCTCGCTAGTTCGAGCAAACTACATTTTCGAGTATGCCTTTGATCTTTTTCTTTGCCAGTTCAGCTTGCCCATTCGTCTACGAATGGTAAGCTATGGCAACCTTGTGCTTGGCTCCATGTTTGTTGAGTAACTATTTCAACCATCTGTTCACAAAATGGGACCCTTCAACACTGATGATAGCTCTTAGGATTCCAAACCTTGTGAACACATGCTTCCATAAAAACTTCATCACAACCTTAGCATCATTCGTCGAATATGCCTCGACCTCAATCCACTTAGACATGTAGTCTACTACTACCAATATGTACTTGTGACCAAAAGATGGAGGGAAAGGACTGAGAAAGTCAATATCCCAAAAATCAAATAATTCTACCTCAATGATGTTTGTTTGAGGCATCTCATTTCTGTTGGTGATGTTTCCAGCCCTTTGACATCGATCACAACTCTTTACGTAAGCATATGCATTTTAAAATTGTGTTGGCTAAAAGAAACCGGCTTGCAATACTTTGGTCGTAGTACGTGTATCTCTAAATTGTCCCCCACTCAGAGTTAAGTGGCAATGATATAGAATCTTATACACTTTATCTTCTGCCACGCATCTTTTGATCATTTGATCTGCACACTTTTTAAATAAGTATAGTTCTTCCTAGAAATAGTTCTTCACATCGTGAAGAAACTTTTTATTTTTGTGATATGTCTTATCAATCGACATCAAACCACAAGATAAATAGTTAGAAATATCAACAAACCAAAGGGTATTATGGACTTGATTTACCTTTAGTATGTGTTCATTTGGAAATGTCTCTTGAATGGGTATAAGTGGGGAATTCCCTTCTTGCGGCTCTAATCTGGACAGGTGGTCTACTACTCGGTTTTCTACTCCCTTTCGATCTTGAATTTTTAGATCGAACTTTTGAAGTAGAAGTACCAAACAGATCAATCTCGACTTAGTGTCTTTCTTGGCAAGTAAATACATAATTGTTGAATGGTTCGTATAGACAGTCACTTTGGTACCTACAAGATAAGATTAAAACTTGTCAAAGTAAACACAATAGCAAGTAACTCTTTCTCTGTTACCGTATAATTCAGTTTAGCTCTTGTTAGAGTCTGACTTGAATAGTTGATGGGATGAAAAACTTTGTTCCTTTGTTGGCCCATGACAGCTCCTATTGTGAAGTCACTTGCATCACACATCAATTCAAATTGAAAATCCCAGCTAGTGTGACAATTATGGGTGCCGAAACTAACTGAATCTTCAAATCTTTGAAAGCTCTTAAGTACTCCTCATCAAATTTGAACGTCGTGTCCTTCCTTAATAATTTGCATAAGGTTTTTGCAATTTTGGAGAAGTCTTTGATAAATCTTCGATAGAAACCAGCGTGGCCTAAAAAGCTTCTAACACTCTTTACAGATGTTGAAGGTGGGAGTTTCTCAATAACATCTACCTTTGCTTTATCTACCTCGATTCCATTTCTCATTATCCGATGCCCTAGAATAATACCTTCTCATACCATGAAATGGCACTTTTCCCAGTTGAGTATGTGGTTTGTTTCTTCGCATCGCCTTAGTACCTTAGCTAGATTGGCTAAGCAATCATCATATGTATCTCTGGATACTGAAAAATCATCCATAAAGACTTCCAAGTATTTCTCAACCATATCAATAAAAATAGACATCATACATCTTTGAAATGTAGCAAGTGCATTACATAAACCAAATGGCATGCGTCTAAATGTAAATGTACCGTACGGGTAGGTGAATATTGTCTTGTGTTGATCTTTTGGTGCTACTGTAATCTGATTATACCCTGAGATCCATCGAGAAAATAGTAATAGTCTCGCCTTGCGAGTCTGTCCTGCATTTGGTCCAAAAACAGCAAAGGAAAGTGATCTTTCCTAGTCGCCTTATTTAGCTTCTGGTAATCGATGCAAATTCTCCATCTCGTAACAGTTCTAGTCAGTATCAACTCATTATTCTCATTTTTAATGACCGTAATACCTCCTTTCTTTGGCATGCATTGGACCGAACTTACCCATGAACTGTTTGAGATGGGGTAAATTATACCCACATCTAACCACTTGATGATTTCTTTCTTTACCATGTCCTTTATGATGGGGTTTAGTCTTGATTGTCCTTCAATCGTCCCTTTTTCACCATTTTCCAAGATGATCTTGTACATGCATACAGACAGACTAATGCTGCGAATATCAGCTATGGTCCATCCAATAGCCTTCTTAAATTGTTTCAATACTAGGATGATTTTCTCTTATTGCTCAACGATTAACTTCGCTGAAACAATCACAAGTAAAGTAGAAGTGTTACCTAAATAAACATATTTTAAATGTGAGGGAAGTACTTTTGGTTCTAATTTAGGTGACTCCTCGATTGATGCTTTTGGATGGACATAATCCCTATTCTCTAACTCCAAAGATTCAAAGCAGGATTGCGGATTAAATCCTCTTTGATTAGCTTCTAGCAAAGCTAAGTATTCGTCATCCTCTTCATCACTTGGAGGGTTTGATGTTAAAATTTGTTCCAATGGGTCCTTAACATAGTTGAGTTCCTTTTCCATGATTAATTTCTCTAAATCAGACACTACAGAATAATCATCAATTGTGTTAGGAAATCGCATAGACTTAAAAACATTAAATGTTACCTGATTGTCCTGAACACGCATAGTAAGCTTGCCCTTCTGCACATCAATAAGGGTTTTTCTAGTTGCTAGGAAAGGCCTTCCTAGGATTATTGGCATTTCTTTGTCTGCTTCAAAGTCTAGAATAACAAAATCAGTAGGAAAAATAAATTTGTCTACATGTACCAATACGTCTTCGATTTTCCTTTTGGATGTGCTATTGATCGATCTGCTAATTGAAGTGTAACCATAGTAGGTCTAACTTCACCTATCCCCAACTTCCTAAATATTGACATGGGTATCAAGTTGATACTTGCATCCAAATCACATAGTGCCTTAACACAATATGTTGCTCCAATGTTGTAAGGTATGGTAAAACATCCAGGATCCTTCAACTTTGGGGGTAGTTTGTCTTGAAGAAATGCATTGCAGTCCTTTATCAAGGCTACTGTCTCAAATTCCTACCAAAATTCATTTATCTCTTAACTATATCTCTATGTCAATTCAACCGATTAAACAAATTTTAATAAGCAAATATGTTTGTAACACCCCAAACTTGGCCTAGACGTTATGACCGAATCTGGTGATGTCATATTGAAGTGTTTTTCGGAAAACATAACTTTGTTGAAAAACCCATTCAATATTAAATCTTTATGTGAACTTAACGAAAATTTAGGATATCTCGTTCATTGTTAAAACCCAAGACGTTTTAGCAAAATGTTAATCATATTAGATTGTTATTACATTTTAAAACATTGTTTGTTGCGGAAGCTTTTAAAATATGTTGCGTAAACGTGATGATTTGAAAAGCATTTATCTTTTGAAAACCCACGTCCTACTGCTAGTAGATATAAATCAAAATAATAAAATCCCAAATTAAGGAATAAAATTTAGAGAGGCCTTATTACATAAAAATACCCAAATTAAACTACTTATAATTTAAAAGACAAATATGAGAGCATAAGCTGTTGTGTGGCCACCTTCGAGTCCCTCGCAGCACCGATCTGCCTACGACTGGGGATTTCCTATATAGTTAAAATAGATGGGTGAGTTTACGAAAACTTAGTCTGTAATCCCAATAATAAACAAACAGTGAACAACACAGTCTGAGCCTAAGCCCATATCAATAACAGTTCAATATTAGTTAGGGCCTTGGCCCATTACAGTAACAGTAGCAGTGGCAATAATCAGTGTAGTAACCATGATCAATACAGTAATAGTAATCAGTACAGAATGCAAACAGAAAATCCTACCCATCCATCCTCTACACTCCACTCCGTCCAGCCCTACACTCCATGTAGGGATAAAATCAACCCACCCATCCCTACACTCCATATATAGCACCGGTTACGGTACTAATCAGTAATCGCAGTAGAGCTGCTAGTAATAGGCTTAAAGCCACTAATAGGTCCACAGTTGTCTTGTGCGACCCGTGCGACCATATCAGTACAGTACACTTCCTCCAAAATAACAATCCCAACCCCATGCAACATGTCATGCATCGTATCACAATATCTTACATGGATGCAACATACATATATATAGTGGCATGCTCAAATACAGTCATACACATCGTAGAGAAAATCAGTCATATTACCTTATAGGGGTATTACAGTGATTTTACCCTATGGGGGTAATTCAGTCATTTTATCACATAAGGGTAAAATCGTCATTTTATCACATAAGGGCAAAATCGTCATTTTATCACATAAGGGAAAAATCGCCATTTTATCACATAAGGGCAAAATCGTCATTTAATCACATAAGGGTTCAGGTTGGCTTACTGGCCAAACAAAAGGTCACAGTCATCTTGGGCGACCCGTGCAACCTTAATAGTCAAACAGTGAAAATGGTCCCAAGGCCCATAATACGGTCCCATGTGGGCCTATACGCTTGCATGGCCTACATAGCCTAGAAATGGCCCAAAATGGCCTCGGCCCATGAAAACGCTCATGGCCGGCTTCTATGATCTTACGCCCACTTTTAGGCTTTTGAAATACCGCACAAGCGAGTGCATGCTCGCGTAGTGTCTGCGGTCACCTATTTTGGCTTTTGCCAATTTACTGTTAAGGCAGTGTGATTACACACCTGTTTATGCAACTAGCGTAAATCCCCACGTACAACAACCTAGATTCAAACATAAACACCATTAATCTCTTTAACAACAGGATTAGCAAACCCTATCGATATTACTTAACAAAACGGTATCTTATCACTTACTGCCTCTGTCGATTGGGGTTTGCACACCTAACCCGTTGCAAGAGACTAATCGCTTGCTCCTCCATGTAAACCTACATTGCAACCGATATTGATTAACCACTATTCTCCCGATTAGTTTGAACCAATGAATAATCACTTACCAACATGCAGATCTAAGTGTAGGGAAAGGAAACAATCAGTCTTCCCCAACCAGTCACATGATACTCCAGAAGTAAGGCTAGCACCACCCCCGATGGATCGATTATCAATTTTCAAAACTGGACACGAAAAGGAGAGAAAGAGCTATGAAGTAATCGACTTAAGTATCCAGTGGAAGAGTGATACGAGAAAGGATTGAGAAAGAGAGGAGAAGAGGTAATATTCGGCCAACATTAAAACAAGGTATTCGACCAATGCTCACAAGAAAGAACACGCAAGGTGGAAAAATAAAGTAAGAAAGGGAATCAGCTTCACAAAAGAAATGATCAAAAGAAAACAAAAAACAGGATCACACAATGCTGAAACCCTAATGGTCAAGGAGATGTTCCACCTCCACAAAGAAGTGAAAAGATCTCAAAACAAAAGACAAAAATCGCAAATGAGAAAATGCTACTCACCAGAGCCGAATTCTACTTGTGCCAACTTTCAAATTCGGCACCAACAAAACCTATCCCTCAAGTTTCTCCATGATATTCTCCTAAAATCCCTCCAACATCCAGTCCTCAACAACCAAAAATCCCCCTCTTTACTCCCCAAATTCGGATAACAACCATGCCATTCAACTCATTCAAACTTCTTGGTGTTTTCGTCAAACTCTACTACCTCCCCTGGCCATCAGTAAAAATAATCTCCATTCGCACAAGTAGGGATTCGAACCACAGACCACTAACACACTCCACACGCCACTTACCACTAGGCTAGTAGGATTTTCTTGACATGTTTTCCCTATAATTATTTATAAATCTACTGTCTACAGCCAAGGGTTTTATTAAAATAAAAACAAAACTTTGGACAAGCCAAGCCTTGAACCCAGGACTTATCAAACACTCCCAGAACACTCAGAACACTTAACCACTGGGAAAAATACACATTTGTGTCACTTTCTTGCACAATTAATTATTTATGTGCCACCTCCTACCTGCTCCCATGCACAAGCCTTAATACTTCTAGGCCCAAATTTGGGGCGTTACAATGTTAATGCACATACATACTTATGAAATTAAAATAATCTCTTGTACATATCTCTATGCCAATTAAAATAATTAATTCAATTTCATTAGCACATAAAAGATTATGTGAGGTAACAATGTATTTCTACCTTGAAACAGTTTAATCACAATAATCTTGCAAGTTATACAAGGGTAATGTATCGTTAGATATAGTTGCTAATTTAACCCTCAGCTACCTTAGATGCTTAAACATGCACTGATTAAGTATCGTGTTAATTAATTACAATTTCAATTCGTTTAAATAATTAATTCATTAGTCACCTTACAATTGTAATGCAATAATAGCTTAGTCATGGTTTTACTTAATCAAACATCTTACCGAGGCCTGTAACAACACAAACACAATTTTAATAACTCAAGTAGACGAAATGCAATCAACGTAACACGAAATAAATTTAATTCATATTAATTAAATTAAACATATCAACATCACAAATATTCATAGACATGTTCATAACAACAATAAAATTAAAAGGATAAGGAACAAGAATCAAATCTGGTGTTTCTCGAGGCTTGACTAGTTTGCTCTGCTCCTCCTTCTCTGCTTGTTCTTGTTGAACTAAGGCTTCCACGAACACTTGAATTCTGCTCCAAATGGTGGTTGAAGGACTCTTTTCTAGAGGTGAAATCGGCAAAGGAATAGGGGAAGAAAATGAAGAACAATGGAAGGGAATGAATAGAGAAAATTGATAAAGAAATGAAGAAATGAATGAGTTTGAGATGTTTTTGAAGTGAGCAGCCAAGGGGGTATTTATAGGTTGAGAAGGCTGCTTAAAATAGCCAAAATCAGTAGCCAAAGACTCCCCTCATGACCAGCCACTCATGTAGCATGTTTAAAGATTCCAAATATGATATTTTTAGGTAGGGGAAAATTTTGAAAGGCATGAATAGTGAGGGATTTGAATGAAAATTGAAGGAGTCTTCAAGGGCCATTTTGCAAGCCAAATAATCAGCCAAGCAAGCTGATTGGGTCAGCATGTGTGATGGTTTTGGGCTGCCCAGTGCTAGGTTGGATCAATTTTCTCAATTTTAACACAAATTAAATTGGATTAAAATTAAAATTAATTATATTATGAATTAATGCACATAATTTGGACCTTCTTAGGCTAAAAAATCAATTCTCCTTGATGCTTCAAAATTGGTTCTCGATTTTGTGCGTCTAATAGTGTTTGCCGAACCGTTTTTCACCTTTTAGGCAAATTTGTCGAAAATAATCAAAATTATTCAGAATTTGATATAAAACTAATTAAAATTAAACATGTTAATAATTTGAATGCAATTTAATTATTTTATAATTATTATATATTTTTGGACAAGAATTTTACCAAAACTGCATGAATTTGAGTTAAAAAGGGCATGAAAAAGTGTGTGTATTTTCGTGTTTCCAACAATCTCTGAAACATATAACTCAGCTAATCTGTAAAGAGAGAAATCTATACGTACCAAAATAAAATGTGCAGACTTCATCAAATGGTCGACAATAACCCAAATGGCATCTTTCATTTTCGGAGATAAGGGTAACCCCGATACGAAATTCATAGTAACGTTATCCCATTTCCACTCTGATATCATGGTTGTAGTAGTCCTGAAGGTACCTGATGTTCAACTTTAACTTACTGACATATCAAACATCTCAATACAAAGTAAGAAATTTCATGCTTCATTCCCGGTCACCTGTTCATCTGTCTCAAGTTGCTATACATTTTATTGCTTCCCGGATGAATAGACAAGCTACCACTATGAGCTTTGTGTAAAATGTTTTGTATGAGCTCTGGGTTATTTGTTACACAAACTCTACCCCTGAATAGCAAACAATCATTGGGTCGATTCTGTTCATCAAATCCATAAATACTATAGGTGCGTTAGTTAAACCAAATGACATCACGAGAAATTCATAGTATTCGTACTTGGTTCTAAATGAAGTTTTCGGCACATCCAAATCTTTCACTCATAATTGATAGTAACCAGAATGGAGGTCAATCTTTGAGAATACTATGGCACCTTTCAGTTGATCGAACAAATCATTAATTCGAGGCAGTGGATATTTATTCTTAATTGTAACCTTGTTGAGCTGACGGTAATCAATACACAATCTCATTGATCTGCCCTTTTTCTTAACGAATAGAACCTGTGCACCCGAATGTGAAAAACTAGGTCGAGCAAATCCCCTATCTGACAACTCTTGCAACTGTGCTTCCTTTAACTTGGTAGGAGCCATTCTATATTGTGCAATCGATAGTGGTGATGTTCTCGGTACAAGTTTTATAGCAAACTCGACCTCTCTGATTGATGGTAATCTAGGTAACTCCTCTAGAAACACATCGAGATACTCACAAACAACTGGTACTGATTCTAACTTCGCTTTATACACTTTAGTATCCAATACATAAGCAAGATAAGCATTACAATCTTTTTTCACATATTTCTGCACTAGCATAGTTGATATTACAATAGGCAACACTTGGATTATCTGATTCAATACGAAACATTTCACCATTTTGACATTCCAATACGATAAGCTTTTGTCTACAATTTACCACAATATGATGCAGAGTTAGCCAATCCATGCCCAAAATCACATCGAATTCATCAAACGGTAATACCATCAAATCAGCCAAAAAACTATAACCTCGAGTCATCAAAGGATAATTCTTGCAGACTTTATCAACTAGCACATACTGTCTAAGGGGGTTTGACAATTTAACCATGAATTCAGTGGACACAATAGGTAAATTCTTATTAGACACTAAATTCGTGCACAGGTATTGTGATATCCCGAATTAGGGCCTAAACAGAATAGTGGTTTTGAAACCACAATTTTGAAGTAGAAAAATTTATTTCGATTAATTTTTATAATTTATTAAGTGATTAGATGCATGTGTTAGAATATCGATAGAAAATTTCATGAATTGCATGTCTAATTTGCCTATTAGGACTTAATTGCAAAAGTTGATAAATATGAGTTTTAGATGTGAAAGGATTTAATTGAAGAGCATAATTGAAGTAGAGGTCCTTAAATGGTAATTATACCATTAGGTTTTCATGGACAAAAATGGACATACATAGGTAGAAATAACCAAAGTTTTTAATGAAGGGTATTATAGTTATTTAGTAATTAAAAGATTAAAAAAAAGGAAAAAGATGGCAAAATATGTCAATCTTCTTCACTAGAACAAAATTTCAAGGGTTCTCCATAGCTAGGGTTTGTTTCAAGCTTCCAAGCTCTATAGTAAGTGATTCCAAGCCCCGTTTTAATGTTCTTTACGTTTTTGGAGTCCCGATAACTTGATTAAGCTTATTCTAGCAATAATTTAACATAGGGTTTATATTTGGAAAAATACCCTTAGGTTAAATGTGTTTATTTTTATGTTTTATGGTAGAATATAAAGCTTGAAATTGTCTTAAACGACTTTTGCTAAGCGATTTTACGTGAAAATGATTAAAATGACATAATCGGTAAAAATACCTAATGCTCATAAGTATATGTTAGAGTGAGAATTTGATGTTGCCATAGAAGGGAAAATGATCAGCATGTCATAAAACATAAGAAAATAGGATGAATTTTAATTTCTGAGCCTTGGGGCAAATTTGTAAATATGTAAAAATTTAGGGGCAAAAATGTAATTTTGCCAAAGTTTGAGTCAAGGACTGTTTTAATAAATTTGAGTATTAAATAAGCTAAATTTTTTATTATAGATGAAGAGAAACGAGATTCATGTTGTGATCGAGGGAAAAATAAAGTTTCCGAGGAATAGGCTCGATTTCTAATATTTTGTACCGAGGTAAGTTCATGTGTAAATGTGATAACATTATTGTTATTTTAAGTAATTTAATGACATTGATATGATATGATGATTATTATTATGAAATATTATGCTTTGTGGTTATTATTGAGTAATATTCAAATTATGTATGCTACTTGATAAATATGAATTGCGACCGAGTATCGGTTTTGACATTCCGTGGAAGACGGCAAAGATGTGTAATCGAGGAAAAGCCTGTTTGAACCTTGAGAATCGATTAGAATACAAGTGACATGTCACTAGGATATTTGAGTTCCGAACTTGTTGAGTTGAGTCTGAGTTCACTTATGGATGCGAACGCCCAAGCTCGTTGAGTTGAGTCCAAGTTCACTTATGGGCGGATTACATGGTAGCTTGGCTACATAATTTCCATAGGCTATTGAGTTTGTCTAGCTGCGGGTATGGCACTTATGTGCATTTAATCTGTGTATTCGAATCATATTCTGATGTGTTCAATGGGTGAATCTTAAGTGAATATGGAGAGTACCTAAAACGAAGGTGACATGTTGGTAAGTGTGGTGAATGAGAAAATTTGACAGGTATGTGGTTAAACCCTTGGGTTGAGAACTTGGTATGATGAAATTGTGGTAAGATAGTAAATTCAAATGTAACATGAATGCCTTGGTGTTGTTTATGCAAATGATGTTTTTTGTTGGATTGCATGATTATGTTACTTGCTATTTGCATGTGAACTTACTAAGCATTTGTGCTTACTCCCTCCTTCCATTCTTTGTAGTTTTATCAAGCTAGCTCGAAAATCGGGAACAGTCGAAGGATCACTCACACTATCCGTGGACCATTTTGGTATAGTGGCTTGTATACCTTGAGTATGGCATGTATAGCATGACAATCATTTTGTGTATATAATCTTATGATATGGATATTGAGTGGCAAGGAAGTGTTTGGTGATGATTAGCCATTGGAATGGCTAATCAATGATCATATTTAGTGTTATGTATGCTTAATGTGTTATCTAATCCATGGAATTTCATAAAAGGTGAAATTTACTATAAAATAGTATCATTCAGCAGTAAGGTTGTGAGTTTGAAAAATCACTAAAAATAGTAGAGACAGAATTAGATGGTGAGTAAACTATGAAGTTGAATCTTATTAAGTGTATTTTCATATTGAATAAATAAAACAGATAAATGAGTTGTATTTCATGAGATATTTGGGTTTTGGTGGAACAGGGTCAAAGAGATTTCTGAATCCCCTATTTTGACTTTAGAAATTCACTAAAAGTTTTAAAAAAATAATTAATAGTCATATTTTATATGTATAGATTCTTTATTGAGTTTATTTGTAATAGAAACAAACGACATATTCATTTGAATTCTGTACAGACAGAAAAGTGGTGTGT
The DNA here is from genome assembly GCA_025698465.1 of Gossypium longicalyx. Taxonomy (NCBI): domain Eukaryota; kingdom Viridiplantae; phylum Streptophyta; class Magnoliopsida; order Malvales; family Malvaceae; genus Gossypium; species Gossypium longicalyx. Next base: position 57,745,530 of record CM046995.1, read on the forward strand.
AGTTTATAGAGGTCAGAGCAGTCGAACACTGAAACAGGGGAAATTTTAACTAATAAACTGTACTAATTGGCCTGACCAAAAATTCTAGAAAAAACTTAACAAATAGATATGTAAGTCTAGTTTCAGGAAAAATTTACAGATTTGGATTTCAAGTTTCGTAACTCGATATATGAATTTTTTAGCGACTATGACGCAGATGGGCAGTTTATTACGAAAGGTAAAATAAATTGATTTAAATTGTTTAAGTGATAATTTAAGTCTGTTAATGCCTCGTGCTCGACTCCGACGACAGTCTCGGGTAAGGGGGTGTTACATTTGGTAGTATTAGAGCTACGGTTTAGTCAGTTCTCGGACTAACGTGGCGTATGTAAGGGTTTTTGCTATACATGCCATATATATATTATGATAGTGTGATGACTCCTGACCTTTAATATGATTTTTTTATAGTAAATGGATCCCGATCCAGCTGTGGCTAATGATGTAGAGAGCAATGCACTAGCTTTTGCTGAAGGGGTAGTGCTGACTGAAAGTCAACCTCCTACTGTTGGTCAAGGAGGAGGAGAAGGGGCTCGGGAAGCCCTTCTCCAAATGATGAATGCATGGTACACCGAGTTCATTCGTACGAACCCGAATGCTCAACCTCCCCCACCTCCCCCGATTCCTCAACCTGTACCTCCGATGCCTTAAGGTATGGATTGGTTGACATTATATAATGCTATATTAAATTGTAAACAAAAGGTTATTGAATTAAAATGTGAAAATGGTAAAATTCTGCAGGTTGAATCAGACGAATCAAAGGCATTGCCTAGTGTGATTTCTTCGATGTCTTCTCAGAGATATTTGAGAAAGGGTTATGAAGCTTATTTGGCGTATGTGTTGAATACAAAAGAATTTGAGAAGAAAATTGAATCAGTGTCGATTGTATGTGAATTCGCGGATGTATTTCCAGAAGAGTTGCCGGGTTTACCTCCTGTTCGAGAAGTAGAATTTGGTATTGAGTTGATACCGAGAATGACTCCATCTCGATTGCTCCATATAGAATGGCACCAACAGAGTTGAAAGAATTAAAGTCGCAGTTACAAGAGTTAATTGACAAAGGCTTTGTGAGATCGAGTTTTTCGCCTTGGGGTGCTCCTGTATTATTTGTGTAAAAGAAGGATGGTTCTATGAGATTGTGTCTAGACTATCGATAGTTAAATAAGGTGACAGTCAAGAACAAGTATCCATTGCCGAGAATTGACGATTTGTTTGATCAACTGAAAGAAGCGACATCGTTTTCAAAGATTGATTTGAGGTCTGGATACTACCAGCTGCAAGTAAAAGAGTCAAATGTGCCTAAAACTGCTTTTAGAACAAGGTACGACCATTATGAATTTTTAGTTATGCCATTCGGTTTGACAAATGCTCCTGCTGTGTTTATGGATTTAATGAATCGCATATTTCGGCCATACTTGGACAAGTTTGTTGTGGTATTTATTGATGATATCTTAATTTATTCAAAAGATGAGACAGAGCATGCTGAGCACTTGAGGACAGTTTTGCAAACTTTGAGAGATAAGCAGTTGTATGCTGAGTTTAGTAAGAGTGAGTTTTGGCTTCGAGAAGTAGGATTTTTGGGTCATATTGTTTTAGGTGATGGTATACGGGTTGATCCCAGTAAAATTTTGGCTATTGTTGATTGGAAACCGCTAAAGAATGTAACTGAGGTTAGAAGTTTCTTGGGTCTAGCTGGTTATTATCGACGGTTTGTAAATGGATTTTCTATAATTGCTACTCCTATGACCATATTACTCCAAAAGAATGTTAGATTTGAGTGGACGGAAGAATGTCAATAGAGTTTTGAGAAATTGAAAAAGTTACTAACTAAAGCACCGGTATTGGTACAACCCGAGTCAAGTAAAGAATTTGTAGTGTATAGTGATGCTTCTCTAAATGGCTTGGGATGTGTACTTACGCAAGAAGGAAAAGTTGTGGCTTATGCTTCGAGGCAATTGAAACCTCATGAAAGGAATTATCCGACTCATGATTTGGAACTGGCTGCTATAGTGTTTACTTGGAAGATTTGGCGACATTATCTGTATGGTGAAAAATGCTGAGTATATATTGACCAAAAAAGTCTCAAGTACTTGATGTCACAAAAAGATTTGAATTTGAGACAGCAAAGATGGTTAGAACTATTGAAAGATTACGAGCTTGTGATTGACTACCATCCAGGGAAAGAGAATGTGGTTGCTGATGCCTTGAGTAGAAAGTCGTTGTTTGCTTTGAGAGCTATGAATACTCAGTTGACGGTGTCTGACAATGGTTCGATTCTAGCAGAGTTAAGAGCAAGACCGATGTTTTTACAAGAGATTTGTGAAGCTCAGAAAAGTTACAAAGATTTGCAAGCTAAGAGGAAGCAATGTGAGGCTGATACAGGATCAGATTTCAAAATCAGTTTTGATGGTTGCTTGATGCTTTAAAATCAGATTTGTGTACCGAAAAATGATAATTTGATTCAAAAAATCTTGCATGAAGCACATAGTGGTTGTTTGTCAATTCACCCGGGCAGTACAAAAATATATAATGACTTGAAGAAAATGTATTGGTGGAATGGAATGAAAAGAGATATCTCCGAGTTTGTATCGAAATGCTTAATTTGTCAACAAGTGAAAGCTGAACACCAAGTGCCTTCGGAACTACTTCAGCCTATCATGGTTCCTAAGTGGAAGTGGGATCGAATTACTATGGATTTTGTATCAAGGTTGCCTTCAACTCCGAGGAAGAAAGATGCCATCTGTGTAATAGTCGATAGATTTACTAAATCGGTTCATTTTATTCCGGTACATACTAATTATTCTCTTAATAAGTTGGCTGAATTGTATATCAGTGAGATTGTTAGACTTCACAGAGTACCTTTGTCGATCATTTTGGATAGAGATCCGAGATTTACATCGCGGTTTTGGCAAAAGTTGCAAGAGGCATTAGGTACGAAGTTAAATTTCAGCACTGCTTTCCATCCATAGACTGATGGACAATCAGAGAGAGTAATTCAGATTTTTGAGGATATGCTCAGATGTTGTGTATTGGAATTACAAGGTAGTTGGGAAAGATATTTACCGTTGATAGAATTTTCCTACAATAATAGTTATCAGACGAGTTTGAAGATGACACCTTATGAAGCATTGTACGGTCGTAAGTGTCGGACGCCATTGTATTGGACTGAACTCAAAGAAAATCAGATTTACGGAGTTGATCTAATTAAAGAAACCAAAGAAAAAGTGAAAGTGAATCGAGATTGTTCGAAACCTGCTTCAGATAGACAGAAATCTTATGCGGATTTGAAACGAAAAGAAATCGAGTTTCAAGTCAGCAATAAGGTATTTTTAAAAGTGTCTCCATGGAAGAAAATTCTTAGATTTGGTCAGAAAAGCTAGTTGAGTCTGCGTTTTATCTGACCGTATGAGATAATTGAAAGAATTGGACCGGTAGCATATCGGTTAGCATTACCACCTGAATTAGAGAAGATTCATGATGTGTTCCACATATTTATGTTACGTCGGTATCGTTCGGATCCTTCACATGTAATTTCATCGACGGAAATTGAGCTACAACCAGATATGACTTACAATGAAAAACCGATTAATATTTTAGCTTAGGAGGTCAAGAAACTAAGAAATAAAAGTATCGCTCTCGTGAAAGTATTATGGCAAAAGCACGGGGTAGAAGAGGCTACATGGGAGCCCGAGAAAACTATGAGGAATCAATACCCACACTGTTTACCGGTAAGATTTTCGGGGATGAAAATCCCTAAAGGGGGGAGAGTAGTGATATCCCGAATTAGGGCCTAAACAGAATAGTGGTTCCGAAACCAAAATTCTGAAGTAGAAAAATTTATTCCGATTAATTTTTATAATTTATTGAGTGATTTGATGCATGTGTTAGAATATCGATAGAAAATTTCATGAATTGCATGTCTAATTTGCCTATTAGGACTTAATTGCAAAAGTTGATAAATATGAGTTTTAGATGTTAAAGGATTTAATTGAAGAGCGTAATTGAAGTAGAGGTCCTTAAATGGTAATTATACTGTTAGGTTTTCATGGACAAAAATGGACATACATAGGTAGAAATAACCAAAGTTTTTAATGAAGGGTATTATAGTCATTTAGTAATTAAAAGATTAAAAAAAGGAAAAAGATGGAAAAATATGTCCATCTTCTTCATTAGGAAGAAATTTCAAGGGTTCTCCATAGCTAGGGCTTGTTTCAAGCTTCCAAGCTCCATAGTAAGTGATTCCAAGCCCCGTTTTTAATGTTCTTTACGTTTTTGGAGTCCCGGTAACTTGATTAAGCTTATTCTAGCAATAATTTAACCTAAGGTTTATATTTGGAAAAATACTCTTAGGTGAAATGTGTTTATTTTTATGTTTTATGGTAGAATATGAAGCTTGAAATTGTGTTAAACGACTTTTGCTAAGCGATTTTACGTGAAAACAAGTAAAACGACATAATCGGTAAAAATACCTAATGTTCATAAGTATATGTTAAAGTGAGAATTTGATGTTGCCATAGAAGGGAAAAATGATCAGAATGTCATAAAACATAAGAAAATAGGATGAAGTTTAATTTCTGAGCCTTGTGGAAAAAGTGTAAATATGTAAAATTTTAGGGGCAAAAATGTAATTTTGCCAAAGTTTGAGTCAAGGATTGTTTTAATAAATGTGAGTATTAAATAAGCTAAATTTTTTATTATAGATGAAGAGAAACAAGATTCAAGTCGTGATCGAGGGAAAAATAAAGTTTTTGAGGAACAGGCTCGATTTCTAATATTTTGTACCGAGGTAAGTTCATGTGTAAATGTGGTGACATAATTATTATTTTAAGTAATTTAATGACATTGATATGATATGATGATTATTATTATGAAATATTATGCTTTGTGGTTATTATTGAGTAATATTCAAATTATGTATGCTACTTGATAAAAATGAATTGCTACCGAGTATCGATTTCGACATTCCGTGGAAGACGGCAAAGATGTGTAATCGAGGAAAAGCCTGTTTGAACCTTGGGAATAGATTAGAATACAAGTGACATGTTATTAGGATATTTGTGTTCTGAACTCATTGAGTTGAGTCCGAGTTCACTTATGGATGCGAACGCCCAAGCTCGTTGAGTTGAGTCCGAGTTCACTTATGGGCGGATTACATGGTAGCTTGGCTACATAATTTCCGTAGGCTATTGAGTTTGTCTAGTTGTGGGTATGGCACTTATGTGCATGCAATCCGTGTATTCGAATCATATTTCGATGTGTTCAACGAGTGAATCTTAAGTGAATAAGGAGAGTACCTAAAATGAAGGTGACATGTTGGTAAGTGTGGTGAATGAGAAAATTTGACAGGTATGTGGTTAAACCCTCGGGTTGAGAACTTGGTATGATGAAATTGTGGTAAGATAGTAAATGCAAATGTAACCTGAATGCCTTGGTGTTGTTTATGCAAATGATGTTTTATGTTGGATTCCATGATTATGTCACTTGCTATTTGCATGTGAACTTACTAAGCATTTGCGCTTACTCCCTCCTTCTATTCTTTATAGTTTTGTCAAGCTAGCTCAAAAATCGGGAATGGTCGAAGGATCGCTCACACTATCCGTGGACCATTTTGGTATAGTGTCTTGTATACCTTGAGTGTGGCATGTATAGCTTGATAATTATTTTGTGTATATAATCTTATGATATGGCTATTGAGTGGCAAGGAAGTGTTTGGTGATGATTAGCCATTGGAATGGCTAATCAATGATCATATTTGGTGTTATGTATGCTTAATGTGTTATCTAATCCATGGAAATTCATAAAAGGTGAATTTTACTATAAAACAGTGTCATTTAGAAGCAATGATGGGAGTTTGAAAAATCACTAAAAATAGTAGAGATAGAAATAGATGATGAGTAAACTATGAAGTTCAATCTTATTAAGTCTATTTTCATATGGAAGAAACAAAATAGATAAATTAGTTGTATTTCATGAGATATTTGGGTTTTAGTGGAACAAGATCAGAGAGATTTCTAAATCCCTTATTTTGACTTTAGAAATTCACTAAAACTTTTACAAAAATAATTAGGAGTCATACATTATATTTATAGATTACTTATTGAGTCTATTTGTAAGAGAAAGAAGCGGCATAGTCATATGAATTTTGTACAGAGAGAAAACTGGTTCATAGTTAACAGAGGTCAGAGCAATCAAACACTGAAACAGGGGAAGCTTTAACTAATAAGCTGTACTAATTGGCCTAACCAAAAATTCTAGAAAAAAATTAGTAAATAGATATGTGAGTCTAGTTTTAGGGAAAATTTACAGATTTGGATTTCAAGTTTCGTAACTTGAGATATGAATTTTTTAGCAACTGTGACACAGATGGGTAGTTTATTACGAAAGGTAAAATAAATTGTTTTAAATTGTTTAAATGATAATTTAAGTCTGTTAATGCCTCGTGCTCGACTCCGGCGACGGTTTCGGGTAAGGGGGTGTTAGACATATGAATGAGTCGATCCAGGATGAATCAAAGTAGTTACATCAGTATCATAAACAGAAAAAGTACCAGTAATAACATTTGGCATAGAAGCATCCTCGCATACGCGAATAGCATAAGTCCTAGCTGGTGCTCGTGCCTCAAATCTCATAGAAGAGTCTTTCGTCACACCACGACTACTACTCATATTTTCAGGATTATGAGGTGGTCTAATCTCGCAGTTGTGTTCCTCGGCCTTGAAGTTTAAACTTTCCCTTTCTCTAATTTCTTAGGGTAATCTTTAAGATAGTGGCCTAAGGAACCACATCTGAAACACACTCTATTCTTCATTTGACACTCATCATAATGTGGCATGTTACAGTGCTTGCACTCTGGTTTGGTGTTTCTAAAACTTCCCACACTCGATATAGATGTAGCTTGAGGTTTAGGACTATAGCTTTGGGTACCTCTGTCTCTACTAGAATGTCCCACAGAAGCAGCAGAACGGTAGTGATGTTCTTTAGATTTCCTTGATGCTGACTAATATGACTTTCCTGTCAATCTCTTTTTCGAATCTCTGGCTTCAATCTCAGTGTGTTTTCTTCTCTTTATTCAGCCCTTCGGCTTTATGTGCCTGATCAACTAGTACAATAAATTCTTTCAACTCAAGGATTCTAACTAATAGCTTTATATCTTCGCTTAATCTATCATCAAACCATTTACACATTGTAGTCTCGGTTAGAATGTACTCTCGAGCATATTTACTCAATTGAACAAATTTTCCCTTGTATTCTGATACGGTCATGCGACCTTGTTTGAGCTCTAGGAAATCCTTACGTATCTAGAAACCTCTAACTGATATATTTCTTGCAGAACTCAGTTTGAAAGAATTCCCAGGTGATCCTCTCTCTCAGCACTACAGAAGTCAATGTATTCCACCATTGGTAAGCTGGATCTTTTAATAAAGATACTGCACACTTTACAAATTTAGTCGGTGAACAGGATAAATCATCAAAAACCCTGATGGTACTCTCTAACCAGAATTCAGCTCTCTTAGGATTATCTTTGGCACTAGCTCAAAATTCTTCAGCCCCATACTTAAGAATCTTATCAACAGGAGGCTTACTAACTCGGATAGGTTCCGTACCTTGAGGAATAATGGGAACCAGTTGGGGAACAGGAGGGGGTAGAAGTTGTTAAGCAACCAGGTTCGTTCGTACAAACTCAGTGAACTACTCATTCATTATTTGGAAGAAGGCTTCCTTAGCCTCTCATCCTCGGCCCTCAAATACAGGCCTCGTATCGCTCAAAGCTACTTTATGAATGGAGGCTTGAGCATTACTCTTTACTTCATCAGAATCAGCTCAGTTGGATGTCATTGCTATATGAAAACATGTTTTAAAATGGTCAGGAGATATCACACTATCACATGTTTATAATGGCATGTATAGCTAGACTCGTACACACTACATTTAGTCTGAGAATCGACTAAACCATAGCTTTGATACCAATAAATGTAACACCCCTAACCCGAATCTATTATCAAAACAAGGTTATGAAGCATTATCGGGGTTTACAAATCAAACAGATGAAAAATGAAAACATTTCATATCAGTTAGCATTCATGTCAAAAACCAATCAAAATCATACATATTGTCCCTTATACAAGCCTTCAAGACCCAAAATACGCACTAGAAATAAGTCGGGACTAAATCGAAAACTCAGAGAATTTTTCAGAAAACATGGAAAAATTTCAAAGCTATAGGGGTCACACGGCCGTGTAGCCAGGCCGTGTGACTCACACGCCCAAAAGACACTCCTATGTCTTGGGCCGTGTGGACATTCAAATTAGGGACACATGGTCGTGTCCCAGCTCGTGTCCATGCCCGTGTAACTCACTGACTTGGGTCACACATCCAAGCCATACGCTCGTGTGCCAGACTGTGTACCCTTTTGAAGTAACCTCACACACCCGTGTGCTAGCCCGTATGCTAGGCCATGTAACGGCCTAACTTGCAAACCTTTATAAAGCTACAGGGGACATACGACCGTGTTCCCTGACACACGGCTGAGATACACGCTTGTGTCTCTGCCCGTGTGGAGGAAAATAGGCCACTTCACAAGCCACATTTCTCACCCAATTTGGCACCAACCTAAACTCGACATTTTTTATATACACAAGTCATAAATAAGCATGCAAAACAAGTTAAAATCAAGCCTTAAACAAGTAATATGTTCACATGAAAACAATATGCCCTTAGGCACCTCAAATGACAACTTATAACATGTATATCTAAACATTATATATATTCAATTATTTATCTAAATTATATACATATTTGTACCAAAACTTACCATGTAGGTCATTAATCTAAATATACCATTATGCACTTGATTTCTAGCATCAAATGGTCATATAAGTCACTTGTAACTTGTGCGCTAAAAACACCAATACAAACCATTCAAAACTAACATCATTATACATGTGTGCTTTCTACAACAGGCACTAAATCACTCTAAATTATAATACATATTCAAATGCATATTCAACTACCATTTAATTTTTCATCCATCAAACATAAATCAATTCATGTATTAACCATACCAAACCATAAATCAAACATGATAAGGCCATTTATATAAACAAAGAAAAATATACCAAAACACAAGCCAAAGCATATGACCACAACCACAACATCACACATAGGCCAATATTAGCCTAAATAACCTATACATGCCATTATAACCGAAATTAAACAATTGAAAGTACCAAAAGAGCCGATGGATAGTGTGATATTGCTCTGACATCATTCAACCTGAGCGAGCTTCCAAGTCACTATAAAACATATAAAATAACCCAGAGTCAACATTTAAGCTTAGTAAGTTCATATAACTTAGAATTTAACTTACCGTTTTAAATCACAATTAAGGTAGGAAAACATAGCATATCCCAACCAAATGGCCAAAAGCCTAAACACATTTTCACCAACATGTTATCCATGTAAAACACACATAATATCCAATACTCATGGATGAGCTCAAAACTTATTCATATTTCATATACATGTATCATTCATTTCATGTAACAGCCTGTTTTTAGTCAAATCAAAACAGTGGTTTTGGGACCATAAATCTGAGGTTGAACTAATTATTTTATTATTATTTTAATTCCTACATCATGATAATATGATTTTGTGAAAATTTCGTTAAGAAAATTTATCGTTTGAATACTTAATTTGACAAAAAGGACTAAATCGCGTAAAGTGTAAAACTTGAGTTCTATTAGTTAAAGGTGTCTGATAGCTATATAACTTTAAAGTGCAGGTTCTTATATGGTAAATAGCCTATTAATGTGTTAGTGGATGATAATGGCTTGGCAAATTTGTAATTTGAATTCATTATAAAGGTTAATTAAGTAAATAGGTAATTAAATGATAATTTAACAAAACAAAAAGCCATTTTATTTCATTCATCTTCTTCCCAGTAGAAATTAGGGCATAGAAAAGCCCTGAGAATAGTTTGAAGCATTCGACCTAGTCTCCTTATGCATGTAAGTTCATTTTTGTCCCGTTTTTAATGATTTCTTTGTTTTTGATATCGTTGTCACTTAATCTAGCTATCCCAGGGGCTAATTTGCAAAAATGTTAAAGGTTTAGGGTTTTTCCATTAATGAATGTACATGTATTTTGATGTTTGATGATAGAAAATGTATGGTTGTTGTTAGATAAACAACATTTCTAAAGTGATTTTTGATAAAATTGTCAATTTAGGATTAAATTAAGAAATGTGGAAATTTTGTGGTAGAAATGTGAAATAATTGAAAAATATGGGCTGCTATGATAATAAAGGAAATTTTTCTAGCATGGGTAGGGATTTAATTACATGAATTTGTGTTTTTATGAGCTAATGACTAAATTGTAAAGAAATTTAAATATTAGGGCAAAAGTGTAAAGTTTCCATTATGTGATTTTTGGGCTAAATTGAATAGAATGATAATTAAATAAGCTAAATTTGATTACATATAGATCAAGAAAAGCGAAGTTCAGATTTAGATAGGGGAAAAACAAAGTTTTGGATTAGTCGATCCTGTTCCAATGTTTTTGTGATCGAGGTAAGTTCGTATGTTAATAAGAATTATTATAATTGTGTTTTAAATGCTTTAATATTGAATTAATTGTGAATACAACCTTATGCATAAGTTCGACGAAGATTCAGCAATGTGAAATCTCGGTTGAACCTTAGGAATAGATTAGGATACGAATGTCATGTCATTAGGGGTTATGTGATTTGGGTGCTAGTCCGTACATCCTACCAGTGGCTGAGTTATCTGGCTTGTGTTGCGAGTTCTCATCAGCTTGTGTGAGTAGCACCATGTAGCTACGTCATGACCATTAACTTGTGTGAGCAGACCTATCGATAGCTCGAGAGTGAGCATTATATGAGATATGTGATTGAGACAACTTTGGCTACGTATTTGGCACTTAGGGTGCGAGATTCTCGAGTATATAATATTATTCCAAATGGTTCATCGAGTATATCGAAGATATGAAATTGTGAGAAATAGATACGTATCAGTACAAGTATGTACGAAGACTATATGAGCATTAAACCTATGAAAGTTGTGAGTTCATGATTACTTATGTGATTGAATATATGTTAACCTTATGATTTAATGATTTTGTAGTATATTATGTTCATACTATTTAAATTGTGAATGAATGGTGAGATTTACTTATTAACTATACGAGCTTACTAAGCTTTATAGCTTACTTAATTTACTTTTTCGTGTTTTATAGTGTTATCGAGGCTTGCTCGAATTTGGGAGTCGTCGGAGATCTCATCACACATCAAGCTATCACTTTGGTACTTTTGGAATTATGTATTCGGTTATATGGCATGTATAGGAGTTATGGTCATTTTGGTATATATGCTAGTAATGGATTTAGCCATTTGATTTGGCTTATAAATGATGAATGGTTAGATATGTGGATAGCCATGTGACTTGGCTTATTTTGGTATACTTTATGATGTATATATATGTCCAAATGACCTTTTGTTATGTGGTTGATAATTTGTTATGTGATGTTTATTATGAATTAGTAATTTGATACCATATGGTTGAAATTTGGAGATTTGGTATGCATGTGATTTTAGGTAAGAAAGTGCATATATGAAGTTAAGTGATTTGTGAATGTGAATTTGGTATGATTTGAAATGGAACAAATATGATGTTATGAACAATATAATTCTTGGCATGGAAATAGCATGAATTAGACTAAATTAAGATTGGTTGGAATGCCTACTTATGCCATGTTATATGCCATTTGAAGATGTGGTTATATGCAAATTTGGTTGGTGTTGGTGATTGAAAATTTAGGTGAGAAAGATGGCTCTGAAAATAGCCTATTTTTGTCCATAGGGCAGAGACAAGGGCGTGTGTCTCAGCCGTGTATGACACACGGTCAGGTGACACAGCCGTGTGTCCCTTGGTGTTTAATTAGAAATCAAGTCAGTATGCTCCACATGGCCCAGTACACGGGCGTGTGACTTGGCCGTGTGGCATAAGTTAGTATACCTTACAGGTTTGGCACGGCCTAGCACACGGCCTGGCACACGGGTTAGTCACACGGACATGTGTGTTGGCCGTGTGACCCAAGTTAGAGAGTTATACGGGGTCAGACACGGGCTGGGACACTGCCATGTGATCCTATTTCAAATGTCCATACGGCCTGTGATACGGGCGTGTCTTCGGCCGTGTGAGACACACGGCCACGCCACACAGGCATGTGTCCCCTATATTTTGTAAAATTTCCTAAGTTATCGGTCTAGTCTCGAACCACTCCTAATGCATGTTTTAGGCCTTGTAGGCTTGTATTAGGGACTATATGACTGATTGTGAATGATTTTTTTTTGAAATTGGAAAATGTATTTGAAATGTATGATCGATTATGAAATAAGTCCAGTAATACTTCGTAACCCTATTTCGGCGATGGATACGGGTTAAGAGTATTACATTTATTGGTATCAGAGCTATAGTTTAGTCAATTCTAGGACTAACGTAGCTTATGTGAGAGTCTAGCTATTCATGCCATATATAACCTGTGATAGTGTGATATCTCCTGATAGTTTAAACGATGTTTTCATATGGTAATGGATCTCAATCGAGCAGTGGCTGATGACGTTAAGAGTAATGTGCAAGCCTCCCTTCACGGAGTAGCACAATCTGAGTCGAGACCTGTATTGGGTAGTCAGGGAGGAGAGACCAAAGAAGCCTTCTTCCAAATGATGAACGAATGGTTTATTGAGTTTGTTCGAACTAACCCGGAGGCTCAGCAACCTCCACACCACTTATTCCCCAACAGGTCTCTGTAACTCCTCAGGGTTTGGAACCTTTATGTTTGAGTAAGCCACCTGTAGATAAAATTTGAAAATACAGAGCTGAAAAGTTTAGAGTTACCGTTGATAATGATCCTAAAAAAGCCGAGTTTTGGCTTGAGAATATAATTCGAGTATTTGGTGAACTATCTTGCATGCTAGCTAAATGTATAAAATAAGCCGTGTCACTTCTGAGAGACACTGCATATCAGTGGTGGAATACTTTGATATCTGTGGTGCCAAGAGAATAGGTCACATGGGAATTCTTTCAAACTAAGTTTAGAAAGAAATACATAAGCTAGCGGTTTATCGACCAAAAGGGCAAAGAATTTCTAGAACTAAAACAGGGTCGAATGTCTGTGACCGAATATGAGAGAGAATTTGTGAGACTCAATAAATATGCTCGAGAATGTGTATCCACTGAGGAAATTATGTGTAAGCGATTTGAAGATGGGTTGAACGAAGACATTAGACTTCTAGTCGGGATTTTGGAATTGAAGAAATTTGTTGTGTTAGTTGACAGAGCTTGCAAAGCTGAGGAACTTGGCAAGGAAAAGAGAAAAGTTGATTTTGAGGTTAGAGATTCGAGGAAGAGGTCGATGAGTAAACCTTATCACTCTTCGTCGAAGAAATCATGAGATTTGTATAATCGTTCGACAACTTAAGTGGGATATTCTAATAGAGATCATGAAAAGCAAAATACGAGTCCTAAAACTCAAGCCATTTCTATATCGAGCATTGGTAGTGTTAGAACCAACAAACCCGAGTGTCAATAGTGTGAAAGACTACATTTTGGAGATTGCTGGATGAATAATAAAGGTTGTTTTAAATGTGGCTTGCGAGATCAATTCATTTGGGATTGTCCTGAGTTAACCGAGAAAGACAAATTTCAGAATGCAAGACCGAATAACACAACTACTAGAGGAGACCACCTAGAAATACAAGAAATGTGACTAGTAGCAAAGGAACAACAAAAGATTCTGCTGTGAGATCGGAGGCTAGAGCACCAACTAGAGCTTATGCTATTCACACTCATGAAGATGTGTCATCACCAGATGTTATCACCGATACATTTTCTCTCTATGACACTAATATAATTGCCTTGATTGATCCTAGATCGACTCATTCATATATCTGTATGAATTTAGTGTCTAGTAAGAGTTTTCCTGTTGAGTCTACTGAATTTGTGATAAAAGTATCGAACCCCTTAGTCAAGTATGTTCTAGTTGATAAATTTTACAAGAATTGTCCTTTGATGACTTGGGGTTACTATTTTTGGGCTGATTTGATGCTTTTATCGTTTGATGAATTTGATGTGATTTTGGGTATGTATTGGTTGACTATGCATGACACTGTTGTAAATTGTAGATGAAAGACTATTGAATTAAAATGTCAGAATAGTGAGATTCTTTGAATTGAATCCAATGATTCGAGTGGGTTGCCTATTGTGATATTGATGATGCTAGCTCAGAAATATGTGAGAAAAGGTTGTGATGCTTACCTTGCGTATGTACTGGATACAAAAGTGTCGAAATCAAAGATTGAATCAGTACCAGTGGTTTGTGAATATCCGGATGTGTTTCCAGAAGAGTTGTCTGGGTTGCCACCTGTAACACCTCAAACCCGTATTCGTCACCGGATTAGGGTCATAAGGCATTACAGAATAAAAACACAATTTTGAACACTTATATATATGAAAAAGTTTCGAAGATCGGTCAAAATTTATTTCATAAACTAACACAACTCTTAAATTTAAAAATTTCACATCATACATATATACAATCATTTCATTTATAAGCAATAACATGTAATATATTATTTAAAACATTAAAGCATATGTCGATCTTAATAAAGATAAATTATAAACCTAATGAATATCAAATCATTATAATGTATGAATATATTTATTGACTCTTAAATTATTTAATGAAATCATTACTCAATCCAAACCCAAGCATCATTTAAAAGTCAAATATCAATTGAATTTATAATTAAAATCACATTTCAATATATTAGATAAACTAATATCTTTATAAATATTTACAAAGTATCTAACACAATTAATACGTAACGTCTAATCGAAGAACAACTACATAAGTCGCCGAACCTTTATGCATGCTATAGTCATATAATAGTTCATTCATAAAACTAATCTCTATGACTTTAACAATTGTTTTGTCAAGGTGACCGGATATATGCAACATAATACATATTTATAATATCTATCAACTAACATAAGTCATATTAAAATACCAATCACCTTAATTCAATCATTTTGTCTTATAAGCATTTAATTTAAATAACACATCAAACTAACTTATCATTCAATCAGTTACAAATATATAAATACTATAACTGAATCAACTAGTATATCAATGAACATGAACATATTTATGTTCCTTGACCGATATGTCATAACCCTAGATGTATACATAAGCAACAATCGAAACACCAACAAATTCCCAAACATACATCACATGATAATAATAATCAAATACTCAATTCACAAGCATTTATACTCATGTATAACCTTAGCCAAACTATACACAAATATATTTAAAGTCATTATCCACTTCAAGCATATATATTATCTACCATTTCTAAATCATAATTCACCTGTCACAAACATCATTTCATTATAGCACTTATTACTATAACCAGAATGATTTCAAACACAACCAAGCATAACCGAATTTAACATATAAATTAAGCCATTTTCGCATGGCCTATATACATAACCAAAGTTCATTATTTCAAAAATGTAATCTAGCCTATACATGTCATAGTTCCAAAAATGCAACTTATAAGTTACCAAAGGCGGTCGATAGTGTGATAGACTTTAGTGACGATTCTCGAGCTTGTAACTTGAATCCAAAATCTATAAAACAGAATGAACATGAAAACACAAAGTAAGCTATAATAGCTTAGTAAGTCATAAGCAAATTAACCATGCAAAGGTGTAATCAAAGCATTTAAAACAAACCAAATTATAACATTATTATTACACTTGGTCCCAAACATACCATTTCATTTATTTATAACTTATACTTTCACACAAATAAGTTACTTTGGCCGAATGCTCATACATCTTATTTAGCACAATATCATTCAACTTCTGAATCCAAATGACATTATACCAAGTATACTTACGTTCATATACACAAACTCATGAATCAAAACTCAACATCTTATATATATGCACTTATATATAGCCGAACATACTTTTCATATTTACTCACATTCTTCACTTACATCTTACACGACTTGAAATAAATATCATGAAACTTACTTAATTGATCTCAATTAGGTAATAAGCTAAATTCAAACCTGGTCATTTTAGCTCATTTTACACATCCGTACATGATTTACCTTCGCCTAATGAACCATTTGGAATTGGGTAGGACACTCGGATAAACACACATTTTTTGTACAATGCCAACGTCCTAGACGTGGTCTTACATGTAATCACATATCGATGCCATTGTCCTAAACAGGGTCTTACTCATACACATATACCGGAGTCACAAATCGATACCATGGTCTTACTCACACACATATATCGAAATCCTATGTCATGGCATATGTATCCTAACTATTCCTAAGCTTCATACGGGACTTTCAAACATCGTAACTCAGTCGAAATGAACTTGGAAATGTAGTAGCCAAGCTTATTCATATTCGTCCATAGCATATATAAATTCATACATTTCATACCAGCATTAATATTTAACATTTAACTACAATTAAGCACGTCTATTTGCTTATAAACTTACCTCAGACGATACAAAACGGAACAGGGCAGCTAGTCGACAACTTTCGTTTTCCCCTGATCCAAATTCAATTTCTTTGGTTCTTAATCTAAACATATTCAAATTAATCTCATTCAAACATATTTTCATTCAATTTAGTCCAAAAACACATAAATGGACAAATTACCATTTTACCCCTAACATTTACACTTTTTACAATTTAATCCCTATTGTACAATACACAAAATATGCAAAATTTCCCTATACCCATGTTTGGCCGAATCTTACCCATATCCATACAAGTCCATATATCTTATTTATTCCACATTTTAGTCCCTCAAATTATTATTTTTGCAATTTAGTCCTAATTACTCAAAATCATCAAAAACTCCAATACAAAACATGTTAATCTAAAACATATCTTTCATATTTCATCATCAAACAACAAAAATAACAGGCTCTCAACAATGACACAACTCAAAATATTCATCAAAATAAAAAAAATTCAAGCATGGGTTTTGTAGTACTCGAAACAACGATCTCAAAAACGTAGAAATTATCAAAAACTGAGCTAGTTTTGTACCTTGATTGAGCTTGAATGAAGCTGAACCTTAAGTCTCTTTTTCTTTTCTTTTATTTTCGGCAAGAACAGAATAGAAACACCAAAATGGCTTTAATTTATGTTTTATGATATATATTATAGTTTATTTTAACTTAAAGTTTAATTTACAATTATAATCTTTATGAATTAATATAAAATCTTTATAACATAAGCCTATTACCGTCCAAATAATATACAAATGGGCTATTTGCAACTTAAAGACTCCTATTAATAAAGCCAACAGCAATTAGTCCCCTTTTAGAAATAACCACCAAATTTTCAATTTACGCGATTACGTCCTTTTATTAAATAAGACACTCAAACGATAAAATTAAAGCACGAAAATTTCAAAAATATAAATTCACACAAAATAAACACAAAAAATAATTTTAAAATATTTTTTTGACTTAGATTCGTGGTCCCAAAACCACCATTCTAATTAGGGTCTAAATCAGGCTGTTACACCACCAATCAGAGAAGTAGAATTTGCTATTGAATTAGTACCGGGACCATCATCGATATTGATAGCTCTGTACAGAATGGATCTGATAGAATTAAAAGAATTAAAGTCTCAGTTGTAAGAGTTAACAGATAGAGTTTTTGCGCGACCTAGGTTTTCACCCTAGGGTGCACCAGTTCTGTTCGTAAAGAAGAAAGATGGATCGATGATACTGTGTATTGGCTATCATCAACTCAATAAGGTTAGAATTAAGAATAAGTATC
The DNA here is from genome assembly GCA_025698465.1 of Gossypium longicalyx. Taxonomy (NCBI): domain Eukaryota; kingdom Viridiplantae; phylum Streptophyta; class Magnoliopsida; order Malvales; family Malvaceae; genus Gossypium; species Gossypium longicalyx. The sequence goes on from CM046995.1 coordinate 57,763,471, forward strand.
CTTTTCTGAGAATTGATGATTTGTTTGATCAAGTGAAAGGAGCAACAGTATTTTCGAATATTGATCTGGGGTCTGGTTATTATCAATTGAGAGTTAAAGATTCGGATATGCCGAAGACTGCATTCAGGACCATGTATGGACATTATGAATTTCTTGTTATGCAATTCAGATTAACTAACGCTCTTGCAGTTTTTATGGATTTGATGAATTGAATCTTTAGATTGTATTTAGACAGATTTGTTGTTGTATTCATTGATGACATTCTGATCTATTCCCGAGATGAGTCGGAGCATGCTGAACATTTGAGAATTGTATTAAAAACTTTGAGAGATAAGCAATTGTTTGCTAAATTTAGGAAATGCGAGTTTAGGCTTCGCAAAGTTGGATTTTTGGGGCATATTGTTCCAGGGGAAGGTATACAAGTTGATCCGAGTAAGATTTCAGCAGTTGTTGACTGGAAACTACCAAGAAAAGTATCCCAAGTCAGAAGTTTTCTGGGATTAGCTGGTTACTATCGGCATTTTGTAAAAAGGTTTTTGATGATTGCTACACTGATGACTCGATTACTATAAAAAAATGTAAAGTTTGAATGGTTTGAGAAATGTCAACATAGTTTTGAACAGTTGAAAGCATTATTAACTGAAACACCAGTTTTATTTAAGCCTGAGTTAGGTTAGGAGTTTATGATTTTTAGCGGCGCATCTTTAAATGGTTTGGGATGTGTTTTGATGCAAGAGGGTAAAGTGATAGCCTATGCTTCTAGACAGTTAAAATTGCATGAAAAGAATTATTTGATGTACGATTTAGAGTTGGCTGCTATTATTTTCGCATTAAAAATTTGGCGAAATCATTTATACAGTGAAAAATGTCATATTTTTACTGATTACTAGAGTTTGAAGTATATAATGACTCATAAGGATTTGAATTTGTGACATTGAAGATGGCTTGAATTACTGAAATATTATGAATTAGTGATTGATTATCATCCGGGGAAAGTGAATGCAGTCTTGGATGCTCCGAGTAGAAAATCTTTATTTGCTTTGCGGACGATGAACACACAGTTAACTTGGTCTGACGATGGTTCGATTTTAGCTGAGTTAAAAGCTAAACTATTATTTCTTCAGCAGATTTGTGAAGCTCAGAAATGTGATAAAGAGTTATAAGCTAAAAGAGTATAGTACGAACCGACTATTGATTCAAAATACTAGATCAGATCTAATGATTGTTTAACATTCTGAGGTAGAATTTGTGTACCAAAAAAATTCGAGATTATTCAAAAAATTCTACATGAAGCACATAGTGGTTATTTATCTATTCATCCGAGGAGTACAAAAATGTACATTGATTTGGAACAGTTGTACTAGTGGTCGAGCATGAAACGAGACATTTCAGAGTTTGTGTCGAGATGTTTAGTTTTCCAACAAGCTAAAGCCAAGCATCAAGTGCCTTCAAGACTACTACAGCAAGTGATGATACCAAAGTGGAAATGGAATAGAGTTATGATGGATTTTGTATTAGAATTACCCCTATCTCTGAAAAGGAAAGATGCTATTTGGGTTGTCGTTGATCGACTGACGAAGTTTGTACACTTCATTCCGTTACGTTCAGACTTTTCGCTTGATAGATTAGTTGAATTGTACATCTTTTAAATTGTTAGATTAAACGGGGTGCCAGTTTCTATTATTTCAGATATAGATCCGAGGTTTACGTTGCGATTTTAGAAGAAATTGCAAGAAGCTTTGGGTATGTAGTTGAACTTTAGTACCGCTTTTCATACTCAGATAGATGGTCAATCTAAGAGAATTATATAGATTCTTGAATATATGCTTCGTTGCTGTGTTTTAGATTTGAAGGCAACTAGGAGAAATATTTACCGTTGGTTGACTTTGTGTATAACAACAGTTTTCGATTGAGCATAAAGATAGCACCGTATGAAGTATTGCATGGTTGCAAATGCTAAAATCCATTGTACTGGACCGAGCTTAGTGAGAAAAACATTCACTGGGTTGATTTGTTTAGAGAGACCCAAGATAAAGTGAAAGTAATTTGCGACAGTTTGAAAACAGTTTCAGATCGATAGAAATCGTATGTGGATTTGAAACGTAAAGACATTGAATTTCAAATCAGCGGTAGAGTATTTTTGAAAGTATCTCTATGGAAGAAGATTCTTTATTTTGGTCACAAAGGAAAATTAAGTCCGTAATTTATCGGGCCGTATGAGATTATTAAAAGAATAAGGCCAGTAGCATATCGACTAGCTTTACCATCAGAATTAGAAAAGATCCATAATGTGTTTCATGTGTCAATGTTGCGCTGATATAGATTAGACCCGTCACACGTAATTTCTTCAGTAGAGATTGAAATTCAACCTGATAAGACGTATAGCGAAGAACCAATCAAAATTTTAGCTCGAGAGGTTAAAGAATTGAGAAATAAAAGCATAGCTCTAGTGAAAGTACTTTCACTAACCTATTTTCTGGTAAGATACGTGGGAACCCAAGGAAGCTATGAGAATACAGTACCCTAACCAATTTTCTGGTAAGATTTTCAAGGATGAAAATTCCTAAAGGGGAGAGTTGTAACATCTCGTTTTTAGTCAAATCAGAACAGTGGCTTCAAGACCAAAAATTTGAGGTTAAAATAAATTTTTTTTATTATTTTAATGTCTACAGCATGATAGTATGATTGTGTGAAAATTTCATTAAGAAATTTTATCATTTGAATACTTAATTTGATAAAAAGGACTAAATCGCGTAAAGTGTAAAACTTGAGTTCTATTAGCTAAAGGTGACTAATAGCTATAGAATTTTAAAGTGCAGGTCCTTATATGGTAAATAGCCTATTAATGTGTTAGTGGATGATAATGGCTTGGCAAATTTGTAATTTGAATTCATTATAAAGGTTAATTAAGTAAATAGGTAATTAAATGATAAATTAATAAAACAAAAATCCATTTTATTTCATTCATCTTCTTCCTAGCAAATATTAGGGCATAGAAAAGCCATGAGAATAGTTTGAAGCATTCGACCTATTCTCCTTATGCATGTAAGTTCATTTTTGTCCCGTTTTTAATGATTTCTTTGTTTTTGAGATCGTTGTCACTTAATCTAGCTATCCCAGGGGCTAATTTGCAAAACTGTTAAAGGTTTAGGGTTTTTCCATTAATGAATGTACATGTATTTTTGTTTTTGATGATAGAAAATGTATGGTTGTTGTTAGATAAACAACATTTGTAAAGTGATTTTTGATAAAATTAACAATTTATGATTAAATTGAGAAATGTGGAAATTTTTTTGCTAGAAATGTGAAATAATTAAAAAATGTAGGCTATTATGATAATAAAGGAAATTTGGCTAGCATGGGAAGGGATTTAATTGCATGAATTTGTATTTTTATGAGCTAAGGGCTAAATTATAATAAAATTGAAATATTAGGGGCAAAAGTGTAAAGTTATCATCATGTGATTTTTGGGCTAAAGTGAATAGAATGATAATTAAATAAGCTAAATTTGATTACATATAGATCAAGAAAAGAGAAGTTCGAATTTAGATCAGGGGAAAAACAAAGTTTTGGATTAGTCGGTCCTATTCCGACGTTTTTGTGATCGTGGTAAGTTCGTATGTTAATAAGCATTATTATAATTGTGTTTTAAATGCTTTAATATTGAATTAATTGTGAATATGACCATATGTATGTGTTCAACAAAGATTCGACAATGTGGAATCTCGGTTGAACCTTAGGAATAGATTAGGATACGAATGACATGTCATTAGGGGTTATGTGATTTGGGTGCTGGTCTATACGTCTTACTGATGGCTGAGTTATCCGACATGTGTTGTGGACTCTCGTCAGCTTGTGTGAGCAGCACCGTGTAGCTACGTCATGACCGTCAACTTGTGTGAGTAGACCCGTTGATAGCTTGAGAGTGAGCATTATATGAGATATGAGATTGAGATAACATTAGCTATGTATTTGGCACTTAGGGTGCAGGATTCCTGAGTATCCAATATTATTCCAAATGGTTCAACAATTATATCAAAGATATGAAACAATGAGAAATAGATAGTATCAGTATAGGTATGTATGACAACTATATTAGCATTAAACCTATCAAAGTTTTAAGTTCATGATTACTTATGTGATTGAATATATCTTAACCTTATTATTTAATGATTTTGTAGTATATTATGTTCATACTATTTAATTTGTGAATGAATGATGAGTTTTACTCATTAACTATACAAGCTTACTAAGCTTTATAGCTTACTTTGTTTACTTTTCTATGTTTTTGTAACGCCCCAAAAATATTAGGTCTTTATTTTTGTATGTTGTGTTGCTTAAGGATGTGCCTTTTCCAATGGTTGAGTGTCCTGAGAGGTGTTGGAAAGGTCCTGAGTTCAAGTTCTGGCTTGTATAGAATTTTAGTTTTTGTTTGAGTTAAACCTTCCTCTGGTTAGTTGGTCTTTTATATTAGGTTGGGTAAAGTATGGCATAAGAAGAATGTGTGGTCTAGTGGCAAGGGGCATGTGGAGTGATCTTGGAGGTCTTGAGTTCGAGCCATGTTGCGCACAAGGATGATCTTTTTGCTGCTGTACCGTGGGAGAGTTCTTGGTTGACCAAAATTGAAGTGTTTGAAAGAGTTTGAATGGGTGGTTGTGAGAGAGAATTTAGGAGTTTATGGAGGGATTTGGATAGTGATCAGGTTGAGTGAAGTGTGGAGAGATTTTAGGAGAATTATGGGGAGTTGGGGAGTGAGGACGTAGTATGCCAAATGCGGATTGTGGTTTTTAGAAAATTAGGCTAAGGGTTTGTGCACAATAGCCATTGGTTTTTTTGGTTTCTCTTTTCCTCCCTTTGCTGAATAGTGTTGGGGGGATTCTTCAGGTTTGCATTTTGTTCTTTTGATTTTTACCAATTAGCTCTTCCTCTCTTTGCACTTTCAGGATTTGGCAATTGTGTCTCTCAGGTTTTCTTTTGGCCGAATGTCCTTGGTCCCTTTTCTCTCACCCTTTTGTTTCGGTTTTGAACCTTGTTTTAGGAACCGATTCTTTTCTTCTTTGCCCTTGCTCTCTGTGTCTTCTTTGGCCGAACCTTATCAAGGCTTGGATAGTGTTCTTCTCTTCTTCTAATCTTCTATTCTATTCTTCTCTGTGTGTAACCGTTTCTTGCTGTGGGATTGTCAAAATCCCTTGTGTGCCAGTAAGTATTTCCTAACCGAACCTCGTGTGGTTTTTCTCTTGAAGGTTCGGCTTATGTTCTTCTTAGGCCGAGTAATTGCTATTCCTTCTTATCAAGAGTAAATGTCTTTTGTTGTAACACTCTCTTTTGTATGATTGTGGCTAGGGATTCAATCTCTTTAAACAAGGTGTGGGTCGATTACTTCCTTCTACAAGTGAATACTCCTTTATTGGTAAGCGTTAAAGATCTAGATGTGTTCAAATGGGATTTTAGATTCATATTAATCGATTAGTTGTTCTTGAAGGGTCAAGTGTTGGGGGGAGTATGTGGCTTGAAATAAGGAGGGGCTACGATTATTGTTGGTAAGTAGTATTTTGGTTAAAGTGTTTGTAAACAATGACAGCATGATTATGGATTGACGAAGGTGTTAGACTAATGAAATGTTATGGTTGATCATAGGTTTTCAATCTCGGTGGCAGTACGGCTACAACTCTATAACAAGTGTGTAATGACACTGCTTTAACCGTTATACGGCAAAAGCCGAAAATTCATTGTCAACTGTGCCACACAAGCGAACGCACGTTCGTGTGGTCATCTAAGCGCATAAATGTGAGCATGTGATGGTGAAGAACACCACGAGCGATCTTGTGGGTATGGGCCATTTTGGGCCACGTTGGGCTGAGATAGGCTGTATGGGCTCCACGGGCTTATGGGCCCCACTTAGGCATACCGTATGGAGGTATGGAGATAATCGGGCCAACTGTGTAGTTGCACAGCCAAGGCAACTATTTGGGGTTATTGGGCCACATGAGTGTGTGGGCCAACTTGGGCTGTATTTTGGGCTTAGGCCCATTTGTCACTGATTGACTGTTAAGGTCGCACAGGTCGCTCGAGACAACTGTGGACGTACTGTAAGATTAGTAAATATATCTAGGTCCTAACCTATTAAAAAGACTGTTACACCCCTATGAGGTAAATGACTGATATGCCCTTGTATGATATATGACCGTTTGAGCATGCCATGATTATTGTATGTACATCCATATTATGTTGCATTGCATGGGGTGGGATTTATGATATTGGAGGAAGTGTACTGAGAGGCTATACGCTTAATATTGGCAACTCTACTGCAAATACCGACACTATCGTAAACAGTACGTTATTCTGTAGTGTAGGGATGGGTGGGTCTATTTAATCCCCATATGGAGTGTAGAGCTAAACGGAGTGGAGTGTAGAGGATGGTTGGGTAGGATCTATATATGCATGTTTGATACTGTACTAAAATGGGCCAAGGCCCACGCTGATACTGTTACAGATATGGGCTTAAGCCCAGATTGTATTACAGACTAAGTTTTCATAAACTCACTCTATTGTTTTTATGCACAGGTAATCCTTAGCTGGGTTAGTGCTGCGAGGGACTCGGGAAAGGCCACACCACTGTTAAATTACGTACAGGACTTTTTAATAATGGTAGCTTTGATTGGGTTAAATTTTACGTAATACGGTCATTTTAAGTTTTATCTTTAATTGCAGATTTATTTAAATTGGTTTATAGCTGATAGTAGTGGTACTCGAAGTTTCAAAATAAAAATGATTTTTCAACTATCATCTTACGCAACATGTTTTAAAAAAACTTTCGCGACGATCAATGTTTTAAAATGTAATAACGATTTGATATGTGACATGCTTTGCTAAACGAACTGGTAATTTGACTATAAACTAATTAAAATTAGTTTTTCATAAAAACCTCAACGAGGCTTAATGCAAATGGATCGTTTTAATAGCACTATGTTTTACAAAGCCACACCAATGTGACATCACCAAATTCGACCATAACGTCCAGGCTGAGTTTAGGGTGTTACATTTTATGGTATCAAAGCCAGGTTAGAAAAAATCGACAGTGGATTTGGGTTTTTCCTAAAAACGGAGATTGCAAAAGAATTGTTTTAAATGGTGGAAAAATATTTTGAGGTAATAGTTTTCGACAGTGTGGTCTACTGAGTACTCGGTGCTGATTGTCGATTCTGTAAGTTTTCTAAAACTACTTTTTGATTTAACTGAAATTAGATTAATGTAGATGATAAACTATACTGAAACATTTGTTAGGGAAACCTAAAACTGTAGTAAGATTGCGATCTATAAAAATAAACAACTTTGAATTATTGATGCTATTTTTCATAAAACATCCGCTAATAAATATCGGAACTGTAAAATTGATACATAAAACTGTTAATACAGATAATACGTAAATCAACTATAAGCACTAGGGGTACTCGTGGAAGAAGTACTAGAGGTCGTGGTGGAGGTCGTGGAGGTGCTCGGGCTGGATCTTCGACTTCGGGCCATATGTCTGACGGTGGGGCGAAAGAGGCTCTGGATTCACCTGTGACTGGGTCACACGATCGGGTGACTGGGGATGACGCACTATCTCAAGCTATGCTATGGATTTTGGAATAGGTCGCTAGGCCCAATACTAGTACTGTGGGCCATGGGTCGGTGACGGAACGACTCAGGTCTAATGGGGCTGAGATCTTTAGGGGTATCGCTGGAGTTGCCCCTAATGTGGAAGAGTATTGGATAGAGACCACAGATAGGATCATGCATGATCTCGACTGCACCCCATAGTAGAAACTAAAAGGTGTAGTGTCGTTGTTGAAAGATGAAGCCTATCAATGGTGGCTTACTGTGAAAGAGGGTACTCAGCCCGATCAATTAACTTGGGAGTTTTTCAAGAATGCATTTCAAGGGAAATATGTGGGCGCTAGCTATGTGGATGCCCGTAAAAGGGAATTTTTGAATCTGACTCAGGGAGATAAGACCGTAGCTGAGTATTAGGCAGAATTTTTGCAATTAAGCCGCTATGCGCAAGGTATGGTGGGCACTGAGTATGAGCGCTGTGTTCATTTCGAGGATAGTCTTAAAGATAGTCTGCGAGTTTTGATAGCTCTACAGAGGTAGCAGGATTTTACAGTGTTAGTTGAAAAGGCAAAGATCGCTGAGGATGTAAAGCATACTGAGCGCCAGAATCGTGAGAAGGATAAGGGGAGAAATAAGAGGGTTTGGGGGCCCTCAGGTTTAGCTTTGAGACCTGGGCAGAAGGCCAGAGTTGATGGACCAGTCAGGGTTGGGCCTCATGTTGCTACTTTTGGTTTGCAGCCCTGTACGGTTTGTGGGAAATGCCATCAGGGCGAGTGCTGGGTACAGAGAGGGGCATGTTTTAGGTGTAGATCTATAGAGCACCGTATCAGGGATTGTCCATGGAGGCCCGATCAGATGCAAGCTGTTGTGAGGGGTACTGTTCAGCCGCAGAGGGGTTTTCAGCAGCCACTAAGAGGTCGTGGTTCAGCTAGAAGTAGAAATGGTATGGGTCGTGGTCGTAGAGCAGCGGGCAGAGGTGCTGGTCATTCTGAGGCGAGGCAGTTGGCAGTGGTTTATGCTGTACGTCGCCGAGAGGATGGAGAGGCCTCAGACATTATTACAGGTACGTTCTTTACTCACCATGTACCTTACACTACATTGATTGATGTTGGATCTACACACTCTTATATAGCATGCATTAAGTCTGAGACTTTGGGTGTGATGTGTGAAAACACTACGAGTGAGATTACTGTGTTAAGTCCGCTAGGGCAGTCTGTGAGAGCAAATAAACTATTTAATGAAGTACTTTTGGAGGTTCAAGGAAGAATCTTTCTGGCAGATTTAATGGAACTCCCTTTTGGAAAATTCGACTTGATACTGGGTATGGATTGGCTAGTTAAGCATCAGGCGAATTTGGATTGTGCTGCTAAGCTGGTGGTTCTGAAAACGATATAAGGAGACGAGGTAATAGTGGTTGAAGAGTGTCAGAATTATCTGTCAAATGTGATTTCTGCAGTTAGAGCTGAGAAGTTGGTGCGTAAGGGTTGTGAGGCATATTTAGCCTATGTCAGTGCTTGAAATTTTGAGGGTTCGACTTTGAAAGATATCAGAACAATTAAGGAGTTTTTGGATGTCTTCCTTGATGAGTTACCTGGGTTAGCTCCAAGCCGAGAATTTGAGTTTGGGATAGAACGCCTGGTACAACTCCGGTGTTTATTGCCCCTTATAGAATGGCACCGAAGGAGCTCGTAGAGCTTAAGGCTCAAATTTAGGAGTTACTGGATCGCGGGTTCATTCGCCCTAGTGTGTCTCCGTGGGGAGCACCGGTGTTGTTTGTGAAAAAGAAGGATGGAACCATTTGTATGTGCATCAACTATTGGCAACTGAACAAATTGACTATGAAAAATAAATACCCCCTACCGAGGATTGATGATCTTTTTGACCAAGGAGCTTCGGTTTTCTCTAAAATTGATCTTCGATCGGGGTACCACCAACTGAGGGTCAAAGAGACTGATGTTTACAAGACAACATTTAGGACTCGCTACGATCGTTACGAGTTTCTTGTGATGTCGTTTGGGCTGACGAATGCACCAGTAGCTTTTATGGATTTGATGAACCAAATGTTCCAGCCCTATTTGGACCAGTTCGTAGTAGTATTTATAGATGATATTCTATTATATTCGAGGACCGAGGAGGAACATGATGCTCATCTTTGAGTTGTACTGTAGATTTTGAGGGAGAAACAATTGTACGCCAAATTTAGCAAGTGTGAATTCAGGCTACGTGAGGTAACTTTTCTGGGTCATGTGGTATCTACTGAAGGGATTAGGGTTAATCCTCAAAAAATTGAAGCGGTTCTATATTGGAAGCAACCTAAGTCGGTGTTAGAAATTCGAAGTTTTCTGGGTTTGACAGGGTATTGTAGACGGTCTGTTGAGGGGTTTTCATTAATTACTGCACCCCTGACTAAGTTGTTACGTAATGGGGTACCGTTTAACTGGACTGATAAGTAGCAGGAAAGTTTTGAGAAGCTTAAGAAAGTTCTGACTGAGGCTCCTATCTTGATACAGCCAGAATCTAGGAAGGAATTCACTGTTTATAGCGATGCATCACATATTGGCTTGGGATGCGTGTTGATGCAGGAGGGTAAGGTAGTGGCATATGCGTCCCGTCAGCTTAAGACGCATGAAGCAAACTGCCCGGCTGATGACTTGGAGTTGGCTGCAGTGGTTTTTGCACTGAAGATTTAGAGGCATTACCTATATGGTGAGAAGTGTATTATTTATATGGATCACAAGAGCCACAAGTATCTCCTCTCTCAGAAGGAGTTAAACCTTAGGAAACGAAGATGGGTCGAGTTATTTAAAGATTATGACTGTTCGATCGAATACCATCTTGAAAAGGCTAATGTGGTAGCCGGTGCACTGAGCCGTAGGGCTGTTACTAATCTGAGGGCGGTGTTTGCTCTTCTCAGTTTGTTTGAGGATGGTAGTTTACTGGCCAAACTTCAAGTTAAACCGAGATGGATTGAGCAGATGAAAGGTAGCCAGTTGGAGGATGAGTCACTGGAACCTTGTTTCTAGCAAATAGAGAATGGGGAAACTTTAGATTTTGGGCTGAATAGCGAAGGGGTACTGTGCTTCCGTGGGAGAGTCTGTGTACCGAAAGATACTGGTTTGAGGCAGTCTATACTGCGAGAAGCACATAGTAGTCCTTACACTATGTATCCTGGCGAGAATAAGATGTACCGGGACCTTCGGGAATTGTATTGGTAGCCAGGACTTAAGCGAGAAGTTACTGATTTTATGAGTAAGTGTCTAACTTGCCATCAGGTTAAGGCGGAGCATCAGTTGCCTTCAGAGTTACTTCAGCTAGTTAATATTCCACTTTAGTAGTGGAGAGAGTAACTATGGATTTTTTTAGTGTAACGCCCCTATACCCGAGACCGTCGCCAGAGTCGAGCACGAGGTGTTAACGGGTTTAATTCATTAATTAAACAGCTCAAACAATTTATTTTAGAAATTCCAGACAAGCTAGCTAACTGCATCATAGTCGCTTAAAAATTAATATCTCAAGTTAAAAAACTCAAAATTAAGATCCGTAAATTTTCCTTGAAACTAGACTTACATATCTATCTACTAATTTTTTCTAGAATTTTTGGTCAAGCCAATTAGTACAGTTTATTAGTTAAAGTTTACCCTGTTTCCGCAGTCGATTGCTTTGACCTCTATTCACTACAAACCACTTTTCTCTTTGTACAGAACTCAAAAGATTATGAAGTTTGTATCTATTAAAACTAGACTCAATAAGAAATATGTAAATAAAAGAATAACTTCTAATTATTTTTATACAATTTTTGGTGAATTTCCAAAGTCAGAATAGGGGATTCAGAAATTGCTCTGGCCCTGTTTCACAAAAATTTAAATATCTTATAAAATACAACTCTTTTACCTATTTTGTTTCTTTCAAATGAAAATAGATTCATTAGGCTTCAATTAAATATTTTATTCATCATCTAATTATATTGATACTATTTTTTGTGATTTTTCCAATTCACGTCACTGCTGCTGTGTGATTCTGTTTTATAACCAATTTCACCATTTTATGGTTTTCCATGGACTAAGTAACACATTAAACATACATGACATCAAATATGATCTAGATTGGCCATTCCAATGGCTAATCATTTCCAAACCTTTTCTTACCAAGCCATAACCATATGATAAGATTATTTACACAAAGTGAGTATAGTGCTATACATGCCACACTCAAAATATACAAGCCATATTACCAATTTAGGTCTTCGGATAGTGTGAGCGAGCCTTCGACCTATCCCGATTCTCAAGCCGGCTTGTCAAAACTAAAATGAATGAAAAGAAGGGAGTAAGCATAAATGCTTAGTAAGTTCACATGCAAATAACAAGTAACATGATCATGCAATCCAACATAAACATCATTAAGACACTCATGTCATAAGAATACTTACTATCTTACCACAATTTTGTCTTACCAAATTCTCAACCAAGGATTAAACTCATACCTATCCATTTTCACTTCTTCAACACATTCATCGTCAATCACTTTCGTTTTAAGTACTCTCCCTATTCTCTTAGGATTCTCCCGTTGAACACATTGGAATATAATTCCGGATACGTGGATAGTGTGCATTTAAGTGCTATACTCATAGCTAAACAAGCTCAATAGCTTTTGAAATTTATGTAGTCAAGCTACCATGTAACCTGCCCATAAACGAACTTGGACTCAACTCAACGAGTTCGGGCGTTTGCATCCATAAGTGAACTCGGACTCAACTCAACGAGCTCGAATGCCTAGTTACATCTCACGAACTCGGACTCAACTCAACGAGTTCAGAACTCAACCATCCTAGTGACATGTCACTTGTACCGTAATCTATTCCCAAGGTTCAAATGGGATTCTTCTCAATTACACAGTTTGATCGCCTTCTTCGAAATGTAGAAACCGATACTTGCTAGCATCTCATACTTATCAAGTTGTTCACATAATTTCCATATTACAAAATAATAATTCACAAAGCATAATATTTCATGATAATAAGTATCATGTCATATAAATAACATTAAATCACTTAAAATAAAAATTATGTTACCTTATTTACACATGAACTTACCTCGATACAAAATATTAGCAATCGAGCCTATTCCTCGTAAACTTTGTTTTTCCCTCGACCACGACTTGAATCTTGTTTCTCTTGATATATAATACCAAATTAATTTATTTAATACATACATTCATCAAAACAGCCCTTAGTATGAACTTTGGCAAAATTACCATTTTGCCCCTAAACTTTCACATATTTACACTTTTGCCCCTAGGCTCGTAAATTAAACCTCATCCTATTTTATTATGTTTTATAACATGCTGATCATTTTTTATTTCTATAGAAACATCAAATTCACACTCTAACATGTACTTATGAATATTAGGTATTTTTACCGATTAAGCCCTTTTACTCGTTTTCACTTAAAACTTAGTAGCACAAGTTGTCTAGCATAATTTAAAACCTCATATTCTATCATAAAACACCAAAATACACAAATTTCACCTATGGATATTTTTCCAAATATGAACCGTAGGTTGAATTATTGCTAGCATAAGCTAAATCAAGTTACCGGGACTCCAAAAACGTAAAGAACATTAAAAACGGGGCTTGAAATCACTTACTATGGAGTTTGGAAGCTTGAAACAAACTCTAGCTATGGAGAACCCTTTAATTTTTGTCCTAATAAAGAAGATGGACATATTTTTTCATCTTTTTCTTTTTTTTTTAATCTTTTAATTACCAAATGACTAAAATACCCTTAGTACCTTTCTTTGAAAATTTTCATGTACAAGCCCATTTTTTTCCAAAATTTTAGAAATTGGTCAAATTGCTATTTAAAACCTCCTCATTAATATTCCAAAGTAATTTCATACTAAAAACTTCTAGAATGCAAGTTTTGCAAATTATTCGATTTAGTCCCTAATTTCAACTTAAGCACTTTATGCATAGAATTTCGTCACGAAATTTTCACACAATCATGCAATCATATCATGAATCTCAAAATAATTATAAAATAATTATTTCTATCTCAGATTTGTGGTCATGAAACCACTATTCTGATTAGGCCCTAATTCGGGATATTACAACGTGGGCTACCCCTAATGCCTTCTAAGAAAGATTCAGTGTGGGTCATCGTGGATCGGTTGACCAAGTCTGCTCACTTTATACCTGTTCGTACTAATTATTCATTACAGAAGCTGGCTAAGTTGTATGTATCTGAAATTGTGAGACTGTATGGGGTACTGGTTTCTATTATATCTGATAGAGATCCTCGCTTTACGTCTTCATTCTGGAAGAAGTTGCATAAGGCACTGGGTACAAGGTTTGACTTTAGTACTGCGTTCCATCCTCAGATAGATGGTCAGTCAGAGAGGGTGATTCAGATACTGTAGGACATGTTAAGAAGTTGTGTGATTGAATTTTGGGGCAGTTGAGAGGATTATTTGCCGTTGGCAGAGTTTGCGTACAATAATAGCTATCATTCTAGCATACAGATGGCACCTTACGAGGCATTTTATGGTCGTAAGTGCCGTACTTCTATATGTTGGACTGAGTTGAGCGAGTGGAGTGTGCTAGGACCTGAGTTAATTTCTGACACTGAAGTTAAGGCTAGGTTGATTCGGGACCGGCTGAAGGTGGCTTCAGACAGACATAAGTCTTATACGGATTTGAAGCGTAAGGAGATTGAGTTTTTGGTGGGGGACTTGGTGTTTCTTAAGGTCTCACCGCAAAAGAAGGTACTGAGGTTTGGTCGGAAGGGCAAGCTATGCCCTAGGTTCATTGGGCCTTATCGTGTATTGAAGCGTATAGGACCTATTGCCTATCAACTTGAGTTGCCTTCAGAGTTGGACCAGATTCATGATGTATTCCATGTTTTTATGTTGAGGTGATATCGCTCTAGTCCTACACATATCGTCTCGACAGAGGAGACTGAGGTTAGACCAGACCTGACATTTGAGGAAGAGTCGATTCAAATTTTAGATCACGATGTGAAAGTTCTAAGGAGGAACTCAGTTCCGCTGGATAAGGTACTATGGCGTAATTATAGTTCCGAGGAAGCTACGTGGGAGCCCGAGGAGGCGATGCGACAACAATACCATCACCTATTTTGATCAAGTAAATTTCGAGGCCGAAATTTCTTTTAGGAGGTAGAGTTGTAACGCCCCAAAAATATTAGGTCTTTATTTTTGTATGTTGTGTTGTTTAAGCATGTGCCTTTTCCAATGGTTGAGTGCCCTGAGAGGTGCTAGAGAGGTCCTGAATTCAAGTTTTGGCTTGTACAGAATTTTGGTTTTTGTTTTAGTTAAACCTGCCTCTGGTTAGTTGGTCTTTTATATTAAGTTGGGTAAAGTATGGCATAAGAAGAGCGTGTGGTCTAGTGGCAAGGGGCGTGTGGAGTGATCTTGGAGGTCTTGAGTTCGAGCCATGTTGCGCACAAAGATGATGTTTTTGCTACTGTGCCATGGGAGAGTTCTAGGAGATAATGGAAAATCTAGGAGATAATGGAGGGATTTGGATAGTGATCAGGTTGAGTGAAGTGTGGAGAGATTTTAAGAGAATTATGGGGAGTTAGGGAGTGAGGAGGTCGTGTGCCGAATGGGGATTGTGGTTTTCAGAAAATTCGGCTAAGGGTTTGTGCACAATAGCCATTGGTTTTTTTGGTTTCTCTTTTTCTCTCATTGCCAAATAGTGTTGAGGGGTTTCTTCGGGTTTGCATTTTGTTCTTTTGATTTTTACCAATTAGCTCTTCCTTTCTTTGCACTTTTGGGATTTGGAAATTGTGTCTCTTAGGTTTTCTTTGGGCCGAATATCCTTGGTCCCTTTTCTCTCACCCTTTTGTTTTGGTTTTGAGCCTTGTTTGGGGAACCGATTCTTTTCTTCTTTGCTCATGTTCTCTATTTCTTCTTTGGAACCTTGTTAGGGCCTGGATAGCGTTATTCTTTTCTTCTAATCTTCTCTTTTGTTATTCTCTGTGCGTAACCGTTTCTTGCTGTACGATTGTCGAAATCCCTTATGTGCTGGTAAGTATTTCCTAACCGAACCTCATGCGATTTTTCTCTTGAAGGCTTGGCTTATGTTCTTCTTAGGCCGAGTAGTTGCTATTCCTTCTTATCAAGGGGAAACGTTTTTTGCTTTAACACTCTCTTTTGTACGATTATGGCTAGGGATTCAATATCTTTAAACAAGGTGTGGGTCGATTGCTTTCTTCTACAAGTGACTACTCGTTTATTGGTAAGCGTTAAACATCTCGATGTGTTCAAATAGGATTTTAGATTCTTAATAATCAATTAGCTGTTCTTGAAGGGTCAAGTGTTGGGGGAAGTACGTGGCGTGAAACAAGGAGGGGCTACGATTATTGTTGGTAAGTAGTGTTTTGGTTAAAGTGTTTGTAAACAATGACACTGTGATTATGGATTGACGAAGGTGTTAGACTAATGAAATGTTATGGTTGATCATAGGTTTTCGATTTTGGTGGCAGTACGGCTACAACTCTATAACAGGTGTGTAATCACACTGCTTCAACCGTTATATGGCAAAAGCCAAAAAATCATTGTCAACGGTGCCACACAAGCGAACACACGTTCGTGTGGTCATCTAAGCGCATAAACATGAGCATGTGACGGTGAACACCACCGCGAGCGATCTCGTGGGTATGGGTCGTTTTGGGCCACGTTGGGCTGAGATGGGCCATGTGGGCCCATAGGCTTGTGGGCCCCACTCGGGCATACTGCATGGAGGTATGGAGAAAATCGGGCCGACTTTGGACTTGCACGGCCAAGGGCACTATTTGGGGTTATTGGGCCATATGAGTGTGTGGGCCCACTCGGGCGGTATTATAGGCTTAGGCCCATCTGTCGCCGGTTGACTGTTAAGGTCGCACGGGTCACTCGAGACGACTGTAGGCCTACTGTAGGATTGGTAAATATATCTAGGCCCTAACCTGTTAAAAAGACTGTTATACCCCTATGTGGTAAATGACTGATATACCCCTGTATGATATATGACCGTTTGAGCATGCCATGATTATTGTATGTACATCCATATTATGTTGCATTGCATGGGGTGGGATTTATGATATTGGAGGAAGTATACTGAGAGGCTATACGCCTAATACTGGCAGCTCTACTACAAATACCGACAGTGTCGTAAACAGTACATTATTCTGGAGTGTAGGGATGGGTGGGTCGATTTAATCCCCACATAGAGTGTAGGGCTGGACGGAGTGGACTGTAGAGGATGGTTGGGTAGGATCTATATATGCATGTTTGATACTGTACTGAAATGGGACAAGGCCCACACTGATACTATTATTGATATGGGCTGAGGCCCAGATTGTATTACACACTGAGTTCTCATAAACTCACTTTACTATTTTTATACACAGGTACTCCTTAGCTAGGTGGGTGCTGTAAGGACTCGAGAAAAGCCACACTACTGTTAAATTATGTACTGGACTTTTTAATAATGGTAGCTTTGATTGGGTTAAATTTTATGTAATACGACCGTTTTAAGTTTTATCTTTAATTGAGGATTTATTTAAATTGGTTTATAGCGGATAATAGTAGTACTCGGGTTTTCAAAATAAAAATGATTTTTCAACTATCATCTTACGCAACTTGTTTTAAAAAAACTTCCGCAACGATCAATTTTTTAAAATGTAATAACGATTTGACATGTGACATGCTTTGCTAAACAAACAGGTAATTTGGCTATAAACTAAATAAAATTAGTTTTTCATAAAGACCTCAACGAGGCTTAACACAAATGGATCATTTTAATAGCACTATGTTTTACAAAAGCCACACCAATGTGACATCACCAAATTCGGCCATAACGTCCAGGCCGGGTTTGGGGTGTTACAGTTTTATAGTGTTATCAAAGCTTGCTTGGATTTAGGAGTCGTCGGAGATCTCATCACACTATCAAGCTATCACTTTGGTACTTTTGAAATTATGTATTTGGTTATATGGCATGTATAGGAGTTATGGTCATTTTAGTATATACGTTAATAACGGATTTAGCCATTTGATTTGGCTTATAAATGATGAACGGTTAGTTATGTGTATAGCCATGTGACTTGGCTTATTTTGGTATACTTTGTGATGTATATATATGTGCAAATGACCTTTTGTTATGTGGTTGATAATTTTTTATGTGATGTTTATTATGAATTAGTAATTTAAGTACCATATGGTTGAAATTTGGAGATTTGGCATGCATGTGATTTTTAAGTAAGAAAGTGCATATATGAAGCTAAGTAGTTAAGTGATTTGTGAATGTGAATTTGGTATGACTTGAAATGGAAAAATATGGTGTTATGAACATTATAATTCTTGGTATGGAAATAGCATGAATTAGACTAGATTGAGATTGGTTGGAATGCCTATTTATGCCATGTTATATGCCATTTGAAGATGTGGTCATATGCAAATTTGGTTGGTGTAGGTGATTGAAATTTGGGTGAGAAAGATGGCCTGGAAAATAGCCTATTTTTGTCCACACGGGCGTGTGTCTCAGCCGTGTCTGACACATGGTCAGGTGACACGACCGTGTGTCCCCTAGTGTTTAATTAGAAATCAAGTTAGTATGCTCTACACGGCCCAGCACACGGGCATGTTACTTGGCCATGTGGCATAAATCAGTATACCGTATAGGTTTGGAACGGCCTAGCACACAGCCAGGCACACGGGCGTGTGTGGCCATTTCGAAGGGCACACGGGCTAGTTACACGGGCATGTGTGTTGGCTGTGTGACCTAAGTCAGAAAGTTACACGGCGTCAGACACGAGCTGGGACACGACCATGTGATCCCATTTCGAATGTCGACACGGCCTATGACATGGGCGTGTCTTCAGCCGTGTGGGCGTGTGTCCCCTATATTTTGTAAAATTTCTTAAGTTATCGATTAAGTCCCGAACCACTCCTAATGCATGTTTTGGGTGTCGTAGGCTTGTATTAGGGACTATATGATTAATTGTGAATGATTTTATTTGAAATTGGAAAATGTATTTGAAATGTATGATCGATTATGAAATAAGTCCGGTAATGCTCCGTAACCCTATTCTAGCAACGGATATGGGCTAGGGGTGTTACATTTCATATATCAATATATCATGTAACATCACTTCTATGTACTTCATGTAAATACCTATAGTAGTTTATACCGAACTTGTATAATCTCATAACAGAACATTGCCCGTTGAATTATTTAGAATATCGTTGGATACACGGGTAGCACACATGAGGTGTACTAAACTGTAATCCGTCAACTCCTGTACATGTATGCTCATACGATTTGTAATCGGTAAGCTTTTTTGAGCTGAGTAACAATAAGCTCCTGTGAGCTGAATATCGGTAAGCTCATACGAGCTGATAATCGGTAACCCTAATGTTATGTCATTTGTATCCTACGAATTCCTAAAGTTAAAACGGGACTCAGTAGTCGTCGTATGTCGTTGGATATGCGATCATTAATTATACATAGCAATTATGCAATCCACATACATATATTTCAATTAAAGCATATAAATATGCAATTTAATTCCACGAACTTAGCTCGACGAGTGTATGTAGATACGGAGGCGATTAATCTGAGACTTTCTCTTTGCCTCGATCTAACTCCATATAAGGTCTAATTGGATCTATATGAATAAATTTAACCCAATTCAATATAATTCACATTCAATTTATTCCAACATGTAATTTTGGCAGAATGGTAATTTTGCTCTTATACCTTTAATTCATTGCAATTTAGTCCTTATCTCATAAAAATGGAAATTTACAAAATTCCATCACAACCCATCATAGCCAAATATCAATCTAGTCCCTAGCAAGACATATATTTCATTTATTTCACAATTTCACAACATAATAATTTTTATTTTTCAATTTAGTCCCTAATTGACAATTTCACTAAAAATTCCTTTACAAAAGTTGTTTATCTAAAAACAACCATTCATTTTCTATCATAAAAATTCAAAACTCATGCATACTCATCAATGGAAAAACCCTAATAGTTTAACAATATTGCAAATTAGTCCCTGGGCTAGCTAGATAAAGCTACAACGATCTAAAAATCATAAAAATCATAAAAAATGGGACAAAATACATACCTATTTGGACAAAATAGCCTTGGCCGAACCTAGCTCTCAAAAATGGCTTTCCTCCCTTGTGAAAATCGGTTGAAAGAGATGAAGAAAGATGATGGCATTTAGGTTTTATTTTAATTAACCTTTAAAAATAATTCCAATTACAAAATTGCCAAGCCATTATCATCCACTAACATACTAATGGTCTAATTACCACCTAAGGACCTCCACTTTAATGTTCTATAGCTATTTAACACCTTTAGCTATTAGAAATCAACTTTTGTACTTTATGCGATTTAGTCCTTTTTATCAAATTGAACATGTAAACGGTAAAATTTCTTAACAAAATTTTTATACGGTATTGTATCATGCTGAAGACCATAAAATATTAATAAATAATTTTTTTCAACTTCAAATTTGTGGTCCCGAAACCCCTATTCTGATTTCACTAAAAACGGGCTGTTACAACTGTGGTAGGTATCATCATGTGATATAACAAGAAATTTTGTCTTCAAAGAGGACAACTAGTCACAGGATGTTACTCGGTGAGATTATCCCAAAATGACTCATTTGTGGTGCATGATGCGATAAGTGTTGAGTTCATGATTATACACTCAAGATTTTCTAGTTAAGTACCTTCCCACGAAGCTCTAATTAAGTTAGAATGATGGAAAAATGTTACACAATTATTAGTATGTGTGAATGCCTAATGAATTAGACTCATGTATTAATTGGATGAAAATCCATGTTCTTACTAGTTGATCATGATTTACTTATGGTGGCTTGATTCAATGGGTGTGGGAATTATCGTTGCAATTACTTACAAATGTTTTCAAGGTTTAATGTAAGACATATGTATCATCTTAATGCATATCGTAATGTTGCAAAAAATTTTAAAATATTTTCTTAATACAAAGATATTAATGAATGAATGTTTTATTTTCAATTTGAAAATTACACCTACTCCCTTATTAAGTGTTGAGTTGATGGGTATATACTGACATAGAACAAACTAAACATAAATAACTATAAGGAATGGAAAAGGGACCTGATGATTATCTTAAGCTATGAGAATCTAAAAACAACCGTGGATAATAAATTCCCTCTAGAAACTTAAGCTGGTGCTAGAAACCATTGGGAGGAGTCTGATGAATGCCCAGCAATTGGAGAATTGTAATACTGGCAAAGTGATTCTAGACAAACTATAAGATAGGTTCGAAGGCCAAGCTGCCTTGGCTCGACAATCGGTTATTTCTAGTGTCATGAAAGCCCAACAAACTTGATGCTTCGGTCAAAGACCATATGATCACTCTTATGGAATACTTTGTCGAGGTTGCAAATTATTAGGTCAATTTGGACAAGAACGCACAAATAAAGATGGTGCTCAAAAGCTTGTCTAAGGATTTTCCAAGCCTTCGAACCACATATAACCTTAGAAACAAGAAACTCACGCTTACCCACCTCATGAAGGAATTACAATCCAATTAGTTGATGTTGAATGGTGGTCACTAGTCTGTAAAGTAGAAGTAAACTTAGTTGTTGCTTCTTCCTTAAAAAGGAAGAGAAAGTTCACTAAGAAAAGAAAGGCTATGTTATCTATGTGATCATCTGTTTAACATCACAATAATAATGTGCAAGCGTACACTATTAATGCAAGTATAGTAGACAACTATGAGTTTGTCGGATATCAATCCCACAAGGATGGTTGTCTTTTGTCTATCAATCTTAGTGTAATAAATAGATAAAATGAGATAAATTGTGAGAGCAGTTGTCGAAGCAATAACTTGAAAATAATAAGATAAAATATAATAGTGAGAAACTAGGATCCCCAACGTGAATATTCAACAAAATACTAAGTGCTCATAAGGTAAAAAGGATAGATAATTGTTGATGCATTAAACTGCAATGAATATCATACCAAGCTTAACTTTTATATTTAATCTAATACTTAAACATGCACATTAGCCATACCTTCCGATGCTGGAAATGAAACACTATTAAGAGCAAGTGGATTAAATTCCTCTAATCCTCAAGCAACATCCGTTGTCATGCTTGTTAGCTTGAACTGTCGCTGCACTTTCAAGTGTTAGTGACCAAAATAACATTTCCATGGTAAAAACATTAAAACTCAAAGATTAAATAGTAGAAGCAAGATTGAATAAAATAACATTTAACCCCAGAAATCATGTGTACTTCCATACAAACATGAAATAGAAAGTAATCACCATCGTTTAGAAAAAAAATATAAAAGAAACAAGTGGGGAGCACTATTCCCAGAAAATCTTGACTTGATCTTTCAACTCCCTCTTGTGTCACACTCAGGGCTCCTTGTCAAGAGCTAACCTACATCCTGTTTACGTCAGTTCACCCATAGGAGATTTAAGCTACCATAGCTAAAAAGCTTCAAAAGGAAGGTTGAATAAGATGATCCTCTCTCCCTCCTTTTCACTTAAATATATTGATATTTATCCAAATAGCATAGGTGTCCTTTCATCAGACTCTTCCTATTTTATTTAGGGGGTTGAGGCGAGAAATGGCTTGATGAACCGTTCCGTTCGCCACGCACCGGACCCATTCACTTGCTTATTGTAGAGGCTTTAAGTACACAGTGCCCCACAACTATCAATAGTATAGTGGGGTTGAAACACGAGAGTGCCCGCCCTTTCTTTCAAGTGGGCCACCTTTTCCGGAGCGCAGTCCGGGATAA
Source organism: Gossypium longicalyx (assembly GCA_025698465.1). Taxonomy (NCBI): domain Eukaryota; kingdom Viridiplantae; phylum Streptophyta; class Magnoliopsida; order Malvales; family Malvaceae; genus Gossypium; species Gossypium longicalyx. The sequence goes on from CM046995.1 coordinate 57,785,884, forward strand.
CGGTGACCGTGTATATATATATATAAATATATCTTCGATGCCGTCATTTCGAAATGTCCGCTTCAACCGCTGTTTCACCTCCCAAAAAGAAAAGTTGGCTTGACGAGCGCAGATGTGAGGAAACGGGAATTGTACCAGATTGGACAGCTCACACCTCTTTGTTGTTATCCAGACAACTGTCAGGTGTGGGGACAATTCTGGGTGCAATTTGAAAACACTTATGCAGTGACATCAGTACCAAAACATGACAAAATTAAGGATAAATAGGCTGAGATCCATTGAGTAATAAAATGCAATTTACTGAACTGAAAATACTAAAATATGTTCTAAAGAAAACTAAATGGGTACAAATTAACCAATAAGTAGGGAGAAAACATATGTTCTTTCTAGTACTATCACAACCCTAAACTTGAGTTTTTACTTTTCCTCAAGTAAAACAGAAACTAGCAAGGGTACACAAGAATTCACTAAGGCAAATGATCATTCTAGCAACTAGAATCACCTAAAATCCCAATGAATGAGTCACATTTAGATGACAGAATATTGCATTGACAATACATAAGTATGAATGAATAAGATTGCAAAGTCATCAAAACCAATAAATCCTAAATTCTATCTACCAATACAACATTTATTTTACAATATATGTCTCTTTTTTTGTGAATAAAGGATATCGTTGAATTGCAATACCCTTGTACCTGAGAAGTAGCAATGGAGTGCAACAAACCCTCATGCAACGACAGCCTTTGGCCAGATTCATTTTTCTAACACTTGCATTGGAGTGTTCCCTCTTTAATAGTTCACAATACACCCACTTTAGAGTGTCTATTATTCATAATTATAGATATAAGCAGCTGTAAAAGGTAGATTCATTCAAGATTCAAGGAATGCTGCTAGTCATCCATTACTAATGCAGCCTAAATCACTCATCAAAGAATTAAAGATACAACATTCAGTCAAATTTATCCAACTCATTCATTGATAGTTCACATGATTCAAGAATTAAGCATCGAATGTAAACAAAAATTTTCAAACACATTTCCATTAACCACAAATAAACCTTGCATGTTTCATTAAAAACTAATTTGTTTTTGAAATGTGGGTGTATTTCCAAACCCCATATGCATTCCCCCAAACTTAAAGTTTGCATTGTCCCTAATGTACTAACAGTAAAATGTAATGACAATAAAAATGCAATGACAATGTTCACTTAAAAAATGAAAATTACAGTAACATGCAATGAATGAATACTACAGCTAAAACTTAAAATAAATTAACTCAGTTTTCTTCGGCCATCAATGTGGCTGCATGATATTTTTTCTTCCTCATCTTGTTCTCTTCCTTCTTGCGCTTTTTGTCTTTAGAGTGCTTTCTCATCTTTTCTTTGGGTTTTTCACAGTCCTCGGATCACTCCTTAGGTTTCGACTCTGCCCCGGCATCATCACCGACTTCTTGTGTAGGAGGGTCACCTTGAGTGGTCTGGTATAAACCACTATCCCCAATGAGTTGTGGTGCTCTTCACTTGTTACCTCTTCAACTTTCACTGGTCTAGCTCCATCTCGCTCTAGTGTATTAGTAGTTGCTCCCATAAACTCGGGTGCATTGACAATGTTCTCAGTAGATTCTTTTTCAGAAGCTTTTTTCTCTGCATTTTATTCTTCATCCGTCTCATTCACAATTGCAACATGGACTTCCTCTTCTCCCAAATCAACTTCCTCCTCAATAGTAGGTGCTTCTTGACCATCAATGAAGTCACCCTCGACTAGGCTATCAATCTGTCGCATGCACTCCTCAACGTCCCTTGTGCCCTCTTTGTTCTCATCATCAAAAACATGAATAATGGGATGTGATTCCACCGATTTGTCTCGGTCTCCTAAGTTATCTTACTCAAATGAGGGTTCATAATCTTGGATGATCGGTGGGAACATCGAAAATTCTAGGAGTGGGTTTGAGCTTAATTGACGTAATGCGGCTACAATAGAGTTGTTATAGGCCCTAGTATAATTGAAGAACAAATTTTGTGATTTTTCCATATCCTTTATTATAGCGACAAACCTAATCAGCTTATTTCTGATAGAATTAGTCAAAATCCTGCATTTTGCGTAATAACGATGTCTCTGCAGTCAGGTTCGTTCCCTTAGTCTTTACCTCCTTCATTACAGGTGTATCTTTGCCATGAGTCATTCTTTCAATAGAGGCTTTATTTATTGGGCCCTTATTCTCCAAGACCTCTTCATCATTACAGGGCACAATCCTTTTATGTTGGCACAATAGTGTAACAGGCCGTTTTTAGTCAAATTGGAACAGTGATTTTGGGACCACAAATCTAAGGTCAAATATTTATTTTATTATTATTTTAATTTTTACAGTGTGATATTATGTTGGTGTGAAAATTTCGTGAAGTAATTTTATTGTTTGAATGCTTAATTCAGTAAAAAAGGACTAAATTGCGTAAAGTGTAAAAGTAGAGTTCTATTAGCTAAAAGTATCTAATAGCTATAGAACCTTAAAGTTAAGGTCCTTAAGTGGTAATTAGACCATTATTATGATAGTGGATGATAATGGCATGGCATAATTGAAATTTTGAATTACTAATAAGGTTAAATAGGTAATTAAGCAATTAAGGTTAATTATAATAAAACAAAGATTAAGGTCATCATATTTAAAGTTTCTTTGACTGGAAATTTAAAGGAGAAGAAGAAATTGTTAGATTTATATTTGGCCAAGCTTCTCATGCTCATTTAGGTAAGATTTTTGTCCCGTTTTTAATGATTTCTATGTTTTTGAGATTGTTGCAGCTAGTACTAGCTAGCCCAGGGACTATTTTGCAAAATTGTTAAAGATTTTGAATGATGCTATTGATGAATACATGTGTATTTTGAAGTTTCTTGATAGATTATGAATGCTTGTTGATAGATATACAAATTTTGTTAAGTGTTTTTTAGAGAAATTGCAAAATAGGAATTAAATTGATAAATGTGTAAAGTTAGTGGTTAAAATGTGAAATAAATGAAAAATATGGGCTGCTAGGGGCTAATTGATAAATTGGATAGCATGGGTTGGTATTGAATTGCATTAATTTGTGATTTTGTGAAATAAGGACTAATTTGTAAAAATGTGAAAGTTTAGGGGCAAATGTGTAAAATAGCCCTAATGTTTTTTTGGATTAAATTGAATAGAGAGATGATTAAATAAGTTAATATCGAATATATTTAGCTCAAGAAAAGCGAAATTCGGATCTAGATCAAGGGAAAACGAAAGTTATCAACTAAACTACTTATTTCATCGTTTCCACATTCGATGTAAGTTCGTTTGTGATAAATTTCAATACAAATGTATTTTATATGCTTTAATATTGCAAAAATTTCAAATACAAGACTGTGGATACGAATGATAGTGATTTGACGATAATTCGACATTCAAAATCCCGGTTGAACCTTAGGAATAGTTTAGGATGCTAGTGACTTGTCATTAGGAGATACATTGAGTTGGCTTCGGGCCATGATATAGTACTACGGGTGCAAGATATACCGATTTGGCTTTGGTCTATGCATATCGGCTAATTTGGCTACCGGCCATTGTATAAGAACTTATCGTGTGAGACACTTGAGTATCCGACTTCTATTTCGAATAGTTCAACGGGTAAAAGAAAGATGAGATTGTGTTTGAGATTGGTACGAGATGGTACAAGTATGTGCATAAATCATATCAACTTTGAGTCGAAGAAATGATGAAGAAAGTATATAGTTTTGTGATTTAGAAATTGAAAGGTTTGTTAGTTAATGTGAATTCTTGTACCTTTAATCATGTGATATCCCGAATTAGGGCCCAAACTGAATAGTGGTTTCAAAACCACAATTCTAAAGTAGAAAAATTTATTCTGATTAATTTTCAAAATTTATTGAGTGATTAGATGCATGTGCTAGAATATCGATAGAAAATTTCATGAATTGCATGTCTAATTTGCCTATTAGGACTTAATTGCAAAAGTTGATAAATATGAGTTTTAGATGTTAAAGAATTTAATTGAAGAGCATAATTGTAGTAGAGGTCCTTAAATGGTAATTATACCATTAGGTTTTCATGGACAAAAATGGACATACATAGGTAGAAGTAACCAAAGTTTTTAATGAAGGGTATTTTAGTCATTTGGTAAATAAAAGAATAAAAAAAGAAAAAAGATGGAAAAATATGTCCATATTCTTCATTAGGACGAAATTTCAAGGGTTTTCCATAGCTAGGGTTTGTTTCAAGCTTCCAAGCTCCAAAGTAAGTGATTCCAAGCCCCGTTTTTAATGTTCTTTACGTTTTTGGAGTCCCGGTAACTTGATTTAGCTTATTCTAGCAATAATTTAACCTAGGGTTTATATTTGGAAAAATACCCATAGGTGAAATGTGTTTATTTTGATGTTTTATGGTAGAATATGAAACTTGAAATTGTGTTAAACAACTTTTGCTAAGCGATTTTACGTGAAAACGAGTAAAACGACATAATCGGTAAAAATACCTAATGTTCATAACTACATGTTAGAGTGAGAATTTGATGTTGCTATAGAAGGGAAAAATGATCAGCATGTCATAAAACATAATAAAATAGGAAGAATTTTAATTTCTGAGCTTTGGAGGAAAAGTGTAAATATGCCAAAGTTTAGAGGCAAAATTGTAATTTTGCCAAAGTTAGAGTTAAGGACTATTTTGATAAATATAAGTATTAAATCAGCTAAATGTGTTATTTTAGATCAAGAAAGATGTGGAATTAACCTTGATCGGGGAAAAGAAAAGATTTCGAGTTAAATTGCAACCTTTATACATTTTGTACCGACGTAAGTTCATGAGTAAATAGGGTAACATAATTGTCGTTTTAAGTAATTTAATGTTGTTTATATTATATGATGCTTATTTTCATGAAATGTTATGTTTTGTGGTTATTGTTGAAAAATATGTAATTATGTGAATTACTTGATAAGTATGAACTACCAACGAAGTATCGATTTCGACATTTCGTGGAAGATGGCAAAGGAGTATAATCGTGGAAAATCGTGTTTGAACATTAGGAATAGATTAGGATACAAGTGGCATGTCTCTAGGAAATTGAGATCCGAACTCGTTGAGTTGCATTCCGAGTTCGTGAGAATTATGAGGCATCCGAACTCGTTGAATTGTGTTCCGAGTTCACTTATGGATGAAAGCATCCGAACTCGTTGAGTTGTGTTTCGAGTTCATTATGGATGCGAACACCCGAACTCGTTGAGTTGCGTTCCGAGTTCATTATGGGTGAAATTATGGTAGCTTGATTTCGTGTATCTGAATTATATTCCGATGTGTTCAACGGGTAAAGCTCTAGTGAAATGGAGAAATTCTCGAGATGAAAGTGATTAGTTGGTAAGTGTTGTGGAATGGGTACTTTGTATAGGTATGTACTTAACCCTCGAGTTGAGACTTCAATATAACAATAATATGGTAGGATCATGAATGAGAAATATGATATGAATGTTTTGGTGATATTATGCAAATGTGGATTTTGTATTATTGTATGGTTATGTTACTTGCTACTTACATGTGAACTTACTAAGCATTTATTCTTACTCCCTCCCTTCCTTTTCTTGTGGTTTTGACAAGCCGGATAAAGATCGGGACGGTCGGAGACACGTTCACACTATCAACGAACCACCTCGGTATAGTGACTTGCATATTTTGGGAATATGACATGTATAGCATTATGATCCTTTTGTGTATATTATCTTATTATATGGTGAATGAGTGATGTGGAAATGCTTGTTGATGATTGGCTATTGAAATGGCTAATCAAAATTTATATTTAATGTTATGTATGTTTAATGTATTACCTAATCCATGGAAAACCATAAAATGGTGAAATTGGCTATAAAACAGTGTCATACAGCAGCAGTGATGTGAATTTGAAAAATCACTAAAAATAGTAGAAATAGAATTAGATGATGAATAAAATATGTAATTGAAGTCAAGAAATCTATTTTCATGTGGAAGAAACAAAATAGGTAAAAGAGTTTTATTTTATGAGATATTTACGTTTTGGTGAACAGGGTCAGAGCGATTTCTAGATCCCCTATTCTGAATTTAGAAATTCACCATAAATTGTGTAAAAACAATTAGGACTCATACTTTATTTTTATGGATTCCTTATTGAGTGTATTTTTAATTGAAATAAACGGAATAATCATTGGATTTCTGTATAGGAATAAATTTGATTCGTAGTGCACAGGGGTCAGAGTAGCCGAACCTTGAAATAGGTGAGACTTTAACTAATAAACTGTACTAATTGGCCCTGCCAAAAATTCTAGAAAAAAATTAGAAAGTAGATATATGAGTCTAGTTTCAGGGAAAATTTACAAAATTAGATTTCAATTTTTGTAACTCGAGATATGATTTTTTTAGCAACTATGACACAGATGGATAGTTTACTACGAGAATTGTTTGAACTTTTTTAAATGCTAAAATAGGTTTAGTAATGTCTCATACTCGACTCCGGCGACGGTCTCGGGTAAGGGGGCGTTACAAATCAATTGTTGAATTCTATGATTACGATTATATCAAGTTTATTTCATACGAGCTTACTAAGCTCTAAAGCTTACTTTGTGTATTTCTCTGTGTTTTATAGTTTTCAAAGCTAGCTTGAACTCAGGGATCGTCAGAGATCGCATCACACTATCCACCTATCTTTTGGTACCTATGAACTTTGGTATTTTTAGTATATAGCATGTGTAGGAACTTTGAGTCATTTTGGTATTTGTAGCATGATTTTGGCCATTTGTGTTGGCTTGTATATATAAAGTGTTGGGTTTTGTGTTAGCCATGTAAGTTGGCTTATTTTGGCAACTATGTGATGTATATATATAAGTATTAATGGCTCTTAGTGATGTGGTTCATGTGTAATAGTGAATGGCCTGCTGAATGCAACTTTTATAGTAGCTAATGGTTGAAAAATTGAGAATGTTTATGTATGTGATTCTAGGCTAAGAAATGTTTAGTCGATATTGTATATACATGAATGCTTTGGAAAAGTGAATTGGCATGATTTGAGTAGGCAAAGTATGGTGTTGAAAGTATGTTAGATGTTGATATTGAAATGGTACATTTTAGTCTTGGTTCTGGTTGATTTGGATATCTATGTATGCTATGAATGTGTACCAATTGGATTGTGTAGGTGTGTGCCATTTGAGGTGACAAATTGGCTTGGTAAATAGCTTATTTTTGTCCACATGGGCAGAGACACGGGCGTGTGTCTCAGCCGTGTGTGACACACGGTCAAGTACATGGCCGTGTGTCCTGTAACACCCCAAACCTAGCCCAGACGTTATGATCGAATCTAGCGTGTCACATTAAAGTGTTTTAGCAAAAACCTTGTTTTCATTAGAAACACTTCCTTAAAATGAAAAACCTTATCTACTTTGTAAAATCTCTTTCTAGTTGCGGAAGCTTTATTTAGAATATATGATTTATGAAAACTCATCATTTAAAAAAAAATGAGTTGCGGAAACGTAGTATTTAAAAATAGTTATGGTTTAGGAAAACCATGTTCTACTTCTAATAAATATAAATCATAAAAATGATAATAGTCCTAATTTGAAATATTAGCCAGAGGAAAGGCCTTGTTACAACCCAAATCAAAAAGAAATAATTTAAAAGAAAAATATTAAGAATTACATAAAGACTATGTCTAAACTTTTTATGTTAGTTGGCCACCTCCGAGTCCCTCCATCCGTCGAACCGCCTACTGAGGATCACTTGAAAAGTTTAGAAGGAGGGGGTGAGTTTCAAAAACTCAGTGTTTACAACCCTCAACGAGTATAAAGCAATCATCAGTCATTTTGGGCCTGAGCCCAATTCAATAATGATGACCTTTGGCCTCAGTTGGGCCGAAGCCTACATCGGAATAATATCACAATAATGTCATACATGCAATGATGTGTAATGCAATGCAATGCAACCCACCCAAATAATCCAACCGATACACATCAACCGCGTCCCCCGATACACATCATGTGGGGATATAAATATCGACCCACCCAATCGATACACATCAATGGTAGCTCGGTTGCAGAACTACCTTCGTTGCAGCAAGCTGCCAATCACATATTGGGCTTAAAAACCGTCGGTGGATCCACAGTTGTCAAGCAACCATGCGATCCTCATATACTTCCTCCGTTCCATAATTCCCAACCCAGATGCAACCTAAACAGAATATCATATGTATGCAGCAGATATACATGTAACATCCATAAGTCTTACATTCAACACATAGAGGTATTTTGGTCATTTTCGCCCTTAAGGGCATTTCGATAATTTTCCTTTATTATGGGTTTTTACTTACCTTGGCCCGTTAACAAATCCCGTGAGCTAAGATGAATGAATACTATGCACCAGGTAGGATTCTAGAGAAAAAGAGGTGAGTCATTAAGACCGCTTAAGTACCAAGCTCTCCCTAGATCCAATCCTCGACATGCATATACCTGTTGCCACACCTTAACCCTGTGACTTGTCCACGGTCTGATTTAGTTAATTAAGTTTTATGCAGTCATCATATACTAGGCCCAAACCCTTAAAAAGCCCTAACAAGTCTACATACATGCATATGGCCCACTAGGCCCAATCTCTTTCATATGGCCCATTAGGCCCAAATCACATTCATATGGCCCATTAGACCCAAATCACATTCACAGTCATGCTCTTATATGATTTTCCATCATAAAGCATCAATTACCAATTTTTCCTATTATGGGCCCTATAGCCCATCGGGCCCATTTAGCCCATTCTGGCCCGGTTGGCCAAAACTCAGCCCAAGTCCTTGAAATCACCCATGAGGTCTTAGATAACCTATCAGTTTCCCCCTCACGAGTGTTTGTGCACTCGCAAGTCTATTATAGCCAAACTTTCGACTTTTCAGCATTTCGGCTTTTCGACATTTCGAGATTTGCCGATCTATTGTGTGTGTGCAGTGTATGTACACACATTTGGCTTTATATCAAGCTATCATAGGGTAGAAGTACACACCTTATCACCTAGAGTACTAAGTATTCATAATTGCCCAAACCTATATTCAACATTATACTCCATTAGTCATATCCCATTAATTCAAAATAAATCCACTACTTACCGAAGAACAACCTATACTTGTCTTGACTAGATTGATCAGCTGCGATCTGTCTATGTAACTCAAAACCTGACATAGTCCCTCTTCCGTATCTAGGCAGAAAGTCCCTAACGGCTGACACCTTACGTCGCTTAAACTTGGGAGCCTCCATCCCAACCTCTTTACTAGAACCCCATTTTTCCATCAGGTAATACTTAGCCAGCGATCACTGTCTTGAATGAGAGGGAGAAAGAGAAATAAATGGAGAAACCATAGGTTAACGAAAGTAATGATATTGGGAAAGGATAAAGAAAAATTAGCTTTTAAGAGTGTAGAAACGAAAGAACTTAGAAATATTGAACAAAAGCCGAAGAAGATCTAACTTACTTACCGATTGCGAGATCGCTTGCCTACAAGAAATCAAACCCCCAAAGTGTATGAATCGGCTTTTAAATACAAAAGAAATAGTCGGCTAAGTTGAAGAGGAAGGAGGTCGATTTGATTAAAATCGGGAAAAAAAGATCAAGAGTTTGGCTTAAAGAAAAGAGGAGATGATATGCGACTGAAGCACAAAAAAAAAACAAATGCCCTTACTTGCCCATACGACACACATATATATACTAAATAAATAAATAAATAAAAATACAAACCTACAATCCTCAATCGACTTAAACTCGTCCAGTTAAATTCCCTTCATCCTAATCCCCTTGATTTTAGCCAACAATTCCATTTTGAATTGCATTCAAATTGCTTCCACCGAATAGCAATCCTTCCTTGCGTATAGTAGCAAAATTAAATTCCATTTTGCGCATGACACCACTCAAACTCTAGCCCTCCAACTTCCTAACACGTTGCTGGCCACTACACCACATCCTATCTTGTGCTACTATTCGATCATAATTAACTATAAGGCTTATATGCTTAAGCCTCAGTTTTCTTAAAGAATAAAAATTTAAACTTTTCCAGGCCTGGGATTCGAACCTGCAACCTCTGATATCCATAGCATGCTGCTCGCCACTGCACCATAGGCGCCCTTGTGCTATATTTCATCCCTAACTATTTTTAAGGCCTATTAACCCGTAACCAGGTTATCCTAAAAATATTTGCTATCATTCAGATTCGAACCCCTAATCTCTTGGCTGTGATATACTTCCCTTGCCACTATGACACCTACCTTATTTGTGTCGTTCTCCTCCCCAATTAATTATAAAGCCTTTCTACCGACCTCCAGGTTAACCTACAACTTTTGCTCATGCCACGACTTGAACCCAGCACCTCTCCTTACTCCTAACGCCACCATACCACTGGGCCAATCGCATCCTTTGTGTCGAATTTCCACCAAACACATTTATAAGGCCTAAACGCTGGCTTCCCTACTAATCATGTGCGCAATAAAAATTTTCGCCAAGGCCAGGACTCGAACCCTGGACTTCCTGCTTGCTACCAACGCCTTTTGCCACTAGGCCAAGCGTTTCCTTGTGTCAGATTTTACCAAGCCTTATTAATAAGCCTTCCACCTAATGCCCAGAGTCTTTTAGAAAAAAAATGCAAATTTTTGCTAAAGACCTGGATCGAACCTAGGACTTTTTCCACACTACCAACCCTTCCTAAATCACTTAACAATTAAACTGAACATGCAATTATAAAATACTTAAACACATTTAAGTTATTTAAGCTGCCTTCTAACCGATCCCAAACTCAAGGCCTATTACTTCTAGGCCCAAAATTTAGGATGTTACATGTCCCCTGGTGTTGATTTTGAAATTAAGTCAGTATGCTCCACACGGCCTCACACACGGCTGTATGAGTTAGTTGTGTGGCATAAGTCAATACACCCTACAAGTTTGGCATGGCCTAGCACATGGTTACAAACACAGACGTGTATGGCCATTTTTAGGGCACATGGGCTAGCCACTCGGGCGTGTGTGTTGGCCGTGTGACCCAAGTTAGAAACTTACACGGGGTTGGACACGGGCTGGGACACGACCATGTGCTCCCATTTCGAATGTCCATACAGCCTGTGACACAGGCATGTCTGGTGGCCGTGTGAGACACACGGCCGGGCCACACGGGCATGTGTCCCCTATTTTGAAAAAAATTTTCTAAGTTCTGTAAAAATTTCTCAAGCTATCGGTTTAGTCCCGAACCATTTCCAATGTATGTTTGAGGCATCGTAGGCTTGTTATAGGGACATTATGATTGAGTTTGATTAATGCTTGCATGAAAGGTGAAATTATATGTGAATTGAATGTTTAAATGTTTTGTAAGTCCAGTAATGCTCCGTAACCCTATTCTGGCATTGAATATAGGTGAAGGATATTTGATCGTGTTGATTCGTGATAAGTTTTAATAAATTTATATTTGACCGTTCTTTAAGACTAACTAATATCATGACGAAGGCAAGTGTACCTATCGAACAGTAGTATAGTTTTAGCAAGACCGGGATGTCGAACCCAACGGAACTAAAAGTACTAGTATTAACTCTTTTTTTATTATCTAGCCTAAAAATAAAGGGGTTTGTTTTATCTAAAATAATTAACTAACTAAGAATTCATAGAAAAGAAAATTGGGAAAAATACTTTTGGGAAATTCGATTGATTAAGACAATACCCAAGGAAAAATCCACCTAGACTTCACTTGTTATTCGACTCTAAATTAGACGATTTATTCACTTGACTTGATCTGTAGAAATCCCTAATTTATATTATTATCACTCTCGAGACTAACAATGTCTAACCCTAGGTTGATTAATTGAAATCTCTTTCTAATTAAAACCCCTAGTGTTGCATTAACTCGATCTATGGATTCCCTTATTAGGTTTGACCCTAATCCGACAAATTTATGTCATCCTATATGCAACTCCACTTAATTATGCTAGATCTTCTCTTAGACAGGGACTTTTGCTCCTCTGAATAAGAACATCAATACTTGAGTCAATATCCTGGAATATTAAAGCAAGAATTAAGAACAAATCAAGTATTTATCATATAATTCATGAAATAATAACAAGATCCATCTTAGGCTTCATTCCCCTTAGGTATTTAGAGGGTTTAGTTCATAATTATAAAAGAAAACATCTTAGAAGAATAATGATAACAAAACATAAAGAAAACCCAAAACTCTTGAAAGAAAATTAAGGGAGATCTTCCGTCTTGAAGGAGAATCCGCCTCTGAGATGGATCAATCGGCTTTCTTCGAGTAATTCCTACTTCCCACTCCGTGTGTCCTTTTTCATCCTCCTCTCTAGTGTTCAAATAGACTTTAGAATGCCTTAGAACCCTCAAGAGTGGCCTTTTCCGAATAGAACTCAACTTGGGCTCGACAGGGACACGCCCGTGTGACACGTCCATGTTCGATTGCTCCAAACCGTGTTAGAGTCTGTTGAATAGGCACGGCCGTGTGGTCTACCCATGTAAGTTGCGCTCAATTCTGCTAAAAGGGCATGGGCGTGTGGTCTACCCGTGTGAGGAAGTCCAGGCCGTGTTGATTTCCCACGTTGGCCCATTTTCTCCTTTTTCGACCCGTTTCTCGCTCTTTTTACTCTCCTATGCTCACCTAAGTATAAAATATGAAATTAAAGGATTAGGAGCATCAAATTCACCATATATAAAGAGGATTCATCCATAAATGTGTTAAACATGGGATAAAAATATGCATAAATTACGGCTTATCAAATACCCCTACACTTAAGCGTTTGCTTGTCCTCAAGCAAAATCCTCAACTCACAATCAAAATCAATTCTTCTCAACTTATAATTCTTATTAATGATATCTCAAAATAATCCAGAAGTAATCATACATTGAGAATTCAACTAAAAGAACATCAAAGTTTCAAACATTCCAAGTTGCGTATTTTATCACGAGAACATAGTTGTCTCCCCTCATCTAGGTAATTACCATTGATTCAAAATATCACAGAGTTTCACATCCTCACTAGAGATTCACTCAAATCACTTTAGGTGTTTTAAGGACAACAATTTTAAGCAGTCAATAGTCAATATGAAAAGTTATTACCATAGGCTTGCATGAAAATCAATTCTCCAACACTATATATTAAGATGATACATTAATCAAAAGGTCTTTAAAGGGTTGTAACGTGGATTTGGTTAGGGGGTGTGGTCACAAGCTGAAAGAAAAGGTTAGAATCGAGATTGAATTAAAAAATTACCTAACTAGACAAACAACTAATCATCAATTGAATACATGTGAGCTTCTTCTCAGAATATGGACTTAAACACTTAAGCTCAAAACAAAAAATTACTACTAATATAAATATGTGTATTGTAATTATTTTTTTTAAGAACAAATCAAATAACATAGACTAACTATCAAAGATAAAACTTAGCTAAGCAATTTATTCAAATCAAATCTCGAGAAAATAGGGATCAAATTAATTTAGGGGATTTTAACAATAATGGGTTATGGGTTAATATGGAGGGTAAATCAAGGAATGGGTTATTAGGCTCAAGACAGTTCACTAAGGGTTAATTATGAAGGTAGGCTTTTATGGAGTGAATGAGTTAAACCTAAGTGCCTTTATCATCTTGACATATCAAATCAAATGGTGTGGTCTTGACATGCATAATCAAGCAAGTTCTAGAATAAAAAATCAAGATTGACGCATTCAAAGCAACAATAAAAGTGAGCATGAAAGAAATAATAGATGCTCTTAAAGGCTCAAGATCTCACAAAAATTATGGCTTTTTGATGTTTAAGCCTTGTGAATTTTAACTTGAGATAATACCTAAACTTGGGGAAGCAACCTAAATTTTTTTTAATTTTCAAAAGTCAACTTATCATGCTTGATTCTCTAATTCCTTAAAGTTTAAACAATAAATGCATGAATGCCTATGTTTTAATTCAAGACATATCAATAAAAATAATAAATTAATCAAAATTCATTCTAATAATGATATGAAAAGATCACATGAGAATAAGACAAAATTCAGGGATTTTTCTAATAATGATATAGATAACCCCCCCACACTTAAGATGTACATTGTCCTTAATGTACAATGATAGATATACGGAAAAATATAAAATCATAAGGTAGGGAGAGAGGTGAAACTTCCTGAATGGAGAATAATCGGCCAAGGCAATGATGAGATTGGAGGAGGATACTCCGGTGGTGGTAAGGTTGGGTTCCACAACCATAGTGTCCAGTGAAGAGGTTATCGTGGTGGTCGGGTAGCACATGACAGTCGTGAAGAACCTTTTCCAATGGAGTTGCGAGTTTCTAAGTGAAGGTGAGCTTTGGAGCTCTTTCTAACTGTGATAAAATCAAGAACTCTTTTAGGAAATATAAAGAAGCATAATTACTCGTAATGAAATAGCCGAAACTATAAATTGTTCAATAAAAATTATAAAACCTAAGAATGAAATAGTATTAAAGAAAATAAAATAAAAAGTATTTTAAGAATATAAATAAAGATAAAAGTGAAAATAAAAATAATAAATAAAAAGTATTTAAACATCGTCATCGCTGGATGGTTTGCGAGATGGAGGTGGCGATGTGGATGAAGAAGTGGCCGGTGGCGTGTAATGGTTGGGATTTTAATAGTGAGAAAGAAAAGAGAACGAAGGGTGGTCTGAAGAAGAAGAAGATGAAGAGTAAAGGAAATAGAGAGGGGATTAAGGTTAGGGTTTATTTAATAAGGGGGCCACGGTTGTGTGGGCCCTGTTTTGGGCCACACGGCCGTGGCCCACGCCCATGTTGTAGTCTCCCCAGCCCGTGTTTTTCGTGTTTTCATAGTCTGATTTGCACACAGGTTATCGGACATGCCCGTATTTTGGGTTTAAGCTTATGGGTTGATGTTCGAGTCAATGTCACACACGGCCTGAGGACACTCCCATGTCACATGCCCACATCACATGGCCATGTCCTACTTCGTTCGCTTCTCCCACACCCGTGTTAGTTTGATAATGTTGACCACGGGTGAATGGCACGGGCATGTCGCACGCCTGTGTTCATTTCTTAGTTTCAACCACGGCCTCTAGACACGGGCGTGTCACACGCCCGTGTTGTTTTGGCAGATTCTTCTACGGCCATGTCGCACGGCCGTGGCAATTTATTGACTCCCGTGTTGGGGAAAAATTTTTCCCTGTTTTCACACGGTCATTTTATGCGGCCGTGTTGCCTTCCGTGGTATGGGCACGGCCTAAGGCATGCCCGTGTGCCTAGCCGTTTGGTTCTAGAAAACCTGTGTTCAGTGACTCAGTTAGTGAATTAAATGTTAAAAACTAAAATTTAAAGAAGTTACACCATTAGTGCTTGGGTTGCCTCCTGAGAAGCACTTATTTAGAGTCTAAGCCCGACTGTACCTTGTGGATATATTCAAGGAAGTTCATGGAGCTGTAGCTCCTCTCTATCGTCTTTAAAATTCTCACCGTTATAAAGTTTGAGACTATATCAATTTACTTTGAAAGTGCCTTGTGACGGGTGACTTACCTTTATTGTGCCTTATGGAAAGACAGTTTGGACTATGAAGGGACCTGACCATCGTGATTTAAGCTTCTTAGGAAACAATTTGAGCCTAGAGTTATATAACAAGACAAGATCTCCAACTTTAAATTGCTTACAATGCCTTAAACGGGCGTTGTGGCAGCACTTCGTTGCTTCCTTGTATAGGCATGAATTTTCATATGCATTCGTTCGCCATTCATCTAACTCGTTTAACTGCATCAACTTGTTTTCACCTACAAGATTGGGATCAAGGTTTAGAAACTTTATAGCCCAAAATACCTTGTGTTCTAACTCAAACGGTAGATGACAACTTTCTCCATAGACAAGTCTATAAGGAGATGTCCCTATGGGGGTCTTAAAAATAGTTCTATAAGCCCATAAAGCATCATCTACTTTCATTGCCCAATCCTTCCTGTTTGATTCTACTGTCCTTTCTAAGATACGTTTAAGTTCTTGGTTTGCTACTCCGACTTGTCCACTAGTCTGAGATTGGTAAGGGGTAGCTGTTCTGTGATGAACTCCGTATTTCTTAAGGATCTTATCAAATTGGGTGCTACAAAAATGAGTACCCCTATCACTGATAATTGCTCTAGGTGTTCCAAATTGAGAGAAAAGGTTCTTAAGGAATCGTACTACTACTCTTGCATCATTAGTAGGTAAAGCTTGGGCTTCAACCCATTTGGACATATAATCAACGACTACTAAGATGTATTTATTCCCAAATGAACTAGGGAATGAACCCATGAAGTCGATACCCCAAATGTCAAATATTTCACATGAAAGCATATATGTTTGAGGCATTTCATCACGTTTAGAGACATTACCTATCCGTTGGCATTTGTCATAAGTAGTAACATACCTGTTGGCGTCTTTGAATAGAGTGGGCCAATAAAAACCTGATTCAAGCATTTTATGTGCGGTCTTAGTTCCACAATAATGTTCTCCAGTCAGTCCTATGTGGCAATGTTCTAAGATCTTCAACGCTTCTGACCTTGTAAAGCATCTCCTAATGACTTGATCTTCACATACACGGAAAAGAAAATGATCTTCCCAAAAGTAGTTTTTTGCATCAGTAAAGAATCGCTTCTTTTGTTGATGTGTCAACCCTTTTGGGGTAACGTTAGCGGCTGTCTGGAAACCAAGGTACCTCAGAATTAGATATAGCGAAAAACTATTTTTTAAGGAATGAGTCGTTAATTTCAACTTCATCTAGCTCTTTGGTACTTAAATTTTCAAGCCTAGAGAGATGATTAGCCGCAAGATTTTCAGCTCCTTATCTCCAAGTCAAATTCCTGCAATAATAGAATCCACCGAATGAGTCGAGGTTTTGCATCAGTTTTTGTTAAAAGGTAGCAAAGAGTAAAATGGTCATTATAAACGACAACTTTAGACAATATCAGATATGGCCTAAATTTATCAAATGCGAAAACCATAGCTAGTAACTCTTTCTCCGTGCTAGTGTAGTTTTCTTGTGCAGCTGTCAAAGTTTTGCTAGCATAATAGATAGGTTGAAAATGCTTGTCTCTTCACTGTCCCAAAACTGCACCTACTATAAAATCACTCGCATCGCACATTAGTTCGAAAGGTAAAATCAAATCAGGTGCGATTATAATTAGAGCATTAATCAATTTATCCTTTAAAGTATTAAGCGCTTCTAAACATTCCTGATCGAAATTAAAGGGCACATCTTTTTCTAGTAATTTAGTCAAAGGCTTAGCTATTTTAGAAAAGTCTTTAATAAATCTTCTATAAAACCTAATATGTCCTAAAAAACTTCTAATAGCCTTAACCGAACTAGGGGGAGGTAGTTTTTAATGGTTTCAATTTTAGATTTATCAACCTCAATCCCTTTACTAGAAATTTTATGTCCTAACACAATACCTTCTTAAACCATAAAGTGACATTTTTCCCAGTTAAGCACAAGGTTCGTTTCCTTACATCTTATTAAAAATCGTTTTAAATTTTTAAGGTAAAGATGGAAAGAGTTACCAAATACTGAGAAATCGTCCATAAATACCTCCATGATGTCTTCCACGAGTTCATCAAAAATGGCCATCATGCAGCGCTGAAAAGTAGCAAGAACATTACATAATCCAAAAGGCATTCTACGATAAGCAAACGTACCATATGGACATGTAAATGTCATCTTTTCAGGATATTCAGGAGCTATTGAGATTTGAAAATAACCAGAGAGTCCGTCTAAAAAGCAGTAGTACATATGCCCTGATAATCTTTCCAACATTTGGTCAATGAATGGCAAGAGGAAGTGATCTTTTCTCATGGCATCATTCAGCTTCCTATAGCTAATGCAAACCCTCCAACCTGTGACTGCCCTTGCTGGGGTTAACTCATTCTTCTCATTGGCTACCATAGTCATGCCTCATTTCTTTGGAACAACCTGCACTAGACTTACCCAAGAACTATCAAAAATAGGATAAATAATTCCAGCATCTAGGAGTTTAATTACCTCAACTTTAACAACTTCTTTCATATTGGGGTTCAGACGTCTTTGAGCTTCCGCACATGGCTTATATTCATCTTCCATTAAAATTTTGTGGGTGCAGAAAGAAGGGCTGATCCCTTTAATGTCAGAAATTTTCCAAGCTATGGCTCTTTTATGCTCTTTCAATACCTAGAGTAATTCCTCTTTCTCCTTAGGTTGCAGGTAAGAAGCAATAATTACTGGTAATGTAGAATTATTTCCAAGGAATACGTACTCCAAGTGTTTTGGCAACTGCTTAAGTTCCAGTTTGGGAGGTTCTTCAATAGAGGGTTTTTGCTTAAGTTCATCGTTTGCCTTAATACCCTCATATTCTGCTTGTCTTGAGGAGGGTTCATTGGAATCTAGTTTAGCTTTTACCTTACCTATCTCAAAATCATCATCATCCACCCTCTCTCCTCGGGCAAGACGCAGTTCTAATGTGTCTTTATACACGATTTTCTAAAAAGAATCTTGAGTGGCATGATCAATAGAGTCAATAAAATAACATGAGTCATCCTATTCCCTAGAGAATCTCATGGCATCATAAATTTTAAAGATAATTTCTTCGTCACCTACTCTAAGCACAAGTTTACCATCACCCACATCAATAACCGCTCTAGTAGTGGCTAAAAATTGACGACCTAATATTAGAGGCACTTCAACATCCTCATCCATGTTAAGTACAACAAAGTCGACCGAGAATATAAATTTATCTACTTTCACAAGTACGTCCTCTATAATACCCCTAGGATATTTAACAGATCTATCAGCTAGTTGAATACTCATCATAGTGGGCTTTGGTTCCCCAAGACCAAGTTGCTTAAACATTTTATAAGGCATCAAATTAATGCTAGCGCCTAAATCAGCTAATGCCTTCTCAACATTCAAACAACCAATTAAGTAGGGAATAGTAAAACTTCCTAGATCTTTTAGTTTGGTTGACAGTTTATTTTGAAGTATAACCGAGCATTCCTCGTTGAGTTCCACTGTAGATAATTCTTCAAACTTCCTTTTATTTGTTAGGAGCTCTTTTCAAAATTTTGTGTATAAGGCATCTGCAAGATAGCTTCAACAAAAGATAAGTTAATATGTAATTGTTTAAATAGTTCAAGAAATTTACCAAATTGTGCATCCATGTGGTCTTTCTTCAACTTTGCTGGGTATGGGACTAGTGGTTTATATTCCCTCATCACCGATTTTTCATCGCTCTTAGGTTTTTCCTCTTTATCTTCTTTTCGGCTTCTAGTGGTGGCTTTTTCTCAGGTTCAGTCAACTCCTTCCCACTCCTTAATGTAACTGCTTTCACATGCTCTTCTGGATTGGGTTCAGTGTTGCTAGGTAGACTCCTTGATAGTCTTTCAGAAATCAATTTAGCAAGCTGGCCTATCTGAATTTCGAGTCCTTGGATCGACGCTTGCTGATTCTTAAATGCTATTTTGGTATTCTGAAAGTGATTTTCTGACACTGAGATAAATTTTGTTAGCATCTCCTCAAGGTTCAGCTTTTTTTCCTGTTGGTAAGGTGGTTGTTGAAAACCCGAAGGATGTTGTGGCATTTGATTTCCTTGACCACCCCATGAAAACTTAGGGTGGTTCCTCCAACCTGCATTGTAAATGTTACTATATAGGTTATTTTGAGATCTAGAATTATTGTTACCCATATATTGAACTTGTTCCTCCTCGTTGTTGAGGTTGAAGGATGGATATTCCAAATGTGCTCCTCCTCCATTTGAATCGCACCTCATAACTAGATGTACCTGAGTAGAACCATACAAACTGTCAATCTTTTTATTCAAAAGTTCTACCTGGTTAGATAGCATGGTAACCGCATCGAGGTTGAAAACACCGACTACTTTCGTCGGTTTTGTCCTCATAACTTGCCATTGATAGTTATTTAGTGACATTTCTTCAATAAATTCGTAAACCACTTTAGGTGTTTTGTTGTTCAAAGCTCCACCGGCGGCTGCGTCGATGAGTTGCCTCGTTGAGGGGTTCACACCGTTGTAAAACATCTGAACCTGTAGCCAAAGTGGTAACCCATGGTGAGGGCACCTTCTCAAAAGATCCTTGTATTGTTTCTAGATCCATCCGCACAAAAGAAGAGATGTCATTCCTCAACTTAGTCATTTTAGCCGGCAGAAAATATTTAAGTAAAAACTTTTCGGTCATTTGTTCCCAAGTAGTGATTGACTCTCGTGGTAACGAGTTCAACCACTGTTTAGCCTTGTTCCTCAATGAAAAGGGAAACAACCGAAGGCGTATGGTTTCGTCAGAAACGCCATTGATTTTAAATGAATTGCAAAACTCAAGAAAATTTGCCAAGTGATTGTCTAGATCCTCATCTTGCAAACCATCAAACTGAACAAACTATTCTATCATTTAAATTGCATTAGGTTTCAGTTTAAAATTATTTGCAGCAATAGCAGGTCTAACTATACTTGACTTTGTTCCTATTAAATTAGGTTTAGCATAATCATACATATTGCATGGAGCAGGATTCTGATTTACTGGATCAGCAGCAATCCTAGGAGGTAGCAGATTTTCCTGATTTTCAGCCATCTCTTCGGTTGTGGTGTGAATGTCGTCTTCTTGCTCTTCCTCTATGTATCTTAGGCTTTGTCTTATTTCTCTTCAGTTTCTGTGAACTGTACGATCGTTCTCACTAACAAAAAGTAATGGTCCTGACGGGTTCCTTCTAGTCATAAATTATAAAAACCTGCCAGAAATAAAGAAAAAGAAGAATTAGTAAAGATTAGCTAGACTAAAATAAGAAGTAAATTGCAATAAAATTAAAAATGGCTAAAGTAATAAAAATCAAGCGTTCCTAACAACTTAGCTCCCCGGCAACGGTGCCAAAAACTTTATCGTGTTGATTTGTGATAAGTTTTAATAAATTTATATTTGACCGTTCTTGAAGACTAACTATTATCACGACGAAGGCAAGTGTACCTATCGAACAGTAGTATACTTTTAGCAAGACCGGGATGTTAAACCTAAAGGAACTGAAAGTACTAGTATTAACTATTTTCTTATTATCTAGCCTAAAAATAAAGGGGTTTGTTTTATCTAAACTAATTAACTAACTAAAAATTCATAGAAAGAAAATTGGGGAAAATACTTTTGGGAAATTCGATTGATTAAAACAAAATCTAGGTACAAATCCACCTCGACTTCACTTGTTATTCGACTCTGAATTAGACGATTTACTCACTTGACTTGATTCGTAGAAATCTCTAATTTATATTATTATCTCTCGAGACTAACAATGTCTAACCCTAGGTTGATTAATTGAAATCTCTTTCTAATTAAAACCCCTAGTGTTGCATTTACACGATCTATGGATTCCCTTATTAGGTTTGACCCTAATCCGGTAGATTTATGTTGTCCTATGTCTAGGATTGCATGCAACTCCATTTAATTATACTAGATCTTCTCTTAGACAGGGACTTTTTCTCCTCTGAATAAGCACATCAATACTTGAGTCAATATCCTGGAATATTAAAGCAATAATTAAGAACAAATCAAGTATTTATCATATAATTCAGGAAATAATAACAAGATCCATCTTAGGCTTCATTCCCCTTAGGTATTTAGGGGGTTTAGTTCATGATTATAAAAGAAAACATCTCAGAAGAATAACGATAACAAAATATAAAGAAAACCCAAAACTCCTGAAAGAAAATTAAGGGAGATCTTCCATCTTGAAGGAGAATCCGCCTCTGAGATGGATCAATCGGCTTTCTTGAGTAATTCTTGCTTTCCACTCCATGTGTCCTTTTTCATCCTCCTATATGGTGTTTAAATAGGCTTTAAAATGCCTTAGAACCCTCAAGAGTGGCCTTTTTCGAATAGAACTCAACTTGGGCTCGATAAGGACACGCCTGCGTTCAATTGCTCCAAACCGTGTTAGAGTCTATTGAATAGACATGACCGTGTGGTCTACCCGTATAAGTCATGCTCAATTCTGATAAAAGGGCACGGGCGTGTGGTCTACCCGTATGAGGAAGTCCAGGCCGTGTTGATTTCCCACGTTGGCCCATTTTCTATGTTTTCGGCTCGTTTCTTGCTCTTTTTACTCTCTTATGCTCACCTAAGTATAAAACATGAAATTAAAGGATTAGGAGCATCAAATTCACCATATCTAAAGAGAATTCATCAATAAATGTGCTAAACATGGGATAAAAATATGTATAAATTACGGTTTATCAGTATTACAAGTAGCACTACAACGACAGGAAAACCAAAATTCTAGTTTGCCTTGCGGCGCAATCAGCAAATTCCTGGCAGAGTATTGCGTCAAAATCAATCTTTCTACACTTGAAAATTGAATGTATTAGGCATATTCTATCGAGGTTGACTATGGTGTTGTGAGTAGAGGGCAGTAGCCTACAGTTTTCAAAATGAAACTAGATTTTGCTTTGCAGTGTCAGGAAGTGGTGGTGCATCATATAATTCTTTTGATATGAACCCATCCACAATGCTCCTTCGACACATAAATCCTTCACCAATAGGTACCTTTTGTTGTCTGTGATATCCTCAATAAACTCGAAGTGTTCATCGACATCTACTTTAGTGTTGTACAGCTGATTGGTTTTTGTAGCCCATGAAATTAGGCCTTCTCGAACAAAGATAAACTCTAACTCATGGTCATAAAGGTTAGTATAAAACTCACATTGTAACACCCCGAATTTGGGCCTAGAAGTATTGGGCCTTGAGTATGGGTCCATAAGGAGGTGGTATATAAGTATTTAATTGTGCAAGGAAATTACACAAATAAATGTCTACTTTGGTGGTTAATGGCCCTAAGAAGTGTTGGAGAAATCTTGGGTTCAAACCTGGGCTTTAGCAAAAATTTTGGAATTAAGTGAATAACACCCTGGATGCTTGGATGATGGCCTTTTAAATTATTGTGTTAAATAAATGACACAAAGAAGCATGTGGTCTAGTGGTTGTGGTGTTACTAAGGTTGCAAGGGAGCCTGGGTTCAAGTCTTGGCTCTTACAATTCATTTTGGTTTTTCTCTTAAGTGAATCTGGATGCTGGCACATATGTCTTAAAGTTAATTCTGGATGTTTTTATCATAGAAAGAGCCTATGGTGGAGTGGCAAGGTGGCGTGTTGTGTAACTGTGAGGTCTGAGGTTTAAGTCTTTAGATACGCAGTGGAGTATTTATTTTGCTATTTGAGCTGTGTAGGAGGTGGAGTTGGACTTGAACTCTCTAGTTGAAGTGGTCATAAGAATGAGGAATTTTTCCTAATGGTTGAAAGCAATCCCACATCGGGAAGCTAACATGAGAATTGGTGAGAAGCTGGCTTTAAATAGAGCGAACCAGATGAGTTGGAAGGAAGACTAAATGCAAGATGTGCCAAGGTTGGTGATCGTGGACTTTAGCGCGTTCTCATAAACAGGTGTGTATTCACGCCCTTCTTTGTTAGAAATCGGCAAAAGCTGAAAAGTTAAAACTTCGGCATTTGAGGCTTCACGAGCGTGTAATCGCTCATGTGGTAATCGAGCCTACAAACCATAGGCGATAGACTGTAGAGGCTGCCACAAGCGTTCTCGTGTACTGGGTCTTGACGGCCAAATGGGCCCAATGGGCCCGTGGGCTCACTTGTCTAAATCTAATTGTTAGGTGAGAAGTAATTGGGCTAAATGGGCCACACGCTTAGTAATGGGCCTTAGGCCCATTTGCACCGTTAGGTCTGTTTAGTGTACTTAAGTCACTCGAGGCGACGGTGGACCTTCTGTTGGGTCGTTAAAACCCTCGATTTGTAAAATTACCGAAATACCCCCGATTTGAAAAATTATCGAAATACCCTTACTTTTTAAAATTATCGAAATACCCCTGATTTGTAAAATTACCGAAATACCCTCAATTTGTAAAATTATCGAAATACCCTCAGTTTGTAAAATTATCGAAATACCCCTGATTTGTAAAATTACTAAAATACCCTCAATTTGTAAAATTATCAAAATACCCCCAATTTGTAAAATTATCGAAATACCCTCGATTTGTAAAATTACCAAAACACCCTCAGTTTGTAAAATTACTGAAATACCCCTATAGGGTAAAATGACTATTTTGCCCTTGTGGGTAAATGACTGACTTGGACGATGACTTTGACTAATTTGATTGTGATTGTATGACTGTGATTTAACTGACTTGACGGTGGTTGTACGATTGATATGCTTTTAATATATGTTTAAATGATTGTTACTGAGCATGGCCATTTCGCATACACGTGTGATGATTGAGCATGACATACACGACATATTGCATGGGGTTGGAATTATGGAACAGAGGAAGTATATGAGGATCACATGGTTGCTTGACGACTGTGGATCCACCGATGGCTATGTGCCTAACATGATACAGCTACCGATGGCTTAAAGCCAGTTATTCTAATTATGGCTTTGCGCCAACCTACATATGGCTCTGTGCCAACCTGATTATGGCTGTGTGCCAAACGTATTTGCCTAAGGCTATGTGCCAATATATGATTATTGAAGATGGCTTAGTGCCACTTAATCTGATTGTGGATTTGTGCCAACCTAAAAATGGCTTTGTGCCATCTTGACTATGGCTTTGTACCAAACGTATTTACCTATGGCTGTGTGCCTAACATACTTATGGATGACTTTGTGTGGATCATATTTACCCAAGGCTGGGTGCCGATTATATTACCATCGCTGATGGCTATGTGCCAAACATAATACAGTTACCGATGGCTTTGTGCCAATTATAATACCGCTACTGAAGGCTTTTTAAGCCCAATATATGATTAGCAGCTTTGTTGTAATGAAGGTAGTACCACAATCGGGCTACCATTAATGTGTATCGAATGGGTGGGTCGATATTTATATCTCCACATGATGTGTACCAGGGGACGGAGTTGATGTGTAACGGTTGGATTATTAGGATGGGATAGCATGCATCCATGCATTCACACATTTTGTTCTGTTATTGGTTTGGGCTAGGCCCAATTGATTCTGTTATGGGCTGTGACCCAAATGACATTGTAATAGGCTTTGTGCCACGTACACTCTAAACTGGACTGTACTATTACTGTTAATGGGCTCTAGCCCAGACTGTTTCTGTGTTTGTTTCTATATACTGACTGTTACACTAGTAAGGGGATTACACATTGAGTTTTCATAAACTCACCCCGTTTATTAACCGTAAAGGTAATCCTCAGTGTTAGGTGGATCGGTGTCGCAGAGGGACTCGGAGACGACCACACAACTGCACATGTTTTTCTATTTCATTTATTTAGTTAAGCACTTTGGTTTTGATTTGGGTTGTAATAAGCCTCTTTATTTCCTTCACCTTTTATTTGGAAAGTTTATTTAGTATGTGTAATATCTATCAGAAGTAGACACGATTTTCCAAAACAACAACTGTTTTCAAAACACTACGTTTTCACGACTTAACTTTCAAATATCATGCTTTCGTAAATCGATTACTTTTAGAATTAGCTTCCGTGAAGTAAAAATGAGTTTTGGAAATAAAATTAAAAGTTTTCAATGTAGTACGGTTTAAATAAGAAGGGTTTCTAATGAAAACATGGTTTTCGAAAAACACTTCAATGTGACATGCCAGATTCAGGTCTAACTTCTGGGCCGGGTTTGGGGTGTTAGACACGTACCAATGAAGGAGAATAGCTTCGAGGACGCGTGCAAAAAATCTCCCACTTCAAGTTAGAGATGGTTCTAGAGATTTGCTTGCCCAAGTCTTGCTGTTACGAAAGGAGGACGCCTTATTCTGGGTGAAAGTTTCACTTTAATCGTGTTTTAATTTTTGTCGTTTGAGTGCCCGATTTAATAAAAGGGCTTAATCGCGTAAAATAAAAATTTGATGGTTTAATGTGTAAGGACCGAATTGAATGTTTCTTTATAAATTGAGGTATTTATGTTGCAATTGTGCCATTAAATAAATGAATGGACGGTACTGGCATTCATTATTAAGTTGTTATATTAAATCATTAAGGTTATATTTGTAAATGAATAATAAAATGTTATTATAATAATATATGTTATAATAAAATTCATCATGCATTTGTCTTTGATTTCTTCATGATTGAATGTCAAATAAAAAAGAAAGAAAAAAAGTTTTCAAAGGTTCGGCCATTGTTAAACTTAATCAAGGTAGGTAATTAGCTCCGTTTTTGATAATTTTTACGTTTTTAGATCGTTGCAGTGTAATGTACAAAGCCCATGCTTAAATTTCTGATTTTAATGAATATTTTGAGTTATTCCATTGATGAATATTTGAGTTTTGTGATGTTATTTGATGAATTATGAAGGATATGTTTTGGATTAATATGTTTGTATTGGGATTTTTGATGATTTTGAGTAATCAGAGATAAATTGAAAAAATAATAAATTGAGGGACTAAAATGTGAAATAAATGAAATGTATGGACTTGTATGAACATGGGTAGTATTCGGCCTAAGCATGGTGTGTGCAAATTTTGCATGTTTTGTGTTTTGTGCATTTTAGACTAAATTATAAAAAGTGTAAAATGTTAGGGGTAGAATGGTAATTTGCCTATACATGTGTTTTTGGACTAAATTCAATAGAATTATGTTTGAATGAGTTTAATTTGAATTTGTTTAGATCAAGAACTAAAGAAATCAGATTTGGATCGGGGAAAAACCAAAGTTGTCGAATAGTAGTCCCATTCCGATTACTGTTGTCCGAGGTAAGTTTATAAGCAAATAGATGTTGATTACTTTAATTAAATATGAGCTTATTATGCTGAAATGAACTATGTGAAGTATATATATATTGTTAGTCGAATGTGTATGTGCTAGGGTGTTATATTTACAAATTCAGTCTGACCGAGTTATGACGTCCGAAAGCCCCGTGTGAACCTTAGGAATAGCTAGGATACATATGTCATGACATAGGATTCTGATATGTGATGTGCGAGTAAGACCATGGCATCGATATATGTGTGCGAGTAAGACCACATTTAATATGTTGGCATCGATATGTGACTTCGATATATGTGTGCGAGTAAGACCACATTTAATACATTGGCATCGATATGTGACTTCGATATATGTGTGTGAGTACGACTACGTTTAATATGACTTCGATATATGTGTGTGAATAAGACGACGTTTAATACATTGGCATTGATATGTGACTCCGATATATGTGTGCGAGTAAGATCCTGTAATAGCCCAATTTAGACCCTAATCGGAATGGTGGTTTTGGGACCATAAATCTGAGTCAAAAAAATATTTTAAAATTATTTTTTTTGTTTATTCTGTGTGAATTTATATCTATGAAATTTTCGTAATTTAATTTTGTCGTTTAGGTATCTGATTAAATAAAAGGACTTAATTGTGTAAATTAAAATTTTGGTAGTTTATTGTATAAAAGGGCCAAAATGCTATTGGATTTTTAAATGGAAGCCTTTATGAGGTAATTAGGCCACTATCAAAATGTGTGGATGGCAATGGACATTTATAAGTGAAAGTATAATATTTTTAAACAAGGTTAAAAAGGTAAAATAAATATTAAGTTATTATATATCTTATAACAAAAAAATAAATAAAGCCATGTTCTTATATTATCAACCACCGAAAACATAAATAAAGGAAAAAAAAGAGAAATCCAAGTTCGGCACTTACTCAAGCTCAACCAAGGTTCGTTTTTGTTCAGTTTTTGATAATTTCTACGTTTTTGAGACCGTTGCTTCAAATACTATCCGACCCATGCTTGAATTTTTCATTTTGATGAATATTTTGAGTTATGCCATTTATGAGAGCTTGTGATTTTTGTTGTTTGATGATGAAATATGAAATATATGTTTTAGATTAACATGTTTTGTATTGGAGTTTTTGATGATTTTGAGTAATTAGGACTAAATTGCAAAAATAATAAATTGAGGGACTAAAATGTGAAATAAATGAAATATATGGACTAGTATGAATATAAGGAAGATTCTGCCTAGCTATGTTGTGAGATTTTGCATATTTCGTGTTTCATGCAATAGGGACTAAATTGTAAAAACTGTGAAATATCAAGGGTAAAAGTGTAATTTGCCCATTTATGTGTTTTTGGATGAATTTGATTGAATATTTGATTTAATAAGTTTAATTTATATTAATTTAGATCAAGAAAAGAGAAAATCGGATTTGGATCGGGGGAAGACCAAAATAGTCGAATAATCAATTAATATTGTTCGTTGATATTCGAGGTAAGTCTTTAAGCAATTAAACATCATTAATTTTGAATATAACTTAGTTTAATATGCTGATTTGGAATTCATAGATTTATAGTAGAGTTAGCCGAATGTGATAAAGCATCAAAATAACGTATTTGAGTTTAACTCGATTGAGTTATAACATTTGAAAGTCTATATGAACTATATGGAATACCTAAAATTTTTTATATATGAATTGTTTATGAGACATCTTTATAATAATGATATTTGGGCTTTGAGCCTAGCAAGCCTTGTGCTGGTGAATTTAATCGGACTTGATGCCTAGCAGGCTTATTGCAAGGGTATAAAATCAAACTTTGAGTCTAGCAGGCCTAGTGCCGGTGTGTAATACAGGCTTAGGCCTAGCTGGCTTTATGCCGGTGAATTATTATAAGTTATGCCTAAAAGACTCTATGCTGATGTGGTAATTGAATACATTAAACGAGCTAAATGATCAGGTATGAGTTAGCTTGTTGTTTACTTGAGATAAGGTAACTAAGTAACTCGATATTTGTTACTAATTATGTGTGAACAAATGAAGATTACATGTGAATTTAGTATGTGTATTCGGCCTTGTAAATAAATGGTATGAATATTGTAGAATTGATTCTTGAATATGTGTATATATGTGATCATGTATATTCAGCCATATAAGTGGTATATGTACATGATGTTATATTATGGTTCTTGAGCTTACATAAATGCGTATGTGTATGTTTGATTATATTAAGACATTTTAGCTTTGAAAGTTGAATAATATTAGGTCAAATTGATTAAGTGAGCATTCGGACAAGGTAGATTTTGTGTATGAAAATGTGTTATTTATCTCATTTGTAGGTTTGAGGTTAAGCTTGATAATGATAATGAAATTTGGATTAGCTTAAAATGAGTTGATTATATCATTGGGATGTTTATTTGCTTATGACTTACTAAGATATTATAGCTTACTTTGTGTTTTCATGTTCCTTTTGTTTTATAGATTTTGGATCAATTTACGAGCTCGGGGATCGTTAGAAAAGTTCATCACACTATCCACTATTTTAGTATTTATACAGTTGAACTTAAACTATGGCATGTATAGGCTAGAGCATACTTCTCAAATGTTGAATTTTGGTTCTGTATAT
The DNA here is from genome assembly GCA_025698465.1 of Gossypium longicalyx. Taxonomy (NCBI): domain Eukaryota; kingdom Viridiplantae; phylum Streptophyta; class Magnoliopsida; order Malvales; family Malvaceae; genus Gossypium; species Gossypium longicalyx. The sequence goes on from CM046995.1 coordinate 57,815,276, forward strand.
TATAAGCCATGCGAAAATGGCTTAACTACCTTGCTTGAAATCGGTTACGTTTGATTATGGTTTGTGTTCATTTGGGTTATAATATTAGTTGGTATGGATGAATGATATTTGTGATATGTGTCTTTGTGCATTGAAGCTGATTGGTGAATTGGATGTGGATTGAATGATTCGGCCATGATATACTTGTAGGTATAAATTATATTTATTATATTACTCTTGGTTAAATTGTTTCAGTTGTGACTTATAATGATAGTAATAATCTCATTTGGTTAATAAGTATACTCAGTTAGGTGATTATAAGAGATAATGAATATAATTGATTATTAGTTCGGCACATACATATATTTTTCCTATAAATTCTGGTAGTTTATAATGTTAAGGGTTGTGCTAATATTTGGTCTTGGAATAAGCTTATATTGAGAGTATGTAACACCCCAAATTTCTATAATTTTGATTTTTGTGAAATTGTAGCATAGGACAATATCTGAATATGTTTTTGTATGAATTTGCATATTATCTGCCTGCTTTTGCATTTAAGTGCTTTGGGGGTGTGTTAGGGAAGTCCCAAGTCTCAACTTGGGCAAAATTTTGGTTTTTATTGAAATAAAGCTTGGCTTTTGATTAATGGGCTTATAAGAAGTTATTGGTAAAAACTTAATAGAATGGGTCTACAGGATTAATGGTTAAGTGGTAAGGGTTTATGTTAGAGGTCTTGTGTTCGAATCCTGGCTTGGGTATTATTTTTGCCACTAAGGCCGTGATAGAATTGGAGGTGAACTAAAACACTATAGCGATAGGGTTTATCAAATTTTTCTGAGTAATTTCCCCAAAAGAACTCTCTCTGCTGAAATTCCCTACTATTTTCCTCCCTCCACATTATTTTTCTTTTCTTTTTGCCGAAATTTCCCCTTGCCTTCCTCCCATTCGTGTTGATTTTGTACTAACGGGCTTTTGCGATTCATTAACGTTCTCCTCATTGGTGAGTTTCTGCTTGTTGTTCGTAAACATTGTTTTGAGTAAGAGATTAAGGGGGAATTTTCTTTGGGTGTTTAGGTACTGATCAAGGGGCTGTTCTTCGTTCTTGAACAGCGAATTAAGCGTGTAGTATTCGCTGGTTTTAACTCAAGGTAAGGAAATGTAACGATTTCAGGGCGGAATACCTCGTTTAGTTTCAATCAAAAATTATTTAAGTGACTGAAATGGGTCTTAATATTGTCGAATATAGGTTTTGGAGTGCTCGGGATTGTGTTAGGCTTCAATCGAAACCAGATGTGTACTTCAGTTGATCTAAAATCATGTTTCGATGAAAGTCAAAAACGCTACTGTCAACGTCACACGAGCGTGTGGACAGCCCGTGTGAAGGCCGTGTTGCGAGACACGACCATGTGGTTGACGAAGTAGGCCGTGCGCGATGGACACGGCCGTGTGAGGCTGGCAGGGCCGTGTGTGAGGCACGGGGTTGACCAATTGGGCCGTGTGGGCCACACGAGCATATGGGACACACAGGTGAACCATATGGGCATGGGGGATCTTGGGCCGTGTGATCCATACGAGCAAGGCCAATTTGGGCCATGTGGGCCACACGGGCGTATCGGCCCACACGGGCAAGACATACGGGCATGTGAGCCCAATTTGATGGAAATGTTCTGTAAGGTTGCACGGGTCACCTAGGTCGACTATGACCTGACTGTAGGGTCGGTAAGCGTTACTTAGACCCCATACTCTGATTTGTTACTGGATTGTATGCAAAAGCATGTGAATTTTTGCATGTTTATCTGACTGATTTTGTATATCTGTTCTAACTTGATGATGGTATGATCTGATTTCTGCATATAAGCATGCCATATTATTTATGTTGCATTGCATTGGGTTTGGAATGTTGTGAAGAGAAGGAAGATTGAAAGGCTTTTAGCCTATTATTTGGCAGCTATGCTGCATGTATCGGTTGTGTGCCGTTTTATGGTACCATTTGGTGTGTAGGGTTGGATGAGTTAATTTTATCCCCATACTTGGTGTGTAGGGCTGGGTGGGTCGATTCAATCCCCACATGGTGTGTTGGGTTGGACGGAGATGGTGTGTAGGGTTGGTGGGCATGGTTCTTTGATAATCTGATTTGTTATGCATGCGATGTCTGTATGGGCTAAGGCCCGATTATTCTAATTCTGTATCTGAGTGGGCTAAGGTCCACACCGATTCTGAAAATGGCTAAGGCCGAATTATTTGTATTCTATTACCTATTTGTATGCATGCTGTCTGTGGGGATGTACGCACTAAGTTTGCGAAAACTCACCCTTTTGTTTAATTTGTCTATCAGGTAATCCCCAACAGTAGGAGGATCGGTGCGACGGAGGTCTTAACGGTGACCACTGTTAAGTATGTGTTGGTTTTATAAGTTACACTCTATTTTATTTGCTTTTATTTAATATTTAATTTTGGGATTTTAAATTGTTAATTTTATTGATTTATAAACGGTGACACCACAAATACATTTTGGAAACTTAGCTTTAGGTTTTCGTATAAATGAATGATGTCATAACTTCCGCGATAAAGAGATGTTTTCAAGTAATAACTTGAATAGTGATTTCATGACTTAAGTAAAGATAATAGACAGAACGAACTTAAACTTGCTAAGGTTTTCTAAAAGCACTCTCAAGTGACGCTGCCAGATTCGGCCATAATGTCTAGGCCAGGTTTGGGGTGTTACAGAGTATATACAAGGTATATGATGATTATGAATCTGCTTATGTGTCTTGGCTACATGATATATAATGGTTGTTAAATGAGATAAGTATATTATATACTAGTTAGGTAACAATCAAGATACATGCAAGAGGTATATTCGGTGTTCCCTTATGTTTCGGAATAATGATATGTATAATTCATGATTTGTTCGTTATGGTAAAAGATATGTACTAATTTAATAAATTATGCTTGATTAATTGAACTTATATATGTATATGTATATTTGCATTTATACTATGGTTGGTATATGTGTATAATCGAATGATACTTGTCATTATGTTTCGGTTTGTTTTGGAAATATATATGCATATAATATGCTTATATGATTTGTAAAATAGATACAATTGATGAATATAAATATTGAGTTGATGTTAGGTATGTATTGGTAGTAAAATGGTTAGTTAATATGTGACAAATATACACTTGATTGCAGATGTGCATTTGGTAAACTTTCTAACTTAAGTTGGAAAGACGGAGTTGGTATGTAACAGCCCGATTTAGACCCTAATCGGAACGGTAGTTTTGGGACCACGAATCCGAGTCAAAAAAATATTTAAAAATTATTTTCTGTGTTTATTTTGGGTGAATTTATATTCGTGAAATTTTCGTGATTTAATTTTATCGTTTTAGTGTCCGATTAAATAAAAAGGGATTAATCGCGTAAAATGAAAATTTTGGTGGTTTAATGTGTGAGGGTCGAATTGTGTTTGTTTTTGTAATTTGAGGTATTTAATATGCAATTTCTCCATGATAGTAAGTAATGGAAGGTAGCCTTAAGTTATAATGGTTTTGTATTAATAAATAAAGGTTTTATTTGTAAAATGTATAATAACATGAAATAATAAAACAAAAGTGTTCATACACTTTGCATGATCGAATATAAAGAAAAAGGAAAAGAAATAAAGCTTCCATAGGTTGATAGCTTAATCAAGGTATGTAACTAGTTCAATTTTTAATAATTTTTACATTTTTGAGATCGTTGCTTGGAGTACTACTCGACCCATACTTGAATTTTTAATTTTGATGAATATTTTGAGTTATGCCATTGATGAGAGCTTGAGATTTTTGTTATTTGATAATGAAATATGAAAGATATATTTTAGATTAACATGTTTAAAGATATATTTTAGATTAAGATGTTTTGTATTGGAATTTTTGATGATTTTGAGTAATTAGGACTAAATTGCAAAAATAATAAATTGATGGACTAAAATATGAAATAAATGAAATATATGGACTAAAATGAGTATAAGGAAGATGCGGCCTAACTATGTTGTGAGATTTTGTGTATTTTGTGTTTTATGCAATTAGGACTAATTTGTAAAAGTATGAAATATCAGGGGTAAAATGGTAATTTTCCCATTTATGTGATGTTGGAGTAAATTGAATGAAATTGTATTTGAATGAAATTAATTTGAAAATTTTATAGATCAAGAACAAAAGAAATCAGACTTGGATCGGGGAAAAGCAAAAATAGTCGAATAGTAGATTTACATCGTTCGTCGATATTCGAGGTAAGTCTTTAAGCAATTAAACATCGTTAATTTTGAATGTAACTTAGTTTAATATGCTAATTTGGAATTCAAGGATTTGTAGTAGAGATAGCCGAATGTGATAAAGCATAGAAATAACGTATTTGAGTTTAACTCGATTGAGTTATAACATTTGAAAGTCCGTATGAACTATATGGAATATCTGAAATGTTCGATATATGAATTGTTTATGAGACAGCTTTATAATAATGATATTCAGGCTTTGAGCCTAGCAAGCCTTATGTTGGTGAATTTAATCAGGCTTGATGCCTAGCAGGCTTATTGCCAGTGTATAAAATCGGACCTTGAGTCTAGCAGGCCTTGTGCCGGTGTGTGATACAGGCTTAGGCCTAGCAGGTTTTATGCCGGTGAAATATTATAAGTCTATGCCTAGAAGACTTTATGTTAATGTGATAAATGAACACGTTGAACGAGCTAAAACAATCAGGTACGTGATAGTTGGACTACCTATTTGAAAACAGGATGAATTGATTTCTTGATATGTGATGAAAAAGAATACATGAATTTGATGTAGTACATGTGCTAATATGAGAAATATATTTGATCTTATAATTGTACATGAATGTAATGTTAAACTTTGAGTGATGAAAATTATGTCTTAAAATATATATGTATATTCGATTATATAAGTCAATGTGGTTTCGAAATTTGAGAACATATTGGTGATGTATACTTGTATATTCAGCCAAAGAGAAATTGCCTTATGAAGGTATATATTATATACCTGTGGAATTAAAAGTTTGAAAATAAAGGTGATTAAAAATGCATAAGTGGATTTATTTAATTGAAATGATTAGTAATTGAAAGGTTATTATGCATTAATTGTTTAATTTGCTTAAGGCTTACTAAGCTAAGTTAGCTTAATTTGTGTGTATATATTTTTCTTTGTTTTATAGATTTTGGAGATCGTTGCATGCTCGGGGATCGTCAATAAAGTCAATCGCACTATCATTTATTCTAGGTACTTTTGAAAGTGTAAATTCAAACTTATGGCATGTATAGGCTGAATGGTGTTTTTACATGATGAACCTTGGTTTTGTATAAAAGCTATGCGAAAATGGCTTATTTAAATGCTTGAATTTGGTTTTGGTATAATAATGGTTTGAGTCCATTTTGGTTATTATGCAATGTGTCAAGGATGAATGATACTTGTGATATCTATTTGAGCGTTGAAGTTGCTTGGTAAATTTGGATGTGTGCATTGGATTGATTCGGTTATGGTATGCATAGATAAGAGACTATTTAAATTTTTGGTTGTTGTATTTGGTCAAAGTGTTATATGTGATTTGGCATTAAAGGTTGTTTGGCTATGTCTGAGCATGATATATGTTTGTCTTGATATGTTCATTATATGGTATGGAAGATTCATGTTTTGTATACATAAATATATCTAATTGTACTTAATGGCTTACTCTTGAGAGGTATAAATTGTAATAAGAGTTGGTTTGAAAGTTATACAATAATGTATTGTGAATTAGGATATAAGATAAAGGTATATGAGATGGTTATGACTAACTTGTGATTCGGCATTTGCTTATATAAATATTTATGTATATGATGAATTGACTTGATATGTATCTCATCTAAAGGTACACTACGTAATAGGTAGGTAATATGTAAGATTATTTGCATCTTAGGCAAAGTTTAGATGACCAAATTGATGATAAATAGGTTAGTTGTGTATCCGCATTTTTGGCATGTGAAATGAGTGCATTTCAAATCGTTACTTGTGTTATAAAATGGTTAACTATAAATAAATGATTGAGTATAATTTTAGTTTGTGAATTAAGCTTGATAAGTTTCGTTATTAATGTTCAATTATAGTTCATTTTTAATATGGTTAAAATGTATATAAGGTTTATTTGTTTAATGAAACATATTTGATTATTTGTGAAGGTATGAATGTCGTGATGCTGATGATTAAATTGTCATGTGTTAGATTTTTATTTGATTTAATTTGTACATGTTTCGAAATATGTCTTAAAATGTTTGGTATTTATTAGATATACGAATTTGACTTGTATTCGTATATAATGAAATGATAAATTTTCAATTAATATTTATTTGGACATTCGTATATACATATGAATATGACTGGTGTGAGTATTCAGAGTTGTGCTTTTGTCTAGTAATGCCTTTGGAACCTAATCCGGTGATGGATACGGGTTAGGGGTGTTACATGGTATGACTTAAATATTTAATAAAAAATCTCTGATCATTTGTGAAATTGATAATGCCATATATGCTAAGAGACTTAATGCCTTGTAATAAGATTTAGTTTGTTAAACCTGTGCATATATAGAATTAAGAAATAAAATGTTTGATTTTATTCTGGCATTTACTTATCATTAAAGTAATTAACCTGTGATTTGTATATGCAATATGTTATATATTTAATTAGTTATATGTTCTACATGTATATAAGAATATGATTTTTTTGATAATATGGGAATGTTTGGAACTGTGTTTATGTTTAGTAATGCCTCATAACCCTAGTCCGGCGACGGACACGGGTTAGGGGTGTTACATTTGATTGGTATCAGAGTTACGGTTTAGTTGATTCTAGGACTAACGTAGCGTGTGTGAGTTTAGCTATACATGCCAAAATACATACTGCGATAGTGTGATGACTTCTGACATTTGAAAATGTGTTTTTGTATAGTATATGGATCCCGACAGAGCTATAGCTGATGATGTTGAGAGCATGGCGCCTGCTTCCGCTCAAGGGACAGCACCAATTTATTCTCGACCGACCTCGAGTAACCAAGAGGGAGAGGCTAAGCAAGCCTTTTACCAAATGATGAATGATTGGTTTACTCAATATATCCGGACTAATTCAACTGCACAACAACCTCTACCCCCGATTAATCTATCTTTGATACCTGCTATACCTCAAGTGAGTGATCCATTGAGATTGCTTAAGCCACATGTTGATAAAATCAGAAAAGACGGGGCCGAAGAGTTTAAAGCTACTAATGATGATGATGCTGAGCAGACTGAGTTATGGCTTGATAATACTATCTGTGTGTTCGTTGAGCTATCTTGTACTCCGGATGAATGTTTGAAATGTGCCATATCTTTACTACGAGACACTGCATATCACTGCTGGAATACACTAGTATCGGTGGTTCCGAAAGAGCGGGTATCCTAGGAATTCTTTCAGACTTAGTTCTGTAAGAAATACATCAGTCATAGATTTATCGACCAGAAACGCAAAGAATTTCTGGAATTGAAACGGGTCGTATGACTGTAACAGAGTATGAGTGGAAATTCATGAGACTCAGTCGATATACCCGTGAATGTGTTTCAACCGAAGCTATCATGTGTAAAACATTTGAAGACGGTTTGAATGAAGACATTAAATTGCTGGTTGGCATACTTGAAATCAAAGAGTTCGTGGTACTTGTTGAGCGAGCTTGTAAAGCCGAAGAGCTCGGGAAGGAGGAAAGAAAAGTTAATTTTGAAGCCAGAGATTTTCTAATAGATCATCGGGTAAGATTTTTCATTCAGCATCAAAGAAGTTCAGAGATGATTCTAGTCGATCTAGGGATACTTCAGACATTTCTAGATGAGATCGAGATCGACCTCCTGTGAGTTCACGAGCCACTTCGATACCTAGTGTTGGCAATATTCAATAGAACAGAGTCAAGTGCAAGCATTGTCGTAAATGGCATTCTGAAGATTGTAGATTGCATGATCGGTCTTGTTTTAAATGTGGATCGATGGATCATTTTATCTGAGATTTCCCGATGTTAGTCGAGCAAAACACTGTTCAGAACGTGAGATCGAGTAATATGTCAGTACGAGGCAGACCACCCAGGCATTCAGGTAATATGAGTGGCAGTCAGAGAGGGATGAAAGATTCAGCAGTTCGATCTGAGGCTCGTGCATCGGCCAGAGCATATGCTATACGTGCTCGCGAAGAGGCTTCTTCCCTAGATGTTATTACCGGTACTTTCACTCATTATGATATTAGTGTTATTGCATTGATTGATCCTGGTTCCACTCATTCATACGTGTGTGAGACATTAGTATCCAGTAAGACTTTGCCTGTTGAGTCTACTGAGTTTGTGATTTGAGTATCAAAGCCCCTGGGCCGGTGTGTTCTGGTTGACAAAGTGTGTAAAAATTGCTCGTTGATGATTCGAGATTCATGCTTTCCGACCAATTTGATGTTGTTACCCTTCGACAAGTTCGATATAATTTTAGGTATGGACTGGCTGACTTTGCATGATGCCATTGTTAATTGCAAAAGAAAGACCATTAATTTGAGATGTCCGAACAACGAGATTATTCGGATTGAATCTAATGATCTGAGTGGTTTACCAGTAGTAATATCTTTGATGTTAGCTCGGAAGTATGTGAGAAAAGGTTGTGAAGCTTACTTTGCTTATGTGGTTGATAGTAAAGTGACTGAAAAGAAGATTGAATCCATACCAGTTGTGTGCGAGTATCTAGATCTGTTTCCTAAAGAATTATCGGGTTTGCCACTTATCAGAGAGGTGGAGTTTGGTATTGAGTTAGTACCGGGGACGACTACGATTTCAATAGCTCCATACCGGATGGCACCTACTGAATTAAAAGAGTTAAAAGCACAGTTGCAAGAATTAACAGATAGAGGTTTCGAGCGATCGAGTTTCTCTCCCTGTGGTGCACCTCTGTTATTTGTGAAAAAGAAGACGGAAATATGAGAATGTGCATCGATTATAGACAGCTCAATAAGGTGACCATAAAGAATAAATATCCATTGCCACGGATTGAGGATTTGTTTGATCAGCTGAAAGGGTATACAGTGTTTTCGAAGATAGATTTGAGATCTACCTACTATCAGTTGCGAGTTAAAGACTCTGATGTGCCGAGAACTGCCTTTCGAACAAGGTACGGACATTATGAGTTTTTGGTTATGCCTTTTGGACTTACAAATGCACCTGTTGTTTTGATGGATTTGATGAATCAGATTTTTAGACAGTATTTAGATCAGTTTGTGGTTCTGTTTATTGATGATATATTGATCTACTCCCGTGATGAAACCGAACATGCCGAGCATTTGATACTTATGTTACAGACTTTGCGAGAAAATTAGTTATATGCAAAGTTTAGTAAATGTGAGTTCTGGTTACACGAAGTTAGCTTTCTGGGACATGTTGTTTCAGCATCAGGTATTCGGGTTGATCCGAGTAAGATTTCAGCAATACAAACCTCCGAGAAATGTTTCTGAAGTCTGAAGTTTTTTGCGACTTACTGGTTAATATAGACGATTTTTGAAAGGGTTCTCAATGATTGCAACCCCGATGACCAAGCTACTGTAAAAAGATGTTAAGTTCGAGTGGTCAGAAAAGTGCCAGAAAAGTTTTGATCAGTTGAAAGCTCTTTTGACCGAAGCTCTAGTGCTAGTTCAGCCAGAATCGGGCAAAGAACTTGTTATTTATAGTGATACAACTTTAAATGGTTTGGGCTGTGTTTTGATGCAAGAAGGCAGAGTTATAGCTTATGCCTCAAGACAATTAAAGCCGCATGAAAAGAACTATCCGACGCACGATTTAGAGTTGGCAGCTATTGTGTTTGCATTGAAAATATGGTGTCACTATCTATTCGGTGAAAAATGTCATGTTTATTCTGATCATAAAATTCTGAAGTACTTGATGACTCAGAAAGATCTGAATTTGAGATACCATCGATGGTTAGAATTGTTAAAATACTATGAGCTTGTGATTGACTACCACCTGGGAAGGGCTAATGTTGTTGCTGATGCTTTAAGCCAAAAATCATTGTTTGCTTTGCGTGTAATGAATGCGCATATGGCTATGTCTGATGATGGTTCGATAATAGCTGAATTGAAAGCAAGACCATTATTTGTTCAACAAATTTGTGATGCCTAGAAGGTTGATAATGAGTTGATAGCAAAACGAACTCAATGTGATTTAAATGCTGATTCAAAGATTTGAGTTGATGCTGATGATTGTTTGAGATTTCGAAACCGAATATGTGTGCCGAGGAATTCAGAGTTGATTCAGATGATTTTGAACGAAGCTCACAGCAGTCAGTTATCTGTTCACCCAGTTAGTACGAAAATGTATAATGATCTGAAACAGCTTTATTGGTGGCATGGTATGAAACGAGATACTTCTGACTTTGTTTTGAAATGCTTAATCTGTCAACAAGTAAAAGCTGAGCATCAGGTACCTTCTGGATTGCTTCAGCCGATTATGATACCAGAATGGAAATGTGACAGAGTTACTATGGATTTTTTATCTGCTTTACCGTTAATGTAACGCCCCAAAAATTTCGAAACTCAAAAATCCTGAAATCCTAAAATCCCAAAATTCTGAATTTCCTTTATTTTCGATTTTGATGGAAATTGTGTTTAATATTCTTATCCAATCGATAATTTTAGTAGGTCTTAGCTAAGGTTGAGTTCGAATTAAGGGGTAGAATAAATTATAATTTAATTATTAAAAGAATCAGGGCTGACAAGTAGGTGGGCTTTTGAATAAATGAAGAAACAATTGGACACAAAAAGAGCCTGTGGTGGAGTGGCTAAGTGATGCCACATAAGGTGTAGTGAGGTGGCGTTAGTAGCTAGCAAGGGGGTCCAAGGTTCGAATCCTAGCTTATTATTTTTAGAAGTTTAATTTTGGCATTCTAGAAGGTTGGAAGTGGCATGAAGATGGACTCCAAGGGGAGTGTTCAGAAGAGAAAATTTAGGAAATGATCAAGGGGTTATCAGGGAGAAAAATGAGGAGATGAGAAGGGAGAAGTGATGGAGCTGAATTGGGAATTGGGCATGGAAAATTCTGCTATAAGGGCTATAAATAGGGGTCGAATACAAGGTTGCCAGGCTACTGCCGAAATTCTTCTTCACCTTGCTACTGAAAACCCTTTTCTTTTCAAGATCCAAAAAGCCGAAAACCCTTTTGTCTTTCTTTCTTCTTTTTTTTGCCGATTTCTATTCTTCTCTGTTTCACTTAGCCGATTTCTTCTTCTACTCTTTTTCTTTAATCTATACCAAATAAACCTTATTCACCAAACTAAGTTTGAAAGCCGAAAAGCCGAATCTCCCAAGGGCCGAATACTCTTTGAAAAAATCTAGTGTAAGTGTTTTACAATCTCTTTTTTATGCTAAGTATCGGTTATTGTCCCTCACTCTTTCTAATCAACTGTGGTAGGGAATTAGTATCGGATCTCGGATCTTAGTTCTCTGCCGAAACTACCTTTAGGTGCTTGCGGTGTTGGTAAGTATTCCTCTCCCATTGGCTAAGGTTGGCCTAATAGCCATAGTCACGATAAGTGACTTGTGTTGAATACAAGTCATCTACTATTCAGGTTTTAATAGTTAAGATTGGTACAGATCTAGGAAATACGTGATCAAGGAAAAAGCGATTAAGGATTGGGCTCAAGGTAAGGTTAAGGTGAGGTTTCGATTTTTGAGTAAATAAGTATTAAACATGCGATTAATTGAAGGGTGATATCGATTGTAGGTTTGGGCTAAGGAGATGGCATCACGCTTGCTTACCAGGTGTGTACATACACTGCACACACACTATGAATCGGCAAAAGTCGAAATGCCGAAAAGCTGAAAAGCTGAAAAGCTGAAATGCCGAAAAGCTAAAAGTTTGGCTATGGTAGTCTTGCAAGTGGCGAACACTCGTAAGGGGGAGATCGATAGGTTGTCTGAGGGCCACGGGCGATTACCGTGGACTTGGGTTGTGATTTTGCCATATGGGCCGAAATGGGCTAAATGGGCCCAATGGGCTGTTGGGCCCATAATAGGCAAAAACTGAATATTGATGCTTTGTTATAGGAATTTGTATGTGAGCATGAATATGAATGTGACTGGGCCTAAGGGGCCATATAAATGTGATTTGGGCCTAATGGGCCATATAGAAGTGATTTGGGCTTAACGGGCCATATGAATATGATTGGGCTTAATGGGCCAGATACAGGTATGTGAAATTGTTTAGGCTTTGTAAGGGGTTTTGGGCCTAGTATATGATATCCACATAAGACTTAATTAATATATTGCGACCATGGACAAGTTAAAGGGTTAAGGTGTGGCAACGGGTATATACATGTCTAGGATTGGATCTAGGGAGAGCTTGGTACTTAAGCGGTCTTAATGACCTACATCCTCTTCTCTGGAATCCTACGTGGTGCATAATATTCATTCATCTTAGCTCACAGGACTTGTTAACGGGCCAATATAAGTGAAAACCATAATTAAGGGAAAATTACTAAAATGCCCCTAAGGGCGAAAATGACCAAAATACCCCTAGGTGTTGAACGTAAGTTTTGTGGATGCGACATGCATACATATTATATTCTGCTTAGGTTACATATGGGTTGGGAATTATGGAACGGAGGAAGTATATGAGGATCGCATGGTTGCTTGACAATCGTGGATCCACCGACGGCTTTTAAAGCCCAATATGTAAATAAAGGTAGTTCTGCAACCGGGCTACCATGGTGTGTGGGTTGGGTGGGTCAATATTTATATCCTCTCATGGTGTGATGGGGGATGCAGCCGGTATGTAGCGGATGGATAATTTGGATGGGATTGCATTGCATGATTGATGAATGATGTTTTTTTTTGAATGCTTGTTTTTGTCGAGGGTTGTACACACTAAGTTTGCGAAAACTCACCCCCTCTTTTATTTTATTTTCAGGTGATGCTCAGTAGAAAGTTCGGTGTTTGGAAGGACTCTGGGTGACTAGCTAGCAAGATGATTTGGACTTGGGTTTTTTTTCAAGCATTTAAGTTTTTACTTCTTTTTAAGTATGTTACAGACCAGATTGTAATAAGGTTTCCATTGTGTTATTATTATTTGAATAATTATTATTTTCAATGTAATTACAAGAAGTTGAACATGGATTTTCTGAATTATAGTATGTTTTCTACGTTTTCGCAATTAAATTTTTAAATGATAAGTTTTCTTAAATCAAATGTTTCAACAAGGTTTTTGTAACTGAAAGGGTGTGTTTCTTTTTAAGTTAAGGTTTCTTTTATTTTAAGAAGGGTTTTCAATGAAAACACGGTTTTCGCTAAAACACTTCAATGTAACACGCCAGATTCGGCCATAACGTCTGGGCCGAGTTTGGGGTGTTACAGTTAACACCGAGTAAGAAAGATGCAATCTGGGTTATTGTTGATAGATTGACTAAATCGGCTCATTTTGTTCCGATACGTACAAATTACTCACTTGATAGGCTAGCTGAATTATATGTTTCTCAAATTGTGAGGTTACATGGTGTGCCTATATCTATTGTTTCGGATAGAGATCCGAGGTTTACATTGCGGTTTTGGAAAAAACTGCAAGATGCACTAGGTACGAAATTACATTTTAGCACTGCTTTTCATCCCCAGACAGATAGTCAGTTCGAGCGAATCATTCAGATACTTAAGGATATGTTGAGATGTTGCATTCTCGAGTTTGAAGGTACGTGGGAACGATACCTACCTCTGATTGAATTTGTATATAATAATAGTTTTCAATCGAGTATCAAAATGTCACCTTATGAAGCTTTATACGATCGTAAATTTCGTACACCATTGTATTGGATTGAGCTCAGCAAAAATAAGATATACGGGGTCGATTTGATCAGAGAAACTGAACCGAAAGTGAAAGTGATCCGTGAAAGTTTAAAAGCAACATCAGATCATCAAAAATCATATACGGACTTGAAACGTAAAGATATAGAGTTTCAGGTAGAAGATAAAGTCTTTTTGAAAGTTTCAGCATGGAAGAAAATACTCAGATTCGGTCGTAAAGACAAATTGAGCCCGAGGTTTAATGGGCCGTATGAGGTTACAGAGCGGATTGGGCAGGTTGCGTATAGACTGTTGTTGCCACCTGAGCTAGAAAAGATCCACAATGTATTTCATGTTTTGATGCTTCGTAGATATCGATCTGATTCTTCACATGTGATTAGTCCGTCTGAGATTGAGATTAAGCCCGAAATGATGTACGATGAATAATCGATTCGTATCCTAGCTCGTGAGATTAAAGAGTTGTGAAATAAGAAAATTTTGTTGGTCAAAGTATTGTGGCATAAACACGTAGTTGAGGAAGCAACGTGGGAACTAGAGGATGCAATGAGAAAACGTTATCCGAACCTGTTCACCTGTAAGATTTTCAGGGATGAAAAACATTATGGGGGAGAGTTGTAACAGCTCGATTTAGACCCTAATTAGAATGGTGGTTTCGGGACCACGAATCCAAGTCAAAAAAATATTTTAAAATTATTTTCTATGTGAATTTATATCGGTGAAGTTTTCGTAATTTAATTTTGTCGTTTAGTTATCCGATTAAAAAAAAGTACTTAATCGCGTAAATTAAAAATTTGGTACTTTATTGTATAAAGGGCCAAAATGCTATTGGCTTTTTAAATGGAAGCCTTTATGAGGTAATTAGGCCATTATCAAAATGTGTGGCCGACAATGGACATTTATAAGTGAAAGTATAATGTTTTTAAACAAGGTTAAAAAGGTAAAATAAATATTAAGTTATTATATATCTTATAACATAAAAATAGATAAAGCCATGTTCTTATATTATCATCCGCCGAACACATAAATAAAGTAAAGAAATAAGAGAAAGCTAGGTTCGGCACTTACTCAAGCTCAATCAAGGTTCGATTTTGTTTGGTTTTTGATAATTTCTACATTTTTGAGATCGTTGCTTCAAATACTATCCGACCCATGCTTGAATTTTTCATTTTGATGAATATTTTGAGTTATGCAATTTATGAGAGCTTGTGATTTTTGTTGTTTGATGATGAAATATGAAAAATATGTTTTAGATTCACATGTTTTGTATTGGAGCTTTTGATGATTTTAAGTAATTACGACTAAATTGTAAAAATAATAAATTGAGGGACTAAAATGTAAAATAAATGAAATATATGGACTAGTATGAATGTAAGGAAGATTCGGCCTAGCTATGTTGTTGTGTGATTTTGCATATTTTGTGTTTTATGCAATAGGGACTAAATTGTGAAAAATGTGAAATATTAGGGGTAAAAGTGTAATTTGCCCATTTGTTTTTTTGGATGAATTTGATTGAATATTTGATTTAATAAGTTTAATTTATATTAATTTAGATCAAGAAAAGAGAAAATCAGATTTGGATCGGAGGAAGACCAAAATAGTCGAATAATCGATTAATATTGTTTGTTGATATCCGAGGTAAGTTTTTAAGCAATTAAACATCATTAATTTTGATTGTAACTTAGTTTAATATGCTGATTTGGAATTCATAGATTTATAATAGAGTTAGCCGAATGTGATAAAGGATCAAAATAACGTATTTGAGTTTAACTCGATTGAGTTATAACATTTGAAAGTCCGTATGAACTATATGGAATACCTGAAATTTTTGATATATGAATTGTTTATGAGAAAGCTTTATAATAATGATACTCGGGCTTTGAGCCTAGCAAGCCTTGTGCTGGTGAATTTAATCGGGCTTGATGCCTAGTAGGCTTATTGCCAGTGTATAAAATCAGACTTTGAGTCTAGTAGGCCTAGTGCCGGTGAGTGATACAAGCTTAGGCCTAGCAGGCTTTATGCCAGTGAATTATTATAAGTTATGCCTAAAAGACTTTATGCTGATGTGGAAATTGAATACGTTAAATGAGCTAAATGATCAGGTATGAGTTAGCTTGTTGTTTACTTGAGATAAGGTAACTAAGTAACTCGATATTTGTTACTAATTATGTGTGATACAAATGAAGATTACATGTGAATTTAGTATGTGTATTCGGCCTTGTAAATAAATGGTATGAATATTGTAGAATTGATTCTTGAATATGTGTATACATGTGATCATGTATATTTTGCCATATAAGTGGTATATGTACATGATGTTATATTATGGTTCTTGAGCATACATAAATGCGTATGTGTATGTTTGATTATATTAAGACATTTTGGCTTTGAAAGTTGAATAATATTAGGTCAAATTGATTAAGTGAGCGTTTGACCAAGGTAGAATTTGTGTATGAAAATGTGTTATTTATCTCATTTGTAGGTTCGAGGTTAAGCTTGATAATGATAATGAAATTTGGATTAGCTTAAAATGAGTTGATTATATCATTGGGATGTTTATTTGCTTATGACTTACTAAGCTATTATAGCATACTTTGTGTTTTCATGTTCATTCTGTTTTATAGATTTTGGATCAAGTTACGAGCTCAGGGATCATCAGAAAAGTTTATCACACTATTCACTATTTCGGTATTTATACAGTTTAACTTAAACTATGGCATGTATAGGCTAGAGCATACTTTTGAAATGTTGGATTTTGGTTATGTATTTTATAAGCCATGTGAAAATGGCTTAACTACCTTGCTTGAAACCGGTTATGTTTGATTATGGTTTGTGTTCATTTGGGTTATAATATTAGTTGGTATGGATGAATGATATTTGTGATATGTGTCTTTGTGCATTGAAGCTGATTGATGAATTGGATGTGGATTGAATGATTCGGCCATGATATACTTGTAGGTATAAATTAGATTTATTATATTACTCTTGGTTAACTGTTTCGGTTGTGACTTATAATGATAGTAATAATCTCATTTGGTTGATAAGTATACTCGGTTAGGTGATGATTAGAGATAATGAAAATAATTGATTATTAGTTCGGCACATACATATATTTTTCCTATAAATTGTGTTAGTTTATAATGTTAAGGGTTGTGTTAATATTTGGTCTTGGAATAAGCTTATATTGAGAGTATATCCAAGGTATATGATGATTATGAAGTTGTTTATGTGTCTCAGCTACATGATATATAATGGTTGTTAAATGAGATAAGTATATTATATACTAGTTAGGTAACAATCAAGATACATGCAAGAGTTATATTCAGTGCTCCTTTATGGTTCAGAATAGTGATTGTATAATTCATGATTTGTTAATTATGGTAAAAGATATGTACTAATTTAATTAGTTATGCTTGATTAATTTAACTTATATATGTATATGTATATGTATATTTGGGTTTATACTATGGTTGGTATATGTGTATAATCGAATGATACTTGTCATTATGTTTCGGTTTGTTTTGGAAATATATATGCATATAATATGCTTATATGATTTGTAAAATAGATACAATTGATGAATATAAATATTGGGTAGATGTTAGGTATGTATTGGTAGTAAAATGGTTAGTTAATATGTGACAAATATACATTTGATTGTGGAGGTGCATTTGGTAAACTTTCTAACTTAAGTTGGAAAGATGGAGTTGGTATGACTTAAATGTTTAATAAAATATCTCTGATCATTTGTGAAATTGATAATGCCATATATGCTAAGAGACTTAATGCCTTGTAATATGATTTAGTTTGTTAAACCTGCGCATATATAGAATTAAGAAATAAAATGTTTGATTTTATTCTTGCATTTACTTATCATTAAAGTAATTAACCTGTGATTTGTATATGCAATATGTTATATATTTAATTAGTTATATGTTTTACATGTATATAAGAATATGATTTTTTTGATAATATGAGAATGTTTGGAACTGTGTTTATGTTCAGTAATGCCTCATGACCCTAGTCTGGCATCGAACACGGGTTAGGGGTGTTACAGACCTTGTCTGGGATAGTAGCATCGATATGTGATTACATGTAAGACCACGTCTAGGACGTTGGCATTGTACGATATATATGGTTATCCGAGTATCCTATACAATTCCGAATGGTTCAACGGACAATAATAAGTTGTGATCGAATGTGTAAAACGAGCTAAAACGATCAGGTATGTGATAGTTGACCTCTTATTTAAAAATAAGGTAAGTTTGTTAATTGATAGGTGATGTAAATTATATATGATACCTATGTAAATATATGTGTATTTGTGAAGTTTATTCGGCCACATGTTATGTATAAGTATATGATATTAAAGTTTGATTCAAAAGTATATGCTTATAAGTGTGTATATATATTTGGTTATATAATGGTACCATGGTTTTGAAATTGAATATTAGTTTGATAATTGATATATGTATATTCGGCCAAGGTAAAATTTATATATGAAAGCATATGTTGTATATGAAATTGTAAGCTTGAAATTAAATGTGATTATGATAGCATAAATTTATTTGGTTAAATTGAGTTGATATTGTCATTGTGTTATTTATTTGCTTATGACTTACTAAGCTATGATAGCTTACTATGTGTGTATGTTTGCCTCTGTTTTATAGATTTTGGAGTCAAGTTACGAGCTCGGGGATCGTCAGCGAAGTTTATCACACTATCGACTTTTTTGGTACTTTTATAAGTTTAAATTTGAACTTATGGCATGTATAGGCTAGTTTATATATTTAACTTTGGGTATGTAAATATGAGCCATGCGAAAATGGCTTATTATTTTGTTAAGTTTGGTTTTCTTTGCTTTGATCAAGTGATGGCTATGTTTGGTTTTGGTGTTTCGGCTATGTCTTATATATATAAGTAAATATATTTATATGTGAATCATGTTTTATATATTTGCTAATATTGATGAAGCTATGTCAGAGTATATGTGTATGGTATATTTGGTATGATGTAAAATTTGCAGATAGATATTTTTGTTAAGTAATATGCATGTCATATATATATAGTGTGCTTGGTATATGCTTATGGTTTAAAGTAATGATATGTATAGCTTATGACCGTTCATTATGGTAAGCTTGTCATATTGGTATGTTTTGTATATGTTTATTTTTATGATTCAGCTCAAATGAAATAAACATGTTGATGGATATATATATATATTAGTTGTGGCTTAATAATGGCTAATTTGATATATAAGTATTTGCTATCTTGATCATGGTTCTTGTGTGTGCTAAGTTTGGTTTGTATGTTATGCTCAAATGACGATTCTATTTGGTTTAGTTGAATCAACTATGGAATGTATAAAAGTATGAATTACGCTTGATATGTTACCTATTGTTTAATGATTCAGTTAAATGTTGAATTTAGGTAATAGAATTATATTTGATTGATGATTCAGCCATGCTTATTATTTATAGGTGAAATATGTTTTATTTATATTTGTTATGTATTACGGTAACTAGGTAATTTTGTAACACCCCTAACCCGTATCCGTCACTGGATTAGGGTTACGAAACATTACCGATCAAAATATAACTCAGTTCAAACTTCCATTATTAATTATCTAGTAAAATTTTAAACCAAACTATTATACTTCGATTTAATATTTCATATAATTTCCTAAATTTATAATCAAACAATGCCAACAAGAAAATGTCAAAATTAAATGTTAAACTCATAACCAAATGGATTTCATTTCACATACTTATCGAATATGTATACTTTAACTTTTATAACATTTGAATAATTTAAATGTAAAACATCTTATTATCATACAAATGTTATGCGCATACTTTATACAAGAAAACACTCATCACTTCATTTCATATAAATGAAATATTCCAAATAGCATTTGTTTGCCTAATTACAACATTTGCATATCATGAATAAATAATTATTTATATATATCACCAACTCAACCAATTAAACTACTCAAATAAACTAACCAAAATTTTACAAATAATGTACCATTAGAGACCGATACAAAAACCATATTAATCTTTTATCTATTCGGCTAACAGAATTTACCTATACATGTTTATTGATTTTCGAATAGCTATCAAGCCCACATAGCCATACATTTTTTAATTTATAGAATAAGCATATAACAAATACACCTCATATAAATGACATGCATTTTAATTTACTAATGCATTACATGTTATAACACCATATACATCCATCTATTACTCCACAACCGAATCACATGATTAAACATCATCGTATATATATATACCTAAAGATCGCGTACTGCCATATATCATTACCACATTATGTTCCAAAACATATTAATATAAGCAAGTACCAAATCACAAGTCAAGTATTTACCTTATCTAAATTTCAACATATAACCGAATACACTTAACAACCAAGTTAAATCATTCTTATCCGAATTCACATAATAACAACTCAATCAATTTAATAACCAAATTCACGTATATACTTTATCTTCGTATGAATCAAATTCAAATCAACCAAACATACCTAGGTATATATTATGGCCAATACATTCATACCACATCCAAAATCATCAAACAACTTCAATGCACAAAACACATTTCACATACACCACTCATCAAAGACACATGGCATTATAACCAAAATGCACTCAAACCATAATCAAACTATACCGATTTCAAGCAAAGAAGTTAAGCCATTTTTGCATGGCTTATATACATACACTTTCAAAATAAACTAACTCCAAGGCTAGCCTATACATGCCATAAGATCGAGTTCAACTTATAAAATACTGAAACCGTGGATAGTGTGATGGACTATGCTGATGATCCCAGAGCTCGTAACTTGATCCAAAATCTATAAAACAGAAACGAACATACATTGTAATATCCCGAATTAGGGCCTAATCGGAATAGTGGTTTCGTGACCACAAATTCGAGATAGAAATAATTATTTTATAATTAGTTTTAGGTTTATGATATGATTGCATGATTGTGTGAAAATTTCGTGACGAAATTCTATGCATAAAGTGCTTAATTTGAAATTAGGGACTAAATCGAATAAGTTGCAAAACTTGCATTCTAGAAGTTTTTAGTATGAAATTGCTTTGAAATATTAATTAGGAGGTCTTAAATAGCAATTTGACCAATTTTAAGTTCATGGGCAAAAATTGGACATGGATGGAATTTTTGGAAAGTTTAGTAGTAAGGGCATTTTGGTCATTTAGGGGTAAAATGAATTAAAATACAAAATTAAAAGCCAATTTTGCTCATCGTCAACCCCATGGCCGAATATAGCAAGGAGAAACCATGGCTAGGGTTTTTCAAGCTTCCAAGCTCGATTGTAAGTCCATTCTAGCCTCGTTTTTCAAGTTCTTTACGTTTTTGGAGTCCCGGTAGCTCGATTTAGCTTATGCTAGCAATAATTTAACCTAGGGTTTATATTTGGAAAAATACCCAGAGGTGAAATTTGTGTATTTTGGTGTTTTATGATAGAATATGAGGTTTTAAATTATGTTAGACAACTTGTGCTACTCGGTTTTGAGTGAAAACGAGTAAAAGGACTTAATCGGTAAAAATAACTAATAGTCACAAGTACATGTTAGAGTGAGAATTTGATGTTGCCATAGAAGGGAAAAATGATCAGCATGTCATAAAACATAAGAAAATAGGCTGAAGTTTAATTTACGAGCTTTGGGGCAAAAGTGTAAATATGCAAAAGTTTAGGGGCAAAATTGTAATTTTTCCAAAATATGATTTTGGGTCAATTTGAATAATGTGAGTCCTAATTAGACTATATTTTAAATGATAGAGCAAGGAAAACTGAAATTCGGGCTAAAATGGGGAAAATACCAAGTTGTGGACGAAATGATAAAAGTAGCCATTTTCGCATACTAGGTAAGTTCATATGTAAATGTTGGTAACATAGTTATTATTTTAAATGTTTTTTTGTTATTTAAATGATATGATAATTATTATGAAATATTATACTCGTGATAATTGTTTGATAATATGTCAAATTATGTGATATACTTGGAAAATGTGAAATACTACCGAGTATCGGTATCGGTATTCCGTAGAAGATGGTTGAGACACATGATTTGGAAAAAGGTCCCGTTGAACCTTAGGAATGGATTAGAATACTAGTGACATGTCACTGGGATATTTGAGCATCCGAACTCGTTGAGTTGAGTCCGAGTTCACTTATGGATGCAAATGTCCAAACTCATTGAGTTGAGTCCGAGTTCGTGAGATGTAACTAGGCATCCGAGCTCGTTGAGTTGAGTCCGAGTTCACTTATGGATGCAAATGTCCGAACTCGTTGAGTTGAGTCTGAGTTCGTGAGATGTAACTAGGCATCCGAGCTCGTTGAGTTGAGTCCGAGCTCGCTTATGGGTGGGTTACATAGTAGCTTGGCTACATATGTGGCACTTATGTGCAAACTTTCCATGTATCCGAATTATATTCCGATGTGTTCAACGGGTAAAGTTCTACTCAAGTGGAGGAATACTCAAGATGAAAGGGACGTATTGGTAAGTGTTGTGAAATGGATACTTTGAACAGGTATGTACTTAACCCTGGGGTTGAAAAATCGATATAACAACAATATGGTAAGATGATCAATGAAAATATGATATGAATGTCTTGGTGATGATTATGCAAATGATGTTTTATGTTTGCTTATATGGTTATGTTACTTGCTATTTGCATGTGAACTTACTAAGCATTTATGCTTACTCCCTCCTTTTCATTCCTTGTAGTGTTGACAAGCCAGCTCAGAAATCGGGAACGGTCGGAGGCACGCTCACACTATCCGTATACCATGTTGGCATAATGGCTTGTATATTTTGAGTATGGCATGTATAGCATTATAATCATTTTGTATATATGGTCTTATGATATGGTTATTGAGTAGTATAAAAATGCTTGGTAATGATTAGCCATTGGAATGGCTAATTATGATCATATTTGGTGTTATGTATGTCAAATTGCTAGTTAATCCATGGAAACCATGAAATAGGTAAAATTTACCATAAAATAGATTCAGACAGCAGCAGTGACGTGAATTTGAAAAATCATTAAAAATAGTAGAGATATAATTAGATGATGAATAAAATATGGAATTGAATAATTATGAGTCTATTTTCATATGGAAGAAACGAAACAGGTATATGAGTTATATTTTATGAGATGTTTAAATTTTTGTGAAACAGGGCCAGAGCGATTTCTGGATCCCCTGTTCTGAATTTTTAAATTCACCATAAATTGTATAAAAATAATTAGAAGTCATAATTTATATGTACAGATTTCTTATTGAGTCTAGTTTTAAGAGACACAAACTTCATAGTCATTGAAATTCTGTACAGAGAGATATCTGATTCGTAATACACAGAGGTCAGAGCAGTCAAACCCTGAAACAGGGGAGATTTTAACTAATAAACTGTACTAATTGGCCTATCAAAAAATTCTAGAAAAAAATTAGTAAATAGATATATGAGTCTAATTTCAGGGAAAATTTACGGAATTGGATTTTGAGTTTCAGAACTCGAGATATGAATTTTTAAGCGACTGTGATGCAGTTAGCCAGCTTGTCTGAAATTTCTAAAATTAAATTGTTTGAGCTGTTTAAGCAATGAATTAAGTCTGTTAACACCTCGTGTTCGACTCCGGCAACGGTCTCGGGTACGGGGCGTTACATACATACAAAGTAAGCTTTTATAGCTTAGTAAGTCATAAGCAAATAAATAATTCAATGTTAACATTAACTCAATTTAACCAAACTAATTTATACTATCATATTTACATTTATTATCAAGATCATAGTCACATATAAAACATAAACTTCTATATACAATTTCACATTGGCCGAATATACATAATCCCATATACACATATTCAAGTATCATTTCAAAAATACTCATATTATACATTTCAAAGGCCGAATACACATTCTATATTCACATACATTCTTTATTTACATCATAAATTATTTGTAACAAATAACAAGTACTTACCTATCTTATTCCAAGTAAGTATAAGCTAACTCATACCTGGTCATTTTAGCTCATTTTACACATTCGATCATCACTTATCATTTCCTGATGAACCATTCGGAATTGGATAGGACACTGGGATAATCACATATATCGTACAATGCCAACGTCCCAGTCGTGGTCTTACATGTAATCACATATCGATGCCACTGTCCCAGATAGGGTCTTACTCGCACACATATATCGGAGTCACATATCGATGCCAACGTATAAAACGTGATCTTACTCGCACACATATATCGATGCCATGGTCTTACTCGCACATCACATATCGGAATCCTATGTCATGACATATGTATCCTAGCTATTCCTAAGGTTAATACGGGGCTTTCGAACATCGTAACTCGGTCGAAACGAATTCGTAATTATAAATGCCAACCTTGTACACATTCGGCTATTATGCTTATATATATTCACATATTTCATTTCAGCATATATAATTTACATTTAATTAAAATTAACAATGTCTATTTGCTTATAAACTTACCTCGGACGATATAAAACGGAATGGGATGACTAGTCGACAACTTTAGTTTTCCCTTGATCCAAATCGATTTCTTTGGTTCTTGATCTAAAAATATTCAAATTAAACTCGTTGAAACATATTTTCATTCAATTTAGTCCAAGAACACATAAATGGGAAAATTACCATTTTACCCCTGACATTTTATAGTTTTTACAATTTAGTCCCTATTGCACAAAACACAAAATATGCAAAATTTCAATATACCCATGCTAGGCTGAATGTTCCTAGAGTTCATATAAGTCCATATATTTCATTTATTTCACATTTTAGTCCCTCAATTTATTTTTTTTACAATTTAGTCCTAATTACTCAAAATCATCAAAAATTCCAATACAAAACATGTTAACCCAAAACATATCTTTCATATTTCATCATCAAACAACAAAAATCAAAAGCTTTCAACAATGTCATAACTCAAAATATTCATCAAAATAAAAAATTCAAGCATGAGTCTTGTAGATAACTTAGCAACGATCTCAAAAACGTAAAAATTATAAAAAAAACCGTGCTAAACACATACCTTAATCAAGCTTAGAAAGTGTCGAACCCTAACTTTCTTTTTTCCTTTTCTTTTTTTCTTTACAAGAACATAATATAAAACAAAATAGCTTTAATTTATGTTATAATATAACTTATATTAACTTAATGTTCAATTTACAAGTTTAACCTTAATGAAATAATATAAAAACTATATAATATATGCCTAATGTCGTCCATTCATTTTATCAATGGCATAATTACAACATAAAACCTCCATAATAAAAGAACAACAACAATTTAGCCCTTTTACAATTAACCATCAAATTTTCATTTTACACAATTAAGTCCTTTTATTTAATCGGACGTTCAAATGACAAAGTTAAATCACGAAAATTTCACACATACAAATTCACACATAATAAACACAGTAAATAATTTTTAAATATATTTTTTGACTCGGATTCATGGTCCTGAAACCACCATTCCGATTAGAGTCTAAATCGGGCTGTTACAACTCTCCCCCTTAGGGATTTTCGTCCCCGAAAATCTTATCAGTGAATAGGTTTGGATAACGCTCTCTCATTGCATCCTCTGGTTGCCATGTTGCTTCCTCAACTCTATGTTTATGCCACAGTACTTTAACTAACGAAAATTTCTTATTTCGCAATTCTTTAACCTCGCGAGCCAGAATGCGAATCAGTTTTCCTCATATGTCATATCGGACTTAATCTCAATCTCAGACGGACTAATCACATGTGAAGGATCCGATCATTATCTATGAAGCATCGAAACATGGAATACATTGTGGATCTTTTCTAGCTAAGGTGGCAACAATAATCTATAAGCAACTGGCCCGATGCGCTCTATAACTTCATACAGCCCAATAAATCTCAAACTCAATTTGCCTTTACGACCGAATCTGAGTATCTTCTTCCACGGTGAGACTTTCAAAAAGACTTTGTCTCCGATCTAAAACTCTATATCTTTTCGTTTCAAGTCTGCATACGATTTATGGCGGTCTAACGCTGTTTTCAAACTTTCACGGATCACTTTTACTTTCTGTTCAGTCTCTCTGATCAAATCGACCTCGTGTATCTTATTTTTATTGATCTCAATCCAATATAATGGTGTACATCATTTACGACCGTACAATGCTTCATAAGGTGCCATTTTGATACTCGATTGAAAGCTATTATTATACGCAAATTAAATTAGAGGTAAGTACCATTCCCACGTACCTTCGAACTCGAGAATACAACATCTCAACATATTTTCAAGTATCTGAATGACTTGTTCGGACTAACCATCTTTAGTCTGGGCTTCTCTGTCTCAGATTTCTCTATCTTGGATTCTCTGATTATCTTTATCTTGTAACTTGTCGATCATGGTTTGCATTTAGAGCATGACCTCTAGCTTGTGATTGATATATATAGAACAAGTATGATTATAACTCTGAATTGATCCTGATAATGTGGTGAAATTTCAAGTCCCAATGTGTATGGTGGATTTCCTTTCTCAAGTAAGTTAATCAGAGTTAATGTATTCAGTTGAGGTATCAGTATTACTTATGCTAATGCATTTGTTATGGTCTTCGATTGGCATGATGAGTGAATTTGAAATGATGCATGTTGAATCGTTCTGTTGACTAGAAGAGAGAATTTCTTGAAATATCAATTACGGATGAATAAGGTCGACTTGATTGTTCAATCTATGGAATTTATGTTTAGAATTTAATGAGATGTTCATGCTTGAGAATAGTATTTTATTTCTTCACGGGTAAAAAGACGAATAGTATAATTAAGAAGTATGTTTCCTAGAAGAATCGAATGCGATAAGAAGATTTGATATTGATAATGTGAAGATAATATGGGTATTTAAAAATGTTGAAACGATCATTATTTATCTTTGAGTACAAATTGTTGAAATGTTAAAAGTTTAAAGATGTATAGCAAGAATCATCAGAATTATTTTTGTCGTTTGGGAATTAGAATGGAAATAGAAAAGGTTAATATGGATTTTCTTGCCTGGATCATTCCTTTCCTTGAAAGAGAAAATTAATATGTAGTGTTGTTAAATGTTATGAGATGTGTAAATTATACTGGTATACCCAAATGTCTACTCACCAGATTCATAGGATTTCATGTCTTTATGAATGTTGGATATCATGGAATTTTAATATCCACTAATCGGATTGAGATCCAGGATTCATAGCATGATTTCTTAGGAAAGCTAGAGGAGGCTTTGAAATGAAAGGTAACTAAGAGTTGAATTAGACTGTGTGGAATTATAAAGAGTATGAGGCCGAGATGAACTGACTAGTTTCACTATTTGAATCCGAAAAGACTCGGGTGCGAATGTATATGTAACATGATGGTATGGATCAGAATTTTGAGTACATGAGCTTTCTGGTACAAATTAAGTTTCGGTGAAAGTATTGTAAAGTGAATACCACTTATGATTTTTGTATGTGGAATTTAAAGAGATAGGCAGTAAAAGCTCAGCTTGAGTGAAAGTTCTTTGACATCAATTATAGGATTGAGGAATCCAAGTGAAAAATAAAAACCACTTTCCTGGTAAGATTTTCGGGGACGAAAATCCCTAAAGGGGAGAGAAATGTAACATCCTGGTTTTGGGCCTAGTCGGAACAGTAGTTTTGGGACCACAAATTCAATGAGTAAAATTTCATTTTTTTATATTTTTATGGTCTACGATTTCACAGAATGATTTCGTGAAAATTTCGTTCGAAAAGTTCGACGTTTGGGCACTTAATTTGGTCAAAAGGACTAAATTGTAAAAAGTCCAAAAGTTGAGTTCTACATGTTAGAAGTGTCTAATTGTTATGAGTTTTTAAATGAGAGGTCCTTAAATGGTAATTAGACCATTTTGATGTTTTTGGACAAAAATGGACATGGTATGATAGGTTTTTAAAAGTTTTTCATTAAGGGCATTTTAATAAATTGGTAATTAAAAGAATTAAAGAAGCCAAAAATAAGCCAAATTTGCTCATCTTCTTCCTCATGGACAAATGTCTCAAGAAAAACACCATGGCTAGGGTTTTCAAGCTTACCAAGCTCATTTGTAAGTGATCCCGAACCCCGTTTTTAATGTTCTTCACATTTTTAAAGTCCCGGTAACATGATCTACTCATTTCTACCATTATTTTGAGCTAGGATTTATGTTTAAAATTTACCCATGAGTAATATGCATGCATTTTGATGTCTAATGGTAGAAAATGAGTGTTGGATGTTAGATAAACAACTTTTGCTAAGCGATTTTACGTGAAAACGAGTAAAATATCATAATCGGTAAAAAATACCTAATGTTCATAAGTACATGTTAGAGTGAGAATTTGATGTTTCCATAGAAGAGAAAAATGATCAGCATGTCATAAAACATTAAAAAATTGGATGAAGTTTAATTTTCGAGCCTTGGGGCAAAAGTGAAAATATGCAAAAGTTTAGGGGTCAAAATGCAAATTTGTAAAAATATGATTTATGGACCCATTTGAATAATGTGAGTAATAAATGAGCTATATTTGTGATGCTAGATCAAGGAAATTGAGATTCGGGCTAAAATCGAGAAAATACCAAGTAGTGGACTTAAATGGTAAAAATGACCATTTTCGTATACGAGGTAAGTTCATATGATATTTGATAATTCAATGTGTATTTTAATGTTATTGCTTTAATAATACATGAGATGTAAGTACATGTACAAATAAATACCTTAATTGATGTTTTAAATGTTTAAATAACATTTATATGATTGACATGTTATTTGGTTACTTTGTTGTTATATTATGTTTTGATGTTTTATGTTTATGTTATAAGTGTTGTCATGTTAGTATTCGTATATGATAATGCCATATGATATGAGGCCAACATTCCGAGGATGTTCAACAAAGAGATGAAAGTCCAAAAATCCCGTTTGAACATAGGAATAAGTGAGGATACAAGTGACATGTTAGTAGGGAAGTTGTGTATGCATGAGCTTATTTGATGACATGATACATGCTAGGTCCGGGAGCTTGTGTAGCCCCGTTGAGAAGCATGTAATTATGTGGTACACGCTAGGTCCAGGAGCTTATGTAGCCCTGTTGAGAGGTGTGGTTATGTGATGCATGCTAGGTCCGGGTGCTCTTATGTGGCCCTATTGAGAGGCGTGCTATATTATTATTATGGCACTTCGATGCCTTTGTATCTGAGTATCCTGTTCATTATTCCAAATGTTCAATGGGTAATGTATATGGAATTCAAACGTAAGCTAAGTAAGGTATGTATATGTGCAAGAAAGCAAAGGTATGTATTTGCCATTATGTGCTCGTATGACAATGATGATTTATGGCGATATATGTCCTTGTGTATTATGTATGAATGGATATGAACAATAATTTTATATGATTTGATGAAAGTATGATGGTTTGTGGAAAGATACATGTATTATATTAAATCATGCCTATGAATATAAAATATAATGACTTTGTCACTATAAAACCATGCTTATGGTATATGATATGTACTTATTATGATGTTGGAAATGATTTTGTAAAGACGTTATAATCATAGTACCATTATTTTACATTAAAGCGGTATTGGACAGCAGCAGCAGTCCGACTTTGAAAATCCACCAAAAATTATGGAAATTGAATTAAAGACTTAATAAGATATGGAATTAAATCTTGTAGAGTGTAGTTTTTCATAAAAGAAATGGTGTAAGTAAAAGAGTTTTATATTATGAGATATTTGAAATTAAGTGAGACAGAGTTAGAATGTTTTTGGAAGTCCCCTATTCTGATTTGGAAAATTCCTTAAAAATTGTACAAAAATAATTACAAGTTAAAATTCATATGAATGAAATCCTTAATGGGTTTATTTTCAATAAAAAGAGACAGGAACATTATCCATGTCTCGTACTATGAGATATTTGATTTTAAGTAGATAGAGGTCGAACCTGATGGACAGCAAAATAGGCGAGAGTTTATAGAATAAACTGCACTTATTGGCTAGACCAAAAATTTTGGAAATTTTATGGTAAGAAGATATATGAGTCTAGTTTAGGGAAAATTAATGTATCTTAATTTGGGGTCCTATAGCTCGAGTTATAAATAATTTATTGACTATGACTCGAGTAAACAACTTGACCAGAATATGAATAAAAGTGTGATTATAGTTGTTTTACCTAAGGAAACATGTTTGTAAATTGGTTATTAATTTCATATGGACATACTAAGCGTAAAGCTTAGCCCTCTTCCATTTCTTTTAGTATTAGCAGGTCGGCTCAAGGTTGGAGATCATCTGAGGCAGCATCGCACTATTGAGCCATTATCCTTGGAGTATTGGCATGTGTACGTGAAATGTTTTCATGCGAGTGGCATGTATAGGGACTTAGTTTTTCTAGGATGACTATTTTTGTGATTAGCCAAAGGTATTGGCTTATATTGATTTGTTGTTTATAGCCATGAGATGTGGCTTATAATGATTTTGGCTTGTAAGCCTATTTATTCATGATATGTGTTAATGTCTTGCGATGTAGCTAGACTAGTTTATTATGAGTAGGTGGAACTAATGCATAATACTGAGCTAATGATGAATGCCATTGAAATCGTGTATATGTATGCATGTAAAGATGATAAAAAGGCTTGGAAATTAGCCTAAGTCTTGACCACACGGGTAGAGACACGGCCGTGTGTGACAACCCGAATTAGGGCCTAATCGGAATAGTGATTTTATGACCACAAATCCGAGATAAAAATAATTGTTTTATAATTATTTTGGGGTTTATGATATGATTGCATGATTGTGTGAAAATTTCGTGATGAAATTCTATGCCTAAAGTGCTTAAATTGAAAATAGGGATTAAATCGAATAAGTTGCACAATTTACATTTTAGAAGTTTTTAGTATGAAATTGCTTTAAAATATTAATTAGGAGGTCTTAAATAGTAATTTGACCAATTTTAAGTTCATGGACAAAATTAGGACATGGAAGGAATTTTTGAAAGTTTAGTAAGGAGGGCATTTTGGTCATTTGGATATTAAATGAAATAAAATGGGAAAAATAACACAAAATTGGTCATCATCCTCCTTAGTTGCTGCCCGAGTTCTCCTCTCTCCATAGCTAGGGTTTCTTCAACTTTCAAGCTCCATAGTAAGTGATTTCAAGCCCGTTTTTAATGTTCTTTACGTTTTTGGATTCCAGTGTCTGATTAAGCTTATGCTAACAATAATTCAACCTAGGGTTCATATTTGGAAAAATACCCATAGGTGAAATTTGTGTATTTTGATGTTTTATGGTAGAATATGAGGTTTTAAATTATGTTAGACAACTTGTGCTACTCGGTTTTAAGTGAAAACGAGTAAAACGGCATAATCGGTAAAAATACCTATTGTTCACAACTATGTGTTAGAGTGAGAATTTGATGTGGTCGTAGAAGATAAAAATGTTCAGCATGTCATAAAACAAAAGAATAAGGGCTGAAATTAAATTTCCGAGCCTAGGGGAAAAATTGT
Organism: Gossypium longicalyx; assembly: GCA_025698465.1. Lineage (NCBI taxonomy): Eukaryota > Viridiplantae > Streptophyta > Magnoliopsida > Malvales > Malvaceae > Gossypium > Gossypium longicalyx. Next base: position 57,846,701 of record CM046995.1, read on the forward strand.
AATTTTGTAAAAGTTAGGGGGCAAAAATGTAATTTTTCCATAATGTGATCGTATGAGTGCTAAATGAGCTAAATGTGTTGTTATAGATCAAGAAAGGTGTGGAATTGACCTCGAACGAGGGTAGGAAAAAGTTTTGGACTAAATCGCAAAATTTCCACATTTTGCACCGAGGTAAGTTTGTATGTAAACATTACATTATTTTCATTTACATTCTTATATTTCAGCCTATTATATAAATATACTAGCTGATGTTAAAATATAAATCGACTATTGGAAGAATGGAAATAAATAATAGAGAGAGATCCCGATTGAACATTCGGAGAGATCGAATAAAATGGAGGGAGCGTAGCTAGGTCACATGTATGATGCTGAGTGCACATCATGTGTACAAGAAAGCTACGAAATACCATGTAGTAGCTAGGTCACATGAGTGATACGGGATGTATCCCATGTAGACAAGAGAGCTACGTAAGAGATAAATGTAGCTAGGTCGCATGCGTGATTCCAAGTGAAGGACACCATGTAGACAAGAGAGCTACGAGACAAATCGGCTAGGTCGAATGAGTGGTACTAAGTGTTCCCCATGTGTACAAGAGAGCCGAACTAAATGAAGTATGATGGTGGGGCTGTGTGCTAAAACCATTAAATATCGAGGATTGATCCGAATTGTTCAACGGAATGGTTTTGTGGTGACGTTGTGGTTATGGACCTATACTTGTGATGAATGAATTGTGGTGAAAATGATTTGTGGTATATCTATATATGTAAGATAAAATGAGGTTAGCATAAAGAATGTGTGAAAGAGTGAAATTAGCATTAAAACTGTTTTGGACGGTAGCAGTGACGTGATTTTGAAAAATCACCAAAAAATAGGAGGAACATAATTAGAGGTTGAATAAGATGTGCAATTAAAGTTTAATGAGTCTACTTTCATATAAAAGAAACAGAACAAGCAAAGGAATTTTATATTTTGAGATATTTACAATTGTGTGTGACTTGCTCAGGATGAATATGTGATCCCCTATTTCAACTTTGAAAAATCATTAAAAATTGTACAAAGCAAATTAAGAAATATAGTTTACATAACTAAATTCCTTGTTGAGTCTAGTTTTAAATGAAACAAATTTCAGGGTTATTTGAATTGTGTACTGAGAGAAATTCAATTCGTAGTGAACAGAGGTCAGACTAGTCGAGCTGTGTAACAGGGGAAACTTTAACTAATAAACTGTACTAATCGGCTGAACCAAAAATTCTAGAAAAAAATTAGCAAGAATATTTATGAGTCTAGATTCAGGGAAATTTTACGTATTTGAATTTTGAGTTTTGTAACTCGAGTTATGATTTATTTAGTGAACATAACGCAGGAAAGACAGCTTAATCAAAGTGGAGTGGATATTGAAATTAAAGTAGATATACTTGAGTTGTTGTGTAAACATATTAAATTCTTTAATTATTATTTACATACTTACTTACTAAGTTGTAAGCTTACTTTGTTTTCTCTCTTTTGTCTTGTAGTATCCTCCAACTTGCTCAGGAGTTAAGGATCGTGAAGATCTGCCCGCACTATCAATACTTTAGGGTATTCGAACTAACATTTTGAATTATGGCATGTATAGTAGGCTTAATTATTTTGTTACGTGTCATAATTGCCTAGGTTTAAAATATTTCGTTCTAAGTACTCAACCAACTACTTTGTACAAGCCATAGAAGTTGATTAATATTGTTCAAAACATATGTTATAACGATGCACTATCAAATTGGATGACATATTTCTATCTCGGTTTTGTTTAATGGTATGTATTATGTTCTAGTAATACCTCGTACCCTATTCCGGCGACGGTAACGGGTAAGGGTTGTTACATTTAGTGGTATCAGAGCTATGGTTTAGTCGGTTCTCGGACTAATAAAGTGTGTGTAAAAGTCTAGCTATACATGCCATAAAAATATTGTGATAGTGTGGTGACTCCTGACTATTCTAAACTGTGTTTTGTTTTAATATAGTAATGGATCCTAAAGGAACTGCGGCTGATGATGCTGCTAGTAATGCGCCGGCCCCCGCACAAGGGACCGTACCTGTGGAAAGTAGACCAGAGACATTGAGACAGGGAGATGAGGCTCGGGATGCCTTTCTCCAAAGGATGAACAATTGGTATACTGAATTTATTCGAGCAAATCCAAATAGTCAACCTCCTCCACCCCCTCCTATACCTCAGATGATTCCTGTAGCTGCTCAAGACATAAATTTGGTAAGGATGAACAAGCCTTCAGTTGGCAAGATTCGAAAACAATGGGCCGAAGAGTTTAGAGCAAAGATCGATGATGATCCCGAGAAAGCGCACTCGGCTTGAAAATTCTACCCGTGTATTTGATGAGCTCTCATGTACACCCGAGGAATGCTTAAAGTGTGCTGTATCACTTTTGAGAGATTCGGCCTACCATTGGTGGAAGACTTTGGTATCAGTGGTGCCAAAAGAAAAAGTTACTTGGGATTTCTTCCAAGAAGAATTTAGAAAGAAATACATAAGTCAACGATTTATGGATCAAAAACGGAAGGAGTTCCTTGAATTGAAGCAAGGCAAGATGTCTGTGGCAGAATATGAACGCGAATTTGTGAGACTTAGCAAGTATGCCCAGGAATGTGTGTCAACCGAGGCCATTATGTGTAGAAGGTTTGGAGATGGGCTGAATGAGGACATTAAAGTGCTTGTAGGAATTTTGGAATTGAAAGAATTTGTTGTATTGGTTGATCGAGCTCTTAAAGTTGAAGAATTGAACAAAGAAAAAAGAAAAGCTGCTATTGAGGCTCGAGATGCTAGAAAAAGGCCGATAAGCAAGCCATTTCAATCTCAATCAAAGAGGTCCAAAGAGGCAAACCCTCAAATGACAGTTTCAATTGGGGAGTCACACAGAGATCGTGGTAGAGCGTATTCAGGGTCTAAAGCTCAAGCTACTTCGGTGGCAAGTGTGGGTAATGTGCGACCTAGAAAGGCCGAGTGTCAGCCATGTGGCAGGTAACATTATGGTGAGTGTTGGGGAACTGAGCGAGCTTGTTTCAGGTGTAGTTCTCGCGAGCATTTTATTAGAGATTGTCCGGAGAAAGTTAAAGAAGAAAGATTTCAGAGTGCTAGACAGAATACCACCGCTAGTAGAGGTAGACCACCGAGAAATACTGGAGGTGGGACTAGCAGTAAAGCTGCAATGAAAGACTCAGTGGCAAGATCAAAAGCTAGAGCACCTGCTAGAGCTTATGCTATACGTGCTTCGAGAAGATGCATCATCTCCGATGTCATTCTTGGTACATTTTCTCTCTATGATACTATTGTTATTGCATTGATTGATCCCGGGTCCACTCATTCCTATATTTGCATGAATTTAGTATCTAATAAAAAGTTGCTGTTGAGTTTATCGAGTTTACGATTAAAGTGTCGAACCCCTTAGGCCAATATGTGCTAGTTGACAAGGTTTGCAAGAATTGCCCATTAATGATTCAAGGTCATCTGTTTTCCGCCAATTTGATGTTGTTACCATTTGATGAGTTTGACGTTATCTTGGGAATGGGTGGTTGACATTGTATGATGCTAAGGTAGATTGTAAACAAAAGACACTAGAGTTGAAATGTGAAAATGGAGAAATTTTGTGGGTTGAAGCAGATTTAATCAAATAAATTGCCTATGGTGATTTCGCACATGTCCGCACGTGAAATACATGAGGAAAGGGTGTGAAGCTTATCCGCTTATGTAATGAATCTTGAGTTGCCTCAATCGATGTTTGAATCGCATCGATAGTCTGTGAGTTTCGGATGTATTTCCGGAGGAATTGCACAGGTTGCCTCGAACGCAGAGAGATAGAGTTTGCCATTGATTTGTTGCAGTGGCATCGCACCGATCTCGATTGCTCCATATAGAATGGCTCCACTGAATTAAAAGAATTGAAGGCTCGATTGCAGGAATTAACAGATAAGGGATTTGTGAGACCGAAGTTTCTCTCCCCGGGTGCTCTCTGTATTATTCGTAAAGAAGAAGGATGGTTCAATGAGACTTTGCATTGATTATCGTCAGCTCAATAAGGTGACTATAAAGAACAAGTACCCATTGCCGAGGATTGATGATTTATTCGATCGGTTAAAAGGGGCTCTGATGTTTTCAAAGATTGATTTAAGGTCCGGTTACTACCGGTTGAGAGTTAAGGAGTCGGATGTCAAAGAAAACCGCCTTTAGGACAAGGTATGGACATTATGAGTTTCTTGTAATGCCTTTCGGCTTAACAAATGCTCCAGCTATATTTATGGACTTAATGAATCGGATCTTCGGCCATATTTGGATAAGTTTGTAGTAGTGTTCATAGATGACATTCTAATTTATTCTCGGGATGAGTTTGAACATGCCGAACACTTGAGAACCATATTGCGAGATCTTGAGAGAAAAGAAATTGTTTGCCAAGTTTAGTAAAAGTGAGTTACGCTTCGTGAAGTCGATTTTTGGGACATATAGTCTCTCGTGTGATGGTATTCGGGTGGATCCAAGCAAGATTTCTGCGATCGTTGATTGGAAACCGCCAAAGAATGTATTTGAGGTTAGAAGCTTTTTAGGCTTAGCCGGATATTATAGACGTTTTGTTGAGGGATTTTCGATGATTGCCTCTCCTATGACTAAGTTGCTGCAAAAGAATGTTAAGTTTGAATGGGTGATAAATGTCACAGAGTTTTGAAAAGTCGAAAGCACGATTGATGAAGCACCAATTTTAGTACATTTGAGCCGGGAAAAGAGTTCGTAATTTATAGTGATGCATCGTTGATGTGCCTTGGATGTGTGTTGATGCAAGAGGGTAAAGTGGTAGCTTATGCTTGAGACAGTTAAAACCGCATGAAAAGAATTATCCTACACATGATTTGGAATTGGCCGCTATTGTCTTTGCTTTGAAGATTTGGTGACATTATTTGTACGGTGAAAAATGCCGAATTTTTACTGATCACAAAAGTTTGAAGTATTTGATGAATCAAAAGGATCTGAATCTGCGACAGCGAAGATGGCTTGAATTATTAAAGGATTATGATCTAGTGATTGATTATCATTCGGGAAAAGCAAATATAGTTGCTGATGCCTTGAGCAGAAAATTTCTTTTTACTTTGAGAGCCATGAATACGGGGTTAGCATTGTTTGATGATGGGTCAATCTTAGTAGAGATGAGAGCTAAACCATTATTTCTCCAGTTGATTTGTGATGCTCAAAAGAATGATAATGAGTTGCGGACCAAAAGAACTCAATGCGAATCAGGTTACGACTCAGATTTTCGAGTTGGACCAGACGACTGTTTAATGTTTCGAGACAGAATATGTGTGCCGAAAAATAATAAATTGATTCAGAAAATATTACATGAGGCGCACAATGGCTGTTTATCAGTTCACCCTGGTAGCACAAAAATGTATAAAGATTTAAAGAAGTTGTATTGGTGGGCGTGTATGAAAAGGGACATTTCGAATTTGTAACCAAGTGTTTGATCCGTCAACAAGTAAAAGCTGAACATCAAGTGCCTTCAGGACTACTTCAGCCGGTAATGGTGCCTGAGTGGAAATGGGACAAGATTACCATGGATTTTGTAACCGGTTTGCCTTTGACTCCTAAAAAGAAGGATGTTGTCTGGGTAGTGGTTGATAGATTAACAAAATCAGCCCACTTTATACCAGTACGTACCGACTACTCACTTGATAAATTAGCCGAATTATATATTGCTGAAATTGTGAGGTTGCACGGGGTACCTATGTCTATAATATCAGATAGAGATCCGAGATTTACCTCGAGATTTTGGAAAAAGTTACAAGAAGCTTTGGGTACAAAATTGAACTTTAGTACCGCGTTTCATCCATAAACAGATGGTCAATCGGAAAGAGCAATCCAGGTACTCGAAGATATGCTTAGATGCTGTGTTTTAAAATTTGGAGGTAGTTGGGAGAAATATCTATCTTTAATTGAGTTTGCCTACAATAACAGTTATCAGTCAAGTATACAAATGGCACCGTACGAAGCCTTGTATGGTCGTAAGTGTCGGACTCCTTTATATTGGACTGAACTTAGTGAGAAACAGATTCACGGAGTTGATCTAGTTAAAGAAACCGAAGAGAAAATAAAAGTAATTTGGGATTGCTTGAAAGCTGCTTCAGATCGACAAAAGTCATATGCAGATTTGAAAAGAAAAGAGATTGAATTACAGGTGGGTGATAAAGTGTTCTTGAAGGTGTCACCATGGAAAAAGATTCTGAGATTTAGTCGAAAAGGCAAGTTGAGTCCGCGTTTTATTGGGCCGTATGAGATTACTGAGAGAATTGGACCAGTGGTATATCGGTTGGCCTTACCGGCAGAGTTAGAGAGAATTCATAACGTGTTTCACGTATCAATGTTACGACGTTATCGTTCTGATCTTTCACATGTGATCTCCCCAACAGAAATTGAGATTCGATCGGATATGACCTATGAGGAGGAACCAATAAAGATTTTGGCTCGAGAAATTAAACAGTTAAGAAATAAAAGTATAGCCTTAGTGAAAGTATTGTGGCACAGACATGGAATAGAAGAGGCTACGTGGGAACCGAGGAAGCTATGAGGAAACAAGACTCAAAACCTCTTTATGCAGTAAGATTTTCGGGGACGAAAATCTCTAAAGGGGGGAGAATTGTGACAACCCGAATTAGGACCTAATCGGAATAGTGGTTTCGTGACCACAAATCTGAGATAAAAATAATTGTTTTATAATTATTTTGGGGTTTATGATATGATTGCATGATTGTGTGAAAATTTCGTGATGAAATTCTATGCCTAAAGTGCTTAAATTGAAAATAGGGATTAAATCGAATAAGTTGCAAAATTTACATTTTAGAAGTTTTTAGTATGAAATTGCTTTAAAATATTAATTAGGAGGTCTTAAATAGCAATTTGACCAATTTTAAGTTCATGGACAAAATTAGGACATGGAAGGAATTTTTGAAAGTTTAGTAAGGAGGGCATTTTGGTCATTTGGATATTAAATGAAATAAAATGGGAAAAATAACACAAAATTGGTCATCATCCTCCTTAGTTGCTGCCGAATTCTCCCTCTCTCCATAGCTAGGGTTTCTTCAACTTTCAAGCTCCATAGTAAGTGATTTCAAGCCCGGTTTTAATGTTCTTTACGTTTTTGGATTCCAGAGGCTCGATTAAGCTTATGCTAACAATAATTCAACCTAGGGTTCATATTTGGAAAAATACCCATAGGTGAAATTTGTGTATTTTGATGTTTTATGATAGAATATGAGGTTTTAAATTATGTTAGACAACTTGTGCTACTCGGTTTTAAGTGAAAACGAGTAAAGCGACATAATCGGTAAAAATACCTATTGTTCACAACTATGTGTTAGAGTGAGAATTTGATGTGTTAAGTAGAAGATAAAAATGTTCAGCATGTCATAAAACATAAGAATAAGGGCTGAAATTAAATTTCCGAGCCTAGGGGCAAAATTGTAATTTTGTAAAAGTTAGGGGCAAAAATGTAATTTTTCCATAATGTGATCTTTGGATTGAAATAAATAGTATGAGTGCTAAATGAGTTAAATGTGTTGTTATAGATCAAGAAAGGCGTGGAATTGACCTCGAACGAGGGGAAGGAAAAGTTTTGGGCTAAATCGCAAAATTTCCACATTTTGCACCGAGGTAAGTTTGTATGTAAACATTACATTATTTTCATTTACATTCTTATATTTCAGCCTATTATATAAATATACTAGCTGATGTTAAAATATAAATCGACTATTGGAAGAATGGAAATAAATAATAGAGAGAGATCCGGTTGAACATTGAAGAGATCGAATAAAATAGAGAGAGCGTAGCTAGGTCACATGTATGATCTTTGAGTGCACATCATGTGTACAAGAAAGCTGCATGAAATACCATGTAGTAGCTAGGTCACATGAGTGATACGGGATGTATCCCATGTAGACAAGAGAGCTACGTAAGAGATAAATGTAGCTAGGTCGCATGCGTGATTCCAAGTGAAGGACACCATGTAGACAAGAGAGCTACGAGACAAATCGGCTAGGTCGAATGAGTGGTACTAAGTGTTCACCATGTGTACAAGAGAGCCGAACTAAATGAAGTATGATGGTGGGGTTGTGTGCTATAACCATTAAATATCGAGGATTGATCCGAATTGTTCAACGGGATGGTTTTGTGGTGACGTTGTGGTTATGGACCTATACTTGTGATGAATGAATTGTGGTGAAAATGATTTGTGGTATATCTATATATGTAAGATAAAATGAGGTTAGCATAAAGAATGTGTGAAAGAGTGAAATTAGCATTAAAACTGTTTTGGACAGTAGCAGTGACGTGATTTTGAAAAATCACCAAAAAATAGAAGGAACATAATTAGAGGTTGAATGAGATGTGAAATTAAATTTTAATGAGTCTACTTTCATATAAAAGAAACAGAACAAGCAAAGGAATTTTATATTTTGAGATATTTACAATTGTGTGTGACTTGCTCAGGATGAATATGTGATCCCCTATTTCAACTTTGAAAAATCATTAAAAATTGTACAAAGCAAATTAAGAAATATAGTTTACATACCTAAATTTCTTATTGAGTCTAGTTTTAAATGAAAGAAATTTCAGTGTTATTTGAATTGTGTACTGAGAGAAATTCAATTCGTAGTGAACAGAGATCAGACTAGTCAAGCTGTGTAACAGGGGAAACTTTAACTAATAAACTGTACTAATCGGCTGAACTAAAAATTCTAGAAAAAAATTAGCAAGAAGATTTATGAGTCTAGATTCAGAGAAATTTTACGGATTTGAATTTCGAGTTTTGTAACTCAAGTTATGATTTATTTAGTGAACATAACGCAGGAAAGACAGCTTAATCAAAGTGGAGTGGATATTGAAATTAAAGTAGATATACTTGAGTTGTTGTGTAAACATATTAAATTCTTTAATTATTATTTACATACTTACTTACTAAGTTATAAGCTTACTTTGTTTTCTCTCTTTTGTCTTGTAGTATCCTCCAACTTGCTCAGGAGTTAAGGATCGTGAAGATCTGCTCGCACTATCAATACTTTAGGGTATTCGAACTAACATTTTGAATTATGGCATGTATAGTAGGCTTAATTATTTTGTTACGTGTCATAATTGCCTAGGTTTAAAATATTGGTTACAGTACTCAACCAACTACTTTGTACAAGCCATAGAAGTGTTCAAAACATATGCTATAACGATGCACTATCAAATTGGATGACATATTTCTATCTCGGTTTTGTTTAATGGTATGTATTATGTTCTAGTAATACCTCGTACCCTATTCCGGCGACGGTAACGGGTAAGGGGTGTTACACCGTGTGTCTCAGTCGTTTGAAGGACATGGCCTCTGGCCACGGGCATGTGCGTTGGCTGTGTGCCCTTAAACAGTTGCTGATGTCATAAACTGAGAGTTACACAGGCTGAGGACACAGGCATGTCCCAAGCCACACGGACGTGTGCGACCACACGCCCAACCCACACGGGCGTGTGACTCTCCGAAGCATGAAAATTGGTTAAGTTGCCCAAAGATTTTTAAAGTTCTCAGTTTAGTCCCGAACCACCCTGATGTATGTTATAGGCTTCAAAGGCCTGTATAAGGGACAATATGCATTTGTTTGAAAAGTTTTAATTTTTGGCGAAATTTGATGACTCGGTTTTGTATGTTTGTAAATGTTTAAGTCCAGTAACGCCTCGAACCCTATCCCGGAGTGGGATACGGATAAGGGGTGTTACACACATATGAAAAAGTGATGCGAAGTGTTGATTCTAAGCTCTAGGAAATAGTTATAAAAGCTAAGATGGACTCTATATATTCCAAATCAGTGTGAGAACTTGTAGACTTACTAGAAGGGATAAACCCATAAGGAGTAAGTGGATCTACAAGAGGAAAAATATATGGATGGAAAAGTGAAACTTATAAGGCCAGACTTATAGAAAAAAGGCTATATTTAGAAAGAATGTATTGATTACAGAGAAACCTTGTCTCTAGTTGCCATTATAAAGTCAATCCACATATTACTATACATTAGGACAGCTCTTGATTACGAGATTTAGCAAATAGATGTCAAGGAAACATTTTTTAATGACTATCTTGAAGAGAGCATCTACATTATGCAACTATAACACCCCTAACTCGTCTTCGTTGCTAGATTAGGGTTACAGCGCATTACAATGCATATCATAATATTTAATAACATTTAACCATTCAAATATCAAATTAAATAACATATAATAAAATTAAAATGTCATTCATAGCCTAAATATAATTATTGACCTTAAATCAGGCTTACAGGTCCTTAAAAATAATTTAGGATCAATCAGGGAAAAATTTGAAAAAAAAAACAAAAAATTTTAGAAAATTCGAAAATTTTGAAAATAGGGTTCACACAACTATGTAGTCAAGCCGTGTGACAGACTGTGTTATATACTGACTTGAGACACACGGTCTTGCACAGGCCATGTTTCAGACCGTACACGGCCAAGTGATAGACTGTGTGACAGGCCAGGTTACATACTGATTTGAGACACATGGTCGTGTTATAGGCCATGTTTCAGACCGTATGAAACCTGCATCTAAAAACAATAATGACACATGATTGTGTGGGGTGGCTGTATGTGGCACATAGCCGTGTGACAACCCATGCCCCAGGCCGTGTTCACCTTAAAATCTTGCATTTCAAGTCACTTTTCCACAAAATCTTAGACACTAAGCCATACCATTATCAGCTACAAAACCATGCTCAAAAACATTGGCTCTCATTCAAAAACATGCCAATTTCACCCAACATATGCCTAACCAATATGTCATCATTTGGCACAACAACTTATATATCAAAACAAATCAAAACCAAGCCTATACTTTCATGTTACAAGCATATACCAAATGGTTTGCATTTAAACTAAAAAACCATACATTAACTTATGTCGAAACTTACCATTACTCTTCTCATTCAACAACATTCATTTGTACCATAATTCAAACACCTTTGTAAAGTTTATATCAAGTGAAAAATTAGCACAACAAGACCATAAATGTAACATCCCTAACCCGTAACCGTTGCCAGAATAGGTGAAGAGGAATTACCGGACTCACAACACAGATCCGAACAATCACATAACAAAAATATTCTCAATTCAATTAAATATAGATCATTCATATTTAACACATACATTAAAAAATCATACAAGGTCTAAATCATACATTCAAGACTATTCGATAACATAAGGAAGTTTCAAAAAGAATTTCAACTTTTAAAAGGTCACACGCCCATGTGAACAGGTCGTGTGCCTCACACGTCCTTAGACATGCCTGTGTGTCTAAGCCGTGGCAAAACAGGGCATACATACTAACTTGACCACACGGCCACAATACACGTCCGTGTGACTTGGCCATGGTCAGGCCTGACTTGGGCCACACGGCTAACCACACGCCTGTGTGCCTTGGCCGTGCTTGAGCCTAACTTACAATTGTAGGGTACCCCAGGGGACACACAGCCGTGCAACATAGTCGTGTGTCGCACACAGCTGAGACACACGCCCGTGTCTCTGCCCATGTGGACAAAAATAGGTCATTTGAATAGCCAAATTGCCACCCCAATTTAGGTCAACCTACAAGCAAAGGAACAAGTATAATTGCTCAGCCAATTCAGCCAAATTCAATACCAAAACATAAGCTGTAACAACCCAAACTCGGCCTAGACGTTACGGCCAAATCTGGTGTGTCACATCTGAGTGTTTTTCGAAAACCCTGTTTACCTTGAAAACCCTTCTTATTTGAAAACTTGGATGAAATCCCAGTTACGTTAGTTTATTTTCAACACGTGGATCATTGAAAAATACATAATATTATTCCCAAAATCTCTTTTAGTTGCAGAAGCTAGTTTTAAATTAATTACTAAAACTTTATGTAAAACAAAATTAAGTTGCGAAAGCATTTTGAAAATGTTGAGGAAACGTAGTGTTTGAAAACAGTTATTATTTTGAAAATTCGATGTTCCTACTCTAGCTGTTTAGAATATGAAATCAAAAGCCCATTAAAAGTTAAAAACCCCCAAATGGCCTTATTACATAATTAAAACCCAAATATGAAAGCTTAAATAAATTGAGTCATTAACAACCAATCTACAGACATGTGGCCACCACTATGCCCCTCGCGGCTCCAAATCGTCTAAAGCTAGGGAATACCTGTATAGTTAAAAGAAGGGTGAGTTTACGAAAACTCAGTGTGTAATCCCCTATCGATCCAACAAAGATACGAGTGCATCTGAATGATGCGGGCACGAGCCTTATTCAATAATAGTACAATCTGGGCCTAAGCCCTATGCAGTAACAGTGTGGGCCTATACCCAAAACAGTATAATCACAATACAAGTATGCAACCCAACCCAATCTGTCCTGCTCACCACCCGTACCAACTAACTCACCATGTGGGGATTAAATCGACCCACCCAGCCAACTCACCAATATCGCAGCGTAGCTGCTAATAGTAATGCAACAAAGCTGCTAATAGTGACAAATCAAAGCTGCTAATAGTGGTAAACGTGGCGTAGCCACTAATATCAAAATACGTGGCAAAACCACCAGAATAGTACTTTCTCCAAATCAGTATCCCAACCCCAATGCAGAATATCATGTCATAATATTTCGTGTATGCAAGATTTCATACTCAAATACGGTCATGCATATATCATACACTCATCAATCAACCTATCTTAAAGGTATAATAGTCATTTCCACCCATTAGGGGTAGAATAGTAATTTTTACCCCTTAAGGGTATTTTGGTCCTTTTACCCTCTGGGGTCTCGGTACAGATAATCAATCTCTTGGAAGGTCCACAGTCTCCACGAGCAACTTATGTAACCTAAACAGACCTAATGGTGTAAATGGGCCTAGGGCCCATTACTCGGCACAAGTGGGCCTATACGCTCTTGTGGCCCATTTAGCCCAAATTTAGCTACGACTATGTGACTTACGTAGCCCAGTCCAAAATTTATCACTTACCATGGATTTAATTAGTGTGGGGCCCACGATCCCATTGGGCTCTCATAGCCCATTTTAGCCCAACGAAGCCCTTAACGACCTATGCCATGCACACGACATGACAAGCCCAAGTACTTCCCACCTAACAGTTAGATTTACACAAGCAGGCCCACGGGGCCGTCAAGCCCATTTGGCTCGTCGAGGCCCATCGAGGCCCAGTACATGAAAACGCTCGTGGCGGCCTCTATAGTCTATAGCCCATGGTTTGTGGGCTCGGTTTACCCCATGAGCGATCGCACGCTCATAAGGCCTCAAATGTCGAAGTTTCGGCTTTTTGGCTTTTGCCAATTTCCAACAAAGAAGGGCGTGAATACACACCTGTTTATGAGAACGAGCCGAAGTCCACAATTACCAACCTTGGCACATCCTGCATTGAGTCTTAATCACTTTTCCTCTCACCAATTCATCTGGTTCGCTCTATTTAAAGCTAGCTTCTCACCAATTCTCACGTTAGCTTCTCGATGTGGGATTGCTTTCAACCATTAGGAAAATTCCTCATTCTTATCACCACTTCAACCATAAAGTTCGAGTACAACTCTACCTCCTACACAGTTCAAATAGCAAAATAAATACTCCACTGTGCATCCAAGACTTGAACCTCAGACCTCATAGTTACACAACACGCCACCTTGCCACTCCACCACAAGCTCTTTCTATGTCATATTTTATCACCAATTAATTATAAGGCCTATAGGCCAAAGTCCAAGTTCCTTTAAAAGAAAAACCAAAATAAATCACAAGAGCCAAGACTTGAACCCAGGCTCCCTTTCAACCTTCATGACGCCACAACCACTAAACCACATGCTTCCTTGTGTCATTTACTTAACATAATAATTTAAAAGGCCATCATCCAAGCGTCCATGGTTTTATTCACTTAAAACCAAAATTTTTGCTAAAGCCTAGGTTTGAACCCAAGATTTCTCCAACATTTCTCAGAACCCTTAACCACTTGAGCAGACATTTAATTGTGTCATTTCCTTGCACAATTAAATACTTATACACAACCCCCTTACGGACCCATACTCAAGGCCCAATACTTCTAGGCCCAAATTCAGGGAGTCACATAAGCCATTCATACCATAACATTATTAATCATTTACATACTCATCAACCTTACCAATTTATACCAAAACATAAGGTAAGATTATATCAAAACCATCATTCAATCTCATGCCATGAACTTACCAAACTTACCATCTCTTTTAACCAACTAAAGCATACCAGAATTTAACATTGGCATCATATATTATATACCATTATCAACTATAAGTTCAAACATAACTAGCCAAATCACATGGCTAAAAATATATGTATATCACAAAACATAATCCCACTACTACTAGCCTATACATGCCATACTTCAAAATATACATTTTCAAAAGTACCAAAATGAGGTTCGATAGTGTGGTGTCTATCCTTGACAATCCTTGAGCTCACCGTAGCTTTGATATCTATAAAACAATACAAATACACACAAAGTAAGCTTTCAAAAGCTTAGTAAGCTCGTACTAAAAATCATCAACAGAGTATAAAATATGAAACATTAACACATAAGTATTTATAAATTTTCAAAACATCTATCCAATTATACCAACACCATCCACATGTTTATACCACATAGGTATTATACGTACCTGAACCTTCTCGTATTCATTCATTTTCATTCTCACCTCTCGTTTAGGATGTTTTAAAACTTTCCAAAGATTGTTCATGCTATAACCATCCCCACACTTAGTGCCTTAAGGTTTAGCTGAAGCTATAATAATTCCGCACACTTAGTGCCATCTCAATTAACTGAAACTATATCGGTATCGCACACTTAGTGCCTCATATAGCCGAAGCTAGTTTAAATCGCACACTTAGTGCCTCATATCATTGATTTACCATCGTATTAATCCAAACAAAATATATATAAATCCATATATAACCAATGCATCAAAGCATACTTATAACATCATATTTTGCGTACGAACTTACCTCGTACTCGAAATTTGTTGACTCAGATTGTTTACTCTATAATCTTCGACTTCCCCCGGTCTAAATCAGAATTCCTCTTTTATTGATCTATATGTATTCAAAATTAACCCTTTTATTCACCAAATCATTCAAAACAATCCATAGACACATATTTAGGGTATTATGCAAACTAGCCCTCATATTTTCACATTTCAACACTTTTGTCCCTAATTCACAAAATCACAAAATACACATAATTTGCTTATACACAAGCTTAGCTGAATTTTCATAGCTCTCATAGAAGTCCATACATTTCATTTATTTCACATTTTAGTCCCTCAACTTCCCATTTTCACAATTTAATCCCTAATATGCATTTTTACTCAAAATCACTTTACAAAACATGTATGCCAAGCACTAAGCTTTCATAATTCATTATTTAACATCACAAAACTCGTGAATTCATCAATGGAATCTTATCAAATCATCAACAATTTAATAATTTAAGCATGGGCTAGCTAGAGCACTAAACAACGATCACAAAAACGTAAAAATTATCAAAAACGGAAACAAAAACATACCTCAATTAAGCTTTGAACTAGCCAAAACCCTAAAAATGTTTTTCTTTTCTTTTTGTTTATCGATTTTCGGCACCAACAACATATAATGCCTATTTTTCATGTTTTGTTTTAGTTATAATTCATTTAATAATTGTTTTACCATTTTACCCTTGCATTAAAACATTAATACGCTATTAACTAATGTCCACTAATGTTATTTAATCATAAGTTTGGTCAAATAACCTCATAAGGACCTCACAATTATAAAGCCAAGTCAAATAGGCACTTTTAACATCTAGCACACAACTTTTACAATTTACGTAATTAAGTCCTTTTTTTCAAAATTAAGCACACAAACATTCAAATTTTCATACGAGACTTTCACATATGCTCATTCACATATCATAAGCACGAAAAATAATATTTAAATATTTTTTTACTCGGATATGTGATCTTGTAACACCCTGAATTTGGGCCTAGAAATTTTGGGCCTTGAGCATGGGAGCGGTTGAAGGTAACTTATAATATTTTGTTGTGCATGTAAATTTTGTTAATGAAGGCTTGTTTTAGTGGTTAAGTGTGCTGAGAAGTGTTAGAGAAGTCCTGGGTTCAAACTTGGATTCTAGCAGAAATTTTGGTTTAAGGTGAATCAAACCCTGGGTGTAGTAGGTAGGCCTTAAGAATATTGTTGGAGAAATTGTGCCACAAAAAGCCTTGTGGTCTAGTGGCAAAGTAGTGCCACATAAGAGGCAGAAAGGTGGCGTCATAGAGTTGGCAAAGAGGTCCAGGGTTCGAAACTCATGGCAATCAAAGAGCATTTATTTTGCTAACAGGGGGGCGGCAAGAGTTGGTGTTGAATTTAAACTCTGATGATGGGGAGATCCCATATCGGGAGGCTAACATAAGAGTGGATGTGAAGCTAGCTTTAAATAGAGAGAACCATGAGGAGAGTAAAGGTACCTTTCTTGGCTGATCCCTTTCACTTTATGGCGTGCTCGTTTAGGTTGGGCGTCAGCTAAGAGTGTGGGAGCGCGGATTAACTCCAGTCTCCTATCAGGTGTGTATTTCTCATTACTCTAGCAGTAGGACGACTATTTCAGGCCGCGATGGGCTGAAATGGGCCATGTAGTCCCAATGGGTCCGTAGGCCCAAGTGGATAAGTTGTAGAATTACTAAAATACCCCTGTAAGGTAGGACTATCGATTTACCCCTCGAGGGTAAAATGATTATTTTACCCCTCGTGCGTAAATGACTAACTTGTGTGATGATTGGGTTAGTTGACGTGGATTTATGGTAGTTATCGTTAATTTTTAAGTCTAATGTGTTAGTGATCGATCGTAGGATTATCGCGTGGGAGATATCGTCATCAATCGTCATCAACCAGGTGTGTAAACGACACCCTCCCTTAGACTGAATCGGTAAAAGCTGAAATACCGAAACGTTGGTATTTTGTGAACTCGCGAGTGTGCGAGCGCTCGTGAGACAGTTGTTAATGAATATGGTGCATTTGGATGATTAGAGTGCAGAGTGTGTATTTTCGTGCACAACGGTATATTTGGGCTTAATGGGCCGAAAATGGGCCAATGGGCAAACAGGCCCACTTTGGTAAAAAGACGAGGTAAGTACTTCTGATTACTTGGTAAATGTTAGAATGAGCATGAAACCCTAGCAATATTTAATAATTACTGAAATACCCTTATACATGAAAAATTATGATTTTGCCGCTAGGGATATTTTATTTTATCTGAAAAGAATGATGTTCTGTTTCTGTGTACGTATGTCGTGACATATTATTCTGTTGCATGGGACATAGATTTATATTGATAGAGGAAGCATTTTGGCGACCTCATTTGCAATCAGTGGCCTCGCCACATATATCTTTCCGTGACTTCGTCACAATATCCGCGACCTCATTTGCAATCCGAGTGGCCGCCACATATATAAATATATATATCTCTGCTCGTTGCCTCGCCACAATATCTCATGATCTGGTGACTTTGTCACAATATCCGCACCTCATTTGCAATTTACGTGGTGTGTGTAGCGATTGGGTGGGTCGAGTAGTCTCCCCACATGGTGTAAGGCTGGTACGGGGGTGTATACGGTTGGATATGGGTTGGGATTGCATTCACATTCGATTCGAATTGTTACACGACATCGATTACGATTACATCACGTAATTCTAATTTCGATTCGATTTTGATTCTATCACCTAATTCTGATTCTGGCTCTGATTCTGATTTTGATTTTGTCACCTGATTCTGATTCTAATTCTCATTTTGATTCTAGTTATGATAATTTTTCTTATTCTGTAATGGACTAAGGCCCATCTGGTACTGTCTGTTATAATGGGCTAAGGCCCAATTGATCTTTGAAATGTAAGTGGGTGGGGCGGACTTTTAATTCTCTATATATGATTGTTCCTTTTATATAGTAGGGATTTCACACTGAGTTTTTTTAAACTCACCCCGTTTATTAACCTTTCAGGTAATTTCCAGCCTTAGACGGATCGGAGTTGCGAGGGGCTCGGAGGAAGCCACACACATTGTTTATGTTACAGTTTTGATTATTACTTTTAAATGTTTTTATGTGGGTTGTAGTAAAGCCGTTGTAATTTTCTGGATTTCAAATTTGGATTTTTGTTTATTGTTCTTATAATTGCTAGTATTAGAACACGATTTTCCAAAGCAACTACTGTTGTTCAAAACATCACGTAACCGCAATTGTTTTTAAATTAAGCTTCTGCAACTGCCAAGATTTTTACAAAGTTGTTAAGAATGTTATTCAGCTGAGGTTTTCTAAACATGGTTTAAAAAGGGTATAAGTTTTTAATTATTAAGAAGGGTTTTTAATGGAAACATGGTTTTCGAAAAATACTTCAATGTGACACGCCAGATTCGAGCCAAACTTCCAGGCCAGGTTTGGGGTGTTACAGATCTCGAAACCACTATTTCGACTAGGGTCTAAACCGAACTATTACAATTCTCCCCCCTTAGGGATTTTCGTCCCCAAAAATATTACCATTGAACAGATTCAAATATTGCTGCCTCATGACTTTTTTAGGTTCCCACATGGCCTCTTCAATATCGTGTCGATGCCACATCACTTTTACAAATGAAATTTTCTTATTTCACAGTTCTTTAACCTCGCGAGTTAAGATACGAATCGGCTTTTCTTCTTAAGTTATATTAGACTGAATTTCAATCTCAGACAAGGAAATCACATGCAAAGGATCAAATCTGTATCATCGAAGCATTAATATGTGAAAAACATTTTGAATCTTTTCTAACTTTGGTGGCAACAACAATCTATAAGCTACCGGGCCAATACACTCGATAATCTCATACGACCTGATGAACCTAGGACTCAGTTTGCCTTTTCTACCAAACTGAAGCACTTTCTTCCACGGAGATACCTTCAAAAACACTTTGTCGCTGATTTCAAACTCAATGTCTTTTCTTTTGAAATCCGCATAAGATTTCTGACGATCGGAAGCTGCTTTCAGACTATCTTAAATCACTTTTACTTTCTGTTCTGTTTCTTTTATCAAATCAAGTCCGTGAATCTTATTTTCACTAAGCTCCATCCAATACAAAGGTGTATGGCATTTGCAACCATATAAAGCTTTGTAGGGTGCCATTTTAATACTCGACTGAAAACTGTTATTATAAATGAATTCAATCAAAGGCAGATATTTTTCCCACGTACCTTTAAACTCAAGAATGCAACATCTCAACATATCCTCGAGTATCTGAATAATTCGCTCGGATTGACCGTCTGTTTGCAGATGAAAAGCAATACTAAATTGCAATTTAGTACCCAGAGCATCTTGCAGTTTCTTCCAAAATTGTGATGTGAATCTCGAGTCTCTGTCTGACACTAAAGACAATGGCACACCATACAATCTCACGATATCAGAAATGTACAACTCAGCTAACTTATCAAGTGAGTAATCGGATCAAATCGGAATAAAATGAGCAGATTTCGTCAATCGATCAACTACAACCCAAATTGTATCTTTCTTTCTCAAAGACAGGGGTAAACCCGAAACAAAATCCATTGTCACTCGATCCCATTTCCACTCTAGAACCATAATCGATTGTAACAAACCAGATAAGACCTAGTGTTCAGCTTTAACTCGCTAACAGATCAAACATTTAGAAACAAAGTTAGAGATATCTCTTTTCATTCCGGACCACTAATAATACTGTTTCAAATCATTACACATTTTTGTACTACCTGGATGTACAGCTAACCGATTATTATGAGCTTCGTTCAAAATCATCTGAATTAACTCTGGATTTCTTGGAACACAAATTTGATCTCGGAATCTCGTACAATTATCTTTATCAACTCTGAATTCTGAATCAGACTCTACATCACACTAAGCTCGTTTAACTAAAATCTCATTATCAATCTGCTGAGCTTCAATAATCTGTTGTAAGAACAAAGGTCTTACTTTCAATTCAGATAAAACTGAACCATCATCCGATACGACTAAATGAGCATTCATCGCACAAAAATCAAACAACAATTTTTGACTTAAGGCATCAGTAGCAACATTAGCTTTTCTCGAATGATAATTAATCACAAGTTCGTAGTTCTTTAGCAATTCAAGTTATTTTCTCTGTGGCAGATTCAAATCTTTCTGATTCATCAAATACTTCAAACTCTTATGATCACAATAGACGTGACATTTCTCACCGAACAGGTAGTGACGCCAAATCTTTAGAGCAAACACAATCGCAGCTAACTTAAGATCATGTGTTGGATAGTTCCTTTCATGCTGCTTCAACTGTCTCAAAGCATAAGCAATGACTTTTCCTTCTTGCATTAAAACACATCCTAGACCAATCAAGGAAGCATCACTGAAGATCACAAATTCTTTACCCGATTCGGGTTGTACTAAAACCAGAGCTTTAGTCAACAAAGTTTTCAACTGATCAAAACTATTCTGACACTTTTCTAACCACTCAAACTTCACATCTTTTTGAAGCAATTTTGTCAACGAAGTCGCAATCATAGAATAGCCTTTTATGAATCTTCTATAATAACCAACAAGTCCCAGAAAACTGCAGACTTCAGAGATATTCTTCAGAGGTTTCCAATCCAGAATAGCTGAAATCTTTCTCGGATCAACTCGGATACCAGATGATGATACAATATGACCCAGAAAACCAACTACTAGCAACCAAAACTCACATTTACTAAATTTCGCATACAATTGTTTATCTCGCAGAGTCTGTAACACTATTCTCAGATGCTCAGCATGTTCAGATTCATCTCCTGAATAAATCAATATGTCATCAATGAATACAAAAACAAATTGATCTAAATACGGTCTGAAATATCTATCCATCAAATCCATAAAGATAGCAGGTGCGTTAGTCAATTCAAAAGGCATAACTAAGAATTTATAGTGACTGTACCTCGTTCGAAAAGCAGTTTTTAGAATGTCTTTGTCTTTCACTCGCAACTGATAATAGCTTGATCTCAAATCTATTTTTGAAAAAAATAGCAGCTCCTTTCGACTGATCAAACAAATCATCAATTCGGGGCAGAGGGTACTTATTCTTGATAGTCACTTTGTTCAACTGACAATAATCTATACACATTCTCATCGTACCGTCTTTCTTTTTCACAAATAAAATCAGAGCACCCCAAGGTGAGAAACTCGGTCTAGTAAATCCTTTATTGGTCAATTCTTGCAACTGAGACTTTAATTCTTTTAGTTCGGTCGAAGCCATTCTGTACGGAGCTATTGAAATCGGAGTAGTAACAGGTACCAATTCAATGCCAAATTCAACTTCTCTAACCGGAGGTAAACCCGGAAGTTCTTCAGGAAAAACATTAGGGAACTCACATACAACAGGCACTGATTCAACTTCCTTTTTTGACACTCTCGAATCAATCACATATGCAAAATAGGCTTCACAACCCTTTCTTACAATACTTAAAGCTTTCATCGAAGATATAATAACAGGCAATCCACTCAAACCACTAGATTCAATTCTGACTATTTCATCATTCTTGCATCTCAAATCAATAGTTTTCCATTTGCAGTTCACAACAGCATCATGCAAAGTTAACCAATCCATACCCAGAATTATATCAAATTCATCAAAAGGTAATAACATCAGATTAGCCAGAAAACAAGTGTCTCGAAACATTAACAGACATTTCTTGCAGACTTTATCAACTAGAACACATCTGCCTAGGGTGTTCGAAACTCTAATTACAAATTCAGTAGACTCTACAGGCAAAGTATTCCTATTCATTAAGTTCATACATATATACGAATGTGTTGATCCAGGATCTATCAAAGCAATCACAAAAGTATCATAAAGAGTAAATGTACCCGTAATCACATCTAGCGATGAAGCTTCCTCGAGAGCTCGGATAGAATAGGCTCTGGCAGGTGCACAAGCCTCAAATCTAATAGCTGTATCTTTTATTCCTCTTTGACCTCCACTTACATTTCTCATATTTTTAGAAGGTCTACCACGAGAAGCATTACCACTCGGCCTCGGATTCTGAACGTTATCTTTTTCAGCTAAATCTGGGCAATCTTTTATAATGTGATTTCATGAACCACAACTATAACAAGCTCGGTTACTACTCTTTCCCCAGCATTCTCCAAAATGTCATCTTTCACATTGATCACACTCAGGTTTTTCATTTTTTACATTACTAACATTGGCAACAGACGTAGCTAAAGCTTTGAAATTAGATTGCGATCTAGCACGATCTCTGTTCGAATGTCTCATACTAGCCTTTGAATGGCTATTATCATCTCTGAATTTCTTTGATCCAAATTGAAATGACTTGCCCAATGACCTCTTTCTTACCTCTCTAGCTTCAAAATCAGCTTTTCTTTTCTCTTTCCTGAGATCTTCAACTTTACATGCTCGTTCAACAAGCACAACAAATTCTTTGATTTCCAGAATCCCAACTAACAGACGAATATCTTCGTTTAAGCCATCCTCGAATCTTTTACCCATTATTGCTTCCGTAGATACACATTCACGAGCATGCTGACTTAATCTTATGAATTCTCGCTCGTATTTCGAGACAAACATACGATCTTGTTTAAGCTCAAGAAACTCTTTGTATTTCTGATCGATGAATCTCTAACAAATATATTTCTTTCAGAATTCAGCTTGGAAGAAATCCTAAGTAACTTGTTCACTCGGAATCACAGATGTCAAAGTCTTCCACCAATGATACACCGTATCTCTCAGAAGGGAAATAGCACATTTTATGCATTCTTCAGGATTTAATGATAATTCGTCAAACACTCTTATCATGTTCTCTAACCAAAACTCGGCTTTTTCAGCATCATCGCTCATTGTAGCTCGAAACTCTTCAGCCCCATATTTTCTAATCTTATCGACTGGTGGTCTACCTAACTGAACTGGATTAATTGATGGCATAACAGGAGTTTGAGGAGGATTAACCGGAGGTGGAGGTTGTTGTATAGCCGGATTGGTTCTAATATATTGGGTTAACCAATCATTCATCATCTGATAGAAGGCTTGTTTAGCCTCACCATCACGACTACTCATAGTCAGTCGAGAATCAGATGGAATCGTCCCTTACACGGGATCAGGCACATTACTCTCGACATCATCTGCTACAGCTCTTTTGGGATCCATTTGCTATATAAAAGCACATTTCAATGTCAGGGTTCATCACACTATCGTAGTACTTAAATATGGTATGTATAGCTAGACTCACAAACGCTATGTTAGTACTAGAATCGACTCAACCATAGCTCTGATACCAATAAAATGTAACACCCCTAACCCGTAACCTTCGCCAAAATAGGTTAAGAGGCATTACCAGACTCACAACTCAGATCTGAATAATCACATAATAGAAATCTTCTCAATTCAATAAAATATAGATCATTCATATTTAACACAAACTTTAAACAATCATACGAGGTCTAAATCATACATTCAAGACTATTCGATAACATAAGGAAGTTTCAAAACTTAGAAAAATTTTCAACTTTTAAAAGGTCACACCCCTGTGTGAACAGGTCGTGTGCCTCACACGGCCTTAGACATGCCCATGTGTCTAAGTCGTGGCAAAACAGGGCATACATACTAACTTGACCACACGGCCACAAGACACGCCCCTGTGACTTGGCCGTGGTTGAGCCTGACTTGGGCCACACAACTAACGATACGCTCGTGTGCCTTGGTCGTGCTTGAGCCTGACTTACAATTGTAGGGTACCTCAGGGGACACACAGCTGTGCAACATAGCTGTGTGTCTCACACGACTGAGACACACACCCGTGTCTCTGCCCGTGTGGACAAAAATAGGCCATTTGAATAGCCAAATTGCCACCCCAATTTGGGTCAACCTAACAAGCATAATTGCTCAATCAATTCAGCCAAATTCAATACCAAAACATAAGCCATTCATACCATAACATTATTAATCATTTACATACTCATCAACCTTACCAATTTATACCAAAACATAAGGTAAGATTATATCAAAATCATCATTCAATCTCATGCCATGAACTTACCAAACTTACCATCTCTTTTAACCAACTAAAACATACCAAAATTTAACATTGGCATCTCATATTATATACCATTATGAACTATAAGTTCAAACATAACTAGCCAAATCACATGGCTAAAAGTATATGTACATCACAAAACATAATCCCACAACTACTAGCCTATACATGCCATACTTCAAACTATACATTTTCAAAAGTACCAAAATGAGGTTCAATGGTGTGGTGTCTATCCTTGACGATCCCTGAGCTCACCGTAGCTTCGATATCTATAAAACAATACAAATACACACAAAGTAAGCTTTCAAAAGCTTAGTAAGCTCGTACTAAAAATCATCAACAGAGTATAAAATATGAAACATCAACACATAAATATTTATAAATTTTCAAAACATCTATCCAATTATACCAACACCATCCACATGTTTATACCATTTCAATAAACTTTATATACAAAGTACCATCTACCACATAGGTATTATACGTACCTGAACCTTCTCGTATTCATTCATTTTCATTCTCACCTCTCGTTTAGAATGTTTCAAAACTTTCCAAAGATTGTTCATGCTATGACCATCCCCACACTTAGTGCCTTAAGGTTTAGCTAAAGCTATAATAATTCCGCACACTTAGTGCCATTTCAATTAACTGAAACTATATCGGTATCGTACACTTAGGGCCTCATATAGCCGAAGCTAGTTTAAATCGCACACTTAGTGCCTCATATCATTGATTTACCATCGTATTAATCCAAACAAAAAATTATATAAATCCATATATAACCAAAGCATCAAAACATACTTATAACATCATATTTTGCGTACAAACTTACCTCGTACTCGAACTCTATAATATTTGACTTCCCTCGGTCTAAATCTGAATTCCTCTTTTCTTGATCTATATGTATTCAAAATTAACCCTTTTATTCAACAAATCATTCAAAACAATCCATAGACACATATTTAGTGTATTTTGCAAACTAGCCCTCACATTTTCACATTTCGACACTTTAGTCCCTAACAAAATAAAAAAATACACATAATTTGCTTATACACAAGCTTAGCCAAATTTTCACAGCTTTCATTCAAGTCCATGCATTTCATTTATTTCACATTCTAGTACCTCAACTTCTCATTTTCATAATTTAATCCCTAATATGCATTTTTACTCAAAATCACTTTAAAAAACATGTATGTCAAGCACTAAGCTTTCATAATTCATCATTTAACATCATAAAACTCATTAATTCATCAATGGCATCTCATCAAATCATTAACAATTTCATGAATTTAAGCATGGGCTAGCTAGAGCACTTAACAACGATCACAAAAACATAAAAGTTATCAAAAATCAAAACAAAAACATACCTCAATTAAGCTTTGAACTAGTCGAAACCCTAAAACTCTTTTTCTTCTCTTTTTATTCTTTAATTTTCGACACCAACAAAATATATTGCCTATTTTTCATGTTTTGTTTTAGTTATAATTCATTGAATAATTATTTTACCATTTTACCCTTGCATTAAAACATTAGTTTGCTATCAACTAATGTCCACTAATGTTATTTAATCATAAGTTTGGTCAAATAACCTCATAAGGACCTCACAATTATAAAACCAAGTCAAATAGTCACTTCTAACATCTAGCACATAGCTTTTACAATTTACACAGTTAAGTCCTTTTTTAAAAAAATTAAGCACACAAACATTCAAATTTTCATACGAGACTTTCACATATGCTCATTCACATATCATAAGCACAGAAAATAATATTTAAATATTTTTTTGACTCAGATATGTGGTCTCGAAACCACTATTCTGACTAGGGTCTAAACCGAACTGTTACAATAAACATACTAAGGTCTAAAACATGATGACATATAAGCTATACAAAACATAAACACCATTTCATCAATCTAACCAATACCACAAATAACATACAATCAAAACATATACAAATTTCACCCATTACATGACAAGTTTCATACTATATTTGGATTTCATACCAAACCAAGAAGTAGTACATTATTAACTAAAGCATATATTTATCACACAAGAATAGAAAATACCACTTGTAATAAGTACTTTAACCATATACAAATACTCCTATAACATGCCCCATATCCCAAAATTAAACGTTTTTTTAAATATCTATAAAAAATAATTTCGATAGTATGATATTCGTGTTGATCTAATCGCATGATTTCGCAAAATTTTATTTACAAAGAAACAGGAAAATGACACGAGTAAGCTTTAATAAGCTTAGTAAGTTCACAAGTTAAAATGATAAAACTTACTGAATAAACATAATAATTCATTTAATAAAAATGTTAATAGACGTTAGTCCTGCCAACCACAATCAATCAATGGTGAGTTGTATAAATATACAAGTTGTATATCAGTTTATTCATACAAACTCAATCAATATCAAGTCACGATATACTTTTAGAAATCAAGCAAATATTTATATAATTCAATACGCAAGTCATTTAACCAATTAAAATATGTCTGATGATACACAGTTATCCATCAAAACACACCAAAATGCTCCAACGAGCCAAACCAACCAAGAACACGCCTTGGCACTAAGTTCTTAGCTTGTAGGCTAACATCCCTCCAAAACACACCTCAACACCAAGTGCCAAGCCCAAAGGCTTTACATCCGCCCCTAGTAACACGCTAGAAATAATGTAAATATAACACGATAGTCTGTAACGAATGCTGGACTCTGATTTATTAAATGGATAAGAATAAATCAGGAATCATGTAACATCCCTAACCCGTATCCATTGCCAGAATGGGGTTATGAGGTATTACTTGACAAAATACAACTAGAAATTTACATGCATTTCATTTCATACTGAATATGTTATTCTTATCAAATCACTCAAACCATTAAATTTTAAAATCTTATAGCTAACATAATCTCTTTACAAACCATTTCATATCATTTAACGAACATATATGTAATCACATAATTCATAAGCAAAAATATCATTTATATCATTTTACCACATAAGCATGTGCGCATATCCAAGCTAATATAATTATTTCATTCCATTAATTCATACATAAATCATATAAATCAAACAAATCGGAACACATATCATTTTGACCATATCATAATTGACACAATAAAGATATATCAAATTTTAACCAAATCGAACATATATGCATCACATAAAATTCATATTATCTTCTTGTTTTACCAATGCACAATTCACTATTCATTTGGTCATTTTTCAATCCATTAGCCGAATGTATTCATGCTTAATACATAAGCTTTATTCAACGTATAAATTCATCATTTTTAATCTATCTCTTTATAAGCATATAACCTTTCGTAGAAATAAATCAATATATATATATATATATATCAACCATAATTTGCACATCAAATCAAACATATTACATTATATCTCATCATATATATATAAAACATCAAACCAATATCTCATATACTTATATATATATGCCAAATCATGATTAACTTACTAACATGATTCATAACAATTTCTTCACTTATTGCAAGCATATTGAACTCACATTTATCACAAGCCACAACCGAATTTGTAACAGCCCAATTTAGACCCTAATCGGAATGGTAGTTTCAGGACCACGAATCTGAGTCAAAAAAATATTTAAAAATTATTTATTGTGTTTATTATGTGTGAATTTGTATGTGTGAAATTTTTGTGATTTAATTTTGTCGTTTGAGCATCCGATTAAATAAAAGGACTTAATTGGATAAAATGAAAATTTGACGGTTAATTGTAAAAGGTCCAAATTGTTGTTGTTCTTTTATTATGGAGGTTTTCTGTTGCAATTATGCCATTGATAAAAATGAATGGATGGCATTAGGCATATATTATATAGTTTTTATATAATTTCATTAAGGTTAAACTTGTAAATTTATTACTAAGTTAATATAAATTATATTATAACATAAATTAAAGCCATTTTGTGTTTATATTATGTTCTTTCCGAAAACAAAAGAAAAGAAAAAAAGAAAGTTAGGGTTCGACACTTGCTAAGCTTGATTAAGGTGTGGGTTTAGCTCGATTTTTTATACGTTTTACATTTTTGAGATCGTTGCTAAGTTATTTGCAAGACCCATGCTTGAATTTTTTATTTTGATGAATATTTTGAGTTATGCCATTGTTGAAAGCTTATTATTTTTGTTGTTTGATGATGAAATATGAAAGATATGTTTTGGGTTAACATGTTTTGTATTGGAATTTTTGATGATTTTGAGTAATTAGACTAAATTGTAAAAATAATAAATTGAGGGTCTAAAATATGAAATAAATGAAATATATGGACTTATATGAACACTAGGAACATTTGGCCTAACATGGGTATATTGAAATTTTTCATATTTTGTGTTTTGTGTAATCTGGACCAAATTATAAAAAGTGTAAAATGTCAGGGGTAAAATGGTAATTTCCCTATTTATGTGTTCTTGGACTAAATTGAATGAAAATATGTTTGAATGAGTTTAATTTGAATATGTTTAGATCAAGAACCAAAGAAATCAGATTTGGATCGAGGGAAAACTAAAGTTGTCGACTAGTCGTCACGTTCCATTTTACATCGTCCGAGGTAAGTTTATAAGCAAATAGACGTTGTTAATTTTAATTAAATGCAAATTATATATGCTGAAATGAAATATGTGAATATATATAAACATAATAGCCGAATGTGTACAAGGTTGGCATTTATGTTTATGAATTCGTTTCGACTGAGTTACGACGTCCAAAAGCCCCGTATGAACCTTAGGAATAGCTAGGATACATATGTCATGCCATAGGATTTTGATATGTGATGTGCGAGTAAGACCACGTTTTATACGTTGGCATTGATATGTGACTCCGATATATGTATGCGAGTAAGACCCTGTTTGAGACAGTGGCATCGATATGTGATTACATGTAAGACCACGTATAGGACATTGGTATTGTACGATATATGTGATTATCCGAGTGTCCTATCCAATTTTGAATGGTTCATCAAGCAACGATAAGTTATGATCGAACGAGCTAAAATGACCAGGTATGGGTTACCTTATACTTACTTGGAATAAGATAGGTAAGTACTTGTTATTTGTTACAAATCATTTATGATGTAAATAAAGAATGTATGTGAATATAGAATGTGTATTTGGCCTTTGAAATGTATAATGTGATTTTTTTTTTAAATGATACATGAATATGTGTATATGGAATTATGTACATTCGGCCAATGTGAAATTGTATATGGGAATTTATGTTTTATATGCGAATATGATCTTGATAATAAATGTAAATATGATTGTATAAATTAGTTTGGTTAAATTAAGTTAATGTTAACATTGAATTATTTATTTGCTTATGACTTACTAAGCTATAAAAGCTTACTCTATGTGTATGTTTGTTTCTATTTTATAGATTTTGAATCAAGTTACGAGCTCGGGGATCGTCAGCACAGTCCATCACACTATCCACGGTTTTGATATTTTATAAGTTGAACTCGATCTTATGGCATGTATAGGCTAGCCTTGGAGTTAGTTTATTTTGAAAGTGTATCTATATAAGCCATGCTAAAATGGCTTAACTTCTTTGCTTGAAATCAGTATAGTTTGATTATGGTTTGAGTACATTTTGGTTATAATGCTATGTATCTTGGATGAGTGGTGTATGTGAAATTTGTTTTATGCGTTGAAGTTGTTTGATGACTTTGGATGTGGTATGAATGTATTGGCCATAATATATACATAGGTATGTTTGGTTGATCTGAATGTGGTTCATACTAAGATAAAGTATATACGTGAATTTGGATATTAAATTGATTGAGGTGTTATTATGTGAATTCGGATAAGAATGGTTTAACTTGGTTGTTAAGTGTATTCGGTTATATGTTGAAATTTAGATAAGGTAAATACTTGACTTGTGATTCGGTACTTGCTCATATTAATATGTTTTGGAACATAATGTGGTAGTGATATATGCAAGTACGTGATCTTAAGGTGTATATATATACGATGATGTTTAATCATGTGATTCGGTTACGGAGTAATAGATGGATGTATAAGATGTTATAACATTTAATGCATTAGTAAATTAAAATGCATGTCATTTATATGAGGTGTATTTGGTATGCTTATTGTGTAAAGTAAAACATGTATAGCTATGTGGGCTTGATAGCTATTCGAAAATCAATAAACATGTATAGGTAAATTCTGTTAGCCGAATAGATAAAATATTAATATCGTTTTTGTATCGGTCTCTAAGGGTACATTATTTGTCAAATTTTGGTTAGTTTATTTGAGTAGTTTAATTTGTTGAGTTGGTGATACATATAATTATTTATTCATGATATGCAAATGTTGTAATTAGGCAAACAAATGTTATTATGGAATATTTCATTTATATGTAATGAAATGATGAGTGTTTGCTTGTATAAAGTATGTGCATAACATTTGTATGATAATAAGATGTTTTACATTTAAATTATTCAAATGTTATAAAAGTTAAAGTATACATATTCGATAAGTATGTGAAATGAAATGCATTTGGTTATGAGTTTAACATTTAATTTTTACATTTTCTTGTTGGCATTGTTTGATTATAAATTCTAGAAATTATATGAAATATTAAATCGAAGCATAATAGTTTGGTTTAAAATTTTACTAGATAATTAATAATGGAAGTTTGATCTGAGTTATATTTTGATCGGTAGTGCCTCGTAACTCTAATTCGGCGACGGATACGGGTTAGGAGTGTTACATTTGATTGGTATCAGAGCTACGATTTAGTCAATTCTAGGACTAACGTAGCGCATGTGAATCTAGCTATCCATGTTGTATTATATACTGCGATAGTGTGATGACTTCTGACAATTGAAAATGTGTTTTCGTATAGTAAGTGGATCTCAATAGAGCTGTAGCTGATGATGTTGAGAGTGTAGCGCCTGCTCTCGCGCAAGGGACAGCGCCAGTTGATTCTCGACCGACTTCGAGTAACCAAGAGGGAGAGGCTAAGCAAGCCTTTTAACAAATGATGAATAATTGGTTTACACAGTATCTCCCGACTAATCCAGCTGCACAACAACCTCCACCCCGACTAATCCATCTTTGATACTCGCTATACCTCAAGTGAGTGATCCGTTGAGACTGCTTAAGCCTCCTGTTGATAAAATTAGAAAACACGGGGTTGAAGAGTTCAAAGCTACTGATGATGATGATGCTGAGCGAGTTTAATTTTGGCTTGATAATATTATCCGTGTGTTTGATGAGCTATCTTGTACTCCGGATGAATGTTTG
Source organism: Gossypium longicalyx (assembly GCA_025698465.1). Lineage (NCBI taxonomy): Eukaryota > Viridiplantae > Streptophyta > Magnoliopsida > Malvales > Malvaceae > Gossypium > Gossypium longicalyx. Next base: position 57,878,139 of record CM046995.1, read on the forward strand.
AAATGTGACATATCTTTACTTCGAGACACCACATATCACTGGTGGAATACACTATTATCGGTGGTTCTGAAAGACCGGGTGACCTGGGAGTTCTTTCAGACCGAGTTCCATAAGAAATATATTTGCCAAAGATTTATTGACCAGAAGCGCAAAGAATTTCTGGAATTGAAATAGAGTCGGATGATCGTGGCAGGGTATGAGTGGAAATTCATGAGACTCAGTCAGTATTCCCGAGTGTATGTTTCGACCAAAGCCATAATGTGTAAAAGATTCGAAGGCGGGTTGAATGAAGACATTAAACTGCTAGTTGGCATACTTGAGATAAAAGAGTTCGTAGTACTGGTTGAGCGAGCCTGCAAAGTTGAAGAGCTCGGGAAAGTGAAGAGAAAAGCTGACTTTGAAGCTAGAGATTCAGATAAGAGATTGTCAAATAAGTCATTTTAGTTGGAATCAAAGAAGTTTCGAGATGATTTTAGCCATTCTAAGGCTACCTCGGGTTATTCTCGACGGGATCAGAACAGATCACCTGTGAGCTCGAGAGCTAGCTCAGTAGCTAGTGTGGGTAATGTCAGATCAAATCAATCCGAGTGTAAACATTACGGTAAATGACATCAAAAAAGTTGCAGATTGCATGATCGGGCCTGTTTTAAATGTGGATCAATGGATCATTATATTCGTGAATGCCCAAAGTTAGCTGAAGAAAATCTAGAACAGAATACGAGATCTGGTAACACTGCAGCGCGAGGTAGACCACCTAGAAATACGGGTAATGTGAATGGTAGTTAGAGAGGGAATAAAGATACGGTAATTTGATTCGAGGCTCGTGCACTTTCTAGAGCCTATGCTATTCGCGCACGTGAGGAGGCTTCATCCCCAGATGTCATTACTGGTACATTCACTCTCTATGATACTAGTGTAATTGCATTGATTGATCCTAGTTCTACTCATTCTTATGTCTGTGAGGCTTTAGTATTTAGTAAGACTTTGCCTGTTTAGTCTACTGAGTTTGTGATTAGAGTATTAAACCCCTTAGGCCGGTGTGTTATGGTTTATAAAGTGTGTAAGAATTGTCCCTTGATGATTCGAGATTCGTGCTTTCTGGCTGATTTGATGTTATTGCCATTCGATGAGTTCGACACAATTATAGGTATGGACTGGTTGACTTTGCATGATACTGTTGTAAACTGCAAAAGAAAGACTATTGATTTACGGTGCCAGAATGATGAAATTATTAAGATTGAATCTAAAAAAACCTATCATACCATGTCTATTTTTGTCCACAAACTTCAAAATGGTCTAATTACCATTTAAGGACCTCTCATTCAAAAACTCATAACAATTAGACACTTCTAACATGTAGAACTCAACCTTTGGACTTTTTACAATTTAGTCCTTTTGATCAAATTGAGTGCCCAAACGTCGAAATTTTTGAACGAAATTTTCACGAAATCATTCCGTGAAATTGTATACCATAAAAATATAATAAAAATGAAATTTTACTCATCGAATTTGTGGTCTCGAAACCACTATTTCAACTAGCCCAAAATCAAGATGTTACAATGTGAGTGTGTCATCATCTTCCTATTCGATAGATTCAGTGTTAGAGATATTTTTGCTAGATTGGAAGAACTCGGGCTTACGAGAGACCCTCTCACTATGATGATGCTCCCTATGCTGGTGACCGTTTGCAGGTCTATTATTAAGAGTTAGTTTTGGAACTTTTTCCGTAAGGTTTTGTATATTTCCCGAAAGCTTCTCAAGTACCTCTTTACTCCAAGGTTTGAAGCCATTCATGTAACTTTGTTCAAGGAAAGTAGCATGAGTTGAGACTATAATAGTTTGCTCTTTCGAGTTATAAAACAAACCACCATTTTTTCCCTTTGGATATCCTACAAACATGCACAATTCTATCCTTGAGTCCAACTTCCTTGCATCTTTATCCAATACATAGGTCGTACATGCCCAAATCCTAAAATGATTAAGATTCGGTATCCGTCCATTCCACAATTCGTATGGGGCTTTCACCGATACCTTAGTTTGTACATCATTCAGAAGATAGCAAGTCGTTTGTACATCGTACCCTCAAAAAGAAATTGGTAGCTTCGAATAACTTAACACCGAACGTATCATGTCTAACAACATTCGATTTCTTCTCTCTACCATGTCATTATGTTGTGGAGTACCTAATGTGGTTAACTGGGATAGAATCTCATTCTCAATGAGGTACCCTAAGAACTCATCAAATAAATATTCACCACCTCGATCAGACCAAAGTTCTTTTATTGGTAAACCTAATTTTTTCTCCACTTCTTCATGAAACTCTTTGAATTTATCAAAGGTTTCACTTCTATGGTACATCAGGTATATATACTCATATATGAAATAGTCATCAATAAAGGTTACATAATACTCGTAACCACCTCTTGCACTAACGCTCATGGGGCCACATACATTAGTGTGCACAAGTTCTAGGGGATTTTTGGCCCTCATTCCTTTTGCATTAAAAGATTGATTAGTCATTTTACCTTCCAAGCAAGATTCACATTGTGGAAGATCAGCTTCTTTAAGCGAACTTAAGATGTTATCTTTCACAAGTCTAGTGACAGCTTGTGTGAGCAAGCCAATAAATATCTCGAAAACAAGCATATATGTATTATGAGATGTGAGGTGGCTTTGGCTACATCCTTATGTGCAAAATTTCTGAGTATCCGTTAATATTCCGAGTTTTCAACGGGAATGTCAAGTTGTGAAAGGATATGGTTATGTTGTGAGTTGGTACAAGTATGTACGAAAAGCTCATAAGTAAGGAACTTGATATGTGATGAACTCTAGATAAGGTTGTGATTGAGCAAATCTATGATTATGAGATTTAATAGAATTAATGTTAACTCACATTATGTTAATTGTATGTTAAATGTGTGGTTATGATACTTATTATTTGCATAGGAACTTACTAAGCTATATAGCTTACTCCTCTTCCTTTCCCTTGTCTTGTAGTGTCACCAAGCTAGGTCGGGGATCAGAGACCATCGGAGATCCACTCACACTATCAGTAATTATTTTGGTACCAATGATTTCAACATTTTGTGTTATGGCATTTATAGAGGACTTGGTTATTTTGTTATGTGTCATAATTGATGTGGCCAAATGTGTTAGCTTATATTGGTTGAAAGCTCATTTTGTGTAAGGCCATTTGAAATTGGCTATTATTGGTATAAGCAATTTATATGATGATGTCTTTCATGGATGTGGGAGTTTACATCATTTAGGCTGATAAGTATGTGATGTTGTGTATGATAAATGGTAGCATGTGAATGATGTGTTGATGTCTTGGTTATGGCTGATTTGGTTGTATGTGTATGCTTGAATTGGTGCTATGTTATGTTGTGTAGCTATATGCATTAAAGGGTGGCAAAATGGCTTGGTAAATAGCTTTATTTTTGTCCAAATAGGTAGACACACGGTCGTGTTTCAAGCCGTGTGTGACACACGGCTTTCCCCACAGGCATGTGTTTAGGCCGTGTGTCCCCTGCACCTAAATTTTCACAAACGAAATGCTTAGAATTGAGCACACGGGAAAAGACACGGCCATGTGTCTCAGCCGTGTGAGGGCCACGGCCTTAGACACGGGCGTGTGTCCCAGGCGTGTGAAGCTGCACCTATTTAATGAAAAATCATAAATTTTAAATTGACCAAAAAACCTAGCACAAGGGTGCGTGACTTGGTCGTGTGTCTTCAATTTGTTCTTGGGTGACAAACGAAGAGTTACACGGGTTCGGGACACGGGCGTGTAGGACCACACGGCCTACCTACACGGGCATGTCCCAAATCCACATGGGCGTGTGACTCCTATTTAGGGCAAAAATTTTCTAAGTTTTGTAAAACTTTCCCAAGTTGTCAATTTAGTCCCAAACCACTTCCAAAGTGTGTTTTGAGCCTCGTAGGCTCGTATTAGGGACTTTATGAGTATTTGCAAATGGTGTTAAATCAGACGAAAATTTATGGTTTGGAAATGTATGTTTGCTTGTGTTTAAGTTTGGTAATGCCTCATACCCTGTTCCAGCGTGGAATATGGGTAAGGGGTGTTACAAAATATTTACGAAATGTCATTAAAGTGGTATTGAAATTTCGTTAAAAAACTTTAACGTTTCGATAGTTCATTAAACAAAAATGACTAAATCCTAAAAGTTGAAAAAGTCAATCGCTATTAGTTTAAAGGTATTAATTGATTGAAGAATTATAATTGGATGACCTTATTGAGTAAATTAGTCATCCTAAAGATAGTGCCACAGTTGGATGCTTTAATTTCTTTTAGTTATAATGTTTTATACGTTATTTTATTAATAAAATAAAATAAAAGGTTAATATAATGATGAAAACATAAGACAAATAAAACAGAAGTAAATATTCATCATATTTCTTCTATTTTGGAACCGAATACCATGGATTTAAGGATGAAGCTTTTGACCATGGTGATTTTCTCTTGCATGTAAGTGATTCTTACCCAATTTTTAGTAATTTTAATATTTTTGAGATCGTTGCAACTAAGTCTAGCTAGCTCGTACCTTCAATTTTTAAACTATTAAAGATTTTGAATGTTTCCATTGATGAATCTAGTGAATTTTTATGTTAAATGATGAATTTGAAATATTAGTTTTTATTTAAAAGTATTTTGTTAAGTGATTTTTGATGAATTTATCGGTTAGGGACTAAATTACTAAAATAATAAAAGTACAAGGATTTGATGTGAAATTGTTAAAAAAATGGGCTGAAAGGGAGGCTATGAATATTCAACTAGTGTAAAATTTCAATAAAAATGGTTAATTTGCATGTTTTAGGTTTAATGACTAAATTGAATAAAAGTAAAATTTTAGGGGCAATTTTGTAAAAATGTAAAAAATGACTAAATTGCATAAAATACATTGTTTTACTGTCTAAATTAATAGATTGAATAAAATTATTAATTTAGATCAAAATCAAGTGGAAAGTTAAGGAGAATGGAAAATTATCAAAATGCCCCTAAACTTTGTCATTTCTGTAATTTAGACAGGTAAGTTCGTAACTTGGTTAGTACAATTAATTACTGTTTCAATAAATTATTATATATTTGTACATATATGTAAATCAAATTTGTCAGCTTGAAGGAAACGGATAAAACTAGGGTAGGAAGACACCATGGCAATACAACATAAAAATGTATAAGACCATGGTTGGACCCTGACAATGTTTACGTAAGACCATAGCGAGGCTATGGTAGTTTTTCAAACGTAAGACCATGGTTGGACCATGGCAGTATATATATATATATATATATATATATATGTAAGACCATAATTGGGTTATGGCATTCTAATGATAAGACCATAACTGGGTTATGGCACTATGAGCATAAGACCATGGCAAGACCGTAGCTATGCACATGTAAGACCATAGTTGGACTATGACACAATATGAAATGTGTACCAGGGTTTTAATCATTTTTACAATGTTCATCAATGGATGGTTTCGAGCATCGGTTAAAGGAAAGAGATGGTTTCGACCATTGTTTAGCATACTTGTGTGAGCTCCGGTAAGGGTTCCAATTGACTTCACACAAATATGGAAAGGTATGATGTACCAATGATCAAAGTATGGATATTCATGATTTTGAAAGGTATGATTTAAGTGATGTTATGTTTATGTACCATATCTTACCATGTGATGATATTGCTAAGTTATGTTTTTAATCACTAGCTTGTGACTATGGTAAATGTTATGTTTATGTCTTTTGTGTTATGCAAATGAAATGGTAAGTGTTCAATATGAACCAAGACATGTGTGGATGAAACTTATTGAAATGGTGGTACATGGAAAATATGATATGTTATGAAGGATGATAAATCCAATTGCATCATGCTCAAGTATAATGGCTATCTATTTTAAGTTCACATGAATTATATTCAATTATGCTAACATGTGTTGTTCTTGGTGCTTAAGCTTGTGCCAAGTTTATGATTGAATTATATCATGTTTAATCTTAATGAAATACATTGAAACGGTAAGTGCTCAATCGGTAACATGCTTATGTCCATGAAAAGGTCGAATAAATCAAAGTATGTAATTTCTTATGCAATGGTTGATTATGTAGTTGATTCCAAAAGAGCCATGTTTAAATGCACTAGCTTGTAGTCGTGGTTGATGTTATGCTTATAACTTGTGTGTTATGCATATGAAACGGGTGAGGAAAGGTAATGAAATGGTAAATTGATAGTTGAAATGAAATTTGATGAAAATGGAGTAATGAGTTTGAGTGATGTACTATATGTACGAAATTTACATATGATATGGATGAATATATCTATATCACACTAAGTCAGAAATTGATAATGATGTTTAGGCTAATGATAAGCTTTGAGAATAGAATAAAAAGAGAGTAAATTGAAAAGTGTATAATCTTATAGAAAGGTTGTTGATTATCTATTAAGTCTCATAAAATCCTATCACGTTATGAATGATAAATATATACGACATTAATAAACTTACTCATTTGTGAGTCATTGATCATATCGATTTATGAATCTTATGGCATTGGCAGAGATTTATGTTTATTATATAAAGTTTATTATTGAAATGGAATATTATGCTTAAATTTTTTACGAACTTACTAAGCATACATTGCTTATGTAGTTATTTTTCTTTTACTTTACAGATTATCGAAAGCTTGATCAGGTTGGAAGCTAGTCAGAGATCCAGCACACTATCCATTGAATTTATTAGTAGATTTTGTGGTTTTAGTCGTGGTTATAATGGCATGTATAGGTGGACTATGTATAATGTTTAATTGATGAGCTTGGCATGTATATGTCATTTTGGTTGATGATTATGGCATGAAATGTTTACTTGGATTTGAGTTACTTAAGGTACTAATGATGTCTTGTTGGTTATGGATAATATGATCAAATTGATGCATGGTTTTATGGCCAAAGTGTTATGTGTTGGCATGTATATATATGTGGTTTTATGAGTGATGACATTTTGATATTTTGGTGCTTAACTAGTTAATGTTGAAATGGTCAAGTAGATGTATGTTTTTAATGAAAATTTTGGTATATTTTGTTAAGGTTTGACATATTGTCAATTATGCTATGTCTTCGCATGATGATTTGTGGTTGTGTATATTGATTTATGCCAAAAAATGTATGTGTTTAGGTGGCCTTTGGGCATATTGGTTGTATGCAAAAATGCCATATTGATTTAGTTTTATTATGCATGTTTGTAACGCCCTGAACTTGGGCCTAGAAGTATTGGGCCTTGAGTATGGGCCCGTAAAGGGGTTGTGTATAAGTATTTAATTGTGCAAGGAAATGACACAATTAAATGTCTACTCAAGTGGTTAAGGGTCTTGAGAGGAGTTGGAAAAGTCCTGGGTTCGAACCTGGGCTTTAGCAAAAATTTTGGTTTTAAGAGAATAAAACCCTGGATGCTTGGATGATGGCCTTTTAAAGTTTCGTGTTAAGTAAATGACCCAAGGAAGCATGTGGTTTAGTGGTTGTGGCGTCATTAAGGTTGCAAGGGAGCCTGGGTTGAAGTCTTGGCTCTAGCAATTTATTTTGGTTTTTCTTTTAAAGGAACCTGGACTTTGGCCTATAGGCCTTATAATTAATTGAGGATAAAATATGACATAGGAAGAGCCTGTGGTGGAGTGGCAAAGTGGCATGTTGTGTAACTGAGGTCTAAGGTTCAAGTCTTGGGATGCGCAGTGGAGTATTTATTTTGCTATTTGAGCTGTGTAGGAGGTGGAGTTGGACTGGAACTCTATGGTTGAAGTGTCATAAGAATGAGGAATCTTCCTAATGGTTGAAATCAATCCCACATCGGGAAGCTGACATGAGAATTGGTGGGAAGCTGGCTTTAAATAGAGCGAACCAGAGGAGTTGGTGAGGGGGAAGGTGATTAAGACTCAATGCAGGATGTGCCAAGGTTGGTAATCGTGGACTTTAGCGCGTTCTCATAAACAGGTGTGTATTCACGCCCTTCTTTGTTAAAAATCTGCAAAAGCCAAAAAGCTGAAACTTCGGCAGTTGAGGCCTCACGAGCTTGGGATCGCTCGTGGGGTAAACCGAGCCCATAAACCATTGGCGATAGATTGTAGAGACTGCCATGAGCATTCTCATGTACTGTGCCTCGATGGGCCTCAATGGGTTAAAAGGGCCCAATGGGCTCGTGGGCTCGCTTGTTTAAATCTTACTGTTAGGTGGGAAGTAGTTGGGCTTGTCATGTCGTGTGCATGGCATAGGCCGTTAATGGCTTTGTTAGGCCGAAATGGGCCGTGACGGCTCAATGGGCTCGTATGCCCCACACAGATTAAATCAACGATAAGTGATAAATCTTGGACTGGGCTATGTAGGTCACATAGCCGTAGCTAAATTTGGGCTAAATGGGCCACACGAGCGTGTGGGCCCACTTGGGCCGAATAATGGGCCTTAGGCCCATTTACATCGTTAGGTTTGTTTAGGTTACTTAAGTTGCTTGAGGCGACTGTGGACCTTCCAAGAGGTCGATTATCTATACCGAGACCCTAGAGGGTAAAATGACCAAAATACCCCTGAGGGGTAAAAATTACTATTCTACCCTAATGGGTGGAAATGACTATCATACCTTAGAGATAGATTGATTGATGCGTGTATGATATATGCATGACTGTATCTGAGTATAAAACCTTGCATAAACGAAATATTATGATATGATATTTTGCATTAGGGTTGGGATACTAATTTGGAAGAAGTACTGTTCTGGTGGCTTTACCACTTATTTTGATATTAGTGGCTACGCCACGTTTACCGCTATTAGCAGCTTTACTGTATGACTATTAGCATCTTCAATGTGTTACTATTAGCAGCTACGCTGTGATATTGGTGAGTTGGCTGGGTGGGTCGATTTAATCCCCACGTGATGAGTTGGTTGGTACTGGTGGTGAGCAAGATGGATTGGGTTGGGTTGTATACCTGCATTGTGATTATACTGTTTTGGGCATAGGCCCACACTGTTAATGCATAGGGCTTAGGCCCAGACTGTACTGTTGTTGAATAGGGCTCAAGCCCAGACCATTATTGTATGCACTGTTACTGTTGACTGATAGGGGATTACACACTGTGTTTTCTTAAACTCACCCTTCTTTTAACTATGCAGGTAATCCCCAGCCTTAGACAATTTGGAGCCGCGAGGGACTCAGTGGTGGCCACATGTTCGCAGATTGGTTGTTTATGACTCAATTTATTTAAGCTTTCATATTTGGGTTTTAATTATGTTATAAGGACATTTGGGGGTTTTTAACTTTTAATGGGCTTTTGATTTCATATTCAAAACTGCTAGAGTAGGAACATTGAATTTTCAAAATAATAAAGTTTTTAAATAAAAACCTGCAGTTCTAACCTTAAGGTTTTAAACTAAAGAAGCTTCCACGATTTTTAATTGGATTGGGAAAAACTAAAATAGCAACTGTTTTGATGAGTTAAAAATAGATGTAAAATAGAATTTACCGAGTTTTCTCAAGCAAATAAGATTAGATGGGTTTAACTTAAAAACAGTTTTCACATCATGTACAAGGTTTCGCAAAACACTCAGACGTGACACACCAGATTTGGTCGTAACATCTAGGCTGAGTTTGGGGTGTTATATTTAGTGGTATCAGAGTCAAGTTACAAAACTCGACTGTGGAATGGGTTTTTATGGATTTGAATGTTAAATGTTGTGGTTGGAAATGTGACACAATGTGTCTCCGGTACCAAATCGGTAAGTTTTCTAACACTAATTATTGTTATGAACTAAATGTATTACTGAAGGCTACCATAGGCAGTAGAATTACATGAAACTCTGTAGTTAGAGTAGACTGAGATTAGAGAAGACTGACAACTGTAGAAGATTCTGTTCTGTGAAAATAAACTCTAATTGCTATTGTTCATAACACATTGTTAATAATTATTGAAATTATAAACTGATTCATCAGACTTTAAAATAGACAATTCGCTATCGATATGAGCATAAGACGTACTCGTGGAAGAGGTACACGAGGCCGCGGAAGAGGCCGAGGAAGTGCTAGAGCTGGGTCTCCAGCATCAAGCCACATGAAGCCTAGGGAGGCACCAGCCTCACCAGTAACTGAGATAGGGTCTCATGACCGAGCAGATGGGGGTGATGCTTTACCTCAAGCAATGCTACGAGTTCTTGAAAGGGTTGTTGGAGCAAGTACTGGCTCTATAGGCCGGGGGTGAATTTCGGAGCGACTCCGATCTAATGGAGCGGAAATCTTTAGGGGTGTTTCGGGTGTTGCCTCGAATGTGGCAGAATATTGGTTAGAGGTTATTGAGTAAGTAATGGATGATCTTGACTGTACTTCAGAGCAAAAATTAAAAGTGGTAGTACCTTTATTGCGTGATGCTACCAATGGTGGCTCACTGTGAGAGAAGGTACGCAAGCTGACCGTTTGACATGAGATTTCTTCAAAGCAACCTTTTCAGAGAAGTATGTGGGAGCAAGTTATACAGATGCCCGAAGGAAGAAATTTCATGATTTGACTGAGGGGAATAAAATCGTGGCAGAGTACGAGGCAGAGTTTCTGCGATTGAGTCGATATGCACGCGGGATAGTCACAACTAAATATGAACACTGTGTGCGGTTTTAGGATAGCCTTCTAGATGAGTTACGTGTACTGATAATGTTGCAGAGGGAGCGAGACTTTGCTGCCCTTATGGAAAAAGAAAAAATTGCTGAAAATGTGAAGCGCACTAAGCTCCAGAACCGGGAGAAAGATAGGGGCAAAAATAAAAGGGATTTTCGACCTTCGGGTTCTCTTGGAAGGCCTGTAAAAAGGGCCAGGATTGATGGGCCAGTTCGAGTGGTTCCTGGTATTGTTGTAAGACCGCAGCCTTGCGCCAATTGTGGGAGAGCTCACTAGGGTGAGTGTTGGAAACGAACTGGGGCATGCTTTAGATGTGGGTCTATGGATTATCAGGTTAAGAACTATACTCAGGGGTTTACTCAGATGCAAGCTGCAGGACAGGGTCGTGTTCAGCCTGTAAGAGGTGTCAGCAACCACCGAGAGCCCGAGGTCAGGGCAGAGGTGGAAACAGGTTTGGTCAAGGTCATGGAGCACCAGGTAGAGGTGCTGGAAACACTGAGGCGAGATAGCCAATCTTGGTCTATGCTGTTCGTCACCGAGAGGATGGGGATGCCTCTAACGTCATAACTGGTACGTTCCTGATTTATAATTTACCATACACTGCTTTAATTGATATTGGGTCTACATACTCATAAGTTGCGTGCACTATGTCTGAGACGTTGGGTATTCAGTCTGAAAAATACAGTTAGTGAAATGACTGTGTTGAGTCCACTAAGACAATTGATTGGGGTGAGTAAGTTGTTCAGATATGTGCCCTAGAAGTCCAAGGGGTGGTCTTTTTGGCAGATTTGATGGAACTACTGTTCGGGGAATTTGATATTATATTGTGCATGGATTGGCTAGTGAAACACCGTGCGAAATTGGATTGTGCTGCTAAGCGTATGGTGTTGAAGTCTATGGAGGATGAGGAGGTGACTGTGATAAGGGAACGAAGAGATTATCTGTCTAATGTGATTTCTGCGTTAAGGGCCGAGAAGCTGGTTTGCAAAGGTTGTGAGGCGTTCCTAGTATATATTAGTATTTTCGATTCTAAAGGTCCTTCTGTGGGAGATGTTAGAACTGTCAAAGAGTTTTTGGATGTATTCCGTGAAGAGCTTTCGGGGTTGCCTCCAGATCATGAGGTTGAATTCAGTATTGAACTCCTACCTAGAACAGCTCCGGTGTCCATTGCCCCTTATAGGATGGCGCCAAAAGAGCTGGTGGAGCTAAAGGCTCAAATCCAAGAGCTATTGGATCGAGGATTCATTCGACCGAGTATGTCTCTGTAGAGAGCACCGGTGTTGTTTGTGAAGAAGAAGGATGGATCCATACGCATGTGCATTGATTATCGTCAATTGAACAAGTTGACTATCAAGAATAAATACCCTTTACCGAGGATAGATGATCTATTTGACTAGCTGGGAGGAGCTACAGTTTTCTCTAAGATAGATCTTCAGTCTAGGTATCATCAGGTAAAGGTTAAGGAGGCTGATGTGTATAAGACTGCGTTTTGAACTCATTATGGTCATTACGAGTTTCTGGTGATGTTGTTTGGGTTAATGAATGCACCAATGGCTTTCATGGATCTAATGAACCGAGTATTCCAGTCTTATTTAGATCGATTCGTAGTTGTGTTTATAGACGACATCTTGGTGTATTTAAGAACCAAGGAGGAGCATGATGCACATCTTCATATTGTTTTGCAAGTTCTAAGGGAAAAGTAACTTTATGCAAAGTTCAGTAAGTGTGAATTTTGGCAGCAAGAAGTGACATTTCTGGGACATGTAGTGTCGGCAAAGGAAATTAGGGTGGATCCTCAAAAAATTGAAGCTGTAGTGGATTGGAAACCACCGAAGAGTATCTGAGATTCGAAGCTTTCTGGGTCTGGCTGGGTATTACAGACATTTTGTTGAAGGATTTTCATTGACTACTGTACCTCTGATTAAGTTACTGCGTAGAGGGGTACCGTTTAATTGGACTGATAAACAGTAAGAGAGTTTTAAGAAACTGAAGGATGTTTTGACTAAGGCATCTGATTTGATACAGCCAGAGTTTGAGAAGAAATTTACTGTTTACAGTGATGCGTCGCACATTGGATTGGGTTGTGTGTTGATGCAAGAGGGTAAGGTGGTTGCTTATGTGTCTCGTTAGCTCAAGCCTCATGAGACAAATTACCCCACTCATGACTTGGAATTAGCTGTGGTGGTTTTCGCACTGAAGATTTAGAGAAATTACTTATATAGTGAAAAGACGATTATTTACACAGATCATAAAAGCCTCAAATATCTTCGTACTAAAAATGAGTTGAATCTTAGACAACGAAGGTGGATAGAGTTGCTTAAGGATTACGATTGTTCAATTGAGTATCACCCTAGTAAAGATAATGTGGTAGCTGACGCACTGAGTCGTAGGGTCGTATCTAATTTGAGAGCAATGTTTGCTCGTTTCAGCCTGTTCGAAGATGGTAGCTTGTTAGCTGATCTGCAAGTGTGACCGACTTGGATTGATCAAATTAAGGAGAAACAGTTGCTAGATGAGTCGCTAGTTTCTTGCTTTCGATAAGTTGGGAATGGTGAGACCATGAAATTTAGGCTAAATGAGAAAGGAGTATTATGCTTCCGTGGAAGAGTATGTATACCGAGGGATTCTGATCTGAGGCAGTCTATACTACAAGAGGCACATAGTAGTCCATATGCTATGCATCCTGGCAGAAACAAGTTATAACAAGATCTTCGTGAGTTGTACTGTGGCCAGGGCTGAAACGCAAAGTTACTGAGTATGTGAGTAAGTGTCTGACATGCCAGCAAGTTAAGGCTGACCATCAATTGCCTTCTAGGTTACTACAACCAGTTAAAATTCCACTTTGGAAGTGGGAAAGGGTAACCATGAATTTTGTGAGTGGGATACCCTTGACACTGACTAAGAAGGATTCGGCATGGGTGATTGTGGACTGGTTGACTAAATCTACCCATTTTATACCGGTCCACACGGATTATTCGTTACAAAAGTTGGCCAAGTTGTATGTGGCCAAAATTGTGAGACTGTATGGTGTACCAGTTTCTATCATATCTGATAGAGATCCTAGATTCACATATTGGTTCTGGAAAAAGATACACGAGGCTTTAGGTACAAGGCTGGATTTCAGTACTGCGTTCCACCCTCAGACGGATAGGTAGTCAGAGAGGGTGATTCAGATATAGAAAGACATGTTAAGAGGTTGTGCAATTAATTTTAGAGGTAGTTGGGAGGGTTATTTTCCATTGGCAGAGTTTGCTTATAACAACAACTACCAGTCTAGTATTCGAATGGCACCATTCGATGCGTTGTATGGTCATAGGTGTCGTACTCCTACCTGTTGGACTAAGCTGGGTGAGCGGTGAGTTCTGGGGCCAGAATTAATTTCTAATACAAAAGATAAGGTGAAACTGATTCGAGACTGGTTAAAGGAAGCATCTGATAGGCAGAAGTCTTATGCAGACTTAAAGCGTAAAGAGATCGAGTACTCTGTGGGGGATTATGTCTTTCTCAAGGTCTCACCATGAAAGAAAATTTTGAGGTTTGGGCAGAAAGGCAAGCTTAGCCCTAGGTTTACTGGACCTTATCGAATACTTAGGCGGGTGGGACCAGTCGCTTATCAACTTGAGTTAGCTCCAGAGTTGGATAGGATTCATGATGTGTTTCATGTTTCAATGCTGAGGCAGTAACGTTCTGATCCCTCACATATTGTATCAGTTGAAGAAATCGAGGTTGGACCTGATTTGACTATCGAGAAGAAACCGGTACAGATATTGGATCGTGATGTTAAGGTATTAAGAAAGAAATTTGTTCCACTGGCCAAAGTGTTTTGGCATAATCACAGTTCAGAGGAAGCCACGTGGGAGCCTGAGTAGGTGATGCAGTAGCAATACCCTCACTTATTCTGAACAGGTAAATTTCGAGGCTGAAATTTCTTAATGTGGGTAGAATTGTAACACCACAAATTTGGGCCTAGAAGTATTGGGCCTTGAGTATGGGTCCGTAAGGAGGTTGTGTATAAGTATTTAATTGTGCAAGGAAATGACACAATTAAATGTCTGCTCAAGTGGTTAAGGGTCCTGAGAGGAGTTGGAAAAGTCCTGGGTTCGAACCTGGGCTTTAGCAAAAAATTTTGTTTTAAGAGAATAAAACCCTGGATGCTTGGATGATGGCCTTTTAAATTATTGTGTTAAGTAAATGACACAAGGAAGCATGAGGTTTAGTGGTTGTGGCGTTATTAAGGTTGCAAGGGAGCCTGGGTTCAAGTCTTGGCTCTTGTAATTTATTTTGGTTTTTCTTTTAAAGGAACCTGGACTTTGGCCTATAGGCCTTATAATTAATTGAGGATAAAATATGACACAGAAAGAGCATGTGGTGGAGTGGCAAAGTGGCATGTTGTGTAACTATGAGGTCTGAGGTTCAAGTCTTGGGATGCGCAGTGGAGTATTTATTTTGATATTTCAACTGTGTAGGAGGTGGAGTTAGACTGGAACTCTGTGGTTGAAATGGTCATAAGAATGAGGAATTTTCCTACTGGTTGAAAGCAATCCCACATCGGGAAGCTAACATGAGAATTGGTGGGAAGCTGGCTCTAAATAGAGCGAACCAGATGAGTTGGTGAGGGGGAAAGTGATTAAGACTCAATGCAGGTTGTGCCAAGGTTGGTAATCGTGGACTTTAGCGCGTTCTCGTAAATGGGTGTGTATTCACGCCCTTCTTTGTTGGAAATCTGCAAAAACTAAAAAGTCAAAATTTCGACATTTGAGGCCCCACGAGCGTGCGATCACTCATGGGGTAAATTGAGCCTACACACCATGGGCGATAGACTGTAGAGGTTGCCACGTGCGTTCTCGTTTATTGGGCCTCGATGGGCCAAAAAGGCCCAATGTGCCCGTGGACCCACTTGTTTAAATCTAACTGTTAGGTGGGAAGTAGTTGGGCTTGTCATGTCGTGTGCATGGCATAGGCTGTTAAGGCCTTTGTTGGGCCGAAATGGGCCGTAAAGGCTCAATGGGCTCGTGGGCCCCACATAGATTAAATTCGCGGTAAGTGATAAATCTTGGACTGGGCTATGCAGGTCACATAGCCATAGCTAAATTTGGGCTAAATGGGCCACACGAGCGTGTGGGCCCACTTGTGCCTAATAATGGGCCTTAGGCCTATTTACATCGTTAGGTTTATTTAGGTTACTTAAGTTGCTTGAGGCGACTGTGGACCTTCCAAGAGGTCGATCATCTACACCGAGACCCTAGAGGGTAAAATGACCAAAATACCCCTGAGGGGTAAAAATTACTATTCTACCCCTAATTGGTGGAAATGACTATCATACCTTAGAGATAGATTGATTGATGAGTGTATGATATATGCATGACTGTATTTGAGTATAAAACCTTGCATAAACGAAATATTATGATATGATATTTTGCATTGGGGTTGGGATACTGATTTGGAAGAAGTACTGTTCTAGTGGCTTTACCACGTATTCTGATATTAGTGGCTACGCCACATTTACCGTTATTTGCAGCTTTGCTGCGTTACTATTTGCAGCTTTTCTTCGTTACTATTAGCAGCTACGCTGCGTTACTATTAGTAGCTACGCTGTGATATTGGTGAGTTGGCTGGGTGGGTCGATTTAATCCTCACATGGTGAGTTGGTTGGTACGGGTGGTGAGCAGGATGGATTGGGTTGGGTTGCATACCTGTATTGTGATTATACTGTTTTGGGCATAGGCCCACATATTACTGTATAGGGCTTAGGCCCAGACAGTACTATTGTTGAATAAGGCTCAGGCCTAGACCGTTACTATATGCACTGTTACCGTTGACTGATAGGGGATTACACACTGAGTTTTCGTAAACTCACCCTTCTTTTAACTAAGCAGGTAATCCCCAGCCTTAGACGATTTGAAGCCGCGAGGGTCTCAGTGGTGGCCACATGTCTGCAGATTGCTTGTTAATGACTCAATATATTTAAGCTTTCATATTTGGGTTTTAATTATGTAATAAGGCCATTTGGGGGTTTTTAACTTTTAATGGGCTTTTGATTTCATATTCTAAACTGCTAGAGTAGGAACATCAAATTTTCAAAATAATAACTGTTTTCAAACACTATGTTTCCGCAGCATTTTCAAAATGTTTTCGCAACTTAATTTTGTTTTACATCAATTTTTAGTAATTAATCTAAAACTAGCGTCTGCAACTAAAAGAGATTTTGGGAATTATATTATGTATTTTTCAATGAACCACGTGTTGAAAATAAACTATCGTAACTGGGATTTCACCCAAGTTTTCAAATAAGAAGGGTTTTCAAGGTAAACAGGGTTTTTGAAAAACACTCAGATGTGACACACTAGATTCGGCCGTAACGTCTAGGCCTGGTTTAGGGTGTTACAATGTTTTAGGTACATTTTTTAATGTTTGAAATAAGTGCAAATGGCTTGTATGTATGAACAAGTTTTGCCTGAGAGATATGGCATGAAAATGGCTTATTTTTTATCTACACGGCCTGAGACATGGGCGTGTGTCTCAACCGTGTGAGTCACACGGTCATGTGACACGGTCGTGTGTTCCCTGTAGGTTTTTAAAGGTTGCACTTCGAGGGTTACCTAGCCTGGCACACAAGCGTGTGGCTTGGCCATGTGAACCAAGTCAGAGAGTTACATAGGCATAGACATGGGCTGGGACACGACTGTGTGTCCCTACTTCAAATGTCCATACGGTTTGAGACTCGAGCGTGTGTCTTAGCCGTGTAACCCCTGTAGTATGAATTTTTCTATTTTTTTCCATGAAATTTTAAATGTTTTTTATTTAGTCCCAAATCATTTCTAAAGTGTTGCTCGAAAATGGGACGTTATGCATGTTTTTGATTGGATTTTGCAATGATTATGAAATGTTGAAAATGAAATATTTGAGTTGCATTTTTACGATAATGCTTCATAACCCTATTTCGACGATGGATACGAGTTAGGGGTGTTACATATTTGGTTTGATAAAATAGATATTATTTGAAATCCATCAATTACAGATAAGATTACAATTTCTAAATATTGTTATCCCATTATTTAAAAGTCACGGTCAAGCCGTCTTTATATAAACATGCAACCGTAAGGTTCTTTTGAAACTTGGTACAAAGAAAATGTCTTTTAAAATAATCTTCCTAAATTTTTCATAATAAAGATGTACATCTTCCACAGCTTCAACTGCCACACTTGTCACGTTCCCAATTCGCAATGATAAGCTCTTATTTCTAAGATCTTTCGTCTCATCGAACCCCTGCAAAGAAACACAAACATGGTTAGTGGCTCTCGAATCAATGACCTATTGGTCTATTGTTTCTTCCACTAAACAAGCTTTTATCTTCAAGAGTTTCATACATTTGCCTTTGGTAGCTAGACATTCTTTTCACTCTTTAAAGTTTTCCTTTAAATGCCCTTTCTTGCTACAGAATAAGCATTTTGATTTAGATAAGTCTTTAGGCTTTCTGGTTCTCTTCCTTTCCACTTGTCATGGCCCAGAGACCTTAGCCTTGCATTTCTTAGCATGCTTTCCCTTCCCGTTTGAGGAAGAGACAAACATTATATTCAGTTCCGCTCTTTGGATCGAGTGACCGTTGTTCAACATCAAGTGATAGGATTGTAAGTCCTTCATGAGTTGTGTAAGTGAAAGTTTTTTGGTGCCAAGGTTTTATGCTACCCAAAAACTATAAAAATCCTTGGACAAGCTTTTGAACATCATCTCTATTTGGGTGTTTTGGTCCAAATTAGCCTCATTGTTCGTGGCCTCGAAAAAATAGCTCATAAGAGTGGCCTTTGACTGGAGTGTCGGGCTTTTCTTGGGCGTTCATTAAGCTAGTTATAGTAGACTATCGAGCCAAGGTAGCTTGGCCTCCAAACATGTCTTCTAGCTTATCTAGAATAGCTTTAGCAGTCTCACAACTTTTCAGTCGTTTATATAGAGTGTTGGTGATGATTGCTAGCATATAGTAATAAGCTATCTCATCAGACTCTTCCTATCATTTTCTAGCCTTAGCTTGAGTTGTAACACCCCAAATTCAACTCGATAAACCAGATTCAAATCTTGGGTGCTACCGATCTTATACAATTAAAACTTAGTTCTACTTATCCAAATATCAATCGAATACAATTGATCAATATTAAAATATCTTTAATAAAATGCATATGTATAAATAATGAAGAAATATTACTAACAAACATCAATAATTTAGTTACAACTACAATTGAATTGATATCTTGGTATATCATAATTATTCCATGTAAAAGACTTCCACAAAATAACTCAAGCTTGAACACGCCGACAAGCTTGCTCTGTATGCATAATAGCCTACCTCGCCAGTCCTTGGCGTAGCCCTTGGTCGTCCCTCCAGAGTAAGACCCTTAAAACCACCTGAAACATAATCGAGATAAGTTCAATGGAAATTAGTGAGGCAAACACCATTTACCTAAATCATACTTCCATACCATTTCCTTCTTTTCAATGCCTTTGAGACCTTACTTACATTCTCTATTAACCAAGCTATAACTTTCTCGAACTTCAAGAAGAGACCCATACGCAGGTGATCGATACTTCTTTTTGAGCATATTACGTTTACGTTCATTTTCAGAATAAATTCTCATTACCTTGCTATATTTCTTAAAATTTTCATCTTTGTATCAATCTTAATCATATCAAGTATTTTATTATAATATCCATCGATATGTTTCGTACTTACTAATCTCAGTATTTGCCTATAGGAATAATAAGAAATATGCCTATCACTCAATACAGAGTCCACCACAAAGAGCACCACTCATGGTTTATTCATGGGAGCCTTTCCAAAACATGCCATAGGAGTATCCCAACCTGTGTGTGCCATGAAAACTTTCTCTATGGGATCCACCATAGAGGATATTTCCTTCGTGACCCACCGCAAGGGCATATTCTTTATTCTTTGCCACGAAGGCTCTAAGCCCAAAGTTCACCTTTCATATTGTTTCTTCCTTATTCATCAATAATTCCATCCCTTCATAATACGTCATTGAAATCATTCCTTTATTTAAGGGTCCGCCATAGAGGCATTTCCTTTAGAAGGATACCACAAGGGTCATTTTTTAGGGTGCGCTACAAGGCTTCCTTTACAATATTTTCCATAAAGGCTTCCATTTTCTTAGAGCACCAAAAAGTCTTCCATTTTATTAAATCACCAAAAACACATCCATTTTCTGGTGTGTTCATGATAGGGATTCGCTTAGACTCACATTTCGTAAGGTTTGCCCTTCATCGTTCTGGGTTGCGCAGAGAACCCCATTAGGTAATAACCTTCCTTTGGTTCTTTCTATATGAAGCCATAGCCCACCAGCAATGGCCTTACACGATATGGTGTCATGTTCAAAAAAGGTGTTTAAATTCCCAACAGAACCCTTTTAGATTCCACCTTGGTGAACAGACACAAACACTTAATAGACCTTTTATGCATTAGCATCGAACTTAACATACTTCTCATCTTACACATTCCAGACATGTTCTTAAATTCATACATTCATACATTCAAATTTAGACTTGTTACAAACTATACATGCAAATCTTATCCAACATTCATATATCAGCATACTCATTATACTATTGTAACACCCATCACCCGTATTCAATGCCAGAATAGGGTTAAAGAGCATTACCAAACTTATAACATAAATAAACATACATTTCACATACATTTTCAATATCGTGTAATCAACATTCAAAATCATTCACATCGTCCCTAATACGAGCCTACAAGGCCCAAAACATACATTTGAGAAGGTTCACAACTAAACCAACAACTTAAGAAATTTTTACAAAACATAGAAAACTTTCCAAAGTACAATGGACACATGCCCGTGTGGCCTGGCCGTGTGTCTTACATGGCCAAAGACATGCCCGTGTCACGGGTCGTGTGGACATTCAAAATGGAATCACATGGTCGTGTCCTAGCTCGTGTCTAACCCTTTGTAACTCTCTGACTTGGGTCACACGGCCAACACACACGCCCGTGAGCCCTAAAAATGGCCACACACCCCTGTGTGCCAGGCCGTGTGCTAGGCTGTGCCAAACCTGTAAGGTATACTGACTTATACCACATGGCCAAGTCACGCACCCGTGTGTTGGGCTGTGTAGAGCATACTAACTTGATTTTTAATTCAACACCAGGGGACACATGGCCATGTAACATGATCGTGTGTCACACATGGCTGAGACACACGCCCGTATCTCTGCCGATGTAGACAAAAATAGACTATTTACCAAGCCATTTTGCCACCCAAAATTGGTATACACCTACACCAAACCAAATGGCATCAAAACAAGACTTTAATAGGCATTCAAGTAACCTCAACTACGTATCATTTAAACCATTTCAATACCAAAAAATACAAGGCACACAATATCACAATGTATCATTCAATTTATACCAAATTATCACATTCTTAAATCATCAATATGTTACATTTCAAACATGCATTATTTTACCTATAATTCAAACATACCAAATCTCATATCTCAACCATTTAGTATCCCTAATTACCAATTATCGTCAAGCATCACATATCCATCAATAAACACATAACCAAAGTCATATACATATATGAATACACAACCAAATCAACCAAATTAAGCCAACTCTCATGGCTATATACAAAACCAAAACATTAACATTTACAAGCAATTTCAAATGCCTAAATTTATTATCAATCCATAACCCAAAATGACCAAATTGAAAAGTACCAAAGTGATAGTTGGATAATGTGATGAAGTCTCCGACGATTCTCGAATCCAAGCTAGCTTTGATTTCACTATAAAACACGAAAATAAACAAGGTAAGCTATAAAGCTTAGTAAGTTCATATAACCATAAATTCAACATACCATAAATAAATTATTTAACAATTGAACACATATATATATATATCAAAGCACAACTCATAATAACTCACAAACCTTCCACATATTCATACATAAGATTAAATGTGAAATTCACGAGTCTCATCAATTCAAAACTTATATGATTCACGTACATACCTGTACCATCTCTTAATAGTCTCATACTCATTCTTGCCTTTGATATACACGTTGAACCATTAGGAATACTATCAGATACTTAGGAATTTCGCACCCTAAGTGCCACATACATATCCGAAGCTATCTCAATCTCGTATCACATATAATGCTCATACTAGAGCTATCAATGGGTCTGCTCATACAAGTTAACGATCATTGCAAAGCTACACGATGCTGTTCACACAAGCTGACGAGTATCCGCAATACATGCCGGATAACTCAGCTACCGTTAGTGTAACAACCCGTTTTTGAGTCAAATTGGAATAAATCAATTCTTATTATGCCGCATAAATGAATGTAAAGCTTAGCATGAAAACTTATTTTAAATGATGTGTAATATGTGCACGCACAGGACTTAAAAAATATATATAAATTGGTCTGATATGAAATTAAAGAAGTTGATAATTTTTTATATGTTATATATATGTGTGTGTAATTTGTTTTTATATATATACTGAATTATGTCTTAATTATGTCACCTTATGAATGATATGAAATTTAAGATTTGATTTTAGACGATACTACGAAGTCTGATTTAGACCCTAATCAGAACGGTGGTTTTAGGACCACAAATCTAAGTTATAATAATATTTAAATATTATTTTTTGTGTTTGTTATATGTGAATTTGCATGTGTGAAAGTATCGTAGGAAAATTTGATTATTTGTGTGCTTAATGTAATAAAAGGACTTAATCGTGTAAATTGAAAACTTGATAGTCTAAAGTATAAGGGCTGAAGTGTTAATGGCTTTTTAATATGAAGCATTTATAATGCAATTAGACCAGAATTAAATGAGTTGGACAATTGTAGACAACCAATATAAGGATTTTATATTATTTAGTAAAGGTTAAAATAGTAAAAGATGAAATAATATATGTTATAATAT
The DNA here is from genome assembly GCA_025698465.1 of Gossypium longicalyx. NCBI lineage: Eukaryota > Viridiplantae > Streptophyta > Magnoliopsida > Malvales > Malvaceae > Gossypium > Gossypium longicalyx. The sequence goes on from CM046995.1 coordinate 57,900,763, forward strand.
AACATAAATAATAAAATAATGTTCATATATGCATGTTTTGACTGAAACTAAAAAGAAAGAAAAGAAACTAAAGCTTGGTGATATTCGACCATTTCTTAAGCTTGATTCAAGATCAAGAAAAGAGAATCGGGTTTAGATTGGGGGAAAAATAAAGTTGTCAACTAGCCGATCCGTACCGGTTTTTCATCTTTCGAGGTAAGTCTTTAAGCAATTAAACATCATTAATTTTGAATGTAACTTAGTTTTAAATGCTGATTTGGAATTCAAGGATGTATAGTAGAGATAGTCGAATGTGATAAAGCATAGAAATAACGTATTTGAGTTTAACTTCGATTTAGTTATAACATTTGAAAGTCGGTGTAACAGTCTGATTTTGACCCTAGTCAGAATAGTGATTTCGAGACAAAAAATTTGAGTTAAAAAATATTTTAATATTATTTTTTGTGCCTATTATAAGTGAATTAACATGTGTGAAAGTCTCATGTGAAAATTTAACTGTTTGTGTGCTTAATTTGCAAAAAAGACCTAATCGAGTAAAATGTAAAAGCTGTGTGCTGGTTGATAAAGTGTCTATTTGATGTGGCTTTTTAAGTATGAAGTCCTTATGATGCAATTGGACCATTGTACTAATGCATGCACTAGTATAGACATTAGTAGGTGGATTTTTATATGTTAATAATAAGGGCAAAGTTGGTAAATGGCATATAATGTTTAATAAAATAAAACAAAGCATGAAAATGGCCATTATCATCTTGTTCAGGCTGAAATTGAAGAAAGAAAAGCTTGGTTTTTATGTTTTAACATTCGGCCATTGAAGAACTTGATTAAGGTATGAGTTTTACTCAGTTTTTGATAATTTCTACGTTTTTGTAATCGTTGCTTCGTGTACTATCGAACCCATGCTTCAATTTATGATTTTGGAGATGATTTTGAAATGTGCCATTGATGAAACTATGAGCTTTGTGATGTTAGTTGATGAATTATAGAAGCTTAATGTTGGGTTTAAATGTTTTGTCTTTGGATTTTTGATAAAATTGAATATTTTGGGCTAAATTGTAAAAATGTTATTTTGGGGGACTAAAATATGAAATAAATAAAATGTATGGATTTGTATGAGAGCTAGGAGAATCCGGCTAGGCTTGTGTACAAGTAAATTTCGTGTAAATTGTGATTGTGTGAATTAGGGACTAAAGTGTCGAAATATGAAAATGTGAGGGCTATTTTATAGAATTCCCTAATTGTGTGTATATGGATTGTTTTGAATGATTTAGTGAATAAAAGAGTTAATTTTGAATACATATAGGTCAAGAAAAGAGGAATTCAGATTTAGATCGGGGGAAGTCGAAGATTGTAGATTAAACGTTTGAGTCGACAACTTCGAGTACAAGGTAAGCTCGTATGTAAAACATGATATTTTAAGTATATATTGTTGTTTTGATTATGCATAGATGTATAAATAATTGTACTGGATGTATATGATGATGAATCAAAGGTATTTGGCACTAAGTGTGCGATTTAAACTAGCTTCAGCTACTTGAGGCACTAAGTGTGCGATACTAACTTAGTCTTGGTTAATTGAGATAGCACTAAGTGTGCAAAAATTGTTCTAGCTTTGGCTAACCTTTAAGCACTAAGTGTGCGGATGTTTAAAGCATTGCCAATCTTTGGGAAGTGTTAAAGTATTTGAACAAAAAGTGAGATTGAAAACGAATGAATATGAAAATGATCGGGTAAGTATAATACCTATGTGGTAGATGATATTATGTTTATAAAGCTCATTGAATTTGTAAAGATATATGGATTGTGTTGGTATAGATGTGATTGGTAAATTGAGAAATTGTAAATACTTAAGTGTTGATGATTTATGTTTTATATATTGTTGATGATTTTAGTACGAGCTTACTAAGATTTTGAAAGCTTACTTTGGGTGTTTGTATTGTTTTATAGATATCGAAGCTACTACAAGCTCGGGGTCATCAAGGATCGTTACCACACTATCGAATCTTATTTTGGTACTTTTGAAAATGCATATCTTTTTGAAGTATGGCATGTATAGGCTAGTAGTTGGGGAACTATGTTTTGTGTTGGATATGCTTGGCCATGTGATTTGGCTAAATTGTGCTTGAACTTATAGTTGTTGATGACTTATGGTATGTGATGATAAGTTGCAAATGTGGTATGTTTTAGTTGTTAAGTTGTGGTAAGTTTAGCTTGAGATTTACTGATGAATGTGAGAAAATGTTTTGACATGATCTTATCTCAGGTTGGTATAAATGTGGTAAGGTGTATGAATACGGATTTTGGTGACTATGATATGATATGAAAGGGTTATGTCTTGGTGTTGAAATTGGCTGAAATGATGATACAGATATGCTTCTTTTCATTGTTTGTAGGATGACCAATTGAAGTGGCAAATTTGGCTATTCTAATGGCCTGTATTTGTCCACACGGGTGTCCCAGCCGTGTCCATTGCACGGTCATGTTACACGACCGTGTGTCCCCTAAAGTACTCTTAAAATGGAAGTCAGGCTCGAACATGGCCAAGACACACGAGAGTGTGGTCTGGCCGTGTGACCTTAATTGGTATGTTGACGTCACAAATAAAATACCCCCTATTTTTGGCACGACCTAGCACACGGCCTGGACATGGGTGTGTGTATAGCACACGGGCGTGTAGTCTGGCGGTGTGGGCAAGTCAGTAGCTATGCCCTTTTTTACCACGGCTTTGACACACGGGCGTGTGTAGACCGTGTAAGGCATACGGGCGTGTGACCTTTTAAAAGTTAAAATTTTTTATAAGTTCTGAAACTTTCATATGTTGTCAATTTGGTCTCGAATGCATGTTTTAAGTATTGTATACTCGCTTTTACGATTTTATTGAATGTGAATGCATGAGATTTACTGCAATGAAATGATATTTGATATTCGATTATCCTGAATTCTGTTATGGATTGAGTAATGCCTCTTAACCTACTTCGGCAACGGATACGGGTTAGGGTGTTACATTTTATTGGTATCAAAGCTATGGTTTAGTCATTTCTAGGACTACCATAGCGTATGTGAGTCTAGCTATACATGCTATATTTATGAACTGGGATAGTGTGTTGAATCCTGTTGTTGAAATGTGCTTTTATATAGCAAATAGATCCGAAAAGAGCTGTAGCAGATGATGTTGAAAGCAATGCTTCTGCTCCCGCACAATGGACGGTGCAAGCTAATTCTTGACCAGCTATGAGTAGCCGTAATGGTGAAGCTAAACAAGCCTTCTATCAGATGATGCATGATTGGTTCACCCAATATATTAGAACCAATCTGGCTATACAATGACCTCCACCCCCGGTTAATCCTCCTCAAACTCCTGTTATGCCACCAGTGAATTCGGTACAGTTGAGTAAACCACCAGTTGATAACATTAGAAAATATGGGGCTGAAGAATTCCAAGCTACAACAAACGATAATGCTGTAGTGAACTGCAAACGGAAAATTATTGATTTGAGATGCAAGAATGATGAAATAGTTAGAATTGAATCTAGTGATTTGAATGGATCATCTACTGTAATATCTTCGATGGAAGCTTTGAGTATTGTGAGAAAGGGTTGTGAAGATTATTTAGCATATGTGATTGATTCGAGAGTGTCAGAAAAGAAAGTTGAATTAGTGCCTGTTGTATGTGAATTTCCTGATGTGTTTCCTAAAGAACTTCCGGGATTACCTCCGATAAGAGAGGTAGAATTTGGCATTGAATTGGTACCTAGTACTACTTCGATTTCGATAGCTCCATATAGAGTTCTCTGACCGAGCTAAAAGAATTAAAGCCATAGTTACAACAATTGACTGATAGAGGCTTTGCTAGACTGAGTTTCTCACTTTAGGGTGCTCCGGTTCTATTTGTGAAAAAGAAAGATGGTACGATGAGAGTGTGTATTAACTATCATCAATTGAATAAGGTGACTGTCAAGAACAACTATCCCCTGCCCCGAATTGATGATTTATTTAACTAGTTGAAACGAGCTGTTGTGTTTTCGAAAATAGATTTGAGGCCAGGCTATTATTAGCTACGAGTTAAAGACTCAGACATTTCAAAGACGGCTTTTAGAACGAGGTACGGTCACTATGAATTCTTAGTTATGCCTTTCGGATTGACTAACGCACCGGCTATCTTCATGGATTAGATGAATAGAATTTTCAGACCATATTTAGATCAAATTATTGTGGTATTCATTGAGGACATATTGATTTATTCACGTGACGAATTCAAACATGCCGAGCATCTGAGAATAGTGCTACAGACTCTGCGAGATAAACAGTTGTATACAAAGTTCAGTAAATGTGAGTTTTGGTTACGAGAAGTTGGTTTCCTGGGTCATATCATATCTGCATTTGGCATCCGAGTTGATCCGAGCAAAATTTTAGCTATTTTCGATTGGAAATCGCTGAGGAATGTATATGAAGTCCATAGTTTTCTAGGACTTTTTGGTTATTATAGAAGATTTGTGAAAGGATTTTCGATGATCGCGACTCCGTTGGCAAAACTGCTACAGAAAGATGTGAAGTTTGAATGGTCTAAAAAATGTCAGAACTGTTTTGATCAGTTGAAAATTTTGTTGACTGAAGCTCTGGTATTAGTACAACCTGATTGGGCAAAGAATTTGTAATTTATTACGATGCTTCATTGAATTGTCTAGGATGTGTTCTAATATAAGATGGAAAAGTTATTGCTTATGCTTCGAGACAGTTGAAGTCACACGAAAAGAACTATCCAACGCATGATCTTGAGTTAGTTGCAATTGTGTTTGCCCTAAAGATTTGGTGTCATTACTTGTTCGGTGAGAAATGTCATGTGTATTCGGATCATAAGAGTTAGAAATATTTGATGACTCAGAAAGACTTAAATCTGTGACAGAGATGATGGTTAGAACTGCTAAAAGACTACGAACTTGTGATTGATTATCACCCAGGAAAAGCAAAGGTTGTTGCTGATGCTTTGAGTCGAAAATCGTTATTTACTTTGCGTGCGATGAATGCTCATTTAGTTATGTCTGATGATGGTTCAGTTTTAGCTGAATTAAAAGCAAGACCCTTGTTTTTACAGCAGATTATCGAAGCTTAGAAGATTGATAATGAGATTTTAGCTAAACGAACTCAGTGTGATGTAGAGTCTGGTTCAGAATTCAGAGTTGATAAAGATGATTTTTTAAGATTCTGAAATCGAATTTGTGTTCCAAGAAATCCAGAGTTAATACAAATGATTTTGAGTGAAGCCCACAATAGTCGGTTATCTATGCATCCGGGTAGTACAAAAATGTATAATGACTTGAAACAGCATTATTGGTGGTCCGGAATGAAAAGAGATATCTCTGATTTTGTTTCTAAATGTTTGATATGTCAACAAGTTAAAGCTGAACATCAAGTGCCGTCTGGATTGTTACAACTAATTAAGGTTCCAGAGTGGAAATGGGATCGAGTGACCATGGATTTTGTTTCGTGTTTGCCCTTGTTTTCGAGAAAGAAAGATGCAATTTGGGTTGTTGTTGATCGATTGACGAAATCAGCTCATTTTATTCTGATTCGATTCGATTACTCACTTGCTAAATTAGCTGAGTTATACATTTCTGATATCATGAGATTGCATGGTGTTTCATTGTCGATAGTGTTAGATATAGACCCGAGATTTACATCACGATTCTGGAAGAAGTTGCAAGATGCTTTAGGTACTAAATTGCATTTTAGTACTACTTTTCATCAGCAAACGGACGGTCAATCTGAGCGGATTATTCAGATACTCGAAGATATGTTGAGATGTTGCATTCTTGAGTTTGAAGGTACGTGGGAATAATATCTACCTTTGATTGAATTTGCTTATAATAATAGTTTTCAGTCAAGCATTAAAATGGCACCCTATGAAGCTCTATATGGTCGAAAATTTCACACACCTTTGTATTGGACCAAGCTGAACGAAAATAAGATTCATGGGGTTGACTTGATAAAAGAAACCGAACAGAAAGTGAAAGTGATCCGAGATAGTTTGAAAGCAGCTTCCGATCGTCGAAAATCATATGCAGATTTGAAAAGAAAAGACATTGAGTTTGAAATCGGCGATAACGTGTTTTTGAAAGTGTCTCCATGGAAGAAAGTGCTTTGGTTTGGTAGAAAAGGGAAATTGAATCCGAGATTCATCGGGCTGTATGAGATTATTGAGCATATTGGGCCGGTAGCGTATAGATTGTTGTTGCCACCAGAGTTAGAAATGATTCACAATGTGTTTCATGTATCAATGCTTCGACAATACGGATCCAATCCTTCGCATGTAATTCCTTCGTTTGAGATTGAAATTCAGTCTGAAATGACTTATGAAGAAAAGTAGGTCCGTATCTTAGCGAGAGAGGTTAAAGAGTTGCGAAATAAGAAAATTCCATTAGTTAAAGTGATGTGGCATCGACATGGTATTGAAGAGGCCACGTGGGAACCTAAAGATAATATGAGACAACAACATTCGAATTTGTTTAACTGTAAGATTTTCGGGGATGAAAATCCCTAAGGGGGAAAATTGTAACAGTCCAATTTTGACCCTAGTCAGAATAGTGGTTTCGGGACCACAAATCTGAGTTATAAAAATATTTTAATATTATTTTTTGTGCCTATTATAAGTGAATTAACATGTGTGAAAGTCTCCTGCAAAAGTTTAACTATTTGTGTGCTTAATTTGCAAAAAGGACCTAATCGCGTAAAATGTAAAAGTTGTGTGATGGTTGATAAAGTGCCTATTTGATGTGGCTTTTTTAGTATGAAGTCCTTATGATGCAATTGGACCATTGTACTAATGCATGGACTAGTATAGACATTAGTAGGTGGATTTTTATATGTTAATAATAAGGGCAAAGTTGGTAAATGGCATATAATGTTTAATAAAATAAAACAAAGCATGAAAATGGCCATTATCATCTTGTTCATGTTGAAATTGAAGAAAGAAAAGCTAGGTTTTTATGTTTTAACATTCGGCCATTGAAGAACTTGATTAAGCTATGAGTTTTACTCGTTTTTTGATCATTTCTACGTTTTTGTAATCGTTGCTTCGTATACTATCGAACCCATGCTTCAATTTCTGATTTTGGAGATGATTTTGAAATGTACCATTGATGAAACTATGAGCTTTGTGATGTTAGTTGATGAATTATAAAAGCTTGATGATGGGTTTAAATGTTTTGTCTTTGGATTTTTTATAAAATTGAATATTTTGGGCTAAATTGTAAAAATGTTATTTTGGGGGACTAAAATATGAAATAAATAAAATGTATGGATTTGTATGACAGCTAGGAGAATTCAGCTAGGCTTGTGTACAAGCAAATTTTGTGTAAATTGTGATTGTGTGAATTAAGGACTAAAGTGCCGAAATGTGAAAATATGAGAGCTATTTTGCAAAATGCCCTAATTGTGTGTATATGGATTGTTTTGAATGATTTAGTGAATAAAAAGGTTAATTTTTAATACATATAGATCAAGAAAAGAGGAATTCAGATTTAAATCGAGGGAAGTCGAAGATTGTAGAATAAATGTTCAAGTTGACAACTTTGAGTACAAGGTAAGTTCGTACGTAAAACATGATATTATAAGTATATATTGTTGTTTTGATTATGCATAGATGTATAAATAATTGATTTGGATGTATATGATGATGAATCAAAGGTATTTGGCACTAAGTGGACGATTTAAACTAGCTTCAGCTACTTGAGGCACTAAGTGTGCGATACCGACTTACTCTCAGTTAATTGAGATAGCACTAAGTGTGTGGAAATTGTTCTAGCTTCGGGTAACCTTTAAGCACGAAGTGTGCGGATGTTTAAAGCATTGGCAATCTTTGGGAAGTGTTAAAGTATTCGGACAAAAGGTGAGATTGAAAACGAATGAATATGAAAATGATCAGGTAAGTATAATACTTATGTGGTAGATGATATTATGTTAATAAAGCTTATTGAATTGGTAAATATTTATGGATTGTGTTGGTATAAATTTGATAGGTAAATTGAGAAATTGTAAATACTTAAGTGTTGATGATTTATGTTTTATATATTGTTGATGATTTTAGTACGAGCTTACTAAGCTTTTGAAAGCTTACTTTGGGTGTTTGTATTGTTTTATAGATATGGAAGCTACTACAAGCTCAGGGATTGTCATGGATCATCACTACACTATCGAATCTCATTTTGGTACTTTTGAAAATGCATATCTTTTTGAAGTATGGCATTATAGGCGAGTAGTTGGGGAGGTATGTTTTGTGTTGGATATGCTTAGCCATGTGATTTGGCTAAATTGCGCTTGAACTTATAGTTGTTAATGACTTATGGTATGTGATGATAAGTTGCAAATGTCATATGTTTTAGTTGTTAAGTTGTGGTAAGTTTAGCTTGAGAGTTAATGATGAATGTGAGAAAATGTTTTAACATGATCTTATCTCAGGTTGGTATAAATGTGGTAAGGTGTATGAATAAGGATTTTGGTGACTATTATATGATATGAAAGGGTTATGTCTTGGTATTGAAATTGGCTGAAATGATGATACAAATTTGCTTGTTTTCATTGTTTGTAGGATGACCAATTGGAGTGACAAATTTGGCTATTCTAGTGGCTTGTATTTGTCCACACGGGCAGAGGCACGGGCATGTGTCTCAACCGTGTGCGATGCACGGTCATGATACACGGCTGTGTGTCCTTTAGAGTACCCTTAAACTGGAAGTCAGGCTCGAGCACGGCCTGGACACACGAGCGTGTGGTCTGGCCGTGTGACCCTAATTGGTTTGCTGACGTCACAATAGAATACCCCTATTTTTTGCACGGTCTAGCACACAGCCTGGACACAGGTGTGTGCATAGCACCCGGGCTGGACACATAGGCGTGTAGTCTGGCCGTGTGGGCAAGTTAGTAGCTATGCCCTGTTTTACCATAGCTTTGACACATAGGTGTGTCTAGACCGTGTGAGGCACACGTCCTGTTCACACGGGCATCTGACCTTTTAAAAGTTGAAATTTTCTTATAAGTTCTGAAACTTTTATATGTTGTCAATTTGGTCTCGAATGCATGTTTTAAGTATTGTATACTCTCTTTTACGATTTTATTAAATGTGAATTATGAGATTTACTGCAACGAAATGATATTTGATATTCGATTATCCTGAATTGTGTTATGGATTGAGTAATGCCTCTTAACCTGCTTTGACAACGGTTACGGGTTAGGGGTGTTACAGTCAGTATGAACTATATGAAATATCTGAAATGTTCGAGATATGAATTGTTTATGAGACAGCTTTATAATAATGATATTTGGGCTTTGAGCCTAGCAAGCCTTGTGCTGGTGAGTTTAATCAGGCTTGATGCCTAGCAGGCTTATTGTCGATGTATAAAATCAGACTTTGGGTCTAGCAGGCATTGTGGCGATGTGTGATTCAGGCTTAGGCCTAGCAGGCTTTATGCCGGTGAATTATTATAAGTTTATGCCTAAAAGACTTTATGCTGATGTAGTAATTGAAAACGTTAAATGAGCTACAATAATCAAGTACGTGATAGTTGGTTATCTATTCATAAATAAGGTGGATTGCTTTTTTGATATGTGATGAAAAAGGATACATGAGGTTAAGGTAGTATATGTGGTAATATGAAGAACATATTTGGTCTTAAAGATGTATATGGATGTAATGTTAAGCTTTGAGGGATGAATATATGTCTTTAAATATATACGACCATGTGGTTTCGAAATTTGGAAATATATTGATGTTATATACATGTATATTCGGCCATAGAAAATTTGTCTTATGAAAGTATATGATATATATATATATAAATATATATACGGAATTAAAAGTTTGGAAATAAATGTGACTACAAATGCATAAGTTAATTTATTTATTGAAATTATTAGTAATTGAGATGTTATTATGCATTAATTGTTTAATATGCTTAAGGCTTACTAAGCTAAGTTAGCTTACTTTGTGTGTATTTGTTTACTCTGTTTTATAGATTTTGGAACAAGTTACGAGCTCAGGGATCATCAGCAAAGTTCACCACACTATCCACAGCTTTGGTATTTAAATCATCGAACTTAAATTATGACATGTATAGCCTGAATTGTGTTTTAATGTGATGAACCTTGGTTATGTATAAAAGCTATGCGAAAATGGCTTATTTAAATGTTCAAATTCGGTTTTGGTTTGATTATGGCATAAGTCCACTTTAGTTACTATGATATGTAGCATGACTAAATGATGTTTGTGATGTATATTTTGTGAGTATAAGTTGGTTGGAGATTTCGATTATACGTATATAATTGATTTTGTTATGTTTTAAATCGTTTTGAAATGTTTGTTATGTGGCATGAGATATTTATATTTAAATATGTCCACAGGTGGTTAATGTCTTGTACTGATAGATATAATCTCATTTAATTGATAAATATTTTTGGTTATATGTCAGAATGAGATAAAAATATAGATGATCAATGGTTCGACATTTATATACATGTTCATGAGATTTATGGTTGGGTATAATACTTTTAGTTATGTATATGTGTGATTTTGGTTTGAGCATATGTCAAGAATGTAACCCAAATGTATGATGTATGTATAGTTTCTATATATTTTGGTCTTATGATATATGATAGTTGTTAAATATGCTTAAGTAGATCATGTGTTAGTTAGGTAAGAATCAAGGCATAAGCATGGTGAGTATTCAATGTTTACTTATGGACCAAACTAATGATATGTTATATTATATATTATGGTTGATAAGTATGCGCATGGACAATACAAAATAAGTCTAATAATCTAAAAATGAAATTATTATATAAATGTTATGTATTGTATAAATTGTCTTAATATATTTTGGATTATGTTAAATTAAACTATGTTGTGATTGATATGATTATTTAAGATTTGGTATTTGATTATGTTATAAGCATTGAAGTGATAAAATTTTGTGTTGTAATTTATAACGCGTATTTATTTGAATCGTAAAATAGTCGGTAATGCCTTATAACCCTAATTTGGTGACGGATACGGGTTAGGGGTGTTACATTTTGAGACCTCAAATCTGTAGTTAAAATATTGATTTTATTATTTTAATAAGGTCTACAGCATGATATATTAATTTTATGAAAGTTTCGTTAAGAAATTTTATTGTTTAAATGCTTAATTCGGTAAAAAGGACTATATCGCGTAACGCGTAAAAGTTGATTTCTATTGTTTAAAAGTATTAGATAGTTATGGTTTATTAATATGGAAGTCGTTATTATGTAATTAGTCCATTTATAATGTAAGTGGACAATCTTGGACATTGATTATATCATATTTGATCGTTTATAATAAGGTTATTAAGGTAAGTTAGTTATTAAAGGTTTAATAAAATAAAACAAAAACAAAAATTATGTTATGCCATCCATATTTAGCCGAAAATTAGAAGTAGAAGAAGCCAAAATAGGGTTCCTCATTCGGCATTGATAAATTCTTCAATTAGGTATGGATTTTGCTCAGTTTTTAATGATTTTTACGTTTTTGATATCGTTGCTTTATATTCTACCTAGCCCATGTAACGCCCCCACGCCCGAGACCATCGCCGGAGTCGAGTATGAGGGATTACTAAACTTAATTTAATATTTTAAGAACTTTGGATCATTTGTTTCTACATTCACAGCTTTCCAGCTACTTGCGTCACAGTTACAAGAAAAATCATATCTTGAGTTACGAAACTTGAAATCAAGATCTGTAAATTTTCCCTGAATCTAGACTCATATACCTATTTACTATTTTTTTTCTAGAATTTTTGGTTGGGCCAATTAGTACAGTTTATTAGTTAAAGTTACCCCTGTTTCAGGACTTGACTGGACTGACCTCTGTTTACTACAAACCACATTTCTCTCTGTAAAAAATTCATATGACTATGAGATTTGTTTCTCCTGAAACTAGACTCAATAAGGATTCTTATAATATAAAATACAACACCTAATTATATCTGTAAAATTTATGGTGAATTTTTAAATTTGGAACAGGGGATCCAAAAATTGTTCTGGCCCTGTTTCACTAAAATTCAAATATCTTCTAACATATAATTCCTTTACCTGTTTAGTTTGTTTTATGTGAAACTAGACACAATAAGATTCAATTTATATTTAATCCATCACCTAATTAGATTTCTATGAGTTTTAGTAAATTTTCAAACTCACGTCAGTGTTGCTGCAATGTTCTATTTATGGCAAATTTCATCCTTTTTATGAGTTTTCATGAACTAGGTATCCTAATAACTTTCCATAACATCAAACATAATCTAAACTAACCATTTCCATAATTTATCATTATCAAGCATTTTCTCAACCATTCCATCACCATATCTTAAGATCATTTACACAAAATAGGTATATTGCTATACATGCCATACTTAAATTTTACAAGCCATTTACCAAAAAGTCCTTCAGATAGTGTGACCGAGCCTTCGACCTATCCCGACTCCTGAGCTGGCTTGTCCAAAACTACAATGAGTAAGAAGGAGGGAGTAAGCATAAATGCTTAGTATGTTCATATGCAAATAATAAGTAACATAACAAAGCAATCATACCAAACAACATTAGCATGGTATCACCAAAACATATATCACATTTCTAATCATTTTTCATCATCTTATTACCTTATCGTTGTTGTATCAATACTCAACCCGAGGGTTAAGTACATTCCTGTCCAAAGTATCCATTTCACAACACTTACCAATACGTCTCTTTTCATCTCGAGTATTCCTCCGTTTGAGTAGAACCTTACCCGTTGAACACATCGGAATATAATTCGGATACATGGATAATTTGCACATAAGTGCAACATATGCAATCAAGCAATCATGTAACCCGCCCATAAGCGAACTCGGACTCAACTCAACGAGCTCGGGCGTTCACATCCATAAGTGAACTCGGACTCAACTCAACGAGTTCGGATGCCTAGTTACATCTCACGAACTCGGACTCAACTCAACGAGTTCGGATGCCTAGTTACATCTCACGAACTCGGACTCAACTCAACGAGTTCGGACATTTGCATCCATAAGTGAACTCGGACTCAACTCAACGAGTTCGGATGCCCAACCATCCTAGTGACATGTCACTTGTATCCTAATCTATTCCTAAGGTTCAAACAGGATTTCCTCGAACACATATCCTTGCCGTCTTCCGTAGAATACCGAAACCAATACTCGGTAACAATTATATTTAACAAGTAGCTCACATAATTTACATTTTGTTCGAAAATAACCACAAAGCATATATTTCATGATAAAAATTAGCATATCACATAATTGACATCAATAACTTAAAAATAACAATTATGCTACATTATTTACACATGAACTTACCTTGGTACCAAAATACAAAGATTTTGCAATTTAGTCCACAATCTTTTCTTTTCCTCGATTGAAATTCGATTCCACGTCTTTCTTGATCTAAAATAACACATTTAGCTTATTTAATACTCACATTATCAAATTAATCCTTAATTCAATTTTTGGCAAAATTACAATTTTACCCCTAAACTTTTGCATATTTACACTTTTGCCCCTAGGCTCGGGATTAAACTTAATTCCTTATTCTTATGTTTTATAACATGCTGATCACTTTTCCATTCTATGGCAACATCAAATTCTCACTCTAACATGTACTTGTGACTATTAGGTATTTTTACCAATTGAGCCCTTTTACTCGTTTTTGCTTAAAATCGAGTAGTACAAGTTGTCTAACATAATTTAAAACCTCATACTATATCATAAAACATCAAAATACACAAATTTCACCTATGGGTATTTTTCCAAATATAAACCCTAGGTTAAATTATATATGATATATGAATTTGGAATGATGTAAAACATTGTATTAATGGATGGTTTCATATATTTCTACAATGACTAACATGTGATAAATACTTGATATTAGGTGTTTATAAATTGAATTGGTTTCACTTTAAGTATTACTTTGATTATGTATAAATGGTAAGTTTAGTTCTGAATTATAAGGGCTTACTAAGCTACAAAGCGTACTTTATTTCTATGTTTTATAGAGGCTCGTTAGCTCACTCATTTCGGACAAGTCGAAGTTGCACATCACACTTTCCAATTTCTGATTAGTACTTTTGAACTTGTGGATATTGTAAATATGGCATGTATAGGCTAGTTTAAAAAATGTTAGTTAAGTTACTTGATGTCAAGGTTTTGGTATATTTCGTATATGAGTTAAGCCATATGATTTGGCTTATTTTGTTATCATATTTGATTGTGTATAAGTGTTCAATTATGGCATGTTTTGGCAAGGTAATGATGAAATGAAATTATACAAGTGAAGACTTGATATGTAGTTGTTAAATGAATGGATTATGAATGATGTTAAATAGGTATTTGGGTATGTAATTGTTAGGTTTTGATATGGTTAATAATGTGTGTTGAAATGGTTATCTTGGCTGCCTATTGAGTTGTATAAATCTGGTCATTTATGCTTGTAAATGTTTGTGTTTTTAGGGTGGCAAAATGGCTTTACAAATGGCCTATTTTTTGTCCACACGGGTAGAGACACGAGTGTGTGTCTCAGCCATGTGCGACACACGGTCAAGCTGCACGACCATGTGTCCCCTGGGGTACCCTTTCGAATTAAGTCAATATACCCTACAGGTTTGGCACAGCCTAGACACACGGGCATGTCTACTGGCCGTGTGTGACACATAGGCTGGCATATGGGCGTGTGGCCGGCCGTGTGACCCAAGTCAGTAACCTCTCTAGTTTTCCCACGGCCATGGCACACAGGCGTGTCTTTAGCCGTATGGCACAAGTCAGTATATATGCCCTGTTTTCACATGGTCTAAGACATGGGCATGTCTACTAGCCGTGTGAGGCACACGGCCTGTTCACACGGGTCTATGACATTTGAAATGTTGAAATTTTTCCTAAGTTTCCAAAATTTTTGTATGTTACCGATTTAGTCCTAAATGCATGATTTAAACTTTGTATGCCCGATTTAAGTACATATTGAATGTGAATAAATGATAATTACTGAAATGAGATGGAATTTGATAAATGATTATTCTGAGTTGAGTTACAAGTCCAGTAATGCCTCTTAATCTATTCCAGCGACGGTTACGGGTTAGGGGTTTTACAGGTAGGATGTACGGACCAACACCCAAACCACGTAACCCCTAATGACATGTCATTCGTATCTTAATCTATTCCCAAGGCTTAATCGGGATTTCTCACTTGCCAAATTGTCGTAGAATATGCCTGCAGTGTTGTATTCACAATTTAGGCAATATCAAAGCATTTAAAACACAATTATGATAATGTTTAACACATACGAACTTACCTCGAATGCAAAAATGTCAAATTAAGTCGATTAATCCGAAACTTTGTTCTTTCCCTGATCTAAATCCATATTTCGCCTTTCTTGATCTAAATATAATCAAAATTAACTTATTTAATAATCTCTCTACTCAATTTAGTCCAAAATACACTTTAGAGCTACTTTACACTTTTCTCCCTAATATTTCACATTTTTAAAATTTAGTCCTTATTTCATAAAATCACAAATTCATGCAATTCAACCAAAACCCATGCTAGCAGAATTTCAATTAGGTCCCTAGCAGTCCATATTTTTCATTTATTTCACAATTTAATAACTGAATTTCAACATTTCACAAATTAATCTCTATTTGGACATTTTACTAAATATCACTTAACAAATTTTTTTACCTAAGAACAAACATGCATTTTCTATCATCAAACATCAAAACACACATAGATTCATCAATGGCAAAACCCTAAACCTTTCAAAATTTTGCAAACTAGTCCTTGGGCTAGCTAGATTAAGCTGCAACGATCTCAAAAACATTGAAATCATAAAAAAGGGGACAAAAATCATACCGAATTGCAAGGATTTACAATTGCCAAATGTTGAACCCTAAAATAGCTTTTCTTCTCTTCAATTTTTTGGCTAAGGAAGATGAAGGCATTAAAAATTTTGTTTATTTTTATTTAATTAACCTTAATATCCAAATTACCAATTTAACCTTAATGAAAAACCATTAATATCATCCATTTAATGTCCAAAAGTGTCCACTAAGTAAATTAATGGATTATTCTACACATAAGGACCTTTACTAATTAATTCTATAGCCATTTAATACATTTAGCTAATAGAACATCACTTTTGTACTTTACGCTATTTAGTCCTTTTTTATCAAATTAAACACTCAAACAATAAAATTTCTAAATGAAACATTCACACAATCATTCTATCATGCTGTAAATATTAAAATAATAATAAAATAATTATTTTGACCTCAGATTTGTGGTCCCGAAACCACTGTTCCAATTTGACTAAAAATGGGCTATTACAACTCTCCTCCTTAGGGATTTTCGTCCCAGAAATTCTTACCAGAAAAGAGGTTAGGGTACTGTTTTCTCATAGCTTCCTCAGGTTCCCACGTAGCTTCTTCGGCCCCGTGACATTGCCACAAAACTTTCACCAAATCTATGTTCTTATTTCTCAATTCTTTAACCTCTCGAGCTAAAATTCTAATAAGTTCTTCATTATACGTCATATCAGTTGAATTTCAATCTCTGATGCAGAAATGATATGCGATGGATCTGACTGATACCATTTTAACATCGACACATGAAATACATTATGGATTTTCTTTAACTTTGACGGTAAAGCTAATTGATATGCCATTGGCCCCATTCGTTCAATAATCTCATACGGCCCAATAAATCACGGAATCAATTTGCCTTTGTGACCAAATCTAAGGATCTTTTTCCATGGAGATACTTTCAGAAATACTTTGTGACTGACTTGAAATTCTATGTCTTTACGTTTCAAATCCACGTAAGATTTATGTCAATCTGAAGCTGCTTTCAAATTGTCATGAATTACTTTCACTTTCTCTTCAGTCTCTCTGATCAAATCAACTTTATGAATCTTTTTCTCACTAAGCTCGGTCCAGTACAACGGAGTTCGGCACTTACGACCATATAGAGCTTCATACGGTGCCATCTTTATAATTGATTAAAAATTGTTGTTATACGCAAATTCAACCAACGAAAAATATTTTTCCCAATTGCCTTCAAACTCTAAAACACAACAACGAAGCATATCTTCGAGAATTTGTATTACTCTCTCAAACTAACCGTCAGTTTGTGGATGAAATGCAATACTAAAGTTCAACTGTGTACCCAGAGCTTCTTGCAATTTCTTCCAAAATTGCAATGTAAACCTCGGATCTCTATCCGAAATAATCAAAATTGGCACAACGTGCAATCTAATGATCTTAGAAATGTACAATTCAGCCAATTTATCAAGCGAATAGTTAGTACATACCGGAATAAAATGTGCTGATTTCGTCAGTTGATCAACGACAACCCAAATAGCATCTTTCTATTTTGGAGCCAAGGGCAAACTTGATACGAAATCCATCGTAACTCTATCCCATTTCCACTCAAGTATCATCACTGGTTGTAGCAATCCCGAAGGCACCTGATGTTCAGCTTTAACTTGCTGACAAACCAAATATTTCGACACAAACTCTAAAATGTCTCGTTTCATACCCGACCACCAATAAAATTGTTTCAAATCATTGTACATTTAAGTACTCCCTATAATAGCCAGATTTAGACCCTAGTCGGAACGGTGTTTCGGGACCACAAATCTGAGTCAAAAAAATACTTAAAAATTATTTTCTATGTTTATTATGTGTGAATTAATATCTGTGAAATTTTTGTAATTTAATTTTGTTGTTTGAGTGTCCGATTAAATAAAAGGACTTAATCGCGTAAAATGAAAATTTGATGGTTATTTGTAAAAAGGGCTAAATTGTTGTTGTTCTTTTAATAAGGAGGTTTTAAGATGAAATTAGACCAAATGGCTATAGCATGGACGGTTTTGAACATGTATTATATAGTTTTGTTATTATTTTATAAAGGTTAATTTAGTAAAACATATAATATTATATGTTATAATAAACATAAAATAAAACCAAGTGCTTATATTTTTGTTCATGATCGAAACTTGAGAAAGAAGATGGGTTTTGAAGCTTTCAAATATTTGCCCACCTTCCAATCTTGATTCAAGGTTCGTTTTTACTCGGTTTTTGATAATTTTTATGTTTTTGAGATCGTTGCTTCGAGTACTAGTAAACCCATGCTTGAATTTTTTATTTTGGTGAATATTTTGAGTTATGCCATTGTTGAGAGCTTGTGATTTTTTGTTGTTTGATGATGAAATATGAAAGATATGTTTTGGATTAACATGTTTTGTATTGGAGTTTTTGATGATTTTGAGTAATTAGGACTAAATTGAAAAAATAATAATTTGAAGGACTAAAATGTACAATAAATGAAATATATGGACTTGTATTATTATGAGTAAGATTCGGCCTAACATGGGTATAGGGAAATTTTGCATATTTTGTGTTTTGTGCAATGTGTTTTGTGTTGTGTTTTTGGACTAAATTGAATGAAAATATGTTTGAATGAGCTTAATTTGAATATATTTAGATCAAGAACCAAAGAAATAAAATTTGGATCGGGGGAAAACGAAAGTTGTCGACTAGTTGTTTCGTCCCAATTTTCGTTGTCCGAGGTAAGTTTATAAGCAAATAGTTGTTGTTAAATTTTAATATATATGTGATGAATAAATAGTTGTAATAATTTGAAGTAAATTATGAAATAGCATTGAGTATTGCAAATAATTCATGTTCGATGATAAAGTAATGAATGAGTTTGGTATTGAAAGTGGTAATGTGAACTATACATGTTAAAACGCTGATTATTTGTATATAAATTGCAAGCTTATATTCGGCTAAATAATACATGTTTATGTATGTGATGTTAAAGTGTGGATCATGGATAAGTATATATATATGTCTATTCGATGGTATGATGATATTGTGATCTTTGTAGTGAATGATAATTTGGTTAATGAATATATGTATATTCTAATCAATTCAAAGTTAGTACTAGGATGTATATGAGGCTTCGATACGTGATTCCGATATCTGATGTGCTAGTAAGACCATGGCATCGATATGTGATTCTGACATATGTGTGCGAGTAAGACCACGTTTAATATGTTGGCATCGATATGTGATTCTGATATGTGATGTGTGAGTAAGACCATGGCATCAATATGTGATTCTGATATATGTGTGCGAGTAAGACCACGTTTAATACGTTGGCATCAATATTTGATTTCGACATATGTGTGCGAGTAAGACCCTGTCTGGGACAGCGGTATCGATGTGTGATCACATGTAAGACCATATCTGGGACGTTGGCATTGTACGATATGTGTGATAATCTGGGTATCCTACTCAATTTCGAACGGTTCATCGGGCAATGATAAGTTGTGAACGAATATGTGGAACGAGCTGAATGACTAGGTATGAATTAGTTTGTTACCTATTTGAAACAAGGTGAGTAAGTAACCTGATATTTGTTATAAATCATGTGTAATGCAAATGAAAAATATATGTGAATATGGTATGTGTATTCGGTCTTGTAAATAAATAATTTGGGTATTATTGAGATGATTCTTAACTATGTGCACATATGATAAGGTATATTTGGCCACATAACTAGTATAAGTATATAAAGTTATATTTCGATATATGAGCTTATGTACCATAGTGTATGTGTACTAGGTTTTATAATGACTATTTGGCTTTGAAATCAAATGATAAATTGTTAATTTAACTATACGAGCATTCGGCCAAGGTAACCCTTATGTATGAAAAAGATATTTTGCTTATATATGTGTATGTGTATTCGGTCATATGATATAAATATGTATGTGATTATTATCCTTTGACTTATGAATTTATGTATATAAGTGTATATGTATTAGTTATGATAAAGATGTTTTGACTCAGAAATTGAATGATAGTTTGTCAAAATAAGTAAATGTTCATTCAGCCATAAATAATCTATATGTGAAAGTAGATATAAAGCACATGAAATTGTAAGCTTAAGATTTAAAGTAATTATGATAGTAATATTTGGTTTAGTTTAAACGATTTGATTATGTCATTTAGATGTTTACTTGCTTATGTCTTACTAAGCTATGAAAACTTACTCTGTGTGTGTTCATGTTTACCTCTATCCTATAGATCTTGGATTCAAGTTACGAGCTCGGGAACCGTCAGAGAAGCTTATCACACTATCGATAGTCTTCGTTATCTTAGAAGTGAACTTTCGAATATATGGCATGTATAGGCTGGATTTTACTTTTGAAATGTTTGATTTTGGTTAATGTAACCATGAGCCATGCAAAAATGGCTTAATAATTTGTTATGCTCAGATTTTAATGCTTCGTTTGGTGATGGTTGTGTTCGGTTGTGATTTTAGTGATTCAGCCTTTTATATTTGCATGTGAACCATAGTCGTATATAATGCTGATGGTTAAGTTTTGATCATGTTTTGAGCTTATTCTTGGTTATAATGCGATGTGCCATGGGTGGAAGATAATTATGATATGTGTTTTGAGCATTGAAGCTGATTAATGACTTGGATGAGGTATGAATGGGTTGGTCGTAATATATATACACTTAGACATGTCTGGTTGTTTGAAACATAATTTATATTAAGACAAAGTAAATATGAGAGTTCGGTTGATATGCTCAAATAAGGTAATAGTATGTGGTTTGGAATTAAAGGTTAATTGGTTATATTCGAACATGAGATAAGTTGGTTGGTGATTTTGGTTTTATACATATGTTTGATTCGATTATGTCATAAAATTGTTTTGATATGTTTATTACATGGCTTGTAAAATTTATGTTTGAAATATGTCTATAATGTCTTGTAATGATAGCAATAATCTCATTTGATTGACATGTATATACGGTTAAATGTTAAAATGAGATAATGAATATAGTTGATTAATAAATTGGCATTTATACATGTTCCTGTGAGTTATAGATGATTATAATGCTATGGTTGTGTATACATTTGAACTCGGTTTGGTCTTATATTGAAAGAGTGTTCATGACATGTATTGTTGTGGATATGATTGCATGATTTGACTATAAAATAAATAATGGTTGTTAAAATAACTAAGGTATAATGTGTAATAGATAGGTAATATGCACGATTATTTGCGTTTTAGGAAAAATTGGATGACCGAATTGATGATAAATAGATTAATTGTATATATGCATTTTTGGTATGTGAAATGTGTGCATTTCGAGACTTTTCTTGTGCTATGAAATGGTTAACTATAAATAAATGATTGAGTATGATTTTAATTTGTGAACTAAGCTTGATAAGTTCTGTTATTGATGTTTAATAATAGTTCATGTTCAATATGGTTAAAATCTGTATAAGGTTTATTTGCTTAATGAAACATATTTGATTATTTGTGAAGTTATGAATGTTGTGTATACTAGTGATTAAAATGCCATGAGTTGATTATATTTGATTTAATTTGTACTTGTATTGAAATATGTCTTAAAATGTTTGATGTTTATTAGATATCTGAATATCATTACAATGTGGAATATTTGATTTGTATTTGAATATCATGTAATGATAAAATTATGATAAATTATTAATTGGACCTTCGTATATACTTATGAATATGACTTGTATGAATGTTTAGAGTTGTGCTTTTATTCAGTAAAGCATCTGGACCCTAATCCGATGACGGATATGAGTTTAGAGGTGTTACACTCCCCGGGTGAACATATAAACAACTACTGTGTGCTTCGTATAGAATTTTCTGAATAAGCTCAGAATTCTTTGGTACAGAAATACTACCTCGGAACACTAAACAATCATTGGATCTGATCTGATAATATGAATCACTAATCGATTCGCATTGTACTCTTTAAGCTTGCAACTCGTTGTCACACTTTTGAGCTTCGCAAATTTATTGAAGAAATACCGATTTAGCTTTTAACTCAGCTAAAATCGAACCATCAGCAGATAAGGTTAGCTATGTGTTCATCGCCCGCAAAGCAAATAATGATTTTCTACTCAAAGCATCCAAGACTACATTCTCTTTCCTCGGGTGATAACCAATCACTAACTCATAGTCTTTTAGCAGCTCGACTCATCTTCGTTGTTGCAAATTCAAATCTTTCTGAGTCATTATATGCTTCAAGCTTTTGTGATCGGTAAATATACGGCACTTTTCACCGTATAAATGATGTCGCCAAATTTTCAATGCAAAAATAATGGCGGCCAACTCTAAATCATGTGTCGGATAATTCTTTTCATGCGGCTTCAACTGTCTAGAGGCATAAGATATCATTTTACCCTCTTGCATCAAAACACAACCCAAACCGTTCAATGACGCGTTGCTGAAAATCACGAATTCTTTACCAGACATAGGTTGAACCAAAACTAGTGCCTTAGTTAACAATGCTTTCAACTGTTCAAAACTCTGTTGACACTTCTCGAACCACTCGAATTTCACATCTTTTTGTAGCAATCTAGTCATCAGTGTAGCAATCATCGAAAATCCTTTTACAAAACGTCGATAATAACCAGCTAACCCCAGAAAGCTTCTGACTTCGGATACATTTCTTGGTGGTTTCCAATCAACAACTATAGAAATCTTGCTCGGATCAACTCGTATGCCTTTAGTTGAAACAATATGTCCCAAAAATCTGATTTCTTAGAGACAAAACTCGCATTTTTTGATTTTAGCAAACAGTTGCTTATCTCTCAAGGTTTGTAACACAATCCTCAAATGCTCGGCATGCTCAGACTCATCTCGTGAATAGATCAGAATGTCGTCAATGAATACAACCACAAATCTGTCCAAATACGGTCTAAAGATTCGATTCATCAAATCCATAAAAATTGAAGGAGCATTAGTTAATCTGAAAGGCATAACAAGAAATTCATAATGCCTGTACCTTGTTCTGAATGCATTTTTCGGCACATCCAAATCCTTAACTCACAACTGATAGTAGCCAAATCTCAAATCAATCTTTGAGAACATCGTTGCCCCTTTCAACTGATCAAACAAATCATCAATTCTCAGTAAAGAATACTTGTTCTTTATCGTAACATTGTTGAGCTGACGATAATCAATACAAAGTCTCATTGATCCATCTTTCTTCTTTAGGAATAACACTGGGGCACCCCAGGGTGAAAAACTAGGTCGTGCAAAACCTCTACCTGTTAACACTTGCAACTAAACTTTGAATTCTTTCAACTCTGTCGGAGCCATTCTATATGGAGCTACAGATATCAGTGATGTTTCCGGTATTAATTCAATAGCAAACTTGACCTCTCTGATCGATGGTTACCTCGGTAACTCTTCTGGAAACACATCCGGATACTCACAGACTATTGGCATAGATTCAATTTTTGATTCAGACACCTTTGTATCTAATATATAAGCAAGATATGTAATACTTCTTACCCATACCGAAGACCGGGATAAGGTACGAGGCATTTCCGGACGGACATACAAACATCCAACTAAAAATTTCATGTATGAAGTTTCTATTCTTATCATTTGTCCCTTATATGGGTTTACGATGCCCAAACATATCTTTGAAGTGGTTCGGGACTGAACCGAGAACATATGAAAGACTTAAGAAAATTTGTGCATTTTGGCCTCACACGCCAGGGTGAAGGCATATCACACGCCCGTGGGCTTTGGGACACGGTCGTGTCCCTAGCTCGTGGGCAATTTTTGAATTTTATTATTTTTTTGATCAAGGTGCTGTGGTTTTCATGCGGGCTAGACACACGCCCCTGTCCTTGGCCCGTGTCCTGCCACACGGCCTAGACATGCCCGTGTCGTCACCCGTGTCTAAAAACTTGGACATTCTGTTTATGACATCATTATTCATTTAGGGCCACATGGCCAAGGCACACACCCGTGTGGTTAGGCCGTGTACTTCATATGATTGAGACACACGACCTTCTCTCTAACCCGTGTAGACACTACAAAGCATGCAACGTAAAAATTTTAGGGACGCAAGGGACACATAGCTGAACAACATGCCTGTGTGGGCTGCCCGTGTGTCACACACAAATTAGACACCTACTAGTGTGTCCATCATGTGGACCGTTTGGAGGTTATTTTCCAAGCCATTAGTCACCCAAGGTTTCCCATGCACTCTAACATGTATATCATTCCACCTTTTAACCCATATCACAAGCACATATACAATTTAACATACATATAATAGAAACATCATAGGAAGACATCTCATAAAAGTTATACAGACCAACTCACTTGGCCATATACAAAATGATCATTCCAAATAGAGCACCAATACTTTGGAATAGACACATGACACATATACAAAATAATAATCACCTATACATGCCATGATTCAAAATAATCAAATGTATTATACCCAAGGTTTAGTTGAAAGTGTGACCCGAGCTCCGACGTTCCCGATTCTTCGAGCTAGCTTAATGAATCTAAAAAGGAAAGAAAAAGGGAGGGGTAAGCTATAAGCTTAGTAAGTATACATACAAATAAAGTAAATCTTATTTAGTCTTTAGAATATCATTTATATCTTTGTCACTATTTCAAAGCTTTCATCAGAACGTATGATCTATATTTTCAAGATGTTACATAAAGACATGCATTGCCATTAACCATTGCAGTCATAATGGTACACAAGTTTAAGCACGTACCTTTTTACTTCCATGCATACATATATACTTTACCTAGCTCAAATACAAACTACATGCGCATTACCTGTTGAACGTTTGGAATAATAACAGGATACTCAGATACATATGCACCGAAGTGCCATAACATAACATAGCACGCCTCTCAACGGGGCTACCTAAGAGCACCCGGACCTAGCACGCATCACATAATTAAGCCTCTCAATGGGGCTACATAAGCTCCCGGACCAAGCGTGTACCACATAATTACATGCCTCTCAACGAGGCTACACAAGCTCCCAGACCTAGTATGTATCATGCCATCAAATGAGCTCATATATACATAGCTATCCTAGTGACATGTTACTTGTATCCTTACCTATTCCTAAGTTCAAATGGGATTCTCGGACTTTCGTCTCTTTGTCGAACATTCTCAGAATGTTGGCCTCATAACATATGACAATTTTCAAATACAAATGCTAACATGGCAACACTTGTACAATAAGAATAAAACATCAAAACACATTATAGCAAGAAGATAATCAAATAACATATTATTTATCTAAATATTATTTGAACATTTAAAACATCGATTAAAGTATTTATTTGCATGTGTACTTACCTCGGTACAAAATATTCGATATAGTGCCTAAGCCTCAAACGCTTTGTTCTTGCCTTTATCAAGATTCGGTTCTCGTCTTTCTTGATCTATAATAATAAATTTAGCTCATTAACTTCCTACATTACTCAAATCGACCCTAAATTCATGCTTTGATAAAATTACCATTTTACCTCTAAACTTTCACTTATTCATAATTTAGTCCCTAAGCTCGTATGTTGGAATGCAAGTGATTTCTTGGATACCCAAGTCTAGCCGAATGCTTCTTGTACTTATAGCAGCCCATACTTTCCTTCATTTCACATTTTTCTACCCATATTTCTCAACTTTTACAAATAAGTCCTTGTTAGGGTTTCCATGCAAAATCACTTAACAAAAGTTGTTCTCCATACCTTAAACTATCATATCCTTCCATAATCCATCAAAATACATCTAACTCATGCATGGGTAATTTTCTAAAAATAAACCCTAGCATGAGATATGGGTAGAAATAAAGAGAGCAAGTTGCAAGGATGTCAAAAATACAAAGAGCATTAAAAACAGGGTAGGATTGACTTACTATCAAGCTTGAAAGTTGAAGAAACCCTAGCTATGGTACCCTTGAAGTTTCGGCAGCAACATGAGAAAGATCAGCTGATTTTTAGCTCTTTTTCCCTTTTTAATTAATTTAATATCCAAATGACCAAAATGCCCTTGTTCACTAAACTTACAAAAATTTCCTTGGATGTCCATATTTGTCCAAATTTTTAGAAATTGGGAAAATTGCTCTTTAAGACCTTGTAATTCATAATTCAAAACAATTTCACACAAATTATCCCTAAAACCCAAATTTTGCATCTTCTCTATTATTCATCCAACACTTACCAAAATGTCGTCGACCACACTGTTGACACTCGGGCTTATTATTTCTCATGCTACCAACACTCGATACTGATGTAGCTTGAGTTTTAGGACTTGGGCATTGCTTTCCACGATCTCTATTTGGATACCCTATTGAAGTATTGGAACGAGTATATGAATCTCTTGATTTCTTTGATGAATATTGATATGGTTTATTCATCAATATTTTTTTCAAATCTCTAGCTTCAAAATCCACCTTTCTCTTTTCTTTGTCAAGTTCTTCGGCTTTACAGGCTCTGTCAACTAGCACTACAAATTCTTTTAACTCTAGAATCCCAACTACCAATCTGATATCCTTGTTCAACTCATCTTCGAACCTTTTTCACATAATGGCCTCAGTTGAAATACATTCTCGAGCGTACTTACTGAGTCTAACAAACTCTCACTCATATTCAGTCACAGACATACGGCCGTGTTTCAGCTCAAAAAACTCTTTGCGTTTTTTATCGATAAACCGTTGACTGATTTATTTCTTTTTAAACTCAGCTTGAAAGAATTTCTAAGTGACTCTTTCTCTCGACACCACTAATACTAAAGTATTCCACCACTAATACGCAGTGTCCTTTATAAGTGATATGGTACATTTTAAAGACTCAGCCGGTGTACAAAAAACTTCATCAAATACCCAAATCGTATTTTCAAGCCAAAATTCGACCTTCTCAAGATCGTCATCAACATTAGCCCTAAACTCTTCAACTTCGTGTTTTCAAATCTTATCAATTGGCTACTTATTTAGTTGTAGAAGTTCCACACCTTGAGGAGCTACGGGAACCAGTTAGGGATTAGGTGGGGGTAGAGGTTGTTGAGCAACCAGATTTGTTTGAACAAATTTCGTAAACCACTCATTCATCATCTGGAAGAAGGCTTCTTTAGCCTCTTCTCCCTGGCTACCCAATACAGGTTTTGACTCTGATTGCACTACTCTGTGAATGGAGCTTTCAACATCATCAGCTACAACTCGATTGGGATCCATTTACTATATGAAAACACAATTTAAACTAACAGGAGATATCACACTATCACAGGTTATATATAGCATGTATAGCTAGACTCTCACATACGCTACATTAGCCCAAGAATTGACTAAACCGTAGCTCTAATACCAATAAATGTAACACCCCTCACCCATATTCAACGTCAAAATAGGGTTATGGAGCATTACCGAACTTATAATATAAATAAACATCCATTTCACATACATTTTCAATATCATGTAATCAACATTCAAAATCATTCACATTGTCCCTAATACGAGCCTACGAGGCCCAAAACATGTATTCGGGAAGTTTTGGGACTAAATTGACAACTCAAGAAATTTTTATAAAACTTAAAAAATTTTCCAAAGTATAGGGGACACACGCCCGTGTGGCTCGGCTGTGTGAGATGCCTGTGTCACAGGCCGTGTGGACATTCAAAATAGAATCACATGGCCATGTCCTAGCCTGTGTCTGACCCCGTGTAACTCTCTGACTTGGGTCACACGACCAACACACGCTCGTGTGCCAGGCCGTGTGCTAGGCCGTGCCAAACCTGTAGGTTATACTGACTTATACCACACGGCCAAGTCATGTGCTGGGCCGTGTAGAGCATACTGAATTGATTTTTAATTCAACACCAAGGGATACACTATAACACCCCTCACCCGTATTCGACACCAGAATAGGGTTACGAGGCATTACCGGACTTACATCGTAACAATCATACAATTCTGAGTCATAAATTTCAACCAAATTTAAATCCATTTACATTTAGTCATAGAGTCTCTAATACAAACATACGAGGACCAAATCATGCTTTGGAAGTTGTTTGGGAATAAACCAAGAACCCTAGAAATTTTTACAAAACTTAGAAAATTTTTTCGTGAACAGAGGTCACACGCTCGTGTGGTTCGGGACACGCCCGTGTGGGCAGGCCGTGTGGTCACACACGCCCGTGTCCCTAACCTGTGTAACTCTCTATTTTACAAGGCATGAACAAATTGAAGACACCCGGTCAAGCCACACGCCCGTGTGCTAGGCCATGTGATTAATTAATTTTCATAAAATAAGTGCAGACTTCACATGTTAAAATATGCTTGCAAATTGATAGAGCAAACAATGTGACTGAATAATTTATAACTATGAGGTTTATAGCAATTTATACAATTTTGTTTTGTCTTTATTTTGTCAAGCTAGCTCGGGTTGGCGATCGCTAGAGATCCTATCACACTATCAAGCTATCATTTTGGGTATTAATGAATTCAAGTATTTTGAGTTATGGCATGTATAAGGACTTGGTATTTTGTTATATGTGTCATATTATTTTAGCCAATGTAATGGCTTGTAATCGTCAAAGGCTTGTTTTGCTATTTGGCCATGTAAGTTGGCTTAGAGTGGCAAGATGGTTGTAAGCCTAAGTATATTCATATATGTGTCAATTTCTATGGTGATATAATCATGGTATGCTTGGTGAATGTGAAATATTTGGAAATGTGATTTATGGCATGATTGTGTAATGTTTGGAATTGTGACCTATTGATGAGATGAGAAATTTGAGTATAATTTGGTAACTAGATAGTAATTAAATGAAGTCGAATGAATGTGGGATTTGCATGTTTGATTTAGGGCTTAATAAATGTAATGAATATATTAGATAAAGATATAAAGTTGATATGTTTTAACCATGAATGTGGATGTTTTGGTTGCCTAAGTATGTATTGTTTTGTGCCTTTGAATCGGGGTAATTGTATGTTTGAATAAGTGTGGCAAATGGCTTGGTAAATAACCTTGGTTTTGTCCACATGGGTAGACACACGGGCGTGTGTCTAGGCCGTGTGTGACAACGGTCAGCCCCATGAGCGTGTGATCTGGCTGTGTGTCCCTTGCACCTAAATTATTGCAAAATAGAATGCTCAGCATCGAGCACACGGGTATGAGACACGGCCGTGTGTCTCAGCCTATAAAGGACACAGGCGTGTGCCATGGTCATGTGACTTCAATTTGTTATTAGGTGACAAACAGAGAGTTACACTGGTTAGGGACTCGGGCATGTGTGAACCACATGGCCTGCCCACACAGGCGTGTCCCAAGCGACACAGATGTGTGACCCCTGTTTAGGCAAAAATTTTCTAAGTGTTGTAAAATTTTCTAAATTTCTCGGTTTAGTCCTGAACCACCTCCAATGCATGTTTTGGGCCTCGTAGGCTTGTAATAGGGACTTTATGATTGATTGTTAAAAAGTTTTAATTTGGACAAAAATTTATGGCTCGGAAATGTGTGTTTGCTTGTGTTTAAGTCTAGTAATGCCTCATACCTTATTTCGGTGTTAGATACCGGTAAGGGGTGTTACATGTGCCCTGGCCGTGTGAAGTTTACACGTATTTTATGAAAATTAATTTTCCACATGGCCTAGCACACGGGCGTGTGACTTGGCCGTGTGATCCTAATTTGTTCATGGGTTACAAGTAAGAGAGTTACACGAGGTCGAGACACAAGCGTGTGTGACCACATGGCCTGCCTACATGGGCATGTCCCACATCCACACGGGCGTGTGACCCCTATTTAGTGGAAAATTTTTCTAAGTTTTGTAAAAATTTCTAAAGTTCTCGGTTAGTCCCGGACCACTCCCAAAGTATGTTTTGGGCCTCGTAGGCTCGTATTATGGACTTTACGATTAATTGAAAATGGCCTTTAATTTGGACGCAAATTTATGGCTTGGAATTGTATGATTGTTTGTGTGATAAGTCCGATAATACCTCGTACCTTGTTCAGGCGTCGAATATGGGTAAGGGGTATTACACTATCTCATAACATATATGCTAACTCTCGAGCCATCAACGGGCCTGCTCACACAAGTTGTCTGTCAAGACATAGCTACACGGTGCTGCTCACACAAGCTGTCAAGTAACCACAACATATGTCGGTATACTCAGCCACCGGTAGGACGTACAAGACCAGCACCCAGATCACATAACATAATACCCTAGTGACATGTCACTTGTATCCTAATCTATTCCTATGGTTCGACTGGGATTTCTCGCTTGCCAAAATATCGTCGAACGTGTTTGTAGAGTTGTTTATACAATTCATACAAAATTAAAGCATTTAAGATACAATTATAATAAAGCTTATTTACATATGAACTTACCTCGTATGCGAAAATGGCAAAAGGGATCTATTCGTTAATTATTTTGTTTTTCCCTCGATTTAGATCTGAACTTCATTTTTCTTGATCTATAATACCACATTTAACTGATTTAATCATCAAGCTATTCAATTCAGTCCAAAATCACATTATGGCAAAATTTACATTTTTGCCTCTAATATTTTAATATTTTACAATTTAGTCCCTAAGCTCGTAAAATGAATTTCTTTCAATTTCTTCACAACCCAAGCCTAGTCGAACCTTACCCTTACTCATAACAGCCCACATTTTATGTAACGCCCCAGAATTTGGGCCTAGAAGTATTGGACCTTGAGTAAGGGAACGGTTAGGAAACTGTGTATAAAAGTTTATGTGAGCTAGGAAATGACACAATTAAATGTCTGCTCAAGAGGTTAGGGGTCCTGAGAGGAGTTGGAAAAGTCCTGGGTTCAAACCAGGGCATTAGGAACAATTTTGGTCATTAAGTGAATTAAACCCTGGATGCTTGGATGAAGGCCTTTTAAATTATTGTGTTAAATAAATGACACAAGGAAGCATGTGGTCTAGTGGTTGTGGCGTTATTAGGGTTGCAAGGGAGCTTGGGTTCAAGTCTTGGCTCTTGCAATTTATTTTGGTTATTCTTTTAAAGGAACCTGGACTTTGGCCTATAGACCTTATAAATAATTGAGGATAAAATGTGTCACAAAAGAACTTGTGGTAATGAGGCAAGTGGCATGTTGAGCTATTGAGGGGGGCTTGGGTTCGAATCCCATTGCAAGCAAAAAGGATATTTATTTTGCTAGCTTGAGACGACAGGAGTTTGTGGTGGTTTCAAACTCTGTTGGGTGAGAGTTCGAATGGGTCTTGGAGGTTGTTATGGAGGATATCAAAGAGGGATAAGGGGGAGAGATTTGTCGAGATTTTCAAGGGATTCGAAAGTTGGGGAGTTGTAGCAGGTTGGGAGACTTGTATGTGCAATTCGACTAAGGGGGTCTTTAGGTATATATTTTTGGCAATTAGTGGGTGAAGAGGTGCCGGATTTCCCTCTGTCTTTTCGGGTTTTTATTTTTTTGGCATTTCTGGCTTCTTTTCTCCCTAGTATCGATTTAACAGGTAACCTTTCACATTCTTTTGGGATTTATTTAATGTAAGTTTTTAGTGCCGAAATACCCATACCCAACTTCTTTCTCTTTGCCCGATCATTCTTCTACTCCTAACATTTATCTATTTCCAAGACTAGGCTGAATATCTGTTGCCTGTTCCTTTCTTTTCTAGTCGAACTCAATTATCTTTTTTTTTCCCTTTTAATGTTTCTTTTCCTCTTTTCTTAAGATATAGCCGAATACTCTTCTCTGCCTTTTTCCATTGGTTCTTTTCTTTCAGCTAAACCTCTATCCATCCCTTGCTCTTCATATTTCTTCTTTTCTCCTTTTCTTTTAACTACTCACGGCCTTTTTGTGTTTCCTCTTCTTCACTTCCTTCTATTCTTGGGTGATCATCTCTGTGTTCTACGAGAAATCCTAACAACGGTAGGTGTTCATACTTTCTCTTCTCATTCAATTTTGTTCCTTCTTATTCTTTTTATTAAAATCAAGTTCTTCTTGTTCATGCGGGCTCTAATGTCGATTCATGTTCTCTTCTCTTATATGTGTAGGTTCTTTGGGTTTCTAAAACTCTCGATGTGTAACAGGATAGAAAAGGGTGGCAATTGGTAATCAGTCTGAGAAGAGATCAGGAAGGATGTCAGCTGAGATTGAAAGTGTAGCCTCTGCCCCCAATTTTAAGCGGCATGGGGTGTCGGCTATTAGGGACTTTCCACCAAGGTGTGATAGGTTGGCTACATTAGACTCTGGATCAAGTAGGCAAATCACAGTCGACCGATCTAGTCAAAGTTCTAACGCTTGTGAATTTTTGGTGCTCTACGTAATCAGGTGTGTAACCGTATACCATGTTCGCTAATCGACTAAAAAGCCGAAAGTGTGTGTGTATTCACACCCCTGTTTAACTGTGAATCGACAAAAGCCGAAAAGTTAGAACCTCGGCACTCAGGGCCTCACGAGCGTGCGAACACACATGGGGTGAATTGAGCCCCAAATCGTGGGTAGCAGACTACGGAGGCCACCACGTGTGTTTTCGTGGACTATGGCCGTTATGGGCCTCGATAGGCCAAAATGGGCCGCGTAGGCCCAATGGGCTTATGGGCCCACATGGGTAAAATATTTGATAAGTGATCATTGATAGGTTGGTTTATGAGGCTCACGATACCGTATGTGAATCTGGACTAATTAGGCCACATGAGCACGTGGGCCCACTTGGGCCAAATAGTGGGTTTTGGGCCCATATGCACTGTTTTGGCCATGTAGGTTATCTGAGTTGCTCAAAGCGACGATAGACCTTCTAGGAGGTCGTAATAAGTATCGAGAACCCAATATTAGTAAAATGACCGTAATACCCCTATAGGGTAAAATGATCGTAATACCCCTATAGGGTAAAATGTCTGTTATACTCTTATATTATGTATGACTGGTTTGCTATATGATTTATATATGACTATGATTGAGCATGACATTCTGCATTCACATATAATGTTATGAGATGACATTCTGCATGGGGATGGGTGATTATTAACTGAGGAAGTATATGGCTTGTAGACGTTCTGTTCAAGGCTTACTGCCTCTCTGCTTATGGATTTTAGCCGTTCTGTTAACTGGCAATGTTGCTGCGATATTTATGGCTTTTAGCCATTCTGTCTATGGTGCTGAGCCGTTCTGTTGACTTAGTGCCGTAATCGGTACTAAGCTTGGTTTGTTGGCTGGATGGCTCGATTTTATCCCCACATGGTGTGTTGGTTGGTACAGGTGGTGTGTTGGTTGGACTGGGCTGGGTATCTGTCTACATATCTACATCTGATGCTGATTCTGTTAATGGGCTAAGACCTACCTGATACTGTGTCTGTGATGGGCTCAAGCCCAGTTTGTTTCTACATACCGTATATCTGACTCTTTCTATTATAAGGGATTACACACTGAGTTTTTGCAAACTCACCCTTCTGTCTAACTGTACAGGTAATCCCCAGCCTTAGGCGATTTGGAGCCGCGAGAGACTTGAAGGTGGCCACACGACTACTGATGCTCTGTTGTAGACTTTTTATTTAAATTTTATATTTTGGGGTTTTAATTCTGTAATACAGCCTTTGAGGGGTTATATTTTTAATTGGGCTTTTGATTTCCTTATTTAAAACGGCAAAACACGAATTTTCAAAAATTAATAGCTATTTTCAAAAATAGTTAAAAATAGACATTTTTATATTTCAAACTTTAGTAGCTTCTGCGATTTGAAATAACTTAAAGTATCAATGCCAGACATTAAGTAAATGTTTTGACGAGATGATTTGCTAACCTCGAGCAAAAGGTTTTAATCATAGAAATGAACTTTTAATGATAACTCAATTTTTGAACGACGCTTTGATGTGACATGCCAGATTCGGCCATAACGTCTGGGCCAGGTTTGGGGTGTTACCTTTTACATTTATTCACACTTTACTACACATTTTTCAACACTTTACAAATAAGTCCCTATTTGACATTTTTACTGAAAATCACTTTACAAATGTTGTTTAACAAACAACAAACATGCATTGTAACAGCCCGATTTAGACCCTAGTTGGAACAGTGGTTTCGAGACCACGAATCTGAGTCAGAAAAATATCTAAAAATTATTTATTGTGTGTATTATGTGTGAATTTGTGTGTGTGAAATTTTCGTGATTTAATATTTTTGTTTAGGTGCCCGATTAAATAAAAGGACCTAATCGCGTAAAATGAAAATTTGATGGTTAAAAGTAAAAGGGTCGAATAGTGGTTGTTCTTTTAATGTGGAGGATTTATGCTACAATTAGCCCATTTACTAAATGAATGGACGGCATTAGGCTTATATTATATGGTTTTGTTATAAATTTATTAAGGTTAAATATGTAAATTAAACATTAAGTAATATAAGTTATATTAAAACATAAAATAAAGCCATTATATGTGTTTATCCTTGTGTTCTTGCCGAACAAAAAGAAAATAAAAAGAAGTTAGGGTTCGGTAATCTCTTAAGCTCAATCAAGGTATGTAGCTAGCTCGGTTTTCGATAATTTTTAAGTTTTTGATATCGTTGCTAAGTTATCTTCAAGACCCATGCTTGAATTTTTTATTTTGGTGAATATTTTGATTTATGCCATTGTTGAAAGCTTGTGATTTTTTTTACTTGATGATAAAATATGAAAGATATGATTTGGGTTAACATGTTTTGTATTGGAGTTTTTGATGATTTTGAGTAATTAGGACTAAATTGAAAAAATAGTAGTTTGAGGGACTAAAATTTCAAATACATGAAATTTATGGACTTGTATGAACACTAGGAACATTCGGCCTAACATGGGTGTGCTGAAATTTTGTATATTTTGTGTTTTGTGCAATAGGAACTAAATTATAAAAAGTGTAAAATGTTAGGGTAAAATGATAATTTTCCCATTTATGTGTTTTTGGACTAAATTGAATGAAAATATGTTTGAATGAGTTTAATTTGAATATGTTTAGATCAAGAACAAAAAAAATCAAATTTGGATCGGGGGAAAACGAAAGTTGTCAAATAGTTGTCCCGTTCCATTTTACATCGTCTGAGGTAAGTTTATACGTAAATAGACGTACTTAATTTTAATTAAATGCAAATTATATATGCTGAAATGAAATATTTGAATTTATATTTACAATAGCCGAATGTATACAAGCTTGGCTACTTTATTTCTGAATCTGTTTTGACCGAGTTACGACGTTCAAAAGTCCCGTATGAACCTTAGGAATAGCTAGGATACATATGTCATGACATAGGATTCTGATATGTGATGTGCGAGCAAGACCATGGCATCGATATATGACTCCGATATATGTGTGGAGTAAGACCTTGTCTGGGACAGTGGCATCGATATGTGATTACATGTATGACCACGTCTGGGACGTTGGCATTGTACGATATATGTGTGATTATTCGAGTGTCCTATCCAATTTTGAATGGTTCATCGGGCAATGATAAGTTGTGAACGAATGTGTAAAACGAGCTAAATGACCAGGTATGAATTAGCTTGTTACCTATTTGAAATAAGGTAAGTAAATAACTTGATATTTGTTACAAATCATGTAACATCCTGATTTTCGCGTTTTCGTAATTTCTGAGAATTCGGTAAGTTTTTAAAATTTGGTATTTGATAGTGAAAATTCATAGTTGGAATATGTAAATGGGCCTATGGAAGGCCCACGTGCTGGCCAAAACTCGAAAGAATTTTTGAATTTTGGACTTAAGGAGTTAGGGGCGTTGGATAGGTGGCATTATTAAAAGACGAGGGTAAAATGTGGTGACTGAACAATACTTTCTTTTTTATTGCCAAAACCAAACAATACTTTCTTTCTTTTCATCACCTTTGTCGAATAGTCACAAGAACCGAAACCTTTGAAGATTGGTTGTGCCGTTTGCTTTTAGACCAGCATCTTTCCTGTTCTCTTTATTTGTGGTGACTGATCCCTTCATCTGGTAAGCACTCAAAACTTTCGTCTATTCATTATTTCGAGATTTAGAAGCCGAAATCTCTGAAGGCATAGGGGAGGCTGTCGACTTGTCTAGATTGATTATAACTTTGGATTGGTTCATATGTGTGTGTTAGTTTACAAAGGAGGTGATCAACGAGGAGCGTTGGACTAAAGGCGTGGGTGCAGCTAGATTTAGATCTAGTGCATCTAAGTCGACAAAGGTAAGGTTTCATGGCCATTAAGGTATTGGCCGAGTATGGTAAGAAAGTTTTTGCATTGGTTTCATGGATTCATAATTTAATCAGTTAAGTGGTGGATTGTAGGAATCATCGCATAGACGATCTCGTGGTGGTAGTCACAAATCAGGTGTGTAACGAACCCTCTTTCGTAGCTTAACTCGATATTTGTCGAAAAACTGAAAAGCTGAAAAGTAAAAAAGCCAAAAATTTTGGCATTTCGAGGACTCGTGAGCATGCGAATGCTCATAGGTTAGTTAGATACGCTAAGTTTGATTATAGGGATCATTGGAACAGGTAAGGGCACAATTTACTGCATCACGGTAAG
Organism: Gossypium longicalyx; assembly: GCA_025698465.1. Classification (NCBI taxonomy): domain Eukaryota; kingdom Viridiplantae; phylum Streptophyta; class Magnoliopsida; order Malvales; family Malvaceae; genus Gossypium; species Gossypium longicalyx. The sequence continues at coordinate 57,937,169 of CM046995.1, forward strand.
TTGGGCCTCGAGGGGCTGAAATTGGGCCCAATAGGCTTTCTAGCCCATTTGGGTAAGTTCGGTAGGAAAAGGAATCCAGATAAATTACACATTAAGACGACGAATATAGGCTAAAGGGGCCTAGATGACTAAATCGGCTATGTAGGGCCCATTAGGGGTTTTTGGCCCAATAACTCAGTTTTGCTAGAATGGGCTAGAATCGCTGTTTAAACACTTGAAATTGTTGATAATTGATAATGAGCATGGAACCCTAATAATTGATAAATAATGAAATTACCCTTATAATGTGAAAATGACCATTTTACCCCCTAGGTGAAAATGACCATTATACCCCTAGGGTTACGTTATAATTAAGATGCATGTGATACTGTTTGTACATGATATGCCATGATATGCACATGATATGCCATGATATATTCATATATGTATGGGTTGGGTTTTATATGAATGGAGGAAGTGCTAAAAGGGCTTTGCCCCAGTTTACCGAAAAGGGCTTTGCCCCAGTTATTAAAAGAGGCTAGGCCTCTAGTTATATGATAAAGCAACTATGCTACCAGTGGAGAGTATTGGTTGGGTGGGTTGAGTTATTCCCCACATGGAGAGCTTGGTTGGTACGGGTAGAGAGTAGCGGTTGGGTGGGCTGATAGTTTCCCCACATATGGATACGGGTTTGCATACATGTATTGAGATTTACATATTTGATTGTTATGAAAATGGGCTAGTGGGCCATACCGTTTACAAAATAAGGCTGCGGCCTAGTGAGTTTATATATGAACAAGGGCTAAGGCCTAGTAACCATTAAACGAAAGGCTTCAGCCCAGTAACATGATTAATGAGAAGGCTTGGCCCGAAGAATCGTTAAGCGAAGGCTTGGCCAAAGATCTTGGTATTAGTTTGGGCTCTGAAAGGGGCTTGTTGCACACTGAGTTTCCAAACTCACCCCCTTTTCTTATCTTTGCAGGTGAGCCTTGATGTGAGACTTGAACCCGGAGGGGATTCAGAGTGGCCATGATGATCGCTTTTGAACTTTGAAATCAGTAAATGGTTTTATATTATAGTATTTTCTCAACTGTTAACATTTTTTGTTTTTGGGTTGTAATATGGCCATTTTAACTATTCTTCTAGGACTATTTTTATTTTTAATAACTCTATATTCTTCTGATAAGAAATCAAAATGGGTTAGACTTAGGGTGTGTTTTCAAAATGATACTCGTTTTCAAAATAATGTAACGATACAATTAATCGGTTTATCAAAAAAATATCTACTTGAATGAACTTCAACTCATTTATCAAAGTGTGGCAATGGTTGTGGGCATGTCTAGGATTGGATCCAATCGAGAGCTTGGTACTTAAGTAGCCTTCATGGCTCACCTCCTCTGTTTAGGATACCTACTTGGTGCACAGCTTCCATTCACTTTGATTACTTAGCAAAAACTATCTTTTAAAACACTAAGAAGGACACTGAAAAAGGCATGGGTTTTCTTAAAAACTTCAATGTGACACGTCGGATCCAGCCATAACGTCTGGGCTAGGTTTGGGGTGTTACATTTAGTGGTATCAAAGCCTAGGTTGCAACAACTCGGCTGTGGGTTTCTAAACGGGTTTAAAATCTAGAATTTCAAAATAAGGGTATTTTAAATTAAATTTTTTTAAGAATTTCTATTCTCTGTGACCAAATACATGTTTTTGTTTTAAATGGTTTGAAGAAAGAAGTGGCACACTAAATCCCTGGCACCAAGTCTGTAAGTGTACCTTCTTTTACACCGTGTGATATTTATATGATGCTATAGATAGGACTGAGACCCTACTATGATACTTTAGATAGGGTAGAGCTATAAAATAATAGGATTGAGACTGTAGCTAGGCTACGATGTTGCGAAAACAATCCCTGAACTGCTATATGTCCATAATATATCTCATATTAAACAACTGAAATATTAAACTATGTCATAAAATTCGTAAACAGATAATTCGATATGAGTACAAGAGAAACTCGTAGACGAGGCCGCGGACGTGGTCGCGAAAGGGTGTGAACTGAATCTTCATCCTCAGGGCATAGGCCAGCTGAAGAGGCATCCGTGCCACAGGTAACTAAGGCTAGGTTACATGATCGGGCTGCGGGGGACGATGCTTTGTCCCAAGCGATGTTAAGGGTTTTGGAAAGGGTTGCTAGAGCCAGCACCAAGATAGTGAATAGGGGATCCATCTCTGAGCGACTCCTGGCTAACGGAGCAGAGGTTTTTAGGGGTGTATCTGGAGTAGCCCCAAACGTGGTTGAATATTGGCTAGAGGCAACAGAGTGGATTATGGACGACCTAGATTACTCTGTAGAGCAAAAGCTGAAGGGGGCCGTGTCGTTGCTACGAGATGAGGCATACCAGTGGTGGATCACTGTAAGGGAGAGTACCCCGATTGAATGAGTAACCTGGGAACTGTTCAAGATTGCTTTTAAGGGAAGGTATGTTGAAGCTAGTTATGTGGATGCCCGTCGAAAGGAATTTTTGAATCTGGCTCAGGGCAATAAGACTGTTGCGGAGTATGAGGCAAAATTCTTGAGGTTGAGTCGATATGCTAGCGGGATAGTTGCGACCGAATATGAGCGCAGTGTTCGATTCGAGGATGGCCTCCGCGATGAGCTTAGGGTGTTGATAGTTCGACAGAGGGAGCGTGATTTCGCTGCCTTAGTGGAGTAGGCTAAGATAGCCGAGGAAGTAAAACGAACCGAACGGCAGAATTGTGAGAGGATCGACCAGCATTCGGGAGGATTCCGGACCCTCTGGTCTTTGTAAATAGAAATGTTAAAAGAGCTAGAATGGAGGAACCAGTTCGACCAGCTCCGGTTAATAATTTTAGACCTCAGGTTTGCAAGGACTGTGGCAGAGCGCATATGTGGGAGTGCTGGAAATGAACTGGGGCATGTTTTCGATGTGGGTCAAAAGAACATAAGTTCAGAGAGTGTCCTCAGAGAGTAGCTCAGGATCAAGCTGCGGAGCAAAGAGGTGTCCAATCGCAGCGAGGAGGACCACCACTACAGAGAGGCCGTGGGCAAGGTGGAGGTGGCAATGGTAATGGACGAGGACGTGGGGCACCTGGCAGGGGTGCTGGACATGCTAAAGCTCGACAGCCGGCTTTGGTTTATGCTGTACGGCATAGGGAGGAGGGTGATGCTCCTGATGTTATAACCGGTACATTTCTCATTCATAGCAAGCCTTACACTGCTTTGATTAATGTGGGTTCCACTCACTCGTATGTTGCTTGTGATGTATCTGGGGCATTGGGTGTGCTTCCTGAAGAGACTGTGAGTGGGATATCAGTGATAAGTCCTTTGGGACACTCGGTTAAGGTAGATAAACTCTTTAGGGAGGTGCCTTTAGAGACATAAGATAGGATACTTGTAGGGGATTTAATGGAGCTGCCATTTGGGGAATTTGATCTTATTTTGGGAATGGACTGGCTAACTAAGCATAGGGCGACGTTGGATTGTGCTGTTAAGAGAATGGTGCTAAGAACTGCCAAGGATGAAGAGATAATGGTCATATGGGAGCGAAGGAACTATTTGTCCAGTGTTGTCTCGGCTTTAAGAGCTGAGAAGTTGATTCAGAAAGGTTGTGAGATGTTTTTAGCATTCGTGAGTCAAGCTGAACCTGAGGGGATGACTGTGGAGTCAGTTAGGACCATCAAAAAATTTCAAGGTGTATTTACAGAAGAACTTCTTGGACTACCTTCGAATAGAGAAGTTGAGTTTGGAATCGACTTGTTACCTGGAACAGCTCCAGTGTCCATTACACCTTATAGGATGGCACCAAAGGAGTTGGTGGAACTTGAGGCTCAGATTCAAGAACTGTTAGATAGAAGGTTTATAAGACCAAGTGTTTCTCCGTGGGGTGCACCAGTGTTGTTCGTAAAAAAGAAAGATGGGACCATGCGGATGTGTATTGATTATCGGCAGTTGAACAAAACTGACGATCAAGAACAAGTATCATTTGCCAAGAATCGACGATCTGTTCGACCAACTGAAAGGAGCCTCAGTATTTTCTAAGATTGACCTTCGGTCAGGATATCATCAGTTGAGAGTCAAAGAAGAGGATATCCATAAGACGACATTCAGAACTCGATATGGTCACTACGAGTTTCTGATTATGCCCTTTGGTTTGACTAATGCACCGGCGGCATTCATGGATTTGATGAATCGGGTATTTCAACTGTACTTAGATCAGTTCGTAGTCTTTTTTATCGACGATATCTTAGTGTACTTGAAAACAGAAGAGAAACATGATGAGCATCTTCATATTGCGCTGCAAGTGCTAAGGGAAAAGCAACTCTATGCAAAGTTCAGTAAGTGTGAGTTTTGGTTGAGTGAAGTAACATTCTTGGGGCATGTTGTGTCTGCTGAGGGGATCAAGGTAGACCCTCGGAAGATTGAGGCGATTCTGGAGTGGAAGCCACCGAAGTCAGTAATAGAAATCTGAAGTTTTCTGGGGTTGGCAGGTTATTATCGAAGATTTGTGGAAGGATTTTCCGTGTTGGCAGCGCCGTTAACGAAACTTATAAGGAAGGGAGCATCGTTTGTTTGGACAAATAAGCAGCAAGAGGCTTTTGAAAAGTTAAAGAAGGTTCTGACTGAGGCACCAGTATTGATTCAGCCAGAGTCCGGTAAGGATTTCACTGTGTACAGTGATGCGTCACATGTAGGTTTGGGCTGTGTGTTGATGCAAGAGGGTAAAGTGGTCACTTATGCTTCATGACAGCTTAAGCCTCATGAGGTAAACTATCCTACTCATGTCTTGGAGTTGGCAGCGGTGATCTTTGCGCTTAAGATATGGAGGCACTACTTGTATGGGGAGAGATGCATTATCTATACGGATCATAAGAGTCTTAAGTACTTGCTGACTCCAAAGGAGCTGAATCTTAGGCAGCGAAGGTGGATAGAGTTGTTAAAGGACTATGACTGTTCGATTGAGTACCATCCAGGTAAGGCAAATGTCGTGGCTAATACGTTGAGTCGAAGGACTATGGCGAGATTGAAGGCAATGTTTGCTCGCTTAAGCTTGTATGACGATGGAAGCTTACTGGCAGAATTACAGGTGAGACCGACTTGGGTGGAGCAGATTAAGAAGCAACAGTTGATGGATGAGTCGTTGGTTTCTCGATTTCAGCAAGTTGAGAAGGAGGAGAATCCAGACTTTGGATTAAATGGTGATGGGGTTCTTTGTTTTCAAGGAAGAATTTGTGTGCCGAAAGACTCTGACTTGAGATTGATGATTTTGAGGGAGGCACATGGTGGACCTTGTGCTATGCATCCAGGAGGGAGTAGGTTGTATCGAGACTTGCGAGAGCTATATTGGTGGCCTGGGCTCAAGCGAGAAGTGACCGAATTTGTGGGAAAATGTTTAACGTGTCAACAAGTAAAGGCCGAGCATCAGCGCGCCTTCGAGATTATTCTGACCGGTGAAAATACCACTTTGGAAGTGGGAAAGGGTAACCATGGATTTTGTGAGTGGTCTACCAACGACACCTTCCAAGAAGGACTCAGTTTGGGTGATTGTGGATAGGCTTACAAAATCTGCTCATTTCATACCTGTCCGAACCGACTACTCACTTCAGAAGTTGGCCAAGTTGTATATGGCAGAGATAGTGCGGTTGCATGGAGTGCCAGTATCAATAATTTCTGACCGAGACCCAAGGTTTACATCTCGGTTGTAGCAGAAGTTGCATGAGGCATTAGGAACGCGATTGGATTTTAGTACGGCTTTTCACCTTCAGTCGGATAGGTAGTCAGAGAGGGTCATTTAGATTCTAGAAGATATGTTGAGGGGTTGCGTTATTGACTTTAGGGGCAGTTGGGAGGATTACTTGTCGTTGGCGGAATTCACATATAACAACAGTTACCAAACAAGTATCCAGATGGCTCTTTACGAGGCACTATATGGGCGGAGGTGTCGTTCGCCTACTTGTTGGGCTTAGTTGGGGGAAAGGCAAGTACTTGGACCGGAGTTAGTAGCGAATATTAAAGACAAAGTTAAGGTGATCAAGAATCGGTTAAAGGAGGCAGCGGATCGACAAAAGTCTTATGCTGATCTGAAGCGTAAGGATATGGAATATGGTGTAAGGGACATGGTCTTTTTAAAGGTTTCACCTTGGAAGAAGATATTGAGGTTTGGTAGGAAGGGCAAGTTGAGTCCACGGTTCATTGGGCCTTATCAGATCCTTAAGCGGATAGGGCCGGTGGCTAATCAGCTAGAGTTACCTCCAGAGCTGGATCGTATTCACGACGTCTTTCATGTGTCCATGCTAAGGCGATATCATTTTGACCCTACTCATATCATGCTAGTTGCAGAAATCAAGGTACAGTCGGACTTGACTTTCGAGGAAGAACCTGTGCAGATACTTGACCGTGACGTCAAGGTGTTGAGAAGAAAGTCAGTCCCATTAGTGAAGGTACTTTGGAGGAACCATGGCAAAGAAGAGGCTACTTGGGAGTCTGAAGAGGCGATGCGTCAACAATATCCTCAACTGTTTGGATCAGGTAAAATTTCGAGGCCGAAATTTCTTTAAAGATGGTAGAGTTGTAACATCCTGATTTTTGGGTTTTCGTAATTTTCGAGAATTTGGTAACTTTTTAAAATTTGGTATTTGGTAGTGAAAATTCATAGTTGGAATATGTAAATGGGCCTATGGAAGGCCCACGTGCTAGCCAAAACTCGGAAGAATTTTTGAATTTTAGACTTAAGGAGTTAGAGGCGTTAGATAGGTGGCCTTATTAAAAGATGAGGGTAAAATGTAGCACAAGAGAGCCCCTAGCAAAGTGGCTAAGTGACACCACTAAGGAGCTAAAAGAGTGGCGTGTAAGTGATTGAGGAGAGCCAAGGTTTGATTCTCTAAGCTGGCAATTGTGGTGTTATTTTTATGTCTTGAGCCGGCAGGAGTTGGAAGTTGAATGAAACTCTGTTGGAGAGAGTTTGAATCATTCAAATGCATGGATTAATGAGTGATAAGGGGAAAGATTTTGGGGATTTGGAGAGAAGCTAAGAGTTGGCCGAATAGTGGGAATTGGAGAGGGAATTTCGGCAGAGGAGTATTTGGCTAGTATTTCAGCATTTAGGGACTTAGTTGTGCCGTTTTTCTTGTGTTTAAACATCATAGGCTTATTCTTTTCTTCCATTTTTTCTTCTCTAGCCGAAATCACCACTCTCTTCATCCAGTTTTCTTTCTTTTTTATTGCCAAAACCAAACAATACTTCCTTTCTTTCATCACCTTTGCCGAATAGTCACAAGAACCGAAACCTTTGAAGATTGGTTGTGCCGTTTTCTTTTAGACCAGCATCTTTCCTGTTCTCTTTATTTGTGGTGATTGATCCCTTCATCTGGTAAGCACTCAAAACTTTCGTCTATCCATTATTTCGAGATTTAGAAGCTAAAATCTCTAAAGGCATAGGGGAGGCCGTCGACTTGTCTAGATTGATTATAACTTTGGATTGGTTCGTATGTGCGTGTTAGTTTACAAAGGAGGTGATCAACGAGGAGCGTTGGATTAAAGGCGTGGGTGCAGCTAGATTTAGATCTAGTGCATCTAAGTCGACAAATGTAAGGTTTCATGGCCATTAAGGTATTGGCCGAGTATGGTAAGAAAGTTCTTGCATTGGTTTCATGGATTCATAATTTAATCGGTTAAGTGGTGGATTGTAGGAATCATCGCATAGACGATCTCGTGGTGGTAGTCGCAAATCAGGTGTGTAACGAACCCTCTTTCGTAGCTTAACTCGATATTTGCCGAAAAGCCGAAAAGCCAAAATGTAGAAAAGCCGAAAATTTTGGCATTTCGAGGACTCGTGAGCATGCGAATGCTCATAGGTTAGTTAGATACGCTAAGTTTGATGATCGGGATCATTGGAACAGGTAAGGGCACGATATCCTGCATCACGGTAAGTTGGGCCTCGAGGGGCTGAAATCGGGCCCAATAGGCTTTCGGGCCCATTTCGGTAAGTTCGGTAGGAAATGGAATCCAGATAAATTGCACATTAAGACAGATAATACCGTTATGGAATATAGGCTAAAAGGGCCTAGATGACTAAATCGGCTATGTAGGGCCCATTAGGGGTTTTTGGCCCAATAACTCGATTTTGCTAGAATGGGCTAGAATCGCTTGGTTGGTACGGGTGGAGAGCTTGGTTGGTACGGGTGGAGAGTAGCGGTTGGGTGGGTTGATAGTTTCCCCACATATGGATACGGGTTTGCATACATGCATTGAGATTTACATATTTGATTGTTATGAAAATGGGCCAGTGGGCCATACCGTTTACAGAATAAGGCTTCAGCCCAGTGAGTTTATATATGAACAAAGGCTAAGGCCCAGTAACCGTTAAACGAAAGGCTTCGGTCCAGTAACATGATTAATGAGAAGGCTTTGGCCCAGTAACCGTTAAACGAAAGGCTTCGGCCTAGTATGCTGGTATTAGTTTGGGCTCTGAAAGGGGCTTGTTGCACACTGAGTTTCCAAACTCACCCCCTTTTCTTATCTTTGCAGGTGAGCCTTGATGTGAGACTTGAAGCTGGAGGGGATTCAGAGTGGCCATGATGATCGCTTTTGAACTTTGAAATCAGTAAACGGTTTTATTATATAGTATTTTCTCAACTGTTAACATTATTTCTTTTTTGGGTTGTAATAAGGCCATTTTAACTATTCTTCTGGGACTATTTTTATTTTTAATAACTCTATATTCTTCTGATAATAAATCAAAATGGGTTAGACTTAGGGTGCATTTTCAAAATGATACTCATTTTCAAAATAATGTAACGATACAATTAATCGGTTTATCAAAAAAAATATCTACTTGAATGAACTTCAACTCGTTTATCAAAGTGTGGCAATGGTTGTGGGCATGTCTAGGATTGGATCCAATCGAGAGCTTGGTACTTAAGCAGCCTTCATGGCTCACCTCCTCTGTTTCGGATACCTACCTGGTGCACAGCTTACATTCACTTTGATTACTTAGCAAAAACTATCTTTTAAAACACTAAAAAGGACACTGAAAGAGGCATGGATTTTCTTAAAAACTTCAATGTGACACGTCGGATCCAGCCATAACGTCTAGGCCGGGTTTGGGGTGTTACAAATCATGTGTGATGCAAATGAAAAATATATGTGAATATGGTAAGTGTATTCGGCGTTGTGAATAAATAATTTGAATATTCTTGGAATAATTCTTTACTATGTGCATTTATGAACATGTATATTCGGCCATATACTTAGTATATGTATATGAAGTTATATTTTGATTTATGAGCTTGTGTATATGAGTGTATGTGTACTAGGGTTATAATAACAACTTGGTTTCAGATGTTGAAAGATAATGTAATTTGGTTTAGTTTAGTTGAGATGATTTTATCATTGGGTTGTTTATTTGCTTACGACTTACTAAGCTATTAAGGCTTACTCTATGTATATTTTGTTTTTGTTTTATAGATTTTGGATCAAGTTACAAGCTCGGAGATTGTCAGCAAAGTTCATCACACTGTCTACTGTTTCGGTACTTAATAAGTTGAATTCGGATTATGGCATGTATAGGCTAGCCTTGGAATTAGTTTATTTTGAAAGTATATGTATATAAGCCATGCGGTAATGGCTTAACTTCTTTGCTTGAATTTGGTTATGTTTTGATTATGGTTTGAGCTCATTTTTTGTTATAATGCTATGTGCCATGGATGAGTGGTGTATGTGATATGTGTTTTGTGCATTGAATCTGATTAATGATTTTGGATGTGGTATGAATGTTTTGGCCATAATATATACATAGGTATGTTTGGTTGATTTGAATGTGGTTCATACTAAGATAAAGTATATATGTGAATTAGGTTATTAAATTGATTAAGGTGTTATTATGTGAATTTGGATAAGAATGGTTTAACTTGGTTGCTAAGTGTATTCGGTTATATGTTGAAATTTTAGATAAGGTAAATACTTGACTTGTGATTAGGTACTTGATCATATTAATATGTTTTGGAACATAATGTGGTAATGATATATGCTAGTAAGTGATCTTAAGGTATAGATATATATGTATGGTGTTATAATATGTAATGCATTAGTAAATTAAAATGCATATCATTTATATGAGGTGTATTTGGTATATGCTTATTGTGTAAAGTAAAAAAATATGTATGGCTATGTGGGCTTGATAGCTATTTGAAAATCAATAAATATGTATAGGTAAATTTTTGTGAGCCGAATATATATAAGATTAACACGGTTTAGTATTGGTCTCTAATGAACATTATTTGTAAAATTTTGGTTAGTTTATTTGAGTAGTTTAATTGATTGAGTTGGTGATATATATATATAATTATTTATTCATGATTTGCAAATGTTGTAGTTAGGCAAACAAATGCTATTATGGAATATTTCATTTATATGAAATGAAATGAGGTGTGTTTGCTAGTATAAAGTATGCGCATAACATGTAACACCCCTAACCTGAATCAGATCGCCGGATTAAGGCTAAGAAGTATTACCGAACTAAACATTTAATAATCTCATTCACATTGTAAATAAACATAAACATAAATATAAATAGAGATCGAGCTGAAATACATACTGATATTTAAATTATACGCCATTTTCGTATGGCCAGAATATTTACAATTTCAAAACATCGTAATCATCAGCGTAACCTATACATGCCATATCGAGTCCAAAATATAACTGTACCAAAAAAAAAAGATCAATAGTGTGATGAACGGGTAACGATCCCCGAGTCCGTGGCCAAAATTAATAATCTATAAAACAGAGAAATAAAGAACAGAGTAAGCTTACAAACTTAGTAAGTTTTAAGCAATACAAACAATTAAAACTTGTCATTTAAATCGAGCATTAGTATCACAAAACTAATATTCTAATTACAAATCACTTGGCCGAATATACACAAGTACACCAATTAAAAAGCCTATTGGCCGAATATATATGTATATAAATATATGAATACACAAAGAAATTTCAGCACATACTTTACTTTACTTTATAGCTCATACAATTAATTTAAGTCACATACTTTCATGTAATGACAGACAACGACCGAATAGGTCATGCTCTTATTCGTAGATATAGTAATCATTCACACACATATATCATTCTTTGATACTAATAATTCACTTTAAAAAAAAGCCAATTCACATACGAGTACATAATACGTACCTGACTATCATAATGTATCATATATAATCAATAGTAGTTTACCTCGAACTTTCGAATTCATAATCTTACTCGAATCACCGGCGTTAAGCCTGCTAGGTTTAAAACCCGAATTCAGTCACCAGCACTTAAGCTCAGATATAATACCAGCACTAGGCCTGCGGGATTTAACCTGGATATAATACCAGCACGAAGCCTGCGGGATTTAACCCAGATATATTACCAAAGACGAAGCTCTGCGGGATTTAACCGGATATAATTCCACATATATAGCTGCGGCTCTTTAAGCCCGGATACACATCAAATATTATGCATATTTAATCATATATTAACACATCTCATTCAACATATCACATTAGTAGTCATTTGCTACATTCGGATATAAGCTCTATATGAACACCATCATTTACATTTCGGTTCAAAAGTCATACATAAATATCACATATCCATTTCACCATTCAAACATAACCCATAGTGATCATTCGACTATAAGTCATATACATAAATTATTTATCACACAACTTAATTCAAGTAGAACCAAAAGGTCACAATTCATCTAATATATACATATCAAGGCATCATCAATTATATACTAAAGGTAACTACTCAAAACTTACCTCGGATATACTTGAGCGGTTTATGGAATGGCTACTCTATTACTTTCTCTCTTTTCCCCTATCCAACTTCGACCCTCTTTGCTCTTGAGCTTATTTTAAAACAAATAGATTTATTTAATTACTTATCAAATAGGCAATTTAATTTAATACATGTATATCATATAATTAAGGTACAAATAACCTTAATAACTAACTATTAAACACCTTATATATATATATCCTACTCATGCACAACAGAACACCTTACTAGGCATTATCAAGTTTATAATTATAAGCATGTCTACGTTAAGACCAATTATGGATTTAATAAATTCTACAAGTATGGTTATTTATATAATTTGATAAATAATCACACACATACAACCACATATATATATAACATGTTCAAGAGTGATATTATAAATTAAATACATACACATCCAATTATCAAATTATATACAAGTGTCGAATTACCAATTAAAAGGAAAATAAAATTAAAGCATAATTTTTTTTTTTCTATGGTATAATCATATTAAAACAATTTATTTATTTATCAAATTCAGACACAACAAAATAGATTTAGATATCAAAACTCAAAATTAGTTTATAACTATTTAAATTACTTAAACATCCAACACCCAAATTTCTTTAACCAAACACCTTTTCGGCAATGACAAGGCAATATAACAACCTTTAATCTAACTTATAATTTATGCATAACACATTCCAAACATTCACTCCATTCCATCATTTAAAATACAAACATTACTAAAAAATATCCCTAGTTCAAATTCGGCAATTACACAAATACACAAGCTGATTTTTTTTTTTATCATCTAAACTACTTACAAGAACATTAAACTATCTCAAACATCATTCATTAAACTTGAAGACAACCATGTATCCCTTTCATTATCTACCATGGCCGAGAACTCAAATCCTCCCCAAAAATCAAAATTTTAACATGGGTTAAATAAAGAACTTGGTAACTAACTTAAAATTAACTAAAATTTCAAGAACTAACATGAATTTCTTACCTTGATTCAAGCCTAAGATGACCGAATTGTGTTTTCTCCCCTTTCCTCTCTTAACATTCGGCTTAGAAGGAAATAAAGATGAATTCCTTGTTTTCTTCACCCATTTTCTATTTTTAATATCCTTATTCTATATTATAAAGCCATATAATAGAAATAATGCTAATATAAAAATTATATATATTATATAATAAATAACAACATGGCCGGCCACTAACTAGAATGGATAATTTGACATGCAAGTCCATACTTTTATAAGATGCATTAATAGACCATTACACATTAACCTATCACATTTCAAAAATGTCTCATATAAGTCCTATTTAATAAATTTCACATACAAATGACAAAAATCAAAGCATAAAGCTTTCACACATGCATTTACACATATAATAAGCATAGAATATAATGGTTAATTATTTTTGTGACTCGGTTTTGTGGTCCTGAAACCACTTTCCGACTAGGGTCAAATTAGGGCTGTCACAACTCTCCCCCACATAAGAAATTTTCTTCCCCGAAAATCTTACTAGTGAATAAGTTAGGATATCGTTCTTCCATAGAGTCCTCAAGCTCCCAAGTAGCTTCTTCTACCCCGTGTTTGAGCCACAATACTTTCACTAAAAAAATTTTCTTATTTCGTAGTTCTTTTATTTCACGAGCCAAAATACGAACTGGTTCTTCTTCGTAACTCAAATCAGATTGAATCTCAACCTCTGATGGATTAATTATATGCGATGGATCGGATCTATAATGTCGAAGCATCGAAACATGAAAAACGTTGTGAATCTTTTCAAGTTCAGGGGGTAAAATCAATCTGTATGCGACCGGCCCAACTCGTTCGGATATTACATACGGCCCGATGAACCTCGGACTCAATTTGCCCTTATGGCCAAATCTGAACACCTTTTTCCAAGGTGAAACTTTAAGAAACACTTTGTCTCCGACCTGATACTCAATGTTTTTTCGTTTTAAATCCGCATACGACTTCTGACGATCTGAAGCTGCTTTCAGACTTTCACGGATCACTTTTACTTTCTGCTCAGCGTCTTTAATCAAATCAACCCCGAAGATTTTACTTTCGCTAAGCTCGGTCTAAAACAATGGTGTACAGCATTTACGACTGTACAAAGCCTCGTAAGGTGCCATCTTAATGCTTGATTGAAAACTATTGTTGTAAGTGAATTCAATCAAAGGTAAATACCATTCTCATGAACCACTAAACTCAAGGATGCAACATCTCAACATATCCTCGAGTATCTGAATTACCCGCTCGGATTGACCATCGGTCTGGGGATGAAAGGCGGTGCTAAAATGCAACTTAGTACCCAATGCTTCTTGCAATTTCTACCAAAATCGCGATGTAAATCTTGGGTCTCTATCAGACACAATTGAAACAGGTACCCCGTGTAATCTGACAATCTGAGAAACATACAACTCGGCTAGCTTATCAAGTGAGAAATCCATATGTACAGGAATGAAATGAGCTGATTTAGTCAATCTATCTACAACAACCCATATCGCATCTTTCTTGCTTGGTGACAAAGGTAACCCAGATACAAAATCCATCGTAACTCGATCCCACTTCCATTCGGGTATCATGATCCGCTGAAGTAAACCCGAAGGCACTTGATGTTCTGCTTTCACTTGTTGACATATCAAACATTTCGATACAAATTCAGATATATCACGTTTCATACCATGCCACCAATACTGGCGTTTTAGATCATTATACATTTTCGTGCTACCAGGATGGACCGACGTTCGGCTATTATGAGCCTCACTCAAAATTATCAAAATAAGTTCCGAATTTCTTGGAACACACAATCGACTTTTGAACCTCAAACAATCATTGTCATCAATTTGAAATTCTGAATCCACATTCGAAATACATTCAGCTCGTTTAGCAATCAATTCATCATCGACTTTCTGAGTTTCACATATTTGATGAATCAATAACGATTTGGCTTTTAATTCTACTACTAACACATTATCAGATGAAACGGACAAGTGTACATTCAATGCTCGCAAAGCAAACAGTGACTTGCGACTTAAAGCATCGACAACCACGTTAGCCTTTCCCGGGTGATAGTCAATGACAAGCTCATAATCTTTCAACAATTCAAGCCAACGTCTTTGCCTTAGATTCAAATCTCTTTGAGTCATCAAATATTTGAGGCTTTTGTGATCCGAATATACATGACACCTTTCTCCAAACAAGTAGTGTCGCCATATTTTTAAAGCAAATACAATGGCAGCTAATTCGAGATTGTGGGTCGGATAGTTTTCCTCATGTGGCTTCAATTGCCTCGAAGCGTAAGCTACAACTCGACCTTCTTGCATCAATATACAACCCATCCCATTTAAGGATGCATCACTGTAAATGACAAACTCTTTACCGGATTCAGGCTACACTAACACTGGAGCTTCAGTCAAATAGGTTTTCAGTTGGTCGAAATTTTTCTGGCACTTTTCTGACCATTCGAACTTAACATCTTTCTGAAGTAGCTTCGTTATTGGTGTGGCTATCATCGAGAAACCCTTTACAAACTGTCTATAATAACCGGCAAGTCCCAAAAAGCTCCGAACTTCAGTAACATTTTTAGGAGGCTTCCAATCAATTATGGTTGATATTTTACTTGGATCAACATGAATACCCGATGCGAATACCACATGCCCTCTATCCGTCAACTCTTGCAACTGAGCTTTCAATTCCTTCAATTCGTTTGGTGCCATATGATACGGAGCTATCGAAATTGGTGTAGTCCCAGGTACAAGTTCAATGCCAAACTCTACCTCTTGAACAGGTGGTAATCCCAGTAACTCCTCAGGAAAAACATCCGAATACTCACAAACCACTGGCACTGATTCAAGTTTCTTTTCTGACTCTTTATTATCAAGTACGTACGCAAGATATGCTTCACACCCCCTTTTTACATATTTCTGAGCCAACATCGAGGATATTACCGCTGGTAACTCGTTCAAATCAATAGACTTAACTTGGATTATCTCATCATTTGCACATCTCAAATCAATAGTCTTTCTTTTGCAATTCACAACTGCATCATGTACAGTCAACCAATCCATACCGAGAATAACATCAAATTCATCAAATGGTAAAAGCATCAAATCGGCCAGAAAATAGGTACCTCGGATGATCAGGGGACATTTCCTACACACTTTGTCGACTAGCACATATCGACCCAAGGGATTCGACACTCGAATCACGAACTCAGTAGACTCAACAGGTAGAGTCTTACTGGATGATAGAGTCTCACATACATATGAATGAGTAGAATCAGGGTCAATCAATGCAATCACATCAGTATCAAAGAGAGTGAAAGTACCGGTAATAACATCAGGCGAAGAAGCATCCTCGCGTGCGCGTATAGCGTAAGCTCTAGCAGGAGTACGAGCCTCGGATCTGGTCGTAGCATCTCTAGATCCTCTCTGACTGCCACTAGCATTTCCCGTATTTCTAGGTGGTCTACCTCGTGCTGTAGTAGTACTCGGTTTCCCACTCTGATTCATATTCTGCTCAGATAATCTCGGGCAGTCCTTGATAAATTGGTCAGCTGATCCACACATATAACAGGAGCGGTCATGAAATCTACAACTCCCCGAATGCCATTTTCCACAAAACTTGCACTCGTTCCTATCCCGACGATCATTTCCAACACTGGCAACTAAAGTGGCTCGCGTACTCACAGGGGGTCTATCACAGTCTCGTCTAGAAAAGGCTGAAGTGTTCTTAGATCGGCCCGAATCATCACGAAATTTCTTCGGTGACTGCTGAAAGGGCTTTCTCGAAGATCTTTTACGGAACTCTCTAACTCCATCTTCAGCTTTTCTTTTCTCCTTACTGAGCTCTTCGGCTTTGCAAGCTCGCTCAACAAGTACTACAAACTCTCTGATTTCAAGAATGCCAACAAATAGTTTTATATCTTCGTTCAATCCATCTTCGAAATTTTTACACATGATAGCTTCTGAAGAAACACATTCTCGAGCATACCGGCTAAGTCTCACAAATTTTCGTTCATAATCAGTAACTGACATGGAACCCTATTTAAGTTTAAGAAATTCCTTCCGTTTCTGATCGATGAATCTCTGGCTGATATACTTTTTTCGGAACTCAGTTTGGAAGAACTCCCAAGTCACTCGCTCTCTGGGCACAACAGAAACCAATGTATTCCACCAATAGTAGGCAGAATCACGTAGCAAAGATATAGCACATTTTAGGCATTCATCGGGTGTGCAAGACAGTTCATCGAACACTCGGATAGTATTGTCCAACCAAAATTCAGCTTGCTCAGCATCATCATTGTCTGTAGCTTTAAATTCAGTAGCCCCATGCTTTCGAATTCTGTCAACCGAGGGCTTATTCAACCTCATCTGATCAATTACCGGAGGTATCGTAGGTGCAGGGGGTGTATTATTCAGGAGTGGGGGTTGTGGAGTAGCCGTATTAGTTCGAATGTATTGGTTGAACCAATCATTCATCACATTAGAAAAGGCTTGTCTAGCCTCGTCATTTTGATTGCTCGCAATAGGTTGAGAGTCCACCGGTACTGTCCCATGCGCGGGAGCAGGCACTACACTTCGATATCATTAGCTACCGCTCGATCGGGATCAAGATCCATTACTATATGAAAACACATTTTTAACAGTTAAAAATCATCACACTATCGTATTATCACATAATGACATGTATGGCTAGACTCATATACTCTACGTTAGTCCTAGAATCGACTAAACCGTAGCTCTGATACCAATAAAATGTAACACCCCTAACCTGAATCAGATCGCCTGATTAAGGCTAAGAGGTATTACCGAACTAAACATTTAATAATCTCATTCACATTGTAAATAAACATAAACATAAACAGAGATCGAGCTGAAATACATACTGATATTTAAATTATACGCCATTTTCGTATGGCCAGAATATTTACAATTTCAAACATTGTAATCATCAGCCTAACCTATACATGCCATATCGAGTCCAAAATATAACTATACCAAAAAAAAGATCAATAGTGTGATGAACGGCTAACGATCCCCGAGTCTGTGGCCAAAATCAATAATCTATAAAACAGAGAAATAAAGAACAGAGTAAGCTTTCAAAGCTTAGTAAGTTTTAAGCAATACAAACAATTAAAACTGGTCATTTAAATCGAGCATTAGTATCACAAAACTAATATTCTAATTACAAATCACTTGGCCGAATATACACAAGTACACCAATTAAAAAGCCTATTGGCCAAATATATATGTATATAAATATATGAAACAAAAGAAATTTCAGCACATACTTTACTTTACTTTATAGCTCATACAATTAATTTAAGTCACATACTTTCATGTAATGACAGACATCGACCGAATAGGTCATGCTCTTATTCGTAGATATAGTAATCATTCACACACATATATCGTTCTTTGATACTAATAATTCACTTTTAAAAAAAAATCAATTCACATACGGGTACATAATACGTACCTGACTATCATAATGTATCATATATAATCAATAGTAGTTTACCTCGAACTTTCGAATAGTTTACCTCAAACTTTCGAATTCATAATCTTACTCGAATCACCGGTGTTAAGCCTGCTAGGTTTAAAACTCGAATTCAGTCACCAGCACTTAAGCTCAGATATAATACCAGCACTAGGCCTGCGGGATTTAACCCGACATAATACTAGCACGAAGCCTGCGGGATTTAACCCGGATATATTACCAGCACGAAGCCTGCGGGATTTAACCCGGATATAATTCCAGCATATAGCCTGAGGGTCTTTCAGCCCGGATACACATCAAATATCTTGCATATTTAATCATATATTAACACATCTCATTCAACATATCACATTAGTAATCATTTGCTACATTCGGATATAAGCTCTATATGAACACCATCATTCACATTTCGGTTCAAAAGTCATACATAAATATCACATATCCATTTCACCATTCAAACATAACTCATAGTGATCATTCGACTATAAGCCATATACATAAATTATTTATCACACAACTTAATTCAAGTAGAACCAAAAGGTCACAATTCATCTAATATATACATATCAAGGCATCATCAATTATATACTAAAGGTAACTACTCAAAACTTACCTCGGATATACTTGAACGGTTGCGGAATGGCTACTCGATTACTTTCTCTTTTCCCCTATCCAACTTCGACCCTCTTTGCTCTTGAGCTTATTTTAAAACAAATAGATTTATTTAATTACTTATCAAATAGGCAATTTAATTTAATACATGTATATCATATAATTAAGGTACAAATAACCTTAATAACTAACTATTAAACACCTTATATATATATATCCTACTCATGCACAACCGAACACCTTACTAGGCATTATCAAGTTTATAATTATAATCATGTCTACGTTAAGACCAATTATGGATTTAATAAATTCTACAAGTATGGTTATTTATATAATTTGATAAATAATCACACACATACAACCACATATATATATATATAACATGTTCAAGTGTGATATTATAAATTAAATACATACACATCCAATTATCAAATTATATACAAGTGTCGAATTACCAATTAAAAAGAAAATAAAATTAAAGCATATTTTTTTTTTTGCTATGGTATAATCATATTAAAACAATTTATTTATTTATCAAATTCAGACACAACAAAATAGATTTAGATATCAAAACTCAAAATTAGTTTATAACTATTTAAATTACTTAAACATCCAACACCCAAATTTCTTTAACCAAGCACCTTTTCGGGAATGACAAGGCAATATAACAACCTTTAATCTAACTTATAATTTATGCATAACACATTCCAAACATTCACTCCATTCCATCATTTAAAATACAAACATTACTCAAAAATATCCCTAGTTCAAATTCGGCAATTACACAAATACACAAGCTGATTTTTTTTTATCATCTAAACTACTTACAAGAACATTAAACTATCTCAAACATCATTCATTAAGCTTGAAGACAACCATGTATCCCTTTCATTATCTACCATGGCCGGGAACTCAAATCCTCCCCAAAAATCAAAATTTTAACATGGGTTAAATAAAGAACTTGGTAACTAACTTAAAATTAACTAAAATTTCAAGAACTAACATGAATTTCTTACCTTGATTCAAGCCTAAGATGACCGAATGGTGTTTTCTCCCCTTTCCTCTCTTAACATTCGTCTTAGAAGGAAATAAAGATGAATTTCTTGTTTTCTTCACCCATTTTCTATTTTTAATATCCTTATTCTATATTATAAAGCCATATAATAGAAATAATGCTAATATAAAAATTATATATATTATATAATAAATAACAACATGGCCGGCCACTAACTAGAATGGATAATTTGACATGCAAGTCCATACTTTTATAAGATGCATTTATAGATCATTACACATTAACCTATCACATTTCAAAAATGTCTCATATAAGTCCTATCTAATAAATTTCACATACAAATGACAAAAATAAAAGCATAAAACTTTCACACATGCATTTACACATATAATAAGCATAGAATATAACGGTTAATTATTTTTGTGACTCGGTTTTATGGTCCCGAAACCACTTTCTGACTAGGGTCAAATTAGGGCTGTCACATAACATTTGTATGATAATAAGATATTTTACATCTAAATTATTCAAATGCCATAAAAGTTAAAGTATACATATTTGATAAGTATGTGAAATGAAGTATACTTGATTATGAGTTTAACATTTAATTTTCATGATTTCTTGTTGGCATTGCTTGATTATAAATTCTGGAAATTATATGAAATATTAAATCAAAATATGATAGCTTGTTCCAAAATTTTACTGGATAATTAATAATGGAAGTTTGATCTGAGTTTTATTTTGATCAGTAATGCATTGTAACCCTAATCTAGTGATGGATACGGGTTGGGGGTGTTATATTTGATTGGTATCAGTGCTACGATTTAGTCAATTCTAGGACTAACGTAGCGCGTGTGAGTCTAGCTATACATGCCATATTGTATACTGCGATAGTATGATGACTTCTGACATTTGAAAATGTGTTTTCATATAGTAAATGAATCCCGACAGAGCTGTAGCTGATGATGTCGAGAGTGTAGCGCCTGCTCCCGTACAAGGGACAGCACCGGTTGATTCTCGACTGACTTCAAGTAACCAAGAGGGAGAGGCTAAACAAGCCTTTTACCAAATGATGAATGATTGGTTTACTCAGTATATCCGGACTAACCCGGCTGCACAACAACCTCCACCGCCGAATAATCCATCTTCGATGCCTACTATGCCTCAAGTAAGTGACCTGTTAAGATTACATAAGCCACCTATTGATAAAATCAGAAAACACAGGGCTGTAGAATTTAAAGCTACCGATGATGATGATGCTGAGCAAGCTGAGTTTTGGCTTCATATTTGTAACACCCTGAATTTGGGCCTAAAAGTAATGGGCCTTAGGTTTGGGATCGGTTAGAAGGCGGCTGGAATAAAAGAAATGTGTTTAAATATTTTATAATAGTGTGTTTAGTTTAATTGTTAAGTAACTTAGGAAGGGTAGGTAGTGTGGTAAAAGTCCTGGATTCAATCTAGGGCTTTAGCAAAATTTTGCATTTTTTTTTCTAAAGAACCCTGAACATTAGGTGGAAGGCTTATTAATAAGGCCTGGTAAAATCTGACACAAGGAAGCATATGGCCTAGTGGCAAAAGGCGAGGGTAGTAAGCAGGAGGTCCAGGGTTCAAGTCCTAGCCTTAGTGAAAATTTTTTATTGCGCATAAGATTTGTAGAGAAACTAGCGTTTAGGCTTTATAAATATGTTAGGTGGAAATTCGACACAAGGATGCGCTTGGCCTAGTGGCATGATGGTGTTAGGAGTAAGGATGTAACGCCCCGTACCCGAGACCATCACCGGAGTCGAGCACGAGGTGTTACTAAACTTAATTTCATCAATTAATCAGCTTAAACAGTTTATTTTTAAAATTTCCAGACAAGCTGGCTAACTGCGTCACAGTCTCTTAAAATTTTATATCTTGAGTTTTGAGACTAAAAATCCAATTCCGTAAATTTTCCCTAAAACTAGACTCATATATATATTTACTAATTTTTTTCTAGAATTTTTTGTTGGGCCAATTAGTACAGTTTATTAGTTAAAGTTTACCCTATTTTCGCATTCGACTACTTTGACCTCTGTTTATTATGAATCAGATATCTCCATGTACAGAGTTTCAATCACTATTCTGTTTGTTTCCATTAAACCTAGACTCTATAAGGAACCTGTACATATAAAGCATAACTTATAATTATTTTTATACAATTTATAGTGAATTTCCAAAGTCAGAACACGGGATTCAAAAATTGCTCTGGCCCTGTTTCACAAAAATTTAAATATCTTATAAAATACAACTCTTTTACCTATTTTGTTTATTTCACATGAAAATAGATTCATTAGGCTTCAATTAAATATTTTATTAATCATCTAATTCTATTTCTACTATTTTTAGTGATTTTTCCAATTCACGTCACTGCTGCTGTGTGGTTCTGTTTTATAACCAATTTCACCATTTTATGGTTTTCCATGGACTAAGTAACACATTAAACATACATGACATCAAATATGATCTAGATTGGTCATTCCAATGGCTAATCATTTCCAAACCTTTTCTTACTAAACCATAACCATATCATAAGATTATTTACACAAAGTGAGTATAGTGCTATACATGCCACACTCAAAATATACAAGCCATTTTACCAATTTAGGTCTTCGGATAGTGTGAGCGAGCTTTCGACCTATCCCGATTCTCAAGCTAGCTTATCAAAACTACAATGAATGAAAAGGAGGGAGTAAGCATAATGCTTAGTAAGTTCACATGCAAATAACAAGTAACATGATCATGCAATCCAACATAAACATCATTAAGACACTCATGTCATAAGAATACTTACTATCTTACCACAATTTTGTCTTACCAAATTCTCAACCAAGGATTAAACTCATACTTGTCCATTTTCACTTCTTCAACACATTCATTGTCAATCACTTTCGTTTTAAGTACTCTCCCTATTCTCTTAGGATTCTCCCGTTGAACACATCGGAATATAATTTCGGATACGCGGATAGTGTGCACGTAAGTGCTATACTCATAGCTAAACAAGCTCAATAGCTTTTGAAATCTATGTAGCCAAGCTACCATGTAACCCGCCCATAAACGAACTCGGACTCAACTCAACGAGCTCAGATGCCTAGTTACATCTCACGAACTCGGACTCAACTCAACGAGTTCGGACATTTGCATCCATAAGTGAACTCGGACTCAACTCAATGATTTCGGATGCCCAACCATCCTAGTGACATGTCACTTGTATTCTAATCTATTTCCAAGGTTCAAACGGGCTTTTTCTTCAATTACACATCTTTGCCGTCTTCCACGGAACATCGAAACCGATACTCGGTAGCAATTCATAATTTACATATTATTCAATAATAACCATAAAGCATAATATTTCATGATATTAATCATCATATCACATAAATAGCATTAAATTACTTAAAATGACAATTATGTTACTACATTTACACATGAACTTACCTCGATACAAAATATTAGCACTCAAGCCTATTCATCGTAAACTTTGTTTTTCCCTCGATCACGACTTGAATCTCGTTTCTCTTGATCTATAATGCAAAATTAATTTATTTAATACATACATTCATCAAAACAGCCCCAAATACGAACTTTGGCAAAATTACCATTTTGCCTCTAAACTTTTGCAAAATTACATTTTTGCCCCTAGGCTCGAGAATTAAATTTCATCCCATTTTCTTATGTTTTATGACATGCTGATCATTTTTCCCTTCTATGGCAACATCAAATTCTCATTCTAACATGTACTTATGAATATTAGGTATTTTTACCGATTAAGCCCTTTTTTTCTCATTTTCACTTAAAACCGAGTAGCATAAGTTGTCTAGCATAATTTAAAACCTCATATTCTATCATAAAACACCAAAATACACAAATTTCACCTATGGGTATTTTTCCAAATATGAATCCTAAGTTAAATTATTGCTAGCATAAGCTAAATCAAGTTATCGGGACTCCAAAAACGTAAAGAACATTAAAAACGGGGCTTAGAATCACTTACTATGGAGCTTGGAAGCTTGAAACAAACCCTAGCTATGGAGAACTCTTTAATTTTCATCCTAATGAAGAAGATGGACATATTTTGCCATATTTTTCCTTTTTTTAATCTTTTAATTACCAAATGACCAAAATACCCTTAATACCTTTCTTTGAAAATTTTCATGTACAAGCCCATTTTTGTCCAAAATTTTAGAAATTGGTAAAATTTCTATTTAAGACCTCCTCATTAATATTCCAAAGTAATTTCATACTAAAAACTTCTAGAATGCAAGTTTTGCAAATTATTCGATTTAGTCCCTAATTTCAACTTAAGCACTTTATGCATAGAATTTCGTCACGAAATTTTCACACAATCATGCAATCATATCATAAACCTTAAAATAATTATAAAATAATTATTTCTATCTCAAATTTGTGGTCACGAAACCACTATTCTGATTAGGCCCTAATTCGGGATATTACAACTCTCCCCCTTTAAAGATTTTCGTCCTCAAAAATCTTACCGGTAAACAGGTGTGGGTATTGATTTCTCATAGTTTCCTCAGGTTCTCATGTAGTCTCTTCTACCCCGTGCTTTTGCCACAATACTTTCACGAGATCGACACTTTTATTTCTTAATTGCTTGACCTCTCGAGCTAAAATCTTAATCGGTTCTTATTCGTAAGTCATATCCGGTCGTAGCTCAATTTCTGTCGGTGAAATTATATGTGAAGGGTCCGAGCGATACCGACGTAGCATAGATACGTGGAACACATCATGTATCTTCTGTAATTTAGATGGCAATGCTAACCGATAAGCTACTGGTCCAACTTTTTTAATTATTTCATACGGTCCAATAAAACGTGGACTTAACTTGCCCTTCCGTCCAAATCTAAGAACTTTCTTCCATGGAGACACTTCTAAAAATACCTTATCACCAACTTGAAACTCAATTTTCTTTCGTTTCAAATCCGCATAAGATTTTTGTCTATCCGAAGCAGCTTTCAAACAATCTCGATGTAACACCCTGAATTTGGGCCTAGAAGTTTTGGGCTTTGAGCATGGGAGCGGTTGAAGGCAGCTTATAATATTCTGTTGTGCATGCAAATTTCGTTAATGAAGGCTTGTTTTAGTGGTTAAGTGTGCTGAGAAGTGTTGGAGAAGTCCTGGGTTCAAACCTAGACTCTAGCAAAAATTTTGGTTTAAGGTGAATCAAACCCTGGGTGTAGTAGGTAGGCCTTAAGAATATTGTTGGAGAGATTGTGACACAAAAAGCCTTGTGGCTTAGTGGCAAGTGGCGTGTGGAGCATTTGAGGGGAGGCATGGGTTCGAATCCCACGGCAAGCAAAGAGCATTTATTTTGCTAACAAGGGGTGGCAAGAGCTGGTGTTGAATTTAAACTCTGATGTTGGAGGGATCCCACATCGGGAAGCTAACATAAGAGTGGATGGGAAGCTAGCTTTAAATAGAGAGAACCATGAGGAGAGTAAAGATACCTTTTCTTGGCTGATCCCTTTCGCTTTATGGCGTGCTCGTTTGGGTTGGGCGTCGGCTAAGAGTGCTCGGAGCGTGGATTAACTCCAGTCTCCAATCAGGTAATCCCTAAACTTAGATGGTTTGGAGCTGCGAGGGACTCGGAGATGGCCACACTCATCAAGCATTTCATTTGCATTTCTTTTAATTGCAATAAGTAGCCGATTTATTTCTTTATAAGTTTTATCTTATTAATATTCTTATTTAGTTTTGGGTTGTAATAAGGCCGTTTTAATTATTTTTCTGGGATTATTTTATCTTATACCCTATATTTTTCTGATAACAATATGAGTTAGACCTAGGGCGTGTTTCCAAAATGATAATTGTTTTCAAAATAACGTAACGATATAATTAATCAGTTTATCAAAAATATCTACTTAAATGAATTCCAACTCGTTTTTCTCAAAACCTAACCTAGCACCAAAGTGTGGCAATGGTTGTAGGCATGTCTAGGATTGGATCCAATCAAGAGCTTGATACTTAAGCAGCCTTCTAGGCTCACCTCCTCTGTTTCGGATACCTACCTGGTGCACAGCTTCCATTCACTTTATTAACTTAGCAAAGACTATCTTTTAAAACACTGAGAAGGACATTGAAAGAGGAATGGGTTTTCTTAAAAACTTCAATGTGACACGTCGGATCCGGCCATAACTTCTGGGCCGGGTTTGGGGTGTTACACTCGAATCACTTTCACTTTTTCTTCGGTTTCTTTTATTAGATCAACTCTATAAATCTGATTTTCCTTGAGTTCGGTCCAATACAATGGCGTCTGACATTTACAACCATACAATGCTTCATAAGGTGCCATCTTCAAACTCGTCTGATAACTATTATTATAAACAAATTCTACCAACGGTAAGTATCTTTCCCAACTACCTTGAAATTCCAATACACAACATCTAAGCATGTCTTCAAGAATCTAAATCACTCTCTCTGATTGTCCATCAGTTTGTGGATGAAAGGCAGTGCTAAAATTTAACTTCGTACCTAATGCCTCTTGCAACTTTCGCCAAAACCGCGAAGTAAATCTCAGATCTCTATCCGAAATGATTGACAAAGGTATTCCGTGAAGTCTAACAATCTCACTGATATACAATTCAGCCAACTTATTAAGAGAATAATCCGCACGCGTCTTAGGAATAAATGAGCCGATTTAGTCAGTCTGTCAACTATTACCCAGATGGCATCTTTCTTCCCCGGAGTTAACGGCAACCCTGATACAAAATCCATAGTAATCCGATCCCATTTTCATTCAGGAACCATGATAGGCTGGAGTAGTCCCGAAGGTACTTGGTGTTCAGCTTTCACTTGTTGACAAATTAAGCACCTTGATACAAACACGGAGATATCTCTTTTCATTCCATTCCACCAATACATTTTCTTCAAGTCATTATACATTTTCGTACTGCCCATGTAACACCCCAAACCCGGCCCAGACGTTATGGCCAAATCCAACGTGCCACATCGAAGTTAAAAACCCATGTTTCGTTTTAGTGTTTTAAAAACCGTCTTTTGTTAAGCTAACAAAGTGAATGGAAGCTGGGCACTAGGTAGGAATCTGTAATAGAGGAGGTGAGCCATGAAGGCTGCTTAAGTACCAAGCTCTTCGATTGGACCCAATCCTAGACATGCCCACAACCATTGCCACACTTGGTTATACCGAGTTTGAAATTTATTTAAGTGGATATCTTTGATAAATCGGATAATCGTGGCGTTGTGTTATTTTGAAAACAAGTATCGTTTTGAAAACACGTCCTAAGTCTAGCCCATTTGAATTATTATCAACCATTTTTAAAGTTATTAAAAATAATAATAATCCCAGAAAAGAAAGAAAAAGAAAAGTTAAAATGGCCTTATTACAACCCAAAAATAAATAATAAATACTAAATAAAGTAAACTTAAAAAAAAACCCAAATACTTAATCAAAAGCCAAAAGGCGATCACCGTGGCCACTCTAAATCCCCTCCGGCTCCAAGTCCCCAAATCAAGGCTCACCTGCAAGGTTAAGAAAAGGGGGTGAGTTTGGAAACTCAATGTGCAACAAGCCCCTTTCAGAGCTCAAAACAATATCAGCCTGCTGGGCCTAAGCCCAAACTCCATCACAGCATATACTAGGCCGAAGCCTTTTCATATTTCATAACACTGGGCCAAAGCCTTTTCGTATTTCATATTACTGGGCCGAAGCCTTTACTGTAAACGGTAGGGCCCATAGGCCCATTTCAATATCACATGTAATGTCAACGAAAGAATGAATGCAAGCCCATTTTGGGAGACTACTCGACCCACCATCCGCTACTCTCCACCCATTCCAACCAAGCTCTCCATGTGAGGAATAACTCAACCCACCCAACCAATACTCTCCACTGGCAGCATAGCTGCTTTATCATATAACTGGAGGCCTAGCCTCTTTTAATAACTAGGGCAAAGCCCTTTTGATAAACTGGGGCAAAAGCCCTTTTAATAACTGGGGCAAAAGCCCTTTTTCACTTCCTCCATCCATATAAAACCCAACCCAATGCATTATGAATTCATCATGTGTATATCATACATATCATGTGCATATCATACATATCATGTGCATATCATACATCTCGTGTATATCAAAATCCCATGTATCAAATTCATAATTACACCCTAGGGGTATAATGGTCATTTTTACCTAGGGGCAAAATAGTAATTTTCATATTATAAGGGTAATTTCGTAATCTTACCAAATATTAGGGATTTTCCATGTCCATTATTAGTTACTAACTATTCATTTGTTTAAACCGCGATTCTGGCCCATTTTTAGCGAAACCGAGTTATTGGGCTAAAAAAAACCCCTAATGGGCCCTACATAGCCGATTTAGTCATCTAGGCCCATTTAGCCTATATTCCTTAACAGTGTTACCAGTCTTAACGCGCCATTTAACAGGTTTTCATTTCCTACCAATTTTTACCCAAATGGGCCGAAAGCCCATTGGGCCTTTTTAGCCCCTCGAGGCCCAACTTATCGTGAATGCCAAAAATCATGCTCTTACATTTCCCAACGTTCCCAATCACCATCTTAGAGAATCTAACTAACCAATGAGCGTTCGCTTGCTCACAAGTCCTCGAAATGCCAGAATTTCGGCATTTCGGCTTTTCGGCATTTATTGATTCAAGCTATGAAAAAGGGTTCGTTACACACCTGATTTGCGATATTCCTCGACGAGATCTCCTACACGATTTCTCCTATAATCAACCGTAAATAGATCAGCTCGCAATAATTAAGCCAAATCGTGAACCATCTATTATCAACACTTACACATTCGGCTACCCTCCAAAATGGCCTTAGGAACCTTACCTTTGCCGAAATTGATGACTAGCTCTAGCCACTCCGATGATCCAGACTAATCCAAGTCGACCCTACGCCTTGCTGCTCCTCCACTAAACAAACCATAAAAAGATTAAAAGAAAACCCAATAAGGCCTATACCCACATTCGGCCACCTCCCTAAACTATAGGGGTTTCGGCTTTTGTCAACAGTTACTATTTGAAATCCTTTAGAGTTTGAGCACATACCACAGTCCCCTCTTCTTGAATCCATCTATGCTTAGAAGATAAGAGAATTGATCACCAACAAGTGAAAAGAAAAAAGAAGGTTGCTGGTCAGTAAAGAATCGACACCACCTAGTCTCTACAGGTTTCGGCTTTTGCGGTATTTCGGCAATAATGGTGGTCAGAAAAACAATAGGTGAACGAAGGGGAGTAGTGGGCTGGTTTGGAAGAAGGAAAAGGAAGAAAAGATGAATGGGAGGGAGGTAGATTCGGCTGGAAAAGAAAAAAGAGAAAAAAAAGCTACACCAAAAGGAGAAAACGGCACAACCTAGTCCCTAATGTCGAAAATCCCCAACTAAAACCCCTCTGCCGAAATTCCCTCTCTAATCCTCTCAAATCTGTTAACACTATCCCCCCTCTCAAATCCCTAAAATCTCTCCCCTTATCCCTCATTAATCCATGCATTTGACTGATTCAAACTCTCCCCCAAAAAGTTCCATTTAGCTACAACTCTTGCATGCTCAAAACATAAAAATTAGCGTCATGTTTGCCATCACAGGGAATCGGTCCCAGGTCCTCCCTTATCCACCTACACGCCACCTTTATAGCTCCCTAGTGGCGTCACTTAGCCACTTTGCTAGAGGCTCTTTTGTGTTACATTTTACCCACAAATTTTAATAATACCACCTATCCAAGGCCCTTAACTTCTTAAGTCCAAAATTCAAAAATTCTACCAGGTTTTGGCCAACACATGGGCCTTCCATAAGCCCATTTACATACTCAAACTATGAATTCCACAACCAAATACCAAATTTTAAAAACTTTACCAAAATACTGAGAACTCGCGAAAAACCCCAAAAATTAGGATGTTACAGCCCGGGTGAACCGCCAAACAACCATTATGTGCTTCATGCAAAATCTTTTGCATCAACTCATCATTTTTCGGTACACAAATCCAATTTTTAAACATCAAGGAACCATCAGAACCGATTCTGAAATTTGACCTTGTATCAACCTCACATTGTTTTCTTTTGGCTTGCAAATCTTCATCGCTTTTCTGAGCTTCACAAATCTCTTGTAAAAACATCAATCTTGCTCTTAACTCTGCTAAAATTGAACCATCATCTGATACCTTTAATTGAGTGTTCATAGCTCTCAAAGCAAATAGCAACTTTCTACTCAAAGCATCGACAACCACATTCACTTTTCCTGGATGGTAGCCAATAACAAGCTCGTAATCTTTCAATAAATCCAACCATCTTCGCTGTCTCAAATTCAAGTCTTTTTGTGACATCAAGTACTTAAGACTTTTGTGGTCGGTATATACTCGGTATTTTTCACCATACAGATAATGTCGCCAAATCTTCAGAGTAAATACTATAGCAGCCAATTCCAAATCATGAGTCGGATAATTTCTTTCGTGAGATTTTAACTGCCTCAAAGCATAAGCCACCACTTTTCCTTCTTGCATAAGTACACATCCTAAGCCATTTCAAGAAGCATCACTATACACCACAAATTCTTTACCTGATTCAGGTTGTACCAACACTGGTGCTTTAGTTAATAACTTTTTAAATTCTTCAAAACTCTGTTGACATTCTTCCGTCCACTCAAATTTAACATCATTTCGGAGTAATCTAGTCATAGGAGCAGCAATTATAGAAAATCCATTTACAAACTGCCGATAATACCCAGCTAGCCCCAAGAAACTTTTAACCTCAGTTACATTTTTCGGTGGTTTCCAATCAACAATGGTTGAAATTTTAATAGGATCAACCCGTATACCATCACCTAAAACAATATAACCCAAAAATCCAACTTCCCGAAGCCAAAATTCACTTTTACTAAACTTGGCATATAACTACTTATTTCTCAAATTTTGCAAAACTATCTTCAAGTGCTCAGCATGCGCTGTCTCATCTTTCGAATAAATTAAGATATCATCAATAAACACCACAACAAATTTGTCCAAGTACGGTCAAAATATATGATTCATCAAATCCATAAACACAGCAGGAGCATTTGTTAATCCGAATGGCATGACCAAAAATTCATAATGACCGTACCTTGTTCTAAAAACAATTTTAGGCACATCTGACTCTTTTACTCGTAGCTGGTAGTACCTAGATCTCAAGTCAATCTTTGAAAACCATGTCGCTCATTTCAGCTGATCAAACAAATCATCAATTCTCGGCAACGGATACTTGTTCTTGATTGTCACCTTGTTTAATTGTCGATAGTCAATACACAATCTCATAGAACCATCCTTCTTTTTCACAAATAACACGGGAGCACCCCAAGGTGAAAAACTCGGTCTCACAAAGCCTTTGTCAGTCAACTCTTGCAACTGCGACTTTAATTCTTTCAACTCTGCTAGTGCCATTCTATACGAAGCAATCAAGACCGGAGCTATTCTCGGTATCAACTCAATACCAAATTCTACTTCCCTGACTGGAGGCAAACCCGGCAACTCTTCCGGAAATACATCCGCGAACTCACACACAATCGGCACTGATTCAATTTTCTTTTCAATTTATTTTGTATTAATTACATATGCCAAATAAGCTTCATAACCCTTCCTCAAATATCTCTGAGCCGACATTGAAGAAATCACACTAGATAGTGCCTCTGATTTGCCTGGTTCAACCCGTAGAATTTCACCACTTTCACACTTTAATTGCCTCTAATTTACCTGGTTCAACCCGTAGAATTTCACCACTTTCACATTTTAATTCTATAACCTTTTCTTTGCAATTTACTATAGCATCATGCAATGTCAACCAATCCATACCCAAAATAACATCAAATTCATCAAACGGCAACAACATCAAGTCGGCCGGAAAGTAATGACCCCGAATCATTAAAGGACATTTCTTGCATACTTTATTAACTATCACACATTTGCCTAAAGAATTCAACACTTTAATCATAAATTCTGTGTTCTCAACAGGTATATTCATACTAGACACCAGTTTTATGCACACATATGAATGAGTAGAACCGGGATCAATCAAAGCATTAACATTAACATCATAAAAAGAAAATATACCAGTAATTACGTTGGGTGATGAAGCATCTTCACGTGCCTTTATGGCATAAGTTCTAGCTGGAGCCCTTGCTTCAGGTTTAGCTGTTGAATCTCTGACTACATTCTTGTTGTTTGCTTCATTTCCAGCTTTTCTCGAATATCTTCCCCTCGAGTCTGCACCACTAGCTTTTACACTCTAAAATTTTTCTTTCTCGACTCTCTCTGGGCAGTCTCTAATAAAATGATCCGGAGAACCACACTGAAAACATTCATTCGCTCTACATGGGCCAAAATGATTTTTACCACACTGCTGGCACTCGGGCTTAACAAATCTCGTATTTCCCACACTAGCCACAGAAGTAGTCTGAGATTTAAGACCCACATTCTGCTTCTTAGAATTTCCATATGATTGTCCGGCCGAAACCTAAGAACGAGGATTTATATTTCTAGATTTTCTAGATTGCTGTGAAAATGAATTGCTCGTCGATCTTTTCTTCCAACTTCTAGTCTCAGCCTCTATTTTTTCCTTCTCTTTAAGTAGTTCTTCATCCTTGCAAGCTCGATCAACAAGTACTACCATTTATTTTAATTCAAGAATCCCAAAAAATACTTTGATATCTTCATTGAGTCCGTCTTCAAATCGTCTGCACATTTTAGCCTCTGTAGGAATGTATTCTCTAGCATACTTACTCAACCTGACGAACTCCTTTTCGTATTCAGTAACTGTCATGTTCCCCTGCTTCAACTCAAGAAACTCTTTATACTTCTGATCAACAAATCTTTCACTGATGTATTTCTTCTGAAATTCTTCTTGAAAGAACTCCCAAGTCACTTTCTCTTTCTGCACCACTGAAATTAATGTCTTCCACCAATCATAGGCTGAATCCCTCAACAATGATATAGCACATTTCAAGCATTCCTCAAGTGTACAAGACAATTCATCAAATACCCAAATAGAATTCCCAAGCCAAAACTCTACTTTCTCGGCATCATCATCAACATTTGCCCTAAATTCTTCGACCCCTTGGTTGCGGATTCTGTCAACTGGAGTTCTATGAAATTTCATCAGATCCATACCTTGAGGCATCGGGGGTACAGGTTGAGGAATCGGGGGAGGTTGGGGAGGTTGTACATTCGGGTTCGTACGAACGAACTCTGTATACCAAGCATTCATCATTTGGAGAAAGGCTTCCCGAGCCCCTTCTCCTCCTCCTTGACCAACAGTAGGAGGTGGATTTTTAGTCGGCACCACCCCTTCAGCCGGAGCTGGTGCGTTACTCTCTACATCATCAGCCACAACTAGATCGGGATCCATTTACTATAAAAAATCATTTAAAAGGTTAGAAGTCGTCACACTATCATAATATATATATGGCATGGCATGTATAGCAAAACCCGTACATACAACACGTTAGTCCGAGAACCGACTAAACCTACTCTAATACCACCAAATTTCATGCCCCGTACCCGAGACCATCGCCAGATTCGAGCACGAGGTGTTACTAAACTTAATTTCATCAATTAATCAGTTTAAACTGTTTATTTTTAAAATTTCCAGACAAGCTGACTAACTACGTCATAGTTTCTTAAAAATTCATATCTCGAGTTCCGAAACTCAAAATCAAATTATGTAAATTTTCTCTGAAACTAGACTCATATATCTATTTACTAATTATTTTTCTAGAATTTTTGGTCAGGCCAATTAGTACAGTTTATTAGTTAAAGTTTACCCTGTTTCCGCATTTGACTGCTTTGACCTCTATTTATTACGAATCACATATCTCCCAGTACAGAGTTTCAATGACTATGCCATTTGTTTCTGTTAAAACTAGACTCCATAAGGAACCTGTAAATATAAAGCATAACTTCTAATTATTTTTATACAATTTATGGTGAATTTCCAAAGTCAGAACACAGGATTTAGAAATTGCTCTGGCCTTGTTTCACAAAAATTTAAATATCTTATAAAATAAAACTCTGTTACCTATTTTGTTTCTTCCAAATGCAAATAGATTCATTAGGCTTCAATTAAATATTTTATTCATCATCTAATTCTATTTCTACTATTTTTAGTGATTTTTCCAATTCACATCACTACTGCTGTGTGATTCTGTTTTATAACCAATTTCACCATTTTATGGTTTTCCATGGACTAAGTAACACATTAAACATACATGACATCAAATATGATCTAGATTGGTCATTCCAATGGCTAATCATTTCCAAACCTTTTCTTACCAAACCATAACCATATCATAAGATTATTTACACAAAATGAGTATAGTGCTATACATGCCACACTCAAAATATACAAGCCATTTTACCAATTTAAGTCTTCGGATAGTGTGAGCGAGCTTTCGACCTATCCCGATTCTCAAGCCGGCTTGTCAAAACTACAATGAATGAAAAGGAGGGAATAAGAATAAATGCTTAGTAAGTTCACATGCAAATAACAAGTAACATGATCATGCAATCCAACATAAACATCATTAAGACACTCATGTCATAAGAATACTTACTATCTTACCACAATTTTGTCTTACCAAATTCCCAACCAAGGATTAAACTCATACCTGTCCATTTTCACTTCTTCAACACATTCATTTTCAATCACTTTCGTTTTAAGTACTCTTCCTATTCTCTTAGGATTCTCCCGTTGAACACATCAGAATATAATTTCGGATATGCGGATAGTGTGCACGTAAGTGCTATACTCATAGCTAAACAAGCTCAATAGCTTTTGAAATCTATGTAGCCAAGCTACCATGTAACCCGCCCATAAACGAACTCGGACTCAACTCAACGAGCTCGGATGCCTAATTACATCTCACGAACTCGGACTCAACTCAATGAGTTCGGACATTTTTATCCATAAGTGAACTCGGACTCAACTCAATGATTTCGGATGCCCAACCATCCTAGTGACATGTCACTTGTATTCTAATCTATTCCCAAGGTTCAAACGGGCTTTTTCTTCAATTACACATCTTTTTCGTCTTCCACGGAACATCGAAACCGATACTCGATAGCAATTCATAATTTACATATTATTCAATAATAACTAAAAAGCATAATATTTCATGATATTAATCATCATATCACATTAATAAAATTAAATTACTTAAAATGACAATTATGTTACTACATTTACACATGAACTTACATCGATACAAAATATTAGCAATCAAGCCTATTCCTCGTAAACTTTGTTTTTCCCTCGATCACGACTTGAATCTCGTTTCTCTTGATCTATAATGCAAAATTAATTTATTTAATACATACATTCATCAAAACAGCCCCAAATATGAACTTTGGCAAAATTACCATTTTGCCCCTAAACTTTTGCAAAATTACACTTTTGCCCCTAGGCTCGGGAATTAAACTTCATCCTATTTTCTTATGTTTTATGACATGCTGATCATTTTTCCCTTCTATGGCAACATCAAATTCTCATTCTAACATGTACTTATGAATATTAGGTATTTTTGTCGATTAAGCCTTTTTTTCTCGTTTTCACTTAAAATCGAGTAGCACAAGTTGTCTAGTATAATTTTAAACCCCATATTTTATCATAAAACACCAAAATACACAAATTTCACCTATGGGTATTTTTCCAAATATGAACCCTAGGTTAAATTATTGCTAGCATAAGCTAAATCAAGTTACCGGGACTCCAAAAACGTAAAGAACATTAAAAACGGGGCTTGGAATCACTTACTATGGAGCTTGGAAGCTTGAAACAAACCCTAGCTATGGAGAACTCTTTAATTTTCATCCTAATGAAGAAGATGGACATATTTTGCCATCTTTTTTCTTTTTTTAATCTTTTAATTACCAAATGACCAAAATACCCTTAATACCTTTCTTTGAAAATTTTCATGTACAAGCCCATTTTTGTCCAAAATTTTAGAAATTGGTAAAATTTCTATTTAAGACCTCCTCATTAATATTCCAAAGTAATTTCATACTAAAAACTTCTAGAATGCAAGTTTTACAAATTATTCGATTTAGTCCCTAATTTCAACTTAAGCACTTTATGCATAGAATTTCGTCAAGAAATTTTCACACAATCATGCAATCATATCATAAACCTCAAAATAATTATTAAAAATAATTATTTCTATCTCGGATTTATGGTCACGAAACCACTATTCCGATTAGGTCTTAATTCGGGATATTACAAAGGAGAGGTGTTGGGTTCAAGTCGCAGCATGAGCAAAAGTTGTGGGTTTTTTTTAGACAACCTGGAGGTCGGCAGAAAGACTTTATAATTAATTGGGGAGGAGAAATGACACAAAAGAGCTTGTGGCTTGGTGGAAAAGGACGTATAGTGCAGCCAAGAGATCAGGGGTTCAAATCTGAATGGTAGCAAATATTTTTAGGATAACCTGGTTGCGGGTTAATAGGCCTTAAAAATAGTTAGGGATGGAATATGGCACAAGAGTGCCTGCAGTGCAGTGGCGTGAAGCGTGCTATGGTTATGAGAGGGAGTAGGTTCGAATCCCAAGCTTGGCAAATGTTTAAATTTTTATTCTTTAAACTGAGGCTTATGCATATAAGCCTTATAATTAATTGTGACTGAATGGTAGCATAAGAAAGAATGTGGTGCAGTGGCCAACAGCGTGTTGGGAGGTAGAGTAACCTTAATGTCTGGAGTTCGAGTGGTGGCGCGCGCAAAGGGAGAATTTAATTTTTGCTACTCAAGTGTTGTACGGTGGAAGCATTTTAATGCAATTCAAATTGGAATTTTTGGCTAAAATCAAGGGGATTAAGATGAGGATTAAGTGTAGATATGATGGTGATAAAATTGGAGAATTTAAAGGGAATTATCTTGACGAGTTTACATTGATTGAGGAGTATAGGTGTATTTTTATTTATTTATTTATTTATTTATTTTTAGTATAAATATGTGTGTCGTATGGGCAAATAAGGGCATTTGTTGTTTTTGTGTGCTTCAGTCTCATATCACCTCCTCTTTTCTTTAAGTCAAACTCTTGATCTTTTCTTCCCTCTTTTAATCGAATCAACCTCTGCCCTCCTCAACTTAGCCGACTATTTCTTTTTCATTTAAAAGCCGATTCATACACTTTGGGGGTTTGATTTCCTGTTGGCAAGCGATCTCGCAATCGGTAAGTGAATTAGATCTTCTTCGGCTTTTGTTAAATATTTCTAAATTCTTTCGTTTCTACACTCTTAAAAGCTAATTTTTCTTTATTCTTTCCAAAACTTTCATTAACCTACGGTTTATCCATTTATTTCTTTTTTTTCCCTCTCATTCAAGAGTGTGATCGTTGATAGAAAAAGGGGGTTCTAGCAGAGAGGTTGGGATAGAGGCTCCCAAGTTTAAGCGACGTAAGGTGTCAGCCATTAGGAACTTTCCGCCTGGATGCGAAAGGGGGACTATGTCAGATTCCAAGTTACATAGGCAGATCACAGTCGATCAATCTAGTCAAGGCAGGTATAGGTTGTTCTTCGGTAAGTAGTGGATTTATTTTGAATTAATGAGATGTGACTGATGTAGTATAACGTTGAATATAGGTTCAGGCGATTATGAATACTTAGTACTCCAGGTGATAAGGTGTGTACTTCTACCCTATGATAACTTGATATAAAGCCGAAGGTGTGTACATACACTGCACACACAAGTAGATTGGCAGAAGTCGAAATGCCGAAATGCCGAAAAGCCAAAAGTTTGGTTGCGGTAGTCTTACGCGTGCACGAACACTCGTGAGGAGGAAAATGATAGGTTCCCTGAAGCCCAGGGGCGATTCCGTGGACTTGGGTTGTGATTTAGCTAAATAGGCCGGAATGGGCTAAATGGTCCCGATGGGCTGTTAGGCCCATAATAGGCAAAATTTGATAATTGTTGCTATGTGATAGAAAGTTTGTATGTGAGCATGAATATGAATGTGACTGGGCCTAACGGGCCATATAAATATGATTCGGGCCTAATGGGCCATATACAGGTGATTTGGGCCTAATGGGCCATATGAATATGATTGGGCTTAATGGGTCAGATACAGGTATGTGAATTTGTTTGGGCTTCGTAAAGGGTTTTGGGCCTAGTATATGATGACTACATAAGACTTAATTAAATTATTAAAGACCGTGGACAAGTCATAGGGTTAAGGTGTGGCAGCGGGTATATGCATGTCTAGGATTGGATCTAGGAAGAGCTTGGTACTTAAGCGGTCTTAATGACTCACCTCCTCTTCTCTGCAATCCTACCTGGTGCATAGTATTCGTTCATCTTAGCTCTCGGGACTTGTTAACAAGCCAAGGTAAGTGAAAACCGTACTTCAGGGAAAATTATCAAAATGCCCCTAAGGGCAAAAATGATCGAATTACCCCTAGATGCTGAATGTAAATTTTATGGATGTGACATGCATACATATGATATTCTGCTTAGGTTGCATATGGGTTTAGAATTATGGAACGGAGGAAGTATATGAGGATCGCATGGTTGCTTCACAATCGTGGATCCACCGACGGCTTTTAAAGCCCAATGTGTAAATGAAGGTAGTTCCGCAACCAAGCTACCATGGTGTGTGCGTTGGGTGGGTCAATATTTATATCCCCACATGGTGTGACGGGGGACGGAGCTAGTGTGTAGCGGATGGATTATTGGGATGGAATAGCGTTGCATGCATGATATTGTTGTGATATTATTGCGATGTTGGCTTCGGCCCAACTGAGGCTAATCTAGGCTAAGGCCCAAAGACCACCGTTATTGAATTGGGCTCTGGCCAAAATGACTAATGATTGCATTATACTCATTGAGGGTTGTACACACTGAGTTTTTCGAAACTCACCCGCTCCTTCTAAACTTTTCAGGTGATCCTCAGTAGGCGGTTCGAGGATGGAGGGACTCGGAGGTGGCCAACTAGCATAAAAATTTTAGACTTAGTCTTTATGTAATTTTTAATATATTGACTTTAAATTATTTCTATTTGATTTGGGTTGTAACAAGGTCTTTCCTCTGGTTATTGTTTAAAATTATTAGGATTATTATCATTTTTAAGCTTTATATTTATTAGAAGTAGAACGTGGTTTCCTAAACCATAACTGTTTTTAAATATTACGTTTTCGCAACTCAATTTTTAAATGACGAGTTTTCATAAAATCATATGTTCTAAATAAAGCTTCCGCAACTGAAAGGAGATTTTACAAAGTAATTAAGGTTTTTCATTTTAAGGAAGTGATTCCAATAAAAACAAGGTTTTCGCTAAAACACTTCAATGTGACACACCAGATTCGGCAATAACATCTGGGCTGAGTTTGGGGTGTTACAATAATACTATCTGTGTGTTCGATGAACTATCTTGTACTCTGGATGAATGTTTGAAATGTGCCATATCCTTGCTTTGAGACATTGCATATCACTAGTGGAATACTCTAGTATCGGTGGTTTTGAGAGAGCGGGTGACCTAGGAATTCTTTCAGACTAAGTTCCGTAAGAAATATATCAGCCAGAGATTTATTGACCGAAAACATAAAGAATTTTTGGAACTAAAACAAGGTCGGATGACCGTGACAGAGTATGAGCGAAAATTCATGAGACTCAGTCGATATGCCCAAGAATGTGTTTCGACCGAAGCTATAACGTGTAAAAGATTTGAAGATGGGCTGAATGAAGACATTAAACTATTAGTTGGCATACTTGAGTTAAAAGAGTTCGTAGTACTTGTTGAGCGAACCTGCAAAGCTGAACAGCTTGGGAAAGAGAAAAGAAAAGCTGACTTTGAAGCTAGAGATGCACGTACGAGACCATCCGGCAAGTCATTCCAGTCGACATCAAAGAAGTTTCGAGATGATTTTAGCCGTTCTAAGGCTACATCAGGTTATTCTCGACGAGACCAGAATAGACCACCTATGAGCTCGAGAGCTACCTTAGTAGCTAGTGTGGGTAATGTCAGATCAAATCAACCTGAGTGTAAACATTGTGGTAAATGACATCTTGGTAGTTGCAGATTGCATGATCGAGCCTGTTTTAAATGTGGATCGAGATATTCGTGAATGCCCAGAGTTAGCTGAAGAAAATCCAATGCAGAATACGAGATCGGGTAATACTGTAACTCAAGATAGACTATAACACCCCTAACCCGTATCTGTCGCCGAACTAGGGTCACAAGGTATTACTGAACATAAACACAGTTTTGAACATTCTCATATTATCACAGGTCATATTCTTATATACATGTAGAGCTTATAACTAATTAAATATAAGCATATTACATATACAAATCACATGGTAATCACTTTAATGATAAGTGAATACTAAAATAAAAATTAAAGATTTTATTTCTTAATTCTATACATGTGCAGGTTTAACCAATTAAGCCATATTATCAATTTCACAAATAATCAATAATATTTCACTAAACATTTAAGTAATATCAATTCCATCATTCAACTTAACTTAAAAATTTACCAAATGCACATTTGCATACAAATATTTATATATGTTACTTATTTGTTAACCATTTTACTATCAATACATACCCAACACGTACTAAATATTTATCTTCATCAATTGTACCTATTTTACAAATCATATAAGCATGATTTATGCATATGCATTTCCAAAACAAACCGAAACATAAAAACAAATATTATTCGATTTTACTCATATATCAACCATAGTATAAGTGCATTTATACATATACATAAATAAGTTCAAATAACAAAGCATATCTGATTAAATTAGCACATATCTTTTACCATAATAAACAAATCATGAATTTTACATATCATCTTTCCGAACCATAAGGGAATACTGAATATACCCTATGCATGTATCTTACTTGTCACCTAACTAGTAGGTGATATACTTAGTTCATTTAACAACCATTATATATTATGTAGCCGAGACACATAAACAACTTTATTAACATTATATACCTTGAATATAATCTTAACATAAGTTTAATCCAAAACCAAATAATAACACATCCCTTATCAATATAAACTACCGCAATTCACATGAATATATATATGTGTCGAATATATATATATGTGTCGAACTAATAATCATTTATAATCAATATCTCTTACTATCATTTAACCGACTATACTTGTCAACCAAATGAGGTTATTACTATCATTACAAGTCATAACCGAAGCATTTCAACCAAAAGTAACATAACAAATATATTTCATACTTACCAATATATCATGGCCAAATCATTCAAACTACATCCAGCTCACCAATCAACTTCAATGCACAAAAACGCATATCACAAATAACATTCAACCATAGCACCTAATATTATAACTAAAATGAAGACAAACCATAATTAAACATAACCGATTTCAAGCATGGTATTTAAGCCATTTTCGCATGCCTTATAATATATATAACCAAAATCCAACATTTCAAAAGTATGTTATAGCCTATACATGCCATAATTCGGGTTCAACTTATTAAATACCGAAACAGTAGATAGTGTGATGGACTTTGCTGACGATCCTTGAGCTCGTAACTTGAATCTAAAATCTATAAAATAGAAGTAAATATACACACAGTAAGCTGTCTTAGCTTAGTAAGTCATAAGCAAATAAACAACTCAATAATATTATCTATTCAACTAAACTAAATCAAACTATATCATCATTACCACATTTAATCATGAATATATAAATTTCATTATTGATATATTTTCAAATATAAAAATCACCTTGGCTGAATATCCATATGGTCAAATTAACATTTTAACATTCAATTTTCCAAGCCAATAATCATTGTAAAAACCTAATCCACATACTCTCCAATACACAATCTCATATATCATAATATAACTTTATATTCCTATAATTGATATATGACCGAATATACATGATCTCACATATACACATACTTAGGAGTCATTTCATTGATACTCAATTTATTTAATCACAAGGCCGAATATACATACCAATCTCACATTTATTCAACATTAGCATAACACATGACTTGTAGCAAATATCAAGTTATATGCTTACCTTTTTATTAGTAGCCAACAAGCTAATTCATATCTGGCCATTCAGCTCGT
This sequence comes from Gossypium longicalyx, assembly GCA_025698465.1. NCBI lineage: Eukaryota > Viridiplantae > Streptophyta > Magnoliopsida > Malvales > Malvaceae > Gossypium > Gossypium longicalyx. Next base: position 57,979,230 of record CM046995.1, read on the forward strand.
TTTACACATCCGTACACGATTTACCTTTGCCCGATGAACCATTCAGAATTGGGTAGGACACTCGGATAATCACACATATATCGTACAATGCCAACACCCCAGACATGGTCTTAGATGTAGTCACATCTCCATGCCACTGCCCGAGACAGGGTCTTACTCGTAAACACATATCGGAATCACATATTGATGCCATGGTCTTACTTGCACACATATATTGGAATCCTATGTCATGACATATGCATCCTAACTATTCCTAAGGTTCATACGGGGCTTTCAGACGTCGTAGCTCGGTCGAAACAAATGCTTGAACATGGTTACCAAGCTTATACACATTCGGCAATGGCATATATAAATTCATATTTTACATACCAACATATATATATGTAGCATTTAACTATAATTAGACACGTCTATTTGCTTATAAACTTACCTCGGACGATATAAAACAGAACAAGGCAGCTAGTCGACAACTTTCGTTTTCCCCCGATCCAAATCCGATTTCTTTGGTTCTTGATCTAAACATATTCAAATTAAGCTCATTCGAATATATTTTCATTCAATTTAGTCCAAAAACACATAAATGGGCAAATTACCATTTTACCCCTGACATTTACAATTTTTACAATTTAGTCCCTATTACACAAAACACAGAATATACAAAATTTTGAAATACCCATGTTGGGCCGAATTTTACCCATGTCTATACAAACCCATATAATTCATTTATTTCATATTTTAGTCCCTCAAATTATTATTTTTTCAATTTAGTCCTACTTACTCAAAATCATCAAAAACTCCAATACAAAACATGTTAATCTAAAACATATCTTTCATATTTCATCATCAAATAACAAAAATCACAAGCTCTCAACAATGGCACTACTCAAAATATTCATCAAAATAAAAAAATTCAAGCATGGGTTTTGTAGTACTCGAAGCAACGATCTCAAAAACGTAAAAATTATCAAAATTCGAGTTGAACACTTACCTTGATTGAGTTTAGAACCACCGAACCCTAGCTTCCTTTCTTTTCTTTTTCTTTTATTAAGTTTCGGCAATGAAGAACAAATGAAACCAAATGAATTTGATAACTTTGTTATTAACTAATATATGTTTCTTAACAAAATTACTTAAATAATCTTAACGAAATAATAATAAAACTATATAATATATGTCTTTTACCGTCCAATGTAACACCCTCTAACCCATATCCGTCCCCGGAACAGGATTACAGGGTATTACCGGTCTGTACAGTTCAATTATAGTCATTTATTAAAATAAATGATTCTAACCCTGCAAATTAAAACTTCAACAAATACAATTTGCCAACATTCAAATAATCCAAATACACTTAAATATACTCAAATCTTACCAATCTAAAACATTTTATAACCTATCCAGTGAATCTTTTTAAGTATATCACTTACTTTATCAATTATTTCAACTTCATACTATATACCATTGCCAACCATAATTAATTATTTCATCAATACTTTCACAACCTAGATGCATCCTAGGTACATGCCATTACCATTACTCAACATACTTTACCTCATTGAATTCGGGATCGGCCTAGGATGCTGATTCAATGGTCTAACCTTAACTTAACCTGCGCATGGAAACAAACCGTACGCTAAGTATAGACTCAGTGGTATTTCTATAATCTGAACACTTAAACAATTATAAAACATATTAATTTATATATATTGAACTATTCAAACTCAATGAATATTCAAACATTCACTTTCCAACCAATGTTTTGGTTTACTTTAAATTCAAAATAAATTATTATTTATCAATAGCAATTAATCAATCAGTAATATTCATTAATAATCAATCAATCAGAATAATTATTTATTCAGTAATAGTCAGTTATTCGGTAACAATCAATTATTCAATAATAATCAGTTATTCAATATCAATCAATTGATCGGTTATCCAGTAACAGTCAATTATTCAGTAAAAATCAGATATACAGTAACAATTAAATTATTCAGTAACAGTCGATCTTTCCAGTTCCTTTATTTACCCCTATTAACATGACTCGGACCTAGACGGATACACGGATCCAACCAACACACCAGTACGGAACATAGTGCCTCATCGGTACCAAGTTTAACGAGAATGATAACGATGAGCGAAGACGGCGGTACGGACTACCTCTCGGAACAAATCGAAATAGTAATAGTGCTTGCAATAAAGAACAATATCCGACACACAAAGTACCAAATCGATAATAGTAACGGTAGCAGTAACAGTAGTCGGCACATAAGTGCCTGATCGGTAAGCCGGCAAAACCCGTACTCTTCCATATCCTATGGCATGCCAACTATATCCGACTAGCCCGACTAGTTAATAGTGTATTTAACCAATTTTCGATTTTCAATCAATATGTATATATTTCAATTAATCACATAATTTAATAAATCAATACAATTCAAAATAATTAAATTCACTTTTCATTAACATATAATCAAATTTCACAATAAACACATATTCATAATTATTTTACCACATTTTCAAATCAATTCATTTCAATAATAAACACAATACCAATAATTCACACTTTAATTTTTTACCATAACATTCATTCAAAATATAACAATTAATAATAAAATTCACTCTTAATTGTCAATCAATATTTATTCCTATTCAAATATTTACCTCTAAATACTTACTATGCTTATCAAGTAATAAATTCAACAATTAAGTATTAAGTTCGGATTATAGAAATACAAACCGTAATTTCTGAGCTAACTCCCGTTGTCTTTGTCATTTTTCCTTACTTAGCCAAGATTTCCTGAGACAACATTAGCTACGGGAATTAAAACAATTCATATTCGTTACTTCACTACTAATTTATATCTAATTAATACAATTTCTATTCAATTTCTACTTTAATTTCAATTTAATATTAACTAAATTCACTTATTTTTTCTATCTCAATTCATACTTCATTTCTATTCAAATTTTGTCCAAACTTATACTTAACTATTAAATTTCCAGCATATTTTCCTAATTTCGAAATTTCACATAAAACTTATGAATTACTTTACAATTCAATCCTTATTTCATTTCTAACTTGAATTTCTATCAATTTAACCCTTATTTCATCATTTTACTCAACATGAACATTATCTAGAAATCTAATAACTTTCAAAATATTAATTTAATTTCATCAAAACTTTGTTCTAAAGCTTTTAAAACATTAAAATTAAGTAAAAAGGGCTAAATTGACTTACCTATTAAATTTCCAAGCTTCAAAATTCTTATTTTCCCTTTTTCATTTCTTTCATTTCTTTTTCTCCTTCTTTCTCCCCTATTTCATTTCTTCTATGTTTCTTTCTATTCTTTTTCTTTTTCTTTTAGTTTGTTTTGTATTATATATATAATAATAATAACTTAATAATATATTTATATAATAAGTAAATATACATGTATTTTACAAATGTACATATACTAATATTACACATGTCACTATACATACCATACATTTGTCAACTTTTTATTTATTTTTCACATAAAAATCTTATAATATAATTATTTAATTAACAAATAACTTTTATAAATAATAAATATCTATTAATACTTAAATACAAGCATTACAAGTGTATGTATTTTTATTAATACACTTGTACCCAATCATTACCACACATTTGCCTTACTTTTATTTATTTATCATATAATATCAATTTAATAATAATAAATACATTAATATTTACTTAAATAATAAGCAAATACATACATGTATTACAAATGTGTGTATTATATTTATTACACTTGTATTTTATTTTTTCCATACACTTGCACTCTTTTTGGCTTATTTACTTATTTAGTCCTTTCAATTTTCTTTATTCTTTAATTAAACTTTCACACATCATTCAATTTAATCCTTTTATCCAATTATCCTTAATTTAAGCTAATTCACTTAACTAAACTCTAATTAACCACTCGATTAACTTCGTAAATGTTTTTAATAACTATCTACGAATCCATTTTTTAGAAACGGAGACCTGAAAATACACTTTTTCGGTAACAGTAAAATTCGGGTCATTACAATTCTCCCCCCTTTAATAAATTTCGTCCTCGAAATTTGCCTGAAAAGAGGTGGGGGTACAAAAATCTCACTGTTTCTCTTGATTCCCGTATTGTTTCCTCAATATCATGGCTTCACTTACTCAAGTGAGTATCTCAACAGGCTTTTTCTCCATACGATAAATCATATCAAATCTCATTATCCTTTGTTTGAGATAACATGTAAGAGATCTATTCTATATCATCTGAACACCAAGTCCTGAAAAATCCCATAAATTTTCGTGACTTCAGAGGCTAAACCATCCAATATATTACCTAAACAGTCCGATCTTTCCACAGATTCACGTAGCCCAACATAACGAGAACTCAATATCCTGACGTTTCAAATTCACATATGATTTCTATCTGCCAAACTGTTTCAGTCTATCTCGAATCACTTTCATTCAATTTCCATATAGAATTTTCGACAATTAAATACTACTTTTAAATTATCTCGAATTATTTCTATTTTTCTTTAGTTTCACGAATCAACCAGCTCTTCATATTCTTTTTCTCACAGTATTCAATCAGATCCCATGCAATTTTATATTCATAATCATTCAGAACTTCATACAGTGCTGAAAACTATTATCGCGCACCCAGGACTTCTTTTACTTGCTCTAGATTCAGAACGTAAACCATGTATCTTAATCAGAAATAACAGAAACTGGCATACCATATGATCTAACAATCTTAGAAACCCATATTTCAAACCATTATTAAGTAACAAACTTATTCATACCAGAGTAGAATATATAGACTTCACCATACCTTTGACTATTATTCAAATATCATCTTTCTTTTTCAATAATAGAGATAATTCCAACTTAGATTCCATAAAAATTCTATCCCATTTCCATTCTGATGTCACCCTTTGGTTGTATGATTCTAAAGACATACGTATGCGATATAAACATTTATATGCAAATTCAAAGTATTGATTTTCTTTTCCCAGTCTTCAATACATCTGTCTCAAATCACTATGCATCTTATTCTTCCAGAATGCATAGACATAGTACTACTATAATTTCATGCAAATTCTCCTGTATAAGTTCTGAATCCCTCTATTCAACTTTTATTTCTAAATAGCAAACAACCATCATATCCAATCCGAAATGTTTAATCAGAAATCATCTGTACACTATACCGATTTAACCAATAACTCATTACCATATTTCTGAGCTTCGCAGATCTGCTGTAAAGAATTCAGTTTAACTTTTATCTCTACCAAAATTGATCCATCTTCAGATGATAACAGTCGGATATTCACAACTTGTAACACAAAACAAAACTCTTAATTCTGAATATACCTAACTTCATTTGCTTTTTCCCAGATAATAATCAATTATGAAATCATGATATATCAAGTAATTCTTTTTATATAATTCTAACTTTCTAAAAACATAAACCATTAGTTCACTTTCTTGTATCAAACACTACTATCCCTACAAATCACAAGTTTCTTTATCGGATTTTAGACTAAACCATAACTAATGCTTCAGTTAACTGAGCTTTCAATTAATAAAAACATTGTTGACATTTATCAGACCATTTTAATTCCACATTTTTCTGTAATAACCATATCATACTTTTTTTTTCTTTTTTTTTAAATTTCTAGTAATAACCGGCTAGTCTCAGAAAACCTCTGATTCTAGATATATCTTCAATATCATTTCAAACACAAATCTATAGCAAATTCAGCTTCTTTAGCTAACAATAATTTAGATAACTCTTCTAGAAACATATTAGAATTGTTACTAATTTAAACTTTGACATAGATACTTCAATAACTAATACATAAGCAAAGTAAGTACCATAACCCCTTTTCTGGCACACTTCTGTGTTAGCATAATTAATATCACAATAAACAAATCATTCAATCTTCTCTTGTTCAAAACAAAGCATTTCATCATCTTGATCTTGTAACATATTATACTTCTGCTTATAATTTATCACAAACATCGTGCAAAATTAACCATTCCATTCTCAAAATCACATCAAACAATAATAACATCAAATCGATTAGAAAACTGTACCTTAGTATCATTGTCAGATAGTTCATGTAGATTCTATCATTCAATAAATACTAACCTGTAATAACATCCGGTAGAGAACCTGTAATGACATCCGGTAGAAAAAATATATTCTTTTATATGATTAACATATTTCGTGGCTGATGTTCAGGCTCCAGATTTTTCAGTGAAGTCTTTTATCACACTTTGACTATCACCCGTGTTTCCGGAGTTACAGAGTAATTTACCTCTAATAGTTGTGTTACTCGGTCTTGAATTCTGAATAATATCTTTTCAACTTTCTTCGAGCAATCACTAAAATAATAATAAAAAGAATCATATCTAATCACATATTCCACTCTTTATTTTACATTCTTCAGCTTTGTGTCTTCTTTTAAACCATCTTCAAACCATTTGTACCTTACAGTTTCTATCGGAATATACCCTCTGATATATTTATTCAATCAAACAAATTCCCTTCATACACAGTTGCAGTTATATGATCCTGTTTAAGCTTCAAGAATTCTGTACATTTCTGATCAAGAAATCTCTGATTGATATATATATTTCTTTCAGAACTCATCTTAGAAAATTTCGAATAACCCATTCATAGTCACAGCATAAATCAATATTTTCCACCACTAATAAATTGAATCTTTTAGTAGAAATACCATACCTTCTTAACATTTATTCGGCGAACAAAGCAATTCATTTATAGCCCTGATAATATTCTCTAACCAGATTTCATTTCTTTCAAAATCATTTTCAGCTGTAATTTTCAATTCTTCCACACTATATGTACAGATTATTAACAGCAGATATCTTACCCGTTCAGACAAACTCTGTACCTTGAAGCACTTCAGGAACAGATTGAGAAATAAGAGGGGCAAATATTATAAATGAATCTGATTTCTTCTATTCATCAAAGCAAAGACTTATAATTCTAAAGAAGCACGTATTATCTCTTTCTCTATTATTTTATCATTCAACATTTAGTGATTAATTATCCATCGAATTAATACTCAATATTACCAATTCAGTTTTGATCTATTTCACGAGACTCTTTATCTCCAGTATACATTTTAATCAATACTATCAATATGTTCATCTATCATTTTCAACTATAAAACAGAAACAAACAAATATATCAGCATCTGATCCCGATACAATTTCGACTCAACTATGGCATGTACCTCTAGAATTAACTTCGAGCTCGATTTAGTCTGAGAATCGGCTAAACCTGATAGCTCTGATACCAACAAATGTAACACCTCTAACCTATATCTGTCCCCGGAACAGGATTACAGGGTATTACCGGTCTGTACAGTTCAATTATAGTCATTTATTAAAATAAATGATTCTAACCCTGCAAATTAAAACTTCAACCAATACAATTTGCCAACATTTGAATAATCCAAATACACTTAAATATACTCAAATCTTACCAATCTAAAACATTTTATAACCTATCCAATGAATCTTTTTAAGTATATCACTTACTTTATCAATTATTTCAACTTCATACTATATACCATTGCCAACCATAATTTACTTATTTCATCAATACTTTCACAACCTAGATGCATCCTAGGTACATGCCATTACCATTACTCAACATACTTTACCTCATTGAATTCGGGATCGGCCTGGGATGCTGATTCAACGGGCTAACCTTAACTTAACCTGCGCACAGAAAGAAACCGTACACTGAGTATAGACTCAGTGGTATTTCTATAATCTGAACACTTAAACAATTATAAAACATATTAATTTATATATATATTGAACTATTCAAACTCAATGAGTATTCAAACATTCACTTTCCAACCAATGTTTTGGTCTACTTTAAATTCAAAATCATTTATTATTTATCAATAGCAATTAATCAATCAGTATTATTCATTAACAATCAGTCAATCAGAATAATTATTTATTCAGTAACAGTCAATTATTCAGTAACAATCAGTTATTCAATAATAATAAGTTATTCAATATCAATCAATTGATCGATTATCCAGTAACAGTCAATTATTCAGTAAAAATCAGATATACAGTAACAATTAAATTATTCAGTAATAGTCGATCTTTCCAGTTCCTTTATTTACCCCTATTAACATGACTCGGACCTAGACGGATACACGGATCCAACCAACACACCTGTACGGAACATAGTGCCTCATCGGCCGAAGCCAGAATAGTAATAAAGAATAATAATAAGATGGCGATGCGACGGCACACGTGCCTCATCGAAACAAATCAAAGCGATAATGAATACTTGAATAAGAATAACAATATCTGACACACAAAGTATCGAATCGGTAATAGTAACGGTAACAGTAACAGTAGTCGGCACATAAGTGCCTGATCAGTAAGCCGGCAAAACCCGTACTCTTCCATATCCTATGGCATGCCAACTATATCCGACTAGCCCGACTAGTTAATAGGGTATTTAACCAATTTTCGATTTTCAATCAATATGTATATATTTCAATTAATCACATAATTTAATAAAATAATACAATTCAAAATAATTCAATTCACTTTTTATTAACATATAATCAAATTTCACAATAAACACATATTCATAATTATTTTACCACATTTTCAAATCAATTCATTTCAATAATAAACACAATACCAATAATTCACACTTTAATTATTTACCATAACATTCATTCAAAATATAAAAATTAATAATAAAATTCACTCTTAATTTTCAATCAATATTTATTCCTATTCAAATATTTACCTCTAAATACTTACTATGCTTATCAAGTAATAAATTCAGCAATTAAGTATTAAGTTCGGATTATAGAAATACAAACCGTAATTTCTGAGCTAACTCCCGTTGTCTTTGCCATTTTCCCTTACTTACCCAAGATTTCTCGAGACAAAATTAGCTACGGGAATTAAAACAATTCATATTCGTTAATTAACTACTAATTTATATCTAATTAATACAATTTTTATTCAATTTCTACTTTAATTTCAATTTAATATTAACTAAATTCACTTACTTTTTCTATCTCAATTAATACTTCATTTCTATTCAAATTTTGTCCAAACTCATACTTAACTATTAAATTTCCAGCATATTTTCCTAATTTCGAAATTTCATCAATTTAGTCCCTACAACGTAGAACTTATGAATTACTTTACAATTCAATCTTTATTTCATTTCTAGCTTGAATTTCTATCAATTTAACCCTTATTTCATCATTTTACTCAACATGAACATTATCTAGAAATCTAATAACTTTCAAAATATTAATTTAATTTCATCAAAATTTTGTTCTAAAGCTTTTAAAACATTAAAATTAAGTAAAAAGGGCTAAATTGACTTACCTATTAAATTTCCAAGCTTCAAAATCCCTATTTCCCATTTTTCCTTTCTTTCCTTTCTTTCCTTTCTTTCTCTTTCTCCCCTATTTCGTTTCTTCTCTGTTTCTTTCTATTCTTTTTCTTTTTCTTTTACATTGTTTTGTATTATATATATAATAATAATAATAACTTAATAATATACTTATATAATAAGTAAATATACATGTATTTTACAAATGTACATATACTAATATTACACATGTCACTATACATACCATACATTTGTCAACTTTTTATTTATTTTTCACATAAAAATCTTATAATATAATTATTTAATTAATAAATACCTTTTATAAATAATAAATATCTATTAATACTTAAATACAAGCATTACAAGTGTATGTATTTTTATTAATACACTTGTACCCAATCATTACCATACATTTGTCTTACTTTTATTTATTTATCATATAATTTCAATTTAATAATATTAAATACATTAATATTTACTTAAATAATAAGCAAATACATACATGTAATACAAATGTGTGTATTATATTTATTACACTTGTATTATATTTTTTTCATACCCTTGGCACTCTTTTTGGCTTATTTACTTATTTAGTCCTTTAAATTTTCTTTACTCTATAATTAAAATTTCACACATCATTCAATTTAATCCTTTTATCCAATTATCCTTAATTTAAGCTAATTCACTTAATTAAACTCTAATTGACCACTCGATTAACTTCGTAAATATTTTTAATAAATATCTACGAATCCATTTTTTAGAAACGTAGACCCAAAATACACTTTTCCAGTAATGGTAAAATTCAGGTCATTATAGTCCACTTATTATGTCAATGGGCTATTTATAACTTAAGGACTTCCATTTAATAAGCCAATAACAATTTGGCCCTTTATACTTTTAGCTACCAAATTTTTATTTTACGCAATTAAGTCCTTTTATTTAATCGGACACTTAAACGATAAAATTAAATCACGAAAATTTCACAGATATAAATTTACACAAAATAAACACAAAAAATAATTTTTAAATATTTTTATGACTCGAATTCGTGGTCCTAAAACCACCGTTCCGATTAGGGTCTAAATCAGGCTATTATATAGACCACCCAGAAACACGGGTAATGTGAGTAGCAGTCAGAGAGGGACTAAAGATACAACAGTTAGATCTAAGGCTCGTGCAGCTACTAGAGCCTACGCTAGTCGTGCACATGAGGAGGTTTCATCCCTAGATGTTATTACTGGCACATTCACTCTCTATGATACTAATGTAATTGCATTGATTGACCCTAGTTCGACTCATTCTTATGTGTGTAAGACTTTAGTATTCAGCAAGACTTTGTCTGTTGAGTCTACTGAGTTTGTGATTAGAGTATCAAACCCCTTAGGCCGGTGTGTTATGATGGATAAAGTGTATAAGAATTGTCCTTTGATGATTCGAGATTCGTGCTTTTCGACTGATTTGATGTTGTTGCCATTTGATGAGTTCGGCATAATTCTGGGTATGGACTAGTTAACTTTGCATGATGCTATTGTAAACTGCAAAAGAAAGACTATTGATTTACGATGTCAGAATGATGAGATTATTCGGATTGGATCTAATGATTTGAATGGCTTACCAGTAGTGATATCTTCGATGTTAGCTCAGAAATATGTGAGAAAAGGTTGCGAAGCTTATTTTACCTATGTGCTTGATAGTAAAGTGGCTAAAAGAAACATTGAATCAGTGTCTGTTGTGTGTGAGTATCCGGATGTGTTTTCTGAAGAATTATCGGGTTTACCACCTATTCGAGAAGTAGAGTTTTGTATTGAGTTAATATCAGGGATGACTCCTATATCGACAGCTCTATACAGAATGGCACCTACTGAATTAAAAGAATTGAAAGTTCGGTTACAAGAGTTGACAGATAGAGGTTTCTTGCGACTGAGTTTTTCTCCCTGGGGTGCACCAGTGTTATTTGTGAAAATGAAAGACAGAACTATGAGAATGTGCATTGATTATAGATAGCTCAATAAGGTGACTATAAAGAATAAATACCCGTTGTCACGGATTGAAGATTTGTTTGATCAACTGAAAGGGGCTATAGTGTTTTCGAAGATAGATTTGAGATCAGGCTACTATCAGTTGCGAGTTAAAGACTCCGATGCACCAAATATTGCTTTCCGAACGAGGTACGAACACTATGAGTTTTTGGTTATGCCTTTTAGACATACTAATTCACATGTTGTTTTCATGGATTTGATAAATCGAATCTTCAGACAATATCTGGATCGGTTTGTGGTTGTGTTCATAGATGACATTTTCATCTATTCCCATGATGAAATTGAACATGCCGAACATCTGAAACTTGTGTTACAGACTTTGCGAGATAAATAGTTGTATGAAAAGTTCAGTAAATGTGAGTTCTAGCTAAGTGAAGTCAGCTTTCTGGGCCATGTTGTATCAGCATCGGGTATACAAGTTGATCCAAGTAAAATTTCAGCTATACTTGATTGGAAACCCTGAGAAATGTTTCTGATGTCCGAAGTTTTCTGGGACATGCTGGTTACTATAGGCGGTTCGTGAAAGGATTATCTATGATTACAACCCGATGACAAAGATATTGTAGAAAGATGTTAAGTTCGAGTGGTCAGAAAAGTGCTAGAAAAGTTTTGATTAGTTGAAAGCCCTTTTGACTGAAGCTCCAGTGCTAGTTCAGCTAGAATCGGGTAAAGAATTTGTTACCTATAGTGATGCATCAGTAATTGGTTTGGGATGTGTTTTGATACAGGAAGGAAAACTCATAGCTTATGCCTCAAGACAGTTAAAGCCACATGAAAAGAACTATCTGACACATGATCTAGAATTGACAGCTACTATGTTTGCATTAAAGATATGGCGTCACTATCTGTTTGGCAAGAAATGTCATGTTTATTTTGATCACAAAAGCTTGAAATACTTGATGACTCAGAAAGACCTGAATTTGTGACAACGTCAGTGGTTAGAGTTGTTAAAAGACTACGAGCTTGTGATTGACTATCACCCGGGAAAGGCTAATGTTGTTGCTAAGCTCTAAGCCAAAAATCACTGTTTGCTTTGCGTGCAATGAATGCGCATATGGCTATGTCTGATGATGGTTCGATAATAGTTGAATTAAAAGCAAGACCATCATTTGTTCAGCAAATTTTTGATGCTCAGAAAGTTTATGATGATTTGTTAGCAAAACGAGCTCAATGTGATTCGAATGTTGATTCAGAGTTTTGAGTTGATACTGATGGTTGTTTGAGGTTTAGAAACTGAATATGTCCCGAGAAATTCAGAGTTGATTCAGATGATTTTGAATGAAGCTCACAGCAGTAAGTTATCTGTTCACCCAGGTAGTATAAAAATGTATAATGATCTGAAACAGCTTTATTGGTGGCATGGCATGAAACGAGACATTTCTGACTTTTTATCGAAATATTTAATCTGTCAGCAAGTAAAAGCCAAGCATCAGGTACCTTCTAGATTGCTTTAGTCGATTATGATACCTGAGTGGAAATGGGATAGAATCACGATGGATTTTGTATCTGGTTTACCATTGACACCGAGCAAGAAAGATGCAATCTGGGTTATTACGGATAGATTGACTAAGTTAGCCCAATTTGTTCCGATTCATGTAGATTACTCACTTGATAAGCTTGTTGACCTATATGTTTCTCAGATTGTGAGATTACACGGAGTACCTATTTCTATTGTTTCAGATAGAGATTCGAGGTTTATATCGCAGTTTTGGAAGAAACTACAAGAAGCATTAGGTATGAAATTACATTTCAGCACAACCTTCCATCCACAAACAAATGGTCAGTCTAAACAAATCATTCAGATACTTGAGGATAGGTTGAGATGTTGCATTCTCGAGTTTAAAGGTACATGGGAACGATACTTACCTCTGATTGAATTTGTGTACAGTAATAGCTTTCAATCGAGTATCAAAATGGCACCTTATAAGGCTTTGTACGGTTGTAAATGTCGTACACCATTGTATTGGATTGAGCTCAGTGAAAATAAGATACACGGGGTCGATTTGATCAAAGAGACGGAATAGAAAGTGAAAGTAATTCGTGAAAGTTTAAAAATAGCATCAGATCGTCAGAAATCGTATGTGGACTTAAAATGAAAAGATATAGAATTTCACATTAAATATAAAGTCTTTTTGAAAGTCTCACCATGGAAGAAAATACTCAGATTCTGTCGTAAAGGCAAATTGAGTCCGAGATTTATTTGGCCGTACGAGATTATAGAGCGTATCGGGCCGGTTGCTTACAAACTATTGTTGCCACCTGAGTTAGAGAATATCCACAATGTATTCCATGTTTTGATGCTTTGTAGATACCGAGCTGATCCCTCACATGTGATTAATCCATCTGAGATTGAGATTAAGTCCGATATGACATATGAGGAAGAACTGATTCGCATTCTAGCTCGCAAGGTTAAAGACTTGCGAAATAAGAAAATTCTATTAGTTAAGGTACTGAGGCATAAACACAGAGTTGAAGAAGCAACATGGGAGCCATAGGATGCAATGAAAGAGTGTTATCCAAACCTATTCACCGGTAAGATTTTCGGGGACGAAAATCCCTAAAGGGGGAGAGTTGTAATAGCCCGATTTTGACCCTAGTCGAAATGGTGGTTTTAGGACCATGAATCTGAGTCAGAAAAATATTTAAAATTATTTATTGTGTTTATTATGTGTGAATTTGTGTGTGTGAAATTTTCGTGATTTAATATTGTCATTTAGGTGCCCAATTAAATAAAATGACTTAATCACGAAAAATGAAAATTTGATGGTTAATAGTAAAAGGGTCGAATAGTGGTTGTTCTTTTAATGTGGAGGATTTATGTTGCAATTAGCCCATTGACTAAATTAATGGACGGCATTAGGCTTATATTATATGGTTTTGTTATAAATTTATTATGGTTAAATATGCAAATTAAAAATTAAGTAATATAAGTTATATTAAAACATAAAATAAAGCCATTATATGTGTTTATCCTTGTGTTCTTGCCGAAAAAAAAAAGAAAAGAAAAAGAAGTTAGGGTTCGGTCATCTCTTAAGCTCAATCAAGGTATGTAACTAGCTCGGTTTTTGATAATTTTTACGTTTTTGAGATCGTTGCTAAGTTATCTTCAAGATCCATGCTTGAATTTTTTTTATTTTGGTGAATATTTTGAGTTTTTCCATTATTGAAAGCTTGTGATTTTTTTTTTCTTGATGATGAAATATGAAAGATATGATTTGGGTTAACATGTTTTGTATTGGAGTTTTTGATGATTTTGAGTAATTAGGACTAAATTGCAAAAATAATAATTTGAGGGACTAAAATGTGAAATACATGAAATTTATGGACTTGTATGAACACTAGGAACACTTGGCCTAACATGGGTGTGCTAAAATTTTGTATATTTTGTGTTTTGTGCAATAGGGACTAAATTATAAAAAGTGTAAAATGTTAGGGGTAAAATGGTAATTTTCCCATTTATGTGTTTTTGGACTAAATTGAATGAAAATATGTTTGAATGAGTTTAATTTGAATATGTTTAGATCAAGAACCAAAGAAATTGGATTTGGATCGGGAGAAAACGAAAGTTGCCGACTAGTCGTCCCGTTCTGTTTTACATCGTCCGAGGTAAGTTTATAAGCAAATAAATACTTAATTTTAATTAAATGCAAATTATATATGCTGAAATGAAATATGTGAATTTATATTTACAATAGCAGAATGTATATAAGATTGGTTACTTTATTTCTAAATTCGTTTCGACCAAGTTACGAAGTCCGAAAGCCCTGTATGAACCTTCGGAATAGCTAGGATACATATGTCATGACATAGGATTCTGATATGTGATCTGCGAGTAAGAGCATGGCATCGATATGTGACTCTAATATATGTGTGCGAGTAAGACCCTCTCTAGGACAGTGGTATCGATATGTGATTACATGTAAGACCATGTCTGGGACGTTGGCATTGTACGATATATATGTGATTATCCGAGTGTCCTATCCAATTCTGAATGGATCATCGGGAAATGATAAGTTGTGAACGAATGTGTAAAACGAGCTAAATGACTAGGTATGAATTAGCTTGTTACCTATTTGAAATAAGGTAAGTAAATAACTTGATATTTGTTACAAATCATGTGTGATGCAAATGAAAAATATATATGAATATGGTAAGTGTATTCAGCCTTGTGAATAAATAATTTGAATATTCTTGGAATGATTCTTTACTATGTGCATATATGAACATTGCCTACTGTTTCGGTACTTAATAAGTTGAATTCGAATTATGGCATGTATAGGCTAGCCTTGGAATTAGTTTATTTTGAAAGTATATGTATATAAGCCATGCGGTAATGGCTTAACTTCTTTGCTTGAATTTGGTTATGTTTTGATTATGGTTTGATCTCATTTTTTGTTATAATGCTATGTGCCATGGATGAGTGGTGTATGTGATATGTGTTTTGTGCATTGAATCTGATTAATGATTTTGGATGTGGTATGAATGTTTTGGCCATAATATATACATAGGTATGTTTGGTTGATTTGAATGTGTTTCATACTAAGATAAAGTATATATGTGAATTAGGTTATTAAATTGATTAAGGTGTTATTATGTGAATTTGGATAAGAATGGTTTAACTTGGTTGCTAAGTGTATTCGGTTATATGTTGAAATTTTAGATAAGGTAAATACTTGACTTGTGATTAGGTACTTGATCATATTAATATGTTTTGGAACATAATGTGGTAATGATATATGCTAGTACGTGATCTTAAGGTATATATATATGTGTGTGATGGTGTTTAATCATGAGTTTCGATTATGGAGTAATAGATATATATGTATGGTGTTATAATATGTAATGCATTAGTAAATTAAAATGCATATCATTTATATGAGGTGTATTTGGTATATGCTTATTGTGTAAAGTAAAAAAATATGTATGGCTATGTGGGCTTGATAGCTATTCGAAAATCAATAAATATGTATAGCTAAATTTTTGTCAGCCGAATATATATAAGATTAATATGGTTTAGTATTGGTCTCTAATGGTACATTATTTGTAAAATTTTGGTTAGTTTATTTTAGTAGTTTAATTGATTGAGTTGGTGATATATATAATTATTTATTCATGATATGCAAATGTTGTAATTAGGCAAACAAATGCTATTATGGAATGTTTCATTTATATGAAATAAAATGAGGTGTGTTTGCTAGAATAAAGTATGCGCATAACATTTATATGATAATAAGATATTTTACATGTAAATTATTCAAATGCCATAAAATTTAAAGTATACATATTTTATAAGTATGTGAAATGAAGAATACTTGGTTATGAGTTTAACAGTTAATTTTCATGATTTCTTGTTGGCATTGCTTGATTATAAATTCTGGAAATTATATGAAATATTAAATCGAAATATGATAGCTTGTTCCAAAATTTTACTAGATAATTAATAATGAAAGCTTGATCTGAGTTTTATTTTGATTAGTAATGCCTCGTAACCTTAATCCGGTGACGGATACGGGTTAGGAGTGTTACATGCATTTTCTTCCATCAAACATTAATATACAAGCATATTCAACATGGGTAAAATTTAAGACTTTAACTTTCTCTCAAATTAGTTCTTGAAATAGCTAGATCAAGTTATAGCGATCTCAAAAATATAAAAATCATTAAAAACAGGACAAGAACAGACTTACAATCGAGCTTGAAAGCTTGGCCAAAAACCCTAGCTATGTCTTCTCCTAATTTTCAGCTATGGAGGAAGAAGATGGACAAAATTTTGGCCTTATTTTACTTATTAATACATTTAATGATCAATTTACTAAGATACCCTTAATGAAAAACATTAAAAACATACTTAACCATGTCCATATTTGTCCACCAATTTAAACAATAGTCTAAATATCATTTAAGGACCTCCAATTCAAAAATTCATAACAATTAGACACCTTTAGCTAAGGGAACTCAAGTTTGGCTAGCCCTTTTATCTAAATTGAACACTCAATCAGTAAAATTTCTTAACGAAATTTTCACACAATTATTCTAACATGCTGTAGACCTTAAAGAAATAATAAAAAATATTTATACTTCGGATTTGTGGTCCTGAAACCACTGTTCTGATTTGACCCAAAAATAGGCTATGTGAGTCGATGGATAATGTGAGTGATCTCCGTCGAGCTTCCAATCCAACGAGCTTCCGATTTACTATAATACAGGAAAAAATAAAACAGAGTAAGCATATAATGCTTAGTAAGCCCGTATAACTTGGTAATTAACTTACCAACTATTTATATTAAAGATAAAAATATAAATCACAATCAACCATTCGGTCCCAAGCCCTAACACATATTCATCACCTTTGTTAGTAACTTACTTCATATAAACATCAAGAAACACATATATGAGCTCAACAATATTCGGATTCTCATACACATATGTTTTCCATATCATGTATTAATATAACATATATAAAAATTATTTCCATATCTTTCGGGTACATTCTATAATAATTCATCTCGAGTTTTAGTATATTTCATGTCAGAACTTTGCTCATTATTCAACTAAAATATTAATAATCACACAGATAATACACTCGAGATGTACAAATATATTCTCCTAGATGAATGTATTCATCAAACAAATTTCCATGTTCGTATATCATAATTTCATACTTCCATATTTCATATAACATCATTTTCATGTACTTTTGGCAAATACATGAAAAAAACTCATTTCTTTTCATGTCAGGATTTTACGTGTTGAATTATTCAAAATATCGATGGATACTCAGGTAATACATATAAAGTGTACAAATCAGTAAATCTGCCAATTCATATTCAGGAGTACCCATTAGGGCACTTAATCAAGAAACACACTCTCGAGCTACATATTATATAACAGGATTACTAGTCCAAGCTAAATCCTTTCTGTAACATATGCTCAAAGAGCCCGATTAGGATTACTAGTCCAGGCTAAATCCTAATTGTAACATATGCTCGAGAGGGATTAGATCAGGATTACCTATTTGGGCTAAATCCTATATGTAATGAGGTCAATAGGATTACTCGTTCGAGCTAAATCCTATCAGCAACAAATACAGGACCTTATTCATTTCAGGAAATCACATATCTATCAATTTTTCATTTATTCAAAAGGAATTTGACATTTATCAGGCAATTTTCGGGTATGTGATTAATCTCATATATTTATACATTTATTCAATTTAAATGTTCACATTCAACTCAAGCATAAAAATAACATTTTTATCATTTATCACTTATCGGGTATTATCATTTATTTCAGGCACTTTCATTTATCGGGCTTTAACAAATATGTGATCATTTCACATATTTGTGGCATTTATACAATTTACATACACAACATTCAATTCAAGCATATAAACATTATACAATATAGTTATACGAACTTACCTTAATAAGTGTTCGTGTACATAAAGTCTACTAATCCAACATTTTCTCCTTTCCTCGTTCTAACTCTATATTCAATTTATCTGGATCTATATGAGTAAATTTAATATAAAATTAATGTAATTCATACTCAATTTCGTCCAATTTACACTTTAAGCAAAATTACCATTTTGCCCCTAAACTTTTAATAAATGACGATTTTGTCCTTAGACTCGGAAAATAAAGTTCATGCAATTTAATCCTTGTTTCGAGCCTAACCAATTTTTTCATGTAATATTTACATCCCATATATTTCATAAAAATCAGAATTTTTCCATGGATTTCTCATTTTTACAATTTAGTCCCTAAATCAAGTTTTCATCAAAATTCACTTTGTAAAAGTGGTTTATCTATCAACAACCTTTCATGTTCTACTATAAATTTCATAATTTCAGCATACTCATCCATGGTAAAAATTCTATACTTTAATATATTTTCAAATTCATCCCCAAAATAAATAGATTAAGTTACCCCGACCTCAAAAATATAAAAATTACTAAAAACGGGGCTTGAATACTTACCTAATTTGACCAAGAAAACTTGCTTTCTCTTTCCTAGGGTTTCCATGCAAAATATTTGGGGAAGATGATGATAAATGATGATATTTTCATCTTTTATTATTTATCACCTTTATTTTTTTATTCTTCCAATTTTGTCCTTTTCTTTAATTTTATTTTCCATGGATAAATCATCATCCTTAATGACTAAGCATTTTTAATGGTCTAATTGCCATGTAAGGACCTCCAATTTAAAGTTCTATAGCTATTTAATCCTTTTAACTATTAGAACTCAACTTTTGCACCATATGCAATTTGGTCCTTTATCGATTTAAGCATGTAATTGGTAAAATTTCTTTATGAAATTTTCACACAACATTATTATCATATTATAGACCATAAAATAATATTAAAATAAAATTTATTTTTAAAATCAGATTTGTGGTCCCAAAACCACTGTTCCGATTTCTCTAAAAATGACTTGTTACACCATTGATGGAGGCTATAAGTCTTGTTTGGGGACCTTCTCCCAGTCAATATTTTAACAAACATGCAAGATTTTTATAATTTCCAGTTTCAATAATGTATGATCAATATATGCATGACAAGTACATGTGGCATTATTTCCTAAACTTTATCGTATACTTATCTCATATATGCAAGACATGTTGTGGCAGTTTTATAATATTCACATTCAATATTCACAAGAGTCAGTCAAATAATTTTGATTCTCCACAGTTTTTCTTTTAAAGGAAAGGCCAAAAAAGTGAATGTGAACCGTGCACTACATAGGTTCTCAAGAAAGGGAGGTGAGTCGCATTTGACCACTTAAAAAACCAAGTTTTTCCTTACTAGATCCAATCCTAGACATGCACCTTCCCATCACCACAATTCTCACAATAATCGAATAACCTAAAGAAGTGAATGGAACGATACAACACATGTATTTTCTCATTACCACACTTCTTATCTTGAATAGATCAACTATGGATCATCGCATACATATATATATCACAATTATATCATAAATAATTATTAAATAGATATAAAGAGATGGGTGTAATAAAATAAATTTGTCAGCCAAGGTTTCCATGATTCTATTTCTAGAAAGTAAATGAAAAACCAAAAAACAATTACATAGTTTTTCACCACAAGGCATTCCTTGTGTCTTCGACTGCCATCACTCCATCTTATCCTTGTCATAGATTCTTTTTAGAAAAATTACATTTATGTCCTATGTCTGTTTCCGACTCACAAGAATTCTATAAATAAAAATAATCCTATGTAGAGATGACAGTCCACGGCCTATTCCCTAAGAACCATAACCTTGGCAAAAATAATAATTATATAAAAAATATATAATATTGCATTCAG
Organism: Gossypium longicalyx; assembly: GCA_025698465.1. NCBI lineage: Eukaryota > Viridiplantae > Streptophyta > Magnoliopsida > Malvales > Malvaceae > Gossypium > Gossypium longicalyx. The sequence continues at coordinate 58,000,035 of CM046995.1, forward strand.
TCACATGCATTCCCCTAAAAATGCAAATAATTACAAGAATGACACATCTTATCAAATATTAATCAAACAAGATGAAGAGAGATTCAGTCTCGGTTTATACCATAAACATAGCACAACCTAGTTCTCTGATACCAATTGTTATAAAAATCTCAGTTTAAAAATGATTTTCTTGCACGGTGGAAAATTAAAATTTTAAAAATTGACTCGATTTTTTTATATTTATAGCAATAAACCTTAACCAAATTTGTGCATGTGTTTTTAGCTTAGCGAACATTCGTTATTCCCAACTTTCAACCAAACAATCATCTCCGCTATTCTCGTACCACGAACTGCTTTGAGTGTGGGTGCGAACCAATTAAATAGAAACACATCACTAGAAAAAGTCTTTTATTCCTTTTGAGGTGAAAACAAAAATTTTTTCTTCTTAATAAAAATCGGTAGAATTGTTATTCCAATAAAACATACGTAATAGTTGAGAATTCTCTCTATTTCTAAGCAGAATAACAATCTCTCAAATTTATGTTAATAACTCTACTAGTGCCATTTATTTATAGGAAGAGAAAGTAAAACCTTGTTGAGTTGTAGAGGTTTATTTCAAATAGGAAAAAAATTCTACTTAGAATAAGACTAGGCTAGACGGCACACCTTAGTATTCTTACTAGGTTTGTCGCCCCCTTCATGTCCATGAGGGGTTTTGGGACCTCTCTCATATCGGGTCCAATTACGAGTATTTCCTGAGCCTTTTTTACCCAATACTCTGTAATGTGATCCAACTCGATTCAATTTTTCTATTTCTCGAAATAAACTTTAATCTTTATATATAAAATAATTTTCTCGTCCCTACTTTACCACTAGTAAAATTTTGATGATTTTGCCCCTAGTAAAATTTCAAGAAAATATGTTCAATATTTCACAAGTCAACATGTTCAGTATGACCGAATGGTTTATTTTCATTTTTGGGCTTCAAAACTGTCCAAAAACGTAGATTGCAAATGGATTATTTCCATTTCCATTGTCATTTCCATTGTCATTTCCATTTTTGGAAACCTACATTCATTTCCAAATGATTCCATTTCTCCATTTCAGAGAAAACCATAATCATTCCTGAATGTTTCATGTTTCTCTTTCCCTATTCTTTTTGTTCATTTCTATTCAAACAAACAATTCATTTCTTATTTCAACAAGCTAGCGGAGGGACCGATTGGACATATGTAGTTGAGGCTCAAATGATATATGATTAAGTTTTAAATTTAGCCTATTAATTATAAACTTATTTAGTCACGAAGTCATTCTACTATAGTATTGTGATTGAGCTCTCCCCAATGACATACCATTACAAAAGCAACTATTCACTGCTCGTCTAATATCCTTGTCATAAGTGTGTTACCTCCATAAGATATCATTGATCCCTTTAGGATAATATTTGTTCTCCTAATATGATCCTATTTTATCTCATGGTAACCATTACATCTCCATTCATGAAAAGTCAACCACTATCAAATAATGATCAAGTCATCCATCACGAAAACAGACAACCAATGGCCATGTTTACTTTTCATCAACCATGTAATGCCAATAAGAGAATATCATTTACCCATGTTTTGTGCTATGAATTCCACTATTGTTAATGACGCTACATATTATAGAAGTTGTACACCCAACGCACCAATTTTTGGTTCCTTATCTATTTGAATTCAGGCTTTTACTTACATCAAAGTGTACGAGTCACACATACATATTCAACCATCCACTTAGGATTTACATATGCCACACTATAAGCGTCACAAGTGAATAAATCCATAAACAAATTAAGGATCTATTCCACTTAGGTAATGTTCGATGTACTATCATCCCCATCAATCACATCTATGTCTCTATCTTTTGGGAGTCATTCGCTCTGATGCCCAAGACAAAGAATCTCCCTAATTGGACTTTATAGACAATATATTAGTCTTTTAATCAGTTTTTTCATTTTCGATTAGACTAAGGACATGTTTAGGTTCGTCTACTAATACAAGTTGTCTTTCTGTACTACGATCAAACCACGTAATATCGTTTAGTATTAGTTAAACATTTAGACAACAAATAAGCAACATTTCTTTCCATTTTTATTTGCATGCAAAACCCATGTGATTATACAAATTATATTAATGTAATCAATGAATTTGTTTTATTAACCAATCTGGTCGAAAAAATTACAAGTTTACAAACAAATATACTACACATAGGGTACCATATCCAACAAGCACAACTTGGCGCTCTGATACTAATTGTTGAAAAATTTTGATTTAAAAATGATTTTCTTGCACAACTGAAAATAAAAATATTAAAAACTAACCCGATTTGTGATATTTCTAGTAATAAACCTTTTTCTGAAATTGCACCTATGTTTTGGGAAAGACAGATCATTGTCGTTCTTGACTTTCAACCGAACAATCTTCTCTACTATTCTTGTAACACAAAATGTGTCAAGTATGGGCTTGAACGGTTCAAATCAAACACAAAACCAAAAATAGTTTTCTTTACTTTTAAGTGTGAAATAAAAATCTCTTCTTAATAGAAATCAATTGAATTGTTATTCTAGAAAATAGATATAATACCTAAAGAATAAACTCTCACTACTTTCAAGCACAATAAAAATATCTTAAAGTTGTGTAAATAGCCTTAACGGTTCCATATATTTATAGGGAGAATAAGTAAAACCCTTGTAGAATTGTAGAAGTTTCTTTCAACTATAAAAATGAACTCCTAGTCTAACTAGAAATATAAGGGGGACAACTCTAGTTAATAATACTAGGGTTTGTCGTCCCTCCCGTTAACATGAAGGGCTTTTAGGCGTCTTCTATATTGGGTTCAATTACAAATACTTCTTGGCTTTTAACCCAATACTTTATAATTTGATCCAACCCAATATTTTTTTTTCTATTTATCAAAATAAACATATCAGTTTATTTCCAATTAAATAATCTTCTCAACCCAATTCTAATTTTGTTAAAATCATGACTTTATCATAAAAGAATCTATGAGAAAATATATTTAATATTTCTACATTCAACGGTTTACTATGGCCAAATGATTTATTTCCATTTTAAAGCTTCATATTATTCAAAAAAACATAAATTCATTTATAGGCCATTTTCATTTTCATTTACGAGAAAAGCATATTCATTTACAAATGATTTCATTTCTTCATTTTCATTTTCATTTTGGAGAAGACCATAATTATTTCCAAATATTTCACATTTCTCCATTTTCACCATTTCTATCAATTTTATATTCATTTGATTCAACATGCAATTCATTTCTGGTTTCAATGAGCTAGTGGAGGGACCGATTGGACATATGTGATTAGCACTCAAATGATTTACAATTATGTTTTAGCTTTTCTTCTCTTAATTGTAAACTCATTTATTCGTAAAGTTATTCCACTATAATATCATGACTGAGCTGGAATTCATAGGTATAGGAAGAAACCTTATCAAATAGAGATTTTTTTTCTTTCGACCATATTTCAATTGTTAATATGATATATAAGGATTGTTACTACAAATAATACTACACCCTTGATCATGAAATATCGATAGCTTGTTAAACCTTGTAAATTACATGACAGTAGGATACTTCAAATTCGAGGGTCCAAGAGTTTTATAAAACATTCTTGGTCGAAAAAAATATGAATGAAAGATCCCACTAAAATGAATTGGGTCCATGAATCTAAGAAATAGTGAGAATTCTTTATCTTTCTCTATATCTCTCTAAATTCAAAAATCTAGGATTTGAATTGATGTGTTTTCATTTATTCCTCCTAAATTACGGCATATCATTACGAAAGTAACTCGATCAGTGCTCATCCAATGACCTTGTCATAAGTATATTACCCTCATAAAATATCCTTAATCTCTTTGGAATAATATTTGTTCTCCTAATATTATCATATTTTATCTCATGGTAACCATTATATATCCCTTCATTAAAAGTCAATTACTATCAAATAGTAATCAAGTCATTCACCACAAAGATAAACAACTCGTGAACACGTTTACTTTTTATCAACGATGTAATACCAATGAGAGGATATCATTTACCCTTGTCTCGAGCTATGAATTTTACTATTGTGAATGATGCTACATTCAGCAGAATTCGTATACCCAACTCATCAGCTTTTAGTTTTTTAACTATTTGAACTCAAGCTTTTACTTACATCAAAGAATACGAGTCACACATACATAATCTGTCACCATTTAGAATTTAGGTATGCCACACTATGAACGGAACAAGTGAATAAATCCATAAATAGATTAAAGATCTATTCTTCTTGGGTCCAATACGATGTACTGTCAGTCACATCTATGTCTCTATCTTTTAGGATTCATTCACTCCAATGCCCAAGACAAAGCATCTCTCCAATTGGACTTGATAGAGGACATATTATTCTTTCAACCAGTTTTCTCATTTCCTATTAGAATAAGGACATGTTTAGGTTTATCTACTAATACAAGTTGTCTTTCTGTATTACGATCTGACCACGTATTATCACTTAGTATTAGTTTAAACATTAGACAACCAATGAGCCAACATTTTGCTTCTATTTAACTTTTCATGCAAAAACCACATGAGGACAATTATATAATGAATATTAATGTAATCTATGAATTATTTTATTAACCAATCTGTTCAAAAAATTTACAAGTTTACAAACAAACATAGTACACTTAGGGCACTAGATCCAATAGTAAGGAAATTGTCATCGATTAAATTGTGGTTAACTCAACAATTTAGCATGAACAAATTGGAAAAACCTAATTTTGTTTTAGGAATTTGAATCCTAAGGGATCGAAAAAATAAAGTGATAGAATTATCCCAAGCTTCATACATAGATAAGGTATTAGAACATTACGCAATGACCGATTCGAAGAAGGAAAGTCAACCTTCTGTATCGAGATTTCATCCTTCTTTGGAGAACTGTCCTAAGACAACAGAAGAAAGAGACAACTTGAGAAAGGTTCATTATGCTTCTATAGTAGAAAGCTTCATGTATGTTATTTTATGCACACGTCAATATATTTGTTTCACAATAAGGTTGGTGAGTCGATATCAAGCAAATCTAGGACTAAGACACTGGCAAGCAGTTATGCATATACTTAAGTATTTACGGAGAACGAGGGATTATATGATTGTGTATTTTAGAGATGATCTTACTCTTATCGGAGATACTAATTCTGACTTCCAAATGTGTCGGGATTTTTTGAAATCGACATCGGGCTATATTTTTTTCCTAGGCAACGAGTCCATTATATGGAGAAATGTAAAGTAGAGTTGTACTACTGACTCCAGTATGTAGGTTGAATATGTGGCTGCTTCTAAGGCTACAAAAAAAAGCAATATGGCTTCGAAAGTTCCTTAGGGATCTTGAAGTTGTTCTTGTTATGGAAAAATCTATCACATTGTGACAATAGTGCGACAATAGCTAACACCAAGGAAACCAGAAACCACAAGAGGACAAAACATATTAATAGAAAGTATTATATCATAAGGGGTGAAATCGTGGATGTAGTCAAAGTTGCATCAGAGGAAAACCTTGTGGATCTGTAAACTCTACTAACTAGGAGTTTTGAGAAACACATGGAGAGCATAGGAATGCAAAATATGACTTATCTACTTCACTAGGGCAAGTGGGAGACTATTGGATCTGGTGCTCTAAGTGTAGTATATTCGTTTGTAAACTTGTAATTTTTTCAAACATATTGGTTAATAAAATAATTCATGGATTACATTAATATACTTCGTGTAATGTCCTCATGTGGCTTTTGCATGCAAAGAAAAATAGAAGCAAATATTAGCTCACTAGTTATCAAATGTTTAAAATAATACTAAACGAAATTATGTGGTCAGATCGTAATATGGAAAGACAACTTATATCATTAGATGAACATAAACATGCCCTTAGTTTAACAAAAAAAATGAGCAAAATGATTAAAAGACTAATATATTTTCTATCAAGTCCAATTGGGGAGATGTTTTGTCTTGGGCATCAGAGCGAATGACTCCTAGAAGATAAAGACATAGATGTGACTGACTGAACTAATAGTACATCGAACTAGATCCAAGAAGAATAGATCCTAAATCCGTTTATGAATTTATTCACTTGTGATGTTTACAGTGTGACATACCTTAATCTTGAGTGAATGACAAACTATGTATGTGTGACTTGCATACTTTGATGTAAGTAAAAAGTTGAGTTCAAATAGATAAGGAACTGAAAGTTGGTGCGTTGGGTATACGAATTCTGGAGTATGTAGCTTCATTCAAAATAGTGGAATTCATAGCCCAAGAGTCAGGTAAATAATATCTTCTAATTGGAATTATATGATAGATGAAAAGTAAACATGGTTATGGGTCATTTGTCTTTGTGATGAATGACTTGATTGCTATATGATAATCATTGACTTTTCATGATGGAAGATATAAGGGTTACCCTAAAATAAAATAGGGTCATATTGGGAGAGAGAATTTATCCCGAAGAGATTAAGGATATCCTATGAGAGTAACACGCTTATGACAAGGTAATTGGATGAACACTGATCGAGTTGCTTTCGTAATGGTATGTCATTAATGAGAGCTCAGTTACGATACTATAGTAGAAAGACTTCATGACTAAATGAGTTTATAATTAATAGGAGAAAAGTTAGAAGTTGATTATAAATCATTTGAACCAAAATCACATATGTCCAATCGGTCCCTCTGCTAGCTCGTTGAAACTAGAAATGAATTTCATGTTGAATCAAATGAATATAAATGGTAAAGTTTCAGAAATGGGAAACATTCTAAAATGAATGTGGTTTTCTTCTAAATAGAAATGACCTAGAAAACTAATTTATGGTTTTTTAATTATTAATTAATTAATTAATTAATTAATTGAAGTTCAAAATGGAATTAAATTAATTGGTTAGAGTGAATCCATCGAATGTAAAAATATTAAATATATTTTCCCATTGATTCTTTCACAGTAAAGTCGTCATGATTTTAACGGAATTAGAATTTGGTTGAAAAAATTATTTAATTGAGAAATCTATTTATTTAAATTAACTTGTGTTGTTTATTTTGGAAAATAGAAAAACATGTATTGGGTTAGATTGAATTATAAAGTACTGGGTTAAAAGTCCAGGAAGTACTTATAATTGGACCGGAGACAGGAGAGGCCAAAAAGCCCCCATGTTATTACGTGAGATAACAAACCCTAGTATATTTAACTAGGGTCACCTCTCACTCTCCTATTTAGACTAGGATTTTGTTTTTCAATTGAAATAGACTTCTAGTAATTCAATAAGAGTTTTAATTCTCCCTATAAATGGATGGCACCGATAGGGCTAAATAATAAAATTTTGAGATATTGTTATTCTGGCTGAAAATAGTGAGAATTTATTTTCTAAGTATAAATTTCATTTTCCGGAATAGCAGATCTATTGGTTTCTATTGAAGAGAGATTTATTTTCTCATTGAAAGTAAAGTAAATAATTTTTGGTTTTATGTTTGATTCGAATTTGTTCAAGCCCACACTCGAAGAAATTTGTGGTACGAGAATAGAAGAAGGCCGTTCGGTTAAAAGCCGGGAATGACAAGGATTCGTCTAGTCAAAAACACCGATGTGATTTTGGTAAAGGGTTTATTGCTATAAATATCACAAACCGACTCAGTTTTCAAAATTTTAAATTTTCACTATGCAAGAAAATCATTTTCAAATCAGATTTTTTCCAACAACTCATTCTTTTTTAACTCTAATGGATAAGCAAATGCAAGAAAAAATTTAATAAATATTAGGTTGAGTATGCTTTGGTATTGTCATGTTCTGCAATTTTAGATTCTCGTTACAAGTTAAACTATGTGCGATATTACTTTACTAAAATTTATGATACTCATGCTTCAGACTTTATGCAAACCATTCTTAGCAATCTTAAACTCTTGTTTGATAAGTATGTTAAGAACTCCAAATCCACATCTTCCTCTTTGGATGGGAGTTCCAATGTTTCGGATAATGATCCTGTTGGTTCCAGGTTGCATCTATCCAATTTTAATAGGGTTGATTTTGGAGGAGATTATGATGAGAGTGATGATTATAAATGATACTTAAGTAAATCCAATACTAACAGTGAAAAGCCATAGTTGGACCTTTATTTGAAAGAACCATAGCTTGAGTTGAATAATAAAATAGATGTATTGGATTATTGGAGCAAAAATTCAATTCGATATCATGAGCTTTCATTATTGGCTCATACTCTTTTCACAATTCCAATATCGACTATAGCTTCTGAGTCCGCTTTTAGCATGGGGAAGAAATTTATCTCACTTTTGAAGAGTTTAGTTAAACCGAAAACAATTCAAGTCATTGTTTGCTTTGATGACTGGATGCGAGATAAAGGATTTTCAATGAGTAATTATTATTCTTGTTTTATTGTTATAATTTTATAGCATTTCATCAGTTTGATTATCTAACTATTTATTCTTATTTCATATTAGGAATGGATTGTGAGAATGATGAGGGCAATTATTCTTCGAATGCTTTCTAGGTTACCTTCTTAATTGTTAACAATTTAATTTCGTTTATGATTTATATCTTATTATAAAATTAAATATGTTGATCAGTTGATATATATATATATATATACATATTTTGGTTAGTTGATTATATTTTGTAGGTTGTCGCTTCTTTTGTTGTTTTTGGTGCTATATATATTTGTTGTTTATAGCTTGTTCTATATAGTTGCTATTTTTAGTATTATTTCACTGCTACTTCTCTATTGTATTTAATTTTGTTTCGTTGCCATTTTTTATGTCATCTCATTGCAATTTTGCTTTCATTTCGCTATTATATTGTTGCTATTTTGTTGTTATTGTTTAGATATTGTATAACTCTTGTTTTATTGTTAATTTTGCTATCATTTTAGAGGCATTTGCTTGCTAACTTGTAATTATTTTAGTGTTATTTAAGTATAATGACTTTTTTTAATGTAGTTTCAATTTGCTGAGAAACATTTATCTAAAAAAAATTAGTGCAAGCGGGCTCGCCCGGAGCCATGATCACATTTACTAGAGAATGATCAAAGATTATTTTAATTGATGATAATGTAATATAATATTATGATTTTTGTAATTTTTTTTGAAGTTGTTTTATACTGTGGGAAACACTCTTAAAACAAATTCATTTTTTTATCTATTTGTTATTTGTTTGATGTAGGTGAAAAATATTTTGTGAGTTTGTTTTGAAATGAAAATAAAATTCCATCAACTATTGTTTAATCTCTACTATTAAATATATTTATTAATTTACTTTAAACATTTTTCATAATTGTCATGAACTATTATTATAATTGTTGCATGTTACTTTATCTTATTTTTTTTATTTTTTTCAAATTAATATTATAGTTTACTATAAGTAACAATAATTTAAAATAAATTATTTAAAAACTAATTAAAAATTAAATGCACAAAACGTGACATTAGAAACTAATCAATATTAAAAGAGACATATAATTAGACACCACTATAATTATTATACAACAAATTGAATATTGACCATATACATGCAAAGACATTAATAATAATAAAAGCCACGTAAGATATAAACTAAATTAAAAAATATTAAGGACAAGGACTAAATAAAAAAAAGATTAAAATTATGAATTAATGATGGAATTAAAACAAAATTTAAAGCTAAGAGACCTAAATGGAAAATATCCTCAATTACAAAATATCATCTTCCCTCCCTATGTGAATGATAGAATTTGGACGATTTAATCTTAACTCGATTGACATAGGCATTATTGTCAATGCAAGAGGACATTGATTTGAGTGCACTGAAGTGCATTATCCTCTTATTTATGGGTTAGAAAGGGGCTATGAATAGTTCTAGGTATTATATTAAAAAGAACAAATATGATCAGAACTTATAATGAGATTGTTAAAAAAATAATAAAATTTGACCATTGAGTGATTGTGCGACTTAAAAGCGCTTCTTTTTCATTTTTTTTAATGATTTGATTGGTATTTAGGGGTAAAGTCTCGTACTTTGTGTGATTTTCCATTTTTACTGTGATATATAATAGTCATAATATTTTTTTGGCCCTCCAACTTTACTAAAAATATTATTTTAGTCCTCTATTTAATTAATTTTCTTTTTTAGCTCTTGAATTTGTATTTTTTGTTAAATCACCCTAAACTTGATGGAAAAGATAATGTTTGTAAATTTTGTTACCGTGGTATACAAGTGAATTGCCACGTAGACGACACATAAGCATTTAATTAATTTTTAAAAAAATATAATTTTTTAATAACTTTAATAATTTTTAATTTTAAAAAATAATTTTATAATTTTAAAAATTTTAAAAAATTAATTAAATGTTGGCGTGCCATTTATGTGACAATTCATGTGTATGCAATGTCAGCAAAGTTAAAAACATTAATTTTTTCTTTAATTTTAAGGTGATTGATTAAAACACAAATTTAAATATTAAAAAGGACGAAAAATTAAATAAATGATTAAAATAATTTTCTTTTATAAAGTTGAATGTCAAATAAATCATTATGCCTATATAACAAACTATAATGAATGCAGGAAGTCCCACAAGATATTTTATTAATATATTATAATTATAACTATATAGTAAATATATATTACATTTTGGGTATATTTATAAATATATATTACATTTTGGGTTTATTATATTTTTTCAAGCTAATTTTATTGTTATTATAAATTCCTTTAAAGATAATTCAATAATAAATATCATTAAAAATATTATATTTACTTAGATATTTTGAAATTCATTAAATTAAAAAAAATTAAGCAGTAGCATTAAATTTTTTAAGAGGGGTCCACTTATATAATATAAAAAGTAAAGTAGTTTTATACTCTTTTATAACTATTTATATGATTAATATTTTAAAAATGCAACTGTTATATTTCATGATCTACTCATGTAGATCACACATGTCAAATTTGATGTAAATTTAAAATTTTTAACCCTTTGTATTATGTAAAAAAAAAATTCAAACGTTGAAAATATATTAATATATAGAGTATTTTAAATCAATATGATAGAGATATTTGATTGATTCGAAAATTTACATACATGGCAAGTATAATTATATTAATAAATTCAATGGTTAGATCATTAAAATATTAATCATATAAATAGTTACGGAAGTGTGTAAAACTAATTTACTTTTTACATTGTGTAAATGGATCCCCTCCCCTATTTTGTTGGTATATAATTTATCCTCTATGCCCATTTTACAGTTTATGAAGACTAATCATTTTGGAGATTTGTGGTTGTCACTTTCAACAATATCATCTTTAATGTTCAAATTTATATTCTTTCTTGAGAGTGTAATGTGTCTTACCACTATACCTAATATTTATCGATAAAAATTTAACATTATTAATAATATGTTAAATGCCCTATAAAGGATATTTTTGTTATCAGTAATAAAATATTACTTTTACCAAACAATCATTAAGAATGTTGATGTTTAAATACGTTAAAAAATAAAAATTGCAATAAAGTAAAAAAAAGTAAATTACATTCAAGGCCACTAAATTATTAGTAAACCTATTTTTTGGTCACTCTACTTCAAAAAGTTATAAAAGGGCCACCAAACTATTTGATAGTTTTAATTAAAGTTACTAAACTATTCGAAAATTTTTATTTAATCACTTATTTGTTAATTATTTTTTAAAAATAAAAAGCCTGACTAGCAAGCTTCAAGCAACAATTCAATAATAATTATAGTGGATCAGTACCCATTGACAAATAAAAGAACATATCTTATGTTTGAATTTTGGTTCACTGATCTGTGACATCCAAAACTATTTTATGGGAAAAAAAAAACCAAATTGTAGAAGAGAAATGAGAATGGGAGCTTTCAACTAGTGAAAATAGTGTAAACAAGAAGGCCATACAAAAACAATTTTAATAAACCAATGACTTAAATGAAAATTTTAAAATAATTTAACAATTATTTTGTAATTTTTTTTGTAATTGAGTAGCTAAACATAAATTTAGTAATAATTTAGTAACTTTAGATATAATTTAGTCAAAAACAAAATCAAGAAGTGTGCATAGCCTAGTATGACGTAATAAATTTAACATACAAAAAGTGGGACCTGTAATTTGGTGTCAAAATCGAAGTTGATCTCTCTCATTAATTTCTACTCCCATTTACTATGAATCCAAGTCGGACACATTTTGATCATCAAATCAATCAGGTGGTTATAATCTTGTCTTTTGCTTTACTTTTCTCTTTCACTTTTTGATTTTATTCTTTGAAATAGAATTTTTCAGATAATATAAATTTATGGTTTTTTTTATGAATAATATTTCTTAAATTAAAGATATAGGTATTTACTCTTTTTTAAAAATCATAACTATTATATAAAAAAATGATATGTTAATTTTTAAATAGTTTAATATTCATAAATTTATTTTTTTATCACAATTTCATTTTAATTTTAGTGTTTATCTCTAAATACTTTGGAGTAGCTCAACTTTGAAGAAGATCTACCCAATAAATTTTTAAAATTAGAAACTTTATTGTACATGTACTATTTGTGAAAACCATATATTTAAAATATAAATTTGTATTTGAAAAAAATATAATAAATAATAAAATATATTATTCGAAACTAATTAATAATAACACGTTAAATAAAATATTTAGATTAAAATATAAGTAAAATGAAATTTAAATACATAAATATATTAAATTAAAATTACTAAATGAATACAGTTATTTATTATAGATTGTCGAACTATATTTACTCATAATTTTTTTATGTATAAAAAATTATATTAAATTATTTCACCAAAACAAATGAAATTTAAAAAACCATTAAATAACACAAACTTCAAAGGTAAGTAAGTGCTTGATTTTGGTAGTGAAAAATGGCTGCAAAATAGCATAGAAATAGGAGTCCATGAAATAAGCGCAGTTGGCTACCACAGGCCTCATGTGTCCAACTAAACACCAACGTAAGAGCGTCGTCACCACCCAACTAACACTAGGCCTAAATTGGTTCCTTTTTTCTTTTTAATTTATTTCTGAACGGCAACCGCTGCCTGCTGGACTGCTTTGCTCGGAATCCCATCACCCATTCAAATCTCACTAATAATCTCGTTTCGCTTATAAAAGAATATTAATCAACCAAACTTAAATATACAAAGTAAGAAGACGTTTATCGAAGTAGAAAAATGAACGGCCATTCAAAATCAGGTTAAGTTTCCAAACTTTTATTATTGAACAATATCATGAAACAGCAAGTGCAATAACTACTGTAGGTCCTAAAACTTTCTGTTTGGACAAAATTATATTCTTGTCCAAAGAAAAGGAATTTGTACATACTATATCCAACTTCTTGCACAAGATCCTAGGACCTTACAAACTTCAAAAAGCGAGAAGGAGAGATAATCCACAAACCAGACCCAGTAACCCCACAGCGACATTTCGGTTTGCATCGCTGAAATTTTGGTCAATTGAGTACACATTCCCTGGTGAACCGGGTATGTATATAAAGGATGGTGGACTAGGCAGTATTGGTGGTGGTGGACAGTATTGGGTTGGCGGCTTTTTCGGTGTAGGTGGAGGCAGTGCTGGGGGTGATGGTGGTGGAGGGCATGGTGGCGGTAGTGAGGGTGGTGGAGGACTTTGTATACATGATGGGGTACACTTGACGCCTTGATCACCTGGAACAGTGCTGTCATCAAGCCTCCTTGATTCGAACCCGTTGATGGGATATACAAAGATGGTGATGACAAAGAAAATGGTTAGTGATGATAGAATTTGGTGAGGATTGATCCAAGGGTGTGTTTTCATCGACATGATGCCTAATCCTGCTGATGGAACTCCCAAAGCTTTTAGCTAAAATGAATGAAGAGGATCGATCTTTTTAATTTGTGGAAGATGTGGAAATAAAGAATAAGTTTGCAAGAACTAGCGGTGATGTTACGTAATTTGGTACATCAAAGACTTTGGAAGACTGAAAAGTGAAATTGATTTTGATGAAATTGGGCTCTACGAAAGAATGCGTTTTAGAGGGCTATCGAGACGTGGTTTTAAGGGCACTTTTTAATTTTTTTTTCCAATAAAGGAGTCTCGTTGCCTTGTTTCACAAGGGAATCCCATTGCATGTGGAAATTATGAATGATCCAAAAATGAAGGGATCCATCATATACACTTTCCCCGGTCATCATTAATTTCTAAATAGTATTCCAATAATTAATTGGTATTTGTGATATCTTACATAATTAATGTATATCATATCATATTTTTTTTATTTGTATCTAATTTATTAGCACGATATCATATCATATTATATTATAGCATATCTTTCTTTATTTGTGCATTTAGTTTCTATTATAAATAGGTTATATAACCCAATGTAAATTAAGAACTAATATTTATCTTTTACACATAAATTCTTCCTTTTTTTTTTCTTCTTAAGTTTGTAACAATATTGTCTTTTTAAATAAAGATATATATTATTGATTTGAGATGTTAAAGGGAGTTTTAGTGATTTCGAGTTTAAATCACATATTTATTTTTTTATTTAAATTATCATGTTAGACATAAACGAAAATGAAAGGTTTGAGCAAATAGTGAAGGTGGTGAGTGCTCCTTTCATCAACAAACAAAGTACAAATTCCATGGGCAGATGAGGGACTTTGTGGTCACTCACAGCCCCAATTCAGGGGTGGGAATCGGGGGAAGGGTCAATATCTTGGACTCTTGTGCACCATTTTCAGTAACCACTTTATCTTAGGATTCTTTTCCTTTTCCTCTAATTATCACTTTGTCCAACTTCTTCTTGTGTAATTAAAGAAAAATTACATGTTTTTCCTCATAATCTTCACAATTTTCCTTTCCACTTCATCTGTTGTGGCTTGTACTTTTCATCTATTTTTGTACTTCTTGGAGTTTCTTTTAGAAAATTTTTCTGTTGTTGGTAAAATATGAAGAATATGATAAAGATAATGCCTAAGTTAAAGAATATGATAAACAACCACCATACAAAACTTACCTTCAACTTTACCTAAACTGGTTTGGTTCCATGCTCCCTTTCTCTCTTCGATTCATCCATGCTCAACTTCAAATCAAGCTTGCTTGGGAATGTCCAAGATGATTTAGATCAATTTATCGTTTGCTTAATTTTATTCAACAGAAAAGAAAAGAAAAGGAAAGGAATAATCTACATGATTCTGTCGAATTTTGGAAAAGGAAAAAAATTATTTTGAATATAAAGAATTCAATTTATGTTTAGATTTAATTAAGGCTATGGTTTTTTTTTATATTGGTTAGTTATATCTATTTTTAGTTTCAAAATTAGGTTATATTCAAATCGAGATTTGATTAAGAATGATTGACGTTCAGTTTTGATTGAAATTTAATTTAGGAATCATGTGAAAGAAACAAAGGCTTAGTTTACTTGGTGGGTAAAGATTATGTTTCTGCAATGAATAATATGAGAAGATAGAAAAATAAAGGGGAAGAAGAAGAGAAGGAAAATAAAGAAATTGAAAGAAAAAAGTTAAATTGTTCAAAAAATAAAAGTACAGGGACTAGTTGTGTAAATTGACCTAAAATTTTAGTTTGATATGATGAAATAATGGGCCACGTCAGATTATCGTTACACCATTAACAACATTTGACCCAAAATTGTATCATTCATAACTAGAAAATTGACAATAGATTTGTTGTTGCTAATAGTTTTGTTTCAACTTGAAACCTAACCGATGTAGAAATGGTGGAATAATTAGGAAGAAAAGGGAGCAAAAGAAGAAGGTGAAGAAAAAGGGGGAGAGGACAAAAAAGTTTGAAAAAAGAAAGTGGAAGATGAGTGAAGAATAAGAGACAGTGGGCATTTGTCAGAGAAGAAAAGGCCATCGTCTTGTTTTCTTAAAGCATCAGTGGAATCTTCTACCACCTGCTTTTGCTCTCTTCCCTTGTCCTCCAATCCCAACCATTAATGAAATGCTTTTGGATCCTTCCCCTACAGTCTATACCACATTAAAAATTGTTGTTATTCTCATTAATTCAGGCCCACCACTAAATTAATTTTTAACTAACATTGATTTTCATAACTCCTTTTACTCACGCTAGTCTTTTTTTATTCACTTTAAAAAATATATACATGAGTCAAATTTAAGCTTAATTAAACAGAAAAATGGAAGAATTTCAAATTGCAATGATAAAAGAAGTGAAAACTAAAGGTGCATGCGTTTTAGTTCTAAATTATATATTATTTCAAAGTTTTATTTTATTTTATCTTACTTTTCGATTCTACCAAGCAATGAATAAAAAGAAAATTATCTTTTCTTTCAATTTTTCCATTCTTCTTACCAAATGTTTCAATTTTCTATCATTCTAATTTTCTTTTTACTCCATTAAGGAAAGAATAAATATCTTGAATGTATGAAAATTGATTTTCTTTTGGTTATATAGGAAAGCAAAATTCAAATCATCCGATGGAATTTATATCTATCCATTCTAATTGAAAAGGTTTTGTTTTAAAAGTGCAAGTGGAGCAGGGCAAAACAATTTTTCTTTTCTTAAAAAGGTGAGTATAAAATAGTTATGTTATTTGCTTAGCCTACTCTATTTTACCTCCATTTTGAAATTACTATTGTTATCATTATATATTTTAACTTTTCAAAGGATAAAAAATAGAATTATATAGTATATAATAAATATTAAAATATTTAGCTGAGATATTCATAGATTAAGTAGATTTTTAAACATTAAAATGAAAACATCTCTTCATATAAATTTATACCAATAAATATAAGATATTTTAGAAGAAGAAAAAAAGAAACGAACACGACTATACAATTCTTTTTGTCTCTTTCCTCTCTTTTTTTTCTTTCTTTATTTTCAATTTAATTATGTCTCTGGCTTATGTATTTTTGAATTTTTGAAATTTAGCTTTTGGATTCAATTTCAAGAATTTAGACTGTTTATGATTGGTTTAAAAATTAAAATTCAATTGGTAACATTTTTATTAAATTTTTATTGATTTTAAATATGTGATATTTTAATATCAAGAAGTTTAATTCAAAATTTAAAGTTCATTTGATAGCACACATTAAAATATTAAGAAGTTAAATAACAATGTTATCAATTAACTTTTTTTTAAAAATCAAATAAGTATATGAGTAACTTTTTTAAATTAAAAGCAAGTAGATAGACTGAAGTCCAAAAATTAAAAAAGTACTAAGATTGAAAAATCAATAAACCATTTTTCTCTCTTTCCGTCCAACAAAGAAAACCTGAATTTCAAAAAGAAAAGGAATACATGCAAACGTGGCAACCTTTAAAAGCCCAACTTCTACAGTGCACTATGTATCTTGTTTTAGTATATAGTTATAGATTATAGATGATGGAGAGAGATGGGACAGAGCAAGTTAGCAATATATCTGCCCCTAACCCCTTGAATTGCGTCCCTTTTCCGATTAAAGTTTTTGGTTATCTTTTAGAGGCTACTTGAAATAATGAGGTTATTTTTTTAATTGTTTTTAAGAGCACGCCATACGCGAATCACCACCAAGGTATAGTGCGTTTGGTTTGCATGAGCACCATTCAAGTTGGTTCTTGTAACGGGATTAGTTGGGAGTCAATTGGATTGATTTGATCCTCCTCATGACTGGTTAGACAGTAATGTAGATGTTGCCGAATTTTCTTTTACCTACCTCCGAATTTGGTAGGAAAAATTAGGGGACAATTTCAATAAGCATCATCATTTATCAAAATCCACAAAAGGGAGATTAGAAGTATATAAATAGAGTGAAGTGGGGACATTCCATATGGTTTTTCTTTTTGCTCGACGCTCTGGTCCTTCTTTCTAACCTAAATGTTCTTTTCTTCTTCGTTAAGCTAGAGCTAAAATTTCGTTTAATCAGTGGATGATTCAACTGTAACACCCCTAACCCATCTCTGTTGTCAAATTAAGGTTATGGTATATTACGATAGTTAACAAGACCGATAATATAGTGACACATTCAAAGATTAATTTAAATATAAAAAATTAATAAACAATCATCATTCATAGAATACATTAAAAAATAAGACCTAACGGAACACAAAAATCAGTTTAGAAATAAGTATGGACTAATTTGAAACAAAACAGAAAAATATGGTAAAAACTGAAGATAAAGGTCATCTGGTCGTGTGACCAAGCTGTGTGGCCAAACCGTGTAATGACTTGAGAGTGTGTAACTTAAGGTCACACAATCGTGTCATGCAACCATGTGGGACGCACAAGCTTATGGCAAATGGTTTGTGCCCAAAATACTTTCAAACATAAGCTAATTCACCTACAATTTCTTAGACATCAAGCTATACATTTACCATCACATTAATCTATTCAAAGTGTACCAAAACATGCTGAAATATGCCAATTCACATTCAATCTATGTTCCTAACCAATATGTCCTCATTAGCACTACATTACAACATAAACAACAACCACCCAAAGCAAGACACCTTATTCAATCATCCAATAATTTCCAATTAACATATGCTATAATCAACCATTTATACCAAGTCTTCTAATGCCAATTTATCACCAATTGAATTTCACCAATTAACCTATCATGTATGTACCAATTCAACAAACCAACAATGCATTAAGTTTCAAGCACACTTATGCCATCAAATACATAACCAAAATACCATTAAGGATTTAGATCAATACACATATTTCATAATTCAAATGGCACAAGACATGACCAAATGATAACCAACATGCATAAACCAAAACCCTATTTACATGCCACTTATAGCCGACCAATATAAACGTATAGCTACCGAAAGAGTTGACAGATGGTTGGAAACATGAAGATATACACACTTTTTCATGCCCTTTTTAACTCAAATTCATGCAGTTTCGGTAAAATTCTTGTCAAAAAATATATAATTATTATAAAAATAACTAAATTGTACTTAAATTATTAACATGTTGAATTTTACTTAAATTTATAATAAATTTTGATTAATTTTTATCATTTTTAATAGATTCGCACAAAGGGTGAAAAATAGCTCGGTAAGCACTTTCAGGAATACCTTATCATCGATCTGAAACTCAATCTCTTTCTGTTTCAAATCCGCGTAAGATTTCTGTCTATCCGAAGCTGCTTTCAAACAATCACGTATTGTCTTCACTTTTTCTTCGGTTTCTCTGACTAAATCGACCCAGTGAGTCTGATTCTCTCTGAGTTCAGTCCAATACAGCGGTGTTCGACACTTGTGGCCATACAATGCCTCATAAGGTGCCATCTTAATACTTGACTAAAAACTATTGTTATAGGCAAATTCGACCAATGGTAGACATTTTTCCCAACTACCCTCGAATTTTAAAACACAACATCGAAGCATATCTTCAAGTACTTGAATCAGTCTCTCAGATTTATCGTCGGTCTGCAGATGAAAAGCGGTACTAAAACTTAATTTCGTGCCCAAGGCTTCTTGCAACTTTTTCCAAAACCTTGAAGTAAACCTTGGATCTCTATCTGAAATAATGGAAACTAGCACCTCGTGCAATCTCACAATTTCAGTAATGTACAGTTCAGCTAACTTATCAAGTGAATAATTAGTACGTACAGGTATAAAGTGAGTCGATTTCATCAATCTATCAACCACAACCCATAAAGTATCTTTCTTTTTTTGAGTCAAAGGCAAACCCGTTACGAAATCCATCGTAATCCTATCCCATTTCCCCTCGGGTACCATCACTGGTTGAAGTAAACCAGAAGGCACTTGGTGTTCGGCTTTTACTTGTTGGAAAATCAAACATCTCGAAACAAACTTAGAGATATCTTATTTCATACCGGCCACTAATACAATTTCTTCAAGTCATTATACATTTTCGTACTACCGGCGTGAACTGACATATAACCACTGTGTGCCTCATGCAAAATCTTCTAAATAAGCTCGCCATCTCTCGGTACACAGACCCTATCTCGGAACATCAAATATCCATCAGAACCAATCTGGAAATTTGATTCCATACTCGATTCACATTGGGCTCTTTTGGCTTGCAAATCACTGTCACATTTTTGAGCTTCATAAATCTCTTGGAGAAACATCGGTCTAGCTCTCAATTTAGCTAGAATCGAACCATTATCGGATAAGGTCAACTGAGTGTTCATAGCTCTCAAAGCAAACAACGAATTCCTACTCAAAGCATCAGCGACCACATTCGCCTTTCCCGAATGGTAGTCAATCACTAACTCGTAATCTTTTAATAATTCCAACCATCTCCTTTGCCGTAAATTTAAATCCTTTTGAGTCATTAAGTACTTTAAACTTTTATGATCAGTATAAACATGACATTTCTCACCATACAAATGATGTCTCCAAATCTTCAATGCAAACACAGTGGCGGTTAGCTCCAAATCATGTGTTGGATAATTTTTCTCATGCGGTTTCAATTGCCTCGAGGCATAAGCTATCACTTTGCCTTCTTGCATAAGTACACAACCCAATCCATTCAAGGATGCATCACTATAGATCACAAATTCTTTTCCCGGCTCAGGTTGTACTAAATTCGGTGCCTTAGTAAACAATGCCTTCAACTTCTCAAAACTTTGTTAACACCTGTCTGACCATTCGACCTTGACATCCTTCTGTACCAAATTTGTCATTGGAGTAGCAATCATGGAAAATCCTTTAACAAATCGTTTGTAATAACTGACTAAGCCTAGAAAGTTTCTAACCTCGGATACATTCCTCAGCCATTTCCAATCAACAATTACTGAAATCTTACTCGGGTCAACTCGAATACCATCACCTGAAATAATGTGCCCCAAAAATCCAACTTCTCGAAGGCAAAACTCACTTTTACTATACTTAGCATACAACTATTTATCTCTCAAAGTTTGTAAAACAGTTCTCAAATGCTCAGATGCTCGAACTCATTTCGAGAATAAATCAAAATATCATTGATAAACACAACCACAAACTTATCTAAGTATGGTTTAAAAATCTGATTCATTAAGTCCATAAACATAGCGGGAGCATTCGTTAAACCAAAAATCACAACAAAAAATTCATAGTGACCATACCTCGTCCAAAATGCAGTTTTCGGCATATCCAAGTCTTTAACTCTCAACTGATAGTAACCGGACCTCAAGTGTATCTTTGAAAACCATGTGACCCCTTTCAATTGGTTAAACAAATCACCTATTCTCGGCAAAGGATACTTATTCTTTATGGTCACCTTATTGAGTTGTCGGTAATCAATGTAAACTCTCATAGAGCCATCTTTCTTTTTCACAAATAATACTAGTGCACCCCACGGAGAAAAACTAGGTCTCGCAAAACCTTTATCCGTCAACTCTTGCAACTGAGCTTTCAACTCTTTTAATTTTGTTAGAGCCATTCTGTACGGAGCAATCGAAATAGGTGCAGTGCCAGGGACTAACTCAATACCCAATTCAACTTCTCTAACTGGAGGCAATTCGGGCAACTCTTCTGGAAACACATCCGAATACTCACATACTACTGGCACTGACTCAATATTTAACTCAGACACTTTGGTATTCAACATAAAGGCAAGATAAGATTCGCACCCTTTTCTCATATACCTCTAAGCTGTCATAGAAGAGATTAGAACTGCAATCTACCCGAATCATCTGATTTAACCCGAAGAATATCACCACTTTCACATTTCAGTTCAATAAATTTTCTTCCACAATTTACTATCACATCATGAATGGTCAACCAATCCATACCAAGAATTACATCAAATTTATCAAATGGCAAAAACATATGAATGGCCGGAAAACAGTGACCTTTAATCATCAAGTGAGAATTCTTACATACTTTGTCAACTAACACATGCTTGCCTAGGGGGTTCGACACTTTTATCACAAATTCTATAGACTCAAAAGGCATATTCATACTAGATACCAATTTCTTACAAACATACGAATGGGTTGATCCTGGATCAATCAAAACAACAACATGAGTACCATAGAGAGAAAAAGTACCCGTAATCACGTTAGAAGATGAAGTCTCTTCGCAAGCGTGAATGAAATAAGTCCTCGTAGATGCTCTACCCTTGGGTCTCACAGCCGAATCTCTAGGTGCACTCTTGCTACTTGATCATCCATTTCCTGAATTTCTCTGTGGCCTCCCTCTAACAATAGTATTACCCGATCTTGCACTCTGAAGTTTCTCTTTTTCTACCATCTCGGGGCAATCTCTAATGAAGTGATCTTGGGAACCACACTTGAAACAAGTTCGATCATCCATCCTACACTCGCTAGGGTGACGTCTACCACAATGTGGACATTCAGGTCTACTAGGTCAAGCGTTACCTACACTCGCTATCGAAGTAGTCTGAGCCTTATAACCTGAATACTGTTTCCCATGGTTTCTATTTAAAAACCCAACTGAAGCACTTGATCGAGTATTAAACTCTCTCGATTTCTTAGATGAGGACGGAAGTGACTTACCTATCTGCTTCTTCTTTGAGTCTCGAGACTCAAACTTAGCTTTTCTTTTCTCTTTAGCCAACTCTTCGGCCTTAAAGCTCTCTCTACAAGCACAACGAATTCTTTCAGTTCAAGAATTCCAACCAATAATCGGATGTCTTCGTTAGGCCCATCTTCAAATATCAAATCTCTTATATATGATTACTTCAATCGAAACATATTCTCGAGCGTATTTACTCAGTCTCACAAACTCACGCTTATATTTCATTACCGTCATTTGACCTTGTTTTAACTCAAGGAATTCTTTTCATTTTTGATTGATAAACCTCTGGCTAATGTACTTCTTACGGAACTCTTCTTGGAAAAATTCCCAATTAACTCTCTCCCTTGGTACAACCGACACAAGGGTGTTCCACCACTGATAAGTTGAGTCTCTCAGAAGTACCACACATTTCATACATTCCTCAGGTGTGCAGGATAACTCATCAAATATCCTGCTGGTATTCTCAAGCTAGAACTCTGCTTTTTCGTGATCATCATCTATACCAGCTCGGAACTCTTCGACTCATTGTTTTCAAATCTTATCAACTGGAGGTCTATTCAATCTTCGGGCAGACTTCACAAGCCATGGGCACACGCTGTGACAGCCCTAATTTGACTCTAGTCAGGAAGTGGTTTCAGGACCACTAAATCGAGTCGTGAAAATAATTGAATGTTAAATTTCGTGCTTAATTTGTATGAAAATGCATATGTGAATTTGTGGTGCTTTAATTGAAATTTATTGAAAGGGACTTGTGTGAGAATTTTGAAAATGTGCTAGGTATTTATGTGATGGCTTATTATTATATGGTTTAAAAATCATAAGGATGTGCATGTCAAATTGCCATTTTTTTTATAGTGGCCGACCATGTGGTTTAGTAGTTGAAAAAGTATAAATTTTATATGTATTTATATATATAAATGTATTATAATAAGTAATAACAATTTTATATTATAATAAATTAAGTAAATGGGTGAAAAGAATAAGGTTAATTACTTTTGTTCTTCATTGCCGATTTCTAAAAAAAAAAAAGAGGGGATAGGAGAGATCAAACTTTCGGCTATTTTAGCATCCAAATTAAGGTATGTTTCATGTGCTATCTTCAAATTCTTGTGAAAATTTAGTTAATTACATAGTTTCCTACGCAGCCCATGTTAAAACTTTAGTTTTGGTTGAGGATATAGCATTCGGCCATTTACATGAGTTTTGCTAAATTATTGATAGTTGAATGTTGGTTTTAAGGAATGAATAATTGTGATTGTAATGGAGTTTCATGTTGCTTAGGTGATGAATTAAGCAATTTTTGCATTTGGACATATTGACGAGATGCAAGGATTTTGTTTTATTATAAATGCAAATTCGGTCATGAAATTTGATGTATTTCTTATTAAATTTTGATGAATTTTGTTATAGGAGAAATTAAGGATGAATTTGAGTTGGTTATTAGTGATTTGTGTGAATCATTTAGCTAAGTGGGGTATTCGGCTAGGTCCATTTGAACAAATGTTTTGGTGTTGGCTGTTTAAATGATATTATTTTTGTATTAAGTTGAATTGGAAGATTGATAAATGTGTTAAAGATGACTCAAGACTTATATAAGCATTCGGTAATAACTAAGGAGTGGGAATTTTTGATAGTTGATGTATATGTGTAATGAGTAGTGTTATATATATGTGATTTATTCGATAATAGAAAATTTGGCTAAAATGATTAGGGTGTTTCTTAATAAAATATTTACGATGGTTAAATTTGTGTATAAGAAAGCAAGATAAGCTATGTGAGTTTTGCTTGTGTATGCGAACTAGGTATAAGTTGAATAATCGGTCATTAGGGTTATATGATCATTTTGTGTTTGAGCTATAAGTGATTTTCATGGCTTGATAAGTTCTTGCCATTTTCGGTTATAAATAAATATGAAATTTGAATCATGGCATATTTATATAAATTATAATACATATTGAATTTGATATGTGATTGCCGAATGTGATTAATAAGTAAATAATATTTATTAAGTAATTAAACAAATCTATTTGTTTTAATTAAGCTGAAGAGCAAGGAGGATCAAAGTTGGATAGGGGAAAAGAGAAAGTAATAGATGATGTCATGAGATAAGTATGATAGATGAATTACGACCTATTGTCTCTACTTGAATGAGGTTGTTTGATAAATAAATTGAGTATATGGCATGTAATCGAATGGTTATTAGGAGTTAAGCCGGGATAGTGAAATGGTTATGTGTTCTTGTGTATGAATATTAAACCGAAAGTTATGTTGAAGTGTATTTTTTTGTGCTTATATTCGAGTGAAGAAATTGAATTACTAATGTGATATGTTATGTGAATTGAGTTATCATGTGAGTAAATAAGCTTGGCACTCGATACATATCCGGGTTAAGTCCCGCAGGCTTCGTGCTGGTAATATATCCGGGTTAAATCCCGTAGGCTTCGTGCTGGTAATATATCCGGGTTAAGTCTCGCAGGCTTCGTGCTGGTAATATATCCGGGTTAAATCCCATGAGCTTCGTCTTTGGTAATATATCGGGTTAAATCCCGCAGGTTAGTCTTTGGTACTATATCCGGGCTTAAAGTCCCGCAGGCTTTGTGCCGGTGATTGGATTTGGGTTTCAAACCTAGCAGACATAACGCCGGTGATTCGAGTAAGATTATGAATTCGAATGTTCGAAGTAAACTACTATTGATTATGTGTGATACATTATGATGGCCAGGTACGTATTATGTACTCATATATGAATTTATTTTAAAGTGAATTATTAGTATCAAAGAATGATATATGTGTGTGGATGATTACTATATCTACGAATAAGAGAATGACCTATTCGGCCGATGTCTGTCATTATATGAAAGTATGTGACTTTAATTAATTGTATGAGCTATAATGTAAAGTAAAGTATGTGCTGAAATTTCTCTGTGTATTCATATATATATTCGGCCAATAGGCTTTATAATTGGTGTACTTGTGTATATTCGGCCAAGTGATTTGTAATTAGAATACGAGTTTTGTGATACTAAATGCTCGATTTAAATGACAAGTTTTAATTGTTTGTATTGCTTAAAACTTATTAAGCTTATGAAAGCTTACTCTGCTGTTTGTTTCTCTGTTTTTTTTAGATTGTCGATTTTCACCACCGACTCGCGGATCGTCAGCAGTTCATCACACTATCGATCATTTTGGTACTATTATATTTTGGAGTTGATGTGGCATGTATAGGTTAGACTATTGAGAACGATATTTTGTAAATGTAAATATTTAGCCATACGAATATGGCATATGATCTTGAATGTTTGTATAGTTTTCAGCTTGATTTTGGATTGTGTTTAATGACTATGTGAATGTGATAATTAAATGTTTAGTTCGGTAATACCTCTTAACCTTAATCCGGCGATTGGATACGGGTTAGGGGTGTTACATTTTATTGGTATCAGAGCTACGGTTTAGTCAATTCTAGGACTAACGTAGCATGTGTAAGTCTAGCCTTACATGCGATTTTGTGATAATACGATAGTGTGATGATTTTTGACAGTTAAAAATGTGTTTTCGTATAGTAATGGATCCCGATCCCAATCAAGCGGTAGCTGATGATGTTGAGAGTGTAGCGCCTGCTCCCACGCATGGGACAGCGCCGATGGACTCTCAGCCTATTGCGAGCAATCAAAATGATGAGGCTAGACAGGCTTTTTATAGTGTGATGAATGATTGGTTCAACCAATACATTCGAACTAATACGGCTGTTCCACAACCCCCACTCCCGAATAATACACCCCCTGCATCTATGATGCCTCCGGTAATTGATCAGATAAGGTTAAATAAGCCCCCGATTGACAGAAGTCGAAAGCATGGGGCTACTAAATTTAAAGCTACAAATAGTGATGATGCCGAACAAGCTGAATTTTGGTTGGACAACACTATTCGAGTACTTGATGAACTATCTTGCACACCCGATGAATGCCTGAAATGTGCTATATCCTTGCTACGTGATTCTGCTTACTATTGGTGGAACACATTGGTTTCTGTTGTACCCAGAGAATGAGTGACGTGGGGGTTCTTCCAAACTGAATTCCAAAAAAAATATATTAGTCAGAGGTTCATTGATCAGAAACGAAAAGAATTTCTTGAGCTTAAACAGGGTTCCATGTCAGTTACTGATTATGAACGGAAGTTTGTCAGACTCAGTAGATATGCTCGGGGATGTGTATCGTCTGAGGCTATTATGTGTAAATGTTTTGAAGATGGGCTGAATGAAGATATAAAGATGTTTGTTGGCATTCTTGAAATACGAGAGTTCGTAGTACTTGTCGAGCGAGCTTGCAAAGCCGAAGAACTTAGTAAAGAAAAAAGGAAAGTTGATGTTGAAGTTGGAGAATTTCGTAAAAGATCTTCAGGAAAGTCTTTTCAGCAATCATCGAAGAAATTTTGAGATAATTCATACCGATCAAAGAATACTTTAGGTTTTTCCAGACGAGACCACGATCGACCCCCTGTGAGTACACGAGCCACTTCAGTTGCCAGTGTTAGAAATGATCGTCGGGACAGGACAGAGTGCAAGTATTGTGGTAAATGGCATTCGGGGAGTTGTAGATTTCATGACCGCTCCTATTATAAATGCGGATCAGCCGACCACTTTATTAAGGACTGCCCGAGATTGTTTGAACAGAATATGAATTAGAGTGGGAAACCGAGTACTACAGCACGAGGTAGACCACCTAGGAATACGGAGAATGCTAGTGGCGGTCAGAGAGTGTCTAGAGATGCTACAACTAGATCCGAGGCTCGTGCTCCTGCTAGAGCTTATGCTATACGCGCACGCGAGGATGCTTCTTCGCCTGATGTTATTACCGGTATTTTCACTCTCTTTGATAGTGATGTGATTGCTTTGATTGACCCTGGTTCTACTCATTCATATGTATGTGAGACTTTAGCATCCAGTAAGACTCTACCTGTTGAGTCTACTGAGTTTGTAATTCGAGTGTCAAATCCCTTGGGTCGATATGTGTTAGTGGCAGAATTAAAAGCCAAACCGTTATTGATTCATCAAATATGTGAAACTCAAAAAGTTGATGATGAATTGGTGGCTAAATGAGTTGAATGTGTTTTAAATGTGGATTCAGAGTTTCAAATTGACGACAACGATTGTTTGAGGTTCAGAAGTTGATTGTGTGTTCCAAGAAATTCAGAACTTATTTCGATGATTTTGAACGAAGCTCATAATAGCCGAATGTTGATCCATCCTGGTAGCACGAAAATGTACAACGATCTGAAACGTCAGTTTTGGTGTCCTGGTATGAAATGAGACATTTCTGACTTTGTTTCGAAGTGTTTGGTATGTCAACAAGTGAAAGCGGAACATCAAGTGCCTTCAGGGTTACTTCAGCCGATCATGATACCTGAATGGAAATGGGATCGAGTCACGATGGATTTTGTATCCGGATTGCCATTATCGTCAAGCAAGAAAGATGCGATCTGGGTTGTTATTGATAGGTTGACAAAGTTGGCTCATTTTATTCCTGTACGTACAGATTATTCGCTTGACAAGCTAGCCGAGTTGTATGTTTCTCAGATTGTAAGGTTACACGGGATACCTATTTCTATTGTGTCGGATAGAGATCCGAGATTCACATCGCGATTCTGGAAGAAATTGCAAGAAGCATTGGGTACCAAGTTGCATTTTAGCACCGCTTTTCATCCCCAGACTGATGGCCAATCTGAGCGGATCATTCAGATACTCGAGGATATGTTGAGATGTTGCATCCTTGAGTTTAGTGGTTCATGGGAACGGTATTTACCTGTAATTGAATTCGCTTACAACAATAGTTTTCAATCAAGCATAAAGATGGCACCTTACGAGGCTTTGTATGGTCGTAAATGCCGTACACCATTGTTTTGGACCGAGCTTAGTGAAAGTGAAATCCTCGGGGTTGATTTGATTAAAGATGCTGAGCAGAAAGTAAAAGTAATCCGTTAAAGTCTGAAAGTAGTTTCAGATCGTCAGAAGTCGTATGCGGATTTAAAACGAAAAGACATTGAATATCAGGTCGGAGACAAAGTGTTTCTTAAGGTTTCACCTTGGAAAAAGGTGCTCAGATTTGGCCGTAAGGGCAAATTGAGTCCGAGGTTCATCGGGCTATATGAAATATCCGAACGAGTTGGACCGGTCGCATATAGATTAATTTTACCGCCTGAGCTTGAAAAGATTCACAACGTTTTTCATGTCTCGATGCTTCGACGTTATAGATCTAATCCATCCCACATAATTAATCCATCAGAGGTTGAAATTCAATCTGATTTGAGTTATGAAGAAGAACCGATTCGTATCCTAGCTCGCGAGGTGAAAGAGTTGTGAAACAAAAAGGTTCCGTTAGTAAAGGTATTATGGCTCAAGCACGGGATCGAAGAAGCTACTTGGGAACCCGAGAACTCCATGAAAGAACGTTATCCTAACTTATTCACTGGTAAGATTTTCGGGGACGAAAATTCCTAAGTGGGGGAGAGTTGTGACAGCCCTAATTTGACCCTAGTCGGAAAGTGGTTTCGGGACCACCAAACCGAGTCGTGAAAATAATTGAATGTTAAATTTCGTGCTTAATTTGTGTGAAAATGCATATGTGAATTTGTGGTGCTTTAATTGAAATTTATTGAAAGGGACTTGTGTGAGAATTTTGAAAATGTGCTAGGTATTTATGTGATGGCTTATTACTATATGGTTTAAAAATCATAAGGATGTGCATGTCAAATTGCCATTTTTTTTATAGTGGCCAACCATGTGGTTTAGTAGTTGAAAAAGTATAAATTTTATATGTATTTATATATATAAATGTATTATAATAACTAATAACAATTTTATATTATAATAAAATAAGTAAATGGGTGAAAAGAACAAGGTTAATTACTTTTGTTCTTCATTGCCGATTTCTAAAAAAAAAAAAGAGGGGATAGGAGAGATCAAACTTTCGGCTATTTTAGCATCCAAATTAAGGTATGTTTCATGTGCTATCTTCAAATTCTTGTGAAAATTTAGTTAATTACATAGTTTCCTACGTAGCCCATGTTAAAACTTTAGTTTTGGTTGAGGATATAGCATTCGGCCATTTACATGAGTTTTGCTAAATTATTGATAGTTGAATGTTGGTTTTAAGGAACGAATAATTGTGATTGTAATGGAGTTTCATGTTGCTTAGGTGATGAATTAAGCAATTTTTGCATTTGGACATATTGACGAGATGCAAGGATTTTGTTTTATTATAAATGCAAATTCGGTCATGAAATTTGATGTATTTCTTATTAAATTTTGATGAATTTTTTTATAAGAGAAATTAAGGATGAATTTGAGTTGGCTATTAGTGATTTGTGTGAATCATTTAGCTAAGTGGGGTATTCGGCTAGGTCCATTTGAACAAATGTTTTGGTGTTGGCTGTTTAAATGATATTATTTTTGTATTAAGTTGAATTGGAAGATTGATAAATGTGTTAAAGATGACTCAAGACTTATATAAGCATTCGGCAATAACTAAGGAGTGGGAATTTTTTATAGTTGATGTATATGTGTAATGAGTAGTGTTATATATATGTGATTTATTTGATAATAGAAAATTTGGCTAAAATGATTAGGGTGTTTCTTAATAAAATATTTGCGATGGTTAAATTTGTGTATAAGAAAGCAAGATAAGCTATGTGAGTTTTGCTTGTGTATGCGAACTAGGTATAAGTTGAATAATCGGTCATTAGGGTTATATGAACATTTTGTGTTTGAGCTATAAGTGATTTTCATGGCTTGATAAGTTCTTGCCATTTTCGGTTATAAATAAATATGAAATTTGAATCATGGCATATTTATATAAATTATAATACATATTGAATTTGATATGTGATTGCCAAATGTGATTAATAAGTAAATAATATTGGTTAAGTAATTAAACAAATCTATTTGTTTTAATTAAGCTCAAGAGCAAGGAGGATCAAAGTTGGATAGGGGAAAAGAGAAAGTAATAGAGTAGCCAATCCGCGATCGTTCAAATATACCGAGGTAAGTTTTGAGTAATCACATTTATTATATAATTGATGATGTCATGAGATAAGTATGATAGATGAATTGCGACCTATTGTCTCTACTTGAATGAGGTTGTTTGATAAATAAATTGAGTATATGGCATGTAATCGAATGGTTATTAGGAGTTAAGTCGGGATAGTGAAATGGTTATGTGTTCTTGTGTATGAATATTAAACCGAAAGTTATGTTGAAGGTGTATTTTTTTGTGCTTATATTCGAGTGAAGAAATTGAATTACTAATGTGATATGTTATGTGAATTGAGTTATCATGTGAGTAAATAAGCTTGGCACTCGATACATATCCAGGTTAAGTCCCGCAGGCTTCGTGCTGGTAATATATCTGGGTTAAATCCCGCAGGCTTCGTGCTGGTAATATATCCGGGTTAAGTCCCATAGGCTTCGTGCTGGTAATATATCCGGGTTAAATCCCGCAGGCTTAGTGCTGGTACTATATCCGGGCTTAAAGTCCTGCAGGCTTTGTGCTGATGATTGGATTTGGGTTTTAAACCTAGCAGACATAACGCCGGTGATTCGAGTAAGATTATGAATTCGAATGTTCGAAGTAAACTACTATTGATTATGTATGATACATTATGATGGCCAGGTACGTATTATGTACTCATATGTGAATTGATTTTAAAGTGAATTATTAGTATCAAAGAACGATATATGTGTGTGGATGATTACTATATCTACGAATAAGAGAATGACCTATTCGGCCGATGTCTGTCATTATATGAAAGTATGTGACTTTAATTAATTGTATGAGCTATAAAGTAAAGTAAAGTATGTGCTGAGATTTCTTTGTGTATTCATATATATATATATATTCGGCCAATAGGCTTTATAATTGGTGTACTTGTGTATATTCAGCCAAGTGATTTGTAATTAGAATACGAGTTTTGTGATACTAAATGCTTGATTTAAATGACAAGTTTTAATTGTTTGTATTGCTTAAAACTTACTAAGCTTATGAAAGCTTACTCTGCTGTTTGTTTTTCTGTTTTTTTTAGATTGTCGATTTTCACCACCGATTCGTGGATCGTCAGCAATTCATCACACTATCGATCATTTTGGTACTATTATATTTTGAAGTTGATGTGGCATGTATAGGTTAGACTGTTGAGAACGATATTTTGTAAATGTAAATATTTAGCCATACGAATATGGCATATGATCTTGAATGTTTGTATAGTTTTCAGCTTGATTTTGGATTGTGTTTAATGACTATGTGAATGTGATAATTAAATGTTTAGTTCGGTAATACCTCTTAACCTTAATCCGGCGATTGGATACGGGTTAGGGGTGTTACACACGTCGATGTCCCTGGGCCATGTCTTTCACATGGCTAAGACACACGGCCGTGTCTTAACCCGTGTGGCCAATTCGAAGCTAAAATTCAAGAAAGTAAGGGACACACGACCGGATCACACACCCAATGGGCAAGCCATATGTCACACATGGCCTAGACAGACACCCATGTGTCTACCCGTGTGGACAAAAATAAGGCTATTTACCAAGCCTTTTTTCCACCCTTACTTGCATCAACCTAAATCACATCAAACAACACCAATCCAAACATATACATACTACCAACTCAGCCACAACCAAGACAGCCACAACCATCACATACAACATCTCATACTTATCATCACTACCATGCAATAACCACATCTATGAAATGCATCATCATATGTATATATATACTTAACCAATATTAGCTAATACTGTAACATCCCGAATTAGGACCTAGTCGAAATAGTGGTTTCGAGACCACGAATCTAACGTAAGAATTAATTATTATTATATTTTTATGGTCTACAATTCTATGGAATTGTTTTGTGAAAATTTCGTCCAGAAATTTTGGCGTTTGGGCACTCAATTTAGTCAAAAGGACTAAATCGTAAAAAGTGCAAAAGTTGAGTTCTAGATCCTAGAGATGTCCAATTGTTATGAAAATTTAAATTAGAGGCCCTTAAATGGTAATTAGACCATTGGTTATTTTTTTGGACAAAAATGGATAAGAAATGGGTGAAATAGAATATTTTTAAGTTAGGGGTATTTTGGTCATTTAGTAATTAAAATGAATTAAAAACAAAATTAAAAGCCAATTTTTGTCCATCTTCAACCCCATGGCCAAAAATTGCATGGAGAAGACATATCTAGGGTTTTTCAAGCTTCCAAGCTCGATTGTAAGTTCGTTCTAGCCCTGTTTTTAATGATTTTTACGTTTTTAAAATTCTCGTAACAAGATCTACCTATTTCTACCATTTATTTGAGTTATGATGAAGGTACAGGGTTTGACCCATGTTATAAATTTGTGCATTTTGATGTTTAATGGTAGATTATGCATGTTTATGGTTGGAGAAACGACTTTTACTAAGTAGTTTTCGGTGAAAACGTTAAAAAGGACTAAATTATAAAAGTTATAAAATTTGTCATAAAAGTGTGATTTAGTGGAAATTGTGGGTTGCTATAGTTATGAAAATGATTCGGATAGGCTTGAAGTGCAAAAAATTTGAATAAAAATCATTTTAGGAGCCTAGGGGAAAAAGTGTAAATATGACAAAGTTTGGGGGTAAAAATGCAGATTTATAAAAGTATGATTTTTGGGTCCATTTGACTAATGTGAATAATAAATGAGCTATATTTGAAATGTTACATCAAGAAAACTGAGATTCAGGCCTAAATTGAGAAAGTTTGAGATTATAGACTA
Organism: Gossypium longicalyx; assembly: GCA_025698465.1. Lineage (NCBI taxonomy): Eukaryota > Viridiplantae > Streptophyta > Magnoliopsida > Malvales > Malvaceae > Gossypium > Gossypium longicalyx. The sequence continues at coordinate 58,033,334 of CM046995.1, forward strand.
AATTGGAATAGTTATGTAACACCCTTCACCCGTATCCAATGCCGGGACAGGGTTCGAGGCATTACCAGACTTAAATATTCACAAAAATACAATACCGAGTCACCAAATTTTTCCCAAAATTAAAACTTTTCAATCACATGCATATCGTCCCTTATATAGGCCTTCGAGGCCTAAAACATACATTAGGGCAATTCGGGACAAAACCGAAAACATTAGATAATCTTTGGGCAACTTGACAATTTTCTAGCTTTGGAGAGTAACAGGCCCGTGTGGCTTGGGACACGCCCGTGTAACTCTCTCTTTATGACATCAACAATCGTTTAAGGGCACATGGCCAAGGTACACGCCCGTGGCCAGAGGCTGTGCCTTCACACGGCTGAGACACACGGTCGTGTCTCTACCCGTGTGGTCAAGACTTAGGCTAATTTCCAAGCCTTTTTGACATCTTTACATGCATACACATACACAATTTCAATGTCATTCCTCATTAGCTCATTATTATGCATTAGTTCCACCTACTCATGATAAACTAGTCTAGCTATATCGCAAGACATTAACACATATCATGGATAAATAGGCTTACAAGCCAAAATCATTATAAGCCACATCTCATGGATATAATCAACAAATCAATAGAAGCCAATACCTTTGGCTAATCACAACAATAATCATCATAGAAAAACTGAGTCCCTATACATGCCACTCACAAGAAAACATTTAACATACACATGCCAATACTCCAAGGATAATGGCTCGATAGTGTGATGCTACCTACGACGATCTCCAACCCCGAGCTAACCTAACAAAACTAAAAGAAATAAAAAGGAGGGAGTAAGCTTTACGCTAAGTAAGCTCAAATGAAAATAATAAGCAATGCGATAACATGCTATTTTCATATTCTTTCTATTTATTCAAATTCCAACTAAGCTATTTTCTTGAGTCATAGTCAATAAATTATTTATATATAGAGCTACAGAACTTTAAATTAAGATCCGTTAATTTTTCCAAAAACTAGACTCCTATCTATTCTTATCATAAAATTTTTAGAATTTTTCGTCTAGCCAATAAATATATTTTATTATTCAAATCTTCCCTATTTTTCTGTTTGATAGCTTCGACCTTTCTTCACTAAAATTAATTTATCTCCTAGTAAGAGACTTGGATAATGTTTCTGTCTCTTTATCCTGAAAATAGACTTATTAAGGATTTCATTAATATGAATTTTAACTCATAATTATTTTTGTACAATTTCTAGTGATTTTCCAAAGTTGAGATAGAGGAGTCTAGAATCACTCTAACTCTATCTCACAAGAATTCAAATATCTCATGATACAAAATTCTTTTACTTTTACTGTTTCCTTTATGTGAAACTAGACTCATTAAGATTTAATTTAATATTTTATTAAGCTTCTAACTCAATTTCCACAATTTTTAGTGGATTTCAAAAGTTGGACCAATGCTACTGTCCAAATCTGTTTTGGTACAATATAATGATCACTATCATAAGATCATTTCCAACTATCATGAACTTATCATTTCATGGATCCTTTACTCATTTTTCACAATGGAGCTCAATATAAAAGTTATTATTTCTCATGGGCACACTTAGTCATACATGCCAAGTATAGGATAATTCCCTATCACATGCACTCAATCATCAAATTAGTCTCATGACAATGCACCATGTAAATTTGTCTTAGAAGAGCTCATCATTCAATATTTCCTTTTGTACATATATCTCATATTAATCCCGTTGAGTTTCTAGAAAATCCCGATGGATTATCCATTTACCATCAATTTATAAGAATGATCATTTTAGGTATGCACTCCTGAGAACCTCACATTTTACAGTGGGATTACCAGTCCAGGCTAAATCCCCCATATCGTAAACTCATAAGGTGAAGTCGGGATTACCAGTCCAGGCTAAATCCCTTATAGCGACAAACACATATATTCTTAAAGCACATATATTCTTCGGGAGGCTTGATCATTCAAGGAACACCCGTCTGGGCTAGATCCTTTTTATATTTGAGATCAACAGATTACCTGTCTGAGCTAAATCCTTTCTGCAACACATGTAGGATCTCAAGTCACATAAGCCATGGTTTATCCATCGAATTTCCCTTTTCACTTCAATCGGGACATTTATTATCATATCATCATTATTGACATATTTTATGGATTTTCATGCCATCATTATAACTAAATATCATGCATTCATAACATATGCAATTAGGCATATTAATAGTTTACTTTAAGCTATCCGAACTTACTTGTCAAAATCTCGTCAGGTACAACCATGTAGCAACTCATACAACCCATGTAATATTAATTTAACATTCAATTCATGTAACAATAATTTGCCATTCAATTTCACATGACACAACAAACATCACATTTTCCATATCATACACACCATCCATCAACTTCTCCTAAACATATTAAATCATAAAATTTATTTAATATCAATAAAGAATTAAAATTAAAGCATGGTATTGCATTATTATTAACACACAAACTTACCTCGATCCAAAAACGACAATTTACCATTTTAGCCCATAACCTTGTATTTTCCTGATTTAAGCCTAAATCTCGATTTCCTTGATCTATAATATCACATTTAGCCTACTAATTAGTCACACTATTCATATGGGTCTAAAAATCATATTTTTACAAATTTGCATTTTGACCCCTAAACTTTTGTTTATTTGCACTTTTTCCCCAAGGCTCAGAAATTAAACTTCATCCTATTTTCTTATGTTTTATGACATGATGATCATTTTTCCCTTCTATGGAAACATCAAATTCTCACTCTAACATGTACTAATGAACATTAGGTATTTTTACTGATTATGACGTTTTACTCGTTTTCACGTAAAATCGCTTAGCAAAAGTTGTTTATCTAACACCTAACACTAATTTTATACCATTATAAATCAAAATGCATGCATGTTACTCATGGGTAAATTTTTAAACATAAACCCTAGCTCAAAATAATGGTAGAAATGAGTAGATAATGTTACCGGGACTTCAAAAATGTAAAAAACATTAAAAATGGGGTTCAGGATCACTTATAAATGAGCTTGGAAAGCTTGAAAACCCTAGCCATGGTTTTTTCATGAGACTTTCAGCGATGAGGAAGAAGATGAATAAATTTGGCTTATTTTTGGCTTTTTAATTCATTTAATTACCAATTTACTAAAATGCCCTTAATGAAAAAATTTTAAAAACCTATCATACCATGTCCATTTTTGTCCAAAAACTTCAAAATGGTCTAATTACCATTTAAGGACCTTTAATTTAAAAAATATTAACAATTAGACACTTCTAACATGTAGAACTCAACTTTTGGACTTTTTACAATTTAGTCATTTTGACCAAATTGAGTGCCCAAACGTCGAAATTTTTGAACGAAATTTTCACAAAATCATTGCGTGAAATCGTAGACCATAAAAATATAATAAAAATTAAATTTCTTACATAAGATTTGTGGTCCGAAAAGCACTGTTCTGACTAGTCCCTAATTCAGGATGTTACATTTCTCCCCCTTTAACAAATTTTCGTCCCCGAAAATCTTACCAGAAAAGAGGTTAGTTCCTCATAATCTTTGCTATCTCATAATTAGTGCTAAAGAACTTTTGCTTTATCCTTCATTAAAATCCAGAGTCTTATTTAGCTTTCCCAATAACTTATAATATATAAAAGTCCGGATATCAATCCAATTAACCAAGACTAGCTTTCCGAGAAATCTAACAATCTCATAAATACATGATTCCATTAACCCATTAGGCAGATTTAACATTTACCAAAACGATTTTCAAATTTCATCATATGTCAACCATAAATCCATATATCCTTTTTCTCTTTCAAATATAAGAATAATCTTGACAAGAAATCCATAATCATCTCGTTCTCATTTCTATTCTAATATCACTACTGACGAATATCGTTCTGATATCACCCGATGTTCAGCAGTAGTCCCGATAACCTTTCATGTATTCAATTACAAAGATCAGAAATGTCAAGTTCTAAACTCGATCATCAATGTATTACTCCTGTGATTTTTCTTGCAAACTCTCTACATAAGCCCGGAATTTTTATTTCAAGCACTTATAACCACATTATTGAAATTCAAAAAGTTTTTTGTTCAGTACATACCCTATCAGTTCAAATACTTTGGTCAATAATGTTTTCGTTCATTCAAAGCTTTAATGACATGTAATAGACCATTCAACTTTTACAAGATGAAAACTTTATCATTCAGAACAGCTTTAAATCGTATCAAGGTTTTCTAAGATATATACACTTTTCATTCAAACTATCTATTGTTTACCCAGAGAGAGGTAAAATCTTGTTCCTAGACACGAATACCTTATTTAATCTTTCAAATAATAATCAATACCACTTGAACCACTGAGTCGATATTAATCATCAATAAATGACATTTTAAGAGATCCTCTTTTTCAGTTGATAGGACAGTTAAACATGAAACCATTCAAACTCACTTATCATACTAACCAAAGTCCATTTCAATTACATTAGCTCAAGATAACAAAAATGCCTCAATTGGATGCATTAACTTTGATTAAATTACTCGAGGAAAGGAATCCACCATACAACTGAAACTACAATTTCATCATTCATGCCTTTATTGATATGAGTTCTTTACACGAAGATTTAGAGAAATCTGGATACAGGGGTCATCACGTTACTATAATCAAGCCAGAAGCATGTTCATAATTGACATAGTCATCATAGGTTGAAGAACATACCTTGGATACGAGTGATCATTGGTAATTTACGAAATGAAGATAACAAGAAAACCAGGATAAAGAAATCCAAGACAGAGGGATCCAAGATAAAGATATTCAAGGTATAGAAATCCAAGATACCATATCATAATGAAAGACCCAGAAAAATGCTCATAAGAAAAATATGAAGGATCTTGATAATTCTTCAGAGAAAAGAAGTCCAGAAGAATACATCAATCCAACCCATTAGGATTAAATGCAATAAGGGTAATATACTTTCCCATATATGTATATGGAATAGAGCATCAATTAGGAGAAACAGGTTTATATCATCATGTGTATTATTTCATAAAGTCTCATTAGATGGAATGTGATGGAATGCCAGAGAGACATAAAGTAATACAGATTATGTACCAGTCGGGCTATCAATACTTTCGTCTATACATCGTGATTAGTACATCGTGATTAGAAAACACTCCCATAAAATAAGGATTTTATCAGTAGGGCAATAACCGTAAAAATATTTTCAAGAATAGTTAAACATACAGAATACCTCAGAAAAGACTGCCATAATCTGATATCTTACCTTTCAACATTATTCCTTCAATTATTTCTGCCATCGTGAATCTCACATTATGCTTTTCATTAAAGAAGTTCAGTTCTGAAGAAATTTCCAGTTAATACATTTCCTAACATCTTACCTTACTAGTCCTATCATTACTTATCAATCCAATTTAATCTCTGATCATGTTCATAATCATTCTATAGCTAAACCCTTTGGTATCATATTTGTGAACTTATTCAATATGATTCTTGTGAAATTCCTTCACAAAACACCACTTTGGTAAGGGGATGGGGTTGTAAGATGCCTAACTCATTTCTCATACTCATATACATATATCACTAGTTCATTATCAAAGTAACATTTTCATAAGCATATCATTCACTTCAGGCAAACTTTTATTCACGTTCGTATGACAAGAACTTTTCAGTTATCTTATTTAAACAAGTATATTTATGTATGCATTCTATGGATTTTGGACAGCTTACTAATCTCATTCATTCAATCAAACACATCAGACATATAACTTTTTATAAAGGCCAAACAAACATGGACAAATGCATCACAATTTAAACTTTCATCTCATATGTTATCGTGTACATATCATGAAATTTTATTCATACCATTCTAATTTTAAGCTCATCATAACTGTACTTTACCCAAATGCCTTAGCTTCTCATTAAACATAGTCGGTATAGCTCAGTTAGAGGGCACTATTGTCCAAAAAGGATGATTCTCATTCGCGTCGGGAGACATCACACTATCACGGGTTTGTGCATGTATATCTAGACTCTCATACATGCTACGTTAGTCCGAGAACTGACTAAACCATAGCCCCGATACCATTAAATGTAACACCCCTCACCCGTATCCAACATTGGGATAGGGTTCGAGGCGTTACTGGACTTAAACATTCACAAACATACAAAACTGGGTCACCAAAATTTTCCCAAAATTAAAACTTTTCAATCACATGCATATCGTCCCTTATACAGGCCTTCGAGGCCTAAAACATGCATTAGGGTGGTTCAGGGCAAAACCGAAAACATTCGATAATCTTTGGGAAACTTAACAATTTTCTAGCTTTAGAGAGTACCACGCCCAGCCCGTGTAACTCTCTATTTACGATGTTAGCAACTATTTAAGGGCACACGACCAAGGTACATGCCCGTGGCCAAAGGCCGTGTCCTTCACACGGTTGAGACACACGGTTGTGTCTCTTCCCGTGTGGTCAAGACTTAGGCTAATTTCTAAGCCTTTTTTTCATCTTTACATGCATACACATATACGATTTCAATGGCATTCATCATTACCTTATTATTATGCATTAGTTCCACCTACTCATGATAAACTAGTCTAGCTACATCGCAAGACATTAACACATATCATGAATAAATAGGCTTACAAGCCAAAATCATTATAAGCCACATCTCATGGCTATAATCAACAAATCAATATAAGCCAATGCCTTTGGCTAATCACAACAATAATCATCATAGAAAAATTGAGTCCCTATACATGCCACTCACAAGAAAACATTTAACATACACATACCAATACTCCAAGGATAATGGCTTGATAGTGTGATGCTGCCTCTAACGATCTCCAACCCCGAGCTAACCTAACAAAACTAAAAGAAATAAAAAGGAGGGAGTAAGCTTTACGCTTAGTAAGCTCGCATGAAAATAATAAGCAATGCTGTTAAATATGACTCCTATTTTTAGTCAAATTTGAGAAATAATATTTCAGCTAAACTCTGTTTACTTGTTTCAATCAAACACTGATTAGTTTAGATTATTTTATTATTATTTGACCTATGAATTTAGCCTATAAATAGGCTCTTTTACAATCCTAGAAAAAACACCCATTAGAGATTAGAACTCATAACACATTTAGAGAATTTTGTGTTTACGTTTTGTGGGTTCTTTGTTTTCGAGTTTTCGGGGTTTTGTTATTATCTCCATCTTTTGCACTCTTTGTTCTTTTACCATTATAGTAAAATTATCTTTGCCCGTGGTTTTTTATCCTTTTTGGAGGGGTTTTTCTACGTTAAATTTGTGTGTTAAATTTCTCAATTTATTCCGCTATTTTTTCTTGTTCGTTGCTTAATCGGGTCGATCCTAACAAGTGGTATCAGAGCTAGTTCAATTTTCATAAATCAGCTCATTCAGAGATGGCAGCAATAAGATTTGTAATTGAAAAGTTAGATAGTGAGACAAATTTCAATCTGTGGCAAGTTCGGATGATGGCGATTCTAGTTCAATCCGATTTGAAAAAGGTTGTTACCGAGAAAAAGCCTAAGAATCTAAATAAAACAGAATGGGAAGAGCTTGATGAAAAGGCTTTGTCTGCAATCCAGCTGTGCCTCACAAATACGTTATTGTAGGTGGTATTGATGGAGAAGACCTCATCCGCCTTATGGAAAAGGTTAGAAACTCTTTATGCGACTAAGTCTCTAGCTAACCGTTTAGTGTTGAAACAATGTCTATTTACGTTTTGCATGAACGAAGGTGAGGTTCTTAGAGATCACATCAGTCAATTCATTACTCTTCTAAATGATTTAAAGAATGTTGAGGTTCATATTGACGATGAAGATCAGGCTATGCTATTATTGTGCTCTTTACCCCCTTCATACAAGTCTTTCAGGGAGACCCTGATTTATGGCAGAGACAAACCCTCGTTCGAAGATGTGAAGGGTCATTTGTTGAGTAGAGATAAACTCGACAATGAGTTTCATTTGGATAGAAAGCAGATAGGCAACCTTCCTTTTTGGCAGCATCAAAGAAATGAGACAAAAGGTGTCGCTGTTGTAAAAAGTTAGGTCACGTCAAAGCAGATTGTTATGAACTGCGAAATAAAAGAACTGCTGAGAGTAACGAGAAAGATGTAGCTGGTGCTAATTTGGTCAATGAAAATGATGATGATTTCTTGTTAGTGTCAACAAGTGATAGCTCCAAGCTCACGTCCGAATATAGAATGGTTCTTTACATACAATTCTGTTGAAGGTGGAGTTGTGCGCATGGGAAACAATTCATCTAGTAAGGTAATTGGTGTTGGTACTGTTAAAATTAGGATACATGATGGGACGATTATGACACTCTTAGATGTCAAGTATGTACCTGATTTACGAAATAATCTCATCTCATTGAGTATTTTAGACTTGAAAGGATGCAGAATCAACATCAAGTCGAGCGGCATTAAAGTATCTCGTGGAGCTCTCGTTTTGTTAAAAGGTAAGAGAACCGGCGGTCTTTATATTCGGAAGGTTACACGGTGACCGGTGAAATCGGATGTCCTAAATGCATACTGAGTCGAAGTCAACTCGTTTTGGAGCGGAGGCAACTTGGTCATAGGAGGGAAAAAGGTATGACCGTTTCGTTGAAGAGAGGTTCTCTTTTGGAATGCGAGGTTTTGAAAAGTTAGGGCCTTTGTGTTCGTGAAAATCAGACCCGGGTTAGTTTTGATTTGGCAGTGTACAAGTCGAAGGCTAGAAGTATTCCAGTTTTTAAACACAAATTCGACTCAGTTAATTCCTTGCATAGTTCAAGATAGGCTCGTGGCGGACTTTGGCAAAGATGGCGTTGTGAAAATAAAGTCAAGGTGGAGATTTGTTAAATATGATTCCTATTTTCAGTCATATTTGAGAAATAATATTTCAATTAAAATCTGTTTACTTGTTTCAATCAAACACTGATTAGTTTAGATTATTTTATTATTATTTAACCTATGAATTTAGCCTATAAATAGGCTCTTTTAAAACATTAGAAAAAACACCTATTAGAGATTAGAACTTTAACACATTTAGAGAATTTTGTGTTTACGTTTTGTGGGTTCTTTGTTTTCGTGTTTTTGGGGTTTAGTTTTTATCTCCATCTTTTATACTCTTTGTTCTTTTGCCATTATAGTAAAATTATCTTTGCCCTTGGTTTTTTATCCTCTTTGGAGGGGTTTTTCCACGTTAAATTTGTGTGTTTAATTTCTCAATTTATTCCGCTATTTTTTCTTGTTCATTCCTTAATCGGGTCAATCCTAACAAATGCGATAACATGCTATTTTCATATTCTTTCTATTTATTCAAATTCCAGCTAAGCTATTTTCCTGGGTCACAGTCAATAAATTATTTATATCCAGAGCTACAGAACTCCAAATTAAGGTCTATTAATTTTCCTAGAAACTAGACTGTAACACCCCGAATTTGGGCCTAGAAGTATTGGGCCTTGAGTGCGGGTCCGTAAGGAGGTTGTATATAGGTATTTAATTGTGCAATGAAATGACACAATTAAATGTCTGCTTTGGTGGTTAATGGCCCTAAGAAGTGCTAGAGAAATCTTGGGTTCAAACTTGGGCTTTAGCAAAAATTTTGGTATTAAGTGAAAAAAAAAAAAACCTGGATGCTTGGATGAGGTCTTTTAAATTATTGTGTTAAATAAATGACACAAGAAAGCTTGTAGTCTAGTGGTTGTGGCGTCATTAAGGTTGTATGGGAGCCTGGGTTCAAGCCTTGGCTCTTGCAATTTATTTTGGTTTTTTCTTTTAAGGGAACTGGACTTTGGCCTTTAGACCTTATAATTAATTGGGGATAAAACATGACACAAAAAGCCTTGTAGCTTAGCGGCAAGTAGCGTGTGGAGCATCGAGGAAGGCATGGGTTCGAATCCTGGGGTAAGCAATGAGCATTTATTTTGCTAACAAAAGGCGGCAAGAGTTGGTGTTGAATTTAAACTTTGATGTTGGGAGGATCCCATATCGGGAAGCTAACATAAGAGTGGATGGGAAGCTAGCTTTAAATAGAGAGAACCATGAGGAGAGTAAAGGTACCTTTCTTGGGTGATCCCTTTTCGCTTTATGGTGTGCTCGTTTGGGTTGGGCGTAGGCTAAGAGTGCTCGGAGCGTGGATTAACTCCAATCTCCCTATCAGTGTGTATTTCTCACTACTCTAGTCAGTAGGATGGCTACTTCGGGCCATGATGGGCGAAAGGGGCCATGTTGGCCTAATGGGCCCACTGAGCCCAATTGGATAAGTTGTTTGATTGTGTGGTAAATATTGGACTAGGCTAGGTGAATCTCATATTCGTGTGGCTAGATTTGGGCTAAAAGGGCCACACGAGCGTGTGGGCCCATTTGGGCTGAGAATGGGCTTTAGGGCCATTTGTATTGTTATCCCTGTTTAGAATACTTTAGTTTACCAATTACTGAAATGCCCTGGTTTGTAAAATTACCAAAATACCCCTGGTTTGTAAAATTACCGAAATACCACTAGTTTGTGAAATTACATAAATACCTCAATTTGTAAAATTACCAAAATACCCACGATTTACAAAATTACGAAATACCCTTGACTTTCTAAAAATTATAGAAATACCATTGGTTTACAAAATTACTTGAAATACCCTCAGAGGATAGAATTACCAAAATACCCCTAATTTGTAAAATTACCAAAATACCCCTGATTTACAAAATTACAGAAATACCCTTGACTTTCTAAAAATTATAGAAATACCATTGGTTTACAAAATTACTGAAATACCCCTGTAGGATAGAATTACCAAAATACCCCTAGTTTGTAAAATTACCAAAATACCCCTGATTTATAAAATTACAGAAATACCCTTGACTTTCTAAAAATTATAAAAATACCATTGGTTTACAAAATTACTAAAATACCCTTGGTTTGTAGATTTACCAAAACACCCTTGTAGGACGAAATGACTAAAATACCCCTAATAGGTAAAAAGACCAGTAAAGCCCTGTGTAGGGTAAAGTGACCGTAATACCCTTGTATGGTAAAATGACGAATATGCCCTTATGTTCCGTATGGTGATGTGCTTAGGATTTACATATATTGATATTGGATTAGTTAAGTTTGAGTGCGGTGGTGGTTATCGTAGGTGATTGATTATGGAAACGTTTCAACTTCAACCCATAACAGTGTGTACTAACCCTCGTAGTAGCTTAGATTAATATCGCTAAGAAGCGAAATGCTAAAAAATCAGGCATTTTGGGAACTTGTAATGTTGCGTGTGGGTATAGATGCGATAAATATGATAAAGTCGGTGATTGGATCGATGGAACGGGTAAGAACTCAATTTTGTGCACGATGGTAAGTTGGGCCTCAATGGGCTAGAATTGGGCCAAATAGGCTTTTGGGCCCATTTTGGTAAAATTGATAGAAAATGGAATTTGGAAAAGTTGCATGTTAACACGGTTAGTATTATGGTAAAATTTGGGTTAAGCAGGCTTAGTGGGCTAAATCCGCATTCGTAGGGCCCATTAGGGGTTTTGGGCCCAAAAGCCCGAGTTTGATAAGTGGGTTAAAGATCATTGTTTAAACACTCAAAAATATTGACAAATGTAATGAACATGGAAAACCCTAATTTTTGGTAAAATTACGAAAATACCCTTATAATATGAAAAATGACTGTTTTGCCCTTTTGGGCAAGTGACTGACTTGGACTGTGTGGTTGACGGATTTAATTGTGAATATATGTTGGTGATATGAATGACTTGACTATGATTGTTTGATTCAAATATGGGCATGACATTCTGCATACATGACATATTGCATGGGATATGGGTTATATTAATGGAGGAAGTGCTAAAGGGCTCGCCTGGCTTTCGAAAAAAAAAGGGCTTATGCCCCGGGCCATCGAAAAGGGCTTATGCCCTGATTATTAAAAAGAGGCAAGGCCTCCGGTTATATGATAAAGCAAAGCTATCTTTGCCAAATGGGAGAGTTTGGTTGGGTGGGTTGAGTTATTCCCCACATGGAGAGCTTGGTTGGTACGGGTGGAGAGTAGCGGATGGTGGGTCGAGTAGTCTCCCCAAATGGGCTTGCATACATTCATTGACATTACATGTGATATTGAAATGGGCTTGCATACATTCATTGACATTACATGTGATATTGAAATGGGCCTAAGGGCCATACCGTTTCTGATAAAGGCTTCGCCCGATGATATGATTTATGAAAAGGCTTCGCCCAAGAATATGATTTATGAAAAGGCTTGGCCCGATGATATGATTTATGAAAAGGCTTCAGCCCAAGAATCGTTAAACGCGAAGGCTTCGGCCCAGTATATGTCAAGACTAAATAGGGCTTTGGCCCATATTGTACTGATACCGTGTTATTTACTGTTTGTTTGTTATTGGGATTACACATCGAGTTTTCATAAACTCACCCCGCTTTCTAATATGCAAGGTAATCCCTAAGCTTAGATGGTTTGAAGTCTGCGAGGACTCTGAGATGGCCACACACTGCTTTTCGCTTTTTGCTTTCTTTTAATTGCAATAAGTAGCCGATTTATTTCTTTATAAGTTTTATCTTATTAATATTATTATTTGGTTTTGGGTTATAATAAGGCCGTTTTAACTATTTTTCTCGGGATTATTTTATCTTATACCCTATATTTTTCTGATGACAATATGAGTTAGACCTAGGGCTTGTTTCCAAAATGATAATTGTTTTCAAAATAACGTAACGATATAATTAATCGGTTTATCAAAAATATCTACTTAAATGAATTCCAACTTGTTTTTCTCAAAACCTAACCTAGCACCAAAGTGTGGCAATGGTTGTAGGCATGTCTAGGATTGGATCCAATCAAGAGCTTGGTACTTAAGCAGCCTTCTAGGCTCACCTCCTCTGTTTCGGATACCTACCTGGTGCACAGCTTCCATTCACTTTATTAACTTAGCAAAGACTATCTTTTAAAACACTAAGAAGGACGTTGAAAGAGGAATGGGTTTTCTTAAAAACTTCAAGGTGACACGTCGGATCCGGTCATAACTTCTGGGCTGGGTTTGGGGTGTTACATAGACTCCTATCTCTTCTTATCATATATATTTTTTTTAAATTAAGTACAGTTTATTATTCAAAGTCTCCCCTGTTTTGCTGTTTGACAGCTTCAACCTTTCTTCACTAAAATTTATTTATCTCCTAGTATGGGACTCGAATAATGTTCTCGTCTCTTTCTCCTGAAAATAAACTCATTAATGATTTCATGCATATGAATTTTAACTCATAATTTTTTTTTTACAATTTCTAGTGATTTTCCAAAGTTGAGATAGGGGAGTCTGGAATCACTTCGATTCTGTCCCACAAGAATTAAAATATCTCATGATACAGAGTTCTTTTGCTTTCACTGTTTCCTTTGAGTGAAACTAGACTCATTAAGATTTAATTTCATAATTTATTAAGCTTCTAACTCAATTTCCACTATTTTTAGTGGATTTTCAAAGTCAGACCAATGCTGCTGTCCAAATCTGTTTTGGTACAATATAATGATCACTATCATAAGATCATTTCCAACTATCATGAACTTACCACTTCATGGATCCCTTACTCATTTTTCACAATGGAGCTCAATATAAAAGTTATTATTTCTCATGGGCACACTTAGTCATACATTCCAAGTATAAGATAATTCCCTATCACATGCACTCAATCATCAAATTAGTCTCATGACAATGCACCATGTAAATTTGTCTTAGAAGAGCTCATCATTCAATATTTCCTTTTGTACATATATCTCATATTAATCCCGTTGAGTTTCTAGAAAATCCCGATGGATTATCCATTTACCGTCAATTTATAAGAATGATCATTTTAGGTATGCACTCCCAAGAACCTCACATTTTACGGCGAGATTACCAGTCCAGGCTAAATCCCCCGTATCGTAAACTCATAAGGTGATGTCGGGATTACCAGTCCAAGCTAAATCCCTTATAGCGACAAACACCCTTAATGAGCTCGGATCTGAATTGCCAGTCTAGGCTAAATTCAGACACTAATCAGATTACCCATCCGGACTAAATCTGTAAAGCACATATATTCTTCGAGAGGCTCGATAATTCAAGGAACACCCGTTCGGGCTAGATCCTTTTTATATTTTAGTTCAACGGATTACCTGTCCGGGCTAAATCCTTTCTGCAATACATGCAGGATCTTAAGTCACATAAGGCTAGGTTTATCCATCGAATTTCCCTTTTTACTTCAACCGGGACATTTATTATCATATCATCATTATTGACATATTTCATGGATTTTCATGCCATCATTATAACTAAATATCATGCATTCATAACACATGCAATTAGGCATATTAATAGTTTACTTTAAGTTATTCAAATTTACTTGTCGAAATCTCGTCAGGTACAACCATGTAGCAACTCATACAACCCATGTAGTATTAATTTAACATTCAATTCATGTAACAATAATTTGCTATTCAGTTTCACATGACACAACAAACATCACATTTTTCATATCATACACACCATCCATCAACTTCTCCTAAACATATTACGTCATACAATTTATGCCATATCAATAGATAATTACAATTCAAGCATGGTATTGCATTATTATTAACATACGAACTTACCTTAATCCAAAAACGACAATTTACCATTTATTCCATAACCTTCTATTTTCTCGATTTAAGCCCAAATCTCAATTTTCTTGATCTATAATATCACATTTAGCCTAATATTTAGTCACACCACTCATATGGGTCTAAAAATCATATTTTTACAAATTTGCATTTTGACCCCTAAACTATTGCATATTTTCACTTTTGCCCCAAGGCTCAGAAATTAAACTTCATCCTATTTTCTTATTTTTATGACATGCTGATCATTTTTCCCTTCTATGGCAACATCAAATTTTGACTCTAACATGTACTTATGAACATTAGGTATTTTTACCGATTATGATGTTTTACTCGTTTTCACGTAAAATTGCTTAGCAAAAGTTGTTTATCTAACACCCAACACTCATTTTCTACCATTATACATCAAAATGCATGCATATTACTCATGGGTAAATTTTTAAACATAAATCCTAGCTCAAAATAATGGTAGAAATGAGTAGATCATGTTACCAAGACTTCAAAAATGTAAATAACATTAAAAACGGGGTTTGGGATCACTTACAAATGAGCTTGGAAAGCTTGAAAACCCTAGCCATGGTGTTTTTCATGAGACATTCGGCCATGAGGAAGAAGATGAGCAAATTTGGCTTTTTTTTTTACTTTTTAATTCATTTAATTACCAATTTACTAAAATGCCCTTAATGAAAAACTTTTAAAAACCTATCATACCATGTCCATTTTTGTCCACAAACTTCAAAATGGTCTAATTACCATTTAAGGACCTTTAATTTAAAAAATCTTAACAATTAGACACTTCTAACATGTAGAACTCAACTTTTTAACTTTTTACAATTTAGTCCTTTTGACCAAATTGAGTGCCCAAACGTCGAAATTTTTGAACGAAATTTTCATGAAATCATTTCGTGAAATCGTAGTCCATAAAAATATAATAAAAATTAATTTTATTAAATCAAATTTGTGGTCCCGAAACCACTATTCTGACAAGGCCCTAATTCGGGATGTTACAAGTTGGCTGTAATTGCATTTAAGGTAAGTCCATGTGATTAAATAAGTATGATATTCATGTTATTATTGTTACACTTGAAATCTATTTTCCTCTGGTTGTATTGATTTATATGTTAATGATATTGTGTATGGGAACATGATGTAGCCATGAAGTAATCGATAGCTCAAATGTCGATAACATGTGATGGGATGATTGAATATAATGGAAATCTGATGGAACATGATATTTCTTTGAAACGAGTAGGTTTGTATGTAAATAATATATAGTTTTTACTTATGTTATAATATTTTGTTATTATATGAGATGTGATTGTATATTGAATGATCACTTGATGTAAATTATGAATTTAAGTTGATTATGGATGAATTGGTAAAATGTTGAAAAGTGAGGAATTTTCCGGTTGGACCTTCGGAATAGAAAAGATACGAATGATCCATTGTGAGAACACATGTGTAGTACTATGTGCAGGCTACTATGTGTTTAAGATGGTTTTAGGTCACGTGTGTAGTACTAAGTGCAGGCTACTACGTGTACCAGATGGTTAGGTCGCATGTGTAGTACTAAGTGCAAGCTACTATGCGTACTCGATAGCTTCGATCACATGTGTGGTACTAAGTGCATGCCACTATGTGTAAGAGACAGTTGTTGTCACAGATGTAATACTAAGTGCAGGCTACTATTGCACCAAATAGCTTCGGTTACAAGGGTGGTAATATGTGCAGGCCACCATGTATCTGTTATTATTTCGATGAGTTCAATGAGAAATTGACTAAGTGAAAATACTTGTGATCATGTAATGGCTATATGATGAATAAGTGCATGTATATGTGTGTGAAAATTTATGATAAATGTGCTCAATTGTTGAGCGAACTTTCGATAAGATGGAATTGAGTAAGTGAGATTATGTAAGAGTGAAATTTGTAATAAAACTGTTTTGGATAGCAACAGTTGTGTGACTTTGAAAAATCACCAAAAATGGTGGAAATCGAATTAGAAGTTGAAAAAGATATGAAATAAAATCTTATTTAGTCTATTTTCACATAAAAGAAATGGTGAAAGCAAAATAATTTTTTTATTTTGTGATATTTGAATTTTTGTGAGACAGGGTCAAAATGATTTTAGAATCCCCTGTTTTGACTTGGAAAAATCATTAAAAATTTTAAAAAATATAATTATGGGTTATAACTTATATGCTTAAAATTCTTAATGAGTATATTTTTGAAAAAAATAAACAGGAACATTATCCAAATCTTATATGAAGAGATAATTAATTTTTAGTGCAGAGGGGTAGGAACTATTGGACAACAAAACAAAGGAGAGTTTAAAGAATAAACTGTACTTATTGGCTAATCCAAAAATTCTAAATATTTTATGATAAGTAGATATGTGAGTCTAGTTTCAGGGAAAATTAGCGGATCTTGATTTGGAGTTCCGTAGCTCAAGTTATAAGTAACTGAGTGACTATGACTCGAGTAAATAGCTTAACTTGAACATAAGTAAAAGTGCAATTATGATTATTTTAACTTGGAATCATGTTGTAAGAATTGATGGAATCATGTTGTAAGAATTGATGGAATCATGTTGATAAATTGCTTACTGTTTTCATATGGACTTACTAAGATATATAGCTTACCCCCTCCTTTTCATTTCTTTAGTGTTGTTAAGGTAGCTCAAGGTTGGAGATTGTTGAAGGCAGCATCACACTATTGAGCTATCAAGAGGGGATATCGATAAGTCTTAAGCATCTTCAAGTGAGTGGCATGTATAGGAGCTTTGATATTGATATGTGTTCTTATGATTTAGCCAAATGTATTGCTTATATTGATTCATTGTATATAGCCATGAGATATGACTTATAATATTTTTGCTTGTAAGCCTAATTATCCTTGCCATGTGTTGATGCTTTGTGATATGATTATAATTGTCTGCCATGAATGAATAGTAAATAACAATGTGCATGAGAATGCCATAGGAAAATTCGGGGTGGTCATGGATATGGAATAAACGTGTAAATTGACAATAATTTGATAATGATTGAACATGGACATTTGTTGAATAAGTAGAGATTAATTATTGGGTAATATGTTATGGTTGATTGTTAAAAATATGCTTTAGTGAGGCATGCTAAATCATTAAAATGATGCTATGATATGTGTCTTTAAAGTATTTAAGTATGTGAAAGATTAAGGCAACAAAAAGGCTTGGAAACTAGCCTAAGTGTTGACCACACGGGCAGAGACACAACCGTGTGGAGGACACGCCTTAGCACACGAGCGTGTGACTTGGCCGTGTAACCCTAAATGTTTACTGACATCATAAACAGAGAGTTACACGGGCTGAGGACACAGGCGTGTGAGACTACCCGGCCAGCCCACACGATCGTGTGACTCTCGAAACATGAAAATTTTCTAAGTGTTGTAAAAATGTTCGTGAGTTCTCAATTTAGTCCCAAACCGTTTTTAATGCATGTTTAGAGCTTCGATGGCTCGTGTATGGGACATTTTGCATGTGATCGAATGATTTTGATATGATTGAAATTTTATGGCCCAGTTTTACATGTATGTGCATGTTTAAGTCCGGTAATGCCTCGTATCCTATCTTGCCTTCAGACATGGGTAAGGGGTGTTACAAATACCATATGGCCATTTATAAAATGAATCAATTACCATTACAAGCCAACACAATTGGCCAAATCTATAATGACACATATCACAAAAAGACCAAGTCCCTATACATACCATAGCTCAAAATAATGTAATAATAAGTACCCAAAACGATAATTTGATAGTGTGAGTGGATCTCCGACTGTTTTTATCCCCGAGCTGGCTTGATGACCCTATAAGAAATGAAAAGGAAGGGGGTAAGCTTTAAGCTTAGTAAGTTAGCATGTAAATAATAATCAACTTTCACATACAATAACCTACACATAACATAATGTAAATTAACACAAAATCATCAAATGATCATAAACGTATCTTACTCATTTGCATCCTTACCAATAATGCATCTTAAACCAAGATCATTTCTCATGAGTTTTGTGTACGTACCTGTACCACTTCATAACATAGTCATAACCTTACCACTTCATAACATAGTCATAACCTTTCACATTTTGATATAATATTTAAATCACCCGTTGAACCACTTGGAATACTAAAGGATACTCGGGAATCACATACACATAGAATCATACCAATGCCATATCCCAGATATGGTCTTACATGGGATCTCATATCGATGCCAATAGCCCAGCTATGGTCTTACTTGATTCTCATATCAATGCCATGTCCCAGATATGGTCTTACACGTAAATTCATAACCCTAATGTCATGACATTTGTATCCTAACTATTCCTAAGGTTCAACTGGGAATTCTACCGTATCGAATCTTTGCCGAACAAATCCATGATGATAATAGTTCAAGTCATGCAATAACAAAATATTAAAGACATAATATAACTTTCATTATTTACAGACGAACTTACCTCGATACAAAAATAGTAGAAATGGATCTAATCGTCAATAACCTGGTTTTCCCCCCGATCAAGGTCCGAACCTCGTTTATCTTGATCCATAATAGAAAATGTAGCTTATTTAATTATCACATTACTCAATTCAGTCCAAAAGTCATACTATGGCAAAATTACATTTTTCCCCTAAAGTTTGACATATTTAAATTTTTGTCCCTAGGCTCGTAAAATGAAATGCATCCAATTTATTTGTTACCCAAGCCTAGTCAACCCACACACATGCTCATATCAGCCCACATTTGTCATCAAATCAAATTTTTACTACATATTTTACAACTTTTACAAATAGGTCCCTTTTAGTTATTTTCATGAAAAATCACTTAGTAAAAGTTGTTTATTACACATCAAACTTTCATTTTCTACCATTAAACATCAAAATACATGTATGTAACACATGGGTAAATTTTTAAACATGAACCCTACTTCAAAATAATGGTAGAAATGGAAAGATCGGATGAATACGGCTTCAAAAACGTAAATAGCATTAAAAACGAAGCTAGGATGCATTTACTATCAAGCTTGAAAGTTGAAAAAACCCTAGCTATGGTGCCTTGGAAATTTTGGCTATGGGAGGAAGAAGATGGACACAATTTTGACTTGTCTTTCCCTTTTTATTTTTTTTATTTACCAAATGACTAAAATGCCCTTTTAGCCTTTCTTTGAAATTTTATCTCTCCATGCCCATTTTTGTCCAATAACTTAACAAGTGGTCTAATTACCATCTAAGGACCTCTAATTTAAATTATCATATCAATTGGACACCTCTAACATGTAGAACTCAACTTTTGCACTTTTTACGATTTAGTCATTTTGACTAAACTGAGTGCCCAAACGTTAGAATTTTCGAACGAAATTTTCACAAAATCATTCTGTGAAACTGTAGACCATGAAAATATAGTAAATATAAGATTTACTACGTCTGATTTGTGGTCCCGAAACCACTGTTCCGACTAGGCCCAAAATCAGGATGTTACATTTCGTCCACACGGGCAGAGACATGGGTGTGTGTCTCAGCTGTGTGTGACACACGACCTAGCACATGGGCATGTGGCCTGGCCGTGTGAGCCACACGGCCTACACACACGGGCGTGTGACCCCTGTACAAGAGAAAAATTTTAAATTATGCCAAATTTTTTTCTATGTTCCTGATTTAGTCCTAACTCGATACTAATGTATATTTTAGGCCTCAAGGGTCCATCTTAGGGACATTATAGTTAATATCGAAAAATGAACAGTAATGATATGAATTATCTGTAAATGTTTTGAAAACTTCGGTAATGCCTCGTAACCCTATCCCGGTGACGGATACGGGTTAGGGGTGTTACATTTTGTTTTGACCGTTTGAGCCTTTCAAGCTAACCTTGATGAAATATTATCCCTTGAAACCCAACTTTGAGACTATATGGCCTAATTTTATTTGAACCCTTGCAATATTTAGCCATCACTTTTCTCTTAATTATCTTGAAATTGTCCCAAACACTAGACTCAGTACTATTTAGAATGAAAATAAGTTTGGGGGAGTTGAAAAGAAGTAGCAAATGCTCAAAAAATTTGTAGTACATACAGTAAAATGCTCATGAAAAGAAAATAAAAAAAGAGCATATGTACTTGAAAGAAAATAGATGTACAAAAGAGCATGTAAAAGCAAATTAAGTTGGTGTATTGAAGGTAACTATTCCGAACGTTCAATTGAAGTTGAGTCTAGGGTTTTTAGGCTAAATTTATC
Organism: Gossypium longicalyx; assembly: GCA_025698465.1. Lineage (NCBI taxonomy): Eukaryota > Viridiplantae > Streptophyta > Magnoliopsida > Malvales > Malvaceae > Gossypium > Gossypium longicalyx. The sequence continues at coordinate 58,054,300 of CM046995.1, forward strand.
TATCTTTTACCTAGCCCTAGCCTAGCCACATTACAACCTTTTTAAATACATATTGATTCAAGTTTCTATGCTACCTACATTAGTGGAGAGAAATTGCTATGTTCAACATATGAAGGCATAAGTTAAACTTAATGATTGAAGCTTAATCTTGAATAAGGGAGTAAAATCAAATTGGTAGGGATTTAATATGTCTTTATTAGGAAGCATTTAGTCTATTTTTTCTATCATAAGAATAATTGAGATTAATTTGACTGATAGGTATACTTAAGTAGCGTAAATCTCAAAATTCTTGCTCTTGAGCATAAGTATACCAAATTCATAATTCTGGGAAGAACGTCATTTTGAAGGAAATTTTCAAAGGTGTTTCTAAAAAAATTCTTTTCAATTTGTGCATTACTTGGGACGAGCAATGAATTAAGTTTGGTGGTGTGGAAACACGAAAATATACACACTTTTTCATGCCCTTTTTAACTCAAATTCATGCAGTTTCGGTAAAATTCTTATTGAAAAATATATAATTATTATAATATAATTAAATTGTACTTAAATTATTAACATGTTGAATTTTACTTAATTTTATAATAAATTTTGATTAATTTTGATCATTTTTGACAGATCCGCACGAAGGGCGAAAAACAGCTCGGTAGATATTGCTACAAGCGCAAAATCGAGAAGCAATTTTGAAGCATCGAGGAGAATTAATTTTTTAGCCTAAGACGGTCCAAATTATGTGTATCAATTCATAATATAATTAATTTTAATTTTAATCCAATTTAATTTGGGTTAAATAAATTATTGTTAATTAATTATGAAAAGGGGCCAGTTGAGCTGAACCGAGAAAATCGATCCAACCGGGCACTGGGCAGCCCAAAACCGTCTCACATGCTGATCCAATCAGCTTGTTTGGATTATTATTTGGCTTGAAAATTGGCCCTTGAATACTCCTTCAATCTGCATTCAAACCCTCCACTATTCATGCCTTTCAAGATTTACCCCTACCTAAAAATAACATGTTTGAAATATTCAAACATGTGTGGCCGGCCATGGGGGAGTCTTTGGCTGCTGATTTTGGCTATTTTTAGCAGCCTTCTGAACCTATAAATACCCCCATTGGCTGATCACTTCAAACACACCTCAACTTTCTCATCTCTTCTCTTCTCTCTCAATTTTCTCTCTTCATTTCCCATCCATTTTTCTTTATTCTCTTGTTGATTTCACCTCTTGAAAAAGAGTCATTCATCCACCATTTGGAGCAGCATTAAATTGTTCGTAGTAGCCTCGGTTCTACAAGAACAATTGGAGAAGGAAGAGTGGAGCAAATCAGTCAAGCCACAAAGAAACACCAAATTTGATTCTTGTTCCCTATCCTTTTAATTTTTGTTGTTGCTATGATGAACATGTCTATGAATATTTTTTATGTTGAAATGTTTAATTTAATTGATATGACTTAAATTTAATTCGTGTTAGGTTGATTGCGTTTCGTCTACTTAATTTATTAAAATTGTGTTTGTGTTGTTATAAGCCTCGGTAAGATGTTTGATTAACTAAAACCATGACTAAGTTATTCTTGCATTACAATTGTAAGGTAACTAATGAATTAATTATTTAAACGGATTGAAATTGTAATTAATTGACACGATACTTAATCAGTACATGTTTAACCATCTAAGGTAGCTGAGGGTTAAATTAGCAACGGTATCTAACGATACGTTTGCCTTGCATAACTTGCAAGGTTATTGTAATTAAACTGTTTCAAGGTAGAAATACATTGTTACCTCACGTGATCTTTTATGTGCTTATGAGATTGAATTAGTTGTTTGAATTGGCATAGAGATATGTACAAGAGATTATTTTAATTTCATAAGTATGTATATGCGTTAACACATTTGCCTATTAAAATTTGTTTAATCGGTTGAATTGACATAGAGATATAGTCAAGAGATGAATGAATTTTGGTAGGTGAGTATGTTCATAAGTTAGTAAATTACCGAGTTGCCGTGAATTTATTCATAACAATATAAAGATGAGTTTAATAATTCTAAGTTAAGAGTTGTAATTAATCTAATACAATTATGTCATCTTTATTAAATCATCTTTTAAAATTGTGTATTGGAACTTTATTTTATTTTATTTATTTTACACTTTTTTTTCTAGTTTTTAATCACTTCTTCAAAACAAAATATTTTTCTTCACCAAAGTGTTTTAAATTTCATTCATAAATAATTCTTTTCACAGTCCCTGTGGGTACGATAACTTGACATTTACTTGTCACTTTATTACTTGTTGCGATTGTGTACACTTGCACATTTTCGTCGTTCCAATAGTGTGATCTCCAAAAGCAATCCAATCGGCAGCTCGTATCCGACGATCTACAAAGAAGAAAACCCAAATATAGTAAGCTCACGTAAAGATTAGTAAGTCTGTATTAAACTTAAACTTTGACTTAACGTAACTATTGTAACTAAAATATTTCGCTATTAATTTCATAAACAAGGTCATGAGTTCATTTAGTTCCTATACACATCACAAATCTCACAAGGTTGTGAGTTCACATACACGAAACATATAACTTTATCATGTGATAAACATTACAACATATTTAAAACTCAATTCAACCATCACCTATTCATTTAACAACTCACATTTTATTTCAAATATCTATATCCAATGTTCCATTTCATATATCTATTTCCATATAACCGATTCTTATAATCATTTCATATATCTATTTCAATATAATTGATTCATATAACCATTTCATATATCTACTTTTATATAATCGATTCATATAACCATTTCATATATCTATTTCCGTATAATTGATTCATATAACTATTTCGTATATTCAATTTTTACCAATGAACCATAATGAAATAGCGTTGGATACACGGGAACAATGCTGACACAAGCTGTAAAATAGGTCTGCTTACACAGGTTGTGGCTCAAGATGTTAGTCTACTTGATGCTTTTCACACGAGCTGTGGTAAGACATCCAAGACATCCAAGACCCCAGCCATTGGTAAGAGATCCAAGACCAACATCCGAAACGGTAAAGAACCCTAATGACATGTCATTTGTATTATAAGCATTCACGAGGTTCATACGGGTCATGTTTCATATCCATATCATTTAGTTTTATATATACACATTACTTCATCACAATAACTTATCTATACAGTTTTCCATTTTCAATCATAACCTTTAACTTTATTAACAATGCAACTTAATTTCATTTCATCAATTACCATTTATCAAGCAAACAAACTCAACCACAACATACATAGATAATTATTAAATATAAAAGTAAAAAAAACTAATTAATTTAATCAATTTATGAACTTACCAAAACATAGCAGCTATCGACACCTCGATGATGATTACTTGACAACTTTTTTTTCCTACGATTATCAACCGATTGATCAGTTTCTTGATCTAAATATAGTAATTTAATTCAATCATCTAATTCAAATACTTTAATATACTTAAATGCCTGTAATTAACCGTTTAATGATATTTTAAACTTTTATGCTAAACTTTTACTTTTTATTCAATTTAGTCCCTAAACCCAAAACTTTTAAATCTATCATAATATAACCAAATCAATGCTAGCCAAATTTTATATAATTTCTATACAACCCATGTTTTTTAATTTTTTACATGAATTCATGTAACTTTACTATTTTAAGAATTTAATCCTTAAACTTTAAAATCAACCAAAACCATTTTACAAAATAGTCTTATTTAACTATCAAGCTTAATAATCTATCATCAAACCTAGGAAAACATCACAAATTCATCAATGGCATAAATCAGAACATTTAATAGTTTTTCGAATTAGTTTTCAGGTTAGCTAGATTAAGCTACAACGATATGAAAAACATAAAAATCATTAAAAACGAACTTAAAAATAGTACCATACAAGAGAAAATGGCTTAGCTAAACCTTGGTGTTTTAGTGGTAGGAAGATAAAAAAGAAGATGATAATTTTTGTATGCTTTTCCATTATTATTATTTTTAACTTAATTAATATAATGTAAACATTATTTTATTCCATAATTCATGACTAACCATCCAGCATCAATAATTATTACATATTTTCCATTTAAAACCATCAAACTATTCATTTATACCCATTTAGCCCATATAAACTAATAGCAATTAACTTTTGCAACTTTTACGATTTAGTCTTTTTTTACTTAAATAGCTATCTAAATGTTAAAATTTTCTAACCAAATTTTAATACATCTATATAGTAACTCCGTAAATATTTATTATTTGTAGAAACGAGGTCCCGAGCCTCATTTTCCAAAACCACTTGACTTTAAGGACAAACCACTTGAACTTAACTATTCATCCAATTAACAAAATTTATCAAATCAAAATATAATATTATATTATATTTGATTCGTAAATATTAAATAATAATATTTGTGGTCTCGAAACCACTATTTTTGACACCACTAAAAATGAGTTGTTACATCAACCTTCTGGTAAGTCTTATAGCTCTATATATTACAATTGTTGAAGTTTAATGATGAAAGAACAGTAAGGTGTGAAAGGAAGACCCTAAATGGGGTTCGTATGTAGTTGAAATATTAGTAAACTATCTATAAATGAAGATTTTAATATAAAGTCCATGATCTTATAAGCAGTTGCTGTTGTTGGATCAAGAGGGACGATCAAAACAGAAGCTCTAGGCTGAGGTAAAGGTGGGTCTCTGGTGAGTCTCTAGACTCGACTCTTGCATGTTATTTTATGATTATTCTTTGTATGATTGATGTTCTTGTAATTGTGCTTGAGGAGTTGTTGTATGTATGTGTGTGTGTATTTTCTATGAAGTATCTGCAAGTATGTAAATGAAGTGCACAATGTGCCGTATGAATATGACAATGTGTGGTAAGCATGCATAAGAAATTATGTGTTGAAAAGTATGACTCTATTATGGGTATGAGTGAAATATATGTATATGTGTCCATTACATTAACTAAATGATGCAAGATAAAGTATGGCTGGCGATAAAGAGGGCTCCGGCAGAGTATTAGGAAAAATATGTGATATGATAATGGACCCGATAGTGGTACTTTGATGGCATCTGATGGGACAGTAAACACGAGAAAAAGCCAGTGTTGCATATATGTGGAAAGACCATGGCCATGGCATATTCTGGAAATGTCGGATGAACTACATTTGTCTACTAGGTTTTCTACGTGTCTCGAGGGTGATGATGGGCAAATATTAGGCTATGCTGAGTTTAGGCAAATCCATATCGTCAAACACGACAGTTTATGTGGTGCCTTGGTGGCAAACCAAACAAAGCGTTTGTGGTAAGTTATCTGAAAGGCATTTGTGGCATATTATCTAGAAAGCCTTTATGGCGAGTTATCTGAAAGGCCTATGTGGCATATTATGTGGAAAGCCTTTGTGGCGAGTTATCTGAAAGACCAATGTGGCATATTATTTGGGAAGCCTTTGTGGCGAAGTTATCTTGAAAGCCTTAGTGGCAAAGTTATCTAGAAATCCCTTGCGACAAGTCATCTGGAAAATCTATATGGTGAATTATGTAACACCTAAGTGGTGAGTTGTTAGTCTGCCTTTGTGGCGAGATCTAGGTATGCCTTTGAGGCATTTTCTAAAAGCTAGGACAAAAAGTTGGCATATCTGTAATTATGGGTAGTGTAAGTGTCTTCCAAACCTAGTGTAACACCCCGAATTTAGGCCTAGAAGTATTGGGCCTTGAGTTGGGTCCGTAAGGAGGTTGAATATAAGTATTTAATTGTGCAAGGAAAGGACACAATTAAATGTCTACTTTGGTGGTTAATGGCCTTGAGAAGTGTTGGAGAAATCTTGGGTTCAAACCTGGGTTTTAGAAAAAATTTTGGTATTAAGTGAAAAAAACCCTGGATGCTTGGATGATGGCCTTTTAAATTATTGTGTTAAATAAATGACACAAGGAAGCATGTGGTCTAGTGGTTGTGGCGTCATTAATGTTGCAAGGGAGCCTGGGTTCAAGTCTTGGCTCTTACAATTCATTTTGGTTTTTCTCTTAAGTGAATCTGGTCGCTGGCACATATGTCTTAAAGTTAATTATGGAAGTTTTTATCACAGAAAGAGCCTGTGGTGGAGTGGCAAGGTGGCATGTTGTGTAATTGTGAGGTCTGAGGTTCAAGTCTTGGGATGCACAGTGGAGTATTTATTTTACTATTTGAGCTGTGTAGGAGGTGGAGTTGGACTGGAACTCTGTGGTTGAAGTGGTCATAAGAATGAGGAATTTTTCCTAATGGTTGAAAGTAATCCCACATCGGGAAGCTAACATGAGAATTGGTGAGAAGCTGGCTTTAAATAGAGCGAACCAAATGAGTTGGGGAGGAAGATTCAATGCAAGATGTGCCAAGGTTAGTGATCGTGGACTTCGGTGCGTTCTCATAAACAGGTGTGTATTCACGCCCTTCTTTGTTAGAAGTCGGCAAAAGCTAAAAAGCCGAAACTTTGGCATTTGAGGCTTCACGAGCGTGCGGTCCCTCGTGTGGTAACCGAGCCCACAAACTATGGGCGATAGACTATCGAGGCCGCCACGACAGTTCTCGTGTACTGGGCCTTGATGGGCCAAATCAGCCCGTGGGCCCGCTTATGTAAATCTAATTGTTAGGTAGGAAGTAGTTGGGCTAAATGGGCCACACTAATGCGTGGGCCCACATGGGCTGAGTAATGGGCCTTAGGCCCATTTGCACCGATATATCTATTTAGGTTACTTAAGTCACTCGAGGCGACGGTGGACCTTCTATTGGGTCGTTAAGACCCCCAATTTGTAAAATTACCGAAACACTCTCGATTTGTAAAATTATCGAAATACCACCGATTTGTAAAATTACTAAAATATCCTCAATTTTTAAAATTATCAAAATACCCTTAATTTGTAAAATTACCGAAATACCCCAATTTGTAAAAAAATACCCTTGATTTGTAAAATTATCAAAATACCCTCAATTTGTAAAATTACTGAAATACCCTCGATTTGTAAAATTATCAAAATACCCTCGATTTGTAAAATTATCAAAATACCCTTAATTTGTAAAATTACCGAAATACCTCTAATTTGTAAAATTATCAAAATACCCCTAATTTGTAAAATTATCGAAATACCCTTAATTTGTAAAATTACCGAAATACCCCTGATTTGTAAAATTACCAAAATACCCCAATTTGTAAAATTATCGAAATACCCTCGATTTGTAAAATTATCGAAATACCCTTAATTTATAAAATTACCAAAATACCCCCAGTTTGTAAAATTATCGGATTACCATTATAGTGTAAATTATTGAAATACCCCTGTAGGATAAAATGACTGTTTTGCCCTTGTGGGTAAATGACTGACTTGGACTATGAATTTGACTGATTGACTGTGATTGTATGATTGTGTTTTAACTAACTTGACTGTGGTTGTAAAACTGATATGTTTTTAATATATGTTTAAATGATTGTTACTGAGCATGGTTATTTTGCATACACATGTGATGATTGAGCATGACATACATGACATATTGCATGGGGTTGGAATTGTGAAACGGAGGAAAAATTTGAGGATCGCATGGTTGCTTGACGACCGTGGATCCATCGGTGGCTTTTAAGCCCAATATATGATTATTGACGACTCTGTGTCGATCATATTTACCCGAGGTCGTGTGTTGATCAGATATCATCATCGATGGCTATGTGCCTAACATGAAACAGTTACCAATGGCTTAAAGCCAATTATTCTGATTGTGGCTTTGTGCCAACCTAAAAATGGCTCTGTGCCGTCTTGACTATGGCTTTGTGCCAAACGTATTTACTTGTGGCTATGTGCCTAACATACTTATTGACGACTCTGTGTCGATCATATTTACCTGAGGCTGTGTGCTGACTGTATTGCCGTTGCTGATGGCTATGTGCCTAACATGAAACAGCTACCAATGGCTTAAAGCCAATTATTCTGAATGTGGCTTTGTGCCAACCCAAAAATGGCTCTGTGCCATCTTTGCTATGGCTTTATGCCAAATGTATTTACTTGTGGCTATGTGCCTAACATACTTATTGACGACTCTGTGTCGATCATATTTACCTGAGGCTGTGTGCTGACTGTATTGTCGTTGCTGATGGCTATGTGCCTAACATGAAACAGCTACCAATGGCTTAAAGCCAATTATAATACCACTACTGAAGGCTTTTTAAGCCCAATATATGATTAGCAGCTTTGCTGTAATGAAGGTAGTATCGCAACCAGGCTACCATTGATGTGTATCAGATGGGTGGTTCGATATTTATATCCGCACATGATGTGTATCGGGGGACGGAGTTGATGTGTAACGGTTGGATTATTGGGATGGGATAGCATACATCCATGCATTCACACATTCTATTCTGTTATTGGTTTGGGCTGGGCCCAATTGATTCTGTTATGGGTTGTGACCCAAATGACATTGTAATAGGCTTTGGCCCACGTATGCTCTGAACTAGACTGTACTGTTACTGTTAACGGGCTCTAGCCTAGACTGTTTTTGTTTTTGTTTTTGTATATTGACTGTTACTCTAGTAAGGGGATTACACACTGAGTTTTCGTAAACTCACCCCATTTATTAACCGTGCAAGTAATCCCCAGCGTTAGGTGGATCGGTGTCGTAGAGGGACTCAGAGACGACCACACAACTGCACATGTTTTTCTATTTCGTTTATTTAGTTAAGCACTTTGGTTTTGATTTGGGTTGTAATAAGGCCTTTTTATTTTCTTAACCTTTTATTTGGAAAGTTTCTTTAGTATGCCTAATATCTGTTAGAAGTAGGATATGGTTTTCCAAAACAACAACTGTTTTCAAAACACTACATTTTCGAGACTTAACTTTTAAAACATCACAGTTTCGTAAATCAGTTACTTTTAGAATTAGCTTCCGCAAAGTAAAAAAGGAGTTTTGGAAATAAAATTAAGAAGTTTTCAATGTACTACGTTTTAAATAAGAAGGGTTTCTAATGAAAACATGGTTTTCGAAAAACACTTCAATGTGACACGCTAGATTCGGGTTTAACTTCTGGCTGGGTTTGGGGTGTTACACCTTGAATTTTTCACATTATGTATCAAAGTCCTCTGAGTTTCTATTTGATGATCTAAAATATTGCATTCATTAAACCAAGTTTGTTGCTTGGATTAATTTGAAGATGCGGTGTGACTGGAGTACTGACAGTCTGCCAGAGCCAATATAAGAATCCGTCAAGAGTAGTATCCATATGTATATCATTATGAGGAATGTATCTAGCTTCTATATTAAAAAATATTATAAATTAGGATCCGCAATAAGGTGTTAAATCTGAGATCTGTTAATCAAGCGGAATGTGCATAAATGAGTCAAGTGCAGAGACTGGCGTATAGTTATTCGCCAAGAATCAGAAAACTATCCACCAAAGTTTGATAGGAAGTCCAGAATATTCAATTCAAGGAATCAAACAACAATGTTTAAAGGTAATATTGGTTGAGATTCAATAAGTTATGTTGAATTTACAGGCGTCTATTTGAAATGTAGGTTCTTGGAATTGAACTAGTTCACCAGAAGGGTCCAAGCCAGGAATGCGCCAGGGTTGTAGTTTGAAGAGTGATATTATGCATACAGAGGGGAATTTTTGGATATATGGCAAATAATACTCTACGCCATGATTAGGTATGTTTTAACAAATATTTAAGTTGTAATGTCTTATACTACTTTTGAGAACCTGTTGTAATTAATAATGTTTCCTTCAAAATCTTTTGACTTGGATAAGAAAATAAATAAATAAGAAGTATATTTAGTATGGATTTTACCAATTGTAAAATTTTTGTTAAGTATTGTGGCATCCTATTTCCGAGTTTGGTAAATCGAGTCGGGAATAATATGTTATAGGTTCGAAAATTATCTTTTCCAGTAAGATAGATGAGTAAGTTGATAGGTTACCATTATTGATAGAGGCAACTGTTCCACTTAGGGCACATGCAGACAAGTAAATTGGGAAGCTTAGAACATCACTTTTGTGACAGATATTTTAGTGTTACCATTGAAAGGGCGTGTTACTATCCTAGGAATTTGATAGTTGTTATCATTGAGGTTTATTGTTTGGGATTTGCTTCCTTGACCATGCAATTCAATTATCAAGGAAGGCCCTGTATGCTCCAAGGAATCATGCCAGGGACCATTCAACTCTTGAATGCTACGCAATATTCTAAATACTTCTCTTTTTTAGGACAAGAGATTGGGTAATGTGCTATGGTAATTGCTACAACAGTGCAGACATCATTGTCAACATCTTCCACGACGATTCCTTAAGACTTGTAGCAATTATTGGAGGAATATGTTGACATATTTTAGACTCCCAAAGGCCTTCCTCCTTTTCGTCTACAGGATCATAGCATTCCCTTGAAGGATGAGAATTCAGTGGCCAATATTCGACCCTATAAGTGCCTTAATTGCCCGCCTGCATATGCATTAAAACTATCTATTTTATAAAAAAATATTCTTGAAGATTGAGTTTTTAACTGCAAGTGTACAATGTGAGCTACAATATTTATGTTGGGAAATGTGCCAATTGTAACACCCTACACACGACCCCATCGTCGAGTTCAAACTACAAGATGTCACATTCATCGTTGGAGCGACTATGATAAATTTTATTCAACTTTAACCTATTTTAAGATTTAATTCAATCAAATGAACATTAATCACAATAATCAACCATTTACAGGATTTATATGGGCTTACAAAAGCTCAAAGGACAAATCCGAGGTTGAATAGGGACCAAACATCCATCATATGATACCAAATTCAACAAGAGCATTCACTTAAGAACAAACCAAACTAGACTCAACTAGGAGCATACCAAATTAGAATAAAAACATAGTATAAAAACATTGATGAGTTTGGGATTGTTGACTGGATGCTGCAGTCTTAGTTCAAATATATTGAATTATACCTAACCTGCACATAGAAAACAAATTGTATGTTGAGCAATGGAACTCAGTAGTATTTCTATTATTCAAATAAAAAAATTCAAGTTAGGAAATTTGTAACATCCAACTAGTATGCCATTCATATCAAGTGGAAAACCAATTCATTTAACATTGCAATAGAAGTGATCAATTCCATTTACATGTCAACACCTATCGTAAAGCCTTTTTAAAATTCAATATTAATCATGAGTCAAACATTTATATCTTTAACATTATAACAATCTGTCACATAGCAAAACCCAGCCTTGTAGTTTTGGATTAGTAGAATCAGTTTTTTTTTTTTTACTAGTGGTTGAGTCAAATATCAGAAAATAAGGTCATAAATGAGTAATTTAAGTATGTGAGTGTCATAATTCAATTTTATTTTTTTATTTCAAAAAAATTTAATTTTGAGGTCTAAGTTGGAGAAAATAAGTTGTAGCCAATCTAGGACCTTTCAGAAAATGGAAGAATTAGGAGTGACCAAAAGGGCAAATTGCCTAACTTTTGTAAATTGGCTTTCAAATTTCAGCCACTTATGTCTTCCCCTCCTATTTGTTGTCATTCAAAACAAAAAATCCTCTTAAACTTAAATCTCTTATTTGCTCTCCAATTGACTGAACCTTTGTGATTTTCTCTTCTCCCAAACACCAAAACAACCCCTAATTTCAAATGAAAATTGTGTTTTCTACCCCAAAATCTTCATTGTTCTTCTTGAGTTCGAATCCCGAATTAGAGTTGTAGATAATCTTTTTCATCAAATCAAGGTAACATTTTGACTTTCTAGGATTTAATAAAGAGTATTTGTTAAATTGAGTTTTAAATAATTATATTTAGATTCGATATTTTTTTAGTATGTTTGGGTTCAAAAATGGCAAATCTCGTAATCTTGAGTAAAACCGTGTTTTCAAAATTTTTTTGATTCATTTTAATCTAGTTAGAAGGTATTTCACTTCAATTGGATAGTTCATAATCGAATTTCCAAAAATCAAACGTTTTCCCCTTTGTCATGTTCTGAAAAGCTTGAATTATTTAGAAATTTTAGGACCACGGATTTAGGTAAAATTAGTGGTTTAGATATGAAATTAAATTTTATTTAGGATGTTTGGAATCAAAATCGAGGATTAAAAATGATATTAGGATGTTAAAACTTCAATTTCGGCAGAACTAGCTAGTTTTCGGTAGTGAAAAAGGAGAGACTTGAATTGTGTATTTCTTGTTTTTGGTTGTGTTCAAGGTTTTTTTTTGATGAGTTTGAAATGTGTTTGATATATGTGTTAAGTTTTGGATCAATCGTGAGCCACTACGAGCAAGTCTAAAGGCAAGGAAAAGCTTGTTTGAGCTTTCGGTAAGCAAAAGCGTAATTGGTGAGTGTCTGGAGTCATTGATGGTATGCGTGATTCATAGTGTTATATGGAGCTTAGGAATAGCCTAAAAATCTATCATAAGTTTTTAGTGTAAGCCTTCCTTATACTTTTTGCCTTGTTGTGAAAGTATACTTAATTTATGACGAGTTGTGGAATGTGATGCTATTGTGATAGGTAATCTGTGTGTGAATACTTATATGTGATAAGTGATAATTTTATTTTTAATGCACACATATGTGTTCGAATATATGATGGCTCAATGAGCATAGTTGTGGCAATTAAAGTGCAATTTTATGTGACTCTGATAAGCATGTATTGTGTACAAGTTGTGATGTGAATTGATGTTTATGAACTAAAATTATCTACATTAAAAAAATTAAATGTGTGAATTTTGCGGATATTTTGGCCTTGTGATCTATTGAAATCATTGGATATAATTGGCATGCCATAGGATTGTGAGTATTCACCTTTGTGTTTTGGGCAATGAGGCCTTGGGACAGATTAGAGAAATAAGGGAATATCGATGTAACAACTCGTTTTTGGTCAAATCAAAATAGTTGTTTCAAAACCACAAATCTAAGGTCAAAATAATTATTTCATTATTATTTTAGTGTTTACAGTATGATATTATGTTGGTGTGAAAATTTCGTTAAGAAATTTTATCGTTTGGTTGCTCAATTTGAGAAAAAGGACTAACTCGCGTAAAGTGCAAAAGTGTTGTTCTATTAGCTAAAGGTGTCTAATAGCTATAGAACCTTGAATTTAAGGTCCTTATGCTGTAATTAGACCATTAATAGCATGAGTGGACATAAATGGATATTATTTGGATGATATTACACGGTTTATAATAAGGTTAAAATAGTAAATTATGTATTAACTTAAGTAAAATAATAAAATAACCAAAGCTATCATCTTTCTTCTCTAATTCTTCCACCAAAAATTGAAAGCTTAAGAAGCTATGGGAGTGTTTTAAGGTTCGGCAACTTCATAGTTAAATTGGTAAGTAATTTTGACTCGATTTTTAGTGATTCCTAAGTTTTTGTAATCTTTGCAACTAGTACTTGCTAGCCTAGGGACTGTTTTGCAAAACTGTTAAAGATTTTGAATGATACCATTGATGAATATATGTGTATTTTGAAGTTTCTTGATAGATTATGAATGCTTGTTAATAGATATACAAGTTCTGTTAAGTGATTTTTAGTGAAAAAGCAAAATAGGGATTAAATTGAGAAATGTTGAAACTTTGTGATAAAAAGTGAAATAAATGAAAAATATGGGCTGCTAGGGGCATAGTAGTAATTCGGCTAGCATGGGTATATTTGGAATTTCATTAAGTTGTGAGTTTATGAAATAAGGACTAAATTGTGAAAAATGTGAAATATGTGGGGAAAAAGTGTAAATGTGTTTTAAAGTGTGTTTGTAACACCCCTTACCCGTATCCAAAGCCAAAATAGGGTACGAGGCATTATCAAACTTAAACTCAAACAAACATTCAAAATCGAGACATGAACTTCCAGTCAAATTTAAAAATTTTCAAAAATATTCATATCGTCTCTTAAATGGGCCTATGAGGCCCAAAACATGCATTAGGAGTGGTTCGGGACTAATCCGAGAACTTTAGAAAATTTCCCCACACTTTGAAAATTTTTTCATCAAACAAGGTCACATGCCCGTGTGGCTTGGGACACGCCTGTGTGGGTAGGCCGTGTGATCACACACGTCTGTGTCCCTAACCCGTGTAACTCTTTGTTTATGACGTCATCAACAAATTGAAGTCATATGGCTAAGTGACACGCCCGTGTGCTTAGGCCATGTGGGTGATTTAATTTTCATAATTTTTCATAAAATAGATGCAGACTGAACACGCCCATGTCCGTGGGCCGTACCCGTCACACGGCTAAGACACATGGCCATGTCTCTGCCCGTGTGGCCAATTTAAAACTAAAACTCAAGATGCAGGGGACACACGGTTGGATCACACACCCATGGGGCAAGTCGTGTGTCACACACGGCCTATACACACGCCCGTGTGTCTACCGGTGTGGACAAAAATAAGGCTATTTACTAAGCCATTTTGCCACTCTTACTTGCACCAACCTACACAACAATAAGCAACACCAATCCAAGCATATTCATACAATCAATTCAGCCACAAACAAGATATCAATATATTATTTACATGCAACCATCTACCATTTACAAACATCACCTACTTATCAACTCAATCCATGCAAATTCTCACATCCATGAAAACATCATCATATGCATATATATACTTAAGCCAATATTAGCCAATTTCAATGGCCATTTACAAAATGAATTATCAACCATTAAAGCCAACACATTTGGCCAAATCAAATATGACACATAACAAAACGGCCAAGTTCCTATACATGCCATAGCTCAAAATATTGTAATCATAAGTACCCAAAATGATAATTTGATAGTGTGAATTGATCTCCGACCGCCTTCGATCCCTGAGCTGGCTTGGTGACACTATAAGACAAGGGATAAAGAAAGGGGAGTAAGCTTTAAAGCTTAGTTAGTTCCTATGCAAATAATAGGCATCATACACACTTTAGCATAAATTTAACATGAAGTAAATTAACATAAATATCATTGTAAAATTTCATAACCAAACTTAACATAGGTGTTATTAAAACCATAACATCATAACTTACCCTACCATACGCACTAAGGGTTCATCACATATCGAGCTGATTAAGCATGGGTTTTATGTACATACCTGCACCAACTTGCAACTTACCATAATCTTTCAAAATGTACCATAGTCTTTCACAACTTAAACATTGCTGTTAAGTTTCCCGTTGAACCACTTGGAATACTAAAGGATACTCGGGATATCTCACACACATAGTACCATACCAATGCCATATCCCAAATATGGTCTTACATGGGTCTCATATCGATGCCAATAACCCAGCTATGGTCTTACACAAAGTCTCATATCGATGCCATATCCCGGATATGGTCTTACACGTAATCTCAACTAACCCTAAAGTCATGACATTTGTATATTAACTATTCCTAAGGTTCAACCAGGATTTTCTCTCTTGTCGAACTTTGTCAATTATGTTCAAAGAGTAAATTACAGTTCATACGATATTAAAGCATTTAAATTGTAAATGACGATGGATTATTTACATACGAACTTACTTCGGTACAAAAATAGTAGAAAAGGATCTAATCGTCAAACACCTTATTCTTTCCCCGATCAAGGTCTGAACTTCGTTTTTCTTAATTTATAATAGAAAATTTACCTTATTTAATATTCACATTACTCAAATCAATCCAAACATCACATTATGGAAAAATTACCTTTTTGCCCCTAAAGTTTCACATTTTTACAAATTAGTCCCTAGGCTCGTAAAATGAAATGTATTCAATTTCTTTGTTACCCAAGCCTAGCTGAACCATATACAAGCGCATATTTTTCATCAAATCAGATTTTTACTACCCATTTTTCATCTTTTTACAAATAGGTCATTTTTAGGTATTTTCATGAAAAAAGTCACTTAGTAAAAGTTGTTTATTACACATCAACTTTCATTTTCTACCATTAAACATCAAAACACATGCATGTCACACATGGATAATTTTTTAAATATGAACCCTACTTCAAAAAAATGGTAGAAATGGAAAGATTGGGTGAATACGACTTCAAAAATGTAAAGAGCATTAAAAACAAGGCTAGAATGTACTTACAATCAAGCTTGAAAGTTGAAGAAAACCCTAGCTATTGTGTCTTCAAATTTTTGGCCAAGGGTTGGAGAAGATGGACAAATTTTTGGCTTTATTTTCCCATTTTATTCTTTTATTCACCAAATGACCAAAGTGCCCTTTTTTCCAAACTTTAAAATTTTATCTCACCATGTCCATTTTTGTCCACTAACTTAACAAATGGTCTAATTATCATATAAGGACCTCTAATTTAAAATCTCATAGCAACTGAACACCTTTAACATCTAGAACTCAACTTTTGTAATTTTTACAATTTAGTCCTTTTTAGTAAATTGAGTGCCCAAACATCAAAATTTTTGAATGAAATTTTCACGATATCATTTTGTGAAATTGTAGACCATAAAATATAATAAAATTAAATTTTTCTATGTCAAATTTGTGGTCCCGAAACCACTGTTCCGACTAGCCCCAAAATCAGGTTGTTACAATCTTTTGGACTAAATTGAATGAATAGATGATTAAATAAGTTAATTTTAAATATATTTAGATCAAGAAAGGAGAAATACATACTTGGATCAGAGAAAAGATAAAGTACTCGATTAATCAATAATTTTCTCATTTTTGAATCGAGGTAAGTTTGTATGCTATAATTTCATTTCAAATGTATTCTATATGCTTTGATATAGCATAAATTGTGATTATGTGAATCCGGACAAGTTTGGGAATGATTTGATGATGATTCGACAGTTGGAATCCTGGTTGAACCTTAGGAATAGTTTAGGATGTTAGTGACATGTCATTAGGAATATTTGGAGTTAGCTTCGAGCCATGATATAGCACTTCAGGTGTGAGATAAACCAATTTCACTTCAGGCCATGCATATCGACTGATTTGGATTCGGTTCATGATATTAGTATTTCAGAGATAAGTTACCTTAATTTGGCTTCGGGCCATGGTATATGTACTTATCGTGTAAGACCCTTGAGTATCTGACTTCTATTCTGAATGGTTCAACAGGTAAATGAAAGACAAAAATGTATATGAGGTTGGTACGAGATGGTACAGGTATGTGTATAAACTATTTTAGTGTTGAATTGAAGAAATGAGAATGAAAGCATCTAGTTTTATGAATGAGTATTTGAATGGTTTGTTAGCTAATGTAAGATACATGTGGATGTATTCAAATTATTGAATTATATTTATGTGATTGCATTAAGTTTATTTCATACGAGCTTACTAAGCTTTATAGCTTACTTTATTTATTTCTCCCATGTTTTATAGTGATATCAAGCTAGCTCAGATTCGGGGATCGTCAGAGATCGTTTCACACTATTTATCTATTTCTCGGTACTTATGAACTTGGTATTTTAAGTATATGGCATGTATAGGGATTTTTGAGTCATTTTGGTTATGTTTTGATAATTATTTTGGTCAATTGATTTGGCTTGGAAATGTTTATATTTTGGTTTGTATATATATAGACATGTGAGTTGGCTTAGGATGGTGAATTTCATGATGTGTATAAATGTGCAAATGGCTTTTGTTTTGATTTGGTAATTGACCTACGTCGTGTGATGATTGTTGGCAATAGGTATTAAGAAAGTTAAATTGATGATTTGTGAGTGTTGGTATGTTTGTGAAGTTAGGCCAAATAATGCATATAAGAGTTTGGTCATTTTGATGTTTGAAGTAATATGTTTATGGTATATATATGAATGCTTTGGAAATGTGAATTGGCATGATTTGAGTAGGCAAAGTAAGGTGTTGAAAGTATGTTAGATGTTGGTATTGGAAATGGTATGAATTAGCCTTGATTATGCCTAATTGAGATGTTCATTTATGCTATGAATTGGTGCCATTTGAGTTGTGTAGGTACATGCAAATTTGGGTGGTAAATTGGCTTGGTAAATAGCCTATTTTTGTCCACACGGGCGTGTGTCTATGCCGTGTATGACACACAGTTATGCTACACGGTGTTGTGTCCCTTGGTGTTGAAATTGAAATTAAGTCAGTATGCTCTATACGACCTCACATACTGGCGTGTGACTTGGCCGTGTGGCATAAGTTAGTATACCCTACAGGTTTGGCACTGCCTAGCACATAGCCTAGTACACGAGCATGTGTGGCCATTTTTAGGGCATACGGGCTAGCCGCACGGGTGTGTGTGTTGGCTGTGTGCCAAGTCAGAGAGTTACACAAGGTAAAACATGGGCTACGACACGACCATGTGCTCCCATTTCGAATTCGACACAGCCTATGACACAGACGTGTCTGGTAGCCGTGTGAGACACACGGCCTGGCCACACAGGCATGTGTCCCTTATTTTGAGGAACAAATTTTAAGTTTCGTAAAAGCTTTATAATTTATCAGTTTAGCCCCAAACCATTCCCAAAGCATGTTTAGGGCCTCGTAGGCTCGTATTAGTGACAAATTGTTAAGATTGATCGATGATTATATGAAATGAATAAATGTAAGATAAAAGTATGTATAAATGTGTTGTAAGTCCGGAAATGCTCTGTAACCCTATTTTGGCCTGAAATATGGGTGAGAGGTGTAACATTTATTGGTTCTAGAGCTACAATTTAGTCGATTCTAGGACTAACGTAGCATATGTGAGAGTCTAGCCATATATGCCATATATAAACTATGAGTACGATGACTCCTGACATTTTAATATGTGTTTGCATATAGTAAAAGGATATCAATCGAGCTATAACTGATGAGGTTGAGAGTAATGCGCACGCTCTTGCTCAAGGGACAGTGCCGTCTGATTCTAGACCCATGTCGGGTAGCCAGGGAGGAGAGGCTAGAGAAGCCTTCTTCCAAATGATGAACTAATGGTTCACACAGTATATCCAGACAAATCTGGCTGCTCAACAACCTCCACCCCCTCCTTATCCCTTACTGGTTCCTATAGCTCCCCAAGGTATCGAGCGTGTAAGATTGAATAAATCCCCAGTTGACAAGATCCGTAAACACAGGGCCGAAGAGTTTAGAGCTAATGCTGCTGATGATCCTGAGAGAGTAGATTTTTGGCTTGAAAATATGATTCGAGTGTTTGATGAGCTTTCTTGTACACTGACTAAATGTTTAAAATGTGCTATGTCACTTCTAAAGGACACTACATACCAGTGGTGGAATACTTTAGTATCTATTATACCTAGAGAACGGGTTACTTGGGAATTCTTTCAGACCAAGTTCAGAAAGAAATATATAAGTCAACGGTTTCTGGATCAAAAGCACAAAGAGTTCCTCGAATTGAAATAAGGCCATATGACCGTAACTGAGTATGAGAGAGAATTTGTGCAGTTGAGTAAATATGCTCGGGAGTATGTTTCTACTAAAGAGATTATGTGCAAGCAGTTTGTTGACGGGTTGAATGAAGACATTAAACTTCTAGTTGGGATTTTAGATTTGAAAGAATTTGTTGTATTGGTTGACTGAGCTTGAAAAGTTGAATATTTTAGTCGAGAAAAGAAGAAAGTTGAAAGAAGAAAGTTGAAATGAAGATTAGAATACTCGAATGTATTTCCAAAAGAATTGCCTGGGTTGCCACCAATCAAAGAGGTTGAGTTTGCTATTGATTTAGTACCAGGCACTTCACTGATATCTATAGCTCTGTACAGAATGGCTCCGATAGAGTTAAAAGAGTTGAAAGCTCAGTTGCAAGAGTTAACAGATAGAGGTTTTGCACGACCGAGTTTTTCACCCTAGGGTGCACCAGTATTATTTGTAAAAAAGAAAGACGGGTCAATGAGAATGTGTATTGACTATTGTCAGATCAACAATGTTACGATAAAGAATAAGTATCTGTTGCCGAGACTAGATGATTTTTTTGATCAGTTGAAAGGT
The DNA here is from genome assembly GCA_025698465.1 of Gossypium longicalyx. Classification (NCBI taxonomy): domain Eukaryota; kingdom Viridiplantae; phylum Streptophyta; class Magnoliopsida; order Malvales; family Malvaceae; genus Gossypium; species Gossypium longicalyx. The sequence goes on from CM046995.1 coordinate 58,074,205, forward strand.
GCAATAATGTTTTCGAAGATCGATTTGAGATCGGGTTATTATCAATTGAGAGTTAAAGACTCAGATGTGCCAAAAACTGCGTTCAGAATTAGGTACGGACATTATGAATTCCTTGTTATGCCTTTTGGACTAACTAATGCTCCTGCCATTTTTATGGGTTTGATGAATCAGATATTTAGACTGTATTTAGACAGATTTGTTCTTGTGTTCATTGATGACAATCTGATCTATTCATGAGATGAGTCTGGGCACACTGAGCACTTGAGGATTGTGTTGCAAACATTGATAGATAAGCAATTGTATGCTAAATTTAGTAAGTGTGAGTTTTGGCTCCAAGAAGTTAGATTTTTGGGACTTATTGTCTCGGTGGATGGCATTCGAGTTGATCCAAGCAAGATTTCTACAGTTATTGACTAGAAACCACCTAGAAATGTATTCGAGGTAAAATTTTTTCTAGGATTGGCTAGTTACTATTGTTGTTTCGTTAAAGGGTTCTTGATAATTGCTACACCAATGACCAGACTGCTACTAAAAGATGTAAAGTTTGAATGATCTGAGAAATGTCAACAAAGTTTCGATTAATTGAAAGCGTTGTTAACTGAGGCACCAATGTTGGTTCAACCTGAGTCAGGTAAAGAATTTTTTATTTATAATGATGCGTCATTGAAAGATTTGGGTTGCGTATTGATGCAAGAGGGAAAAGTTGTAGCTTATGCCTCAAGAAAGTTGAAGCCGCATGAAAAGAACTATCTGACGCATGATTTAAAATTGGTCGCTATTGTATTTGTATTAAAAATTTGGCATCATCATTTGTACGGTGAAAAAATGTCACATCTTTACTGATCATAAAAGCTTAAAATATATCATGACTCAGAAAGATTTGGATTTTCCATTTTTAGGGCACACGGGCTAGCCACACAGGCGTATGTGTTGGCCGTGTGACCCAAGTCAGAGAGTTACACAGGGTAAGGCACGAGCTAGGACACGGTCATGTGCTCCCATTTCGAATGTCCACATGGCCTGTGACACGGGCGTGTTTGGTAGCCGTGTGAGACACACGGCTTGGCAACACTGGCGTATGTCTCCTGTTTTGTGGAAATATTTTCTAAGTTTCATAAAAGTTTTATAAGTTATCGGTTTAGTCTTGAACCACTCCCAAAGCATGTTTAGGGCCTTGTAGGCTCGTATTAGGGACAAATTGTTGAGATGGAATAATGATTATATGAAATGAATAAATATATTATAAAAGTATGTATAAATGTGTTGTAAGTTTGGTAATGCTCCGTAACCCTATTTCGGCGTGGAATACGGGTGAGGGGTGTTACAATCGAGCTAAGCTTCATTTATTGGAATATGTTGGTGTGTTGGAGAGCATTAGCTTTATGCTACACTTATGGAATATGTTAGACTCTTTGAGTCATTTGTGTGATAGAGATCTGTGTATCAAATGTGTGGTGATAGAGCAGACTTTTATTTTTCATATTTCATGGTTCTAAGTTGTCAAATTATCATTAATTGATTAATACATGAAAATGTTGTGTGTAAATGCATGTGAATATATAAGCTAGACTTGTGGGTCACTAAAGCATGAATACATTGTTTAGTATTAATGAATTATTGATAAACGAGTTATATATATGAGTTTCATGTAATTGCATGTAATAGTATATGCTTGATTTATGACTTAATAAAGCATGAATTTATCATTTGGACTCATAGTAAATATGATTGTGCATGTATCTAGTTGATCTTGCTTAACATGTGACATTGTGTATACTTGTGGTAATTTCGAGCATTCACTGAGCTTGTTTAAGCTAACACACTTCTCACTAAATCTTTGCAGATAGGTAGTGTTTTCGGTGTGATCGGTGCAGCCAAGGAAGTGATCCTAAAAAGGTAATAAATTTTTGAATAGGTAGTTTATAATTATATTTCAACTCTTTGTGTAAATGCAATCTGGGTTTAGAATTTCATTTGATTATTATTATCATTTGTTTATTATGATTTTGGACTTTGGACTTTTGGTATTGTTAGGATCTATATTTATGAATGTTTGATGATTGGTAATGTGTCTAATGATGCATGTCAAAAGGAATAATTTTTGAGTATGAGTGTTCCTCTGTTTTGTTATGTTCTTGTGGATTTGTATAAAGCTATCGATATTTGGGCTTAAATATCGATACCTAGATCTTAAAATGTATGTGCAATAAAATAGTAGCTTAATTTAGTATCGATATCGTTTCATGAGTATCGATTCTCGAGGTAAAAATACCAATAGCTTTGTTTATGTATTAATAAAATGTTTTTGGTTCGAAATTGAGATGGAAAGACAGAATGATGGAATGGTATCGATTTCCTTATTAGTGTTGACACCTCTTTTACTAAATATCGATACCTACTATCGTGTATCAATACCTACATTATTTTCTTTGGAAATTTGATAAATGGTCTCTAAGCCAGTCTTTAAATTGTTTCTAATGTCTATTTTCGAATGTTGTGCCGTGAACACATTTGTAAGTATTTAAGTTATTAAAAGAATGAACTTGCTACTATATAATGTGTGTATGTGTAAGTTACGTTTATTGATGTGGCATCCGATTACTCGAGTTCGGTGACCAGACCAGGTTAGGGGTGTTACTCAATCAACTGCATATTCGTTCCACAATAATAAACCATTAAATTCTTTTTTTAAAGTTGGTTGGCTCATTCATATTCATTTCAACCTCCCCTAGTGTAACAACCCGTTTTCACTGAAATCAGAATAGTGGTTTCGGGACCACAAACCCAATAAGTAAATATTTTTTTATTTTAATGTCTACGGTATATTAGTAGGGTCGTATAAAAATTTCGTTAAGAAATTTTGACGTTTGCATGCTTAATTAAGTGAAAAGGACTAAATCTTAAAATGTATAAAAGTGGAGTTCTAGTAGCTAAAGGTATCAAATAGCTATGAAACTTTAATGTGAAAGGACTTAGATGGTAATTAGAATATTATTATTGTTAGTGGACAAATATGGGCAAGAAATTAATGTTTTAATTAGTTTTAACTAAAGGTTAATAAAGTATAATAAATAACTAAGGTAAAATAGCCTAAAATGAAGATATCATCTTCTTTAGTGAGATGTTCCACCGAAATTAGGAAGAAAAACCCTCCATTGTTGCACCTTGAACATTCGACTAGCTCTCTCTTGCATGTAAGTGTAATTGTATCTCGTTTTTAATGATTTTTATATTTTTAAAGTCATTGTAGCTTAATCTAGCTAGCCTAGGGACTAATTTGCAAAATTATTAAAGGTTTAGGGTTTTTCCATGAGCATGTTTGCATGATTCTTGAAATTTAATGAAAGATTATGAGTACTTATTGTTAAATAAACAAGTTTTGTATAGTGATCTTTGATGAAATTATCATTTAGGGACTTATTTGTAAAAGTAGTAAAATACCATGGTAAAATTGTGAAATGATGATTTGTATGGATTGATATAAGTCCCTAGGTAATTCGACTAGCATGAAATGTGGATGAAATTACATAAATTTCAATTTAAAAGCTTAAGGACTAAATTGTAAAGAAGTTAAAATAATAGAGGCAAAAGTGTAATTTGGAAAAGTATGAATTTTGGAATAAATCGAATAGTATAAATATTAAATTGACTGGATTTGCTTATTTAGATCAAGATAAACCTCGTACGAATCTAGATCGAGGAAAAGCTAAAGCGTCGGATTAGTTGATCTTGTTTCGACGTCTTTGTAATCGAGGTAAGTTCGTATGTTTAAATCATGTTTTAATGTTATTTTGACATATGTGTTGTTATGCTATTTATCCTGTAAAGAAATGATGGAAATCCAACGATGTTACGATGATTATCGAGCCCCATATGAACATTAGGAATATATAAGATACAAATGACATGTCATTAGGGTTACCATGTTTCAGGTGTTGGTATTGAATGTCCTACCGATGGCTAAGGTCTTGCATTTGTTGCGGATGCTCATCAGCTTATGTGAGCGGCATAGTGTAGCTTACATTCTGACTATCAGCTTGTATGAGCAGACCCATTTTACAGCTCATGTGAGCTACGATGTAAAAGAAAAGGAAAGGAATGGTTACGACCATATGTTTAGCACACTTCATGTGAGCTTTCCCACGTATCCGATGTTATTCTAAATGGTTCAATGGGCATGAAAAGGGAAGGAATGGTAAGTGTTCCAATCGACTATGTTATGAACCTATGGAAAGGTATGGAATGATAATGATCAATGAATGCATATCTATGTTTAAGAAAAGTATGAATTCAATGGCATTATGTTCATGTAAATCTACCTTACCATGTGATAATTCAATTGAGTTATGTTTTAAAGCACTAACATATGTTGTTAATGATGCTTAGGCTTGTGCCAAGCTTATGTTGGATTGAATCATGTTTAAATTATAAGGTTTTGCATTGAAATGATAAGTGGTATTCATGATTTACGAACTTACTAGGCATTATATGCTTACGTAGTTTTCTTTCCTATGATTATAGATTATTAGAAGCTCGATCGATTTGGAATCTCATCGGAGACCTATCACGCTATCCAGTGAAGATAATGGTAGTTTTTGATGTTTTGGCCAAGTTTATAATGGCATGTATTGGTGGACTTATGTTTAAAGTTAAGTTGAATGCTAAGTGTTGAGTTTGGTATGTATATATATATGTTGGTTGTACCATTTGGAAATGGTAGGTTTGTGTCACTTCTGTGATTTTGATGCATGCCTGTAACTGTAACAGCTCGATTTTGGGTCTAGTCAGAATAGTAGTTTCGAGACCACGAATCTAACGTAGGAAGATTTATTTTTATTATAGTTTTATGGTCTACAATTTTATGGGATGATTTCGTGAAAAAATTGTTCAAAAATTTTATCGATTGGGCACTCAATTTAGCTAAAAGGACTAAATTGCAATAGATGCAAAATGTGTGTTCTAAAAGCTAGAGGTGTCTAATTGCTATGAAATTTTAAATTGAAGGTCCTTAGAAGATAATTAGACCATTTGTTAAGTTAGCGGACAAAAATAGACATGAAGTAAGAGAAATTTTATGTTTTAAGTTAGGGGGATTTTGGTCATTTGGTTAATAAAAGAATTAATAAGCAAAATAAAGCCAAAATCTTGTCCATCTTCTTCTTCCATGGTCGAATATCAATAAGGAAGACATAGCTAGGGTTTTTTCATCTTCCATGCTCGATTGTAAGTCCTTTCTTGCCCCATTTTTAATGCTCTTTACATTTTTGAAGTCGTTGTAACCCGATCTATCTATTTCTACCACTAATTTAAGAAATAATCAAAGGCTAATTTTTTACCCACGATAGATATTTGTGTATTTTGATGCCTAATGGTAGAACATGTATGTTAGATGTAAGATAAACAACTTTTGCTGGGTGATTTTTGATGGAAATGTAAAAAAGGACCTATTTGTAAAAGTTACAAAAATAAGTAGTAAAAGTGTGATTAAATGAAAATTTTGGGCTGGTATAAGTAGGCAAATGGTTCGGCTTGACTTGGGTTTTGAAGAAATTGAATACATTTCATTTTACAAGCCTAGTGACTAAATCGTAAAAATGTGAAATATTAGGGGCAAAAATGTAATTTTTCCATAATATGTTTTTTGGGCTAAATTGAATAATTTGAGTATTAAATGAATTAAATTTGTTATTATAGATCAAGAAAAATGAGGTTCGGACCTAGATCGGGGGAAAAACAAAGTGTTTGATGATTAGGTCCAATTTTACTATTTTGTACCGAGGTAAGTTCGTATGTAAATGATGCATTATTATATTTATGTTTTAAATGCTTTAATATTTTACGAATTGTGATTGACTCTTTGGACGTATTCAACAAAGTTTCGACAAGCCTTAAGAATAGAATTGGATACAGTGACATGTCACTAGGAACCCATGTGTATATGTGTGTATATGATCCGGGTGCTGGTCTCGTACGTCCTACCAGTGGCTGGGTAGTCCAGCATGAGTTGCGGATACCTGGCAGCTTGTGTGAGCAGCACTATGTAGCTATGTCTTGACTGACAGTTTGTGTGAGCAGGCCCGGGAATAGCTCGAAAATGAGCCTATATGTATTATGAGATATGAGGTAGCTTTGGCTACATATATGACACTTATGTGCAAGATTTCTGAGTATTCGCTAATATTTCGAGTGTTCAACGGGAATGCCAAAGTTGAGAAAGACTATGGTTATTTTACGAGTTGGTACAGGTATGTACGTAAATCTCATACGTAATAAGCTTGATATGTGATGAACCCTTGGAAACGTTGTGATTAAGTAAGTTATGACTATAAGATTTTAATAACATTCATACTAATTTTCATCATGTTAATCGTGTGTTAAATGTGTAGTTATGATGCTTATTATTTGCATAGGAACTTACTAAGCTTTATAGCTTACTCCCCTTCCTTCCTTTTGTCTTATAATGTCACCAAGCTAGCTCAGGGATCGGAGATCGTCAGAGATCCACTCACACTATCAACAATTATTTTGGTACCAAGGAATTCAACATTTTGTGTTATGGCATGTATAATCGACTTGGTTATTTTGTTATGTGTGATAATTGATTTGGCCAAATGTGTTGGCGTATATTAATTGAAAGCTCATTTTGTATAAGGCCATTTGAAATTGCCTACTATTGGTTTAAGCAATTTGTATGATGATGCCTTTCATGGATGTCGGAATTAACATGATTTGAGTTGATAAATATGTGAATGATGTGTTGATGTCTTGGTTGTGTTTGATTTGGTTGTATGTATATGCTTAAATTGGTGCTATGTTATAGAGTGTAGGTGTGTGCATTAAAGGGTGGCAAAATGCCTTGGTAAATAGCCTTATTTTTGTCCACACGGGTAGACACACGAGCATGTGTCTAGGCTGTGTGCGACACACGGCTTGCCCCACGGGCATGTGTTTAGGCCGTGTGTCCTTTGCACCATAATTTTTGCAAAAGAGAATGCCCAATATTGAGTACACGGGCAGAGACATGGTTATGTGTCTCAGCCGTGTGAGGGCCACGGCCTTGGACACGGGCGTGTGATGTCTGCACCTATTTAATGAAAAATCATGAATTTTAAATCAACCACATGGCCTAGCATACGGGCGTGTGATGTAACAGCCCTTACCCGTATTCGACGCTCAAATAGGGTATGAAGCATTACCGTACTTAAACACAAGCAAACATACAATTCTGAGCCATAAATTTTTGTCCAAATTAAAACCATTCACATTCAATCACAATGTCCCTATTACGAGCCTACGAGGCCCAAAACATACTTTGGAGGTGGTCCGGGACTAAATTGAGAACTTTAGAAAATTTTACAACACTTAGAAAATTTTTCCACTAAATAGGGGATACACACTCGTGTGGATAGGGAACACACTCGTGTAGGTAGGCTGTGTGGTGACACACGCCCGTGTCTCAAACCCATGTAAGTCTCTATTTGTCACCCAAGAACAAATTGAAGACACACGGCCAAGTCACAAGCCCGTGTGCTAGGCCGTGTGGTCGATTTAATAATTATGATTTTTCATAAAATAGGTGCAGACTTCACACGCCCAGGACACACACCCGTGCCTGAGGCCGTGTCATCCACACGGCTGAGACACACGCCCCTTTCTCTGCCCGTGTGCTCAATTCTGAGCATTCATTTTTACAAAAATTAGAGTGCAGAGGAGACACGACCTAAACACATGTCCGTAGGGCAAGTTGTGCGTTGCACACGGCCTAGACACACGCCCGTGTGTCTACCCGTGTGGACGAAAATAAGGCTATTTACCAAGCCATTTTGCCATCCATTGATGCACACATCTACACAATAGAACATAGCACCAATTCAAGCATTTACATACAACCAAATCAGCCACAATCAAGACATCAACACATCATTCACATGCTACCATCTATCATACACAAAACATCACATACTTATCAATTCAAAACAAGTAAAATCTGACATCCATGAAATGCATCATCACATAAATTACTTATACCAATAGTAGCCAATTTTAAATGGCCTTATACAAAATGAACCTTTCACCAATGTAAGCCAACAAATTTGGCCAAATCAATTATGACAAAAAACAAAATAACCAAGTCCCCTATACATGCCATAACCCAAAATGTTGAGATCATTAGTACCAAAATAATTGTTGATAGTGTGAGTGGATCTCCGACTGTCTCCGATCCATGAACTAACTTAGCGACACTAAAAGACAAGGGAAATGAAGGGGAGTAAGCTTTAAAGCTTAGTAAGTTCTTATGGAAATAATAAGAATCATACCATACATTTAACATTCTATTAGTATAATGAAAATTGGCATAAATGTTATAAAATCTTATAGTCATACTTACGCAATCACAACCTTACCAAGGTTTCATCACATATCGAGCTCATTACATATGAGTTATACGTACATACTTGTACCATCTCGCAACATAACCATAGTCTTTCATAACTTTGACATTCCCGTTGAATACTCAGAATATTAACGGATATTCGAAAATCTTGCACAAAAGTGCCAAATATGTAGCCAAAGCTGCCTCACATCTCATATTACATATAGACTCACTCTTGAGCTATTCACGGGCCTGTACACTAGCTGCCAGTCAAGACATAGCTACTCAATGCTGCTCACACAAGTTGTCAGGTATCCACAACTCATGCCGGACTACCCAGCCACTGGTAAGACGTACGAGACCAGCACTCAGATCACATAGATACATGGGTTCCTAGTGACATGTCACTTGTATCCTATTTTATTCCTATGGCTCAACCGGGAATTCTCGCTTGTCGAAACTTTGTCAAATACATACAAGAGTTAATCATGATTCATACAATATTAGAGCATGTAAAACATAAATATAACAATGCATTATTTATATATGAACTTACCTCGTACAAAATAGTAAAATTTGACCTAATCATCAAACACTTTGTTTTTCCCCCAATCTAGGTTCGAACCTCGTTTTTCTTTATCTATAATAACAAATTTAACTTATTTAATACACACATTGTTCAATTAAGTCCAAAAATCTTATTATGGCAAAATTACTTTTTTGCCCCTAATGCTTCACATTTTTACAATTTAGTCCCTAGGCTCATAAAATGATTGTCATCCAATTTCTTCATTAGCTAAGCCTAGCTAAATCTTTATCAAACTCATACCAGTCCACATTTTCCACTTAATCACACTTTTACTACTTATTTTATAACCTTTGCAAATAGGTCATTTTTGACATTTTTACCGAAAATCACTTAGCAAAAGTCAATTTTCTAACAACAAACATGTATTTTCTACCATTATCCATCAAAATACACATATGTCTAACATTGGTCAAACCCTAGACCTTAATCATACCTCAATTTAGTGCTAGAAATAGGTAGATCGAGTTACAACGACTTCAAAAATGTAAAGAGCATTAAAAATAGGGCAAGAATGGACTTACAATCGGGCTTGGAAGTGACCAAACCCTAGCTATGGCTTCCCCTTCTAATTTTCGACTATGGGAGGAAGAAGATGGACAAATTTTGGCTTTATTTTGGCTTTTTTATTCTTTTAATTACTAAATGACCAAAATGCCCTTTTCTTAAAACATAAAATTTCTCTTATCTCATGTCCATTTTTGTCCACTAACTTAAAAAATGGCCTAATTACCATCTAAGGACCTTCAATTTAAAATTTCATAACAATTAGACACCTTTAGCATATAGAACTCAAGTTCTGCACTTTTTGCAATTTAGTCCTTTTAACGAAATTGAGTGCTCAAACGTTAAAATTTTTGAACGAAATTTTCAAAGAATCATTCCATAAAACTGTAGACCATAAAAATATAAGAAAAACAAATTTTTCTACGTTGGATTTGTGGTCTTGAAACCACTGTTTCGATTAGACCCAAAATCAGGCTGTTACATGTGACTTGGTTGGTGTCTTCAATTTGCTATTGGGTGACAAATAGAGAGTTACACAAGTTTGGGACACGGGCGTGTGTGACCACATGGCCTACCCACATGGGCGTGTGTGACCACATGGGCATGTCCCATATCCACACGGGCGTGTGACCATTGTTTACTGAAAAATTTTCTAAGTTTGTAAAATTTCATAAAGTTCTCGGTTTAGTCTCAAATCACTTCCAAAACATGTTTTGGGCCTTGTAGGCTCATATTAGAGACTTTACAATTAAATTCAAAAAGTTTTAATTTGGATGCAGAATGATGACTCGAAATTGTATGAAAGCTTGTGTGACAAGTTCAGTAATGCCTCGTACCTTGTTCTAATGTCGAATACGGGTAAGGGGTGTTACATTTAGTGGTATTAGAGCTAAGGTTCAGTCGATTCCGAGACTAACTTAGCTTGTGTAAAAGTCTAGATATATATGCCATATATGAACTGTGATAGTGTGATGACTCTTGACAATTTTAAATTGTGTTTTCGTATAGTAAATGGATCCCGACCAAGTTGTAGCTGATGATGTAGAAAGTAATGCGCTGGCTCCCGCTCAAGGGGCAGCTTCATATGAAAGTATACCTCCCATGATCAGTCAAGGAGGAGGGGCTAGGGAAGCCTTCCTCTACATGGTGAATGAGTGGTATAAGGAGTTTGTTCGAACAAATTCGAATGCTCAAAATCCTCCACGCCTCCTTATCCTCGACCGATTCCCGTAGTTTCCCAAGGTGTGGATTTGGTGAGACAGAATAAGCCTCCGGTTGATAAGATTTAAAAGTAAGGGGCTGAGGAATTCAGGGCTAATGTATATGTTGACCCTGAGAGAGCCGAGTTCTGGCTTGAGAATACTATCAGGGTATTTGATAAGTTATCATGTACATCTGAAGAATGCTTGAAATGTACTATATCATTATTGAGGGACACAACATATCACTAGTGGAAGACACTAGTATCTGTGGTATAGAGAGAGAGGGTTACCTGGGAATTCTTTCAAGAGGAATTCCGAAAGAAATATATCAGTCAGTGGTTCATCGATCAGAAATGTAAAGAATTTCTTGAGCTGAAATAGGGCCGAATGTCAGTGACAGAGTATGAGCGAGAATTTGTCAGGCCCAGTAAGTATGCCAGAGAGTGTGTTTCCTTCGACGCTATTATGTGTAAAAGGTTCAAAGATGGACTGAATAAGGACATCAGACTGTTAGTTGGAATTTTGGAACTAAAAGAATTTTTTGTATTGGTTGAATGAGCTTGCAAAGCTGAAGAACTAAGCAAGGAGAAAAGAAAGGCCGAGTGTGAGGCTAGAGATGCAAGAAAAAGGCCAATGAGTAAGTCATTTCAATCTCAGTCAAAGAAATTTAGAGAAATGAAATCTTGTTTGAATGTATCAGCTGGGTATTCAAACAGAGACCGCGGGAAGCAATATTCGAGTTTTAAATCTCAAGCTACATAAATGGCAAGTGTAGGTAATGTTAGGTCTAATAGACCCAAATGTTAGCATTGTGGAAGAAGACATCCCGACGAGTGTAGGATGAATGACCAAGCTTGTTTCAAGTGTAGTTCTCAAGAGCATTTCATCCGAGATTGCCATGAGATGGTTGAGAAAGAATAATTTTCGAGTGCAAGGCCGAGTAATACTACTAATAGGGGTAGACCACTAAGAAATACCGATAATAGAACTAGCAGTAATGGTGTGATGAAGGATTCAGCTGTGAGATCTAAAGCCAGTGCACATGCTAGAGCTTAAGCCATTCATGCTCGTGAGGATACGTCATCTCCCAATGTGATTACTGGTATATTTTCTCTTTATGATACTAATGTTATTGCCTTAATTGATCCTGGATCGACTCATTCTTATGCTTGTGTGAATTTGGTATCTAGTAAGAGTTTGCCTATTAAGTCTACTGAATTTGTGATTAAAGTGTCAAACCTCTTAGGCAAATAGGTGCTAGTTGATAAAGTTTGCAAGAATTGTCTTTTGATGATTCGAGGTCACTGTTTTCTAGCTGACTTAATGTTGTTTCCATTGATGAATTTGATGTTCTTTTTGGTATGGACTGGTTGACACTGCATGATGCCATAGTAAATTGTAGACAGAAAACTATTGAATTGAAATGTGAAAATGGTGAAGTTCTTTAGGTTGAAACCGATGAATCAAGTGAATTGCCTATTGTGATTTCGTCTATGTTTGCTCAGAGGTACGTAAGGAAAGGTTGTGAAGCTTATCTTGCTTATGTGTTGAATATAAAGATGTCTGAATTGAAAATTAAATCAGTGCCGATAGTTTGTGAATATTCGGATGTGTTCCCGGAAGAGTTGCTAGGGTTACCACCGATTAGAGAAGTGAAGTTTGCTATTGATTTGTACCTGGGACTTCACCGATATCGATTGCTCCATATAGAATGGCTTTGACTGAATTGAAAAAATTGAAAGCTCAGTTGCAAGAGTTGACAGATAAAGGTTTTGTGAGACCGAGTTCTTCTCCCTGAGGTGATCCAGTGGTTTTTTGTAAAGAAGAAAGATGGATCTATGAGCCTTTGTATCGATTACCAACAACTCAACAAGATGACTATAAAGGAAAAATATCCTTTATCGAGGACTAATGACTTATTTGATCCGTTAAAGGGAGTAATGGTATTCTCAAAGATTGATTTGAGATCTAGCTACTATTAGTTGATAGTTAAAGAGTTGGATGCACTGAAAACCACTTTTAGGACAAGGTATGGGCATTATGAATTTCTTGTTATGCCTTTTGGACTAACTAATGCTCCTGTCGTTTTTATGGATTTGATGAATAGAAATTTCTGACCATATTTAGATAAGTTTGTGGTTGTGTTCATCGATGACATCCTAATTTATTCTCGAGATGAGTCCGAGCATGTTGAGCACTTTAGAACTAAATTGCAGACATTGAGAGATAAGAAATTGTTTGCTAAATTTAGTAAAAGTGAGTTTTGGCTTCGAAAAGTCAGATTTTTGGGACATATTGTTTCAGGTAATGGCATTCGGGTTGATCGAAGTAAGATTTCGACAATTGTTGATTGGAAGTTGCCAAGGAATGTATCTGAAGTTAAAAGCTTTTTAGGCTTAGCCAGTTATTATCGACTTTTTGTCAAAGGATTTTTTATGATTTCTACTCCTATGACCAAGTTGCTGGAAAAAGATGTTAAATTTGAATGGTCCGAAAAATGTCAACAAAGTTTTGAGAAATTGGAAGAATTATTGACCGAGGCATCGATTTTAGTACAACCTGAATCGGGAAAAGAATTTCTAATTTATAGCGATGCTTCATTGAATGGTTTGGGTTGTGTGTTGATGCAAGAGGGAAAGTGGTAGCTTATGCCTCGAGATAGTTGAAACCGCATCCGACGCATGACTTGGAATTGGTCGCCATTGTTTTTACTTTGAAAATTTGGCGTCATCATTTGTACGGTGGGAAATGCCATATCTTTACTGATCATAAGAGTTTAAAATATTTGATGACTTTGAAAGATCTGAACTTGCAACAACGGGGATGACTCGAATTACTGAAGGATTATGAACTGGTGATTGACTATCATCAGGGAAAGGCAAATGCAGTCGCAGATGCTTTGAGTAGAAAGTCCTTATTTGCTTTGAGAGCTATGAGTATGAGATTGAATTTGTCTAATAACGGTTCAATTTTGGCTGAGTTGAGAGCTAGACTGATATTTCTTCAGCAGATTTGTGAAGCTCAGAAAAATGATAGTGAATTACAAGCCAAAAGAGCTCAGTGTTAATCGGGTAGTGATATAGACTTTTAGATTGGTTCAAATGATTGTTTAATGTTCCGGGATAGAGTATGTGTACTGAAAATGATGAACTTATTCAGAAAATTCTACATAAGGCACATGGTGGTTGTTTATTGGTTCATCCAACTAGTACAAATATGTATAATGATTTGAAGAAATTGTATTCGTGGTCAGGTATGAAACGAGATAGTTCGGAGTTTGTTTCGAGAAGTTTGATTTGTCAAAAAGTAAAAGCTGAACACCAAGTGCCTTTGGGTTTACTTTAGCCAGTAATGGTATCAGAGTGGAAATGGGATAGAATTACAATAGACTTCGTGATAGGTTTGCCTGTGACTCTGAAAAAGAAAGATGTCGTCTAGGTTGTTGTTGATAGAAAGACAAAATCGGCTCATTTTATTAGGTATGTACTGACTACTCACTTGATACGTTAGCTAAATTGTACATTTTTGAGATTGTGAGATTGCATGGAGTGTCTATTTCTATTATTTAGGATATTATTTCAGATAGAGATCCAAGACTTACTTCGAGATTTTGGAAGAAATTACAAGAAGCTTTGGGTACGAAGTTAAATTTTAGTACCTCTTTTCATCCGCAAACTGATGAACAATTTGAAAGAGTAATCCAGATTCTTGAAGATATGCTCCGATGTTGTGTTTTAGAATTCAAAGATAGTTGGAAAAGATATCCACCTTTGGTCCAATTTGCTTATAACAACAGTTTTCAGTCGATTATAAAGATGACACCGTATGAGGAATTGTATGGCCACAATTGTCGAACTTCGTTGTATTGGACAGAGCTTAGTGAGAGACAGATTCACGGGGTTAATTTGGTTAGAGAAACCAAAGAAAAAGTAAATGTAATCCGTGATTTCTTGAAAGCTGCTTCAGATTAAGAAATGCCATACGCAGACTTGAAAAGAAAAGAGATAGAATTTTAAGTTGGTGATAAAGTATTTCTGCAAGTACCTCTGTGGAAGAAGATTCTAAGATTTGGCCGTAAAGGTAAGTTGAGTCCACGTTTCATTGGGCTGTATGAGGTTATTGAAAGAATAGGGCTGGTGGCTTATCGGTTAGCTTTACTGATAGATTTAGAAAGGATTCATAATGTGTTTCATGTGTCTATGTTGCGCCGTTAATGATTAGATCCTTCGCATATAATTTCACCGACAGAAGTTGAGATTCGACCTGATATCACTTATGGTGAAGAACCGTTCAAGATTTTAGCTCGGGAAGTTAAACAATTGAGAAATAAAAGTATAGCCCTAGTGAAAGTTTTATGGAAACAACATCGGGTCAAAGAGGCTACGTGGGAACCCTTGGAAGCTATGAGAAAATAGTACCCAAACTTATTTTCCTGTAAGATTTTCGGGGACGAAAATCCCTAAAGGGGGAGAGTTGTAACAGTTCAATTTTGGGTCTAATCAGAACAGTGGTTTCAAGACCACGAATCTGACGTAGAAAGATTTATTTTTATTATATTTTTATGGTATACAGTTTTATGGGATGATTTCGTGAAAAAAATGTTCAAAAATTTTATCAATTGGGCACTCAATTTAGCTAAAAGGACTAAATTGTAATAGATGCAAAATGTGTGTTCTAAAAGCTAGAGGTGTCTAGTTGCTACGAAGGTCCTTAGAAGGTAATTAGACCATTTGTTAAGTTAGTGGACAAAAATAGACATGAAGTAAGATAAATTTTATGTTTTAAGTTAGGGGGATTTTGGTCATTTGGTTAATAAATGAATTAATAAGCAAAATAAAGCCAAAATCTTGTCCATCTTCTTATCCCATGGCCGAATATCAATAAGGAAGACATAGCTAGGGTTTTTTCATCTTCCAAGCTCGATTGTAAGTCCTTTCTTGCCCCATTTTTAATGTTTTTTACATTTTTAAAGTCATTGTAACCCGATCTATCTATTTCTACCACTAATTTAATCTATTTCTACCACTAATTTAAGAAATAATCAAAGTCTAAATTTTTACCGAGGATAGATATTTGTGTATTTTGATGCCTAGTGGTAGAAAATGTATGTTAGATGTAAGATAAACAACTTTTGCTAGGTGATTTTTGATGGAAATGTCAAAAAGGACCTATTTGTAAAAGTTACAAAAATAAGTAGTAAAAGTGTGATTAAATGAAAATTTTGGGCTGGTATAAGTATGAAAATGGTTCAACTTGACTTGGGTTTTTGAAGAAATTGAATACATTTCATTTTACGAGCCTAGGGACTAAATCGTAAAAATGCAAAATATTAGGGGCAAAAATGTAATTTTTCCATAATATGATTTTTGAGCTAAATTGAATAATTTGAGTATTCAATGAGTTAAATTTGTTATTATAGACTAAGAAAAACGAGGTTCGGACCTAGATCAGGGGGAAAATAAAGTGTTTGACGATTAGGTCTAATTTTACCATTTTGTACCGAGGTAAGTTCGTATGTAAGTGATGCATTGTTATATTTATGTTTTAATTGCTTTAATATTGTACGAATTGTGATTGACTCTTTGGACGTATTCGAAAAATTTTCGACAAGCGAGAATTCCCAGTTGAGCCTTGAGAATAGAATTGGATATGAGTGACATGTCACTAAGAACCCATGTGTATATGTGTGTATGTGATTTGGGTGTTGGTCTCGTACGTCCTACCAGTGGCTGCATAGTCCAGCATGAGTTGTGGATACCTGGCAGCTTGTGTGAGCAGGCCTGAGAATAGCTTGAAAACGAGCCTATATGTATTATGAGATTTGAGGTAGCTTTGGCTACATTTATGGCACTTATGTGCAAGATTTCTAAGTATCTGTTAATATTTTAACTGTTCAATGGGAATGTCATAGTTGAGAAAGACTATGGTTATGTTACGAGTTGGTACAGGTATGTATGTAAATCTCATATGTAATGAGCTCGATATGTGATGAAACCTTGGTAAGGTTGTGATTAAGTAAGTTATGACTATAAGATTTTAATAACATTCATGCTAATTTTCATCATCTTAATTGTTTGTTAAATGTGTAGTTATGATGCTTATTATTTGCACAAAAACTTACTAAGCTTTATAGCTTACTCCCCTTCCTTCCCTTTCTCTTATAGTGTCACCAAGCTAGCTCGGGGATCGGAGATCGTTGGAGATCCACTCACACTATCAATAATTATTTTGGTACCAATGAATTCAACATTTTGAGTTATGGCATGTATAGTGGACTTGGTCATTTTGTTATGTGTCATAATTGATTTGGCCAAACATCTTGGCTTATATTGGTTGAAAGCTCATTTTGTATATGGCCATTTGAAATTGGCTAGTATTGGTTTAAGCAATTTATATGATGATGCCTTTCATGGATGTGGGAATTTACATGATTTAAGATGATCAGTATGTGAATGATGTGTTGATGTCTTGGTTGTGGCTGATTTGGTTGTATGTATATGCTTGAATTTGTGCTATGTTATAGAGAGTAGGTGTGTGCATTAAAGGGTGGCAAAATGGCTTGGTAAATAGCGTTATTTTTGTCCACACTGGTAGACACACCGGCGGGTGTCTAAGCCGTGTGCGACACATGGCTTGCACCACGGGCATGTGTTTAGGCCATGTGTCCCCTGCACCATAATTTTTGCAAAACAGAATACATAATATTGAGTACACGGGCTGAGACACGGCTGTGTGTCTCAGTCGTGTGAGGGCTAGGGACTTGGACATGGGTGTGTGCCCCCGGCGTGTGGAGTCTGTGCCTATTTAATGAAAAATCATGAATTTTAAATCGACCACATGGCCTAGCACATAGGCGTGTGATGTAACACCCCTTACACGTATTCAATGCTGGAATAGGGTACGAAGCATTACCAGACTTAAACAAAAGCAAACATACAATTTTGAGCCATAAATTTTTGTCCGAATTAAAACCATTCACATTCAATCACAATGTTCCTATTATGAGCCTACGAGGCCCAAAACATACTTTGGAGGCAGTCCAGGACTAAATCGAGAACTTTAGAAAATTTTACAACACTTAAAATTTTTTTCCACTAAACTGAGGTCACACACCCGTTTGGGCAGGCCGTATGGTCACACACGCCCATTTCCCGAAAGCATGTAACTCTCTGTTTGTCACCCAAGAACAAATTGAAGACACACGGCCAAGTCACACGCCCATGTGCTAGGCCGTGTGGTTGATTTAATAATTATGATTTTTCATAAAATAGGTGCAGACTTCACACGCCTAGGACACATGCCTGTGCCTGAGGCCGTGTCATCCACACGGTTGAGACACACGCCCCTGTCTCTGCCCGTGTGCTCAATTCTGAGCATTCTGTTTTGCAAAAATTAGGGTGCAGGGTACACACGGCCTAAACACATGTCCGTAGGGCAAGCCGTGCATCGCACACTGCCTAGATACATGCCCGTGTGGAAAAAAATAAGGCTATTTACCAAGCCATTTTACCACCCTTTGATGCACACACCTATGCAACACAACATAGCACCAATTCAAGCATTTACATACAACCAAATCAGCTACAATCAAGACATCAACACATCATTCACATGCTACCATCTATCATACACAAAACATCACATACTTATCAATTCAAAACAAGTAAAATCTGACATCCATGAAAGGCATCATCACATGAATTACTTATACCAATAGTAGCCAATTTTAAATGGACTTATACAAAATGATCTTTTCACCAATGTAAGGCAACACATTTGGCCAAATCAATTTAGACACATAACAAAATAACCAAGTCCCCTATACATGCCATAACT
This sequence comes from Gossypium longicalyx, assembly GCA_025698465.1. Classification (NCBI taxonomy): domain Eukaryota; kingdom Viridiplantae; phylum Streptophyta; class Magnoliopsida; order Malvales; family Malvaceae; genus Gossypium; species Gossypium longicalyx. Next base: position 58,092,710 of record CM046995.1, read on the forward strand.
CAAAAATAATCAATTATTTTAATTGTGATTGAGGTGCCTATCTGGCATATTGGTTGAATGGGATTTGGTCTAATGAATTGGCCATTTAGTGCATATGTTTGTATGTTTTAATGCCTTGGTCCAGGGTGCAAATGGCTTATAGGTACATGCCTGAAATGGGTGATGGAAATGACTTGATTTTGGCCAAAATTCATGTCCACATAGCCTAAGACACGGGTGTGCGTCTCAACCGTGTGTGACACACGACCATGCAACACGACTGTGTGTCCCTTGTATGTTTTAAAGGTTACAAGTTAGGCAGTTACACGGCCTAGCACACAGGCATGTGAGGCCATTTCAAAAGTTACACAACCAAGCACATGGGCATGTAAAGCCATTTTGAAAGTTACACGGTCTGGCACACGGGCATGTGAGGCCATTTCGAAAGTTACATGGCCAGGCACACGGGCATTTGGCTTTGTCATGTGACCCGACTCAAAGAGTTACACGGGCTGTGACATAGTGTGTGTCCCTATCGATTGTTACATGGCTTGAGACACGGGCTTGTGTCCCGAATGGTTTATAAAGTGTTTTTATGGCCCTGAGGGCTCAATTAAGGGATGATATGCATCTATATGAATGAATTATGCTATATTTATTTTACATTTTGGAAATGTATGTTTTTATGTCATGTTTAAATGGTAATGCTCCTAGAAACACAAAAATTTATATACTTTTTCATACCCATTTTTACTTGAATTCATGGAAATCTGGTTAAATTCTTATCGAAAAATAATTAAATATTATAAAATAATTAAATTGTGTTAAAAAAATATGAACATGGTGAATTTAGTTAAATTTTATAAAATTTGACTATTTTTCGACAGATTCACGCAAAGGGTGAAAATTGGCTCGACTGACACTACTGAAAGCTCAAAACTGAAAAGCAATTTGAAGTATCGAGGCACATTAATTTCCAGCCTAAGACGGTCCAGAAATGTGTTTTAATTCATAATCTAATTAATTTTAATTTATTCCCCATTTAATTTGGGTAAAATAAATTATTATTAATTAATTATGGAGAAAGGGTCCTGTTGAACTACACTCGTCGAACCATATTGAGTGAACCAAACCAGCCACTAATTGGGCAGCCCAGAACCGTCCATATGCTGACCCAAATAAGCATTTTAGCTGATTAAATATGCTTACAGAAAGGCCCTTGAAGAACTTTCAAAATGCATTCAAACCCCTCCTTTAATTGAGGCTTTATGAAATTGCCCCAAGACTAAAATAGCAAAGTTGAAACTCTCAACTTTGCCATGTGTGTGGCCGGCCATAGGAGGGCTCTTTGGCTACTGGAATTTGATATTTTTAGCAGCCATAATCAGCTATAAAAGCCACCCCTTGCTGATCATTCAAAGCATCCCTCACTTATGATGTACATTGCCCTCAATGTACAAAGATAGATATATTGAAAAAGATAAATTTATGATCATAAGATAAGGAGAGAAGTGAAACTTCCTGAATGATGAATGAATTCCTTGAACTGGAGTTTTTGGAGAATAAATGGCATGAAAGTGGAGGAGGATACTCCGGTGGTGGTATTAGTCCATAGGTCCTGCGCGAAAAGAATATTATATCTATTGGTAGCTATAGTTGTGGTCGAGCAGGACATGGCAGTCGTGGAGAACCTTTCCTGGTGTAGTTTTTAGTTCCTATGTGAGGATGAGCTTAGGAGCTCTATATAACTGTGATAGAATCAGGAACTTTTTAGGAGATGTAAGGAAATAGAATTACTCGTAATGGAATAACTGAAGTTGGTCATTGTAAAATAAAAATTATAAAATCTAATAAAGATAAGCGTAAGGAAAAATAAAAAGGAGTCTGAAGATAAAATGAAAGTAAAAACATAAAATAAAATAATTAATAAACTTTTTTAAGCATCTTCATCGCTAGATGGTTGGCGAGGTGGGGGTGGCGATGAGATGTGAAAATGCTGACAAATTTGATGTAGAGTCGCATCAATGTGATCAAATCGTTGAAAACATTGTTGCTCAAATCGTATGAGGCACTCAGAGATGTCTGCATATGAAGCTGCCGCAAGAACTGGACGAGAGGGGCGTGGTGGCTGAGATGGTGGGTCCTCGTGCTGTGGAGGGACATCGTTAGTAATGTCCTCGGGGGCCTCCTCCTCAGTTGATTGGGCAAGACGATAATTAGGAGGGTAGGTTCCTCGACACTTCTCAATCATCCTCATGCTTAGCATGCTCGAGATGCCTTGTGGAGACATCTGTCCATTGAGGGTCAAGGATGATGCTTGGGCTGCGATGTTGAGGAGCCCGAAGTGTCGTGCCAGTTGAGTCATGTAGGGGCCAATGGAGATGACCCCCCTCCGATGCTGCTCTATCTGGTGGCGAATAGCAAGGGCGATAAAGTAGGCAAGGTTGAAGACGTGCCTGTGCGACATACACCATAAGTAGTAGACATCGTTGGTGGTGACGACGCTGGTGCTCTCTCTACCCTGTTAAGGTGTGTGCCAAGATGGTGTGTAGGTACCTCAAGGAGGGAGAGAGAGCTGCTGCCTTGGAGTGGCTCGAGTCGTAGATGTCTGAACCGGGGACTAAATCGTACCAGCACTTTGAGGAAGAGTAGTGAATGTGGCGATGGAGAGTGTCGAGGTCAATATCATCCATGAACTCCTCTATGTATAGGCCCAAAGCTATACTGAACTTGGGTACACTCAACTGGCGGACTAAATCATCGAGATGAAACTGGACCGTGCCGGGATCATCATGATTCGTCATTATGGTCTGAAGATGGAACGTTGAGCATAGTTCCATCGTAAGCTCGAGATACGTCGGCTCGATGATCCCAAAGAAAAGCTCCCAAGGGTCGTTGGCTAGGAGGGCCCGAATTGCATCAGCCAACTGAACTTGTTCTACTACAGCCCAGTCGATGCAGCGGCCCGCAGTTAAAGGTCAGGCCCGGAGTATTTGGTAGAGTTCTTCTTGGGGCCCAATGGGGAACCACAGAAAAGGGTGGCGGATTTTCGTGATAGGACCCGAGGAAGATGACGCCCCCTTCCTTCTCTTCGAAGTGGGGACAGCGGTTTTCTTTCCTCATGAAGAAGACATGGTACTTGTAATCAAAACCATCAATTCATCTTGAGGAATGGTCAAAGTAAAATGAAGACAAAAATTAAAATAAAATAATAATGAAAATCAATCATAATTTCAGCCACAACTACTAAGACTAACAACTTAACCAAAGCAATCAATTTTATGGCATAAAATGGCAGAGAATTCCATGGAATACAATCATACTTGACGGATGAAATATGTCAACACAAAATGCATGAGTATGTTTGTTATTCTAACCATGAATATTTACTTTAAACTAGTCAAATGGGGCACAGAAATTATATAATGAGTAAGAATTTCACATGAAAAAGATAATAACTACTCTAGAAAATGAATTTTGAGTGATAGAAAGATAAAAATAACATATAAAATATAGATTACTATGATAACTAGCATGAAAAATGAGTGCAATAAAAGGGAAAAGAGTAAACAAACGCTAGAAAAGGGGAGAATAAGCGTCAAGAACAGGGCTGGAAGCGGCGCACGGGCATGGCAGGGCAGGCGTGTAGATTTGCAACAGCTAGGGTTAGGGATTTTGGGTGAAGAAGATAATGAATAGTGCAGCCTATTTATAGATTTTGGGGCACACGGTCAGGGAACACGCCCGTGTTCCCTAATTTCAGTCCGTGTGATTCGCGAATTTGGAATTTGGGTGCCTTTGGCATTCGGCCCACTCCCGTTTATTTTGGGCGTATGGGTGCACACGACCGTGTCGCACAATCGTGTCTGGCTTCGTTCGCTTCTCCCACGCCCGTGTATGTAAGCCCACGCCCGTGTTGATTTAACAGATTCCACCACGAGTGCTAGACATGGGCGTGTCGCACACCCATGTTATTTTCTCAGGTTCAACCACGGTTTTAAGGCACGAGCGCGTCGAACACCCGTATTATTTTGGCAGGTTCCCCCACGGCCATATCGCACGTCCGTGGCATTTTATTGTAGCCCGTGTTTGGGAAAAATTTCTCTCCTGTTTCCACAAAGTCCTCAGCACGCCCGTGTGCCTGGCCGTGTCTGCGTGGAAAACCTATTTTCAAGATCTCCTGTTTTCAAGAAGCGCTTATTTATAGTCTAAGCTCGACTTACCTCTCCATTAAATGGTCATGGTGGTTCGAGGAGTTTATACTCCTCATTCCTGCTATCAATCTCACTAAGATAAGGTTTTAGACGAGTGTTGTTTACCTTAAAAGTGCCGAACTTGGGATGACTTGCCTCGACTGTACCGAATGGGAAAATGTTAAGTACCGTAAGAGGGATTTCTTCATTCGGGTTTGGTAGTGATAATGTGAGGATCTTCGACATCTAATAAAACTTTATTTCCAACATTAAGTTGATTTCAAAAGGTATTGAGCTCGATCTGGCGCGGTTTTGGTTTATCGTGTTTTTTCGATCTCTGTGTCTGCCATTCATCTAGCTCCTTGATTTGTAGCCTTCGTTCTTCATGGATAGGTCCTCTACTATTGCTTGAGAATGGCTCATGTACTTCCTTCAGATTCATTTTCTGCAAAGTAGGTTGCACCATATTGTCAGTTTTAGTAGAATGATTTAGACGATCACCTTCAATTTTTGATGGGTTGCCAGAATTACGAGCTTGAAGGGTGATTGTTTCGTCTCTTACACGAAGTGTGAGCTCACCTGTGCCAACATCAATAATTGTTTTAGCAGTTGCCAAAAAGGGCCTTCCTAAAATCAAAGGAGTGTTGCTATCCTTCTCTATGTCTAGAACAATGAAGTCAACGGGAAATATAAATTTATTGATTTTAACTAGCACATCTTCAATAATACCCCTAGGAAATCTTATAGTTTTATCTACTAATTGTATGCTCATCCTAGTCTGTTTGGGTTTCCCAAGACCTAATTGTTTGAACATTTTGTTGGGTATGACGTTAGTACTAGCCCCTAAATCAGCTAATGCATTATTAACATCTAAACTACCAATTAAGTAAGGAATTGTAAAACTCCTTGGATCTTTTAATTTGTTGGGTAGCTTATTCTGTAGAATAGTTGAGCAAACTGCGTTTAGCTCCACATGCGACGCCTCGTCCAACTTCCGCTTATTTGCTAAAATCTCCTTTAAAAATTTCATTGCGTTTGGCATCTGTGATAGAGCTTCAATAAACAGTAAGTTAATATGTAATTTTTTTAAGAGTTTAAGGAATTTACCAAATTGTTCGTATGAGCGGTCTTTCCTTGTCTCATTAGGGTATGGTACACGTGGTTTGTATTCTATACTTATCAGTTTCTATTCTTTGTAGTATACCTCACCTTTACCTTTGCTTATCTTAGTATCTTGTCTCGGTTCTGGTTCAGGTGTGACTAGACTTTCCTCATCTCGACTAGTAATCACGTTGAGTTGCTCCCTTGGATTAGATTCTGTGTTGCTTAGTAAGCTACCTTGTGGTCGTTCAGAAATCAACTTGGCAAGCTGTCCAATCTAAGTTTCGAGCCCTTGGATCGATGCTTGTTGATTCTTAAGTGCTATCTCGGTGTTCTAAAAATGAGTTTCTGACATCGATATAAACTTTGTGAGCATCTCTTCAAGGTTTGACTTCTTCTCTTATTGGTAGGATGGTTGTTGGAAGCCTGGAGGAGGTCTTGATTGCCTTGGCCTCCCCATGAGAAGTTTGGGTGGTTCCTCTAACCTGCATTGTAAGTATTACTATAAGGATTGTTTTGAGATCGAGGATTGTTACCCATGTAATTTAAATGCTCGTTGTCCATGTTGTGACCATATGGCGGGTATTCTGAACTGCTTGATGCACCTCCATTTGCTTCGCACTGCATTACTGGTTGAACCTGTGAAGAACTAAGAAAACCATCAATTTTCTTATTCAAGAGTTGTACCTGATTCGAGAGCATCGTGGATAAGTCGATGTTATAAACACCGGCCATTTTCGTTGGTTTTATCCTCATGACTTGCCACTGATAGTTATTCAGTGACATCTCCTCTATAAATTCATAGGCAGCTTCAGGTGTTTTATTGTTGATGGTTCCGCCAGCAGCTGCGTCAACCATTTGTCGAGTCGAAGGATTTAGGCCATTATGAAAGGTTTGAACCTGTAGCCAGAGTGGTAACCCATGGTGAGGGCATCATCGTAAAAGATCCTTGTATCTCTCCCATGCATCGTAGAGTGTCTCTAAATCCACCTGCACAAAAGAAGAGATATCATTTCGTAACTTTTCGGTCATTTGTTCCCAAGTAGTAATTGGCTCTTATGGTAACGAGCTCAACCATTGTTTAGCTTTGTTCCTCAATGAAAAGGGAAACAACCAAAGACGTATGGCATCATCAGAAACGCCATTAATTTTAAATGTATCGCAAAATTCCAGGAAGTGGGTGTTTGGATCCTCATCCTGCAAACCATCAAACTGAACAAATTACTGTATCATCTGAATAGTGTTAGGTTTTAGTTCAAAATTATTCGCAGCAATAGTAGGTCTAACTATACTCTATTTAGTTCCTGTTAAAGAAGGTTTAGCATAATCATACATAGTGCGTGGAGCAGGATTCAGATTTATTGGATTAACAGCAATCACAGGAGGTATCAAGTTTTCCTGATTTTCAGCCATCTCCTCGGTTGTGGCTTGTATATCATCCTCTTTCTCTTCCTCTATGTATCTTAGGCTTCGCCTTATTTCTCTTTGATTTTTGCAAACTATGCGATCGATTTCTTCGTCAAAAAGTAGTGGTCCTGACGAGTTTCTTCTAGTCATAAACTATAAAAACTTGCCAAAAGAAAGAAAAAGTGAATTAATAAATAATAAAAATAAAATAAAATTAACTTGCAATGAAAATAAATGGCTAAAGTAATAAAAATTGAGTGTTCCTCATATCTTAGTCCCCGGCAACGACGCCAAAAACTTGATCGTGTTATTTTGTGACAGGTTTTAAATATTTATAATTACTCGTTCTTGGAACTAACTTTTATCACGATGTAGGAAAGTGTACCTATCGAACAATAGTATAGTTTTAGCAAGACCAGATTGTCGAACCCAAAGGAACTAAAAGTACTAGTAATGGTTGTCTTTTTATTATCTAGCCTAATAAGGGGGTTTGTTATAACTGACTAATTAACTAAACTAAGAATTCACAGAAAATAGAATTGGGGAATTACTTTTGGAAAACGATTGAATTAGGACAATACCCAAGGAAGAATCCACCTAGACTTTACTTGTTATTCTGACTCCGAATTAGACGATTTATTCATTTGACTTGATCTGTAGAAATCCCTAAGTTATATTATTATCTCTCTCGAGACTAACAACGTCTAACCCTAGGTTGAATAATTGAAATCTCTTTCTAATTAACTTCCTAGGTTGCATTAACTCGATCTATGGATCCCCTTATTAGGTTTCACCCTAATCTGGCAAAATCTCATCACCCTATCTCTAGGCGTGCAATCAACTCCGCTTAATTATGACAATTGTACTCTTAGACAGAGTCTATTCCTCCTCTGGCTAAGAGCGTAACTTGAATCAATATCCTGAAATATCAAAACAAGAATTAAGAACACATAATTAAGAACAAGTCAAATATTTATCATGCAATTCAGAAAATAATAACAAGATTCGTCTTAGGTTTCATCCCCCTTAGGTATTTAGGGGATTTAGTTCATAACTAAAAGGGAAAACATCGCAGTAGAATAATGAATACAAAACATAAAGAAAAACCCAAAACTCCTGAAGGGGAATTGAAGGGAGATCTTCAGTCTTAACGGTGAATCTGACTTCTGAGATGGATCAATCAGCTTTCTTTGAGCAATTCCTTACTCCCTCCTGTGTGTCTCTTCTCTTCTCCTCCTTTAAGGTGTATTTATAGGCTTTAGAATGCCTAAAAGCCCTCAAAATTAGCGTTTTCCGAATTGGACTCAACTTGGGTTTGGTAGGGACACGCCTGTGTGACACGCCCGTGTATGATTACTTCAAGCCGTGGTCAAGCCTTTTAGAATGGCACGGTCGGGTAGGATTACTTCAGGCCGTGTTCGAGTCTGTTAGAATGGCAAGACTGTGTGGTCTACTCGTGTGAGTCGTGCTTCAATTCTGCCAAATTGACACGGCCGTGTGGTCTGCCCGTGTGAGGAAGTCCAGGCCGTGTTGATCTCGTACGTTGGCCCATTTTCTCCATTTTTGGCCCGTTTCTCGTTTCTTTAGCTCTCCTATACTCAGCTAAGTATAAAACATGAAATTAAGGCATTAGGAGCATCAAATTCACCAATTCTACGGAAAAATAATCCATAAAATGAGCTAAGCATGGGGTAAAAATATGTATAAATGACGATTTATCAGTAGACTATGTGTCCAAGTGGGTCGAGGCTAAAGCTTATCCGACAAATGATGCTAGGGTTGTAATTAAGTTCTTGCAGAAACACGTGTTCACAAGGTTTGGAACCCCAAGAGCTATCATTAGTGATGAAGGGTCCCACTTCGTGAACAAGTGGTTAAAATGGTTATTTGACAAGCACGGAGTGAAACACAAGGTTGCAATAGCTTACCATCCGCAGCCGAATGGGAAAGCTGAACTGGCAAATAAGGAAATCAAAGGCATACTTGAGAAGATAGTTTGCCCAAATCAACTAGATTGATCCAAAAGGCTGGATGATGCTTTATGGGCTTATAGAACAGCATACAAGATGCCTTTAGGGATGTCACCCTACAGGTTGGTCTTTGGGAAAGCATGTAACCTACCCTTAGAGTTAGAACACAAGGCTTACTAGGCTCTTCGACAACTCAACTTGGATCCTAAACTTGCTAAAGAGAAACGGATGCTCCAACTCAATGAGCTAGAGGAACTCTGGCTATTCTACTACAAAAATGCCAAATTACTCAAGGAGAGACTTAGGAAATGGCTTGACAAGCACTTTCGAGTTCGAGAATTTGAAGCAGGTCAGCGAGTCTTATTATTTAATTACAGACTAAAGTTCTTTCCAGGTAAGCTAAAATCACTAAAGTTCTTTCCAGGTAAGCTAAAATCACATTGGTCCGATCCATTTATGATTCATCGTGTCTATCCATACGGAGTTATCGAGCTCCAAGGTAAGGGAGGTAATTTTCAAGTTAACACTTAGCGCCTGAAACACTATTGGGGAGATAAGATTGAATAGAATGAAATTTCGTTCATTTTATCAGATGTTTAAAATTTTCTTATCTTCCTTTTTAATAAATGATTTAGGGTATATTTTCGATATTAATATGTTTAAATAAATTCTGTCTAAGAGATTAGAACTTAAGCGGGACCGCTTGTGACCCCTCCAATCTTTCTTGAGAATTGATTTTAACATAATTTTCCGAAAAATTATTCTCTAAATAGAAATTTCAATTTTTGATTTCTCAAATAAAATGGTCAATTTTGATCCAAGTCTTAAATTGCAACTCAATTCCAAATTTTCATTAAGTTTAGGGACTTAATTGAATCATTTTTAAAATTTGGTTGCTATTTTCGTAAATAATAAAAACTAGATGCCTCTTTTTGTAAATATTTTCAAAAGGCTTCTAGAATAAATTTTTTAGTTTAAAAAATGATAATTATTAATATATAATTATATCCATTATAATATATATTAATTATTATCAATTTTAGGATTTTATTTGATAAGTTTTTAATGATAATAAGAAGATAATCTTTAATATATAATTATATGTATTCTAATTTATATATTAATATTTATCAATTTAGCACAGAATTAGGATTAATTTTAATCATATCTTATCTTTGTTTAAATAAATTAAAATAGCAATTAATAATTTAATATGCATATATCTAATTATTAATTGTTGTTATCTTTGTACAGGATTAGAACTTAGAACTTTTATTAATTAAATTGTTCTAAGAATTCTACTCTAATTCCTATTTTTCCCTCTATAAATACCACCCCTTCTCCCATTCATCTAACCCTCAAAACTCAAAGCACTAAAGCACCAAAGTATCGAAGCCCCTAGCCATAGTATCACTCAGCAGTCGGCCAGCGTAAGCCTAGCTCCATCGCACGCCCATCTCGTGCACACCACGCGTGTATTGCCTCGCACTGCTTTAGCCTCAACTCGCGCCAGGCCTTTATCCCACGTGCCCTACGTGCGACCAAGTGCTATTTGCAGCCGAACATCCGTGTCGCTACTTGCTTTGAGCCTAGTTGTGCATCACTGCTCCCATACGCATCACGCCCGCACGCCCTAGCTGCTTGTGCGACATTCTTCTTTCGTCCATCCTAAGCCACAAACCCTCCAACCCTCCTTTTAAATTGCCATATTTTCCTTCATTATTATTATTATTTTCTAGAGTTCTTATATTTTTACAAAAAAAAGGTGGTTAAACATGCCTCGCAAGAGAACTTGTGCTTCCGCTCAAATTGATGAAACACAAAACAAATTCCACTATGAAGAAGCCAGAGTGAGATACGAAAGTATCTTCAAAAATCAACAGATGCATCCAGAGAAAGGCTTTACATTAAAGGAAGCAACTACAGAGACTTTATGGCACGTATTTGTCAAGTTGCTGAAACCCTCAATTGGGAGCTGTTTTGTGAAAAGAGACCTAGTGTGGATGAGGAGCTAGTTCGTGAGTTCTATGCAAATTTAACTTCAAGCGAGATGACAGAAGTTCCAGTTCGCGGAATCAAGGTACCGATAAATTCAAATGCTATTGATGAGTTCTTTGAATTACCTGATTTCGAAAACGATGAATATTCGACTTTGATGAGCAATATCAAGCCTAAAAATTTGCAAGAAATTCTCGAGGAACTGACAGTTCAGGGTTCTACACGAACTGTGTTAAAACAAGGAATCCACACTTGTCGAAGAGAATATTTGATGGCGCTCGCGAAGGTATGGTTTTACTTCATCCAATTTAGCCTTATGCCTAGCTCACATGGGACTACAATCTCATTAAAGCAAATGGTTTTATTGTACAGGATCCTAACTAGATGAGGAGCTAATTAGTGAGTTCTATGCGAATTTAACTTCAAGCGAGATGACAGAAGTTCCAGTTCACGGAATCAAGGTACCGATAAATTCAAATGCTATTAATGAGTTCTTTGAATTACCTGATTTCTAAAACGATGAATATTCCACATTGATGAGCAATATCAAGCCTGAAAGTTTGCAAGAAATTCTCGAGGAACTGACAGTTCAGGGTTCTATAAACTGTGTCAAAATAAGGAATCCACACTTGTCGAAGAGAATATTTGACGGCGCTCGCGAAGGTATGGTTTTACTTCATCTGATTCAGCCTTATGCCTAGCTCACATGGGACTACAATCTCATTAAAGCGAATGGTTTTATTGTACTCGATCCTAACTAGTAAGACCATTGATGTGGGGAAGATCATCTTGAGAGAAATACGAAATTATGCTGTTAAACGCTCTGGCCTTGCTCACTTCTCCCTTTACAATAATAATTTTATGCTTGAAAGCTGAAATTCTTGCGATTGTAAGTAAAACAAGGTATAGCCAAGGCACAATCATGGATTGGGACCTTTACCGAGTAGCTAGAGACTCAGTCCTACAGCAACAAGTTGAAGTAAGTGAGGAACCGGAGGATCCTGAAGAAGAAGAAGATCCCACGATTCAATCATTTGAAATCCCTAATAAGGTAAAATCAATGGAGCCAGAAGCAGAACCTGATACTGAAACTTCAATGTTTAGAATCACCTAGCCCAGACCTTCGAGATGAGCTATCAAAATTGATGGACTTAATGCAACATATGCAATGGCAGCAACAAGCCTACTAGAGATACTCAAATATAAGGGATGACTTGATGAGAAGTGCTTTTAAGAAAATATACAATGACCTGTTCATTTTTGTGTCTAAGTTTCCAGATTTCATATTTGAACCATGGAGTCCATTATCAAGGAAGGAGCGAAGCGATTCATGCAAAGGAGATAGTGATGGAGTAAAAGATGAGTCAAATTCGGAAGGGTCTGCAAATAAATAAAGAGGGGATCTTGACTTTACTTTATTTTTGTTCTTAGACTATTTTTAGGATTATGTTTAATTAGGAATCTTTTAATTTTTGCATAATAAAACAAGAGAGGAAAATCACTAATAAAATGTGAGCAAGTCACAATGTATAAAGTGTGGCAATAGATATATACATGTCTAGGATTGGATTTAGAAAGAACTTGGTACTTAAGCAGTCAAATTGACTCACCTTCTCTTTTCTAAAATCTTACCTGGTGTATAATATCTGTTCACTTTAAACAATAAGGACATTGTTCATTTTAAGTTGGGGGGACCGAAAATTTAAATTATTTCCACTCAGAATAAAATTTTCCTTTTAATTATGATTAGGATATTTTTTGTTCAAAAATTTGAATTCTGTTAAGTATGCTCAATTTGAGTTTGAATAAAGTTCTATTATTTCAATAAATTATTATGTTAGCTTATTAATGACATGAATGTATTTTTAATAAATCATGCAAATTTGAACCATAAAATTTTTAGTTCTTTAGGAAAGTTAGGTACGCATGAAAGTTTAAGTCTTTAGAATTGACTTAGTAGTTTCTTGAGGCGAAATCCTAGGGAGTATGGAATGTTTGAAATGATTTAGGCAACTATTGTTTGGAACGTTTGAACCTTTCAAGCCCACCGTGGTAAAATTTTATCCTTTGAAACCCAACTTTGAGACTGTATGGCTTGCAAAAACTAGCCATTACTTTTCACTTAATGATCTTAAAATTGTCCCAAACACTAGACTCAGTAATATTCAAAATGTACTTCGAAAATAAGTTTGGGGGAGTTGAAAAATTGCTCAACAATTGCAGTACACAAAGTAAGTGCTCGTGTTTGTTAAAAAAAAGAAAAAGAGAGCACATGTATTTGAAAGAGATGTACAAAAGAGCATATGAAAGTCAAGTTGGTGTATCGAAGGTAAAAACTCCGAAGGTTTGATTGACGCTGAGTCTAGGGTTTTTAAACCAAAATTTATCCATCTTTCACCTACCCCTAGTCTACCCACGTTACAACCTTGATAAAGACCTATTGATTCAAAGTCCTCATGCTACCTACATTAGTGGAGAGAAATTGCTACGATCCACATATGAAGACATAAGTTAAGCTTAATGATTGCAGCTTAGTCTTGAATAAAGGAATAAAAATCAAATTGGCAAGGGTTAACATGTCTTTCTTACAAAAGCATTTAGTTTAAAATTTTCTATTATAATAAGTTGTTGAATTTAATTTGAACAATATGTATACTTAACTTGCATAACTATCAGATTTCTTGTCTTTGAGCATAAGTATTTTAAATCCATAATTTTGGGAAAAATGTTGTTCTGAAGGAATTTTTAAAAGGTGTTTCCGAGAAATTCTTTTCAAAATTTATGCATTACTCGAGACGAGCAATGAGTTAAGTTTGGGTGTGTGGAAACACAAAAAATTATACACTTTTTCATACCCATTTTTACTTAAATTCATGCAAATACGGTTAAATTCTTATCGAAAAATAATTAAATTGTGTTAAAAAAATATGAACATGGTGAATTTAGTTAAATTTTATAAATTTTGACTATTTTCGACAGATTCACGCAAAGGGCAAAAATTAGCTCGGCTGACACTACTGAAAGCTCAAAATCGAGAAGCGATTTGAAGTATCGAGACACATTAATTTCTAACCTAAGACGGTCCAAAAATGTGTTTTAATTCATAATCTAATTAATTTTAATTTATTCCCCATTTAATTTGGGTAAAATAAATTATTTTTAATTAATTATGGAGAAAGGGTCCAGTTGAACTGCACTGGTCGAACCATATTGAGAGCACCAAACCAGCCACTAATTGGGAAGCCCAGAACCGTCCATATGCTGAGCCAAATCAGCATTTTAGCTGATTAAACATGCTTGTGAAAAGGCCCTTAAAGAACTTTCAAAATGCATTCAAACCCCTCCTTTAATTGTGGCTTTATGAAATTGTCCCAAGCCTAAAATTGCAAAGTTGAAACTCTCAACTTTGCCATGTGTGTGGCCGGCCATAGGGGGGTCTTTGGCTGCTGGAATTTTCTACTTTTAGCAGTCACAATCAGCTATAAAAGCCACCCCTTGCTGATCATTCAAAGCATCCCTCACTTCAGAACATTCTCTCACTCCCTCTCTCACTTTTCTCTCATTTTTTCCATCCCATTTCCCTCTTGTTCAAGTGCCGATTTCTTCTCTTGGGAAAGAGGCTCTCATCAGCCATTCTGGAGTAGCAATTAGGTGTTCATAAGCCACCTTAATAGCCAAGGCCAACGAAGAACGAAGAACGAAGCAACTGGACAAGCCACGGAGAAACACCGGATTTGCCTCTTATTCCCTAGCTCTTTAATTTTTGTTATTGTTTTTACGAACATGTTTATGAATATTTATGCTATTGAAATGGTTATTTTAATCAATTTAGCTTAAAATTATGTTTGTGTTGGGTTTGTTATATTTTGCCTGCTTGTATTGTTAAAATGATGTTTATGCTGTTATAGGCCTCAGTAAGATGCTTAATTAAGTAAAATCATGCCTAAGTTATTCTTGTGTTATGACTGTGAGGTAACTAATGAATTAATTATTTAAACGGATTGAAATTGTAATTAATTGACACAGGACTTAATCAGTGCATGTTTATTCTCCTAAGGTAGCTGAAGGTTAAATTAGCAATGTATCTGGCGATATTATTGCCTTGCATAACTTGCAAGATTATTGTGATTAAATTGTTTCAAGGTAGGGATGCCTTGTTACTTCACATAGTCTTTTATATGCTTATTAGATTTGATTAATCTTTTGAATTGACATAGGGATATGCAAGAGATTGGTTCAATTTAATGAGTATGTATGTGCAATAACATGTTTGCTTACTAGAATCTGTTTAATCGGTTGAATTGACATAGGGATATGTCAACAGATGAATGGATTTTGGTATGTATGTATGTTCATAAGTTAGAAAATTACTGGGTTGTCGTGATTTTATTCGTAACAGTGTAAACATAAGTTTAATAATTCTAAGTTAAAGGGATATAATTAATCCAACACAAGTATGTTACATTGATTAAATCTTATTTGAAATCGTGCACTAGAACTCCTTTTTTTTATTATTTACTTAGTTTTTAACAGTTTTTGACCACCTTTTTAAACCAAATTATTTTTACCTCACCAAAGTATTTTACAATTAATTTCATAAATAATTCTTTTTACAGTCCTTGAGGGTACAATAACTTGACATTTACTTGTCACTTTATTACTTGTTGCGATTGTGTACACTTGCACATTTTTCCATCATTCTAGCTCCATAACTCTATTCCGGCGATGGATACGAGTTAGGGGTGTTACACCCAGTCCTTGCTTCCAATTTATTCACATAGAGGTTCATGTATTTCCTTTATCATGATTCGCATATATATGCATAACTGATGCCATAACATTATATACTATTTCATTTCGATATCTTTTACCAAGTTGCAAACTTACACTAATTTCACATAACTTATTTAATTATATCATTTTATTGTCAATCTATTTCATTTCATTTTCATGTTTCTAATTCCAATATAATATCACGTCCAACGAAACCTGTAACACCCCAAACTCGGCCTGGACGTTATGGCTGAATCTGGCGATGTCACATAGAAGTGCTTTCGTAAAGTGTGATATAGTTGAAAAACCCATTCTCTACCTCTTTGTGTGATCTTTAAGATGATTTTAAGACGTGTCGTTCATTTTCAAAATGTGAGTCGTTTGTCAAAAAGTTAATCATATTAAAATGTCATTAATTTTTAACACGTTATTTCTTGCGGAAGCTCTTAAAGTAGGTTACGTATTCATGGTATCTTTGAAAAACATTTATCTTTTTAAAAACTCGCGTATTTTCTTACTGCTAGCAGTTATAAATCAAAACAAATAGAAATCCCAAATTAAAAATAAAAATCCAAAGAGGCCTTATTACAATAAAAGTACCCCAATTAAAAATACTTATAATCAAAATCAAATGGGAAAATAATAGCAGTTGTGTGGCCACCTCTGAGTCCCCCGCTGCACCGATCCACCTAAGTCTGGGGATTACCTGTGTAGATAAATAGAAGGATGAGTTTATGAAAACTCAGTGTGTAATCCTATAACAAACAACCATACAGTGAACAAATACAGTCTGGGCCTAAGCCCATTCCAGTAATGGTTCAGTTTCAGTTAGAGCCTTAGCTCATTACAATATCAGTATCAGTTTGGGCCTAAGCCCATCTCAGTGACAGTAACGATACAGATATGCAATCAAGAAATCCTACCCAACAAACCTCTACACTCCATCTCCATCCAACCCTACACTCCATGTGGGGATATAATCAACCCATCCATCCTTACACTCTAAGTAGTACCGATTGCGGCAATAAACAGTATAGTAAAGTAAAGTATGAAACTAGGTATCAACAATTCGTACTGAGTGAAACAATTCCCATTTTCCCCTACTGTAAGCAATCTCGCTCAAAAACTCAATCCCTCCCTTCCTCCAATCATATTAAACCCATCACCATGCAACGCATCATGCAACATGTCATGTCATATCATAATGTTACACATGTACTCAATGCAGTTAAAATAGCATGCTAAAATATAATCATACATGAATATAGATCCATACATCACATAGGGGTAAAACAATCAATTTATCAAATAGGGGTTCTAGGTAAACTTACCGACCCAACAGTAGGTCCACAGTCATCCCGGGTGACCCGTGCAACCTTAACAGTCAAACCGTAAAAATGGGCCTACGGCCAATGTGGGCCAACATGCTCGTATGGTCGACACTGCCCATAATGGCCTTGGTCGTGTGTATTACACAACCTGGCCCAATAATTTTCATATGTTCGTGTGGTTTACCTGTGTGGGGCCCACACGCCCATGGGGCCCACACGGCCTAATTTGGCCTAATACGACCCAACCTATGAATTCGCACATGGTCGGCCTCGTCAATCACATGCACATGTTTAGTCACACGGGCTACCACACGGGTAGCTACATGCCCGTGTTGTGTCGACTATACACACTTTTCGACTTTTTGCCGATTTATGATTAGGGCAGTTTTTCACGCACCTGGCTACGAAAAGTGCGCACACCACTCTCGAGCACTCCAACCTATATTCAATCATAACAAACCATTAATCCCTTAACGATAGGGTTAAAATGACCCCTTTTATAATACTTATCCAAAAGATAGATTGTCACTTGCCTTGATTGAACGAATGTGGCTTAGCCCACTTAAACTGCCGAAAAGATTGATTACAAGCTCCTTGGCGATTATCTGTATTACAACCGAATTCTATTAACCATTAATGCTCATACAAATAACTTGAACCAAGCGCATACCAAATCTAACGAAAATGCAAAACCAAAAATAGGAGAAATAAGCAATCAGCCTATAGCCAAGAACGCAAGCCAAAGCACCCGATTTGAACACGTGATAACTAAGGACAAAGCTACCTTCGATCGAGTGACGAGAGAGGTTTCGTTCACTTCAATATCAATGAAAAATCTTTCACCTCTCGAATTGTTCCAGAAACCAAGAGGAAACACAACAAATAAGAAGGAGAAGAAGAAATGGATGGAGAAAAGGGTAGGGTTCGACTACAAGAAAAGAAGGTATTTGACCAGAACAAAATAAGATAAAGAGAGGGGAAATTGCTAAAAGCCGAAAGAATTGAGAGAGGGGGAAGAAGGAGTATTCGGCCAAAGCAAAAAAATATAGAGAACGATTGCTAGAGGAGAGCCAATCGATCAGCAAGAGAACTCGAGGGAAGTCCAAACTCAGAATAAACAAAAAAACGAGAGGATACTCGAATGATCTATAGTAATATTGGGCCCCAAGAAAAGATAAAAACAATCACAGAAACCGAAAATGGAGAGAAAATGCCCACCAAAAATTGAAATCCTCAAAGGCAAGAGTTTACATTCGGCCCCAACACTCCCACTCCTTTCAAAATCCCATAATTTCCTCCCCAAATCACTGAAAACCGTCCACTCCAACCTCGACCACCTAATTCAAATTCCACCACAACTCATCAGTAGTACAGGTTAACTAAAACTCCCACACAACCCTATCAGCAAAATAAAACACTCTATTGCGTATAACAGGACTCGAGCTTCAGACCTCAGGTAACAATAACTCGCCACTCATCCCTTAGACCAGTAGGCCCTTTCTGACATGTTTTACCCATAATTATTTAAAAGGCTACTGACTAGAGACAGAGGTTTATTCATTTAAAACAAAACTTTTGCACAAGCCAATGCTTGAACCCAAGACTTCTCAGACTCTTCCCAGGACACTTAACCACTGAAGCAGACATGTACTTGTGTAACACAAACATACGAAAATAAAAATTAAGGATTTTTGGGGCGTTACAACTCTACCCCCTAAAAAATTTTGGCCTTGAAGATCAAAACTAATAAGGATATTTTTGTCGCATCGCCTCCTCAGGCTCCCACGTGGCCTCTTCAGAGCTGTGGTTACGTCAAAGAACCTTAACCAGTGGGATAGACTTCCTCCTTAAAACCTTTACATCACTATCCAATATCTGAACCGGCTCCTCTTCAAAATTTAGAACTAGCCTAACCTCAATCTCCTCAACCAAAATAACATGCGTGGGATCAGAGCGGTAGCGCCTCAACATAGAGATGTGAAACATATCATGAATCCGATCCAACTCTGGAGGTAACTCTAACTGATAGGTAACTGGTCTCACACGTTTCAGTATGCAGTAAGGCCCAATAAACCTAAGGCTCAACTTGCCCTTACATCCAAACCCAAGTACCTTCTTCCATGGCGAGACATTGAAAAAAAAGTAGTCCCCCACAGAATACTCAATCTATTTACGCTTTCGATCTGTATACGACTTATTTTTGTCTGATGCCAGCTTCAGTCGATCTCGAATTAGTCTAACTTTACCCTAGGTATCAAAAACTAATTCAGGGCCCAAAATAAACCGCTCGTCCAACTAAATCCAACACGAAGGAGTTCGACACCTACGACCATATAATGCCTCGTAAGGTGTCATCTGTTTGCTAGACTGATAGCTATTGTTATAAGCAAACTCTGCTAGCGGCAACTAATCCTCCCAACTGCCTCAGAAACCAATCGTACAACTAATTAACATGTCCTCCAGTATCTGAATCACCCTCTCTGATTGGCCATCTGTCTAAGGGTGGAACGCAGTACTGAAGTCCAACCTTGTACCCAAAGCTTTATGTAACTTCTTCCAGAACTGAGACGTAAAGCGAGGATCCCTATCATATATTATTTAAACCGGTACCCCATGCAGTCTCACTGTCTCAGACATATACAATTTACCCAACTTCTACAAAGTGTAATCAGTACGACCTGGTATGAAATGGGCAGATTTGGTCAATCGATCCACGATGACCAATACTAAATCTTTCTTAGTAGACGTTAGGGGCAGCCCACTAATGAAGTCCATAGTCACTCTCTCCCACCTCCAAAGTGGAATTTTAATTGGCTGAAGCAACCCTATAGGTAATTGATGTTCAACCTTAACCTGCTGGCAAGTCAGGCATTTACCCACGAAGTCGGTAACTTCATGCTTAAGACCCAACCACCATTATAACTCACGAAAGTCTTGGTACATCTTATTTCTTCCAATGTGCATAGCATAAGGGCTACTTTGTGCCTCTCACAGTATAGACTGCCTCAAATCAGTATCCTTAGGTACAGATATTCTCCCATGAAAATAGAGCACTGCTTCACTATTCAATCCAAAATCCACAGTATCCCCATTCTCAACCTACCAGAAACGAAAACCCAACTCAACCTACCAGAAACGAAAACCCAACGACTCGTCTTCCAACTGTTTACCCTTAATCTACTCAATCCACGTCAGTTTAACTTGGACTTCGGCCAACAAGCTACCATCATCAAATACACTAAGGTGAGCAAACATCGCCCTCAGATCAATCATAGCTCTACAATTCAGTGCGTTCACCACCACAGTGGCTTTTCCAAGATGGTATTCGATCGTATAGTCATAGTCTTTAAGCAGCTCAATCCATCTACTCTGCCTAAGATTTAGCTCCCTCTGAGTGAGGAGATATTTGAGGCTCTTGTGATTTGTGTAAATGATACACTTCTCACCGTACAAATAATTCCTCCAAATTTTCACTGCGAATACCACTGTAGTCAGCTCCAAGTCGTGCGTCGGATAATTTGCCTCATGAGTCTTAAGCTGACGAGATGCATATGCTACTACCTTACTCTCCTACATTAACATAAATCCCAAACCAACATGTGATGCATCACTGTAGATAGTGAACTCTTTCCTGACTCTGGCTGAATCAAAACAGGGGCTTCAGTCAGAACCTTCTTAAGCTTCTCGAAGCTCTCTTGCTGCGTATCAATCCAGTTAAACGGCATATCCTTACGTAACAGCTTAGTCAAAGGTGCTGCAATCAGTGAAAACCCTTCTACAAAACGTCTATAATACCCTGCGAATCCCAAAAAACTGCGGATCTCCGATACAGTCTTAAGCGGCTTCCAATCCAAAACGGCCTCAATCTTTTTAGGATCAACCCTAATCCCTTCAACAGATGCCACATGGCCCAGAAATGTTACCTCTTGTAACCAAAACTCATATTTACTGAACTTGGCGTATAGTTGTTTCTCCTTCAGAATCTGCAGAACCACTCGGAGATGTTCATCATGTTCATCCTCAGTCCTTGAATACACCAGAATGTCGTCAATAAAAACCACTACGAATCGATCCAGATAGGGCTGGAAAACTCAGTTCATCAGATCCATAAAAGTCGCTGGTGCATTCGTTAGTCCAAATGGCATCACTAGGAACTCGAAATGACCATAACGAGTCCTAAACGCTGTCTTGTATACATCAGCCTTGGAAACACAAAAAAAATTATATACTTTTTCATACCCATTTTTACTTAAATTCATGCATATCTGGTTAAATTCTTGTCGAAAAATAATTAAATATTATAAAATAATAAATTCTATTAAAAAATATGAACATGGTGAATTTAGTTCAATTTTATAAATTTTGACTATTTTTCGATAGATTCGTGCAAAGGGCGAAAATTGGCTCGATTGACACTACTGAAAGCTCAAAACAGAGAAGCAATTTGAAGTATCGAGGCACATTAATTTTTAGCCTAAGACGGTCTAGAAATGTGTTTTAATTCATAATCTAATTAATTTTAATTTATTCCCCATTTAATTTGGGTAAAATAAATTATTTTTAATTAATTATGGAGAAAGGGTCCACTTGAACCCGCACTGGTTGAACCATATTGAGTGAACCAAACCAGCCACTAATTGGGCAGCCCAGAACCATCCATATGCTGACCCAAATCAGCATTTTAGCTGATTAAATATGCTTGCAAAAAGGCCCTTAAAGAACTTTCAAAATGCATTCAAACCCTTCCTTTAATTGTGGCTTTATGAAATTGCCCCAAGCCTAAAATAGCAAGGTTGAAACTCTCAACTTTGCCATGTGTGTGGCCGGAAACTGGTGGGCTCTTTGGCTGCTCGAATTTTCTATTTTTAGTAGCCATGATCAACTATAAAAGCCACCATTTTCTAATCATTCAAAGCATCCCTCACTTTACAACATTCTCTCATTTCCTCTCTCACTTTTCTTTCATTTTTCCCATCCCATTTCCCTCTTGTTCAAGTGCCGATTTCTTCTCCTAGGAAAGAGGCTCTCATCAGCCATTTTGGAGCAGCAATTAGGTGTTCATAAGCCACCTTGATAGCCAAGGCCAACGAAGAACGAAGAATAGAGCAACTAGACAAGCCATGGAGAAACACCGGATTTGCCTCTTGTTCTCTAACTCTTTAATTTTTGTTGTTGTTTTGACCAACATGTTTATGAATATTTATGCTATTGAAATGGTTATTTTAATCAATTCAGCTTAAAATTATGTTTGTGTTGGGTTGATTGTAAATTGCCTGCTTGTATTGTTAAAATGATGTTTATGCTATTATAGGCCTGGGTAAGATGCTTGGTTAAGTAAAATCGTGCCTAAGCTATTCTTATGTTACGACTGTGAGGTAACTAATGAATTAATTATTTAAACGGATTGAAATTGTAATTAATTGACACAGTACTTAATCAGTGCATGTTTATTCTTCTAAGGTAGCTGAAGGTTAAATTATCAATGTATCTGGCAATATTATTGCCTTTCATAACTTGCAAGATTATTGTGATTAAATTGTTTCAAGGTAGGGATGCCTTGTTACTTCACATAGTCTTTTATATGCTTATTAGATTTGATTAATCGTTTGAATTGACATAGGGATATGCAAGAGATTGGTTCAATTTAATGAGTATGTAGGTGCAATAACATGTTTGTTTACTAGAACCTGTTTAGTCGATTGAATTGACATAGGGATATGTCAAGAGATGAATGGATTTTGGTATGTAAGTATGTTCATAAGTTAGCACATTACCAAGTTGCCGTGATTTTATTCATAACAGTGTAAACATAAGTTTAATAATTCTAAGTTAAAGGGATATAATTAATCCAACACAATTATGTTACATTGATTAAATCTTATTTGAAATCGTGCACTAGAAATCCTTTGTTTTATTATTTACTTAGTTTTTAAAAGTTTTTGACCATCATTTTAAACCAAATTATTTTTACCTCACCAAAGTGCTTTACAATTAATTTCATAAATAATTCTTTTTACAGTCCCTGTGGGTATGATAACTCGACATTTACTTGTTGTGATTGTGTACAATTGCAAATTTTTCCGTCGTTCCAAGTTTTTGGCATCGTTGTAGGGGACTGCTTTAAAAAGTCATTATTTGTGAATTTGTTAGTTTTACATTTTTGTTTATTTTTCTGTTTAATTTTTAACTTAATTAATTTTTCTTTGATAATTTTAGGTGTTTATGAGTATTGACCAGATTATTGACTTACTCCCTGTAGACCCTAAAATAGAACGAACCTTTTGACAGCGAAGAAGACGAGCGAACAAGAGAAGGACTGAAGGAATTAATTTAGAGAATATGAATCAAGGAAACAGAGCAAACCTTGCTCAAAATCCTATCCTTATTGCTGATGACAGGGATAGAGCTTTAAGACAGTATGAAGTGCTTGTATTTAATGATCTTAATTCGGGTATTAGGAGACCCGAAATCGAGGCACAATAATTTGAGCTAAAGTCAGTCATGTCCTCATCTTCATTTAAGACTATTTATGGAGGTGAGCAACTCTTTCAAATTAGCTGGAGTACCCGAAGATGCATTACGATTGAAGCTGTTCTCGTACTCACTAAAGGAAAGAGCTCGAGCCTGGTTGAATTCATTGCCACCAAACTTAATTTCTACATGGAAAGAGTTAGCAGAAAGATTCTTCATGAAGTATTTCCCGCCAAGTAAGAATGCTAAATTGAGGACCGAGATCACTACCTTCCAACAAATGGATGATGAGTCCTTGTATGAGGCATGGGAACGATACAAAGAACTATTACAAAAATTCCCTCACCATGGAATCCCACATTGCATCCAACTTGAGACATTTTATAATAGTCTCAATGCTCACACGAGGATGGTAGTGGACGTTTTTGCTAACGGTGCTCTCCTTTCTAAGTCTTATAATGAGGCTTACGAAATCAGCGAGGGGATCACCAGTAACAATTATCAGTGGCCAACCAATCAAGCCGCGTTAGGAAGACGAGTCACTAGAATACATGAAGTGGTTGCTCTCACTTCACTCGTATCTTAGGTATCTTCAATATCCTCAATGCTTAAGAATCTTCCCACTAATGGGTCTAATAGTTTTGTAGCCCAACCACCTCACCAATTTGAGAGTATAGCCTGTGTTTATTGTAGGGAAGGACATTTGTTCGAAGAATGTCCATCAAACCCAGAATCCGTATACTACATGGGTAACCAAAACCAAAATCGAGGAAGGCATGGACTGTAGTTCAACTTCTATAACCCATCGTGGCGAAACCACCTGAATTTTTCCTGGAGTAACCAAGGGGCTAGAACCAGTAATAACTACGTTCAACGTAGATCGACTCAGCTGCTTAGTTTTTCCCAACAAGTTCAGAAACTAGCTCAGGCTGAATCATCCAATAGCTTAGAGAATTTATTAAAGGCATACATGGAAAAAAACAACGCCACTCTAAGGAATTTGGAGAATTAAGTGGGTTAGCTTGCTACTGAACTCAAGAACTGACCACAAGGTGCTTTACCTAGTGATACGTAGAATCCAAGAAATCCGGGGAAGGAACATTGCAAAGCGTTAACACTGAGGAGCAGAAAGACAGTAGAGCCCAACACCATCGAAGCTAAAAAGGAGCCAGCTAATGCTCAAGACTAAGAGGAAGTTCAATTGAGTGTTGAAAGTCCAGTTTCACAAGAACCAAAATTTGTAAAACCAGACAGGGTAATTCCAGAACCAGCTAATTTTGATCAACTATCAACTTTGTTAGATGCAGAATTGTCGTAAAAGACGAATCAACCAGTTCCAGTAAAGAAACCTTCACCACCCTACTCTCAAAGACTTCAGAAGCAGAAGCAGGAAATTCAATTCAAGAAATTCCTAGACGTACTCAAGCAACTTTACATCAACATCCCGTTGGTTGAAGCACTTGAACAAATGCCGAACTACGTCAAATTCATGAATGATATCTTGTTTAAAAAATGAAGACTTGGAGAATTTGAGACGATAGCTCTGACGAAGGAATGCAACGCATATCTTCAAGACAAACTACTCTCAAAGCTGAAGGATCCTGGATGTTTTACCATACCTTGCAACATTGGAGCAACATATTGTGGTAAGGCACTATGTGACTTGGGTGCGAGTATTAACTTGATGCCTATGTCAATATTTAGGAAATTAGGGATAGGTGAAGTTAGACCTACTACGGTTACACTTCAACTAGCGGATCGATCTTTAGCACATCCAGAAGGAAAAGTCGAGGACGTATTGGTACGTGTAGATAAATTTATCTTACCTGCTAATTTTGTTATCCTAGACTTTGAAGCAGACAAAGAAGTGCCAATTATCCTAGGAAGGCCGTTCTTAGCAACCGGAAGGACCCTTACTGATGTGTAGAAGGGCGAGCTTACTATGCGTGTTCAGGATGATCAGGTAACATTTAACGTTTTTAAGTCTATGCAATTTCCTGACATAATTGATGATTGTTCTACAGTATCTGATTTAGAGGATTTGATAGTGGAAAATGAGCTCAACTATGTTGAGGATCTGTTGGAACAAATTTTGACATCGGACCCTCCAAATGATGAAGAGAAGGATGAATACTTAGCTTTGTTAGAAGCTAATCAAAGGGGATTTAATTCGCTATCCCACTTTGAATCTTTGGAGTTAGAGAAAAGGGATTATACCCAACCAAAAGCGTCAATCGAGAAGCCACCTAAATTAGAACTGAAGGTACTCCCCTCACATTTGAAACATGTTTATTTAGGTAACTCTTCTACTCTGCCTATGATTGTTTCAGCAGAATTAACTACTGAGCAAGAAGAGAAACTTATCTTAGTCTTGAAACAATTTAAGAAGGCTATTGGATGGACCATAACCAATATCCGCGGTATTAGTCCATCTATATGCATGCACAAGATTATCCTAGAAGATGGCAAAAAAGAGACGATTGATGGACAACGAAGATTGAACCCCATCATGAAGGACGTGATGAAAAAGGAAATTATCAAGTGGTTAGATGTGGGTATCATTTATCCCATCTCAGATAGTTCGTGGCTAAGTCCGGTCCAATGTGTGCCAAATAAGGGAGGTATCACAGTCATAAAGAACGAGAATAATAAGTTGATACCAACTGGAACAGTTACGGGATGGAGGATTTGCATCGATTATCGGAAGCTGAACAAGGCGACTAGGAAAGATCACTTTCCTTTGTCGTTCTTGGACCAGATGTTGGATAGACTCGTGAGGCGAGACTATTATTGTTTTCTTGATGTATACTCAGGGTATAATCAGATTACAGTAGCACCAGAAGATCAACACAAGAGAACATTCACCTGCCCGTACGGTACATTTGCATTTAGACGCATGCCATTTGGTTTATGTAATGCACCTACTACATTTCAAAGATGTATGATGTCTATTTTTATTGACATGGTTGAGAACTACTTGGAAGTTTTTATGAATGACTTTTTAGTATTCGGAGATACCTATGATGATTACTTAGCCAATCTAGCAAAGGTACTAAGGCGATGCGAAGAAACGAACCTAGTACTTAACTGGGAAAAGTGCCATTTCATGGTGCGAGAAGGAATTGTTCTAGGGCATCGGATAACGAGACATGGATTTGAGGTAGATAAAGCAAAGGTAGATGTTATCGAGAAACTCCTACCTCCAGAATCTGTAAAGGGTGTTAGGAGCTTTTTGGGCCATGCCAGGTTCTATCGAAGATTTATCAAGGACTTCTCCAAAATTGCTAAACCCTTATGCAAATTATTAGAGAAGGACACGACGTTCAAGTTTGATGATGAATGCTTTAGAGCTTTCAAGGATTTGAAGATTCGATTAGTTACGACACCCATAATCGTCACACCAGACTCGGATTTGCCATTTGAATTTATGTGTGACACAAGAGACTTCGCGATAGGGGCTGTCATGGGCCAGCGAAGGAACAAAGTTTTTGATCCCATCTACTATGCAAGTCAGACTCTTACAGGAGCTCAACTGAACTATACGGTAACAGAAAAAGAGTTACTTGCTATTGTATTTGCTTTTGACAAGTTTCAATCTTATCTTGTAGGTACCAAAGTAATTGTCTATATGGACCACTCGACAATTAAGTATTTGCTTGCCAAGAAAGATGCTAAGTCGAGACTGATCCAATGGGTACTTCTACTTTAAGAGTTTGATCTAGAAATTCAAGATCGAAAGGGAGTAGAAAACCAAATAGCAGATCACTTGTCCAGATTGAAGCCTCAAGAAGGGAATTCTCCTAATATACCAATTTAGGAAACATTTCCAAATGAACACATACTAAAGGTAAGTCATGTCCATAATACCCCTTGGTTTGCTGATATTGCTAACTATTTAGCTTGTGGTTTGATGCCAATTGATAAGTCTTATCAGCAAAGGAGAAAGTTTCTTCACGATGTGACTATTTCTGGGAAGAACCATATTTGTTTAAAAAGTGTGTAGATCAGATGATTAGGAGATGCGTGGCAGAAGACGAAGTACAAAAGATTTTATACCATTGTCACTCAGATCTGAGTGAGGGACACTTCGGAGGTGCTCGTACGGCAGCCAAAGTATTGCAAGCCAGATTCTTTTGGCCAACACTATTCAAGGACGCATATGCGTACGTAAAGAGCTGTGACCGATGTCAAAGGGTCGAAAATATCACCAATAGAAATGAGATGCCTTGAACAAACATCATTGAGGTAGAATTGTTTGATGTATGGGGTATTGACTTTCTTGGTCCTTTCCCTCTGTCTTTTGGTCACAAGTATATATTGGTAGCAGTAAACTATGTGTCCAAGTGGGTCAAGGTCGAAGCTTATTCGACAGACGATACTAGGGTTGTAATTAAGTTCTTGCATAAACACGTGTTCATAAGGTTTGGAACCCCAAGAGCTATCATTAGTGATGAAGGGTCCCACTTCGTGAACAAGTGGTTAAAATGGTTATTAGACAAGCACGAAGTGAAACACAAGGTTGCAATAGATGAATGGGCAATTTGAACTGGCAAATAAGGAAATCAAAGTCATACTTGAGAAGGTAGTTTGCCCAAATCGATGAGATTGGTCCAAAAGGCTTGAAGATACTTTATGGGCTTACATAACAGCATACAAGACGCCTTTAGGATGTCACCCTACAAGTTGGTCTTTGGGAAAGCATGTCATCTACCCTTAGAGTTAGAGCACAAGGCTTACTGGGCTCTTCGGCAACTCAACTTGGATCCTAAACTTGCTAAAGAGAAATGGATGCTCCAATTCAATGAGCTAGAGAAACTCTGGCTATTCTCCTACGAAAATACCAAATTACTCAAGGAAAGACTTAAGAAATGGCATGACAAGCACATTCAAGTTCGAGAATTTGAAGCAGGTCAGTGAGTCTTGTTATTTAATTACAGACTAAAGTTCTTTCCAGGTAAGCTAAAATCACGTTGGTCTGGTCCATTTGCGATTCATCGCGTCTATCCATACGAAGTTATCGAGCTCCAAGGTAAGGGAGGTAATTTTCAAGTTAACGCTCAGCGCCTGAAACACTATTGGGGAGATAAGATTGAATGGAATGAAATTTCGTTCATTTTACCGGATGTTTAAAATTTTCTTATCTTCCTTTTTAATAAATGATTTAGGGTATATTTTTTATATTAGTATGTTTAAATAAATTCTGTCTAGGAGATTGGAACTTAAGCGGGACCGCTTGTGACCCCTCCAATCTTTCCTGGGAATGATTTTAACATAATTTTCTGAAATATTATTCTCTAAATAGAAATTTCAATTTTTGATTTTTCAAATAAAAGGGTCAATTTTGATCCAAATTTTAAATTGCAACTCAATTCTAAATTTTCATTAAGTCTAGGGATTTAATTGAATCATTTTTAAAATTTGGTTGCTATTTTCATAAATAATAAAAACTAGATGCCTCTCTTTGTAAATATTTTCAAAAAGTTTCTAAAATAAATGTTTTTTTTAGTTTAAAAAAATGATAATTATTAATATATAATTATATCCATTATAATATATATTAATTATTATCAATTTTAGGATTTTATTTGATGAGTTTTTAATTATAATAAGTAGATAATCTTTAATATATAATTATATCTATTATAATTTATATATTAATCTTTATTAATTTAGCATAGAATTAGGATTAGTTTTAATCATATTTTATCTTTGTTTAAATAAATTAAATAGCAATTAATAATTTAATATGCATATATCTAATTATTAATTGTTGTTATCTTTGTATAGGATTAGAACTTAGAATTCTTATTAATTAAATTGTTTTAAGAATTCCACTCTAATTCCTATGTTTTCCCTCTATAAATACCACCCATCTTCCAATTCATCTAACACTCAAAAAACAAAGCACTAAAACACCAAAGTACCGAAGCCCCTAGCCACTACAGCACCCAGCAGTCGGCCAACGCATGCCCAGCTCCATCGCACGCCCATCTCGCGCACACCACGCGCGCATTGCCTCGTGTTGCTTCAGCCTCAACTCGCGCCAGACCTTTATCCTGGGCGCACTCACGACAAGTTTGCTTCACAAGGATCCGCGCGCCACTAGTACTTCTCTAGCCTAGCCTGCGCACGTTGCTACGTACTCCCATTCCCTGCTGCACACTGTTGCCTTGCACACCCGAACGACACCACCCTTTCATCCATCCTAAGCCACAAACCCTCCAACCCTCTTTTTAAATTTCCATATTTTCCTTCCTTATTATTATTATTATTTTCTAGAGTTCTTATATTTTTACAAAAAAAAAAGATGGTAAGACCTAGTTTTCTCTTAAATTTTAATTTTATTCAATTAGTTGATTTTTCAATTCATTGAGCTATTAATAATTTTTCTTTAATTTTTTGAGAAAACAAATTTTCCATCTTATGATCAGGTTAAACATGCCTCGCAAGAGAACTCGTGGTTCCGCTCAAATTAATGAAACACAAAACAAATTCCACTATGAAGAAGCCAAAGTGAGATACGAAAGTATCTTCAAAAATCAATAGATGCATCCAAAAAATGGCTTTACATTAAAGGAGAGTAACAATAGAGACTTTATGGCACGTATTTGTCAAGTTGCTGAAACCCTCGATTGGGAGCTGTTTTGTGAAAAGAGACCTAGTGTGGATAAGGAGCTAGTTCGTGAGTTCTATGCGAATTTAACTTCAAGCGAGATGACAGAAGTTCCAGTTTGAAGAATTAAGGTACCAATAAATTCAAATGCTATTAATGAGTTCTTTGAATTGCCTAATTTTGAAAACGATGAATATTCCACATTGATGAGCAATATCAAGCCTGAACATTTGCAAGAAATTCTCGAGGAACTGACAGTTCAGGGTTCTACATGGACTGTGTCAAAATAAGGAATCCGCACTTGTCGAAGAGAATATTTGACACGACTCGCGAAGGTATACTTTTACTTCATCCAATTTAGCCTTATGTCTAGCTCACATGGGACTACAATCTCATTAGAGAAAATGGTTTTATTATACTCGATCCTAACTGGTAAGACCATTGATGTGGGGAAGATCATCTTGAGAGAAATACGAAATTGTGCTGTTAAACGCACTGGCCCTGCTCACTTCCCCTTTACAATAACAATTTTATACTTGAAAGCTGAAATTCTTACGAATGTAAGGAAGACAAGGTATAGCCAAGGCACAATCATCGATTGGGACCTTTACCGAGTAGCTAGAGACTCAGTCCTACAGTAACGAGTTGAAGTAAGTGAGGAACCGGAGGACCCTAATGAAGAAGAAGATCCCACGATGCAATCATTTGATATCCCTGATAAGGTAGAATTAGTGGAGCCAGAAACTGAACTTGATGCTAGAACTTCAATGTTTAGAGCTCAATCGCCTAGCCCAGACCTTCGAGATGAGATATCAAAATTGATGGACTTAATGCAACATATGCAATGGCAGCAACAAGCCTATTGGAGATACTCAAAAATAAGGGATGACTCGATGAGAAGTGCTTTTAAGAAAATATACAATGACCCGTTTATTTTTGTGCCTGAGTTTCCAAATTTCATATTTGAACCATGGATTCCATTATCAAAGAAGGAGCGAAGCGATTCATGCAAAGGCGATAGTGATGGAGCAAAAGTGTAACACCCCAAACCCGGCCCAAACGTTATGGCCGAATCTGGCGCATCACATTGAAGTGTTTTAGCGAAAACCTTGTTTTCATTGAAAACCCTTCCTTAAGATATGAAACCTTAGTTAACTTATGAAAACACTCTTTTCAGTTGCGAAAGCTTTGTTTAAAACATTTGATTTAAGAAAGTTTATCAATTAAAAGTTTGGTTGTGGAAACGTAGTAAATAAAAACTATGGTTTAGAAAATCTCTGTTCAACTTATCATAATTACATCGCATAAAAATAACAATCCAAGTAATAACAAAATGGAAGCCCTATTACAATCTGATTTGAAAAGTACTGAATAAAATAGAAACTTATATGCCTTAAAAAGAAAAACAAGTCTAAATTGTCTTGCTAGCTGGCCACCCAGAGTCCCTCCAAACATCGAACCTTTTACTGAGCATCACCTGAAAATAAAATAAAAGATGGGGTGAGTTTTTGCAAACTCAGTGTGTACTCCCTCGTCGAGCAGCAAGCATTCATCAATCATCATAAAAGCACACATGCAATGCAGTGCAATGCAACCCACCCCAATAATGCATCCGCTACACTTCAGATTCATCCCCCGGTACACTTCATGTAGGGATATAAATATTGACCCACCCAACCGGTACACTTCAATGGTAGCCCAGTTGCGGAACTACCCTCATTGCAGCAAATTGCTAATCATATAATGGGCTTAAAAAGCTTTCGGTGGATCTATGGTCGTCAAGCAACCATGCGATCCTCATATACATCCTCCGTTCCAAAATTCTCAACCCATATGCAACCTAAGCAGAATATCATATGTTTGCATGTCACATCCATAAAACTTACCTTCAACACCTAGGGGTATTTTGGTCATTTTCTTCCTTAGGGGCATTTTGGTAATTTTCCCTTTCTTTGCAGTTTTCACTTACCTTGTCTCGTTAAAAAATCTCGTGAGCTAAGATGAATGAATACTATGCATCAGGTAGGATTCCAGAGAAGAGGAGGTGAGTCATTAAGACCGCTTAAGTACCAAGCTCTCTCTAGATCCAATCCTAGACATGCATATACTCGTTGCCACACCTTAACCCTTTGACTTGTCAACAGTCGCAATAAATTAATTAAGTTTTATGTAGTCATCGTATACTAAGACCAAAACCCCTTACAAAGCCCAGTCAAATTCACATACCTATATAGGGCCCACTAGGCCCAATCACACTCATATGGCCCATTAGGCCCAAACCACCTGTATACGGCCCATTAGGCCCAATTCACATTTATTTGGCCCATTAGGCCCATATCAAATTAAACACATGCTCACATTCGAATTTCTATCACATAGCATCAATTATCAATTTTTTCCTATTATGGGCCCAACAGCCCGTCAGGCCCATTAAGCCTATTCTGGCCCGGTTGGCCAATTCACAGCCCAAGTCCATGGAATTGCCCATGGGGCCTCAGACAACCTATTGGTTTCCTCCTCACGAGTGTTCGCGCACTCGCAAGACTACTGTAGCCCAACTCTCGACTTTTCGGCTCTTCGGCATTTCGGCTTTTGCCGATTCATTGTGTGTGTGCAGTGTATGTACACACCTGGTAATGGAGCGTGCTGTGATTCCCTTAGCCTCAAACCTACAAATGATATCACCCTTCAATTAATTCTATGCTTTATACATATTTTACCCAAAATCGAAACCTCATCTTAACCTTACCTTGAACACCAATCCTTAATAGCTTTTCCTTGATCACGTACTCCCTAGATCTGCATTAATCTTACTCATTAAAATAAAATACTAAGGGACTCGCATCCAACATAATTCACCCCCTTATCTCACTTAGACCATTTGGCCAATCTTAGCCAATAAGACAGGAGTACTTACCAAAATCGTAAAACACCTTAGGAACAATTTCGACAGAGAGCTAAGGTCTGAGATTCGATACTAATTCCACTAAAAGAGTAATCGGCCCAAGGGAGATTCGACTTTTCGGCTTTTAAACAAATATGGTGAAAGAGGTTTATTTGGCACAAATTAAAGAAGAAAAGTAGCAGAAGAATCGGGTAACCCAAAGGGTAAATCAAAAGAGATCTGAGGAGAGAAAGAATGGCAAAAGAATCAACTAGCAAAGATGGAAAAGCCAATCGGCACTAAAGAAAAAAAAATGAAAATTTTGGCATTAGCATAGGATCCCAAACTCGACACATATTTATAGCCTCTAGCCAAATTACCTAACCTTCAATTCCCAATTTAGCTCCATCACTTCCCCCTTCTCATCTCCTCGTTTTTCTCACTGATAACTCCCCAATCTATTTCCTAAATTTTCTCTTCTGAACACTCCCCTTAGAGTCCATCTTCATGCCACTTCCAACCTTCTAGAAGGCCAAAATTAAATTCCTAAAAATATTAAGCTAGAATTCGAACCTTAGATCTCTTTGGTAACCACTAACGCCACCTCCCTACACCCTAAGTGGGGTCACTTAGCCACTCCACCACAAGGATTTTTGATGTCATTTTCCCCTATTTTTATTTAAAAGCCCAACTACTCCTAACCCTAGTTATTTTAATAATTAAATTAAAATTCCTCCACCATAAAACTCAAACCCAGAACTTTTTCAACATACCTAGACACTCTAAATTCCTTAAACCCTTATAGCCAACATGTCATTTGTCATTTTCTTACTCACTTAAAAAAAATTTTATGAGACCCAAAGCCTAAAGCCCAAGTCATCTTGGCCCAAAATTCAGGGCATTACAAAAAGATGAGTCAAATTCGAAAGGGTCTGCAAATAAATAAATGTGGGATCTTAACTTTACTTTATTTTTGTTCTTAGACTATTTTTAGAACTAAGTTTAATTAGGAATCTTTTATTTTTTGAGTAATAAAACAAGAGAGGAAAATCACTAATAAAATGTGAGCAAGTCACAAAGTATAAAGTTTGACAATAGATATATACATGTCTAGGATTGAATTTAGAAAGAGCTTGGTACTTAAGCAGTCAAATTGACTCACCTCCTCTTTTCTAAAATCCTACCTGGTGTATAGTATCTGTTCACTTTAAACAATGAGGACATTGTTCATTTTAAGTTGGGGGGACCGAAAATTTGAATTATTTCCACTCAGAATAAAAATTTTCTTTTAATTATGATTAGGATATTTTTTTGTTCAAAAATTTGAATTCTATTAAGTATGCTTAATTTGAGTATGAATAAAGTTATATTATTTCAATAAAGTATTATGTTAGCTTATTAATGACATGAATGTATTTTTAATAAAGCATGCAAATTCGTACCATAAAATTTTTAGTTCTTTAGGAAAGTTAGGTATGTATGAAAGTTTAAGTCTTTAGAATTGACTTAGTAGTTTCTTGAGGCAAAATCCTAAGGAGCATCGAACATTGGAAATGATTTAGGCAACTATTGTTTGGACCTTTTGAACCTTTCAAGCCCACCGTGGTAAAATTTTATCCTTTGAAACCCAACTTTGAGACTATATGGCCTAATTTTATTTCGACCCTTGCAATAATTGTCCATTACTTTTTGCTTAATATTCTGAAAATTGTCCCAAACACTAGACTCAGTAATATTCAAAATGTACTTCGAAAATAAGTTTGGGGGAGTTGAAAAATTGCTCAAGAATTGCAGTACACAAAGTAAGTGCTCGTGTTTGTTAAAAAAAAAAAGAGAGCACATGTATTTGAAAGAGATGTACAAAAGAGCATATGAAAGTCAAGTTGGTGTATCGAAGGTAAAAACTCTGAAGGTTCAATTGACGCTAAGTCTAAGGTTTTTAAACCAAAATTTATCCATCTTTCACCTACCCCTAGCCTACCCACGTTACAACCTTGATAAGGACCTATTGATTCAAAGTCCTCATGCTACATACATTAATGGAGAGAAATTTCTACGATCAACATATGAAGACATAAGTTAAGCTTAATGATTGTAGCTTAGTCTTGAATAAAGGAATAAAAATCAAATTGGTAAGGATTAACATGTCTTTGTTTCAAAAGCATTTAGTCTAAATTTTTCTATTATAATAAGTTGTTAAATATAATTTAAACAATATGTATACTTAAGTTGCATAACTATCAGATTTCTTGTCTTTGAGCATAAGTATTTTAAATCCATAATTTTGGGAAAAATGTTGTTCTGAAGGAATTTTTTAGAGGTGTTTTCAAGAAATTCTTTTCAAAATTTGTGCATTACTCGGGACGAGCAATGAGTTAAGTTTGGGGGTGTGGAAACACAAAAATTTATATACTTTTTGATGCCCATTTTTACTTAAATTCATGCAAATCTTGTTAAATTCTTGTCGAAAAATAATTAAATATTATAAAATAATTAAATTGTGTTAAAAAAATATGAACATGGTGAATTTAGTTAAATTTTATAAATTTTGACTATTTTTTGACAAATTCACGCAAAGGGCGAAAATTGGCTCGACTAACACTGCTCAAAGATCAAAACTGAGAAGCAATTTGAAGTATCGAGGCACATTAATTTCCAGCCTAAGACGATCCAGAAATGTGTTTTAATTCATACTCTAATTAATTTTAATTTATTCCCCATTTAATTAGGGTAAAATAAATTATTTTTAACTAATTATGGAGAAAGGGTCCAGTTGAACCGCACTGGTCGAACCATATTGAGTGAACCAAAATAGCCACTAATTGGGCTGCCCAGAACTATCCATATGCTGATACAAATCAGCATTTTAGCTGATTAAATATGCTTGCTAAAAGGCCCTTGAAAAACTTTCAAAATGCATTCAAACCCCTCCTTTAATTGTGGCATTATGAAATTGCCCCAAGCCTAAAATAGCAAAGTTGAAACTCTCAACTTTGCCATGTGTGTGGTCGGCCATTGGAGGGCTCTTTGGCTGCTAGAATTTGATATTTTTAGCAGCCAGAATCAGCTATAAAAGCCACCCCTTGCTGATCATTCAAAGCATCCCTTACTTCCCAACATTCTCTCATTCCCTCTCTCACTTTTCTCTCATTTTTTCCATCCAATTTCCCTCTTGTTCAAGTGTCAATTTCTTCTCTTGGAAAAGAGGCTCTCATCAGCCATTTTGGAGCAAAAATTAGGTGTTCATAAGCCACCTTGATAGCCAAGGACAATGAATAACGAAGAACAGAGCAACTAGACATGCCACGGAGAAACACCGGATTTACCTCTTATTCCCTAACTCTTTAATTTTTGTTGTTCTTTTGACCAACATGTTTATGAATATTTATGCTATTGAAATGGTTATTTTAATCAATTCAACTTAAAATTATGTTTGTGTTGGGTTGATTATATTTTGCCTGCTTGTATTGTTAAAATGATGTTTATGTTGTTATAGGCTTCGGTAAGATGCTTGGTTAAGTAAAATCATGCCTAAGTTATTATTGCGTTACGACTTTGAGGTAACTAATGAATTAATTATTTAAACGGATTGAAATTGTAATTAATTGACACAGTACTTAATCAGTGCATGTTTATTCTTCTAAGGCAGCTGAAGGTTAAATTAGCCATGTATCTGGCGATATTATTACCTTGCATAACTTGCAAGATTATTGTGATTAAATTGTTTCAAGGTAGGGATGCCTTGTTGCTTCACATAGTCTTTTTTATGCTTATTAAAT
Organism: Gossypium longicalyx; assembly: GCA_025698465.1. NCBI lineage: Eukaryota > Viridiplantae > Streptophyta > Magnoliopsida > Malvales > Malvaceae > Gossypium > Gossypium longicalyx. Next base: position 58,129,209 of record CM046995.1, read on the forward strand.
TTGATTAATCGTTTGAATTGACATAGGGATATGCAAGAGATTGGTTCAATTTAATGAGTATGTATGTGCAATAACATGTTTGCTTACTAGAATATGTTTAGTCGGTTGAATTGACATAGGGATATGTCAAGAGATGAATGGATTTTGGTATGTAAGTATGTTCATAAGTTAGCAAATTACCAGGTTGCCGTGATTTTATTCGTAACACAGTAAACATAAGTTTAATAATTCTAAGTTAAAGGGATATAATTAATTCAACACAAGTATGTTACATTGATTTAATCTTATTTGAAATCGTGCAGTAGAACTCCTTTATTTTATTATTTACTTAGTTTTTAATAGTTTTTTACCACCTTTTTAAACCAAATTATTTTTACCTCACCAAAGTGCTTTACAATTAATTTCATAAATAATTCTTTTTACAGTCCCTGTGGGTACGATAACTCGACATTTACTTGTCACTTTATTACTTGTTGCAATTGTGTACACTTGCATATTTTTCCGTCGTTCCAAGCCTCTTTGACCCTCAATTGATGGTACCCAGATCGGAGATCAATCTTAGAGAAAACTGAAGCTCCTTGAAATTGGTCGAACAGATCATCTATCCTCAGTAGGGGGTACTTATTCTTAATGGTCAATTTATTCAATTGCCAGTAATCAATGCTCATACGCATAACCATCCTTCTTTTTCACAAACAAATCTGGTGCTCCCCATGGAGACACACTAGGTCGGATGAACCCACGATCCAATAATTCTTGAATCTGAGCTTTAAGCTCCACAAGCTCCTTCTGTGCCATTCTATAAGGGGCGATGGACACCAGTGTTGTACCCGGCAGGAGCTCAATCCCAAACTCAACTTCACGGTTTAGAGGTAACCCAGGTAGCTAATCAGGAAAGACATCCGAAATGTCTTTAACCATTTTGACATCTTTAACAGAAGAAACCCCAGAATCTAAAACACTAATGTAAGCCAAGTACGCCTCGCAACCCTTACGAACCAACTTCTTGGCCCTTAATGCAGAAATCACATTTGACAAGTAATTCCGACGTTCCCCAACTACAACTACCTCGGTATCCTCCATAGTTCTCAGTACCATCTATTTAGCAACACAATCCAAGCTCGCCCAATGTTTAACCACCCAGTCCATTCCCAGTATTAAATCAAATTCTCCAAAAGGAAGCTCCATAAAATCTGCCAAAAAGATAACCCCTTGAACCTCCAACGGAACATCTTTGAACAGTTTATTTACCCTCACCGACTGCCCCAAAGGACTCTGCACAGTAACCTCACTCGTAGTGCTCTCAACCAAAGTACCCAAAGTCTCAGACACAATACAAGTTATATAGGAATGAGTAGATCCTATATCTATTAGTGCAGTATAAGGTACATTATAGATAAAGAATGTACCCATGATAACATCCAGAGAATCTCTATCCTCTCAGTGACGTGGAGCATAAACCAAAGCTGGCTGCCTCGCTTCGGGATGACCTCCACCTCTGCCCGGTGCCCTTTGACCACAGCTCAAACCATAACCCCCTCTAGCTTGACCACGGCCTCTCGGTTGTTGCTGGACACCCCTCAGTGGCTGTACAGTACCCAAACCTGTAGATTGCACTTAATCAGGCATCCTTGGACACTCTCCGATACGGTGCTCCAATGATCCGCACCTCAAACAAGCCCCAATCCTTTTCCATCACTTGCCCTGATGGCTTATCCCACAATCAACACAGGACTGCGGTCTAGCAGCAACAACAGGGGCCCTAACTCTGACTGGCCCATCAACTCTGGCCTTTTTTTAGGCTTCAGAAAGGAACTTGAGGGCTCCGAATCCATCTTATTCCTACCTCTCTCCTTCTCATGGTTCAGATGCTCAGTGCGCTTTACTTCCTCAGCGATCTTCGCCTTTTCAACCAATGTAGCAAAATTTTTGTCCCTTTGTGGAGCTATCAGAACCCATAAACTATCTCTGAGGCCGTCCTCAAAACGAACACAATGCTCATATTCAGTTGCCACCATCCCACGCGCATAGCAGCTTAGTCGTAAAAATTCAGCCTCATATTCGGCCACTGATTTATCCCCGTGTCAGATTCAAAAACTCTCTCCTCCGGGCATCCACATAACTAGCACTCACATACATTCCCTGAAAAGTAGTCTTGAAAAATTCCCAGGTCAATCGGTCGGGCTGGTTGCCCTCTTTAACCGTAAGCCACCACTGGTAAGCCTCATCTCTCAGTAGTGACACTGCACCCTGTAGTTTCTGGTCAGGGGTGCAGTCGAGATCGTCCATGACCCTCTCTGTGGCCTCAATCCAATACTCAGCCACATTAGGGACAACTCTAGCAATACCCCTAAAAATCTCAGCTCCATTAGACCAGAGTCATTCCGTAACTAACCTACGGCCCACAACACCAGTATTGGGCCCAGTGACCCTCTCCGGAATCCGTAACATAGCTTGGGACAGCACATCATCCTCAACCGCAAGATCATGAGACCCAGTCTTAGTCACAGGTGAAACTGACATGTAACACCCCAAACCCGGCCCAGACGTTATGACCGAATTTGGCGATGTCACTTTGAAGTGTTTTTCGTAAAGTGTGATCTCGTTTGAAAAGCCCAATCTTTATTTAGCCTCTTTGCATGATTTAAAAGATGGTTTAAAAACTTGCATCATCATCAAAAGTATATTCTTTAAAATATTATTAATTTTAAAATCTCGTTTGTAGCGGAAGCTTTTTAAATCAGTTGCGTAATTGCATTTTCCTTGTAAAATGTCGTTTTCTTACGGTAGCTCTTAAAACTGTTTAAGTATTCGTGGTATTTTTGAAAAGCATTTATCTTTTGAAAACTCATTTCCTACTGTTAGCAGTATTAAATCAAAAACAAATATAAATCCCCAAATTAAAAATAAAACCTTAAAGAGGCCTTATTACATAAAAATACCCAAATTAAGCTACCTATAAATTAAAAGACAAATATGGGAGCGTAAGCTGTTGTGTGGCCACCTTCAAGTCCCTCGCAGCATCGATCCGCCTAAGACTAGGGATTACCTGTACAGTTAAACAGATGAGTGAGTTACGAAAACTCAGTGTGTAACCCCATAAAAACAAACAGTCAAACATACAGTGAACAAATATAGTCTAGGCCTAAGCCCATTATCAGCAGTAGTTTAGTTCCAGTTAGGGCCTTAGCCCAATATAGTAACAATATCAGTGTAGCAACAGTAATCAGTGCAGTAACAGTTTAAACAGCATGCAACTCCTACCCAACTAGCCTCTACACTCCACTCCGTCCAGCCCTACACTTCATGTGGGGATAAAATCAACCCACCCATCCCTACACTCCAAAATAGCACCAGTTGTGGCATTAACAGTATTTGCAGCAAAGCTTCCAGTACAATACACTTCCCCCAATCATATATAAACCCCATCCCCATGCAATGCATCATACAATCATGTCATGTCATATCATAAAATCATACATGCATCCATTTCAGTTTAAATAACATGCTAAAATGTAAACATACATCACATAGGGCCAAAGCAGTCATCTTACCATATAAAGGCAAAACGGTCACTTACCACATAAGGGCAAAACTGCCATTTTACCACATAAGGGCAAAATGGTCATTTTACTACATAAGGGAAAAACAGTCATTTACCACATAAGGGAAAAACAGTCATTTTATTGATTAAGGGTCCAGGTACGCTTGCCAACTCAACAGAAGGTCACAGTCGTCTCAAGCTACTCGTGTAACCTTTAACAGTCAAATAATGTAAATGGGCTCAAGGCCCAAATTGCTGCCAATGTGGGCCCACACGGTCGTGTGGCCCATAAAGCGCAAAAATGACCGTGGCCGTGTGAACTACACATCTTGGCCCAATATCTTCACACATCCGTGTGGTTTACCCGTGTAGGGCCTATGAGCCCGTGGGGCCCACACAGCCCAACTCGGCCCAACGCGATCGAAAATGGCCCTAGCCCGTGAAATTGCTCATGGTGGTCTCTACTATCAAACGCCCACATTTTGTGCATTTGAATCACCACATGAGCGAGCGCACGCTCGGGTAGCGTCAATAGATGAATTTTTTGCTTTTGCCAATTAACATGTATTGCAGTGTGATTACACACCTGTTTGCGAAAAGTGCGCCAATCCCCACAGACACCAACCTTAGATTCAATCATGACCCAATGTTAGTCTTTTAATCATTAAAGTTAACACCCTCATAATAGCACTTAATCCCCAAAATGGTAATTGTTACCTACCTCGAATGAGCAAGAACGGTTTATCCCACTTAAACCATCGATCAAAGTTGCCTTCTAAAACTTTGGCAAAACCTACATTGAATCCTAATCTCTTTATCTATCACCAAGAATGAAAATAACTAGAATCAAAAGAATGACAACTTAACCCCACGTAGAACTAAGAACGGTTGATAGAAGAAATCAGCCTATACCCGTACAAGAGCCGAAAGCACATATGATAACAGAGGCAAAGCAGAACGATTGTACCAACTTGTCAAAGAACTCTAACAAAATAGGAAGCCAAACACAAACAAAAGAGTAAAGAGAAGTAATCAGCCAATAAGGAGATATTCAGCAATAGTACCCAAGATGGAAGGATAGGGAAAAAGTTGATAGAAGAAAAAAGGGAGATAGGTATTCGGCCCAAAGCAATAATTGGTTTGAGAGAGAGATGCAGAGAAAAGAGGAGATAGTCAACATTCGACAAAAACACAATAAGGTAAAGAGAGGGGAATGTGGGATAATCATCAGAAAAAGAATTGATTGGGGGAAGGAAGAGAAAGAATCGGTCTAGAAAAGTCACAAAAAGAACAAAAACCGAAAATGAAAAGAGAGCAAGGGAGTGAGATGTGGAACCCCTACCACATTCGGCCTTCACCAGGAAAGAGCAGCAAAAATGCCAAAAATGAGAGGCATAACCCCAAAGTTGAATGCATTGGGTACCCACAATCCCCAATTCGGCACCAACACCCTTCCACTTCAAATCCCCTTGATTTCCTCCTAAAATCTCTCCTCATATCTCTCCTTAGCTCCCTCCTACAATCCCTCCATGACCAATTCAAACTCTACTCCACTCTGTAGTGTTTCGGTCAAACTCTACTACCTTCCACGGCCATCAATAAAAATAATCTCCATTTCCACAAGCAGGGATTCGAACTTCAGACCACTAGCACACTCCACACGCCATTATCCACTAGACCAGTAGGCCTATTCTGTCATGTTTTTATCAAAATAAACTTATAACCCTATTGGCTAAGGATAGGGGTTTTATCCTTAAAAAGCAAAAATTTTGTGGAAGCCAAGGCTTGAACCCATGACTTCCCAGACACTTCCAGAGCACACAACCACTAAGCCAGACATACAATTGTGTCACTTTCTTGCACAACTAAACTTTTATGTGCAGCCTCCTAACTGTTCCCATGCTGAAGACTTAATACTTTTAGGCCCAAAATTAGGGCGTTACATGGTACTTCCCTAGTTTCTACATTAGGCATGTGGCCAGATGACGAGGACCTAGCTCGAGCACCTCCACGGCCTCCACCGCGGCCTCTTATACCCCTTTTGCGAGTACCTCTGGTGCTCATTATCAAATTACGTTTTATCTGTATTAATAGTTTTATGCATCAGTTTACAGTTCCAATGTTTATTAACAGATATTTATGGAAAACAGTATTAGTAATTTAGAGTTCATTTTTGCAGATCGCAGTCTTACTACAATTTTTAGTTTACCCTAACTAGAGTGTTTTAGTATAGTCTACTACCTACAGTAGTCTCAGTATTTTAGTTAAAACAAACAACAGTTTTAGAAGACTTACAAAATCAGTGCCAGAGTCTCGGTGTACCACACATTCGGTAAATCATTTCAAAATACTTCAAATCATTTGAAACAGTTCCTTTAAAATTTTCAAGTTTTAAAAGAAACTTAAATCCACAGCCAAGTTTTGCAACCTGGCTCTGATACCACTAAATGTAACACCCTAAATTTGACCTGGACGTTATTGATGAATCTGGCAGTTTCACATAGAAATGCTTTTCGTAAAGTGTGATATCGTTGAAAAACCCATTCTCTCTTTAACCTCTTTGTGTGATCTTTAAGATGATTTTAAGACGTGTCGTTCATTTTCAAAATGTGAGTTGTTTGTCAAATAGTTAATCGTATTAACATGTCATTAATTTTTAACACGTTATTTCTTGCGGAATCTCTTAAAACAAGTTGCGTATTCATGGTATCTTTGGAAAACATTTATCTTTTTGAAAACCCGCGTCTTTTTCTACTGCTAGCAGTTATAAATCAAAACAAATAGAAATCCCATATTAAAAATAAAAATCTAAAGAGGCCTTATTACAATAAAAGTACCCCAACTAAAAATACTTATAATTAAAATCAAATGGGAAAATAATAGCAGTTATGTGTTCACATCTGAGTCCCCCGCTGCACCGATCCACCTAAGTCTGAGGATTACCTGTACAGATAAACAGAAGGGTGAGTTTACGAAAACTCAGTGTGTAATCCCATAACAAACATCCATACAGTGAGCAAATACAATATGGGCCTAAGCCCATCCCAATAATGGTTCAATTTCAGTTAGGGCCTTAACTTATTACAATATCAGTATCAGTTTGGGCCTGAGCCCATCTAAGTGATAGTAACGGTACAAATATGCAATCCAGAAATCCTACCCGACCAGCTTTTACACTCAATCTTCGTTCAACCCTACACTCTATGTGGGGATATAATCAACCCACCCATCCCTACACTCCAAGTAGTGCCGGTTGCAGCACTAAATAGTATTTCCAGCAGAGCTGCTAGTACAGTACACTTCCTCCAATCATATTAAACCCATCCCCATGCAACCCATCATGCAACATGTCATGTCATATCATAATGTTACAGATGTACTAAATGCAGTTAAAATAGCCTACTAAAATATAATCATACATGAATATAGATGCATACATCACATAGGGGCAAAACAATCATTTTATCAAATAGGGGATCTAGGTAAACTTACCGACCCAACAGTAGGTCCACAGTCGTCTCGGGCGACTCATGCAACCTTAACAGTCAAATAGTGAAAATGGGCCCACGGCCCATATTGTAAGCCCATGTGGGCCCACACGCCCGTGTGGCCCACACGGCCTATAATGGCCTTGGCTGTGTGTATTACACACTTGGCCCAATAATTTCCACATGTCCGTGTGGTTTACCCGTGTGGGGCCCACATGCTCGTGGGGCACACACGACCCAATTCGGCCCAATACGGCCCACCCCATGAATTCGCGCGGGTAGCTGCAGCCCGGTATGGTGTTGACTATACATACTTTTTTGCTTTTTGTCGATTTATGATTAGGGCAATGTTTTCACACACCTGGCTGCGAAAAAGTGCACACACCAGTCTTGAGCACTCTAACCTATTTTCAATCATAACACACCATTAATCCCTTAACGATAGGGTTAAAATGACCCATTTTATAATACTTATCCAAAAGATAGATTGTCACTTGCTTTGATTGAACGAATGTGGCTTAGCCCACTTAAACCGCTGAAAAGATTGATTACAAGCTCCTTGGCGATTATCTGCATTACAACCAAATTCTATGAACCATTAATGCTTATACAAATAACTTGAACAAAACGCATACCAAACCTACCGAAAACGCAAAACCAAAAATAGGAGAAAGAAGCAATTGGCCTACACCCAAGAACGCAAGCCAAAGCACCCAAGTTGAACACGTGATAACTAAAGACAAAGTTACCTTTGATCGAGTGAAGAGAGAGGTTTCTTTCACTTCAATATCAATGAAAAATCTTTCACCTCTTCAATAGTTCCAGAAAGTGAGAGGAAACACAACAAATAAGAAGGAAAGGAAGAGATGGATGAAGAAAAGGGCAGGGTTCGACTACAAGAAAAGAAGGTATTCAGCCACAACAAAATAAAATAAAGAGAGGGGAAATTGCTAAAAGCCGAAAGAATTGAGAGAGGGGGAAGGAGTATTCGGCCAAAGCAAAAAAATAGAGAGAACGACTGCTAGAGGAGAGCCAATCGATCAGCAAGAGAACTTGAGGGAAGTTCAAATTCAAAATCAACAAAAATAGAGAAGATACCCGAATGATCTATAGCAATATTCGGCCTCAAGGGGAGAGAAAAACAATCACAGAAACCGAAAATGGAGAGAAAGTGTCCACTAAAAACTGAAATCCTCAAATGTAAGAGTTTACATTCGGCCCCAACACTCCCACTTCTTTCAAAATCCCATAATTTCCTCCCCAAATCACTCAAAACTGTCCATTCCTCCCTCAACCTCCTAATTCAAATTTCACTACAACTCTTCAGTAGTTCAGGTTGCCTAAAACTCCCACATGGCCCTATCAGCAAAATAAAACACTCTATTGTGCATACCAAGACTCAAGCTTCAGACCTTAGGTAACAATAACACGCCACTCATCCCTTAGTCCAGCAGACCCTTTCTGACATGTTTTACCCATAATTGTTTAAAAGCCTACTGACTAGAGGCAGATGTTTCCTTATTTAAAACAAAACTTTTGCACAAGACAAGGCTTGAACCCAAGACTTCTCAGACTTTTCCCAGGACACTTAACCATTGAAGCAAACATGTACTTGTGTAACACAAACATACGAAAATAAATATTAAGGATTTTTGGGGCATTACAGAACTATTCATTTTTCACATACTATCCTGTAATTATTTTAAATTAGATATCATACCCTACATTTGATCGTATTTTGTAACACCCCTAACACGTAACTGTCACCGAAATAGGTTAGGAGACATTCATAACCCACAACATAATTCAGAATTATTATACATCAAATATCAAATCATTACAGTAAATGTCATTCATTCACAATCATTAAGAACATAAAATCAAGCATACGATACTTAAACATGCATTCTGGACTAATTTGATAACATATAAAAGTTTCAGTACTTATAAAAGATTTTAACGTTTTAAAGGTCACATGCCTCTGTGAACAAGCCGTGTGCCTCACACGGCCATAGACACGCTAATGTGTCTAAGCCATGTCAAAACAGAGCATAGCTACTGACTTGCTCACACGGCTACAAGACACGCTCGTGTGCCTTGGCCGTGGTCGAGCCTGACTTGGGCCACACGGCTAGCCACACGCCCGGGTGTTTTGGCCGTGTTCGAGCCTGACTTACAATTGTAAGGTAACCCAGGGGACACACGGCCATGCAACATAGTCGTGTATCGTACACGGCTGAGACACACGCCCGTGTCTCTACCCATGTGGACAAAAATAGGCCATTTAAATAGCCACCTTGCCTCCCCAATTTGGGTCAACCTACAAGCAAAGAAACAGGCATATATGCACAACCCAATCAACCAATTTTTGTGCCCAAAACACAAATCATTCATACCATAACAATATCAACCATTTACATACTCATAGACTTTACCAATTCATGCCAAACATAAGGTAAGATCATACCAAATCATTTCCTTTCATACATCATTCAATATCATGCTAAACTTACCAAAACTTACCAACATTTACCATTTCTTTTGTTCAACTAAAACATACCACAATTGAACATTAACATCACATACTATAAGCCATTATCAACTATGAATTTAAACACCAACTAGCCAAATCACATGGCTAAGTATGTACATCACAAAACAAAAAACCCAGAACTACTAGCATATACATGCCATAATTCAAAAATATATATGTTCAAAAGTACCAAAATGAGATCTGATAGTGTGGTGACAATCCTTGATGATTCCCGAGCTTGTAGTAGCTTCGATATCTATAAAACAATGCAAACACACACAAAGTAAGCTTTCAAAAGCTTAGTAAGCTCGTACTAAAATCATCATTAGTATATAAAACATAAGACATCAACACATAAGTATTTACAAATTCCCAAATCATCTATCACATCTATATTAATATAATCCATATGCTCATACCGATTCAATGAAATTCACATACATAATATCATCTACCACATAGGTATCGTACATACCTGAATCTTCTAGTTCTTATTCACTTTCATTCTCACCTCTCTTTTGAACATATTAAGACTTTCTGTAAATTATTTTTACTTTAAACATCCGCACACTTAGTGCTGTAAAGGTTAGCCGAAGCTAAAACGATTTCGCACACTTAGTGCCTCACATAGCCGAAGCTAGTTTAAATCGCACACTTATTGCCAAATACCATTGATTTATCATCATACTCAACCAAACCAAATATATATACAATTTATGTATAATGAAAGCATCACAACATATTTATAACATCATATTTCACGTATGGACTTACCTCGTACTCAGAATTGTCGACTCGGACTGTTTACTCTACAATCTTTGACTTCTCTCGGTCTAAGTTTGAATTCCTCTTCTCTTGATCTATATGTATTCAAAATTAACCCTTTTATTCACTAAATCATTCAAATCAATCCATATACACACAATTAGGGCATTTTGCAAAATAGCCCTCACGTTTTCACGTTTTCACGTTTCGACACTTTAGACCCTAATTCATGAAATCGCAAAATACACAAAATTTGCTTGTACACAAGCTTAGCCGAATTTTCCTAGTTCTCATAAAAGTCTATACATTTCATTTATTTCACATTTTAGTCTCTCAAAATAACATTTTTTCAATTTAGCCCAAAATACTCAATTTCATCAAAAATCCAAAAACAAAACATGTAAACCTAATATCAAACTTTAATTTTTCATCATATAACATCACAAAGCTCATTAATCCATCCATGGCACATTTCAAAATCATCAACAAAAATAAAAAATTGAGGCATGGGCTTGGTAGTATTCGAAGCAACGATTACAAAAACATAGAAATTATAAAAAATCGATCGAAACACATACCTTAATCAAGGATTACAAGTGCCGAACCCTAAGCAAACTTTTCTCTTTTCTTTTCTTGTATTTTCGGCTAAGGATGGACAGTAATGGCTTGATTTTCATGCATTTGTTTTATTTAACTTATAATTATTAAACAAATACACATTTTGCCTTTCATTTACACATATAAAAATCATTTGAAATAAGGCCATATATGTCCATTAACTATGTAAATGGCGTAATAACCCCATAAGGACCTCTCAATTATAAAGCCAAGTCAAATAAGCACTTTTAACATCTAGCACATAGCTTTTACATTTTATGCGATTAGGTCCTTTTTGCAAATTAAACACACAAACAGTTAAATTTTCACACAAGACTTTCACACATTTCAATTCACTTAAAATAGGCACAGAAAATAATATTAAAATAGTTTTCTAAATCAGACTTGTGGTTTCGAAACTACTATTCTGGCTAGGGTCAAAATCATACTGTTATAATTCTCCCCCTTTTGGGATTTTCGTCCCCGAAAATCTTACCTTTGAACAGATTTGGAAATTGCTATCTCATAGCATCTTCAGGCTCCCACGTCTCCTGTTCAATACTATGTCGATGCCACATCACTTTAACTAACGAAATTTTCTTATTTCGTAGCTCTTTAACCTCGCGAGCTAAAATACGGATTGGCTTTTCTTCGTAAATCATATCAGACTGAATTTCAATCTTAGATGGAGAAATCACATGCGAAGGATCGGATCTATATTGTCGAAGCATCGATACGTGAAACACATTGTGAATGTTTTCTAGCTCTGGTGGCAATAACATTCTATACGCTATCGGCCCAATACATTTGATAATCTCTTACGATCTGATGAACCTCGGACTCAGTTTGCCTTTTCTACCAAATCGAAGCACTTTCTTCCACGGGGATACCTATAAAAACACTTGGTCGCCGATCTCAAATGCAATGTCTTTTCTTTTCAAATCTGCATAAGATTTCTGACGATCAAAAGCTGCTTTCAAACTATCTCTGATCAATTTTACTTTCTGTTCAGTTTCTTTTATCTAATCAACCCCATGAATCTTATTTTCGCTGAGCTTCGTCCAATACTAAGGTGTGCGGAATTTACGACCATATAAAGCTTCATACGGTGCCATTTTAATGCTCGACTGAAAATTGTTATTATAAGCGAATTCAATCAAAGATAAATACTGTTCCCATGTACCTTCAAACTCAAGAATGCAACATCTCAATATATCCTCAAGTATCTGAATAATCTGCTCGGATTGACCATCCATTTGTGAATGAAAAGCAGTACTAAAATGCAATTTAGTAACCAAAGCATCTTGCAACTTTTTCCAGAATCGTGATGTGAATCTCGGATCTCTATCTGACACTATAGACAATGGCACACCATGCAGTCTCACGATATCAGAAATGTATAACTCAGCTAATTTATCAAATGAGTAATCAAATCAAACTTGAATAAAATGAGCTGATTTTGTCAATCGATCAACTACAACCTAGATTGCATCTTTCTTTCTCGGAGATAGGGGCAAACCCAAAACAAAGTCCATTCCCACTCCGACACCATAGTCGGTTGTAACAACCCCGATGGCACCTGATGTTCAGCTTTAACTTACTGACAGATCAAACATTTAAAAACAAAGTCAGAGATATCTCTTTTCATTCCGGACCAAAAATTATTCTGTTTCAGATCATTATACATTTTTGTACTACCCAGATGCATGGATGACTGACTATTATGAGCTTCATTCAAAATCATCTGAATTAGCTCTTAATTTCTCATAATACAAATTTGATCTCGGAATCTCAAATAATCATCGTTATCAACTCTGAATTCTGAATCAGACTCTAAATCACACTGAGCCAGTTTAGCTAAAATCTTATTATCAATCTTCTAAGCTTCAATAATTTGTTGCAAGAACAAAGGTCTGGCTTTCAATTCAGCTAAAATTAAACCATCATCAGACAGAACCAAATGAGCACTCATTGCACGCATAGCAAACAATGATTTTCGACTCAAGGCATCAGCAACAACATTTGCTTTTCCCGGATGATAATCAATCACACGTTCATAATCTTTTAATAGTTCTAACCATCTTCTTTATCATGATTCAGATCTTCCTGAGTCATCAAATACTTTAAACTCTTATGGTCAAAACATACGTGACATTTCTCACCGAACAGGCCGTGACGCCAAATCTTTAAAGCAAACACAATTGCAGTTAACTTAAGATCGTGTGTCGGATAGTTCTTTTCGTGCGGCTTGAACTGCCTTGAAGCATAAGCATTGACTTTTCCTTCTTGCATTAAAACACATCCCAAACCAATCAACAATGCATCATTGTAGATCACGAATTCTTTACCCAATTCGGGTTGTACCAATACCAGAGCTTCAGTCAACAAAGTTTTCAACTGTTCAAAACTGTTCTGACACCTTTCAAACCACACAAACTTTACATCTTTCTGAAGCAGTTTTTGTCAACAGAGTAGCAATCATCGAAAATCCTTTTACAAATCTTCTATAATAACCAGCAAGGCCCAGAAAACTACAGACTTCAGAGATATTCCTCGAAGGTTTCCAGTCCAAAATAGCTAAAATTTTGCTCGGATCAACTCGGATACCAGAGGCTAATACAATATGACCCAGAAAACCAACTTCTCGCAACCAGAACTCATATTTACTAAATTTCGCATACAATTGTTTATCTTGTAGAATTTGTAGCACTAATCTCAGATTCTCGGCATGTTCGAATTCATCATGTGAATAAATCAATATGTCATCAATGAATACAATAACAAATCGATCTAAATACGGTCTGAAAATTTTATTCATCAAATCCATAAAGATTGCAGGTGCATTAGTAATCCGAAAGGCATAACTAAGAATTCATAATGGTCATACCTTGCTCAAAAAATAGTTTTTGGAATATCTGAGTCTTTCACTCGCCACTGATAATAGCTTGATCTCAAATCTACTTTCGAAAACACAGCAGTTCCTTTCAACTGATCAAACAAATCATCAATTCGGGACAAAGGATACTTATTCTTGATAGTCACTTTATTCAAATGACGATAATCGATACACATTCTCATCGTACCGTCTTTCTTTTTCACAAATAGTACCAGAGCATCCCATGGTGAGAAACTCGGTCTCGCAAACCCTCTATCTGTCAATTCTTGTAACTGAGACTTTAATTCTTTTAGCTCAATTGGAGCCATTCTATATGGAGCTATCGAAATTGGAGTAGTACCAGGTACCAATTTAAAGCCGAATTCAACTTCTCTAATCGGAGGTAAACCCGGGAGTTCTTCAGGAAATACATCAGAGAACTCACACACAACAGGCACTGATTCAACCTTCTTTTTCGATACTCTCGAATCAATCACATAGGTGAAATAGGCTTTACAACCCTTTCTCACAATACTTAAAGCTTTCATCAAAGATATAATAGCAGACAATCCACTCAAATCACTAGATTCAATTTTGACTATTCCATCATTCTTACATCTCAGTTCAATAATTTTTCGTTTGTAGTTCACAACAGCATCATGTAAAGTTAACCAATCCATACCCAAAATTATATCAAATTCATCAAAATGTAACAACATCAGATTAGCCAGAAAATAAGTGTCTCTAAACATTAACGGACAATCCTTGCAGACTTTATCAACCAAAACACATCTGCCTAGGGGGTTTGAAACTCTAATTACAAATTCAGTAGACTCTACAGGCAAAGTCTTACTGTTCACCAAGTTCATACATATATACGAATGTGTTGATCCAAGATCTATTAAAGCAATCATAGAAGTATCATAAAGTGTAAACGTACTCGTAATCACATCTAGCGATGAAGCTTCCTCGCGAGCTCGGATAGCAGAAGCTCTGGCAGGTGTATGAGCCTCAAATCTAACGGTTGTGTCTTTCGTTCCTCTCTGAATACCGCTTACATTTCCTGTATTTCTAGGAGGTCTACCACGAGAAGCGTTACCACTCTGCCTCAGATTCTGAACATTATCTTTTTTAGCTAAATCTAGGCAATCTTTTATAAAATGATTTCGTGAACCACAACTATAACAAGCTCGGTTATTACTTTTTCCCCAGCATTCACCGAAATGTTCTCTTCCACATTGATCACATTCAGGCTTTTCATTCTTTGCATTATCAGCACTGGCAACAGACGTAGCTGAAGATTTGAAATTCGATTGCGATCTAGCACGAGCTCTGTTCGAGTGTCCCACACTAGTCTTTGAATGACTATTATCATCTCTAAACTTCTTTGATCCAGATTGAAATGATTTGCCTGATGATCTCTTTCGTACCTCTCTAGCTTCAAAATCAGCTTTTCTTTTCTCTTTCTCGAGATCTTCAGCTTTACATGCTCGTTCAACAAGCACAACAAATTCTTTGATTTCTAAAATCTTGACTAACAAACGAATATCCTCGTTCAAACCATCTTCAAATCTTTTGAACATTATTGCTTCCGTAGATACACATTCACGAGCATATTGACTCAGCCTTACGAATTCCCGCTCGTATTTTGTGACAAACATATGGCCTTGTTTAAGCTCGAGAAACTCTTTACGTTTCTAATCAATGAATCTCTAACTAATATATTTCTTCCAAAATTTAGCTTGGAAGAAATCCCAAGTAACCGTTCACTCGGAACCATGGATATTAAAGTCTTCCACCAGTGGTACGCTGTGTCCCTCAGAAGTGAAATGGCACATTTTATGTATTCAGCGGGATTCAATGATAATTCTTCAAACACTCTTATCGTGTTCTCTAACCAAAACTCAGCTTTTTCAGTATCATCACTCATTGTAGCTCGAAACTCTTCAGCCCCATACTTTCTAATCTTATCTATTGGTGGTCTACTTATCTGAACCAAATTCACTGATGGCATAACAGGAGTTTGAAGAGGATTAACCGGGGGTGGAGGTTGTTGTACAGCTGGATTGGTTCTAATCTATTGAGTGAACCAATCATTCATCATCTGATAGAAAGCTTGCTTAGCCTCCCCATCATGGCTACTCATAGCCGGTCGAAAATCAGCTTGCACCATCCCTTACGCGGGAGCAGGCACATTGCTTTCAACATCATTTGCTACAGCTCTTTCGGGATCCATTTGCTATATAAAATCACATTTCAATGTCAGGATTCATCACACTATCGCAATTCACAAATATGATATGTATAGCTAGACTCACAAACGCTATGGTAGTATTAAAATCGACTAAACTATAGCTCTGATACAAATAAAATGTAACACCCCTAACCCATAACCGTCACCGACATAGGTTAGGAGACATTATATAACCCACAACACAATTCAGAATAATCGTATATCAAATATCAAATCATTACAGTAAATGTCATTCATTCACATTCATTAACAACATAAAATCGAGCATACGATACTTAAACGTGCATTCAGGAATAATTTGATAACATATAAAAGTTTCAGTACTTATAAAATTTTTTAACTTTTTAAAGGTCACACGTCTGTGTGAACAAGCCGTGTGCCTTACACGGCCTTAGACACACCCTTGTGTCTTAGCCGTGTCAAAACAGAGCATAGTTATGGACTTGCTCACTCGGCTACAAGACACGCTTGTGTGCCTTGGCCGTGGTAGAGCCTGACTTGGGCCACACGGCTAGCCACATGCCCGGGTGCTTTAGCCGTGTTCGAGCCTGACTTACAATTGTAAGATACCCTAGGGGACACATGGCCATGCAACATAGTCGTGTGTCGTACACGGTTGAGACACACGCCCGTGTCTCTGCCCGTGTGGACAAAAATAGGTCATTTAAATAGCCAACTTGCCTCCCCAATTTGGGTCAACCTACAAGCAAAGAAACAGGCAATATGCACAACCCAATCAACCAATTTTTGCGCCCAAATCACAAATCATTCATACCATAACAATATCAACCATTTACATACTCATAGACTTTACCAATTCATGCCAAACATAAGGTAAGATCATACCAAATCATTTCCTTCCATACATCATTCAATATCATGCTAAACTTACCAAAACTTACCAACATTTACCATTTCTTTTGTTCAACTAAAACATACCACAATTGAACATTAACATCACACACTATAAGCCATTATCAACTATGAATTTAAACACCAACTAGCCAAATCACATGGCTAAGTATGTACATCACAAAACATAAACCCACAACTACTAGCCTATATATGCCATAATTCAAAAATATATTTTTTCAAAAGTACCAAAATGAGGTTTGATAGTGTAGTGACAATCCTTGATGATTCTCAAGCTTGCAGTAGCTTCGATATCTATAAAATAATGCAAACACACACAAAGTAAGCTTTCAAAAGCTTAGTAAGCTCGTACTAAAATCATCATTAGTATATAAAACATAAGACATCAACACATAAGTATTTACAAATTCTCAAATCATCTATCACATCTATATTAATATAATCCATATGCTCATACCAATTCAGTGAAATTCACATACATAATATCATCTACCACATAGGTATCGTACATACCTGAATCTTCTCGTTCTTATTCACTTTCATTCTCATTTCTCTTTTGAACATATTAAGACTTTCTGTAAATTATTCATACTTTAAACATCCGCACACTTAGTGCTGTAAAGGTTTGTTGAAGCTAAAATGATTCTTCACACTTAGTGCCATCTCAATTAATCGAAGCTAAGTTAGTATCGCACACTTAGTGCCTCACATAGCCGAAGCTAGTTTAAATCGCACACTTAGTGCCAAATACCATTGATTTATCATCATACTCATCCAAACCAAATATATATACAATCTATGTATAATGAAAGCATAAAAACATATTTATAACATCATATTTTACGTACGAACTTACCTCGTACTCGAAATTGTCGACTCGGACTGCTTACTCTACAATCTTCGACTTCCCTCGGTCTAAGTCTGAATTCCTCTTTTCTTGATCTATATGTATTCAAAATTAACCCTTTTATTCATTAAATCATTCAAATCAGTCCATATACACACAATTAGGGCATTTTGCGAAATAGCCCTCACGTTTTCACATTTCGACACTTTAGTCCCTAATTCACTAAATCGCAAAATACACAAAATTTGCTTGTACACAAGCTTAGCCGAATTTTCCTAGTTCTCATACAAGTCCATACATTTCATTTATTTCACATTTTAGTCCCTCAAAATAACATTTTTACAATTTAGCTCAAAATACTCAATTTCATCAAAAATCCAAAGGCAAAACATGTAAACCCAATATCAAACTTTAATTTTTCATCATATAACACCACAAAGCTCATGAATCCATCCATGGCACATTTCAAAATTAGAAACAAAAATCAAAAATTGAGGCATGGGCTTGATAGTATTCGAAACAACGATTACAAAAACGTAAAAATTATAAAAAAATTCGATCAAAACACATACCTTAATCAAGGATTACAAGTGCCGAACCCTAAGCAAACTTTTCTCTTTTCTTTTCTTGTATTTTCAGCTAAGGATGGACACTAATGGCTTGATTTTCATGCATTTGTTTTATTTAACTTATAATTATTAGACAAATACCCATTTTGCCCTTTATTTACACATATAAAAATCATTTGAAATAAGGCCATAAATGTCCATTAACTATGTAAATGCCATAATAACCACATAAGGACCTCTCCATTATAAAGCCAAGTTAAATAAGCACTTCTAACATCTAGCGCACAACTTTTACATTTTACGCAATTAGGTCCTTTTTGCAAATTAAGCACACAAACAGTTAAATTTTCACACGAGACTTTCTCACATTTCAATTCACTTATAATAGGCACGAGAGAAAATGTTAAAATATTTTTCTAACTCAGACTTGTGGTCCCGAAACCACTATTTTGACTAGGGTCAAAACCAGACTGTTGTATATTTGCATACTCGTATCCTGTACACTGTTCTTATCGTATGGCAAGTATTTCATTACAATCCAATCCAATATATATTCACATTAAATTTTTGAATCACAATTCAATTCATCATCAACACAAAATATCTCATGGTAAATGTGTCTTATGAATCATCTTAAATATGAACAAATAACTAGTTAGGAATATATCATATTAACATGCCATTTCCCAAATGGAATTGTTGAATTCGTCACAATTTCATACCAATCTTTTGGGCTTATAAATCCAATTTACAATTTTTTTTCACATTAATAATTCTTTTCATTACCATTATAATTTTTTACATATTAAATCTCTATTAACTTGACTCAGACATGAATGGATACACAGATCTAACCAATACCCCAATTTAGCACCCGATACCTCCTTGGTAAATTTTCGAAGAAAATAGATTGCGCCTAGCACTCATCGATTTGACCGAAGTAAAAATTGTGCCCAACACTCATCGACACGTAAGCGAAGTAACCATTTGGCACCTAGTTCCACATTAGAACGTCCAAACTAATTAGTTTTGCCCAGTGCTCATCAGTATAACTGAAGTAAATGTTGTGCCCAGCACTCATCAGAACATTCGAAGTAAAATGCGTCCAGCGCTCATCGACATATAATCAAAATAACTCCGCCCGAGTAGTTATTTATCCAATTCCCTTATAAGTTCAATTCTCATTCTATCGATCTCAATATCATCAATTCATCACCCACGATACCATTTCATACATAACATAGCTTACCATCTCAATTCCAAACATTTAGTTTTAATATTTTCACTTTTATTCACTTTAATCTGCTATCTCAATAATCAATTAAATTCACACCAATATGATTCGATCAATTATTATTAACTATTGATTTATTTTATAACTCTTCTATTATTTTTAGTTTTTTCCTCTTCCTCGTCTCTGCTCCACTTCCTTTATTTACAAGAATTTATAAAAGAATCTTTAGCCTTAGCATGCCATGCTTTCATGTAACATGAATTATCCTTTCACTATTTATACATATACTTTTAACAAAGTTGTCTTCTTGAGTAGTATTCACTAAATTATTTATATTTGGACCAATAGAATTCAAAATTAAGATTCATTTTTTATTTTTGAAACTAGACTCAATGGAATTTTTACCATAAAAAATTAAGAATTTATTTCAAAGTAGATTAATACCATTTTTTTAAACCTCTCCTGTTCTGCTACTAGGCAGCGTCGACTCTTCTTCACTAAAAATTAAATATCTTTTAATACAAGTATCATATTATGTTTTTTTTTGTTTCCTCTAAAAATAAAGTTGTTTTTTTGTTTTCTCTGAAAAGAGACTCATTAAGATTTTAGGCATATAAATTTCATCTTCTAAACATATTTTTACAATTTATAAAGATTTTTCAAAGTTAGAACAAGGGAACCTGAAATCATTCTAATATTGTCTCATAAAAAGTATTATATATCATAATCTAAAATTCCATTGCTTTCATCATTGATTTATGAAAAACTATACTCAATAAGATTTAATTTCATTATTTTATTCAACCTCTGACTCGATTCCTATAATATTTTGTGAATTTTCAAAGTTGTACAACCATAAAGTGTTTAGTGAAACATTTTGCTCTTCCATGATTTGGTTAAGTAAGTTTTTCTCATTTAGTTATATAATATACTACATTCCAGTAAAATTCAATGTCAAAACATGTAATCACTAAGTTATATAAATTCTTATTTCTATTCAAATTGGTCCTCTAGTTCGATAATCAATCTCAAAAATAGTATTTTAAACTCAAATAATCATTTTCAATTTACCTCGGTATCATACTTTGTAAAACAAAATAAATACGTAACGAATATAATTTACCTGGCAAAACAACAAGCAAATGAGTTTTTAAGAACTATTTGACAGTTTTTTGTTTTTCCGTGACTAGCCTCGGTTTGGTTCAATTCTTGATCTATAAAATAATTAAGTTCAATTTATCAATTCCAAACATATTATATCATTCTATTCTAAGCGTGTATCAGTTCAATTGCATTTTTTTAATGTCCCCTAAATTTTTGCATTTTATTCAATTTAGTACCTTAAAACGAAATAGTCATATCTTTCAAATTTGAGCTTCGTTTTACAATCCGATTTCAATATCATCCTCTATAAACCCTCTACTATCTATTTTTATCAAAATCTCATAACGGGTTTACAAATAAATCTCTTTAGTCCTTATATGTAACAACTAATAATTTTCACCTTACAAATCAATCCTTTTTCATATCTAAACTTAAAATCTAACTATTTAACACCAAAAGCTTCAAGGAATCATGAATGATAATTTTATAAAACTCTAATAGTTTCAAAACTTAACACACGAATAAGCTAAACTAAACTTTTGAGATTTCAAAAAATATAAACATTACAAGAAAATGAGTAAATTACACTAACTGAATAAAAACATGAACTTTTGGAGTCCTAAGTCAAAAGCTCTCAAATAGGAAAGTGGTTTTAGCTTTTTATTTTTGGAGAAGAAAACAAGAAAATGCTTTCTCTTCCTTCCTACTTATGCTTTATCATATATAATATAAATTTTAAATATTATAAAACTTTATGAATAGACATAAAACTTTCCACCACCATCCACTATAATTTTAATATGGTATAATTACCACATTGGTCCCTAGTTTAAGTTTCCAATTAAGAAACTATAGTAATTTTTAACTTTTGTCATTTTTACAATTTAATCCTTATATCTTAGTTAACCACTAATTTGATAAAATTACCTATCCAAAATTCAATTCACCTATAATATAACACTGTAAATATTTAATACAAATATTTACAATATTTGCAATATTTACAGGTTCAGTTTATGGAAACAGGGTCCCGAAACCACATTTTTCAATACCACTGTCTTTAGGATCATTACATTTGTACCTTAAATAACTATCAATTAAACAAACTTACTAGACCAAATTTAATATAATTTAATACTAGCTTCATAAATATTAAATAATAATATTTACGAACATGGTCTATGGAAATGACATTTCATAACTGTAATTTTTGACACCATTGGAAACCAAGCCGTTACACCTATATTGTAGTAAACATGTAATTATTTTCTATGTATTTGAACGGTGAATAAATAAATAAAGTTAATTTCACATTTCACTATTATGTCTTTTGTGTTTATGTCTTTCATGTTTTGCATGCATAGCGAAATTGTGACAAGCAAATATTAGCTTATTGATTGTCTATGTAACACCCCTAACCCATAACTGTCGCCAGAATAGGTTAAGAGGCATTACCGGACTCATAACTCAATTCAAAACCACCACACATCAAATATTATCTCATTACTAATAAAAGTCATTCATTCACATTCAATATTCACATAAAATTTAGTATACAATGCTTAAACATGGATTCAGGACCAAATTGACAACATACAAAAGTTTCAGAACTTATAAAAATTTTCAACTTTTAAAAGGTCACACGCCTGTGTGAATAGGTTGTGTGCCTCACACGGTCTAGACACACTCATGTGTCAAAGCCGTGGCAAAATAGGGCATAGCTACTGACTTGCTCACACGGCCAGACTTCACGCCCGTGTGTCCAGCCCGTGTCCTATGCACACGCTCGTGTCCTGGCCATGTGCTAGGCCATGCCAAAAATAGGGGGTATTCTGTTTGTGATGTCAACATACCAATTAGGGTCACACAGCCAGACCACATGCCCGTGTGTCTAGCTCGTGTGCGAGCTTGATTTACAATTGAAGGGTACCCTAGGGGACACACGACCGTGCAACATGGCCGTGTGTCGCAACCGGTTGAGACACACACTACAAGAAAACAGACTTTTAGCGGCATTTTTAGCGGCGCTTGGACAAAAAATGCTGCAAAAGTTATACATTAGTGGCGCTTGAATGAATACGCCGCTAAAGGTCAGAGCTATAATGGCGTTTGTTAAATAAACGCCGCAAAAGATCACTATTAGTGACGCTTATGTAATAAACGCCGTAAATAATCAAGCATTAGCGGCGTTTCCTGAAAAACGCTGCAAAAGTGTTAAGAGAAATGACAATGTATGTTAATGAGCTAAAGAGGCATTAGTGGCGTTTTACCAAAAATGCCGCAATATATCAGAATTAGCGGCACTTCCTTTAAAACGCCGCAAAAGTCTTGAGAGAAACGACGACGTAGCTATAGAGGCAATAGTGGTGTTTTACCAAAAATGCTGCAATATATCAGAATTAGCGGCGCTTTTATAAAAACGCCGCAAAAGTCTTGAGAGAAACGGCGACGTAGCTATAGAGGCATTAGTGGCGTTTTATTAAAAACGCTGCAAAAGTGGCTATAGAGGCATTAGTGGCATTTTATGTAAAATGCCGCAATATATCAGAATTAGTGCCGTTTGTTTCAAAACACCGCAAAATTTTTGAGGAAATCGGCATCGTCTTTTGTTGAGCTATATAGCGGCATTAGTGGCTTTTTTGTAAAACGCCGCAAAAAAATTATGTTATTTTAAGGTTTGGGGTTATGAATTTTAAGTTTAATGTCTACAGTTAATTTAGTGTTTTAGGGTTTATGATATAATGTTTATTATTTTGGGGTATGGGTTTATGTTTTATAGTTTGAGTTTTGGGGTTTATTATTTTAGGGTTTAGGGTTTTAATATTAATGTTCATGGTTTTAGCGGTTAAGCTATTAGGGATTAGGGGTTATGATTAATGATAAGAAATTAATTTATTTTAGGATTTTGGTAAGCATTAAGATTCTATTTTAATTACTTTTGTCCCTTGTAATATATATATTAGAACTTGTATTATATATTAAGATTCTATTTAGGCCGTGTAAGTCCAGGTGTAGGGTTCAAGGAAAGGATACTATTAGAACTGAAGAACATTTGGATTTTACTGAGATTCATGCCATTTTGTACTATACCCATATTATTTAATATAAGAATATAAAATATATGTTTTGTACTACACTTACATTGGCCACACGAATTCCCAAAAATATGTCTAGGATTATGGTTTAGGGTTAACAATTTTTAGAGTTTATAGTTTGGGCTTTATAGTGATCTAGGATTTATGGTTGGTTTAGGGGTTACAGCGTATATATGATTTTAGGGTTTAAAGTTTGGGGTTTAGGGTTTGGTGTTGGGGTTCATGGTTTAGTGTTTATGATTTAGGGTTTATGGTTTAAGGTTTCGGGTTTAGCCTATAATTTTGGATTTTAATTTAGAAGATAAATATAAATAAGATAAATATATATAAATTATTATTTTAAAAGAATATATATCAAAATGGGTTAAATCCCAAAAGCATACATGAAAAGTGGTTTAGTGTGAAATTGTGTACATGAACTGTAATTTGATCTAAATCTTGTAAAATATTAACGCAATTATTGATATAATTAAAATCATTTTTTATTTAATTAATTTATATATATAAAATAATGCTTTTATATTTAAAAATATTTAATATAAACCATTTGATATATAAAAATATTAGATTTAAAAAAATTGATAAACAAATAAAGGCAGTAAAATGTATTAAAATTTGGACAAATGGCACCGTTTCAGTAAAAAAATTTAGTGGCGCTTAGCCTGAAAACGCCGCTAATTTATTTTTATTCGGCTAAAACGATGCAGTTTTAGTTTATAGTATTAAACATTTAGTGGCGCTTCTAAAAAACGCTGCAAAAACACATTACCATTTGGCCTAAACGACGACATTTCAGAACAAGGTATAAAATTTTTAGTGGCGCTTTCACAAACGCCGCAAATTTTCATTACCAATTCGCCCAGGCCGACGCCGTTTCGCATCAGTGAATTTAGTTTTAGTGGCATTTTTAAAAAACGCTGCAAAAGTTCAATAATCGTTAGCCTTGTACGACATTGTTTCACTACACACAATTAAACTTTTAGTGGCGTTTGTTATATAAACGCCGTAAATTTGCAGCCCCAAATCGATTTTAACGACCCCGTTTCATTACAAACAAATTAAACTTAAACCTTTTTGTCTTGTTTGCCACGATTCTGAAATCCCAATTTCCTTAAATTCAGAAATCCCCAATTTCCCCAAATCGACAAGTTTTCCCCCAAATCACCCCGTGCATTGCAACCCATCTCCTCCGTTGCCTTCTCCCCGTGTATCGCAACCCATCCCCTCCATCACCTTTGCCCCGTGCATCGCAACCCATCTCCTCCATCGCCTTCGCCCTGTGCATCTGCTGCATAGCCGTCGAGTGTCCCCTCTACTGCGTCGCCGTCCTCTACCACAACCAATTAGTAAGTATTTTCCATTGTAACTCCTCTGCTGCATATTTTTGGGCTGAGAAGTTTAATTTGACTGTGATAATAGTAGGCTGAGAAGTTTATAATCCCCTCTTACAAAGTAAAAAAAAAAATATAGTAGGCTATACTTTAATCCAAAGCTACAACCATCTAAACTGATTTTAGCTTAGTTCACGTGGCTAATCTTTGCTTTCCTTAAAAATCTATGAGTCTAATAGCAATTGCACTACTTCCATTGCTAGTTGACATGCAATTACGTTTTATTTGATGACCTTTTCTAACATGTTATAGACTATAATAGGGTAGAATGTGATATAACTTGCACTTCCCTTTTCAGTGGCTAGAATATACTTTCTAAATTCATTTTCCCTGCTTTGAGATTGTTATATATTTATATAAAATAATCTAGCAGTAAATCAGCCATCAATTGACGCTAATTCTATCATATATTTCGTTTACTGTCATCATTGGCTAAGTCCTTTTGTTAGATTAAATATGATCCGGGCAGGAGCTGTAAATACATATATTTTTTTAACAGCATCATTACTGATTCACTTATTCTGCTTTCACCAACTAGTTTTACTCCCATGCCGAGGCAAAACTGACATGACGTTTTACTGAGGAAATGTCATTGTCTTTCAATTCTCCATCACTTGATCTTGAACATTGGCTGGATTACTCACATTATGCTTTATATCAATTTTCAATTTAGATGGTTGTAGTTTGAAGATGATCTATTTTGGTACAAATCAGTTGGATTTTGCTAACGTTTAATTTTTAAACTTTTTCAGGGTCATTCTTCTGTATCTGTTTCTGAGACGCAAGTAAGTTTTTTACTTAATTACTTTTACATTTATGTTCTGTGTATTGAATCTAATTTGATAAATCAATGCATTCCAGGGAGCAATTGAAAAAATGATCAGCAATTCAGATTGATAATTTTTGTATCAGTTTGTTAGCATCCTTATCAAGTATCAAATGCCTATCTGTTACTTCTTGTACATTGCAGGTTGGTTATATAATTCCTTCTTGTTTGGGTTATTCTGTCAAGATTTACTTAGAAACTGTTCAATTTTACAATATTAACTAATGTACTAAACTTCATGATACCGATTACCTGTTACCAAATTAATATATCATAGTATTTGAATTAAT
This sequence comes from Gossypium longicalyx, assembly GCA_025698465.1. Taxonomy (NCBI): domain Eukaryota; kingdom Viridiplantae; phylum Streptophyta; class Magnoliopsida; order Malvales; family Malvaceae; genus Gossypium; species Gossypium longicalyx. The sequence goes on from CM046995.1 coordinate 58,155,494, forward strand.
TTTGTACAAAAATATTTTTTTGACTGCTTTTAACCAAAACCTAATTATTTCTACCCTATTTTTGTACTATGACGATTGTTAATAAATTTAATTATTACTATAATAATTATATGAAGTAAAATATATGAAGTAAAATTATATTGTATACTAAATATGGTACATATACTTTAATTCCTTGTGTTTTGACTTTTAGGATATAGTTCCATGTGTGTTCTCCATTTCAACTGCCTAGTTTTTGTCTGTCAGTTATGTATCAATTAATGTTGTATGATATTTATATTTATTTTTTATTTTTTATTTATAAATTAAAGTATTAGTGAATTAATGTTGTCTGTATTTTAGTTACTGCTTCCTGCTCCTCCTACAACTATTGGTTCAACTGAAGCTGCCATTTAATCTTCGAATTAATATTTGGTACTGATATAGATAAAGTTTTTATATTTACTTAAACTGAAATATATTTGGTGCTACTCTTATAATCTTACATCTGTTCTAGGTACTATCGAGCTCCTGAATTAATATGTGGTGCAACTAAATACACCACAGCCATTGACATCTGTCTAGGTACATGTTTTGTTGCTAAATTTTTTTCCTTATTTCTATGCATTTTCACTTTAAATTACTTAACAAATACTACTTTTTTGACTTCAGCCTCTGTTTGCTGGTGAGAGTGGAGTAGACCAGGTTGTTGAAATTATTAGGGTACGTTTTAGGTCAAAATTCTAATCAATAATAGTTTTATCATGATAATTTTGGAAAAATTAATATTTTAGATTTGCAATTTTGTAAAGATTTAATTTCTAGTTCTATTTGGAGCCAACTATTTTGTTTCCAAATTAATTTTAAATTTTTGGCTTTTGAAAATATTTTTAAATTAGTTACACTATAATAAGTTTTTAATTTGATATGTTTTCTTTTTTAATTGAACTCGAATAATTTCACTCAATTTTATTCGATACGACTCAAATTTCATTTTGCTTAACTCGGTAAAATTTTAAATTGAGTAAAATACTAAAAAATAAAGACATATGTTAATTTTTTTAAAATTACTTGTGAAAAAAAAATACCGTCAATATATCAAATAATAACCCTATTATGATTCAAAATTATCTTTTATTTTCTCAATTTTTCTCTGAGCACTACTCCAAATTCAATAGTTGCTTTTTACGTCCTCTCAACAAGTGAAAATTATTTTAATGATAGTTATAGTGGTTATAAAATGAATCATCCAAAAATCTTATTAAGAATATTTTCATCACAAAATTCAATCAAATCATAAACAATTTATATAAAATAAAATTTATGGAAATTTCAACATCATAAAGTAGCCATCTCAAATTGACAAATTGAAAAAATTGGGATGACACTTAGCCCACGTTTAAGTGTAAAAGCCAAAACTTGAAAAGAATTTCCATGTTCCTTCTTGGATTTTGACCACCAAAATTTTTTCTAAAGACTTCCTTTTTACTTTCAACAATCTCTTTTAGTAAAATATCATTCTTCTTCCTTTTAGTGGTTTCTCCCATACTTTCAAGTTGACTTTTCATTTAGTGTATTTAAAAATGAAGCTTTTCAAATTTGATGGGAATTCCAAAATTTTATTTAAATTTGACCATGTTGCTGTTTAGGAAATTATAAGGTTTTTTAAAGAAGGAAATTACGTATTAAATGTTTCTAATTCAAAAGTAATATATATTCAAAGGTAATATATTTTTTTCAAGTTCACCAACAACTCACATAATTTACATAATTTACATAATACATAGCTTACATAATTTAAAGTTCAAATTTCATAACTTACATAATACATAACTTACATAATACATGACTTCCATAATTTAAAGATCAAATTTGATAACTTACATAATACATAACTTACATAATTTAAAGACCAAATTTCATAAGTTACATAATTTACATAACTTACATAATAATTTAACGTTCAAATTTCATAACTTACATAAAACATAACTTACATAAATTAAAGATCAAATTTCATAACTTACATAATTTACATAACTTACATAATAATTTAAAGATCAAATTTCATAACTTACATAATACATAACTTACATAATTTAAAGATCAAAATTCATAACATACATAACACATGACTTACATAACTTAATTATACTTATAAATAAACAACTTATCCATGTAATTTATTGTCAACTTTAGACTTCAAGAATAATGAAATAGATAGGAGTTGGATGAATTTGTCAAGGGTAAGCAACGACTATCGAAAAGGAGTTCAAACTTTTCTAAATTTTGCATTTCAAAATGCAAGCCAAGAGAATATGATTCTTTGCCCATGTAAGAAGTGTGACAACATCAACTGGCATTTTTGTGAAGTTGTCTATGAACATCTAATTGTTGATGGCTTTATTCGAGGGAATAAAAAATGGATTTTCCATGGAGAGTGTACATCTAGTGGAACTTTTTCAACGATTAATCCGACTTATCCTGATACTGCTTACCATCAGTATGTTAGGCAAGATGACATGGAAGGTATGTTGCGGGATGCATTTAATATGCACAGTCATGGTGAGCAATTGTTTCCACCTGACTTTATTGCATCTGATGATTGTAATATTGGTGGAAATGTTTTTTTGTGAAACGGGAACAAGTGCACCTGATGAGGAGCAAAATGAAGAAGCGGCAAAGTTCTACAATTTACTTAACAAAATGAACGAAGAACTTTACAAGGGATCAAAATATTCAAAATTATTCTTCTGTATTCGTCTATTTCACTTAAAATGTTTGGGAGGGTGGACCGAAAACTCTTTTACAATGTTACTAGAGTTTCTGAGAGAGATGTTTCCATTTGCAAAAATCCCCTAGTCTTGTCAAGATATAAAGAGACTAATAAAAGATTTGGGCCTTGGGTACGATAAAATTCATAGTTACCCAAATGACTGCATGTTGTACTGAGGTGATTAGAAAACCAACAGTCTTGTCATGTTTGCGATAAGTCCCGTTGGATGGATATGAATATAGAAGACGTGAATACGGATGAAGGTGGGGCACAGTTAAGAAAGAAGCCAGTCAAGGTTTTGCGATATTTTCCCTAACACCAAGACATCAAAGGCTTTTCATGTCGTCAAAGACAACTGATTCTATGAGGTGGCATAATGATCAACGAACCGATGATGGATTATTAAGACATCCTGTAGATTCTTTAGCTTGGAAATCATTTGACAGTAAATTTCCAAGCTTTGCAAGCGATCCTCGGAATGTGAGGCTTGGGCTAGCAGCTGACGGCTTTAATCCTTTTCAAATCATGAGTACTTCGTACAGTACTTGGCCTATAGTGCTTGTTCCTTACAAGTTGCCTCCATGGATTTGCATGAAGCAATCTTCATTTATTTTATCAATGATTATCCCTGGAGAGAAAGGTCCCGGAAATGATATTGACATCTATTTGCAGCCACTTATTGAAGAGTTAAATCAGTTATGGTCGGGTGTTGAGACATATGATGTATTGAGAAAGGAAAACTTTAATTTACGTGTAGATTTGTTGTGGACAATTAATGATTTCTCGGCTTATGCTAATTTATCAGGTTGGAGTACAAAAGGACGTTATGCTTGTCCTTGTTGTGCTGCGCAAACTTGTTCGAAGTGGTTGTATAATGGGAAGAAGTTCTCTTACATGGGCCATCGTCGGTGGTTAGATGGAAATCATAAATTTAGATTTCAGAGGACTCGATTTGATGGTACTGAAGAGTACAGAAGAGCTCCTGAGTAGACCATTGGATCTGAAATCTTGTTTATGTTAAAAGATATCAATTTTAGTTATGGGAAGATGAATTAACCACCTAACATGCAAACAAAGAGAAGATCGAGGGATGAATCTGATAATGAATCTGATGAAGAGGATGATTCGAAATTGGAGAAATTATGGTATATTTACTTAATAAAATTTGATTTACTATAAATATTTATAATTTAATTATAATGGTTTAATTCGTCGTTAGTAGTTTTAAATAATGTTAAGTTATGTTGCATTCCTTTTTATTATATATTTCGTTTCTAACTCTTTGATTGATTTATTAAGAGAAACTAAAGGAGAAGAAAGCAGAGTATGAAGCGATTGCTTTGACTGATAGTTCTGTTAATCTTGAGAACATTGATAACAGAATTATCACTGAAGTTTTGGGTCCGAAAAGATACAGTCGGGTTTGATTTCAAGGATTTGGTGTTACCCCGACCCAATATTTTGGATCTGGCTCTTAGAAATAAATGCCTTCTAGGAGTCAAGCTCAAGCTGAAGTTCAGAGGTTAAGAGACCAAATAGCTCAGATGCAAGAGAGCCCAATTGAGCAAATTTCCAAGGTTCAAAGAAAATATGAAGAACTCCAGCAACAACTTAGAGCGGAGGCAGCAGAGAGGAGGGCGGCGGCGATGAGCGAGGAGGCAACGGCAAGAGAGAGAGGAGGTATAGGCAGAGCGATGGCAAAGCAGAGAGAGAGCAAAAAGTACGATGAGCTCGGCTCTGACTTCAAACAAATGATGCAGATGTTTCAGTAGTCGCAAAAGCCGCCATCTTAGACATTAGTTTTCTCGTTGTAAGAATTTATTTAACATTGTCACATTTAACATTATTGTAAGAATATTTTGAGTTATACTTAATTTATTAATTTACATCATATATCTTTCGTTGAAATTGAAGTATCATTTAGATTTAATGTTTTTGGTTGTATTTTTTATACTACATTTGCTGTTTTTGGTTGGATTTCATGGTATATTTACTGTTTTTGGTTGGATTTAATGCAGGAAGGGTTGGATATTGGAAAAAAATGTACATTGCAAATATACCAAAATTAGCGACGTTTCTGAAAAAGCGTCGCTAAAAGCCGTAACTTTTAGCGGTGTTTTTCCCACAAAAGCCGTTAAAAGCCGTGACTTTTAGCGGCATTTTTCCCACAAAAGTCACTAAAAGCCGTGACTTTTAGTGGCGTTTTTCCCACAAAAGTCGCTAAAAGTCGTGACTTTTAGTGGCGCTTTTCTCACAAACACTGCTAAAAGCCCCACAAACGCGGCTAAAATTCTTGATCTTTTATGGCATTTTTTTCAGATAAACGCTACAAAAATTTGCGGCGTTTCCTATAGCGGCGTTTTTTGCGGCGCTTGAAAACGCCGCTAAAAGTCTATTTCCTTGTAGTGACATGCCCGTGTCTCTGCCCGTGTGGACAAAAATAGGCCATTTGAATAGCCAATTTGCCACCCCAAATGGGTTCAACCTACAAGCAAAGAAAACAAGCACAATTTTACCTCCAATTCAGCCAATATTTATGCTATAGCATTCATCATTTATAACATAACAATATCAACCATTTCCCTACTCATAAACCTTACAAATTTATTACAAACACAAGGTAAATTCGTAGCAAAACATTTCCTTCCATACCTCATTAAATCTTAAATTAAACTTACAAAAACTTACCAACTAAAACATACCACGTTTGCAACTTATCATCATATCCTATAAGTCATTCACAACTATGAGTTCAATCACAAAGTAGCCAAATCACATGGCTAAGCATATCCAACACAAAACATACTTACCCAACTACTAGCTTATATATGCCATACTTCAAAAAGATATGCATTTTCAGAAGTACCAAAATGAGATTCGATAGTGTGGTGATGATCCTTGACGATCCCTAAGCTTGTAGTAGCTTCGATATCTATAAAACAATACAAACACACACAAAGTAAGCTTTCAAAAGCATAGTAACCTCGTGCTAAAATCATCAATAATATATTAAAACATAAAACATCAACACACAAGTATTTACACATTTTCAATCCATATGACCATATCAATTCCGTGAACTTAACATACATAATATTATCTACCACTTAGGTATCGTACATACCTGAAGTTTTCCGTACTTATTCACTTTCATACTTACCTCTCATTGAATATTATAAGACTTTTCGTCAATTATTTGTACTTTAAACATTCGCATGCTTAGTGCTATGAAAGTTACCCGGAGCTAGAATAATTCCGCACACTTAGTGACATCTCAATTAACTGAAGCTAAGTCGGTATCGCACACTTAGTGCCTCAAGTAGCCGAAGTAGTTTAAATCGCACACTTAGTGCCAAATACTTTCGATTCATCTTCGTATACATTCAGCTCAATTATTTATATATCTATGCATAATCAAAACATCAACATGTACTTATAATATCATGTTCTACGTACGAACTTACCTCGTACTCGAAGTTGTCGACCCGAACGTTTATTCAATAATCTTTGACTTCCCTTGATCTAAATCCGAATTCCTCTTTTCTTAATCTATAATTATTCAAAATTAATCCTTTTATTCACCAAATCATTCAAAATAGTCCATATACACACAATTAGAATATTTTACAAAATAGCCCCCAACATTTTCACATTTCGACACTTTAGTCCCTAATTCATAAAATCATAAAATACACAAAATTTGCTTGTACACAAGCTTAGCCGAATTTTTATGACTCTCATACAAGTCCATACATTTCATTTATTTCACATTTTAGTCCCTCAAAATAACATTTTTACAATTTAGCCCATAATACTCAATTTCATCAAAAATTCAAAGACAAAACATTTAAACCCATCATCAAGCTTCCATAATTCATCTATTAACATCATAAAACTCATAGTTTCATCAATGGAACATTTCAAAATCATCACCAAAATTAGAAATTGAGGCATGGGTTTTATAAAACACAAAGCAACAATCTCAAAAACATAGAAATTATCAAAAACTTATCAAATTACATACCTTAATCAAGGATTTCCTTAGCCGAACCCTAGATATTCTCTTTCTTTTCATTTCCTTGTATTTTCGGTCAAATATGAGCATGAAAATGGTTTATTTCATGCCTTTAGTTTAATTATAACTCATTTATAATTAGTTTACCAATTTGCCCTTATAAAAACAATTATAGAACCATTTAATGGATAGTTGTTTTAGTCCATTTACATTTTAAATGGACAAATAACAACATAAGGACCCTTGTTTTAAAAATCCAAATCAAATTGGTACTTTTAACATCTAGCACACAACTTTTACCTTTTACGCGATTAGGTCCTTTTTTGCAAATTAAGCACACAATCAGTTAAATTTTCACACGAAACTTTCACACATGTTAATCCACTTATAAAAGGCATAGAAAATAATATTAAAATATTTTTTTGACTCGGATATGTGGTCCTGAAACCACTATTCCGATTAGGGTCAAAATCAGACTGTTACAATTCTCCCCCCTTAGGGATTTTCGTCCTCGAAAATCTTACCATTAAACAAATCCGGATATTGCTGTCTCAATGAATCTTCAGGCTCCCAGATGGCCTCTTCAATACCGTGTCGATGCCACATTACATTAACTAACGAAATTTTCTTGTTTCACAATTCTTTAACCTCACAATATAAGATGCAGATAAACTTTTCTTGGTAAGTCATATCAGACTGAATTTCAATCTCAGACGGAGAAATTATATGCGAAGGATCGGATCTGTAACGTCGAAGCATCGATAAGTGAATTACATTATGAATCTTTTCTAGCTCTGGTGACAACAACAATCTATATTCAACCGGCCCAATACGCTCGATAATTTCATACGGTCTGATGAACCTCAGACTCAATTTGCTTTTTCTACCAAATTGAAGCATTTTCTTCTACGGAGACACTTTCAAAAACACTTTATCACCGATCTCAAACTTAATGTCTTTTCTTTTCAAATCCGCATATGATTTTTGACGATCGGAAGCTGCTTTCAAACTTTCTCGAATCAATTTCACTTTCTGTTCCATTTCTTTTATCAAATCAACCCCGTGAATCTTATTTTCGCTGAGCTCTGTCCAATACAAAGGTGTACGAAATTTGCGACCATATAAAGCTTCATATGGTGCCATTTTAATGCTCGACTGAAAACTATTATTATAAGCAAATTCAATCAAAGGTAGGTATTGTTCCCATGTACCTTCAAACTCAAGAATGCAACATCTTAACATATCCTCGAGTATCTGAATAATCCGCTCAGATTGGTCGTCCGTTTGTGGATGAAAAGCAGTACTAAAGTTCAATTTAGTACCCAAAGCATTTTGCAACTTCTTTCAAAATCGTGATGTAAATCTCGGGTCTCTATCTGACACTATCGACAATGGCACACCATGTAATCTCACGAAATAAGAAATGCATAACTCAGCTAATTTATCAAGTGAGTAATCAGATCGAACCAGAATAAAATGAGCTGATTTCATCAAACCATCAATTACAACCCAAATTGCGTCTTTCTTTCTCGGAGACAGGGGCAAACCAGAAACAAAGTCCATGGTTACTCGATCCCATTTCCATTCCGGAACCATAATCGGTTGTAGCAAACCAGATGGCACATGATGTTCAACTTTAACTTGCTGACATATCAAACATTTAGAAACAAAATCAGAGATATCTCTTTTCATTCCAAACCACTAATAATGTTGTTTCAGATCATTATACATTTTTGTACTACCTGGATGTACAGATAAATGACTACTATGAGCTTCACTCAGAATCATTTGAATTAATTCTAGAATTCTTGGAATACAAATTCGATTTTGAAACCTCAGACAATCATTTTTATCAATTCTGAATTCTGAATCAGTCTCTACATCACGCTGAGCTCTTTTAGCTAAAATCTCATTATCAACCTTCTGAGCTTCAATAATTTGTTGTAAAAACAAAGGTCTTGCTTTTAATTTAGATAAAACTGAACCATCATCTGATAGAACTAGATGAACATTCATCGCGCGCAAAGCAAACAACAATTTTCGACTCAAGGCATCAGCAACAACGTTTGCTTTTCTCGGATGATAATCAATCACAAGTTCGTAATCTTTTAGTAGTTCTAACAATCTTCTTTATCACAGATTTAAATCTTTCTTAGTCATCAAATACTTCAAACTCTTATAATCTAAATACACATGACATTTCTCACCGAACAAGTAATGGAGCCATATCTTTAAGGCAAAGACAATCGCAGCTAACTCAAGATCGTGTATTGGATAGTTTTTTTCGTTCGGCTTCAACTGTCTTAAAGCATAAGCAATAAATTTTCCTTCTTGCATTAGAACACATCCCAGACCAATTAATGAAGCATCACTGTAGATCACAAATTCTTTACCCGATTCAGGTCGTACCAATACCGGAGCTTCAGTCAACAAAATCTTCTATTCTGACATTTTTCAGACCATTCAAACTTCAAATCTTTCTATAGCAGTTTTGTCAAAAAAGATGCGACCATTGAAAAACCTTTCACAAATCTTCTATAATAACCAGCACGTCCTAGAAAATTGCAGACTTCGGAGACATTCCTCGGAGGTTTCCAATCCAAAATAGCTGAAATTTTGTTCGGATCAACCTGAATACTAGAGGCTGATACAATATGACCTAGGAAACCAACTTCCCATAACCAGAACTCACATTTACTAAACTTTGATTACAACTATTTATCTCGCAGAGTCTGTAGCACTATTCTCAAATGCTCGGCATGTTCAGATTCATCACGTGAATAAATCAATATGTCATCAATGAATACCACCACAAATTGATCTAAATACGGTCTGAAAATTTTATTCATCAAATCCATAAGTATAACAGGTGCATTAGTCAATCCGAAAGGCATAACTAAAAATTCATAGTGACCGTACCTCGTTCTGAAAGCATTCTTTGGAATATCTAAGTCTTTCACTCGTAGTTGATAATAGTTGGATCTCAAATCTATTTTCAAAAACACAACAGCTCCTTTCAACTGATCAAACAAATCATCAATTTGGGGCAGGGATACTTATTCTTGACAGTCACCTTGTTCAAATGACGATAATCTATACACATTCTCATCATAAGCACCCCAAGGTGAGAAACTCGGTCTAGAAAATCCTCGATTAGTCAACTCTTGCAACTGAGACTTTAATTCTTTCAGTTCAGTCGGAGCCATTTTGCACGGAGCTATCGAAATCGGAGTAGTACCAAGTACCAATTCAATGTCAAACTCTACCTCTCTAACCGGAGGTAATCTCGGAAGTTCTTCAAGAAACACATCAGGGAACTCACAGACAACAGGCACAAATTCAACTTTCTTTTCTGATACTCTTGAATCAATTACATATGCAAAACAAGCTTCACAACCCTTTCTCACAATACTTAAAGCTTTCATCGAAGATATCACAGCAGACAATCCATTCAAATCACTAGATTCAATTCTAACTATTTTATCATTCTTGCATCACAAATCAATAGTTTTTCATTTGCAATTCACCACAGTATCATGCAAAGTTAACCAATCTATACCTAGAATTATATCAAATTCATCAAAAGGTAATAGCATCAGATTAGCCAAAAAATAATTGTCTCGAAACGTTAACGGACAATTCTTGCAGACTTTATCAACTAAAACACATCTGCCTAAGGGATTCGAAACTTTAATAACAAATTCAGTAGACTCTATAGGAAAAATCTTATTGTTCACTAAAGTCATGCATATATACGAATGTGTCGATCCAGGATCTATCAAAGCAAACACAAAAGTATCATAAAGAGTAAATGTACCCATAATCACGTCTGGCGATGAAGCTTCCTCGCGAGCTCTGATAGCATAGGCTCTGGCAGGTGCATGAGCTTCAGATCTAACAGCTGTGTCTTTCGTTCCTCATTGAATACCACTTACATTTCCTGTATTTCTGGGAGGTCTACCACGAGAAATATTACCACTTTGCCTCGGATTCTGAACATTATCTTTTTTAACTAAATCTGGGCAATCTTTTATAAAATGATTTCTTGAACCACAACTATAACAAGCTCAGTTAATACTTTTTCCCAAGCATTATCAACACTGATCACACTTAGGCTTTTCATTCTTTACATTATCAACACTGGCAACAGATGTAGCTGAAGATTTGAAATTCGATTGCGATCTAGCACGATCTCTGTTCAAATGCCCCACATTAGTCTTTGAACGACTACTATCATCTCTAAACTTCTTGGATCTAGATTGAAATGATTTGCCTGATGATCTCTTTCGTACCTCTCTAGCTTCAAACTCAACCTTTCTTTTCTCTTTCACAAGATCTTTAGCTTTACATGCTCGTTCAACAAGCACCACAAATTCTTTGATTTTTAGGATTCCAACGAGCAAACAAATATCTTCATTCAAATCGTCTTCAAATCTCTTGCACATTATTGCTTCTGAAGATACACATTCACTGGCATACTGACTCAACCTTACAAATTCTAGCTCATATTCGGTGACAAACATACGACCTTGTTGAAGCTCGAGAAACTCTTTGCATTTCTGATCAATGAATCTGTAACTGATATATTTCTTCCGAAATTCATCTTGGAAGGAATCCCACGTAACTCGCTCACTCGAAACCACAGATGTCAAAGTCTTCCACCAATGATACGCCGTATCTCTCAAAAGGGAAATGACACATTTTATGTGTAACACCCCAAACTCAGCCCGGACATTATGGCCGAATCCAGCGTGTCACATTAATGTGTTTTATCGAAAACCTTGTTTTCATTGAAAACCCTTCAAAGATAAACTTAAGTAACATTAAGTTTGTATTTAGTTTCCAAAGCGTAGTAATGACAATGAAATAATATCTGGCGAGTAGGTCTTATTACAATCCGGATTGAAATAACTTTAAATACTAGAAATGATATGCTAAAAAAACAAATCCAAGTCATCTTACTAGTTGGCCACCTCGGAGTCCCTCCAACCATCGAACCACCTACTGAGGATCAACTGAGAAAAATAAAAGAGGGGGTGAGTTTTCGAAAACTCAGTGTGTACAACCCTCAAAGAGTAATAAGCAATCATCAATCACCATAATATCATACATGCAATGCTGTGTAACCTACCCGAATAATCCAACCGCTATACACCGACTCTGTCCCCCGGTACACATCATGTGGGGATATAAATATCGACCCACCCATCTGATACACATCAATGGTAGCCCGGTTGTGGTACTACCTTCATTGCAGCAGGTTGCTAATCAAATATTGTGCTTAATAGCCATTGGTGGATCCACGGTCGTCAAGCAACCATGCGATCCTCATATACTTCCTCTGTTCCATAATTGCCAACCCATATGCAACTTAACAGAATATTATATGAATGCAGCAGGTGTACAAAAAACATTTTTAAGTCTTATATTCAACACATAGAGGTATTTTAGTCATGTTTTGCCCTTAGGGGCATTTCGGTAATTTTTTTTATTATGGGTTTATTACTTGCCTTGGCCCGTTAACAAGTCCTCGTTGACTAAAGTGGACAGATACTATGCACCATGTAGGATTTTAGAGAAGAGAAGGTGGGTCATTAAGACCGCTTAAGTAACAAGCTCTCCTTAGATCCAATCCTAGACATACATATACCCATTGCCACGCCTTAACCTTATGACTTGTCCACGGTCACAATTAATTAATTAATTAAGTTTTATGTCTGTTTAAGTAGTTATCAGATACTAGGCCCAAAACCCCTTACAAAGCCCTAACAAGTCTACATACCTGCATATGGCCCACTAGGCCCAATCTCTTTCATATGGCCCATCGGCCCCAATCACATTCATATGGCCCATCATGCCCAATCACATTCATATGGCCCATCAGGTCCAATCTCATTCATAGTCATGCAATCAAATGATTTTTCGTTACTTAGTATCAAATTGCCAATTTTGCCTATTATGGGCCCTACAGCCCATTGGCCCATTTAGCCTGTTCTGGCCCGGTTGGCCAAAACACGGCCTAATACCATTAGATCGCTCATAGGGTTATGATAACATATTGGTCCCCCCTTACGAGTGTTCACGCACTCGCAAGACTACCGTAGCCAAACTTTCAGCTTTTCGGCATTTCGGGATTTGCCGGTCTATTGTGTATGTGTAGTGTATGTACACACCTAATACTAAGATGTGCTGTGATCTCCTTATCCACGAATGTACAAACGATGTCACTTAATGATTAATCTCCCACTTATCAAATACGATCACCAAAAACTAAAAATCTCACCTTTGCCTTACCTTGAACGACAAGCCTTAACAGCCCTTCTTTGATCACTAATCACGAGTATTTCTTAAATTTGCATCCATCTTAATCATTAAAACCTACACAGCAAGTGACTCGCAATCATCTTAAGTCACTCTTAAATCATCCATGACCATTCGGCCAATCTTAACCAATAAAAGAGGAATACTTACCCAAAACCCCAAAACGCCTAAGAAGTGATTTGGTAGAGATTTGAACTCCGGGATTCGATACTAATCACCTACTAAAATCAATTTAGAAAAGGTGAGAGAGAGAAGAAATCGGTACTAGGAAAACTGACTGAAAGAGCAAAGCATTTACACAAGAATCGGCTGAAGTAGAGGGAGTAGTGGCGGCACAGAGGGTCTTCAGCCAATGGGGTATTCGGCTTTTGAGATTTGTATGGTGAAAGGGGTTATTCGGCACAAATAAGAAGAAGAGAAGAGGAGAAGAAGAGAAGAAGAAATCGGCTAAAACCAAAGGTGAATCAAAAGAGAATTTGAGTAAAGAAAGAATGGAAAACCGACAAGCAAGGAACAAGGAATTCGACTTCTGAGCACTTAGAGAGAAAAAGTGTTTCAGCAACACAAAAAAAATTATGAATTCGGCTAAAGGAAGAGAAGCAATTTCGACATTACCCTAGAATCCCCAAAATTGGCACCTATATATACTATAGCCGAATTTACCTATCCCCAAATTCCCAATTCGGCTCCATTTCTCTACACCCCTCATCTCCTAACTTTTCTCCCTGATAACTCTTTAATCCCTTCCTTAAATTTCTCCTTTGATCACTCCCTTCAGAGTTCACATCCAACGCCACCACTGGCCATTCATTGAGCAAAAATAAATTCTTCTTTTGAGCAAGGATGGATTCGAACCCCAAACCTGCTTGCCATGCATGTGACGCCACCTCTAAGCCCCACATGTGGCACTACTTGCCACTCCAACACAAGGCTTCTTATGTCCAATTCCTCCTTCATTTGTTTAAAAACCAAACTACTTGCCAACAAGGTTCTTTTAAATTATTAAACTATAATTTTCTTCACCCCAAAGTTTGAACTCAAAACTTAACCAATGCCTATTATCACATAAGTAACACTTGACTAGGAATAGTAAGCACAATTTTTTATCAAAACCAGAAAAAGAAAGTTCAAGATTTTTGGGGCGTTACAACTCTACCCCCTAAAAGAAATTTCATCCCCAAAATTTTACCTGATCCAAACAGTTAAGGATATTAATGTCGCATCGCTTCCTTAGGTTCCCAAGTAGCCTCCTCAGCCTTGTGATTACGCCAAAGCACTTTGACTAATGGGATGTACTTCCTTCTCAGTAACTTAACATCACGTCCAATTATTTGTATGGGCTCTTCATTGAAAGTTAGGTCTGACCTAACCACGATCTCTTTAACTGACAGGACATGTGAAGGATCCGAGTGATACAGTCTCAGCATGGAAACATGAAACACGTTGTAAATTTGGCTTAGTTTAGAAGGTAATTCCAACTGATAAGCGACAGGCCCAATCCGCCTCACAACCTGATATGGCCCAATAAACCTTGGGCTTAGCTTCCCTTTCCATCCAAATTTTAATACCTTCTTCCACGGAGAGACCTTAAGAAAAACTAAGTCCCCCACTGTATACTTTATCTCTCGACGCTTAAGGTCAGCATACAACTTATGCCTATCCGAGGCCTACTTCAACCGATCCCTAATTAATTTTACCTTACCCTCAGTATCTGCAACAACTCAGGGCCCAAAACTCTTAATTTCGCCCAATCCCATCCAATATGTTAGAGCTCGACACCTTCGCCCATACAGTGCTTCATACGGAGCCATTCCAATACTTGCTTGATAACTATTATTCTATGCAAATTCGGCTAACGACAAATAGTCTTCCCAGCTACCTTAGAACTCAATTACACATCCCTTCAACATTTCTTCCAAAACTTAGATTACCCATTCTAACTGTCCATCAGTTTGAGCGTGGAATGTCGTACTGAAGTTCAACCTAGTACCCAACGCCTCGTGTAGCTTCTTCCAAAATCGTGAAGTGAAACGCGGGTCCCTATCAGATATTATGGAGACTGGCACTCCATGCAATCTTACAATCTCTGCCACATACAACCTAGCCAACTTTTGTAACGAGTAACCGGTACGGACCGGTACAAAATAGGCAGACTTGGTTAACCGATCCACTATAACCCATATTGAGTCTTTTTCAGTAGGCGTCAAGGGTAGCCCACTAACAAGGTCCATAGTAATTCTTTCCCACTTCCAAAGTGGAATCTTTACTGGCTGAAGCAATCCTAAAGGCAACTGATGTTCCGCCTTCACCTTTTGAGAAATCAAGCATTTACTTATAAACTCCATAACCCCGCGCTTAAGTCTAGGCCACCAATAAAGCTCATGTAAATTCTGATACATCTTGTTTCTGCCAGGATGCATAGCATATAGATTGCTATGCGCTTCCCTCAGAATAGACTGCCTTAGATCACCATCCTTTGGTATACACATTCTCCCACGAAAACACAACACTCCTTCACTATTTATCCCAAAGTCTGACGTCTCCCCATTTTCTACTTGTCTAAAACGAGGACCCAAAGTCTCATTCACTAACAGCTTACTCTTTATCTGCTTGACCCATACCGACTTTACTTGAAGCTCAACCAACAAGCTACCATCATCTAATAAGCTTAAACGGGCGAGCATAGCACTCAAGTCCGATTTAACCCTACAACTTAGCGCGTCGGCTACCACATTTGCTTTGCCAGGGTGGTATTCAATCGTACAATCATAATCCTTCAATAATTCAACCCACCTACACTGCTTAACGTTTAGCTCCTTTTGGGTAAGAAGGTACTTCAAACTCTTATGGTCCGAATAAATTATGCACTTCTATCCGTATAAGTCATGCCTCCATATTTTTAGTGCGAAAACCACCGCAACTGGGTAATTCACCTCGTGACTCTTAAGTTGACGTGATGCATACGCAACCACCTTTCCTTCCTACATCAATACATAACCCAAGCCCACATGCAACGCATCATTATAAACCGTAAACTCCTTTCTAGGCTCTGGCTGTATCAACACTGGAGCCTTAGTTAAAACATTCTTAAGCTTTCCAAAACTCTCTTGCTGCTTGTCCGTCCACTTAAACGGTACCCCCTTCCTCAACAACTTAGTTAAAGGTGCAACAATTAATGAAAAGCCCTCAACAAACCGCCTATAGTACCCTGCCAAGCCCAAAAAACTTCAGATTTTCGATGCTGACTTAGGTGTTTTCCAGTCTAACACCACTTCAATATTCCGGGGATCCACCTTAATCCCTTCAGCTGACACCACATGTCCTAGAAAAGTAACCTTTCTTAGCCAAATTTCGCACTTACTGAATTTGGCATACAGCTGCTTCTCCCTCAAAATCTGCAACACAATCCTTAAGTATGAATCATGCTCATCCTCATTTCTTAAGTACACTAAGATGTCATCTATAAAAACCACCATGAACTAATTCAGGTAGGGTTAGAAGACCCGATTCATGAGATCCATGAAAGCGGCAGGTGCGTTCGCCAGCCCGAATGGCATCACCAAGAACTCGTAGTGCCCAGAACGAGTTTTGAAAGCTGTCTTATAAACATCCGCCTCCTTAACCCTCAATTGGTGATACCCTAAACGCAGATCAATCTTTGAGAAAATGGAAGCTCCCCTAAACTTATCAAAAAGATCATTGATTCTCGGCAAAAGGTACTTGTTTTTAATAGTTAACTTGTTCAATTGCCGATAGTCGATGCACAATCGCAATGTCTCATCTTTATTCTTTACTAATAACACCGGTGCTCCCCATAGAGACACACTTGGTTGGATGAATCCTCGATCCAACAATTCCTGAATCTATGCCTTAAGTTCTACCAACTCCTTCAGTGCCATCCGATAAGGGCGATAGACACCGGAGCCGTACCAAGTAACAACTCGATTCTAAATTTTACTTCTCTGTTAGGTGGCAATCCTGGCAGCTCCTTGGGAAAAACATCAGGAAATTCCCTAACTATTCTCTACTCTTTAACAGTAGGGCTCTTAGCCTCCGTATCGCTAATATAAGCCAATTGGGCTTCGCATCCATTTCGAACCAACTTCTCAGCCCTTAATGCCAAAATCACATTTGACAGATAATTCTGACGTGCACCAATTACCACTACCTCCTTATCCTCTGCCGTTCTTAACACCATTCACTTTGCAGCGCAATCCAAGGTCGCACGGTGTTTCACCAGCCAATCCATACCCAAGATTAAATCAAACTCGTTAAACAGCAGTTTTATCGAATCCGCTAAAAAGGTAACCCCTTGGACTACTGAGGATACCTCCCTAAACAACTTATTCACTCCCACTGACTGACCTAATGGACTTATCACAGTAACCTTACTCTCAATAATTTCAAACATATCACGCAAAGGTTCAATCATATTGCATCCAACAAAAGAATGCGTCGATTCGATATCAATCAATGTAGTGTAAGGTAACTCGTGTATAAAAAACATACCTGTTATCACATCTTGAGCATCCCTATATTCTCAACGACGAGCAGCATAAACCAAAGTTGGCTGCCTTGCCTCAGCATGGCCTGCATTTCCGCCTGGTGCTCCACGTCCACGTCCATTACCGTTACCGCCCCTGGCCTGTCCATGGCCCCTTGGCGTCAGCTAACCACCTCTTGGTGGCTGAGCACCACCTCGGCCCATGACTGGCACCTGACCTAACATTCTAGGACAACTCTTGATCCTATGCTCCATAGATCCATAAGCTAGACAAGCTCCCATCCTCTTCCAACACTCGACTACATGACCTTTCCCACAATCAGCATAATGTGGTACCCCTAGATTAACAGTATGGGGCCCTGCTATTACTGGCCCATTAACTCTGGCCCTAGCCCTAGGCCTCTGTCCAGCACCAGAAGTCTCAGCCTCCCTTTTATTCTCACCCCTTTCTTTTTCCCGATTTAGGCACTCAGTGCACTTCACCTCCTCTATTATATTTGCTTTCTCTAACAACTCCGAGAAAACTCGCTCCCTTTGTGGACCGATCAATACTCTAAGGCTATCCCTAAGACCATCTTCAAACCTAACGTAATGCTCATAGTTTGTTGCCACCATAACTCTTGCATACCTACTAAGGCATAAAAATTTTGCCTCATACTCTGCCACAGATTTGTTCCCTGGGTCAAGTTCAGGAACTCCTTTCTTCTAGCATCCACATAACTCGCACCCATATACTTCCCTTGAAATGTAGTTTTGAAGAACTCCCAAGTGACTTGCTCAGGTTGGGTGCCCACTTTCACTGTCAACCACCACTAGTAGGCTTATTCCCTAAGCAGTGAGACTGCCCCTTTCAACGTTTGCTCAGGTGAACAGTCCAAGTCCTCCATTATCCTTTCAGTGGCCTCCAACCCATAATCAGCCACATTAGGAGCCACACCAGCCACGCCCTTAAAGATCTCAGCCCCATTTGATCGAAGTCGCTCCGGAATTGACCCCCGATTTACCTTGCCATTATTGGGCCCTGCGACCCTTTCCAAAATCCTCAGCATTGCTTATGACAATATATCCTCCCCTGCGGCCTGACCATACAGTCCAGTCTCAGCCACGGGTGAGGCCGGAGCCTCTTCTACTCCAACATTGGGCATATGGCCCGATGCCGACGATTCAGCCCTAACACTTTCGCAGCCTCAGCCACGGCCTCTTGCACCTCTTCTAGCACTAATCGTTGATTCATGTATTATCTGGATTAGAAATTTTATGAAGTTTTAGTTAGTTTCAATAATTAAGCTGATGTCTAATGAAAGTATTAAGAAGAAAGTTGTTTTCGTAAATCTTCTACAGTTTCAAGGTCCTACAGCCTTCAGTTTCACTCCAACTAAAAGCCTCAGTATAATCATCTAAAGTAGCCCACTAACTATCTACAGTATATCAAATTAAACAAGCTTAATAATAAAAGAACTTACTTGGTTCGATGTCGGAGACTTGGTGTGCCGCACAACAAGATTTTGTTTTTAAAAAACATTGTGATCTAAAATTTTTTTTAAAACAAACCCAAAAAATAAGGCCCACTTCACAGCTTGAGTTTTGCAACTTCGATCTAATACCATTAAATCTGATAGCCTAAACCCGACCCGAATGTTATGGCCGAATCCAGCATGTCACATTGAAGTGTTTTATCGAAAACCTTATTTTCATTGAAAACCCTTCGAAGATAAACTTAAGTAACACTCAGTTTGTATTTAGTTTCCAAAGCGTAGTAATGACAATGAAATAATATCTAGCGAATACGTCTTATTACAATCTGGACTGAAATAACTTTAAATACTAGAAATGATATGTTAAAAAAAACAACTTCAAGTTGTCTTGCTGTTGGCCACCTCGGAGTCCCTCCAACCATCGAACCACCTACTGAGGATCAACTGAGAAAAATAAAAGAGGGGGTGAGTTTTCGAAAACTCAAACTCTCAAAGAGTAATAAGCAATCATCAATCACCATAACATCATACATGCAATGCTGTGTAACCCACCCCAATAATCCAACCGCTATACACCGACTCCGTCCCCCGGTACACATCATGTGAGGATATAAATATCGACCCACCCATCTGATACACATCAATGGTAGCCCGGTTGCAGTACTACCTTCATTGTAGCAACCTGCTAATCAAATATTGGGCTTAATAGCCATTGGTGGATCCATGGTCGTCAAGCAACCATGCGATCCTCATATACTTCCTCCGTTCCATAATTCCCAACCCATATGCAACTTAACAGAATATCATATGAATGCAACAGGTGTACAAATAACATTCATAAGTCTTACATTCAACACATAAGGGTATTTTAGTCATTTTTTCCCTAAGGGGCATTTCTGTAATTTTTTTATTATGGGTTTATTACTTACCTTGGCCCGTTAACAAGTCCTCATTGGCTAAAGTGAATAGATACTATGCACCAGGTAGGACTCCAGAGAAGAGGAGGTAGGTCATTAAGACCGCTTAAGTACCAAGCTCTCCCTAGATCTAATCCTACACATGCATATACCTATTGCCACACATTAACCTTATGACTTGTCCACGGTCACAATTAATTAAATAATTAAGTTTTATGTCTGCTTAAGCAGTTATCAGAAACTAGGCCCAAAACCCCTTACGAAGCCAAAACAAGTCTACATACCTGTATATGGCCTACTAGGCCCAATCTCATTCATATGGCCCACCAGGCCTAACCACATTCATATGGCCCATCAGGCCCAATCTTATTCATAGTCATGCAATCATATGATTTTTCGTTACTTAGTATCAAATTGCCAATTTTGCCCATTATGGGCACTACAACCCATTGGCCCATTTAGCCCATTCTGGCCTAGTTGGCCAAAGCATGGCCCAGGACCATGAGATCGTTCATGGGGCCTCTGATAATGTATCGATACCCCACTTACGAGTGTTTGTGCACTCGCAAGTATCTACAACACTGAATCGAACGTTAGGTCGCCCAATTGCACAATTGGCCAATTTGGGTATTAAAAATGAGTAAAACGAGGCAATTTTCACTTATTCAATTGAAACATAAAAACTATTAAAAACTACAAAAAATACACAAAAATAATCGAAAGTAAGCTCCATAAGTATAACGGGGAAGCCTAGTTTGACATATCAAATTACAACATATCATACCCCCTATTCAAAAAAAAGAAATGGAGAGGCTAATTCAAGAAATGTTGTAGGCACGAATCATTAAAGACAACAATAGCTCATTTACTTCTCCCATTATCATGATTAAGAAGAAAGATGGGAGTTGGAGACTGTATGTTGACTACAGACAACTCAACCAAGTTTTTGAATTATTGAGGAATTGTTAGATTAGTTGGGACAAGCTATGTTTTTTTCTAGATTGGATCTCAAATCTGACTACCACCAAATTAGAATCTAGAAGCTTGATATCCACAAGAAAGCTTTCAGAACACATAAAGGTCATTACAAGTTCTTGGTTATGCATGCATGTTGGCCTCACCAATGCTCCTTCTAGCTTCCAAGCATTAATTAACTCAATTTTTAAACCACTACTAAGGAATTTAATCCATGGTTATGCCTTTTGGTCTCGATTTGATCACATTTTCCATCTCAAGGAAGTCTTTTATATCTTGAGAAATCATTAGTTGTATGTAAAAAGAAGTAAATGCATCTTTGCTTCTACAAAAATTGAATACATTGGCCATGTTATTTCAAGGGGGACAATTGCTATAGACATTCCAAGGATGAATGTGTAGTGACTTGGCCTGTTCTAAAACCAGTAAAAGAACTGTGAGAATTCCTTGGACTCTCAAGGTATTATCGTAGATTCATTAGGAATTATTGTGCCATAGCTAAACCTTTGAATATTATCCTTAAAAAGGATAAATGAAGATGGAATTTAAAGGTTGATGAGGCATTTCAAGCATTGAAAAATTCTTTAAGTACTACTCCTGTCTTGGTGTTTCCTAATTTCCATTTAGAATTCTATATTGACACATATGCTAATTGCTATTGTAACACCCCCAACTATGGCCTAGTCGAAATAATGGTTTTGAGACCATAAATTTGACGTTAAAATATTTAGATTATGACCATTATGAGATTTAGAATATAAGAATATGCGTGTGGTAAAGTTTCATGAGGAAATTTAAAGAATAAAGTGTCCAATTAGAAAATAAGGACTAAATTGAATAAGATGCAAAATTTGGGTTTTAGGTGTAATTTGTATGAAATTGTTTTGGGATGTGAATTAGAAGGTCTTAAAGAGCAATTTTCCCAAATTCTAAATTTTTGGACAAATATGGACATCCATGGAAATTTTTGTAAGTTTAGTGAGTAAGGGCATTTTGGTCATTTGGTTATTAAATGAATTAAAAAGAGAAAAAGAGCTAAAAATCAACTCATCTTTCTCATGTTGCTGCCAAAACTTCAAGGGTACCATGGCTAGGGTTTCTTCAACTTTAAAACTTGATAGTAAGTCAATCTTATCCCCATTTTTAATGCTCTTTGTATTTTTGACGTCCTTGCAACTTGCTCTCTTCATTTCTACCCATATCTCATGCTAGGGTTTATTTTTAGAAAATTACCCATGCATGAGTTAGATGTATTTTGATGGATTATGGAAGAATATGATAGTTTAAGGTATGGAGAACAACTTTTGTTAAGTGATTTTGCATGGAAACCCTAAAAAGGACTTATTTGTAAAAGTTGAGAAAATGGGTAGAAAAGTGTGAAATGAAGGAAAATATAGGCTGCCATAAGTACAAGAAGCATTCAGCTAGACTTGGGTAACCAAGAAATCACTTGCATTCCGACATACGAGCTTAGGGACTAAATTGTGAATAAGTGAAAGTTTAGGGGTAAAATAGTAATTTTATCAAAGCATGAATTTAGGGTCGATTTGAGTAATGTATGAATTTAATGAGCTAAATTTATTATTATAGATCAAGAAAGACAAGAACCGAATCTTGATAAAGGCAAGAACAAAGCGTTCGAGGCTTAGGCACTATACCGAATATTTTCTACCGAGATAAGTACACGTGCAAATAAATACTTTAATTGACGTTTTAAATGTTCAAATAATATTTAGATAAATAATATGTTATTTGGTTACTTTGTTGTTATAATATATTTTGATGTTTTATGCTTATCTTACAAGTGTTGCCATGTTAGCATTTGTATATGATAATGTCATGTGTTGTGAGGACAATATTCCGAGAGTGTTCGACAAAGAGACGAAAGTCCGAAAATCCCGTTTGAACTTAGGAACAGGTAAGGATACAAGTGACATGTTACTAGGATAGCTATGTATGTATGAGCTCATTTGATGGCATGATACATGCTAGGTCTGGGAGCTTATGTGGCCTCGTTGAGAGGCAAGTAATTATGTGGTACACGCTAGGTCCGGAAGCTTATGTAGCCCCATTGAGAGGCATGATTATGTGATGCATGCTAGGTCCCGGTGCTCTTAGGTAGCCTTGTTGAGAGGCGTGCTATGTTATGTTATGGCACTTCGGTGCATATGTATCCGAGTATCATGTTCATTATTCCAAACGCTCAACGGGTAATGCACATGTAGTTGAATGTGAGCTAGGTAAAGTATATATGTATGCATGGAAGTAAAAAGGTACATGCTTAAACTTGTGTACTCTTATGACCACAATGGTTAATGGCAATGCATGTCTTTATGTAATATTTTTGGAAATATAGATCATACGTTTTGAAGGAAGCTTTGAAATAGTGACAAAGATATAAATGACATTCAAAAGTTTTACTTTATTTGTATGTGTACTTACTAAGCTTTATAGCTTACTCTTCCCTTTTTCCATCCCTTTTAGATTCGTCAAGCAAGCTCGAAGAATTGGAAACGTCGGAGCTCGGGTCACACTATCAACTGAACTTTGGGTATAATACATTTGATCATTTTGAATCATGGCATGTATAGGTGATTATTATTTTGTATATGTATCATGTGTCTAATTTAAAGTATTGGTGCTCTATTTGGAATGATCATTTTGTATATGGCCAAGTGAGTTGGTCCATATGGCCTTTTGAGATATCTTCCTATGATGTTTCTATTATATGCATGTTAGATTGTATATGTGCTTGTGATATGGGTTAAATGGTAGAATGATATACATGTTGGAGTGCATGAGAGACCTTGGGTGACAAATGGCTTGGAAAATAGCCTCCAAATGGTCTACATGGATAGACATACTAGTAGGTGTCTAGTCTGTGTGTGACACACGAGCAGCTCACACGGGCGTGCGGTTCAGTCGTGTGTCCCTTGCTTCCCAAAATTTTCACGTTGCATGCTTTGTAGTGTCTACATGGGTTGGAGACACGGTCGTGTGCCTCAACCATGTGGAGTACAAGGCATAATCACATGGGCGTGTGCTTTGGCCGTGTGCCCCTAAATGAATGATGATGACATAAACAAAATGTCCAAATTTTCGAACAAGAGTGACGACAGAGTCGTGTCTAGGCCCTGTGGGAGGACACGGGCCAAGGACACTGATGTGTGTCTAGGCCGTGTGAAAACCACTGCACCTTGATCGAAAAAATAATAAAATTCAAAATTCCACACGGGCTAGGGACACGACAGTGTCCCAAGCCCATGGGCATGTGATATGCCTTCACACGGGCGTGTGAAGGCAAAATGCAAAAATTTTATTAAGTCTTTCATATGTTCTCGATTCAGTCCCGGACTACTTCAAAGGTATGTTTGGGCCTCGTAAACCTATATAAGGGACAAAATGATAAGAATAGAAACTTCATACATGTATTTTTAATTGGATGTTTGTATGTTCGCCCGGTAATGCCTCGTACCTTATCCCGATCTCAAGCACGGGTAAGGGGTGTTACATTTATTGGTTTCAAAGCTACGGTTTAGTCGATTCTCGGACTACGTAGCATGTGTGTGAGTCTAGCTATACATATCATGAATAAAATTATGATAGTGTGACAACTCCTGATGATATAAATTGTATTTTTCATATAGTATGGATCCCGATCGAGCTGCGGCCGATAATGTTGAGAGTAGTGCACCAACCCCCACTTAAGGGACGGTGCCAGAAAGGGATAGACCCGATACAGTTAGCCAAGGAGGGGAAGCGAGAGAGGCTTTCCTCCAAATGAATAACTGGTATACTGAGTTTATGAGAGCGAACCCTAATGCTGAAGCCCCACCTCCTCCACCCCCCTTGAACCCTCAACTTGTGTCAATGATGCCTCGAAATATGGTACTTTATGAGATTTTCTAGGACCCCCGTAGATAAAATCAGAAAACAGGGAGCCAAGGAATTTAGAGAAAATACCGATGACGATGCTGAGAGAGCTGAGTTTTGGCTCGAGAATTCTATCCGAGTATTTGAGGAGCTATCTTGCACACCTGAGGAGTGCCTTAAGTGTGCCATTTCTTTATTGAGGGACGATGCTTATCATTGGTGGAAGACTTTGACCTCGGTATTACCTAAGGAGGCTGTCACTTGGGAGTTCTTTCAGGAGGAATTCTGAAAGAAGTATATTAGCGAAAGGTTTATTGATCAGAAACAAAAGGAATTTATCAAGCTTAAGAAGGGACGTATGTCAGTGACAGAGTACGAGCGGGAATTTGTTCGGTTAAGTAAGTATGCTCGAGAGTGTGTGCCCATTGAGGCCAAGATGTATTAGAGGTTCGAAGATGGACTCAATAAGGACATTAAAGTGTTTGTTGGCATCCTTGGACTTAAAGAGTTCGTTGTTCTTGTTGAACGGGCATGTAAGGCTGAAGAATTAACAAAAAAAAAGAAAAAAGCCGAGTCAGAGGTTAGAGACGTTAGAAAGAGAATGATGAGTAGATCGGCTCCGACACTATCCAAGAAATCAAGACATTCACCTTCTCGTTCTTATGCATCGACAGGACGCTCCTATGGAAACCGTAAGAAGCAAGGCTCGAGTTTTAAGACTCAAGCTACATCTATAGCTAATGTAGGTGACACTAAGTCTCGTCAATTTGAGTGCCAACATTGCGGGAAGCGTCATCAGGGTTCGTGTAGGAGAAATGAGGGGACATGTTTTGGATGTGGTTCTCTGAATCATTTTGTTAAGGATTGCCCCAAGATGGGTGAAAAACCTCAAACGGTGAGACAGAGTGGTTCAGCTCCTAAAGGGAGGCCCTTGAAGAATACTGGTGGTAGAACTAGCAACAAGAATATGACTCGGGAGACTGTTATACGATCTAAGGCTAAGACCCCAGCCAGAGCCTGTGCCATACGTGCTCGAGAGGACGCATCTTCGCCAGATGTGATCACCGATACATTTTCTTTCTATGATAAAGATGTTATTGCTTTAATAGATCCAGGCTCTACCCATTCATATATATGCATGACATTTGCATCTAGCATGAATTTACCTGTAGATTCTACAAAATTTGTGATTAGGATATCAAAGCTGTTAGGCAAACATGTCTTAGTGAATAAGATATGCAAGAAATGTCCTTTGAAGATTAGAGGTCTTTACTTTCTGGCTGATTTGATGTTGTTGTCGTTTGACAAATTTGATGTTATTTTGGGTATGGACTGGTTGACACTCCATGGTGCTATGGTGTACTGTAAACAGAAAGTTATTGAATTGAGACATGAGAGGGGTGAGATCCTTCGGGTGGAGTCCGAGGAGTCTAATGGGTCACCGGTTGTAATTTCTTCATTGAATGCCTGAAAATGTTTAAGAAAAGGGTATGAAGCTTATTTGGCTTATATAATGAATTCAAAGGAATCTAAATTGAAGGTTGAATTAATACCTATTGTACGTGATTTTGTGGATGTGTGGTTTGCCCTAGAATGTTCGACAAAGAGACGAAAGTCTGAAAATCCCGTTTGAACTTAGGAATAGGTAAGGATACAAGTGATGTGTCACTAGGATAGCTATGTGTGTATGAGTTCATTTTATGGCATGATACATGCTAGGTCCGGGAGCTTATGTAGCCCCGTTGAGAGGCATGTAATTATGTGGTACACGCTAGGTCTGAAAGATTATGTAGCCCCGTTGAGACGCGTGATTATGTGATGCATGCTAGGTCGGGTGCTCTTAGGTAGCCCTGTTGAGAGGCGTGCTATGTTATGTTATAGCACTTCGGTGTATATGTATTCGAGTATCTTGTTCATTATTCCAAACGTTCGACAGGTAATGCACATGTAGTTGAATGTGAGCTAGATAAAGTATATATGTATGCGTGGAAGTAAAAAGGTACGTGCTTAAACTTTTGTACTTTTATGACCACAATGGTTAATGACAATGCATGTCTTTATGTAATATTTTTGGAAATATAGATCATACGTTTTGATGGAAGCTTTGAAATAGTGACAAAGATATAAATGACATTTAAAAGTTTTACTTTATTTGTATGTGTACTTACTAAGCTTTATAGCTTACCCTTCCCTTTTTCCATCCTTTTTAGATTCGTCAAGCAAGCTCGAAGAATTAGGAACGTCGGAGCTCGGGTCACACTATCAACTGAACTTTGGGTATAATACATTTGATCATTTTGAATCATGGCATGTATAGGTGATTATTATTTTGTATATGTATCACGTGTCTAGTTTAAAGTATTGGTGCTCTATTTGGAATGATCATTTTGTATATGGCCAAGTGAGTTGGTCTATATAGCCTTTTGAGATGTCTTCCTATGATGTTTCTATTATATGCATGTTAGATTGTATATGTGCTTGTGATATGGGTTAAATGGTAGAATGATATACATGTTGGAGTGAATGAGAGACCTTCGGTGACTAATGGCTTGGAAAATAGCCTCTAAATGGTCCACATGGATGGACATACTAATAGGTGTCTAGTCTGTATGTGACACACAGGCAGCACACACGGGCGTGCGGTTCAACCTTGTGTCCCCTGCTTCCCAAAATTTTCACGTTGCATGCTTTTTAGTGTCTACACGGGTTGGAGACACGGCCGTGTGTCTCAACCGCGTGGAGTACATGGCCTAATCACACAGGCGTGTGCTTTGGCCATGTGCCCCTAAATGAATGATGATGTCATAAACGTAATGTCTAGGTTTTCGGACACGGATAACGACACGGTCGTGTCTAGGCCGTGTGGGAGGACACAGGCCAAGGACACAGGTGTGTGTCTAGGCCGTGTGAAAACCACTGCAGCTTGATTGGAAAAATAATAAAATTCAAAATTCCACACGGGCTAGGGACACGACCGTGTCCCAAGCCCATGGATGTGTCATATGCCTACACACGGGCGTGTGAAGCCAAAATGGAAAAATTTTCTTAAGTCTTTCATATGTTCTCGGTTCAGTCCCGAACCACTTCAAAAGTATGTTTGGGCCTCATAAACCCATATAAGGGACAAAATGATAAGAATAGAAACTTCATACATGTATTTTTAGTTGGATGTTTGTATGTCCGTCCAGTAATGCCTCATACCTTATCCCAGTCTCGGGTACGGGTAAGGGGTGTTACAGCTATGGAATGGGAGTTGTCTTACAATAGAAAGGGGAACCTTTTGCATGTTTTAGCAAGGTATTAGGGCTAAGACATTAAGCCTTGTCTATATATAAAAAGGAAATGTTGACAGTTCTTCTTGCGGTTAAAAAATGGCATCCTTATTTGGTCGGTTGCCATTTTAGAATTTGAACTGATCACAAAAGCCATAGGTTCCTTTCTGATTAGCAAGAAATCACACCCTTCCAACAACACTAGGTGGCCAAGATGTTAGGGTTCAGTTATAAGGTGGTATATGGGAGGGAAGTTTATAATGTAGTGGATAATGCTCTCTCTAGGAAGCAACTGATTCATTCTGGTCAATTGCTTTGAATGACTAGTTGCTCAATCATTTATGAGTTACTAACAAAAGTTTAAAACTCATGGCAGGGTGACCCCAAACTTAGCAAACTATGTTTGGGACTTAAAAAAAAACCTCCTCACACTCCAATACACATGGGATGGCAAGTTTTTGAGGAGAAATGGGAAGCTTGTGGTGGGAGCTAACCAATACCTTAAAAGGGAGTTGCTCCACTATTTTCATGAAAGTGCTTTGGGGGGCACTCGGGGATTCATGCTACTCAAAATTGTATGAAAAGTCTCCTATATTGTAAAGGGATGTCAAATGATGTCAAATGTTAGGTATGAAAGTGTATAGTCTGTCAAAGGTGCAAGTATGACAACACAAGTTCACCTGGGTTATTTCAACTCTTACTTATATCCAACAAGCTTTGGGTTGCTATGAGTACTGACTTCATTGAAGGGTTGCCTACTTCAAAAGGAAAAGACACTATATTGGTGGTGGTGGATAGGTTTACTAAGTATGGACACTTTTTGGCCTTGTTTCACTCTTTCTCTGCCTTGAAAATTTCCCAATACTACCTCAACCAAATTTATAAGCTACATGGTCTTCCTAAATCTCTAGTGCCTGACTGTGACAAAAAAATTATTAGTTATTTTTGGCAAGTGCTATTCAAGAAGCTTGGCATGCGTTTGCACCTATCCATTTCCTACCACCCTAAAAGTGATGGGCAAATAGAAGTGTAATAGCTGATTTTTTAGTGTTGTCAAAAACAGTGGTTTCGGGGCACGAAATCCTACAAGTAAGTTCATAAATATTATTATTTAATATTTATGAGTCAAATATGGTTTTTAAAAAGGTTTTTGATATGATAATTTATGTTATATAAATGATTAATTAAGTTCAAGTGGTAAGAGCTTAAAGTCAAATGGTTTTAGAAAATGAGGTATCGGGACCTTGTTTCTATAAACCGAGCCATAAATATTTTTATAAATATTTACAGGGTGTCATTAAGGTTGTACTAAAGTTTCGTTAAGAAATTTTAATGTTTCGATAGTTAATTAATTAAAAAGGACTAAACTGAAAAAGGTATAAAATTTAGTAAATCTTGAATTTCCATTGATTTGATTGTTAATTTTGTAATAAAAAGGGGGCTTAAATAATAATTAGCACATTTTTATATTAATAAACCATAATGGGTTTTTAAATTGTGGATTTAAAAGGTTTAATTAAGGGTAATTAGGTAATTTAGTAAATAAATTAATGTTAATAAATAAAAAGTGAATTTCATCATCTTTTTCATGTTTTTGCCGAAAACTGAAGGCATTTTCACCATTTTTGGAAGCCTCACGTTCTGCTAGCATAGGAAGCTTGCATGTAAGTCCGTTTTAATTCTATTTCTTGTAATCTTTATGTTTTTGAGATCGTTATAACTAGGTCTAGCTAGCTCGTACCTTCGATTTTGAAACTATTAAAGATTTTGAATGTTACCATTGATGAATTTAGTGATTTTTTATTTTAAATGATGAATTTAAAATATTAGTTGTTATTTAAAAGTATTTTGTTAAGTATTTTTTGATGAATTTGTCGAATAGGGACTAAATTGTTAAAATAGTAAATGTTCAAGGATTTGATGTGAAATTGTTACAATTATGGGTTGATATGGGTGCCATGAATATTCGGTTGTTATAAATTGGCATTATAAATGGTTAATTTGCATGTTTTGGGGTCAATGACTAAATTAAATAAAAGTAAAATTTTAGGGGTAATTTTGTAAAAATGTCAAAAATGACTAAATTGCATAAAATAAATTTTTTTACTATCTAAATTAATAAATTGAATGAATTAATCAATTTAGATCAAGACCGACTGGAAAGTTGAGGAGAATGAAAAATTACC
Source organism: Gossypium longicalyx (assembly GCA_025698465.1). Lineage (NCBI taxonomy): Eukaryota > Viridiplantae > Streptophyta > Magnoliopsida > Malvales > Malvaceae > Gossypium > Gossypium longicalyx. The sequence goes on from CM046995.1 coordinate 58,185,787, forward strand.
AAAAAGCCCCTATACTTCGACATTTTTGCAATTTAGCTTGGTAAGTTCGTACGGTTAGAATTTAACATCAATATGAATTTTTTGAGTAGATTAATATGGTACAACTTGTATATTTATTTTTAATTGTTGATAATTAATGGTAATTTGAGTTATAATATTGAATTTAATTACTCGAATTGGATTAAACACGGGATAAAGTACAATCGTGATTTGCTGTGTTACGGGGGATTGAAGTGGAGATTGTAATGCCCAATTTTTGGGTTTTCTGTGTTTCTGTGTTTTTTAAAATTTGGGCGTGTTCTGGTTGGCTAAATATATATTTTAGTAGGTTAGTGGGCCTTTGGAAAGCCCAAACTTAAGTTAAATCCGTGGTAGTCTTCGGAATTTTGATTTTAAGAACAAGTGATGCATTTGGCGTTTGGGCTTTTAAGAGTAAAGGGGTAAAATATGACACAAAAAGGAGTGTGGTGTAGTGGCAAGGTAGTGCCACTTAGGGGACAAAGAAGTGACGCCATAGAGGAAGCAAGGGGTCCAAGGTTCAAGTCTTGGCTCTTGCAATTATTTTTGGTTTTTCTTTTCAATAAATCTGGAAGCAAGTAGGTGCGCTTTAAAGTTTAATGTGTTGGATTTATGACACAAATGAGTTGATGGCCTAGTGGTGGTGGCGTGATTTGGCATGTGAGAGGACTTTGGTTCGAATCCCTTGGCATGCAAAGGTTGATTATTTTGCTATGTTGGGTTGGCAAGAGTTGGTGTTGGTTTTAAACTCTGATGTTGGAGGGATCCCACATCGGGAAGCTAATATAGGAGTAGATGGAGAGCTGGCTTTAAATAGAGCAAACCATGAGGAGAGTTGGCATACCATTCTTGGCTGATCCCTTTCGCTTGGTGGCGTGCTCGTTTGGGTTGGGCGTCAGCTAAGAGTGTGGGAGCACGGATTAACTGCAGTCTCCTAACAGGTGTGTATTTCTCATTACTCTAGCAGCAGGACGGCTATTTCAGGCCGCGATGGGCTAAAATGGGCCATGTAGTCCTAATGGGTCTGTAGGCCCAAGTGGATAAGTTGTAGAATTACTAAAATACCCCTATAGGGTAGGACCACTGATTTACCCCTGGAGGGTAAAATGACTATTTTGCCCCTCGTGCGTAAATGACTAACTTGTGTGATGATTGGGTTAGTTGACATGGATTTATGATAGTTATCGTTAATTCGTAAGTCTAATGTGTTAGTGATCGATCGTAGGATTATCGCGTGGGAGATATCGTCATAAATTGTCATCAATTGGTATGTAAATGACACCCTCCGTTAGACTGAATCGGTAAAAGCCAAAATACCGAAACGTTGGTATTTTGTGAACTCGCGAGCGTGCGAGCGCTCGTGAGACAGTTGTTATTGAATATGGTACATTTGGATGATTAGAGTGCAGAGTGTGCATTTTCATGCACAACGGTATATTTGGGCTTAATGGGTCGAAAACGGGCCAATGGGCCAACAGGCCCACTTTGGTAAAGTGACGAGGTAAGTACTTCTGATTACTTGGTAAACGTTAGAATGAGCATGAAACCCTAGCAATAGGTAATAATTACTGAAATACCCTTATGCATGCAAAATTACCATTTTACCCCTAAGGATATTTTCTTTTGTCTAAAAAGCATGATGTTCTGTTTCTGTGTACGTATGCCATGACATATTTCTGTTGCATGGGACATGGGTTTATATTGATGGAGGAAGCGTTCTGGCAACCTCGCTGCAATCTGGTTGCCTCGCCACATATATCTGTTCTGGTGACTTCGTCACAATATCTGGCAGCCTCGCTACAATCTGGTGGCTTCGCCACATATATAAATATATATATATATCTGTTCTGGTGGCCTCGCCATAATATCTGTATCTGGTGACTTCGTCACAATATCTGGCAGCCTCGCTGCAATTTTTGTGGTGTGTAGCGGTTGGGTGGGTCGAGTAGTCTCCCCACATGGTGTAAGGCTGGTACGGGGGTGTTATGGATGGCTCTGGGTTGGGATTTCTGCATTCATGATATATTTGTTTTGTATCTGCTATGGGCCTATGAGTTTCATTCTCGATTTCATCTTTGGGCCAAGGCCCAGATAAGTCTGACTCTGAGGTTTGATTTGGTTTGGGCTATGGTTGGGTTATGTTACACACTGAGTTTACCAAACTCACCCTTTATCTTCATCTCTGCAGGAAATCCCCAACCATAGTGGGCTTGGAGCTATGAGGGATTCGAAGTGGCCACATCATCTGCAAAGTTGGTTTTTCTAAGTTAGTTTATTTTTATTATTTTTATATTCTGATTTAATTTTGGGTTTTAAGTTGTAATAAGGCCGCTATATAAATTTCTCTTTCCGCTATGTTTTTATTTTCTGATTATATTTATACTATGTCAAAACTGCTAGTGTTAGGCTGCGCGGGTTTTCAAAATTAATGAATGTTTTCAAGACTCAACAAGCACGACAAATGGATAGCCTAAAGATTGATAAACCGGCTTTTCATTCAATTGTTGTTTTTTACAAAGACCACCGTAATCACTTAAACCCACGAATGCATACTAAGTCGTAAGTCCATGTGACACGTCAGATCTGGCCATAACGTCTGGGCCGGGTCTAGGGTGTTACAGAGATGATTATGGAGTGATGTATATTCATATTACCTGAATAAATCGAGGTTCAGGATTTGTTGTGAACTCTCGTGTTATTCACTCTGTTTGGTGTGTTGGTTGGATTAGCTCTTATGAGCATTGGTGTGTTGGAGAGATTGGCTCGTGTGAGCATCTAGTATGTTTGGTTGGACTAATAATGTACTTTTATCCGTAAGTCATTCTTTGTATGGAAAATCTCAGTAACGTAATTGTTTGATGAATTTGAAAGATTTGTTATTTATTGAATATTGGCCTGAACATAAATGAAATCATCAGTTGAGATTGTGGATGATGCTTAGGTTTGTGCTAAGCTTTTGGTTGAACTATATCATGTTTAATAATAATGATATACATTGAAACGATAATTGGCCAAATGGAAATATGCTTATGTTCATGAAAAGGTGGTAAGATTCAAAAGGTGTAATTTCTTATAAAATGGTTTATCATATGATTGACCCCAAATGGGTTATATACATAAATGCACTAACTTGTGTAGTAATGATGGTGATTAGGCTTATGTCAAGCTTGATATTATGATTGATGTATATGCTTATGTCTGGTATTATACAAATGAAACGGTAAGAAAAGGTAATGAAACAGTAAGTTCATAATTGAAATGTGATATGATGAAAAAGGGATTGATGAGTTGAATAATGTACTTATTTATGAGAAATAACGTATGTTATGGTTGAACTTACCTATGTTATGAATAAATATATTTATTAGTTAATTGATGTTGTTATTTAAGCTTGTGCTTAGTAAATGGAATGGAAAGTAAGTAAAAGAAGTTATTTGTAGTTTTATGAAAAGGTTAATGATGGTGTAAAATGTTTTATAAAATTCTATTATGTTAGTAATGAAAAAATATATGATGTTGATAGACTTACTCATTTATTAGTTGGTGGTTATGTAGTTGATAAATCTTAAGGCTTTGGTATAGCTTTATATTTATCATATAAAGTTCATTATTGAATTGGAAAATTATGTTTAAACTTTGTATGAGCTTACTAAGTATTCATTGCTTACATAGTTATCTATCCCTTACTTTACAGATTATCGGAAGCTTGATCGGGTTGGAAGCTCATCGGAGACCTATCACACTATCCAACAGTTATATCAGTAGTTTTCGATGTCTTGGTTGAGGTCATAATGACATGTATAGGTGGACTTATGGTTGATGATAGTTGAATGTTAGTAATGAGTTTGGCATATATATGTTATTCTGGGTGATGTAACCTTGGTACATTTGGTGCCTTGTTGAAATGTGTTAATTTAATAATGTGTTAAAGCATGTTTGAATGGTCAAAGTGGTATATGATGAATTAACCTCAACATGGTCAAGATATGGTATGCTTGAAAGGTTTTCAACTAGACATGGTGTAACAACTCATTTTTAGCTCAAATTGTAACAGTGGTTTTGGGACCACAAAAGTTAAAATATTTATTTTAATATTTTAATAAGGTCTGCAGCATGATAGAATTTTTATATGAAAGTTTCGTTAAGAAATTTTACTATTTAAATGCTTAATTTGGTAAAAATGACTAAATCGTGTAACACGTAAAAGTTGAGTTCTATTGTTTAAAAGTATTAAATAGCTATGGTTTATTAATATTGAAGTCCTTATTATGTAATTAATCCATTTATAATGTAAGTGGACATTCTTGGACATTGTTTAAATGATGTTTAAGTTATATTAACAAGGTTATAATGGTAATTTGGTTAATAAAGTTTAATTTAATAAAACAAAACGCATTTGTATTCTTCATTCATCTTCTTAACCAAATTAATGGCAAAGAATAGCCATTTTTAAAGCTTCAAACATTCGGTCACTTCACCTTGAGCATGTTAGTTCGTTTTAGCTTGGTTTTTAATGATTTTGACGTTTTTGAGCTCGTTGTAGCTTAATCTAACTAGCCCGTACCTTCGTTTTTGAAACTGTTATAGATTTTGAAAGATGCCATTGTTGAATGCTTGAGTTCTTTGATGTTTAATGATAGATTATGGAAGCTTAATGATGGTTTTACAAGTTTTATAAAGCGATTTTTGATAAAAATGCAAAATAGGGATTAAATTGTGAAATTTTAAAATGTGGTGGTTAAAAGTGTGAAATAATGAAAGATATGCGCTGCTACGAGTCCCTATGAAATTTAGTTGTCATGAGTTATGGGTTAATTGTGCAATTTTTCATTTTTATGTGTTAAGGACTAAATTGCAAAGTAGTCAAAAGTAGGGGTATAATTGTAAATTAGCCAAAATGAATGTTTTAGGCTAAATTGAATTGAAAGAAAGTTTGAATGAGTTAATTTGATATTATATAAATCAAGATAAGCAAATATCGAAACTAGATCGGGGAAAATGAAAATTGGACAAATAGCCGATAATTTTATCTGAGGTTATGAGGTAAGTTCGTATAATTAGAATCGAACTTTTCTATACTTGTAATCATTGAAATGAATATGTATAATCGAAATACTTGGAGTATGAATGCTTTATTGATATACTGTATATGTTATTGAGCCCCGTTTGAACTGTATAGATTCATTGGATACGAGTGACATGTTACTGGAATTACCGTTTTGGTTGAACTCCTACATTTGTTGCGGACTCACCACAGCTCGTATGAACTTACCGATATATCAGCTTATAAGAGCTTACTATTTTTAACTTATTGGAGCCTACCGTTTTAGCTCGTATGAACTTACTATTCATCTTGATAGAGCTTACCGTTTCAGCTCATTAGAGCTTACTGTTCATCAGTTCAGGAGGAGCTTACCGATTATGGCTCTAAAGAGCATATATGATAATGAATTGTGTAACACCCCAAATCTGTAACATCCCGAAATAGAGTTTAGTCGGAACAGTGGTTTTGAAACCAAAAATTTGAGGTCAAGAAATTATTTTAATATTATTTTATGTGTTATAGCATGATTATATGAGTGCATGAAAATTTTGGTGAAATAATTTTAGCGTTTGTGAGCTTAATTTCGAAAAAGAACTAAATCGCATAAAAGGTAAAAGTTTTGTTTTACTATCCAAATGTGTTAAATTGCTAGAGAACCATAATTGGGGGTGTTGAAAGTGCAAATAGGCCCTTAAAAGAAGCTTGGCCGGCCATAGGGACAAGATTTGACCAAGTTTTCAATGTTAGGTAATGTTTTGGTGACTTTTTGACTAAAAATAAAAATAAAATAAAGAGAAAAGATATCATTTTTTTTCTCATCATCTTCTCCACCGAAAAACCTAGCAAAATAAGGGTTTTGAAGCTGGAAAATTTCAGCCACTTAATCTCTCTACAAGTAAGTGACTTTAATGACTTTTCTTGATAATTTTTACATTTTTAGAACCCTTGTAACACGAGCTTTCAAATGAAGGGATTATTTTGCAAAATGTTTGATAGTCTAGGGACTTGCCATGAAAGGATTTATGTTTTTTACTGAATTTTTATGAAAGAAAATAGGTCATGGTTGAGTAATAAACAACTTTTGTGAAGAGATTTTCATGAAAACCCCTAATAGGACCTTTTTCCATAAGTGTAAATGTGTGAAATAATTGAATTTGTGAGTTGCTATAGTTATGAAAATGGTTTGTCTAGGCTAAATGAGTAATGAAATTAAATAAAAAATCATTTTACGAGCCTAGGGGCAATTTGGTAATTATGGCAAAGTATAGGGGCAAAATTGTAAATTTTTCCAAATTGTGTCATTGGACTAATTTGATTAGTATCTTGTTTTAATAAGCTAAATATGGTGTTATAGATGATGAAAAATGAGATTCGGACTTAGAACGAGGAAAAAAACGAGAAATTGATGTTCAGGCCTTTTTACCAATTTGATGTCGAGGTAAGTCCGTGTGACTAATTTAAGCATGTTATCCTTATTATTGCTAATATATTTGAAACTTATCCTTCTAAGATTAAATTGAGTTATATGTTGGTGATATTATGTATGAGAGAGTGATGCCAAATGTTAATGTTTTGGTATTATGAGTATTGAAATGATTCATTGTTATCAAGAATTTATATATGCTTATTTGATTATCATGAATGTTTGAAATGTATGATGGAAGAATAAATGACGTTGTGAGCAAGTGCGATGCTATTTGGTTAGAAACAAAATTCCGTTGAACCTCGGATATAACATAGGATACAAAAGGATATGCTAAGAGAATCATGTGGTCTGAACTCATGAGTTGAGTTTGAGTTCATGAGAAAACGATATATGTAACATGGGTCTAGGTACTGACTTTGTGTACAGACCTGTGAGTAGCTCAATGAGCGTATGTTACATGATAGCACTATAGGGTCCGGGCACTGACTTGATAAAAAGCCCGTGAGTAGCTCGGAATGCGAGCATTTCATAGTGTGAGGTAGCATTGGCTACATATGTCGCGCGCTATTGAGTTGGTTCTAGCCACGTATATGGCACTTATGTGCAAGTTTTTCGATGTATCCAATAGTATTCCAAGTGTTCAATGCGTAGTTAAAGGAATGATTTGATGATGGTCCTATTGAGGTATGTCATTGGTGAGAATAGATAAAAGTTATGCTACGAAGTGGAACGGGTATGTATGCAAAACTCATAAGAAATGATTTCGGGTTATGATGCATCCTTGTAACGAAGTAAATTAAGTAAATCATGAGAATGAGAATGATTTGGTGATTACCTTATGATTATGGGTCCATGCTTATGTTTTATAAATATGTATTTATACCATGATGGTTGAAATAATTGGTAGAGGTGTGATGAGCTTAGTTATCATCATTTTTGTACTAAAATTGTTTTGAACAGTAACTGTAGTCCAAATTTTAAAATCCACCAAAAATTTTGGAAATTGAATTTGTAGTTGAATGAAATATGAAATTAAATCTTATTGAGTCTAGTTTCATATAGAAGAAACGGTGTAAGAAAATGAACATTAGATTTTGAGCTCTTTAAGTTATTGTGAGACAGAGTCAGAATGACTTCGAAATCCCCTGTTCTGATTTGATAAAATCATTTAAAATTGTAAAAAAATAGTTATGGGTCATAATTTATATTCTTAGAATTATTAATGAGTTTATTTTTAATAGAAATAGACAGGAACATCATCCGAGTTCCGTATTAAGAGATAATTAATTATTAGCGAAGAGAGGTAAGAACTGTCTAACAGCAAAAAAGGGGTAAATTCAAGGAATAAACTGTACTAATTAGCTGAAGCAAAAATTCTAAAAATTTTATGGTAAGAATATATGTGAGTCTAGTTTCAGGGAAAATTAGCAAAACCTAATTTGGAGTTCCGCAGCTCCACATATATAGAAATTAGTGACTGTGACTCGAGAAAACAGCTTGACTTGAGCATAAGTAAAAATGCAAATAGGGTTGTATTATCATGAGAAACAAATTGATAAATTGCTTATTATTTTCATACGATCTTACTAAGCTATAAAGCTTACTCCCTTCCTTTCCTTTCCTTTAGTATTTTCAGGTTAGCTCGGGGTTGGAGATCGTCGGAGACAGCATCACACTATCAAATCGCTACCTTCAAAAAAAAAATGAAGTATATATTAGAAAATTTCAAGTGAGTGGCATGTATAGGGATCTAGTTGATTAACATGCATTATTTTTCTTTGGCCAAGTGTGTTGGCTTATATTAAGTTATATGCATATGGCCATGAGATGTGGCTCATATTGATTATTGCTTGTAAGCCTTGCTATTCATGTCATGTCTAATGTTTATAATGTGATTATGTTTGGTTGCCATGCATGGTTAGTACTATGACATGTGTGTTGGAGGTACGCTCTATGACCAATTTAGGTGGTCATAGCCATGTAGTGATTGCACGTTATTAAAACATGATAATGATTGAACATGAATGCTTGATGAATAAGTTGGTAACCATAGTATAATCATAAAAGTGGTCATCGAAATGACAAGTCTTATGAATGTGAAATAAGGAGTCTAGACTTGGTATTGCATGTATAGACGAATTACTTGTAAGAGGACATGTTATTGTTAAGGATATGTCTTAATACAGAGTATTTAATCACTAAAATGATGCCATGATTTTCAATTTTGATGTGCATAAGGTTGTAAAAGATTGTGGGTAACATGAAGGCCTGGAAAATAGCCTAAATGTTGGCCACACGGGCTGAGACACGGCCGTGTGTCTCAATCGTGTGAGGGACGTGGCCTGAGGACACGGGCGTGTGGCCTGACCGTGTGGTTCGATGTGCATGATAACTTCATAAACAGAGAGTTACTCGGCCTCAGGACAAGGGTGTGCCAAAAGCACACGGGCGTGTCCCTTTGTCCACAGGCGTGTGACCCTGTTTAATGGGAAATTTTTTTAAGTTTTCCTAAAACTTCTTAAAGTTCTCAGTTTAGTCCCGAATCGATTCCGATGAATGTTTTGGGTTTCTTAAACCCAAATAAGAGACGACATCCACGTGTTTGAAAGGTTTTGAATTAAAAGAGATTTTATGGATCGGTTTTGCATGAAGGTGTATGTTTAAGTCCAGTAATGCCTCGTACCCTATTTCAGTGTTGGACATGGGCAAGGGGTGTTACAAAATCTTTAGGGATTAAATTGTGTGTTGTGTTGCTTGATTGGCTTGCTTGCTTTGATGGTTAAGGGTCTTGAGAAGTGTGAGGAGTCCTAGGTTCAAACCTGGACTTTAGCAAAAGATTTTGGTTTTTAATGAATAAAATCTTTGCTGCCAGCTATTGGGTTCTTAATTAATTTAGGGGAAATTATGTCATAAAAAGGCTTGTTGGTTCAAGGGATTGTGGCGCGTTACTAATGGTAGGGGACCTGAGTTCGAGTCTTCCTGCACGCAAGGGGTGTCTTTTTGCTGTTGTGTTGTGCAGGAGGTTGTTTGCTAGTAGGATTCTGTTACTCATGGATGGTGGGAGAGTTTGAGGAAGAGTGGGGAGTGTGAAACCGGATTCAAGGAGGATTATGGGGAGAAAATCGTGGAGTGGGTCAAGGAGTAGAGGGTGTTAGTTGTTGGCCAAAAGTAGGATTCCCCTTGTGCCAATATCGGTCATAGGCACTTAGTGCCAAATTTGGCTAATGCTTGCTCTCTTTTTAGTAGCTGATTCCTTTTACTTCATTTCGTTCTCTTTTGTTGTGCTGGATAGTAGCAGAATCTGACTTGTGACCATTTAGGAACGCTTTGTGTTAATTTACTTTGACTCTGCTCTACCAATCGGTACCTTATTTAATCAATATTCGTCTTTCCATCATTCTCCTTCTCCTAGTTTCTTGGCCATAACCGAACCTTCTTTCCACTCTTTTCCCTTTCTCTCAATCAACTTTTCCTTAGTCGATTGCACCTTTTTTCCTCTCTATCTTTTTTGGTTTTGGCTTGTGGTGATCGAGTCATTCTGTTTTTTTCTCCCTTCTCTTTAGTGCAATCTGATCCTAGTTAGCCGAATAGTGCTCCTGCATTGGCCTTTAAGGAGCCGATTCTTTTTGTTGTTCCTCGTTTTTGATCTGGGTGGTAAGTATTATTTTATTGGGTGTTGTCTCTATCCATTCTTTTCTCCTCTACCGTAGCTATGGTTCTCTTTTAACCTTTTCTTTCTGACCAACGTTGTTAGGGGAGTGGTGGTGCTAGTTCTGCCTTGTCGTTATGACTATCTTGTTGGGGATTGTGAATCGATTGTTTCCATTCTCTAGGATCAGTTTCACGATTCTTTTTGACGATCTGTAAGAGCCTATAATCAATCTTCGATAACGTCAAAGGGGTGAGGAACTGTAAGCGTTCGATCAAGGTAGGTGTCGAACTATGATTTGGATAAGTATTATTATTGGGATTAGATACCCATTTGTTAAAGGACTAACATAGGTGATATGTTTGAATATAGGTTGGTGCTCGTAGGAACTGCACTCTTTTCATAAATAGGTGTGTGAAACATTGCCATTGGATGTGAAACTGCAAAGGCTGAAAGGCTAAAAAGCCAAAAAACCAAAGAGTGCATCGTCGACAGCACATGGGCATGTGACCGCATGTGTGGCAGGCCGAGTGGTAAAACAAGGCCGTGTTGTCGACAAGATGACCATGAGCGATATCATGAGCCGGAACAGTATTGGGCCAATTTGGGCTGTGCAGGCCCAGTGGGCTTATGGGCCCCACACAAAAGAATCGCAAAAAGTGTGATAGATTGTGGGTCCGATTGTGTAAACTAAACGGCTAAGTCCATTTTTGGGCTATGTGGGCCATACGAGAGTATGGGCCCATATGGGCCCGTAATATGGGCTGTAGGCCCATTAACACTGATTGACTGTTACGGTTGCACAGGTCACCTAAGACGACTGTGGACCTACTATTGGGTTGGTAAGTATACTTAGACCCCATACTAGTGAAATAACCATTATATCCCTATAAGGTAAATTGATTGAAATACCCCCGTATTATGTATGTCTATTTCTGAGTATGATATTTTTGCATACACGTATGTTATTATGTTGCATCACATGGGGTGGGGCATATGATTTTGGAGGAAGTGTACTGAAAGGCTATAAGCCTATTACTGGCAGCTCTGCTGCAAATACTATTTTAATACCGAACTCTGTATGATTTGGTGTATAGGGTTGGGTGGGTTGATTTTATCCCCATATGGTGTGTAGGGCTGGTACGGAGATGGTGTGTAGCGGTTGGATTGGGTAGGATTGTTTGTTTGTATACTGTTACTGAAATGGGCTAAGGCCCAGACTGCTATCGTTACTGAAAAAGGGGCTAAGGCCCCTAACTGAAACTGAAAGGGCTTAGGCCCAAATTGCGCTTACTTTGACTATATGTTTTTATGGGTTTTCACACACTAAGTTTTCGTAAATTCACCCATCTATTTACGGTGTAGGTAACCCTCAGACTTAACCGGATCGAGGCGACGGAGTACTAAGAGGTGGCCACTTGACGTAATTCTTTTAATATTATAGTTAAGATTTTATTTTGGATTTCATTATGTAATAAGGCCTCTTTAAATTTTTATTTTAACTTGGGGATTTTATTTACTTTATTTTACCTGTTAGTATAAGACTCAGATTTTCAAGAAAATACAAACAAAGGTCTTCCTGAAAACATCACGTTTACGCAACACATTTTGAAAGCTTTCGTGACAAACGTTGTTTTAAAGTTTAAACAACAAAATAATATCATTAATACTTTTTTAAAACAACTTGCATTTTCGCAATGAACCAAACACTCTAAACTTTTGTTAGGTAGTGGATTTTTTCCACGTAGTTCGTGTTTTGAGAATAACACTCCAATGTGACATCACAGATTCAGCCATAACATCTAGGCCCGGTTTGGGGTGTTACAAATTAACAGATTACTGATGATGTTCACTCGAGTATCCTTTAAAGTTCTAATAAGTTCAACGGGTATAGTACTTTTACAAATAAGTTACAAGTTATAATATTATATATGATATGTGACTGTGAAATGATACAAAGTATTGTATAAATGGATGATTTCATGTATTTGTAAAACGACTAACATGTGATGAATACTTGTGATTAGGTGTTTGATAATTGAATTGGTTGCATTTTTGTATTGCTTTGATTATATATTAATGGTAAGTTTAATTCTGAATTATACGGGCTTAATAAGCTATAAAGCTTACTCTGTTTCTTTTCTATGTTTTATAGAGGCTCGTTGCTTGCTCGTTCTGGACAAGTCGGAGTTGCACGTCGCACTATCCAATTTCCAATTGCTACTTTTGATCTTGTGGATATTTGTAAATATGACATGTATAGGCCATTTTGAAATATGTTAGTTATGTTACTTGATATTATGACTTTGGTATATTATTGTGTATAGTTAAGCCATGTGATTTGGCTTATTTTGATGTTATGTTTTGGTTGAATTGAAGTGTTCAAGGAATGATGAAATGAAATTATGCAAGTGAAGTCTTGATATGTTGATGTTAAATGAATGGATTATGCATGTTGTTAAATAGGATTTGGATATGAAATTGGTAGGTTTTGATATGGCTTATAATGTGTATTGAAATAATTATTTTGGCTGCCTATTAAGCTATAAAATTGTGGTCAATTATGCTTGTAAATGCTTGTGTTTATAGGGTGGCAAAATGGCTTTGCAAATAGCCTATTTTTGTCCACACGGGTAGAGACACGGACGTGTGTCTCAGCCGTGTACAACAATCAATCATGTTGTACGGCCGTGTGTCCCCTAGGGTACCCTTTCGAATTAAAGTCAGTATACCCTACAGGTTTGAAATAGCCAAGACACATGAGTGTGTCTACCGGTCGTGTGTAGTACACGAGCTAGCACATGGGCGTGTGGCTAGCCGTGTAACCCAAGTCAATAACATCCGTAATTTTCCTACGGCCTAGCACACGGACGTGTCCTCCGACGTGTGGTGCAAGTCAGTATGTATGCCCTATTTTCACACGGCCTATGGCACGGGCGTGTCTGGTAACCATGTGAGACACATGGCCTGTTCACACGGGCATGTGACACTTGAAAGTTGAAAAATTTTCGAAGTTCCTAAAATTTTTATAGGTTATTGATTTAGTCCCGAATGCATGATTTAAACTTTGTATGCATGTTGTAAATATTGAATATGAATGAATGATAGTCATTAAAATGAGATGACATTTGATAAATGATTGTTCTGAATTGAGTTATAAGTCTGGTAATGCCTCTTAACCTATTTTGGCTACAGTTACGGGTTAAGGGTGTTACATATGGCATGAATCTAATATAGTGGTGATTATGTAGCAATTGTGTTATGTTTTGGCATGGAAACAAGTTAATTTATAATTGGATAAATATGCACATGTATAGGTGTTTTTGGTCGATGTTTTAGCCATTATATTTTGGCTTGTAAATTTGGTGTTTTGTATGATTGAAATGGTTGATATGAGGATATATGTATGTGGCCTTTTGATGGATGATTTTATAGTTTTTATGATGCTTAGATGATGGAAGTTGAACATGGTCATTTTGGTATTAAAAAAATGTAGTTGGTATTTATGGCTTATAATGCTAAATGTTAAATGGTAAATTAAGTACATATGAGTGTGGATTTGATATGTGTACAAAATAGTAAGTTTTAGCTAAACTAAGTAGTTAGTTATACATGTTTAATTGTTTTGATTGAGGTGCCTTTTAGGCATATTGGTTGTATACTTATGTACCATTTTTGAATAGCTTGTTTATGCATGGTCTTAGTACAAATTGAAGGCTTATTTATATGTGCAAAAGTTATTGTAGGTATATGCATGAATGGGTGAGAAAAATGGCTTGGAAATGACTTATTTTTTGTTCACACGGCCAGAGACACGGGCATGTGGCTTAGCCATGTGTGACATACACGGCCAAGTGACATGGCCGTATGTCCCCTGTAGCTTACTAAGGGTTGCAAGTTAGGTAGTTACATGTCCTACCACACGGCCTGGCACACGAGCATGTGAGACCATTTCGAAGGGTAAACGGGCATGTGGCTTGGCCGTGTGACCCAAGTCAGGGAGTTACATGGGCACAGACACGGGTTGGGACACAGCTATGTGCCCCTACTTCGAATGTCCACACGGCTTGAGACACGAGCGTCTGTCTCAGCCATGTGAGTCACACGGCCGTGTGACCCCTGCAATTTGAAAATTTATATCTTTTCCCAAAAAATTCTATATGTTCCCGATTTAGTTCTGATTTGTTTCTAATATGTTTTTAAAGCCTCGAGGGTTCGAATAAGGGACGATATGCATGTGTTTGAATGGAATATGATGTGATTCATGAAATGATTTGGAATGAATGTTTTGATTATTTTGAATTGTAATCTCCAGTAATGCTTTGTAACCCTATTCCGGCATCGAATACGGGTTAGGGTTGTTACAAGAAGTCCTTAATAGGTGTTTAGAGAGATACTTGTGGTGCATGACTAGTTTGAGGCCAAGGAGCTAGTTCTCTTGGTTACCCTTAGCTAGTCTGAACACTTATTTTCGTCCAACCTAGTTATAATGCATGGGGAAATATTCATTTCCTTGTGTGTATGTCAACCTTCCCTCATTAAGCTCCCTTTTCACTCCTATGATCCCCTTTTTGCTCATTTTCCCACTCTACATGCCTATTCCTTGTGTGTCATACATTGAAGCTAGACTAGGTGGATGACACCTTTTGTTGTCCATCTTTTTTTTTCCTATTCATTTTTGCCACCCCCTCTTTTGCTCCTCCCTATTTTCTTTTGTTTTAGCCATCAACCACATTTGTATTATTTTTCCTCCTCTCCTCCACCACTCCTTTTTCTCAAACTACCATCGTCACCAACGGACCTCCACATTGCCACCACTTTTCTCCTCCATTTTCTCTACTGTCACACTTAGCGCTACCCTTCTCTATCGTGACAACCATCCTGCACCAACGATTTTAATACTGATTTTTCTTCTCTTTTTTCTTCTCTTTTCTCCTCATTTTCACAAGTGTCAGAACCCTTTCTTTTTTTTTTTTTTTTTTTTGCCATCGTGACCGTTGTTGTCCACTGCCATGACCACTACCGTCTGCCGTCGCGACCACTATTATTCATCCTCGGGAAAACAACCATATTTTGGCTATTGCTCTCAAATCTCAGTCATCTTCTCTTTTGTATCAATTCTCAATTAGTGAGATCAATCGATTTAAAGCATGTAATTTCCTATGATTCAAAGAGTGGAATCATATTGGATTAACGAAGTGTAACATCCCGAATTAGGACCAAGTCAGGATAGTGGTTTTGAGACCACGAATCTGACGTAAGAAAATTCATTTTTATTATATTTTTATGGTCTACAACTCTATGGAATTGTTTTGTGAAAATTTCATCCGAAAATTTTGACGTTTGGGCACTCAATTTAGTCAAAAGGACTAAATCGTTAAAAGTGCAAAAGTTGAGTTCTACATGCTAGAGGTGTCCAATTGTTATGAAATTTTAAACTAGAGGTCTTTAAATGATAATTAGACCATTGGTTAATTTTTTTGGACAAAAATGGACATGAAATGGGTGAAATAGAATATTTTTAAGTTAGGGGCATTTTGGTCATTTAGTAATTAAAATGAATTAAAAACAAAATTAAAAGCCAATTTTTGTCCATCTTCAACCCCATGGCTGAAACTTGCATGGAGAAGACTTAGCTAGGGTTTTTCAAGCTTCCAAGCTCGATTGTAAGTCCGTTCTAGCCCTGTTTTTAATGATTTTTACGTTTTTGAAATCCTCGTAACAAGATCTACCTATTTTTAACAATTATTTGTGTTATGATGAAGGTATAGGGTTTGACCCAATTAGAAATTTGTGCATTTTTATGTTTAATGGTATATTATGCAAGTTTATGGTTGGAGAAACGACTTTTACTAAGTAGTTTTTGGTGAAAACGCTAAAAGCACTAAATTGTAAAAGTTATAAAATTTGTCATAAAAGTGTGATTTAGTGAAAATTGTGGGCTGCTATAGTTATGAAAATGATTCGGCTAGGCTTAAAGTGCAAAAAAATTGAATAAAATTCATTTTACGAGTCTAGGGGCAAAAGTGTAAATATGATAAAGTTTAAGGGTAAAATGAAAATTTGTAAAAGTATGATTTTTGGGTCAATTTGAATAATGTGAATAATAAATGAGCTATATTTGAAATGTTAGATAAAAAAATCGAGATTCGGGCCTAAATTGGGAAGTTTGAGATTATGGACTAAATTGGAATAGTTGGTCGTAATTGCATTTAAGGTAAGTTCATGTGATTAAATAAGCATGATATTCATGTTATTATTGTTACACTTGAAATCTATTTTGCTATGGTTGTATTGATTTAGGTGTTAATGATATTGTGTATGGGAACGTGATGTACCCATGAAGTAATCGAAAGCTCAAATGTCGATAACATGTGATGGGATGATTGAATATAATGGAAATTTGATGGAACATGATATTTCTTTGAAACGAGTAAGTTTGTATGTAAACAATGTATCATTTTTACTTATGTTATAATATTTTGTTATTATATGAGATGTGGTTGTATATTGAATGATCACTTGATGTAAATTATGAATTGAAGTTGATTATAGATGAATTGGTAAAATGTTGAAAAGTGAGGAATTTCCCGGTTGGACCTTCGGAATAGAAAAGATATGAATGATCTGTTGTGAGAACACATGTGTAGTACTATGTGCAGGCTACTATGTGTTTAAGATGGTTTTAGCATGTGTGTAGTACTAAATACAAGCTACTACATGTACCAGATGGTTAGGTCGCATGTGTAGTACTAAATGCAGGCTACTGTGTGTACCCGATAGCTTCAATCACATGTGTGGTACTAAGTGCTGGCCACTATGTGTAAGAGGCAGTTTTGGTCACAGATGTAGTACTAAGTGCAGGATACTATGTGCACCAAATAGCTTCGGTTACAAGGGTGGTAATATGTGCAAGCCACCTTGTATCAGTTGTTATTCCGATGAGTTCAACGGGAAATTGACTAAGTGAAAATACATGTGATCATGTAATGAATAGTGTAATTGAATATGACTATGCGATGAATAAGTGCAGGTATATGTGTGTGAAAATTTATGAGTAATGTGCTCGATAGTTGAGCGAACTTTCTGTAAGATGGAATGGAGTAAGTGAGATTATGTAAGAATAAAATTTGTAATAAAACAGTTCTGGACAACAATAGTTGTGTGACTTTGAAAAATCACCAAAAATAGTGGAAATCGATTTAGAAGTTGAATAAGATATGAAATAAAATATTATTGAGTCTATGTTCACATAAAAGAAACAGTGAAAGCAAAAGAATTTTGTATTCTGTGATATTTGAATTTTTTTGAGACAGGGTCAGAATGATTTTTGAATCCCCTATTCTGACTTGGAAAAGTCATTAAAAATTGTACAAATATAATTATGGGTTATAATTTATATTCCTAAAATCCTTAATGAGTCTATTTTCGAAAAAAAAAGAAACGGGAACATTATCCAAACTTGTACAAAGAGATAATTAGTTTTTAGTGCAGAGGGGCAAAACTGTTTGACAGCGAAACAGGGGAGATTTTAAAGAATAAACTATACTTATTGGCTAATCCAAAGATTCTGAAAATTTTATAATATGTAGATAGATGAGTCTAATTTTAGGGAAAATTAGCGAATCTTGATTTGGAGTTCTGTAGCTCAAGTTATAAGTAACTGAATGACTATGACTCGAGTAAATAGCTTAACTTGAACATAAGTAAAAGTGCAATTATGATTATTTTACCTTGGAATCATGTTGCAAGAATTGATGGAATCATATTGAGAAATTGCTTATTATTTTCATATGGACTTACTAAGCTACATAGCTTACCCCCTCCTTTTCATTTCTTTAGTATTGTCAGGTTAGCTCTGGGTTGGAGATTGTCAGAGGTAGCATCACACTATCGAGCTATCAATAGGGGATATCAATAAGTCGTAAGCAATCTTCAAGTGAGTGGCATGTATAGGAGCTTAGTTATTGATATGTGTTCTTATGATTTAGTCAAATGTATTGGCTTATTTGGATTCATTGTATATAGCCATGAGATATGACTTATAATGTTTTGGCTTGTAAGCCTAATTATCCTTGCCATGTGTTGATGCTTTGTGATATGATTATAATTGTCTGCCATGAATGAATAGTAAATAACATATGTGCATGAGAATGCCCTAGGACCATTCGGGGTGGTCATGGCTATGGAATAAATGCGTAAATTGGCATTAAGTTCATAATGATTGAACATTGACATTTGTTGAATAAGTAGAGATTAATTATTGGGTAATATGTTATGGTTGATTGTTAAAAATGTGCTTTAGTGAGGCATCCTAAATCATTAAAATGATGCTATGATATGTGTCTTTAAAGTATTTAAGTATGTGAAAGATTAAGGCAACAAAAAGCCTTGGAAAATAGCCTAAGTGTTGACCACACAGGCAGAGACACGACCGTGTGTCTCAACCGTGTGGAGGACACGGCCTTAGCACACGGGCGTGTGACTTGGCTATGTGACCCTAAATGTTTGCTGACGTCATAAATAGAGAGTTACATGGGCTGAGGACACGGGCGTCTGAGACCACCTAGCCTACCCACACTGGCGTGTGACTCTCCAAATATGAAAATTTTCTAAGTGTTGTAAAAATGTTCGTGAGTTCTCGGTTTAGTCCCAAACCGCTTTTAATGCATGTTTAGAGCCTCGAAGGCTCATGTATAGGAAATTTTGCATGTGATCCAATGATTCTGATATGATTGAAATTTTATGGCCCAGTTTTACATGTATGTGCATGTTTAAGTCTGGTAATGCCTCGTATCCTGTCCCAGCATTAGACACTGGTAAGGGGTGTTACACGAAGAATCTAAGATAGGTCTAATTAAATTTGAAAATGGGTGTTAGGAGTTCTAGCATTGGAATTACTATGATCAGGTGTGGGTTTTAACACTAAACAAAGTTAAGTCTTTGTTTGATATTGATAAAAATGTTATTATTTAAACTATGTTGTTTGATGGGTATATATTATGTATCCATAAAGAGAGATAAACCCATCGTTATGGACTATGTCAAGTAAGTGTTTTCCAAACCGTATATGCTATGAAAAGCATGTTGTGTGATATTGATGATTATCATTAATTTGAAAAATATGAAATCTCATTCTCATGTTATGTGATCATATGACATATGTGATATTCGCATGATTACAAAATGTGAAATGTTGGTACCATATGTACATATGTAATTTGCATGTTGAACATACCTATATGATTTTGAGTGATTTTGGCCATATCACATGCATGGGGTGGGATATGTTAAAGGTGGAAGTTATTGAACATTTATCTACGATTTTGGTGGCTTGTCCACGATATTGATTATTGGCAGTTTATATGTGTCACTGTGACACTGTCCACAGTTGGTGTGTTATTGGATGGATGAGTTCTAGAGAACTCGATTTTGGTGTGTAATTGAGATGCGTAGGACCGTTTTCATAAAATCTGCATCGTTTTATGAAATGTGCATTGACATGATCATGCATAGTATAAGTGTGAAATATTGAGTTATATGAAATTGATATTATTATTATGATTGTATAATGTGTATGTTTGTATGTATGTGATTGTGTTTATGTTAATCTCACACTGAGTTTGATAGTTCACCCCCTTTAGTTTTCTGAGTTTACAAATAACCTCGGGGGTTAGGATTCGATGATGGCATTTGGAGGAGTTTCTCGGAAGTCTTCTTAAATTAAAGTTCTTAAATTTTATTTTGATATTTTGATATTTTTGGTTTGTAATAAGGTTATATAGGGACTGTGGCATGAGACTTTACTTTGGGGATTTTATTCTGATTTCCACGACTTGATTGCATGACATTAAGTTTTAAAAATTGCACAAGTTAGTATTTGATAAGATTTCGCATGAAACTTAGTTTTTAAAATAAAATTTGTCAATAATACATTTTTCCAATGCATTTCTAAAAAATGAGTTTTTAATAAAAATTAGACTTGGTTTTCAAAATTATAAATGTCTACAATTGAGATATTATATATTTCGATTCTTGAAATTTGCATCGTTTTTACAAAATTAAAATAAACATTTTATTTCATTTGTTTTAAATTGATAAGTTAATAGTTTAAAAATATTTTTCAAAATTCCAAAAGATTATTTTGACCATTTTTGTGGACAAATGGTTTTGAACTGTGATTGAAAATAAATTTGAACATTAGATTTTATTAGTTTTGAATGAACTGCGCAAATGGTTTAAAAAATATGTTTGAAAAGTTTTTCTAGGCAATTCCAGTGGATAATGTAGCTTTCCAAATTCAGTCATAATGACTGGGTTGAATTTTAGGTGTTACATTTAGTGGTATCAATGTCCGATTCAAAACTTGGATCGTGGATTTTTATTTTGAGTCTGCATGCATAATTCAAAGGGGGTATTTTGGGAACCATGCCATAAGAAAATTTTCACAAGATTTAAAAAAAAAATTGAGAACTCCAATGCCATTAAGTTAGTATTGTTACTACTAAACTATAGATAAACATTAAGATTGTATTGTTTAAAATTATAAATCTGAACTGTAAACTTTAGACTATAAACACCCTGGAACTAATTAGACGTTTTATTTTTGAACTATTGATTAACATAAAACTTTAGACTCAAGAAAGCAATATGAAAACCCGAGGTATGCAAACTCGTGGTATGTGATTTTTGATGAGCGCAATGTCAAGTAGCTCAAGATTATTCATTAGATTTCCAAGGACTTGTGCCTAACCCTAAGACAAATGACATTGTTAATGTGTCTATAACTAAAGGCAGAAATCAAGAAATTAGGGATGATCCAATATCCTAAGCAATGTTTGGAGTTTTAGAAAGGATTTTTGAGACTATGGTTGAGAAGAAAAAAATATTAGAAGAGAGTAAGTGATTGGAACGTGAGAGAAAGGAAAAGAAAAAAGTATGAAATAAGAGGAAGTCTAGTTCTAATAGCCCAAATTCACGACCTTTGAAGCGGGCTAGAGAGGATACACCACAACAGAATGTTATAAAAGTTAATACTGGAAGTTCCATTGGATTAATGAGAAAATTTGTTTGCAAGTATTGCAATAAGCGTCATTTGAGCGAGTGTTGGAAAAGTCAGGACATTCCTAAAAAATGGGTCTGTGGAGTATTGAGTTACGGATTGTCCATGACATCATCTAGTTTAAATGCAAGCTTTGACTTAGAAACAGAATCAAAGACTGGTTTATGCTGCCATGAATCGAAAAGATCGAGATAGATCTGACACCAATGAAGGTACTTTTACGATCCATTCTAATCGTACCTTGTATTGATTGAAAATTTGGTTTTACCTAAATGGTTTTTGTTAATAGTGTATTTGTGAAATTGAGAATTTGGGGATGAGGAAATCGTTGGTGATATTCTATAGATAGTCCATTGAGACAATCCATGTAAGTAAATAGGAAATCCATTGGATATTTAAGGTGAAGTATTGGAATTACATTAGAATCAGAGTTGCACAGCAGAAGCATGTGGTTGGTTTAGGAAGAAGAGTTATAAATTTTGTGGATAAGTGTATTGGCTTTCTAATAGGAATTTCGAGGATGAAATGCTTTTTAAGGAGGAAAGAATTGTCATATCCCAAAAATTGGATTAGTAGAAATTGAGTTATTGAACTGAGAGTGGTCACATCCGAATTTTTTTTAGATGACCTTAGCACATTTGATGATAAATAAGTATCAATTATAGTGATTGAGTAGTGGTGGAGTCGTCCTTTGTTATTTGGGTTTGAATCCCTTCCCTCTTGTTAATTTCTATTTGGAACAAATTTGTTTTAAAATCTTAGCAAAGGTCATCCCATGTTTTTAAATATTTTTTTGTTAAAATGATCACAAAGAGTAATGCTGTTAAATGGTTGAGTTTTTAAATAAACTCCTAAAGGTCTGATGTTTAATTCCTCACACTCCCAAATTTTTATTTAATTTTTTTGATAACCTTAGTTAGTGTGAACATTCAATGCCATCCAACCTAGTTACCATACATGAGAAAAGATTCATTTCCTTGTGTGTGATTCAACCTTCCCTCATTAAGCCCCTTTTTCACTCCCATGATCCCCTTTTTGCTCCTTTGCCCTTTATGTGTCATACATTGAACCTGGAAAAGGTGAAGGACACCTTTTCTTGTCCATCTTTTATTTTCCTATTCATTTTGCTCCTCCCTATTTTGTCCCTTTTTCTATTGTTTTAGCCATCAACCACCATTTTTTACTATTTTTCCTCCTCTCATCCACCACTATTTTGTCTCAAACCACCATCGTCACCACCGGACCTCGATCTTGCCGCCACTTTTCTCCTCCATTTTTTCTACCACCGCCCTTAGCACCGCCCTTCTCCACCATGACAACCACCTTGCACCACTGATTTTAATACTCAGCTTTCTTCTTCTCTTTCTTCTATTTTCTCTTCATTTTTGCAAGTATCAAAACCCTTTCTCCTTTCCTTCTTTCGACGTTGTGACCGCCGTCGTCTACCATCATGATCATTGTCGTTTGTCACCGTAACCGCGGTTGTCCATCGCCGTGAAAATAACCTTATTTTGGCTATTGCTCCCAAATCTCAACCATCGTCTCTTCCATATCGATTCCCAGTTATCGATTAATTTCAAGCGTGTAATTTCCTATGATTCAACTAGTGGAATCATATTGGATTAACGAAGAATCCAAGATAGATCGAATTAAATTCGGAAGTGGGCATTAGAAGTTCCCGCATTGAAATTACTATGATCAGGTGTGGGTTTTAACACTAAACAAAATTAAGTCTTTGTTTAATATTGATAAAAATGTTATTATTTAAATTATGTTGTTTGATGGGGATACATTATGTATCCATAAAGAGAGATTAATCCATCATCATGGACTATGTCAAGTAAGTGTTTTCCAAATCGTATATGTTGTGAAAAGTATGTCGTGTGAAATTGATGATTATTATTGATTTGAAAAATATGTAAATCTCATTCTCATGTTATGTGATCATATGGCATATGTGATATTCGTATGATTATAAGATGTGAAAGTTTGGTACCATGTGTACATCTGTGATTTTCATGTTAAACATGCCTATATGATTTTGAGTGATTCTGGTCATATCACATGCATGGGGTGGGATATTTGAAACGTGAAATTATTGGAAGTTTATCTGCGATTTTGGTGGCATGACCACGATATTGATTATTGGCAGTTTATCTATGTACTATGACATTGTTCACAAATGGTGTTGATACGAAATGAGGTGGATGAATGTGGAAGTGGATTGTAAAGTTTTTTCAAGTCGCGGATTTGACATAAGGTTGTAGATGTTGGGAAAGAAACTTGGATTTTAACACAACTTGAAACGCAATCAAATCCAAGTCAGATAAAACAGTTAAAAAATAACTAAGATAATTAAAATAGAATAACAAATTTACGATTAGAACAATAAGGAAGAAAGTAAAGAAGATAGATGAAAATATAGGACATGGTATGTAAAGTTCCAAAGAAGCTTTCGAAACACGAAGAATCCACAACCCTCTTCAAGCGGCTCTAATTTCACCTCCAAGAAAGAAAACTTGGCAAGAAAAAGTTTGAAGATGAACCCCACAATTTGAAAAGATTGTTAAAACTCTTCTAAAAGAACTGAAGAGAAATTCTTGAAATGAAAACTCAAAGAGAATTTATTAACTCAAAAGAGAAGTTGAATAATAATGAATTGAACCTCAGTTTGATTTGCTTGGCCATTGACATTGTTGTTAAGCCTTCAGGTAATGTGAGCCCATCACATTCATGGGTCTGAAATTGGGCATTGACACTCATATCATTCCCCCTTCCTTAAGAAGATTTGTCCCCGAATCGTTAGCTACAGAAAAGAAAAGGGATTAGAACAAATAACAATAAAATGAAAAAAAAACTAAACTAAACTTTCTTGTGTGCCAAAACTATCTCCAGGATCAAATATATGATTTCGATCTCCCAAATGAGCATGGATCAAGTATATTTTTTTCAAAAACAAACCATCAACACTAAACAAAGAAATACTAGGCACATGAGTGTTCAAATAAAAAATAACTTGTAACTTTCCTTGAATATACATGGTCATCCATAAGAAGTTCCAACGATGAGTCAAGAATTTCAAAAAATTATAAAAATTAAGAATGTAAAGATTATGTAAAAATCCATCGTTAAATGTTAAGATAGAAAATTTTGTTGCAAGAAAAAATATATAAAATTCTTTAATAAACCTAACTAGTGCAACTGAATTACTATTTTTAACATTTACAAATCTAGATAAACCTATAAAATTAATTGAACTTCCAAAACAAGGTTTAATGAAATTTGACCAATGCAAAAGTATGTTGCAAGGAAAAATAAAATCAGTAGCATACTTGTCGAAAACATTTATTATATGCCTTCTTAAATCAATTTCTAATGTTTCTTACCTTTCTTAACTTGTAGCACTTGTGGAGAATTATTAATATTCAACTTACCTCTCTCCCACAAGTAAAAGTGTCGATCGATGGTAGAATAATGTAATCAAAAGTCCATTAATGGATCCTTAAAGTCCTATAACAAGGAAACTACACTAAACAAATTCGAGTTATGATTTGTTAAAACATAATAATTCCTTACTTTTGCATGAATATTTTCTTGTTTTTAATTTTCTTTTCCCACTTGAAAACTTTCTAATTTTACCTCATATGTATTTCCATTCACCAAAAGTGGACCATCAATTAGACTTTTATCACTCAAGGTCTCTTTTCTCTCTGTCTTTTCAGTTTTTTCTTCCTCACTTCCCATATCCCCCTCACAAGTATTATGAATATTTAATTCAGTACAATATATCTTAGTAGGAAAGCAAGACGTTTCTATCTTATCTAACTCTATAGATTCGAGGACAAAATTCTCACTATCATCTTTTTTATCAACAAAAATCTCATGTTGGCACAATCACGACTATAGTGTCCATGCCCTTTGCCTGTAAAACATTCAATGTCATGAGCTCATTATTGTTTTGGTGAAAAATTAGTAGAAGTGGGCTGCTTAGAAGATGTAGAAGAAGGTTTTGTAGGAGTGCCACTTTTCCACTCAAAAGGTTTAGTCTCATCATATTTTGGTTGCAATTTATTAGTAGTATAAGGAGGTTTCGAATTATTAAAACTGGAATTAGAACTCGTACCTCTATAATATTGTGATGCACCAAATGGACAAGATTGACATTGTTGAAACTACTACTTAATATCAATTGTCTTGTGTGCCGTGTCCTCAAGATCAATGTAGGTTTGAAGATTAAGAGCATTGGTTATCGAAACGTTCAAGCCATACACAAATCGTACCATGGTAGTCTCATCATCTTCTCACACATTTTCTCTTTGCATATGTATCTTCATCTATTTAAAGTACTCTTCAACATATCGATTACCTTGAACAAGGCGTCGAAGTTCCGTTTTGACCTCTTTATAGTAATGAGAACGAACGTAATGCTTTCGCATCACTTGTTTCAACTTGTCTCATGTTTCAATTACCCTTTCGTACTTTCTTTGATGATTAATTCCAAGTTGAATTCACTAACTCAACACATAATCTGAAAATCCACAGGTCACAAGTGGAACTTTCACCTCCTCTGGACATCTGCAACAACAAAACATGATCTCAATTTTAGCCTCCCAACCACAATATGCATCTGGATCATTCTTCCCTTGGAATGGTGGAATGTTGGACTTTGATTTAGCTAGAAAAGGTTGGCCTCAATCAGAAATACCCAAAGTTTCATTAGTGTGACGATATCCTCGTCTACCAGTATTAGAATGAATAAGAAAGTGTGTATAATCCCCATCATCATCATAATCATGAGCAAGAAACCATCTGTTCGAAGAAGTCTCCAAACGAGCAACAACTTGAGTTAGCAGTTGAATTTGATTGGAAAGCTGATTAATGCTCTCTTTTTGTTTTGTTTGATACTTAGTCAAATTTTCCATCCCCACAATATTCTCAAATGTAACATCTTGTTATTTATCATCGGATGATATCTCATCATGGTTTTTATCGTTACTGTAACACCCTTAACCCGTATTTGTTTCCGAAATAGGGTTACACATCATTCATAAAGTTCTATGCATTCATAATCTAAATCCATTCAACTCATTCACATTATCCCTTATAAGGTCCTACGAGACCTTAAAACATGCTTAAAAGAGGTTCAGGACTAAACTGATAACATTTAAAAACTTTGGGAAACTTAGAAAAATTTCATGCATTCAGGGGTCACACACCTGTGTGAACTAGTCGTGTGCCTCACACTGCCACTAGACACGTCTGTGTCGTAGACTGTGTGAAAATAGGGCATACATACTGACTTACACCCCACGGCCGAGGACACGCCCGTGTGCCAGGCCGTGTGAAATCTACAGGGGTTACTGACTTGGGTCACACAGTTAGCCACATGCTCGTGTGCCACACACGGCCAGTAGACATGCCCGTGTGTCTAGGCCATGCCAAACTTGTATACTGACTTAAATAAAAAGGGTATCCCAGGGGACACACGGCCATGTACCAAGGCCATGTGTCACACACGGTCAAGCCACACGTCCGTGTGCTCAGCCTTGTGGAGTGAAAATAGGCTTGGTTAAAGCCACATTTCTCACCCTCCCCATGCCTTCCTACAACAAGACATTTTATACCATTTCAACACATTTATAGGCATCCTAAACATCATCAACTCATACACAACTCATACCATAATAACACTAGCCAATTTAATACACATTTACTACTCCAATCATATAGATTTCATATGCCAAATTCATCAATTCCACCTAATTTCAATATGCATTTATTTATCCTTCAAAATAACTAACTCAAAACTCAAAATAACACCAATTTAGTACCTTAATCTCATACCATACTATGCCAAATTCACAAGGTATATCATTTATATCACATAGCATATATAAACACATTCTATAAGCAAATTTCACATCCCACAACTTTACCAAATACAAGCCAAATAACACAACTATAATTCCATAACACAAAATGTACCATAATGACACTAGCCTATACATTCCATATACCATATATACAAGGCTTTAAAAGTACCAACAAAATGATCGATAGTGTGAGGACGATTCCTGACAATCCCCGAATCCGAGCTAGCTTTGATTATCTATAAAACATAGACAAATAACACACAATAAGCTTCATAGCTTAGTAAGTTCGTAAGTGAATATCTCAATTCCTCAAATAAATGTATTTTAACTATTTTCACATTACCAAATCAAATCACATTAACCACAAACCTTTATCATGTCTCATAACATGATTAAATACCATCTCATTGCACTTTCTCAATGTAATACTCAAATAGGTTCTGTACGTACCTATACCACCTCGTACTAACCTCTTTCTCAACTACGTCATTTTTTACCCATAGAAGCATTCGAAATAGAAATCGAATACTCAAGGATTACAATCGATAAGTACCTATACCATGGCCCGTAGCCAAATTAAGGTAACTCCTCTCTAAATACCTATACCATTGCCCGTAGCCAAATCAAGGTATTATTCACACCCGAAGTGCCGATATCATGGCCCGAAGCTAATACATTAACCTAATGACATGTCACTAGCATCCTAAACTATTCCTAAGGTTCAACTGGGAGTTTCAATTGTTGATTTCATCGCCGAACACATCTGTAATCTCATAACCACATTTTATGTAATACCAAATCATATAGCATACATTTATAATGAAATTACCACTTATGAACTTACCTTATACTCGAAATTGACGAATCAGATCGATTACTCTATAACTTTCGATTTACCCCGATCTAAATCTGAATTCTTTCTTTCTTGATCTATATGTGTAACACCCCTATCCCGTAACCGTCACCGGAATAGGTAAGGGGCATTACCAGATAGACAGAACATTTCAGACCAATTTAGAATCACAGATATCAAATAACATTAATACATAAGCAATCATCAACAATTTGTCCCTTATGAAGGTCTGCGAGACCTATAACATACTTTAAAGGACAGTCGGAACTAAATCGAACACATTCATAAATTTCAGAACTCAAAAAGTATTTCAATTCTGTTGAGGTCACACACCCGTGTGACCAGACCGTGTGCCTCACATGGGCACAAGACATGCCGATGTGAACCAGTCGTGCCAAAAAAAAATAAGGCATACATACTGACTTTCACCCACAGCCAACAGACATGCCCGTGTGCTATGGCCGTGTGATTCTTAGCTAGCTACTGGCTTAAGCCCACGGCTAGATGACACGCCCATGTGTCTTAACCGTATGGTCTTAAGAGGTTACTGCTTTACCTACACAGCCACAAGGCACGCCCGAGTACCCTGACCGTGTGGCACAATGCAGGCTTGGTTTAAACCAACTTGCCAACGCTTTATGGGTCATTCCTACAAGCAATATTAAACAACATTTATACCAAAATTTTCAGCCAATTTCATGCTCAAAACATTCTTCATTATAACTAAATCATCATCATTCTATAACCTATTCAAATCCATATCAAAACACATTAAAATCTCATTACAGCAACATGCCATAATGCTTATTTCATAGCTCACTTATGACACTTTCTAACTCATGCTTAAACTTACCATTTCCTTAACTTGGCATATTTCAAAATGATCACCACATATAAGGTCATATAACCATTACATGCATACACAATTTGGCATCACAACCATTTACCAAAACTAAGCACAAACATACCATTTGTTAGCCAACTCTCATGGCATAACATATATACATACCAAAGCTTAAATACATAGACATTCTAGCCTATACATGCCATACTTCATAAAAAAATACACTTTCAAAAAGTACCAAAATGACTTCGATAGTGTGGTGATGATCCTCGACTATCCCCGAGCCTTCAGTAGCTATAATAACTGTAAAACAGACAGAAGCCACACAGAGTAAGCTACAAAGAGCTTAGTAAGCCAAATACAATTCGTCTAACCATTAAAGCATAGAAAATAAAAGTCAATAGCAAGAATTCATAACAATTTCACAAAGTGTTTCATGAGCCTAACCATGCTCATTTGCTTGTATACATGTCATGTTTTATTTCCATGATTTCATACATACTTTGTATTCATTATTTCATAGAAACAAAGTCTTTCATATTCAGAAGTTTAGTACGATACAAACGTACCTGTATAGATTATACATTTCATGTATTCATTACCATATCTCATACTTTATCATCAAACGGTTCAGAAAAGATACAGATACTCATAAATGGGTACAATGCCTACGTCCCGGATGTGGTCTTACATGTAATTCAGTATTGATGCCTCTATCCCAGATAAGGTCTTATACAAAATTAGATACGATGCCGATGTCCCAAACATGGTCCTACACATTAATCTCAAATCGAGGCCTATGTCCCATACAAGGTCTTACATGATATCCCATATCAATATCAATATTCTTTCAGAAACGTACAGAGCTTTTCAGATACTAGCATATTATTGGAGTTTACTCGAAATTTATTCATCAGGCTCTCAAGGCCGTCCAATACAGATTACAGTATATATATATATATGTACAAAATTTAGTCAATTTAACACGTAATTGTAATTTGACTTACCTCGTACGGATTTCGGACGGAAACGAGTCGACTATTCAACTATCTTGGCCTTTCCTCGATTTAAGTTCGATTTTCTTTGTTCTTTATCTAATACAATTAAAATTCGATCTAATACAATTCAAATTCAACCATTCAATCATTCATTTCATTCAAAATAATCCATGAACACATTTTTAGGGCACTTTGCATTTTACACCTTACATTTTCACACTTTGACAATTTAGTCCATTTTTCACAAAATCACAATTATCCAAAATTCACCAAGACTATAGCTTGACCGAATATACATAGCTTCCATACAAGCCCAAATAACATATTTAATTCACAATTTAGTCCTACAAAACCTCATTTTCACAAATTAACCCAAATAGCTCTATTCCATCAAAAATTCAAGAACAAAGCATGATAATTACATATATCTTTCATAATCCATATAAAAACATTACAAACCCCATATAATCATCAATGGCACTTTCATAATCTTCAACAGAAAAATAAATTCAGACATGGTTTTTGAAGAACACGAAGCAACGATCACAGAAACGTAAAAATCATCAAAAATCGAGCAAAATAGAATTACCTATTCACTCATGCAATGGTCGAATACTTTGAAGCTTCAATGGCTTCTTTCTCTTTAAATTTTCGGCAAGAACAAGATGATCATGGCCATTTTCACGATTTGTTTTATTTTATTCAATATTATATGTCAATTACCAACTTTGCCCTTATTATTAACATATAAAAAATTCTACGTACTAATGTCCATATTTGTCCACCATTAAAATAAATGGTTAATTTGACATGCAAGGACTCTTATTTTAAAAGCCAAGGCCAATTAACCCCATTAACATATAGCATGCAACTGTTGCATTTCACGCAATTTAGTCCTTTATCATAATTAAGCACAGAAACAGACAAATTAAACCATAGAAACTTCACAGTTATAAATTCAAATATCACAGACACAGAAAATAATATTAAAATATTTTTCAGACTCAGATTTATGGTCCCGAACTCACTATTCTGACTAGGGTCAAAACCGGACTGTTACAATATGTATTCAAAATTAACCCATTTAGTCAACTACTCATTCAATTTAATCCTCAAACACATATTTGGGCATTTTTTACACTTTAGCCCTAAACTTTCACATTTCTTATCCCTATTTCACAAATACACAAAATTCATGAAATTTCATTAAACCTAAGCCTAGTCGAATTTCATATAGGTCCCTAGTAACCCATATTTTTTATTTATTTCATATTTAAACCCCTCAATTTACACATTTCACAAATTAATCCTTATTTGATATTTTTGTCAAAATTCACCTTACAAAACATTAAAATCTATCAACAATTATTCATTTTCCTTCATCAACATTCAAAAACATCAAGCTATCATCAATGGCAACTCACAAATTCATCAACCAATTCAAAAATTAGGGTATGGGCTAGCTAGTACTCAAAGCAACGATCACAAAAACATAGAAATCATCAAAAATTGAACAAAAATCACATACCAATTTGAGCTCACAAGTGCCGTTGTAACACCCCTAACCTGTATCCGTCGCCGGAATGGGTCACGAGATATTACCAGACGAGACACCAATTTTAGGACACTTACATATACACATATGTTATATTCACATAACTAAAACATGAACCTGTTTAACCATTAAACGCATAATTTAAAATCATAATACAGAGTCATTTAAAAATCAAAGGTATATATAATAAAATTTTAAGCACATGCAAAACTGAACCAAACCATATCACGTATTTATTACATTATTTAATTGCTCAATGCATAATTAAAAATACATATATACATTCGAATTATAAGTTCAAATAATACATATCATTTAGCTTATAAAACACGCATGCATGAAACATTTTCACACGTTACCCATTTGGACAACTATATTCATGTACTTAAATAATTCATAAGTAATCCACTATAAATTTTGTTTAGTCAATTTGATCATCAAAGACATTTTAAAGCACTCAAATCTTATGCTCAATGTCCAAACCAAACATATACCTAGCTACTTTAGCTCATCACCC
This sequence comes from Gossypium longicalyx, assembly GCA_025698465.1. NCBI lineage: Eukaryota > Viridiplantae > Streptophyta > Magnoliopsida > Malvales > Malvaceae > Gossypium > Gossypium longicalyx. The sequence continues at coordinate 58,217,626 of CM046995.1, forward strand.
TAGGCGCATATAATGACTAAAGTATACCCTTTTCACATACCAAGTTACCATGAATAGAAATGCATATACACAACCAATAATCCAATTATCTGTTCGGTCACAAAGGGTAACTTCAATGCATCATACTTTTATATATTGCCATACACATACCGCATATCTAGCAAAGCGAAATCACTTTTACACAATATCCATTAAAATCATCTTATAGATATATAACATAGTTCCCAAAATAATCTAAGTGTCACGGCCGAATATTCCCTTAGCACAAATGTATATAATAACACTTTAGCAAAATATAACAACCATTCCTATATATATATTTTTATCCATGCAAAAACCATTACCGAATCAACCATAGGTGTTACCCAAATCATCCACTATTTTAACGCACATAATACACATAAGCTTAACTATTGTTTCATTCACTCACAACATATTAACCTTGATGAGCTCATACCATGATCATACATAACCAGATTCAAGCAGAGAAATAGCCACAACCAACAACACAACCAAAACCAATTTAAGAATTTAACCATTTTCGCATGGCTTTATACATAACCAAAAATTCAACATTTCCAAAACAAACTTTAGCCTATACATGTCATAATCTTTAATTTAACTTATAAAAGTACCAAAAATAGAGGATAGTATGATGAGCTTCGCAGACGATCCCTAAACTTGTAACTTGACTTCCCAAAATCTATAAAATAGAAACAACATTCACATGATAAGTTATTATAGCTTAATAAGCTATAAGAAAATAACCAACTAATGATATAACTATCTCATAATAAATTTAACCGAACTACTCTGATATGAGAATGTTTATTCTTAACCTACCATATTCATTCATGATATTTCATTCTTTTACCAAAATCCTCACCTTGGCTGAAAGCTTATGTGCCCAACACAAGTAATACATACTTCATTTATGAAGCCAAGATATCATTAAACAATCGAATTCACTTATATTCATAATTTCTACTCAAATATCATAATATATATCATTATAAATACATTATCCAAGTGACCGAATGTACTTAGTACCAGTAATAATCATATCACATATCATTATATGTATATCCTTATCAATTTCGATTACTATAATATAATTTCACCATCCATACATATTCAATAAGTCATTGTATCAAATATTAATTACCTACTATCCTTACCTTGACTTGGTAACAAATTAATTCATACTTGGCATATGGCTTGTTATACATACTCAAATATAGCTTATCATTACCCGATGAACCATTCGAAATTGGATAGGACACTCGAAAAATCACATAAATTATACAACACCAATGTCCCAGACGTGATCTTACATGTTGCCACAAAACGATGCCACTGTCCCGAACAGGGTCTTACTCGTAAACACATATCGAAAATCACAAATCGATTCCATGGTCTTATCACACACATATATCGAAATCCTATGTCATGACATACGTATCCTAGCTATTCCTAAGGTTCATACAGGGCTTTCGGATGTTGTATCTCGGTCGATTCGAACTCGGAAATGTTGTAGCCAAATTTAACATATTCAGCCTTAGCATAATTTAATTATAACATTACATAATAGAATGTAATTATAATATTATACTATCAATAAACACGTCTATTTGCTTATAAACTTACCTCGGACGTCGTAAAATGGAATCGGGCAACTAGTCGACAACTTTCGTTTTTCCCCAATCCAAGTTCGATTTCTTTAGTTCTTGATCTAAACATGTTCAAATTAAGCTCATTCAAACATATTTTCATTCAATTTAGTCCAAAAACACATAAATAGAAAATTTACCATTTTACCCCTAACATTTACAATTTTTACAATTTAGTCCCTATTGCACAAAACACAAAATACACAAAATTTCGCAACACCCATGTTAGGCCGAATGGTACCCATGCTCATACAAGTCCATATATTTTATTAATTTCACATTTTATTCCCTCAAATTATTATTTTTGCAATTAAGTCCTAATTACTCAAAATCATCAAAAACTCCAATACAAAATATGTTAATCTAAAACATATCTTTCATTTTTCATCATCAAACAACAAAAATCACAAGCTATCAACAATGGCACAACTCAAAATATTCATCAACATCAGAAATTAAAGCATGGGTCTTGAAGATTACTAAGCAACTATCTCAAAAACGTAGAAATTATCAAAACCCGAGCTAAACTCATACCTTAATTAAGCTTCAAATTGGCCAAACCCTAGCCTTGTGTTCTTTCTTTTTCTTTTAGGTTATATTCAGTGTAAGAACAAAGATAAAACAATGTTTTTATGACTTATTTTCTTATGATATAATAACATATATATTAATTCATTATTATTTTACCTAACTGCCCTTAATGAAATAATAATAATTTATAACCCATGTCCCACGCAGTCCAACACTAGGTTAATGGGTTAATTTCATCATAAAGACTCCAATTTAGTAAACCACTAGCAATTCACCCCTTTATTCAAGTTACCAGTAAATTTTTATTTTACGCGATTAAGTCCTTTTATTTAATTAGACACCTTAACGATGAAATTAAATCACGAAAATTTCACAAATATAAATTCACACAAAACAAACACAGAAAATAATTTTAAAATATTTTTCTGACTCCGATTTGTGGTCCCGAAACCACCATTCTGACTAGGGTCTAATTTGGGTTGTTACAGCCGAACCCTAAGGAGCTTCAATGGCTTCTTTTCTCTCTTTAAAATTTAGCTAAGTGATGAATGAAGATGATATTTTAACTTTGTTTTATTTTAACTATCATTTATTAGCCATTTTACAATTTTAACCTTAATGAAACCTATAAAATCATCCAATATAGGCTCATTTATGACCATTCCCACTATCAATGGTCTAATTTCATCATAAGGACCTTTCATTTTATAAACCATAGCAATTAAGAACTTTTAACTTATAGCATGCTACTTTTGCATTTTACGCGATTTAGTCCTTTCATCAAATTAAACACTCAAACGCTAAAATCATTTCACGAAATTTTCACACATACATATACACATGCTATAAACACCAAAAATAATATTAAAATATTTTTTGACCTCAGATTTGTGGTCCCAAACCCACAGTTCTGACTTATCTAAAATCGGGCTATTACATTTACAAGTGTCACGGGTCATTGTGAAAGCCTATAAAGAAAACACAACACTCAAAAGGAAAAAAAAGTTAAGCAAAGCTCACCTTATGCACCCAGAAATAAAATTAAATTTCCAATGAGGTAAGAATTAATCTTGTGATACTTTGAAAAGAATCTATATCAATAAATCAGAATGTATTAGAATCAATTAACAAAGGAGACCTAATAACACTATGAGTCCAAAATCGGCTAGACACCAAAAAATTGTGCACTGAGGAAGGAATGTGCAACTTGCTTAAACCTACTAACATAAGAAATAATAAAGTGTTAGAATGCATATAGGAACAATAAAAAAACAAATAGAAATCTAAGGCTAAGAGTCAATGAAAATCCTTGAAACCTAAAAAATTTCAAAGCAACTTGACAAACTTCGTTTGAGGTGTTCCCGATTTCCAAAAATAAAAAAATTTAAAATGGAGCCTCCTCAAATATTGTATATTTGATCTAGAAATTTTCGGCACAAAATTCAACCCACAAAATATATTTTTTTAATTTTATATTTCTTCACTTTTTTATCACTTTTTTTGTGGAAAATATTTTTTTTATATTCTAAAATAGTGCCAAGAAATAGTATGTAAAATTTCAGATTGTTTGAAAAATGTTTACCAATTGAAAACTTTTTTTTAAACTGTTTAGGTAAAAAAATTTATTTTGAGGTACTTTGCTGGAAATCAGTTTATAAGAAAAAAAGACACCTAAAATGCTCAAATCTGATACGGAATGAAGTGGATGAATGTAAAAGTGGATCATAAAATGCTCTAGACGTTGGGAAAGAAACCTTGATTTTCACACAACCTGAAACGCAATCAAATCCAAGTCAGATAAAACAATTAAAAAATAACTAAGATAATTAAAATAGAATAATAAATCTACAACTAGAACAATAATGAAGAAAATAAAGAAGATAGATGGAAAGATAAGACGTGGTATGTAGAAGTCCTATGAAGCCTTGGAAACATGAAGAATCCACAACCCCCTTCAAGCAGCTCTTATTTCCCCTACAAGAAAGAAAACTTGGCAAGAAAAAGTTTGAAGATGATCCCCACAATCTGAAAAGATTGTTAAAACTCTTCTAAAAGAACTCAAGAGAAATTCTTGAAAAGAAAACTCAAAGAGAATTTATTAACTCAAAAGAGAAATTGAATGATAATGAAGTGAATCTTGATTTGATTTGTTTGGCCTTTGACATTGTTGTTGGGCCTTGAGGTAATGTGAGCCCATCACATCCATGGGTCTAAAGTTGGCCCATGAGACTCACATTAGGTGTGTTTTTTGATGGATGAGTTCTGGGGAACTCGATTTTGGTGCATAGTTGATATGGGTAGGACCATTTTCACAAAACCTACATTGTTTTATGAAATTTGCATTGACATGATCATGCATAGTATAAGTGTGAAATATTAAGTTATATGAAATTGATATGATTATTATGATAGTATAATGTGTATGTTTATATGTATGTGATTGCGTTTGTGTTAATCTCACACTGAGCTTTATAGCTCACCCCCTTTAGTTTTCTAATTTTACATATAACCCCGAGGTTGGGATTCGATTATGGCATTTGGAGGAGTTTCTCGGAAGTCTTCTTACATTAAAATTATTAACTTTTATTTTGATATTTTGGGTTTGTAATAAGTTTATGTATGGACCGTGGCATGAGACTTTACTTTGGGGATTTTATTTTGATTTGCATGACCTGATTGCATGACATTAAGTTTTAAAAACTACATATGTTAGTATTTGATAGGATTTCACATGAAACTCAGTTTTTAAAATAAAATCTGTCAATAATACATTTTTCTGATGCATTTTTAAAAAATGAGTTTTTAATAAAATTAGTCTTAGTTTTCAAAATTATAAATGTCTACAATTGAGATATTATTTATTTCGATTCCTGAAATTTGCACGGTTTTTACGAAATTAAAATAAACATTTTATTTCATTTATTTTGAATTGATAAGCCAATAGTTTAAAAATATTTTTCAAAATTTCGAAATATTATTTCAGTCCTTTTCATGGACAAATGATTTTGAAATGTGATTGAAAATAAAGTTGAATATTCGATTTTATTAGTTTTGAACGAATTGTGCAAATGATTTAAAAAGTACATTTGAAAAGTTTTTTTGAGTCATTCTGTCAGCTAATATAGCTTTCTGAATTCGACCATAATGCCTGGGTTGAGTTTAGGGCGTTACATATAGCCACAGTCAAGAAGATGTTACACTAGAAATTGTTTCCTAAGTTTTTTGGCCCTTTTATTGTTGAAGCCAAAGTCGGGAAGGTGGCCTACAAACTTCAATTACCAGCATGGTCTCACATTCATCCCACCTTCCATGTGTCTAAACATAAGAGACATGTTAGCATGAAACTAGTACAAACTACCTTATCTATAGTTGGTCTTGACGGAGCTATGTTCGAGGAACTAGCCTGCATCCTTAAAAGGTGCATGGTTCGAAAGGGTAATCATGATGTCACTGAAGTACTAGTTGAATGGACTAACACCATCCTTGTAACACCCCTAACCTGTATCCATCGCTGGTTTAGGGTTACGAGGCATTATCAAACAATACATAGCTTAGAAAAGTCATTCATTACTATTCATGTTTAAGGTTATATAAACTCAATTATACAAATCATATATACATCTCCTTTATAGCATTCAAATAATCAAATTATAACATAGCTTAATACATGACAAATTCCATCTGCATACATTAAGACATTCAAACATATATCGAATACATGCTAATATATCTATTTAATTTGACAAATATCAAACATATCATTTCCTTAACTCTGTATGTGCGCATGTTAAAAACCAAACAAACTATTACACACCAATTATTGTCCAACACATATGCAACCTTAGTATCATTATCATATGGCCGAACATAACTTTAATGCAACATATATATAATGTGCATTTTAGCCTATCACTATGAACCATTATATGAGCACAAAATACAAACCATAGTACACCCCATTCGCATGCTAATTATCATGCATAAATTGCACTCACATAACCAATTCCCTTCTCACCTATTTCGTCTATCAAATTTAGGTTCAAAAGTAGCACAAAAAAAATTTTACCATTCAATATTAAACTAACTTTACCTTTACAAATCATGACCATTATTAGCCATCACAACCTGAATCTAAATAACCAACTACACATGATCATATCGTTGGCATGTGTACTTAATTTACTTATGACTAGCCGATTATAAACATTAACTTAACATTTTTTAACTATCCAAATGGTCATAATTTGAATCATCAAATATATACATAATAATCATACCATTCCATCACATAAAATATGCCATAAACACACTTCTAAAATGAATTAGTATCATGGCCGAATATACAATATGCTTATCATTACCTCTTTATCGAATCATATAACAAACATCACAAACATATATACTCTGTATTAAGCTTACTAACTTGAACTAATTCATAATACAAATTAACATTCCAAATAAGCCAATATTAAGCCACAATCAAAATATATATCCATCAACCATGTTTACTTCGTGTGAGCCTAATCATAAAAATCAACAAATGCAAAATATACCATTATGTAAAGCTTACCATAATGAACAATCATATGCCATACATATCATTACTTTAAACCTTAAGCATATACCAAGCACACCACACATATATGACATGCATATTACTTAACTAAAATATTACATACTATAACTCAACAAGCATCCATCATTTACCTCATTGCCAAAACACATGACCAAATTTACACAACTATTAGCATTATAATCAAGCCATTTTTGCATGGCTAAATATATACATACTTCAAGATCAAACATATTATGTAGCTTATACATGCCATAGGTTCAAAGTTCAAACTTATAAAATACCAATATAGTGATCGATAGTGTGACGAAGTTCCTTGACAATCCCCGAGCTCGTAACTAGCTTTCAAAATCTATAAAACAACTAACGAGTGCACACATAGTAAGCTTAAATAGCTTAGTAAGTCATAAGAAAATAAAATTATTAAATGAACATTAGTATATAATTTCAATTAGGCCGAATATGAACAATCTCATATACATATAAATCACTCTTTTAACATGCATAGTTTATATCATCATCTCAAGTACTATACTTACCTTATTTTCATGAACATATAACTTTGCACGTACCTGAACCATTTAGCTCAATTTCACATTCGATCTTATCTCAACATTGCCCGTTGAACCATTCGAAATCAATAAGGTTACTCCGACAGCTCAAAAAGCTTGTACAATGCCAACGTCCCAGACGTGGTCTTACATGTAATCAACTATCGATGCCAACAACCCAGATGTGGTCTTACACGTAATCAACTATCGATGCCAACGTCCCCGATATGGTCTTACACGAAATCACTTATCGGAGTCCTATGACATGACATATGTTCCTAACTATTCCTAAGGTTTGTACGGGGCTTTCGGACATCGTAATTTGATCGATTCATGCTCGTAATAAATCATTCCATGCTAAATACAATTTGGCAATGTAGTTATACATGCACACAATTCAATTCGGCTATTTACATAATAAATACATTCAATTTAACATTATATATTCACTTATGAGCTTACCTCGTACGGAGATGAACGGACCGGAACGACTAATCGACAACTATTGATTTCCCCGATCCAAATTTGATTTCCTCTTTTCTTGATCTAAATTAATACAAATTTGACTTGTTTAATCATATATTCATTCAAATTCATCCATAAACACATAAATGGGCAAATTATACTTTTTCCCTTAACATTTCACATTTCTCACAATTTAGTCCTTATTTTAAAAAACACAAAATATTCAAAATTTCACCATACCCAAGCATAGCCGAATTTTACTAAGGTTTCTAGCAGCCTAATTCTTTCATTTATTTCATGTTTTGACCCCCTAAATCTTCAAATTTCACAATTTAATCCTTAATACACATTTTTACCAAATATCACTTAATTAAACATAATAATCTAACAACCTATAATTATTTTTCATCATCAAACAACAAAAAACACAAGCTATCATCAGTGGCAATTCATGAATACATTAGCAAATTCAAAAATTCAAACATGGGCTAGCTAGTATTCGAAGCAACGATCTCAAAAACGTAAAAATTATCAAAAACCGAGTAAAACACATACCCGAATCAAGCTTTCAAAGGTGCCAAATATTGAAAGCTTTCAAAGCTTTATTTTCTTATGTTTCGGCCAAGAAAGATGAATGCATGACCATTTTAATTTTTGTTTTATTTTATTTCATGTTATTTTACTTTTTACTATTTTAACCTTAAGTATTTAATTAGAAACTATATAATGGTTGTCCATATTTGTCCACTCAAATATTTAATGGTCAATTTACAACATAAGGACTCAACACAATAAAAGCCATAACAATGTAGCACTTTAACAAATAGCTAGCCACTTTTGCATTTTACACAATTAAGTCCTTTTATAAAATCGAGCACACAAATGATAAAATTTTCACACGAAACTTTCACACATATTAATTCACATACTATAAACACCAAAAATAATATTAAAATATTTTTATGACTAAGATTTGGGGTCCTAAAACCACTGTTTCGACTAAGGTCTAAACTGGGTTGTTACAATTCTCCCCCCTTAGGGATTTTCGTCCCCGAAAATCTTACCGGCGAAAAGGTTTGGCTATCATTCTCTCATAGTATCTTCAGGCTCCCATGTAGCTTCTTTTACCCCATGTCGATGCCATAAGACTTTCACTAAAGAAATTTTCTTATTCCTCAATTCTTTAACCTCACGATTTAAACTATGGATCGGTTCTTTTTCGAATGTCATATCAGGCTTAATTTCAATATCAGACAGTGAAATCACATGTGAGGGGGTAGATCGATATCATTGAAGCATCGATACGTGAAATACGTTATGAATTTTTTCTAACTCAGATGGCAATAACAATTTGTAAGCAACAGGCCCGATACGCTCAATAATCTCATATGGTCCAATGAATCTTGGACTCAGTTTGCCTTTACGACCGAATCAGAGTATTTTCATCCATGGTGAGACTTTCAAAAACACTTTATCCCTGATCTAAAATTTAATATCTTTCAGCCTTAAGTCTGCGTACGATTTTTGACGATTTGACATTGCTATCAAACTATTACGAATCACTTTTACTTTATGTTCAGTCTCTTTGATCAAATCGACCCTGTGTATCTTATTCTCACTGAGCTCTATCCAATACAAAGGTGTTCGGCATATACGACCGTATAAATCTTCGTAAGGTGCCATTTTTATACTCAATTAAAAACTATTATTATATGCAAATTCAATCAGTGGCAGGTATCATTCCCATGTACCCTCAAACTCAAGAATGCAACATCTCAACATATCTTTGAGTATCTAAATAATCCGCTCAAATTGACCATCTGACTGCGGATGAAAAATAGTACTGAAATGTAGCTTTGTACCTAATGCATCTAGCAGTTTCTTTCAAAACTGCGATATGAATCTCAGATCTCTATCCAAAATAATAGAAACAGGTATTCCGTGCAATTTCACAACCTGAGAAATGTACAATTTAGCAAGCTTATTGTAATGCCCCAAATCACGAAATCCCCTGTTAAAATTATTTTTGCGTGTTTATGGCGTAGATGTATGTTTGCCTTAGTGGTTTGGTGCTTTAGGAGTGTCTGGGAAGTCATGGGTTCAAGCTTTAGTATTGTACACAATTTATTTTTCAAAAGTTAAAACCCTACCCTTGGTCAGTATGGTTATATGCAGAACTTGTTAAAATTTTGACAAAGCAAGCATGTTAGCTTTGGGGTAAGTGGCGTGTGGAGTGTGCTAGGAGTCTGAGGTTCGAGTCGTGGATTTTCGCAAAGGATTTTTATTTTGCTATAAGTGCTGTGGAGGTGTCCTAGGTTGACCGAAATTGAGGAGTTGTAATGGGTTTGAACGGGTGGTTGAGAAGATAAAAACTAGGAGTTTTTGAGGGGATTTGGATAGTGATCAGGTGGAGTGATATGAGGAGAGATTTTAGGAGAAATTGAGGGGAGTTGGGGAAGGAGGAGGAAGTGTGCGGAATTAGGTTTGTGGCATTCAAGAAGTTCGGCTAGAGTGGAATTGCTAAAAAAAAAGTCAGTTTTGTTTTTATTTTTTTGTTGGTGGCTGAATAGTGTTAGGGGTTTCTCTCGAGTTTTACGAATTTGTTTATTCATTTTGTACCATTTGTTACTTTTCTTTTAACACTTTTGTGTTTTGGTAAATTGAGGGCTCTCAGGTTTTCTTCTTGGCCGACTACTCTACCTTCTCCCTCCCTTTTTTGGGATGTTGTTAGCCAAATAGCTTTTCTTTCTTTTCTTTTTGCACCACTTCTGTTTCCAATCGCTCCTCCTATCATCTCCCTTTCTTTTGAACACTTGCCGAACACCCTTTCTCTTCTCCTCTCCTCTTGTAATCTTTGAACCATTAATACTTTGACTGTAGCGGCATTGTTTCCTTCCTGCTTCTATTTTCAGATTTTTGCAATTGATCCTTGAATAGTCGGTAGGTGTTTGAATTCCTCTTTGTTCATTTTTTTCTCGATGTGGTAATCTCCTTTTAACACTATGGTTTTACCGATTGCTGCTAGGGGCCCGATCTTAGTAGTTAAGGGGTTAGGCTGATCAATCTTGCCCAACTAATGATCTTTTCACTTGTGGTAAGTGCTGTAAGTGCTTGATTTTTGTATGTTGGGTTATAGATTCTTATGAATCGTCTAACTATTTCGTGTAAAGGTTGAAGTATTGGAGAAAACGTTAGTTTTGGAATAGAAGGAGTGTTGCGATTGTTCAGTTGGTTAGTAGCGATAATCGATTAAAGTATATTCAATACTACGGTTTTGGGGTTGACCACGAATATGGACTGATGGTGAGGTTGTTGTTAATTATAGGTGCTTTGATCTCGTAAGTGTTTCAGCTACAATATCATAATAGGTGTTTGTGCGTATCACTGCCATTGGATGTGAAATCGGCAAAAGTCAAAAAGCCGAAAGATGAGCAGTCGACACCACTCGGGCGTGTGACCGCCCCTGTGGTAGGCCGTGTGATAAAACATGGTCTTGTGGTCGATGAGATGACCATGAGCACTTTCATGGACTAAAACGATATTGGACCATTTTGGGTCGAACTGGGCCGTGTATGCCTAATGGGCCTGTGGCCCCTATACAGGAAAATCGCACAAAAGTATGGTAGTCAGTGGGTCGGGCTGTATAAACCCCATGGCTAAGGCCATGTTTGGGCTATGTGGGCCACACAGGCGTGTGGACCCACATGGGCCCGCAATATGGGCTGTAGGCCTATTATCATTGATTGACTATTATGGTTGCACGAGTCGTCCAAGACGACTGAGGACCTACTATTTGGCCGATAAGTATACACGGGCCCATATTTTGGTAAGATGACTGTTTTACCCCTACGTGATGTATGACTGTTTGAGCATGCCATTTTTACTGTATGTACATTTATATTATGTTGCATTGCATTGGGTGGGACATATGATTTTGGAGGAAGTGTACTAAAAGGCGATAAGCCTATTACTGGCAACTCTGCTGCAAATACTGCTTTAGTGCCGCAACCGGTACGACCTGGTGTGTAGGGTTGGGTGCGATGATTTTATCCCGACATGGTGTGTAGTGCTGGTACAGAGATGGTGTGTAGAAGATAGATTAGGTAGGATTCTTTGTTTGCCTATTGTACTGAAATGGGCTAAGGCCCAGACTGCCACTGTTACTAAAAACACCACGTTTACGCATCACATTTTGAAAAGCTTCTGTTACAAACACTATTTTAAAGTTTAATAACAAACTAATATAAATAATATTTTTATAAGACAACTTGAATTTTCACATTGAACTAGGCATCTTAACCTTTTGTTAAGAATCTAAAGAAGTTTTATGAAGAACGAATTTCTCCAAATTTGTGTTCCGAAAAAACACTCCAATGTGACACCATAGATTCGACCATAACATCTAGGCCTGGTTTGGGGTGTTACATTTAGTGGTATTAGAGCCAAGTTGCAAAATTCGACTGTGGATTTGGGTTTTTCAAAAACGTGAAAATTTCAACAACATTGTTTTAAAAAGGGTTTAAAAATGATTATTTGAAAATGTTCTACTGAATGAGTGGTACATCGAGTCTCGGCGCCAATCCTGTAAGTTTCCTAATTGTTTATTCTAAAAGGATAATATTGAAGTGTTATTACTGAGACTACTTTAGGTAGTAAAACTGTACGGAAACTCTTTAGTTAGAGTAAACTATGAACCGTAATAAGAATACGAACTGTGAAAACAAAACTCTGAAATAATATTGTTCATAAAATATCTATAATAAACATTGGAACAATAAACTGACTAGCATAAAACTTTTAAAACAGATAAAAGCGTGATTGGATAATGAGCACTAGAGGTACTCGTGGTAGAGGCCGCAGCAGAAGCCGTGGAGGTGCTCGGGCTGAGTCCTCGTCTTCTGGACACCAGCCTAATGAGGAAGTTAGAGAGGCATTAGCTTCACCTATGGCTGAGATAGGGTCTCAAAATCGAGCGGCTGGGGATGACGCGCTGTCCCAAGTAATGTTGAGGATTCTGGAAAAGGTCGCTGGGCCTAGTGTTGGTATTGGAGGCCATGGGTCAGTTACAAAACGAATTAGGTCAATGGGGCAAAGATATTCAGGGGTATTGTTGGAGTTGCCCCTAATGTGGCTGAATATTGGATGGAGGTCACAGAAAGGATCATGGATGACCTTGACTGCACCCCTGATGTAACGCCCCCACGCCCAAAACCGTCGCCGGAGTCGAGTATGAGGTGTTACTAAGCTTAATTTAACATTTTTAGAACTTTGAATTATTTGTTTTTACATTCACAGCTTTTAAGCTACTTGCGTCACAGTCACAAGAAAAATCATATCTCGAGTTACAAAACTTGAAATCAAGATCCATAAATTTTCCCTGAATCTAGACTCATATACCTATCTACTAATTTTTTTCTAGAATTTTTGGTTGGACCAATTAGTACAGTTTATTAGTTAAAGTTACCCCTGTTACAGAACTTGACTGGACTGACCTCTGTTTACTACGAACCATATTTCTCTCTGTAAAAAATTTATATGATTATTAGGTTTGCTTCTCATGAAACTAGACTCAATAAGGATTCTGAGAATATAAAATAAAACACCTAATTATATCTGTACAATTTATGGTGAATTTATAAAGTTGAAACAGGGGATCCAGAAACTGCTCTGACCCTATTTCACTAAAATTCAAATATCTTCTAACATATAATTCCTTTACCTGTTTCATTTGTTTCATGTGAAACTAGACATAATAAGCTTCAATTTTATATTTAAGTCATCACCAAATTCAATTTCTATGATTTTTAGTAAATTTTCAAACTCACATCAGTGTTGCTGCAATATTCTGTTTATAGCAAATTTCACCCCTTTTTATGGGTTTTCATGAATTGGATATCCTAATAGCTTTCCACAACATCAAACATAATCTAAACTAACCATTTCCATAATTTATCATTATCAAGCATTTTCTCAACCATTCCATCACCATATCATAAGATCATTTACACAAAATAGGTATATTGCTATACATGCCCATACTTAAATTTACAAGCCATTTACCGAAAAGTTCTTCCGGATAGTGTGACTGATCCTTCGACCTATCCCGACTCCTGAGCTGGCTTGTCCAAAACTACAATGAGTAAGAAGGAGGAGTAAGCATAAATGCTTAGTAAGTTCATATGCAAATAATAAGTAACATATCAAAGCAATCATACCAATCAACATTAACATGCATCATCAAAACACATATCACATTTCTAACCATTTTTCATCATCTTGTTACCTTATCGTGATTGTATCAATACTCAACCCGAGGGTTAAATACATACCTATCCAAAATATCCATTTCATATCACTTACCAATACGCCTCTTTACATCTCGAGTTTTCCTCCATTTGAGTAGAACTTTACCCGTTGAACACATCGGAATATAATTCGGATACATGGATAACTTGCACATAAGTGCCACATATGCAATCAAACAATCATGTAACCCGCCCATGTTTAACTCGGACTCAACTCAATGAGCTCGGGCGTTCAGATCCATAAGTGAACTCGGACTCAACTCAACGAGTTCGGATGCCTAGTTACATCTCACGAACTCGGACTCAACTCAACGAGTTCGGACATTCGCATCCATAAGTGAACTCGGACTCAACTCAACGAGTTCGGATGCTCAACCATCCTAGTGACATGTCACTTGTATCCTAATCTATTCCTAAGGTTCAAACGGGATTTTCCTCGAACATATATCCTTGCCGTCTTCCGTAGAATACCGAAATCAATACTCGGTAATAATTATATTTAACAAATAGCACACATGATTTGCATTTTGTTATAAATAACCACAAAGCATATATTTCATAAATAAAATCAGCATATCATATAATTAACTTCAATATCTTAAAAATAACCATTATGCTACATTATTTACACATGAACTTACCTTGGTACCAAAATACAAAGATTTTGTAATTTAGTCCACGATCTTTTCTTTTCCTCGATTGGGGCCGTTTCCACGTCTTTCTTGATCTAAAATAACACATTTAGCTTATTTAATACTCACATTATCAAATTAATCATTAATTCAAATTTTGGCAAAATTACAATTTTACCCCTAAACTTTTGCATATTTACATTTTTGCCCCTAGGCTCGGGATTAAACTTTATTCCTTATTCTCATGTTTTACAACATGCTGATCACTTTTCCCTTCTATGGCAACATCAAATTCTCACTCTAACATGTACTTGTGACTATTAGGTATTTTTACCGATTAAGCCCTTTTACTCGTTTTTGCTTAAAATCGAGTAGTACAAGTCGTCTAACATAATTTAAAACTTCATATTCTATCATAAAACATCAAAATACACAAATTTCACCTATGGGTATTTTTCCAAATATAAACCCTAGGTTAAATTATTGCTAACATAAGCTTAATCGAGTTATCGGGATCTCAAAAACGTAAAAATCACTAAAAACGGGGCTTAGAATCACTTACTATGAAGCTTGAAAGTTGAAGAAACCCTAGCTATGGTGAGATAGAGCATTCGGCAGCAACTAAATGGGGAAGATGACTATTTTGTGTCATTTTTCCCATTTTATTTCATTAATTATCCAAATGACCAAAATGCCCTTAATACCTTTCTTTGAAAATTTTCATGTACAAGCCCATTTTTGTCCAAAATTTTAGAAATTGGTCAAATTGCTATTTAAGACCTCCTAATTAATATTTCAAAGCAATTTCATACTAAAAACTTCTAGAATGCAAGTTTTGCAACTTTTTCGATTTAGTCCCTAACTTCAAATTAAGCATTTTATGCATAGAATTTCTTCACAAAATTTTCACACAATCATGCAATCATATCATAAACATCAAAATAATTAAAAAATAATTATTTCTATCTCGGATTTGTGGTCACGAAACCACTATTCCGATTAGGCCCTAATTCAGGATATTACAACTCTCCCTCCCTTTAAGGATTTTCATCCTCGAAAATCTTACCGGTAAACAGATGTGGGTATTGATTTCTTATATTTTCTTCGGTTTCCCATGTAGCTTCTTCTACTCCATGCTTTTGCCACAACACCTTCACAAGTGCAATATTTTTATTCCTTAGTTGTTTGACCTCTCGAGCTAAAATCTTAATTGGTTCTTCTTCGTAAGTCATATCTGGTTGTAGTTCAATTTCTGTCGGTGAAACTACATGTGAAAGATCCGAACGATATCAACGTAACATAGATACGTGGAACACATCATGAATCTTCTCTAATTCAGGTGGTAAAGCTAGCCGATATGCTACCGGTACAACTTTTTCAATTATTTCATATGGCCCAATAAAACGCGGACTTAATTTGCCCTTCCGTCCAAATCTGAGAACTTTCTTCCACGGAGACACCTTTAAAAATACTTTATCACCAACTTGAAATTCAATGTCCTTTCGTTTTAAATCTGCATAAGATTTCTGTCTATCTGAAGCAACTTTCAAACAATCTCGAATTACCTTCACTTTTTCTTCAGTTTCTTTTATTAGATCAACTCCATAAATCTGATTTTCCTTGAGTTCAGTCCAATACAAAGGCGTTCGACACTTACGACCATACAATGCTTCATAAGGTGCCATTTTCAAGCTCGTCTGATAACTATTATTGTAAGCAAATTCTACCAACGGTAAATATTTTTCCCAACTTCCTTGAAATTCCAATACACAACATCATCGAGCATGTCTTCAAGAATCTGAATTCCTCTCTCTGATTGTCCATCAGTTTGTGGATGAAAAGCAGTACTGAAATTTAATTTTGTACCTAACGCGTCTTGCAACTTTTGCCAAAACCGCGAGGTAAACCTTGGATCTCTATCTAAAATGATCGACAATGGTATTCCATGTAGTCTAACAATTTCTCTAACATACTGATTCAGCCAACTTGTTAAGAGAATAATCTGACGCATGGGATAAAATGAGCCGACTTAGTTAATCATCAACTATTACCCGGATGGCATCTTTCTTTCCCGAGTCAATGGCAATCTCAAACAAAATCCATAGTAATCCGATCCCATTTCCATTCAGGAACCATAATAGGCTGAAGTAATCCCGAAGGCACTTGGTGTTCAGCTTTCACCTATTGAAAAATTAAGCATTTGGACACAAACTCTGATATATCTCTTTTCATTCCATTCCACCAATACATTTTCTTCAAGTTATTATACATTTTCGTACTACCTGGATGAATCGAGAAACAACTACTATGTGGTTCCTGTAGGATCTTTTGAATCAATTCCTCATTCTTTGGTACACAAATCCAATCTTTAAACATTAAGCACCCATCAGAATCGATTCTGAAATCTAACTCTGTATCATCTTCACACTGCTTTCTCCTGGATTGCAAATCTTGACCATCTTTCTGAGCTTCAGAAATCTCTTGTAATAACATCGATTTTGCTCTTAACTCTGCTAGAATTGAACCATCATCTGACATTTTCAACTGAGTGTTCATAATTCTCAAAGCAAACAACAACTTTCTGCTTAAAGCATTGGCAACCACATTCGCTTTTCCCGGATGATAATCAATAACAAGCTCGTAATCTTTCAATAACTCCAACCATCTTTGCTGTCTCAAATTCAAATCTTTTTGTGACATCAAGTACTTAAGACTTTTATGGTCAGTATATACCCGGCACTTTTCACCATACAAATAATGTCGCCAAATTTTCAAAGGAAACACCACCGCAGCCAATTCCAAATCGTGAGTAGGATAATTCCTCTCATGAGGTTTTAACTGCCTCGAAGCATAAGCCGCCACTTTTCCTTCTTGCATGAGTACACACCCCAAACCATTTAGAGAAGCATCACTATACACTACAAATTCTTTTACGATTGAATTTTGTACTAACATGGTGCCTCTGTTAATAACTTTTTCAATTCTTCAAAACTCGTTGACATTCCTCCGTCCATTCAAATTTAACATCCTTTCTGAGTAATCTAGTTATAGGAGCAGCAATCATAGAAAATCCATTTACAAACCGCCGATAATACCCAACTAGCCCCAAGAAACTTCTAACTTGAGTTACATTTTTGGTGGTTTCCAATCAACAAAGGCTGAAATTTTACTAGGATCAACCCGTATACCATCACACAAAACAATATGACCCAAAAATCCAACTTCCCGGAGCCAAAATTCACTTTTACTAAACTTAGCATACAATTTGCTTATCTCTCAAAGTTTGCAAAACTATCCTCAAATGCTCAAAGATGCTCTGTCTCATCTTTTGAATAAATTAAAATATCATCTATAAACACCACAACAAATTTGTCCAAGTATGGTCGGAATATACGATTCATTAAATCCATAAACACAGCAGGAGCATTTGTCAACCCGAATGGCATAACTAAAAATTCATAATGACCGTACCTTGTCCTAAAAGCAGTTTTAGGCACATCCGACTCTTTTACCCGCAGTTGGTAATACCCAGATCTCAAGTCAATCTTTGAAAACCATGTCGCTCCTTTTAGCTGATCAAACAAATCATCAATTCTTGGCAACGGATACTTGTTTTTGATTGTCACCTTGTTTAATTGCCGATAATCAACACACAACCTCATAGAACCATCCCTCTTTTTCACAAATAACACGGGAGCACCCCAAGGTGAAAAACTCGGTCTCACAAAGCCTTTATCAATCAACTCTTGCAACTGCGACTTTAATTCTTTCAACTCTGCTGGTGCCATTCTATACGGAGCAATCAAAATCGGAGCTGTTCCCGGTATCAAATCAATACCAAATTCTACTTCCCTGACTGGAGGCAAACCCGGCAATTCTTCTGGAAATACGTCCGCAAATTCACACACAACCGACACTGATTCAACTTTCTTTTCAACTTCTTTTGTATTAATTACATACGCCAAATAAGCTTCATAACCCTTTCTCAGATATCTTTGAGCCGACATTGAAGAAATCACACTAGGCAATGTCTCTAATTTATCTGATTCAACCCGAAGAGTTTCACCATTTTCACACTTTAATTCTATAACCTTTTCTTTGCAATTTATTTTAGCATCATGCAATGTCAACCAATCCATACCCAAAATAACATCAAACTCATCAAACGGCAACAACATCAAGTCGGCCGGAAAGTAATGATCCCGAATCATTAAAGGACATTTCTTACATACTTTATCAACAATCACACATTTGCCTAACGGATTCGACACTCTAATCATAAATTACGTGTTCTCAACGGTATATTCATATCGGACACCAATTTCATGCACACATATGAATGAGTAGAACCGGGATCAATCAAAGCAATAACATTAACATTATAGAGAAAATGTACCGGTAATCACATCAGCGAGGAAGCATCTTCGCGCTTTAATAGCATAAGTTCTAGCGGAGCCCTTCCTTCAGTCTAAGCGGTGCATCCACGGCTACATTCTTACCGCTTGCTTCACTCCCACTTTTCTTGGATATCTACCTCTTGAATCGCACCACTTGTTTTTGTATTCTGAAATTTTTCTTTTCAGCTCTCTCGGGCGATCTCTAATAAAATGATCAGGAGAACCACATCGAAAACATTCATTTGCTCTGCACGGACCAAAATGATTTCTACCACACACGGCCGCACTCGGGTTTAACAAATCTCGAATTCCCTACACCCGTCGCCGAAGTAGTCTGGGACTTAGGACCCACATTCTGCTTCTTATAATTCCCATATGATTGCCCAGCTGAAGTTTGGGAACGAGGATTCATATTTCTTGATTTTCGAGGTTGTTGTGAGAATGAACTGCTCGTCGGTCTTTTCTTCCAATTTCTAGTCTCAGCCTCTACCTTTTTCTTCTCTTTAAGTAGTTCTTCAGCCTTGCAAGCTCGATCCACTAATACTACCATTTCTTTTAATTCAAGAATTCCAACAAATACCTTGATGTCTTCGTTGAGCCCGTCTTCAAATCGTCGGCACACTGACTTAGCCTCTGTAGGAACATACTCTCGGCATATTTACTTAATCGAACAAACTCTCTTTCATATTCTCAGAAGTCATATTACCTTGCTTCACTCAAGAAATTCTTTACGCTCGATCAATAAATCTTTCACTAATATATTTCTTCCGAAACTCTTCTTGAAAGAATTCCCTGTGTTATTTTCTCTTTCGGTACCACCGAAATCAAAGTCTTCCACCAATTATAAGTTGAATCCTCAACAAAGATATATCGCATTTCAAACATTCTTGGTGTACAAGATAATTCATCAAATACCCGGATAGAATTTTCAAGCCGTAACTCGCTTTCTCGGCATCATCATCAATATTTGCTTTAAATTCTTGCCCCTTGCTTATGGATTCTATTAACTGGAGTTCTATGAAATTTCACCAGATCCATACCTTGAGGCATCGGGGTATAGGTTGAGGAATTGGGGAGGTGGGGAGGTTGTACATTTGGGTTCGTACGAACGAACTCAGTGTACCATGCACTCATCATTTAGAGAAAGGCTTCCCGACCCTTTTCTCCTCCTCCCGACCAACAGTAGGAGGTGGATTTTCGATCGGCGCTGCTCCTTCAGCCGGAGTGGCGCATTACTCTCTACTTCATACGCCACAACTGGATCGGGATCCATTTACTATAAAAAAAATCATTTAAAAAGGTCAGAAGTCGTCACACTATCACAATTTATACATATGGCATGTATAGCAAAATCCGTACATACAACACGTAGTCCGAGAACTGACTAAATCTGCTCTGATACCACTAAATGTAACACCCCCACGCCCGAGACCGTCGCCGGAGTCGAGTATGAGGTGTTACTAAGCTTAATTTAACATTTTTAGAACTTTGGATTATTTGTTTTTACATTCACAGCTTTTAAGCTACTTTCATCACAGTCACAAGAAAAATCATATCTCGAGTTACGAAACTCGAAATCAAGATCCGTAAATTTTCCCTAAATCTAGACTCATATATCTATCTACTAATTTTTTTCTAGAATTTTTGGTTGGGTAAATTAGTACAGTTTATTAGTTAAAGTTACCCCTGTTATAGAACTTGACTGGACTGACCTCTGTTTACTTCGAGCTACATTTATCTCTGTAAAAAATTCATATGATTATGAGATTTATTTCTCATAAAACTGGACTCAATAAGGATTCTGAGAATATAAAATAAGCCACCTAATTATATCTGTACAATTTATGGTGAATTTATAAAGTTGAAACAGGGGATCCAGAAACTGCTCTGACCCTATTTCACTAAAATTCAAATATCTTCTAACATATAAATTCTTTACCTGTTTCATTTGTTTCATGTGAAACTAGACATAACAAGATTCAATTTGATATTTAATTCATTACCAAATTCAATTTCTATGATTTTTAGTAAATTTTCAAACTCACATCAGTGTTGCTGCAATATTCTGTTTATAGCAAATTTCACCCCTTTTTATGGGTTTTCATGAATTGGATATCCTAATAGCTTTGCACAACATCAAACATAATCTAAACTAACCATTTCCATAATTTATCATTATCAAGCATTTTCTCAACCATTCCATCACCATATCATAAGATCATTTACACAAAATAGGTATATTGCTATACATGCCATACTTAAATTTACAAGCCATTTACCGAAAAGTTCTTCCGGATAGTGTGACTGATCCTTCGACCTATCCCGACTCCTGAGCTGGCTTGTCCAAAACTACAATGAATAAGAAGAAGGGAGTAAACATAAATGCTTAGTAAGTTCATATGCAAATAATAAGTAACATATCAAAGCAATCATACCTATCAACATTAACATGCATCATCAAAACACATATCACATTTCTAACCATTTTTCATCATCTTGTTACCTTATCGTGATTGTATCAATACTCAACCCGAGGGTTAAATACATACCTGTCCAAAATATCCATTTCATATCACTTACCAATACGCCTCTTTACATCTCGAGTTTTCCTCCATTTGAGTAGAACTTTACCCGTTGAACACATCGGAATATAATTCGGATACATGGATAACTTGCACATAAGTGCCACATATGCAATCAAGCAATCATGTAACCCGCCCATAAGCGAACTCTCAGACTCAACTCAACGAGCTCGGGCGTTCGCATCCATAAGTGAACTCGGACTCAACTCAACGAGTTCGGACATTCGCATCCATAAGTGAACTCGGACTCAACTCAACGAGTTCGGATGCTCAACCATCCTAGTGACATGTCACTTGTATCCTAATCTATTCCTAAGGTTCAAACGGGATTTTCCTCGAACATATATCCTTGCCGTCTTCCGTAGAATACCGAAATCAATACTCGGTAATAATTATATTTAACAAATAGCACACATGATTTGCATTTTGTTCGCAAATAACCACAAAGCATATATTTCATAAATAAAATCAGCATATCATATAATTAACTTCAATATCTTAAAAATAACCATTATGCTACATTATTTACACATGAACTTACCTTGGTACCAAAATACAAAGATTTTGTAATTTAGTCCACAATCTTTTCTTTTCCTCGATTGGGGCCGTTTCCACGTCTTTCTTGATCTAAAATAACACATTTAGCTTATTTAATACTCAAATTATCAAATTAATCATTAATTCAAATTTTGGCAAAATTACAATTTTACCCCTAAACTTTTGCATATTTACATTTTTGCCCCTAGGCTCGGGATTAAACTTTATTCCTTATTCTTATGTTTTACAACATGCTGATCACTTTTCCCTTCTATAGCAACATCAAATTCTCACTCTAACATGTACTCGTGACTATTAGGTATTTTTACCGATTAAGCCCTTTTACTCGTTTTTGCTTAAAATCGAGTAGTACAAGTTGTCTAACATAATTTAAAACTTCATATTCTATCATAAAACATCAAAATACACAAATTTCACCTATGGGTATTTTTCCAAATATAAACCCTAGGTTAAATTATTGCTAACATAAGCTTAATCGAGTTATCGGGATCTCAAAAACGTAAAAATCACTAAAAACGGGGCTTAGAATCACTTACTATGAAGCTTGAAAGTTGAAGAAACCCTAGCTATGGTGAGATAGAGCATTCGGCAGCAACTAAATGGGGAAGATGACTATTTTGTGTCATTTTTCCCATTTTATTTCATTAATTATCCAAATGACCAAAATGCCCTTAATACCTTTCTTTGAAAATTTTCATGTACAAGCCCATTTTTGTCCAAAATTTTAGAAATTGGTCAAATTGCTATTTAAGACCTCATAATTAATATTTCAAAGCAATTTCATACTAAAAACTTCTAGAATGCAAGTTTTGCAACTTTTTTGATTTAGTCCCTATCTTCAAATTAAGCATTTTATGCATAGAATTTCTTCACAAAATTTTCACACAATCATGCAATCATATCATAAACATCAAAATAATTATAAAATAATTATTTCTATCTCGGATTTGTGGTCACGAAACCACTATTCCGATTAGGCCCTAATTCAGGATATTACACCTGATCAGAAGCTAAAAGGTGCAATATCTCTTCTAAGAGACAAGGCTTACCAGTGGTGGCTTAACGTCAAAGAGGGCACTCAAGCTGATCGATTAACCTGGGAGTTTTTCAAGACTACTTTCTAGGCTAAGTATGTGGGTGCCAACTATGTGGATGCCCGTAGGAGGGAATTTCTGAACTTAACTCAAGGAGATAGGACAGTGGCTGAATATAAGGCTAAATTTTTACGACTGAACCGCTATGCACTTGAGATGATGGAAATAGAATATGAGCGGTGTGTTCGATTTAAGGATGGCCTCAGAAATGGTTTAAGGGTTCTGATAGCTCCTTAGAGGGAGCGAGATTTCACAGCATTGGTTGACAAGGTAAAAATCGTTGAGGATGTGACGCGCGCTGAGCGCCAGAATAGAGAGAAAAGTAGTGGTACGAGGGATGCTGAGCCCTTAAATTTTTTTTAGTGGTTTAAGAAACAGCCAAGAGTTGAGGGGCCAATCAGAGTTAGAACCCCTGCTCCTGCTGCTACTGCTGGACCGCATTTTTATGCTGATTGCGAAAAACGCCATCAGGGCGAATGTTGGAAAAACATGGGTGCATGTTTGAGATGCAGGTCATTGGAGCACCGTGTTAAGGATTGTTCACGTAGGCCCGGACAGATGCAAGTGATTGGTTTGGGTAATGTACAGCGGGCAGGTCAGCAGCCACTGAGAGGCCGAGGTCAGGCCAAGGGTGGAAATGGTATGGGCTGTGGTCATGGAGCACCGGGCAAAGATGCTGGTCATACTGAGGCGAGGCAACCGGCACTGGTTTACGCTGCATATCATTGAGAGGACAGAGATGCTTCAGATGTCATAACGGGTACGTTCTTTATCCATAATATACCTCATACTGCATTGATTGATGTTGGGTCTACACATTCGTATATAGCATGCTCTGTGTCTAAAATATTTGGTACTATGGCTAAAAACACTATGAGTGAGATTACTGTTCTGAGTCCGCTAAGGCAGTCTATTCGAATAAATAAGTTGTTTAGGGATGTTCCCTTGGAGATACAAGGGGTTGTTTTTCTAGCTGATCTTATGGAGCTGCCTTTCAGGGAATTCGACTTAATACTGGGCATGGATTGGTTAGTTAAACATCGGGTAAGCTTGGATTGTACATCTAAACAGGTTGTACTAAGAACTGAGGCTGATGAGGAGGTAGTGGTAATTGGGGAACGACGAAACTATTTGTGTAATATAATTTCTGCGCTAAGGGCGAAAAAGTTGGTTCGTAAGGGTTGTGAGGCGTTCTTGGCCTATGTCGGTGTTTTGAATGTTGGGGACTTTTTGGCAGGGGATATCAGGATAGTTAAAGATTTTCCTAACGTCTTTCCTGAAGAGCTACCAGGGTTACCTCCAGAATGTAAAGTGGAGTTTGGGATTGAGCTCCTTCCTGGTATAGCTCCAGTGTCCATCACCCCTTACAGAATGGTACTGAAGGACCTTGTGGAGCTTAAGGCCTAGATTCAAGAGCTACTGGACTGTGGGTTTATCTGACCTAATGTGTCTCCGTGAGGAGCACCAGTCATATTTGTGAAAAAGAAGGATGGATCCATGCGTATGTGCATCGACTACAGACAACTGAATAAACGGACCATTAAGAATAAATACCCTCTGCCAAGGCTGGATGATCTGTTCGACCAACTGCAGAGAGCATCAATTTTCTCTAAAATAGATCTTTGGTCGGGGTATCACCAACAGAGAGTTAAAGAGGTCGATGTGCACAAGACGGCGTTTAGGACTCGTTATGGTCATTACAAGTTCCTAGTAATGCCTTTTGGATTAACAAATACACCGACAACTTTTATAGATCTGATGAATAGAGTGTTTCAACCATACCTGGATTAGTTTGCTATAGTATTTATCGATAACATACTGGTTTATTCGAAGACTGAAGATAAACATGATGAACATCCACAAGTGGTTCTGCAAATTTTGAGGGAGAAACAATTGTACGCCAAGTTCAGCAAGTGTGAGTTCTGGTTACGTAAGGTAACGTTTCTTGGTCATGTGGTATCTGTTGAGGGGATTAGAGTTGATCCTCAAAAAATTGAGGCTATGTTAGATTAGAAGCAGCCTAAGACTGTGTCAGAAATTCATAATTTTCTGGGACTGGCTGGGTACTATCGAAGATTTGTAGAGGGGTTTTCACTGATTACCACACCCCTAACTAAGCTGTTGGTTAAGGGCGTGCCTTTTAACTGGACTAATGAGCAACAAGAGAGATTTGAGATGCTCAAGAAAGTTCTGACAGAGGCCCCTGTCTCGATTTAGCCAGAGTCTGGGAAAGAATTTACTGTTTATAGCGATGCATCACACGTTGGTTTGGGTTATGTGTTGATGCAAGAGGGTAAGGTGGTAATTTATGCATCTCGCTAGCTTAAGACTCATGAGATGAATTACCTAACACATGACTTGGAGTTGACCGCAGTGGTATTCGCATTAAAAATTTGGAGGCATTACTTGTACGGTGAAAAGTGTATCATTTACACGGATCACAAGAGCCTGAAAATATCTTTCACTCAGAAGGAGTTAAATTTTAGGTAGCGTAGATGGATTAAGCTACTTAAGGATTATGACTGTTCGATTGAATACCATCCTGGTAAGGCCAACATGGTGGCCGATGCACTGAACCGTAGGGCTATGTCTGATCTGAGAGCAATGTTTGTTCGTCTTAGCTTATTTGAGGATGGTAGCTTGTTGGCTAAGCTTCATGTTAAACCAGTGTGGATAGAATAGATTAAAAGTAAACAGTTGGAAGATAAGTCATTGGGTCTTCGGTTCCGTCAGATCGAGAATGGTAATACTGTGGACTTTAGGCTGAATAATGAAGGGGTACTTTCTTTCCGAGGTAGAATTTGCATACCTAAGGATGCTAATTTGAGACAGACTTTATTGTGAGAGGTGCATAGTAGCCCCTATACTATGCACCTAGGTGGAAATAAGATGTACAGAGATCTCCGTGAGATTTATTGGTGGCTGGGTCTTAAGCGTGAGATTACCGACTTTGTGGGGGTGAGTGGCGTATTCTGTGCCCTGAGCTAGTATCTGATACCAACGATAAGGTCATATTAATTTGGGATAGACTGAAGGCAGCATCTAACAGACATAAGTCATATGCAGATCTGAAGCGTAAGGAAATTGAGTATTCTGTGGAAGACTTTGTCTTTCTGTGGGAGCTGGTATCTGAAGCACAAGGATAAGGACCAGTTGTCTAGCAATTAGAGCTACCTCTAGAACTGGAGCGGATTCACGATGTGTTTCACGTTTCTATGCTAAGACGCTACCACTCTGATCCTGCGCATGTGGTCATGGTTGAGGAGATTGAACTTAAACAAGATCTAACTTTCGAGGAGAAACTAGTCCAGATTTTGGATCGAGAGGTGAAAGTCTTGAGAAGAAAATCAATTCCATTAGTGAAAGTTCTATGGCGGAACCACAGTCCTGAGGAGGCCACGTGAGAACCCAAAGAGGCGATGCGGCAACAATACCCTCACCTATTCTGACCAGGTAAATTTCGAGGCCAAAATTTTCTTTAAGGAGGGTAGAATTGTAACGCCTCAAATCCCGAAATCCCTTGTTAAAATTAGTTTTGCGTGTTTGTGGCGTGGATGTATGTTTGCCTCAGCGGTTTGGTGCTTTGGGAGTGTCTACGAAATATTGGGTTCAAGCCATGGTATTGTGCAAAATTCTATTTTTTTTAAAGTTAAAACCCTACCCTTGGTCAGTATGGTTATATGCAAAACTTGTTAAAATTTTGACAAAGCAAGCATGTTAGCTTTATGGTAAGTGGCGTGTAGAGTGTTCCAGAAGTCTGAGGTTCGAGTTGTGGATTTCACAAAGGATTTTTATTTTGCTATAAGTGCCATGGAGGTGTCCTAGGTTGACCGAAATTGAAGAGTTGGAATGGGTTTGAATGGGTGGTTGAGAAGATAAAAACTAGGAGTTTTTGAGGGGATTGGGATAGTGATCAGGTGGAGTGATGTGAGGAGGTATTTTAGGAGAAATTGAGGGGAGTTGGGGAGAGAGGAGGAAGTGTGTCAAATTATGTTTGTGGCATTCAATAAGTTCAGCTAGAGTGGAATTGCTCAAAAAAACTGTCAGTTTTGTTTTCATTTTTTTGTTGGTGGCCGACTAGTGATGGGGGTTTCTTTCGGGTTTTACGAATTTGTTTATTTGTTCTGTACCATTTGTTCCTTTTTTTTTTTAACACTTTCAGGTTTTGGCAAATTGAGGGCTCTTAGGTTTTCTTCTTGGCCGATTACTCTACCTTCTCCCTTCTTCTTCTGGGTTGTTGTTAACCGAATAGCTTTTCTTCCTTTTCTTTCTGCACCTCTTCTGTTTCCAATCGCTCCACCTATCATCTCCCTTCCTTTTGAACACTTGCCGAATACCCTTTCTCTTTTCCTCTCCTCTTGTCATATTTGCACCATTAATACTTTGACTGTGGCGGCATTGTTTCATTCCTACTTCTGCTTTCAGGTTTTTACAATTGATCCTTGAACAGTTGGTAGGTGTTTGAATTCCTCTTTGTTCATTTTTTTCTCGATGTGGTAATCTCCTTTTAACACTATGGTTCTGTCAATTGCTGCTAGGGGCCCGGTCTTAGTAATCAAGGGGTTAGGCCGATCATTCTTGCTTAACTAGTGATCTTTTCACTCGTGGTAAGTGCTGTAAGTGCTTGATTTTTGTATGTTGGGTTATAGATTCTTATGAATCGTCTAATTGTTTCATGTGAAGGTTAAAGTATTGGAGAGAACATTGGTTTTGGAACAGAAGGAGTGTTGCGATTGTTCAGTTAGTAAGTAGCAATAATCGATTAAAGTATATTCAATACTATGGTTTTGGGGTTGACCGCGAATATGGACTGATGGTGAGGTTGTTGTTAATTATAGTGCTTTGATCTCGGAAGTGTTTCGGCTACAATATCATAACAGGTGTATGTGCGCGTCACTGCCATTAGATGTGAAACCGGCAAAAGCTGAAAAGCCAAAAGGTGAACAGTCGACACCACTCGGGCGTGTGATCGCCCGTGTGGCAGGCCGTGTGATAAAACATTACTGTGTGGTCAATGAGATGGCCATAAGCACTTTGATGGACTAAAACGATATTGGGCCATTTTGGGACACACTGGGCCGTGTAGGCCCAATGGGCTTGTGGACCCCACATGGGAAAATCGCAGAAAAGTGTGGTAGTTAGTGGGCCGGGCTGTGTAAACCCCATGGCTAAGGCCATGTTTGGGCTATGTAGGCCACATGGGCGTGTGGGCCCACATGGGCCCGGGTATGGGCGGTAGGCCCATTATTACTGATTGACTATTAAAGTTGCATGGGTCACCCAAGATGACTGTCGACCTACTATTGGGCCAGTAATTATACACGGGCGCATATTTTGGTAAGATGACTGTTTTACCCCTATGTGATGTATGACTGTTTGAGCATGCCATTTTTACTGTATGTATATTTATATTATGTTGCATTGCATGGGGTGGGATATATGATTTTAGAGTAAGTGTACTGAAAGGCTATAAGCCTATTACTGGCAGCTCTGCTTCAAATATTGCTTAGTGCCGCAACCGGCACGACTTGGTGTGTAGGGTTGGGTGGGTCGATTTTATCCCCTCATGGTGAGTAGGGCTGGTACGGAGATGGTGTGTAGCGAATGGATTGGGTAGGATTCTTTGCTTGCATATTGTACTGAAATGGGCTAAGGCCCAAACTCCATTGTTACTGTAATGGGCTCAGGCCCAGACTGTTACTGCTACTGAAAGGGGGGCTAAGGCCCTAACTAAAATTGAGAAGAGGCTTAGGCCCAAATTGCATTTACTCAAATTGCTTGCTATTATGGGATTTCACACACTGAGTTTTCGTAAACTCATCCCTCTGTTAATTGTGCAGGAAATCCCCAGACTTAGACGGATCGAGGCGACGGAAGACTCAAAGGTGGCCACTCGACAAAGTTTCTTTTAATACTATAATTGAGATTTTATTTTGGGTTTTCATTATGTAATAAGGCCTCTTTAATTTTATTTTAATTTGGGGACTTTGCTACTTGAATTTTTAATCTAGTAGTAGTAGGTCTCGGGTTTTCAAGAAAATATAAACAAATGTTTTACTCAAAACACCATGTTTACGCATCACATTTTGAAAAGCTTCTATTACAAACACTATTTTAAAGTTTAATAACAAACTAATATAAATAATATGTTTATAAGACAACTTGAATTTTCACAATGAACCGAGCATCCTAACTTTTTGTTAAGAATCTAAAGAAGGTTTATGAAGAACTAATTTTCTCCAAATTTGTGTTATGAAAAAACACTCCAATGTGACATCACAGATTCAGCCATAACGTCCAGGCCGGGTTTGGGGTGTTACACTTATCAAGTGAATAATCTGTGCACACTGGAATGAAATGAGCTGATTCAGTTAGTCTATCAACAATTATACAGATTGCATCTTTGTTACTCGGTGACAAAGGCAAACCCGATACAAAATCCATCGTGATTCTATCTCATTTCCACTCATGAATCATAATCGACTGCAGTAACCCAGACGGTTCCTGATGCTCAGCTTTGACTTGCTGATAGATTAAACATTTCGAAACAAATTTAGAGATATCTCGCTTCATACCAGGCCACCAGTAAATC
The DNA here is from genome assembly GCA_025698465.1 of Gossypium longicalyx. Lineage (NCBI taxonomy): Eukaryota > Viridiplantae > Streptophyta > Magnoliopsida > Malvales > Malvaceae > Gossypium > Gossypium longicalyx. The sequence continues at coordinate 58,247,576 of CM046995.1, forward strand.
TGTTTCAGGTCGTTGTACATTTTCGTACTTTCTGGGTGAACCGATAACCGACTTTTGTAAGCTTCATTTAAAATTATTGGAATCAACTCTGAATTTCTTGGAACACAAATTCAGTCTCTGAATCTCAAACAAACCTCAGCATCAATTCAAAATTTTGAATCAGTATTCAAATCACATTAAGCCCGTTTTGCTAACAATTCATTATCAATTTTCTGAGCTTCGTAAATCTACAACATAAATAACGGTTTCACTTTCAACTTTGCTACAATTGAGCCATCATCAGATAGAGCCAAATGCGTATTCATTACACAAAGAGCAAACAAAGATTTTCGACTTAAAGCATCAGCAACAATATTGGCCTTTCCCGGATGGTAGTCAATCACTAGCTCGTAATCTTTTAACAATTCTAACCATCTTCATTGTCATAAATTCAGATCTTTCTAAGTCATCAAATATTTTAAGCTTTTGTGATCAGAATAGACATGAAATTTCTCACCGAACAGATAGTGGCACCAAATCTTCAATGCAAACACAATCACTGCCAATTCTAGATTGTGCATCGGGTAATTCTTTTCGTGCGGCTTTAACTTTCTCAAGGCATAAGCTATGACTTTGTCTTCCTACATCAAAACACAGCCAAAACCATTCAATGACACATGACTATAGATTATAAATTCTTTACCCGACTCTGGCTAAACTAGCATTGGAGCTTCTGTCAACAAAGATTTCAACTGATCAAAACTTTTCTGACCACTCGAACTTAACATCTTTCTGAAGTAGTCTCGTCATTAGGGTTGCAATCATAGAGAAACCTTTTATGAATCGTCTGTAATAACCGGTAAGTCTCAAAAAAATTCAGACTTCGGAAACATTTCTCGAAGGCTTCCAATCTAAAATTGCAAAAATTTTGCTTAGATCAACTCTAATACCCAAAGCTGATACAACATGTCCCAGAAAACTGACTTCTCGTAACTGGAATTCACATTTACTAAACTTCACATACAATTGCTTATCATGCAAAGTCTGTAGCACTATTTTTAGATGTTAGGAATGCTAGGATTCATTGCAGGAATATATCAAGATGTCATCTATAAACATAACCACAAATCGATCCAAATACTGTCTGATGATCTGATTTATTAGATCCATAAAAGAAGCAGGTGCATTTGTAAGTCCGAAAGGCATAACTAGAAACTCATAGTGTCCGTACCTCGTTTAGAAAGCAATTTTTGGTGCATCGAAGTCTTTTACCTGCAGTTAATAATAACCCGATCTCAAATCAATCATTGAAAAGACTGTAGCCTCTTTCAACTGATCGAATAAATCGTCAATTCATGGCAGAGGATATTTATTCTTTATAGTTACTTTATTGAGCTGTCGGTAGTCAATGCACATTCTCATAGTTCTGCCTTTCTTTTTCACAAACAAAACTAGTGCACCCTGGGGAGAAATACTCGGTCATGTGAAGCCTCTATCTATCAATTCTTGCAATTGAACTTTCAATTCTTTTAATTCGGTTGGTGTCATTCTGTACGGAGCTATCAATATCGAAGTTGTCCCTGATACTAATTAAATACCAAACTCAACCTCTCGGATTAGCGATAAACCCGGTAACTCTTCAAGAAACACATCCGGATACTCGCACATAATTGGTACAGATTCAATCTTCTTTTTGGTCACTTTAGAGTTGAGTACATAAGCAAAGTTAGCTTCACAACCCTTTCTCACATATTTCTGAGCTAGCATCGATGAAATCACTGTCGGTAAACCATTAAGATCATTAGACTCAATCCAAATTATCTCACCATTCTGGCATCGCAAATCAATAGTCTTCCATTTGCAGTTCACAACAGTGTCATGAAACATTAGCCAATCCATACCTAGAATTATATCAAATTCATCGAATGGCAACAACATCAAATCGGCCGGAAAACATGAATTTTGGATCATCAATGGACAATTATTGCATACTTTATCAACCAAGACATATTGGCCTAAGGGGTTCGATACTTTAATCACAAACTCGTAGACTCTACAGGCAAAGTCTTACTAGATAATAAAGTCTCACATACATAAGAATGAGTCGATCCAGGATCAATCAATGCAACAACATTAGTATCATAGAGAGTGAAAGTACTGGTAATAACTTCTGGGGATGAAGCCTCTTTGCGAGCGTGAATAGCATAAGCTTTGGCAGGTGCGCGAGCCTCAGATCTAATAGTTGTGTCTTTAGTTCCTCTTTGACTGCTACTTATATTATCCGTATTTATGGGTGGTTTACCTCGAGCTAACATGCTACTCGGTCTCATATTCTACAATGTGTTTTGTTCAACTAACTCAGGTCATTCACGAATGAAGTGATCCATTGATCCACTTTTAAAACAGGCCTGATCATTCAATCTACAGTCGCCAGGATGTCGATGTCTACACTCAGGTCAGTTCAGCCAAATGTTACCAACACTAGCAATCGAGATGACTTTCGAACTCACAGGTGGTCTATCTCGATTCCGTCTAGAATAACCTACAGTAGCCTTTGAAGGGCTAAAATCATCCCAGAATTTCTTTGATGCCAACTGAAATGACCTACTCGATGATCTCTTTTGTGAATCTCTAGCTTTGAAATCTACTTTTCTCTTCTCTTTCCCAATCTCTTCAGCTTTGCATGCTCGCTCAAATAGTACCACAAACTCTTTTATTTCCAGAATATCGACTAGCAGTTTAATGTCTTCATTCAACCCGTCTTCAAGTCTTTTACACATTCTTGATTCGGTCGATACACATTCACGGGCATATCTGTTGAGTCTCACAAATTCTCGTTTGTATTCTATCACTGTCATGCGACCCTGTTTTAATTCAAGGAATTCTTTTCATTTTTGATCTATAAATCTCTGGCTGAAATATTTCTTCCGGAATTCAGTCTGAAAGAACTCCCAGGTAACCCGCTCTTTTGAAACCACTGATACTAGTGTATTCCACCAATGATACGTAGAATCTCGAAGCAAAGATACAACACATTTAATACACTCGTCAGGGGTACAGGATAGCTCATCAAACACACGGATAGTATTATCAAGCTAGAATTCAGCTTGCTCAGCATCAAGTTGCTCTGAATTCTTCAGCCCCATATTTTCTAATTTTACCAATTGGGGGCTTATTTAATCTTATTGGATCAATAACTTGAGATATTACAAGCATCTGAGGAGGATTAGGCGGGGGTGGAGGTTGTTGAGCAGTCGAATTCATTCGTACAAACTCTGAGAACCACTCGTTCATCATTTGAAAGAAGCCTTGTTTAGCCTCCACCTCTTGGTTACTCGAAATCGGCCTAGAATTAGTCGGCGCTGTCCCTTGAGCATGAGCAAGCGCTATACTTTCAACATCATCAACTACGGCTCGATCGGGATCCATTTGGTATACAAAAACATATTTTCAAATTAAGGAATCTCTTAGTATCGTAGTATAAGAATATGGCATGTATAGCTAGACTCACACGCACTAACTGTAGCTCTGATACCAATTAAATTTAACACCCCTAACTCGTATCCGTCACCAGATTAAGGTTATGAGGCATTACCGAACAATACACAAATTAGAAGAGTGATTCATTACTATTCATGTTTAAGGTAATATAAACTTAATTATACGAATCATATGTACATCACCATTATAGCATTCAAATAATCAAATTATATACATAATGATCATACCATTCCATCACATAAAATATGCCATGAACAGACTTCTAAAATAAGTTAGTATCATGGCTGAATATACATTATGCTTATCATTACCCCTTTACCAATTCATATAACAAACATCACAAACATATATACTCTGTATTAAGCTTACTAACTTGAACTAATTCATAATACAAATCATACATTCCAGATAAGCCAATATTAAGCTACAATCGAAATATATATCCATCAACCATGTTTACTTCGTTTGAGCCTAATCATAAAAATCAACAAATGCAAAACATACCAATATGTTAAGCTTACCATAATGAACAGTCATAAGTCATACATATCATTACTTTAAACCGTAAGCATATACCAAGCACACCACACATATATGACATGCATATTACTTAACTAATATATTCCATACTATAACTCAACAAGCATCCATCATTTACCTCATTGCCAAAACACATGACCAAATTTACACAACCATTAACATTATAATCAAGCCATTTTCGAATGGCTAAATATATACATACTTCAAGATCAAACATATTATCTAGCCTTTACATGCCATAGGTTCAAAATTTGAACTTATAAAATACCGAAAAAGCGATTGATAGTGTGACAAAGTTCCTTGACGATCCCCGAGCTTGTAACTAGCTTTCAAAATCTATAAAACAACTAAAGAGCATAGACATAATAAGGTTAAATAGCTTAGTAAGTCACAAGCAAATAAAATTATTAAATGAACATTAGCATATAATTTCAATTTGGCCGAATATGAACAATCTCATATACATATAAATCACTCTTTTAACATGCATAGTTTATATCATCATCTTAAGTATTATACTTACTTTATTTTCATGAACATATAACTTTGCACATACCTGAACCATTTAGCTCAATTTCACATTCGATCTTATCTCAACATTGCCCGTTGAACCATTTGGAATTAATAAGGATACTTGGATAGCTCGAAAACTTATACAATCCCAACGTCCTAGATGTGGTCTTACATGTAATCAACTATCGATGCCAACATTCCAGACGTGGTCTTACACGTAATCAACTATTGATGCCAACATCCCAGACATGGTCTTACATGAAATCACATATCGAATTCCTATGTCATGACATATGTATCCTAACTATTCCTAAGGTTCGTATGGGGCTTTCGCACGTCGTAATTCGATCGATTCATGCTCGTAATAAATCATTCCATACTAAATTCAATTCGGTAATGTAGTTATACATACGTACAATTCAATTTGGCTATGTACATAATAAATACATTCAATTTAAAATTATTTATTCACTTATTAACTTACCTTGTACGGATACGAATGGACTGGAATGACTAATCGACAACTTTTGATTTCCCTCGATCCAAATCCGATTTCCTCTTTTCTTGATCTAAATTAATACAAATTTGACTTGTTTAATAATATATTCATTCAAATTCATCCATAAACACATAAATGGGAAAATTACACTTTTGCCCTAACATTTCGCATTTTTCATAATTTAGTTCTTATTTCACAAAACACAAAATATTCAAAATTTCACCACACCCAAGCATAGTTGAATTTTACTAAGGTCCCTAGTAGCCAATTCTTTCATTTATTTCACGTTTTGACCCCTAAATTTTCAAATTTCACAATTTAATCCTTAATACACATTTTTATCAAAAATCACTTAATTAAACATGATAATCTAACAACATATATTTATTTTTCATCATCAAACAACAAAAACCACAAGCTATCATCAATGGCAATTCATGAATACATTAACAAATTCAAAAATTCAAACATGGGCTAGCTAGTATTCGAAGCAATGATCTAAAAAACGTAAAAATTATCAAAAATCGAGCAAAACACATACCCGAATCAAGCTTCCAAAGATGCTGAATATCCAAACTTTCAAAGCTTTACTTTCTTCTTATGTTTCGGCGAAGAAAGATGAATGCATGGCCATTTTAATTTTTATTTTATTTTATCTCATGTTATTTTAATTTTTACTATTTTAACCTTAAGTATTTAATTAGAAACTATATAATGGTTGTCCATATTTGTCCACTCAAATATTTAATGGTCAATTTACAACATAAGAACTCCACATAATAAAAGCCATAATAATGTAGCACTTTAACAAATAGCTAGCCACTTTTGCATTTTACGCAATTAAGTCCTTTTATAAAATCGAGCACACAAACAATAAAATTTTCACACAAAACTTTCACACATATTAATTCACATATTGTAAACACCAAAAATAATATTAAAATATTTTTTTGACTCAAATTTGGGGTCCTGAAACTACTGTTTCGACTAAGTTCTAAATCGGGCTGTTATAATCCCTGAAAATGCGACGTGGAATCTCTCCAGGAATTGCGAAAGAAATTTCTTAATTTTGATCCTTGAGGACAAGAATCTCTTGAGCAGGGGAGTATTTGTTACGGCAAGAATTAATAGTAGGAAAGGGTTATTAAAGTTAATTAATCCAATATTTCCTTTTAAGTAAAAAAATTGTTAGTAAAATGGTGCTTTTTAGATTAGGTCAAGAGTGCTGCGTTTTGTATAAGGGAACGATGAGTTTTGGGCTAAGGGTTAACATCTTTCGTGTAAAAGCTTCTTAACTGATTTCCCTACAACTGCCCATTCTATCCATTTTAGCATGGTTTGAAACAGTAAGCAGTTATGGAATGATTTTGAATGAATTTTCTTCTTTTACATTGATCTCTTTATTCTCTCTTTCTCTTCTCTTATTCCTTCTATAACACCCTTAACTCGTATCCATCATTAAAATAGGGTTTTAGAGTATTACCGAAACATTCAGAACATTTTTCAATTAATATATGTAAATTACTATTCATTTATCGAGATAATGTATATCATCCCTTATATGGACCCTCGAGGCCCAAAACGAGTGTTGGAATCAAATCGAGACTAAATTGGGAACTTAGGGAATTTTTTGCGAAATTTCAAAAATTTTCCTAGGTGTAGGGCTCACACGCCCGTGTGGTCAGGCCGTGTACTACACACGCCAGTGTCCCTAACCCATTTAACTCTCTAACTTTTAAAGCATGAAGAAATTGAAGTCACATAGCCAAGTCACATGCCCGTGTGCTAGGCTTTGTGGCAAATTTTTGTTTTCAAAATTTAGGTGTAGTTTTCACACGACCGTGTAAAACGCCAGTGTCCAAGGCCGTGTCAACCACACGACTGAGACATACGCCTGTGTCTCTACCCGTGTGCCTAATTCTGAGCATTCTATTTCTCATTATTAAGATGCAGGGGACACACGACCGGACCATATGCCCATGGGACAAGCCGTGTGTTACACACAGCCAAGACACATGCCCGTGTGGACAAAATAAGGCCATTTCCTAGCCTCATTTGTCACCCAAAACTTATCAATTTCGTTCACTAAAACTCACAAACATATATCCACCAATCTAACATCGTATTCACAAGAAATTTGACATCAATCATATAGTACTATCTCATACATCAATAGATATAAACTTACTCATGTCATAAACTCATATGCTAACACAATTTCATCAAACCAACACATAATAAGCACTTATGTGATTATAAAAACATCACTTTAAAATAGTCAAACTTAGACCTTCATTAGCCACTCCAATGGCTAGGTTATAGAATAACCATTTCAAGCCATCATTGGCCAACTAAGCTTATACATACCATTATACCAAAATGAGATAGTGGATAGTGTGATTACTGCTCCGACCGATTTCCAATCTTTGTGAGCTTTGAGCACTATAAAATAGGGAAAAATAAACGGAGTAAGCATTTTATGCTTAGTAAGTTCGTATAACGAAAAAAGAAACTTACCAGTCTTATTTATTAACACAAGCACACATAAATACATATTCCATCAATTTTGGGTAAGTTACCTAAATACATACACTTATTCAAACAAGTTAGTCACATAATCTCATATGAATAACAAGCAAACATAGATGAGCTCATCACATTACAAACTTCCATTAATTTCACCTTTCCACTCTTCAAGAGTCTTTTCCGTCGAACTATTGAAATCTCGATGGATGTTCTGGTAATATACACATGTGCAAAGTACCCATTGGGTACATAAAAAAAGGCACACCCTTGAGCCGTACATTTTACCGTAGGATTACTAGTCCAGGCTAAATCCAATCCGTAGCATATGCTCTAAAGAGCTTAATACAGATTACTCTCCAGGCTAAATCCAATTTATAACCTAACTCAATAGGGCTTACATTAGAACTACCCGTCCGGGCTAAATTCTATTTGCAACATATGCACTATTACTTTCAACCCATCAAAATTCAACATTCGACCGGAACACGATAATTTGTCCATATTACGCATAACATCACAATCATAAATTCAATTCAAGCATATTAACATACATTTCTAAGTTACACAAACTTACCTTGAAAATGGTTCGTTTTTGAATTTCAACTAATTCGAAACCTTTTGCTTTCCTCGATCTAGTTTCGTAGTTGGTCTTTCTGGATCTATATGGATAAATTTAACTATTAGTCTATCACATTTCATATACATTCGCATTCTATTGCATCCTAGGAAAAATTACCATTTTGCCCCTATCCTTTTCAAAAATTCTAATTTCGTCCCTAGGCTCGGAAAATGAAATTCATGAAATTTAACCCTCTTTCCAAGCCTAGTCAAAATTTATAAACAACATTTACAGCACACATTTTTCACAAATTTCAAAATTTTTCATGTGTTTTTATCATTTTTCATTTTAGTCTCGAAATCAAGTTTTCATCAAAAATTGATTTGTAAAAGTTGTTTATCTATGAATAACTTTTCAGTTTCTACCATAAATTTCTAATTTTCAGCATATTCATTCATAGCCCAAATTTCATACCTTGATAACTTTTCAAATTAATCCCCTAAATAGAGAGATTAGACCATCCTGGTTTCAAAAATATAAAAATCATTAAAAACGGGACTTGATTTCATACCTTTTCAAGCTTGGTAAGTTGTCTTCCTCTCTCCTAGGGTTTCCATAGAAATTTTTGGGATGATGATATGAAATTAGATGAATATTTCTTTTTTATTTAATTTTCATCTTTTAATTTTAGTGATTTCCAATTTAGTCCCTTGCCTTTTCTAATTTTTCCATGGATGAGTTATTAAAATATCTACTAACTACTCTTCAATGGTCTAATTACCATATAAGGACTTTAAGTTTTAATTCTATAGCTATTTGATACCTATAGCTACTAGAATCCAACTTTTGCATTTTATGCAATTTAGTCCTTTACCTAATTAACCACACAATCGATAAAATTTTTGTATCAAAATTTTCATGTGACCTTCCTATCATAATGCCAACCATAAAATAAAATAAAATTATTTTTATTTTTAACTCGGACTTGTGGTCCCGAAACTACTGTTCCGATCTCACCGAAAATGGGCTATTACACCTTCTCTAGATTTCTTTCTTTTATTTTTCGGAACAGTCTGTAACAGGTAGATGATTAATGTGCTATAAATATTTTACCAATAATTGCGAGCTTGTTGGCCATATATCTTTTGCCTGCCTATTCATAGAAATATAAAACTTTGTCATTCTTTCAAATCTTGAGCAATACCTTTCTTTTTAAAAGGTTTAATACAAAAATTTCCACATTCATTTTTTTCATTTTGGTACTTAAAATTATTTTATCAAAAGTGATACCTAATTTAGATATTCTTTTCTCACGGCTACTTCCCTTAAGTAATTGTTAATCAACTATATTCAATGATGATATGGTCCAATTACATAAGGACATGTGGCAAATAAGTAATATCACATCATTATTTATAAAAAAATAATTCAAAAAATAAATATATATAATAAAAAATTAAAACTAGAAAAAATATAAAAATTTTAAAAAATAAATTTACAATATTTATGATATATTAAATATACATGCGACACCTTTATTTTTTTAATCTATTTATTTATTTTTCTTTCCTTTCACTTTTTTCTATTTCTTTCTTTCTAATTTCCCCTTTTTCTTTGTTTGGTAGTTTTGAAGAATGTAGTAATCATAAATGGTCTTTTGTATATCATGTTCTTGGTAAATCCTTGAAATGATTTATTTTCTAAATGCTTCCAAAGATTTTGAATTCCTGCGGAAAATACCTTAAAATTCCTTGCATCTTTGTAGATATCTCACATTCTCGATTACAATTGAAATTAAACCTCTCAAAGTCAACAATAAAGTGCAAAAAAGAAAAAAATCCCAAAGAATGAATTTTCCACTTTCAATAAAGATCCACTGAAACTAAAGAAGTCAAACCTCAAGCACTTTTAGCTTAAACCAAGCAATGCTCAAAAAAAAATCCTCGCTCATATTAAACACGGAGCTTGGGACATAATTTATTGCATGATGGTAGAGCACAACTTTAATCATCATAGGCTTCTGGTGAAATTTCAATGCTTGAATCACCATAACTTTCTTAAGTGATAACCCATATCAAGAAATTAAAGATGAAACACTAAAGTAGAAGACAAAGAAGAGAAATGATGCCAAGGAAAAAAGAAGGAAAACTAATGAAAGAAATGATGCTAGGAAAAAAAAGGGATTAGGTAAAAGAGAAAGACCAATGAATTAAACTAAAGGAATCGATTGGAAGGGAAAGTTTGACGTGAAGCCTTTCATCGATGTAAAGGATTCTTCACAATCAGCTATAAAGTTTGATTTTTTTTGTGCATGTGGTTCAATATAAACAATGAGGGTTAATATTATAAAAAAATACGAAATGGGTTGTTGCTAAAATTAAGTACCAAAATGGTAAATTTAAATGGGTGGAGGGTGGTGTATAGGCGGCACCACCATCATTTTCTAACACTATACAGTAAAAATATATATTATTTTAGTAGTGGAGGGTGTCAGATAGGCGGCACCAGTTGTGCCTATCTGATAGGTAGCATTGGTGGTGCCTATTTGATAGGCGGCACACCCAGTATATTTCCCCCACTCTCCCATCCTGCTCGTATTAGTTTGGAAAAAAATTTAGCAAAACAATAGAGAGAGAAGAGAAGAAAAAGAGAAAAGAGAAGAAAGAAAAGGTATTTTTTTATTGTTATTTCAAATATAATAGATTATGATAAGAAAAAAATATTTTGTTAGTATTGTATTGTAACGCCCCAAATTTTGGGCCTAGAAGTTTTAAGTCTTGAGTGGGTAGAGTTAGGAGACTGCACATAAATATTTAGTTGTGCAAGAAAGTGACACAAATGCATGCTTGCTTCAATGGTTAATTGTTCTGGGAGTGTCTGAGAAGTCCTGAGTTCATGCCTGGGCTTTTGCAAAATTTTGTTTTTATTTGATTAAACCCTGTCTCTAGTCAATAGGCTTATTAAATAAATATGGATAAAACATGACATAAAAAGCCTGCTAGTCTAGTGGTAAGTGGCGTTTAGAGTGTCCTAGGAGGTTTGAGGTTCAAGTCCTATTGAAGCATGGGAGCATTTATTTTGCTGTAAGCGTGGTGGGAGAGTTCTAGGTTAGCTGAAACTCTGAGGTGTTTGAATAAAGTTTGAAAAAGTTGGAATGAAATTCAAACTAAGTGGTTGAGTTGTTGAGGGATCAGTTTGAGTGATTTGAGGAGAGATTTGAGGAGGAAAATTTAGGATGTTGAGATGGTGGAAGAGTTGTGCTAAATTGGTACTCTAATAAAGGGGAATTCGGCTTTGGTATGTTGGCTACTCAAAAATTTCGGCTGAGGTAGGTTATCCCTCTAGTTTTTGGTGCTATTTCTCTTTTGGTGGTCAAATTGAGCTAGGGGCTTTTGATGCCTTCTTTGCTTTACCAGTTCTATTCCTCTTTTACTTTTCTTTTCAAATGTACCTCCCTTATTACCTTAGGCTGAATGTTGCAAAAGTCATTGGGGTCTCTCGGGTTTTTGTTTCTTTGTTGGCCGAATAGTATCCTTCTCTCCAATCAGTTTTTGCTCTCCTTGTAACCGAATCTTTCCCCCTCCACAAGTCTCTTTTCTTTCTCTTCTCGTCTTCTCCCCGCTCACTCCTTTTTGCCTTTTCTCTTTATTCCTTCAGTTCTTTAGAGTGTCCCTCCTTGCATTGTTAAAACTGAGTACTCCTCCCACCACTTCTTTCTGTCGGTTCTCTACTTTTGGTGTTAGCCGAATACTCCATATCAGGCTTGAATACACATTTATTGTTTCATTTCTCTTTCTATTGTAAAAGTTTATTACTTAACACTCTTCTATGCTGTCATTTTGCTAGGAGTGTGGTTGTGTTAGGCCTTCGCTTTTTCTCCTTTACTGACTTGGTAATTTCGGTAAGTTACTATACTTTTAGATCAATGGCTTACGAGTGTGGTTTAGTTAACAAATGGCGATTAGGATACAGGTAGTCTTTAAGGATTCCAAGCAATCTCTTGCAACAGTTTTAGTTTGTGATTGATCTGGACAAATGATAAGTAATCTTTTGAATATAAGTGTTTTGATTAGGGTTCGCTTCGACTCTTTGTTAGCCTATTAACCGAAGCTTCTGTTTGAAATAGGTTGGAGTGCTCGTGGGCTAGTTGCACGTTTTTGCAAACAAGTGTGTAAACACTGCCCAACTATAGATTGGCAAAAGCTGAAAAACACGACTAATGACACTACATGAGCGTGCGCTCACTCGTGTGGTAATCCGAACGCGAAAAATGTGGGTGTTTGATTGTGGAGGCCACCATGAGCGTTTTCATGGGCTTAGCCCATTTTGGGCCATGTTGGGCCGAAATGGCCCGTGTGGGCCCCACGGGCTTATAGACCTCACATGGGTAAGCCACACAAATGTGTGGAGATTATTGGGCCAGGCTGTGTAGCTTTCACGACCAAGGCCACTTTTGGGCTTTGTGGGCCACACGAGAGTGTAGGCCCACATAGGCCGTATTATGGGCTTCGGGCCCATTTTCACTGTTTGATTGTCAAGGTTGTACGGGTCACCTGAGATGACTGTGGACCTACTATTGGGTCAGTAAGTATACCTAGACCCCAATTTGATGAAATGACCGTTATACCCTTATAAGGTAAATGACTGATATACCCCTATGTGATGTATGACTGTTTGAGCATGCCATCTTTATTGTATATACATTTATATTATGTTGCATTGCATGGGTTGGGATATATGATATTGGAGGAAGTATATTGAAAGGCTATAAGCCTATTACTAGCAGCTCTGCTGCAAATACTGTTTTAGTGCCGCAACCGGTGCTACTTGGTGTGTAGGGATGGGTGGGTCGATTTTATCCCCACATGGTGTGTAGGGTTGGTATAGAGATGGTGTGTAGAGGCTGGATTGGGTAGGATTTTCTGATTGCATACTGTATTGATTCTGTTATGGGCTTAGGCCCCACTGTTAGTGTAATGGGCTTAGGCCCAGACTACTACTGTTACTCTAATGGGCTAAGGCCTAACCGATACTGGACTATTTCTGATACGGGTTTAGGCCCAGATTGTATTTGCCTATTGTATGACTGACTGTTTGTTTAATAAGGAATTACACACTGAGCTTTCATAAACTCAACCTTCTGCTTATCTGTGTAGGTAATCCTTAGGTGGGTCTGTGCTACGAGAGACTCGAAGGTAGCCACACAACAGCTTATGCTCTCATATTTGTATTTTTATTTATAAGTAGTTTAATTTGTGTTTTTTTATGTAATAAGGCATCTCTGGATTTTATTTTTAATTTGGGGATTTATATTTGTTTTGCTTTAATACTACTAGCAGTAGGAAAAACACGCGGGTTTCAAAAAGACAAATGTTTTCAAAAATACCACGAATACGTAATGGTTTTAAGAGTTACCACATGAAAATAACGTTTTACAGGTAAATGCTAGTATGCAGCTGTTTTAAAAAACTTCCGCTATAAATGAGATTTTGAAATTAATTTCGTCTTAAAGTAAATACTATAGATAGTGACACGAATTTTAAAATCATCTTTTAGATCACACAAAGAGGCATAATAAATATTTGGTTTGTGCAAAAGATATCATGCTTTACGAAAAACACTTCAATGTGACAACTCCAGATTCGGCCATAATGTCCAGGCCGGGTTTGGGGTGTTACATATATAGTTTGTTTAGTGTTATTTTTATGTTTTGTTTTAAAGTTATTTTGTTTATTGTGATTTGTTAGTAAGTTTTGTGTTTAGATTATTGAGAATGTTATGTTGTAAAAAAATTTAATATATTTGAAAGTTTTTATGTTAGTAAATATTATAAAGTAATTGTTAGTTAGTGATAAAAACAGGAAAAAATAGATAAATACTGAAAATATTTTTGGCATAGATATTGTTAGAAATGACAATAATTTGATATTGTTAGAAATGGACTATTATCATTCATTAATTTTTTTACGTATTTTTATACTGTTCGAAATTGTTTTGAGATTGTTTTGTTAATTTTTTAACAGATTGAGTATTGAAGATGGATAATCAGTTTTTTGTATGCGTTTACTTTGATGGAATTGTCTTGACAACAACCATTGGATGTATATTTGAATGTTGGAAACAAATAGCAATGATATTTAATAGAAATGTCTCGTTGGATGATATGAAGGGAAGGATTAATGTAAAAATTGTTAGACATTGTGGGAGAAGGGTCTCAAAACTTTTCTACAAGTTTCCAATTTCGACAGATCCTATCAAATTCACAGAAATGGAACTTGTAGATGACGAAGACGTGGAGACAATGATCGCTCTTTACTGTGGGAAACAGAGTGCCAAAAATACACCAATTCACTTATTTACTGAGTTAGCCGGTATGGAGCAAAAGTAAGATCTCACTGCATATTGTGAAGAACATGGAGCTCAAGAACCGTGCATGGTGGCTCCAATATCGTACGTTGATAGTGAATCGACTGCACGCGGGATCAATTTTGATCTTAATGTTACACTTGATATTGATGTGATTGGTGATGATGGATATAATAGTAGTGATCCTTGTGATCAAGAGGTCGATAGTGATAGTGATCCCAATGTGGATGAGGTCCCCAATGATATTGACGACAAAGACATGAATGACAATGGAAACATTAACGCGTCTTCAGTCAGGAGCCAGATTCGACGTATTGTGATACACAATAATCCTGGGCCACACATGTCACTCATAGACCCCGACACAACACACGTAGCCGAGTTTCCGGAGTACCCTGAAATACTTCTTGCTCACCTACTAGCCGTAAATTTTGATCCTGAGGAGTTGTTTGTTGGCCAAAGATTCGAAAATAAGGAAGAGTGCGTATTTGCTATTAAGCGTTATAGCATGAATATATAAATGGACTACGAAGTCGCAGTGTCTAGACCGACATTATATATTGGGGAGTGTTGGAAGTCGGCAGAAGGCTACATTTGGCTGGTACGAGCTGTATTTATTCAAAATCCGTAGATGTGGGTGATACGAAAATTTGTTGGGCCTCACACATGCATAACAACACATATGAAAGAAGATCATCGAAATATTGATTCCAAAACTATCAGTACGTGTATCATGCCAATGGTGAAAGATATGCCGACCATTAAAGTTTCGGTATTGATTGCCGAAATGTAGGCACAATTCCAGTATCGAGTATCATACCGAAAGACTTGGATAGCTAAACAGATGGAAATGGAGAAATTGTACGAGGATTTCGATGTGTCGTATAATGAGCTACAGGGATGGATAGTCGCTATACAGGAGTATGTACCGGGTACTGTCATTGAGTTACAGACTCGACCTTATTATGGCCCGAATGACCAACTACAATCGGGAAAAAGAATTTTTCATCGGATGTTCTGGACGTTTGATCCATGTGTCCGTGCATTTCCCCATTGCAAGCCGTTTGGTGAAGTAGATGAGACCTGGCCATAAGGAAAATATACGCAGATCCTACTTCTTGTTGCTGCTCAAGACATCAATAATAACGTGTAACAACCCATTTTTCAGTGAAATCCTAACAGAGGTTTTGGGACTACAAATTCTATCCAAAATATATTTTATTTTTATTTTAGCATATGGCCCGTAATATGATAGAAATGACGTGTGAAAATCATGATATGAAAATTTTATTGATTTAGTGCCTAATTACGAGAAGGACTAAATCACGTAAAATGTGAAAGTTGAATTCTAGTAGCAATGAGGATTAAAGAGCTATGGAATTCAACACTTAAGGTCCTTATATGGTAATTAGACCATTAATAAAAGTATGTAGATTTTTATGGTGACTTATCCATGGAATTATAGAAAAAGATAAGGGACTAAATTGGAAATACCAAAATACTTAATTAATTAAAAGATGAAAAAAAATTATATCATCTTATTTTCATCATCTTCAACCTAAAAACACATGGAAACCCTAGGAGAGAGAAAATAACCCTTCAAGGCCTAATTGCGTAAGTTCCCTTGTCTCATTTTTAGTAATTTTGGTATTTTTGAAACCGAGATAGCTTAATCTATCTATTTGAAGGATTAATTTGAAAAGTTATAAAGGTATGAAAATGGGTCATGGATGTATTATGATGGAAATTAAAAATTTATGGTAAAAAAATGAAAGATTATTAATAGATAAACAACTTTTACAAAGTAATTTTTGATGAAAACATGATTTAGGGACTAAAATGGAAAGTTGTAAAATAAGATGAAAAATTCTAAAATTTTATGAATACATGTGCTGGAAAATTTGTAATGAGGCTTTGGTTATGCTTAGAATAGGGAGTAATTTGTACATGTTTCATTTTCCGGGCCTAGGGACAAAATCAAAATATTAGGAAAAGTTAGGATCAAAATGGTAATTTTGCCTAAGATGTAAATTAAGCCCGTCTAAATATGAAATGTATGAAATTAATGATTAAATTCATTTATAGAGATCCAGACAACACTAATTCATGGTTAGATTGAGGAAAAGAAAAGATTTCAGATTAGTAAACTTTTACACGAACAAGTGTCGAGGTAAGTTCGTGTAACTTAATTGACATGTAATTATCTTAATTGAATGTTGTGTTTGTATGTAATGATATTTATGTTGATGTGCTTATTTGTATGCTATGTGAAAAATTGATACATGCTTGAAATGATGAAAAAGGGGTTAAGCCTCGATTGAATATTGAAGTACGATGAATGTATATGCTTTCCCAAAACTAATAAGGTCCTGCATTTGTTGCGGACGAGATTTAGCTTGGACGAGTAATCCCAATGACTTGTTACAAAAAAAATGGATTTAACCCGGAGGGTAATCCCGATATAATACCTCTCGAGCACACGTTATGATTATGGTTTAGCCTGGACCGGTAACCCTAATTGAGCTCTTGTAAGCATACGCTATATAAAGGGATTTAGCTTGGACTGGTAATCTTGTTATATGACATGTGGCTCGTGAGTGTGTTCCTTGGTTAAGTGCCCTAAGGGCTACCCTCGATAAGAATTGACAGATTAATGAATCGTACACCTCGAGTGTACTACTAGAGCTTTCATCAGAATTTCAATGATTCTACGGACATATAACTCTCGACCTGGTACAATAACTTTGAGATGAATTGATAATGACTTGAAAGAATATTGCTTAATGAGCTGATCTATGTTACTTGATTTATATGAATAGTTTGGTAACTAACATGTTTCATGAAATGTATGTGATTAGGCCATTTAGCCAAATGGATGGAAACATAACATTGTATGCCTAGATTTTAATAAACAAGATTGGTAAGTTTAGTTTCTATTATATGAACTTACTAAGCATGTAATGCTTACTCCTTTTATTTTACCCCTTTTTATAGTGCTCGGAAGCTCATGAAGGTTGGAAGATCGTTGGAGCATCGTCATACTATCAACTAGCATTTTGGGTATATTTAGTGAAATCATTTTGGTGTAATGGCATGTATAGGGAAACTTGACCAATAGTGGCTTGAAATGTCATTTTGTAACCTAGCCATTGGAATGGCTAGTGATGGTTCATTTTGGATATAATTTAGTAACCTATTATGGTATATTCATATATATATCCACATGTGTTATGCTAAGTTGATGTGATCAAATGTTGTTAATGTCTAAGTTAAGCTAAGATGAGTTAGTAACCATGCATGCACAAAATGGTATTCCTTGATGAATGATGAATTTGTTCAATTGGAGTGCTTGAAATGGTTGGAATAAGTTGAGTGTTCTATGTACAAGTTTTTGGGTGATTTTGGGTGAGAAATGAAACTAGGAAATGACTTCATTTTGTCCACATAGGCAGACACATGGGCATGTGTCTAGGGCGTGTGTTTAGACCATGTGTGACACATGGCCTGGTAACACGGGCATGTGGTTAGGCTATGTGTCCCCTGCACCTTAATTTTGAAAAACAGAATGCTCAGAATTGAGCTCACAGGCAGAGACACGGGCATGTATCTTGGCCGTGTGACACCTGCACCTAATTCAAATTAAATTAATTAACCACACGGCCTAGCACACGGGCGTGTGGCATGGCCATGTGTGCAAGTCAGAGAGTTACACAGGGTCGAATAGGGCCTCTAACACGGGCATGACCCAGGGTCACATGAGTGTGTCCCTTGGACCACACAGGCGTGTGAGCCCTGCACCTTGGAAAAATTTTGTAATTTCGTGAGAAATTCTTAAAGGTCCCGGTTAAGTCCCGATTTGATTTAATACTCCTATTGGACCATGAGCGTCCAATTAAGGGATGTTATGAATAATCTCGATTAATAAATAGTGATATGCATGAATTAATTGAAAACTGTTCTGACTGTTCTGGTAATGGTCTGAAACCCTGTTCCAATAATGGGTACGGGTTAGGGGGTGTTACAGGATGTGCCCCCGATAGTATTTTCCATCGTAGATAAGGAGAACATGGAATCGTGAGAATTTCTACCTTACTAACCTACAGAGGTATGTTATTAGCAACAATAATATTTTCATCATCTCCGATAGAGGGAAAGGATTAATTGCTGCTATTAGGTGTTCCGGTGTGCCATGGAGATCCGTTTACTGCATCTGACACATCACGACTAACTTCCATTGAGATTATAAGAATGCAAACTGGCGAAGACAAGTTGTGAGAATAGGTAAAGGATAACCTTATCTTTTCAATATAAGTTTTAATGTTTTAGTGCAATACTGTAACTTATCTTTTCTTAATACATATACAGCGCATGAGCTAGAGCCACATATTTTCTGCCAAAGAATGACTTGACTTGAGAGTGACATGGAGGGTCAAACAAACACATCTTTTTGACTGTGGTTGGGTACCATGGAGCCGTTGCAATGGGCTCAAAGTTTTAACAAGGGCTTTCGTTATGGTCAAATGACCACAAACTTGGTGGAGGGGATCAACGTTGTGTTATTGAAAACACAACGTCTTCCGATTTCATCTGTTTTCTCGGCTACTTTCTACAGGTTGGCTACCTTGATGCTAAGAATAGGTCAGCAACA
Source organism: Gossypium longicalyx (assembly GCA_025698465.1). Lineage (NCBI taxonomy): Eukaryota > Viridiplantae > Streptophyta > Magnoliopsida > Malvales > Malvaceae > Gossypium > Gossypium longicalyx. The sequence continues at coordinate 58,266,707 of CM046995.1, forward strand.
AGTCAACCAGATGGAGGCGGGACACGTGTTTGTCAAATATGTCAGAGATGCAATGGTTACAAACTGTCAGATGGTGAGGTCGATGAATGTAGAAGTATATTCACGACGTCTTGAAATGTTTCAAGTTACAGAGACTATCGGTCGTCGACCCGGTATACCACCTAGGTCCTATGGAGTTGATCTCCAGAATAGACGATGCGATTGCAAGAGGTTCCAAACACTTCATTATCCATGTGCGCATGTCGTGGTAGCCTGTGCTAAAGTCTTGCTCAATGTTGAATAATTTGTCAATGATGTGTACACACTTGAGTGCATGTTACATGTCTGGGAGAATGAGTCCCCCATCCTGCCTGACCTATTTACATGAGAGGTGCCTCCGATGACTTTCGAGCTTGTCCCATATAGAGGGTTGCATAGGAATCCGAAAGGTCATCCGTAATCATCCAGAATCCGTACTAAAATGGACATTAGGGAGAAATCTAACTATAAGCACTGTAGATTATGCAGATTAGCTAGTCATAATCAGAGTAAATGCCCGCAGCGAAACTATCATGTTGAACAATCGTCACGATCAGGTAGGAATTGAGCTTATGTAATTTTATATTACAAAGTTTGTTCCAATTTTTAATGCTATAATGTATTTAATTTATATAAAAAAATTATTACAAAGTTTGTTCCAATTAGATTAATGCTGTAATATATTTAATTTTATAGAATAAAATTTATATTACAAAGATTGTTCCAATTAGGTTATGGTTGTAATGTATTTAATTTATATAACAAAATTTATATCACAAAACTAAGTTTGTTACAAATTTTAGTGTTTTAATGTTGTAATGTTGCAATTAATCTAATTTATTACCTCAAATTTTGTTCCAATTTTTAAAGTTCCAGTTAATCTAATTAAATATATACAAAGATTGTCTTTTTCTTGATTTATATTTTTTAGAATAAAAAATACAAACTTTGTAATACCAAAGCCAGAAGAAACCCCTAAAATTGATGGTTTGATGGTGTGGTCCTAGGGGTATATTTCTGCGGGGGTCGATGTTCACGTTGTAGGTGATTGTGGTGATCAACATCCTCTTCAGTCGCAAGTGGGATTGTGTGGAGCATGGAAGAAAAATCATATACCCCAAACGCCATTGATGAACTTGAGCCGAGAGGAGTGCCATACTGTGGTGGATATGACCCAGGTGGAGTGGAGTACTGCAGTGGATATGGGCTGGGGGACTACTATACTTTGGTGGATACGGGTCGGGATGACTGTTGTACTGCGATGGATATGACCCAAAGATGTCAAACCCGGAATGGTATCCGTGTCCTGACGAGCCTGGGAAATAGTCATTGACCGGCAAATCCAGGTGATAAGAGCTATCTGTCGAATGTGTATGCGATCGCTCGAATTCAGCCTCCAGCTTGGGCTCGGGCTCGAGATTTGCCTCTGGCTCTAGCTCAACCTCTATATAGGCCACTGGCTCATACGCCCCAGGTCGTTGCATGTGCAGGGGAGACTACAGTCGACTGCCAACCAAGTAAATATGGCTTTCCCGTACTAGAGTACCATTGTATGTACTCTAAGGATGGTTGCAAATCGGAAGAAATATCCATCTGAGGTCTCCACACCATCCAATTATCCCACACTACAATATATTTCTGGTGCACAACCCCCCAATTATTTCCATGTTTTCCTCTCTTGTTGATCAAGTGAATCTTCCCTACATGCATTGGTAGATCTGGGATATACTGGATGCAACCAAACTGTCGGAGTACTCGATCCCTGTTATACCACTCGACTATCTGGGAATTGATAATTGGTGCATTAATGCACCACAGGTGGGAATGAATGTAGGCAAACGATGGTATAACAACCACAATTTCTGACCTCTGATACGGCATCCAAATAAACTGCACAATTAATAATATGGTTAAATTTTAACATGGTTCGAGTAAGATATACAAAGTAATTACATGTCACGAATATTAGAATAGCTTACCCCTTCCCCGGCATGTTGTTCAATCATCAGACGATATATCAAGACAGTGTACGACCTCCCGATACGCAGATAAAAACTCCATCTACGAAAACAAATTTCAAGTAAATATAGTATCATTAGAATAGTATCATTATAAAGTAATTGTCACTTAATAACAAGTTAAATTTTATCACCTGTTCACTAGTGGAAATATGTATGGTTGGTGCCTAACCGATGCCAAGAATGGCATCCGATAAAGAGCCCATGACTATAGCAATACAAGGCATCCTCCTATGTCTATGGCATCAGGCTTTGTTGTCCGACAAAGCTTGCGATACAACATAGCTAGAACTGCAGAACCCTAACTATACGAGCGAACATTCTGCAAATCAGTTAACAGGGGTAAATACATCAAATGAACCCTATTGTTGCTCGCATCGGGCATTTGTACACCCCCTATAATATGCATAATGTACGCTCGAGCTGCGCACATCACATCATGATCAGTGGCATTAATTGATAAATGTTTAAAATTGGCTTTCAGCCAATGAAATTTCAAACCCTTAAAATTGGACTCAACATCGGCAGGCGAGACTCCTAGTAGGCTATAACAAAAGGCAGTCGGCTCAGCTATAGCACTTACGCCCGTTACCGCACTCCCATCGATTGGGAGCCCAAGTTGCAATGCAACATCCTCCAGAGTGACAGTGCACTCCCTATACGACAAACGAAAAGTGTGGGTCTCCGGGCGCCAATGTTCAACCAATGCGGATATTAAATTGTACCGCAAATCAAACGTACAAATCAATGCTGCTGACCCGAATCCAACTCACTCCAAGTATGGCATCAGTCGTTCATCCGGGGAATATCCTAAACCATTCACCCGACCCCTTAATGCGTGATACGGGCCCTGACATTGCTAAATTACAGAAAATAGTTATAATAATATAATTTATTTCTGTATATTACGTAGATCATTTTTAAAGGAACTCGTGATTAACAAATAACAATAAATTACCATATTATTAACTGTGTTTGATATGTGACCATCGTTCTTAATCAATGGAGCCATTGCGATACCTGTAATTTTATAACAAATTTCGATTATTAAATTTAAAGTTTTATAGATTTTAAATATTTATCAAAATACCTAAATTTTATATATTGCTTTTAATTACAAAAAAACCCCAAACAGTTTTTTCCACATCATATTTTTTGCTATACTATATTAACAAAATAAATATATCTTATAAATTCCAACTCAAACTCGAACTCAATGGTCCCATTTAGAAATTTCATCCCAATGGTTTAATCTTTTACCTACATAAAAATAAAAAATTTTATATTAAAATACTAAAAATAATGTGCCAATAAAAAATATAAAAAAACATCACATAAACGATATATAATAAATACAAATATTATTATTATTTTAGAATGATAATAAGTAAATTTTTATATTAAAATATTAAAAATAACATGCCAATAAAAAAATATAACAAAAACATAACTTAAACAATACATAATAAATACAAATATTTTTATTATTATTTTAAAATGATCATAAGTAAACATTTTTGGTTTAAAATATAATATATATATATATATATATATATATATATATATATATATAAAATAACACGCTAACTTAATTATTGTCAAAAATATAATTTTTTTCATAGAAGTTCAAAAGAAATTTTATTTTTAATATTTATAAAAACATAAAATAAAATTTAAAAACATAAACTCTTATTCTCAATTATAAAATCTTAAAAAATTAGAACATATAAACTAATTCCTAATTTATCTCATAAATTCCAAATTCCATATCAATGGTCTCATCTTTTGCCTACATAAAAAAATATTAAAATAATCAAAATAATAACATGCCAAATAAATTTCATAAAAAATATATCTAACCAACTTAAAACACACATAACAAATAAATTACATAAAATAATAAAACATTCTTTGTATATAACATAAAAAGGCTTATTTACTTCAATAAACACTAAATTAAAAATAAATTATGAATGAATAAAAATATAAAATAAATACAAACATACCTTAATAGCTCTTTTTAACCAAATAATATCTTACAAAAATAAATCTAAAAATTAAATCCGAATTAAATCAACAATAATAACAACAAAAACAAATTAAATTAACATTAATCCATTAATTTATAACAAAAAAAATACCTTTTCTTTTCTATTTTTTTTCCTTCTCTTTCTCCTTCCCTATCTCTATTCTCTTTCTCTCTTTTTTTTCTTTCTTTCTTTCTCCCTTCCATTCCCTTCCCTTCCCTTCCCGCCCTCCCCTTCTCCTTCTTCTTTTTCTTTTCTTTTCTTCTCTTTCCCTTTCTTCTCCTTCACCCACCAGTAAAAAATGAAATCGGGGACCATTATAAGGTCCCCAATCACACAAAAAACAAACTAACTCAACATGCAGTAGTCCCATCCACTACCAAAGTGGTGCTGCCTCTGCCAACTCCTTCACCAGTGCCGCCTCTTCCCTAGGCGCGACTTGTGTCCTGTCCCATCATATCACCATTATTTTATTTTATTTTATTTTTTCTGTTTTCCGTTAGAAAATGAGGGTGGTGCTACATATGCACCACCCTTCACCCGTCTAAATGTACCATTTTGGTATGTAATTTTAGCAACATACCATTTTGGTTTTTTTTTTATATTTTTTTAGTAAAAAACCCGAATAGTGAAGGATTTCATCCACACAAAAGGATGGTCTGGTCAAGGTTACAAGAGGACAAACCAATAGTCAGGGCTAGATCAGAAATTGCTTTCTTTGAAATATTAGATAGAGATTTCGCCAATTTAAGGTTTATTGTGAAGAATCCATGCCAATAGATTTGTAGAATGGATAACAAGCTATCGCTTGATGGGTTCTATTATGGAATAAAAGTTTCAGTATGTTTTATTTAATTTTTACGCTGTTTTTGCATAGAACAAAATGATGAGTTTTGGCTTTAGTGATGTGGGGCATTTTACCTTGTTTTTATTTTACGTACTATTTTGTTGCAATGACAATTGTTGTAACAGCTGAGGCTACTAGGGTTTTTGCTTAAATACATGCAGTAACAGTGAATGAGAGAGCAGGATTTTCTTTTGCCTATTTTTTTCACACGTCCCTTTCTTCAATCTTCTCTCTCTCAATTTCTGTTTATCTCTTATATCTCTCCTCCTTGACTTTTTTTGTAATGTTCACAACAAAGGTATTAGAGCTACCTATCCTCTATGATCGGCAATGGTATCACCACCAGATTGTAGAAAGATACAAATCGAAGATACAAAGGTTGGATGCCAAGTTTGATAGTCAAATTAAGGAGCTCCGAGAAGGGGTATGGCTGCCGCCAAACGTGTGAACGTTTGACTAGAAAATACTACACCAAATATATATATGAAACTAAAGCAACGGTGTACGAAAGTATACGTGTCAAATTGTAATATATTAATGTATTACAATGAAACACAGGAAAGTGTTTCGAGGATCATACCCAAGGTAGGATGAATTAAATCTATTGAAAACCTCTTTACAATAATAAGTCTAAATAGTAATAATTAAATTCTATATTATAATAAATCATAAAAGATATGAATATTAGAAATTAAATAACTAAAATAAATAAAGAATAAAATAAACAAGCAAATAAACCAATAAGAAAGATTAATTTATTTTAGGGTTGTAATTAACTTCGGATTTGGGTTTTAAGGTAGATTAGCTATTAACTAACCAATTATTACCTCCCGGCCTCTAACTGGTTAATTAATTGGTTGATAATCATTTATCTCCTGACCTCACTTTCTCAACTAGGATAAATTACGATTTACTTGGCAAACTTATCTCTCAACCTTATTTAGCCTTTGATTACTTCCTAGGGTTGTCAAGCCTAGAGTTTAAGAACGTGTAATTTATACCAACTAACAAACCCTTAATTCTCTGTTAATTATGTCCCTATTGTAACACCCCTAACCCGTACCAGTAGCCAGATTAGGGTTATGAGGTATTACCTAACAAAACACAGTTCAGCACGTTCATATAATTGATTTCATGATTAAGAATATATCAACTTCTTTACCAAACCTTTCAATCGAATAACAACCATATATTCATTCATATAGTCAAATTTGCATATACTGACCACTTAATCAACTAAAATCAATCATAATTTATTTCTTATAATTCATAAACAATTCATGCTTCAAATTTCAATCACATCAATATCATCAACTTATACCATTATTCAAATGCTCAACTATTATCCAAGCATATATTGTTAGATAACATATACCAAGCATATGTCAAAACAGCTATTTCGTTAGCTGAATAGTAACATATTAATTCATAATTTCTGCACTATGCATATTATAACCAAACGGACTACATATACCTAGCCATTTATTTCATAAACTATTCAGCTAGTACATTAACTTATAAAATTTATGCTCATTACGAATAATATAAAATTTGGTCATTTAAACATATACCTATTCGGTCATATAACATGATTAAATTTTCAATAACATAAAAGATAATAACTATCATCATTTCCAGATTAAATATACCTCTTTTCACATTACAAATTTATGCACATATGACATAACAATCTAAACCATTTTTTGGACATCCATACTGAAGTATATCATGTCTACTTCACTTACTATAATTATATCTAAACATCATTCTTACAACATCAATTGGAATGTATAAAATCTAAACCTAAATACCAACCATTTAATCATGATGTATATATACAAACATGCCATCACAAACCAAAACTAAAAAGCCAACTCACAAGTGATTGTCTCATAAGCATACATATATTTTTACTATGTCTAGTCGAATATAATCATGCATTGTATAACCTAATTCTTATCTCACAAAATGATCAAAGCAATTACACACACATATGACATAAACATTACTTAATCAAAATATGATATACCATAACTGAAACATGCATTCATCATTTACTTCATTGTCTAAACCAAATGAAACCATACTTACCATTTTCCATTGCGGAATCATATACCCAAACATTACAAATTGATAAACCAAACTTACTAAAGTGAGCTAATTTATAAGTCATTCGTGACATACCCAATCAATACGTATAACCAAAATACCCTAATCAAATATACTTGGACTTAAGCTTCATGAACACATATGCATTATAGCAAAAACACATCCATCAACCGAATCATTACTCAACTAAAACTTGTAACCAAAACACCATACATATATACTATGAAACATACTTCCCAAAATAAGCTTATACCATGCCCGAATATACACAAACATTAACCTCGTTAACAAGCCATTTTCGCATAGCTGTATATATATATACAAATATCAAAACCAAATATATCAAAACAAGCCTATACATGCCACATAACCAAATCTCAAAGCATTTATTTACCGAAGCGAAAACTGGATAGTGTGATGAGGTCTCCTACGACTTCCAACCTGAGCAAGTCTTCGAAACTCTATAAACATAGAAAAAAAACACACAGAGTAAGCTTTAAAAGCTTAGTAAGCCATAAGCAAATAAATCAACTTAATGATATGTATAATTCAATTTAACTAGGCCAAACTTAACAAATCTTAACCACTTATACATTCATCATACTCATAAATTCATATGATTACATTAAGTAACCTCATTTACCTCATTTTTCAATGAACATATAAATCTCATACATACTTGATTCATCTATCACACTTACTCATAAGTTATTTACATACATTCATCATTCATTGTCATGTATTTCACATATAATCCTTAAATACATACCCATATTTCATTTCAGAATTTCATAAACAAAACATGTAACACCCCTAGCCCGAATCCAATCGCCGGATTAAGGCTAAGAGGTATTATCGAACTAAACATTTAATCATCTCATTCACATTATAAATAAACATAAACAGATATCAAGCTGAAATACATACTGATATTTAAATTATACGCCATTTTCGTATGGCCAAAATATTTACAATTTCCAAACATCGTTATCAACAGCCTAACCTATACATGCCATATCGAGTCCAAAATATAACTAAACCCAAAAAGATCGATAGTGTGATGAACTGCTGACGATCCCCGAGTCGGTGGCCAAAATCAACAATCTAACAAACAGAGAAATAAAGAACATAGTAAGCTTTCAAAGCTTAGTAAGTTTTAAGCAATACAAACAATTAAAACTTGTCATTTAAAACGAGCAATTAGTATCACAACACTAATATTCTAATTACAAATCACTTGGCCGAATATACACAAGTACACCAATTAAAAAGCCTATTGGCCGAATATATGTGTATATAAATATATGAATACACAAAGTAATTTCAGCACATACTTTACTTTACTTTATAGCTCATACAATTAATTTAAGTCACATACTTTCATATAATGACAAACATCGACCGAATAGGTCATTCACATATTCGCAGATATAGTAATCATTCACACACATATATCGTTCCTTTATACCAATAATTCACTTTAAAAAAAATCAATACACATATGTACTACGTACCTGACTATTATAGTGTATCATACAAAATCAATAGTAGTTTACCTCAAACTTTTGAATTCATAATCTTACTCGAATCACCGGCGTTAAGCCTACTAGGTTTAAAACCCCGAATTCAATCACCAACACAAAGCCTATGGGACTTTAAGCCCGGATATAGTACCAGTACGAAGCCTGCGGACCTTAAGTCCAGATATAGTACCAGCACGAAGCCTGCGGATCTTAAGTCCGGATACAATTCCAGCACGAAGCCTGTGGGACTTTATGCCCGGATATAATTCTAGCATATAGCATGCGGGTCTTTAAACCCGGATACACATCAAATATCATGCATATTTAATCATATGTTAACACATCTCATTCAACAAATCACATTAGTAGTCATTTGCTACATTCGGATATAAGCTCTATATGAACACCATCATTTACATTTCGGTTCAAAAGTCATACATAAATATCATATATCTATTTCACCATTCAAGCTTAACCCATAGTGACCATTCGACTATAAGTCATATACATAAATTATTTAGCACACAACTAAATTCAAGTAGAACCAAAAAGGTCACAATTCATCTAATATACACATATCAAGGCATCATCAATTATATACTAAAGGTGACTACTCAAAACTTACCTCGGATATACTCGAACGGTTGCGGAAAGGCTACTCTATTATCTTCTCTTTTCCCTTATCTGATTTTGATCCTCTTTGCTCTTGAGCTTAATTAAAACAAATAGATTTGTTTAATTACTTACTCAACTTTATTTCTTAATAGTAACATTTGACAATCATATATAACTTCAATATGTATTATATTTTATAAAATATGCCATAACTCGATTTAATGCTTATTTAATCTATATCTAATTCGCATACACAAGCAAAGATTCACATAACTTATCATGCTTCCTTATACACGAATTTAACCATATTCCCGAATGTCTCTATAAGCACAACGTACATACATAAGGCATATATATATATATATACCTATATATGACTATCACAATTTAATCATTTACTCATATTTATGCACAACCGCATATACACATGCATATATATAATGCATGCTTTAATATCATATACTTTTATTTATTTTTTTAAATTACACTATAGCTCCAAGACATATAGCTAACTCCGAATGTCAACTTATTCAACATTTACCACATTACCAATTGCCATTTATCATCAATGCCGCACACACAAATACATACATACTCATATGCATAAAATCCGTTTATGTTTAATCTATAACCCATTCGGGCTTAACTACTCAAACTTAGCCTTCATATTTAATTCCATTTTATGACCGAATGTAACAAATTCATATAGGTTTCACCTATGCCAAACAATGACCAAACCATCTAATCATGCTTATGGCCGATTATCATATTAACACGAGACACACAAACATCAATATCCAAGTATGCTAATATATCACACCATCAACTAAATCATACATATAGAAATGTAAAATTCATTTGACCTATTATACTTTCATGTGCACATTTTTAACCATATAGCCAACACCTTAATAAACAATTTAAATACATATCACCTGCCAATTCACATCTCTAAAATCCCTAATACAATCATTTTTTTTATCAAAACCGAATGCCATAAAACAAGGCATCCAAAATCTCAAATCACTTTATATAATCCATTCGGCCATTTCAAATTAGATACACAAAATTTTATTTTTATTTTTTCAAAAACTATCAAACCCGAATCAATATAACATTAAACTCCATATTAATCCACCCTTAGTACATTCGGCCATAACATAGGCACATATACATTTAACTTGATTTCTTCATGAAAAATAAAGGCTATAACCAAATAGTCTTTAACCATTTAAAACTACAAGCACAAATTATAACTTCAATTCACAAGCTTATATCATAAGAATTTCTCAATTATAATTTTCAAGGTATATTCGGATATAACACAAGCACACTTAATTTTTACATTTACAAATTCAAACTTTTTTTTTAAACTTAACATACTTTTATAATTTCAACCGAATGGAGTACTTTTATTAATTCAAAACAAAACATCAAAGTATCATTTCTAAATGACAAATCCTCTCATGACCGATTGCTCCCAAAGCTACCAAAATGAAAATTTGCACATGCGTTATGGAGGAACTAAGAAACTATCCTAAAATACACAAGTAATTTCTTTCAAAACACTTCAAACATACCTTAATCAAGACTAGAAAGGAGTAGCCGAATGCTTGTTTCCCCTCCCTTCTCTTCTTAGAATTTTCGGCCAAAGAAATCAAAAGATGAACACTTTTATTTCTTTTCTTTGTTTTATTCATTTCATTAATTTAACACATTTTTTTATTACATATTTCTCACCACTATTTAATATAATAATATTAAACCATGCATATAATGCCCATAATTATGATCTTGGCCGGCCACTAGTTTTACTTTGGACAATTAGCCATGCAAAACCTTAAATTTTGATTCATGTTTATTTCGGTCATCCCATATTATTCCTAGCACATTTTAACTTTAATCACTTAAGTCCTTTTTTTATGATTCCATATTCAATTGATAAAATTTCAAACATGAAATTTCACACATGCATTCTCACTACTAATAGACATAGGAAAGAGCATTTAGAAAATTTTTTGACTCGGTTTTGTGGTCTCGAAACCACTTTCCGACTAGGGTCAAATTAGGGCTGTCACAACTCTCCCCCCTTAGAAATTTTCGTCCCTGAAAATCTTACCAGCGAAAAGGTTAGGATAACGTTCTTTCATTGAGTTTTTTGGCTCCCAAGTCGCTTCTTCAACCCCGTGTTTGAGCCACAGTACTTTCACTAATGAAATTTTCTTATTTCGTAGTTCTTTTACTTCACGAGCCAAAATACGAACTGGTTCTTCTTCGTAACTCAAATCAGATCGAATCTCAACCTCTGATGGACTAATTACATGCGATGGATCAGATCTATAACGTCAAAGCATCGAAACATGAAAAACATTGTGATTCTTTTCAAGTTCAGGGGGCAAAATCAATCTGTATGCTACCAGCCCAATTCGTTCGGATATTTCATACGGCCCGATGAACCTCGGACTCAGTTTGCCCTTACGACTAAATCTGAGCACCTTTTTCCAAGGTGAAACTTTAAGAAATACTTTGTCTCCGACCTGATACTCAATGTCTCTTCGTTTTAAATCCGTACATGACTTTTGACGATCTGAAGCTGCTTTTAGACTTTCACGGATCACTTTTACTTTCTGTTCAGCATCTTTAATCAAATCAACCCCGAAGATTTTACTTTCACTGAGCTTGGTCCAAAACAACAGTGTACGGCATTTACGACTGTACAAAGCCTCGTAAGGTGCCATCTTAATGCTTGATTGAAAACTATTGTTGTAAGCGAATTCAATCAAAGGCAAATACTGTTCCCATGAGCCACTAAACTCAAGGATGCAACATATCAACATATCCTCGAGTATCTGAATTATCTGTTCGGATTGACCATCGGTCTGGGGATGAAAACGGTGCTAAAATGCAACTTGGTACCCAATGCTTCTTGAAATTTCTTCCAAAATCGCGATATGAATCTCGGATCTCTATCCGACACAATAGAAATAGGTACCCTGTGTAATTTGATAATTTGAGAGACATACAACTCAGCTAACTTATCAAGTGAGAAATCCGTACGTAGGGGAATTAAATGAGCTAATTTAGTCAATCTATCCACAACAACCCATATCACATCTTTCTTGCTCGGTGACAAAGGTACCCCAGACACAAAATCCATCGTAACTCGATCCCACTTCCACTCGGGTATCATGATCGGTTGAAGTAACCCTGAAGGCACTTGATGTTCTAATTTCACTTGTTGACAAATTATACACTTCGATACAAAGTCAGATATATCACGTTTCATACCATGCCACCAATACTGACGTTTTAGATCATTGTACATTTTCGTGCTACCAGGATGAACCGATATTCGGCTATTATGAGCTTCGCTCAAAATCATTGAAATAAGTTTCGAATTTCTTGGAACACACAATCGACTTCTGAACCTCAAACAATCATTGTCGTGAATTTGAAACTCTAAATCCACATTCGAAACACCTTCAGCTCGTTTAGCAACCAATTCGTCATCGACTTTCTGAGTTTCACATATTTGATGAATCAATAACGGTTTGGCTTTTAATTCTGCTACTAACACATTATCGGATGAAATGGACAAGTGTACATTCATCGCTCGTAAAGCAAACAGTGACTTGCGACTTAAAGCATCGGCAACCACGTTAGCCTTTCTCGGGTGATAGTCAATGACAAGTTCATAATCTTTCAACAATTCAAGCCAATGTCTTTGTCTAAGATTCAAATCTCTTTGAGTCATCAAATATTTGAGGCTTTTGTGATCCGAATATACATGACACCTCTCTCCAAACAAGTAGTGTCACCATATTTTCAAAGTAAATACAATGGCAGCTAATTCGAGATCATGGGTCAGATAGTTTTTCTCATGTGGCTTCAATTGCCTCGAAGCGTAAGCTACAACTCGACTTTCTTGCATCAATACACAACCCAGCCCATTTAAGGACGCATCACTATAAATGACAAACTCTTTACCGGATTCAGGCTGCACTAACACTGGAGCTTCAGTCAAATAGGTTTTCAGTTGGTCGAAACTTTTCTGGCACTTTTCTGACCATTCGAACTTAACATCTTTCTGAAGTAGCTTCGTCATTGGTGTGGCTATCATCGAGAAACCCTTTACAAACCGTCTGTAGTAACTGGCAAGTCCCAAAAAGCTCCGAACTACAGTAACAATTCTAGGAGGCTTCCAATCAAGTATGGCTGATATTTTACTCGGATCAACATGAATACCCGATGCGGATACCACATGCCCCAAAAAGCTAACTTCTCTCAACCAGAACTCACATTTACTGAACTTAGCATATAACTACTTGTCCCGTAAAATCTGCAACACTAATCTCAGGTGCTCGGCATGTTCGGTTTCATCTTGCGAATAGATCAAAATGTCATCTATAAACACAACTACAAACCGGTCCAAATACTGTCTGAAGATCCGATTCATCTAGTCCATAAATACCGCAGGGGCATTAGTGAGCCCAAACGGCATCACTAAGTACTCGTAGTGACCGTATCTCGTTCTGAAAGTAGTTTTAGGCACATCTGAATCTCGAACTCGCAACTGATAATAACCCGATCTCGAATCTATCTTTGAAAACACTAAGGCTCCCTTCAGCTGATCAAACAAATCATCAATACGTGGTAACGGATATTTTTTCTTTATTGTCACTTTATTTAATTGATGATAATCGATGCACATTCTCATCGTTCTGTTTTTCTTTTTCACAAACAATACTGGTGCACCCCAAGGTGAGAAACTCGGTCGAGCAAAACCTCTATCCGTCAACTCTTGCAACTGAGCTTTCAATTCCTTCAATTCGGTTGGTGCCATACGATACGAAGCCATCGAAATTGGTGTAGTCCCAGGTACAAGTTCAATGCCAAACTCTACCTCTCGAACAGGTGGTAATCCCGGTAACTCCTCAGGAAAAACATCCGAATACTCACAAACCACTGGCACTGATTCAAGTTTCTTTTCTGACTCTTTACTATCAAGTACGTATGCAAGATATGCTTCACACCCTTTTTTTACATATTTCTGAGCCAACATCAAGGATATTACCGCTGGTAACCCGCTTAAATCAATAGAATCAACTCGGATTGTCTCATCATTTGCACATCTCAAATCAATAGTCTTTCTTTTGCAATTCACAACTACATCATGTACGGTCAACCAATCCATACCGAGAATAACATCAAATTCATCAAACGGTAAAAGTATCAAATCGGCCAAAAACAGGAACCTTGGATTATCAGGGGACATTTCCTGCACACTTTGTCGACTAGCACATATCGACCCAAGGGATTCGACACTTGAATCACGAACTCAGTAGACTGAACAGGTAGAGTCTTACTGGATGCTAAAGTCTCACTTACATATGAATGAGTAGAACCAGGGTTAATCAATGCAATCACATCAGTATCAAAGAGAGTGAAAGTACCGGTAATGACATCAGGTGAAGAAGCATCCTCACGTGCATGTATTGCATAAGCTCTAGCAGGAGCACGAGCCTCAAATTTGGTCGTAGCATCTCTAGACCCTCTCAAACCACCACTAGCATTCCCCGTAATCCTAGGTGGTCTACCTCGAGCTGTAGCAGTACTCAGTTTCCCACTCTGATTCACATTCTGCTCAAACAATCTCGGGCAGTCCTTGATAAAGTGGTCAGCTAATCCACACTTATAACAGGAGCGGTCATGAAATCTACAACTCCCCGAATGCCATTTTCCACAAAACTTGCACTCGGTCCTATCCGACGATCATTTCCAGCACTGGCAACTGAAGTGGCTCGCGTACTCACAGGGGGTCTATCATAGTCTCGTCTGGAAAAGCCCGAAGTGTTCTTAGATCGGCCCGAATCATCTCAGAATTTCTTCAGTGACTGCTGAAAGGGCTTTCCCGAAGATCTTTTACGGAACTCTCTAGCTACATCTTCAGCTTTTCTTTTCTCTTTATTGAGCTCTTCAGCTTTACAAGCTCGCTCGACAAGTACTACAAACTCTCTGATTTCAAGAATGCCAACAAACAGTTTTATATCTTCGTTCAATCCATCTTCGAAATGTTTACACATAATTGTTTCTGAAGAAACACATTCTCGGGCATACCGGCTAAGTCTCACAAATTTTCGTTCATAATCAGTAACTGACATGGAACCCTGTTTAAGTTCAAGAAATTCCTTTCGTTTCTGATCGATGAATCTCTGGCTGATATACTTTTTCCAGAACTCAGTTTGGAAGAACTCCTAAGTCACTCGCTCTCTGGGCACAACAGAAACCAATGTATTCCACCAATAGTAGGCAGAATCACGTAGCAAAGATATAGTACATTTTAGGCATTCATCGGGTGTGCAAGACAGTTCATCAAGTACTCGAATAGTGCTGTCCAACCAAAATTTAGCTTGCTCGGCATGATTACTGTCTGTAGCTTTAAATTCAGTAGCCCCATGCTTTCGAATTCTGTCAACCGGGGGCTTGTTCAACCTCATCTGATCAATTACCAGAGGTATCGTGGGTGCAGGGGGTGTATTTGTCGGAAGTGGGGGTTGTGGAGCAGCCGCATTAGTTCGAATGTATTGGTTAAACCAATCATTCATCACATTATAAAAGGCTTGTCTAGCCTCGTCATTTTGATTGCTCGCAATAGGTTGAGAGTCTATCGGCGCTGTCCCGTGTGCGGAAGCAGGCGCTATACTCTCTAGATCGTCAGCTACCGCTCGATCGGGATCGGAATCCATTACTATACAAAAACACATTTTTAACTGTCAGAAATCAATACACTATCGTATTAACACTATATGGCATGTATAGCTAAACTCATATACACTATATTAGTCCTAGAACCGACTAAACCGTAGCTCTGATACCAATAAAATGTAACACCCCTAGCCCGAATCTGATCGCCGGATTAAGGCTAAGAGGTATTACCGAACTAAACATTTAATCATCTCATTCACATTATAAATACACATAAACAGATATCAAGTTGAAATACATACTGATATTTAAATTATACGCCATTTTCGTATGGCCAAAATATTTACAATTTCCAAACATCGTTATCAACAACCTAACCTATACACGCCATATTGAGTCCAAAATATAACTGTACCCAAAAAGATCGATAGTGTGATGAACTGCTGACGATCCCCAAGTCGGTGGCCAAAATCAGCAATCTAACAAACAGAGAAATAAAGAACATAGTAAGCTTTCAAAGCTTAGTAAGTTTTAAGCAATACAAACAATTAAAACTTGTCATTTAAAACGAGCAATTAGTATCACAACACTAATATTCTAATTATAAATCACTTGTCCGAATATACACAAGTACAGCAATTAAAAAGCCTATTGGCTGAATATATGTGTATATAAATATATGAATACACAAAGTAATTTCAGCACATACTTTACTTTACTTTATAGCTCATACAATTAATTTTAGTCACATACTTTCATATAATGACAAACATCGACCGAATAGGTCATTCACATATTCGCAGATATAGTAATCATTCACACACATATATCATTCCTTTATACCAATAATTCACTTTAACAAAAATCAATACACATATCAGTACATAATACGTACCTGACTATTATAGTGTATCATACAAAATCAATAGTAGTTTACCTCAAACTTCCGAATTCATAATCTTACTCGAATCACCGGCGTTAAGCCTACTAGGTTTAAAACCCCAAATTCAATCACCAACACAAAGCCTACGGGCCTTTAAGCCCGGTTATAGTACCAGTACGAAGCCTGCGGACCTTAAGTCCAGATATAATACCAACCTGCGGATCTTAAGTCCGGATACAATTCTAGCACGAAGCTTGCGGGTCTTTATGCCCGGATATAATTCCAGCATATAGCCGTCGGGTCTTTAAACCCGGATACACATCAAATATCATGCATATTTAATCATATGTTAACACATCTCATTCAACATATCACATTAGTAGTCATTTGCTACATTCGGATATAAGCTCTATATGAACACCATCATTTACATTTCGGTTCAAAAGTCATACATAAATATCATATATCCATTTCTCCATTCAAGCTTAACCCATAGTGACCATTCGACTATAAGTCATATACATAAATTATTTAGCACACAACTTAATTCAAGTAGAACCAAAAAGGTCACAATTCATCTAATATACACATATCAAGGCATCATCAATTATATACTAAAGGTGACTACTCAAAACTTACCTCGGATATACTCGAACGGTTGCGGAAAGGCTACTTTATTACTTTCTCTTTTCCCTTATCTGATTTTGATCCTCTTTGCTCTTGAGCTTAATTAAAACAAATAGATTCTTTTAATTACTTACTCAACTTTATTTCTTAATAGTCACATTTGACAATCATATATAACTTCAATATGTATTATATTTTATAAAATATGCCATAACTCGATTTAATGCTTATTTAATCTATATCTAATTCGCATACACAAGCAAAGATTCACATAACTTATCATGCTTCCTTATACATGAATTTAACCATATTCCCGAATGTCTCTATAACCACAACATACATACATAAGGCATATATATATAACTATATATGACTATAACAATTTAATCATTTACTCATATTTATGCACAACCGCGTATACACATGCATATATATAAAGCATGCTTTAATATCATATACTTTTATTTATTTTTTTAAATTACACTATAGCTCCAAGACATATAGCTAACTCCGAATGTCAACTTATTAAACATTTACCACATTACCAGTTGCCATTTATCATCAATGCCACACACACAAATACATACATACTCATATACATAAAATCCGTTTATGTTTAATCTATAACCCATTCGGCCTTAACTACTCAAACTTAGCCTTCATGTTTAATTCCATTTTATGACCGAATGTAACAAATTCATATAGGTTTCACCTATGCCAAACAATGACCGAACCATTTAATCATGCTTATGGCCGATTATCATATTAACACGAGACACACAAACATCAATATCCAAGTATGCTAATATATCACACCATCAACTAAATCATACATATAGAAACGTAAAATTCATTTGGCCTATTATATTTTCATGTGCTCATTTTTAACCATATAGCCAACACCTTAATAAACAATTTAAATACATATCACCTACCAATTCACATCTCTAAAATCCCCGATACAATCATTTTTTTATCAAAACCGAATGCCACAAAACAAGGCATCCAAAATCTCAAATCACTTTATATAATCCATTCGGCCATTTTAAATTAGATACAAAAAATTTTATTTTTATTTTTTTCAAAAACTATCAAACCCGAATCAATATAACATTAAACTCCATATTAATCCACCCTTAGTACATTCGGCCATAACATAGGCACATATACATTTAACTTGATTTCTTCATGAAAAATAAAGGCTATAATCGAATAGTCTTTAACCATTTAAAACTGCAATCACAAATTATAACTTCAATTTACAAGCTTATATCATAAGAATTTCTCAATTATAATTTTCAAGGTATATTCGGCTATAACACAAGCAGACTTAATTTTTACATTTACAAATTCAAACTTTTTTTTTTAAACTTAACATACTTTTATAATTTCAACCGAATGGAGTACTTTTATTGATTCAAAACAAAACATCAAAGTATCATTTCTAAATGAAAAATCCTCTCATGACCGATTGCTCCCAAAGCTACCAAAATGAAAATTTGCACATGCGTTATGGAGGAACTAAGAAACTATCCTAAAATACACAAGTAATTTCTTTCAAAACACTTCAAACATACCTTAATCAAGACTAGAAAGGAGTAGCCGAATGCTTGTTTCCCCTCCCTTCTCTTTTTAGAATTTTCGGCCAAAGAAATCAAAAGATGAACACTTTTATTTCTTTTCTTTGTTTTATTCATTTCATTAATTTAACACATTTTTTTATTACATATTTCTCACCACTATTTAATATAATAATATTAAACCATGCATATAATGCCCATAATTATGAGCATGGCCGGCCACTAGTTTTATTTTGGACAATTAGCCATGCAAAACCTTAAATTTTGATTCATGTGTATTTTAGTCATCCCATACTATTCCTAGCACATTTTAACTTTAATCACTTAAGTCCTTTTTTTATGATTCCACATTCAATTGATAAAATTTAAAACATGAAATTTCACACATGCATTCTCACTACTAATAGACATAGAAAAGAGCATTTAGAAAATTTTTTGACTCGGTTTTGTGGTCTCGAAACCACTTTCTGACTAGGGTCAAATTAGGGCTGTCATAAAACATATGTACCTGAAGTGGATATACTTTCACATAGTTATTCATTTCTCAGAATGCCCGTTAAACCATTCGGAATTGGATAGGACACTCGAATAATCACACATATCGTACAATGTCAACGTTCCAGGTGTGGTCTTACATGCTATCACATATCGATGCCACTGTCCCAAACAGGGTCTTACACGAAACAAATACGATGCCGATGTCCTAGAAATGGTCTTACTTGTAACCACATATATCGATGCCAACGTACTAGACGTGGTCTTACTCGCACACATATATCAAAATCCTATGTCATGACATATGTATCCTAGCTATTCCTAAGGTTTATGCGGGGTTTTCGGACGTCGTAACTCGATCGGTTCAAGCTCGTAACTAATTATCCAAAGCTTAAATCATTTCGGCATATACACATATATTTATTATAATTCAATTTGGCACATATAATACATATACAATCAAATTTAACAACATTTATTTACTTATGAACTTACCTCGGACAACGATAATCGGAACGGGACAACTAGTCGACAACTTTGGTTTTCCCCCGATGTAAATATGATTTCTTTGGTTCTTAATCTAAACATATTCAAATAAAACTCAATCTAAACATTCAATTTAGTCCAAAAACACATAAATAAGCAATTTACCATTTTACCCCTAACGTTTCACACTTTCTACAATTTAGTCCAAATTACACAAAACAGAAAACATACAAAATTTGCACACATCATGCTTAGGCCAAATTCTACCCATGTTCATACAAGTCCATACATTCCATTTATTTCACATTTTAGTCCCTCAATTTATTATTTTTACAATTTAACCCTAATAACTCAAAATCATCAAAAATTCCAATACAAAACATATTAATCTAAAACATATCTTTCATAATTCATCAACTAACATCACAGAGCTCAAATATTCATAAATGGCATAACTCAAAATATTCATCAAAATAAAAAATTCAAGCATGGGCCTTGTACATTACACTGCAACGATCTAAAAAACGTAAAAATTATCTAAAACCGAACAAAAACTAACCTTGAATCAAGCTTGGACAATGGCTGAATACCTAAGCTCTGTTTCTTTTGTTTCTTTTCTTTTTTTTATTCGGTCATAACATAAAGATGAACAAAATGGCCTTTAAATTATGTTTTATTATAACGTATATTAACTTATTAATCATTTTACTTAAATAACCTTTATAATAAAATATAAAACCATTATATTCCATGGTTATTACCGTCCTCTAACTTAATTATGGCCTAATTGCATTATAAGTGCTTCACATTATAAAGACAACAACTATTAAGCACTTTCACATTTAAACTTCAAATTTTCATTTTACGCGATTGAACCCTTTTATTAAATCAGACTCTCAAACGATAAAATTAAAGCACGAAAATTTCACAGATATAAATTCACACATGATAAACATAGAAAATAATTTTAAAATATTTTTCTGACTCAGATTCGTGGACCCGAAACGATCGTTCCAAATAGGGTCTAAATCGGGTTGTTACACCCATCCACTTGTTAATCTCCCCTAAGGAATTTAAATACTCATGGTATTCATAACCTCAAACTTAATTGATATAAACATGTAAATAATACGATTAAACCGAAAGACAAAATAGATATACAATAATCCTGGTCTATATCAATTTAGAGAGAAATAGTGAATCTCTTGATTGGGATAATGAATCTTGTCTCTTGCAAAGTAGAATAAACTTAAATACTTCAATTTCATAAAAGAAATCTTTGATTGAAATTGATTCCAAGAGAAAAGAAAAAAACATTTTAGAAAAATAAAGGAAAACTAAACCTAAATCCTACTTCTAAACTACGAGGATTTTTGGATGTATCTAAGATCACTTAGTTACATGAAATCCCTAAGGATATTCTTTTTTTGTAAAGGTGTTAATAGCCCGAATTAGGTCTTTGACACATCCTAATTGTAACAGCCCGATTTAGACCCTATTCGAAACGGTGGTTTCGGGACCACAAATTTGAGTCAAAAAAATATTTTAAAATTATTTTCTGTGTTTATTATGTGTGAATTTATATATGTGAAATTTTCGTGTTTTAATTTTGCCGTTTGGGTGTCGATTTAATTAAAATGGCTTAATCGCGTAAAATGAAAATTTGAAGGTTAGATGTGAAAGTTCCTAATTGCTGTTGTCTTTATAATATGAAGCACTTATAATGCAATTAGGCCATAATTAAATAAGTGGATGGTAATGACCATGATTTATAATGGTTTATATTTTATAAAAGGTTATTTATGTAAAATAATTAATAAGATATAATAACATAAAACATGAAAATTAAAGGCTATTGTGTTCATCTTTTTATGTTAACCGAAACATCAAAATAAGAAAAGAAATAAAGAGTTTGAGGTTTGGCCCTTTGTTAAGCTCAATCAAGGTATGTAACTAGCTCAGTTTTTGATAATTTTTAAGATCGTTGCAGTGTAATGTACAAAGCCCATGCTTGAATTTTTTATTTTGATGAATATTTTGAGTTATGTCATTGATGAGTATTTGAGTTTTGTGATGTTATTTGATGAATTATGAATGATATGTTTTGGATTAATATGTTTTGTATTGGAATTTTTGATGATTTTGAGTAATTAGCACGAAATTGCAAAAATAATAAATTGAGGGACTAAAATGTGAAATAAATGAAATTTATGGACTTGTATGAACATGGGTAGTATTCAACCTAAGCATGGTATGTGTAAATTTTGCATGTTTTGTGTTTTGTACAATTTGGACTAAACTGTAAAAAGTGTGAAATGTCAAGGGTAAAATGGTAATTTGTTCATTTATGTGTTTTTGGACTAAATTAAATGAAATCATGTTTGAATAAGTTTAATTTTAATATGTTTAGATCAAAAACCAAAGAAATCGAAATTGGACTGAAGGAAAGCTAAAGTTGTCGATTAGTCATTCTGTTCAGATTACTATTGTCCGAGGTAAGTTTATAAGCAAAAAGATACTGTTAATTTGAATTATATACGAATTCATATGCTGAAATTAAATTATGTGAGATTATACATCTGAAAGCCAAATTTACATATGCTTGGGAACTAAGTTTACGAGTTCGATTCGACCGAATTACTACGTCCGAAAGCCCCGTACGAACCTTAGGAATAGCTAGGATACATATGTCATGACATAGGACTTCCTATATGTGTTCTCATGTAAGACCACGTCTGGGACGTTGGCATCGATATTTCATTACATATAAGACCATGTCTGGGACGTCGACATTGTAATTGATTTATGTAAGACCTTGTCTGGGATAGTGGCATTGATATGTGATAACATGTAAGACCATATCTGGGACGTTGGCATTGTACGATATATGTGATTATTCGAGTATCCTATTCAATTCCTAATGGTTTAACGGGCAATGATAGGTTGTGATTGAATCTGTAAAATAAGTAAAAGTGATCAGGTATGTAATAGCTTATTTCTTATTTGAAATAAGGTAAGTTGGTTATTTAATATCTGTTGCAAATCATTTATGATGTGAATGAAAAATTAAATGTGTATTAAAAAGTACATTTGGCCAAAGGTTTGTATAGTGATATTATAATGGTGATTTATATGCAGACATATTTAAATGATTACATTCAGTCTTATGAATATATGTATATGAATTTATGTATATTAGGTTATACAATAGTACCATGGTTTTGAAATTTAATGATACTTTGATAATAGATACATATATATTCGGCCAAGGTAAAATTTGTATATGGAAGTATATGTTATATATGAAATTGTAAGCTTGAAAATAAATGTGATCATGATAGTATAAATTAGTTGGGTTAAATTGAGTTGATATTGATATTGAGTTATTTATTTGCTTATGACTTACTAAGCTTTAATAGCTTACTGTGTGTTATGTTTGCCTCTGTTTTAGAAATTTTGAGATCTAGTTACGAGCTCGGGGATCGTCAGCAAAGTTTATCACAGTATCGATTGTTTTGGTGCTTTATAAGCTGAATTTAGAACTTATGGCATGTATAGGCTAGATTATATTTTGAAATGCTGGATTTTGGTTTGAGTATGTAAATAAAGCCATGCGAAAATGGCTAAGCTATGATGTTTAAGTTTAAGCAAATTTCGGTCATGGTATATATATTTGTGTGGTATTTGGCTCTATGGTTCGACTTGTTTATTACGTTAATTGATGATTTAATATTTTGACATGGGATAAGCATATTTTATAAGTATGTTCCTTAGTAATATGTTTGTGATGTCTAGTTAAATAATTCGGCAATGAGAAGTGGTAATTATATTGTATAATCGGTTTAATATTTATCTCATTTTGGTAAGTTTGTTTGATGGCATAGCTTGCATTTTGTGGATGGTTAAGAATCAGATTGTGTGATGTTATTGTAGTGATGGATGTGCTTTTGGTTGTGGCAAGTTAAATGAATTATGTTATAAGTATATTATTTCTTGTGTAATTGGCCATTTTAGTACGGTTTGTGATAGTAAAATATGACTATGTTCTATAGATAATGAGTTGGTCATTTGAGCAAGGACAATGTATCTAGTTAATAATGTTAAATAACTACGAGATAGTATTCATAGTTGAAATTTCGTTGTAATAATGGTATGAACTATTGAGGTTAAATTTGATGACCGAATATATGGCTAATTGATTGGTTGTGTATAAGTATTTTGGGTATGAAAAATTAGTATGCAAAATAGTATACTTTGATTTGTTATTTGTGCTCAAGAGAGTTTTAAATTATTATGGTCTTATGCACATAGCTTTACGATGAGTTTATATAACTAGGTATATGGTATAGTTTGATTATTGATTATATGGATTAGATGCTATGAAATGTTTTGTGCATGTATAGTAATAGAGAAAAAATAAGTTGACAATGAATATAGCATATGTACCTAGTATGTTTTAATATTCAATTTTTGTATTGAAAATTTACCATATGAATAGTAATCTTGTTATAAGATAACAAAATGGATATGTATGATTTTAATAAAATTGTTTTGTGCTTTGTGTATTAATGATTCAAGAATTGATAAACTGAAGTTACAAATGTTTATCTTCGAATGTGGTTCGAGTGGTTGTGTGAATGTATGAAACTTTATATCTTTTCTGGTAATGCCTAGTAACCCTATCCGGTGACGGATACGGGTTAGGGGTGTTACATTTTATTGATATCAGAGCTACTGTTTAGTCAATTCTTGGACTAACATAGCACGTGTGAGTCTAGCTATACAGGCCATATTATATACTGTGATAGTGTGATAACTTCTGACATTTGAAAATGTGTTTTTGCATAGTAAATGGATCCTGGTAAAGCTGTAGCTGATGATGTCAAGAGTCTAGCACTTGCTTTCGCGCAAAGGACAGTGCCGGTTGATTCTTAACCGACCTTCAGTAACCAAGAGGGAGAGGCTAAGCAAGCCTTTTATCAAATGATGAACGAGTGGTTTACTCAGTATATCCAGATGAATACGGCTACACAACAACCTCCACTCCCGACTAGTCCTTCTCCAATACCTGTTATACCTCAAATGATTGATCCGTTGAGATTACATAAGCCCCCTATAGATAAAATCATAAAACATGGGGCTGAAGAATTCAAAGCTACTGATGATGATGATGCTGAGCGAGCTGAATTCTGGCTTGATAATACTATCCGCGTGTTTGATGAGCTATCTTGTACCCTGAATAAGTGTTTGAAATGGACATATCTTTGCTACGGGACACAGCATATCACTGGTGGAATACACTAGTATCGATGGTTCCGAAAGAACGGGTGACCTGGGAGTTCTTTCAGACTGAGTTTTGTAAGAGATACATCAGCCAGAGATTTATCGACCATAAACACAAAGAATTTCTAGAATTGAAACAGGGTCGCATGACTGTGACAGAATATGAATGGAAATTCATGAGACTTAGTCAATATGCCCAAGAGTGTATTTCGACCGAAGCTATAATGTGTAAAAGATTCAAAGACAAGTTGAAAGAAGACATTAAACTACTAGTTGGCATACTTGAAATAAAAGAGTTTGTAGTACTGGTTGAGCGAGCATGTAAATCCGAAGAGCTCGAAAAAGAGAAAAGAAAAGATAGCTTTGAAGCTAGAGATTCACGTAAGAGATCATTGAGTAAGTCATTTCAGTCGGCATCAAAGAAGTTCCAAGATGATTTTAGCCGTTCTGAGGCTACTTCGAGTTATTCTAGATGGGATCGAGATAGACCACTAGTGATCTCGAGAGCTACCTCAGTAGCTAGTATTGGTAATGTTAGACTGAATCAATCCAAGTGTAAACATTGTGGTAAACGACATCCTGGTAGCTATAGATTGCATGATCGGGCCTGTTTTAAATATGGATCGATAAATCATTTCATACGTGAATGCCCTGAATTAGCTGAACAAAACACCGTACAAATTATGAGATCGAGGTAATATTGCTGCTCGAGGTAGACCACCCAGAAATACAAGTAATGTGAGTAGTAGTCAGAGAGGGACTAAAGATACAACAGTTAGATCCGAGGCTCGTGCACCTGCTAGAGCCTATGCTATATGCGCACGCAAGGAGGCTTCATCCCCAGATGTTATTACTAGTACATTCACTCTCTATGATACTAATGTAATTGTATTGATTGATCCTGGTTCGACTCATTCTTATGTGTGTGAGACCTTAGTATTCAGTAAGACTTTTCCTGTTGAGTCTACTGAGTTTGTGATTAGAGTATCGAACCCCTTGGGCCTGTGTGTTCTAGTTGACAAAGTGTGTAAGAATTGTCCTTTGATGATTCGAGATTCATGTTTTCCAGTTGATTTGATGTTGTTGCCATTTTACGAGTTCGATATAATTCTAGGTATGGACTGGTTGACTTTGCATGATGCTGTTTTAAATTGAAAAAGAAAGACTATTAATTTACGGTATTGAATCTAATGATTTGAATGGTTTACCGGCAATGATATCTTCGATGTTAGCTCAGAAGTATGTGAAAAAGGGTTGTGAAGCTTACTTTGCATATGTGCTTGATAGTAAAGTGGCTGAAAGAAAGATCAAATCAGTACCAGTTGTGTGCGAATATTCGGATGTGTTTCCTAAAGAATTGTCAGGTTTACCAACTATTCGAGATGTAGAGTTTGGTATTGAGTCAGTTCCAGGGACGAATCTGATATCAATAGCTCCATACAGAATGGCACCTACTAATTTAAAAGAATTGAAAACTTAGTTGCAAGAGTTGACATACAGAGGTTTCGCACGACTGAGTTTCTCTCCTTAGGGTGCACCAATTTCATTTGTGGAAATAAAAGACGAAACTATAAGAATATGTATCGACTATAGATAGCTCAATAAGGTGACTATAAAGAATAAATACCCGTTGCCATGGATTAATGACCTATTCGATCAGCTGAAAAGGGCTACAGTGTTTTCAAAGATAGATTTAAGATCTGACTACTATCAGTTGCGAGTTAAAGACTCTGATGTGCCAAAGACTACTTTCTGAACGAGGTACGGACACTATTAGTTTTTGGTTATGCCTTTTCAGACTAACTAATGCACCTGTTGTTTTCATGGATTTGATGAATCAAATCTTTAGACAATATCTGGATCGATTTGTAGTTGTGTTCATAGATGACATATTGATTTATTCTCGTGATGAAACTGAGCATGCCAAACATTTGAGACTTGTGTTACAGACTTTGCGAGATAAACAGTTGTATGCGAAGTTCATCACGTGAAGTCAGTTTTCTAGGACATGTTGTATCAGCATCGAGTATTTGGGTTGATCCGAGTAAAATTTTAGCTATACTTGATTGGAAACCTCCGAGAAATATTTCTGAAATTCGAAGTTTTCTAGGACTTATCGGTTACTATAAACGGTTCGTGAAAGGTTTCTCTATGATTGCAACCCCGATGACGAAGCTACTACAGAAAGATGTTAAATTTGAGTGGTTAGAAAAGTGCCAGAAAAGTTTTGATCAATTGAAAGCCTTTTTAACTGAAGTTTCATTGCTAGTCCAGCCAGAATCGGGTAAAGAACTTGTTATCTATAGTGATGCATCTTTGAATGGTTTGGGCTATGTGTTAATGCATAAAGGCAAAGTCATAGCTTATGCCTCGAGACAGTTAAAGCCGCATGAAAAGAACTATTTGACATACGATCTCGAATTGGTAGCAATTGTGTTTGCATTGAAGATATGGCGTCACTATCTGTTCGGTGAGAAATATCATGTTTATTTTGATCACAAAAGCCTGAAATATTTGATGACTCAGAAAAACCAGAATTTGAGACAACGACGATGGTTAGAGTTGCTAAAAGACTACGAGCTTTTGATTGATTATCATCTGGGAAAGGCTAATGTTGTTGCTGATGCTTTAAGCTGAAAATCACTATTTTCTTTGCATACAATGAATGCGCATATGGCTATGTTTGATGATGGTTTGATAATAGTTGAATTAAAAGCAAGGCCATTATTTATTCAACTAATTTGTGATGCTCAGAAAGTTGATGATGATTTGTTAGCAAAGTGGACTCAATGTGACTTGAATATTGATTCAGAGTTCCGAGTTGATGATGAGGGTTGTTTGAGGTCCAAAAATAAAATATGTGTTTCGAGAAATTTAGACTTGATTCAAATGATTTTGAGCGAAGCTCACAGCAGTCAGTTCTCTATTCACCCGGGTAATACGAAAATGTATAATGATCTAAAATAGCTTTACTAGTGGCATGGTATGAAACAAGACATTTCTGACTTTGTTTCGAAATGTTTAGTCTGTCAGCAAGTAAAAGTTGAGCATCAGGTACCTTCTAGATTGCTTCAGTAGATCATGATACTTGAGTGGAAATGGGATAGAGTCACCATGGATTTTGTGTCCGGTTTACCGTTGACACCGAGCAAGAAAGATGCAATATGGGTTATTGTAGATATATTGACTAAATCAACTCATTTTGTTCTAGTACGTATAGATTTCTTGCTTGACAAGCTTGCTGAGTTATATGTTTCTCAGATTGTGAGATTACACGGAGTACCTATTTCTATTGTTTTAGATAGAGATCCGAGGTTTACATTGCGGTTTTGGAAGAAACTGGAAGATGCTCTAGGTACGAAATTACATTTCAGCATTGCTTTCCATTCGCAAATAGATGGTCAGTCTGAACGAATCATTCAAATACTTGAGGATATGTTAAGATGTTGCATTCTCGAGTTCGAAGGTACGTGGGAACAATACATACCTTTGATTGAATTTGCATACAAAAATAGCTTTCAATCGAGTATCAAAATAGCACCTTAAGAGGCTTTGTACTGTCGTAAATGTCGTACACCATTGTATTGGACCGAGCTCAGTGAAAACAAGATACATGGGGTCGATTTGATCAGAGAGACTAAACAAAAAAGTAAAAATGATCCTTGAAAGTTTGAAAAAAGCGTCAGATCATCAAAAATCATATGCGAACTTGAAACGAAAAGATATAAAGTTTCAAATCGGGGACAAAGTATTTTTGAAAGTCTCGTCGTGGAAAAAAATACTCAGATTCGGTCGTAAAGCAGATTCGGTCGTAAAGGCAAATTGAGTCCGAGATTTATTGGGCCGTATGAGATTATAGAGCATATCAGGCCGGTTGCTTATAGACTATTGTTGCCACATGAGTTAGAAAAGATCCATAATGTATTCCATGCATGTGATTAGTCTGTTAGAGATTGAGATTAAGTCTGATATGACATATGAGGAAGAATCGATTCGTATACTAGCTTGCAAAGTTAAAGAATTATGAAATAAGAAAATTCCGTTAGTGAAAATACTATGGCATAAACACGGAGTTCAAGAAGAAACGTAAGAGCCAGAGGATGTAATGAAAGAAAATTATCCAAACCTATTCACCTGATTTAGACCCTATTCAGAAAAGTGGTTTCAGGACCACGAATTCAAGTCAAAAAATTATTTTAAAATTATTTTTTGTGTTTATTATGTGTGAATATATATATGTGAAATTTTCATGTTTTAATTTTGCCGTTTGAGTCTCGATTTAATTAAAAGGGCTTAATCGCGTAAAATGAAAATTTGAAGGTTAAATGTGAAAGTTTCTAATTGTTGTTGTCTTTATAATATGAAGCACTTATAATACAATTAGGCCATAATTAAATGAGTGGACGGTAATGACCATGATTTATAATGGTTTTATATTTTATAATAAAGGTTATTTATGTAAAATAATTAATAAGATATAATAACAAAAAACATGAAAATTAAAGGCCATTGTGTTCATCTTTTTATGTTGACCGAAACATCAAAATAAGAAAAGAAATAAAGAGTTTGAGGTTCGGCCCTTTGTTAAGCTCAATAAAGGTATGTAACTAGCTCAGTTTTTTTTATAATTTTTACGTTTTTGAGATTGTTGTAGTGTAATATACAAAGCCCATGCTTGAATTTTTTATTTTGATGAATATTTTGAGTTATGCCATTGATGATTATTTGAATTTTGTGATGTTTGTTGATAAATTATGAAAGATATGTTTTGGATTAATATGTTTTGTATTGGAATTTTTGATGATTTTGAGTAATTAGGGCTAAATTGAAAAAATAATAAATTGAGGGACTAAAATGTGAAATAAATGAAATGTATGGACTTGTATAAACATGGGTAGTATTCAGCCTAAGCATGGTATGTGCAAATTTTGCATGTTTTGTGTTTTGTGCAATTTGGACTAAATTGTAAAAAAGTGTAAAATGTTAAGGGTAAAATGGTAATTTGTTCATTTATGTGTTTTTGGACTAAATTGAATGAAATTTTGTTTGAATAATTTTAATTGGAATATGTTTAGATCAAGAACCAAAAAAATCGAAATTGGATCAGGGGAAAGCTAAAGTTGTCGATTAGTCATTCTGTTCAAATTACTGTTGTCCGAGGTAAGTTTATAAGCAAAAAGATATTGTTAATTTTAATTATATACGAGTTTATATGCTGAAATTAAATTATGTGAGATTATATATGTGAAAGGTGAATGTACATAAGCTTGGGAACTAAGTTTACGAGTTCAATTCGACTGAATTACTACGACCGAAAGCCCCGTACGAACCTTAGGAATAGTTATGATACATATGTCATGAAATAGGACTTCCTATATGTGTTCTCATGTAAGACCACGTCTGGGACATTGGCATCGATATTTCATTACATGTAAAACCATGTCTGGGACATCGACATCGTATTTGATTAGTGTAAGACCCTATCAGGACAGTGGCATCGATATGTGATAGAATATAAGCCCACATCTGGGATGTTGGCATTGTACTATAGATGTGATTATTCGAATATCCTATTCAATTCCTAATGGTTCAACAGGCAATGATAGGTTGTGATTGAATGTGTAAAATGAGTAAAAGTGATCAGGTATGTAATAGATTATTTCTTATTTGAAATAAGGTAAGTTGGTTATTTGATATGTGTTGCAAATCATTTATGATGTGAATGAAAAATTAAATGTGTATTGAAAAGTACATTTGGCCAAAGGTTTGTATAGTGATATTATAATGATGATTTATATGCAAACATATATAAATGAATACATTCGGTCTTGTGGTTCCCAAGTAGCTTCCTCTCTGCCATGATTACGCCAGAGTACCTTTACCAATGGAACTGACTTCCTTCTTAAAACCTTAACATCTCAATCCAATATCTACACAGACTCTTCCTCGAAAGTCAAATCAGGCTGCACTTCAATATCTGCAACTGGCACGACATGGGTAGGATCAGAACGATATCACCTTAACATGGAGTCATGAAAAACATCGTGAATCCTGTCTAACTTCGGAGGTAATTCCAATTGGTAACCCACTGGACCTACTCACTTAAGAACCCGATAAGGCCCAATAAATCGCGGACTCAACTTGCCCTTCTTACCAAACCTTAATATCTTCTTCCAAGGAGAAACCTTCAAGAAAACCATATCACCCACTGAGTACTCAATCTCCTTACGCTTCAAATCTGCATATGACTTTTGCCTATCGGATGCTTCTTTTAACCGATCTCTGATTATCCTGACCTTATCTTCCGTATTCGCTACCAACTTAGGTCAAAGAACCTGTCGTTCCCCCAATTCAGTCCAACAACTAGGTGTATGACACCTAAGTCCACACAGTGCTTCATATGGTGCCATTCGGAAACTCGCCTGATAACTATTGTTATACGCAAACTCTGCCAATGACAAGTAATCTTCCCAACTACCTCGGAAGTCAATAACGCATCCCCTCAACATGTCTTCCAAAATCTGAATAACCCTTTCCGATTGACCATCAGTTTGAGGATGAAAATCCGTGCTAAAGTTCAATCGTGTTCCCAACGCCTCATGCAACTTTTGCCAGAACCGGGATGTGAACCTAGGATCCCGGTCAGAAATAATCGATACTGGCACTCCATGAAGTCGCACAATCTCCGCCACGTACAATTTGGCTAGCTTCTAAAGTGAATAATCAGTGCGGCCAGGTATGAAATGAGCATATTTGGTCAACCTATCCACAAATACCCAAATCGAGTCCTTCTTCGTCGGTGTCAAGGGTAGCCCACTCACAAAGTCCATGGTTATCCTCTCCCACTTCCAAAGTGGTATCTTCACTGGCTATAAAAGTCCGGAAGGTAGTTGATGCTCAGCTTTCACTTGCTGGCATGTTAGACATTTCCCCACAAACTCTGTTACTTCTCGTTTAAGCCCAGGCCACCAATACAATTCTCGCAAGTCGCGATACAACTTATTCCCTCCAGGATGCATAGCACAAAGTCATCTATGAGCTTCTTTCAGTATTGACTGCCTTAAGTCAGCGTCCTTCGAAATGCAAACTGTTCCTCAGAAACACAGAACTCCTTCACTATTCAACCCAAACTCAAAAGTTTCCCCTTTCTTAACTTGCTAGAATCGAGAAACTAAAGACTCATCCTTGAACTGCTTTTCCCTAATCTGATCCACCCAGGTTGGCCTTACTTGTAACTCAGCCAACAAACTACCATCATCATATAGACTCAGACGAGCAAACATTGCTCTTAGATCAGATACAGCTCTACGGCTTAGGGCATCGGCTACCACATTAGCCTTGCCTAGGTGATACTCAATCGAACAGTCATAATCCTTAAGCAACTCTATCGATCTTCATTGCCTAAGGTTCAGCTTCTTCTAAGTTAGCAAGTACTTAAGACTCTTATGATCCGTGTACATGACACTCCTTTCTCCATACAAGTAGTGTCTCCAAATCTTAAGTGCAAACATTATTGCTACCAATTCTAAATCGTGAGTAGGATAGTTTACTTCGTGAGGCTTAAGCTGTCGCGATGCATAAGCAACCATCCTACCCTCTTGCATCAACACACAGCCCAAACCCACATGTGATGCGTCACTGTACACGGTAAAATCCTTCCAAGACTCAGGCTGAATTAATACAAGTGCCTCAATCAGAACTTTCTTCAATTTCTCAAAAGCTTCCTGCTGCTTCTCAGTCCAAACAAACGATGCTCCTTTCCTTATAAGCTTTGTCAATGGTGTTGCCAACACAGAAAAACTTTCCACAAACCTTCTGTAGTACCCTACCAAACCCAGGAAACTACAAATTTCCGACACAGACCTAGGTGGCTTCCACTCCAGAATCGCTTTTGTAACGCCCCCTTACCCGAGACCATCACCGGAGTCGAGTATGAGACATTACTAAACTTATTTTAGCATTTAAACAAGTTTAAACAATTCCCATAGTAAACTGTCCATCTGCGTTACAGTCACTAAAAAAAAATCATATCTCGAGTTACAAAACTCGAAATCAAATTCCATAAATTTTCCCTGAAACTAGACTCATATATATACTTACTAATTTTTTTTCTAGAAATTTTGGCTGGGCAAATTAGTACAATTTATTAGTTAAAGTCTCCCCTATTTCAGGGTTCAACTACTCTGACCTTGTGTATTATGATTCAGATATCTCCTTGTACAGAGTTGAAATGACTATGTCGTTTGTTTCTCATAAAACTAGACTAAATAAGGATTTCATACATGTAAGGTAAAACTCCTAATTGTTTTTGCACAATTTATGGTGAATTTTTAAAGTCAGAATAGGGGATTCAAAAATCGCTCTGACCCTGTTTCACCAAAACATAAATATCTCATAAAATACAACTCTTTTACTTATTTTGTTTCTTCCACATGAAGATAGATTAATTAAAATTTAATTTCATATTTTACTCATCATCTAATTCTATCTCTACTATTTTTAGTGATTTTTCAAATTCACGTCACTGCTGCTGACTGATTTTGTTTTGTAGCCAATTTTACCTTTCCAAGGATTTTCATGGTTTAGTTAAAACATAAAGCATACATGTTATCATATATAAACTTGATTAACCATTCCAATAGCTAATCATTCTCAAACATTTCCATTCCATCTATGGACCATATCGTAAGATTACACACACAAAATGATCGGAATGCTATACATGCCAAATTTCCAAAAATTACAAGTCATTATACTGCAATTGTTCAGTGATAGTGTGAGCGTGCCTCCAACCATCCCGATCTCCAAATTGACTTGTCAAAACTACAAGGAATGAAAAGATGAGAGTAAGCATAGATGCTTAGTAAGTCCATATGCAAATAACAAATAACTTAACAAAGCAACTATACCAACCAACATTGGCATAATATCACCAAAACATATATCACATTTCTATTCATCATTCATCATCTTACCATATTATTGTTGTCGTATCCAGTCTCAACCTGAGGGTTAAGTACATACCTGTCCAAAGTGCCCATTCCACAACACTTACCCAATACGTCACTTGTATCTTGAGTATTCTTCCATTTTACTAGAATTTTACCCGTTGAACACATCGGAATATAATTCAGATACATGGAAAGTTTGCACATAAGTGCCACATATGTAGCCAAGCTACCATGTAACCCGCCCATAAGCGAACTCAGACTCAACTCAACGAGCTCGGATGCCTAGTTACATCTCACGAACTCGGACTCAACTCAACGAGTTCGGACATTTGCATCCATAAGTGAACTCGGACTCGACTCAACGAGTTCGGATGCCCAAGTATACTAATCTATTCCTAAGGTTCGACGGGACTTTCCTCATTCGTACTCCTTTACCATTCTCTTTGGAATACCAGTGACGATACTTCTGTAGTCTTTCACATTTTTCATATAATTCATAAAATTTTTGCATGTTGTCCAACAATTACCACAACACATAGAATCACATGATAACAATCATAATATCGTATAAATAGCATTAAATGATTTAAAATAACAGTTATATTACAATATTTACATATGAACTTACCTCGGTACAAAATGTTAGAAATCAAGCCTATTCCTCGGAAACTTTATTTTTTTTCCTCGATCCTGACTTGAATCTCATTTCTCTTGATCTATAATAAAAAATTTAACTTATTTAATACTCACATTTATTAAAACAGTCCTTGACTCAAACTTTGGAAAAATTACACTTTTGCCCCAAAACTTTTGCATATTTACACTTTTTTCCCAAAGCTCGGATATTAAACTTCATCATATTTTCTTATATTTTATGACATGCTGATCATTTTTCCCTTCTATAGCAACATCAAATTCACACTCTATCATGTATTTATGAACATTAGGTGTTTTTACCGATTTTGTCGTTTTACTCGTTTTCACTTAAAATCACTTAGCAAAAGTTGTTTAACACAATTTCAAGCTTCATATTCTACCATAAAACATCAAAATAAACATATTTCACCTATGGTTATTTTTCCAAATATAAATCCTAGGTTAAATTATTACTAGAATAAGCTAAATCAAGTTACCGGGACTCCAAAAACGTAAAGAACATTAAAAACGGGGCTTGGAATCACTTACTATGGAGCTTGGAAGCTTGAAACAAACCCTAGCTATGGAGAACCCTTGAAATTTCGTCCTAATGAAGAAGATGGACATATTTTTCCATCTTTTTCCTTCTTTTAATCTTTTAATTACCAAATGACTAAAATACCCTTCATTACTAAACTTTCAAAATTTCCATCCATGTCCAATTTTTGTCCAAAACTTAGAAATTGGTAAAATTGCTATTTAAGACCTCCTAATTAATATTCCAAAGAAATTTCATACTAAAAACTTCTAGAATGCAAGTTTTACAACTTATTCAATTTAGTCCCTAATTTCAAATTAATCACTTTATGCATAGAAATTTTTTCACGAAATTTTCACACAATCATGTAATCATATCATAGACCTCAAAATAATCATAAAATAATTATTTCTCTCTCGAATTTGTGGTCCCAAAACTACTATTTCGATTAGGCCCTAATTCGGGATATCACAGCTTCAATCTTTCGAGGGTCCACCTTGATCTCCTCAGCAGAGACAACATGACCTAAGAAGGTTACCTCCCTCAACCAGAATTCACACTTACTGAATTTCGCATAAAGTTCCTTCTCCCTCAACACTTGCAGCACAATGCGGAGATGTTAAACATGCTTCTCTTTAGTTTCGGAATATACCAGAATATCGTCAATAAAAACGACTACGAATCGATCCAAAAATGGTTGGAATACATGATTCATCAGGTCCATGAATGCTGCAGGAGCATTCGTTAGTCCAAATGGCATAACCAGAAACTCGTAATGACCATACCGAGTCCTGAATGCCGTCTTATGAATATCTACTTCCTTGACCCTTAACTGATGTTATCCAGATCGAAGATCAATCTTGGAGAATACCGAAGCTCCTCTAAGTTGGTCAAACAGGTCGTCGATTCTTGGCAGAGGGTACTTATTCTTAATCGTCAGTTTTTTCAACTGCCGATAATCGATACACATCCGCATCGTCCCATCCTTCTTTTTCACAAACAACACTGGTACTCCCCACGGAGACACACTCGGCCTAATAAAGCCTCTATCCAATAACTCTTGACTCTGTGCTTTCAGCTCCACTAACTCCTTCGGTGCCATCCTGTATGGTGCGATAGACACTAGTGCCGTTCTAGGCAACAAGTCGATTCCAAACTCGACTTCTCGGTTTGGAGGCAATCCCAGAAGCTCCTCTGGAAAAACATCTTGGAATTCCTTAGCGGTTCTAACCTTATCCACCGTCAGACCCTCAGTCTCTGACTGACTTACAAATGCCAAGTAAGCCTCACAACCCTTACGAATCCACTTCTCGGCTCTTAACCCCGACACCACATTGGACAAATAATCCCTTTGCTCACCTATCACCATAACCTCCTCACCCTCCGCGGTCTTTAACACTATTCGCTTAGCAGCACAATCCAAAGTTGCCCTATGCTTAACAAGCCAGTCCATTCCTAGAATGAGGTCGAATTCTCCGAACGGTAACTCCTTCAAGTCTCCAGAGAAAATCTTACTTTGAGTTTCTAAAGGCACGTCTCTATAAAGTTTGTCTACCCTAATCAAGAAGCCCAAAGGACTTAGTACCGATACCCCACTCACAGTCTCCTCAGAGTGCACACCCATCGACCCAGATATGGCACATGCAACATACGAATGAGTAGATCCAATATCTATCAAAGCAGTGTACGACATGCTAGAAATCAAGAACGTACCAGTTATGACGTCGGGTGCATCACCCTCCTCTCGACGATGAGCTGCATACACCAATGCTGGCTGACGAGCCTCAGTATTTCCAGCACCCTTGCCAGGTGCTCCTCGACCCCGACCATTTCCATTACCGCCCTATCTTGTCCACGTCCTCTCGGTGGTTGTGGTCCACCTCTCACTGGCTGAGCAACCCTCTGTTCTGCAACTTGAACTTGATCTGTTTTCTGAGGATAGTCCTTGACTTTATGCTCCATAGATCCGCACCAGAAACAAGCACCAGAACGTCTCCTACACTCACCCAGATGTACCTTACCACAGTCTTCACAAACTTGCGGTCTAACAATATTCATCGAAATAGCTCAGACTGGCTCTTCCACTCTTGCTCTTTTAACATTCCTATTTGCACCACCCGAAGGTCCTGAATCCCTCCAAAAACGGTTTCGATCCTTCTCACGATTCTGTCTTTCAGTATGCTTCACCTCCTCAGCTATCTTAGCTTTCTCCACCAAAGTAGCAAAGTCACGCTCCCTCTGTGAAGCAATCAGCACCCTTAGTTCATCTCTAAGACCATCCTCGAAGCATACACTACGTTCATACTCTGTAGCGACTATCCCAACGGCATACTGGCTCAGCCTCAGAAACTCAGCAACTGTCTTACCCTCTTGAACCAGATTCAGAAATTCTTTCTTGCGGGCATCCACATAACTCGCCCCAACATATTTTCCCTTGAAGGCCATCTTAAACAGCTCCCAAGTCACCCTCTCACCTGGGGTCCCATCTCTCACAGTGAGCCACCACTAATAAGCCTCATCTCATAGCAATGATATGGCTCCCTTCAGCTTCTACTCTACGGAACAGTCCAAATCATCCATAATCCGTTCTGTGGCTTCTAACCAATATTCAGCCACATTTGGGGCTACACCAGATACGCCCCTAAAGATCTCTGCTCCATTAGCCCAGAGTCGCTTAGAAATAGATCCTCAAATTTCGTTACCCGTACTTGCCCCGGCAACCCTTTCCAAAACACGACGCATTGCCCGAGATAGAGCGTCATCCCCTGCACCTCGATCATGAGACTCCACTTCTGTTGTCGGTGGTACCGGTGTATCTGCCACCGGCATATGTCCTGAAGACGAAGATCCAGCCCATGCACTATTCCAGCCACGTCCACGGGCTGCTCTCGTACTCATATAGTATTATCTGATTATGAATTTTATGCATCAATTAAATATTTCAGTGTTTATTACAGATGTTTTATGAACAGACAGTAATTTAGAGTTTGTTTTTCGCGGAATCATAGCCTAGCTACAGTTTCAGTCTACTTATCAAAATTCCTACAGTTTCAGTATCACCCTAACCAGAGTATCATAATAGGGTTTTAGTACAGGCATATAGCTGATAATTCAGAAACATTCAGAAAAATTCAGACTGATACTTACAGACTTGGGCCAGAGATTTGGTGTGCCACCTTCTCAGAATCCAAATTTTAGAAAACCGGATTTGCAATCTTTGAAATCATTTATTGTAGAAAGAAAATTTAAAAAAAACGAATTCCCCAAAGCGATTTTTGAAAATTTTTGTTTTATTTTCTTTTTTAAATTTACAAAGACTTTTGTTTGTGTGTTCGTTTTTTTAGACCCAGTTCACAGTCGAGTTGTTGTAACTTGGCTCTAATACCACTAAATGTAACACCACAAACCCGGCCCAGACGTTACGGCCAAGTCTAACATGTCACATTGACTTACGGTTGATTGTGTTCTTTGTTTATGGTAATCAGGGTGATTTTGTAAAACAATGGTTAATATTTGACTAAGAAAAGAACATCGATTAATTAAGTCTTTAGGTTATCCATTTGTTACGCTCGTTGTGTTTTGAAATCGTTTATTAATTTTGAACAAAACCCACACAGCCTGAATCTAACAGTTTAAATTGAGTATAAGTAAAGCAATTAAGAAAACCATAAAATTTACGAGCAGCCTTATTACAACTTAAAAACCTTAAACAATTAAAGTAAGTAAAGGCTGGTCAAAACACCAGAAGAGAACCAAATTTGCAGAACATGTGGCCATTTCGAATCCCTCACAACTGCAAGTCCACTGTGGTTGGGGATTTTCTGCATGGATGAAATTAAGGAGGGTGAGTTTAGAAAGCTCAGTGTGTAAAATAACCCAACCATAGTCTAAATCAGTTCAAACCACAGAAACAGATTAAGTTGGGCCTTAGCCCTATACAAAATTTAGAATGAAGCCCATAGGCCCATAACAGGTACAGAACAGAAATATCATGTACGTAGACAACCCAACCCATATCCATTCGTATACACCCCCGTACCAACCTTACACCATGTGGGGAGACAACTCGACCCACTCATCTGCTACACACCATAGAATTTTCAGCATGGCTGCCAGAACAAATATTGTGACAGAGTCACCAGATACAGATATTGTGGCAGAGCCTCCAGAACAGATATTTGTGGCATAGCCACCAGAACGCATCCTCCATCAATGTAACCCATATCCCATACAACAGATATACATGTCATGGCATACAACATACAGAATCGGAATATCATGCATTCTAGTCAAAATTAACCCTAGGAGTATAACGGTCACTTTGCATATAGGGGTATAATGGTAATTTTCATACTTTAGGGGTATTTTAGTAAATTTACTATTTTATGGTTTTCATACATATTACAGCCATTACCGTATTAATAGAAACACTTATCGAGCGTTTTTATCGAATTACCCAATTTCGGCCCATTAAGCCCAAATATACCGAAGTACACGAAATTGCGCACTCTGCAAGCTTACCGCTTGAGATTACTAGGATTAACAAACAAATACCTCACGAGTGCTCGCACGCTCATAAGTCCACAAAATGTCGGCTCTTCAGCGTTTCGACTTTTCAGCTTTTGCCGATCTAGTCTATAAGTGGGTGTCATTTACACACCTTATCTGTAACGATACTTTCGCGAGATCCACACACGATCGGCCTACAATCGAGTTACTAATACGTCAGACTACATACCAAAAACAAAATACGTACTAATCTCCTTACCATACTCGGCCAACATTGCCTTAGTTTCTAAAGTTCTTACCTTTCTACCGAAATATAGACTAGATCTAGATGTCCAACAATGTTAGCCTTCAAAGACCTTTGCTGAATGTCCCCGTTGTCCACTCTAGTGCACACAAAACCAAAAGAAAGAGGCCAATATGCCCTTAGTCCAAACGTTAGCCACCCTTAAGGGGTTTCGGCTTTACCTTAAAGCATAAGTAACTAATGAAAGTTGTTTGAATACTTACCAATCGTTGTTCTGCCCAAAAGAGTGTTCCTATCTATGATATTAATCCCGATCTACTGTGGTTACGAGAAGAAATAGGTTCAAGTAGCCAAAGATTCGGCTTTCTATACCACAGGTATGAAGGTTTCGGCTTCTTAAAGAAAAAGGGAAAGAGGTTCGGCTATAGTAAGATTTGGCCTCCTAGATGTGAGGGGAATAAATGAAGAGAAGAAGAGAAGGAAAGGGATGGTAGATTCAGCCAATTGAGGAACAATGGAGAAAAGAAATTTTTGAAAGTGACAAAAGAGAGGGGAGTATAGGTTCGGCTATGGGGAAAAAGAAAAGATGGAAGAAAGAAAGGTGAGAAGGGAAAGTAGTATTCGGTTATGGCAAGGGAAAGCAACACAGAGAGTTATGAGGTGTTCCAAGTTTCGGATACTAGCAAAATGGAATGGAAAAGAGAAAAACCCTAAGCACAATACCTTATTTCAGTAAGTCAAAAGAAGACTAAACTAAAACCTTAAAGGAAAAGCTACAAAGAAACGACACAAAACTTCCCTAATGTTGAAATTGCTACTTCAGAGACCTAGCCGAATTTGCCTATACTAGAGACCCTTGGCCGGCCAACTCTTGCTCCTCAAGAGTCCAACATTCAGTCAACACCAAGCTCCTTGATCAGCTCCTAAATTTCCTCCCTTATCTCTCCCTTACTCAATCCCCTGAATAGCACAAACTCCTCCTAACAGAGTTCCACCTATGTTCCAATACCTACCTTTCCTGTTCACAAAAATAAATACCCTAATTAACTTACCTTGCGACTTGAACCTTGGCTCCCCCTAAACATTCACACGCCACTCCCTAAACACCTATGTGGTGTTACATGCCACTTTACCACAGATCTTCTTGTGGCTTACTTTACCTCATTTATTTTAAAAGCCCATAACGCTAGAACCCTCTCTCTCTAAAATTGAAAATTTTGAAATTTCCTCGGGTTAAATTTACTCTTGGGCCTTCCAAAGGCCCACTAACATACTCAGACCTACACTGTACAGTCAAAACACGGAAATTTTAAAATTCATCAAAAATCAAAGAAATCCCGAAAACCCAAAAAATTAGGGCGTTACAACTTTATAAGATGAATTTCAAACTTATGGCATGTATAGGCTAGATTATATTTTGAAATGCTGGATTTTGGTTTGAGTATGTATATAAAGCAATGAAAAAATTGCTAAGTATGGTGTTTAAGTTTAAGCAAATTTTGGTCATGGTATATTTATGTGTGGTATT
Source organism: Gossypium longicalyx (assembly GCA_025698465.1). NCBI lineage: Eukaryota > Viridiplantae > Streptophyta > Magnoliopsida > Malvales > Malvaceae > Gossypium > Gossypium longicalyx. The sequence continues at coordinate 58,308,329 of CM046995.1, forward strand.
TGGCTATATGGTTCGGCTTGTTTATTAGGTTAATTGATGATTTAGTATTTTGACATGGGATAAGCATATTTTATAAGTATGTTCCTTGGTAATATGTTTGTGATGTCTAGTTAAATGATTTGGCAATGAGAAGTGGTAATTATATTGCATAATCGGTTTAATATTTTGCTCATTTTGGTAATTTTGTTTGATGGCATAGTTTGCATTTTGTGGTTGGTTAAGAATCGAATTGTGTGATGTTATTGTAGTGATGGATGTGGTTTTGGTTGTGGAAAGTTAAATGAGTTATGTTATAAGTATATTTTTACTTGTGTAATTGGTCTTTTTAGTACGGCTTGTGATAGTAAAATATGACTATGTTCTATAGATAATGAGTTGGTCATTAGAGCAAGGACAATGTATCTAGTTAATAATGTTAAATAACTACGAGAGAGTATTCATAGTTGAAATTTCATTGTGATAATGGTATGAACTATTGAAGTTAAATTTGGTAACCGAATATATGGCTAATTGATTGGTTATGTATATGCATTTTGGGTATGAAAAATTAGCATGCGAAATGGGTATACTTTGATTTGTTATTTGTGCTCAGGAGAGTTTTAAATTATTATGGTCTTATGCGCATAGCTTTACGATGAGTTTATATAACTAGGTTTATGGTATAGTTTGATTATTGATTATACGGATTAGATGCTATGAAATGTTTTATACGTGTATAGTAATAGGGAAAATTTAAGTTGACAATGAATATAGCATATGTACCTAGTATGTTTTAATATTCAGTTTCTGTATTGAAAATTTACCATATGAATAGTAATTTTGTTATAAGATAACAAAATGGATATGTATGAGTTTAATAAAATTGTTTTGTGCTTTGTGTATTAATGATTCAAGAATTGATAAACTGAAGTTACAAATGTTTATCTTCGAATGTGGTTCGAGTGATTGTGTGAATGTATGAAACTTTATATCTTTTCTGGTAATGCCTCGTAACCCCAGTCTGACGACGGATACAGGGGTGTTACACTAGATCTCCATATAAAGTTGATTGTGACGAAATAACCTTGAAATGCTTGGGCTCCACATCGATCCTATGTCCATTTGGCCCTAAATTAAGCAGCATGAACACTCAATTACACAAATTAAAACTACCTAAAGCCCATGTCAGCCTAATTGGTCACTAACACTCAAAATTGTGTTCAAAACACTTACTTTATTAACTTTTAATACTAAACTACTAAATAGTAAAAATGCAATAATAAATACTTAAATAGCTAGAAAACAAGCTCCTTAAGTGCAAATATATACTAAAATAGCTACTACATTTGATGGCAGGTCTAGGTACATGAAGAGTTTAAATATGAGATACAAGGGTTGTTCAAACAGTACTTGGAGAAACTCCCTTTTCCTCTGGCATCAAGCTCATCACATGATAAAGGTAAGGGGGTTTTGGGCAACCCACCAAGAGGAGCTCAATTGGCGACACTTGCTACAACACTCGAAAACCTGCATTCAAATGTGCATGGAGACTACTTCGATCACCAGTTTCACTCCCATAAGCTTGACTACCCCAATTTTGAAAGCATAGACTATTAAGTGTGGTGGCCCAAATTCGAACAGTATTTCGAGGCAGAAAGGGTAACAAATGGGGCAAAGGTTCTCACCGTGATGTTATATCTAGAAGGGAAAGCACTAGATTGGCACCATTTTTATACCCATAGGCAAAGCGATTTCAGCCTCTTGAATTAGGAGAGTTGTGCAAGAATATTGAAAGACAAGTTTGGCTTTGCATCATTCCAAAACCCTATGGTAGACTTGATTTCTCTCAGATAGGTATCCACAGTCGTCCACTGCCACAACGAGTTTGTAAGCTTTTTGAACCAGTTACACTTACCCCAACCCTATGCACTAAGTATATTTTTTAGCAACATTAAGGCAGACATCGGGCAATGCTTGAGTTTATTCAAGCCAAAAGGCTAGTTGGAGGAGTATTTGCTAGCTAGGTAGGTGGAGACAATTGGGACCAACACAAGGAGAAAACCACTTATAGTAAGCGTTGAGAGACACATTCAACCTTTCCATTTATTTATAGTAAAACTTCAGTCAACACCCATCACTATTACAACACCACCAAACCACTCGAATCCTATTAGTCAAAAACGCCTACCAAAACACTACCACAAGCAAAAATCAAGGATAGGAGAAGGAAGGGCTTTGCTTCTGGTGTGGGACTAAGTATGTCAAGAGCCATAAATGCAGTAAGTCTCAACTATATCAACTAGTTTTGGAACCCTCGAATGATACTGATGGGGAAGTATTTGAAGACTGCCAAGAATCACTAGAGCAGTCAAAGACAAAGGGAGACTCTCCTTCAACGCCAATGCTATCTCTGCATATCATGCAAGGCTCTCAAGGACAAGATACTATGTGGTTGACAACTCATTTTAATCGGGTTTGGGCAATCATTTGGGTCAACTCTAGAAGCACCCCTTTTTTGGAAATTAAAATGGTATAGAAAGCCAACCTACACGTTGACCCCACTACCAAGATTAAGGTCACTGTAGCCAATGGAAAAAGGTTAGTGACACTGAGACTTTTTCGAAGCATCAATTGGAATGCCCAAGGTAACAACATTTCTACATATTTTTTTGGTCCTACCCCTAAAGTGTTTTAACCTTATTTTGGGTGTGTAATGGTTGCATTCATTAGGCTCTATTGTGTGGAACTTGTCATCCTTAACGATGCAATTTATACACCACGATCGAATATGCTCCTTAGGTGGTATTCAACCTGGTTCCATCCATATCCTATCGGGTTTTTAATCCCCAAAATACTATTCTTTAGTGACTAAAATTCCTTGTACCTTGCTTTTGGCCTCTAGTGAACAAAGAACATTGAAACTACCATCAGGGCAACCGAATGAAAAGTTACAAACCATGTTAAAAGAATTTCTGGATGCGTTTGATATGCCCTACGGGTTGCCACCACACAATTTCCAGGATCACAAGATCCCTCTCATTGATGAAAACCAAGTCGTCAAGGTTAGACCTTACCAATATTGGGCCATGCAAAAGATTGAAATGGAAAAAAATGACCAACCAATTTTGGTTGGTTAGATTGGAACTAATTGGTTCCTTAGTGGGAGAAGAAATGATTATCAATAGATGGTCATTATACAATGGAAGACCGGGCGTGAATGGCTATAAATAGTTGGGGAATGACTTCCTGGGGAGGATTTATCTCCATTTTTATTCACTTTTCTCTCTTCTTGATCCCCTTCCTGGGTTGTTTCAAAGAAGAGACAATTACGGAAAGCTCTAGATGGAGCAGTAATCATGAGGTTTGAGTCGAAAAAGTAGAGAATCCACTAAGCTAGTAAGGTTCTTAGTCCTTCTGTATTCGTAGTGTAACACCCCTAACCTGTATCCAACCTCGAACTAGGGTTAAGAGGTATTACCGGACATATCAAAATAATTCACAAACATTTCACAATCATCATATCATCATAGTCACACATCATTACAAAGTCCCTTAATAGGTCAATAAGACTTTAAACATGCTTTAGAAAGGGGTCGAGACTAAACTGATCTTATACAAAATTTTTCAAAACTTAAACATTTTTCAAAGTTATATAGGTCACACGCCCGTGTGAACAGGCCGTGTGCCTCACACGGCATTAGACACGCCCGTGTGTCTAGGCCGTGGCAAATTAGGGCATACATACTGACTTGTCCTCATGGCCACAAGACACACCCGTGTGCCAGGCTATGTGAAAATTAAGAAGGCTACTAAATTGGGTCACACGGCCAGTCACACGCCCATGTGTCTAGCCCGTGCTTGAAACTGACTTGGCCACACGGCCTAGCACACGCCCGTGTGTGCGACCGTGGGGTCTACCCAGGCTCATTTCGAAATGGCCAATGAGCAACACAGCTGAGACACACGCCCGTGTCCTTGCCCGTGTGGGCAAAAAAAGGCCATTTACAAGGCCAAATTGCCACCCATTTAGGGTCCTCCCTACAAGTAACATTCACACATCAAATACATCATATTTCCAACCAATTTCAACCACAAACCATTCATCATTCATATCATATATTCATCAACTAAATTCATGCTCACTATCCAAAAAAAACATACCATATTTACCTACCAAACACATTCAATTATACATGTCCTTATCACTAAGTTTCACATTCTTTCTCATGCCAAACTATTACCAAATTCCAAAATAAGCATATACCATAACTTACCAAAATTGACCATTTCATTTGGTCATTCAAGAATGCATCAAAACGTACCATTTTTGAACACAAAACATATACCAAAAATCCATTCATAATCACATCCATAACTAAGCCATATCACATGGCTAGATATATACATATTACAAAACATATGCACTTACTTCTAGCCTATACATGTCATACTTCAATATATATACATTTTCAAAAGGTATCAAAATAGAGTTCAATAGTGTGGTGATGATCCTCAACAATCCCCAAGCTTCCGGTAGCTTTGATATCTATAAAACAATGCAAACACACACAAAGTAAGCTTTCAAAAACCTAGCAAGCCATATACAAGTAAACTTATCATATAACACAATTATAAACCAAACCATTCATGTAATTCATGGCCAAATACTATCACTTACTACATAGTTCATATACAATTCACATAATCCCAATTCATTTTCTCATATAGCATATTTTTTCATACTTATAACATATATCATCACTTGCACATGTACTTACCTTTTATTCTCAAACATAGTATACATTTCAAACATACCTGATTCGGGTACACATTTCATATATTCATTCTTTTCTCGGAATGCCTGTTGAACCATTCGGAATCATAAGGATACTTTGATAGCTCAGAAAGCTCGTACAATGCCAATGTCCTAGACATGGTCTTACATGTAATCAAATATCGATGTCATTATCCCAGACAGGGACTTACACGAAATCAAATAGATGACGATGTCCTAGTAACAGCCCGATTTAGACCCTATTTGGAACGGTGGTTTCAAGACCATGAATCCAAATCAGAAAAATATTTAAAAAATATTTTCTGTGTTTGTAATGTGTGAATTTATATGTGTAAAATTTTCATTTTTTAATTTTGTCGTTTGAGTGCCCGATTAAATAAAAGGACTTAATCGCGTAAAATGAAATTTTGATGGTTAATTATAAAAGGGCTGAATTGATGTTGTCTTTATAGCATGAGGTACTTATAATGCAATTAGTCCATAACATTAGGTGATGGACAGTTGTAGACAACCATTATAAAGATTTCATATTATTTTATAAAGGTTATTTATGTAAAATAATTAATAAGTTATATTAACATAAAACATAAAAATTAAAAGCCATGGTGTTCATATTTTCTTTCTATGACCGAAACATAAAAGAAAAGAAAAGAAAAGAAATAAAGTTTTCTTAGTTTCGGCCATTGCTAAGCTCAATCAAGGTATGTAACTAGCTCGGTTTTTGATAATTTTTACGTTTTTGAGATCGTTACTATGTTATCTATGAAGCCCATGTTTCAATTTTTGAATTTGATGATGATTTTTTATTTTTCCATTGTTGAAAGTTTGTGATTTTTGTTGTTTGATGATGGAAAATAAAAGATATGTGATATATTAACATGTTTTGTATTTGAATTTTTGATAATACTGAGTAATTAGGGCTAATTAGTAAAAAATGATAAATTGAGAGACTAAAATGTGAAATAAATGAAATGTGTGGACTTGTATAGGGAAGATGAATATTCGGCTTACGCATGGTATATTGAAATTTTGCATATTTTGTGTTTTGTGTAATAGGGATTAAATTGTAAAAACTGGAAAATGTTAGGGGCAAAATGATAATTTGCCCATTTATGTATTTTTGGACTAAATTGAGTGAAAATATGTTTGAATGAGTTTAATTTAAATATGTTTAGATCAAGAACTAAAGAAATCAGGCTTGGATCGGGGAAAAACCAAGTTGTTGAATAATCGTTCTGTTCCGATTATCGTTGTCAAAGGTAAGTTTATAAGTAAATAGATGTTGTTAAATTTCAATATAGATGATCTATAAATAATTGTAATAATTAATATTAAATTATGAATTGGCATTGAGTAATGAAAAATAATTTATGTTTGATGATAAAGTAATGAATAAGTTTTGGTATTTGAAGTGATGACATGAACTATACATGTTAAAGTGTTGATTATATACATATTAATTGCAAATCTATATTCAGCTAAATGATATATGTATGTGATATTAAAGTGTGAATCATGAGCATATATATATATTCGACTATATGATGATATTGTGACCTTGGAAGTGAATAATAACTTTGTTAATAAACATATGTGTATGTGTATTTTGGCCAAGTTAAAGTTGATACGTGGATGTATATCTGATATCGATATGTGATTACATGTAAGACCACGTCTGGGACGTTGGCATTGATATGTGATTAGTGTAAGACCACGTTTGGGATGTTGGCATCGATATGTGATTGCATAAAAGACCACGTCTGGGACGTTGGCATTGATATGTGATTACGTGTAAGACCATGTTTGGGACGTTGGCATCGATATGTGATTACGTGTAAGACCACGTCTCGGACGTTGGCATCGATATTTGATTACATGTAAGACCACATCTAGGATGTTGGCATCGATATGTGATTACGTGTGAGACCACGTCTGGGACGTTGGCATCGATATGTGATTATGTGTAAGACCACGTTTGGGACGTTGGCATCAATATGTGTTTATGAGTAAGACCCTGTCTGGGACAGTGGCATCGATATGAGGTTACATGTAAGACCACGTCTGGGATGTTGGCATTGTATGATATATGTGATTATCTGAGTATCCTATTCATTCCAAATGGTTCAACGGGCAACGATAGTTGTGATTGAATGAGTAAAATGAGCTAAAGTGATCAGGTATGTGATAGCTTATTTCCTATTTGAAGTAAGGTAAGTAGGTTACTTGATATGTGTTGTAAATCATGTATAATGTAAAAGAAAAATGTATGTGCATATGAAAAGTGTATTCGGCCTTTTAATTATATTATGTGAATATTTATGAAAAGATTCATGGATATATGTATGTGGATTTATGTATATTCGATTATATAATGGTACTATAGTTTTGAAATTGAATATTACATTGATAATAAATACATGTATATTCGACCATGAATAAGTTTATTTGTGAAAGTATATGTTAATCATGAATTTATAGGCTTGAGATTTAATGTGATTATGATAGTATAATTTGGTTTGGTTTAAAAGAGTGATTATGACATTTAGTTGTTTATTTGCTTATGACTTACTAAGCTATGACAACTTACTCTGTGTGTTTATGTTTGCCTCTGTTTTATAGATTTTGGACATTAGTTACGAGCTTTGGGATCACCAGCAAAGTCCATCACACTATCGACTATTGTTTTGGTACATTATAAGTTTAAATCTGATACTATGGCATGTATAAACTAGGTTATATTTGGTTAAGTTGGAAGTTGTGTATATATTAAGCCATGCGAAAATGGCTAATATGCTATGACAGTATATGAAATTTTAGTCAAGTTTTATATGCGTTATATGAATTGATAATGGTTGGTGAATTTGGATGTAGTTTGGTTGAATTGGCTTTGGTATATACATGAGTATGAATTATGTTTGTCATGTTACTTTTGGTTAAAATGATTCGATTATGTTTTACTTTTACTAGTAATGAATATATTTGGTTGATGATTTGGTACTTGCACATATATATATTTATACACATGATGTGTTGGAATGATATATATATTATCTCAAGGTATATATATATAATGGTGTTTAGTCATGTGTTTCGGTTATGGAGTAAATGATGGATGTTTATTGAGTTACAATATGTAATGCATTAGTTAATAAAATGCATATCATATATATATGGTGTATTTGGTATATGCTTATTGTTTAAAGTAATAATATGTATGACTTATGATCATTCGTTATGGTAAGCTTGTCATATTAATATGGTTTGCATTAGTCGAATATTATAATTTAGATTAAATGAGGTAAACATGGTTGATAGATAGGTATATATATATGTAATTCGGTTGTGGCTTAATATTGGTTTAGGAATGCATGATTTATATTATGAATTAATTCAAGTTAGTAAGCTTAATATAAAGTATATATGTTTGCTATGTTTGTTATATAATTAGGTAAAGGGACAATAATAAATATAATGTATATTCAGCCATATTATTAAATTATTAAATAAGTGTATATATATATATGGTATAATCATGTGTACTTGGTTATGTAAGTTCTATTTATGTATGATTTTTAGTATGCCAATGGGGTATAACATAATTTATATGTTTTGCTCATTTAATGCTTCATAATGATATACTATAATGTGCATTATATATATTGCATTAAAATTATGTTTGGTTATATGGTAATGATATTAAAGTTGCATATATGTTTGGACAATAATTAATATAATAGTTTGTTAGATTTTTAACATGCACAAATGCAGAATTAAGAAAATGATATGTTTGATATTTGCCAAGTTAAAAAGATAATTTGGCATGTATACGATATATGTGTTTGAATGTCTTAATGTTTGTACTTGGAATTTGTAATGTAAATATCTATGTAATAATTTGATTATTTGAATGTTATAAATGAAATGTATACATGATTCCTATAATTGAGTTTATATTACCTTAAACATAAATAGTAATGAATGACTCCCTTAAGCTGTAAATTGTTCGGTAATGCCTTGTAACCCTAATCTGGCGACGGATAATGGTTAGGGTGTTACATTTAATTGGTATCAGAGCCACAGTTTAGTTGATTCTAGGACTAACGTAGCGCGTATGAGTCTAGCTATACATACCATATTATATACTGCGATAGTGTAATGATTTCTGACAATTAAAAATGTGTTTTCTTATAGTAAATAGATCCTAGCCGAGCCGTAACAGATAATAGAAAAAGTAATACGCCTGCTCCTACTCCAAGGGCAGTGTCAGCTAATTCTAGGCCGATTTCAAGTAATAAAGAGGGAGAGACTAAGCAAGCCTTCTTCCAGTTAATGAATGAGTGGTTCAGAGAGAAAGGTCATTCGGCCAAGAAGAAACCGATTGAGAGAGAGAATAGGAGAAGAGGAAAACGATTTGCAAAAGGCACTAGAGAAGGTCGAATTTGGACTAAGCTAGAAAAGAGAAAACCCGAAAGTTTCCTAGCAACTGTCGTCCCAAAACAAAGAAAAACAAAAAACAATAGCCAAAGGTGAAAATTCGACACAAACAGAGAGAAAAGAGCTCAAAAGCTTTGATAGAAAACCAAGAGTGATTGCACAAAGCCGAATTCTTTTGAGAATAGTCCAATTCAGGGCACTACTCTCCTTTTCCTTGATCCACTCCCTGAAAATCTCCATACAGCACTTTCCCTAACTCATTTGAATCTACACAATCTCTTCTGTTCGAATTTTCCACCCCCAAAACACTCCCTAAAATTTTCCACAAACAATACAACCACCCCTTAGCTTCAGAATCCCATTGACATTCTACCTCTTATTCAGCACAGCAGCAAAATAATCACTCATTTTGCATCGCCAAGTCTCGAACCTCAGACCCCAAGGAATACTCCACATGCCCTTATCCTCTAGACCAATAGACTTTTTATGACATGTTTTATCCATATTAATTTAAAAAAAAAACTACTAACTAAAGACAGGGTTTATTCCTTTAAAACAAAAATTCTGTACAAGCTAAAGCTTGAACCTAAAACTTCTCAGACACTCCCAGAACACTTAACCACTGAAGTAGACACACACTTGTGTAACACAACACACAAAAATAATTACTTAATATTTTGGGCGTTACAACTCTACCCCCTAAAAAAAATTTCGGCCTTGAAATTTACCTGATCAAAATAAATGAGGGTATTGTTGTTGCATCGCCTCATTGGGTTCCCACGTGGCCTCCTCAGAACTGTGATTACGCCAAAGTATCTTAACCTATGGAACAGACTTTTTCCTCAAGACCTTAACATCACAGGCTAGGATCTGAATTGGCTCCTCCTCAAAGGTCAGATATGGTCTAACCTCAATCTCCCCAATTGAGATAACATGCGTGGGATCAAAGCGATAGCACCTCAACATAGAGACATGGAATACATCATGAATCCGATCTAACTCTGGAGGTAACTCAAGCTGATAGGCAACAGGTCCCACACGTTTCAGTATACGGTAAGGCCCAATGGACCTAGGGCTTAGCATGCCCTTCCGTCCACACTTTAGTACCTTCTTCCATGGCGAGACCTTGAGAAATACTAAGTCCCCCACAGAATACTCAATCTCCTTACATTTCAAATCTGCATACGACTTCTATCTGTCTGATGCTACCTTCAATCGATCCAGAATTAGTCTAACTTTATCCCCGATATCAGAAACCAACTCAGGGCCCAAAACATGTCGCTCACCTAACTCAGTCCAACACGAAGAAGTACGACACCTACGACTATATAATGCCTCATAAGGTGCCATGTAACACCCCAAACCCGGCCCAGACGTTATGGCCGAATCTGACATGTTAAATTGAAGTATTTTAGCGAAAACCGTGTTTTCATTGAAAACCCTTCTTAAAATAAAAGAAACCTTAATTAACTTTAAAAAAAACTCCTTTCAATCACTTGTTTAAAACATATGATTTTATGAAAACATGTCATTTTAAAACTTAGTTGCGGAAACATAGAAAACATACTATAATTTTTAATTTAGGAAACCCATGTTCAACTTTTCGTATTTACAACAAAAATAATAATAATTCAAGTAATAATAACATAATGAAACATTGTTACAATCTGGTCTGAAACATACTTAATAAAATAAAAACTTATATGCTTAAAAAAAAACCAAGTCCAAATTATCTTCCTAGCTGGCCACCTAGAGTCCCTCCAAACATCAAACCTTCTACTGAGCATCACCTGAAAATAAAATAAAAGAGGGGATGAGTTTTCGCAAACTCAATGTGTACAACCCTCAACCAAAAAAAAAAACAAGCATTCCAAAAACCATCATACATCAAACATGTAATGCAATGCCATCCAAATTATCCATCCGCTACACACCAGCTCCGTCCCCCGTCACACCATGTGGGGATATAAATATCGACCCACCCACCAGCACACCAAGGGTAGCCCGGTTGCGGAACTACCTTCATTTACATATTGGGCTTTAAAAGCTGCCGTTGGATCCATGATTGTCAAGCAACCATGTGATCCTCATATACTTCCTCCGCTCCATAATTCCCAACCCATATGCAACCTAAGCAGAATATCATATGTATGCATGTCACTTACAATCAACACCTAGGGGTATTTTGGTCATTTTCGCTCTTAGGGGCATTTCGGTAATTTTCTCTCAATTACGATTTTCACTTACCTTGGCCCGTTAACAAGTCCCGTGAGTTAAGAGGAGCGAATACTAAGCACCAGGTAGGATTCCAGAGAAGAGGAGGTGGGTCATGAAGACTGCTTAAGTACCAAGCTCTCCTTAGATCCAATCCTAGACATGCATATACCCGTTGCCACACCTTAACCCTATGACTTGTCCACGATCGCAAATAATTATTAAGTTTTATGTAGTTATCATATTCTAGGCCCAAAACCCCTTACAAAGCCAAATCAAATTCACATACATGTATCTGGCCCATTAAGCCCAATCATATTCATATGGCCCATTAGGCCCAAATCACCTTATATGGCCCATTAGGCCTAAATCAAATTTATCTGGTCCGTTAGGCCCAGTCACATTCATATTCATGCTCACATACAAATTCTTATCACATAGCATCAATATTCAATTTTTGCCTATTATGGGCCCAATAGCCCATCGGGCCCATTTAGCCCATTCCGGCCCATATGGCCAAATCACAACCCAAGTCCACAGAATCACCCGTGGGCCTCAGGCAACCTATCGGTTTCCTCTTCACGAGTGTTCACGCACTCGCAAGACTACTGCAGCCAAACTTTCAGCATTACGGTATTTCAATTTTTCGGCTTTTACCGATCTACTTATGTGTGCAGTGTATGTACACACCTGGTAAGCAAGCGTGCTACTATTACTTTAGTCACCAACCTAAAAATCATATCACCCTTCCATTAACTGCATGCTTAATATATATCTTTACTAAAATCAAAACCTCACCTTAACCTTACCTTGCGCGATAAATATAACAACCCCTTCTTAAATCACTGACCACGATCAACTCCTAGATCTTCACCAATCTTAACTATTAAAACCAGAATAATAGATAACTCATATCCAACACAAGTCCCCTTACCTTAACTATGAACATTCGGCCACCTTAGCCAAAGGGAGAGGAATACTTACCAACACCGCAAGCACCTAAAGAGCAATTAGGTAGAGAGTTAAGATCCGAGATCTGTTACTAATTCCCTACCAAAGTTGATTAGAAAAAGTGAGGGAAGAATAGCGTAATAGATTCATAGCAAAACCGATTGGAATAGCAAACACTTACACTAGATTCGATCAAAGGGTATTCGGCCCTTAGGGGATTCGGCTTTTCCGGCTTTCAACTTAGTATGTTGAATAAGGTTTATTTGGAACTAAGGGAGAGAGGGAGAAGAATCGGCTAAACTAAAAGTGAAACAAAGAAATCGGCACAAGGAAAATAAAAAGGAGAATAAGGGTTTTTGACTTTTGGAGAAAGGGGTTTCTGGCAACAAAGTGAAGAAGAATTTCGGCAGTAGCCTGGCAATCTTGTATTCAGCCCCTATTTATAGCCCTTATAGTCGAATTTTCCATGCCCAATTCCCAATTCGGCTCCATCACTTCTCCCTTCTCATCTCCTCATTTTTCTCCCTAATAACCCCTTGATCTTTTCCTTAATTTTCTCTCCTGAACACTTCCCTTGGAGTCCATTTTCACGCCACTTCCAACCTTCTAGAAGGCCAAAATTAAACTTCTAAAAATACTAAGCTAGGATTCGAACCTTGGATCTCCTTGCTAGCTACTAACGCCACCTCCCTACTCCCTAAGTGGCATCACTTAGCCACTCCTCCACAAGACTTTTTGATGCTATTTTTTCCTATCTTTATTTAAAAGCCCAACTACTTGCCAACCCTGATTCTTCTAATAATTCAACTATAATTTCTTCTGCCCCTTGATTCAAACTCAAACCTTGACCAAGACCTACCATCACGTAATTAACACTTAACCGGAATTGCTAAGCACAAAAAGAAAAATTTGAGATTTCGAGATTTTTGGGTTTCAGGATTTTTTTTGGGGTGTTACAACTCTACCCCTTAAAAGAAATTTCGTCCTCGAAATATACCTTATTCAAACAGTTGAGGATATTGATGTCGCATTGCTTAGGTTACACCACTACACTTCTGCCGCGCACTCTATTTCTAATTTCAAAATAGATAGATCGTACACTATGGATAAAGTACGTACCAGTATTCGCTTCTGGAGCATCTTCGTCTTCTTGGCGACGGGCAGCATAAATTAAAGCTGGCTGCCTCGCCTCAGCATGGCCTGCATTTCCGCCTAGTACTCCATGTCCACGTCCATTGCCGCCACCACTCCTGGCCTGCTTACGGCCCCTTGGCGGTAGCTGACCACCCTTTGGTGGCTGAACACCACCTTGGCCCACTACTGGCTCTCGACCTAGCATTCGGGGGCAATCCTTGATCCTATGCTCCATAGATCCACAAGCAAAACAAGCTCCCATCCTCTTCCAAGACTCGTCTCTATGGCTTCTCCCATAATCAGCACAAGGTGGCACCCCTAGATTAATAGTAAGGGGCCCTACTCTAATTGGACATCAACTCTGGCCCTAGCCCTAGGCATTTATCCAACACCAAGAGTCTCAACCTCCCTTTTATTCCTATCCCTTTCTTATTCCCGATTTAAGCACTCAGTGTGCTTAACCTCCTCCGCTATCTTTGCCTTCTCCACCAACTCCGAGAAAACTCGCTCCCTTTGTGAAGCTATCAATACCCTAAAGCTATCTCTTAGTCCATCCTCAAACCTAACGCAAAGCTCATACTCCGTTGCCACTATTTGTTTTCTTGGGTCAGGTTTAGGAACTCCTTCCTTCTAGCATTCCAATAGCTTCCACCTACATACTTCCCTTGGAATGCAACTTTGAAAAACTCCCAAGTGACCCGCTTCGGTTGGGTGCCTCCTTTCACTGTCAGCCACCACTGATAGGCTTCTTCCCTAAGTAGTGATAGGGCTCCTTTTAGCTTTTATTCCGGTGAGCAGTCCGGGTCCTCCATTATTCTTTTAGTGGCCTCCAACCAATATTCAGCCATGTTAGGAGCCACACCAGCCACTCTCTTAAAGATCTTTGCCCCGTTCGATCGAAGTTGTTTCGAAATGGACCCCCGATTCCCAGTGCCATTATTGGGCCTAGCGACCCTTTCCAAAATTCTCAGCATTGCCTGTGACAATGCATCTACTCCCGCGGCCCAGTCTTACGGTCCATTCCCAACCACAGGTGAGGTCGGAGCCCCTTCTACTCCAACATCGGGCATATGGCCCGATGCTGATAATTCAGCCCTAACACTTTCGCGGCCTTAGCCACGGCCCCTTGCACCTCTTCTAGCACTCATCATCGATTCGCGTATTATCTGGATTAAAATTTTATGAAGTTTTAGTTAGTTTAATAATTACACTGATGTTTTATGAAAATATTTAGAGAGAACATCATTTTGGAAAATCCTCTATAGCTTCCATTCCTACGGCCTTTAGTTCCATTCTAACTATCATCTAAAGTAGCCTTCTAACTATATATTGTATAACAATTTAAACAAACTTAAAAAGTACTTACTTGTTTCGACGTCGGAAACTCGGTGTGCCGCTCAGCAAGATTTTCCTTTTTCCATAGCAGTGTGATCCAAATTTCTTTTTAAAACAAAAAAAGAAACCAAATAGTAATAAGGTCCACTTCACATCCTGAGTTTTACAATCGGGCTCTGATACCACTAAATGTAACACCTCAAACTCGGCCCAACTGTTATGGCCTAATCTGGCATCTTACATTGAAGTGCTTTAGCTATGTTTTCATTGAAACCCCTTCTTAAAATAAAAGAAACCTTAATTAACTTTAAAAAAAACTCCTTTCAATCACTTGTTTAAAACATACGATTTTACGAAAACATGTCATTTTAAAATTTAGTTGCGAAAACATAGAAAGCATACTATAATTTATAACTTAGGAAACCCATGTTCAACTTTTCGTATTTACAATGAAAATAATGATAATTCAAGTAATAATAACATAATGAAACCTTGTTACAATCTGGTCTGAAACATACTTAATAAAATAAAAACTTATATGCCTAAAAAAAAACCAAGTCCAAATCATCTTACTAGCTGGCCACCCAGAGTCCCTCCAAACATCAAACCTTCTACTGAGCATCACTTGAAAATAAAATAAAAGAAGGGGTGAGTTTTCACAAACTCAGCGTGTACAACCCTCAACAAAAAAAAAATAAGCATTCCAAAAACCATCATACATCAAACATGTAATGCAATCCCATCCAAATTATCCATCCGCTACACATCAACTCCGTCCTCTGTCACACCATGTGGGGATATAAATATTGACCCACCCAACCGACACACCAAGGGTAGCCTGATTGCAGAACTACCTTCATTTACATATTGGGCTTTAAAAGTTGTCGTTGGATCCACGATTGTCAAGCAACCATGCGATCCTCTTATACTTCCTCTGTTCCATAATTCCCAACCCATATGTAACCTAAGCAGAATATCATATGTATGCATGTCACTTACATTAATCACCTAGAGGTATTTTGGTCATTTTCGCCCTTAAGGGCATTTCGGTAATTTTCCTTTAATTACGATTTTCACTTACCTTGTCCCGTTAACAAGTTTTGTGAGCTAAGATGAACAAATACTATGCACCAGGTAGGGTTCCAGAGAAGAGGAGGTGCGTCATTAAGACTGCTTAAGTATCAAGCTCTCCCTAGATCCAATCCTAGACATACATATACCCGTTGCCACACCTTAACCCTATGACTTGTCCACGGTCGCAAATAATTATTAAGTTTTATGTAGTTATCATATTCTAGGCCCAAAACCCCTTACAAAGCCAAATCAAATTCACATACTTGTATCTAGCCCATTAAGCCCAATCATATTCATATGGCCCATTAGGCCCAAATCACCTGTATATGGCCCATTAGGCCCAAATCACATTTATATGGCCCGTTAGGCCCAGTCACATTCATATTCATGCTCACATACAAATTCCTATCACATAGCATCAATATTCAATTTTTGCCTATTATGGACCCAACAGCCCATCGAGCCCATTTACCCCATTCCGGCCTATATGGCCAAATCACAACCCAAGTCCATGGAATCGCCCGTGGGCCTCAGGAAACCTATCGATTTCCTCCTCATGAGTGTTCGTGCACTCGTAAGACTACCGCAGCCAAACTTTTGACTTTTCGGCATTTCGACATTTCGGCTTTTACCGATCTACTTGTGTGTGTAGTGTATGTACACACCTGGTAAGCAAGCATGCTGTGATTCCTTTAGTCACCAACCTACAAACGATATCACCCTTCCATTAATCGCATGCTTAATACATATCTTTACTAAAACTGAAACCTCACATTAACCTTACCTTGCGCGATAAATATAACAGCCCCTTCTTAAATCACTAACCACGATCAAATCCTAGATCTGCACCAATATTAACTATTGAAACAAGAATAATAGATGACTCATATCCAACACAAGTCCCCTTACCTTAACAATGAACATTCGGCTACCTTAACCAATGGGAGAGTAATACTTACCAACACCGCAATCACCTAAAGAGCAATTCGGCAGAGAGCTATGATCCGAGATCCGATACTAATTCCCTACCAAAGTTGATTAGAAAGAGTGAGGGAAGAACAGCGTAATAGATTCATAGCAAAACCGATTGGAAGAGCAAACACTTACACTAGATTCGATCAAAGGGTATTTGGCCCTTAGGAGATTTGGCTTTTCCGGCTTTCAACTTAGTATGATAAATAAGGTTTATTTGGAACTAAGGGAGAGAGGAAGATGAATCAGCTAAACCAAAAGTGAAACAAAGAAATCGGCAAAAGGAAAATAAAAAGGAGAATAAGGGTTTTCGGCTTTTGGAGAAAGGGGTTTCTGGCAACAAAGTGAAAAAGAATTTCGGCAGTAACTTGGCAACCTTGTATTCGGACCCTATTTATAGCCCTTATAGCCGAATTTTCCATGCCCAATTCCCAATTCAGCTCCATCACTTCTCCCTTCTCATCTCCTCGTTTTTCTCCCTGATAACCCCTTGATCTTTTCCTTAATTTTCTCTCCTGAACACTTTCTTTGGAGTCCATTTTCACGCCACTTCCAACCTTCTAGAAGGCCAAAATTAAACTTCTAAAACTACTAAGCTAGGATTCGAACCTTGGATCTCCTTACTAGCTAATAACGCCACCTCCCTACTCCCAAAGTAGCGTCACTTAGCCACTCTTCCACAAGGCTTTTTGATGCTATTTTCCCCTATTTTTATTTAAATTCCCAACTAGTTGCCAACCCTGATTCTTCTAATAATTAAACTATAATTTCTTCTACCCCTTGATTTGAACTCAAACCTTGACCAAGACCTACCATCATGTAATTAACACTTAACTAGAATTGCTAAGCTCAAAAAGAAAAATTTGAGATTTCAGGATTTTTGGGTTTTGAGATTTTTTTGGGGCGTTACATGCCGTCTGTATGCTAGACTGGTAGCTATTGTTATACGCAAACTCTACTAACAGAAAATAATACTCCCAACTGCCTCGGAACTCTATCACACAACTCCTTAACATGACCTCCAGTATCTGAATCACCCTCTCTGACTGACTATCTATCTGAGGATGGAACGCAGTACTGAAGTCCAACCTTGTACCCAAAGCCTCGTGTAACTTTTTCTAGAACCGAGATGTGAAGCGAGGATCTTTATTAGATATTATAGAAATCGGTACCCCATGTAGTCACACTATCTCTGACACATACAGTTTAGCCAGCTTCTGCAATTAATAATTTGTACGAACAGGTATGAAATGGGCAGATTTGTTAATCAATCAACGATGACCCATACTGAATCCTTCTTAGTAGGTGTTAAGGGTAGCCCACTACCGAAACCCATAGTCACTTTCCTTACTTCCAAAGTGGAATTTTAACTGGCTGAAGCAACCCTGAAGGTAACTGATGTTCAGCCTTAACCTGTTGGCAAGTAAGGCATTTACTCACTAAGTCAGTAACTTCACGCTTAAGACCTGGCCACCAATATAACTCCCGAAGGTCTCGGTACATCTTATTCCTGCCGGGATGCATGGCATAAGGGCTACCATGTTCCTCTCATAGTATAGACTGCCTCAAATCAGTATCCTTCAGTACACAGACTCTCCCACAAAAACAGAGTACCCCTTCACTATTTAGTCCAAAATCTAATGTTTTACTACTCTCTATCTGTCGAAATCGAAGACCCAGTGACTCATCCTCTAGCTGTTTACCCTTAATCTACTCAATCCACGTCGGTTTAACCTGAAGCTCGGCCAACAGACTAACATAATCAAATAAGCTGAGATGAGCAAACATTGCCCTCAGATCCGCCATAGCCCTATGGATCAGTGCATTAGCCACTACATTGGCCTTACTAGGATTGTATTCAATCGAACAGTCATAATCCTTAAGTAGCTCAATCCATCTACACTGCCTAAGATTTAGCTCTTTTTAAGTGAGGGGATACTTGAGGCTCTTGTGATCCGTGTAAATAATACACTTCTCATCGTACAGGTAATGCCTCCAAATTTTTAGTGCGAATACCACAGCGGCCAACTCCAAGTCATGTGTCGAACAATTTGCCTCATGAGTCTTAAGCTGACGAGATGCATATGCCACCACCTCAACATCTTGCATCAGTATACATCCCAAACCAACATGTGATGCATCGCTGTAGACAGTGAATTCTTTCGTAGACTCTGTCTGTATCAAGACATGGGCTTTAGTCAGAACTTTCTTAAGTTTCTTAAAACTTTCTTGCTGAGCATCAGTCTAGTTAAACGGCACACCCTTATACAACAACTTAGTCAGAGATGCAGCAACCAATGAAAACCCCTCAACAAACCGTCTATAATACCCTGCTAGACCCAAAAAACTTCGAATCTCAGATACCGTCTTAGGCAGCTTCCGATCCAAAACAGCCTCAATTTTTTGAGGATCAACCTTAATCCCTTCAGCAGATACCACATGGCCCAAAAATGTTACCTCTCGTAACCAAAACTCACACTTACTGAAATTGGCGTACAATTGTTTCTCCCTTAGAATCTGCAGAACAATTCGGAGATGTGCATCATGCTCATCTTCAATTCTCGAATACACTAAGATGTAATCTATAAAAACCACAATGAACTGATCCAGATAGGTCTGGAACACGCAGTTTATTAGATCCATAAAAGCCGCTGGTATATTTGTCAGTCCAAACAGCATCACTAGGAACTCGTAATGACTATAACAAGTCTTAAATGTTGTCTTATAAACATCAGCCTCTTTGACTTTCAGTTGATGGTACCCAGATCAAAGATCTATCTTAGAGAAAACTGAAGCACCATGGAACTGGTCGAATAGATCATCAATCCTCGGTAGTGGGTACTTATTCTTAATAGTCAATTTATTCAGTTGCCGATAATCGATGCACATACACATGGATCCATCTTTCTTTTTCACAAATAAAACTGGTGCTTCCCATGGAGACATACTAAGGCGAATGAACCCTCGATCTAGTAATTCTTGAATCTAAGCCTTAAGCTCCACTAGCTCCTTCGATGCCATTCTATAAGGGGCGATGGACATCGAAGCTGTACCCGGCAAGAGCTCAATTCAAAACTCAACTTCTCAGTTGAGAGGTAACCTCGATAGCTCTTTAGGAAACACGTCCAAAAAGTCCTTAACTGTTCTAATAACTTTAACAAAAGAAACCTCAAAATTAGAAATATCGATGTAGGCTAGATACGCCTCACAACCCTTACGAACCAACTTTTCAGCCTTTAGTACAGAAATCACATTCAACAGATAATTTCGACGCTCCTCAATTACCGCTACCTCGTCACCCTCCGCAGTTTTTAGTACCATCCATTTGGTAACACAATCCAAGTTCACCCGATGTTTAACTAACCAGTCCATTCCCAATATAAAATCAAATTCTCCGAAAGGGAGTTCCATTAAATCCGCCAAAAAGATAGTTCATTAAATTTCCATAGGCACATCTCTGAAAAAATTTATTACCCTCACAGACTGTCCTAACGGATTCAACACAGTAACCTCACTCGCGATAATTTCAACCATTATACCCAAAGTCTCAAATATAGTACATGTTATATAGGAATGCGTAGATCCAACATCAATCAGTGCAATATATGGTACATTATGAATAAAAAACGTACCTATAATAACATCTGGGGCATCTCTGTCCTCCTGACAATATGTAGCATAAACCAGAGTTACTTGCCTTGCCTCAGTAGAATCTGCACCTCTGCCCGGTGCCCTCTGACCACGACCCATGCCATTACCACCTCTGGCCTGGCCAGGACCTCTTGGTGGCTACTAAACACCCCTCGGTGGCTGTACATTACCCAAACTAGTAGCTTGCATGTGCTCAGAACTCCGTGGACAATCTTTGATACGGTGCTCCAAAGATCCGCACCTAAAGCATTCTCCGATCCTTCTCCAACGCTCGCCCTGATAGAGTCTCCCACATTAAGTACAGGGCTGCGGTCTAGAAGCAGCAACATGGGCCCCAGCTCTGACCGGCTCATCAACTCTGGCCTATTTCTTAGGCCTCATAACTAAACTTGAGGGCTCCCAAACCCTCTTGTTCCTACCTTTGTCCTTCTCACGGTTCTGGCACTCAACGCGTTTCACATCCTCAGCGATCTTCGCCTTTTCCACTAATACAGCAAAATCTCGCTCCCTCTGTGGAGCTATCAGAACCCTCAATTCATCCTTGAGGTAGTCCTCGAATCGAACACAATGCTCATATTCAGTAGCCACTATCCCACGTGCATAATGGCTAAGTCAAAAAAATTTAGCCTCGTATTCAGCCACAGATTTATCCCCCTAAATCAAATTCAGAAATTCTCTCCTCCAGGCATCCACATAACTAGCACCCACATATTTTCCTTGGAATGCAGTCTTGAAAAATTCCCAGGTCACCCGGTCAGGCCAAGTACCCTCTTTAACTGTAAGCCACCACTGATAGGCTTTATCTCGTAGCAGTGACACCGCATCTTTTAGTTTCTGCTCGGAAGTGCAGTCGAGGTCATCCATTATTCTCTCTATGGCCTCAATCCAATACTCAGCCACATTAGGGGCAACTCTAGTGATACCCCTAAAAATCTGAGCCCCATTAGACAGGAGTCATTTCGTAACTGACCCACGGCCTACAGTACCAGTATTAGGCCCAATGACCCTTTTTAGAATTTGCAACATAGCTTGGGACAGTGCGTCGTCCCCAATCGCTCAATTATGAGACCCAGTTTTGAGTCACCAGTGAAGTAGGTGCCTCTCTAGCTTCAACATTAGGCATATGACCAGATGCTGAAGACTTAGCCCGAGCATTTCCACGGCCTCCGCCGCGGCCTCTTGTACCCCTTCGACGAGTACCTCTGGTGCTCATTATCAACTTATGTATTATTTGTATTAACAATTGTATGCATCATTTTATTGTTCCAGTGTTTATTAACAGCTATCTTATGGAAAATATTATCAGTAATTCAGAGTTTTGTTTTCGCAGATCGCAGTCTTACTACGGTTTTAAGTTACCCTAAACAGAGTATTTCAGTACAGTCTACTACCTATAATAATCTCAGTATTTCAATTTAAATAGAAAATAGTTTCAGAGGACTTATAGAATCGGCCCTGAAGACTTGGTAGACCACACATTCAGAAATAACATTTCATAATACTTTCCAACCATTTGAAACAGTTCTTTTTGGAAATTCTATGTTTTTAGAAAAACCCAAATCCACAGCTGAGTTTTGCAACCTGGCTCTGATACCACTATATGTAACACCCCAAACCCAGCCTAAACTTTATGGCCGAATTTACGATGTCACATTGAAGTGTTTTTCGAAAAACATAATTTCGTTGAAAACCCGTTCTATATTAAAACCTCTTGGTGATCTTAATGAAAATTTAGGATAACTTGTTCCTTGTTGAAACTCAAGTCGTTTTAGCTAAATGTTAATCATATTAGATTGTTATTAAACTTCAAAACAATGTTTGTTGTGGGAGCTTTCAAAACTATGTTATGTAAACGTTGTGTTTTGGAAAAGTACTTTTTTTTAAATCCGCGACCTACAACTAACAAATATAAATCAAAGTAAATAAATCCCAAATTAAAATAAAAAAACTTTAAGAGGCCTTATTACAAAACAAATACCTAATTTAAATTACTTATAAATTAAAGTTTAAAATGGAAACAAATGCAGTTGTGTCGCCACCTTCGAGTCCCTCCCAATGTCGATCTGCCTAAGAATTACCTGCGCAGAAAACAGAAGAGTGAGTTTATGAAAACTTAATGTGTAATCCCTCAACAACAGTCAGTCATATAGTAAGCATTTACAGTCTGAGCCTAAGCCCATTTTAGTAACAATTTAATTTTAGTTAGGGCCTTAGCCCATTACAGTATCAGAATCAGTGTGGGACTTGGCCCAATTCAGTAGCGGTCATAGTAAAAATATGTAATCAAAAATCCTACCCAACTAGCCTCTACACACCACTCCTTCTAGCCCTACACACCATGTAGGGATAAAATCAACCTACCCATCCCTACACACCAAAAATAGCACCGGTTGTGGCACTAAATAGAAATTGCAGCAGAACTGCCAGTACAATACACGCCCGTGTGGCCCACTAAGCCCAGTAATGGCCTTAGCCATGTGAACTACATAACCTAGCCCAATAATCTCCACACGTCCATGTAGGGCGCACAAGCCCGTAGGGTCCACACAACCTATTTCGGCCCAACGTGGCCCAGAACGGCCTAAGCCCATGAAATCCCTCATGGTGGCCCCTACGATCAAACGCCCATATTTTATGCATTTAGATTACCACACGAGTGAGCGCACTCTCGTGTAGCGTCAATAGTCCTATTTTTCGGCTTTTGCAGATTTATGAGGATAGCAGTGAGGTTACACACCTACTTGCGAAGAGTGCTAAAAATCCACGAGTACCCAAATCCTGGATTAAACAATTGCAATTTAACCCACTTTAACCGCTGCCCAAGATTGACCTCAAGATCCTTGGCAAACTCGAAATGTAGAATTAAGAATGGAGAATAGTAGTAATCAGCCTATAATAGTACACCCTAAAATGAAGGCACGAGGTGGTATGATCACACTCCTTAATCAAGTGCAGAGAAAGATTCGGCTACCACAGAAAAGGGTATTCAGCTACCAATATAGGAGGGAAGCCAAACAAGTAAAAAGGGAGAAGGGTAAGGGTATTCGGCCAAGATAAAAGATGAGGAGAAGGAGTTGCTAAAACCAAAGAACTTGAGGAAGAGGGAGAAAGGTCATTCGGCCAAGAAGAAATCGATTGAGAGAGAGAATAAAAGAAGAGGCAAACGATTTGCAAAAGGCACTAAGGAAGGTCGAATTCAGACTAAGCCAGAAAAGAGAAAACCCGAAAGTTTCCTAGCAACTATCATCCCAGAACAAAGAAAAATGAAAAAAACGAAAAGCAATAGCCAAAGGTGAAAATTCTACACAAACAGGGAGAAAAGAACTCAAAAGCTTTGAAAGAAAACCAAGAGTGAGTGCACAAAGCCGAATTCTTTTGAGAAGAGTCCAATTCGGCACACTACTCTCCCTTTCCTTGATCCACTCATTGAAAATCTCCATACAACACTTTCCCTAACTCATTTGACTCTACACAATCTCTTCTGTTCAAGTTTTTCTCCCCCAAAACACTCCCAAAATTTCTCCATAAACAATCCAACCACCCTTAGCTTCAGAATCCCACTGACATTCTAACTCTTATTCGGCACAGCAGCAAAATAATCACTCCTTTTGCATCGCCAAGTCTCGAACCTCAGACCCCAAGGAATACTCCACACGTTTCTATCCCCTAGACCAGCGGACTTTTTATGACATGTTTTAACCATATTAATTTAAACAAAAACTACTGACTAAAGACAGGGTTTATTCCTTTAAAACAAAAATTCTATACAAGCCAAAGCTTGAATCTAAGACTTCTCAAACACTCCTAGAACACTGAACCACTGAAGCAAACACACACTAGTGTAACACAACATACAAAAATAATTACTTAATATTTGGGGCATTACAAAATAAGCACTTAATCAAATAGAATGTCACTTTTACATTTTATGCGATTAGGTACGTTTATCAAATTAAGCACACAAACGATCAAATTTTCATTCGAAATTTTCACACGCACTAATTCATAAATAATAAGCATAGAAAATAATATTAAAATATTTTTTTGGCTCAGATTTTGTGGTCCCGAAACCACTATTTCAACTAGGGTCTAAATCAGGCTCTTACAACTCTCCCCCTTTAGGAATTTTTGTCCCCGAAAATCTTACCATTGAATAGATTCAGATATTGCCATCTCATAGCATCTTCGGGATACCATGTTGATGCCACCTCACTTTAACTAACGAAATTTTCTTATTTCATAATTTTTTAACCTTGCGAGCTAAGATACGGATCAGTTTTTCATCGTAGGTCATATCGGACTGAATCTCAATCTCAAACGGAGAAATCACAAGGGAGGGATCATATCTGTATCGTCTAAGCATTGATACGTGAAATACATTATGAATCTTTTCTAGCTCTGGTGGCAACAACAATCTATAAGCAACCGGCCTGATACGCTTGATAATCTCATACCGTCAAATGAACTTCGAACTTAATTTGCCTTTTCTGCCGAATCGGAACTTCGAATCTTTTTCTATTTACTATACAGAGATACTTTTAAAAACACCTTGTCACTAATCTCAAATTCAATATCTTTTCATTTCAAATTTGCATAATATTCATGACGATTGGAAGTTGCTTTCAAACTATCCTGGATCACTTTTACATTCTATTCAATCTCTTTTATCATATCAACCCCGTGTATCTTATTCTCACTGAGCTCAGCCCAATACAAAGGTGTACGACATTTAAGACCATATAAGGCTTTGTATGGTGCCATTTTAATGCTCGATTGAAAACTATTATTGAAGCCAAATTCAATCAATGGTAAATATTGTTCCCACGTACCTTGAAACTCAAGAATGCAACATCTCAACATATCCTCGAGTATCTAAATAATCCACTCAGATTGACCATCCGTTTGCGAGTGAAAAGCAGTACTGAAATGCAATTTCGTAACTAAAGCCTCTAGCAGTTTCTTCCAAAATCGTGAAGTAAATCTCGAATCTCTATCTGACAAAATAGACAATAGCACACCGTGCAATCTCACAATATTGGAAATGTATAACTCAGCTAATTTATGAAGCGAGTAATCAGATCGTACCAAAATAAAATGAGCTGATTTCGTCAATCTATCAACCATAACCCAAATAGCATCTTTCTTTCATAGAGTTACGACCAAACCCGAAACAAAATCCATCGTCACTCTATCCCATTTCCACTCAAGAATCATAATTGGTTGTAACAAACCAGATGACACCTGATGTTCAGCTTTAACTTGTTGACAGATCAAACATTTCGAAACAAATTTGAAGATATCCTTTTTTATTCCAGACCACCAATAATGCTGTTTCAGATCATTATACATTTTTGTACTACCCGGATGTACAGATAATCGACTGTTGTGAGCTTCATTAAAAATCATCCGAGTCAACTTTGAATTTCTTGGAACACAAATCCGACCTTAAAGTCTCAAACAATCATTATCATCAACTCTAAATTCTGAATCAGAATTCAAATCACACTATGCTCGTTTTGCTATTATCTCATTATCAACCTTTTGAGCATCAATAATCTATTGTAAAAACAACGGTCTCACTTTCAATTCAGCTAACATCAAACCATCATCAGACATACGCAACTGAACGTTCATAGCACGTAATGCAAACAATGATTTCCGACTTAAAGCATCAACAACAACATTTGCTTTTCCTGGATGATAATCAATAACAAGCTCATAGTCTTTCAGTAATTCTAGCCATCTTCTCTATTGCAGGTTCAAATCTTTCTGAGTCATAAGATATTTCAAACTCTTATGATCTGAAAATACATGACAGTTTTCACCGAACAGATAATGGTGCCAAATCTTCAAAGCAAACATAATCGCAGCTAACTCAAGAACAGGCGTCAGATAATTCTTTCATGTGGCTTTAACTATCTCGAAGCATAAGCAACAACTTTGGTTTCCTGCATCAAAACGCAACCCAGACCGTTCAATGAAGCATCACTGTAGATCACAAATTCTTTACCCGATTCTGGTTGTACTAACACTGGAGCTTCAGTCAATAAAGCTTTCAACTGATCAAAGCTTTTTTGACACTTTTCTGACCACTCAAATTTCACATCTTTCTGAAGTAATTTTTTCAACGAAGTAGCAATCATAGAAAAGTCTTTTACAAACCGTCGGTAATAACCAGCAAGACCCAGAAAACTACGGACTTCAAAGACATTTCTCGGACTTCAAAGACATTTCTCGGAGGCTTCCAATCCAAAATAGCTGAAATCTTGCTTGGATCAACTCAAATACCTGCTGCTAACAATATATGGCCTAGAAAACCAACTTTACATAACTAGAACTCACATTTGCTAAACTTCACATACAATTGCTTATCTCGTAAATTCTGTAGCACATTCTCAAATGCTCGGCATCCTCAGTTTCATCACGCGAGTAAATCAAAATGTCATCAATGAATACAACAACAAATCAATCTAAATAGGTTCTAAAAATTATGTTCATCAAATCAATAAAGATAGCAGGTGCATTTGTTAATCCAAAAGGCATAACTAAAAACTCATAGTGTCTGTACCTCGTTCTGAATGCAGTTTTTGGAATGTCTGAATCTTTTACTCGCAACTGATAGTAACTGATCTGAGATCTATCTTTGAAAACACAGTAGCTCCTTTCAACTGATCAAACAAATCATCAATTTGAGACAGAGGATATTTGTTCTTGATAGTCACTTTGTTCAACTAACGATAATCAATGCACACTCTCATCGTGCCATCTTTCTTTTTCACAAACATAACAGGAGCACCCCAAGGTGGGAAACTCGATCTTGCAAATCCTCTATCTGTCAACTCTTGCAATTAAGACTTTAATTCTTTTAACTCTATCAAAGCCATTCTATACAAAGCTATTGAAATCAGAGTAGTTCCCAGTACTAAATCAATTCCAAATTCAACTTATCGAATCAGAGGTAATCTCGGAAGTTCTTCAGGAAACACATCAAGAAATTCACTGACAACAGGAACTGATTCAATTTTCTTTTCAATCACTTTCGAATCAATCACATAGGCAAAGTAGGCTTCACAACCCTTTCTTACAATACTTAGAGATTTCATTGACGAAATCACAGCCTGTAACCCATTCAAATCACTAGATTCAATTCAAACTATTTCATCATTCTTGCATCTCAAATCAATAATTTTTTGTTTGCAGTTCAATAGCGTCATGTAAAGTTAACCAATCCATACCCAGAATTATATCAAACTCATCAAAAAATAATAACATGAGATCGGCCAGAAAACAAATGTCTCGAAACATTAATGGACAATTCTTGCAGACTTTATCAACCAAAACACATCTGCCTAAGGGGTTCGATACTGTAATTATAAATTTAGTAGACTCTACAGGCAAAGTCTTATTGGATACTAAATACATGCATATATACGAATGTGTCGGTCCTAGATCTATCAATGCAATCATAAAAGTATCTTAAAGAGTAAATGTAACACCCCAAACTCGGCCCAGACATTATGGCCAAGTCTGGTGTGTCACATTGAAGTGTTTTTTGAAAACTATGTTTTCATTTAAAACCCTTCTTGATGTTTAGAAAATTTTACTGTTTAAACTTGCAACCCTTTGTAGTGGTAGGAACATGTTATTTTAAAAATAGTTAAGTATCGAAAAAAAATCAAACCTTATTTGTTATGGCTTAAAGCGAATGGATACTACGCACCAGGTAGGATTCAAGAAAAGAGGAGGTTAGTCAATTAGACTGCTTAAATACCTAGCTCTTCTATGATCCAATCCTAGACATGCACACATCCATTACTACATTTTAAGCTTATTACTTGTCCACGAACAACAAATTAAGTTCAAGTCTATTTAAAATATTTATTTCCCTTGAAAACATTTACGTTGCGGAAGCTTTGCTCAGTTATCGTGATATTTTGAAAATAAGTAACTTTTATAAAACGCGCCCTAGAGCTAACAAATTTTAAGGAATCAATTTAAGTGATGTAAATCCCGAGTTGAAAACGATTTAATTAATTTAAAAACCCAAAATAAAAATAATAGAGCGGCCTTATTACAACTTTAACCAAAATAGAAATAATAAAAAATAAATGCGAAATTTAAAAGGAAGCTAATTGAAACTTATTTGAAAACCAGGAATTTAATCTTCGTGGCCACTCTAAATCCCGCCCAGCTCCAAGTCCACCAACTAGGGCTCACCTGCAAGTATGGAAGAGAAAGGGGGTGAGTTTGGGAAACTCAGTGTGTATGGAAAGCCCATCCAAAGCCCAAGTCAGCTCAAGCCCATTGGGCTTAAACCCTATTCCGATAACAGTGAGTATTGGGCCGAAGCCCTTTTCAGAATACAGTAAACTAGGCCTTAGCCCCTTTTCAGATAACAGTATGGCCCATAAGCCCATTCCAGAACAGAACAGACATATTCGTGTATGCAAGCCCAACCCAGCCTATAACCAACCGCTACACTCCACCCGTACCAGCCCTACACTCCATGTGGGGAATAGCTTAACCCACCCAGCCCTACACTCCACGATTTGCGGCATTGATTTTGCTCGGATATCGATAAGTTGAGGCAAAGCCTCCAGTACGTGGACAAACCACTTTCAGTACTTCCTCCATCAATAACCCAGTCCCATGCATCAGATAATAATAACATGGCATGCAGTAAATAGTAGCAGTCAAACATGCATTCAGGTCAACCTTAACCCTAGGGGTATATTAGTAATTTTACTCCTAGGGGTAAATTTGTAAATTTTCCACCTATAAAGGTATTTCAGTAATTTTATCAGTTTTAAGGGTTCTCATGAATAATACGGTCCTTACAAGCCCATTTGTCATCACAGTAATTTATTTATCTCAATTTCACAATTTTAGCTATTGGGCCCTAAAACCCCTAATGGGCCCTACAGTGTCCACTAGCAATTTAAGCCCATTTAATTCAAGTTTTATGACCAGTTTACCGGTTTAAGCAGTTTTGATTCTGCGGTCTAACAAAACATACTTATTGCCTATTTTTTTTATTTTCTTTCCCGTATGGGCCTGTAAGCCCATTGGGCCTAGTTTTAGCTATCGAGGCCCAATTATCGAAGTGCACGAAATTTCACACAAGACTAACTTACCACTTTGCGATTTCAGATCAAATGATTTCTAAACGTCTTGTGTGCACTCGCACACTCACAAGCCCATGAAATGCCGGAATTTCGGCATTTCGGCTTTTGCCGAATTGAACTATAAGAGGGTGTTCGATACACACATGTTTCGCGACGACTACCACTGAGATCCCTTACGATGTCCTACAATTGATTACCACAATTCTTAGATTGCAAACCACAATAACCAATCCCAATATTCACCTACCATATTCGAACCATGCCCCTAAAGCCTTTAGAATCTTACCTTTTTGCCGAAAACCGATGACTAGATCTAAGTCTAGTTGTTCCAAAGATCCAAGCCTTCGATCCAATCTCTAGAAGACACTAAACACCAAAAGAAATCGTCGGTTAAAGACCCTTAAACCCTATGCCCAAATCGACAGCCTCCCTAGATTTTAGGGACTTCGGCTTTTTTCCAAATTGTAAAATAAGACTAGATCTGAGGTGATGAGCACTGACCACCTATTCCTCTTTGATTTCTATGCAGATCTGATGCAGATCTATCCTATAAACAATAGTAGAACTCGAATCTAGGAGATCTGAAGTTTCAGCTATAAGTCCCTAAATCTATGGTACTTCAGCTTTTTAAGTGATGAAGAAGATGACGATTTGAGGCTATAACTTTGAAGTAATGTTGCCGAAAGATACTAAGGGTTTAGAGAAGATGAAAGTTAATCAAAAGGAACAAAAATAACTGAAGGATTTTGGCTTGGAGAAATCGGCACAAGAAGTGAGTTTTTGGGATTTTGGCTTTTATGGCGATCGGCTATAAGGCTTAAAAAAACAACTGATAAGAGATGGAGATGAGCAGAATGGTAGGAAGATTCGGCTATAGAGGAAAAGAAGAAGACGAGAGGAAGTAGATGAAGAGAGGAGAAAAGAAAAGAAAAGGAAATAGAAGAAGAAAAACTGAATCCTAAAGGCCAAAATATACGGCACTTATTAGCTATGGCCGAGTGAGTGTGTTTCAGGCATAGGAATTCTTCCTAAATTCCAATTCCCCGAATTGCTCCTTGATTTTTGGCCACATCCAATGTTTGAATTCCATTCAAACTCTTGACCGATCAGCCCACCATTTGCACCGCTTCAGCATGCTGCCAAGAGTCCTGATCAGACTCCAACTCCTTCCCCACGCATGCAGCAAAAATCCCAACCTTGCGTGCGCGAGATGAAGCTCAAACCCCAGACCTCCGTCCGCCTTGTGCCCTTGCGCCTTCGCTCGAGCTGCTGGCCACTGCACCACGCTTTCTTCTTGACTAATATATGGTTACAATTAATTATAAACCTTACCTGCTTCAGTTCTAGCCCGCTTTAAAAATAAAATAGAATTTGCCCCCGTAAGGACTCGAACTCGCGCCCTTATGGAACTCCTAGCACCCTACTGCCACTGTACCACAAGCGTCTTTGTAGCATAACTTGGTCGCAACTATTCTTAAACCTTACTTTAGTGCGACGTGGCTTCTAAAATAAAAACAAGCCTTTGCGTGCGCCAACCCTCGAACCTAGGCACTATACCACACTCCCAGCGCCTCTGCCACTGGACCGAACTTCCTTTTTTGTTACCTTTTAACCCCAACTATATATAAGGCTTCCCGGCGTAGTTCCCTGACATAAAGAAAAATAAAACACTTTTGCACATGCTGGGAGTCGAACCCCAGCTCTCCTTCCCACTACCTAGCATGCTAACCGCCCAGTCTTGCCCAATTTATTTTATAAGCCTTATGCCCAGATTCCCTCTATGAGGAAAAAATTAAAACAATTTTTTTTTTCTTAAGCAATAATATTTAAAGCTTCTTTATTATTCAGGTTTTCTTCTATCCGAATCCCAGACTCAAAGCCCAACTCTTCTAGGCCCAAAAATCAGGGAGTTACAGTAAAAGTACCAGTTATAACATCTGGAGACGAAGCTTCCTCACGAGCTCGAATAGCTTAGGCTCTGGCAGGTGCACGATCCTCAGATCTAACAGTCATATCTTTAGTTCCCCTCTGGCTGCCACTCACATTACCTGTATTTCTAGGTGGTCTACCTCGAGCTGAAGTGTTACTCGGTCTAGGATTTTGTGCTATCTTTTGTTCAACAAACTTAGGATAATCTCGAATAAAGTGATCTAAAGATCCACATTTGAAACAAGCCCGATCATAAAGCCTACAATTGCTGGGATGTCTTTTGCCATAGTGTTTACACTCAGGTCGATCGGATCAGACATTTCCAACACTCGCAATAGAAGTAGCTGGAGCTCTAAAGCTCAAATGTGATCTTGCACGATCTCTACTCGAATGTCACACAGAATGGCTAAAATCGTCTCAAAATTGTTTTGACATAAACTGAAATGATTTACTTGCAGATCACTTTCTCACATTAATAATTGGTTTACCATTTTGCCCTTACATTAAAACATTAATAAACCTTTATATAATGTCCAACTAAGTTATTTAATGTATTCTATGGTCAACTAACCACAGAAGGACCTCACAAATAAAAAGCCATAACAGATAAGCACTTAATCAAATAGAATGTCACTTTTATATTTTATGCGATTAGGTCCTTTTATCTAATTAAGCACA
Organism: Gossypium longicalyx; assembly: GCA_025698465.1. Taxonomy (NCBI): domain Eukaryota; kingdom Viridiplantae; phylum Streptophyta; class Magnoliopsida; order Malvales; family Malvaceae; genus Gossypium; species Gossypium longicalyx. The sequence continues at coordinate 58,340,600 of CM046995.1, forward strand.
CAAACGATCAAATTTTCATACAAAATTTTCACACGTACTAATTCACATATAATAAGCACAGAAATTAATATTAAAATATTTTTTTGACTTGGATTTTTTGGTCCCAAAAGCACTATTCTGACTAGGGTCTAAACCGAGCTGTTACAACTCTCCCCCCTTAGGGATTTTCGTCCCCGAAAATCTTACCGTTGAATAGATTTGGATATTGCTATATCATAGTATCTTCGGGCTCCCACGTAGCCTCTTCAATACTGTGTCAATGACACATCACTTTAACTAACGAAATTTTCTTATTTCACAATTCTTTAACCTCGCGAGCTAAGATACAGATCAGTTTTTCATCGTAGGTCATATCGGGCTGAATCTCAATCTTAGACGGAGAAATCACATGGGAGGGATTAGATCTATATCGTCTAAGCATTGATACGTGAAATACATTATAAATCTTTTCTAGCTCTGGTGGCAACAACAATCTATAAGCAACTGGCCTGATATGCTTGATAATCTCATACGACCCAATGAACCTCAGACTTAATTTGCCTTTTCTGCCGAATTGAAACTTCGAATCTTTTTCTATTTACTTTACGGAGATACTTTTAAAAACACTTTGTCACTGATTTCAAATTCAATATCTTTTCGTTTCAAATCTACATAAGATTTCTGACGATCGGAAGCTACTTTCAAACTATCTCAGATCACTTTTACTTTTTGTTCAGTCTCTTTTATCAAATCAACCCCATGTATCTTATTCTCACTGAGCTCAATCCAATACAAAGGTATAAAACATTTGCAACCATATAAGGCTTTGTACGGTGCAATTTTAATGCTCGATTGGAAACTATTATTGAAGGCGAATTCAATCAATGGTAAATAATGTTCCCACGTACCTTCAAACTCAAGAATGCAACATCTCAACATATCCTCGAGTATCTAAATAATCTGCTCAGATTGACCATCCGTTTGCGGGTGAAAAGCAGTACTGAAATGCAATTTTGTACCTAAAGCCTCATGCAGTTTCTTCCAGAATCACAAAGTAAATCTCGAATCTCTATCTGACACAATAGACAATGGCACACCTTGCAATCTCACAATATCAAAAATGTATAACTTAGCTAATTTATCAAGTGAGTAATCAGATCGTACCGAAATAAAATGAGCTGATTTCGTTAATCTGTCAACCACAACCCAGATAGCACCTTTCTTTCGTGGAGATAGCGCCTAACTCGAAACAAAATCCATCGTCACTCAATCTCATTTCCACTCAGGAATCATAATTGGTTGTAACAAACCATATGGCATCTGATGTTCAGCTTTAACTTACTGATAGATCAAACATTTCGAAACAAATTCAGAGATATCTCTTTTTATTCCAGACTACCAATAATGTTGTTTCAGATCATTATACATTTTCGTACTACCTGAATGGATAGATAATTGACTGTTGTGAGCTTCGTTCACAATCATCTGAATCAACTCTAAATTTGTTGGAACACAAATCCGATCTCAAAATCTCAAACAATCATTATCATCAACTCTAAATTCTGAATCAGAATTCAAATCACACTATGCTCATTTTGCTATTATTTCATTATCAACATTTTGAGCATCAATAATCTGTTGTAAAAACAACGGTCTCACTTTCAATTCAGCTAACATCGAACCATCATCAAACATACAGAACTGAGCATTCATAGCACGTAATGCAAACAATGATTTCTGACTTAAAGCATCAACAACAACATTTGCTTTTCTCGGATGATAATCAATAACAAGCTCGTAGTCTTTCAACAATTCTAGCCATCTTCTCTGTCGCGGGTTCAAATCTTTCTGAGTCATAAGATATTTTAAACTTTTATGATCTAAAAACACATAACACTTTTCATCAAACAGATAATGGTGCCAAATCTTCAAAGCAAACACAATCGCAGCTAATTCAAGGTCATGCCTTAGATAGTTCTTTTCGTGTGGCTTTAGCTGTCTCGAAGCATAAGAAATGACTTTGTTTTCTTGCATCAAAACACAACCCAGACTGTTCATCGAAGTATCACTGTAGATCACAAATTCTTTACCTGATTCTGGTTGTACTAACACCGGAGCTTTGGTCAATAAGGCTTTCAACTAATCAAAGCTTTTTTGACATTTTTCTAACCACTCAAATTTCACATCTTTCTGAAGCGATTTTGTCAACAGAGTAGCAATCATAGAAAAGCCTTTTACGAACCGTCGGTAATAACCATCAAGTCCCAGAAAACTACAGACTTCAGAGACATTTCTCGGAGGCTTTCAATCCAAAATAGCTGAAATCTTGCTCGGATCAACTCGGATACCTAATGCTGACACAATATGGCCCAGAAAACCAACTTCACGTAACCAGAACTCACATTTGCTAAACTTCGCATACAATTGTTATCTCATAAAACCTGTAACACTTTTCTCAAATGCTCGACATCCTCAGTTTCATCACGCGAGTAAATCAAAATGTCATCAATGAATACAACAACAAATTGATCTAAATACGGTCTAAAAATTCTGTTCATCAAATCCATAAAGATAGCAGGTGCATTTGTTAATCCAAAAGGCATAACTAGAAACTCATAGTGTCCGTACATCATTCTGAATGCAGTTTTCAGAATGTCTGAATTTTTTACTCGCAGCTGAAAGTAACCTGATCTGATATCTATCTTTGAAAACACAGTAGCTCCTGTCAATTGATCAAACAAATCATTAATTCGAGGCAAAGGATATTTGTTCTTGATAGTCACTTTGTTCAACTAACGATAATCAATGCACACTCTCATCATGCCATCTTTGTTTTTCACAAACATAACAGGAGCACCCCAAGGTGAGAACTCGGTCTTGCAAATCCTCTATCTGTCAACTCTTGCAACTGAGACTTTAATTCTTTTAACTCTGTCGGAGCCATTCTATACGGAGCTATCATAATTGGATTAGTTTTTGGTACTAAATCAATGCCAAATTCAACTTCTCGAATCAGAGGTAATCCCGGAAGTTCTTCAGGAAACACATTAGGAAATTCATAGACCACAGGCACTGATTCACATTTCTTTTCAATCACTTTCAAATCAATCACATAGGCAAAGTAGGCTTCACAACCTTTTCTCACAATACTTAGAGATTTCATTGACGAAATCACAGCCGGTAACCCATTCAAATCACTAGATTTAATTCGGGCTATTTCATCATTCTTGCATCTCAAATCAATAATTTTCCGTTTGCAATTCACAATAGCATCATGTAAAGTTAACCAATCCATACCCAGAATTATATCAAACTCATCAAAAGGTAATAACATGAGATCGGCTAGAAAAAAAATGTCTCGAAGCATTAACTAACATTTCTTGCAGACTTTATCATCCAAAACACATCTACCTAAGGGGTTCGATACTCTAATTACAAATTCAGTAGACTTTATAGGCAAAGTCTTACTGGATACTAAATACATGCATATATACGAATGTGTCAGTCCTGGATCTATCAATGTAATCACAGAAGTATCGTAAAGAGTAAAAGTACCAGTTATAACATCTGGAGACGAAGCTTCCTCACGAGCTTCAATAGCTTAGGCTCTAGCAGGTACGCGAGCCTCAGATCTAACAGTCGTAACTTTAGTTCCCCTCTGGCTGCCACTCACATTACCCGTATTTCTGGGTGGTTTACCTCGAGCTGAGGTGTTACTCGATCTCAGATTTTGTGCTATCTCTTGTTCAACAGACTTAGGATAATCTCGAATAAATTGATCTAAAGATCCACATTTGAAACAAGCCCGACCATAAAGCCTACAATTGTCAGGATGTCTTTTACCATAGTGTTTACACTCAAGTCGATCAGATCAGGCATTTCCAACACTCGTAACAGAAGTAGCTGGAGCTCTGAAGCTCGAATGTGATCTTGCATGATCTCTACTCGAATGTCCCACAGTAGCCTTTGAACGACTAAAATTGTCTCAAAATTTCTTTGACGTAAACTGAAATGATTTACTTGCAGATCGCTTTCTCACATCTCTAGCTTTTGAGTTAACTTTTCCTTTCTCTTTCCTAAGTTATTCAGCTTTGCATGCTTGTTCAACAAGCACTACAAATTCTTTTATTTCTAAAATCCTGATTAGCAAATGGATATCTTCATCCAAACCATCCTCAAGTCTTTCGCACATAATTGCTTCAGTCGAGACACATTCTCGTGCATACTGGCTCAGTCTCACAAATTCTCGCTCGTATTTCGTAACAGACATACAACCTTGTTTTAGTTTAAGAAACTCTTTACGTTTCTGATCGATAAATCTCTGACTGATATATTTCTTTCGAAATTCAACTTGAAAGAAATCCCAGGTGACTTGTTCCCTTGGAACCATAGATATTAATGTCTTCCACCAATGATATGCCGTATCTCTCAAAAGTGAAACTGTACATTTTAGGCATTCATCCGCAGTCAATGACAATTCATCGAACACTCTTATCGTATTCTCTAACCAGAACTCGGCTCTCTCAGCATTATCATTAGTAGTAGCACAGAATTCTTCATCCCCATATTTTCTAATTTTATCGACTGGAGGCTTATTCAACTGAATTGGATTAGCTTGTAACATGACAGGAACTTGCGGAGGATTGACCGGGGGTGAAGGTTGTGGCACAGCCGGATTAGTTCAGATATATTGAATGAACCAATCGTTCATCATTTGGTAAAAGGTTTGTTTAGCCTCTCCCTCACGGCTACTCATAGCCGGTCTAGAATCGGATGGAGCTTTCCCTTGCGAGGGAGTCGGCGCATTACTTTCAACATTGTCAACTACAGCTAGTTCGGGATCTATTTGCTATATAAAAACACATTTTCATTGTCAAGATTCATCATAGTATCACAGTTCATAAATATGGATATATAGCTAGACTCATAAACACTATGTTAGCCCTAGAATCGACTAAACCGTAGCTCTGATACCAACCAAATGTAACACCCTTAACCCATATCTAACGCTGAACTAGGGTTAAAAGGTATTACTGGAAATATCAGAATAATTCACAAACATTTCAAAATTATCATATCATCATAGTCACACATCATTACAGAGTCCCTTACATAGGTCAACGAGACCTTAAACAAGCTTTAGAAAGGGGTTAGGACTAAACTGATCTCATAAAAAAAATTTCAAAACTTAAACATTTTTCAAAGTTATACAGGTCACACGCCAGTGTGAACAGGCCGTGTGCCTCACACGGCATTAGACACGTCCGTGTGTATAGGCCGTGGCAAAACAGGGCATACATACTGACTTGTCCACACGGCCACAAGACACTCTCGTGTGCTAGGTCGTGTGAAAATTAAGGAGACTACTGACTTGGGTCACACAGCCAGTCACATGCCCGTGTGTCTAGCCCGTGCTCGAAACTGACTTGGCCACATGGCCTAGCACACACTCGTGTATGCTACCCTGTAGTCTGCCTAGGCTCATTTTGGAATGGCCAATAAGCAACATGGCTGAGACACACGCCCGTGTCCCTGCCCGTATGGGGAAAAACATTTACAAGGCCAAATTGTCACCCATTTAGGGTCCTCTCTAGAAGTAACATTCAAGAATCAAATACATCATATTTCCAACCAATTTCAACCACAAAACACTCATCTTTCATATCATATATTCATCAACTAAATTCATGCTCATTATCCAAACTAAAACATACCATATTTACCTACCAAACACATTCAATTATACATGTCCTTATCACTAAGTTTCATATTCTTTCTCATGCCAAACTATTACCAAATTCCAAAATAAGCATATTGACCATTTCATTTTGTCATTCAAGAATGCATCAAAATGTACCATTTTTTAACACAAAATATATACAAAAAATCCATTCATAATCACATCCATAACTAAGCCACATCACACGGCTAGATATATACACATTACAAAACATATTCACATACTTCTACCCTATACATGCCATACTTCAATATATATACATTTTCAAAAGGTACCAAAATAGAGTTTGATAGTGTGGTGATGATCCTCAACGATCCCTGAGCTTCCGGTAGCTTCGATATCTATAAAACAAAGCAAACACACCCAAAGTAAGCTTTCAAAACCTTAGTAAGCCATATACAGATAAACCTATCATATAACACAATTATAAACCAAACCATTCATGTAATTCATGGCCAAACACTATCACTTACTACATAGTTCATATACAATTCACATAATCCCAATTCATTTGCTCATATAGCATATTTTCTCATACTTATAACATATATAATCACTTGCACATGTACTTACCTTTTTTTCTCAAACATAGCATACATTTTAAACGTACCGGATTCGGATACACATTTCAAATATTCATTCTTTTCCCGAAATGCCCATTGAACCATTTGGAATCATAAGGATACACTAATAGCTCAGAAAGCTCGTACAACGCCAACATCCCAGACGTGGTCTTACATGTAATCAAATATCAATGCCGTTGTCCCAAACAGGGTCTTACACGAAATGAAATATGATGCTGATGTCCTAGACATGGTCTTACACGTAAATCATATGTCATTACCACCGTCCTAGACATGGTCTTACACGAAATCTCATATCGGATCCTATGTCATGACATATGTATCCTAACTATTCCTAAGGTTCGTACGGGGCTTTTCGGACGTCGAAACACTGTCGATGCTTTCTCAATTTCACATATTCATCTTCCAAACCATTCATTTCATTTTAATAGCATATAAGCATAAATAAATTGATTTAAACACATTTATTTGTATATCAGCTTACCTCGTACGGATTTGAACGAACGGAGTCGACTACTCAACGACTTTCAACTTCCCTCGATCTAATTTTGTTTTCTTTTGTTCTTGATCTATATAAATTTGAATTTAACTATTCTATTCACCAAATCATTCAATTCAAACCAAAAACACATAATTAAGGCATTTTGCAAATTAGCCCTCATATTTTTACATTTTGACATTTTAGTCCCTAATTCATAAAATCACAAAATACACAAAATTTCTTTATACTTATACTTGGCCGAATATTCATAATATTCATACAAGTCGACATATTTCATTTTTTTACATTTTAGTCCCTCATAATCTCATTTTTATAATTTAGCCCAAATTACTCAAATTCATCAAAAATACAAAGACAAAACATGTTAACCCAACATCAAGCTTCCATATACTATCATCAAACTTTATAAAACTCATAGTTTCATCTATGGCATAACTCAAAATCATCAACAAAATCAAAAATTGAGACATGGGCTTAATAAAACACAAAGCAACGATCACAAAACATAGAAATTATCGAAAACGGATCAATAATGAACCTTTAATAAAACTTTAGCATGGTTGACCCCTAGCTCAAGTTTTCTTTCTTTTTATTTTATGAATTCGGCTAGGATGAATGAAAATAACATAATTTCATGCTTTTTTTAAACTAAATTAGCATTAATAATTGGTTTACCATTTTGCCCTTACATTAAAACATTAATAAACCTTTATATAATGTCCAACTAGGTCATTTAATGCATTCTATGGTTAAATTACCATAAAAGGACCTCACAAATAAAAATCCATAACAAATAAGCACTTAATCAAATAGAATGTCACTTTTACATTTTATGCAATTAGGTCTTTTTATCAAATTAAGCACACAAACGATCAAATTTTCATACAAAATTTTCACACGTACTAATTCACATATAATAAGCATGGAAAATAATATTAAAATATTTTTTTGACTCAAATTTTGGGGTCATGAAACCATTATTCCGACTAGGGTCTAAACCGGGTTGTTACACGTAGGGTTAAGTAAATAAAGTTAAGAGTTTTCAGAACCATTTTAAGGGTTTTGTATGTTTCTATAAAAATTGAGTTTTAAGCTAAGAATACTGAGTTTACCTCATGATTTTAGGTTGTTATGCTTAGCTGACAGGAGAGTGGGAACTCTAGCATTCAAAAAAGCTAAGTGGAGGGGGCAAAGAAGTATCGAGTGATTTTCTCTACTCCATTTTTGGGATGCTATATGTTTGGCATAGAATTACATTGAGTCTAGGATGGGTTCTATGATGATTCATAACTTCTGTGGCTTGAGATTTCTTGTTTGCATAAGGTTTAATAGATTTATGAGTATTCGTCGGTGTGTAGAAGTTTATGAATTGCATGTAATTGTTAACTCATTGTGGAATACAAAAGGGAATTATAACGGGATAGACGAAGTTAAGAATTGGGAACAGGAATTTCTGTTAGATAACGTCATACAATATTGCTTGTGTGAAGCTTTGAGCCTTGCGAGGGGACAATTCGGTGTTTGAGCATCAAGGTAGATATAAGATGGGTCAATATTGACAGTTATAAGGTTCCATATAGCAACACCGCGACCATGGTTAGCAGACTCTATGTGGCAACATCGTGACGGTGATAAGGTCCTATGGGGTGCACTGCAAAAGTGGTCTAGTGTCTAAGACCATAAATCAACTATGGCAACCAATATAGTTCACCGGGACAATAAACATAAGGTAGTCCTGTAGAAGGCCCATTTCGCCCGGGCCCATAAAGTTATCCAAAAATAAATTAAAACAAAATAAAATTCCATTTACAACATTTTTTTAAATAGCCTGAAACAAAAACAAAATAAAATCAACAGTCCAAGTCTATTACAAAACTACACGGGCCTAATTAAATACCAAATTAATCCCTAACCCAATAAACCTAATCCGAATGGCCTAATAATCCTAACCCAATGGTCTAATTTCATCATGGACCTAAAGGCCCAAATGAAAAAATGGCCCAATGGCCCAAACGACCCAAATTCTGGTGTCAAAAATTGAAACCCTAGCTAAACAGCACTACAGCCTTCTGGTCTCCTCAACGGCACCACGAGCGGCGTCCTCCATACGGCCATTTTTGCAACAAAACCTGCGAGAAGCAACAACTAAGCAGCATTAGAATAGCCATAAAAAATAAGAGTTTTTTTATTATTTTATTTTATTCTAAAAATGAGCTATAAAGAGGCCGAATGTAATCTGTGTATTTTTTACACATACTAAATACAAGAAAAGCAACCAAAACTTATCAGAAGGTGATCCCAAATTCTATTTCGTTTCTTTTGATTTTTTTCCCTTTTGGTTTGCATGGAATTTTTAGCATGAGAACACGAAAGGGGGTTACCTGAGTCGACGTCAATGAGAGCCCAAACACCTCGAAAACATGGAGGTTCAAGCGAGGGGTCAAACGGTGTTGAAATCCTCTTCGTTCTACGAATCTTGCTTTGTATTTTTTTTAAAATAACATAGGATTTGAAGTTTGTTTTTAAAAGTATAAAGAAGAGAAGGAGACTTACCAAATCTCCATGGGCATAGTCGAAGTTCTCCTCCGTTGGCAAGTTCAGGCCATCGTTTGTGCCCTGTCGGCCACCAGATATAGTGGTGGTTTGGCGGCTGCAAGTTTATTGATTGAAACCTTAGCTGAAAGGGTTAAGAATTTTGGGGGTTTTTGCTTAGAAAAGGGGATTTGTAAGGTTTTAATATATATATATATATATAATAAAGGTTATATTAAAATTTTAAAACGGCTCAATTAGGGGGGAAATCCGCGCGTTGACCCAATCCATAGGCTGGATCCGCGCATTTTCGCCTTAAATGGGTAATTTGCGCGGCCAGTCCCTCCCATTTGCACTGCCTTTAATTTAACCCTATTCTGTTTCTTTCATTTTTTCCCTGAAGTTTGCGTGCCGTTTCAATTTAGTCCACGCCTGGGAGCTGTTTTTTGGGGTTGGGAACATTTACATTTTTAGCCCTCGTACATTCGCTCGCATTGCATTTTAGTCCTTATTTATGTTTTAATGATTTATTTTATTTATTAATTATCTCTTTTAGTATAGCTTTGTTTCAATTAAGTTTTCTTTTCATTTCAATATGTGTAATTCACCTTTTTTAAAATTCATTTAGTATTCATCTTTAAAAATTTATTTAAATATAAATGTGGAATTACTTTAATAATTTTACTTTGTTTATTTTTTATTTGTTTAAATTCTAAAATTATTGTTTTAAAATTCTCTTTTATATTATATTGTTTTAAAATTTTTTATAATATTTATTTTAAATTACCCTTATATTATATATATAGTTTATGTTAAAATTAGCTTTATTCTATGTACATTATCAATTCCATGTTGTTTTATGTATATATATATTTTTTTTAAAAATTTGTTTAGGTATATATATTTCTTTTCAAATCTATTATGTATATAGTTCACTCCTTAAAAAATATTTTATTATATATCTTCGTTATTTAAAACCCTTTCATATATTATTATCTTTTTTATATATCATTTAATTTTTTTTCATTGTATGTATACCATCAAATTTAAATAGATGTTTCACTTTTAAAAATATTTTGTACATTATTTGCTCCAAACTTCTTCTTTCATAATATCTTTTTTAATAATCATTTGTATATGATTAGTTTTTATTTTTATACATGTAAACTATTTCAAACCCTAGCATTTGTTGTTCATTTGAAAATTTTTCATATATTTAATAGTTTTTGAATTACTTTATATCATATTGATTCCTAGTTTCCATATTGTTTTGTATATTATGTGTTGTTTTTGGTTTTCATATTGTTTCATATATTATTGTTTCATATTGTTTATTAGTCTTTGGTAGTATTATTTTAATTTTATTCATCTAAGTTTGAAAACTTGTTATATTTTATTCTAATTTATTTTTTAATTAGTTATATTTTTAGTTTCCATTATTTTTTTATTATTAATGTAAGTTTATCAAAATAGGATGTGAGCTCGTTGCTATTGTGTGTATCTTAATTTGTCCTTTTTTGTGTTTATACTATTTTCATTCATTTGTAGAGTATTTTATTCATGTAAATTGTTCCATGTTTATAATTTCGACTTTCATTCACAAGTGTCACATTGTAATTGAAATTTTCAACTTATTGATCTAAAATTAATTATTTCATTTTCTTTGCTTCAGGTAAACCAAATAAATGCATTTTGAGTCGGTTTTATAATTGCTTATTTGAAAGTTTCTCAAAACAAAGGCAATGTTTGATGTTTGGAAATTCAAGAAATAGTGTCCTAACGTGTTGGGTTTTGATTTTCTGTTTAACTAAATAACCAAATGTCCTTTTAAGATTTCGCTTGTGTTTTCATAACTTCAAAACAAGGCAATGTTCCGTTTTTGGAAATCCAAAAAATCGTGCCCTAACGTGCTGGGTTTCAGTTTTTCGTTGGACCAAATAACCGAATATCCTTTTATAATTTTTAACGTCTGAATTTTTGAAGATCAAGAGTCGATTTTGGTTTCGAGGGCTTAATGGGTCATGTCCTAACGTACTAGATGTGATATTTTATTTCTTCAGAACAAGAAAATATTAACATTCAATTCGAGTTATTCAAGTGTTTTTTAAAAGGAATTGCGTTTCAAAATCTTTTCAAATCTTAGACATTAGGACATTATTTAATCAATTAAGTATCAATTTTGGGCGTTACGAGGGTGCTAATCCTTCCTCGTACTTAACCGGCTCCCGAGCCCATTTTCTTGAATTTTGTAGGCCAAAAATTAATATTTTAGTAAAATAAAATGTTTTATTAGGTGATCCAATCTCACCTAAACAAAAAGGATCGGTGGTGACTCCATATTTCATTTTAAAGTCTATCCCCGTTTTTTCAAAATAAAAAATGGTTTCGACAAGTCCGATGGGACAATAAACACGTGGATTAAAAAGTGTAAACCATAGCTCGACTATGGCAACATAGAGAGTCCTCACCGAGACAGTAAACATGGGAAGTCTGTCAGGACATTAAACATGGAACCTGACGAGTAAGACCATAGTTCAGCTATAGAAGCATGTGGAGTCCGCGCCGTGACATTAAACACAGGAAGTTTGTCCAGACATTAAACATGGAAACTGATGAGTAAGACCATAGTTCGCTTATAGAAGTATGTGGACTCCGTCAGGACACTAAACATAGGTATTCTATCAGGAAAATAAGCACTAGTGGGTAATTAGGATGGTAATTGTAGGGAATTCTGTAAATAAGGAAAGAGGGGTAGAAGGAAAATGAAAGTATGTATACATAACAGATAGCTAACAGGTCGAAAGAATCCTCCAATGAATGGGAAATATAGTGAGAATGGGAAAAGACTACTAGAATAGTAGTCGTGAAAGCCAGAAGGGCATATGGGTGGTAACCCAACCAGGAACAATCGTGAGAGATGATGCACCAATGGTACCTAGTGTACAGGCAAATGGAATAAGGTTTAACCGAGGATCAGAGATAAGAATCCGCCATCAAGAATCTCTATAGGTTGCTCAGGGAACCCTGTATACTAGTGGTTGATCAAAGTATGCCAATTAGTCCATAAAGAAATGAGGGGTTAGTTAGAACCCAAAGATAGAGAGAGTTTCCAAGAAAAGAAACATCGAGTGACTGACATGTCTGTCAGGACTATTCCTCTTTAAGGGAAAACTAGTGTGGAAGTATGAGCCAAATGGCTAGTTTCGTAGGGAACCAACATGTGAGAGGAATCATGAACTCAGGCAGTCACCTGGACGATGGTCTATTGGATAATGTAAGCCAAAGCAATCCACAGTAGACAAGTGTGTTTCAACTCGAAAGTAGGATTTTGAGATTGGGCAGGATACAAGAAAGTAATCCAAACAAAATTGAAACCTGAGGCTGGGGTGGAAATAGTAAAAATGAACCCAAATAAGAATGCCAATACACGTGGACCATTTTAGTCAACTTTATGAATAGATAGACATCATAGGTGGAATATTAGTGTATGCATCAAAACCATGGCGTGTTCACAAGCTAGGATGAAATTAGAATGATTAAGCATGAGAGGAGTGGAGAAGAGAAAGAATACAAAATGTGAATTGAGAAAAGAAGGGTGGGAATCCATAAGGATGATAAATCAGCTAGAACCCATCAGAAGTAGTCAAAAGGGTCATAAGCCGACCAGGTAAAGATCACCCAACGATCACTCCACCAATAAAGACAAGCGGATGTGGATCTGAAGTCCGGCACATTAGGGTCGTCAAAACTTAACAAGGAATATTGTGTTTGGTTCCTTTCTATTTAAAATCCCATGAGAGATGGGGTCTGTGTTGGATCAAGAATCATTGTCAGTAAAGTCTCATGCATATAGGAAGGGGGTACCTTTAGAGACTTTGTCATGGGGTCAAATATATTGTAACTATGTAGTTCCCTTAAAGTCTGGAGTTAGGACAGTAAACTTTTATTTACAATTATAGCCTCTATTGTAAAGGTTTTTAAATAAATAGGGAATAAAATATGATTTTTAAATAATAAGTTCTAATCTTGTATATGAACCCGGTTCAGTGGTGACACTCCATACCCAGATTCCACAATCAGGTCGAGTAAGAGTGTTACATGATGTGGCTTTTTATTTGTTATTATAATTAATTTAATTTAATTAATTTTAATTACAATTTCTGTAATGAATTGAACCAAATAAAAAAATTGTAACTCTAACCCCTAAACTTAATTGTCACATTTAGTTTTTAAGAGAAAAACAAAAAACAAAAAATCACCAAAAAAACTCTCTTGATCATCACAACCAATGAATGTTGGAAGAAATTTTGTTTGGCATTTGAATCATTGTTGAAATCTCATTTACCAAGAACCTTTTGATTTTTTAGTTGAAATCTCATATTGAAAATCAAAATCCTTTTATTAAATAAAAAAAACCCTTTTACTAAATCCGTAAATCTTCAATGATACATTGTAGAATAAAAAACCCCTTTGCTAAATTGAAAACCACCTTTTCCAATAACCTTTGTTCAATCGCAAACCTCAATAAAAAAACTCTTTATCTTTACTCAAAACCCCAAATCAAAAAAATCTTATTTTAAAAAGCTAGAAGCCTTCCTTGAATTTAAGAACCAAATGAAAATTTTCAGTGGTTTAAAGGCTAATTGAGACGTTGAGTAGATAAACTTTTGTGATATTTCTAGATTGATTTCTGTTATTTGAGTTTTTGACTGGTTTCTAATAATAAGAAACTAACTTTTTCTTGGCATTTTTTCTAGGTTGAGAAAGGAAGGGGCTTAATGTAAAGATTTTGATGAAAGGCTTGTGTTTATGGGCAGCTAGGTAAGCAACAACTGGACCGAATTTGTAATTTTGCATTGGATTTTATTTTGGTGCAATTGAATAGTATATAGTAAAAAAGCAATCAAATTGGGTGCATTTGTCAGGTTTTAGATTCCCTTTCATAAACAATAATAGATATAAAAGTAAATAAATTATTTTTATTTGTTTAATGATTATGTAAGTAATATTTTTTACATGGTACTTAGTGTGACAAGCTAAAAGTACAATACTAACATAACATTTTCTCCCCTGTTTTTCTTATTCTTGTTTAGTTTTGTTATATAAGTAAATAAAGTGAATACTAAAATAGCTTGTTCATTGAACTCATTACCAATTGTTTTATTTTTTTTAAATTAACTAAAGCCTTGAAATTTGGAGTATATTTTAGTGATCATGGTGAAGAACACTACAATCCAATCCCTTAGCTTTCATTAGTCATGTTCATGTAATTGCCTGGGTTTTATCATATGAAATGGACTTTTTAATGTCCATTAAATTCCATTAAGTTAGATCCAGTTAAATATATAATTTTAGGTTATCTTGGTTGTAGAAATGAGTTTCGAACATGTGATCCAACAATTTGTATAAAAGAATATACACAATGTTGTTTGAAATTATATTTAAGTCTTTAAATAAATTATATTAAGTTATCTTATACTTTAAGTCTCTAAGTAAATTATTTTAAGTTAATAATTAAATTATGTTAAGTTAATTTATATTTGAAGCCTTGTAATAGTTCGTTTTTCAGTGGTATCAGAAATGGTGGTTTCAGAATTCCATTTTTGATGATCAAATATGTAAATATTATTATTTAATATTTAGGAGTCTGATTTATTAATATATTGAATTTTGGTCTAGTTATTTTATTAAATCAATAGTTAATTAAGGTTCAATGATTAAATCGTAAAAATTGTATAGTCCAATCGCTATAGATTTTTAATTAGATAAAGAACCAAATGAGTAATTAAATCATTTCCTATTAGTGGATGGTAAAAGGTGACGTTATTAAATCTAGTGGTTAATTATGATTCTGTTAAGTTAACTAATCTTTAATTAATTTATTTAAGGTTAACGAAAGTTTAAACAATATAAAAGATAAATTAAAGAAACAAATGGCCATTTTTCATGTTCATCTTCTCCCCACCGTAGCTAAGAAGAAAGACAAGGGTTTCAAAGCTTTCAAACTTTAGTTCCTCAATTGGTAAGTTTCAAGTCCATTTCCTGTCATTTTTATATTTTTGAGGTCTTAGAGCTTGATTTAGCTAATACATGTACCAATTTGTAAAACTTTTAAAGTTTTCAAAAGTTTTCATTGTTGATTTCTTGAATTTTGTGGTGTCAAATGGATAGATTTTAAGCTTATATGTGAAAAAAGAACTAATTTGTAAACTGAATTTGTTAGTTTTATAAAAAGGACTAAAGTGTAAAAATCACAAACATTAGTACAAAATTTCTATAATAGTAGATGGTAGAGGGTTATAGAAGGTTGTAATTGAGATCGGTTTTAAAATTGAAACTCAAATTTGAAAGTTATGGCAATTTTAGTTTTAGGGACTAAATTGAATAAAATGTAAAACTTTAGAGAGTATTCCAAAAGTGAAATTGAACTGATACATGCATATAATATGATGACATAAGATATTTAGAATTGATAATTTAAAATGAATTATTTTTTAGACCGAGAATTGAACCAAATTGAAGATAATCAGGGAAAAGACAAAATTGTTTATTAGTCCTTAAAGATTCAATTGCTTGATGTTTTGCCATGTAAGTTCATAGGGAATTTACATTATTTTATTATGTTATGACTAAATTGTTCTTACTTGGTTTGATAGTCTATTTAAGTGTAAAATTTTTAGTTTTGGCTTCAATTGGACTGGATCATAAAATCTAAAAAATTATGATTCTTTTGAATTAGTATGAAGAATTGAAATGTATACGGATTTGTTTTTGAAATATAAAAAACGCGTATACGACTCCAGGGTTGGAAATGATACAATAACGGTAACGATGCCCGTGTGAACTTAGTAAATGATTAGGATACAAATGGCATGCCATTTGTGTAACACCCCTTACCCGTATTCAACACCAGAGCAGGGTACGAGGCATTACCGGACTTGTCACACGAACAAACATACAATTTCGGGTTATACATTTGCGTCCAAATTAAAAATTTTTGCATTTAATAATAAAGTCCCTAACACAAGCCTACGAGGCCCAAAACATGCTTTGGGAGTGGTTCGGGACTAAACCGAAATCTTTAGGGAATTTTACAAAACTTAGAAAAAAATTTCACTAAATAGGGGTCACACGCCCGTGTGGGCAAGCCGTGTTGTCACACATGCTAGTGTCCCAACCCCGTGTAACTCTCTGACTTGTAACTCATAAACAAATTGAGGTCACACAGCCAAGTCACACGCCCGTGTGCTAGGCCGTGTGGAAAATTAATTTTCATAAAATAGGTGCAGACTTCACACGGCTAGGGCACATGCCCGTGTTCGAGGCCGTGCCGTCCACAGGGATGAGACACACCCATGTCTCTGCTCGTGTGCTCAATTCTGAGCATTCTATTTCTCAAAATTTAGGTGCAAGGGACACACGGCCTAAAATAATACCCGTGGGGCAAGCCGTATGTCACACACAGCCTAGACACACACCCGTATGGACAAAAATAAGGTTATTTACCAAGCCATTTTGCCACCCTTTAATGCACACACCTACGCAACATAACATAGCACCAATCCAAGCATATACACACAACCAACATCCACAACCAAGATATCAACACATCATTCATGAAAGGCATCATTATATATAAATATACTTATAGCCAATATTAGCCCATTTCCAATAGCCTTATACAAAATGAACTTCTAACCAATATAAGCCAATACATTTGGCCAAATTAATTATAACACATAACAAAATGACCAAGCCCACTATACATGCCATAACTCAAAATGTTGAATTCATTGATACCAAAATAATTGTTGATAGTGTGAGTGGATCTCCGACGGTCTCCGAACTTCAAGCTAGCTTGGTGACACTATAAGACAAGGGAAAGGAAGGGGAGTAAGATATATAGCTTAGTAAGTTCCTATGCAAATAATAAGCATCCTAACCACACATCTAACATACAATTAACATGATGAAGATTAGCATGAACGTTATCAAAATCTCATAGTCATAACTTACTCAATCATAATTTTACCAAGAGTTTATCATATATCGGGCTCATTACTTTTGAGTTTTATGTACATACCTATACCAACTCGCAACATAACCATATCCTTTCACAACTTTGATATTCCCGTTTAACACTCAGAATGTTAACGGATACTCAAAAATCTTGCACATAAGTGCCATATATGTAGCCGAAGCTACCTCATATCTCATAATACATATGGGCTCGTTTTCGAGCTATTCACGGGTCTGCTCACACAAGCTTCCAGTCAGGACGTAGCTATACAGTGCTGCTCACACAAGCTGTCAGGTATCCGCAACACATGCCAGACTACCCAGCTACTGGTAGAATGTATGA
This sequence comes from Gossypium longicalyx, assembly GCA_025698465.1. Lineage (NCBI taxonomy): Eukaryota > Viridiplantae > Streptophyta > Magnoliopsida > Malvales > Malvaceae > Gossypium > Gossypium longicalyx. The sequence continues at coordinate 58,358,299 of CM046995.1, forward strand.
GACTAGCACCCGGATTACATAATTGCATATACACATGGGTTCCTAGTGACATGTCACTCATATCCTATTCTATTCCTAAGGTTCAATCGAGATTTCTCGCTTGTCAAAAATTTGTCAAATACATCCAAAGATTCAATCACAATTCATACAATATTAAAGAATTTAAAACATAAATATAACAATGCATTATTTACATACGAACTTACCTCTGTACAAAAATAGTAGGATTGGACCTAATCGTCATACACTTTGTTTTTCCCCTGATCTAGGTCTGAACCTTTTTTTTCTTGATCTATAACAACAAATTTAACTCATTTAATACTCACATTATTCAATTTAGCCCAAAAAATCATATTATGGCAAAAATAACATTTTTACCCCTAATGTTTCACATTTTTACAATCTAGTCTCTAGGCTCGTAAAATGAAATGTATTCAATTTCTTCAAAACTCAAGTATAGCCGAACCATTTTTATACTCATACCAACCCACATTTTCCACTTAATCACACTTTTACTACTCATTTTATAACTTTTACAAATAAGTCATTTTTGACATTTTTACCGAAAATCACTTAGCAAAAGTTGTTTATCTAACACCAAACATGCATATTCTACCATTAGACATCAAAATACACAAATATTTAATAGGGGTAAAATTTTAAACTTCATCTTTCTTTCAAATTAGTCCTTAAAAAAGCTAGATTAGGTTAGAACGGACTTACAATTGAGCTTGAAAGCTTTGGCCAAAACCCTAGCTATGGCTTCTCCAAAATTTTTGTCATGTAGGAAGAAGATGGACAAAATTTTGGCTTTATTTTGCTTATTAATTCATTTATTAACAAAATGACCAAAATTCCCCTAACTTAAAACATAAAAATTCTTTTACTTCCTATCCATTTTTGTCCATACTAAACTATAATGGTCTAACTACCATTCAAGAACCTCCAATTTAAAATTTCATAACAATTAGACACCTCCAGCTTTTAGAACACACATTTTTCACCTATTGCAATTTAGTCCTTCTAGCTAAATTAAGTGTCCGATCGATAAAATTTTTCAACAAATTTTTCATAAAATAAATCCATGAAACTGTAGACCATAAAAATATAATAAAATAAATCTTTCTATGTCAGATTCGTGGTCCTGAAACTACTGTTCCAATTTGGCCTTAAAATGGCCCGTTACAATTTGGGTCCAAATAAGGAAAACAAATGTTTAATCAAGGGCTTACATGATGTGTAACGCCCCAAATTTTGGGCCTAGAAGTATTAGGTCTTGAGCATGGGAATAGCCGGGAGGCTGCGCATAAATATTTAGTCGTGCAAGAAAGTGACACAAATGTGTGTCAGCTTCAGTGGTTAAGTGTCCTGGGAAGAGTCTAAGAAGTCTTGGGTTCAAGCCTGAGCAAGTACAAAAAGTTTTGTTTTTAAAGGAATAAGCACTATCTCTAGGCAGTAGGCTTTTAAGTAAATAAGGGAAAAACATGGCAGAAAAGAACCTGCTGGCTCAGGGGATAAGTGGCATGTTACTAATGTCTGAGGTCTGAAGTTCGAGTCCTGGTTTGTGCAATGGGGGTTCCATTTTGCTGCCTAAACTATGTGGGTAGTAGAGTTTGACCGAAACGCTGCTAAGTGGTGTGGAGTTTGAATTGGTCATGGAGAATTGTAGGAGGGAATGTTGGGATGTGGATAGTGTTCGGTTAGAGGGATTTTAGGAGAGATTATAGGAGAAAATCATGAGGATTTGTGGTGGGAGAAGAGTTGGTGCCGAATTGGATTTGTGGCACTCAAGACTTTCAGTTTTGGTGAGTTTAGCCAGTCTATTTTCTGGTGCTATGAACATATTGGCTCTCTTTTTTCTATTGAGGCTGAATAATGCTAAGGAGGTTTTGGTAGTATCATTCATTTTTGCTGGCATCGATTTTTTTACTTCTCCTGAGGTCCCTCATTTAGTCATTTTTGCTCTTCTTTCCCTCCTTCTTCTTAGCCGAATTCTCTCCTTCCTCTCTCTCTCAGTTCTTTTGACACTACCAAATCCTTGTATTGCTAAAACCAAATACTCTTCCCCTTATTTTGTTCTGTCAGTTCTCTACGTTTTGTGTTAGTCGAACATTCCATCTCAGGTTCAAGTACATAATTATTATTTTTCTCTTTTATTTTTTGATTTCAGTTTAGTAAGGGTTCTTTGAAAAATCAGTAAGTGCATATGATTCCCTCTTATTTCTCTCTATCGTTGTGATCTTTCTTCTAACATCTTCTTTCCTCTGCCGATTATTGCTAGGGATGCGATTATTCCACTTTGCCTCTACCATTCTGTGTACTTTTGGCTTTTGTGTGGGTGTGGGACAAATGTTCTTCTAATCTGGACTTTGCATGTAACACCCCAGATCCGGCCCAGACGTTATGGCCAGATCTGACGTGTCACATGGACTTACGACTTAGTATGCATTCGTTGGTTTAGGTGATTAGGGTGGTCTTTGTAAAAATAGCAATTAAATGAAAAGTCGATTTATCAATCTTTAGGCTATCCATTTGTCGTGCTTGTTGAGTCTTAAAAACATTCATTAATTTTGAAAACCGCATGTGAACCTAACACTAGCTTGATTTCGACATAGTATAAATATAATCGAAAAAATAAAAACCATAGCGGAAAGAGAAATTTATATAGCGGCCTTATTACAACTTAAAACCAAAAATTAAATCAGAATATAAAAATAATAAAAAATAAACTAACTTAGAAAAACCAACTTTGCAGATGATGAGGCCACTCTGAATCCCTCATAGCTCCAAGCCCACTATGGTTGGGGATTTCCTGCAGAGATGAAAATAAAGGGTGAGTTTGGTAAACTCAGTGTGTAACATAACCCAACCATAGCCCAAAACAGATCAAACCTCAGAGTCAGACTTATCTGGGCCTTGGCCCAATACAGAAATCAGAATGAAACTCATAGGCCCATAGCAGATACAGAACAAATATATCATGACTGCAGAAATCCCAACCCAGAGCCATCCATAACACCCCCGTACCAGCCTTACACCATATGGGGAGACTACTCGACCCACCCAACCGCTACACACCACAAAAATTGCAGTGAGGCTGCCAGATATTGTGATGAAGTCACCAGATATAGATATTGTGGCGAGGCCACCAGAACAGATATATATGTTTATATATCCGTGGTTACACCAGATTGCAGCAAAAAGGTGCGGATATTGTGACGAAGTCACCAGAACAGATATATATGTGGCGAGGCCACCAGATTGAAGCGAGGCTGCCAGAAAGCTTCCTCCATGAATATAAACCCGTGTCCCATGCAACAGAATAATATGTCATGGCATAGAAATAGAACATCATGCTTTTCAGATAAAATAAAATATCCCTAGGGGTAAAATCATAATTTTTCATGTATAAGGGTATTTCAGTAATTATTACCTATTGCTAGGGTTTCATGCTCATTCTAATGTTTTCCAAGTAATTAGAATTACTTACCTCGTCTTTTTACCAAAGTGGGCCTGTTGGCCCATTAGCCCATTTTCGGCCCATTAAGCCCAAATATACCGTTGTGCACGAAAATGCACACTCTGCACTCTAATCATCCAAATGCATCATATTCATTAACAACTGTCTCACGAGCGCTCGCACGCTCGCAAGTTCACAAAATACCAACGTTTTGGTATTTCGACTTTTACCGACTCAGTCTAAGGAAAGGTGTCGTTTACACACCTAGTTGATGAAGATTGATGACGATAACTCCCACGCGATAATCCTACGATCGATCACTAACACATTAGACTTACGAATTAACGATAACTACCATAAATCCACGTCAACTAACCCAATCATCACACAAGTTAGTCATTTACGCATGAGGGGCAAAATAGTCATTTTACCCTCCAGGGGTAAATCGGTAGTCCTACCCTACAGGGGTATTTTAGTAATTTTACAACTTATCCACTTGGGCCTACGGACCCATTGGGATTACATGGCCCATTTCAGCCCATCGCGGCCCGAAATAGTCGTCTTACTGCTAGAGTAATGAGAAATACATACCTGTTAGGAGACTGCAGTTAATCTGCGCTCCCACACTCTTAGCTGACGCCCAACCCAAATGAGCACGCCACCAAGCGAAAGGGATCAGTCCAGAAGGGTATGCCAACTCTCCTCATGGTTTGCTCTATTTAAAGCCAGCTCTCCATCTACTCTTATGTTAGCTTCCCGATGTGGGATCCCTCAATCATCAGAGTTTAAAACCAACACCAACTCTTGCCGTCCCAACATAGCAAAATAATCAACCTTTGCGTGCCAAGGGATTCAAACCAAAGTCCTCTCACATGCCAAATCACGCCACCACCACTAGGCCATCAACTCATTTGTGTCATAAGTCCAACACATTAAACTTTAAAGCGCACCTACTTGCTTCCAGATTTATTGAAAAGAAAAACCAAAATAAATTGCAAGAGCCAAGACTTGAACCTTGGACCCCTTGCTTCCTCTATGGCGTCACTTCCTTGTCCCCTAAGTGGCGCTACCTTGCCACTACACCACACTCCTTTTTGTGTCATCTTTTACCACTTTTACTCTTAAAAGCCCAAACGCCAATTGCATCACTTGTTCGTAAAATAAAAATTTTGAAGACTACCACAGATTTAACTTAAGTTTGGGCCTTCCAAAGGCCCACTAACCTACTAAAATATATATTTTAACCAACCAGAACATACCCAAATTTTAAAAAAACATAGAAACACAGAAAACCCAAAAATTGGGCGTTACATTGCATTTTCGGTACGTGACTTTTTGTATAGTTCAAACTGTTCTTTTGTTTTATAGTTGATAAGGTTTGGTTGAAGTGCAGATAACCCCCTAAGGCCTAGTGATTAGTATCTTGCAAACGGTTTAAGTGGGCCAGCCACAATCGACCGATCTAAGCAAGTGTTAGGTAATCCTTTGATCAAGTATTTTGGTAGGGGTTTTGATAATTCGATTAGTATGCGATTAACCAAAACTTGTGATTGAATGTAGGTTGAAGTACTCGTGGATTATTCGTGCGTTTTCGTGAGCAAGGTGTGTAACACTGTTCAGACTATAGATTGGCAAAAAGCCGAAAAATGTAACCTTTGATGCCACATGGGCGTGCGCTTGCTTGTGTGGTAATCTAAATGCATAGATGTGAGCATTTGATCATAGAGGCCACCATGAGTGATTTCATGGGCCTTGGTCATTTTGGGCCACGTTGGGCCGAAATGGGCTGTGTGGGCCCCACGAGTTTATGGGCCCCACGCGGGTTAACCACACGGACATGTGGAGATTATTGGGTCATGCTGTGTAGGTCACACGACCAAGGCCATTTTTGGGCTTAGTGGGCCACCTGCGCATGTGGGCCCACATGGGCAAGCATAATGGGCCTTGGGCCCATTTTTACTGTATGACTATTAAGGTTGCACGGGTCACTCGAGATGACTGTGAACCTACTATTGGGTCGGTAAGTGTACCTAGACCCCCTTTTTGGTAAAATGACTGTATTGCCCCTATGTGATAAAATGATTATTTTACCCTTATATGGTAAAGTGACTATTTTGCCCTTATGTGTTAAAGTGACTATTTTGCCCTTATGTGGTAAAATGATTGTTTTGCCCTTATATGGTAAAATGATTGTTTGCCCTTATGTGGTAAAATTACTATTTTGCCCTTATGTGGTAAAATAAGTATTCTGCCCTTATATGGTAAGATGACTATTTTGCTCTTATATGGTAAGATGACTATTTTGCCCTATGTGATGTATGTTTATAGTTTAGCATGCTATTTGTAACTGTATTGAGTACATGTATAATATTATGATCTGACATGACACGTCGCATGATGCATTACATGGGGATGGGTTTATATATGATTGGAGGAAGCATACTGTACTGGCAGCTCTGCTGCAAATCACTAATGGTTTTAAGCCTATTATACTGGCAGCTCTACTGCAAATACTGTTTAGTGCCACAACCGGTACTACTTGGAGTGTAGGGATGGGTGGGTTGATTATATCCCCACATAGAGTGTAGGGTTGGACAGAGATAGAGTGTAGAGGCTGGATGGGTAGGACTTGTATACTGTTTAAAATGTTACTGCACTGATTATTGTTATTGCATTATTTACTATTACTGCAATAGGCCAAGGCCCAAACACACGACTGTTTCTATATTGAGATGGGCTAAAGCCCAAACTGATATTATCATTGTTTTTAATAAGGGCTTAGGCCCAGACTGTATTTGCACTATTTGATTGACTGTTTACTTATATGGGATTACACATTGAGTTTTCGTACACTCACCCTTCTGCTTATCTGGGCAGGTAATCCTTAGGTAGATTGGTGCTGCGAGGGACTTGAAGATGGCCACACAACTGTACAGACTTTCTTATTGGGTTTTAAATTATAAATAGTTTTGTTTTGGGTGTTTTAATGTAATAAGGCCTCTGTAATGTTTAATCTTTAATTTTGCGATTTTATTTATTTTGATTTATATCTGCTAGTAGTAGGATGCGGGTTTTCAAAAGATTTATGATTTTCCAAAACATCACGTTTACGCAACATATTTTTAAAAAGCTTTCGCCATAAAATGATAATTTTGGAAATGAATAATGATTTTAAAATAAATACCCTTTTGATTGGATTGCAAGTTTTAATTGAATGACTCATTTTATAAATCATCATGTAGATAGCACAACAAAGGTAAACGTGGAAAGGGTTTTTCAACGAAATTATGTTTTACGAAAAATACGTCAATGTGACATCACCAAATCCGGCCATAACGTCTAAGCCAGGTATGGGGGTGTTACATGATGATTTGAGATCCAGCATGTGTTGTGAATTCTCTAACGCTTATGTGAGCAATCATCAAACCTAATCTAAAAAATTGTGAAAGCAACCCAAATATATTAGCTTATGAAAGCACATAAGTCCCGTAATCAAATTCAATTTACTATAGTTATCATGGCAAAAACAATAATTAAACGGTAATGAAATGGTTGCGATGATTGAACATGAACTAGATTGTTATGTTTGTAAATTGAGTAGTTTGAATTGTATATGAATTAATTTGGAATGATTCTAAATGTATATGATTTGAGCATTATGATCTTATGTTTATGAACTAATCTATAGGTTGTTTTGTTGAATTGTACATGGAAGTATAACGATGCTAAGGGAATACCATGATTATGCCAATGTGTTTCAGTTGCTTAAATTATTGTCATGTTAAGGTAAGTTGAGTAAATTTCTAATGGACTTACTAAACATTCAACATGGCTACTCGTTGATTCCTTTTTCCTTGTATATTGTTGACTTGTGGAACGTGTCGATCAGATCGTCTCGAAGCTCACACTATCCTACAATAGACTCTGTAGTCTTTTGATCATTTTTAGACTCGATTATGTGTCTTGTACATAGGTGTTGTTATGTTAACTTGAAATGATAGTTTTGACTTGAACTTTGGTTAATGCTTGATCTTGTAAAGGTTAATGCCAATTGGTATATGTAAGTTTTGTAATATGTAGTGTTGTGTGTATGGTACTTATAATTACATATTTGAGCATGATCTGGTATGGAAAAATGATGATTTGGGAATGGTTATAAGCAATGTTTTGTATGATTTTGAATTTGTTTTATGCAGGTACAAGTATGTAATTATGCATCAAACTTAAAATCTAAAAGGTTGTTGTGATTTGGTATGAAAGTGGTGTTTTTGGAAAAAAAATAGAGGAATTAGTGGACTATTTACAGTATCGCGATACCACACTCTGGATTTTGCAATACCCACTTGTTGTATGTTTGGATAAATTTGCAATTTGGTCCTCAGGCTAGGAAGTTTGGCTATTGCCTTCGAGTTCGTAATACCAAGTTTTTTAGGGTTTAGGGTTTAGGGTTTTAGAGCTTAGGATTTAAATGCTTTATGGTTTAAAATGATACCCATCTGATATATTTATAAGTTTGGATACTATCTTTGGTATCACGAGACCAAGATATGGTTATCGTCATATCGCCCTATCACATTAGAAACTTTTCAGCTTAGTCCTATTGCTCGAGTCAACAAAAGATCTTTCGTAAGCTCGATTGTGACTCGAAATTAGTTGTGTATCTTAATATGAATGTGTTTATGACTTGAATGTCTGATTTAATATTATAATTGTCGTATATTTGATGGTAGTTGCTTCGAAAACAAATGTGGCAATCGAGTTAGGTAAGGGGTGTTACAAACCTCTAACTAAATTATATTTTAAGTCTCTATTTAAATTTGTATGATGAGTTTATTTCAACATTAGATATGATTTTTTATTTTGTGTATGATTGTTAAATATAATTTATCTTGTTCATTTTTTATTTATTAGTATTTATTATTATATATTTGTTAAAGTGCTATGTGAATACAATGTGTATGTTTGTTTTTATGACATCATTTATGTATTTATGTATGACATTAGTGTGTTTGCACGTTTCTACTTGTGCAAAATAGTGTGTATTAAGTTTTTTCATGGTGGGGAGTTTGTCACACACCCTAAATTTGACTATGCGAATGGTAGCTTAGAAATGTTCCAAGTAGACCCTAATCTATTATACTACTAGGATATTATAAAAAATGTGAAAGACTTAGGATATGAATCTCAACCATATGCTTATTATAGGGTCCTAGATGTTGCCTTTAATGGGGACGGGTGGAAGGACGAAAATGTGCAAGCGTACACAATCGTATCAAGTAATAAAGTAACAATTATGCCGAGTTATTGTACCCATAGAGAGTATACAAGTGAATTTTTATGAAATGTAAAATTAAACAATTAACTGTATAAGATTTTCTGGGACGAAAATCCCTAAACGGGGGAGAGTTGTAACATCCCGAATTAGGGTCTAGTCGAAAAAGTAGTTTAAATACCACAAATTCGAAATAGAAATAATTATTTTATGATTATTTGATGACCCATGATATGATTGCATGTTTGTGTGGAATTTTCATAAAGAAATTCTTTGCCTAAGATGTCCAATTTGATTTTAGGGACTAAATTGAATAAGTTGTAAAACTTGTATTCTAGAAGCTTCAAGCATGAAATTGTATTAGATTATTAATTAGAGGTCCTTAAATAGCAATTTGACGAAGTTCTAAAATTTTGGACAAAAATGGGCATGAATAGGAAAAATTTGAAAGAAAGGCCTTAAGGGCATTTTGGTCATTTGGTTAATAAAAGAATAAAAAGGGAAAATAAATAAAAAATTTGGTCATCTTCTCCAAGTGCTAGTCAAAATTTCTAAGAGCCATAGCTAGGTTTTTGTTCATCTTTTCAAGCTTGATTGAAAGTACTCCTAAGCGTCGTTTTTAATGTTCTTTACATTTTTAAGATCCTTGAAGCATGATCTATCCATTTCTAACCATATTTTGAAGTAGGGTTCATATATGAAACTTGACCCATGTGTGACATGGTTGTATTTTGATGTTTAATATAGGAATATGAAAGTTTGATGTATGATAAACATCTTTTGCTAAGTGATATTTAGTGAAAACACCTAAAAAGGACTTATTTGTAAAAGATGAAGAAATGGGTAGTAGAAATGTGGTTTAATGTGAAATATGGGCTGAAATGAGTTAGAATATGAATCGGCTAGGCTTGGGTAACAAAGAAAATGGATGTATTTCATTTTTCAAGCCTAGGGACTAAAGTGTAAATAAGTGGAAAGTTAAGGGTAAAAAGGTAATTTTACCATAGTATGTGTTATGTGTCGATATGAGCAATGTGTGTATTGAACAATTTAAATTTGGCATTATCGATCAAGAAAAACGTGATTCGGGTTTTGATCGGTGGAAAAACAAGGTTCATGAGGATTGGCTCGTTTCTATCATTTTGTACCGAGGTAAGTTCATTTGCAAATAATGCAACATGTACCATACTTTAAATGCTTTAATATTGCATGTATGGTAAGTACATACATATTTAATGTGATGTTGTATCATGTGTTGATTGCCTAAATTGTGTTATGAATTATGCTTGACAATTCCATGAATATGTGATTGGTGCTATGAGTACTGAACTAGACGTTGCGAACAAGTTCGATAGAAATGTGGTATCGAAGAATCCCATTTGAACCTTAGAAATAGTTTAGGATATAAGTGACATGTCACTAGGAACTATGTGATCTGAACTCATGAGTTGTGGTCTGAGTTCATGATGTATGTGGCACATGTTTTGGCATTCAGGTACTGGTCTCGTATATTCTACCAACGGGTAGTTTTAAAGGAAGTTCAATGAGTAATCTTGATGAATATGTCGAATACGAAAAAGTAAGTTATTATGTGCAAGTGGGCACAGGTATGCACATCAAACTCATAAGAATGTCATGAGATATGATGAACTTGTGGTGAGAATATGAATATATATATGAAGAATAAGTTTAAGAGATTTGATAAAATGCAAGATTATGTTCATTAAGTTAAATGTATGATTAATACTTATTTGAGTTGTATTTTATTTGCATGTGAACTCACTAAGCTTTAATGCTTACCCCCTTTCCTTTCTCTTTCTTATAGTATCGCCAAGCTAGCTCGGGGATCGGAAGATGTCAGAGACTCGACCACACTATCAATTGAATATTTGGTATAGCTAGTCTCATCATTTTGAGTATGTGTCATATTGATTAGCCAAATGTGTTGGCTCATGAAAGTATTGTGATTATTTTGTATATGGCCATGAGAAGTGGCTCACATTAAGTATTTGGTTTGTAACCCTAATTATTGGTGCATGCATGAAAATGTATGGTTGCTTATGGTTAATGAGTATGATGGATGGCATGTATGTTTGGTGTATGAAATATGATTAATGTGTATGACAATAAAGGTGATGCAAGTGGGTAACTTGAAAGTAGGTTAGTAAAGATGATAGACAAATATGAAATTGGTGTGGAATGCCATATGAAAGCATGATAGTTTAAATAGGTAATATGTTGTCATTACCAAGTCATAATTTAACCATGAATGTGAATGCTTGAGTAGCCACATGTGCCATGTTGCATGCCATGAAGTGAGTATAAGTATGTGAGTGTTTAAGGGTGGCAATTGGCTTGGAAAATAGCCCAGAAATTGTCCACACGGTTAGACACATGGGCATGTGTTTTGGCCGTGTGTGATACGCGGTCTGCCTCATGGGCGTGCGATTCGGCCGTGTGTCCCCTGCACCCTAATAATGCAAAATAGATTGCCCAGTAGTAAACACACAGGTAGAGACACGAGCGTGTGTCTCAGCCATGTGAAGGACACAACCTTAGGACATGGGCGTGTGCCCAGACCGTGTGAAGTCTGCACTTGATTTTTGGAATTTAATTCTCCACACGGCCCAAGCACACAGGCGTGTGACTAGGCCGTGTGACCTTATTTAGTTGATGATGTCATAATCAGAGAATTACACGGGCTAAGGACACGGGCGAGTCCCAAGCCACTCGGGCGTGTGTGACCATACAGCCTACCCATACGGGCGTGTGACTCTTCAAAGTATAAAAATTTTATAAGTTTCCCAAAAGTTTCCAGAGTTCTCAGTTTAGTCCCGAACCACTCCTAAGGTACGTTTTGGGCTCGTAGGCCCATATAAGGGATGTTATGCTGGTAAATGAAAAGTTTTAAATTTGGATGGAAATTCATGTCTCGATTTTGTGTGTTTGAGTGAGTTTAAGTTCGGTAATGCCTCGAATCCTATCCCGGCTTTAGATACGGGTAAGGGGTGTTACATATCAAATTAATCAATCTTTCAAAACATATTCCTATGCTAGATTAATCAATCAATTTTAATAAGCAAGTATAAGATAGAGTGAATTAAATATATTCTTATATTATAATCACAACAATCTTATAAATTATGCAAGGTGATTACATTGTTTAATCTATCTGCTAAATTTAACCCTCAACTACCTTAGAAGATTAAACATGCACCAATTAAATATTGTTTCAATTAATTATAATTTTAATCTGATTAATAATAAATTCATTTGTAACCTTACAATAATAAGGCAAGTGTAACATAGACATGATTTATTTAATTGAACAAACTACCAACGTCTATAACAACACAAACATGATTTTAACAATTTAAGTAATAGAATGTAATTAACCTAACACGAATGAGATTTAATTCATTTTAATTAAATTAAGAATATCAACATAACATTTATTCATATTTATGACAACAGAATAAACTGGAAAACAAAAAGATAAAGAGAAGGGATGTAACATCCCGAATTAGGGTCTAGTCAGAACAGTGATATTGAGACCACAAATCTGAAGTATAAATAATTATTTTATGATTATTATAAGGTCTATGATATGATTGCATGCTTGTGTGAGAATTTCATGAAGAAATTTTATTGATAAGTGTCCAATTTAACTTTTAGGACATAATTGCAAAAGTTGCAAAATGTGAGTTCTAGAAGCTTTAAGCATGAAATTGCCATGGATTATTAATTAGATGTCCTTAAATAGCAATTTGCCCAATTTCTATTTTTATTGACAAAAATGGGCATGAATAGGAAAAATTTGTAAGAAGGGCCTTAAAGGCATTTTTGTCATTTGGTTAATAAAAGAATAAAAAGGAAAAATAAGTCAAAAATTGGTGTCCATCTTCTTCATGTGTGCCAGAAATCTCAAGGAGCCATAGCTAGGGTTTTGTCCAACTTTCAAGCTCAATAATAAGTGCATCTTAGCCTCGTTTTTAATGCACTTAACATTTTTGAAACCCTCGTAACCCGATTCACCTATTTCTAGCCATATTTTGAAGTAGGGTTCATGTTTGAAATTTGACCCATGTATGAAATGCATGTGTTTTAATGTTTAATGGAAGAATATGAATGTTTGATGTGTGATAAACATCTTTTACTAAGTAATTTCTAGTGAAAATGGCTAAAAAGGACTTATTTGTAAAGTTTGTAAAATGAGTAGTAAGATGTATGATTTAATGAGAAATGTGGGCTTCTATGAGCATGTTATAAGTTCGGCTAGGCTTGGGTAACAATGAAAATCAACACATTTCATTTTATGAGCCTAAGGGATAATTTATAATTATGTGAAAGTGTAGGGGAAAATTTGTAATTTTGCCAAAGTATGATTTATGGACTGATTTAAACAATGTGATAATTAAATAAGTGAAATTTGCTATTATAGATCAAGAAAAATGAAGTCCGGACCTAAATCGAGGAAAGAACAAGGTTGTGTAATTGTGTAATCGTATGTAAATAATGCAACATTACATTATTATGTTTTTAATGCTTTAATATTGCATGAATTGTGTAATTGTCTTTGTGGATTTAATTAATGATGACTTGATGATGATTCGACGAAGTTTGATATCTCGAAACCGCGGTTGAACCTTAGGAATAGTTAGGATACATATGTAATGGCATTAAGGTTATGTGTGATCCCATGTAAGATCATGTTTGGGACATGGCATTGGCATTGATATGTGATCCCATGTAAGACCATATCTAGGATGTGGCATTGGCATCGATATGAGACATCGTGTAAGACCATAGCTGGGCTATCGACTTCGATCTGTGATCCCATGTAAGACCATATCTAGGATATGGCATTGGCATCTTACTATGTACATGAGAGTTCCCGAGTATCCTTCAGTATTCCAAGTGGTTCAACGGGTAATCCAACAATTATGTCAAAGAGATGACAAGGTATGATCATGTTAAAAGGGTACAGATATGTACACAAAGCTCATAAATATTGAGATTATGAATCGATGAGACCCCGGTAAAAAGTGAATGAATGAATGAATTATGATCTTGTGTTTTATTGTACATTATGTAAATGACCTGACTTAGAATGTACCTACGATACTTGATGACATTGTGTTAAATATTATTATGTTATGTGTATAATAAGACATTTTTAATGTTGTTAATTATTTACATGCAAACTTACTAAGCTTTATGCTTACTCCCCTTTCTTTTTCATTTTCTTATAGCATCGCCAAGCTAGCTCAGGGATCCAAGAACATCTGAGCTAGATTCGTACTATCAAACCAATCTTTTGGGTATAGTAAATTCAAGTATTTTGAGTATGACATGTATAGGGACTCGGTCTTTTGTTATATGTCATATTGGTTTAGCCAGATGTGTTGGCTTATAATGATTTGATGATTTATTTTGTATATGGCCATGAGATATGGCTCATATTAATTATAGGGATGTAATCCTATTCGTATATGCATGCATGTACTATGGTCGCTCATGATGTGGTTAAATTCATTTGGCATCGATGAATTGTGACTATGATCATGGATGTTTGATGATGGAATTGTGAGTAAATGGCATAACAACAACTAAGGCATGAATGTGTAAAAATGGAAGTAAATTGATGTTACATATTGCATGTGATTTGGTAAGCTTCGTCTAAATAAATTATGAAGTCTTAAGCTAGTGTAAATTGATAAGAAGTTGATATGCATGAGCCATGTTTATGAGACGTGTAAGTGTGCATGTGTTATTGAGGGTGACGAAAGGCTTGGAAATAGCCTCAAAGTTGTCTACATGGGCATGTGTCTAAACCGTATGTGACACACGGTCTGCTCCATGGACATGTGATCCGACCGTGTGTCCCTTGTACCCTAACAAGTTAAAACAGAATGCCCAGTAGTCAACACACGGGCAGAGACACGGCTGTGTGCCTTGGCCGTGTGAAGGGCACAGCCTTAGGACATAGGCGTGTGCCTTGGCCGTGTAAAGTCTGCACCTATTTTTTGGAATTTAATTCGCCAAACGGCCTAAGCACACGGGCGTGTGACTTGGCCGTGTGACCCTAATTGTGTTGATGACATGATAAACAGAAAGTTACACGGGCTAAGGACACGTGTGTGTCCCAAGCCACACGAGCTTGTGTGACCACACAGCCTACCTACACGGGCGTGCAACCCTTCAAAACTTGAAAATTTTCTGTGTATTGCAAAAGTTCTAAAAGTTCTTGGTTTATTCCCGAACTACACTCAATAGATGTTTTGGGCCTCGTGGGTTCATATAAGAGACAATATGCTTGTGTTCAAATGGTTTTAATTTGGGCAAAATTTTATGGCCCGGTTTTGTATGAATGTTTATATTTGAGTCCGATAAAGCCTCAGACCCTATCTCGGTGTTAGATATAAGTAAGAGGTGTTACATTTAGTGGTATCAGAGCTACGATTTAGTCTATTCTCATACTAACGTAGCATGTGTATGAGTCTAGCTATACATGCCATAAATGAATTATGATAGTGTGACAACTCCTGAGCTTTTAAAATTGTGTTTTCATATAGTAATAGATCCCAATCGAGCTGAAGCTGATGATGTACAAAGTAATGCGCCGGCTCCTACTCAAGGGGCAGTGCCAGTTGAGAGTAGACCCATGATCGTGAGTTAGAGAGGAGGAGAAGAGGCTAGGGAAGCCTTCCTCCATATGATGAAAGGCTAGTATACAGAGTTCGTTCGAATGAACCCGAATGCTCAGGCCCTTCCACCTCCACCTATTCCTCAGCCTATTCATGTAGCACCCCAAGGTATGGATTTTTTGAGATTGAATAGACCTCAAGTGGATAAAATTCGAAAGCAAGGAGCCAAAGAGTTCAAGCTAGTATAGATGATGACCTTGAGAGGGTAGAGTTCTGGCTCGAGAATACCATATGGGTATTTGATGAGTTATCATGCTCATCTGAGGAATGCATGAAGTGTGTTGTGTCACTCCTAAGAGACTCGACTTATCAGTGGTGGAACACCCTTGTGTCGATTGTAACAAGGGAGAGAGTTAATTGGGAATTTTTCCAAGAACAGTTTCGTAAGAAGTATATTAGTTAGAGGTTTATTGATCAGAAAATGAAGGAATTCTTTGAGTTAAAATAGGGCCAAATGACAGTAACGGAATATGAGCGTGAGTTTGTGAGACTTAGCAAGTACGCTCAGGAATGCGTATGGACTGAGGCCATCATGTGTAAGAGGTTTGAGGATGGGTTAAATAAGGACATCCGATTGTTGGTTGGCATCCTAGAATTAAAAGAGTTTGCTATACTAGTTGAGAGAGCTTGCAAGGCCAAGGAATTGGCTAAAGAGAAAAGAAAAATTGAGTTTGAGTCTTAAGATTCAGAGAAGAGACAAATGAGCAAGTCACTATAGTCCTCATCTAAGAAACCGAGAGAGTTTAATACTCGATCAAGTGCTTCAATTGGGTATTCCAATAGAAATAAGGGTAAGCAGTACTCGGTTTCAAAAGCTCAGAATACTTCAATTGCTAGTGTTGGTAATGCCCAATTGAGTAGACCAGAGTGTTCACATTGTGGTAGACGTCACCTCGGCGAGTGTCGAGGTAATGATGGAGCTTGTTTCAAATGTGGATCCCAAGATCATTTCATTAGAAATTGCCCCAAGATGGTTGAAAATGAGAGATTTTAGAGTGCAAGATCAAACAATGTTACTTCTAGAAGGAGACCTCTTAGAGCGAGTAGTAAGAGTGCACCTAGAGATCTAGCTGTGAGACCCGAGGGTAGAGCACCTGCGAGGACTTATCCGTTCATGCTCGCGAAGAGGCCTCATCCCTTTATGTGATTACAGGTACTTTTCTCTTTATGATACTTCTGTTGTTGCTTTGATTGATCTAGAATCTACCCATTCGTATATTTGTGTGAAATTGGTGTCTAGCATGAATATGCCTGTTGAGTCTATAGAATTTTTGATAAAAGTGTCAAACCCTAGAGGCAAGCATGTGTTAGTTGACAAAGTATGTAGGAATTACCCTTTAATGATTAAATTTCAATGTCTTCCAGCTAATCTTATGTTTTTGCCGTTTGATAAATTTGATATAATACTTGGTATGGCTTTTTTGACCATGCATGATGTAGTAGTAAACTGTGGAAGGAAAATCATTGAATTGAAATGTGAAAGTGGTGATATTCTTCGGGTTGAACCAGATGAATCAGATAGCTTACCTGTAATAATTTCTTCTATGACTACTTAGAAATGTATAAGAAAGCGTTGTGAAGCTTATGTTGCCTTTGTGTTGAATACAAAGGAGTCTGAGTTTGAGTCGGTGCCAGTAGTATGTGAGTATTTGGATGTGTTTCTAGAAGAGTTGCCCGGATTGCCTCCAATTAGGGAAGTTGAGTTTGGTATTGAGTTAATTCCTGGTACTGCACCTATTTCGATTGCTCCATATAGGATGGCTCCAACTGAATTAAAAGAGTTGAAAGTTCAGTTACAAGAGTTAACGGATAAAGGTTTTATGAGACCTAATTATTCTCTATGGGGTCTACTAGTACTATTTGTGAAAGAGAAATATGGTTTAATGAGATTGTGCATTGACTACCGATAGCTCAATAAGGTAACCATAAAGTACAAGTATCCCTTGCCAAGGATCAATGATTTGTTTGATCAATTTAAGGGAGCCATAGTGTTTTCAAAGATAGATTTGAGGTTCAGTTACTACCAGTTGAGAGTTAAGGAGTTTGATGTATCGAAAACTACATTTCGGACGAGGTATGGTCACTATGAATTTTGGGTTATGCCTTTTGGTTTAACGAATGCTCCTGCTATATTTATAGATTTGATGAAACATATTTTTCGATCGTACTTGGATAAATTTGTTGTTATTTTTATTGATGATATACTGATTTATTCTCGTGATGAGACCGACCATGCCAAGCACTTGAGAATGGTTTTGCAAACTTTGAGAGACAACCAGTTGTCTGCTAAGTTTAGTAAAAGTGAATTTTGGCTTCGAAAAGTCAGATTCTTGGGGCACATTGTTTTGGGTGATGGTATTAGAGTTGACCCGAGTAAGATTTCGGCTATTATTGAATGGAAATTGCCGAGGAATGTGTCAGAGGTGAAAAGCTTTCTAGGCCAGTTATTACAGACGGTTTGTTAAAGGATTTTCCATGATTGCTACTCCGATAATGAGGTTGTTATAGAAAGATGTGAAGTTTGAATGGATGGAGAAGTGCTAACAAAGTTTTGAGAGACTAAAGGCATTGTTGACTGACGCACGGATTTTAGTACAACCTGAACTAGGAAAAGAATTTGTAGTATATAGTGATGCATCCTTGAATGGGTTGTGTACTTATGCAAGAAGGCAAGGTGATAGCTTATTCCTCGAGGCAGCTGAAGCCACATGAGAAAAATTATCCGACACATGATTTGGAGCTAGCTGCCATTATGTTTGCATTGAAGATTTGGAGACAACATTAGTATGGCGAGAAATGTCAAGTATTAACTTATCATAAAAGTCTAAAGTACTTGATGACTAAAAAGGATTTGAAACTACGACAACGGAGATGGCTAGAGTTGATAAAAGATTACTAGTTAGTGATCGACTACCATCCGGGAAAGGCGAATGTGGTCACTGATTCTAGCTGAGTTTAGAGCTAGGCCGATGTTTCTCCAAGAGATTTATGAGGCTTAGAAAAGTGATAGTGAATTGCAAGACAAGAGAGTTCAGTGTGAGTCGGGTATTGAATCAGATTTTTGTGTTGGTTCCAATGGTTGCTTAATATTCCGAGATAGAATTTGTATTCCTAAAAATACCGAGTTGACTCAGAAGATTTTGCATAAGACACATAGTGGTTGTTTGTCTATACATTTGGGAAGAACGAAAATGTATAATGACTTGAAGAAATTGTATTGGTGGCAAAGTATGAAAAGAGATATTTCTGATTTTGTTTCGAGATGCCTGATTTGTCAGCAAGTAAAACCCAAGCATAAAGTACCTTCAGGCTTACTTCAGCCTGTGATGGTTCCCGAGTAGAAGTGGAACCATACTACTATGGATTTTGTGATGGGTTTTCCTTTGACACGGAGAAAGAAAGATGTTGTATGGGTTGTTGTAGATCAATTGACAAAGTCGGCTCATTTTATACCAATACGTACTGACTATTCACTTGATAAATTAGCCGAGTTGTACATTTCTGAAATTGTGAGATTGCATGGAGTGCCTTTGTCGATTATATCGGATAGAGATCCGAGGGCATTTTTGTCTAACTTTGAAGTTCAATAGTAACTGCATCCTTTGAAAGAAAGGCCTTAAAGGCATTTTTGTCATTTGATTACAAAAATGGGCATGAACAGGAAAAATTTGAAAGAAAAGCCTTAAAGGCATTTTTTTCCATTTGGTTAATAAAAGAATAAAAAGGGAAAATAAGTCAAAAATTGGTGTCCATCTTCTTCATGTGTGCTAAAAATTTCAATGAGCCATAGCTAGGGTTTTGTCCAACTTTCAAGCTCAATAGTAACTGCATCCTAGCCTCGTTTTTAATGCTCTTTACATTTTTAAAGCCCTTGTAACCCGATTTACCTATTTCTAGCCATATTTTGAACTAAGGTTCATGTTTGAAATTTGACCCATGTATGGCATGCATGTGTTTTGATGTTTAATGGAAGAATATGAATGTTTGATGTGTGATAAATATCTTTTACTAAGTGATTTCTAGTGAAAATGGCTAAAAAGGATTTATTTGTAAAGTTTGTAAAATGAGTAGTAAGATGTATGATTTAATGAGAAATGTGGGCTGCTATGAGCAAGTTATAAGTTTGGCTAGGCTTGGGTAACAAAGAAAATCAACACATTTCATTTTACGAGCCTAGGGGCTAATTTGTAATTATGTGAAAGTGTAGAGGCAAATTTGTAATTTTGCCAAAGTATGATTTATGGAATGATTTGAACAATGGGATAATTAAATAAGGAAATTTTCTATTATAGATCAAGAACAACGGAGTCCGGACATAAACCGAGGAAAGAACAAGGTTGTGGACTAAATTGAATAGTTAGTCATATTTTGGTACCGAGGTAAGTTCGTGTGTAAATAATGCAACATTACATTATTATGTTTTTAATGCTTTAATATTGCAAGAATTGTGTAATTGTCTTTATGGATTTAATTAATGATGACTTGATGATGATTCGACGAAGTTTGATATCTCGAAACCCCAGTTGAACCTTAGGAATAGTTAGGATACAAATATCACGACATTAGGGTTATGTGTGATCCCATGTAAGACCATACTTTGGACATGGAATTGGTACCGATATGTGATCCCATGTAAGAACATATCTGGGATATGGCATTAACATCTTACTATGTACATGAGAGTTCCCGAGTATCCTTTAGTATTCCAAGTGGTGCAACGGGTAATCCAACAATTATGTCAAAGAGATGACAAGGTATGATTATGTTGAAAGGGTACAAATATGTACACAGAGCTCATAAATATTGAGATTGTGAATCGATGAGACCTTGGTAAGAAGTGAATGAATGGATTATGATCATGAGTTTTATTGTACATTATGTAAATGACCTGACTTAAAATGTATCTACGATACTTGATGACATTGTGTTAAATACTTTTATGTTATATGTATAATAAGACATGGTTAATGTTGTTAATTATTTACATGAAAACGTACTAAGCTTTATGCTTACTCCCCTTTCTTTTTCATTTTCTTATAGTATCACCAAGCTAGCTCGGAGATCAAAGAACGTTGGTGCTCGACTCGCACTATCAATGTAATATCCCGAATTAGGGCCTAATCAGAATAGTGGTTTCGTGACCACAAATTTGAGATAAAAATAATTATTTTATAATTATTTTGAGGTTTATGATATGATTGCATAATTGTGTGAAGATTTCGTGAAGAAATTTTTGGCATAACGAGTTTAATTTAAAATTAGGGACTAAATCGAATAAGTTGCAAAACTTACATTCTAGAAGTTTTTAGTATGAAATTACTTTGAAATATTAATTAGAAGGTCTTAAATAGCAATTTACCAATTTCTAAGTTTATGGACAAAAATTGGACATGGATGGAATTTTTGGAAAGTTTAGTAGTAAGGGAATTTTGGTCATTTAGGGGTAAAATGAATTAAAATACAAAATTAAAAGCCAATTTTGCTCATCTTCAACCCCATGGCCGAATATAGCAAGGAGAAACCATGGATAGGAATTTTCAAGCTTCCAAGCTCGATTGTAAGTCCATTCTAGCCCCGTTTTTCAAGTTCTTTACGTTTTTGGAGTCCTAGTAGCTCGATTTAGCTTATGCTAGCAATAATTTAACCTAGGGTTTATATTTTGAAAAATACCCATAGGTGAAATTTGTGTATTTTGATGTTTTACGATAGAATATGAGGTTTTAAATTATGTTAGACAACTTGTACTACTCGATTTTAAGCAAAAACGAGTAAAAGGGCTTAATCGGTAAAAATACCTAATAGTCACAAGTACATGTTAGAGTGAGAATTTGATGTTGCCATAGAAAAGAAAAGTGATCAGCATGTTGTAAAACATAAGAATAAGGAATAAAGTTTAATCCCGAGCCTAGGGGCAAAAATGTAAATATGCAAAAGTTTAGGGGTAAAATTGTAATTTTGGAAAAATTTGAATTAAGGATTAATTTGATAATGTGAGTATTAAATAAGCTAAATGTATTATTTTAGATCAAGAAAGACGTGGAATCGACCCCAATCGAGGAAAAGAAAAGATTGTGGACTAAATTGCAAAATCTTTGTATTTTGGTACCAAGGTAAGTTCATGTGTAAATAATGTAGCATAATTGTTATTTTTAAGTTATTGATGTTAATTATATGATATGCTAATTTTTATCATGAAATATATGGTTTGTGGTTATTTTCGAATAAAATGCAAATTATGTGAGCTACTTGTTAAATATAAATTGTTACCGAGTATTGGTTTCGGTATTCTACGGAAGACGGCAAGGATATGTGTTTGAGGAAAATCCCGTTTGAACCTTAGGAATAGATTAGGATACAAGTGACATGTCACTAGGATGGTTGAGCATCCGAACTCGTTGAGTTGAGTCCGAGTTCACTTATGGATGCAAATGTCCGAACTCGTTGAGTTGAGTCCGAGTTCGTGAGATGTAACTAGGCATCCGAGCTCGTTGAGTTGAGTCCGAGTTCACTTATGGATGCGAACGCCCGAGCTCATTGAGTTGAGTCCGAGTTCGCTTATGGGCGGGTTACATGATTGCTTGATTGCATATGTGGCACTTATGTGCAAGTTATCCATGTATCCGAATTATATTCTGATGAGTTCAACAGGTAAAGTTTTCCTCAAATGGAGGAATACTCGAGATGAAAAGAGACGTATTGGTAAGAATTGTGAAATGGATACTTTGGACAGGTATGTACTTAACCCTCGGGTTGAGTATTGATACAACAACGATAAGGTAATAAGAGGATGAATGATGATTAGAAATGTGATTTATGTTTTGGTGATACCATGCTAATGTTGATTGGTATGATTGTTTTGTTATGTTACTTATTATTTGCATATGAACTTACTAAGCATTTATGCTTACTCCCTCCTTCTTACTCATTGTAGTCTTGGACAAGACAACTCAGGAGTCGGGATAGGTCGGAGGCTCGGTCACACTATCTGAAGGACTTTTTGGTAAATGGCTTGTAAAATTTAAGTATGGCATGTATAGCAATATACCTATTTTGTGTAAATGATCTTATGCTATGGTGATGGAATGGTTGAGGAAATGCTTGATAATGATAAATTATGGAAATGGTTAGTTTAGATTATGTTTGATGTTATGGAAAATTAATAAGTTATCTAGTTCATGAAAACTCATAAAAAGGATGAAATTTGCCATAAATAGAACATTGCAGCAACACTGACGTGAGTTTGAAAATTTAATAAAAATCATAAAAATTGAATTATGTGATGGATTAAATCTGAAATTGAAGCTTATTGTGTCTAGTTTCACAAAAAACAAATGAAACAGGTAAAGAAATTATATGTTAGAAGATATTTGAATTTTAGTGAAACAGGGTCAGAGCAGTTTCTAGATCCCCTGTTCCAACTTTAGAAATTCACCATAAATTGTAAAGATATAATTAGGTGGTGTATTTTATATTCTAAGAATCATTATTGAGTCTATTTTCATGAGAAGAAAACCTCATAATCATATGAATTTTTTACAGAGAGAAATGTGGTTCGTAGTAAACAGAGGTCAGTTCAGTCAATTCCTGAAATAGGGATAACTTTAACTAATAAACTGTACTAATTGGCCCAATCAAAAATTCTAGAAAAAAATTAGTAGATAGGTATATGAGTCTAGATTCAGGGAATATTTACGGATCTTGATTTTGAGTTTCGTAACTCGAGATATGATTTTTCTTGTGACTGTGACGCAAGTAGCTTGAAAGCTATGAATGTAGAAATAAATAATCCAATGTTCTAAAAATGTTAAATTAAGCTTAGTAACACCTCATACTCGACTCCGGCGACGGTCTCGGGTGTGGGGGCGTTACATTTAGTGGTATCAGAGTAGATTTAGTCAGTTCTTGGACTACGTGTTGTATGTACGGATTTTTCTATACATTCCATATGTATAAATTGTGATAGTGTGACGACTTCTGACATTTTAAATGATTTTTTTATAGTAAATGGATCCCGATCCAGCTGTGGCAAATGAAGTAGAGAGTAATGCGCCAGCTCCGGCAGAAGGAGCAGCGCCGACTGAAAATCCACCTCCTACTGTTGGTCAGGGAGGAGGAGAAAGGGGTCGGGAAGCCTTTCTCCAAATGATGAGTGCATGGTACACTGAGTTCGTTCGTACGAACCCAAATGTACAACCTCCCCCACCTCTCCCAATTTCTCAACCTGTACCCCCGATGCCTCAAGGTATGGATCTGATGAAATTTCACAGAACTCCAGTTGATAGAATCCGCAAGCAAGGGGCCGAAGAATTTAAAGCAAATATTGATGATGATGCCGAGAAAGCAAAGTTTTGGCTTGAAAATTCTATCCGGGTATTTGATGAATTATCTTGTACACTTGAAGAATGTTTGAAATGCGCTATATCTTTGTTGAGGGATTCAGCCTATAATTGGTGGAAGACTTTGATTTCGGTGGCACCGAAAGAGAGAATAACCTGGAAATTCTTTCAAGAAGAGTTTCGGAAGAAATATATTAGTGAAAGATTTATTGATCAGAAGCGTAAAGAATTTCTTGAGTTGAAGCAAGGTAATATGATAGTTACAGAATATGAAAGAGAGTTTGTTCGATTAAGTAAATATGCCAGAGAGTATGTTCCTACAGAGGCCAAGATGTGCCGACGATTTGAAGACGGGCTTAACGAAGATATCAAGGTATTTGTTGGAATTCTTGAATTAAAAGAAATGGTAGTATTGGTTGATCGAGCTTGCAAGGCTGAAGAGCTACTTAAAGAGAAGAAAAAGGTATAGGCTGAGACTAGAAACTGGAAGAAAAAATCGATGAGCAGTTCATTTTCACAGTAACCTGGAAAGTCAAGGAATATGAATCCTCGTTCCCAAGCTTCAGCTGGGCAATCATATGGGAATTATAAGAAGTAGAATGTGGGTCCTAAGTCCCAGACTACTTCGGCAGCCAGTGTAGGGAATTCGAGATTTGTTAAACCTGAGTGCCAGCGGTGTGGTAGAAATCATTTGGTCCATGCAGAGCAAATGAATGTTTTCGATGTGGTTCTCTGAATCATTTTATTAGAGACTGCCCAGAGAGAGCTGAAAAAGAAAAATTTCAGAATACAAAAACAAGTGGTGCAGATTCAAGAGGTAGATATCCAAGAAAGGCTGGGAGTGAAGAAAGCAGTAAGAATGTAGTCAGGGATGCACCAGTTAGACTTGAAGGAAGGGCTCCGGCTAGAACTTATGCTATTAAAGCGCGCGAAGATGCTTCCTCACCGATGTGATTACGGTACATTTTCTCTCTATAATGTTAATGTTATTGCTTTGATTGATCCGGTTCTACTCATTCATATGTGTGCATGAAATTGGTGTCTAGTATGAATATACCGTTGAGAACACGTAATTTATGATTAGAGTGTCGAATCAGTTAGGCAAATGTCGATTCTTTGATAAAGTATGTAAGAAATGTCCTTTAATGATTCGGGATCATTACTTTCCGGCCGACTTGATGTTGTTGCCGTTTGATGAGTTTGATGTTATTTTGGGTATGGATTGGTTGACATTGCATGATGCTATAATAAATTGCAAAGAAAAGGTTATAGAATTAAAGTGTGAAAATGGTGAAACTCTGCGGGTTGAATCAGATAAATCAGAAGCATTACCTAGTGTGATTTCTTCAATGTCGGCTCAAAGATATCTGAGAAAGGGTTATGAAGCTTATTTGGCGTATGTAATTAATACAAAAGAAGTTGAAAAGAAAGTTGAATCAGTGCCGATTGTGTGTGAATTTACGGACGTATTTCCAGAAGAATTGCCAGGTTTGCCTCCAGTCAGGGAAGTAGAATTTGGTATTGATTTGATGCCGGGAACAGCTCCGATTTCGATTGCTCCGTATAGAATGGCACCAGCAGATTTGAAAGAATTAAAGTTGCAGTTGCAAGAATTGACTGATAAAGGCTTTGTAAGACCGAGTTTTTCACCTTGGGGTGCTCCCGTGTTATTTGTGAAAAAGAAGGATGGTTCTATGAGGTTGTGTGTTGATTATCAGCAGTTAAACAAGGTGACAATCAAAAATAAGTATCCGTTGCCAAGAATTGATGATTTGTTTGATCAGCTAAAAGGAGCAACATGGTTTTCAAAGATTGACTTGAGATCTGGGTATTACCAACTGCGGGTAAAAGAGTCGGATGTGCCTAAAACTGCTTTTAGAACAAGGTACGGTCATTATGAATTTTTAGTTATGCCATTCGGGTTGACAAATGCTCCTGCTGTGTTTATGGATTTAATGAATCGCATATTTCGTCCATACTTGGACAAATTTGTTGTGGTGTTTATAGATGATATTTTAATTTATTTAAAAGATGAGACAGAGCATGCTGAGCATTTGAGGATAGTTTTGCAAACTTTGAGAGATAAACAGCTATATGCTAAGTTTAGTAAAAGTGAATTTTGGCTCCGGAAAGTTGGATTTTTGGGTCATATTGTTTCAGGTGATGGTATACGGGTTGATCCTAGTAAAATTTCAGCCATTGTTGATTGGAAACCACCGAAAAATGTAACTGAAGTTAGAAGTTTCTTGGGGCTAGCTGGATATTATCAGCGGTTTGTAAATGGATTTTCTATAATTGCTGCTCCTATAACTAGACTACTCTGAAAGAATGTTAAATTTGAATGGACGGAGAAATGTCAACAGAGTTTTGAAGAATTGAAAAAGTTATTAACAGAGGCACCAGTGTTAGTACAGCCCGAATCAGGTAAAGAATTTGTGGTGTATAGTGATGCTTCTCTAAATGGTTTGGGGTGTGTGCTCATGCAAGAAGGAAAAGTGGTGGCTTATGCTTCGAGGCAGTTAAAACCTCATGAGAGGAATTATCCTACTCACGATTTGGAATTGGCTGCGGTGGTGTTTGCTTTGAAAATTTGGCGACATTATTTGTATGGTGAAAAGTGTCGGGTATATACCGACCATAAAAGTCTTAAGTACTTGATGTCACAAAAAGACTTGAATTTAAGAGAGCGAAGATGGTTGGAGTTATTGAAAGATTATGAGCTTGTTATTGATTATCATCCGGGAAAAGCGAATGTGGTTGCCGATGCTTTAAGCAGAAAGTTGTTGTTTTCATTGAGAGTTATGAACACTCAGTTGAAAATGTCAGATGATGGTTCGATTCTAGCAGGGCTAAGAGTAAAACTGAAGTTTTTACAAGAGATTTCTGAAGCTCAGAAAGATGATCAAGATTTGCAAGCCAAGAGAAAGCAGTGTGAAGTTGATACAGAGTCAGATTTTAGAATCTGTTCTGATGGGTGCTTAATGTTTAAAGATCGGATTTGTGTACCTAAGAATGAGGAATTGATTCAAAAGATACTACAGGAAGCACATAGTAGTTGTTTCTCGATTCATCCGGGTAGTACGAAAATGTATAATGACTTGAAGAAAATGTATTGGTGGAATGGAATGAAAAAGGATATATCAGAGTTTGTGTCCAAATGCTTAATTTGTCAACAAGTGAAAGCTGAACACCAAGTGCCTTGGGATTACTTTGACCTATTATGGTTCTGAATGGAAATGGGATCGGATTACTATGGATTCGTATCGGGATTGCCATTGACTCGGGAAAGAAAGATGCCATCCGGGTAATAGTTGATGATTAACTAAGTCGACTCATTTTATCGATGCGTCACGGATTATTCTCTTAACAAGTTGGCTGAAGCTGTATATTAGAGAAATTGTTAGACTACATGGAATACCATTGTCGATTATTTGAGATAGAGATCCAAGGTTTACCTTGCGGTTTTGGCAAAAGTTGCAAGGCGCGTTAGGTACAAAGTTTAATTTCAGTACTACTTTTCATCCACAAACCGATGGACAATCGGAGAGAGTAATTTGATTCTTGAAGATATGCTCGGATGTTGTGTATTGGAATTTCAAGGAAGTTGGGAAAAATATTTACCGTTGGTAGAATTTGCTTACAATAATAGTTATCGACGAGCTTGAAAATGGCACCTTATGAAGCATTGTATGGTCGTAAGTGTCGAACGCCTTTGTATTGGGTGAACTCAAGGAAAATCAGATTTATGGAGTTGATCTAATAAAAGAAATGAAGAAAAAGTTGAAGGTATTCGAGATTGTTTGAAAGGCGCTTCGAATAGACAGGAAATCTTATGCGATTTAAAAACGAAAGGACATTGAATTTCAAGTTGGTGATAAAGTATTTTTAAAGGTGTCTCCGTGGAAGAAAGTCCTTAGATTTGGACGGAAGGGCAAATTAAGTCTGCGTTTTATTGGGCCGTATGAAGTAATTGAAAAAGTTGGACCGGTAGCATATCGGCTAGCTTTACCACCTGAATTAGAGAAGATTCATGATGTGTTCCACGTATCTATGTTACGTCAGTATCGTTCGGATCCTTCACATGTAGTTTCACCGACAGAAATTGAACTACGACCAGATATGCCCTATGAAGAAGAACCGATTAAGATTTTAGCTCGAGAGGTCAAACAACTAAGGAATAAAAATATTGCACTTGTGAAGGTGTTATGGAAAAAGCATGGAGTAGAAGAAGCTACATGGGAATCCGAAGAAAATATGAGAAATCAATACCCACATCTGTTTACCGGTAAGATTTTCGAGGACGAAAATCCTTAAAGGGGGGGAGAGTTGTAATATCCCGAATTAGGGCCTAATCGGAATAGTGGTTTCGTGACCACAAATTCGAGATAGAAATAATTATTTTATAATTATTTTGAGGTTTATGATATGATTGCATAATTGTGTGAAGATTTCGTGAAGAAATTTTTGGCATAACGAGTTTAATTTAAAATTAGGGACTAAATCGAATAAGTTGCAAAACTTGCATTCTAGAAGTTTTTAGTATGAAATTACTTTGTAATATTAATTAGGAGGTCTTAAATAGCAATTTTACCAATTTCTAAGTTTATGGACAAAAATTGGACATGGATGGAATTTTTGGAAAGTTTAGTAGTAAGGGCATTTTGGTCATTTAGGGGTAAAATGAATTAAAATACAAAATTAAAAGCCAATTTTGCTCATCTTCAAACCCATGGCCGAATATAGCAAGGAGAAACCATGGATAGGAATTTTCAAGCTTCCAAGCTCGATTGTAAGTCCATTCTAGCCCCGTTTTTCAAGTTCTTTACGTTTTTGGAGTCCCAGTAGCTCGATTTAGCTTATGCTAGCAATAATTTAACCTAGGGTTTATATTTTGAAAAATACCCATAGGTGAAATTTGTGTATTTTGATGTTTTACGATATAATATGAGGTTTTAAATTATGTTAGACAACTTGTACTACTCGATTTTAAGCAAAAACGAGTAAAAGGGCTTAATCGGTAAAAATACCTAATAGTCACAAGTACATGTTAGAGTGAGAATTTGATGTTGTCATAGAAAAGAAAAGTGATCAGCATGTTGTAAAACATAAGAATAAGGAATAAAGTTTAATCCCCAGCCTAGGGGCAAAAATGTAAATATGCAAAAGTTTAGGGGTAAAATTGTAATTTTGGAAAAAATTGAATTAAGGATTAATTTAATAATGTGAGTATTAAATAAGCTAAATGTGTTATTTTAGATCAAGAAAGACGTGGAATCGACCCCAATCGAGGAAAAGAAAAGATTGTGGACTAAATTGCAAAATCTTTGTATTTTGGTACCAAGGTAAGTTCATGTGTAAATAATGTAGCATAATTGTTATTTTTAAGTTATTGATGTTAATTATATGATATGCTAATTTTTATCATGAAATATATGGTTTGTGGTTATTTTCGAATAAAATGCAAATTATGTGAGCTACTTGTTAAATATAAATTGTTACCGAGTATTGGTTTCGGTATTCTACGGAAGACGGCAAGGATATGTGTTCGAGGAAAATCCCGTTTGAACCTTAGGAATAGATTAGGATACAAGTGACATGTCACTAGGATGGTTGAGCATCCGAACTCGTTGAGTTGAGTCCGAGTTCACTTATGGATGCAAATGTCCGAACTCGTTGAGTTGAGTCCGAGTTCGTGAGATGTAACTAGGCATCCGAGCTCGTTGAGTTGAGTCCAAGTTCACTTATGGATGCGAACGCCCGAGCTCGTTGAGTTGAGTTCGAGTTCGCTTATGGGCGGGTTACATGATTGCTTGATTGCATATGTGGCACTTATGTGCAAGTTATCCATGTATCCGAATTATATTCCGATGAGTTCAACAGGTAAAGTTTTACTCAAATGGAGGAATACTCGAGATGAAAAGAGACGTATTGGTAAGAATTGTGAAATGGATACTTTGGACAGGTATGTACTTAACCCTCGGGTTGAGTATTGATACAACAACGATAAGGTAATAAGAGGATAAATGATGATTAGAAATGTGATTTATGTTTTGGTGATACCATGCTAATGTTGATTGGTATGATTGTTTTGTTATGTTACTTATTATTTGCATATGAAATTACTAAGCATTTATGCTTACTCCCTCCTTCTTACTCATTGTAGTTTTGGACAAGCCAGCTCAGGAGTTGGGATAGGTCGGAGGCTCGGTCACACTATCTGAAGGACTTTTTGGTAAATGGCTTGTAAAATTTAAGTATGGTATGTATAGCAATATACCCATTTTGTGTAAATGATCTTATGATATGGTGATGGAATGGTTAAGGAAATGCTTGATAATGATAAATTATGGAAATGGTTAGTTTAGATTATGTTTGATGTTATGGAAAATTAATAAGTTATCTAGTTCATGAAAACTCATAAAAAGGATGAAATTTGCCATAAACAGAACATTGCAGCAACACTGACGTGAGTTTGAAAATTTACTAAAAATCATAAAAATCGAATTAGATGATGGATTAAATATGAAATTGAAGCTTATTGTGTCTAGTTTCACAAAAAAACAAATGAAACAGGTAAATAAATTATATGTTAGAAGATATTTGAATTTTAGTGAAACAGGGTCAGAGCAGTTTCTGGATCCCCTGTTCCAAATTTAGAAATTCACCATAAATGGTACAGATATAATTAGGTGGTGTATTTTTTATCCTCAGAATCATTATTGAGTCTAGTTTCATGAGAATAAAACTTCATAATCATATGAATTTTGTACAGAGAGAAATGTGGTTCGTAGTAAACAGAGGTCAGTTCAGTCAATTCCTGAAACAGGGGTAACTTTAACTAATAAACTGTACTAATTGGCCCAATCAAAAATTCTAGAAAAAAATTAGTAGATAGGTATATGAGTCTAGATTCAGTTAAAATTTACGGATCTTGATTTCAAGTTTCGTAACTCGAGATATGATTTTTGTTGTGACTGTGACGCAAGTAGCTTGAAAGCTGTGAATGTAGAAATAAATAATCCAATGTTCTAAAAATGTTAAATTAAGCTTAGTAACACCTCATACTCGACTCCGGCGACGGTCTCGGGTGTGGGGGCGTTACAATCAAACTAATCTTTTGTGTATAGTAAATTCAAGTATTTTGAGTATGGCATGTATAAGGACTCGGTCTTTTGTTATATGTTATACTGGTTTAGCCAGATGTGTTGACTTATAATGATTTAATGATTGATTTTGTATATGGCCATGAGATATGGCTCATATTAATTATGGGGATGTAATCCTATTCGTACATGCATGCCTGTACTATGGTCACTCATGATATGGTTAAATTCATTTGGCATAGATGAATTATGAATATGATCATGGATGTTTGATGATGGAATTGTGAGCAAATGGCATAATAATAACTAAGGCATGAATATGTAAAATGGAAGTAAATTGATGTTACATATTGCATGTGATTTGGTAAGCTTGGTCTAAATAAATTATGAAGTCTTAGGCTAATGTAAATTGATAAGAAGTTGATATGCATGATCCATGTTTATGAGATGTGTAACTGTGCATGTGTTATTGAGGGTGACAAAAGGCTTGGAAATAGCCTCAAAGTTGTCCACACAGGTAGACACACAGGCATGTGTCTAGACCGTGTGTGACACACGGTCTGCCCCATGGACGTGTGATCCGGCTGTGTGTCGCCTGCACCCTAATTAGGTAAAACAGAATGCCCAGTAGTAAACACACAGGCAGAGACACGATCATGTGTCTCAGCTGTGTGAAGGACACGGCCTTAGGACATGGGCGTGTGCCCTGGCCATGTAAAGTCTGCACCTAATTTTTGGAATTGAATTCGCCACACAGACTAACCACACAGGCGTGTGACTTTTCCGTGTGACCCTAATTGTGTTCATGACATCATAAACAAAGAGTTACATGGGCTGAGGACACGGGCGTGTCCCAAGCCACACGGGCGTGTGTGACTACACGGCCTACCCACATGGGCGTGCAACCCTCCAAAACTAGAAAATTTTCTATGTATCATAAAAGTTCTGAAAGTTCTCGGTTCAGTCCTTAGCCACACTCAATGGATGTTTTGGGCCTCGTGGGTTCGTATAAGGGACAATATGCTTGTGTATAAATGGTTTTAATTTGGGTGAAATTTTATGGCCCGATTTTGTATGAATGTTTATGTTTGAGTCCAGTAACACCTCAGACCCTATCCCGGTGTCGGATACGGGTAAGGGGTGTTACAAGGGAACTAGAAAATAAATCCCAGTGATTTTTCAAAGCCAAACTAGTGCGCTCCTCTTCTTCTCTGCTCATTCTGTCGATCAAAGGTCTTCGCGAATGCGTGATTGGTGCTACTCCAAAGGGCGTGCTAGTTCCTTTTCAAGTGTGGAAATCGTCAAAGGGAAGAAAGACACAAACTAGGAAGACAAGAGAGTGAAAGAGAGAAGTGGAGTAGAGATAAATAAAATATGAGATGCGTGTTGAATGAAGAAGTGAAGGGGGCTACTTATACTTGAAATTGGCAGCTCAAGTTAGCTAAAAATAGCATGAAATCTCCCTTCATATGGCCTGCCATGCTAGGTGGAATGAGTGGTTGAATGGGTTTCTTATTTTTAGCTTGGGCTTTGAATGAAAAATCTAGAAAGGATGTGAGGTTGGAATGACAATTTGTAACACCCCTAACCTCTCTCCGTAGTCAGATTAGGGTAGGGTCACTGGCGTTACAACCAATCAGAATATTTAATTACATTGCAAATGGTAGTACAAGCTAACTAATATCGCCATAACATCCAAGTGCAAATCATGCCAATCTAAAATTTCATATTAGTGTCATACAATATACGCTAATCTAATATTTTCATAATGATGTCTTGTACAATCAAATAACTAATCATGCTATGCAATGCTAAACTTGGTCTTCGACTGTCTACACTCTTACACTATTTATATATTGCTAAACTTAGTCTTCTACTGTCTACACTCATATCACTATTTATCCTTTCTAGAATGTCAGAATTTGGATACATACAAGAATATTCCAATTATTAGCATCAGAGTATTGGTCCATACTCTGTCTATGATTATCTTTTTAATTTATCTTTTTAATTTATCTCCTATTAACACGACTCGGACCTGGACAAATACACAGATTCAACCAACACCCAGTTTGGCACCCAATGCGTCATCGGATAAATCCAAAGTAA
This sequence comes from Gossypium longicalyx, assembly GCA_025698465.1. Taxonomy (NCBI): domain Eukaryota; kingdom Viridiplantae; phylum Streptophyta; class Magnoliopsida; order Malvales; family Malvaceae; genus Gossypium; species Gossypium longicalyx. The sequence continues at coordinate 58,391,286 of CM046995.1, forward strand.
TAATTGCGCCCAACGCTATATAAATTGACACCCAGTGTCTCATTGGTCAACTGAAGAAAATTGGCACCCAGTGCCTCATTGACTCAAGGTCGAAGTAATCCCTACAGTCTTCCTATCCTATGGCATGCCATCTATACCTGACTTAGCCTGATATAGTTACTAGGGTTCCATTCCACTTTTCAATGCGACCAATGTCTCAATTTCATGAATGTATACCATCACATATAAGCATATATTTAATTTGATAATAATCACATTTTTCTCAATACACATATATTCATAATCAATATATTTCATAATATACAAAATCAATCCATTTCATTATCAATTATGAATTTAATTCAATCCCAAAGTACCAAAGTACTCACCTCAATGCTTACCATATGCAAACAACTATATATGTAATAATTTACTATTTAATTCATATTATAGAAACACAAACCGTGAATTTCGAGCTATTCAACGTTGATGTTATCCTTCTCCTTTTTACTCGAGGATTCTGATACGATGTTAGCAATTTGGATTTGAACTTCCAAACCCCTAGCCATACATGACTCTTCTCCTTTTTCTTTCTTTTGTTTCCATGCAACCGAGAATAAAATATTCTCTTTCTTTTCTTTTGATATTATTATTATTATTATTATTATTATTATTATTATTATTATAACTTAATATATAATACATATAGATAATACACACATGCATAATCATTAAGAGATGGCCGGTCACCATCCCACCATTTAATAAATGGTATTTTAGCTACTTTAGTCCCTTTAGTTTATTTCATTCTATAAATCAACTTTTAACCCTTACGCGATTTAGTCCCTGTACCTTAATAACTCCTAATTTCAAAAAAAATCACTAATCCAAAATTTAATTAGCTACTAAGCTAGCCTCATAAATATTTAATAAAAATATTTACAGTTTCGGTTTACAAAAACGGAGTCCAAGAAATACATTTTTCGACACCCTTGACTATCAGGTCGTTGCAATTCTCCTCCATTAGTAAAATTTTGTCCCTGAAATCTACCTAAAAAGAGGTGGGGATATTGAGATCTCATCGTCTCTTCGGGATCCCAAGTCGCTTCCTCAACACTATGGCTACATCATAGAAATTTTACTAACAGAACACATTTATTGTGGAATTCTTTCATCTCGCGAGCTAAAATTTTGACCGGTTTTTCTTCATAAGACAAGTCAGGTTGAATCTCGATTTCTTTCGTTGAAATAACGTGAGATGGATCCGATTGATATCTTCTAAGCATTGAAACGTAGAAAACATCATGCATTTTCTATAATTCATCTGGAAAAGCTAGCTGGTATGCCACTGGTCCCACTCTTTCAATGTTTTCATACGGTCCAATAGAACGAGGACTCAGTTTCCCTTTCCGGCCAAATCGCAGGACTTTGTTCCATGGTGAAACCTTTAGAAAAACTTTATCTCCAACCAAAAACTCAATATCTCGACGTTTCAAATTTGCATATGATTTCTGTCTACCAAAAGTCATTTTCAATCTATCTCGAATCATATTAATAATATCTTCTATTTCTTGAATCAACTTCGGCCCAACAACTTTTCTTTCACATAACTCCATCCAACAAACAAGTGTTGACACCTACAACCATATAAGGCTTCATATGGAGCCATTTGAATACTCGATTGGAAACTATTATTGTATATGAATTTGGCCAAAGGTAAATAATGTTCCAAGCCTGATTCAAAGTTGATTACACAATTACAAAGCATATCTTCCAAAATTTGGACAACACATTCAGATTGTCAGTCTGTCTATGGGTGAAAGGACGTGTTGAAATTGAATCTCATACCAAAAGATTCATTCAACTATTACCAAACTCTAGAAGTCAAACGCGGATCTCAATCAGATATAATCGACATAGGAACACCGTGCAATCTCACAATTTCCTGAATGTACACTTCAGTAAGTTTTTGAAGTGACCAATCTGTCCTGATTGCAATAAAATGAGCTGATTTCGTAAGTCGATCAACAATCACCCATACAAAATTTTTCTTACTAGGAGATAAAGGTAATCACATTACAAAATCCATCATGATGCGTTCCCATTTTCACTTTGGAATAGAAATGGGTTGAAGTAATCCTGTGGGAACCTGATGTTCTACCTTAACTCATTAGCAAGTTAGGCATTTAGGTACGAACTTAACTACATCTCTTTTCATTCTTGGCCACCAATACACTTCTCACAAGTTGCGGTACATTTTCGTTCCTCCAGGATGCAAAGCAAAAGGACTATCATGAGCTTTGCAAAGTATCAACTCTTTTAATTCTGCATCATTTGGAACACAGATTAGATTTTAAAATCTCAAACAATCACAATCATCAATACTGAAACTTTCTAGTAAGCCATTTTGAACCATGTCTCTTTTCTTCGCTAACTTGACATCATCTAACTATGTTACTTTAATCTTATCAAACAATTCAACCAACAAGCTCCCATCATCATTGATACTAAGTTGAGCAAACATCGCTCACAACTCAACGGCTTGTTCCTACTCAAGGCATTAACTACGATGCTAGATTTACCAGAATGATAATTAATAACACAATCATAATCTTTTAGAAGCTCGACCCAATATCATTGTCTTAAATTCAACTCCTTTTATGTTAAGAGGTATTTAAGACTTTTGTGATTGGTATAGATGTGACACTTTTCACCGTATAGATAGTGTCTCCAGATCTTTAGAGCAAAGACCACAGCAGCTAACTCTAAGTCGTGCATCAGATAGTTACGTTCATGCATTTTTAGTTGACAAGATGCATATGCGATCACATTTCCTATAACGTCGCTTACCCATATTCGACACCGGAACAAGGTGCGAGGTGTTACTAGACTGAAACATAAGTAAACATACAAAATCAGGCCATAAAATTTCATTCAATTTAAAATCATTCATTCACATGTATGCTGTCCCTTATATGGGCCCACGAGGCCCAAAACATACATTGGGAGTGGTTCGGGACTAAACCGAGAACTTTAGAAACTTTTGGGAAACTTAGAAGATTTTCATCATGAAACAGGACCACACGCTCATGTGGCATATCACACGCCCGTGCTTCAGGCCATGTCCATCTTAAAGTGTATTTTGTTTATGATTTCATCATTAAATTGAGGTCACACAGCCGAGTCACACACCTATGTGCTTAGGCTGTGTCCTCCACACGGTTGTGACACACGCCCATGTCTCTGCCCGTGTGGTGGCTACTAGACATTCTGTTTTGCCAAAAATTAAGATGCAGGGGACACACGGCCGGATCACATTCCCATGGGGTAGACCGTGTGTCACACACGGCCTAGACACACGCCCGTGTGTCTACCCGTGTGGACAAATTAAAGGTTATTTACCATGCCATTTGCCACCCTTACTCATACATACACTCATATCAATTCAAAGGCACAAAACATAACATACTTAGGCAACCAAAACATCCACAATTATGACCAACACATGCTAATGCAATATCAACAAGCATTTATCACTAATAACATAACCCATCACATACACACAATCACAAGCCACATCTCAAAGAAATGGGCACATACATAATCATATGACCAATATAAGCCATCATTCATGGCTATACACAAATCAGACCATAACCATTATAAGCTAACACATTTGGCCACATTAACTATGACATAATTAATCAATAGACCAAGTCCCTATACATGCCATAAACTTAAACTACTTGCATTCACTTATACCCAAATGATAACTTGATAGTGTGATAGCATCTCTGGCGAACTCCAACCCGAGCTAGCTAAATTAACCTATAAGAGATAGGAAAGGAAGGGGAGTCAGTAATAAAGCTTAGTAAGTTCATATGCAAATAATAAACAACTATTAACATTCATTTACTTTATCCATCCATAAGAATACTATTATTACAATTTGCATTAAATCTCAAGATTACCACTTATTCATTCATAGTGCTTACTCTTTTAACTTATAAACACCATTTACATGCCTTGGCATTGGCTTAGCCATCATAGTCTCCCTATTATAACATATCACATTATTTAACAAGTTATTTCCATCCTCTTAATCACATGCACATTATTTATGAGTAATCATAATTTCAACATATAGTTCAACCACCTTTCACTTGTCTAAGCTCGTATCCTACTATATTCTCATAATGACTTTATTCAACAATTATGGATGTCTTTCCTTTTCCTCATATCCAATGAAACACAATTTAAATAAATAAACCGTACTATATCACAATTCAACTAGGCTCATAAACCTCTCACATGATCATTATCAAATCTTATCATGTATCCGTTCATCTTAAGTGTAAATCAATATTCATAAGGTTATAGATATTTCTCAAGCATAACTTACTTGAATACATTCTTACCGAATGTTCATCACACACTGAGCTCATTGCTCATGAGTTGTTGTACATACCTGTACCATCTCGTAATATATTTATACCTTTTTTATCTCATCATTGATATACCGTTGAACCACACGGAATACTAAAGGGTACTCGAAAAGTCTTGCACATAAGTGCCTCATATGTAGCCAAAGCTACCTCATATCTCATAACACATGAAGGCTCATTCTCGAGCTATTCACGGGTCTGCTCACACAAGATGTTAGTTAGGACGTAGCTACATGGGCTGCTCACACAAGTTGTCAGGTATCCGCAACACATGTCGGACTACCCAGCCACCGGTAGGATGTACAAGACTAGAACCGGAACCACATAAACATATATCACATATCTCATGAGCTCATAAATCACAGGGTTCCTAGTGACATGTCACTCGTATCCTATTCTATTCCCAACGTTCAAACGAAATTTTTCACATTTATCAGAACTTGTCAACTGTATCCATAGAATTAATCATTCATTCCTCACATTAACGACACATTTAAAATATTTAAAATACAAACATAATAATGCATTATTCACATACGAACTTACCTCGATACCAAAATGGCAAAAAGGGACCTAATAGTCAATTTCTTATTTTTCCCCTGTTCTAGGTCCGAACCTTGTTTTCTTTGATCTAGAATATCACATTTAGTCTATTTATTAGTCACATTATTCAATGTGATCCAAAAATCACATTATGGAAAAATTACATTTTTCCCCTAAAGTTTCACATTTTTATATTTTAGTCCCTAGGCTTGTAAAATGAAATGTGTTCAATTTTTTTACTATCCGTGCATAGCCGAACCATTTTCATGCTTATAGTAGCCCACATTATTCATTAAATCAGATTTTTAACACATATTTCATAACTTTTACAAATAGGTCCATTTATGCATTTTAAAAAACGTAAAATTCTTTAAAAATCATTAAAAACAGGGCTAGAACGGACTTACAATCGAGCTTGGAAGCTTGAAAAGCCCTAGCCATGGTTTCTCCATGCAAGTTTCAACCAAGGGGTTGAAGATGGACAAAAATTGGCTTTTAATTTCGTTTTTAATTTATTTAATTGCTAAATGACCGAAATGCCCCTAACTTTAAAATATTCTATTTCACCCTTTTCATGTCCATTTTTGTCCAAAAAATTAACTAATGGTTTAATTACCATCTAAGGACCTCAAATTTAAAATTTCATAAAAATTGGACACCTCTAGCTTCTAGAACTCAAGTTTTGCACTTTTTACAATTTAGTCCTTTTGACTAAATTGAGTGCCTAAACATCAAAATTTTCAAACAAAATTTTCACGAAATTATTTTGTGAAACTGTAGACCATAAAATGTAATAAAAATAAATTTTTCTTGTTGAATTTGTGGTCCCGAAACTACTGTTCCTAGGAGGCCCAAAATTGGGCTGTTACATTTCCATCTTGCATCAAGACACAACTGAAACCAGTCAATGAGGCATCACTGAAGGCCACAAAATCTTTTCTCAATTTAGGTAAAGTTAAAATTGGTGCCTCGGTCAACATCTATTTTAATTTCTTGAAACTCTCTTGGTATTCATTGCTCCAAATGAACTGAACATTTTGTGCAACAGCTTTGTCATCGGCAAAGCTATCTACGAAAATCCATTAATGAATCTTCTGTAGTAACTAGCCAAACTAAGAAAACTATGAACCTCTAACACATTCCTTGGTGCTCCACTGAACAATAGCCTCAACCTTTTCTGAATCAACTCTAAAACCATCTGCCAAGATAACATGCCCCAGAAACACAACCCTCGATAACCAAAATTCACACTTGCTAAGCTTTCTATATAACTATTTCTCTTGCAACAATTGTAAAACAATTTTGAGGTGTTGTTCATGTTCGGATTCGGATTTTTTATAGATCAAGATGTCTTTAATGAAAACTACCACAAATTGATCCAAATACAATTGAAAAATACGATTCATGAGATCAATGAATGCTGTCGAAGCATTAGTCAGCCCAAAAGGCATTACCAAAAATTCATAGTGGCCATAACGCGTACAAAACACTATCTTAGGTACGTCACTATCTTTCACTTTCAACTAATAGTAACCAAATCTCAAATCGATGTTAGAGAAGATAGAAGCTCCCTTGAGTTGATCAAACAAGCCATCAATACAAGGTACGAGGTATCGATTCTTAATCATTATCTTATTCAATTGTCGATAATCTATACAGAGTCACATCAAGCCATCTTTCTTGTTAATAGACAACACTGGGTGTATAATGTCGCGATTCAGCAAATCTTGCAATTGCACCTTCAATTCTTTCAGCTCTATACTTGCCATACGATAAAGACCCATGGACACCGGAGTCGTACCAGGAAACACTTCAATTGCAAATTCAACCTCTCGATTTGGTGGTAATCCCAGTAACTCCTTAGGAAACATATAAGAGATCTCACAAATGGTAAGAATCTTACTACTCTGTCTATCGCCAGAATTCGACTTGATAACATAGGCTAGAAAAGCTTCACAACCTTGATTGAGAAGTTTATTAGCTCAAATTGTCAAAATGATACGAGTTGACCCACTCGTTCGAAAACCATTCACTTTAATTATGTAACCTCTTCACTCTGAACCACAAAATTTTTTTTACGACAATCTAGAATCACTCCGTGCTTAGTAAGCCAATCCATTCCCAAAATTAAATCAAAGTCGCCAAATGGCATTATCAACAAATCAACAGGGAAAGTTATATTTTGTATCTCTAACGGACATTACCTACACACCTAATCCACTATTACAGATTGTCCCAAAGGACTTGACACAACTATCGATACTCTAGATGTCTCGGCTTTTAAACTTCAAAATTTAACTAATTCAGTATTAACATATGAGTGTGAAGATCCCTAGTCTATTAAAGCATAAACAGGCTCTAAATACAATAAAAAGATACCTGCCACAATGTTGGTAGCATGACCATCCTCACGTGTTCGCACAACATAAACTCGTGCTGGTGCTCTAGCCTCTGCCTAGTGAGTAACAGTATCGCTTCCTTTTCTAGCACCACTTCTAGCAAAAGAACCACCACGACCCCTAGATGTAGGCAAAGACCTCTGAGAAGAAACAGGAGTAGCATTCTCATTCTTTGGACACTCTCAAGCAAAATGCTCCATAGATCCACAATGAAATTAAGCTCGGGTTAGCTTCTAACATTCACCACGGTGCTTTTTCCACAATGTCCACAATTTGAAATATCAGTATCCCTGAATGGACCTCGCACACTACTCGTAGACACATTCAGTTATCAATCACAGTTTTATCAAATCTATCAGACTTAAAAGTTGATTTCTAGCCACCGCAAAATTCCTTGGTTCATTTTGGTTGCGGATGTGAGCTACCAGCTCCAAACTGCTTCCCTAAACTGCGAGTCACCTCATCCTTTTTATCAAGTCCCAAGGCTTGTTCTACCATATTTTCCCATTCAACTAGATCAGCAAACTTTGTAATCCATTGCAATACCAACTGCACCCAAAGTTCATCACGTAGCCCACATAGAAATCGATTACAACTTTCAATTTCAGATGGTACAAATTCAGTAGCATACTTACTAAGTCATATGAACTACCATTCATAATCAGCCACTAACATCCCACTTTGCTTTAATAGCGTAAACTCTTGCCTTTTCCAATAGGTACGTGGCGTGTCACTGACTGCCACCAGGTGTACACTTCTCCTTGTAGTATAGAAACAACACAAATTATGCTTTCACGCGAGTTGCAGTCAAGTTATTGCAAAACATGTTTAGTGGATTCAATCCAAACTTTCGTTGTTGAGGGATTGACCCCTTTCAACCCCAAAAACTCAGTCGCACCATGTCTCCGTAGTTCTTTTATTGAAGCTCATCAAATGGTAGGTGCAGGCACTGTAGCAAAAGTAGTTCTCGCAACATGCTGTAGTGCATAAACGATAGCTCTAAGTAATTGTAAATCATCTGCTCCATCATTATCATCTTACTCAACATTAGGTCGTTCATCACTGGTCGGGTTAACATTTAAAGTTATCGAATTTTTTTCCTCACAATCATCATTATGCTCATCACTAGAGTAGAACTCTTGTTCCACTTCATTATATGATTCATTTGCCACCTTTTAACTATAAAACAACAACAATCATAATCAGCATTCAAATCCTGACTCAACTTGACTCAACTTTGGCATGTACCTCTAGACTTGATTCTAAGCTCAATAATTTGAGAATCGGCTAAACCTGTAGCTCTTATACTACTAAATGTAACACCCCTAACCCTTCTTCGTTGTTGGATTAGGGTTACGAGAATTACAACAAATCCGAATATCTAATTACATTGCAAACGGTAGTACAAGCTAACTAATATCATCATAACATCTAAGTGCAAATCATGCCAATCTAAGATTTCATAGTAGTGTCGTACAATATATGCTAATCTCATATTTTCATAATGATGTCTTGTACAATCAAATAGCTAATCATGCTATGAAATGCTAAACTTGGTCTTCCACTTTCTACACTCTTATCACTATTTATATATTGCTAAACTTAGTATTCCACTGTCTACACTATTATCCCTATTTATCCCTTCTAGAATGTTAGAATTTGGATACATACAAGACTATTCGACTTATTAGCATAAGAGTATTGGTCCATACTCCATCTATGATTATCTTTTTATTTTATCTTTGATGACGTTAGTAGAATGCACTTAATATGGATTTGTTAATTCATTCCAATTCAAAGTAAAAGTTACTCTTACAGCCCCTAGTACGAAACTATGGGACCCTAAAAGTAGTTTACAAATAAAGAAAGACTAATTTGAAACAATTTAGGAAGTTTAAGTAATAATTAAAAAAAATTGTTATAAGGGTCACACACCCGTGTAGCTAGGTCGTGTGCTTAACACGGCTAAGACACACACCCATGTGTCTGGGCTATGTGACTCTCGAAGTTAGGCCACACGGCCATGTCCTAGCTCGTGTCCTTACCCATGTAACTTACTAACTTGGGTCATGCACCCTTGTGTGTTGCCTGTGTGTGACACATGCCCATGTGGCCAAGCCGTGTGCACCTAAAAGTACCATAAAACTCAAGTTTATCATTTCCTACTTTCTTGGACACTAAGCAACTCAATTACCAACCGTTTAACCTAGTCAAAACACAGTTAAACATGCCCGAAATACACCAAATTCATCACTTAATATGTCTAACCAATGTACCTCATTGGTACCACATTTTATATATTCAAATACATCAACAACGCATCAAACATTTAAGATTTCAATTCATATCACATTTACCATAATTGGACTATCACTTAGCTATTTAAGATACTAAACTTTAATCTAACACATACCAAATATAAACTAGGCTAACATACAAACATAGTCTCAACCACAACCATATACACATTTAAGCATAATTTCACTAGCAACTAAGACAACCATGCCTTATAAACAATATCAACCAAAGATTTCCTAGGTACATGCCATTACAAAATGAAATATCACCACACTTGAGCTCAGGGTTTTTTTATTTGATACTGAGTCAGTAATAATTCTAACAGCACCTAGCCTGTGAATGGAAAATAAAATCATATGCTAAGTAAAACTCAGTGGTATTTCTATAATCTGAATAACATAAACTTGATATAAGTATTTAAAATGCAACATGCAAGAAGTAATCTACATTCAAAAGTTTCAATTCAATAATATAATTTTTTTGCTTATTCCTTTTTCACATCTACTAAGATTTCATATATTCAATTATATATATATATATACATATCAATGGCATTTCATATAACATTTGAATATATCAACTCAAGCAATGGCACAATTCATCTATTTGATTACTACTTGAATTCATTTCATGTTTCACATCACATTTCATCATTTCATATTTCATTTCTCATTTCGTATTCATTTCTCATTTTTTCCATTTCAATATCAATCACATAAACTTATCATTTAATTTCCCCTATTAACACGACTTGAACTTGGATGGATACACGGATCCAACCAACACACCAGTTTGGCACCCAGGGCCTCATCGGATAAATCTGAAGTAATAAATGCGCTCAACGCTATATAAACTGACACCCAGTGTCTCATTAATTAAACCAAGTCAAATTGACACCCAGTGCCTCATCAACTCAAGGTCAAAGTAATCCATGAACTCTTCCTATCCTATGACATGCCATCTATATCGAACTCAACCTGATAGAGTTAATAGGGTTTCATTTCACTTTTCAATGCAACCAATGTCTCAGTTTTATGAATGTATATCATCACATATAAGCATATATTCAATTTGATAATAATCACATTTTTCTCATTACACATATATTCATAATCAATATATTTTAGAATATACAAAATCAATCCATTTCGTTATCAATTATGAATTCAATTCAATCCCAAAGTACCAAAGTACTCACATTAGTGCTTGTCATATGCAAACAACTACATATGCAATAATCTACTATTTAATTTGGACTATAGAAACACAAACAATGAATTCTAAGCTATTCGATGTCGATTTTATTCTTCCCCTTTTTACTCGAGGATTTTGGTACAGCATTAGCAATTTAGATTTGAACTTCTAAACCCCTAGTCATGCGTGACTCTTCTCCTTTTTCTTTCTTTCTTTTGTTTGCATGCAACTGAGAATGAAACATTTTCTTTCTTTTCTTTTGATTTTATTAATATAACTATTATTATAAATTAATATAATATATATACATAATACACACCTGAATAATCATTAAGACATGGTCGATCACAATCCACCATTTAATAAATGATATTTTTGCTACTTTAATCCCTTTAATTTATTTCAATCTATAATTCAACTTTTAACCCTTACACGATTTAGTCCCTATACATTAATAACTCTTAATTTCACAAAACTCACTAATAAAAAATTTAATTAGCTACTAAGCTAGCCTCGTAAATATTTAATAAAAATATTTACGATTTCGGTTTACGAAAATGGAGCCCCATAAATATATTTTTCAACACCCTTAACTATTAGGTTGTTACACAATTGGGAAGAGTTTAGGGGTTGTTTTCTAAGTCTTGAAATCATATTAATTTAGCTGATTTCGGCAGCAAGTAGGAACGGTTTGGGTTGTTCTCTTGGGCTTCTCCATCCTTCCTCTTCATTTGCTCAATTTAGGCCTCATTTCTCTATTTCAAGATGTCCACTTTTTTCGATAAAAATCTAATCGAACCAATTGATTCAAGAAAGTCAAACTACATAAATTTAAGTCCTTCATGGCTATTAATTCATCATTTTCAACTTCAAAAATGCCTCGTATAACACCCCTTGCCTGTATCCGACGCTGGGATAGGGTACAAGGTGTTACCTTTCTTGACTCAACCAACTATACAAGACCAGGCCAAAAAAAATTTCAAGTAATTTAAAAACTTCTCTTTTCACATGCAATCTATCTCATATACGGACTTACGAGGCCCAAATCATACATCTGGGGTGGTTCAGAACCCAACCGAGAACTCATGAAAAACTTAGAAAAGTTTCATGCATCAATACTCCATACGCCCGTGTGGATATAGAACACATGGTCGTGTCCTAGGGACACGCCCATATCCCGAACCCGTGTCTGAAAACCTGGGCATTTTGCCAAAACAACATAGCCCAAGCACACACCTGTGCCTTATAACCGTGTCCTTCACACGACCGAAACACACGGTCGTGTCTCTTTCCCGTGTACTACTAGCATGCATACTGACTTCATGGCATGGCCTGGGCACACGCCCTTGTGGCTTGCCCATGTACTAAATTGACTTTAAAGTTTTAAGTGTAGGGGACGCACGGCCACAACACATACCTATGGGCATGAACCGTTGTCACACACGGCCTAGACACACGCCCGTGTGTCTTACCCGTGTGGACAAACTAGGCTATCTTCCAAGCCATTTTGTCACCCATTTTGCACAACCTACACAAGATCATTTCAATATACAAATTTCATCATAATGGACACCAATTCATCCATAGGAAGAACATTGTATACATTCATCAAAGTGAATAATAGCCGTTATTCCAGGCTTGATACAAAATGAAGGGCTTTTGACTTGAGCCAGCATACATAAATAATTCTCTTAATCCAACATCCTAGTCTAGCCCTATACATGCCACCTTCAAAAATATAAATCAAGCTATACCGAGTATTGTGGCTGATAGTGTGATTGATATATCTGACTTTAAGGGATCCTTAAGCTAGCTTGGTGACACTAAAAGAAAAAGGAAAGGAAAGGGATTAAGCATAAAGCTTAGTAAGTTGCATATAAATAACTATACAACAATCTCACCATTTACCATCATGCTTACAGCTCAAAGGTAAACATAACTTAACTTACTCATTATCATTTACTCAAGTCTCATTTTCTAAATTAAGCTCGTTACTCATGCTTATCATATAGGTACTTGTAACACTCACAACATGATCATCCTTTCTTTATCAAAATTGAACCATAACTTTCACCATTAAACCGCTGGAATACTACTGGATATTCCATGAACCTTCAACATGGGATATATTGCCGATGTCATGTCCCAGACATGGTCTTACACTAGCTCTTATATATGCCTGCTAATGCATGTCCCAGACATGTCTTACACTAGCACAACTCCTAGCTGATGCGTGTCCCAGACACATCTTACACTGGCAATCTCTGTCGAGGCCGATGCATGTCCTAGACATGTCTTACTCTAGCGCTCATCTCTATGCCGATGCCATGTCCCAGGCATGGTCTTACACTGGCTCTCATAATGTGGCCGAAACATGTCCCAGACATGTCTTACACTGGCGCACAAATCACCCAATGTCTTGGCACAAATATCCAGTTCATATCCTGACATTTCAACGGGATATTTCTACTATCTCAATATTACAAGGCATTCTCAATTTATAACTTAACAACTCGTACACTATCAATTCAATGACAATATGAATATAAGTATTAATAGTGTAGTTGTATTATTTACATACAACTTACCTCGGTTTACAAAAAGTACTTGACTAGTCGGCTTATTCGGATTGCTTGGCTTTTCCCCAATCTAGGCTCGATTTTGGAAAATCTTGATCTATAATAATAATATACATCCATTTAGTCACTAAACACAATTAGGCATTCATAAATTCACAACTTTGGTAAAATGACCATTTCGCCCCTAGGCCTTGGCAAAATGACCATTTTACCCCTATGCCCGAAAGTCAATTTTTATCGAATTTCCTAGTATTTCAAGCCTAGTTAAACTCTTTTTACTACTATGGAAATCCCAAATTCTCACTAGTTCACACACTAACCACCTATTTTGCAACTTATGCAAAATAGTCCTTTTAGGTTTTTTCATGTTAACATCTTTCACAAAAGTTGTTTATAACACAACTAGGACTCATATTCTTCCATAAAAACTCAGCATATATCACAAATACATCCATGGAAAAATCCTAAACTCTTGACCGTTTTGTAAGATATCACCCTCATTTGAAAGCTCATGCTTCAAGGGTCTCAAAAATATAAAAATCTTGAAGAAAACATATTAAAATCCCTTCCTTATGAGTGCTTTAAGTTGCTACAGATTTTTGAGCTTTCAAACCTCTATTTTGGCTGATATTTTCAGTGATAGAGAAGATGAGAAGGTGACATCATTTTTTTCTTATTTTATTCCTATTTTAGTCAAATTAGCCAAACTTAACCAAACTTGGACTTTTTGACCAATTTGTCTCCCATGGCCGGCCAAGCACTCTAAAAAGGGTTTACTTGCCCTTTAAATACTCCAAATTTTGATTCTCTATCTATTTAACACATTTGGGTACTAAAATGCAACTTTTTCCTTTTATGCGATTTAGTTATTTATCGCAATCGGGCTTGAAAACATTAAAATTAACTCACCAAATTTTTCATGCACTAATATAATAGTACCATAACCTCATAAAAATAATAAAAATAATTTTTATATCTTTGGATTTGTGGTCCTAAGACCACTGTTCTGACTAGGCCCTAAATCAGGTTACTACATTTCTTCCCCCCTTAGGGATTTTCGTCCTCGAAAATCTTACAGGTGAATAAGTTTGGATACTGCTCTCTCAGAGACTCCTCGGGTTCCCATGTGGCTTCCTCAACCCCATGTCTATGCCACAAAACCTTCACAACTGGTATACTCTTATTTTTTAACTGTTTGACCTCTCGAGCTAATATCTTGATCGGTTCCTCACCATATGTCATATTTGGGAGAATCTCAACTTCAGTTGGTGCAATTATATATGAAGGGTCTAATTTGTATCGACGTAGCATGGATACGTGAAATACATCATGAATCTTTTCAAACTCTGGTGGAAAACTCAAACGGTAGGCAACGAGCCCTACTCTCTCGGTAACCTCATAGGGCCTTATAAAACAAGGACTCAACTTGCCTTTTCTACCAAATTTGTGGACTTTCCTCCACGGGGAAACTTTCAAAAATACCTTATCCCTGACTTCAAACTCAATCTCCCTTCGTTTCAAATCCACGTAGGATTTTTGTCTATCCGAGGCAGCTTTCAAACAGTCACGAATCACCTTAAATTTTTTCGCAGTCTCTTTAATCAAATAAACCCCGTGAATCTGACTCTCTCTCAACTCAGTCCAGAATAGGGGCGTTCGACACTTTCGCGAGTACAAAGCCTCATAAGGCGCCATTTTTAGACTTGATTGATAGCTGTTGTTGTAGGCGAATTCAACTAATGGTAAGTGTTTTTCCCAACTTCCTTGGAACTCGAGAACACAGCACCTCAACATGTCCTTTAAGATTTGTATTACTCTTTCAGACTGTCCGTCAGTTTGCAGATGAAATGCCGTACTGAAACTCAACTTGGTTCTTAAAGCTTCTTGTAACTTCTTCCAAAACCTCGAGGTGAAACTTAGGTCTTGATCAGATACAACCGATAACGGCACACCATGAAGCCTCACAATCTCAAAAACATACAAGTCGGACAACTTTTCAAGAGAGTAGTCAACACGCACCGGTATGAAGTGTGCTGACTTAGTGAGTCTATCAACAATAGCCCATACTGCATCTTTCTTTTTTGGGGTTAGAGGCAAACTGGTCACGAAGTCCATGGTGATACAATCCCATTTCCACTCGGGAATCATAATAGGCTAAAGTAAACCTGAAGGCACTTGATGTTCAGCCTTTACTTGTTGACACACTAAGCACTTGAATACGAACTCAGAAATGTCTCTTTTCATACCTAACCACTAATACGTTTTCTTAAGGTCGTTGTACATTTTCACGCTACCCGGGTGAATTGACGAACAACCACTGTGTGCCTACTCAATGGCCGCCTTCCTTCTCTCCTTCACCAGCTCTTATACTTTACATGCTCTCTCAACGAGCATCACAAATTCTCTTAGCTCTAGGATGCCCAAAAACACTCGAATGTCTTCATTGAGGCCACAAACATCCGCGCCTTGCAAAGCCATCAGGGTGTATTGAAGAATCGGAGGAGGTAGGGGTGATGGGGTGTTTGGGTTTGCACGAACGAACTCTGAATACCAAGCATCCATCATTCGGAGGTAGGCTTCCCTAGCCCCTCCACCTTGGCCCATACTTACTGGCTTACTCTCTATCGGCACAGTCCCTTCTGCGGGAGCCGACGCATTACTTTCCAAGTCATCCACCGCGGTTCTATCAGGACCCATTACTATAATAAACACAATTTATAATTTGTAAGAGTATGCCCAAAGATCAATCACGAGATGGTTGTAATAACATACTTGATTTATCATGTTTATTGATATAAGGCGTTGCCATTATTATTTCAGTTTCTTTTCTGTGTACATAAATAAACTGTTTTATAATAATGTCCTGAGAATAATATGATTATTCTTAAAATATCCTTAGTCAAGTATTATTGTTGGCTAGGACAACAATAATGCATTAAGACTAACATGTAGTTGATTGATGATAAAGAGTTGTCATTGATATGGAGTGTCAAAATCAATACATGGATATGTGTGTTAGAGAACAACATATTGGACTGACCTGCTATGAGTATGTTTCTTGGATTATTATGTAATTGTCACAACATTACTCATAGTGATTAATATGTATATGATCCTCATACTTGAGATCATCATTATCCCAACATCGTGAGTTGTATATTTTGATATAGTCAAACGAACATTGTAACTGGTTGTTCTATAAAGACTGATGTTGGATATACCACAATCTATGTGGAGGGATATGGTTGATCAATATAGGATAAGTCCCTCCTACATAATGGGAGTAATATCTTAGGTCACTTGATTGAGTGAGACTCGAAATGCATGGCCATGCTCAAATAAGTTGATATGAGATGTCATACTTATTTGTGTATCATAGTTCACTTAAAGTATCAAGAAACATGGGATGGACTATGCAAGTGTGACTATTCCATGACTTGTGTCCATTCCAAAGGTATATGACTTAAGGATTAATGCATGAAAGGTTAATCACAAAAGGTTATGTCGAATCATGACTTCTCGTAACTTAGGTAGCAATGATGCATTGCTAGATGCCACTCATTATTTGTAACATTAGAATCGTTCTAATATTACTGCTAACGTTACAAGAACCTATAGGGTCACACCCTATGGTTGAAATGAACGGAGTAAAACATAGTTGGTATTGTATTCTGATTGTCAGATGAATTAAATTGGGCATTCAAATTGTTGAACATACTATACGTACAAGGATGTTGTACACATAATCAGAACATAATTTCATTAGTATATGAATTTGGTTCGTATATAAGTTTAAATAAATATAGTTTACCGAAATCTTTATTATAATTAATGTAATTATAATTTTCGGTTAAACATTATTATATTTATTTTAATGATAACTACTATGTTCAGATTAATTTTAATGAATTAATATTTATTAAAAAATATACCAATTAAAAGGGTGTTATATATGGCAAGGGTAAAAACCCTAAAGAGATAATATATAAATAAGCCCGAAACTATGCTAAAGGGTCTAGCAACCGTCAAGCATAAAAATCACTAAAATAGTTTCTGAGATATTTCTACTGTTCATTGTCAACTGGGTGGACTACGTAGAGGCTGACATCGGAAAGGTTGCGGCTTGGTTCGATAGTAGTTCAGGATTCCCGTTGCCTAGGCGTCGCTGTCTACTCAGGGTGAAGTTTCGGTAATTTCGAAACCTTTTATCACCCCGATACGTTCCTTACACATGGATCCATGGTTTGGATCGCCAGAATATTTTTAATTATTTTATTTTTCGCTGCGCCTTGGAGGCACCGGCGTTCCAACAGTGGTATCAGAGCCACTTGTGTGATACGAACTCGGGTTTAAATACTTGGGTGATGCAATTGTATGAGATGCATGTTTTAATTTTATTATGTTTTTCTGTTTAAATCGTTTAAGCTGAATCTAATAACTGTTCCTTTCGATAAGTGATTAAGTGTTAATCATGGTGTTATGGCCCATTCGGTTTTATGTTATTGCTGTAAACCTTAATAAATCTGTTATGATGTAGTGGTGATTTTACAATTTCCAGTAAGAGTTTACTGGCCAGTGGAACAAAGGGTTGTTCCGATATGAATCCTCAAGGATTAAAATCCTAAAAACACGATTCTGTTGGTAAAAGTTATCAAATCGTGAGGTTTCATTCGACTAGGGTATGCGGTTTGTACCGCGGGGGCTCTGCAATGTAATGCAACCCTTCACCTTAATAGGGTGGTTTGCAAAATCATACAATAGGCTTGCCCTCTCCAATGTTTGCTCCTTTAGCCTCATCTTTTGGTATGCTTCCCACATTAGTACCTCAACCATCCTTCCACCGTCTACAAGTATTCTCTTTACCCCAAAACCCACAATCACTACCGAAACAACCATTGGATCATTCCTTTCATCATCACACACCAACTCTTCAACTTCATTACTAAATTCAACACTCCACTTCCCTGGTTGACACCATCTTTTCGGTGCATTAACTGACATTACACTCCTCATGTGAGTTTTTCTCTTTACATTGGAGGTCGTCCATGTAATACCCCTTACTCGAGACCGTCACCAGATTTGAGCACGACGCGTTACTATACTTATCTTACTTGTCCGGGGCTTAAAAAAACTCCAATTACTTACACAAATCAAAACAATCTATTTCACTATTCATACTAAAACTGTCCAGCTGCGTAAGATTCATTAAATTAATTATAACTTGAGTTACAAAACTCAAAATTTAAATCCGTAAATTTTACCTAAAACTAGACTCATATATCTTCTTACCATAAGTTTTCCAGAATTTTTGGTTTGACCAATTAGTACAGTTTATTCATTAAATATTCCCTTGTTTCGTAGTTCAACGAACCTGACCTCTCTTCACTAAAAATCTATTATCTCATTATACAGAATTCAGATAACATTTTTGTTTATTTCTAGTGAAAATAGACTCACTAAGAAATCTAGAAATATAAACTATAACTTAAAATTCTTTTTTTTTTTACAATTTCTAGTGATTTTCCAAAGTTGGAACAAGGGATCACGAAGTCACTCTGAACTAGTCTTATAAAAATTTAAATATCTCAGAATATAGATTCCTTTTGTAACATCCCGAATTAGGCCCTAGTCGGGCCGGTGTTTCAGGACCATGAATCTGAGTCAAAAAAATATTTAAAAATTATTTTCTTTGTTTATTATATGTGAAATTTTCGTGATTTAATTTTGTCGTTTCGATGCCTAATTAAATAAAAGGGCTTAATCGCGTAAAATGAAAATTTGGTGGTTAAATGTGAAAGTATTTAATTGAACTTGTCTTTATAATTTGGAGCATTTATTATGAATATAAAAATTTTTACTATGATGGACGGTAATAACCATTGCTTATACTGGTTTAAAATTTTAATTAAAAGGTTAAATAAGTAAAATAATAAACATGTTATATATAATAAAACATATAATAAGTTGTCATGCATTTTATTTCATAAATTCATCACCGAATATCAAAACAAGAAATAAAAAGAAAAAGATTTGATGGTTCGGCCATGGTTGATCTTGATTAAGGTATGTAACTAGCCAGGTTTTTGATAATTTCTACGTTTTTTAGATCGTTGCTTAGTAATCTTAAAGACCCAAGCTTTAATTTTTTATTTTGATGAATATTTTGAGTTGTGTCATTGTTGATAGCTTGTGATTTTTTTTGTTTGATGATGAAATATGAAAGATATATTTTAGATTAAAATATTTTGTATTAGAGTTTTTGATGATTTTGAGTAATTAGGACTAAATTGTAAAAATAATAATTTGAGGGACTAAAATGTGAAATATATGAAAAATATGGGCTTGTATGAACACTAGGAATATTCAGCGAAACATGGGTATCTAGAAATTTTGAATGCTTTGCGTTTTGTGCAATAGGGACTAAATTGTAAAAAGTGTAAATGTTAGGGGTCAAATGGAAATTTTCCCATTTATGTGTTTTTGGACTAAATTGAATGAAAATATGTTTGAATGAGCTTAATTTGAATATGTTTAGATCAAGAACCAAAGAAATCAGATTTGGATCGGGAGAAAACGAAAGTTGTCGACTAGTTGTCCCGTTCCGTTTTACATCGTCCGAGGTAAGTTTATAGGCAAATAGATGTGTTTAATTGTAGATAAATGATAAATATATATGCTGGTATGAAAAATATGAATTTATATATGCTTATGCTGAATTTGAATAAGCTTGGTAATCATGTTCAAGCATTCTTTTCAACCGAATTACGATGTCCGAAGGCTCCGTATGAACCTTAGGAATAGTTAGGATACATATGTCATGACATAGGATTTCAATATGTGATGTGCGAGTAAGACCATGGCATTGATATGTGACTCCAATATATGTATGCAAGTAAGACCCTATCTGGGATAGTGGCATTGATATGTGGTTACATGTAAGACCACGTCTGGGACGTTGGCATTGTATGATATATGTGTGATTATCCGAGTGTCCTATCCAATTTTGAATTGTTCAGTGGGCATCGATAAGTTGAGATCAAATGTGCAAAAGTGAGCTAAAATGGTCAGGTATGAATTGGTTTATTACCTATTTGAAAATAGGTGAGTAAGTTACTTAATATTTGTTGCAAAACATGCTTGAAGTAAAGTAAGAACATATGTGTATGTGAAAAAGGTATTTGGCCTTGTAAATAAATAATATGAACATTATTGAAATTATTTTTGAATATATGTAATTGGTGGTATATTCGGCCATTGATATAAATATATATATGATAGTTATACTTTGACTTACGAGTGTATGCAAATAAATGTATGTGTATTTGGTATGATAAAGATGTTTTGGCTTGTTCATTGAATGATAGTTTGTTAATGTATCTTTATATATAAAAGTGTTCATTCGGTCATTACTATGCTTATGCATAAGAAGCTGTATTTTGATTCATGAGTATAAGTATATGTGTTCACATAATGATATTTAGCTTTGAAATTGAAGGATATTTTTCTCATATATATGTATGTGTATTCGGCCATATAATATAAATATGTATGTGATTATTATCCTTTGACCTATGAATTTGTGCATATAAGAGTATATGTACTTGTTATGATAAAGATATTTTGGCTTGGAAATTGAATGATAGTTTGCTAAAATATATATATGTTCATTCGACCATGAATAATATACAAGTGAAAGTACATATAAAATACATGAATTTGTAAGCTTAAAGATTTAAAGTAACTATGATAGTAAAATGTGGTTTAGTTTATATGATTTGACTATGTAACTAAGTTGTTTATTTACTTATGACTTACTAAGCTATGTAAGCTTACTCTGTGTGTGTTCATCTTTACCTCTGTTTTATAGATTTTGGATTCAAGTTTCAAGCTCGGGAATCGTCAGAGAAGCTTATCACACTATCGACTATCTTCGGTATTTTATAAACTGAATTTTCGAATCTATGGCATCTATAGGCTAGATTATAGTTTGAAATAAAGAATATTGGTTCTGTATACTTTAAGCCATGCAAAAATGGCCTAACTTCATTGTTTGAATTCGGTTTTGTTTGTCTGTGGTTTAGGTTCATTTTGGTTATTATGCTATGTATTATGGATGAATATTATATGTGATTGGGATATCTATTTGTGCATAGAAATTGGTTGATGAATTTGAAAGTGTGCATTTGGTTGATTCGGTTATGACATATGGATAGATAAACGTACAAGTGAATTTGGTTGTTAATTTGGTTAAGGTGTTATTCATGATTTGGTATTAAAGGATGATAGGTTATATTCGAATATAGAAAAATTTTATTTTGATATGTTTATTACATGGTCGATAAGATTTGTATATGGAATATATGTTTATATTTGGTTATTGATTTATTCTTGTGAAGTATAAATTGTATCATGAATTGATTTGAAAGCTAGTATAATGTACTTGTATACTCGGTTATTTGGTGAAATTATATGAAAGGGTTATGGTCAACTATAAGAGTATGCCCAAAGATCAATTACGAGATGGTTGTAATAACATACTTGATTTATCATGTTTATTGATATAAGGCGTTGCCATTATTATTTCAGTTTCTTTTCTGTGTACATAAATAAACTGTTTTATAATAATGTCCTGAGAATAATATGATTATTCTTAAAATATCCTTAGTCAAGTATTATTGTTGGCTAGGACAACAATAATGCATTAAGACTAACATGTAGTTGATTGATGATAAAGAGTTGTCATTGATATGGAGTGTCAAAATCAATACATGAATATGTGTGTTAGAGAACAACATATTGGACTGACCTGCTATGAGTATGTTTCTTGGATTATTATGTAATTGTCACAACATTACTCATAGTGATTAATATGTATATGATCCTCATACTTGAGATCATCATTATCCCAACATCGTGAGTTGTATATTTTGATATAGTCAAACGAACATCGTAACTGGTTGTTCTATAAAGACTAATGTTGGATATACCACAATCTATGTAGAGGGATATGGTTGATCAATATAGGATAAGTCCCTCCTACATAATGGGAGTAATATCTTAGGCCACTTGATTGAGTGAGACTAGAAAGGCATGGCCATGCTCAAATAAGTTGATATGAGACGTCATACTTATTTATGTATCATAGTTCACTTAAAGTATCAAGAAACATGGGATGGACTATGCAAGTGTGACTATTCTATGACTTGTGTCCATTCCAAAGGTATAGAACTTAAGGATTAATGCATGAAAGGTTAATCACAAAAGGTTATGTCGAATCATGACTTCTCGTAACTTAAGTAGCAATGATGCATTGCTAGATGCCACTTATTGTTTGTAACATTAGAATCGTTCTAATATTACTGCTAACGTTACAAGAACCTATAGGGTCACACCCTATGGTTGAAATGAACGGAGTAAAACATAGTTGGTGTTGTATTCTGATTGTCAGATGAATTAAATTAATTATAGAATTAATTTAATCGGGCAATCAAATTGTTGAACATACTATACGTATAAGGATGTTGTACACATAATCAGAACATAATTTCATTAGTATATGAATTTTGTTCGTATATAAGTTTAAATAAATATAGTTTACCGAAATCTTTATTATAATTAATGTAATTATAATTTTCGGTTAAACATTATTATATTTATTTTAATGATGACTATTATGTTCAGATTAATTTTAATGAATTCATATTCATTAAAATATATACCAATTAAAAGGGTGTTATATATGGCAAGGGTAAAAACCCTAAGGAGATAATATATAAATAAGCCCGAAACTATGCTAAAGGGTCTAGCAGCCGTCAAGCATAAAAATCACTAAAATAGTTTCTGAGATTTTTCTACCGTTCATTGTCAACTGGGTGGACTACGTAGAGGCTGACATCGGAAAGGTTGCGACTTGGTTCGATAGTAGTTCAGGATTCCCGTTGCCTAGGCGTCGCTATCTACTCAGATTAAAGTTTTGGTAATTTCGAAACCTTTTATCACCCCAATACGTTCCTTACACATGGATCCATGGTTTGGATCGCCAGAATGTTTTTAATTATTTTATTTTTCCGCTGCGCCTTGGAGGCACCGGCGTTCCAACATAATCGTCAGGAATCGTCACACTGTCAATATGCATATACGTGGCATGTATAGCTAGACTCGTACTCTGGCTAGTTCAGTCCTAGAATCGACTAAACCATGCTCTGAGACCACTAAATGTAACACCCCTCGCCCGTATCCGATACCGAGACAGGGTTCAAGGTGTTACCTTTCTTGACTCAACCAACTATAGAAGATCGTGCCAAAAAAATTTCAAACAATTTAAAAACTTCTCTTTTCACATGCAATCTATCTCATATACAGACTTACGAGGCCCAAATCATACATCTGGGGTGGTTCAAAACCCAACCGAGAACTCATGAAAAACTTAGAAAAGTTTCGTGCTTCAAGACTCCACACGCCCGTGTGGATATAGAACACACTGTCGTGTGCTAGGGACACGCCCATATCTCGAACCCGTGTCTGAAAACCTGGGGATTCTGCCAAAACCACACGACCGAAGCACACACCCGTGCCCTATAATCGTGTCCTTCACACGGTCGAGACATACAGTCATATCTCTTGCCCGTGTACTACTAGTATGCATATTGACTTTATGGCATGGCCTGGGCACACGCCCTTGTGGCTTGCTTGTGTACTAAAATGACTTTAAAGTTTTAAGTGCAAGGAATGCACGGCCACAACACACACCTATGGGCGTGAGCCGTGTGTCACACACGGCCTAGACACACGTCCATGTGTCTTACCCGTGTGGACAAACTAGGCTATCTTCCAAGCCATTTTTTCACCCATTTTGCACAACCTACACAAGATCATTTCAATATACAAATTTCATCATAATGGACACCAATTCATCCATAGAAAGAACATTGTATACATTAATCAAAGTGAATAATAGCCATTATTCCAGGCTTGATACAAAATGAAGGGCTTTTGGCTTGAGCCAACATACATAAATAATTCTCTTAATCCAACATCCTAGTCTAGCCCTATACATGCCACCTTCAAAAATATAAATCAAGCTATACCGAGTATTGCGGCTAATAGTGTGATTGATATCTCTGAATTTAAGGGATACTTAAGCTAGCTTGGTGACACTGAAAGAAAAAGGAAAGGAAATGGAGTAAGCATAAAGCTTAGTAAGTTGCATATAAATAACTATACAACAATCTCACCATTTACTATCATGCTTATAGCTCAAAGGTAAACATAACTTAACTTACTCATTATCATTTACTCGAGTCTCATCTTCTAAATTAAGCTCGTTACTCATGCTTATCATATAGGTACCTGTAACACTCACAACATGATCATCCTTTCTTTATCAAAATTGAACCATAACTTTCACCATTGAACCGCTGGAATACTACTGGATATTCCATGAACCTTCAACATGGGATATATTGCTGATGCCATGTCCCAGACATGGTCTTACATTGGCTCTCATATATGAGTGCTGATGCATGTCCCAGACATGTCTTACACTAGCACAACTCCTAGCCGATGCGTGTCCCAGACACGTCTTACACTGGCTATCTTTGTCGAGGCAGATGCATGTCCCAAACATGTCTTACTCTAGCGCTCATCTCTGTGCTAGTACCATGTCCCAGACATGGTCTTACACTAGCACTCATAATGTGGCCGAAGCATGTCCCAAACATGTCTTACACTGGCGCACAAATCACCCAATGTCTTGGCACAAATATCCAGTTCATATCCTGAGGTTTCAACAGGATATTTCTACTATCTCAATATTACAAAGCATTCTCAATTTATAACTTAACAACTCGTACAATATCAATTCAATAACAATATGAATACAAGTATTAACAGTGTAGTTGTATTTTTTACATACAACTTAACTCGGTTTACAAAAAGTACTTGACTAGTCAACTTATTCGGATTGCTTGGCTTTTCCCCGGTCTAGGCTCGGTTTTGGCAAATCTTGATCTATAATAATATACATCCATTTAGTCACTAAACACAATTAGGCATTCATAAATTCACAACTTTGGTAAAATGACCATTTTGCCCCTAGGCCTTGGTAAGATGAATATTTTACCCCTATGCCCGAAAATCAATTTTTATCAAATTTCCTCGTATTTCAAGCCTAGATAAACTCTTTTTATTACTATGACAATCCAAAATTCTCACTATTTCACACACTAACCACCTATTTTGCAACTTATGCAAAATAGTCCTTTTATGTGTTTTCATGCTAACACCTTTCACAAAAGTTGTTTATAACACAACTAGGACTCATATTCATCCATAAAAACTCAGCATATATCACAAATACATCCATGAAAAAATCCTAAACTCTTGACCATTTTGTAAGATATCACCCTCATTTGAAAGCTCGTGCTTCAAGGGTCTCAAAAATATAAAAATCTTGAAGAAAACCCTTTAAAATCACTTACTTATGAGTGCTTTAATTTGATGTAGATTTTTGAGCTTTAAAACCTCTATTTTGGCTGATATTTTCGGTGATAGAGAAGAAGAAGAGAAGGTGATATCATCTTTTTTCTTATTTTATTCCTATTTTAGTCAAATTAGCCACCAAACCCAACCAAACTTGGACTTTTTGACCAATTTGTCTCCCATGGCCGGCCAAGCACTCTAAAAAGAGTCTAATTTCCATTTAAATACTCCAAATTTTGATTCTCTAGCTATTTAACACATTTGGGTACTAAAATGTAACTTTTTCCTTTTATGCGATTTAGTCCTTTATCGCAATCGGGCTTGAAAACATTAAAATTAACTCACCAAATTTTTCATGCACTAATATAATAGTACCATAACCTCATAAAAATAATAAAAATAATTTTTATATCTTTGAATTTGTGGTCCCGAGACCACTGTTCCGACTAGGCCCTAAATCGGGTTATTACACCTCAACAATTAATTCTTTCAAGGTGACTACTGAGCTGATTTTTCACCATTTGTGCAAACTGTCAAAAATAACCCAAATTATGCAAAATTACTATAAAAATAACTAAAATTCAAAAAAAATTTATAAATTAAGTTTAAATTAATTATTTTATAATAAAAGTATAAAATTCGATAGAAATTACTTAGAAACTGCAAGAATTAATGCTCAAAAGGTGCTGAAAAAGTCTATATATTTTTGTGATTCCAATAGGTTAGTCCTAATACATGATGACAACATTGTTAGGCAAGTAATAAACATTTTGTAAAAAAAAGGGGTAATGTAGACCTATATTTGGAATTCCTTCAATCTAAAGATCATACAGAGATAATGGAAGGTTAAGGTAGTGAAAACTTTAATGAGGGTGGGTTTGGTAAGGGTGAGGGTTTACTGGATATTGTTAGTGAGGGTGTTATATGTGCTGCAGGGACTGTGATTGGGGAAAACATTGAGACTAAGATGGGAGCAAATTCTAGGACTAAGGTGGAGAGCATGTTGGAACTGAGGGAGGGGAAGATGAGGATGCATTCTTATTCAACGTGGTGATAGTTTGTAACAACTCGTTTTTCACTAGTGTTATAAATGGTGATTTTAGAACCCCATTTTCGATGATTGAGTCTGTAAATATTATTAATTTAATATTTACGATGTTAGTATAAAGTTCAATTAAAGTTTGGCCTTTTAATTTTACAAATCGAGTAGTTAATTAAGGAACAATGATTAAATTGTAAAAGTGGTAAAAGAGTAATCGCTATAGATTTTTAATTGGCCAAAGGTTTAAAGGATTTATTTAGTAATTAAAATAATGATTTAATTGACAAATAGACCACTTTAGATTATGGTAGACGGTTGGTTGATATTTTACGAGAAAATAATATTAAAATTTTATAATTATAAAACAAAAAATAAAGGAAATAAAGTAACAAGAAAGAGAAATACCTTTCTTCTTCTTCATTCTCTGATTCCCCACAGCTAAGACGCCAAAGAGTTCATTCAAGCTTTAGTCCCTCAATTGGTGAGTTCAATTTAGTCATTTTCTTGTAATTTATATGCTTTTGAGGTCTTGGAAGCTTGATTTAGATAGCCCATGTACCAACCTGTAAAAATATTAAAGTTTTCAAAACTTTTCATTGTTGAATTCTTGATGAAATTGGTGTTAGTTTGTTATATTTTAAGCATAGAAATGAAAAAGACTAGTTTGTAAAGTTTAATTGCTAGTTTTTAAACATAGGGCCTAAAGTGCATAAATTTCGAAACTGATGTTAAATTTCTATAATTATAGATAATAGAAAGCTGTAGAAGGATTAAATTGAGATCGATTTTGAAACCGAAGATCAAATTTGAAAGTTATAGCAAGCTCGATTTTAAGAACTCAATTGAATAAAATGAAAAATTTTAGAGAGCACTCAAAAAGCAAAATTGAACTTTAATATACATTTAATAGGTTAATATAAGGTAATTGGAATTGATAAATTGAAATGAATAGTCGTGTAACACCCCTAACCTGTATTTGTCGTCGAAATAGGGTTACGCAGCATTATCGTAAAAATGTAACTTATAATCATTCATTTCTAAACATTTCATAAATCATATCTTAGTCCATTCAAACACATGCACATCATACCTTATTTGAGCCCTCCAATCCTTAGAAGCACTTCAAAAACAATTCAGGACTAAATCAGAAACATTTAGAACTTTATGGAAAAAGATAGAAAACTTTACACTATAGAAGTTACATGGCCGTGTGACTCACACGGTAGAGACACACGCTCGTGTCTCAGGTCGTGTCTTAAAATAGGGACACACAACTGTGTCCCAGCCCATGTCCATGCCCTTGTAACTAACTGACTTGGGCCACACGGCCAAGCCACATGCCCGTGTGCCAGGCCGTGTAACACTTGAAATGCAATCTTTAAAACCTACAGGGGACACACGGCCGTGTCGCATGGCCGTGTGTCACACACGGCTGAGACAAACCCTTGTGTCTTAGGCCGTATGGACAAGAAATTGGCCAAAATCAAGCCATTTCCTTCACCCACCTCAAGCATGCAGCTAAACACAATTTGCACATGTGACTAAGGCATTAAAACATATCCAAACATACATAAAATGACCAATTGAAATGATCAAATTCCATTCAACCAATATGCCATATAGGCATTTCAAATGCAAACATACAAATTTACTTAAACGATATGCATGTACTTGACACATTTCATTCATCAACGTGTAATTCATTTCCATCTCAAAACTTATAAGAAATTGACCTATATCACTTCAGCATAAACTAACCATTTGTACCATACCATTCACACATTATAAGAACCAAACTATCATAATGTGACCATCATCAAAATGGCACCAAACAACCAACTTATACATACCAAAATCTGTGTCTAAACATTTAAATAAACATCAAACACAAGTCCTGTAACACCCCTAACCCATATCCATCGCCGGAATGGGGCTATGAGGCATTACCAAAAGACATAGTTTTCAAACATTCACTAATTTATACAAGTCATGTTCATATTACAAAAAAAAAATCATATGACCAATTAATTGTTAAACTTACTTTATAAATTGTGAAACAAAATACAATTCATATCTCAAGTCAGGTATAATATGCTTTTAAATATAAACACATAAGTAGAGGTAACTAAACATAATCTAATAAAGCTTTAAGGCAAGTCATAATTTCAGTTTGGTAAATAACCATCACATAAGAGATGCAACATGTCTCTTCGAACTCAAACATATTTCATCATTTTATCTTAAATCAATTTCAGTCACAAATAACAACTCAATACCAAAAACATGCATAATTCGTATAACCTCAGTCTGTCATTAAATCACAAATATCAATTTCTTATATATAACCGATTAAAAACATATTACATAATTTAATAGTCAATCATGTATGCATCTTTATTACAATTCAACATGGCCAAACATGCTTCTTACTCATATACACATTGTGCGTATTTACCCTAAATTTGAAAACCAC
This sequence comes from Gossypium longicalyx, assembly GCA_025698465.1. Taxonomy (NCBI): domain Eukaryota; kingdom Viridiplantae; phylum Streptophyta; class Magnoliopsida; order Malvales; family Malvaceae; genus Gossypium; species Gossypium longicalyx. The sequence continues at coordinate 58,420,718 of CM046995.1, forward strand.
ACTTAACATTTAATTGTATACAAAACAATTGACTAAAATATTCATGGGACATTTTTATTACCTATTACATTTCATAATTGAATTTCATTACTAAAAACCATGAACATATCCAAAAGATTTCATCACCGAATTACCAGAACTAAGTTCATTAAACATGACAACTAAAAACATAAAAGACTAAGACTAAACATGGTGATCAAATGCACATATACACTAAATATATTAGTTTAAAACACATCCAAAGCAATCAAACATACTTACGACAGATTTCTTCATACCTCATCCAAAATCATTAACTAACATTAATATAAAAACACATAACACAATTTATGGCACATAGCATAATAATCAAAATGGACTTAAACCAAAATTATGCCAAAACCGAATTCAAGCAAAATAGTTAAGCCATTTTCGCATGGCTAATAGACATACATTTCCAAAAATTCAACTTTATTGAATACACACTCCAGCCTATACATGCCATAGTTCGAGTTCAAATATTTAAATACCGAAGCTATAGATAGTGTGATGAACTTTGCTGACGATCCCTGAGCTCGTAACTTGAATCCAAAATCTATAAAACAAAGTAAACGAAAACACACAGAGTAAGCTAACTTAGCTTAGTAAGCCTTAAGCAAATTAAACAATTAATGCATGATAACATTTCAATACTAAATCATTTCAATCAAATAATTCAACTTATACATTTGTAAACACATTTAATTTCAAGCTTTTATTTCCATACATATAACATATACTTTCATAGAACAATTTCTCCTTGGCCGAATGCTCATATAAACAAAATAATTAATTATCATCCAACCTTTAAAATCAAGATGTCAATATATAACCAAATGTACATACACTTATATACACAAGCTCAAAAATTGTAACATAATTCATGTACACAAACTATCCATATGGCCGAATATACATGGTCTTGTATACACATATTCAAAGACCAAATCCATAATATTCATATCATTTGATCATAAGACCAAGTACACATACCATAATCACATATATACTTCACTTGCATCACACATGATTTGTAACAAATAATCAAGTTACTTACTTACCTTATTTTAAATAGATAACAAGTTAATTCATATCTGGCCATTTAGCTCATGTAACGTATTCAAATACCACATCAGCATGAAGTATTTTAGGCATAAACTTATAATAATTCACTAGCATAAAGCCTGCTAGGCCTAAGCCTGTATCACACACCGGCATAAGGCCTGCTAAACTCAAAGTTTGATTTTTATACACCGGCAATAAGCCTGCTAGGCATAAAGCCCGATTTGATTCACCAGCACAAGGCTTGCTAGGCTCAAAGCCCGAATTTCACTATTATAAAGTTGTCTCATAAACAATTCATATATCGAAACTTTCAAATATTCCATATAGTTCATACGGACTTTCAAATATTATAACTCAGTCGAATTAAACTCAAATACATTATTTCCATGCTTAACCATGCTTAACCATATTCGGCTAACTCTACTATAAATCTATAAATTCCAAATCAACATTTTAACTCATATATAATTAGAATTAACAATATCTATTTGCTTATAGACTTACCTCGGACGATGAAAAACCGGTACGGATCAGCTAGTTGACAACTTTAGTTTTTCCCCGAGCTAAATCCAATTTTCTCTTTTCTTGATCTAAATTAATATAAATTAAAATTATTAAATCAATTATTCAACCAAATTCATCCAAAAACACACAAATGGGTAAATTACACTTTTACCCCTGATATTTAACATTTTTCACAATTTAGTCCCTACTGCATAAAACACAAAATAGGCAAAATCTCACAACAACATAGTTAGGCCGAATCTTCCTTATACTCATACTAGTCCATATATTCATTTATTTCACATTTTATTCCCTCAATTTATTATTTTTACAATTTAGTCCTAATTACTCAAAATCATCAAAAACTCCAATACAAAACATATTAATCTAAAACATATCTTTAATATTTCATCATCAAACATCACAAAACACAAATATTCATCAATGGCATAACTCAAAACATTCATCACAATCAGAAATTCTAGCATAGGTCGGATAGTACTCGAAGCAACGATCTCAAAAACGTAGAAATTATAAAAAAATTGAAACCAAACTAACCTTGAATTTGAATAAAAAATGGCCAAATACCTAGCTTTGTTATTTCTTTTCTTTGCTCTTTTTATTTCAGTCAAAAGATGAACATTAAAACATGGCTTTTAATTTGTATAATAACATAACATATATATCATTTATTATTTTACACATTTAACCTTTCAAAATTAATTAGTAAACCATATATATCATGTCCAAAACCGTCCACTTATAAAACCAATGGTTTATTTGCATTATTAATGCCTCCACTAATAAAGTCAACAACAAATTAGCACTTTCACATTTAACCACCAACTTTTCTTTTTACGCGATTAAGTCCTTTTATTTAATCGGACACGCAAACGATAAAATTAAATCACGAAAATTTCACAGATTTTAATTCACACATAATAAACAAGAAAAATAATTTTTAAAAATTTTTCTAACTTGGATTCATGGTCCCGAAACCACCGTTTCGACTAGGGTTTAAATCGGGCTGTTACAAGTCCATTTATACATGCCATTATAACCTTTGCTAAAACATTAAGAACTACCCATATAATCGTTGGATTGTATGAAAAATCTCCGACGAACTTCCAAACCAATCGAGCTTCCGATAATCTGAAAAGTAAAGGAAAAATAACAACGTAAGCAATGAATGGTTAGTAAGCTCGTATAAATTTTAAACATAACATTCCATTTCAATAATGAACTTTATAAGGTAAACATAAACCTATACCAATACCACAAGAATTATCAAACCATAATCATCGACCCACAAATGAGTAAGTCCATCAACACTACATACATTTATCATTCCTAACATACTAGGATTGTATAAGGCATTTTACACAATCATTAACCTTTTTCATAAGACTTTGAAACCTTCCATTTACTTACTTTAGCTTAAAAGACATTATCAACTCACAAATTAGTGTATTTATCCACAACCTAGATAAATTCATCCATAACTTAAGTAAATTTCTCACATTTAAGTAAACCCTTTAACTCGTCAATGCATTTACATTATCACATTACATCTAAATAATTAACTTACTGTTTTATTACATTTCCTTACTCGTATCATTTCATAACACAAGACATAAGCATAAACATAGACCAATTACACAAGCTTGACACAAGCCTATATATCATCATCAATACACAAGTTACTACATATATTCATAATTCACTTAAAATATCATAAGGGAAGTCATATGCATGAATAACATCACTTGAAATCATCAATTTCATGAACATAAACATACTTTCATTGAGCATTACATTTTTTATTCATGTTCATAAATTCATGACATAAGTCTTTTGAAGACTTACCAATCCCTTCCCTTTCATACCCATTGAATCAAATGACATTACATCGAATAATGGAAATAATATTTTCAGTACAACTTACCTAATACAATACATTGGCACGAAGACTGCTAGGCTCAAAGCATGATATAACATACCGGCATGAGGCCTACTAGGCACAAATCCTGATACAATACATCGGAACGAAGCCTACTAGGCACAAAACTTGATATAATACACCGGCACGAAGCCTGTCAGGCGCAAAGCCTGATATAATACACCAGTAAATACAACTCAATTTAATTTTTAATTTTCAACAACCAACATTCAATAATTATAATCACCACAATTATTAGAATAAAATTAATATCAAGAATTTAATATAACATATTAGATGTAACACAAACTTACCTGGCTAAATTGCAAAAAAAAAAAAAAATCAATGTATAGGGGCTTTTTGGTAATTTTTCATTCTCCTCGATTTTCTACTCGATCTTGATCTAAATTAATAATTTCATTCACTTCATTAATTTAGATAGTAAAAAATTTTATTTTAAGCAATTTAGTCATTTTTAACATTTTTACAAAATTGCCCTTAACATTTTACTTTTATTCAATTTAGTCCCTGAGCCTAAAACATGTAAATTAATCGTTTTTATCACAATTTCATGATAGCTGAATACTTTTAGCTTCCATTTCAGCCTATTTTTGCTGCAATTTCACATCAAATCCTTGAACTATTACTATTTCAACAATTTAATCCATAATCGATAAATTTATCAAAAATTACTTAATAAAATACTTATAAATACCAACCAACACTTCAAATTCATTATTTAACATAAAAAATCACAAAGATTCATCAGTGGAAATGTTCAAAATCTTTAACAATTTGAAAAACGAAGGTACGAGCTAGTTGGACCTAGTTGCAACGATCTTAAAAACATAAAAATTAAAAGAAACGAACCTCAAAATCTCCCACATGCAAGATGCTATGTTTGGTTGATTCTACAAGCTTAATTTTCCATGGTTTTTTGGCAAAGCTGAAGATAGAATGAAGAAGAAAGACTTAATCTTTAATTAATTTTGTTTAAACTTTGTTTTAATTACAAAATTGACATTATACTAAATTTTTATTCAATTTTTCATTAAATTTAATACTTCTTACCACCCACTATCCAAAAGAGGGATTATTTCCCTATTGGTCCTCCCAGATTTACTACTTAGGCCATTAAATCATCCTAGTGCTTAAATTAATAACTTTTGCATCTTTTACAATTTAGTCCTTTTTCTTTAATTAACTATCTAAACATTAAAATTTCTGAACGAAACTTTAATACAACATTAATAATACTCTGTAAATATTTATAAAAATATTCACGGCTTGGTTTATAGAAACGAGGTCCCGATACCTCATCTTCTAAAACCAATTGACCCTAGACTCTTACCACTTGAACTTAATTAATCATTCATATAACATAAATTACCATATCAAAAACCATTTTAAAACCATATTTGACTCATAAATATTAAATAATAATATTTACAACTTACTCGTCCAATTTGTGGCCCCAAAACCACTGTTTTCGACACCATTAAAAAAGGGGCTATTACAACTCTCCCCCTTACGAAAATTTTGTCCTCAAAATTTCTCACCTGATAATAGACATTAAGTCGAGTCTTTCTTCCACCTTTTTAATGGTAGTGCATAAATAAATCAATTTTAACTCATTTCAATTTAGAACTCATATCAGAATTTGATACTATACCTGAACTTAACTGAAAAGCTATGATGTACTCCTGTCATAACTTTATTATCAGTAATACCGAGAAATTTCCAACAATCATCTGTCGAACATAACTGCAAGAAAACCCAGATTATCGAATTTTAGGCACATTATACAATTCATAACGTTTAGCTAAAGTTTGTAATTTTCACAACAGACTCTAACCGATGTTTCTGACATATTTGCATCTGTAACTTCCAGCTGACAAATGTTTTATTTCATTAAAAGCTTCAAACAGTATCATCTGAATACAAGTGTGATAATTGTTATTATCAAGACGATTTTAATCAACAATAATATTTCCTGATTATCACTAACCTGGTTGATATATCCTTGTATCATGTCTTCTAAAATATGAATCTTTCATTCTGACTGTCCGTCTATTTACCCTTGAATTCACAAAAAAATATTCCCAAACCTAGAGAAGTACTCGAATATATATACGACTCATCTAACTTTTCAAGTGAATAGTCCATTTTGACTAAAACAATTGAGTCAATCTTGTCAATCGAATAATAACATTTCAAAATAATTCCTTCTTCTAAACAACAAGATAGCTAGACATATAGTCTATCGTAATTTTTCCCAAAATACTAACTAAGATGCAACAAGATGCATTAACTCAAATGAAATATGACATCCCATTTTGACTTGTTGACATAAGTTGAGATTACCTAAATAATGAGAACCAAGTTGCAAGGTTAAGTTCAATCTTCCACAGCTATACTTTTGTTGATGCCTACCCTTTCACAAAAGTTAGAAAGGGAATATATAATAATACTATTTCAATTATTAACATCGAAGCTTTAAACTATACCGGAGCTGCAACCATCAGATGCATTAAAACTGTAATGCTTTAATAGACTGACGTTACAACCGTATAGATAGAACAATACCTCAACCATCAATAGTGCACTCTGAAACAAAAGAGGAAAACCAGATGTAGTTCTAGTAACAACCTATGCAATAATACAACCTCTATAATTTTGAGATCTATATCACCGTGCTCACAAGATCTAATCAGGAATTATATATGTAATAGATATATTTACCTTAAGCCAATATATATATCCTTTAATAGATGAACCACATTTGATAGAAGAACAATAAGAAAACCGAGATAATGAAATCCAAGATATAAAGCTCTACTAAATTTCTAAGAATACAACCCATATTGAATGATAAGGAGATCAATTATACCCAAAGAAAATATAGAAGAAAGATATCGCACATACTCACTAGAACCAGTTGTGACAAAGACAACATAAATTGTACATATATAATAAGTAGTGCAACAACCAGTAGAAATAGAAAAATAGCATCATATGAGTCTTATTGTCAAGTCTTCTACTGAACATAATAGAATAGAATGCCAAAGAAAATATAGCAATGTCAATCATTAATCAACCAGACTAACAATACCTCTGTCTAGTGTTATGGTTAGCCAACATTCCCATATGATAAGAATCACATCTGAAAATGAACAATTACATATGCCTCTGAGAATAAAAGAACATATAGAATACCCAGAAGAGATCTTTGTAATATACTCGACTATAACTGTTGCATTCAAATATATTTTCAATTCAAACACTAACTCACAAACTACTAAAGTCATCGAGGACCCCACATTATCCCATTCACTAAAGAAATCAATTCAAAAGAAATTTCAGTTAATCAGTTCTTTAGATACCATACCTGAATAAGTCGATTACCTGTGATTAACCTCTTCTTTAATAGCGACATTATGTACCCTGAATGATCTTCAGAAAAATCTGATATCTCTTCTAGAACTCTCTTTACTTGCTAACCCCATATCAGCTCTAACCACATTATTATTAATTTAATCGTTGAATTCTATACCTTCTCTTTTGCCGACTTAATCAACATAAATCTTGTAAATTCCATTGTATAAGACTTTGAGGATGAAGGGGTAGAGATCGTAAAGCCTCTAAATTTGACTCAAATATATACACATAACATAACATTCATTAACAACATAACATTATGAAATTTTTCTCTTACCTTTATGAGTTTCTACTCATCCAAAGAAACTTTTTAATCAGATGTTTGAGTATCACTTTTAGCATTATCGGAATTAGCTCAGTTGGAAAGCATCTCTGCCTAACATGAAACAAATCTCATCAGCGTCAGGAGATATTACACTATCATAGGTTATATAATGGCATGTATTTCTAGACTTCATACATGCTACATTTAGTCCGAGAATCGACTATACTGTAACTCTGATACCACTAAATGTAACACCACTAACCCGTATTCGTCGCCAGAATAGGGTTACAGAGCATTACCGTAAAAATATAACTTATAATCATTCATTTCTAAACATTTCATAAATCAAATCTTAGTCCATTCAAACACATACATACTGTCCCTTATTAGATCCATCGAGACCTTAAAAGCACTTTAAAAATGATTGGGGACTAAATCAGAAACATTTAGAACTTTATGGAAAAAGATAGAAAATTTTACACTGCAGGGGTCACACGGCCTTATGGCCTGGCCATGTGACTTACATAGTAGAGACACACACTCGTGTCTTAGGCAATGTCACATTCAAAATAGGGATACACGATCGTGTCCCAACCCGTGTCTGTGCCCGTGTAACTCACCGACTTGGGCCACACGGCCAAGCCACATGCCCGTGTGCCAAGTTGTGTAACACTCGAAATGCAACCTTTAAAACCTACAGGGGACACATGGCCGTGTTGCATGGTCATGTGTTGTACACGGTTAAGACACACACCCGTGTCTTAGGCCGGGTGGACAAGAAATTGGCCAAAATCAAGCCATTTCCTTCATCCACCTCAAGCATGCACCTAAACACAATTTGCACATGTGACTAAGGCATCAAAACATATCCAAACATGCATAAAATGAACAATTCAAATGATCAAATTCCATTCAACCAATATGCCATATAGGCACCTCAAATGCAAACATACAAATTTACTTAAATGATATACATGTACTTGAAACATTTCATTCATCAACACGTAATTCATTTCCATCTCAAAACTTATAAGAAATTAACCTATATCACTTCAGCATAAACTAACCATTTGTACCATACCATTCACACATTATAAGTACCAAACTATCATAATGTAACCATCATCAAAATGGCACCAAACAACCATCTTATACATACCAAAATCAATGTCTAAACATTTAAACAAACATCAAATACAAGTCCATTTATACACGACATTATAATATTTGCTAAAACATTAAGAACTACCGATATAATCGCTGCATAGTGTGATAGATCTCTGACAAACTTCCAAACCGATCGAGCTTCCGATAATCTAAAAAGTAAAGAAAAAAATAATAGCATAAGCAATGAATGGTTAGTAAGCTCATATAAATTTTAAACATAACATTTCATTTCAATAATGAACTTTGTAAGGTAAAAATAAACCTATACCAATGCCACAAGATTTATCAAACCATAATCATCAACTCACAAATGAGTAAGTCCATCAACACTGCATATATTTATCATTCCTATCATAGTAGGATTGTATAAGACATTTTACACAATCATTAACCCTTTTCATAAGACTTTGAAACCTTCCATTTACTTACTTTAGCTTAACAGACATTATCAGCTCACAAATTAGTGTATTTACCCACAACCTAGATAACTTCATCCATAACTTAAGTAAATTTCTCGCATATAAGTAAACCCTTTAACTTGTCAATGCATTTACATTAGCACATTACATCTGAATTATGAACTTACCATTTTATTACATTTTCTTACTCGTATCATTTGCCTAACACAAGACATTAGTATAAACATATGTAACACCTCTTACCCGAGTCCTACGCCGAGACAGGGTACGAGGCGTTACTTGACTTAAACATACACCATTTCATAAAATCGGGCCATAAAATTTTGTTCAAATTTAAAACTTTTCATACACATGTATAATGTCCCTTACACAAGCTACCGAGGCTCTAAACATGCATTAATGGCGGTTTGAGACTAAACCAAGAACCTCAAAAAATTTTGGGAAAACTTAGAAAAATTCTCATAAAATAGGGTCACACGCCCGTGTGGACACAAGGACACGTCCGCGTGTCTTCAACACGCCCGTGTCCTCAGGCCGTGTCATCCACACGGCTGAGACACATGGTCGTGTCTCTATCCGTGTGGCTAACACTTAGGCTATTTTCCAAGCCTTTGGTTACCATTAATCCATCACATCTTTACACACATCTAAGTTATACATCATGGCATCATTTTAATGGCTTAGCATACTTCACTAAGGTATATTCTTAACTTTAACATGCTATCATCCACAAGTTTCACATACTCATATAATATCAAGTCTAGACACAATAATCCATATTCATTGACCTTGTCAAGTGACCTTATTTAAACATTAAGCATTCATGCTCAATCATCACCGTCTTATTTCTATACCATACAATTACTATATGGATATAACCATTTATCATACACACATGTCTTTACACCAATCATGCATGTCCCACAAGCATAAAAACATCATCGTATCACAAGCATTAGGACTTATCATGGATAACTAAGCTTACAAGCCACAATCATTATAAGCCACATCTTACGGCTATATACAATGAATCAATATAAGCCAATACATTTGGCTAATCAAAACAAAACCTATCATAAAACTGAGCCCCTATACATGCCACTCACTTGAAAACGCTAACATATGTATCAATGCTCCAAAGGTGATAGCTTGATAGTGTGATGCTGCCTCCGACGATCTCTAACCTCGAGCTAACCTGTCAACACTAAAGAAATGGAAAGGAGAGGGTAAGCTTTATAGCTTAGTAAGACCGTATGAAAATAATAAGCAATTTATCAACTTCCTTCCCAAGGTAATACAACCCTATTTGCATTTTTACTTATGTTCTAGTCAAGTTGTTTTCTCGAGTCATAGTTACTAAATTATTTATATCTAGAGGTACGGAACTCCAAATTAAGACCCGCTAATTTTCCCTAAAACTAGACTCACATATCTTCTTAACATAAAATTTTACGAATTTTTGGTTTATCCAATAAGTACAATTTATTCGTTAAAGTTACCCCTTTTTTACTGTCTGACAGTTCCAACCCCTCTTCACTAAAAATTAATTACCTCATGGTACGGGACTCAGATGATGTTACTGTCTATTTATCTTGAAAATAGACTCATTAATAACTCTAAGCATATAAATTATAACACATAAAATATTTTTATACAATTTTCAATGATTTTATCAAATCAGAACAGGGGATTTCAAAATCATTCTGAATCTATCTCACAACAATTTAAATATTTCATAATGTGAAACTCTTTTACTTACACTGTTTCTTTTATGTGAAACTAGACTCGTTAAGATTTAATTTCATATTTTATTCAGCCTATAAATCAATTTTCACAATTTTTGGTGGATTTTCAAAATCGACTGATGCTGCTATCCAAAACTGTTTTAGTGTAAATTAATGATACTAAGTTTATCACACCTTATTGATTCATTTTCACCACCTTGGTAAAAATACATGTTTATACATCATAAGTATTGACCTATAATCACAAGGTCATCACAAAATAATTCTCATAGGCATAACTTACTTATTTGTATCCTTACCAAAGATGCATCGTTTCATGATCGTTATAGCATTTGAGCTTTGAGTACATACCTGTACAATTTCTTGACATAGTAATGCATATTCATGACTTTAATACTCTCTTGAGTTATTCGTAAGGTTTCCCATATAACACTTGGAATATTAATGGATACACGGAAAAGTCCCATACCAATGCCATATCTCAAGTATGGTCTTATATGGGATCTCGCACCTAAGTGCCTCATATGTAGCCAACACTACCTCATATCACATATAACGTATTGCTCACTCTCGAGCTAATCACGGGCCTACTCACACAAGCTGATAGTCAGGACGTAGCTACATAGTGCTGCTCACACAAGCTGACAAGTACCTACAGCACATGCCGAGCTACCTAGCCACTGGTAGGACATACAAGACTAGCACCCGAATTCACATAAACACATATCACACTTTCACATGGGCTCATAATCACATAGTTCCTAGTGACATATCACTTGTATCCTAAGTTATTCTTAAGGTTCAAACGATATTTCCTTACTTATCACATCACTATCGAGCTTGCTCGAAGGGTAGCTAGTATAGCTCATAAAACTCATCATAGAATAAGCTTTCATTCCATATCATCTTATCATAATTTATACAATTCAATAAAATCACCATGTTCCATCAACTTTTCAACATATACATATTCAATCATTCATAACTTATAATGAATATTTGGATTATCAAATATCACATGGTACATGCCACTATCACATACATAACATCATAAACATATAATTCAACACAATCGAATTAACATATCAATGTAGTTTTCAATCACAAACAATAATAACATTTCCGTAGGAATTTACTTGTCAAATCCTCGTCAGGTACGTCCGTATAACCAATCATACAATTTATGTAATAATAAGTAAACTTTACAATTCAAACATAATTTTTTGCATTATTATCATCATACGAACTTACCTCGAGTCCAAAACGGCTATTTAATCCATTTTTAGTCCATAACCTTCTACTTTCTGATTTAAGCCCAAATCTCAGTTTTTCTTGATCTAACATGATGAAATTCACTCATTTAATCACTAAATAAATTTGTACAATCAAAATTCACATTTTTGGCAAAATGACTAGTTTGCCCCTAGACTTTCACAAAATGACCATTTTACCCTTAGGTCCGGAAATCGAATTTCCTTATTATCCAAGCTTAACCGAATCCTTTTTATAACTATAGCAACTCACAATTTCAACTATTTCACACATTTACAACTTATTTTACAAACTTTACAAAATGGCCCTTTTTAGGTGTTTTCATGCAAACTCCTTTCACAAAAGTTGTCTATTACACAACCATGACTCATTTTCATCCATAAAAATTTAGTAAACAATATGAATACTCTCATGTAAAAACCCTAAACTTTCAACCATTTTGCAAAATGGTCCCCTCATTAGTTAGCTCATGCTACAAGGGTTCCAAAAGTATAAAAATTATCAAGAATGGTTATGAAAATCACTTACTTGCAAGAGGATAACCTAGCTAAAATTTTAAAGCTTCAAAACCCCTCTTTGCTGGTATTTTCAGTGGAGAAAGAGATGAGAAGAAGATGATATCATTCCATCTTTATTTTATTTCATTTTTAGTCAAATAAGCCACCAAATTCCACCTAACTTTGAAAATTGTCTTATCTGTGTCTCTATGGCCGGCCATCATATATTTAAGGGTCTATTTGCACTTTAAAGACCTCCAATTATGGTTCTATAGCTATTTAACACATTTAGCTTGCAAAATAAAACTTTTGCCCTTTATGCGATTTAGTCTTTTTTCTCAATTAAGCTCACAATCGTTAAAATTAATTCACCAAAATTTTCATGTACTTATATAATCATGCTATGACACATGAAATAATATTAAAAATAATTTTTTTGGCCTCAGAATAGTGGTTTTCAAAACCACTGTTCCAACTAAGCCCAAAATCGGGCTGTTACAACATAGACCAATTACGCAAGCTTGACACAAGCCTATATATCGTCAGCACTATACAAGTTATTGCATATATTCACAATTCACTCAAAATATCATAAGGTAAGAAACATCACTTGAAATCATTAATTTCATGAACATTAACATACTTTCTTTGAACATTACCTTTTTTATTCCTTTTCATAAATTGATGACATAAGTCTTTTGAATACTTACTGATCTCTTCCTTTTCATACCCGTTGAATCAAATGAAATAAAATTGAACAATAGAAATAATATTTTCAATACAACTTACCTGATACAATACATTGGCACGAAGACTACTAGGCTCAAAGCCTAATATAACACACTGGCACGAAGCCTACTAGGCACAAAGCCTACTAGGCACAAAGCCTAATATAATAAACTGACATGAAGCTTGCTAGGCACAAAGCCTGATATAATACATTGGCACGAAGCTTGCTAGGCACAAAGCCTGATGTAATACACCGGCAAGAAGCGACACAAAGCCTAATTTAATACACCGATAAATACAACTCAATTTCATTATTAATTTTCAACAACCAACATTCAATAATTATAATCACCAATATTATTAGAATAAAATCAATATCAAGAATTTAATATAACATATTAGATGTAACACGAGCTTACCTAGCTAAATTGCAGAAATATCAAAGTATAAAGGCTTTTTGGTAATTTTCCATTCCCTTCGATTTTCCACTCGATCTTGATCTAAATTAATAATTTCATTCAATTCATTAATTTAGATAGTAAAACAATTTACTTTATGCAATTTAGTCATTTTTAAAGTTTTACAAAATTACCCCTAACATTTTACTTTTATTCAATTTAGTCCTTGAGCCTAAAACTTGCAAATCAACCATTTTATCGCAATTTCATGATAGCCAAATATTGATAGCTTCCATTTCAGCCTATTTTTGCAACAATTTCACATCAAATCCTTGATTTATTACTATTTCAACAATTTAGTCCTTAATCGGTAAATTTTTCAAAAATCACTTAATAAAATACTTATAAAAAACCAACCAACACTTCAAATTCATCATTTAACATCTAAAATCACAAATATTCATCAATAGAAATATTCAAAATCTTTAACAGTTTCAAAAATGAAGATATGGGCTAGCTAGACCTAGTTGCAACGATCTCAAAAACATAAAAAATAAATAAATAAATAAAATCTGAAAATCTCCCACATGCAAGATGCTATGTTTGGCCGATTCTCCAAGCTTAATTTTCGATGGTTTTTTAGCAAAGTTTAAGATAGTATGAAGAAGAAAGACTTAATCTTTACTTAATTTTGTTTAAACTTTGTTTTAATTACAAAATTGCCACTATACTAAGTTTTTATTCAATTTTTCATTAAATTTAATATCAGTTACTGCCCACTATCCAAAATAGGGATTAATTTACCTATTGGTCCTCCCACATTTACTACTCAGGCCATTAAATCATCCTAGTGCTTAAATTAATAACTTTTGTATCTTTTACAATTTAGTCATTTTTCTTTAATTAGCTATCTAAACATTAAAATTTCTTAATGAAACTTTAATACAACCTTAATAACACTCCATAATTATTTATAAAAATATTTATGGCTCTGTTTATGGAAACGAGGTCCTGAAACCATTTTCTAAAACCATTTGACCTTAGGGCCTTACCACTTGAACTTAATTAATCATTCATATAACATAAATTAATCATTCATATAACATAAATTATCATATCAAAAAGCCTTTCAAAACCATATTTGACTCATAAATATTAAATAATAATATTTACGAACTTACTCATCAAAATTTGTCCCCAAAATCGCTATTTCTGACACTACTAAAAAATAGCTTGTTACAAGTCGTATAGGTCGAGTTTTGAATCAATCAGAGGATAATCAAGGAAAAGGCAAAATTGCAGATTAGTCCTGTAACAGCCCATTTTTGGGTCAAATCAGACTAGTAGTTCTGGGACTACAAATCTAAAGTAGAAATGTTTATTTTATTATTTCTTTAACGTTTACAGCATGACAGGATAATTTTGTAAAAATTTCGTTAAGAAATTTTATCGATTGAGTACTAAATTTGACTAGAAGGACTAAATCGCAATAGGTGCAAATTTTGAGTTCTATAGTCTAAAGGTAGTAAATTATTGTGAAATTCTAAATTAGAAGTCCTTAAATGGTAATTATACCATTATACTTTAGGATGGACAACAATGAACATGGAATAGGTAAAATTTCAAAGTTTAAGTGAGGGGTAAATAGGTAATTTGGTAAAAAAGCCAAAATAACTAAATAAAAGATGTCATCTTCTTCAATTTAGTCCCTTATGGCCGAAATTTTGGGAGAACCATACCTACGGTTTTGTCCAAGCTTCCAAGCTCGATTGTAAGTCCGTTCTTGCCCCGTTTTTAATGATTTTTATATTTTTGAGATCGTTGTAACTTGATTTAGCTATTTCAAGGACTAATTCGAAAGAAAATTAAAGTATAAAATTTTTTCAAGGGTGAATATCATGTATTTTGATGTTTGATGATAGAAAATGCATGTTCATTGTTAGTTAAACAATGTTTGTAAAGTGATTTTCGATAAAAACGTTAAATAAGGCCTTATTTGTAAAAGTCTATAAAATGTGTAGAAAAGTGTGAATAAATGAAAAATATGGGCTGTTATGAGTACAAATAACAATCGGCTAGGCTTGGGTTGTGATGAAATTTAATGAAATTCATTTTACGAGCCTAAGGACTAAATTGTAAAATGTTGAAAAGTTAGGGGCAAAAATATAAATTATTCTATAATGTGTTTTGGGATGAATTGAATAATGTGATGATTAAATAAGTTAAATTTGACATTATAGATCAAGAAAAAAATTTCAAATCTAGATCAGAGGAAAAACAAAATAATTGACGAATAGATCCTTTGGTCATTTTTAGAACCGAGGTAAGTTCGTATGTTAAATAACTTTTACTTTAAATGTGTTTTATTTGCTTTAATTTATGCATGAATTGTGTAGTGAACCTTACAGACACATTTGACGATGATTTGGCAAGCAAGAAATCCCAATCGAACCTTAAGCATAGATTAGGATACAAGTGACATGTCACTAGGATTTTATGTTATGTGATTCCGGTGCCTGGTCTCAGACGTCCCACCGGTGGTGAGTATACCAAAGATATGTTGCGGTTACTTGACAGCTTGTGTGAGCAGTACCGTGTAGCTATGTCTCAACTGGCAGCTTGTGTGAGCAAGTCCGATAATGGCTCGAAAGCGAGCATGTATGTGCTATAAGATAGAGGTAGCAATGGCTACATATGTGGCACCTTGTGTGCAAGGTTTCCCGTGTATCTGATACTAATATTCTGAGTGGTTCATTGGGTAAGACAACGATGAGACTAAGTATGAAATTATTTCGAGATGGTACAGGTATGTACTCAAAGCTCATGATTATTAATTCGTGAAATGACAATTTCAAGGTAAGTTGTGATGGAAGTGAATTATGATCATGAGGTTATGGTAAATTATAATATCTTATATTATATTACTTGCATGATTAATGTATGGTAAGGTTAGCTTATCTCTTTAATACGAGCTTACTAAGCTATATAGCTTACTCCGTTTTATTTTCCATGTTTTATAGTGTCACCAAGCTAGCTCGGATTGAAGATCATCAAAGATCACCTCACACCATCAAACTATTATTTTGGGTACCAATGATTTTAAACATTTTGAGAATATGGCATGTATGGGGACTCGGTCATTTTGTTATATGTGCCATTGTGAATTTGGCCAAATGTAACACCCTAAATTTAGGTGTTTTCGGCTTTTGTGAAATAGTAGTGTAGGGGGATATCTGAATATAAATTTTTGCATAATATTAGTCTGCTTGTGTGATTTTGTGCTCTAGGGTATGTTTTGGAGGTCCCAAGTTCAAGTCTAGGCTTGGGCTAAATTTTGGTTTTTATTTGAATAAAGCCTGACTTTAGTTCAATAGGCTTTTAAGGAATTGTTGGTAAAAACTCAGTAGAATGGGCCTACTGGTCTAATGGTTAAGAAGAGTGTCAGGCTGCTGAGGGTCCTAAGTTCGAATCCTTGCAGTGGCTTTGGAATTATTTTGCTGCAAGTTTTAGTTAAGTGTTGGGTTTTATTAAAATTCGGAGTTGAGGGTTTTAGGGAAAATTAGGGCTTATTTTTTTCTTTTAACAAAGCTTTTCTTGGCCGCCTTCTCTTTTTCCCTAATTTCCCTTTGCTGCCGAAATTCTCTTCTTCTTTTTCCCCCTCTCTTTTGTTTTCTTATTTTTCGATAAGCTTATGCATATTGCTGGCGGTTCTATCATTTCGGTAAGTATCGCTTTAATTAAGTTACATGATTTTCTTTAGAGATTGTTTAAGAGGGATTTTGGTTGTTGTTTAGGGAATATCCAAGGCTAAGTAGATCAGTAATCGAGTTCTAAACAGCAAGGCAACACCGTTCTTCGTTGAAGGTAAGTAGATCTCTTGTTTCGATATTTCCCTACTTTTAATAATCTAACTTAAGAGACTGAGTTTGGGCTCGGTATTATCCGTTTTAGGCTTTGGAGTGCTCGTGGTTGGATTAGCAGTGAAAATGAATCAGGTGCGTACTTCAATCGTGTAGAAAACGAGTTTCGGCGAAAGTTGAAACGTAGTCTGTCGACACCACACGAGCGTGTGGTCTGCCCGTGTGGTAGCCTACGTCGCGAGACACGGGCGTGTGACTAACGAGCCAGGCTGTGCGCGCGCCACACAAACGCGACAGACATGGGCGTGTGAGATGGCGAGGCCGTGTGCTAGGCACGGGGTCGACCATTAGGGCCGTGTAGACCACACGAGCATGTGGGTCACACGGTTGAACCATACGGGCGTGTGGTATTCTGGGCCAGGCCATGTGATCCACTCGGGCAAAGCCAATTTGGATCGTGTGGGCCACACGGGCGTGTGAGCCCAATTAAGGTGAAATGTTCTGTAAGGTTGTACGGGTCGCCTAAGTCGACTGTGACCTGATTGTAGGGGCGGTAAGCGTTACTCGGATCGCATACTCTGATTGATTATTGAATTATATACAAGAGCATGTTATTATAAGCGTGGGTAACTCTCTATTTTTGCATATCTGTTCTACCATTATATTAATATGATCTGATATCTGCATATAAGCATGCCATGATATTTATGTTGCATTGCTTTGGGTTGGGATTGTTGTGAAGAGAAGAAAGTTTAAGAGGCAATTAGCCTGATATCTGGAGGCTACGCTGCCCTTATCTGTTGAGTACTGTTTTACAGTACCTTTTGGTGTGTAGGGTTGGATGGGTTGATTAAATCCCCAAACTTGGTGTGTAGGGTTGGGTGGGTTGATTCTATCCCCACATGATGTTTTGGGTTGGACGGAGATGGTGTGCAAGGTTGGTAGGCATGTTTTCTGATATCTGATCTATTATGCATGTGATATCTGTATGGCTAAGGCCGAACTATTTGTATTCTGTTATCTTTTTGTATGCATGCTGCTTATGGGGATGTACACACTGAGTTTGCGAAAACTCACCCCTTGTTTATTTTATCTGTCAGGTAATCCTTAGTAGTAGATGGATCGTACGATGGAAAGCTCGATGGTTACCATTGGTAGACACTTGTTGGTTTTATGAGTAACATTTATTTCATCTGTTTCACTTTAATATTTGTTTTTGGGATTACCCATGTATCCGGACTCAAACTGTTTTGGATCTATTTGGGATTTTAAATTTTTAAGTTTATTGATTTATAATTGAATGATGTTTTAGCTTCCGTGTTAATGAAATGTTTTCACATAATAATTAGAATAGAAATTTCACGAGACTTAAGTAAAGTTAATAATCCGTACGATTTTCACTGGATAAGATTTTGAAAAAGGTTTTCTAAAAGCACTCTCATGTGACGTCTCCATATTTGGTCATAACGTCCAGGCCGGGTTTGGGGTGTTGCACCAAATGTATTGGCTTGTAATTGTCAAAGGCTTGATGTGGTATTTGGCCATGTAACTTGGCTCATTTTGGTTGAATTGGTTGTAAGCTTATATATATACACATTTATGTGCAACTATCTCTAGTGTGATGTGGTCTATAAATGCTTGATAAATGGTTGAATGTGGGTTAATGGGTTTGTTGTCGACTGGTTAAGGTTGGCTCATTAGTATGCTAGGAAAACTAAGTAAAATTATGCATGTTATTGGTAGCCATGTTGAAACTTGTAGCATGTGAGTTTGGTGTGATTTGGTTTGGTAAAATATGATGTTGTAAATATGTTGAGTATGGACAATGAAATGGCATGAATTGGCCTTGTTTGTGGATGTATTGGTTGTCAAAGTGTGCTATAGATTATGCCTTGAACTTGTGCATGTGTAGGTGTAAATGAGGGTGACAAATGGCTTGGTAAATAGCCTTTATTTTGTCCATACGGGTAGACACACGGGCCTGTTTCTAGGCCATGTGTGACACACGGCTTGTCCCAAGGGCATGTCTTTCGGCTATGTGTCCCCTACACCTAAATTTTGAGAAACAGAATGCTCAAAATTGAGCACACGGGCAGAGACACAGGCGTGTGTCTCAACCGTGTGAGGGACACAGCCTCAGGCACAGGAGTGTGTCCCAGGCGTGTGAAGTCTATACCTATTTTGTGAAAATTTAATTAACCACACGGCCTAGCACACAGGCATGTGACTTGGTCGTGTAACCTCAATTTGTTCATGCATTGCAAGTTAGAGAGTTACACGAATTAGGGACACGGGCGTGTGTGACCACACTGCCTGCCCACACGGGCATGTCCCAAACCACATGGGCGTGTGACCCTTGTACTTAGCAAAAATTTTCTATGTCTTGTAAAAATTCCCTGAGTTCTTAGTTTAGTCCCAGACCACTTCTAAAGTATGTTTTGGGCCTAGTAGGCTCGTATTAGGGACTTTATGATTGAATACAACTGGTTTTAATTTAGATGCAAATTTATGACTCGGTTTGTATGTTTACTTGCGATGTAAGTCCGGTAATGCCTCGTATCCTATTCCGGCGTTAAAAACGGGTAAAGGGTGTTACAAGTCCTCAACATCTTGCTTGTTGTTGTTTTTGCTAGGTAAGTTTATATGGAACTTACTATGTTAATTTTTTTTTATGTTTGTATTGTATTATTTTTATTATTGTTTGAATTAATGTGAAAATAATATTTTTTGGCATTGAATGGTCTAAATCGTAAAGTATGATATATATATAAAATTTATGAATAAATACAATAATACCAAATAGATATGAAATGTTTATGTGATTGGATGAAATATATATATAAAATGATGATACAGAGATTGTAATGGTACAAATACTGTAATAATGCTCGTGTGAACTTAGTAAATAATTAGGACATGAACGGTATGCCATTAGGGTCCAAAAAGGAATTGGTGTTTGATAGGGATTTAATGATCAATGTCTTGAGATCCAACATGTGTTACGGATTCTCTGAAGCTTGTGTGAGCAGTATCGAATCATTATTTATTGTTGGCTTGAGATCAAACACGTGTTGCGGATTCTCTTAAGCTTGTATGAGCAGCATCGAATAAAGCTTGTATAGTAACCTTGATCTGAAGCCTGTATGAGCAACCCAAATACGTCAATTTATGTGAGAAAATTAGTTTCGTGTATCTAAACTCAAATTACTAAGGTTCTCCTGGCGGAAACGGTAATTAAACGAAAATGTAATGGATAGAAAGATTTATTTTGATTTTGATTTCCATGTTTGCAACATGAGTAGGAATTGAATGGAAAATGGTATAAATTGGTATGAGTGTTTATGTAATTGAGTTAAGAAGTATGATCTTATTATGTTAAGTTACTAATTCATTTGTTATGGTGATAGATTGAGTATGAATGCATACAAATACCATGGATTATCATATTTGTGCCAATGTGTTTCTATCATTTAACTTGTTGTAATGTTAAGGTAATTTGAGTACTTTTATTATGAACTTACTTAACACTTAATGTGCTAACCATTTCTTTCTTTTATCTTGTAGTTGTTGGTTTGTAGAACATGTTGTTACACCCCAAACCCGGCCCAGACGTTATGGCCGAATCTGATGTGCCACATAAAAGTTTTAAAATCCATGTTTCGTTTTAGTGTTTAAAAACCGACTTTTGTTAAGCTAACAAGTGAATGGAAGCTGGGCACCAGGTAGGTATCCGAAGCAGAGGAGGTGAGCCATGAAGGCTGCTTAAGTACCAAGCTCTTCGATTGGATCCAATCCTAGACATGCCTACTGCCATTGCCACACTTGGTTATAACGAGTTGAAATTTATTTAAATGAATATTCTTGTTAAAATTGGATAATCGTGTCGTTGTGTTATTTTAAAAACGAGTTTCATTTTGAAAACGCGCCCTAAGCCTAGCCCATTAATTATCAACCGGTTTAAAGTTAATAAAAATAAAATAATCCGTAAAAGAAATAAAAGAAAAGTTAAAATGGCCTTATTACAACCCAAAAATAAATAATAAATAAAGAAAACTTAAAGAAAACCAAATGCTTAATTAAAAGCCCAGAGGCGATCACCGTGGCCACTCTGAATCCCCTCCGCTCCAAGTCCCCACATCATGGCTCTCCGCAAGGTTAAGAAAAAGGGGTGAGTTTGGAAACTCGGTGTGCACCAAGCCCCTTTGAGCCCAAAACAATATCACCTCTTTGGGCCTTAGCCTAAGTCCAAGCTCAACATATATCTTTGGCCGTAGCCTTTTCATATTTCATATTTCATAACATCTGGCCGAAGCCTTTACATATTTCATATTCTTCGGGCCGAAGCCATCATCAGAAACGGTCCGCCCATAGGCCAATTTCAATATCATATGCAATGTCAATGAAAGAATGAATGCAAGCCCATTTGGGGAGACTACTCGACCCACCATCCGCTACTCTCCACCCGCGTACCAACCAAGCTCTCCATGTGGGAATAACTCAACCCACCCAGCCAAAACTCTCCTTTGCGGCAAAGATAGTTGCTTTATCATATAATCGAGGCCTTGCCTCTTTTTAATAACTGGGGCATAAGCCCTTTTCGGTAAACTGGGGCATAAGCCCTTTTCGGTAAACTGGGGCATAAGCCCTTTTGCACTTCCTCCATCCATATAAAAACCCAACCCATTGTATTTATGAATTCATCATGTGCATATCATATATATATATCATGTGCATATCATACATATCATGTGCATATCATACATCCCATGTGCATATCATACATATCGTGTACATCCAAATCCTATGTAACAAGTTCATAATTAAACCCTAGGGGTATAATGGTCATTTTTACCTAGGGCAAAACAGTCATTTTCATATTATAAGGGTAATTTCATAATCCTACTAAATATTAGGGATTTTCCATGTTTATTATCAGTTACTAACTATTCGTTTGTATTAACCGCGAATCTGGCCCATTTTTAACGAAACCGAGTTATTGGGCTAAAAACCCCTAATGGGCCCTACATAGCCGATTTAGTCATCTAGGCCCATTTAGCCTATATCCCATATTGGTGTTACCAGTCTTAACGCGCAATTTAACAGGTTTTCATTTTCTACCAATTTTACCCAAATGGGTCTGAAAGCCCATTGGGCCCGATTTTAGCCCCTCGAGGCCCAACTTACCGTGAGTGCCAAAAATCATACTCTTACCTTTACCAACGTTTTGATCATCATCTTAACGAATCTAACTAACTAATGAGCGTTCGCTTGCTCACAAGTCCTCGAAATGCCAGAATTTTGGCATTTCGGCTTTTCTGCATTTATCACTTTAAGCTATGAAAAAGGGTTGTTACACACCTGATTTGCGATATTCCTCGACGAGATCCCCTCCACGATTTCTCCTATAATCAACCACTTATAGATCAGCTCACAGTAATTAAACCAAAATGAAAACCATCTATTATCAACACTTGCACATTCGGCCACCATCCATAATGGCCTTAAGATCCATACCTTTGCCGAAGTTGATGACTAGATCTAGTCACTCCAATGATTCGAGCTAATCCAAGTCGACACCATGCCTTGCTGCTCCTCTACTATACAAACCATAAAAATATTAAAAGAAAAACCCCACAAGGCCTATACCCACATTCGGCCACCTCCCTACACTATAGGGGTTTCGGCTTTTATCAACAGTTACTATTTAAAATCGTTTAGAGTTTGAACACTTACCATAGTCCCCTCTTCTTGAGTCCGTCTATGCTTAGAAGATAAGAGAATTGATCACCAAAAAAGTGAAAAGAAAATGAAAAGAAAAAGGTTGCTGGTCAGTGAAGAATCGGCACCACCTGGTCTCTACAGGTTTCAGCTTTTTTGCGATATTTCGGCAGTAGTGGTGGTCAGAAAGACAATAGGTGAACGAAAGGGAGTAGTGGGCTGGTTTGGAAGAAGGAAAAGGAGAAAAGATGAATGGGAGGGAGGTAGATTCGGCTGGAAAGAAAAAAAGAAAGAAAAGAACTACACCAAAAGGAGAAAACGGCACAACCTAGTCCCTAATGTCGAAAATCCCCAACTAAAACCCCTCTGCCGAAATTCCCTCTCTAATCCCCATTATTCGGCCAACTCTATCTCCCTCTCAAATCCCCAAAATCTCTCCCCTTATCCCTCCTTAATCCATGCATTTGACTGATTCAAACTCTCCTCCGAAGAGTTCCATTCGGCTACAACCCTTGCATGCTCAAAGCATAAAAATTAGCATCCTTTTTGCCATCACAGGGAAGCGATCCCAAGTCTTCCTCTATGCTCCCCACGCCACCTTTATAGCTCCCTAGTGGCGTCACTTAGCCACTTTACTAGAGGCCCTTTTTGTGATACATTTTACCCACAACTTTACATAAGGTCGTCTAGCCAGTACCCCTAACTCTTGAGTCTAAAATTCAAAAATTCCACCGGGTTTTGGCCAACACATGGGCCTTCCATAAGCCCATTTACATACTCAAATTATGAATTTCACAACCACATACCAAATTTTAGAAACTTTACTAAAATATCGAGAATCGCGAAAAACCCGAAAATCAGGATGTTACAACTCTATCCTCCTTAAAGAAATTTCGGCCTCGAAATTTACCTGATCCAAACAGTTGAAGGTATTCTTTGACGCATTGCCTCTCTCCCAAGTAGCTTCTTCCTTGGCATGGTTCCTCCAAAGTACCTTCACTAATGGGACTGACTTCCTTCTCAACACCTTGACGTCGCGATCAAGTATTTGCATAGGTTCTTCTTGAAAGTCGATCCGATCGCACTTCAATTTCTCGCAGAATCGCACGATATGAGGTGGGTCCGAACGATATCGCCTTAGCATGGACACATGAAAAACATCGTGAATACGATTCAGTTTCGAGGTAACTCTAATCGATAAGCCACCGCCCTATCCGTTTAATAATTCGGTAAGGCCCAATAAATCGTGGACTCAACTTGCCCTTCTTACCAAATTCAATATCTTCTTCCAAGGCGAAACTTTCAAGAAGACCATGTCCCCAATCGCATATTTAATATCCTTACGCTCGGATCGGCATAGGACTTTTGTCGATCCATTGCCTTTAACCGATTCCCGATCACCTTAATCTTGTCTTGGATCTCTGTTACCAACTCGCCCAAGGACTTGCCTTTCTCCCAACTCGTCCAACAAGTGGGGGCGAACGACACCTTCGCCCATATAGTGCCTCATAAGGAGCCATCGAATACTTGCTTGATAATCGTTGTTATACGCGAACTCGCCAATGGCAAATAGTCCTCCCAAGCGCCTCTAAACTCAATAACACTGACCTCTCAACATGTCTTCTAAAATCTGAATAACCTCTCGATCGCCCATCCGATCGAGGGTGAAAAGCCGTACTAAAATCTAATCGCGCTCCCAACACTGATGTAACTTCGCCAAAACCGAGATGTAAACCTTGGGTCTCGCGAGAAATTATCGACATCTGGCACCCCATGTAACCGCATTATCTATCTCGCCACATACGACTTGGCCAACCTCAAGTGAGTAATCGGTTGGACAGTATGAAATGGGCGATTTTGTGAGCCTATCCACAATTATCCAAACTAATCCTTCTTGGAAGGTGTCAATGGCAACCCACTTACAAAATCCATCGTTACCCTTTCCCACTTCCAAAGTGGTATCTTTACCGGCTGTAACAATCCTGAAGGCAGTTGATGCTCGGCCTTCACTTGTTGACACGTCAAACATTTCCCCACAAATTTGGTCACTTTCGCTAAGCCGGTGCCACCAATATAGCTCTTGTAAGTCTCGATACAACTTACTCCCTCCTGGATGCAAAGCACAAGGTCCATTATGTGCCTCTTCCAAAATCATCAACCTCAAGTCCGAGTCCTTCGGCATACAAATTCTTCCTCGAAAACAAAGAACTCCCTCGCTATTTAACCCAAAGTCTAGATTCTCCTCCTTCTCAACTTGCTGAAACTGAGGAACCAACGACTCATCCTCTAACTGTTGCTTCTTAATCTGCTCCACCCAAGTTGGTCTCACTTGTAATTCTGCCAATAAGCTTCCATCGTCATGCAAACTTAGGCGAGCAAACATTGCCTTCAATTCTGCCACAGTCCTTCGACTTAATGCATCAGCCACGACATTTGCCTTACCTGGATGGTACTCAATTGAACAGTCATAGTCTTTTAACTGCTCTATCCACCTTCGCTACCTAAGGTTCAATTCTTTTGAGTCGCAAGTACTTAAGACTCTTATGATCCGTATAGATAATGCATCTCTCTCCATACGAGATAGTGCCTCTATATCTTAAGCGCGAAAATCACCCGCGCCAACTCCAAGTCATGCGTGGGATAGTTTACCTCATGAGGCTTAAGCTGTCGTGAAGCATAAGCGACCACTTTACCCTCTTGCATCAACACGCTGCCCAAACCTACGTGTGACGCATCGCTGTACACTGTGAAATCCTTACCAGACTCTGGCTGAATCAACACTGGTGCCTCAGTCAGAACCTTATTCAGCTTCTCAAAAGCCTCTTGCTGCTTATTCGTCCAAACAAAAGGTGCGCCCTTCCTTATAAGTTTCGTTAACGGTGCTGCCAACACCAAAAATCCTTACATGAATCTCCGATAATAACCTGCCAACCCCAGAAAACTTCAGATTTCTGTTACTGACCTTGGTGGCTTCTATTCCAGAATTGCCTCAATCTTTCGAGGGTCTACCTTGATTCCCTCAGCAGACACAACATGCCCCAAGAAGGTTACTTCCTTTAGCCAAAACTCGCACTTACTAAACTTTGCATAAAGTTGCTTTTCCCTTAACACTCGCAGCACAACACGAAGATGTTCATCATGCTTCTCTTCTGCTTTCGAATACACCAAGATATCATCAATAAAATCGACTACAAATCGATCCAAGTATGGCTGGAAAACCTGATTCATTAAATCCATGAAAGCTGCTGGTGCATTAGTCAAACCAAAAGGCATCACCAGAAACTCGTAATGACCATATCGAGTCTTGAATGCCGTCTTATGAATGTCCACTTCTTTGACTCTCAACTAATGATATCCTGACCGAAGTTCAATCTTAGAAAATACCGAGGCTCCTTTCAGTTGATCGAACAGATCGTCAATTCTTGGCAAGGGATACTTGTTTTTTATCGTTAGTTTGTTCAACTGCCGATAGTCAATGCACATCCGCATGGTCCCATCTTTCTTCTTTACGAACAAAGATCAGTGCGCTTCTACTGTAAACACTTGGTCGTATAAACCCTCTATCCAACAGTTCCTGAATTTGAGCTTTTAATTCCACCAACTCCTTTGGTGCCATCCTATAAGGCGCAATGGACACTGGAGCTGTTCCAGGTAACAAGTCGATCCCGAACTCGACTTCTCGGTTTGGAGGTAGTCCAGGAAGTTCCTCCGGAAATACATCTTAAAATTCCTTGATGGTCCTAACTGACTCCACGGTCGTCCCTTCTAGTTCAACTTGACTCACGAACGCTAAAAACGCCTCACAACCTTTCTGAATCAACTTTCAGCCCTTAAAACCGAGACAACATTGGACAAGTAGTTCCTTCGCTCCCCTATGACCATTATCTCTTCATCCTTGACATTTCTTAGCACCATTCTCTTAGCAGCACAATCCAACATTGCCCTATGCTTAGTTAGCCAGTCCATACCCAAAATAAGATCAAAATCCCCAAATGGTAGCTCTATCAAATCCCCTTCAAAAATCTTATCTTGTGTCTCTAAAGGCACCACCCTAAAGAGTTTATCTACCTTGATTGAATGTCCTAAAAGACTTATCACTGATACCCCACTCACGTTCTCTTCAGGAAGCACACCCAAGGCCCCAGATACATCACAAGCAACATACGAGTGAGTGGAACTCACATCAATCAAAGCAATGTAAGGCGTGCTATGAATGAAGAACGTACCGGTTATAACATCAGGAGCGTCACCCTCCTCATGACGTCGTGCAGCATAAACTAACGCCGGCTGTCGAGCTTTAGCATGTCCAGCACCCCTGTCAGGTGCCCTACGTCCTCATCTATTACCAATGCCACCTCTACCTTGCCCACGACCCCTCTATAGTGGTGGTCCTCCTCGCTGTGATTGGACATCCCTTTGTTCCACCGCTAGTTCCTGAGCTGTTCTCCGAGGACATTCTCTGAACTTATGCTCCTTTGACCCACATCAAAAACATGCCCCAGTTCATTTCCAGTACTCCCCCATATGCGCTCTGCCACAGTCCTTGCAAACCTGAGGTCTAAAAGTATTAACCGGAGCTGGTCAAACTGGTTCCGCCATTCTAGCTCTTTTAACATTCCTGTTTGTAGCACTCGAGGGTCCAAAATCACTCTTAAATCTGGGTCGATCCTTCTCACGATTCTGCCGCTCAGTCTATTTTACCTCCTCGGCTATTTTTGCCTTCTCTACCAATGCAGCAAAATCACGCTCCCTCTATGGAGCTATCAGTACCCTAAGCTCATCGCAAAGGCCATCCTCGAATCGAACACTGCGCTCATATTCAGTCGCAACTATCCCGCTAGCATATCGACTCAACCTCAAGAATTCTGCCTCATACTCTGCAACAGTCTTATTACCCTGAGTCAGATTCAAAAATTCCTTTCGACGAGCATCCACATAGCTAGCTCCCACATATCTCCCCTTAAAAGCAGTTTTGAACAATTCCCAGGTTACTCGTTCAATTGGGGTACTCTCTCTTACAGTAATCCACCATCGGTATGCCTCATCTCGTAGCAGCGACATAGCCCCCTTCAGCTTTTGCTCCACAGAGCAATCTAAATCATCCATAACCTGCTCTGTTGCCTCCAACCAATATTCAGCCACATTTGGGGGCTACTCTAGATACGCCCCTAAAAACATCTGCTCCATTGGCCCGGAGTCACTCCGATATTGACCCCCTATTCACTGTCCCAGTGCTAGCTCCAGCAACTCTTTCTAAAACCCTTAACATGGCTTGGGACAAGGCATCATCCCCCGCAGCCCGATCATATGACCCAGTCTCGGTTGCCTGTGGCACGGATGCTTCTCTCGGTGGCCTATGCCACGAGGATGAAGATTCGGCTTGCACCCTTCCGCGACCACGTCCCGCGCCTCGTCCACGAGTTCCTCTTGTACTCATATTGATTTATCTGATTATGAATTTTATGATATTAGTGTAATGTTCAACTGTTTATTACGAGATGTCTTATGGAAATATAGTAGTTCAAGGATTATTTTCGCATCGTCGTAGCCTAGCTATAGTCTCATTTCTACCGTTTCACAGCTCTACCCTATCTAAAGTATCATAGTAGGGTCTCGGTTCTATACATAGCATCATATCATTATCACATAACGTAAAAAGAGTACACTTACAGACTTGGTGCCAAGGATTCAGTGCGCCATTTCTTTCTTCAATCCATTTAAAACTCAAAAATCATATTTTTGGTCATAAAAATTTTCATTTGAAAACACCCTTATTTTGAAACTCTTGATTTTATAGAAAAACTTGTAAAACAGCTTTGAAAGGAACTTCTCAATACTATTTCCAAAAATACCCTTCTTAGGCCTAAGTTTTCGAAAAGATTTTCGGACCCGATCCACAGCCGAGTTGTTGCAGCCTGGCTCGATACCATTAAATGTAACACCCCAAACCCGGCCCAGACGTTATGGCAGAATCTGATGTGCCACATAAAAGTTTTAAAATCCATGTTTCGTTTTAGTGTTTAAAAACTGACTTTTGTTAAACTAACAAGTGAATGGAAGCTGGGCACCAGGTAGGTATCCGAAGCAGAGGAGGTGAGCCATGAAGGCTGCTTAAGTACCAAGCTCTTCGATTGGATCCAATCCTAGACATGCCTACTGCCATTGCCACACTTGGTTATAACGAGTTGAAATTTATTTAAATGAATATTCTTGTTAAAATTGGATAATCGTGTCGTTGTGTTATTTTAAAAACGAGTTTCATTTTGAAAACGCGTCCTAAGCCTAGCCCATTAATTATCAACCAGTTTAAAGTTAATAAAAATAAAATAATCCAGAAAAGAAATAAAAGAAAAGTTAAAATGGCCTTATTACAACCCAAAAATAAATAATAAATAAAGAAAACTTAAAGAAAACCAAATGCTTAATTAAAAGCCCAAGGGCGATCACCGTGGCCACTCTGAATCCCCTCTGGCTCCAAGTCCCCACATCATGGCTCTCCTGCAAGGTTAAGAAAAAAGGGGGTGAGTTTGGAAACTCAGTGTGCAACAAGCCCCTTTCAGAGCCCAAAACAATATCAGCCTGCTGGGCCTTAGCCTAAGTCCAAGCTCAATATATACTGGGCCGTAGCCTTTTCATATTTCATATTTCATAACACTGGGCCGAAGCCTTTACATATTTCATATTCTTTGGGCCAAGCCATCATATGTGGTCTGGCCCATAGGCCAATTTCAATATCATATGCAATGTCAATGAAAGAATGAATGCAAGCCCATTTGGGGAGACTACTCGACCCACCATCCGCTACTCTCCACCCCGTACCAACCAAGCTCTCCATGTGGGAATAACTCAACCCACCCACCCAAAACTCTCTCTGGCGGGCAAAGATAGCCGCTTTATCATATCTCCTGGAGGCCTTGCCTCTTTTTTAATAATGGGCATAAGCCCTTTCGATAACCGGGGCATAAGCCCTTTTCGGTAAACTGGGGCATAAGCCCTTTTGCACTTCCTCCATCCATATAAAAACCCAACCCATTGTATTTATGAATTCATCATGTGCATATCATATATATATATCATGTGCATATCATACATATCATGTGCATATCATACATCCCATGTGCATATCATACATATCGTGTACATCCAAATCCTATGTAACAAGTTCATAATTAAACCCTAGGGTATAATGGTCATTTTACCTAGGGCAAAACAGTCATTTTCATATTATAAGGGTAATTTCATAATCCTACTAAATATTAGGGATTTTCCATGTTTATTATCAGTTACTAACTATTCGTTTGTATTAACCGCGAATCTCGCCCATTTTTAACGAAACCGAGTTATTGGGCTAAAAACCCCTAATGGGCCCTACATAGCCGATTTAGTCATCTAGGCCCATTTAGCCTATATCCCATATTGGTGTTACCAGTCTTAACGCGCAATTTAACAGGTTTTCATTTTCTACCAATTTTACCCAAATGGGTCTGAAAGCCCATTGGGCCCGATTTTAGCCCCTCGAGGCCCAACTTACCGTGAGTGCCAAAAATCATACTCTTACCTTTACCAACGTTTTGATCATCATCTTAACGAATCTAACTAACTAATGAGCGTTCGCTTGCTCACAAGTCCTCGAAATGCCAGAATTTTGGCATTTCGGCTTTTCTGCATTTATCACTTTAAGCTATGAAAAGGGTTGTTACACACGATTTGCGATATTCCTCGACGAGATCCCCTCCACGATTTCTCCTATAATCAACCACTTATAGATCAGCTCACAGTAATTAAACCAAAATGAAAACCATCTATTATCAACACTTGCACATTCGGCCACCATCCATAATGGCCTTAGGATCCATACCTTTGCCGAAGTTGATGACTAGATCTAGTCACTCCAATGATTCGAGCTAATCCAAGTCGACACCATGCCTTGCTGCTCCTCTACTATACAAACCATAAAATTATTAAAAGAAAAACCCCACAAGGCCTATACCCACATTCGGCCACCTCCCTACACTATAGGGGTTTCGGCTTTTATCAACAGTTACTATTTAAAATCGTTTAGAGTTTGAACACTTACCATAGTCCCCTCTTCTTGAGTCCGTCTATGCTTAGAAGATAAGAGAATTGATCACCAAAAAAGTGAAAAGAAAATGAAAAGAAAAAGGTTGCTGGTCAGTGAAGAATCGGCACCACCTGGTCTCCACAGGTTTCAGCTTTTTTGTGATATTTCGGCAGTAGTGGTGGTCAGAAAGACAATAGGTGAACGAAAGGGAGTAGTGGGCTGGTTTGGAAGAAGGAAAAGGAGAAAAGATGAATGGGAGGGAGGTAGATTCGGCTGGAAAGAAAAAAAGAAAGAAAAGAACTACACCAAAAGGAGAAAACGGCACAACCTAGTCCCTAATGTCGAAAATCCCCAACTAAAACCCCTCTGCCGAAATTCCCTCTCTAATCCCCATTATTCGGCCAACTCTATCTCCCTCTCAAATCCCCAAAATCTCTCCCCTTATCCCTCCTTAATCCATGCATTTGGTGATTCAAACTCTCTCTCAGAAGAGTTCCATTCGGCTACAACCCTTGCATGCTCAAAGCATAAAAATTAGCATCCTTTTTGCCATCACAGGGAAGCGATCCCAAGTCTTCCTCTATGCTCCCCACGCCACCTTTATAGCTCCCTAGTGG
Source organism: Gossypium longicalyx (assembly GCA_025698465.1). Taxonomy (NCBI): domain Eukaryota; kingdom Viridiplantae; phylum Streptophyta; class Magnoliopsida; order Malvales; family Malvaceae; genus Gossypium; species Gossypium longicalyx. The sequence goes on from CM046995.1 coordinate 58,452,431, forward strand.
CGTCACTTAGCCACTTTACTAGAGGCCCTTTTTGTGATACATTTTACCCACAACTTTACATAAGGTCGTCTAGCCAGTACCCCTAACTCTTGAGTCTAAAATTCAAAAATTCCACCGGGTTTTGGCCAACACATGGGCCTTCCATAAGCCCATTTACATACTCAAATTATGAATTTCACAACCACATACCAAATTTTAGAAACTTTACTAAAATATCGAGAATCGCGAAAAACCCGAAAATCAGGATGTTACAACTCTATCCTCCTTAAAGAAATTTCGGCCTCGAAATTTACCTGATCCAAACAGTTGAAGGTATTGCTGACGCATTGCCTCTCTCCCAAGTAGCTTCTTCCTTGGCATGGTTCCTCCAAAGTACCTTCACTAATGGGACTGACTTCCTTCTCAACACCTTGACGTCGCGATCAAGTATTTGCATAGGTTCTTCTTCGAAAGTCAGATCCGACTGCACTTCAATTTCTGCAACTGGCACGATATGAGGTGGGTCCGAACGATATCGCCTTAGCATGGACACATGAAAAACATCGTGAATACGATTCAGTTCTGGAGGTAACTCTAACTGATAAGCCACCGGCCCTATCCGTTTAATAATTCGGTAAGGCCCAATAAATCGTGGACTCAACTTGCCCTTCTTACCAAATTCAATATCTTCTTCCAAGGCGAAACTTTCAAGAAGACCATGTCCCCAACTGCATATTTAATATCCTTACGCTTCAGATCGGCATAGGACTTTTGTCGATCCGCTGCCTCCTTTAACCGATTCCTGATCACCTTAATCTTGTCTTCGGTATCTGTTACCAACTCTGGCCCAAGGACTTGCCTTTCTCCCAACTCTGTCCAACAAGTGGGCGAACGACACCTTCGCCCATATAGTGCCTCATAAGGAGCCATCTGAATACTTGCTTGATAACTGTTGTTATACGCGAACTCTGCCAATGGCAAATAGTCCTCCCAACTGCCTCTAAACTCAATAACACAGCCTCTCAACATGTCTTCTAAAATCTGAATAACCCTCTCTGACTGCCCATCCGACTGAGGGTGAAAAGCCGTACTAAAATCTAATCGCGTTCCCAACGCCTGATGTAACTTCTGCCAAAATCGAGATGTAAACCTTGGGTCTCTGTCAGAAATTATCGATACTGGCACCCCATGTAACCGTACTATCTCTGCCACATACAGCTTGGCCAACTTCTGAAGTGAGTAATCGGTTCGGACAGGTATGAAATGGGCAGATTTTGTGAGCCTATCCACAATTATCCAAACTAATCCTTCTTGGAAGGTGTCAATGGCAACCCACTTACAAAATCCATCGTTACCCTTTCCCACTTCCAAAGTGGTATCTTTACCGGCTGTAACAATCCTGAAGGCAGTTGATGCTCGGCCTTCACTTGTTGACACGTCAAACATTTCCCCACAAATTTGGTCACTTCTCGCTTAAGCCCAGGCCACCAATATAGCTCTTGTAAGTCTCGATACAACTTACTCCCTCCTGGATGCAAAGCACAAGGTCCATTATGTGCCTCTTCCAAAATCATCAACCTCAAGTCCGAGTCCTTCGGCATACAAATTCTTCCTCGAAAACAAAGAACTCCCTCGCTATTTAACCCAAAGTCTAGATTCTCCTCCTTCTCAACTTGCTGAAACTGAGGAACCAACGACTCATCCTCTAACTGTTGCTTCTTAATCTGCTCCACCCAAGTTGGTCTCACTTGTAATTCTGCCAATAAGCTTCCATCGTCATGCAAACTTAGGCGAGCAAACATTGCCTTCAATTCTGCCACAGTCCTTCGACTTAATGCATCAGCCACGACATTTGCCTTACCTGGATGGTACTCAATTGAACAGTCATAGTCTTTTAACAGCTCTATCCACCTTCGCTACCTAAGGTTCAATTCCTTTTGAGTCAGCAAGTACTTAAGACTCTTATGATCCGTATAGATAATGCATCTCTCTCCATACAGATAGTGCCTCTATATCTTAAGCGCGAAAATCACCGCTGCCAACTCCAAGTCATGCGTGGGATAGTTTACCTCATGAGGCTTAAGCTGTCGTGAAGCATAAGCGACCACTTTACCCTCTTGCATCAACACGCTGCCCAAACCTACGTGTGACGATCGTCGACACTCGTGAAATCCTTACGGACTGGTTTGAATCAACACTGGTGCCTCAGTCAGAACCTTATTCAGCTTCTCAAAAGCCTCTTGCTGCTTATTCGTCCAAACAAAAGGTGCGCCCTTCCTTATAAGTTTCGTTAACGGTGCTGCCAACACCAAAAATCCTTACATGAATCTCCGATAATAACTCGCCAACCCGTAAAACTTGATTTTATTCATCGACCTTGGTGGCTTCTATTCCAGAATTGCCTCAATCTTTCGAGGGTCTACCTTGATTCCCTCAGCAGACACAACATGCCCCAAGAAGGTTACTTCCTTTAGCCAAAACTCGCACTTACTAAACTTTGCATAAAGTTGCTTTTCCCTTAACACTCGCAGCACAACACGAAGATGTTCATCATGCTTCTCTTCTGTTTTCGAATACACCAAGATATCATCAATAAAATTGACTACAAATCGATCCAAGTATGGCTGGAAAACCTAATTCATTAAATCCATGAAAGCTGCTGGTGCATTAGTCAAACCAAAAGGCATCACCAGAAACTCGTAATGACCATATCGAGTCTTGAATGCCGTCTTATGAATGTCCACTTCTTTGACTCTCAACTAATGATATCCTGACCGAAGTTCGATCTTAGAAAATACCGAGGCTCCTTTCAGTTGATCGAACAGATCGTCAATTCTTGGCAAGGGATACTTGTTTTTTATCGTCAGTTTGTTCAACTGCCGATAGTCAATGCACATCCGCATGGTCCCATCTTTTCTTCTTTTACGACTTAACAAGATCGTGCGCCCACGGTAAACACTTGGTCGATAAACCCTCTATCCAACAGTTCCTGAATTTGAGCTTTTAATTCCACCAACTCCTTTGGTGCCATCCTATAAGGCGCAATGGACACTGGAGCTGTTCCAGGTAACAAGTCGATCCCGAACTCGACTTCTCGGTTTGGAGGTAGTCCAGGAAGTTCCTCCGGAAATACATCTTGAAATTCCTTGATGGTCCTAACTGACTCCACGGTCGTCCCTTCTAGTTCAACTTGACTCACGAACGCTAAAAACGCCTCACAACCTTTCTGAATCAACTTTCAGCCCTTAAAACCGAGACAACATTGGACAAGTAGTTCCTTCGCTCCCCTATGACCATTATCTCTTTATCCTTGACATTTCTTAGCACCATTCTCTTAGCAGCACAATCCAACATTGCCCTATGCTTAGTTAGCCAGTCCATACCCAAAATAAGATCAAAATCCCCAAATGGTAGCTCTATCAAATCCCCTTCAAAAATCTTATCTTGTGTCTCTAAAGGCACCACCCTAAAGAGTTTATCTACCTTGATTGAATGTCTAAAAGACTTATCATCGATACCCCACTCACGTTCTCTTGAGGGAAGCACACCCAAGGCCCGGATACATCACAAGCAACATACGAGTGAGTGGAACTCACATCAATCAAAGCAATGTAAGGCGTGCTATGAATGAAGAACGTACCGGTTATAACATCAGGAGCGTCACCCTCCTCACGACGTCGTGCAGCATAAACTAACGCCGGCTGTCGAGCTTTAGCATGTCCAGCACCCCTGTCAGGTGCCCTACGTCCTCGTCTATTACCAATGCCACCTCTACCTTGCCCACGACCCCTCTATAGTGGTGGTCCTCCTCGCTGTGATTGGACATCCCTTTGTTCCACCGCTAGTTCCTGAGCTGTTCTCCGAGGACATTCTCTGAACTTATGCTCCTTTGACCCACATCAAAAACATGCCCCAGTTCATTTCCAGTACTCCCCCATATGCGCTCTGCCACAGTCCTTGCAAACCTGAGGTCTAAAAGTATTAACCGGAGCTGGTCAAACTGGTTCCGCCATTCTAGCTCTTTTAACATTCCTGTTTGTAGCACTCGAGGGTCCAAAATCACTCTTAAATCTGGGTCGATCCTTCTCACGATTCTGCCGCTCAGTCCATTTTACCTCCTCGGCTATTTTTGCCTTCTCTACCAATGCAGCAAAATCACGCTCCCTCTATGGAGCTATCAGCACCCTAAGCTCATCGCAAAGGCCATCCTCGAATCGAACACTGCGTTCATATTCAGTCGCAACTATCCCGCTAGCATATCGACTCAACCTCAAGAATTCTGCCTCATACTCTGCAACAGTCTTATTACCCTGAGTCAGATTCAAAAATTCCTTTCGACGAGCATCCACATAGCTAGCTCCCACATATCTCCCCTTAAAAGCAGTTTTGAACAATTCCCAGGTTACTCGTTCAATTGGGGTACTCTCTCTTACAGTAATCCACCATTGGTATGCCTCATCTCGTAGCAGCGACATAGCCCCCTTCAGCTTTTGCTCCACAGAGCAATCTAAATCATCCATAACCTGCTCTGTTGCCTCCAACCAATATTCAGCCACATTTGGGGCTACTCTAGATACGCCCCTAAAAACATCTGCTCCATTGGCCCGGAGTCACTCCGATATTGACCCCCTATTCACTTTGTCCGGTGCTAGCTCAAAGCAACTCTTTCTAAAACCCTTAACATGGCTTGGGACAAGGCATCATCCCCCGCAGCCCGATCATATGACCCAGTCTCGGTTGCCTGTGGCACGGATGCTTCCTCAGCTGGCCTATGCCCTGAGGATGAAGATTCAGCTTGCACCCTTCCGCGACCACGTCTGCGGCCTCGTCCACGAGTTCCTCTTGTACTCATATTGATTTATCTGATTATGAATTTTATGATATTAGTGTAATGTTCAACTGTTTATTACGAGATGTCTTATGGAAATATAGTAGTTCAAGGATTATTTTCGCATCGTCGTAGCCTAGCTATAGTCTCATTTCTACCGTTTCACAGCTCTACCCTATCTAAAGTATCATAGTAGGGTCTCGGTTCTATACATAGCATCATATCATTATCACATAACGTAAAAAGAGTACACTTACAGACTTGGTGCCAAGGATTCAGTGCGCCATTTCTTTCTTCAATCCATTTAAAACTCAAAAATCATATTTTTGGTCATAAAAATTTTCATTTGAAAACACCCTTATTTTGAAACTCTTGATTTTATAGAAAAACTTGTAAAACAGCTTTGAAAGGAACTTCTCAATACTATTTCCAAAAATACCCTTCTTAGGCCTAAGTTTTCGAAAAGATTTTGGACCGATCCAGTACCGAGTTGTTTGCTACTGCTCGATACCATTAAATGTAACACCCCAAACCCGGCCCAGACGTTATGGCAGAATCTGATGTGCCACATAAAAGTTTTAAAATCCATGTTTCGTTTTAGTGTTTAAAAACTGACTTTTGTTAAACTAACAAGTGAATGGAAGCTGGGCACCAGGTAGGTATCAAGCGAGAGGAGGTGAGCCATGAAGGTGCGCTAAGTACCAAGCTCTTCGATTGGATCCAATCCTAGACATGCCTCATCGCCATTGCCACACTTGGTTATAACGAGTTGAAATTTATTTAAATGAATATTCTTGTTAAAATTGGATAATCGTGTCGTTGTGTTATTTTAAAAACGAGTTTCATTTTGAAAACGCGTCCTAAGCCTAGCCCATTAATTATCAACCAGTTTAAAGTTAATAAAAATAAAATAATCCGTAAAAGAAATAAAAGAAAAGTTAAAATGGCCTTATTACAACCCAAAAATAAATAATAAATAAAGAAAACTTAAAGAAAACCAAATGCTTAATTAAAAGCCCAGAGGCGATCACCGTGGCCACTCTGAATCCCCTCCGCTCCAAGTCCCCACATCATGGCTCTCCGCAAGGTTAAGAAAAAGGGGTGAGTTTGGAAACTCGGTGTGCAACAAGCCCCTTTCAGAGCCCAAAACAATATCACTTTCTTTGGGCCTTAGCCTAAGTCCAAGCTCAATATATCTTGGGCCGTAGCCTTTTCATATTTCATATTTCATAACATCTTTGGGTAGAAGCCTTTACATATTTCATATTATCGGGCCGAAGCCATCATCAGAAACGGTCAGTCGGCCCATAGGCCAATTTCAATATCATATGCAATGTCAATGAAAGAATGAATGCAAGCCCATTTGGGGAGACTACTCGACCCACCATCCGCTACTCTCCACCCGTACCAACCAAGCTCTCCATGTGGGAATAACTCAACCCACCCGACCAAAACTCTCCATGGCAAAGATAGTTTGCTTTATCATATAATCTGGAGGCCTTGCCTCTTTTTAATAATCAGGGCATAAGCCCTTTTCAGAACCAGGGCATAAGCCCTTTTGCACTTCCTCCATCCATATAAAAACCCAACCCATTGTATTTATGAATTCATCATCATGTGCATATCATATATATATATATATCATGTGCATATCATACATATCATGTGCATATCATACATCCCATGTGCATATCATACATATCGTGTACATCAAAATCCTATGTAACAAGTTCATAATTAAACCCTAGGGGTATAATGGTCATTTTTACCTAGGGCAAAACAGTCATTTTCATATTATAAGGGTAATTTCATAATCCTACTAAATATTAGGGATTTTCCATGTTTATTATCGATTTACTAACTATTCGTTTGTATTAACCGCGAACCGCCCATTTTTAACTAAACCAGAGTTATTGGGCTAAAAACCCCTAATGGGCCCTACATAGCCGATTTAGTCATCTAGGCCCATTTAGCCTATATTCCATATTGGTGTTACCAGTCTTAACGCGCAATTTAACAGGTTTTCATTTTCTACCAATTTTACCCAAATGGGTCCGAAAGCCCATTAGGCCCGATTTTAGCCCCTCGAGGTCCAACTTACCGTGAGTGCCAAAAATCATACTCTTACCTTTACCAACGTTTTGATCATCATCTTAACGAATCTAACTAACTAATGAGCGTTCGCTTGCTCACAAGTCCTCGAAATGCCAGAATTTCGGCATTTCGGCTTTTCGGCATTTATCGCTTTAAGCTATGAAAAAGGGTTGTCACACACCTGATTTGCGATATTCCTCGACGAGATCCCCTACACGATTTCTCCTATAATCAACCACTTATAGATCAGCTCACAGTAATTAAACCAAAATGAAAACCATCTATTATCAACACTTGCACATTCGGCCACCATCCATAATGGCCTTAGGATCCATACCTTTGCCGAAGTTGATGACTAGATCTAGTCACTCCAATAATTCGAGCTAATCCAAGTCGATACCACGCCTTGCTGCTCCTCTACTATACAAACCATAAAAAGATTAAAAGAAAAACCCCACAAGGCCTATACCCACATTCGGCCACCTCCCTACACTATAGGGGTTTCGGCTTTTATCAACAGTTACTATTTGAAATCGTTTAGAGTTTGAACACTTACCACAGTCCCCTCTTCTTGAGTCTGTCTATGCTTAGAAGATAAGAGAACTGATCACCAAAAAAGTGAAAAGAAAATTAAAAAAAAAGGTTGCTGGTCAGTGAAGAATTGGCACCACCTGGTCTCCACAGGTTTCGGGTTTTTTGCGATATTTTGGCAGTAGTGGTGGTCAGAAAGACAATAGGTGAACGAAAGGGAGTAGTGGGCTGGTTTGGAAGAAGGAAAAGGAGAAAAGATGAATGGGAGGGAGGTAGATTCGACTGGAAATAAAAAAAGAAAGAAAAGAACTACACCAAAAGGAGAAAACGGCACAACCTAGTCCCTAATGCCGAAAATCCCCAACTAAAACCCCTCTGCCGAAATTCCCTCTCTAATCCCCATTATTCGGCCAACTCTATCTCCCTCTCAAATCCCTAAAATCTCTCCCCTTATCCCTCCTTAATCCATGCATTTGACTGATTCAAACTCTCCTCCAAAGAGTTTCATTCGGCTACAACCCTTGCATGCTCAAAGCATAAAAATTAGCATCCTTTTTGCCATCACAGGGAATCGATCCCAGGTCTTCCTCTATGCTCCCCACACCACCTTTATAGCTCCCTAGTGGCGTCACTTAGCCACTTTACTAGAGAGCCCTTTTTGTGATACATTTTACCCACAACTTTACATATGGTCGTCTAGCCAGTACCCCTAACTCTTGAGTCCAAAATTCAAAAATTCCACCGGGTTTTGGCCAATACATGGGCCTTCCATAAGCCCATTTACATACTCAAATTATGAATTTCACAACCACATACCAAATTTTAGAAACTTTACTAAAATATCGAGAATCGCGAAAAACCCGAAAATCAGGATGTTACACATGTTGGTCGGATCATTGACAAGCTTACACTGTCAGTTTGTTACTGGTAGTCTTTTAATTGTTTTTGGTCCGATTATGTGGCATGTACATAGGTGTTATCATATGTGCGTTAATTTGGATGATACTTTAATTTGAACCTTGGTTAATGTTTGATTCTAAATTGTTAATGTCTATATATATAAGTGTGTTTATGTTGGTAACATGTTAAGTTACATATGTGTAACACCCATAACCCATATCCTTCATTGGATTAGGGTTACGGGATGTTACTGTAACACCCCTAACCCATATCAGTAGCCGGAACAAGATTACGGATCATTGCCAAAGTTTACGGATCAAATAGACAAAAATTTCAATCTTTCAGAACATATCAATATTCATATCAAAAACCAATCAAAATTATATATATTGTCCCTTATACGAGCCCTCGGGCCCTAAATACGCGTTAGAAACAAGTCGGGACTAAATTGGAAACTCAGAGAATTTTTCGAAAAACATTAAAAATTTTCAAAGCTGTAGAGGTCACACGGTCGTGTGGGCATTCGAAATAGAGACACATGGCTGTGTCCCAGCCCGTGTTCATGCCCGTGTAACTTACTGATTTGGGCCACACGGCCAAGCCACACTCCCGTGTGCTAGGCCATGTACCCTTCAAAGTAACCTCACACGCTTGTGTGCTAGGCTATATGCTAGGTCGTGTAATAGCCTAACTTGCAACCCTTTAAAAAGCTACAGAGGACACACAGTTGTGTTATCTGGCCATGTGTCACACACAGCTGAGACACACGCCCGTGTCTCTGCCCGTGTGGATAAAATTAGGTCATTTTACAAGCCATATTTTTCACCCAATTTGACATGTACCTATACCCAAGATTGTGCATATAAACCAGTCATAATAAGGTACCAAAACCATGCATTTTCTATCCTTATACAAATGGTATAATCACGTACAACCAATATGCCCTTAGGCACCTCAAATGATGATTTATAAACATGTCAACCATGTATTCAAACTTACCTAATTGATTAACTAACGTATATGCATAGTTGTACCAAATCTTTCCATGTAAATTTCTTACCAAAACATAACCATTTGGTACCAAAACACCATTCTAAGACTAGCATCAAATGACGATATAAATCATATCCACAAAAGTGCCAATTTACCACAATTTCATTCTATCACAAAGCATATATGCAATGTGCACGTTCATGCCATAGTTTTCACCTTCCAAATTCAAGCATAGCAATTCAAACATCAACCATCATAGAGCAAATATTTACATACCATATACTAATGTCATACTATCAACAAAGTGCCAAGACACAAGCCAAAAAAATGGACAAATTAACAACAAAACATGTAGGCCAACATTAGCCAAAATAACCTATACATGCCATTATAACCAGAATTAAACCAACCGAAAGTACCAAAAGAGCTGATGGATAATGTGATATAGCTCTGACAAGCTTCCAACCCAAACAAGCTTCCAAATCACTATAAAACACAGAAATTACTCAGAGTAAGCATTTAAGCTTAGTAAGTTTGCATAACATAGAATTTAACTTACCATTTATTCACTTTTAAGGTAAGTAAACAAAGCATATCCCAACATTTATTAGCTAAATGCCTAAGCACATATACATCAACCATGTTAGCCATGTAAACACATATATAAACCAAGTCATGGATGAGCTTAACAGTTAATCAAATTCCATACAATGTATCATCCATTTCATATACCTATATACCATATAATATCATTTTCCTTGTAATTCATATTTGTACCTATAACAGTTCATATCGAACTCATGTCATATCGTATCAGAACATTGCCTGTTGAACCATTTAGAATATCATTGGATACGCGGAATAGCTCACACATAGTGTGCTAAACTATAATCCGTCAAAACCTGTACATGTATGCTCAAACGAGCCATGAATCGGTAAGCTTTCATGAGCTGTAAATCGGTAAGCTCATACGAGCTGAAATCGGTAAGCTCATACGAGCTGAGAATCGATAATCCCTAATGACATGTCATTTGTATCCTACGAATTCCTAAAGTTCAAACAGGGCTTAGTAATCGTTGTACGTCGTTGAATATGCAATCAGTATTTATACATGGTAATTATACAAATCACATACATATAATTCAATTAAAACATATAAATACTCAATTTAATTACACGAACTTACCTCAACGAGTATAGATACGGAGGCGATTAATCTGAGGCTTTCTCTTTGCCTCGATCTAACTCCATACAAGGTCTAACTAAATCTATATGGATAAATTAACCCAATTCAATATATTTCACATTCAAGTTAGTCCAACACATATATTTGGTAAAATTACTATTTTACCCCTATACTTTTAATTCTTTTTTATTTAGTCCCTAGTTCATAAAAATAGAAATTTACACAATTTTACCACAACCCACTATGGTCGAATATCAAATAGGTCTTTAGCATGCACTATACTTCTATCATTTCATAATTTCACCATGTAATATTTTTTATTTTCAATTTAGTCCCTATTTGACAATTTCACTAAAAATTCATTTACAAAAGTTGTTTATCTAACAACAACCATTCATTTTCTATCATCAAGCTTCAAAACTCAAGCATGTTCATCAATGGTAAAACCCTAATAGTTTAACAGTTTCACAAATTAGTCCCTAGGCTAGCTAGATTAAGCTACAACAATCCTGAAAACATAGAAATCACTAAAAACAGAACAAAAATGCAGCCTAATTGAGCTAAACAAGCTTGGCCGAATGTAAAACACAAAAATGGCTTCCTTCCATTTTTGTTTCGGTTGAAAAAAGAACATAAAAGATGAAAACTTTCTTTTTTTTATTAATTTATCATTTATTATTTAATTACTTAATTAACCTTTAAAAACATTAATATTTACACAAAATGCCAAGCCATTATCATCCACTAACATACTAATGGTCTAATTACCATACAAGGACCTCCACTTTAAAATTCTATAGCTATTTAATACTTTTAGCTGTTAGAACTCAACTTTTGCACTTTACGTAATTTAGTCCTTTTTGTCAAATTGAACATATAAACGATAAAATTTCTTAACAAAATTTTTATATGGTAATACTCTCATGCTGTAGACCATAAAATAATAATAAAATAATTTTTTTCACCTCGAATTTATGGTCCTGAAACCACTGTTCTAATTTCACTGAAATTGGGTTGTTACAGTTACGACGATTGACAAGTCCAATAATAAATCAAAACAATTCAATGATCAATTTAATCATCATAAATCAATAGACTATCATTATTCATAGCATATATGCAAAAACGGAACCCAAAAATCAATTTAGAAACAAGTAAGGACTAATCTTAAACAAAATGGAAAAAATGTGAAAATACTGTATAGGGGTCATAAGGTCATGTAGTCAGGTTTTGTAACTCCTTGGGGCCATGAGGGGATCTTGTATCAAAAATCAAATAGGCCACATGACTGTGTGGTAGACTGTGTCACACACTGTGTGCACTTAAAAGTGTCATCAAACCAAGCCATTTCACCTAAAAGTGTCATCAAACCAAGCCATTTCACCTACAAAATCTTAAGTCCTAAGCCATACCATTTCCAACCATTTTTACCTACTTAAAACACATTTAAACATACCAAAAATATTCAACCTAAGTACCTAACCAATATGGCCTCATTGGCACCACGATTCAAACGTTTAGACATATACCATTCAAATACAACTACTTAGCATTTCATACTCAATCAACCATCACTTAAACTTTATCATAACATAACCAAATCATCACTCCAAATTCTTCAACCAACCACATCATAAGGTTCCTTCCAAAGCAACCAAGTACATGTTCAATATAAAATAAGTTCATACATTCACAAGCATTAAAAACAACCATTTAACTAACAAACTTATACATTGATTAACATACCAAATGGCACAGAACATAACCAAATGATAATAAACTCACATGTACCAAAATTTCCTATCTACATGTCACTTATAACTGGTCAAATTAAACGAATAACTACCAAAAGACTTGACATATAGTCTGATCTCCAAAAGCAATCCAATCAATAGCTCATATCCGATGATCTACAAAGAAGAAAAACCAAATAGAGTAAGCTTACATAAAGCTTAGTAAGTTCGTAATAAACTTAAACTTTAACTTACCATAAAGGATATAATTTAAACATTTTACAAGATAATTCAATATCCTGGTCATGAGTTCATTAATTACCTATACACATCACAAGTCTCACAAGGTTAGTGAGTTAAGGTTAGTGAGTTCATATATAAAACATGTAATTTTATCATGTTATCAAACATGTACTCAAAAACACATTTGGTAAATAAATCAACCATCACATAATCATTTAACACTTAACATCTTTATTTCAAGTATTCATTTCAAATGTCTCTTTTCACATATCTATATTCATATAAATATTTCATATAAACACTTCATATAACCATTTCATATATCTATTTCCATATAAACATTTAATACATCCATTTTATATTACCATTTTCGTTTACTCATTTTTCACCTAATGAACCATAATGAAATAGCGTTGGATGCATAGGAACAATGCTTACACAAGCTATAATGATAAATGCTCACATGATCTGTAATTGTAAATGCTCAAGAAAGCTATGAAATGGGCCTACTCACATGAGCTGTGGATCGAGATGTTAGGCTACACGATGCTGCTCATATGAGTTTTAGAGAATCTGCAACAATGCAAGACCTCAACCATCGATAGGACATCCAAGACTAGCACCCGAAACAGTAAATACCCTAATGACATGTCATTTGTATCCTAAGCATTCACGAGGTTCATACGGGCCACATTTCATATCCATTTCATTTAACTTTCTTCACATTATACCATTATTGTAATACCCCAAAAATTTACTATAGTAAGAAAGTAAGATATTATCCTTGATATAGTAAAGTAAGGAAATAAAGTGACAAAAAAGGAAATTTTGAGTATTGTCAACATTAGGAAGTATATTATGATATATTAATTCAAGAAAGGACTAAATTGTAAAAGTAAGAAAAGTTTTGTGGCCCAAAGTAAACTTAAAATTTAAGGGGTTAAAGTGTAAATATGAAAAGTTGAAGGACCAATAGTGCAAATATTTTTAAGGGTGGAATGATATAGAAACTAAGAAAAATGGATGAATTAGGACCAAATTGAATAGGTGAAGAATTATAAGGGATTAAATCACAATTTTACCAAATTAAGTGGTGACTCAAGGATAGAATTTTAAAAAATCATAAAGGAAAAAATGGTCAATTAGAAAGAGAGAGAACTCTAGAAGGCAATGATGATATTAGAGATATTTTGATTATATTTTATAATTATTTAATTAGATAAATATTATTTTATTAATATTTTAATGAGATATTTTATTATTATTTTATTTAGTATATAAGGAAAGAAAGATTAAGAATTCTCTTCATCTTTCCTTGCACCCACGTGAGAAGAGAAAAGAAGAGAAGAAAGAATTTTTCTTTTCTTTACAATTTGGTCTTTTTACCAAAAATTCACCATTTACACTTATAAATCAAAAGAATTTCCATAGCTACCAAGAGAGTAAAATAATAAGGAGACTATAGGGAGCTAGAATATCAAGTTAGATTCAAGAAATAGAAGTTGTAGGAGAGATAAAATTATGTTAAAGAATGAAATCAATACAACAAGGTAAGAACATCAAGATTTTAATATATTTTTAAGCTTGATATTATTGAAAAAGCATGAAAATGATGTTAAAGTAGAGTTTTCTTATATAAATATCTATGTTCTTGATATGTTAGTGAAGGGAAATAAGAGGAAGTGATGGAAATATTGTAGAGAAAGGAAAGGGGGTGTTATAAACTTGGTTATCAACATTTTGCACTAAAACAGTTTTTGGACAGCAACAGTAATCTGACTTTGAAAATTCACCAAAAATTGTAAAAATTGAATTAGAGGTTATTTAAATTATTTAATTAAATAATATTAAGTCTATTTTTACATATAAGAAGCGGTGTAGCAAAAGAGCTTCATATTATGAGATAGATGAATTTTTGTGGGACAAGGTCAGATTGATTTCGGGTTCCCCTGTTCTGACTTTGGAAAATCATAAAAAATTGTGAAAAATAATTAGGGGTTTAAATTTAAATTTTTAAATTTCTAATGAGTCTACTTTCAAGAGAAACAAAGGGAGACATCATCCAAACCCCATACTAAGAGATAATTAATTTTTAGTAAAGAAAGGTCGAAGTTGTCAAATAGCAAAACAAGGATAACTTTGAAGATTTTACTATACTTATTGGCTAAATTATAAATTCTAAAATTTTTATGGTAGAAATATATTTGAGTCTAGTTTCAAAAAAATCAAGCGAATCTTAATTTAGAATTTTGTAGCTCAAGATATAAATAATTTAGTGACTATGACTCAAGTGGACAGCTTTGATATGAACATATAAGTAATAGTGGAATTATAGATAATGTTACATATAAGCATGTTATATACATTAAGGATGTGGAATGGAGAGGAGGAAGAATATATATATATATGAATATTCAGCTAGCATGGGTTTACATTAAAAATGGCTAATTTGCATGTTTTAGGCTCAGGAACTAAATTGAATAAAAGTAAAACTTTAGGGGCAATTTTGTAAAAATATAAAAACTAACCAAATTGTAGGAAATGAATTATTTTATTGTCTAAATTAATAAATTGAATGAATTTATTAATTTAGATCAAGACCGGGTGGACAATCGAGAAAAATGAAAAATTACCAAAATACCCCTGAATATTGGTACTTCTGCACTTTAGCCAGGTAAGTTCGAGTAACTAAATTATGTATATTAATATGTTCGAATTGAATGTTGTATATGTAAACAGTATAAATGTCTTATGTATGAAATTGATCACATGTTCAATAATGTCTGAAAAGTAATAAGTCCCGTTTGAATAATTAAACTCGATGGATACAGGATTTCCTGTATTGGTTGTGGTCCTGCATATGTTGCGGACACACCATAGCTCGAAAGACCATCCTATTATAAGACCTCTTGAGCTTCCCGTTATATGGCTCCTGCGAGCATCCCAATCGGTATTGATCCTGCATGTGTCGCGTACATACCGCAACTCTTTGTGAGCGTCCTTGTAACACCCCTAACCCATATCCGTCGCCAGATTAGGGTAAAGAGGCATTACCGGACATATCGAAACATTTCATAATCATTTCACAGTCAAAAGTCATACATTTTAATAACATATTCAAATATCAATAATAAGTCCCTTTCTTAGGTCAACAAGACCATAAACAGGCATTAGAAAGAGGTCGAGACTAAACCGAACACAAACAAAAATTTAAAAACTAAACAATTTTTCTAAGTTACAAAGGTCACACACCTGTGTGAACAGGCCGTGTGCCTTACACGGCATAAGACACGCCCGTGTGTCTAGGCTGTGGCAAAATAGAGCATACATACTGACTTGTCTACACGGCCACAAGACACGCCCGTGTGTCAGGCCGTGTGAAAATTAAGGAGGCTACTGACTTGGATCACACGGCCGACCACACGCCCATGTTCCAGCCCGTGTGCCACACACAACCGATAGACACGTCCGTATGTCTAGGCTGCGTCAAAACTGTAGGTATACTGACTTTAAATCGTAGGGTACCCTAAGGGACACACGGCCGTGTGACATAATCGTGTGTCGTACACGACTGAGACACAGACCCGTGTAGACAAAAATAGGCTATTTGCAAAGCCAAATTTCCACCCATTTTGGACCATCCTTAGAAGCATGAAACAAAGCACATTTCATGTCCCAAAGGTAGCCAAAAACATACTAAATCATGCACAAATTGACCCATGATATCATCATTCATTCCCATATAAAAATCCAACTCAAACATACCAATTCAAAGTACAAATTTTATATCAAAAGCACATGATTCATACATCATATTAATCCATTTCAATCCATAGCATTTCACATCATATTAACTTCCCAAATCAATCACGAAACTTACCAAAATTGACCATTTCATTTGGTCATTCCAAAGCGCATCAAAACATATCATTTTTCAACATAAAACATATACCAAAATTCATTCATAATTTCATCCATAACCAAGCCATTTCACATGGCTAGATATACACATCTCAAAACACATTCAAAGTTCTCTAGCCTATACCTGTCATACTTTGATATATACATTTTCAAAAGGTACCAAAATTAAGTTTGATAGTGAGGTGATGATCCTCGACAATCCCCAAGCCTCCAGTAGCTCCGATATCTAAAACACAATACAAACACACACAAAGTAAGCTTTCAAAAGCTTAGTAAGTCATATACAAATAAACTTATCATTTTAAGTATATAAGCATCATAAAATACATATACTCCATAGCCAAATACTACTAGAAATCATAGTTCATATACATACACATATTCCCAATTCATTGCACTTATAACATAATTTCTCATACTTATATCACATATCATCACTTGCACATATACTTCTTTTTCATTCTCAATCATGATATATATTTCAAACGTACCTGAATCGGATATACATTCATATAGTTATTCATTTCTCAGAATGCCCGTTGAACAATTCTGAATCATTATGGATACACAGATAGCTCGGAAAGCTCATACAATGCCAACGTCCCAGACGTGGTCTTACATGTAATCAAATATCGATGCCACTGTCCCAGATAGGGTCTTACACAAAATCAAATATGATGTCGATGTCCCAGACATGGTCTTACACGTAAATCTCAAATTGATGCCAATGTCCCAGACGTGGTCTTACATGAAATCACATATCGGAATCCTATGTCATGACATATGTATCCTAACTATTCCTATGGTTTGTACGGGGCTTTCGGACGTCGTTACATTATCGAAACTTTCTCAATTTCACATATTCAGCTTCTATAACTATTCATCACAATTTAATATCATATAAACATGAATAAATCAATTCAAACACATTTATTTGTATATTGACTTACCTCGTACGGGAATGAACGGAAACGAACGACTATTCAACAACTTTCAACTTTCCCTGATCTAATTTTGTTTTCTTTGATTCTTGATCTAAACACATTCAAATTTGACTTATTCAATCTCACATTCATTCAAATAAATCCATATACACATATTTAAGGCATTTTACAAATTAGCCCTCACATTTTCACATTTTAATAATTTAGTCCTAATTCATAAAATCACAAAATACACAAAAATTCTTTAGACATATGCTTGGCCGAATATTCCTTTAGCTCATACAAGCCCATATATTTCATTTATTTCACATTTTAGTCCTTCAATTTCTTATTTTCACAATTTAGCCCAAAATACTCAAATTCATCAAAAATCCCAATACAAAACATAGTAATCTAACACATATCTTTCATTTTTCATCAACTATCATCACAAAGCTCATAAAAGCATCAATGGCATAATTCAAAATCATCATCAAATTCAGAAATTGAGACATGGGCTTGATAGAATACAAAGCAACGATCACAAAAACGTAGAAATTATCAAAAACCAAACAAAACTCATACCTTAATCAAACTTGAACATAGCCGAACCCTAGAACAAACTTTTCTTCTTCTTTTTCTCTTAATATTCAATCATGGGTGGAAGAAATAAGATGATTTTTAGCTTTTCTTTTATTTAATATGACTTAATAACCTATTTACAATTTTAACCTTGTTTATAAACATATAAAATCAATTAATGGATGACCATTAATGTCCATTAACATTACCAATAAGTTAATAACAACATAAGGACCTTTGCTTTAGAAATCCATAGCAAATAGACACCTTAACAATATAGAAAGCTACTTTTACACTTTACGCGATTAGGTCCTTTTTCACAAATCGGACACGCAAACAATAAAATTTTCATACGATATTCTCACATATATCAATTCAAATATTATATGCACGAAAAATAATATTAAAATATTTTTTGACTCGAATTGGTGGTCTCGAAACCACTATTCTGACTAGGGTCTAAATCAGGCTGTTACAACTCTCCCTCCTTAGGGATTTTCATCCCCGAAAATCTTTCCATTGAACAGATTCGGGTATTGCTGTCTCATAGCATCTTCAAGCTCCCACGTAGCCCCTTCAACACCTTCTTGATGCCATATTACTTTTACTAATGGAATTTTCTTATTTCTTAATTCTTTAACCTCGCGAGCCAAGATACGGATAGATTCTTCTTCGTAGGTCATATCACACTAAATCTCAATCTCAGACGGAGAAATCACATGAGACAGATTGGATTCATATCATCGAAGGATCAATACGTGAAATACATTATGAACCTTTTCTAACTCAAGTGGCAATAACAATCTGTATGCAACCGGTCCGATACGCTCTATAATCTCATACGGCCCGATGAACCTCAGACTCAATTTGCCTTTATGACCGAACCGAAGAACATTCTTCCATGGAGACACTTTCAGAAATACTTTGTCACCAATCTCAAATTCAATATCTTTTCGTTTCAAATCTACATATGATTTCTGACGATCAGAAGCTGCTTTCAGACTTTCTCGGATTGTTTTCACTTTCTATTCAGTCTTTTTTATCAAGTCTACCCCATGTATTTTATTTTCACTGAGTTCAGTCTAATACAAAGGTGTACGGTATTTTCTACCATATAAGGCTTCGTACGGTGCCATTTTGATGCTCTATTGAAAACTATTATTATAAGCAAATTCAATCGATGGCAAATATTGTTCCCACATATTTTCAAACTCAAGAATGCAACATCTCAACATATCCTCGAGAATCTGAATAATCTGCTCAGATTGACCATCCATCTACGGGTGAAAAGCAGTACTGAAGTGTAATTTCGTACCTAAAGCCTCTTGTAGTTTCTTCCAAAACCGCGAAGTGAATCTCGGATCTCTATCTGATACAATAGATAATGGCTCCCCATGCAATCTCACAATATCAGAAATGTATAACTCAGCTAATCTATCGAGTGAGTAATCAGATCATACCAGAATAAAATGAGTTGATTTCGTCAATCAGTCAACCACAACCCAAATTGCATCTTTCTTTCTCGGAGATAAGGGCAAACCCGAAACAAAATCCATCGTTATTTTATCCCATTTCTATTCGGGAATCATAATCAATTGTAACAAATCGGATGGCACTTGATGTTCAGCTTTAACTTGTTGACAGATCAAATATTTCGAAACAAAGTCAGAGATATTTCTTTTCATTCCAAACCACCAGTAATGCTGTTTCAGATCATTATACATTTTCATACTACCCGGATGTACAGATAAATGACTGTTGTGAGCTTCATTCAAAATCATCTGAATCAACTCTGAATTTCTCGAAACGCAAATCCGACCTCGAAATCTCAAACAATCATCATTATCAATTTGATATTCAGAATCAGAATTCAATTTATACTAAGCTCATTTTGCAATTATCTCATTATCAACTTTCTGAGCTTCAATAATCTGTTGTAAAAACAACGGTCTCGCTTTCAATTCGGCTAAAATCGAACCATCATCAGATAGAACCAAATGAGCATTCATCACACGCAATACAAATAATGATTTCTGACTCAAAGCATCAGCAACAACATTTGCTTTTCCCAGATGATAATCAATAACAAGCTCGTAGTCTTTTAGTAGTTCCAGCCATCTTCTCTGTCACAGGTTCAAATCTTTCTGAGTCATTAGATATTTCAAAATTTTATGATCAGAATATACATGACATTTCTCACCAAACAAATAGTGGCGGCAAATTTTCAAAGCAAACACAATAGCCGACAATTCCAGATAGTGTGTCGGATAATTCTTTTCGTGCGGCTTTAACTGTCTCGAGGCATAAGCTATGACTTTACCTTCCTACATCAAAATGCAACCCAGACCATTTAACGAAGCATCACTATATATTACAAATTCTTTACCCAATTCTAGTTATACTAACACCGGAGCTTCTGTCAATAGGGCTTTCAACTGATCAATGCTTTTTTAACACTTTTTAGACTATTCAAATTTCACATCTTTCTGAAGCAATTTTGTCAACGGAGTAGCAATCATAGAAAAGCCTTTCACAAATCGTCTATAATAATCGGCAAGCCCTAGAAAACTGTGAACTTCAGAAATATTTCTCGGGGGCATCCAATCTAAGATAGTTGAAATTTTGCTCGGATCAACTCGGATATCGGATGCTGACACAATATGTCCTAGAAAACCAACTTCTCGTAACCAGAATTCACATTTGCTAAACTTCGCATACAATTGTTTATCACTCAAAGTCTATAGCACTATTCTCAAATGCTCAGCATGTTCGATTTCATCACGTGAATATATCAATATGTCATCAATGAATACGACAACAAATCGATCTAAATACGATCTGAAAATCTTGTTCATCAAATCCATAAAAATAGCAGAGGTGCATTCGTTAATCCGAAAGGCATAACTAAAAACTCATAGTGCCCGTACCTCATTCTGAATGCAGTTCTCGGAATGTCTGAATCTTTTACTCTCAACTGATAATATCCAAATCTAAGATCTATCTTTGAAAACACTGTAGCCCCTTTCAATTGATCAAACAAATCGTCAATTTTGGGCAAAGGATATTTGTTCTTATTAGTCACTTTGTTCAACTGACGATAATCAATGCACATTCTCATCATACCATCTTTCTTTTTCACAAACAAAACAGGAGCACCCCAAGGTGAGAAACTCGGTCTTGCGAATCCTCTATCAGTCAATTCTTGCAATTAAGAATTTAATTCTTTTAACTCGGTCAGAGCCATTCTATACGGAGCTATCGAAATCGGAATAGTCCCCGGTGCTAACTCAATACCAAATTCAACTTCTCGGATTGGTGGTAAACCCGGTAACTCATCAGGAAACACATCAGGGAATTCACAAACAACAAGCACTGATTCAAATTTCTTTTCTATCACTTTCGAATCGATCACATAAGCAAATTAGGCTTCACAACCCTTTTTCACATATTTCTAAGCTAACATTAAAGAATTCACAGCAGGTAACCCATTCAGATCATTAGACTTAATCTGAATAATCTCATCATTCTGACATCTCAAATCAATAATCTTCCGTTTATAGTTTACAATAGCATTGTGCAAAGTTAACCAATCCATACCTAGAATTATATTAAATTAGTCGAATGTTAATAACATCAAATCAGCTGAAAAACATGAATCTCAAATCATCAACAGACAATTCTTACACACTTTGTCAACCAGAACACGCCGGCCTAAGAGGTTCGATACTCTAATTACAAATTTAGTAGACTCCACAAGCAAAGTCTTATTGTTCACTAAGTTTATGCATATATAAGAATGCGTTGATCCAGGATCTATCAATGCACTCACAGAAGTATCGTAAAGAGTAAATGTACCTGTAATCACATCTGGAGATGAAACTTCCTCACAAGCTCGGATGGCTTAGGCTCTGGCAGGTGCTCTAGCCTCAGATCTAACAATTGTATCTTTAGTTTCCCCCTGACTACCACTCACATTACTCGTATTTTGGGGCGGTCTACCTCGAGTTGTATTGCCACTTGACCTCGAATTTTGTATGATCTCTTGCTCTACTGACTCAAGACATTCACGGATAAAGTGATCTAAGGATCCACATCTAAAGCAAGCTCGGTCATTTAATCTACAACTTCTTGAATGTCTTTTACCACAATGTCTACACTCAGGTAGATCGGATCAGACATTTCCAACACTTGCAACAGAAGTAGCTAGAGCTTTGAAGTTCGGATGCGATTTAGCACGATCTCTAATCAAATGTCCCATATTAGCCTTTGAACGGCTGAAATCATCTTTGAATTTTTTTGATGCAAACTGAAGTGATTTACTTGCTAATCTATTTCTCGTATCTCTAGCTTCTAAGTCGGCTTTTCTTTTCTCTTTACCGAGTTCTTCAGCCCTACACGCTCGTTCAACAAGCACAACAAACTCTTTTATTTCTAGAATCCCGACTAATAATTTGATGTCTTCATTCAAGCCATCCTCGAATCTTTTGCACATAATTGCTTCAGTCGAGACACATCCTCTTCCATACTAGCTTAATCCTACAAACTCTCGCTCATATTCCGTAACAACATATTGCCCTGTTTCAGCTCAAGAAACTCTTTACGTTTCTGATCAATGAATCTCTAACTGATGTATTTCTTTCAGAATTCAGCTCGAAAGAAATCCCAAGTGACTCGTTCCCTCGAAACCACTGATATCAACGTCTTCCACCAATGATACGTCGTATCTCTCAGAAGTGAAACGACACATTTTAGACATTCCTCGGGAGTACATGACATTTCATCAAACACCCGTATTGTATTCTTGAGCCAAAACTCAGCTCTCTTATCATCATCATCGGTAGTAGCTCAAAACTCTTCAGCCTTATATTTTCTAATCTTATCAACTGGAGGGTTACTCAGACGAATCGGATCTACAGCTTGTGGCACAACTGAGGCTTGTGGAAAATTTAACGGGGTGAAGGTTGTAGAACAGCCGGATTGGTTCTAATATATTTAGTGAACCAATTATTCATCATTTGGTAAAAGGCTTACTTAGCCTCTCCCTCGTGGCTACTAGTAGCAAGTCTAGAGTCAGATGGTGCAGTCCCTTGAGAGGGAGCAGGCATGTTACTTTCAACATCATCAGCTACGGCTCTTTCGGAATCCATTTACTATATAAAAACACATTTTCATTGTCAAAAATCATCACATTATCGCAGTTCGTATATATGGCATGTATAGCTAGACTCACATACGCTACCTTAGTCCTAGAATCGACTAAATCGTAGCTCTAATACCAACCAAATGTAACACCCCTAACTCGTATCGCCGAATTAGAGTAAAGAGGCATTACCTGACATATCAGAACATTTCATAATCATTTCACAGTCAATAGTCATACATTTTCATATCATATTTAAATATCAACAATAAGTCCCTTTCTTAGGTCAACAAGACCTTAAACATGGCTGGGACCAACCGAACACATACAAAAATTTTCAAAATTAAACAATTTTTCTAAGTTACAAAGGTCACACGCCCGGGTGAATAGGCTGTGTGTCTTACACGGTATTAGACACGCTCATGTGTTTAGGCCGTGGCAAAATAGAGCATACATACTGACTAGTCCACACGCCACAAGACACGTCCGTGTGCCAGACCGTGAGAAAATTAGGGGGGATACTGACTTGGATCACATGGCTGACCACACACCTATGTGCCAGCTCGAGTGCCACACATGACTGATAAACATGGCCATGTGTTTAGGTCGTGTCAAAACTGTAGGGTATACTGACTTTAAACCGTAGGGTACCCTAAGGGACACATGGTCGTGTAACATAATCGTGTGTCGCACACGGCTGAGACACACGCCCGTGTCTCTACTCGTGTGGACAAAAATAGGCTATTTGCAAAGCCAAATTGTCACCCATTTGGGACCATCCCTACAAGCATGAAACAAAGCACATTTCATGTCCCAAAGGCAGCCAAAAACATACTAAATCATACACAAATTAAACCATGATATCATCATTCATTCCCATATAAAAATCCAACTCAAACATACCAATTCAAAGAAAAAATTTTATATCAAAAGTACATGATTCATACATCATATTAATCCATTTGAATTCTTAGCATTTCACATCATATTAACTTCCCAAATCAATCACGAAACTTACCAAAATTGACCATTTCATTTGGTCATTCAAAAGCGCATCAAAACATATCATTTTTTAACATAAAAAATATACCAAAATTCATTCATAATTTCATCCATAACCAAGCCATATCACATGGCTAGATATACACATCTCAAAACACATTCAAAGTTCTCTAGCCTATACATGTCATACTTTGATATATACATTTTCAAAAGGTACCAAAATTAGGATTGATAGTATGGTGATGATCCTCGACAATCCTCGAGCCTCCAGTAGCTTCGATATTTAAAACACAATGCAAACACACACAAAGTAAGCTTTCAAAAGCTTAGTAAGTCATATACAAATAAACTTATCATTTTAAGCATATAAGCATCATAAAATACATATATTCCATAGCCAAATACTATTAGAAATCACATAGTTCATATACATACACATATTCCAAATTCACTACACATATAACATAATTTCTCATACTTATATCACATATCATCACTTGCACATATACTTTCTTTTCATTCTCAATCATGATATATATTTCAAACGTACCAGAACCGGATATACATTCATATAGTTATTCGTTTCTCGAAATGCCTGTTGAACCGTTTTGAATCATTAAGGATATTTGGATAGCTCGAAAGCTCGTACAACGCCAACGTTCCAAATGTGGTCTTACATGTAATCAAATATCGATGCCACAATCCTAGATAGGGTCTTACACGAAATCAAATACGATGTCGATGTCCCAGACATGGTCTTACACGTAAATCTCAAATCGATGCCAATGTCCAAGACACGGTCTTACACAAAATCACATATCAGAATCCTATGTCATGACATATGTATCCTAGCTATTCCTATGGTTTGTACGGGGCTTTCGGACGTCGTTACATTATCGAAACTTTCTCAATTTCACATATTCAGCTTCTATAACTATTCATCACAATTTAATATCATATAAACATGAATAAATCAATTCAAACACATTTATTTGTATATTGACTTACCTCGTTCGAAAATGAATGAAAACAAACGACTATTCAACAACTTTCAACTTTCCCCGATCTAATTCTGTTTTCTTTGGTTCTTGATCTAAATACATTCAAAATTGACTTATTCAATCTCACATTCATTCAAATAAATCCATATACACATATTTAGGGCATTTTACGAATTAGCCCTCACATTTTCACATTTTAACAATTTAGTCCCTAATTCATAAAATCACAAAATACACAAAAAAAAATCTTTAGACATATGCTTGGCTGAATATTCCTTTAGCTCATACAAGCCCACATATTTCATTTATTTTACATTTTAGTTCTTCAATTTCTTATTTTCACAATTTAGCCCAAAATACTCAAATTCATCAAAAATCCCAATACTAAACATAGTAATCTAACACATATCTTTCATTTTTTATCAACTATCGTCATAAATCTCATAAAAGCATCAATAGCATAATTCAAAATTATCATCAAATTCAGAAATTAAGACATGGGCTTGATAGAATACAAAGCAACGATCACAAAAACGTAGAAATTATTAAAAACCGAACAAAACTCATACCTTAATCAAACTTGAACATAGCCGAACCCTAGAACAAACTTTTCTTCTTCTTTTTCTCTTAATATTTGATCATGGATGGAAGAAATAAGATGATTTTTAGCTTTTCTTTTATTTAATATGACTTAATAACCTATTTACAATTTTAACCTTGTTTATAAATATATAAAATCAATTAATGGATGACCATTAATGTCCGTTAACATTATCATTAGGTTAATAACAACATAAGGACCTTTTCTTTAGAAAGCCATAGCTAATAGACACACGCAAACGATAAAATTTTCATGCGAAATTCTCACATATATCAATTCACATATTATAAGCACGGAAAATAATATTAATTTTTTTACTCAGATTTGTGGTCCAAAAATCACTATTCTGACTAGGGTCTAAACCGAGCTGTTACAGTCTTGTTATATGATCGGTATTGATCCTACATGTATTGTAGACATACCGTAGCTCTTTATGAGCGTCCCGATATATGGCTCTTCATGAGCTTCTCGATATGGCTCATTTGAACTTCCTGATATATAGCTATCCGAAGCTTCTTGATAATAGCTCTTCGAAGTTACCCGTTAAGCTCATATGAGCTTTTTGTTCTAAACTCTTATGAGTTTCCTGTTATAGCCCTGATAAGCTTCCTGTTACATGGCTCACATGAGCTTCCTGTTATGTGGCTCAAGAGAGTGCTTTGTGATTATGTGCTCTAATGAGTACCCCCGAATATGAATTGACGGATTTTAGATTCGTACACTTTATGTGTACTACCTTTGTATCCATCGATATTTTAAATGATTCAACAGGTAAAGTTTTGATATGAGATAACATGAGTTCGAAATGAACTGTTACTAGTATATACCTGAAATACATGGAAATGATATTTATTTGATATATTGAAACATGACATGGAAAATACATATATGTGAAACTTGCTTGATAATTATGTATATTCATGATTATGAACTGTTACTGGAATAAATATACACGAAATTCATAAAAAATGATAATACATGAAATATTGATATAATGAAATGAATTATTTATGTTTATGAAGAAACGATAAGAGAATGATATGTATCATCACATGTAAATATGTGACTATCTTTGATATGTTGATACAAGAAAATTATGTATGTTGAGACTAGTAATAAACTCAAGTGTGACATGTCGAGAAAATAAATTTATCAATGTTGAATTTATATGTAATATGTGCAAGTACGCTAACCAGTGTTGTTGCTTGATGCTTAGGCAAGTGTCAAGCTATTGGTTAAATGGTAATATGATTATTTATAAGATGCATTGAATTGGTAAGTATTTAAGTGAAAATATGCTAGTGCACATGAAAAAGTGGTAAGGTTTTAAATTATGAAATTTCTTATGAAATGACTTATCATGTGATCAATTCGAAAAAGACTTTGGTTAACTAGCTTGTGACCATGGTTGAATGATATGGTTATGACTTGTGTGTCATGCATATGGAATAAGTATGGAAAGTAAAGAAATGCAAATAAAAATAAAGAAATTTGTAAGAGTTAAATTTATATAAAATCCTACTAAGCTTGGGATAATATGTATATGTGATACTATGGATTTATTCACCTTGTAAATTGATGAATATAGCTTCACGAGTATTATGGTATCAATATTGGGTTATTCTTGATATGTATAGATTTCATATTTAAAATGAATTAATATGATTAAAGTTTACACGAGCTTATTAAGCATTCATTGCTTACGTAGTTGTTTTCCTTTACTTTTCAAATTATCAGAAGCTTGATCGGGTTGGAATTTTGTTGGAGTTATACCACACTATCTATCGGTTCTATTGATACTTTTAAATGTTTTGATTTGGTTATAATGGTATGTATAGGTATTCTGGTTAATGTTGGCCTATATGAGTTTTGTTAATACTAGCCACTTATTTGGCTTGTGCTTTGGCACATATTGGTTTGGTGCATATTTGTCTTAAATGTTTGATGTGTGGTTCGGTTTATGGTTGTATGGTGAAAGGTAAAATATTAGATAAAAGTGCATTTATATACATGTGTTTTGGGATGCAATAAATTGATCATGAATCAGTACCATGATATGTAAGGTATATATATAACTAAATATATTAGTATTTGAATTACATTTTGGGCATCAAAAGGTAAGTTTTGGTAGGTAAGTGACTTGGTTAGAAATAATGCAAATTAGCTTGGAAAACTTTAGGTACAAATATGCATATAAGTTAGTTATACATATGAATATACTGAAAATATGAATATACCTGTTATAATTTGATATATGAGGTGCCTAAAAACATATTGATTGTAAGTGACAATATTATATGTTTAAAACTTGATTTTGACTTGTTTTTTATGTCTAATTATGGTTTGTATATATGCAAAAAGTTGATTGTAGGTTGGCACAAAATTGGGTGAGAAATATGGCTTGTAAAATGGCCTATTTTCGTCCACATGGGCAGAGACATAGGCATGTGCCTCAACCGTGTTGTGACACACGGCTTGAGACACACGCCCAGGTGACATGGCCGTGTGTCCCCTGTATCTTTTAATTTGCATAAGTCGGTATGCTTAAATTTTACACATGGCCTGACCACAGGGGCATGTGACCCCTACAGTGTTGAAAATATTAAATGTTTTTGAAAAATTTTCTGAGTTTCCAATTTTGTCCCGATTTATTTCTGATGCATAATTTGAGCCTCGAATGCTCATATAAGGGACAATATGTATGATTTTGATTAGTTCTTGACATGAATGATATATGATATGAAATGTTTACATTTTCTGTCTGCTTGATTTATAAATTTCGATAATGTTCTGTACCCTATTCCGGCAATGGATTCGGGTTAGTGTGTTACAATTACGAGCACATATCCATATAGTTCTCTTTTATTAGACATAACATCGATTTAGCTAAAAATGTAATTTAGTTCAATTTACTAATTGTCATATATCAATCAATTTAATTCATTCATAACATAAATAATAATTAACATATCATATAATTATTTAAGCATTTCTTTGTCACATGAATTCAACGATATACTTTCTCCATTTTCAATCATGACCCTCAATTATAATTTCATTTCAATTTGATCCATTTCCACAACTTAAATATTTACTATGCAAGCAAATATAAATACAAAATGCTTAAATATTTAATAATTCACAAAACAACAACTAAAGTAATTCATTTATTATATGAACTTACCTAAACTGGTTCTGTAGCAAAAACGACTCCAAAGTCTAATCAACAATTTTTCATTTTTCGTATTTGTCTATCAATTGATCCGTTTCTTAATCTATATAATAATTTTAATTCAATTAACCATTTAAAACAATTTAAACAAGTCTACTTATGCATATAAGCCCTTTTATTATCATTTTACACTTTTACCCTAAATTTTTACCTTTTATTCAATTTAGTCCCTAATCCCGAAATTTTCAAATTTAAACACAATTAAACTCAAACCATGCTGGCCAAATTTTCCATAGCCCCTATACAACCCATATTTATTATAATTTCACAAAATTTTCATGTAATTTTACTACTTTAACAATTTATCCTTAAACATTAAAATCATTAAAAATCACTTTACAAAAATAGTCATATTTAGCTACCAAACTTATAAATCTACAATAGAACTTCAAAAACATCTCAAACTCAACAATGGCATAATTCAAAACATTTAACAGTCTTACGAATTAGTCCTCAAGTTAGCTAGATTAAATTGCAACAATATCAAAAACATAAAAATCATGAAAAATGGGTGAGAAAATGATTTACATGCCTCAAATTCAATCATGGCTTTAGCTTGGTTCTTTGTTAATAGAGGAAACAGCTTTGGAAGAAAGTTAAAGAAGATAACCTTGTTTTTTTTTTTCTTTTTTTATTACTTAACTTATAATTATTATAAATTAAACATATTTTAATACATAAAAAATATAATTCCATCCACTAACCGGCCATTAATATCATTCAGGGTCTAATTGCATTATAAAACCCTTAATTCATGTTTTTATAACCATTTAATGCCTATAAACTAATAGCGATTAACTTTTGCAACTTTTACAATTTATACTTTTTTCCTTGATTAACTATCCGAACGTTAAAATTTTCAGACCAAACTTGAATACACCTATATAGTCACTCCGTAAATATTTACGAGCTCAGTTTACAAAAATGAGGTCTCAATACTTCATTTTTCTAAACCACTTGCTTTAAGGACAAACAACTTGTATTTATCGTTTCATTTAATTAGCAAAAAAATTCATATCAAAAGTCAATATAATACTATATTCGACTTGTAAATATTAAATAATAATATTTACGGACTTACTCATTGGATTTGTGGTCCCAAAACTGTTGTTTCCAACACCACTAAAAAAGGGCTGTTACAATATGTTTCTTAAGAATGTCAATTTGTAAGTTAATTAGAATGGTTATAATAATGGAATTGAATGGCTATGCAAATATGAATGGTTTGAGAATTTACAAGTTAGAAATGGTTTGGTTAGGTGCTTATTTGATGTGAGAATATTTTGGTTGATTGAGAAATTGTTGAATTGAACTATTAGGTATGCTTTGAATTGGTTTTATGAATGTTTTAAGTGTGTTTATAGGCACCATTTGTGTATGGTTTGGTTTGGGCATGGAATAGGTACCAAAAAATGTAAGTTTTTGGCATATTTGGCACTAAGGTATTGATACCCTGGACAAAGGTATATGTACTTGGTATTTTTCTTCAAAATTTTTAAACATCGAACTTTAAAATGGTATCGATACTATTGTAAGATATTGGTACCTAAAGGAAAGTATCGGTACTTTAAGTCTAATATTAGTACCTTTTTATTTAAACTGATTTTTCTAAAACATCGCAGTTCAAAATGGTATTGGTACATAACAGTATTGATGCCTATTGTGAAACTTAGAAAACTTTGCAATTTGGTCATATTTCATGTTCGGGTAACAAAAGATCTTTTGTAAGCTCAATTAAAGATCGAATTTACTTGTGTATCATAATATCTAGGTGTTTATGACATGAATGAATATTGAGTTATTTATTTATTTTTATATACTTTATTTGAAATTTTAATAATGTTGTAAAAAGGTACCTATTTGGTCTCGAGTTGATTTAAAAGCATTTGTATGTTCATATAAGACCCAGGAAAGAATGTTTATGTTATTCAATTGTTGATGATGGCATGATAAATAATGTGAAACATTGATTTTACTGTAAATCCGTGTGTAGTTGCTTTAGTAACTGTTGTAGCATCCTATAGCTCGGACTTGATGATCGGGTCGGGTGAGGGGTGTTATATTTAATTAGTTTGTGATGTAGATGAAGAAGTCGAGGGAATTAAGTATAGGTTGAGAAATCAAAAATAGATTAAGGGAAGAACATAGGCTAATGAAGGGTTAAATGATAAGTTTGAAAAAGGTGGTAACATACATGTGTGGGGGATAATTTCATAGTAGAATATGAGATATAAGAAAATGAAGGCAAATTTAAAGGGAATGAGAGTGAATATATGGACTCATCTGAGCCACTGGAGAAAGACCTCGCCTCAAACGTTATTGGCTACTAGTGTAGTTTTTTTTTTTTACTAAATAATGTGTAATTTGTTTTTAAATTTTTTTAAATATTCATTTTAATTAAAATATACTTAAAATAATTTTTTATTTTATTATATCTTATTTTTATATAAAATTTATTTAGATATTTTTAATATATATTTAAGAATTTTAAATAAATTATATTTATTTAACTCAAGGATGAACTTGTCAATTTATACCTATTCCTTGTATATTCCTTAACAATAACTTAATCAACCAAACAATGTAATACCTATTACATGTCTTGTTAACTTGTTTTACTTCATTACAACCCTATTTTATTTATATAAAATAATATTTTATTACAATTTTATTTTATTCCAACCACCCAAATGTGGCATTAATTTCTTATTGTTGAAGTTAACAAATCTCAAAATAAAAGTATCACAAACCATTGTACTATACTTTGGATTACATTTTAGCTTCTCTATTGAGAAAATGAGCAAATTAACCCCCGTAAGCTCATCGCTAGACGAGTGAGTAAAACAATCCATTTGTTAAAAATTGGTATTTATATGTAAGGTATAATAACAATTTTAGTCCTCAACCTTTACACATTTATTCAATTTGATCTCTACTCTTTTATTGGAAGTAAATTAGAAATTTTTTAAACTAATAAAGCTAAAAGGTCAAAAAGACTTTAGTAACAAATTTTTAAAAAAAATCAATTAAGCCCTTATAAAATTTAAAATTTATTTAAAAAATCATAGAAATCATAAAAACAATTATTTAAAAATTATAAAATTCTAATTTTTTTATTAAAAATGACAATACGCTATTAAAATAAAATTTTTAAAAATGAGACTTACTCTTTTATTGGGTCAATATTATTATTTTTAATAAAAATATAATCTTAAAATCCTTATAAATTTTTAAATAATTTTTATGATTGGATTTAACAAATCTAGTGGACGTAAAATATATTTTCTTAAGCTATATATCATGAAAATTTAAATGTCTTAGAGGCTTGTTTCATGAGATCATATCTAAAAGAAAAAGAAAACCTTTTTTACTTCTCAGTAAAAAAAAAAGAAAAGAAAAAAAAAAGCCTGTTTGACAAGAAAACCTTGGAAAAACTTTTCTGACAAGAAATTGAATTACAAAACAAATAATAATAAAAAGGTTAAATTGATCGATTCCCTTTAGAACTCTACTTCCTTTTAACAAATAAAAAGAGAGTAAAGGCATTCTCCCTCTTTAGTTCCACCAAAGAAAAAAAAAAATTCCATCCATCATGTCTCCAATAAAAACTAGCTTTATATCCTTAATTATCATCGTTTACATGGGCGTCGCCGTCGGCGGGAAGACGCACGTCATCTATTTCCAATGGCCTAACCTCTACCCAGAAGGCTTGGCCTGGGACCCATTGGCCCAGCACTTCATCGTCGGTTCCCTAAACCACCGTACAATCCACTCCGTTTCCGACGCAGGCGTTGTCGAAACTCTGATCTCCGACCCCACCCTCCCTGAAAACGTTACTTTTTTAGGTCTAACGGTAGATTTCACTAAAAACCGCCTTCTCGCTTGCCTCCACTCTGTTTCCCCTCTCCCTCCATTCAACGCCCTCGTCGCCTACGACCTACGCACCCGCCGCCGCCTCTTTCTCTCCCTACTCCCCTCCGACCCCGATTCCCCCATCGCCTTAATCGGCCGCGGGCGTGACGTTGCCAACGACGTTGCTGTCGACTTCAAGGGCAACGCTTACGTCACCAACTCGGTCGGAAACTTCATCTGGAAAGTCAACGAAGAGGGAGAGGCGTGGATCTTCTCGAGATCTCCAGCCTTTAGCCGTTACCCGTCGGTTATGGGCGAAAACGAACCGTTCAACGATTGCGGCCTCAACGGAATCGCTTACGTCAGCAAGGGATATTTACTGGTGGTGCAAAGCAATACGGGCAAGATGTTTAAGGTGGATGAGGAGAATGGAAAAGCGAGGACAGTTTTGCTGAACCAGGATTTGGTTATGCCAGATGGGATTGCGATCAGGAAGGACGGCGTCGTTTTAGTGGTGTCAACGCAAAAGCTTTGGTTTTTGAAGAGCGACGATAGTTGGGGAGAAGGGGTGGTGTATGACAAAACTGCCCTTGAGGAGGAAGGGTTCGCAACCTCAGTTGTAGTGGGTGAGGAAGGGAGGGCGTATGTGTTATATGGGCATGTGATGGAGGGTATAAATGGGAAAGAGAGGGAGGGGTTTAAGATAGTGGAGGTGAGGTCGGAGAGAGAAAGTGGGGAGGAACATGTTTGGATTTATGTGCTGCTAGGGTTAGGTTTGGCTTATTTTTTGATTTGGAGGTTCCAAATGAAACAGCTTGTCAACAACATGGACAAAAAAATCAATTAGTCTACGTCTTTTGCTTTTTCTTTTTTTCGGTAATGAAATAATTAATTCATCTTTCATTTTGAGCCATCTTTCTTATGAAAATGACTTAATAAGTAATTTAATGGAATTAAAAGGTCTGTGGTCTACATGAAAATTGGTGCTAAATATGTAAATGGCTCTTTTTTTCTTCTCAATATTAAAAAAGAACTCTTGAACCGAAAAGCTCAATATTTCATCACATAAGTCTTTCTGGTTTAGCAATGCTGGAGTAGCTACACAAATAAATACATTCATTTCTTGGGAAAAACCAAGTCTTCTAATTCCTCAGCTAATTTCACTTTAGTTACAAATTCCAGGAAAATTGACAACACAAACCAA
This sequence comes from Gossypium longicalyx, assembly GCA_025698465.1. Taxonomy (NCBI): domain Eukaryota; kingdom Viridiplantae; phylum Streptophyta; class Magnoliopsida; order Malvales; family Malvaceae; genus Gossypium; species Gossypium longicalyx. The sequence goes on from CM046995.1 coordinate 58,486,376, forward strand.
CCTACTACTCGCAAAATCACAAAGCATTGTTAACGTTTGCTTCTACAAATGCTCCAACTCTGCCTTCAGGGGCTGGCAGTGGAAGTGGCAATATCGGAGACTTCTTCATCCCATTATTCTCAGTTTTTGGCTTAGATACTCCAGCCTTCTCCCTAAGCTCCTCAAGCTTCTTCATCATCTTTTTCTTCATTTCAAGTCTACTCATACGAGCTTCTGCAGGTTTCGGGAGAAGGGTAAGACCAAGAACTTCGGCAGTTAAACACTTCATCATATGTCTTCGTGAAACAGCAAAACCATCTGTTGTCGATGGTTCATGTCCTTTCTCACATTTCACCTGCAAAAGAGACAAAAGTACATGTTTGGATTAGGAATAATGATGAAATATACTGATATTAGTCCAGTTTTCACTTAGGCCAAATGCAACGCACTCTGCAATAAAGACACATGTATGGATGATGATGAAATGTGAGAAAGGACTGATATAGTCCACAAAAGAGAAGGGATATTCCAGTTTTCACTTAGGCCAAATGCAATGCACTCTGCAATAAACCTTAGTAGTTCTAAAACTCAACTGCATCGTTCAAAACCAATCAACAATATATGTCTTTTCTTTTACCTAAATAAAGCAATGTTGATCATCTCCTGTTCTCAACTGTTATAAAAACCTTATAAATTGTGTTACAACTGAGAAATGAGAATTCAGGCAGACTATAAATATGCAATTCAACGACAAATATAGTCCATCGACTTGTTTCACTACTCAAAACAGAGTTACTGATTACTGGAAAAGAAAATTATAGAAGAAAAGAAAGACTCTATATCAAATTGGCCACTCACTTATATTAAAGAAACATGAAAGCATACTAATATTAGTCCCCCTTTTCCATATTCACAGGCATAATAAGCTAGCTCACACAATTTCTTCAGATGAAAATTAAAAAGAAAGATGAAAATAGGAATAATGATGGAATGTTACTCAGTGAGCACTGAGCAAAGGTTCAAACAAGAAATCAGAACACAGAGCCAACCTAAACTGTAGTTTCCAACATCATACAGGCTCACCTTCAATACGATATATCCAGGTAACACCATCTTCTGTGCATCATATACTTAAACAAAGCAGCTATGAACTCCTAATTTGTAATCCACCTAAACTAATTACTAATATTCATACTTCTTTGAATTAGTTCGGCTAATTTTATTCATTTACAATATGGTAAGCCATATTTGACAAAAGCCCTCTTGGTTATTAGAGACATTCATCATCTTTTTTTTTTTTAAATAAGTGGGGGAAGCAGGTGTTATCCAGGGTTTGAACATTGAACTAGGTGTCAACTAAAGACTTGATATCAATGCAATTCCTTTCCCACTACAGCAGTGGCTTAGTTGATGGAAATTTATTCTCTTTTAAGCTACACGTAACATACGACAGCAAGATTCAAAGCAATTATGAGAATGGCAGGCAGGTGGATAGAAGCTACAGTCAACAAGAGAGTAACATTAAATTCTTGTTCATTGATGATGATGCATTCCTAAATCCTAATTTCCAAGGATTATACAAACTAAGATGAAAAGAAATGATTAACTGGTCATAAACCCAATATATTAATTATCAAATCAGTATCCAGATTACCTAACAGATTAACTTATCATTTTGCACTTATTTTTAACACAAAATTCTTGTTTTTTTCTTTGTTCCACACCAAATGTTAATCCTTAGCAAATGGATAAACTCTGATATCGCAATCTTCGGTTCATAACTTAATTAAGAAACAAATAAATATACCAAAGTGTATTCTACCCAAAACCCATCAATGATCACATGTTCTATCCATCTAATAACTTGATGAAGTAGTAAGTAAAGAAGCAAGCAACTAACCTGAAGAGAAACTGTAGCTGTGTCTATCTTTGTAGCGATCATAACTGATGCTTTCATGGGTAATAAGTGTCCTTTGTCTACTGAAGTGGTAAGTGGGCTTTTCATCATCTTCAAGTTAGAGGATGCCATCTGTGTCTGGTATGTGTTACCGGCGGAAGAGCTTAGTGTCACTTTCAGCTTACGATCTATAGAGTCTATCCTTGAATCGGTGAGTTTAGTAGGTGAGGCCACGGTGGGCTTTTGTTAGAAACAAACATGGGCTGGACAGGCTTGACGATCGAAACTGCAAACAGACAAAATTGGATTATTTTTGTAAAGCCGTCCAACGATGGGGTATAGTACTGGCAAAATAGTCCCGAGCTTGAAAGCTTGCCGGTAGTTGTTCAAATTTGAGAAATTTCAAGCCCATCATAAATCCAAATTCGAAGAAGTCTAAGCCTGACAAAATTCAAGCTCGAGAAAGCTTGAGCTCGTAACATATCTGAGTTTGAGACTGATTTAGTCTAAACTCGAAATAAATCCGATCAAAGTCCGAATTTAGAATTGAACAACCATAACAACTATTAATAATTAATATATATTTTTTATATTACTTGAAATAAAAATAAAATAAAAATAAATAATAAATGATAAATCTTTATTGAAAATGTATTTATAAATATTACATATTTATATTAAAATTTTATTAATAGGAAAAGTAATTAATAATAATTTTTATGATAAATTAAAAAGTGAAATAAATTTTAAAAATATTAATTTAATGTAAAATATTTTTAATACTATAATTATATATGTATAATAAATATATAAAATTATTAATTATTAAAATCTATAAAATTAAACCTTTATGATAATATAATAAATTATATTGCTAATACACAAAATAATAATATAATATGTACTGCTAATAATAATATAATATGTAACTATTATTAATACATAATATAATAATTTATTATAATGTATTAGTATTACTAATACTTAAAATAATATAATATATAAATAAATATTTTAAGTTTTAAGCCTAAACTCAAAAAAATAAGTCTTATTTAGGAACGATGTACCTACAATTAGGTTTTCTCTGTTTTCTTTGTCTACCAACTCATAGATTTGGGGGTTTTTTAATTAGCATTCAATTTTTTAGGGTTTCAATTAGGGATAGAAATTGTAAGCGTGAAGAGCCCATTAAAGGCATAGAGGCTGATCTAGCAAATCTAAACCTAGTCTATCTAGAGGACGATCCTATTGCTAGGTAAGTGGAGAACGATGTAGGAGAAGATGGTTTCATATTCTGCCTAGTGGGTAGGGTGTTAATAGACAGTTCTGTCCACTTTGCCCCTTTAAGGGACGTGTTTTTGGAGTTGTGGCATCCGATTGAGAGGGTAACCATATCAGAGATTGAGGAGAAGCGAATCATATTTAGATTCTTTAATGAGGTTGATTTAAAGAGGATGTTAGATGGTATCCTTTGGTTCTTTAATCGTTATCTGTTAATATTTCATAAATTAAAGAGGGGAGGATTTGTTACAAGTTTCCCTTAATTATACGAATTTTTGGGTGCAAATTCATGATCTACCTTTGGGCTCAATGTTAGAAGGCATGGCATGACAAATGGGGAATTTTATTGGGGAGTTTTTGGATTATAATGCCAAAATATTAATGAAGGGTTTTAGGAAGATTATGTGTATTAGAGTCTGTTTGGATGTTCGAAACCCGTTAAAGAGAAAAAAGCGAGTCACGTATGGTGAGGATAAATCAACTTATGCAGATTTTCAATATGAAAGGCTATCTCTGTTTTGTTTCTTGTGTGGGCAATTGGGGCACGATGAAAGTTTTTGCCCTCTTCAATTATCGTTGGGTTTTCAAAAAGTTTAGTTTAGATGGGATATCTCTCTAAGAACAGTGACAAGGAGGGAGATGATGGCTGTGAGTAGATGGCATCGGGAGGAACAAAAAGATATAATAAAAAGTGACATAGATTTGGAAAAAGCTCGTAGAAGGAATCAGATACGGTTCCATGGTGTAAAGGATGTAAACAGGGCAAGAGGGAAAGGCGTGGTGAGGGGGTTACGTAGAATATTTCATAGATTTAATCAGGTCAATGAGATTGGAAGTGAAAGGTGTGAGGATGAGACATTACATAATATGATAACAGAGTCTAATGAGGTGCTCGAAGAAAGGCCGATAGGACCTGTGGAAAGGAAAAAAAGACAACGGGTTCAACAGATAGAGGGAAGGGAATTTTTGTATGGTGATATCCCATTTCGATTCAATGTTGATTAGGTTAGGGAAAAACATATTGAAGAGCAGATACGCCAAAGGTGGAATTTGGGGGAGAAAAATCTACCAAAGAGATTAGAAGAACTGAAGTCGAAGCTGAAAATTTGGGCAAAGGATAATAATAAAACTCGCACGAAGACTAGAAAGGAGTTAAAGCTGTGTTTAAATAGCTAAAATGAATAAGATCCAGATGAAGACAATTTGGCGAAAATAACGGAAGTTAAACTTGCTTTAAACATGGAAGTTGACAAAAAAAAAATTTAGGAACAAGGTGCTAGAGCAAATTGGTTACGTATGAGAGATCGAAATACAAGTTTTTTCATAATTTTGTAACATATCGTAAAATAAAAAAATACAATAAAAGAGTTGGAGGATGGAAGCGGTGGATGGGTGGAAGGAGAAAATGCTATTATGGATCTTGTAACTTCTTTCTTGAAAAATCTTTTTTATAACAGTCTGGTTTAGACCTTAGTCGGAACAGTAGTTTCGAGACCACGTAACCAATTCTTAAAAATATTTTAATATTATTTTCTGTGTCTGTGATATGTGAATTTATATCTGTGAAGTTTCTGTGATTTAATTTGTCTGTTTCTGTGCTTAATTATGGAAAAGGATTAAATCGCGTAAGTTGCAAAAGTTACCTTCTATAAGTTAAAAGTGTTATATTGATATGGTTTAGCAAAGTGAGAGTCCTTGCATGTCAAGTATACCATTAATGTTAATGGTGGACAATTATGGACATGTAGTTGGTGAATTTTAATGATTATAATAAGGTTAAAATGGTAAAATGCATATTAATGTATATTATAATAAAACAAAAACATGTTAATGGATGAATTATTCATCCATACTTGCTGAATTCAAAGAAAAATAAATGAAATAAAAGCATTTAGGGTTCGGCTAGATTAAAGCTCAATTAAGGTATGAGTTTTGATCGATTTTTGATAATTTCTACGTTTCTGTGATCGTTGTTTCGTGTTCTTCAAAACCCATGTCTGAATTTCTATTTCTGTCTAAGATTTTGAAATGTGTCATTGATGATTATATGAGTTTTGTAATGTTTTTATATGGATTATGAAAGATATATGTGAGATTATCATGCTTTGTTCTTGAATTTTTATGGAATAGAGATATTTGGGCTAATTTGTGAAAATGAGGTTTTGAAGGACTAAATTGTGAATTAAATATGTTATTTGGGCTTGTATGGAAGTTATGTATATTTGGCCAAGCTATAGTCTTGGTGAATTTTGCATATTTGTGATTTTATAAAAAATGGATTAAATTGTCAAAGTGTGAAAATGTAAGAGCTAAAATGCAAAGTTCCCTAAATATGTGTTCATGGATTATTTTGAATGAAATGAATGATTGAATGGTTTAATTTGAATTGTATTAGATCAAGAACAAAGAAAATCGGACTTAGATCGAAGGAAGTCCAAAATAGTTGAATAGTTGACTCGTTTTCGTCTGAAATCCGTACGAGGTAAGTCAAAATATAATTACGTGTTTAATTGATTGAATGTTGTATACACTAGTTATAATTTGTATTGGACGGCTGTGAGAGCCTGATGAACGAATTCTAAGTAAATTACAATAATATGCTAGTATTTGAAAAGCTTTGTATGTTTCTAAAGGAACGTTGACATTGATCTGAAATATCATGTAAGACCGTGTCTGGGACACAGGCCTCGATTTGAGATTTACGTGAAAGACCATGTCTGAGACATCGGCATCGTATCTGATTTCGTGTATAAAACCACGTCCGGGACTTCGACATTGTACCCGTTTATGAGTATATGTATCGTTTTTGAACCGTCTAATGATAAAGTACGAGATATGGGAATGAATATATAAAATGTATAATCTATACAGGTACGTTTGTATAGTACTAAATCTCTGAATATGAAAGACTCTGTTTCTGTGAAATAAGGAATGTGAGGTATGTATGAAATCATGGAAATGAAACATGACATGTATACAAGAAAATGAGCATGGTTAGGCTCATGAATTACTTTGTGAAATGGCTATGAATTTTCACTATTGACTTTTACTTTATATGCTTTAATAGTTAGACTAGTTGTATTTGGCTTACTAAGCTCTTTGTAGCTTACTCTGTGTGATTTTTGTCTGTTTTACAGTTATCCTAGCTACTGAAGGCTCGGGGATAGTCGAGGATTGTCACCACACTATCAAACTCATTTTAGTACTTTTGAAAGTGTAAATTTTTGAAGTATGACATGTATAGGCTAGAATGTCTATGTGTTTAAGCTTTGATATGTATATATGTTATGCCATAAGAGTTGGCTAACAAATGGTATGTTTGTGCTTAATTTTGGTAAATGGTTTGTGATACCAAATTGTGTATGCTTGTAATGGTTATATAGCCTTGTATGTGGTGGTCATTTTGGAAATATGCCAAGTTGAGGAAATGGTAAGTTTAAGCATGAGATACTAGGTTCCATAAGTGAGCTATGAAATGAGCATTTTGGCATGTTATTATAATAAGATTTTTAATGTGTTTTGGTATGAATTTGGATAGGTTATTGGATGATGATGATTCAGTTATAATGAAGCATATTTTGAGCATGAAATTGGCTGAAAGTTTTGGTATAAATGTTATTTTATATTGTGTGTAGGAATGAACCAAAAAGGGGTGGCAAGTTGGCTTAAACCAAGCCTGCATTGTGCCATACGGTCAGGGACCACGGGCGTGCCTTGTGGTCGTGTATGCAAAGTAGTAACCTCTTAAGATCACACGGTTATGACACATGGACGTGTCATATAGTCGTGGGCTCAAGTCAGTAGCTAGCTAAGTATCACACGGCCATAGCACACGGGTGTGTCTGTTGGCCGTGGGTGAAAGTCTGTATATATACTCTGTTTTAGTACGGTTGGATCACATGGGCGTGTATGGTGCCCATATGAGGCACACGGCTTGGTCACACGAGCGTGTGACCTCAACAGAATTGAAAAATTTTCTGAGTTCTGAGATTTATGAATGTGTTCAGTTTAGTCCCGACTCTAATTAAAAGTATGTTTTAGATCTCGTAGACCACCATAATGGATGAATTGTTGATGATTGCCTATGTATTAATGTTATGTGATATCTGTGATTTTGAATCGGTTTGAAACATTCTGTCTGTCTGGTAATGCCCCTTACCTATTCCGGTGACAGTTACGGGATAGGGGTGTTACATTTTTTCTTCTCGTCTATTGTAGAATTGTGAAGAGCTTAGAAGTGAAGTCCATTCTTGCATCACAAGACCTTTAAATGAGGAACTTTGCAAGGATTTTAGGGAAGAAGAAGTGGTAGAGGCATTGAAAGGTATGGCACCTCTGAAAGCGTCAGGAAAAGACAAATACCCTACTTTCTTCTTTCAAAAGTTCTATTATATAGTTGGAAATAATGTAGTTACTTATTGTCTTTAGATGTTGAACAACGACAAGGATTTTGAAGAAATTAACAAAACTAACATTATGCTTATACCCAAAGTACAAGCTCCAACGAATTTGGGATAGTTCAGACCCATAAGCCTTTGCAATATCATTTACAAGATATTACATTTATGCATCGAAGAAATACAATGTGCTTTTGTCCTTGGAAGACAAATTATAGATAACATTTTGATTGCTTATGAAATTCTACATTTCTTAAAAAATAGAAGAGAGGTGGCTCAAGTTCATTTGCACTAAAATTAGACATGAGTAAATCTTATGAAAGAGAGGAGTGAAATTATCTATAGAAGATATGATGAAGATGCTAGGATTTTGCAACAAATGGATAAAACTAATGATGAGGTGTGTAAGGATCGTTTCTTATTCAGTGGTGCTGAATGGATACAAGGGGTAGAATTTAGACCAATTAGAGGAATAAGACAAGGAAACCCTCTGAATCCATATTTATTTATCATTTGCACAGAGGTTTTATCTAAATTGCTAAAGAAGGATAAAAGAGAAGAAAAAAAATTAAAGGGGCTAGAGTGGGTAGAGGAGACTTATCAATTACACACATTTTCTTTGCTGATGATAGCATATTATTTGGGGATGCAACGTTGGAAGGAGCAAAGATGATGAAATTAGTGGTTAATGAGTACGAAAGTATACGAAAGTATCTTTGGTCAGTAGGTGAATTTTGAAAAATCCCTGATTTATTTTAGCAGAAATGTGCAGAATGATCTCAAAGAGCAACTAGGAAGGGTGTTGGGGATTCGAATTTCAAATAACCCAGAAAAATATCTAAGTTTACTAACAATGGTAGGGAGAAGAAAAAAGGATGTGTTCATGGAGTTGAAAGAAAGATTTATTCAAAAAACGAAGAGTTGGAGCATCCAGAATTTATCTATTAGTGGTAAAGAAATTTTTATTCAAACTATTTTACAAGCGCTTCCCATTTATGCTATGTAGTGTTTTAAGTTACTCATGTTGCTTTGTAGAGAGTTAGAAAGTCTAATGTGTAAATTTTGGTGGCAAAATTTAAAAACTAATAAGGGTATTCATTGGAGTAATTGGTTTACTATGTACAGTCCAAAGGCGTTTGGGGGTTTGGGGTTTAAAGATCTTGCATTTTTTAATACTATCCTGTTGGCTACATAGGGGTGGAGACTATTCACCCAACCTAATTGTTTGTTTGCACACATAATGAAATTTAAATATTATCCTCAAGAAAAAATTTTAAATGCAGGTTTAGGAGCTTACCCCTCTTTTACCTGGCACAGCATTTGGAATACGAGTAGTTTACTGGAAAAGGGAACGGGTTAGAGGATGGGAAACGACAAGGCAACAAACATCTAGGACGATGCTTGGCTGCCTATCCCTAGCAATGGAAGAGTGACAGGTCATAATATAAACATCAACTATACCAAAGTAGCAGATCTCATTGATAAAGACTTTTTTACATAGAATTATGATGTAGTTTGGCACTTACTAGAGAGGGAACAAGCTGAGGTAGTCCTCACTATTCCGTTGGTAAGCAGGACATAATAGGATGTACTAACATGGTGAGGAGATAAGTCAGGCGAGTACACAGTCTAGAGTGGATATAAATGGCTAATTATAGAGGAGCTACAACTACTGGATAATTATAATACAGGCCAAGCAAATATAAAGGCCTATTTTACAAAACTTTGGAATCTCTCGATCCCCAACAAGATAAAGATAAATTTATGGAGAATAAAAAAACAATTATCTCCTGACACTTAGCAATCTAAAGACTCGAAAACTCAAGAAGATGTTGTATGCCCAATTTGTTCAGAGGAAGAGGAAACTATAAAGCATCTATTTCGAGACTTGGAGTTCACAAGAAGGGTCCTTCAGAGTGTTAGGGTAGATTCCTCACAAATAAACACAAAACAAACATGGAAACAATGATTAGTTCTTTTTAGTAGTAGTAACATTCAACAATGTGCAATCATGGCAATCTCATTTTGGGCAATGTGGTATAATTGAAATAAATTCTACCATAAGGGGAAAATGGGAAGGTATAAGAGGTTGTAGGATTTATAAAAGCTTATGTGTTAGAATTAAATTAGATACAAACCATAATAGAGATTAATATGAAGCCAAAAGAGGACTTTTGGAGACCCTCCAAGGTAGAACAGATGAAGGTTAATTTCGAAGTAATATTTTTTCAACAAGAATTGAAAGCAATAGCGCGAATCATAATAAGAAATCATGAAGGTCTTGTGATGGGATCGTGCACCTACCCTCTAGAAAGAACTGAGGCCCCAACCATCTTGAAAGCAAAGGCATGTCTTCAGGATATCATATTTGGAGAATAAATGGGATTTCGAGACCTTGTTATGGAAGGTGATGCCTTAACTATTATTAAAAAAATAAAGTCAGTTTTAGAAGATAGATCGATGATTGGTAACATAATTGATGAAATAAAAAAGAAAAGACCCTGATTTATTAACTTAGATTTTCAATATATCGCTCGAAAAAAAATGAAGCAGTGCACACTCTCATAGCATGAAGGCATGGTCTCTCTGGCCCAATCTACTAGATGGAAGAGGTACCTTTGGAAGTAGAACCTAATGTCGTCAAAGGTAAAAAAAAGGCTCTTAGAACAATAAAGGTTTATTTTTGTCTTTCTGAGTCCAGGGACGGCTTCTTTCTCCGACAAACTTAGTTTTAGAGTGGTCTTGTATGGTGCTTCAAAGGAAAACACAACGATGGTAGTACACCAGTAGACCCCGGTGCGTTTACAGATGCAGAGAAAAGGAAATGTGTTTAGGAACATGAAAGGTTTTTGTGGTTTAGTTGTTAGTTTTCTTTAATTTTTAGGAATTAAGGCTCTTTCATTTCTTTAGTTAATCTTTTAGGAAAGCCCGAGGCATCGTCTCGATTACTAGTAGGCTTATGACAACTGTTTCTTTCTGTTTACCTTATGTGTTTCAATTTCCTTTTTCAATACATATTGGCTTTGTTTCAATATATATAATATAACTATTAATAAAAATATTAATACATATATAACTATTTTTATAATATAGATTAAAATAAAAGATATAGTATTACATTATATTATATTGTTTGTCGTCGAGGACCTAAATTAGTATATTACTAATACAGAAAATAATAACATAAGATATAACTATTACTAAAAATATTAATACATAAATAACTATTATTATAATATGAATTATAATAAAAGATATAGTGTTACATGATATTTTACTATTTGTTGTCGAAGATCTAGTGTGTCTCATCTATTGTTTGAGGATGACAACTTCCTTTTCTTTTAGACAACTATCCCCGAGTGCAATACTATTAAAAGTGTTTTGGCGCATTATGAGGTTGCCTTGGGTTAGACTATAAATTACTAGAAATTAGGTATTGCATTCAGTTCTAACATGTTGGCATCTGTTCGAGACACAATTATGGTTATCTTTAGAGTGTCCAATCCTGTTGACCATGGGCGTTATTTAGGTCTCCCTTCCCTTATTGGGCGTAAAAAGCATCAATTTTTTTCTTTTCTAAAAGAATGACTTAGTAAGCGCTTGTTGACTTGGAAGAATAAATTGTTATCTAATCCGAGCAATGAGTTTGTTATTAAAACGATAGCAAACATGTGATTTGTATAACGCAGTATTTTGGTATCAAAACATGTGATTTCACATGGTATACGGTGGCGAGTTGGGAATGGCAATGATTTTTCGGTGGCGAGTTGGGAATGGCAATGATTTTTAGTATTTCATGACCCATGGTTGGTTGATGATGTAAATTTTTACGTTGAGTTACTTCCATTAGTAGGTTTTGAGGATTTGCTAGTTGTTGATTTGTTTAATGTTGATGGTTGTGTGTAATGACCCAGGTTTCAATGGTCACAAAATGCAACTTCAAAACCTTATTCTCATAAATCGAGTCCATAGATATTAAATGGATTATTTATGGGGTTAGTATAAAAATATATTGAAATCTAGTTAAGTAATTTAGTAGAAAAAGTGGTTAATTAAGGCCCAATGACTAAATTGTAAATGTTTAATCACTATAGATCTTTAATTAGGAAAAGGCTTGGGGGCCTTAGATAGCAATTATCCAAATGATTAAAATTATAAATAAACTAAATTAAAATAGATGACAGTGAGAGTTGATGGTGGATACCATTAGCTTAAGTTAATTAAGGATTAATGTTATTTAATATTAAACAATGTTAATCAAAGTATAAATAGAAAACAAATTGGAAAGAAAGATAAAATGCAATCATTTTCCTTCTTCAAACCATGGAAACCAAAAAAAAAAAAAAAAGCTTTTGAAATCCTTAGATATTCGGCTACCAAATTCAAGTAAGTCCCTAGTCATTTTTCTTTGATTTTTATGGAAATTGAATCATGGGAGCTTAATTTAGTTATCCTATCTATCAATTTTTTCTATCAATGAAATTTTGATAAGTTTCAATTATTGAGAATTTGATGAATTAAGTTGAAATTGATAGAAATTAATCTTAAATTATGAAAAGGACTAAATTGTAAAGCTTAACAAGCTTAGTTGTTAGCTTTGTTATATTAGGGACCAAACTGAATCAAATGCAAACCTATTATGAAATTGTGGTAGGAATAAAAAGTAGAACATAATAAGTAAGTGTGAAATCGAATTTTAATTCAAAACTTTAGATCGAAAGTTATGCTTGTCCCGGGTTAGGAACTAACTTGAATAAATTGAAAAATATGCTTAGCTTTGTATTTGAATGTGAATTGGATTAAACTTGATATTTTGTAGTTGTTGAATCATTATTCGTAGCTAGGTTTTGGTTTGTATTTTTATGATTCGGGATCAATTTAATTGTTGCATATTATGATATTTTGCATAATATGGCATTAAGGTGAGTTGACAATGATTTTTTGAATTGAATTGCTATGTTTGAGATTGAATATCAAGATAATGGACTAAATTAAATAGAATAGAAATTGCATGAATTAATTTATATATGTTATTTGATATGGAAGTGAGTTGAAACATGTTATATGATATGTTGAAATAGTGAAATTGGTGATGAATTATGAATGATAGAATGTGAATTGAAATATATGATGAAATTGGAAAATTGGTTACCCTATTAACTATTCGGGCAAAGTTGGATATAGTTGGCATGCCATAGGATAGATTGAGTACGAGTTACTTCAACTATATGTCGTTGAATGCTTGACGCATTTTTTTTGGTCATTTTAATGAATGTTGGGCACATCATTTAATTCGGTTATACCGATGAGCGTTGGGCACAATCTATTTACTTTGAACATTTTGATGAGTCACTAAGTACCAAATTAATGTGTTGGCTGGAATCTGTATATCCATTCGAGTCTGAGTCAAGTTTATAAGGGATATAAATTGTGAATTGGTTGAATTATACTTGAAATGGATTTATGTTATGACATTGTATTACAAGTACATAAATGTGATATATGATTATTGCTAGTATGTGAATTACCATGCAAACTGGTTAAATGAGCCTGAGGGCTGATATGGAAAGATGACAAATGAATTGATTCAAATCGAAAATGAAATGTGATATGACCAAGTGTTAAAAATTGAATACAAATTCAAACATCATTGATATTGGTATGTAAGCATGATACATTCGTTTAACTTGGCTAATTAAAGTAATGTTTAGTTTATTCATATAATAAATTTGGTACACTTGTGGCACATATAAGTTGATACATTGAATGAGATTTGGCATGAATTGTATATAAGTTGGTTGACATTATAAATTAAATTTAATGTATGCAATTGATTGAAACTTATATTATATTGACTTGAATTGTCACACTCAGATTTCCTTAGAGATTTGAATTTATAGGAACTTGGGAGTTAATTAAACAAAGTAGAGAGTTGGCAGACTCTACTGAGAATGTTGGGAATTTTTTTATGATCTTTGGGTAAATAGTTAGGTTTCAAGTTTGGTTGGGTTTGGATAGAACCAGTGGGTTCCATAGTGGTAGACATAATGATTGCCAGTGATTGGCTAAAAGAGATTGGAAGACCGTGTATAGGAGTTATATATAGGTGAGAGTGGACATTCTTGCAAAAAGAAAAAACTCTCTTCAATTCTATCTACAAATTTCTTCTTACTTGCATTGTCCTCTTCGATTGTTACGAAGAAGAAGAAAATCCATGGGAGCTCTACATGGAGCAAAAGTCGTGAGAATTGGAGTCTGTGAGTAGATAATTGAGAAACTGGTAAGCTTTCTTAACTTTCTACACTCGAGGATTCAAGGAAGGAGAAAGTAAGGAATTCCTTATGAGTTTTTGTAAGGTAGGTCTTGGGTTTTAATGTTTAAATGCCTTCAATTTAACCGATGTATGATTGTCATGCTTAGTTGTCAGGACGAAGGAGATTATGGCGTTGGGACAAGCTAAGTTGACAAGGAAAAAAGATTTAAGGTGAGTTTTTGTACTCTACTTTTGGGTGATCAACGATGTTATGTCTTTGATTGAATCGTATTTGTGTCTGTTCTGAGTTGTGTCCTAGACCATGATTATGTATGAAAGTAATGAATGGGTAGGCTATGGATGCATAACCTCGTAAAAGTATGTGAATATTTGTAAGAATGATTGCTGATTGTCTGGTGGTTACCTCGTGGTGTTTAAATAATTGCCGTACTATGTGTTTGTAAATAACAACTTACTTTTGTGTGAAATGTATGTCCATATGATATGTGAAGTATGAAGGACTTTACCTTGATGGGGTAGATGGAGATAGGAATAATTGACATATTGGAGGAATGAGCAAATTGAAATGAGAGTTCAAGGGAGTTAGGCGACATCATAAAATGGTTACCGACTTGCTTGCTAGAATGAAACCGTGACCACAATTATCGATTGGTCTTTCGGGGTGACACCGTGACGATGGTTTATAGAGTTCATAGAGCAACACCGTGACAATGATATACAGGCTCTACGGAGCGACACCTCGAAAGATGTTTAAAGACTCTCAGAGTTAGTAAACAGGATAGTCCGTCGGGACAGTAAAAACGAGAGAGTCCGCTAGGATAATAAATATAGGGCTACATCGTGTAAGATATCGAGGTAACATGCCGTAGTGCATTCATGGTATCGAGGTTGAAACTCCATCATAACTTTTTTTGCATTTTTGCCAAAGGGGGGAGTAAGATTTAGGGGAAGCAGTGCAAAAATGTTTTGGTTTTGTTCTCAACTTATCTTGGTATTAGTTTAATGTTTTTAGGGGCAGTTATGTTTTTTCTTTGTTTATTTTGGAACTTTATGTTTTGAACTTTATACTTCATCATTGATTTTTAAGTTTTGTAAGAGAGATATGCAATGTGATTTATTCTAATCTCTCAATTTTCTATTGTAAGTATTTTTTTTATGTTTAGTAAATAATTTCAAAATAGAATATTATTAGGATACAATTTATGAAAGAAGGTATGGCTTGCCTTGCTCCAACATTAAAAACCACATGTAACACCCCAAAATTTTAGACTGTTGTTTGTTAAATTCTGTCAATAGTTATGAATTTTCTTTAGTGGCTAAGTGTTCTATTTATGTTTGTTTGGGATCAGTGGTTCAAGTTCTGCTTTTAGAAATTTTTGTTATTCTTTTGATTCAACCCTTACTCTGGACTATTTGACTTAAGTTAAATTTCGTGTAAATCTATGTCAAGAATGAGCCTGCTGGTTCGATGGTTAAGCCTCTGTATTGCCTTTGGTCTTGTATTCGAGTATCTGCGTAAATGATGAGGATATATTTTGTGCAGTGTGGTAGTTATTTTTTGTTAAACTCACATGTTAGTTTATTCTTTTTCTTTTCTTTTTACGTTTTCTTTCCTTCTTCCCCTGTTTCTTTTTACTGTTTTCTTTTTCTTTGCATTTTTCTTTTCGCCTGTATTCGTGTAATCATCTTTTGCATTTTTGTATTGTTCATTTTCAGATTATACTATCATAAGCTTGATTGTAATTGTCAGAGGTAAGGTTCAAATGTTAGTTTGTTCGTCAGATTTGTAGTGAAGTTGGATTTTCCTTTAAGCTTTGAAATTGATTTTAATTTCTTTTGTTGTCGTGGTTACTTCGGTACATTGTAAAAGAAGGCCGAGAGACATTTAACGTTCCTTCAACTGTCCAGTGTATGGGATTGCTGTGATTCATCTGTAAGCATTGGTTCGCTGTGAGGGTTTTGCGTCGATATTTTTGAAATAATTAGTTGAAAGCATTTTGGCATAAATTGTTTCGTTTAAGTTATTTAATTGGTTATTGGGTGGTCATTTTAGGTTTTGGGATTCTTCTCATTGTTCCTATGTTAAAACTATACCAAGTGTGTATCGAAAACCAGATTTTCTGCAGATTTCGAATATCATGTGTCAGGTCATGTGGTAGGTTGTGTAACTCACTATTTTTTATTTAGGGTCACACAGGCCAGGGACACGGGCGTGTGTCCAAGCCGTGTAACTTACTATTTATGAATTAGTGTCACACGGACCAGGGACAAATACATGTGTCCAAGCTGTGTGAGAGATATTTTGAGATTGGAGTCATACGAGCATGCGTTTGGCCATGTGTCAGACCGTATAACTCACTGTTTTGAGCCACATGGTCGTGTGCCAGGCCTTGTGTAGCATTAAAAGGGCCACACGGACATGTGCCAAGCTGTGTAGACCACATAGGCCAAACACCCAGGCTGTGTGAATCCACATGGGCATGTGGGCTAGAATAATGAAATTTCCCCTAAGGCCATAAGCGTTGTTTGAATAGAATATAGGCCTACCATAGGATCTATATGATCCGATTTAGACTGTATAACTTGATATCCAATATTTTGAGGCTAAATAATCGATTACCTATACGTATAATTGGTGCGATAACTATTAAATGATAATGATCTGTATTATCTGATTATGAATTATATTGGATAATTATGTACATCCTTGATATCTAATATTTGTAATCTATATTTGCATTGGGTGGGAATGGTATAAAGAAGAAAGTGTCAGCAGTTAAATGATCTGCCGAATTGAGTAGTTAAGCCACAAATCTGTATGTGATTCTGACGATTTATCTCATATTGATCTGACAATTAGTCTGTAATCCCTCTAAAATGCATCATACCAACACTAATTGGTGTGTAGGGCTGAATGGGTACTTGATACCCTATATGTTGTGTTGGGATGGTTGGAGATGATGTGTAGCAGATGGGGGTAGGAAACTGCACTTGATTTTGATCTGTTCTACATCTATATCTGATCTATTTTGCATCTTATTTGAACTATTATGATGATACTGAGTATCATCTATTTCTGATTCTGTATCTGAAATTGGGAAATTACTGTTATATTTATATTACTATTTGGCCTTATTATCTGTTACACACATTGAGTTATAAACTCATTCTACTTGATAATTGAATTGCAGGTAACCCACAGACTTAGAAGGCTTGGTGTGTCAGGAGCTCAGTCATTATTTTTTTTATAGTTATTTTACTGTTTGTTTAAATTTGAACTAACATATGTTTTATTTCGAACTACGATTTTTAAGCTCAGATTTCCATGTAGACTTAATTGGTTAAATGTTTTCTGTATGATGAGTTTAAAATACTTAAAGGTTGGTTTTTCCCTTAAACGTTTTGATGTGGCCTCCAGACTTTGTCTTAATGTCTAGGCCGGGTATGGGATGTTACATCACGTCTACCTACCACAACCTAATGTTTTTGGTTGGTAGCTTTTGACGTTTGTAGTTTCTAATGTTCTACATTGTAAATATGTAGCAAGAATTATGTATTTAGTTCTAGGCAAAGGAATTTATGGAGACTCTTCAAAAATCAAGACAATGATAATGGTTCATTCAAAAGATAATTGTTAAAGAAAAGTCCTATCAAGTTTGAAGACAAGCAAAATTTCAAAATAGAGATAAGGATGTTAGATGACTTTTTGAATAGAGAGTAAGCCATGCCTGTTGAAACACGAAGATAAGGCATGATATTGATCTTATAAGGTTATTTATTAACCAAGAATGATTGGGCACAAAGTCGAGAGAAAAACAAAGAGAGCATTTTGTTCATTTAGGAATAAGTTGTAGAAAGGTTTTATCATTATAAAATGATTTGTTAGAAAATGCTTATTGTGTGATCGGGATAACAAAATGTGAGAATCAAATTAAGCTGTACAAATGTAAGGTCGTAACTTGAGTGAAGGGTTTGGGCTTAAATTAGTGAGTTCTTTGTATTGTGTGAACTTTAGTGGATTGATTCTCTAAGTAAGACTCCGCAGATGTAGGTTAAATTTGAACTACGTAAACAACTCTTGTGTGTTTTATTTTCTTACTGTTGTTCTATTTATTGTGGCCACAACGCATACCATAATATAACTAGACAAAGATTTAGAGTTAATAGTAAGTTAACATACTATATTTTAATTAAAATAATCAACTTTGTTTTATATGTTTGCTTCAATTAAATTTAAACAAATTAATAAAAATTACAAAATTAAATAGAGAAAGCTTAATAATTTAAATTTAAATCAATCAATCAAAATTTATTAATTTTAACCTAATTTAATATCATGTAAACTCTATTTTTAAATATTTATTAATATAATTTTGAATAAAAGAATAATATTACATGCTTAAATATGATAACACTGTTATTTTTAAAATTTATTTTTGTTCACTTTTTAGTAGTTTTAGAATTCACACTTATATATTATATATAATTATTACTTTAAAATAATAATAATTTTTTCATAGAGAGCCTCAATAGGTTTTAAAGTTTTGCTGAATAAAACTCTTAAAATTAAAAGTATAGTATAAATGCATATTTACTTTTTTATATATGAGTATTATAAACATTTAAAATTCAATATAATATTTTGAAAGAATATATATATATATATATATATATATGCATAAGTTACATAAAATTATTTGCTTTATTTTAACCTTTTAAATCTCTCTCTATATATATCAACAATTACAAATTTAGAAGGATATTTTGGCCTATCACATTAAATAATTAATTCTTTGTAACAAATTTTATTAAAAAATAAATCTAAAGATTTAAAATTTAATGGCTTGTAAGTTAACCTTAATATATTTAAATAAACTAATAAAATTGTATATTTAAATTTTATTATTAATTTTAATGTGGATTTATATTATTTGATTTTTATTTTTAAACATGCATTAGTTTAAGTTTAAATAAAATAATAAAATTACATATTTAGATAAAAGTACTTCGTTAATTTTAAGAATTTAAAATAGTTTATACTTTTAATAGTTTTGATGTTCACACTTATAATATATAGATAGACAGGTAGAGAAAGAGATGATTCAAGGGTATTTATGTTGTTAGCTTTTAATAGTTTTGAAGTTTGCACTTTATCATAATATTAATTAAATATTTTAGAAAGATATTTTGGCCTCACTTTTAATTTTTTTTTTAAATCTAATTCAATTGTGAAAGTATTTAAAAGTTTTTAAGTTGATACAATATTTAAAACTATCCATAACTCAATACAATCCTTAAATAGGAAGAGAAAAACACTTAAACATGCTAAAACTTGCGTACTCATACACTGACAACAATAATAATATATACCTTAATCAGCTAATAAACTAATTTAATTTAAAGCTTTAGAATTTAATGGTAAGTTAAGCTTAAAAATATTTAAATAAACTAATGACATTATATATTTATATTTTATTATCAATTTTTATATGGATTTATATATGTCAACTTAATTATAACTTAACCTCATATATGTAAATAATTTTTTAAAAAAAATTTTAAATTTTATAATTTGAATGTGGATTTATATTATGTGAACTTTATTTTTAAAAATGTGTTGATTTAAATTTAAATAAAATATTTAGATAAGAGAATTTAATTAGATAAAAGAATTTTGTCACTTTTAAACATTTAAAGAGTATATGCCTTGTTTACTTTTAATAGTTTTGAATTTCACATTTATATATAATATAAGTAATAAAATGAAGATACATAATATAATATAGATAGATGATTAAAGGATATATATATATATATATATATATATATATAAAATAATATATATTGGAAATACTGAATGTTACTAATATTCATTAAATAAAAAGTTTAACCAGAGAGATACAAAGGAGAATACGTACCTTGGAGGGGAGAAATACAAACTTGTGTTGGGATGTTAAATTCCATGAAAATGCCTTGTCAAATGTATAGTCCCTTTGCTAATACCTCATTTTCATGGTCAGTTTCGACCTCAAAAATTTTATCAAGTTGTGGAATCTTATTTTTTAAAGTATCTATCAAACAAGTCAAAGTAAACATGTAGCAGATTTTTATTACAATAATATAATCTTATTTTGGGTCTCATAACTCATCTTTACTTTTGCTTTAGGAGCTATCTACTCATGGTAGCTATATATGCATGCCATGTTATCTAACATTTTATTAACACCATATGAAAATAGTTTATTTTCATTTTCATTTTTCATTATATTTTCCAAAAAATAAAAATAAAAATAAAAATCATTAATTCACCTGACATACAACAGCTAGCTAACAAATATTGTAGTCCTAACCCAAGTCAGAAAAAGTTCCAGGGTATCTGTCGGGTAAAAAATGGGAATTTTATGCACATTTTTTTTTATTTTTTTTTCATGAAAAATTTATCCACTTGCTTTATAATTATACAGATGCATAACAATAACGAGTAGGTGAACCAGTCAAAACTCTAAATTCACGTTTATTGGACACTCCACCAAACAGGTCCCAAGAAAAAGAAAAAAAGAGAGAAGTAAGCATGATATTTATTTGATTTTTGTCCTACACCACCAATAGAATTAAAATCACTACAATTTCTCAATCTAATTATAGGATTAAATATGTTTTCTCCAATCTTTAGAAATTAAATTAATGGAATAAGATTAAAAGAGTTTTTTAGATTGAATCTAGTAGTTTAGGACAAGCCAAAAAAATAAAATAAAACATTTCATCATGTTTTAATACGATTGATGTAGTCAACAACTTCTTATTCATACTGCATTAATATGTGACTAAAAAGTTTCAATTTAATCCCTAATAATCCTATCTTTTATATCTAATTATTAGATAAATAAATGTAACATGTTTAATGCACTTTCATAAATAATTAACTTTTCATACACACACAAAAAAAAATTACAAATTATCATATCTAAATTTTAACTGTATGTATAAAATAGTAACTATTTGGATGTTTTCTTTGTGGTACATAAGTGTATTACATTCTATCTTCAGTATTATTGTAACTTGTTCTTAAGTTTGTGAGTGAAGGATTTATTAATAAGGCAAAGTTATTTGGTTGTAATAATATGGGAGATAAGTAATTTTCTTCTCCTTTTGATATTATATATAAAAAATCAAGTTTCTTTTTTGGAATAATCCCAATTTTCGGATGGATTTTTTTTTTTGTGGGGGGGGTAGTTACGTTCAATCCTTACAAGTCATAAACTTGTGAAGGATCTTATATCACTAATCAACAGCTACGAATTGGGAAAATAAAAATAAGTTGAAAAGACTGTATGGTCACTCCAAGATCTTCATGGATTAGTGGATTTAGATCATTTTTACCTCCTCACGGATCTTCTTACACACACACATGTTACAAGTCTCTAACTCATAAAATTTGGAATTTCTTTTTAACATTTTATGAATTTTGGGTATAACTATTATACAGAAATATTAATCTTTTCACTTGATCACCGTAGGTTTGATTAGAAAACTTTTAAAACAGACCTTAAATATTAGTGAGGAACTATTCAAGTTTCAAGAGCATTCATCCCCATACATACCCTTAATGGCCAAATAACCCTTATCCCTAATCAAAACCAAATAGAGAAAACATGCACCGTTGTTTAATGCTGTGACGTGAAGAATCAAATAAATAAATAAATAACTATTCAGCTGAGGTTGAGACACACGCTATGTGATTAAAAATCCTAGTTATTATGGTTTACGCCTATTAGTTTTGATAAGTTAGGGTTTTGTTTAACTATATATAAAAGTTCAGGTCGAACAGACAATGAAAATATAGGATAATCCACAAAAGACTGCTCACTTGACAAGCATAGCATGGAATTCACTCACCCGATCATCATCATCGGTAACTGTTAACGGATCCGATCACCGTCTGATCATATAAGTCCTTTTCTCTTCTGGGACTGAAGTAACAATATATCAAATACAAGAAAACTGGCGATAGTTGTGAATATTACCAAGTAATAATAAAGCATAGGATACTCACTGGTAAAGAATATATAAGAAGACGTACCTATGCTCAGCCCAAGAGAGAAGAAAGGGAGCAAGATTCTGTGGGATAAGGGTTGAACCAGAGCATATTATATAGAGATCATATTGAAGGGTAAAATGAAATATTTGAAATAAAAAAAAAAAGAGAGAAAAGTTTTAATTTCATTATATATCCATAGATATCTGCTACGATAATTGACACGTGATGAAGAAGTTTGACTATCGGTTGAAATGAGGGCTTTAACCACCACCAATTATGGGCTTTCACGGTGGAGAAATTAATCAATCTAATTACAACCTCAACCATCCACTATTTTGATGTCTTCTTCTTTTTAAATTAATTTCATGGTTATTGATCTCCCTTTTTCTTAATTCCAGAAAACGTTTCCCTTTTATTATCATTTTCATCCCTATTTTTCTGGTCAATTCCTACTCTACCCAAAACTTCACATGTTTATCGACTCAAGTGAGAAGAATGGAACTTTGGGTTTCCTTTAAAGAAAAAAAATTAAAAGCATTTTAGTGTAACTTAATTTTTTATTATCATATTTTCTTTGACATTAATTGATAAACTCATACGATTGTTTGGTTAACTCTAATGGTGACTGGTTAGTTTTGAATATTAATCATTTGAGGCCTCTCGTTCCATTATCAGAATTTAAAAATAATATTTTGCTATCTATTGTCCTTAGACGTGCACATGAGTCGAGCTCAACTAAAAATTTAGGTCCGGGCCCGGCCTAAAAATTAGGCCTAAAATTTTACCCAAACCCGACTCGGATAAAAATATTAAAACTCGGGCCTAACCTGACCCACCCATATTAATTTTTGTATAATTTTAAAAAATATATAATACATCAAAAATACTAAAAATATTAAAATAAATATTTCTCAATAAATTGAAAATAAATTTTAAAAAATATGTATACTTAAATAACACTAAGATAGATGCAACTTAACAAGCAAATGCCTTTAAAATAATAATAAAATTAACAAATATCTTTAAAATAATAACAAAATTAACAAATGTCTTTAAAATAATAACAAAACTAACAGTAAAATAAGTTTTATACAATATCTAAACAATAACAACAAAATAGTAGTAACATAATAGTAAAATGGTAGTAAAATAGGGAGAAAACAATAAGAAAATAATATTAAAAACAAAAAGAAAATATTTTTTTTTCCTTTAGTGAATTCGGAAATGTCTTACCCGAGGCCCGGCCCGTTTTTTAAATAGGCCCTACTTTTTTGTCCAAACCCATTTTTCGGGCGTATATTTTTGCCCAAACCCTCCCACATTTCGGGCGGGTCTTCAGGCCGGGTGGCCTGACCCATGAACAGGTCTAATTGTCCTTGTGATCTTTTATATTACTAGACTCATAACATAATAGTTAATGTCATAGATATTTTCTAAATAAGTAACAATAATTAAAATCAAATCATCATATATATTAAGTTAGTCTAAAAAAGTAATTGATAATACGATTTGTAATAAAAATAACAAGAAAAATAAACATCATATGCAATTTTATCTAACTGCTCTAGTGTTCCATATTTGTTGGATTATTCCCTCTTTAATGTTTAACATAAGTTAATTTTCATCATATGTTGGTCTTTAACCGAGCTCATCTGAATCTGAACCTCTATCATTAAGATTATCAAGATCTCATTTTTCCATGTATTTTCGAAGTATAGATCATCTCAAATCCACTATGAATGAAATTATGAAGTATGCAACATGTTACTACGATCCAACCGTGTTTTTTTTTATTCTATACTAATGTGATATTGTTAATATGAAAAATATTTTTTTAGAACAACAAATGTCCTCTCAACCACATTTTGAAACCTTGAATATCTCAAATTAAAGAGTTAGTGAGTCATCTTCAGTGCTTGTGTCTAGCTCCATTCTCTCAAATGATACCATACCCCATGATATGGTGCAAGAAATCATTTGTATTTGCATAATTAGAATCTACCATATACTATTTGGATTCAAGGTGCAAATAGTCTATAGTTTTAATCATATATAAATAATTAATTTGGAGAAAAATTTATGCTAAGTCATAACCTTTTTTTATGTAAATTAAGTAAAAAATAATATAAAATTTATGATATATAGCTTTTATAAAATAAATTTTTATAAAGTGTCCAATAACTTTCATAACACTTCTATAAATAATATCATTTTTTCATGGCTTTAAAAAGTTACTTTTTTTACAAATAAGTTATATAAAAAAACTATAATAATTTTTTGTTTATGAATAAGCATATTATTTTTATGATATATAGCATAAACACATAAATAAGTTATGCTCGCCATTAATTTTTATAAATAAATATTTTATAACACTTTTATAACATGTAAATTATTTTTATAATAATTTTTTTTACCATAACTTGAAAAAATTTAGGATTTAAATAATATAATTTTTTGTTATAACTTTATAAAATACACATAAATTATTTTTATAATATGTATTTTTAAGATTTATAATATAACAAATCTTTGGCAATAGTCATCCCAAACACTCATAAAAAAATTATAACTTAAATTTGTATAAAAAATAAATTCTAAAACTGATTTTTGGTGTAATTACCTACGTAATTACTCCAATTCTCATCCCTAAGAATTCGAAAGTGTAATTGGGTGTTTCAATTAAACCCAATTCAGCGAGACTCATCAATTACAATAGTTACTCAAACATATTACCCTTGCATGATTACAAGTAATTACACTCAAATCTAATAATTAGGTGACTTTCCAAACACTACCTAAATGGGTATCACAAATTAATTAAAATCTAACTTAATTTAAAATTTTTACTTAAAAAATCAAAATAACAAAAGAAGAATTAAAGATAATAAATCTTTCACTATTTCACATAAAAAAATCCATTTCAATTTCTATCCCCAGTACTGATGATCACAATGATAATGAAGTTATCCCCAATACTAACAACACAGATGTTAGTTGTGAAAATCCTATCCCTGTTAATGATGATGAAGAAGATTTTGATCCTCTTTATGGACAAAGATGATGATAATGATGATTTAACCTCTCTAAAAGAAATATTATAATGGTTATTGTCGCTAGTGACCTCCCATCTATCCCACCATCCTTACCTGCTTCTGATAATCAGGCCTAGCCATTTATTTCATGCCTAAGTAACACAGTTCCAAACCTTTTTACATTCCAACTTTTGGTCCATTTGCACCAAATGTTGAAGTTATCAACTCCATTTGAGCCTAATTCCCAACCCTGTTTACCAGAGCTAAAAGCCAACTACAAAAATGGTTGGCTAACAGACAATTTGAGCAAATCGAATGGCTCATTGCTGAATTATCCACTTGTTTCCTTCCTAGAAGTGTCTACCTCAATTTGTAACCTTTGTTATGGTTTCCATTCAACCCATTGATAACAAGTTAAGATCCATTTGTCTACCAAACTTTGAAGTCGCCTTCACCAATTGTTGCCTCTTACTAAATGAATCCTCAAATCAAGCCGAATCGAAACGAGTTGGTGCTTTACGAAGCTTGAAAAGAGCTACACCTAACTACAATACCTCCTCGAACCTCTCCACTGATGCAAGGATTCTTGGAAGCTCTGTTCCTTCTCCTTCTATTTTTTTCATGTTTTTAGATGACCAAAACATTGAAGGGGCCTCGTGTAGGAAAAAGCCCGATTTGAAAATGGTTTTCTTGCACAGCGAAAAATTAAAATTTTGAAAATTGACCCGATTTGTGATATTTATAACAGTAAACCTTAATTGAATTCATACTTGTGTTTTTGGATAAGCAGATACTTGATGTTTTCTGGATTTCAACCAAACAATATTCTCCGCTATTCTCATACCACGAATTGCTTCGAGTGTGAGCTCGAACTAATTGAATCAAAACATAAAACTAGAAAAACTTTTCTTTTTAGGGTGAAAACGAAAATTCTCTTTTCTTTAATAGAAATAGGTAAAATTGTTATCTTTAAAATATATATTTATAAGTTGAGAATACATTCTCTCTATTTTTCGACAAAATATCAATATCTCAAAAGTTGTACTAATAGCTCTATTAGTGCCATCTGTTTATAGGAAGAGAAGGTAGAAGACTTATAGAGTTGTAGAGGTCTATTTTAAATAGAAAAACAACATCCTACTTAAAGTAGAAGAGGGGTGAATGACTTACCCTTATATTTCTACTAGGGTTATCGCCCCTTAATGTTATATGAACGGTTTTGGGCCTCTCTCATACCGGGTCCAATTACGAGTATTTCCTGGGCCTTTTTTACCTAACCTGATTCAATTTTTATATTTTTCAAAATAAACTTTAATATTTACATATTAAATAATTTTCTCATCCCAATTTTACTTTAGTAAATTTTTGACGATTTTACCCCTAGGTAAAATTTCGAGAAAATTCGTTCAATATTTCACAACTCAACATTTTCACTATAACCGAATGATTTATTTTCATTTTCGAGCTTTCAAATAGTCCAAAAACATAAACTCATTCGTCCATCATTTTTTAAGTAATCCGATATAGGATTGCAATTTTCTATTTTCATTCCCATTTTCATTTTTGGAAACCTACATTCATTTCCAAGTGGTTTCATTTCTCCATGTTGGGAAAAACCATAATGATTCTTGAATGTTTCCCATTTCTCTTATTTTATTCCGTTCATTTTTAGTTTCAATGAGATAGCCGAGAGATCGATCAGACATATATAGTTGAGGCTCAAATGATTTATAATTAAATTTTAACTTTTTGCCTATTAATTATAAACTCATTTAGTCACGAAGTCATTCCACTATAGTATCATGACTGAGCTCTCCCCAACGACATACCATTACAAAAGCAACTACTTAGTGCTCGTCCAATGATCTTGTCATAAATGTGTTACCCTTATAGGATATTATTGACCTTTTTGGGATAATATTCGTTCTCCCAACATGATTCTATTTTATCTCATGGTAACCATTACATCTTCCTTCATTAAAAGTTAATCACTATCAAATAGTGATCAAGTCATCCATCACAAAGGCGGACGACCCATGGTCACGTTTACTTTTCATCAACCATGTAATGCCAATGAGAGGATATTATTTACCCATGTTTTGGGTTATGAATTCCACTATTTTGAATGATGCTACATATTACAGAAGTTGTACACCCAACGCACCAACTTTCGGTTCCTTGTTTATTTAAACTTAGGCTTTTACTTACATCAAAGTGTACGAGTCATGCATACATAGTCCACTATCCACTCAGGATTTAGGTATGTCACACTATGAACGTCACAAGAAAATAAATCCATAAACTAATTCAACACCTATTCTGCTTGGGTCCTATCCGATATACTGTCAGTCACATCTATGTCTCTATCTTCTAGGAGTCATTCGCTCCAATGCCACAATGCTTCTCCCCAATTACACTTGATAGACGACATATTAGTCTTTCAATCGGTTTGCCCATTTTCGATTAAACTAAGGACGTATTTAGGTTCGTCTACTAATACAAGTTATCTTTTTGTACTACGATCCAACCACGTAATACTGCTTAGTACTAGTTAAACATTAGACAACCAATGGGCAACATTTGCTTCCTTTTTAATTTGCATGCAAAAACCATGTGCAAAAAATATATAAAGCATTAATGTAATTCATGAATAATTTTATTAACCAATCTGTTTGAAAATATTACAAGTGTATTTAGACAAAAATACTCCACTCAAAGCATCAGATCCAACACCCTAAGTATGTCAATGGTAATATAACTATTATGTTTAATCTCTATAATATTGTGTTTTATCTCTCTAATATTGCTTTTTTGGACAATAAAAACACTGTCCCCGTTGGTAAACTAGAACCTGAAGATACCCCTGACAAAGAATACATCTTTGACACCTCATGTGACCAATCTGAGCCAAAGAGAAGATATATTTTGGATGTTTCTAACCAAGAGTTTCCTTTATTTATTGACCTTTTGGAAACTAAAGCAAGAATGGAAGCTATGTCTATTGCTAGCCCATCTCTAAAGGTTTACACTAGGAATAAAAATATAGGAGAATATTCAAGTGCAGCCGTGTTGCCATCCCCCACTTGCAGAAGATATTCCCCTCCAAATGTTGGTTCATTGCCAATTGCTTCCTCTCAAGTTGCTACCTCGGATGCCCTTGACCTTCAAGCTCAGAATTTTATTATTGATAATGCTATCATATTTGTGATCTCACAACTAACGTCTACCCCTTATTATTTTCTCTTACTTCTATTGAATTTATTTTTGTTTATGCTATTTGGAATTTTAGGGGATTTGAGAGTCCCCTAACATTATATCATTGCTCCCAATTTATTTCAAGATTTAAGGTTGATTTTTTATTTTTTATGGAAACTAAGGCCAATGGTTTATCAATACCTTCAATGGAAAAAGAGTTGAAAACCCTAGGAAATATTTGGGTCTCGAGCTGGGGAAAACTTGAAAAGAAAAAAATGGAACTCTTCAATAACTTACTTGATAAGATAAACACAAAATTAGCTTTCTTGAAGTTTAAGTGCCTCTCATCAAGATGAAGTCTCACTCTGATTAAGTCTACCCTCTTCTTTATTCTTTTTACCCTCTTTTTGTCTTTAAGGCCCCCTTGTTATATACGAAGATATTGATAGAAGAATTGTATCCTTCTGGTGGGGACATGATCCGAATACTAGGAAACTTCACACTTGTAATTGGGACACCTTGTGTGCTCCCACCTCCCAAAGTGCACTTGGCATCCATAAAATGAGTCTTTTCAATGATGCCCTCTCTCTCAAAAGTTGATTGGCATATCCTCACAAGCACTGCCTACTCACGAGAGTTCTGGTTGCAAAATACTATACCAATATAACACCCTTAACCTATTTCCATCACCAGAGTAGGGTTATGGAGCATCATCGTACAATCAGAAACATTTAAACTTTATATCATACAATAATTTAATCATATCAAAAACTATTCATAAACATGCATACTGTCTTTAAATCGAGCCCTCGAGGCCCTGAAAATAAATTTGAAACAATTAAAGACCAATTTGAAACAATTTGGGAAGTTTAGGAAAAAGTCACAAAAATTTGAAAACAGGGGTCACACGGTCGTGTGGCTAGGCTATATGCCTTACACGGCTGAGACACAAGCCAGTCTCTCAGGCTATGTAACCTTTAAACTAGGGACACACGGGCGTGTCCTCACCCGTGTAACTCTTTGAGTTGTCCCATACACCCGTGTGCCAAGCCTTGTAACTCACTGACTTGCACCTTAATGAAATTGTCAGATGACACACGGCCGTGTCGCCAGATCATGTGCCTCACATGGCTGAGTCACATGCCCGTGTGGACCCAAATTTACCTAAAATTAAGCCATTTCAAAACCATTCCATGTATGAACATTTAGGCCAATTATGCACACTTTCAAAGAACCAAAACCTCATCTGAACACACATATTTTTGCCACTTCCAAAACATTAATTCAACTAACCAATATGTCAATCAAGGCACCACAATTAATATGCAAATAACGCATATATAAACAAGTTCATATGACACATTTCATGCATATAAATCTAGTCCATTTAGGTATTAAAACATACCACATTTAACCATTTCCAAACCATTCAAGACATACCATAATAGCCTCATACTATTATGTACCTAAAACACATCACAATTGACTATTTTCAAGCCAACAAATTGTACAAACAAGCCATACACTTTAAGTGTCAAAAAGTGACCAAAATGACTTACCTAAATAAGTATTATAAGTCCATTAACCATACATAAATATCAAGGCACAAACATGTTCAATTACAATTTTCAAACTATCATCATAATGCCAAGAGAACCTTATCAACAAGCACTTTAAAGTAACCAAAATCACACATCTTGGTAAGGCATCAAGGTGTACCAAACCAACATAGCTTTCCAAAGCTTATACATTCCAAAACACCATTAACACATGCACCATAATACCATTAAAAATAACCTTATACATGCCATTATAAACCTTAGCCAAATTACTAAAAACCAACCAAATTGTCTAGTGGATAGTATGATAGATCTCCAATGAACTTTCAAGTGATCGAGCTTCTGATAATCTGTATAGTAAAGCAAAATAAATAACTACATAAGAAATGAATGCTTAGTAGGCTCGTATAACTTTAAACATAACATACTATTTCAATAATGAACTTTATAGAATAAGTATAAACCTTTACCAATGTCATAAGATTAATAAAGCCTATATAACACCATCAAACTCACAAGTTAGCATACTTGTTTATGATACATATGAAATTAACCCCACACACACACATATATACATATATATAAACATAACATTTAATTTATCATCATTACCATACAATCATGTTTCATTCCATTTGCTTACTTATAATTTCCAAATGCTTAGTATAAGCCTAAAAAGCATCATCAAAACACAAGTTAGTGCATTTGTCCATAATATAAATGAGTTTATCCATAACATAAGTAGATTTTTCATATATAAGTACATCATTTAATTCATCAGTCTTTTTATAACATCATATTACATCTCAATTGTGAACTTACCATTTCATTCATTTTTTCTTACCTGTTGAACCATTTAGAATTACATGGGATACTCGACAAAGCTCACACAAATTATGCCTTTACATATAACCATAACCTTTCCTTTACATCAATGCTCACACGAGCTGTGAAATGGGCCTGCTCATGCGAGCTGTGGTTCAGAATGTAAGCTACACGATACTGCTCACATGAGCTATGGAGAATCCGCAACAAATGTAGGGCCTCGGCCATCGATAGGACATTCAAGACCAACACCCGAAAATGAAATCCCTAACGACATGTCATTTGTATCTTAAGAATTCTTAAGGTTCAACTGGGACTCGATATCTGTCAATTCGTCATAATATGGATACATTCATATATATATATATTGATTCATTTACATTAAAAACAACATGGTAACGATCAATTTAAATAACATGTATGCGATAACCATTCATACGAACTTACTTGGCTAAATTGCTGCAATAACTAATTACATGGGCTATTTGGTAATTTTCTCTTCTCTTCAATTTTTCACTCGTTCTTGATTTAAAATAATAATTCCATTCAATTCACTAATTCTAACAGAAAAATCAATTCATTTTATACAGTTAAGTCCTTTTTGACATTTTTTAAAATTGCCCCCAATATTTTACTTTTATTCAATTTAGTCATTGAGCCCAAAACATGCAAATTAACCATTTTTATTCAATTTCATGTTTATTCGAATGGTTTAAAACCCTATTATAGCCCATATTTACTTTTAATTTATAGCAAGTCCTTATACTTTACTAATTTCACATTTTAGTCCTTAAACATTAAAATTACCAAAAAATAATTTACAAAATAGTCCTATCTAGCAACCAAGCTTAAGATTCTACCATAAACATTCAAAAACATCTTAAATTCATCCATGGTAAAATTCTAAACATTTAACGATTTAACAAATTGACCCCCGAATTAGCTAAATTAAGCTAATACGTGCCTAAAAGCATAAAAATCATTAAAAACAATATCAAAACACATACCATGCACCCAAAATCAATTTGGCTGAATGGTTTGCCTCCCCTCACCATAGCTATTCGGTTGAAAAAAAAATAAAGAATGAAGAAGATGATCATTTAGGTTAGATTATTTTAGTTTTAATTATTTAATTATTAATATAACCTTTAAATTTTATAAAATTTACCATACAACCTATCCATGATTATTCACTCACTTTAACTATGGTATAATTACATTCAAGTCCATTAATTCAGCTTTTCAATTCTAATTGATCCAATTAACTAATAGAATTCAACTTTTGCAACTTTTACAATTTAGTCCTTTTTAATTAATTAACCATCTAACCATTAAAATTTCTTAACGAAACTATAATACAACCTTAATAACACTCCATGAATATTTAATAAAATATTTTTTGGCTCGGTTTATAGAAATGAGGTCCTGATACCTCATTTTCTAAAACCACTTGACTTTAGAGTCATACCACTTGAACATAATTATTCGTTCAAATAACATAAATTGCCAATTCAAAATTTATTTTAATACCATAATTGGCTCGTAAATAATAAATAATAACATTTTGCAAACTTACTCATCGGATTTGTGGCCTTGAAACCATTATTTCTGACATCACTAAAAAATGGGTTGTTACAACCAACTCCCCCTTTGAGTTTGTCAAGCCCAAATCTTCTGACTCCTGGGTATGAAAACAACATTCTCATTGGAAGAGACATATGGAACAAGGGTAAAGAAATCCAACTCTGGAGTGGCTAAAATAGTTGCATTTCATCTGATCCACTTCGGTTGCTTATTGACACAGTATCACATTAAGATTCTAACCTTAGGCCAATACCTTCATCCTTCCCAATAGGTTTACAATTGACCAATCAAAGGCCTTAGACCTCCTTGACCTTGGGAAATTTGTTGATCTAATCAACAAAACATTCTCTATTCAAGGCGAACCTGATAAAATTATCTGGAAAAATGATTTCAATGACCTTTTCTCAGTAAAAAATACTTACTCACAACTTTACCAAAGTTATCCAGGAGCTACTTCATATGCCCCCAACAGACTGTATGGAAAAATCTCTAGCACCTAAAGTTGGATTCCTTAATGCCATGCACTTTTTGGATTATATGGTAAAAAAGAAACAACCTTATTTTCAAAAAATCCAATCCATTTCCTCTAGCGTCAATTAAAGTAATCCTAAAAATGACTAAAGCAACCCTTAGTTCCTTCCCAAGCAACATTTCTCCCACTCCTAACCAAAGACGTCATGGCCCCCCTCTGATGATTACCTCTACTCCTTAATGAGAGCTCTCTCTTTTTGTTGTCCAAAAAAAAAAAAAAAAAAACTAATAGGAAGAGCTACCCTCACCTAAGGCCCTAACGACCTTCAGATTATATATGTTCATGGTTTCAAATCTGTTAACAAGCTCTTGTACACATCCTCATCCTCAGAGCTATTATATTTCTCCTTAGACCTTTTAGCTTCAATCAATGTAGGTTAATTAGTGCTAACAAAAAATGGAGAAATATTATCATGGGACACTCCAAAGTAGGATGGAAACTGCAACTAGCCTTTGAAGACATCTAACTCCTCCTCCAAGACGTCAAAATTATTCTGCAATCTTCAAGAAATTGCTAGACAAAGAGAGAAACTACCTGTTAGGCTAAGACTGCTTTAGAAACATTTATTAGTTTTACTAGGCCCTATTTCTTTCTTGCCTTATACAAAAAAGATGACTAAAAAACATAAAATTTAGTCATTACATGTGAAGTAGTAAATTTAGTAGGGTAAGGGTATAGGCATGTAAAAGGGGCAGAAGATTTTCCTCCAAAACCAACTTGCTAGCAAATTAATTGAGATCAATTAACAAAACCAAATTTAATTTTATCACTTTCAAACAGATTTAGGTTTGGTACGTGTGTCATGTAAAAATCTAAAATGCATTTACTATTAAAATGAACAAACAGGTTTGTCATTAAGCTACCTTAATGGCTTCTTACTATATTTTAATATGAAACAATATCATATAAACAAGTATAATTCTAATGGAAAATGAGAAGAGGAAAAGCAATAGAGGTGGCAAGATGAGTGGGAGAAGAGAACTTTAGGAATATGTTAATTCTAGTATTATCTATAGAGAAAGGTACATTTGTAACTATCTCAAGATAAATAGATTTACTCTAAATCTGACCCTGACATTATTTTTAAATTAATCTTTTAAAAAATAAACCCTATCATATTGATTCAGGCTAGAACTTGGTGTCATCACTAACTATTAGTGCATCAAATATAAGTCTTACCTTTCATCTAATGTATTGGATAAATATATTATTTTATAATAAATTATGGTACGCTACTATGTGAGTTGAAAATTATTTAAATTTTTATGTAAAAAAAACTAATAAAGCTTTAGTAAAAATGGCAAAATTAAAATTTTAAGAACCTTTGTATCCTATGTTCAAGTCACATCATGAATTCTTTATTAGCAAAGTGTCATGTCTATGTCAATTGTGTGGCGGTTGAAAAGAATATGGGTGAAAAAGAGTTTTTTTAAATATATAATAAATTATATGGATAGTTTTTTATTATTTTTAAAACTTTAAAATAATTCTATTACAGTTTTTTTTCTTTTCAATTTACAGTTAATTGAATGTTACTAAGTCAAAGACAACAAATTCAATCAAGAGTTTTATAATAGTATTAGGTTAACTTCCACCCACTATGTTGGTAATAAAATAATTTTTTTTATTTATTCCTTATATTTATAATTATTTTATATAAGTGAGGAATATTTTTTAAATTTTTTTTAAAAGAAAGATAAAATAAAATAAAATTATAATTTTAAAAAAATAATGTAATTTTTTAAGTTGATGGTTCCTTTTAGTGAACTAAGAGGGGTTATTTAGCTTTAGTTTTTATTAAATTAAAAATTTTAAATATTTTCTATAATAATTTTTATTTGATTTTTTAAAATTTATTTAATTAAATTGGTGTCATTGAATCGTGACATCAAATTCAATTATATTTATGTAACAAATATATTTATAAAAAATTGATGTAAAACACAAATGAATCTTTGGTTGGAATGCTAAAATAAAGATGTTTAAAAGTTGTATGTTTTAGATTCAAATTTCATTATGTGTATTTTTCTTTTAATCTATAAAAGATGCAAAAGGATAAAACTACCCTCAAAATAATATAATATCCTTTGTAAAAACAATGATATTTTAGTCATTACTTAACTGGGCTAGTGCTTGATTGACTCGTAACACCGACTCAGTTAAGTGCTTAACATATAGTATAAATAGATAAATAATTTTAAAGAATGCTCTTAATGTTTCATTAATAAAATCTTTAAATAGCGTGTGAAAACTTAAATTTCAAAATTTGAATTTGGATAATATGTGAATGCTTAATTTTAAAATTTCTAAAAAAATATTAAATTAGACATATTTGTTATAAAATAAATAGACAGAGAATAAAGAATAAAGAGAGAGCGTATTTGTAATGACCCAAATTTTACGGTTATCGGGAAAGTAAATTTTCGGGTCTCCGTTTCTGAAAAATAGATTCGTAGATATTTATTAAAAATATTTACGAAGTTAATCAAGTGGTTAATTAGAGTTTAATTAAGTGAATTAGCTTAAATTAAGGATAATTGGATAAAAGGATCGAATTGAATGAAATGTAAAAGTTTAATTATAGAATAAAGAAAATTGAAAGGACTAAATAAGTAAATAAGCCAAAAAGAGTGCCAAGTGTATGGCAAAAATAAAATACAAGTGTAATAAATATAATACACACATTTGTAATACATGTATGTATTTGCTTATTATTTAAGTAAATATTAATGTATTTATTATTATTAAATTAATATTATATAAATAAATAAATAAAAGTAAGACAAATGTGTGGTAATGATTGGGTACAAGTGTATTAATAAAAAATACATACACTTGTAATGCTTGTATTTAAGTATTAATAGATATTAATTATTTATAAAAGGTATTTATTAATTAAATAATTATATTATAAGATTTTTATGTGAAAAATAAATAAAAAGTTGACAAGTGTATGATATGTATAGTGACATGTGTAATATTAGTATATGTACATTTGTAAAATACATGTATATTTACTTATTACATAAGTATATTATTAAATTATATATTAATATTAAGTAAAAGATATTTATATAATAAATAGATTAAAGAAAGACAAATGTAATAATATATGTGTATACAAATGTAAAATAGATATTGGATATTAAATAGATATTTTATAGCTATTATTAAGTTATTATAATATATATATATATATATATATATAAAGTTAAAGGAATAAAAAGAAAAAGAGAATGAAACGAAACAGAGAGCAGGGAAAAGAAAGAAGGAAGGAAGAAAGAAAGAAAGAAAAAGGGAAAAATTGGGATTTCAAGGCTTGAAAGTAAAGAAAGAAAGAAAAAAGGGAAAAATTGAGATTTCAAGGCTTGAAAGTTAAATAGGTATGTCAATTTAATCCTTTTTACTTGATTTTGATGTTTTAGAAACTTTAGAACAAGATTTTGATGAAGTTAAGTTGATATCTTGGAAGTTATTAGATTATTAGACATTGTTCATGTTGAACAAGAAGATGAATTAAGGGCTAAATTGATAGAAATTCAAGTTAGAAATGAAATAAGGATTGAATTGTAAAGTGATTCATAAGTTTTATGCTTTAAGGACTAAATTGAAAGAATTTCGAAATTATGGTTTTATGATGAAAAATAGATAATTATGTCTAAGTTTGGTTAAAAATTGAGTAGAAATAAAGTATGAATTAAGATAGAAAAGTAAGTGAATTTAGTTAGGATTAAATTGAAATTAAAAGTAGAAAATCAACATTTTGTACTAAGATTATTTTGGACAGCAGCAGTAGTCTAAGTTTGAAAAATCACCAAAAATTTTAGAAATTGAATTAGAGAATGAATAAAATATGAAATTAAAGTTTATTGAGTCTAGTTTCTTATAGAAGAAACAGTATAAGCAATTGAATTGTAAATTATGAGATATAATGAATTTTGTGAGACAAGGTCAGAATGAATTCGGGTTCCCCTGTTCTGACTTTGAAAAATCACCAAAAATTGGAGAAAAATAATTAGAGTCTTAAAGTTATATTTTTAGAATCCCTAATGTGTCTATTTTCAGGAGAAATCAACGAGAATATTATCTGAGTTTTGTACTGTGAGATAATTAATTTTTAGTGAAGAAGGGTCGAAACTGTCAAACAGCAGAATAGGTGTGAATTTAAATAATAAACTGTACTTAATGGCTAAACGAAAAAAAAAATTCTGAAAATTTTATGGTAAGAAAATTTGTGAGTCTAGTTTCAGGGGAAATTAGCGGATCTTAATTTAGAATTTTGTAACTCAAGATATAAATTAGTAATGTATTAATGATTATGAATTGTATTACTTTCGTAGTCAATGTGGTACCGGAAATCTTGGCTAAGAAAGGACAAGACAAAGTCAACGGGAGTTAGCTCAGAAACTACGGTTTGTATTTCTATAATCCGAACCTAGTTATTACTTGTTATATTTTATTCAATGCTTTTAGTGAATGCTGAAGTGAGAATTA
The DNA here is from genome assembly GCA_025698465.1 of Gossypium longicalyx. NCBI lineage: Eukaryota > Viridiplantae > Streptophyta > Magnoliopsida > Malvales > Malvaceae > Gossypium > Gossypium longicalyx. The sequence goes on from CM046995.1 coordinate 58,523,466, forward strand.
TTGTGTTTGATAATGGAAGAAGGTTGATTTGGTATGTTATGAATTTATTAAATTAATATTGAATTATATATTGATTGAATTTATTTTGATTGAATTATATAATAAATATGATTTATGCAAAAATTTGAATATTGAATGAATGTTATATTGAAAAAAATATATTGATTGGAAATATGAGGAAATTGATATGAATATATGAGATTTGTGATATTTGAATATTTGATATTGAAAAGTAAATTGAATTGTGTTGAATTATGAATTAATATGAATAATTGAAATATATTTGTTGAATTGAATGAAAATGTATGAAATTATGAAAATGTGTGAATATACGTGATTATTAGAATGGTATATTGATGAAAAAAAATTATTGAAATTGGAAAAGTAAAATAATACCCTATTAACTTGTCGGACTAGATTGGATATAAATGGCATGCCATTGGATTTGTGATGTGATGAGGAGATTTGTAGTTCGGCCGAAAAGATGTTTCATTATTATATACTTGGTTTGTCCGAAGAGGCATTTAATGCCTTATTAGTGCGTTTGGGAGGATATATTATCTTTGGTGTGTTATGGAAGATTTATATATATTCAGGTGTGTTTGGGTTGGATATTCGGTGTGTTTGGTTGGATCCGTGTATCCGTTTGAGTCCGAGTCATGTTAATAGGGGTTATTAAATATACTTGATGATCGATTGTTACTAAATGAAGAATTGAAATGTGGTGAAACACACGAATCATATTATATGATGAAAGCTATCCGGGATAGCAAGTCGATTTGATATGAATGGTAATGATCATTATTGAAATGGATATATACGAGTACATTGATTGAAAAGTGAATAGTTGAATATAGTTTATTGAAATTAAATGAGTGAATTAAAGTATAATTGAGACAAATGAATCATGTAGCTCTGGATTGGATAAAAGTGAATATTATAATTGTTTAATGACTTGTGAATAAATTGTGGAAAGCTATTTAGGTTAGTAAATGAAAAGAATGGAATAAATAATAATGGATTTATTTAAGAATTGAATAATTATGTTATTGTGTTTATTATATGATTTGTATAGAATTTATATGGTAAGTAGTTGAAATTTATCAATGAAATAAATAATTAAATAATTGTAATTATTACTATGATCGTAAGTATTTGTTATATTATTAAATGTTCAGATTATAGAAATACCACTGAGTATACCTATACTCAGCGTATGGTTTGTTTCAGTGTGCAGGTTGAGTAAAGATAGAACGTTGTATCAGCATCCCAGGCCGATCCCGAATTCAATAAGGTAAAGTCTATTAATTATTGGTAATGGCATGTACCTAGGGTGTCTTATGTGTGTGTCATTTTGAAATTTTAAATGTAAGGATGTAATAAATAGATTTAGGTTTGGTTATGATATATAATAGAATTAAATATTGGATTATATGTAAATGTTTAAATTTGGAAAATTATGAGTGTATCTGGTTGTGTTGGTATTTACGTGTATATTAATTGTAAATGTCTGATAGGTCCGGTAATGCTTCGTATCCCTGTTCCGGGGACGGTTTAGGGTTAGGAAGTGTTACATTTAGTGGTATCAGAGCTAACCAGGTTTAGCCGATTCTAGGATAAGTCAAGTACTGAAAAGAGTCTGGAGGTACATGCCATGATTGAGTCAAAATTGAGTCGGGATCGGATGCTGATATATTTGTTTGGTACTGTTTTATAGTTGAAATGTTAGATGAACATATCGATGGCATTGATTACGAAATATATACTGGAGATGAATAGTTTGGTGAATTAAATGAAAACTGAATCGGTAATATTAAGTATTAACTCAATAAGTAATTAATTATTGAATGTTGACTGATGAAATAATAGAGAAATAGATAATATATAACTGTTTAGAATTATAACTAATGTTGCATAGTGAATAGAAGAAATTGTATCTGCTACGACATATACCCCTCCTGTTTCTCAATCGGTTCCCGAAGTGCTTCAAGGTACGGAGTTTGTCTAAACGGGTAAGTTATCTATTGCTAATACTTCGTAAATATAGTGTGGATGAATTGAGAATAAAGCTGAAAATGATTTTGGAAGAACTAAAATCTAGTTAGAGAATATTATCGGGATTGTTTCTGTTCATCGATTAAATGTTAGAAATGTATGATATTTATGTTAAAAAGATTCAGCTTGCCAGTGGTGGAAAATATTGATTTCTGTTGTGATTAAGAAAGGGTTATTTGGAAAATTTCTGAGATGAGTTCTGAAGGAAATATATATATCAGTCAGAGATTTCTTGATCAGAAATGTACAGAATTCTTGAAGCTTAAACAGGATCATATAACTGCAACTGTATATGAAGGGAATTTGTTTAATTGAATAAATATATCAGAGGGTATATTCCGATAGAAATGGTAAGGTACAAATAGTTTGAAGATGGTTTAAAAGAAGACAAAAAGTTGAGGAATGTAGAATAAAGAGTGAAATATGTGAATAGATATGATTCTTCTGATTATTATTTTAGTGATTGCTCAAAGAAAGTTGAAAAGATATTATTCAGAATTCAAGACTGAGTAACACAACTATCAGAGGTAGGTTACCCTATAATCTCAGAAATACGAGTGAAAGCCGAAGTGTGACAAATGACTTCACTGTAAAATCTGGAGAATGAACATCAGCCAGGGTATATGTTAATTGTATATAAGAAGATTTATCTTTACCGGATGTTATTACAGGTACTTTCTTCTTTATCGACACTAATATGATTATTTTAAATTGATCTTGGTTTGACTATTCCTATAATTACATAAGTTCAGTATCTATTAAAGATTTTTCTGTTGAGTTTGCTGAAATTTTTTTTGGTTGAAGCATTAAATTTTCCGGATCAGTATTTATGGGCTGATAAGATCTGCAAGAACTGTTTGAAATGATACTACTGTTTTCTGATCGATTTGATGTTATTACTGTTTGATATAATCTCAATAATGGAATGGTTAATTCTGCATGATATGGTGGTAAATTATAAGCAAAAGTATATTATAATGCAAGGTTAGAATGATGAAATTTTTGTTGAATCAGAGAAGATTGAGCTAATTGTCTATTGTGATATTGAACATGCCAACACAGATATATGCCGGAAAGGGGTCATGATATTTACCTTGTTTATGTATTGAATATTAAAGTATTTAAGTTAAGGTTTAAATCAGTGGCAATAGTGCAAGAGAATTCTAATGTGTTTCCAGAAGAGTTGCCCGAACTACTGTTGATTGAAGAAGTTGAATGTGCTATAGATTTTGTGACTGAGATGATAGTGAAAAATATATTTAAAATCAGAGGTTTTCTAAAACTAGTCGGTTATTACAGAAAGATGTGGAATTGGAATGATCTGATAGACGTTAGTAAGGTTCTGATTAGTTGAAAGCTCAGTTAACTGAAGCATTAGTTCTGGTTTAGTCTGAAATCCGGTGAAGAAACTTGTGATTTACAGGGATAGTAGTGTTTTGATGCAAGAAAGAAAAATTAATGAATTATGTTTTGGAAAGTTAGAATTATATGAGAAAAATTATTTGAAACATGATTCAGAAGTGGTAGCTATTGTCTTTGCACTAAAGGATTATGATTTGATAATTGAATATCATCCAGAAAAAGCAAATGGAGTTATGAATACTCAGAATTGAAAGTTTTGCTTTGTGTTATGAGCTATGAACACTCGATTGTCATTATCTAATGATCGCTCAATTCTAGTTGAAATAAAGGTTAAACTTACTTCTCTACAGTAGGTCTGCAAAGTTCAGAAATGTGATAATGAGTTACTGGTTAAATGGGTATAGTGAACAAATGATTTTGATTGAAAATTTCAAATTGAATTTGATGATTGTCTACTATTTAGAAACAGAATTTGTACTGAAGAATTCAGAACTGTTACAGTCTGTAATGATATCAGAATGGAAATGAGATAGAATCTCTATGGGATTGACTTGGAATTATCTTTATCTTAAAAAAAAGAAGATGATATTTGAATAATTGTCGAAGGTATGGCGAGGTCTGCATATTTTACTCTAGTATGAATAAATTCTTGCGTAATAGTTATCTAAAATATAGGTTTTTGAGATTATCAGATTACATGGTATAGTGGTTTCTATTATTTCTGATTGAGATACGTGGTTTATACTCTGATTATAGAACAAGTACAAGAAGTTCGAGTGCGTGATAATGATTTTCAAAGACCTTTGTATGAAGTTACGAATGATTATGAATATAAAAGCGCATGGGATCCGATTAAATCTTGTGAGAAAAGAATATCTGAGAGCTGGTTGATTCGTGAAACTAAAGAAAAATGAAAATAATTCGAGATAGTTTAAAAGCAGTATTTGATTGTCGAAAATTCTATATGGAAATTGAATGAACGCGATTCAAGATAGACTGAAATAGTTTGATAGACAGAAATCATATATGAATTTGAAACATCGGGATATTGAGTTCTCGTACTATTGGGCTACATGAATCTGTGAAAGATCGGACTGGAAATATATTAGATGGTTTAGCCTCTGAAGTCATGTAAAATTTATGGGATTTTTCAGGATATGATGTTCAGATGATGCAAATCAGATCTTCCACATGTTACTTTGACAAGGGATATTGAAATTTGAACTGATTCATAGTATGAAGAAGAAGAACTGATCGAGATACTAGCTTGAGAAATAAAGTTATAATATTGAGGAAGCTACATGGGAACCGAAAGAAACAGTGAGATTTTTATACCCCTACCTCTTTTCAGGCAAATTTCGAGGACGAAATTTATTAAAGGGGGGAGAATTGTAATGACCCAAATTTTACTGTTATCGGGAAAGTAAATTTTCAGGTCTCCGTTTCTGAAAAATAGATTCGTAGATATTTATTAAAAATATTTACGAAGTTAATCAAGTGGTTAATTAGAGTTTAATTAAGTGAATAGCTTAAATTAAGGATAATTGGATAAAAGGATTGAATTGAATGAAATGTGAAAGTTTAATTATAGAATAAAGAAAATTGAAAGGACTAAATAAGTAAATAAGCCAAAAAGAGTGCCAAGTGTATGGCAAAAATAAAATACAAGTGTAATAAATATAATACACACATTTGTAATACATGTATGTATTTGCTTATTATTTAAGTAAATATTAATGTATTTATTATTGTTAAATTAATATTATATATATAAATAAATAAAAGTAAGATAAATGTGTGGTAATGATTGGGTACAAGTGTATTAATAAAAAATACATACACTTGTAATGCTTGTATTTAAGTATTAATAGATATTAATTATTTATAAAAGATATTTATTAATTAAATTATTATATTATAAGATTTTTATGTGAAAAATAAATAAAAAGTTGACAAGTGTATGATACGTATAGTGACATGTGTAATATTAGTATATGTACATTTGTAAAATACATGTATATTTACTTATTACATAAGTATATTATTAAATTATATATTAATATTAAGTAAAAGATATTTATATAATAAATAGATTAAAGAAAGACAAATGTAATAATATATGTATATACAAATGTAAAATAGATATTGGATATTAAATAGATATTTTATAGCTATTATTAAGTTATTATAATATATATATAAATATATATATATATATATATATATATGAAGTTAAAGGAATAAAAAGAAAAAGAGAATGAAACGAAACAGAGAGCATGGGAAAGAAAGAAGGAAAGAAGAAAGAAAGAAAGAAAAAGGGAAAAATTAGGATTTCAAGGCTTGAAAGTTAAATAGATATGTCAATTTAGCACTTTTTACTTGATTTTGATGTTTTAGAAACTTTAGAGCAAGCTTTTGATGAAGTTAAGTTGATATTTTGAAAGTTATTAGATTATTAGACATTGTTCATGTTGAACAAGAAGATGAATTAATGGCTAAATTGATAGAACTTCAAGTTAGAAATGAAATAAGGATTGAATTGTAAAGTGATTCATAAGTTTTATGCTTTAAGGACTAAATTGAAAGAATTTTGAAATTATGGTTTTATGATGAAAAATAGATAATTTTGTCTAAGTTTGGTTAAAAATTGAGTAGAAATAAAGTATGAATTAAGATAGAAAAGTAAGTGAATTTAGTTAGGATTAAATTGAAATTAAAAGTAAAAAATCAACATTTTGTACTAAGATTATTTTGGACAGCAGCAGTAGTCTAAGTTTGAAAAATCACCAAAAATTGTAGAAATTGAATTAGAGAATGAATAAAATATGGAATTAAATCTTATTGAGTCTAGTTTCTTACAGAAGAAACAGTATAAGTAATTGAATTGTAAATTATGAGATATAATGAATTTTGTGAGACAATGTCAGAATGAATTCGGGTTCCCCTGTTCTGACTTTGGAAAATCACCAAAAATTGGAGAAAATAATTAGAGGCTTAAAGTTATATTTTTAGAATCCCTAATGTGTCTATTTTCAGGAGAAATCAACGGGAATACTATCCAAGTTCTGTACTGTGAGATAATTAATTTTTAGTGAAGAAGGGTCGAAACTGTCAGACAACAGAATAGGGGTGAATTTAAATAATAAACTGTACTTAATGGCTAAACGAAAAAAAAAATTCTGAAAATTTTATGGTAAGAAGATTTGTGAGTCTAGTTTCAGGAAAAATTAGCGGATCTTAATTTAGAATTTTGTAACTCAATATATAAATTAGTAATGTATTAATGATTATGAATTGTATTACTTTCGTAGTCAATGTGGTACCGGAAATCTTGGCTAAGAAAGGATAAGACAAAGTCAACGGGAGTTAGCTCAGAAACTACGGTTTGTATTTCTATAATCCGAACCTAGTTATTACTTGTTATATTTTATTCAATGCTTTTAGTGAATGTTGAAGTGAGAATTATTGTGTTTGATAATGGAAGAGGGTTGATTTGGTATGTTATGAATTTATTAAATTAATATTGAATTATATATTGATTGAATTTATTTTGATTGAATTATATAATAAATATGATTTATGCAAAAATTTGAATATTGAATGAATGTTATATTGAAAAAAAAAATATTAATTGGAAATATGAGGAAATTGATATGAATATATGAGATTTGTGATATTTGAATATTTGATATTGAAAAGTAAATTGAATTGTGTTGAATTATGAATTAATATGAATAATTGAAATATATTTGTTGAATTGAATGAAAATGTATGAAATTATGAAAATGTGTGAATATACGTGATTATTAGAATGGTATATTGATGAAAAAAAATTATTGAAATTGGAAAAGTAAAATAATACCCTATTAACTTGTCGGACTAGATTGGATATAAATGGCATGTCATTGGATTTGTGATGTGATGAGGAGATTTGTAGTTCGGCCGAGAAGATGTTTCTGTTATTATATACTTCGGTTTGTCCGAAGAGGCATTTAATGCCTTATTGGTGTGTTTGGGAGGATATATTATACTGGTGTGTTATGGAAGATTTATAATATTCTGGGTGTGTTTGGGTTAGATATTCTGGTGTGTTTGGTTGGATCCGTGTATCCGCTCGAGTCCGAGTCATGTTAATAGGGGTTATTAAATATAATGTTGATCAGATTGTTACTAAATGAAGAATTGAAATGTGGACTGAAACACACGAATCATATTATACAGTGAAAGCTATCTGGGATAGCAAGTCGATTTGATATGAATGGTAATGACTGTTATTGAAATGGATATGTATAGTACATTGATTGAAAAGTGAATAGCTGAATATATTTTATTGGAATTAAACAGTGAATTAAAGTATAATTGAGACAAATGAATCATGTAGCTCTGGATTGGATAAAAGTGAATATTATAATTGTTTAATGACTTGTGAATAAATTGTGGAAAGCTATTTAGGTTAGTAAATGAAAAGAATGGAATAAATAATAATGGATTTATTTAAGAATTGAACAATTATGTTATTGTGCTTATTATATGATTTGTATAGAATTTATATGGTAAGTAGTTGAAATTTATCAATGAAATAAATAATTAAATAATTGTAATTGTTACTATGATCGTAAGTATTTGTTATATTATTAAATGTTCGGATTATAGAAATACCACTGGGTATACCTATACTCAGCGTACGGTTTGTTTCCGTGCGCAGGTTGAGTAAAGATAGAACGTTGTATCAGCATCCTATGCCGATCCCGAATTCAATAAGGTAAAGTCTATTAATTATTGGTAATGGCATGTACCTAGGGTGTCTTATGTGTGTGTCATTTTGAAATTTTAAATGTAAGGATGTAATAAATAGATTCAGGTTTGGTTATGATATATAATAGAATTAAATATTGGATAATATGTAAATGTTTAAATTTGGAAAATTATGAGTGTATCTGGTTGTGTTGGTATTTACGTGTATATTAATTGTAAATGTCCGATAGGTCCGGTAATGCTCCGTATCCCTGTTCCAGGGACGGTTTAGGGTTAGGGGGTGTTACAGTATTTTATTGATTAATGGGATGATTGCAATGCTTCATCAGAGTCTCTATTTATAAGTATAAGAAGTATAAAAGAAGTAGAGATCTAATTCTAATAACTATTAGAATTTAAAGTACACCAAAACGTTATCTTAATCATGATGGACATCCACTTAATAAGATATTCATAACACTCCCCCTTAGATGTCCATTGGTATATAATGTGCCTCGTTAAAACCTTATTAGGAAAAATCCTATGGGATAAAAACCTAATGAAGGAAAAATAGTACACAATATATAATACGCATAATATGCTGCCTCATTAAAAACCTTACCAAGAAAACCCAATGGTACAAAACCTCGATTAAGGAAAAAATAGTACAATGCGTATTTACTTCCCCTCATGAAAACATCACATACTTTCTCATATTCTATGTATTCAATCTTGAATACTAGTTTTTCAAATGACTATTTGAATGTATTGCTAAGCATTTATATCACCATTCTTTTGAAAATTATGAGTGAGGGAAAATTTTAGGGAAATATATTTTGATCTCTTTAGGAGTTTCAACAATAATCATAGCAAACTTTAAATATGATCCTTCTATAAAAATACAAATAGGTTTGGATCATTTTATAATCCTTTTTCAACTACTATTAACTAAGTCAAATTTACCACATATGTTCAATTATTTCAATTCATATAAATGAATAATTTCCCGAGAATTTCAATATGCTTTTAGCATTCTAAATCCTTCAAGGATTTTAATATAAACTTTGATATATAGTGATTTATAAAGGTTGTAACAACAACCATTAGACGCAAGTTAAATCTTTTATGAATTGTCAAAATAATATGTCTAAAGGTTATTGCATCCACCACAAAATAATATTATATCTTTTCATAATCAATACCAGTACTTAGTGAAAAACTTCATATTTTTATTCTACTTTTGCAAAACTACTTCATTTGCACCCTCATTGGCTTTATACCTTTAGATATTTGGACTACTAGTCTAAAAACTCCACAAATTTAATTGTACTTGAGTTGCGTCTTTCTATTCTGATCAATTTATTCCATATCTATATTTCTCAATAGATTTATTCAAGATCCTCCTTTTATTTCATAATTTCAATAATAATATTGCATGCAAAATCATTGTTGACCACTTTTATTATTCAGTTTCACATTTTCTCGAATTGACATAACTTATCGAGATCTCTTATTTTCATTATTTTAAAATTGAGTTTCAAGTATCAGAATCTCTTCTGGAGTTTTACTTATTAGTTATGTTTTGGGTCTCTTCTGGAGCACCCGCCTTCACTATATAACCATCTAGAAGAATTTTCATCTTTGGAACCGATCAAACTATTATTTATTCTAGCTGATTGTCCTATTAAGACTTTTGGTTCAAATTAAAATATTAACTTGATTATTTGTCATTAATTTTGTAAATACATATATTAGTTAACTTGTAATGAGTTATCATTGTTGAACTTCTGGTTCAAATTACTCCCCCTAACTCATTACAAGTATTATTTCTCTCCCCCTAATGTTGGGAAAACTATCGAATAAAAATTATAATCACAAATAATGTCATAATTGAATCTCCTATGCATTCAAAACATCTAATAATACAAAGAAAATTGTAATTAATATATATTCTCAACTTACTTTGAGGATTCACTCATCTTTGTGCGTTGTGATGGAACAATTAGAACATATATGCACATACAAAAATTTAGAGACGAGAAATATTTAACTCTTGGCCAAAAACCAATTGTAATAGGGAGTATTTATATAACCTCCAGAAGCCGACCTAGATGTTATGGCTAGATTGAGAAGGCTACATTAGCCACCAAAATGGCTAAGCTAACTTACGTTACTTTTTAAGACTTTAAATATACTCGTTTTATAGAAAACTATAGTTGTACATTGAGTTAGCTTAAAAGCATTCATTCATTAGGTAATGTATATTTAGGATTCATTTTATTGTTAACAGTGTTGTTTTAGAAAAACTGTTTGCTTGTCTCTCTTATTTAAAAAAAAAAACTTGAAGTTAAACTAATGCAGCGGAAAAACCATTTTCCTAGTCATTTTGGAAAATTTGTTGCCTTATCGATTTGTTTTTCAAAAACAGTTCCTTTACAATGTAGTGGAAACTACGGAACGATATCAAATTTTACTTAAACCCGATATCATGCATTATCTGGTTATTATGCTTGAGTAATTCATCCATGCAAAAATCCCCAAAAGAAAAGTTACCAAGCCACAAACCAGAAATAATTAAAAATTCCAAGACAAAAGCAATAAAGACTTAATAATAATTAATTAAAAAATAATAATCCGAGGTCCAAGTTGATTCTCCGAATGCCGAGTCCGGTCCTAATTTTGAGGTTTACATGAAAATTTAAACACTATTGGGGGTGAGCTTTTAAAAAGCTCAGTGTGAGTCGAATAATTATTTAAACGAGCAAAAACATCAAATACAATGAAACATATTTGCATTAACAGAAGAAAATAGAACCATAATAGGAATTTCATGTCATTACATAGCCATTATCAAATTTATGTCAAATAGTGTATGAGCATAGGTCATCATTCATTCGAGTAACAATCATTAATTTTGATACCATTCAATATAAAAAAATACAATGCGTAGCATAAATCAATAACATTTGAATATGTCGTGCACATGATGCAATGCAAAAAGGTTCCCACCCATACCATCCGCTACACACCATGAGTTCCCCAGAACCCATCTGCTAAACTCCAAAACATTATGAGCATAGCTCGATATGGTAAAACCACCGAATAATCAATAATGCAGAAAATCTGTTGGATATCAAATAGTGCGATACAATCGCCAATAACATATAATATGCGATAAAACTGCCAATCCCCTCGGTACTCTAGGTGCAGTGCACTGACTACAAATAATGCGGACTTAATATGTCGCTGATACTCCACTGAACTCCTCCATCAACCATAAAATCCCAACCCAATGCATATGTTATATGTCACACAATCTCATACATAATCATATCTCAATAATTTTCACATTCATTTGACATGCTCAACATGTTCTCAATAATCACATACTTTCAGTAAATGGAAATACTGTTCCAATCTTTCAAATTACCATTGTGTTGGTATCAATCAATATCGTTCAATTTCACATACTTTACGGATTTTCATTGTGCATAAATAGCACCCTTTTTAGTACACAATATAATAAATATATCATGCGTTTAAATTATACATAAGCTTATTATCTCAACACATTGTATCATTCAGTCAAACATTCTCATATCTCTTAACTCAAATATGCAATTACAAACTCAATCAAACATTCATACTATCAAACTAGCAATTTTGCCAACATGTCAGTCTTTTAAAGCTTGGTTCAGCCACTCACAAAATCAATAATTTGGCTATTAAGACAATCCAATCAGCAAGATAATTTATCATATATAACATGATATTAACATTTTCAAACAATTTTATGAGTTTAAGACCCACACCTTATTTTTTGCTTCCTCCCAACATACTAGCGAATCTTCTAATTTTCCTTAATAATTCCTTAAACGAACCTAAGCCAACATTCAGTGTAAATTCAATCAATTTACCATTAAACCAACCCAAAAAAACCCACTTTTTAGTTCAAACCAATAGTTGAAATTATAACTATTTTACGAATCTAAACTAGTTAAATTCCTTATACTGTATCGATGCAAACCGTACGTACAATCATTCTTCGCCTTTACGGATGATTTGGGGCATTTGGGTCAGCGCCTAATTCAACAACATTCTACAAAATCAGTATCTAGTTAATGATTGTATTTATTCATTTAATCAATTCATAACATTTACCCAACAACTATGTCGAAATGACAAACTAGTTACACTTAATTACACTTACGCTATATGATTTGTGGGTTTCGAATGGCCAATCAATCAAGAAAGTTTTTCCCTAATTGAAATGGGTTTAAAAGCTGATTAGGAGGGTTCAAGAACTTAAATTAAGGCTGGAAAAATATAAGTAAAAACCAAGAAACAAAACAGCCCCCTTTCTTGCATATAGGCGCACGCACCACCACCCATGGTGGCCAAAATTGTGGCCGAATTTTAAAACGGTTTGAGATCTCATTAAAATCTGGAAAAATACCTTTGATATCATTTAAAATCCCCAAAATTTCAGATCTGGAAATTTAGGTTTTTAATGGATAATATTAATTAAGAAATTGAAAAGAGAAGAGACCTTACCCAAGCTAGTCGAGAGAAAAAGCAATGACACTTTCTTGGCAATGTTCGAGATCGATCTTGGAGTTCAAGATTTTAGATTTTAGGCTGATTTTAATGAGGAAAAATGATAAAAATATGGTGGAGAATATTTTAACAAATCTTGTGGCAAAAAGAAAAAGAAAAGAAAAAGAAAGAGATGGTAAAACTAGGTGTAGGTGACAACAACAATAGAGGAAAGGAAAAAAATTAAAATAAAAAAGAATGTAAGGAGGAGAGGAACATCTAGGGTAATAAAGAGGACGATTAAAGGCTGATTACTAGTAAAAAGTTAATATTTATACCTAGGTTAACTAGGGTTGGATGACCTACACATTAAAACAAGGGTTTTTGTCAAAAAAATTAAATTATTTGCATGGGAAGGGAATTGAAGTTAGGACTTCAAGAATAAATTCACTAATATTTAACCATCAAACCAATAACACATTCTTGATATAAATTTAAAATATTTATTTTAAAAAAATAAGACATGTCACAAACTAGGGTTTTAGGCTAAGTTTGTAAAATAATAAAAATGGTGAGAAAGAAGGGATTTGAACTTGGGTTTCAAGGAACATTTCACTAATACTTAACCAACAAACCAATACCTCATTTATTTTCTAAAAATGCATAGATAAATTTCAAAAATTAAGGGATGACCACTCTCTCTTGATTCACAAACCCGATTCTACTAACCCCTTATTTTTGGGATATTACAATTTATAACTTATTGGCTTGATGAGTACAATGCGTAAATCAACATAACCTCATGTTGAAATAGGAAGTTTAGTTCTTATAAGTAATGGTTTAAACATTAATTAGAGGTGTTCAAACAATAATTTCTCTAAACCATTATGCGAAAACTTTTACAAAAGTTTTTCAAACTCAATCAATAAAAGATTGAGATATAAACTCATCAGTATTAGCAAGACAAATTATCTTAATTGCATTATCTGAAATTAATTATTTGAATAAGAAATCTTGCAAACGACAGGTTGTGAATTGATAACATATATGTGATTATTTTGTAGATGTATCTACCAAAATCATATAACATTAAAACCATCCACATGGTGGATGAATGGGCCCATATTCATTTCAGAAATGAAAAATAGTAAATCTCAACTTTAGCTAGTGAGTTTCTAATAATCAATTTTTATTGAGAGTAAACAATAAATGAGATTTCTTTAAATTAAAGAATTTTCTTGTTCTTTAATGAATGTCCATATGAATTCTTAATTAATTTTTAAATTATATATGATTCAGGACGGTCTAACTAGTCACGCCAAGTAGTAAATGCATTTGTATCAGTAAACTTCTAGTTTATTTTAACATGTGTTTCTATTATACTAAATTGTAACAAAATAATAATTTTACTATCATTACTTTTACTTTGTATCCACATATAAGTGCTATTGTGACATTTACTACTAGAAATGTCTAAATTAATGTGAAGATTACAATGCCACTAAGTCAACAAAATAAATATAATTTCCAAACAGTTATATGCAATATTCGCTTCAAGGAATATGCCAAAATCTTCAAATATCTAAAAAAAATTTGCAACTTAAGGTGCATCCAACCATACAAGTTTTAGATAGAATTATCATATTTCATTGCTCATAAATAGATCTTTCATAGTTAAATATTTTGCTTTCAACCCCTTAATGGGAATGACGACAAAAGAAGATCACAAATATTATAAAATAAATATAAATTCATAACTCAATTCTCTCTTTTTCATCTTTTCAAAATAGATATTTATAGCAATAGTGATTCATATGAAATATAATATTTTCCTCATTCACAATCTCAATATAAGATCCATTATAAATATCTTTTAAAACCAATAGATTAATCATCACAAGATATTAATATATTATCTCTATTGGAGCTTTTGACTAATTTTGTACTATCAAATATTAGAATAATATTTGTTTGTTTTAGTACCAGATAAGATAAATATTTTCTATCTATAATGATAGAATTTATTACTACATTCTCATATCCTTCCTCAAAGAATATTAATAGAAACAAAATGTTTTGGCATATGCCACATACGTGGCCAATAATCTTTCATATCACATTGATAACATAAGTTATCTTTACCTTTTGAAAAGTTATCTTGAGAACTTTCATTGTTATCTTATTTATTATTATATTCCCACTTTTAGTGGTTCATGATTATATATTTTATTTTCTTTATGTTTGCATTCACTTTAGGGAATGAAAAAAATCTATTAGAACAGACTTCTAAACTCCTCCATTGATTCTTTATTTCATAATCACCATCGCAAAACATGCATGGATTTTAAATCAAAAGTTATCTATTCATGTTGTAATGATTAGTCTCCCATCATATCCTCAATTACAACAACAATTATGATTTCTATATTTTTATTTTTCATAATTGTTATGTACTGTTACATTCACATTAGGGAATGAAGCAAAACTAGTGGGAAGAATTTCATAGTTTTTCATTAGTAACTTATTATTTTTCTTATTAGTAACTTATTATTTTTCTTAGTCACTAGAAGGTATGAGATTATTCGAAAATACTGTTAAAGTCATTTCCACAATATTGCTACTACAAGAGTACGTTAGATATTTCAAACATATAGTGTAATGTATTCCTTCGGGGAATATATATATAATTACAAATACATTAGTATCTCATGTTATTTCTATATATGGTTTTAATGTAAAACACATAAAGGTTTTATTCAACTTATATCTTCTTAATTTGAAGAATAATATTATATTTTACAAAATTTTGCATCACAATGAGGTAAAATATTAGCTCTTAAAGAGCTTTTTACAATTTGATGCAATATTAGCTCTTCAGGAGCATATAATCATTCTATTATATAACCTTAATGAATGATTAATTTATTTTAAATAATATATAGTTTTGCAATTCTTTTTAACATGAATGATAAAAAAATTCTGATCTTCTAAAATTTTATTTATTCATATAAAAATAAAATGAATAGGAATAAATAAAATATATATTAAACATAACGAATAATAAATTCATGTTACTAGTAAATCGTTGTGGTTAGATAATGTATATATTCTTATATACCATAACACAAAAAAATACAAAATATTATAATGTCAAATTAAAATAACTTTACAGCTATAAAGGTTTAAACATTTTCTAACCTCCACCTCTTATGACATAATTTCATTTGAAATTTTACAATGATATGAAATTATCACAGACAAGGTGAATATCATAAAGTTCATGACAAGTAAGTATTTTTACTCATATTCTGCAATAATCATATATATTAATCAAAATCAAAATTAAACCAATCAATTCTATTGAAAATAAAAAAAATATTTATCTCCACATAAAAATCTCAATAACTAAATGCATGAATGATTTTATAAATTCATAGAGATATGGATAGTGAATTATATAAATTGAACTTTTTAATAGAAATCAAATCAAATTTCAAAAGAAGTTGATTAGATTGACTTAATTTACCATGGATGAGAAGTAGTGATTTATAAACATCTTTTGTAATGAAGAGAAAGAGATCATCCCCAAGCAAATATCAAAAAACAGACTTTGAGAGTGGATCTTATTTCTCGATTTCATGTAGATAACAGTATCAAATCTTTCACCATTCTTAAGAACAAAAAGTAAAATAAGTTAATTAAAATAATGGTAACGTATAATGAAAGAAGAATGAAAAATAATAATAAGATATGAAACATTAAATAAAAAAACTTCCAATAAAAACTTTGCATCTTGTCGTCAAAGATATTAGAAATCATGGAGGATAAATTTGATCGTCGATAAAAGGAACTATCATTTTGAGCAAGATCGTGCTGATAACATGTTATAAAATAAATAGAAAAAGAGTAAAGAACAAAGAGAGAGAGCGTATTTTATTAATCAATGGGATGATTACAATGCTTCATCAGAGTCTCTATTTATAGACATAAGAATTATAAAAGAAGTACAGATCTAATTCTAATAACTATTAGAATTTAAAGTACACCAAAACTTTATCTTGATCATGATGGACATCCACTTAATAAGATATTCATAACAATATTAGTATTTTTTTATACTTTTTTCAAATATATATTATAGTGAAACGTAACTTATTTATTAATAATTTATGCAATTTATTCTTACAATTTGAAACACCCCATAACCCGACCTAGAAGTTTTGACCAGTTTCCGGAGGTCACATTGGCCACCAAAAATGGCGGAAACGAAAACTCTAATTCAAACAAAGAAAATTCTTTGTTAACACATTTTGCTTCTTAATTTAGCAAATTAAATAAAACTTATTTATATTTCGAAATAGTATTTAATTGACCATAGGTTGTTTCTCAAAAACGTACGAACTTTGGAACAATAGTAGTAAGCCTAATTAAAAATTGTGCGCAAAACTTTCGAAATGTTGTTCAAAACCGAAAAAACGTAGTTTAACGAAAAGTCCAACCCACCCATACCACAATTTGTATAAACGCCTTACAAATAATCTTAAAACCAACCATACTAAACTTATGGAAATTTTAATTAACCGACTAACACCAAAACTTTTTGAGATCTCCGATGTGCTGAATCCAGAGCTTAACCACGCAAATTACTTGAAAAAAAAGAGACTAAAAGGGAGTGAGCTTTACGAGCTCAATGTGAGTCTTGAAACTTAGCAGTTAGAATAGGTTGAGATAGAATTTAACGAATGTAAACAGAGTAACAAAATAGCTTACAAATTGGAAACTCCACTGTATCAACTTACTCGAAAATTAATGTTCATAACAAATGTGCGAACTGAAAACACGTAGAACTGCACAGATCCATATAATGCATTATACCTTACCATTATAATATAACACCTTATTATTAATGATCTAACATTCATATTCAAATATAAAACCCACAAAGAATCATGCCCGGATGAGTAGCAAATTAAAAACCCAACCAACCAACCAAACACCACTTCGTCTACCCAGCACACCACATTAGGGCTACAGTAGGTCCATCCACCTTGCAAACCACATAGGACCATAATAAGCCCATCCACCCTACACACCACAAATGTGGAACTAAGCCACTCAAATAATAATACGTAGCTGAGCCGACGTATGTATTATATAATACGATAAACTACTATACAGAAACATTGCAATTAAACTGCAAATTCAGTCTTTCTTCTCTTCACAACCAAAATCCCAGATTTTTATGCTAATGTAGGAATGCACACAATTAGCTAACAAACTCACAGAAACAATGACTCATATTTAGTCGGACAATTTCAAAATCAATAACACTTGTACACATTTAATAAGTAACGATAACAAGAAAATGTCTCAAGCTCATTCATCATATCACATCAATGCATTTCCTGATTAACTAAACTTAATCTTCACAAGAACGCATACATACTAAGGCACATAGGAACTAAGGCAAGTCAACTTTTCGACACAGAACAAAAATCTACAAAACAAAGCCACACAGTGGTTGGCCCAGGCCGTGTGAAGGGTCTACATGGTTGTGTAGGGAGTGACATGCTCGTGTGACAGAGGCACACGGCCGTGTGGTTGAGACACACGCCCATGTGATAGGGTTACATGGTCGTGTGGCCATCCCGTGTAACTTACTGTGCAATCGCAAAATTTAGCAAAATATGGGAAGCGGAGTAGACACGGCCATGTGATAAACTCACACAACCATGTGGCTACGAAACACGGCCGTGTGAAAAATGATTAAATCCCCAAACAGTAATCACATGGTCGTGTAGCCAGGCTATGTGGCACACCTCAGTCCGTGTGACCCAAAAATTACCCTAATTTTACAGCGACACACGGCCGTGTGGACTGCCCGTATGTGACACACGCCCTTGTGGCTACTCATGTGGTCATTAAACCACACTGAAACATGATGGAAATCATGAATTTGTGATAAAAAAAAAAGCAATCCCTAATCACTAATAGTTCAAAAACACACTTGATTTTGATTTAGAGCCCCCAAAAATTAACCGACACGTCTCAATTCCACCAATTCTGTAAACTCATTAACTAACATAATAATTAAGCATTCACCCAAATTGGTATTAATAAATCAACTAAAGCAATTAATTTAAAACTTAGAGAGAAACAATAAAACAATACTAATACTTACCCGATTCTACACCTAACAATTGAGCATACAAATCCTCTAATGAAGTGATAGTGACCAAGGTTTTAATGCATGCCAAAATGGAAAAAATACTACAGGATCTTGATACTCTAATAATGATAACAAAAGAATAAAGGCACAAAGAAAGAAGAAAAACCAATTAAAATTGAAATAGAAAATTTGAAGAAGAAACTGACGTGAGAGAGAGTAAATTGAAAAAAAAAAGATACGTGAAGACAATTTGGAAAATTCTTTTCTTATTATTATTTTTTAGAAAAATAAATTCCAAAACAAAATAAATAATATCAAATTTATCAAAACCTTGCAGGTTTTAAATACATACATTTTAAAAGAATTAAAACAAAAATGCTTAAAAAGATTAATTTCCACATTGCACACATGTGGACTCAAACTCCGGACCAAAGGCTATACTACCAAAGACCTAGCCATTGAACTAGCAGACTCATTTTAACATTATAACGCGAAAATAAACTTAATAATCCCCACCGAATCGCTGACCCAACCAACTAACCTAAATAATTCTAACCCAAAATTTCCAGATGTTACACAATTATATAACAATGAAATCAAAATCCAAAATTTTGCCAATGCAACATAAAAAAATCATGATTAGAACTATTTCTTAATCTTTTAGCATCATCCCCATTGACTTATTATGAGGCACTAAGCAAACTCTAAATTACAACACCTTATGTAAAATTTGAACGTCGACAATGACAATATATAACGATCACACAACAAAAAGAAAGAAAAATAAGAAAAAAATAAGAACACGCATATTTTGCGTGGAAACCCCTTCGGCGGAAAACCACGGGTAGAGGAGAAGAAAAAATTCACTAATGTCGAATTCGAATAATACAATAGGAATTTAGACTACATCTATTTGTAGGTTCAAAAACCTTATTCTAAGAAGTATAGTAAGGTTGAAACACCTTATTCTAATCAATATCAAATAGAAGAAGTGTACTTCTATATGGATTCTACTTGTACAGCCTGTACTTCGACCCTCGACTTTCATCCCCACATATTCCCCTATTTTGTCTCTATTTTTTTAACAAGAATTTGGGTCACACAACTCTAACATCTTGTTTAAACAACTCTTCATTTTCTCAATTAAATAAGTTTATTTTATAATTTTATTCATAAAAATTCTATTTTTAATTGAATAATAATATTTTTAATTTTTAAACCATCTAGCATTTCGTGTTAATGTGAAAGTTTAACATGATAAAATTGTTAGATAATATGAAAATCGCATATCTATAATAAAATTTGTGTATGTTATTTATGTATATTATTATATATATAAGGAAGGCTTTAAGATATACCACCAGTCTATTGTTTTTCTTATATGAAAACATAATGAGTTAATTCTAATCCCTTTAATTTTTTTAAGATTATAAGAATAGTTAAATTTTAATTTCATCCTTAGAAAACCATTGCTTTTTCTTTTTACGAGAATATAATGGGTAAATTTCAATTCCAATCCCTGTAGTTTTTTAAAGATTATAAGAATGGTTGAATTTCAATTTGTTGATCTTTATATTCACTCAAATTTGAGATTTAATTTATATACTTTTATTTTTTCATAATTTGGTACCTCAACTTTTATAATGTTATTAGTTAGTCTAAATATTTTATTCTAATTAAAATGATGATGTGAACTTTTAAGAATTGTTAGCACTGTTGAATTTTTTTATTAAATTCAGATATGTTACAATGTTATTTTTTTGTTACATGGATACCAAGTGAGTATTTTTTTTTTCAAAATGTCACACTAGAAATTTAGCAAAAGAATTTTAATAATGTTAACATATGAACCTATTTTTTTTAAAATTTAAAAAGTAGAATGATTAAATTCCTAAAAATAAAAGTATGGAGATTAAATTCCAAATATATGAAGGGTACAAGAACTTTGAGTTTTTTACTCTATAATTTAGTAAGAAATAAATAATTAACCCAACGCGAAGCTTAGGTGGAAACCATACTAGTTTACTATCATTAATAATCATATTAAAAGTGATCTAATTTGATTAAGACTTATTAACTTTAATTAATGAATAAAGTATGGACCAAATATGTCTAGATACTCTAGTAACTAATTTGTAATTGATAATGGCTTTATTAGAAATTCAGGTTAATATGCAAAACTTATATATTATGGTTATGGTCCCCAAATTACACAATCATAACTTTTCTGACATTCCATCTTCAATTACAAGATTTCAATATATCGATGGATTCAAGTACGCTTTCACATATGGTTTTTGTACTTTGATAATTTGACATGATAAATCCTAATTAATTAAGTTTTATATCAGAATTATACAATTTTAACAAGTGACATCCGAGCTTCGTTGTAACACTGCCAACTCGGCCTAGGAGTTTCGGCTAAGTCGAAGGTGTCACATTCGATCACCGAAGTGATCCTGTAAATCCACTCTTTCAGATACATTTGATTTTGAATAGAAAATGTGCTTTTGTTTTTAGGAAAACATTCATTCATTATGTCATCTTTTCTTAGAAATTTAATTATGATATTATTATTGTGATATTTTGAAAACGGTTAAGGTTTTCACGAAAAGATTTATTAGAACTTTAAGTATTTTGTAAAGCAACGGAAAACAATTAAGATAATAGTTTCCTAAACTGAATAGCATGCAAATATTAGAGTAATAATTAAGTAACATGCTTAATATAAATAAGCTAAACAATCTCAGACCTAAGATATAAAAGCAAGAATGATTAATAATTACAACCCAAAAACAAAATGGTTATAGAAAAAATTTAATGAAAACTTTTAAATATGAAGAAAAATAAGCTAATAATCCGAGGTTCCTCCGATGCCATTCCGAGACATAGTTCTCTATGCTACTTAAGAGATAAAAAAAGGTGGAGTGAGCTCATGATAGCTCAATATGAGTCTAATTTTTAAACTATTATATATAATCGTACAAACTGTAAAGCATTCAATTTATGGCATAATGACAAATTAAACATAATATAAGAAACATATAATAATCAGTGCATATATAGATTATATATGATGCAATGCAATTATGGTTTTAATTTCTCACCCTTCCATCTTATCCGCCCATGAGCATCGCTCGACACACCAAAACGCATATCAATAACTAGTCATCCCGGACTTCCCAGTGAAGATAACCATTCACTTGTCATCTGTGACGATAATTTTTACTACAATAACTTACCATCTCGGTTTTGATGTCTTTTTAAACTATCATCTAGATTTATCTACTTTTGATGATATTGTCGCCTACTTCGTGCAGTACTGGCTTTCGATACAAACCTCTTCCATCCTCCATACCCCACTTCATGTAATTATGCATATATACTTAGCATATTATGCTATTTATCATCAATCGGTGCTACATTCAATATTTCATACTAATATTTAATGGCATGTCTTCATGTATTCATTCCCATCAATTTCACATATACAATTAATTTATGCGAACTAAAAAAAATTTCACATATACAATATTTTCATGCGAATTAACATGCTTAGTTCGGCTAACACATACATAAGTAGGGTTTGCACATACAAGGTTCGCACAAGCAGGGCTCACTCATATGGGTTCGCACATCTATGGTTTACTTGCATTAAGGTTCATACGTATGATTTGTAGTTAGGGTTTTCATGCATAAGGGTTCGTTCATGTAGGGGTCCGCATGGGGGTTCGCATGAGGGTTTTTATGGCGGTTCACATATCACTCCTTAGGGGTTCGCATAGTACAATATGTAAGGTTCACATCATATGGCATCTATGGTTCACATAACATATAGGGTTCAAATAGTTTATCATGTAGGGTTCAAATCTTAAATCTTGTACTAAAAATCATGAGGGTTCACATATGTATATACAAGCTACAGCTCCCCTATCCATTTACAACAGGGTTCTCATGATATTTCCTATAGGGTTCGCATAAAAGTTCCTATAGGTTCACATGTTATATATGGCTCATATAGTTGCATAGAGTTCACATGATATATAGAAAATGAGAGTTCATGTAACATCTCAGACTTTGGGGCTAGAAATTTTGGGTTTTGTGGTTAGGGTTAGTGAGTTGGTGGTGCTATTGAGTTTAGTGGCACACTTACGTGTCAGAATGGGCCTATTGGTCTGGTGATTGAGAGAGTGTTAGTGAACCTTTGGGTTCTGGGTTCGAGTCTTTGGATGTGCGTTTTAACTAATATATATTTTTATTTGTTATTTTGTATATATATTTTATTTTTTATTTAATTTAATTTTGTTAATTTTTATTTTATTTTTATTTTTTCTTTTCTTTTTCTTTTTCTTTGGATGTGTTCCATTTGTTTTTTTTTGGGGGTTTCCTTTTTGCTTATTCTTCTTTCTTTTTGAAAAGTGGTGGTGTGGTAATTTTTGAAGAGCTTCACTTCATTGTCGTGGAGTTAGTGTTTGGCCATTTTCGATTGCGATCAGGTGTGGGATTCAAACCTTAACTATTTTGTATTACAAATTGTGGTTTCGGTATTACTTGGGTGTGCTTTAACTCTTTGATTTAGGAGATTAGTTGTTGAAAAGTTTTAGGGAATACTGTATATTCTACTGTACTTTCAATTTTGTAGAGGTTGGGGACTATTTTGACGGCTAAAATGAGGTTTTTGTCCTCTTTTAAAGGAGTTTCGTGACTGGGGCGGCCACACAGGTGTGTGTCTGTTTACACGGCCCTTTAGAATTAGAAATTAGAGTTTATAGGCATGTTTTGGTACCACATGGCCGTGTGACCGATTTGGGGATTTTATCGATTTTCACATGGTTGTGTCCCCTTAGCACACAGACGTGTAAGTTTAGAAGTTAGGGTTTGAGTGATTTGGTGCCACATAGTCGTGTGGCTAATTTGGGGATTTAAGGATCCTACACAGGCGTGTGTTTTGGACATACAACTGTGTTTGGTGGGCACACAGGCGTGTGAGACCTTTACACTGCCGTGTCAACCCTGTACTCAAATTTCATGCAAATGGACAGAGAGTTACATGGCTTATTCGCACGATCATGCCTCTGGTCCACACGGGGGTGTGCCTTAGTCACACGGCTGTGTGCCTCTCTTCACATGGGCATGTGCTTCTTTTTACACGGGCTTTTGACCTCCCACACGGCCTAGGTATTTCCACAAGGCCAGAGCACATGGGCGTATGGTCCTTAAGCACTTATATTGGTTCCGAGTGCTGTTCTGATCCAAAAATGTGTTTGTGTGTGCTCCGACCCTTAGATAAGTTTAGTAAGGATGCTTAGGATTCGATATCTATGATGATTGTGTGTGATGTACGATTCTGAATCTGGTCTGTGGAGTGTGTTGCATATCGGTTCTGTCTAACTATCTGTTTAAGCCTCTGATTCTTTGAATTTGTGTACATGCATACACATGCATAAAGTAAAGTTTTTTGGGGGGGTTTGTGAAGAGAAGGGAGTCTAATTCTAATATGATCTGGCAGTTCATTGCATCATATTGTACGAGGATTTATCACATCATCTGCGTGTGCGTCGACTTTTCTTTGCACTATTATTATCGACGGCGATATAATTGCAACAGACTATACAAATGGATTACGCGATTGCATCAGATAACACATACGCCACTCTCTTTGCATTAACATTTGAGTGGCTTGGTCCACATATGTGGTGTGTAGGGTTGGATGGGCACTGGAGGTCTTGTGTGGTGTGATTTGGTTGGATGAGCTTAAACAAGTCTTATAAGGTGTGATCGGGGGGCAGAGAAGTGTGTTGGCTGGATGGGTGGGTTTTATCACTTGACTGCATTTCATACGCATCTGTCTATGAGATCTGACTGTAAGATTAATTGTATGAATTTTGTTTATCTGCACAGCACTTGTGTTGAGTTTCAGTGTGCTCTAATTGTTGTGTTCTATTAGGACGTTAGTCCCAAGTATGCTTCCTAACTCTGCGAGTATTTGAGGATCTGTTGTGCTACTGATTGGAATTTCATACTTTCTCCTGTCTCTTGTTTGTTTCGAACTCACATTGAGCTCGAGTAGTTCACCCCCTCTTAGTGTTTCCTTTTCAGGCATCTTCTTAAAATTCTAACGCTGGACTCGGTGAGCCGAGGTCTCGGACAGTCTTGCTGAAAATTCAGTATAAGTTATATTTTCTATTTTTATTATTCATTCCATTTCGAAATGTAAAGTTTTATAAAACTGTGGTACAAATTTTGATTTAAGTTTTATTCATTTTATTTTAATTTTTATTCTGTTTATATATATACACGATATTAAATGTAATTATATTGACTGGTTATTAAACGATTAAATATCATGATTTGACGTATCAGTTGTTTTGTAAAAATTTACCTACGATCACGTCGGTAATCAATGTGTCATCCGAGATTAGGTCTAAACTCCTAGACCGGGTTGCGGGTGTTACATTTAGTGGTATCAGAGCCAAGTTTGTAAAAACTCGACCTGTATTTTTACGTATCCGTGTGCGCACGTGATTGTTTTAAAAAGGAATATTGAGAAACTTTACCATAGTAAGTTGAAATTATTAGTATTTTAGGAAATATTTTACGAAAATGTATTTTCTGATACTACGATGCTGGTCTAAGTAGAAATTCAAAACTGTAAGATTAGAAATGTAGATTCTTGTACTTATTTTGTGTTTGCTTTCTGAAAGTGTAGATATCTTAAGTTAGCCACAGGATTGATATGGATTCTATAGATAAGCAAAGTCGCGAGGAGCCATCTGTTTCTCCGAGACATGTGTCTATTTAGGAGTTGGAGGATAGTGCAATTCTGCCAACTTTGAGTAACGATAACCCGGAGCTTGGTACTGATGCATTAATTCAGGTGGTGAGGGAAGTATTAGAGAAAGTGTTCGAGGCTAGGATAAGAGAGTCTAGTGAAACACTTCAAGTGTGTGGATTGTGGAAAGAAGAGAGACCATAGTCCTTTAAGGTTGGAGCTTTAGTCTGCGAAGCTGATAAACCATAATATATACATATTTTTACCCCATGCTTGGCATATTTATGGATGATTTTTTCTTGGTTTCATTAAATTTGATGCTCCTAATCCTTTAAATTCATGTTTTATACTCAGGAGAGCTTATGATAGTAAAAAGAACGAGAAACAGGCCAAAAATGGACAAATTGGGCCTAAATCAGTGTTTCACACGGCCTAGACACTTACACACGGCTGATCCACAGGCCCGTGTGTGACACACGGGTAGATCACACGCTTGTGTGTCATGGCTGTGTCAACATTAATCCAAGTCAGAATTGCACACGGCCTGAGCACCTTCACACGGGCGTGGCATATGACCGCGTCCCTGTCAAGTCCAAGTCTAATTCTACTCGAAAAAAGGTCACTTTTGAGGGTTTGAAAGCATTCTAAAGCCTATATAAACACCCTAGAAGAGGACTGGAGAGGACGCAGAGTAGAAGGCAGGAAATACTCAATGACAACAATCAGAATCACCTCAGAGATAGGATCTACATCAAGACTGAATATTTCTATCCAATTTTCTAGATGTTCTTTGGGTTTCTTTATGTTTGGCTATTTTTCAAACTTTGAGATGTTTTCCATTATTATTATGAACTAAACTCCCTAAATACCTAAGGGACATGAAACCTAAGACGGATCTTATTACTATTTAAGTTATATGATAAATACTTGTTCTTATTCTCAATTGTGAGTTTAACCCTTGCTTTAATAATCCAGGATATTAATTCAGGTTTTTGATGTACTTATTCAGTGGAGGAAAAGTCCCTATTTAAGAGTAGATCATTCCTAATTAAGCGGAGTTGCATGCAATCCTAGAGATAGGACGACATAAATCTGCCAGATTAGAGTCAAATCTAATAAGGGAATATATAGATCGAGTTAATGCGACAATAGGGGTTTTAATTAGAAAGAGATTTTGATTAATCAACCTAGAGTCAGTTGTTTTTAGTCTCGAGAGAGATATTAACATAAATCAGTGATTTCTACGGATTAAGTCAAGTGAATAGATCATCTAATTCAAAGGTAATAAGTGAAGTCTAGGTGGATTCTTCCTTGGGTATTGTCTTCTCCATCGGTTTTCTTAAAGTATTTTCCAACTTTCATCTCTGTCGTAATTTTAGTTAATTAGAGAATTAATTTTAGCTTAAAACACCCTTTAATTCTTAGGCTAGATAATAAAAAGATAGTAATTACTAGTACTTTTAGTCCTCGTGGATACGATATTTTCGGTCTCAATAACTATACTACTGTTTGATAGGTGCGCTTGCCTTAGTCGAATTTTTAGTTAGTTTCATGACCATCAGAAGCGTATAAGAACATAGTTGGGTGTTGGTAAAGGTTGTGCGAATAGTTCTTGTAATGGGGTGAGCATATCAGTTTGTGGGCACTGTAAGAAGCGCCATCCAGACGACTGTTAGAAGAAGTTGGGAGCATGTCTTAGAAGTTGGGAGCATCGAATTAGGGAGTGCTCGCGACGACATTGACATAGGTATGGTTGTAGATTGTGCTGGATCTGTGTGTTGTTGATTTGAATGTCATTGATGGTTATTCATTGGATAATGCTTGTTTGTGATTGGATAATTATATATCTGCTTCAGTGATTAAGTGTTCTAGGTGTGTGTATGAGGTCTTAGGTTTGATTTGGCTCTGCTTGGGCTAGAGTGCGTAGCAGGATCGTGGTAGTGTAGCTTGTGTTATACCACTGTTTCGTTAGTTGAAAATTTCGGGGACAAAATTTCTTTAAGGATGGGTGAGTTGTAACACCCTGGACTTTGGGGCTAGAAGTTTTGGGTTTTGTAGTTAGGGTCAGTGAGTTGGTGGTGCTATTGAGTTTAATGGTGCACTTAAGTGTCAAAATGGGCCTGCTGATCTGGTGGTTCAGAGAGTGTTAGTGAACCTTTGGGTTCTAGGTTCGAGTCTTTGGATGTGCATTTTAACTAATATATTTTTTATTTATTATTTTGTATATATATTTTATTTGTTAATTTAATTTAATTTATTTTTATTTTTTTATTTTCTTTGGATGTGTTCTTCTTGTTTTCTTTTTGGGGGGTTTTTCTTTTTACTTCTTCTTCCTTTTTTTTAAAAGTGGTGGTGTGATAGTTTTTGAAGAGCTTCACTTCAGTGTCGTGGAGTCAGCGTTTGGCCATCTCCTATTGCGATCAGGTGTGGGATTCGAACCTTAACTATTTTGTATTACAAATTGTGGTTTCGATGTTGCTTGGGTGTGCTTTAACTCTTTGATTTGGGAGATTAGTTGTTGAAGAATTTTAGAGAATACTGTGTATTCTGATGTACTTTTGATGTTGTAGAGTTTGAGGACTGTTTTGACGGCTAAAACGAGGTTTTTGGCCTATTTTGAAGGAGTTTCACGACTAGGGCGGCGACACGGGCATGTGTCTGTTCACACAGCCGTGTGGAATTAGAAATTAAGGTTTCTGAGTAGGTTTTGGTGCCACACGGTCATGTGACCGATTTGGGAATTTTGTCGATTTTCACACAGCCGTGCCCCTTGGGCACACAGGCGTGTGTGTTTCAAAATTAAGGTTTGAGGGATTTGGTGTCACACGATCGTGTGGCTAATTTAGGGATTTAGGGATCCCACACGGGCTTGTGTTTTGGATACACAGTCGTGTCTGGTGGGCACATAGGCGTGTAAAACCCTCACACAGCCATGTCAGCCCTGTACTCAAATTTAGTGCAAATAGACAGAGAGTTACACGGCCTGTTCGCACGGCCATATCCCTGGTCTACATGGGAGTGCGCCTTAGTCACATGGCCATGTGCCTCTCTTCACACGGGAGTGCGCCTTAGTCACACGGCCATGTGCCTCTTTTCACACGGGTGTGTGCCTCTGCCACACGACCGTGTGCCACTTTTTACGCGTGCTTTTGACCTCCCACATGGCCTAGGTATTTACACACGGCTAAAGCACACGGGTGTGTGGTCTTCAGGAATTTATATTGGTTCTGAGTGCGGTTTTGATCCGAAAATGTGTTTGTGTGTGCTCTGACCTTTAGCTAAGTTTAGTAAGGGTACTCAAGATTCGATATCTGTGATGATTGTATATGATGTATGATTCTGAATCTGGTCTGTGGGGTGTGTTGCATATCGGTTCTATCTAACTGTCTATTTAAGTGTCTCTAATTCTTTGAATTTGTATGCATGCATACACCTGCATAAAGTAAAGTTTTTTGGATGGGTTTGTGAAGAAAAGGGAGTCTAATTCTGATTTGATCTGGCAGTTTACTGCATCATATTGTACGGCAATTTATCATACTGTATTCTACGTACTATTATTTGATCTGGCAGTATAACTGCAACAAGATTGTACAACGGATTACCGCATTGCACTGTACAGCACATATGCCAGCTTTGCTTGTAACAGCCCATTTTTCAGTGAAATCGGAATAGTGATTTTGGGACCACAAATTCGATCCAAAAATAAAATTTATTTTTATTTTATTAGATGATTCGTATTAGGATAGACATGTCAAGTGAAAATTTTGATACGAAAATTTTATCGATTAAGTATTTAATTATGAGAAGTACTAAATCGCATAAAATACAAAAGTTGAATTCTAGTAGTATAAGGGTTAAATAGGTATGGGATTCAAAACTAGAGGTCATTATATGGTAATTAGACCATTAAAGAAAAGTATTTAGATTTTTGGTGACTCATTCATGGAAAAATTAGAAAAGAGTAGGGACTAAATTGGAAATTGAAATAATTAATTAATTAAAAGATGATAAAAGGAAAATATCATCTTATTTTGTCATCTTCAACCCCAAAATTCTATGGAAACCTTAGGAGAGAGAAGAAACTTCCAAGGCTTAATTGGATTCGGACAACAAACATTCGAGGTTAGATCGAGGAAAAGAAAAAGTTTCGGATTAATAAATTTTATATGCGAACAAGTGTCGAGGTAAGTTCGTGTAACTTAATCGGGCATGTAAATATGTTTAATTGAGTGTTGTGTTGTATGGAATGTGACTTATATTGATGTACATTACTTGAATGCTATAATGAAAACTTTAATATATGCTTGATATGTTGAAAAAGGGTTAAGTCCCGATTGAATATTGAATTTCGATGAATACATGCTCTTTCACGAAACGAATAAGGTCCTGCATTTGTTGCGGATGGGATTTAGCTCGAACGAGTAATCCTATTGACCTTGTTATAGAAAGGATTTAGCCCGGACGGGTAATCCAGATATAATACCTTTCGAGTATACATTATGATTAGGGTTTAACCTGGACTAGTAATCCTAATTAAATTCTTTTGAACATACATTATATGAAGAATTTAGCCTGGACTGGTAATCTTGTTATACGATATGTGGCTCGAAAGTGTATTCCTTGATTAAGTGCCCTAATGGGTACCCTCAAATAATAATTGACGAATTATGGAACCGTACACCCCAAGTGTGCTACTTGAGTATCCATCAGAATTTCAATGATTCAACGGACATAAAACTCTTGACATGGTATGAGAATTATGAGATAAAATGATAATGACTAGAAAAGAAATATTGCATGATGACCTCATCTATGTTTACTTGATTATTATGAGGATTTTGGTGACTAACATGTTTGATTGAATGCATTGTGCTCAGGCAATATTGCTAATGGATGGTAAACATGATATTGTATGCTTAGATTTAATAAATGGGATTGGTAAGTTTAGTTTCTGTTTTACGAACTTACTGAGCATGTAATGCTTACTCTATTTTATTTTTCCCTATTTTACAGTGCTCGGAAGCTCGTGAAGGTTGAAAGATCATTGGAGCATCGTCACACTATCAACTAGTTATTTTGGGTATACTTAGTAAAATCATTTTGGTGTAATGGCATGTATAGGACAACTTGGCCATTAGTGGCATGTTAATGATGCTTGTAATCTAGCCATTGAAATGGCTAGTAATGGTTATTTTGGTATGATTAAGTAGGTTATTATGATATAATCATATGTGATATGTTAAGTCTATGTGATCAAATGATATTAATGCCTAAGTTTTTAGACATATATGCATGTAATGGTATGCCATGATGAATGATGTAATTGTTTAATTTGAATGCTTGGAAATGGTTGGTATTGGATGTGTGTTTCAAGTGCAGGACTTGGCTGAAATTTTGGGTGAGAAACGAAGCTAGAAGTGGCTTCATTTTGTCCACACGAGTAGACACACGGGCGTGTGTCTAGACCGTATGTGACACATGACCTGGTAAAATTGGCATGCGGTTAGGCTGTGTGTCCCTTGCACCTTAATTTTGAGAAACAGAATGCTTAGAATTTAGCACATAGGCAGAGACACGGGTGTGTGTCTCAGCCATGTGTGCTACACGGCCTAAAACACGGGAGTGTGTCTTGGCCGTGTGAAACCTGTACCTAATTTCGAGTTGAATTTGTTAACCACATAGCCTAGCACACGAGCGTGTGGCATGACCGTGTACACAAGTCAGAGAGTTACACGGGGTTGAACACGGCCTCCAGCATGGGCGTGTCCTAGGGTCACACAGGTGTGTCCCCTAGACCACACAGGTGTGTGAGCCCTGCACTTTGGAAAATTTTTGAAAAGTTGCAAAAAATTCTTAGAGTTCCCGATTAAGTCCTAACTCAATTCTAATGCTCATATTGAGTCTGGAGGGTCCAATTAAGATACGTTTTGAATTATCTCTGTTAATGAATAGTAATTTACATAAATTATTTGTAAAATATTATGGAAGTTTCGGTAATACTTTGAAACCCTGTTTCAACGACGGATACAGGTTAGGGGTGTTACACTGCTGCATATTAACATCTGAGTGGCTTGGTCCACATATGTGGTGTGTAGGGTTGGATGGGCCCTCGAGGTCTTATGTGGTGTGATTTGGTTGGATGAGCTTAAATAACTCTTATAGGGTGTGATCGGGGGACAGAGAGGTGTATTGGCTGGATGGGTGGGTTTTATCACTTGACTACATTTCATACGCATCTGTCTATGTGATCTGACTGTAAGATTGATTGTATGAATTCTGTTTGTCTGCACAGCACTTGTGTTGAGTTTCAGTGTGCTCTGATTGTTGTGTTCTGTTGGGACATTAGTCCCAAGTATGCTTCTTGACTCTGCGAGTATTTAAGGATCTATTGTGCTACTGATTGGAATTTCGTATTTTCTTCTGTCCCTTGTTTGTTTCGAACTCACACTAAGCTCGAATAGCTCACCCCCTCGTAGTGTTTCTTTTTCAGGTATCTTCTTAAAATTCTAATGCTGGACCCGGTGTGCGGAGGTCTCGGACAGTCTTGCTGCAAATTTAGTATAAGTTATATTTTCAATTTTACAATGTAAAGTTTTATAAAATTGTGGTACAAATTTTGATTCAAGTTTTATTCGTTTTATTTTAAGTTTTATTTCGCTTATATATATACGATATTAACTGTAATTATTCTAACTAGTTATTAAACGATTAGATATCACGATTTGACATATCAGTTGTTTTGTAAAAATTTACCTACGATCACTTCGGTGATCAATGTATCATCCGGGATTCAGTCTAAACTCCTAGGCCGAGTTGCAGGTGTTATAGTTCACATACTTAGTCTTAAGAGGATTTGCATATGGGTTCGCCTACAAGCTCACATACAGGTTTGCATACATGGGTCTTTACACTCATGATTTCGCACACAGAGGTCGCCTATAGGGGGTTCGCATAAGGGCTCACCTATAGGGGTTCGCAACTTAGACGTGTTCTCAATACAGGGGGGTTCACACATGCAATTCTCATACAATAACTTACGTGAGGGTTGGCATATATATATATAATCTACGATTCGCCTATCTAGTTACAACTGGGTTCACATGTATATGAATGTATGTAGGGATTTGTGCAATTATGCTAAAGGTTCACCTAGCATTTACTAAAGGTTGGCATGCATTTCTTTAAGTGTTCGCAATACAGGGAGTCGCAAGCATGGGGGTCTCCATAAAAGGGGGCTCACACACACGTAGAGGTCACACACTGGGGTTTGCATATAATGAAACCTACTTCCTAACACTTTAATTAATTAAACACAATGATTTAAGTTTAGATCCCACACCTTATTTGAAAACACAAAAATCTTAATAGGATGAGGAGATTGATGATCGACTCAGGAGGAGAGGGACGATTTGGAAAACTTTGAATTCTTTTTGCTTGACGGTTGACCTGGTAATGGTGAAGAAAAGAAAGAACTTGGGAGTTTTTCTTAAAATTTTTGCTTGATAAAAAATTCTAGGGTTTAAAAATATTTCCTATTTATAAACTATCTTTCCTTAATTGAAATAGGTTTTTGGAATTTATGTAGAATTAGAACTATTTTAAAATAAGGACTAAACTAAAAAAATGATTTTGGCTGGGGTATTTTGAAAATTTAGCACTTTCATAGGATAAAAATAGGAAAATAAAATATTTTAGTTGAATGCACACACAAGGGATTTCAAACTTAGGACTTAAAAGGTACGACTTTACTACTGGACTAACAAGCTCATTCTTATTATTTTTTTAACACAAATAATTTTTAAGGCCTTCTAATTCTCTTACCCTATGCTTTAAAAAATAAAATTTCTAAATTTTATCCATATTTCTTCTATCCTTATTTTTAAGATGTAACACCCGTCATGTCGAATCATTAAGAATTAATTTAATTTCTATTCTTTCTAAAATAATTCATTCATGAAATTTTATGGGTTTAATATTTGGATTGATGTTTAAAACTTTTTGAGTTTTATAAATATTATGATTTTTTTAATACGCATTATAAAGTATTGGAAGTATACTTGTGCGCATAAAACGAGATTTTTGGATAAAGCCATGCATGTGAATTTAGGGTGTATAATAGATTGTCAATCTGGTTGGAATGTGATAACAAATTGTCGCATTGAGTAGAAGATATTAGAAGGCACGTTTAAAATGCCAAAGATAATAAGTTGTTTCTTCAATTGGACTTTAATCGTTCAACGTTTAAAATGCCAAAATTATTTATAGATACAATAATATAACATCGATAAAATTTAAAGCATATTGTCTTGATGTTTAATACGCCACTCACATGATATTATAATTTTTAAAATTGTTTTTAAATTTTATTTTTAAATTTTCTATTTAAGTCACTTAAAAAAATTATAATTTGGACACTAACATTTATAAAATTATTGATATTTTATTTAGACATTATGAAATTTTCAAATTTTAGTTAGAAATTTTTTAATTGACTAATGTGTTACTTAAATATGTGATGAGTTGGATATCAAATACTTAAAAGTGATGAATTTTAATAGTTTTAGTAAACGATTTTATCATAAAAAATTAAAATATATAATTATAGTAAAATAAGTTAAAAATGTAATTTTTATGTTATAAAATAAAAAAATTGAAGTTTTTTTTCTTAATTTTATAAAATTTAAATGATTATTTATTTATTTTTTTGAATAAAACAGATTGGGGATATTTTATTGAAAAACATAAATACTAATAAATGTGCTATCAATCAACAAATAGAAGACTAGTCTAATCACCAAACTAAAAGGAAACAAACCGATGGCTAAAATAAAAGCACAATGTCCTAAACTAATTAAATAAATAATCTTGAAATCCCCATCCATTATGAATAACCTGTCTCCAACTATGCCTTTTACGCAGAGAACTTTTTATTGTCATTGGAGAAAACGCCTGAGAGTTTTGAGTAGGGGCGCTCTCAATTTCCCCCTTTTTCCATTGTACCTTTCATTGTTTCAGTCGGGTTTCTGTGGGCGGTCCAGTTTCCTCTATCAATTGGTGTAGCCAGGGACCTCTCCAAGCAGGTAAATCATCTCCACTTCCTTCAAACTTGTTGTAGCAATGATGTCAGCTAAACGATTAGCCGCTCTTGGAGCATAACGAAATGTAATGGCCTGAAACTTGCTTTTTTCTCTTCGAATATTTTGAATATGCGCACTAACTTGCGATTTGTCCACCGATTATGTCATGCATTTGGTGATGATGGCCTTGGAGTCGCCTTCAATAATAACCTTTGTGTAGCCCATCTCTAAACCTGTGAGGACAGCACCGTAGCAAGCAATCGCCTCCGCGTCAAAAGCCGTACCTACCGCTGGATGCAGGTAAGATTTAGAAATTTCAACCTCTCCATTTGTAGTTCTCGCCACTATCCCAAATGCTGATCTGAAATTTGTACTATCGAACGAGGCATCAAAATTGATTTTGATTATTGGGTTCTCGGGGGCTTTCCATTTTTCCACTACCTGGGTAATTTTAGGTTGTCTCCCTTTCAAACCATCAATTTCACCAAGATAATATTGAACATGATTTGCTGCATCTTCCCCTGTTTATGACTTCCCCTCATGTAAGTTTCTGTTTCTGTCAAACCATAGGACCCACATTCCATAGACAAAAATACGACGCTGGGTTTCTCCGCATGCATTAAAAATCCATGTAAGCCAATCAAATCATTCATTGGGTTCACCTTGATTTATCCATTCGAGATCTAATTTTCTCTATAACTCTGTTGCTACAGGACACCCAACGAAAGCATGCCACAGAGTCTCAGAGCAAGCTTTACATCTAGGACAGTTATCATCTCGGGCCACTCTTCGCTGATACAAATTGGTCATCATGGGAATAAAGTTTCGTGTTACCCTCCATAGCATAATTTTAATTTTATTTGGTATTTGGAGTACCCATAGTTGTTTGTAAAATAGTTTGGCTGTATTTTGAGTAGCCGTAGAGTCTGATGTATGATCTTAAGTCTGTAAAAGTCGATACGCACTACGAACAGTGAACTTACCCGAGGGCTCTCCACGCCAGATGACCATATTCGTATGCTCATCTAACGCCAGTGGGATCCGTAGAATTCTATTCGCATTGTGAGCCTCGAAGGTATTACGAGTCAATTCTTCCCTCCACTCCCTATTAGTATTATCAATTAACAATGTGACAATAGTAATATCAGTGTTAAAAATAGGATAGCAAATTTTATAATTATCTGCCCCAGGCAGCCATGCATCCTCATTAATTAAGATATTTTCACCAGTGCCAACTCTACACCCCAAGCCTTCTTTGATAAGACCTTTTGCTGCCCAAATACTTTTCCATGTGTATGAAGATCTGTGTCTGAGCCCTGCTTGTAAAAAATTAGTGGTCGGGTAGTGCTTTGCTTTTAAAACCTGTGCGACTAATGAATCTGGATACTTAAGTAACCGTCAACCTTGTTTTACGAGTAAAGCTACGTTAAACTTGGCTATATCCCAAAAACTCAAACCTCCTTCAGACTTTAACTCACAAAATGCTCTTCCAATTACACCAATGTATTCCTTTCTGTCCAGGACACTTCTGCCACTAGTAACGTGCAATAATTGACCCCATTTCCTCGCATAAAGTTTTTGGCAAAAGGAACACATCATAGAATAAGTAGGAATCACTTGCAACACGGATTTAATAAAAACGTCTTTTCCGCCCTGGGACAAGAACTTAGAACTCCATCCATCAATTTTCCTCTTCATCCTGTCCTTTATATTTTAGAAAGACGTTTTCTTTTTCTTCCCAATTAAATTAGGGAGACCTAGGTATTTCTCAATATCAGTTGATCTTCTCATGCCTAGCAAGCTCGTAACAATCGATTTATTTGCTTCCGTAGTATTCGTGCTGAAGAATATTGTAGACTTTGCAAAGTTTACACACTTACCTGAGCATGACTCATATTCCACCAAAATATTCGTGATCTATTGGGCCTCTAAAGATGTGGCCTCATCAAAAATGATGGAATCGTCCGCAAAGAGAAGGTGTGAAATCTTGGGTCCTCGTCTACTAGTTTTCAAACCTTTGATTTCCTTACTCTTTAGAGTTGAGCATAGAATTGAGGAGAGGCCTTCACTGTAAATTAGAAATAAGTAGGGACTGAGAGGGTCCCCTTACTGGAGTCCTCTCATTGGTTTGAAAACTTCTCCCTTTTTCCCATTTAAAAGAACTGAATAGGAGGCCGTCGAAATAAACTTCATTATGAAAGCCACCCAAGATTGTACAAAACCTATTCTCTCCATAATAACCCTAATAAATTCTTATTCGACCCTATCATAGGCTTTGCTCATATCCAGTTTAAGAGCCATATGCCCTATTTTCCCTACTTTTTTATTTTTCAGCATATGTAAGATCTCATAGGCCACAAGCACATTATCCGTAATCCGTCGGCCTAGAACGAATGCACTTTGAGCTTTATCAATGCAAACTTCTAGAACATTTTGAAATCTATTAGCCATTACTTTAGCTATTACCTTGTAGAGCACATTACACAAATTGATAGGTCTGAATTTTTTAATATCAGTGGGCTGTGATGTTTTAGGAATTAAAACAATATTCGTACCATTAATACTCTCTAACTCCTTCCCCTGATTTAAAATCTCCAAACAAAAAGAGGTTACCTCCGGCCTAACTATGTGCCAACATTTTTGAAAGAACAGGGTTGGAAGTCCATCGGCACCAGGGGCCTTTGTGGGATTCATTGCCTTTAATACTGCCCATATTTCTTCGATCGTATATACTGTTGTAAGTTGTGCATTCATATCTTCAGTTATGCATTTCTACACGCCCTGTAAACTCCGCTCCGCATTACTTATCCTTAACGATGTGAACAAATCCTGGAAATAAGTCTTGACAATTTTCGCCATCCCATCTTCATCATTCACAGATCTCCCATTATGATCTTTCAAACTACAAATAGCATTAATTTTATGTCACTGCGTAGCCCACTTGTGAAAGAACACTATGTTTCTATCACCTAACCTCAGCCAATTAACACGTGTCCTTTGCTCCCAGTAGGCTTCATCTTTGTCAATTTCTATATTGAGAGAATTTTTCGTATCAATGAGTTTAGCCAAGTTTTCTGCACTTCTATCCTCCTCCAACAAGCGTTTCAATTGTTTGTTTAGTCTCTACTTGATACCCTTTCTTGCGTTCTTTATTTGGTTTTCCCATTGAAGAATTCTCACTTTTAATCCCTCCAACTTATTTGTTAACAACCCTGTTAAATTCTATCAAGACTCTAGAATCATCTTCTCAAAGGAGTCTTCTAATAACCACCAAGCTTCAAACCAGAACGAAGATCTATGAACTGGTTTGTTTTCTGAATCCAAGGACATAAAAAGAGGGCAATGATCTGAGTGTAAATACGAAAGATGTTGAATATGCGCGTGTAGGAAAGCCGAAAACCATTCTGCATTTGCTACCCCTCTGTCAAGCCTTTCCCGTATGTTTGTTTCAACTAAATAGCCTCGCTCCTATGTAAATCATGATCTCGAAAAACCTACATCCACTAACTAACATTCATCAAGAACATTACGAAAAGCCTCTATTTGTTTTTCCTCTTTAAGTGCCCCTCATTTTTTTCAAAAGAATAAAGAATTTCATTAAAGTCTCCACAAATGATCCAAGGATAATATCTGATCCTTCCTAACTATCTTAGTAAATCCCAAATAATACACCTTTCAGTAGAAAAGGGATTCCCATAGAAACCCATAAAACGCCATTCATTCCTATCCTGATTTTCATTTATCAATCCATCAATATGGTTTTTGTAGCTACTAAAAACCATTACCTGAATGTTTTGTTTCCAGGCTAATGATAAACCACCTCTAGATCCATCTGCTTCCACATCAAATCCATTCGTGTATCAATATATCCTTCTTATTTTTTCCATCCGAGTAGCACTCACTTTTGTCTCCATAATGAAGACTATTTGGGGATTTTATTACTTCAGTAAGAATTGAAAATGTCTAATTGCTCGAGGACTCCCCAATCCTCGAACATTCCAGCTTATCGTTTTCATTGGCTCCAGTCGACTTTCCTATTGGCAGCCGCCGATCCTTAATTTGAAGACACTATCAATTGTTCTCCTATTGTCTCTATTCTAGAAGAATTTTCTCTATCAGACTCCCCTCTAGCCCTTTTGTAGCTGTTGGTACAATCATTCCAGAATTCTGAGCTTTCCTCACCAATTGAAAAACTCTTCCGCTTACATGGAGTAACTTCCATCTGTACATCATGAATCTGCCCCATTCGCCACTTGCGTGTCCATCTTGCACTTTTGTAATTTCCAGTAGTGCCTTTATCATATATAAAGCATCCGTGTCAGCTTCTCCCCCGACCTCCATTTGATCAATATCTGATAAAAAGGTACTTTCTCCAGCTTTGATTTTCCTAGGACCCACCTGCGGATTTACCCCTTCATTGTCAGACTGATTAGACATTTTTTAAAAACCCACTCTTTAACACCCCTTGTTCTGTATTAATGACATTACCCTCTGATATCTTAGCTATAAATGTGGCCCTTTCATTCTCATCCCCAGTATACAAGCAGTGTGATATGAATTTATTTTCTGTATTACCCAATTTCAAGCTCAATCTCCCTAACATATTAGATTCAGCTTTCAACGCTATTGAGTAAGGAAACATGACAGCTCCTAAATCTTTCCCTGTCGTAAAAAATTTCGTGCAATCTTTAATAGTATGCCCCATTATTCCACACCCAAAGTAGAAATTTGGTAGAGATTCGTATTTAAAGGGAAGCCAGACTCGTCTTGTATCCCCAACTGCAACAAAAATTCCTTCTCGAAGAGGCTTTTTAGCATCCAACACAACTTTCATTCTGCAGGTTTCGTTCTGTATTTCTGATCTTAGAATTCCTCCAAAAGTAGAACCAATCACATACATTAAGTCTTTTTTCTTGCATTCTGGAGGGAAGGAGCCAACTCTTAACCAAAACGGAGAAGAGACCAATTTCATTTTACTTCTTTCTATCGCCTCTTTCAGCCTGTCAAATATAATTAATTGTCTTCTGAAAAACCACGGTCTGCCATCCATAATCATCTCTAAATCATCCTCTTCCTCGAATGAGATTTGAAACAAATTCTGTCCAGCCGCATAAATTCTAAATTTTCTTCTTGTTTTCCATATGCTTCTGAGTTGCGCACACAAACTGTCTAGACTATAAGACTTCTTTGTCCACACCGAACATAATAACGAAAATTGACTCCTCAATGTCACCAATGATCTCTTTACTGTTAATTGAATTAACTCGTCTACGAGAAGAGAGATCTCCTCTCCTACCATAACGGGAAAAAGATTACCGCCCCACTCCCCCCTAACCACAGCCACACATGTTTCTTTGAAGAACTAAGAGAGAGCACTCTTGACCTAATTTCTTAAACCCAATGATTATTTATTTTTATCTTAACGTATTTAACATAAAAAATAACAAAAATAATTTATAATATTGAATTAAATATATAAATTAGTGTCAAATCGTTACAAAAGTCATGTCCACAATAAATCATTGACAATAGAGACTAAATATTAATAAAATAAAATTTGACAAATATGAAAATTAGTGATCAAAATTATGAATTTTCTAAATTTGATAATTAAATAAAATTTATTAAGAAGTTAAGTTATCAAAACTATAATTTATTTACTTTTAATTTAAAATTTATAATAGCAAGTGGATAGTGATATATTCTAAAATGCGATAATGTCACGTGTCATCTAATAAGCATCATGACACTATTATGCTCTCTAATTGTTAATCTTTAACGATTAAGTGACCAAAACTTTTATGACTTTAATATTAACCCTCAAATTGGTTTTTTTTTAATAGCCGAGTGGTAAATTCCAGACTCCTCAAATAGTTTATTCACAACATATGATAAACTTCTTGATTAAAAATAAATAATTATAAAATAATAATATATAACAAATAACAAATTAAATTATTAATAAACAATAGTAAATGATTCATAACATAACAGTGAGTAATAAAATTATAGTAAAAATGCTACAACTGTACATTATAGATATTTGATAGTACAGAAATAAATGATTGATTACACATTGTAATTTTTATAATACCAAATGTAGTTACATTTTAAGGTTTGTGATGTAATATTCAATAGGTTAATTAATTGAATTACATGTATTTAGATTGAAAAGTTTTATTAATGTGACAATTATTTTCTTCTTTTAGATGTTAAAAATTTTAAATAAATTTATTTGTTTAAAATTTATATATTTATATATTTTGTTAAGCTCAAAAATATCAAGAAGAGGGGTGAATTGATATTTTAAAAATCTTTGCAAACTTTTCTAAATAATGAGGGAAGGAAAGAAAAACTTGGATAATTCGATTTATAGTAGTTCAACTCCAGTTGCATACCTCCCCTACCTTAGTATACCTCAAACAAGGATTTACCAATTCACTATACCTAAAATTATTATCTTTCAAGGATAAGGTGTAACCTTTACAATCCCTTATCTTTTTCGTAAGGATGAGATAGAACCTCCCCCCTAGTTTTTGTGGTTAAACTAGAACCTTCTAGTTTTTATAACACTCAACTATAACCCTTTACAAATTACTTAAAGTTTTATACCTCAAAAAACTTAAGTGGCTCTTACAATACAAAGAAAATATGTAAACAATGAAGGCCTATTAAAGGTGTATGTTTACAAGTGTTAAGCTCTCTCTCTTAAAGAATTGAAATGAGAATGATAAAAAGATCTAATAATAAGCATCTAAGGGATATGTACAAGAAAAAATGAGAAAATGAAGAATTTGAGGCTTTTCTCTTGATTTATATGCTTGGATGTTCATCTCTTGTATCTTGAAGTGTATATATAATAAAGGGAAAATTGTTACTGTTTATAGCAATCAGGGACCATTTCTAGCCGTTAGAAGCATTACAAACAAACTTGCATCGACACAACTCACAAGATGTATGGGTAGAAGTGGACTTGCATTGATAGAAGTGGACTTGTATGGATGGAAGTCCCCCTAAGTATCATTAGAAGTCTAGAGGTATGCTAGAAGTGCTCTCTGATTTACTTTTACCTGTAGAACTTCCCTTAAGTAATGATATAATTTCTCAGACTTGTATAAAATGAGTTTAAAACACTTGAAAACATTTTAGATTGATTCAAAAACATTTAGATAAATTAATACACATTTAAAACATATTTTTTAGTATTTTTACAAGTCTTTGAAATGCTTTGAAAATGTTTAACAAAATTTTCAATAATTATTTTCACCAAATGACTTAGAAAATACTAAAAATAAAATTTTGTTCGTAGAT
Organism: Gossypium longicalyx; assembly: GCA_025698465.1. Taxonomy (NCBI): domain Eukaryota; kingdom Viridiplantae; phylum Streptophyta; class Magnoliopsida; order Malvales; family Malvaceae; genus Gossypium; species Gossypium longicalyx. The sequence continues at coordinate 58,565,482 of CM046995.1, forward strand.
GTTGTTATATCAAAAGTTTGGGACATCAAAATTAATATATTTCTATATATATAACAAGGTACATGAACTAAAATTACGACAAGTGACGATTTCTCCTTTTTTATATTTATTTTTTAATTTTTAATTACCCATTAAATTTATTTTTTAATAAAATTATACTATAAATATATCATAAGTTTTTAAATAAAAATAACTCAAAGTAATTTAAGGTAACGTGTTAAACCTCTATTTTTAAATATGTAATGTAAATATATTTTTAATAAAAATAATTCAAATATTTGGAAAATCAAGTGGGGCACTAATCCAAGGCCAAGCAACACTGATCCAAGGTGAAGTAGCAACGTTAAAAAATTTGGAAAAGGCATAATTGTAAATAATAATAAATAAAAAAAACCTTAACGCTTGAGGGCTTTTGGGTTTGAACCCTTAACCTTTTTTTTTTTTATTGACACCCTCAATGTTACAATTTTTTCAAAAATCGGTCCAATTTTAACGGTCAACATGAGTTGACCGATTATCAAACTGCATGTCAACATAGTAGTCTATATGGCATGTCACATAAGCTCACAACATCATAGATGATGTCATCTATTTAACAAAAAAAAAATTCATTTTCTTTCTATTTCTTTCTTCTTCCCTCTTTATCTCTTCCCTTCTATTATGTTGGAAGAATCAAAGTTGACTGTATATTTTTCTTCCCTTTGGGCTTCCATTTTTAACTGGTTTACCCCTATTGTTTTATTTGTCTTCCTTAACATTACCATTGGTACTATCATTTCTCTTCCACCTTCTCTTCCAACAACTTTGGCACCGCTACTTTTGGTGGTGTCAGTGACAGCCCATGACTCCACGAAGGAGATGAAACAAATGACCCTAGACTCCTTCCATCCCCATCTATTTTACAAAGGCTCAAATCCATCAACTTGTACTCTTACAGATCCCAACAACTCTTTACTTCCACTACACCTACTACTGAAATCCCAGATTCTGGCGTCGATTTCCATATCTCTTTTCAACAACAAACCAATAAAATTGAAACCACACTTGAATCGGTCCCAACCCACCTTGATAGATCTCCTTATTTGCAAAAGCTTAAGTCTATAAATGTCCTTGGCTCACAGATAACTATGAGTATTTCAAGCAAAATTGATATTTTTTTAGGGTATTTAGATCTGGATATTTTAGGATATTCATTTTTTTATATTTTGTTAATCATCTTGAAAGTAAAATTACCTTCTTCTTTTTTTTGCATTGGTGATAGAAACAAATCCATTGGAGGAACTCAGAAGAGGGTTAGACGTGAACCATCTACCTTGGTGGCGATGGCAGATGAAGCTGAGGAAAAGGCAACTGTATCATCTCCTAACAGCACTGTGTCGATGGATTTTGGGATTAGAAATGAAAGCAGAAGAGGAAAAATGGAAAAAAAATGAAAAAAATAATTCTATTAAAGAAATGATGTCATCTATAATGTCGTGTGCATATGTGGCATGCCAGTTTGATTAACGGTCAACACACATTGACCATTAAAATTAGACCAATTTTTGAAAAAATTGTAATGATGAGGGTGTCAATAAAAAAAGGTTAAGAGCTCAAACCCAAAAACCCCCAAATGTTTAGGGCTTTTTTTTACATTATGCCTTTGGAAAATTAAGTGGGACAGCGAACCAATGAGCTGAGAAGTAGACCCCAAGGTGTTTTACCAAGTGACACAGAAAATCTGAGAAATGCAAGTAAAGAACATTGCAAAGCCATCACCTTAAAAAGTGGGAAGATATTGGAGTCCAAGGAGTTTGAAGCTGAAAATGAACCCTATGTTATTCAAAATAGAGAAAATTCAACCTAATGGTGAAATCCCCGTATTACAAAAGTTTTTTCTTACGACCTCTGTTGAAATAGTATCGTAACAAAGTAGTCCTGAGAAGCCAACATCGAAGACTAATGTTGCAGCTGTACTGCAACAGAGTTGTCTAGATAGATTTAAAATCCCACAACCTCCATATCCTTAACGATTCTTGAAGCAGAAGCAAGAGGTTCAGTTTAAGAAGTTCCTGGATGTGTTGAAACGGTTACATATCAACATTCCACTTATGGAAGCTTTTGAGCAGACGTTGAATTACATAAAATTCATGAAAGACACTCTCTCCAAAAAGAAAAGGTTGGAGAAATTCGAGACGGTAGCTTTAACAAAGGAATACAGTGCATTTCTAAAAAACAAGTTGCTTTCGAAAATGAAAAAATTAAGGAGGTTCAACATACCATGCAACATTGAAAACTCCTATCATGGAATGACTTTACGTGATTTAGAAGCGAGTATCAATTTGATGTCCATGTCTGTGTTTAGGTGATTGGGTATTGGTAAGGTCAAATCGACGATGGTTACACTTCAATTGGCAAACAGGTCATTAGCACATCCTGAAGGGAAAATCAAAGACGTATTGGTACGTGTGGATAAATTTATATTTCTAGCTAATTTTATTGTATTGTGTTTTGAGGTAGATAAAGTATCAATCATTCTAGGGAGACCTTTCTTGGCAACTGGTAGAACATTGATCAATGTGCAGAAAGGTGACCTCACCATGCAAGTTCAATATGATCAAGTGACATTCAATGTATTTAAGGACATGAGATTTCCATATGCAATTAAAGAATGTTTCGCTATGTCCAAGACAGAAACATTGGTTTCTACAGAATAGGAGCTTAACTTTGTAGATGATCTGTTGGAACGCATTTTAGTATCTGACCCACCAAATAACAAAAAAGATGATAAATATTTGGCTTTGTTAAAGGCTAATTCGAGGGAATTCTCTTCACAACCAAATCATTAGAGTTAGCATCTCGTGAGTATACACAACCAAAGACGTCGATCTAGGAACCACCTGAATTGGAGTTAAAAGTACTTCCTTCTCATTTGAAATATGCTTGTTTGGGTCCCTTTTCGACTTTGTCTGTCATCATTTCAGCTGACCTAACTGAAAAACAAAAAGAAAAGTTGGTTGATGTGTTGAAGAAGTTTAAGAAAGCAATCAATTAGACTATCACTGATATTCGAGGTATCAATCTGTATTTGTGTATGCATAAAATCTTACTAGAAGATGGTGAAAAGGCATCGATTGATGACCAGAGTTATATATTGAAATGTTACAAATGTTATATAATTTTTTTTAACAACTAAATATAAAATATTAAAATTGATACATATAGCCTAATGCACGAGATAAAAAACTAGTGTAGTTATATTTTAAGGTTTGTAATGTAATATTTAATAGGTTTGTTAATTGAATTACATGTTTTTAGATTTAAAAGTTTTATTAATGTGATAACTCGTAAATATTTTCAACTTATGTTCTTTTAGATGCTACAAATTTTAAATAAAATTATTTTTTTAAGAGTTATATATTTATATATATAATTATATTTATAATACTGACTACCGCCAGATGTGCGAACGCCTAAACTGGAAATACTATAGCAAATAAATACACGATTAAACAGCAGTGTCTGCAGGTATACAGGTCAAATTGTAATATAGAAGAATGTACAACGAAACACTCCAGAAAGTATTCCAAGGATCGTACCCAAGGGAGGTTGAATTAAATTAATTTTCTACACTAATAGGGCTAAATAATACTAATTTAAAATTATATTATGAACAACCAAATTAAAATTGATGAACCAAATTAACATAAATTATCTAAAATGAAAATAACTAGTTAACAATCGAAATTACTTCCAATAAAACAAGCAGGAGATTAACTCACTTCAGTGTTCCTAATTAACTTTAGAACTTGAGTTTTATCGAGTTAGCTATTAATTAGCCAGTTATTACCTCTTAACCTCTAACTAATTAACTAATCGACCAATACACGCTTATCTCTCGGCTTCACTTTCTTGACTGGGATAAATTATAATTTTCTCGGTAAACTTATCTCTTGATCTCGTTTATCTTAAATTAATTCCTAAGGCCATCACTCTTTGGGGTTTAATCGCACATAATTTAAACCAACTAACTCAGATTTAAACCCTCATTCATTCGTTAATTAGTCACACATCCGTTTGTTAATCTCCCTAAGGAAATTAATCACTCATGGATCTAAATGCAATAATCTCTAAATTCACATTTAACATATAAAATAGTAAATTAAATAAAAGAAAGGAATAAGAAAATAAATCCATTTTGGTAACAATTTGTGCGCGAAAGTGGGATTTTCTTTAACAGTTGCAACGATAACTCCGATTGCAATTGGAATCCAAAAAGAAATAAAGAAAAACTATGAAATTAAAAGCTTGGATCGAAATCAAATACAAGTTAAACAAGAACAAAAAATGTTTTAAGGACTAAATTGAAAGAAAATGAAAAATAAAGTAAAAACCTAAAATTAACTAAGTGACTCACTTGGCCAAGGCTCCTAAAATGAGGCTAAACATGTCTATTTATAGAGTTTATGCTATGACCAAATTAGAGTTGCTTAACAACCCAAAAACCTAATTACATTTCATTGTGTGGACTAAAATGCCCATAATTAAATTTTTTAATCATCACTCAATGGGCTTAGATTCTACATATAGTTTGAAGATCTATCTCTTAGTTTCAAAAATCACTTTGAATCACTCGATTTCGAGTTCGAGAGCTCAAGTTATGACTGTTTTAGTGAAGATTGTGCGAGCAAAATTTCTAGACGGGATTATGACGAAAATTACGAATTTTGAGCTTTTAATTCGAGTTTAAATCATATTGGTTCAGTTTTTAGGCTTAATTTTTATTATATATGAGCCCAATATTGTATTTTTTAGGTTTTACTATTTTATTATTTATTTATTCTAAATTTTGGATATTGTTTAAGTATTTCAAGTTGTTTAGAAGTTTTTATTTCTTAGTCAAACAAGAAAAATTAATTTAAAACTATTTCTTGTTTAGATTAATTGTTTAGATTAATTAGAGTTGCAGTATACTTTAGAGTTTTATTTGGATGTGCTTAGCTAACCTATATAAAGACTTTTTTATTGTTCATTAAGCAGACAATTTTTTTTTTATTAATAAAGTTTTTAACTCTAGGAGTTAATTTCTTTGTGCAATATTTTCTTCTTGATTTTCTTTAGGGGTCATGGGAGTTTGTTCTTCACCCTTCAATTTGCCAAGTATTATTTCTTGGAAGGTTGATTAGAACCATTAATTGAGTTTGTTGGGATTTATATCTCAAAGGGTTCAATGGGACATTTATCCTTCTATCCATCATATCCATCAATTTATCGTTCCATCTTCCACTTTTTTTTTAATTTCTATTTCTTATTTATTTATAATTTTTATTTGTTCTTTGTTCTCAAATTTCTTATGGGTTAATTTATTAATTTGGGAAAAAATTAGATGTTGGCGTGATCATTGGACTCCAAACGTAGGACCTTTGGTTCGCTTAATTCCTGGACATTCTAATATGGATATGGATTGCATGCTAAGTGATATGGTCTCAGGGAATGGTGAGTGGAATATTGACCTCTTTCATCTTTGGCTACCAGAAGACTTAATCTGAAGAATTGAAGGGATTTCGCCTCCCCACTCAATTGTAGGAGTTGGTGGGATTAAATTGGGGGGTAACTCGACAAGTTGCTTCTCAAACAAGAGTGCTTATGAGAAATTACGGGAAGGAACATTGAATCAGAAAGAATCAAGATGGCACATCTGTTGGAAATTTCAAAGACCCCAACTGGTCAGGTTCTTCACCTGGCTTGTTCTTAAACACCGGTTACTGAATAATAAAGAAATGGTTCGTAGAGGCTTAGGACATGACTCGACTTGTGAAGTCTGTGGGCATGTTTCTGAATATGTTCTCCATGTTCTTAGGGATTGTACTACTGCAAGGAATATTTGGGACCTCTTAATTCCATATTAGCTAACTGGTTTTTATTCAAGTAGTTTGCAAGATTGACTTGTTCTTAATTTGTAGGGTCATTAGGATTGATACGTGGGAGATGTAGATTGGAAATGCCTCTTCAAAATTATTGCGTGGCACTTTTGGAAGAACCGTAACCTCTTTATTTTTCAAGGGGTTACCTGGAATGCTAACGAAATCATCAAGGTATCATTCAGTTGGGCAAGACAGTATATCTCCCTCAACAAGGAATCATCGGTCAGGCCACTGGACGTGCTTGAATATAGATGGATCTGTGAGAAATGAAGGTGGTTTTGTTGCAATGGAGAGTATAGAGAAAAACCGTGAAGGAGAATGGATCTTGGGCTTTAATAGATTTTTGGGGACATGTTCCATTTTTATGTCGAATTGTAGGGCATCTTAGACAGCTTGACTCTTCTTTGTGATCGTGGCTTTGGTAACGTTTTAATTGAGACGAATAATCTTGAGGCAGTAAAAGCTATTCAAGAGAGGACAACAAATGGCTCTAATTCTGCCTTGATCGGAAGAATTCATCAATTGTTGTTACGTTTTGAACAATGGAACGTTCGTCATATTCTCAGAGAAGACAATCAGGATGTTGATAGAATGGTTGAACTAACACATCACATATCTTATGATTTGTGCTTGTATGAGGTCTCTCCATTAGGGGGGATGATTTAGATTTTGTAATTAATTGAAGTACTTATTTTTATCACAAAAAAAAAAATTGGAGTGATCAAATTCAAACCTCTCAAATAATTTAATGATAAATAACTTTAATCGTAATTTAACTAAAAAATTTATGTAAATAAGATATAATAGTAACCACTGATAGCATAGAAATAAATTGTTGACTACATACCATATTTTTGTAAAATAAAATGTAATTATACTTTAAATTTTATAATACGATCCTTATGGGTTAATTATTAATTTGTGTATTTTAAAATTAACTTTTTTATAAAGATGTTAATTTATAATTAGTTTCCATCATATATATACGTGTTTATTTTTAATTAGTAAAATTATTAGTAAAAATTTGTATAAATGATTGATAGCTATTAACAAATTTAATATTTTAAAGATAAATAATTATAAATTAATAATATATGGTGTTTAACATATAGCAAATGATAATATTTTGTAATCAAATAATAATAAAGAGGTAAACACTTCATAACTTAGTAATAAATAATTTATAACGCACAGGTAAAAAAATTTATGGACAAAAAAATTAATAATAAATATAATATAAAACTGAATAGTTAATAAGAATATAGTAATAAACTTTATCATTATAATTATAAAAATATATATAATTTATTGATTAAGTAGAAAGTGTATATATTTTTATAAATATTACCTAATTGAAAATGAATCCTAACTTAATGTCTAATTGTAAATACATTATTTTAATTAATAAAATATTATAAATTCCAAATTTTAAATAATTCACGTAGATAAAAATTTTAAAATAAAGAAATATTACATATGTTTTTCTATTAATATTAAATTTTAATTGTTATGCCATGTTTTATTTATATTTTGGATTTAAATGTATAGTTTTATATTAATATTATATAATCAAAATGACTTTTAATTATATTTCAATAAAAAATATTGAATTAAATTACATACTATAATTTGATAATATCTAGTACCACGGGAGAATAAAATAAATACATACATAGAGAGAGAGAGAGAGAGAGAGAGATCTCACCAGAAATGGGGCACCAGGCATCACGCCGTTTTAAAGGTGGTTTTGGAAGAATTAAGGCTTAAAATCGATTTGAAGGTGTTGAATTCCATGCAAAGCCTTTGTCAAATCAATAGCCTCTTGCTTCAAACCTCATTTTCGCTCTCAGATCGACCTTAGACTTTACCACCTTATTATATAGGAACTTCATTTCTTTCTTTCTCCTTTGTTTTTCATTATATGTTTGCTAAAGCTATCTCAATGCTGTAAATTTTTCTACACATTGCAACTAATCTATATATGTAAAGTCAACAGGTTTATCCACGAATTGGAGAAAAAAGACAACTAGTGAACTATTTGATAAGTAAATTAAGAAACACACACAACCTTACATCTATATGCACAAATAGTAAGTGTTTCAAAGCTTTCTAGTTGGATTTTCCTATAGGAGAAGCAAAGTAGCAATCAGCAATGTCAAGTCAAGCTAAGAGTAATTTGGGTTTTATATATGTATGGGTATGCTTCAAGTTCAACCCTTGCTAACTTGTAAATGAGGAAGATGCATGAGCTTCTTACCTTCAAATGGCTTTAACCATGGCGGAGAACCCATCATACAAGTGTTAAAGTGATGGGTCACAACCATTCTAAAATTTGTTAGTAGGATGGTCCCTTTGTTTGGATGTCTAGGTTATAGACTTATAGTTTGATTTGCACGATATTATTACATCAGAATCTGCCTAAAGCTTAATCAAATCCTGTTTACAGTCATCAGATTTGAACAACCATGTATCCTTAATCAAAAGACTAGGACTTCAAATCTAAAATAATTCATTTCATGAATGCGCCATAAGCTATTAATCTTTATAGAATTCACTTAAGATGCCGAAAGGCAAAAGCATGAACAAAAGACCTCAAGTTGAAGTATACTGAAACCTCGTGGTTCCTTCCCTGATTCAGATGGTAAATGGTAACATTAGAGATTACTATTAGCAAGCTAGACTTTAGAGGTGCATGAAAGGTGTGTACTTGAACCAATCATATGGTAGTTTGACATGTTTCCTTTAGTTGCTAACTTGCACCGCACCTTACAGTCATCTAGCGAAGCAACCGTAGTAGCTAACGGAAATCACAAGGTTATTCACACCTACCAATACCACGCATGCCTATTCAAAGTTCAACATAAAAAGAAAAAAGTACCTAGATCATATATGCAGGTTTCCATAGGAATATGTGAAGATCAATAGGGTAACTAAGCAAAGATGGAACTGGAATAGATATATGGGTTCAGTATGAGTATGTTATTTCATCTATGTGTTGATTAAACCCTGTTATAAAGATGTACGTTCAAGGTCGAACAGACAACGAAAGAAAGGATTAACCCGCAAAAGGCTGCTCACTTGACAAGCATGGCATGGAAATCACTCACCAGTTAGTGATCGAAGAAAATCTCCAATTTGCTAGTTAACTCCAGGAATCTCTCTCTGCATAAAACAATGGAAGAAAAAAATGGGAAAGAAAAGAAAAGGAAAATAAGAAAGCATGAAGCTGTGCAACTGCACCGAAAGGGAGTTTGATATGATGTGTTAGAGCGTAAAGATGAGCTTGATTTATAGAAATGAACGAGATAAGGTAACAAAGTTATGGTAACTGGGAAAGCATGTTGAGTATTGTCCCTTTATGAGCAATTTGGTACCCTCTGGACACGTGAGGAGCTTTGACTCGTGGGTGACACATTACGTATTGGAGGGGAAGGGTGTGCATGTGCATTTTCCTGGTAACAACCATCGATCGCGATTGAATTAATTAAGAATTAAGAGAAGAGAGAGAGAGAGAGAGAGAGAAGAAGAAAGCAAAGCAAAGCAAAGGGTTGGTTTTTGACATCAATCGTCAAGAGCTGAGTAGGAATCAAAAAGGAGAGGTTAGCTAAGAAAGCTAACCTCACATGATCCCCCAATCTCATCTACCATCCCCAAGCACTTCCTGTAACACAACTGTCCCTTTTAATTAATTACTCTTTCTTTTTGTTTTCTTTTTTTATATTAACAATTTACCATTTTCAACTATTTCTTGTTTCTGATTGCCATGCTACCATATAATACAAGGCTATTAGTATTTGCTAATAAAAAGTTCTTTAAGGACTATTTATGTTCAGTTAGGTTTCTTTTTTAGATTTTATAATTAAATAAATATAAAGTACTAATGTATGAAGTATCTAAATATAATAAAAACACTCTACATATAATTAAATTAAAGACTCAAACATGACATAAGATAAAATTTAACCTGGGCACTTAAGAATAGAGGGACTCGGCCTATAGCAACAATGCCAAGGCCCCAATCACGATGAGTTCTGTTCTAAGTTAACAGAAAAAATTAAAAATTAAAACTTCATTTAGCACTAAGATTAAAAAAATAGTGAAATTAATTATTCTGTTAATAAGATTAAAATTGGCTACAAAATATGTATCTGAATTTATACATGATTGTCATGGGGAGGTGCTAATAAAAATTACCATTACAAATATTAGATTAAAAATTTTATATAATGAGAATATAAAAGGCGAAGGATTAATTACTAAATTTGTTCCAGAAAAATTTAAAATATTATATATATAAAATATTATTTTTATTTATTTGATGTTAATGAAATTGTTTAAAATATGTTAAATTATTTTTTATTAATAGAAAAATATATATCATAACATTTTTGTCTTTATTTTCATATTAATGTAATTTTAATTATTATCTATTTAAATAATTATTTACATAAATTCAATTGTATTTTTTTTTTGTATTTATCCACTTGGGTCTCGAATAAAAATGAAAAACAAATATTAGTAAGGTTGTTTATGAAAATAATTTAACATTGGATGGAAAAGGAAAAATAAAAGTATATAGAATAATTATTCAATAAATAAAATCATAAAAGTAAGTTTATAAGAGCCGAGCTGGTAATGGTAATGGGGGTTACACTATTCATATGTTAGGGAGGCATTTTTAATAAATCTCACCTATTCAAACAAACTTATGGAGCAATTGTAGGTAAATTGACCTGAATACAATGAAATACTTCTACATTTACTTGAAAAAGTTAGAAATATCACCTTTCCCAAAGTGATGTAACATCTCTCACCTAGTCAGGTTATCAGACTCAAGTTATACGGAGCTATCAAAATCGGCAAAATAGTTGCACACAACCAAGTACAAGCTGGGTTAGCTTCGCATTTTGTGCGTTTACTGAAGATTTACAATATATATATTTAACATACTTCTGGTAAATACAAAGACTTCTTATAATTTGATAATTTAACTCCTTACATTCAACTTAACAGTTATCACAAAGTTTAAAATGAGTTCTTTTCAAAGATACGGTACGAGAGTTTAAACCCACTGGATGCCCTGATATCTATACATGTTACAAAAAAAAAAGGTGACAGGCTCACACTAGGCTTGAAAACTCTGGCTTAGTCTCTCTTATCGTCGCACAACAGTTTAGATTACCTGAATCAAAAGAGAAAATCATGGTAAGTTCATAAGGAGTTTAATAAGTTAAAAAATAAGTTACTTCTCATTTTTTTGGCTAGCTTAAGAGCTTGCCACGAGTTGCACTTAGACAAAACTTGTGCATTCATATGGCATACATGGAGATAAAGCATGTAAAATCTAGTTTTTGCAACTTATACTTGAGCTTCAATTTCACAATGGTGTAGTACATAATGCATGAATGTTCCTTTCGCAGAAGACCACGATGCTCATAAACTCTGTGTACAAACCTGTTGCGAGTAAACTTGGTAGATAACCCACCATGTTGATAGATACATTACGGATTCACTTAGCGAACAGTCCTATAGACTTTTATATGTGGATTCATAAATGCCTTGACCACACGGTTGACACATGACTACAGTCTATTACATAGCCTGACCACACGGATGTGTAACCCCTCTACACAGCTTATAGCTTTTCACACAGCCGTATGACACCTGTTTTACAGTTTTACCCAAAATTTTGTAAATTGTTCAGTTTAGTGCCTGTATAATCCTCGAATTGTTTTTAGAGATTTTATTCACTCGATTAGGTCACTGATATTATGAACATGCTAGAATCTGTGAGTTGATGACTGAATTGCTACTGTACAATGATGATATGTGAATGTTACATGTCTACTGTCATTGTTTTTCTAATTAACTAATATTATTATTCTTACCACTGTTTTACCGGTTGCATGTTTAACATGTTTGTTGTTACTGTTGAACCGAGAACATGTTAAGTATGCCTACTGTTATTGTTGAACTGAATACATGTTAAGCATGTCTACTATTACTGTTGAACCCAATACATATTAAGCATGTCTATTGCTACTGTTGAATTGAATACATGTTAAGCATGTCTACTATTTTTACATGATATTGTTACAAGCATGTCATACTACATTGCATGGGGTAGGACGATTGGAAGAAGGAAGTACTGGTAGTTTAATAATCTGAAACATTGGTGGTTCATCCACAAATTACTAGTAGCTTGTCTACAAACTTTTTAAACTGAAAATACTGGCGGTTCATCCAAGAATTTTACTACTGGCAGTTTATCTGCAAATACTAGTGGTTCATCCACAAACTGGAGTGCTATAGTTGGAAGAGTTTTGGGGAACTCTTACTGAGGAGTGTAGCGGTGCATGGGTAGGAACTTTCTTGTTATTTATGCATTTCATTGACATTCATAAGCATGCTCGAATGAATTGTCGAATTCTACTATGCTACATGTTTGCAATTGTTCTGAGAATCGTATTTAGTATGCTTTGTTTATTGTTATACATTGGTTTACTTGTGATCAGACTTACACTAAGCTTCTTAAGCTCACTCCCTTTTGTTTTCCATCTTTATAGATAACCCTCTAGGTTAGGACGCAGACTCGGCATCCAGAAGGTCTCAACTAAAAATGGTTTTTTAAAAAATTTTAGATATATTATTTGTATTTTCTGTTATTCAGAGACTATATTTTTTTTTAAATTGTGACATGGGACTTAGGTTTTGGGATTTATATAGCATGCACAACATTTTATTTGATTTAAATATGGTTTTTATTAAAACTTTGCTAGACATCACTTTTCTGCTATATGTATGAGTGAATAAGGATTAAAAAAACATATAAATTGAAAATCACCTTTTTACAAACCAATCATTAAGATCAATCGACTTTTGAAATTAAAATGTAATCTTTCTAAAAACACGTTAAGTTTTTTACAAAAATTAAAGTAAATATTTTAAACAACTATTTTTAAACTTCGATAATTCTGCTAGGCCATTTCGGTGGCCAATGTAAACTTTCAAATTCAAGCTTAACGTCTAGGTTGGGTTGGGAAGGTTACAAATACACACTAAACAGTTTACTAATTAGGTACTCGAGTATGTAGTTGGATTATATCTAAAATTTATTTATTTATTTAACTCATAACTTTTCTTCAAAAGTGACCCCACACAACTTTTAATATCTTTGAGTGTGACAATTCTCCAACCCTTAAAGGAAATTTCGACCTCCAATTTTTTTACTCACAAAACAAATAGGGGTATTGTTCCCTCATGGAGCTCTCTCTTTCCCAAGTAACCTTTTTCACTTTATGGCTTTGCCAGAGAACCTTCACCAAGGAAAGTTTCTTGTTTCCAAGTTCCTTAAATTCCCTAGCCAAGATTTTCACAGGTTCCTCTTCATAGGATAGATTAAGTTCCACTTCTTGGTTTTCTAGCTGGACCACGTGATATGGGTCTAAGCGATACTTCTTTAGCATGGAAACATGAAAGGCATTGTGGATTCGGGATAGTTCTAGCAGCAATGTCAATCAGTAAGCAACAAACCCTACTAGCTCCAAAATTTCATAAGGCCGGATGAATCTCGAGCTTAGCTTGCCCTTTAACTCTAAACGAATAATTTTTTTCATGGCGATACCGTAAGAAATACCTTGTCACCAATCTCATGTCATATATCTTATCTTTTTCAATCCACATGCGCCTTCTAGCGATCTTAAGCTGGGCATAATTGGTTATAGATGAATTTCATCTTTTCTTCTGTATCACAAACCAAATCAAGCCCAGTCATCTTACTTTCTCTTAGCTCTACCCAATATGCTGAAGACTTACATTGTCTTCCATAAAGGGCTTCAAAAGGGGACATGCCTAAGCTAGATTGATAGTTGTTGTTTTAGGCCAACTCCGCCGAAGGAAGGTATTTATCCCACCCCAAGCTGAAATCGATTACACAACCGTAAAGCATATCTTCCAGTACTTGTATCATTCTCTTCAACTAACCATCAATTTGGGGGTGGAAGGCTATGCTAAAATGGAGTTTAGTTCCTGAGGACTCTTGTAATTACTTTCAAAATTTAGATGTGAACCTCGAATCCCTGTCTGACACGATGGATGAAGGAATCCCATGGAGGCATACTATCTCCATAGTATAAAGCTCTGCCAGTTTCTCCAAGGAATAATCCATACAGACTGCAATAAAATGAGTTGATTTGGTGAGTCTATCCACAACCACCCATACAGCATCTTTCCTCAAGGAAGTGGGCAGTAAGCCAAAAACAAAATCCACCGAGATTTTCTCCCACTATTGTTTTGTATTTCCAAAGGGTATAGAATTCTGAATGAAATTTAGTGCTCAGCATTGACTCGTTGACAAGTTCAACATCAAGTAACAAATTCTGATATCTCCCTCTTCATTCTGGGCCACCAAAATAGTTCTCGAAAATTTCAATACATCTTAACACTTCTTGGATAAAGTGCAAATTATCTTTGATGAGCTTCCTTCAAAATTTCAAGCCTAACGTTTCCACCTTCCAGAACATACAATCTCCTCATATAGCATAACTCACCATTACTGTCAAGACTAAAATTTATCGAGTCCTTTGAACTAACACGATTTTTCCATTCCTTACACTTTTAATCTTCCGTATATAACTCAACAATATATTGGAGATAAGTGGGTCGTACCTTCAACTCGGCCAAGAGAGATCCATCCATTCCTAGATTAATTTAAGCCCTTAAAGATGCTAGAGCCACCATTGATTTTCTACTTAATGCATCGGCCACAACATTTTTTTCTAGATGATATCCAATTATCAAATCATAATCCTTCAACAGTTCCATCTAGCGTCGCTACCGCAAGTTTAACTCCTTCTGAGTAATGAGGTACTTTAAACTCTTATGATCTATGAAGATACGGCACTTCTCACCATACAAGTAATGTATCCAAAATTTTAATCCTAGCACAACAGTAGCTAATTCGAGGTCGTGGGTGGGTTAATTCCTTTTAAGTGGTTTGAGTTGACGAGACACATACACTATCACCTTCTTGCTCTGCATAAGTACACAGCCAAGGCCAAAAAGTGATGCATCCATATATACCACATATTCGATCCTGGGTACAGGTTGCGAGAAGATGGGGGCTTAAATTAAAACAGTCTTCAATTTTTCAAAACTTTTTTGAAGATCTTTATGGATAAGTGATGTCACATTAACTTAATATTTCCTCAAACAACATTTTCCTTTTATTAAAAACAACATTTGTTCTACTTGACATAAATATCATAAATCAAATATCAATTTTTTCAAAAAATTAAACACATTTTAAATATATACGAAAACATTTTCTAGATGCGCAGACCAAACAAATACATAAAATGGACTTTAAGCTGCTCAAAAAACTTAAAAGCTCAAACCTTTTGTAAATTAAAGGATAGGAATCTTATTTAAAATCAAAGTCATATTACACTTTTATCCATTATACATCCATTATTGAGGTCTTATATCACTTTCAAATCATTTCTAAAGTTTTATTACGAAGAAACTATGTTTAGACCTCATTCGAGGCCTTTTAGAGACACAAAAAACTCAATTTTTAAGCTCGAGGACATACATGTTTTATTGTAGCAATTTAGCTATTAACTTCAATATCTCAATACTAAAAGGTCCTAGTCTCGATACTTCATATAGGGGACCTTAAATAGGTTCAAAAATACTTCAAAACATCCTTAAACAAAGTTACACTTTTCAAAGAACTTAATGAATCCCTTAATATATTACTCACAATCTATGCATAAAACTTATGTACATGCCATTCTTAAGTTCATGAATTGTACAAACTCTTATCCTCATCTTACTTAGATATAATCTTAGTACTTGGAAAAACTAAAATAAACTCTCTATTTCTAAAGTAAAATAAACTCCCATCAAGAATAGTAGATATCATCTTCATTTTGCTGTAACATCATCCAATTTCTCCATTTTTTTTCATCAAATAACTACCAAATTAACACTGCCTAGGGTAAGTTAACAAATCATTATGCAAGGCCATTTCTTGATCTTTAATCTGCTGGATAACTTGGATTCCAACTCAAAGTTTAGAGATGACTCAAATGTGCAAGTGGAAGCAATAAAAAACTCTACCATCCATTGATTGGACAATAATAGATATCTTGTAGGACTAGCTATAGAGATCACTTCAAGAGTAGTTGTTGAAATCTCAATAGCATGTTCTTCTTCACCTTCTTCAAGTTGATCCTCAAGAGCTACAAAAGCATGTTACCTTTAAGCCATTTTGGAAATAACTTAAACGCAGCATCAATTTTCTCTAGTTGCTCAATGTCTCAAAAAATTTGTGAGATTCTTCTTCTAAAGGACTTGAAAAATCATGGATGGAAATGGGTGTTTATTTTGTGTGCTTAGTAATTCCTAGTATCTGCCTATTTTGTGTGCTTAGTGATTTCCTCATAAATGATATGGCTAATATCAAACCTGACCATCTCTACCACTTTTCGTATTAGTACAGTAGCTTTCTTGCTTCTCACATCTCTCTGACTATTTGACAACCAATTCCTTATTACAATTTCAAATAAGGCACCATTTGTGGTGCTTAGAGATAAGGCATGTATTGCACCCTTTAAAGGTTAAGTTGGATGGATTTTTTTTTTTTGTAATGACTGCAATAGTGTTGTCTTCAGATTATTCAAATTCAACCATATTCAAACAAAAATAGATTAACACTTTCCTGATCTGACCAGGACTGAATCATACCACATACCACTTAAAACACTTTGTGGTATAGCTAGATTTTTTTCATCGTTGATACTACACAGTATGTTAGCATAGAACTCGAGCACAACATTTTTAACATGTGGATTAATAAAACTAACTAGCCCCATAAGCCCATTGTTCTCTAACAAAGTTTCTATACCATTCTTAGTAAACTAGCTTCATATATTTTCTACTCTTTAATAAAAAAATTTCTTAGGCAAGGAAAGATACCTTTCAGAAAAAGCAAGAGTCAAGAAAGTATGTTCTTGTTTCTCCAGGAGAGTGGCTTATTCTTCTTTGGCTTTCATTGTAGCTTTTGTGAGCATAAAGGAAATGCTAGCTTATTTCATCCTTTTTTTTCCCTTTTTTGAGTTGTTATAGGAACATTTGGATGTTTGGTTTTGGCCTTTCCCCTAAAAGCCACTTTATCAGACAAATCAAATGAACTTTCTTCCTCTACTCTCAATCTCTTAAAAGTTCTTGGTTGGATGGGGGCCTTCCCTTTATAAGTCTTTTTTTTTTTGTACAAAAGAAAAGCTCTCTAACTCATTTACAATGATAGAATGAGTTCTCTTTTGCTCTACTTTAGTAGTGCCTATGGTAGTAAGCATGATAGGTGTAACTATGGTAACTTGAACCTTATCTTTAGAGGTATAGGTTCAACTTCATTCTTAAATAGATTAATATTAAGGTTTTCAAGGACAATCAAAGCTTGTACTAACTCTTCTATAGGTTTATATCACTTCAAACTCAAAAATATTTGTTGTGAATTCAGATAAATCAATAGGGCTTTCAGAAGTGGTTAAATCAGTTTTGACAACAATATTCACAAGGTTTTCATCAATAATAGGAACAAAATTACCTTAACTAGTAATGAATTCAATCAAGGCAACAATTTTATCACCTGACACAATAACATGTTCAAGGATTTGTGAACCGCTCAACAGTGTGTCGATCTTAATAACCACTTGTTGAACCTTTCTGAAGGTTGAACCTATACAATAGCAACATCCATGGCCTTTGATGAGGTTTCTGCCATTACCTGTATAGCAATTTCACGCATAGACTCTTCTGAATATGTAACATCCCAAAACTTTCGATCAAACAAGTGTCATTATTCTGATAGCAGATATAGTGAATTTTTGAGAAAATTGGAAAATGATCCAATTCAATTCTTATGAAAATAAAGTGATTTTAAATATTTAAATTTATGAAAAGAATTTTTAAAAGTGAAATCATAAGGAAAAGACCAAATCACAAACTTTGAAAAGTCTAAAAACTAAAGTGAAAAATTAACCAAAATGGGAAAAGTGAATTATTTATGACGAATTGGCATAAGTATAAGTTGGAATATGTTGTGACATGATGAAAATCGATTTTGGGGCTAAAATGGAAAGATTGAAAGTTATAATGACTAAATTATAAAATTTCCATTTTTGTCGAGAAATGGGTAAATGTGTAATTTTCACTATTCACGGATTCATTTTAAAGGCTATATGTGAATTAGGATGTTTGTTTTGGATAAATGCTTGTTATTTTGAACAAAATGTACTTTGAGGTTAAAACTGACAAGTGCACTGGTCAAATCATTTATAGTAAAAATAACACCAAAAATATATATAAATTAATTCAACGGTGTTCGCAAGTGCATAGGTTAAATTGTAATACAATGTAGTTTACAACGGAACACTTTGAAGTATTATAAGGATCATGCCCAAAGGAGGATGGAATAAATCCATAAAAACCTTTTTACAATAATAAGTCCAAATAGTATTACTTAAATCCTATATTACGACAAATCATAAAATAGATTACTGAGAGAATAAATACTAAAATAAATAAAAAAACAAAAACAAAAAATGACTAAAATCAATAAACCAATTAGGAAGACTAACTCTTTTCAAGGTTTGTAATTAACTTCAGATTAAGGTTTTAGGGTGGATTAGCTATCGATTAACCAATTATTACCTCTTGACCTCTACCTATTTAATAAATTGATACTCGTGTATCTCTCAGCCTCACTTTCTCAACCAAGATAAATTACGACTTACTTGATTCGGCTTATCTCCTGATCTCGTCTAACCTGTGATAACTTCTTAAGGTTGTCAAGCCTAGGGTTTAAGAACATGTAACCTATACCAACTAATCCTCTCGAGAAACCCTAACTCCTCCGTTAATCACATCCCTATCCACTCAATCTCCCCTAAAAGATTTAGTCGCCCATGTTATTCATAATCTCTAACTCAATTGAATAAATCATGTAAAGTACATGATTGAATTGGAAGAGAAATGAGATTAGAATAATTGTGGATTTGATAAAGAATGGAGAACAGAGTAGCAAATCGATTGATTAGAATAATGAAATATGTCGATTGCAAATAAGAAATAAATTGAATACTTTAATAATATAAAATAACTCTTGGATTGAAACTGATTCCAAGAGGAAAAACAAATAGTTCAGAAAAGCTGAAAGAAGACTAGTCTAATCCTACACTTAAATTACTAGGATTTTTTATTGCATCTAAGACAACTTAGTTACATCAAACCCCTAGTGTCTCAAATTAGGTTTTCGGCACATCCTAGGTCTTTGTATAAATTTGATTGTGCAGATGAAAATAGCCTTGGTATCCTTGGGCCTCACGTCGCCATAAGCCTTGCATAGCGTGACACGACGACAATTTTAACAAGAAATAAACATACAGAGAAAAGAAAATGTAGTTGAGCTAGTTTGATACAGTAAATTGAATAGAAATATATTAACAAGATAATGTAAATAAACATATAATTCTAGAGTGATATACAATTGAGTCACAAATTCTAAAATGAGACGAGTTAGTTCAATAAATTACAAAGTAAACAAATAAAAGAATGTTAAGTATAGATTTCCATCAAAACAAATAGACACATATGTTCAAATGAATATAGGTGGTAAAAATATCAAAACTTGGCAAAATTTCATCCACATAAGGTACTGCCTAAGTCACATAAGACATTTTGGCTTGTAACGTTTTGTGACTTAAGTTGGTTTGGAATTCAAAGAATATGTTCGACGAAACGGCTAAGCACAAAAGTAGTTTGGCACATTTTATTGTCCCTGATACTCCCCCGAGTATATATATAGCTCACCACCTTATATCCACTTCCCTCAGCTTCCTTATTTCTCCATTTACTAAGGTATCGTATAGTATTTATGAGTACAATCTTTAGAACTCGTATTTTTTTCAAAAAATGTGAGTGTACTTTTTTTTCCAACTCACTTTGTTTTTATTTTTCATCAAGATTCTCTCGATTGGCATTTTTCCTTTTTTTCTACAAGCTTAAAATTCCTATATTCACAATACCATACCATTCTTTAGTCACTCAATTTTTTTTACTTTTTTGAAACCACCGAAATGTATCTACCTAATCCCTCAATATTAATGGCCAGACGTCTAAATTCGTGCAAGGACCAAGAAATAAAGGATCAAATAAAATATACAATAGGCTTACGATTTCATTTACAGTTCATCAAGGAAATGAATTAAGGCTCAAAATACGTACTAGGGAAAATATTCACAGGATAGCTTCTTGGCTCAAAAAATTGTCTACCAAACAATGCCTTAGGTTGTCCATAGGTAACTCTATACATTGTTTAAATCGGTCAAGTCTATCAATTTCTACAGCCTGCAATTCAAGTAAACATGCATGTTATTTATATACTTATTTACCATGTGGTATACTTAACACCTTAAATCTATTCACAATATAATAAATTGAACTAAGTAGTCTAAAATTAAAAATTTTAGAATCAATTATTTATCAAACTAAATTTACAATTTATTCACAAAATCCTATTAACATGCTCCTAACCAAGCACTTGTATTTCTACAAGCTCAAGCACATAAAAAATATGCAATAAAAATTAAAAAATATTAAAAATAAATAAAATAATAGAAAAGGAAAATTTTTAAAATTTTCCTAAGTCCCCCCCCAACACTTTATTTGGCACATTATCTCTAATGTGCACTAAAAATATAAAGGAAAGAGGCTACCCGATTGGCGTGATGCGTGCATCACAAAAATGATGGGACTACTCTTCCTTTCGATTTTGGCTTGGTCTTGTATTGCCTTTAAAAATTATAGGGTTCCTACAAAGAAAAATTAAAAACACACAAATATTTATATGGAAAATACTAAATCCTAACTAATTAAAATCTAAAACAAAAATTAAAAATCATCCCAAATAAAAATAAAGTACAAAGTTCAAAAAAAAAATTTGAAATGTTCAAAATTGGTCAGAATCAGTGTCTGACTCCTCCATCATCGGTGTCTTGCCCCTGCTGGAAAATCAAGTTTTGAAAATGCAACACCCCAAACCCGGCCTAGATGTTACGATTGAATTGTGGAGGTTGCATCGTTCATGAAAAAACTAATGCTTAATTTTGGTGAAAACCCATTTCTAGCTTAAAGAAAACCAATTTTGAATAACTTATTGAAAATGTATCAATTTCCAAAATCCCGTGAGTATTTTGAAGAAAAACCATGCTTAATAGCTTTTACTAAAAATAGATCCAATTTACTTAAATCATTTATGAGGTGAAACATTCTAGTGGATTTCGACACAATTTGGCAGCAGAAACCATTTAGCAACTTAGTCTTATTTACCCTTAGTTTATTGTTAGTCGTCTTATTTTAAACACCAATTAAAACCAAAGCTTTTGTAGAACCAAATATCGAAATAAATTTTGAAGTCCCAAACAAAATTAAAATGTACCATAAGTCCGAAAAAGTCCATAAAAATATAAACCCATAACATACTAAACCAAAAGCATGAAAAATGAGCTCCAGTGTTGCCGTCCAATCCTAAGTCTAAGGATCACCTGAATGGAACAAACAAACGCCTAGTGTATGATTTGACCCATATATCGTGGTAAATATATATGTATCAAAATGTATCATAACATATCAGATTTCATATCGAAGCATATCTTATATCATATAATATCATATCGGATTTCATATCATGTCATAGCATATTTCATATCATATCTAATATCATATCACATCATATCATATCTCTTATCATATCATATCATATCATATCATATCATATCCTATCTCATCAACTGTAACAGCCTGATTTTGGTCCTAGTCGAAACAGTTATTTTGGAAACCACAAATCTGAGGTTAGAGAAATTATTTTAATATAATTTTATGTGTTCTAGCATGATTATATGAGTGTTTGAAATTTTTGGTGAATTAATTTCAGTGATTGCATGCTTAATTTTGAAAAATGACTAAATCGCATAAAGTGCAAAAAATTTATTCTACTAGCTAAATGTGTCAAATAGCTATGGAACATTAAATTAGAGGTCTTTATTGAGTAAATAGACCATAAATTTGTTAGTGGCTGAACATGGAGACAAAGAAATTGTAAGGTCAAAGTTAGGTAAAATTTGGTGACTAATTTGACTAAAAATATAATAAAATACGGAGAAGCTTTCATCTTTTTCATTCTCTCTCTTTTTTCTCCCCTAATTTTCTCCAAGAAAAAAGGCCATGGGAGCTTGAAATTTTCAGTAACTTTAGACTCTTGCAAGTAATTGATTTTGATGGTCTTTCTTGATGATTTTTTGTACTTTTGCGTCCCTTGTAGCTTAAGCTAACTAATGGGGGGACTATTTTGCAAAATGGTTGAGAGTCTAGAGTTTTCCCATGAGAGTACTCATGTTGATTGCTGAATTTTTATTAAAGAAAATGAATCATGGTTGTTAAATAAACAACTTTAGTGAAAGGGGTTTTCATGAAAACACCAAAAAGGGACCATTTTGTAAAAGCTACAAAATGAGTAGTAAAGGTGTGAAATAATTGGATTTGTGAGTTGAAATAAGCTTAAAATAGATTCGACTAGGCTTGGCTAATGAGGAAATTTGATGAAAATCAATTTACGAACCTTGGGGCAAAATCATAATTTTGTGAAAGTTTAAGGGCAAAACGGTCATTTTGCCAAAATATGAATTATGAAATGTATTGATTAATGTCATAATTAAATTAGTGAATTTTATCATTATAGATCAAGAAATACAAAATTCGGACCTAGATCGGGGGAAGACCAAGCTAGTAGACTAATTCAATCTAGTCGCCCACTTTTTGTATACCGAGGTAAGTTGTACGTAAATAATATAACTTTATTGTTATTATGTATTGAACAATTAATATGGCATAAAGTGTTTGATTACTGTTGTGATTATGCATGATGAAAACTGATGTAGTAGAAACTCACGGTTGAACCTTAGGAATAGATTGGATATTCATGCCATGACATTTGGGTGATATGTGTGTTAGTGTAAAACATGCCTAGGACATGGCATCGACCACATTATGAGAGCCAGTGTAAGACCATGTCTGGGACATGGCATCAGCATTAAAACGAGAGCTAGTGTAAGACCATGTCCGGGACATGGCATCGGTAATTTACCCTCTTGTGTGAGGCTTATCGAATATCCTTTAGTATTCCAAATGGTTCCACGGGTTACTTTAAGCTTATGATAAAGTTATGAAAGAATATAATCCTGTTGTGAGTGGTACGGGTTCTTACTCGAAACTCATGAGATATAAGCTTACTTATGATACCTTAATGGTAAGGATGAAATTGAGTAAGTTCTATCTATAAGAATGATTTCGGGACAATCTTGTAATTTTTGGCTTATTCTTGTGATGCGTAAATATGTAGTAAATTTACCATTGTTAAATCAAGAATGTTGTATTGATTTATAATATGCTATATGATTAAAGATGCATGGTTGGTGTTGTTACTTATTTACATACAACTTACTAAGCTTTATGCTTACTCCCTTTCCTTTCCATTTTCTTATAGTGCCGCCAAGCTAGCTCAGGGATCAAAGGGAGTCAGAGACTCGATCACACTATCAATCGAAATATCTGGGTATAACTAGACTTAACATTTTGAGTATGGCATATATAGGGATTGGGTCTTTTTGTTAAGTGTCATGTTGGTTTAGCCATAAGTGTTGGCTCATATTGATGTGATATTCTTTTTGTATTGGCCATTGATGTTGGTTAATATTGATTATTGCTAAATGCATTTAATGAGGATTTTCATGGATGTAGTTATTGCATGTGCATTGATAAGTAGGAGATGTTGTATGTGATAGAAAATAGATAGGAATCGATGTGTGGATGTTTGGTTGTAGCTGTTTTGGGTATGTGTTTATGCTTGGTTTGGAGATGTTTGATGTTGTGTAGGTTGGTGCAAGTAAGGGTGGCAAAAAAGCTTGGTAGATAGCATTGTTTTTGTCCACACGGGCAGACACACGGGCATGTGTCTAGGCCATATGTGACACATGGTCTGCCCCATGGGCATGTAGTCAGGCTATGTGCCCCCTGCACCTAAATTTGGCAAAACAGAATGCCCAGTAGTAACCACACGGGCGGAGACACGGCCATGTGTCTCAACCGTGTGGAGGACACGGCCATAGTACTTGGGCATGTGCCCAGGCCATGTGATGCACCTTAATTGCGAAATTAAATTCGCTACACGGCCTAGCACACAGGCGTGTGCCTTGGTCGTGTGCCCCTAAATGGTTGATGATGTCAAAAACAGAATGTCAAGGTTTTAGTACACGAGTCGAGACACGGGCGTGTCATGGCCGTGTGAGGGACACAGGCCAAGAGGACGAGCATGTGCGAGGCCATGTAAAAACCCTTGTAGGTTTAAAATGAGAAATAAATCCACACGGGATAGGGACATGGGCGTATCTTAATGGGTTCAGGCCGTGTGAGCTATACGGGCCTTCAACATGCCTATGTTAAGAGGACACACGGGAGTGTCGCCCTCCCAGACGAGCATGCGCCCTTGTTTGCATTGAAATTATTCAAAGTTTTCAAAGTGTTCGGTTTATTCTTGAACTATTTCCAAAGCGTGTTTTGGGCCTCGTAGGTTCATATTAGGGACGTTAAGAGGAAATTTGGAAGTTTTTAATTTGAGTGAAATTCTATGACTTGAAATTGTTTGTATGCATGTGTTTAAGTCTAGTAACGCCTCGTACCCTCTTCCGGTGTGGGATACAGGTAAGGGGTGCTACATCTGCTACATACCATCTCCGTCCAACCAATCACACCAATTAGGACTGCAAGAGTCCATCCATCCAATCATAGCAATATGTGGCGATATGTCACTCATAAATATGCAACTGAGTTGCCAAATAGAAATTTGCAGTCTAGTCACCATAGTTGCTATAAAAACTGTCATATAACACTTCTTCCTTCATGTCAAATCCCACCCCAAAACTTAGTCATAATATCATACATATGTACATATATCATAACTCCTACAGCATGCATACACATATATTTTCTTTTAAGTAACATAGCATAGCATATAGTTTATACACAACCAAACTTAATTAACATAATTCCTAAACTTACCCTTAAGTATATACGTACTAAAAGTTACGTTTTTTCGGACCTACATGATACCCACGAACCCAATTTTTGAGTCTCTTATTTAGCCCCTAATTTGACCTTCAAATTGGCCCAAAAGGCCCAGACAGCTCAAAAAGCTAACCCATATAATCCACACGACCTACCAACACAGGTCGTCTACCCCACAAGGTTTGGCACATGGCTGTGTAGTGCTAGGCATTTTCAAAAACAGCCTTTGTTTCGTAATTTTCTTAGGTTTTGAGAGAGGTTTCCTGTTAGTTTCACACACCTGACAACGAGATTGATCAACCACACGTCTAGAACTCACGAAACCTACATTCGTTCCATAAATTACACCAATTAGCCATCAAAAGATTCATCCTATATATCATATAATTGTCAAAATTTCAGTCCCTAAAACTAAGACTAAGTTCTTACCACTCGAAGACTAGCGTCCGAAACATGACTTATTCCGCTGGAGGTAATCAATTTTAGCCTCCTTCGCATAACAAAAACACAACAATGTTTAAACTACTAAAAACACGAATTAATCATTAACACAACCCCTAAATTGGTTAAGAAATGAAGCGAAAGAAAACAACATAATAAAAAATAATTCAATTAAACTTACACCCCGATTAACACGGTCAGAGACGATTGTCGAAACAAACACAAAAGAATATGCAATGGCAGCAAATGAAACAAGAACAACAAAAGAAAAGAAAAGAAGACTTCAACCAAAAAAAAGAAACAAGAAAAGAGAGCAAAGGAAGAAAGAACAAAACAAAAGAAACGTGGGAGTAAAGGGGTGGATGGTTGGGAGTGGGAGCAAATTTAGGGATAGGTTGTTTTGATGATTTTTTTTAATTCCAGAGTAACATAAAATCATCTAAAAATGGAATATTTTATCAAAATCCTATCAGCTCTAATAGAATTTGGATATACAACTTTTATCCCATGGCAAGAAACAAAAAGAATTCCTACAATGCACACACAGATACTCAAACCCAAAACCAAAGTGAACAACCCAAGGCACTTAACCAACACACTATAACAAATTACTTGATACACTTAAAAAATCAAATTTTAATAAATTCGAGATGTTACCAAAAAATGCAGTGAAAAATAAATTTAGGGAAAAACCAGAGTTTTAAAAAAAATTCCAAAACAAGAATTTGGTTGTGATATCTAAAGTAATAAATTCTTAATCAAAATTGTACATTTTCGATTCATCTAGGATGATGAATGCTTTGACTGAGTATTCTTCTCTGCTATCCTCAAGGTCACATCTGTCGAGTGTGGGCTCACTTTGAATCAAGAAATTTTAGGCCAAGTTGTAAATAAGAAAAATATCTCTAGAAATTTTCTGAAATAATTTCTTCAGAGAATTTTCTCTCTATAACTTTCTCTTGAAATGAAGTGTCTGTCAAATAATGACCTAAGGCTCTCTTTATATAGGGAGAGTTTAGAGAGTTCAACTATAATTAAACTTAATCACTTTAATATTAAATTTAATTTAATATTTGATCAATATTATATTAATTTAATATTAAATCTTATTAAACTAACAGAATATTTATTTACAAGATAAACATTAAATTCAATTTAATTTAATTTTAAGATAATCACTTTAATATTAGGGATTCACCTTTGTATTGTTTAAAATTGGTGATTTCTCGCCTAAGTTGAATGGTTCGACTAATCGAGAAAATTTTATAAAGAAAATTTTCCACTAGATAGTTTCATGTTACAATGGAACCTGGTCCTAATGTGTCTAACCAATTGGTCGTATTGTCGCACAATGAGAATGGTAATAACCGAAGACGCACGGCATCTTCGGATACCTCATTATACTTGAAGGTATCGGAAAGTTGTAATAATCACTTCAAGTGTTGGTTCGAGTCTTCCACCATGTTCCGTTTGAACTGCAACGTATCTTGGATCATCTGAATCATGGTCATCTTTATTTCAAAATTTTCGGCATTAATTGTAAGCCTTTCTATGTTTCCTCGCACCGCATCTAGTGTAGGTAGGGCGTACCCACACAACTCCTCTAATCTATTGGGACTTCTTCCTGGTTATTCCCACATCGCTCTTGTCGATCTTCAAATAACGGGTTTTCCAGGGGTATATTAATTACCGCGGGTGGATCGGTGTTCATGAGTTGACGATTGCACCTAATGATTTACTTTGAATTTGGGTATGGTTCGATTTAAGTGCTGGAGCTTCAAGTCATAAACAACTTGAGAAGAAAATAAAAATAAATAATTAAATAAAATAAATAACGTATCTATAGGTTTTATCTTTCATACTTATCTTATTAATTGTAAAAAATATTTTCAAGATTTATTTCTAAAACCTCCCCAGCAACAGTGCCAACAACTTGACCACCTATAAATGAGTTATCGTTTATAGTAAAAATAACACCAAAAATATATATAAATTAATTCGATGGTGTTCGCAAATGCAAGGGTCAAATTGAAATATAGTATAGTTTACAACGAAACACTTGGAAGTATTTCAAGGATTGTACCAAGGTAGGATGGAATAAATCTATAAAAACATTTTTTTACAATAACAAGTTTAAATAGTATTAATTAAATCTTATATTACGACAAATCATAAAATAGATTAATGAGAGAATTTAAATAACTAAAATAAATAAACAAGAAAAATAAAAAAAGACTAAAATCAATAAACCAATCAAGACGATTAACTTGTTTCAAGGTTTGTAATTAACTTTAGATTAGGGTTTTATAGTGGATTAGCTATCGATTAACCAATTATTACCTCCTGGCCTCTAACTAATTAATCAATTGGTTGGTACTCACTTATCTCCTAACCTTACTTTCTCAACCAGGATGAACTACGATTTACTTGGTTCGACTTATCTCCCGATCTCATCTAACCTATGATAACTTCTTAGGGTTGTCAAGCTTAGGGTTTAAGAACATGTAACCTATACCAACTAATGCTGTCGGGAAACCCTAACTCCTCCGTTAATCATGTCCTCATCCACTCGTTAATCTCTCCTAAGGAATTTAGCCACTCATGTTATTCATAATCTCTAACTCAATTGAATAAATCATATAAAGAACATGATTGAATCAGAAGAAAAACGAGATTAGAATAATCATGGATTTGATATAGAATGGAGAACGGAGTAGCAAATTGATTGATTGGAATAATGAAATATTTTGATTGCAAATAAGATATAAACATAATACTTTAATAATATAAAATAACTCTTGGATCGAAACCGATTCCAATAGGAAAAACAAATAGTTCAGAAAAGCTTAAAGAAAAATAATATAATCCTACTCCTAAACGAGTAGGGTATTTTATTGCGTCTAAGATAACTTATTTACATCAAACCCCTAATGTCTTATTTATAGGAGTGTTGGCAGCCCAAATTACATCTTCAGCATGTTCTAGGTCTTCATATAAAGTTAACTATGCGAACAAAAATAGCCTTGATATCCTTGGGCCTCACGTTGACCTATGTCGTGCTATAGGCCTTGCATGGCGCGACACGTTGATAATTTTATGCCTTCTTGGTTCTGTTTCATGGTTTGACAGCTCAAGAACCTTGTGCATCACTCGTCCCTTGCTTCCACATTAGTTGGCCTATAATTCATCATCCTACACACTTAATTTAACATATTAGAACTACCTAAGGCCCATGTCGGCCTAATAGGTCACAGCACTCTCAAAATGTGTTAAAAATAATTGTTTTTACTAATATTTAATTCTAACTACTAAATACAGAAAATATAATATTAAATACTAAAATGCATAGAAAACAAGCATTTTAAGTGCGTAAATAGACCGAATTAATTACTATATTTGACTAGAGGTCATTTACCCTAAAAGGGCATTTTGGTCATTTTCCACTAATTTAATTTCAGAAATAATAATGGAATGAGATATTGGATAATAGAAATAAATCTTTGGGCCATGAAATAAAAAAAGCGGGCCACAAATGTTTTACACTTGGACTTTGGGTGTTGGACATGGGCTTTTTGGTCCACTTGGTGTATTTTAAAAGAAAAAAGAGATGATAAGAGACTCCCTTCTAGCCTCTTCTCTTGTTGTTGTCGCCCCACCTCTTCTTCCATGGCTTCTCTCTTCTTTTTTTCCCTTTTCTTTTTTTCTTCAATTTTTCTAAAAACGCAACCATAAAATTTTGAGATTTTGCTAAAATCTCGTAGGAAACAACCTCCATGCTAGTTTTCAATTATCATTCCTCAAATTTCAGCAAGGGTTTTTATAAGTTTTAGTGAGAAAAGTTGAAGCTAAAAAGAAAAAGCTTCAAGAAGGTAAGAAATTGCGTTTTCTCCTTCTCTTGGCTTAGTATTTGTAAATTATGTCATGAGAAAACAATGAAAGCTTGATGATTAATATTTTTATCATATTTTAATTTATGAGAAAAATTGGAAATGATGGTAATAAAGTTTGCAAGCTTGGATGAAAGAAGATTCAAGGTTTTAGGAATTTAATCTTTAATTTTTTTTTTACAAACAAGAGGTAAGTACCCTTAGATAATATTACTTTTTCTATTTTAATATGTCTAAGAAATTGATGTAACGGTATAATGATGTGAGTTTAGTTATTTAAATGGATATGTGTATAAAACTCGTCTTGAAAGTGGTTAAAGTAATAAGTCGGGATAATGGCTTGATTATGAAATGTTATATTAAGTAAGAAGGTGTTATGGTAAAATTTAGTTTCCATGAACTAATTTATCAAAATTATATGGCATATGCGAATATGTATGAATTATGATTTTAATAAGAACAATTCTATTAGTATGTTAATGATTACTATGTCAATATGGCCGCCTTGTTCAATAAAGGAAATTGGCATGTGATAATAGATATATGATTTATTAATGAAAGCATAAATTAAAGATTGAATATTAAGAGTAAATGTGGAAATGTTGTTAAGAGCACCCAGTGCTTGAGCTTCTTGATAAATAAATATGCTAATTGATGTGGAAATTAAGAATGTGAGATAATAGATGAATGCTTGAAAAGTACCAATGTTGAAATTCTGATATGGGCTTTATATCATTAACTATGATATATCTTAAATTGTATGGAAACCATACTATAATTTTGGTGAAATTATGTTGTGGAGTGTCGTAGTAGATTTACTGATTAATGAGGATATAAATGACATGATATAGGGGTCATTAGTGCTTGTATGTCAAGAGATGTGATTTCAACCGTGTTTAAAGCTTTAGGGCTTAGCACTTTTGTGTGTTATGGATTTGTTTCTTCATGTCTTCTGACGTAAGTGCTTTTAAGATGTTATTATTGATGTTTTTGGGTTGGGTTCCCTGTGTATCCAGTCTTATGTTACTAGTTTATTAAGGGTGAAACAAATTCAAATTACATAATGAATTATTCTAAATTTGAATACAAGACTTTAAAAGAAAGTAATGTGTTGCATGCTAAGAGAAAAAGACCTAAAAGGTTTATAATAAAAATAAATAAGTGCTTAAGATAAGAATTTAATATATCATGATATTAAGTTTTGATTAATGGTAATACAATTATATTAATTGTTCTTAATATTTGTTTTATTTTACTCCCTAGTATTTGAAAAACTTGGATACATTAATTTTTGTATTTTTATTTTTGATAGATTTTAGTTTTAGTTTTAGTTTAATTTATTTTTTTTGTTTTTATTTTCCTATTTGTAGGTATTCACCTCACTTAAGGAGAATTTGTTCAAGATGGGACTAGTTAGGCAAGGATGGGTGACTTCAATCTACATTTTGAACGCTTATTCATGGAATTTTTCTTAATATTTGCTCTGCTTGGTACACTGAGGACAATGGTCAATTTAAGGCTCCGTTTGTTTCAATGTAAAAGTTTTTATGGAAAATATTTTCAGTCTTTCCTGATGTTTGTTTCATGTAAAATAAGATAGTCAACATAAAAGGTTTTCCAGTCAACATAAAATTACACTCTTATTCTCGTAAAATGTCTTACCAAATTTTTTTTCCCGTAAAATATTTTTCAAACTGATAAGGCTTTATTCATTATAACACACCTATATCCGACCTGAGCATCGGGTCAAAACACCAAGATGTTACATTCTTTACTACATTTTTCACTTATCAAATATTTTCTTATAAACTTTTATAACTTTTCAATTTATTCCGTTTTTATCATAAAAGTTCAATATTCACTAATTAATCATATTAAATCAATTTTCTTTCTTATTATACTTTGATCACATAATTTATCTCAATATCTTGTCTCACATATCGGATTTCTATATTTTCAAGAAATCTGTCAAACAACAAAAAAATATTTTATATAAACTCATCTAAACACCAAAAAATATTAGTTTTTCCAAAAATCATTTTTCAGAAGCCGTTTTCAGTGAAACAAACGGAGCCTAAGTGTGGGATGAATAGAATTGCATGCATTTTTTAAATTTTTGGAATATTTTTCTTATTATTTTTAAAACAAATGCATTTAGTTTGTATGAAATTTTGACTTGATTATGTAGTTGGAATATGTTTTGTTATATCCCTTTGGAGATCATCAGCTTATTTAGTGAACATTTTTGAAACTTTTAAGTTGACTAAACATAGTATGTAGCTTTGATTTATGTTCTTGGGATGTTTGTTAGAATAATAGATTTTTCATATGATTTTTATAGTTAAATCCTTTTTAAAATCTCACTATTTTTCATATGATTAATTTTAGGATTTCCAAAAGAATGATTTTTGTTTGAGTATGATTCTAAAGTATGACCTAAAAAATTTTCTTTGGATTGATTAAACTTCATGAATAATTTTTTTTTGAACTTAAAATAGAACTAAAATATATGAGCTTTATTGAATATAGTACGAAGTATGTGATTACTCCATTGCCTATTTTATGATTTTTTTTTTTTAATGTAGAAGTTAAAGGCTCAGCTAAGTAAACGAGGTCATGTGCTTAGCTATCATCTACCTTCATGCCAATAGGTTTAGTGTGTCTTAGTACATTCAATGTTATAACCATGAGTAAAGTCAAAGGTTGTTTAGATATGATCGATCGAGTAATTTGGGGTAGGTGTTTTGAGTTTTCATCTACACTCACGTTCAAAGATAATAACTCTAAATTAACAATAATATATTGTTATTCTCGAAGAAAAGGAGGAAAGAAGAATCAATTTTTATTCTCAATTCAAAGAAGTTAAGTTACCTTAAAAATATGTTCTAACTTGGCTGTTTCTATTGATTATTTTGAATTTGGTTATGTCTTTCTAATTTCATAAATTATTGTTGATGTTATGTTTTATTTAGTTTATAGAATTTCAACTTTATTCATTGTAATTTGTTTATGAAATCTAGTTGTATATAATCATGTTTCAATAATCGAAGTTAAGTTAAATATTTTCATAAGATGCATTAGTTAGGATCATTGTTTTTCTTGAAGGCAAGCAAATTTAAGTGCAGGGGTATGATGAGTCCTCATTTTATAAATATAATTATACTCTTTTCACTTGTATTTATGTAAATTTTTAAGTAAAATGTTATATTTAGTTGCATAATTAGAATAGATTCCAAGCATTGCATCATATTTACATTTTATATTATTTTCACTTATTTTTATTTAAATTTTAATTATTTTAAGCAATAAATATTTTAATAAATTTTTTTACTTGAATTAGATCCAACTTGGCATGACGAGAAAGTTAGAATATGAGCAGAAGCAAGACGGGAACCAAAAAAAGGAGAAAACCCACGAGAGTGCGCATTGGGCATGCAACACAAAAAGGCCATGTCATTGGTCGTCTTTTCATGCACAATTTAATTTCTTCGCGCCTGAGTCGAATTAAGGCCTAATTAGGTTAACATAATGTTATAAATAGTCATCTTTCAGTCTCAACTAAAAAGGTTGAAAAGAATCAACATTAGTTTTATTTTTATTAAGTTTTTATTCTAGGTTTTCTTTTTAATTTTCTTATTTCAAAATAAATATAGCTGCCATGCTAGCGTGAGTTGAAGTAATGCTTATATTGATATTTGAGTTACAATTATTCAATAAGATTTTTCTTTTCTCTTAATATATTTTCAATTTTTGTTCTTATGATTTTTTTATTTATTATTTTTGTTGTTTCAATGTTCATTATGAACTAACCACTCAAGCAATGGTCAAGTGAATCAAAAGCTAATGGGTTATTAATCAAAATAAGTTAGAGGTAAGTTTGGGTTAGTGGCAAGATTATTTTTTTGATTCATTCTTCATAATTTGGGGGAGATTTAAACTTTGAGAGTGTTTGCTTAACCTTAGCAATCTAGTTGAATTGTTACCTAAACCTGCTAAGATATACACCAACTAACAGTGCTCCCTATAATTTATACACTAAGTTAGGTAGTGAGAATTGATTAGAGCAATGGTTTAAGGTTTAGTTAATTCCTATACGATATACACTAACATAAAGTTCTCTAAACACCTGCAAACCATACAACAACGCAGGTAACTATATTTTGATGTTCATCTCAACCATGAAGCTTAGACTTATCAACAATTGGATTGTAAGTAAACCAAAACATATGAATAATAAGCTAACCCCTAACTAATAACTAATGAACCCTAAACCCTTACCTCAAAATTAAACAACATAATCTACAACTAATGAACCCAAAACATTTAATGTAATCTTCTTCATGGCAAAGTATGAGTCCACTTCACCAGCTTCTTCACTTCAAAATCCACGTAAAAAACAATGCAAGAACCAAGAAAATAACCAAAAATATTATCTTCCTCTTCATTCCCCTCTCTAATGTTCTTGTATTTCTTAACAACCCAAGCATTGCAACTTTAGCACAAGGAACCATAGGAGGATCATACCAAGAAAAAATTAACATGAACAATGTTGAGTAATATTTTCTCGTGTCTTATTGATAGGAATGTCGGGGTATTTATACATGTGGTTACAGGTACTATTACAGCTCATAGCAGGCCCACTACTTTGTCTTGATTCTATTACCTTCAGTACTGACATTTGCTGTCCCTAATACCGACATTTGCTGTCTCTAGCACTAATATTCTTTGTGAACTCCAGGCTTGTTGGACACGTGTCCACAGAGCACACGGTCCTTTCTGTTCCTAAAACTGATATCCTAAGCGGGCTCCTTACCTATTGAACACGTGTTTGGGTGGCCTGCGGGGTACGCAGCCCTTTCTGTGCACTCCTTGGGTGCATGCGAGCTGAGGTCGTGGCCCTCCCTAAATTCCTACGAGCTTGATCTGTAACCCATACTCGCAAACCCCTTTAACGAGTCATGTCTGTGAGCTCTCCTTACGAGCTATGTATGTGAACCCGTCTCAATGTCCTCTTATGATTCTCCCTCTACTTACTCTTTGAGTGGGATCTATCCGGGTAATGGATCAAAAACTCGAATCCTTTCCATGGTTCGTGTCGTGGTTACTAATGTATAACAATCTAGTCTCCCCCTCATTAGGCCTAAAGGGTGTTATAAAGTGGCACTCCTTAGGTCTACTTGTCAAACTCAAATGTAGCTTTCTAGGTACGTTACGAGCTGTGATACACAACAGTTGTTTTGCCATGTGGGCGTGCTGGTATCAAGTGTGTGTATCTGATTGTTAAGATTCGAAGCGTTTTTATCTGTTTGTCTTTGGGTCATCAATCTTCATTGGTCATGTGAATCATCAAGGAGCGACAAAGGAAATCCCTCTTTAAAAGGAGGACTTTCGGTACCCTAAATTTTCACACACATTTTCAAAATTTTGTGACAAAGGTAATTCCAAAAAACACTTACTCTTTGATTTCTATTTTTTCTTTCTTTCATCGATGATATAGTGAGAATGAGAGGAATTGGTAACTACCTCATCTTAGTCTATCCGTCGTGGGCACGACCGTCTCCGATTCTGGTGGCAGAGAAATCCTACACTTACACCACTAAATAGGTGGAGTTGGAACGAGTCTTGAAAGTGTGGGGAATAAAACTCCCCAGCTTTACGTATGAGTTCTCCCTTCCAGAGGGGTCACATCAGCTATGTGAGACCACCGAAGATAGCTTCCTATTTTTGATGCATGCACTTGAGGCTGGGTTTCATTTATCGCTATATCATTTCTTCTGCAGCCTTCTGGATGACTACAACATTGCTCATGTCAAGTCTCAGAATTTTCTTAGTGGCTTGCTATGGCATACTTCCTTGACTACTGTCAATGCGGTGAGGTACCTATGCTCAATATTTTCCAACATTTGTACTAGTTGAGAGTTCGTCGAGGTTCTACTACTTCTCCCCTCGCAAAAAGGTGCAAACAATTACTTATAACCACTGTTCCAACCTTCGCATAAATCGTGGAAAGTACGTTTGGGTTCACAATTTGTTTAATGAAGACTTTGGGTTCCCCATAAAGTTGTCCTCACCTAGTAAGGATATGTGCATGTTTTAATGAAGCCTCGCCACGGATGAAGCTATTGCCCAGTTTCGAAGGCTTCGTGCTGGTCGCTTGCTGATTATGTAGACTCTGATCACAGTGAAGAATGTCTTTAAATGTTATTTAAAGGGTTCTAGCCCTAATGAATGGAGGCCTAGTGATAACCAGGAGGTCGTTGAGTCAATTAGTGTATTGTCTGAGTATGCTACTTATCCTCATAACTTATTCGATCGATTGGCTTAGATACTATTGGGTTATATGTCGAAGCCTTTTAACTTCTTCTATGACTTCGGCCAGATGAAGTTTCATCTTTTTTTCTCTTACTGAGTTTACACAAGGGGGTTGTTGGGTCAGATACTAATTTGTTAACTTCTCCCACTGGTCATAGGGTTATTACTGGTGCAAGAATCGATCAAGACTTCGGGGACACTTTAGGTAGGATTGATAGAATATCTCGCAAGTTCAAAGACGTCATTGATATTGATTCGTTGGTCAGTGGGGTGTGTAAGAAGTGTAAGACTACCGTGGAGCTGTGCGTATTGGCTCTACATGTGAGGAGGGGAATAGTGCACAGTAGGAGCATCGCAATAAAAGGAGAGTAGATCCTGTTTGGGTTGCTGCTACTGTTGCTAGAACCTCGAGTCCTTCCAGTTTTCCACCATCGAGCTTGCCATATGTTCCCCTTACCAGTTCTTTGATTACCATTGATGTGGATACCCCCACCTGCTGTTTGTGCTTCCCCTTTTGTACCCGTCATTAGAGAAGTGTCGATCGTGGGTAATAGAGGTTTGTTCCTTTGGCATAGGGACTCAAGCATGCAGGGGTACCTTTACAACCCAGATGCTACGACCCTCAAATAGAAGGCTTTAGTGCTAGAGGCTGCGAGACTAAGCCACGTACAACTACCATCAGCCTCAAGCCTTTGTTCTTCTCTGTAATTCTTACTTTTTGATGCCAATATGATAGGATTAAAGTATGGGGAGGCCCGTCAAAGGAAGCTCGTGGACACTAAGATGGATTTGGCGAGAGTTCACGAGCAGCATCACAAGATGATAGAGGAAAATGAGGTTATTATTAAGTAAAATAAAGATCTCTTTTTAGCCATCGTTGAGACTAAAGTGGAGGGGTTAGAGTATACGGTGGCCGCTAAAGGGAAAGCAAAAAGGTTTTGCAAGCTAAGCTAGATAGACTTATAGAGGAGCACGTAGCCGAAATGAATAGGATTATTTGGAAGTGCCAAGATTAAGTAGTTAACATGATCAAGGAGCAGCTTCGGGTCCTAGAGAATTTTAAGAAAAAAACAGCTGAAAATGTTTTAAACTCTATGTCAAAAATGAAGATCAATATACTACTCCATGCTCAAAGCGTTTGTGGTCCCTTCGATGTTTGTAAAATGGATCTCAATGCTATCGAGGCATGAATATGAGTAGGCTCGCTTTGATGTGTTATGTCCCTCGGGTGCTGTGTGGGACTCCTTTGTGTCTTTCTGGAAAAATTCTCCAGCTTTCTACTTAAAGGATGACTTAATTGAGTATAACACTTTGGTCCCTTCTACTGGAAATGCGACCTCCTTTGTTGTTAATGGTGACGTGGCCCCTGCTGCTAGTAGTGGCGATGTGGGTCAGAGAACCGAAAGGGAAACTGATGTACTTTAGCTTTCTAATGTTTTGTGCATCCTACATTGAATGAATTAAAAATCTTTTTCTATTATTATAGTGTTTCTATCTTTCGTTTGTTTTTTATATCCTTTACACAACTTTATTTTTATTGTAAAAATATCAGATAACTTTGCAAAATTCGTTAGTTGGGAACATTAATTCGTGAGCTATTTTATACTTAAGAAAAATCTTGAAAGATAATAAACTGATGCTATGAATCCGTAAGTTGTTTCATACTTAAGAAAATTTTGAAAGATAACACAGATGGGGATGTTACTCCACAAGCTGTTTATACTTAAAAAAATTTTGACAAATAACACAGCTGGGGATGTTACTCTGCAAGTTGTTTTATTCTCAAGAAAATTTTAAAATATAACACAGCTGGGAGTTTTTAATTCTCACTAACTATATTGAAGGTTGTTGCTCTTCGCTTATGAGCCTTAATATGACAACTGGGAGCCTTGCTCTCACTAACTGTGTTGGAGGCTGCGGCTCTTCATCTGCGAGCATTAATATGATAATTAGGAGCTTTTCTCTCACTAACTTTGTTGAAGGCTATGGCTCTTTGCTTGCGGACCTTAATATGACAGCTAGGAGATTTGCTTCCACTAACTGTGTTACAAGCTACGACTCTTCATGTGTGAACCTTAATATGACAGTTGGGAGCTTTGCTCTCGCTAACTGTGTTAGAGGTTATGGCTCTTCTCCTGCGTGTCTTAATATGACAACTGGGAGCTTTGCTCTCGCTAACTGTGTTAGATGCTATGGATTTTCTCCTACGAACCTTAAAATGATAGCTGGGAGCTTTGCTCTCGCTAAATCTGTTAAAGGCTGCGGCTCTTTGCCTGTGAACCTTAATATGACAGCTGGGAGCTTTGCTCTCATTAACTGTGTTAGAGGCTGTGACTCTTCATCTGCATGCCTTAATATGATATCTGGGAGCTTTGCTCTTACTAATTGTGTTGAAGGCTGTGACTCCTCGTTTGCAAGCCTTAGTATAACACGAATGTTATTTGAAAATTTTTTCATTCATCAGATAAGGAGTTATACATTGTATTTTTTTTATGCCAGGTATTCCAAGTTCACGGTACAACTATGCCCTCTATCTTTGCTAGTTTATATGCTCCATAACCTATTTTTCTATCACTTTGTATGGCCCTTCCCAATTTAAGGTCATTTTTCTTCGTTGGGAAATGAGTAGACTAACCTCGGTATTTCTTAAGACAAGATCGTCCACTTGAAATTGTTTGTTTCTGACTTTGGAATTATAATAGCAAGTTACCTGTTGAGCATACACTGTGTTTCTAACTTCATTTGTTTCTCTGAGTTCGTCAATTAAATCGAGGTTAAGCCTGAGAGCCTCCTGAGTAGCTTCCTCCTCGAAATGCTGCATTTTGTGTGACCTCAAACCAATTTTTGTAAGGATTACCGCTTTTGCATCGTAGATAAAAGAGAAAGTTGTTTCTCCTGTTACTATGTGGAGTATAGTTCGTAGGGCTTATAAAATTTCGTGCAGTTCTTCCAACCAAGCGCCCTTAACTTCTCCATCTTTTTTCTTGAGGGCTGTTAGAATTTTTTTTTTTTTGTTCATCGCTTCTACTTGCCCATTGGTCTGTGGCATTTTTACTGAGCTTTGAGCTAGAGCTATTTGGAGGTCAATATAGATTTTTTTTTATTTTTTCTGAAACTGTGTGTCATTGTCTATGATGATCATGCGAGGTATCTCAAACCTATAGACAATTGATTTCCAAAGGAAAGACACCATCTACTTTTTTGTAATGGTTGCCAAAGCTTCAGGTTCAATCTACTTGGTAAATCTACAGCCACTATGAATTTCTTTTATGTCGTGGCTATAGGGTATAGACCAAGGGTATCAACCCCCCAAGTTGCAAATGGCCAAGGACCCGACATGACTTGAAGGGGCTCCATTAGTTGTCGTCAGACTTTGGCGTTTCTCTGGTAAGAATCGCACGTGCGAACTAACTTGTAGCTACGCATTTTTAGTAGTGTCAAAAATAGTGGTTTTGGGACCACGACTCCAACGAGTAAGTAAATACTTTAACGTTTATTTAATGTCTATAAGGTTAATTTAATAAGTAAATACTTTAACGTTTATTTAATGTCTATAAGGCTAATTTAATGTAACATTAAATTTTCGTTAAGAAATTTTGAAGTTTAAATGGTTAATTAAGTAAAAAGGATTAAATCGTAAAAGTTAAAAAAGTCAATGTTTATTAGCTAAAAGTATTAAATGGTTATGGAACATTAAACTAATGGACTTAATGGATAAATCTACCATATCATTAGTAAGTGAGTGAGTATGGCATGGTTTTTGGTGTTATTTTGATAATTTAAAAGGGTTAATTTTGGTAATTATGTCAATTAGAAATTATGTAAAAGATGACAAATAGTGTATCATCATCTTCCTCCTTTCTTTTTATTTTTTAAAACCATGAAAACCATAGCCAAGGGAAGAACTAGGTTCAGCCAATCTCATTTCTATTGCATTGTTTGTAGTTTTGCCCCTTTTTAGTGATTTTAATGCTTTTGAGCTCGTATTAGCTTAATCTTGCTAGCCTGAGGGTCAATTTGTAAAACTTTTAAATGTTTAGGGACTTTCCATGAATAAGTTTGTAGTATTAGTGAATTTAATTGATGGATTATTAAGCTTGGTTGTTAAATAGACACATTTTGTTAAGTGATTTTTAATGAATTTGAACTAAAATACTTATTTAAAAAAATTGTAAAATTCAATGATAATTTTATGAATAATGAAATATATGGGCTGTAAAGGACCTTAGAGAAAATTGGCTATCATGATATTTCATTAATTGTGGTTTAATGGTGAGTTTGAGATTTAGGGACTATTTGCATAAAAGTTAAAATATTAGGGGTAAATTAGTAATTTTACATTAAGATGGATTATAAGTTAGAATCTATAAAGTTAAGCTATTGAATTATTTAATTGAGTTAAATTATTATTTAGATCAAGAAAAGAATCAATCGGACTTGAACCAAGGAAAGGCAAAATCTTGGATTAGCTGTCAATTTAGTTGTAACAACCATGGTGATCGAGGCAAGTTCGTATAAAGATAAAAAAAAATTTCATTTGATGTTTTGAATTGAGTTTACTTATTGTAATATATTAGATTTACTTTGACTCGATGATTATGATAATATTTAGGAATGTTGAAGGTTAATTAATCTCGTTTGAACCTTAAGAATTCTTAGGATACAAATGACATGTCATTAGGGATTTCATGTTTTGGGTGCTAGTCTTGAATGTCTTACCGATGGATGAGGTCCTACATTTGTTGTGGATTCTCTACAGCTCGTGTGAGCAGCATCGTGTAGCTAACGTTCCAACCCACAGTTCGTGTGAGCATTATGGAAAAAGGAAAGGTTACAGTTACATGGAAAGGCACACTATGTGTGAGTATTCCTGAGTATCCAATGTAATTCTGGGTAAGAAAAAGGAAATGAAAAGGCTTGTATACAATATCATAGATATTTATGTTCATAAGATAAGAAAGTTAATATGTGCCATTGATGAAAAGATTATTGAATATTCATATGAGCAAGATAAATTAATGCAATTCACTTCATGGTATTTGTCGTGTTTTCAATGTTATATGATTAAATCTTCTACTAATGGTGTGGATTATATTGAATAGGAATATCAAGTATTTTTATGAACTACTAAGCATGATTGAATGTTTAATATGGTGAAATGGTAAGTTTAATTTTCTCTTTCAGGAGCTTACTAAGCACGAGTTGCTTACATAGTTATTTTTCCTCTATTTCGTAGATTGTCGGAAGCTCAATCAGTTGGAAGCTTGTCGAAGTTCTATCACACTATCCAACAATCACTTTAGTAGCTTTTGATTATCTTGACTATCGTTATAAATGGCATGTGTAGAACTTTTTATAATGGAAGTTTTTGAATATGCTAATAATCAACTTGGTATGAAGATTCCTTTGGAGTATACAT
This sequence comes from Gossypium longicalyx, assembly GCA_025698465.1. NCBI lineage: Eukaryota > Viridiplantae > Streptophyta > Magnoliopsida > Malvales > Malvaceae > Gossypium > Gossypium longicalyx. The sequence goes on from CM046995.1 coordinate 58,606,626, forward strand.
TTTGGTTGTTTGGACTTATAGTGTTTTGGCAAGTTTATGTCCTTTGGTTATTTTTAAGTACTTTGAAATATATGGTATAGTTGGTTTGTTTATATGTTAAAAGCCAGATGATTATGGTCAATTTGGTATGTTTATTTTGAAAGGTGAATATATGGACAATTTTTGTTATTAGGTAGCTAAATTACCTATGTTTTGTGTTTGAGATGTGGCATGGTAACCTTGTTTTGATTGATGTTGTTTTAGTATAAATGAGGTTTCTTTGAATGGCATATTGATTAAAAAAACTAGGTTGATTGAATTGGTATACTTATATGTGTTTGAAATGTGTTTGGATCCATTTAATGTATGCACAAATGATGTAGTTTGTTGGGCAAGGTTTGGTCTTAAAATGGCTTCTTTTAAGGCCTAATTATGGAGCACACGGCCTGGGACACAGGCTATCACATGGCCGTGTGTTGCTTATTATTTCAGGGCGAGTATCACACGGTCTAAGATATGGTTGTATGTATCAAGTCAATGAGTTACACGGTCTGGCACACAATCTGCAACAAGACCATGTGGCTCAAGTTAATAAGATACACGATTTAATACATGGGCTGGGAGACGACTGTATGTCCCATTAATCGAACACTACACGGTCTAAGCTATGCCACACAGCCGTGTAACCCCTATTTTCAAATTTCTAAGGTTTTTTCAAATTTTCTGCATTATTTTAAATTAGTCCCAGATTGATCCTGAACTGTTTTTCAAGCCTCGAAGGCTCAATTTAAGTCTCAAATGTGTATGTTTGTTGGGTTTCTAATGAGCTTTAAGTAATTAATATTAAATAGCATTATTAATCTATTTTGATGTTATTTGTTCTAATTTGCACGGTAATACTACGTAAACCTAGTCTGACAACGAGAACGAGTTAGGGGTGTTACATAACTGGTAGGTGTCTTCCTAAACTATAGGCCAGTAGTACCCTTGTCTAAAGATTTACTGTGCAAGCAATCTGCCTCCTAAGTGATTATCACAAATTCCCTTGTGGATCTTTCTCATAACATACTCCATTTTAGGTGGCGATAAACACCGCAATAGTGGATACGAAAAGCCTTTTCTATACAGTACACCCTCTAAAAGGGTGTATCTATTAATCGTAGGATAAAACATGTTTTAATTTATCATGCAATGATCTTGCAGTATTCAAATATTCAATTCATATATTAGGATTTTTCCTATGCTCGTCATATCTTGAAGTTTTCCTATGCTCGTCATATCTTGGGGTTTCCCTATGCTCGAGCAGGATTTTTCCTCTTTAGTTGATGATGACAAAGGATGTTAATTTTGACAAAGCGTCTGAGCGAGTGTTGTCATTTCTTGGGAGCTATTTAATTTGAGCTTTTTTTAATCCTATGAGTAGCTGAGTCACCATTGTATGATATTTTTTTAACACTACTTTCTTTACGTCATACTCACCATTCATCTGCTTTGCCACCAATTGTGAATCTGTATGGACAATTAAATCCTTTGCCCCTAGTTGTCGTGTTAACTACAATCCTAACACCAATGCTTCATACTCAATGATTTTATTCGATGTTTGGAATTCAAATGATAATTCGTACTGCCACTTATTGCCACTGGGGTCGATTATGAGTGCTTTTGCCCCTGATCTTATTTTAGCTGCGAAGCTATCAACGTAAACTAGCCAACTTTTTGGATTGTCAATTGCATGTGTACTTTATGGGGAGGGGTTAGCTATTAAACGGTGTTCAACAAATGAAAAAGCAATTTTAGTATAAAATGTGAAACACATGGTGCTTCATCATAAAATATAACTCATTGAATCATTAACATGTCATGCTTTATCATAATTATAATAGATCAAGGTTTTAACACTCGTAAAAGTTCATATAGCATACAATTTTTACAAGACATATGTTATCCAACAATTTGAATCGTAGCCCACGTTACCTACGGCGTCGACAATTCTTTCGAAGGAACATTACACTATGAAATCAGCCAGCACCTATCCCTTTATTACAGTTCGCGGGGTGAAGTCAATCCTATATTCGGTGAACTTAATACTCCACTTCGTTACCCTTCCCGAAGTATCCGCCTTGGATAGTACTTCTTTTATAGGCTGATTAGTGGTCACAACAATCGAATGGGCTTGAAAGTATGGTCGTAATTTGCAAGCTGCAAAAATTAAAGCATAAATGCATTTTTTCTATTTTTGAGTACCTCAGTTCACCATTTTAGAGTACCTTGCTGACATAGTATACTGGGAACTAATGGACACCCTCTGGCTTAACTAGTACTATTGCAACTGTCTCTTCTGAGGTAGCCAAGTATAGATAGAGTGTTTCTCCTACCTAAGGCGATTTCAACAATGAAGGGGAGGAGAGGTATAGCTTCAGTTCCTCAAAGGTTGCTTGACACTCTTCTGTCCATGGGAAGGAGGCTCTTAAAGCTTTAAAGAATATGAAGCACTTGTTTGTCATCCTCGAGATAAATATGTTTAGTGCTACTACTCTTCCAGTAAGACGCTCTATATCTTTTATCGTTCGCGGAAGGGATATTTTCATGATTGCTTTAATTTTCTCTAGGTTTACCTCTATTCCCCTTTCTAAAATCATAACCTAAAAGCATACTTCTCCAGATTTAGTTTCATGCCGTGAGCTCTTAGGATTGCGAATGTCTCTAATAAGTTTCACACGAGCTCACCCATGGACGTGCTTTTCACTAACATGTCATCGAAGTAGACTTCTAGGTCGCGGCCTATCTGGTCCTTGAATATCCTATTTACCAACCTCTGATAGGTTGCATCCGTGTTCTTGAGACCGAAGGGCATAACTTGGTACCAAAATATTCCCTTTTTTCTATTATGAAGGCTATTTTTTCCTGGTCGTATCATTCCAACATGATCTAATTGTAACCTGAGAAGGCATCTATAAAGCTCATGAACTTGTGGCTCGCTGAAGTGTTGACCAATCGATCGATCGAGGGTAGGGGGAAATTGTCTTTGAGACATACCTTATTGAGATTGGTGAAGTTGATACACATCCTCTATTTACCGTTCACTTTCTTCACCATTACCACATTCGGGACCCAATCTGGATATTCTACCTCCTGATGAATCATGCCGATAACAGCTTAGCAACCTCCTTTCTCACTGCTTCTACCACTTGAGGCGCAAACTTTCTTCTCTTTTGTTTTATTGGCTTCACCTCTAGGAAAATGTTCAGCTTGTGAACAATCACTTAGGGGTCTACGCTCGGCATGTCTACTGTGGACTAGGCAAAAACATCTATGTTTTTCCTCAAACATCTGACCAACATGTTCTTCTCTTCCTCTTTCAATTCTGAAGAAACTTTGACAGTTCTCTCTTCATTGCCGTAAAATAGCTATAGGGTCTCAGTATGCTCTGTAGCTTCGGGTTTTTACTCCTGTGCTCGTCTTTTACATCCAGACTATCCAAATCTAAAGCTTAAATTGCTAACTTAGCCTTTTGCAAGCTCTACCCCTCAACCATAGGTTCTTTTGCTTTCTTGACAAATAACATGTAACATTGCCTTGCGGTGCGCTAATCAAATCATGGGAACCCAACCCCAGTTTTTGTTGAAAACTTAATTTTCATATAGTATGTTGCGATCACCATCCTTGCCATCCTCATTATTGGTCTTCCAAAAATGGCGTTGTATGGCATCAGGTAGTTCACCACATAGAACTGAATGTACTCTATGGTAGTGTGTTCCCCATCCCCCATGATGACTGGCAAGGTGATTGAGCCTTTCACCTTGACTAGGTGGTTCATAAAACAGTACAACAGACCAGATCTAGACAATGCTTGTTCTTTTAATCCCATTTTTATGTATACTTCGCAGGATAGCACTTCCACTACACTATGGGTGAGCAAAATTCAATTCGATTCGAAAAAATCAATAAAAAGTTCAAATTTTGAATTAAATAGTTCAAGTTATTTGAGTTAATTAAGTTATTCAGATCAACTCGAATAAAAAATTAAGTTTTTCGGTTTAACTCGAATATGAATTACACAATTTGAGTTATCCAAAAATTCGAATAAGAAAAGGCAAAACTACGTCATTTTGGTAAATATTTACCTTTTCTAAAGTTAAAAGTCAAAACCATTAAATTAAAAGGCAAAACTATGTCATTTTGATAAATGTTTACTCATTAAGTTAAAAGGCAAAACCATTATATTTGTTTATGTAGCTAAATAATCTTGTAATTTATCTATTACTTAAATAATCAGTCCATGTAAATGCAACATTGAGTATAAATAATAGGAGTCATTAACTCGACTCAACTTAACTCAAAAGTTTTTTACTCGATTCGGTTCAATTCGAAAAAATTTCAAATTGAGTTCAGTTACTAAAATAGAATTCATCAACTCGAGTCGAAATTTTTCACTCGATTTGACACGGCTCAATCGAATACTCACCCCTACACTACACTGCTGCTATCAACAAGTATTATTTCAACCTCAAAACTGGCGACCGTTGCTAATACCACTATTGAGTCATTTCCCTCTTTGTCGCGCACCAACTCTTCGTCGTCACCACCAAACTCGATACTCTATTTTTCCTGTCGGCGCGGCCTCTTAAGAGTGCTAATTAACATTACGCTCCTCATGTGTGCCCTTTCTTTTTGTGTTAGAACCTGCCCATTCATCGTTTGTTCCTACGATCACATGGATGGTGCCTCGAACCTTTTGATTGCCCTTAGGGTCACCATACGAGCTTTGACCTTGTTGGGAACCACTTTGATTCACGTATTCTATGAGCTTGCCGTTCCGAACTGCTTTCTCTATGGCATCTTTTAACGTAAAGCAATATTCGATCTTGTGCCCTATATCATCGTGAAAGGCATATTGATCCCTCAAGTTCACCCTTCTCCCCATGCTCCTCATCAAGGATGGCTTGGGCAAGGTGTCGAGGCTTTTAACCTGACTGAGGGTGTAAGTTCACGTAGCATTCAGGGGGTATAAGCCTCAAACCTTCCCTAGCAAGCGTATCTTCTAGCGTGCTCTTGCTGGGGTCTTTGGGATGCCCTAAGGGTATCACTATAGGTCTGACTTCTTTGCGACCTATCGTTTCTTACTCACAATGACTGGCTAAGGGGTCCTTGCTAGCTGCGAGGCCTCTCTTTATTCTGAAACTACCTTTCTTCCCTCTAAAATGTGGTACGTAATGCTCTCTTGATTTCTTTTGCTTCTGTGAACTTGTGAGCTCGCTCATACAAATTAGCTAGACTCTGCAATCTATTATTCGTAAAGGAATATTGGACGTGGTTGTTTTGTACTCCTATGATGAATGCATTTATAGCCCACTAGTCCTCTAAGTTTTTTGTGTTTAGGGTCACTGCATAGAATCTATTTACGTAATCCTGAAGGGACTCGCCTTCCTTCTGCTTCACCGACATCATGCCCATAGGCGTATTCATGATTGCCCTATAGGCCATAAATCTGCCCAAGAACATTTGACCAAACTGTGATAAGTTTTCGATCGAACCTTATGGAAGGAAGAGGTATTAGTCATTGGCACTTCCTTTGAGTGTTGTGGAAAAAACTTTACACTTTGCTGCGGCCAATGCTCCCAACACGTTCATATAGTCGTTGTACTATATCAGATGAGCTCGCAGGTCCCTTCTTCTTTCGAACATATCTTTCGGGACCTTGAAGTCACTTGGTAAGCTTACTGTCACGATATCAGTGGCCAGTGGGTTATTAGAACAGAATAACTAGTCCATGTCTTGTAATTTAGGGTGTAACGCCTATATGTCCCTCCTCAGCTCATCCATCTCGCTTTGCCATTCTTTCGTTGGGGTTTCGTCCTGTTTGTTTACGTTGCCTTAGGAACCGAAATTATCAACATGCATCTTCCTTCGCAACTCATCATTCTATTTCAATAACTCCTGTTGAAAGGCCTGTTGTTCCACAAACCGTGCCTCTTGAGCGAACATCTATTCCCTCATAAACTTCAATTACTCTTGGATGGCCAAGAACTACTAGGGGTGCCTATTGGTTGAGAAAGGGGGGTGGCTCCTGGCCAGTAGAAAGGTTCAAATCCAAAGGAACAAATGTTCCCCGATAAACTACATTGTCAAAGTTTTTTAGTCTATTGGCGAACCATCCAGCAAACAAGTCTGTTTCGTCGTGTTGGGTACGGAACCTGACACTTCAGCCTGTCCTGATGATGAGTTGATAGGGGGTTTTCATTCGGGTGAGTCATTTGTTTCCAACAATAAAGAAACTTAATCAAACTCAAAAAATCTAATGATCGGAAGTCTATCCATTTTTACCGCACCACTTGTTGAGTAATATTTTCTCGTTTCTTATTGATAGGAATGTTAGGGGTATTTATACATACGGTTATAGGTACTATTACAGCTCAGAATAGGGCCCCACTATTTTGTCTTGATTTTATTACCTCCAGTATTGACATTCTCTGCGAACTCCAAGCCTATTGGACACATGTCCATGGAGCACATGGTCCTTTCTGTTCCTAGGATTGATATCCTGAGCGGGCTTCGTGCCTATTGAACACGTGTTTGGGTGGCCTGCGAGGCACGTGATCCTTTCTGCGTATTCCTTAGGTGCATGCGAGCTGAGGCCGTGGCCCTCCTTAGATTCCTACAAGCTTGATTTGCGACCCATGCTCGCAGTCCCCTTTAGCGAGCCGTATCTTGGAGCTCCCCTTGCGAGCTATGTCTGCAAACCCGCCTTGCTGTCCTCTTGTGATTCCAATAACATTGGCAACCAAAAAATCTCTTACCTAAATTTTCATTTAGCAAAGACATTTTCAAATCAATCAGCAATCCACAATGACATACCCTATTCACGCTAGGAACCTCACTTTTTCTTCTTTCTCTTCTTTCCTCCTATTTCATTCCCTTAAAGATTTCATTAGTTCAAGTTTGAAAAGATGAAGAATACAAACCTTACTTTCAAATATTTTAAGGTTCCCATGAGATTTTATGGGTTTTATAAATAATTGGGTTTATGATCTTTTATTAAATTAAATTATGTGGCTATTATTTAGAAATTAGGTTGCAAATTAAAATGGCCGCGTAGGATTCCGTTATTGAGAAAAAAATAAATTTAAAAAATTGAATGCTGATTTTGTAATATTTCATGGTTGATTGATGATAAAGAAAAAAAAAACGTAGTTAAGTGTATTGCATTTTATTCTTTGTTTATTCAATTGGCTAAAACGATTTCCCCAACCCCGCCCCAAAAAAAAAAAAAAAAAGTAGAATTGCTTTTTGGGTTTATACTGTTGGGGTTAAGGAGAAGGGTATTGGGCAACCAGTGCCAAATTCCGAAAATTGGGTTCTTCATATATCAGTTACCAGTAAGGTAGTAACCTTCAATCCACCTATTTATCTTGTTTTCATGTTCTTTTCTTCTTCTTTTTTTAAATTGATTTTTTTGGCTAGAATAACTGTATGGGTCATATTCTTAATCTAAAACCCTGCTGGGTGGCCTTTAAAACATCTACTATTTTGTTTTTATTCTGTTGCTTCAGGTAGCAATTTCCCATATAGTTTTCTGACGTTTCTGGGCTGTTACTGAGAGGTATCTGTTAGCAGGTAATATCAGAAAGCTCACTGGGCTACAAGAGCTTAACACAGAGAGATTTCATGTCTGGAATTCTTTCTTTTTCCTCAATAGTTTTGCCTGATTGCTGTTCAACTTCAAGGTAGATTGTTTTCTTCTTTTTTTATTATTTTAATTACAGAATGCCCTTTTTGTTTAGCAGTTGGTTGAGCCTGATTTTATTGGTCCGTAGTTGTAGGCGTGGTGTTAGAATGGCTGCTGCTCACACTACACATGCTGGACTGTCGTTGGAAGCCATGGCAATAAAGCCTCCTTCACACCCTACATATGATTTAAAGGGCATCATTAAACTTGCTCTTGCTGAAGATGCTGGAAATCGAGGTTTAGCTATCTTTTTTTTTTTAGTTTACAATGTTCTTCCTTGCTTTTATGGTGTTTCCGTTATCAGTGCTTTCATATTTCATAATTCATAATCTTAGCTCCCCTAAGTTCATAATGATGAGCTAAAGGTTTTGGTGAAGAGGGTTTAAATATTCAGTTATAACTCTCTCTTTTTTTTTCTACATTATGTTTCATTTGGGTTCATTTGCAGGGGATGTAACTTGTATGGCCACCATTCCAGTTGACATGGAAGTGGAAGCCTGTTTTTTGGCAAAGGAGGATGGCATCATTGCTGGCATTGCACTTGCAGAGATGGTGTTTCAAGAGGTTGATTCTTCTTTGAAGGTAAAGAACTGCATTTTCTGTCTTTGGATCATCTTTATGGTTTTTGTGCTTGGACCACACACTCCATCCTTTTGTACATTTTGATATCAGGTGGAGTGGTCTCGAAAGGATGGAGATTATGTTTGCAAGGGACTGCAGTTTGGAAAAGTTTATGGTAAGTCAATAAGGCGGTTTCTTAAATTTTTACAAGAAGGCCCTACTAAAATTACACACTCTCTCCATATAGGAAGAGCACACAGCATTGTTGTAGCGGAAAGAATAGCTCTCAACTTTATGCAGCGGATGAGTGGTATAGCTACACTAACTAAGGTGCTTCCATTTCTTTGAATTTTGTAAATGAAGTAAACAAAAGAGTTCTCATAATCATAGCTATGTTTCTTTGTTGTAATCAAACAAATCTTGATTTATCATATAGGGCAGATGACAGGATGGCAATAGGAATACCCGAACTGTTTATGTTTCATTTTAGATTGCTGTGGATTGAATGCAAAACATTATGGTGGATGAGTATAAATTTTACTGACAAAATAAGATTCATCAACTGTTTATGTCATTATCTAGTCAACTATTTTAAACTATGTCATGAATTGCAAATTATAGCATGCATGTTCAATAACTATACTAAAGAAACAAGACACCTAGCAAAAGCTTATCATTGCAATAACTTTTTGAGGGTAGAAAAGTGTTTTAGAATGTTAATTGTTCCTGCAGGCAATGGCTGATGCTGCATACCCCGCATACATCTTAGAGACAAGAAAAACAGCTCCAGGCTTACGTTTGGTGGACAAGTGGGCAGTAAGATCATTTCCTTGATCTTACTGTTGGTTCCTTCTCTTATGCCTTAGGTTGATATTGTTGAAATTTTCTTTCTGTAGGTACTAATTGGTGGAGGAAGAAATCATAGACTGGGTTTGTTTGATATGGTGTTGATAAAGGATAATCATATATCAATAGCTGGGGGAATCAGCAATGCCCTTAGATCTGTTGACCAGTATTTAGAGCGGGAAAATCTTCAAATGGAAGTTGAGGTAATTTCTTCATATGTTAAAAATATAGTCAATTAAAATTTTGTGCAGTGGACTAGTTTAACAGAATTGGGTACAAATCTGTTAATTTCTGTGTGGTAAATCATGTATCATGTTACATGATTCAACTCTCTGTTCCGAAATTCGAAGCATTGCCGAAAAATATATTCAACTGGAATTTTGTGATCAAATACAGCTTGCTTCTTAATTTGCAATGCTTTGGAGTGGTTCTCTTCTCTCTGCATGTGTGTCTGTGAGTGTGTGTGAAAATGAATTAATCTGTCATTGCATTGTGGCAACTGTAACAGATATGTTCACAATGTCTTTTTGAAGGTTGAGACCCGGACGCTTGCGGAAGTAAAGGAAGTATTGCAGTATGCATCACAAATGAAGACTTCATTGACCCGGATAATGTTGGATAATATGGTTATACCTCTTCCAAATGGAGATGTTGATGTGTCTATGCTTAAAGAGGCTGTGGAGCTAATCAATGGGAAATTTGAGACAGAGGTATCTCATGAATCATGATTTTATTGTGTACTTCTCAGTTCATTTATTTAGTGCCTGCAGACTTTGCAAGATGGTATTGCAAATAAATTACTCCTGCTAAGTGATGTGTTACTTATCAGATGCTTGTTCCTTCATTTTCTTTATTTGAGGGTCATGGAGGGGTGTGTGGCGCAATGGTTCACTCTATTTGCTTGCTGTTTTGGTCTTTAAATATGTGAAACTTGAGCAAATTATACAAAAAAGATTTATATGAAAGCTCTTGCTACTTAAATTTTTTAACAATTTCTAAATTGTAATTTGTTTTTGGTGATTTACCTTGGCATTCTTGCTCGTGTAGTTGTCAAATGTCATCTATAGTTTTACATGGTAACTTCTATTTTAATGTTCTACTTTGAACTTTTCTGATGCTTGTAAGTGATGTATCTATTTCATTGTGGTAGGCATCCGGAAATGTTACCCTTAAAACCGTACATAAAATCGGACAAACTGGAGTTACCTACATATCCAGGTAAGGCAGTGCAACTTTTTTATTTTGTAATGTATATTGTTCTTGTAAACAGAAAAAATTTAAGTTACTGAACTTTAGTTTGAACCATGGAGGTGATTGTCCTGGAAAAATCTTATCATCCTCTCACTGGGTTTATTTTACTTCTAAAACTGGTTCTAGTGGTATTGAGAAGTGCCAGAATTCAGTATAAAGATAAACAGATATCACTTTCCTAGACAGATATATACATGTATATACGTGCAAGCATCATATATCCTAATATTTAACAAGGGCACACAAATGAGTGAGAATGGGCCCCATTACTGGTAATTAGGCTATGCTACTACTTTCTTTGGCACCGGTAGGGGAGCATGTTTCTATAGCTACAAAGGTTGATAAATTTCTTTGAATCATTAAAAGTTCTATTATAAAATGCAGGGGCTATTCTTACACCAACGATCTATTTTTTTGCATTTGGACAGTTGAGTTTATTTTAATGGAACTATTTATCACTAAGTTATCCATTGCTCCAATTCAAATAGATATGGGGGTTAGGCATCAAATTTGAATTTTTTCAAAAGCATATGGATTTACCTACATTTGAAATGCATGCCAAACTATATCAATTAGAGATGTAGGAGGAAGTGTGGATTTCAAATCCATGATTTCTCATTATTGGGTTTTGTTTTTCTTTCAAAAAGTTATGACTGATATTGATACACACTCAGACGGATCCACATTTTAGTTGTATATAGAACTTCAAAATGTTGAGAAACTAGGCAAGCCACTTTGTTTCAAATAGTATAAGAGGGTTCATTCTGTAGGAAGTTGTTTAGAACTTTCTGACATTTTTATGGAAATGTTAGCCTAAGTTATTAGCCAACTTGGTACTAAAACTCTTGGTATGTCGTACTGTTTCTAACCCTTGGGTGTTTGCAGCGGTGCACTCACGCATTCTGTGACAGCACTTGATATATCACTCAAAATTGATACAGAATTGGCACTTGAAGTTGGAAGGCGAACGAAACGGGCATAGTCGGTTCATCTATACGCCCTTATTGAATAAGGAAAGCTCTTCTCCACCCCCAAAAGGAATTATTTACGAATCACATCATTAGTTTTTCTCTTCCCATGCTGTAATAATGGTTTAAAGAATTGATAGATGATAAACCGCTTTATGAAAGATATAGGGAGTATAATTGTATGCATGATGCTAGTGTTATTTGGAATCTTCTTAATGTACTTACATGATGTCTTGTAAAATAAAATTTGGTGCAACACATGATGTCTTGTGGCCCAAGTGAAGCATTGCCTGATGATGATATAATACCACTTTAAAAGCACAGTTTTAATGAAGGATTGGTTCAGAGCTTTAGTTGGGGGGGGGGGGGGGAATGGGAATGGTTAAGCACATGACTTTGCATCATCATGCATTACCATTGCCAACCATTACTTATCAAACACTAAAAGTTAACAAAAATTAATAATAAAAAACTAGATCTCTTTGCCATTTCCAAAAACATGGACAACTTTCCTTATCTTTAAAGGAGTCACTAATTTATTATTTCATTTTAATTATTCTAATTTAATTTATGATTTTGACCGTGCAGTGCATCCTCACCTTTTCTATTTGATGGAAAATTGTATCTATTGTCAGATCTAACTGGATGAAGTCAATTTTAGTTTATATATGTGTATATATATATATATATATGTATATATATTTATTCAACAACATTTATCTTCAAATAATAATTTGAATAGAATGAAATTAGATTGAAGGATCCCAGAAGATAGTCCAGTCCAAACCTAATCCATCCACAAATTTAATCAAAAATGTGAGGCTCGTTATTATTATCAAATAACCATGAAAGTAATTATTCTAAAAGCAAATAGGAGGGAGGGGCATCAACCATCAAGAACGAGTCAATTTTTGGAAATTTCAAAATAAACAAAATGGAACTCATGAGGGTTTCTTCTCTTTTTTTTTCTTTTTTTTTTTTTAAATAAACACACTTGTACAGCTCATTATCATGTATAATAAAAAAAATTTAATACACACGTTAGTTCTTAAAAGTATATATTTTTTTTAGTTTGGTCTTTATTTTTTTCTATTTCACTTTAATCTCTAAAATTATCAAGTATTCACAAGTTAGTCCTTTAGACATGAAAAACTAACGGTTGAGATATCCAATTAATCATATATTGTCACATTTCATATGATGATATGATATCATCATTGGAAAAGAACTTAGAAATGAAAAAAGAATAGAAAATTTTTACAAAAATTATTAAAATTATTTAAAATAGAACAAATTTATAAAATTACAAAATGAATAGAAAAATAGAAAAAAAATACTAAAATTTTTTAATATATATTAAGAATTTTAATACTTTTAAAATCTTATAAATCACAACTTGCTAAGAGCTTGAACGTGAGATGGTTGTTTATTGGAAGGATACCACATACGATGATTGCTTTATAAATCAATCACTTGGAATTTATAATTGATAGATCTTTTTAGGTAATAAATTCAATTTTTTTCTAAATTATTTAAACAATGAAAAATAATTTTATTTTAATTAAATAATAACTTAAATAATATTTTTAATTGCTTCAAATAATTTTTAATATCTCAATACAAATTATTTATCTCTAGATTAGTATCTTCAGAACTATTGTCAAGTGTTTGGCCATTTTAAAGAAATTTGAAATAAAATAAAAAGAACATGTGCACGAAGATGTATGAAAGAAGCTTACTCCAAACATTAAATATAGAGCCAAGTCAAATTAAAACTTTACTCATAACACTGATAAAATACTAAAAATAGATGTATTTAAAATATTAAAATTTTGGTACAAAAATTCATTCAATTTTTATTAAAATATTTTTAAAATATTATTTTATAAAAATTGATTGTTTTATGATATACAAGTTTTAAATCAATTTTTTAATATTTTACATGTGATTAGAGAAGGCACACTTTATTCCAAGTTACAACAATTTATAAAATTTTTAATAATATGATTTTTATAAATTTTTTTTTACAATGTTCTAAAATTTCTAATATTTTATATAGTTTTCTTTTTCAGAATTTTTTAAAAAAATTCTAACATATTTTAATTTTTTTAGATATATATTTATCATTTTATTTATTTTTTTGCATTTTTTATATTTTTAAAGTTTTTTAGATCTTTGCTTATGATGGTATTATTGTGGCATTGATGTATGCCACGTGATAATTTATGATTATTTGGAAATCCCAGTTAGTTTTTTAAAGATCAAATGATTGGACCGGAAATGTTTGATAACATTAGAAACTTAACTAGGAAACATTAGAGATTAAGATGGACGACAAAAACCTTTAAGTACTAAAGTGGGAAAATAATATACTTTAGGGACTGGACTAAGCATTAAACCTAAAAATATGGTATTCCACAATTTATAGAGATAAAATTTTACAACTAAATATTGGGTGCAATTGTACATTGTGCTTTTAATGGGAGGATTTTGATTCCAACCTTAATAGCGACTTTTCTAAACATACAAAAGTAGACTTCATTTGGTTTTAAGAAACAGAAATCTTTTTGGTTTTCTTGAAAAATGGAAAAGATTCAATAAAATATGTATGAGTGAAAGATTTAAAATTGATTTTGTTTTTATTTTTTATTTACCAAACATATTTTTTTTAATCTCTAAAAATAAAAATAACAAATATTTTCAGAAAGCAAAAACAACCCTGTACTTCTTTATTGATAATCCAAAAAAAAAAAAAAAAAAATCCAAATCGAATGAGGTAGAGTTGATTATCATCATTTATGAGCGCCTACCCGTGGACTATTTGAATTAAAAAATTCAGTTCTATCTCTTTTGAAAGCTTGCGAAGACTAATTTGTAAAACTGATTAAAATTTTTTGTTAAGAGTTTAAAATCTGTCATCTTCTTCCTCTTCTCTTAACATTACATAAATAAATGTGAATTTCAGCAATTTTAAATTCAAGCCTCTTTCTATAAATTTAATTTGATACTTTTATATAAATATATATACATATATATTGAAAATCACTTTATTATATTTTTACTCAATAATATAATCTTACAAAAATATTTGTTATCCAACAATTGATTGTTTCTGACCAATGAAAGAAGTTGAGGTAAATTTTGATATCTTACCTTATGTAAAATGTATTGCGTATTTATTTTGGTTCGATAGTTACTTAAATTAATTGTTAAGCCAATACTTGTAATAATTAATTGTATTAGAATTGTTGTAAGTTGTTGAATAATATGCTTGTTTTCTTGTGCATTTAAGTTTATATAGGAGGTTGTCCTTATCTCATAGCGCCACGTAGCGAGCCATATGGTTGTGTGGACAAGGTAGAGGTTAGTGGTCACATGCTAAGTGCCAAACGAGTACTACTATTGCAGGTAGGTTGTTGTTATGATACGTGTTGTGTGGTTTCGCTTATGTCATAGGTTGTCTTGTTCTGACACCACCATATCATTATTAAGATATTACTATTTTATGAGAGGTCATCATAAAGAATTCAAATCAAAATACTCACAGATCCTGTAATGTGAAAAGGAGTATAACATAAACTTAAAAAAGAAATATTTTACAAATTTATAAAATAATATTAATGTTTAATATTTTAAAATTGACTGATAAAAGACATTGAATGGGAGAAGGAAAAATAAAGGTGTTTTGTTTTTAAAATAAACAAAAAAAAGATGGATAAATTTATAGAAACAAAATGATTAGGTATTTGGAAATAGAAATGGGTAACTATAAGTTTTGTATTTCTTTAAATGAAATTTCTTAGAGAATTATGTTTTTTCAACAATTGAATCTGATCCATTTAATCAATTTTTTTTTTTTTGTTAGGTAAGTTAGATATGCAAATTTTTACAACAATATTTTTTATTATTTATTTCAGTAGGTGCTGTTATTCAATTTCTTACCAAAATTTCATTTTTCAATAAATATTTTTATACTACATTCAATTAATTTCATAATCAAATTTTGCACGCAAACATTTAAACATAAAATAAAAATACCATTCTAAAAAAAACACAAATACAACAAATACTTTAAATTACATGTAATATATAACTCATTATTAATTTTTAATTTCTTAATAAATTATATATTTATATGCAAATAAAAATTTAAATATGATTTTTAAATTGTTTAATTGAAACATAAGATAAAGAACGTGGTAAACTTTGAAATCTTAAATTCAATCCTCCTGTATAAATTTTCATCCAATTTATTCAAACGGTAAAATAACATAATATAATACATTAATTTTTTATATCGAAATAAATATAAAAAAAAATTCTTATAATAAGAGAGATGAGAAGGGGAATAAGGATGAAAATTTGTCATAATTTTTAAATACCAAATACAAGCACGTGTTAATTCAATGTATTAAATATGTATGTATATGATACTGTTTGAAGAAATGAATGATATGAAAGCACAACAACACTTTTTCCCCAAATTGTGAAGCATAGTTTTGATGGAGTACCAAACGGGTTATTTTTAGTGCTAAACCCTTTTTCATTTTTAAGGACTAATTATTCCATCATGAATAGCAAAAAGTGGATAATGACTTTATAACATCATCTCTACTCTTTCTTTCAATTTATTTTGTTGGTGGATAATGGAATCAAATTACATTAATTGTTAAAATTATTCCATGTACGTCAGCATGAGGTACACATGGCATCTCAAATTTAACTTTTTGGTTATTTCGTCAACCACTCCATTTTCTAATAGTAGAAATGGATTTTTTTTTTTACAAAAAATATCAGTTTGCTTTTTTGATTTAATGTACATGGATTAATTTGTCCACTTTTTTTAAGTAAATGAGACAAAATACAATTTCACTCCTACTACAAGTGTCACGGGGCCAGAATTTTAGTTTAGCAAACCGGGCGGCCTTAAGCAATTCTTTGCTTCAAATACGCCTAAGTCAGCCTAACTCTCGAAAATGAAAATTCATAAAAGAAATTGTTTAAGGCACCGAAATAAAGTGGAAGCAACTCGAAAAGGCGAAGGGACTTGAATCGAACAAAAAAACCATAAGAAAAATAATAGCACACCAAGTGTTTGAGTAAACGCTTTCAAAAATATTTTTAACTCAAGAATGAAAGTTATTACAAATGAAGGAGGAGGGCTCTATTTATAGTTGAGTTCTCCCAGATCTAATAGTACAAATCGAATTACATTAATGACTAAGATTAGTTCTCATCTACAATAAGAGAGCCCTAAGGGATTAAAACTCTATACATTTTTATATTTTAGGATTTACAATAATTTTCTTGGTAAAAATACAATTTACTAAAGTGTTTACATTTTAACTAGGATTCAAGTAGATGGACCTTGAGTCTTTTCCAAGCAATAGGCCAATGTTGTCGAGTCGAATGACCCTAAAGGAACATGAAGGGTCTGAAATGTGCGCATTAGTTGTAGGCTGCTTTGCCCGGCCTGTGACATTCTCCCTCACCTGTTCACGTGATGCCTTCATCACATCCTCAAAATGAAACTAACTTATCTTCTCTTGGAATTGCCATAAAGCCTTGTCAAGTTCCTAACTAGCATCATTGTTGGAAAGTCCCTTCCATCAAATAAAGTACTCATGACTTGACCTATAATACTTCCATCGAATCACTCGGTCTACCATGATGCATCCAACTTCATGATCATAAGAGGCTTTTACCCCCATTGGTGCTTGTTCGAACTTATCTCGATTTGGATCCTTCTGATCCTCATGGAATGGCTTAAACATACAGACATCGAACATCAAATGAACCTTGAGTTTTGTTGGCAACTCTAGTTTGTAGGCCATCTTGCCTACCATTTTCAAAACTCTAAAAGGTCCATCATATCGTATACACCTCATACAGTTTAGTATAATTCAGCAAAAAAAGCACAAGCTCTTTATGATGGATCTGGTGCCCTAAGTGGAGTATATTCGTTTGTATACTTATATTTTTCAAACAAATTGGCTTAATAAAATTATTCATAAATTACATTAATATCATTTGTATATTGTCATTAATGGTTTTTGTATGTAAATCAAAATAGAAGAAAATATTAGCTCACTAACTATCTAATGTTTAACTAATACTAAGCGGTATTACATGATCAAATTGTAATATGGAAAGACAACTTATATTAATAGATGAACTTAAACATGTCCTTAGTCTAATAGAAGATGAGCAAACTGATTGAAAGACTAATATGTCGTCTATAAAGTCCAATTGGAGAGATGTTTTGTCTTGAGCATTGGAGTGAATGACCCCTAGAAGATAGAGACATAGATGTGATTGACTGGACTGACAGCACATTAGATAGGACCCAAGTAGAATAGATCCTGAATTTGTTTGTGGATTTATTGGCTTGTGACGTTTATAGTGTGGCATACCTTAATCCTGAATGGATGATGGACTATGTATGTGTGACTCGTATATTTTGATGTAAGTAAAAGCCTGAGTTCAAATAGATAAGGAACCGAAAGTTGGTGCATTTGGTATATGAATTTTGTAGTATGTATCATCATTCACAATAGTGGAATTCATAAACCAAGAAATGGGTCAATGATATCCTCTCATTGGCATTACATGATAGATCAAAAGTAAACGTGGTCACAAGTCGTTTGTCTTTGTGATAAATGACTTAATTACTATTTAATAGTAATTGACTTTTCTTGAATGAAGATATAATTGTTACTATGAGATAAAATAGGATCATATTAGTAGAATGGATTTATCTCAAAAAGATTAAGGATATCATGTGAAGGTAACACACTTATGACAAGGTCAATGAACGAGCACTGATCGAGTAACTTTTGTAATGGTATGTAATTGAGGAGAGCTCAATCACGATACTATAGTTGAATGACTTCGTGACTAAATGAGTTTATAATTAATAGGTGAAAAGCTGGAACTTAATTATAAACAATTTGAGCCCTAATTACATATGTCCAGTCAGTTCATCCATTAGCTTGTTGAAATCATAAATAAATTGCATATAGAACCAAATGAACAGAAATGGATAGATATGATGAAATTAGAGAAATGGGTTAGATTAAAAAATGAATATGGTTTTTCATTAAGTGTGAAAATGACTTGAGAATTAATTTAAGTTTTTTGAATTATTATTTAATTAAATAACTAAAGTTCAAACATGGAATTAAATTAATTGGTCATTGTGAATCTATTGAATATGAAAATTAAATATATTTTCTCATAGAATTTTTTATAGCAAAGTTACCATAACTTTAACGGACTTAGAAATGGGTTGAGAAAATTATTTAATTGGAAAATTAATTAATTAAAATTAATTTAATAACTAATATTTATTTTTGGAAATAGAAAAATATATACTAGGTTGGATTAAATTATAAAGTGCAGGGTTAAATGTTCAATAAGAACATATAACTGGACCCAATACATGAGAGGTCCAATACTACCCCCTCTCTCTTAGTTGAACTAGGAGACTAGTTTTTCTATCAAATAAGTATTATTTGTATTCTACTAATTCAACTAGGATTCTCCTATCTCACCTTATAAATAGATAACATTGGTATGACTAAAATAACATAAGTTTTCAATATTGTTATTCTTTTAAAAAAATCAGAATTTATTTCTACGTATAAATTCTATTTTCTGGAAATAACAATTCTACTAGTTTTTATAAGAGAGAGAGTTCGACTGAAAGTAATAAAATTATTTTTGGTTGTATTTGATTCAAAGCTGTTCGAGCTCACACTCAAAGCGATTCGTGATACGAGAATAGCGAAGAAGATTGTTCGGTTGAAAGCCGAGAACATCAATGGTTCATCTCACTCAAAGCATAGATATTTTTAGGAAAAGTTTATTGCTATAAATATCACAAACCGATTCAACTTTCAAATTTTCATTTTTTCACTATGCAAGAAAACTATTTTCAAATCGGATTTTTTCCAACACTTTGGTCATTACTCGTTTCACTTGATCAAAGGCTTTCTGACGTTGTTCATTCCAATCCCATATCTTACCCTTCTTCAATAAATTTGTCAAGGGTGTGGTGATTATGGATACTTATCCTTTTATCCATTATATCCATCGGTTTATTCAATCCATCTTTCACTTTTAAATTTCGTTTAGTTATTTATTAGTTCTTAAATTTCTTTTTTTAGTGTGTTCGTTTTCTTTAGTTTCTAAATTTGTTTATTTCTTCTTTTAGGTCAAATCCAAATCTTTCTTTTTTGAGTCGAACAACTTAAACACAATCCTTTTTTCGCACCTACTTTATCGTTTGGTATCATATTTTGGTGTCTTAAGTGTTCTTTATGTTCTTATAAACTGATTTTTAGCAAACGGACTCAAAATTTTTTTTTCTTTTTACCTAGAAAGTTTTTCGGAAAAAATATTTTTCAGTTAGTAAAAGTTTTCTAAACGATCTGAAATTTTACATATTGATTTTTGGCACTCTCTTAGAATATAAAAAAAGTATTTCCAATAAAAAAAGTGATCGAAAAAGTGCGAATGGAAACTAATAATGATAAACCTTGGACAAAGCATAGATGTCATATTTGTAAAAAAATCCATACGAACATGTTGTTTCTAATGTCGTTCAACCTTCTATTGTTCATGAACTTGTCAAGAAAGACATTGGTAAAAAAAAAAAAATAGCATCTTCTACGAGCTTAAACGACTTATGGCATAACAAAGAGAACAAGCTAGCAAATGCATGTGGTGTAATGCAAAGGATCACAAAGCCTCTAAATGTCCAACATATTCATTTAAGAAAACATCCTTACTAGCCGAAGAACGTAAGTATGACATAAAGCCTATTGAGGAGTCTTCGTCTACTGCTATTATTGACAATGATAATATAAATGAGTAAGAAACTTCGAGTGACACCGTTTGTAAAGACAGTAAGTGTGATTTTGTGCCTATTATTGAGTCTAGATCTAACATTGCACCTTGTTTCAAAGTTGATGTCGAAGAAATTGATAGTAATAGTGGGAGCTATGATGATAGTAATAGTGCAAACTATGATGATAGTGATAGTGAACTTTGTGAACTGGAAAAAGTTGATACTGAGATTGTTTCCTAGAGTGTATGAATCTAGATGGGTTAGACATCTATTCTTCTCATACAGAGTTATATTCTGATGAATTCAATGTTCAAAATTTTTGTGAGGGGTTGAATGGAAATAAGGATGATTTATGGAAAAAGATTGAGAGAAAAGAGACTTTGAGCGATAAAAGTCAAATTGATGATTGAACTTTGGTGAGTAAAAATCCCTATGAGGTAAAATTAGAGAGTTCAATTCACATTGAAAAAGAGAAAGAAAAGACAGAAAGAACCTAAAGAGAGGAATGATTATGTTTTCACTAACCTTAACTTGAATTTGTCTAGTGGACTTGTTTCATTCTTTTAGGAATTTGTTGATCATTTGTGAGGAGCTCTATTAAACCATTCCACTTATGATAAAGATTCTTTCTTATTCAACCAAAGACAAGATTTGAGGATGAACCTTTTCAAGGAAAAGGAGAATGATACATCCATGGATGGGCTGAAATTTATTAAATTCCCTTCACTAAAGCAATTAATTTTCAAGTTTAGAAAATCAATCGACTTGCGACGACTTTTTAGATAGGATTTAGACATTTTTGGCTTTATATGTCTTCATAGAGTTCGAATATCTATCTCTTAGCTTCGAAACGCACTTTGAATCACTCAATTTTGATTTCAGGAGCTCAAGTTATGACTGTTTTAGTAAAGAATGCGCATGCAAAATTTCTGGACGAGATTATTATGGAAATTATGAGTTTCAGGCTTTTAATTTATGTTTAAATCAAATTGAGTTCAATATTTAGGCTTAATTTTTATTATATATAAGTCCAAAATTTTATTTATTAGGTTTTATTATTTTATTATTTATTTATTCCGAATTTTGGATATTGTTTAAGTATTTTTTGTTGTTTAGGAATTTTTATTTCTTAATCAAACAAGAAAGTTTAGTTTAAAATTACTTCTTGTTTAGATTAATTAGTTAATTAGAGTTTCAGTATACTTTAGATTTTTATTTTTATATACTTAGCTAGCCTATATAAAAACTTCTTCATTGTTCATTAAGCAAATAATTGTTTTTTATTAATAAAGTTTTCAATTCTAGGAGTTAGTTTCTTTGTGCAAGATTTCTTTCTTATGATTTTTAGAAGTAGCTTTTTTCTTGATTTTCTTCAAGGAGTCATGAGAATTTATTCTTCACCCTTCAATTTGCCAAGAATTATTTCTTGGAGGGTTGATTAGAGCCATTAATTAAGTTTGTCGGGATTTGTATCTCAAAGGGTTTAATTAGACATTTATCCTTCTATCCATCATATCTATCGGTTTATTCAATCCATCTTCCACTTTTAAATTTCGTTTATTTATTATTTTGAATATTTATTTGTTATTTTTAATTTTTTTGGTTGCTTTCTTTGTTTTTAAAAAAAATATGTTTGGTTTCTTCCTTTTAAGTCATATCCAAATCTTTATCTCTCGAATAGAACAAATTAAATATGATCCTGATCTGCTTCCTTTAGCCTCCTTTTTCTGCTTCCTTTCGCTCAATCCTTTATCATTACGGCTTTATTTTCTTACTTCATCCTAGTTTCAAGAGCATCATTCTTTCCCGTCAACTTACCCATAGTAATATTGAAGAGCGTTTGCAATGTGTCCATATTGGAACTAAGGGTTTCTGCCACATATTTCTTGAACTACTCTTTCATCGAGTCTAACTCATCTGTGTCCCTCAACTATCTCGAGTGTTTACTTCACTTCACCCATGGATTTCTCGAGGCAGATTGCATGACTTTCCAAAGTCAACAACATAACCTTGGTCTATTATTTTTCCTGCCCTTTCCAGCACAAGTCTCCATTGGGACATTTTGCTCGTTTACTCCTTTCGTCATTTTAACCGGTGCCTTCGAACACTAGCTTGGGTACCAACCGTGACGGGGCTAGAATTTTAGTTTGGCAAACTACTGACCTTATGCGATTTCTTTGCTTCAAATCTACCTAAGTTAGCCTAACTCTCGAATTACATCCATGACTAAGATTAGTTCTCATCTACAATAAGAGAACCCTAAAGGATTAAAACTTTATACATGTTTATCCTTTCGAATTTACAATAATTTTCTTGGTAAAAATACAATTTACTGGAGTGTTTACATTTTATCTAGGATCTAAGTAGATGGACCTTGAGTCTCTTCCAAACAATATGCCAGTCTTGTCGGGCTGAATGACCCTAAAGGAACATGAAGGGTCTGAAATGTGCGTATCAGTTACGAGCTCCTTTGTGTTGCCCGTGAAAACATAAAAACAACTTTATTTATTATATATACAAATAATTATATTTATCTAACATGAAAACAACTTTATTTATTTGTTTGTTTTTTTAAATATGCACAATTAAAGAATTGAATTAAAATTAAAATTTCATGTGAACAAATGTTAAAATTAAAATTATTTTAATATTATATTACAAATTAAATCAAAATTCATCTATAATTTTAGATTTAATCAAAATTTTTAGTTTTTGTTGTATGTAGAATGGCATGGTTCTAATGGTATGCAGACAATATAATTATATATGTTAATTTACTAATTTGATTTTTGAGTGTATTTTTTTTTCTTAGTTATTAGAGCACATGTGTTAAAGATTTATTAAATCACATGATGCCATTTAGTTTAGGTACTAAAATGTATATTGAAATGAAATATAAGTATAAATTCATCATTAAAACTAAATTTAAGAAGGAAATAATATATTAAGGTGATAAGGTTATTTTAGGATTTTCAATTTGAAAAGAGGAAAAAGTTTGTTTTACCTCTGATTTCTTTTCCGTCAATTTTAAACTGCAAAACTAGAACAAAGGAAATGTACGAGTATTTATTTATTTTCCTTAATAAAGGAGAATGTCATACACCAAAAGTAAATCAATAAAAATATATTCTGATCAATTGAGTGTAATAGTAAAATGACATTATCAAGAAATTTTTTCAAATATATATATATATATATATGATGCTTTAATTGATTATACTTTATGTACAAATTAGCAAGGCTGTAATTTTCAATGCCATGCAATATATTTCAACTTCTAATTTCAGAAATTTGGGTACAATAGGCTGACAAACAAATGGATAAAACTGGAATCCAGGTATTTTTGTTTACATTATAACTTAAAAATTGCTGTTAATCAATTGATTCCTTTTCTAATTATTTTAAATACTTTTTATGATTTATGATGTGAAAATGGATATTTTATATTCCAAATAATTTAAATTTTTTATATAAGAATAATTTTTTTTAAAAAAATTCATATATTTTTATTTCTTCAAATATTATTCTTTTTAAAAAATTATTTACTTCAAAATTTTATCATTAAAAACAATAAATCCAAAAATTTAAAACTCAAAATAAAAACTGAACCAAATAAAACAATTCAAAAATTTTAAATTTCATTGAATTGAATTCACCCTAATTTTATATGATTGACATATGCTTAAAATCTTGTTGGAGATTGTTAGTTTGTAACCTACAATCTTATCCCTCAGTATTTGGTATATTGATAATATATATATTTTTGTTTTACATGTAATTTTAAAAAATTAATATGTGTTTTTTTAAATATATATTTTAGTATTTTATTATTCTCGTATAGGACACTTGTCAACTTTCTATTTATGTTTATGGATTTTAAAACTCTATTGATAGTGTACTAAATATTTTCTCTTATTTTATAACATTCATAAATATCCACTTAAAATATTGGATCAATTTGAGATAAAATTTTGAAAATAAAAAATATTTTCAAAAAAAAAATAGAATAAGTTGAACTCTAGATCTAGTATTAAATCAAATCAATTTTATCTTATCTCCAAGACTATGTAGATTTAACTTGTATGAAAATTTTATTGTATGAATGTGTACATGTGAGTTATAATAATATAAAAACGATAAAAAATATCGTAGCATAGTAATGGGTAGTAAAAAAAACAATAAATTGTTGATTGAGTATTAACTTAATTAACATAAGTATTGTTGTTAATGTAAGAGAACGAGAATTTGAATACGTTAAAACATATTATCCTTCTTTTTATTAATAAAGTATTCCAAGAAAAATAAAAATAAAAGCGGAGACAGTGGCAACACATAAATATGCACAAATAATGCTTTACCAAACCCACCTTACCTGTAAAATTTGGTCATGAGACATGCCTCACTACACTACCTCTATATAGAGATATGTTAAATTAAAAAATAAATTTAAACATAAGAATTTATCTAATTAAAACAAGACTCATGGTGAAATTAATACTGCCAATTAAAAACCATGAAACCATGTCCGTAATTAAATATTTAATCAAATACTTATTTATTATGTCATAATATTTTTTCCTGCCATTAAATGCTATGTTAAAGTTGAATTCGGCTCCCTAATTCAGATTATTTTGATTTTTATTTATTTATTTCTTTTTTATGATTTAAGATAAAATATATCAAATAATTTTTTTTGTACAACTAGATCTTGAATTTTATTATATAATAAGTTAAATATGTAATTATTATATTTTGATAAAATTTGAGATTTAATTTTTATATTTAAAAATTAAGTCTTATTTTTTTATTTAAAAATCTAATCGTAAGTATTTCTGTCAAAATTTAATGTTTTAGAAGTTTAATTAAATTATAAGACATATGATTAACAAAAAAAAATAAATATGTTAAATTAAAAATTTTGAACAAAAATTATTAATAATGATAATAATTAGATTGAAAATTTTAAATAAAAAAATAAATATGAATAAAATCTTAAATTGTATACAAATACAGCCACTAACAACCCATATGATATTATGAAAAGCGTTGCTAATATTTTAATTTAAATTAAAAAATGGATGAAGAAGTTTGATGTGATAAAACGCATGGTTTTTAAGTGTATTTTATGTTAACAATATTCTAATAGCGTAAATAAAAAAAGAACTAAAATTTATTTTTCATGTGGATAACAGTTTGTAGTTAAAAAAAAAAACAATTTGTATAAAAATATGTTTATATTTAAATAGTTGGTTATGTTATTTTTATATTTATTAATTAAAATAAAGATAAGGGTATAAGAAAAAATAAAAATAAAAATTGGTACCAAAAAGAGTAGAATGATCATTGATGACCCAATCAGATTGATCTCTCAACAAAACCCTAGTTAAAACAAAGAAAGAAAGAATTAAAAAAGGGAAAGAGAAATATTATTATAGTATAGAGGGAGAGCGAGGGGGGGAAGTAGAAGGAAAGGGGAATGAAAGAGGAGAGAAGGTGATAAAATAATAATAAGGAAAAGAAAAGGGGCAAGGAAAATAATAAGAAAAGGGAAAGGAAGATTATAGTTGAGGAAGAAAAGGAAACAATAAGAAAAGGGAACCTTCTCTGCACTTCTTCTTTTCCTCCTTTTTCATCCTATTTTGCCTCCTAATCTTCTCTCTTCTCTTTTACTTTTAATTTCTCTTTCAATCACTAAGCTTTCTTTCTTTTTCTTTTTTCCCCTTTCCTTGCCTTGTTTTACTACTAAATTTCATCTTCTAGTGTTTGAACTTTACTTCTCTTTATGTTTCTTCTGAAAAACTAAAACCCATCATAAGTCACTGTGATTTTGGTGCTTGACTTGATCTATGGATGCATAAATCTGGGATTGGTTAAGCTCTGAACTTTCCTTTTTCTTTTTTTCATTTCGGGTCAATTTTCTGCGGGATTTTTGAATTTTAGGGTTTATGTTGTAGTTAAATTCGTGTTTGAATTTGTTGGGTTGTTGTTGTTGTGATTTTTTTATGTGTAAATATTGTTATTCTGTGATTTGTGATGTAGTGAAAAAGAAAAGTTGTGGGGAAGATCGATTTAAGTTTCTTCCTTGGAAATATTTTGGGATTCCTTGGGAGTATTTTTATTCCATTTTCTTAAATTGACACCTTTGAGAAAAGAAAAAAAAAATTGAAGGGGTCAAAATAAATCGATTTTAAGCTCATAAAAAATACTTACCCTGAAAAATAATTAAAACTCACCATTTTTATTGTGGGTTTTCTTATATTTTTAATATTTCCATATTAAACTGCTGATTATTATTTTCTTAAATACTGATTTTTAGAAGAAGGACTAGGAGAAAGAGCGTAGTTTCTTACTGTGTGGGGGTTGTTGGGGATTCTTCTGGGAGTACCTGATAGTTCACTATTAGATCTAATAGAAAAAGCTAGGTCTTGGATTTCATTGGGAGCTAGTGATCTTTCCGGTTTCACTGGTGAAGAATTTCTGATGCTAAAAAACGGTGTTTGCCAAAAAATGTGTTGCTCTGAATGTTATACGAAGTTTGCTGATGAATTCTCTCATAGATACCCCTGCCAAAGCTGTGGTCGCTGGTTATGTTCTAAATGTGTTGAAAGATATGAATCCCATGTTGTTGATGATGTATATCAATCAGATAATGCAAAAAGTAACGATTTTTCAAAGATGATGAGTGTTAAATGTTGCAAATTTTGCTGTGATGGGGTTAATGCAAGGCCTGAAAGTGGAGGAAGGAAGTATTCTGAGAAGGTGCATCCTTCTGAGTCTCCCCGGGAGAGCCCGGAACCACCATCTCCTTGTTCTATGAATAGTGAATCCATTAGAAGTGATCATCTTGCTCAACATCTTGAGGCACATGATTGTGGGTTTCCTTTGCCGGTGGTAGCTGGTGAGAGTATGACTTCAGTTAGTACTCATCCTTCTCCCATATCTACTCAGCAATCTGCCAGCAGGTATACTTTTGCTCAGATAACATAATTATGCTAAAAAAATATTATTTATGCATATAGGAGACACCTCATTAACCTCCTAAAGTTGGTATTTTTGTTATCCTTATTTTGTCCCTTCGGGGACATCAGATAAAATTTACCCCCTGCTAGTGAATTTGTTGTTATTTGTTATTTATTCTTCTAACCCTCCGGCAATGAATGTATTTTTATCTGTGGGTTTCTTTGGTGTAGGAGTGATGAAGAAGATGCTGATGGTTCTGGTAAGCAGTTTTATAGCCCTTCAGCTGAATACAGTCAAGATGTTTCGGATATAGATTCTTGTAGTATTAGTGCTAGACATGAGTTTAATAGTTGTAAATCTGTGGGATCAAGTCCTTCAGTTAGCCCCTCTAGGAACAGTTTTACTCCTTATAGAGATGGGCATTCTGTACAGCAGAGGCAAGAAGGGAGCCCAATGGCTCAATGTGTTGGTCCCTTTGATCAAGAAAACATGGCTGTTTTAAGAAAGCCACCAGAGACAGTGATGGAACAAGAGAATACTGATGATTACTCCGATGATGCGTCTATTGTGGGTAATCAATCTTCAAAGTTGCAAAAGCCATTAGATTTTGAGAACAATGGCCTAATATGGTATCCGCCACCCGCCGAGGATGAGAATGATGAGGCAGAGAGCAACTTCTTTACATATGATGATGAAGATGATGATGTTGGGGATTCTGGTGCAATGTTCTCATCAAGTAGTAGCCTTTCAAGTATGTTCCCAGCAAAGGAGAAACAAGAGGGAAACAAAGAACCTATTAGAGCTGTAATACAGGGACACTTTAGGGCTCTTGTGTCACAACTTTTACTGGGTGAAGGTATCAAAGTTGAGGATAATGCTGGAGGATGGCTTGACATTGTGACAGCAGTAGCATGGCAAGCTGCGAATTTTGTGAAACCAGATACTAGCAGAGGAGGCAGTATGGATCCTGGGGATTATGTGAAGGTCAAGTGTATAGCATCAGGAACACCCAGTGAGAGGTGGGGGCTGCTTTAACTTTCTTCTGTTTTTCAATAGTTCAAATGTTCTATTGTTTTTCCCTTTTTGTCTCTTATTATATGGGTTCTTAACTTGTGAATTCCATCATTCTTGCAGCACCCTTGTCAAGGGAGTGGTCTGTACGAAAAATGTAAAGCACAAGCGTATGACCTCACAATACAAAAATCCTAGATTACTTCTTTTAGGAGGAGCCCTTGAATTTCTAAAAGTTCCAAACCAGCTGGCTTCTTTTAGTACATTACTTCAACAGGTTCATTAAAATTTTTTATCCTCTTTATGCCAGTCAATAGAAGCTTTGTACGTGATCAAAGCAATTGCATATATGTGTGTTCTGAATGTTTGCATTTGGACAGGAAAATGATCACCTCAAGATGATCATTGCAAAGATCGAGGCCCTACGGCCCAATGTTCTGCTGGTAGAAAAGAGTGCGTCTTCATATGCCCAAGAGTATCTACTTGCTAAGGAAATTTCGTTAGTGCTCAATGTGAAAAGGCCATTACTTGAGCGTATAGCAAGGTGCACTGGAGCTCTTGTTTGTCCATCTATTGATGATTTATCTACTACACGATTGGGGCACTGTGAACTGTTTCGGTTGGAGAAAGTATCTGAAGAACATGAGATGGCCAATCAGTTTAACAAGAAACCATCAAAAACACTGATGTTCTTTGAAGGTTGTCCCAGGCGTTTATGTTGCACGGTAATTTTTTCTTTTTATGCATGTGATTCATTTGTTATGTCATCTGAATTGTGGTTTTTGAACCAAGCTTCCATATTCTTCTGTAGGTTTGATAGGGTGTCTACATGTTTAAGTTATGATCATTTTGATGCTTTAGTTCCTTCCAGTCCTAAAACTGTTCTTGTTATATATTCAGTGCTGAAATTGTAAAAGGAAAGTAGTGTAGAAAGATTGTAAGTAATCTAGTTACTTTTCCTCTGATCAGTATTGGCTGTTGAGGGTTGTAATTGGTTTGTTTATGTGAATGGTGAAATAGCATGGAGCAAGCAAATATATAGACGTTTTCTTGTATGATAAGATAAATGTTAAACTTTCTTATGAGAATGTACTGTATTCATTGATCTGTATTTTAATGAAATATACGTGATCTTCTTGCCCTGTTTCTCTTTATAGGTACTGCTGAGGGGCAGATGTCGTGAAGAACTAAAGAAGGTTAAACATGTTGTCCAGTATGCTATTTTTGCTGCCTATCACTTATCTCTTGAGACTTCCTTCCTTGCTGATGAAGGTGCTACTCTGCCTAAGATGAAAGTAAAGCATTCGATTTCCATGCCAGAGAAAATTCAGGCTGACAGTAATTCCTATCCTCCATCCAGTTTCGATGCAATAGTCAATGCTTCTGCTCAGAATGATATATCTCCTTGTCTTGATCCAGCGCAAGGAGGAATGGGATCATTGTCTGAGCAGTGCGATCAAAGTCATCTTTTTCCTTCTTCTGGTGGTTCTATTCTTGATGTATACAATGATGATTGGTCACCTATTGCGGGTTTGGACACGTATTCTTCAGAAGATTTCAAGGATTCAAAGCTGTCCGGTATGTTGCCTGATATTAGAGATTTTCCACGATCTGAATTGCAAGAAACCATGATAGAAGAGGAGACTCGTCTTGGTGAGATTCATGAATTGGTAAAACCTGAAAAGATTGTTGAAGATGAGAATTCCAGTGAATACTTTTCAGCCACTGATACACACCAGAGTATATTGGTTTCATTTTCAAGCCGGTGTGTGCTGAAAGGAACTGTATGCGAACGTGCGAGGCTCTTGCGAATAAAGTTTTATGGTTCTTTTGATAAACCACTGGGAAGATATCTTCATGATGATCTGTTTGATCAAGTAAGTCATTCCGATTTTGCTTCATCCAAAATTACTGGTTCTATGTTTCACTTATTTAATTTAATTGTTCTTTGCAGGCATCATGTTGTAGGTCGTGTAATGAGCCAGCTGAAGCCCATGTAATATGTTATACCCACCAACAAGGAAATCTCACAATCAATGTAAGACGCC
Organism: Gossypium longicalyx; assembly: GCA_025698465.1. Classification (NCBI taxonomy): domain Eukaryota; kingdom Viridiplantae; phylum Streptophyta; class Magnoliopsida; order Malvales; family Malvaceae; genus Gossypium; species Gossypium longicalyx. The sequence continues at coordinate 58,636,827 of CM046995.1, forward strand.
TTTCCTCTCTTAAGTTGCCTGGTGAACGAGATGGGAAGATATGGATGTGGCACCGGTGCCTAAAGTGCGTTCATATAAATGGGGTTCCTCCAGCAACTCATAGAGTAGTTATGTCTGATGCTGCATGGGGACTTTCTTTTGGAAAGTTTTTGGAGCTTAGTTTTTCAAATCATGCGACTGCTAATCGTGTTGCAACATGTGGTCATTCATTGCAGAGGGACTGCCTTAGGTTCTATGGGTAAATTTTGAAAAACTTTGAATATTTAACCATCTTTTACTGTTAAGTATGATGTTGGTAGTTATGAGGAGTATCTTTTCCTAGATTTGGCAACATGGTTGCATTCTTCCGCTATTCTCCAATCGATATTCTATCGGTACATTTGCCCCCATCAACACTTGAATTTAGTGGAAACATTCAGCAGGAATGGACTAGAAAAGAGGCAGCCGAGGTTTGTTATGTATTTTCCCTCTTGTTCTTATACCTTTGGAATCAGCTGATTATGAAATGACTGACTATTCTTTCTCCTGTAGCTAATGGTCAAAATGGAAATGTCATATGTGGAGGTATCTGATGTACTCGACAGCATTGAACAGAAGAGTAATTCTGCTGGCTGTCAATCATCAAATGCTAGTGATTTATCAGATCACATCGTGGAATTGAGAGAACAGATTCAAAAGGAGAGAGATGATTACAATGTAAGAATAACCACATACTAGTTACCCATGTGACCCTGAATATTACTTGGTAGCATGTATTTGATATTTTTTATTTATTTTATCTTTGGTCAGTGCTGTTGAAAGGTGAAATTTCCATTTGTTGACCTCTTTTTTCTGGTTTAGGGTTTGCTACAACCAGTTGTTTTGGAATCTTCACAACTGGGTCCAACAGCTGTCGACATCCTAGAGCTGAATCGCTTAAGGCGTTCACTTCTAATCAGTTTGTATGTTTGGGATCAGCAACTTCATTCATTGGAGTCCCATATTAAGAAAGGTTCTGCTATCAAAGTTAAAGCAGATCATTCCAATGATGGTAAACTTGGTGCTTGCGAGCAAAATGTCTACAGATCCCCAGATTCACAGGAGCCTTCTAAGAATGACATACAGTCAGAGAATAACAATATTCTATCAAACTTGGAATCTGTTGTGCCAAAAGAATCTGACTTGGTGTTGTATAATAAAATAGACGAGGATGTGCAGTCAGATGGAAACATCACGTCTCCTGCATCTGCTTTATCTGAACGAATAGATTCTGCTTGGACAGGTACTGATCTACTTACCTTGAAAGTTCAAACCACAGAAGCATTTCAAGAAGATGAGCTCCCAGCTGGTTTGATCAGGCAAATGAATAAAATCAGCGATCTTCATTTGAGGAATGTAGCATATCCAAGGAGGCTTCACTCTTTTGATTCTGCATTGAGATTCCAAGAAAGAATTAAAAAAGGATTGCACCCCTCTTCAAGTCCTTTGTCAGTGCTTAGATCTTTCCATGCTTCTGGAGATTACAGAAGTATGGTTCGAGATCCTGTTTCTAATGTAACAAGGACTTATTCCCATGCATTGCCACTAGAGGCACAAAAGTTGAATTTGTTACTCAGTTCCACGCCCACTATGATCACCTCTGCATCTCATGTGGCTGAAGGGACTCGGCTGCTTCTTTCGCAGAGGGGTCATAGTGATATTGTTATTTCTGTTTATGACAATGATCCTGCAAGTATAATATCATATGCTCTTAGTTCCAAGGAGTATGATGAGTGGGTTACTGGTAAGTCCAGTGAAATTGGAGGAGGCTGGAGTGTTAGTGAAAAGAGCAAAGAAGATTCTGCTGCTTCCAGCTTTTCACCCTGGCAATCATTTGGCTCTCTTGACCTGGATTATATACAGTATGGAAGTTTTAGCTCTGAAGATGCCTCATCATCTGTGGGTTCCACATTTTCTGATACAAAAAGGTCTCCACATTTAACAGTTTCTTTCGGAGATGATTCTGCTGCTGCTGGTGGCAAAGTGAAGTTTACAGTGACTTGTTATTTTGCAAAACAATTTGATTCTCTTAGAAGAAAATGTTGCCCCAGCGAAGTGGATTTTCTGCGTTCCTTGAGCCGCTGTAAGAAATGGAGCGCACAAGGGGGAAAGAGCAATGTGTATTTTGCCAAAACATTTGATGAGAGATTCATTATAAAACAAGTGCAAAAGACAGAGTTAGAATCATTTGATGAATTTGCTCTGGAATACTTTAAGTATTTGACAGATTCTGTTAGTTCAGGAAGCCCAACTTGCCTTGCGAAAATTCTTGGCATTTATCAGGTTTGTCCGCACACTTTACCTTTTAAAAGCACAGTTTTTGGGAATCTAGTCGAGTTGTGGAGGGTCAAATATATAGAGCCTTGTTATAATTCTTTGTGGTTTGCTTGTTGACAGGTCTCTGTAAAACACCTGAAAGGTGGCAAAGAAACAAAAATGGATCTTATAGTGATGGAGAACCTATTTTTCAGGAGAAGTATCTCAACAGTTTACGATCTTAAGGGTTCCATAAGATCACGATACAATCCGGATACATCAGGGACAAACAAAGTACTGTTAGATATGAATCTGTTGGAAACACTGCGAACAGAGCCTATTTTTCTCGGAAGCAAGGCAAAGAGAAACCTCGAGAGAGCTATTTGGAATGATACATCTTTTCTGGCAGTAAGTTGCTTTTTCCCATGAGAACTTGTCAAAAATGGTTTGTAGTCTTTCAAATTTCTTACTGGTATGCTGGAGTAATAACAAGATTTGAATGTGACACTGTATCTAAAATATTCACAGTTTTCAGCAAGTTCTTCCACTGATTTAAGATTATTAAGTAATAAACATTTGCCGTGCATTTTCAGTCGGTCGATGTCATGGACTATTCATTACTCGTTGGGGTGGATGAGGAGCGCAAAGAGCTGGTTTTGGGAATTATCGATTTCATGAGACAATATACTTGGGACAAGCACTTGGAGACATGGGTTAAGGCATCAGGGATACTAGGTGGCCCAAAGAATGCATCCCCAACAATAATTTCTCCGAAACAGTACAAGAAAAGATTCCGAAAGGCGATGACTACATATTTTCTAACCATACCCGATCAATGGAGTTCATGACCTGTTTCATCATTGATTCATTGGTTCATTAATAACGGCATAAGAAACTGTAATTGCCTGCTAAATTTGAAGCGAGCTCGCTCTCCCTCTCCCTTCGGGTATTCTTCTATTCGATCATTGTGTTTTTCTGTCAACAAATTCTTTTGGTTGTGGTTAGTACATAGGCCTACAACTAAAAAATGTACACTATGGGGAGAGGGGGGGACATTGTTTTCTTTTTGAGGACTCCTTTTAGTGACCTCTGAAGAAAGGGAAGAATTTAGGGCTCTGTGTGTATATTTTGTTGTGCATGTGCTAAAGTACTTTTTATTTTTTCCTCCTTAACATTAATTAATTAGGAGTTATGGACTCTGTGGGAAACATCATGCGAACAAAACTTTTGTACCTTAAAGTTGTAAATTTGTAAGCAGTGGTTGAGATGGAAAGGCTATTTAATTTTCCGTATAAAAATAGGTTTTGAAATGGGCATCTCACGTCTTAAAAACTTGTACTGTTATTAGTGTCCCTTCTAGATCTAGAGGATTTAAAAATTAGAATTTAAATTTCCTTATTAAGGACTTCAATTTGAACCACTAATACCAAGTCTTTAGCTGATATCAGTTTTCTTGAGTTGGAAAGAATTTAAAATTGAAAATGAATGTTATTGTTCTAAAAAATAATTTAAAATGAGTATGAAATTATTTAATTTAATTTTTTAAAAGATGAAATCTTTTTTGTTGAGTGAGATTTTAAGGGAAATTTAGGTAAAGAGATAGGAGTAGAAGAAGTTGAAGGTCAAGGGATAATCAGGATATATACCTCATGGTCTAAGGATAAGTCTTCCAAAATTTTTAAAGACTTGAATTTGATATTCAAACATTATGTCTTTGGCTTTTAAATGGAAATTTTCTTGTTCAATTAAGGTCATGACTTATGGAGGAAATTTAGGGTTAAGGTTTGGAGCAACAGGATGAGAGGTAGGGTAAGAGGAGGATGGAGAAGATGGTCTATACATCATAATGAGTTTGGGCTAGAAAGTCCTTTTGTAGGCAAAGATATCAGTTTTGGGTCTGGAGAGCAAATCAGTAAGGACATTTTGTTTTCCTGCTATATGTTTAGCATCAAACTTAAATTGAGAAAACCATTTAGCACATCGGAGGAGTTGAGGATGAGAAACTATTTTCTGTTTGAACTTGCGCATTTGCAGAAAGGATGACATGTTCATTTCAACAAGAAAATAGTATCCCGCAAGATGAAATTTAAAATTTTCAATACATTTTTTTACTGCGAGAATTTCTTTGAAGGTGGAATGATAATGGATTTCTGCATTTAAGAATATGTTTAGCATCAAACTTCAATTGAGAAAACCATTTAGCCCATCGGAGGAGTTGAGGATGAGAAACTATTTTCTGTTTGAACTTGAGCATTTGCAGAAAGGATGACATGTCTATTTCAACAAGAAAATAGTATCCCGCAAGATGAAATTTAAATTTTTCAATACATTTTTTGACTGCGTGAATTTTTTTGAAGGTGGAATGATAATGAATTTCTGCATTTGAGAATCTTCCACTTTTATATCTACACAGACGTCTTTTACCATTCTTTTCTTCAAGTAGAATTGCTCCTCAATATTTATCATTGGCATCTGTTTGCAAGATTCTCTTCCCATCAGAAAGAATTTGGAGAGGAGGCAAATCTTGAGTTAGCTCTTTCAGTCTTTGAACAACTCTTGTTTGAGAAGAAGACCATAACGGTGGATCTTTCTTGAGCATTTTTGTTAGGGAGCTAACATATTTAGAAACTTTGAGAATAAAGTCTTTAATATAATTAACAATCCTTAAAAATTGCTGTACCTGTTTAAAGGTCAGGTTTTTAGGTGGAAATTTGAGAAGTTACTGAGCAATATGAGTGTCTGGGGAGTATCTTCCATCTTTTATTTTCATCCTCAAAAATTTAATTTTTGGTTTGCTGATCTGCATCTTTTTTGCTGAAAGCATTATCCCATATTTAGAAATAAGGGATTTGAAATCTTTAAGGAGTTGAGCATGAGATTCTTCATCTTTGCTATATAGCAGGATATCATCAATGTAGACTAAAGCATTTTCCATCAAAGGATGAAAAATCTTTATCATTGCTTTCTAAAAGAGTGAATGAGCTGTTTTTAGACCAAATGGCATTACTTTCCACTGGAAATGTCTGTTAGGAATGCAGAATCTTGTTTTCGGCCTATCGTCAGGATGTATTTCTAATTGCCAAAATCTTGCCTTAAGATCAAACTTGGAGAAAACTCTTCCCTTAGCCAAACTTGAAAAAAAGTAAATTTTTGTTTGGTAGGGGGAACTTGTCATCTTGGAGGAAGTGGTTAAGAGGTTGATAATTTATTACCAATATTAACTTTCTTTTGATCTGTTCAGATCTTTTATTCACATCAAAAGCTTCACATGCCCATTGAGAATCTGATGGTTCAATCAGATCTTGCTGTTGTAATTCCTTACATTCTTGCTCTGCTAACAATAGGTGATTTGGATTCATTCATTGGTGATTGGCTTTTGTTGAGTTAATGTCTTCATTTTTCTTGAAAAGAAAATTAATGAAGAATTATTGGTATTTCCACAAAAGATTTGGGCATTTTTTCAGGAATTCTGAGTGGGAATCTGCACATGATTGAGTTTTTAATTCCTGAATAATTTGAAGGATTTTTTCCGATTGGAAGAAAAAGAGTTTTTGTATTTTGAAAAAAGGTTGGAAAAGATTTTTAAACCTTACTCCATCTGGGAGCATTCTTGAATGTTGGGCTTTTATGTAGAGATTAAAACCTACTACAATGTTTTTTTCAGATAGTTTTGAGCAAAGTACTATTGTTTTAACACAACAGCTCGGGAAAAACTGAATAGTAATAGGTTTACTAATCAGGCGAGTGGCAAAAGGATGATCAGCAGCAGAATTAAAGTACCTTACATGAGGTTTCCACCATTCTGGAGGCAAAGCATTTGGATTCATGATGATTTCAGATGCTCCAGTATCTATAAAGGCAATTATAGTAATGGGTTTACTATATTTATCAAAATAGATCTTAACAGGTATATGAGGAACTGGTACTGTGTCAACAGAAACATTCTAGACTTTAGCTTGTATCATCTGAATGTTTTACTCAAATAAGTAGGGATAGCACAAATTATCTTATCTGAAGGTTCTTTCTTCAATAGAACAGACAGATTCTATATCATATTCTTCCCTTAATTTGAGTCCTGATTGTCTAACCATCTGTGCAATCTTTTTGGCTCCTATCTTGTTTTTTGGACAATCTTTTAAAAAATGTCCCTTCTGGTTGCATATATAGCATCGATCAGACTTTGTTGTTGTTCTCTTTTTCTTGAGATATCTCCATCGAGATTTTTTTTTGTTTTTTCCATTTGAAGTATTTTTTGAGAAAGAATGCCTTTTAAAATGCTTCTTTTTCTTGGTGCGACAGTCGCATAACTGGTCTCTTGCACATTTGTACTTCAGATTGAAGTTATCACAGGCTTTATCAATCTTTTTGTCACCATGGAGATAATCCTTAAATATCCTTCTTCTGTTACAGATGTCTTCTAGGGCAATAAAGACTTCTTGTTGAAGTTCTCCCACTGTAAATTGGAGAATGTCTTTATTTTGTCTTTGAAGAACTTGATTAACTGCAACTTGGAGCGGATTTGAGAGAGATGAAAGGATGACTGGTTTGAGGTTTGAATTTAAGCCCAAAGCCCAAAATAATTTAGTCATTATTTTGAAATGCTTTGCTAAATCTCTTTTGCTATATGAGCAACATTTTTTTTTATAGAATTCTCTTCTTTTTAGTGTCAGCAAATCTTTATGGTTTCTTACAAAATGTTGATGAATAATTCTGATTGGCTGGGCCAAGTATTGAAGGACTAAAAATTGCATCTGATCAATGTTGGGTTATAACATTCCACCAGTCTCTCAACATTCTTGTGAATCTGGAAACAAACTCCATAAGAATGTTGTAATTGCTATCTTCAGTCAATTTGCAAGTTTCTAACCAGGAATGAAACTCCTGGATTCTTTCTGGCCATCTTTTTGATGGTAAATCATCAAGAGTGAAAGTAGTTCTTCAAATGAAAGTTTTTGTTATTTGTCTCTGAGGCGCAGAAGATGATTCTAGCATGTCTTGCATAACTTCATCACTGGATTTTTCCACTTTGGTTGTTTGGAAAGCTTTCAAAAGATTCTCATCTTCTGATTCTGATTGCTTTTCTTATGAAGATTCAGATTCTTCTGGCAAGCTCGTACTTTCCCATGAATCATTTTCAATGGCATCATCTGAGGATTCTTGTTCTTGACTTTGCAAGGTTGAGATTCTTGGGATGATGGATTCCTTGTAATCCATTAAAAAATTTGATAAAGGATTTTGGTATCTCTTTTGAATCATCAGAGACTTCAAAACTTGTTTTGGAGGAGGCGATTTTGGTGGAGATTCTTCTAAAATTGGCCTCTTTCCAAGTTTTTTTTCATGCTTGTAAGCTTCACTTTCACTTAATGTCTTAGTTTCTTCAATGACTTTTTTCTTTTTCTTCTCAGCTTTTTGCTTCTTGATTTCCAGAAAAAATTCATATGTACTTGGCTTATTACGTTTTGGAAATTCTGGAAAAGTGATTCGTACTCCTTCTGTTGGAAGAGGACTTCTCTATCTGATAGAAGGAAATAACTCAATTGTTTCTATTCTCTGAGCTGGTTCAGGAATTTTTCCTGTTTCTTGAAGTGTTTTGATCTGGTCTTTTAATTTTTAGATTTCTTTTTCTCTTTGGGTAAGATGAGAGAAAAAGTCTTGTCCTGGTGCTGCTGGTTCTCTTGCTACTACATCTAGCCTTTTTTGTAAATGTTGAATAAGATCTTTAACCATTCTGGTATTGTCATCTGCTTTTGCTTCAACGACTGTGATCTTGGAATCAATATTTTTTAAAACATGATTCTAGGCAATAGCATTTTCTGTTTGCCAGTTAAGAGTAGCTTCTGCAGCACTTGTTTTTGTTGGTGCACCTGATATGTCTGTCTGAATCTTCGAAGGGATCTTTGGTGCATGAGTGTAATTCTTTTCTGAATATTCTTCAGGAGGAGGAAAATCTTTGTCATATGATGAAGTGGGTTGCATCATGCATATAGTAGAAACCAGTTCTTGAGAAAAAGCAAGAAAATTTGGGTTTTTCTTAATCCATTTGTGTATTTTTTTTAACAAGGTTGAAAGAAGAATTTTTGTAGAGGTTTTGAGATTTTTGGATAAGGTGAAGTGGATGGTTTTGATGGAGAAAGTGGGGGTTTACAAGGTTCTAGAGGAACCTTCTTTTCTTGTGAGGATTTATGGGGTGAATAATCAACAAGGTAAATAAATTTACCATTATCCTCTTCAAGGGGACCAATGTCTGGATCTCCTTCCATCCATATTTTGTAATACTCCGACTGAGTGGAATTTTTATTTTTATTTTTCTTCCCTAGCTTAGATGCAGAATTATACATGCCATCAATCCAAGCGACCATTCTGTCATCAGCACAGAGTTCACATGAACAATGAAGATCCCAAGGGCAATGTCCTGTCTTTTCATCTTTGAACATGTACAAAGGTTTTCCTTTAGAAGAAAAACTTTGTATCAGGCTTCTTTCCGGACCTGGTTCACATAGTGGACAATAACAATCTGGATCCCTTGGATCATGTTCTTAAGCTGGTCTACCAATAGGTTGCATCATTAATTGGGTTAAAAAAATATTGGAATTTTTTGGGCTTTGAAGATGACTGTGATTAAACTTGATTTCTGTCGTTCCATCTCCATTTGAAGTAATTTTGCTTGAAGTGGATTGGATTGATTGGCTATGTTCAAATAATTGTTCATAACTGGTAATTCATTTCTCTGGAAGGAGTTTGATAAGCTCTCTTCTGGGAATCTTCTTGGGAACATTAACACAATGGGGTTGATCACTTGTGTTTACTGAAATAAGGAGAAAATCGTCTGTCCCATGCCTTGAGAGATTAAAGGCATGATTTTGAATTCTGTAAACGATCTGGTAATGGAGAGTTGCAGTAATAGCTGATGCTTCTTGTGGTGTTCCTGCAATTTGAATTTAGACTTTCAAGGCTATAGTCAGGTTGGGATCTACCAACGCCATGGTAAAATTTGGGAAGAGTGTGACCATAACAAGGCCAGAGTTTAGGGTTGTTTCGATAGTAGCGATACATGTATTTGATATGCCAAATATCTGGAGTCTAATAATGCAATTCTTGTTACTACAGGTTTTTCAGCTGTTCCATGGTAGTTTAAAGCCAAACGAATGGCTCCAAAGTGAATATGGGTGTAGCCTGCACGTGCCTATTCTGCTGGAAATTCTATTGAGATTTCAAGAGTAACAAACTGTTCTGGTGAAGCTGCAGTAATGGGATAACTATCAAACCTGGAGGCTTGAATGTATTTCTTGACTTGTTTAGGAGAATCTTTTATCAAGGTTTTAATAGATCTAATAGGAGAAAATGAAGCTTTTCTATATGCAGCATAAGGATTTACAGGACATTGCCCTTGGGATCTTCATTGTTCATGTGAACTCTGTGCTAATGACAGAATGGCCGTTTGGATTGATGGCATGGATAATTCTGCATCTAAGCTAGGGAAGAAAAATAAAAATAAAAATTTCACTCAGTCGGAGTTTTACAAAAGATGGATGAAAGGAGATCCAGGTATTGGTCCCCTTGGAGAGGATAATGGTAAATTTATTTACCTTGTTGATTATTCATCCCATAAATCCTCACAAGAAAAGAAGGTTCCTTTAGAACCTTGTAAACCCCCACTTTTTCATCAAAACCTCCACAAAAATTTTTCTCTCAGCCTTGTTACAAAAAAATAAACAAATGGGTTAAGAAAAACCTAGATTTCCTTGCTTCTTCTCAAGAACCGGTTTCTGCTATATGCATGATGCAACCCACTTCATCATATGACAGATTTTTCTCTTCTTGAAGAATATTCAGAAAAGAATTACATTCCTGCACCAAAGATCTCTTCAAAGATTCAGACAGACATATCAGGTGCACCAACAAAAATAAGTGTTGCAGAAGCTACTCTCAACTGGCAAACAGAAAATGCTATTGCCTAGAATCATGTTTTAAAAAATATTGATTCCAAGATTACAGTCGTTGAAGCAAAAGTAGATGACAATACCAGAATGGTCAAAGATCTTATTCAACTTTTGTAAAAAAGGCAAGATGCAGTAGCAAGAGAACCAGCAGCACCAGGACAAGACTTTTTCTCTCATCTTACCCAAAGAGAAAAAGGAATCCAAAAATTAAAAGACCAGATCAAAACACTTCAAGAAACAAGAAAATTTCCTAACCCAGCTTAGAGAACAGAAACAATTGAGTTATTTCTTTTTATCAGACAGAGAAGTCCTCTTCCAACAGAAGGAGTACGAATCACTTTTCCAGAATTTCCAAAAGGTACTAAGCCAAGTACGTATGAAATTTTTCTAGAAATCAAGAAGCAAGAAGCTGAGAAGAAAAAGAAAAAAGTCATTGAAGAAACTAAGACACTAAGTGAAAGTGAAGCTTACCAGCAAGAAAAGAAACTTGGAAAGAGGCCAATTTTAGAAGAATCTCCACCAAAATCGTCTCCTCCAAAACAAGTTTCGAAGTCTCTGATGATTCAAAAGGGATACCAAAATCCTTTATCAAAATTTTTAAAGGATTACAAAGATTCCATCATCTCAAGAATCTCAACCTTGTAAAGTCAAGAACAAGAATCCTCAGATGATGCCAGTGAAAATGATTCATGGGAAAGTACGAGCTTGCCAGAAGAATCTGAATCTTCATAAGAAAAGCAATCAGAATCAGAAGATGAAAATCTTTTGAAAGCTTTCCAAACAACCAAAGTGGAAGAACCTAGTGATGAGGATATGCAAGACATGCCAGAATCATCTTCTGCGCTTCAGAGACAAACAACAAAACTTCCATTGGAATAACTACTTTCACTCTTGATGATTTACCATCAGAAAGATGGCCAGAAAGAATCCAAGAGTTTCATTCCTGGTTAGAAACCTGCAAATTGACTGAAGATAGCAATTACATTATCCTTATAGAGTTTGTTTCCAGACTCACAGGAATGTTGAGAGACTGGTGGAATGCTATAACCTAACATGATCAGATACAATTTTTAGTCCTTAAAGACTTGGCCCAGCCAATTAGAATTATTCATCAACATTTTGTAGGAAACTCTGAAGATTTGCTGACACTAAAAAGAAGGGAATTTTACAAAAGAAAATGTTGTAGCAACATATATGCTCCAAGTTGGGACATTTTTCAAAATAATGACAAAATTATTTTGGGCTTTGGGCTTAAATTCAAACCTCAAACCAGTCATCCTTTCATCTCTCAGATCTGCTCCAAGTTGCAATTAATCAAGCTCTTCAAAGACAAATTAAAGACATTCTCCAATTTACAGTGGGTGAACTTCAACAATAAGTCTTTATTACCTTAGAAGACATCTATAACAGAAGAATGATATTTAAAGATTATCTCCATGGTGACAAGAAGATTGATAAAGCCTGTGATGACTTCCATCTGAAGTACAAATGTGCAAGAGACTAGTTATGTGACTGTCGCACTAAGAAAAAAAAGTATTTTAAAAGGCATTCTTTCTCAAAAAATACTTCAAGATGGAAAAAACATAAAAAACCTCGATGGAGATATCTCAAGAAAAAGAAAAGAACAAAAACAAAGCCTGATCGATGCTATTTATGCAACCAGAAGGGACATTTTTCAAAAGATTGTCCAAAAAACAAGATAAGAGCCAAAAAGATTACACAAGTGGTTAGACAATCAGGACTCAAATTAAGGGAAGAAGATGATATAGAATCTGTCTGTTCTATTGAAGAAGAACCTTTACATAAGACAATTTTTGCTATCCCTACTTATTTGAGTGAAGATTCAGAACCCGAATCAGACTACTCAGATATCCAGATGATGCAAGTTAAAGTCTAGAATGTTTCTGTTGACACAGTACCAGTTTCTCATATACCTGTTAAGATCTATTTAGATAAATATAGTAAACCCATTATTATAATTGCCTTTATAGATATTGGAGCATTTGAAACCATCATGAATCCAGATGTTTTGCCTCCAGAATGGTGGAAAGCTCATGTAAGGTACTTTAATTCTGCTGCTGATCATCCTTTTACCACTCGCCTGATTAGTAAACCTATTACTATTCAGTTCTTCTTGGGCTGTTGTGTTAAAACAACAGTACTTGGCTCAAAACTACCTGGAAAAGACATTGTAGTAGGTTTTGACCTCTACATAAAAGCCCAACATTTAATAATACTCCCAGATGGAGTAAAGTTTAAAATTTTTTTCCAACCTTTTGTCAAAATACAAAAACTCTTTTCCTTCCAATCAGAAAAAATCCTTCAAATTATTCAGGAATTAAAAACTCAATCATGTGCAGATTCCCACTCAGAATTCCTGAAAAAATGCCCAAATCCTTTGTGGAAAAACCAAGAATTCTTCATTAATCTTCCTTTCAAGAAAAATGAAGACATTAACCCAACAAAAGCCAATCACCAATGAATGAATCCAAATCACCTATTGTTAGCAGAGTAAGAATGCAATGAATTACAACAGCAAGATCTGATTGAACTATCAGATTCTCAATGGGCATGTGAAGCTTTTTATGTGAATAAAAGATCTGAACAGATCAGAGGAAAGTTAAGATTGGTAATAAATTATCAACCTCTTAACCACTTCCTCCAAGATGACAAGTTCCCCCTGCCAAACAAAAATTCACTTTTTTCAAGCTTGGCTATGGCAAGAGTTTTCTCCAAGTTTGATCTTAAGGCAGGATTTTGGCAATTAGGATTACATCTTGACGACAGGCCGAAAACAGGATTCTATATTCCTAACAGACATTTTCAGTGGAAAGTAATGTCATTTGGTCTAAAGACAGCTCCTTCACTCTTTCAGAAAGCAATGATAAAGATTTTTCATCCTTTAATGGAAAATACTTTAGTCTACATTGATGATATCCTGCTATATAGCAAAGATGAAGAATCTCATGCTCAACTCCTTGAAGATTTCAAATCCCTTATTTCTAAATATGGGATAATGCTTTCAAAAAAGAAGATGCAAATCAAGAAACCAGAAATTGAATTTCTGGGGATGGAAATAAAAGGTGGAAGATACTCCCTAGGCCCTCATATTGCTCAGGAACTTCTCAAATTTCCATCTAAAAACCTGACCTTTAAATAGGTACATCAATTTTCAGGGATTGTTAATTATATCAGAGACTTTATTCCCAAAGTTTTTAAATATGTTAGCTCCCTAACAAAAATGCTCAAGAAAGATCAACCGTCATGGTCTTGTTCTCAAACAAGAGCTGTTCAAAGACTAAAAGAGTTAACCCAAGATTTACCTCCTCTCCAAATTCCTTCTGGTGGGAAGAGAATCTTGCAAATAGATGCCAGTGATAAATATTGGGGAGCAATTCTACTTGAAGAAAAGAATGGTAAAAGACGTCTGTGTGGATATAAAAGTGGAAGATTCTCAGATGCAAAAATCCATTACCATTCTACCTTCAAAGAAATCCTCACAGTAAAAAAAGGTATTGAAAAATTCAATAGGATACTATTTTCTTATTGAAATGGACATGTCATCCTTTCCGCAAATGCTCAAGTTCAAACCGAAAATAGTCCCTCATCCTCAACTCCTCCGATGGGCTGAATGGTTTTTTCAATTTAAGTTTGATGCTAAACATATAGTAGGAAAACAAAATGTCCCTGCTGATTTGCTCTCCAGGCCCAAAACTGAGATCTTTGCCTACAAAAGGATTTTCTAGCCTAGACCCATTATGATGTATAGACCATCTTCTTCATCCTCCCCTTACCTTACCTCTCATCCTGTTGCTCCAAACCTTAACCCTGAATTTCCTCCAGAAGTCATGACCTTAATTGAACAAGAATATTTCCATTCAAAAGCCAAAGACATGATGTTTGAATATCAAATTCAAGTCTTTAAAAATTTTGGAGGACTTATCCTTAGACCATGGGGTATACATCCTGATTATCCCTTCATTCATCCTATCAAATTTAAGTTTTTGGAACAACCTGATTAGGTAAAATGGTTCTTATGGTATCTCACTCATCTCCATCACATAGCCATTCAATTTCTCATCCCTGATCTCTGTTATTTTCTGATAAAAGCCATCAGAGGAAACATTGAAGCCCAACATCAAAACTTCTTCACTTTTCTATGCTAGTTCTATCTTCTAACACAATGGCTAAACATGATTGATCAGTATTATCAAGAAAATAAGGGGAATTACATGGTTATAATCTTCCACAAACCACAATATCTGGTTCAACAAGGAAAATCAATTCAGCTAGGATCTTTTCCTACTACATGGATTCACAAGGTCTTTGATGAAGATATTAGGAAAACTAATCTTCACTACAGGGTCATCCAGAAGTTCCTTTGTCAACTCAATAGGGTTATCCCATTTGAGATATGGCCTCCTCCAGACATTGATGCTCCTTGGGGCACATGACTTATAAGATATAAACCTTATCACAAGGGAGTCTTAAAAGCTTTTCAAGAATATTATGAAAGTATCCCAAATCCCTCAAAGTGGTCTTAGGAATACCCGTGGTATTGCAGTCAAATCAATCTTTCAAAGATGCATCAAGAACAAGATGATAATGATACATGAGAAGATATGGATAAAGAATTAGATATGATGGCAAATAGTGAAGATTCTATTGACAGTGCTCAATATCCCTACTCCAATGCCAACAGCTGAAAGCAGTCATTCATACCCAGTCACTTTATGTCTATAGTACTGTTTGCTTTATGTAATAATGTCTATCTTTGTACTATTTACTACTTTGTTTTATTATCCCTCCTTCAACTATAAAAGGAGATGATATAAGAGTGTAAGGATTATCGAGTTTCCTATCAATAAAATATCAATGTGTTTTTATCCATGATTTTCTGAATCTTCCTTGTTTCTTTAAGTCTTCTTCTTCTTAGAATGTTTTAGATGAGTTAACAATGAATGATAATAGAGTATGCTCTGTACTCGCCATATAATGGATCTTGCACAGCAGAAATATTAAAATTCTGATCAGTGATAACAATATTGCTGAGGATAACATATGTCTCGGGAATTAAGGGTTTGTAGCTAAAAGGCAGTGCCTGCTTTAATGACCTGAGAAGGAAGGTCTATGTTTTGGCATAGCATACTTGCTACATACTCTTCTTTCTTGCAGTCCCTGTGTTTATCCTATCCCGTATTTATCCATGCCATCAATCCAAGCGGCCATTCTGTAATGGAAATTAAGGCGGTTTGATTTATTGAAAAAGTTAATATTTTTTTTAATAAGAAAATATTATGTAGTAATTAATGTCATATATAAACTTAATAATAAATAATGCTCAATTAAAACTTAATTTAAATTACATATGGGATCACATATTTTAAATTACATATGAGATCACATATTGACACCTTAAAATTATAAGGGATAAATTAAGATAAGCATTATTTAAACAGATACTCATGTTTAGATAATTAAAATATTTATATTTTTATACTAGGTTAAAATATGTCATAAATCTTTGTAATCTTCTTAAATTTGAAATTTAATCCATTTACTTTTATTTTTGAGTTAGTCCTACTTTTTAGATATCATAATTTAGGTTCAGCTGTTAGCATTATTAAAAATATTCCATTAAATTCGTGTTTATTATAACGTCATTTTTTAGTTACATGAATACCAAGTATTTTTTATTTGAAAATGTGACATCAACAAAATTGACAAAAAAATATAACAATGTTAATAATTGAACTTGATTTTCAAATTTGAAAAATAGAGAGACTAAATTCTTGAAAATAAAAGTAGAAGGATTAAATTCTAAATTTGTGAAGAGGTATATAAATTTATGACATATTTTAATGTTTATACTACAAAATATTAATTATTAATATATAATTGTAATAATTATTTATTATTAAAATATTAATATTGAATATTTGTCAATAATATATGAAGAATATTATTTAAAATTATTATTTTTATAATTTATTATTAAAATAAAAATGAAATATTAAATAATTTATTAAAAGATTAGATATAGATAACTAAATATATTTAATAATATTAAAAATTATAATATTTTATATTAATAATTTATTAATTTTAAATATTTTAAAAATAAAAATATTAAGCTTGATTAAGTTAATTTTTATATAAAAGTAAAGTCATCTCTTTTGAAAAAGGATTTACACTTTTCAAAATGATAAATTATTTTACAAGAAAAAAAGTTTATTTTCCATTAATCTATAAGTCATTTTCTATTCATTAAACTATTTTTTATGAAATAAATAGAGAAAATATTTTTAAAAAACTATATTCAGATAAACAAATAGAGGGTAATTGGAAAGATAGAAAATAGTGACTGAAAATGAAATAAAGAAGTGACTCAACTCGCTTTTTGTGGCCTCTGCTTTGTTGTCTTTTGTTGCAAGTAGAATTTGAAATGAGGGAAGCGTAGGTGAAGTTTCTAATTTAAGAAATTAATGTTCCTTTATTTTCTTTTTGCAATCCAAATTTAATTATTAATGGAGGAGCTATTTATGCATTGAAAGTTGAAGGACATTTTGTTACTACTTTTTTTTTTTAATAAATAATACAAAAAACATTTCTAACAATTAACTTATTTTAAAGAGATAATGTGGGAGATAAAATAGCATAAGAAATGGATTAATATTTGAAACTGTACCTCGCCTAGGCGAATCCAATGATGCCAAAAAAAATCACACCATCATCACCAACTGTTTTTCTTTCACCATATATGATGAATTTAATTACTACTAGTTATTGGTTAAATTATGTTGTTAGTATAGGATTTGAGATTAAACACTTACCTTTTTAATTTTAAAATCCTAGTCCAATTATTATTGTTATTAGTAGTTTCCATCAAAATTTGTCCACTTAACATGTTTATTCTCTATCAATCATATATTACTTATGAGAACAACCTAATAATATGTTAAGTTGACAAATTTTGACAAAAAATACTAACATTGTTAATTATTGGAGTGATGTTTTTAAATTTAAAAAGTAAGATTTAATTTTTAACCTTTTTAAATACACGGATTAGATCTCAATTTTTTTTATCAAAGTGGATATTTTAACCAACTTAATTGTCCAAACTACAACTAACATCATATATATATTCTTTATATTCTACTTTACTGTAGTTGTAAACTATTAATCAAGGTGTCACGCCTCAAAATATAGGGGTTGTTGAAATAATTAACCAAGTAATGACCAAGGCTTGATGGTTAAGTAGTTAGTGTTCCCTTAATAAATTTAAATTTTAAGCCACACTCTTCCCATTTTCTTTTTTTTTTTTCAGCAACCAAGGAACAAAATCATACTAGGATATCTAATAGTTTGGGCAAAAACATAACAAGTATGAGTAACATCCCAAATGGTTAAACATCTATTTTCCCTATATTACCTAGGTTTGAATCATGCCATTCTCCTTACTATTTCTTTTATTTTCGGTAGAATGGATTAATTGCTCAAACAACACCTAAAGTTTAAAAATCCTAGATATTTAGTCTCTTTTCCAAATCATAGTAGAACTATAATTTCCCTTTCTTAATTAAACTAAAAGTTTTGTTTCACTTTCCCTTTCTTTTCCATCTTCTTCTTTGTAAATTTTTTTTCCCATTGCTGAAATTATATTTCTTTATGTAACCCGAATCAAAGTCCATCCCCAATATTAACTCGTTTTTTTGACGGAGTCGAAATCATTTTTAGAAATGTTCCCAATTCTTGTCAAGAATCGATAAGTTCAATTCAAACTTGATTAATCTCGAATTCTTGTAGTAATTACATCCAGTGTTAATCGTTCATCCAAATTAATAAATCCTCTATGAATCTTGCCAAAAATCTTGATTTTTCTTGAAATTCGTTATTAATTCTCGCATAATTGTTGGTTGAAAGACTCGTTGTAGGTATCCCAGATCAGATTTAGACATGAGGATTATCGCTTAGTCTCCTAGTAACATATGTGTGTTCTTTTACAAGTGAATTGAGACAAAACCATGCCTAGGATAAGGCCACATGGTCTGCCACACGGATGTGTGGCCAACTGTGTAGACCATACGACCCCCTCACATGATCATGTCCACTTTGAAACCCTAAGATTTTGATTCGCACACGGCCTGAACCTCTCCCCACGGCTTGCGACATGGTCTTGTCTCCCATGTACAATGATTTTGCAAATTCCACACAGCCTCAATCTGTTACACAACTTGGCCACATGGTCGTATACCCCCTCCACACGGCCTAGGCTTCCCACACAGTCCGGTCACACCGTCGTGTGTCCTCTGATTCTTAGATTTTATAGTTTTGCCCAGGAAAAAAGAAATTATCTATAAATCTAAAAAAAGAAATAACATGCAGAAAATAATGACAAAGGAAAACCTAATCTTTAAACTCAACAAAATCTAAGCATGAGTGATTAGCTCACTTCAGTGATTATAACTAATTCCTATTTTGGGTTTCTACTCAATCAACTGGTCATTACCCTAGTAGAATATCTCCATCTTCCACTAAACTAATGAGTCAACAATAACTACTTATCTCTCGACCTTACAGTCCAGACCAGATTGGAGTAAGGGGTTCACGAATAGGCAATACCTATTTTGGGTTAATTCCCACCTAGATGACTTTCTAGGGTTGTCAGACCTAGGGTTTAAGTTTTTCCTATCCCAAACAACTAATCCACTCAGAAACCCTACATAGAAATTAATTAACCACAGTTCCATTCACTAATCCCCTATAAGAGGATTAGTTCCTCATGGATTTCATAAACACAATAAACTTGATAAAATAAATAAACATTAAGAACAAATCAAGAATAAGAGTTTAAAGAGAAATCCTGATTGTATTCAATAGATGAAGTGCAGAATCCACAAATCAGCTTTGCCGATGAACACGATTGAAAATAACTAAAAAGAAAACCTAAATCTAAAAAGAATTGAAAACTGAAAACTAAATTACAAAGAAAGTTCTAAATTATGAAAAGTTATCATTTTTCAAGTGTCTAAAGAGTCTATTTATAGATTTAGGGTTGACTGTCGTCCTTAGCCCTAGGTCGGCTGACATTTTTCTATAAAAATACATTATGGGGACCAAAACACCCTCAGCTCATAGTCGCAACATCTAGTGCCTGTGTCGCGACATCAAAGGCAGTTTACTTGGCTTCGAGTTCAACTTCAAGGGTGTGTTATGACATCTTTTGGTTGTGTCGCGACACCAAAGGCAGTCTTGAAATTCTTGTATTCTACTCCCTATGTTGCGACATTAGACTCCTGTGTTGCAACATGGCAACTAGCCTCAAGCTATTATGCCTTTGAATGGTGCCCTGCACTCTCACTAAGTATGTTAGCCCTCATTTAGGCCTTATTCGACCCCTAAGGTCGTAAAACGACTCAAATTACACTTTTTATTAAATTAAAACTAAATTGGAAAAACTACTTAAAACATAACAAAATTGTTCGTATTCAAGCTCATTAAGTATGAAAACTAGTTTAATCTGCTACAACGAATTGCGACAGATCAAATCCAGAATTGGGCTTCGAACCTTCATATTAGAAAAGGCAAATTCATAAGGGTCATCAACAAGCTCGAAACTAGGTTCAACTTTCCCACATTCTGGTCTCTATCCCGAGAAGATGTTTGTGCACAAAATTAGCCTGTTGACACAAATGTTGCATGGATCTAGTGTAAATAGTTAAGAGTGGGGCGTGTACTAGAACTGAGAGAGATTATTATTGTTAGACATGTCGTCAAATATTGTTTGTAAGGATTAAGCCTCAATGGTCACCAAGCTAATGAACTTCTATTGTGGACGAATTCTCAGAATGTCTTTATTACTAAAGGGGTCTGGCCCCATAACTACTCCAATGAAGATCTGGCATGAATTCTAGTAGGGGGGATGAGAGAACCTTATTTCTTTTTATATGATGCTTGTGGAATTTGCCCATGCCACTAGAATATTATAAGTCATGGTACATCTTCTACTTCTCCCAGTCGGGCTAACTCTCCTATTGATGGTGCAGGGCCTTCTTCAAATTCTTATACCACTATGCTCATTCCAGCAAACAATATAGATGTCTTAGCTATTTTGTATGAGGCTCATGCAAACGAATGTACTACTGTTACTCCACCGAGAAAAATGACGGTTAAGAAAACTCAAAAGAGACCAAGGGTGGAGGAGAGCACCCAATATATTGAGGACAGTGATCGCCTACAGCTGGCACTATGTAGACTTAGAAAAGGGTCTGTTCATCCGAGAGTTAACACTTCTCTGTTTGCAGTTGGCAAGTTCTACCTTGATCTGTTGAGCACGAGGTCCATTAGCAATAGAGAATCGTTCTTTAATATCCTCCCATAAATCTTTTGCAACCTTCATGTAAGTTATAGTAGATCGTAGGGTTGGCTCGATTATGTTGAGCATCCATGAAACCAACATAGAATTTACAGTCCACCAATCCTCCAATTCAGAGGAATTATCATTAGGTTGTTCAATCATTCCATTAATAAATCCAAATTTCTTCTTGGCCCTCAACGCAATTCACATCGCTTGAGCCCATCATATTGTCTCATTTCAATTGCACTTGAGTAATTATGTTACTAGGATTATTGCTCGAAGTCAACACGTAGGTGGAAACAGGTTTCTTTCTCTCGCTATTTATGACTATTTTTTTCTCTGGCTCTTGATATATTCCTTGATTTCTTTCCTAATAGTCACTTATCAATGGAAAGAGAAAATCCATTGTCTGATATCATTTTGAAGCCAGAGTTACATCTAGAAATCAAATAAAGGTAAACCCTCCATTGCTAACATCAAGAAAGTGAGAATTCTTTACTAGATGTTATCCTAATCAATCTTTGAACTAACTTCTCTTTTCCTTTTTGACCTAGTAATAGGCCCAAGATAACCCTCCCTTGCTAGCTTGCTTTTGTTCTTTGTAATACTTTGAACATATCAATAAGGGTCTGTTTCACATGATTAGTCCAAAAATTAGTTTAAGGTATTAAACATACCTTTATTGATTAGGACAAAAATTTGTTTAAGATTGACTAGGATTATATCTAAGTAAAGAATTCTCCCTTTGTTGATGTTGTAGTTAGAAAACACTGAAGTAATTTTCTAAAGAGAAAAATCAATCATAATCGTTTTTTGAAATATATATTGGTAGAAGATTTAGATGCCACAACACCACCCAAATCAACGTCTTTAATGTTGCAAACGATATCGTATTGATTGTTGCGACAAAAATGGCATCAACAACCTTCCACCAGTGAGACAAGGTCAAGGGTGGCCGAGGAAGCCTGGGGTGAGGCAAATGGTGGATACGAAGCTGCATGTAGTGGCGTCCCCAAAGTGGAGACCATACCAAAATAGGGGAGTGGTAATAAAGCCTCCATCATAGCTAGTGGTGAAATAGGAGAGTGTTGTGGCAAAGGTAGTGCCAACGATGGATACGGTGGTGAAAGTCATTTGTGTTCACACTAAGCTATATTATTCACTATCATGGGGAACAAAAATTTAGTATTCTTCAAGTACTAGTGGATTTTTAATTGAAGGAAAAGAGTGTTAGAAAATGCTCATTTAGTGGAACATCAAACTTAAGTGAAGTTGAAGAAATTAAAAAGTGAAGATGAAGAAAATAGGGTTTGGTAGTAATTACCTACATACTATTTTGGTTACTGGTATTGAATGTGATAGTGGTTAAGGGTGAATATTTTACTGATTCGGTTATTATATATCAAGATTTGAATGAATTAATTAATTCATCAAAACCGATTTAAACCGAATCGATTTTGAATCAAAACTGAATAAATCAAACTGAAAATTTTTGATCCAATTGAGTTGATTTTTTGATTTTTTTTATGATTTATTTATTTATAAAAGAAAATAAAAAGCTACCATTTAAATGATTTTTAGAATTTTATTTGATTCTAACCAGTTTTTTTATATTATTATATTTCTAATTAACAAATAAAAAGTAAAATAGTTATAAAATAAAATAATGTGCTAATAGATTTATATAAGTAATAAATAGTGGAGGTAGTCTCGTAGTATTGGAAGAATTGTAGGAAATATTGTTGAGACTTTGGATAGTGATTCATGACTAGCACTTCTATTCTAATGTTTTTTATTTGATTTGTAAGTTCTATTGTGAACTTAGGCATGTGCCTCATTTTTCATGAAAAAAATAGTGTCTTGTTTGGGAATTAGTTGATAGCTAATTGTAGTGGCTGATTTGATCAACTGATTCTATTAATTGTTTGTTTTTAAGTGTTTGGTAAAATTAAGCTAATAGCTGAAAGCTAATATGCGTAAAATGATAAATAATGGCATGACACATTTTATTGTTAAGTATATATTTATTTATAATACTTTTGTCTTTATTAGGTGAAATTATTGAGATAAAACACTATTACCAATGAATTAAAATATCCATTATAGAAATTAATTAGTTAATATTTTTAAAAGTTTAAATAAATAAATTTCTTAAGTTCTTTATTTACAAATATTAACATTGTGGAAATTGATAAATATTAATAGTGTATGAATATAATTGTAAACTATATTCTTAGCGATAATTATGTCATGTTCTTAGTATGTAAATTAGTGATAATTATGTCGCACTTTGAATAAATTTGTCAAGTAACATATTTCAATTAATATAAAATTGAATAAGAAATTATTTACACAAATAAATTGAAAATAAATTACAGTACATAAATATTCAATGGTGAATGGGCTCGATTAAAAATTTCTCACAACAATGTTGATTTTTGTAGATTCACGGTGGATTTTTTTTTTTTTAGATTTACTTTGGACTTTGGAGGTGAAAGTGAAAATGGTAGAATAAAGGCTATTGATATCTTAACACTCTTATTATGTTTGAGAGCATGTAGCAAAATGAGTAATTTTTGAGTAAGCATGGACAGATATGTCATTCCACATATCTCATTCCCAATCAATTGTTGAAAAAGGTTGGTCATCAAAGTGTTTTTTGTTTTGGAGGATTTAGCTCAACAAGCTCTTGCAAACCTTCATTTACCAAACACTAGAATTAGAGAGTTTTACTACCTAATCCTTCATTTGTGCCCAAATCAACTAAAAAATGGCCAAAATTCTGTTTACCAAACACTTCGATACTTTTTGAAAAGCATTGGTTAATTTAATTGTAATTTATGGTTTGTAATTCAAAATTTTGAATTCATTATTTGAATAATTAGATTTATATTTTAGGCTAGTTGGTTTGGGTTTTGTATGGGATATTACTTATTTGGTATTTGGGTTTGGATATAAGCGGTGGGTATAAGATTTATTAATTAAAAATTAATCAATTTATTCTATTTATTTGTTTTGAAATTTTAAAACCAAAAGTCAAAAGAATAAACCACTGAAATCAATTAACTATACCGAATAAACTAGAAAACCAATTAAATTGAAATTTTTTAATTGATTCGGTTCAGTTAAATTTTATTAATCAAAGTTTTGTGCACCTTTAATATTGGAAAGCATTCTATTTTTAAAAATTCTTTTTTTCATAATTTTTGAAATTTAAATAATTTTTAAAAATTTAAAATTTTAACAATTTTTATTAAAAATAAAAATTTAATCTAAAAATTACGTGTCATGCCACGTAAATAAATTCATCAATTGATGTGACATGCCACATTGGATAAAAATATTAATTGCCAGTTAACAGATAATTTTAATTAATTTTGATTTTATTTGAATTTTTGTTTGAATAAAAGTAAAAAAAAAAAAAAAAAATTAAACGTAAACTGGATTTTGCAATTCCACCTCCTTTAAAAGCATCATTTTGAAGTTTGTTTTGCATGGATGATTATTATATTAGTTTTTTTTTATGATTGTTGCATATTCACTTAAGAATGTATCATTGTGGCTAATGAAAAGTTTGAGCATAATTGATGATTGAGTCTATATAGCTAGGGTTAATATGTTGTTAGCTAATATAGTTCTAATCAATTCGTTTATTAAGTAATAGGATTTTGTGAGTTTTTTTGTTATAGGTTTTGTCAAAAATGGAAGATTTTTTTTTAGAAATTTTGACTATTCAACTTATTGTTGCGACATACATTTTAATAGATTTGTATAACAATAAATATATCTTTTGTGATTTTGATTTGTAATATTATGAATAATTTGTTATTATTTTGTGTTAGGCAATAAATGCCAAATTTGCTATAAAAAGGGAATTAGATAAAATTTTGTTAGAGTCCAACTGTTAGAAGACAAGAACAAAATTCAAATTTGATTTAAGTTATGAAGTGAAATTCGAAAATTAGAAATAATAACATTACATGATTACAATATTAAGCATAGACTATAGAATTTAAGAACTATTTCTATCCCCTAACAATAAATCACGCATTGAACTTGGGAGCTCTTCAAAGTAGAGTAATCCTAAGACATTATTAGGAGCATATTTTATCATTTGGTCGGCAACTTCGTTTAAAGATCCCCTTTTCGTATACCACGGGATGGCCGAAAAGGTTATGTAACTACACTATTCCAGAGAACCTGAAGAGATGACGATGACACACAATCTAAAATCATTATGATCAACAAACACGGTTGCCCAGCTTCAACCAGCATGTCTTCCAAAAAATCCCATCTGGTCCTATCATAAGCTATTTCTAGATCAATCTTCAAAGTCATTCTCATCTTTCTACCTTTGAAACTCCGCATAGAATGAACAACCTCTTATGCAATTACAATGTTATCTGATATACTTCCACCAGGAATAAAAGTTGCTTGACTCTACTTAACAAGCTTTGCCATCATCAACCTTAATCTGTTAATTATTACCTTTGTAACAACCTTATACAATACCGTACACAAGCTTGTTGACTGAAATTGCGTAATTCTTTTTGGACTTTGAACTTTTCGTAGAAGAATCAGTAAAGTTCTTTTAAGCTATGGGTTCAACTGACGCCCTTCTAAAACTTGCCTCACCATAAAACAAACCGAAATGCCAAGTATATCCTATTGTGGCTGATAAAATTTGGCATAAAAACCATTGACTCCTAGTGCTTTCCATTGGGCCATTACCGAAACTGCCTTGCGGATTTCCTCATCACCGATTCCCAATAAAAGATTAACTTTCTCTGTTAACAAAATCAAAGGGAACCTTCCTCGGCAAGGGTAGACTTCACTCATTGAATGATCCATATAATAAGGATCATTAAAAAAATCCACCACATGTTGTTGAAGGACCTCTGTATCGAAACACCATTCCACATTTTTAACTTTAAGACCTTCAACCTTATTTTTCTCACCTAGCCATAATACGACTATAAAAATATCTTGTATTTCTATCACCACTTGTAAGCCATTCCGTTCTTGATTTTTGAAACCATAACAACTCTTCATGCTTTAAAACATTCTCAATATTTTGCCATAATTCTAACTCACGGTCTCGAAGTCTTTATGAGTCTTTGAATTCCAAAATTCCTTGTATATGCTCAAGTTTTGAAATCAACCTTCGCTTATGGACAAAAATATTTCAAAGAACACGCTTATTCCATTCTTGGACCTCTTTTTGGAAATGCTCTAAGTTAGTAAACACATCCATATAATTTTTTCAACTACTATTTACAAGACCCTTAAACTCCGCATGAAGCAACCAATTAGCCAAACAAAGAAAAGGTCTAGTACCTCTGCTTTGCATTGGATTGAGGGAAACCAAAATCGACCAATGATCTGACTTCAGATGATGCAAATTACTTATTGAGCAATTCGATGCAAAAGCATACCAACCCAAATTACATATAGCTCTATCCAAACGTTGTGAAAGATTGGCTCTGCTTTAAGTGAATCGAGGTCATCAAAAACCCAAGTCTTGAAGACTATTATCAAACAGGAAATTCTGAAAACCATTACATCCACTTCTTACGCTTGCTACACCACATGCCCATTCCGAAAGCTCCAAAATCAAATTAAAATCTCTTTTTATAACCCACAATTCCCCAATAGTTTTAGTAAGAAAATCAAAATACTCCTATAACTTTCGTTGCATTACTGGTTGTGGGCTAGCATACACTGTTGAACACAAAAACTTAGAGGGTCCTTGTCTGTTTCTCACCCTCATAAGAATCACCTGTGGATGCAAATCCAAAATATCAACGAAGACATTGTCACACCAGAGAATCAAAATCCTCCCAAAAAACCCCATTGCTTCAATTTTTAACAAATTTGCGAACCCAAGTTTTGTAATAATTCCATTCACCCGGATACCACTGACCTGTGTCTCAAAAACCACATTACATCTAGGTAAAACTCTATCCTATACTAAGCCACAAAATTATGGAAAAGGGGATGCCCTATTCCTTGGCAATCCTAGAAAAAAAGTTTTAAATCCATAAACCAAATAACAATAGAAAACACGAACAAGCCAACACAAGTTGTATAAACAAACTTAACAACTAATCTCATTATTACCAATATCATCATCATCCATAACTTCCACATCCAAAAGCAGCACATCCGCCGAAACAGATAAAGTCAAAACTCAACTTAGTGGTTCAAGGCTTTATCATGAAGAAAATTCGAGAACAAGAGTTGAAGTTTCAAGATGATGAATTTTGGAGTAATGATGAATTAGAAGAGATAATTATGTTCGTGGGCCTAAACTCTCAATCTATGATGACAAGCTTAGGCATTTCACTTCAAGAACCCCAATTGACCTCACAAGCCTAGATGTTTCATATTGGGTTTGACTTTTAGGCTTAATTTTTATTATATATGAGCCCCATATTTTATTTATCAGCTCTTATTATTTTATTCTGAAATTTTGATAATTATTAAATATTTTAAGTTATTTAGGAATTTTATGTTAACAAGAAAATTTAGTTTAAAACTACTTCTTGTTTAAGATTAAATTAGAATTCTAGTATACTTAGGAGTTTTATTTAGATCTATTTAGCTAGCCTATATACAAGCCTTTGTATTATACACAATACATTCAACTTGAGTTTCTTTTAGAAGAGTTTTAACAATCTTCTTAGATTGTGAGGATCATCTTCAAAAATTTTCTTGCCAAGGTTTCTATCTTAGAGGGGAAATTAGAGCCGCTTGAAGGGGGTTGTGGATTCTTCGTATTTCCAAGGCTTCTTAGGACTTCTACACACCACGTTCTATATTTCCATTTATCTTTTTTGTTCGCTTCCTCAATCTTTGATTTATTATTTTATTTTAATTATTTATTTTGATTGTTTTATCTGACTTGGATTCAATTTCGTTTCAGGTTGTGTCAAAATCCAAGTCAAATCCAAAACTTTGACAAACTTTATGATCCGCTTTCTCATTCATCCATCTCATCCTTTATCACGAGTCCTATTTTATCATCCTAACTTGATTTGAAATTTTTTCAAATCGAGTCGAGTGAAATTAAATTTGAGTCGAGTCGAATCAAGTAAAATTATTTGAATTAAATTAAAAAATTAAATATCTTAAATTAAAATCTTGTTATAGTATAATTAATTCCATATTAGAGCACATAAATTTCAAACTATATATATTTGATAACTTTGTCAAAGAAAAATAATTAAAAAAATAATTTAGTATAATAAACTTAAATCATTAATTAACTTATTTAGTTCCCCAAATTATTATTTTAGAAATATTTTTATTTTTTTAACTTTGTTTATATATATTTTTTAAAAATTTAAAAAATATATAAATTTTGAAATTTTTATAAATATTTTGAATTTTAAAAATTATTTTGAATTATTTTGTAATTTTTGTTTAGAGAGAGATCAATTTGCTCATTTTCAAACTTGATAGGGACCAAAAGGGTATTTACACCAATCTGTTATTCGAATTAATCGAGTCATTTGAATTGTAAAATTTAACTTGATTTGAACTCGAAACTCGAATTACTTACTCGAGTTGACTCGAATAATTCGAACAACTCGATTTGATTAACTCGAAATTCGAATTTGTTTTCAGTTTTTTCGAATCGAATTGAGTTTTGCTCACCCCTAACTACTTGTATGAACATCAAGCTTGACCACCGGCCCTATGGCTTAGCCGATAGCACGAAATAAGAAATTTGAGTAGTAGCTTTCTAATAGACCAGGTAACCTAATCCAGACTACTTGAACATCCACTTCATTGTCCGACATTGAAAAATCTAGAGACCATGGTCGTACGATCAAATATTGACAAAAAATCACCCAAGGTCCCCCCAACCAATACCTTATTAAAATCTCCCTCATCTTAGAAACTGACTAGATAGTAGTCATTTTCTAAGTCAATAAGTTGCATATGATTTCTGGGACTCCATAGTGTTGTCATTGTGAAAAATAGAATGTCGGTAATGACAATGTATCGCAAAGAAAAGAGAAAGAATAATAAAAAACACAAATTTTTATGTGGAAACCCTTTTGGGAAAAAAAGCACAGATAGATGAGAAGATAATTCACTATGTTGAATTCAAATGATTACAAAAGGAGTAGACTATACCTATTTATAGGCTTAGTAAAACCATATTCTAATAGAAGGAGTGTAGTAAGGTTGAAACACCTTATTCTAATCAATATCAAATAGATAAGTGTAACAAGGTTGAAAAACTTATTCTAAAATAAAAAAAAAAGAAGTGTAGCTCTATATGGATTTTACTTTTATTTTATTTTTTCACCGTGTTTTATTTTAACAAGGATTCGAGTCACTCAATTCTAAGTTACCTTATTAAGAAGAATATTAAAATCAATCTTCTTGCCCAAGAGTTTGAAAATGATGGTCGTTGCCATCTTTCTCTCGATGAACTGATGAACGTGATCAAAAAAGGTAATCAACGGAATTCCCTCAACCAATTCCGTGACCACAACTCCATCCTGAAGATTAAATTCCTCCTCCATCCTATTCTTTGAAGTGGCATCTGGTGGAGTCCCCTTCAACATAGACTCATACGGAATCTTATTAACTCTCACATCTTCAACCTTCTGACCATCCACATCCATTGTCGGATCATCTGTGTCCAATGGTACTTCTGTCCTCCTCCTAACCTTCTTAGTTGCACGACCAACGCCACTATTCGAACCCGTAATGCTCTTCCCGACCACAAATTTCCTTGAAGATAGAGGATCACTCATGGCTATCGTTAACGACGAAATACTTTTGTTATTATTTATCCGAAAATTAACTCATTGTTTCAATTTTGAAAAAAACAAAGCAAATAAAGGGTAATCTTCTTGTTATACATTGAATTGTACTCAAAAAATTTATTCTCTGTAATAATAAAATTCTTTAAATCAAATTGCGTCTCGTTATTTATTTTGGAACATAAATTTTGATAAATAAAATAATGGGAAACCAAAATGTTTTTTCATTTCATCTCTAACTCTTAGCTCTTATAAAACTAACATTCCCCTACATTTGTTGCTACGTATGTACACAAAAAGCAGCAGCATATAGGGCGAGCTTAGAGAGGATATCTTCAGTCTTCCATGGCCTCATTAATTTATTTGATTTCTCTCTGCTCCTGAACCTACTTCTATTTGGCTCCCACCTCCTTCCTTCACTGCCACGAAACTCACCCGTTTCTGCAACACCAAAAATAAATCTACATTCTTTAAAAGAGGAAAATATTATATATGAAAAGACGTGCATGCATGTTTAGAAAAGAGTTGAAAGTAAATCTATATAGTTCGGTCAAAATTAATTTTCTTCCTTGCAGTAAAGAAAAAGAAAGGTCCAATATCTTTTTTCAATCACAAATAATATTATATTTTAAATATAAATATTGTGCCATTTGATTCAATAAATAATATCAATTCAATTTTGATCTTACAAAAATACTTTAAATTAATAACCGAAACAACTTGTTTTATATTTTCTGAAAACACCATTTTCCATAGGTCATATCGTTCACACTATGCAACTAAAGAGATAAGCAATAAATGTCAACTCCAATAACCATTTTCTAATAAACACCTTGTAAATAAATAAATAAAGTGCGTGGCATGAAAACAGGTTCACTGTCTATGGGAATGAACTAACCTCACGTGCCTTGAAACCTTCTCCGGTGCTTTCATGGCTACCCTCCCAACGCACTTGTTGTTTCCCCTTCACCACACCTTCACGTGGGCTGTTACCCCCATTGGCCGTGCAAAGCTGCATGATTTTCTCAGCTACCTCTTCTTCGTTTTCACTCTCTTTCATCAACCTCTCCACCTCCGCCTTGGGCACCCTCAACCTCACCCTCATTGCCCCACTTTCAACTTTCTCGGCCCCCGTGCTTTCCCCTTTCATCAGCGTGAGGTCCGACACCGATCTCCTCGACAACATCAAGCTCTCCAGCCTGTCTTTAGCACTCATGTTCACACCCGACCGAACCCTCCTTGGAACCCTCTCCTTGGGACCTTCGGGCAACACTACCAAGAAGTAAAGCCTCTTAGGCTCCAATTTGTGATGTGCCTCTAATGGCTTCGCTCGAGCACCGAAATGCTTAACAGCTTCGGATTCAAGCAACACATGCCCCGGATAATCCTTCACCACATCTTCAGCTCTCACCGGCGTCTTTAGCTTCAATGTTTCCCCGTTTATTTTCATCACCTTGGTCGTCTTTTTCCCTGCCAGGCTATTCCCCATTTTCAACTATTAAAGGGCACAAACTGGGTTTGGTTGGTTGATAAAGGGTTTATAAGGGGATCACTAGTCAACAATGAGGGCAAAGGTTTTGAAAAAGAATGGCCGTAATTTATGTTTGACAATGCAAAATATGAAGACAAAAAAAAAAAAGAAAAAAGAAAAAAATCAAGAACGAAAGATATCGCTTTCCAATTTTTGTGTTTTTAAAACTATTAAGTCCTATAACGAACTCCATTTTCAGGGTTTACAAATTTACCAAACACTAAAAACGTACGTTTGGAATTTACGGCCAACCCAACCACCGAATGAAAATAATTTGTAGTCAATTTCCCCTGATTTGTGAGGAAATTATAATTCTTTGATAAATTAAAAAAAATTATTTGATAAATTTATTTAAACCAATAAATGTGATAATTTTAAATAATTAATGAATTTCGGAATAAAGTTTAGAAAAGTAGTTTAGTCCACCTTACGAGGTATTAAAACGACAGCTACAAAAGATTGATTTGTCTCATCAAGTGAAAGACAGTTTCTTCTTTTTTAATTATTTTTCAAGGACACAAACCAAGGGTCCAATTTGACAGTCGGCTCATCAACTTGGAACTCACTTCTCTCCTATGCATTACACTCCTCTCTCATATTTTCTTTCCCTTTTTTTTTTTGTTTTTTTTAATTTCGACCTTATATTATGTTGGAATTAGAGCTTTATGATTGGTAAGTTTTGGGTTGCCTTTTATTCATGATCTAAAATATATGAAATCTTTTTTGTTAGCTTCTATACCCAATATTCATGTGCATGGTCAAGTTCTACAACCAATCAAAATTTAGTCCATTTTTTGGCTTAGGTAGATTTCTTCTAGAATATTATGTATTTTGCTAAAATGCCCCTAGGAAAAACATATGTAAAAGGAGTTGGTCCAATTCGTGATTTAGGAATAGTTTTGCTTATGAAAATTATTTCCTTAAAAGCCTATCCTAGCTCAACTGATATTAGATTTATTTGAGTTGTTTTATGGGATTATAAAATTTTCAATCACATGACTTATTTTATTCTAAAAAATTCACATCAAATCATATAAACTTTTTTAAAATCAAATTTCTTCGAAATACAACTTTTTAGGAGGAATTTTTATTTTTTATTTTAAAATTCCCATATTTCAATTGGAGTAAAAACATGTGTCTTTTTTATTATTAAAATAGTAATAATGTCAATTGAGGGCTCAAACCACAACATGTTTTGATATTTTTCATTTGATACTTGAGTTTAACATTTTTTTTCTAATGTAGTACTTGTAATATTTTTTGGTCTAATCTAGTATTATATTTGACCAAATTTATATATTTTGATGCCCAAAAGTAACAATGTTAATTTTTTAGTGCTTGATTTGAGTTTTAGGACTGATTTTTATAAAAGTTGATTGCTAATTGTATCAGGTTTAAATTTTTCATGATGTTGCTAATAGAATAATTTTAGTGTTAATTGTGGATTTATTTAATTTTGTGTTTATTTTATCAAATACGGATAGATGTGATTTAATTCTAATTTTAAGATTGATTTGATGAAAGTTAATTGTTAATGTTATTAGCTAATTATAAAATTTCATCAAATTAAACACTAAAAAATTAACAATATGTTACTGTCAGATACCAAAATATATAACTTTTTATTAAATACATGTACTATAATAGACAAAAAAAATAAAACAAATACCACACTAAAAAATGTTAAACTTATGCATTAAGCATTTTAATTATTAGAAAGAAATTATATCTTTAGTTTTTAGAAGCAAACAATTTCTTAAATTCTCCTATCAAGAATAAGGATTGGAGAATAAATGCCGATGGCTTAGCTACCAGTCCAAGCTCACAATTTCCATTACTTAGGGCTTATAAAAAAAAAAAAATTATTGCATACAAAATAGTGTTTCGTTTATTGTGCTTTTGCCAAATGTAATTCGAGTGTGCGATAATAAACTTTCATCAATCAACACACAACCTTTTTAAAGTTAAAAACAAAAAAGGTTCTAAATTTCATGTATTAAGCAAAATATCTAAACTTTTCACTGTGATAATAAATTTACTCAGAAAATACTTGCTAAATTAAAAAAATGACAAAATACTAAGAAAAATTATTCTTTTAAGTTAATCATTATTGAAATCAAATGAACTTTTTACACACTCATCAATAAAAGAAATGAATACTTAGAGAGCAATGAGAATGGCTTTGTATCTCATGCTTGTCTCCTCAATTCTCATGACTGAAAGGAATAGAATTATGCCAGTTTTGTCAAACAATTACTGTTAAAAAAAAAAAAAAAACTTTTAACAAACTGAACTCTCTGCTTAACAACCAAAAAAGGGTCAAAGCTGCTGTAATTTTCGAAGATGCTCCAACAATGAAGTAGCCTTCCGCTTGGCCCTTTCTGTGCCACTCTTGGTGAGCTCCGTCAATGGTATGGCAGCACCAAGCCTACTAATGCATGCCAGATTCTCAGCATCTCTCTTACACAAACAAAGTAAAATGGCAGCTGCATTTTCTTTGTTTCTAGGTAAACCTGTTCTCAGAAGATCGATCAAAACAGGTATGGTGCTAGCCTTTACTATAGCTGCCTTAGCATCATGGTTGCTAGCCAGGATTGACAGTATTGTTAACGCCTCATCGACCATGCAGTTTCTTGAATCCGTAAGCATCTTCAGCAGTGCTGTAATAATTCCGGCTCTGACAGCGCGGCCCTTGTTCCCCTGATAAATGCATAGATTGAATAGAGCAGTTGCGGCATCTTTCTTCCCTCGATTGCTTCCATTTTGTAACAAATCCACCAAGGCTGGTATTGCCCCTGATGAACCGATTATTATTTTGTTCTCATCTGCAAGTGATAAACTAAAAAGGGTAGCCGCTGCATTCTCTCTTGCTTCCATGCTTCCGGCACGGAGGACTTGGACAATGGAAGGAACGGCACCAGCAAGCATTATAAGAGACTTGTTATTTTCGAATATGGAAAGATTAAGAATAGAAGTTACTGCATGTTCTTGTATTGATGCATCATCTGTTGTTAAAAGGTTGACCAGAACAGGTATCGCTCCTGTGTCTGCTATTAGTATCCTGTTATCTGTGCTTCGTTTTGATAGTGATCGGATTTCAGCCACAGCTGCCCTACGTTCCTCTAAGCACCGGCTTGACAGCTTAGAGACCAGTTCCTGGATGGCTGCCATGTCGCCACTAACATCACAGAAAGACCCATCACTCTTTTTGAGCCTACCATTTGCTAATCCGCTTGGCTGCTCAATGTTATGTTTAGCACACCATTGATTTATTACACTTCTAAGAACATAGTTTGGGGTTAGAGTTAAATTCTCCAGCTTCTGCTGAGTTTTTGGACACGTTACATTGCCACAATCTATCCATCTCTGTATGTAAGATCTCTCATATGTCTGTAGAGTCAAAACAATGATTGATCAGAACGCAGGGCAAAAAGGAAGGGCAGAAGGCAAAAGCTGATCACAGAAAAATGAAAATCGAAATGATAAGTAGTCGTCTCAGGCACAACTATACCTGTCCTGTAGCCACAATCACTGGATCCCTCATTAGTTCCAAAGATATAGGGCATAGAAAATCAACAGGTATTACTAGTGTATCGGGTTTCTTGGTTTGTTCAGCACCCTTAGCAGCCAGATTGTCTTGCCCTTTGGAATCAACCTCATTCGATAGGCAGGCCTCAGAAGGAATTGAAGAGCAATTCACCCTTTCTAATATCTTAGTTGCCTTATCAGCAGCATGTATTAGAGTAGTACAACTTTCTGGAATGCTATCCAGCTTCGCTGAAATTTCATGGTTGGTATCGCTGCGCTCTTTTTCCGGTAGCTGGGAAATGGCATTTGAAACTTTTCTTGAATTCAAAGATCCATATCTTTCAGTCGCTCTTCTCAATTGTGCTCTCACCAATGCGACCTGAAAAAAGAAATGGAAATTGGCGTTAAAAAGGCAAAGTCAATGTAGAAAAAGAAATTAAGAGCACATTATAAATTTTGGAGCTAAACCTGTTCCTGAACCTCCTCTGAGATTTGAAAGTGATCAAATGGAATTTTGGCTAAACTTTTCTCCAACTTCCATGTAACACATTGAAATTGGAAAGAGATTCTTTTGGCAGCTCCATCCTTAAATTAAGATATAGCAAATTTCAGAGACGTACCTATAACATAACATATTAAGAACAAATACATATAACCACAATAAAATCCCAGCAACAGTCACTCTGGTAACAAAAAAAAGAAAACCTCTAATTTTTTTTTTTAAAAAAAAGACATAATTTCTTCTTCATTTATCATGATGCGCAATTCAATTAGTTAATTGGAATTGTGACAATTAGTGAGACAAAAACTAGCAATCGACAATATTGCGGAGAAGTTCATATTAATAAAATCAAGAAATAGACTTAGCACTCGGATAGATTATGTTATTCAAACCCTTATTTCTCTTAAAATACTCTATCTAACACCTATATTCAACACATATATAGAGGTAAATGATCCTAAAAACTTCACACAAAATCGAGTATGCCCCTGTTTGACAAATACTCACTCCGGATAACATGTCAGATAGCTTAACTCGAAAATTTTTAGCCCAAAAGTTATTTCTATATGCATACTTTTTCCGAAATGGAGCTAATCAATGTCAGTTAATGCAAACTGAGCCAGTAATTAGAATGTGGAACATTATCCGAGGAAGAAACAAGTCGACAACATCTGTCAATTTTGCAATAAAACTGAGCCTGTCAGTTAGAAACAAAATGAAACATATTTGCGGGACTTGGCAAAGCCAATTATCAACATTAAAAGACGTATTAATCGAATCATATACTAGCACTTAATGTTCTTTTATATATATAAGAAGAGGAGATGGGGCTTTACAGAGGAATTAACGGAATGGTGAGCGGAGGCGGCGGACAAAAGACGCTTTGCAGCTTGCAAAGCAACGGCGAGATCAGCCGACCATGAAGAGGAAGAGGAAGAGGAGGAGGAAGCGTGAGGATGATCAGACGCTGCAAAATCCCTGATTTCCTCAAGCAAATGCGTGAATAGAGCTATCCTCCTTACCAGATCCGTGCAATCCTTTTTAAACATCCCGGCAGCCACATTCCCGAGGACAATATCGTGGACAAGGCTGAGCAAGAACGCGGCAGAAGCGTCGGAGACGACTCCGGCGGCCATTAGTGAAAAAGCCAGGCGTCGGCTCGTGATTGGATTGATAGGAGTAGAACAGAGATGTGATTATGATGTTGAAAGAAAAGGAAGGATATGCATTTTGTGAGAAAGAGAGAGAGAGAGAGAGAAGGATGAGTTATTAAAGAAAAAAAAAGAATAATTAGATTGGAGGGTCTTAAGAGAGAGATTCGCGGTGAGCCAAAATGGAAGGAAAGGGGATACAGTTGGCTTTGGAATCTTATGATTTGTATTTCAACAACTACCCCATCATTCTTTTATTCTTATTTATGTGGATTTTAAGATATCACAGACTCTTCATTACACCAGTTCATGGTCGGGATATCCGCCTCCCGAAGCTTTGTTTAAAATGTGAGAGTGTTTAGTTAAATGTATAGGCTCTAAAAATAAATTTAGATCAAAAAATAAAATCTATTTTTTAAGTAAAGTATTTTTATCTCTTTTTATTTTTTAATATTAATTTCTTATTATTTTCTCTCTATTTTGCTACATTTTATTATTATATTGCTACTATTTTATTGTTATTGTTTGGATATTGTATCAAACTTATTTTATTGTTAATTTTGTTATTATTTTAAAGACATTTGCTTGTTAAGTTACATTTATTTTAGTGTTATTTAAATATACATATTTTTTAAAATTTATTTTAAATTTGTTGAGAAATATTTATTTTAATGTTTTTAGTATTTTTGATGTATTATATATATTTTAAAATTATATAAAAATTAATATAGGCAGGTCAGGCCGGACTCGCGTTTTAAAATTTTTATCCGGGTCGGGCTTGAGCAAAATTTTATACTCATATTTTGGGCCTAAATTTTTAATTGAGCCCGACTCGAACCTAACCCGACCTATGCACACGTCTACTCTTCATTTTATGATGTCATCCAACTTAATCTTGTATTTAAAATTGATTAGTATTTTCCCTTCAATATATTTATGATTTTGGATGTATTACAAATTTATTCTTGCTAGCCTGTAAAGTTGTTCCTTATTGCCATGCTCTCATTTTGTCCACCACCAGCTATATATAATTAAAATATAGAATGTCCAAACTATTATACTTTATTTATTTTTGCATGTTGTACAACAACTGCATTAGTTTTAAGAAATAATATTTAGGGATCATCGTTTTTAATCCTTAATAAATAATTAAGTTTTTATGAAAAATAGAGTTCTCTAATATGCATAAAATGTGGGTGTGAGAAGACGTGGTTAGCAAAAACTATGCCGACCAAGGACCTTAAAAAAAAAAAAGAAAAAAAAGAAAACAAAACAAAACAAAGGTTTGACCATAACCAACAACCGCAACGAACTAGAAAACGAGTAAAGCTGGCGGCTTACAGCTGGGTTTCTCTGATTTTGCGGCGGCAAATATTACTTTTTCGTCCTTTTTCCTCTTTAAATCGCTATATATAATTCCTCATAATCTCTTGTTTTTAATGGCGGATAAAATTAAGGGCAGGCCGAGGCCAACTTTTATATATATATATATATATATATATATGGATAAATTATAAGAGTGATAAAATCTTAACAGTAATACGATTAATATTTTATTTAGTATTATTTTTTAAATGTATTTTTGGGATTCAAAGTACTTTTGAAGTTAAAAACAATGCTAAACAGATAATTTTTTAGATCAGAAATGTTTTTAAAAAGTACTTTTCAACACTTCTAAAAAATATTTTTCAACCTAGAAGTAAAATTAGTTTTTTTTAGTTTTTGTTTTTGATAAAAATGCTTTTAAGAATAAATGACAATTTTAACCATTATAATGTATTTTTATATAATATTTATATAGTGTATGTAATTATTTTCTTATTAAAATTTATTTTATATATATAATATTATACATTTAAATATTTATTGGTCATATTTTATTATTTAAAATTGTAACATCCCTTACCCGTATTCGATGCCGGAATAAGGTACAAGGGATTACCTGACTTATATACAAGCAATCACGTAGAACCGGGACATAAATTTTCGTTCAAATTTAAAACTTTTCACATACATTCATATCGTCCCTTAAATAAATCTACGAGGCCCAAAACATACATTGGGAGCGGTTCGGGATTAAATCGAGAACTTGGAAACTCCCCAAACACTTAAGAAAATTTTTCGTAAAAATAGGGGTCACACGTCCGTGTGGTTTGGGACACGCCCGTGTGGGTAGGTCGTTTGGTCATATACGCCCGTGTCCTTAACCCGTGTAACTCTCTATTTATGATGTCATCAACAAATTAGGGTCACACGGCCAAGGCACACGCCTGTGTGCTAGGCCGTGTGGGCGATTTAATTTTCATAATTTTTCCTAAAATAGGTGCAGACTTCACACGCCCTGGGCACACGCCCATGTCCCTGGGCCGTGTCATTCACACAACTGAGATACATAGCCCTGTCTCTGCCTGTATGGCCAACTTGAAGCTAAGATTCAAAATACAGGGGACACACGATTGGATTACACACCCATAGGGCAAGCCGTGTGTCACACACGGCCTAGACACACGCCCGTGTATCTACCCGTGTGGACAAAAAATAAGGTTATCTACCAAGCCTTTTTGCCACCCTTACTTGCACCAACCCACACAACATCAAACAACACCAATCCAAGCATATACACACAACCAATTCAGCCACAACCAAGGCATCCACACATAAATTACATGCTATTTTCTATCACTTACAACATTTCATAATTATCATCACAAACCATGCAATAACTCCATCCATGAAAGGCATCACTATATGTATAAATACTTAACCAATATTAGCCAATACCAAATGACCATTTGCAAAATGAATCAAATACCATTACAAGCCAACACATTTGGCCAAATAAAAAATGACACATATCACAAAAAGACCAAGTCCCTATACATGCCATAACTTAAAATAATGTAATAATAAGTACCTAATACGATAATTTGATAGTGTGAGTGGATCACTGACTGTCTTCGATACTCGAGCTGGCTTGATGACACTATAAGAAATGAAAAGGAAGGGGGTAAGCTTTAAGCTTAGTAAGTTAGCATGTAAATAATAATCAAGTTTAAACATACAATAACCTACACATAACATAATATAAATTAGCACAAAGTCGTCAAGTGATCATAAACATATCTTACTCATTTGCATCCTTACCAATAGTGCATCTTAAACCGAGATCATTTCTCATAAGTTTTGCGTACGTACTTGTACCACTTCATAACATAATCATAACCTTTTACATCTTTGGCATAATCTTTAAACCACTCGTTGAACCATTTGGAATACTAAAGGATACTTGGGAATCATGTACACATAGAATCATACCGATGCCATATCCCAGATATGGTCTTACACGATTCTCATATCGATGCCAAGTCCTAGACATGGTTTTACACGAAATCTCATAACAATGTCATATCCCAGATATGGTCTTACACGTAAACTCATAACCCTAATGTCATGATATTTGCATTCTAACTATTTCTAAGGTTCAACCGGGAATTTCACCTTATCGAATCTTTGCCGAACGAATCCATAATGATAATTGTACAAGTCATGCAATAACAAAATATTAAATACATAATATAAGTTGCATTATTTACACATGAACTTACCTCGGTACAAAAATAGTAGGAATGGATCTAATTGTCAATAACCTTATTTTTCCCCCAATCAAGGTCTGAACTGTAATAGCCCAAATTTCAACGATGTCGAAAATAGTGGTTTGAGACCACCGAATTCAAAAAATGAACTCGCATATTATATTATTTAATATTTATGAGCCAAATGTAGCTTTTAATTTTTTTTTGAAACAGTAAATTGTGTTTTATAGAGATTTATTTGGTCAAGAAATTGAGAAAAAAAAGTATTGAGATCTCGGTGTTATAAACCGAGCCATAAATATTTTTATAAATATTTATGCAGTGTCAATAAGGTAGTATTAAAATTTCGATAGAAAATTTTGATGTTTGGGTGGCTAATTAAATAAAAAAGACTAAATTTAAAAAGGTGTAAAAGTTGCTAGAAGGATTAAATAGCTCCATTGTCAAATGAAGAAGGACCTAAAGTGCAAATAAGCCCAAATGAGATATTTTGGGCTACAATAGCTAAGAAAAATCAGGAAATGGGTGAAATAAGGGCAAAATTAGAAAATTGCCAAAATTAGCTATATAAAAATGGGACCAAATTAGAATATCTAGAATTTTCTTCATTTTCTCTTCATTTTCATTAGCTGAAAAATAGCCATGGAAGAGGGTTCAAGCTGGCTTTCATACTCTAGCTTCATGTAAGTTTAATTCTTGCTTTCTCCTTGAAATTTCTAAGATTTTGGACTTTTACAATTGGGTCCAACTTACTATGTCATTAGTTTTTGATTCCATAGCTAATTTTTGAAGTTGCTATGGATGAGTGCTGGAAGCATATGATGAATAAATATAGAACTGAAGTTTTAATTTTGATATATGATGATTTTATCAAGTAAAATTGATGGAAATTAATTTTAGGACCTAATTATGAAAGAGTTTGGAATTAAGGTCTAGTGCTAAAATTCTAATTTTCAGGAGTTATAAAGTAGTTTAAAATGATAGACTAAAGTATTAATTGAGAAAAATTAGCTCAATTGAGGGGTTAATTGAGCAATGACTAAATTGTATGAACTGTGAAATTTGGGGTAAAATAGAAATTAACATTTTGCATAAAAATTGTTTTGTACAGTAGCAATAGTCTAAATTTGAAAAATCACCAAAAATTGTAGAAACCGAATGAGAGAATTAATAAAATATGAAATTAAATCTTATTGAGTCTAGTTTCTTATAGAAGAAACGATGTAAGCAATGGAATTGTAAATCATGAGATATAATAAATTTTATGAGACAAAGTCAGAATGATTTTGGGTTCCCCTGTT
Organism: Gossypium longicalyx; assembly: GCA_025698465.1. Lineage (NCBI taxonomy): Eukaryota > Viridiplantae > Streptophyta > Magnoliopsida > Malvales > Malvaceae > Gossypium > Gossypium longicalyx. The sequence continues at coordinate 58,677,787 of CM046995.1, forward strand.
TTGAATTTGGAAAATCATAAAAAATTGAAAAAAATAATTAGGGGCTTAAATTTATATGTTTAGAATCCTGAATGAGTCTATTTTCAAGATAAATAAACGGGAACATTATTCGAATCTCGTACGAGGAGATAATTAATTTTTAGTAAAGAAGGGTTGGAACTGTTAGACAACAGAACATGGGTGACTTTAAAGAATAAACTATACTTATTGGCTAAACCAAAAATTATGAAATTTTTATGGTAAGAAGATATAGCCTAGTTTCAGGGAAAATTAGCGGATCTTAATTTGGAGCTCCATAGCTCAAGTTAAAAATAATTTAGTGACTATGACATGGATGGACAACTTTGGAATATAAATATAAGTAAATAGTGAAATTATAGATAATGTTACTTATAAGCGTGTTATATACATTATGGATGTGGAATGGAGAGGAGGAGGGAAATATGTGAGTGACTTATGCTAAATTGATAACATGCTCGATTATATTTGGTAAATGTTAAACTTTGTTAAAATGAAAAATGTTATAAATTCATGTTTGAATTAAACATTATATATGTTAAAGAATAATTTGAATATTTGATATTGCCTAATAAATGATGTGTAAAAGTCTATGCATATGAGAAATTTAATGAAAGTTGAGCCCATACATGTTTCTTGATATTTATATGAATTATATGACTAACAATGTGATAAGAATAGGTATTAAGGCTCATGATCAATTCGAATAATTATACTTTGCATAATTATGTTGAATATAGAGAAGCAGTAAGTTAATTATCATGTTATACAAATTTATTAAATGTTACATGTTTACTTTGTTTTATTTTTTCCTCTAATTAATAATGATTCGATAAGCTCTGGTAATGCCTCGTACCCTATTCTGATGACAGATACGGGTAGGGGGTGTTACACGAACTTCATTAATCTTGATTTATAATAGAAAATTTAACTTATTTAATTATCACATTACTCAATTCAGTCTAAAAATTATACTATGGAAAAATTATATTTTTGCCCCTAAACTTTAACATATTTACATTTTTGTCCCTAGGCTCGTAAAATGAAATGCATTCAATTTCTTTGTTACCCAAGCCTAGCCGACCCACACACATGCTCATATCAGCCCACATTTTTCATCAAATCAGATTTTTACTACACATTTTACAACTTTTACAAATAGGTCCCTTTTAGGTGTTTTCATGAAAAATCACCTAGTAAAAGTTGTTTATTACACATCAAACTTTCATTTTCTACCATTAAACATCAAAATACATGCATGTCACACATGGGTAAATTTTTAAACATGAACCCTACTTCAAAATAATGGTAGAAATGGAAAGATCGGGTGAATACGACTTCAAAAACGTAAAGAGCATTAAAAATGGGGCTAGGATGTACTTACTATCAAGCTTGAAAGTTGAAGAAACCTTAGCTATGGTGTCTTGAAAATTTCGGCTAAGGGAGGAAGAAGATGGACACAATTTTGACTTGTTTTTCCCTTTTTATTCTTTTATTTACTAAATAACCAAAATTCCCTTTTAGCCTTTCTTTGAAATTTTATCTCTTCATGCCCATTTTTGTCCAATAGCTTAACAAATGGTTTAATTACCATCTAAGAACTTCTAATTTAAAATCTCATATCAATTGGACACCTCTAACATGTAGAACTCAACTTTTGCACTTTTTATGATTTAGTACATTTGACTAAATGAGTGCCCAAACGTTAGAATTTTCGAACGAAATTTTCACGAAATTATTCCGTGAAACTATAGACCATGAAAATATAATAAAAAAAAGATTTACTACGTCAGATTCAGGGTCCCAAAACTACTGTTCTGACTAGGCCCAAAATCATGATGTTACAAAAATATAGTTTATATATTCGAATTAAATTTTATGAATAATTAATCTTAATTGCTTAAAAAATATTTAAAATTTATATTTCATATATTAAAATATTAACAAAAAATTATAATAAATTATATTTTATATTCTTACTAAGATATCATAATATTAACCAATTTGAACATTATTTAAATATATATTTATTACTTTATAACACAATATCTAAAATGGACATTTAGCATTTTTTGACAGCAATACTAAACACTTAAATATTAAACCAAACTTTTTGAAAATCACTTTTTCATAGCAATTTTTAAAAGCACTTTTCAAAAGTAATACTAAACTAGCTTTGACACGACACAAATCTAAGTAACACTTAAAAAAAATAAACATTCTAATCATCATATCAATATAGGTTTTGCCAACTCTCATATTTTATTTTAATATTCACACTTGTAACTATTTTTAAATATTTCGAAATGCATAAATCATTTATTCCCTTCTTATAAATGTTTAAGCGCTTAAAAGGGCTAATTTACTAAAAAATGCCCATTTCCAAAATTATTAACGGAAATGGGCCAATTTTTTGATTATTTATTGGAAACGTCCAAATTCCCCGAAAGCGTGTCCACGTTAGCGCGAAGTTAGGAGCTGTGTCAGCAAAACGCATCCCTGGGGGAGCGTTTTGTCCACGTCAGCACAAAGAGCTTCATTGAGGGCGCATTTTGTGCTGACATGGACAAAACGCTCCCTCAGGGATGCATTTTACCCCGCTTTAATGGTCACTTGACCGTTTGACCTCCAACGGTAAAAAATAAAATAAAATAAAAATGCCCCTTTTCATTTTTTCACACAAAAGTCCTCTCATAATTCTCTCTAAATTCTCTCCAAATTCTCTCAAATTTCTCCTAAATTTTCTCAAAGCTCTCTTTATTTTTTGCAAAAAAGCTCTGTTTAAATTTTGTTTGAAATAATTTTTTTTAAATTAAAAAATATTCGATAGTTTTAGCAATAGCTAGAGAATTAAGTCGTCTCGATAATAAACACATCTTCGTCGATCAAATGACAGTGGTAAGTGATAATTTTAATTAATTTTTCAATACTATTTAATGTTTTTTTTCATTTATGCAATTTTAATTAATTTTTATTTTATGATTTTTTATAACAGTCTGTAGATCGGGTGTTGCAATGCTATATCCGTAATATGTCTGGTCCTTTATCGCCGTTGATAGAGAATTACCTGCGGGACACAGGTTTTTGGCACGTGGCCACGATAGGCTGGGGGTGCAAGTTGGACTTGAAACTAATCAGTGCGCTGATAGAGGGGTGGAAACCCGAGAAGTAAACTTTCCATCTTCCATGCGGAGAGTGTACTATCACTCTGGAAGACGTGCAATTGCAATTGAGACTGCCGATAGATGGGTACGCAGTCACCGGGTACGTAGTCACCGGATCTGCTCAATCTGCTGATTGGGGAGTCGTATGCTATGAGCTTTTGGGTGCTATTCCGGATAATATTAATGGAGGTCGGATCGAGATGTGTTGGTTACGAGACACATTTCCAGAGCCGGATAATGATTCGACTGAACTAGAAAGAATACGATATGCTCGGGCATACATTCTTGAGATGATTGGAGGTTATCTGATGCCGGACTTGTCAAGAAACTGCGTACATCTGAGATGGCTATTGAAACTCGTTGATTTTAGAGTAGCTGGTAAATTTAGTTGGGGGTCTACCGTGTTAGAAACATTGTACCGAGAGATGCACGGAGCCACGTAACCGAATAAAGCCAAACTTGAAGGTTGCCTATCACTACTGCAATGATAGGCATGGTTTCGCTTCCATTTTTACGTTCTCGAGTGAACCACCCATATACATTCTCACTGATAACGAGGTAAATTTTATATTAGATTTTACAATTATTATGTGGATTTATAATATAATTGTATGCTAAAAATTTATTTAATTAGGTGGAACCATTTGGCGAGTTATGTTGGAATACCCACCTCTCTTGAAGATATACAGCTTCTATTAGACCAACGGTCGGAAGCACAAGTAAGTATTAAATAAAATATATACATAATAAAATAGTCATTTCGTATTTAGTATTTAGTATTATGTATATAACTAATATTTTTATCATGTTCATATAGTTTCAATGGACACCATACGAGGATCTGACAATTCAGGCAGTAATTTCGGATGAATTTTTTCAAAATCCAAACATTTGGCATGTGAAGTTCCCATTGGTCAACTATGCTATCGTGGAGATGCACCAGTCAGATAGAGTATTGCAACAATTTGGATTCCGACAACCGATTCCCGTGGCACCTGAGGTGCTCGATGATGAGCACAAAGTTGACTTACGGCTATTGAATACGGATTGGCCGAGATACTGGTCAGAATATATCGAAATATAAGAAAATTAGTATGATTATATACCTACTCGAGAATCGATCATCGTTCCTGAGTTAGCGTGCGTGTCGGAATACATGTCATGGTTTAGGATCCATGGCAAGCCATATTTACTGTCGAAGAGGAGAGGTGATGGCAAATTCGTGTCTAAAGGGAACGACGGGGCTCTTTAAATCCAAGAAGAAGAGATAACGACACAGGCCTATCAACAACGTCCACACAATCACCGGGCCCATCAACAGCGCCCACACAGTCACTGGGCCTAACATTTCAACCGACGACATCCGTATTACAGCCTTTTCAGATTATGCCAGTTGCGTATCCTAGCCCTTATATGTATCCTAACCCTTATATGTTTCTTTTTCCCAGTCCTATGGCATGTTGGAATGCATGTCCCGGTTCATCTCCATTCCTAGTTACTCTGAGTCAACCGCCGATCAATAGGTCGTCGTTACATGAGGGATCGCACGAGGCATTGTCGGGGAGCTATTCTTTTTACCAATCCCCATCGCCATATGGGATTCAAACACATTCGCTATGGGTGATGCAAACACCTTCTCATTCATTATTGTAATACCCCTTACCTGTATCTTACGTCGGGATAGGGTACGAGGCGTTACTGGACATAAACACATGCATACAAACATTTTTGGGTCATAAAATTTCGCTCAAATTTAAAACTTTCAAACTTCCTCTTAACATCCCTAATATGGATCTACGAGGCCTAAAACATGCTTTGGCAACGGTTCGGGAATAAACCAAAAACTTTAAAAAACTTTGAAAATTTTCAAAGCAAACAGGGGTACACACCCTTGTGGAAGGGCGACATGCCCGTGTGTCCTCTTAACATGGCCATGTTGAAGGCCCGTATAGCTCACACGGCCTAAACGTATCAGGACATGCCCGTGTCCTTAGCCCGTGTGTATTTATTTCTTGATTCAAACCTACAGGGGTTTTCACACGGCCTGACACACGCCCGTGTCCATGGCCCGTATCCCTCACAAGGCCATGACCCGCCCGTGTTTCAGCCCGTGTACTAAAACCTTGACATTCTGTTTCTAACATCATCAACTAGTTAGGGGTACACGGCCAAGGCACACGCCCGTATGCTGGGCCGTGTGGTGAATTTAATTTCGCATTTAAGGTGTAGACTTCATACGGCCTGGGTACATGCCCATGTACTATGGTCGTATTCTCCACACGGTTGAGACACACAGTCGTGTCTCCGCCTGTGTGGTTACTATTAGGCATTCTATTTTGCCAAATTTAGGTGTAGGGGACACACGACCAGGCCATACGCCCATGTATCTACCCGCGTGGACAAAAACAAGGATATTTACCAAGCTTTTTTGTCACCCTTACTTACACCAACCTACAAAACATCAAAGAATACCAATATCACAAAGACACGTAACCATATCAGCCAATACCAAGGCATCCACACATCATTTCCTAGCTATTTTCTATCACATACAACATCTCCTACTTATCAGCACAAACCATGCAACAACCATATCCATGAAAATTCTCATCAAATGCGTTTAACAATATTCAATATTAGCCAACATCAATGGCATATACAAAATGAATATCACATTAACATGAGCCAACATTCATGGCTAAACCAACATGACACTTAACAAAAAGACCAAGTTCCTATACATGCCATACTCAAAATGAAAAATCTAACTATACCCTATTGTTCCGATTGATAGTGTGATCGAGCCTCCAATGTTCTTTGATCCTTGAACTAGCTTGGTGGTGCTATAAGAAAATGGAAAAGAGAGGGAGTAAGCACAAAGCTTAGTAAGTTACATGTAAATAATTAGCAACACTTTACCAAGTAATATCATAGTCATAACATATTATACACTTGCACAAGATTCTCGAATGACCAGAGACATAACTTAATCATTTTCATCCTTACTACTCATGTACACAACTCGAGCTTTTTCTCATGAGTTTTTTGTAGGTACTTGTACCATTGCAACATAATCATAACTTTTCTCAATCATGACATAATCTTTAAATCACTCGTTGAACCAGTTGGAATACTAAAGGATACCTTATAAGCCTCATACAAAAGGGTAAAATGCTGATGCCATGTCCCAAACATGGTCTTACACTGGCTCTCATGTATCAGTGCTGATGCCATGTCCCAGACATGGTCTTACACTGGTTTACATATTGAGGCCGATGCCATGTCCCAGACATGGTCTTACACTAGCTCTCATAACAATGTCGATGCCATGTTCCAAACATGGTCTTACACTAGCTCACATATTGAGGCCGATGCCATGTCCCAGACATGGTCTTACACTAGCTCTTATAACAATGCCGATGCCATGTTCCAAACATGGTCTTACACTGGCTCACATATTGAGGCCGATGCCATGTCCCACACATAGTCTTACACTAGCCCACAAATAACCCTAGTATCATGGCATGGATATCCGATATATTTTTACAGTTTAACTAGGAGTTTTACCACATCAAGTCTCGTCATGTATATTCATAACAAAAATCACACATTCCATGCAATAACAATTATTCAATACCTACTAACAATATAATGGTGAAATTTACATGCAACTTACCTCGGTATACAAAAAATGGGCGACTAGTTTGATTTAATTCAATAGCTTGGTTTTCCCCCAATCTAGGTCCGAATTCTGTATTTCTTAATCTATAATGACAACATTTATTTATTTAATCATCACATAAATCAAGATATTCCAAAATTCCTACTTTGGAAAAATGACTATTTTGCCCCTAAACTTTCACATTTTTACAATTAGTCCCTAGGCTCGTAAAATAATTTTTATTGAATTTCCTCATTAACTAGGCCTAGCCGAATCTACTTAAGCCTATGACATCTCATAATTTCAATTATTTCACATATTTACCACCCATTTTATAACTTTTACGAATGATCCCTTTTTGGGGGGTTTTTCATGAAAGCATCTTTACAAAAGTTGTTTATTTAACAACCATAATTCATTTTCTTCATAAAAATTTAGCAAACAACATGAGTACTCAAATGGAAACACCCTAGACTCTCAACCATTTTGCAAAATAGTCCCCCCATTAGTTAGCTTATACTACAAGGGTCCCTAAAATACAAAAATTATCAAGAAAAACCATCAAAATCACTTACTTGTAAAGAAGCCAAGTGGCTGAAATTTTCGAACTTCAAAAACCCTTTTTTTGCTGTAATTTTCGGTGGTGAAGAGAAGGAATGAAAAAGATGATAGCTAGTCCTTTAGGTTTATTATTTTATTATCAATTAAGTCACCTAACATTTGATTATCCCTTGAATTAAGGCTCCATGTCTAGCCACTAATATTTTATTGGTCTATTTACTCAATAAGGACCCCTACTTTAATGTTCCATAGCTATTTAATACCTTTAGCTAGTAGAACAAAACTTTTGCACTTTATGCAATTTAGTCCTTTTTCAAAATTAGGCCTGCAATCACTAAAATTAATTCACCAAAAATTTCAAACACTTATATAATCATGCTATAACACATAAAATAATAAAAAAAATTTCTTCGACCTCAAATTTATGGTTCTAAAATTACTATTCCGACTAGGCCCAAAATCAGGCTGTTACAATTCTCCCCCCTTAGGGATTTTCGTCCCCGAAAATCTTACCGTTAAAAAGGTTAGGGTATTGGTTTCTCATAGTCTCCTCGGGATCCCATGTGGCCTCTTCTACCCCATGTCTATGCCCTAATACTTTCACAAGTGCTATAGTCTTATTTCTCAATTGCTTTAACTACCGAGCTAAAATCTTAATCAGTTCTTCGCCATAAGTCATATATGACCGAATCTCAATCTCTACTGGTGAAAGAACGTGCGAAGGGTCAAAATGATAACGGCGTAACATTGACACATGGAATACATCGTGGATCTTCTCTAACTCGGATGGCAAGGCTAGTCGATAAGCTACCGGTCCAATTCTCTTAGTCACCTCATAAGGTCCAATAAAGTGTGGACTTAATTTTCCTTTCTTACCGAATCTGATGACTTTCTTCCACGGGGATACTTTCAAAAACACCTTATCACCGACTTGAAACTCAATTTCTTTTCATTTCAAATCTGCGTAGGATTTCTATCTATCCAAAGTGGCCTTCAAACAGTCACGAATTACCTTTACTTTCTATTTGGTCTCTTTGACTAAGTCAACCCCGTGAATCTGATTTTCTTTGAGTTCAGTCCAATACAAAGGCGTTCGGCGCTTACGCCCATACAAACCTCGTAAGGCGCGATTTTTAAACTTGACTGAAAACTATTGTTGTAGGCAAACTCTACCAACGGTAAATAATTTTCCCAACTGCCTTGAAACTATAGAACACAACACCGCAACATATCTTCAAGAATTTGAATTACTATTTCTGACTGACCATTAGTTTGCGGATGAAAAACAGTGCTAAAATTTAGTTTTGTCCACAACGCCTCTTGCAAAATTTTCCAAAACCGTGATGTAAATCTCGGATCTCTATCCAAAATAATCGACAAAGGTACTCTGTGAAGTCTCACAATTTTAGAAACATACAAATTAGCCAATTTTTCAAGCGGATAATCCATACGCACCAGTATAAAATGAGTTGACTTTGTTAGCCTATCAACACAACCCATACGACATCTTTCTTCCTTGGTGTCCAAGGTAACCCAGACATGAAATTCATAGTAATATGGTCTCACTTCCACTCAAGAACCATGACAGGCTGAAGTAAACCCGAAGGTACTTGGTGTTCGGCTTTTACTTGCTGGCAAATTAAACATTTAGAAACAAATTTTGAAATGTCTCTTTTTATCCCCGACCACCAATATATTTTCTTCAGGCCATGGTACATCTTCACACTACCCGGATGGATAGGCAAACAACCACTATATGCCTCTTGCAAAAATTTCTAAATAAACTCATCAGATTTGGGTACACAAATTCTATCTTGAAACATTAAACAACCATCTAAACCAATTCGAAAGTCTAATTCTATACCTGTCTTGCACTGAGTTATCTTAGCTTGCAATTCTTTATCACTTTTTTGAGCTTTCAGATCTTTTGCAAAAATATTGGTTTCGCTCTCAACTCGGCTAAAATCGAACCATCGTCGGTTACTAACAATTGAGTGTTCATAGCCCTCAAGGCAAATAATGACTTCTTACTCAAAGCATCAGCGACCACGTCCGCCTTCCCGGGTGGTAGTCGATCACCAATTCGTAATATTTTATGAGCTCTAGCCATCTCTGTTGGCGAAGGTTCAGTTCCTTTTGAGTCGTCAAATACTTTAGACTTTTATGGTCGGTGAATATCCAGCATTTCTCACCATACAAGTGGTGTCTCCAAATCTTCAATACAAATATGATGGCGGCCAGTTCTAAATCATGTGTTGGATAGTTTTTCTCATGCGGCTTCAGTTGTCCTGAGACATATGCTATCACCTTACCTTCTTGCATGAGTACGCATCCCAATCCACTAAAGGATGCGTTGCTATACATTAGGAATTCTTTTCTCTGTTCTGGTTGCACTAAAATTGGAGCTTCAGTCAACAACGCCTTTAGTTCTTCGAAACTCTGCTAGCATTTTTCTGTCTATTCGAACTTGACATCTTTCTGTAGCAACATTGTCATCAGAGTAGCAATCATGGAGAATCCTTTAACGAATCGTCTGTGGTAACCCACTAAGCCTAGAAAGCTTCTAATCTCTGATACATTCCTCGACGATTTCCACTAAAAAATAGCTGAGATCTTACTCGGGTAAACTCTAATTCCATCACCTGACACGATGTGTCCTAAGAATCCGACCTCTTTGAGCCAAAATTCACTTTTACTAAACTTGGCATATAACTGCTTATCTCTTAAAGTCTGCAAAACAATTCTCAAATGCTTCGCATGTTCACTCTCATCGTGAGAATAAATTAATATATCATCAATAAAAACCACAACAAATTTATCCAAGTATGACCGAAAAATACGGTTCATTAAATCTATAAACACTGCAGGAGCATTCGTTAAGCCAAAGGGCATGACAAGGAACTCATAATGGCCATACCTCGTCCGAAATGCAGTTTTCGGCACATCTTGCTCCTTAACTCTCAGCTGGTAGTAACCGGACCTCAGGTTTATCTTAGAAAACTCTGTGACTCCCTTTAATTGATCAAAAAAATCATCGATCCTTGGCAAGGGATACTTGTTCTTTACTGTTACCTTTTTGAGCTGGTGGTAATCTATAGATAGTCTCATTGAACCATCCCTCTTTTTCATAAAAAACACCGGAGCACCCCACGGGGAGTAACTAGGTCTCGCGAAACCTTTATCTGTTAATTCTTGTAACTGAACCTTCAACTCCTTCAATTTTGTCGGAGCCATCCTATACAGGACAGTCGATATAGGCGCAGAACCAGTGACCAAATCAATAACAAATTCGACTTCCCTAGTTGGAGGCAATTCGGGTAATTCTTTCGGAAACATATCCGAATACTCACATACTACCGGCACTGAATCAATCTTTACTTCTGATACTTGGGTATTCAACACAAACACGAGATAAGACTTATACCCTTTTCTCATGTATCTCTGAGCTATCATAGAATATATCACTACAAGCAAGCTATTCGGTTCACCTGATTCAAGCTGAATAATATCTCCATTTTCACATTTCAGTTCAATAAACTTACTACCACAGTTTACTAACACGTTATGAACAGTCAACCAATCCATGCCAAGAATTAGGTCAAATTTATCAAACGGTAGTAGTATAAGGTTTGCCAGAAAACAATGACATCTAATCATCAAAGGACAGTTTCTACACACTTTGTCAACTATTACATGCTTGCCTAACGGGTTTAACACTTTTATCACAAATTCTATAGACTCAACAGACATATTCATGCTAGACACCAATTTCACACAAGCATATGAATGGGTAGACCCCGGATTAATCAAAGCAATAATAGAAGTATCGTAAAGAGAAAAAAGTACCTGTAATCACACCCGGTGACGATGCCTCTTCACGAGCGCGAATTGCATAAGTCTTTGCAGGCGCTCTGCCCTCGAACCTTACAGCAAAATATCTAGGCGTGCCTCTGCTGCTAGCCACACTTTTCGGGTTCTTTTGTGGTCTACCCCTTAAAAGGGCGTTACCCAACCTCACACCTTGATTCCTATCTTTCTCAACCATCTCAGGACAGTTCCGAATGAAATGAGCTAGTGATCCACATTTGAAACAACCTCTATTATTCCCTCGACACTCACTGAAGTGATGTCTACCACACTGTGAGCATTCTGGTCTATTCGGTCGAGCGCTACCAACACTCGCGATAGAAGTGGTTTGAGCTTTAGACACTGTGTACTACTTACTCCTATTTCTGTCCGAAAACCCAACTGAAGCATTGGATCAAGTAGCAAAATATCTTGATTTCTTAGATGAGGATTGAAATGATTTCTCCATCTGTCTTTTCTTTGAGTCACGAGGCTCAATATCAGCTTTTCTCTTCTCTTTGGCCAATTCTTCAGCCTTGCAAGCTCTCTCAACAAGTACCACTAACTTATTTAATTCTAGAATACCAACTAATAGTCGGATGTCTTCGTTTAATCTGTTCTCAAACCTCTTACACATGATGGCTTCAGTGGATATGCACTCTCGAGCGTATTTGTTGAGCCTCACAAACTCACGCTCATACTCTGTTACTGTCTTTCGGCCTTACTTTAACTCTTCCTGGAAAAATTCCCAAGTTATCATTTCCCTCGGTACAACTGACACAAGGGTGTTCCACTATTGGTAAGTCGAGTTTCGTAGGAGTGATACAACACACTTCATGCACTCCTCAGATGTGCAAGACAATTCATCGAATACCCTGATGGTATTTTCAAGCCAGTACTATTTTCTTTCTGGGTCATCATATATATTCGTTTGAAACTTCTCGGCCTTTTACTTTCGAATTCTATCAACCAGAAGCTTTTCTCTTCTAATCATTTCCACCACTTGAGGAGCTACTGGGGTAGGTTGAGGAATTGGAAGGGGTGGAGGAGGTGGAACGTTCGGATTTGTACAAACAAACTCCGAATACGAAGCACTCATTATGTGGAAGAAGGCTTCTCTAGCCCCTCTGCCCTGGCTAAGTGTCATGGGCTCACTTTCAACTGGAGCAGTCCCTTCAACGAGAGCCGGTGCGTTACTCTCTACATCATCCGCCACTGCTCTATTGGGATCCATTTACTATATGAAAGCACAATTTAAGTTAGTCAGAAGTCGTCACACTATCATATTACTTATATGACATGTATAGCTAGACTCGTACACACACTACCTTAGTCTTAGAATCGACTAAACCATGGCTTTGATACTAATAAATGTAACACCCCTTACCTGTATCCTACTCCGGGACAGGGTACGAGGCGTTACTAGACTTAAACACATGCATACAAACATTTTTGGGTCATAAAATTTTGCTCAAATTTAAAACTTTCAAACTTCCTCTTAACGTCCCTAATATAGACCTACGAGGCCTAAAACATGCTTTGGTAACGGTTCAGGAATAAACTGAACACTTTAGAAAACTTTGAAAATTTTCAATGCAAACAGGAGCACACGCCCGTGTGGAAGGGCGACACGCCCGTGTGTCCTCTTAACATAGCCATGTTGAAGGCCCGTGTAGCTCACACGACCTGAATGTATCGGGACACGCCCGTGTTCCTAGCTCGTGTGGATTTATTTCTCAATTCAAACCTACAGGGGTTTTCACATGGCCTGGCACACGCCCATGCCCCTTGGCCCGTGTCCCTTACACGGTCATGACACACCTGTGTCTCAGCTCGTGTACTAAAACCTTGACATTCTGTTTCTAACATCATAAACTATTTAGGGGGCACACGGCCAAGGCACACGCCCGTGTGCTGGGCCATGTGGCGAATTTAATTTCACATTTAAGGTGCAGACTTCACACGGCCTGGGAACACGCCTGTGTGCTATGGCCGTGTTCTCCACATGGTTAAGACACATGGTCCTGTCTCTACCCATGTGGTTACTACTGGGCATTCTGTTTTGCCAAATTTAGGTATAGGAGAGACACGACTGGGCCACACGCCCATGGGGTAGACCGTGCATCACACACGGTTTAGACACACGCCCGTGTATCTACCCCTGTGGACAAAAACAAGGCTATTTACCAAGCCTTTTTGTCACCCTTACACCAACCTAAAAAAAAAAAAATCAAAGAATACTGATATCACAAAGACACGTGACCATATCAACCAATACCAAGGCATCCATTGTAACATCCCGAATTAGGGCCTAGTTAGAACAGTGGTTTCGAGACCACAAATCCAACACAATAAATTTTTTTATTATATTTTTATGGTCTAAAATTATACGAAATGATTTTTTGAAAATTTCATTAAAAAATTTTGACGTTTGGGCACTCAATTTAGTCAAAAGGACTGAATTATAAAAAGTGCAAAACTTGAGTTCTAGAAGGTAGAGGTGTCTAATTGCTATGAAATTTTAAATTGAGAGTCCTTATGTGGTAATTAGACCATTAGTTGAGCTGTGGACAAAAATGGACATGGTTAAGTATGTTTTAAATTGTTTATCATTAAGGGTATTTTAGTAATTTGGCTTATAAAGCCAAAATAACATGAAAAAACGATGTCATCTTCTTCATTTTTCATGCCATGGCCGAATTTTTCAAGGGGAGACCATATTTAGGGTTTTACAAACTTCCCAAGCTCCATAGTAAGTCCATTCTAGCTCTGTTTTTAATGATTTTTACGTTTTTAAAGTCGTTACCACTCGAGCTATCTATTTCTACCAATATTTTGAGATATTGTTGAAGTATAGGATTTTTAATCATGATAAATATGTGTGTATTTTGATTTTTAATGGTAGAATATGCAAGTTTATGGTTAGAGAAATGACTTTTACTAAGTGATTTTATGTAAAAATGCATAAAAGGACTAAATTGTAAAAGTTATAAAATTTGTCATAAAAGTGTGAATTAGTGGAAATTAAGAGTTGATGTAGTTATGAAATTTGTTTGTCTAGGCTTAAAGTACAAATAAATTGAATGAAAATAATTTTACGAGCCTAGGAGCAAAAGTGTAAATATGATAAAATTTAGGGGAAAAAACGTAATTTTTCCATAGTATATTTTTGGATCACATTGACTAATGTGACTAATAAATAGACTAAATATGATATTATAGATCAAACAAAATGAGGTTTGGACCTAGAACGGGGGAAAAACGAGAAATTGACGGTTAGGTCCCTTTTCGCCATTTTTGGTATCGAGGTAAGTTCGTGTGATAATAATAATGCAACATTATAATTGAATGCTAATGCTTGATATTACATGAATTGTAAGTAAATGTGTAAATAATGTGAAAATGTAATATATTTTGATGTGTTGACATTATGTGATAAATGCTTCATCATTATTATGTATGCTATGCCTAATGGTAACTTTGTAAGTATGAATGATATTGGTTGTTATCCATGACGTTACGAGCAAGTACGATGGAGATGTTATGTACATGTGAGGAAAATCCTGTTTGACCTTAGGAATAGTTTAGGATATGAATGATATTGGTTGTTATCCATGACGTTACGAGCAAGTACAATGGAGATGTTATGTACATGTGAGGAAAATCCTGTTTGAACCTTAGGAATAATTTAGGATACAAGTGACATGTCACTAGGAATTAAGAAATCCGAACTCATTGAATTGGTCTGGGTTCATGATATGTATGTGGATCCGAGCTCGTTGAGTTGGTCTGAGTTCATAATGGATGCGATACATGTAATTGGGTTCTGAGCAATGGTCTTGTGTGTCCTACCGGTGGCTAGGTAATCCTTGAGCGGGTCGGATACCTGACAACTTGTGTGAGCAGCCCGTGTAGTTACACCTTGACCGGTAGCTTTTATGAGCAGGCTTGTGAGTAGCTCCGTTGCGAGCGTTACATGTTATGAGATAGGTTTGGCTACATATGTATATGTGGCACTTATGTGCAAGTTTTCTGTGTATCCAATATTATTCTAAGTGTTCAACGGGTAATACAATGGATGAGGTGATGATAGTCCCAAAAGGGTATGTTAAAGACAAGAATGAATATGTGAAAAATGTTGAAAAGGGTACAGGTATGTACACTAAGCTTATGGTTATTGAGACCTTGAAATGTCGAAACCTCGGTGAGTTAAGATGTATGAATTATGATTATGAATTTTGTTGCAATATCATGCTAACTTAAATTGTGTAATTGAACACGAAATCCATGAAACGGTGAGTTCATGATTAGTTGAAAATGAACTTATGATAGTTATCATTATATTGCATTAAAACTGTAACGCCCCGTACCCGAGATAGTCGTCGGATTCGTGCACGAGGTGTTAACGGCTTAATTCATTAATTAAACAACCCAAACAATTTATTTTACAAATTCCAGACAAGCTGGCTAACTGCATCACAGTCGCTTAAAAATTCATATATCGAGTTCCGAAACTCGAAATTAATATCCATAAATTTTGCTTGAAACTAGACTCATATATCTATCTAATAATTTTTTTCTAAAATTTTTGGTTGATCCAATTAGTACAGTTTATTAGTTAAAGTTTACCCTATTTTCGTATTCGACTACTTTGACCTCTGTTCACTAGAAACCACTTTTCTCTTTGTACAGAACTCAAAAGACTATGCCGTTTGTAACTATTAAAACTATACTCAATAAGGAATATTTACATATAAAGAATAACTTCTAATTATTTTTTTTTACAATTTTTGGTGAATTTTCCAAGTCAGAATAGGGGATTTAGAAATTGCTCTGGCTCTATTTCACAAAAATTTAAATATCTTATAAAATACAACTCTTTTACCTATTTTGTTTCTTCTACATGAAAATAGATTCATTAGGATTAAATTAAATATTTTATTCATCATCTAATTCTATTTCTACTATTTTTAGTGATTTTTCCAGTTCATGTCACTGCTGTTGTGTGATTCTGTTTTATAACCAAATTCACCATTTTATGGTTTTCCATGGACTAAGTAACACATTAAACATACATGACATCAAATATGATCTAGATTGGTCATTCCAATGGCTAATCATTTCCAAACCTTTTCTTACCAAACCATAACCATATCATAAGATTATTTACACAAAGTGAGTATAGTACTATACATGCCACACTCAAAATATACAAGCCATTTTACCAATTTAGGTCTTCGGATAGTGTGAGTGAGCTTTCGACCTATCCCGATTCTCAAGCCGGCTTGTCAAAACTACAATGAATGAAAAGGAGGGAGTAAGCATAAATGCTTAGTAAGTTCACATGCAAATAACAAGTAACATGATCATGCAATCCAACATAAACATCATTAAGACACTCATGTCATAAGAATACTTACTATCTTACTACAATTTTGTCTTACCAAATTCTCAACCAAGGATTAAACTCATACCTGTCGATTTTCACTTCTTCAACACATTCATTGTCAATCACTTTCGTTTTAAGTACTCTCCCTATTCTCTTAGGATTCTCCCATTGAACACATCGGAATATAATTTCGGATATGCGGATAGTGTGCACGTAAGTGCTATACTCATAACTAAACAAGCTCAATAGCTTTTGAAATCTATGTAGCCAAGCTACCATGTAACCCGCCCATAAACGAACTCGGACTCAACTCAATGAGCTCGGGCGTTCGCATCCATAATTGAACTCGGACTTAACTCAACGAGCTCGGATGTCTATTTACATCTCATGAACTCGGACTCAACTCAACGAGTTCGGAACTCAACCATCCTAGTGACATGTCACTTGTACCCTAATCTATTCCCAAGGTTCAAACGGGATTCTTCTCAATTACACATTTTGATCGCCTTCTTCGAAATGTAGAAATTGATACTTGCTAGAATCTCATACTTATCAAGTTGTTCACATAATTTGCATATTACAAAATAATAATTCACAAAACATAATATTTCATGATAATAAGTATCATATCATATAAATAACATTAAATCACTTAAAATAAAAATTATGTTACCTTATTTACACATGAACTTACCTCGATACAAAATATTAGCAATCGAGCCTATTCCTCGTAAACTTTGTTTTTTCCTCGATCATGACTTGAATCTTGTTTCTCTTGATTATGGAGCTTGGAAGCTTGAAACAAACCCTAGCTATGGAGAACCCTTTAATTTTCGTCCTAATGAAGAAGATGGACATATTTTGCCATCTTTTTCCTTTTTTTAATCTTTTAATTACCAAATGACCAAAATACCCTTAATACCTTTCTTTGAAAATTTTTATGTGCAAGACCATTTTTGTCCAAAATTTTAGAAATTGGTCAAATTTCTATTTAAGACCTCCTCATTAATATTCCAAAGTAATTTCATACTTAAAACTTCTAGAATGCAAGTTTTGCAAATTATTCGATTTAGTCCCTAATTTCAACTTAAGCACTTTATGCGTAGAATTTCGTCACGAAATTTTCACACAATCATACAATCATATCATAAACCTCAAAATAATTATAAAATAATTATTTCTATCTCGGATTTGTGGTCACGAAACCACTATTCCGATTAGGCCCTAATTCGGGATATTACAACTCTCCCCCCTTAAGGATTTTCATCCTCGAAAATCTTACCGATAAACAGGTGTGAGTATTGATTTCTCATAGTTTCCTCAGGTTCCCATGTAGTCTCTTCTACCCCGTGCTTTTGCCACAATACCTTCACGAGAGCGACACTTTTATTTCTTAGTTGCTTGACCTTTCGAGCTAAAATCTTAATCGGTTCTTCTTCGTAAGTCATATCCAGTCGTAGCTCGATTTCTGTCGGTGAAATTATATGTGAAGGGTCCGAACGATACCGACGTAGCATAGATACGTGGAACACATCATGTATCTTCTGTAATTCAGATGGCAATGCTAACCGATAAGCTACTGGTCCAACTTTTTCAATTATTTCATACGGTCCAATAAAACACGGACTTAACTTGCCCTTCCGTCCAAATCTAAGAACTTTCTTCCATGGAGACACTTTTAAAAATACCTTATCACCAACTTGAAACTCGATTTTCTTTCATTTCAAATCCGCATAAGATTTCTATCTATCCGAAGCAGCTTTCAAACAATCTCGAATCAGTTTCACTTTTTCTTCGGTTTCTTTTATTAGATCAACTCCATAAATCTGATTTTCCTTGAGTTCAGTCCAATACAATGGCGTCCAACATTTACGACCATACAATGCTTCATAAGGTGCCATCTTCAAACTCGTCTGATAACTATTATTATAAGCAAATTCTACCAACGGTAAGTATCTTTCCCAACTACCTTGAAATTCCAATACACAACATCTGAGCATGTCTTCAAGAATCTGAATCACTCTCTCTGATTGTCCATCAGTTTGTGGATGAAAGGAAGTGCTGAAATTTAACTTCGTACCTAATGCCTCTTGCAACTTTTGCCAAAACCGCGAAGTAAATCTCGGATCTCTATCCGAAATGATTGACAAAGATATTCCGTGAAGTCTAACAATCTCACTGATATACAATTCGACCAACTTATTAAGAGAATAATCTGTACGTACCAGAATAAAATGAGTCGATTTAGTCAGTCTGTCAACTATTATCTAGATGGCATCTTTCTGCCCCGGGGTTAACGGCAACCCTGATACAAAATCCATAGTAATCCGATCCCATTTCCATTCAGGAACCATGATAGGCTGGAGTAGTCCCGAAGGTACTTGGTGTTCAGCTTTCACTTGTTGACAAATTAAGCACTTTGATACAAACTCGGAGATATCTCTTTTCATTCCATTCCACCAATACATTTTCTTCAAGTCATTGTACATTTTCGTACTGCCCGGGTGAACCGCCAAACAACTATTATGTGCTTCATGCAAAATCTTTTGAATCAACTCATCATTTTTCGGTACACAAATTCGATCTTTAAACATCAAGCAACCGTCAGAACCGATTTTGAAATCTGACCTTGTATCAACCTCACATTGTTTTCTTTTGGCTTGCAAATCTTGATCATTTTTCTGAGCTTCACAAATCTCTTGTAAAAACATCGATCTTGCTCTTAACTCTGCTAAAATCAACCATCATCTGATACCTTTAACTGAGTGTTCATACTCTCAAAGCAAATAGCAACTTTCTGCTCAAAGCATCGGCAACCACATTCGCTTTTCCCGGATGGTAGTCAATAACAAGCTCATAATCTTTCAATAACTCCAACCATCTTCGCTGTCTCAAATTCAAGTCTTTTTGTGACATCAAGTACTTAAGACTTTTGTGGTCGGTATATACTCGGCATTTTTCACCATACAGATAATGTCGCCAAATCTTCAAAGCAAATACTATAGCAGCCAATTCCAAATCATGAGTCGGATAATTTCTTTCGTGAGATTTTAACTGCCTCGAAGCATAAGCCACCACTTTTCCTTCTTGTATAAGTACACATCCTAAGCCATTTCGAGAACCATCACTATACACCACAAATTCTTTACCTGATTTGAGTTGTACTAACACTGGTGCTTTAGTTAATAACTTTTTCAATTCCTCAAAACTCTGTTGACATTCTTCCGTCCACTCAAATTTAACATCCTTTCGAAGTAGTCTGTTATAAGAGCAGCAATTATAGAAAATCCATTTACAAACCGCCGATAATACCTAGCTAGCCCCAAGAAACTTCTAACCTCGGTTACATTTTTCGGTGGTTTCCAATCAACAATAGCTGAAATTTTACTAGGATCAACCTGTATGCCATCACCTGAAACAATATGACCCAAAAATCCAACTTCCCGAAGCCAAAATTCACTTTTACTAAACTTGACATATAACTGCTTATTTCTCAAAGTTTGCAAAACTATCTTCAAGTGCTCGGCATGCGCTGTCTCATCTTTCGAATAAATTAATATATCATCTATAAATACCACAACAAATATGTCCAAGTATGACCGAAATATGCGATTCATCAAATCCATAAACACAACAGGAGCATTTGTTAACCCGAATGACATAACTAAAAATTCATAATGACCGTACCTTGTTCTAAAAGCATTTTTAGGCACATCTGACTCTTTTACTTGCAACTGGTAGTATCCAGATCTCAAGTTAATCTTGGAAAACCATGTCGCTCCTTTCAGCTGATCAAACAAATAATCAATTCTTGGCAACGGATACTTGTTCTTGATTGTCACCTTGTTTAATTGCCGATAGTAAACACACAATCTCATAGAACCATCCTTCTTTTTCACAAATAATACAGGAGCACCCCAAGGTGAAAAACTCGGTCTCACAAAGCCTTTGTCAGTCATCTCTTGTAACTGCGACTTTAATTCTTTCAACTCTGCTGGTGCCATTCTATACGGAGCAATCGAGATCGAAGTTGTTCCCGGTATCAACTCAATACCAAATTCTACTTCCCTGACTGGAGGCAAACCCGACAACTATTCTGGAAATACATCCGCGAACTCGCACACAATCGGCACTGATTCAATTTTCTTTTCAATTTCTTTTGTATTAAGTACATATGCCAAATAAGCTTCATAACCCTTCCTCAAATATCTTTGAGCCGACATCGAAAAAATTACACTAGATAATGCCTCTGAATTGCCTGATTCAACCCGCAGAATTTTAGCACTTTCATAGTTTAATTCTATAACCTTTTCTTTGCAATTTACTATAGCATCATGCAATGTCAACCAATCCATACCCAAAATAACATCAAATTCATCAAACGGCAACAACATCAAGTTGGCCGGAAAGTAATGACCCCGAATCATTAAAGGACATTTCTTACATACTTTATCAACTATCATACATTTGCCAAATAGATTCGACACTCTAATTATAAATTCTGTGTACTCATTAGGTATATTCATATTAAACACCAATTTCATGCACACATATGAATGAGTAGAACCGGGATCAATTAAAGCAGTAACATTAACATCATGAAGAGAAAATATACCAGTAATCACGTCGGGTGATGAAGCATCTTCACGTGCCTTTATGGCATAAGTTCTAGCTGGAGCCCTTGCTTCGAGTTTAGTCTTTGAATCTCGACTACATTCTTGCCGCTTGCTTCATTTCTAGCTTTTCTCGAATATCTTCCCCTCGAGTCTGCACCACTAGCTTTTACACTCTGAAATTTTTCTTTCTCAACTCTCTCTGGGTAGTCTCTAATAAAATGATCCGGAGAACCACACCGAAAACATTCATTCGCTCTACATGGGCCAAAATGATTTTTACCATACCGCTGGCACTCGGGCTTAACAAATCTCGATTTCCTCACACTAGCCACGGAAGTAGTCTGAGATTTAAGACCCACATTTTGTTTCTTAGAATTTCCAAATGATTGTCAGGCTGATATTTCTAGATTTTCTAGATTGCTGTGAGAATGAACTGCTCGTCGATCTTTTCTTCCAACTTCTAGTCTCAGCCTCTACTTTTTTCTTCTCTTTAAGTAGTTCTTCAGCCTTGCAAGCTCGATCAACAAGTACTACCATTTCTTTTAATTCAAGAATCCCAACAAATACTTTGATGTCTTCATTGAGTCCGTCTTCAAATTTTCTGCACATTTTAGCCTCTGTAGGAATATATTCTCTAGCATACTTACTCAACCTGACGAACTCCCTTTCATATTCAGTAACTGTCATGTTACCCTGCTTCAACTTAAGAAACTCTTTACTCTTCTGATCAACAAATCTTTCACTGATGTATTTCTTCCGAAATTCTTCTTGAAAGAACTCTAGAGTCACTTTCTCTTTTGGCACCACTGAAATCAATGTCTTCCACCAATAATAGGCTAAATCCCTCAACAATGATATAGCACATTTCAAGCATTCCTCAGGTGTACAAGACAATTCATCAAATACCCGAATAGAATTCTCAAGCCAAAACTCTGCCTTCTCGGCATCATCATCAACATTTGCCCTGAATTCTTCGGCCCCTTGCTTGCGGATTCTGTCAACTGGAGTTCTGTGAAATTTCATCAGATCCATACCTTGAGGCATCAGAGGTACAGGTTGAGGAATCGGGGGAGGTGGGGGAGGTTGTGCATTCAGGTTCGCACGAACGAACTCTGTATACCAAGCATTCATCATTTGGAGAAAGGCTTCCCGAGCCCCTTCTCCTCCTCCTTGACCAACAGTAGGAGGTGGATTTTCAGTCGGCACCTCCCCTTCAGCCGGAGTTGGTGCATCACTCTCTACATCATTAGCCACAGCTGGATCGAGTCCATATACTATAAAAAAATCATTTAAAAGGTCAGAAGTCGTCACACTATCACAATATGGCATGTATACCAAAACCCGTACATACAACACGTTAGTCTGAGAACTGACTAAACCTACTCTGATACCACCAAATGTAACGCCCCCGTACTCGAGACCATCACCGGATTAAAGCACGAGGTGTTAACGGCTTAATTCATTAATTAAACAACTCAAACAATTTATTTTAGAAATTCCAGACAAGCTGGCTAACTACATCACAGTCTCTTAAAAATTTATATCTCAAGTTCCTAAACTCGAAATTAATATCCGTAAATTTTCCTTTAAACTAGACTCATATATCTATCTACTAATTTTTTTCTAGAATTTTTGATTGATCCAGTTAGTACAGTTTATTAGTTAAAGTTTACCCTATTTCCGTATTCGACTGCTTTGACCTCTGTTCACTAAGAACCACTTTTCTCTTTGTACAAAACTCAAAAGACTATGTCGTTTGTATCTATTAAAACTAGACTCAATAAGGAATATGTACATAAAAAGAATAACTTATAATTATTTTTTTACAACTTTTGGTGAATTTTCAAAGTCAGAACAAGGGATTCAGAAATCGCTCTGGCCCTGTTTCACAAAAATTTAAATATCTTATAAAATAAAACTCTTTTACCTATTTTATTTCTTCCACATGAAAATAGATTCATTAGGATTAAATTACATATTTTATTCATCATCTAATTCTATTTCTACTATTTTTAGTGATTTTCCCAATTCACATCACTGCTGCTGTGTGATTCTGTTTTATAACCAATTTCACCATTTTATGGTTTTCCATGGACTAAGTAACACATTAAACATACATGACATCAAATATGATCTAGAATGGTCATTTCAATGGCTAATCATTTCCAAACCTTTTCTTACCAAACCATAACCATATTATAAGATTATTTACACAAAGTGAGTATAGTGCTATACATGCCACACTCAAAATATACAAGCCATTTTACCAATTTAGGTCTTCGGATAGTGTGAGGAGCCTTCGACCTATCCCGATTCTCAAGCCGGCTTATCAAAACTACAATGAATGAAAAGGAGGGAGTAAGCATAAATGCTTAGTAAGTTCACATGCAAATAATAAGTAACATGATCATGCAATCCAACATAAACATCATTAAGACACTCACGTCATAAGAATACTAACTATCTTACCACAATTTTGTCTTACCAAATTCTCAACCAAGGATTAAACTCATACCTGTCCATTTCACTTGTTCAACACATTCATCGTCAATCACTTTCGTTTTAAGTACTCTCCCTATTCTCTTAGGATTCTCCCGTTGAACACATCAGAATATAATTTCGGATACGCGGATAGTGTGCACGTAAGTGCTATACTCATAGCTAAACAAGCTCAATAGCTTTTGAAATCTATGTAGCCAAGCTACCATGTAACCCGACCATAAACGAACTCGGACTCAACTCAACGAGCTCGGGCGTTCGCATCCATAATTGAACTCGGACTCAACTCAACGAGCTCGGATGCCTAGTTACATCTTACGAACTCGGACTCAACTCAACGAGTTCGGAACTCAACCATCCTAGTGACATGTCACTTGTACCCTAATCTATTTCCAAGGTTCAAACGAGATTCTTCTCAATTACACATTTTGATCGCCTTCTTCGAAATGTAGAAACCGATACTTGCTAGAATCTCATACTTATCAAGTTGTTCACATAATTTGCATATTACAAAATAATAATTCACAAAACATAATATTTCATGATAATAAGTATCATATCATATAAATAACATTAAATCACTTAAAATAAAAATTATGTTACCTTATTTACACATGAACTTACCTCGATACAAAATATTAGCAATCGAGCCTATTCCTCGTAAACTTTGTTTTTCCCTCGATCACGACTTGAATCTTATTTCTCTTGATTATGGAGCTTGGAAGCTTGAAAAAAACCCTAGCTATGGAGAACCCTTTAATTTTCGTCCTAATGAAGAAGATGGACATATTTTGCCATCTTTTTCCTTTTTTTAATCTTTTAATTACCAAATGACCAAAATACCCTTAATACCTTTCTTTGAAAAATTTTCATGTGCAAGCCCATTTTTGTCCAAAATTTTAGAAATTGGTCAAATTTCTATTTAAGACCTCCTCATTAATATTCCAAAGTAATTTCATACTAAAAAATTTTAGAATGCAAGTTTTGCAAATTATTCGATTTAGTCCCTAATTTCAACTTAAGCACTTTATGCATAGAATTTCGTCACGAAATTTTCACACAATCATGCAATCATATCATAAACCTCAAAATAATTATAAAATAATTATTTCTATCTCGAATTTGTGGTCACGAAACCATTATTCCGATTAGGCCCTAATTCGGGATATTACAAAAACAGTTTTGGACAGCAGCAGTAGCCTGAATTTGAAAATCCACCTAAAATTGTGGAACTAGAATTAGGGACTGAATAAAACATTAAATTAAAGCTTATTGAGTCTAGTTTCATATAGAGGAAACAGTGTAAGCAAAATAATTTCATATTATGAGATATTTAATTTTTGTGAGACAGGGTCAGAGTGATTTTGGTCTCCCCTATCTTAGCTTTGGAAAATCACTAAAAATTTTTAAAAAATAATTATGGATTATAATTCATATGAATAAATCCTTAATTAGTCTAATTTCAAGAGAAATAGACGGGAACATTATTTGAATCCCGTACTATGAGATAATTAATTTTAAGTAAAAAAAAGTCGAAGATGTCCAACAGCAGAATAGGGGTAATTTTAAAGAATAAAATGTACTTAATGGCTGGACCAAAATTTCTAAATTTTTTTTTGTAAGAAGATATATGAGTATAGTTTTAGGAAAAATTAATATATTTTAATTTGGAGTTTCATAGCTCTAGATATAAATAATTTAGTAACTATGAATCAAGAAAACAACTTGACCAGAACATAAGTAAATGTGTATTTATGATTGTATTACCTTGAGAAGTATGTTGACATATTGCTTATTATTTTCATATGGACTTACTAAGCTATAAAGCTTACTCCCTCCTTTCCATTTCTTTAGTGTTGTCAAGTTAGCTTGGGGTTGGAGATCGTCGGAGGCAGCATCACACTATCAAATTATCAATTTGGGGTGTTAATAAACCTTAAGTGTTTTCAAGTGAGTGGTATGTATAGAGACTTAGCCTTTTGATATATGTGTTTCATGATTTGCCAAATGTATTAGGCCATGAGATGTGGCTGATATTGATTATTGGGTTGTAATCCTATTATATGTGCATGCACAAGCCTAAAAGTTTCATGTGATGTGAGTATGTGACTTGATGTGGTGTGCAATGTCTTAGACAAGCATGTTAATCTACGCATGTGAAATATGTTGGCATGTTATAAAGCTATGAGTTAGCCTTAAATATGAATGTTTGATGATTAAGTTGAAATCTTTTGGTATGATGGTAACCATGATATAAAAGTATAAGTGATATCATAATAGACAAGGCCAAATGAATGTGTAAAACACATGAATCATGACATGCAAATGCTATGTTTGTGGCCTAAATGAAGATGTTTAATCGTTAATGGAGGCCATGTTATATGTCCTTGATGTTGTATAAATGTGTGAGGGTTTATGGCTAACCAAGGCTTGGAAAATAGCCTAAGTGTTGGCCACACTGGAAGAGACATGGCCGTGTGTCTCAGCCGTGTGGGGAACACGGTCTTAGCACATGGGCGTGTGACTTGACCGTGTGACCCCATTTCATTGCTGACGTTATAAACAGAGAGTTACACAGGCTGAGGACACGGGCGTGTCCTAAGCCACACGGGCGTGTCCCAAGCCACACGGCCTAATCCACACGGGCGTGTGACACTCTAAACATGGAAAATTCCCTAAGTGTTGTAAAATTCATGGAAGTTCTCGGTTTAGTCCCGAACCACCCCCGATGTATGTTTTGGGCCTCATAGACCCGTATAAGGGATGATATGTATGTGTTTGAATATTTTTGAATTGGTTGAAATTTTATGGCCCGATTTTACATGTATGTGTATGTTTAAGTCCGATAATGCCTCGTATCCTATCCTGGTGTCGGACACGGGGTAAGGGGTGTTACATCCACACATCATTTCCTAGCTATTTTCTATCACATACATCTCCTACTTATCAACACAAACCATGCAACAACCACATCCATGAAAATTCTCATCAAATGCATTTAGCAATAATCAATATTAGCCAACATCAATGACATATACAAAATGAATATCACATCAACATGAGCCAACATTCATGGCTAAACCAACATGACACTTAACAAAATGACCAAGTCTCTATACATGCCATACTCAAAATGATAAATCTAACTATTCCCAATTGTTCCGATTAATAGTGTGATCGAGCCTCCAACGTCCTTTGATCCCCGAACTAGCTTGACAATGCTATAAGAAAATAGAAAAGAGAAGGAGTAAGCACAAAGCTTAGTAAGTTACATGTAAATAATTAGCAACACTTTACCAAGTAATATCATACTCATAACATATTATACACTTGCACAAGATTCTCGAATGACTATAGACATAACTTATTCATTTTTAGCCTTACTACTCATGTACACAACCCGAGCTCATTCTCCTGAGTTTCGTGTAGGTCCTGTACCCCTTGCAACATAATCATAATTTTTCTCAATCATGACATGATCTTTAAATCACCCGTTGAACTGGTTGGAATACTAAAGGATACCCGATAAGCCTCATACAAAAGGGTAAAATACCGATGCCATGTCCCAGACATGGTCTTACACTGACTCTCATGTATCGGTGCCGATGCCATGTCCCAGACATGGCCTTACACTGGCTCTCATAACAATGATGATGCCATGTTACAAACATGGACTTACACTGGCTCACATAACAATGTCGATGCCATGTTCCAAATATGGTCTTACACTGGCTCACATATTGAGGCCGATGCCATGTCCCTGACATGGTCTTACACTAGCTCTCATAACAATGACGATGCCATGTTCCAAACATGGTCTTACATTGGCTCACATATTGAGGCTGATGCCACACCCCAAACATGGTCTTACACTAGCCCACAAATAACCCTAGTATCATGTCATGGATATCCGATCTATTCCTACTGTTCAACCGGGAGTTTTACCACCTCAAGTCTCATCACGTATATTGTAACACCCCTAACCCATAACCGTCATCGAATTAGGGTTACGAGACATTACCAGACAAACAAAACATTTCCAACCAATTTAAAATCACAGATATCATATAACATTAATACATAAGTAATCATCAACAGTTCATCCCTTATGATGGTCTACGAGACCTAAAACATACTTTTAGAAAAAGGCGGGACTAAACCAAACACATTCAGAATTTTTAGAGCTAAAAAATATTTTCAATTCTGTTGAGGTCACACGCCTGTGTGACCAGGCCGTGTGTCTCACATGGGCACTAGACACGTCCATGTGATTCAACCATGTCAAAATAGAGTATATATACTGACTTTCACCCACGGCCAACAGACACGCCCGTGTGCTATGGCCGTGTGATACTTAGCTAACTACTGAATTGAGCCCAAGGCAATATGACATGCCCGTGTGTCTTAACTGTGTGATCTTATGAGTTTACTACTTTGCATACACAGCCACAAGGCATGCTCGTGGTCCCTGACCGTATGACACAATGCAGGCTTGGTTTAAGCCAACTTGCCACCCCTTTTTGGGTCATCCTACAAGAAATAGAAACAAGCATATATGCTTAACCAATTCAACCAATTTTTATGCCAAAATACATATCATTCCAACCATAACAATATTAACCATTTACCTACTCATAAACCTTACCAATTCATGCCAAACCTAAGGTATGATCATACCAAAACATTTCCTTCCATATATCATTCAAACTCATACTAAACTTACCAAAACTTACAAATATTTACCATTTCTTTTGTCCAACTAAAACATATCACAATTGCACATTAACATCACATACCATAATTCATTATCAACTATAAGTTTAAAACACCAACTAGCCAAATCACATGGCTAAATATATACATCACAAAGCATAATCCCACAACTACTAGCCTATACATGCCACACTTCAAAATATACATTTTCAATGTACCAAAATGAGGTTCGATAGTGTAGTGATGATCCTTGATGATCCCCGAGCTCACAGTAGCTTCGATATCTATAAAATAATACAAACACACACAAAGTAAACTTTCAATAGCTTAGTAAGCTTGTACTGAAAATCATAAACATTATATAAAATGTGAAACTTCAACAAATAAGTAATTATAAATTCTTAAATCATCTATCAATTCAATGCCAACACAATTCATATGTTCATAATAATTCAATGAACTTCACATAAATAATATCATCTACCACATAGGTATCGTTCATACCTGAACCTTCCCGTACTTATTAATTTTCATTCTCACCTTGTGTTCGGATATTTTAAGACTCTCTGAAGATCACCAATACTTTAAACATCCGCACACTTAGTGCTTTAAAGATTAGCTGAAACTAAAATGATTCCGCGCACTTAGTGCCATTATAATTAACCGAAACTAAGTCGGTAACGCACACTTAGTGCCTTATATAGCTGAAGCTATTCTAACTCACACACTTAGTGCCATTTGTAGCCGAAGTTATATTAAACCGCACACATAGTGCCAAACATAATCGAATATCATCATACTCAGACCGTAATCAAATATCTATACAATTTATGTATTACCATCACATTAAAACATAACTTTAACATCATTTATCATGTACGAACTTACCTTGTACTCATAATTGTTGATTTGAATTGTTTACTCGATAGCCTTCAACTTCCCTCGATCAAAATCTGAATTCCTCCTTTCTTAATCTGTATGTATTCAAAATTAACCCTTTTTATTCACCAATTAATTCAATTCAATCCATAAACACATATTTAGGGCATTTTGCAAACTAGCCCTTACATTTTCACATTTCGACACTTTAGTCCCTAATTCACAAAATCACAAAATACGCATAATTTGCATATACACAAGCTTAGCCGAATTCTCCTAGCTCTCATACAAGTCCAAACTTTTCATTTATTTCACATTTTAGTCCCTCCAAAATAACATTTTTATAATTTAGTCCAAATTACTCAATTTCATTAAAAATCCAAAGACAAATCATTTAAACCCAACATCAAACTTTAATATTTCCTCACATAACATCACAAAGCTCATGAATCCATCCATGACACATTTCAAAATCATCAACAAAATCAGAAATTGAGGCATGGGCTGAGTAAAACACAAAAAAATGATCACAAAAATGTAGAAATTATAAAAAACCGAGCAAAACACATACCTAATTCACCAATCCAAAATGCCGAACCCTAGGTGAGCTTTTCTCTTTTATTTTCTTTTCAATTTTGATGGATGAACACATAATATGGCTTTACTTTATGCTTCGTTTTATTTAACATATAATTATTAAACAAATACCCATTTTGCCCTTTATTATAAAACTATTAAAACATAATTATCAAGGTCATAAATGTCCATTAACCATATAAATGGCATAATAACCACATAAGGACCTCTCAAATATAAAGCCAAATCAAATAAGCACTTTTAACATCTAGCACACAGCTTATACATTTTACACATTTATGTCTTTTTTGCAAATTAAGCACACAAACTGTTAAATTTTCACACGAGACTTTCACACATGCTAATTCACACATCATAAGCACGAAAAATAATATTTAAATATTTTTCTAACTCGGATATGTGGTCCCAAAACCACTATTCCGACTAGGGTCAAAATCAGACTGTTACATATATTCATAACAAAAATCGCACATTCCATGCAATAACAATTACTCAATACCTAATAAGAATAGAATGGTGAAATTTACGTGCAACTTACCTCGGTATACAAAATATGGATGATTAGTTTAATTTAATCCATTGGCTTGGTTTTCCCCCATTCTAGGTTCGGATTCTGTATTTCTTGATCTATAATGACAATATTTATTTATTTAATCATCACATAAATCAAGATATTCCAAAATTCTTACTTCGGCAAAATGACCGTTTTGCCTCTAAATTTTCACATTTTTACAATTTAGTCCCTAGGCTTGTAAAATAATTTTCATTGAATTTCCTCATTTATCGAGCCTAGTCGAATCTACTTTAAGCCTATAGCATCTCAAAATTTCAATTATTTCACACATTTACCACCCATTTTATAACTTTTACAAAATGATCCCTTTTTGGGATTTTTCATGAAAGCCTCTTCACAAAAGTTGTTTATTTAACAACCATAATTTATTTTCTTCATAAAAATTCAGCAAACAACATGAGTACTCAAATGGAAACACCCTAGACTCTCAACCATTTTGCAAAATAGTCTCCCCATTAGTTAGCTTATACTATAAGGGTCCCAAAAATACAAAAATCATCAAGAAAGACCATCAAAATCACTTACTTGTAAAGAAACCTAGTGGCTGAAATTTTCAAACTTCAAAAACCCCCTTTTTGCTATAAGTTTCTGTGGCGAAGAGAAGGAATGAAAAAGATGATAGCTAGTCCTCTAGGTTTATTATTTTATTATCAATTAAGTCACCTAACATTTGACCATCCCTTGAATTAAGGCTCCATGTCTAGCGACTAATATTTTTTGGTCTATTTACTCAATAAAGACCCCTACTTTAATGTTCCATAGCTATTAAACACCTTTAGCTAGTAGAACAAAACTTTTGCACTTTATGCGATTTAGTCATTTTTCAAAATTAAGCATGCAATCACTGAAATTAATTCACCAAAAATTTCAAACACTCATATAATCATGCTATAACACATAAAATGATAAAAAAAAATTTCTAACCTTGGATTTGTGGTTCCAAAATCACTATTCCAACTAGGCCCAAAATGGGGCCGTTACAATTATTCTATCAATGTGGGTCATCCTCCCAACACCCACAACCAGATCCCCTGCCGGAGGAACCAAAATCCCCACTGGAGCAACCACAACCCTAGCGGGAAGCTGAACCAAGGAGGAATCCAATGCGTAACCGACAACGACCCCCATGTGGCACTGATTCTGACCTGCACCAACATTGATTTTTTTTTAAATATATTTGTAAAAAGTTTTTTTATATTGTTTCATTTGATAAAATAAAAGTTGTTTTTAATATTTTAATTGTAATTTACTTTTTATAATTTTAATAAAATAAATGTTCTTTTGAATAAGGCAATATTTTTAATAAAATATAAATAATGCAACATAATTTTAAACAACAACTATTAGCTATTCCGATTTGGACATGATAAAGTTGTATGGCCTGGGTTCCTACACCATCCGCACAACTTCTGTTGGTTTTTTATTTCTCGGATATCCATATTGTTACGTATTCTAGTCGAGCAAAGTTGACCCTTTGGTTTGCGACACAATTCCCTTTGGTTTGTGACGTAATTCTCTATCTAGTAATAGCTTAAACGGAGCAAGCGATACAAACGGCCACTTACGTTCATCTGGGACCGGTGGGAATACGTGTCTCCACATGTTGTACATGTATTCTATTTTGTACACTTCGTCAACATAGCTTGTAACACCCCCTACTCGTGTCTGATGCCGGGACAGGATACGAGGCATTACCAAACACATACACAGCCATTCATGCAAAAACGTAACATGATTAGCTAGACTTACAAACCATAATCAATATGAGCCACCTCTCATGGCCATATACAATATCTTGATATAGGCCAATACATTTAGCCAAATCATAATAACACATGTCATAGAACTAGGTCCTTATACATGCCACTCACTTGATATTTCTAACATATGTATCGATACTCCAAAGGTATTAGCTTGATAGTGTGATGCTGCCTCCGACGATCTCCAACCCCGAGCCGACCTGACAACACTAAAAGAAATGGAAAGGAGGGAGTAAGATTTACACTTTGTAAGCTCGCATGAAAAATAATAAGCAATGGATTAACATGCAATTTTTCAATTCCTCTCTATTTATTCAAAGTCCAATTAAGCTGTTTTCTTAAGTCACAGTCACTATATTATTTATATCTGGAGCTATGGGACTCCAAATTGAGAACTGCTAATTTTCCCAGAAACTAGACTCATATATCTTCTTACCATAAAATTTTTAGAATTTTTGGTCTATCCAATAAGTGCAGTTTATTCTTTAAAATCACCCCTATTTTGCTGTCTGACAGTTTCGACCCCTCTGCACTAAAAACTAATTATCTCTTCATACAATATTTGGATAATGTTCTCATTTGTTTCCTTAAAAAATAGACTCATTAATGATTTTAAGAGTATAAATTATAACCCATAATTATTTTTGTACAATTTTTAATGATTTCCAAAATCAGAACAGGGGATTCCGAAATCATTCTAACTCTATCTCACAAAAATTCAAATATCTCATAAGATGAAATTCTTTTGCTTACATAGTTTCCTTTATATAAAAATAGACTAAATAAGATTTTATTTCATATCTTATTCAACTTCTAATTCAATTTCCACCATTTTTGGTGATTTTTCAAAGTCACACAACTGCCGCTGTCCAAAACTGATTTATTACTAAATTTCACTTTTTCATGTTTTCTTTGTAGTAACTTTCTTTGTAACACTTACTCCTATCCATCTTATTGAAAGTTTGCTCAACTATCGAGCACATTGCTCATAAATTTCCACAAACATATACCTACACTTATTCATCACATGGTCATGTTCACATGTATTTTCACTTAGTCGATTTTCCATTGAACTCTTCGAAATAATAACAGATACACGATTGCATGCACATTTTACCACCCTTGTAACCGAAGTTATCTGGTACGCATAGTAGCCTGCACTTAGTACTACACATGCGACCAACAATCTGGTACACGTAGTAGCCTGCACTTAGTACTACACATGTGACCTAACCATCTGATACACGTAGTAGCCTGCACTTAGTACTACACACGTGATCGAAGTTGTCGGGTACGCATAGTAGCCTGCACTTAGTACTACACACGTGACCTAAAACCATCTTAAACACATAGTAGCCTGCACATAGTACTACACATGTGTAGTCACAATGGGTCGTTCGTATCATTTCTATTCCGAAGGTTCAACCGGGAAATTCTTCACTTTTCAACATTTAACAAATTCATTCATAGTCTATTTTGATTCATAATTTACATCAAATGATCATTCTATAGGTAGCCGCATCTCATATAATAACAAAATATAATAACATAAAAAGAATCGATATATTATTTACATACAAAATTACCTTCCTTTTCACTCTTTCACAAGTTATCCAACTTAATAAAACATCATGTTATATCAAATTCTCAATATATTCAGTTATTATATAGCAAGCCATCAATGATTGAACCATCAAACATTTCATGTGCTACTAGTCATATATCATTGTTCTTACAAATTTTATAAACCATTCTTTCATAACTTTTCAATATATTAAATCATGCCATTCGTGCAATAATAATATATAATTTTCAATTCTAATATAGAATTTCAATATTATTGACACACGAACTTACCTCGGCACCAAAATAGCAAAAAGGAACCTAACTGTCGATTTTCCATTTTTCACACGATCTAGGTCCAATCCTCATTTTCCTCGATCTATAATATCATATTTAGTACAATTATTAGTCACATTATTTAATGTGATCCAAAAATCATATTTTGGCAAAATTATGTTTTTACCCCTAAACTTTATCAAAATTACTCTTTTGCCTCTAGGCTCGTAAAGTGATTTCTGTTCAATTTTCTCACTCTATAAGCCTAGCCAAACCATTTTTATAACTATAGCAAACTACAATTCTCATCAAAACACTCTTTTATACCATTTTTACGACTTTTACAAAATGGTCCTTTCGGACGTTTCCATCGAAAATCGCTTAATAAAACTCGTTTATTTAATACCCAACACTTATTTTCTACCATTATACATCAAAATGCATGCATGTCACACATGGGTCAATTTTTAAACATGAACCCTAGCTCAAATTAATGGTAGAAATAGATAGATCTTGTTACGGGGTTTGCAAAAACGTAAAAATCATTAAAAACAGGGCTAGAACGGACTTACAATCAAGCTTGGAAGCTTGAAAAACCCTATCCATGGTTTCTCCATGCAAGTTTTGGCCAAGAAGTTGAAGATGGATAAGAATTGGCTTTTAATTTTGTTTTTAATTCATTTTAATAACTAAATGACCAAAATGCCCTTAATGAAAAACTTTGGAAACATGCCTAACCATGTCCATTTTTGTCCACCAACTTAACCAATGGTCTAATTACCATATGATGACCTCCAATTTGAAATTTCATAACAATTGGATACCTCTAGCATGTAGAACTCAACTTTTGCACTTTTTACGATTTAGTCCTTTTGACTAAATTGAGTGCCCAAACGTCAAAATTTTCGAACGAAATTTTTACAAAATCATTCCGTAGAATTGTAAACCATAAAAGTATAATAAAAATTAAATTTTCCTCATCGCATTTGTGGTCCCGAAACCATTGTTCTAACTAGGCCCAGAATCGGGATGTTACATAGCTCATGGGATCCAGACGGAGATTCTGATAAGCTGCAATTATATGAGCACATGGATAACGTAGTGCATCAAATGTCCCCCAGTCGCAGGTCCCATTTTTCAAGTGTACAGGATATTGCCCGCCAATAATACCTTGGTTCGGTCTGTCAAACTCGGTCACATGAAACCATAGGTTGTCGCTATCGTGACATACTGTGTGCATGGTGTTGGCCCGTGGCTTCGCCTTGTTAATTTCTTGTAATACCTTCGCGCACCATACATGGCCTCCCTGCATTTGGCCTTTATAACTTGCAGCTCGCTTTGGAAATAGTGCTGCTAAACGAAAATATGTCTCTCGCACAACTGATGTTATCGGCAAATGACGCGTTCCTTTTAGAACAGAATTTATGCATTCAGCTAGGTTTGAGGTCATATGACCATATCGTAGGCCGCCATTGTATGCTTGTGTCCACTGTTCGAAAGGTATGTTACAGAGGTAGTCTACGCCTTCTTCGTTAACTGAATGCAAAACCGCTAACATGTCATGAAAACGGTCCTTACTTATCTCATACCCTGCCAATATAAGTTGATAGCGAAAATTACATACCGCTTTTCCATTCAGAATAAATTGAATATTACAAATGAAATTATCGTAATAGAGATTAAATACCCATGTTGGTCACTTTTCATCGTTCAGTTGTAGATCGATATTACCCGTAGGAGTTGGATGCAACGTGCCTTAGGCAATACCAATGGTGTGTGTGATGCCATTGGCTTCCCTGTCGCTCAATTGCAGCTAGTATTCCAGTGCTCCGATCCGATATAACGTATATATCAGGTTGGGGGAAGACATGCCTCCTTAACCTAGAAAGAAAGAAATCTCAGTCATCAGCTGACTCCCCCGATGTTATTGCAAATGTAATTGGAAGGATTCTCTCACTGCCATCCTGTGCCATAGCTAGCGATAGCCGATGGGTATATCTACCATACATATAGGTACGGTCAATTTGTACCAATGGCTTGCAGTATAGAAATGCGTCTCGGCATTGCTTAAAGCTCTAGAATAGACGCTTGAACACTTGGCATCCACAGAGCAATTGGTCGTTGTAGTACGCGGTTAGTGTAAAAACAATAGTGGCAATGAGATTAGATACTATAGCGTGAGACAAAAAGTAAACTAAACGCACCTTACCCCACCGTCCATCCAAACCCACCATTAAAGTGATGCTAAATAAACTTGTATGAAGTGCCAAGTCCGGTCATCATTACACTTTAAGTTCTCTATTTCCTTTTTATCAAAAATAATGATTTCAAATCTTCAAAATAACAAAGGTTTTCTTTATCTTTAATAAATTTTAAAAATAATTTTAATCATTTTTATATAATATTTATAATTTTTCATAGTTTTTATAACACCCCAAACACGTCCTAGCTATTATAGTCGAATCCGAGAGTGTTACAAAAAAGGATTTTGAAATCGACGGTACCTCGGTAAAACCAAGATTAGGTACTTAATCACAGCGGGAGTTCAGAAATTGTTTAAAACAAAATCAAGCTCGTTTTTCGAAAAAACCATTTGTTAAAACCATTGTTTGCGTAAACTATTTTTGTCAACGTTTGAAGAAAAGAAAACAAAACGAAATCCAAACCCAACAGTTAAACCATACAGTCCAAAGAGTCTCAAAAATTACATGCTCTCAAGAAAAACCCATTTTTTTTTAAAATTTAAACATTGTTACTAAATAAAAGCGTATCTCGATAAAGTGGAAACTGCTGAGCCTCCGTTGCACCGACCTGCCTAAGTCTGTGGATTACCTGAATAGAATAGACAAATAGATGTGAGTTTTCGTAAACTCAGTGTGTAACCCAATAGAAGTAGACATGCAATAAACACAAAAGTCTCATATACAGTCAGATACATATTCGGACCTAAGTCCACGACAGATACAGATATCAGAATCAGATAAGAAAAACAGATATCCAGAGTCCTACCCCTATCTTCTACACACTATTTCTGACCATCCCATCACACATTATAGGATTAAAAACACCCACCTATCCTTACACACCATATAATATCGATGCGACACTAACCACTAAATCCCACTAACCCATTAACTCTCAACTCTTTCAGAAATTCACTTCCACCCAACCTTCACAACCGAAAGAAAAATATCATCCACGCTCTCACAGGGAATCGAACACAGGACCTCAAGCAAGCTAACTCCTTACACTCGAACCAATAGGCTCATTCTGATATGAGTTTACTAAAGACAAAATATAACCCAACCCCTAAGGATAAGGCTAGGATAAAAAATAATAAAAATTTTCCAAATGTGAGACTTGAACCAAAAACCTTATACACACACCCAGAACACTTAACCACTGAAGCAGATACTCATTTATGTCAAATTTCACAAAAAAACATATTTAAATTATTCAAGGCGTTACAACTCTACACCCTAAAAGAAATTTTGGCCTCAAAATTTACTTGATCCGAACAGATGAGGATACTGCTGACACATCGAGTTAGGTTCCCATATGGCTTCCTTAGTGCCATGATTCCACCACAGAACCTTAACCATTGGTATGGACTTCCTCCTTAAAGCCTTAATATCTCGATCTAAAATTTGAATTGGCTCCTTCTCAAAAGTCAAGTCCGGTCTAACATCAATCTCATTAGACTAGTACTGCCTCAAGATCGAGACGTGAAACACATCATGGATATGGTTTAACTCTGGCGGTAGCTCTAATTGATAAGTGACCGGTCCCACACGCTTCAGAATTCGATATGGCCCAATGAACTTAGGACTCAACTTGCCCTTACGACCGTACCTCAGAACTTTCTTCCATGGAGATACCTTAAGAAATATGAAGACACCCACAGCGTACTCGATATCCCTCATTTTTAGATCTGCATAGGACTTCTGTCTATCAGAAGCCGCCTTCAGACAATCTCGAATCAGTCTAACCTTATCTTCAGTCTAGGAAACCAACTTCGGACCGAAAATCTATCGCTCACCCAAATTAGTCTAACATAGCGGAGTACGACACTTACGGCCATAGAAAGCATCGTAAGGTGCCATCTAGATGCTAGATTGGAAATTGTTATTGTAGGTGAACTCAGCTAACGATAGAAAATCCTACAAGCTACCTAAAAAATCAATCACACAACTCTGAAGCATATCCTTCAGTATCTGAATCACTCTCTCGGGCTGACCACCGGTCTGAGGGTAGAATGCAGTACTGAAATCCAATCTCGAACCTAGAGCCTTATGTAGTTTCTTCCAGAACTGATAGGTGAAGCAAGGATCCCTATCAGAGATTATCGAAATTGGAACCCCATGAAGTCTTACAATCTCGGAGATGTAGAGCTTCGCTAACTTCTGTAGTGAATAATTCGTCCGAATCGGAATGAAATGGGCAGACTTGGTCAAACGATCTACGATGACCCAAACAGAATCCTTTTTAATGGGTGCCAAGGGCAACCCACTAATGAAGTCTATCGTCACTCGCTTTCATTTCCACAAAAGGAATTTTAATAGGTTACAGCAAACCTGAAGGAAACTGATGCTCAGCCTTAACTTGCTAGCACGTCAAACAACGAGCAACAAAATCTGTTACCTCTCATTTCAATCTTGGTCACTAGTATAGTTCACAGAGATCTCGGTTCATCTTAGTACCACCGGGATGCATAATATAAGGGCTACTATACGTCTCTCTTAGAATCGCCTGCCTCAGATCAAAATTATTCGGTATACAAACCCGTCCTCGAAAATATAGAACTCCGTTCTTATTTAGTCTAAAATCAGAAGTACTGTCATTTTCAACCTAACGAAATCGTAAACCTAGAGACTCATCCCCTAACTGCTTTTTTCAAATATCCCCAAACCAAGTTGGCTTAACTTTCAACTCAACTAAATTTACAACTCGGCTAACAGACCCCCATCATTAAACAGACTAAGACGAGTGAACAACGCTCTCAAATCAGTCATCGCTCTACGACTGAGAGCATTGGCCACCATATTGGCCTTACCAGGATGATACTCTATCATGCAGTCATAATATTTGAGCAGCTCTATCCATCCACAATGTCTAAGATTCAACTCCTTCTGTGTAGATGATATACCTCTCACTTTACAGATAGTGCCTCCAGATCCTTAACGCATATACCGCAGTAGCTAACTCGATATTATACTTCGGATAATTCCCCTCATGTGACTTAAGCTAATGGGACGTATAAGCCACAACCTTACTATCTTGCATTAGTACACATCCCAAATTGACATACGACACATCACTGTACACCACAAACTTTTTACCAGATTTAGACTATATCAGAACATGAGCCTGAGTCAAAACAAACTTGAGCTTCTAGAAGCTAGATTGTTACGCATCAGTCCAGATGAAAGGAACACCCTTGTACAGAAGCTTAGTCAAAGGAGCTGTAATTGAGAGAACTCTTCAACAAATCACCGATAATAACCCGCAAGACCCAAAAAACTGCAGATATCTGATACGTTCTTAAGCTGTTTCCAATCAAGCACAACCTCAACCTTTCTAGGATCAACTCGGACCCCTTCAGCAGAAACCACATACCCTAGAAAAGTTACCTTTCGCAACCAGAACTCACACTTGCTTAACTTAGTGTAGAGTTATTTTTCTCAGAGTATCTGAAGTAGTACTCTAAGATGCTCATCATGCTCATCTTCAGTCTTAGAGTAAGCTAGAATATCATCGATGAAGACCATAACAAACTGATCTAGATATGACTGAAAAACTCGATTCATCAGATCCATGAATGCAGCCAGAGCATTCCTCAGACTAAAAGACATAAATAGGAACTCATAATGCCCATAAAGAGTCCTAAATGTTGTATTATTAATATAAGCTTCCTTCACTCTAAGCTGATGATACCTAGATTGGATATCTATTTTTGATAACACTGAAGCCTCTCGAAACTGATCAAACAAATTGGCAATCCTCGAAAGCGGGTACTTATTCTTCATAGTCAGTTTATTCAACTATCGGTAGTCGATGCACATCCTCATGATACCATCCTTTTTCTTTACAAATAGAAGTGATGCCCCCATGAAGACACACTAGGATGGATAAACCCATGATCCAGAAGCTCTTGAAGTTGAGCCTTAAACTTTGTAAGCTCCTTCGGTGCCATACGGTAAGGAGCGATAGACAGCAGAGCTGTACCTGGTAAAAGCTGAATTTCGAAATCAACTTTCCGATTTGGTGGTAAACCTGATAATTTATCAAGAAAAATATTTAAAAATTCCCTTACTATTTTGATATCTGCAACGGAAGAGTCCTTAAAAACTAAAATATTGACGTAAGCCAAATACGCCTCACACCCACCAATTTTTCAGCCACTAGAGTGGAGATTACATTAGACAAATAATTTCAATGATCGCCAATCACAATCACCTCCGTTTCATTCTAGGTCCTCAAAACGACCCTCTTAGTCGTGCAATCCAAGCTAACTCGGTGTTCAACTAACCAGTCCATACCTAGAATTATGTCGAACTCCCCAAATGGTAGCTCCATCAAATCTGCCGGAAACACAGCCCCTTGTACCTGTAATGGAACATTCCTATATAATCTACTAACCCGAACAATTTGCCCTAATGGGCTTAGTACAATAATCTCACCAACAGTACACTCAACTACAATCCCCAAGTTATCGAAAAAAGTATTAGCTACATAGGAATGTGTAGAACCTATGTCTATCAAAGTAGTATATGGAGCATCAAAAATTAAAAACGTACCCGAGATCACATTAGGAGCGTCACTGTCTTTACAATGTTGAGCATCATAAACTAATGCATGCTGGCTCACCTTAGTCTGATTAGCACCTCTACCCGGTGCTCTCTGCCCTCGGCCCATACCATTACCACCCCTAGCTGGTCCACGACCCCTAGGTGGCTGCTGTACCGCCCTCTGAGGCTGAATAGAACCTGATCCCATAACTTGCATCTAATTCACACGATGTGGACACTCTCTAATCTGGTGCTCCAAAGATCCACACTGCAAACAAGCCTCTAATCTCCTCCAACACTCGTTTGGATGGCCCCTACCACAGTCAACACAAGGCTGAATCCCATTAAGAGCAACAGAAACTACCACTCTAACAGGCCCAGCAAGTATGACCCATTTCTTAAGCCTCTAAACAGAGCTAGAGGATTCTGAATCCCTCTTATTCTTGCCTCTCTCATGATATCTACTCCATGCGCTTAACCTTTTTGGCGATCTTCGCCTTATGTACCAGAACAACAAACTCATACTCCCTCTGCGGAGCAATCAGAACCCTCAAACTGTCCCTCAAACCATCCTTAAAATGGGCACATTTCTCATACTCAGATGCTACCATGCCTCGAGCATAGTGACTCAATCTTAGAAACTCGGCCTCATACTCGACCACTAACTTATCACCTTGCGTGAGATTCATGAACTCATGCCTACGAGCATCCACATAACTCACACCTACATACTTTCCCTAGAAGGCAGTTTTGAAGTAGTCCCAGTTCATACGATCTGGTTGAGTACCCTCTTCAATCGACAACCACCACTGATATGCCTCATCGAGAAGCAAAGAGACTGCACCATTTAATTTCTACTTAAGAGTGCAGTCGATGTTGTTCATAGTCCTCACAGTAGCTTCTAATCAATACTCGGCCATAGTAGGGGCGACTCCAATGACACCTTTAAACAACTCAACTCCATTAGACCAGAGTTGTTCAGTTACTGACCCACGGCCCCAAGGTTTAGAATAGGGTCCAGCGACCCTTTCCAACACTCTCAACATGGCTTCGGATAGTGTGTCGTCCCTAGCCGAGCAACTTTGAGACCCAGTCTCAGTAGTACGTGAAACTGGTGTCTCACTCATATCTAAGTTCGGCATACTACCCAGAGAGGAAGACTCAGCTCGAGCCCTCTTACGGCGCCCGTCGTGCCCACTAATACCACAACTGCGAGTTCTACAAGTGCTCATCGTAATTTCAAATTTATATACATTTTAAACATTTATGCATCAGTTCCAGTGTTTATTAACAGATATTTTATGCTTAGTTTATCAAAGTTCAGAAGTATTTTAGAGGTTTTAGTTTCTAACTTAACTTCGTGCAGTTTTAGAAAGTACTAACTACAATCCAAATTTAGAGATACTTACATGATCAGCGTCGGAGACTCGGTGTACCACATACTTACCCAAAATGATCCAAATTATTTGAAAACTAGTTATTTTTCAAAACACAATTTTGGAACTCAAAATTCACAGCCCGAGTTTTGTAACCTAACTCTAATAGCACTAAATATAACACCTCAAACATGGCCTAGATGTTATGGCCGAATCCGAAAGTGTTATGAAGAAGGATTTTGAAATTGACGGTACCTTGGTAAAACCACGATTAGTTACTTAATCAAATGTCCAAGTGATATAAAACATTTTCGTTTATACATATACATTGTTGGAATCATTTCAGTTACTCTTCGAAATCAACCGTTTATTTCACAACGGAAGTTAAAAAATCGTTTAAAACAAAATTAAGCTCATTTTTCCAAAAAGCCATTTGTTAAAACCATTGTTTGCGTAAAGTGTTTTTGTCAACGTTTGAAGAAAAGAAAACAAAATGAAATCCAAACCCAACAGTTAAACCATACAGTCCAGAGACTCCCAAAAATTACAAACTCTCAAGAAAAACCCGATTTTAAAATTTAATCATTATTACTAAATAAAAATAGATCTCGATAGAGTGGACACCATTAAGCCTCCGCTGCACCAGCCCACCTAAGTCTGTGGATTACCTGAACAGAACAAACAAATAGATGTGAGTTTTCGTAAACTCAATGTGTGACTCAACAGAAGTAGACATGCAATAAACACATAAATCTCATATACAGTCAGATACAGATTCAGACCTAAGTCCATGATAGATACAGATAGCATGATCAGATAAGCAGAACAGATATCCAGAGTCCTATCCCCATCCTCTACACACCATCTCCGACCATCCCATCACACCATGTGGGGTTAAAAACACCCACCTATCCCTACACACCATTTACTGTCGATGTGACATATGATAGATAATACGCATTCAAGCTGCCAGAATATAGGCGAAAAGTCACCATACAGATCACTTCCTCCACATATCCAATTCCCACCCCAATCATAGATACATAATACAGATACAGAAATATCATGCTTAACATGCTCGTATACAGATAACATATATGCTCAAACAGAACAGTCAGACATACATATCAATGTCCTACTTAGAGCAGACTACCAGAATATCAGATCACATGATTTAGGGTTTGGTTAGCCCTTATCGATCCTACGGTAGGCCCACAGTTGATCAAAACGACCTGTGCGATCCTAGGAAAAATTTCAAAATTATGGGTCCGCATTCTCGTGTGGGCCCACACACCTAAACGCTAAATCTTGAGACCTCCCAAACCTAAAAACAATATACCAAAACTATTTTTAGCAATTTAATTACAAAATCATCAATACAAAACTGAGCAACGCGCATACACTTA
The DNA here is from genome assembly GCA_025698465.1 of Gossypium longicalyx. Lineage (NCBI taxonomy): Eukaryota > Viridiplantae > Streptophyta > Magnoliopsida > Malvales > Malvaceae > Gossypium > Gossypium longicalyx. The sequence continues at coordinate 58,721,473 of CM046995.1, forward strand.
ACACTATCAAACCCAATCATGCACAAATATTAGCCCGATTAAGCGAAACCATTATCTCACCGCCTTCTCCTATACAAAATGTTTACAAAGAATTACTTTCCCTTACAACCCACACTAAGAATATAATCGAAAAGGAGAACCCAAGGGCTTACTAAAACGAAACTAATCTACAAGTGAAAACCTCCCACTTACCTGACCACACGAAATATCGAAATCCTGAATTGCACACGATGAACAAAAAGAGGGTACATATTGAAAAAGAAAAATGATAGAAGAAGGGAAGAGTGGAGGAAAGTAAAATGAATGTCAGAAATTTGGAAGAGAGAAAGAGAAACAAAATTTTTGTAAAAAATAAAATAAACTAAAATTAAATCAAATAATATCTATCCTAACCTTCCACTAACTACTAAATCCACTAACCCACTAACTCTCTACTCCTTCAGAAATTCACTTCTACCTAACCTCTATCTCACAACCGAAACAAAAATATCATCCACGTTCTTATAAGGAATCAAACACAGGACCTCTAGCAAGCTAATTCCTTACCACTCAAACCAGCAAGCTTATTCTAATATGAGTTTACTAAAGATAAAATATTACCCAACCCACCAAGGATAAGGCTAGGATAAAAAATAACCAAAATTTTCCAAATGTGAGACTGGAACCTAAGATCTCATACACATACCCAGAACACTTAACCACTAAATCAAATACTCATTTATATCAAATTTTACAAAAAACAGACTTATATTATTCAAGGCGTTACAGTTTTATATATATATATATATATATTAAAAGTCTATAATTTCTATCAAATTTGATAATATATTAATATCATGTTATAATGTTATAATATTTTTATAATTAGTTTTTCTATATCTATACTATTAATAAAATCTCTGACTGGATTGGTGTCACAAGTCAACCTGACACCAACTCGATTAGGGAAATTAAAAAAAAAAAACATTTCATATTTAAAATAAGTTATATTATTTTAAGGTACTGTAGTCTTTTAATTTAAAAAAAAAAAAACATTAAAAATGTGCATAAAGTGAAATTTGAACCCTTGGCAATTATATTGGAAATATTTTAAATTCAACTAAAACTTTATTTTTATTTACTTATACATTTTTATTTTATTATGTACATTTTATTACCTCAATCAATTGCATATCTATACTATTACAAGTGTACCTGACGTTAATTGAAGATTGACTAGAACACCATGGTAAATAATTGTAATGTATTTAGTATTATTAAATATGAAGCATTTACATGTTTAAATCTCATATTACTCACAATTTAATATATTTTTTCATTTTAATATCGTACATATTTTTTCAATTTAATATTTTTTTAATATTTAATTAGTTTCAAATCATACATTTCATTATTTATTGTATATTATTTTCAAACACATATCCATATTTTAAATATGCAATTTCCACACACATACACTTATAAGATAATTTCTATTTTTTATAGTTTCAAAATAATTTTTATAATTTTCTAAATTTATTATAATATTTAATAATTTTTAAGTTTAAATAATTAAAAATCAATTTAGCCCTACACATCAAATTCTACTTAGTTGCATATCATTTTTTTTTCAAATTAATTGCTACATTAATACTAAAAGGGTCTTTTAGGACTTTAACAAATAATTATATTTCAGTGACTCAATTGAATGTTAACTTTCAATTAAAGACTCAAATTACAACAACTTTCAATTAAAAACTTAATTGGTTTTTTAAATTATTTTATGAAAACTTTTTTAATACTTAAACCTTTTATAAATATTACTTCCTAGAAGATACAAAGTGATTATTTCAAGTCATTTTATGTATTTTTTTTATAAAATAAATTCGTTTATGATTTATCTCATGACATTGAATAATTAAATTATGTATATATTTTAAAAAATTCATTAATGATTTTTTAATAGATAAATAATCTTTTAGAAAAAAATAAGATATTACATGGCAAAATATGAACTAAGAAACAAACATTTCCTACCTTAAAAAAAATGAAAGAAAACATTAAAAATATTATCATACGCATGTGTAGAAATCATAGATTTATTAACTATATCTATATTAGAATATAAATATATGTTTAAAAATAACATATAATAAATAATGAAACATATGGTTCAAACTAATTAATCATAATAATATATGAAATATTAAAATAGAACTTTGGTTGAGTGATAAATTGAGTGTTTTACTAACCCATTAAGATGGGTCTTAGATGCATATTTTTATTAGTTTTTTTTTTAAAATAAAAAGATTAAAGTATCTTCAAATAATATAAGTTATTTTAAATGCAAACAAACATTAGTATAATTTCCCTAACTGAGTTGGGACCCGATTTATAGGTGACACCAACTCAGTTAAGGGCTTTATATAGTAAGTATAGATATTGAACTCATGGAGATAATAAATTGTGCATGTTAAAACAAAATTGTTTAAAATATATTAAAATAAAGTTTTGGTTGAGTGGTAAATTTAATGTTTTACCAATCCAATTGACGTAGTATCAATCCTCAGCATTTGCATATTTTTATTTTTATTAGTTTTTATTAAAATAAAAAGATTAAAATACCCTCAAATAATATAATGCAAAGGGACATTAAAGTAATTTCTTTAATTGAGTTGAGACCCAGTTTATAAGTGACACCAACTCAGTAAAGAGCTTTATAAATAATACAAATATACATAAATAGTTGTATATATATTTAAGAAATTCATTAATGATTTTTGTAATGAATAATTTTTAGAAAAAATGATATTAGACAATGTAATATAAACTATGAAAGTGTGGGGTGTGCCTCACATTTATTGGATATATTTCAGACACTTAAGAAGAAAATCGAAGAGAAACTAAAGGGGAGCAGAAAACTGCGCAACATCGGGAACGTCGGGATGACGCGACATCTTTGGCAACCAAGCAAGACTGTGACATCGTGACGAGCAGCTAGGCAACGTCACAACAAGGCGATGTTTTCCTGTACAAATATAACCACATATTTTTCCTTCAATAGGACTTCTTCTCCCAATCGAACTCTAATTCCTACAAGGTTATTTCAGTCATATTGGACCCACGTCCCAAGCCGATTTAAAGGGCCTTTGGAACCCTGTTTAGAAGATTAGATTTAGAGAATCAGATTTACATTAAATATCTCCTGTGTGAAATTTGTTAAAGAGACTTTGGGGAGAGTTTTTCAGAGAGCTTTTGTATTTGAGATATTTGGGTTTCTTTTGGGATTTGCTCTTTGTATTCGGGTTATATACTCTCCATCGTTGTACTCTTTGTTTACTGCTTAGTGAAAAGCCAAAGCCTCCTTTGCCTGTGGTTTTTTATCCCTCAGTGAGGGTTTTCCATGTAAAATATATGTGTTTGTTCTTCTTCATTTTTAGTATCTCGTTGTTTATACGGGTCGATCTCCAAAAAACTAGTATCAGAGCTACGGTTCAGCTTTCACAAATCGACTCACTCAAGATGATGATAATGAGATTCGATATTGAGAAGTTCGATTGGATCACAAACTTCAGTTTTTGTGGTAGGTTTGGAAGACATCACTTTTAGTTTAGAACGACCTAAAGAAAGGTCGTTACCAATAAAAAGCCCAAAGGTATGGAAAAATCGGAATGGGAGAAACACAATGAAAAAGCTCTATCTATGAGTCAGTTATGCTTCACGAATAATGTATTGCAGGAAGTACTTAAAAAAAAGTGGTTGCTTTATGAAAGAAATTAGAAAGCCTTTATATGACAAAATCGTTGGCCAATCATTTGGTATTGAAGCAATGCTTGTACATGTTTTGTATGGATGAAAGAACGTCCATTAGGGCTCACATTAATGAGTTTATTACACTTCTGAATGACCAAAAGAATGTCGAGTTTAATGGAATGACAAAAATGTGCAAGTGTACACAATCGTATCAAGTAATAAAGTGACAAGTAAATGTCGAGTTATCGTACCCATAGGGACTGTGAAAGAAAATATTTGTGAAATGCAACTTTAAATAATTTGGTGAAGGAAAAATATGTTGATTTGAAGAAGTGTTTATAAAAACTAAAGAAAAAATTAATTTAACTAAGTAAATAAAAAGTAAAATAATCCAATGCACGATTTCTAAAAGATGGGTGTAGATCAAGATGACATCAATGTGTTAGATCAATTACTTTATTTAACTTAAAATTACTAAACTCATGTTGATGCTGTTACGAATAATTTCACGACAACTTAGTATGTTGCTAACTAATGCATATACAAACTTACTAAACCAATTAATCTCTTGAACATATTACTATGTCAATTCAAACAATTAATCAATTCCCCTAAGCAAGTATAAGATTAAGTGAAGTAACAACATATCTTATATTGAAACAATTTAATCACAATAATCTTGCAAGTTATGCAAGGCTAATGTACCGTTTAATATCATCATTAATTTAACCTTCAACTATTTTAGAAGATTAAACATGCATCAATTAATTATTATGTCAATTAATTACAATTTCAATAACATTAATAATTGATTCATTTATTACCTTACTTATAATGCAAGTATAACATAAGCATGATTTTATTTAATTGAACAAACAACCAAGGTCTAATAGCAACACGAACACAATTATAATAATTTAAGTGGATAGAATGCAATCAATCTAACACGAATTAAATTTAAGTCATTTTAATTAAATCAAGAATAACAAAACAACAAATATCCATGTTCATGATAACAACATAAACAAGAAAATTAAAGAGAAGGGAACTAGAAAGCAAATCCAATATTTATCTGGAGTAAGACTAGTGCACTCCTCTCTTTCTTTGCTTGTTCTGTCAATTTAAGGCCTGCACGAACACTTGAATGTGGCTACTCCAAGGTAGAAGTTCTATTTCAAGAGGGAAATCGACTAGGGAATGAAAAAGAAAAATAGGAAAATAAAGAAGGGAATAAAAGAGAGAAAGTGAGTGAAAGAGAGAGATGTGTGAGAATGAATGGTGTGTGAAATGAAGAAGGGAAAAAGGGTATTCATAGGCGGAAATTGCTCCTAAAATAGCAAAAAAAAAAATATCAGCCATTCCCTTTCCCTTGGCTGGTCATGCTTGGTGCAAGTTTGAGTGATTAAAACTTGCTATTTTTAACTTGGGGCTAAAAATAGAAGGCACAAAAAGAGGAGGGGTTTGAATGGAGTTAAGGGGAACTTCGAGAGCTGTTTCGCAATTAATAAAATCAGCTAAAATAAGTCGATTGGGTCAGCTTATATGGACTATTTAGGCCTTCACATCCCTTGATGGATCAGCCCTCTTCTAAACACAATTTGAGCCCTTTTTCTTTTTCAGACTTTATATTAACTTTTAACCCAATTAATGCTGAATCAAAATTAAATATAAAGTATGTTTAATAAATAATTTTGGACTGTCCATGGCTGGAAAATTAATGAACAATACTCCCGATTCACTTGATGCAAAAATTCCCTCAACAGTTCAAGCCTCTCGAGGTGACTATCGAGCCGATTTTCACCCTTTGTGCAAAACTATCGAAAAGAAACCAAATTTGTGTAAATTCATTATACAAATAATTGAAATTCAATATGTTAATAATTTGGGTGCAAATTAATTATTTTATAATTAAAGTACAAATTTCGATAAAAATTACTACAAAACTGTATGAATTAGAGCTCAAAAGGTGTTGAAAAAGTCTATATATTTTTGTGTTTCCACACCCTAAACTTAATTCATTGCTCATATTGAATAATGCACAAATTGCAAAATAAGTTGCTTGAAATCACCTTTAAAAAACATCTTTAGAACACATTTCCCCCACAACTATAAGTTTAGTGTAATTATGCTCAAAAACAAGAATTTTGAAATTATGCAACTCAAGTATACATATTATTCTAATTATTCTCAATTATTCTCAATTATTATCATGATAGCAAGAATAGAATGAATGCTTTCTCAATAAAGATATGTTGATTCTTACCAATTAATTTTTATTCCCTTATTTAAGACTAAACTGCAATCACTAAGTTTAACTTGTGTTTTCATATGTTGAACGTAGTAATTTCTCTCCACTAATGTAGGCAACATAGAAATCTAAATCAATAGGTCTTTTAAATGGGTTGTGTCATGGCTAAGCTAGGGGTAGGTAAAAGATAGATAATTTTAAACTAAAAACCCTAGACTCAGCTTGCATCGGACCTTTGGAATACATACCTTCAACTTCACCAACTCATTTTGCATTTGAGTACACACGCTCTTTTTACATATATTTCTTTTGAGTACATATGTTCTTTCTCTCTCTTTTTTTTAGCATATTACTATATGTACTGCAATTTTGAGCATTTGACACCTCTTTTCAACTCCTCAAACTTATTTTTAGAAAATATTCTAGATAGACTAAGTCTAGTGTTTGGGACAATTTAGAGATAATTATGAGAGAAGTGATGGCTTAATATTGCAATGGTTCAAATAAAATCAGGTCATATAGTCTCAAAGTTGGGTTTCAAGGGATAAATATTCGTTAAGGCTGGCTTGAAAGGCTCAAACGATCCAAACAAAAGTTTGCTTAAGTAATTTTCAAAATTCCATGCTTCCTAGGATTTCGTCTCAAGAAATTACTCAGTCAGTTCTAGAGACTTAAACTTTCATGCATGCTTAGCTTTCCTAAGAAATTAAAATTTTATGGTACAATTTACATAATTTAATAAGAGTAAGATTTATGTCATAATTCAGCTGACATAGCAATTATTGAGATAATGGAACTTTATTTATATTAAAGTTTAGCATAATTAAAAAAATTCAAATTTTTTATGAGAAAAATGTATTCTGAAAAAGAAAAACAAATTTCAATTTTTGGTCCCCTATTTAAAATGAACAATGTCCCCATTGTTAAAGACAATAGAGAGAATGAAAATATAGAAGTGAATAAATGTTGTACACCAGGTAAGACCTAAGGAAAAGGAGGTGAGTCAAGTTTGACCACTTAAATATCAAGCTTTTCCAAAGCAAATCCAATCCTAGTCATGTACATATCTATTGTCATACTTCTTATTTTGCAATTTGTTTAATTTTATTGATGATTTCCACCTCTAATTTTATTATGCGATAAATAAAATCCTAAAAGAACCTAATCCTAAAATAACCTAATCTTAAAATCTTTAAATATCCTAAGAAATAAAATAAATTAAAGTAAAGATCCCCCCTTTTTATTTATTGGCAGATCCCGTAGAATCCGACTCATCTTTTGCTCCATCGTCCTTGTTTTTGCTTGAATCACCTTTTTCCCTTTTTGACATTGGAGTCCATGGTTCAAATACAAAATCTAGAAAATCAGGCACAAAAATAAACAGGTCATGAAATATTTTTGTAAAAACGCTTTTCATTGAGTCATCCCGTATTTTTGAGTATCTCCAATAAGCTTGTTGCTGCCATTACATATGTTGCATTATGTCCATTAACTTTGACAGCTCATCATAATGATTTGGGTGAGGCGAATGAGTTCTATACATTGAAGTAGCCATGTCAAGTTTGGTCATTGGTTCAGTTGGTTCTGCTTCGTCAAGGATTTCATCTGGTTGCATTGGTTCACTTGATGCAAAAATTTCCTCAATGGTTCAAGCCTATCAAGGTGATTGCCGAGTTGATTTTCACCCTTTGTGCAAAACTATCGAAAAGAAACCAAATTTGTGTAAATTCATTATAATAATAATTAAAATTTAATATGTTAATAATTTGGTTGAAAATTAATTATTTTATAATTAAAGTACGAATTTCAATAAAAAAATTACTACGAAACTGCATGAATTAGATCTCAAAAGGTGCTGAAAAAGTTTATATATTTTTGTATTTCCAGTTAACATAGATGACGAAGATCAGGCTATGTTATTTTTGTGTTATTTGCCCCTTTTGTATAAAACTTTCAAGGAAACCCTAATTGATGGTAGAGATAAACTCTCATTTGAGGATGTGAATGGAAATTTTTTGAGTAAGGAAAAATTCGATAATGAATAAGGCTCAAGCAGCAAATGTAATGAAAGAGTCTCAGTTTTGGTTGCCAGATGTAGACAACAGTTTAGGTTAAGTTGAAATCGAGGAACCTTAACAAAATATGCAACTACTGCAAAAAGCTAAGTCACATAAAGGCATAATGTTATGGTTTGAAAAATAAAAACAAAAGGGCTACTGAGAGCGACGAGGATGAAGAGTAAAAGGCTAAGGTAGACAATACTAGTGTGGTCGAAAATGAGGATGATTTGGTTGTTGGTATCTACGAGCGAAAGGTCGAAGCTTTCATCTGAGTGGATCCTAGAATTAGGGTTTTCCTTTCACATGTGTTCAAACAAGGATGTGTTCTTCACATATAGTTTAGTTAAAGGTGGAGTTGTCATTATGGGAATTCTTTACCCTGTAAGATAATTGGTATGGGCACTGTTCAGATCAGAATGCATGATAGAATTATTAGAACTTTGTCAAATGTTAGGCATGAGCCTGATAGAGAAAAATCTCACCTCCTTAAGAAATTTGGACTCGAAGGTTTGTAGAATTAACATCGAGTCAAACAATATTAAGGTGTCTCGTGGTGCTTTAGTTTTTATGAAAGGTCAAAAAATAAGCAGTTTTTATGTTCTGCAAGGATCAGCAATAAAGGATAAAATTGCAAGTTCCTCGCTCGTTAAAGAGTTAGATTCAACTCAGTTGAGGCATCAATGACTTAGTCATACGGGCCAAAAAAGTATGACTATTTTGGACAAGAGAAGTTCTCTTTTGTGTGCAAGAATAGGAAAAATGAAGCATTGCATTCATGGAAAGAAAACTCGAGTCAATTTTGATTTGGTAGTGCACAAGACGAAGACTAGAAGTCTTTTGGTTTCAAAGTTCAAGCAAAGATTGAACTCGGTTAGAATCCCACAAAGTTCGAGATAAGCCTATGGCGGGCTTTGGCAAAGGAAGCATGACAAATAAGAGTCAATGTAAAGATTTTTGAGGCGTGCCTCGCATCTATCAGATACATTGCAGACACTTAAGCTGAGAATTGACAAGAAACCAAAGGGGAGTAGAAAATCCTGCAACATCAAGATGATACGATGTCTTTGGCAACCAAGCAAGGCTTCAACGTTATGACGAGTAGGTAGGCAATGCCATGATGAGGAAATGTTTTCTACACAAATACAACCACATTTTTTTTCTCAATACTCTCATATTGGGCCCACATCCCAAGCCTATTTAAAGGGCCTTTGGAACCTTGTTTAAATAGATTAGATTTAGAGAATCAGATTTAAATTAAATATCTCTTGCGTGAGATTTGTTAAAGAGGTTTTGGGATAGTTTTTGAGAGAGCTTTTGTATTTGGGATATTTGGGTTTCTTTTGGGATTTGCGTTTTGTATTCAGTTTAGATACTCTCCATCATTGTACTCTTTGTTTGCTACTTAGTGAAAAGCCGAATCCTCATTTGACTATGGTTTTTTACCCTTTAGTGAGGTTTTTTCACGTAAAATATTTGTGTTCATTGTGCTCCAGTTTTACTATCTTGTTGTTTATATGGGTCGATCCCCAACAAAAAGAAACATTATATACTATTAGGGGTGAGATTCGGTCGAATTGAGTCGAATCAGATGAAAAAATTTTGAGTTAATCGAGTAAACAATTCTCATTTTATCATCAAGATTTGAAATATTCTCAAATCGAGTCAAGTAAAATGAAATTCAAATCAAATCGAATTAAGTGAAATTGTTCGAGTTAAATTAAAAAATTAAACATGTCAAATTCAAATCTTGTTACAATATAACTAATTCCATGTTAAAGCACATAAATTTGAAACCATATATATATTTGAAAACTCTTCCAAAGCAATATAATAGAAAAAAAGAATATGCCTTAGTATGATAAACTTGAATTGATAATCTACTTATTTAGGTCTACAAATTATTATTTTGTAATTTTTTAAATCTTTTAACTTTTTCATATATTGATTGGAGTTTTTTTACAATATTTTTATAATTTTTAAAATATAAATTTTGGAATTTTTATAAATATTTTGAATTTTAAAATTTATTTTGAAATTTTTTAAATTTTTGTTGAGACAAAGACCAATTTGTTCATTTTGAAAATTGATAAGGACCAAAAAGGTATTTACACCAATATGTAATTTGAGTTATTTGAAATATTTGAGTTATTTGAATTGCAAAATTCAACTTGAATTGGACTCGAAACTCGAATTATTTATTCTAGTTGACTCGAAAAAACCAAATAACTTGAAATTTTTGAATTTTAAGATCGAATCGAGTTTTGGTCACTCCTATATACCATGGTAAAAATAAGAGAAGTGACTATACTTTCATCATTGATAAGGTTAGTAAGAAGCTTGCTACTGGGAAGAGCAACTGTCTGTCAAGAGCGGGCCGTCTCACGCTTTTAAACTCTACATTGGCCTCCATCCCAAGCTACTACATGCAATGTTGGTCTCCCCCTACAAGCATCTGCAACGAGTTAGACAGAATCAATCGCAACTTCCCTTGAAGTGAAGTGGTTAGTAAAAAATGTATCCGCCTCCTAAATTGGGATCAAGTGGCTCGGCCCTAAAAGTTTTTGGAGGACATGGGATTTGGCCCTCTCAAGTAAAAAACGATGCCTACATTATGAAACTTGGGTGACGACTATGTATGAAGAAAACTTCCTTGTGGACCAAAATCCTATCTGCTAAATACTTGGAAAATAAACACACCATAAATTCATATAGGTGTGCATCCACAACTTGGAGAGCGATTATTAAAGCTCAATCGATGTTAGAAAAGAATGTGAAATGACATATCTAAGACGAGAAGAGAACTCAATTCTGGTTTGATAATTGGCTTGGTAATGGTCCGTTAAGAAACAGTTCCCATAGGCTGCTAAATGCAAGTGAAGAAAACTTGACCTTCAGATATGTAAGTTGAAAGAGACTCTAATTTGGAAATTAGGAATAATTTTAGGGTTAAATTGAAAGAGACTGTAAGTTGGCAATCTCTACGGAAAAATCAGGAAAAGTTGGAAGCAAAATTGGAAATGGTTGAAATCCAAGTCTGGTTTAGTTGGATTAAAACCAGCTGGTTTCTTAGTCGATGACAAAATGATTACCAACGAATGGTCTCTATAGGATTGATAATTGAGTAGAAAAGGCTATAAATAGTTAGGAAATGACTTCTCGAGGAGGTTTATCTTAATTTCTGCTTCTTTTATTCTTTATCTTCTTCTTGGGTTGTTTCAAAGAAGAGATAGTTATGGGAAGCTCTACATGGAGTAGTGATCATGAGGGTCAAGCTAGAAAATTAGGGAATCTGGTAAGCTGGTAAGGTTCTTAGTCCTTCTGTATACATGAGGTTAAGTAAATAAAGTTAAGGATTTTCAAAATTTCTTTTAAAGATTCTGCATGTTTCTAGAAAACGAAGTTTTAAACTAAGAATGTTGAATTTAACTCATGATTTTGGGTTGTCATGCTTAGCTTCTAAGACAAGAGAAACTCTGACGTTCGAAAAAGCTAAATGAAGAAGGAGGTAAAGAAGTGTTAGGTGAGTTTCTATACTCTATCCTTAGAATGTTGCGTGGCTGGTATGATTTTGTAATAATATAGGAATTCTGTTGATTTCGTATGTCAAGCATGCATAAGATTGTTTGATATGCAGTATTTGCCAAGTAGTTTCGTATACATGAAGTATTTTGAATATCACATTTAAAAGGATAATGTACTCTATGTTTGTAGGTATGTGAAATGCATATATTGCGTGATTTAACGATGGGGAAATAATAGACGAGATAGATGAAGTTAGGATGGGAAAAAAAGGCAATTCTGTTAGATACCGTCATATGGAATTGTTGTGTGCAAACTATGATGTGTGGAGCTCCGGGCCTTACAGAGGGGACATTATAGTGTTCGAGCATCAAGGTTAGGAATGGCAAAATGGTGAAAAGGGGGAAGGAATAGGAGAAAATGGAATTTTTTGTTAGATATTGCCATACGGTGTTGTTGTGTGCACCCATGATGTGCGAAGCTTTGGGCCTTACGGAGGAGGGGGGCACTTCAGTGTTTGAGCATCAATATAGATATGAGATGGACTGATATCTATAGATATAAAGTTCCATAGAGCAATACCAAAATGGCAGTTAACAAGCTTTATGGGGTGACATCACGACAACGATAAGGTCCTATGAGATGACATTTCAAAAGAGGTCTAACGTGTAAGGCCATAGCTTAGCTGTGGTAACTGAGTTTGTCCTTTGGAGTAGTAAACACGGGGTAGTTCGTCAAGATAATAAGCATGGGGTAGTTCATTGAGACAGTAAATGTAACACCCCTAACCCGTATCCGTCGCCGGAATAGGGTTATAAAGCATTACAGAATAAAACACGATCTCAAACAATTACATATAATATATAATTATTCACATAAACAAGCCTCAAAAGTTAATCAAAATTTATTTCATAAATTAATACAACTCTTAAATTTAAACATTTCGTATCATATGTATATATAGTCATATCGTTCACATGTAACAATATAAAATATAATACATCAACAATTTTCATATATGCGGCATTAGCATAGTAATCTATATGAATCTCATATATTTTACATATTAATACCAATAAAAGCTAGTATTTGGTTATAAGTCATATTACTTCATTTCTTGGTCTAATCGGCTAATAAATATACATCATTATACACATTCACAACTTGCACTTAATTAACAAATTTATATAGCCATATAAATAGGTATAAAGCACCCATAAATATGAACACCTTTACACACATACAAGACACATAAAAAAACATAATTAATATAACAAGACCAAATGTCATATACATACATCTTAACTTAATTCATAAATGAGCACCAAAATTTCTATCATGCATGTCTTTCTCTTTACCTATTAATTTCATAATTTACATTAACTCAATTACATTCATAATAAACCATATGGCCGAATATATATATCATCACAAAAGTTATGTATTTTAGTTACGCCCTCGATATAGATTCAATACAAGACCAAACATTTATAAATAACCTAATCAATATAAATATGTATGTATGCATGGTACGCATTTACCCTAAAACCAAGGCCACACTTAACATTTGAACATATTCTAAAACGATTAACCCAAACAAATATGGGATTTTTTTATTGCTTATTATCTTGCTTAGCTGAAAGATACTACTTTAAAACACATACACAACCAAAATTCTCATCATCAAATTTGCATAATTAAACTAATTAAACATTGATACTAAGAACATACTAAATTCAACTGAGCATAATAGGCATGTCCACATAAATACCATATCTTAGTGTGAAACACATCCAAAACAACCAAACATACTTACGATTGACTTCTCCATACCTCATGCAAAGTCATTAACCAAACTCAATATTCAAACGCATAACACATACTATATTCATTCATGGGACATTGCATATTAATCAAAACAGATTTAAACCATTATCATACTAGAACCGAAATCAAGCATAGAAATAAGCCATTTTTGCGGCTTTTATATAAAACCAAAGTTCGACATTTTCAAAACGCATTCCAGCCTATACATGCCATAATTCGAGTTTGACTTAAAAAGGTACCAAAATAGTTGATAGTGTGATGAACTTTGCTGACGGTCCCTGAGCTCGTAGCTTGACTCCAAAATTTATAAAACAGAAACAAGTATACACACAGTAAGCCATTATAGCTTAGTAAGTCATAAGAAAATATACAACATGATAACAATATCAACTGGATTTAACCAAAACAACTTATAATATTATATCACATTCAAATCCAAACATATAAAGTTCATATTACATATGTATTCATTCTTAGATATCACTTTGGCCGAATGCTTATGTAACCCAATTATCATTTATACCATTTAACTTTCACAACCAAATAATCATCACAAACCCATTTCATATACCATAAACACATGAGCCCATGTATCACAATATAGTTTCATATACACATATTAATTATGTGGCCGAATATGCAAAATCACACATACATATAATTGAACTCATTCAATAATAATATTCACAAGGTCGAATACACTTACCTCATTTTAATTAGTAATAAGCTAATACATACCTGTCTATTTATCTTGTTTACACAATCAAACATAACTTATCATTGCCTGGTGAACCATTTGGAATTGGGTAGGACACTTGGATAATCACACATATATCGTACAATGCCAACATCCCATACGTGGTCTTACATATAACCACATACCGATGCCACTGTCCTAGACAGGGTTTTACTCGCACACATATATCGGAATCACATATCGATGCCATGGTCTTATTCGCACACATAAGTCAAAATTCTATGCTCGCACACATAAGTCGGAATCCTATGTCATGACATATGTATCCTAACTATTCCTAAGGTTCATACGGGACTTTCAGACGTCGTACCTCGATCAAAACGAATGCTTGAACTTGGTTACCAAACTTATACACATTCGGCAATTACATGTGTAAATTCATACATTACATACCATCATATATATATAGCATTTAACTACAATTAGGCACGCATATTTGCTTATAAACTTACCTCGGATGTTATAAAACGGAACAGGGCAGCTAGTCGACGACTTTCGTTTTCCCCCGATCCAAATTCAATATCTTTGGTTCTTGATCTAAACATATTCAAATTAAGCTCATTCAAACATATTTTCATTCAATTTATTCCAAAACACATAAATGGGCAAATTACCATTTTACCCCTAATATTTATACTTTTTACAATTTAGTCCCTATTGCACAAAACACAAAATACACAAAATTTCATTACATTCATGTTGGACCAAATTTTACCCATACTCATACAAGTCCATATATTTCATTTATTTTACATTTTAGTCCCTCAAATTATTATTTTTGAAATTTAGTCCTAATTACTCAAAATCACCAAAAACTCCAATTCAAAACATGTTAATCTAAAATATATCTTCCATATTTCATCATCAAACAACAAAAATCACAAGCTCCCAACAATGGCATAACTCAAAATATTCATCAAAATAAAAAATTGAAGCATGGGTTTTGTAGTACTCGAAGCAACGATCTCAAAAACGTAAAAATTATCAAAAACCGAGCTGAACACTTACCTTGATTGAGCTTAAAACCAACCGAACCCTAGCTTACTTTCTTTTCTTTTTCTTTTGTTTAGTTTCGGTAATGAAGAACAAATAAAATAAAATGAATTTGATAACTTTATTTTTAACTAATATATGTTTATTAACTAAATTACTTAAATAACCTTAATGAAATAATAATAAAATCATATAATATATGTCTTTTACCATCCAAAAAATATGATAATGGATTATTTACAACATAAACACTCCAATTTAGAAAGCCATTAACAAATCAGCCCTTTACAAATTAAACTACCAAATTTTCAATTTACGCGATTAAGTCCTTTTATTTAATCGGATACCTAAATGACAAAATTAAATCACGAAAATTTCACAAATATAAATTTACACAAAATAAACCCAAAAAATAATTTTTAAATATTTTTCTGACTCGAATTTGTGGTCTCAAAACTACCGTTCTGATTAGGGTCTAAATCGGGTTGTTACAGTAAACGCGGAGTAGTTCATCAGGACAGTAAACGTGGGGTAGTTAATCAGGATAGTAAACACGTGGTAGTTCGTTGAGACAGTAAACACGAGATAGTCCACTAGGACACTAAAAATAGGTTAGTCCTCCAAGATGATAGCTAGGAAGGAAATCACGTGGACAAAGGAAAAAGAGGAATTTCAAATAGAAGTGTAAGTGTTGGCGAAATGAGAGATAGCCAACGTATTAGTGATGAAATCATCAAATGAGGCAAAAGAAATAGAAAGAAAAATAGTCCGCCAATAATAGTGAGCATGGAAGTCAGTATGGCATACAAGTGGGAACCCAACAAGAATCATATTTGGGAAATGACGCACCAGTGGTGCTTGCTGTATAAGCATACAAAAGAATGTTTATTCGAGGATCTCTGTAACAGACCCATTTTAGGGCTATGTCAGAATAGTGGTTATGAAACCACTATTTTGAAGTTTTAGAAATTTTTTTAATATTATTTTATGTGTGATGACATGATTATAAAGGTGCATGAAAAATTTGGTGAATTAATTTTAGCGTTTGAGAGCTTAATCGCGAAAAGGACTGAATCGCATAAAGTGCAAAAGTCCTATTTTGATAGCTAAGGGTGTCAAATGGCTAGAAGACCAAAATTGGAGGTCTTTAAAGGGCAAATAGACCCTAAAAAGAGTGCTTAGCAGGCCATGGGGACAAGATGGTCAAAAAGTCAAGTTAGGTGGGTTTTGGTAGCTTATTTGACTAAAATAGAAATAAAAGAAAAGAAAGATGATATCATCCCTTTTCACCATTTATTCTCCATAAAAAGTTCAGCCATTATTGGGGTTTGAAAGCTTAAAAATTTCAGCAACTTGTAACCCTCTCAAGTAAGTGATTTTGATGGTCTTTCTTGTTGATTTTTGTACTTTTAGAACCCTTGTAGCATGAGCTTTCAAATGAGGGGACTATTTTGTAAAATGGTCAAAATTCTAGGGTTTTACCATGAGAGTTTTCATGTTGTTTTTTGAGATTTTATGAAAGAAAATGAATCATGGTTGTGAAATAAACAACTTTTTTGAAGGGACTTCTCATGAAAACCCTAATAGGACCATTTTGTAAAGTTTGTAAAATAGAAAGTAATGGTGTGAAATATTGGAAATTTGGGGTCTTAATAAGAGAGATAAATGGTCGATTAGGCTTGAATAATAAGGATACTCAATAAAAATTAATTTCCGGGTCTAGGGGTAAAATAGTCATTTTGTAAAAGTCTAGGGACAAAATGGTCATTTTACCCAAATTATAAATTATTGAGCGTTTAGATTTAATTGATGATTAAATGACTAAAATTTTCCATTTTAGATCAAGAAATACAAAACCCGGGCCTAGACCGGGGAAAAGCAAAGCAAGTGGACTAAGTCGAACTAGTCGTTTACATTTTGTAATTCAAGGTAAATTGTATGTGAATAATACAACTACATTGTTATTATATATGTTTGAATTGATATAACATAAATTGCTTGTTTGTGGAAATGATTATGTATGTTGAATATTGAGATAGTAGAATTCCCGTTTGAACCTTAGGGAATAAAATCGGATATTCATGCCATGACATTTGGGTTATATGTGTGCTAGTGTAAGACATGTCTGGGACATGCATCGGCCACATTATAAGAGCCAGTGTAAGACCATGTCTGGGACATGACATCGACATTGAGACGAGAGCTACTATAAGACATGTCTGGGACATGCATCGGCCTCGAGATGTAAGCCAGTGTAAGACATGTCTGGGACATGCATCAGCTAGGAGATGTGTCAGTGTAAGACCATATCTGGGACATGGCATCGTCACCTATAGAGGTGTTAGTGTAAGACCATGTCTAGGACATAGCATCGGCACGAAGATGTGAGAGCCAGTGTAAGACCATGTCTGGGACATGGTGTTGGCCTCGATTTCGATAGTCAGTGTAAAACCATGTCTAGGACATACATCGACTTGATGGATAAGCCAGTGTAAAACCATGTCTGGGACATGGCATCAGCATTACACCCTGTGTTTAAGGCTTAGTGAATATCCGATAGCATTGCAAATGGTTCAACAGTGAGAGTTACAGTTTAAGTTAAACGAGAAAAGTATAACCATGTTGTGAGTGGTACAAATACCTATTGAAATGTATGAGATGTGAGCTTAATATATGCTATGTGAAATGTACTGGATAGTGATGAGTAAGTTGTGCTTATGCCTACTTTAGTACTATGAGCATGATGATGAATGGTAAAGTTGTTGTTATATTTATTTCATGCAACTTACTAAGCTTTATGCTTATTCCCTCTCCTTTCCATTTTCTTATAGTGCCGCCTAACTGGTTCGAGGATCAACATATGTCGGAGGTATCGATCACACTATCAGCTGAAGCACTTAGTATAATTAGACTTAATATTTTGAGTATGGCATGTATAGAAACTTAGACTTTTGAGTTTTGTGTCATTTTTAATTGGACAAATGTGATAGCTTACTTTAGCATTTGATTCATTTTGTATAAGGCCATGAAAGATGGCTAATTTTGAAAGTTATCATGTGAATGCAAGATAGTCTTTCACGAAGGTGAAATTGATGCCATGTTTGAATATATGAAATGTACATAAGCCTTAGCTATGGTTGTTTGGTTGAGAAATCATATTAAGTTAGATTTGAAATATTGGTTGGCATTAGATTATGTTTCGGGGTGGCAAAGGGCTTGGTAGATAGCCTCATATTGTCCACACGGGTAGATACACGGGCATGTGTCTAGGCCGTGTGTGACACACGGTCTGCCCCATGGGCATGTTGCTAAGCCGTGTGTTCCCTGCACGTAAAATTTTCAAGTCAGTATGCATGGTAGTAAACACACGAGCAGAGACACGGCCGTGTGTCTCAGCCGTGTGGAGGACACGACCTCTGGCCACAGGCATGTGCCTTGGCCGTGTGCCCCTTATTAGATGCTGACATCAGAAACAGAATGTCAAGGTTTTTGGACATGGGCTAGGGCACGGGCGTTTCATGGCCGTGTGAGGGACACGGGCCATAGACACGGGCATATGTCGGGCAGTGTGAAAACCCCTGTAGGTTCGAATTTAGAATTTAATTCACATCGGTATAGGACAAGGGCGTGCCCCTAGATGCTTAGGCCGTGTGTGTCACATGGCCATTAGCACGGCCATATTGTAAGGATCACACGGGCGTATTCCCCTTCCACACGGCCATATGCCCTGTTTCAAGGGTCATTTTTATTAAGTCGGATTAAGGACCCGAGTTGATTCTGAATGGTTTCCAATGAGAGTTTGAGGCCTCGTAGGCTCACATTAAGGAGTTTAAACAAGGTTCAAAAAAGATCTAAGTTTGATCAAGTCTTGGTGACACGGAAATGATTGTATGTATGTAGTTAAGTATGGTAATGCCTCGTGCCTAGTCCCAGCCTCGGACTCCGGTAAGGGCTGTTACAATCTCAAAGAATGAACCACCAATAAGAACCACCAGAGGGTGTCTAATGAAATCCTGTAAGTTGGAGACTGATCATAAGTATGTGGTTAATCCATTGGGTAAAGAGGGGTTAGGTAAGACCCATTGGTAAAAAGGAGATACCAAGGAGGAAAACCGAGGGGCAAATATGTTTGTCAAGACTATTCTTCTTTAAAGGGAAACTATTATGAAAGTATTAATCAAATGGCTTGTTTCGAGGGGAACCAACATTTAAGAGAAATTGTAAACTCAGATGGACACTCAGAGTAGTCCATAGCGAACAAGCATGATACGCTTAAGAGCAAGGTAATGCGAACAAGACATGTTACAAAGATGTAATCTAATCACTATTTAACCCAAGAGAGATTTAGTCCGCCAGATTGCCCTGTGTCCACGTTAGATAACCCAGTGGATGAAATGTCAGCAAGTCATTTAGGACAACGATAAGAAAAAATGAGTCCACCAAGGGATAACTTGATGTGAAATCTTCGCCAATGTGGACATAACTAGAGGGGCCATCATGAGGGTAGGTTGGAGGGCTACCTTTTTAGTATATGATGGGAAGAAGAATCTACACTAGGACAGTGTTTGCAGATGTGATGAGTCATCTGAGGATCCATTGAAACTAGTTAAAGAGGTGGTAGGATGGTTAGGGAAAGTTCACTTGACGATCTATCCGCTAATAGATAAGTACGAAGAAAACCAAAAACTGTCAGGTTAGATTGAGAAAAAATTCCCCAAAACTAGCAAGGAATTAATTGTACCTAGCTTCTTTTTATTTAAACCCCCGCAAGATGAGTCTATTATCGTGAAACATAGAAGCTCACTAAGTTCATACAAACTTACAAGGGTTTGACCTGTGGTTGCAGGAATTGCGAGATAAAGAGCTCGAAGAAGGGACACAGCCAGACCATGTTAGATCTAGGATCATTAACAGTGAAGGGTCATGCACTTGGAAGGGGTATTTTCAGAAGCTTTGCCTCGGGGCGAGCATAATGTGGTGAAATAGTTCCCCTAGAGTTGAGATTGAAGATAGTAAACTTTTGCTTTAAAATTTAAGGTTTCTATTGTAAAAGATATTTATTTTTCCAACAAAGTCCGTTTTTAAATTACTAGGTTTCAAAATGAGAATTTAGTCCAAATGGATCCATTTGTGACATTCTACACCCGGATTCAGAGATCAGGTCTAGTGAATGTGTTACAAGATAGGTGTACGAAGAGTTGACTTTGAACCACACCTCCAACACATCCTTCGACCTCCCTTGGGAAGTCTCTAACAAAATCAAGACTCCCATCAAAGCTCTCTTTCTTCGTATGGGAATGCAACCATAAGATCCTTCTTACCTCAAATTTCCTCAACAAATGGGGTCTCTCGCTAAATGACTGCTGCCCCGTTTGTAATGGTTCACCCGAGACAATCGAGCACATTCTTAGGGACTGCACTTTCAGACACTGGTGCAATGTTAACCAGTTTACCCTCCAAATACCCTACCCAACCTCCCTTGGAATTAATGGCTTAAAGCAAACATTGAAGATGAGCATTTTCATAAACACCACTGCATTCCCCAATACTTGATCTTTTATTTCTTCATTTTGGAAATATGGGTTATTCGAAATGCTATCACTTTTAGAAACAATTATAGAAACATGCCTTGCACCCCGGGTGATCAATAAAGCGGGTGAGTTCTTTGCTGTTGTTGGTAAGCTAACCTGTTATCCTTCGCCTCGGATTTTGCTGATTGCTTGGCAATCCCCGAAATTGGGATTCTTTAAGACCAATGCCAATGGCTCCTCAATTGGAAATCCAGGTAAGGGAGGGGCTGGAACTATCATACTTGACAGCAAAGGTGAACGGCTCGGTGGCTCCTATAGGCATATTCCCATTATCACTAGCGTGGAAGCAGAATTATGGACAATGGGGGACGGACTGTCTTTAGCTAATGATACGAAACTAACTCAAATAGAAGTCAAAAGTGATACAAATATTATTGTTAAAATAATTTCGGATGATAAATTAACAATATTTTCCTCTCTTACTCTTGTTAATGATTCCAGGTTGCTTTTATCTAAATTTGAAATGGCCTCACTAAAGCACATCTATCGGGAGGGCAACTAATGCGCGGACTAAATAGCTCGTGTAGGGAGCAGCATTCAACAAGACTATTCTAGCAATCTATTGTAATAGTATTCTTTCCTTTTATCTGTACAGAACTTATTGCTTGTATTGAGGCTCTATTACCGAACCTTATTTTAATTTATAAAATGCTCTATTTTAAATATATATACACATATATATATATAAAGAAACATTATATACATATATGACATAAATTATTGTTTTATAATTTTTTTTATTTCGATACATATGGGAATTATGGAATTAATTTATTATATTTACTAATTATCTTTCCATTTTAAATTAAAAAATTATATATAATAAAGATTTAATTAGGTATTTGCAGGTAGAATTTCAAAAAAAATTATATAGAGTTGTTTAAAGATTGTACTCATTTAAAAAAAAAAAATTAAACACAATTCCTTTACTACTTGTATAGTTCAATAGATAGCTCTAAAAGAAAAATTGAATGTGAATTTCGATACAATATAATATAATATTATATAATATATGTTCTTTTAAAGGAAAAAACATTTTTATATATTCTATTATAGTTTTTATAATAAATAACTCATCCACGAGTAAAATGTTAATTACATTATGTTTAGCACTTGTAAAACTTATGAAACACATAAAGAGGTAATAAAAGGAATTGTAAGAAGTTAAAATTATGAGATATTTATACATCAAAGTCATGAGTTCTAAATTGTTCCTTACCATTGTATTGTTGAGATAGAGCATTGATAATGCTCAAAAGTCTGCACATGTTAACTCTTCATACATAGGATATAAGCAACTGATTATATAAGTAAAGTATGAAATTCCTGATGAGAACATGGGGTGTTTGCTATAAAAATAAGAATGGCATAATTGCAAAAAAAAAAAACCTCAACGTTTGGAGGTTTTTGGTTTTGTGCCCTTTGCCTTTTTATTTTTTGATTGACACCCTTAACGTTACAATTTTTTAAGAAATTAATCCAGTTGACGGTTAATCAAACAGTTGGTCAACATAATAGCCTATGTGGCATGCCACATAAGCGCATGACGTCATAGATGACATCATCTATTTAACAAAAAAAATTCTCTCATTTTCTCTCTTGCCAAACACCATTTTTCTTCTTCAAAATATATGGTTAGCAACCTACTAAGTTCCAGCTCTTTCAACCCTTTCAACTTGCTTAAAGACATCCCATTGAAACCATGTGACGATATCTTCATCTGTAAACACTCTAACCCTAACAAACCCCCCACTTCCGATGGAAACAAATTAACTTCATTTCCAAAGAACTTCAAATTCCTTAATCAACTTAACGCCCCAACCGATTTCGGAATCAAATTGAATACATTCTTGTACAAATAAAGACAACCATTGCTACGATCGTTGTTGTCATCGTTGCCATCGACGGTGATGGTTTCGGCTGTGCATTAGAGTCATTATCGTCGGCGTTGTTTTCGTCTTTGGGTTGGTTGCATTTTTGGTCAGAATTCTCTAGGAGGTTGTCAATGATATCGATGGAATCGGGGAGCTACATTGAGGTTGGGGCGCTAAAGCTATAATTTTAGAGATGAGGAATTGAAAAAGAGAAGAAGAAAAGAGGGATTGGGGGAGAGAAAGAGGGTTGGAGACAGGAGTGTGAAGAAGGGATCTATTTGGCAGGAGGGAAAAGCATAGGGCAATTGGCGAGAAAGTTGAAGGAAATTGAATGGAAGGGAGCAGAGAGGGAAAAAAAAGTTGGAAGGAACTGCTCCCTTGGCTTCTTTAGTAGAAAATGAAAGCGAAACCCAAGAATTTAAAGGAACTGTAGTACTTCTACAATTCAATTTTTTCTTTCTTATCTATTTAATAATTCTTTTTATTTTATTCCTCATTCGTCAAATGCAAATTTATTTATATTTTTATGTTATATTAGGGGATCTGTTTTTATGTTTTTATGTATTTATGTTCAAAAATGGTGTTTGGCAAGAGAGAAAATGAGAGAAAATTTTTTGTTAAATAGATGACATCATCTATGATGTCATGCACTTATGTGGCATGCCACATGGGCTATTATGTTGACAAACTGTTTGATTAAAGGTCAACTCATGTTGACCGTTAAAACTGGGCTAATTTCTTAAAAAATCGTAACGTTAAGGGTGTCAATCAAAAAATAAAAAAGTAAAGAGCATAAAACCAAAAGCCCCCAAACGTTGAGGGTTTTTTTTTTGCAATTATGCCAATAAGAATATAGAAGACAATTCGTTATAAGAGTTTTATTTAGTATTTCACTAAGTGTTTTAAAAAACTCTTATATATCAATTATGTAAATAATCTTTAGACTTATTACATCAACTCTTCTTGCATGTTGAGTACCTTACTTTTATTCATCACAAAATAGGTGTGCATTGACAAATGCTTAAGGTATGATGTTTAGAGTATGTCATAAGGTATACAAAGTCAGTGGAGTGGTCCAAAGAAGATCTATCACCCAAAGTGATATGATGAGACATATCTTATATGATCTTGACTTGTATTGACCACAAGTCTTTGGTTAGGTTGTGCTAATATTATTAGTTACATGACTAATATAAATAAACAAAGAAGATACGTGTCATACTTTTTAATTTATTCTAAATAAATGATGGAAGGATGAAATTACATATAAATACTAGACATTGAAAGGCTACGTGGAAAACTACTTCGACACTTTCAATAGTTAAAGGTCATCATTATAAGTTGCTAGATCCCATTGTTACTCTCGTTTCTAAATTGAAATAGATTATGTTTTTTTTTTTTTTTTTATCAAAATAATAGAAGCCTAATGAATCAAGGGAATTTTGGAAATTAAAACTAAAGGTACTTAATTGAAAATTCCAATATTTAACTATCCTAATTAACTCACTTGTGCCGCTCCTCCTATGTGAAGTTGATAGTCAATTTCTCTTTGTTATCTTGCTAGCTGCGTACCTTAGTTGAGTTTTGAAGAATTTCTTTTGAGATTTTGCTTTCAACTTTAATGTTAGTGTTTAACGACTTAAATCAACACTATCTCTATAAACTGAATCTCAAGTTTAGAAAGGGTTTTCTATTTTCCGAATTTCCAAAATAGTAAGTCGGAGTCTTAAACCCATCACATTCATCTCATTCCATCCACTTTGTCTAGCTTTACAAAATGGTTCATGGATTGTAAGTTCCACAAGTTATAGAAAGTGTATTACCACTAACGATTAAACAAATTAATAAATTATTATTTTTTATAATTTAATAAAAATAATGGTCACAACTAGAATTGTCCATGGGCTGGGTCAAGTAAAAATTTTAGGCCCATTTTCTAGGTCTAGGCCCAACCCAAAAAATGGGCCTAAAATTTTTTCCAAGCCCGACTCAGTCGCCCGAATTAAAATTTTTATGTTATTTTTTATATAAAAATAAAATTTATAAAATATAATACATCAAATACACTAAAAATATTAAAATAAATGTTTCCCAACAAATTAAAAATACATTAAAAAAGTTTTTATACTTAAATAACATTAAGATAATTGCAACTTAGCAAGCAAATGTATCTAAAAAAATAGCAAAATTAATAATAAAATAAGATTTATACAATATCCAAACAATAACAACAAAATAGTAGCAATATAATAGCGAGATAATAGCAAAATAATGAAAAAACAATTACAAAATAGTAAAAAAACAACAAATTTTTTTTGTTGCAAATTTGGGTTGGGCCGGGCTCGGATAAAAAAGAATTATCCAAGGCCCAACCCATTTAGAAAACAAGCCTTATTTTTTGTCTAAGTCCATTTCTCGAGCCTATATTTTTGCCCAAATCCTCCCACTTTTCATGTAGGCAGTCCGACCCATGAACAAGCCTAATCACAACTGTAATGTCAACCATGAAAAACATAATCAAATCAAATATTTCTCAACCTTATATTTATATTTTAATCTATCTTACTAAAATAAAAATCACAACCTTTTTCCTTATTTTTTCTTCTATTGGATAAAGTAATTTGTAAACTATTTAGTTTATTCTATTTTTGTCATTCAACTATTAATTTCTTTTTTGTTTTAATCACTTAACTTTTGAAATTAAATATTTTAGTTATTCTTTTGTTAGTTGCCTAATGGAAGTTTAACATGTGTTTTTTTATTAGTCTAATGACAAATTTAGTCCTCCAATGTTTACACATTCTATCAGTTTGATCATAAATAAAAAACTTTAAAAAATTTAACACTCAATGTTTACAAGATTTTTTATTTTAGTCCTAATTATAAAAAAATATTTTAAGAAGTCTTAAACTTTTAAAAAGTAAATATAAATTATAAAAAAAATATAAAAATATAAAATTAAATATATTTTTAAGAATTTTGTACCCAAAATAACTTTCAATAGTATCTTCCACTTTATTCTTTCTTCCATTCATTTGACCAAGTTGGAAATATCAAATGCATGGTCTTGACCTGCAATGCATGGTCTTGACTTGCAATCTCTCTCCAATGTTTATGCTAGAAATGATAAAAATATGATAACACTAGAGCCTAAAACTGACATTATCTCTATAGCAAAGACTAAAACGAGTTGGTGTCGTCAACCCAACCATTTTTCTAAATTTCTATATTTGTTAATTGTTTTAGCTTCTTTCTAGATTTTAATTAGGCATTTGAGATGAACAATGTAGCAAAAAAAAAAAGGGAACTAAATCAAAATATATTGAATAAAAAAATAGCTTAAATTTCTAGGTTTTTCACATGTTTGGTTGATGATAAAATGATCAGGGTTGATGAAAAAAGATAAATATAAATTATAAAAATTTTAATAATTAAATATAAAAATATTTTTAAAATATTTTTAAAATTTTTAAAATTAAAATTAAAATGAAAAATTTTGTAAATATTGAGGACTAAATTTATTAAAATTTTTAGATTTATGATGAAATTGATAAATTGTGTAAACCTAAATTTGATATTATGTTGATAGAAAAAAATTAACTAAAATATCTCAATTTAAAAAATTGAATAAGTAAATAAAAAATAACATTTAGGTTGGGAATTAAATAATTGAATACTTTACCCTATTCTTTTTATGATGCAAATATTAAGGAAAATGTGAGTCAAAATCTAGTGCAAGGCGCAAGGCATTGTCAATCAAATGGCAGCTACTGAAATCCTCAAAACTTGTTTTATGAACGATGACAACATTTATCGAATCTAAATTGAGCCCTGGAGAAGCGGAAGACAAGCTATTACCCCTCAAAATATGACTAAATTTTAATATTTTGATAATATGAAGATAAAATTACACCTACTTTCTCTAGCCTAATTTTTTTTTTTTAATTTCTAAGGACAAATAAATAAAGGTTCATGATTTAAAAAACACAAAGCTCACTCATTAATTGTATTCCTTTTCTTATCATTATTTGTCTTTCAATACAAGTTCACCGGAAAATATCATTACATATTGTTGAAAAATAAAATTAAAGGTATATTTAGACAACATAGAGTAATTGAATGACTTTATTGTAATTGCAAAGAATTGTAATTTCTCAAACATGTTTGACTAATTACATCGTAATTACATATGTCATATTTTAATTACATCTTAATTTCGCCTACAAATAAAGTTATGAAGTATGCAACATGCTAGTATGATCTGACTTTTTTTTTTTTTCTTATGTTATATTGAGATGATGTTAATATGAGAACTCTTTGTTTAGAACAACAAATGTCCTCTTAATCACATTTCGAACATTTGAATGTCTCAAATTAAAAAGTTTGCAAGCCGTTTTTGATGCTTGTGTTTGGCTTTATTATCTTAACTGGTATCATACCCCATGATATGGTACAAAAAAACCTTTTGTATTTGTATAACTAACATCTACCACATAATATATGGGTTCATGGTATGCAGCTTTTATTATAAAAATTAATATAATTTTAGGCTAAATTTAAAAAAAAAAAGCCGTTTTTTTAATTAGGCCCTTAGGCCATTTTTTTAATTTAGGGAAATAAATTGATTTTAAGAAAGAGAAAGGAAAAGTGCATCTAGTTGGGCATGAAAGTGCATCTAGTTAGGCATGCTTTCCCTTTCTCTCTCCTAGAGTTAGGGTTTATAATTATTTGGGGGTTAAGATTTTGGGGTTTGGGGATTTAAGTTTTATGGTTTAAGGTTTAGGGTATTTTTGAAAGGGTTTAGGGTTTTCGATTGAAATCGTAGAAGTTCATAAGTAGATTCGAGGGGTCAGGGATGTTACAATGCGCCTTAGAACACATAAATTTCATAGGTCATGGCAGGATAGAACCATCACATTAGAAATCTATAGTCGGGAAATCATGTTTCGGGGTAATAATGCTTGATACGATTAGGGGTAGAAGTCTTGGTGGAGATCCAGTTGACGGTCGTGATGCGGTCACGGATTCAAGTATAACCGAGAGGGGCAGGTGACAGTCGTTACGCAGTCAGGAGTTCAAGCTTTTTGGATACACGCAAATTATGCCCTATATATTCCATACATAAGATTGAGGCCATAATCATACGAAAAAAACTCTAGGGGTCTTTCGGTGTAATCAACGTAATTTTTTTTCTCTATTTTCAAGTAGTCGATATCTTTAACCTTTCATTCTTATCCGAAGGCTGACACCAAAATGGACACAATAGGGCTCTCAGGTGAAGAGCAGATGTTTTGGCAAAGTAGAGGTCAAACTTGGGTTGGCACAACAACGATTGTAGTTATTAATGAGTTGTTTAATAATGAAATTCGTTGTCGCCTCAAAAGGATAATCACTTTTATTGCACCGCAAAAACCGTTCCCTACCTGAGAGTAATAGTCCTAACTCGATTGGACATATGAAATGTTTGCGTCTTAGAGTGATATCGTATCACCGACGACTTAAGAATACGTCGAACATTAAGAAAATATTTTATAAAGGAGGGATGACGAGGGGGGAGAAGATGTTTGAGGGACGATAAAGCTTGGTGTGTGTAACTTGTTTTATAAGCGTAGGGAAAGGGCAAGCTAGGCCCGACCACGACATGTCAGGGGTATCCTATCGTATGAACCTAACAGTAGGGACTTGCAATTGTGAGAGATTCCAAGCACTTCGATTCTCATGTGCACATGCAATTGCCGCATGTGGAAATGTACAAATTGAGTATGCGTCTTATATCGATGATGTCTATTGACTAGAACGTATTCACAGTGTGTAGAGTCTTGAGATCCCACCCATCTCAGATGAGAGTGTGGCCACTGGTGTCCAATGCGTCGTTCAAGTTGGCGTCGAATAAGAACCTGTGTCGTGTCCCGAAAGGTCGCCCGAATTTCACCCGGATAAGGAAAAATATGGATATTCGGGAGAGGGACAATCAATAGGGATTATGCGGGTACTGTAGAAATTTTGGGCATACGAAGGCAACATGTTCTCTGTTCAGGGGTACGTTGGGGCCTCAGCATTGATAGTATTATTTCTTCCAAATAATATATTCCTTACAATGCTTCCATTATTCAGGTGTTTCAAATTTGTTATTTCTTGTTAACTTACGCATAACTTATGTTATACAATAATGAAGACAAATGTGATGTTCGAATGAAGAACCTCGATTTATTTATTTATGTTATATATATTTACATTGCACGATTTAGAAAAGAAGTGAATTAATCATGTGGTCGAGGAGAATGTGTGCCACAAGGCGGTAGATGACGGTTGTGTAGAGGATTTTTACGGGGCTCCAGAGGTGCAGGCCTCTAGACTTCCTCGTTAGTGTCATCATCACCTCCACCCCCACCTAGCAATGGCCCTTAGGCTTTGTGTCCAGGTACTCCAAT
The DNA here is from genome assembly GCA_025698465.1 of Gossypium longicalyx. Lineage (NCBI taxonomy): Eukaryota > Viridiplantae > Streptophyta > Magnoliopsida > Malvales > Malvaceae > Gossypium > Gossypium longicalyx. Next base: position 58,750,505 of record CM046995.1, read on the forward strand.
GCTATCATCGTCATTCGTAGTGACTTTTGTATCGAACTATGCTCCCATAATGTATCCTCTGCTCCTGCGACTGGTGCTTGCCCTGATGAGCCACATTGATAAAATAGTGACATAGGCGATGCTTGTATCACTATTGGCATGTAACCATAAGCTGCCCTAAATACCGGGTACATTGGCATGACCCCAGCATTAGCACTGGCATCAACTGATGTATGGGCATTTGTATTGGTGTCGTTATCGATGGTGATCCATGCATCAACATATTGCGAAACATCTGGGCCAACATCAACATTGGCATGGTAGTGAAGAACGTGAGGGACGTTGGTGCCCCGAAATATATACCTACGGGAACACTAGAACTGACCATGAGCGACGGTGGTGTGTAGTGCAGTACTTGTGAAAAAATATGGGGTTAGTAAAATGAAGAGGAATAAATGAAGTGAACTGACCCAGATACTGTATAGATATAGGCGACTCTTCTTCTACTAGAGCTAATGACGAACTCGTCGTGCGATTGCGTCCTCTCCTACGCTGCTGCTGTGGTGGTTGTCCTTGCCTCTTCAGCTGAATTTACCTACTTTTCGCCTCTGGCGATAGCAGATACAGCTTTTTGGCAACTCTAAACAATGTCATGTAATCGATATCTGTAGCAATGTCCATGGAGAAAAATAATTTAAAGATGAGTAAAGATTTCATCATACAATCTTAAGCCTGGATGTGCCTCTTGTGCTTTTCTGTCCAGTCCTCGTCGTTCTTCCCCTGTATGTCCGCCTTGTGTAGCTCCTTCATGTCTTGCAATAGCGGTGGAATCTGTTACCTCCACACTAATTGCCGCAACACCTAGTTTGATTTGTACATTTCCACCATTGTGTACACTACCAACGACACATTCATGTCCCATATATCCTGATTAGCAAACAATTCCAGTGGGATACAAGATATGATATTGGTGTCTGCGTATGACATCCATTCAAACTAAAAAGTAGAATTGAAAATATCGTTATTTATGATTTTTTTTTACTAATCATTGCGTAATTAATATAAGTTTCAAAGAATATGTAGCTAACCTCGGCTTCGAAGCACTGATCTAATAGTAGCCTAAAATCTTCAAGCTCCTCAGGCAATCCCATGTAACTTGAGCCATGGTTCCACTTGTACGGGTGATATGTTAGTTGAAACATATAATAAATAAAAACATTTACTGTACAAACTATGTATTTATTAATAAATTATTTTTACCTCGTCACTAACGGAAACACGTATAGGTTGGTCACTCTGGAATGTAGAAACATTAGTGGCCACTAGGCCCATGACTGCAGCAAGAGCATGCAACCATCGATTGATATCATATTCGGTACCATAGCCTGACACAACTCTTGGTATAATATGGACAAGACGACAGATCCCCAACTTAGTTTTCTGCATTCTTTGAATTTCATTAGATGTAGTAGCCACCTTACGTGCACCAAATTTCAAGATTTATTGAGCATTAAAATTCCCCCAATTAACCTCATGATGAATGCTTGAGTGTATTGTTCTATGACTTCCTTCGTTGGATCTTCATGAAGCTTTTCGAAATTATCCTCCAACTAGTTGATTAGTATCCAACTACCGCCAAACCTACTCGGGACCTTCAAGCCCATGACTGCAGCAGGAGCAGGCAACCACCGATCGACATTTATTTGGTACCGTGGCCCAACACAGTTCCTTATATAACATGAACAAGATGGCAGATCCCCAACTTAGTTTTCCGCATTCAGTGAAGTGCACTAGATGTAGTAGCCACCTTACCTGCACCAAATTTCAAGTTTTATCGGGCACTAAAATTCCCCTGATTAACCTCATGATGAATGCTCGAGTGTATTGTTCTATGACATGTTCCGTTGGGTCTTTAGGAAGCTAATCAAAATTATCCTCTAACTAGTTGATCGATATCCAACCACCGTCAAACCTGTTCGAGACTTTCCCAAACATTGCTTTACAAAGGTCCACTTTACTGGGAACGATTGCTAATCTCGTGAAGACTGGCCCATCCACCAGCAGACTGAGTTGTAACACTACGTCCTCGAGTGTGATTGTACATTCGCTGCATAGAAGGTGGAAAGTGTGTGTTTCAGGCCTCCATCTTTCCATCAATGCGCTGATTAGTGTAGGATCAAGTTTGTAGCCCCCGAGCATGCGAGACATATGCAAGAATCTAGCTTCTTGCAAGTAGCCATAAAATTTGAAGGATCGAAGACTTTCCTATATTATGTATGAATCCCTCCAAAACACGATCATCCACCTATTTATAACATAAAAAAATTATTTCAAATTATTAAAAAAATTAATTAAATTTAACACAATTAAAATTAATGAAATTTAAAATTCCGTCTTACCATTGCTACTTGAGCGACGAAAATATGCTTGTCGTCGAAACGAATTAGAGAGGTGACTATTCCTAAGAAATTAATTCGAACCAATAAAATACGAGATAACTAAAAAATATATTTTTAAATGAGAATATCGCTAAATTTAGAACAAAAAAGTTTGATAGAGTTGAGAGGGTTTGAGAGAGTTGAAAGAAGGATGTGAAAGAAGGAAATGAAATTTGGGTGGTATTTATAGGTTAAAAAAAAAGTGACTGATGACCCCCTTTAATTTTTTTGTTGTTGTTACAGCGCCAACATTCAAGCGGTTGACTTTTTATCATTAAGGGAAAGCGCATCCAGCTTGTTGCACTTTCTTGCCACCTATGCAAACGATTTCCGCTTCTCTCCTAAAATCTGTCTATTTCCCTAAAAAACGGCCTAAAGGCCTAATTAAAAAAAAATGGCATGTAAGGCTAATTTAGCCATAAGCTTGATTTGGAGAAAGATTTATACTATTTTATAATTTTATTATAATACTTAAATTAGATTAAAATAATATCAAATTTATAATATATAATCTTTATAAAAAAAATTTATAAAGTGTCAAATAACTTTTATAACACTTCTTATAAATAATATAACTTTTAATCATAACTTTAAAAAGTTATTATTTTTATAAACAAATTATGACAAAAAATGATAACATCTTTTTTTATAAATAATTATATTATACCAATTTTATAAGACGTAAACTATTTTTATAATATACTTTTTGGCCATTATATTATAATTTTTTAAGGATTTAAATAATATAATTTTTTTGTTATAACTTTATAAAATACACTGAATTATTTTTATAATATAATTTTAAATTTTTAGCCATAACCGCCTCAAACATTCATATATGTTTATCTTTATAATATAAATTTTATAACTTAAACTTGTTTAAAAATTAATTTTTAAAACTAAATCATGTATGAGTATTTGCAAAGTTATAGGTAATTGAATTTTGGTGTAATTACATGCATAATTAAATTAGTTATCATCCTCTCCTAAGAATTAGAAAGTGTAATTCAGGTGCTCCAATTACACGGCTGTTTTTTTTTATAAAAATAAACTTAAAAAATAATTAATTACTTAAATAACCTATTTTTTTTATAAAATATGAAAATAACCCAAAATCTAGAGTAAAAGTTGATGGAGTCAAAGTGTTTGGTGCCACCAACGTGCCATGCCAGTAATCTACACTAAAAAAAATTATTTTTTTAGTAGAGCTATGTAAAATAGCGTCACTTGTATAAATACTAAAAAAATACTGTGATTTTTGAAAGTATAAGGGGGACTTTAACAATTTTACCTTTTTCTAGTGAAGCCAAATAAATTAGCGCCACCAGACTTCAAAATATTTCCTAACACCCTATTGGCTATTTCCCTATTCAAATAGTTTTGAGCCAAATTTTTTATTTTTTATTCTATTTCATGTAAGATTTGTCCTATTACTTTTTATTTATTTATTTATTTACTTTTTTAAGTTTTTTATTTGACCTTATTTATTTATTTTATTTATTATTGATTTTAAAAAACTTAAAATTTATATTTAAAATGTTTTATAATATTTTTTTAAATTTTAAATATATATATTTGAAATTATTTTTAAAATTTTAAATATTATTTTTAAATATTAAATATATTTTTAATAATATAAAACATTTAAATATTTTAAAGATATGACATTTTAAATTTATTATTAGTTTTATAATATTTTAAATGTATATTTTAAATTTTAAATATTTTAAATTTGTTTTATAATATTTTAAATTTTTTAATTTTTTTAAAATATATTATTTTTAAAGATATGACCTTTTAAATTTATTATTTGTTTTATAATATTTTAAATGTATATTTTAAATATTTTTAAAATTTTAAATATAATTTTTATAAATTATTAATTTTAAAATTTAATTTTAAAGATATTCAAACGTTTTTTAAATTAAATTTAAAATTTTAAAAATTAATATTTTATTTGGTGGAGCCATATGGCTCCATCACTTTATAGTGTACTTTTTTATTTTTTTTAATATAAAAATTTAATATTTAATATTTTATTTTGGTGGAGCCATTCTTTATGACTCCATCTCTTGGTTCTCTAACATATATAGAATGGTGAAATTGTTGTGTTCATTAGGAGAGTTCAAAAAATCTATTGAAGATGAATAATGAGGTGTTTTTGGTGTATATTATTTTTTATGGTGAAATTGTAGAAAGTGATGTTGTGTATTTCAAGGTCGGCAAAGAGTAGGTTTACAATTCAAAAAAAATGTGAAGCTAGAAGAAATGAAAAGGAAGATTAGTACGAAAATAGCTATCCATTGTGGAAGAGCGATGTCCAAATTATTTTACAAGTTTCCAATCTCTACAGATCTATTCAAATTTTGTGAGATGTAGATGTTAGATGATGATGACTTAGGCACTATGATGGAAATATGATGGTCGATTGGGAGTGAGAACCCCCAACCAGTTGAATTATTTGCTGAGTTAGCAAACTTAAAGCCTATTGAGAATGTTAGTCCAATAAGTCAACATTGCGAATTTGACTTTGATTTTAATGTTGGATGGACAGACCAGTTAAAATGTGAAGGGACATCGCAGATACCCAAAAATCCTAATTATGGTGGGACTTCGTATAACAACCCTACCCTCGATCCCCGTCTACAAATACATCCAGAGGTGATAATAAGCACAGAGGCAAATGTCAGAGAAATGACCAATAATGGTGAAGATTTTGATCAAGACATTGAAGATTTTAGTGACCCCGATGTTGATGAGGTTCCAGACGATATCGATGTTGAAGGCCCAGAGGAGGTTGAAGATGTTCACGGCTCTTCATTCAGTAACCTGATTCATGGCATTATTTTACGAAATGAACCTGGAGGCGACATGTTGAATGTAGATCCAGATGCAGCGCATGCATTCGAGTTCCTTGAGTACGCCGACATAGTACCTGCTCATAGATTGGTGTCAAATTCACAGTTTGAGGAGTTGTTTGTTGGGCAATAGTTCGCGAACAAGCCAGACTATGTGTTTGCCATCAAACAATACAGCATGAAGTTGTCGATTGATTACAAGGTTGCCAAATCTACACCGACATTATATGTTGAGGAATGTTGGAGAGTCGATGATGGGTGTGGTTAGCGAGTTCGAGCTGTATTTATGCAGAGGACTCAACAGTGGCAAATACAAAAATTAGAAGTGCGTCATACATGTGCTGTCGCACGTATGTCTCAAGACCACCGAAAATTGGATGCCAAAAGTATTTGCAACTGCATCATGCCACTAGTGAAATATAGCCCAATCATTCCTATGTCGACATTGGTTGCAGACATGTAAGCTCAATTTCAGTACACAGTGTCATACAGGAAAGCGTGGTGGGCGAAACAAATGGCCATGCAACAATTGCACGATGACTGGGATGAGTCATGCAATGAACTTCATGGTTAAATTTCAGCGATGGTAGAGTGCATCCCAGGAACTGTCTGGACTTATAGAGGCCCTATAGTTCATTGTATGACTCATCCCTAATGGACAATTGAAACTTAGGAGAAGAGTTTTTCGTTGACTATTCTAGACTTTCAATCTATGTGTTAGGGCCTTCTCCTACTGCAAATCGCTAGTGTAAGTTGATGGAACATGACTTTATGGAAAATACACTCAGATACTTCTGATTACGGTTGCAGAAGATGGTAATGGAAATGTACTACCGATCGCTTTTTCCATCATGGAGTCAGAGAACTCCGAATCATTGAAATATTTCATTCGGAACTTGTAGAGACATGTTGTCAAGCAAGACAACATTTGTATTATATCCGACAGATTGAAGGGTCTTGTTGCTGCGATTCGACAATCCGAGGTTCCGTGGATGTCCGTTTATTATATTCATCACATCGCTCTCAACTTCTAGAATGAGTACAAGAACAAATACTAGCGTAAACAAATTGTGAACATGGGTAAAAATATCGTATTTAAAGTCGTATTTGTAAATATTTCGAGTTCATTTCCTAATTAGGATGGTAACACATTTTATTGGAATACAGACTAGGATATGAGTTGGAAGCACACCGATTCAGACATAAGTTGACGAGGTTAGAGACTGATACGGCGAGGTCCAAACCTTCTCTCAGACAGTGGTTGAGTAGCATAGAGCCGTGGCAATAGGCTCAATATTTTGATGAGGGGTATCGGTATGGTCATATGACAACTAACCTCATTGAGCCCGTTAACTCTGTCTTGAGGTGTACGCGTCACTTGCTAATTTCAGCGATTTTTTCAGCCACATTTTACAGGCTAGCAACCTTAATGCCAAAAATGGTGTTGAAACAAGCAAAATAGTTAGAGGCAAGACACATGCAGTCGAAAGAATTAGGGATGCCATGAAAGAGAACGCTCAAAGGGCTAGGTCGATGAATGCAGAACTATATTCCTGAAATTTGGAAACTTTTCGAGTGACAGAATATATCAGTCGTTGGTTGAGGATACAGCCACGATCCTATAGAGTTCATCTCTGAAACAGGCAGTATGAGTGCAGGATGTTCTAAACACTACGGTACCCATGTGTGCATGTGGTTGCAACGTGTGCTACCTACAGTTTAAATGTCAAACAATATATCAACGATGTGTACACACTTGAACGTACGTTGCGTATTTGGGGTAACAAGTTTCCCGTATTAAGGGATGTATCGACATGGGAAGTGCAACCGCCTACATTTGATATTTTGCAAGATTGGTCACTACGTAGGAGAGTCAAAGGTAGACCGACAACAATGAGGACTCAGAACAACATGGATATAAGAGAACAAGTCGATCCAAAGCGTTGCACCATATGTAAAACAATTGGCCACAATCGGAGAAAATGTCCCTATGGAAACGTCTACGCTGGTCAATCTTCACAGTCTAAAAAAATTAAATGTTGTACATGATGTTTCAATTTTATGATCTTTTAGAAATAAAGTTTGTATTATTTAATGTTAAGCTTTTATTTAAAATTAACAGTTGCAACTTTTAATACTTTAAAAGATATTATAAATTATACAAAAAAAGACTAATATATAAGTTGTGGAACCCTAAACCAATACAACAAATATTACATAACACTTGAAATTTACATAACTCAAAATTAGAAAGAACCGAGAGTGGTATCATCGTTCAAGGTATAGCGGTTTACAGGCCTTCGTTGACGGGGTGGACGTTGGGGTGTACAATACACTTCAGGAGGATCTGCAGCTAAATCAAACATGGCTTGAGGCGGGGTGGAGTACATGATATTACCAAACATATCAAATGATATAGGTGGTTGCTCTGGGTGAAATGAACTCGAACCGCCTATGTTCGAGTGATATGAACTCAAACCGCCCATGTCCGAGTGATATGAACTGCTCTGCGACTCATCACAAAAGGTGTCAATCTATTGGTCCAATGTGTTTAAAGGTTGGTCCTCCGAGTCGGGCTCTGCCATATGTTGATCTTCTAGCTCCCCCATAGGTTGATTTCCATATCTGTAGCTATGACCTGGTACTATCATAAGTTGTCCTCCATATAAATAAACACGCCATCAAGTCATGTACCACTGCATGTATTCAGTCGAGGGACTGAAGTCAAACATGCAGGAATGCATCTCAAGCCGCCTATCATACCGGGCATTCTATAGTGTTACATAACATTGATGTTCCACTCTCCAATCTGTTGTATGTTTCCCCCTCATGGTCTTACCGTGGACATCAACAAATTGTTGTGGCTCAACCGGCACAAATTGTCTACACCTAAATTGTCGCATAACTCGATCACCGTTGTACCATTTAATGGTTGAGAAGTTGAGTACCAGCGTGTTAATGCACCATATATGGGCTTCAACGTGAATCCACTGAGGAATAAGAGTTGCAATGTTCAGTGTAGAATACAACCACAAGAATTGCACAATATAACATAATGAGTCAAGTCACATCACATACTACAACTGGTTAAGTTAAATCAACATTGCTTAAACCATATTAATATATATTACTTTCTCTTCGGCGTACACCTCTATCATTTGGCGATAAATGATTAATATTTGGCTCGCACCAATTCCCAGAGACGTGGCCCATCTGAAACCGAAACAAACACATTAGCAGTTAAACTTTGGAAAATATTATCCACACTTATAAGTCGTTAAATGTTAAGTATAATTTTGTTTTTACCTATTTATAAGTGGCCACGAATATGGTTGGTGCCTAACAGCCGCTAGAAACAGCATCCTGTATAAAGCCCAAGACTGCAGCAGACCCAGACAACCAGCCATGTTACTAACCCCATCTTTTGTTGCTCGACAAAGATCATAGTACAATACGGCCAACACTGCCGATCCCCAGCTGTAACTACTGGCACGAGAAAAATCCTCCAATAGAGGCAAGTACTTTAAGTGGACCCTATTAGACGTGTTGTTCGGCATAAGTACCCCCCAATCAGGTGCATAATATAGGCTCGAGCAGCACACATCACCTCGTGTTCAGTGGCAATGCTCGATAACCCCTTAAAATTTACTCTCAACCATGCCAATGTAAAGCATGTGAAATTCTGTACCCCATCACTAGGAGACCGTCCAGGCAATCTATAGCATAGTATTGAAGGTTCCAACACTTTGCTTCGACCCGTGACCACAACACCATCAACTTGTAACCCAAGTTGCATAATGACGTCTTCCAATGTGATAGTGCACTCCTCGCACGACATAAGGAAGGTGTGGGTCTCTGTACACCACCACTCAACCAAGGCGGATATTAAGTTTGCCCTCAGGTCAAACCTCTGGATCAATGCGACGTCCCCAAATCCTGCCAACTGTAAGTATGGCATGAACCACTCGTTCGGATCGTACTTGGGAAAATGAAACCACGACCTCAAAACCCGATACCCATCCTGTATGGTAATTTTTTATAAAAATATGATAAATCAATTATCTAATTTAAACATAAAATTATATATTGAAGAGTAAAATTGAAAGGTTGAGAAAACAAAAACATCAAACTTATACTATACCAACGTAGTCATTCTAAGTATTTTTTATTTAAGTCAAATTAAATAAGTAATAATATATTAATAATAGAATGAAGATTTGTCATAAAATATTAATAATAACACGTAGAAATCAAATGTGATTATTATGTCCTAATTATAGTTAATCATTAAAACTAAATGCAACTATATAACTACAAAAAGTACATAATAATAATAATGTCTTGAAAAACAATAGGTGGTATGGGTAACTATAAAAATAAAAAAGACTTATTTTTATTGAATTGATATCTATAATAATACATAGAGTTTTACATATAATATAAATTAGGCATATTGAAACTCGAAAATTTATCTCACATATGAGAACTTTTATAAAAAAAAAAATTCACTTGTTAAAGACAAATATAACTTTTTTGTACCCCACAAATGGAACCAAACACAGTAAACAGTAAAATTAAGCAGAAAGGCTGTCATATTAAAAAAATTAATATATAAATTTATGAATGTGTACTAAAATTAAAAAATTATAACTAATACATAGATATTAATTTCATGCAAGAAAATAGTTAAAAAGGAATAATAACAACTAAATGGAGAACAGTTTCATGCAATCAAAACACGTTGAGCAAAGTAACGCTTAGCAAGAAAAACCGAGAAACTAAAACGATTTTTTTATTTAATTTATAATTAATTTTACTGTTTTGTTCATCATCGATGAAGTGTGATCCGTATTTGCTCCAGCTGACATTTTGAAAGCTGCATAATATAAAAAAAACATAAATACAATATAATTAATTATTATATTACAATAACTATAAAATATAAAAATATAAAATAAAAATTTTAAATAGCTTACTCTTTTTTTTCTCTTTTCTTCTGAAGGGGACCAAACCCCCCTTATATAACATTCATCTTTTATTTTTAATTAATATTTGAGTTTATGACTAGTCATATCGCTGATATCACTAACACGATTTGACCAGTTATAATATATATTTTTAAATTTTTTATTTAAATTTTTATTTTAATATATATTTTTAAATAAAGTCATATTTTTTAACAAATAAATAATTTTTTAACAAATAATTTTTTAATTAATTCAATTTTCACTTTTTTAAATAAAATATTATTTTTTAAAATTTTAAATAGAATTTAAAAAAAGGTTTAAATATCTTTAAAAATAATTAAAAAAATCATAATTTAAAAAATTATATGTAAAATTAAAAAATACTTAAAATTTAAAATATACATTTAAAATATTATAAAACTAATAATAAATTTGAAAGGTCATGTCATTAAAATATTTAAATTTTTTATATTATTAAAAAATGTATTCAAAATTTAAAAAATAATATTTAAAATTTTAAAAAATAATTTTAAATATATATTTAAATTTTTTTAAAAAATATTATAAAACATTTTAAATATACATTTTAATTTTTTTAAAATAAATAAAATAAATAAGGACGAATAAAAAACTTAAAAAATGTAAAAAAAAAAAAACTAATAAGACAAATCTGACGTGAAAGAGAATAAAAAAATAAGAAATTTGGCTCAAAACTATTTGAATAGGGAAATAGCCAATAGAGTGTCAGGAAATTTTTTGAAGTCTGGTAGGGCCAATTTATTTGGCTCCACTAGAAAAAAGGTAAAATTGCTAAAGTCCCCACTTATACTTTCAAAAATTACAATATTTCTCTAGTATTTATACAAGTGACGCTATTCTACATGGCTTCACCAAAAAATTAATTTTTTAGTGTAGATTGTTGACGTGGCATGTTGGTGGCGCCAAATACTTTAGCTCCACCAACTTTTATTGTAGATTTTAGGTTATTTTTATATTTTATCAAAAAAATAGGTTATTTAGGTAATTAATTAATATTTTAATGTTATTTTTATAAAAAAGCTCCAATTACACTCAATTTAGTAGGACCCACCAATTACAATAGTTACCCAAATATATCACCCTTATGTAGTTACAAGTAATTACATTCAAATCCAATTACTACCCAAGTAAAGTATAAGGTGGGATCTTTCTCTTGGGATCCCCTAAGGTCCATTTTAAATCAATTATTGTGGTTGCAAGAGATAAATGAAAAAAATTATAGCCATTTGATCAAACTACATCAGAAATTAAGAAATTGTGTCTGTGACTTGGAACTTGTTAACATTAGGCGTTGGAAAGGATGTTTGACTGTATTCATGTACTTGACATTTATGGTTTGAAACATTTTATCAATTGATTGGAAAAAATGATATTGTAACAAAAATCATGAGAAATGTATTTAGATTTGGGAAATCGTTTTCAATGTTATGGCAATCTTTTAAGGAAATGTAACAACCCAAATTTAGGATATGTCAAAAAATACAGTTTTAGAACCCAATTGTAACACCGGATACCCGAGCTAGACGTTAAGACCAAGTCTGATGAGCTACATCAAAACGTTTAAGAAATATCCAACCTTAACTATGGGAAATTTGTTATCTGAAAATATTTAAACAGTAAGACATCACGGTAATTCAAACCTAAACACTGTAACCTAAAAGAACATATGATAGTATAAGTTTACATAAACAAAGAAGATAACCAGAAAGGAGAGATGACCGAGCTCCTGACACGTTGAGCCTCTTAATTTGATGGGTTACCTGAAAATTAGTCAACAAACAGAATGAGTATAACTCAGTGTGTAACCAACGTACATAATCAAATCATAAGTATGTATAACACATACAGGTGTTCATTTTCTCTTTATTTAGACATTTCTCAGTTCTGAATACGAAGTTAGAACAAAGGATATTTGTTACAGTTACAAAACAGAACAAATATAGATGCAGAATAGATCAGATAAAGATGCAGTTTCCTACTCTAATCCACTACACACCATTTCCGACCATCCCAACACACCGCATCGGATATTAAATACCCGTCCAGCCCTACACACCATATAGTGTCGGTATAACATGTTTCAGAATGATTACAGACTAGCTGTCAAATTAGTACGCGATAAATTACCAGAATCAGACTCAACTCAACAGATCATTAAACTGCCAACACTTCCTTCTTTATATCATTCCAACCCAATGCAGACACGGATTATAGATTTCAGATATCAATGATGTAAATACAGTTATACAAATGAAATTCATAATCAGATAATACAGATCATTTAATAGTTATCACATTAATTATACATATGGGTAATCAATTATTCAACTTCAGAATAGTAGATATCAAATTATACATTTTAATTCAAATTATACGGACCCTATGAAAGGTCTATGCTCAATTCGAATGACACTTACGGCCCTAGGGAAAATTTCAGTAATTCAACTCACAAGCATGTGTAAATTCACACGACCTGGATGTCTGGCCCGTGTGGCTTAAAACCACACAGCCAAGCACATGCCCATGTGACTCACAACCCCTTACATGGCCTGGACAGATAGCCAAGCACACGCCCATGTGACTCATAACCCCTCACACGGCATGGACACCCGTCCGTACCCCTGGCCTGTATGACCCTAAATCCAAAATAGTGAGTTACATAGCCTGGACACACGTCCGTGTCCCTAACCCGTGTGACCCCAAAATACAAACAGTGAGTTACATAGCCTGGATACACGCCCGTATGCCTCTAATCTGAAATAATGAGTTACTCAGCCTAGCACACGGCCGACTGGCGTCGAGAACCATGTTTTTCGGCATTCACAAATTGCAAAAAATCGAGTTTTTATTACACACCTAGTATAATTTTAATGCAAAGCAACGCAGAAGAATCCTGGAACCTAAAACGACAATTCAATAACCAATTAAATGACATAAATGACCAAATTAGCACAATTTGGCACAAAACTTTGACACAAAACTTCCAAACAAACTATTGCTTACCGACGAGTCAACGACAATTGGCAAAATTCTCGTGTTGAAGATCATTACCTTCGATATCTACGCTTAGAAAGAAAGTCAAATGATCGCTTAACAACGAATTCAAAATAAACAAGCCAAATTTAACTTCGACAAAAACGAACAAAAACAAAGGTTTAGCAAAAATTGTACAAAAAACTCACACAATTAACCTTTCAGTCAACAAACAATGAAATGCGCACCTACCCGAACTCACAGTAGCAAAATTACTAGCAACTTCAACGATTGAGAAATCAAAAAGGAAAGAAAGGAGATAAGGAGAAGAAAAACTAATGAAAAAGAAAAGAAAGAAAAAGAAAAAGAAATGTTCAGGAAATCCAATTCTTTTCAAACAAAACTAATTATACAAAATAGCAAAAACATATCCTCATTCTGCTTACGCAAAGACTCGAACACAAGACCATAAAGTAAACAAGAACTTAACTATCGAACCAGAAGACTCATTCTTAACATTGATTAACACATAAATAAACTTAGTCGTCAGTTCACTGACAAGGGTTATGCCAAAATAAACTATAAAATTTCAAAAGGGAAGACTCAAACCCTTGATTTCAAACACATAAATAGAACACTTAGCCACAAATACAAAGACTTAATAATTAATAGAATTTATCAAAAAAATGTTTAAATTTTGGGGCATTACACCAATTTCGTAAACCGAGTCCATAAGATGATAATAGGAGGATTTACGAAGTTAGTATGAAAATATATTTAAAAAGGGTTAAGAAATTAAACCGAAAAGTCGTTAATTAAAGTTCAGTATAAATATTGTTAATTAAATCGAGAAAATCATTAATTAAATAACGAAATTAGTATAAATATTGTCATTATAATAGCTACCAAACATAATGTATTAAATGCAAAAAAAGACTAAATTAATAATTTAATAATCTTTACTTATTATGTATTTACTGTATAAGAAAAAACTATTGTCTACTTATCAGTTAAACAACCTAATTACATTACACATTTTTTTATTTTAAAAATTGAGAAATACATTTAGTAAATAATGTTATAGGCCAATTTTGGGCCGTTTATAAACTACTCGGGCCCAAATACATTACAATTAAACCTAACTACCCACCTATAGCCCAATCCCCAATACCTAAACCCACTAACCTATCAAAAACCCAACAGCCCAATTACACCCTAACCCTAACCCGAGCATACGCTTCAACCACTCCACGGCCACCACCATCGCCTCGACAAGACCTTTGCAACACGGCCACCAACCGGTCACGTCTCCACCGCCCGTGCCCATTCCCTGCAATCAATAAAGAGGACAAGACAGAAACAATATAAAAATGAATGTAAAAGTGTTATAAAACCCGAATGAAATGTGGAGAAAGGGGACGTATTTTCTTAGAAAAAACAAGATATTCAGCCATACCAAGCAATGAATTTCAATTATCAAAAACACCAAAAGCAGTGAATCTCAGAATACAAGAATCAGAATCGGAAATAGGAGGTGATACTCCGTATTTTGAGTTTTAGATTTCTTTTTCTTTTCTTTTTTTTTTCTCATTTTCTTATACATACGAATATATATACATATATATAAACATATAATAAAAATATAATAAAAAATTAAAAAAATAAGATTTTTTACCTCGGTGGCCGGCGCCGGCGCTAGGCTACCCACCGAAAATCGCCTCTCCCTTCCCTCTCTCCCTTTTTTTTTTTCTGATCTTGTAACAAATGAATTTTTTTGATTTTTTTGGGTTATTTATACTGATTAAAAACGGCGCCGTTTTGACCTTGGGATCCAGGGCACAAAACGACGTCGTTTTGCCCTGGATCGGGTCGACCCGACCCTACCCGCTAGGATCCGCGTGTTTTTGCAGCGGAAGGGCTAATTGCGCTTTTGGCCCTTCCACATTTTTATTGTTCTTCAATCAAGTTTATTTTGATTTTTAATTCGACTTTGAGATTTGTTACACTTTTCAATTGAGTCCCTCTTACTGTGCAGCGTTTTAGTAACTGGGAATATTGCGCTCTTGATCCCTCTAAGTCATGCGCGCGTTGCAATTTGGCCCGGTGTCCTATTTTATTTCTAATTTTGCCCCAAAAATCCTATTTTGATATCAATTTCGTCCTTTTTGTCGTTTTTGCTCTCAAATAAAATTTGTAATATTAATTTTGCTATTATTATTATTATATTATTGTTACTTATTATTATTATTTTTATATATTAGTGTATATTTTCATTACATATGCATACGTATATACTTATATATAGTGCTTTTTTAGTTACTTTAATTTCATGTTATTATTATTAGTATTATAATATTATATTTATTATTAATGTTAGTATATATTTTAGTATATGTGTATGTATATATACTTTTCATACAAAAGATATTATTTTTGTTATTATTATATCTATTATTTTCACTATTATTATTATTTTTATCATCATTATACATGTATATATATAGATATTTTTTAGCACTTATTATAATATTTTCTTATTATTATGTATATTATTTTTACTCATTTCTTCACTATTTTTATTTATATCTTTAAAACTCTTATATTCTTATATTATGTGTATTATTGTTTTTATTATACATATCACGTATACATTTTTAAATATCATATTATTCATGTGTTTTATTATATATGTATATATCTTTAATATGTATATATACGTATATGTTCATGTAGTATTATTAACAATTATTTTATAACATTATTATTATTATTCCTAATATGTATACATTATGTAAATATTCTAATGTTATATTATATATATATGTTTTTCATATTATTATGTACGTATGTTTTTTTATATCACATTTTTATATTATTGTGTATATATCTATATATAGTTTTTTATTTACTTTATTTTAGTATTATTATTATATTTTATTTACTTATGTGTGTTTCATTATTATTTCTAGTATCATTATTATTATTATTATTGGTATGTATTTTTATATATGCATATATATACATATTCATATCATAGTGTTTTTAATGACCTATTTTTATATTATATTATATTATTAGTTTTACTACTATTAGTATTAGTTTTAGTTTCAATAAATATTTTAACATTCATATATATCTATACTTTTATGTAACATTGTTAATAATTATTTTTAAATATCATTGTTATTTTTAATACATGCGTATATATATTATGTGTATATTCTTTTAATAGATATTATATATATATTTCATATATTATTTTTTAACTTTGCATTATGTATGTATTTTTAATGTTATCCTTTTATATATCATATACATATTTTCAATACTATTAATGCGCCATTAATACCTATTATGGTATATATCTTAATATGTGTATATATATAGCACTATTAGTATTTTTAATATTATGTTTTCGTCACTTCATTTATTATTATATGTTTATATATATATTCATGATTTTATTTTGTGTTTAATGTTATTAATATCATGTTTAATACCATATGCATTATTATTGTTTTATACCATTATTATCGCATATACATTGCTAATGTTTTATATATTATTTGCTTCATATATTCTTAACTTTTTATTATTATTTGTCTGTTCCGAATTTAGCCTATTTGTTCACATCTTATTTAAACATCAATATAGTTTCCTTTTACTTTCTTTATCTAGAAATATTTTCATTCTTGTTTTTAACTAATTTTAATAAGTAAGGCAATGTATCGATTTAACATTAAGCCATAGATTTCATCGCTATGTTGAATGGAATTTGTCGGCTCGTGTTAAAGACGGAACACCCTTCTAGAAAAACCAAAAAAACTAAAATTTCTCGTCTTTTCAATCAGGTCACGATTAAATCTTCTATTGAACTCGTATTTTTGAAATCAAGACAACACGTGTTGTACAAGATACCAATTTTGGGTGTCGCGAGGGTGCTAATACCTTCCTCGGCGTAACTGACTCCCGAACCCTAATTTTTCTCTGGCTTTTGACGTAGACCTAACTCGGCCTTCAATTTATATTTTTCAAAAAAACAAATAAATAAATAAAAAATAATAAAGAAAAAAGAAATCTAATAGGTGTCCGATCACACCTAGGAAAAAGGATTGGTGGCGACTCCTTTATTTTAAAATCAAACTTCAGTTTTCAAGTTTTCACTAAATCGCCACAATTAGCGACCTAGCTAAAATTTTTACGTCGCTACAGCTGGCGACTCCACTGGGGACCCATTTTTGAGAGTCTAGTCGAATTAAACGCCTGTTGTCAAAATTTTCAAAGTTCCTTGTCCAAATTAACATTTAGTCGTGATCCCCAAAATTGTGTTTTCAAAGGTCATGCATTCACATTATGTTGTAAATGTTTTTCTAACTCGTTTCGTCCTTTTCGTTTTTTAGCTTTAAGTTTTATGGTTTTAGCTTTGTAGTATTTTTAAATAAAATGTAAAGGTTTGTGAGTTTCTCCCCACACACCGTGTACTTGCATTTTGCATAACATGAGCTCTCTGCCCGGGCTCCGTCCGCTTAAGTGGAAGTAAACGCTATGCCTTCGTGAGTTAACATGTCCCTCCGCATAGGCATAAGTAAATGTAGTCCCTCGAATTGAACTCGCGAGCCTGTGATGGGCTACGGCCGAGGCTTCGTATTAATCTTAGTAGATAACAGTACGAATAATTCGAGTACCTATCTAGAACCGAAATCGCATATAGTGAACCATATTAGCCACCTAATTAGAGCCATGCCGAACCTCAGTCCGTTTAGTAGTCACCAAAATAAGTGCACGGGAGGAATGCTTCTTACCTATTGCATCTTCACTTTCTATACAAGGGGATTGGGTTGGTTTAATAAACTAAATCGGGTAGCATAATTTGATAAATTTTCCATGATTTTTCTGCCTATATTTGACTACTAACCAGGGTTGTTCGTCTTTGCTTTATTTTCATCATACATCATAGGCATCATATTAGGAAGGTGTTGACTAGAGATCGGTTGCCAAAAAAACGGGTTTCTAATGGAAGAGTCAATTATACAAACAACAGAGAAAAATGCCGTGGTCCGGGACTGGTCTCTAAAAAATCAGAAAGAAAAAGGGGATAGTCTAGTGGAGGGATGTATTGCCAATCTGCCCGAGCACGTAACTGTGAATGTTCACCAAAATAACCTTGAAGATTTGGTTCGGGTTTGGAATCAGTGGGACTCGGACACCAGGAGTATCTTCACTGAGAGGTACGGAGATATAGCCCACCTGATCACTATCAACATAGACGAGCGTTTGATTCAAGCTATGATCAAATTTTGGGATCCGTGTAACGCCCCCACGCCCAAAATCGTCATCGGAGTTAAGCTTGAGGTGTTACTAATCTTATTTTACCTTTTTAAACAATTCTAATTACTTATATTAATTTTTGGAATAAACTGTTTTTCTGCATCATGGTTGCTTAAAAATTCATATCTCGAGTTACAAAACTCGAAATCCAATTCCGTAAATTTTCCCTGAAAATAGACTTATATATCTATTTACTAATTGTTTTCTAGAATTTTTGGTTGAGCCAATTAGTACAGTTTATTAGTTAAAGTTACTCCTGTTTCAGAATTCGACTACACTAACATCTACTTACTACGAACCACTTTTCTCCCTGTAAAAAACTTCATATGACAATACTGTTTGTTTCTATTAAAACTAGATTCAATAATGATTCTAACCATATAAAGTACACCACCTAATTATTTTTATAAAATTTATGGTGAATTTCTAAAGTTGAAATAGGGGATCCAGAAATCGCTCTAGCCCTATTTCACTAAAACTTAGATGTCTTATAAAATACAAAACCTTTACCTGCTTTGCTTATTCCATATGAAAATAGACACAATGAGCTTTAATTTCATATATTATTCACTATCAAACCATGTCTCTACAATTTTTTGTGATTTTTTCAAAATCACATTATTTCTGATACTTGAATCCGTTTTTAAGTTACTTTCACATTTTTCATAATTTTCATCTGATAGTTACTACTTAATCATACATACTATTAAACATGTATATCATCAGCCATTCTATTAGCTAATCACTAGAAAATATTTATACATCATTCATTGATCATATCATATCAAAAGAAACCAAGTTCCTATACATGCCATACACAAAACGAAACGTCTAACTATACCAATGTAATTTTTTCGATAGTGTGATCGGGTCTCCGACGTTTCCTTCGATTCCCGAGTGGCTTGATAAAAACTATAAGAAAAAAAAAAGAGAGTAAGCACTAGGCTTAGTAAGCTTACAAGCAAATAAATTACAACATTCAACATAATGAATAAATATACATCAAGTCACCTAGCCTCATAAACTTTCTTTACTTCTCATTTTCTACCTTCTTCTTTACTCACTTACCTTCTTTCTTACCTGACCTTTCACTATTCATAAATATAATCTACCTTCCCTTTTTGCTGATAATTCACTATGATTTAACATATACAATGACCTGTTGAACCACTTGGAATACTAAGGATACTAGGGTCATTCCTGTCTATCAATATCCTGCCAATGCCATGTCTTCGACATGGACTTACATGAATTATTCCTATCTCCAATGCCATATATATATATATAATATGGGCTTACATGGCTCATTCCTGTCTCCAAAGCCATATATCTGATATGGACTTACATGGCTCATTTCTATCTTGTCGTGTCAACCCCAATATCCTAATATTCCTAAGGTTCAAACGGGGATTCCTAATGTTTTTTCTCTGCTACTTCGCCTTTAATTCGACTTTAAATATTCTAAAAAAAATAAGTATATAAATGCTGGAAATTAACAATAATAATGTAAAATATAAGAATATTGCATTTATTTACTGTATACTTACCTCGATACAAAATGTGACTAAACTTTACAATTTAGTCCTTTACTTTTTCTTTTCCCCGATCTACTCCTGGATTTCGTTCTTCTTGATCTATAATAGCAAATTTAACTTATTTAACATTCACATTTATCAAAACAGTCCTTTACTCAAACTTTGGAAAAATTACATTTTTACCCCTAAACTTTTGCATATTTACACTTTTACCCCAAATCTCGTAAATTAAACTTCAACCCATTTTCTTATGTTTTATGACATGATGATCATTTTTCCCTTCTATGGCAGCATCAAATTCATACTCTAACATGCACTTATGACTATTAGGTGTTTTACCGATTAAGCCCTTTTACTCGTTTTTACCTAAAACCGAGTAGCACACGTTGTCTAACATAATCTAAGACCTCATATTCTATCATAAAACAACAAAATAAACACTTTTCACCTATGGGTATTTTTCCAAATATGAACCCTAACTTAAATTATTGCTAGCATAAGCTTTATCGAGCTAGGGACTCAAAAGCGTAAAGAACATTAAAAGCGGGCTTGGATTCACTTACTATGGAGCTTGAAAATTGAAGAAACCCTAGCTATGGAGAGAGCAAAATTCGGCAGCAACCATATGAGAAAGATGACCATTTTGTGTTATTTTTCCCATTTTATTTAATTTAATATATAAATAACCAAAATGCCCCTCCTTACTAAACTTTCAAAAATTCCTTCCATGTCCTAATTTTTGTCCATGAACTTAAAATTGGTTAAATTGCTATTTAAGACCTCCTAATTAATATTCCAAAACAATTTCATACTAAAAACTTCTAGAATGCAAGTTTGCAAATTATTCGATTTAATCCCTAACCTCAACTTAAGCACTTTATGCATAGAATTTTATCACGAAATTTTCGCACAATCATGTAATCATATCATGAACCTCAAAATAATAATAAAATAATTTTTTCTACCTCGAATTTATGGTTTCGTAACCACTGTTCTGTTTAGGCCCTATTTCGGGATGTTACAATCCGGCCTACCAATGTTTTACCTTCAATCAGGAAGACATGATCCCGACTATAAAAGAGTATGCTGCTTTGCTTCGTATCGATAATGTACAACCCTATAAGATATATGTGAAAGAACCTAAGCCGATGACCTTCAAGAAAAAGTTAGTGAGATTGACAGACATGACTGACGCGTAGGCCGAAAAACAGATAATGAAGAAGAATGAAACCATTTGCATTTCATGGTCTTCCCTACGAGATTTGGTTCTGAACCATCCCGACATGTTGAAAAGGGTAAATTTGTTCGCTTTGGCCATTTACGATTTGATCATCTTCCCAAAAGTTCTTGGACATCTTGAAGTTGTAGTAGTTGATTTCTTTGAAAGGTTAAAACAAGGAATCAACCCTGTCCCGACTATCCTAGCCGAGACCTTCAGATCCCTGAGTAGTTGTCGAAAGAAAGGGGAAGGACGATTCATTGGATGCACGCAGTTGCTCAATGTTTGGATTTTGAGTCACTTCTGGAAAGTAGAGCGCACACCGTTCCATATGTTTTCAAAAACATTTGCCCCATTGGAAGCTTATCTTAAGAAAGAATGGCCAAAGGAAGTCACTGAGCAACATTGGGTCTCAATTTTTCAGAACCTTCGCGCCGAGGATATAACGTGGAGAGCACCGTGGATAAGCCCTTCAGTTCTGTTATACAAGGTCAGAAATCAAGATTGGTGTCACTACTCGGGTTATGGGGAGGAGTTGGATACACTCTATTAATGGTCCAAAGGCAATTTTCTTCACGACAATTCATACCCGTTACCGGAGGATTAGCACAGTCCGAGTTTGCTTTCGCGGGTGAAGGTTATATAAAAAAGGGTCCAAGACACTGCAAAGTCTTGGAAGAAAATTCATCTGATGGAATTGGCTCTATATGCTGATACCCTCACCCAAGATTACGACATATGGAGGAAGCAACGGGTGAACAGTCAGCAAATCTCGTCGAAAAACTACACCGTCCAGAATCCTTTCTCGGAGGAAATGTCGTCTGAGCTAGAAATGGCAAGACAAGAATTTGAACGAGAAAAGGCCAAGATGTCTCGGGACCTTAGTACTCTTCAAGAGGAAAACTATCAGCTGAAGATCGACGTTCAGATTGAAAGATCCAGAACCGAGAAAGTGCAGAAAGAAGCTGAAGTCGTAAGAAACGACTTAAGAGATCTTCATCTGGAAAATAAAAAGTTAAGAGGCACAATAAAGAACATCAGGCTGGGCAAGTCGTCAGCAGAATGGAAAGAAGAATTGAGCAACATCAAAGGCGGGATGGAATTTTGGAAAGGAAAAGTGAAGAAAGAGGAGGAAAAGGCTACGCGGGCTATGATGGAGCTAAGGAGGAAGAACGCCGAATATGAAACTGTGTCTGCCGAACTTATGATTAGTCGGTCCGAACGCCGAGAGTTAAAAGAGAGAATACAGGAATTAAAAGATATGATGCAAGATAGTCAACAACAGCTAGACACTCTCTTAAAAGCCTTGGAAGAAAAGAATGATCAATATGATAGAGACATTCACGTTTATAAAACAGACCTCCAAGAAAAAGAAACGCAACTTGGCTTCTTGATCAACAAAATTCGTGAAGCAGCCATACACATGGTACAACTATCAGATGAAGCAGAGGATCTCAGTTGCCAATTCCCACCGAGCCAATGATCGAGCATATCAGAATTCTTAGAGCGAGTAAAGAAATATAGCGATATAGCTAGGAAGTTTGTGTAATGGCCGAATCAAAAATGGCGAAATGTTTTGTAATGAACTCTTTTGATGAATGAAATGCCTAAATAGGGGCTATCTTGAAATCAACACCAATTTCTCGCATTTCTTTCATGACTAACATTCATTTGACATTTATACATCCATCCATTCATTCATTCATTCATTGCATATCCCATAATCGTTCGCTGAGGTTAAAACATACAATTCGCAGTTGTGATACTACAAGACTGGAACCACGTCATTCGTATAGGACGCGCCGACAAGCTAGAGTAATGGAGGCTAAATTCAATGAAAGGATTGAAAGGATGGAAAGAATCCAAAAGGAATTACAAGAGCAGTTGGCTAGGTCACAGCAAGAGACAAGAAACTTAATGGTGAGATCTCGAGAAGAATCGCTCGAACAAAGGGACCAAATGGCCAAGATAATGGAAATGATGTCAGCTCTAGTAAAAGGAAAAGGACCTATGAACCCTGACGTTGTGGAACCACAGTCAAGAGTTAATCTCGATCAAGATCCACTCCATCCGCTAGGTTTTACTCCACCACACGCCTACGCAACACAAAGAGGGTACGCTCAATGGGAACCTACAAGCCCGGAACAACGACCTGCGCCACCTGCTAATCTAGGGCAAGGAATGTTCGTATCAAACCTAGGGGCTAGTCTTGCTGACCCATTAGTTCCAGATTTGGATGATCCGGCAGAGATAGCCAGGTTGAAATTGGATAATCATGATACAAATGAGAAATATAGGAGCCTAGAGGAAAGACTCAAGGCCATAGAAGGCGCTGAAGTCTTCTCCGCATTGGGTGCTAAAGAACTCAGTTTGGTACCCGATCTAATTCTGCCTCCGAAGTTCAAGGTGCCTGATTTTGAAAAGTATGATGGGACAAGATGCCCAAAAGCGCATCTCATTATGTTCTACCAGAAGATGACCGGCTATGTGAACGAAGATAAGCTACTCATACATTGTTTTCAAGATAGTCTAGTAGGATCGGCTCTTTGGTGGTACAACCAGCTTAGTAGGGAAAAGATCTGATCCTGGAAGGACTTGGCATCAACATTCTGTGAGCAGTACAAGCATGTATCGGATATGGTGCCAGACCGGATGACTTTGCAAATGATGGAGAAAAAGCCATCGGAAACTTTTAGATAGTATGCGCAGAGATGGAGGGATGTCTCGGCCCAAGTGGAACCCACACTAACAAAAACGGAGATAACCGTTCTCTTTATCAACACTTTAAAGGCGCCGTTTTATGACAAACTAGTGGGAAGTGCCATGAAAGACTTTGTAGGTATTGTAATATCCGGTGAGCTTACAGAGAATGCCATCAAGAGTGGGAGGATGGAAGGTTCAGAAAGTTCAAAAAGGACAGTTGCGCCCATAAAGAAAAAAGAACCAGAAGCCCATATGGTGGGAATAGGAAGTCGTTATACCCCTAATCCATATCCAAACCAACCCCGACCCCGAAATTATCCACCTCCGAATTTTTATTATCCACCCCAAACCCCTTACTACAAAGCACCACTTCCTTCTTACCCCGTATATGCCACGAACAACCAAAGACCCGTCACCACCTTCCCACAAAACGTTTCACCCACTCAAAGCCAACCCAGAAACGAACCAAGACCAGTAAGTTCCAATCCCGAGAGACCGCAATTTACTCCTATCCCTTTGTTGTACGGGGAACTATACCCAAAATTTTTGGAGAAACAATTAATATCTCCCCATTACATGGCACCTCTTAAGCCTCCATACCTGAAATGGTACGATCCAAACGCTAATTGTGCATACCATGCCGAGAACCAAGGGCACTCTACGAAAAACTGCCTTGCCTTTAAAAGGAGAGTTCAAGGACTCATCGATGCGGGCATTCTACAATTTGATGGTACTGGCAGTACGGCCGAGAGCTCATTCCCAAACCACACCGAAGGAAATGTGAGCGCAGTGGGAGAGGAGGACAAACGAAAAAGTAGAAGATGGGTTTCCGAAATTAGAGCACCTCTGCAGAAAATCTGGGAGGTACTAGTTGAAAAGGGGTTGCTCTGTCGTCCTAACAGAATGTTCGAAGAAAAAAATGCAAAAGGTCAAAGTTTTTGCAAATTCCATGGTTTTGAGAGGCACAACATTCAGTCCTGCGAGGAGTTCTGGAGATTACTACAAAATATGATGGATAATAAGGAGATTGAGATTTTTTATAAAGGCGAAGAGGCCGATAGAGGAGAAATATGTGCCTCTGACAATCAATCGTCAGGTTTCCCGTATAGTACCGACCGACCGTTAATAATTTATTATGATGCGAAGAAGGAGCTGGTGAAACCAAAAGTGATAATCGAAGTACCATCTCCTTTCCCCTACAAGGACGATAAAGTGGTACCTTCGAAGTACGACGTCAATATCGTCACACCTGAAGACAAAGAATCCAAAGCTGCGATTGGAAACGTTGGGGAAGTAGGTCATTTCACTCGCAGTGGGAGATGTTATTCAAAAGAGGTCGAACCAGCGAAGAAGAATAGTAATTTGAAACAAAAAGGAAAGGCAGTGATGTATGAGGCCGAAGTCGAGCAGGAAACTCCACCCGTGCAAGAAACCAAAAAGCCTGTGGATGAGGAAGAAGCACAGGAGTTCTTGAAATTTATCAAGCACAGTGAATACAATGTGGTGGAACAATTGAATAAGGAACCAGCACGAATCTCAGTTTTATCTCTACTGTTAAATTCTGAGCCACACCGAAACGCTTTGCTGAAGGTGTTAAATCAAGCTTATGTAGCAAACAACATATCTGTTAAGAAGCTTGATAGGTGGGTGAATAATCTGAATGCGGACAATTTCATCTCTTTTAGTGATGATGAGATACCGCCAAATGGTAGAGGCTCTGTGAAGGCACTGCATATTACGACTCGCTACAAGGGCTACATAATACCGAACGTGCTCATCGATAATGGGTCAGCGCTCAACGTCATGCCTTTGGCCACGCTTTCCAGAATTCTGATGGATCTGTCCTATTTAAGGCCCTGTCATTCCACGGTAAGGGTATTTGATGGGACAAGTCATGAAGTCATGGGAAAGATTGAGGTACCTCTGAAAGTGAGCCCGTATATATACGATGTTGAATTTCAAGTCATGGACATTACACCATCATACAATTGCCTCTTGGGAAGACCCTGGATCCATTCTGCTGGAGCAGTTCCGTCCTCTCTAAATCAAAAAGTAAAGTTTATCATGGATGGCTGTTTGGTCATAGTCGAGGGCGAAGAAGACATTGTTGCATCTATCGCTGCTGATGCGCTGTACCTTGAAGTAAGCAAAGACGCTATAGAATACTCATTCCGATCCCTTGAATTTGTCAATGCCACCTTCGTCGCCGAGGGAAAAATAATTCCTATGCCAAAACTATCGAGAAATACCAGAATGGGTGTCAGGTTGACTGTAGGAAGGGGAGCTCGAGCAAGAAGAGGTTTAGGGAGATATCTGCAAGGAATAGTCAGGGCTCTAAAGCCAGTGCACCACAAGGCCAGATACGGTTTAGGTTTTCAGCCGAACATGCGTCAAAGAAGGAAACAATGGAAGAAAGATTAGGAAAGAAGGATCGCAAGAACCTTAGGCCGAGAAATAGAATGGGAGCCCATAACGTACCCTCCTTTGTCAAAAACATTTACATCTGCAGGAATGATATACCCCGAGTAAGACAATCCACGAAGCACACTGTTAATTATTAAAAAGGGTCTTCAGAATGTCAGTATAAATGTCATTAACAAAGGAAGTGATACAATTAAAGATGTCTCAATGATACGCCCTTGTCCCTCGGGCTTCATATTGAACAATTGGACTACCGAGGACCTTCTTGTAGTTTATAAGTCTTCAGAGTAATGCTCAAACGTGAACCCTCTATTGTGTCCTTAGATATAATAGAATTCTTTTGTAAGAGCTTGCATTCGCTCTTTATCATTCAAATGAATATCAATGAAGATGCATTTTGTCACGATCTTTCGCATTATCACTAATTTCATAATCATTTTCTCATTTCATAGCCTATCCTTACATCTGCCTCATGCCATGCCATAACATTTTGTCTTGGTTCCAATACTTGGATGCCCCTCTATAGTTTCCTTTTCCATTCAACTTTCAGGTGCTCAAATATCAACAGCATGAACGAACCCGTTACGAGCCCTGAAATCGATTTTGAGAATGCTGTTTGTTTAGGAGAATTCGAAGCCGAAGAAAATGCTGAAGACTATGTCTCGTCTCCTGACTTGCTAAGAATGGTGGAACAAGAGGATAAACAGATTTTTCCTCATCAAGAATATGTTGAAACAATAAATCTGGGAACGGAAGAAAGGAAGCAAGAAGTGAAGATTGGGACCTCTATTTCAAGGGGCACCAGGCATAATTTGATTGCTTTACTCTACGAGTATAAAGATGTATTCGCATGGTCATATCAGGACATGCCAGGATTGGATGGAGATGTAGTGGTCTATAATCTCCCATTAAAGCTAGAATGCAAACCCATTCAACAAAAGCTAAGACGGATGAGACTTGAGATGTTGCTGAAAATAAAAGAGGAAATCAAGAAGCAATTTGATGCTAGCTTCCTATAAGCCTCCAAATATCCAGAATGGGTGGCTAACATAGTCCCGGTACCAAAAAAAGATGGCAAAGTACGAATGTACGTGGATTATCGTGACTTGAATCGAGCAAGTCGTAAAGATAATTTTCTTTTGCCACACATCGATACATTGGTGGATAACACAGCCAAACATTCATTGTTTTCGTTCATTGATGGATTCTCAGGTTATAATCAGATCAAGATGGCCCCTGAGGATATGGAGAAAACTACTTTCATAACAATGTGGGGAACATTCTATTACAAGGTAATGCCGTTCAGATTGAAGAATGCTGGGGCAACAGA
Organism: Gossypium longicalyx; assembly: GCA_025698465.1. Lineage (NCBI taxonomy): Eukaryota > Viridiplantae > Streptophyta > Magnoliopsida > Malvales > Malvaceae > Gossypium > Gossypium longicalyx. Next base: position 58,778,295 of record CM046995.1, read on the forward strand.
TCAGAGGGCTATGGTAACGTTATTCCACGACATGATGCATAAAGAAATAGAGGTCTACGTCGACGATATGATTGCTAAATCCCGAGGGGAAGAAGAACATGTAATGAACCTGAAGAAGTTGTTCGATAGACTGAGAAAGTTCCAGCTAAAGCTCAATCTAGCCAAATGTACGTTTGGGGCTACCTCGGGAAAATTGCTAGACTTCATCGTCAGCGAGAGAGTCATTGAAGTTGATCCAGATAACATAAAAGCTATACAAGAGTTACCGCCTCTGCGCACACAAAAGGAAGTCAGAGGATTTTTAGAGAGGTTAAACTACATCACCCGATTCGTCGCTCAACTTACCAACCAATGCGACCCAATCTTTCGACTTCTTCAAAAACATAATCTGAGAGAATGGAACGAGGAGTGCCAGATGGCCTTTGATAAGATAAAACATATTTATCTAGTCCTCTAGTGCTAGTACCGCCAACCACGGGAAAACCATTGATATTGTATTTGACTGTGTTCGAGAATTCAATGGGTTGCGTACTGGGCAACACGACAAGTCAGGAAAGAAAGAAAAGGCAATCTACTACCTCAGCAAAAAAGTTCACTGAATATGAGGCAAAGTATTCATCCATTGAAAAATACTGTTGCGCTCTAGTTTGGATAGCTCGAAGGCTCAGGCAATATATGTTGTATCATACGACATGGGTAATCTCAAAGCTGGACCCAATAAAGTACATGATGGAATCACCTGCACTATCAGGAAGAATGGCACGATGGCAGATCTTACTATCGGAGTACGACATCGTCTATGTGAGTCAAAAGTCAATAAAAGGAAGCGCAATAGCTGATTTCTTAGCGGCTCGAATGACAAAAGAATACGAGCCATTGATATTTGATTTCCCGGATGAAGACTTGATGTACATTACGGAAAAAGAGTGCGAGTCATCAAAAGAGAAGTCATGGAAGATGAACTTTGAAGGTGCGTCAAACGCACTGGGGCATGGGATTGGAGCAGTCTTAGTATCACCATAAGGGAACCATTATCCGCTCACTGCCAGGCTGAACTTCTTCTGTACCAATAACATAGCGGAATACGAGGCCTGTATCATGGGACTTCGCGTAGCTATTGAACGAAACATTAAAACTTTAGAGGTATACGGAGACTCAGCGTTGGTGATATACCAAATCCGTGGAGATTGGGAAGTGAGAGATTCGAAACTGGTTAAATACAATGATCTAGCGGCAGAGCTGATTAAAAAATTTGAAGAAATAACTTTTAATTACTTCCCACGAGAAGAAAACCAATTGGCTGATGCCCTAGCCACTTTGGCTTCAATGTTCAAAGCAAACAGAGAAACATAAATAATGCCTCTTCAAATGAGCATATATGAAGTCCCTGCACATTGTTTTAGCATTGAAAAAGAGGCTGACGGACGACCATGGTTCTATGATATCTTAGAATATATCAAGAATCAAAGGTATCCAGAACAAGCAAATGAGAACGACAAAAGAACAATCAGAAGAATGGCGGCGGGATTTGTTCTTGATGGTGACATCCTGTACAAAAGAGGAAAAGATCAAGTGCTCTTGAAATACGTGGATGATGTTGAAGCCAGAAAAATACTTGAAGATGTCCATGAGGGAATCTGTGGGACACATGCCAATGGTTTCACTATGGCCAGGAAGATTATGAGACTCGGTTACTATTGGTTGACGATGGAAAGCGACTGCATCAGTTTTGCAAGAAAATGCCACAAATGTCAAATTTATGGTGATAAGATTCATGTAGCCCCTTTGCCCCTTCATGTCATGACTTCTCCGTGGCCTTTTTCTATGTAGGGCATGGATGTTATAAGGCCAATTTCCCCAAAAGCCTCTAATGGACACCGGTTCAATTTTGTGGTTATTGATTACTTCACAAAATGGATAGAAGTCGCTTCGTTTGCCAATGTGACGAAGACTGCAGTTTGCAGGTTTTTAAAAAAGGAAATCATTTGTCGATATGGTTTGCCTGAAAGAATCATTTCAGATAACGCTTTGAATTTGAACAACAAGATGATGAAAGAAGTGTGTGAGCAATTTCAAATAAAGCATCATAACTCATCACCCTATCGCCCGAAAATGAACGGAGCTGTTGAAGCGGCCAATAAGAATATTAAGAAGATTGTTGGGAAAATGACCGAGACATATAAAGACTGGCACGAGAAGCTACCATTTGCTTTGTATGCATATTGCACATCTGTACGGACATCTACGGGGGCAACTCCTTTCTCTCTGGTCTATAGAATGGAAGCTGTGCTACCTATCTAAGTTGAGATTCCTTCTCTGCGAGTCTTAATGGAGTCAAAATTAGAGGAAGCAGAATAGGTTCGAGCTCAATATGACCAGTTAAACCTCATTGAAGAAAAATGTTTAAAGGCAATATGTCATGGGCAGATGTACCAAAAGAGAATGATCGCGGCTCATGACAAGAAGCTACGACCGAGAGGATTCCATGAAGGAGAACTCGTGTTGAGAAAGATTCTCCCAATACAAAAAGACCTGCGAGGAAAATGGGCACCAAATTGGGAAGGACCATACGTCGTAAAGGAGGCATTCTCAGGTGGAGCTTTGATTCTCACTGAGATGGATGGGAAGGAGTTATCGAACCCAGTGAATTCAGATGCTGTGAAGAAATATTATGCTTAAAAAAGGAAAGTCAAGATGAAAACCCGAAAAAGGGTATCTTAAAAAAAAAGAAAAAAGAATCAATGTGAAAACCAGAAAAGGGCGTCTTGATTAACACAAAGATTAGAATGAAAACCCGAAAGGGCATTCCAATGAAGCAAACCCGGGCTAAAAAAAAAGTAAGGCGTTTTGAACGGTGTGTCAAACAGAGAGGCTACAGTATTTGAAGCATTTCTGAAAGTTCGAAATCTTCTACGCAAGAAACCATGCTCGAAAAGATTCTTGATTGAGGAACGGGGAAGAGTTCATGAGTTCAATATCTAGAGCATTTGTATCCGTTGAGTGCGATCCATTTTTTTCTTTATGACATTTTTTACTATAATTGGTTAACTTTCCTTGTTTGCTACATTTGAAATAAATAAATGTGAGGTACCCCTTTTGTCCCTACCTAACCATTTTCATGCATCTCATTATGTGGTTTATTTATATGATAAATAGTGAAATGACATACTCTAAACAAAAGAAATGTTAAGCATTACCCGGATAAGAATTCGATAAGTACAAGAGCCTCAAAGCTAGGACAAAGTTCAACCAAGGGAAAAAGAGCGATATCTGAGAAACACAGTTTGTTCGTGAAGCTTGAAGACGGGTACTGTAATATCCCGAATTAGGGCCTAATCGGAATAGTGGTTTCGTGACCACAAATCCGAGATAGAAATAATTATTTTATAATTATTTTGAGGTTTATGATATGATTGCATGATTGTGTGAAAATTTCGTGAAGAAATTTTATGCATAAAGTGCTTAATTTGAAGTTAGGGACTAAATCGAATAATTTGCAAAACTTGCATTCTAGAAGTTTTTAGTATGAAATTGCTTTGAAATATTAATTAGGAGGTCTTAAATAGCAATTTTACCAATTTGAAGTTCATGGACAAAATTAGGACATGGAAGGAATTTTTGAAAGTTTAGTAGTAAGGGCATTTTGGTCATTTAGGGTAAAATGAATTAAAATACAAAATTAAAAGCCAATTTTGCTCATCTTCAACCCCATGGCCGAATATAGCAAGGAGAAACCATGGCTAGGGTTTTTCAAGCTTCCAAGCTCGATTGTAAGTCCATTCTAGCCCCGCTTTTTCAATTTTACGTTTTTGAGATCCCGTAGCTTTCGATTTAGCTTATGTTAGCAATAATTTAACCTAGGGTTTATATTTGGAAAAATACCCATAGGTGAAATTTGTGTATTTTGATGTTTTATGATAGAATATGAGGTTTTAAATTATGTTAGAAAACTTGTACTACTCGATTTTAAGCAAAAACGAGTAAAAGGGCTTAATCAGTAAAAATACCTAATAGTCACAAGTACATGTTAGAGTGAGAATTTGATGTTGCCATAGAAGGTAAAAGTGATCAGCATGTTGTAAAACATAAGAATAAGGAATAAAGTTTAATCCCGAACTTAGGGGCAAAAATGTAAATATGCAAAAGTTTAGGGGTAAAATTGTAATTTTGTCAAAATTTGAATTAAGGGTTAATTTGATAATGTGAGTGATAAATAAGTTAAATGTGTTATTTTAGATCAAGAAAGACGTGGAAACGACCCCAATCGAGGAAAAGAAAAGATTGTGGATTAAATTGCAAAACCTTTGTATTTCGGTATCAAGGTAAGTTCATGTGTAAATAAGGTAGCATAATTGTTATTTTTAAGTCATTGATGTCAATTATGTGATATGCTGATTTTTATCATGAAATATATGCTTTGTGGTTAAATTCGAATAAAATGCAAATTATGTAAATTACTTGTTAAACATAATTGTTACCGAGTATTGGTTCCAGCATTCTACGGAAGACGGCAAGGATATGTGTTCGAGGAAAACCCCGTTTGAACCTTAGGAATAGATTAGGATACAAGTGACATGTCACTAAGATGGCTGAGCATCCGAACTCGTTGAGTTGAGTCCGAGTTCACTTATGGATGCGAATGTTCGAACTCGTTGAGTTGAGTCCGAGTTCGTGAGATGTAACTAGGCATCCGAGCTCGTTGAGTTGAGTCCGAGTTCATTATGGATGCGAACGCCCGAGCTCATTGAGTTGAGTCCGAGTTCGCTTATGGGCGGGTTACATGGTAGCTTGGCTACATATGTGGCACTTATGTGCAAACTTCCTACGTATCCGAATTATATTCCGATGAGTTCAACGGGTAAAGTTCTACTCAAATGGAGGAATACTTGAGATGAAAAGAGACGTATTGGTAAGTGATGTGAAATGGATACTTCGGACAGGTATGTACTTAACCCTCGGGTTGAGTATTGATACAATAACGATAAGGTAGTAAAATGATGAATGATGATTAGAAATGAGATTTATGTTTTGGTGATACCATGCTAATGTTGTTTGGTATGATTGCTTTGTTATGTTACTTATTATTTGCATATGAACTTACTAAGCATTTATGCTTACTCCTCTTTCTTACTCATTGTAGTTTTGGACAAGCCAGCTTAGGAGTCGGGATTGGTGGAAGCTCGATCACACTATCAGGAAGAACTTTTCGGTAAAATGGCTTGTAAATTCAAGTATGGCATGTATAGCAAAATACTTATTTTGTGTAAATGATCTTATGGTATGGTGATGAAATGGTTGAGGAAGTGCTTGATAATGATAAATTATGGAAATGATTAGTTTAGAATATGTTTGATGTTATGGAAAGTTAATAAGTTACCTAGTTCATGAAAATTCATAAAAAGGATGAAATTTGCCATAAACAGAATATTACAGCAACACTGACGTGAGTTTGAAAATTTACTAAAAATCATATAAATTGAATTTGGTGATGGATTAAATATCAAATTGAAGCTTATTATGTCTAGTTTCACATGAAACAAACTAAACTTGTAAAAGAATTATATGTTAGAAGATATTTGAATTTTAGTGAAACAAGGTCAGAGCAGTTTCTGAATCCCCTGTTCCAACTTTATAAATTCACTATAAATTTTACAGATATAATTAGGTGGCTTATTTTATATCCTCAGAATCCTTATTGAGTCTAGTTTCAGGAGAAATAAACCTCATATTCATATGAATTTTATACAGAGAGAAAAGTGGTTCGTAGTAAACAGAGGTCAGACCAGTCAAGCCCTGAAACAGGGGTAACTTTAACTAATAAACTGTACTAATTGGCCCAACCAAAAATTCTAGAAAAAAATTAGTAGATAGGCATATGAGTCTAGATTCAGAGAAAATTTACGGATCTTGATTTCGAGTTTCGTAACTCGAGATATGATTTTTCTTGTGACTGTAACGCAAGTAGCTAAAAAGCTTTGAATGTAGAAACAAATAATCTAAAGTTCTTAAAATGTTAAATTAAGTTTAGTAACACCTCATACTCGACTCCGGTGACGGTCTCGGGCGTGGGGGCGTTACAGGTACAGGGCCTAAAGAGAAAGTCCAGAGCCGAAGTATTGAAAATCGTGACGAAAAAGGACATACGACAAACATGCCTAAGGCACATAGCATAATCATGTAGGCATAAAAGCATTTAAGACAAACATGTGCACATCATGATAACATCATGCATGACATATACAGGTACTCCAGTAGAGCAAGAGGATATGATGATAGCTGTACTGAATCAAAGGAAAAGACACCTGAGTTCCACCAGATGACAGGTTTTGGTATTTTGATGTTTTTATTTCTGTTTTCAAAATTCAACTCATATTGCGAGAAATGAGTTGAGCCTCAGGACACGCTGAGGTAATTTCAATTTCTGCTTCTGTCTTTCAAAAAAATCAACTCATATTGTGAGAGGTGAGTTGAGCCTTGGCTCACGTGCTAAGGTATTTTCAATTTCTGTTTGTAAAAAATCAACTCATATTGCGAGAGGTGAGTTGAGCCTCAGGACACGCTGAGGTATTTTCAATTTCCGTTTTTCAATTTATGCTTTTCAAAAATCAACTCATATTGCGAGAGGTGAGTTGAGCCTCAGGACACGCTGAGGTATTTTCAATTTCCCTTTTTTTTCAATTTATATTTTTCAAAAATCAACTCATATTGCAAGAGGTGAGTTGAGCCTCGGGTCACATGCCAAGGTATTTTCAAATTCTATTTTAATTTCTGTTTTCAAAACTCGACTCATATTGCGAGAAGTGAGTTGAGCCTTGGCTCACGTGCTGAGCTATTTTCAATTTCTGTTTTTAATGTCTAGTTTTAAAGAGTCAATTCATATTGTGAGAAATTAGTTAAGCTCAGGATCACATGCCGAGTAAAGAATAAAGATTGGAGTTGATTAAAGACACAAGATTTTGTCTCCCTGAAGTTGCAGTGGAGCTGATCGAGGATATCAGATCTTGCCTTTCTGAAGTTACAGAAGAGAAGACCACAAACCTTATCTGACTGAAGCAATAGAAGAGCAGATTGAAGCTGTAGATCTTATCTTTCTCGGTTTCTGATGAAGCGATCGAAGCCACAAATCTCCTATCCTTGAAGTTACATTGGAATAGATTGAAGTTACAACGCATATATCAGAAGATGCAGTGGATTGAACCAAAGCTACAAGATACGGTGGACTGGAAGGAGACAATCTAAACAAGAAGAGCACCAATGAAGTCAAGACTCGGCAAGACGGGGCAAAATTGGCCTTTCATTATGTCTTTGCTCTATTCTCGTTACACGACAATAAGCAAAGAGGGGCAGCTGTTATAGGCTAATTTCGGGCCGTTTATAAACTACTCGGGCCCAAATACATTATAATTAAACCTAACTACCCACCTATAGCCCAATCCCCAATACCTAAACCCATTTACAACCTAAACCCACTAACCTATCAAAAACCCAACAGCCCAATTACACCCTAACCCTAACCCGAGCACTTCTGCCCCTAACCACTCCACTGGCCACCAGCCACTTGCCTCTGATAGCACTGCAACACCGGCCACCAACCGGTCATGTCTCCACCGCCCTTGCCCATTCCCTACAATCAATAAAGAGGACAAGACAGAAACAATATAAAAATGAATGTAAAAGGGTTATAAAACTCGAATGAAATGTGGAAAAAGGGGACGGATTTTCTTAGAAAAACCAAGATATTCGGCCATACCAAGCAATGAATTTCAGTTATCAAAAACACCAAAAGCAGTGAATCTCAGAATACAAGAATCAGAATCAGAAATAGGAGGTGATACTCCGTATTTTAAGTTTTAGATTTCTTTTTTTTTCTCATTTTCTTATACATACGAATATATATACATATATAAACATATAATAAAAATATAATTAAAAAAAGATTTTTTTTTTTCTACCACCGTGCAGCACGGTGGCTTGCACGACGACCAAAGAATGGTCCGGTGACCGGACGGTGGCCAGGCTGCCCATCGAAAACCGTTTTTTCTGATCTTGTAACAAATGAAATTTTTTGATTTTTTTGGGTTATTTATACTGATTAAAAACGGCACCGTTTTGACCTTGGGATCCAGGGCACAAAACGTCGTCGTTTTGCCCTGGATCTGGTCGACCCGACCCTACCCGCTAGGATCCGCGTGTTTTTGTAGCGGAAGGGCTAATTGCGCTTTTGGCCCTTCCACATTTTTATTGTTCTTCAATCAAGTTTATTTTGATTTTTAATTCGACTTTGAGATTTGTTACACTTTTCAATTGAGTCCCTCTTACTGTGCAGCGTTTTAGTAACTGGGAATATTGCGCTCTTGGTCCCTCTAAGTCATGCGCGCGTTGCAATTTGGCCCGATGTCCTATTTTATTTCTAATTTCACCCCAAAAATCCTATTTTGATCTTAATTTCGTCCTTTTTGTTGTTTTTGCTAATTTCAGCGGTTTTTTCAGCCACATTTTATAGGCTAGCAACCTTAATGCCAAAAATGGTGTTGAAACAAGCAAAATAGTTAGAGGCAAGACACATGCAGTCGAAAGAATCAGGGATGCCATGAAAGAGAACGCTCAAAGGGATAGGTCGATGAATGCAGAACTATATTCCCGAAATTTGGAAACTTTTTGAGTGACAGAATATATTAGTCGTTGGTTGAGGATACAGCCACGATCCTACGGAGTTCATCTCTGAAACAGGCAGTATGAGTGCAGGATGTTCTAAACACTACGGTACCCATGTGTGCATGTGGTTGCAACGTGTGCTACCTACAGTTTGAATGTCAAACAATATATCGACGATGTGTACACACTTGAACGTACGTTGCGTATTTGGGGTAACAAGTTCCCCGTATTAAGGGATGTATCGACATGGGAAGTGCAACCTCCTACATTTGATACTTTGCAAGATTGGTCACTACGTAGGAGAGTCAAAGGTAGACCGACAACAATGAGGATTCAGAACAACATGGATATAAGAGAACAAGTCGATCCAAAGCGTTGCACCATATGTAAAACAATTGGCCACAATCGGAGAAAATGTCTCTATGGGAACGTCTACGCTGGTCAATCTTCACAGTCTAAAAAAATTAAATGTTGTGCATGATGTTTCGATTTTATGATCTTTTAGAAATAAATTTTGTATTATTTAATGTTAAGCTTTTATTTAAAATTAACAGTTGCAACTTTTAATACTTTAAAAGATATTATAAATTATACAAAAAAAGACTAATATATAAGTTGTGGAACCCTAAACCAATACAGCAAATATTACATAACACTTGAAATTTACATAACTCAAAATTAGAAAGAACCGAGAGTGGTATCATCGTTCAAGGTATAGCGATTTACAGGCATTCGTTGACGGGGTGGACGTTGGGGTGTACAATACACATCAGGAGGATCGGCAGCTAAATCAAACATGGCTTGAGGCGGGGTGGAGTACATGATATTACCAAACATATCAAATGATATAGGTGGTTGCTCTGGGTGAAATGAACTCGAACCGCCTATGTTCGGGTGATATGAACTCAAACCGCCCATGTCCGAGTGATATGAACTTGAACCGCCAATGTCCGAGTGATATGAACTGCTCTGCGACTCATCACAAAAGGTGTCAATCAATTGGTCCAATGTGTTTAAAGGTTGGTCCTCCGAGTCGGGCTCCGCCATATGTTGATCTTCTAGCTCCCCCATAGGTTGATTTCCACATCTGTAGCTATGACCTGGTACTATCATAAGTTGTCCTCCATATAAATAAACACGCCATCAAGTCATGTACCACTGCATGTATTCAGTCGAGGGACTGAAGTCAAACATGCAGGAGTGCATCTCAGGTCGCCTGTCATACCGGGCATTCTATAGTGTTACATAACATTGATGTTCCACTCTCCAATCTGTTGTATGTTACCCCCTCATGGTCTTACCGTGGACATCAACAAATTGTTGTGGCTCAACCGGCACAAATTGTCTACACCTAAATTGTCGCATAACTCGATCACCGTTGTACCATTTAATGGTTGAGAAGTTGAGTACCAGCGTGTTAATGCACCATATATGGGCTTCAACGTGAATCCACTGAGGAATAAGAGTTGCAATGTTCAGTGCAGAATACAACCACAAGAATTGCACAATATAACATAATGAGTCAAGTCACATCACATACTACAACTGGTTAAGTTAAATCAACATTACTTAAACCATATTAATATATATTACTTTCTCTTCGGCGTACACCTCTATCATTTGGCGATAAATGATTAATATTTGGCTCGCACCAATTCCCGGAGACGTGGCCCATCTGAAACCGAAACAAACACGTTAGCAGTTAAACTTTGGAAAATATTATCCATACTTATAAGTCGTTAAATGTTAAGTATAATTTTGTTTTTACCTATTTATAAGTGGCCACGAATATGGTTGGTGCCTAACAGTTGCTAGAAACAGCATCCTGTATAAAGCCCAAGACTGCAGCAGACCCAGACAACCAGCCATGTTACTAACCCTATGTTTTGTTGCTCGACAAAGATCATAGTACAATACGGCTAACACTGCCGATCCCCAGCTGTAACTACTGGCACGAGAAAAATCCTCCAATAGAGGCAAGTACTTTAAGTGGACCCTATTAGATGTGTTGTTCGGCATGAGTACCCCCCCGATCAGGTGCATAAAATAGGCTCGAGTAGCACACATCACCTCGTGTTCAGTGGCAATGCTCGATAACCCCTTAAAATTTACTCTCAACCATGCTAATGTAAAGCATGTGAAATTCTGTACCCCATCACTAGGAGACTGTCCAGGCAATCTGTAGCATAGTATTGAAGGTTCCAACACTTTGCTTCGACCCGTGACCACAACACCGTCAACTTGTAACCCAAGTTGCATAATGACGTCTTCCAATGTGATAGTGCACTCCTCGCACAGCATAAGGAAGGTGTGGGTCTCTGTACACCACCACTCAACCAAGGCGGATATTAAGTTTGCCCTCAGGTCAAACCTCTGGATCAATGCGACATCCCCAAATCCCGCCAATTGTAAGTATGGCATGAACCACTCGTTCGGGTCGTACTTGGGAAAATGAAACCACGACCTCAAAACCCGATACCCATCCTGTATGGTAATTTTTTATAAAAATATGATAAATCAATTATCTAATTTAAACATAAAATTATATATTGAAGAGTAAAATTGAAAGGTTGAGAAAACAAAAACATCAAACTTATACTATACCAACGTAGTCATTCTAAGTATTTTTTATTTAAGTCAAATTAAATAAGTAATAATATATTAATAATAGAATGAAGATTTGTCATAAAATATTAATAATAACACGTAGAAATCAAATGTGATTATTATGTCCTAATTATAGTTAATCATTAAAACTAAATGCAACTATATAACTACAAAAAGTACATAATAATAATAATGTCTTGAAAAACAATAGGTGGTATGGGTAACTATAAAAATAAAAAAGACTTATTTTTATTGAATTGATATCTATAATAATACATAGAGTTTTACATATAATATAAATTAGGCATATTGAAACTCGAAAATTTATCTCACATATGAGAACTTTTATAAAAAAAAATTCACTTGTTAAAGACAAATATAACTTTTTTGTACCCCACAAATGGAACCAAACACAATAAAGTAAAAAAATTAAGCAGAAAGGCTGTCATATTAAAAAAATTAATATATAAATTTATGAATGTGTACTAAAATTAAAAAATTATAACTAATACATAGATATTAATTTCATGCAAGAAAATAGTTAAAAAGGAATAATAACAACTAAATGGAGAACAGTTTCATGCAATCAAAACACGTTGAGCAAAGTAACGCTTAGCAAGAAAAACCGAGAAACTAAAACGATTTTTTTATTTAATTTATAATTAATTTTACTGTTTTGTTCATCATCGATGAAGTGTGATCCGTATTTGCTCCAGCTGACATTTTAAAAGCTGCATAATATAAAAAAAACATAAATACAATATAATTAATTATTATATTACAATAACTATAAAATATAAAAATATAAAATAAAAATTTTAAATAGCTTACTCTTTTTTTTCTCTTTTCTTCTGAAGGGGACCAAACCCCCCTTATATAACATTCATCCTTTATTTTTAATTAATATTTAGTTTATGACTGGTCATATCGCTGATATCACTGACACGATTTGACCAGTTATAATATATATTTTTAAATTTTTTATTTAAATTTTTATTTTTAATATATATTTTTAAATAAAGTCATATTTTTTAACAAATAAATAATTTTTTAACAAATAATTTTTTAATTAATTCAATTTTCACTTTTTTAAATAAAATATTATTTTTTAAAATTTTAAATAGAATTTAAAAAAAGGTTTAAATATCTTTAAAAATAATTAAAAAACATAATTTAAAAATTATATGTAAAATTAAAAATATTTAAAATTTAAAATATACATTTAAAATATTATAAAACTAATAATAAATTTGAAATGTCATATCTTTAAAATATTTAAATTTTTATATTATTAAAAAATGTATTCAAAATTTAAAAAATAATATTTAAAATTTTAAAAAATAATTTTAAATATATATTTAAATTTTTTTTAAAAATATTATAAAACATTTTAAATATACATTTCAATTTTTTTAAAATAAATAATAATAAATAAATAAAATAAATAAGGACGAATAAAAAACTTAAAAAATGTAAAAAAAAAACTAATAAGACAAATCTGACGTGAAAGAGAATAAAAAAATAAAAAATTTGGCTCAAAACTATTTGAATAGGGAAATAGCCAATAGAGTGTCAGGAAATATTTTGAAGTCTGGTAGCGCCAATTTATTTGGCTCCACTAGAAAAAAGGTAAAATTGCTAAAGTCTCCACTTATACTTTCAAAAATTACAATATTTCTCTAGTATTTATACAAGTGGCGCTATTCTACATGGCTTCACCAAAAAATTAATTTTTTAGTGTAGATTGTTGACGTGGCATGTTGGCGGCGCCAAATACTTTAGCTCCACCAACTTTTATTGTAGATTTTAGGTTATTTTTATATTTTATCAAAAAAATAGGTTTTTTAGGTAATTAATTAATATTTTAATGTTATTTTTATAAAAAAGCTCCAATTACACTCAATTTAGTAGGACCTACCAATTACAATAGTTACCCAAATATATCACCCTTATGTAGTTACAAGTAATTACATTCAAATCCAATTACTACCTAAGTAAAGTATAAGGTGGGATCTTTCTCTTGGGATCCCCTAAGGTCCATTTTAAATCAATTATTGTGGTTGCAAGAGATAAATGAAAAAAATTATAGCCATTTGATCAAACCACATCAGAAATTAAGAAATTGTGTCTGTGACTTGGAACTTGTTAACATTAGGCGTTGGAAAGGATGTTTGACTGTGTTCATGTACTTGACATTTATGGTTTGAAACATTTTATCAATTGATTGGAAAAAATGATATTGTAACAAAAATCATGAGAAATGTATTTAGATTTGGGAAATCGTTTTCAATGTTATGGCAATCTTTTAAGGAAATGTAACAACCCAAATTTAGGATATGTCAAAAAATACAGTTTTAGAACCCAATTGTAACACCGGATACCGAGCTAGACGTTAAGACCAAGTCTGATGAGCTACATCAAAACGTTTAAGAAATATCCAATCTTAACTATGGGAAATTTGTTATCTGAAAATATTTAAACAGTAAGACATCACGGTAATTCAAACCTAAACACTGTAACCTAAAAGAACATAACATAGTATAAGTTTACATAAACAATGAAGATAACCAGAAAGGAGAGATGATCGAGCTCCTGACACGTTGAGCCTCTTAATTTGATGGGTTACCTGAAAATTAGTCAACAAACAGAATGAGTATAACTCAGTGTGTAACCAACGTACATAATCAAATCATAAGTATGTATAACACATACAGGTGTTCATTTTCTCTTTATTTAGACATTTCTCAGTTCTGAATACGAAGTTAGAACAAAGGATATTTGTTACAGTTACAAAACAGAACAAATATAGATGCAGAATAGATCAAATAAAGATGCAGTTTCCTACTCCAATCCACTGCACACCATTTCCGACCATCCCAACACACCGCATCGGATATTAAATACCCGTCCAGCCCTACACACCATATAGTGTCAGTATAACATGTTTCAGAATGATTACAGACTAGCTCTCAAATCAGTACGCGATAAATTGCCAGAATCAGACTCAACTCGACAGATCATTAAACTGCCAACACTTCCTTCTTTATATCATTCCAACCCAATGCAGACACGAATTATAGATTTCAGTTATCAATGATGTAAATACAGTTATACAAATGCAATTCATAATCAAATAATACAGATCATTTAATAGTTATCACATTAATTATACATATGGGTAATCAATTATTCAACTTCAGAATAGTAGATATCAAATTATACATTTTAATTCAAATTATACGGACCCTATAGAAGGTCTATGCTCAATTCGAATGACACTTACGGCCCTAGGGAAAATTTCAGTAATTCAACTCACAAGCATGTGTAAATTCACACGACCTGGATGTCTGGCCCGTGTGGCTCAAAACCACACAGCCAAGCACATGCCCATGTGACTCACAACCCCTTACATGGCCTGGACAGATGGCCAAGCACACGCCCGTGTGACTCACAACCCCTCACACGGCATGGACACCCGTCCGTACCCCTGGCCTGTATGACCCTAAATCCAAAATAGTGAGTTACATAGCCTGGACACATGTCTGTGTCCCTAACCCGTGTGACCCCAAAATACAAACAGTGAGTTACACAGCCTGGACACACGCCCGTATGCCTCTAATCTGAAATAATGAGTTACTCAGCCTAGCACACGGCCGACTGGCGTCGAGAGCCATGTTTTTCGGCATTCACAAATCGCAAAAAATCGAGTTTTTATTACACACCTAGTATAATTTTAATGCAAAGCAACGCAGAAGAATCCCGGAACCTAAAACGACAATTCAATAACCAATTAAATGACATAAATGACCAAATTAGCACAATTTGGCACAAAAATTTGACACAAAACTTCCAAACAAACTATCGCTTACCGACGAGTCAACGACAATTGGAAAAATTCTCGTGTTGAAGATCATTACCTTCGATATCTACGCTTAGAAAGAAAGTCAAATGATCGCTTAACAACGAATTCAAAACAAACAAGCCAAATTTAACTTCGACAAAAACGAACAAAAACAAAGGTTTAGCAAAAATTCTACAAAAAACTCACACAATTAACCTTTCAGTCAACAAACAATGAAATGCGCACCTACCCGAACTCACAGTAGCAAAATTACTGGCAACTTCAACGATTGAGAAATCAAAAAGAAAAGAAAGAAAAAGAAAGGAGATAAGGAGAAGAAAAACTAATGAAAAAGAAAAGAAAGAAAAAGAAAAAGAAATGTTCAGGAAATCCAATTCTTTTAAAACAAAACTAATTATACAAAATAGCAAAAACATATCCTCATTCTGCTTACGCAAAGACTCGAACACAAGACCATAAAGTAAACAAGAACTTAACTATCGAACCAGAAGACTCATTCTTAACATTGATTAACACATAAATAAACTTAGTCGTCAGTTCACTGACAAAGGTTATGCCAAAATAAACTATAAAATTTCAAGAGGGAAGACTCAAACCCTTGATTTCAAACACATAAATAGAACACTTAGCCACAAATACAAAGACTTAATAATTAATAGAATTTATCAAAAAAATGTTTAAATTTTGGGGCATTACACCAATTTCGTAAACCGAGTCCATAAGATGATAATAGGAGGATTTACGAAGTTAGTATGAAAATATATTTAAAAAGGGTTAAGAAATTAAACCGAAAAGTCGTTAATTAAAGTTCAGTATAAATATTGTTAATTAAACCGAGAAAATCATTAATTAAATAACGAAATTAGTATAAATATTGTCATTATAATAGCTACCAAACATAATGTATTAAATGCAAAAAAAACTAATTTAATAATTTAATAATCTTTACTTATTATGTACTTACTGTATAAGAAAAACCTATTGTCTACTTATCAGTTAAACAACCTAATTACATTACACATTTTTTTATTTTAAAAATTGAGAAATACATTTAGTAAATAATGTTATAGGCCAATTTTGGGCCGTTTATAAACTACTCGGGCCCAAATACATTACAATTAAACCCAACTACCCACCTATAGCCCAATCCCCAATACCTAAACCCACTAACCTATCAAAAACCCAACAGCCCAATTACACCCTAACCCTAACCCGAGCACTTCTGCCCTTAACCACTCCACTGGCCACCAGCCACCTGCCTCTGACAGCACTGCAACACCGGCCACCAACCGGTCACCTCTCCACCGCCCGTGCCCATTCCCTGCAATCAATAAAGAGGACAAGACAGAAACAATATAAAAATGAATGTAAAAGTGTTAGAAAACCGGAATGAAATGTGTAGAAAGGGGACGGATTTTCTTAGAAAAACCAAGATATTCGGCCATACCAAGCAATGAATTTTAGTTATCAAAAACATCAAAAGAAGTGAATCTCAGAATACAAGAATCAGAATCAGAAATAGTAGGTGATACTCCGTATTTTGAGTTTTAAATTTCTTTTTCTTTTCTTTTTTTTTTCTCATTTTCTTATACATATGAATATATATACATATATATAAACATATAAAAAAATATAATAAAAAAATAAAAAAATAAGATTTTTTTACCTCGGTGGCAGGTTATGCGCCAGTCGCCAACCAAAATTGCCTCTCCTTCCTCTCTCTTTTTTTTTTTTTCTGATCTTGTAACAAATGAAATTTTTTGATTTTTTTGGGTTATTTATACTGATTAAAAACGGCGCTGTTTTGACCTTGGGATCAGGCACAAAACGACGTCGTTTTGTTCTGGATCGGTCGATCGACCCTACCCGCTAGGATCCGCGTGTTTTTGCAGCGGAAGGGCTAATTGCGCTTTTGGCCCTTCCACATTTTTATTGTTCTTCAATCAAGTTTATTTTGATTTTTAATTCGACTTTGAGATTTGTTACACTTTTCAATTGAGTCCCTCTTATGTGTGTGCCTTTTTAGTAATCGGGAATATTGCGCTCTTGGTCCCTCTAAGTCAGCGCGTAGCGTTGCAATTTGGCCGGTGTCCTATTTTATTTCTAATTTTGCCCCAAAAATCCTATTTTGATATCAATTTCGTCCTTTTGTCGCTTTTTGCTCTCAAATAAAATTTGTAATATTAATTTTGCTATTATTATTATATTATTGTTACTTATTATTATTATTTTTATATATTAGTGTATATTTTCATTACATATGCATACGTATATACTTATATATAGTGCTTTTTTTAGTTACTTTAATTTCATGTTATTATTATTAGTATTATAATATTATATTTATTATTAATGTTAGTATATATTTTAGTATATGTGTATGTATATATACTTTTCATACAAGATATTATCATTTTCATTATTATTATATCTATTATTTTCACTATTATTATTATTTTTATCATCATTATACATGTATATATATAGATATTTTTTAGCACTTATTATAATATTTTCTTATTATTATGTATATTATTTTACTCATTTCTTCACTCTTTTTATTTATATCTTTAAAACTCTTATATTCTTATATTATGTGTATTATTGTTTTTATTATACATATCACGTATACATTTTTAAATATCATATTATTCATGTGTTTTATTATATATGTATATATCTTTAATATGTATATGTACGTATATGTTCATGTAGTATTATTAACAATTATTTTATAACATTATTATTATTATTCCTAATATGTATACATTATGTAAATATTCTAATGTTATATTATATATATATGTTTTTCATATTATTATGTACGTATGTTTTTTTATATCACATTTTTATATTATTGTGTAAATATCTATATATAGTTTTTTATTTACTTTATTTTAATATTATTATTATATTTTATTTACTTATGCGTGTTTCATTATTATTTCTAGTATCATTATTATTATTAATATTGGTATGTATTTTTATATATGCATATATATACATATTCATATCATAGTGTTTTTAATCACCTATTTTTATATTATATTATATTATTAGTTTTACTACTATTAGTATTAGTTTTAGTTTCAATAAATATTTTAACATTCATATATATCTATACTTTTATGTAACATTGTTAATAATTATTTTTAAATATCATTGTTATTTTTAATACATGCGTATATATATTATGTGTATATTCTTTTAATAGATATTATATATATATATATTTCATATATTATTTTTTAACTTTGCATTATGTATGTATTTTTAATGTTATCCTTTTATATATCATATATATATATATTCAATACTATTAATGCGCCATTAATACCTATTATGGTATATATCTTAATATGTGTATATATATAGCACTATTAGTATTTTTAATATTATGTTTTCGTCACTTCATTTATTATTATTATATGTTTATATATATATATTCATGATTTTATTTCGTGTTTAATGTTATTAATATCATGTTTAATACCATATGCATTATTATTGTTTTATACCATTATTATCGCATATACATTGCTAATGTTTTACATATTATTTGCTTCATATATTCTTAACTTTTTATTATTATTTGTCTGTTCCGAATTTAGCCTATTTGTTCACATCTTATTTAAACATCAATATAATTTCCTTTTACTTTCTTTATCTAGAAATATTTTCATTCTTGTTTTTAACTAATTTTAATAAGTAAGGCAATGTATCGATTTAACATTAAGCCATAGATTTCATCGCTATGTTGGATGGAATTTGTCGGCTCGTGTTAAAGACGGAACACCCTTCTAGAAAAACCAAAAAAACTAAAATTTCTCGTCTTTTCAATCAGGTCACGATTAAATCTTATATTGAACTCGTATTTTTGAAATCAAGACAACACGTGTTTTACAAGATACCAATTTTGGGCGTCGCGAGGGTGCTAGTACATTCCTCGCGCGTAACCGACTCCCGAACCCTAATTTTTTTCTGGCTTTTGACGTAGACCTAACTCGGCCTTCAATTTATATTTTTCAAAAAAAAAAAAAACAAATAAATAAATAAATAATAATAAAGAAAAAAGAAATCTAATAGGTGTCCGATCACACCTAGGAAAAAGGATCGGTGGCGACTCCCTTTTTATTTCAAAATCAAACTTCAGTTTTCAAGTTTTCACTAAATCGCCACAATTAGCGACCTAGCTAAATTTTTTACGTCGCTACAAATAAAAATAAAAATTTGTTTTCAATAATGAAAATACAAAAATATGTTTGGTACATTGTTTTCTTACAATAAAAACATGAGAAACAAAATAAATATATGGATTGAAATTATGGTAAGACATTTTGATACTTAAAAATTATTGAAAAAAAATATTTTTGCTTTAAATGGGTTATAACCAAGATCAAATCATTAATTAATTAATTTTTTCTACAAAATATCTTTTAGTGAAAACGATTAAATAACCTTTTTTATTTCCATATATTTTTATTTTCTAAAATATTTTCAGAAATTTTAATAAAGCACGTCTTCCTTAGTGTTTTTCATTTTTCAAGAAAATGATTTCTATTTCTTGAAACCGAACGAAGCCGATATCATGTAAAAAAGTATAATATTATAAAAATAATACGAGCAATAGCACAATATATCATATATGACTAATTGTTAACATTTAAAATGTTATATAAATTAGAAATTATATCACACGCGTATGGAAATTAGGTACTTAAAACTAATATGTTAGTTTAAAAGTAATATACAATAAATAATGTGACTTTTGATTTGAAACAGATTAATAATAACACATGCAATATTTACGATATTAAAATAAAAAGAGAAGAGATTAAATTGTAAAAAATGAAAATATGAAAATTAAACACATAAATACATTATATTAACAATACTAAACGCACCACAATAGTTTATCATAATGTTGTCATCAATCAACAACATTATCAATATATGTACAATTATCAATATATACAATTGATGGAGGTAATAAAATATGAATAATAAAATTAAAATGTAAATATTATAATAAAATAGAGTTTTGGTTTAGTGATAAAATTAATGTTTTATTAACCTAAATAGTAGGGGTTCAATTTCAACCACGTCTAAATTTTTATTGGGTTTTTTTAAAATTAAAAGACTAAAACACCATCGAATTATATAGCTTATTTTAATTACGAAAAAATATATTCGTAATTTTGCTAACCGAATTTGTATCTGGTTAACTTGCGACAGAGCTTAAATAATAGTATAGATGTAACACCCCATACCAGAGTTAGACGTTATGGCTAAATCTTGAGGAATTACACGAACTCGTTTTAAACCCAATTCGAATTCAAAAACATATGCTTTTATGTTTTTGTGATCGTTGCTTTGAATACTAGCTAGCCCATGCCCTAATTTTTGAGTTTGTTGGTGATTTTGTGAATTGCCATTGATGAATGCTTGAGCTTTTGAATGTTTGATGATGAAAAATGAATATTTGTTGATAGTATATAAGTTTTTTTAAGTGATTTTGAGTAAAAATAACTATTACGGATTAAATTGTGAAAATTGTAAATTGAGGGGTTGAAATGTGAAATAAATGAAAAATATGGGCTGCTAGGGGCACTTTGGCAATGTAACATCTCGAATTTGGGACTAGTCGGAATAGTGGTTTCAGGACCACAAATCTGACATTAAAATAATTATTTTATGATCATTATGAGGTCTAGGATATGAAAATAAGCATGTGTTAAAGTTTCATGAATAAATTTTATGTGTAAGGTCTCCAATTGGAAATTAGAGACCAAATTGAATAAATTACAAAACTTGGATTCTAGAAGCAATTTATATGAAATTGCTTTGGAATGTTAATTAGAGGTCCTTAAAGAGTAATTTTTCCAATTTCTAAGTTTTTGGACAAAAATAGACATGCATGAAAAATTTTGGAAGTTTAGTAAGGAAGGGCATTTTGGTCATTTGGTAATAAACTAAATAAAAAGGGAAAAATAAAGCTAAAATCAGCTCATTTTCTTCTTCATGCTGCCGAAATTCTAAGGGTCTCCATAGCTAGGGTTTTCAACATTTTCAAGCGCAATAGTAAGTGCTCCATAGCCCCGTTTTTAATGTTCTTCGTATTTTTGAGATCTCGTAACATGCTCTCTCTCTATTTCTACCCATATTTCAAGCTAGGGTTCATGTTAAAAAATTTACCCATGCATGAGGTGTTTTTGTTTTGATGATTTATGGAGGAATATGGGAGTTTAAAGAATGATGAACAACTTTTACTAAGTAGTTTTTCATGGAAATGGCTTAAAGGACTAAATTGTAAAAGTTATGGAAATGGGTAGGAAAATATGGAATGAAGGAAAAACATAGACTGTTATAAGTGTGAATAACATTCGACTAAGCTTGGGTAGCCAAGGAATTACATGCATTTCATTATACGAGACTTAGGACAAAATTGTAAATATTGTGAAAGGTTAGGCCTAAAACGAATAATGTGATGTATTAATAATCTAATTTTATTGATATAGACTCCGAGGAATCAATTCCAGAGGTTGACCATGGTAAAGAAAGGTTTTAGAATAACCGAAATACGAAGCTGGAGCCATTATCAGGTATGTTCGTATAACCCGAAGTAAACTTTTAATATACTTAAATATGCATGTCCTTGAATGTATGAAAATCTAGATATTCATTGCATGATAATCCATGAAATATACTAGTGTAAATGAAGGATGATAAATGTCCCGGTTGAAATAGAAAGGGAAATCCGATGGATAAATTATGACTTACATGACATGAGATACTGCATGTGTTGTAGAAAAGGATTTAGCCTAGACAGGTAATTCGATGATCTCAAAATAGAAAGGATCTAACCCAGACGGGTGTTCCCTGAGTGATCGAGCCTTCCGAAGAATATGGTTGCATTAAGGATTTAGCCTGTACGGGTAATCCGGTTGAGAACTGAATTTAGCCTGGATTGGCAATTCAAATCCAAGCTTATGAGAGCAATTGTCGTTGAAAGGAAATTAGCCTTGATTGGTAATCCCGACATTGCTCTATGAGTTAATACTATGTGGTATTTAGCCTGGATTGATAATCCCACCGTAAGATATAAGGTTTGCGGAAGCACGTACTTGAGATGATCACTTGTATGACTTGACAGTAATTGGATTATCGATCGAGATTTTCAAGAAATTCAACGGGATTAACATGATGAAATGAAGAATGGAAATATTTGAATTGATGAGCTCATCTAAGACTAATGATATGATGTATTGTTATGAGACCAACTTGATGATTGAGTGAATGCGATAGGGAAACTATTTCATGCTTGTTGGATTTATTGCCTAAATATAGTTATATGCTAATTAACTAATAAGTTTACTTTCTATACTAAGCATATAAATGCTTACCCCATTCTCTTTTCCTTGTCTTACAGAGCTCGTGGACTCGTGAAGATTGGAAGACGGTTGGAGAATCAACACACTATCGAAACGTCCCGTTTTGGTATATAGATACTTTTATTTTGTTTAATGGCATGTATAGGATTTTTGGTTATTTTGTTATATGTGTCATTTGGCTAGCCATCGTAATGGCTTAAATGGTATACTTATTCTTTTGTATATGGCCATGAGATATGGCTCATATTGATGTAGGTTATAAATCTACTAATGATGCATGGTAATGTTTAAATGTTTCATGAGATATGATGATGAGGTTTATCATGGATGGATGCTTGAATGGAACTTAATGATTTGAAAGTGGACATAGCATATAATGGTATATGGTTATAATATGACCTAAGTGTAAAATGTAAAATATGCTATGTTAATCCCTAATATATAAAGGATAATTTAGCGTGTACTAAACTGATGAGATGTGGTTAACATGCAATAAGTTCTGTCAATGTTGTTTAAGAATATAATTAGGTCATGTTAAATACCAATGAAGTCTATAAGTGTTTATGTATGGCCGTGTGTCCCCTTCACCTAAAATTTTAGGTCAGTTTGCATGGTAGTAAACACACGGGCAGAGACACAGCCGTGTGTCTCGACCGTGCAGAGGACACGGCCTAGACCACGGGCGTGTGCCTTGGCCGTGTGCCTCAAAATGAATGATGACGTCATAAACAGAATGTCTGGGTTTTTGGACACGGGCGTGTCTAGGCCGTGTGAGGGAGACGGGCCAAGGGCACGGGCGTGTACTTGGCCATGTGAAAACTCCTGTAAGTTCGAAATGGAAAATAAATCCAAATAATTCAACACGTGTGGGACACACGGGCGTGTGCTTTGCCTCCATACGGGCGTGTGAGGTATAACCCTAGGAGTTTTACTAAAATTTTATATATTTTTCAGTTTAGTCTCGGATTGCTTTTAATGTATGTTTGGACCTTGTAGGTCTATAGTCGGGACATTATGATGTTGTTTAGTCGATTTTAAATTAGAATGAAATTTTATAACCCGTACTTTCCAAAAGTGTCCGAGTATATGTCTGGTAACACCTCGTACCTTGTTTCAGTCTCGGGTACGGGTAAGCAGTGTTACAAACCGCCAAAATCAAATACGTGTGGCCAAGCCACCATAATAAATATGTTGTAAATACCACCAGATAAGGCAAATCATTAAACTGCCAACACTTCCTCTGTCACATCATGATCCCACCCCAATACACATGCAAACACTAATTAGATATCCAGATACACACATATCATACATGCTTTACACATCAGATCACGCTAACATGCTTTCAAAAGTAACACATACAAAAACAAAAAAATCAGATTTCACCTTTAAAAGTCATACATATCACATTACATACCTTATGAAATGGATAGCCTCGAATCGCACTTTAACTACAGCCGTAACAAAAATTTACAAAAAATGGGCTTATAAGCTCATATGGCCCACACAACCTAATTGGCCTAGCCCGTGTGGCCCACACAGCTTGGCACGTGACCATGTGATGTTGACAGTGGATTTTTCGGCTTCGTGTCGTTCACTATTTTTACGAGTTCGAGTCACACACCTTACTACTTCTAGAAAATGATGATACGACACACCTCTAAACCCTAAAAACAACATTTAAAATGGACTAGTTAGTAACAATATACAAAATTGAGTCACTAATTCAGCTACAAACTATAGAACATTCGGCCTTAACTTTGATAATCAACCCTTCGGCATTCGATTACTTATCCAAACAATAACAGCAATCATAAAAATCTCCTAACTCGCTGGAAGAACGTCATGTGCCTCACAAACTTCTCCTAGCAGTACACCAAAACCATTAATTAGATCGAAGCTCACAAACACACATTTCCATACCTTCCACACGGAACAAGAACAACATCACCTGAAAGTAAATAGAAGCTACTTACGAAGAAAATACTATACTAAGTACAACACCTCAGTCACAAATGTCCAGCAACACAAATGGTAGCCAAGAAAATGGAATAAAGAATGACAAAAAAGAAACAATAGAAGGAGAACAGAAAATAAGAAAAGCCGAAACAGAAAACAGAAAAAATGTCAATCAACAAAAATTTAAAATAAAACGTGGAAAGACGGAGAAAAAGTGTGGGACGTGAGAGGGAGAGTGGAAGAGGAATGTGGGAGAGATTTTGGGAAATATTTTAGAATAATTCAAGAATAAAATCCTACTATATCCCATTACTAACCACTTATTAGATTCTCCTGAATTCGAATTCAACCCAACTTCTACCACATGAGCGACATAGACAGGAAATAGCAAAAATATTTCTATTTTACATACATGGGATTCAAACACAAGACCTCTGGGTAAACAAAGCCTTACCACAAAACCAGCCAGCTCATTCTTGTAACACCCCTAACCCCTATCTGTCGTCCGAATAGGGTTTCGTAGCATTACTAGAACTTCCAGAACATTTTACAAATAAATCATATCAATCATTATTCTTTTTTCGAGATTATTCATAACTTCCCTTAAATGGACACTCGAGGTCCAATACGAGCATTAGAATCAAGTCAGGACTTAATCGGAACCTCTAAGATTTTTTTGCTAAATTTCAAAAATTTTTCCAAGGTGCAGGGCTCACACGCCCGTGTGGTCCAAGGGACACGCCCGTGTGACCCTAAGACATGCCCATGCTAGAGGCCATGTTCGACTCCGTGTAACTCTCTGACTTGTGCACATGGTTGTGCCACATGCCCGTGTGCTAGGCCGTGTGGTTAATTAATTCATTTTGAATTTAGGTGTAGGTTTCACATGGCAAAGACACACACCCGTCTTCTAGGCCGTGTAGAACACACGGCTGTGACACACGCCCATGTCTCTACCCGTGTGCTCAATTTTGAGCATTCTGTTTCTCAAAAATTAAGGTGCAGAGGACACACGGCCTAACTACACGCCCATGTACCTGGCCGTGTGTCACACACGGTCTAGACACATGCCCGTGTGTCTGCTCGTGTGGACAAAATAAAGCCATTCCTAGCTTCATTTCTCACCCAAAATCACACCAATAACCTACACTTGAATCACACATCCAAATACCATCCATTTCAAGCATTCAAATCAAGCAAATTCCATCATTCATCATGGCATATCATTTCATGCATACATGTCTATAATCTTACCTTAGTTAAGTCCTCAAGTAAGACATAATTTGATCAACCACTTAACATATATGTAGCTACCATAGTTTGACATTACAAGTATATTAAAAGAAACCAAAATTAGCCATTCCAATGGCCAGATTACAAGCATCATTTACATTAACATGCCAATATGGCCAATATATCCTATACATGCCATTACAACCATAATTAATTTACCATATTCTACCGACATGGGCCGATGGATAGTGTGAGTGATCTTCACCGAGCTTCCAATCCAACGAGCTTCCGATTTACTGTAAAACAGGAAAATAAAACTAAGTAAGCATAAAATGCTTAGTAAGTTAGTATAACATGGTACTTAACTTACCATTCATTCTATTTTGAGGTAACTATGTAAGGCATAATCAATCAGTTTAATCTCAAGCCCTACACATATTCTCATTGCCCTTGTTAGTCATATATTTCATATTAACATCAAAACATATATGGGCTCAACAACAATCAAGTTTCCAAGCCATATGCTTTCCACAACATGTATTCATTCAACATGCATGATTCATCTCATTATTTCAAGTATAATTTCATAATAGTTCATTTTAAGTTCAGAACATTTCATATCAGAACTATACTCATATTACTCAGAACATCAAGATCACGATTAGTGCACTCAAGGTGTACAAGTCTTTAATTAAGAATGAGCATATATTTATCAAATAAAGTCCATGTACAGATATCATCATCTCATGTTTTCATATATCATATGTCATGTATCATCATTTACTTGTACTTTAGCCAGATACGTGTAATAACTCATTTCTTATCCATATCTTTTCATATCAAGATTTTTACCTGTTGAATTTATTTGAAATATCGATGGTTACACAGGTAGTACACTCGAGGTGTACGAATCAGACTTAATCAATTCATGTCCAATGGTACCCATAGGGTACTATATCGGAGAGTACACTCTCGAGCCACACATGTATACGACAAGATTACCAATCCAGGCTAAATCTTTTTTATGACATATGCTCTAAAGAGCTTAATCTAGATTACTCGCCCAGGCTAAATCCAATTCATAATGTATGCTCGAGAGGATTTATATTAGGATTACCCGTCCGGGCTAAATTCTTTCATAAATGAGGTCAATAGGATGACTCGTCCGAGCTAAATCCCGTCAGCAACAAATTCAGGACCTCATTCATTTCGAGAAATCACATATCCATTTATATTCATTTATTCAACGAGATTTAACATTTTCAAGCATTTCCCGGCATGTAATTATTTCATACATCTATAACATTCATATAATTTAAATGATCACATTCCACATTCGTTCCAAACATAAAAGTAACATTTTTCTCATTTATCCTTTATCGAACATTTTCATTAATCGGGCTTTGTCATGTATATTTACAATGTCATATATATATTCACAAGCACAACACTTAATTCAAGCATAAAAACATATAAAAATATAGTTACACGAACTTACCTCAACAATTGTTCTTATACGAAAATCTACTAATCTGACTTTTTTCCTCTTTTCCTCGTTCTAGCTCCGAATTTGGTCTATCCAGATCTATACGAGTAAATTTGATATCAATTTATCATATTTTATATTCAAGTGGACTCAATTTTTATCCTAGACAAAATTACCATTTTGCCCCTAACTTTTCCATAAATTCCCATTTCATCCCTAGGCTCGGAAAATGAAATTTATGCAATTTATTCCCTATTCCAAGCATAACTGAAATTTATATACTACATTTACAGCACATACATTTCACAAATTTCAGAATTTTCCATGGGTTTTATCATTTTTTTATTTTAGTCTCTAAATCAAGTTTCCATCAAAAATTGCTTTGTAAAAGTTGTTTATCTATCAACAACCTTTCATTTTCTACCATAAATTTCATATTTTTAGCATATTCATCCATGACCCAAATTTCATACTTTGATAACTTTTCAAATTAATCCCCTAAATAGATAGATTAGACTATCTTGGTTTCAAAGATATAAAAATTACTAAAAACGGGACTTGATTACTTACCCAAATAAGCTTGATAAGTCTTCTTCCTCTCTCCTAGGGTTTCCATAGAAATATTTGGGGAAGATGATATGAAATTGTTTTCTTTTTCATTTAATAACTTTTTATATTTCCAATTTAGTCCTTAGCCCTTTTTTATTTTTCCATGGATGAGTTATACCAAAATATCTACATACTTTCTTTAATGGTCCAATTACCATATAGGACCTTAAGTTTTGAATTCCATAGCTATTTGATCCTTCTAGCTACTAGAATCTGACTTTTTCATTTTATGCGATTTGGTCCTTCCCGTAATTAAACACATAATCTGTAAAATTTTCTTATCAAAATTTTCACATGACATTTCTGATATAATACGGATCATATAATATAATAAAAATAAATTTTATTTCCAGCTCATATTTGAGGCCCCGAAACCATTGTTCCGATTTCATCGAAATTGGGCTGTTACAACTCTCCCCCTAAAAGAATTTTCATCCTCAAAAATTTTACCTGTAAGGAGATTCAGACATTACTTTCTCATGTTTCTATCTAGTTCCCAGATAGCTTTCTTTATATCATATCATTGTCAAAGAATTTTCACTAAAGCTACCTTTATATTTTTCGTTTCTTTCACTTCACATGCCAGAATTTCAACCAATCCCTCACTGTAAGTCGTATCAGGCTGAATTTAACATTCATCAAAGCAATAACAGATGATGGGTCTGATTATTACTGTCATAACACATATACTCATAAAAACATTGAGAATTCTATAAAAATCTAATAATAATACCAATCAATACGCAACAGGTCTAAATCTTTTCAATGATCTCATATGACCCATTAAACCACAGAATTAATTTGCCTTTATTGTCAAACCAGAGAACTTTCTTCCATGGCGAAACTTTCAAAAAAATTTTGAAACTTTCAAAAAATTTTGTTGCCAATCTGAAACTCCATTTCTTTTCATTTCAGATTCACATCGGAATGCTAACGATCAAATACTACTTCTAAACTGTCTCAGATCACTTCATCTTTCTTCGGTTTCAAAAAATCAAACCTACTACATGTATCTTTTCTCATTGAACTCCGTCCAAAACACTGGAGTTTTATATTTGTGACCATATAAAGCCTCGTACAGTAAAAATTTTGTACTTGATTGTCAACTATTATAATAAGAAAATTCAACCAGAGGCAAATACTTTTCCCAATTACCTTCAAATTCAAGTACACAACATCGAAGCACACCTTCTAAATTCTGAATCATATGTTCGGATTGACCATCCGTCTGAAAATGAAATATGGTACTAAAATGTAACTATATACCTAGTGTTTCTTGTAACTTGTTTCAAAATCAGAATTTAAACTATAGATCTCCATCAGACATAGTAGAAACTAACATATCATATAATCTGACAATCTAAAAAAAAGATAATTCGGGCAATCCATCAAGTGAGAAACCCATTCATGTCAGAATAAAATGTACAGGCTTCGTCAAACAATTAAATTACTCAAATGGTATCTTTATTTTTCATAGACAGGGATGGTCCCGATATAAAGTTTATAGTAACTTTGTCTCATTTCCATTTCGGTATTTTCACTGACTATAACCATCTCGAAAGTATCATCTCTATCTTATTGATACATTCAGCATTTAAATATAGATTTAGAGATACCATATTTCATTCTGGGCTACCAGTACATCTTTTTCAAATCAATGTGTATCTTATTATTTTCCAGATAAACAGACATAGTACCACTGTGATCATTCATGTAAAATTTTCTATAAAAGTTACAAATTCTTTAGTACACAGGCTCTATCTCGGAATGACAAACAATCATCAAATTCAAATCTGCTATCCTGATTCAATAATTATTTCATTCTATACCTATTTAACTTACAACTCATTATCACTTTTGTAACACCCCTTACCCGTACCTGAGGCCGGGATAGGGTACAAGACATTACCGGACTTAAACATACACATGCATGTAAAACCAGACATAAAATTTCAACCAATTCAAAAACATTCAAACACATGCATATCGTCCCTTATGCGGGCTTACGAAGCCCAAAACATACATTGGAAGTGGTTCGAGACTAAACCGAGAACTTATGAAACTTTTACAATACTTGGAAAATTTTCCAAATTTGGAGAGTCACACGCCCGTGTGGGTAAGCTGTTTGGTCACACATGCTCATGTCCTCATCCCGTGTAACTCTCTGTTTAAGGCGTCACCAATGAAATAGAGTTACATGGCCAAGTCACACGCTCGTGTGCTAAGGCTGTGTCCCCCACACGGCTGAGACACACGGCCGTGTCTCTGCCCGTGTGGCCAACACTTAGGCTATTTTCCAAGCCTTGGTCAACTTTAATCCCTTGCACACTTATACAACATCAAAGGCATAGAACATGGTATCCAATTAAAGATTAAACATCCTCAATTAAGTTACAAACATAACATTTGCATGTCATCATACTTGTGTTTCTCATTTAAGTCTAGACATACCAAACCATATTCATTTGGCCTTGTCATCTTCATTAACATCATTAACTTACTCTAAATTTACACTTTTATACTAAGATTATGGTCACATCTATTGATCAAAGTTCATCCATCAAATATACATACTATATCATACATCCATCGATATCAGGCCATCACAACATGCACATCATCAAAACATTAGAACAGTCATGCAAAATTAATTAGGTTTACAACCTAATGATCAAATATAAGTCATATCTCATGGCTCTATACAAATGAATCATTATAAGTCAGCTCAATTGGCCAAATCATGAAACACATATCATAAAGTATTGAGTCTCTATACATGCCACTCACTTGAAAACACTTAAGATTTATTAATACCTCGGCTTGAAAATTTGATAGTGTGATGCTGCCTCCGACGATCTCCAACCTCGAGCTAACCTGACAACACTAAAAGAAATGGAAAGGAAAGGGGTAAGCTTTATAGCTTAGTAAGCCCGTATGAAAATAATAATAAGCAATTTGTTGACGTACTTTTGCCAAATTCTTACAACATGTTCTCATGGTATCACAATCGAAAGTACACATAATTCCACTATTTGCTCATATTCCAGTCAAGCTGTCTACTCGAGTCATAGTCACTAAATTATTTAAACTTGATCTACGAAACTTTAAACTAAGATCTGCTAATTTTCCCTGAAATTAGACTCACATATATTCTTACCATAAAATTTATAGAATTTTTGGTCTAATAAATAAGTATAGTTTATTCTTCAAATTTACCCCTATTATGCTATTTAACAGCTTTGACCTTTCTTTACTAAAATTTATTTATCTCTTAGTAAGGAATCTGAATAATGTTCCTGTCTGTTTCTCTTGAAAATAGACTCATTAAGAACTTAGTAAAATCAGTTATAACCCATAATTATTCTTGTACAATTTTTAGTGATTTTCCAAAGTTAAGACAGGGGAGCTCGAAATCACTCTGACCTTGTCTCACAAAAATTCAAATATCTCATAATATGAAACTCTTTTATTTACACCATTTCCTCTATGTGAAACTAGGCTCAATAAGATTTAATCTCATATTTTATTCAATTTCTAATTCAATTTTCAAAATTTTTGGTGGATTTTTAAATTCGGACTACTGCTGCTGTCCAAAACTGTTTTAGTGCAATATAATGATAACTATCATAAGTTCATTTTCAACTAATCATGAACTCACCATTTCATGGATTCCATGTTCAATTACACAATGACATAATAACATAACCATAAAGATTATTCATCATTCAAGCCTTTTTATATACTTATCATATGTTCATATATATACATATACATAAACTTTCTCATCATAAGTCATTCTTCATCAAGGCATTGCTCATGAGTTTAGTGTACATACCTGTACTCACTCGTAGTATATCACATAACCATACCTTCTTTAACATGCCCTCCTCGAGACTTTCATCACATCCATTGCATTACCCATTGAACACTCAGAATACTATTGGATACACGAAAAACTTGCACATAAGTGCCACATATACATACGTAGCCAAAGCTACCTCATATCATGTAACGCTCGCAATGGAGCTACTCACGGGCCTGCTTATAAAAGCTATCGGTCAAGGTGTAACTACACAGGCTGCTCACAAAAGCTGTCAGGTATCCGACCACTCAAGGATTACCTAGCCACCAGTAGGACACATAAGACCGTTGTTTGAAACTTAATCACATATATCGCATCCATTATGAACTCGGACCACTCAACGAGCTCGGATGCCACATATATCATGAACCTGGACCACTCAACGAGTTCGGACTTCTTAATTCCTAGTGGCATGTCACTTGTATCCTAAACTATTCCTAAGGTTGGGATTTTCCTCACCTGCACATGGCACACCTTGTCCTACTTGCTCATGATGTCGTATGTAACGACCATAATATCATTTATGCTTAGTAGTTACCATTAGGCATAGCATACACAATAATGATAAAACATTTATCACATAATGTCAACACATCAAAATATATTACATTGTCACATTATTTACACATGTACTTACAATTCATGTAATATCAAGCATTAACATTCAAGTATAACATTGCATTATTATTGACGTACAAGCTTACCTCGAATCTGAGCACAACTAATTATTCCATTTTAGTCCATAATCTCGTACTTTCACGATTTAAGCCCGAATCTCGATTTTCTTGATCTAACATTTCAAATATAACTTATTTATTACTCACATTATTCAAATTGACCCAAAAATAATACTTTTACAAATTTGCATTTTTACCCCTAAACTTTCACATACTTGCAATTTATCCCTTAGGCTCGTAAAATGATTTTTATTCAATTTCTTGGTACTTTAAGCCTAGCCGAACAAACTTCATAACCACATCAGCCCTCAATTTCCACTAATTCACACATTTATGACAAATTTTATAACTTTTACAATTTAGTCCATTTATGCATTTTTACCTAAAATCACTTAGTAAAAGTTGTTTCTATAACCATAAACTTGCATAATCTACCATTAAACATCAAAACACATGCATATCACTCATGGGAAAATTTTTAAACATCAATCTTAGCTCAAATAAATGGTAGAAATAGCTAGATCATGTTACGAGGATTTAAAAAACGTAAAAATCATTAAAACGGGGCAAGAACGGACTTACTATTGAGCTTGGAAAGCTTGAACAAAACCCTAGCCATGGTTTCCATGCAAATATCGGTCGAAGGTTGAAGATGGATAAAAATTGGCTTTTAATTTTAATTTTAATTCATTTTAATTACTAAATGACCAAAATGCCTCTAACTTAAAAATATTCTATTTCACCTATTTCAGATCCATTTTTGTCCAAAAAATTAATAAATGGTCTAATACCATAAAAGGACCTCCAATTTAAAATTTCATATCAATTAGACACCTCTAGCTTCTTGAACTTAAGTTTTGCATTTTTTACAATTTAGTTCTTTTGACCAAATTGAGTGCCCAAACGTCAAAATTTTCGAACGAAATTTTCATGAAATCATCCCGTGAAATTGTAGGCCATAAAAATATAATAACAATAAATTTTCTTACGACAAATTTATAGTCTCGAAACCACTGTTCCGACTAGGCCCTAAATCGAGATGTTATAACTTTTCTGAGTTTCACTATTCTGTTATAGAATCATCAGTTTAGCTCTATACTCAGCTAAAATTAATCTTTCATCATACAATAGCAATCAATATCCATGGCTTGCAAAACAAACATAAATTTTCTACTCAGAATATCTTCAACTACATTCTTTCTTTCCGAATGATATTCAATTATCAAATCATAATCTTTCAACATTTCAAACCATATACGTTGTCTCAAATTCAAATCTTTTAACAACATCAAATACTTCAAACTTTTATAATCGGTAAATATATGACATTTTTCACCAAACAAGTAATGTTGTCAGATTTCAATACAGAAGCAATGGTTATCAATTGTAGGTCATGTATCGAGTAATTCTTTTCATGTGGTCCTTAACTGTCTGAAAGTACAAGCTATTACCTTGCCTTGCTGGATCAAAACATAATCTAATCCCATTCAATAACACATCACTGTAATAACAAACTCCTTACTTGATTCAGGCTGAACCAGAATCAGTACTTTGATCAACATAGCTTCTAACTGGTCAAAACTTTACTAATATTTGTCAGTCCATTCAAATCTTACCTCTTTTCTGTAATGACTAGGTCATCAATGTAGATATTTCAATTATTAACATTGAAGCTTTGAGATTTTCCGAAGCCACAACTATTGTAGTGACGTAAAAAATTCGCTTTGGTTACTAGTTGAGGCGATTATTTGAAAATTTGAAAAAGGAATTTCGGTTTTAAAGAGAAAAGGGAGTCGCCACCTATCCTTTTTCCTAGGTGTGATCGGACACCTAATAAATCCTCTTTTTTAAAAGAAAATTTATTTTTTAAACAAAAAGAAGGTCGAGTTTAGGTCTACGTCAAAAGCCAGAGAAAAATAGGGTTCGGGAGTCGGTTACGCACGAGGAAGGTATTAGCACCCTTGCGACGCCCAAAATTGGTATCTCGTTAAACATGTGTTGTCTTAATTTTCGAAAATGCGAGTTCAATATAACACTTAATCGTGATCCGATTAAAACACTAGAAATTTCAAGTTTTTTGGTTTCTTTTGAAGGGTGTCCCGTTTTTAACATGAGCCGATGAATTTCACCCAACATAGCGATGAAATCGATGACTTAATGTTAAAATCGGTACATTGCCTTATTTATTAAAATAAAATAAAATAAATGTTTCTAAAACAATGATAAAAAATTTGACGATGTTATTGTAATAAAATTCATAAATAAATAAACGATGCAAAAATAATGCGGTGATTAAAAAATATTATAATATAATATTAGGATATTAGAGTAATAATAAATAAAAATAAAAATGTATTGACGCCATAATAAAACTATATACGTATAGGAAAAAATAACAATATGTACAAAAATACATGTATACCAAATAATGCATAATAATATTAAAATGCAATATTGAATAACAATAGTTAAAATAATAAGCATAATAAATATAATAATATATGAAAATAATACCATATAAAAAGTATATATATACACGTCTAATAAAATATATGTACTAATATTAATAATAGATATAATAGGGATAAAAATAAATGTAATAATAATATATACATAATATGGTATTAAAAATATACATATATAACATAATATTTAAGAATATATACATAACATGACGTAAAAATATATACATGGAATAGTATAAGAAACATATAACTAATAATATTAAAAATATATACATAATAATATATAATAATAAAAATTAATATAAAAAATAACATATATACATAACATATATGAAAAATATATATGATACTGACATTAAAATATTTACATAATATATATATACTAGAAATAAAAATGACTAATCATAAATATATACATAATAATAAAACATATACTAATAATAATAATAATAATATAAATAATGGTAAATACAATAATAAATAATATTAAAAAAATGGCGAAAATAATATAGAAACCAAATTAAATCTGGAAAAAGGACTAAATTCGAAACGAAAATGAAGTTTTGGGGCGAATTCAAAATAAAAAGAAGAGAAGGGGACCAAATTAAACACGCGAAAAATAGGGGAAGGACCAAAAGCACAATAAACCCATTTGCCCCAAAACGCGCAGTATCAAGGGGACTAAATCAGAAACCGAGGTAAATTGTTGGGCCAAATTGAAAATAACAACAAACTTGATTGT
Organism: Gossypium longicalyx; assembly: GCA_025698465.1. Taxonomy (NCBI): domain Eukaryota; kingdom Viridiplantae; phylum Streptophyta; class Magnoliopsida; order Malvales; family Malvaceae; genus Gossypium; species Gossypium longicalyx. Next base: position 58,813,843 of record CM046995.1, read on the forward strand.
AAAATCACAAAAATGCGGAAGGGCTAAAAGTGAAATTAGCCCTTCCATAGAAAACACGCGGATCCTCCTTGGGTCTGGTCGGACGAATCGGGTCTTCATGCCAAACGGCGTCGTTTTTGGGTCTAGGCCTGGGCATGAAAGCGGTGCCGTTTTGGTAGGCTATAAAAGCCTAAAAATTTCCAAAAAAATCATTTCTACCGGGTTTAAAAAAAAAACAGGAGAGAGAGCTCTCCTCTTCTCTCTGGGTCAACCCAAAAGGTAAGCTTTTTTTTATTTTTTTTATATATGATATTTTTTATGTATTTTATCTACATATATACATGTAAAAAAAAAACCTTATATATATATATATATATGTGTGTGTGTGTGTGTGTGTATAGATTAGGATAAAAAAGAACAAAAATAAAAATGGATATTTGCTACCTTGATCGGACTTGCCTGCTGTTTTGCTTGTGTTTGGGACTGATTTTTTAGTGTTTTGAATATATTCTTTGTATTAAAAAAAAGTGACCCCCTGTTACAAAGTTTGAATCGGCTTTTTATAGCCTTTTACAAATGCTTTCCCTTTTATTTTATGTTTGCTGTCTTTTCCTTTTAATTCTTGCAGATGCAACTTGAGGACGGTGGCAACAGTGACGTGACAGAGGCGGTGGTGGCAGAGGCTGAGTCGGCTGCAGCTAGGTTTAGGAAGATTAAGGTTTTTCGATTTTGGGCTAGGGTAATTTCGGGTTTCACGCTTTAAGATAGTTGGGCTGGTTTAAGTATTGAGTTATGGGTTTAAGTGTAATTGGGTTGGTAATTTGGGCTCCGAGTATGGGTTTGTATTTGTCGGGTCAAAATTGGCCTGTAACAACTATCAAATAGATTTTAAACCATTGTGCAATAATATGACTGACATTCCAGCTTTGTAGATAAAACAACACTTCAACATCAATAGTGCACCTCAACTTAAAAGAGGGAGAATCGAAAGTGGCCCCAATAATAACCAATGCAGTAATATAGTTCCTATAATCTGCGATCTTTATCACCATACCTCATGATCGAGTCAATATTTATAACGATAATAAATGTAATTACCTCTGATCAAATAATATCTTTCACAAGTAATCCATGTTTACATAATAAAGAGATTGATGATATCTCAGAGAAAATTCAGAAGAGTAATATCACGCATACTTAGTAGAAACAACTGTGATAAAGATAATATAACTTGCATATTCACAATTCAGAGCTTCAATCAGTAGAAGTAGAAAATGATATCATATGAACCTTATCATCAAATCTTATATCAATCATGATAAATTAGAAAACCCAAGAAAAATAGAGCAATACCGCTCATGAATCAACTAGACTTTCAATAATACCATCTATTATAATTAGCCAACCTTTCAATATGATAAACATTGCATCTGTACATGCACAATTTCATATGCCTCTGAGACTAATAGAACATATAGAGTACCCAAAAGAGATTGTTGTAATATACTCAATTATAACAACTGTATTCAAATATCTTTGCAATTTCATCACTATTCCACTAACTAATAAAGTCATCTATAATCTTTCATTATTCAGTTCACAGAAAGAGTCGACTCGGAAGAATTTTTGACTAATCCATTCTGTAATTGTCATATCTAGATAAGTCGATTACTCATGAATAATCTTCTTCCTTAACAATGACAACACATATTTAGAAAAATCTTCAAAAAAATCCGATATCTCTTATAATACTATCTTTACTTATTAACTCATTCTCAATTTTGACTACATTTTTAATCATTCAGCCTGTGAACCCTTCTTTCACATTTATGAACTTAATTAATATAAATTTGTGAATTTTCATCGTATAAAACTATACTGGTACGGGGGTGGAGATCGTAAGCCTCACAATTTAGTTTTCATGTATATACTCATATAACATAACATTCATCATTCTCATGAACCATAAAACATTTATCTGTACCTTTTCGAATTTTGTTTCATCATGAGTAACGTTTTTACTCAGGCACGTGAGTATCACTTTCAGTAGTGTCGAAATTAGCTCGCGTGGAAAGCATCTCTGTATATTTGTAAGACAATTTTAATCAGAGTCGAAAGATATTACACTATCACAGGTTACATAATGGAATATATTTCTAGACTCCACATATGTTACGTTCAGTCCGAGAACTGACTAAATTGTAGCTCTGATACCACTAAATATAACACCCCTAACCCGTATCCGTCGTTTGAATAGGGTTTCAGAGCATTAACTTCTAGAACATTTTACAAATAAATCATATCAATCATTATTCTTTTTTTGAGACTATTCATAACGTCCCTTAAATAGACCCTCGAGGTCTAATATAAGCATAAGAATCGAGTTCGGACTTAATCGGAACCTCTAAGAATTTTTTTATGAAAATTCAAAAATTTTTCCAAGGTGCAAGGCTCACACGCCCGTGTAGTCCAAGGGACATGCCCATGTGACCCTAGGACACACCCATACTGAAAGTTATGTTCAACCCCATGTAACCCTCTGACTTGTGCACACGGCCATGCTACACACCCGTGTGCTAGGCCATGTGGTTAATTAATTCATTTTGAATTTAGGTGCAGGTTTCACACGGCCAAGATACACGCCCATCTTCTAGGCCGTGTCACACACACGGCTAAGACACACCCCCGTGTCTCTACCCCTGTGCTCAATTCTGAGCATTCTGTTTCTCAAAAATTAAGGTGCAGGGAACACACGGCCTAGCTACATGCCCATGTACTCAGTCGTGTGTCACACACGGTCTAGAGACACGCCCGTGTGGCTACCCATGCTGTAACACCCATTACCTGTGTTCGACGCCGGAACAGGGTACGAGGCATTACCGGACTTAATCACTAATCATCGTATAAAAACCGATTCATAATTTCACTCTAATTTAAAACCTTTTCAAACACATTCAAGCTGTCCCTTAAAAAGAGCTTACAAGGCCCATATCATTCTTTAATTCAACCACATACATAGGCAAGCATGCACATTCATAAATTGCATCATTTAATTAATAACATAATCAAAACTATTTACATTAAATGACTTTATACAATAGAGACCTTCAAATAACATAGGTCAGTATTTTAGGCCAATTCCTAGCAACTTAGTAACAATTAAACGAGTCTCCATACATGCCAAAGACTTAAAAATATTTTAAAACCTTTATATATCGATCAATAGTTTGATAGTGTGATTTAACCTCCGGTGACCTCCAACTCGAGCTAGCATCTGAGACACCATAGGAAAAAGGAAAGGAAGGGAGTAAGCATTATAGCTTAGTAAGTAACTATGTAAATATTAATAAACAATACATTATCATACTTTAAATGAAGTCACAATATGTTCCCGGAATATTACCATCACAAACACACACATACTTTCACTATTACAATCATAAACAAGTTCAAAATAAGCTGTCTAGCAGAGTACCAGCAACTAAATTATTTATTTCTGGAGCTACAGAACTCCAAATTATAAACCGTTAATTTTTATTGAAACTAGATTCACGTATGAAAATTTTTTGGTCTAGCCAATTAGTACAGTTTATTCATTAAAGTTACCCTTGTTTCACTGCTCAACTGTTCTCACCACTCTTCACTATGAATCAATTTTATCCTTGTACAGAATTCAAAGGATGTTCTCGTTTATTTCATTTGAAACTAGACTCATTAAGGATTTCAAGAATATAAATTATATCCCCTAATTATTTTTGTACAATTTTTAATGATTTTTCCAAGTCAGAACAGGGGATCACGTAGTCATTCTGAACCAGTCTCTCAAAAACTTAAATATCTCATAATATAGAATTCCTTTTCTTGTTCTGTTTCTGTTATATGAAAATAGACTCATTAGAATTTAATTTGATATCTCATTCAGTCTCTAATTCAATTTCTAATATTTTTGGTAAATTTTTAGATTCACATCACTGCAACTATCCATAACAGTTTTATTGTCAATTTTGATCTTTCACACTTCAATTGTATTCATCATTTACCCATAACAATCTTTCCAATTTCCAATCACATATCGAGCATATTGCTCATAAGTTACACACATATATACTTACACTTATCATCACAAAGTCATACACAATTTCATTTAATCAAGTTACCGGGATTCCAAAAACGTAAAGAACCTGAAAAACGGGGCTAGAACGGACTTACTATTGAGCTTGGAAAGCTTGAAAACCCTAGCCATGACTTCCCCCATGCCAATTTCGGCCTTCATTAAAAAGATGAGTCAATTTTGGCTTTATTTTCCATTTTTATTTCTTTTAATTACCAAATGACTAAAATGCCCTTAAGGCCTTTCTTTAAAATTTTGTCCTATTCATGCCCATTTTTGTCCAAACAAAATATAATGGTCTAATTACCATTTAAGGACCTCCTCTTTAAACCCATATTTCAATCAAGTACTTATGAATTAGAACACATATTTTGCAACTTTTGCAATTTAGTTCTAAAAGTCCAATTAAGCACTTTATCAGTAAAATTACTTAACGATATTTTTACACAATATTTTAATCAATAAATAAACCTTAAAACTTAATCGGAATAAATTTTTTGACTTCAAATTCGTGGTTCTAAAACCATCGTTCCGTTTAGACCCTAAATTAGGCTGTTACAGCAACTTCTGCAAATAAGCCCTAATAGGCAAATTAAACATGCAATCTATAAAATTTTTTATCAATACTCTAACACATACATCTAATCACTCGGTAAATCATAAAAATTAATCGAAATAAACTTTTCTATCTCAGATTTGTGGTTTCGCAACCACTATTCCATTTAGGCCCTATTTCGAGATGTTACACATGCGGACAAAATAAAGTCATTCCTACCTTCGTTTCTCACCCAAAATCACACCCATAACCTGCACTTGAATCACACATCCAAATACCAACCATTTCAAACATTCAAATCAAGCAAATTTTACCATTCATCATGGCATATCATTTCATGCATACATGTATATAATCTTACCTTAGTTAAGTCCTCAAGTAAGACATAATTTGATCAACTACTTAACATATATGTAGCTACCATAGTTTGACATTACATGTATATTAAAACAAACCAATACTAGTCATTCCAATGGCTAGATTACAAGTATCATTTACATTTACATGCCAATATGGCCAATATATCCTATACATGCCATTACAATCACAATTGATTTACCATATTGTATCGACATAGGCCGATGGATAGTGTGAGTGATCTCCACCGAGCTTTCAGTTTACTCTAAAACAGGGAAATAAAACTAAGTAAGCATAAAATGCTTCGTAAGTTCGTATAACATGATACTTAACTTACCATTCATTCTATTTTGAGGTAACTATGTAAAGCATAATCAATCAGTTTGATATCAAGCCCTACACACATTCTTATTGCCCTTGTTAGTCATATATTCCATATTAACATCAAAACATATAAGGGCTCAACAACAATCAAGTTTCCAAGCACATATGTTTTCCACAACATGTATTCATTCAACATGCATAATTCATCTCATTATTTCAAGTATAATTTCATAATAGTTCATTTCGAGTTTAGATCATTTCATATCAGAACTATACTCATATTACTCAGAACATCAAAGTCACGATTAGTGCACTCAAGGTGTACAAGTCTATAATTAAGAATGAACATATATTTATCAAATAAAGTCCATGTACAAATATCATCATCTCATGTTTTCATATATCATATGTCATGTATGATCATTTACTTGTATTTCAGTCGGGTACGTGTAATAACTCATTTCTTATCCATATCTTTTCATATCAAGAATTTTACTTGTTGAATTTATCTAAAATATCGATGGTTACATAGGTAGTACACTCGAGGTGTACGAATTATAATTAGTCAATTCATGTCCAATAGTACCCATAGGGTACTGTATCAGAAAGCACACTCTCGAGCCACACATGTATACGACAGGATTACCAGTTCAAGCTAAATCCTTTTTATGACATATGCTCCACAGAGCTTGATCTGGATTACCCGTCTGGGCTAAATCTAATTCATAACATGTGCTGGAGAGGATTTATATCAGGATTACCCGTCCGGGCTAAATCCTTTCATAAATGAGGTCAATTGGATTACTCATCCGAGCTAAATCCCATCAGCAACAAATGCAGGACTTCATTCATTTCAAGAAATCACATATCCATCAATATTCATTTATTCAACGGGATTTAACATTTTCAAGCATTTCCCGTGTAACACCCCTAACCCGTATCCGTCACCAGAACAGGGTTACAGGGTATTACCGAGGATAACTGAATATGTATAACTAATTCGAGTGAAATTTACCATTTATAAATGAAAACATTCAAACCATCCCTTAAATGGACCCTCGAGGCCCAATATGAACATTAGAATCGAGTCGGAACTTATTCAAAGTCTCAAAGAAATTTTCATGAAACTACAAAATTTTTCACACATGCATGTTTCACACGCCCGTGTGGCTTAGGGACACGCCCGTGTGGGCAGGTCGTGTAGTTACACACACCCATGTCTTGACCCCGTGTAACTCTCTGACTTACATCCTATGAACAAATTGAAGTCACATGGCCAAGTCACACGTCCGTGTGCTAGGCTGTATGGTTATTTTAAATTTTACAATTTAAGTGGAGGTTTTACACAGCCAAATCACATGGCCTTGACTAAGACCATGTCACCCACATGGATGAGACACACGCTCATGTCTCTGCTTGTGTTCTTAATTCAGAGCATTCTGCTTCTAAATTTTAAGGTGCAGGGGACACACAGCTACAACACATGCCAATCTGGCAAGCCGTGTGTCACACATGGCCTAGACACACGCTCGTGTCTCTACCCGTGTGGATGATAATAGGCCATTTTAAGACCACATTTCTCACCCTTTCTATAATCCATCTGCACATAACCTTCAAATACACAGACATGTCCAAACCAATCAACCAGATCAACCAAAACACATGTTTTTCTTCTACCAACATACCATAATACTACTATTTTATCCTAATTTGTAAAAATGGTTTCATTCATTACCTTACCAAAATAACTTCAAAACATATATATTTAAACATACAAATATCAATACTTCAAAACTACATCTTTCAACCCTGTCCTATACATGCCATATAAATCAAAAGTTGTATTCAAAATCTACTGGTGTAACTCTGGATAGTGCTTCCAAATGTGTTGATCCGATCCACTGATATAACGTAAATCTACAGGAACCATTAACACACAAAGTAAGCTTTGCGAGCTTAGTAAGTTCATAGGTTCATAAAAACAATCTTACCAAGCATTCACAACCAATTCAATAAATAATATTAAACATTCAATTCCTGCCAAATATAATTTCAAACGATGAGTTCACTCAATTGAGCTCAATACCCAAATATCAATTCGTAGTTCAATAGTTAGCCTCAACTATCACTTACCCACACATGTCAAATTAAGGATGGCTTACGGATTTGAGTACGTCGTTTATTCAGTGCCACGATTCACAACTCAGTATGGTTAATACCATATCTACGTTTCCAACTCGGTATGGGAAATACAATACCTACGTATTATAGCTCGGTATGGAAAATACCATACCTACATATCATAGCTCGGTATGGAAAATACCATACCTACGTATCATAACTTTGCCATGGATTAACCATGGTCTTATCTGTCAATTCATCACTTGTCACAACACGAACGTACTTAATCCTGTGTTTTCCTCAATTTGAACTTCCAATCTGATCTTTACAATGTTTCACATTATTAACAATACAATAGCAACATGCAGATGACATCTCATCTTTTCTAATTTAACAAATAATCACACAATTCAACCATATAAACTTACCTGAGCCAATTTGTAAAAGTTGTAATATTTCAGGGACTATTCGACAACTTTTCATTTTCCTCATTTATCTTATAATTCTTGATCTAGAATATAAAATTATTTACTCATCAGCATCTACTTCAATTCCAATTCAATTCATGCTTTATGCCTTTCAATTTTTGAAATTACACATTTACCCTAAACTTTACAGTTTTTACAATTTAGTCCGTGCTCAACTCACCCCCCAATTGAGCTGATTTTTCCTCAATTAACACTTTATTCTATCATCTTAAACTACTTCACCACCTTTGGAAATCAGAATTTCAGCATCAAACCTTAATTCCAAACTTTTCACAATTAAGTCCTAAAAATCGATTTCTACACAAAAACATTTAATAAACCCATCTTTTAATAAAATTAAAAATTCAAACCCATGTTTATTCATCATAAACTTCCAATACTCAACCATGGTAACTTTCAATTTCATCCATAAAATCAAAACTAATGAATTTAGTAGTAGGACCTAGTTATAAAAGTCGCAAATCATGAAGAATTTTAAAGAAATAGCATGAATTGAACTCACATGATATGAAAGTATGAAAAACCAGCTTGTTCTAGACCTCTTATGGCATTTTTGCTGATGAATTATGAAGAAATCTCTAGCTTTTCAATTTAGTCTTTGTTTTATATGCTTAATTTGCAAAATTTCCAATTTTGCCATTGTTTCTACTTATTTTCTTGCTAATTCTTATGCCCAAATCGTCCAGCCCATTTTATTTGGGTCTAATTGGCTTTTAAAATCCTTCTCATTAGTCACTTAAGCTTTTTTAATCACTAATTAACTAATTTTGTACCTTTTTAATTTAGTCCTTTTTAACCAATTAACTATCCAAACGTTAAAATTTTGTAACATTTATGGCTCGTTTATGAGTTCGAGGTCTCGATACGTCGTTTTAGACCCAATTTACTTTTATCTTCTTTTAAAATAACAAAATTCACCAATCCAAAATTTCTTCTTCTATCACACTTGACGCATAGGTTTTTATCTATTTATTTTTAAACTCATTTTTCAGATTTAGTGGTCTAGAATCACTGTTTCTGACACCAATGAAAATTAGGCTATTACATCCCGGCATGTAATTATTTCATACATCTATAACATTCATATAATTTAAATGATCACATTCCACATTCGTTCTAAGCATAAAAGTAACATTTTTCTCGTTTATCCTTTATCGGGCATTTTCTTTAATCGGGCTTTGTCAGATATATTTTCAACGTCATATACATATATGATATTCATACAATTCATTAACATAACACTTAGTTCAAGCATAAAAACATATAAAATGTAGTTACACGAACTTACCTCGACATTTGTTTGTGTAAGAAAATCTACACATCCGACTTTTTTCCTCTTTTCCTCGTTCTAGCTCCGAATTTAGTCTATCCAAGTCTATACAAGTAAATTCGATATCAATTTATCATATTTTATATTCAAGTGGACTCAATTTTTATCCTAGGAAAAATTACCATTTTGCCCCTAACTTTTTCATAAATTCTCATTTCATCCCTAAGTTCTGAAAATGAAGTTTATGCAATTTACTCCCTATTCCAAGCATAACCAAAATTTATATATTACATTTACAGCACATACATTTCACAAATTTCAGAATTTTTCGTGGGTTTTATCACTTTTTTTCATTTTAGTCCCTAAATCAAGTTTCCATCAAAAATTGCTTTGTAAAAGTTGTTTATCTATCAACAACCTTTCATTTTCTACCATAAATTTCAAATTTCTAGCATATTCATCCATGACCCAAATTTCATACTTTGATAACATTCCAAATTAATCCCCTAAATAGATAGATTAGACTATCCCGATTTCAAAAATATAAAAATTACTGAACACGGGGCTTAATTACTTACCCAAATAAGCTTGATAAGTCTTATTCCTCTCTCCTAGGGTTTTCTTTGAAATATTTGGGAAAGATGATATGAAATTGTTTTCTTTTTCATTTAATTAAATTGTCATTTAATAAGTTTTCATCTTTCCAATTTAGTCCTTAGCCATTTTTTATTTTTCCATGGATGAGTCGTACCAAAATATCTGTATACTTTCTTTAATGGTCTAATTACCATATAAGGACCTTAAGTTTTGAATTCTATAGCTATTTGATCCTTCTAGCTACTAAAATCCAACTTTTGCATTTTATGAGATTTGATTCATCCAGTAATTAAACACATAATTGGTAAAATTTTCTTATCAAAATTTTCACATGACATTTTTGATATAATACAGCTCATATAATAAAATAAAAATAAATTTTATTATCGACTCAGATTTATGGTCTCGAAACCACTGTTCCGATTTCACCGAAATTAAGCTGTTACAATTCTTGTCAACAGTTGAGCAAAAATAATATAAAAGCTAGATATTCATAGATAGGGGTTGGAATAGAAATAAAAATAAATTCAAGGGAAGAAATTTGAACATAGGGCCTCAAGCACATAAGCAGAACTCTTAACCACTAAACTAGTGTAACAGACCGATTTAGGGCCTAATCGGAACAGTGGTCTCGAAACCACAAATTCAAAGTTATAAAATTTATTTTATTATTGTTATGGAGTTATGACATGATTATATTAGCGTATGAAAAATTGGGTGAGCCAATTTTAATGTTCGTGAACCAATTACAAAAAAAAGGACTAAATCGCATAAAAGGGAAAAGTTGCATTTTAGTACCAAGATGTGTTGAATAGCTAAAGACCTAAAATTAGGGACTTTTAAAGAGCAATTTGAGCCCTAGAAACAAGATGGTCGGCCATAAGAAGCAAATTTAGTCAAAAAGTCAATGTTAGGTGACTTGATGACATAATCTTAAGATAAAATAATACCTATTAGCTTAGCTATCAATTTCTTTCTTCTCCATGCCTTCTCCCCACTAAAAATATCAGAAAAAGAGGGGTTTTTGAATCTTTGAAATTTCAGCAACTTATTACCTCAACAAGTAAGTGTTTTCCATGTCCCTAGTTAATAATTTTTGCATTTTTGAGACCCTTGAAGCATGAGCTTTCAAATGAGGGGTCTATTTTGCAAAACTGTTAAGAGTTTAGGGTTTTTCCATGAATTAAATTTTAGCGTTTGCTGAGTTTTTATGGAAGAGTATGAGTCTTAGCTATGTTATAAACAACTTTTCTGAAAGGTGTTAGCATGAAAACACCAAAAATAGTTATTTTGCAAAAGTTGTAAGATAAGTGTTAATGTGTGAAATAGTGAGATTTTGGGGTTGCTATAAGAGTAAAAAGAGTTCGTCTAGGCTTGAGATACAAAGAAATTCGATAAAAATCAAATTTTGATCATAGGGGCAAAATGGTCATTTTGCCAAGGTCTAGGGGCAAAATGGTCGTTTTACCCAAAAATGTGAATTCTAGATTGCCTAATTGTGTTTAACGACTAAATGAGTGCATTTTGCTATTATAGATCAAGATTTACCAAATCTGAACCTAGACCGAGGGAAAGCTAAGTAAATCGACTAAACCGATTAGTCGAGTACATTTTGTAAACTGACGTAAGTTGTATGTAAAAAATATAACTACATTATTAATACATGTATTTGAATTATCATTGAACTGATATAGCATGAATTGCTAGATTGTGAATTGAGAATGCATAGTGATAATTGAGATAGTAGAGTGATCTCGTTGGAACCCTAGGAAACAAACCAGATATTTGTGCCTTAACATTCTGGTTACTTGGGTGCTAGTGTAAGACATGTCTGAGACATGCGTCAGTGACATTATGAGAGCCAATGTAAGACCATGTCTGGGACATGGCGTGGGCGTAGTGATGAGTGCCAGTATAAGACATGTTTGGAACATGCATCGGCCTCAATGATGATAACCAGTGTAAGACATGTCTGGGACATGCATCGGCTAAGAGTTGTGCTAGTGTAAGACATGTCTGGGACATGCATGAGTACGTAAGAATAAGAGCTAATGTAATACCATGTCTAGGACATGACATCGGTAACTTAACCCATGTTAGAGGCTTATAGAAATCTGGTAATGTTCCGAAAGGCTCAAATTTAAAGGTTATGAAAGCGAGTTAGTAAGGAAAGTATAATAATATTGTGAGTGGTATAGGTACCTATTCGGTATGCATGAGTAATGAGCACAAAATAAAAAGTGTGACTAGAGTAGACGGTAATGAGTAAGTCAAGCTTATGCCTATCTTTGTGCTATGAGCAAGATGACTAGAGGAGAAATTGTTGTTTTATATTTATTTATATGCAACTTACTAAGCTTTATGCTTACTCTCTTTCCTTTCCCTTTTCATTCAGTGTCGCTTAATTAGCTCAAGGATCCCTTGAAGTCAGAGATATCGATCACACTATCAGCCGTAATACTTGGTATAGTTGGATTTATATTTATGATTATGGCATGTATAGGGCTAGACCTTATTATTTTGTGTCTTTGAGAATTGGCTAAATGTGTTGGCTTGAAATAGTTTCCACATTTTACATTAAGCCTTGAATGAGGGTAACATTCATTTTGAGTCTATAATAAATGCATCTTCATGGCTAAATGAATGTCTATCATGCTTGATTTGGTATTGATTGGTGTTGACATGAAAATAGACATACTAGGGTGGCAATGAGGCTTGGTAAATAGCTTTATATTGTCTACACGGGTAGACATACAAGCGTGTGTCTAGGTCATATGTGACACATGGACAGCCCTATAGGTCTGTGAGAAGGCTGTGTGTCCCTTGCACCTAGAAATTTTAAGTCAGAATGCATGGTATTTATCACATGGGCAGAGACACGGCCCATAGGTGTGTGAGAAGGCCGTGTGTCCCCTGCACCTAGAAATTTCAAGTTAGAATGCATGGTATTTATCACACGAGCAGAGACACGGCCGTGTGTCTCAACCGTGTGAAGGGCACGGCCTAGTACATGGGCATGTGCCATGGCTGTGTAATGCTAACGTCAAAAATAGAATACCCAGGTTTTTGCACACGGCTGCACTACGGGCATGTCATGGCCGTGTGAAAGGACATGGGCAAAAAACACGGGCGTGTGTCCAAGCCGTGTGAAGTCTGCACTTATTTTATGAAAAATTGTAAAAATCAAATTGGCCACACGGGTGCAGGACATGGGTGTGTCCCTAGCACACGGGCGTGTGCCATTTACCCACACGGGCGTGTGGGGCCTTAAAGCATGAAATTTTCTAAGTTTTCTTGAGCCCTCGGTTTGGTCCCGAACTACCTCGAATGTATGTTTTAGGCGTCGTAAGCCCAATAAAGGGACAGATTACCTACGAAACAAAAAATTTTAAATTGATCAAAATTTTATGGCCTGATTTTCTAATATTGGTCGAGTTTAAGTTCGGTAGCACCTCAAACCCTGTCCTGGCATTGGATACAGGTGAGGGGTGTTACATTTAGTGGTATCAGAGCTATGGTTTAGTCGATTCTAGAACTAATATAGCTAGAGTACGAGTCTAGCTATACATGCCATAAAAACATATTGATAGTGTGAAGATTCCTGACGAAATAAATTATGTTTTTCTTATATAGTAAATGGATCCTGATAGAACCACAGCGGATGACGTGGAAAGTAATACATCGGCTCTCGCAGAAAGGACCGCGCCAGTAGAGAGCGAGCCCATGAGTATGGGCCAAGGCGGAGGGGCTAGAGAAGCCTACCTCCGAATGATGGACGCTTGGTATATGGAGTTTGTTCATGTGAACCCAAACACTCCACCTCCCCCACCTCCTCCGATTTCTCAGTATGCCCTGGTAGCTCCGCAAGGTGCGGACATGATTAGAAGAGAGAAGCCTCTGGTTGACAAGATCCGAAAACAAGGGGTCGAGGAATTCTGGGCTAACTTAGATGATGACCCGGAGAATGTAGAGTTTTGGTTAGAAAATGTCATAAGAGTATTCGATGAATTATCATGCACACCTGAGGAATGCGTGAGGTGTGCAAAGTCACTCCTACGGATTCAGCTTATCAGTGGTAGAAGACCCTCGTGTCTGTGGTACCGAGAGAAAGAGTAACTTGGAAATTTTTCCAAGAAGAGTTCAGAAAGAAGTACATTAGCCAGAGGTACATAGACCAGAAAAGGAATGAATTTTTAGAGTTGAAGCAGGGCAATAGGACTGTCAAAGAATATGAGTGTCAGTTTGTGAAACTTAGTAAGTATGCGCAGGAATGCGTATCCACTGAAGCTATCATGAGTAAGAGGTTTGAGGATGGCCTCAATGAAGATATTCGAGTGTTTGTGGGCATCTTAGAAATAAGAGAATTTATGGTGCTCGTCAAGAGAGAGTGCAAGGCAGAAGAGCTGGTAAAAGAGAGGAGGAAAGCGGCCATTGAGTCGCAGGATTTAAAGAAAAGATAGATGGGTAAGGCATATCAGTCCTCATCTAAGCAATCAAAAGAATTTACTACCCAATCAAATGTTTCGGTGGGGTATTCAAGGAGAAACAAGAATCAACAGAATATGGCATCTAAAGCTCAGACTACTTCGGTCGCTAGTGTTGGTAGTAATCGACCAAATAGACAAGAGTGTCCTCAATGTGGGAGACATCACTTAGGTGAATGCCGAGTAAATGAGAGGGGTTGTTTCAAGTGTGGGTCACTTGACCACTTTATTCGTGATTATCTCGAGATGGACGAGAGAGGAAGAAAACAAGAGCTCCATTGAGAAGTAGGCCACAAAAGAACCCCGGGAGTGGGATTAGTGGTAGAGGCGCGTCAAGAGATGCCACAGCGAGGTCTGAAGGCAGAGCGCCAGCAATGACCCATGCTATACGTGCCCGAGAAGAGGCAGAGTCCCCCAACGTGATCACAGGTACCTTTTCTATTTATGATATAACTGTTGTTGCTTTAATTGACCCAGGATCTATCCACTCTTACATTTGTATGGAATTGATGCCTCGTATAAACATGTTAGTAGAGTCAACTAAGTTTGTAATAAAAGTGCCCAACCCGTTAGGTAAGCATGTATTAGTGGACCAAGTATGTAGAAATTGTCCCATGACGATTAGAGGCCATTATTTTCCGACCAACTTGATGTTGTTGCCGTTTAATGAATTCGATGTAATTCTTGGGATAGGTTGGCTGACCACCCATGGTGTCGTAGTAGACTGTGGAAGAAAAGAAATTGAGTTAAGATGTGAAGATGGGGATGTTCTTCGAGTTGGACCAGATGAGTCAGATAACCTGGCTATGGTAATATCGTCATTGACTACTGAGAAATATTTGAAAAAGAAGTATACGGCTTATTTAGCTTTTGTGCTGAATACTCAAGAGTCAGAGTTAAAGATAGAATCAGTGCCAGTAGTCTGCGAGTTCACGGACGTGTTTCCGAAGGAATTACCTGGATTACCTCTAGTGAGAGAAGTTGAGTTTGAAGTTGAATTGGTTCCTGGTACGACACCTATTTTGATCACTCCGTATAGGATGGCCCCAACGGAGCTGAAAGAGTTGAAAGCACAGTTACAAGATCTGATAGACAAGGGCTTTGCGAGACCAAGCTATTCTCCGTGGGGTGCTCCGGTACTCTTTGTGAAGAAGATAGATAGGTCAATGAGATTATGCATCGACTATAGGCAACTCAACAAGGTAACAATGAAGAACAAATACCCTTTACCAAGGATCGACGATTTGTTTGATCAGCTGAAGGGAGCTACCATGTTTTCTAAGATCGATTTGAGGTCTGGTTATTATCAGTTAAGTGTTAAAGAGCGAGATGTGCCGAAGACTGCGTTTCGGACAAGATATGGGCATTATGAGTTTCGTGGCATGCCCTTTGGTTTGACTAATGCCCCAACAGTATTTTTGGATTTGATGAACCGTATATTCAGGCTGTATCTAGATAAGTTTGTTATCGTCTTTATCGATGACATACTGATCTACTCGCGTGATGAGAGAGAGCACACAGAGCATCTGAGGGTTGTGTTGCAAACCTTGAAAGACAAGAGATTATACGCCAAGTTCTGCAAAAGTGAGTTTTGGCTTAAAGAGGTCGGGTTTCTAGGACATATTGTGTCAGGTGACGGAATCCGAGTTGATCCAAATAAGATTTCCGCTATTGTGGATTGGAAACCGCCGAAGAATGTAATGGAGGTTCGAAGCTTTTTGGGTTTAGCCGGATACTACAGACGATTTGTAAATGGATTTTCTATGATAGCTACCCCGATGACTAGGCTACTGTAAAAGGACGTCAAGTTTGAATGGACCGAAAAATGTCAACAAAGTTGTGAGAGATTAAAGACCTTATTAACGGAAGCCCCAGTGTTAGTGCAACCAGAATCGGGCAAGGAGATTTTGATTTATAGCGATTCCTCCTTAAATGGTTTAGGGTGTGTGCTCATGCAAGAAGGCAAGGTTATAGCCTATGCCTCGAGGCAGTTAAAACCACACGAGAAAAATTATCCGACCCATGATTTGGAGCTAGCGGCTGTAGTGTACGAACTGAAGATTTGGAGACACCATTTGTATGGAGAGAAATGTCGGGTATTCACCGACTATAAGAGCTTAAAGTACTTGATGACTCAAAAGGAGTTAAATTTGAGGCAACGCCGATGGTTAGAGCTGTTAAAAGATTATGAATTAATTATCGACTACCATCCGAGAAAGGCGAATGTAGTCGCCGACGCCTTGAGTAGGAAATTTTTATTTGCCTTACGAGCCTTAAATACTCAGTTGACTGTAGCTAATGATGGTTCGATTCTAGCCGAGTTGAGAGCTAGATCGACTTTACTTCAAGAGATTCGAGAAGCTTAGAGAAGTGATGAGGAATTGAAAGCTAAGAGAACTCAGTGTGAGTTACAGATTGATTTGAATTTTCGTATTGGTACCGATGGATGTTTAATGTTCAAAGACAGGGTTGTGTACCCAAGGACAATGAGCTTATTCAAAATATTTTGAATGAAGCTCATGGTGGTTGCTTATCTGTTCACCCGGGTAGTATGAAAATGTCGCTCAGAGAAGTGATGAGGAATTGAAAGCTAAGAGAACTCAGTGTGAGTCACAAATTGATTCGAATTTTCGTATTGGTGCCGATGGATGTTTAATGTTCAAAGACAGGGTTTGTGTACCCAAGGACAATGAGCTTATTCAAAAGATTTTTAATGAAGCTCATGGTGGTTGCTTATCTGTTCACCCGGGTAGTATGAAAATGTACAACGACCTTAAGAAATGTATTGGTGGTCGGGTATAAAAAGAGACATCTCAGAATTTGTTTCCAAGTGCCTAGTGTGTCAACAAGTAAAGGCTGAACATCATGTACCTTCGGGTTTACTTTAACCTATTATGGTCCCTGAGTGGAAATAGGATTGCATCACTATGGACTTCGTGACCAGTTTGCAAGTAACCCCGAAAAAGAAAGATGCAATATGGGTTATTATCGACAGATTAACTAAGTCGGCACACTTCGCGCCAGTGTGTACCGGCTACTCCCTCAAGAAATTATCTGACTTATATATTTTCGAGATTGTAAGGCTTCATGGAGTGTCATTGTCGATTGTGTCAGACAGAGATCCGAGGTTTACCTCAAGGTTTTGGAAAAAGTTACAAGAAGCTTTGGAAACCAAGTTGAGTTTCAGCATGGCATTTCATCCGCAAACTGACGGACAGTCGAAAAGAGTGATACAAATCTTAGAGGACATGTTGAGATGTTGTGTTCTCGAATTTCAAGGAAGTTGGGAAAAATACTTGCCATTGGTTGAATTCGCCTACAACAGCAGCTATCAGTCGAGTCTGAAAATGGCGCCTTATGAGGCCTTTTACGGGCGAAAGTGTCAAATTCCCTTATACTGGACTGAGTTGAGAGAGAATCAAATTCATAGGGTTGATTTGGTCAAAGAGGTTGAGGAAAAAGTTAAAGTGATTCGTGACTGTCTAAAAGTCACATCAAATAGACAAAAATCCTACGCGAATTTGAGACGAAAGGAAATTAAGTTTGAAGTAGGTGATAACGTATTTTTGAAAGTTTCTCCGTGGAAAAAAGTCCTCAAGTTTGGAAAGAGGGGCAAGTTGAGTCCTCGTTTCATAGGACTTTATGAGATTACCGAGAAAGTAGAGCATGTTGCCTACCGATTGAATTTTCCACCGGAGTTAGAAGAGATTCACAATGTGTTTCATGTGTCCATGTTATGCCAGTACATATCAAACCCTTCGCATTTAATTGCGCCAACTAAAGTTGAGATTCTTACGGATATGACTTATGGTGAGGAGCCGGTCAAGATCTTAGCTCGAAAGGTCAAACAGATAAAAAATAAGAATATACCTCTACTAAAGGTCTTGTGGCATAGACATGGAGTCGAGGAAGCCACATGGGAACCCAAGGAGTCTCTGAGAGAACAGTATCCGAACTTATTCTCTAGTAAGATTTTGGGGATGAAAATCCCTAAAGGGGGGAGAAATGTAACAGCTCGATTTATGGCCTAGTCAGAACAGTGGTCTCGGAACCACAAATTTGAAGTTATAAAATTTATTTTATTATTGTTTTGGAGTTATGACATGATTATATTAGCGTATGAAAAATTGGGTGAGCCAATTTTAATGTTCGTGAACCGATTGCCAAAAAAAGGACTAAATCGCGTAAAAGGCAAAAGTTGCATTTTAGTACCAAGATGTGTTGAATAGCTAAAGACCTAAAATTAGGGGCTTTTAAAGAGAAATTTGACCCCTAGAAACAAGGTGGTCGGCCATAAGATGCAAATGTAGTCAAAAAGGCAATGTTAGGTGACTTGATGACATAATCTTATGATAAAATAATACCTATCAGCTTAGCTATCAATTTCTTTCTTCTCTATGCCTTCTCCCCACTGAAAATATCAGCAAAAGAGGGGTTTTTGAAGCTTTGAAAGTTCAGCAACTTATTACCTCAACAAGTGTTTTCCATGTCCCTAGTTAATAATTTTTGCATTTTTGAGACCCTTGAAGCATGAGCTTTCAAATGAGGGGTCTATTTTTCAAAATGGTTAAGAGTTTAGGGTTTTGCCATGAATTAAATTGTAGTGTTTGCTGAGTTTTTATGGAAGAGTATGAGTCTTAGCTATGTTAAAAACAATTTTTATGAAAGGTGTTAGCAAGAAAACACCAAAAAGGGTTATTTTGCAAAAGTTGCAAGATAAGTGTTAACTGTGTGAAATAGTGAGATATTAGGGTTGCTATAAGAGCAAAAATATTTTGGCTAGGCTTGAGATACGAAGAAATTCGATAAAAATTGAATTTTGATCATAGGGGAAAAATGGTCATTTTGCCAAGGTCTAGGGGAAAAATGGTCGTTTTACCCAAAAATGTGAATTTTAGATTACCTAATGACTAAATGAGTGCATTTTTATATTATAGATCAAGATTTACTGAATCTAACCTAGACCGGAGGAAAGCCAAGCAAATCGACTAAATCGATTAGTCGATTACATTTTATAAACCGAGGTAAGTTGTATGTAAATAATATAACTACATTGTTAACACATGTATTCGAATTGTCATTGAATTGATATAGCAAGAATTGAGAATGCATAGTTATAATTGAGATAGTAGAGAGATCTCGTTGGAACCCTAGGAAACAAATCGGATATTTATGCCTTAACATTCTGGTTACTTGGGTGCCAGTGTAAGACATGTCTAGGACATGCATCGGCCACATTATGAGAGCCAGTGTAAGACCATGTCTGGGACATGGCATGGGCGTAGAGATGAGTGCCAGTAAAAGACATGTCTGGGACATGCATCGGCCTCGATGATGTAGCCAGTATAAGACATGCCTGGGACATGCATCGACTAAGAGTTGTACTAGTGTAAGACATGTCTGGGACATGCATCAGCACGTAAGAATGAGAGCTAGTGTAAAACCATGTTTGGGACATGGCATTAGTAACTTAACCCATTTTAGAGGCTTATAGAATATATGGTAGTGTTTCAAAAGGCTCAACTTTAAAGGTTATGAAAGCGAGTTAGTAAGGAAAGTATAATAATGTTGTGAGTGGTACAGGTACCTATTCGGTATGCATGAGTAATGAGCACAAAATAGAAAGTGTGACTAGATTAGACGATAATGAGTAAGTCAAGCTTATGCCTATCTTTGTGCTATGAGCAGGATGACTAGAGGAGAAATTGTTGTTTTATATTTATTTATATGCAACTTACTAAGCTTTATGCTTACTCTCTTTCCTTTCCCTTTTCATTCAGTGTCGCTTAATTAGCTCAAAGATCCCTTGAAGTCAGAGATATCGATCACACTATCAGTCGTAATACTTGGTATAGTTGGATTTATATTTTTTATTATGGCATGTATAGGGCTAGACCTTATTATTTTGTGTCTTTGAGAATTGAACAAATGTGTTGGCTTGAAATAGTTTCCGTATTTTACATTAAGCCTTGAATGAGGGTAACATTCATTTTGAGTCTATAATAGATGCATCTTCATGGCTAAATGAATGTCTATCATGCTTGATTTGGTATTGGTTGGTGTTGCATTAAAAGAGACATACTAGGGTGGCAATGAGGCTTGGTAAATAGCCTCATATTGTCTACACGAGTAGACATACGGGCTTGTGTCTAGGCCGTGTGTGACACACGGACAGCCCCATGGGTGTGTGAGAAGGCCGTGTATCCCCTGCACCTAGAAATTTCAAGTCAGAATGCATGGTATTTATCATACTGGCAGAGACACAGCCGTGTATCTCAACCGTGTGAAGGGCATGGCCACGTCAGAAACAGAATACCCAGGTTTCTGGACACGAGCTGCACCACGGGCGTGTCGTGGCCGTGTGAAAGGACACGGGCATGTGTCCAAGCTGTGTGAAGTCTGCACTTGTTTTATGAAAAATTGTAAAAATCAAATTGGCCACACGGGTGCAGGACATGGGCGTGTGCTATTTACCCACACGGGCGTATGGGGCCTTAAAGCATGAAATTTTCTAAGTTTTCTTGAGCCCTCAGTTTGGTCCCGAACCACCTCGATTGTATGTTTTGGGCCTCGTAAGCCCAATCAAGGGACAGATTGCCTACGAAACAAAAAGTTTTAAATTGATCAAAATTTTATGGCCTGATTTTCTAATATTGGTCGAGTTTAAGTTCGGTAGCACCTCAAACCCTGTCCCAGCATTGGATACGGGTGAGGGGTGTTACAACTAGATTAACTCACTTGAAAATTTTTAACAATTCAAAAACAAGAATTTTGGGGCATTATAACTCTCCCCTCTTTAAAGAAATTGCTGCCTCAAAATTTTACCTGACTCAAACAGATGAGGGTATTGCAGTCGAATTAAGTCTTCCGATTTCCAAGTGGCTTACTTAGTACCAGGATTCCTCCACAAAACTTAACTAAAGGGATTGTCTTCCTTCTCAAAAACTTAACCTCTCGATTTAGAATCTGTACAAGCTTCTCCTCAAAAGTAAAATCTAGCCTAACCTCAACCTTCTCAATAGACGCACTATGAGATGGATCAGATCAATACCCTCTTAGTATAGAGATCTAGAAATAATCGTTTATGCAGTCTAACTCCAGAGCCAACTCTAATTGACAGCCAACCAGCCTCTTTCATCTTAAAATTTGAGAAGGCCCAATGAACTTAGGGCTCAACTTGCCATTACGTCCAAATCTAAGAAACTTCTTCCACGGAGATACCTCAAGGAAAACCCGATCTCCTACAGCAAACCCTATGTCCCTTCTATTAAGATTCATATAAGACTTTTGTCTATCAAAAACTGCCTTAAATCAACCTCGAATCTGTCTAACTTTACCCTCAATTTCAATAACCATACGCAAGCTCATAATCCTCCTCTCACCAAACTCGGTCCAACATAGCGAAGTGCGACACATACGACCATATAGAGCAACGTATGTTGCCATATGAATAATGGACTAAAAGCTATTATTATATGCAAATTCAGCCAATGGCAGATCTTCTAATATTTTAATCTCCCTCTCGGAATGTCCATTAGTCTATGGATGGAATGCAGTACTAAAGTCCAACCAAGTGCCTAAAGCCTCATGTAGTTTTTTCTAAAACTAAGATGTAAATCGAGGGTCTTGATCTGAGATAATTGATACAACAACCCCATGAAGTCTTACTATCTTGGAGATGTATAACTTCGTCAACTTCTACAAAGAATAATTGGTCTGAACTGGAGGAAAGTGAGAAAACTTGGTCAATCGATCCACGATGACCCTAACTAAATCTTTCTTAGTAGGTGCTAAGGGAAACCCACTAACTAAGTCTACGGTTACTCGTTCCCATTTTTGCTACGAAATCTTAATGAGTTAAAGCAAACTAAAAGGAAGTTGGTGCTCAACCTTAACCTGCTGGCATGTCAAACATCGAGACACGAAATTAGTCACCTCACATTTTAGATCGAGCCATCAATACAACTCTCGGAGATCACAGTACATTTTATTACCGCTAGGATGCATAGTATAAGGACTACTATGCACTTTTTGTAGATTAGTCTGTCTAAAATCCACATCATTCGGAACATAAATCCAACCTCAAAAACACGGAATGCCATCACTGTTAAACCCAAAATTCAAAGTCTTACCCTCTTCAATCTGCTGAACTCGACTAACCAGAGACTCATCCAGAAGCTGCTTATTCTGAATATCATCAACCCAAGTCGACTTAACTTGTAACTCGGCCAATAAACCACATCGTCAAACAAAATTAGACAAGCAAACAACGCCCTCAACTCTGATATCGATCTCCGACTAAGAGCATTGGCCACCATATTGGCCTTACCGGGATGATACTCTATAGTGCAATCGTAATCCTTGAGAAACTTAATATATCTACATTGCCTAAAATTTAACTCCTTCTGAGTGAAGAGGTATTAGAGGCTTTTGTGATCAATGTAGATGATACACCTCTCACCATACAGGTAATGCCTCCAGATTTTAGTGCGAAGACAACTACAACTAACTCAAGATCGTGCGTCAGATAGTTGCCTATTGGAAAAATAGGTTTGGGAAATGAAGTAGAAAATAAATTTAGGGAAAACCAAAGTTTTTTAAAAAAAAAATTCCAAAATAAGAACTTAGTTGTGATATCTAAAGTAATAAACAATTAATCAAAATTATACCTTTTCGATTCATTTAGGATTAACACCTCGACCAAGTAGTCTTCTCCACTATCTTCAAGCTCACATTTGCTGAGTGTGGGCTCGCTTTTAATTAGAAAATTTTCACAAAAAATTCCCAGTGAGGTAATTTCATAATTTCTCTAAACTTTAGGCCAAGTTGTAAATAAGAAAAAATATCTCTAAAACTCTTTTGAAATAATCTCTTTAGAGAATTTTCTCTCTACAACTTTCTCTTGAATTTAAGTGTGTTAAAAATAATGACCCAAGGCTCTCGTTGTATAGGGAGAGTTTAGAGAGTTCAACTATGATTAAACTTAATCACTTTAATATTAAATTAATCTAATATTTATCAAGATAAACATTAAATTAAATTTAATATTAAGATAATCATTTTAATATTAAATTAATAAAATAATATTAAGATAAATATAAAATTAAATTTAATATTAAATCTATTAAAATAATATTACTTTTGAAATAGTTAATCTGAAATCAAATTATCTGGTAGAGTCTCAGTAAGAGTATAATTCTTCCATTACTCAACCACTGAAGACCCACCGCCACCAACCATTTGTCGGCCACTAGAATGCCGTTGGCACCTCGAGCTGGTTCGGTTTCTGTTGGTTCAGTTCGGGCCATTGACGGCCCGACCGGTCTGATCCAGTCACCTGTTAGATCGTTAGCCCGATTTCACATACCAAGCTTAAGTTGACTAGTTTTTGGGTCTTGGTCTCGATTTTGGGCTTTCGAGCTCAATTTACAATTTCAGGTCCAATTTTCAAGTTCAATTACCAATTGGGTCAATTGTCTGAATTGAAAATTAATTTCCAAAAATATTATATTAATTTTAGTTAATTTTATTTGATCAAAAGTAATTTTCCCCAAAATCGCTTAGATTTTTCAAATTAATTTTTCAAGAAAATTCTTTAATTAAATTCTCTAGTTGAACAATTCTTACGATTGCCCAATTTAATTCCACATCGAATTAATCGACTCAATTAAATTATTTTCAAAGTCGTAGAATTTTTTTCTAATTCAAAAGCAGCCCGATTGAGCTTTTGCTAAGCTAGTGGAGGGACCAATCAGATATATACAATTAGGCTCTAGTAATTGCAATTATGTCTAAAAGCATCATTCCGATAATTCGCAATTACATAATCATGGAACCAGTCCACAATAAGTATCATGACTAAAAACTCCTTATTGTATACTCTTTACGAAAGTAATTCATCCAATTGCTTTGTCCAATGACCTCGACATATGTGTGTTACCCTCATATGATATCATTGATTCCTTTGAGTTAAATTCGTTCACTTAATACAATCCTATTTTATCTCATTTTTGTATCTTTTTAATGATTAATATGACCACTGTCAACACATCATTGTGCTAAATTGTTTGTTCGAGAACAAGCAACCTATGGCCACGTTCCAATATTTATCAGTCTACACAATGTCAATGAGAGGATATAGTTAACTCTTTAATTGAGCTATGAATTCCACTATTGCTAGTAAAGTCATGCCATACACAAGTCATTTACCCAACATATTGGTTATCGGCTCGATCATCTTTAGAGCATAAGCCTTCACCTATATCAAAGCACATGAGTTACAAACGCATGGTCAGTGGCTAACTCAGGATTTAGGTAAATCACACCATGAACGTCACAAGTGAATTAATTAACAAACAGATTCAAAATTACTTCATTTTGGGTTCAGTCCAATATATCATTCTGCCAATAAATACATCTATGTCTCTGTCTGTGCAGTCAACTGCTCTGATATCATCTCCCCAATTGGAATTATAGACGACATAATAATCCTTCTTAATATTTGATACAAATGCTCCTTTTGATTTTTTTACGTGATTACAAACTTGTTTAGGTTATCTACTGAAGTAAGTTGTCTTTCTCGCAATGTAAATGTTCTTACAATGCCACTTATCATCAATTTGAACTTAGACAATTAATGAACTAATATTTTCTTGTCACAATTTTGCTATGCATACGAAATATGAAAGATAGAAATACAAAAGATATAATATTGAAAAGTGAAATTAACTTTATTTATTTATTCATTGTTCAAACTAATAGAAAACAATTATATGTTTACTACAATATGAGTACATTTCCCAACATTGCCTTCATGCGACTTAAGTTGTCTAGATGCCTAAGTTACCTACTTACCCTCTTGGATCAAAACACTACCCAAACCTATGTGAGATGCATCACTATACACAACGAACTCTTTCTTAAATTTAGGTTTTATTAGAAGGGGTGCTTGAGTCAAAACTTATTTAAGCTTCTCAAAGCTCGATTGCTGATCATCAATCCACACAAACAGTGCATCCTCACACAATAGTTTAGTCAAAGGAGCTACGATAAGTGAAAACCCCTCTACAAACCTCTGATAATACCCTGCCAAACCGATGAAACTTTAAATCTCTACAATGTTCTTAGGTTGTTTCTACTCAAAAATAGCCTTAATCTTTTTAGGGTCCACATGGATACCCTCTGCAGATACTACATGCCCCAAAAACATAACTTCACTCAACCAAAACTCACACTTGCTCAACTCAGTATAGAGCTTCTTCTTTTGGAGAATCTATAGAAAGATGTTCATTATATTCAGCATCGATCTTAGAGTATACCAGAATATCGTTGATAAATACTATGATGAATTGATCCAAATACAGTTGAAACACCCTATTTATGAGATCCATGAATGCAGTCAGAGCATTCGTCAAACCAAATGGCATAACTAGGAACTCGTACTGTCCATAATGAGTCCTAAAGGTAGTCTCATGCACATCGACCTATTTCACTTTAACTGATGGTGCCCAGAACAGAGGCCAATCTTGGAGAACACAGACGCCCTATGAAACTGATTGAACAAGTAGTCGATCATCGACAATGTATACTTATTCTTTACTGTCAACTTGTTCAGTTGTTGGTAATCCACACACATTCACATAATAGCATCTTTCTTCTTGATGAAGAGTACCAGTTCTCCCCAAAGAGACACACTGGATCTAATGAACCCTCTATTAAGGAGATCCTGAAGCTACACTTTCAGTTCTTTAGCTCTTTCAGTGTCATACGGTAAGGAGCAATAGACATCAGAGCTGTCCCTCGTATAACCTCTATTCCAAACTCGACTTCCCTATCCGATGGTAACCCTGGCAATTCCTCATGGAAGACTTATGGAAATTCTTAAACTATTCAAATGCCCTTAATGGTAGAACCCACAACACTCGTGTCATTCACATAGGCCAAATATGCCTTACATCCTTTTCAGACAAACTTTTCGGCTACTGTAGCGGAGATCACATTGGAGAAATAAGCTCGAAACTTTTCGACTACCACAATTTCCACGCCATACTTGTTTCTCAGAGTTACCCTATTGGTCGCACAACCCAAATTGACTTGATGCTCCAGTCCATGCTCAAAATCAGATTAAATTCCCCAAACGGTAACTCCATCAGATTAACCGAAAATACAACCCCTTAAATCTCTAATGGACACCTCATATACATTTTTACTAACTTGTAAAGACTGACCCAACGAACTAATTACTGAAACCCCACTAGAAGTATTATCAACAGGAATCCCCAAATTACTAGATACAGAACTAGCTATGTATGAGTGCGTAGAACTAATGTCAATCAATACAACATATGGTTAAGAAAGAATAGTAAACGTACCAGCTATCCCATTAGTCGCACCTCTATCCTTGTGGCGCCTCGCTGCATACACTAAAGTAGGCTATCTTGCCTCTGTCTAATTTGCACCTCTATCCAGTGCCCTCTTTCCTCGACCCAAACCATTGCCACCCTTAGCTTGACCACGGCCCCTAAGAGGCTGCTAGACTACTCTCTAAGGCTGAATCGACCCCTAAACCGAAGTATGCACCTGATCAACCCAATATGGATAATCCTTAATGCGATGTTTCATAGAACCATACCACAAACACGCTACTATCCTCCTCCAACACTCGTTCGAATGGCGTCTACCACAATCAACACAAGCCTATATCCCGCTAGTACCAACTGACGCCTCAACTTGTTGAGGCCTATCAAACTTGGTCCATTTCTTAGGCCATAGAGATCAACTAGAAGGACTCATATCCCTCTTAATCTTATTCTGTACCCTTTCCTGTTCTCTTCACTCGCGCTCTACACATTTAATTTCCTCAGTAATCTTAGCCTTCTCCACTAATGTCTCAAAAACTCACTCCTACTTTCAGATCAAAATGCATTCAATTCACAAAATAGACACTCTTATCGTAATCAGTTGTTACTAAACTTTAAGCATATCTACTCAACCTTAGAAACTCATCCTTATATTTGGCCACAGACCTATCACCCTACTTAAGCCCGATGAACTCCAACCTTCCTGCCTCAATATACCTTGACCCCATATATTTCTTTTGGAAGGCACTCTAAAAGAAATCTCAAGTCACACGCTCAGCCTGCATGCACCGTACCACTGACCGCCACCATTGGTATGCTTCATCGCGAAATAAAGATACTATACCCTTCAATTTCTACCTAGGGGTGCAGTCCAGATCATCAATGACTCTTCGTGGCCTCCAACCAATACTCGGCCACAGTCGTGGTAATCCCAGCGACACTCTTAAATAGCTTAACCCTATTGGACCAAAGTTATTCAGTTACCGACCCTCGGCTCCCTGATTCGGTTTGGGTTATAACAACCCTCTGTAATACCCTTAGCATAGCTTGGGACAATGTGTTATCCCCTACAATATGAGTTTGTGGCTCAGTCACTACAATAGGTGTCTCTATCGACACACTCATCTCTAAGTTGGGCATGCTTACCAGAGAAGAAGACTCAGATCGAGCCCCTCTATGGCGTCTGCTACACCCTCGAGTACCACGACCTCATGCACCTCGTGTACCCATTTTAGTTACTACAATTTTAGAAGTTTTATGAATTAACTTAGGTTATTAAAAATCCTAAGTCTATAATTTTATCAGAATTTTTACAGAATTATCAGTCTTTAGCTAGAGTAGAGTAATCCTAGCACGATAATTTTACTAGTTTGTCTAGTATAGCTAAAGTAGTACTTACAGGATCGGCATCGGAGTCTTGGATTCTCTTTTTATAACACAAATATCAGAATTAATCAAAAATCCAAAATTTTTAAAATAATTTTCATGCAAAATTTTTAACCCAAAAAAAACCATAGCCCTTGTTTTGAACCCCACACGTGGCCTAGACGTTATGGTCGTGTAACAACCCTTACCCGTATCTCAAGTCGGGACAGGGTACGAGCCGTTACTAGACTTAAACACATGCATACAAACAATTTCGGGTCATAGAATTTTGATCAAATTTAAAACTTTCAAACTTCCTTTTAACAACCCTATTATGGACCTACGAGGCCCAAAACACGCTTTGGAAATGGTTCGAGAATAAACTGAACGCTTTTGAAAACTTTGAATGATTTCAATGCAAATAAGGGCACACGCTCATATGGAAGGGCGACATGCCCGTGTGTCCTCTTAACATGGCCATGTTAAAGGCCCGTGTAGCTCACACAGCCTAAACATATCGAGACACACCCGTGTCCCTAGCCCGTGTGAATTTATTTCTCAATTCGAACCTACAGGGGTTTTCACACGGCTTGACACACGCCTGTGTCCATGGCCCTTGTCCCTCATACGGTCATGACACGCCCGTGTCTCAGCCCGTGTACAAAAACCTTGACATTCTATTTCTAACGTCATCAACCATTTAGGGGCACACGGTTAAGATACACGCCCGTGTGCTAGGCCGTGTCCTCCACACGGTTGAGACACACGGCCCTGTCTCTGCCCTTGTGGTTACTACTAGGCATTCTCTTTTGCCAAATTTAGGTGCAGGGGACACACGACCTAACTACACGCTCATGGGGCAGACCGTGTGTCACAAACGGTCTAGACACACGCCCCGTGTGTCTACCTGTATGGACAAAAATACGGCTATTTACCAAGTCTTTTTGTCACCCTTGCTTACACCTATAAAAACATCAAACAATACCAATACCACATAAACACATGACCATATCAGCCAACACCTAGGCATCCATACATCATTTCTAAGCCATTCCCTATCACATACAACATCTCTTACTTATCAACACAAACCATGCAACAAACACATCCATGAGAAATTTCATCAAATGTATTTAATAATAATCAATATTAGCCAACATCAATAACCTATACAAAATGAATATCACATCCATATGAGCCAACACTTGTGGCTAAACCAACATGTCACTAAACAAAAAGATCAAGTCCCTATACATGCCATGCTCAAAACATTTAAACTAACTATACCAAAAACTTTAGGTGATAGTGTGATCAATGCCTCTGATGTCCCTTGATTCTCGAGCTAGCTTGGTGGCACTGTAAGAAAAATGGAAAAGAGAGGAAGTAAGCATAAAACTTAGTAAGTTACAAGTAAATAATTAACATCGCTTTACCAAGTAACATCATACTCATAACATATCATACACTTGCACAAGATTCTAGAATGACTATACACATAACTTACTCATTTTCCTCCTTACTATTCATATACATAACCCGAGCTCATTCTTATGAGTTTCATGTAGGTACCTGTACCACTTGCAACATAATCATAACTTTTCTCAATTATGATATAATCTTTAAATTACCCATTAAACTAGTTGGAAAAATAAATGGATACCCGATAAGCCTCATACAAAAGGGTAAGATGCTGATGCCATGTCCCAGACATGATCTTACATTGGCTCTCATATATCGATGCCGATGCCATGTTCCAAACATGGTCTTACACTAGCCCATATGTCAAGGCCGATGCCCTGTCTCAGACATGATCTTACACTAGCTCTCATATAAATGCCGATGCCATGCTCCAAACATGGTCTTATACTGGCTCACATATCGAGGCCAATGTCATGTCCAAGACATGGTCTTACACTAGCTCTCACATAAATGTCGATGCCATGTTCCAAATATGGTCTTACACTGGCTCACATATCGAGGCCGATGCCATGTCCCAGACATGGTCTTACACTAGTTCCCATATAAATGTCGATGCTATGTTCCAAACATGGTCTTACACTGGCTCGGATAACCCTAGTATCACAGCATGGATATCCGATCTATTCCTACGGTTCAATAGGGAATTTTACCACATCAAATCTCATCATACATATTCGTAACAAAATCGAACATTTCATGCAATATCAAGTATTTAATGCATAATAACAATAGAATTGTGATATTTACGTGCAACTTACCTCGGTATACAAAATATGGGTGACTAGTTGAATTAGTCTACTAGCTTGGTCTTCCCTCGGTCTAGGTCTAGATTTTGTATTTCTTGATCTATAATGATAAAATTCACTAATTTAATCATATTAATCAATACATTTCATAATTCTTATTTTGGAAAAATAACCGTTTTGCCCTTAGACTTTCACAAAATTACGATTTTACCCTTAGGCTCGTAAAATAATTTTCATCAAATTTCCACATTAACCAAGCCTAGCCAAAACTACCTTAATCCTATAGCATCTCAAAATTTTAATTATATCACACATTTACTACTCATTTTATAATTACAAAATAGTCCCTTTTTGGTGTTTTCATGAAAACCACTTCACAAAAGTTATTTATTTAACAACCATAATTCATTTTCTTCTATAAAATTTCAGCAACCAATATGAGTACTGTCATGGCAAAATCCTAGACTCTCAACTATTTTACAAAATAGTCCCCCCATTAGTTAGCTTAAGCTACAAAGGCCCTAAAAATATAAAAAAAAATCAAGACCATTAAAATCACTTACTTGTAAGAGTCTAAAGTTGCTGAAGATTTCAAGCTCCCATAGCATTCTTTCTTAGAGAAAATTGGTGGAGAAGAAAGAGAGAATGAAAAAGATGAAAGCTTCTCCTTATTTTTTTATAATTCTAGTCAAATTAGTCACCAAATTTCACCTAACTTTGACCTTACAAATCCTTTGTCTCCATGTTCAGCCACTAACAAATTTTTGGTCTATTTACTCAATAAAGACCTTTAATTTAATTTTCCATAGCTATTTGACACCTTTAGCTAGTAGAACAAAATTTTTGCACTTTATGCGATTTAGTCCTTTTTCAAAATTAAGCATGCAATCTCTGAAATTAATCCACCAAAAATTTCAAACACTCATATAATCATGCTATAACACATAAAATAATATTCAAATAATTTCTCCGACCTCAGATTTGTGGTTCCAAAACCATTGTTCCGACTAGGCTCAAAATCGAGCTGTTATAGGTCGAATCTTGAGGAATTACACGAACTCGTTTTAAACCCAGTTTGAATTCAAAAACATATTCTTTCACAAAGTTAAATTTTGGCTAATAGCTTTCCATTTCTTTTTGGGAAAACACTCGTTAAAACTATTTATTTCATTACAGAAAAAGACTTAAGTGATTACTTTAATTTGCAATGGAAATCTCTAAGTTATTAATTTTTGAAAATTGTGACTTAGTGTATAAAAACATATAATTTTGTAGTTTAAAAATAATAATTACTAAATTCAACAAAATAATTTAAATACGAAAAACAAAGTCCCAAAATAATTTACTATCCAAAAAGTCCAAAAATCCAAAATAGTTTAATAAAACATAAATTATATTAATTTTAACTAGAAACTCAGTGCGAGCTCTCGTGCGACGCTTGATCCTAAGGTCTAATTTCTTGAGAAATCAAAAAATGAAGGAGTGAGCTAACAAGCTCAATGTGTAACTCAGCCCTTAAAAGCAAAACAAATTGCACAATTCACATAGAATTCAAATACTAAACAAAATATATCATGACATACTATGCAATGCAACATGATAATCATATTAGATACAGATCGCAAGGCAAATCATCCGATACAACACTTTATTTCAGATGGGATACAAATCCTACCCACATCCGCTACACACTATCTTCGTCCATCCCTACACACTTAGAGTAATAAATACCCATCCAACCCCATACACCTATAAATGAGCGTATATCACTTTTCAGATTAGTTCAGTCAAGCAATCGGAATAGTGCGATAAACTGCCAGAATTAGATACGTGTTGCCAAGCCACCAGAACAGATATATGGTAAATACCACCAAATAAGGCAGATCATTAAACTGCCAACACTTCCTCCATCACATCATAATCTCACCCCATTGCACATGCAAACACTAAACAGATATCTAGATACACACATATCATACATGCTTTACACATCAGATCATGCTAACATGCTTTCAGAAGTAGCACATACAGAAACAAAATATCAAATTTCTTATTTAAAAGTCATACATATTACATTACAGACCCTATGAAGTGGCTAACCTTAAATCGCACTTTAACTATAGCCCTAACCAGAATTTACAGAAAATTGGCCCACACGGCCTAACTAGCCCAGTTCGTGTGGCCCACACAACCTGGCACATGGCTATATGATGTTGACAGTGGGTTTTTCGGCTTCGCATCGTTCACTGTTTTTACAAGTTTAAGTCACACATCTTACTGCTTCTGGAAAACAATGATATGACACATTTTCAAACACTAAAACCAATATTTAAGATGGACTAATTAGTGATAATATACAAAATTGAGTCACTAATTCGTCCACAAATGATTGAACATTCGGCCTTTAACTTTGAGAATCATCATTTCAGCATTAGATTACTTACCCAAATAGTAAAGACTATCCTAAAAATCTCCTAACTTGCTGGAAGAACGTCGTGCGCCTCACAAACTTCTCTTAACAATACACCAAAATCATCAATTAGATCGAAATTCAAAAACACACACTTCTATACCTTCCACATGAAATGAGAACAACAACATCACCTAAAAGTTAATAGAAGGTACTTACGGAGAAATTAGAAACTAAATCCAAAAAGTCTGAAAATCCAAAATAGTTTAATAAAACATAAATCGTCTTAATTTTAACCAGAAAATCAATCTCAGCTCCTGTGTGTCGCCCAATTCTAAGATTGTTGATTACTTGATAAATCAGAAAATGAACGGGTGAGCTAACAAGCTCAGTATGTAACTCAACCCTTAAAAGCAAAACAAATAGCACAATTCACACAGAAGTCAAATACTGAACAGAATACAGCATGGCATACTATGCAATGTAGCATGATAATCATATCATATACAAATGGCAAGGCAAATCATGCAATGCAACACTTTATTTTAGAACAGATACAAATCCTACCCCCATCCGTTACACACCATCTCCGTCCATCCCTACACAAAAATTAGAGTAATAAATACCCAACTAACCCCACACACCTATAAGTGAGCATATATCACTTTTCAGAATAGTGCAGTCAAGTTGTCGGAATAGTACTGTAAACCACTAGAATCAGATACATGTGGCTAAGCCACCAAAATAGATATATGGTAAATACCACTAGATAAGACAGATCATTAAACTGTCAACACTTTTCCCGTCACATCATAATCCCACCTCAATACACATGCAAACACTAATCAGATTTCTAGATACACACATATTATACATGTTTTACACATCAGATCATGCTAACATGCTTTCAAAAATAGTACATACAGAAACATTCATATTTCAAAGTCATACATATCACATTACAGACCCTAAAGTGGCTAACCTCGAATCACATTTTAACTACGACCTTAATAAGATTTTACAGATAATGGGCCTATAAGCTCATGTGGCCCACAAGACCTAACTGGCCTAGCCCGTGTGGCCCACACGATCGTGTGATGTTGACAGTGGGTTTTTCGACTTCAAATCATTTATTGTTTTTACGAGTTCGAGTCACACACCTTACTGCTTCTTTAAAATGGCGATACAACACACCTCTAAACCCTAAAAACAATATTTAAAATGTACTAATTAGTAACAATATACAAAATCTAGTCACTAATTCAGACACGAACGATTGAACATTCAACCTTAACTCTGAAAATCAAACCTTCGGCATTCGATTACTTAGCCAAACAGTAATAATAGTCCTAAAAATCTCTTAACTCACTGGAAGAACGTCGTGCGCCTCACAAACTTCTCCTAACAGTACACCAAAACCATTAATTAGATCAAAACCACAAACACACATACATCCATACCTTTCACACGAAACGAGAACAATAACATCACCTAAAAGTAAACAGAAGTTACCTACGAAGAAAATACTGTACTAAGCAGAGCATCTTAATCACAAACGTCCAGCAATACAAACGACAACAAAGAAAGTGGAACAAAGAAGGAAAGCCAAAAGAGAAAACAACAGAAAAATCAATCAACAAAAATTGGAAACAAAACATGGAAAGAGGGAGAAAAAGTGTGAGACATGAGAGAGATAAAGCGGAAGAGGAATACGGGAGAGATTTTGGCAAATTTTTTAGGAATAATTCAAGAATAAAATCCCACTAAATCCCATTACTAACCACCTATCATATTCTCCTAACTCAAATTCAACCCAACTTCTACCACACGATCGACACAGAAAAGAAATAGCAAAAATATTTTCATTTTGCATACATAGGATTCAAACACAAAACCTTTATGTAAACTAAAGTCTTACCACCGAACCAGTAAGTTCATTCTTGTTATAGTTAAGCAAAAATAATATAAAAGCTAAATATTCACAAAGAGGGGTTGGAACAAAAATTTAAGGGAAGAAATTTAAACACAAGACCTCAAACACATAAGCAAAATTCTTAACCACTAAACTAAATTAATTCACTTTTTAACAATTAAAAAACAAAAACTTTACAATAGATATAAAATATGTGAAATATGATTACGACAAGATTTGATTCATGGTTGAAGCTAGATGGTGGTCCAAGTTGGTTCAAAATTATTGTCTAGATTTTTTCTAGCTTGACCCTAGTTAAATCATTATTCATTTAATATTTAACATTAAAATAAAAATAAAATGTATTATCCATTTACGTGGGGCGGGGGGTTGATACCTTAAAATTCACAAGGAAAACGCAGCATGCCGCCAACCACCAACAATGTTTCAAAGGAAGACTTATAGGAAAGGAAATTGACTCATTTGAATTACCAGTCGCCCACACCCAATGGGAACACCGCATCCGATCTTCAGCCCCCGCTTTTGTGTGCAGCTAAACTTCTTACTCTTGCATCTATAAATCTTTGCATTTCACAAATTCATTTCAATTTCTTTTATTTTTCAATTTTAGACTAACAATTCATTTACATAATTTCTTTTCTCAAAAATAAATTTACCTTCATCAATTACTATATTATTTTTAATAAACCTCATACATAAAAAAAAAAAAAATTATTGAGTTGATATCACTTTCTAATCGACTTTCAACTCAGTTAAAAAATTACTAAAAATATTCTTTTTATAAAATAATAAATATTATTGTAAGGATATTTTTATCATTTCAATTAATGAGAAATCTATAAAAATGCACTTGATCGAGATCGAACCAAAAATACCATAATTGTCAAATATTTTTACCATTTCAAATGAAACTCCATTTAATTCTTAAATCAATTTTCTTTTACAAATTTATTTCTACTCTACCTAATGAACTAGTTTTAGGATCCCTTGCAAATCACTTAGTTAACTCACAACATTAATCCAACTTATCCACAAACTTAAAGTAATTTGGATTGGTTCATTAACCAATTTAATTTTACATATTATATAAATATTTTAAATTAATTAAAATAATATATATATATATATTAAATCAGTTAAGTAAATGAATAAGTGTATGGGATTAATAATCGATATATAAATATTTTAATGGAGATCATAATCCACTAAACCAATATAATAGACTAATTTAATGGAATGGATTGGTTAAGTTGGTTATAAGGTTGGCGGTTTAGTCCTCTTTAATCTTTCTCATTCACATTAAAGCATAATTTGAATGACAACCGTACACCGCACCATCTCTTTCCATTGATAGAAACAACCTCCAATGGAGGATCATTTTACTTTTTAATCCCTATGGCCTGTACTCTTTTTCGATTGAAAACTCTTTTTCTGTCCTTTTCACACCTAGCCAAGGAATAATATAAGTTTTGCCCACAACTTTCTTATATGAATTTGGTAATTAGATTTATTTATTTGATTTTTAAACTTGAAATTTATCAAGATTCGATATTTAATCTTTACTTCTTAGAACATAAATGGATTGGTCGTTTAAGTCAACTGAATTGAAAATTACTCAATATACTAATCCAAATAAAAGGATTAAACCGATTAAATCGAAAACTACTCGAAATCAATAAAAACTAAAAAATGGACAAAAAATAATAGTTGAATAAGTTGAGCTGATTTAATAATTTTTTATTTTAAAATTTTATGGATTTTAATTATTTATTTAATTATTGTTGGTCTAGTAGTTGAACCGATCAAACCGATTGAATGTGAAATCAGTGGTCTAACCAAGTCAACCACTAATCCAATTATTAGAATACTGTATGTGACACTCTAAGATTGTACCATGTCTTCACCTAAAAACTTATATATATATATATATATATATATATATATATATATATATATATATATATTCAAATAATGATGTTGCACAATCTCAAAGTGTTACATCATTAGACTTGTATATTTTTCATGTTCAAAGATTAAAATGATTTTAGTTACTAAATTCAAGTACCTAAGTGAATAAAAAAAAATACAAGTACCAAAGTGGGGACCTAGTTGCCAAGTTTAAGGGCCAAAAAGTATATTATCCCTTGTATGAAATATGGAGTTTTGATTTTTTTTAATTATTTTATTTTTATTCATTTATGTTTTCTTAAATATATTTTAAATCAATTTTGTTTAGCCTTTTCATTTAGTTAATTTATTTAATTTTTTAAAGGAATTAGTCATTTATTTTATTTTTTTATTTAAAAGCTTTTAAGTTATTTATTATAAAAATAAATGTACTTATAAATTAGTTAATTAGTTAATTGTTTAAAGCGTTTAAATAAGCTTATAAAATAAAGAAATTTTAACTTTAATTATCATTAAAAAATATAAATATAATTTAACAATACATCTTTATATTAATGTCCTCAATGGTTATGCTCATTCCTATTTTACCATCACTATGATATTTGCAAAATCAAACATATATCTCACAATTATAACAATTAATTTCACCATTTTTTTATGTTTTTATTTTATTGGAGTTAATTATATTGTTCATCCAAGAGGGGTGAATCTAGGGGGCTGGCAAGGGCCCTAGTCCCCCTAAGCCATTTAAATTTTTTAAAATTTTAAATTAGTAAAGGTAAAGTTATACTTTAACCCCTAAAAATGATAAATTTTTGATTTAATCCTTTAAAAATTACATTTTTATTATAGTAAAAATTATAATTTAATTTCGACCCCCTAAAACAAATTTTGACTTCGCCCCTATCATCCAACCAGAACATTAGTTGACAAAAATACGAAAATATCAAAATAATTAAATTTAAAAGGAATATAGAAATAAGTATGTAATTTAAATATTTGTAAAATGTTTTCGTAAAAAATATTTTTCACTCTTCTGAAATTACCTACTATTATGTAACTTGTAATAAATTATGTCAACCAGCTATCTGGGTGAAAGGAAAAAAATTATGTAAAAATATATTTATAAAATATTTATGTAAAAATAATAATAGTATTTTTAAAAGAAAAATGTTATTTTTTTGAGATAGCTATTTGTTTTACAAGGAAACTTTTTACTTATAATACAATTTGTTAATTTTTTATTAAAAAATAACATTTTAGACTATTACATAATAATTAATTTAAGAATAAATAAATCAGTAATATCTTCATACAATATACTCAGTTGAGACCAAAAGTGAAAGTTAATGTCCATTCCTTCTTCTTATTTTTTTTTCTTAGCTTACTTAATCCTTATGATTAATGGTCAATTTATATAACATCTAAATCTATATAGAGAGAGAGGATGAAAAGTGAGAGAACAAAATGGGTGGTTGAAAGAAAGAAAAGGAAATGATCATTTTCACTAATATCTGATATATGATGGTAAAACAATATATGTATTATTTTTTTTCTTTAGTATAAGTTGGCGAATAAAGAAGACAAAGGGTATAAATTATTAATAAGTTTGCCAAAATATATTGTATTTTAAGTTGAAATTTTAGAGATGAAATTATTGAGAGAGATAGTCACAATCCTTGAAAAAAATAGCTTAGGCCACATATTTAGTTCAATAATAATAATAATAATTTTTAATTTGACAATTTGACAATTTTTCTCAATTTGATAAAGTTTTGTAATAATGTAACACTTCGAGACAGTGCCACATCACCACATAAATTTTTTTATTAAAAAAATATAATATTTAGGTGATGATGTAGTGTAATATTTGAGTGTCACATAGTCACATGGATGAAAACTGGGAAAAGTTATCAAGTTTGATCTTGAGAAAAGTTGTCAAAGTTTAGGGATTAATATGGACAAATAAAATATTATCACTAGTTGGTAGATTTTTTTTTCTTTTTCTTTTTGCTATATACTATTAAGGTATTTTTCAAGTTTATTTTATGGTTTATGAAGACTAATTTTTTTAGGGTTTGTGGTTGTCTTTCTCAACAATGTGATCTTAAAAATTTAAACTTGAATTGTCTCCGTAGGAATGAAATATTATTTATCCTCGTACCCAACACTTATTAGTTAGATGATAAATTTATTATTCCATATATACCATTTAAATAATTATAATCATATTCAACTTTAACTAATATACGTATATTGGATTTTTTTCAAAATTTATAGAATAAATAAATTCTAAATCCAACTTTTTAGATGGATGAACACTTCCCATGGAATTAAATGCGAAGTTATAGGAAGGTGGCATGTGTTAGTACATTATATTAAATAAAATAAAACCTAACCAAAGGAACAAAAAACACATGACAACTTCCTAACTCCATTTTAACCTAGTTATGTAATTATATTTTGAGGTAAAATAAGTGGGCTTGGAGAAGCAAATTGACTAGTGAAAAAGAAGAAGAGTGGGAGTTGGGGAGAAGTGTAGTTCACTTGATATGTTGGAGCATTGTTTGTGGTTTGGTTCCTGAATCTGATGATGATGTTGTTCAAGTTTAGCCGTGGAATTAGGAGCTGAAACACTGATAGTCAACTCTAGGTTCAGATCAGGCAGCTGATATTGAGTAGTACTGCATGGCAGATTATCATCATCTTCATCTTCCAACAAGCAACTTGCGGCATCGGAAACTTGATCGCTGTCGCGCCAGGGTTTGTTGTTGGGCGGTGCAATGCATTTATGGGACTTTGGGAGTTTTGAAGCAGATGATATTAATGTTGCACTTGCACTGGTGTTAGTATTGGAATTATGATGTGGGCGGTTGTGGCGGGTCAAGCTATGCTTATTTGGATCGATGCCCATGTTTATGAGCTTCCTTCGTAAATGTGAGTTCCAATAATTCTTCACTTCATTGTCGGTACGTCCAGGCAATCTTCCAGCAATCAACGACCACCTGAATTACATTGTTTTTGGAGATAAATTTTATTAAGAAAATATGAGATATGATTTATTAGGACACCCTAAGGCACGTTCTTAATCCAAAATCTATCCTTAACAAGAAGTAAACTCATCTTGCCTTCATCTATACATATCAATATGTAATGTAAGACAGTATTTTAATTTAGTCATGGTATTTCTTTTATAAGGCATAAAAGTAAGGCTTTACCTGAGCTATTTTTATTTGTTTAAATTCTAAAAATCTAAAACACAAATTTAGTGATCATTTAGGTTCACTCAATAATATTGAAGTAATAAAAGATTTATATTCAAATTTTCGTTAACACCACCAATTTCGAGTTTAATCTTACCGATTGCCTAAGAGTGCATGAAGCTTGATAATAAGGTCGTCTTCATCTTCACCAAAGTTTCCTCTTTTAACGTCAGGACTTAGATAGTTTATCCATCTCAGCCTACAACTTTTACCACATCGAAGGAGCCCTAAATTATTAAACCAATCCAAAACAACACAAATTATTAGAATATATATATATATATATATATATGATTCATCCTTGATTTGAATTATAGGGTAGCGGATGCAATGAAATGGTAGAAACCAACCAGCAGCCTGAGGAAGAGTGCGCCAGCAACCAGCTTCACCGTTTTTTCGAATGTAATTTAGGAGCTTCTCGTCTTCTTGCTTGGACCATGCCCCTTTATTGGTGTCTCGCTTATCGCAGCAAGGCTTCCTCATTATCCACCGCTAATTAGGAATCACCGGCTGAGCTGCTCTTTGAAGACAGAAACAAAGCGCAAGGGGGGGGGGGGGAGGACGAAGGGGGTATCTATTTAGGGTTTGTTAGGTTGGTTAGTTGCATGCTGTACTTAAACTGGTAAAGGTAAGGTTGAGTTTGACCGGTGGGTTGAGTGCATGCATGTTTGTTTTCACTGCATGCAAATGGCAAATCAAAGTTTGACAATCTTCTTCCCTTTTAGATTTTTAGCCATTTACAAAGATTATTTTATGTCGTATCTATATAAAATGTTTGTCCTTCCTTTACCATCAATCACTTCAGTATCTTAATAATACTATAAATGAAAATTAATTAAATAATTGAAATATCTAAAGTAGGAAATTTAAAAAAAAAAAACCAAGAGTGAAAAAATAAAATTGTTAAATATTGGATATAATTTTATTTAAAAAATCAAATAACTATTATAACCTTACAAATTTGGAAAGAAGTATTTTATGGTTTGATTTTTATTTTTTACCTATTTTTTTAATTGAGTTGTTGTGACTAAATTACATAAAATTTAGTGAAATGTTTTATAATAATTAGAAATTTTATCATACGTGTATGCGTATGGAAATTAAGTGTTTAGAACAAATATGTGTTTAAATTGAAAGTAAAATGAAATTTAAACACATGAATAAATCATATTTTTTTATTAAATAAACAAAGAAAATTACAAAGAGTAAGTCATAAACAAGTTAACAAAAGAATTATCATTCTTCAGAATCTCTTTAATCTCCAACGGGGGGTCCTCAATAATGTTTAAAGATTCAGCATTCGACAAAGCCATTTTCGCCAAAGCATCAGCTACCCGATTAGTATCTCTGGGAGCATAATTCAAGGACCACTTCTCTTCAAATGCTAGAATTTGTTGAATTCTCCTTATCAAAGAGTTTTTTGGACCACCAATTTTACTGTCATTGATAAAGATCACGTTCTCAAGATTGTCTGATTGTATAATGACCTCATCATAGCCTTGTTTTTGAAGAATAAGTAGTCCATCCAGTACGCCCCACAATTCAGCTGTCGCAATTGAGCATTCCCCCGAGAAGCGATTGTAGCCCAAGATCCACTCCCCTTTGCTATTACGTATCACGCCACCTGCAGCAGAAAGACCAGACACAGGGTGAACAACACCATCAGTATTAAGGAAAACGCACGTACCTGAGTTACGATGGGCTGAGAGCTACTTCAACTGAGAATCCATCTCTTCACTATGGATGGAGAGAAAGTACTTTGCCCAGCTGTAAAAGACATTGATAATGTCCTTCAGATGCATAGCATGTCCTTGAAAGATGGACAAATTGCGATTCTTCCAGATGCGCCAAAGAATGTTCCTAAAAAGACAAGCCCAAGATGAGTCACCCAACTTGTTTGCGGAGAGAAATTACAGGTTCGAGAAAAGCCCCTCCGAAATATTACCAAAAAGGAAACTCCCAAGATGATTAGCAGGGATGATGTTATGCCAAATCTCCCTCACAAAAGAACAATCTCTAAGAACATGAAGAGTATCGTCCTTAATATGGCCACATAGATGACACGTCGCATCTTGCGCAATACCCCTTCTAACTCTTTCAGAGTTAGTTAAAAGCCTCTGCTTGAGAATTAACCAGATGAAATGTTTCACACGTTGAGGTCTTGGAATTTTCCAAAGCATGCTCCAAGTCAGCTCCTTCGGATTCCAAGACTCATCTTTCAGCAAAAAGTACACACTCTTCACAGAAAAAACCCCTATCGTCATTCTAGACCAAGATAGAATATCTGGTCTAGCCTGGTCTAGAGGAGGGGGAATGCTAATGATGCACTTAACCACTTCTTTTGGCAACCACAATCTAAAAAGATCAAGATTCCAATCATCATTGACTAAAACCATCTCATTAATTTTGGTCTCAGGCGCAATGTTGCCATAACTCAGAATATACTGATTAAGTGGTCCCAAATTAGGAATCCAATTATCCTTCCAACACCGTATAGTCTTCCCATTACCAATGGACCAGATCATATTACTCTGCAAGAGAGGCCAAGCTTTGGCAACTGCTTTCCACATATAGGAGCAGCTATTCCTATTAATAGATTCCAGCATACTTTCACACAAACCATACTTAGCTCTTAGGACCCTAACCCATAGAGCTTCAGACTTGGTAATAAGATTATAGTCAATTTTCAGCATGAAAGCTTTATTCTGATCCCCTAAGTGACGAAGACCAAGTCCTCCATGAACCTTAGGCTGACATATCTCATCACACCCTACTAAGGCCATCTTCCTTTTACCACCCACAGCTCCCTAAATAAATTGTCTCGCTAATTCTTCAATAGGATCGCAAATTCCTTTAGGGACAAGGGTTGATTGCATGAGATAACTTGGTATAGACAGTAAAACCAACTGTGCTAAGGTGACTCTTCCAACAAAGGAAAGTCTCTTAGCATCCCATCTAGAAAGTCGACTACGAACTCTTTCCACCAAGAAATGTAAGATGCTATTAGTAACTCTCTGGTGAAAAAGTGGGACCCCAAGGTAGTGGCCTAAATCCTTAACTTCTTGAAAACCAAGGGTATCATTTATGGCTTTCCTTAAAGGTTCATTAACCCTCGCAGAAAAAAAAAAACATTCGTTTTCCTAGCATTAACCTTATGACTAGAAAGCTCACAAAAGTTGTTCAGAAAATCCTTAAGGAGGCCACTATGAACCAAATCGGCTTGGCTAAAAATCACCAGATCATCTGCAAAGAAAAGATGCTACAGATTTGGACCTGTACGTGATAGTCGAATGGGGCTCCACTCCCTTGCCGAGATGCTTCCGTGAAATCTATATTAAGAATACTAAATGAATAAAATTATTTATTATAGTGTTGTCATCAACCTTAAGTTGGTATTAAGTTAATTTATGATACCATCTCAATCAACAACGTTATTAATATTAGATTTCATCATACCCACAATGTAGGTGTAAGAAAATATTTTATATTAAAAAATTTATAAAAATATATCAAAAAAAATTATTAGTAGAATGGTAAGGGTTTTCTATCTAAATTTGTTGATTCTCAAATGTTTTTAGTTGTTCTATCTGAAGATTATATAAAAGTATAAAAGGTAAAAATACTCTTATAATAATATTAATTATCCTTTGACGTAAGGGTATTTTAGTAATTTTATAGTTAAAGTGGAGTTGAGTTGACTCATGACACCAACACAATCAGCCACTTTATATATAGTATAGATAACTAGATTATGGTATATCCAATTTGTGGGTGAGAACAATTATGTAAAAAAATATAAAAATTAAAAGTGACTTTGAATGAAATGATAAAATTGAGATAACTAAAGATTATAATATATTAGGTTAAATGTCATGAGTCTCATTTATATGAATGTGTTTTTCTAAATTTATCAAAATATAAAATAAAATAAAATAACTTTAAAATAATATTTGTGGTTTTATAAAATTAAACCACATTTGATAATTCCTAATTGAATTGGGATATGACTCAATTAACTTTTAATATATAGTATAAATAATAAATAATATAAATAATTTACAATGACTAAAAAAAAAAAGTTTGGCACCGTCACATTTATTAAAGTTTGACCGACTGACTGATAGTTTCTATTTTATTTTTATTTTACCTACAACAAAGAAAACATCTTAACAAACAGTCCCTCTCTTCATTCTTGGCTCTCCTTATCACGTTATAATCTATCTCCCCTTATCTAATTGGTTAAATCTGCTAAAGGTCACTGTACTGAATTTAATATTTTTTTTTTTTAAATTTTAAAAATTAAATTCGTTAAAATATTTTCGATTAAATTTAAATTTATTGTAATATCAACTCTTTTTTATTTCATAGTTTTAAATTGTCTAATTAATAAATTTAATAAAATTAACTTTATGAACTAAAATTTTAAATTTTAAAAAAAAAAGTAAAGTAAAGAAAATTGTAGCATATTTAAGCCTATCTAAATTTCTCGTTGTTATTTCCATCTCTAACTTTTTCTTTTTCTAAATAATTGTTGAATAGAATTTGTTGAAGCTACCTAACCAAATTATTTTAATTAGCCTCAAGTCAGGCTTCTGAACAGATCATAATTCAATCATTGTTGCAGAATTTTTCCCTTTTCAACCTTACATATATAGAAGTGATTTTTATATTTTATTTAAATACAGATTTATCAAAAAAAAAAAAAAACAACTTATCCGTTGGATTTAACAGTGTTTTAAATTTTGTTTTGGTTCTATCTAAATTTTATATATTAATTTATTTATATTATATATTTAAGTTTTTTATTTAGTTGATGAAATTAGTCTATTAGTCAAAAATTTAGTAGGCATTCTCCTTGTCAACTTTAACTAGAAGGTTTTCACTCTGTTGGCAATTCTGGTTGATAATAGCACTCGATGGGCTACTAAAAAGGTTTGACTTCGAGAAGATGAATCCCTAGATAGAGGTAGGATGGAAAGTTGATGATTTGGAGGAAAGGAAGGCCTCGTTTAAACATGTGCTCCTGTGATCTACGGAAAACTCTAATTTGGTTGGGAGAGGATGTTAGAACATTTTCAAATATTTATAGTGTTTCAATAATTATAAATAAATGAGTATAATTAATCAAAAGAATATATTATTTGATTTTTTTAAAATGAATTATAACTATTTGAATAGTTATAATATTAAATGAATAATTATGTGTTTATTTTAAAGACATTATTATTCAGAAAGACATTTATT
This sequence comes from Gossypium longicalyx, assembly GCA_025698465.1. Classification (NCBI taxonomy): domain Eukaryota; kingdom Viridiplantae; phylum Streptophyta; class Magnoliopsida; order Malvales; family Malvaceae; genus Gossypium; species Gossypium longicalyx. The sequence continues at coordinate 58,858,837 of CM046995.1, forward strand.
GATGAAAAAAATTTCTATGAAAGGACATGAAAATTTCTTTAAATAGGAATGAGATTTCATTTGGAAATCATACTAACAAATTCTAATATTTTTTCTTTCATTCCTTCATTTTCTAATATTATTAGATTATTCTATAAAGTATTACTACAGAAATCCTTTATAGAAATTAAGTTCCTTATCATACATTGCTTAGTGTGTAGTGGGCTATTCTTGTTAGTGCAAAACGCAAATAGTCATTGGCTTCATTGTATCCTTGAAGTTAATTTGCTTGGAACTCGCTTGCACACCGAAGATAGGTGGGGGCGAATATAACCTTAAAGATAGTGGTTTGATACACGCCTTAGAGCCTTGTCCTATTTTCTCTTCTGTTCGAGTTTCGTTCGTGTGTTCGAGATTTTTCTCACTGAAGATTTGTACTAACAAAGGATTTTGTGCTAAAGATATTGAGTTGGGTGAAGGGGATATAATCTCCTAATCTATTGATGGCATCCCTTCAATTAAATTATCAAAAAGAGTTTACTCCTTTTTGGAAAAAAGTATGGAAAGAATTGTCATTTTGATTTTATTGGATAGGAAAATCACTATTAATGTACTTCTCAATAGGATTTATGGCATTTGGAAGTTGTCGGGTCAAATCTAATTAATGGACCTTGAAAATGGCTATTTAATGTAGAAAATTAATTCTGAGGATAATTACATTAAAGCTTTGTTTGAAGGTTTGTGGGTAGTTTTTGGTCATTATTTAACAGTTCAACCTTGGTCGACTTCTTTCTTGACTAATAAGGCTCATTCGATGTGAGTTATGGGATGAATATGATTGCTACGATTGTTTGGAATGTTGTACAAGAAAAGTACTCTTAAGACAATCAATGGGACAATTGGCTGTGTGGTGAAGATTGATAAGAACACTAAGAATGGTATGAGAGGTTATGTTTCCAAACTAGTTGTAACACACTTAGCCCATATTTGTCGCTGGATTAGGGTTACGGAGTATTATCGTACAAACATAACATTTAAACATATATTTTATACATTATCATAAACATATTATAATTCAATCATACATATACATTCCGTCCGTAAATCGAACCCTCAAGGCCCTAGAAATACCTTAGAAACAATTCAGAACTAAATTCAAAACATTTGGAAAGTCAAAGAAAAAGATACAATAATTTGAATACAGGGGTCACATAGCCTTGTGGCCAGGCCATGTGCCTAACACTGCTGAGACACACACCCATGTCTCAGGCCATGTAACCTTCAAACTAGGGACACATAGCCTTGTCTCAGCCCATGTCCTTACCCGTGTAACTCTCTGAGTAGGGTTACAAGCCCGTGTGCCAGGCCGTGCAACTCACTAACTTGCACAGAAAGGAACCTACAGGAGACACGGGCAGAGACACGGGCGTGTGTCTCAACCGTGTGGTTGACACAGCCTCAGGCACAGGCGTGTGTCCTGGGCTTATGAAGTTTGCACCTATTTTATGAAATATTATAAAATTTAAATCGACCACACGGCCTAGCACACGGGTGTGTGACTTGGCCGTGTGTCTTCAATTTGTTCTTAGGTGACAAATAAAGAGTTACACGAGTTCAGGACAAGGGCATGTGTGACCGCACGGACGTGTCCCAGATCCACACGAGCGTGTGACCCCTGTTTAGTGAAAAATTTTCCTAAGTGTTGCAAAATTTTCTAAAGTTCTCGGTTTAGTCCTGAACCACTTCCAAAGCATGTTTTGAGCCTCGTAGGCTCGTATTATGGACTTTATGATTAAATACAAAAAAGTTCTAATTTGGATGAAAATTTATGGCTCGAAAATATATGTTTGATTGTGTTTAAGTCTGGTAATATCTCGTACCCTGTCCGACGTCGAATATGGGTAAGGGGTATTACAATATCAATACCAAATTACGTATTGACATCCTACACTTTCAAAATTATGGAGGTATCGTTTTTTAAAACATGAATATCGATACTTCTACTCCATACCACAAAAATTCAGCAATTTAAGGCATATAATCCATTCAAAATAATAACTACTCAACATGCAACTTTTACCTTATCAAATAAACACCAAAACGACCAAAATAATGGTTCAATCATCGAAAACATGTCCGAGTAAGTAAATTATATAACAAGAACAATATCCATAAATCCTAAGAACAAATAAGCTATGAAAGTAATCAAAACATTATGGCAAAGTTCATGCAACAATTCTACCACATTATTCAATGTTCATTTACCATACATACAGTTCTTGGCATTTCAACATAGCAAATATTCAAACCAAAACAATACCAATGAAATAATTATAACATCCACCAAAAGTGTTAGAAAACTAAACCTATAAAATATCATGACGATCACAATAATAATCGATCAAAGTCTAACCATATTGCCTTATCCCCACAGTTCAAAAAATAATATTAATACCACCTACAAAATACTAAAACCTAACTTGGATCACTTCCTTGGTATCCTCGCACCGCTCACACTGCAAACGCTAAATATCTGCAATGGTTAGAGAGAGTGTGTGAGCTTAAACAAGTTCAGTGAATGTCGGAGTAACCAAAATATATTCACAACATCAAATGTTGAACAAGAGAATACTATAACACATTCACAACCATATTCTAACCAAGTCACAATAACATTTCATGCTTCACTAAAACACTAAACTAGCACATACTCTTACGTATAACTACACTCAACTTATATACAAATAATTCATTTTACAATAATTCGTCAAGACTAACAATGTATACATGCTTTAATAACTCACAAGTTTAGCTTAAATATTCACATGCATTCATAAGTTTAATGAAAACGACCCAACCCACAATTACATACGCATTTACTATGAGAACATACTAACATTTCCATGAAACTTAAATCAACTCATTAACATACTATTTACATGTTTATGCATCCATCCCACATCGTATTATCACCATAAATAAATCACATTTAAATAATAATTTGGCACTTAAGGCTATAAAACATAAAAGTGGGCTCTATAACCACACATCGGATTCACGGATCTCTAACACACCAAATGACACATTGAGTCAAACATATCCCAAAAGTGAAACATAAAGCTAACACCATCCAACACACCAAACATGTCCCGCTGAATGGAGTTAGCTCACATTCCTTTATCTCTCAAACCTGTCCCAAGGCCTTAACGCCCAAAAACACATTACATATAGGTGGGTACTCACAATCCTATGGCATGCCAACTATATCCAACAGTTTCAAGAGATCACAAGGCCAAAATATCCACAATTACACATTTTTAATTACTGATTTAATGCACATCATCTCTGTTCATATTCATCAATTTACATCACAACTTGTACACAATGCATGCTTATCAGATTCACATTTACTTGCACTTTAAGTGCCACAATAATGCTCATTGAGCCATCACATATCCGACCACATATGTGTGCATTAAAATCAATACATCATATATCACATACAAGTATTCTCACATATTACCTATCATAGTAATATCACATTCCATAATTTCAACATATATGTACTTACTAGAATTCTGCTAGCATTCGCTACATATTTGAATTATTAGCATATCATTATCATTGTCATTTGGCATGTATATCATGCCCATAACACAACACAGTTCACAATAGTCATCACACATGTCTCATATCACAATATCGTATCATAATAATCAATCCACAATTATTCACATAATCACATAATTTGCCAAAATAAGGCAAGGGAAATAGAAAGCTTACACTCAAAAATTAGGATAAGGGTTTAGGTTATTCCTAAGCTCCCAATTAACACTATGGGTTGTGTCTAAAAGTAGCTATTTCAAAAACTCACCGATCACGCTTTCGCCTAATTGCCAAAAGCTTAAACTAGTTTTTCCTTACCTTTTGTCTTGCTCATAGAAGGCTCCAACGATTCTGATGCTTCACACATAATAACCACACAATATACACAATCAATAATCTACCAAAGACTCACTTCAAACAATCAAAACACAATGCTAAGCTAAATTCTCTTGTAATTCAAACCTTCGACATAGCAAACTTGAATTTCAATTATCTCAATCTATACTTAATCTTTTTACCTAAAATCGATTCTGTTCATCTATTTATTCACCTATGACTAATTCTTAACCTTTAAACTACTCAAAACTACCCAATTCATGCTATTGAAATTTCTGACATGTTTTTGGCCTCACGAAAATTCATTAAAACATTGTAAATCTTTAATGAAACTTTAAAGTAAGTTTAGGAACCTTCTAATAATGTCAAAACTAATTGAAAAACACTTTGAAACCACATTTTTACCCAAAATCCCAAAATCCACCATTAACGACCCAATTTTCAACTTTTATTTAAAACATACGATTTAATGACTAAAAAATCAATTTAAAGGATCAAATAACATCAAAAACTAATAAGAAATAGAATCATTACCTTAGTTAACAAAAAACTAAATGTTTGATCAAAAACCCAAAAAAACCAAAAATTCAACAATGGAGAAATCTATGGTGTTCTTGGATCTTTTTTTTGAAATACTATGGAGATTTATGGCTTGAGAAATTATAGAAATCTAAATAATTAAGTTTGGGAATCAAAATTGAATGAGAGGAGCTTTGGAATGCAATGGACGGCAAAACATAATTATGGAGAAGAGACTAATGTGGGTTTTATAAAGATAAGGGGGAAATAAGGTGAAAATTAAATTTTGGTTTAATTCCTTCTAAAAACTCATAATTTGAAGCCTTTTACAAATCAATCTTTATTTCAAAATTGAAAGTCTTTTGAACATTATTTTCAAAAATTATTTTAATTTCCAAAATGTCATAGACAAAAACATTTCTGAATACCATGCTAACGAAATTCCCAAGCTCACTAAAGCTAAAATCCTCATTTTACCATCGAAACTTCTAGGCCTAATTTTGGGGTGTGAAAATTAGTTGGGCTCAAAAATTGTAATGACAATAATGTCAGGAATGTCACTGCTTCTAGGAAACAACAACGACAAATTGCTTGGGAGCCCTCAAGTCTCAGTTGGATAAAGGTTAATGCAAATAGAGCAATTAATCTCAACTGTCAAATGGCATATGTTGCATGTGTGTTTAGAGATGACAAGGGTGATTGGATTGTTAGTTACTGTAGGAAATTTGGGGGTTGTTCGCTGACTAGAGTGGAGCTTTAGGCAATCCAGGATGGTTTGTGCATGGATTGGGAGAAAGGGTTCAGACTAGACCTGTTCATAAGTCGGGCCTCCCGAACCTGCCTGAAGGCCCGCTTGAAATGTGAGAGGGTTTGGGCAAAAATATAGGCCCGAAAAATGGGTTTAGACAAAAAAATAAGGCCCGTTTTAAAAATGAGATGGGCCTCGGGTAAGGCATTTTTGGCCCGGGCCCGACCCGGCCTAGCCCGAATTCACTAAATGATAAAAAAAAATCTATTTTTTTAATATTATTTTCTTATTGCTTTCTCCCTATCTTGCTACAATTTTACTATTATGTTTCTACTATTTTGTTGTTATTGTTTGGATATTCTATAAATTTTATATTATTATTAATTTTGTTATTATTTTAAAGACATTTGTTAATTTTGTTATTATTTTAGATGCATTTGTTTGTTAAGTTACATCTATCTTAGTGTTATTTAAGTATACATATTTTTTAAAATTTATTTTCAATTTGTTGAGAAATATTTATTTTGATGTTTTTAGTATTTTTGATGTATTATATATATTTTAAAATTATATAAAAATAATATAAAAATTAATATGGGCGGGCCGAGTCGGGCCCAGGTTTTAACATTTTTATCCGGGTCGGGCTTGGGCAAAATTTTAAGCCTATTTTTTGGGCCCGGGCCTAGAAAACGTGCACACCTTTAGTTCAAAGAAATTTTTCTAAAGCGTGATAGTAAATTGATTGTGGATCGCAACTGTGTGCTGATACTCTTTGCTACGACCCTTTTATTCCATGACTTAAGGAGCTGCGAACTAAAGATTGAATGATTCAAATTAATCATATTTTTCGTGCAACTAATTATATTGTTGAAATGATTTTTTTTTTCTGTAAAATTAGAGGGTCAAATAAGTCATTATACATTTTTTAAATGACAAAGTTAGATGTTTAAAATTCATTGTGTCATGGTTCAAACCTCATTCTAATAGAGTTATTTGTATTGATTTTGTATAAAAAATATAAAAGGACAAAAATGCCCTCATAATAATATAATTTATTTTGTATAGAGAAAGGTATTTTAATAACTTTTCAATTGAATTAGTGCTTGATTGACTCTTGACACTAACTCAACCATAATATAATTAATGCCAAATATAATTAAGGATAGTTGTTTCATTTACTATGAAAAAAAATTACCCACTAAAGTTAAGGCAAATTTACCATTATTCAAAAACAATGGTAACTTTTCAAACTAGTTTTTCAAGATAAACTAAAAGCTAAATATCCTAACTTTACAATTTTCAATTGCCTATTTGGGTCAGCCATATTTTTATTAACAATTTATATATTCAAGTAATTAAATTTTAAAAACAATTTATATTAAGTTGTGGCTGTTAGTAAGCTGTTAGAAACTGTTAGTAATAAGTTAGTAGTAGTTATCTACTGAGAGTTGTATAAATACATATATTAAGCTTCTAATGAAAACAAGGATAGATTCACACAAAATTCAATATTAAATCTGATTTCCTTTGTTGTGATTGGTTCTTTGTTAGTATTCTATCATGGTATCAGTCGCTAGGTTCATGGGGTCTCTAACGTCGCATGCTCTCATTTTATCCACCAATAAACTCAAATCTGCACCATCTGCCACTGGTCTTTATCCGCCCTCATAAGGTGTTGCTGACAGTGTTTTCTGCGGTGTGGTCCAATCCTTTCCTCTGCACGACATTGTGAAGCTGAAAGAAGAAATATTCCTTCAATGGCAACAGCAAATGAAATTGATCATTGAATCGTATGACTTAACTGGTTTCATTCTTGGCACGGTCGCTATTCCACCTCGATTTGTTCCTGATTCAGAAGGGAAGTCATTTCCTAATCTTGATTTTACCTACTTTAAACAGAAAGATAAGCTACTTGCTTCTTGGATTGTATCCATAATTAATGGAGATCTACTCTCGTCTTTTACAGGTCGATCGACAGCACACGAGGTCTGGAGTAAGGCCTCTCAATTGTTTGTTGTTGCCTCCGGTGCTAAGATCTCCAGAATTAAATATGAGTTGCTGGCTTTAAAAAGGGGAAATCTTACCGTCACCGAATATCTGGCTAAGATTAAGCTTCTTTGTGATCTCCTTGTTGCTTCCGGCCACCCACTGGCTGATAGTAAGCAGGTTGATGTGGTTCTTGCTGGACTGTCTATTGAATTTGACGCGGTTGTCATCATGGTCGCGTTTGCGCCGGAGCCGATGCGCCTTGATTGGTTGGGGAAGTCCTTCTAGATTGTGAAAATGTCAAAAGCAACTTACTCTTGACAGACCAATTCAGGTCAACATGGTGAGCGATGTCGATACGGCTCGTGTTTTTTCGATGGTGACGTTGTCTCTGAGGGGTGATCGCACAGTCTATGGTGGCTGTGGTTGGGTCAAAGAGGGCACGTTCAAGGTCAGATATATGGTCACCTTGGTCACTTAGCCCAACGATGTTACTACTGTTTTAATCAGATGTACAATGGTCCACCGACACCGGCATTGTCAAGGGTCTCTCAAGGTCGAGTGGCGGCCTTTAACGCAGCAGTTGGGCAAGAAATGGCTACTGGCTTTCGACCTGATGCTACAACAAAAGGGTTTTTTAAGCCTAATTTTGGTTCTCATTTGGGTTGTAGCATTGGGCCATCAGTCAACCATGTGACCCTTAATGGGTTCATTTGTAGGCTGGGCCTGCGTGTATTTTGCAGGCTACAAATGCAAATAGGCCTGCTCCTAGAGGAGGGGCTTCGTGGACCTTATAGCCCAACATGCGAAGACCGATTGGGCCTACTCCTATGGCTGCTGCTGCTGCTACTGCTAGGTTTCGAGAGTTAGGCCAAGGTGCTCCCATGGGCCCTCAATCATGTGTTGGGCTTTCTCGGATCCTAGATTTTTGAGGGTCTAAATTTTCTAGTGAAAATTGTAACAGCCCGATTTAGACCATAATCGGAATGGTGATTTTGAGACCACGAATCCAAGTTAGAAAAATATTTAAAAATTATTTACTGTGTTTATTTTGTGTGAATTTATATCTATGAAATTTTCGTGATTTAATTTTATTCCGATTAAATAAAATGGCTTAATCGCGTAAAATGAAAATTAGGTGATAACTTGCATAAGGGCCGAATTGTTAGTGGCTTCTTAAATTGAAGCATTTATGTTGTAAATAAACCAAATTTAAGTGATGAGGATGGTAGTACCATAGCTTATAATGGCTTTATAATTTTATTATTAAGGTTAACTTAGTAAATTAGAAATATAAGCTATTATATTAAAACATATGTTAAAAAAATTTATATCACTCATTCATTCTATTCTAAAGTGACCGAATATTACAAAAAAGAAAGAAAAGAAAAGAAACTAGGTTTGGCCATCCTTTCAAGCTCAAGCAAGGTTCGTTTTTTGTTCGGTTTTTGATAATTTTTACGTTTTTTAGATCGTTGCTTCGAGTACTACAAAACTCATGCTTGAATTTTTTATTTTGATGAATATTTTAAGTTGTGCCATTGTTTAGAGCTTGTGATTTTTGTTGTTTGGTGATAAAATAGGAAAGATATGTTTTAGATTAACATATTTTGTACTGGAGTTTTTGATGATTTTGATTAATTAGGACTAAATTGTAAAAATAATAATTTAAGGGACTAAAATGTGAAATAAATGAATTATATGAGCTTATATGGATATGGGTAATATTCGGCCTAGCTTGGGTATGGAGAAATTTGGTGTATTTTGTGTTTTGTGCAATAGGGGCTAAATTGTAAAAATTGTAAATGTTAGGGGTAAAATGGTAATTTTCCTATTTATGTGTTTTTGGACTAATTGAATGAAAATATGTTTGAATGATCTTAATTTGAATATGTTTAGATCAAGAACCAAAAAAATCGGATTTGGATCGGGGGAAAGCGAAAGTTGTCGACTAGTTGCCCTGTTCCGTTTTGTATCGTCCGAGGTAAGTTTATAAGCAAATAGACGTATTTAATTGTAGTTAAATACTAGATAAATATGTTGTTATGAAATGTATGAATTTATATTTGTTATGGCCGAATATGAAAAGACTTGACTACTACATTTTGAATCGTTTTTTGGTGAAAGTTCTGACGTCCAAAGCCCCCGTATGAATCTTAGGAATAGTTAGGATACATATGTCATGACATAGGATTCTGATTTATGTGTGCGAGTAAGACCATGGCATCGATATGTGATTCCGATATATGTGAGCTAGTAAGACCCTGTCTGGGACAATGGCATCAATATGTGATTACATGTAAGACCACATCTAGGACGTTGGCAATGTACAATATATGTGTGATTATCTGAGTGTCCTACCCAATTCCGAATGGTTCATCGGGCAAAGGTAAATTGACTTCGAATGTGTAAAACGAGCTATATGTCAGGTATGAATTAACTTGTTACCTATTTGAGGTAAGGTAAGTAAACACATTGGCTATTTGTTACAAATATTGAAAAATGCAAATAAAGCAAATATGTGTATGTGATATGTGTATTTGGCTTTACGAATGAGTAGTAAGTATGTTATGAATAGTCATTATATTTGTGTACATATGATGAGATATATTTGGTTATATGATTAGTATGTGTTTATGAAACTATATTGTGACACATGAGCTTATGTGTTTATGGTATGTGAACTAGGTTTGTGATGATTATTTGGTTGTGAAAGTTAAATGGTAAAATGATAATTTAGTTATATGAGCATTCGGCCATAGTGATATTTAAGAATGAATGTCTATATAATATGAACTTTATATGTTTGGATTTAAATGTGTTATAATATTATAAGTTGTCTTGGTTTAATTTGGTTGATAATGTTATTGAATTGTTTATTTGTTTATGACTTACTAAGCTTCAAAAGCTTACTCTGTATTTTTATGTGTGTTTCTATTTTATAGATTTTAGATTCAAGTTATAAGCTCGGGGATCGTCAGCAAAGTCTATCACACTATCTATCGCTTCGGTATTTAATTAGTTGAACTCGAACTATGGCAGGTATAGGCTAGAATCTGTTTTACAAATGTTATATTTTGGTTATGTATAAATAAAGCCATGCGAAAATGGCTTTACTTCTAAGTTTGGTTTTGATTAAGTTTGATTATGGTCTAAACTGCTTGGTGATGATGCTATGTGTTGCGAATGCATGGCATAGGTGATATATGATATATGTTTTGGAAATGGTTGAGTAGTGACATGTGTTGAGCATGGAAATTGATTAATGACTTGGATGAGGTATGAATATATTAGCCGTAATATATATACATATATCCTTAGGTATGTTTGGTTGTTTTAGATGTGATTCATATTAAAATAAAGTATGCATGAAAATTCAATTGACATGCTATTAAGGTATTAATATATGGTATAGCATTAATATTTATTTGGTTATATTCGAACTTGAGATAAGTTTATTTGGTATAATTATTATACAACATGTATGAGATGTATTTTAAATAGGTTTTTTTTTAAGAATAATTGGCTATGTTTCAGGGTGATTAGGGTTGATATTAGAATATGTGTTATTTGCTATGTTTGGTACTCGGAAATGGTAAACTAGTTTCAGCTTAGTACAGAAATGTAATAATCATCGTATGCATGCATATATTTGAATGGGCTTTTAATTGTTTAAATTTGGTTGTGATAGTTATATAACAAATGAACCAAATAATAATAATTTGTATGTGTTGTTAGGATTTATTAAATTACATTACATTATGGTTCGGTAAATGTGATTAAAGTAGGCAAATTTTAGCAAGTTTACATTCGGTCTTGGCTTGTTAAATGTTATTATTATTATATTATATAATATGTATATTGATATGAATGTTTGAAGTGCATAGATTTGTAAAATGATTAAGTTAAGTTGTAAGTGAGTAATTGTTTAATTAAACTTGTATTCGGCTAAATGCACTAAATAATAACCAAATGAATAGCAATTTGTGCAATGGTAAATCATGAAAATAATATGTGTTTTTATGTGAAGTATAAGTGTCCAACTTGTTATTAAATGAATGTCGAATATGATATGACTTTATTTAAATGATTATAAGTAATAGATTTTGTATATTCCAATCATGTATAGAATACAGTATGCGATTAAAGTGTAATAATATTTTAATGTCTGCACCTATTATAGGTTGAATTAAAAGTTTTTTTAGCTATGTGATATTAGTAATCGCATCAACTATTGATGTTAATAAATAATTATTCTTAAAAGTTAATGCAAGTGTACTCATGTAAATGTTTGGATTTGTGTTTTGATTGGTAATACCTCGTAATCCTAATTCGGTGACGGATACGGGTTAGGGGTGTTACAAAAATACATCGAATGTTACTCCACCTGGGTTTGCTTGTGGGCCAAATTTTAGGAATCCAACTATAAAGCATGAATATCTATAAGTCCCTTTACCAGTAGAAAATAATGCTTTGACATCATGGTACCCTGACTCGAGAGCTACCAATCATGTGTGCCAAGTGACTTCAGCATTAAATACATCCACGCAATATTCAGGTGATATTCCAGCTTTAATGGGTGATTGGACGCATGCTACTATTACAAATTTGGGTAATGCTATGTTTCCTACAAAAAATAAGGTGTTGCATTTATCTAATGTCTTACATGTGCCAATTATTTGTAAAAATTTATTGTCTGTTTCACAATTTGCTCGAGAGAACAATGTTTTCTTTGAGTTTCACTTTTTTTACTATGTGGTTAAGGATATTTAGACTCATGCAATATTGTTACGGGGCCACACTCATGATGGACTTTATCGGTTTTCCCCTATTTCCACTGAAAACTGTGGAGATACTGATATGTCCGCAAATAGTACTAAATTGGGATCAAGCCACTCCAATTTTGATATGTTTGAATTGTGGCATCGTTGTATGGGTCATCCTTCGACACGTGTTGTTCAATCAGTATTAAAAATTTGTAATGTTGTTGCAAATAAATATAAGCTTGCTTATGTCTGTACTACTTGTCAAAAAGGAAAATCTCTCAAGTTGCCTTTTACAGATTCTACTACTACTTATGTCACAAGTTAAGGTTATATTGGACTTATGGGGACCTGCCGTTGTTGCATATGGTAGTAATTGGTATTATGTCTCTTTTATTGATGTTTTTTAGTAATTTTACGTGGTTGTTTCTTATTCAACGCAAATCTCAAGCTGTTGATTGTTTCATTCAGTTCTATAGAATGGTTAATACTCAATTTGGAAAAGACATTAAACAATTTCAAAGAGATTGGGGTGGCGAGTTTCGATCATTCACATTTGTGTTAACTCAGTATGGTATCATTCATCGGATCACATGTCCTCATACGTCTGAACAAAATGGCGTGGTAGAAAGAAAACATCGTCATATTGTTGAGGTAAGACCCACGTTACTTGCTCAAGCAGACTTACCAATGAAGTTTTGGGGTTATGTCATTTCATGTGTGGTTCATTTAGTAAATCATTTACCCACTGCGGTTTTACATGATTAATCCCCATACTTGGTTCTTTATGGTAAGTCCCCTACTTATGTTCATCTTCAAATATTCAGATGTTGTTATTTTCTATATCTACGTCCATTCAATAATCACAAGTTGGAGTTTCGGTCTCAACCTTGTACCTTTTTAGGTTACAGTTCTCAGTATAAAAGATATCAATGCCTTACATCTGATGGGAAAATTTTTGTATCTCGACATGTTATTTTTTATGAAAGTCGATTATTTGTTGAGTACTCTTCATCTTCTACCTTAACAACTGACTGTGTTACCACGTTTGTTCCTCTTGTATAGTCTCAGTCACATTACTTTGTCTCTCCTAATAGAGATGCTGATATAAAAACCCATGCGGCTTCATCTCATAGTGCCATAGACTCGCCATTTTTGGAAAATGATGTAGGTGCCTTGGATCACAGTAGTAGCACTTCTTCCCCCCATACCGGTGTTGTCTACCACTACGATAGATCCTCCATTGCCACTAGGCAATACACATCATATGATCACCCGGTCCACAACAAGAATCTTCAAACCTAAAGCTCTAGTAGTTGAGCTACTTGATTGTGAGACACGTACGATTGATGAAGCATTTTCACATAAAGAGTGGCAAGTGGCAGCTCAAGATGATTATGATGCTCTTATTCAATATCGTACTTGGAAGTTAGTTCTTTTGCCACCAGGATGGAAGGAAATTGGTTACAAATGGATTTTTAAAATAAAAAGAAATCTCGATGGTACTGTGGCTCAATGGAAAGGTCAATTAGTGGCTAAAAGGTGTTCTCAAGTGCTAGGGTGTGATTTTCGAGAAACATTTAGTCAAGTTGTTAAACCCGCTACCATTTGAACCATTTTGTCTATTATTGTATCCAAACAGTGGACGATCAACCAAGTTGATATGAATAGTGCATTTCTCAATGGTGAGCTCACTGAAGAAGTTTACATACACCAACCCCCTAGGTATGTTCAACATGATGCGAATGGGAAACCTCTTATTTGTTAATTGACAAAAGCATTGCATGGATTGCAACAAGCTCTGAGAGCGTGGTTTGATAAGTTGAAAAATTTTCTACGATCCTTAGGTTTTGTTCTTTCAAAATTCGATGCATCTTTGTTCATTCATGTCATTAATGATTCTCATATGTATGTGTTAGTTTATGTGGATGATATCATCATTACAAGAGATTCTTCTAAAGGCATTAATACGTTTGTGCAACAACTGCACACTGAGTTTTCGCTAAAAGACAATGGATCTCTTCATTATTTCTTGGGGGTTGAAGTCACTCGTTCAACCACTGGAAGTCTTCATTTATGTCAACGTAAGTATATTCTTGACTACTTGATCAGTGTCACATGACTTGTGCTAAGGGTGTTCATACACCTATGGTTAGCTCTTCTTTGTTATCTAAGAATGAGGGCATTTTGGTTGAAGATCCTATTGACCATAGAAGTATTGCTAAAGCATTGCAATATATTGTTCTCACTGGACCTGACGTTGCGTACGCAGTCAATCGTATATGTCAGTTTATGCATGCTCCGACAGATGTTCATTTTGTGGCACTAAAACGTATTTTGCAATACTTGTATGGTACTATCTACTATGGTTTGATCATTCAACCCTCTGAGAGGCTCTCCTTAATTGGTTACTTTGATGCTAATTAGGGATTGGATTTTGATGATCGACGATCCACCACAGGACATCGTGTTTACTTTTAGGGAAATCTTGTCTCCTGATGTTCCAAAAAGCAGCAGGTTGTGTCTCGCACCACAGCCGAGGCTAAATATAGAGGGTTGGTAGTTGTGGTTGCTGATGTTACTTGGTTGGTTTCGTTGTTGCAAGAATTAAACTTTGATTCTGCTGATGTCCCTATCATATGGTGTGACAACTCAAGTGTCGTAGCGGTAGTGGCTAATCTGGTTCTACATTCAAAGTTCAATCATGTCAAGCTTGATTTGTTTTTTGTTAGTGAAATGGTTGATGATGGTTCTCTTATTGTAGGAGAGGTTCCTACCTGTGATCAGGTTACGGATATTCTTACAAAACCATTGTCGGCATCACAATTTGTCGTCTTCAACATCTTCTTCGAGTCTCGAAGGTTGAGAAGTTAGGTGAAAGTTAGAGTTTGTTAAAACAATTAAGCAGTTGTGGCTGTTAGTAAGCTATTAGAAATTGCTAGTAGTTAGTTAGTAACAGTTATCTACAGAGAGTTGTATAAATACGTATATTGAGCTTCTAATGAAAACAAGGATAGATTCACACAAAATTCAATATTAAGTTTGATTTCCTTTGTTGTGATTAGTTCTTTGTTAGTATTCTATCATTTTAAAAAATAATTTTTAATTGAAATGGTGTTTGATTAACTCATAGTACCAACCCAATTAAGCTCTTAGAAGTATAGATATCGATTGGGTCAATGTAATTTTTTTTCCTCTAAATGTTGCAACTAGGTCCACTTTAATACTTGAAAGTATTTTAGTCTACATAGATTCTAGAATTTGTATTCTTTAAATTTGGTTTCTAAACTTTGATTTTGTTAAGTTCAGTGATGTCTCACTACGAGATTGCATCATATCATCACCTGAAACTTAAAATATATAAGATAAACTATATAGTTGGCCACTCAACTTTCTTAAAATTTCATTTTGGGAACTGAAAAATAAAAAGTTTGCAATATAAGAATTGTTGTTACATACTTTTATCATTTTAGTCACTATTGTTACATATTTTTATCGTTTTAGTCATCGGTTGTTAATTTACCATTACATACACTCATTTTAGTCACTCAACTTTTTAGTAAGTTTTCATTTTGATCAATCATTTTATTTCTTTAGAATTAATATTGTTTTTTCAAAAGATCCGGCTTTTTACAAGGAATTGAGTTATTCGATTGCTAATATGAAACTCAAGTTTTTCATCTATAACTCAATTCCCTGTAAAATCTTAGGGTTGTCTTAAAAAAAAGAAAATTAAAAAGATAAAATAATTTTTACATGTATAAATCCAAGTTTTCCCTATAAAAATTCAGGTAATTTATTGCAAAACCTTAAATTCTTTTATTTTACTGAAAAATCAAAATTAATTCTAAAAAAAGGAAATGAAAAAGAAAAATTAATTTTTCTATAAAAATTCAAGTTTTTCCTATAAAAACCTAAGTGATGAGAAAAAAATAAAGGTAATTAAATTAGATAAAAATGGTTTGTTAACTCAGATTTTCTCGATCAAATTCTATGTTTCTTCTCTTAATGATAAAAACTAAAATGAATTTTTAAAAAAGAAAAATCATGTGACTAAAATGAGTGTATGTAATGACAAATTAACTGTGAGTGACTAAAATGATAAAACTATATTACAATAATGTGGCTTTTTTACCTGTATATTATAAAATTAAAAAAAAATACTTAAATTGTATCCCAAACAAATTATATATCGAAATGGTACATCCAAGCAAGAGAAGGGTGGTGCATAGGCGGCACCACCCTAAAAGTCTGGCATGTTTGACTGTAAAAAAAATATACATCTAAATAGGCAATACCAAAAGGAGTACGGGTCAATTACAACCCATATATGACCAAAACCTGAGCCACCCGAACCACTGCCAACCTGCTGTCATTGATGGGATAGGACAATTGGTAAAGCCTAAGAGAAAGGCAACACACCCATTGGTCATGCCCATTTGACAGGTGGCACCGGGTTGGTGATGCCAACCTCATAGGCGGCACACCTCTGACTCCTGCACTGGTGGCAACGATGGGACGGGACTGTGCCCGTGACTTGTGTTTTGGGGACCAATATAAGGTCCCCAATGTCTCATTTTGGCCGGAAAGGAAAAGAATTTTGAAGAAGAAGAAGAAGAAGAAGAAAGAAAAAAAAAAGAAGCAAAATAGAGAGAAGGAAGGAAAAAGAGAAAGAAAAAATAAATAGAAAAGGAAAGGAGAAAGGGAAGGAGAAATTGTGTTTAGGGTTTAGAAAGATTTGGTGTTAAAAAATCATAAAAGGTAATTTATTTTATTTAGTAATTTTTTTGTTATAAACAAATGTTAGCTTGTTGTTGCTATTGTTGATTTATTTTGGATTTAATTTTTAATTTTATTTTTGTAAGGTATTATTTGGTTAAAAAGAGCTATTAAGGTATGTTTGTTTTTATTTTATATTTTTATTCATTCATAAGTTTTTTTTAATATTTATTGAAGTAAAAAATCATATTTATGTTATGTATAAAGAATGTTTTATTTTTTTATATAATTTATTTGTTATGTGTGTTTTAGGTTTATTAGATTTATTTTTATGTAATTTATTTGGCATGTTATTTTTATTATTTTAATATAATTTTTATTATTTTTTATGTAGGTAAAAAATGAGACAATTGAGATGGAATTTGTGAACGAGACCATTGAGTTGGAATTTATTAGATAAATTAGGAATAACAATTTACATTTTCTAATTTTTTTAGATTTTATAATTGGAAATAAGAGTTTATGTTTTTAATTTTTAATTTTTGTTTTTTATAAATATTATAAATGAAATTTCTTTTGAATCCTTCTATGAAAAAAAATTATATTTTTTGGCAATAATTAAGTTGGCATGCTATTATATATATTATATTTTAAACCAATACATTTTACTTATTATCATTTTAAAATAATAATAATAATATTTGTATTTATTATGATGAGATAGTTTTTGTTATATTTTTTTATTGGCATGTTAGTTTTATTATTTTAATATATTTTTTTGTTTTTTTATGTAGGTAAAAGATTAGACCATTGAGATGGAATTTGTGAATGAGACCATTGAGTTGGAGTTTAAGTTGGAATTTATAAGATATATTTATTTTGTTAATGTAGTATAGCAAAAAATATGATGTGGACAAAACTATTTGATATTTTTTGTAATTATAAGCAATATATAAAATTTAGGTATTTTGATAAATATTTAAAATGTATCAAACTTAGAAATTAATTATAGAACTTTGTTTTGAAATTGCAGGTATCAAAATGGGTTCATTGATTAAAAACGATGATCACATATCAAACACAGTTAACAATATGGTAATATATTGTTATTTGTTAATCACGGGTTCCTTTAAAAAAAGTTCTATGTCATTTACAGAAAGAAATTATGTTATAATAACTATTTTCTATAATTTAATAGTGTTAGGGCTCGTACCGCACATTGAGGGGTCGGGTGAATGGTTTAAGACATCCCTCGGATGAACGAATGATGCCATACTTGGAGTTAGTCGGATTTGGGTTAGCAGCATTGATCCAGATGTTTGATTTGCGGTACGATTTAATATCCGCATTGTTCAAGCATTGGTTCACGGAGATCGCTACTTTTCATTTGCCGTGTGGGGAGTGCACTGTCACTCTAGAGGATGTTGCATTACAACTTGAGCTCCCAATCAACGGGAGTGTCGTAACGGGTGTAAGTACGATACCTGAGCTGGCTGCCCTTTGTTATAGCCTACTAGGAGTCTCACCCAATGATGCTGAGTCCAAATTTACGGGTTTAAGATTTTCATGGCTGAAAGCCAATTTTGAACATTTATCAATTAATGCCACTGAGTAGGAGGTGATGTGCGCAGCTCGAGCGTACATTATGCATATTATAAAGGGTGTATGGAACGATGGAAATGTGCAAGTGTACACAATCGCAACAAGTAATAAAGTGATAAGTAAATGTCAAGTTATCGTACCCACAGGGACTATGAAAATAATTATTTATGAAATTAATTTAAAAACACTTTGGTGAAGAAAAATATTTTGATTTGAAGAGGTGATTAAAAACTAGGGTTTTAACTAAGTAAAATAAATAAAAATAAAATAAAAGTTCCAATGCACGATTTCAAAAGATGATTTTAATTAAGATGACATAATTGTGCTAGATCAATTACATTTCTTAACTTAGAATTATTAAACTCATGTTTATGTTGTTACGAATAAATTCACGACAACTCGATAATTTGCTAACTTATGAACATACTTACCTACCAAAATCCATTTATCTCTTGACTATATCTCTATGTCAATTCAACCGGTAATTTGCTACTTATGAACATACTTACCTACCAAAATCCATTTATCTCTTGACTATATCTCTATGTCAATTCAACCTATTAAACAGATTTTAATAAGCAAATGTGTTAATGCACATACATACTTATGAAATTAAAATAATCTCTTGTACATATCTCTATACCAATTCAAACAATTAATTCAATCTCATAAGCACATAAAAGATTACATGAGGTAGCAATGTATTTCTACCTTGAAATAGTTTAATCACAATAATCTTGTAAGTTATGCAAGACAAATGTATTGTTAGATACCGTTGCTAATTTAACTCTTAGCTACCTTAGATGATTAAACATGCACTGATTAAGTATCGTGTCAATTAATTACAATTTCAATCCGTTTAAATAATTAATTCATTAGTTACCTTACGATTGTAATGCAAGAATAACTTAGTCATGATTTTACTTAATCAAACATCTTACTGAGGCCTATAACAACACAAACACAATTTTAATAAATTAAGTAGACGAAATGCAATCAACCTAACACAAATTAAATTTAAGTCATATCAATTAAATTAAACATTTCAACATCACAAATATTCATAGGCATGTTCATCATAACAACAACAAAAATTAAAAGGATAGGGAACTAGAATCAAATCCGGTGTTTCTCCGTAGCTTGACTGATTTGCTCCACTCTTCCTTCTTCGTTTGTTCTTATTGAACCGAGGCTACTACGAAAAATCTAATGCTGCTCCAAATGGTGGATGAATGACTCTTTTCCAAGAGGTGAAATCGGCAAGAGAATAAAGAAAAATGGTTGGGAAATGAAGAGAGAAAATTGAGAGAGAAGAGAAAAGATGAGAAAAATTGAGGTGTGTTTGAAATGAACAGCCAAGGGGGGTTTTTAGAGGTTGAGAGGGCTGCTAAAAATTACCAAAATCAGCAGCCAAAGAGCCCCCCATGGCCGGCCACACATGTGGCAAATATGAAGTTTTCAAACTTGTTATATTAAGGTAGGGGCAAATCTAGAAAGGCACAAATAGTGGAGGGGTTTGTTTACAATTTGAAAAAGTCTTCAAGGGTCATTTTGCAAACTGATTGGGTCAGCATGTGGGACGGTTTTGGGCTGCCTAGTACTCGGTCGGTTCAATTTTCTCAGTTCAGCTCAACTGGGCCACTTTTCATAATTAATTAATAATAATTTATTTAACCCAAATTAAATTGAATATAAATTAAATTTAATTATATTATGAATTAATATACATAATTTGGACCGTCTTAGGCTGAAAAATTAATTCACCTTAATGCTTTAAAATTATTTCTCGGTTTTGCGTTTCTAGCAGTGTCTACCAAGTCGTTTTTCGCCCTTTATGCAAATCTGTCGAAAATAATCAAAGTTAATCAAAATTGCTTATAAAATTAATTAAAATTCATTTTGTTAATAATTTAAGTAAAAAATGATTATTTTATAATAATTATATATTTTTCGACAAGAATTTTACCGAACTTGCATGAATTTGAGTTAAAAAGAGCATGAAAAAGTGTGTATATTTTCGTGTTTCCAGTGTACTGATGCCGGATGCGAACAATAACAGGGTTCATTTGGTGTATTTACCCCTATTAACTTATTTGCAGAATGTTCGCTCGTATAATTGGGGTTCTGCAGTTCTGGCCATGTTGTATCGTGAGCTTTGTTGGGTGACAAAGCCTGATGCTGTAGACATAGGCAGATGCCTCATATTGTTGCAATCTTGGGCTCTTTACCGAATGTCATTCTTGGCATCGGTTAGGCACCAAGCATACGTATTTCCACTGGTGAACAGGTGATAAAATTTTACTTGTTATAGCAATTAATTGACATTTTTTTTCTAATGATACTATTCTAAATATACTATTCTAACATGTAATTTGTTTTCGTAGATAGAGTACCAAACCGGGTATCGGGAGGTCATACACTGTCCCAATATATCATCTGATGATTGAATAACATGTTGGGGAAGGAGTAAGCTATTCCAATATTCATGACATGTAATTACTTTATATATCTTACTCGAACCGTGTTAAATTTTAACCATGTTATTAATCGTGCAGTTCATCTGGATGCTGTATCGAAGACTAAAAATTGTGGCTGTTCTACCCTCTTTTGCCTATATTCATTCACACCTATGGTGCATTAACACACCAATTATCAATTTCCAGGCAGTCGAGTGGTATAACGGGGATTGAGCACTCCGACAGTTTGGTTGCATCCAGTATATCCTGGCTTTGCCAATGCAGTTGGGGAAGATTTATGGGATTAACAAGATAGGAAAACATAGAAATAATTGGAGGTTGTGCACCAGAAATATATTGCAGTGTGAGATAATCGGATAGTGCGAAAACCTCAGATGGATATTTCTTTCAACTTGCAACCATCGTTTGAGTACATACAATGATACTCTAATACGGGAAAACAATATTTGTTGGTGGGAAATCGACTGTAGTTGCCCCACACATGCATCGACTTGGGGCATACAAGCTAGAGCCTGAGCTAGAGGCCAAGCCAGAGCCAGAGCCAAAGCCCGAGCTAGAGCCAGAGCTAGAGCTCGAGCAGTCGTATACACATTCCAGGGATAGTTTTTATCATTCGGAGTTGCAGGTCTATGACTAATTCCCAGGCTCGTCAGGACACGGATATCATTTCGGGTTTGATATCTTTAGTCCAGTACCACTGTAGTACAGCACTCCTCTCAGCTCGTATCCACCACATTACTCCACTCCTCCTGGGTCGTATCTACTGTAATACAACACTCCTCTCGGCTCAAGTTCATTGATAACGTTTAGGGCATATGATTTCTCTTTAATATTTCACATACCCCCACTTGCAACTAAAGAGAATGTTGGTTGCAGCGATCACCCACATCGTGAATGTCGACCCCTATAGAAATATAACCCTAGGACCACAGCATTAAACCATCAATTTTAGGGGTTTCTTTCAATTTAAATATTAAAAAGTTTGTACTTTTTTATTCTAAAAAAATATAAATCAAGAAAAAGACAATCTTTGTATTTATTTAATTAGATTAATTGCAACATTAAAACTTGGAACAAACTTTGTGGTCATAAATTAGATTAATTACAACATTAAAACTTGGAATAAACTTTGTGGTCATAAATTAGATTATTTGCAACATTAAAACTTGGAACAAACTTTATAATATAAATTAGGTACATTGGATTACATAAGCTCAATTCCTACCAGATCGTGATGATTGTCCAATACGGTAGTTTCTCTAAGGGCATTTATTCTGATTATGACCAGCTAATCTACATAATCCACAATACTTACCATTGAATTTCTCCCTAATATCCATTTCATTATAGATTCTGGATTATTGCAGACGACCTTTCGGATTCCTACGCAACCCTTTGTTTAAGACAAGCTCGAAAGTCGTCGGAGGCACCTCCCACGTAGATAAGTCAAACAGGACGAGAAACTCATTCTCCCAGACACGCAATGTGCACTCGAGGGTGTACACATCATCGATAAATTATTCAATATTGAGTGAGACTTTAGCACACGCTGCCACAACATGCGCATATGGATAATAAAGTGTTTGGAACCTCCTACAACCGCACCGTCTGTTTCAGAGATCAACTCCATAGGACCTAAATGGTATACCGGGTCGACGACTGATGGTCTCCGTAACTCAAAATGTTTCAAGACATCGTCAATATACTTCTACATTTATCGACCTTGCCATCTAACAGTTTGCAACCATTGCATCCCTGACATCTTCGACAAACACGTGTCCTGCCTCCCTCTGGTTGACTTGTTGCTAACCCATTCTTGGCATCAAGGTAACCAACTTGTAGAATGTAGCTGAGAAGACAAATGAAATCAGAAGATGTCGTGTTTTCAACAATACGGAGTTGATCCCCTTCGCCAAGTTTGTGGTCATATGACCATAGCAAAAGCCCTTGTTGAAACTTTGAGCCTATTGCCACGGCTCCATGGTACCCAACCACTGTCAAAAAGATGTGTTCATTTTACCCTCCATGTCACTCTCAAGTCGAGTCATTCTTTGGCGAAAAATGTGTGGCTCTAGCTCGTGCGCTATGTATGTATTAAGAAAGGATAAGTTATAATATTTCCCTAAAATATTAAAACTTATATTGAAAAGATAAGGTTATCCTTTACGCGTTCTCACAACTTGTCTCTGCCAGTCTGCATTATTAAAATATCTATGGAAGTTAGCCGCAATGTGCCAGATGCAGTAAACGAATCTCCATGGCACACCAGAACACCTAATGGCGGCAATTAATCATTTCCCCCTATCAGAGATGATGCAAATATTATCATTGCTAATAACATACCTCCACAGGTTCGTAAGGAAGAATTTCCACGATTTCATATTCTCTTTATCTATGATGGTAAATGCTATCGGGAGCACGTTCTTATTCCCGTCTTGAGCAACCGCAAGAAGTAGGATTTGTGTATATTTTTCGTATAGCCAGGTCTCATATACTTACACAAATGGCTTGTTGTAGGGAAATGCATGCACTTATGGATCAAACGTCCAGAACATTTGATGGAAAATTCTTTTTCCCGGTTGTAAATGGTTATTTGGGCCGTAATAAGTCGTGTCTGTAACTTAATAACAGTCCCTCGCACGTACTCCCACAAAGCAGCTATCTATCCCTGTAACTCATTGTACGACGTATCAAAATTCCCATACAATTACTCTATTGACATCTGTTTAGCTATCCATGCCTTTTGGTATAACACTCAATACTGGAATCGTGCCTGCATTTCGGCAATCAGTACTGAAACTTTAATGGACGGTATGTCCTTCACTATTGGCATGATACACGTACAGATAATTTTCGAATCAAGTTTTCGATTATCTTCTATCATACGTGTTGACGTGCATGTGTTAGGCCCAACAAATTTTCATATCTCCCATATCTGCAGCTTTTGAATAAATGTGGCTCGTACCCACCAATTGCATCCTTCCGTCGACTTCCAACACTCCCCAATATATAATGTCGATTTAGACATTGTGAATTTTTAGTCCACTGATATATTCATGCTATACCGCTTAATAGAAAATACGCACTCTTCCTTACTTTTGAATCTCTGGCCCACGAACAACTCTTCAGGATCGGAATCTACGGACAACTGATGAACAAGTAGTATTTCAAGGTACTCTAGGAACTTGGCTACGTGCACCGCGTTGGGGTCTATGAGCGACATGTGTGCCCTAGGATTATTGTGTATTACAATACGCCGAATAGGGTTCCCAGCTGAATACGCGTTAATATTTTCATCTTCATTCACGTCTTCGTTGTAAATATCATTGGGAACCTCGTCTACATCGGGATCACTATCATTATCGACCTCATGATCACAAGGATCACTATTATTGTATCCATCATCACCAACCTCATCAATATTGGGTGCAACATTAATATCGATATCGATTCCGCGTATAGTCGATTGACTATCAACGTACGATATTGGAGCCACCATACAGGGTTCTTAAGCTCTATGTTCTTCACCTAATGCAGTGAGATCTTCAATTGGATCCACACTGAATTGGTGCATTTTAGTCACTCTGATTCCCACAATAAAGAGCGATCATTGTCTCCACGTCTTCATCGTATACAAGTTTCATTTCAGTGAATTTAATGTGATCTGTCGAAATTGGAAACTTTTAGAAAAGTTTTGAGATCCTTCTCTCACAACATTTAACAATTTTTGCGCTAATCTTTTCCTTTATATCATCGAATGAGATATTTCTATTAAATCTCATTGCTATTGGTTGGCGACATTCAAATATACATACTAAATGTAACACCCCTAACCCTGTCCTGTTACCGAAATAGAATTACAAAGTATTACAAGTTGTTACAGTACATTTGCATTAAAACCAGTATAAATACCATATTATCCATCTAAATATGACTTTTATAGGTCCACAGTACTTTACAAGTGTAATTAAAACAAACCGGGACTCCATCGGAAGCTTAGGAAAATTTTCTTGAAGTTTTATAGTTTCTTTTTCTAAATAGTTACACACGCCCGTGTGGCTAATATGACACGCCCGTGGAGGGCCAACAGTGAGGCTCACACGGCCTGGACATGCCCGTGTCCACTTCCCGTGGAGCATTTTTACTTGTGGCCTATGGCCAAGGCACACGCTCGTGTGCTCAGCCCGTGTGACAACCTGTTTGTAACATTTTAGGTGCAGGGGACACACGGCCTAACAACATGCCCATGTGCAAGCCGTGTGTCTCACATGGTTTGGTTACACACCCGTGTGACAAACCGAGTGGGCTCAAAATGAACCTTGTATTTCAAATTTACCAACCCTGCAAACTAAAGACTACAAGCAATTTTAATATTCCTCCATTCAACCAGTCCAAACATGATTAAACACATTTAATACTCATTAAAACATTATATCATAATCTAACACATATATTCAATAATACCTTATACTATACTAATTCAAAAGTTGCACCTAAGTACCATGACATTCAATTAAAAAGGATTACACACTACAACATTCTCATTACAACCATTAACTATCTATTAACATTCTTCATTAGCATGGCTTATAACCAAAATAACATTAAACAACTTAGGTACATGCCATTCTTCAAATATAGGTACATCACCAAGTATCTGAGTTCGGGAGTTGGCTTGGATATTGAGGCGTTATTTACTTTGTACCTAACCTGCGCACGGAAACAAACCGTACGCTGAGTATGCACTCAGTGATATTTCTATAAACTAATACTTAAAACAATAATAATCCATGTATATACATTGTAACTTAAAACCTTTTACATTCATAATCTTAACAGCTTAATTTTTTACCTTCATTTCATAACTCTTTCATATAGTTAAGCAATTCATATATATATTTTTATCATTCGATAACCTTCAACATCGTATACCAGTCACAGTCACATAATCAATAGTAAACAGTCTTCAGTACTTTCATTTACCCCTATTAACATAACTCGGACCTGGACAGATACACAGATCCAACCCACACACCGGGGATAGTATACAGTGTTTCATCGGTCAAAGCTGGAATACACCGTGTCAGTAACAATAACGATAATGATAATGATCAGCATGAGTACCTCTTCTTGAACAATTCGAACGAGAATGATGAATTGACACATATAGTGTCCCATCGACACACAGTCGGAATATCCCTAAACACTTCCAATCCTATGGCATGCCAATTATATCTGACTAGCCCGACACTGTTAATAGGGTATTCAAATCGTTTCATTTCAATTACAAAAGCAATAACAGTTTCTATCATATCATTCATTGTACATTCTAACTATTAAGAATATCCATTGCATTGTATTAAATTATTAAGCATAGTTTATAGAAATACAAACCGTAATTCTTGGGTTTACTCGATATCCTCGTTCACTTTCTCCTTTCCCTTTTTCGATGACGTTTCTGGGGATACATTGGCTACATAAAATTTAACATTTAAAAATTATTAATGAATGTTATTTAATAACATACTCTTTCATTTCCATGTAACTTTTTCTATATTTCCAATTAGGTCTTTCCACTATAACCATTCTTTTTCCTCAAATAAACCTTATAATTTTCACTTTATACCTACTTTAAACAAGTTTCAACTCTTAATATTCAATATAAAACATCAATTTTACAATTTAAACAATTTAATCTATCTCTCACTTCTAACTTGAATTTCTATCACTTAATATCATAATTCATCAATTTATTCAACTTAATCAACATCTAAAAATTCAATGACTTCCTAAATTTCAACATAACTCAAATAGTATTTCTTCCTAAGATTCCATAGACACTAAAATTATAAGAAAAGGGATTAAATTGACTTACCAATCAAGCTTGAAACTCTAAAACCCTAAATTTTCCTTTTATTTTTCTTTCCCTTTTTCCTTCTTTCTTTCCCTGCTATTCATGACATTCTTTCTCTTTTTTCTTTATGTTTTATTTCTTTTTATTTCTTTATTCATTCTTTATTTAATTAATATATTATAGTTATATAATTTAATATAATTTACTTTATTTAATTATTTACTTATATAATAAGTAAATTTATATATATACATACATTTGTATCAATATAAATATTACATATGTATTTTTACTTACCACACACTTGACTCTTAAGGTTTATTTGTTAACTTAGTCCCTTGACTCTTCTATAGTTTATAATTAAACCTTCACACTTTATTCAATTTAGTCCTTTCACTTAATTAACCTTAATTAAACTAAATTTACTTAAATAAAATCTAATTAATTTCTTACTTAACTTCGTAAATATTTCTAATAAATATTTACGAATCTAATTTTCAAAATCGAAGACCCGAAAATTTACTTTTCTAATGACCTAAAAATTTGGGTCATTACACAACGGTTGTTGTCAAGATTATTCAATCGAAATAAACGCATACGAAAAACTGATTATCCATCTTCAATACTCAATATGTTAAAAAGTAAATAAAAATTCTCAAAATAATTTCGAATAACAAAAAAATACTTATATAAAAAATTTAATGAATAAAAAGAGACCAAAATTATATCAATATGTAATTTTTTTTCATTCATAAGCTCAGACTTTTTTAGTTCTCATTTTGTACATGAACGACATTTATCTTTACATTTAACCATTTAAATTCATTTTACGCTTTCTTCCATCTCCAATCTTGTATCTTCCTTTAGAAAATTCTCTATATTAAATTTTGAATTCTCTTCAATTCATCTTTTACAATCCAATTTGAAAATTCCTCAGGATCTTCTTCCTCTTCAATCTTTATAACGGGTATTGAATTTAGAAATTCTCTTGGTAATTTCCTAACAACTAATTTATCCATCCATGGTATGTCAAACACATTTTGCTTCTCAGTCAACTTTTGTGAACTTACACTTTGTCTCGTTATTTTCCTTGCTCCATAAAAGATTATAAACTTCACGAAGTATATAACTAGATTCTAATAGGTTCGTGGAACTAATATCTTCCAAAGTTGGTCTAAAATGATTTGATGCTTACGTTCTATTAATGTCCTTTAAGTATTGCACTTTATTCTTTCTAATCAGTTCATGACCATTCCATAACACTTCTTGCACCTTTTGATTTACGTTAATAAGGTGTTGAATGATGTTTTCTTCTAGTTTCATTTTGTAATCTTGCAATTCTCTCATTATCTTATCAATTTTCTCCTTTTGTGCTGAAGTTATTATCTCAATAGGCAATATCAAATTTATTGTCATTTCTTACAATATCTATGACAGAAAATATTTTTATTTCGATTTTCAATATTTACTAACTAAACTTTATAATAGTTACTAATAAAATAACTTTCAAATATATTAAAAAATTTTAAAACATAACATTCATAACCTAACAAATCACAATAAACAAAATAACTTTAAAGCAAAAAAAAAAATTAACACTAAAAAAACTGTATAATACTAACAAAATATTTTTTTCTCATCATAATATATTCTATTTGAAAATAACAATAAAAATCAAAATACATTTTCTTTCTTTGTTTCTTCTATTTTCTTTGTTTCTTTCTTTCTTCTCTCTCTCTTATTCCTTATGTTCTGCTATTTTTTTTAACAAATATTTAGTATTGAGCTGAATGGGGGGAGAGGAATTTGGTAACGGTCCTACCTATTAGATAAGCACACCCCTGCATTACATCTGTATAAAAATACGGGTTCTATACTATTCCGGTACAAATGTGGTGCCGCTTATCAAGTAGGCACCACTATTAAAATATTTTTTCAGTCAAACATGTCTGGTTTTTAGGGTGGTGCTGCCTATGCACCACCCTCCACTTGCTTTGATGTACCATTTTAGTAAATAATCTATCTGACATATCATTTAAGTATTTTTTTAATTTTATAATATAAAGATAAAAAAAAGCCCAAAAATGTTCGTATTGCAAACTTTTTGCTTTCTATGTCAAAATAAAATTTTATAAAAATGGAATGACAAACTACATAGTTTACCCAAAAACATATAAAAATTAAAAATAAAAATTCTAAATAATATATATTTTTCGGAGTTAAAATAAAAAATAAAATAAAAAAACCGAGGAATTATGTAAACACTTAAAATGGCAACTTTGTACGATGAAATGAAGCAAATGTCTAAAAAAAACAACAAAATCAGCGACCAACTCGTTCAAAAAGCTCCCACCTCAATTCCCGCACTTTTCCTTTCAACTAAAATCCTCCAAAACAGTCTCTTTGCCATTCACACACACACACACACACACACACAGAGACACACACAAATGGCTAGTCTCATTGAAACCTATGCCTGCGCCCCTTCCACGGAACGAGGCCGTGGAATTCTAATCTCCGGCGATCCCAAAACCAACTCCATCCTTTACTGCAACGCAAGGTCCGTTTTCATTCGTTACCTTGACCGCCCTCTTCACGTCGCCGTTTATGGAGATCACAGCTATCCCGTCACTGTCGCTCGTTACTCCCCCAACGGCGAGTGGATTGCCTCCGCTGACGTCTCTGGAATCATACGAATCTGGGGTACTCATAACGACTTCGTTTTGAAGAATGAGTTCAAGGTCCTTTCCGGTCGGATCGATGATCTACAGTGGTCCCCTGATGGCTTAAGGATCGTTGCCTGTGGCGATGGCAAAGGAAAGTCCTTTGTTCGCGCTTTTATGTCAGTACTCCTTATTCTACCTCTTCTATTCCTCTCTTTTTTATAGTACAATTTCTGTTTCATAATCTGAGACTGTCGCTTGAGTAAAATCAAGATAATATGAAAATAGTTAGATTTTTATTAGAGTTTCTGTGATGTTGAATTTAAAGGTGGGATTCGGGGTCAACAGTGGGGGACTTTGATGGCCACTCGAAGAGGGTGCTAAGCTGTCATTTTAAACCGACGAGGCCATTTCGAATTGCAAGTTGTGGAGAAGATTTCTTGGTGAATTTTTATGAAGGTCCACCCTTTAAGTTCAAGTTATCTCACAGGTAGGTAATACTGTTTTCAATTGCTCTTATCATTTATTAGGCGTTACATTTACCTGATATTTTAACTTTTTCGTTTCCCTTAGTGGAAAATGAGTAATCAAAAGTAGCAATTAAAAATATGAGAACAATAATGATAAAAAAAATATAAAATAACTAATCAGACGAACCCTAAATTTCTCAAGTAGAATGCCTTGGTCTTAGTGAGGAACACATTTCATTGATGGTTTGTTCTTGCTTTCATTATTCATATGTGCATGCATGTTTTATGGCGGTCACAAATGCTATGGCCGTGGTGTCTCAGGAACATAAATTAAATTTGTCAATGATGCAAATAAAGATGCATTTTCAGTACCCGCATCAATCAGATACATGCATTGCTACTTGTTACAACTGTTTAATGCTTCATTTCGAGAATAATCTTCTACTCAATCTTCTGAAAAGTGTGCACTGTTTGATTATAATAGAGACTAACAAAAATGAAAAGAGTATTTCTTGCTCTTATCTTTCCAACTACACAAGAGTCTATATTTATAGACAAGATATTGAATCTGCTATATCTGTTCAACAAACTAACTTCTTTTAACAGCTTTTTAACAGCTAACTTCTTTAACAGTCTAACTTCACAACTGCTTAGGAAAGTATGAGTTTCATTAGGAAAATAGTATTCCACTGGTTCTTAGGATTTATGTTAGTTTTGGGGTTATTCAAGGAATTGTTTTATGATGTGCAGGGAGCATTCAAATTTTGTCAACTGCATTAGATTTTCCCCAGATGGCAGCAAACTAATTAGCGTAAGCTCAGATAAGAAGGGTATAATATATGATGCAAAGACTGGCGAAACAATGGGACAGTTGTCCAGTGAAGATGGTCATACAGGTAGCATTTATGCTGTTAGCTGGAGTGGAGATGGTAAACATGTAAGCATCTAGTTGAGTATTTTATTTAGTTGTTTTGATAAGGACCATG
Source organism: Gossypium longicalyx (assembly GCA_025698465.1). Classification (NCBI taxonomy): domain Eukaryota; kingdom Viridiplantae; phylum Streptophyta; class Magnoliopsida; order Malvales; family Malvaceae; genus Gossypium; species Gossypium longicalyx. The sequence goes on from CM046995.1 coordinate 58,889,545, forward strand.
CCCTGTCAATGCAATTATGCTTCTGACATTACTCTCGCTTTTGTGAAACTTCTTTAACCCAAATGCAAGTTAACAGCTTCGGCTTGGTTTCATTATTCATATGTGCATGCATGTTTTATGCCATTGCATTTGTGGGTATAGTTACATGTGTTCTTTTCGAGAATTTCAAACTCTTTGAAATTTATATTTGACCACTATCTGAATTTAGGCTTAGAGATGTTGACAAGCTGCGGATAATGGAGCAGAATAACAATATTTTTGGAGGGTAGTACCATCTTATGCGTTTAGGAGCCTTTGGGCTTATTGGCTTGAGATTTCTTACTAACTATTTGATTTGCGCTTTATTTTATTGATGAAATCAGGTACTAACTGTTTCTGCTGACAAGACTGCCAAGATATGGGAGATTTTTGAGGACGGTACTGGGAAAGTAAGTAAAACGTTGGAATGCCCTGGATCTGGTGGAGTGGAAGACATGCTTGTTGGATGTCTGTGGCAGAATGATCATCTCATTACAGTTTCCCTTTCTGGCACAATTAACTTATACTCTGCTAGTGATCCTGATAAACAACCATTATGTTTGTCTGGACATATGAAGAACGTAAATACATTAACTTTAATCGAAAGCAACGAAAAGATTATTCTATCCAGCAGCTTCGATGGATCTATCCTTCGATGGACTCCAGGGACTGGACACAGTGGCAAATTACAGAGGAAAGATAGTTCTCAAATTAAATGTTTGGTTGCTACAAAAGAGGAGATAATGACATCTGGATACGATAATAAGGTGAACTTATACCAAAAAACACACTGCATTTTGTTATTGTTAACAAAATATGCATTAATAATCTCTGTTATTCAGTTCATCCACCACTAAACAGAGAAAAATGTCAAGACAACTTTGTTCTTCATATGAAGTTCAGTTATCAAGGACTTGGAATATAGCTTTCAAATGAAATTTTATTTTACCTGTTCAAGATAATTATTAACAGATGAAACTTTGGGGCTAGGATTTGAATATTTTCTGAAGCATTTGCTAAGAATGTGCTGTATAAGAACTAGAGTTTTAAACATTGTTAAAAAGATGTTGATTATGTTTGATAATAATCAGAATGATTACTTTCTTCCTAGCTATACAATACCCAATCTTAAAGAAATTGCAACACTTGTCTTCTATGGCAATATGAAGAATATCAAGGTTCCTTTTTCTGCATGATGGTTGTAATCTTGATGAATGTTTAAAGTTTCTCTATCCATACACGGGTCACCTGTAAAATTCTTTTTATTGTTCAACATTGATACCATCTCTATCTAGATAAGTAATTTCATTGATTTATATTCGCTGCAAACACTCTGCACCTAGCTTGAATACTAGTTTTTTCTTCTGTTGACAATTCCTCAGTTAATTTCAGGTATGGAGAATTTCTCTTGATCAAGATAAAGCTGGAGAGGCAGAACATATAGATGTTGGCAGTCAACCAAAGGACTTGAGCCAGGCCATTAATTCCCCTGATCTGGCTTTAGTTTCATTGGATTCTGGAGTTGTATTGCTCAAGGATATGCAAATACTTTCAAACATCAACCTTGGATTTTCAGTGACAGCGTCTGTTATTGCACCTGATGGAAGTGAGGCAATTGTGGGGGGCCACGATGGTAAGTTGCATATATATTCTGTCTCAGGTGATTGTCTTACAGAAGAAGCAACCCTTGAGAAGCATAGAGGTCCAATTAGCGTAATACGGTATTCACCAGATTTTTCCATGTTTGCTTCTGCTGATCTAAACCGCGAAGCAGTTGTTTGGGATCGTACCTCCAAAGAGGTAGCTTGAACTTCATATTAGTTTTAATATGTCCTAGCCTTCCAATAAAACTTGGATGGTAGCTTGATTCATCCCATCTTTGAGATGTAATGTTTGGGGGGTAGCAACCATTATGTTCATTACCTATATCTAATTGCTTGACATTTCCTTGATGTCAAAAGTAAATCGGGGAATACATATTCAATTAAGAGAGATGGCTTCCTCCTTAACAAGAGTGGATGCTTCAAACATCTTTCCCAAAAGTAATGTCCTACATTATTATGGGATTCAGATCCATCATTTTTATTCAATCGGGGATATTACTCCTTGATAATCAGCCTTTTTTGTGGTCATCCTCTAGTTTCTCAGTTACAATTGCTACATTACTCCAAAGCCCTTGTGGCATGGCCATAGTTCTGGGTCTGCGGAGTCTCTTTTAGGACTGATAGTGGAATGCTAATTATGTTTGGAGTACTTGATCATTTCTTCAGTTATCTGGTTGTTTGTGTTTGATTTTGGCATCAACTGCTAGGTAGAAACCTGTTTTATTGCATGAAGCAACTTGCTAAAGCTCTCAGCTTTCTAATGTGGCATTGTCTTACAGCCCGAATATGATATTATAAAACTAGTTTTAATTTGTTTATGATATCTTGAGCAGCATTATGCACGTTTCTGTTACCGCTTACTTCAAATCAAGAAACAAAAATAAGGTGTGTTGCTATGGATAGGCCAACAAGTTTCTGATTATTTTGAACAACAGGATACTTTAAAGTGCTTTTAGAAAGTGTGACTGGATGTATTAACCACCATCTTTTGCTTTGTAGCTAAAAATATGGTGTTCCTTATCGTTTTGCAGGTGAAGCTTAATAACATGTTGTTCCACACAGCTCGTATCAATTGCCTTGCTTGGTCTCCTAATAGCACTATGGTGGCTACAGGATCACTAGACACTTGTGTAATCATATATGAAGTTGGGAAACCTGCTTCAAGTCGCATAACTGTTAAGAATGCTCATCCTGGTGGAGTTTATGGTTTGGTTTTTATTGATGACTGCAATGTGGCTAGTTCAGGGGAGGACGCCTGCATTCGTGTCTGGAAGATATTGCAGCAATAACGCAAGCAGTGCATAAGACACGAATAATGCTGGTTAAATCTTTAAAGTTGGTGAATCCACATTCATTGCTTTCTTACTACATCTACATTTGTTACCACATGATAGTTGTATAACTGTATTTCAGGACACAATTTCCGTTCTCAAATTTTGTGCCAAAGAATAAAATGAAAGCAAAAAGGAGCAGGTAAGCAGCTTCATCAAGGGTTTTGGTGAAACAGGTTTGCATATATATATTTTCACCTGGATTCATGATGTAAAGAGGGAGCATTGTGCCCTAATGATACTTGTTTAAGGTTACTCCATATAGAAATATCTTTATCCAATGCATTGGAAATGATGAATAAAGTTGTCAACTGTTTCCTTATTTATTAATTAGCACTTAAAATGTGCCCTAGAGGCACTCTTCCAACAATTCTTTCATCATTCATTACTCTCTCTTTTTTTAAATTATGAAATGCTTATAGCATCTTTGTACAGTTTGAGGCCATTTCTTGTGAGATTAGAATCATGTTAATAATTTTTTTCTGCTCTTGAGGAAAAACACTTATGTTTGGTGTTAGTTGCATAGTAGATGAATTGCAAGTTCCTCAAATGGCATGTAAAGAAATTTCAAGATCATCTACCTTATCATCTTGCTCATCTTCAATATCTAGTACTTCTATCCAAAATAGCCTTTTACATCTGTGTCGCATGAAGTAAGACTCGTCACAATTATAATACAATCTCTTAGCCCTTCTTTCTGTCATTTCTGCTCGTGTCAATCTCTTGATAAATGGTGTGGAAAAACCTATTTTGCTATTATTCCCCATTGGTTTTGTTGTTTGTCCTCCTCCCTTTGCAAAGCTCTTAGTTGTTAGAATAATTGAAGTGCTACTAGCGTTTTGGGAAGCTGACCAGTTTAGATTGGTTTGAGATAACATCTTGGAAGAGACTTTTTGTTTACGTTCCAAAGCTCGAGTCATATTTATTGCAACTCCAAGGTTTTCCAGTTGCTGCATCTCAATATCAATTCTAATTTCCTTTACCAATCTGGCAGTAAAAAGGTTTACTTGTTGTCGAGGTTTAAGATCAGTAGTCCTAGCAAGTAGTGATTGAAATTGACATTGATATTCTTCTACTGTCCCAGTTTGTCTCAGGTTTGCAAGTTCCCTCAAGGGGTTATTACTTATAGGTGGCCCAAACCTAACATGACAACACTCTCTGAAGCGTTCCCAATCCAGATTTGCCTCCTTTTCTTCAATTTGATCAAACCACAATTGTGCCTCTCCTAAAAGATGGAATGAAGCTAGGCTGACTTTGTCTTCTTCGTTGGTCTGTTGATTGCCAAAAAGAAAATTTCGCATCTTTTTAACCATTCTAAAGGATCTCCAACACCATCATAAGTGGGAAATTCCATCTTAGACTATCATGGTAGCATGCCACCATCGTGTTGGGAATCTGAATTTCTTTTCTTGCCTCCATTGCTACCCTGTTTTACATTATTTTTTTCTGAATCCCCTTTCATTATCTTTTGGACCGAAAGAGATAATATCGCCATCTGCTCCTCTAATGCTTGTTGCCTTGTAGCCATTTGTTCCATGAATGCCTCCAGCTTGGCTGTCAAAGTTTTTTTGTCACCTATGACATCTGACTCCAATACCAAGTTGTTATGCGCCTTGGCGTAGGATCTAGTCATAGGTCTAGATGAGAAAGAATTCTTGCTTCGACCTATGTTACTCAAAAGGCAAATTCGTTCTTGACTGAACCCCCTTCCCAAACTAAGTTTGTGATAAAAATAAACTGCTTACTTTATTTCATATTGGCAACTTTTTTATAGGCTGTTAATTACAAAGGGAAAGTCCTAATAGAATTTCTAATTTAAAGTGCTAATAGAATTCTTAATTTAAAATCCTAATAAAATTCCTAATTTAAAGTTTATAAAAAACCTAGTAAAATTAAAATTCCTAAAGAAATTAAATATCTAGTGATATGGCTTTATTTTGGTTTAGTTGGTATATACATTCCAAGCCACTGAATCTCAAGAGAGAAAGGGTAGTTGTGAGCATCGATCCAAATTCCCTGCCAATTAGGTGCTTTGGAGAGTGGACTATTGGGGCACCATGGGGGCAAAGTTCTATTATGAAATAAAGCAGGCAGCATTTGAAATTAGAGGTTCTGTATTGATGTTTCAAAAGGACAAGAAATTTTCATTTGAAATTTTATTTGGTTTCCTCCATATGAAATTTGATTTTATCATTTTCCATTGATTTTTCTTTTTTTTTTTTGTTATTTTCCCTTTCTATTATTATTATTAAGGGGTAAAAAAATACAAAAAAAATCAGTCCAACTTAGTGCTCAATTAAGCCATCACTTGTTAAAAACGCATCAACTAAGTTTTGACAACGGTTTTCGTTGTTGACCGTTATTGCGTTAATATGGTCATTAACGACCATTGAGTTAAGATTGTGATGTTGACATGGTGGTTTATGTTAACAATGATGGTTGACATAAAACTCTTATATTATCAAAAATAAAAATATAAAAGTTATTAACAAAATTCAAGTTCAAAATTAATCTAGATAAATAGGTATTTAAATTCATTTCAATCTCAACATCTTTTTTTCAAGTTCATTCTGAATCTAATTTTTAAATTTTTAAAAATTTTAAAAATTTAAATAAAATATAATAATTATTAATTTTTTTAAAACATTATAGAAATTATAAAAAAAAAATTGCTGTGCTTTCCTTGCTATTTCACATGTAAATTTCATTTTTTTTTATAAGCTTTTGAAGTTATTGTTGCTTTTTTTTTATTTTTTTAATAATTCGCCAATTGTGACAATGGTGTTCGAAATTATTGGCATTTTTCTTTTGTTAGTTGTTAGTTTTTATGTAGGATGTACAATTGTAATGTGGAAAATCATTGTTATAATTCAATATGTGCATAAAATAGAAAAATGAGACTTATGGTAATAAATTTATTTACCATAATGGTAAATTATAAGATTTTTAGTTGGCATTTTAGATTTTATTAACTAAATAATTTTTTATTGTCGGGTTTATTCTGAACTTTTTTAATAATTTATATTCTTTTTGAAAAAAAAATTCTGATGTGGACCACCGTATGAACATCACGATGGCTGATTCAACGATTATTAATTCCTACACCAGCACTGTAGTAGTCAATGACATAAATTGTTGGTGAAAGGGAAAGGGCTTAATTAATGTGTATTTAATGTCTAGGGATTTATTGGAAAGATTTAATTGATCATTTTGAAAAAGCATAGGGGCTTTATTATGAAATAATTTTGGTTTGTTTTTTCCTCAAACTAGCTGTTAAATAAAGAAGTGTAGCCAATATATATACCCCTATAAAGTTTTATACTTTTCCATCCTTGTTTTGTTGGACTCATTGGTGTTTTGCTCCGAACTTGTTAAGCGTATTTTAATGTAATGAATGTTTCATCCACGTATTTTTTTTTTTTAAATTCTCATTTCAAAGACACGCTGCATTTCTTCAGCAAAATACTAACTACAAAGTATAGGCATGTTGGTGGTGGAAGGTGACAATGACAAACTAATATTAGGCAGATTTAGCAAAGGTTTAAAACTACCAACACAAATTAAACCATGTCATAATGTGCACGTTCTCATTTCATCAGAAAGAACACAGATTCTACTGAATAATTAGTTCAATGATAAATAGTGTTAAACAGGCTTTTCTCACCTTGTTTTCTAAGTTGTTCTACACTTTGTAGCCATAAAATCGTCCTATTGCTGGTATGAGAGAGAGAACCATGGGTGCAATATAACACGAGATTTTAATGAATGATTTTGTCTTCCAACGTCAACGTGAAGGGTGGGTACAACATATAATAACAACAGCATGCAAATGGCAGCTCAAGAGGGAGTTCCTCTTACTCATTCTGGTCTTACCATTGAATATGAACCCTGAAGCCAAAGGCGTCGACCAAATAATGTATCTCATCTGATGGATATTCTTTCGAACCTTTCATGAAATTTGGATGTAGGATCAATGTACCGAGTCTCTGAGATATTCACTTTTTAGCTCGCACTTCACACCCCTTCATGTGCACTGATTGGACTGTGAATTCCAGTCATCAAGAAGGTTTAGTATAGTTTCCTCTAACTTCTTTGCCTGTGGTCCAGGCTTCAAGACATTAACATCACCCCATTGTGAGCAAGGATCTACCCACCAGCTTCGCCGGCCAGTGCACCATGCCCCTGGGACAGCTCGGTTTCGCCCACACTTGAGGATCTTTTCATCAATCATGTCCAACACAGGATCATCTTTCTGAAACTGTCTTGCAAATGCTGCTCCACTTTGAGCCATTTGATCATAATCAGAATCGTTGAGAAAGTGGGGTTCTGTCTTCGGAGGACTGTCCCAGATCATATATCTTAAATCACCGTTTACAGTAGTGTTCTTGAACTCCGGTGAATTGCAAATGACAGAATGAAAATAGCTTTCTTCGGATAACATAACATTGTTAAAATACATCAGAAGGGTCCGAGGTAGATTATCCCACCCAAAAAGGCAAAATTCCAGAAAGGATCTGCTTAAGACAACCCATGGCGAACCTGCAACTCAATACCAAACTGTTAATAACTGTAGCATCTCCAAAGAAAAGATGTATATATGTATATATAATTTTCATGAAATGTAAAGCAATAATATGGATTATATAGACTTTGCCTGTGAACACTTTAAAAGCATCAGGCATTAGTCGTTTCTGCGTAGCGTGAAAAATTTTAGTCCTCCTAGCTAGGTAAATCCCTGGGTCAACCACAATAGGCAGGACCCGTTGATCTCTGCATAAAATCAGAAAAAAAATATGATTTAGATTTAACCATGAATGTGCAGCAGAAGGATCTATAGATCTCATAAAAAAGGTTTTGCCTACTCTTTCCACCCAAGGTCACTAGTATGATCAATGAAATTGAGGTCCCTCCTAACAGAGGAGAACACGTGGGACAAATCTGAGATAACAAACACAACCAAAAAAGAAAAAGTTAGATACAATTAAGAACAACAAAAAGCACAGATGAAAATGGAAAGTAGCATGATGAGGGACAAATAGGCATAGCGCGCAAGCAAGAGAAACTCCCACCATTGATACTGAGAAAAAGAAATGCAGGAAAGATAGAGGGGGACATCTGAGATTTTTTTCCAATATGACATTGAAGCACCAATGGCGCATGTGTCAGTGGGCACCTTGATTCCTTTATAGGTATTTTATATTGACCCTGAGAGAAACAAATAGTAGGAGGCTATGGGATAGAGGACTCATAGCCTAGTAGCATTGGGAACCAGTTTTAGGATTTTCCATTGCATTCAGTCTAACGCTTCTCTGTAGCAGAAAATCAATCCAAGATTTTCAATGTACCCTAAAGACAATAAGCAGAAACTAATTCGAGTTTAAATTAATGTCTTAGAAAATCGGTTTCGATGTGATTGTTCTTAAGTATTTAGAAAAATATTAAACTTTAAGCAAAAAGTGGTATAATAAATAACTGCATTATAAACCTGAGTTCCCTAGTTGCAAAAGTGTTACTTTGTCCAGACTCTGCACCCAAGCATGATAAAATAAGTAAAGAGCATCAGAACTCAAGTACTTTCAGCTCCATAAACATATTTGCACATAAATATATAAATATATATATTCATTAGTTCATTATAAGAATTTGTCTCACCACATATATATACACACACATACATACTCATATAAAAACCTTGTAACACTTAACAACCAATCAATCATTTAATAATTGATAATAAGTCAGACAGTAGCATAAACTTCAGATGCAGAGCACCTAGCAATAAAATCAGTATCAGTACACTAAATTTTTTTATTTCTTTTTCAGAAGATAAATTTAGCTTACTTTAAGAGTGTTAACCTCTGTTCGCACATTTAAGTAGGCCATTAACAAAAAACAGATACAGTCTATAGCTAGAATGGTTTCTGTAGAAGAAAATACATTACTTATTTTCAACAGGAAAAGCAAATGATAAAATATTCTATGCCCTCTGTTTGTATTGGTGCGAGGAAAATGGCCTCCTGTCTAAATACCAAAGTGTAATAGCTTAAGGATTTAAATTCATACGTAAAACAATCAATAATTGTAGAATCGGTGCGCCAACAACAAAGTCTGGCCATCCCTAAATCAGACCTCGAAATAGAAACATTAGAAATGCTGGACCAGCCAAAAAATAAGCCAACCACTGCTCTATCAGAGTAAGAAATATTCCAACAGGCAGATCCCTTCACTAAACTAAAAGTTTTAGCAAAGCTTTGCAGATTTAGGGTGAGTTTGGATGAGCGGTGCGTTTAGCTGCGGTTAGTGTAAAAATAGCGGTGGCGGTGAGATTAGATACTGTAGTGATACTGTAGCATGAGACAAAAAGTAAGCTAAACGCACCGCACCGCACCCAATCGCCCATCCAAACTAAGCCTTAGACCCAAAAAGGAAAGTGTAGGACTGAAACCTCATGAATCATCAATATAGATCAGATCAAAACACTCATAAATCAGCTTCAAGAGAATCTTTGTGTCATAGAGGTAGGCAAAACACTAGATGCTTTTGATCTAATCTGTTCTCAGGACCAGATATGTCTTACAATAAACTATGTTAACAGTTCTTATCTGGTTGATAGCTTTCAAAGTTTCATTTTGGCAATGTTAAAATCGCCTCAAAATGTAGATTGCTAGTTTGCTTTCACCAAGAAATCTTTCTTTAGTCAGCAAGAAAGCCTACATTTTAAGTAAATTAATAACTTGACAAGCCAAAAATGAATTCTTGCAATCATGATAACTTGAATAGAACAAGAAACTAGTTAGAAACACTATCAAAATCAATAATTTTCCTTTGATAGCGTACAATATTTCTGATTCATATCCAAATTTTAGACAGTGGGAAAAATTCTAAGATTGGAAACATTGAACCAAATTTTCGCAGAATGCAAGCGACCAACTCAAAGAAAACCTTTTGATTGAGGTAAACTGTTCATACTGATTGCACAAATTCCCCAGCAAACATCCAACACAAAATCTTCAACCAATCCAATTGATCATAAAGAACACCTTAAGCAGAAAATCTTAGGTCCATTTCTTATTAAACCACATATTCTATACCAACCAAAGCAAATTCAATCAAATACCAAGTGATTCCAACTAAATCAAGAACATGTAAATCCAAAATTAAACATTTCTCCAAATCAAAGCCTCAATTGTCACAGCTACTCCATAAAAAAGAAAATAATATAAATCCAAAAAACAAACAAATAAACGAACTGAAACTGCTTACCATCTTGAGTAACCAAGGGATAGTCCAAAGCACTCAAAGCAATAAACCAATCCCAGCCACGATCAAGCTTCATCAACATAGCAGCAGCATGCAACGTGGCAGCAATATGTGTAGAACCCATAGAAGAAAACCTATCAGGCTTCCCTATAACATCCACATTTTCAAAGCTCCTAATAGCAGGCACAGATTTCAAAGCCAAAACCAACCTATACCTTTCCTCATCGGAAGCGTCAGCACCAAGTTGCAGCAAATATCGATTCCTGGGATGATAGATAGCAAGTAGTAGCCTAAAGATCCGATCCTTATCACCTTTTCCACCAAATAAATAGTAAGCAAAAGCTGGTGGAGAATGAAGACCATGTTGGACTAGAGAAGGGAAAAGTCTAGGAGAGCTGAAAACAGAGATCGAGTAAAGTAGGAGGAGGAGAATGGAGAAAATTGTTGTCAAAAAGAGAGTGAAAAGCCATTTCTTTTCAGCTCCCATAACCCTAGTGTTTTAAGCTCCTCAAAAACTGTAGCTTTTGATTTAACGATTGAAGTTTCTTCAGCATATGGATTTATTGATGATCAAAGGAGGAAATCCGAATCGAATATGGATTTTGAAATGTTTCAGGAAATGGGTATTTGGGGATCTTTGATTTCAGAAGACTTAACACCATAGTCGATTATAATAAAATTTAGGTCAGACAGTAAAGTTTCTCCCTATTTTTTCCCTCTCGAATTCTCTCTCTCTCTGATGTCAATAAAAATTATTAAAGCATTTTGTTGTTTTCTTGTATCTAAAAGTAGTAACTGTTGAAACCGGTTGGACCGACGGTTCAATTATATACATTGAACCGGAAAATATAAAGCCAGCATGAGCCTGGAATCGGAAAAACCGTTAAAATAAAAAATAACAACCTTAGTTCTACTGTGTGGAGGCCGGAGGGAAGAAAAGTCGGAAACAGAATGTGTTCCCTAAAACAGTCGATCGTGAATGTGATGTGGAACCACCTCTGGAATTCTTGCACAGTGAGCATTTGCAGACTCGGCTATCTTTGTATGTGTTGGCACCATCAGATTCTCCACCTTCAATTATGGTTAAGCTATTCCACCGAATCGAGAAGCCAAAAACAGAGAAAGGAGAAATCCTTCCATTTTCCGAAAGCAAAAGCTCTTAAAAGAGTAAAAACTTGTGTTCTTTCGTTTTCTTTTAAATGTAGAGAAAAGGAAATGTGAACATTTTTTTAAAAAAAAGGAGGGTTTTATTTACCGGCCACGATGGCCCGCTGCCGGTAACAGGAGACTTTTGAGTCTCCGGCGGCGGAGCCTCGCCGGAGATAGACAGCAAACAGAAACAGAGGAAACAGAAAAAAGAATATGAAGAAAATGTTTTAAAAAAAGAAAAATCAAACATTCTTGTTCGGCCACCATGCCCACCGTCGGAGACTGGAGAACCGTTGGGTTCTCCGGCGGCCAGCCTTGCCGGAAACTAAACAGACAGAGGAGCAGAAAACTGGCAGCAAAACAAAGGAGTTAAAACGCTTCTCTGGGATGAAAAAAAAAGTTATTTTTCATTTTTTTTTTTTTTGAGTTTATAATCAAAACAAATGGGAATTTTCGTGAAAGTCCCTCCGCGTATCCACATGTTGCAGTGAGGGGTCGTCACAAGGTCTATTTCCAATATGGGTTTAGTTTCCATTACCTTTTATTTTAGTCCTTATTTCAGAAATTTTGAGCAAATTAATTGCTCCTTTAACCCCTCTGCTTTCTTACATCTTTATGAAGTCTTTTTAAATTTTATTTGATTTTTTATTTTATTGATTTGTTATTATTAGGCTCAGTTTGGCAATGCTTTTGAGAAGTGCTTTTGAGAGTGCTGTGAAAAAGTGCTTTTGAGAAGTACTTTTGAAAATTTTAAGTGTTTGGTATTGCTGTCAAAAAGTGCTTTTGAGAAGTAAAATGTCTATTTTAGACATGATATTATAAAGTAACAAATATGTATTTAAATAATTTTTAAATTAGTTAATATTATGATATTTTAACAATAATATAAAAAATAATTTATTATAACTCATTGTTAATATTTTAATATATAATATTAATTTTAAATATTTCTAAGTAATTAATATTAATTATTTATTAAATTTAATTAGAATATATAAACTATATTTAAATATTTAAATATAATAATTAAATATTTGTAATTATATATTGACACAATTGTATTATTTTTAAAAATTATTTTTTATTTTTAATTAATGCTTTTAACACATTTGTAAAACTCATATTAGATAACATAGAAAATATAAACCTAACAAATTAAAATATTACATATATTTGGATTAAAGTTTCAAAAAGGGATAATATTTATATACCAAATATAAATACTAAAAATTTTACAATAGCATTTACAATTTAAAGTGAATTCATTAAACTAGAAGCTATAGCATCTCTTGTTAATTCCATTTCAAAACCACTTGAATTGTTTGATTCACCGTCATCATCACCATCATCGTCATCGTCATCGTCATCGTCATCATCACTTTCTCGACCATGCACAATTTCTAAATCAATATCATTCTCACATGCCCAGTTAATATCTTCGTATTCCATAAAATCTGCATCATTTAGTGGCATGTTTTCGGATAAAATTGTGTATTGTCATTGCAGCAACAACGATCATCGTTTGTTTTTCAAAACTATAACTTGGCATATCTCTTAAAATGACCCATTTTTTTTCAAAACACCAAAAGTTCTTTCAATCACACTACGTAATGATGAATGTGAATGATTGAATACCTCTTCTTTACCAGATACCGGTCTACCTCTACGAAAGTCAGGTAAATGATACCGCTGACCTCTATATGGTCCAAGATAACCTTTCATTTGAGGATATCCAGAATCAACAATATAATATTTTCCTACATGTCATAATATAACAAACAATTAATTCAAGAATTTTTTTTATAAAAATTATCAATTAAAGAACTTATACTTTATTTTTTTTAAAATCACATATAAATAAAATATCTAACCATTTGGTGGGTGCGGAAATTTATATTTTGGATCTCGAATTGCATCAAGAAATATTCTAGTGTCATGTGCCGATCCTTCCCATCCAGCCATGACAAAGGTGAAACACATATTAAAATCACATACTGCCATGACATTTTGAGTAGGGATACCTTTTCTTCCAATATAGGGAATTTGTTCATTTGGTGGAAGAATAGCGGCAATATGAGTACCATCAATTGCACCTATGCAATCCTGAACAAATAATCATATTAGTCTCGTGCATATTTTAAGTCGACCAAAAATATTAAAAATATAATAAGATAAAATTAAATTTTAACCTTAAAATGCGGCATATATCTAGAATCATTACGTATTTGTTGGGTATTGAGCTAAAAAGGATCTTGGTGCAATTAGATCAGTGGCCATCCTTGAAACTTTTTCAAGCACAATTGCAAATTACTGACTTATCGTTGATCCAGACCTTTGAAATCTTTCTCGACATAGGGAAACTTTTGCACCGGTACCCAAGATGTATAAAAAAATTCCCAACATTTCACTAGAAGATATGTTTCTTGAAGTTTGCAAGTTGTATCTTGTCTCCAAAACTCTCAACAAACTTGTGAATACCATTTTAGACATCCTAAAATTAATCATACAACGTGACTCGTGACCGTCAAGGATCTCTCGAATCCATGTTTCACCTGACTGTTTTGAATTCATGCATGGCTGCTTTAATATATACTTCTCGTAATATAATTGTACGGAAGAAGATGCAACAACAAATAATCGATTAAAACATTCCATGCGTTGTAAAATCTCTTTCTTTTCCCTTTCATCATCACTGTCATCACTGCTGTAATTCTCAACTATACTCGTCACCTGCCAAAAAATTTGAACATCCAAAATCATATATAAACAACTATTGGTAAAACTAATTTAGTATAAATAAGTAGAACATAAATTCAATAACCAAATACCAAACATAAACAACTATTAATAAAAGTAGATTACACATAGATAAGTAGAACATAAATTCAATATCCAAAAACCAAACATAAATAACTATTGATAAAACTAGTTTAGGATTTTTGTTTAGTCACATAATAGATATCTCCTAACCCTAGAAGATTAGAAAATTTTCAGCTATCCTCCATTTCCGTCTTAAGCCACAAAGTTCTAATCTTGGGATTAATTGATAAAAACATAATTCGCTTGTCCTTATTGAGCAATAATCTAAGTGCGAAAAAGTATAGCAGACTAGCTTCTGGATCTTCTTCCGACATGCTGTCGAGCACTTTGACTACTTGTGGAATACCATATGGATCCATAACAGGAGTCAAACTAGATGTGGCTTGACTCATATTGTCAGCTGCATTGCATAATTTTTCTATTTGACTAGACAATCTTGCAGCCCCTCCAATTTGCTTTGAGCATTTCTTTCTTCCAGTTTTAAAATGTGAACTTGATATCTCAGGGTTTTTTCTTTTTTGACCGTTTCCATCAATTTGAACATCATTTGAAATGTGAACATCATTTGAAATGTGAACATCATTTAAAATGCGAACATCATTTCTCACATTTTCTTCTTCATTCTCTTCAGGTATTTCATTGTTAACATCTTCAAAAATATCACTACGGAGTGTACCAGAAGAAGGTGCCCATGCTTTATCACCTGTTGCAACTATCCCCATGAACATTTGGTCTAACTTCCCTTCGAATTCAGGATCAATGCCCGATGTTCTAAATTTTTGAGCTTCAGGCACAACATACATATCAAATGATAGTTTAATAACAGTAATTATCAATAAACTCATAAATAAGAAAAAAACAAAAATATAGGGAATTATTAATGTACCTTTAGCCTACTCTCCCACCAATCATCCGATGCACCAATGGTTCTTTTTATAGGATTCCACCCTAGACCAGTATCTTCGCCTTTAAGTTTCTTCCAAGCTTTCCATTCTTTTTTTAGGGCATCCCACCTATTTTTAAGTTGTCTTTATGAAAAACCCTTGCCTGTTTCTTTCTTAAAGTTAGTCATTATTTTCAACCATCCATCTTTTGTGAAATGAGTACCAGGCCTATTGCCTTTCAATATCTCTTTAATACAAATATCACAAAATATTTCTGTCAATCTCTTATCCCACATTGCTTTCACTTTTTCACCACTAACTTCAATCACCGACGTACTCATCTATTGTGTATACGAACAGATTCGTTTTAGCCAGTAAAGCAATTAAGAAAATCAAATGTCACAAAAGTATATTTTTTTAGATGTGTATCGAAATCAAGATAGGATCCTAAGATTTTTTTTTCTCAATCAAAATCAACTTTCCAAGACCGGAATAATAACCAAGAAAAAGAACACAACTAATAATAACATCAAACACAATTAAACCATGCAACTTCAATGACAAAACAAGCATACTAATAAAACATAGAGAGGCTGTTTAACGCTGAAATTATTAATGATTAATAAAATAACCTGAAATATTTTGCATTGGTTAAAAGTGCTTATAGAATTAATTTCTTTACGTTGGAGTAGAAATATGGAGAAGATAGCGACTAAGCAAAATGAGCCATGTTGAGAATTTTCGACAATTGGTATCGAAATAATTAACATAGATAAAATAGTTTTTAGGTGATAAATCAAAGTTAGTTTTAGCAGCAAACTTAATTAGCTCATTCATATCAAACATAATTCTTCTAATTTTAGATTCTTGATTAAATTGTTCTTGACAATCTAATAATTGTACAAATTTATCTACATCCTCTATCTTTTTATCTGTATGAACTTCTCTGTCATTCTATACTATAAATATATAATATCACTATCTCAGTAAATTCTTCCTTTAAATATTCCATTATTAATATTTATCTCATTAATCCTATCTTTTTTCCCTACAATATTTAGCTATATCCTATTTTTCCACAACTAAAACATTTCCATTCTTTTATAGATTTTTTTATCATTATCTATATTATTTTGAGAAAGTATTTTTCCTCATATATTTCTCTCTTTTAGAATATCTTCTTTTATTTCTCTTAAAATCTTTGTATCTATATTTCTTATAAGAATATTTTTTACTTCTTTTAATGTTATCTATTTTGTTAATATCTGAATAATCTTCTGACTCATAATTTATATTATTTATGTCTTTCCTATTACATCCTAGTTTAGGTGCTTTAAGATCTGGGCATACATCTTTAATAAATTTTAGATTAATTTTTGCTCTATCTTTGGTAGATTCAAGACATTGTCTTCTATTTGACTACTGACTAATATGGTGGCCTATTGTTTTGCAACATTCTCGCTATTTTTGTGAAATTTGAAGTAACACTAACCTTTTGACTTTCCTTCTTTCTATAAATAAACCAAATTTCAACAATCTTACCCAAACTTGAATGAAAAATTATCAACAAAACTAACCCACCACTGGAAGCAAAATCTTTATAAAGATAAAAGGCATAGACATAGTTCTTTCAATCTACAAACAACTAAAACAGTTTAATAAAAAAAAGAAGACCCCAAAAAGAACCCTTTTTCAGAAATAAATAGTATGAAGCATACTTAACAACAAAATTCAACAGGAAAAAAAAAGAGCAAGATTTTGCTATAACGATCAATCGATTGGAATCAAATATATGGGAAAGCAAGATCAAAAGTACCAGATTTGTCGGCGATTTGAGCTTAAGAGAGTGAGTGCAAGAAAGATTTGTGAGCTTTCAATAAAGCAGAGAGTGAGTGAGCGAAGCCCCAAACTGAGAGAAGAAGAGAAGAAGATGAGAACGAAAAAATTAAAGAGAAGAATGAGAAGGAAAAGAAAAAACTCACCGGTGGTGGAGAAGAGGATCAAACCAGATAAGAAAATATTGTTGAAAATTAAAATGGAGGAACAAAACACTTCTGCAAGAATTACAATGAGATGAGACATGTTTTGGTTATGGTTTTGCTTTTTTACTTAAAATGGAGGAAATAGTTCTCGCAAGAAATCTTTTAAAGCAAAGAGGTGAAGATGAGAAGAACAAACCAGAGAACAAATCAGACAAGAAAAGAGGAAAATAATATCCTCTAACGTCTAGAAAAAGCAGAGGTTAAAATAATAAAATACTGCCAAGAAGTACTTTTGGCTGATAAAAGCCAAAAATTTCTCCTTTTCATCTGTGCGAAAGTCCTTTTTTTAAGTTGAAAAAAGTGATACAGATGAAGGTTGTTCTTTATTACTTTTAACAAAAAAATCACTTTTTTGCCAAAAGCCCATCACACAAGTAGTGCCGAACGGGGCCTTAGGTTTATATGCCAACAAAAGAAGCCGTTTAAGAAAATACAAAAAAATTGAATTAAGTTATTGTATTAAATTTGCACTTAATTAAATCTTTTTGGTTAATTAAAATAATTAATTAAGCTCATTCATTAATGGTTTTCTTCATTAATTACTTAAAATAAATTATCGGATCAATTAAATAGTGATATGTGACAATTTCTTATTAATCTAATATCTTACCCATAGAAAATATTAAAAAATAAAATTATTAAAATTTTGAAATATTAAGAAAAATTATTAAAATTATATAAACTTATAAATATTATAAAATTAACTTATAAATATTATAAAAAAATTTATAAATTTCTTAATAAATTCTAATAATTATAAAAAATTATAAAGTTAATAAAACATATTTAAAATAATAATATTTTATAAAAATGTATTAGAATTCTTAAAAATTATAAAAAAAATATTAAAATTGATATAAGCTTATAAAATTTATTTTAAAAAATCATAAAAGCTTAAATTGCATCGGATCAATTGGTTAGATCAATTAGACCAAAATCGACAAGGGTATCGATCTGGAAAAAGACATTGGACTTTTCGCCTCAATGGTATCACAAGTCAAACAAAGAGCAATTTGATATAGTTTTAAGGACTTGTATCGACACAATTTGGGACTTGTGCCGCAAAAAGTGTCCCAGATCCATGTGACTACACTGTTTTGAGTAGTTTTGACTTTTAGGGGTTTGTTTTGTTGGACAAAACATGTTAGCTAACAAAATAATTAAATATAAATAAACACATATAAAATAAAATCAAATAAAATCATTTATATTTAATTTATCAAATACAAAAAACAATCAAAATAGTAACAAAAATTGAAATAAAAGGAAGAAAAGAGATTTTACTAAACGTTGAGGCCTGTGAACACAGTTTCCTTAAGACAGATTCGGCCGCTCCTACGGTATTTGGAGAAACGTTGGTCGAAAATCTCCTAAGATACAACAACACAAAGATCAAAGCAATAACACCTCTGTAGCGATCAATGAACGAACGTTGCCTTTTTCTAGTACTGGAACGTTTGAAAAATTCAGAGAAGAAAAGAAGAGTTTTGAAAGTAACAGAAAATCAGTGTGAGAGAGTGGAAATTGAGCAAAAAATTCAAAGAAGTCTTAGCCTTTTATAGGCACTTGGTATGGTGGAAATTTGGAAATATCTACAAAATCTGCCGTTAAAGGAGCCAACAAATCAATTTGATTTAAAATTAAATCAAATTGATTGGAATCAAATAAAATAAGATAATGTCCTTATATAAACAAATTATGTCTACTAAGAAAAATAATTTCGTGTCAGGCTAAAATATCCACAGGCCCATTTTGAGTCGGACATTTCGCTTCCCCCACATCGTGTGGGTACGCCCCAACCCCATCGGATTTGGACTTATACCTCCCTGTGCGCTAAGCAAGGTTCCAAGCTTAGTCATTCAATCACCCTTTAAGAGGGTTCCTATATATAAACACATCTCACACTTGGTATTTAACCAATGTGGGATCTAAGCTTTTCTTTTCCTAAATAAATATTTCCAAGTAGCTTACTTTGAGCATCAATTTCTCATTCATCACTCAACCATTTTGAGCATATGATATATAGTTGTAAAGGTCTCATGGAGTAGAATAAGAAACCATAATTTTATGATTCAACTCTCCACCTTTACCTATTAAGAATATGCCTCAAAGTTCCCATAAAATGTAATTTTTCCAACAATCCCTCACATGAATGAAAATTGATAGTTTTATCAAAAAAAATTGACTCGATGTGGTGATAGAATCTATGATCGATAGGTGCATAGGATAGGTAGGTATCCACCTTTGAACCTTCCCTTGTGAAAGTATATTTATTTTACTAGCTGACCAGTAGACGTGATGTCCTTGAACTGTTCTGCCTTTTGTGTAAATGATGATATACCTCACACAACTGCCTCCCAGGCAAGGTTTTAGTTCCCATGGGTATGTTCATATAGCCATGAACATCTCTTGGTTCTGCAAGAGTTTGAGAAAACTATGCCCCAATAGTCTCCTTGAAGCGGCCCCACTTCACTCTCACATAGGTGACTTATGTTGTTCGACTCACCGAAACACACAATGGTCATTAAAAGCATTGCTTAACCTATCCCATTTTTAGTCACTATTTACATCATAGGAATGAGCTTGGGATAAGTACACCCACAGTGGCCTCACAAGGTCTATGCAATTAGGTTGTCCCTTTGAACCTAGATCTTAGGATCTCTAGTCAACTAGGTAGGGTTTTCCTTCACATAGCGCATTTTATTTTCATGGGCTTTAGTCACATTCCTTTTAATGTTTTAACAACATGATCTCGTTTTAAGCCTTTAGTTAGCGGATCTGTAATGTTATCTTTTTATTTTACAAAATCAATAGAGACAACTTCGTTTGAGATCTGTTGTTTAACGGTATTACATCGGCGACGCATATGTCTCAACTTACCATTATACGTTACGCAAGCAAGACACCCCCACACTTTTAAGTGGTTGTAGGATGGTTTTCCACCTTTCCACGACTCATATAGTGTCTTGTCCCTTTTCTGGTAGGGCACCTTATTTAAAAGGTAATTAAACCTTATTTAAAAGGTAATTAACTCATAGAAACGCAACCCCCTCTCACATTTCATGTAATAACCCAGAGCTTTTTAGTAGTGCATTTATCTTTTCCTTTAAAGTCTGATTTTTTTACTCGACTACTCTATTTGAGAATAGTATGGTCGTGTTACTTCATGAATAATGACATGTTGTGTATAGTATTCAAATGATTCAACATATCCACCACCACGATTACTTAATCTTTTTATTAAGTTGGTTTTCAACTTTCTTGCTTATAGAGAATAAAATTCTCTTTATCTTTACTTTTAAGCAAATATATATAGCAATGAAGGTAATAAAAATATTTATTCCTTGCTTATAGAGAATAAAATTCTCTTTATCTTTGCTTTTAAGCAAATATATATAGCAATGAAGGTAATAAAAATATTTATTCCTTCCTCTCATTTAAACAAGCTTTACAAGCATTGCTATGTATTAGATCAAGTGGTTTTTGACCTTTGTTAATTTTACCTTAACACATGTTTCACATTTATAATTATAATTATTGTGAAACGAAGAAATATGCTATAAGTTAATTAATATGCGTAAAGTATCATAATTAACATGTCCGAGCCTACTATGCTATAACTTAAATGACTTAAGCATATAAACAGAAAAAGAAACAACATTCTTATTCATAGTTTTGCTTTTACAGAGATAACATTTAGTTTAATACATATCCCCTTCCCACAAGCATTCCGCCTTTAGAAAGAATATTCTTATTCATAGTTCTTGCGTATGTTAGGCACATAAGTCCATATCGAACACTTCCTTAGAAACTTCTTCCACAGCATTGGCCTCGTTAGCTCTAACTTTCTTTGAGATCTTACAGTCTAATGACTTGTGTCCCATCTTGTTGCAATTGAAACATTTTCCTTAAAATTTTTACTTCTTAGAAACACCACCTTTTGGTTCCAATTTAGACCCATTCTACAATTGTTTTCCCTTCTTGAAGTCTTTCTTGACTTCTACGACATTTGCCTTAGCAACATTGTCATTTACTGTTTTGTTGAGCCTTTTTTCTGTACCTCTATTATCTTCTTCAATTCGAAGTTTGACAATTAAATCTTCCACTGTCATTTCATTTCTTTTGTACTTTAGGTAATTCTTGAAGTCATTCCAAGCAAAAGGCAACTTCTCAATAATGGCTGCCACTTGGAAGGATTCACTTATCATCCCTTAAGCAAGAATTCTGTGAATGATCAGCTGAAGTTCCTACACTTGATTCACAACTAATTTAGAATCAACCATTACAAAATCTAAGAATTTAGCAACTAAAAAATTTTTTAGTTCCAACATCTTCAGCTTTGTATATATGGTCCAAAGATGTCCATAATTCCTTAGCTTTTTTTTAACATTATACACTTCGTACAGTACATCCGACAATCCATTCAATATGTAATTTCGATATAGGAAATCAAAATGTTTCCAAGCTTCAACAGCATTGAAAGCAGTAATTTTATCTACCTGGCCCTCTTTAACAATAAGAGGGTCATCTTTAAAAAATTTGGTCAAGTTCAACATGGTCAAATAAAACAACATTTTCTATTGCCAAGTCTTGAAATTTTGTCCCTAGAATTTTACAGGTTTCTCGTTGTGGCTTACAGTAGCCGCCACAGCCAATATGAGTTTCGGATCGCAGATTGCGTTTGAACAAAAGCTTCAGATTGCGAATTGATTGAATTGGTGGGAGTCTCCATTTTTCTGTTAAGAAACAAAATCGGAATTTAGAAAACTTATTAACTTTTTTTAGACGGCAAGAACCGAATAAAACCCGAAACAAAACTTTATACGGTCTAATAAAAAATACAACAAAACAATGCACCAGGTAAGTAACCCTAAAAGAGAGGTGGTGCACTCGACACGCTTAAATACCAAGTCTTTCAAAGAACCAATCCTAGACATGCATTCTTGTATTGTCTTTTTAATTCACCGTTGATAAATTTCTTTTTAATTCACAATTTAAAACCACAATTAAGACCACCATAAGCAGAAAAATTTCCCTTTGATTTATTAAACGACGAAATAAAAATCCTGAAACAAAATCAAAACAATTTTGTTAAACGGCAGGATTAAATCCCGAAACAAAATTATATCAAAATAAAATCTGTTAAATGGCGGGAATAAATCCCGAAACAGAATTATTTGATTGCGTATTTGTTTGGAAACAAAACAATATCGAATAAAATCTTGTTAAATGGCGGGAATAAATCTCGAAACAGATTTTATTTAATTTAATTCTAATTTGAAAATAAAAAAATCAAATAAAATCTTGTTAAACGGCGGGAATAAATCCTGAAACAAATTTTATTTAATTTTAATTTCTCATTTTTGGCAACAAAATCAAAATGTAATAAATCCGTAGAACGGCGAGAATAAATTCTGAAGCAGATTTTACTTTAATTTAATACTCGTTTTGGAAATAAAATTAAAATTGGAATAAAATCTATTGAGCGATGGGAATAAATCCCGAAACGAATTATATTTAACTTTAATTTCCCGTTTGAAAATAATAAAAAAATAGAATAAAATCCATTAAACGACGAGAATAAATCTTGAAACGGATTTTATTTACTTTTAATTTGGAAATAAAATCGAACAAAATCTGTTAAACGGCGGGAATAAATTCCAAAACAGATTTTATTTAGTTTCAATATTCGTTTGGAAATAAAAAAAATAGAGAAACAAAATCTGTTGAACGACGAGAAAAACCCTAAACAGATTTATTTAATTAAAAAATTTATTTTTAGGAAATATTTTTTTCGCCTTAGTGTCTCATTTGTCTCGGATTAAAGAATTTCAAAAATAATCATGTCTGTCTTAAGATTGTTGGACAAAACATGTTAGCTAACAAAATAATTAAATATAAACAAACGCATATAAAATAAAATCACATAAAATGATTTATATTTAATTTGTCAAATATGAAAAATAATCAAAACCGTAACAAAAATTGAAATAAAAGAAAGAAAAGAGATTTTACTAAATGTTGAGGCCTATGAAACATAGTTTCCTTAAGATAGATTCAGCCGCTCCTACGGTACTTGGAGAAACGTTAGTCGAAAGTCTCCCAGGATACAACAACACAAAGATCAAAGCAGTAACACCTCTGTAGTGACCAACAAACGAACGTTGTCTTTTTCTATCACTGGAACGTTTGAAAAATTCAAAAAAGAAATTAAGAGTTTTGAAAGCAACAGAAAATCGGTGTGAGAGAGTGGAAATTGAGCAAAGAATTCAGAAGAAGTCTTAGCCTTTTATAAGCATTTGGTATGGTGGAAATTTGGAAATATCCACAAAATCTATCATTAATGGATCAAACAAAATAAGATAATGTCCTTATATAAACAGATTATGTCTGATAAGGAAAAATAATTTCGTGTTGGGCTAAAATATCCGCAAGCCCATTTCCGTTTGGACATTTCACGTCGCGCACATCATGCGGGTGTGCCCCAACCCCGTCGAGTTTGGACCTGCACCCCCTGCGCGTGAAGCAAGATTCCAAGCTTAGTCATTCAATCACACATTAAGAGGGTTTCTATATATAAACACATCTCACCCTTGGTATTTAACCAATGTGGGATCTAAGCTTTTCTTTTCCTCAAAAAATATTTCCAAGTAGCTTACTTTGAGCATCAATTTCTCATTCATCACTTAACCATTGTGAGCATATGATATACCGTTGTAACGATCTCATGGAGTAGAATAAGAAACCATAATTTTATGATTCAATTCCCCAACTTTACCTATTGAGAATATGCCTCAAATTTCCCATAGAGTACAATTTTTCCAACATGTTTTAGGTCCCAACCACCTTCAAGCAACTTCAAAATGATTTTAAGTTGTCTCTAGAGTCATTTAATTGTCCAAAACTTGTATTAGAAATTTTATAAAGTGTTTTTAAATTTTAAGCTTTAGCAAAATTCCTATTTCTCTCAACCCAAACAATCTCAATTTTGAGTCAAAGAACTTTGGTCACGTGTTTTAGGATTTGGAAATTTCCATATATGTTTTCAAAGACCCAAAACAATTTATAATTTTACTTTTCTAAACTTTCCAAATTTGATTCAAAAAATATTAATATGTTGCAAAACAAGTATTTTATCAAAATTATTTTTTTATCAAAGTTTGAAAGTGCTCCGGTAGCACCTCCCATTCGCATCACAAGTCAAGATGGGTGAGAGGTGTTATAGCTAATTGGAAATTGATATGTTTAAATCATATTGCTTGTAATTTTCATACTTGGTTGATGCCATTTGGTTGTGTTAATATATGTTATTAGGGATGTATTTAGTTATGATATATGTCGTAAAAGTCACATTGGTTCTATATTAACATAATTGATGGACAAGATTGTATGGTTTTTTTACTTGTATAATGCAAATAAAATAAATAAATACTGAAATGGTATGCCAATATTATTATTTACCAAAATGGTATGTCTAAAACAATAACACGGGGTGGAGGGAGAGAGATAGGCAGCACCCATGATTTTTCTGACACTCATTGTGTCATCATTACAAAATGATATGTATTTAAAAAAATTTATTTTTTAAGGGTGGAGGGAGAGAGATGGGTGACACCAGTCTGGTGCAAAAATACGGTATGACTGGTGAAGAATGATAGAGAGGCTGTACCAAACTAAAATGTGATAAGCTAAAATATTCAGGGACCTAATATATAAATTTTCCATTTTAATTGACTGCTAAAAAATTTTTAGGGTGCCACCTGATAGTATCACGAGTTAGAGTTCAAAACCCGTGACCATCGCACCAAATGCATCCGATGGAGGTCTATTATTTAGATGGGGACCATTTGGCCCACGAGAACTCGCTCGATTTAAGAAATTGTTGGAGAAGCCTGTCAGATTGAAGCCTGGTTGGTCCGATAACGAAGATATGACAACTTAGGCTGATTTGGTAACTAATCTTAGAAGATAGAAAGAATCATATCTTGTAAAGATTAGATAGGACTTGATATGGCATATCTTATAAATCTCTTAAATCATGGGATATGGTTAATCTCATCCGTCGATATAAATGTATCTTGACCGTTGATTTTGGGGGAGCTCAACTATAAATAGAGAGCCTCCCCTTCATTTGTAATCACTCCATTACATTGTTTCATTATTCTTTGTGAATAAGAGAATAGAGAGTATTTACTCAAACACTTTGCGAGCACTCTTTCTGTTGTTATTTTGGTTGCTTCTTTTAGCATAAATCGCTTCCACTCGAAAATTGGTGTCTTGGAGGAGTTCTTAAGGAATCCTCACTCAAGTAAATGTTAACTTAGGCAAGTTTGAACGAGCGAATCGCCTAAGGTCGCATGGATTGTGAAATGAAAGGTCTAGCCCCGTGACAAGTGGTATCAGAGCTATTGGTTCGAAGGCAATATTGGAATGTTGAAAGAAGAGTTCGAACAAAGTTGGGCGAGAAAGTCTTTGAGGGAGATGCTGTCGGCTATTGAGAAACGCGTGGGTAAACTTGAGGAGTTCATGGAGGACGCAAAAGATTCAGATAATGCGCTTGGAAAATGTATTAAAGACTTAAAGGAGCAGTTTAGGGACTTTGTGACCATGTGTCTCACTTCCCAAAGGGATAGCATACAAGAGTTGCTAGATTCTCAAAAGAAGAAGCTGACGAAGAGGAACGATGCTCTTGAAGCCATGGTGAAGGCTTTGAAGGATGAAACAATGGCCACGATAAGAGCTTTGAGCAAAAGAATAGAGGAGCTCGAGGGAGAGCTGGTATTGTGCCAAACAGCAATTGGGAAAGGAGTGTCCAGTGCAGCACTCAGTAACGAGTATGTTCCGAAGCTGAAAGAGCTTGTGGGGATAATGTTTGCATGCGATGTGGACAATTTCTTGTGGAGGATATAAAACTACTTCCGTGCCAAAGGCATTGTGGATGATGCGGGTAAGGTAAATGCTACTTCATTATTTTTTATTGATATTGCGCTTTTATGGTGGCAAGGTAGGACCAAAAATAAAAGGCAATGTGAGATTGAGATGTGGCAAGAGTTTCAATGTGAGTTGAAGGGACAGTTTTACCCAAAGTTTACCGAAGAAGAAGCTTGAGCAAAGTTGCAAGGGAAAACGCAATGGGGCACAATGGGGGAGTATGTTCGAGAGTTCAAGAAACTTATGCTCCAAGTTTCATATGTGACCGAGAAAGAAGCATTACTTGCTTTTTAAGAGGGATTGAAACCGTGGGTCAGACAAGAGGTGGAACAAAGAGGTGTCCAAAGCTGTCGAAAGACATGACGGTAGCGGAATCTATGGTTAAGCTTGGTTTAAGGAAAGATAAACTTGGGTCTTCCAAGTCCGAGGAAAGGGGCGTATGTGAAGAGGATCACAAGGAAGGCAAGGATGACGGCAATGGCAACAGCGACAATGGTGGTAATAGAAAACCACGAGTTAGGAAGAAGAAACCCAAGAGGAAAAGGGACAAGCTGAAATGCTTTCTTTGCGACGGTCCACATATATTGAAGAAATTTCTGAAAAAATTCGCGCTTAAGAAGAAGCCAGTAGGTAAGGCCTTAGGACTTGATTCGAGCACAAGGGGTGTCGAAGCCAAGGAGGCCAGAAGCAAGAAGAAGCCAGTAGAGTGCTTCTTATGTCATTGTCGGCATAGGTTACGAAAGTGTCCGAGGAAGTCTGTCATCGAAAAGAACGATAGAGTAGACAAGGGGCCCAAGAAGCTTGGTTTGAGCAAGGGAAAAGTCGAAACCAAGAGGGCAAAGAAGAACAAGTCTATCATCGAAGGAAATGATGGAGCAGACAAGGAGCCCAAAAAGCTTGGTTTGAGCAAGAGAAAAGCCGAAGCCAAGAGAGCAAAGAGGAACAAAAAGAAGCAAGTAAAGTGCTTCTTGTTTCGTGGTCTGCATGAGTTGCGGAACTATCTAAAGCAAGCCGTAGTCAAAAGAAAAGTAACATCCGAGCTTGGTGAGTCATCGGAGGGGATTCCACCCAAGGAAGAAGTGAGTTTGTCATCAAAATTAGAGGAAGAAGTTGCGATAAAAATAATGAAGCTGGGACCAATGAGGCTCAAGTCGAGTGAAGCGTCGGAGTTGGCCGAGTCATCGACTAGGCTTCCACCTATAGGAGAGGTGGGTGATGCATCGGACTTCAAGAGGAAAGCGATGCAAGAGGGATAGTTGACCCGAGTAAATGCAAAAGTACATTCCGAATACTATGATAGTGTGTTGCATTCTAACTTGTTGACTTGGCAAGAACGTAGGGGCCCTTTAGAAGTTCTTGAGCAAGGATGTCGAGAGACTGTGGGCAAAGCAAAGCCAAGTGTTGTGAATCACGAGGATTCTGTTCGAGGGAAGTTAGAATTTGAGCAAGAGAGTAACATAACTCCTTGTCTTGGAGATGTACAAATGATTAAGACTGCTCGAGTTAAAAAGTGACAGAAGCCGAGGCAAAAGTCTCGAAAGAAAGGAAAAGCTAAGAAGTCAAGATGAGACCGAGACGAATCAAGTCAGTGCCATTCGGAAGTCACAACGAAGACGTTATGAAAATGAGTGGGGGAGAATGTCACGGGTCAGAGTTTAAAGCCCATGACCATCGCACCAAATGCATCCGATGGAGGTCTATTGTTTAGATGGAGATCATTTGGCCCACATGAGTTGGCCCGGTTCAAGGAACTGTTGGAGAAGCCTGTCAGATTTAAGCTTGGTTGGCCCGATAGCAAATATATGGCAACTTAGGCTGATTTGGTAACTAATCTTAAAAGATAGAGAAAATCATATCTTGTAAAGATTAGATAGGATTTAATATAACATATCTTGTAAATCCCTTAAATCATGGGATATGGTTAATCTCGTCTATCGATGTAAATGTATCTTGATCGTCGGTTTTGGGGGAGCTCAACTACAAATAGAGAGCCTCCCCCTCATTTGTAATCACTCCATTACATTGTTTCATTATTCTTTGTGAATAAGAGAATAGATAGCATTTATGCAAACACTTTGCGAGCGCTCTTTCTGTTGTTATTTTGGTTGCTTCTTTTGGCATAAATCTCTTCTGCTCTACAATTGGTGCCTTGGAGGAGTTCTTAAGGAATCTTCACTCGAGTAAAGGCTGACTTAGGCAAGTTTGGATGAGCGAATCGCCTATGGCCACACGGATTGCGAGATGAAAGGTCTAGCCCTGTGACAATAGTGTTGCAGCACCAAACTTCAAAAAGGTTAAATTGCTTTATAAGCATTTCTTATTTACTATTTTCTTTTATTCTCTTTCAACACAAAAAATAGAGACTTATTACTAATTAGTTCAAAAGGTTTTTTCTACTAATTTTTTTTAAACCTGATTCCAATTGGAAATAAAATTTATTTATATTTCAAAAAATAATTTTGTTTGTTCAAATAATTTTTTTGTTTAAATTATTTTATTCCACTGTTCAAATAGTTTTTTTTGTAAAATTATTATATGAAATACATGATGATCTAAATTTAGCAACACTCTTCCCCCAAGATCCATTTCGGGAAAAAAGATAATATGCAACTTCGAGCTGTCAATTATATCTTTTATGGAAATGGCAAACCGACTCGGAGAATTTTGTACACAAGTATTCAACTAGTTCGGACTTGTATAGTGTTGAGTTGGGACCAAGACAACAAAAGTTCTTACACCGAAGATGTCTTTCTTCCTTTGTTGAAGTAAGGACAAATGGTCTGATTCGAGATTTCCTAAGAATCAACTTAGTGAAATATCATATTTTTTATATCAAAAGAAGAAATGATCCGTCAGGTTCAAGATTGATTTTTGATAATAGGTCAGATCGTACCAATAAAAATACGTTTTATTCCAATGCAAGGATTTAACAATCGCTTAGCCAAAATCATGGAGCTATTCATATGCTCTTGAACAGAAATAAGGAATCCCAATATTTGATAATTTTGTCATCGTTTAATTGTTTTCGCATGAGCCCATTCTACGATGTAAAATATCACAATGTGGTAAAATAATCAATTAAAAAAGATCATCTAATTCCAAGTAAGAATTTATTATTTTATTTTATTCCAACAATT
Source organism: Gossypium longicalyx (assembly GCA_025698465.1). Lineage (NCBI taxonomy): Eukaryota > Viridiplantae > Streptophyta > Magnoliopsida > Malvales > Malvaceae > Gossypium > Gossypium longicalyx. Next base: position 58,918,721 of record CM046995.1, read on the forward strand.
ATTTGAACAAAAAAATAATTTTCAAAAAATAAATAAAATTTATCTCCAGCTGGAATCAAATTTTTTACAAAAAGTACCTTTTGGTAGAATTTTTTTTTGAGCTAATTGGTAATAAGCCTATTTATTTTTTGTGTTGAAAGAGAATAAAAGAAAATAGTAAATAAGAATGGCTTATAAAGCAATTTAACCTTTTTGATGTTTGGTGTTGCCATACTATCAGGCGACACTCTAAAATCTTTTTTTTAGAAGTCAATTAAAATGAAAAATTTACATATTAGGTCCTTGAATATTTTAAATAATCACATTTCAATCCAATGTCACCTCTCTCTCATCCTCCACCAGTCAGACTATATTTTTGCACCAAAAAATACTGGTGCCGCCTATCTCTCTCCCCCTACCCCTTGTTATTATTTTAAACATACAATTTTGGTAAATAATAATATAGGCATACCATTTTAGTATTTAATTTTTTTTATTTACATTATACAGGTAAAAAAGCTAGATGGTATGGAATAGTTTTGGTTTTGATAGTAAATTTTTGAGCTCGTAAGATTATTTATGGCATGCAATTATAAGATGATATATATATGTATATCGTTCAAGTGAAACATTGTTAGATAATATTAACGTATAAGAAGAATAATTATATATTATTAGTTACTAATATATTATGAGAAAACAAATAAATTATTAAAAGATTCGTAAAAGAAAGGCTTTTTTACCTACATAATGCAAAAAAAATATATATATATATATATATATATATCAAAATGGTATGCCACCCACATTATTTATGGATCTGACAATTTGATTGATTATATAGTGTTTCAGGGTTTCAAGGGCTATGAAACTTATAACCATGGTTTTAGGGGTTGTAAAAACCCAATATTGTGTTGATTTAAAAAAAAAGTAGAGAAGAGAGGAAGGAGACAGTAAAAAAAAGAAAGAAGATAAGGGAAGATAGAAGAGAAAAAAGAGGGCTTAGGAAGATAGAAAATAAAAGATATAAGAGAAAGAAAAAGCTAAAAAAAAAGAAAAAAAAAGAAAAAAAAAAAGAGAGATAACAGCAACTTAGTTTTTTAGGATTTAATTTTTTAGAGAAGCTAAGGAGCCCATAACCCAATCAATGTTGCTTATGCACCACCCAAACCCTCAAAATATAAGTATTTGTATTTCAAACTCGCATAAATCAACATTGCCTATCCCAAACTCTCAACCCTTAATTATTTTTTTCTAGCAAATTAATGATTGGGTTGAAAAAACGAGGGTGATGTCGTCTCTCCATCAACCAAAATATATCATTTCTGTAAATAATGGGGATAGCATACCATTTTGGTATTTTTTTTTTGTATTATCTAGATAAAAAAGCCTAAAAGAAATCACGGTCATTGACATGACCTTTTATCTATTTCAAAATCGATGTTCTTCTTTTTTTCTTCAATTTTATGATGATTGTGTTTGCTCTAAGTTTTTTTGTATATATATAAAGATATTATGATCTAATAATTGACAAAAGAAATTACGTATTATAAATTTTATTGTTTCTTATAAACAATCATTGTCAGTGACGGATCCAAGAGGGCTGGTAGGACCCTAGCCCCCCTTAAAATAAATTTTTTTTATTTAGGTCTTTTATAATTTATAAAAATTTTAAATTAATAATTGTAAAATTGCACTCCCCTAAAGTAATAAAAATTTACTTTAATTTTTTTAAAAATTATAAAGATATAGACTATTAAAATGATGAAATTATATTTTTAATATCGTAAAATATACAATTTAATTCTACCAAAAAGATTGGTTATTGTTTATTCAATCTCCAATGCGATCCTATTGGAAAAAATTTCTCTAATCAAATACCAACGAATTGAAGATCCATTCGAAAAGATCTCAATTTTGGAATTGGATTCCATTTTTAATTTAGTGTTGTTATTTGATGTATTATATATTTGTATCTAATCAATGTTAAATAAATAGTAAATTTCAAATTTATAATTAACAAAAAAAAATTAAGTATTACATTGTGTGAAAATTAAATTTTAACATTATTATTGAAAATTTATTAAAAATTTTGAAACCTCCACATAGCGGGTCACAATATTAGTTATAATATAATTTTAAAATACTTTAAAGAAATTAAAAATTTGATCACACACATATTTGTGAAAATTACGGATTTAGAATATAAATGTATGTTTAAAAATAGCATACAATAAATAATGAAATGTATGATTTTAAACTAATTGTAACATATGAAATATGTACATTATTAAAATAAACCAATAGATTAAATTAGGAGTAAAACGAAATTTAAACACATTAATACATCAAATAAACAATGGTTTTGTCAATAATTGTGAGTTAGGGCTTTTTTACTTGAATAATATAAAAATAAAAATAATATACTAAAATGGTATGTCAGAGGGATTATGTGTCGAAATAGTACATTCATGCAAGTAGAGGGTGGTGCATAGGGGGCACCACCCTAAAATTCTGACAGCCTTGACTAAAAAAATTAAAAATAAAATGGAAATGCCTTGTAAATAAGCGACACCAAAGAAATACAGGTCAAATACGACCCGTATACCACCAAAACCTAACTCGCTGACATTGAGGTGATAGGACCACTGGTGATGCCCAACAGGTAGGCGGCACACCCCTAGGTCATGCCTAACAGATAGGCGGCACTAGATTTCAAACAGCAGCCCCCTTTAGCGGTGGTAGAGATGGGACAGGACCATGGTCTCATGAATTGTGTTTTGGGGACCTTATAATGGTCCTCAATGTCCTTATTTTGCCTTGAAAGTGGATGAAAGAAAAAAAAATTAGAAAAAGAGAAGAAGAAGAGAACGGGAAGGGAAGGAAGGGAAAGAGAGCAGAATAGAGAGAGGAGAAGGGGAAGAAAAAAAAAGAAGAGAAGATAAAGAAAGGAAAAAGGGAAGGAGAAGAGGTTGTGTTTGGGATTTGAGAAAAGAATTAGGGTTGTGTTTAGGGTTTGAAAAAAATTAAGAGGTTGTATTTAGGGTTAGAAGGATTTGGTATTTAAAAAAATCATAAAATGTATTTTTTTTATTTAGTAATTTTTTTGTTATAAATAAATGTTAATTCTTTTGTTATTTTTTATTTATTTCTGAATTAATTTTTATTTTTGTAATGTATTATTTGGTTAAAAAGAGCTATTAAGGTATGTTTCTATTTATTTTTTATTAGCATTCATAAGTTTTTTTTAATGTTTATTCAAGTAAAAAAGCCTTTATTTTGAATCTTTTATGTTTTATGTTTTATGTAATTTATTTGTCATGTGTGTTTTAGGATTATTAGATTTATTATTTTTTTAAATAAAATAATAATAACAATATTCATATTTATTAGGTTTATTATGTTGAGATAGTTTATGCTATGTTTCTGTTATATTTTTTTATTGGCATGTTATTTTTATTATTTTAGTATAATTTTTTGTTTTTTATGTAGGTAAAAGATGAGACCATTGAGATGAAATTTATGAATGGGACCATTGAGTTGGAATTTATGAGATATATTTATTTTGTTAATATAGTATAGTAAAAAAATGATGTGGACAAAACTGTTTGGTATTTTTATAATGAAAAGCAATATATAAAATTTAGGTATTTTGATAAATATTTAAAATGCATCAAACTTAGAAATTAATTATCGAAATTTGTTTTAAAATTGCAAGTATCAAAATGGGCTTATTGATTAAGAACGATGATCACATATCAAACACAGTTAATAAGATGGTAATGTATTGTTATTTGTTATTCATGAGTTCCTTTAAAAAAAGTTTCACGTCATTTACGGAAATAAATTATGTTATAATAACTATTTTCTATAATTTAATAGTGTCAGGGCCCGTACCGCGCATTGAGGGGTCGGGTGAATGGTTTAGGATATCTTCTGGATGAACGACTGATGTTATACTTGGAGTTAGCCGGATTCGGGTCAGTAGAATCGATCCAGATGTTTGATTTGCCCACGATTTAATATCCGCTTTGGTCTAGCATTGGCGCCCGGAGACCCAAACTTTTCATTTGTCGTGTGGGGAGTGCACTGTCACTCTAGAGGATGTCGCATTTCAACTTAGGCTCCCAATCGACGGGAAAGCAGTAACTGGCATAAGTACAATATCTAAACCAGACACCTTTTGTTATAACCTACTAGGAGTCTCGCCCAATGATGCTAAGTCAAAATTTACGAGTTTGAGATTTTCATGGATGAAAATCAATTTTGAACATTTATTAATTAATGCCACTGAGAAGGAGGTGATGTGCACAACTCGAGCATACATTATGCATATTATAGGGGGTGTACTGATGCCAAATGCAAACAACAGCAGGGTTCATTTGATTATTTACCCCTATTAACTGATTTGCAGAATGTTCACTCGTATAGTTGGGGTTCCGCATTTCTGGCTATGTTGTATCGTGAGCTTTGTTAGACGACAAAGCCTTCTACTGTAGATATAGATGGATGCATCATATTACTGCAGTCTTGGGCTTTTAACCAGATGTCATTCTTGGCATCGGTTAGTCAACATGCATACGTATTTCCACTAGTGAATAGGTGACAAAATTTTACTTGTTATAGCAATTAATTGACATATTTTTTTTTCTAATAATACTATTCTAATAATTCTATTCTAACATGTAATTTGTTTTCGTAGATGGAGTACCAATCTAATTATCATGAGGTCATACACTGTTCTGATATACCGTCTAATAATTGAACAACATGTCAAGGAAAGGGTAAGCTATTCCAATATTCATGACATGTAATTACTTTGTATATTTTACTCGAGCCGTGTTAAAATTTAATCATGTTATTAATTGTGCAATTCATCTGGATGTCGTATCAGAGACCAAAAATTGCAGTTGTTATTCCCTCGTCTGCCCACACTCATTCACAGCTGTGGTGCATTAACACATGCATTATCAATTTCTAGACAGTTGAGTGGTATAACGGGGATTGAATACTCTGGCAATTTGGTTGCATACAATATATCCCGGCTCTGCCAATGTAGTTGGGGAAAATCTACGGGATTAATAAGAGAAGAAACCATGGAAATAATTGAGGCGTTGTACACCAAAAAATATTACAGTGTGGGACAACCAGATGGAGCGGAGATCTCAGATAGATATTGCTTTCGGTTTGCAACCATCGCTAGAGTACATACAGTGGTACTCCAGTATGGGAAAACCATATTTATTTATTGGGCAATTGATTTTAGTCCCTTCGCACATGCACCGACTTGGGGCATACGAGCCAAAGCGCGAGCTAGAGCCCGAGCCAGAGCTTAAGCGGTCGCATACACATTCTGGGGATAGTTCTTATCATCTAGAGTTGTGGGTCAATAATTATTTCTCGGGCTCATCAAGACACGGATATCATTCCGAGTTTGATATATTTAGTCCACTACCACCGCAGTACAACACTCCTTTCAGCTCGTATCCACTGTATTACTCTACTCCTCCCGGCTCGTATCCACTGCAGTACTCCACTCCTCCCGGATCAAGTTCATCGATGGCTTTCAGGGCATATGATTTTTTTTCTATGTTTTGCACACCCCTACCTGCAGGTGAAGAGAATGTTAATCGCCACTATCACCCGCAACGTGAATGTTAACCCCCACAAAAATATACCCCTAGGACCACACCATCAAACCATTAATTTTAGGGGTTTGTTACAATTTAAATATTACAAAGTTTGTACTTTTTTAATTCTACAAAAATATAAATGAAAAAAAACAATATTTGTATTTATTTAATTAGATTAATTGCAACATTCAAACTTGGAACAAACTTTATAATATAAATTAGATAAATTACAACATTAAAATGAAGAACAAACTTTGTAATATAAATTAGATATATTACAACATTAAAACAAGGAACAAACTTTGTAATATAAATTATGTATATTAGCTCAATTCCTACCCGATTGTGACGATTGTCCAATATGGTAGTTTTGCTGCGGGCATTTAATCCGATTATGACTAGCTAATCTACATAATCCACAAAGCTTATCGTCAGATTTCTCCCTAATGTCCATTTCATTATGGATTTTGGATGATTGCGAACGACCTTTCGGATTCCTATGCAACACTTTGTCTAAGACAAGCTTGAAAGTCATCAGAGGCACCTCTCACGTAGACAGGTCAGGCGGGACGGGGAACTCGTTCTCCCAAACACGCAACGTGTGCTTGAGGGTATACACATCATCGATAAATTGTTCAACATTGAGCAAAACTTTAGCATAAGCTACCACGACATGCAGACATGGATAATGAAGTGCTTGGAACCTCCTGCAATCGAGCCGTCTATTTAAAAGATCAACTCCATAGGACCTAGGTGGTATACCGGGTAGATGGCTGATAGTCCCCGTAACTCAAAACGTTTCAAGACGTCGTGAATATACTTCTACATTCATCGACCTCACCATCCAATGGTTTGCAACCATTGTATCCCTGACATCTTCAACAAACACGTGTTTCGCCTCCATCTGGTTGACTTGTTGATGCCTCATTCTTAGCATCAAGGTAACCAACATGTAGAATGTAGCCGAAAAGATAGATGAAATCAGAAGATGTCATGTTTTCATTAACACGGAGTTAATCCCTTCCACCAAGCTGATGGTCATATGACCATAGCGAAAGCCCTCGTCGAAACTTTGAGCTCATTGCCACGGCTCTATGGTACCCAAATACTGTAAAAAAGATGTGTTTGTTTAAACCTCCATGTCACTCTCAAGTCGAGTTATTCTTTACCGTAAAATGTGTGGCTCTAGCTGGTGCGCCTTGTATGTATTAAGAAAAGATAAGTTACAGTCCCACCCTAAAACATTAAAACATATATTGAAAAGATAAGGTTATCATTTATTCATTCTCACAACTTGTCTCTGTTTGTATACAGTCTTATAATCTTGATGAAAGTTAGACGCGATGTGCCAAATGCAGTAAATGGATCTTTATGGCACATCGGAACGCCTAATGGCAGCAATTAATCATTTCCCTCTATCAAAGATGATGCAAATATTATCGTTGCTAATAACATACCTCCGGAGGTTCGTAAGGAAGAATTTCCACGATTCTATGTTCTCCTTATCTATGATGGAAAACGCTATTGGGAGCACATTCTTATTCCCGTCTTGAGCAACTGCAAGAAGTAGGATTTGTGTATATTTTCCACATAGCCAGGTCTCATATACTTGCACAAACAGCTTGTAGTGGGGAAATACGTGCGCACATGGATCAAACGTCCAGAACATCCATTGGAAATTTTTTATCCGGTTGTAGTTGGTCATCCAGGCCATAATAACATCGTGTCTATAACTCAATGACGGTCCCCAGCACGTACTCCTGCATAGCAGCTATCCATCCCTGTAGCTCATTGTACAACGTATCAAAATCCCTATACAATTGTTCAATTGGCATTTGTTTAGCTATCCACGCCTGTTAGTATGATACTCGATACTAGAATCATACCTGTATTTCGGTAATCAAAACCAAAACTTTAATGGTTGGTGTAAAGGCCCAATTAGCCCGGGCGCAAACCAAGCCAAAAAATAAAAAATAATAACAGCTAAAAATTTACAAACCCAAATAATACAAAACCCTAAAGCCCAAATGGCCCACAACCTAAACTATTCTCAGTAAAATAAAAGAAATCCTAGCCCCATTGCCGCTTCTCCTCATTCTCGTCGCCAAAGGTCTGCCACCACCAACTCCTCTGCCACCCATGCAAAGAAGAAAACACGGAACAATAGAGAACAGTAGAAGTAAAAAAAAACGCAAAGAGAAAAAAAAACAAGAAAACTAATATCTTGTAATATATTTCGGCTATAAGAGTTAGACACCGGTTGTATTTTTGGACACAAAGAATTATCAAGAAACAAAAAACAAAAAAAAAGGTGTTGCATCTTCATTTTTATTTTTTTTCTTTTCGAAATAATTAAATAATAAAATAATAAAAATATAAAAAATGGATCTTTTTTTTAACCTGTTGTTTCATCATTGGAGCCCCCGTCAGTCAGTGAGATCGTCGGATCCCTTAGAATTTGGCCAAAGTCCGCGGCGGAGGACAGCGAAAGTTGAGGGGTTTTGTCCTTTTCTCTTCTTTTTTTTTTTTGGTTTTTTATGGTGATTTCAAGTTCAAAAAGTAGTTCTACGCGAAAAAATACAAAAAAGGGTGTTTTTCGTGTTTTTCGTCCACCGGGGAAGGTGGAGCCCATCGCCGGCGACCGGTGGCCGTCGCGGTGGGGGTTTGCCGGAGCCAGGCCGAAGTTGGGTCTGTTTGAGAGAAAGAAAAAGAGAGACTTTCATTTTTTTTTAAAATAAAGGGCTGAAATGTTTTTTTTTTTGTTAAACTTTAATTTATATATCCATGATGAAACAACGTCGTTTTGGGATTCAAGTTCAGACGCCAAAATGGCGTCGTTTTAGCTTAATAGGTCCGACCCGACCTGCAAGCTCGACATCCACGTGTTTTTGTTTCGATGGGTTAATTCTATACCCAGTCATTCCGCTTTTAATGAGCTTTTCAATATGGTTCTTTTTTTTTTTAAATTTATCCCTATAATTTTTTTCTTTATTTATTTTGGTCCTAAAAGATGCGTATATAAGGGGGTTCAGGATAATTGCCCATGTGACCCTTATCGTTTTCGTGTGTTTAATTTTAGGTCATCTGTTTCTCTTTTTTACAATTTAAAAACTTTAGATCCCATTTAAGTTACGATTCAGTCCCTTCCAAATTTATTAATTCGTTTTATTATAATTTAGGCCTCTATTTTTATTTAAACTTCAATTAAATCCTTTCTTTAATTTCAACATTTCTATTCTTATTTTATTATTATTTGTATATTTATCCATATGTTATTATTATGGTTTTCCCATTTTCATTCTGTTTGCATTTTATGCATATTTTCATACTTGTATTTCATATTTTTTTCTTTTTCTCTTTGTGATTTTATTATTCTTCGTTCATTTTTAAGTCGCGTTTTTTAAATCGTGTATTAGTTTTTCGTTTATTTTTTTAGTTTTATTTAAATTATTATTGAAATAGGCCTTTATCTATTTTATATTTTATCATTCCAATACGTTATCTATGTGATCATTTTGTATCAATTCACCGTCCCCACTTCATACAGTATGTTTGGAAATGATTAAATATTTTTACATTATGCCTCAAATGAGATGAATACACATAATTTAAATGTCACATTAGCTATTATAAAAAAAATTAAAATAGGCAATGTTTGTATTTGAAGATTCGAGAAGTCGTACCCTAACTTACGAGGTCTCGATTTTATTGTTGAACTTAAATAACCAAATATCCTTTTAGAATTAAAATACATAAGTTTTTAAATAAAAATAAAGGCAAGTTCATTCTTAAAGGTTCAATATGTTGTGTCCTAACTTACAGGATGTGACATTTTGCTATCTCGAGACGATAGGGTATTTAACATTCGTTTCGATTTATTCAAGCAATTTTTTTAAATAAAATAACATAGTATCGTAATTTAAGCTCTTTTCGAGTTTTCAATTTTCGACACTAAAGACATTAATTAATCAACTAGGTATTAGTTTTGGGCGTTATGAGGGTGATAATCTTTCCTCATGCATAACCGACTCCCAAACTCATTTTCTGAATTTTGTACACCAGAATCGTTGTTTTAGTAAATCAAAGCTCTCATTAAAATGATCAAATTACGAGGTGATCCGATCAAACCTCATAAAAAGGACTGGTGGCGACTCCCATTTTCGTTTTAAATAAAAAGTCGACCTTTTCAAAAACATGGTTTCGACAGCTTGACGACTCCACTGAGGATACCATAAAAGAGTCAAGCCACGAGTTGATTAGTTCTTCTCTTTTTGTTGAAAATTGATAATTTGGTTTAAATTTACAATCCATTCGTTGTATTTCATTTTTATGGTCTGCATCATTTTTATATGTTTGCTTTATTGGTTCGAGTCTTTTAATATATCTCTACATATTGCATCGCATAATCGGTCGATTTTTCCCTTTTAAGTGGGAGTGAGAAACTATTCCTTCGTGAGGTCTTCACCTCCGTATAGGATAGCGGATTGCTTTCGGGGTACATCTGTACCTATGTCTTCGTGAGATTTTTATCTCCGTATAACCATAGGGAAATGTATTCCCCTGAACTAAACTCGGTCTGTATGAGCCTATAATGGGTGAGGATCGAGGAATCTGCCAGTTCAGGTACCCTTACTTTAGAACCGAATCGCATATAATGAGCCCTAAGAGCTTACCCTAGGCAGAACCGCACTGAACCCCTAGTGGTTACCTGGATAGGCACTTTATTTATTATTTCTTGTTTACTCTGAATTCTAGCTTTGTATACTAACTTGTTTTGTTTTACTTTGACTGTAATTGCATTTTCATCATAAAAAAGGTGTTGATTCACGTTCAGTTGCTAAATAGAGAGCTTGTCATGGAAAATGGGTTTCTTGATAAAGTGGAAGACAATACATCGCGCTAATATGGTCTGAGAAAAGGCAACAAGAGAAAGGTAACAGCCTGTGAGAGGGGCAAGCCAGAGATATGGACCACGTCATGAGTGAAGCTTTGGTTCGAGTACGAGAAGTGGCTGACCACTTGTAGACACAGCCGTTCAAAGCCTGAAATATGAATCGAAGTCGGATCAAGACTAAGAATTAGCTTTGTTTATTTGGAAAGTTAAGGTTTTAAGTTTGAAGACGAGGCCATATATGTATCCGCTTTATGTAAAGAAACTTGTTTTCTAGTAAAGTTGTTCTAATAGAATTGAACTAGAATCAACGTCTTTTTGCATGCATCTTTTCCATTCATTAACATTACATTTCATTGCATACAATAAATTTCCTAAAATCCAAAAGTGCGTCAAGTTCAGAACTCTAGTACAGAGCCTATGGATGATAAAGAATTGGAATTCTTTGAATATATAGATGGTTCGGAAGGGAAAGATGTTTGTGCCTTTGAAGAAGGAACTAAAAAAACAAAAACAAAAAACCTATTAGGAATTTGTTCCTACATCCCTAGAAGCGTTCTGAACAACTGGACTGTGGAGGAGATTCTTGTAGTCTTTAGGACCATTTCAGAGTAATATTTAGAACACTCTTATTACTCTAAGCCTGGGAGCAATAAAAATCCTTTTGTGAAAAAGGCACATGTCCACTATTTTTATTTCAACAAAATGCATCTTTATGTCTCATTTTGGAAAACATTCTTTTATTCTTTCCATTTCATTCATACTCATACCACACAGATAGTTATTCTTCGATTCATTTGTTCTTTGAGTCTTCCTTCATTCTTATAGTAAGTCACCAGATATCAATGATATGAGCAACACTGATACTGACTCAAAATCTCATTTTGAGCAAGATATGTGTTTAGAGAAACCTTAGGACTTTGAAGGTGATCGAGATTGTAACCTATCTCTTGATTTGCTAAAGATGATAGAACAAGAGAAGAAATAGATCCTACCTCACAAAGAGTTAGTGGAAATTGTGAGCTTAGGAGATGAATAAGAAAAGAAAGATATGAAAATCAAAACTTGCATCACTGTAGATATAAGGCAAGACCTCGTTGAGTACTCCAAGAATTCAAAGATGTTTTCACATGGTCATATCAAAACATGCCCAGGTTAAGTACTGATATCGTGGTACACGACTCCCCATAAAGGAAGAGTACAAGTTAGTTTAACAGAAGCTCCGAAGGATGAGGCACAATGTTTTACTGAAAATAAAAGAGGAAGTCAAAAAGTAATTCGATGTTGGCTTCTTACAAGTGGTTAAATACTTAGAATAGGTAGCCAATATCGTCCCCGTCCCTAAAAAATGATGAAAAAGTACGAATGTATGTGTACTATAGGGATTTAAACAAAGCCAGCCCGAAAGACAATTTCTTATTACCTCATATCGACACATTAGTGGACAACACGACAAGTTACTCATTATTCTCCTTCATGGGATAAGAGTTGTCAGAAAAATTTTGACAAGGTTAGACATTACCTGTCCAATGCCCTAGTGTCGATGCCTTTTAGCCTAGATAAGTCGTTGATATTGTACTTGGCAGTATTTGAGAATTCCATAGGATGCGTCCTTGGTCAGCATGATGAGTCAGGAAGGAAAGAAAGGGCGATATACTACCTCAGTAAGAAATTCATTGAAGGTGAGACAATATATTCGTCAATCGAGAATTTGTGTTATACCTTGATTTGGACAACCCGAAGACTGAGACAGTACATGTTGGCGAATCTCAAAAATTGACCCTCTGAAGTACATGATAGAGTCGACCGCCCTGAATGGAAGAATGGCTCGATAGCAAATTCTACTTTCCGAATTTGATATAGTCTATGTAAACCAGAAGACAGTAAAAGGAAATGCAATAGTAGATTTTCTAGCCAGATTACGAGCCTCTAAACTTCAATTTCCCAAACAAGGACCTGATGTATGTTGCAACCACTGAAAAAGACTCTCAAGAAGGTCATCCTTAGAAGCTAAACTTCGATGGAGCTTCAAACGTTGTGGGTAACGGAATTGGGGCAATCCTGGTATCCCCAAACAGAGATAATTATCCCTTTACTCGTAAATTGGATTTTGATTGCACAAACAATATGACAGAATATGCAACATGCATCATGGGTATTCGTGCAGCCATAGAATGCAAGATCAAAGTGCTAGAGGTGTATAGGGATTCTGCACTAGTGATCTATCAACTCAAGGGAGAATGGGAGACGAGAGATTCCAAGTTGATCAATTATCGAATGTTGGTTTTTGAGTTAATTGAGGAGTTTGATGACATCACCTTCTATTACCTCCCACGAGATGAAAATCAGATGCCTCGGCTATTTTGGCTTCTATGATCAAAGTGAATAAACAAAAGGATGTAAAACCTATCCAGATGAATATTTATAAGGCTCCGGCTCATTGTTACAATATCGAAGAAGAAGAAAAAAATGATGATCACCCTTGTTACCACGATATACTGCGATATATGAAGAATCGTGAATACCCTGACCAAGTAACTAAAAATGATAAAATAACGTTAAGAAGATTAGCCGGTGACTATGTCTTAGATGGGGAGATCCTATATAAAAGAAGAAAGGATCATGTGTTACTAAGATGCGTAGACGCTGTCAAGGCTAAAAAAATCTTGGAAGAAGCCCACGAGGGTGTCTGCGGAACATATACCAATAGTTTTACAATGGCCAAGCAAATCATAAGATTCATGTATTATTGGTCCACCACGGAAGAGGATTGTATCAGTTATGCCAAAAGATGCCATAAGAGCCAAATTTATGGAGATAAAATTCATGTGCCTCTTTCACTTCTTCATGTTATGACTTCTCCATTGCCTTTCTCTATGTGAGGCATGGATGTCATTGGGCTAATATCGTCAAAAGCTTCCAATGGACATTGATTCATCTTTGAGGTCATTGATTACTTCACTAAGTGGGTGAAAGCTGTTTCATATGCCAATGTCATAAAGTCGACAGTCATCAAATTCTTTAAAAAAAACAAAGAGATATCATATGTCGATAGCGAATGCTAGAAAGGATCATATTTGACAATGCACTAAATTTGAACAACAACACGATATCAGAAGTTTGCAGTCAGTTCAAGATCAAGCACCATATCGTCCCAAAATGAACGATGCAGTGGAGGTAACTAATAAAAAAATTAAAAAGATCGTGGGAAAAATGATTGAGGCTCATAAGGATTGGCATGAGAAATTACCATCTATGCTTATCAAACGTATGTCAGGATCTCCACCGAGGCAACGTCTTTCTCATTGATTTATAAAATAGAGGCAATTTTATCCATTGAAGTTGAGATTCCTTCTCTTCGAGTTTTGGCAGAATTAAAATTGGATAAAGTAGAATGGATCCAATCCTGATATAATCAGCTAAACTTAATTGAAGAGAGAAGGTTGAAAGCCATCCGTCGTGGTCAGATGTACCAAAAGCGAATGATGCGAGCTTACAACAAAAAGGTTCATCCCAAAGAATTTCATGATGAGGGCCTGGTATTGAAAAGGATCCTTCCCATACAAATGGACTTCAGAGGAAAGTGGATGCCAAACTGGGAAGGATCTTATGTGGTAAAAAATGTCTTTTTTAGAGGAGCGCTAATTTTAACCTAGGTGGATGGTAAAAATCTGCCTAATCTTGTAAATTCATATTCAATTAAGAAATATTTCACCTTAAAAAAAAGAGAAGAAGAAAAGAAAAAAAGAGAGGCCAAGGCGAAAACCCGCAAAGAGCGCCTTGAGACCAAAGGGGTTTTGAGTTGAAAACCCAGAAAAGGACAACTCAAATTTTCATTGAAGATGGGGCATGTTGTAGTCTTGTCCTCTCAGAAATAACAATGAGGAGAAACTTTACATCTTGGGACATCAACAAAGTACTCTGGATCTCCTAGACATAGATCAAGTTCAAAAGGGTCCTCGAGAAGTTAGTGTAGAGAAACTAATGCTACGATATCTAGGGCATATATTTTCATCGTACTCATTCTGTATTTTAGCAATATTTGCTATCTTTGATTAATTTATTCATTTCGAGCTTTGCTCCCATTGAAATTCAATCTTGTCCATTGTTACAATCTTTTTCAAGCATTTTTCATTGAAATAACGATTAATAGACTAATAATATTCAGGTAAAAAGAGATCTGCATATTGCTCTAAAAGCTTCTAAATAGTGTAAGGACCTGAAATGGGACCTCTAGTCAGAACTAACCAAACTTAAGGGTTGGAAACATTTGAGAAAGAATAGTCTAAATTGTAACTATTTCTTCAGATTTTCTATCAAAGATACCAACTGAATAAGAAGGCTTGGTAACACATCAGTGATAGAACCTTGGTGAACAACAAGCAATGACAACCTAAGCATTAAAAAGGGATCATTCTCGAAAAATGACATTCTACATTCATGCAAATATCATTCATACACATCTAGTTAAGAGTATTTGATTCATTCTGATCATGACATCCTAATCACTTGGTATAAATAGACCTATCAAATGGATTCTACAGGTCATGTTCCGTAGAAAATGGTGTAATAGATCAGAAAAACCATAAATTCTATACCTCTGAAGTTACAGTGAGATGGACTGAAATCATAATAGTGAATCTTATCTCTTTGAAGTTGTAGTGGAACAAATTGAAGTCACGAACCTTATCTCCCTGAAGCTATAGTGGAGCAGATTAAAGCACAAGTCTTATTTCCCTGAAGTTGCAGTGGAGCAAATTGAAGATATGACTCTTATTTCCTTGAAGTTGTAGCGGAACAGATTAAAGCTATAAATTATAAATCTTATCTTCCTGAAGTTGCAGCGGAGTAGATTGAAACAATAAGTCCTATACCTCTGAAATTGCAGTAGGTCAGATTAAATCTACCATAGCAAGTCTTATCTTCCTAAAGTTGCAGTGGAATAGACTAAAGCTACAAGCTATAAATCTTATCTCCCTGAAGTTACAGTGGAGCAGATTGAATATGCTAATCTTATTTCCCTGAAGTTGTAGTGGAACAGATTAAAACTACAAGTTACGAGTCTTTTTTCCCTGAAGTTGCAGCGGAGCAGATTGAATATGCTAATCTTATTTCCCTGAAGTTGTAGTGGAACAGATTAAAGCTACAAGTTACGAGTCTTATTTCCCTAAAGTTGCAGTGGAATAAATTAAAACTAAAAGTTACAAATCTTATCTCCCTGAAGTTTCAGTGGAGCAGGTTGAAGTTATCATGGCAAATCTTATATCCCTGAAGTTGCAGTGGAGCAGATTGAAGTACAGATCTTATCTCTCTAAAGTTACAGTGAAGTAGATTGAAGTTACAGATCTATCTCCCTAGAGTTGCAGTGGAGTAGATCGAAGATAGCAAATCTTATCTCTCTGAAGTTGTAGTAGAGTAGATTAAAGCTATAAACCTTATCTCTCTAAAGTTGCAATGGGGTAGGTTGAAGTTACGAGTCTTATCTCTATGAAGTTGCAGTGGAGCAGACTGAAGACGACGAATCTTATCTCCCTAAAGTTACAGTGGAGCAGATTGAAGTTGTAGATCTTATCTCCCTGAAGTTACAGTGGAGTAGATCGAAGATAGTGAATCTTATTTCCCTGAAGTTGCAATGGAATAGATCAAGCTACAAGTCATAAATCCTATACCTCTAAAGTTGCAGTAGGTCAGATCAAATCTACCATGGCGAATCTTATCTCCCTAAAGTTGCAGTGGAACAGATTGAAGCCACTAATCTTATCTCCCTAAAGTTGCAGTGGAGCAGATTAAAGCCACAATACTTATCTCCCTAAAGTTGTAGTGCAGCAAGATAAAAATAAACAAACCTTATCTCTCTAAAGTTGCAGAGGAGCAGGTTAAAAATAAAACAAATCTTGTCTCTCTGAAGTTGTAGTGTAGAAGATTGAAGACATGCTACAAATTATTATCTCCTTGAAGTTGTAGTGGAGCAGATTAAAGCCACGAATCTTATCTCATTGAAGTTGTAGTAGAGTAGATTAAAGATAGAAAATTTTATCTATCTGAAGTTACAGTAGAGCAGATTAAAGCTACAAACATTATCACTCTAAAGTTGCAGTGGAGTATATTGAAGATAGCAAACCTTATCTCCCTGAAGTTGCGGTAGAGTAGATTAAAGCTATAAACCTTATCTCCCTGAAGTTAAAGTGGAGCGGGTTGAAGCTACAAATCTTATCTCCCTAAATTTACAATGAAGCAGATTTAAGATAGCAAATCTTATACCCTTGAAGTTGCAATGGGTTAATTTGAGGCTACTTGGAAAAAAGAAACACCAAAGAAGTCGAGATTCGGCAAGACCAAGCAAAATTGGTCCTCCTTAAAGTATGAGTTTCATTCATGTTACACGATAATGAGCAAAGAGGGGCAGCTATAAAGGCCCAATTTAGCCCGAGCCCAAACCAAACCAAAAAATAAAAAATAATAACAGCCAAAAATTTACAAACCCAAATAATACAAAACCCTAAAACCCAAATGGCCCACAACCTAAACTATTCTCAGTAAAACAAAAGAAACCTAGCCCCCTTGCTGCTTCTCCTCGTTCTCGTTGCCCGAGTTTAGCCACCACCAACTCCTCTGTCGCCGCTGTAAAGAAGAAAACACGCAACAACAGAAGCAGAAAAAAAGCGAAAAGAAAAAAAACCAAGAAAACTAATATCTTGTAATATATTTCGGCTATAAGAGCTAGACACTAGTTGTAAGGTGCTGCATCTTCATTTTTATTTTTGGACGGCGGGAGTCGAAGGGTTTTTATCTCTTTTTTGAGGGGGTTTTTTTGGTGATTTCAAGTTCAAAAAGTAGTTTTACGCGAAAAAAATATAAAAAAATGGTGTTTTTGGTGTTTCTCGGCCACCAGGGATGGCGGAGCCCGTCGTTGGCGACCGGTGGTCGTCGCAGTGGGGGTTTGCCGGAGCCAGGCCGAAGTTGGGTCTGTTTGAGAGAAAGAAAAAGAGAAGCTTTTAGTTTTTTTTTTTTTTGAAAACAAATGGCTGAAATGATTTTTTTTTGTTAAACTTTACTTTATATATCAATGATGAAACGACGTTGTTTTGGGATTCAAGTTCAGACGCCAAAACGGCATCATTTTGGCTTAATAGGTCCGACCCGACTCGCAAGCTGGAGATCCACGTGTTTTTGTTTTGATGGGTTATTTCTATACCCAGTCGTTCCGCTTTTAAGGAGCTTTTCAATATGGTTCTTATTTTATTTTTTCTTTTTAAATCTATCCCGATAATTTTTTTCTTTATTTATTTTGGTCCTAAAAGATGCGCATATAAGGGGGTTGGGGATAATTGCCCATGTGACCCCTGCCATTTTCGTGTGTTTAATTTTAGGTCCTCTATTTATCTTTTTTTACAATTTAGACACTTTAGATCCCATTTAAGTTATGATTCAGTCCCTTCCAACTTTATTAACTTGTTTTATTATAATTTAGGCCTCTATTTTTATTTAAACTTCAATTAAATCCTTTCTTTAATTTCAACATTTCTATTCTTATTTTATTATTATTTGTATATTTATCCATATGTTATTATTATGGTTTTTCCATTTTCATCCTGTTTGCATTTTATGCATATTTGATAATACTCTAGAACGTCATATTTTGATGTGCTAATTGGATATTTATTTTGAGTATGATTCTACTAATTTGGGCTATTTATGGTATTTTATCTTTTAGGGACTAAATTGAAGGTAAAAGTAAATTTAAGAGAGAAAAGCGTAAAATTAAAGATGAATTGGGCCAACATGCGACAGAGGGAAAAAGGTGGTGCCAAAATACAAGCATGGAAGACCTAAGGATAAAAATGCAAAAGAAGAGATTTTATAGCACAAAACTCTATTTAATGTTATTAGGATAATTATTAAGATAATTATTTAGATTTAATTTTAGGATTTATTTTCATTTATCTATATTTATCTTTAATTATCTTTATTTATTTGTATTTATCTTTTAGAATTTAATTAGGAATAAGCTAGGTTTTCTAGTACTATAAATAGGGGATGGAGTGACACATATTTAACATCTCTTTTTTTTTTAAACACTCCCTCTACCAAAAACTCTGTCTTTTGCTCTCTCTATATTTTCTTCAATAAAAATCTCATTTCTATTATATTTATTTCTTCCTAAAAATCATGAGCTACTAAACCAATCTAGCCGAAGGTTGTCGAAAATCCCCAAAAAGGGTATTCATCACTTCTCCGCATTATAGGCTGACGCTTCCGTCTGTGTCCCTTAATAGTTGATCTTTTCAACTTGTGCAAGAAACGACCGCTTTGTATGTTTTGTGAAGGTTACACAGTCGGTTCGTTGACTTTCTACGTCAGAGGTTGGCGAATCCAAGAGACAAAACGGCGTGGTATTCACCGTTGAGAAGTGATGATCTAGCAGAAGACAGTCTCACAAAAGCGATTATTGGCTAGAGTCAGGTTCCGCCAAATCTTAAGTCTAAATTCTTGGAGCTGGTGGTCGTAGGCGTCCTCTTCCACTATAACTGGCTTATCTTGCTCGAGAAGGGTTACTTAAAACCCAAGGATTGGACCCAAGGCAGATCGAGACAACCGGAGGCTGGAATATCGCCACTTAAGAAACTCTCTCTTTTTCCAAACTCTATTTATTTTTATATTCTTTATTTTAATTTTCGCAATTAATTTAATTTTGCAATTTTAATTTGATTTTACATTCTGTTTTTATTTTATTTCGAAATTCTTAATTCTATTCTTTTTTTTATTTTTCAGGAACGCAGGTTTTTTTGGCTAAGAAATTGTCCAGGATTTCAAAGAACGAGCTTTCGTGCAATCCGATCCCTAAGGATTCGACCCTAGTTCCCCTTTACTGTTATTTTTACTATTTTACAAGGAATAGGATATTTTTGGTGCTCTCAACGACGCATCAAATTTTGGCGCCGTTGCCGGGGATCAGTAACGTACTAATCTTGTTTTTTGTTTCTTATGACCAGATCTACTCCAGGTACTCTTGCGTTTGATTTGGAGATTGAAAAGACTGCGAGAGCTAATCGCAAGGAAACAAAGCTAAGAAAAAAACAGTCAGCGGTGGTTGGGACTCAAAGTAATCCACCACCAGAAATCAGAATCGACGACGAATCAGAGTCTAGGGTTAACGAAAACCCTACTCAAACTTTTGAAGGTGAAAAAGTAGAAGTCGACTCCCCAGAAGAAGTGCTTAACGCTACGGTTAATGAAAACCCTAATCTAACACCACAACCTATGGCTCAAACAATTCGACAACTGATCGAAACGTCGACAAAACAACTGCCACTGTGCATCGCACATCCTATTGTGGATACTGATTTCGAACTAAAGTCAGGGTTAATTCAACTACTGCCAACTTTCCGTGGGTTGCAAAACTAAAATCCCCACAAGCATTTGAAAGAGTTCCATATGGTTTGCCTTAGTATGAAACCTCAGGAGGTAACTGAGGATCAAATAAAATTGCGTGTTTTCCCTTTTTCCTTAGCAGATTCTGCTAAGGAATAGTTATTTTATTTACCTCCTGGCTCTGTAACGACTTGGGCTGATCTTTCTTGTTTGTTTACCAATAGGTTTTTTCCAGCGTCGCGTGCAGCTGAGTTAAAAAGAAAAATTGTGGAAATAAGGTAAAACGACGCAGAGTCTATGTACGACTACTAGGAGCGATTTAAAAAGTTGTGTGCAAGTTGCCCACAACACGGTATAACGGAACAGTCTTTACTCCAGTACTTTTATGAAGGCCTGAAACCAATGGAGATGAATATGGTAGACGTCGCTAGTGAAGGAGCGTTGGTCAACGTGACTCCTCAACAAGCAAGAGACTTGATCTCCATTATTACTACAAATTCTCAGCAATTTCTAGCCAGTCCTGAACCCCTTAAAAAGGTTCACCAGCTAAGTAATTCTACTGTTGAGGATAGACTTGATAGGCTGACTAATATTGTGAATTCTCTTGTTGCAGAAAAAGCAATACCAGTCCCAGTATGCAAAATATGTGCTACACCTGAACATACAACTGATGCATGTCCCAGTCTGTATAATGATAATATGGCTCATTTAGATATTGTGGGAAATTTCCCTAGGCCACCACAAAGGCGATATAACCCCTACGCTAATACCTACAATCCAGGATGGAGAGACCATCCCAATTTAAGTTATGGGTCCAATCCACGATATAACCAGCCATACCAAAATCAGGTTCCACTACAGCCACGAGATTCAGGTAATTCTCTAAAAACTTTGGTCAATAAATTAGCAGCTAATGTCCTTAATTTTCAACAGCAAACTCTTAATTTCCAAAGGGAGACAAATGATTTCCAACAAAAAATCAAGGCATCCATAAGGGAGTTGACTATATCAATTGAGAAATTGAACTCTTAAGGGAAACTGCCATCATAAATAGAACCTAATCCAAGACAACACGCAAATGCAATAATGTTGCCAAGTGGAAAGGTACTGGAACCAATTCCTGGCAGGAATCTTGGCCAAGAAATTGCCCAGGAAAATCCCAAAAATGACGAACAGGTCTAAGCGAAACCTCTATTGTAAAAAATTCAACCTCTATTTCCAGGACAATTAAATCAATGTTGAAAGGGTAAAGAAGATAAGGAGATTCTCGAAACATTCAGAAATGTCGAGATCAATATACCACTGTTGGATGCCATAAGACAAATTCCGTGGTACGCCAAGTTCCTTAAAGAACTCTGCACTAACAAACGAAAATTAACAGGTAATGGAAAGGTAAGTGTTGGTGAAAATGCATCTGCAGTGTTATAGCGAAAAATGCTAGCGAAATATAAAGATAGGGGCATGTTTGCAATACCATACAAAATAGGTCATTTAGGAATTAAGAAGGCTTTATGTGATTTAGGGGCCTCTATAAATGTCATGCCTTTTTCTGTTTATGAATCACTTAATGCGGGTTTTTTGACAAAAATAGGTGTTATCATTCAGTTAGCAGACAGGTCCATTGTGTATCCCGAATGAGTCCTCGAGGACGTATTAGTCAAAGTCAATAGACTTATCTTCCATGCAGAATTTTATGTGATAAAAATAGAGAAGGATAACGCTCCTGGGTCTTCAAACATCTTGTTGGGGCGACCTTAGTACTGCAAATACTAAGATTGGCGTACGAAGCAGAACCCTCACGATGGAGTTTGACGGGGAGATCGTGAAGATTAACATTAATGGCACTATTAGTCACCTAAGTGAAGTCTTGGACGTAAACCATGTCGACATAATTAACTCACCAGTAGAAAAAACTTTTGAGTCATCTTATGGAGATAAATCTAAAATGATGTTTGATGATTTTGAATCTGTTAATAAATTATTGGCTCCCATGAATACTAAACTTCAACCTTCTATTGTGCAGGCACCAGATCTGAAATTAAAACCACTTCTCGAGTATCTCAAATGCACATTTTTAGAGAACGATGAGACCATTGCCGACTTAAAAGGGATCAACCCCTTGAGGAAAATACGAAACCAAAGAAAGAGGCGCAAGGGCGATTAAACACAAATATGGTGGACGTGATAAAAATGAGAATTTCCAAGCCTATACGAACAAAAGAATTCAGCTGGAACAGCCCCAATACTAGTTGGGGCGTCAAGCTAGCAACGTTAAACAAGCGCTTATTGGGAGGCAACCCAATTTTTATTTTTCTTTATTTTTATTTTATTTTATTATTTATTATTTTATTATTTATATATATTTATTCTTTACTTTATTTTATTTTGTTTTATTATTTATTACTTTATTTTATTTGAGTGATAATTGATTTCTCTTCTTTTATCTAAGTACACTAACGCGAAAATAGGGAGAAAAATGAGAAAAACTAAAAAAAATTGGCATGAAACAGCTCTCATTCCATCCCTATTCCAGTCTGGAATAGCGAATTCTTGCCCTAGATTCCCTAAAACCTGCCTCTAAACACTCGCCCTTCAGCCAAACACCATTCCTATACACCCCAAACCCTAAAAATAAACTCATTTTTACACCAAAAATCCCATCAGCCGTCGCATCTTCTTCCCCACCCCTCCATCATCAATTTTCAGCCACCAAGGTGAGAACCTAAAGCTGAGCTGTCGCCGCACGCGTCACCTACCCCATTGCCACCCTTCACCAGTTCGCCTTCTTCTTCCCTTCCGCACGAAACCACCGCGCCATCGCCCTCCTCTCTGCGTGTGCCATCCTTTACGATAGTAATTACACGGGGAGTTCTTCTAAACTTTTTCCATCTATTTGTTTATTTTCTTCAACATTGAGGACAATGTGTTTTAAGTAGGGGGAGGTATTCCTCATTATTTCTGTCATTTTATCTGCTGCTTTTACTGTTGTGTTACTATTGTTGTTGCCTTGTGCTCGTTTCTGCCCACATTTATTTTTTTCGAATATTCTGTCTCTTTTCATGCCCAAGAATTTGACCATGACTTGGTCACTGTTTGACCTCTATGCATGATTCTTATCTACTGAGTTAATTATGATTTTACTTGATAGATTTCACCTCCATTGTTTTATTTCTTTTAGTTAAAATAATTATTATTAATAGAGTTAACCCTATTTTTCTTTTAGTAAATTTGATTAAGTCTAAATACAAAGAGGACACTTAATACAATTACATGCTTAGAATATGTTCATGACTATTAAGGTGGTTACTGAAACTTATTTTTGACACTTGATTGTTTTTCTTAAGTCCTTTAAAATTAAAATTTCGTTTAATAATAATAATGTTCTGTGGTTATGAGTGCAGCTTAAGACGTGACTAGCTGAGTAATCAGGGTAGGGTGCTTGGGTTGTCATCCTATTTCGCGTCAAAAGGTTGTGTGACTGTTAGGTAAAACTCCGCTAACCGGAATTAATTTTTAATAATGTGTTGGGTTGAATAACCAAGGTGAGGTGCTTAGCTGTCATCTCTCTTCGCGTCAAAAGGTTCAATATGTTCTTAAGAAAAATAAAAATTAAGAATGTGTTTGGCTGAGTAACCGGGGTGGGGTGCTTGGCTGTCATCTCTCTTCGCGTTAAAAGGTTCAATATTTTCCTAAGTGAAAGTAAATAAATAAAGTTGAAATTAAAGTAAAAAAAAAAAGAAAAAGAAAAAATAAATAAATAAATATGCATTAATAAAATTTAGGGACTAAAAGGAGAAATAAATAAGGTGTCTTGATAGGTTTAGTAAATTACCTAATTTTCATGAAATAATCCAAGTCGATCTTAATTTTGTGTGTGTTGATTGGAACACTTTTTCAATTTTACTTAAATTAAGCTAAGGGTTCTCTTTATTTTTCGTATGCATTTTAACTAATTTTTATAAAACTTTGGAGTAGAATTTCTTTCATGGCAGGATCTAATTTTCACAGTGGACAGGAACCATACTTGAGGGCAAGCATGGACTAAGTAGGGGGAATTTGATAATACTCTAGAACGTCATGTTTTTATGTGTTAATTGCATATTTATTTTGAGTATGATTCTACTAATTTGGGCTATTTATGGTCTTTTATCTTTTAGGGACTAAATTGAAGGCAAAAGTAAATTTAAGGGCGAAAAGTGTGAAATTAAAGATGAATTGGGCCAACATGTGGCAGAGGGAAAAAGGTGGTGCCGAAAATACAAACATGGAATACCTAAGGATAAAAATGTAAAAGAAGAGATTTTATAGCACAATACTCTATTTAATGTTATTAGGATAATTATTAAGGATAATTATTTAGATTTAATTTTAGGATTTATTTGCATTTATCTTTATTTATATTTATTTATTTGTATTTATCTTTTAGATTTTAATTAGAAATAAGCTAGGTTTTCTAGTACTATAAATAGGGGATGGAGTGGTACATATTTGACATCTATTTTTTCTGAAAACACTCGCTCTCCAAAAAACTCTATCTTTTGTTCTCTCTATATTTTCTTCAATAAAAATCTCATTTCTATTATATTTATTTCTTCCCAAAAATCATGAGCCACTAAACCAATCTAGCCGAAGGTTGTCGAAAATTCCTAAAAGGTTCATGAGACTTAGAATCCACACTTAGCCTTCTCAATAGGGTATTCATCGTTTCTCTGCATTACGGGGCTGACGCTTTCGTCCATGTCCCTTAATAGGTGATCTTTTCAACTTGTGCAAGGAACGGCCGCTTTGTATGTTTTGGGAAGATTGCACAGTTGGTTCGTTGACTTTCTGCATCAGAGGTTGGCGAATCTAAAAGATAAAACGGCGTGGTATTAGCCGTTGGGAAGTGATGATCTAGCAGAAGATAGTCTCACAGAAGCGATTATTGGCTAAAGTCAGGTTCCGCCAAATCTTAAGTCTAAATTCTTGGAGCTGGTGGTCGTAGGCATCTTCTTCCACTATAACTGGTTTATCTTGCTCGAGAAAGGTTACTTAAAACCCAAGGATTGAACTGAAGGTGGATCGAGACAACTGGAGGCTGGAATCTCGCCACCTAAGAAACTCTCTCTTTTCCTAAACTCTGTTTATTTTTATATTCTCCATTTTAATTTTCGCAATATATTTAATTTTGCAATTTCAATTCGACTTTACATTCTGTTTTTATTTTGTTTCAAAATTCTTAATTCTGTTCTTTTTTATTTTTTAGGAACGCAGGTTTTCTTGGCCAAGAAATTGTCCAGGATTTCAAGGAACGAGCATTCGTACAATCCGGTCCCTGAAAATTTGACCCACTTCCCCTTTACTGTTATTTATACTATTTTATAGAGAATATGATATTTTTTGTGCTCTCAATGACGCATCAATATTTTCATACTTGTATTTCATTTTTTTTTCTCTTTGTAATTTTATTATTCCTCGTTTATTTCTAAGTTGCGTTTTTTAAATCGTGTATTAGTTTTATTTAAATTATTATTGAAATAGGCCTTTATCTATTTTATATTTTATCGTTCCAATACACTATCTATGTGATCATTTTGTATCAATTCACCGTCCCCACTTCATGCATTATGTTTGAGAATGATTAAATATTTTTACATTTTGCCTCAAATGAGATGAATACACATAATTTAAATGTCACATTAGTTATTATAAAAAAATTAAAATAGGCAATGTTCGTATTTGGAGATTCGAGAAGTCGTACCCTAACTTACAGAGTCTCGATTTTATCGTTGAACTTAAATAACCAAATATCCTTTTAAAATTAAAATACATAAGTTTTTAAATAAAAATAAAGGCAAGCTCATTCTCAAAGGTTCAATATGTCGTGTCCTAACTTACGGGATGTGACATTTTGTTATCTCGAGACGAGAGGGTCTTTAACATTCGTTTCGATTTATTCAAGCAATTTTTTTAAATAAAATAACATAGTATCGTAATTTAAGCTCTTTTCAAGTTTTCAATTTTCGACACTAAAGACATTAATTAATCAACTAGGTATCAGTTTTGGGCGTTACGATGGTGCTAATACTTCCTCGTGCGTAACCGACTCCCGAACCCATTTTCTGAATTTTGTAGACCAGAATCGTTGTTTTAATAAATCAAATCTCTCATTAAAATGATCAAATTACGAGGTGATTCGATCACACCTCATAAAAAAGATTGGTGGCGACTTCCGTTTTTGTTTTAAATAAAAAGTCGACCTTTTTCAAAAACATGGTTTCGACAGTTGGCATGTCCTTCACCATTGGCATGATACACGTACAGATAGTTTTGGAATCAAGTTTTCGATAATCTTCTGTCATACGTGTTGACGTAAATGTGTAAAGCCCAACAAATTTTCGTATCATCCACATCTGCGACTTCTAAATAAATGCGGCTTGTACCCACTAATTGCAGCCTTCAACCGACTTCCAACACTCCCCAATATATAATGTCAGTTTAGACACGGCGACTTTGTAGTCCATTGATATATTCATGCTATACCACTTAATGACAAATATACACTTTTTCTTCCTTTCAAATCTCTGGCCCATGAACAACTCCTCAAGATTAGAATCTACAGCTAGCCAATGAGCATGTAGTATTTCAAGGTGCTCCGGGAACTTGACTGAGTGTGTCGCGTCAAGGTTTATGAGCGACATGTGTGCCATAGGATTATTGTGTATTACAATACGTCGAATTTGGTTTCGGACTAAAGACACGTTAATGTTTCCATCGTCATTCACGTCTTCGTCGTTAATATCATCCGGGACCTCGTCCATATTGGGATCACTATCACTATCGACCTCGTGATCACAAGGATCACTACTATCGTATCCATTATCACCAACCACACCAATATCAAGTGTAACATTAAGATTGATGTCGATCCCGCGTACAACTGATGGACTATCGACATGCAATATCGGAGCCACCATACATGGTGCATTTTGGTCACTCTGATTCCTACAATAAAGAGCGATCATTGTCTCCACGTCTTTATTGTCTACAAGTTCCATTTCGGTGAACTTGATGGGATCTGTCAAAACTGAAAACTTGTAGAAAAGTTTTGAGATCCTTCTCCCACAACGTCTAACAATTTTTGCACTAATCATTTCTTTTATATCATCAAACGAGATATTTCTATTAAATCTCATTGCTATTTGTTGGCGACATTCAAATATACATCCAACGGTTGTTGTCAAGATTACTTCATCGAAATAAACGCATACGAAAAACTGATTATCCATCTTTAATACTCAATCTGTTAAAAAATAAATAAAAATTCTCAAAACAATTTCAAACAACAAAAAAATACTTACATAAAAAAATTAATGAATAAAAAGAGACCGAAGTTATATCAATATGCAAAATTTTTCATTCATAAGCTCATACTTTTTCAGTTCTCATTTTGTACATGAACAACATTTATCTTTACATTTAACCACTTAAATTCATTTCTACGTTTTCTTCCATCTCCGATTTTGTATCTTCCTCTGAGAAATTCTCTATATTAAATTATGAATTCTCTTCAAATTCGTTTTCTACAATCTAATTTGGAAATTTCTCAAGATTTTCTTTCTCTTCAATCTTTATAACGGGTATTGAATTTAGAAATGCTCTTAGTAATTTTCTAACAATAATTTATCCATCCATAGTATGTCAAACACATTTTGCTTCCCAGTCAACTTTCGCGAACCTACAGTTTGTCTCACTATCTTCCTTGCTCCATAAGAGATTATAAACTTCACGAAGTATATAATTAGATTCCAATAGGTTCATGGTACCAATGTTTTCCTAAGTTGGTCTAAAATGATTTGATGCTTCTGTTCTATTAATGTCCCTCTAAGGGTCAAGTATTGCACTTTATTCTTTCTAATTAGTTCATGACTCTTCCATAACACTTATTGCATCTTTTGATTTACGGTAATAAGGTGTTAAACGATATCTTCTTTTGGTTTCATTTTGTAATCTTGCAATTCTCTCATCGTCTTATCAACTTTCTCCCTTTGTGCTAAAGTTATTATCTCATCAGGTAATATCAGATTTATTGTCATTTCTACCAATATCTTTGACAGAAAATATATTTATTTCGATTCTTTAGTATTTATCTTTTTTTTGGTGTTATCACTAACTAACAATTACTTTATAATAGTTACTAACAAAATAACTTTCAAATATATTAAAAAATATTAAAATATTACATTCATAACCTAACAAATCACAATAAACAAAATAACTTAAAAAAACATAAAAATAACAATAAACAAACTATATAATACTAACAAAATAATTTATTCTCATCATAATCCATTCTATTTAAAAATAAAAATAAAAATACATTTTCTTTCTTTTTTTCTTCTTCGTTATTTCTTTCTTCTCCCTCTCTCCTTCCTTATCTTCTACTATTTTTTTTAACTTACCTTTCTTCTTGAACTAGATAATTAAATAGGAGCGTAAATTTAATACATCGGTGCCGCCTATCAGATAGGGGCCACTAGTGCCGCCTATCAAATATGGGTCACTAATGCCGCCTATCAGATAGGCACCACACCCCTGCACTATATATATATATATATATATATATATATATATATGGATTCATAGCAGCTCGGTACAAATATGGTGTCGCCTATCATGTAGACACCACTATTAAAATAATATATATTTTTTAGTTAAGGCTGTCAGAATTTTAAGGTGGTGCTGCTTATACACTACTCTCCACTTGCATGAATGTACCATTTTGATATATAATCCCTCAGACATATCATTTTAGTATATTATTTTTATTTTTATATTATTCAAGTAAAAAAGCCGTGAGTTAATGTCGAATTGATTTATGACACTAAATTAATTAATAATATTATTAATATATATAATTAATTGAGATAATAACTTGTAAATATTAAAATAAAAATGTATAAATATATTTTTTAATTAATTTTTGTAATGAAGAAACTAAAATGCTCTTAAATAATATATCTTAATTTAATTATAAATAGATATTTTCGTAATTTTTTAATCGGTTAAGAGTGAGCAGTAGATGAAAAATAAGGAATTAGGGACACAAAATTTCTGTTTTGGGTTTTCCAAGATTGCCTTATCATAAAAGGGACACGTGTTGTCCTGCGAAAAGATTTAGTTCAACAGCTAATTACTGCACCTTGCAGTGACAGATAACAAGCTCAAATGCAAAAAAAAAAAAAAAAAAAGTATAAACGTAAAACGACATGATATAACAGATAAAACGACATTGAACTTCCGTAAATACCTCCTTTAGAGAGTATCTTTTCCCGTAGCCCATAGCTAATTGAAGCTCCTGCTTGCTTTCCTTTGCTTCAGCAGAGCGACACAAACGAAGAAGAAAAGAAATATAATAAAATAATTTCAAAATTATTTATATAAATATGGCGTTTGGCGCCAAAAAGGTGGGCCATATGGTCTCCGGTATTGGTGGCAACGGAATGGGCCAGATTTTGGCCGCCATGGCTGCCGCACTCTTGATTCGCTTGTTCTCCGGGCCTGGCCCAGCTAGCTTGCCGGAAGATGAAACCTGTGAAGAAAATGACTCCGTCAACGGAGATGATGCTCCGCCATCAGCTGGCAAAGTTTTTCCGGTCACCATAACGTGGAGGAACATCACATGTTCCCTCTCCGATAAACACTCAAAATCAGTAAGTAAATAGTAGTGACAGTTTTCCTCTGTTCTTTTTCCCTTTAATTCATTTATTGTTACGCATTTTTGCCTGGCTTCTAAGAAGATGCAAAAGGAAAATTTCAACATATTTGAGCTTCGAATTGAAACTGGAAATGGTAGGACTTGTTTGTCTTTTAAATATGATAGATATTTATTTTACGATAGGTTCGCTTTCTGCTTAAAGATGTGAGTGGAGAGGCAAAACCTGGAAGATTACTCGCCATAATGGGGCCATCAGGATCAGGAAAAACCACTCTGTTAAACGTTCTGGCGAGTCAGATTTTGGCATCACCGCGGTTGGCGTTGTCAGGTCTTTTGGAGTTCAATGGGAAGCCCAGTTCAACTAAAGCTTACAAGTAATGACATTATTAACTTTGAAATCATTTTTTGATGGCATTTATATGACTGTTTGTTGGTTCTTGTAGATTTGTTATGTTAAAAATTTAAAAATCTAGGGATGAGGTATAAACCTATAATAATTGAGTTGAATATGTGACTGCTAGCACTATAAAATAATATATAATATATAATCACAAGGTAAAAAGTGTTAGGTATCCCATAATGATAAGGAAAGGATGTGTATTATAATTTTAATAGAACCATGATATAAATATGTTAGACTGTTATAATTATAGGAAAATTCATGATGGGAACTACCTATGTGAGTAGGAGTGTGGTCGCTTCTAAGAGCTTAAGGGTTTGGCTTTGACAACACTCATGAAAAGAGGTTACATGTACATGACTGTAATATTGTGCATTGACTGGTGTTGAAATTGTTGTGTGAGATGTGTTCGGTTAGTCAAATGGAATAGCTGGTTCAAAGCATAATTTACCATGCAATTTCGATTAACTTGAACATGTTTTCACTAGGTTAAAATTAAATCGTAAGACATCTTTATTTATGCAATCAATTTTCAAGATTATCAAAATCTAGAAGTGACCCAAAATTTATGTCATTTGGTTATTAGCTAAAAGTTGTCACTATTTATAGTGATGAGTTATGTCTCTTGTTACTAAGAGTTATGTTTCTTAACTATTTATAAAGAGTCATGATTATTCAAGTAGACTCTATTGATAATTATGTTTATTGTTAAAAGATGTGATTATCCATTGGATAAAAGAGACATAAGGACTCTCATAAATAGGAGTGAAATTTTCATTTGCATGGTACACCAAAAAGACATGGAAATAAAGTTTCTTTCTATTCTTTCACTTGTTAAATTCTTTATAGAAATTGATATATTTACTATGCTCTGCTCAGTCCTCAATGGATTGTTTCTGTCAAGTGCAAAACGTAAACAGTCATTGGGTATCTTTGAGATTCATTTGCCGTAACTTTTTTGCACATCATAATATAGATAGGGCAAATAGAATCTTAAAGAAAGTGACATTGATACACGCCTTGAAACCTTTGTTAACTTTTCATGAGTTCATTTTTATCCCCCACACACTAACTTTTTGATGGCATTTCTAAGACTGTTTGTTGGTTCTTGTAGATTTGCTTACGTCCGACAGGAGGATCTTTTCTTCTCCCAGTTGACAGTTCGAGAAACATTATCTCTTGCTGCAGAACTTCAGCTTCCAGAGATATCTTCCGTAGAAGAGAGAGATGAATATGTGAACAATCTCTTATTTAAGCTAGGCTTGGTAAGAATAACATGATTTCTGTATACTGGAGATATATGAAATTGTGAGGCTTGCAGACATATTACTTTCATTGTCTTAGCTGCCATTTGCTTTACATAATAATTGAGAGATATAGAAATTAGCTGCTTCACCGGAACCTATCAGCTATGCTACCACCCTATATTACTAATTGTATGATCTTTGCTTTTGGGTTAATACAATGTGGTAAGAAAGAGGTTTGCTCAATTTATTGTCAATTATCATTAACATTTTTATCCTGATACAGTTTTTCTTTCTGGGTGATCTTTTTATTCATTCTCCAAAAGGTCAGCTGTGCCGATTCAATTATTGGTGATGCCAAAGTTCGTGGGATCAGTGGTGGTGAAAAGAAACGCTTATCATTGGGTTGCGAACTGATTGCAAGTCCATCTGTCATATTTGCTGATGAACCCACAACTGGTATGCATGATTAAGCATAATGTAATCTTCTTGTAAGATAGCTCTTGTTACTCAATCTTTTTCCTATGTTACATTTGATCACATTATTTCTAAGTGGTTTCTGAATGCTTAACAAAAACCATCCATCATGATAATATCTATGCTTGATTAATTGCCTCCTCAGTAATTCCGAATTGCTATCATCTGGTAATGTATGTCAGACACCTAAGAAGTATTGATAGAGCATGTGGGGTGCAAAGAAAAAAAAATGTAGCCGAGAGTGATAATTTCCAGAAGTTCTTCATAAAACATCCAGAAGTGACAATTCCACATACCCTGCCATGTCCAAATCAATTAGTTGTAACCTTTATTGTAGAATAATCAGGATTTGCCTGTGAGGTTGATCTCAGTCTTTCTAGGTAATCTTGGAACACTTAACTAAAACCCATCTATCATGTAATATCCATGATTGCCGAATTGTGTCCTCAGTTATTCACAATTTGTATCCTAAAGAACTAATCTTAGACTCCTAAGAAGCAATGATATAGCATGTGTGGGGTGCAAAGTACAAAATGTAGTTAAGAGTGCTACATTTTGGTAGTTCTTCATAGAATTTGTGCCATTTATAGAGCATGAACAAGACAAAATTCGATTTTACATACCGTATCATGTCCAAATCAATCAGTTAGACCCTAAACCTGAATTAGTGTATGGTCATTAATATTTTTACCAGAGTTGATTTTGGTTTTCCAATTTCTTCTTGTGTATTCAGGACTTGATGCTTTCCAAGCTGAGAAAGTAATGGAAACTCTCCGCCTGCTTGCACAAGATGGTCATACTGTAATTTGCTCAATACATCAGCCTAGAGGTTCGGTGTATGGTAAATTCGATGACATTGTGTTGCTAACAGAGGGCACACTTGTTTATGCTGGCCCAGCACGTGATCAGCCACTGGAATACTTCTCCAGATTTGGGTTGTTATCAAACTTTGCTCCTGTTAATTATGGAATGCAATGTCTGCCTGCATGCTATGGTTCTTTATTCAGACTTAATAAATTTAATTCTGATTGTCTGATTTTTATTGACTGCGACTTGTGAGGAAGAGACATGTAAATATCTTCTGTTTAAAAATATTTAACCTCTGAAAAGGTGCATTGTTGGGTTTAGGACTAAAATTATCCATCAAGTTTACCTGCTAGGAATCCTGATTAGCATCAATATTACTTGTATGCTGGATGAGATTTCTAATGTAACTCTAGCACTCCTATTATGCTTGAAATGTAGCTGCATGTGTCCACATCAGTCAGCTTAAGGAAAAAGAGAAAAAGAGAAAAAATAGATATTGCCATGGCCTCATCATTTACCAATATACTGTTAATGTGTGATACTGATGCATCCCTTCGCACATGATCTTGTGGACTAGTTATGTTTTTCATTTTGTTTATGGAAGTGGATGATCTAAATATTCTCTCTCTCTCTCTCTCTCTCTATATATATATATATATATATATATGTTGTTTCATTGATATCATAATTAAACGGCTTTGAGAATCATGAGCTGGTTTTTTTCCCCTCTGCTTTTGTTTGCTTTAATAAACAAGGACTATTATTTGAACTCTGCATCTAGATGGAAATTATCTAACAACAAAGTACCA
The DNA here is from genome assembly GCA_025698465.1 of Gossypium longicalyx. Taxonomy (NCBI): domain Eukaryota; kingdom Viridiplantae; phylum Streptophyta; class Magnoliopsida; order Malvales; family Malvaceae; genus Gossypium; species Gossypium longicalyx. The sequence goes on from CM046995.1 coordinate 58,952,030, forward strand.
GAATCTGAAATGATGAGACATATTCTTGAATATTGATTAATCAACAGGTACCAGTGCCCAGATCATGCAAATCCTGCTGAATTTTTGGCTGATCTTATATCCATTGACTATAGTTCTGCTGACAGTGTCTACTCTTCTAAGAAAAGAATTGATGCTCTCGTTGAAGCATTCTCAACACAGTCCTCAGCAGTTCTTTATGCCACTCCTCTTACTGGAAAGACTGGTCCTAAGCAGGGCATGAAGTTCGGCAAGAAAATTGCTGCTAAGAGGAAAGGGGGATGGTGGAGACAATTCTGGTTGCTTCTAAAACGTGCATGGATGCAAGTTGGTTTTTCTACTATTTAGTATAATTTTATGTCTATTTAGTTTTTATTTGATATCTTTAAGGTTTAAGGACATGATAGAATATAGGAACAATCATTCCCTTAAATTCATTGGTTTGATTAAGAAATTGTCGTAATTCATTTGTCTGATATTTAGCTGCTTCATTTTACCCAGTCTGGCCAAGCATTCTAATGATGTAATCAATTTCTAACATCCAGTGTTTTATTCATTCCTGAAGCCAGAAAACAACAATGAAAAAAATAAAAATCCTAAAATCAATAAAATCATTGTATAACATGTTAGTCTCCTTTTGTGAGGTTTTTTTTCATACAATTCTTGCTAATTTCTTTTTCTTTTTATTGATTGACAAAATGGTTGGCCAGGCTTCTCGTGATGGACCAACAAATAAAGTTAGAGCTAGAATGTCAATTGCATCAGCTATAATATTTGGATCTGTTTTCTGGAGAATGGGAAGATCTCAAACGTCCATACTAGACAGAATGGGTTTGCTTCAGGTATGAACCCTTTGGTTTCCTTAGAATTCTTGCTCTCTTTTCTGCTATAAAATTGCGACCCTGCAATTTTTGCAGTACATGAAGTTGATCCTACTCTAGGCTCTGATTTGTGTTTTCCGTAAGAAAGTGGACCAAAATGAATGGTTCAAGTGTTTTTGATGGGGGAGGTTAGTGGAGGGGAATTAGATAAGTATGGAAGGTATTGAGGACAATTTTTCTTTCTGACCATGCCAGAAACTGATGCACCTGATAAATGGAAATGAAGCCATTTGAATTCTATACCTTCGATAAAAAGGGTTTTTATGTTATTATTATTATATTATTTTTATTTGAGCAGTTTGTTCCTCAATTCCAGTTGGTAGTTCAGGTAATGAAAAAACTGGCTAATTTCTAGCTTTTGGTGGCATTGGCTGAAGACCTCCATCCTCTCCCTATGGTGCCATAGCTCTAAGGCACTCTTGAGACCACATTCTAACTACTGAAACTAATGAACCATACCCCTTCCTAAAACTTTATTCTCTGTTGTTCTACAAAGTATATGATGTTTTCATATTTGAAAGGCAGCATATTTAATCATCTACCATTCTTGAAGAGTGACTGGTGTCGAGCAATTAATGATATATATGTGATTAAGAGATGTAAGTGTTGATCGTATTAAAGTTCCTTGATACTATTCGCATCATATGCCCTGTGTCAGGTTACTGCAATAAACACAGCAATGGCAGCTCTTACAAAGACTGTGGGTGTTTTTCCCAAGGAACGTGCAATTGTAGACAGGGAACGTGCTAAGGGATCTTATGCATTGGGACCCTATCTTCTTTCCAAATTGATAGCTGAGATACCTGTGGGAGCAGCATTTCCTCTAATGTTTGGTGCTGTGCTCTATCCCATGGCTCGCCTTCATCCAACCTTTTCCAGGTCTTTTCATTGCCTTCCATAATGAGGCTCTTTATATTGTTTACACTAGAAATAGGTATGTTGCTCTATCTACAAATGTCATGTTTTGTTGAAGTAATTGCTTACCACATGCCTACCTTTTCTGAAGAAGAAGAAGAAAAACACGAAGAAACAATTATAGCATTTTCCTCAATGATGCATAAAAAACACATAATTTGGTTTATGATTGTTGAGGTTGAAATATCTGACAATACCAATTGAGGCACTAATATCAATTGTTAGTTAATAATTTGGTTAATATCATGGTGATTTGGTGAGTTGACCTTGGAGTTTGATTTTCTAGATTTGGGAAGTTCTGTGGAATTGTGACTGTGGAGTCTTTTGCTGCATCTGCAATGGGTCTGACAGTAGGGTCCATGGTCCCAACCACTGAGGCAGCAATGGCCTTGGGACCCTCTCTTATGACAGTATTCATCGTGTTTGGAGGGTATTATGTAACTGCAGATAATACACCAATCATCTTCCGTTGGATTCCCCGTGCTTCTCTAATAAGATGGTAAATAAACAAATACTAAACTCTGATAAGGCATTATTTGATGATAAATCAACACCTTTCTTGTTTGTGCTTTAATGATGATAAGTCGCATCTTTGTTTACATGCTTTCAGGGCTTTTCAAGGGCTTTGCATCAATGAATTTACTGGTCTTAAATTTGATTGTCAGAATTCCTTTGACATTCAGACAGGAGAACAGGTATGAAGAGAATATAATTCCCTCTATCTGAAAGAGTGTCCAGCTTTGACAAGACAGAATTATAAACAAGAAAGTTATTAAGGCTAGGATAAAAAGGTCTTTGTTCTGGTCTCTGTAAACGAGAAAACTACATGATTTCCTCGAATTTAATGTGCGTATATATACCTACATATGCACACAATGTGCTTAACATTTCGTTCTAGGACTAACTTGTCTGGATAGCATGGCTAATTTAGGTGGCATTATTGGGGTTAAGCAGTCTCATGATTTCCCTTTAGTTAAATGTAGTCTACGATAAGATTCTTGTTTTCTTGTTAAGCGTTCTCGTGAAGCTTTCCTCTTAGTCTATCCTAATTCTCTTTTTCTTGCTTAATCCAGGCACTCTATCGATACTCCTTGGGAGGAACATGTATCAGAGATACAGTTATAGCGCAAAGTAGAATTTTGTTGTTTTGGTATAGTACCACTTACCTTCTCCTCGAAAAAAACAAACCCAAATACCTGCAGCTGAAGGCGCCTGCATCTGAGCAGATTGAACCAAACCTAAAGCTTGAACCTTTATTAGAAACCGACCAACCTCCCCCACTCAAACAAGTTGAACAAAATCAGCAAGTTGAATCAACTCCAGTAGACCAAAGTGAACCATTCATCCTAGAAGGTTTGTAAAAATTTAGGCATTAATGATGTTACAAGAACTAAGAAGTGCTACTATTTATTGATTTATGTCATACAGGTGCTAAGTAAAGGAGATATCTTTGCAATAAAGGAGGTTCTCATGCATTTTCGAGCTACATTTACATCAATGGTATACTTTCCCATGTAAAATAGCTCGTCTGTAATGGATCTTTATGACGTCCATATGAACCATATCTGTGCTACACTTACAGATATCTTTTGTCATCTCTTGTCTAAAGAGTAGCTAAAACCAAGAAAATGTAGTTTTCGTAATGCATGATGCTATGTTGAAACTATCCTGGAATCATGAAACTTTTAGGTAATATATCATGGTCGAATCTCTACCTTTTAGGATGTCGATTTGGTTTGATTTCTTGGTCTCTTATTGAACGTAATATATGTGTTAGCAATGTTTCAGTGGATTATAGTTGAGTGTCGTGCTGCACTTATGTTGGCAAATAAGATTAATAAAATTATGAGAAATTAGAAATTAAAACCCCTTTATAAACTCAATTGTGCTGTAATTCGGTAACCCTGAAAACAAAATCAATTTTTTGTCATCTTTCTCATTGTGATGCCCAAACCGAGAAGAAGAAGTGGAAAAACCCAATGTGTTGTCATGGTCAAACGCTCATGATGTTTTTTTACTTGGTTTGATCCACCAATTGGTAATCATGGAAGGATCATTTTCCTTGGACTGTAGAAGAAAACCAGAGAAATAGAGAGAACATTTGATGTGGATTAGTAGCTTGATTTTTACTCTAGTCTTGGTTATACATTATGAAGTGAAAGGGGAAAAAATGAGTGCTTTTTGTGGGTTTTAGGGTGATGTTGCAAACAATTTTGGGGTTCGACGTACTCTTTCTTAATGTTTTTGAATTGTAGGGGCTATATGCATAATAGTTAATTTTGCAAATGTGTGAATCTAATGTTGAAATTGTATTGCAATTGGACTGCATAATTGCAAATTTGAATTTTTTAAGTCCTGTAATTTTTTTTATTAAAGTGCTCATGCACCTGAATAATAATATGATACACTATTATTAAATTAAAAAAATATGGAGGACTTGTAAATAAATACTAATAATTTTATTTACGCATCAATCATAACTTTTATAGATAAATATTAATATTAATAACCCTTGGATATATGATTTTGGGTTTAAAGATTTAGGGGATAGGGTATTGGATTTAAGGTTTTAAGGTTTTGCTATTTATTTATAATTGTTTATTATTTAATTATGTTTAAATAAAATTATTAGTATTTATTTATATACCCACTATTTTTTGTTTTATTTAAAGATTAATGTATCATGTTATTATTCACCAATGGTGCATGAGACTCATGCATCGACAATGCATAAAATAATTTTCCATTTTTCTAAGTATAAGTTTGATTGAGATTAAAAATGTAGATAAAAAAAATACAAAGAATTATTAAAATAATAATAATTTCAGTTCTCAATTTTTATATATATATTTTTTGTCAATATCACTTTAATTTTATATAAAAATTATAAAAAAAATCGAATCTATTTAAAAACTAGAAAATTATATATAAAAATTCTAAAAAATAAAATATCGAAAATGTGATGAAGAACTAATAAGTATGAGAAATAAAGAAAATTATCATTCAATAGAATTCAATAATAATTTTAAAAAACCAAAAAAATAAGAAGTTATAGCATTACATGCTTGCTTAGTGTTTCTCAAAACCAAATTAGTAATATCTTCAAGTCAAGTTTCATATTACTAAAGAATATCCAAAATTGATATTATACAGGCTTATCAAATTAACTTTGATGCCATTTCATTAGCCAAAAAATAAAAAAAAATACACAAAAAAAATTTTAAGACTCGAATCAAATTTTCAATTCATTTAAATTATTTTCCAAGTTGAAATTGTAAAAATAATTATATTTTGAATTTTTTTTATAACGAAAGAACTATGTCAAGAAACAAAAGAAGTAAAAAATAAGAGAACTAGTAATTTTGATAAATATTTTTAATTTTTTATTTGTTCTTTTAAAGAATATGTATTGAATATTTCTATATAGATAATACAAAGAGACAATTCTGGACGGTTTAAAATTTTTTCCCTCATTTTCTCTCACTTTATCTATTTTTAAGATTTTTTATTTACTTTAATTTTAATTTATAGAATTTTTTAAATTTTTAAAAAGAATTTCAATTTTATCATTTTATATATAATCAAGGTCATATTGGTAGAAAATATAAAAATCAATGATCAAAATTTTTATTATACCAACTAAAAAAGTGTCACTTAATAATCAGGTGATAAAAAAACTGTTAAAAACTTTAATGATGAAATTGTAACTATTTTAATTAAATGACCAAAATAAAAAATTTACCTATAATTTAGTGACTAACAATTTACCTCAAAACAAAAAATAACTACAAGTTGACACCTAAATAAAAACATCCTCTAATCTTAAAACTCTTAAAAGCAACAAATATTGCAGTAAGAACACTCTTATAAATTACCCAGAGTTTCAATACACAACAACCAACCTCAATAAATAAATAAATAAATAAATAACTAAAAAAAAAAAAAAAAACCAACACATCCTTAAGTGTGACAAAATATAACTTTTATCATAGTAAAAGTGTTATGGAGGCCTTTTCAATAAGAGTTAGATTATATTTTATTTTTCTTAAAAATAGACAAATTAATTCTCCATGTTTATTAGATTAAAGAATAAATTGGTCATTTCTGTATTTCATCTATTTTTGTTATTAAAAACTAGCATGGGTGATAGAATAATTAGATAATTACACATTGCATGCTATTTATACCTCGTGGTGACATATAAAGATCAATTTTTAGCAATAAAAATGAAAAAAGTCAATTTATTTTTTTATTTAATGTACAAAAAACACTTTTATCAATTCTTCACTTATAAGTTTTAAATTAGTTATGATATATCTCCAATGGAAATATTATAAATATAAATATATATATATATATATATATTGATGTGGGGAGTGTAGTTCCTTGAGGCTTGAAGGGAAATTTGGCCTCCAATTTTTCAAATTTAGTTTTACAACCACTTGAGTGGATCCATTTTACTCTCACTGAATATGTGTCCATCGTTCTTGTTTAAAGGAATGACCTTTGACTCACTTTAGGCTTCCCCTAATCCACTAATTCAAATTAACGGATGGTATGAAATAGAGATATTTTATTATTTGTATTTTTTTAAATAGTTTAATACTACGTCAGTATTTTTATTTTAAAAAAAATAAATTCAAATAAAAATCTTAAAATTTAAGATAAAATTATAAATTTAACATTAAATTATTAAAAACGGATAATATTCCTATTTCATACAATCTTTTCTCACAATTTGTATGCTACCACCAATTTACTTTATTTAATATTTCCTCATTTTCAACATATTATGCTTTTTTTTTTTAATTTCCGATTTTATTTGATTTAAAAATTAAAATTTAATTGAGAATGCAAATTCAACTTTGGAAGATTAAATTCTCACAATCAAAATTGAAACCGCTAAATTTCAAAAATCCAAAAACTACAATAACTAAAGCTAGAATTAAACCTAGGTCTTATCTTTCGTGCTAGTGGAGGAGAGGATGGCGGTGAATTTATTTATTTATTGAATATCATAAATTAAATAATAAATTACCTTTTAGACTACTAGATTTGCATATGTGTTTATATTTTTATTATTTAGAAAATATATTTATTTCCTAATCATTATTAAAAAAATAAAAATAATTCAAATCATAATTAAGTAATTTTACAATATTTAAAAAAATATACGTAAAATGATTAAAAGATAGATATATTCTTTTTATTCTTCAATTTTATTTAATATTTACAAAATCTAATCTAAATAAACTAATGATATTATTAATGTATTATATAATAATTTTATTTTAAATTACAGAAGAAATGTTTCTTATGTGACTGTCTTATAATAACACCTATTTGTATATTGCATTATATATATATATATATATATATATATGCCCTTTTTGTGGTTTTGTAATAGTAATAATCTCATTTTAAATAAAAATAATTTCAAATAATATGATATTTCATATTTATTAAATTATAATAAAAGTGTAATTGAAGATGGATCATTTAAATTTTTATTATGAGTTTGAATAAATGTAGAACAACAATTCTATTTTGAAAATTATGTAAATATCAAAAATAAAAAAAATAAAAAAGCATTTTAAGAATTGAGATAAGATTTTGGTTTAATTTGAATGTGTATAAAGTTAATTATGATTTTAATGTATTACAATTATCAAATTAACTATTAATTTTTATATTTAATGTTAAAAATTAAACTAGGTTTTTTTAGTTTTAATATTAAAAAGGTTAAAATGTGCCACAAGTCCTTGTACAATTCATAAATTTAAAATTTAATCCCTTTATGAATTTAGTCCCTCTACTTTTCAAAGCTCAAAATTTAGGTCCAATTGTTAACATTGTTAATTTTTTTTTTTGTAAAATTTGTTAGTTTGACATTTTAAAATAAAAAAAAAATGCCACATAATAACAATGTATTTAAAAAATGATGTTGTAATGAACCTAATTTAATAAAATAATTTAACAGAGTTAACAATTACACTTGAATTTTGAACTTTGAAATTAGAGGGGCTAAACTCCTTGAAATAAAAGTACAAGGACTATTTTATAATTTCAAAGAGTATAGAGACTTATAGCATATCTTAACCTATTAAAAATTATTTTAACATTTTATTTTCTAATTTTAAACCAAATAATAGTGTTACTAATTAAAGGAGGAGATTACTCGATCCATTTTTGTATCGCTCATGATCTATATAATAATCGGGACTTCCATTTCAAATGCATACCCCATTTTTGCGCTGCGGGAGTATGAAAATCTCACAAGTAATTCAAATTGTATCAAATATAATCAAATTAAATTATATGAATCTTGTTCAAAAGCAACTTATCTAATTGGGATGAGATTATCACAATATATTTTCTAATTTTCTAATTTTCTAATAGTTTATTTTCACATGGAAAAAAACTATTGAAGTTATTAAATCATCTAGTTGTATTATAATAAAATATGAAATAAATTAAATACAATTTTAAAAAAAATTCAACTTCCTAATTAAAATAAAAGTATATTTAAACAAATCAAAAAATCTAACCACCTAAAAAATTAAAATAAAATACTAATAATATTACAGGTATATTTAAATTTTTTATTTTAATCTTCTACTTCAATCTATCATCCTCGTCAACATCTTTTATCTTGATCTTCGATTAACATTAGACTTCTTATATAATTAATTACTTTAGAGTTACAAAATATCTAAAAAATTTATAAAATATAATAATAAATAATAATTTATTGTTGTAAATTAAAAAATGCATAAAGTAAAATTAAAATTAATTAGAACGTATGATAATAAAGTGAAAGTTTCACATTAAAAAAAAAAAAGGGAAATAGAGGAGTAGCCAGGGGTTGGTATGGGCTTTGTCTTCCTAAAATAGAAAATTTTTCATTTAAGTCCTTTAAATTTTTTAAAATTTTAAATTAGTAAAGATAAAATTATACTTTGCCATCTAAAAATGATAAAAATTTGATTTAATCCTTTAAAATTATAAAGATATAAACTATTCAAATGGTAATTATATTTTTACTATCATAAAAATTAAAATTTAATTTCACCCCTCCTAAAAAAAAATTATGCCTTTGTCCCTGAAGGGAAAGTGAATAAGGGTGGGTTTAAAATAAATCTAGTGAATAAGGGAAATTGAACAAATGTGTGGTAAAAGATTATCATGATTTTACTTTATCATTTATTAAAATGATCTTTCATCTCTTTCCAGTGACATTATTATTGTTATTTGAATATGACTTGAAATTTTATTTTCTAAAAATCAATACTTTAACACTCCATAATTTTTGAGACACTTCAAACTTACTAATACTAATAATATCTATTTTCTATAATATTATTTATATGCTATTTATTTGAAAATGCTTAAGTGCAGGCAAGGGCATAGCTAGGGGGTTAGCAATGGCCCCGACCCCCCTAAAACTACCATGTTTAGTATAATTGTACAAGTATGTGATTTTACCCCTTTTTTTTTCATCATTTTATCTACCAAAAAGTTGCTTGAATATGATACAATTTATTGACCTTTTTTCCCAAATAAAATAAATAAAAATATAAAATTTCAACTAGAACAACATTGGCCAAGATAGAACATATTTCAATTTTGACAGGAAAAATGAGTCTACGGAATCGATTTCAACCTAAAATAGGACTTTTTGACCAAAATGACCAAAAAAATAAATAATTACACAAATGACTCAAGTTCAAAAATAATCACCTAAATAACCTGAAATGAATAGTAAATTTAGGTGGAGGGACTTAAACGGTCAACGCTACCTCAATTTTTGTTCCAATTGTCACTTGATTAATTTGTCAAGTGTTAAAATAATATTTTTTGGGGCTAGGAGACTTAAATGGTCGGCACCATCGTATTTTTTCCAACCGTATCATATTGGTATACTTTACACTAGTATTTGAAAAAAAATTTGGGTTGGGGGACCCTGATAGCCGGCACCACTTTTACACATAAAAAAATTACTTTTTTTTTGGTGTTGGCTAACTAATGGCCGACACCCACTTTATCAAATAAAAAAAAATTTAGGTGGGGGGGTACTAGATGGTTGGCTTTAGCATTTTCGGGGACCAATTTTTTTTTTCCGATTGCTGGGACATTGATGGTCGGCATCTTTGTACCAGATTTGAGAAAAAAAAATTTGGGTGCTGGGACACTGATGGCTAACACCCTGTACTAGATTTTAAAGAAAAAAATTGGGTCAAAGGAAGTAGATGGTTGGCACCCATGTACCCAATTTTTTAAAAAAAGTGTGCCTGCACCCCAATACCAGATTTAAAAAAAAAATTTGGGTGTTGTGACACTGATGACCGGCATCCCTTCAATATATAAGGTTGTTTTGTAACACCCCCTAACCCTTATCCGTCCCCGGAATAGGATTATGGGGCATTACCAGTCAATACAGTTTAATTACGGATATTAATTAATATAATTGTTTACATTATCCTAAATTTAATGTATCGTCCCTTTAATGGGCCCTCGAAGTCCAATATGAACAGTAAAATCAATGCAAAACTAATTTAAAATCACTATGAATTTTTCTCAAAATTTCAAAATTTTCCTATCGAATAGTACCTACACGCCCATGTAGTCCAGGGGACACACTCGTGTGCCAGGCCGTGTGGACTCAAAATGAGTCTTACAATTCAAATTTACCCACCTTGCAAATCATAAACCACAAACATCATAATTTCTAATCTTTTAACTTACTCAAATTACGATCAAACACATCTAAAATATATTAAATCAACCATCTTAAGTGTCTAACCAATGTACCTTCACTGATACCATAATTTTTATCAACAAAACCTAGCGATAATTTACTAATCAAACCTATTTATAATTATTCCCAAATTTGCATCTTTATACCAAACTTAATTAAGCTATGTGCTCAACCATTATCATTTATAACAACATTTACAATAATTTTCCAAAATGACCACTTTGACATCCTAGGTACATGTCATTACCAATAATTAACATAAATCTCCACTTACAGTTTGGGATCGGCTTGGGATGCTGATTCAACGATCTGACTTTAACTTATCCTACGCACGGAAACAAACTGTATGCTGAGTATAAACTCAGTGGTATTTCTATAATCTGAACACTTAATAACATAACATACACTTAAAATCATATATTGATCATAAATATTCAATTATTCATTTCATGGATAAATTCTTTATAACTCATTCAATCTTTATCATCTATTAAGCCAATTAGATTTTCAAAATAAATTTACAAATCATTTAAAACAATAATATTTTCCATTCATATGTCCCACTTACATTTTTGTTCACTATTCAATTTCAGTAAATAATATTCAACTATTACATTTCATTCAGTAACCCGTATAATCCAAGCTCAATATCAGTCAATATTTTTCAGTGTCACTCAATTTATTAGTTTCATTTAGTAACATTCAATTATTCAGTAGCAATTAGTTATTCAGTAACAATCATTTGCTCAGTAGCAATCAGTTATTTAATAACGATCAATTATTCAGTAACAGTCAGTCATTTAGTACTTTTATTTATCCCTATTAACATGACTCGGACACTGACGGATACACGGATCCAACCATCACACCAGTACAGTACAGCACATAGTGCCTCATTGGCCAAGCCGAAGTAAATAGTAACAGTAACAGTACGGTATAGAGTACCTCATCGGAATTAATCCGGAACAGTAATAGTAACAGTACGACACTTATAGTGCCTCATCGACTCAAGGTCGAAGTATCCCTGAACGCTCCCAATCCTATGGCATGCCAACTATATCCGACTTAGCCCGAATACTGTTAATAGGGTTTTGAATTTCACTTTCAGTTCTTTTTTTTTTTCAACCAATACACATTTCAATTAATCAAATATATTCTCAAATCAATACAGTTCACTTTACTTTTTAATAACAAATATTTAAATTTCACAATAATCACATATTCATAATTAATTTCATCACATTCTCAATTAATATATTTTTTCAAATATAACATACATCCAATATTCAATTTACATATCAACCACATATATCCATATAAATTCAATTCAATAACAATTACTAATACTTACCTTAATTTCTTACAATAACATATAAACCAGAATATAAGAGTTAATAATTAAAATTTAGATTAATTACCAATTCAATTTAAATTCAATACCAATGCTCAAATATCATATAAATTATAATTTCACAAATACTCAATTCAATATCAAATATACTACAATTGCCTTAATTTTCTTACCATAAACATTTAAATTAAAATATAATAATTAATAATTAAATTCAGATTATAGAAATACAAACCGTAATTTTCGAGCTAAACCCCGTCGACTTTGCCTCTTTCCTTGTTTAGCCGAGGTTTCAGCACGATGTTAGCTATGGAAATCAATTAAAAATTATCAATACACTACCATTTAATTTCACATTGAATATTTCAATTTTTATTCAACTTTTGTCTAAGTTCCATTTTAATCCCTAAACCGAGACTAACTTTTATTCTTCACATTTAACTCAATATTTTCATTCAATTTCTATTTTAAACTAATTTCAATTATCTAAATTTGAAATTCTTTCAATTTAGTCCCTACAGCATAAAACTTATGAATTACTTTACAATTCAATCCTTATTTCACTTCTAACTTGAAATTCTATCAATTTAACCCCTAGTTCTTCAATTTATTCAATATGAACTATATTCAAAAATCTAAGAACTTACAAAGCTTCAACTTAGTTTGAACAAAACTTTGTTCTAAAGCTTTTAAAACATCAAAATTAAGTAAAAAGGGCTTGATTGACTTACCAATTAAACTTCCAAACCTCCAAACCTCAATTTTTCCTTTTTCTTTTCTTTCTCCTTTCTTTCTCCCCATTTCGTTCCACATTCTGTTTCTTTCTATCTTTTTTTTTTTCTTTCTTTTACTTTATATATATATATATATATATATATATTTATAATATAATATAATAACATTAATAACTATAAAAATATCTATTTAATATCAAATATTCATTTTATATTTGTATATCATCATCTCCATACACTTGTCATAATTAAATTTATTTATTATATAAATATCTTATAATATAATTACTTAATTAATAAATATCTTTTATAAATAATAAATATATATTAATAATTAAATACATGTATTACAAATATATGTATTTTTATTAATACACTTGTATCAAATCATAACCACACATTTATCTTTCAATTATTTATTTTATATAAAAATCTATCTATTTAAATAAAAAGTAATTAAATAAATATTTTACAATTGTACAAATATATGTATTACACATGTATTTTTAATTACCATTCATTTCTCTTTACTTTAATTTATTTCATAATATAATAATTTAATATCAATTAAATAATAATAACCATAATAATAATAAATTAATTAATCTAAGAAAAATCTTAGATTTTTCCATTCTTTTACCGCCTAAATTAGGACAAATGGCATAATTGTCATTTTGGTCCCTTTAACTTTTCTTTAATTTATAATTAAAACTTTCACACTTTATTCAATTTAATCTTTTTTTCCTAATTACTCTTAATTAAGCTAAATTCACTTAATTAAACTTTAATTAACCACTCAATTAACTTCGTAAATATTTCTAATAAATATTTACGAATCCATTTTTCAGGAACAGAGACCCGAAAATACACTTTTTCGATAATCGTAAAATTTGGGTCGTTACATGTTTTCTCTTCCATTTGAGCTTTTTCTTTACTTTTTTAGTTGAAATACAATATTAGTGTTTTGTTTGTTGAGGAGGAAACAAGAATTGTTGAAAATGAGTTCCCAAATTTTGTTAGTTTATATTTATTTCGACGGAGAAATGATAAATACAACTAAAGAAGGTTGTGTTATTCAAAGTCGGCAAATATCGTATGAGACTCAACAAACGTGTTTTGCTGGCAAATTTGAAGTAGAAGATTGGTACAAAAATAACTACCCGATGTAGGAAACAATGTTGAGACTGTTTTACAAATTTTCGATTTCAATAGATTTGCTTAAGTTCACGAAAATGGAACTTGAAGATGATGATGATCTAGGGACAAAAATAGCAATTTATTGCCTCTGGAGATGGAAAATACCAACCTAGTGGAGTTGTTTGCGGAGATAGCTAAACCGGAACCTGTTCAAGTTGTAATTCCAATAAGTCAGCGTTCTAGAATTGATTTTGATCTTAATATCTGTTGGGAAGATCAATCGGGTTGTGGATGGTCACTACAAACTCTCAAAAATCCAAACTACAGTGAATGTTCGTATAACGTCCCAATACCGTGTCCTCATTTAGAGATTCATCCAAAGGTGTTGGCCACCATAGAAGATGGTAAGGAAGGATCCGATAATGAAAAACAGTCCGATCATGAAGAGCAATCCGAGTATGATATTGAATATTTGAGTGATCCTGATTTGGATGACATCCCTAAAGACATAGACGATAAAGGCCTAATAGAGGGTGAAGATGTACATCCCCATTCGACTGGGAATATAGAACCCGGTATAGTTATTAGTAATAATTCAAGGGCTTTCATGACTGATGTAGATCTTGATGCAGTGCTTGCGCGTGAGTTCTCTGAATATCCAGATATAATGTCGACTCACTTACTGGATGAAGAATCAGAAGCTGAAGAGTTCTTCGTAGGACAACAATTCAATAACAAGAAAGACTGCTTACATACAATAAAGTAGTACAACTTAAAACTCTCTGTCAACTATAAGGTCACGAAGTCAACACAGTCTTTATATGTTGAAGAATGTTGGAAAGCCTCAAGTGGCTCTAACTAGTGTGTTCGAGCTGCATTAATGCAGTGAACCCAAATGTGGACAATTAGGAAAACAGAAAATCTTCACACTTGCACGGTTGCTTGTATGTTGCAAGAACATTTAAAATTGGATGCAAAAATAATATACAACTGCATCATCCCGTTGGTGAAAGATAGTCCCACCATCCTTGTATCGATTCTTATTGTGGACATGCAAGCTTGGTTCAAATACAAGGTTTCCTACAAGAAGGCATGGTGGGAGAAACAAATGGCGATAAAGTAGTTGTACGGCGATTAGGATGTGTCATACAACGAACTTCAAGGGTGGATAACTGCGATGTGGGAGTATTTGCCAAGAATGGTAACTGATTTGCAAACATTACCGTATAAAGGCTCGAACGGCAAGATAGAACCGGGCAAATGGGTTTTGCACTAATTGTTTTGGATGTTCGAGCCGTGTGTTAGGGTCTTCCTTCATTGCAAACCGATGGTGCAGGTGGATGAAACATGGCTCCATGAGTTATACACGCAAATACTCCTGATTACGGTTACACAAGACAAAAACTGCAATGTACTTTCTATCGCTTTTACCGTCGTAGAGAGTGAGAAATTCAAGTCTTAGGAATTTTTCTTGTCAAATCTGCAAATGCACGTTATTAGGCAAGACAACATTTGCCTCATATCGAACAAATCAAAGAGATTAGTTATTGCGGTAAGGCGTTCGAGAGTTTCGTGGAGGCCCATTTATTGTATCTGACACATTACATCAAACTTCTAAAGAGAGTATAAGAATAAATAATGGCGTAGAGAACGCGTGAAAATGGGTAAAAAATACTGTTCCAAAAAACACTGTATTTGCGTGACTTGGAAACATTTCGAGTTCAAGAATATGTAAGCCGTCGCTTGAGTGTGGGACGTTCCAAACTCTTCAATATCCGTGTGCGCATGTTTATGCAGCATGTGCGCATGCAAAGCTAGATGTCGATCATTTCATAGATGAGGTCTACGTGCTACAACGCACATTGCGTATTTAGGGGAATAAATTTCCCATAATGCCGGATGTCTCGAATTGGGAAGTTTCACCCTTTGCTTTCGAGATGCTGCTGGACCGCTGTCTCCGTAGACATCCTAAAGGTCGACCATGGTTGATGAGGATTCAAAATGATATGGATATCAGGGAAATGGGCGAACCCAACAGTGCATAGTCTACAGAACATCCGGCCACAACCGATCAACTTGCCCACATCATGTTTATGTTCGTAGTTAATCTTCCCGTAATGCCGAATTGGAAGACGACGAATAAGATGAGCTTTTTTTTTATTTCATGATTATTGTAAAAAACAATAATTTATTATTAAAAAATAGTGTGAAATAAATAAATAAATAATCCAATTATTAAATAAATAAAAATTTCAATTATTATATAGTGTAAAATAAATGTTTTAAATAAATAAATTATTAAGTTATTATATAGTATAAAGTAAATAAATTAAATAAATAAATTATTCAATTATTATAGTGTAAAATAAATGTTTTAAATAAATAAATTATTAAATTATTATATAGTGTAAAGTAAATAAATTAAATAAACAAATTATTCAATTATTATATAGTGTAAAATAAATAAATAAATTATTCAACAAATTGAAGAACAAAAAAAAAGGGCTCATAACCCAAAGAAAGAAAAGAAAAAAAAAAACTAAAAGGGATCGTGACAGCAATGGCCGGTGTCAGGCCCATGTCAGGCTCGTGACATCAATGGCCGGCTTCAGCTTGCCAAGTAGGCCTTAGGCATGCGTGTGATTCAAGCCTGATTTACAGGCAGGCTATGGCCACAGAATGGCCAACTTCAGGCCTTTTCATCAGGTACCTGGTCCTCTAATGGCTGGCTTTAGGCCTGCTCGACATTAACCATCAATCACGGGTCACAAGGCCTTTCAGGTAATTATTTTTCTATTTTCTTACTAATTTTTCACTTCAAACCCTAATGGTCCCCCCACTATAAATAGCTGATTTGAGCCATCAGCTGTCCCACCACTAATAATTCTAGCACCGACCACCGTAAGTTTCACTGTCGACCATCGCAAACCATTGCCAACCACTATTGACCACCGCTAGTCATCGGATTTTGTTTCCTCATTTTTCATATAGTACTAAAAATTGAAAATTATTTCAAAGTTGTTTAAAATTTAAAGGTTTTCTACTAATTTCTTAATTATTTATTTCGTTCTTGATAATTTCTTCGATTTTGTTGTAGATATCAGGATAGTAGATAATTCTCTTCTAAAGCATGACAACCACGTTGCTAAATTTGTTCGCAATACAGTCAAATATTCACTAATTGATAATATCTTATTTAAAAAATAATTAAAACTTATTATTTTAACTATTTCTACAAGAATGATATCGGTTCTCAGACCTCGACTTCATGATCCGGGATATTTTTCGGATCGAAGGATGCTGTCGTATTTGGATGTTGCAGGGTTTGGGGTAGTCGCTTACATTCAAATTGCTAACCTACGGGCCGATTAAATATCATCCCTGGTTGAACGATAGGGCCCTGAGACACATACGTTCCACCTTTCGTGCAGGAAGGCGAGAATCACACTGGAAGATGTAGTAGTCTAGCTGGGGTTATCTATCAATGGAGAAGCTATAACTAGACCTGGAAAAGTGTTCGATCTGTGGGGCACTTGCAACCATTTATTAGGAAGAGTACCCCCTAATTATGAGGGAGAAAAACTAACTGAGTTGAAATTCACTTGGTTAAGAGCTAACTTTGAGCATCTCCCAAACAATCCAACATAGATGGACATTATCTACACTGCTAGAGCATTCATTCTACAACTCATAGGGGGGATATTGATGCTGAACGTAAATCAAAATAAGGTCTACATCATGTACCTACCTCTACTAAAAGACATGGCCCAAGACGATAACTATAGTTGGGGTTTCGTAGTACTGGCGTATTTATATCGTGAGCTTTATCGAGCGACATAGCCATCTACGAATACTATGTGTGGTTGCTGCCTGCTACTGCAGTCGTGAGCCTTATACATGATGCCATTTTTGGCATATGTGAGCCACAAACCGTTGTTCTAGCCACTTGTAAATAGGTGATTTGACATTCGACTACATCTTTTGTTTCTTTATTTTATAGTATAGTACTTTTGTATGAAAAAAAGAAAAGAAAATGTAACACCCCTTAACCATTATCCGTCGCTAAAACAGGGTTACGAAGTATTACCAGACATTTTAGAACAAATATGAACAATCATATAATAATATAACATACACATCTAAAACATGTCAAATAATTAACCTAATGACTTAACCAATGTATCAACATAGATATTTTACAAATCCTTACTAACTTAATTTATTTAACTTCATTTAAACCAATTCAAATTACAACCAAATTTCAACCTAAAACTTTTATATGTTAAATTCATTCATACTTCAACTGAAACATACCATTTTAAAATTTCATCATAACTCATAAACTTATGCATATAATCAACTAAAATCATCTTATATCATCACTACAACCATTTCTCAAAATAACATACATATGACAACCTAGGTACATGCCATTACCAAAAGAAATATACTTCACCACTTTGAGTTTGGGATCGACTTTGGATGCTAATTCAATTATCTGACTTTAACCTAACCTGCGCACAGAAAACAACCGTATGCTGAGTATAAACTCAGTGGTATTTTTATAATCCGAATACTTTAAAACAAAATAATTAAACATGCACATTTAATTCATACAATTTTCAAATCCATTCAATTAATCAATTCACATATAAACTATTTATCACACATTTAATTTTCATCAATAGCTATTTTAAATAGCTTTTCTCACTTTGAATTTACATATCATTTGGCAATAACAATACTCTTTTCATGAACCCTTGGTTCATGCATTTCATTTATACAATTCAATTCAATGTCCAATTTCAAATTCACATTCAATATCATTCAATATCAATTTTATTGCCAATTCATTTATTTACCCCTATTAACACGACTCGGATTTTGGCAAATACACTGATCTAACCAAAACACACCAGTTTGGCTCCCAGTGCCTCATTGGATAATTCGAAGCAATAGTTTGACACTCAGTCTCTCATCGACTATGCCGAAGTAATTTGGTACCCAGTACCTCATCGAATTTATCCGAAGTAATAGTTTGACACCCAGTGTCTCATCGACTTGAAATCGAAGTAATCTCTGAACACTTCCAATCCTATGGTATGCCAACTATATCCTATTCAGCCCGATACAGTTAATAGGGTATTCAATTCACTTTCTAATTTCCAATCAATACACATTTCAATTAATCACATATATTCTTAATTCAATACAATTCAATTCACTTTTCAATAACAAATATTCAAATTTCATAGTAATCACATATTCATATCAATTTCATCACATTCCCAATCAATATATTTTTCAAATATAACATATATCCAATATTCAATTTTCCACATCAATCACATATATCCATACAAATTCAATTCAATAAGAATTGCTAATACTTACCTTAATTACTTACCATAACATATAAACCAAAACATAACAAATAATAATTAAAATTCGGATTATAAAAATATAAACTGTAATTTCTCGAGTTACTCCTCGTCAACTTTTTTTTTGCTTTCCTTTCTTAGTCGAGGTCTCTAGCACAATATTAGCTACGGAATTAAAATAATTAAAAATCATCAATACAACACAATTCACATCAATTATTTCAATTTCTATTCAACTTTTGAATAAATTCTAATTTAATCCCTAACCAAAACTAACTTAATTTTCTTTACAATTTTATTCTCTATTTTTCATTCAAATATCACTTAAAACCAATTTCAACTCTCTAATTTCACCATAAATTCCTAATTTTGAATTTCTTTCAATTTAGTCCCTACTACATAAAACTTATGATTTGTTTTATAATTCAATCCTTTTCAATTTTCTTTACAATTTTATTCTCTATTTTTCATTCAAATATCACTTAAAACCAATTTCAACTCTCTAATTTCACCATAAATTCCTAATTTTGAATTTCTTTCAATTTAGTCCCTACTACATAAAACTTATGATTTGTTTTATAATTCAATCCTTTTCTCAATTCTAACTTGAAATTCTATCAATTTAACTCCTAATTCTTCAATTAATTCAACATGAACTACATCTAAAAATCAACTATCTTTCAAAATTTCAACATAAATCAAGTAGTATTTTGTTCTAGGATTTCAAAAACTCAAAAATTATAAAAAAAAAAAATTTAAATTGACTTACCACTTGAACTTAGAACCTTTAAAACTCTAATTTCCCTTTTTCTTTTCTTTCTTTCTTTTTCTCCTTTCTTTCCCCTGTTTTCGTTTTTACTATTCTATTTCTTTGTTTCTTTTTTATTTACCTTTTGTTTATTATATTAATACAATATTATTATTTCTTAATTAATAAGTAAATATTTATATGTATTACAAATGTACATATGTATTTATTACACATACATTATTATTACCACACAATTGTCATAATTTGATTTATTTATTTATTTTATTTACTTTATTTAATTAATATAATATAATAATATTTTATAGATACTTAAACATTATGTATGTATTTAATATAAATAAATATATGTACGTTATACATACACATGGAATTAAAATTTACCATACATTTGTCACTTATGGTTTATTTACTAATTTAGTCCTTTAACTTTTCTCTAATCTATAATTAAGTTTTCACACTTTATTCAATTTAATCCTTATACCTAATTAAACTTAATTTAAGCTAATTCACTTAACCGAAACCGAATTAACTACACAACTAGCTTCGTAAATATTTTTAATCTGATTTACGAGAACTGAGTCTCAGGAATGCATTTTTTTTAATTTGATCCTTTTTAATTAATTAACTATCAAAACGTTAAAATTTCCTAACGAAACTTTAGTACTAACTCAATGACATCCCGTAAATATTTATAAAAATATTTACGGCTCGATTTATGAAATCGAGGTCTCGATACCTCAATTTTAAAACTAATTAATTTGATAAATATTTTTAAAACACAAATCACTAATTTATAAGCTTTCCTAAATTCACGATTGACTCATAAATATTAAATAACAATTTATAAGCTCACTTGTCAGATTTTAGTGGTTCCAAACCACTTTTTCTGACATCACTAAAAATTGGGCTGTTACAGAAAATATTCACGTGTACTTCAGATGGGCGATGGTACCGGGAATTGTACGGTCATACACCCTACCCGGATCTCACTTTAGGTATAAGGTAAAATACGCTTTCGACCTTCTCCTCTAAATACATTTTTTTTGCAAATTAAATTAAACTTAGCTAAAAACGTTTGGTCTATAATGTGCAGTTTCTATGAATGTCATATTCGGACCTAAAATTTACACCACTCATACCATCACAGGTACACGATCAGCAAACTTTGTTTGTAACAAACGTGCCATTAATTAATTTTCATATGGTCAAGTAGCATGCCGCGGATTGGATATTAAGATAGTTGATTGCATGCAATCCATCCTAGTTCCTTCACTTATATTAGGAGAAATACACGGGATTGACAAAAAGCAGAGGGACCACATAAATTGGGCGAACCAACACGTTTCGTATATCTTTCTGTGGAACGCCCGACATGAGATGTGACCCCTCTTGTTTGTCTCGGACACAGGGTTCATTCCTTGGCGCGAGTACGCAAAATGGTACTTTGATAACGGGTTGCCTTACATTTACTAGGGTCAATACATGTTGATCTCGGAACACGCGCAATCAGAATCTACTTAATAACGTAGGACCAGAATACAACCGCGTCATAACCAAGTTCAACCATTTAGTAACACGAATTCTGCATCCAACACCAATCTCGAGCCCAACTATGAAGCATACGAGGAAATCTCGCATACCCCCATTTGAATTCTCCTTCGTTCGAGGAGATATTTGGCAAAGACCCCAAGCCTCAACATTCGGCACACTCTGGATTATCCTCATACCACCTGGAGCTCAATCGGCAATCACCTACACCTAACATTGAGGATATTTTTGGCTCGACACCTCTAATATCGTAATACCCCAGCACCCCTGATGATGGGGTATACGATTATACAACATTCTTCAATATACTGAAAAGGACATCGGAGGTCAACCCGAGCAACTATCAAACGCCTCAACAAGCTACACGTCCTCACCGATAGAGGCACCCCGAACATTATACGCCAATGCTGGGGACGTCGTCGGGATCTACATAGTTTTGATTTTTTTTTAAATATTTATTCTATAATTTTTCTACAAACACGAAAAATTTGAAATTTTTATCGTAATTTTCAAGTTGGCATAATACAAAATATTAAGTCAAAAATATATAATTCGAACAAATAATATTACGCAAATAATATAAGAAAAATACGAACATTCTATAAAACTAATATATGAAAATATATAAAAAATTTATACAAAAATATAAAATTTGACCAACAAATACAAATTAAAATATTCTTATAGCACCCCAAAATGATACAAACATTTTAGAACGATTTATATACGAAAATATAAAATTCAACCAACAAATAATGCATACTAAAATTGAATTTTCGAATACAAAAATAATACGAACATTTTGAATAATAGTTTCTCCACTGTTAGTCGTCTTCTGCTTGAATAAGGTTAACATTATTAGTAATGTATACCTTGTTCACCCGCCATATTCTTTAACCTTAACTGGTCTATATAGTTAACCATTTATGGCGGAAAACGTTATCCAACCCTTAAAGGCACAACCTTTGCGGTTTACGTGACGGTATATAATTCAACTCCGTTAAAAAATAAAATTATATAATTTAACCTCAAAATTCGGTTGTCTACTCCCAAACACCCCTATCTGCAACCACTACATCACACCCATTTGATACTACACTACCAAAATCAATATCCACATTTGATAGTACACTCTTAGACACTCCCATTTTATGGTACGCTTAACAAGTTTTTTTTATCCAACTACAATATCACACCCCAAGACCTTCCATATATATAAACTAAATGGGTGTCGACCATTAGTGTCCTAGTACCCAATTTTTTTTCTCAAATTTGGTACAAGGATGCCGACCATTAGTGTCCTAGCACTCAAAAAAAAATTTCGGTCCTCGAAAAAGTTGAAGCCAGCCACCTAGTACCCCCAACCCCAATTTTTTTATTTGATAAAGTGGGTGCCGACCATCAATTGGCCAGCACCCAAAAATTTTTTTTTACGTGTAAAAGTGGTGTCGGCCACCAAGTCCCCCAACCCAATTTTTTTTTTTCAAATACTAGTGTAAAGTATACTAGTATAATACGGTTTAAAAAAAATACGAGGGTGCTAGCCATTTAAGTCCTCCAGTCCTAAAAAATATTATTTTAACACCTAACAAAATTATCAAGTGATGATTGAGACAAAAATTGAAGTAGTGTCGGCTATTTAAGTCCCCCACCCAAATTTACTGTTCATTTCAAACTATTTAGGTGATTGTTTTTTAATTTGAGTAATTTGTATAATTATTTATTTTTTGGGTCATTTTGGTCAAATAACAAAAAAGAAGCATTTTGTGTCAATTGAATTGAAAAGGAGAAAAAAAATATTGTTGTAATCATGGGCTAATGATTGTGAATGAAATTAGTCAACTCGGGCCTTGACCAAAACAAAATCACATGCCTGGGAAACCAAAAAAGAGGCATGCCCTATTGATACCGATGCAAGGAGATCGAGAAAGACCAAAATCAATTTGGGTGGCCTCATTTCCAAGTGTTAGAGGTTTCCGATGGCCTGCAATTACGGCAGGTTGATTTGAACTAGCCTGAGAAGGCGACTAGGTGATTTGATGTAACCAGTTTGCTATCACCGTTTTTTGTGTCAATTATCAACCATTATTACAACATTATTTTGATCTCCTTTTCAATCCATATGTCATAAAATGCTTCTTTTTCAAGTTGAAATCGGTTCCCACAAATTCATTTTTCCTCCCCAAAATTGAAATTTGTTCTATTTTGGCCAATGCTATTGTTATTGGAAAATTCTTTTGTTATTTATTTTATTTAGGAAAATAAGCCTAATTCATCTTTTCACAATTGAATTTGTCTATGCCAATTTAAAAACGCTTTGGGGGTAATTATGTCTAGTTTAAAAGCAGTAAAAAATTGTATATTTTTTGAATAATTTTATTATATGTTCTGATCATATTTGTTATTTTTGATATAATGCATATAACTACTTATAGCTAAACTTGTCCATGGGTCGGGCCACCCGACTTGCCCGAAAAGTGAGAGGGTTTGGGTAAAAATATAAACCTGAAAAATGGGTTTGGACAAAAAAAAAGCCACATTTAGAAAATGAGTGGGGCCTTGGGTAAGGCTTTTTTAGCTTGATCTCGGCCCAGCCTAAATATGCAAAATAAAAAAAACTACAATTTTTTCTCCTTTTTTTTTTTGTTGCTACTTTCTTATTTTTTTTTATTATTTTGCTACCATTTCACAATTATGTTCTTACTATTCTGTTATTATTTGGATATTATATAACTCTTGTTTTATTGTTAATTTTGTTACTATTTTAGAAGCATTTGCTTGTTAAGTTACACATATCTTAGTGTTATTTAAATATACATATATTTTTTAAAATTTATTTTTAATTTATTAGGAAATATTTATTTTAATTTTATTAGAATTTTTGAAATTCTTTTTTTAATAAAAATATATAAAAAATTTAATATGGTCGGGCTAAGCCCGGATTTTAATATTTTTATCCGGAGCTAGCTTAGACAAAATTTTAGGCCCATTTTTTGGGCCAGGCCTCCCCAACACATAAATAAAAGAATAATGCACTTCAGTGCGCTCGAATCCACATTCTCTTACATTGGCAATAGTACTCATGCCAATCGAGTTAAGACTCAATCGATAAAATTGTATTTTCTTTTAAAAGTTAAGAATAGGTTAAATATAATTTTTAATATCTAAATTTGATTTCAATGTTAAAATTAGAGTCTATTTTTTAAAAATAAAATTGGTATTTAATTTTGGCTTTTGTAACACATCTTAGTCTATTTTTTTTAACACCGTTAAAATGGGATGACATGGACTAATTAAGTTAATATACTTGGCAAACATGTCATGTCATCAACTAAATATTTTTGCCACATCAGCAAATATTTAAAAATAAAAAAATAGAAAAAAATATATAATAAAATTTATTAAGTTATAAAAATTTAAATTTTTTATGAAAATAAGAATTTTTATTTAAATTTTATAAAATTAAAAAGCATATAACAACAAAAAAATATATATATAAAATAAAAAAATTACATAAAATTCAAAAAATATATAAAATAAAAAAATTCATATAAATTTTAGAAATTTTAAAAAATAAAAAATAAAAAATATTATTATTGAAATTTACCATATATATATATATATATATATATATAATTCAAAACAAATTGAAAGAGGTTGACGGACGTTGAATTTTAATTACCCATCAACATTCGTCAATAGCAATCAAGATTGGTCAATCCAGTGAAAGCCGGTGAAATCTATAACTTACGAGTTTCTAAATTTATATGTATATATATAGATATAGATATATTTTTGCAAGTTTAAATAATTTTTTTACTTACTTTTTTTTTATTTTCTCAAAATTTTCTTAAAATTTTTAATTTTTTAATTTTTTGTATTTCTATAAAATTCTAAATGATTTTTAAAAATTTTAATTTTTTGAATTTTTATATATTATTTTGCAACTTTTGATTTTTTTTATTTTTATAAAAGTGTGATTTATTTATATTTATATTTTTATACATTTTTATCTTTTTCAATCTTTTAAAATATTTGTTAATGTGATAGGTACATTCAGCTAATAATGTAGCATGCACACTATCTGTAACTGTCACAGAGCTAGAACTTTAATCTCGCAATCTGTGCAGCCTTATACGATTCTATTATTTCAAAAACGCTTAAGTCAACCTAACTCCCACAAAGTGAAAGTTCTCGTAGAATTCCTCCAATGCACCAATTTATATAATGGAAATAACACAAAGCTAAAAGAATGCTTAAAGAATAGTGTAGTCATAGAAAAATAATGCATGAAAGGTGTTTGAGTAAATGCTCTCAATATAATATTCACTATCCTCTAACCGTAGAGCGTGCAAGGCTTTGAACCCAAATACGTTACCCACAATGGAAGTAAACATGTTAGTAACAGAACCTTCTTCAAAAAGGTCTAAAGGGTAATCTACATAACATACATATTGATCTTCTTCTTCAGGAATGGGCTCAATGTGGTACCATCACCCTTTGTAACGATCAAGGTTGGTAAGCCCATCGGTCCACACAGTTGTCCATGTACCAGTAGAAGATTTAGCAGCTATTGCGACCACTGCTTCCTCAGGCGAAACTCCGGGTTGAGGAGTTACTCGGAAGGCTTCCAAGATATCAGTATATTTGACTTCATATTCAAGAGTATAATAAGTCAATTTATACTCTTTAACACCAACTTTGAATCTAACACTTGCTTTAGTCTCTGTTTGTGGTGACATAAGTCCCTCCTTACAACTCATGAATTAAGAATTCTCGCAACAACAAGGTCTACTCGACATAAATGAGGAGTTAATGAAACCTTTTCGAAGAAATCTTTCAAAAAATTATCAACGAATCCGAAGGTTCCTTATTAGACTATGGTATTTGATTTGCCAAATACATCATTATTTTATATTCTTTCATATGCATGGCTTAAACTGATCCGTGTTTTTCAAGTTTATAATTCCTTACATTTTTGAATCAAAATTCTAAATGCAAATGAAATAGAAATAGATAAATAATACAAAAAGGAAATAAATAAAATAATATATCAATAATATAAAAATATTATTCTAGTATATTATAAATAAAATAGATAAATAAATTAATAAAATATATAAATCAATTCTAATACTAATATATATTAGAATATATATAATAGAATAGATAAATATATAATAGAATTAATATTCTAACATCTAATATATATTATATATTATAAGTTCAATAATAAGAAAAAAGAAATTCACCATTAACAGTAATACATGTTGTATATGTAAATCCTAGATGTGAAAATAGGCATAATTCGACCCTAAAAAAAAAAAAAAGGAATATAGATGGAAAAAGGGAGAGAGGTTGGACGTAAAGTAAAAAAAAAATCGATATGCTAAAATAAAATACGAAATGAAATTGAAACAAGGCTAGTGAGATAGAAATAAGGAATCATAAATAGAGTTCGGGTTCGAATTCCATAGATAATATGGATGGTGTTGCCTATAATGATGGACAAATGAAAGAATCCTTCAAAATTTTTATTTATCCACTTTCTATGTTGAAAATAGGTCGGTTGAACTTCAAATTTCCTTCATTGAAGAAGCAAACAATCCAATTGAATGCACTTGAATTGGATGGGACCAATGAAATCGAGTGCTAACCCTCATTTCTTATTGAATTAACCGATCAACCTTCTGTCAAAGATTTATTTTGTATTAGATAATTTTTGGGAAAAAAATTGACATATTTCACTTTATTATAAAAATGAATCCTACTACTTCTGTTCTTGGAGTTTCCACGCTTGAAAAAGAAAATTTAGGGCGTATTTCTCAAATCATCGGTCAAGTACTAGATGTAGTCTTTCCCCTGGACAAGATGCCTAATATTTACAATGCCCTAGTAGTTAAGAATCGAGATACCGCCGGTCAACTCTTAAATAATACAGAAAACAATGGATCAATGGGTGATTTACAATTGAGGGGAGGCTCTATTTATAATTGAGTTCCCCTAAATCCAATAGTCTAGCGACGGACGAGATGAAGTTTATCCCTACAATTAAGGATTTACAAAGATTTACATAATCAAATCAAATCTAATCTTATTAGATATTATTCTCCTCAATCTTCTAAGATTAGTTTCCCTATTTACCAAGATAGCCTAATTTTTCATATCTACTTTGTTAGGTCAAACAGGCTTCTCCATAAGTTCTTTGAGTCGAGTAATTCTCGTAAGTCAAATGATTATTTAACTGATAGACCTCTATGGGATACATTTTATGCGATGATCACATTCACGAGCTTTGAATTACGGCCCGCGATATAACAACATGATTAATTCATATCATCCTATTTTAACAATATTAAAAAAGTGAATCAAAATGTATGATTCGAGTACTAATTTAAACATTGTTGAAAAATTCTAATAAAAAATATATATTTAGCCTATTCTTAACTCTTAATAAAAACTTTCAAATTAGCATCGCATCACATGAATGCGATTTTTATGTTTTTTAAAATTTTGACAGATGAAAAATAAGGTAAGATGAGATGTTTGTTGTAAGATTTTACTAAATATTCTAGATGTTATTATGGTAATGCAGACAATTAGAAAAGTATTATAGATTTGGAATTTATTATTTAATTTATGAATGGGGTTTTCTCACTTTCTCCTCTATTTTCTTTTTATAGTGAAATAAATATTAAATTTTTATTTAATATGACTGGTCAACATGGGTCAACGCCTGAAGTACCAAAATTGATCCCTAATGGCCAATAAAAAAAATAAAAAAAAAATCATTTAAAGAGAATGAGAAAACATAACTCAAAAATCAAACAATAAAAACAAATAAGCAAGAGAAAGAAAACACCTCACATTACGATGCACCTCTCACCATTTGCTTTTGATTAGGCCTCTCTTGGTGTGCTCATTGGGTCAACATTAGATTACAAAGCATATTAATGATTAATAACCTATTTCAAATTTATTAATGATGACCTTTGACCCCTCTACATTTTCTTTATGCAAAAAATCTTGACTTGGGTCTACGGGCCTACTCAAGATACCCAATCTAGAAAACCATATTATATAAGACGTAAATAGTGATGAAACCCAATACACTCTAGAAACCCTTACGTATGATCTAATTTATTTGGGGTTAATACACTCTACAAACCCCTACGTATGAACTACTTTATTTGGGGTTAATATCTACTTTTCTCCTTCAAATATTTACTTAATATTTTAAATTTTTTTTTTAGACTTGGTTGATACCTAAACTTGTATTTCATCATCCAAAGGTTGGTATCTCCACATTAATATCATTATTTTGTGCTGATGTGAGTCAATCCGATAGACACATGGTAGCCTCTCAGTATGCCACATACGAACATAAATTTAAAAATATATTAAAAAGATCTTTTTCACATAAAAAAATTGAACTTGAACAAATGGTTGTCTAGATACATTTGGATCTAGACACCTATTTTATCTAGATTCATTATAGGTGTATTTTTTAATTTATTTATAAAATATTAGTTTTTAGGTTATTATTTTAAATATATATATAATATAAATTTATAAAAATATAAAAAAATATACAACTAAAAATATATATAAAAAATCTTATAGTATTTTGAAAAATATAAAATATATAAATTAATAAAAAAATTATAAAATTATAACAAATATAAATATATAAAAGAAGTAAAAAGCACATCTACAATGAATATGGACAAACAGTTGTCCAAATACATTTAAATCTAGACAAATTTCTGTCTAGGTTCATTCTATATGTAAAAACTTTTTATATTTTTATTAATTTTCATATTTTTTTAAAATTTCATAATAATAATATAAATAACTTGGTATTTTACAAATAATAAAACATGTAAACTTACTACAAAAATTACATCTGAAATGGCTCTAGATAAATTGGTGTCCAAATTTAAATATATTTGGACGACCATTTGTCCATGTTCATTTTTTATGTGAAAAATTTCTATTTTTTATTAATTTATATATTTTTAAAGTTTTTTAAATTTATTTCTGCCATGTATACTAAGAGGCTACCACCTCACACCATCATATTGACTATTAGTGCCACATTATTATGAATTAACGATGTTAGTGCAAATATACCAACTTGGGTGACAAAATACAAGTTCAGATACCAACTAGGTCTAAAAAAGTTGAAGTACCAACTAAGTTCTTCTGGACAAGTTCACCGGACAAACTATATATTAACTAATTTATCTTCACTCATTATGTGAAATGAAAAAGAATTATTTTGTAAAAATTATAATAAAAATAATCATGTAAAAATTTAATAGAATTTTGGTTGAAATGATAAAGTTGAGATTTTAGAGAAATTAATGTCCTAAGTTTAAATCTTGTTTTTGAGTTTTTTTTTTTAATACAATGCTTATGTTAAGTACCCATAATTCTTATCAAGCCTTAAAGCGGAGGAAACATATGCTTAGACTCGTTTGAACCCACATTCTCTTATTTGTTGCAATAATAACAATGTCAATTGAGTGAAAATTCAATCGATCATTTTTTAGATTTATTTCGAGTTTAAATTGGTTTTTTTTAAATTATATAAAAGAAAGGGTTAAATATAAAATTAGTACTTGAATTTGTCCACTTATCTCAGATTGATACTTATGATTTTTTTTGGTCCCAGATTGGTACCTGAACTTTTGTTCTGTCAACTAAATCGGTACCTAAGTTTAACGTCGTTAAGTTTAGGACACATGCAAAAATAATATTGTGACATGTGGCATAAATGACATCATGGTGATGTCATCATTAAAAAAATTAACAAAAAAACCTCCTTCTTCTTCTTCTTCTTCTTCTTCTTCTTCTTTTTTTTTTCACTTTTCTCCTCCATTATTTTTTTGATGTTCCTTTTTTTTTTTTATCCTTTTTTCTTCCTCCCTCAACCTAAGTTGTTGCCTTTGTTGCTAATAGCGGTTAGCTTCCTTTTTGGCCTGAAAATGGCATCTGAGTGATAGTCAACAATTTTTTGTCTTCCTATAAATCAACTGCAGAATCTGTCATCTTTTATTCACATTTGGTTCTCATGTTCGTTTCGTCTTATCTACTTGCAAAAACAGTTTAGGTTTAGAAATCATCCTCTGGTTCTTAGAGAATCTATCTTAAATCGGTAAGCCTGTTTTGTATCCAATCCCATTAAGATTCTATACCTCGATCTTCTTTCTGGGTTTGTGAAACTAATTTCATTCAATCTATAGGGTTTTGCATTGACCCTTTCGACCCAATTTCAAGGTTTTTATCTTCTGCAATGTTGCAATGGCTTGTGGATTTCTTTTTCTTTAGTGATAAATCAATGGTAATAAATCATATTTTATTGGATAAATCAATGGTGTTGCTGGAAGGGGGAGATTTTACTGGATGGTCTTGTGGGTTTCTTTTTCTTTAAGTGTTTTGTTGAATGATGTAGTGCAAAGTTTTTTTAAGTTAGGTTGAATCATATTTGATCTCTCTCTATATATTTATGAAAAAGAAGGTTGTAGTCTGGGAACTAAGAAAAAAAATCGTAGATGTTGAGATTCTACCACTCTTCCCTTAGATATGTAATTGCAGTGGGTGATTTTGGGAAACTGAACCAAAGGCCTATGTTAAGGTTTGCTAAACTTCATGAGATAAATCAACAGCACAAGAAAAGATTTCTTCTGCGAAATTAATCATCTACAAGAACTACCTCAACATTTGAACTGAACATGTACCCATTAATGAATTGAACAGTCAACTTCAAGTGTATCTACAGAAAAGAAAAAATGAAAATTTGGGTTTTTTTATTCTCGAGAAACAAATAGAAAAAATAAATAGAAGAGAAGGGTTTTAAGGTTGAGGAAGGAAAAGAGTGGTGGAAAAAATGTTGACTATTACTGTCAAACAATAAGAAGAAACTTTGGTTGATGGGAACGAAAAAAAAAAGAACGTCAAAATATTTTGGGGAGTAGAAAAGTCAAAAAGAATTTTTTTTTAAATTTTTTTAATTATGACAATACCATGATGTCATTTATGCCACATGCAACAATATTATTTTGTCCATGTGTCCTAAACTTAACAACATTAGACTTAGATACTGATTTAGTTGACGGAACAAAAGTTCAGGCACCAATGTGGGGCAAACAAACCATAAGTACCAATCTGAGAGAAGTGGAAAAGTTCAGGTACTAATTTTATATTTAACTCAAATTTCAATAAACTATAGGATTCACTCATTGTTGCTTGAACCACCTTTGGGTTTCGGTTCTTTATAACTTGTGGGAAAAAATTAAAAAAATGTTTTCTCCAAGCAAACATCGAGAAATTGATTTGATGAAATTGAAATTTCTTTTTCCTTTTTTATTACTCAAATTATAATTTCCTAAAGAATAGTTTTTATCTTTATTTTTTTGTTAATTTGCTTTCAATTTTTATTGGGTCATTCATTAGATTGATTTTCACTAGGATGATGGGTGATTACAAGGTGGAGATGATCAATGATGGCATGCAAGAATTTTATGTTGATTTAGATGGACCAAAAGACAGTAAATATTGTTTCTTTTCTCTTCTTCATTTTCAATTCATTTTTATGATGTATCTTTATAGTTCTGCTCAAAACTTCACTTTCTTTTTGGGGTTTTCTCGTTCTTTAAGAACTTATTGGATTTAAGTAGTTTGACTATTTGGTAATTGTTATTGGCTTTTCTCTTTTGATGATTTTGACACTTGAAGATTAGTATATATAGCTGTCTATATGTGTGTATTTTGTCCAATTAATTGTTCTTATCTAAGCTGCCAATTTTTACTTGTTTGTTTATTTAGTTCATCGTATTTTTTGGATAAGAATGGGATTTGCTTCTGGGCATTTTTAGACTAAGATTCAAATAAAGATGAGTACTCTTTTCTCACAGATTATCCAATATTGGATGTGCAAAGGTCTTTACAATGGTGGTGTGTGGAAGATAAGAGTGGAACTCCCAGATGCTTATCCGTATAAATCTCTACACTTGGCTTTGTAAACAAGATCCACCATCCCAATGTTGATGAAATGTAAGTTTTGTGAATGCAAAGTTCTAAATTTAGCTTATTTGGCTTTGATTTAATGGTGGGATTAACTTGCATGAGATAAAAAAAAAGAATGATTAGTTATTAGTTAAATTATTAGTTTGTTTAGATATCGACAATTAGACTTGGAGCCCCATGTTGGGTAAACCTTGCACATTCTTTGTTTGCCTCATTCGTTCCTGTTTTGAAGTTGCTGTTATTACTCTCGGAACATGGTAATCGATCTTGTGATTTTTAATTTTAGATCTGTTGAATGTGTTTGAAGTGTTTCTTTCACAACTTCTTCTATATCCCAACCCACGAGATTTATTGAATAGAGAAGCCACTTCGTGCAACTTATGAATAACAAGTGAATAAGCATAAGCTTTTATGTTCCATATTTAATGCTTACCATTGCCTTTAGAATGCCCTGCCGATGTAATTTTCAGTCGATGTAGTTAGACCTACTTGGCCCATTTTTATGGCCAAAACATTTCACCTACTTCCTATATTCTTTAATATAGTTTTTTTGATGGACTCAGCTCGCTAGTAATATGTTGTGGCAAATCATTTATCACATCCTTTGGACGATGTGATTCTTGTACTTTGAAAGTATGATATATGATTTGCAAAATCATGCATTGCTTTTCTTCCATTATTTGTAATTTTAAGGATTCAATCATTACAATATTATGACTTTTTTCTCTTTTCATTTCCTAGAATATTGCCAGAAATATGCCAAACTAGAAGATATCGTAGAAGTCCAATGATGACGAATAGAGTGAAAATGGATACGTTCCATCTAAAGACGAGGAAATTATTGAAAAACCTAATCCTTATTCACACTATATGTCTACCTTGGAAATTCTATGTATTGTACATTAATATTCACTGCTCCAAGAAAATTTGAAACTTGACAAAATTGGGAGCATGCCAAAAAATTCCTGCCCCTCTTTTTATTTTCCATAGAGGTTAAGTAAATTAACTGACTGTTGTTTATATATTTCAAGTATTCATCCATTATTGATACTAAATGGCAATTTGCATATGTTCTTTATCTACATATATCAATTAAATTTATTTCAAGTCTTTTACAATTTACTTTTAAAGATGTTAGAAAAAACCATATACATGGAATATAATTTGTTCTTGAAATTATAGTTTTTTGTTTACACTTTTCATTATCACGGTAGAATCAAGTTCGATAATAAAAAATTCAAGAGAAACTGAAAATTGAAAAATTAATTCCTACTACAAAATAACATCTTAGACTCCTACAATATTTCTCTTTAAAAGATAAACAAAACAAAACAAAAGTTAAACCCCTCTTTAACCACTATATTACAAAAAAAAAAAAAAATTACTGAGTGGGAGCTCTATTTAGAATAGAAAAGTTAAATCTTGAGTTATTGATGTCCCAATAAAAATCAATTTCATCGCCCAATTTTAGATCCCTTCTCTTTACAAAATATGTAGTACAATTTTTTATGGGCACATTAGCCCCTTTGCTCCATCGATTGAGTTTCATGTAATGTTAACTATTGGTATCACAATCCCAAACCAATACCGATAATTCTTATTGAATTTGGGTTAACTAATCGGTGTTCCAGTGCGACAAACACATGATATTCCACCAACTCCAATGGCAATAGCAGCCTTAACAGGTTTCTGAGATCACTTTTGTAAAGTTGCTTCTTAATGCACCATGGATCATCATGGGCATGATACCTCAGTTCAGTATCAATCTCGACTTTATTTCTCTTATTTCTATTGGTCAGAAATTCTAAATTCCTCATTGTTTGTCTCTTGTTGAACAATGTTAAAGTAAGCTCTCAATTAATCTTCTTATTTAGGCTGTTCAAGTTATGAAGGTTGCTACATTCACTGACTCCATACAAAAGTGAAAGAGATAACCCTAATGAAATATCATCACTAGTGTTGGCTTCCATCGATTCCGATGAAAAAACATTGCTACTATTCTCTATGCACATCATATTTCGTATATCTAATTTCCTTGTATCTTGAATTAGAAGTTTTCCTTTATCAGTTGGAGTAGTTCCGGTGGACATATTATCAATAGAAGGAGAAGATCGTAATGATAGTTCGGTATCGGCATCCCTCGATTCCAATAGAAAATCTCTAAAAAAGTTTATCCACGTAGGTTCTAATTTCTCTAATGAATTTATTATTTTTTTTATACTAGTTGATATTATTGACACAGACAATGAAACAGACAACTCCAATGAAATAATGTTATCTTCACAATCTGGGTTTTTTTCTTTGGCCTTATTGGTGTCATCTATATCCATGGAATTCAAAATAATGAAGGGATTATTGTCTTCCATGGATGAAGCAACTAAGCACCGAACAATTAACTTATTTTGTTTCAGGTAACTATTAAAACCCTTGTTTAATGAGAAATTTATAAAATAATAAAAAATGTCTCTCCTCAATCCCAACTCCAGAATCTAAACTCTTTACCTCTTATTCTCACTTTCTTGAAAAAATATGAGTTTATATAATTAAACAGGATGGAATGTTTTTCCTACTAGGAAAGTAATTTGGCCTCCAAGTTTAATGTTGTCGCCACTCTTAGTTTTTTTTTTTTACTAATGAAACTGTTATTTCACATTTGAAGGGTTTTATTAATTATTAGAATTAATTCTCAATAATAATAAGTTAAGTTTGCAATGATAGAAAACAAAAATTTTGATATTCATTCCAACGTCTTTAAATTTAATTTTCTGTGCAACGTTGATGGATCCGGAACTCAATACCATGGATAATGTAATATCCTATCCTAACGAATCAAATGAGCTGATAAATTTTGGCTGGTTCTCTAAAGAGTCAAGCTCATCGATTTTGTTTACGACATCTTTAGAAAAGAAGTCGAGAATTTTGATTGCTTACAAGTTAATTTTTCATTTTCTTGTGCTATAATATAATAATTTAAAGATTTCTTTAGTTGTTAAGCGTTAAGTTTCGTTAATCTTAAAATGGTACTGTTTGGTTACAGTGTTTTACGTTTGTCTACCAATTAGAACACGGTTGATATCCAAGATAAGGAAGGGAACCAATATATTGCTATTAAGTAGGCCTTAATAATTACAATGCAACACTCTCAGTTTACCAGCTAATGGAAAATTCCTGAGTTTTTGAGAATGAACCTCTCTATCATATCAACTTTCATACCATCAAGTTCATCACTCTAAGTTGTAAGTATTTTTTGGTTTTCTAAACCGAAGTTTCTTTTGAATTTGGTTGATTGAAACTTGGACCATTATTCTTGGAACTTAGACAATCTAAGTTTTTTTTTTTTCACAATCTCAACAACATGATGAATCTCATTGAATAATGGGTAACTTCATTTTACACATGATAATATTGCCACTATAAAATCATATTTAATAATAAAAAATTTACGAGAATTATCCATCACTTAAAAAAGTTACATTCCTAGTAACCATAAAGGCATTAATCCTACAGCCAAACCCACATCAAGTTGGCTTTTTAATAAGATTTGCAATCACAGTTTCATTATCACGAAGATGATCATAGAATAGTACTACAATTGAATAATCTAAAAACATTAAAAGAAATAAAGAAAGAAAGAAACAATCTAATAACACAATATCAACTGAGCCTCCTCTAAACAGAAAAAAAAAGGATAATATAGTAAAAATTACTGGTAAAGCATTGGAGCTCGACTAAGAACATAAAAGTTGAACCTTGAGTTAGCAATGTCCTAGCAAATACTAATTTCATCCCTTTATTTTAATTCTTTCCTCTTCACAAACTGTGTTATCCAATTCTTGATAAGCATGTTTGCCCTATTGTTCCATCTTTTGAACTTCATCTCATGTTCGGTGTGGGTATTGCAATCCAAAATCAGTACGGGTAAGCCCTCTTCAATTTGGGCTAGCTGATCAATGTTCCAATACGACAAAAAATGAGACTCCACCAACTCTGATGGCAATATCAGCCTTGACATGTTTCTGAGATCACTTGTAACGCCCCTCTCCCGTATCCGACTCCGGGATAGGGTTCGAGGCATTACCGGTAATTCACCTTTACAAACTTACTCAATCGGGTTACTAAATTTCGCTCGTGACTTAACACTTTTCAAGCATGTGCACTTTGTCTCTTATATAGGTTTCTGAGGCCTAAAAACACTCCTAGGGGTAGTACGGAACAAAACCGAAATTGTTTAATAGACTTTGGGAACTTTAGAAAATTTTCCCCTTAATTGAAGTGTAACACCCTCGTGGGGCTTAGAATACGCTCGTGTGCTTTGCCCGTGCTCTATGTTAACTTAAAATTTCAGGTGCAGGGGACACACAGCCATAGCACACACCCATGGGAGTAGCCCATGTGTCACACACGGCCTAGACACACGCCCGTGTGTCTACCCATGTGGACCTTGTTAGGCTATTTTCCAAGCCTTAAGTCACCCTCTACTAGCCAATTACACCTATAGATTACTATAATGCATATTTGGGCCAAATTACCCATTTGTAATTATGGAACTTTGATTAACCTCATTGCATGTGAACCTCATGTCATTAGTTCATACATGCTAAGTTAGTTCTTATCTTGCATTTGATGATTTATATGTCTACTTGACATACTAAGATTGGCTCATTATTACAACTAATTGCCAATAATAACTAAGCCATCACATATGAATATAAACATACATAGATTTGTAGGGCATAGCCTACTTCAAAATGAGCCAATTCCCATGGCCATATACAAAAAAGATAAACATATTTTTTTTACATGCCTTCACTAGGCAAATCAAATGACATATATAACAAAATACTCAGAAATCCTATACATGCCATTGGACAAAATAGAAATGTCTTTATACCAAAGCTTGTCTAGTTGATAGTGTGCTGACTCTTCAATTGTCTTCCAATCCTTAAGAGTCCTTGAGCTCTGAAAAGTAGGGAAAAGAGAGGGGTAAGCATTTACATACTCAATAAGCCCGAAGAACTGGAAAATAAACTTACCGATTGTTTAGCATACATCCATAACAGATAATGAAACCAATGAACATGAAAATGGTTTCCCTATCACATGCACTCAATCAATGAGTTAGTCACATAACAAATACTATAAACATTTTTATCTTAGATGAGCTTATCATTTTACATGTCATTTGTGCATATACCTTGTGATAGTCCCGTTGAGTTTCTAGGAAATCTCGATGGATTATCCAGTCACCGTCAATTCATACGAATGATCATTTTGAGTATGCATGTAATGCCCCGTACCCGAGACCGTTTCCGGAGTCGAACACGAGGTGTTAACAGGCTTAATTCATTGCTTAAACATCTCAAACAATTTAATTTTAGAAATTTCAGACAAGCTGGCTAACTGCGTCACAGTCGCTTAAAAATTCATATCTCGAGTTCTGAAACTCAAAATTAAGATCCGTAAATTTTTCCTGAAACTAGACTCATATATCTATTTAATAATTTTTTACTAGAATTTTTGGCTAGGCCAATTAGTACAGTTTATTAGTTAAAGTCTCCCCTGTTTCAGGGCTCGACTGCTCTGACCTCTATGTATTACGAATCAGATATCTCTCTGTACAGAATTTCAATGACTATGAAGTTTGTTTCTATTAAAACTAGACTCAATAAGAAATCTGTACATATAAATTATGACTTATAATTATTTTTATACAATTTATGGTGAATTTCCAAAATCAGAACAGGGGATCCAGAAATTGCTCTGGCCCTATTTTACAAAAATTTAAACATCTCATAAAATATAACTCATATACCTGTTTCGTTTCTTCCATATGAAAATAGACTCATAATTCTTCAATTCTATATTTTATTCATCATCTAATTATATCTCTACTATTTTTAATGATTTTTCAAACTCATGTCACTACTGCTGTCTGAATCTATTTTATGGTAAATTTTACCTATTTCATGGTTTCCATGGATTAACTAGCAATTTGACATACGTAACACCAAATATGATCATAATTAGCCATTCCAATGGCTAATCATTACCAAGCATTTTTATACTACTCAATAACCATATCATAAGACCATATATACAAAATGATTATAATGCTATACATGCCATACTCAAAATATACAAGCCATTATGCCAAGATGGTATACGGATAGTGTGAGCGTGCCTCCGACCGTCCCGATTTCGAGCTGGCTTGTCAACACTACAAGGAATGAAAAGGAGGAGTAAGCATAAATGCTTAGTAAGTTTACATGCAAATAGCAAGTAACATAACCATATAAGCGAACATAAAACATCATTTGCATAATCATCACCAAGACATTCATATCATATTTTCATTTATCATCTTACCATATTGTTGTTATATCGATTTTTCAACCCGAGGGTTAAGTACATACCTGTTCAAAGTATCCATTTCACAACACTTACCAATACATCCCTTTCATCTTGAGTATTCCTCCATTTGAGTAGAACTTTACCCGTTGAACACATCGGAATATAATTCGGATACATGGAAAGTTTGCACATAAGTGCCACATATGTAGCCAAGCTACTATGTAACCCGCCCATAAGCGAACTCGGACTCAACTCAACGAGCTCGGGCATTCGCATCCATAAGTGAACTCGGACTCAACTCAACGAGCTCGGATGCCTAGTTACATCTCACGAACTCGGACTCAACTCAACGAGTTCGGACATTCGCATCCATAAGTGAACTCGGACTCAACTCAACGAGTTCGGATGCCCAAATATCACAGTGACATGTCACTTGTATCCTAATCCATTCCTAAGGTTCAAGGGGACCTTTTTCCCAATCATGTGTCTCAACCATCTTCTACGGAATACCGATATCGATACTCGGTAGTATTTCACATTTTCCAAGTATATCACATAATTTGACATATTATCAAACAATTATCACGAGTATAATATTTCATAATAATTATCATATCATTTAAATAATATAAAAACATTTAAAATAATAACTATGTTACCAACATTTACATATGAACTTACCTCGTATGCGAAAATGGCTACTTTTACCATTTCGTCCACAACTTGGTATTTTCCCCATTTTAGCCCGAATTTCAGTTTTCCTTGCTCTATCATTTAAAATATAGTCTAATTAGGACTCACATTATTCAAATTGACCCAATATCATAATTTGGAAAAATTACAATTTTGCCCCTAAACTTTTACATATTTACACTTTTGCCCCAAAGCTCGTAAATTAAACTTCAGCCTATTTTCTTATGTTTTATGACATGCTGATCATTTTTCCCTTCTATGGAAACATCAAATTCTCACTCTAACATGTACTTATGACTATTAGGTATTTTTACCGATTAAGCCCTTTTGCTCGTTTTCACTTAAAACCGAGTAGCACAAGTTGTCTAACATAATTTAAAACCTCATATTCTATCATAAAACACCAAAATACACAAATTTCACCTATGGGTATTTTTCCAAATATGAACCCTAGGTTGAATTATTGCTAGCATAAGCTTAATCGAGCTACCGGGAGTTCAAAAACGTAAAGAACTTGAAAAACGGGGCTAGAATGGACTTACAATCGAGCTTGGAAGCTTGAAAAACCCTAGCCATGGTTTCTCCTTGCTATATTCGGCCATGGGGTTGAAGATAAGCAAAATTGGCTTTTAATTTTGTATTTTAATTCATTTTACCCCTAAATGGCCAAAATGCCCTTACTACTAAACTTTCCAAAAATTCCATCCATGTCCAATTTTTGTCCATAAACTTAGAAATTGGTAAAATTGCTATTTAAGACCTCCTAATTAATATTTCAAAACAATTTCATACTAGAAACTTCTAGAATGCAAGTTTTGCAAATTATTCGATTTAGTCCCTAATTTCAATTTAAGCACTTTAGGCATAGGATTTCATCACGAAAATTTCACACAATCATGAAATCATATCATAAACATCAAAATAATTATAAAATAATTATTTCTATCTCGGATTTTGTGGTCACGAAACCACTATTCCGATTAGGCCCTAATTCGGGATATTACAATGCACTCCCGCGAACCTCACATCTTACGGTGGGATTACCAATCCAGGCTAAATCCCAATAATATAAACTCATAAGGTGATGTCGGGATTACCAGTCCAGGCTGAATCCCTTATAACGACAACCACCCTTAATAAGCTCGGATCTGAATTATCAGTCCAGGCTAAATTCAGACCCTAATTGGATTACCCGTTCGGGCTAAATCCACAATGCACACATATTCTTCGGGAGGCTCGATCACTCAAGGAACCCTAGTCCAGGCTAGATCCTTTTTATACTTAAGATTTTCGGATTACCAGTTCAGGCTAAATCCTTTTTCTGCAACACATGCAGGATCTCAAGTCTCATGTAAATCATGGTTCATCCATCGAATTCCCTTTCCAACCTCAACTGAGACATTATCCAACAATTCATTATTAAAGATGCAATTTATGCATTTTCATGCATTCACAAAACATATAATTATGCATGTTATAGGTTTACTTCGAGTTATCCGAACTTACCTGGTATTCATTTCGAAGCTGTGTTTCGATTATTCTGAAACCTTACGTTTACCTCGATCGACCTCCAGAATTTGTAAAGTCCAAATGACCGTTTTGCCCCTAACCTTTGACATTTTTACTATTTAGTCCCTAGGCTCGTATAGTGAAACACATGCAATTTCTATCTTACCCAAGCCTATCCGAACACTTTTCCCTCATATGAAGCCCACATTTTCTCATTATTTTCACATTTCTACCACATATTTAATAACTTTTGCAAAAAGGACCCTTTAGGGGTTTTTCATGAAAATCACCTAAGAAAAGATGTTTAACACACCTTCAACTTTCATATCCCTCCATAATAAACCAAAATACAAGCAACTCATGCATGGGTAAATTTTTAAACATGAACCCTAGCATAAAATATGGGTAGAAATGGAAAGATCAAGCTATCGGGATTTCAAAAATACAAAGAACATTAAAAACGGGGCTTGGGAGAACTTACTATTGAGCTTGAAATGTTTGAAAACCCTAGCTATGGTGACAAGAGAATTTCGACAGCTATGGGGAAGAAGATGGCTGATTTTGGCTTGATTTTTCTCATTTTATTTCATTAAAAAGTCAAATGACCAAAATGCCCTTATGCCCTTTCTTTGAAATTTCATCCATGCAAGCCCGTTTTTGTCTAAAAACTTAAAAATTGGGCAAATTGCTCTTTAAGACCTTATAGTTTAAAATATAAAGCAATTTCATACAAATTTCTTCTAGAATCCAAGTTTTGCAATTTATTCAATTTAGTCCCTAATTTCCAATTGGACACCTTACTCAAGGAATTTCTTCTTGAAACTTTAACACATGCATAATCTCATATTCTAAGTCTCATAATAATCATAAAATAAATATTTTGATGTCGGATTTTTGGTTTCGAAATCACTGTTTCGACTAGACCCTATTTCGGGATGTTAGATCACTTTTGTCAAGCTTCTTTTTAATGCACCATGGATCATCATGAAGCCTCACTTTAGTAGCTATCTCAAATTTATTTCTATTGGTCGATTTCCCTATTGTTTGTCTCTTCTTGGATGTAAAATTATCACTCATAGTTGCTAAAGTAAGGGCTTCGTTGATCTTCAATTTATGATTATTACTACATTCACCGATTTCAACCCCAGGGGGTT
This sequence comes from Gossypium longicalyx, assembly GCA_025698465.1. Lineage (NCBI taxonomy): Eukaryota > Viridiplantae > Streptophyta > Magnoliopsida > Malvales > Malvaceae > Gossypium > Gossypium longicalyx. The sequence goes on from CM046995.1 coordinate 58,994,242, forward strand.
TATTTATTGAAAAAGACAATTCTAACGAGATATTGGCATCGGTTGTGATATCGCTCTTCTCTAAACACATCATGTCTAATTTTCTTGTATATTGATCATTGCTTTCTTTGTAGCAAAACACTTGTTTTCTCTCATCTGTTTTGGTGGATATATTACCAACAGTAAGAGATAACTGTAACGAAATTTTGGAAGTGGTATTGCTCGGTTCCGACATAAAATCTCGACTGCTCTTCTCCATCCTATTTTCTAATTTATAGTAATGAGTTTCTTGTTTTCCCACATCAACTAATGATGCTACACACGACCACGATGAAAGAGAAAATTCTAATGAAACATTGCATCGAGGACATCCATGAAATTAAAAAGAATGTAGAGCTTGTCGTCTACCATGGTTTAAACACCGACTCATTTGTTTTTGTTTCTGATTACTACTAAAAACTTTGTTGAATGGAAATCTATAGAAAAGAAAATAGCAAAAGGCTATTTCTTGTTGGTCAATCTCAACTTTAAAATTTAGCTCTTATTGTTAACTTTCTTGAAGATATATTTTAGTTTATATAAAGATTTCAGAATAATTTTGAAATCCTCTTGCACAAGTAATTCTTTATTTACTGCCTTTGTTTCACTTTTAATTTCAAGAGAAAAGAGTTTTATTAATTAAAAATTATTTTCTTTGGGTAATATATTGGTGGGTATGCTATGTTTTTTTTTTTGTGAATTTGATGTATATAAAAAAATTAAAATTAAAGAAACATTTAGTATCTGGGTATTACTTTGTTATAATGAACATGTGAAATAATTCTTAATAAAATTAATTCATAAAATAATTTTTAATTGAAAATTTGGAGTTATTAAATACCTAGCATTATCCATATGTCCAATAAATTTAAAAATAGTTATTTTTTTAATATAATATTGAAGATAAAATTTGAAGATTACATAAATTTATAATTTTACATATTATAATGACACTTCATTAAAAGTTTGTTAACAAACTAAAATCTTAAAAGTATTTACAAATAATCAAAATTTTAATAAACTACGGGATTCACTCATTATTGCTTGAACCACCTTTGGGTTTCGATTCTTTATAACTTGTGAGGAGCTCTTGTTTTTCCTTTTTCTTTTCTCTATCAAACACCCCCTCCAAAAGGAAAAAAAAATTAAATTTCTTCTCCAAGCAAACACCGAGAAATTGATTTGATGAAATTGTAAATTCTTTTTCCTTTTTTATTACCCAAATTATAACTTTCTAAAAAAAAATTTATCTTCGTTTTTTTGTTTATTTGCTTCCAATGTTTATTAGCTCATTCATTGGATTGATTTTCACTAGGATGATGGGTGATTAAAAGGTTGAGATTACCAATGATGGCATGCAATGGTTTTATGTTGAGTTCAATGAGCCAAAAGGTAATAACTATTGTTTCTTGTCTCTTCTTTATTTTTCATTCAATTCTATGATGAATCTCTTTAATTTTGCTTAAAACTTTATTTTCTTTTTGGGGTTTTCTCATTCTTCTAAGAAGTTATTGGGTTCAAGTAGTTTGACCATTTGGTAATTGTTATTAGGTTTTCTCTTTTGATGATTTTGATACTTGAAAATTAGTATATATAGCGATCTATATGTGTGTATTTTGTCCAATTAATTTTTCTTATTTGAGTTGCTAGTTTTTACTTGTTTGTTTTTTTAGATTATTACATTTTCTAGATAAGGATGAGATTTGTTTTGGGGCATTTTCAGACAAAGAGTCAAATGAAGATGAGTACTCTTCTCACAGATTATCCAATATTGAATGTGCCAAGGTCTTCACAACGATGGTGTGTGGAAGATAAGATTTGAACTCCCAGATGCTTATCCATATAAATCTTCATCACTTGGCTTTGTAAACAATATCAACCATCCTAATGTTGATAAAATGTAAGTTTTGTGAATGCCTTAAAGTTCTAAATTTAGATTCTTTGGCTTTGATTTAATGTTGGGATTAACTTGCACGAGATAATTAAGAATGATTAATTGTTAGCTAAATTATTTTTAAAACAATGAGTTTCAGGTTTGACTCAGTTTGTTTGGATGTCATCAATCAGACTTTGAGCCCCATGTTAGGTAAACCTTCCATATTCTTTGTTTGCCTCATTTGTTCATATTTTGAAGTTGCTTCTATTATTCTCGGAACATGGTAATCAATCCCGTGATTTTTTTTTAAGATCTAGTGAACATGTTTGATGTGTTTCTTCCACAACTTCTTATATATCCCAACTCATTAGATCCATTGAATAGAGAAGTTACTTCGTGCAACTTTTGAACAACAAGTGAATAAGCATAAGCTTTTATGTTCCATATTCTATGTGTATCTTTGCCTTTAGAATGCCCTGTTGAGGTAACTTACTTGGATTTCTTTGTCTTTGCAGTTGGAAAGGGGAGGCTTTAGTTTTAAAGTCAATCATTTTCAGTCAATGTAGTTAGACCAACTTGACCCATTTTTGTGGCTAGACCATTTCACCTACTTCCTCTACTATTTAATATAGTTTTTCAATGAATTTATGTCACTATAATATGTTGTGGCAAATCATTTATCACATTCTTTGCATGATGCAGTTCTTGTTCTTTGAAAGTATGATTTATGATTTGCAAAATCATACATTGTTTCTCCTCCATTCTTTGTGATTTTAATGATTCAATCATTGCAATCTTATGATTTTTTTATCTTTCCATTTCCCAGAATATTGCCAGAAATATGCCAAGCTAAAAGATGTCGTAGTAACAGCAACAGTAGAGAAGTCTAGTGATGAAGAGTAGAGTGAAGACGAATACACTCCATCTAATGATGACGAAATTGCTAGAAAACATTATCTTTTGTCGCATTATGTGCATACCTTAGAAATTTTATATATTATACATTTATATTCGTGGCTCCAGGAAAATTTAAAACTTGACAAAACTAGGGCATGCCGAGAAATTCTTGTCCCTCTTTTTACTTCTATGGAGGTCATGTAAATTAACTAACTGTTGTTTATATATTTAAGTATTCATCCATTGTTGATATTAAATGACAATTTGTATATGTTGTTCATCTGCATACATAAATTAAACTCATTTCAAGTCCTTTACAATTTACTTTTAAAGGTGGTAAAAAAAACCATATATAAGGAATATAATTAGTTTTTGAAATTGTTTTTGTGTTTACACTTTTAATTATCAGGGTAGAATCAAATTCGGTAATAAAAAATTTAAGAGAAATTTAAAATTTAAAAATAAATTCCTACTACAAAATAACAAACTAATATCTTAGACTCTTATGATATTTCTCTTTCAAAGATAAACAAAACAAAACAAAAATTAAAACCCTCAATAAACACTATATTTCCTAAAAAAACGAAATTACAAAGCAGGAGCTTTATTTAGAATAGAAAACTTGAATCTTGAGTTATGGATGTCCCAGTAAAGACCAATTTCATCACCCAGTTTCAAATCCCTTCCCTTCACAAAATTTGTAGTCCAGTTTTTGGTGAACACATTGACTCTATTGTTCCATCACTTGAACTTCCTGTAATGTTGGGTATCGGTATCATAATTCCAAACCAATACCGGTAATCTTTGTTGAAATTAGGCTAGTTGATCGACATTTCAATGTGACAAAACATAAGATTCCACCAACTCCGATGGTAATAGGAACCTTGATAGTTTTTCAAGATTACTTTTGTAAAGTTGCTTCTTGATGCACTATGGATCATCATGAGCATGATGCCTCAGTTCAGTTTCAATCTCAACACCATTTCCATTGTTTCTGTTGGTCGAAAATTTCGAATTCCTCATTGTTCGTCTCTTGTTGAACAATGTTAAAGTAAGCTCTCTATTGATTTTTTTTATTCAAGTTGTTTAAGTTATGGATGCCGCTACATTCACTGACTCCAAATGAAAGTAAAAGAGATAACTTTACGAAATATCATAACTAGTGTCAGCTTCCATTTGTTTTGACGACAAAGCACCGTTACTATTCTTGATGCACATTATATTACATACATCTAATTTCCTTATATCTTGAATTAAAAGTTTTCCTTTATCAGTTGGATTAGCTCTGGTGGACATATTATCTATAGAATGAGAATATTGTAACGACAATTCGATATCGGTATCCCTCGGTTCCGACTGGAAATCTCTAAAAAAGTTTATCCTCATAGGTTCTAATTTCCTCTAAAGTGTTTCTTCTTATTGATAGCAGTTGATATTGTTAACGCAGACGACGAAAGAGACAACTCTAATGAAATATTACTATCTACATGTATGGAATTAAAAACAATGAAAGGTTTATTGTCATCCATGAATAAAACATCCAAGTACGGAACAATCAACTTATTTGTTTTAGGAAACTGTTAAAACCCTTGTTCAATGAGAAATTTATAATAATAAAAAAAAAAACCTTGGAGCCCTATGTTGGGTAAACCTTACACTTTTTTTTTGTTTACCTCATTTGTTCATATTTTGAAGTTATTGTTATTACTCTCAGAACATGGTAATTAATCCTGTGATGTTTAATTTTAGATTTGGTGAACATGTTTGAAGTGCTTCTTCCATAACTTCCTCTATATCCCAACCCATGAATTCCATTAAATAGAGAAGCTACTTTGTGCAACTTATGAACAACAAATGAATAAGCATAAGCTTTTATGTTCTATATTCCATGTTTATCTTTTCCTTTAGAATGCCCTGCCGAGTTAATTTACTTAGTTTTCTTTGTCCTTGCAGTTGGAAATGGGTGGTTTCAATTTTAAAAGTCGACCATTTTTAGTCGGTAGAGTTAGACCTACTTGACCCATTTTTGTAGTCAAACCATTTCACCTACTTCTTATATTCTTTAATATAGTTTTTCGATGGATTTAGCTTGCTAGTAATAAGTTGTGGCAAATCATTTATCACATCCTTTGCATGATGCAGCTCTTGTTCTTTAAAAGTATGATTTATGGTTTTCAATATCATGCATTGCTTCTCTTCCATTCTTTGTGATTTTAAGGATTCAATCATTGCAATATTATAACTTTTTTCTCTTTCCATTTCCTAGAACATTGTGAGAAATATGCCAAGTCGGAAGATGTTGTAGCAGCAAAAAAGTCTAATGATGAAGAATAAAGCGAAAATGGATACACTCAATCTGATAACGAGGAAATTGCAAGAAAACCTGATCCTTAGCCACACTATATGTCTACCTTAAAATTTCTATATATTGTAAATTGATATTCGCACCTCTAGGAAAATTTGAAATAAGACAAAATTGGGGTATGCCTAAAAATTCTTGCCCCTCTTTTTGTTTTCCATGGAGATTAGGTAAATTAACTAACTGTTGTGTATATATTTCAAGTATTCATCCATTGTTGATACTAAATTACAGTTTGCATATGTTCTTCATCTACATATATCAATTAAACTCATTTCAAGTATTTAACAATTTACTTTTAAATATTGTAGAAAAAACCATATACATGGAATATTATTTGCTCTTCTTCTTTTTTGTTTACACTTTTCATTATCAAGGTAGAATCAAATTTGGTAACAAAAAATTCAAGAAATAAAAAATTTAAAAACCAATTCCTACTACAAAATAACAAAATAATATATTAGACTTCTACAATATTTCCCTTTCAAAGATAAACAAAATAAAACGAAAGTTAGACCCCTCTTTAACAATTATATTACCCAAAAAAAAATAGAAGTTACTGAGTGAGAGCTTTGTTTAGAATAGAAAAATTAAATTTTTAGTTATTTATGTCCCAATAAAGACCAATTTCATCTCCTAGTTTCAGATCCCTTCTCTTCACAAAATTTGTAGTCCAATTTTTTATGAGCACATTAACACTCTTGTTCCATTGCTTGAACTTTATGTAATGTTGGGTATTGGTATCCCAATCCCAAACCAATACCAGTAATTTTTATTGAATTTGGGCTAACTGATCGACATTCTTGTACAGCAAAACATGGGATTCCACCAACTCCGATGGCAATAGCAGCCTTGACAGGTTTTTGAGATCACTTTTGTAAAGTTGCTTCTTGATGCACCATGGATCATCATGGGCATAATGTCTCAATTTAGTTTCAATCTTGACTCTATTTCTCTTGTTTCTAACGGTTGAAAATTTCGAGTTCCCTATTGTTTGTCTCTTGTTGAACAATGTCGAAGTAAGCTCTCCATTGATCTTCTTATTCAGGTTATTCAAGTAATGGTGATCGCTACATTCACCGACTCCATATGAAAGTGAAAGAGATAACTCTAACAAAATATCATCACTGGTGTTAGCTTCAATCAGTTCTGACAAAAAAGCACCGCTGCTATTCTCAATGCACATCATATTACATACATCCAATTTCCTTTTATCTTGAATTAAAAAGTTTTTCTTTATCAGCTAGAGTAGTTTCAGCGGACATATTATCGATAGAAGGAGAATATCGTAACGATAGTTTGGTATCGATATCCTTCGATTCTGACTGGAAATATTTGAAAAAGTTGATCATTGTAGGTTCTAATTTGTCATAATTAATTTCTTGTTTTCCCATATTAGTTGATATTGGTGACGCAGATGACGAAAGAGACAATTCTAATGAAATATTGATATATTCACAATCTGGGTTTTTTCTTTAATGTTATTGGTCTCGTACACATTCATGAAATTCAAAACAATGAAGGGTTTATCGTCTTCCAAGGATGAAGCAGGCAAGCACTGAACAATCAACTTATTTGTTTCAGGTAACTACTGAAACCCTTGTTTAACGAGAAATTTATAAAAAAATAAAAGAAAACCTTGGAGCCACATGTCAAGTAATCCTTGCACATTCTTTGTTTGCCTCATTTGTTCCTATTTTGAAGTTGTTTCTATTACTCTCGAAACATGGTAATAGATCCTGTGATGTTTAATTTTAGATTTGGAAAACGTGTTTGAAGTGTTTCTTCCACAACTTCTTCTATATCCTAACCAATGAGATCTATTGAATAGAGAAGCTATTTCGTGCAACTTATGAACACAAGTGAATAAGCATAAGCTTTTATGTTCTATATTTCATACATATCTTTGCCTTTAGAATGCCCTACCGAGGTAATTTACTTGCATTTTTTTGTCCTTGTAGTTAGAAATGGGAGGTTTTAGTTTTAAAAGTTAGCCATTTTCAGTCAATAAAGTTAGACCTACTTGACCGATTTTTGTGGCCATACCATTTCTCCTACTTCTTATATTCTTTAATATAGTTTTTTGATGGATTTAACTCCCTAGTAATATGCTGTGGCAAATCATTTATCATATCTTTTGCATGATGCGATTATTGTTCTTTGAAAGTATGATCTATGATTTACAAAATCATGAATTGTTTCTCTTTCATTCTTTGTGATTTTAAGGATTCAATAATTGCAATATTATGACTTTTATCTCTTTCCATTTCCCAGAATATTGCGAGAAATATGTTAAGTCGAAAGATGTCGAGCAACAACAGTAGAAAAGTTCAGTAATGAAGAGGATAGTGAAGACGGATACACTCCATCTGATGACAAGGAAATTGCCGAAAAACCTGATCCTTAACCGCACTATATGCCTACCTTGAAAATTCTATGTATTGTACATTGATATTTTCACCTCAAGGAAAATTTAAAACTTGACAAAATTGGGGCATGCCTAAAAATTCTTGCCCCTCTCTTTGTTTTCCATGGAGGTTAATTAAATTAAGTATTTTTTATATATTTCAAGTATTCTTTTATTGTTAATCTTAAACGGTAGTTTGCATATGTTATTCATCTATATATATACATATATATATATATATTAATTAAACTCATTTCAAGTTTTTTACAATTTACTTTTAAAAATGTTTTAAATATGCTAGAAAAAACCATATGCGTGGAATATAATTTGTTCGTGAAATTATTTTTTTGTTTACACTTTTCATTATCACGATAGAATCAAATTCGATAATAAAAAATTATGATAAATAGAAATTTTAAAAACCAATTCCTACTACAAAATAACATCATCCTAGACTCCTATAATATTCGTCTTTTAAAAATAAACAAAACAAAACAAAAGTTAAACCCCTCTTTAACCACTATATTACCTAAAAAGCGAAGTTAGTGATTAAGAGCTCTGTTTAGAACAAAAAACTTGAATCTTAAGTTATGGATATCCCAGTGAGGACAAATTTCATCACTCAATTTTAGATCTCTTCCCTTCACAAAATCTGTAGTCCAGTTTTTGATAAGCACATTGGCCTTATTGGTCCATAGCTTGAACTTCTTGTAATGTTGGGTATTGGTATCACAATCCTAAACCAATACTGGTAATCATTGTTGAATTTGGGCTAACTGATCGACATTCTAATGTGACAAAATATGAAATTCCACCAACTCCGATGGCAATAGCAACTTTGACAGGTTTTTGAGATCACTTTTGTAAAGTTGCTTCTTGATGCACCATAGATCATCATGGGCATGATGCCTCAGTTCAGTATTAATCTTGACTCTATTTCTCTTGTTTCTATCGGTTGAAAATTTCGAGTTCCCTATTGTTTGTCTCTTGTTGAACAATGTCAAAGTAAGCTCTCCATTGAACTTTTTATTCAGGCTGCTCAAGTTATGGTGATTGTTACATTCACCGATTCCATATGAAAATGAAAGAGATAACTCTAACGAAATATCATCATTGGTGTCAGCTTCCATCAATTCCGACGAAAACGCATCACTGCTATTCTCGATGCACATTATATTACGTACATTTGATTTCCTTGTATATTGAATTAGAAGTTTTCCTTTATCATTTCGAGTAGTTTCGGTGGACATATTATCGATAGAAGGAGAAGATCGTAACAATAGTTCTGTATCGGTATCCCTCGATTCCGACAAAAAATCTCTGAAAAAGTTTATCTTCGTCTTTTTTAACCTTTTAACTTGTATTTTTTGTCAAACAACCTCCAAATTGATGGAAAAATTAGCTTTTTAAATTTTGCAAATGTGGCATGCCAACATTTAATTAATTTTTAAAATTTTAAAAAATTTAAAAAAATATATAAAAATTATAAAAAATACTTTTGATTTTTTAAAAAAAATTAAAAGTCAATTAAATGCTGACATGTAATCCACGTGGCAATTCACGTAAAGTTAATTAACTTTTTCATCCATTTGAGGTGATTTAATAGAAAAATGTAAGTTTAAGGACTAAAAGTGGCGAAAAAGTGAATGGAAAACTAAAATGACATTTTTATAAAGTTGAAGGGTCAAATAAGTCATTATACCTAAATTATATTAAGATAATATGAAAAATTAAATATTTTAACCACCAATAAAATAATTTCCCATCATCAACTTTTAAAAATGTGAAAGTATTATCATACTAATCTTCATATTCAAAATCATCCTTTTTAACTTTAATTAAATTATTTAAAAATTTAATAAACAAACAAACATGTTTTCTTCTTTAATAAATTTTAAAATTATTTTTAGTTTTTTTAATTTAATGAAATTTTATTTTTATGTAGTCAAATTTTTTAATTTCTTTTAAATTTCCAATTTCTAGACACCTAATTTTTCTTTTTCAATTTTCAATTTCTATATTTTTCATAAAAAAAATAATGAAAATTCCATGGCTTGGTAACCCTGCGGGTGGCTGTAATCATTTTTCGATTTTTTGCAAACTCTTTTTCTAGGTTTTTAAAAATATTTAATGATTGATTTTAATTTTTCAAATTTCAATTTCTTTATAATTTTTATTAGTTTTTCTAATTTTTAATTATTGTTTTCAACATTTTTAAATTTTATTTTTACTTTTCTTTTACACATATAATTTCAACATCTTTGCATTTTTCCTCAAAATTTTAATTATTTTTAAGTAATTTAATTAAAATTGAATTAAATTAGAATGATATCATATATAATTGAGTGTATAATAATCTTTGTATGTCTTTGAAAACTATTGATGTAGCGCTATATTTTTGTTTTCTAATAATTATATATTTTAGGATGATCCTACTATAAGTTATTCCATGTAATACGTAAATTTATACATGAGTAGACTTTTCGATAAATAGTTCATGAACAATTAAATTTTGTTCGTTTATACTTATTTATTAAGCTAAATAAACCAAAAAAAAAATATAAACAAGATGTTTAAGCTTGCTTTTTTTTTGAACAATCACATTATAGATTCTGATCATATTTGCTCTTTTTGACACAATATGCCTAGAACTATCCATAGCTCCTTTTAACTCATAAATAGGAGGATAATGCATTTCAACACAATCGAATCCACATCCTCCTACATTGGCAACAATGCCTATGCCAATCGAACTAAGACTCAATCGACGTTTAAGCTTGTTTATTAAGTGAACCGAATATGAACAAAGTTTGGTTGGTTTGTTTGTGTTCATAAACAAACACATTGATGTTCGCTTAAAACTCATTTAATAAATTATTTTAAGTGTATTTAAAACTCATTTACTATTCAATTATCGTATAATTAATAATAATATTATAGTTCACGTGCTTATTCTATTTATATTAAAATTATTAATATTCATATTTAATTATTTTATATCTAAAAGATAATATGTATGTTTATTTATTGTTTGTTAGTTTATTATTCATGAATATTATTTGTAAATGTGTTCAATTATATGTTCGTAAACTTTTTCATTTAACTTACAGGAACAAACACAAACAATTATATAAATGACCACAAACATTATTTTAAAACTTTTAACGATTACGAACCAAACATTAAAAACTTAAAAATAAACAAACAAACATGAAAATAGGCTGGGTGGGAGAAGAGAGAGAGGGAGGGAGGGAGAGGGGGATAATTTTTATTTTAAATAATACTAATATATTTTTATTTAACTTTTTCAAATTTCTAGTTAAATTAATATAAATTATATTTTTAAAAACACGTGCCACTTCTTGATTGATTGCAAAGATTTTTTTAATAGATTTAATGATAAGGGTAACATTAGTTACGGAATAATGTTTATATACCTGACTCGACAAAAAAAGAAGAAGAATCTAATTCAAATAAAAAGCATAGTTTAAGGGCCTCTCATTAATTAAGCCTTTAATTATTTATAATTAGATTTTTAATATTGAATTTTCTTCTCATCAACATAACTTTTTGATTTGCTATAAAAAATTGATAATATCATGATAAATAATTGGAGTGTATTTAATATTATTAATATGACGTATTTACTTATTTAAATTTAATTTTACTCACAATTTAAGCTTTTTTTTTATTTTAATTTCGTACATATGACATATGTGTTATTATTAATTTTGAACACTATATTTCATTATTTATTATATGTTATTTTTAAATGTATAATTGTCTTCTAAATACATAATTTTTACAAGCATACATGTAAGATAATTTTTTTAATTTTTTTATATATTTTTAAATATAATATGTTTAAACATTTCGATTAATATTTACTCATAATTAATAGATGGGTATTTGTTCATAATATAAAATAAATTAAATATAAAAAAGTATCCTGCGGTTCTCAAGAGTAAAAATGGATGTTAGATACGTTCATTACTACTATTTGTTTTAGATTTATATTTTTAAATTTTTATTTAAAAATATATAAAAATATGAAATAAGGAATCTATTATCGTAATAATATTAGAGGTTAAGTATAAAATTAGCATTTGAATTTGTTCAATTTTTTTTTAATTTTAAATTGATACTTAAATTTTTGTTCTGTCACCTAAATCGATACTTAAATATTAATAAATACCAATATAAAAGAAATATTAATTATATATTTAATGTTAAAAAGAAAACAAAGAGATGATGGGACTAGGTGAATAAAGGAATTAAATATAAAAGGGTGTAGGAGAGAGGGATTAAAAATTGCATGAAATGATGAAGATACAAGTGGACGCGGTGTGATTGGCGCCGCCCCCACAGGCTACGCACGTACATTCCCATTTCTTACTACAGAATCTTCCAATTAAAAATCGACTGTCCCACACGTTATCTTACCTTTCTTCCAAATCAATCTCTAAATTCCAGGATTTTGACTCAATAACGGTTCTTCACCATCATCTTTCTTCTATAAATACTCTTTAGTTTTTTTCTTCCCAAAATCATTGCGCCACTTATTCCAGAGATAACTTCACGTCCAAAAACCATGCAAGCTACTACTTCTTGTCTTTCTAAGTCCTCAGCTTCAGCTCCTCCACCACAACATCGCTTCTCCAGCGACCTAATAGGCGGGAGAAAGGGTTTGGGAGGAGCAAAGACGGCAAATGTCAAAGTAATGGCTTCAAAAAGATCATCAGGGCCATATAGTCACAATTTCGACGGGAAGCTAGTGGATGAGAGCATGATAGTGTTGAGAAAGCGGATTCAGGAGATGCAGAGGGTGGAGAAGAGTTATGAGCCTCCCCAGCATTGGATGGAGTGGGAGAAACAATACAAGAAAGAAAAGTACGACCTCGATGTTTTCCAAGCTGTGGGGAGCTTGCAATCCAAGCTCATGGAAACCAGGCCTGCCGTTGCTTTGGGGATGGCTCTTCTTCTTCTCTTTACCTTACCAACTTCAATCGCCGCACTTCTCTTTCATCTTATCCCTAATTCCCTATGATTGCAATCTTCATACTCTTCTTACGGTGATTCATCTTATTATAATTATTAGAGTTTTAAGATATTGAGCACTCTAGTTAAATTTAGTGAGTTCAATTTTTATTTCATATGTATGGGTTGGGTTTCAATCCTACTATGTATAGTTGTTATGGTATATTTTGATTATTCATCAAGTTGAATTATATATTGATATGATTTTATTTTATAGTTGTTCAGGTGTATATATATAATCATATTTTACAAGTGAACTTTCATAGAAAAAAAAATTTCTCTTAATTTTTTCAAATCAAATCTTTGCTTTATTGGAAGCGATATTGATCTTCAAATTGAATAATAGTAGCATTTTATTTAAATTTGCGTCACAAAATATATTAAAATTGGAATCCAAAGCTGTCTGAGGCACGGGATGAGAGACAAATGATTTGATAGACCAATTGACCTCAATCCTTGGAACTTGGGCCGGAGTCGGTGATGCTTTTTTTTTTTTTTTTTTTCTTTTTCTGGGTATTAATTAAATAGTAATTTAGACAGAGTTGTAAATTTTGTAGCTCAAATCTAGACTCGTACCAAAAAAGAAACTACCCATTCAATCGAACCTATAAAATGGGTCAATCACTAATTTTCAACTCCAGAATTTTTATTTATATCAAACAATTTATATATTTAGCCCAAAGCTTAAATACTCAAACATAAAGCCCAAGAATCAAACCCATGTGAAGAAGACCAATGATTCTGACCCAAAAGCCTTGCCTCCCCTATGGAGAATGCTTTGCTTTCTTTTCTTTCTTTCTTTTTTTTTTCCAATCGTTTTGGTTTGGAGCTAGCTTTTCTTATCAAGTAATTTCCAAGACAACTTGGCTAGGAAGGCTTGCTTCATATTAGCAACTCGTCTAAAAATCAAGCTTCCATGTGATTTAGGTGGAGTCAGAGCTTCCCAATTAGTTCAATGATTTTTCATCACTATGCTACCACTAGAAGTCTTTAGAAACTTCAACCAATTTGAGCATAAATGTAGTTTGGGGCTTTAAAGCATGACAAATAGTAAATGAAAATACTTGACATCTTAGAATGCAAGTGTGCAAAAGTATAAGAAGGGCTAAGGTTCTCCTTATTGAAACCAAGATATTTCTCAATATTGTTAGGCCTATAGCATTGGAGTTGATAGAATTCAACCAGCTGACATTCTACATTCGAGAAGGGATGAAACCCATGGCTTGCTGTACTATGGAGTATATGGTTCCAAAATCCAAAGGAAGGAACCTTCTTTAAAGAAGACCAAACTGTGAGAAAAGCATTTGGATAAAACTCTCATTGGCACCAAGATTCTCCAAACAAATGCTTTATTTGAGTAGCAATTAAAGTTTAATTTGAAGGTCATAAAAATATACAAAGTTGAGGACTTATTTGGAGACATGCCATGCCGATTATATTTGATGGACTTAATCAATTTATTAGCCAACATGAAACAAATGGTAATATGAAGACTTGGTCAAATCTATAACAATTCCATCAAAACAACAGACATCCAAAGAATAATTAAAATTTAGTTATTTGTATTATCATAATAGTTGGCATACATCCCAAGTCCTTCCCTCATTTGCCTAAAACAGCAAAACTTGAGAAACCCAACCTTTCTCATTATCATCCTCGTAAATCGATGTATGCAAAAAAGCAATCCAAAAATCTATCCCCCTATTACAAAATATTAAATCCTAAATAGTAAAAAAAAAAAAAAAAAAAAAAAAAAAAAAACGAGTTAGAGTTATTTTTTCGCAGTTTCTACTTGTTCTTGATGGTGATCCCAAGCTCACCTGCAACAATAACAGTCGTAGCCATATCAAGAAACATGCCATGTTCAACGACACCAGCAATCCTCAGAATAGCATCGCTTGCCACCTGCAAATCCCCAATGTCTTTCTTCAAATACAAATCCACAATATAATTCCCATTATCTGTTACAAAGGGTTTCCCTTTAGAATCATTCCTCAGCTTGGCCACACAACCCGGATCTTCGAACAGGTTTTGGAGTTTATTAGCTGTGAATTTCCAGCAAAAGGGGACAACTTCAACAGGCATGGCTAAGCCACTCCCTCCCAAATGCTTAACCAATTTGGATTCATCAACAATACAAATAAATTTCTTGCAAGTCCCTTCCACCATTTTCTCTCTTAACAGGGACCCACCTCTGCCTTTGACGAGATTAAGATGTGGGTCCACTTCATCGGCGCCGTCGATTGCTAAATCGATGGTGGAATGGTGGTCGAGATCCGAGAGCGGGATGCCTAAAGAAACAGCTTGTTCTTGCGTTTTCTTGGAGGTGGGAATTCCTACGATGTTTTTGAGCTTGCCGAGGCGAAGCAACTCACCGATGCGATCCACGGCGTGTTTGGCTGTCGAACCAGTGCCTAGACCCAGAACCATTCCTGATTCAACGAACTCAACGGCTTTGTATGCGGCAATTTTTTTCAATTCGTCTTGGGTTAGGATGACCGGTGGAGATAAAGATGGAGGCCTAGACAAAACCTCCACAAAAGAAGCTTTTTCAGACCAAGCAATTGCCATTTTGTGTGTGTTTGTGTGAGACAGATAAAAGAAAGAATCAACAGAAATCAAAAGATTAGCATTGTAAAATACAAAGTGGAAGAAGAAAAAAGAAAGTGGGATTTGATTGTCTCCTGTTTGTTATTTCCCTCCAGGAAATTGATTTAGGCCAGGAGAGGAGGCGTATGGAAAACAGAAAGGGATGTGTTAGGTAGTTATAAAGGTGGATGGAGGAAAGGGCATCCACTCCTGAAAGTCAAGACCCAAGCCACACAAATAAAATGGATGGTGGTGGTCTTCTGTGATTTTTCACTTTTTTTCACTTTGCGGATCAGATATTATTGGACCCCTTTTTCAATAGAATCTAATTTCAATGCTTATCTTTAACTTTCTAAAATCAAGGGTGTTGTTTGCTTTTCAATACGATTCTCCGCATATTCTCAACCGTTGGATGAAATTTGGACGGTCTGTATTGTTTCGCTGTTTGTGCTCATCTCCATTATCTTACTAACAGCATTCTCGTTGTCCTTGGCTTCTTTTATTGTTTAGAACATAAATAAAAAGTGTAAAAAAGCTTTGGTACGCATTATACGATTTTCTTTTTTATTATAATTCCAAACACAGTACCATATAATAATCTCCAATATATAAATTAATAGAGTAGAATAAATTTAATTATTTTAAAAATATTTGTAAAAGCATTGTGAAAAATATATAATACTAAAAATTCAGTAAATTTATTTTAAATATGTGATTTATATTTAGATTATAAAGTTACTTGATTAAAAAAATTCAAAATTTAAAACAAGTTTTTAATAAAATTTAATTTTAAGTTTTTTTTTTAATAATTAATCTTATTTTTGAAATTAGTAAGTTTTCTCAAAACAATGATAAATAACTGAGTTCACTAATTTTAAATAAAAAAAATAAAATACAGAAATTTTTCTATATCATTTTAGTGGTCAATGTAGTCTTTAGAATTCAACCATAACATTTAAGTCGAAACAAATGGTCTTAAAGTAAAGATGATTTAACCTAATCAAACGGTCAATCTGACTTAAGCTTTGAATAGAATTTTTAATCTCGAAACTAATCGAATCAAATTTAAAATATTAATTTCCTAAAAAAAAAAAGGTTTTCTATTTATTCTTGTTTTATAATAAATATATTTAAAGGTATTAAAAATATTTAGTATAAAATAACAAATTTTATAATGTTTCAAACAAGGAGGTCTTTTGAATGGGTCAGGCTAAGTCTTGGAAGTGTCAATCGGGGCAGGGATGGATGGGTATTTTGTCGCCTTCAATTCTAACATAATTTTTATTTTTTTTAGATTTTTTATAATACTGTTATAGAGATAAGGGTTATAAGTTTACTATAAAATTTATATTGTGAATTTTACTAAATAAAAAAATGAGAATCAAATCAATAAAGTTATAGAGAAATTTTATTGTTATAGTGAAATACTATTATAACAAATGGTTGTTATAGAAAAAGTTGATTGTATATTTAATTTTATTTAAGTATTAAATTGAAAAAACCAAGATACTTTAAGGGGCAATTTATGCATTAAGCCTAAAACTTTTTACCTTTGAATTTTGACTTGACGCGCATATTATTAGTTTTAGTTATTTGCGCAATATGTAATTACATGCTCAAAATAGTTATATTTAAAATAAATAAAATAAATAGGACTACCCTTTTTTTAAAATAATAATAATAATAATAATAATAATAATAATAATAATAATAATAATAATAATAATAATGAAGGTATCATTTTTTTTAAATAAAAAAATTTATGATTGAATATAACTTTTTGTCTTGAATGGTCTTCCAATATTAAAAAGATGGTCTTCTCATGGCAACTTGAATGGTCCATAAACAAAGTTTCAGTGCCTAAGCTAAGCTAAGAGAGGTAGGCATCTTCTTGGGAAACTCATTAGTTAAAGCGAAAGGAAGAAAATGTGGAATCCACCATTGGGACTTGAAACTTGAAAGCCGCCTCTACAGAGTAACATGCATCCATGGATTGCCCTTTCTAACTTGCATTCATCTTTCTTTTCAAACCTTGGAATAATCCCTTCCATTCCATGCTGAATGGGTCATCAATTAATAATTCTAATTTCTCTAATTGAATTTAATTTAGAGTAAAAGTGAGTTTTTTTAAAAAAAATAATAACTTAAAAAGTTTTATAAAAAAAGTTCATTATTATTATTATTATTATTATTATTATTATTATTATTATTATTATAAACTCCAAACTTTGGTATAAAAAGAAAAATCAAAACTAAATTATGACAAAAATCCCTACTAAACCAAACCAAGCTCTACTTTTACTCATGTGAAATAAATAAAAACATATAATGCCCTGCATATTTTACCGCATTTTAGATATATAAACTACACTTGTTTAATAGTTGATCTAAAGTCCACATCAAATTTGAAAAGATTTCAATATGGAAAATAAATTTAATGAAAAATAACGTTATGTTAATTTAAAATATGAATTAAGTTTAGATTTTAATATTTAAAATTTGAGACTGATCCGACTTAGTCTATTTTTAAATTTATAATATAATTTATATATATATATATATATATTGTAATTTATATTATATGAAATTAAATATATAGTAATGTAAATATTATAAAATATATAAAGTTATTTATGTTTAAAATTTTAATAAAACAAATGTATATAAAGTTATTAAATATTAAATAAAATAATTGTATTTTTAAAAGTAAAAAAAAAATGTGGGTGACCTTGAGAAAACTGTAGACATATTTCTATAAAACTAAACTTAAATTAAGTAAATATGAATGATATTGATATAATAGATCACACAATTTT
This sequence comes from Gossypium longicalyx, assembly GCA_025698465.1. Lineage (NCBI taxonomy): Eukaryota > Viridiplantae > Streptophyta > Magnoliopsida > Malvales > Malvaceae > Gossypium > Gossypium longicalyx. Next base: position 59,012,241 of record CM046995.1, read on the forward strand.
AGTACAAAAGTTAACATTTATTATACTGTTTTTTTAGTGTTTATTTGAACTCCCCCAACAATAAAAAGAATATTTAAATTTTATAGATAAAATTTCTTCTACCATTTAGAGTAGATTCCCACTGTACGCATCATATGAAGAGACTATAATTTTTCATATCTATACATTATGTGCACCAACTCTTCCTCTTGTCGACACCTGTCCAAAAACAAATAAAGTTTCTTTTTTGAGACTTCAAAAAAAATTTATATACTTTCGGTTTTAATCCCTAAAATATGCTCAAAATCTATATATCTATATATACACACACCTAACATTTAAAGTAGAATATTTCTTTAGTGAAATTCGATATGATTCAATTTAAATCAATGAATGTGATTGCAAGACACAAAAGAAAATATTGTTGTCGTTTGGTTAAGCCATGTCATAAACTAAATAAAATGTGTTGATAACTTAGAACTTGTTAAACCAGTTAATAAAGATACAGAAGATGTATCTTCTCTTCTAAATTTCTCTTCCCCAAATTTTGCAGCTATTAACAAAAGGTTTAGCATCAAGTTTGTTAAGAATGACATAAGGTGTAGGAAAAGATGTTCAATTGTACCTTGTTGTTCTTGGAATTTATGGTTTGAAACGTTCTATTAATTAAATTGAAAAAAAAAACGATAATGTGAAAAAAAAGGAAGTTGTATTAAGATCTAGGAAATCATTTTTGATATAATGCCAATCTTAAAAGGATGAATGTTCCATGTTATGCAAAAGATGTTAGAGAAACTGGTGTAAGCAAAAGGTCAAAGACAAACTGCCAACAAATGGCGGTCAATGATCAAACAAAGGAGAAGTAGTATGGTTGTCGATGAAGAAGAAAAAGATGAAGCAACAGTTACGATGGATGAAAGAAAGAAGTGAGAAATGTTCAAAAGTTTGTTTATCAAATGCTCCGTTTCATTTATGTTCCAGCCAATTGGCTTTTATAGTTATTCAGAAATTGGACCTTGGTTAAATAGATATTAGGTGGCCTTTGCTTATTTATAGTGTGAGAGTTGTTTTGTTTTTTTTTATTTTTGACAAATGGATGGAGTTGGTTTATTATGAAAATTTTAGTTTTTTGTGGTGATGTTATTGTAAACAAATACAAAATAAAGGTAAGTTGTTTAATGATGGTTCGATTGTTGTTGTTGCTACTATTAATGCTAACTAGGAGAGAGAGCTAATACTATTAAAGTTGAGACTCTTGTGAGAAGAATAGTTGGAGATGAATGTTGCTGAGGAGACCTATTTTTATCCCTTTTTGCAGTGGATATCAGTGATTAAGGAAATAAATTTTTATAGGAAAATAAATTAATTGTAAAACAAGTCAGTAGCAGAAGGTAGTATTCAATCGAGGATTAAAGAACAATGTCATATTAATAATATATTTAGATGCGCATCATGGAAGCAACCAAATTTGAAATACATATGACAAAACTTCTATAGAAATGAAGATTATAATGAAATGACTTTGGAATTGGTAGGCCTGAATATAACCCATTTATGGTTTAGAGTATTGGAAAAATCAATCAAGAAAATCATAAACCCTAAAAAATATAATATAGAGAATCAAAACGAAAACCAAACACCTTTAGCACAATTGTCATTCCAACAAGGAATGAACATAATTTATCAAAAGGTATCTAAATTGCTTTTGTAAATTATTTTTTTATTATATTGAAACTGAAACATCGATTAAATTTGTCACTTAGTTTAAAACATAAGACAGGAGTCGAAAAGACAAATATTTTATCCAAGAGAGAAGAGCAAGGTACATAAAGTGCATAATGTTGTCGTGTATTCTAGCCGAGAAAGTCTTACCTTTTTCAATTTATTTAACCAATCACCAAGTATTGTAATCAAGTCATTTTCAAGAAAAGAAACAGAAATGAAAAAAGTTAAAATCGATGAACACCAACCATCAAGAATGCTTTCTTTATCGGAAGGTATCTCGTCAGATATTGTTTCCCAATGCGTTCAACAAGGTGTAGACACATTTAAAAGTTTACTACTTAGGTTGGCTTATGAAATGCAAGTAGAGATTAACTGAATTTTATCATTTGTGGATGTTTCTTAGTTCAAATGCAAGTTTATTAAGTGTTTGGAACATCATATATAATGAGTAGAGTTGTAATAAATAATGAAGATTTCTTTTGAAGTGAAATAATAAAGATTTTTGTTTCTCTTGTATAGTTGGTTGGTTTCTGATTGATTAAGAATTTTTTAAAATAACTGTAAAAATGTTTTTTCCCTTTCTCCTATATAGTTTGTTTAACTTTGAAGTCAAGATTATTATTATTTGTTTATTTGTGATGCTTGTTGGTAGTTAGATAATTGATTTGTATTTATGTTTTCGTTTTAAACTATTGTAGAGTCATGAGGAGAACTGTAAGAAATGATAAAGTATTGAGGGCAGTAAACTTAAATAACATAGTTCATCATGTATGTGTTATGGAAAAAAGGCCCAAGGTAAGAGAATGTATTATACGCTTTGCTGTCGCCGATAACATATAAGCCCTAGTTATGCTAAGAACTTCACTCTTCCTAAATCAAGGCAAAATGGATGAGGGTGAAGGGATTTTGCAGCGTGCAATGACGACTAACGAAACTCTTCTATTGGCTGTCTATACACTGGTGGTCTGTTTACTGGTGAAGGGTTAAAGTGACCTGTCTCACCCAGCTACGGTGGAAGGTGTAGGTGTTGAAGAAAATATGGTTGATAAAACGATTTTCTTGCACAATAAAAAAATAAAAATTTTGAAAATCGAATCGGTTTGTGATATTTTTAACAAGAAACTTTTTCCTAAAATAATACATTTTTTTTAGTAAGATGGATCTTAAACATTCCTAACTTTCAACCGGACGACCTTCTCCTCCATTCTCATACCACGAACTGCTTCGAGTGTAGGCTCGAACAATTTCAAATCAAACATAGAACCAAAAATAATCTTCTTACTTTCAAAAGGAAAGTAAATCTCTCTCCTATAGAAATTGGTAGAATTATTATTCTTAAAAATATAATTTATACTTAGAAATTAATTTTGACTATTTTCGAGCAGAATAATAATATCTCGAAGTTGTGTTTTTAGCCTTACTAGTTCCATCTATTTAAAGGGAGAGGAAGTGAAACCTTAGTTGAATTAGTAGAACACAAATAAAACTTATTTAATAGAAAAAACACATCTCCTAATTGAACTAGGAGAGAGGGGAGGCTAATAGAATATGCCTCTGCTCATATGTATTATGATAGGGATTCGGGTCTCTCCTATATTAGGTCCAATTATATGTGTTTCTTGAACTTTTAATCCAACACATTATAATTTAATCCAACCTAATACATATTTTCTATTTCCCAAAATAAATATTATTTATTTCATTAATTTTTCCAATTAAATAATTTTCTCAACCTAATTTTAATTTTGTTAAAATCATGACAACTTTACCGTAAAAGAATTTATGAGAAGATATATTTAATTTATATATTCAATGGATTCATAATAACTAGTTACTTTAATTCCATTTTCAAAGTTCAATTTTTTGATTAAATAATAATTTGAAAAACTTAAATTAAATCTCAGGTCATTTCCATACTTAGTGAGAAACCACATTTATTTCCAAACGTAACCCATTTATCTAACTTTATCATTTCTATCAATTTCTGTTCATTTGATTCAACATGCAATTTATTTCTGGTTTTAACGAGCTAGCGAAGGGATCAATTGGACATATAAATTTAGGGCCCAAATGATTTATAATTAAGTTCTAACTTTTCGCCTATTAATTATAAACTTATTTAGCTATGAAGTCATTCCCCTGTAGTATCATAATTGAGCTCTCCCTAATAACATCCTATTACGAAAGCTACTTTATCAGTGCTTTTCCAATGACCTTGTCATAAGTGTGTTACCCTTATAGGATATTCTTAATCTCTTTAGAATAAATTTGTTCTCCCAATATGATCCTATTTTATCTCATGGTAACCATAACATCTTCTTTCATGAAAAATCAATTACTATCATGTAGTAATTAAGTCATTTATCACAAAGACAAACAACCCGTGACCACATTTACTTTTCATCAATCATGTAATGCCAATGAAAGAATATCATTTATCCATGCCTTGGGCTATGAATTCCACTATTGTGAACGATGCTACATACTGTAAAAGTCATATACCCAACGCACCAAGTTTCAGTTCTTTATCCATTCAAACTCAAGCTTTTACTTACATCAAAGTATACAAGTCATGCATGCATAGTCCTACATCTACTCAAGATTAAGGTATGCCAAACTATGAACGCCATAAGTGAATAAATCCATAAATGAATTCAGAATCTATTCTACTTAGGTCTTGTCCAATATACTGTTAGTCCAGTTCGTCACATATATATCTCTATCTTCTGGGAGTCACCCGCTCTAATGCTCAAGACAAAGCATCTCCCCAATTAGACTTAATAGATGACATATTAGTCTTTTAATCAGTTTACTCATTTTAGATTATGACTAAGGACACTTTTAGGTTCATCTACTAATACAAGTTGCCTTTCTGTATTATGATCTAACCACGTATGTAACGCCCCAAAATTTTAGTTTTTGAATTATTAAAATTTGTCAAAGTGAATTGATCTAAAGTGGTTAAATGTTATAATTAGTGTGTGAGAGGTTCTAGGCTCGAATCTTGTCCCTTAAATTTTGTTAATTTTTGTCTAAACCCCTATTTTTGAACTTCTGGTTTAAATATTATTTTCGCTCAACTGATGTAAGAATGAGCTTGTTGGTTCAGTGGTAAGGCTTTAGCTTACCCTTGGGTCTTGTGTTCGAATTCTTACGGCTGTAAACAAGAATAATGATTGCTAAATCCTTGAGTGTGCCATCTAGGTGGATGTGTTTGGGTTAATTTCAAACTCTGGATAATTTGAGTAGTTATCAGAAAATCTGGTTAGTGGGATATTATTGTTTTTTTTTTAAATTAATTAGTTTATTCCCCAAAACTCTCCCACTCCCTTCTCACGTTTTTTTATGTTTCTCTCATTCTCTCCTCCTTTATTTTTTTCTGTTTCAAGCTTCTCCCATTTTTTTGCTATCACTTTTCTTCCTCCTTATCTCCCTACTCTCTTCTTTTTCTTTTTGTTTCCTTCTTTTGCTAGCTTATTTGCCTTTGTGCTACCGTCTTTGGTGCATTCGAGTGTGTGGTGTTCATTAGAGTTTGTTGTGATAAATTGTTAGTGTAAGTATTGATATTTTTCTATGTAAGTCGTAATCAATTGAATTTTATTTATTAATTGTGTAGGTTTTGAGGTGAATATTGCAAGGCGATTAACCCTCTAGCGAACTAACGATTCGTAAGGGTGCAATTCATTCAAGGGTAAGTGTTTTAAACGCCATTTTCGGGGCTGTTGTGGTGATTTTGAGTCGAATGCCTTATTATTTGGCTATAACTTTAGGGGATAAGGGTCGTAACCTCTTAACCAATTCTTTTTTCGTTGGCTAATTTGTCTTGCGAATGTCGTTTTTAGGTACTGAATTTCTCACTGTTGGGATTGCTTCAGAAATTAGTAAGGTGTGTAATGAAACACCCGAAAAACAGTGAATGATGCAATGTCAAAAAGTGGATTGTTGACACTACATAGCCGTGTGATAGACCGTGTGGGCCATACAGGTGTGTTAGGCCGTGTGAGCCACATGGGCATGTGGGCCCATTTCTTGAAAATTTTACTTAAGGTCGTTTTGATGTGTGATTCATATTTAGCCACACTCTAAGGTCCATACTATATAAATAGGATTTTAAAACATGACATCTGATAGTATGATACTATATGTAATGTGGATATGGTATGTGAAATATGTATATGATCTGTATTCTGATAATTTTGGTAGCATGTCTTGTAACACTCCCTACCCGTATCCGTTGCTGGAATAGAGTACGAGGCATTATCGAGAAGCACAAAACACTTACAGATAATTTAAATACATTTTCATAACAATTTGTTTCGATTTCATACTATTTCATATTTAAGCTTTTTGCACCAAAGTACTTAAGATATCATCTTTATGCAAATAGCACACATGAGGTACATAAATTCCATAATTATGAATGAACACATTTATCAAACATATTCCATGTTTTTATATATATCATAGTTTCATATTTCCATGTATCAATTACCATCATTTCCTCGTATTTTAGACAAATACGTGTAACAATTCATAAATATGCAATTCATTAACTCTTCCTACCAATCACAATTTTAAATTGCCAAATCACTTATTGAGCGCAATTTCAATGTTCACTAAAATCTATCATATAAATTTGGATGTACGTATTCATCAATAAATTCCATGTACAGAAATCATCTTCTCATATTTCCACATACATTTACTTTCCACATTTATGAATTCAAATAGCATATACAAGACATACCAATGTATTTCAAGTACATTTTCATGATATTTTGTTTCGAACTCAAATTATTTCATACTAGAAGTTTTCTCATTAACTCATTTGCAATACCAATTCATATGGATAATACACTCAAGGCGTAGAAATATATAATCACAATTGAACTCATTCATCAACCAAGTTTTATGCTCATGTCTCATCAACTTGTATTTCCTTATATCACATAATTCCATGTAATACTTACCAAACTTCTTCAAATTAGTGAACATCTTACGGAATTGAGTACTTCGTTTTCTCGATGCCATAGTTCAACTATGGTCTTACACATCTTCACATAATGATGCCATAGCCCAGCCATGGTCTTACACATATTCATATATCGATGCCATAGCCCAGCTATGGTCTTACACGTAATCACATATCGATGCCATAGCCCAGCTATGGTCTTACATGAATCACATATCTCACTGATGCCATATCCTAGATATGGTCTTATACAGTAGCATATATCACACCGATGCCATATCCTAGATATGATCTTATATGGAAATCACTTATCACTTGTCACTTGTTGCCGAAGTTACCACTATTCACTGATCAGGTAGCCAGAGCTACCATTTTTCACTGATCAGGTAGCCGGAGCTACCACTTTTCATCGATCGTGCAGCGAAGCTACCACTTTTCACTGATCAGGTAGCCGGAACTACCACTTTTCACTTTTCATTTGTCATTTATCAGATAAGTGTAGCCGATGCTATCACTTATCACTTTCACTTGTCCTTGATCAGATAAGTGTAGCCGAAGCTATCACTTATCACTTGTTGCCATGGTCCAACCATGGTCTTTTCCTTAAGTTCATCTTGTCACTGAACTGAAATGCTCAATTTGATCATTTATTCAATTTTCATACTTTTACATTATTCACGGTTTTATCATCAATACATATGAAATAACACATCATGAAATTCATAAAATTAACAAATAATCACTAAAATTTAGCCATATAAACTCACAAGTCCAAATTTTCTATTATAACGATAATCATAATTTCATAATAAATATTCCAAATAAAACATTATATCATTTCTAATCCAACACTTATCGATTATAATCGGGCATGTGATCAATTTATACACGAGTCATTCATATATTTTTCCTCCTCCTCTCCATCCACATCCTTGGTATAAATAACACACTTGTAAGTAACCTTATCCATAATTTTCACTAATTACTTATGTGAATATTCAAGCTATCCACCCGTGTCATAGTCATTAAATTATTTATATCTAAAGCTACGGAACTCCAAATTAAGGCCCGCTAATTTTCCCTGAAACTAGACTCACATATCTTCTTACCATAAAAATTTCATAATTTTTTGGTTGGGCCAATTAATACAGTTTATTCATTGAAATCTCTCCTATTCTGCTGTCTGACAGTTCCGACCCTTCTTCACTAAAAATTAATTATCTCCTCGTACAGGATTCGAATGATGTTCCCGTTTGCTTTTCTTGAAAATAGGCTCATTCATAATTCTAAACATATAAATTTAATCCCATAATTATTTTTATCCAATTTTGATGATTTTACAAATTTAGAACAGGGGAACCCGAAATCATTCTGACCTTTTCTCACAAAATTTATCATATCTCATGATTTTACAATTCCATTGCTTACATCATTTCTTCTATAAGAAACTACACTCAATAAGCTTTAATTTCATATTTTATTCATCCTCTAATTCCATTTATACAATTTTTTGGTGATTTTTCAAAGTTAGACTACTGCTTCTTTGTCAAAAAGTTGTTGTAGTGCAAAATATTGATTTCCATTTTGCCCCAAATTTTACAATTCATACAATTCAGTCCTTACTCAATTAACCCCTAAATTAAGATAATTTTCTCAATTAATACTTTTACTAGACATTATAAGTTATTTCATAACTATTGAAATTTAGAATTTCCACATAAAACTCTAACTTCAAACTCTTTTACACTTAGGTCCCAAACATTCACTTTCTATTCAATTCTTTCAATAAAATCAACATATAAACAATTTAAAGTTCTAATTCCATGCCAAATCATCATATACTTCCAGAACATATTCATAGCAACTTTCAATTTCTTTCATAGAATCAAAAACTAATGAATTCAACAAGTGGACCTAGTTGTAAAAGTCACAAAAACACAAAAATTTTAAGAAATAATCAAGAATTGAACTTACTTGAAGTAAAATATGAAAAAAAAAGCTTAGGGAAATCTTCTATGGCATTTTTGCTGATGAGAATGCAGAAAAATAAAGAGAAATCTAGATAATTCCACTTTGGTCCTAACTTTATCAAGTAAATTTTGCAATTTTTCAATTTTGCCAAATCATCATATACTTCCAGAACATATTCATAGCAACTTTCAATTTCTTTCGTAGAATCAAAAACTAATGAATTCAACAAGTGGACCTAGTTGTAAAAGTCACAAAAACACAAAAATTTTAAGAAATAATCAAGAATTGAACTTACTTGAAGTAAAATATGAAAAAAAAAGCTTAGGGAAATCTTCCATGGCATTTTTGCTGATGAGAATGCAGAAAAATAAAGAGAAATCTAGATAATTCCACTTTGGTCCTAACTTTATCAAGTAAATTTTGCAATTTTTCAATTTTGCCCTTAATTCTCCTTATTTTCTTGCTGATTTCATGCCCTTTCCGTCCAGCCCAAATAGACCTTGGGTCTATTTTCCTTTTAAACCCTCTTTCTTTTATCATTTAAGCTATTTAATCATTTCCCAAAATTTTGCATTTGATACAATTTAGTCCTTTTTGTTCAATTAACTATCAGAACTTTAAAATTTCTTGACGAAACTTTAATACTAACTTATTAGCACTCCATAAATATTTATAAAAATATTTATGGCTCGATTTAAAATTCTTGAGGTCTCGATACCTCGTTTTCGATTCTAATTATTTTAGTATTTATTTTTAGTACACTATTCACTATTTCAAAAATTTTCCTAACTTTACATTTAACTTATAATTACTAAATTAATAATATTTCCTACTCATTTGTTGGATTTAGTGATCTCGAATCACTGTTCCGACACCACTAAAAATTAGGCTGCTACATGTCTTATGTGAAAAGCATGTATGACATATAAGCAATTGATACCTGTTAGTATGTGCATGTGCATTGGGGTGAGATAATGATGTGACGAAGGAAGTGCTGGCAGTTTAATAATCTACCTTATCTGGTGATTATATCACAAATATCTATTCTAGTTGCTTGACCACGTATCTATTCGTTATTCTGAAAAGTGACATACGCTCACTTATATGTGTGTGGGGTTGGATAGGTATTTATTACCCTAATTTGCGTGTAGGGATGGATGAAGATGATGTGTGGTAGATGGGAGTAGAATCTATATTTGTATCTAAATCTGCATACATGTATTTGAATATGTATCTATTTCTCCAACTATATTTGTAACAGAATTTGGTTATGTATTTGTATCTGATCAATTTTGTTGGGTTCAGTTATACACTGAGCTTGTAGCTCACCCTTTTGTTTGTTTTCTTCCCAGGTAATCAACAAACCTAAGATCGTATAGCACGCGGGATCTCAAAATTGGTTTATGGTTAAAAACGGTTAAGCTAAAGGTTTTTGTTAAATTTGGACTTTTTGAGATTTTTGGACTGTGTTTTTATTATTTTGGATGTTGTTTTCATTTTGTGGATTGTTATTATGGGTTTTTTGTTTTATATGCCTATCTGCAAAACTATTTGTTTACAAGTCAAACCATGGTTTTCAAAACTTCTTAACTTAGAAAATTTCGCTGCAAATCAAAACATTCACTTAGATGGTTTTCCGTAATAATATAAAAGGTTTGAACGAGGATTTTTCCTTAAAACTGGAAGATGAATAATCAAAATTAGCATTGTTATATCTTATGTTTTCAAATTAGTTAGCACTGTTATACCTTATGTTTTCAAATTAAATTTCTAGGTTTTCAAACGAGTAGGTGTAACTTCTCCAGATTCGTCCCTACTAGCATATATTTTCATTAATCACCCTACTCTTACTTAGTATTCACTTCACTTCTAAATATCACATATTACTACACTTGAATATATTATTTCAAAATATTAGTACATTAGTCACTTTTTTATATTTTACAATTTGATCCTTTTCAATATGAAATTCGAGTATCACAAGAAATTCACATTAATATCAATTTGTAATTATTTCACTAACACTTAACACCCGATTTAAGCTCTTTGTCATAATATTTTATTTCACACTTAAAATTGTGTACACTTTTCAATTTAGTCCTTTTTACTATAATTTCACTTTACTTAGTTATTCCCTTTGTTGTTGATGTTAATTTTATATATTCACTTCTTTCTTCAAGTGTCACATCTCAAAAATTAGGTTAGTAGAACCAAGTTTGTGAACCAAGAGTTGTCACACCTCGACTTTTAAGGTTATCTTTGTGTGTTTATTAAATGAGTGAGTTACTAGTCTGATTGTTAAGAGTTAGTGAGTTCATTCTGAAACCCAAGTTTGAATCCTTTCCCTAGCATCATTATTATTTTGTGCAATTTTGCTTCCAACTCTAGTAAGTGTCACGCCCTATTTTAAAAATAAATGTTCTAAAAGTTTAGACAACTATGTGTTCTAGGCTAATGGTTAAAAAGCAATGAAGTTACCCTTGTGACTTGAGTTTGAGTCCTCTCTTTTGCATTTTTATTGAATTTCGGCCCTCCTATGTGGTCAACCTCATTGTCTCTACTTTGACAAAGTAATAGAGGAGTTGACCTAAATTTGCTCAATTTGTCCTCTACTTTCTTCTCATTTTTTCCCTCAACTTTTTTCTTTTCTTTCCTTTTTCTTTTGTTCTTACATTGTTGCCATTTTAACTTCCTCAGAACTCTAATTTTTCTTTTATTTTCTTTTCTCTTATCTTATATTTTCTTTCCTCCTCATTGTGTTGTCCCCTCATTTAGCTTCCCCTCCTTATTTTATTTTCTCATTTCTTTTGTTTTTGCCCCCTTGCACCACCATCGCCCCTTTTTTCTTTTCTTTCTTCTTTATCCGTTGCTCTATCCTCCCTTCTCATACATTTATTTCTTTTTCTTTTACTATTTTCGCCCCCCTTTGGTATCATCATCATTCCCTTTTTGTGTCACCCTTTCACTATCGTCATCGTTGTCGATCTATTTTCTTTCTCTCTCTTCTTTTTCTATCATCGTAGCTGCTATCACTCTTTTTTCTCCATTTATTTTCTTCTTAGACGAAACTCCCAATACTTTTCTTCATCACTACTGTGGCCGAATCATTTTTGTTTGCTAAGGTATCTATCAATTTACCGTTCTCGATCTATTTTTTAGTGTTGTGTAAGTACTCTTTCAAACCTAGATCTCACTATGTTCTTTTCAATCTTATTATCGATCGATATTTATGAACACTTTTATGTGATCAATGTTCAAGGTTTATGTAACAATCTGTTTATAGTCAAATCAGAACAGTGGTCTTGGGACCACAAATCTGAGGTCAAAATAATTATTTTATTATTATTTTGATATTTATAGCATGATAGTATGTTTGTGTGAAAATTTCGTTAAGAAATTTTATCATTTAAATGCTTAATTTGATAAAATGACTAAATCGCATAAAGTGAAAAATTGGAGTTCTATAAGCTAAAAGGATTTAATAGCTATGAAATTAAATATTTGAGGGGTTTATGTTGTAATTATATTACTAATAGCATGATTGGACAACTATGGACATAAATTAGATGTTTTATAATGTTTTTATTAAAGGTTAAAAAGGTAATTTAGTAAAATAAACAAGTAAAATAATAAAACAACAAAGTTGTCATCTTTGTTTAGAATCCTCCACCAAAATTATGAAAATAGAAACTCTATGGATCCATTTTGTATTCGGTCAAGCTTTCAAGCTCAATAGGTGAGTAAATTTTGTCCCGTTTTTAATGATTTCTATGTTTTTGAGATCGTTGCAGCTTAATCTAACTAGCCTAAGGACTAATTTGCAAAAATGTTAAAGTTTTAAGGTTTTTCCATGATGAATTTATATGTGTTTTGATGTTTAATGGTAGAAAATGCATGCTTGTTAAATAAACAACATTTATAAAGTGATTTTTGACAAAATTGTCAATTAGGGGTTAAATTGTGAAATGTGTAAATTTTGTGGTTAAATTATGAAATAAATGAAAAATATGGACTGCTAGGGACCTAATTGAAATTCGGCTAGCATGGGTTTTAGTTGAATTGCATGAATTTGTGATTTTACGAAATAAGGATTAAATTGTAAAAATATTGAAATGTTAGCGAAAAAAATGTAAAAGTGCCTTAATGTGTGTTTTTGGATTAAATTTAATAGAGATATTATTAAATAAGTTAATTTTGATTATATTTAGATCAAGAAAGGTGGAATACAGATTTATATCGGGAAAAGAATAAGGTTTCGGATTAATCGATGTAATTCGTCATTTTTGCATTCAAGGTAAGTTCGTATGTAATAAACATAGTTATACTTGTATTTTAAATGCTTTAATATTGCATAAATTGTTAATACGACCTTGTGGACACGTTTGATGATAATTTGGCAAATGTGAAGTCCTAGTTGAACTTTAGGAATTGTTTAGGATACAAAGGACATGTCATTAGGGGTTATAAGATTTGAGTGTTGGTCCGTACGTCCTATCGGTGGCTGAGTTATTCGGTAGGTGTTGTGGATACTCGTCAACTTGTGTGAGCAGCACCATATAGCTTTGTCATGACTGTCAACTTGTGTGAGCAAACCCGTTGATAACTCTAGTGTGAGCATTATATGTGATACGAGATTAAGATAGCTTCGACTATGTATTTGGCACTTAAGGTGTGAGATTCCCAAGTATCCGATAGTATTCCGAATGGTTCAATGGGTATGTCAAATATGTGGATGATTATGAGTTTGATATGGAATGATACAAGTATATACATGAACCAATCAATATATTGAAATGAGGAAAAATTATGAAAGATACATCTAACTTTGTAATGCAAATGTGGTAGGTTGGTGATTCATTATAAGATATGTATGTTATGATATGTTTTATTTGCTTAATTTGAGCATATATGATGAATTGATTTAAATGCTATACGAACTTACTAAGCTTTATAGCTTACTTTGTTTAATTTTTCGTGTTTTATAGTGAAATCAAAGCTAGCTTGGATTCGGGATTGTTGGAGACTTCATCACACTATCTAACTATCACCTTGGTACTTTTGAACATAAGTATTTTTAGCATATGTCATGTATAGGAACTTGGTCATTTTGATATATGTGTTGATAATGAATTTAGCCATTTGAATTGGCTTGTAAATGTCTAAAGTTTGGTTTTGTATATAGCCATGAGAGTTGGCTTAATTTGGTTGGTATGGTTGTGTGTATATATGTATATATGGCTTGTGTTGTGAGTTTATTTATGGATATATGATGTTTGTGGATTACAGACATTGTGGATGTCAAATGGTTGATATTGGAGAACTTATATGCTTGTGAGTTTGAGTATAATGATGCATGTTTGAAAGTGTCTAATTAGTTGTATTGTATATGTAAATTTGATATAAATAGAATGGCTTATTTTGTGACTTGTGTGTATTGTGGATGATGGTATAGAAATAGCATGAATTAGGCTTGATTTAGTTGGTTTAAATACCTATATATGCTATGTTTTGGTGCCAGTTGGGTTGATGTAGGTGTAAGCAAGTTTGAGTGGAAAAATGGCTTAGTAAATAGCCTATTTTTGTCCACATGGGTAGAGACACGGGCGTGTCTCTCAGCTATGTATGACACACGGTCAGGATGCATGGTCGTGTATCCCATGGTGTTGAATTAAAAATCAAGTCAGTATGCTCTACACGGCCTAGCACACGGGCATGTGACCTAATCGTGTGGTATAAGTCAGTATACCCTACAGGTTTGGCACGGCATAGCACACGGCCTAGCACACGACGTGTGTGGCTATTTTTAGGGCACACGGGCTAGTCACACGAGCATGTGTGTTGGTCGTATGACCCAAGTAAGAGAGTTACACGGGGTCAGACATAAGCTGAGACACAGCCATATGATCCCATTTCGAATGTCCACACGGTCTGTGACACGGGCGTGTGTCCCCTGTGTTTTGTAAAAAAAATCTAATTTTCATAAAAATTTCCTGAGTTATCGGTTTAGTCCCGAACCTTCCCGAATGCATGTTTTGGGCCTCATAGGCTCATAATAGGGATAATATGATTGTTTGTAAATGTCGTTTGTATGGATTTGGAAAATGTATGTTTAAATGTATTATAAGTTCGATAATGCTCTGTAATCCTATTCCGGCATTAAATACGGGAGAGGGGTGTTACAGTTTGAATCTGAGGAAGATCTGTCCAGATCTGATGGGTAGGAGTACAACCAATTTTGATCTATAGTCAAATAAAAGAGTAAGGGTTTCTTATCTGAGTTGAGATCGGATCTTTTAATTACTTTCTCAAATATAGCATTGATCAGTCTTAATATGGCAATTTATGTGTTTAAGATTCAAATCTGAACGAAATCTGTCCATATCTAAATTCAGAGAGTGCTACTATTTTCGATTGACAGTTTGTGGAAGGGGGATTGCGTATTAAATCTAGTATTTTCGGATGTACCAATCAAATGTGTGTGTCTTAACAAGGTCTTTATGTGTGTTTGGTAATATTTGAATGATTAAAAATATATTATTTATGATTTACTAATGGCATAATTGCCTTCGGAGTAATAACTGAATGGAATCTGTGCGCTTATCTAAGGATGATTGAATGTAAGAGCCTCTAACTAAAATCTTTTGAAATGTTCAAAATGTTGCGTATTGTTGCAGCATGTCTTGTTTTGAATAGCATGTTTTGTGATATTAGAATGTGATATAATTACGAATATTCTGATTACATGTTTATTGTCACTATTCTACAACTGTTACTGATAGCATGTTAAATCATGTCTACTGTTTCTGATATATTGTATGTAATATTACTTTGCATTGGGGTTGAGACGTTTATGTAAGGAGGAAGATATGGTAATTTATCTGCAATACTGGTGACTTGTCCACAATATTGTCAGTTTGTCTGCAATACTGGTGGCTTGACCACAATACTGGTAGCTTATCTGCAATTACTGGTGGCTTTTCCACATATTTTTGGTAGCTTGACTGCAATTATTGGTGGCTTGCACATAAAAAGGTGTGTTATTGGATGGATGAGTTCTGCGGAAACTTTTACTATGGTGTGTAGCAGAGTTGAGTAGGAAACTGTTTTTGAAATTCCAAAACTGCATTGTTAAATATGGGTATGCACATTTTGACATAATCTGTGCTATCTGTGATATTATGATTCTGATTTACTATTATATTGTATTTGTTTTCCTTATGTCTTAAGACTCACAATGGGCTTTATAACACATTTCTTAATTTTCTAAATTTTCAGATAATCCTCGAGGTTAGGACTTGGATATGACTATTGGAGGAGCAACTAAGATGTTTTTACATTTAAAGTATTTTACACTTATTTTTAATTTTTTTGAGGACTGTAATAAATTTTATCTGGACTATGGCATCAGTTATTTCGAGATTATTTTGATTGCATGACATTAAAGTTTTAAAACTACTTGAATTGTTATTTGAAATGATTATGCATGAAACATGATTTTTAATAAAAATCTATCAATATCACTCATTTTCGCTGCAATAATGAACATAAGATTTAATAAAATTCAACTTGGTTATCAAAATAATTAATCTTTTCAAATGCAATACTAAAATCAATCGATTTCTAAAATTAACATAGTTTTGCAAAAATTAAAAGAACATTCGTTTTTCACTAGTTTTGAATAAATAAAAAGAAAAAAGAAAAAGGTTTAAAAAGTACGTTTGAGAAACAAAAGTTTATTTATGCCATTTCAGTGGCTAATGTAACCTTTAGAATTTGACCATAAAGTCTAGGCCGGGTTAGGGAGGTTACAACAAGAATTTAATAATAAATATTAACACTTTCCTATATATATATATGTAATTAAATATTAAGAACATTAATATAACAATCAAAATATAATTCAAACATAAATTCTAATTTGGTAAGGTAAGATTCCTAGTGCGCTTACCTCTCTCTTTTTAAGAACTCACTATTTCTAGTCACCACCTTCACCTTGTTTCCAACACTTTCATTATTTCTTCTCTTTTTCTACTTCATGAACACATCAAATACATAATCAAAATTCACACTAAAATCACTTTTACATATTTCTATTTACATTAAACATGAAATCTATAAGGAAACCTTCAAATCCTTACCTTGGAACTTACTTTCTTACACTTCTCTTAACTTGCTCTCCCCTCCATCTTCCCTTTTCTTAAATCCAAAATAATATCTGTGTTCATCATAGTCTTCTCATCTCTTTTTCATCTTGGTGACTATGAAAATTCTTTTAATTTATAGGTAAAAATGGTGAATTTTGATAAAAAAAAAGACTAAAATGATTAAACTTCAAAACTTTCTCTCATCTTTTTCATGGTGGACATGAGAACAATGGGAGGATGAAGATTTTTCTTTAATCTTTAATCTTTTCTTAATCATTAATTAACATTAAAAGTATTTTAAAATAAAATAAAATAATAAAATATTTCAACCAATAAAATTTAAACAACATTCATTAATTATTATGATATTACATGATAATTATCTTAATTGAGAAATGACTATTTTACCCCTCATAATTCTCTACAATTTTATCCTTGAGCCACTATTCACTTTTTATAAAATTATGATTTAGTCCCTCATATTTCTCCACTTATTCAATTTGGTCCCTATTTAATAATTTTGTTTCACAAGGACCTTTTGGGTATTTACACTTTTGGTTCTTCCAATTTTTTGAATTTACACTGTAACCCCTCAACTTTTTAAATTTTCACACTTTGACTCCATCACTTTTTACTTCTTTACAATTTAGTCAACACCTTGGATTTATTTCTCTAAATACACGACTCCTGTCAATTGCCTTCTCTACTAATACACGACTCATTTCAATTGGTTTCTCTACTAACTCTAATAGTTCTTATTTTATTTCCTTTGAAAATTTTAACACCTTTCATCTTATACTAGCACTTTTCTCGACTTAAGGAATTTTAGGGATGTTACAATTCCCATTTTCTTTTTATTTTCATCTTACGGTTGCTACCATTCGGAATTCTCAATGTGATTCATTTCTCATTAATTTATAATCTTTTGACCTATAAAATTAGAATATTAGTTTGATTTCAACATTTGTATATTCTTTTGAACTATCAAATTAGAATATGAATATGTTGAAAATATTTTAATTTATTCATAGTTTTTTTTAAGGGAAAACAAGATTTGGAAGATTTTTCAAAATTAAACCAAAGAGGGTAATTATATATTTTCCCTTAAATTTTAATTTTTTATTGGTTTACTTTTATTCCTTTAATAAAATAAAATAAAATCCTTCTTAAAATAGAATTTATTTATTTTTCTCTAATTTCTCAACTTTTGAGTGAATTTACGTTCTTGTGTTTTTCTTTTTTTAGGCCTAATTGTTTGCAAATTTTGTTGGTAATTTATTGTATGAATATATCTCACTTTGATTTTATAGAAGAAAATGGAACTAAAAAAATATTCAAACAATTTCAGGGGAACGAAGAGTAGTTTAAATTTTAAAATGTGTAAATTAATGTGAAAATGAAAAAGATAATATGAATTATCTAATAATTTAATAAGAAAAATGACCATAAAAATATTTTAATCAACTCATACCTTACCATGTTGAATTATCTAATAATTTAATTTATTTATCTCATTATTTATTTATATTATTCCTTTCAACTCACATTTTAAATTAATTGATTTTATTTTAAATTTTTACATAATATTATTATTAGTTTTAAACCATATACTTTTTTTATTTATATACTTTTTTATGACACATATATGTGCGACTAGTATACTAGTATATACAAACTATTAATTTATTATATATTATATTATTTAAGATAAGATTATATAATATAATAAAATGGTTAACTTTCAAATGTACGAAGAGTATAAAGGCTTAGAGTATTGTAACGCTCCAAAATTTTTATGTTTGTTTTTGTGAATGTCTAAAAGAATATATGTCTGCTTTAGTAGCTAAGTGTTCTGAGGGTATGTGGAAGGTCCCAAGTTCAAGCCATGCCTTTTGTAAATTTTGAAATTTTTTTAAGTTAAGCCTCACTCTTGTTCAGTAAGCTTTTATTTAATTGTTTGCAAAACCATATTAGAATGAGCCAGCTAGTCTAGTGGTTAAGTGGAGTGTTGGTGTGTTGGAGGGCTTGTGTTCGATTATTTATGATGGCAATGAGTGGTATTTTTGCATAAAGTTCGGCCAAAGTTGTGCTGAACTAGGATTCTGAGTAGTGGATGTGTAGTGGGAATTGAGAGAGAAAATTTAGGGATTGAGATAGGGTAGGTAGTGGGATTTGTGTAAAACAGTTTCCCAAAAATCCTCTCTGAAGAAAAAAATTGATCATCTTCTCCTCCACTTATTCTTTTTCGTTTTTTTCTCTTCTTTTTTCTTTCACTTATTCTCTGTTCTCTGCCAAATTCTTTCCCCATTCTTACTGTTGTTTTCATTTTTGGTTTGTTTTCCTACTATAGTTGTTTCGTGTCTCGTTCTTTGGCACTTTTTCGTGCGTTATCAATCAGTGTGGTAAGTACCGTTTTTCGTTTTTGATTATGGATAGTGGGTAATGTGATTCGTTTTGTGTTTGGAAAAGGTTTAAGGGCTGAAGTTATTCGATCGGTGTCGTGGTGGTGAAGAGACTTCGTTGTTTGATCTAAAGTAATGGTTTTTCATTCAATAGGTGAATGCCTTATTTCGGGTTTAGTTCAATTCGATTGTTTAAGTGATTAATGGAGTGAAATATTGATCCATTTTAGGTTGGGAATTGCTTAGAGTTGCTTTTATGTAAAAGAAAATACAGATGTGTACTCGATTGCACAAAAAACGAGGTTTCGACAAAAGTCAAAAACCCCACTGTCGACGCCATGCCGACGTGTAGTCACTCGTGTGGTAGGTCGTGTGCCCTAACATGGGCGTGTGTTCGACGAGACTAGGCCGTGCGTGCATGACATGGCCGTATGATGGCCAAGTAGGCCATACAGCCGTGTGAGACACATAGACTGGACTGAAATGGGCTGTGTGGGCCACACGGGCGTGTGGGCCCACACGGGTAGTCCACACGGGCGTGTGGGCCCACACGAGTAGTCTACACGGGCGTGTGGGATTTTGGGCCAAGCCGTGTGATCCACACGACCAAGGAAAATTTAGGCCATGTAGGCCACACGGGTGTGTGGGCCCACACTGGCAGGCCACATGGGCGTGTGAGCCCATATTCACTGAATTGATTGTTAGGGTTGCACGGGTCGCCCAAGTCGATTGTGAACTCATTGTAGGGTTGGTAAGCATCACTTAAACCCCTAATTGTGTGAACTGACTGCTTGGTTTATATATATTGAGCATGATGATAGTTTTCATGTATGTTGAACTGGTTATATGTACTGATATCATGAGATAGCACATCATGATTTGTATGTTGCATTGCATGGTGTTGGGTTGATTATATTTGGAGGAAGTGTACTGAAAGGCTCTTAAGCCTAATATATTGGCAGCTCAGCTACAAATTACTATTTTGTCCCGCATTCGGTACTACCTGGAGTGTAAGGATGGGTGGATTTATTTAACCCCTACATGGAGTGTAGGGTTGGACGAAGATGGTGTGTAAAGGCTGGTTGGGTAGTGTAACAACCCGATTTTGGGCTTAGTCGGAATAGTGGTTTTGAGACCACCAATCCGAAGTCTCAAAATTTATTTTATTATTATTTTAAAGTTATAGCATGTTTATGTCAGTGCATGAAAAATTTGGTGAAGTAATTTTAGCATTTGTGAGCTTAATCGTGAGATAGGACTAAATAGCATAAATTTCAAAAGTCTTGAATTGATAGCTAAGGATGTTAAATTGCCATGAAACCTAAATTGGGGGTCTTTAAAAGGCAAATAGACCCTTGGATAGGTGATGACCGGTCATAGGAGACAAAATATAGAGAAAGTCAAAATTAGGTAGAAATTTGGTAGCTTATTTGACCAAAATGAAATAAAATAAAGAAAAAAAAAGGTGTCATATTTTTCTCACCTTCTTCTCCACCAAATTTTACCAGAAAAATAGGGTTTAGAAGCTTGAAAAATTTCAGCCACTCTACCTTCACAAGTAAGTGATTTTGATAGTTTTTCTTGATGATTTTTGTTCTTTTAGACCCCTTGTAACATGAGCTTTCAAAAGAGGGGACTATTTTGCAAAATGGATAAAATTTTAGAATTTTTCCATGATAGTAAACATGTTGTTTTCTGAAATTTTGTGGAGGAATATGAGTTGTTGTTGTGTAACAAACAAGTTTTGTGAAGTAGTTTTCATGGAAACCCTAACTAGGGACCATTTTGCATAAGTTAAAAATTAGATGATAAATGTGAGAAATAATGGAAATTTTGGGTTGCTATAAGAGTAAAAAAGGTTTGGCTAGGCTTAAGATATGAATAAATTCGATAAAAATCGATTTTCAGACTTAGGGGTAAAATGGTCATTTTGTAAAAGTCTAGGGGTAAAATGGTCATTTTTCCAAATTTTATATTGTTGAGTATCTAGGCTAATAAAATGATTAAATTCATGAATTTTTATCATTTTAGATCAAGATTTACAAAATTCGTGCCTAGACCGGGGGAAAAACAAAACAAATGGACTAAGCTGAGCTAGTCGACTACATTTTGTAATTCGAGGTAAGTTGTATGTAAATAATACAACTATGTTGTTATTATATGTAATTGAACTGATATAACATAAATTGCTTGCTGGTGGGAATAATTATGCATGACAAATATTGAGATAATAGACTCCCATTCAAACCTTAAGAAATAAATCGGATGTTCATGCCATGACATTTGGGTGATATGTGTGCTAGTGTAAGACATGTCTGGGACATGCATCGGCCATATTATGAGAGCCAGTGTAAGACCATGTCTGGGACATGGCATCGGCATTAAGACGAGAGCTAGCGTAAGACATGTCTGGGACATGCATCGACCTCGAGATGTAAGCTACTGTAAGACATGTCTGAGACATGCATCGACTACATGATGTGTCAGTGTAAGACCATGTTTGGGACATGGCATCGGCATGGATACGTGAGAGTCAGTGTAAGACCAAGTCTAGGACATGGCATCGACTTAACGTGAGAGCCAGTGTAAGACCAAATCTGGGACATGACATCGGCATTATACCCTATGTTTGAGGTTTAGTGACTATCCGATAGTATTTCAAATGGTTCAATGGTGAGGGTTATAGTTTAAGTTAAATGAGAAAAGTATAGCCATGTTGTGAATGATACAGGTACCTAAATGAAATGCTTGAGATGTGAGCTTAGTATATGCTATGTGAATTGTGTTGGATAGTGACGAGTAAGTTGTGCTTATGCCAATTTTCGTGTTATGAGCATGATGATAAATGGTAAAGTGTCGTTATACTTATTTTCATACGACTTACTAAGCTTTATGCATACCCTGTTTCCTTTCTATTGTCTTATAGTGCCGCCAAAGTAGCTCGAGGATCATCTCCTACGTCGGAGAAGCCAGTCACACTATCATCCGAAGCACTCGGTATAGTTAGATCTTTTATTTTGATTATGGCATGTATAGGACCCTACCTTTTGATTTATGTGTCATTGTTAATTAGCCAAATGTGTTGGCTTACTCGAGCATTTGATTCATTTTGTGTAAGGCCATAAAAATGGCTAAAGTTGAAAGTTGTTATATGAATACAAGAAATTATTTCATGAATGGGTAATTTGTTAGTTGTTTTTGTAAATATGAAACATGTAAAGGCCTTAGATGTGGTTGTTAGATTGAGGAATCATATTATGATGATCTTCAACATGTTGGATGTTGTTATTTTGTGTTTCAGGTTGGCAAAGGGCTTGGTAAATAGCCTTATGTTGTCCACACGGGTAGACACACGGCGTGTGTCTAGGCCATGTGTGATACACGGCCAACCCCATGGGCGTGTTGTTTGGTCGTGTGTCCCCTGCACATAAAAATTTCAAGTCAGTATGCATGGTAGTAAACACACGGGTAAAGACACGACCGTGTGTCTCAGTCATGTGAAAGACACGGCCTAGCACCCGGGCGTGTGCCTTGGCTGTGTGGCCCTTAAGAATTGCTGACATCAGAAATAGAATATCCAGGTTTTTTCACACGGGCTAAGACACGGGAGTGTCATGGCCGTGTGAGGGACACGGGCCATGGACATGGGCGTGTGTCAGGCCGTGTGAAAACCCCTGTAGCTTTGAAGTGAAAATTAATTCCACATGGGTAAAGGAAATAGGCGTGTCCCTAAATGCTTAGGCCGTGTGAACCACACGAGCCATCAGCACGACCACGTTGTAATGGTCGCACGGGCATGTTGCCTTTTTCACGCGGACGTGTGCCCCTGTGTCACATGTTATTTTTCAGAGTCCTTTAAAAGACCCAAATCGGTCCCGAATGGTTTCAAATGAATGTTTTGGGCCTCGTAGGCCCATATTAAGGAGTTTATGATAAAGTTTGGAAAATTTTTAAATTTGACCAATTCTTGGTGACTCGGAAACGTGTGAATGTATGTGTTCTAGTTAAGTAACACCTCGTATTCTGTCCCGGCGTAGGGTACGGGTATGGTGTGTTACAGGTAGGACTTTGTTACTGAATATTGCATGACTGCTACTGACACTATGATGGGCTAAGGCTCTAATGCATACTGATACTGTGATGGGCTAAGGCCTTACTGCATATTTGATACTGTACTGAGATAGGCTAAGGCCCAAACCGTTACTAATACTGAAAGGGGCTTAAGCCCAAAACTGTATTTGACTGTGCACTGTGTCTACTATTGTTTGTTTTTTGTGGGATTACACACTGAGTTTACGTAAATTCACCATTCTCTATTTAATGTGCACAGGTAATCCCCAGACCTAGACGGATTGATGCGGCGGAGGACTCGACAGTGACCATAGTTTTTGGACTTTACGTTTTTTTTAATTTATGTTTTATGGTTTTATTATTATTGGGATATAATTTGAGGACTCTTGGAACTTTTGCTTAAATTTGGTTTTTATTTATTTTTGTGGAATTATAACTGCTAGTTGTAAGAAGTTCGGTTTTCAAAAAGCTAACGTATTTTCTGAACTCATGATTACTTAAACTGCTTTGTTTTAAAAGCTTCCGCAACGAGAAACGTTTTAAAGCAAATGTTTTAAATAAGCAAAACGATTCCCTTTAGAACTAATAAGAGATAAAGATAGGTAACAACATGGAAATTATTTTATTGTAATAATTTAGTTTTCGAACACACTATCATGTGACATCGCCAGATTCAACCATGACATTTAGGCTAGGTTTGGGGTGTTACAAGCATATTTAAACTAATATAATAAAAAATATATATTTAATATTTAATATATTATGTATTAATATTACCGTATGTGATATAATATTATATAATATAATAATATATTTTAAAAATATTTATCCTTATGTGACTCCTTACACCCGACTTGGTCACTGAGTCCGAATGTGAGGCATCACATTTGTTGTCGGAACAACTCAAACTAACTCCTTTTTCAAATTTAATATGAACATCAAGCATTAATCAATTCATAACAATACATTCACATTGATTAAAATCATTTTCAAGTTATTTAAATCATGTTAGAAATATTTTAAAACGAGTTTTAGGAGTTCGGGAGTGATCGAGTTTTAGGAGTTCGGGGGTGATCGAGACCAAGTATGCATCTTTAGGAATTAAAACAAACTCAAAATAAGGGAGGAACCCCTTGTCTAACCCAGTTTTATTTACACAAGTGGGTACTTGTACTGATACAAGTACTTGTTACTGTACATTTTTTTTTTTTTGCTATTGACTTACTTATATTGATACATTTGACCACTTGTACTAAAACAAGTTTGCTAGGACCCAAAATCACCTCTAAAGTCACCTATTTTAACCCAAAACAAGACTAATTCATTTTCAAAGCTTATGAGACTTGAAATACATGTCCTAAACACCAAACTTACTTACCTAAACACATTCAATCACATACCATCAACATGATCACATTATCTCCAAATTCAGACATCAAAATGTCTTACTTGGCATGTAGGCAACTTATGAATCATATCATAAACATTATCCAAGATCATACATACCATCATACTCACACCGTTATACATGTATAAACATACTTAGATTACAATTCACTACATAATAAGTCATCAAAATGGACTCTAAAATTAAGCCTGACACTAGGTATATGCCAACTTGAAATACAACGTACAAAAGACTATGCAAACTCTGCTGAGTTCAGAAGTGGGTCCTAGATACTATCAACCTTCCCAAAATCCTCGAGACCTACTCATTACATTTGCACGAAAATAGATAAATTCGTACACTGAACAAAAAAGCTTAGTGGTAATAACATAATTCAAAAAAAATACTTATTTAAATTAAGCACATAAGCTAATTGTAATTTCAATATCAACATTCAATATCAACTATCATTGTCTCATGCTCATTTCTTTTGTACTTTCTTATGAATTCTTCATTCGAATTAAGCTTTATGTGTCAACTAATTGTATGCCTTTCAAACTTTACATTACTATATTTAGTATATGCGTTTGAAACAAGCATAACATCAATGTTATCTCGGTATCATTTATAACTTATGTCATTCTCAAATCAATATTTTTAAATCAATTTCACCAATAAAATAGTTCAACTCGTTTCATAACGTCATCAACACTTAAGGCTCATGTTACATGTTTTGCAGGATCTTTCACATACTATGGTTCATCACAGTTACATTTATTTCAATTATTCAATTCAAGCATATAAGTTATTCATCTCAAAATTCAACTAACATATTCAATCACGTAGCACATAATTTGATGCCCCTATTAATTAGACACAGATTCAAGACGGATATACGAATTTAAACTCCTAACACTCCAAAATAAGCACCAAAGTGCTGATCAGGAATAAATGCACTAATCTCCCAGCACTCTACAAAAGTAATTGCACCGAAGTGCCAATACAAATTGCATCGAATTGCCAAAACAAATCACACCAAAGTGTCAGTATGCTCCCACCAATAATGTATATGAATCCTATGACATGACAACTATACTCAACTCTATCTAAGATCGTTTAATAGGACATTTCTCATATTCATATGCATAAGTCTCACATCTTATAATCATTACACAACATTTTCATAACCCGTTCATCTTAATATCATGTTTTCATATATCAATAATTTATGAGATCACATAATCATATAACATACATTTCATATATCTATTTCTAAACATTTATCATTACATTGTAACATAAACTCATTCACATAAATATTCAAAATACAACAGTCATCATATTACAAGTATACTTACCAATCATGAGACAAATAAACATTTTTACCTTATTCAATTTGCTACTTAATAGGATATACATTTAAATCAAATCACGGTAGTGCAAACTGAAATGGAGCTACTCATCTATGACCTTCGCCTTTCCATTATCCCTCGACGTCCCAACATAGTCTTTAGCTTTAGTAATTTGGAACGACAAAAGTAAGGAAAACTAACAAATTTTTTTTTCTTTCTTCTTAGCATAAACAACAATTGGTACGAGAAAGAAGATATCATCCATTCTCTTTTCCACTTACTTAATATATATAAAAATACTAGCAAAATAATTGAACTTAATTAAGCCTTAAATGGATGGTTATTATCTATCATTAATTAAATTAGTGGAATTGGATGAATGAGATAAATTCATTCAACTATGGAATAATAATGGTAATATATCAACATGGTCCTTGGATTAATTCCAAATAAAGCCTCACACATTTCTTTAATCAATTCTCACTTGTAATGACTCATTTACAATTTAGTCCCTATATTATAATTAACAAATTTCTAAATTTAATTGCTCGATAATTCAATATTATAATTTCATACTAGAAACGTCAACTCTTCAATTAATAATTCACTAGTTCAATTTACAAAATCTACTTTGAAATTGTGTTTTCCAACACCGTTTAAAATCAGGTCGTTACAACATATATATAACTATTATTGAAATAAAATTTGAATTTAACACCTGATTTGCTTGAATTGGCTCGATTTGGTTAGACAAGTTAGTTTTAATAGCTAACAACAAAAAATGATATACTATTACACAATATAATAATATAGTATATAACTATGAATAAAACTATTAATACATATATACAACTATTATTATATTATAGAAAGCTTCAAAAAATATTTTAAAAAATCAATTAAATCTCTAATAAAAAACTACAATAATTTGAGTCATTAATTGAAAATTAGCAATCAATTGAACCTCCAAAATATAGCTTTCCGTCAAAGCATCTAACATGGGATGATGTGGCAATTATCATGAAAAAAATAAATTAATTTATCAACACTATTAATATTTTTGTTGAATTTGTAGATGTGACATTAAGAATTTTATACTTATAAACATTACATGTAATAACTATTGTTTAGTTATGTTATAGATAACATTTTTATTAAAATAAAACATGTATATAAAATTATTGCTCTATATTAAGTCAATTTTTATTGTGTTATCATCATGTCAAAGTCAAAGTAAAATTAATTGTTACATTTGAAATATAATTTATAAAATATCAAAATTATTTGAATATGTTTTAAGTTTGTCCAACCAAAGTTGATTTAAATCCAAGAAAATTCAAGCTAAAAAAAATTCGAATTTAAAAAGGATCGAGTCTGAGAAAATTTCTAGTCCAAGAATATTCAAGCCTGAACTGATCTGAACTCGAGATAATCTAAACTCAAAAAGAACTCAACTCGAGTTTGCCGCAACCTATTCGTTTGGCACTTGTACTAAAAATTAATTAAACTGTCGTAAAATAATTAAAAAATAAATTAAGACCTCATAAATTTATTTAAAAATCAATTAAACCTTTCACATACAACATTTTTCATGTTAAACATAATGTGAATCACCACAAAAATTGTCACATCATCATATAATAATACGTTAAATGTTATTATAAAAAAAATATTTCAAAAGTTTAATAAATAATAGCTGAAATGATTGCAATTTCCAATTTCCAATTTAATTATTTTACATAGATTTTATTTAACATTTAAGTCTTAATATTTTATAATGAACAGTAGTTTAAATTAGGTAAACAAACCCAACCCTTAAACTAAACCGTCCGACAAATAAAAAAACTAGCCGACTACTTAGCCCAATATATATATATATATATATATATATAGCAAAGCAAATAAAATAGTTTTGTTTATCAGAACCAAATGTCTGAAGTCTCCACAAACCTAAACAAAATACTCAAAAACACAACAGATTTAATGTTTTAAATGTTTTAGTTTTAATGCATGTTTTTCTATTTTTAATTTGATTTTGTAATCTATAATTAATGTTTATGTCATTGTTATTTAAATGTGTTTATAAATTAGTTAAAAATAATTTTTCTTTTGGTTTTCCCTATTTTCCATTTTTCATATTATTTTTATAGTATTTATTAAACCATTGACTGCTCTCAATTTGGGCTTCTAATTCGGTTAAAAAATTATGAAATTTTATTATTCGAGAGTATTTTAGTCTTTTCATTTTGATAGAAATCAATTAAAATATGTATATGGTGGATTTAAACCCGCGCACCAAACTTTATTTTGATGTATTTTATATATATTTATTTTAATATACACAATTTATTATCTACATCAGTCGTATAATTAGTTTCAAACTATACGTTTCACTATTTATTATATATTGCTTTTAAACAAACATTCGCGTGTGATTAGATTTGTAGTTTGATTAATTAGCATAGTTGAATGAAGAATGGAGAATTAAAAGTGTTTTCCCATAATTTAGAAAGAGAATGTTAAATGGGCCTGGCCCAACTTGAACAAGTCTACATCTTAGTCCGCCAATATTGACCCAATATTATTCAGAATAGAGTTTTTAAAATATTAAAACGGGAAATGCGGGGTGGTGGCTCAAGAATCTTCCTCCTCCCTCACCAAAATCTTAACAGAAATGAAATCCCATATATAATGACTGAAACACCGGATTCCAATACATGCTTATTTACCTCAAAACCCCATACCTTATTTTTCACAGAAACCAAAAAAGAAGCTCCCTTTGCTTGAAGAAAAACGATCCCTTTCTTGTAAGTTTCCTCTTTTCTTTTATGCTTTAATGCTCTTGTAATCGTAAAGCACTCTTTCTTTTTTGCCCCCTTTGTTATTGCTACCTTTTTCCCTCCCATTCCTCTTTTCCTTTCTTTTTGTCTTTTTGGCTTCTTTGGGTACTTCCCTTTCTTCATTCTGTTTTCTTTAGAATGTTTTTGGATGTATTTTCTTCCATGGCTTCATGCCAATTGTTTGCTTTTGTGGGTTTTCTTTTTCGTAGGCATTTGTATTAAGTGCCTGTCAAAAAGCCCCTCTTTTTCTTTTCATCTCTCCCTTTTCCTCCTCTGCTTAACCTTTTCAAATTTTTTTTAACTTTTTAACTTTATATCTGTTTTTGCTCCAATATGTTGAGCTTTTGACGCTGTTCGTTTCTGAGAAAATTTCTTCTTAACTTTCTATGAGGTGCTTTTGTCCATACTTTATTACATGCACTTGTTAGGGTGTCCCCAATTCTCCTGGTTTCAGTTCCGCAGTTGAGAGGGGCCTTATATGAACTTAAATCTTATATACTAACACCTAAATTTTGAAAGTTTTTTATTCTTTCTAATCATTTGTAGTTGTTCACAGCAGGAAATTAAACAAGAGAACTTGATCAAAACCGTTCCTGCCTTGTCTTTGGCTTGTTTAAAGCTGATTGTTGAGTTTTCATTTTTGTATCTGATTATGGGGGATCATTTTGTATTACTAGTGGACCGGTTGATAACTGAATCCACATTGGAAGCTGCAATTGAAAGCAGGAACCGGTCTTTTCAGGCCACTGCATCAGTGGTTGATGACACTAAGGTATTCAACTCTTCTCCAAAGTTGAATTTATCCTCCCTGGGGGAAATTGTTGAATGTAGGATATGCCAAGATGAGGATGTAGACTCGAATATGGAGACCCCTTGTGCTTGTTGTGGCAGCTTGAAGGTTAGTTTGGTGCTTATTTGACTATACTTTTTTCAGGATTTGAATATATCTGTAAATGTTATGTATATTAAGATAACCCCACAAATTTTTCACTATAATGATTTGCAGTGTTCTCATGGCGCCGCACTTGATAACATAAGTGAAACTTTTGCATGTTTTATAGATAAATTAGATCACTCTTTTAGAGTTTCTTATTATAATTATATATCTTAGCCTTACACATATACATATATCTCCTTACTCACTCATATGAGCACTTTTGTGTTACCGTTGCTCCTCATGCAATATAAGGGTTCTAGTGCCTAGAGTGCGCCTTGCAACTTTGACAACATTTTGTTTCCAATTTTAGGTGAATGATGTGATGAACTTTGTGTAGTTTTTGCTCCTTAGAAGTTTGAATACATCATCAGTTTCAATCGGGCTCCTATATCCTTCAATACTCAATTCATTTTCAATAAATCTTTTTAAAGAATCCAGTCTAGGGGAACCTGTGAATATGCATTTTCCTTCTGAGGGGTTTAGCGAGTCTGATTAGTTGAAGCTTGATTTCTCTACTAACCCGTTTTATTTTTATTACAGTATGCGCATCGCAGATGTGTACAGAGATGGTGCAATGAGAAGGGCAACACTACCTGTGAAATATGCCATCAGGTACCATAATTTTACATTCACGACCCAAGGTTCTTGTTAAAGCATTTTTTTCCCCCTTCTAACTCCAACTTCTTAAAGTGGTATGGAGCTCGAATTCTTCATTGATATATAGTTTCTTACCTAAATTTATGTGATCATACATCTTCTGCATTACAGCAATTCAGGCCAGGTTATACCGCGCCACCTCCCTTGTTTCATATTGGGCGTATTCCAATGAACTTCAGGTAAGTTTTGTTTGAAATTTAACTGTTTTAGGTATTAACTAAGAACTTCTAGTCAGATTAAGAGATTTTAAAGTGCTTCATTTTTCTCTGGAGTTTTATGAATAAGTAACCTTTATGCCTTTCTTTTTTATTATGAAATCAGGGGCAATTGGGAGATATCTAGGAGGGAGTTAAACAATTCTGGCTTTATAGCAGTGGTCTCAACAGATCACAGCTTACTGGATTCTCGGTATGATGAATATTTAGCTTCGACTACAAGAAGCTTAACCAGTTACCGTATGGTTGCAATACTTGTAAGTCTCTCTCCCTCTCCCTTGGTCTGTTTTAACTAGTTAGATTGACATGGCATGCCGCTGCTTATCAATGTTTGACAGATTTGGACACACTTGACATATAAGAATTGTATGATAGTATATGGAAACATTACTGTCATATCATATTGTACTCATGCTTTAATCTTTAAAAAGAAAAAGAAAAAGAAAAAAAAAAAAACAAAGTATTGTGTGACTATATTTATGTTCAAGTTCTTTTTCTAATTTGTTGTGCTTTTAATCTGCAGTTCATGCTTCTTTTGGTTTTACGGCATATTCTTCCTGTCCTACTAAGGGGAAGTGATGACTTCTCTTTCCCATTATTTATCGTAAGCCGTCTTTTTCCCCCATGCATTTAAAGAATACCATCGGATTCTTTACTTTTTAGACTTATAAACTTATCACTTCTTTTGTTTTACAGTCAATATTACTTCGGACCATCGGAATTATCCTGCCAATGTATGTCATTTTTAAAACAGTGACTGCCCTCCTTCGCCGCAGGCAGCATCAGGTGAATACTTGCCATTAATTCAGCTTGTATTTCCTACTGTTCCGGTTGGTTGTCTATTGTTTGCTTATCAGAGCTACGTTTTTTTCCCGTTGTTCCATTAGGAGACACCAAATTCATTGTTTGCTGAATCAGAGGAAGAGAATGAAGTTGCTATCATGCAAACTCAGCCTCACATAGTTAACATACATTGAATTCCGACATGGATAAGATACATCTCTGTATCTTCAGTAGGTGAAAAAGAGTTGAAAAGTAGGGGTTGATATCAGGTAATAATATAACTTGTTTCGCAGATAATTTTAGCTATCAAAGAAATATACATTAAAGCCAAGAAATCCAAACAATGTACAGTTTATAAAAAGAACAACCACAAATTCAAGTGAGATTTGCTTACTTGTACAGAAAATAAAAGAAAAACAGATTGTATAAATATATCTTTCTATTTATTCATTTATTTTGAAGTATTGGATATTAAAAGTTTGCTAATGATATAAACAAAAGTTAAAATGACAATTTCAACTGATAACTAACTATTGGACTCAGAAGTTGGAGCCCATAGACATAGAAGATAGTACAATGAAGGCTCTTGTGATAAAAAATTGGGGAAATTAATTTTGTAAGTTAGATAAAAAAAAAAGCAATCATTTTTGTATCTTTGGTCTTGTTGCATGGTGTTTATGAAAGGACATAAACTTGTTTATTTTCCAAGGAGTTTCATGGAGTAATATCGATATCATTAAAGTATCAATTAGTTGGGCAAAGCAGTTTTTTAACACCCAAAGGTAGGATCTATTGAAAGATTACAAGTTTAACTCATTAGGAAAAGGTTTAGTTTGATAGTTATTTGTGATGTGTCACATGTACTCCATGTTGATGTACAAGAACTAGTTTTAATAGTAGAAATGGAAGAATTTTTAATAAAAGAATCAATTTACTTTTATTATTTAAGGTACATAGATTAATTTACTCATTCTTTGAAGAAAAAAAATAAAATGTAATATAATTCTTAATGCAATAGCCTCTGTAATATTTTTACCAAACTAAACCCAATAAACATCCTTATCCTCAAGGATTGAAATGTATTGTTTCATAAGATTTTTATGAAAAATACCCACCAAATCTTCAGAAGTTTGTTTAACATTATTATCCTAATTTTACCAATTTCAGATTTTATGCATTTATTGATTGATTTTTTTTATTCTTTTAAATCAGTAATTATACTATTAAATTACTTGATTCATTGTTAATAGAGTTTAAAACATCAAAAAAAAAAAAAAGTACTAAAATAAAACCAGTATGTATTTTTAATCAAGTAAAAATCAGTAATTATTGATTTTCAGTGAACTGATGTTAAGCAAACAAATACATTTATTTCCATCCTAAATTAACCATAATTCTTATAGTACAAATTACAAACCAATATATTGTAAAGAAGCAAATGGATCAGAACTGAGGTGTGGGATGGCAAGGTAATGAATGGCCGAGACTCAAAACTCTAGTTCTTTGCACTTGATTCCGGGATGCACCACTCTTACGGATCTAAAATCAACCTTCATCGGCTCTATTTGGGCACTAGCATGTACCATCCATGTAATTTACCAACAAATCTTGAACCATGCCGCGATCTGGCATCTTCCCTGCAGCACCGTATATGGGTGCTAGACCTCCGCTTATCGGCCCTGGGTTTTCTTTCACCTGAAATGGAACATATATATAAACGAACCGAATATTGATAATTCAGCAAATTCTCAACTACCAAAACTACAAAAGTTTCTCTAACATACCAGTAAACATTACAAAGACAAAAAAGAAAAAAAGATGCTTACAGTTTGTACGGCTTCCCTCAAATCCTGGAGGAAGGCATCAACTACTGGTACATGTTGAAGAGTGACACAGATATGAATGCTGTTTCAACCACATCAAAGAAAAGAATCAGTCCTGATAATAGAAATTGCTACCAAGGTAACAGATTCTAACTTGAAGACAAGTATCCTAGTATCTATGAAAGCATCTAAAATTCACAATAAAATAACAAATTTAATCAATCATACTAGAGGCCGACCAGAGGTACAATTCATCTCAAATGACTAAGGGAAGTCAATTCAATACAAAAGCAAAGAAAGAATGAGGTAAACAGTGGTCACCTGTTGGGCCTCTGCAATGCATTTAAATGCCAACCTTTACCAGACATGATATCATTGACTTCAAATATGTCCAGAACAGCAGATCCAAATGCCACAATTGTCATGTCTGGGTTCCCAATGATGAACAACTCAGGAATCTCCTTTATCCTACCATTTGAAATAGCTGTTATTCTATATATCTCAATATTAAAGAATTCAGCGAAAAATGTGAAATGAATTCGAACCCTTTCTGAATCATCTTCGACACTTCCATGATTTTTCTTGTGTTCTCCAAGTAACCTATGCGTTTTCAAGGAAACAATAATCAGACAAAAACCAGAACCCCTGAATAATCTAACAACAGTGTAGATGACAATTTGCTAGCTTCAGGCATTGTGGACTAGAAAGGAATTTTGCTACCTTGCTGTCCCAGAGACATCATTGCTGCCCAAGCTCCAGCAATTACTCCTCCAGGCCTGCTTCCAGCTATGGTTGGAGACACATAAAGCCCACCCGACCACTCAGTAACTGTCCATGAAAAAAATGAAACAAATATAACTACCACATTTCTTACGTAAATTAAGAATTAATTCTAGCATCTGAAAGATAATATCAACATGGTATCTGCTCTCTTTCAAAATAATCCTCCCTGTTATACCAAACTAACGCTTTCCATCTCATCATAAATGTTTAAAATGGCCCCGAGAATCAGAAATACTATCCTAGAAGTGATCTGGCTGCCTCAGTTTTCTGTTTGAAACAACCCTAAGATTTTCCTATCCCCCTTCTTTCCCATCTCAAGCATATTTCTTTTTTTCCTTTTCTTTGACAGTAGAGATTCTACTTACCAGCTACAAATTGATGCTGTTAAAGAACAGTCGGCCAAGAAATCCAGCATAATATTTAGTAGCCACCAAGCAAAGATGACATGAAAAGAAAACATCATAAGAACTTGATCAGAAGTGTAAGGTTAGACAAATATCTGAAATAAACCTTACTGACTTATCTGATTTTATCACAAACTTAATCTTGACACTTCTAATCAAGTTTATATTAATACAATGTACATAGTCAAAAGGCAGAATCAAAGCAACAAAAACAGATAATATGCATTGCAGAACTTGTACAGAAAATTGACATTTGTCAGTAGAGACATATACCTCCAAATCACCAATTTAAAGTCTTTACTTCAGCAGCTAGATATAATCAAATAATAGAGCCCAAACAATGTTCAATAATGTTCAAAGAGAACTGTTAGATACCTTTCTAATGTCATGATTTCTGTAAAGAACTACACTCGTTCCTTTAGGAGCCAGCCCATATTTATGCACATCCGCTGAAATTGAAGTTACTCCCCTAACAGTGAAATCAAATGGCGGAATTGGGTACCTGAGAAAAACATATAACCAATCAAGTTTTAGCCAACATTCCTGTGATAGAGATGGAACAGAAACAATTATATTAAGAGCTTATGCTCCCGATAATACTTTCTACTCCAATCCAAAAACAAAACACTAACATTTCCAAACAAGAATTCATGTATCAAAGGGAGAAAACCACTACCTGTAGTCCATACAAGTTATCCGCTAATTAAGATAAAAAATTGGAAAAAGAAAAGGTAAATTGATACTATCATGGTGAAATAATGAATAAAGTGGCAGCCTCAATCATATAAAACAGTTTACTGATAAAATTGCACCTGATAGCAGGTTATGCAGATCACACAATCAACTCAATGGCATAAAACACACAAGATAAATTCATTCAAAGGAAAAAATAATGTCAATAAAAGTGAAGACACTTATCCAGAGTAAGAAAACCTTAGCGCATTCAACAACTGCATAGAAGAGAGAAATACTAATCTCTTACAGGGAAAAACACTCAACTTCTTCAGAATAAAGTGAATAACCAGTTATTCATTGAAAACTAGAACTACTAAACAGGTTGGTATCAATTTTTAAAAAGTTTTGATGACTCAAATAAACAGTTCCTTAACGAGGGAAGCCAGTACCAAATCAACAATAGACAACTACCCTCTTCAAAGAACAAGAACCGAACTTAACAAGGACAAGATGACTACTAGAATTCCAATATCTTAATCCATGTTGAAAAGAAAATAAATAATATGATCTAATACAACTGAGAGTTCAGCAGCACATACCCAAGTTTACGAGCAAAAGGCAACACAAAGCCACCAAGACAAAGGTCAACATGGAGACAAATTCCATAGCTATCAGCCAGTTTACCAAGCTCCTGTGAAAAGGATGCTATATTTTATCAGAAAGGCTCCCAAGTAAAATATAACATTAACAAATTACATTTAAAAGCTTTTCCTACCCTGATGAAATTAGTGGCTTACCTCAATAGGGTCAATGATGCCATGAGGATACCCAGGTGCAGATCCAACAATCTGCAGAATCATAAGATTTTTGTAAGGCCAACTTACAACAAAGACCTTAGCTGCATATAAGATTACTGAAAATAATATAGGCATGCATACCAAGATTGTGTTTCTGTTAATTTGTTTTCTGATTGCTTTGACATCTGCTTTAAATTCTTTATTGACAGGGACGCGACGGAGTTTGATGTTAAAATATTGTGCTGCCTTGTCATATGCTGAATGTGCAGATTCAGCTATTATCCTATGGTTTGGAATCGAATAATTCAAATTGATAAAATTGGGATTGATAATAAATTGATGAAATAATTTTAAGTAGATGTCAGGAAAAGCTTACATTTCTGGCCTTGTAATTCGCTTCTTCGCCTTCATGTAATCCCGAGATGTTTTCACTGCTAACAATATGCTCTCAGTTCCTCCTGATGTCATGTTTCCACAAACTTGTCCTCCAGAAGCCTTCTCTTTACAGCCAAGTAGATCTGCTGTCATAGCAACCACTTCAGCCTCAAATCGCGCCACACTCTGAAACACATCTAAATGTAATGGGTTGGTATGTGCAAACCTGAAAATAGTCAACAGCACTTTTTAAAAATGTGTAGCTGAAAGTGGAGTGGGGTAGACATGATTTCCTCAAAGTAATAATAGAAAGGATATAAATTTTTAACTGACGAAAATAGAGTATTTTAAACACTCTTTCTGGTCACCAAGATAGTGTCAAGCAATTATCTGAAACTTCCAATCCAATCAAATGAGTTCAAAGCATTGCAAATAATATCACACCAGAGATGTTCTCAGGAATTTTTTTTTTTTTAAATTGAGAAATTAGGGTATCTTACTAACATCGAGCATGCCTCATTGATCAAAGAAAAATGTCCTTCAAATTCACTTCCACCAATGTAGCTGGACAAAAGTAAACCCATAATTTATCAAGCTCAAGCACAATTCAACAAAAACTGATTTATATTTGAAATAACAAAACACATACAATTTTTCTCTCAGACAAAATTATAAACATACACTGTACCGGAACATTTTCCTTTCCAATCAGCATCATTGCTCTTTACATCTTTCATTTCCTCTATAACACCCACTCCTAAACCTGTGGTTGGCAACTCTGTCCTCCAGTGTTCTCTTTTGGATTTGCTACCTGATTGTAGCTTATCCACAACCTGCATTATTCAGACCGGTATATGTAACAAATTATATTCATCCAAAATTTCAAGACAAAATTTACTAAGACCTGACTGATTGGAACATAAAATCCACAAACAATATTTAAAAAACAAAATTGCATGATGCACCTAGAGCAGATATTAGTATTCTAGTTCTAGAAGCAAGAACACAAGTGTCTCTACAACATGTTGAAACAACAATCACAAGCCTTCTCTAATTCATGTTATAATGAATACTTATGCACTTCCGCAGAATTTCATCCAACAGGAGTTTAAAATATAATAGTTAAACGATGTAAGAAACACTTCCACTGAATTCACTATATAATCAATAAACAACATCCCTGATGGTGTCATTCAGGCTTTGGCTATTCTACACCAATATTCCAACATTATTTATCTCTCTTTGGCTCTTACAGTTTAATGAAAGCAGCACTCATGCTTAGTTTAAACAAATACACAGACTCATGCATAGTTTAAACAAATACACAGTACATTTCCATCTAGACAAACACCAAAAAAGCAAAAGAGTGCTACACTACAGTCTCACAACCCAAACTGCAAGCCCTTTTTTTTTAAATTCTATTTCTGAGTTCCCTTATTAAATGCACAAAAAGTAGGTAAAAAAAATTATATCAATCAGAGAAAATTCTAAATAGCGCCAGCGACTATAACTGTAATACAAGAAATGAACTAATCATTCACTCATATAGAGTAAGGCCCTCTATGATGCCAAATAAAAGAAATCAAATAAATCCAAGGAACCGTACCGTACCATAAAATGCAAGACATTAATGTGTTTTCAGATATCCACAAACAATAGTAGCGGCCAGCATTGGAATTTTTATAGCATCATAATACTACTACACTAACAAATGCTATGAATGCAACTCAGCGGACGCATATTAAATGCTTCCAGTTATTCCTGATCCAGTTACAATATATTCTTTCATTCATTGCCCAAACAAAAAGAAAAATAAATTTCTATTGTTAGCAACGAATCAAAACTAAGCATTAATCCGCAGCACGAATAAAACTGAGTGTATAAATCATTTTTTAAAAAATCAATAAATATGCCTTAAATTATAAGAATATATATAATCTGACCTTTTGTTTCTCTGCATCAATATAACTCTGAACACCAGGGACCAACCTTTTTTTTGTAAAAAAGATGTGTGAGTGTGTGTGTGTGTGTGTTTTTTTTTTTTTTTTTTTTTTTGCAAAATAGAGAACAAATTGATTAGTCAATGAAAATGAATATTTCCGCTCTGAAACTTAAATAAAATAAAACAAATAAATTATAATAGATTACTTGATGGAACTCATGAACAAGGCTAAGACCGTAGCTTTGAGGCCTTTCTCGTGAATAACGGAAAGGAGCGAGTGAAGTAGACGGGCGATAAAGAGAGTGAGCAGAGGGGCGAGAAGCAGAGCCAAAGGTTCGAATTGTGAAAGGAAGAGATTGGCAGAAAGTCTGAAGCGAACTAAGAATGAATTCAACCAAGAAGAATAATAATCCATCTTTGTTTCCTCCTCCTGAAAAATTTAGGAAGAAGAGAGGAAATGTGAAAGGGTTTATAATGCTGGGGTTGGTAATCGCGTGCAAGGCACGTCCCTTACTTGTGTTTTGGCGGGGGTGGAATGCGTGACGTTGCCTGACTTTTCCTTCGACTTTCCTCCTTCCTTATTATCTCACAATCCTACAAAACTAAATTATTCCACTAATAATTGCAATAATCATTATTTTTCTTTAATTTATTTCATGAATTAATCCCAAATCTCATTCTAATCAAAATGTTTTAACCAGCAATGTATGAGCATGTTTTTAGAATTGCATTTCATCATCTATTTTTATTTATTTCACAAATTATTGAACTTGGAATATTATTCTACCTAAAAAAATATCATTTCCTTTTTCTCACTTGAGTGTGAAATTTTATCCTTCTAAAACAAAAATAATAATAATCCCCATTCAAACATCACATTTACATAAATAATTTTTAATAAGTTGTATTTGAAGAGTTTAATTTTCATTCAAATATAGAAATAAAAACGGGATAACATTAAATATTTTATTTTGGAAGTTCGACTTATATATATTATAATTTTGAACGGGATAACATTGAACTGTAGAAAAGAAGGGGAAAAAGAGCTTCTGATTGGTGCATATAGCATCAATTTTAACAGCCTAGTGACTTAACTAAAAAAATTTTGAATAGTTAATGATCAAATTATAAGTTTTTTAGTTAAATGACCAAAACGATAACTTATCTATAAATTAAGGACTAATGGTGAAATTTACCCCTTTTTATTTTGAAGGTAAGGTCAGGTGGGATTGATGATATACTCAAACTCTAATATTTATAAGATATAATTTACAATTTAGCCCTTGAAGTATACTTATTATCCACTTTGGTACTTAAACTTTTTTTTACTCAATTTGATACCTAAAGTATTGATTTGTTATGGTTTTTGGTCCTACTTTTAACAGAAATAAAAAAAAAATCTGGCGGCCAATCAAATAAAGCCACGTGGCTTGATCTATATTTTCATAAACTATATTTTTTGTTAAAATGAATATAATGTATTTCTTAATTATTTTTTATTAAATTTCATTTTCACCCCTTCTTGATCCTTCAACAAAAAGAAAACCCAGATTTGCATTTTCTTCCAGTAATTCTTGTATTCTCCACTTCTAATTTTACCATATATCATATCTGTAACATCTCAAAAATCTCATAGTAGTGTTGAAAAAGATAAATAACAGAATTCCCCAAAATGTAAGTTTATCAACTGAATAATGATAGTAAAGTCAAAATTTGACATTAGAAAAGAAAGTATAAATAGTAAATTCTCAATAAAGGTTAAATTGGAAATTTGTGAAAGATTTTTTTATGAATGTTACATGGATATGAATTGATAGGTGGGGTAGAATATATATATATATATATATATATATATATATATATGGACTAGATTGAGAAGTGGTAAAAATATAGGGACTAAAGTGTATTTTTATCATTTTTTTGAGAAAAGGGCTTAATTCCCATTATGTCATGAACAAATAATATCTATTTGATAGGGAGAAATTATGACCATTGATTGATTTAATTAATTAATTAATTAATTATTTCAATTTAGTTCATTTCTTATTGAAACATATTGTTAACCTAAAATCCTTTGAAATTAAAGTGAATTATCAAATCCAACTCTAATTCAAGAGTGTCCTTTCATATGAAAACAACCATGGATGCTTGAAGATGAAGATGGAAGCGAGAGAAAGCTTTTGGGTAAGTTTATATTATTTTTATTTGAATGTATAATTTGATGTGAAATTGTAAGAATTAAGTGTGTATAATTATGTTATATGTTCTAAGTGATGAAAGTATCATGTTTATGTATGATTATGAACAATTTGATGGATGATTTTAAGTAATTAATTTGATAAAAATTGAAATAATGACTAAATTGTAAAATTTTAAAAAGTTCAAATTATGACAATTTTGATGCATAAATTAATTTTTATGATTATAGGATATGAGACTTCAAAAAGAGAACATTGATTGATAAGATTCGAGCTTATAGGGACCAAATTGTAAAGATTTTAAAATCTAAAAATTTTGGTAAAAGGGGCTGATTGTAAAACATGGAAATTCTGGGCTGTTTTTAGAAGGAATAAAATATGTTTTTAAGGATTGAATTGTAGAATAGTGAAAATTTAGATTTTAGGGACTAAATCGTAAAAATTACAAAATTTGATTTTTAGAGACTGTATTGTAAAACTGTAAAATCTGAAGTATAAGGACTGTTTTTTTTTTTTTTTTAAATTTTGAAACATTTATGTATAAACATGGAGATAATAATTATACAATTCATTCCATGAAATATTTGATAAATAAATGTGTGAAATTATATAATGGAAATTTGAAATTGGTTATGATATGATATGTATGTGATTTTGAGTATTTGTTTGAGTTGTGTATACGAATTTATAATGAATTAGTGAGAATAATTAAAATTAAATTTTAAAGCTATGAAATAAGGTCGAATGATGGATATATATAATTCTGATATCAAACACAAAATTGGATTTATGGAGTTGATGGTTTGAGGTTATATTAGTGTTCCATCAGTTAAGTGTTTTAAACTTATTCATTCATTATTTTTAAATTTAGATTTCCATTCTTCACTTGGTTTGAGTTTCAGCACAATTTGTTTGTATCTAAAAAAGATATAGTTGTAGCAACAAAGGAGTGAAAATGAAATTTAACCAATAATTTTATTAAGATATACATTATAAAATAATAACGTTTTGATTTAAAAAAGATGTTAGCTTTTGAATATATATATATATATATATATATATATATATCAATTTTTTTTTTAAAACGTCTGTTAAAAATTAGACCAAAAAGGCAAAAAAATTATAATCGACTAATACTTTTAAGTACTAAATTGAAATAAAAATATATTTAAACACTAAAATGAAAAAATAAATATACTTCTAAACTAAATTGTAAATTAAACTTATTTATAATAATACCAATGAATAATCAAATAATTTAACCAACATACATTTATATAAAATTATGTCATTAATGCAATAAATTTCGCTCAACCAAATCACAAACTATTATATATTTTAAAAACTAGTTTTTTTTTTTTACCTTGTAATGCACAAATTGATTATATATATTTTTTAAATTTTTAAATTTTTATAAAATTTGTAATGTTTTAATAATATTATGGTTTCTAAATTAAAATAATATATATATATATATATATAAGTTTAATTTTAAAAACGTGACAATTGATATTAAATTGAATTTAAATAACCATATTTTGAAATTAATTTTAAATTTAAATATTATAATAATATATTGTGTGAAGTTGTATTTATATATGTTCTAACGTAATATTAATTTTTAATTTTTAATTAGTGAATTAAAAACATTATTTATAATTTAAAATATATATTTCAATCGTAATAGTGTATTTAATTTTTTAAAAATATTGATAAACTTAAAAAGATTTTTTTTAAGGGGTTCTGAAATTAAAAGTGGCTTATTATGTAAAAATGTAAGTAGAATTATTGAATATAAGCAAATTAGAAGATTTATTATGAAAACATCACCAAAAAATATTTGATATTTGAACTTGATATTTTCTTCTAATTTGGTACTTAATTTTTTTTTTTTTTTGATTTGGTACTTGAACTTGACAAACGTTTACAAAATACTCTTATATACTAACAAGGTTATTTTTTATGAGGTAGCAAAAATAATTGATGTATGACCGACATATGACATATGACATGCTTTTTTTTTTGTATTTTATGTGTTTAATTACTTTTAGTTTTAATTAATGAATTATTTTATTAATTAAAAATAATAAATCTCTTTTAATTCACTAAGTGTAGCTCAATACCTATTTTTTAACATGAATTTTTATTAATAATGATAATATTTTGGTGGCATAATAAAAAAAAAATTTAACACTGTTAAAGTTTTGTGTAATTTATATAAGGTTGAATGAATTTAGATATTAAATTGAAGCTAAAAATAGGTTGTTTTAAGTAAGAAAAAAGAATAGGAAATGTTATATGGATTGTGGAAGTCAATAAAAGTGAGGAATGTAATAAAAGCAAAGAAACATGAAAAAGTTAAAAAAACATGAAAGATATATAAAACATGTTTTCAAGCATTTATTAGTCCACGACGCATGCAGAAGCATCTTATCATACTTCCAACCCAAAACAATTTAATAATATTCAATTCTTCTTCTTACAAATGTTTTTTATATGAAAATTATAAACATATATTTTTAATGAAATTAATTATTAATAATACATAAAATATCTACATTATTAAAATAAAAAAAATTATATTAAATTATTTATCATGATTTTATCATTAATTTTGAGTCAGAATCGAGTTAACTTATAATACCAACTCAATCAAATACATTTTTAATATATATATATATATTTGATGGAGATAACAATGTGCATAATCAAATTAAAATGTATAAAAGAATTAATATAAAGTTTTAACTAAATGGTATACTAAAGATTTTACTAATACAATTGACATGAGTTCAAATATTATCGTGTGCATATTTTTATTGGGCTTTTTAAGAAAAAAGATTACAATACCCTCGAATAATATTACTTATTTTAATTATAGAAACACATTTCCATAACTTCCTAATTAAGTTGGTTACCCGATTGAAGGTGACGCCATATCATTTAGGAGTTTAAATAATAATAAGTATAGATATACAACTGAGGGGTAATAAAATGTGCATAATGAAATTAAAATATATAAAACTATTAAAATAAAGCTTTAATTGGATGGTAAATTAAAACTTTTACTAATGTAATTGGTGTGGGTTTAAAATCCCACTATATGCATATTTTTATTTTTTTAAAGTGAAAAGACTAAAATACCCTCAAATAACATTACTTATTTTAATTACATAAGTGCATTCCCATAACTTCCTAACTGAGTTGGTGAACCGGTTGAGAGTAGAGGTATCCATGGGCCGGGCCCAACCAAAATTTTAGGCTCGACTTGAAAATAGGCCTAAAATTTTGCCCAAGCCCGGCCCACCCATATTAATTTTTTTATTATATATATTTAAAAATATAGTACATCAAAAATACTAAAAACATTAAAATAAATACTTCCTAACAAATTGAAAGTAAATTAAAAAACAATATGTATACTTAAGATAGGTGCAGCTTAACAAGCAAATGCCTATAAAATAGTAATAAAATTAATAATAAAATAAAAGTTATATAATATTAAAAAAATAACAACAAAATA
Source organism: Gossypium longicalyx (assembly GCA_025698465.1). Taxonomy (NCBI): domain Eukaryota; kingdom Viridiplantae; phylum Streptophyta; class Magnoliopsida; order Malvales; family Malvaceae; genus Gossypium; species Gossypium longicalyx. The sequence goes on from CM046995.1 coordinate 59,056,196, forward strand.
GTAATAGCCTAATAGTGAAATGGTAGAAAAATAGTGAAAAAAAACAACAACAAAATAGCAACAAAATAATAAATTTTTTTTTTGCATAGTCGGGCCAGGCCGGGCCAAAAAGTCTTACCTGAGGCTTTAAATAGGCCTTACTTTTTTTGCCGAAGCCCATTTTTTGAGCCTATATTTTTACCCAAACCCTATCATTTTTCGGGTGACCCGGCCCATGGACGAGTCTAGCTGAGAGTGCCATCGACTCAATCAGGAGCTTAAATAATACTATAGGTTATTATTATTATTATTATTATTATTATTATTATTATTATTATTAGAAATCCTCTCACACGTGTATGCATGTGGAAACAAAAAAAATTTGAACACAAATATGCATTTAAAAATAACATACAACAAATAATGAAATGTAAGATTTAGAACTAACAATAATAATAATAACACATATACAATATGTACGAAATTAAAATAAAAAGGAGTTTAAATTGTGAGTAAAAGAAAATTAAAATAGGTTAAATACATCATATTAAGAATATTAAATGCACTCCAATTGTTTATCATAATATTGTCATTTTTTATAGCACACCAATAAGTGATCAAGTTAGTAAAAAAAAAAAAAATTAAATCAAGTTGACTTGTGACACCAATACAATTAGTGACATTATCTACATATGTGTATGCCCGCGTCACCAAAATTTGGTGAGCGAAATAATTTTATTTTAAAATTTTAAAATTTTAAAATTTTCTGAAGAATTATTTTGGTGTGGTGGTAAATAATTTGTTTATAAATCCATTAAACATGAGTTTAATTTCTAGATATGTGAATTTTTAATTATTTTATTTAAAAACAATATAAAAGTATGAAAAGATAAAAGGAGAAACAAAATCATAATAATGGTTATTTAATAAAATATGTATTAGTCATTTTCTACCTGAATTAATACCCGATTAACTCGATTTTATTAATAATGTAAAATATTAAAGAGAAAAATAGGAATGGATTGGTATTTTTTTGGCTAGTTTTGTTATTATAAAATATTATAAATAGAGCGAAGCTAGAACAATCTTTTAAAGGGGCCGAATGAAATTTTAATTTTTTATAATTTATATCTTTATAACTTTTAAAAGATTAAATTAAATTTTTATAATTTTAAAAGGGGTAAGTACAATTTTATTATTTTAAAAGCTTAAAAAATAATTTTATATTTTAAGGGGCCGAGCCCATACTAACTACTGATTGAAAGCCAAAATAATATATTAAAAATTATGAGTTTCAGTGAGGGATTTGGAAATGAGAAAGGTTCTATTTTCTTTGGAATTAAAAAATGGTTGTACAACCAGACAGCTTACAAAAGTATTATAATAATAATAACAATTTTTTTTTTTTTTTTTTGGTTCTTTTTACTCAACTAGTTTTCTTACTCAAGTTATTAAAGATGTAAATGTCAATAATGAGATATTTTAAGAAGCTCTTAGGTAAAGCCACCCCATTATTATTACTCAATTATCAAAATTTAACGGTTTACATCATTCATTTAGTTTCTCGGGAATTTTTTTAATTGCTATAATAACATATTTACTTCTTAATATTTATATATTTTATTGATTTGATTTTAATTCTAAATAATTTAATAAATTTTATCTATCAATTTGATCCTCAAACATATATAATCAAATATAAATACAATTATATTTAAACACATAATAGTTAAATCTCAATAAACTTATATGTAAATTTATAATTTTGATAAACTCAAAAACTCAATAAAATTGTGATTTTTATAAACTTCATTTATAATCGTGCTAATAACATTTAAGGGTGAGTGTTTGATCGAATCGAGTGAACAAATTTTGAGTTAATCAAGTTGATAAGTCATACTCTATCATCCTAATTCGATTTGGAAATTTTCTGAATCAATTCGAGTGAAATTGTTTGAGTTAAATTAAAAAAACTAAACATGTCAAATTTAAATCTTGTTACAATATAACTAATTCCATGCTAGAGCACATAAATTTGAAATCATGTATATTTGAAAACATTTTCAAAGAAAAAAATAATATACTTTAGTATGATAAACTTGAATTATTAATTAACTTATTTAGGTTCCAAAATTATTATTTTAGAAAATTTTTTAATTTGTAAAATTTGAAAAATGGAGGCAAAACTATAAAATATGAAAAATAGAGGACACACGGCCGTGTGATCGGACTGTGTGGAGGGGGTACACGACTGTGTGGCTAGGCCGTGTGATAGACTGTGGCTGTGTGGTATTTGCAAAATCAATCTACAAGGGAGACGCAGCCGTGTGGAGGGTCCTAGGCCGTCTGAGAATAAAAAAACCTAGGGTTTCAAGGGAACATAACTATGTAAAGGGTCGTGTGGTCCACACAGGTGGCCTACATGCCCATGTGGCAAATCGTGTGGCCCTATCCTAGGCACGATTTTTCCCAGATTCACTTATGAAAGAACACACACCTTTCACCAAGATTCCAAGCGATGTCCCTTACGTTCAAATCTTATGATCAAATTTGGTCCAATGCACCCGTAACGGGTCCTTCAAATGAAATTTGCACTCGAATTAGTAACAGTTTTCAATATTTATCAAGATTATCAAAAGATTCGATGAAAAATCGAGAAGGATCATTTTAATTGATTGCAATATTATCATTAGATAGAAAATCTTATAAAGATTCAAGATCAACTTTGGGATTTGAGGCGTACTTATCGCTTCTTGGCAAAGATTGAGGGTTTCTAACAATGATTACGATTCTGGTAAGAAAGTGAGTTAATATTAGGAATAAATTTTGGTTTGGGAACAAAAATAATTTTAGTAATGGAATGAAAATTTTGTTGAAAAGAAAAGGGGAAGAAAAGAAAAGAAGAATATAAAGGGAAAAGAGGGAGAAATCAAATTGAATTAGAAAAAAAAAATCTAAATCCTAGGGTAATTAGGAGAAGAAAGACTAAATTGCTAGGTTTTCAAACTTTTAAGGGGTTGCATGGTAAATTACCCATATTGCTGAAATTAAAAAGAAAATGAGAGAGGGTGGCATAACTAGAACTTAGGAGCACATAAGAGAAGAGAGAATGCTTAACCATTGGGTTGTTACCCACACTTGTTTATTTTCTACTTCATTTAATATATATTATAGAGTGACTTTCATCTTAGTTTGTTGAAAATTAAAAGAAAAGAAATGGGAGAGAAGTGGATAGAACCTAATACCTCTAAGGAATGCATTAACAACTTAAGCATCAAGCCTATTCAATTATTTGGTTATTTATTGAACCTAACCCATATATTTTGGGGCGTTACAAAAATAACCCAGTCCTGTTGTGACGCCTACACCCAGATCCGACGAACAGGTCGGGTGGGGGTGTTACAAAAGATCATAAGTACTAACTTGGGAGAAGGTGTCAAGTTCAAGGGGCTAGATATATATTTGAGCCTTATAATTAAATATAAACACATATAATATTATTTATTATTTCTTGAAGCTCGATCTCTCCCCCGAATAAACATATAGCCAAGAGAAACCATGAACCAGAATAGAAGATCTTGCCCCACCCATGAGTAAATATTTCATAGTAGCCTCATTAGACTGTACATATTTCTTGGTATATCCAGATAATGGGTAGGAGCATAAACTGAAATATTCTGGAGCTACAAAGATAGTTATTAAATCGTTAGCACAACATAAAAACATTCCTCATAGAGTAGCTGGTAATACGAACAATAGAAACTCTACTATAGTCATTTCTATACATTCAATGTGCTCTACGGATAGAGGAATACATAGAATTGAACATAGTAAGATAAGAAATTGAAAGATTTCATTGAAATTGTTCGTTTGGAAATTTCCTGAAAAGCTAATCATAGGTTCTTCTCTCCATTGGAGCAATAGGGCCGTTATGTTCATTGCTAAACTTGTTGAAGAGATGAAATATAACCAAGGTATATCTTTTTTTTATTAGAGGTTGAATCAATCATTAGAAGAAGAATTAGGCCAAAAATTATGATACATTCTGGGAAAACAAAAATTCCATCGAAGAGAAGCAAATGAAATGCTTTCATAAAAATTCTCGTAGAATCGAGAATGAAGTTTTCATTCTGTACATGCCAGATCATGAATTAGTAATTGCATCCAATCTCCAAAAAAAAATCCCAATTGTTTCGAACTTTCTATTTTTGGAATGGAAATATTTACGAAATTCCCATGAATAGGATCAAACCTTATTCCATGGTATTTACATGAGATTCCTCTTTCTTATTCTTAAGCAAGTCCCTGAAAGGGCTTAGTTGAACCATGATTTATGTTTCAACTTTCGTTTCCTTTTTGTTTGTTTCGAGAAATATATCGATCAATTTCGATTCTTTCTTTTTCTATTGATTCTTTTCCGATTGAGATGTATGGATTCATGAATCTATGTGTCTATATCGACTCGTTGGGCCAAAAATTTAATGGCATTAACGTGGCCAGTTGTGTGGCAATCCATGAATAATTCATTAAATGCAAAAAAAATTTAAAAAGTAACAAATTTAAAAAAGTTCATAAAAAATTAGAAAATTTATCCATATTAGCAATGAAATATACATAAAATGCCACATACCATGTCAATTCCATTAAAATTTTAATAGTTTAGTCAAATTTTTTTTTTTTGTTAAAAAACAAACAATTTGACTAAATTTTAAAGATTGTGGGTCAAAATGATCCAAAAAAAAAAGGGCCAAAATGAAAATAAAAATAAAAATTAAGAGCTAAATTTATCTTTATACCTAAATTAAAAAAAGACAAAAAGAAAGAAAGTAAATTTTACCCCAATTTATTAATTAACATTTTACAAAATACTTAAAATGCCCTTATTAAGTTTTAATGCTTAAATTATTTTTATTGAATACTCTTACTAATTTTTTTTTACTACTTTTAAGAATCCCTTAAAAGCTAATTTTAGATAATATATAGATGAAAACATAATAATAATAATAATAACAATAATAATAATAATAAAAGAAAAAGAAAAGAAGAAGAAGGAATATCTGTAATATAATATATATTCTAGAGCTAGAATTTTAAGAAATAAAGAAGTTGAGAAGTGAGGATTGGAATGATGTTGGTAGAATTTGCCCATAGATTCTGGTAATCAATTGAAATTTTAATTTAATTTACAAAAATTAAGTTGGATTTCAAGGTTTTACATATGAAAATTGATAATTTTGTTGTAAAATAAATTTCCAACAATTCACACCCATGGAGATATATGAATTGGAAGTTTCCATCCTCAATATTGTATTGGAATCAACATATTTTTAAATGAATATACTAAAAATTAGAATTAATATAATAAAAGTCTCTCAATAACAGTATATTTAGCAGATTCGAAGGTATAGAAAGTTATATTTAAAAATAAAAATAATTAAGCTTTAATTTTCAATTTTTTTATATAATAAACTTAATTATAAATCTCTTAATCAAATTTGTATAAATTATTTCGATTTTATTCAAACAAATTTTCAAGTGTTATAAATTCAAAAACAAAGTTTTTAAATGACTTCAACTTTCTACAATTTCTTTTTTGAAATGTTTCTAAGCCATATTTTTTAAGGTTCATGATATGAGCAGCCCGACCCAATTCAAGACCTATGGTGGAGATGAACTTAGTTTCTTTCAAGGCCCAATCATAAGATCCATCTCCAACTAGTTGAAGTCAAAATTTAACTTATTCGTTGAAGACTTTATCACGAAGAAATTTCGAAAAAAAGAGTTGAAGCTTTAAAATAATGGACCTTGGAGTTCAATATGGAGTGAAGATTAATAGAAGAGTCCAAGTTTGTTCATGAACTTAAAATCTCAATCCTTGATGACAAGTCCATGTGGAAGATGTTAACAAGCTTAGGCGTTACATTTCAAAGAGCCCAACCAAGCCCACATGCTTAGCCCATGTTATAATCAGTTGACTTGCGGTGCATTTTTGAATAGATCCAGGCATTTCTGGGTCAACATGTCTCATATGGATCAAATATTTGTCTCTTAGCTTTGCAATGCACTTTAAATCACTTGATTTTGAGTCCGAGAGCTCAAGTTATGACTGTTTTAGTGAAGATTGCACAAACAAATTTTATGGACGGGATTATTATGGAAATTACGAGTTTTGAGCTTTAATTCCAGTTTAAATCATATTGAGTTTGATTTTTAGGCTTAATTTTCATTATATATGAGCTCAATATTATATTTATTAAGTTTTATATAATCAATATTTGTTTATTCAACATTTTAGATATTTTTAAGTATTTTAAGTTGTTCAGAAGTTTTATGTTTCTTAGTCAACAAGAAAGTTTAGTCCATTAAAACTACTTCTAATTTATATTAATTAAAGTTTCATTATACTTGAAATTTTTATTTAGATGTAATTAGCTAGCCTATTTAAAGAATTCTTCAGTATTCATTAATGGCATTTATTCATTAATAAAATTTTCAATTCTTGGAGTTAATTTCTTTCGTGCAAAATAGCTTTATTGTAATTTTTAGAACCAATGTTTCTTCTCGCTTGTAACATCCCATGCCTGACCTAGAAGTTAAGACCAAATCTGAAGGTTACATCAAATTATTTTAGAACAAACCAACCTTTAATAACTTGAAATTCAATAGTCGAAAAGCATATAATTAGTTAAATCAAACATAAAATTCAACTTTTGAAACGAATCCAAAATAAGCACACACTAGCATAAGTTTATAAAAGAAACGATAAAATAACTAAAGAGGAATGATTGAGCTCCTGCCACGCCGACCAACCCAAGTCTTTGAGTTACTTGTAATCCAACAAACAAATAATGAGTTTACAACTCAGTGTGTAACTTACATTCTTAACTAAACCATAAAATAACAAATGTGAATTTAGTTCATCTTTACAGAAACAGAAATAGAGGATATTAGATACAATTGCAGAACAGTTTAGATACAAATGCAAATTTCTAACCCCAACCGTTACACACCTTCTCCGTCCATCCCTACACTCCATATAGGGTATCAAGTACCCATCCATCCGTATGCACCGCATAGTGACTAGGTGTCACGTTTCAAAAATATTGCAGTCAAGCTGCCAAATCATAATGCGATATCTAGTTAAAGTCATATATAAGTTTATGGCTTAGCCACTAAGTTCGACAGATTATTAAACTGCCCACACTTCCTCCTTTTCACAATCCCAACCCAATGCAGATGTAGATTAACAGATGTTAGATATGTGTGTACAGAAATACCAATTCAGATATGCTCATGTAACGTTATTACAGTTACTTATCAGATTTCATGTCAACTATATATAAAAATAATAGATAATTTAGTAACAAATCATCAGATAGCACTCTCGTTATCTAATTCAGATCATACGGCCCTTACGGTAGGCCTACATTCAATTCAAACGGTGATTACAACCCGAAGGAAAAATTTTGATTTTTGGCCCAAACGCCCATGTGGATTCACACGGCCTGAGTGGATGGTCCGTGTAGTTCAAACGGCCTAGCACACGCTTGTGTGGCCCTCTTAATGTCACGCACGACCTGTCACATGGTCTAGCATATGACCGTGTGACTCAAAACAATGAGTTACACAGCCTAGCACACACTCGTGTGACTCAAAACTCAAAATATCTCACACACGGCCTGGATACATGCCCGTGTCTTTGACCCATGTGACTCTAATTCTAAAACAGTGAGTTACACGGTTTGACACATGACCGTGTGGCTCACACAACCGTGTGACATCGACAACCATGTCTTCCGGCATTCACGAATCACATAATTTTTTGGTTTTCGTTACACACCTGATGCCATTTAGATGCTGAAACAACGCAGAGAAATCCAGAACCTAAAACAACCAACCAGAGTCCAATTTAACAAATTAGTCGAACTAAAAACGCTAACTTAACTATCGAATTGAATTATGTTGAAAACTTTGACAAAAAAACCCCAAAATACAAACTATTCACTTACAACGATCGAACAGGCCCTAAGCAGAACTAACTCGCTGGAGGAACACTATTCTCAAGATCTTCGCCTAATGAAAGCAAATCGAACAATTAACAAATAGTTGAGAACCACTAACAGTAACATTCGACCCTAATGGAAACATATGAAATCTAGCGAAAACAGAAAGAATTAACAACAAAACTTATGCAAAATCTTTACGATCGAAACAATGAACCAAATAGAACGCCCAATTAACCCGATAGCAATCTTATGGAGGCAATTAAAAAGAAAAGGAAATGAACAAAGAAAAAAATAGTGAAGAAGGAAAAAAAAGTCGATAGACAAATAATTTTTTTAACAAAGAAGAAACTAACCTATTTAATTTTTCAAAAAAAAAAATAGGATTTATCATGTAGCATAAAATGTATTCTCTTTACCTACGTAGAGACTCAAACACAAGACCAAAGGGTATACAGGAGCTTAACCATCAAATCAACAAGCTCATTATTAACATAGAATTACACAGAAATAAACTTAAGTCGAGGGCTCAAGGATATGGGTTAAACCAAAATAAACAATAAAGCTCAATAAGAAAGACTCAAACCCCTAATCTCAAACACATGGACAAAACACTAAATCACAGAAGCAGATACTCAATTATTTTACCAAAAAAAATGCTCAAAATTTAGGGCATTACATCTCTTTTCTTCAAAAAGTCATTGGAATCTATTTTTTATCCTTCAATTTGTCAATGATTATTTTTTTGGAGGGTTGATTAGTGACATTAATTGAATTTGTTGGGGGTTTATATTTTAAAGGGTTTAATTGGACAACTATATTCTATCCATATCTATCGATTTATTTGATTCATCTTCCACCTTCTAATTTCCATTTTCTTTATTTATTTATTGTTTTGAATCTTTATTTTTTTTCTTGAATTTATTCATTTAGTTATTTTTGTTTTCCTTATTTTTTTGAATTGTTTGGTTTCTTCTTTTCAAGTAAGATCTGAATCCTCTTGTGTCGAATAACTTGAATACGTTCTTGGTTCGTTGCCCATATCATTTGGTATCAAATTTAGACACTTTTGAGTTGTTCCCTTGTGTGAAATATAATTTTTTACTGATTTTGTTTAAACAACCTTTACAACCTGTTTTTTACTTAGAAAATTTTCCAAAAAAATCCTTTTTAGTGGGTAAAAGAATTCGAAATGATCTGAAATTTTTTATATTGTTTCTTGGCACATTAATACATTGAAAAAAATATTTCTTACAAAAAACAAAAAAGAAAAAAATTCAAAATTCAAAAAAGAGAAAAATCAAAAAAATATTTTGTGGGTTGAATTTCATGCCGAAAATTTTCAAATCTATTATTTGTCATATAAAGAAAGTACAATTTAAATTTCGTGATTTATCACATTGAGAAAACCTTGAATGAAAAATTCAAGTTGTTTTCCATTATTTCGGGTAATCGACTGGGTAGTTTACTTTCTTTGATTCTAACTTTAGGGTTTTTGTTTTTAAATTTTCTTATTCTATTACACAGTTTAAAGCATTTTTGTTTCTTATGTTAATAGGTATGAAAAAAGTTTATCTTTCATTTCTCCATAAAACTTAGTTCCTTAGAGTCGATTTTTTTTTTTTTGACTTCTTAGAGTCTTAGGTTAACTTTGTTAGAAAGTGATCTCACATATATTTTTAATATTATCAAGTTTGATTACTCTTTAAAAGTTACGAGAAAAAATCTTAACATCTTTTATTTACCTCTTAGAGTTATTTATTTTATTGGGAGTGCTAATGGTGTGATTTAGTTTTCTTTGATAAACTTTTCTTGTTTGAATGTTTTTTATTTCAGCCTCTAATAATGGTATGCACACGTAGTCAAGAATAGAAGCATGATACATCCTCAATTACCATGGAAAACAACTTACAGCAATGTTCGAAGAACTTTAGAAAAATTTGATTGAGGTGAAAGAGGGTTTAGGAAATAAGTTTGACACATTATAAGCTTGTATCCTTCATAATGAGACAGTTCAACAAACTTTCAGCCAAACTTTGTCTCGATTGGATGTTAATAGTGATGATGATGAACAACCTCTTCCCCCTTATTATAAAATCGACGGTCAGAATATGATTCTAGACATATCAAACGTGGCTCACGTACTCATGGTGCAACTTCCACTGTGTAACAATCCAAAATTCAACAGTATCGAAAAATGCAGTTTTGGAACCTCATTTCTATAAATTGAGTTCGTAAATATAAAATAAAAATATATTGAAATTCATCTAAGTAGTTTAGTCGAAAAAATAGTTAATTGAAACTCATGAACTTAATTATAAAAGTCCATTCGCTATTGAATTTTAATTAACCAAAGACTTAAGGACCTAATTAGTAATTAGCTAAAGCCAAATGTTCAAAATGGTAACTAAATCATTTTCTAATAAGAAATAGTGGATGTTGATGGAAACTTCACTATGTATGATTAAAAGGTTAATTATGTTAAGTAAATTATAATTTAATTAATTAGACAATGTTAATTAACTACTAATTAGCCTATATATAATAATTTTACTGGAAGGAAGGAGAAGATCATCATCATCTTCATCTTTCTTTAGTTATTCTACCATAGAAGGTTTTTTACTCCTATAATATAAAATATATATATATATATATATCTAAAATAGTATTCCACCACCATTAATTACCCCCTTTTTCCCGACATATGTCAATAATTTGGTAAAGATTTTAAATATATATCTCGTGAATTTGGAGTCTGGTCCATGGTTCCCCAATGTGAAAAAAAGAGAATACACATTACAGAAGAGAAGGGGAGGACAAGGTAAAAAGAATGAAAAAGAGATTAGTAGAATAAATAAGAGAAGAGAAGGTGAAGGTGAAGGTAAAAAAAAAAAACAAAAACAGTGAGTTAGAGAAGAGAAAGGAGAAGAGGCTTGTGTTAGGGTTTTGGAGTCTAAAAAAAAAAAAATCAAAAGAGGGTTTTGTTTAGGGTTTAAATAAATAAATAAATAAAAAAAAGAGAGATTAGAAATTTTTTGTTTAGAGTTTAAACCAAAAAAATTGTATTCTTTTAGTATTTATAAATTATTTGTTTAGTTTAATGTTTATTGTGATTTATAAGTTATAAATAATTTATTATTATTATTTATTTTAGAAATGTTTTTCATTTATTTAGATTCTAATTTCTTTTTTATAATAAAAGAAGGTTATATGAAAGAAAGTGTGCAAATATATTTCTATTTTATTTTTTTACTGTTTATTATTAGATGCAAATAACAACATATAATCCTATTAGGTTTATTTTGTTTTGACAGTTTCTATTTTATTTATAAGTAAAAAATGAGACCATTAAATTAAAATTTATGAGATATTTTTATTTTGTTATTTATTAAACTAGTATAAATAAGTTTATTATATACTACAATAGTATAATAAAAAAATTTGATATGGACAAAACTGTTTAGTATATATTGGTGTCACTACTAGCGTGTGGCCTGTCATGAAGACACCTCATTCTTTGACCTAAACCCATGTATAAACCGATATTGTAGCCTGTACATGATACTCATTTCGATGCCGCCTATCAACAAGCACCACCATTATAATGTTGATTTCTTTAGTTTTCTTGTGTGTGTCAAGGTAGGGTGATGTTGCCTTTGCATCACTCTAAACATACGATTCCTGTAATCAATGGTGGTTATTTTTAATTTATTATATATTATATGGGTAAAAAAGAGGTAACAAAATATTTATACACGTGACTGACCCTATGCAAAACAATGGGCTGAAACTAAAGTGGATTTGGAAAATATTAAATCAACGAGGAAGAAAGCTGATTAGACAGATAAATTGTACTTTTATTTAATTTAAGCTTTTTTTTTTTTATTTTTTTAAATAATAAAATTATATATATATATATATATATATATATATACCTCTTTCAAAAAAATTAATTTCAATGTACAATTTTGCATACTAAGTGTGGAGGGCTGCTTTATCCTCCTATTCAAAATTATGCATACCCAAATTCAGTATAAGACTTCAACAAATTAATCATCATTTTTATTAACACCTGCCTACCGCTTATGCTCATACTCCTAAGTCCTAACAAAATACTGCAAACCAATACATTCATACAAATAATTCTATTTTAATTTTAAAATGTCTCTCAATATTTATAAAAAAATATCATTTTAGTTCTAATTTTAATTTTTAAAAATAATAAATTTGACCCTTAACATTTACAAAATTTTTCAATTTAAACTTAACTCTAAAAATTAAAAACTATTTTAAAAAAATTTATTTTTAGTCATTTATAACCTATCGACTAACCCATATGAATATTAAAATAAAAAAAAATACTCTCCTTCAAGTCACTTGTAAAAAAACTCTAAAAAATTGAGATAAAAGCACCAAAAAAATAAGACCCAAAAGAAAATAAATGCATTAAAAACATTATTTGCTAGGGTAGTAATGTAGTCAATTATTCTTAATAGGTTCTAAATTAATTGATTTGGTCCAGTGAAAAGCCTAAACCATAATAAAAGAAATTGCTACAAGTGACTTGAAAGATGATATTTTTTTTCTTATTTTAATATCTCAAATGGGTTTGACGATAACTTATAAAGGACTAAAAATGAATTTAATTTTTAAAATTAGGACTAAATTGACAGATTTTATACATATTGAGGGCCAAAATTATTGATTTTTTTTATATAATTATAACTAAAATAAAAAATTTTATAAACATTAAGGGTTAAATTTGTTTATTTATTTTTATATTTAAGATCAAATTAATAAAAATATGTAAATATTAGAAGGTTAATTTTATTACTAGACCAATAAAAAAGTTAAAGATTAATGATTTAAGTACATGCTATAATAATTAGGTAGGCAAGTAATTAACTATTTTGCTTTATAGATTCTGCTATACAAACGTAATTTAATCGAAAATTAAGGTAATTAAATTTTTAATTTTTAGTATAAAGATTTAATAGTGCAGGGGATACAATTTGAAAGAGACCGTACGACATCGTTTGCACGCAATAGCATTAGCTAGCTAGCTAGCTAGCCTAGCCTATATTGTTACCATCACCTCCGAACCTGTCTCATCTAGTAAGCCTGTGATTAGCTTAGATACTACTTAACTCGTAGGCCTTTATATAAAACAAAACTCATTTTTCATTTTTTATATAGTTAAAATTAAAAAATTATAAATTATTTTACGTTTGTATTTTTTTTATGTAAAATTTAGTTACAGATGTTAATATTATTAAATTTTTTTATTAGATTTGACACTCTAATTTTTTTAAAAATATTTATTTAATAATTATGTGTAAAAAAATATTATAATAGATTTGAAATAATAAAAAAATTTAACGGTATATTTAGATTAATATATAACATAATAAATGCTGAGGTATCAAATTAAATATAAAGATTTAATCTAAAATATAGTTAATGGACTGATAAGCCTTCGTTGGCTTAACCTACAAATTGATACCTAAATTACATCATTTTTCTCATTTTGTTATTTTTTTTTTGTTCAAAGTGGTGTATAAACTACATTTCCCCCCAAAGTTAGTACCTCTGTTAGTTAAAACATTAAGTCTAATTAAAAAAAGGCTTAAATCACAAATTAGTACATAAACTAGACATTTTTTCCAAGTTGGTACCTATTTTTTTTTTGTCAAAAGTGGGACTCGAATTATTCTTATGTTAGAGAGAGAGGACACCATCTTGTTTATAAAAACTAAAGGCAAAGATATTCTAGTACTACATGTAACACCCCTATACCTCACTCGACTATTGGATCAAGTATAGGAATGTTACATTGGTTGTCAGAGTAACATACAATAACACTCTATTTAGTTGAATTCCATATATTAAAAATATTTTGATTTCACTATCATACCATTCCAAAATCGAGATTCGAAATAGACCCAAATAAAATTCCAAACATTCATGCATTTAAATGAAATTGTGATACAGGGACTAAGGATCAATACTGGACACATAGTATCGATACCATGCTTCCAAGTATTGATATTGTTTTTAGCTTCGATGTTTTGAAAATTGTTCAACAAGTTCAGTAGTACTAGTACCAGTAAAGAGGCATCGATACCATCACCAGAGTATTGGTACTCTAGTAAGGTATCAATACCATTTTGAGCCTCAAAGTTTCAAAACTTCAAGTAAAAAATTTAAGTATCAGTACCGTGGTTGAAGTATCGATACTTGTAACATCCCTTACACGTATCCGACGCCGGGACAGGGTTCGAGGCGTTACCGGACTTAAACACAAGCAATCATACAAAACTAAGACGTAAATTTCTATCCAAATTTAAAACTTTTCATATACATTCATATCGTCCCTAAAACGAACCTACGAGGCCCAAAACATGCATTGGAAGCGGTTCAGGACTAAACCGAGAACTTTAGAAAATTTTCTCATTTTGGAAGGTTATACGCCCGTGTAGGTAGGCCGTGTGGTCACACACACCCGTGTGGCTTGGGACACGCCCGTGTCCCCCGCCCGTGTAACTATCTATTTATGACGTCATCAACACAATTAGGGTCACACAGCCAAGTTACACGCCCGTGTGCTAGGCCGTGTGGCGAATTAAATTCCAAAAATTAAGTGCAGACTTCAAACGGCCCATGTCCTGAGGCCATGTCCTTCACATGGCTGAGACACACGGCCGTGTCTTTGTCTGTATGTTTACTACTGGGCATTCTGTTTAACCTAATTAGGATGTAGGGGACACACGGCTGGATCACACGCCCATGGGGCAGACCGTGTGTCATACATGACCTAGACACATGCCCGTGTGTCTACCCGTGTGGATAACTTTGAGGCTATTTTCCAAGTCATTTGCCACCCTTAGTTGCACAACCACATATATAATATCAAGGGCACTTGACATGGCATGATTGAACACTTAAATATTATCAAGTAAGTCATGGTTATGGCTTTATCATGTTAGCCTTTACATGCACAAGTTACCACACTTTATCAACCCAACTTACCAATCCTCGTTTAAGTCAAGGTTATCATCATACAAGACAAATCCCAATCAAATCATCAAGCATTCATAGCCATAACACATTTCATCACATACACACATCCACCAACCACATCACAATTGCATGGGTACATGCATGCTTAAATGAATAGGCTTACAACCCAAAAATCATTATAAGCCATATCATATAGCCATACACAAAATAAATCAAATATCATCATAAGCCAACACATTTGGCTAAACCAATATGACATATAACAAAAAGACCAAGTCCTCTATACACGCCATACTCAAAATGATAAGACTAACTATACCCAAATATCCAATTGATAGTGTAATCGAGTCTCCGACGTCCTTCGATCCTCGAGCTAGCTTGGCGACACTATAAGAAATAGAAAAAAAAGGGGAGTAAGCTTAAAACTTAGTAAGTTCACATGCCAATAATAAATAACATAAATCACACAATTAACATAAAGTAAAGTTTCATAAAAGTCATCAAGTCTCACAAGCATAACCTTTCCATTTGCATTCTTTCCACATGTTCATAGCAATATCGAGGTCTTACTTAAGAGTTTTACATACATACCTATACCAACTCGTAGCACATTCTCATATTTCCTCACCGTTGACTTGCTTGTCGAATTACTTACTGATTTACCCGTTGAACACTTGGAATACTATCGGATACACGGAAAGCTTGCACATAGTGCTTCATACATAGCCACATGCTACCTCATATCGCATATCACACAATGCTCGCTCTGGAGCTAATCACGGGCTTGCTCACACAAGTTGACAGTCAGGACGTAACTACATGGGCTGCTCACACAAGCTGACAGGTACCTGCAACACATGCCGGGCTACTCAGCCACCGGTAGAACATACAAGACCAGTACTCGGATTCACATAGTCACATATACACATAATCTCATGAGCTCATAGTCACATAGTTCCTAGTGACATGTCACTTGTATTCTAAACTATTCCTAAGGTTCAAACAGGATTTTCTTGACGACTAATCTTTGTCGAATTCGTTAACAATGTCATTCTCATTGACCATAGTATCATTTATACACTCATTGTAACAATTAAACATAGAAATTCATACATTAATTAAGTATTAAAACATGATACAACATTGCATTATTTACACATGAACTTACCTCGGTACAAAAATAGTAAGAACGGATCTAATCGTCGTACACCTTATTTTTCCCCCAGTCAAGGTCCGTTCCTCGTTTTTCTTGCTCTATAATACCAAATTTCACTTATTTAATTATCAAATTATTCAAAACAGTCCCTATATTTTACTTTTGTAAAATTATAGTTTTGCCCTTAAACTTTCACATATTTACAAATTAGTCCCTAGGCTTGTAAAATGAAATGTATCCATTTCCTTTGTCACCCAAGCCTAGTCGAACTTATAACATGTTCACAGCAGCCCACATTTCTCATCAAATCATACATCTTTCTACCCATTTTACAAATTTTACAAATTAGTCCTTTTTAACCATATTTATTAGAAATCACTTAGTAAAAGATGTTAAACACACATCAAACTTTTATAATCTACCATGAAACATCAAAATACATGCATGTCACACATGGGTAGATTTTTGAACATGAACCCTAGCTCAAAATATGGCTAGAAATAGGTAGATCGGTTGATGACAACTTCAAAAATACAAGGAACATTAAAAACGGGGCTAGGATGTACTTACTATTGAGCTTGAAAGTTGAAGAAACCCTAGCTATGGTGACCTTAGGAATTTCGACTATGGCATGGAGAAGCTGAACAAATTTTGCTTGATTTTTCCTTTTTTATTCTTTTATTAACCAAATGACAAAAATGCCCTTAAGGCCTTTCTTTCAAATTTTTCCTATCCATGCCCATTTTTGTCCATAAAATTAAAAATTGGTCAAATTGCTATTTAAGACTTTCTAATTAAAAATACATGGTAATTTCATGCTCAAAGCTACTAGAACATGTATTTTGCAACTTATTCAATTTAGTCCTAATTATCAAATTGGACACTTTATGCATAAAATTTCTTTATGAAATTTTCACACAAGTATGTAATCATATCATAGATCTCATAATGATCATAAAATAAATACTTCTACTTTGAATTTTTGGTCTCGGAACCATTATTTCGACGAGACCCTAATTCGGGATGTTACAATACCTCGCACTAAGTATTGATACTTTACATCTGATATCGATACCAAAACATGATTCAATATTTGAAATTTAAGGGCAATTTTACCAATTTCCAAAACTTATACATTTAAGTCCTTATACACCAAACACTTCAACACAACCAATCCAATTCACAATTTAAGCAAATAAATCAATTATAATACCAACATATTATAACTCCTCACAAACACATTAAGGATCTTAATTAACTTCACGAGATTGATAAAGTTTACAAAGTCTTGCATTCTAGTCCCCCGTACCTATATCCCATACCATACTACCTATGTACATGCCATACTAAACCAAAATTTAGTGCCATACTATTTTACAAGCTTGGAGATGTGATGAGATAAGCCGATCATGATCACTGTTCTAGCTCGTTGGATCTATCTTCTACCTACGTGTTAAAAACAAACACGTTAAGTCGGTGAAGGCTTAATAAGTACCACAAGAATTTAAACTTTTAAAATGTCCAATACTAATGATTATTATATAGTAAATATTTTTATACTTCAAATTTTACCCAATGACACTAATAAGTGAATCCTTTTCTTTTCAAAATACTTACCATCACATACCTCGTCACATTAACCATTTATTCTGATCACATTTCATTTTGCAGCCATTGTAGACTAAATAGAACATTTAGGATATACAGAATAGATGCATAATCGCACCGAGGTGTGTTATCAGAATAAAACAACACTGTAATGCTTAATAGAACAGAGGGTGTGCTAATTCTCCTTAATGGTATGCCATCTATATCCTAATAGTTCTCATCTCATCTACATGGGCTTGAACTGGGAGTGTGGTCACGCCCTATTTTTAAATAAATGTTGTAGGAGTTATGTCTAATAAATTAATCTGGTTTAGTGGTTAGGTGTTTGGTTGTGTGCTTGAGGTCCTGTGTTCGATTCCCTTCCCTTAGGATTTTCTTAATTAATTTTGATTCCATATTTGATTTGTTTCATAAGGGTTATCTTTAATTTTTGTAAGTTATTGGCAAGAATGAGCTTGCTGGTTTAGTGGTAACATTTTTATTACCATTTGGTCCCAAATTCGAATCTTATGTGTGTGCAAATTGGAATTCTTTTTGTTTCTCCGTGTTTGTGTCGCCCATATGATAAAGATTGGGTTAAATTCAAATTTTGATAAGTCTGATAGGGTTAGTGGATAAATCTGGTTAGTTGAGATATTAGTTTTTAAAAATATAGTTTATAGAAAATAGTCCCCAAAAATATCTCCAACTCTTGTTACCATCCACTCCCCCACTTCCCCATCTATTTCTTGTTTCAATTTTTATTTTCTTTTCTGCCAAAATTGCTTGTTTCTCACAACTTTTCTGGCCTTTTTGTCTTTATTGATTTTGATTCCTGATTTAGTTTGTAACACCCCTTACCCGTATTCGACGTCGGAATAGGGTCCGAGGCGTTACCGGACTTAAACGTCAACAAGCATACAAAACAGAGCCATAAAATTTCGTTCAAATTTAAAACTTTTCAATCGTATGCAATTTGTCCCTTATAAGGGCTTACGAGTCCCAAAACGTACATCGAAAGTAGCTTGAGACTAAACCAAAAACCTTCAGAATCTTTTCGACACTTAGAAAATTTTCTTGTTTTGGAGAGTCACATACCCGTGTGGGTAGGCCATGTGGTCACACATGCCCGTGTGACTTGGGACACACCCATGTCTTCAACCCATGTAACTCTCTGACTATGACATCATCATACAATTAGAGTCACACGACCAAGTCACATGCCTGTGTGCTTAGGCCGTGTGACGAATTAAATTCTCAAAATTAAGTGCAAACTTCACACGACCTGGTCACACGCCTATTTCTAAGGCCGTGTCCTTTACACGGTTGAGACACACGGCCGTGTCTCTACCCGTATGTTTACTACTAGGCATTTTGTATAACATTAATTAGGGTGCAGGGGACACACGGCCAGAACACACGTATTTGGGGCGAGCTGTGTGTCACACACGGTCTAGACACACGCTTGTGTGTCTACCCCTGTGAACAAATTTAAGGCTATTTTCCAAGCCAATTGCCACCTTTATTCGCACAACACATTCATGGTTCCAAAGGTATTTAAACATTCATAAACCTAGCTCATGCATGACAACTTCTCATCACATTATACTAAATTAAGACTCCATATCATGTCAAGCCTTATTTTACCAACACACACATGGTAGCCATCATCATTCAACCATCAATAACCAATAGCCATATATCATAATGGAATTGGCACATACATGTATAGATGAATAGGTTTACAACCCAATAATCATTGTGAGCCATATCTCATGGCCTTATACAAAATGAATTATAACACCATCAAAAGCCAACACATTGGCTAAACAAATATGACATATAACAAAATAACCAAGTTCCTATACATGCCATAATCAAAATAATGAAACTAACTATACCCAAGAGATTCTAATTGATAGTGTGACCAAGCCTCCGACATCCTTTGATCCTCGAGCTAGCTTGGTGACACTATAAGAAAATGGAAAAGAGGAGTAAACATAGAGCTTAGTAAGCTTGCATGTAAATAATAAGCAATAAAAATATGTATTTTCATACATATACATAACATAATTTAATTCATCTTATTCTCAACAATCATTGTAGTCATATCCTATCTTATTCGATTTGTATAATGTTTAATAGAACTCAAGATCATAATTCATTCATTCTCATCTTACCAAGGTTTAATCTTTTCGTAATCTCAATAACTATGAACTTGGCGTACATACCTGTACTCTTTCAATATGATCATAACTTATTATTTCTTTGACAAATCCTTGGACTACCCGTTGAACCACTTGGAATACTAAGGGATACTTAGGAATTCATCTTCACATAGTAGGGTGCTAATGCCATATCCTGGATATGGTCTTATATGGGACCACTTATCGATGCCAATACCATTTCCCAGACATAGTCTTACATGGGATCACACATATTGAAGCCGATAGCGCAGCTATGGTCTTACACGTTCTCATATCGATGCCAATGCCATGTCCCAGACATGGTCTTACATGAGATCACATAACGATGCCAATGCCATGTCCTAGACATGGTCTTACAAGGGATCACATGTCGATGCTGATGCCATATCCCAGATATGGTCTTATACGGGATCTCATCAACCAAAAGGTCATGATATTTATACCCTAAGTATTCTTAAGGTTCAACTGACTTCCCTCGCCTTAAATCTTTGTTGGACAACATCAATAATACTCACAAAGGCAAATATATGCTTTATGCAACATTAAGTGTTAAATGTATAATAAAATACTGTATCAATTACACACAAACTTACCTCGGTACAAAAATGTAGCTAACTATTCGATTTAGTCCACAACCTTATTCTTCCCTCGATTTAGGTTTGGACTTCATTTTTCTTGATCTATAATAGCAAATTTCACTCATTTAATTATCACATTATTCAAATTAGTCCATAAATCATACTTTTGAAAAATTATAATTTTACCCCTAAACTTTCACATATTTACACTTTGGTCCCTAAGCTCGTAAAATGAAATGTGTCCAATTTCTTTATTACCCAAGCCTAGTCAATTCATATTCCCTCTTATAAAAACCCACATTTTTCATCAATTCACATTTGTAACACCTATTTTTACATGTTTTACAAACAAGTCCTTTTAGGTGTTTTCATGAAAAATCACTTAGAAAAAGATGTTCATTTAACACCAAACTTCCTTATTTCTCCATTAATCATTAAAATACATGCACGACATACATGGGTAAATTTTTTAACATAAACCATAGTTCAAATAAAGGGTAGAAATAGCTAAATCATGCTTCAAGGGTCTCAAAAATGCAAAGAACATTAAAAACGGAGCTAGGATTAACTTACTATTAAGCTTGAAAAGTTGAAAAACCCTAACTATGGTGCTCCTCAAAGTTTCGACTATGGTATGAGAAAGATGAGCAAATTTTGTCTTGATTTTCCCTTTTTATTCTTTTATTTACCAAATGACAAAAATGCCATTTTAGCCTTTCTTTCTAATTTTTCCTATTCATGCCCATTTTTCTCCAAAATTATAATTTTTCTCCAAAATTATAGAAATTTGTCAAATTTCTATTTAAGACCTAATTTATAGTCCAATACAATTTCGTGCTTGAAACTTCTAGAACACATATTTTGCTACTTATTCAATTTAGTCCCTAACTTCAAATTGGACACTTTAGACATAGAATTTCTTCCTAAAAATTTCACACAAACAGGCAATCATATCATGGACCATCAAATAATCATAAAATAATTATTTCTATTTTATATTTGTGGTCTCAAAACCACTATTCTGATTAGACCCTAATTCGGGATGTTACATAGTTTGGCGTGAATTCTCTTGTTCAATTTCTTTTTGGTTGTCCCAAATTCAGTGTTGTTGGCGCTCTTCTCTGTTTTGGTGTTGGTTGTGCGTGATTGAGGTGTTGGATAAGAGTATGGAATTCTTGTTGGTAATGTAGTATTTTCAGTTGTTAAGTTTCTATGGTGAGGAAATAATCTTTTAATTAGGTTCTTAGTTCTTAATTTGATTATTTTGGTGCACTGTTAGGAGAAGATTAACAGCTTGACCGCATAATTCTTAGTGGCATATGTCCACATATTTGGTGTGTTGGTTGGATGGATCTACCATAACCCTATTTGGTGTGTTGAATGGACGGAGATGGTGCGTAGCAAATGAGGATAGGATCTGTTCTTGACACTATGCATTAATTAGCATGCCATGCCATCTGTTATCTATTTTGATATGATATTTTTGTGCATTATTTTTGGTATCTGTTATGCTCATCCAATTATCTTTATCTTCTCAGGTAATACTTAGGACTAAGATTGGGTGGCGTTCGAGAGCTTTGATCCAGATTCTCTAAATCAAATAGATTATACAGGTTTATTTATATAAATTATGGATTTTGATTCGAGCTATGGACAATTTTTAGACTTTATTTTTGGTTTTGGGTTTCTGTTGGGTTTTGGTTAATTAGTTTTAATTATACCATGTAATTTTTCTGTTATTTAAAAAAGATGTACGATTTTCAAAATTGAAATGTTTAAGAACTTTTAATGCTGCAAATTCAGAATAAGCAAATTAGTTAGTTAATATTATGATTTTCAGTTCAATTTGGTGGAAAGTAATGTATGTTTTCGAAAACATTTGTTTGACAATAATTAAGTTTTCTAGGAAATAAACAAAAATGAGTTTTTGAAAAATTACTAATAATATAATAAGCAACAGTTTAGGAAGCAAACAATCTAGCTTTAAGTAGTCAATGTAACTCTCAAGATCTGATCATAACTTCTAGGCCAGGTTTGGGGTGTTACATCAATTATCTCCAAATGAGTTACATTTACAAGCCATTAAGAGAATCTTTAGATACCTTAAGGACACCCCAAACTTAGGACTTTGGTATTCAAAAAATTCATCTTTTAGTTTGCATGCTTACTTTGATGCAGATTTTGGAGTATGCAAGTTTAGAAAAGTACTTTTAAGACATGTCAATTCTTAGGGAATATACTTGTTTCTTGAAGAACCAATGTGTCTGATTTTCCCATGTTGACATAAACCACATCTAGAGAAACGCATCTGGTGGGATGCTGCAAGAGTGCGATTGGTGCCACATCTAGAGGAATACATTTTTTAGTATAAAAGATATGGTAATATTCAGTCGAAAAAGGGTCATACCATTAAGGGTTACTCAAGGTTGTAATTTGATGATTATGTGTTCTGATGTTGAGTTGGAGTTTTCGGTAGAGGAATGAGCATATATGAGACTACACCAATATTGAGATGAGACCCAGTTCGAGTTTATGTTTGATATGCATTCAGTGGATCATAATCTTAAGCCTTAAAGGCCCAAGATAGACTTGAGACTAAAATGTCAACTTGATGCAACAATGTTACTAAAGGTGTGACTCCGTGTTGATGAGAGCATTGACATAGTTAGTGGGGGACAGTGTCACAGTCCGCAAGTTACTATTCTAGTTATCACTATTGAGCTTTCCCCAAATGGTCTTAATTGAAGTTAAAATAAGTAATCATTTACCTTAGCCCTTTCAGTGATTGAGAAATATTACTCTTGATTGGGTCGGGCAAGAGGCCGGGTGGCTTAGGAATCTACTTGCAAAGATTCCTTTATGAGAGAATGGAGTACTTGCTTTGAAGTACGTGAGGTCTAATAGAAACCTAGTTGATCTACTAACCAAAGGGTTAAGTAGGAAAAAAAGGTCCTTAATTCATCAAGAGGGATAGGTCTTAAGCCCACTGGTTGAGGAATTCATGGTGGATACCCAACTTAGTTTTCTAAGTTCAAAATGGTCAAACCAAACCATGGAAAGACTCATAGTGTATGTCACACCCCAAAAATTGGGTCAGAAGAATCGAGTTTGTAAAAATTGAAAATGGTCACGCCCTGATTTATAAGACTATCTTTGGGAATTTATAAATCTAGGGTTTGAAACAGAAACCAAAATTAGGGTCATAAATAATTAATTAAAGTATTAAAATAATATAATAAGGTATTATGATATTAATCTAAAACAAAACTTGGTTACGAGGTTTAATTTGAAAATAGTGTGTTTTAATTAAGTTAAAACCTAATTGGAATAGGGGTAAAATGAATTAAAATATTGATAATGAAGACTTTACTATGAATATTAATTATTGTATATAAACTAGAATAGGAATGTGTTAAAAACTATAAAGTTAAATAAGTTAATAAAAAAATTGAGTAAATGTGTAAGCTAAGAAAGAATATTTAAATTGAACTCAAAATAAATATATACAACAAGAAATAAGTCATAGATTGAGTGGTTAAGTGTTAGCTTCCCTCCCGAGAGAGCTTAGATTCAAACTTCACTCCTCCTATTTCTTTTCCTTTTAATTTTCAGCAACCTAGGATAAAATCCACATTAAAACAAATATTATATAAGGTAAAAATTAAACAAGAATGGTCTTAAGCCTAATGGTTAGCACGTTAGTTTCCTTCCTAATTAACTCAAGTTCAAATCCATTCTTCCTTTTTTATTTTATAATTTCACCAAAAACATCCCAAAAATGTATTAATATAATTAAGAGTAAAAGACAAACAAGAAATGAGTAATAGCTTAATGGTTAAGGCATTAGCTTCCTTAAGTGACTAAAGCTCGAGCCTTCTCCTCCTCCCTTTTGATTTTAATTTCAAGTTTCGGCAAAATATTGGAAAAATTGTAGGTGACGCCCCTAGGTTTTACAAACCCTAGGAATTGACCAAATTTTATCATAGTTTGACTTAATATCTTACCTTTTCTCAAAATTCCAATAGAATTAGAATTCTACTATATTTTTTTATCTTCTTTTCCTAATTAGAATTTCAATTTGTCTATTTTCAAATCCTAATAGAATTTCTCTCTATCTTTCTATTTATTCTCCTTTTTCTTTTCTCTCCCTTTTTTTTCCATCAAATTGGTCATTCAATTGCTAAAATTACTTTTGCTCTCGATATAAATCAATCCTCAATAAATCGATTCTATGACGATTGTTGAATTCATCATTAATAGCCTCTGTAATTCCATCAAGTTCAGTAAGTGTATCTTGATCTAAAGTTTAGGATTTGAAATCTCATAGAAATTCTATCCGATATTTTCAAATCAATTAGTCGATCTTTCACGGTTCTTAACAAATCTTTCGTTAATATTGTTGAATTTTGATAAATCTTAGAAAATAAACCCTAACCTATATACAAATGTCATTTGAATGACTCATTACAGGTGGATCAAACCAGATTTGAATGTGAAAGGTGTTGCTTGGAATCTCGGTGAAAGGTGTGTGTTCTTTTACAAGTGAATCAGGGCAAAATTGTGCCTAAGATAGGGCTACACGAGCGTGTGGACCACACGGCTTCTCACACGGCCATGTACCTTCTGAAACCCTAGTTTTTTCATTTCTCATACGGCTTAAGACCTCCACACAGCCTACCACACAGTCGTGTCTCCCCTGTAGGTTGATTTTGCAAATACCACACGGCTTAGCCACATGATCGTGTATCCCCTCCACACGGTCTAGGGCTTCCCACACAGTTCGGTCATATGGTCGTATGTCCCCTATTTTTCAGATTTTATAATTTTGCCCCTATTTTTTTGGATTTTACAATTTTCCCTTATTTTTCATATTTTACAATTTTACCTCTATTTTCTAGATTTTACAGTTTTGCTCATGTTTTCCAAATTTTAAAGTTTTGCCCTATTTTTCTGATTTTGCAGTTTTGCCTCTATTTTCTAGATTTTATAGTTTTCCCTTGTTTTTCAGATTTTACAATTTGTCCCTGCTTTACAAATTACAACTTTGCCTAGAATTTTATGATATGTTCAATTTAGTCTCTAATTGATTCCCTAACTATTTTTAATGTTTTATTTTGTTCAATTGAGTCCTTAATAATATGAATAATATTAGAATCCATGATCTAATTGACTGAGTTAATATTATATAAACATTTGCACGAATTGTGAATAGTGAATAATGCATATGTCTATTGTATCTGTATTTATAATTACCTGTATAACATGCCTTATGTTACCTTTAAATCGAACACTTAATAAGCATGACTTTTACTATTGAGTTGATCTATTATATGCATTTTATTTGCTACCGTATTGAACTATTATAGGCATATTGATTGCTATTGTATTGTTTTTTTTAAAAGAATAATTAAATGCTATCGTATTAATCCATTTTTAGCTTGTCATATTGCGTTGCATAGGGTGAGACGATATGTACGGAGGAAGAAGTGGCAGTTTATCTCCAAATTTGTTGTGCACCTATAACCCAGTGGCAGTTTTTATCCTTTAACTGCAAATATGTTGTACATCTACAGCCCATCGACAACTTTTTCATGCAAATATGTTGTGGATCTACAGCCCTGTAGTAGATTTTATTTGCGATATTTTGCTGTGCACCCACACCCCAGTGGCGGTGTTTATCCTTTAACTACAAATATATTTTACATCCACAACCCATCGACAGCTTTTACCTGCATATATATTATGCATCTACTGCCCAGTGGCATATTTTATTTGTGATATTTTGCTGTGTACCCACAGCCTAGTGGCAGGTTTCATCTATGAATTTTTACTTTGTATCTACAACCCAGTGGAAGATTTTATTTGTGAAACCAGTGGTGGTTAAACCACAACTCGGTGTGTAGGAGGTTGGAGTTCAAGGGAACTCTCATTGTGGTGTGTAGCGGTGGGATATGATCTTTTCTGTTAAACCAAAACTGTGTGACATTTATAAAGCATGTACATACAAACTGGATTTACTGAGATGACATATATATTTATATGTATACATTCTTGAAGTGGGCTGAAATATTGATGTTGTGGAATTGCTATTGTATATTGTTCTATGCATTGTGTTTTTGTATACTTAAGCGTTTGCACTGGTTTACTTGTGATGGAACTCACACTAAGCTTCATACTTCACTTCCCTTTTATTTCTATATTTACAAATAACCCACCAGGTTAGGACACGGATTCAGCATACAGAGGGCTCAGCTCAAATTTGTTTTTATATAAAAATATTTTAGATTATTATTTAAAATTTTAGCTATTCTAAGACTGTGTTGTTTTATTTTTAAAATTGTGTCATGGGATTTAGGTAGGGTTTATTTAGCATACATAAAATTTAATTTAAAATTAAAATAAGGTTTTTATTTAATTAAGGCATAAAATATAGTTTTATTAAAACCAAGTAAAAAAATCACTTTTCCACTACTAGATTGTAGATAAATTTTGAGTAATAAATAAATGTAAAATTAGCTAAGTTTTCTTAAAAGTAGTCACCGTTACATAGGAAAGTTAAATTAAATCGATTTTTGATAACTCATGGGTTTTTATGAAAATAGACTATGTTTTCTTCCAAAATAAATAATTTTTTTAAATTAACTGCTTTGTAAATCTCGATCGTTACTAGGTCGTTTTGGTGGTCGATGTAATCTCTCGAATTCAGGTCTAACGTCTAGGGCGGGTTGGGGAGGTTACAATATACATTTTACCTATCCCTATGGAGAACGATGTACATGCATAAGGTTGAGTTCTTTCTCTTAATGAATTCATATCCTAAAGTTTGGGTGGTACTATTGAGATGGACTTGATGAATTCACCAATATTTGAGGTTGAGTTTCTTACTCTTAATGAGTTCATATTCTAGAATTTGGGTGGTTCTATTGAGACGAACTTGATGAATACACCGAACTTAAATTTGAGAGGATGCACTTAATAAATGCTCTTCATGTAGTTCTGATTCGGGTGATCTATATTGAGATAAACTTGATGAAATCACCTACGTAAGTATGAAGAACTAACCACCTTTTATGAAAGACATTGGGTAGTCTTTCTAGAGCACTTACCAACAACCCAAGGTATATTGGCTAAAACTTGTTGATCTATTGCGAAACATCAATTGAATTTGAGATTAGTCGTTTGTCATGGGTTAACCCTTATCTTAACAAGTTCAAAATTCGTTCACTTATTAAAGAGAAGAATCACTCATTTCACTATGTGCTAGTTCAAATCCACAAGATACTAGTACTTAAGCGACTAGTTTCACTGTTACTCTTCTCATGTTTTACCTTCATGTTTACAAAATTTTCAATTCCTTTGTATTAGTAGGAGAATGTTTGTAATGCAAAGAAATATTCTTTTTCTTTTTTAGAATATTTTTGGTTGAGGAAAATCGTTTGACTGTTGCAGAATATTTATAGTTGAAGAAATCCTTTGACTATTGCAGAATATTAATCCACTATTATTTTTTAAAATTGAAACTTTTATTTTACCATTTTGCCCTTTCAGAAAACAATATAAATAGTATGTCATTCTTCTCATTTTTAATAACAACAAGCAATCTTTTCTCCCACAACTCGTCTGTTTATTTCACCACTTTTGTTTTCCAGTTTCGGTTCCTTTGTGAGAAGAGCAATACTAATTGTGTTCCATATTCTTTATTCAAGTGTATGAATATTGAAGTACTGTGTTAATCTTGAGGGTGACTTTCACTACACAATTACACTGGTCAGGATAGATTCACTTCTATGGTAGTGGTTCTTCCACAACATAGTGATTCTTTTATTATTTACGCTCAATTAGCTTTTTTCCTGTCAGTGCTAAAGTTTTTATTTTGCAGTAGTATATTTCTAACAAAAACCAATTTAATTAGTATTAATCAACATAATATTTTCTAACATTTCAGTTATATATAAATTAAAGTAACATTTCATAATTTATTACCTAATGAATGCTATTAAATATTTTATAAGCTCTAAATAAATATACTTTTATGATTTTTAATTTTTTTAATATTTTAAAATTATTTTAGATTTTAAATTTTATTTAAGCTTAAATGTCAAATTAATTTATATTAAACAAATTTTTTTTTAAAATTTTAATTTTGTACAAGTATATATCTTTTGGTATTTTGAATACATAATTGACCATATCATAAATTCAATTTGATATTTTGTAACATGTTAATAATAAAAATGTATAGTTCTAAAATGTCAATTTTGCACTAAAGAATTCAAGCAGTATGATGAATGTACTAAAATCTATACAATATGAACTAGCAACATATTAAAATTTATAAAAATATATGCATATTATCAGGGGCGTAACTAGGGGGCTGGTAGGGGCCTCGACCCCCCTAAAATGAAAAATTTTTCATTTAAGCCCTTTAAAATTTTAAAATTTTAAATTAGTAAAGTTAAAATTGTACTTTGCCCCCTAAAAACTATAAAAATTTGATTTAATCTTTTAAAATTATAAAGATATTACATTTTTACTATCGTAAAAATTACAATTTAATTTCGTCCCCCTAAATAGATTTTTTGACTTCATCCTGCATATTATATTAAACATGATTATGCCACATGAAAATTTTTAAATACAAAGTAAATATACAAAATTAAAAATCTATTATTATTTTTCCAAGTCAATGGATTAATGCCTTTTAAAGTACATTTAGTAAAATTATTCGAGGTTAAATTGGTTAAAAAATTAATTGAAAATCATTTATGACCCACATCTACTCAAAAAGGATAGAATACTCAAAAGAATTGGAACTAGTAGAAGCAGGGATGCATTCAGAGGGCGTTGGATGGCGGTCACCCTCTTAGAATTTTCAGATTTTTTGCATTATATATATAAATTATGATGTATTTTAGATTTGGTGTCCACATTTTATAACATTCGCTTCCTTGGCCAAATTGTATTTCATATAATTCGCCCTTTAAGCCATAACGTTATACTTAATATTAACATAGTATTTTTCAGTTTTTAATTATATAAATTTAATAATAATAAACTATTAATGTATGATGGGCCTTGAAATACTAAACTTAGAGGTCTAATATGGACTTTAAAGGCAAATTCTAGAATTAATTGATTTGATTCATACACATACATATTAGGTTAGTGGCTTTGTTGTATTTTGATTTGTATGTCTTGTTAAGAAATTATCTTATTCTGGTAAGGTGTTGACACTGCTAAGAGAAAAAGAAAGGAGTTTGATACTGAGACTGAGAGCACAGAGTAAAAAAATACAAATTATCTTCCTCTCGCTTCCTTATGCAAAAGACCTCTCGGTAAATAATTTTTCATAAATTATGTTGTTTATTTATTTGACTTATTATTTTTTTGTTTTTCCTAATATGTTGTTTAATATATTGTTCTAGTCTTCAGGTTTTTGAATTAAATTATGGTCAACAAAAAGATCAAATCTTTTTCAAGAAAAGGGTGTCAGAAAGCAATAATAATCAATCGGTTCCTCAACCTTCTGTTATTACTGGAGAAAAATCAAATTTTAGATCTTCCCAAGCTCCTAAGAGAGATATTAGGTATTCTCAGTCTCAAACTCCTGAACGAGATATTGAGTCTTCTCAATCCCAAGATCCTGAATAAGATATCGAGTCTTCTCAAGCTCCTAAACGAGATATTGGGTCTTTTCAAGTTCCTGAACATTCTCGTAAGGTGCCAAGAGTCGAAATAAATGAGTTTGATTCTTCTTATTTAGAGCATGATTCGAGACTTTGAAAACTTATTTGGGATTACCCTCCAAATCAATAGAACGAAGTTCGTTGAGTTTACATTAAGTTTGGGCTATATCAACCGATTCCTCCAAGTGAGGCTCCAACATCTCCTCAGTATATTGACAAGAATGGATGTCGATTTCTCCCATCTTGGTACAAGTTATTCCCGGATTGGCTCGAGTTTTCACTAAGAATGTCGCACATTGGCTTATTTTCTCTTTAACAAGCCCTTTGGGTGTCATGGAAATGCTTTTACAAGTTAAGGATTTCAATCATGGATGTAACGCCCCAAAATTTTGAGAATTTAATTGTGAGACTCTACAGTAATTAAATCTCTGTATTTGTGGTTCTGTGCTTTGCTTTTGTGATTGAGGTTTGGAGTTTGAGTTGCAGCGTTAAAAGTTTTGCTATTTAAAAAAAAAAATCCTTAACCATGCATTACATAGTTAAGTTCAATTCAATGTAAACTTATGTCAAGAATGAGCCTGCTGGTTCATTGGTTTAGCGTTTGTATTCCATTAGGTCCCATGTTCGAATCCTGGAGTATGTGATAGGGAACATTTTGCTAAGGGTTAGAAGTCTGCTGGGAAGTTATCAGAATTTTTAAATTTTCATCTCTTTGTTTTTATTTTTATTTTTTTTTTGCCTTTCTTCTCTATCTTTTCTTTCTCCTTTTCTTTTTAAATTCTTTTATTTTTCTTAATTCAGATTGTGGTTGTAAGTAAATACAATTTTAAACGCTGTAAATTATATCAATCAAAAGGTTATTAAGTAAGTCACTATCAATTCGTTTGTTTCACAGTTTTCCCTTCGTTCTTCTTAATTTTCTTTGAATCGCGATGATTTATTTTACTATTAGGTGGAAGTATCAGAAGTAACGAACAACGACACACCAGTTCTAGCCATCGTTGTTGAGTTTCTGGTAAGTAACAGTTTTGTTGAAGGTTTCATGTCAAAACTTTTGACATAGCATAATAGGGAATAGTTGTCAACTTACTGGCTTATTTATGTAATTGGATGGTTGTGTTAGGCTTTGGAAGTCCCTTACGTTGTTTCTACATCAAAAGTACTTCAGGTGCATGCCGAAAACCTCATTTTATGCAAATTTCGATCGCTGAAAAACATGGTTGTTGACACCACACGACTAGGCACATGGACATGTGCCCTCACACGGCCGTGTGCTAGGCCATGTGGTTGGCCTGTAACTCACTGTTCATCGAATTGAAGCCACACGAGCAAGGCACATTGGTGTGTGTCCAGACCGTGTGTAGCCATGTTAGTACAGAGTTCACACAGGCGACAGACACGAGCGTGTGTCTAGGTCGTGTAACTCACTATTAATGACTTAAGAGCACATGGTCAGGGACATGGGTGTGTGCCCAGGCCATGTGGGTCACATGGGTAAGGACACGAACGTGTGTCCAAACCGTGTAACTCACTGTTTATACTTTCGAACCATATGGGCAGAGGACATGGACCTGTTTCCAGGCCGTGTGGCATATAAATAGGGTTCAAATCTTATTTTTAAGGCCGTGAGTGTTGCCTAACACTGATATTGACCTCCTCAATTTATGAATGATCTGAATTTGATTGTACGAGAACTCTCTGATGCTATGCGACTGACATACGAGTAACATAATTGTATGTGTATTGTGATAGTTATTGTGAGATAATTTAGAATAACTAAACACATATTGTGGACATTTGTAGCATTTGCATGGGTTGGGATATTGTGAAGAAGGAAGTAATCTGCTCTGAATTACTGGCTAAGCCACAATGCGAATAAATCTGAATCTGGCGTTTTGTCGTATTTTGATCTAGCAGCTAAGTTGCGTCTCTGTAAATGTGTCAAACAAATACTCTGTGGTGTGTAGGGTTGGTTGGGTATTGACCACCCTTAACGGTGTGTTGGGATGGCCAAAGATGGTCTGTAGCAGATGGGGGTAGGAATATCTGCATCTAAATCTGATCTATTTTGTATTTGATATTGAAATTGCTTCTGCATATGTTCTAATTTGTCCTGAATCTGAACTAAAATTGCTTCTATTACCAAACCGGATCTTGGAATTCAAAAAGTATCTTATAAACGTGTTTTAATTAAACCAAATTCTTTTACGCACTGAGTTCACAACTGACTTTGTTATTGATTGGATTTCAGGTGGTTCTCAGACTTGAATGGGTCTGCATCGTAGGAGCTTGGTCAAGCTTTTATCTTTCTTCTAAGTATTACTATTAGAAATTTTGGTATGTTATGATGTTATTGTATTTGGGAAGATTATCTACATAGTTATGAGTTGTGATGGATTCCATGAGATGAGTGGTCCATTTTGACTGTATTATAAATGTGGCATTTGTCATATCGATAATGTAACTCTCGGGGACTTAGTTTGGAGCTCTAGGCCGAGTTTAGGGTGTTACAATAGAAGGTCAATGAAAGATATATATAACAGCTTAAAATTTCAGTGGTGTCGGAACAGTTATTCGAGATCACTAAATCTGACGAATAAGATTAGAAAATTAAATAAAACTAATATTTAGAAGTGAGTGAGATATTAGAAATATTTTTAAATAGGTGAAGTTAAAATTTAAGGAGAAATTATTAAATATTGAGTCAAAAATAGGGTACTGAGATCTCGATTTCTTAAAATCGAGTCAAAAATATTTTTATAAATATTTATGGAGTGTTAGTCATGTGATATTAAAATTTCATTAGAAAATTTTAACATTTGGGTGGTCAATTAAATAAAAAAGACTAAATTGAAAAATGTGTAAAAGTTACTAGAAGGATTAAATAGCTCAGTTGTCAAATAAGGAAGGACCTAAAGTGTAAATAAGCCCAAGGGAGATATTTTGGGCGGCACAAGCAGAGAAAAATCAGAAAAATTGAGGAAATAAGGGAAAAATTGGAAAATTACAAAATTAACTAAATAAAGATAGGACTAAAGTGGAAATATCTAGATTTCTCTTTATTTTCTTCATTCTCATCAGCCAAAAATGCCATATGAGGGTTTTCTAAGCTGGTTTTTCATAATTTTTGCATCATGTGAGTAAATTATTTCCTTTTCTTGTAATTTTTGTGTTTTCAAGACTTTTACAATTAGGTCCTACTATCTAATTCATTAGTTTTTGATTCTATGGATGATCTTGAAAGCTGCCATGGATGAGTGCTAAAACTTTATGATGTATTAGAATGAAATTGAAGCTTTAATTTGGTTGTGAGATGATTTATTTAAGTAATTTCAATAGAAATTGATGTTTAGGACCTAATTGTGAAAAATGTTAAAATTAGGGCTTGATGCTAAAATTTTGATTTCCAAAGATTATGAAATAGTTTAAAGTGATTGAATAAAGTGTTAATTGAGAAAAATTAGCTCAATTGAGAGGTTAATTAAGTAGGGACTAAATTGTAAAAAACTATAAAATTTGAGGTAAAAGTGTAATTTTAAAAATTGAAGGGCATAAAGCATGAATTGAATTTGAATTGAAATAGATGCTAATGAGTAAATAATTTTATATTTTAGATCAAGAATCTAAAGATAAACGAGGAAAAGGAAAAGTTACCGATTAGTCCCTGAAATAATACAACTTTTACCATTTGGCCCAGGTAAGTTCATATGGTTGAACTTGTATAATTGTTTGTTAATTTGAGAATGATATAATGTGTTATTTCATATATTGCTATTAAATGATTAATATTGGGAAATAATGTGAAATTGAGTTAAAAGTCAAATTGAGAAAGACGCAGGATTGAGTACGTTCGTGTTGTGACAAGTGATGAATTGACGGATAAGACCATGGTTGATCCATGACAAAGTGTGAAACGTAGGTATGGTATTTCAATAAAGAAAACCCTACTGAGTGGTGAAACGTAGGTATGACATTTCCCATACTGAGTTGTGAAACGTAGGTATGGTATTTCCATACTAAGTTGTGAATTGTGGCACTGAGCAAACGACATACTCAAATCCGTAAGACATTCCTTAATTTGACAAGTGTTGGTAGGTGATAGCTGAAGTTAAGTGCTAGAATATGATAGGATATTTGATATTGAGCTCAATTGTATGGAATCATCATTTGAGATTGTATTTGGCAGGAATTGATTGTATAATATTGTTTATTGAATTGTTTATGAATTTTTAGTAAGGTTGTTATTAAGAGCTTATGAACTTACTAAGATTTCATAAGCTTACTTTGTTTGTTAATTGCTTTTGTAGATTTACGTGATATCGATGGATCGGATCAACACATCTGGAAGTACTATCCAGAATTCCACTGGTAGGTTTTGAATACAACTTTTGATTTATATGGCATGTATAGGACAAAGTTGAAAAATGTAGCTTTGAAACATTAATATATGTATGCTTGAATATCTATGTTTTGAAGTTAGATTTGGTAGGGTTATGAATGAAGTTATTTTTAGTAAACTTAGGTTAAGAAGTATTATGTTAAAATGGTTAATGAAAACTTGTGTTTTTAGTTGAATTGGTTACTTGGCTGAGTATATTTGTGTGCTTGAATATTAAATGCAGGTAGGTTGTAAAAAGGGTGAGAAATGTGGTCTTAAAATGACCTATTTTCGTCCACACGGATAGACACATGGGCGTGTGTCTAGGCCGTGTATGACACATGGTCTGCCCTATGGGTATGTGATCTGGCCGTGTGTCCCCTGCATCTTAAATTTTAGCATCGAATTGACCACACGGGTAAAGACACGGCTGTGTGTCTCAGCCGTGTGGAGATTACGGTCTTAGAACATGGACATGTACCTAGGCTGTCTGAAGTCTGCACCTTAAATGCGAAAATTAAATTCACCACACGGCCTAGCACACAGGCGTGTGTCTCGGCCGTGTGCCCTTAATTTGGCAATGATGTCATAAACAGAGAGCTCCAAAGGCAAGGGACACAGGTGTGTCCCAAGCCACACAGGCGTGTGAAATCCACACGGCCCAACCACACGGACGTGTGGCTCTCCAAAAGTGTGAAAATTTTTCTAAGTGTTGAAAAAGTTCCGGAAGTTCCTGGTTTA
The DNA here is from genome assembly GCA_025698465.1 of Gossypium longicalyx. Classification (NCBI taxonomy): domain Eukaryota; kingdom Viridiplantae; phylum Streptophyta; class Magnoliopsida; order Malvales; family Malvaceae; genus Gossypium; species Gossypium longicalyx. The sequence goes on from CM046995.1 coordinate 59,091,531, forward strand.
GTTCTAAATCGTCCCCGATGTATGTTATAGGCCTCGTAGGCCCGTATAAGGAACGTTATGCATATGTTTATACGAATTTAATTTGAATGAAATTTCATGGTCTGGTTTTGTATGATTGTTTATAATTAAGTCTAGTAATACCTCGAACCCTGTTTCGGTGTTAAATATGGGTAAGGAGTGTTACAATATAAATGTTATTTTGCTAATCATATGGATAAGGATGCAGGTTCTTTTCATAATAATGCAATGAAAAATTGTCTCGATCTTCAGAATTCCTTGCAAAATATTAAGAGGATTATTCAGAAAAAAAATCTGAACAAGTTACAAGAAATCAGTTACAACTTAATGTGTCAATAGATGATGTCAAGTGGTTTGTATTTCATTGTTATGCCTTTAAGTGACATGATGAAGCATAAGATTCAGTAAATTGAGATAACTTCATTGAACTAATAAAACTCCTGGCTTCTTATAATGAAGATGTAGGGGCAATTGTCTTAGAAAATGCCCTTCACAATGCACAATATGTCAGTATGACTATCTAAAAGGATATTATTTCTATTTTGGCGAGTAAAATCCAGGGATTTATTCGAAAAGAGATTGGAGATTCAAAGTTTTGCATTATAATGGATGAAGCTCGTAATGAGTTAAACAAAGAAAAAATGGTAATTGTATTACGATTTGTTGATAAAAAAGGTTTTATACTTGAACTATTCATTTATTTGGTTCATGTGAAGGACACAATATCGTTAGCTTTGGAGAAGGTAATTTGTAAAGTTCTTTTACATCATTTCCTTAATGTAGATGATATTCGTGGTCAAGGATATGATGGTGCAAGTGATATGCGTGGAGAATGGAATGACTTGCAAGCATTATTTGCTAAAAAGTTCAAATTTGCATACTATGTTCACTGCCTTGCTCATCATCTCCAATTAAATCTGATAGCTGCATCCAAAGAGGTTATATTCCTATTTGTCAATTTTTTTTTATACTTGACTGGTATAATCAATTTGGTTGCTTATTCAAGCAAGCAACATGATCAATTAAGAGACATTGAGGCATATCATATCGCGGAATTGATTGACAGTGGTGAGTTTGAAACTGGCAAAGGGGAAAATCAAGCCAGTACTCTCCAACGTCCAAGAAATACCCAATGGGGATCTCATTTAGCTTATCTTAATAGTTTGATGAGGATATTTAATTGTAACACCCCTAACTCATCTCCGTCGCTGGATTAGGGTTACAGAGCATTAACGTTCAACCCGAAATCATTTAACATTATAACATAAAATAAATTAATTTTATTATAAACCAATCATTCATATGCATTTTGTCCCTAAATTGAGCCTTTGAGGCCCTAAAAATAACTTAGAAGCAATTCAAGACTAAATAAAAACAAAATAGAAGTTTTAAGAAAATGAAGCAAAAATGTGAAAACAGGGGTCACACGACCGTGTGGCCAGGTCGTGTAACATTTGAACAAGGGACACACGGTTGTGTCCCAGCCGATGTCCTCACCCGTGTAACTCACTGAGAAAGGTCACACGGTCGTGTTGCAGGTTGTGTAACTCTCTTAGTTGCCACATACGACTGTGTAACTCACTAACTTGAAACATTAAAATTTTACAAATGACACACGGCCGTGTGAACCAAAAAAATTACCTAAAATCAAGTCATTTTAAGTCCAATTCATACCTAACCATTCAAACCATTTGGGCACACATTCAAGGGATTCAAACATCATTCAAATACACAAACATGCAATTTCAAACATCCTAAATCACCTAACCAATATGCCATTCAAAGGCACCATAATTGTATCAAACATTATGAATCAAACCAAAGCAAATTGACCATATCTCAAACATACAATCTAGTTCACTCAACTGCCATACATGACCATTTGCAAGCCATCAAAACATACTAAAAGAACCTTAACTACAATCACTTAAAAGTGACCAATATGACATAACTTGGTAAGGCATTAAAGTGCACGAAACAAACATAACCTCAAAAGCTTAAACATACCAAAACATACCAAAACATACATTACAAAGATCCTATACCTGTCATTATTAATCGTGGCCAAAATACACAAAATCTACCGAAATGATTGCTGGATAGTGTGATAGGCCTCTAACGAGCTTCCAACTGATTGAGCTTCCGATAATATATAAAACAAAGGAAAGTAACTACGTAAGCAACTAGTGCTTAGGAAGCTCATATAAACTTTAAACATAACTTACCATTTCATTAATACAATTTATAGATAAGGAATATATCATTACCAATACCATAAGCTTAGTATAAGCCTATACAACATCATCAAACTCACAAGTTAGTACACTTGTTCATGATACAAATTAATTCAACCATAAAATAAGTAGTTTTCCATATGTAAATACATCATTTAGCTCATAAATCTTTTCATAAGATCATGATTAATTCCATTTGAATACTTACCATTTCATTTCATTTTATTACCTGTTGAACCATCTAGAATTACATCAAATACTCGAGAAAGCTCACACATTGTGTGCCTTTACATATAACCATAACATTTCTTTTACATCAATGCTCACACGAGCTGTAAAATGGGCTTGCTCACACGATTTGTAGGTCAAAATGTAAGCTACAAGATGCTGCTCACACGAGCTACGGAGAATCTGCAACAAATTTAGGACCTCAGCCATTGGTAGAACATTCAAGACCAACACTTGAAACATGAAATCCTTAATGACATGTCATTTGTATCCTAAAAATTCTTAAGGTTCAACCGGGACTCGTTATCCTTCAATTCACCATAACATGGATACATTTATATATAGATTAATTTATTTTAAAATAACATAGCAAATAGTCAATTTAGCTCATATTAAAATGATCATAATTCATATGAACTTAACTCGCTGACTAGGGCGTAGAAGTAGAATCCAACACTAATACGAAGCTTTAGCTTTTCCTCAATTTAAGTTTGGTTGTGGTTTATCGTGATCTAAATAAATAATTTCATTCAATTAACTATTTTTAGAATTTAATTTAATCCATAATTCATATTTATGTAAAATTACGAATTTCCTCCTAACATTTTAACTTTTCACAATTTAGTCCTTAAGCTCATAACTTGAATATAACTCATTTTAACCTAAATCCATGTTAACCACTGTTGCAAGGGACATTGAAAAAACTCTTAATTATCAACAATTCACAATAAAACTGATGGATTTAAACTTTCAACAATTTAATTTTTAATTACAGTTTCACAAAAAATCACTTAATAAAACATGTTTCTTTTACAATCAAAACTAATAATCGATCAACTAACATCAAAACCTATTCAAAACATCCATGGTAAATCCCTCAACCTATAACAATTTTGCAAATTAACCCCCCGGGCTTGCTAGATTAAGCTAAAATAAACTCAAAAACATAAAAATCATTAAAAACGGGGATTGAATTCACTTACATGCAACAAAACAAGCTTGACCGAAAGTTTCTTCTTCTCCAATGGCTAAATTAGGGTTTGAAACCAAAATGAAGATATCATCTGTATTTTATGTTTTATTAACTTGAATTTTCTTTTATTTACTAAATTACCATATTAACCTTATTACTAATTCAAAATTTCAATAAAACCTATCCATGCACACCCAATAACTTTAAATATGGTATATTTACCACTAAAGTCCATTAAATTTCATTTCTATAGCTTTTTGACCCCTTTAACTAGTAGAACTAAACCTTTTCACCTTTTACGATTTAGTCTTTTTCACCTAATTAACCATTTATACTTAAAATTTCTTAACGAAACTTTAATACGACCTTCATATAATTTCATAGACCTATAATAAATATTATAATAATAACTCACTTGTTGGAATTGTGGTCCCAAAACCACTGTTTTCGACACTACTGAAAATGGGTTGTTACATTGATTTCATCTGTGTTGTATTACAAGATATCATCAAGTCCGGCAACCTTAATCAAAGGAGGGAAGTTAATGGAATATATGATGCAATAAAATCTATTGAATTTATTTTCATCTTGCATTTCATGATTGAGATGCTTGGAATCATTGATGATCTCTGTCAAGTATTGCAGTATAAATCCCAATATATACTAAACACGATGCAGCTGGTGTTATCAACTAACACACTTCTCCAGAAATTCAAAGAACATGGGTGGGGTCCTTTGTTTGAGAAAGTGAAGTTATTTTGTAAAGATCATGAGATAGAAGTTCCTAATTTAAGTTCTTCGTACAAAGTTGGTCGAGGTTGGTCTCACATCCAAAGAGATAACCTCACAATTTAGCATCACTATCGATTTGATATATTCATTGTTGGTATCAATTCATTGCTAACATAAATGAATTATTACTTTAATGATAGGATAGTGGAGTTGCTTGTTCTTAGCTTCGGTTTGGATCCACGCGATAATTACAAAGCTTTTTGGGTGGAAGATATTTGCAAGCTTATGAATGATTTTTATCAGGAAAATTTTACAAAACAAGAAAAGCTGCACATGAAGATTCAATTAGAGCATTTTCAACTTGATGCTCATTAAAGCACGGAGTTGCAGAAAGCTCTTACAATTGTTGAGTTGTGTCAAGTGCTAGCTAAGACAAATAAGTCAAGTATGTATCCTCTTTCTGATAGAATTATTCATCTTGTGCTAACTTTTCCCATGTCTACTACAACAATCGAACGAGCATCCAGCCATGAAAATTGTGAAGACAAGGTTTTGCAATAGAATGGAGGATGATTTTCTTTCAACTTAATTGTGGCATACATCGAAAAAGAGATAGCTCGAGAATTTTCAATAGATTCTATCATTGATGAGTTCGATCTTATGAAAAAGCGGAGGGTGCAGTTTAAGATGCCTAGTATTGAGAAATAGGACAAAGGCCAAGTTTCTTTAATTTAATTTTTTGAATTATAATGATATTTATGAAATTTTGAGTATAGTATTAGTTATTTCTTTTTGCATATTGGAAAGAAATATTTAATTTTATATAGTGTGATTTTTTCTTTTCATTTTTTATAGTTAAATCGTTTATGCTTTTAAAAACACATTAATTTGATTTGTTTGATAAGAAAAAAAAGTATTCGAGAAGAAAAAAAATGTTAAAAAAAGGTTGTTTGAATTTAGAAATTTCATCCCCTTGAAGTAAAATCCTGGATCCGTCCCTGCGTAGAAGTGCTAATGCAACTACTGCTACATTGGCTAACATTGACACTAGTAGGGAATATGTGCTGTCACTATTCTTTGCTTGTTTTCTTCTCTTATGCAATTTAGGTTGAGTTTAGTAATTCTTTTTAGAAGTACTTTTGACATGAAAAGGACTTTTGAAGTAAAAAAAAAAAAGCTAAATAAGAAACTTTTTGCTGAAATTTTTGACTTTTCAAATGCATTTTGGCTTTTCAATACACTTTTGGCCAAATGGAGAAGCTAAAATTTTTAACTTTTCTTCTTCCAAAAGCACTTTTCAAAGCTTAATTACTTTTTCACCCCTCCAACACACATTACTTTCCCTTCTCTGGTTCTCCCTTCTCTTTCATTTTCTTTGCTTCTTTGCTTTCTCTCACCCGCTCTTTCTTTCTACCATCCTTTTATTTCAACTCTCCATTTAACTTTCTCGTTTTCCTCCATTTCAAGTTAAGCTCTTTTTGGTTCCTCCTGAGTTTGGTTGATCCCCATTTCAAGTTAACTTTCTTGTTTCACCTTTGATTATTTTTGGGTTTTCTATTTGGTTGCTGAGTTTGATTCTTTTGCTGGGTTTTTCCTTTTTCCCCATTTCACTTTGATTCTTTTGCTAGTTTTTTCTTCTTTGATTTGCTGGATTGTATCCAATCAGTATCTTCTAGAGTTTTTTTTTGATGTTATGTTGAAACTTTTGAATAACATGAATGATTAGAAGTTCTTCTTTTTTAATTTTGTTTAACAGTTGAATCTGCTTATTCTCGCCTTTAAAAGTGCTTGTTTAGACTCAATGGACCACTTTTTTTTTCTTGGAAGCAATTCTTAGACCTTCTGTGACAGGTATTTGACTTCAATTTGTTCTAGAAGAACAGACCTTATCGTTCCAAATTCAATCTTATTTACTTTGCTCTGTTCTTTTTACTTTCTTTTTCTCTCTCATTGTGTCTCTTTGCTAAATCTAAGAATATAATACTACGAAACTCATTTAGAGACAGAAAGAACAAAAAAAAATCACAGAAGAGTTTTAAGAGATAACAGAGGAATAGAGTAACTTAGAACAAGATGCCGTTGAAGATTTACTATCACACTTGCTGATCATCAAAATCCCATTTCCCTTTTTTTTTTTGTGTTTTTGGTATGTTTTTTGATCCAAAATTTTGTTAAAAACTTGTCCTTGTGTTGTTTTCTTGATTACCCATTTGTTTAAAGTTCATGTTTTTTTTTCTTTTTTGCAGTTTGCTTAAATTACCCATTTACTTCCCAACTAAAATTCTTTTATCCAAAGCCATAAGTAAAAAAAAAAGAAAAAGAAACATACTTATTGTTTCAACGTTTAAACTGTAGTGTTAGATTTAATTAACAGTAAAGGAAGGCAACAAAACTCACATTGGCCTAAATTTAAATCCCTAGTTCATTTTCATTGTTTTTCCTACTTTATTAGGTTGCTTCTTTATATAAAGGTACTTCTTGCTTTTCTTTTAATATTTTATTATAAATTCTCAAATTTTAGATTTGCTCAATCATGTTGAGTTTTTCATATAATTGTTCTTGTCTTTAATGCTCTATTTAGCTATCGAATGGAAGAAGGAAAAAAAATAATTGACACTAAAGATTTCTTCTTATTTAACAGAAGACAAAAAGTTTACATGTAATGAAATGAAAGTTGAGAGAGATGTAGTAATAATTATATATATAAGACTACTTGGATCTATTGAAAAAAAAAAACTTCTTCACGTTCCAACTCTTGTACAACTTTGTTTATTGTCTCTGCTTTATTCAAAAACACCATGTCAAATGTTCCATTTCATTCCCTTGATACCCTATTTAGCTTCCTATATTTGCGCTTTTTATTTATGTAATTTGATGTTTGTTCTGTGAAAGCATTTAATTTTGAACTCACTGATTCTTACTCTGCCATTCTCTCCGTGCAGCCTTCACTAACATTATGTAAATTTTTATATACATTCTACACGTAAATTTTTTATCTATTGTGTCCAAAGTGCAGGTAGAAGATAAAATTTTATATAAATTCTGCACATAATTTTTTTGTGAGAATATCTTTCTTTTTATTAATTATGCAATATTATGTAATAATTATCGTACTCATGTTCATTGTAACCAGTGCAAATTGGAAGAGGACTTGCCTTTCTTCTTCAAAGATACATATTTTTATCTTTGTTCCTTCAAGGTATGCTTTTTTATTTTCTTTTTCCTTTTTTACTTTCTCCTTGAGAGGTAAATGGCTTTGCTCTCTATCTATGATTTTCTTGTTTATTTTACTAGCTGAAACGAATATGTTCATATACACAAAAGATGAGTACTTTGGTGATTGAAGTTAGTGGTAAAAGGTTAAAGCAATGTGGGATAAGATATTGACAGACATATTCTATGATATTTTTTATTAAAGAGATATTAAAAGGCAATAGACCTGATACTCATTTCATAAAAGATGGATGGCTAAAAATAATGACCAACTTCGAGAAAGAAAAAGGAAAGGCTTATTCATAAAGACAACTTAAAAATATGTGGGATGCCTTGAAAAAAGAATGGAAGGCTTGGAAGAAACTTAAAAGTGAAGATACTGGTCTATGGTGGAATCCTATAAAAAGAACCGTTGATGCATCAGATGATTGGTGTGAGAGTAGACTAAAGGTACATTAATAATTCTTAACATTTTTGTTTTTTCTTATTTATGAGGTTATTGATAATTTCTTATTAAACTACCAATTTATATGTAGGTTTTGCCTGAAGCTAAAAAATTTAGAACATTGGCCATTGATCCTGAATTTGAAGGGAAGTTGGACCAGATGTTCACGGGGGTAGTTACAACCTGTGATAAAACATGGGCACCTTCTTCTAGTACACTCCGTAGAAAATTTTTTGAGGATGTTGACAATGACATACTTGAAGAGAATGAGGAAGAAAATGCGAGAAATGATCACATTTCAAATGTTCACATTGATGGAAACGATTAAAAAAGAAAAACACTTTACATATCTACTTCACATTTTAAAATTGGAAGGAAGAACTCCTCAAAGCAAATTGGAGGGTGTAACGCCCCCTTACCCGAGACCATCGCGGAGTCGAGTATGAGACATTACTAAACTTATTTTAGCATTTAAACAAGTTCAAACAATTCTCGTAGTAAACTATCTATCTGCGTCACAGTCGCTAAAAAAAATCATATCTCGGGTTACAAAACTCAAAATCCAATTCTGTAAATTTTTCCTAAACCTAGACTCATATATCTACTTACTAATTTTTTTCTAGAATTTTTGGCTGGGCCAATTAGTACAGTTTATTAGTTAAAGTCTCCCCTATTTCAGGGTTTGGCTACTCTGATCCCTGTGCACTACGAATAGAATTTCTTCCTTTACAGAAATACAATGACTATGTCGTTTATTTCACTTAAAAATAGACTCAATAAGGAATCCATACATATAAAGTGTGAGTCCTAATTATTTTTACACAATTTATGGTGAATTTCTAAATTCAAAATAGGGGATCCAAAAATCGCTCTAAACTTGTTTCACCAAAACGTAAATATCTCATAAAATACAACTCTTTTACCTATTTTGTTTCTTCCACATGAAAATATATCCATTAAGCTTCAATTACATATTTTATTCATCATTTAATTATATTTCTACTATTTTTAGTGATTTTTAAAATTCACGTCACTGCTGCAGTATGACACTGTTTTATAGCCAATTTCACCATTTTATGGTTTTCCATGGATTAGGTAATACATTAAGCATGCATAACATTAAATATAAATTTTGATTAGCCATTTCAATAGCTAATCATCAAAAAGAATTTCCACATCACTCATTCACCATATAATAAGATTATATACACAAAAGGATCATAATGCTATACATGCCATATTCCCAAAATATGCAAGCCGCTATACCGAGGTGGTTCGTTAATAGTGTGAACGTGTCTCCGACCGTCCCGATCTCTATCCAGCTTGTCAAAACTACAAGGAAAGGAAGGGAGGGAGTAAGCATAAATGCTTAGTAAGTTCACATGTAAATAGCAAGTAACATAACCATGCAATAATACAAAATTCACATTTGCATAATATCACCAAAACATTCATATCATATTTCTCATTCATGATTCTTACCATATTATTATTATATTGAAGTCTCAACCCAAGGGTTAAGTACGTACCTGTAAAAAGTATCCGTTCCACAACACTTACCAACTAGTCACTTTCATCTCGAGAATTTCTCCATTTCACTAGAACTTTACCCGCTGAACACATCGGAATATAATTCGGATACACGAAATCAAGCTACCATAATTTCACCCATAATGAACTCGGAACGCAACTCAGCGAGCTCGGGTGTTTGCATCCATAATGAACTCGGAACACAACTCAACGAGTTCGGATGCTTGCATCCATAAGTGAACTCGGAACGCAACTCAACGAGTTCGGATGCCTCATAATTCTCACGAACTCAGAACACAACTCAACGAGTTCGGATCTCAATTTTCTAGTGACATATCACTTGTATCCTAATCTATTCCTAATATTCAAATGGGATTTTCCTCGATCATACTCCTTTGCCATTTTCCACGAAATGTCGAAATCGATACTTTGATGGTAGTTCATACTTATCAAGTAATTCACATAATTACATATTTTTCAAAAATAACCACAAAACATAACATTTCATGATAATAAGAATCATATCATATAAACAACATTAAATTGCTTAAAACGAAAATTATGTTACCCTATTTACTCATGAACTTACCTCGTATGCGAAAATGGTCATTTTTACCATTTTGTCAACTTGGTATTTTGTCGATTTTAGCCCGAATTTCGATTTTCCTTGCTCTATCATTTCAAATATAGCCTAATTAGGACTCATATTATTCAAATCAACCCCAAATCATATTTTGGCAAAATTACAATTTTGCCCCTAAACTTTCATTTACACTTTTGCCCCAAATCTCGTAAATTAAAATTCATCCTATTTTCTTATGTTTTATGATACGCTGATCATTTTTCCCTTCTATAGCAGTATCCAATTCTCACTCTAACATGTACTTATGAACATTAGGTATTTTTACCGATTATGTCATTTTACTCGTTTTCACGTAAAATCGCTTAGCAAAAGTTGTTTAACACAATTTCAAGCTACATATTCTACCATAAAACATAAAAATAAACACATTCCACGTATGGGTATTTTTCCAAATATAAACCCTAGGTTAAATTATTGCTAGAATAAGCTAAATCAAGTTACCGGGACTCCAAAAACGTAAAGAACATTAAAAACGGGGCTTGGAATCACTTACTATGGAGCTTGGAAGCTTGAAACAAACCCTAGCTATGGAGAACCCTTGAAATTTCGTCCTAATGAAGAAGATGGACATATTTTGCCATCTTTTTCCTTTTTTTTTTATTCTTTTAATTACCAAATGACTAAAATACCCTTCATTAAAAACTTTGATTATTTCTACTTATGTATGTCCATTTTTGTCTATGAAAACCTAATGGTATAATTACCATTTAAGGACCTTTATTTCAATTATGCTATTCAATTAAATCCTTTAACATCTAAAACTCATATTTATCAACTTTTGCAATTAAGTCCTAATAGGCAAATTAGACATGCAATTCATGAAATTTTCTATCGATATTCTAACACATGCATCTAATCACTTCATAAATTATAAAAATTAATCAGAATAAATTTTTCTACTTCAGAATTGTGGTTTCGAAACCACTATTCCGTTTAGGCCCTAATTCGGGATATCACAGAGGGGCTGCAAGATTGTCCGGTCAAATTGAAAAATTATGCCATGCAACTGACAATATGAGTCAAGCCACATGTAATTTGACTCATGCTATGGATCCATATGGTATTCCACAAGCAGTCAAACTACTTGATAGCATGTCGGAGGAAGTTCCAGAAGCTAGTTCGCTATAATTTTCTCACTAAAATTAGTGCTCAATAAGGATAAACAAATTATGTTTTTTTTATCAATTATCCCAAGATTAGAGATTTGTGGCTTAAGATGGAAATGGAGGAGAGTTGAAAATTTTCTAAGGTCTAGAGATATCTAATATGTGACTAAACAACAATGCTAAACTAGTTTTATCAAAAGTTGTTTATGTTTGGTTTTTTATATTTAATTTATGTTCTACTTATTTATGTGTAATCTAGTTTTATTAATAGTTGCTTATGTTTGATTTTGGATATAAAATATTTTCAAAGGTGATGAGCATGGTTGACAATTCGAGCGATGATGAAAGTTATGGTGAAAGGGAGAAGAAAAGATTTTACAATGCATGGAATGTTTTAACCAATTATTTTTTGTTGCATCTTTTTCTGTGTCATTATATTATGAGAAGTATATATTGAAGCAACCATACATGGATTCAAAAATGTCATGTGAGGCATGGATATGAGAGATCCTTGACGGTCATGGATCACATTGTATGATTAGTTTTAGGATGTAAAAAATTGTATTCACAAGTTGGTGAGAGTTTTGGAAACAAGATACAATTTGAAAACTTCAAAACACATATCTTTTAGTGAAATGTTGGGAAATTTTTGTACATCTTGGGCACCATTGCAAAAGTTTTCCAATTTCGAGAAAGATTTCAAAGGTTTTGAAGCAACAATAAGTCGATACTTTGCAATTGTGCTTCAGAAAGTTTTAAGGATGACCATTGATCTAATTGCACCCGATGATCATTTTTTAGCTCAATACCCGAACAAATATGTAATGATTCTAGATATATGCCACATTTTAAGGTTAAAATTTAATATTATAATATTATATTCTAATATTTTTTTGATTAAAAATATGCATGAGACTAATATGATTATTTGTTCAAGATTACACAGATGCAATTGATGGTCCTCATATTGCCGCTATTCTTCCACCAAATGAACAAATTCCCTACATTGGAAGAAAATGTGTCACAATTCATAATGTTATCATAGTATGTGATTTTAATATGTGTTTCACCTTTGTTATGGCTGGACGAAAAAGATTGGCGCATGAGACTAGAATATTTCTTGATGCAATTTGAGTTCCAGAATACAAATTTCCACACCCACCAAATGGTAAGATATTCTATTTATTTTTTTTAAAATAATAAAGTATAAGTTCTTTAATTGATAATTTAAACAAATAAACAACTCTTGGAATTAATTGTTTATCATATTATGACATGTAGGAAAGTATTATCTTGTTAATTTTGGATATCCTCAAATGAAAGGTTATATTGGACCATATAGAGGACAACGATATTATTTACCTAACTTTCGTAGAGGTAGACCTATATCTGGTAAAGAAGAGATATTCAATCATTCACATTCATCATTACGTAGTGCGGTTGAACAAACTTTTGGTATTTTTTTAAAAAAATGGGTCATTTTAAGGGATGTGTTAAGTTATAATTTTGAAATGCAAACGATCGTCGTTGTTGAATCGAAAATCATGTTGGTCGCAATGATGCAGATTTTATGGAATACGAAAATTTTAATAGGGCATAAGAGAATATTATTGATTCAGAAGATGTGCATGATGGCGAAAGTGGTGATGATGATGGTGAATCCAACAATTCACGTGGTTTTGAAATAGAATTAACAAGAGATGCTATAGCTTCTAGTTTAATGAATTCAATTTTAATTTCAAATGCTAATGTAAAATTTGTAATATTTATATTTGGTATATAAATATTACACCTTTTTGAAACTTTAATCCAAATACATGAAATATTTTAAATTTTTAGGTTTATATTTTCTATATTTTATTAATATCTAATATGAGTTATATATTCAAATTACATTTTAAAATAAGATAATACAAATGTGTTAAAATCATTAATTAAAAATAAAAAAGTATTTTTTAAAATAATACAAATGTGTTGATATCTAATTACAAATATTTAATGGTTATAGTTAAATATTTAAAATATAATTTATATATTCTAATTAAATTTTATAAATAATTAATATTAATTGTTTAAAAATATTTAAAATTTATATTTCATATATTAAAATATTAACAACAAGTTAAAATAAATTATTTTTTATAGTATTGCTAAAATATCATAATATTAACTAATTTGAACATTATTTAAATGTATATTTGTTACTTTATAATACCATGTCTAAAATGGACATTTTATTTTTCAAAAGTACTTTTTGACAACAATACTAAACACTTAAATTTTAAACCAAAATTTTTAAAAGTACTTATCAAAACTCCCAGTACTTTTCAAAAATAATACTAAACTAGCCCTTAGAGTTAGGTACGTGGGTAATCACATATCTGTTATAGCATATCAACTGTGTTAATAGTTGTTTTCCTTGCTTGATAAAGCAATTGTTCTTGCCACCCTTTCCAAAAATCCTATCTCTAATAATTTTATTGGAATGTTAGGTTATAACATCCATGTATACCAGGGAGATAATATCCATGAATTTTAAAGATTAATGTTGTTACAATGCATCTCCTCAATTTTAGTTATTATTTTTTTATGTATTTTTAATATTTTAAAATTATTTTAGATTTTATAATTTTATTTAAGATTAAATGCCAAATTAATTTAATATTAACTAATATTTAATTTAGTACAATTAAAGTAAATATCTTTTGGTATTCTGAATAAATGTTTTACCATATTGTAAATTCAATTTAATATTTTATAACATGTAAATAAAAAAAAATGTATGGTTTTAAAATGCCAATTGTCTTAAACATACAACCAAAATAAATAAAGAAGTATATACATGAAAGAATACAAACAATATAAGCATCGTACTAAAATCTATACAATATTACTTAACAACATATTAAAATTATTATTTTTGAAAAAGATAAATACTCGACCAAAAGATGATAATTTATAAAGATATATGAATATTATATACAGCATTATTACGTCACATGAAAAATTTATAAGCACAATACAAATATACAAATTAAGAATATATTACTACTTTTTCCAAAATAATTACGTCATCAATGGATTAATGTCGTTTAAAATACATTAGTAAAATGAGTTGAAGTTAAAATGGTTAAAAAAATTAATTGAAAATAATTTTATTAGAATGTTAAGTTATTACATCCATGAATACAATAAAGATCGTATCAATTTGGGAATTTCAAAATCAAAACACTAAAAAACATCATCATTAAAAATTAAAAATTAATGTTATTATGATACATCTCTCAATTTTAGTTATTCTTGTAACAGTCCGCTCAGCATAGACTGTACGATGTGTTGTTTGGTGTATAATTGAGTAAGTCAAGATAGAAAAAAGATGAGATTAGTGAATCATCCATTAAGTGTCTATGTGGTGTATTGCGTGGATTCAACAGTATGCCTATTCGCGGAACGCCTCGCTGGAATTTGTCATTTTGTTGACTCTAGGGTTTGGCAGACTCTTTTGTGAGACAATCTGTCAACCCTAGATATTTTGGACAAAGTTGTTACTTCGCAGATACTTAGAGTTGTTTTTTATGAAAACGATGGCTCGATGAGTATTGCCAGAGTTTAGTTGAAGACCTAGTTGGAGTTGAACTACAGTACTTTAGATGACAACTTGATGTGTTTGGGTAGTTGAATGATTTGTTTAGTTGAATTGTTTTAGTGTGCAAGCAATGTTTTACTACTCACTAAGCTGATTAGTGAGTAGTTATGTTTGGTAGATGATTAAGTTTCAAAATTTTAGGCAAGTCTATTTTTGGGTTTCAAGGGCTATAGTGGGATTTTTTGACCCTCTCACTAAGCTTTGTCCCCGCTGTCTGTGGTATACAAGGATGTCGATAGCTGACATGTTTCACCTTCATTTTTCTCTTTGCCTCTAGAAATTTTTAAGGTATCTTTGTTAGAGAAGACGAAGGAGGTTCTAGTAACTAGTCAAAACACCCATGTTAAGTATCAACTTATTGGTAAATTCTGGAAAGCCCTTAGGTTGTTATCGAAGGGATTTACGTTTGCATTAGTGCATGCATGATTAAATTAGATAAATGGTCTAATGGTTATAACTATTTCTTATTTAGCTCAAGAAGCTAGTGAAGGTCTGAGCAATCAAGGTAAAGAACCAGTAGAATAGATTCTGTTCTGAAGCTTGTTGGTGAGTTCCTTCTTACTTCCTTTGAGTTATGATACTTCCATGATATGTAGGTTGTGTACGGTAAGTTGTCTCTAACGTAAACGAGTTGATGTGTTGTGTCTGGACGCGTGCATAATAAACCAGTGTTGTATGTGTGAGTATGACCATTGTTGATGTAAAAACACCCTCCTTGTTGCACGAGCCCAGTATCAAATAAATTGTGATATGTGAAAATATGGAAAGGAATATGTTTTTGGTGCCTCTGATAGGGTAGCTATAATGCAAACCGGACTGTCAGATCACGGCCTAGTCTTGTGGGAGAACACGTGTTCAACTTAACAAAGAATGAATATGATTGATTTGTGATTCTGAATTCTGGGTTATGGGTCCGAGACTGGCACAAGGAAGAGTCGTTTGTAAACATGCATGATTGTGAGAGATATGCATGAGTTGGTGGACAGGAAACGCTCGTATACTATGTATGCTATATTTAAATTGGCAAAGTGTTTCCGCCAATGAATTGTAGATTGTATTATTGATGTTTTGTGTCTGTACGACATAGTCTCATGAATAAGACTGTTTTTCTTATGGGTATAGATTCTTGTTGATTAGCGGTATCTTTGTAAATTATTTATGCCCATTTTTGGAACCCACTAAGTTCAAACGAACTTACTCCGTTACTTTTCTTTCTCAGGTTTTTGATAGTAGAGGAAGAATTAGTTGAAGAGGACTAGCCAGAGCTGCGCTTGCGAGTGAGCCACTAGTTTGTTTTTGTATCATGCATGGCTATTTTGGCTGGTGGCGTATAGATTCGTTTTGTTCTCAACTTATGTAATTATCCTCGTTGTTTATATTGTCTTTGTTTTGAAAGAATTGCCCTTTTCTCTGAAATCGTACGCCAAATTTTTCTTAATTTGTTGTTTATAAGCTTATCACTTATATGTATACGCCAAAATTGGACAATGTAAAATAATAGATCTTTCTTTTACAGTTCCTATTATTTTCTTTAAGGATGTGTTTCAAAATGAAAGAATGATAATAATTTTTAACTAAAAAGGAGATCTTCATAAATGTCTTAAAAAAAGGTTTAAATCCTCTAGTAACACCCCTGCCTATTAGGCAATTTGTCTGGATCATTGTTATACGCCAAATTTACCCTGATGAATTAAGGGGTGTTACAATTCTTCTTCATATCTTAATTATAAGATTCATTATCAATGACAACTTAAAATGTTATTGTGGCCTGAAGATATTATAAGTTGTTTTTCTTTCCTATCACCTATGCGAGTTTATAGTCATTTTGTAATAATTTTTAAAATTACATAATTAATTAAAAACTTAATACATTATTTGATATATGAGTTTGATAATTTTTAATGTGGTACTTATGTTTCTTTTTTTTTTTCAATATAATACTTATATTTGACAAAAATTATACATTTTGACACCCAAAAATAACAATATTAGTTTTGGAAAAACCTTAAGCACATGTATAAAAAAAAAATTAAACAAACCCAAAAACACTAATTTTTTGTTTCTTTTTAAATATAGTAACTCTAGCATTTATACCATAATTGCACATTTCCTTTCAAATTTCATCTCATTAATAATTTTAAATAATTTCAAGTTTCAAATATCATAAATATTTTGATTTTTGACTTTAAGTATATATTAACCAAACTAAAATGAGAGTATTAAGTTTTTTACAAGTGACAATTAAGATATGATATGTTATCATTTTGTATATACTTCAAGCTTCCATCTTAACTATTAAGGGTAAGTTTGGTATTAAGAGTTGTTTTGGTTAGTGGTATAATTTATAGGTATTAATTTGATTTTTTTAAATTACATAAATTCATATAATTTCTTAAATCTAATTATGAGTAATATAATTCAAACTCCATTTAAAAAAAAAGTTAGTTTAAGCATTTATAATTGAAATTAAAGAATAATTAGTTTAAAATTTTTCATTATTATTTAATGATTAATTAGATTAGAAACATATTCCTTAAATGAAATATGATATTTCGGTTTTTTAAATTAAAATAATTTTAGGAATATTTAAGTTAAAATATTTTAGCACATTTTTTAAAAGTGGTATTCTTTTACCTTTTTTAATTAAATAAAAATTATATAAGAATTTTTTAAATTTTAATTTATTATATTTATATGTGATTTTTAATTATAATTTGATTTAATTATATTTATTTATTTATTTACTTGATTTTTGCAATTTAAGAAATTTAATAGTTTTACTTAAATTAATTTAGAGCAAAGAAATAACATATTAAGAGTATCATATTGCCTAACAATATAATCTGATTATTTTTGTTATTAGACAACTTTATGAGGGTTTTTTTTTCATAGATATATCCTTAATGCACAATTTTTACGGAATAAAAAGTCTTTTTATTAATTTATTAAAATCTTGATCTATATTCCTAGTATAATGTAAAATCAACTCTTGTTTGGAGTCATTAAAAGTAAATAGGGGTAGAATTAGTATTTAAAAAAATTTAAGGTCAAAATAGATTTTTAATGAAATTATAAATAAAAAAAAATTAAGTCATTAGGAGTAAATAGTGAAAGAGTTGTATTTTTAAAGAAAGTAAAAGTCAAAATAGGTCCTTTTATGAAATGGAAAAAGAAAAACTTGTACATATTTTCAAATAATTTTGATTAATTTAATTTAATTTTTCTAAAACATACAAGAATACTTAGAGTTTTACATGTTTTATTTTCTTTATATATATTTGAAAATTGTGTTCACTCTTTCAACTATGGGTAAATGGTTGTGATTTTAATTTGTTATGCTTTTGGATTTTATGGTTCACTTCTATTCTATTTTGGAAAAATTGTTTTTATTTTTGATACATTACAAATTGTGAGAGATGGGTTACTGTTGCTAGAACTTGGACCCTAGACCTTAAGATGTCAATCTTAACCAATTCATCTTTAGGATAGTTGGAGTCTTCTTTCTTATCTTAATGGTTCTGTTTTGAAACGGATGCAAAGTTTGATTTATTTATTTAATTTTTAATTTTAAGGTAAGTATATATTTTTTTGAGTTTCTTATCTAAATTTAATTTTATTAAGTTATAAAATTAATATTGATGAATATTATCTTATTCAAAGATTGAAAATGTTATATTTTTCATTATGTATTTTAATTAATATTTTATTATTGTTTATGAAAGTAATTTCAATTATCTTTATTTATCAATTTCTGTAAATCTTCTTAATCATACCAATTATGTTAAGTATTTTTTTTTGTCACAACTATATTTAAGTATTACATCTATTGCTATTAACTTCATGAATGAGTGTTATGAGATTTCAGTTAAGATTATTGTGTTAATGTGAGGTGTGCCTTGCATTTATCGGATAGTTTACAGACATGTAACAAATACAGAGGCGAAATAGGCACGATGTCATGACATGGAGGACACTGACGTCGTGACAAGAGGTGATGTCACGTTGAAGAATGTTGGGACATCGTGACGAGTTCTCCAATTGACGAAGAGGGCGATGTCGTGACGAGTATGCATGGGACGTCACAACGACACAACGTATTCCTTAAGTAATATAGTTGCGTTTTGATAACTAAGCAGGACTTCTTCTTCCAATTGAACTCTGATTACTTCAGGGATATTGTAGTCATTTTACCCTTTTAAACTTAGCCTATTTAAAAAAAGGCCTTGTATCCCTGTTTTGATAAGGCAATTAAAGATGTAGTATTATGGGGCTTTTTTTTTGAGGGGGGGCGACAAAATGTAGTCTTAGATGAGTTTTGGTGAGGTTTTTTGTGATAACTATGGAGAGAATTTTGTACCACCTTTGAGAGAACTTTATGAGAGTTAGGGCTTTGTTTTAAGGGTTTGGGTTTGTACTTTTAGTATATTTAAGTTTATTTTCTCCATATTACACTCTCGTTTGTGTACTCATTTAGTGAAAAGCCGAAGCCTTCTTTACTCTTGGTTTTTATCTTCTTTGGAAGAGTTTTCCATGTAAAATTTATGTTTGATCTTCTCTACATTTTCTATTTCGTTATTTATACGGGTTAATCCTTAGCAAACTAGTATCAGAGCAAGTTTATGTTTTCACAATCAACTCGTTCAGGGATGGCGATAACGAATTTTGATATTGAGAAGTTCGATGGAATCATAGGTTTCATATTGTACTTGTTTCGGATAAAGCAGAGTGTTTAAAGTAAGGTTGGTTGCAAAGGGTGACAGTCAAGTGGAGGGAGTTGATTTCATCGATGTTTTCTCTCCTTTTGTGAAGGACACATTTGTTTGTGTATCATTAGCCCTGGCTGCATTATACAACCTTGATTTGAATACTAGGAGTGTTTGGTTTTCAAATTCGAGAACGGTTTGGGCTTGGTTGACATTATGCAAAGATAGAGTTCGGTTCGTGACAAGGCCTGCAGAAGAATGTATGATAAATACGAGTTAAGGTAGATATTTGTAGGGAGTGCCTCACATTTATAGGAAAGTTTGTAGGCACTGAACAAAGATAGAGGTGAAATAGGCACGACGTCATGACATGTAGGACACCGACGTTGTGACGACGGGTGGCGTTACGACAAAGGACATCATGATGACAAGACAAATTCTCCGATTGATTTTTTTTTGCTAAATGTAAGCTCATTTCTTACTAACCAAATAGGTCACATCAATGTTGCACAACATAATAACTACCATCTCTTCGCTATGTTTTCAAATCAAGACTCCCACCAATTGAGAAGGAAAGCAATGAGAGAGTTTGGACAACACAACTAATTTTCCACCATCTCATAAACATATAATAAATTCGAGATATAGACAAACAACCCAAAAAAATGCTTGGCATTCTCAATTCTTGAATTGTACCAACGACATAAACATTGAGTTTCTTTCAATCTAATACCTTTATTGCATAAAAAGCTAAGTGTGGGAACCCAATTCAATGGTTTAAGGAATTTACAAAAGGATAATGAAGAACTGTGTGACAAATTTTTTTAATAACCTTTTGAAGAGATTGAACTGGAGATGGTTGAGGCAATTATTTAGATACCGTGGGAAGGTCTTGGATGCTTACATGCCAAACAAAATGAGTGGAACATGAAACATATTTGGGTTCATCAAATGTGCCTTTATGAAAGATGTGATAAAAGCTACAAATATGCCTTTATGAAAGATGTCATTCATAGGTATGTGCATAAAAAATTGTGAATTCTAAAACATTATAATGATGTATTGATCTGGAAAAAAAATTGTGAATTGTATACAATTACGATTATTCTAAGAATTGTTTTTTCATATGCTTTGTTTATTGTTTTACATCGATTTTCTTATGGTTGGACTCACACCAAGCTTCTTAAGCTCACCCCTTTAATTTTAATCTTTACAGATAACCTATAAGGTTAGGATGCGAACTTTACATCTAGAAAGTCTCGGCTCGGATAGTTAATTTTTTATAAAATTATTTTAAACTTATTATTATAATTTCTATCATTTGGAATTGTATTATCTTATTTGAACTGTGGCGTGGGACTTAAGTTTTGGGGTTCATTTGACATGCATGAAATTTAATTTGATTTTAGGATTTTGAAACATGGATTTTGAATTAATTATGCATAAATTCTGGTTTTTCATCATGAAAACTATTTTTAATTTTTCTTTATTTAAATGAGATTTGAAAAACATATAACATTGGAAATCAACTTTTACAAGGTAATCATTAC
This sequence comes from Gossypium longicalyx, assembly GCA_025698465.1. Classification (NCBI taxonomy): domain Eukaryota; kingdom Viridiplantae; phylum Streptophyta; class Magnoliopsida; order Malvales; family Malvaceae; genus Gossypium; species Gossypium longicalyx. The sequence goes on from CM046995.1 coordinate 59,112,552, forward strand.
AGTCAATCGATTTTTGAAAGGAATTGTATTTTTTTTGGAAATACACCAAGATTTTCTATTAAAATAAATAAATGATTTAACAAGACTATTTTATAAACTCCAATAGTTTTACTAGGCCATTCGGTGGCCAATATAATCTTTCAAATTCACCTATAACTTTTAGGTCGGGTTTGGGAGGTTACAAATGATGGGGAGTCAAAGGGATATCGGGGATATTGAGTGTCATGAGTAGAACATAGATGTAATGGCATGTTTTATGATACTGTCGAGAAATTCGGTTTCAAGATTGAACAACCTAAGTCGAGTTAGTTAAAAAAATTAACTGAATAATTCAAAATATAATTAATTATTAAATTAATTAAGCACATTATTTAGTATAGTATGGGGACTAAGTTGTAAGTGACCTCAACTAGTGAAATTAGATTGAGAATTTCATTAAGCCCTTAATATGCAATTAAACCAAGGAACAAAAAGGCAATTTGCCCATATTTAAATATGTTTAATAGCTTGAATAAATAAAAGCCATCATTTTCCACTATCTTAAGACTATTAAGATAATGACTATTGATTAAATTTACTATTATTATATTATATTAAACTAAGAACAAATATGTGTGATAGTAAAAAGATGATAACATTTTTATCATCTTTCTCTTATAGTCGTGAGTAGAGAAGAAGGGAAGAGTTAAGCTCATCCTCCATAACCGGCCAAAATTGATCAAGGTATACAAGTTTTCCTTTTAAAATTTTCATGGATTTCTAATCTATTTAGCTTAGTAAAGTTGACCCATAAGCTAGATTGTTCAATTATTAAAGTTGATTCAAGTTACCATTGAAGGGAGTAGAATGATTAAGTTAAAATTATGAATTACTTAGTTGGTTAAGTTCAGGTTAGATGAAAATTATGTTAGAAATGTAATGGGTGAAGTTGTGATTAAGTTAATTTAAGTAATTGTTAAGAAACTTTTGATGGATTATTAGGGACCTAATTGTAAGAGATGAAAATTATAGAATTAATTAGTATACAATGATAGTTTGAGGTCCCTAGAGAAAAAATAATATGGAATCAAATTTCAATTTTATTGGGAGAATTGAAAGATATATGAATTTTGAATGTCAGGGACTGAAGGATTATTAGGAGACTTTGCATTCCATAACTTTATCATTTGTTTGGATGGTCATTAAGTGACCATTAGTTGCTAAATTCATGATATTGATTATAGATTTGTATGAATTATTAAACAAAGTATTGGAAGGTGTTGGAGCAAGCAAAGGAAAGGATAAAGTTGTTGATTAAGCCTTGAAAGAAATCTACTCATCTTGTGTTCTGAGAGGTAAGTTCTTATGGAACTCACTATCCTTTCTTATTAGCTATGTGTGTTTGTATGTATCATCATGTTTATAATGTTACTAAATATATAACATGTTTAATATTCAATGAACTTAACATTCTTGGGAAGAAGACACTAATGAATGAAAATAAGTTGGCGAATAAGTGGAATTAATCTCATTTGATTAGTGAAATGGAAACCATATCTATATGCAAAGTAATGTGCTTATTGAAATGAGCCAAAAGAAGTGTTTAATGATTTTCTTATGATTTACATAAGAGATATGTGTTTTGTTTTAAGCTATGGCTTGTAAGATATGAATTATGGAATGAGACATGTAATTGACAAAACTTATATATGTTCGTAAATGGTAAATGCCTATGTAAACTTGGTAAAAAGTCTAAGATACAATTAGCATACCAATAGGATTGTATGCGCATTTCTTTACGGGTTTTGATGGTAATACAAATCATTAGATATGTATGTTGTCTCTACGAAGACCTTGGTGTGGTGAGGGGATGTGTTTGCATATGTATATGCATTTGTTGCCTACAAGCTTTGCATGCGAGATCTTTGGTGTGCTATAATTCATGTATTTTTTAGCTATCTTGGTGCAGTGTAGTTCACCTACATGTCTGAGTCTATTTTTACTAAGGCTTGGGTAAAATGTTAACTTGAAATTGAGATCAAGTAATGAAAAATGAGCTTGACATGTCATGTTATGAAGTTCTTTAAATATAATTATTGTGGTATAGATGGGTAAGTTATTGGAAGGAGTTATGAATTATATGATCACTTAAAAAATGGTATGGTTCCTTGATGCTTTTGATTGTGATTATGATATTTTACATTTGAATATATATATATATATATATATATATATGCTTACCTATGCCTTCCTTGCCTTGCAATGTTATGTGTTTTGTTTAGCTAGATTGTGCTTAGTTCATTTGGCATTTAATATGCTCACCTATGATTAAAGTAAGTAAAACGAATTCCATTTAAACTAACTAAGCATTGAATGCATACATGTCATTGTTTCTTTACGTGTAAATCCTTAGCTCTTGGATTCTCAAAGTCTGCTTGGAGTGGATACCACACTATCCATAAGGTGACAATAGTATGCCTATTTTTGTACCAAATATTGTGGCTTGTACATAGATGTCTTTTGTAAGTAATGATCAAACTCATGTATATAAGTGTTAAACTTAATCTTGTCATGATGGAATTATAAAATTCCTAGTTCTTTGTTATGTTGTTGATCAAATTCTTTTATATTATAATCCCTTAGATTCTCTTGTGCTTAGGTTTACTTGCTATGGTATGAAGTCGAAAAGTGGTAATTAGTTGGTTGGGTGATTAGTTTATTACTTGTCAATTTATATAGTTGGTGGGAAAGTTTATTATGATTCAAATATATAAGTAATTAGGGTAAATGTATGTGTTGAAATAAGTATGTTCGATGTTTTCAATGTGATTATTGAGTCTTATAAGTTATGGTTTTAATTAAAGTGGTGTTTAGGTCATTTTGACTAAATGGGATTGGTGCTTTGTAATCTTGTAAGAAATGGGGTACTCTTGAGTAAATTGTCCCCAAGGTCATGACATTCCCTTGCTAAAGTCGTGAATTCCTTGGTAAAGTGGCAACACCAGAAGTTATCTGTCCTAAGTGTCGTGACATACATCCATCAGTGTGGCAACATAATCTCTGTTTTAAACATTTTTGCGTTTTTGTCCCTCATTTATTATTGGTGATTCTTGAGAGCTTTCGTAAGCTTACTTAGAACCTGGGTTGGAATTAATAATGTTTTTTAGAAGTTTTAAAACTCATTTACTTTATTAAGTGCATGATTAAACTTATTTTGTTCATATGCTTATTCTTTTGGATGTTGAATTGAGTTCGTAGTTACTTTGACAATAAATGTGTCATTTCACCTCCGGAATCTAGTGATCGGATCGAGTACGGGATGCTATAATTGAAGTGATGAATAGGCAATGTAAATTTTGTAACATCCTAAAATAGGGCGTAAAAGTTTGAGCTCGATGAATTGTGATCGCCAGTAGGTTTGATGAGCTGGAGTTCACCAGAAAGCTTGGCAAGCTAGTATACGCCAATAGGTTCTGACGAGATGGTATACGCTAGCAGGTCTGGCGAACTAGTGTATGCCAGCAAGTCTGGTGAGATAGTGTATGCCAATAGGTTTGGCGAGCTAGTGTTCGATATTCGATTTGGCGAGCTGGTGTTCGCTGGTGGATTCAATTAACTATGATCGACAATGGGACTGGCGAGCTGTTACCTTTGTTTTGGGCCAAAAGTCAGAAGTAGAAGTAGTCAAAGGGTAATTATACCAAAATTATGAAGCCAACTTACTTTTCTCTTCATAACATCATACACACACATAACTATTTCCTAATTCTACTACAACTAGGGTATCTTAAGAACACAAAAACACTAAGTGCCTATAAATTAAGCAATTTCCATTAGAAATTTCATATTTTGTTAAACAACAAAACTCTCTCAAATTCTTCATTGATTGTTCTGCTATCAAGTTCTAAGAACCCAGACCTTAGCTCTTAGGACCTAAGGTAAAACTCCATTCCTATATTGTGTTTAGAAGAATTCGCAACAAAGGGGACTAGGTTCGCCAAAAGACTAGCGTGTGCAAACCTAGGATCGCTTGTGTTTATGTATGATTTTTTATGTGTTTTGTCTGTTAGTGACTTGTGTATATTTGTGAAATTGAGAACTTGACAAAACTGTCTACAAGAAAAGACAAGGGAAAAACAAAGCTTGTCTAGAGTTTTTCAGTAAATTGGTGAGTGTTCAGGGATCGCCACATATATGTGGAAACTATAATGCTAATTAGGAGTTTAGGGTTTTATCCTAAGTTCCATGAGTAAATCTTTTCTAAACTCTATTTTATGAAAGTGTTGTATATGTGTTTTTATGAAAAATGACATACGAGCTCTTATTTGCAAGCTCCATATGAACAGTACTCTACGAGTTCTTCTTAATTTGGTGAGCTCTGTTTTTTAAATAATTGTTTTGATGATAAAACCTCTGAATAGTTGAATATAATGGCATGTCATAGGATTGTGAGTACTCACCTTTATGTTTTGTAATTTGGATAAGAGGCCTTGGGACAGGTTAGAGAGATAAGGGAATGTTGAGCTAAGCTCCATTTATTGAGACATGTTGGTGTGTTGGAGAGTGTTTAGCTTTATGCTACACTTATGGGACAAGTTAAGACTCATTGAGTCATTTTGAGGCATTATAAGGAGATCCACTTATCCAACAAGAAAATAACTTTATATTTTTTGAAATAACATGTTTTACTATTTTTAAGCTATCTGATAGTAGGTATTTGAGAACTAGACTTCGTGTAAGTATGGTGAACTGTGTTTGCAAGTTCTGTAACTTTGACAAAGCTTTTGTTTAACTTATGTTTTGTCGATGTTATATGGTTATTTTTTCCTATATATTCATTGAGTTCGCAAGAACTCACCCACTCCTTTCTATTCACCGCAGATAGATAGATTGTAAGGTGTGCAGTAGTGAGGCAAGTGATCCAGACAAAGCATACGTACTGTAAAAATAGTACAAGTGAACTTTGGATTAAAGGTAATACAGAAATACTATGTGGGCTTAGAAAAAATTTGTTGACTTCGTCGAATTTTTTAAGACTTAGTTATTTTTATGCTTTTTTATGCTTTACTTTATGTATTTATTTGCGGACTTTAAACATTTTGTTCACCATAAGTAATAGCATGGAATATTTAAGTATATAAATTTAGTCCAAGTTTGATTGATGTTTTCTTAATTTTCAAGTTCATAATTAAGTAACTAAACTTTAAACATTTTTCTCACCATAAGTGAATACATGGAATATTCAAAACTGACAAACTATGCAGAGTTCGCCAAAATTACTACGAGGTAATAGGGTATTGAACTGTAAAAATGCGAACCCTAACATTTGGAGAACTGGTATCTGCAAACCCTTAATAACTTTTGGATATATGAGGAACACTGCAAAATGTGTTCACAATATCTAAACACTAGAGAGTAGTTCGCAAGACCTACTAAGTTATAGTTCGCAAGACATACTAAGTTATACAAACTTACCCTATGAAGGCCTTAGATTGTGCAAGCTAACAAGGGTGTGAACCTCTATGTTAGAACTGTTATGCTCTGCGAGGTATTTTGACTTGAAAAATTTAGGGTTCGCAAGTTCTTAATTCCTTCCTTCAAATATTTATTACTTCAGGTAAAGAGTAATCTTAGTTCTTGCATGCAAAGTAGGTTCACAAAATATTTCTGCTGCATATCATAAAGCAAGCGAAGTGAGTTTGCAAACTTGTCTTTTCTTATATTTACATATGATTTATTTTTTGACTTGTGGTGTGTTGGAGGTTAGGTTAGGTGTTAATGAAGAGTCATTTAGGTGGCTAATGTGGCATTCTATAGCTCGGGTTTGACAATTGGACTGGGTATGGGATGTTACAAATTTGACACTTGGCCTAAAGATTTAATCGATAATATAATACTAGGGAAAAAGAATTAGAATTGGACTAGAGTGGGCCAATTATTCATCGTGGAGCCCAAGTTTCAAACAGTTTAGGAATATCTCAATAGGCTAGAGGGAGTGGAACATATGGTAAGCTTGAATTTGTGTAATGGAAAGTTGGAAATTGAAGTGGGCTTAGGCCTATTGTAAGATACCATCTAGGAAAAATAATAGAAGTGGGAGTGGGGGAGCCATGTTACTAAAAATCATGAGTTGCAAAGTAAGAGTGAAGAGGAGAAGCCAATGGTAAAGTTAGAGCTTCAAGAGATCCCTTACCCTAATATTGATTATGAGATACTGGATATGGGTGGTAAAATAAAAAAGGTAAAGTTGTTGGAAGAGTTAGATGAAGTGAAGCCTTGATCGAAGCAAAAGGAAAAGAAGACTCATAAAGGTTATAAATCTAAGGAGAGCATGGGTAAGTTAACTAGAAGAAAAATAGAGAGTACTTGGTTGCTAATGCTACTCTCTTGGACTTAAACTTCAAAAATCGGAAGAAAGCTATACTAAGGGAGGCAAAAGAGACATTACGGTTTAAGAAATTATTGGGACTACAAATTAAAAGAGACGTGAACATAGTAACTAAAGATTTTGCTTGCATCTTGGATGTCAGGAGAGACTCAGGAGGAGGTATTGACAATTGAAGCCTAAATTGAAGATCATGGTCATGTGATTCTAACATAGAATATTGGACAGGTAGGCAAGTTGTTAAAGTTGGGAATCCTGAAGAAAATCATTCTGAAGCATCAAGTTGAAATGGTGTTAATCCAAGAGTCTAAGTTAGAAGAGGTTACCTTAGATTGGGTCGATAAGGTATGACTTAATTCTGATTATAATTTCCTCTCCATCTTATGGAAAGTCAAAGGTTATTATTATATGATCAAAGGTACAAACTTGAGGTAGTTGATAAACGGATATTACAGTATATCATTATAGTAATGGGTAGATGGTGTTAGACCAATTTCGTAAACACTAAACCTCAAAATTGTAAACCTTATTTTTAATCGTAAACCTTAAATACTAAATCCTAACGTTGAATCTTAAAATTCAAACTCCGATTTAAATCTTTAATGTTAAACCATAAATCATAAATTATAAAACTCTAGATGTGACCATTATCCTAAATAATAAATCTTAAACCTTAAATTTAACGCAAACCATAATTTCTAAATATTAATTTATTAATATTGTTAATTAATTTTTATTTAATTATTTAACCTTAATTAAGTTAAAATATAATTGAGAAGATTTATGTGAATGATGTTAATTGAAAATGTTTTAAAAATATATAAAATTCCATTCATGTAATGGATGTACAAATTTTAAACTTTTTAATGATCCTAATATAATCTATAGTGTTTCTTTAAAATAATAGTTTTAATTAAAAAATTAAACAATTCAAATGTGTTACTAAATTTTGCTTGTAATTTAAAACTTTTCAAATGTGTTCACTTTGTCTCTTATATAGGCCTCCGAGGCCTAAAAACACTCCTAGGGGCAGTACGGAACAAAACTGAAATTGTCTGATAGACTTGGGGCACATTAAGAAATTTTCCCTTAGTTGAAGTGTAACACGCCCGTGGGGCATAGAACACGCCCGTGTCCTTTTTCCAATATGCAACACGGCCAAGGCACACCCCCGTAGGCTTAGCTCGTGTGCTACACTGACTTCAACCTCACCATTCTATTAAATAAACACGGCCAAGGCACACGCCCGTGTACTTAGCCTGTGCTCTAGCTGACTTAAAATTTCAGGTGTAGGGGACACACGGTCATAGCTCACACCCATGAAAGTAGCTCGTGTGTCACACACGGCCTAGACACACGCCTGTGTGTCTAACCATGTGGACCTTGTTAGGCTATTTTCCAAGCCTTAAGTCACCCTCAATTAGCTAATTTCACTTATAGATTTCTATAGTACATATTTGGGCCAGATTATCCATTTGAAAATATGAAACTTTGATTAACCTCATTGCATGTGAACCTCATATCATAGGTTTCATACATGCTAAGTTAATTCTTATCTTTCACTTAATGATTTATATGTCTATTTGACATATTAAGATTGGCTCATTATTTTAACTCATTGCCAATATTATAACTAAGCCATCACATATGAATATAAACATGCATAGGTTTGTAGGGCATAGCCTACTTCAAAATGAGCCAATTCCCATGGCCATATACAAAAAGATAAACATTTTTTTTACATTCCTTCATTGGCAAATCAAATGACATATATAACAAACTACTCAAAAATCCTATACATGCCATTGGACAAAATAGAAATGTCTTTATACTAAAGCTTTTCTAGTTGATAGTTTGTTGGCTCTCCAATTGTCTTTCCAATCCTTATGAGTCCTTGAGCTCTGAAAAACAAGGAAAAGAGAGGGGTAAGCATTTACATGCTTAGTAAGCCCGCATAACTAGAAGGCAAACTTACCGGTTGTTTTGCATACATCCATAACAGATAATGAAACCAATGAACATGAAAATGGTTTCCCTATCGCATACACTCAATCAATGAGTTAGTCACATAATAATACCATGAACATTTTTATCTTAGATGAGCTCATCATTTTATATGTCATTTGTACATTTACCTTGTGATAGTCCCGTTGATTTTCTAGGAAATCTCGATGGATTATCCATTCTCCGTCAATTCATACGAATGATCGTTTTGAGACGCACTCGCTGAACCTCACATCTTACGGCGGGATTACGGTCCAAAGCTAAATCCCCGTAATATAAACTCATAAGGTGATGTCGGGATTACCAGTCCAAGCTAAATCCCTTACACGACAAACACCCTTAATGAGCTTGAATCTGAATTACTAGTCCAGGCTAAATTCAAACCCTAATCGGATTACCCATCCGGGCTAAATCCACAATGCACACATATTCTTCGTGAGGCTCGATCATTCAAGGAACGCGGTCGTGCTAGATCCTTTTATACTTGAGATCTTCGGATTACATACCGAGCTAAATCCTTTTCTGCAACACATGCAGGATCTCAAGTCTCATGTATATCATGGTTTATCCATCGAATGCTCTTTTCAACCTCAACCGAGACATTATTCAATAATTCATTATTAGAGATGCAATTCATACATTATCATGCCATCAACAATACAATTATCATGCATTCAAAAAACATACTATTATGCATGTTATAAGTTTACTTCGAGTTATCCGAACTTACTTGGTATCCGTTTCGGAGCTGTGTTTCGATTATTCCGAAACCTTGCGTTTACCTTGATCGACCTCCGAAATTTGTTCCTCGGGGTTTATAACAACAAAATTATATCATTAATTCACTACATTACACTTTTCAAGTTTAATTTCTACCTCCGGTCCAAATGACCATTTTGCCCTTAACCTTTAACATTTATACGATTTAGTCCCTAGGCTCGTATAATGAAGCATATGAAAGTTCTATCTTACCCAAGCCTATCCGAACACTTCCCCTCATATGGTAGCCCACATTTTCCCATTATTTTCACATTTCTACCACATATTTAACAACTTTTGCAAAAAGGTCCCTGTAGGGGTTTTTCATGAAAATCTCCTAAGAGAAGATGTTTAACACTCCTTTCACTTTCATACCCCTCCATAATCCACCAAAATACAAACAAATCATGCATGGGTAAATTTTTAAACATGAACCCTAGCATGAAATATGGGTAGAAATGGAAAGATTAAGCTACCGGGATTTCAAAAATATAAAGAACATTAAAAACGAGGCTTGGGAGCACTTACTATTGAGCTTGGAAAGCTTGAAAACCCTAGCTATGGAGACTTGGGAATTTCGGCTAGACAAGGAAGAAGAATGGCTGATTTTGGCTTGATTTTTCCCATTTTATTTCATTAAAAAGCCAAATGACCAAAATGCCCTTAAGTCCTTTTTTTGAAATTTCATCAATGCAAGCCCATTTTTGTCCAAAAACTTAGAAATTGGGAAAATTTCTCTTTAAGACCTTCTAATTTATAATCTAAAGCAATTTCATACAAATGTCTTCTAGAATCCAAGTTTTCCAATTTATTTAATTTAGTCCCTAATTTCCAATTGGACACCTTACTTAAGGAATTTCTTCATGAAACTTTAGCACATACATAATATCATATTCTAGGTCTCATAATAATCATAAAATAAGTATTTTGATGTCGAATTTATGGTCCCAAAACCACTGTTCCAACTAGGCCCTATTTCGAGATGTTACATTTCTCCCCCCTTAGGGACTTTCGTCCCTGAAAGTCTTACTAGTAAACAAGTTCGGGTATTGGTTTCTGATGGTTTCTTCTGATTCCCATGTAGCTTCTTCTACGCCATGTCGGTGCCATAGAACCTTTACTAAAGTCACACTTTTATTTCTCAATTGTTTAACCTCTCGGGCTAAAATCTTGATTGGTTCCCCTCCGTAAGTCATGTCTGGTCTAATCTCAATCTCCTCTGGTGAAATCACATGAGAGGGGTCTGATCGATATCGTCTTAACATAGATACATGGAACACGTCGTGAATCCTTTCCAATTCAGGTGACAATGCTAAACAATAGGCTAATGGTTGAATTCTTTCCGTGATCTCATAAGGTCCGATAAATCGTGGACTCAGTTTACTTTTCCGACCAAATCTCAACACTTTTTTCCATGGAGACACCTTTAAGAATACTCTATCCCCAACTTGGAATTCAATATCTTTTCTTTTCAGATCAGCATAAGACTTTTGCCTATCCGATGTCGCTTTTAAATAGTCTCGTATTACTTTAACCTTTTCTTTCGTTTCTCTAATCAGATCCACTCCATGAACCTGATTTTCCTTAAGTTCTGTCCAGTATAATGGAGTTCGGCACTTCCTACCATACAAGGCCTCATAAGGTGCCATTTTCAAACTTGTTTGGAAATTATTGTTATAAGCAAATTCTACCAATGGCAGGTATTTTTCCTAGCTACCCTGAAATTCGAGGATACAACAACGCAACATATCTTCAAGAATTTGAATCGTCCGCTCAGACTGACCCTCGGTCTGAGGGTGAAAAGCTGTACTAAAACTGAACTTCATCCCAAATCTTCCTGTAGCTTTTTCCAGAATCTCGAAGTAAACCTTGGGTCTCTGTCTAAAATAATCGATAATGGTACTCCGTGCAATCTTACTATCTCAGAAACGTATAAGTCGGTCAGTCCATCAAGGGAATAATCTATCCTTATCAGAATAAAATGAGTCGAATTGGTCAACTTATCCACTACGACCCATATGACATTTTTCTTTTTCGGAGTCAAAGGCAACCCTGTCACAAAGTCCATGGTAACTCTGTCCCACTTCCATTCGGGAACCATCACAGGTTGTAACAAACCTGCAGGCACTTAATGTTCAAATTTAACTTGCTGACACACCAGGCATCTTGGCACAAACTCAGATATATCTCTTTTCATACCGTTCCTCCAATACATTTTCTTCAAATCGTTGTACATTTTGGTACTTCCCGGATGAATATACAAATGGCTACTATGTGCCTCTTGCAATATTTTTCGGATAAGTTCATCGTCTTTAGGTATGCATACTCTCTCTCTGAACATCAAGCATCCATCAGGACTAATCCAGAAATTTGATTCAGTCCCTGACTCATATTGAGCCCTTTTTGTTTGCAAGTCACCATCATTAAACTGAGCATCACAAATTTCCTGCAGAAATGTTGGCCTAGCCTCTAGCTCTGCCAAGACCGAACCATCATCAAGCAATGTCAAACGAGTATCCATGGTTTTCAAAGCAAATAAGGATTTTCTGCTCAGAGCGTTGGCGACCATATTCGCCTTTACCGGATGGTAATCAATGATCAGATCATAATCCTTAATTAATTCTAACCATCTCCTTTGTCTCAAATTTAATTCTTTTTGAGTCATCAAGTACTTCAGGCTCTTGTGGCCCATAAAGAACGACACGTTTCACCATATAAATAATACCTCAAAATCTTCAAGGCAAAAACAATCGCAGCAAGCTCTAGGTAATGGGTCGAATAATTTTTCTCGTGAGGCTTCAATTGCCATGAAGCATAGGCTATCACCTTGCCATCTTGCATAAGCACACAGCCCAATTCATTTAAGGATGCATCATCAGAGACCACTTAATTTTTTTCCGATTCGGTAGCACTAAAGCAGAGCTTTCAACAAGAATGTCTTTAATTTCTAAAAACTTTGCTGACACTTTTCCATCCATTCAAACTTAACATCCTTCTGTAGCAACCTCGTCATCAGAGTCTGTGATATCCCGAATTAGGGCCTAATCAGAATAGTAGTTTCGGGACCACAAATTCGAGAGAGAAATAATTATTTTATGATTATTTTGAGGTCTATGATATGATTTCATGATTGTGTGAAAATTTCGTGAAGAAATTCTATGGATAAATTGATTAATTTGAAATTAGGGACTAAATTGAATAAGTTGCAAAACTTGCATTCTAAAAGTTTTTAGTATGAAATTGCTTTGGAATATTAATTAGGAGGTCTTGAATATAAATTTTACCAATTTCTAAGTTTTGGACAAAAATTGGACATGGATGGAAATTTTGAAAGTTTAGTAATGAAGGGTATTTTAGTCATTTGGTAATTAAAAGATTAAAAAAAGGAAAAAGATGGCAAAATATGTCCATCTTCTTCATTAGGACGAAATTTCAAGGGTTCTCCATATCTAGGGTTTGTTTCAAGCTTCCAAGCTCCATAGTAAGTGACTCCAAGCCCCGTTTTTAATGTTATTTACGTTTTTGGAGTCCCGATAACTTGATTTAGCTTATTCTAGCAATAATTTTACCTAGGGTTTATATTTGGAAAAATACCCATAGGTGAAATGTATTTATTTTGATGTTTTATGGTAGAATATGAAGCTTAAAATTGTGTTAAACAACTTTTGCTAAGTGATTTTCGTAAAAACGAGTAAAATGACATAATCGGTAAAAATACCTAATATTCATAAGTACATGTTAGAGTGTGAATTTGATGTTGCTATAGAAGAGAAAAATGACCAGCATGTCATAAAATATAATAAAATAGGATGAAGTTTAATTTCCGAGCTTTGGGGTAAAAGTGTAAATATGCAAAAGTTTAGGGAAAAAATACAATTTTACCAAAGTTTGAGTCAAGGACTGTTTTAATAAATGTGAGTATTAAATAAGCTAAATTTTTTATTATAGATAAAGAGAAACGAGATTCAAGTCGTGATCGAGGGAAAAATAAAGTTTCCGAGGAATAGACTTGATTTCTAACATATTGTGCCGAGGTAAGTTCATATGTAAATATTGTAATATAACCGTTATTTTAAATCATTTAATGTTATTTATACAATATTATGATTTGTTATCATGCAATTCTATGCTTTGTGGTAATTGTTGGACAACATACAAAAATTTTATGAATTATGTGAAAAATGTGAAAGATTACCGAAGTATCGTCATTGGAATTCCAAGGAGAATGGTAAAGGAGTACGAACGAGGAAAGTCCCGTTGAACCTTAGGAATAGATTAGGATACTTGAGCATCCGAACTCGTTGAGTCGAGTCCGAGTTCACTTATGGATGCAAATGTCCGAACTCGTTGAGTTGAGTCCGAGTTCGTGCGATGTAACTAGGCATCCAAGCTCGTTGAGTTGAGTCCGAGTTCACTTATGGATGCGAACGTCCGAGCTCGTTAAGTTGAGTCCGAGTTCGCTTATGGGCGGGTTACATGGTAGCTTGGCCACATATGTGGCACTTATGTGCAAACTTTCCATGTATCTGAATTATATTCCGATGTGTTCAACGGGTAAAATTCTAGTAATATGGAAGAATACTCAAGATGCAAGTGACGTATTGGTAAGTGTTGTGGAATAGGAACTTTGGACAGGTATGTACTTAAACCTCGAGTTGAGACTTGATACGACAACAATAATATGGTAAGATGATGAATGATGAATAGAAATGTGATATATGTTTTGGTGATATTATGCTAATGTTGGTTGGTATAGTTGCTTTGTTAAGTTATTTGTTATTTGCTTATGGACTTACTAAGCATCTATGCTTAATCCTTCCTTTTCATTCTTTGTAGTTTTGACAAGTCAATTTGGAGATCGGGGTGGTCGGAGGCACGCTCACACTATCATTGGACAATTGCGGTATAATGACTTGTAATTTTTTGGAAATATGGCATGTATAGCATTCCAATCATTTTGTGTGTATAATCTTACGATATGGCCCATGGATGGAATGAAAATGTTTGAGAATGATTAGATATTGGAATGGCTAATCAAGTTTATATATGATAACATGTATGCTTTATGTCTTAACTAAACCATGAAAATCATTGGAAAGGTAAAATTGGCCACAAAATAGAATCAGTCAGCAGTAGTGACGTGAATTTGAAAAATCACTAAAAATAGTAGAAATGGAATTAAATGATGAATAAGTTGTGGAATCTAAGGTTGATAAGTCTATTTTCATATGGAAGAAACGAAATAGGTAAATAAGTTATATTTTATGAGAGATTTAAGTTTTGGTGGAATAGGGTCAGAGCGATCTCTGAATCCCCTGTTCTTACTTTATAAATTCACCATAAATTTTAAAAAGACAATTAGGAGTTGTACCTTACATGTATGAAATCCTTATTGAGTCTAGTTTTATGAAAAACAAACGGTATAGTCATTGAAACTCGATATCTGATACGTAATACACAGGGGTTAGAGTAGCTGAACCCTGAAACAGGGGATACTTTAACTAATAAACTGTACTAATTGGCCTAGCCAAAAATTATAGAAAAAAATTAGTAAGTAGATATATGAGTCTAGTTTCAGCGAAAATTTATAGAATTGAATTTTGAGTTTTGTAACTTGAGATATGATTTTTTTAGCAACTGTGATGCAGATGGACAGTTTACTATGAGAATTGTTTGAACTTGTTTAAATGCTAAAATAAGTTTGGTAATGTCTCATACTCGACTCCGGTGATGGTCTCGGGTAAGGGGGTGTTACAGAGTCGCTATCATAGAAAATCCTTTTACAAACCTTCGATAGTAACCGGCTAAGCCCAAAAAGCTTCTAACCTCCGTTACATTCTTAGGCGATTTTCAATCAACAATAGCAGAGATTTTACTTGGATCAACTCGGATGCCTTCACCCGAAACAATATGACCCAAAAATCCAATTTCTTGGAGCCAAAATTCACTCTTGCTAAACTTAGCATACAATTGTTTTTCTCGCAAAGTCTACAATACAATTCTCAGGTGCTTCGCATGTTCTGTCTCATTTTTGGAATAACTCAAGATGTCGTAAATGAACACAACAACAAACTTATCCAAATATGGCCGAAAGATCCTATTCATTAGATCCATAAATACAGCCGGTGCATTCATCAGCCCAAACGACATAATAAGGAATTTGTAATGACCATACCTCGTCTTAAAAGCTGTCTTTCGCACATCCGATTCCTTGACTCGCAACTGATAGTAGCCAGACCTCAAATCTATCTTAGAGAACACAGTGGCTCCTCTCAACTGATCGAATAAATCATCAATCCTTGGTAAAGGATACTTATTTTTTATGGTTACCTTATTCAGTTGCCGATAATCAATACACAATCTCATTGAACCATCTTTCTTCTTTAAAAACAACACGGGGGCACCCCAAGGTAAAAAACTTGGCCTTGCGAATCATTTATCCATCAACTCTTGCAACTGTGCTTTTAACTCTTTTAGCTCGGTTGGTGCCATTCTATACGGAGCGATAGAAATATGAGTTATCCCTGGCATCAATTCAATACCAAACTCAATTTCTCTCTCAAGAGGTAATCATGGTAATTCCTCCGGGAATACATTTGAATACTTACATACTAATGGCACAGACTCAATCTTCAACTCTATTTCCTTAGTGTTCAGTACAAATGCAAGATAAGCTTCGTACCCTTTCCTCATGTACCTCTGGGCAACCATTATCGTGATTACATTCGGCGGTGAACCCAGTTATCTTGATTCGACCCGTAAAGTCTCACCATCCAGACATTTTAACTTAATATACTTACTACCACAATTTACAGTTACATCATGAAGGGCTAACCAATCCATACCAAGTATTACATCAAATTCATCAAATGGTAGCAACATAAGGTTAGCTAGAAAACAATGAACTTGAATCATCAAGGGACAATTCTTACAAACTTTATCAACTAGAATCAATTCGCCTAATGGGTTTGACACTTTAATAACAAATTCCGTAGGTTCAACGGGTATATTCATACTAGACACCAATCTTATGCAAACGTAAGAATGCATCGACCTCGGGTCAATTAAAGCAATAATACTCGTATTAAAATGAGAAAAAGTATCCGTGATAACGTCAGGCGCAGAGGCTTCCTTTCGTGCGCGTATTGCATACGTTCTTGCCGGAGCTCTAGCCTTTGGTCTTGCAATATCTTTAGTTGGGACTCGACTGCCACTAGCACTTCCAGGGTATCTTGAAGATCTACCTCGTGCCATGGGAGCACTCGACTTCGCAGTTACTTCCATTTCTTTTTCAAATCACTCTGGGCAATCCCTGATAAAGTGGTCAAGAGAGCCACATCCGAAACACACATCACTTTTTACTCGACACTCTCCGAAGTGAAATTTGTTGCAGCTTTTACACTTCGGCTTTTTATCGTCTACACTCCTCACACTAGTCATCATCAGGGAGGAAGGCTTTTAACTTCGTCATCTAGGACCCTTCGCTCTACCCGAATATCCTACTGATGAAGTGGAGCGTTCATGCTGGCTCCTAGCTTTCTTCATGGTGAATGAGAGTGTTTTACCGCTGGTCCTCTTGCTCGCAACTCGACCATCTCTCTTTACTTGCTTCCTTTCGTTATTAAGCTCTTCGACTTTCTTGGCCTGACCAGCCAATGCGGCAAACTCCCGTATTTCAAGAATTCTGATCAACAATTTGATGTCCTCATTCAGAGCCTCCTCAAAGCGTTTACACATTTCTGATTCAGTTTGGACCCATTGGGCTATGCATCTTGACTTAGCATTGAACTCTCTCTCATATTTCGCTACAGTTTTGTTCCCTTGTTTGAGTTCCAGGAACTCCTTTCGCTTCGAGTCTAGAAACCGTTGGCTAAGAAATTTCTTCCTAAACTCTGTTTGGAAGAAATTTCAAGTAATATTTTCCTCCGGCACTACCGAGGATACGGTCTTCCACCAGTGGTATGCAATATCCTTCAAGAGGGACACGGTACACTTCAAGCACTCCTCGGGTGTGCATGACAATTCATCTAACACCGTGTAGTATTTTCAAGCCAAAACTCGGCTCTTTCAGTGTCATCATCGACTTTCGCTCTGAATTCCTTAGCCCCATACTTTCTAAGTTTATCCACAGGGGCCTTATCGATTCTTACCGGTGCCATAACTCGTAGCACATCTTCATCAGGCTGGTTAGGGGGTGGGGGCGTCGTGGTATGTTGGGGCGATTCCTTAGATAATCTCCAAACCATTCATCCATCATATCAAAGAAGACAGCCCGGGCCTCTTCCCAGCCTTCAGACATAAGTCTCCTACTTCTACTAGATACAACTCGTCGTACAGAAGCTGAAGCATGGCTCTCGGCTCCCTCGGACTCATCTTGTGCTCGATTGGAAGAAATTTACTATATTCAAAACAATTTAAACAGTTAGGAGATATCACACTATCAATATTCGAGTAATGGCATGTATAGCGAACTTTAACACTCTCTAGGTAGTCCTAGAACTGACTAAACCATAACTTTGATACCACTAAATGTAACACGCCTTGCCTGTATCCAACGCCAGGATAGGGTTCGAGGCGTTACTGGTAATTCACCTTTACAAACTTATACAATGGGTTACTGAATTTTGCTTGTAATTTAAAACTTTTCAAATGTGTGCACTTTGTCTCTTATACAGGCCTCCGAGGCCTAAAAACACTCCTAGGGGCAGTACGGAACAAAACTGAAATTGTCTGATAGACTTGGGGCACATTAAGAAATTTTCCCTTAGTTGAAGTGTAACACGCCCGTGGGGCATAGAACACGCCCGTGTCCTTTTTCCAATATGCAACACGGCCAAGGCACACGCCCGTAGGCTTAGCTCGTGTGCTACACTGACTTCAACCTCACCATTCTATTAAATAAACACGGCCAAGGCACACGCCCGTGTACTTAGCCTGTGCTCTAGCTGACTTAAAATTTCAGGTGTAGGGGACACACGGTCATAGCTCACAGCCATGGAAGTAGCTCGTGTGTCACACACGGCCTAGACACACGCCCGTGTGTCTACCCATGTGGACCTTGTTAGGCTATTTTCCAAGCCTTAAGTCACCCTCAATTAGCTAATTTCACTTATAGATTTCTATAGTACATATTTGGGCCAAATTATCCATTTGAAAATATGAAACTTTGGTTAACCTCATTGCATGTGAACCTCATATCATAGGTTTCATACATGCTAAGTTAATTCTTATCTTTCACTTAATGATTTATATGTCTACTTGACATATTAAGATTGGCTCATTATTTTAACTCATTGCCAATATTATAACTAAGCCATCACATATAAATATAAACATGCATAGGTTTGTAGGGCATAGCCTACTTCAAAATGAGCCAATTCCCATGGCCATATACAAAAAGATAAACATTTTTTTTACATTCCTTCATTGGCAAATCAAATGACATATATAACAAACTACTCAAAAATCCTATACATGCCATTGGACAAAATAGAAATGTCTTTATACTAAAGCTTTTCTAGTTGATAGTTTGTTGGCTCTCCAATTGTCTTTCCAATCCTTATGAGTCCTTGAGCTCTGAAAAACAAGGAAAAGAGAGGGGTAAGCATTTACATGCTTAGTAAGCCCACATAACTAGAAGGCAAACTTACCGGTTGTTTTGCATACATCCATAACAGATAATGAAACCAATGAACATGAAAATGGTTTCCCTATCACATATACTCAATCAATGAGTTAGTCACATAATAATACCATGAACATTTTTATCTTAGATGAGCTCATCATTTTATATGTCATTTGTACATTTACCTTGTGATAGTCCCGTTGAGTTTCTAGGAAATCTCGATGGATTATCCATTCTCCATTAATTCATACGAATGATCGTTTCAGTACGCACTCCCGCAAACCTCACATCTTACGGCGGGATTACCAGTCCAGGCTAAATCCCCCGTAATATAAACTCATAAGGTGATGTCGGGATTACCAGTCCAAGCTAAATCCCTTACACGACAAACACCCTTAATGAGCTTGAATCTGAATTACTAGTCCAGGCTAAATTCAAACCCTAATCGGATTACCCATTCGGGCTAAATCCACAATGCACACATATTCTTCGGGAGGCTCGATCATTCAAGGAACGCCAGTCCAGGCTAGATCCTTTTTATACTTGAGATCTTTGGATTACCAGTCCAGGCTAAATCCTTTTCTGCAACACATGCAGGATCTCAAGTCTCATGTATATCATGGTTTATCCATCGAATGCTCTTTTCAACCTCAACCGAGACATTATTCAATAATTCATTATTAGAGATGCAATTCATACATTATCATGCCATAAACAATACAATTATCATGCATTCAAAAAACATACTATTATGCATGTTATAAGTTTACTTCGAGTTATCCGAACTTACTTGGTATCCGTTTCGGAGCTGTGTTTCGATTATTCCGAAACCTTGCGTTTACCTCGATCGACCTCCGAAATTTGTTCCTCGGGGTTTATAACAACAAAATTATATCATTAATTCACTACATTACACTTTTCAAGTTTAATTTCTACCTCCGGTCCAAATGACCGTTTTGCCCTTAACCTTTAACATTTATACGATTTAGTCCCTAGGCTCGTATAATGAAGCACATGAAAGTTCTATCTTACCCAAGCCTATCCGAACACTTTCCCTCATATGGAAGCCCACATTTTCCCATTATTTTCACATTTCTACCACATATTTAACAACTTTTGCAAAAAGGTCCCTGTAGGGGTTTTTCATGAAAATCTCCTAAGAAAAGATGTTTAACACTCCTTTCACTTTCATACCCCTCCATAATCCACCAAAATAAAAACAAATCATGCATGGGTAAATTTTTAAACATGAACCCTAGCATGAAATATGGGTAGAAATGGAAAGATTAAGCTACTGGGATTTCAAAAATAGAAAGAATATTAAAAACGAGGCTTGTGAGCACTTACTATTGAGCTTGGAAAGCTTTAAAACCCTAGCTATGGAGACTTGGGAATTTCGGCTGGACAAGGAAGAAGAATGGCTGATTTTGGCTTGATTTTTCCCATTTTATTTCATTAAAAAGCCAAATGACCAAAATTCCCTTAAGTCCTTTCTTTGAAATTTATCCATGCAAGCCCATTTTTGCCCAAAAACTTAGAAATTTGTCAAATTTATCTTTAAGACCTTTTAATTTATAATCTAAAGCAATTTCATACAAATGTCTTCTAGAATCCAAGTTTTGCAATTTATTCAATTTAGTCCCTAATTTCTAATTGGACACCTTACTCAAGGAATTTCTTTATGAAACTTTAACACATAAATAATCTCATATTCTAGGTCGCATAATAATCATAAAATAAATATTTTGATATCGGATTTG
The DNA here is from genome assembly GCA_025698465.1 of Gossypium longicalyx. Classification (NCBI taxonomy): domain Eukaryota; kingdom Viridiplantae; phylum Streptophyta; class Magnoliopsida; order Malvales; family Malvaceae; genus Gossypium; species Gossypium longicalyx. Next base: position 59,133,064 of record CM046995.1, read on the forward strand.
TAGTCCCGAAACTACTGTTCCGAGTAGGCCCTATTTCGAGATATTACATATAAAATTTGAACCTATTTCTCAATTAAAATTAGCTACAACCTGGGCAGTCAAATCCATCTCTAAATCCTGTTTTGTATTCAAAGCAAAGGAAAAGCTTTTGTTTAACTTATGTTTTGTGGATGTTATATGGTTATTTTTTCCTGTATATTCATTGAGTTCGCAAGAACTCACCCACTCCTTTCTATTCACCGCAGATAGCTAGATTGTAAGATGTGCAGCAGCGAGGTGAGTGATCCAGACAAAGCATACGTACTGTAAAAATAGTACAAGCAAACTTTGGATTAAAGGTAATATGAAAATCCTATGTGGGTTTAGAAAAAATTTGTTGACTTCGTCGATTTTTTAAGACTTAGTTATTTGTTGACTTCGTCGATTTTTTAAGACTTAGTTATTTTTATGCTTTTCTATGCTTTACTTTATGTATTTATTTGCGGACTTTAAACATTTTGTTCACCATAAGTAATAACATGGAATATTTAAGTATATAAATTTAGTCCAAGTTTGATTGATGTTTTCTTAATTTTCAAATTCATAATTGAGTAACTAAACATTAAACATTTTGTTCACCATAAGTAAATACATGGAATATTCAAAACTTACAAACTATGTAGAGTTCGCCAAAATTACTGCTAGGTAATAGGGTATTGAACTGTACAAAATGCGAACCCTAACATTTAGCGAACTGGTATCTGCGAACCCTTAATAACTTTTGGATATATGAGGAACTCTGCGAACTGTGTTCGTAGTATTTAAGCACTAGAGAGTAGTTTGCAGGACCTACTAAGTTATACAAACTTACCCTATGAAGGTCTTAGATTGTGCAAGCTAACAGGGGTGTGAACCTCTATGTTAGAACTGTTATGCTCCGCGAGGTATTTTGATTTGCAAAATTTAGGGTTCGCAAGTTCTTAATTCCTTCCTTCAAATATTTATTACTTCAGGTAAAGAGTAATCTTAGTTCTTGCATGCAAAGTAGGTTCGCAAAATATTGCTGCTGCATATCATAAAGTTCGCAAAATATTGCTGCTGCATATCATAAAGCAAGCGAAGTGCGTTTGCAAACTTGTCTTTCCTTATATTTACATATGATTTATTTTTTGACTTGTGGTATGTTGGAGGTTAGGTTAGGTGTTAATGAAGAGTCATTTAGGTGGCTAATGTGGCATTCTATAGCTCGGGTTCGACAATTGGACCGGGTGTGGGATGTTACAAATTTGACAGTTGGCCTAAAGATTTAATCAATAATATAATACTAGGGAAAAAGAATTAGAATTGGATTAGAGTGGGCAGATTATTCATCGTGGAGCCCAAGTTTCAAACTGTTTGGGAATTTCTCAATAGGCTAGGGGGAGTAGAAAATATGGTAAGCTTGAATTTGAGTAATGGAAAGTTGGAAATTGAAGTGGGCTTGGGCCCATTGTAAGATACCATCTAGGAAAAATAATAGAAGAGGGAGCGGGGGAGCCATGTTACTAAAAATCATGAGTTGCAAAGTAAGAGTGAAGAGGAGAAGCCAATGGTAAAATTGGAGCTTCAAGAGATCCCTTACCCTAACATTGATTATGAGATATTAGATATGGGTGGTAGAATAAAAAAAGGTAAAGTTGTATTTTATTTTATTTTTAATAAACCAATAAATCACAACTTAAATTCTTTACGATACAACTGCTATAAACAACACACCACGAAGCTGGATGAAAGCTGCTTAATTTTGGAGGTAAAATGGGGGGAGGTCCACCACACTGACCTAGCCAAAAAATTAAAATCAACCCACATGTTTTAGTACTTTCATGACTTCCATGGTAATTTAGAGAAAGACATTTCACACTGTTCAAAACAGTAGAATTCTTCCACTAAAGTCTAAATCCTTTCATTCTCTCTTTGGAAAACTTTGATAGTTCAAACCAAAAGGTTTGAATCATTTATTCACCCCACCAATCCCCATAACTTGTATCACATAAAATCTTCAGGAAAATTACTTTTCACTGCAGAAGCAAGAAAAAATATTTGATTTTTTTTTTGGAGGTTAAAAAGCGTTTTTCACCCCAACGTAAAAGTTGAGATTTAAGTATTTTTTATGATTAAAATATATTTATTTATATTAATTATTTAAAATGTATATTAAAATTTAATTAATTTATTTTTAATATACCATTATATTAAATCTTATATTTTATTAAATTTACAAATAATTTATATTTTATGTATAGATTATTTTAATATTATATAACTCCATATCTAACATTCAAACAAGCATATATATATATATATATATTTGATAAACTTGTGTTTTAAGTTATTTGGGTAGGGAGTTTTAAGTGGAGACTAGCAATAGTTAGTTGCATCATTTCAAGCTTTGTGCATACATTGGATCAATCTGGATTAGAAGTTATCAAATTTCATTTCAAACTTTGTGCATACATTGGATCAATCTGGATTAGAAGTTATCAAATTTGTTAATCATCATAATAGTAATATATTTTGCAAGCTATGAGGAGTTATTCCTCCCGTTGGTTGGAAGTTGAGTTATTTTTCTTTCCCACTCTACCTTTAATATTTATTATTAATTTATTTACCTTTATTTCAATATATTACTTTTCTCTTCTTCTCCCATCTAAAACATCCTATAGATTTAGATATATAAAATTCAAATAATCGAGTTATATATCAATTCTAAAATTACCAAAATATTATTAGTTTTATAAACCAATAAATATTATCTTGAGAATATTTTTATTTTTTTTTATATAAAATCTGAAAAAAAAAATTACACAACACGAGATGTTATCAATCTTTTAGTCAATTTTACCATTTCAATCAAAGTTATATCTAATTTTTACATAACCTTTTTTATAAATATATTCGTGGGTATGCCATAATTAAAGGTGTTCATGATTAAGTTTAAGTCAAGCTTTAACTTGATATTACAGACTTTATACTTGTTTAAGTGTAGCCTGACATGACTTGAAATATGTACCTAAAATTATTTTTAAAATTATTTATATTTATAAATGATTAACCTAATCTATTATAAATTACCCATTTAAGTTTTATATTATAATGTATAAAAATAGTATAATATAATATATTATAAAAAAGAAGAAGAAGAAGGAGGAGGAGGAGGATTGGACAGAGCTTGAGACATTAAACTATATTTAAAACAAATATAATTTCTTTTAATTTAATACTTTTAATATTTCAGGAATTCAAGAAGGCATAATCTAGAGTGAGGGGCAGGGTTTAGTTGTAGCCCTGTGAGATTATGATATATATGCATATGCTGACCAGTAAAATCTTTTGACTGTAAATATTGTTTCTTTGAATGTAAATTACCTATTAACAATAAACCATTTTCAGCGCCAATTAAGATATTTATTATATTTTATTTTAAAAAAATACATACATTTATTATTATCCGACAACATGAATGACTACTTTTTTTTCTTTTCTTTTTTTTAATATTTATGGGTTTTAAACAAAGAAGCCCTCCAATATCTTCATCATAGATTTTAAATATGTATTTCTTTAGAATATATTAAAAATTAAATATAAATCTGGAAATATCTATCTTAAATGCTTTATAAAAATGAAACCAATTAACAAGGTTTGCCTATCGCCAGCTTCTTTAGTGATCTTTCAATTATATATACGTGCCCTTTACGAAACCATAGGAAAAGGGAAATGACTGCTATAGATAGCTAGCTAGTCATCAAGCCGCCTTCCTATTTTAAACTTTCTCTTAGGACCATTTTTTTCACTCTTCTTCTTTAAATATACTTGTAGTTAGTAATTAGTGAATCATATCATATCATCCTCTCTTTTGTTTTGTCTAGGTGGATCTTTGATGGAAAATTTTCAGGGATTTTTGACAACTTCATCCTTGCTTGGTTATGGTGAATTTCAAAGTGGGAAGGGATTGATGGAAGAGATGGAGGGTGGGGCTGAGTACAAAACCTTTGCTGGGTTGCTTGGGACCGAGAAGAAGAAAGGAGACCGTAAAAAGATAAGAAAGCCAAGATATGCTTTCCAAACTAGAAGCAAAGTTGATATACTTGATGATGGCTATAGATGGAGAAAATATGGCCAGAAAGCTGTCAAGAACAACAAATTCCCTAGGTATTTTTCAACATTCTAGCTTATCTTTAGATGATATTTTTAATTTTATTCCTGCCATGATAAAATATTAATCTTTACTTCTTAATTTATCTTTAGATTATTGTATATTTTACTGATGTTGTTGCTATAGATTCAAAATAAATTATAAAAATAAAAAATAAAAAAATAGTTGTAACTTTTATAATAAAATAATATTATAAAAGATGAGAAACTGACTGTATTATGGATTTGCAGAAGTTATTATCGATGTACGCATCAAGGATGCAATGTGAAAAAACAAATTCAAAGATTAACAAAAGATGAAGGAATGGTGGTGACAACTTATGAAGGCATGCATTCCCATCCCATTCAAAATTCTAATGACAACTTTGAGCATATCTTAAGCCAGATGCAGATCTACACTACTTCCTTTTAAATTAACACGGTTTATAATTTATTATGTAGAAAATTATGTATTTTAGTTCAATTCTGATATGCATAAAAAAAAAAAAAAAAAAAACCCCTTCGTTTTGTTTATTATCTCAAATTGTATTGAGATTTTGGAGCTAAATATAGTAAGTAATTAGAATCATTATTATGTAATATTCATTCATGTAGTTATTTTGGTTTCACATAGAATTTATTTAGTTTTTCATCTGGTAAATAAAAGGAACATGACAGCGTATTACATAATTGTTCTTAAAATGGGAGGACCGAAAGCCTCTTCCATTACAAAAAAGACACAACAGCTTCAGGTGGCTCAACAAAAACAGCAACAAGATCAGTATTCAATATACTGCCATGGTTGCTTCCTAACTTTGCCATTAGTATACCAAGCAGGTTATTTGTAATAGCATCATTAGTAACAAGAGAGATAATAGCAGTAGAGTCTACTTCAATTTCTGAATGGGAAATATTGAGGTCAACAGCAATTTTAAGCCATCTCTTAAGGCCCATAACTCAGCTTCAATGTTGTTAGCTGTAGGAATGTCAGGTTCCATAATGATCTCTAATAATCGCCCCTGCTCCGGCTCTCCCAGGGTTACCAAAACACGATCCATCCTAAGCGAGGGGGATGCCATTTGACCATCACAGCTGGGGGAGGGTAAACGACTTTGATGACTAGGGAGATCGCAAAGAATTCGCTTGCCCCTACTAAACATTGAGCTCGAACATTGCCTGGTTTGGGGTTGCTGTTAAAAATAACAGCATTTCTGAGCAGCCAAAGGTCCCCAACAGCGAAGGAGAAAACTAAAAACCACTAACGTTGGTCCATCTCTTGGCTTCAATGTTTGAAAAGATCCAATCTTTCCAATCGCCATCCAAACTTGGTAAATAATTGTTAATAGCAGTGAAAGAAGACCACCAATTTTTAACAACCCCACGATCTATCAATAGATGTGTGGTTTCCTCATTACTAGAACGGCAAAAAGGGCAAATATCCCTTACTGAAAAACCCCTTTGATTCAAAAAATTTGCAGTAGGTAAAATCTAGTTAATGAATTTCTAGAGAAACACCTTGATCTTTGGAAGAATTTTAATTTTCCAAAATACTTCCACCATGCCTCAATCCCCATGGTTGTAATCCTTTCCCCTTGAGCAGCCAAATCATAAGCATTGGCTAACGAGAACAAACCATCATTTGTGTGCTTCCAACAGAAAGAATCGACTTTCCCAGAGTCAAAAGAGATAGCAGTATTGAGTGTGGCCTCTAAATATTCTTTTGGAATTTGGAATGACCAGTTATCACAGCCATCACTCTCCAACTAGAGGTTACATACGCTGGGCCGGAACAACTAAAATTTTAGGTCCGGTCTAAAAAATAAACTAAATTTTTACTTAAATATGATTCAGATAAAAATGTTAAAACTTGGACTTGACTCGTCTATATTAATTTTTTATATATATTTTTAAAAATATATATAATATATAAAAAATTATAAAAACATTAAAATAAATATTTTTTAACAAATTGAAAATAAATTAAAAAATATATATGTATACTTGAATAACACTAATATAAGTGCAAATAACAAACAAATATCTCTAAAATAGAAATAAAATTAACAATAAAATAAGAGTTATACAATATTCAAACAATAACAACAAAACAAAAGCAACATAATAGTGAAAATGATAGCAAAATAGTAAAAAAAGAGAAAGCAACAAATTAGTAAAAAACAAGAAAACAGTAAAAAAAAAAACAAATTCTTTTACATATTCGGGCCGAGTCGGGCTCAAGCCAAAAAAGCCTTACCTAAGGTCCGACCCATTTTCTAAATGGGCCTTATTTTTTACCCAAACCCTCCCACTTTTTGGGCGGGCCTTCGGGTCGAGCTGAGCTTCAACCGATCATCAGCTCTTTTGAAGGAATGGTTTTACTCTCCTCTCAACAACGACCCAATGCGGAGGGTTCTAAGGTGGCCCAGTCCATTCCAATCATCATTCCAGAACCTAAGAGCATGTTTGGTTGGATGGAATTGTAACAACCCATTTTTTTAATGAAATCGGAACAGTGGTTTCGGGACCACAAATTTGACTCAAAAATCAGGTTTATTTTTATTTCATTATATGGTCCGTACTATGGTAGATATGTCGTGTGAAAATAGTGATACGAAAATTTTATCGATTTAGTGCTTAATTACAAGAAGGACTAAATCGCATAAAATGCGAAAGTTGAATTATAGTAGCTATAAGGATCAAATAGCTATGAAATTCAAAACTAGAGGTCTTTATATGGTAATTAGACCATTAATAAAAGTATGTAGATTTTTCTTGGTGACTCATCCTTGGAAATATAAAAAAAAGGCAAGGACTAAATTGGAAATAGTAAATACTTAATTAATTAAAAGATGAAAAGAAAATATATCATCTTATTTTCATCATCTTCAACCTAAAATTCTATGGAAACCCTAGGAGAGAGAGGGGAAACTTTCAAGGCCTAATTGAGTAAGTTTTCTTGTCCCATTTTCAGTAATTTTGATATTTTTGAAACCGGGATAACTTAATCTCTCTATTTAAGGGATTAATTTGAAAAGTTATCAAGGTATGAAAAATGGGTCATGAATGTATATGCTGGAAATTAGAAATTTATGGTAGGAAATGAAAGATTATTGATAGATAAACAACTTTTACAAAGTGATTTTTGATGAAAACATGATTTAAGGACTAAAATGAAAAGTTGTAAAATTTAATGAAAAATTTTGAAATTTTATGAATACATGTGCTGTAAAATTTGTAATGGGGCTTTGGTTAGGTTTGGAATAGGGAGTAATTTGCACAAGTTTCATTTTCCGAGCCTAGGAACGAAATCAGAATTTGTGAAAAAGTTAGAGGCAAAATGGTAATTTTTCCTAGGACGTAAATTGAGTCCCAATAAGTATAAAATGTATGAATTTGATGATTTAAGTTATTTATATAGATCTGAACAACTCAAATTCGAGGTTAGATCGAAAAAACGAAAGGTTTCGGATTAGTAGACTTTATACGCGAACAAGTGTCGAGGTAAGTTCGTGTAACTTAATCGGGCATGTAATTATGTTAATTGAATGTTGTGTTTGTATGAAATGTGATTTATGTTGATGTGCTTTACTTTTATGTTATGATGGAAAGTTGATACATGCTTGAAATAGTGATAAAGGGTTAAGTCCCGATTGAATGTTGAATTCTGCTGATTATATGTGCTTTCCCTAAACTAATAAGGTCCTGCATTTGTTGCGGATGAGATTCAGCTTGGACGAGTAATCCTATTGACCTTGTCATATAAAGGATTTAGCCCGGACGGGTAATCCCGATATAATACCTCTCAAGCATACGTTATGATTAGGGATTAACCTGGACTGGTAACCCTAATTGAACTCATTGAGCATACGTTATATAAATGATTTAGTCTGGACTGATAATCCTGTTACACGATATATGGCTCGAGAGAGTGTTTCTTGGTTAAGTGCCCTAATAGGTACCCTTGAATAAGAAATTGACGGATTATTGAATCGTACACTTCGAGTGTACTGCTTGAGCATCTATCGGAATTTAATGATTCAATGGACATATAACTCTTGACATGGCATGAGAATTTTGAGGTGAAATAATAATGTCTTGAAAGAGTATTGCATGATGAGCTCATCTATATTACTTGATTGAAATGAATATTTTGGTGACTAACATGTTTGATTGAATGTATGTGATTAGGCAATTTAGCCAAATGGATGGAAACATAACATTGTATACCTAGATTTTAATAAACAAGATTGGTAAGTTTAGTTTCTGTTATATGAACTTACTAAGCATGTAATGCTTACTCCCTTTATTTTTCCCTGTTTTATAGTGCTCGAAAGCTCATGAAGGTTGGAAGATCATTGGAGCATCGTCACACCATCAACTAGCTATTTTGGGTATATATAGTGAAATCATTTTGGTATAATGGCATGTATAGTACAACTTGACTATTAGTAGCTTGATAATGTTATTTTGTAACCTAGCCATTGGAATGACTAGTAATGGTTCATTTTGGTATTTCTAAGTAGGTTATTATGATAAATATACACATGTGATATGTTAAAAATATGTGATCAATGTTGTTAATGCCTAAGTTAATCCAAGGTAAATTTACAAACACATATGCATGTAATGGTATGCCATGTTAAATTATGAAATTGCTTATTTTGAATGCTTGGAATGGTTAGTATTGGTTGTGTGTTTCAAGTGCAGGTCTTGGGTGAAATTTTGGGTGAGAAATATAGCTAGAAATGGCTTCATTTTGTCCATACGGGTAGATACATGGGCGTGTGTCTAGATCATGTGTGACACACGGCCTGGTAACATGGGCATGTGGTTAGGCCGTATGTTCCTGCACCTTAATTTTGAGAAACAGAATGCTCAGAATTGAGTATACGGGCGGAGACATGGGCGTGTGTCTCAGCCATGTGTGCCACACGGCCTAGAACACGGGCGTGTGTCTTGGCCGTGTGAAACCTGCACCTATTTTCAAATTTAATTAATTAACCACGCGGCCTAGCACATAGGTGTGTGGTATGACCGTGTGTGTAAGTCAGAGAGTTACAAGAGGTTGAACACGACTTCTAACATGGGCATGCCCCAGGGTTACATGGGCGTGTCCCTTGGACCACACAGGCATGAGAGCCCTGCACCTTGGAAAAATTTTGTAATTTCACAAAAAATTCTTAGAGGTCTTGATTAAGTCCTGACTCAATTCTAATGCTCGTATTGGGCCTCAAGAGCTCAATCTAGGGATGTTATGGATGATCTCGGTAAATGAATAGTAACTTACATGAATTATTGTAAAATACTTTTGAATGTTTTGATAATACTCCATAACCTTGTCCCGGTGATGAATACGAGCTAGGGGTGTTACATTTAGTGATATCAAAGCTACGGTTTAGCCAATTCTCGAAGTTACATTTAGTGATATCAAAGCTAGGGGTGGATAAAGTTTGTAAGAATTGTCCGTTGATGGTAAAAGGTTATTACTTTCCAGCTAACTTGATGTTATTTCCATTTGATGAATTTGATGTGATCTTGGAAATGGATTGGTTAACTCGATATAATGTAGTGGTTAATTGTAAGCAGAAATATATTGTATTGAAATGTCAGAATGGTGAATTGCTTTATGTTGAATCTAATAAACTAGATCAACTACCTAATGTAATTTCAGCAATATCAACACAGAAATATGTTAGAAAGGGATATGATTCTTATCTTGCGTATGTGTTAGATACTAAAGTATCTGAGTCAAAGATTCAGTCAGTGCCGGTTGTATGTGAATTTCCTGATGTATTCCCAGAAGAATTACCTAGTTTACCACCGGATAGAGAAGTGGAATTCTCTATAGATCTTGTTTCGGGTACAATGCCGATATCCATAGCACCTTACAGAATGGCTCTTACTGAATTGAAGGAGCTGAAAGTACAATTACAAGAGTTGATTGACAGAGGTTTTGCTTGACCTAGTTTCTCACCTTGGAGTGCGCCGGTTCTGTTCGTAAAGAAGATGGATCGTTGAGGCTGTGTATTGATTACAGATAGCTCAACAAAGTTACAATAAAGAAAAAGTATCTATTGCCTCGTATTGATGACTTGTTTGACCAGTTAAAATGTGCCACTGTATTTTCGAAGATTGATCTCCGTTCTGGTTATTATCAACTACGGGTAAAAGATTCAGATGTTCTAAAGACAGCTTTTAAAACCTGGTATGGACACTATGAGTTTCTTGTAATGCCATTCGGCTTGAAAAATGCACTTGCAATATTCATGGATTTGATGAACAGAATTTTCAGCCCATATTTGGACAAGTTTGTGGTGGTATTTATAAATGATATTTTATAAATGAACATGCTGAGCATTTGAGAATAGCGTTGCAAACTCTACGAGAGAAACAATTGTACGCCAAATTCAGTAAATGTGAATTTTGGCTACGAGAAGTTAGTTTTCTTGGGCATATAGTATCTGCTGAAGGTGTTAAAGTAGACCTGGATAAAATTTTAGCCATTGTTAATTAGAAGCCACCGAAGAATGTGTCTGAAGTCCTAAGTTTTCTAGGTCTAGTTGGTTATTATTGAAGGTTTGTAAAAGGTTTTTCAATGATAGCTTCTCCGATGACTCGTTTACTACAAAAATATGTAAAGTTCGAGTGGACTGATAAATGCCAGTAGAGTTTTAACAAATTAAAAACTTTACTGACAGAAGCTCTAGTGTTAGTTCAGCCAGAATTGGGTAAGGAATTTATAATTTATAGTGACGCATTATTGAATGGTTTAGGCTGTGTTTTGATGCAAGAAGGTAAAATAGTAGCCTATGCTTCAAGACAGCTAAAGCCATATGAAAAGAACTACCCGACAAACGATCTTGAATTGGCAGCCATAGTGTTTGCATTGAAAATTTGGCGGCATTACTTGTTTGGGGAAAAATATCACATATTCACTGATCATAAAATTTTGAAATATTTGATGTCACAGAAATGGTTGTATTTGAGAAAGCGTAAATGGCTTGAGTTATTGAAAGATTATGATCTTGTCATTGACTATCATTCGGGAAAAGCCAATATGGTTGCTGATGCTTTGAGTAAAAAATCCTTGTTTTCCTTGCGAGATATGAATACTCGATTGTCATTATTAGATGATGGATCAATTATAGCTGAGTTGAAAGCTAGAACAAAGTTTTTGCAACAAATCTCTGAAGCTCAGAAAAATGATAGTAAGTTGCAAGAAAAACGAATACAAAGTGAATCGACTCCTGACTTAGAATTTCAGATCGGGACTGATGGTTGTTTGTTATTCAGAGGCAGAGTATGTGTACCGAGAAGTTCAGAATTGGTGCAGAATATGTTGAATGAAGCTCACAATGGTAACATGTCTATACATCCTGGTAGTAATAAAATGTATAATGATTTGAAAAATATGTACTGGTGGTTGGGAATGAAACGAGATATTTCTGAGTTCGTATCTAAGTGTTTGATATGTCAGCAAGTAAAAGCTAAACATCAGTTGCCTTTTGGACTACGATACCGGAATGGAAATGGGAAAGAATTACCATGGACTTTGTAACGGGATTATCCCTGTCTCTAAGGAAGAGATGCCATATGGGTAATTATTGATCGGTTGACAAAGTAGGCACACTTTATTCCAGAACGTATGGATTATTCCTTTGATAGATTAGTTGAATTATATGTTTCTGAGATTGTTAGATTGCATGAAATGCTTGTCTCCATTATTTCAGATAGAGATCCTCGGTTTACTTCTCGATTCTAGAGTAAATTGCAAGAAGCTCTGAGTACTCAGTTACACTTTAGTACTGCATTTCATCCCCAGACAGATGGTTAATCTGAATGCGTAATATAGATCTTGGAGGATATGCTTCGATGTTGTACACTTGAGTTTAAAGGTAACTGGGAAAAGTATTTGTCTTTGGTTGAATTTTCTTATAATAACAGTTATCAGTCTAGTATCAAAATGGCACCGTATGAAGCCTTGTATGGTCGTAAATGTAGAATTCTATTCTATTGGACAGAACTTAGTGAGAAAAAGTTACATGGAAAAGTTACATGGAATTGATTTGGTCTGAGAGACTGAAGAAAAAGTGAAAGTGATTTGGGACAGTTTGAAAGCAACCTCTAATCGTCAAAAGTCCTATGCTGATTTGAAATGAAAAGAAATAGAATTTCAAGTTAGTGTCAAAGTATTCTTGAAAGTGTCACCTTGGAAGAAAGTTCTCCGATTTGGCCAGAAAGGAAAATTAAGTCCACGGTTTATTGGACCATATGAGATTACAGAAAGAATTGGATCGATCGCTTATTGGTTAGCCTTACCTCCAGAACTTGATCGGATTCACAATGTTTTTCATGTGTCTATACTATGACGGTACCGATCCAATCCTTCACATGTTATCTCTCCGATAGAGGTAGAGATTCAGCCTAATATGACATATAGTGAAAAAACCAATCAAAATCTTAGCTTGAGAAACAAAAGAGTTAAGAAATAAAAAGGTTCTTTGGCAACGACATGGTATAGAAGAGGCTACCTGGGAGCTGGAGGATACTCTGAGGAAGTAATACCCGAATCTTTTTACTTGTAAGACTTTCGAGGACGAAAATCCTTAAAGAGAAGAAGAGTTGTAACATTCTATTTTTTTCAATAAAATCGGAACAGTGGTTTTGGGACCACAAATTCGACCTAAAAATTAGGTTTATTATTATTATTTCATCATATGGTCTGTAATATGGTAGATATGTATTGTGAAAATTATGATATGAAAATTTTATCGATTTAGTGCTAAATTACGAGAAGGACTAAATCGCATAAAATGCGAAAGTTGAATTCTAGTAGCTACAAGGATCAAATAGCTATGGAATTCAAAACGAGAGGTCCTTATATGGTAATTAGACCATTAAGAAAAGTATGTAGATTTTTCTTGGTGACTCATCCATGGAAATATAGAAAAAGGGCAAGAACTAAATTGAAAATAGCAAATACTTACTTAATTAAAAGATGTAAAGAAAATATATCATCTTATTTTCATCATCTTCAACCTAAAATTCTAGGAAACCCTAGGAGAGAGAGGGGAAACTTTCAAGGCCTAATTGAGTAAGTTAGGGGAAACTTTCAACGCCTAATTGAATAAGTTTTCTTGTCCCGTTTTTAGTAATTTTGATATTTTTGAAACTAAGATAACTTAATCTCTCTATTTAAGGGATTAATTTGAAAAGTTATCAAAGTATGAAAATGGTTCATGAATGTATATGCTGGAAATTAGAAATTTATAGTAGGAAATGAAAGATTATTGATAGATAAATAACTTTTACAAAGTGATTTTTGATGAAATCATGATTTAGGGATTAAAATGAAAAGTTCTAAAATTTAATGAAAAATTTTAAAATTTTATGAATACATGTGCTGTAAAATTTGTAATGGGGTTTTGGTTCGACTTAGAATAGGGAGTAATTTGCACAAGTTTCATTTTCCAATCCTAGGGACAAAATCAAAATTTGTAAAAAAGTTAAGGGCAAAATGGTAATTTTTCCTAGGACGTAAATTGAGTCCCCACGAGTATAAAACGTATGAAATTGATGATTTAAGTTATTTATATAGATCCGGACAACTCAAATTCGAGGTTAGATCGAGAAAAAGGAAAGGTTTCAGATTAGTAGGCTTTATACATGAACAAGTGTCGAGGTAAGTTCGTGTAACTTAATCGGGTATGTAATTGTGTTAATTGAATGTTGTGTTTGTATGAAACGTGATTTATGTTGATGTGCTTTACTTGTATGCTACGATGGAAAGTTGATACATGCTTGAAATGGTGATAAAGTGTTAAGTCCTGATTGAATGTTGAATTCTGATGATTATATGCGCTTTCCCAAAACTAATAAGGTCCTGCATTTGTTGCGGATGAGATTTAGCTCGGACGAATAATCCCATTAACCTTGTCATATAAAGGACTTAGTCCGAATGGGTAATCCCGATATAATACCTCTCGAGCATACGTTATGGTAAAGGTTTAGCCTGGACTGGTAACCCTAATTAAACTCTTTGAGCATACGTTATATAAAGGATTTAGCTCGGACTGGTAATCCTGTTATACGATATGTGGCTCAAGAGAGTGTTTCTTGGTTAAGTGCCCTAATGGGTACCCTTGAATAAGAAATTAACGGATTATTAAATCGTACACTTCGAGTGTACTACTTGAGCATCTATCAGAATTTAATGATTCAATGGACGTATAACTCTTTACATGGCATGAGAATTTTGAGGTGAAATAATAATGTCTCGAAAGAGTATTGCATGATGAGTTCATCTATGTTACTTGATTGATATGAATATTTTGGTGACTAACATGTTTGATTGAATGTATGTGATTAGGCAATCTAGCCAAATGGATGGAAACATAACATTGTATGCCTAGATTTTAATAAACAAGATTGGTAAGTTTAGTTTCTGTTATACAAAGTTACTAAGCATGTAATGCTTACTCCGTTTAGTTTTCCTTATTTTATAGTGCTCAAAAGCTTGTGAAGGTTGAAAGATCATTGGAGTATCGTCACACTATCAACTAGCTATTTTGGGTATATATAGTGAAATCATTTTGGTATATTAGCATGTAGCTTGATAATGTTATTTTGTAACCTAGCCATTGGAATGGCTAGTAATGGTTTATTTTGGTATTTCTATGTAGGTTATTATGATAAATATACACACGTGATATGTTAAGAATTTGTGATCAATGTTGTTAATGCCTAAGTTAATCCAAGGTAAATTTACAAACACATATGCATGTAATGGTATGCCATGTTAAATGATAAAATTGTTTATTTTGAATGCTTGGAATGGTTGGTATTGGTTGTGTGTTTCAAGTGCAGGTCTTGGGTGAAATTTTGGATAAGAAATGAAGCTACAAATGGATTCATTTTGTCCATACGGGCAGACACATGGGCGTGTTTCTAGACCGTGTGTGACACACGACCTGGTAACATAGGCATGTGGTTAGGCCGTGTGTCCCCTGCACCTTAATTTTAAGAAACAGGATGCTCAAAATTGAGCATATAGGCGTGTCTCTCAACTGTGTGTGCCACACGGCCTAGAACACTGGCGTGTGTCTTGGCCGTGTGAAACCTACACTTATTTTCGAATTGAATTAATTAACCACTTGGCCTAGGACACGGGCATGTGGCATGGCCGTGTGTGTAAGTCAGAGAGTTACACGGGGTCGAACACGGCCTCTAACACGGGCGTATCCCTTGGACCACATGAGTGTGTGAGTCCTGTACATTGGAAAAATTTTGTAATTTCGCAAAAAATTCTTAGAGGTCTTAATTAAGTCCCGACTCAATTCTAATACTCGTATTGGGCCTCAAGGGCTCAATCAAGGGATGTTATGGATGATCTCGGTAAATAAATAGTAATTTACATGAATTATTGTAGAATGCTTTTGAATGTTTCGGTAATGCTCTGTAACCCTGTCCCGATGATGGATATGGGTTAGGGGTGTTACAAGAATGGCCTATGCATTCCAACTCTATTTAATGGGCCCACTATAAACTACTTATTGGTTTAACGTAATAGCCTGTTACGGGCCGAATGGAACCAGCCTCTATTACTGGACAACTTGTAATTGCAATTCAAGGGTTGGGGGTCTGAATGACCATTCAAAACCACCCATAATAACATTTCTCCTTTTTTTGAACCAAAATTGCCTACCTCTCTTCTTTATCATTTTCACTTTCACTTTAGATTTCTTCCTCAACATTTATCCCAAAGTGAACCTTAGAAATTAGCTCCTTAATCGAAGACAAATCAAGCATCCATCACCTTCTTCATCTTCATCTTCCTTCTAATTGAACCTCCTTATTTACAGTAAGTGTCTTTAATTCCTTTTTTTTTCTCTAATTTATTTAGTTAAAGTTCTTTCACTTCTTTCAACTTTTTTCCCCTTTCGTATTTGGATATAAACTAGCAAAGCAAATTGGAAAACCAAAAAAGCAAATTGTGCCTAAATGAAATATTCTGTGTATAAATTAGGCCCGGAATGATTGAGTCAATCCTATGTTGGATGCATGAATTGAAGAATCTTGGACTGCCATAATTACCATACAATTCCAAATGATTTCATCATTTTTCTCTAATTCACTATTTATTAGATCAAATTTTCCCTTCTTCATTTAACATGGTGGTCTCATACAGTTTTTATTTTCTTTTAAATCCCCCATTCTTTCAACATAAATAGCTGGTGAAAATTTTATGCTTTGTGTGGCTATGATTAAAAAGCTTATTCATGCGTATACCAACATGCAAAGCGAAAGGTACATTGAGGGATAGTTGCAAGCAAGCAATGCTTGGGTAGCCACTTTTTTTGACCCATTAATTTGCTTAATTATGGAATAACCAAATGACACAACAAGATAGGATGTTTAAATTTTTCATACATTTCTTGAGAATGTTGGCAAGTTGGTCTTTGTTTTTATGCTCTATTCTTGGCACTCTTACCTGCTTAGATTTAACCTTAAATATTCAAAAATTGATCCCTTTTGAACAACACATATGTATATATAGTAAACAAGCATCTATAATTGCAAGTTCTTTCACGAGTGCAAACACAAAAAGAAACCACAACAGCAAAATAACGTGTAATTGGATAGAAAAACATTTAAAAAGTTGGTCTTGCACTTGGTTTACACTTTTGTGTCATGCTTCTTAACATTTTTGTGTCATGCTTCTTTACATGGGGAATTTGTTAAAATATTTGTTGCTTTAAGGGAACTTAATATAAATGTTTTGACTGTACAAAATCTTAATTTTATGTCTGTCTTAGGATGAACTTTTTTAATTTCACTTGTCCCTATGTTCTGCTTGTTCTGTTTTCATATAAAAAAAAGTTTTGGTTGATTAGTTTGGAAAAAGAGGATCGTAGACTTTGTAAGAGTCTCCAAGCTTCCAATGTACTCTTTTTTCAAGGACTATTGTAGCTTACTTGAGTGCTAAATCTTTTGTATTTGGACTTCTAAGAGAAAAAAAATAAGGTTAATTTTTTGTCATCACACCCATTTGGGGCTTGTTTGGTTTTATGTGAATGTATTTGATGCATTTATTCTAGTGTTTGAGGTGGTGTGTTTTGCAACTGGCTCTTACCAATTGGAGCCTTTTTCAGCTTCTATACCATTACCAATTGTGGTAGCTGTATATTGTGTTCTCTTCAGCTTTGTCTTTTCTGTTGGTCTTAGCTTTCTCCAGTTCTGTAACTTGAATAGTTTCAAAACAATATTCATATTAGGCTTCCTTGAAATATCCATGTCTGACATTTTCCAACACATGCCAACCTAGGTATATATAGAGATATGATGTTCCAAATTGAACAATTTGTAATAAATTAATCACTCTCTGTTTATTAGCAACTGAACAATTTTCTTTTTTAATGAAATGCAATTCAATGACAAAGTGGTTGTGATCTTCATGTCTCATACAACAGTTGTTGCTTTGGTTGTTTTATTCTTTGGTTTAACACTTTGTCAAGAAAACGATGAAAGCAAAAAGGACATTGGATTGAACTGGTGGGAAAAGTTTTGCTTTTACAAATCAAATGTTAAGAATAATGAATTCTATGCACTACCCTTTAGACTTAACAAGCTTTTTCCATCAATTTAACCTTTTGAAAAATAAATATTTACTATGACACATTATTTGCTTTCCAATTCCATTTCTTAAGTTAGATTTATCTTCCTAATTTTCCTTTTCATCCTACATCTTTATTCAAGAAGCTATTTTTGAGTCACCTTGGCTAATCTGACAGCTGCTTTTACCTTATGTTACACTTTCTTTTATTTTTCCTTTATCTATCTGTGGTTCTTTTCTTATTGTCAAGTCTCAGTCTTGTTTTAAGCTTAACATATTAAAAGGGATGAATTTTTAAAAATTTTCATATAATATATGTATATTTTTGTAAAACTGGAAACTATGTAATTTGGATGTGGATGTAACACCCCTAACCCTTGTACGTGGCCAGAATAGGGTTACGGAGCATTACCAAAACTTTCAGAACATTTACAGATAATTTATATCAATTATTATTCATCCTTCGAAATTATTCATAACGTCCCTTAAATGGACTCTCGAGGCCCAATATGAACAGTAAAATCGAATCGGGACATAATTGGAAACTCTAAGAATTTTTCGCAACATTTTAAAAATTTTCTAAGTTTCAGGGATCACATGCCCTTGTGGTCTAAGGGACACGCCTGTGTGACCCTAGGACACATCCGTGCTACAGGTCGTGTTCAAACCCATGTAACTCTCTGACTTGTGCACACAGTCAGCCACATGCCTGTGTCCTAGGCCGTGTGGTTAATTAAATTCTTCAAAATTAGATGCAGGTTTCACTCGGCCAAGACACACACCTGTGTTCTAGGCCGTGTAGCACACACGGCTGAGAGAAATGCCCGTGTCTCTGCCCATTTGCTCAATTCTGAGCATTCTGTTTCTCAAATTTAAGGTGCAGGGGGCACACGGTCAATCCGCACGCCCATGTGCCAGGCCGTGTGTCACACACGGTCTAGACACACGCCTGTGTGTCTGCCCGTGTGGACGAAATAAAGTCATTTCTAGCTTCATTTCTCACCCAAAATCACACCAATGACCTGCACTTAAACTCACGTCCAAATACCAACCATTTCAAGCATTCAAATTAAGCAAACTCTCATTTAACATGGCATATCATTACATGCATACATGTTTATAATCTTACCTTGGTATATTCGATATGTTAAGCATAATTTGATCAACCATTTAACACTTATGTAGCTACCATAGTATGACATTACAAGTATATCAAAACAATCATTACTAGCCATTCCAATGGCTAGATTACAAACCACATATTTAAGCCATCTATGGCCAAGTTAGCCTATACATGCCATTATACCTAAATGATTTTACTATATATACCCAAAATAAGCTAGTGGATAGTGTGATGATGCTCCAATGATCTCCAACCTTTGCGAGCTTCCGAGCACTATAAAATAAGGAAAATAAAATCTAGTAAGCATTGCATGCTTAGTAAGTTCATATAACGAAAACTAAACTTACTAATCGCGTTTATTAAATCTAAGCCTACAATATCATGTTTTCCATCAACTTGGCAAAATTGCCTAAACACATGCATTCAATCAAACATGTTAGTCACAAACTTTTCTTATACATCAAGTAAACATAGATGAGCTCATCATGCAATATTCTTTCAAGACATTGTCATTTCATCTCATAATTCCCTCATTATGCCAAGAGTTTTGTCCGTTGAATCATTGGATTTCCGAAGGATACTCAAGTAGTACACTCAAGGTGTACAATTTAGTAACCCGTCAATTCTTATTTAAAAGTACCCATTAGGGCATCAAGAACATACTTTCTAGCCACATATCGTTTTACAAGATTACCAGTCCAGGCTAAATCCTTTATGTAACGTATACTCAAAAGAGCTCAATTAGGATTACCAGTCCAGGCTAAATTCTAATTGTAACTTATGCTCGAGAGGGATTATATCAGGATTACCTGTCTGGGCTAAATCCTTTCTATAATGAGATTAATAGGATTACTCGTCCGAGCTAAATCTCATTAGCAACAAATGCAGGACCTCATTTTATAAGGCAATCACATTTATCCATCGAAATTCAATATTCAAATGAGACTTTACCCCTTTTTCCAACATTTCCAAACATATAGTCATTCACATGTTTATAATATTCACATAAATCTAAATCATAACATTCAAGTTAACATATTTACATGCTCAACTAAGTTACACAAACTTACCTCGACACTTATTCGCGTAAATAATCTACTAATCCGAAACATTTCCTTTTCCTTGATCTAACTTCAAATTTCTGTTGTCCAGATCTATGTAAATAACTTTAATCATCAATTTCACACATTTCATATTCATTTGGACTCAATTTACATCTTAAGCAGAATTACCATTTTTGCCCCTAACTTTTCCATAAATTCCAATTTCATCCTTAGGCTCGGAAAATGAAATTCATGCAATTTACTACCTATTCCAAGCCTAACCAAAATTTCAACATAAAATTTACAGAACATAATTTTTATAAATTTCAAAATTTTTCATCAATTTTCACAACTTTACATTTTCGTCCCTAAATCATGTTTTCATCAAAAATCACTTTGTAAAAGTTGTTTATCTATCAACAACCTTTCATTTTCTACCATAAATTTTAAATTTTTAGCATATTCATCCATGACCTAATTTCCATACCTTGATAACTTTTCAAATTGATCCCTTAAATAGATAGATTAAGCTCTCTCAATTTCAAGAATATCAAAATTACTAAAAACGGGGCAAGAAAACTTACTCAATTAAGCCATGAAAATTTATTCTCTCTCTCCTAATGTTTCCATAGAATTTTGGGGAAGAAGATGAGAAAAATAAGATGATATCTTTTATCATCTTTTTAATTAATTAAATATTTTTCAATTTCTAATTTAGTCCTTGCCCTTTTTCTAAATTTCCATGGATAAGTCACTACAATATCTACATACTTTTCTTTAATGGTCTAATTACCATAAAAGGACCTCAAGTTTTGAATTCCATAGCTATTTAATCCTTCTAGCTACTAAAATTCAACTTTTTCATTTTATGCGATTTAGTCCATCCCGTAATTAAACACATAATCGGTAAAATTTCCTTATCAAAATTTTCACATGATTTCTAACATAATATGGACCATGTAATAAAATTAAAATAAATTTTATTTTTAACTCGAATTTGTGGTCCTGAAACCACTATTCCGATTTTATTGAAATTGGGCTGTTACAGTAGATGTATTAAATGGGTATTTTTAAAAAATAATAATTATTAAACATCAGTCATCAATTAATCAAATCTACAAAAACACATTCTTTTCTTTTCTTTCCTTTTTTTTCTTTTTTGGGTGATTGATAAAGAAATGAATTTCAAGATTTTTACTTGCAAAGATAATTGTAATTTCTATTTTGTGCTTTGTAAATATTCTTAATATGTATTGTTCATTTTTCTTTGACAGTTTGTTATTGCTTCCTCTTTTTCTTTGGCTTGTTTGATTGCTTCCTCCACCCACAGTTGAGTATATTGTATTCACTAAATAACTATAACTTCTTCGACAATTAAATTCTTTGATTTCGTTTTATTGTTATTGGAATTAGTATTGGGAAATGTGACCCTTTTACTATGATTTGAAGATATGTAACACTTTAATATCTTGAAGTAATGGCTCATCTACCTTTAATAGTACAAAATGAGAGGCATAAAAGAATTGGTCTTGCATTAACAATATGGTTGCATATGTGTACAATTGCGAGTTTGTTCTTAGTTACATTGGGTGCCATCCATAGCCTACATACTTATAGACCAAGGATTAGATCCTATATTTTAGATTTTTATGCAAAACGAGATTATGTGAAAAGACTTGTATATGCTAGTGGCGAGACCTGTATTGAACAAGTTAGGATGAATAGAATTACCTTTTTTAAACTATGTGAGATGTTACAAACTTTAGGGGGATTGAAGTCGTCAAGGAACATGCTTGTTGATGAGCAAGTGACAATGTTTTTACATATCATTTCTCATCACCTTAAAAATCGAGTTATCAAGCATCACTTTAATAAGTCTAGGGAAACCGTTAGCAGATCATTTCACAGTGTTTTAAATGCTGTCATACACTTACAAGATGTGTTATTTAAAAAGGTAGAGCCAATTACAGCTAATTCTACAGACCCAAGTTGGAAATGGTTCAATGTATTGGAGTGAGTTCTATATGTAGCTCATACATAATTTAGTTGATTTAGATTTAAATATAGTATACTAACTCGAGGTTTTATACATGTGATGTAGAATTTCTTAGGTGCTTTAGATGGAGCCCACATCAAGATGAGGGTTCCAATAGTTGATAAACCTAGATATCGAACGCAAAAGGGTAACATAGCAACAAATATGCTAGGTGTTTGTACACTTGATATGCATTTTTTTTATGTTCTTCCTGGTTGGGAAGGTTCTGTTGCTGATGGACGGGTTCTTCAAGATGGCATTAGTAGGAGACATGGACTAAAATTTCCTCATGGTAAAGTGCAAAATTAGAGGAATTTGAATTAATTTTTAAGATTATACTTTTTTGGGAAATTAATAATGATAAATAGTTTCTTTCTATAGGTTGTTATTATCTAGTTGATGCTGGATACACAAATTTTGAGGGATTTCTTGAGCCTTTTAGAGAACAAAGATATCATTTGAATGAATGGTGTCAGGGTTACCAGCCAAGTACTCTGGAAAAATTCTTCAATATGAAACATACTTTAGTGCGTAATGTTATTAAAAGATGTTTTGGGTTATTAAAACTTAGATGGGGAATACTTAGGATTCCATCATTCTATCCTATAAGGGTGCACAATAGAATTATTATTGCATGTTGTTTGCTCCACAATTTTATTCGAACCTATATGAGTCTTGATCCTATTGAAGCGGGGTTGGGAGAAGGATTACCTAGTAATGTGATAGATGACGATGAACTGAATATCTTAAATATTCATCCATCGGATGCATGGGCTACTTGAAAGATGAAACTAGCCAACCAAATGTTTGATAAATGAGAAGCATCTAGAAATTAGTTAGGTTTAGGGTAAAAATAGTAAACGTTAATTTGTTTATGTTATTTCATGTATCTAGTTTATGAAACTTTGGTGGTGGTTGAATTGTTTTTTTGTATTGCACTAGACTTGTTGAATTATAATTTATTTTCTTTTGATTCATCATGTGTTATAATTTTATAAAGTGTTGAAATTTTGATTCATAATATTGAACTTAATTTTAATTTACGTTTTTTCTTAAGATAGTTATGTCAGGTTTTTCACAATCAAGTGTTTCTTCCCAAAATTCTCGAAGAACCAAAAGAAAATGGGTTCCAAAAGAAGATGCTGCGTTGGTTGCTTGTATGGTCGACTTGCACAATGTTGGAACCTTTAATGCAGATACGGGATTCAAAGCTGGTTATTTAAATAAGTTGAAAAAAATGTTAGAAAAAGTTTTACCCCATGCCATGTTTTAGGCTAAACCTAATCTTGAATCGAGGATTAGGATATTGAAAACGGATTGGTCAATTGTTTATGACATGCTTAGTGAAAAAAAACAATAGCGACTTTGGTTGGTGTAACACCCCTAACCCGTATCCATCACTGAAACAGGGTTACGAAGCATTACTGGAGTTCACAAGATATTTACAGATAATTCATGTCAATTACTATTCATTTTCTAAGATTATACGTAACGTCCCTTAAATATATCCTCGAGGCCCAAATCAAGTATTAGAATCGAGTTGGGACTTAATCGAAAACTCTAAGAATTTTTTGCAAAATTTTTAAAATATTCATAGGTGCAGGGCTCACACGCTCGTGTGGTCTAAGGACATGCCCGTGTAACCCTAAGACACACCCGTGCTGTAGGCCATGTTCGACCCCGTGTAACTCTCTAACTTGTGCCAGACGGCCAGCTAAACGCCTGTGTGCTAGGCCATGTAGTTAATTAAATTTTCTGAAATTAGGTGCAGGTTTAACACGGCCAAGACACACGCCTGTGTTCCAGGCCGTGTAGCACACACGGCTGAGACACATGCTTGTGTCTCTGCTTGTGTGCTTGATTCTAAGCATTCCGCTTCTCGAATTTAAGATGCAGAAGACACACGGCCTAACCACATGCCCATGAACTAGGCCGTGTGTCACACACGGTCTAGACACATGCCCGTGTAGACAAAATAAAGCCATTTCTAACTTTAGTTCTCACCCAAAATTTTACCAATAACTTGCACCAAACTTACATCCAAATACCAACCAATCCAAACATTGAATTCAAGCAAATTTTTAACATATAATATGATATGACATTGCAGACATACATGTTTAAAATCTTGACTTGGTTTAACATAAACATAAAACATCATTTGATCATTCCTATTTAACACATAGGCGTTTATCATAATATTATACTTTATAAATACCAAAACATATCATTACTAGCCATTCCAATAGCTAGATTTCAAATAACATATTTAAGCCATCTATGGCCAAGTTAGCCTATACATGTCATTATACCAAATTAAGTTTACTATTTATACCAAAATAAGCTTGTGGATAGTGTGATGATGTTCCAACTAATCACCAACCTTTGCGAGCTACCGAGCACTCTAAAATAGAGAAAATAAAACCTAGTAAGCATCATATGCTTAGTAAGTTCATATAATAGGAATAAAACTTACCAATCTCATTTATTAAAATTAAGCATATAATAACATGTTTCCATCAACTTGGCAAAATTGCCTAAACACATGCATTCAATCAAACATGTTATTCACAAAATTCTCATATACATTAAGTAAACATAGATGAGCTCATCATACTATACTCTTTCAAAACATTGTTCATTTTATCTCATAACTATCATATCATGTCAAATATTTTATCCGTTGAATCACTGAAAATCTGATGGATACTCAGGTAGTACATTCAAGGTGTACAATTCAATAATCCGTCAATTCATATTCAAGAGTACCTATTAGGGCACTCAATCAGGAAGCACACTCTCAAGTCACATATCATATAATAGGATTACTTGTCCAAGCTAAATCCTGTTTCTAATATATGCTCATAAGAGCTTAATTAGGATTACTCGTCCGGGTTAAATCCTATCTATAACATATGCTCAAGAGGGCTTATATCAGGATTACCAGTTCAGGCTAAATCCTTTCTGTAATAAGGTCAATAAGATTACTCGTTTGAGCTAAATCCCGTCAGCAACAGATGCAGAACCTCATTCAATAAGGGAAATTACATTTATCCATCGAAATCCAATATCTAAACGGAACTTAGCCCTTTTAAACCATTTCAAACATGTATTCATTTCTTTATTATAACATTCAAATTAATTCACATAAATATAAAACACATTCCATACAAACACAACATTCAATTTAACATATTTACAAGCTCGATTAAGTTACACGAACTTACCTCGACACTTGTTCGCGTATATAAATTTACTAATCCGAAACTTTTTCTTTTCCTTGTTAGCCTCGAATTTGTGTTATCTGGATCTATATAAATGAATTTAATCATCAATTTATCACATTTCATATTTATTTGGACTCAATTTATATCCTAGGCAAAATTACCATTTTGCCCCTAAATTTTCCATAAATTTCAATTTCGTCCCTAGGCTTGGAAAATAAAATTCATGCAATTTACTCTCTATTCCAAGCCTAACCAAAATTTCAATATACAATTTATAGCACATATATTCTATAAATTTCAGAATTTTTCTTCAACTTTCACAACTTTACAAATTAGTCCCTAAATCATGTTTTTTTTTATGAAAAATCACTTTGTAAAAGTTGTTTATCTATCAACAATCTTTCATTTTCTACCATAAATTTCTAATTTTCAGCATATTCATCCATGAAATAATTTCTATACTTTGATAATTTTTTAAATTAATCCCTCAAATAGATAGATTAGACTATCTCGATTTCAAAAATATCAAAATTACTAAAAACGAGACAAGAAAACTTACCCAATTAAGCCAAGAAAGATTGTTTTCTCTTTCCTAGGGTTTCCATGTAAATTGAGGAAGAAGATGACATAAAATAAGATGTTAATTTCTGTTTAATTATTTATTATCTTTTAATTATTTCTATTTCCAATTTAGTCCTTGCCTTTTTCTAAATTTCCATGGATGAATTATAAAAAATATCTACTAAATTTTTATTAATGGTCTAATTACCATATAATGACCTCAAGTTTTGAATTTCATAGCTATTTAATCCTTCTAGCTACTAGAATTCAACTTTTGTATTTTATGCGATTTGTTCCTTCCCGTAATTAAACACATAATCAGTAAAATTTTCTTAACAGAATTCTCACATGACATCTCTATCATAATACGAACCATGCAATAAAATTAAAATAAATTTTATTTTCGGCTCGGATTTGTGGTCTCGAAACCATTAGTCCGATTTCACTGAAAATGTGCTGTTACAGTTGGGATGAGCAGAGGCAGCTTATTGTTGCTGAAGATGTAGTGTGGAACTCATATATAAATGTAAGAATTATTTCAAGTCTTTATTATCTTATTTTTACCAAACTTATATCTAATATGAATTCCTTATTTTTATAGAGTCATAAAGAAGCCGGTCAATTCAAACATCGTAGTTTCCCTTATTATGACCAACTTCCTGCCATCTACATAAAAGATTGAGCCACTGGGAAAGATGCTCAAACAGCTGCTGATGTTATTGAAGAAATAGATGTTGAGGATTTAGCTACTACAAATACTCATGAAGAAAGAAACAATTTTCATGGATGCGAAGCTGATGTTTATTTGGATGACATGAATCTTTCAGCTACACAACCGCAACCAGCTAGAAACCAAGGTGATTCCATATTTTCAAAGAAGAAAAAAAAAGATTTCTAGTGCAAGTGATTCTTCTACTTCATTTACTGATGCTGCCACTTTATTGGTTGAAAACATACGGGCCGATGGCCTTAAAACTAGTAAGAGTATTACCTCCAAAGTGCTAATTCAAAAAAAGTTAGAAATGGCCATTCAAGAAAGTGGTCTAAAATTATATCCAACATTATGTGAAGTAGAAGGTTTAATTGAGGATGAGCGCTATCGCGCATTGAGCAAAATTCCAGATCGTCCAACGCAAATGCTCATTTTCTTTAGTTTACCTTCTTCTGTGTGATTGGAATGAGTTAGAAGATTTCTTGCTGACCATTAAAAATCATGGTTGTGTTGATGTTATTTTGGTAACTTTTTGTGCTTGAAATATTTGGATGGTAAAATGACATGATAGAATGTCATTACAATGTTGTAACTTTTTGATGTTGTAAAATTTTATAACATATGGATTATGACATATAAACTAATGAAATCATGTAAGTTTTTATTAATATATGAATATTATGTTTGGATGTGAAATATAATTCTCAAGTTATTTATTACTTCTAATATTTTGCTTTTTTATTGTAGAATAATTAAATTATTTGTTTCACTAATGATATTTTAGCATATTAAATATGTATTGTAGTTTAAAAATAATAAAGATTATTTTTATAATATTATATATTATGATTTTTTAATTTATATAATAATTATATTAAGAATTTTATTAAATTATATTTTATTTTATTAAATTATATTTACTAATAGTTATGTTAAAATATGGTTAAATTATTTATTTTTTTAATAAAATATATTTCAGAATAATTTTATTAAAATTTAATAACAATAATAATAATCATCTACCTAAAAAATTTCTGGTAAGGGTACTTTGGTCATTTAAGTCTTTTTCCTTATACTATTACAACATCTATTCCATTCAACCAAACACAAGAATTCTATTACAGCTCTATTCCATTCCATTCAACCAAACAATTAGATTACTGATTACAGCTCTATTCAATTACATCCCTATTCCATTATAGTGAACCAAACGTACCCTTTTGTTCAAAAAAAAAAAAAAAACCAAACGTACCCTAATGTTGTTTCTATTTCCAACAGCCTATCTTAGGCCACTTTGGAATAGTAGGCTGATTTTCTTAAGTAAGACCAAAGTGGTTGAAACACTTCTTTTAGCTGGACTATCGTCACTTCTTGAAAGATATTTACTTGCTAGAACCTTAACCCAAATTGATTCTTGTTCATGTATCATTCTCCAAGCCAATTTCATCAAATGGGCTTGATTTTTAAAATTTTAAACTCTCATTTGAAGGCCACCAATCTCCTTTGACTTAGCTAATACATCCTGATTTGTCATATGCAATCTCATTGAGTCTTCAGTAACCCCAAAAGAATTTCCTATTGATTCGATGAAGTCTAGCTAACGTATTAGCTAATAACATTCTGCATTGCATGTAATAATTGGGAATAGTAGCCATAGTTGCATGGATTATCACTAATCTTCCCGTTCGAGATAATGAATTTGCTTTTCAGGAGCTCAAATTTCCTTGAACTTTTTCAATGATGAAATCATACTCTTTTCTAGAAACTTTGGATGGGTGAATAAGGAATCCCAAGAATTTCTCCAAGTCTTTTGTCTATTGCATTTTGAGGGTGTTAATCATTCTTAACTTAGTATAATCCTCCATTTTAGGGGAAAACAAAATTTTGGATTTTTACAAATAAATGCTTTGACCAAATTGTTCCATGAAGGTATTTAGAGTAGTCATGATGGACCGGACATAAGTTTTATCGACTTTAGATAAGAGAATTACATCATCCACAAAGAAGAGGTGGAAGAGTAACGGACCTCTTCTCGAAGCTCAAATCGGTTGCTAAGAATTATTGAGGTATTCCGTACAGAGGATGAGAATATAAGGAGGCAATGGGTCCCCTTGTCAGATTCCTCTTGTCAGAACAAACTATTCAAGCTTGGAGATATTTAGAAGGATTGGAATAAATGAAGTGGAAATGCATTGCATGATGAGGCAAATAATTTTTTTAGGAAAATTGAAAAAACATATGACTGTCCTAACAAATATCCACTCAGGTTTGTCATAGGCTTTCTCAATGTCAAGTTTAATGACCATAGCCCCTCTCTTCCTTTTTATTTTATTGAGTGAGTGGAAAACTTCTTGCACAATGATAACATTATCATGTGCCTATTGCCCAAGGATGAAGCTTCCTTGAAAGGGAGATATGATTTTCTTAAGAAGGGGTCGAATTCTCATCACTAAATTCTTTGTGATAATCTTGTAACTTGTGTTTCAAAGACTAATAGGACAAAATTGATGAATCGAGGGGACTCATTGGCTTTCGAGACCAAAGAAATAAGGATTTCATTAATACTATATGACAACTTACCCAAAGCAAAAACATTATTATCCATTTCAATGGTCTTTCATCTCACATATTCCTAGCATTTTTTAAAGAAGATGGGGTGGAGGCCATCTGAGCTAGGAGCCTTGTAACTTCAACATCCGAGATCCCTCTAAACTCCTCGAATCTCTGGCTCATTTAGAGTGGGCCAAGCCAACTTATTTATATTGCAAGCTCTATCTGAACTTCTTATTGAAGTAGTAAAATTTTTTGAAAGTGATTTCTCACCATCTGTTCCAACAAGGGGCGATCCGACTCCATGGCATCTCTAGTTTGATCATCACCAACCAGGACCCTCATTTTGTAACAGCCCGATTTTGGGCATAGTCAGAATAGTGGTTCTGAAACCACTATTTCAGGGCCGAAAAAATTATTTTTAATATTATTTTATGTGTTATAGCATGATTATATGAGTGCATGGAAATTTTGGTGAATTAATTTTAGCATTTGTAAGCTTAATTTCGAAAAAGGACTAAATCGCATAAAGGGAAAAAGTTGTGATTTGCTAGCTAAATATGTTAAATTGCTAGAGAACCATAATTGGGGGTGTTTAAAGTGAAAATAAACCCATTTCACAAGCTTGGTTGGTCATAGAGACAAATAGGAGTTGAAAAGTCAAAGTTAGGTGATTTTTTTGGTAATAAATAAAACAAAAAGAAAAAGTTGTCATCCTTTCATCTTTTTTTTTCTTCTTCCACTGAAAATTACAGCAAGGAGGGGGGGCTTGGAAAGCTCAAAATATCAGCCACTTATATTCTTTACAAGTAAGTGATTTAGATGCCTATTTTTGATAATTTTTGTACTTTTAGAACCTTTATAACATGAACTAGCTAATGGGGCGAACTATTTTGTGAAATGGTTGATAGTCTAGGGGTTTCCATGAAAGGATTTATGTTGTTTGTTGAATTTTTATGGAAGAAAATGTGTCTTGGGTGTCTTATAAACAACTTTTGTAAAAGGTGTTAGCATGAAAACACCTAAAACGACTATATTGCATAAGTTGTAAAATAGATGTTAAGTATGTGAATAGTGGGAAATTGGAGTTTCTATAACAGTAAAAAGGGTTTGGCAAGCTTAAGATGTGAAGACATTTGATAAAAATCGATTTTCGGACCTAGGGGTAAAATGGTCATTTTGTAAAAATCTAGGGGCAAAATGGTCATTTTGCCCAAATATAGGTTATTGAATACCTAGATCGATAAAGTGATTAAATTTGTGAACTTTTGTTATTTTAGATTAAGAAAATCGAGATTTGGGCTTAAATCGAGAAAGTGCGTGGTTAAAGGCAAAAAGAGAATAAGCCGAAATTGCATTTGAGGTAAGTCCGTGTGATTAAATGAGAATGATATTTATGCCATTGTTATAATACTTGAAAACCTATCTTGCCATGATTGCATTAAAGTTTAGTTTTATGATATTGTATATAAGAAAGTGATGTCCAATGTAAATAACATTTATGTGTTGATTGAATGCTTGGAGATTTGATGGAATATGATATTCCATTGAAACTAGTAAGTTGTATGTAAATAATAAAACTACATTTTTATTATATGTGTTTAAATTTATATAGCATGAATTGCTTGGTTGTAGAAATGATTATGTTTGATGAATATTGAGATAGTAGAATTCTCGTTTGAACCTTAAGAAACAATTCAGATATTCATGCCATGACATTCGGGTTATTTGTGAGCCAGTGTAATGCCATGTCTGGGACATGGCATCAGCATTGAGACGAGAGCTAGTGTAAGACATGTCTGGGACATGCATCGGCCTCAAGATGTAAGCCAGTGTAAGACATGTTTGGGACATGCATCGGCTACGAGATGTGTCAGTGTAATACCATGTCAGGGACATGGCATCGGCACAGATATGTGAGAGCTATTGTAAGACCATGTCTGGGACATGGCATCGACATTATACCTTATGTTTGAGGCTTAGTGAATATACGATAGCTTTCCGAATGGTTCAATGGTGAGAGTTATAGTTTAAGCTAAATGAGAAAGGTTATGACCATATTGTGAGTGGTACAGGTACTTACATGAAATTGATGGGATGTGAATTCAATTCATGTTATATGATTAGTAAGGAATGAATATGAGCATGTTGAGTAACACAGGTGTGTATGCCAAGCTCATGAGAAATGATTTCAGTTTATGATGCACATTTAGTGAAGATGTAAATAGGTAACTCATGCTTATGAGAATGATTTTGTGAGGACCTTCTGATTATAGGTATGTACTTATGATGTATGAATATGTAACCTTACCAATGTGGTGAAAATGAATTAATATGGTGTAATGAACGTAGTATCGTTAATTTACACCAAAACAGTTTTGGACAGCAGCCATAGTTCAACTTTAAAAATCCACCAAAAATTGTAGAAATTGAGTTAGAGGCTGAATAAAATATGAAATCAAATCCTAATGAGCCTAGTTTCACATAGAAGAAATGATGTAAGCAAAAGAGTTTCATACTATGAAATATTTTAGTTGTTGTGAGACAGAGTCAGAATGACTTCGAAATCCCCTATTCTGATTTGAGAAAATCATTGAAAATTGTAAAAAAATATTTATAAGTTATAATTTATATTATTAGAATTCTTAATGAGTCTATTTTCAATATAAATATACAGGAACATCACCCGAGTCCCGTATTATGAGATAATTAATTTTTAATGAATAGGGGTCAGAACTGTCAGATAGCGAAAAAGGGTAACTTTAAAGAATAAATTATACTAATTGGCTAAACCAAAAATTCTGAAAATTTTATGGTAAGAATATATGTAAGTCTATTTTCAGGGAAAATTAGCAGAACTTAATTTGGAGTTCTGTAACTCTAGATATAAATAATTTAGTGACCATGACTTGAGAAAGTAGCTTGACTGGAACATGAGTAAAAATGCAAATAGGGTTGTATTACCATGAGAAGCAAATTGATAAGTTGCTTATTATTTTCATTCGGTCTTACTATGTTATAAAGATTACTCCCTTCCTTTCCTTTCCTTTAGTGTTTTTAGGTTAGCTCGGGGTTGGAGATCATCGGAGGCAGCATCACACTATCAAGTCGCTACCTTTGGAAAAAAAATGAAGTATATATTAGAAATTTTCAAGTGAGTGGCATGTATAGGGATCTAGTTGATTGACTTGCATTATTTTTCTTTGGCCGAATGTGTTGACTTATATTGAGTTATATGCATATGGCCATAAGATGTGTCTCATATTGATTATGGCTTGTAAGCCTAGCTATTCATGTCATGTCTAATGTTTATAATGTGATTATGTTTGTTTACCATGCATGGTTAGTAATATGACATGTGTGTTGGATGTATGCTCTATGACCAATTGAGGTGGTCATAGCCATGTAGTAATTACACGTTATAAAAACAATATGATAATGATTGAACATGAGTGCTTGATGGATAAGTTGGTAACCATTGTATAATGGTAAGAGTGGTCGTTAAAATGACAAGTCTTATGAATGTGAAATAAGGAATCTAGGCTTGGTATTGCATGAGTAGATATATTACTTGTAAGAGGACACGTTAATGTTAAGGATATGTCTTAATAAAGAGTGTTTAATCACTAAAATGATGTCATGATTTGCGATTTTGATGTGCATAAGGTTGTCCGAGATTATGGGTAACATAAAGGCTTAGAAAATAGCCTAAGTGTTGGCTACACGGGCTGAGACACGGCCGTGTGTCTCAACCGTGTGAGGGACACTGTCTTGACACACGGGCGTGTGGCCCGACCATGTGGTTCGATATGCATGCTGATATCATAAACAGAGAGTTACACGGCCTGAGGACACGGGCGTGCCAATGGCACACGGGCGTGTCCCTATGTCCATACGGGCATGTGACCCTGTTTCATGGGAAAGTTTTTTAAGTTTTCTTGAAACTTCTTAAAGTTATCGATTTAGTCCCGAATCATTCCCCGTGAATGTTTTGGGCTTCGTAGACCTAAATAAAGGACAACATGCATGTGTTTGAAAAGTTTTGTATTAAAAGAGATTTTATGGCCCAGTTTTTGCATGAGTGTGTATGTTTAAGTCCGGTAATGCCTCGTACTCTGTTCCGGTGTTGGACATGGATAAGGGGTGTTACACATTTTATGTGAGCAATTTGTCAAGATACATATTATTTGACTCAATCGCTAAACAAATTTTAATTTTTTCATAAAAAGTAATTTTAGGTCTTCAATTTATGCAAACAATGCCTTGCCTTGCCCATCAGTTTAGTTTGTTCAGTTGATGGTATTTATATTATAGTAATAACATTTGTAACACTCCGAGGTTAGAATTTTAAAATTTATATAAATTAGATTTTAACATTAGTGGTTAAGAGCTTAATAAAATCTTTAAAGAACCAAGGTTCTAATCTTCTCTTTTTCACTTTTCCCTTTTATTTTTCTAGGAATCAGGGTTAAAGTAGCTTATGTATTATTTGTGGTAAAATATAACTTTAAAATAGGCATTATCTTAATGGCTAAGATTCATCCTCTTCATTCTTTTGAGTAGAGGTTCAAGTCACATTGGTTTCATTTTTTTTTCTTTGATTTCGGCCAAAAAGGATCAATTGTCAAACAACCCTTAATTTTTTCAAAGTCCAATCAATAAATCACTTCCTAGCACAATTAGGATTTCCTATTTGATTCTTACTCAAATTGAAATCCTCATTCTCCCTATTTCTTCTCAATTTTTCACTGCAAACCCTCTTTTACAAAATTCTTTCAAAGTTCTTACAAGAAATTTAGTTCTTGAATCTTAACTTTGCAATCAAGTCCAAAGCGAATCATTTATAATCAATCATTGAATTTTTCGCCAGAAATTTCTAAAATTCTATCAACATTGGTATGTTTCTCTTGTTTCCCCAATAGTAAGATCTCATCAATTCTGGAAAATCATTATTTTCGTTAGATCTTTCATCCGTTATGGATCTTTTATGATCTTGTCGAAAAACCCCCTAAATATCAAAATTTGTCATTAATTATTGCATTTGGTCAATAGAAAGACCCGTTTAGGTCATTTGGATAATACTTGGACATAAGGACCATCGTACAAGACCCTAGAAGTTAGGTGTGTGTTCTTTTACAAAAAATCGAGTCGAAATTCGATACCATCCAAACACACACAGACTACCACACGGACGTATAGAAAGCCCATGTGGACTACCCGACCTCACACATGGCCATGTCCTCTTTAAAACCCTAAAAATCCACTTCTCACACGGTCTGAGTCTCCCCACACGGTCGTCTGGCCCCTACACCTCACCTATTCGAATCGCACACTACCTGGGACTTCGCACACGGTCCAGTCACACAACCATATGGCCCTTGAGACTAAAAAATTATAGTTTTGTCTTAACTTTTATTATTTTGTTCAAATTAATCCCTGAATAGGTTTTAAATGGCATTTAAAGAACTAGATTGTGCAATTACGTCCTGGATTAGGAATAGAATGATAGAATGCATGGATGAATGAATTTATAAATGTGGTTACTCTTGAGTGATTGATTAAATTGTAAATGACTTTACATAATATTTGTATAAATACCCGATTGAATGATTCGTATGCCCTAAATGGTTGACATATTGAATGCTTAATTAATCCGTGAATGCTATTGACTTGCAAAGAGATAGAATATTGAATATGACAATGTTTGATTGCTTTTGAATTAATTGTAATGCATTTGCATGGGTTAGGTTGATATGATTGGAGGAAGAACCGGTAGTATCCCTGTAGTTAATCGTTTGTTGTGTACTCACAGTTACAACATATTTCAAATGCGATGCTCTCGAAGTGTACCAAGAGTTACATCAGATCCTAATTACGACATTTTCATTATTCTCTCACGGTCCTTCTGACAACTCTTATCTATGAGATGATCATGTTTCCATAACTACAGGCAACTTTTATCTGCAAGTACCCGCATTTGAATGTGGTATTAAGTGCACAAAATTGGAGTGATGGTGGAGGGAGTTCTGGGGAACTCTCAATTTTAGAGCGTTAGTGGTAAGACAACCAATTTTGGAACCGATTTTTGTTTGGCATATTTGACAATTTATGCATACATGACTGAATTTACTTGATGAAACGATTAAATTGATTTATGTGCATATATCTTGTGTGAACAGTATGAAGAACTCTGATGAAAATACTATTTTTGCTTGACTAAAATAACAACACCGAATTACCATATTTTAAATTGACAAATATTTATAACCAAATGTTATTCTTGGTAATAATGTACGATCTTATTTAGTGTTTAAAAATATAATTGTATGATTTGGTTTATTGTAAAGGGACTCACATTGAGCTTCCATAGCTCACTCTCCCTAATTTTCTTTCTTTACAGATAATCTTTTAGGCTAGGGCACAGACACGACACTTAGAGGGTCTCAACTTTTGTTTCATCTTTATTTCCATTAATGTTATTATTGTTAGTTCCTTAGGAGGTAAAGTTATTTTTCGTTTTCTTTTATTATGTCCAATCTAATTATAAAAACACTCAAATTTAGCCTATCAACACCTTTATTCGAGTATGTATCCCTAAACATTGTAAAAGTCTAATCTCAACGGTTGGTTGTGCCATTGATCACCACAAAACAACTATATCTAGTTTTAAGACCATATATGGTTTTAAGATTTGGTTTAAAAAAAATACAAAACATCTAGCAAATGCGAGACTTCTCGAAGGCAAGCTTTTGAAAATAATAACTGAAGAGTGGAGATAGATAGCCGCAAACATTCAACATACGACATGGTTGGCGTACATGAATGATGAATGTATATAATGTGTCATTGCCCATTGGCCTCACTTTTTCACTTGTCCAAATCTATTTCCCTTCCTTCTCCTATTCCTTTATGTTCCAACAATTTTTACATTTTCACTTTCATCCTCTTCATTTATGAAAGCCATAACATGCACAGGGACTAAAAAAGAAAGCCATAACCCAAAAAGTTAAAACAAATGTATTTAAATTATACATACAGGTAATAAATTTGAAAATCATATAAAAACATGACATTTTTAATAAAAATAATAAATAATTTAAAAGTTCCACGTCACACATTTAATATTTGTATTGGTAGTTATATTCATTTGTATAATTTTAACAATTAATTGTTATATATTTGTTTTATCATGTGTTGGTTCTACTCTAGGTTTAAGTCCTTTATATGCATGCCTTTTCTGTATTAGTTTCACTCTAGTTCCACTTATATGGATATGTTTATTTTTTATTGTATCGTAATTTTATTATAGAATTATTATTCTATACATTATTAATGGAAGAATGCTATCAAATGTTTTTATTTTTATAGAGACATAGTAACATCTTTGTGATTTTCCTTTTTATTTCTATATAGAATACTTATCCTAAAAAGTATCTATAATTTTAACACATTTACTCATTGTATTGATTTTAAACTTATAATGGCAAGCAACGTCCACAGATGGCTACCGTCCTAATGAATACCATATGGATTCATTCACCGACAGCAGTAGTTGATAATTGAGGTTTGGTGGAACAATCAATGAATCTGTCAATAAAATGGAACACATATTTTCCATTTTGGGTTAAAACATTTTTCTGATTTTTCTTTCATTCATCCTCCATCGAAATCATATTACACGTTAAAAAAATTCGTGTTTGACTTTGAATATATAATATATGGTAACAATATTAATAATTAGGGATGACATTTCTAATGAATCCGTTTTAAATAGAATGAGTTTTTTTTTAAATGGATGTGGAATGGAGTGAATTTGTTTCTTTTAGATAGTGGGTGTGGAGCAATTACAATAATTGCTTGACCTGCCCTGATTTCCGTTGCTCCACTATATGAAATTATCATTTTATTCTTGTATATATAACTATTAAAAGGGTAAAAATATAATAAAATTTTATAAAAAGAATTTATATTTTATGTTTAAATAATTTTTGAAGAATTATGTTTAAATATTTACTTAACTTTAAAAAGATTGAAAATATTGAAGACAAGTGCCAAAAATTAAATTAAAACGAAGTGGGGTAGGGTAGAGATTGATGCATCTAACATCCATAGAGATGGTAGTAGTTTTCAAGATTATACATCCATAGTGGAGCGGTAGTGGATTTAGTAACACTTTCCCTTGCCCCGTTCCATTGCCATCCTTATCAATAATTTCATCAACGTTAGATGGGTTTTAAATAGCCCAATGTCCCTTGTTATATATACTTTGTTAGAATGGGCTTCGCTAGCTTCGTCTTGCCAATCACAACCTCACTTATGGGTAATACATTGCCAACTCTAACCCTCATCATCGCATGTATGGTTGAGATGTGAAGTACCTCCAGCTTATCTCGTCAAAGATAGGTGTTGAGCCTCCTCACATGAAACACACATGATACTTCATCAACTTCATATCAATCTAATCGTAGTCGGATCACCAAATCCACTAGTCTTATCGTTGGCTAGCTGGGAAAACCTATTATGTCCCTTAAAGGCACAACCACAATAAGATTAGCATTGTAATTCCCTAAAATTTTTAATATGACACATGACATAATTCTAGGCTCAAATATTGAGAAAATTTATGGAATGGCTCAGATAAGAAATTTTATGTAAGGAATTCGATATTGGAGATGAGAATATGTGAAAAGAATTGAAAATGTGACAAAAAGGACTAAATTGTAAATTTTGGAAAGTATGAGGGCTAATGTGCAAACTATCTAAAAATGGAAAATATGAATTGAGATGGAATATTTGACATTGAACGAATTTGAATGTGATGTGGTGGGATGGAAATCACTTTTATGATTAAATTAAAAAATTAAATAGTTTAGTGACTAAATTGTAATTTTCCTATTTTCATCGAGAAAAGGGAAAAACTATAATTCTCACTACTCGAGACTTATATTGTTAAGTACTGAATTTTGAGCAGAAATTGTGAAAAAGGGCAAAAAGGATCAAAATGGTAATTTTGCCATAAAGGGTAATTTGGTCAATTCCCAAGACTTTTATTAGGGAAATAATATTTACATATGATATTTGATGTTTGAAATTATTTTGGATTGTTGGAGCCTCATATTGAATCATCGGGCCTTACTTTGACAAAAATTGGACATAAGCATGTGGGCTTAGGCCTTGGGCCTAATTGTTGATATTTTAGATGGGAAAAAACCCATTAGCCATTCATTTTCTTCCTTACCCAGCCAGCTGCAGCAACCATGGCTACCATTTTTGTCTTTTTCATTTTCTTGCTCATTTTTTCATTCTCTTTCAAAATTTCCATTACCTACCTTAAGATTTTGTTAAAATCTCTATAGAAATCACCTCTTAAACTCATTACCATAATCAATTTCACCCATTTTAGGTTAAGGTTTATAGAGCTTTAGTGAGAGAAGATGAAACTAGAGTGAGGATGTTTCAATAATAGTAAGAAATGGTTTCCTAAACCTCCATTAGATTGATATTTGCTAAGATTTGTCATGAAAAAGCTTAGAATGAATTTATATGAATTTTTGAATATATTTTTGTTGTATGGAAATGGGGAAACGTTGGTTCATGGAGTTCCAAGATTGATTGATGATGGATTAGTGTTCATGGAAGCTTGATTAAGTGTTGGAAAACATCCAACAAAGTAAGCATCATGGTTACTTAGACTTACCCTAAGTTAGTAAGCTTAGGAATCATGAAATTAATGTTATAATTAGGTGTTTAGTTATGTTAGTATACGTGTGAAATTTTATGGCATAATATGATAAAATAAGTCATTAAAATGTAAAGTATATTTATGAGTGGGCATTAGGCATTATTTTAGGCAACTATGTGAAAAGAAAGTTAAGGTTTCCATTGAAGTAACTAAAGCTTGATAGGATATGTACGTATAGTTGTGAACCATGCTATCATTATAAAAGGATTGGATAAGGCCATTATGGCAAAAAAAAATGTCAAATTGTAATGTCCTACTTAATGTTGGCAAGTGTTGATACAAGCCTAAAACACTGAAATGGTTATAGCATGATAAGAAACATTGAACATTAAACATTTGTATAAGGACTAACTAAAAAGGTAAGTTGAATTTTTTATGGAATGATACTTTAGAGCTTATATGTAGAGTTAGGAAAAAGATTGCCTACCTACGATATGAATTCTAAAAATGGAGATAGAAGATTTCAAATGATTCGAAATCATATTTATAATTGAAATATGTGTAACAATCTGTTTTTAGTGGTGTTGGAAACAGTGTTTTCGGGACCACAATTCCGATGAGTGAGTCATTATTTTCATATTTATTTAATGTCTACGAGATTATTTTAAGGTCGTATTAAAATTTCATTAAGAAAATTTGAAGTTTAAATGGTTAATTAGGTAAAAAGAACTAAATCGTAAAGGTTGCAAAATTAGGTTTCTATTTTTTAAAAAGGTTAAATGGCTATGGAAAGGTAAATTAATAGACTTAGATGGTAATTGTGTAACACCCCTTACCCGTGTCCAATGACGGGATGGATACAGGGCATTACCGGACTAAAACATAGACATACACACAAAATCGAGCCATAAAATTTCTTTTGAATACAAACTATACATACACATGCAACTCGTCCCTAATAAAGGCCTACAAGGCCCAAAACGTACACCGGGGGTGGTTCGGGACTAAACCGTGAACTTTAGAAAAGTTTTTTTAAAATAGGATCATACGCCCGTGTGGACACAAGGACACGCCCATGTCTCTAGGTCGTGTAACTCTCTGTTTATGACGTCAGCATCAATTTAAGATCACAAGGCCATGTCACATGCCCAAGTGCTAGGCCGTGTGGCGGATTTAATTTTTGCATTTAAGGTGTAGACTTCACACGGCCTGGGCACACGCCCATTTCCTGAGGCCGTGTCCTCCACACGGCTGTGTCTCTGCCCTTGTGTTTACTACCATGCATACTGACTTGGAAAACTAGGGTACAGGGGACACACGGCCGGGCGACACGCCAATGGGGCTGACCGTGTGTAGACACATGTAACATCCTAAAATAGGGCCTAGTCAGAACAGTAATTTTGAGACCACAAATCTAATGTTAAAATAATTATTTTATGATTATTATAAGACCTAGGATATGAAAACACGCGTGTGTTAAAGTTTCATAAAAAAATTCTAAGTGTAAGGTGTCCAATTGGAAATTAGGGACCAAATTGAATAAATTACAAAACTTGGGTTCTAGAAGCAATTTGTATGAAATTTCTTTGGGATATTAATTAGAGGTCCTTAAAGATTAATTTTCC
The DNA here is from genome assembly GCA_025698465.1 of Gossypium longicalyx. Taxonomy (NCBI): domain Eukaryota; kingdom Viridiplantae; phylum Streptophyta; class Magnoliopsida; order Malvales; family Malvaceae; genus Gossypium; species Gossypium longicalyx. The sequence goes on from CM046995.1 coordinate 59,173,383, forward strand.
CAATTTATAAGTTTTTGGACAAAAATGGGCATACATGAAAAATTTGGAAAGTTAGTAAGGAAGGACATTTTGGTCATTTGGTAATAAATGAAATAAAAAGAGGAAAATCAAGCTAAAATCAGCCATTCTTCTTCTTCATGCTGCCGAAAAATTAGGGTTCTCCATAGCTAGGGTTTTCAACATTTTCAAGCTCAATAGTAAGTGCTCCCTAGCCCCGTTTTTAATGTTCTTCGTATTTTTAAGATCCTCATAACATGCTCTTTCTATTTCTACCCATATTTCATGCTAGGGTTCATGTTTAGAAAATTACCCATGCATAAGATACTTGTGTTTTGATGATTTATGGAGCACTATGAGAGTTTAAAGGATGATAAACAACCTTTACTAAGTGGTTTTTCATGGAAATGGCTTAAATGACTAAATTGTAAAAGTTGTGGAAATGGGTAGAAAAATATGGAATGGGGGAAAAACATGGGCTACTATAAGTGTGAATAACATTAGGCTAGGCTTGGGTAGCTAAGGAATTACATGTATTTCATTATATGAGGCTTAGGACTAAATTGTAAATATTATGAAAGGTTAGGGGCAAAATGGTAATTTTGCTCAGGGGTTGAGTTTTAGGCCTAAAAAAATGAATAATGTGATGTATTAATAATCTAATTTTATTGATATAGACCCCGAAGAACAAATTCCAGAGGTTGATCGTGGAAAATGAAAGGTTTCAGAATAACCGAAATACGAAACCGAAACAATTACGAGGTAAGCCCGTATAACCCAAAGTAAACCCTTAGTATACTTAAAATGCATGTTTTGAATGTATGAAAAATTTAGATATTCACTATCTGATAATCCATGAAATGTGATAATATAAATGAAAAGATGATGAATGTCCCGATTGAAACAAAAAGGGGAATCCGGTGGATAAATTATGGTTTACATGACACGAGATCCTGCATGTGTTGCAGAAAAGGATTTAGCCCGTTGGGTAATCCGTTGATCTCAATATAAAAAGGATCTAGCTCAGATGGGTGTTCCTTGAGTGATCGAACCTCCCGCACAATATAGATGCATTAAGGATTTAGCCCGGACGGGTTATCTGATTAAGGACTGAATTTAGCTTGGACTGGCAATTCAGATCAGAACTTATGAGAGAAATTGTCGTTGAAAAGGATTTAGCCTGGACTAGTAATCCCGATATTGCTCTACGAGTTTATACTATGGGGGATTTAGCCTAGACTGGTAATCCCGCCGTAAGATGTAAAGTTCGTGAGAGTGCGTATTTGAGATGATCGCTTGTATGATTTGACGGTATATGGCCATCCATCAAGATTTTTGAGAAATTCAATGGGACTATAATGAGAAACGAGAATGGAAATGTTGAATTGATGAGCTCACCTAAGATTAATGCTATATTGTTTGAGATGAAACTAACTTGATGATTGAGTGTATGTGATAGGGGATTTATACTATGCATGCTTGGCATGAATATCTTTTATGGTTGTATGCTAAATAACCGGTAAGTTTACCTTCTTGTTATTCGAACTTACTAAGCATGTTAATGCTTACTCCTTTCTTTGCCCTGTTTTATAGAGCTCATGGACTCGTGAAGATTAGAAGACGATTGGAGTATTGTCAACACTATCAGCTTATCTTGCTTTGGTATATAGATACTTATACTTTGTTACAATGGCATGTATAGGTTTTTGGTTATTTTGTTATATGTTTCATTGGTTAGTCAATGTAAAGGGTTAAATGATATACCTATTCATTTTGTATATGGCCATAAGATATGGCTCACTTTGATGTAGGTTGTAACCTACTAATTGTGCATGTTGGTGTTTAAATGTTCATGAGATGGTTAAATGTGGTATATCATGAATGTACATGTGGAATGTGGCCAAATCACTTGGAAATGGCTAGGTCATAATTGGGAATGAGTTATAAAATGAACCAAGTTTAAATGTATTATATGATATGGTAGTCCTTAATACAAAGAGTATAATTTAGCTTGTACAAAACTGATGAGATGAGGTTAACATGCAATAGACCGTTGAAGGTAGTCATTGGGCATAATTAGGCCATGTTGAATACCATTGAAATTCAAAAATGTGTGTGGATGTTGAGGGTGACCATTGGCTTGGATAGTAGCCTCCAAAAAGGTCCACACGGGTAGACACACGGGCGTGTGTCTAGGTTGTGTGTGACACACTGTCAGCCGTCAACCCCATGGGCGTGTTGTGCGGCTGTGTGTCCCCTGCACATAGAATTATAGGTCAGATTGTATGGTAGTAAACACATGGACAGAGACACGGCAATGTGTCTCAGCCGTGTGGAGGACACGGCCTAGCACACGGCTGTGTGCCATGGCTGTGTGCCTCAAAGTGAATGATGATGTCATAAACAAAATGTCTGGGTTTTTGGACACAGGTGATGACACGGGCGTGTCTAGTTCGTGTGAGGGACACGGGCCAGGGACACGGGCGTGTGCTTGGCCGTGTGAAAACACCTGTAGGTTTGAAATGAAAAATATATCCAAATAATTAAACACGGGTAGGGTACACGGGCATGTCCCCAAGCACACGGGCGTATGAGGCATAACCCTAGGAATTTTACTAAAATTTTCTATAGCTCTCAGTTTAGTCCCAAATCTCTTTTAATGTATCTTTTGGACCTTATAGTTTCATAATTGAGACATCATGATGTTGTTTAATCGGTTTTAAATTAGAACGAAATTTTATAACCCGTATTTTCTGAAAGTGTCTGTGTATGTATCCGGTAACACTTCATACCTCGTCCCAGTCTTGGGTACGGGTAAGGGGTGTTGCAACACATACCCGTGTGTCTACCCGTGTGGACAAATTTGAGGCTGGTTTCCAAGCCTCATGTCACCCTTAACAACCCCTACACACACTCATATGTCAATGGTGATAATCATGGCAAAAAGGGGTTACTTAAACATCCATAGCTTTAACTCATGCATGATAAATTCATATCAAGTATACCTAATTGGGACTCCATGACTTGTTAAGTTCATTCAATACATTTCTTTACCTTTATCAATATGGTGACCATGCCAATTGACATCATTTATCCATCAAGCATAAATTAAACATTTTATCAACCATTATTAACAACCAATTTTCCTTACACCACAAGGGTAATAACACATCTCATGCATGTATCAATATTTAGGGATTTCAGCCCAATAATCAATATGAGCCATATTTCATGGCCATATACAAAATGGAATAATATACCAAATTGAGCCATCACTTTGACTAAAAAATATGACACATATAACAAAATACTAAGTCCCCTATACATGCCATACTTAAATGTAATAAACCAATTATACCTTAAAAGATTTGTTGATAGTGTGACTCGAGCTCCGACGTTCATGATCCCTGAGCTAACTTCGCGATGCTAAAAGAAAAAGGAAAAGAGAGCAAGGTAAGCATATAGCTCAGTAAGTTGTGTGCAAATAATAAACAACATTGGTCATGAAATTCATGGAATAAACATGCTATCAATTACCACCACATTATCATATTACACATAATGAACATATTGAGAATTGATAATAAATGCATTTGAACATCATGCTTATCTTACTCTTTCATATCCATACCAAATTTCCCAAAATGAATCGAGTCCAATACTCATGAGGTTTACATACATACCTGTACCATACATTCTTCCTCATTCTACCCTACTTCTTAATCATAATCTTAAATGGCCTGTTGAATTACCCGGAATACTAAAGGACGTTTGGAATCATCATACACCACATAGAATGCCAAAGCCATGTCCCCGACAAGGTCTTACATGGGTCTACATATCGATGCCATATCCCAGATATGGTCTTATATGAAGTCTCATGTCAGTATCGATGCCATGTCCCAGACATGGTCTTACATGGGATCTCATATCGATGCAATGTCCCAGACATGGTCTTACATGAAATCTCATATCAACGACATATATTAGATATGGTCTTACATGAAATCACAAACCGATGCCGATGCCATATCCTAGATATAGTCTTACACTGGCCCACATATCAACACCGATGCCATGTCCCAGATATGGTCTTACACTGGCTCTCATCTCGGATGCTGATGCCATGTCCCAGACATGGTCTTACACGGGATCTCATTTATCGTGGTGTCATGATATTCGAATCTGAAGCATTCCTCAAGGTCACCCGAGACTTCCGAGATATAAAACTATCACCAAATTTTCATTAAATCGTCACAAGCCAATTTCATTAGGGCATTCATACATATATCATAGAACATCAATTATTAAACACATGATAATGGAATTTTTAAATTACTTACACACAACTTACCTCGGTGCAAAATGTGACAAATTTGCAATTTAATCCACAACCTTGCGTTTTCCTCGGTCAAGGTCTATTCCTCGTCCCTCTTGATCTAGAATAGCACATTTAACTCGTTTAATACACACACTATTCAATTCAGTCCAAAAATCACACTATGGAAAAATTACAATTTTACCCCTAAAGTTTCATAAAATTACAAAATTGCCCTTCGATCCGTAAAATGAAAAGTACTCCATTTTTCTCATTATTCAAGCCTAGCTGGATCATTTTCTCTCTTATACCAACCCACATTTTTCATTTATTCACACATTTACACATAGCTTTTACAACTTTTACAATTAAGTCCTTTTTTTTTATCAATTTCACCAAAAACCACCTAGTAAAAGTTGTTTATCACACATCAAACTTCCATATTCTTCCATTAAACATCAAAGCACAAGCATGTCATTCATGGGTATATTTTTTAACATGAACCCTAGCTCAAATTAAGGGTAGAAATAGCTAAATAGAGCTACGAGGATTTAAAAAATATAAAAAAATTAAAAACTGGGCTAGGATACACTTACTTTTGAGCTTGAAATATGAAAGAAACCTAGCTATGGCTTCTTGAAAATTTCGGCCAAGGAGGATGAAGACGGACATGATTTTTTACTATTTTTCCCTTTTAATTCTTTTAATAACTAATGGACCAAAATGCCCTTCCGTTGAAACATTGAGATTTTATCCCTCCTATGTCCAGTTTTGTCCATAATGACATATAATGGTATAATTACTAAGTAAGGACTTCAAATGTCAAATCCCATCACATTTAAGCCCTATAAATAAACTAGAACACATGTTTTTCACTTATTTCAATTTAGTCCTAATAACTCAATTGAACACCTTATCGATAAAATTCCTTGTTGATATTTTCACACAGTTAGTAAATCACAGAGTAGACCTTAAAACTTCATCAATAGGAATATTTCTACCTTAGATTTGTGGTTTCAAAACCACTTTTCCGTTTAGGCCCTAATTTGGGATGTTACAATTCTCCCCCCTTAGGAATTTTCATCCCCGAAAATCTTACCGGTAAACAAGTGCAGATATTGGTTTCTCATGGCTTCCTTGGGCTCTCACGTAGCCTCCTCTAACCCATGTCTATGCCATAACACTTTCACTAAGGCGATATTCTTATTTCCCAACTGTTTGACTTTCCGAGCTGAAATCTTGATCGGCTCTTCACCATAGGTCATGTCCGATTGAATCTCAACCTCTGTTGGTGAAATCACATGTGAGGGGTCCAATCTATAATGGCACACCATAGACACGTGGAATACATCATGGATCTTTTCCAATTCAGGCAGTAAAGCCAATCGATAAGCTACCGGTCCTATCCTTTCGGTGATTTCATAAGGTCCTATGAAACGAGGAGTCAACTTGCCTTTCCTACCGAATCTCTGAACCTTTCTCCATGGGGATACTTTCAAAAATACTTTATCGCCCACTTGATGCTCAATTTCTTTTTTTCAAGTCCGCATAAGATTTCTGTCTATCCGATACCGCTCTTAAACAATCTTTAATTACTTTTACTTTGTCCTCGGTTTCCTTGACCCAGTCAACCCCGTGCATTTGATTTTCCATGAGTTCTATCCAATATAAGGGAGTTCAACACTTCCGGCCATACAACACTTTATAGGGTGACATTTTTAAACTCGTTTAAAAACTATTGTTATAGGCAAACTCAACCAAGGGTAAGTACTTTTCCCAACTACCTTAGAATTCTCGAACACAAAGTCTCAATATGTCTTCCAAGGTTTGAATCACTCTCCAAGATTGGCCATTGGTTTGTGGATGAAAAGCGATACTAAAATTCAATCTCATGCCCAAGGCTTCTTGCAACTTTTTCTAAAACCGAGAGGTAAACCTCGGATCTTTATCCGATATATCGATAAGGGTATTCCGTGAAGTCTCACAATTTCAGAAATATATAACTCAGCCAATTTATCAAGCGAGTAGTCAGTACATACCGAGATAAAGTGAGCCGACTTCGTCAATTGATCAACTACGACCTACACCGCATCTTTCTTACTAGGTGTCAAAGGTAAGCCCGTTACAAAATCCATGGTAATTCGGTCCCATTTCCACTCAGGAACCATGATAGGCTGTAGTAATCCTGAAGGTACTTGGTGCTCAGCTTTTACTTGTTGACAAATTAAGCATCTTGCAACAAACTCAGAAACATCTTTCTTCATACTGTTCCACCAATATATTTTCTTCAAGTCATTGTACATTTTCATACTATCGGGGTGTACTGACAGATACCATTGTATGCATCATGCAAAATCTTATGAATCAACTCGGTATCTGTAGGAACACAAATCCTATCTCGGAACATCAAGCAACCATCGGAATCAATCCGAAAATCAGATTCAAAACCTAACTCACACTGAGTTCTCTTAGCTTGCAAATCATTGTCGTTACTCTGAGCTTTACAAATTTCTTGAAGAAACATTGGCCTAGCTCTCAACTCCGCTACAATAACACCATCATCTGATAAAGCCAACCGAGCATCCATGGCTCTCAAAGTAAACAAATATTTTCTACTTAGGGCATCGGTGACCATATTCGCCTTTCTCGGATGGTAGTCAATTACTAATTCATAATCTTTTATCAATTTTAACCATCTTTGTTGCCTTAGATTTAAGTCCTTTTGAGTCATCAGGTATTTCAAACTTTTGTGATCGATGAATATTCGACATATCTCGCCATACAAATGGTGTCTCCAAATCTTCAAAGCGAACACAGTGGCAGCTAGTTCTAAATCATGTGTCAGGTAATTTTTTTCATGCGATTTCAGTTGTCTAGATGCATAGGCTATCACTTCTTTGCCTTCTTGCATAAGCACACATCCCAAACCATTCAAGGATACATCACTAAAGATCATGAACTCCTTTTTCGGCTCAGGTTGAACTAACACTAGAGCTTCAATCAACAACGCTTTCAGTTTCTCAAAACTCTATTGGCACTTCTCTATCCATTCAAACTTAACATCCTTGTGTAACAACTTCGTCATTTGAGTGACAATCATCGAAAATCCATTAACAAACCGTCTGTAATAACCAGCAAAGCCTAAAAAGCTTCTGACTTCTGTCACATTCTTCGGCGGTTTCCAGTCCACAATGGCTGAAATTTTACTCGGATAAACTCTAATACCGTCTCCCGAATACATATGACTAGCATGCCAATAGGGGACGTATGTTGCTATTGTCCTGGTTTTTAGACATTAGCACTATGACGCGTTACTGTGGTGTGTTGGTTGGTTAGTCTTGAGTTTTGACCTATGTCTCTATGTTTACTTAGAGTGTAATTAACTAAAATATTATTAATGATATTGACAATAAGTTTATGTGTTAAGTACCATTTATGGTATGGATTAAAAGTATGTTAAACTGTAAAGAATTGAATGGAAAAGTAAACCTTTAAGAAAGTGATGTAATAAAACATCTAAGTAAAATGTGGTCTAATTGAAAACTTTAGTGCATTATTAAGGTGAACTAATAATTGTATAACTCCTTAGAGATGAAAATTGAAAGGTAAGATTCATAAATGAATCAAATGTCAAACTTAGGAACATATGCATAATAGAAATTGTTAATAAATCATCAAACTATAAGTTGAGGCTTAACTTGCAAACTTACATGAAAAGGTTAAAATAGTAACAATGTGGCTTAAATAAACTTAAAATGATGATTCATTTAAAGGGATAAAGGTTAATAAAAACGTAAGATAAAGCTTGATTATCCATGTTACTTATTGAGCTTTGTAGCTCACACATTAGTTGTTTAAAGCTTGTAGGTACGGACTTGTCGAGTAGTTTCTATGATAGCTAGACATCATACCATCACCCACCGGTCCTTTAAGGTAGTTGTTCAAATGTTAAAGTGTAATTTGTAATAGAACAGTGGCATGTATACTAACCTCATATTGGAAATAAGGTTTATATGATGTATGGCATAATCATTTTGAAATTTGTTTAACTACAAATGTATTCCGTTTCAATTTGAATGTGACTATGCCATGTTCATATGCCCAAATGAGTTTGAATTTTGATTTATAACATTTTAGTTCATGTTGGAATGATATGGTAATGTTTAGGCATGATTTTTTAAGTGTTTCCATCACAATTTTCAACATAAGGAGCCTAAGGTCTGGTATCTTAGCCAGGGGTATTGCACCCTTTTTTAACAGAATCATCCCATGTACAATATAGGGTCTAAGTATCAGTACCTCTATCCCTAGGTACTGCACCCTCTACTATTTTGGCCCTACAACGCCCGAAATTTGTCCTGGGCACCTTTGAACCTCTGAAAAATGTTTCTAAACGGTTTAAAATTGATTTTAAAGTGTTCAAAATGTTTGGATATTTTTTAATTTTATAATTAATTTTTTTAAGTTTAATTATTTTTGAAACCCTTAGACTCCTTTTAGTCGAAAATTGTAACACCCCTCACCTGTATCCAATGCCGGAACAGGGTTTGAGGTGCTATCGAAATTAAATTCAACCAATCTTAGTAAATCGGGCCATAAAATTTTGATCAATGTAAAACTTTTCATTTCATATTCAATTTTCCCCTTAATAGGGCTTATGGGGCCCAAAACATACATTCAAGGTGGTTCGGGGTCAAACCGATGGCTCAAGAAAAACTCGAAGAAATTCATGCTTTAAGGCTCCACACGCCCGTGTGGGTATAGGGCACACACCCGTGTGCTAGGGACATGCCCGTGTCCCATACTCGTGTGGCCAATTTAATTCCACAATTTTTCATAAAATAGGTGCAGACTTCACACAGCTGGGACACACGCCTGTGTCCCTTGTCCGTGTCCTTTCACACAGCCACGACACGCCCGTGGTGCAGCCCATGTGCAAAAACCTGGGTATTCCGTTTCTGACGTCAGCATTACACGACCATGGTACACGCTAGTGTACTAAGCCGTGCCCATCCACATGACTGAGACACATGGCCATGTCTCTGCCCGTGTGACCATCACCTTGCATTCTGACTTGAAATTTCTAAGTGCAGGGGACGCACGGCCTTCTCACATGCCCATGGGGCTGTCCGTGTGTCACACACGGCCTAGACACACGCCCGTGTGTCTACCCATGTGGACAATATGAGGCTATTTACCAAGTCTCATTGCCACCCTAGTATGCCTATTTTCATGTCAATACCAACCAATATCAAATCAAGCATGGTAGACATTCATTTAACCATAAAGATGCATCTATTATAGACTCAAAATGATTGTTATCCTCATTCAAGGCTTAATATGAAGTGTGGAATCAATTCCAATCCAACACAATTGGCCAATTCTCAAAAACACAAAATAATAATGTCTAGTCCTATACATGCCATAATCAAAAATATAAATCCTACTATACCGAGAACTACGGCTGAAAGTGTGATCGATATTTTTTACTTTAAGGGATCCTTGAGCTAGCTAAGCGGCACTAAAAGTAAAGGAAAAGGAAAGAGAGTAAGCATAAAGCTTAGTAAGTCGCATATAAATAAATATACAGCAACAATTTCACCATTAGTCATCATACTCGTAGATTAAAAGTAAGCATAAACTTGACTTACTCATTACCAATTACTCAAATCACATTTTCTAATTTGAGCTCACTACTCATGCATACTAACTTGGCACCTGTACCACTCACAACATTATTATACTTTCCCTATTAAACTACTTTCATAACCTTTAAAGTTGGACCTTTCGGAATACTACCGGATATTATATAAGCCTCAGACGTGGGGTAGTTGCCGATGCCATGTCCCAGACATGGTCTTATACTAGCTCCCGTATATACGTACTGATGCATGTCCCAGACATGTCTTACACTAGCACAACTCTTAGCCGATGCATGTCCCAAACATGTTTTACACTGGTTATCATCATCGAGGCTGATGCATGTCCCAGACATGTCTTACACTAGCACTCGTCTCAATGCCGATGCCATGTACCAAACATGGTCTTACACTGGCTATCATTATGTGGCCTATGCATGTTTCAAACATGTCTTACACTGGTACACAAATAACTCGAATGTCGTGGCATGAATGTTCGGTTTGTTTCCTAGGGTTCCAACGGGATCTTTCTATTATCTCAATCATTAATATTCTTAGTTCACAATCTAGCAACTCATACTATATAAAATTAATAACAATTCGAATACATGCATTAACAATGTGGTTGTATTTTTTACATGCAACTTACCTTGGTTTACAAAATGTACTCGACTAGTCAGTTTAATCGACTTGCTTGACTTTCCCCTGGTCTAGGTTCGAATTTGAAAAACTTGATCTATAATAAAAAAAATACACTCATTTAATCACTAATTACAATTAGGAATTCACAAATTTACTTCTTTGGTAAAATGACCATTTTGCCCCTAGACCTTGGCAAAATGACCATTTTGCCCCTATGCTCAAAATTCAATTTTTATTGAATTTATTCATATCTTAGGACTAGCTGACCCCTTTTTACTCTTATAGAATCACCAAAATCCCACTATTTCACACACTTACCACCTGTTTTGCAACTTATGCAAAATAGTCCCTTTAGGTGTTTTCATGCTAACACCCTTCACAAAAGTTGTTTAGAACTCTTCTAAGACTCATATTCTTCCATAAAATTTCAGAAAATAACATGAACATTCACATGGTGAAACCCTAGACTTATCACCATTTTGCAAGATAGTTCTCTCATTTGAAAGCTCATAAGTAAAAATCATCAAGAAAATCATCAAGATCACTTACATTATGAGAGGAATAAGTTGCTGAAAATTCTTAGCTTTCAAACCTCCATATTTTCTGATATTTTCGGTGGAGAGAAGAGATGGAGAAGAAGAAAATAATAGCTAGGCTTTTAGGCACTATTTTATCTCCAAATCATGACATCACTTACCTAAACTTTGAATATTTGTTTAAAATCCAACTCATGGTCGGCCAACACAATTAAAAAGGGTATAATTTCCATTTAAAATCCCTCAATTTTATTTCTCTAGCTATTTAACACATTTGGGTACTAAAATGCAACTTTTGCCTTTTATGCGATTTAGTCCTTTTTCACAATCGAACTCACAAACATTAAAATTAACTCCCAAAATTTTTCATACACTAATATAATCATGCTAAAACCTCATAATAATTATAAAAATAATTTTCCCAACTTCAGATTTGTGGTCTCGAGACCACTGTTCCGACTAGGCCCTAATTTGGGATGTTACAAAAAATCTCGTTTTAAACCAAAAGACCTTAAATACTTATTTTACGATTCAAGCAACCTTAAATATGCTTTCAAATGTTAAAAATGATATGATTAAGTTTTAATAACTCATGAAATAAATTTTTTCATAAAAGAAAAATTTTGTACAAAGCATGAAAGTTTATCGGTAATGCCTCTCAATCATTCCATACTTCAAGATTAGTGAGGGGTGTTACAAGCATGGGCACGTGTTTAGGCTTAACGGTAAGGGCCAATCAACCTCACCTATAAATACCTTTCTTTTTTTTTAAGGAGGGTTATTTTTTTCTTCAACCACCTCTTTTTATATTCTTACTTTGTCCAATTTCACTTTCAAGTGGCTTTCGACTCATATTTGCAATGTGAATTGACATCCTCCTCTTCCTACCTCTTTTCACCCTCAAATTTTTTAATGTAGTGAGCGTGGATGACATGTCTCATCCTAAAGAAAACATACCTGAGAATCCCATTGCTAAAAATAACCCATTATGCAAAATTTTCAAACTAATCAATCCAGCAACCCTCATACAACTTCACGACCTTGCAACCCATAGAGTGATACATATGGAAATTGGTACTATTAGTAGCCTAGGTACCACAATATATTCCCTCCACCACCAAATATACAGTCGATATCGATCTCCAATGGACATACAATGTAACACCCTTACTCATCCCAACAACTAGAATAGATATGAAAGGTTACTGGAAAACATACAAAGGAAATATCCAATTAATGTTTAAGAAATTCAGCTTTAAAATATTTTTTATAAAACCATTTAAACAAGTAAAAGTATAATTACAAGCTTCGAGAATAATTTAAAACACATTTAAGAACCAATTGCGAGAGATTGGAGATGTCTAGGGCAAAGCATGAGGCTTAGAAGGCTCAAAAAGCCCAAAACAATATAGTGGTAGACAATGTGGTGCATGATCTTGTGACATTATATAATGTTGTGACATTGTGAAGGTCGACATCATGCTTTGTATGCACAATTTCGTAACATTAGGATGGATGACATCACGACATCTCTTTTTGCATGCACAATGTCGCGATGTTATGGGGGATGACGCGACATTGTGGCAAAGCACCCTAAACACCTTAATGTGCAGTAAAACACTTATTAACCATTCTAATAGTACAACATTCTGAAAGGCACTTAAAAACTATCCAAAACACTGAAAAATTAAATCAACCCTTCAACGATGATGAATAGTAGATGAGTAAACATATGTAATGTAACACCCCTCACCTAATCTGATCGTCGGACTCAAGTTACGTGATACTACTGCAGTTACCAGAACAAGTCACATTCAAACTATAATTCAAAATTCAATTACATATTAATTCATGTCATAAAGTGAAATACAAACAAGATCTAGTCTAAATCGAGCTTACGAAAGCTCTGAAGTTAACCTGAGCATGAAAAAAGACTATATTGAAAACTTTCAAAACCTAAGTATAGGTATCAATACAAAAATTCAGGTTTTGAAAATTTCCAATATAGTCCATTTTCATGATTGGGTTAATTTTAGAGCTTTCGTAAGTTTGATTGAAACTAGATTTTGTTTGTATTTCACTTTATGACACGAATTAATATTTAATTGAATTTTGAATTATAGTTTGAATGTGATATGTTCTGGTAATTGCAATAACATTCCGTAACTCGAGTCTGGTGACTAGACTGGATGAAGGGTGTTACAACTAAAAATCGAACTATTACATGACAACCAAATATGAGTATATCTATTCTTCTTCTTTCTCTTTATTTTTATCTGTATGGTTGTTGGGTTTAAATTATACTAAAAAAAAGGGATAACAAATTTTTAATTTATATGGAATTGAAAGTGATGTATTTTAAATATTTGAGGAAAAATGTAACCAAACTATCGATTTGTAATAATCTCATGAGGTTTTGAAGTGTTTATTGCGAATTAATATTTGGTTTAAGGTTTTTTTTAAAAAAAATTATAGAAACTTATGATTTATAGGAGAAAATAGATTTGGGAGTATTTATAAAGAAATTTGAGAGAGTAGAAATTAATTATAGATAATAAGGATAATATATAATTAAATAATTAAAATTTTATCTGATTTCAATTGAATGGATAAATTAAATTTTTTAATTTTATATTTATCGAAATGATTTTTTTAATACAATAAATTTGAAAATTAAAAATTTTAATTTAAATAAATTAATTTATATAAATTAACCTATAAAAATATTTGAATAAGTTAATATAAATTTAAAAAATTAATTTAAATTTAGTAGAGAAATTAAATTTTATATTTTATATTTATCTAATGAATTTTTAAATATCAAATATTTCATCCGTTGAATTTATTTAATTTAAATTTACAAAAGTTAATTGAAATAAATTAACTTACAAAAAAACTTGAAAAAGATAATCTAAGTTTGAAAAAGTTAATATTGCGTCAATTGTCATCATTATATACTTTTTTAGCTTGTTATATTATATTATATTTTATATATATATATATATATATATATATATATACACACACACGATGTAGTTGGAGAATTACATAATTAAAAAAATGTGTTAACGCAAAGAAATTGTTATAAACTGATCCCAATTTTGCAAATCCCCCCGAAAAAAATAAACACTATCAAAACAATTAAATATTTATAATTAAGGAGGGATCCAATAACACCAGTGTAAATATAAAATAAAAAATAGTTTTACACCTTTTCGTATTTTTTGTGTAAATAATATTTTAATGGTCTAATTCCATTGAATTTAATATTTTATTATTATAGATTATGCATGTCAAATTTGATGTAAACTAAAAAATTTTAACTATTTATTTTATGTAAAAGTTATTCAACCATTAAATATGTATTTTAGATCAATATGACAAAGATATTGGATCGGTGAGAAAATTTAAATGCATGACACGTAAAATTATATTCATAAATTCAATAGTTGGATCATTAAAATATTAATCGTACAAGAAGCTATGAAAGGATGTAAAACTACTGTAGTTTTATATGGGTGTAAGTAGTTTCCTCTTCTTTATAATTAAATTATTGTAACAACTTATTAGAACAATAATAAATGCATATTAAAACATGAGAAAGTATTTTGTACATGATCTGTCGTAATTTGGTGTAGTAGATTAAACTAATTTTCGCACTTTAGGAGCTTGGAAGCAAACATTTTCGTTGGATTTTAATTATGTTTTCATAAGTTTCCTTAAAGTTAATAAAATGTGCAAATTGAGACTTTTATTGACCTTAGGGGCCAAATGAGGCCTAAGGGTGACCTAATGAACTTTGTAAGTGTGTTGGAGACCATTAGAAAGCGTACTAAACCAATACTGGTCACTATGTTGCAACACGGAATGATTAATGTTGCAACATAGGGGAGCAAAATAGAGAAACCACAAGACTACCTTCGATGTCGCGACACAACCAAAGGGTGCCGCGACATACCCCTAAAGATATCCCAATAAGAGTACACTGACTCTTATGTCATGACACAGGTCCTGGTGTGTCGCAACATTGACTATAGACGAAAATTAACACGAGTCAGGGGGCATTTTGGCCAGCACAATCAAACTTAAAGCTTGGGAACGTCAACTAACCTAGGGTTAAAGACGACAGCCACTTGAAATCTATAAATAGACTCATTTGTCACATGTTATGGACCACCAATTGCTTAATTTAGAATTTTTCTTTTAAATTTAGTTTAACTTTTCTTTCTTCTTAGGTTTTAGGTTTATTTTCAAGTTATTCTTTGTTTTATTTTGAGAGATCTGATTTGTGGAAGATAATCAAACTTGTGGATTAGCAATAATTCTTAATACAAATCAAGCTCTTTATTAAACTCTATATTGTCAATTCATTCTTGTCTTTATATTGATTTTATATTGCTTATGAAAACCATGAATAACTAATCCTTTTACGAGGATTAGTGAGTGAAAGGATGATCTTTTAACTGTTTTATAGGGTTACTCAACAAATCAGCTGTTTGGGAAAGGAAGAACCTAAACTATAGGTCTGACAACCTTAGGAAGTCAACAAGGTGGGAATTAACCCAAAATTGGTATGGCCTATCGGTCTAGACTATGAAGTCGGAAGATAAGTAGTCCTTGCTGACTCGTTATTTCAGTGGAGGATTAGAAGATCCTTGCCAACTATTTGATTGATGATGAACCTTAAGTGAAAGTTGATGGGGATTACCGAAGCAAGCTAATCACCCATAATCAAATTTGATTTATTCTATTATTCGATCTCTTGATATTTGTTTATGTTATTATATTTTTATTATTATAAAAATATTAAAAACTCTTTTTATTTTTACTTTCGTACTATAATTTACTTCGAGTACAAATTAGATCTTTTGGTGTTTAGGTTAAAATTGATCTAGCACTAGCCTCCCTTGGGTATGATCCTCAGAGTATTCACTTACTCAGTTGTAACTATATGACGACTGAACCCAAATACTTGCAGATACCACCTCATCGATATATTTTTTACTGCAATATTCACACTCTAGACGTTAGTACGTTTGGAGGCGGTCAAGTTGTTGGCGCCATTGCCGAAGAGGCAACGTCACTAGTTTGATTTTAAATTTTGCACTTAGTAAGAATAATTAGGAAATTTTTTTTAAGTGATAGATATTATTTTAATTTTTATTAGTACTAATCCTCTCTTTCTGGGTTTAGTGTATGACTCGTTGTAGGGGAACACCTATAGAGCCAGTTACAAATTCAAAGAGAATAATTCGAAGAAATTGTCAAGAACAACAATAGCAGTAGCAGATGCAAGATCCACCACCATCTGTTGTAGGAAATGTACCATGCAAGAATCCACTATTCGAAGTCACTAACAATAACGCTTTAGGAGATCCACCAACACCACCACAGTTACCCGCAAACTAACACATGGCTTGTAATGAAAGAAGAGATTATGCATTACCAAGTCTGGACATGGTTCGGGAAAGCATAATGATGCCGGTTATTACAGCATATAATTTTGAGATCAAATTGGCAATGATTCATATGATTCAAAATAATCTGCAATTTAAGGGCACAATGACAAGGGATCTAAATAAACACTTAAAACGGTTTTTCCAACTTTGTGATACTTTCAAGTACAACAGAGCCACTGATGACGCTATCCGTCTTTGGTTGTTCCCCTTTTCTTTGATTAATAATGCCTTTTCTTGGTTAGATTTGCAGGCACCAGAGTCTATCATGACCTGGGATGAGCTCGCTGGAAAGTTCTTACAGAAGTTCTTACCTATTAGTAAAGCAGTTCAACTAAAAAGAGAAATTGTTGTCTTTAGACAAATGAAAGGAGAAAGTTTTCATGAGGCATGGGAATGTTTCAAAACATTGATTTAGAAATGCCCTCACCATGGATTCCTTGAGTGTATGTAATTGCAAGTATTTTATAACGGGTTGGATGCGAATGTAAGATCAGGAGTAGATGGAGCAGCAGCAGGAGCCCTTATGAACAGAACGTACGAGGATGCGTATGAAATCATTGAGAACATGACATTGAACTCCTATCAATGGCCCATTAAACAATTTACATATGGCTAGAAAATCGCTACGGTAAAATATATTCAATAGGATGACAAGTATTAACAGTTAGTGGATAAACTTAACTGTATCAAATCTGCTAATAATACATTGTTTATGTATGGAGGAGACAAACCGCTCTTCCACTACATCAAGAATCCTGTCAAGGATGTGAATTATATCGAAAATAGGGGTGGAAACCCCTATTCAAATACCAACAATCTCGGCTGGAGAGATCACCTGAATCTGAGATTGGGAGGAAACCAAATAGGAGGTAATATTTTGAATCAAGCTAAAAATAATAACTATCAACCTCCTTATTTGTAGAAACCTCAAGATAGGGTCAACCCAATTGACCATATTACATGTGGTCAACATTTGGGTAGAATCGAGGGAGAGAAGCAGTCAATGAGAACGGACGTAAAGCAAGTGGAATTTGAGTGCACTAACTCAATAAGAGCATTGACTAAACTTAAGGATCAAATGAGCCAATTGATGAGTATGATGGGTGACATCAAAAGACAAATTGACAAAGGTATTCCCAACAATACAAAAAATAATCCATGAAGGAAAGGTAAGGAGCACGTGAAAGAAATAACGCTCTGATCGGGCAAAGTACTGAGTAGCCCAGAAAAACCTACTTCAGAATTAAATATAGAGAATGCTGATGATCTTCAAGAGAAATCCCTAGAGGCTGAAGATGAACCAGAGTCAGAGGAGGTAATCGCACCAGCAGCTGAGCTGGAAAAAGAAATAACTAAAGATGTCGTTGCAAAGATCCAATTCCCTTCAAGACTAGAAGAAAAACAAAAACGAGATGAAAATTGGTTTGTAAGTTTCCTAAACTTGTTCAAAACATTAAATGTTAACCTACCTTTAATCGAGTTAATTAAGAAAGTTCCTAAGTGCGCCAAGCTTTTAAAGGAAATTATATCTAGGCATAGGAAAATTAAGGTAGGTGAACAAGTTAGTATAAAAGCTTCTTGTAGTGCAATTATCTCAATACGGGTTCCTCAAAAATTAAAAGACCCAGAAAGTTTTACTATTTCTATAGAGATAGGGAGCATTCATTTAATAGAGCTCTATGCGACTTAAGAGCTAGTATTAATTTAATGTTTTTATCTATTTTTGAAAAAATCGGGTTAGAGGACCTTAAGAATATACAAATAACACTACAGTTGGCTAACAGGTCATCAGTACATTCGAAATGTGTATTGGAATATGTGTTAGTCAAAATGTGCAGCTTCATTATCCTAGCAGATTTTATGGTTCTAGATTTTGAAGAAGATCAGAAGATACCGATCTTATTAGGTAGACATTTTCTAGCCACTTCTAGGTCCACCATTGATTTATAAAAAAAAATGAATTAACCATGAAAATCAATTGTGAGACTAAAATTTTTAAATGAGGCAATCAACCAAGCAAAGAAGAAGGTAAGAGGAAGTTAAGGGAGCAGTGCAAGGGATTATTTGTTTCTAACACTCCCAAGTCAAAGGACATACTTCCTCTAATGCATGCAGATAAAAAAAAAGGTTTAAAGAAAAGGATAAGTGGGTAAAGGTGGAATGTCACGACGGACGATGGACTAATACTAATAGAACTGAGGAATCATCCATTGATGAATTAATGCTATTGTCAGATGAATTCAATAGTAAGACTTAAATTATTTGAATTAATGCTGAACTTTTGTAAATTATTGTATAATTATTGTATATTTAACTAAATTGTTTAGTATAAATATTAATTTTTATTAAATTTTTGTTTTATAGAAATCGTAGCGCTCTAAAGACTGGAATTTTGAGTAATAACAGAACCAGCGTTACAACATAGGAATCTTATGTCACAACACCAAGGACAAATTTAACAAAATTAAGAAAATTCTTTCGATGTTGTGACACGGACTTTCACTATCGCGACACTGAAGCCAATATACTCAAAAATCCAAAAGCCTAGAGTGTATCACGACATTGAACCCCGTTTTCGCGACAACAGTAAACTGCCAAGGATGTCGTGACAAAGAACTGCGTCGTGACATCGCTGCAATTTTCTATAAGTGACCTCAACCCGACAGCGCAACCTAGTGGCTTTAAAACCCTTTTTAGCTAAAATTTTACCATCTAAACTCCTAATTTTAAACCTAAAAATAAATTATCCCCTTTCTTAAACACATCCTAACCCTTTAATCCTTTTAACCTTCTTAGAACCTTTTACAACTCTTTAAACCATAAACCCCCAATTTCCATGTCTTTAAAAATCTCTATCTTTCAATCATACTTAGTGCCACAAGAGATGGGAACACTCAAGGAACGATAAACGCCACATGAAACGAGGAATTCAATGACTTCTACGAGGTGAAGGGTTCTTAATGTAATACATTTACTATTCCATTGAATTTCTTGATATTTTGCCCTTGTTCCTTGTTTTATAATAATGGCTTCTAGAAAAGTTAGACGGACTATGGAAATGGAGCCATCGACAATTTAAAGTCCCTCTAATTTTTTGAGTTCAAATGTTGAAATATGTTTTAATGAACCTCAAGGAAAAGCATTCATTCAAGATAGGGGATTTGATCCATCGATGATCCTTTATAATGAGATATGACCGCTAGTTAGGTATCATAAGTGGGAACATTTTTGGACAATCCCAAAAGATATTGCCGTGGTTCTGAGTCTAGAAATACTGACGGCCATATATGGGATATTGTATCTGTGCGGGGGATAGAAGTTAAAGTAACCTCTCGAATTATTTGCGATTTTTATGATGATCCATTCGATGACCAAGATTTATTGATGAAATCGATTTGGAATACTTTAGAGACATAGATATGGACATTATTAAAGTAATCCTTACTTTAAATGTATCTAACATTAATACCTTTCAAGCTATTTTATTGTATGCTATTTTGTAGAAAAAGCAGGTGTGTATCGGAAAGTGGATCCATCAAAACATGAAGAGATGTATTAGTAGCCAAAAAGTGGGAGAGGTCTTTCCTCACTTAGTGACGGCCTTATGAAAAAGAGCAAGCGTTCCTATGGCATCCATCGAGTAGCCGCTAAAACCATCTCGGAGCATTATTGGTTATACTTTGTTCCAGCAGTACGTAGAACTACGAGCCAAACAAAATAAAAGATTAGAAAAAACAACAACAAGAAGTGACGGTTACACCAGCTTCATCATAAATTTTGACTCAAGCTCAATAGGAAGTTGGTGAGAGTAGTCATCTTAAAATGGACTAGATGTTATAGTGGATAAAGGAGTCAGTGCCAATATTTCAAGAATTTGCAAGACAGAACAACATCAAGGTCCCTAATTACATGCCAGACATGTTTGGGCCTACGTCATCCGGAAAAATGGAAAGAGAGCAGGAGAGTAAAAAGGAAGAAAAAGGAGACGGTAGCGATGAGATGGATGATTAGAATTTAATTTTGTTTTTAGATTGTATTAAACTTAAAGGTGATTTTAATATGTTTTTATGAGTAGGATAAAAATAGATTGTTAGTTGTTTTATTTTGTGTTTGGTTTTGATTTTCTATGTAGGAATCCCACATGAATGAGACACAACAATTTGATCTTTACACAATCAAAGGAGGAAGAACCCTCTATTAGCATTTGGAACAACCACGATCAATCGAGTAACTTCTTTCCTCATCTTTTTATAGGCTACACATTGTGGACAATGCGTTAACTAAAGTGTAGGGGGTAACATAAAAAATTTGTTTTAAATTTTTATGCTTTTCTTTTAATTTTTCTCGTCATTTATGTGTTTGAGCTTGTAGAAATACAAGTGATTGGTTAGGAGCATGTATATAGGTTGCTTGTGTTTACAAATAAATTTGGCATGATGATAGGTGATTTTAAATATTTTTATTATTAAAATACTAAGTTCTATATGTTACACTATAAATAGGAATTAAGAAATCAATTGTACCAAATTATATAGAAAATACAAGGAAATGAGCATGCTAGTATTAATGATAAGTGATTCAATTTGAGTTTGTTTGGTTGATTAAATTTGTGCATACTAAGATATTTAAAGGATAACCTAAGGCATTGTTTGGAACATATTCAGTGCCAAAAAGCTAACCTATAATTATTCTCCTTTAGTACCGATTTTTGAGCCTGTTAACACTTCTTGATGAACCTCATTATAAAACCTGAGCCTGAAATGTTAATTTGTATTTGGCCTTTTTCTTTGGTCCTGCACTGTACAACTATAGACATTCGGTCATACGTATTAAGGGTTAAGTAGATACATCACGGTGGATTTTGTAAAAACAGAGTGGAATAAGAAAGATTGATGTGATATAAGAACTATAGGTTAGCCTAAAGTGCAAAACAAAAGAAAAAAAACCAAAAAGAAAATCAGTACGAGTGGAAAAAGTTCTTGAAAAGTGAAAAAAAAAATTGTGAGCGAGATTAATTGAAAAAGAGAGTGACAAAGTCACAAGAATAAGAAAGACTCATTCATGAGTGCACAAAAAGACTCGTTTATGAGTGCACAAAAACTCATAGGCTAGTCGTAGTTACTATGTCATTCTATGATTTCCTATATGGAGAAATAAGGAAGGTGAGATAAGGAGAAATAAGGCGGTGAATGGGTAAGGGTCACTAAGGGGGAAGAATAGGGATCGACACAATGTGCCAAACTATTTTTGTATTTGTAACCCTTTTGATGCTTACTATTTTTGAATTTCATACTTATCCTAAGCCTTAAAGCATTACAAGTTGAAAAGTCTAATGTGACCTAAATATCCTTATGCATGAATGGACATTACATTATACAATCGCATAAACTACTATTTGTATTATGCTAGGATAATCAGATTATTTGTATGATTTGTTGATGGATTCCTACAGGCGAGACCCTTAATGTTTGTATACTTTGTAATACACTGAATTTAGATGTTTGAGGTCGAAAGTGGTAAATTTATCATGTCAAAATTATTCATAAATATAAAATGTCTATACATGTCCTCCAAAATCAATACTTGTACTATATTTGCTCAAAGGTTGTCTTTTCTATTTCTTGCTGCTCCCAAATATTTCATCTCAAATTCTACACTAAGCTGGGTTTTAACCATTCTTATTTCTCATTTATCTTTGGCTGCTATCAACATGTCATCAACATAAATGAGTAGATATACAAAAGAATCATCACTATTTTTCATAAAATAAATACAACTATCAAAGATGCTTCTTTTGAAATCATGAGTAGTCATAAATGAATCAAACCTCTTATACCAATACCTTAATGCCTGTTTCACGCCATAAAGGGACTTTTTCAGCAAGCAAACATAGCCCTCTTTTACTAAGACTATAAAACCCTTTAGTTGTGGCATGTAAATATCTCCCTCAAGTTATCCATGCAAGAACGTTGTTTTTACATCTAACTACTCAAGCTCCATATCACACATGACCACAATACCAAGCAAGGCTCAAATCGAACTATACTTCACAATTAGAGAAAACACATCTGTGAAGTTGAAAAGACGGAAATGTGTAAGTGTACACAATCGTAACAAGTAATAGAGTGATAAGTAAATGTCGAGTTATCGAACCCACAGGAACTGTGAAAAGAATTATTTATGAATGCAATTTTAAAAACACTTTGGTGAAGAAAAAATATTTTGATTTGAAGAGGTGATTAAAAACTAGGACTTAAACTAAGTAAAATAAATAAAAATAAAATAAAAGTTCCAATGCACGATTTCAAAAGATGATTTTAATTCAAGATGACATAATTGTGTTAGATTAATTACATTTCTTAACTTATAATTATTAAACTCATGTTCATGTTGTTACGTATAAATTCACGGCAACTCGGTAATTTGATAACTTATGAACATACTTAGCTACCAAAATCCATTTATCTCTTGACTATATCTCTACGCCAATTCAATCGATTAAAAAAATTTTAATAAACAAATGTGTGAATGCGCATACATACTTATGAAATTAAAATAATCTGTTGTACATATCTCTATGTCAATTCAAACAATTAATTCAATCTCATAAACACAATTTTAATAACTCAAGTAGATGAAATACAATCAACCTAACACGAATTAAATTTAAGTCACGATAATTAAATTAAACATATCAACATCACAAATATTCATAGACATGTTCATCATAACAACAACAAAATTAAAAGGATAAGGAACAAGAATCAAATCCAGTTATTCTCGAGGCTTGACTAGTTTGCTCCGCTCCTCCTTCTCTGCTTGTTCTTGTTGAACCGAGGCTTCCATGAATACTTGAATGCTGCTCCAAATGGTGGTTTAAGGACTCTTTTTCAATAGGTGAAATTGACAAAGGAATAGGGGAAGAAAATGAAGAACAATGGAAGAGAATAAAGAGAGAAAAGTAAGAGAGAAGTGAAGAAATAATGGGTTTGGGATGTGTTTGAAATAAGCAGCCAATGAGAGTATTTATAGGTTGAGAAGGCTGCTAAAAATAGCCAAAATCAGCAGCCAAATACTCCCTCTATGGCTGGCCACACATGTGGCATGTTTGAAGATTTCAAACATGCTATTTTTAGGTAACGGTAAATCTTGAAAGGCATGAATAGTGGAGGGGTTTGAATGCAAATTGAAGGAGTCTTCAAGGGCCATTTTGCAAGCCAAATAATAAGCCAAACAATCTGATTGGGTCAGCATGTTGAATGGTTTTGGGCTGCCCAGTGCTCAGTTGGATCGGTATTCTCGGTTCAGCTCAACTAGGCCACTTTTCATAATTAATTAATAATAATTTATTTAACCCAAATTAAATTGGATTAAAATTAAAATTAATTATATTATGAATTAATAAACATAATTTGGACCATATTAGGCTGAAAAATCAATTCACCTTGATGCTTTAAAATTGCTTCTTGGTTTTGCGCTTCTAGTAGTGTCTGCCGAGCCATTTTTTGTCTTTTATGCAAATCTGTCGAAAATAATCAAAATTTGATATTAAATTAATTAAAATTCAACATGTTCATAATTTGAGTGCAATTTAATTATTTTATAATAATTATATATTTTTTTACAAGAATTTTACCGAAATTGCATGAATTTAAGTTAAAAAGGGCATAAGTATGTATATTTTCGTGTTTCCAGAAGTCTACACCTAGAATTTGACTGTAACTTTTTGCAACCAGCCTTACTTTATATATTCATTCTTCAACTTCTAGATTTCCTTTATTCTTTTTGAACACCTATTTACAATGAACAACCTTTTTACCTTTAGGAAGCTTCACTAGATCCCATGTTCTGTTCTTATGAGTGATTCCATCTCTTCTTGCATGGAAATCATTCACTTTCCTAATTATTCACAGTTAACTGCCTCAAAATAAGTATGACTCTTAATTTGCATCTATATCTTCAGCCAAATTTAAAGCATAAGCAACTAGATCAACCTCAATGTACCTCTTTGGAGGTTTAAATTCTCTTTTAGGTATGTTCTTGGCAATAGAATATTATGGTGAAGAAGCAACTCTATATGAGTTTTTGTGCTAACTTCAGGAGTAGACTTTGTTGTAGATCTTGGACCAATCTGAAGCTCCACCTGTTTTTTGCTGGTATTTATTGGAAGAGTCTTTAAGAGATAAGTCAAACAGCATAGCACTTTTATAAAAAATAACATATCTGCTAATCACAACTTTTCTATTTTTAGGACACCATAACTTATACCCTTTAACACCAATCTTATAACCAAGAAAAACACATTTAATGGATCTAGGTTCTAATTTCCCATTATCAACATGAGCCTACGCAGAACACTTAAAAATCTTCAAATCAGAATAATCAGCAGGATTACCAAACCATACCTCTTATGGAATCTTTTTCTCAATGGCAACGGATGGAGATCAGTTAATAAAAAAAATGCAATAGAGGCTACTTTAGCCCAAAACGTCCTTGGTAAAAAAAAACGTTTGACAACATACATCGAACCTTTTCCATGATTATTCTATTCATCTATTCTACAATGCCATTTTGATGTGGAGTATGACAAACTATCAAGTGTATCGTGATCTTTTCTAATTTGCACGAATCATTAAGCTCATCAACAGAATTCCAAGCCATTATCTGTACAGAGGTGTTTTATCTACTTTCCTGTCTGCTTCTCAATCATAGTTTTCCAAGCCTTGAACACAGAAAACAAATCATTTTTCTGCTTCAAGAAGAATGCCTAAACTTTTCTGGAAAAATCATCAACGATCATCAGCATAAAATTAGTATCACCCTTCAAAAGCACTCTAGATGGTCCCCGAAGATTAGAATGAATATAATTCAGTGTTCCCTTTGTGTTATGGATTCTTTTGGTGAATCGAACTCTTTTTTGCTTCCCAAAACACAGTGCTCACAGAAATTCAATTTGCTAATGCATTATCCATCAAAAAGTCCTCTTTTGCTTAATTTTGCCATGTCGTTCTCACTCATATGCGCTAGACACATATGCCAAAGTCTAGTAACATCATCATCTAACAAGGAAGAAGAAGAGACAGCTACATCACTAGTAATAGTATAACCTTGCAAAACATATAACTTTGCAACAGCTGCATCACTAGTAACAGTAGAACCTTGCAAAACATATAACTTTGCAGTCTTTTTCTCCCCTTTCATCACAACGAGGGAACCCTTGCTAATATTCAGAACCCCACTTTCAGCTATGTAATTGTGCCATTTTGAATCAAGAGTACTCAATGAAATTAAATTTCTTTTCAATTCTGGTACATGTCGTATGCCACTAAGTGTTCTGACGACTCCATTGAACATCTTAATTTTGACCGTACCAATATTTGCGATTTTACATGAAGCATTATTTCCCATCAAAACAACACCTTTACAAACTATTTTATATGTTGTAAACCAATTTGATTGGGACTCATATGGAAGGTGAAACCATAATCAAGGATCCACTCCTCGCTCACTTTAGAGTTGTCGACAGAAGCAACTAAGATTTCACCATCGTTGTAGTCTTCTACAACATCAGCTTCACCGAATTATTATGGTTATTTTCCCTTCTAATTTGCAGCCTCCCTTTTGATCTTGTTCTACAACTTATAGCACTTAGACTTAATGTGCTATTTCATCTTGCAAAAGTTACATATTTTACCTCTGTTTGAAGATCTTGATCTACCCTTAAATTTACTGTGAGGATTTCATTCACGTATCCTCCCACAGTTATCATGAGTATTTCATTCTTGTCTCCCACGAACAATGAGACCTTCTCCCTAAGAGTTAGATCCAACCTCAAGATGTTTCATCTTGTCATACGAGGTTAAGGAAGCATAAATTCCATCAACTGTGAGTGATTTGCGGCTATACAAAATTATATATCTAAAAGTTGAATAAGACGAGGGCATCAAACAAAGTAGAATTAAACCTAAATCTTCTTTATCATACTGAACCTCCATGGCCTCTAGGTTTGAAAGAATTTCTTTAAATACAGTTAAGTTTTTATGCATAAATGCATCTTCTTCCAAACAATGAGCATAAAGATGTTGCTTCATATGCCGCTTGCTAGTTAGGGTTTTCGACATGTCCTATAAAATTTCATTTGACAGATGCAGATGTAATTGTGTTAAAGCCTTTCAAACTTTACGCTTCTTCTCTTCCTCCATCAATGTCAAAGGCATCTTATCTATCCCTAGTAGGGCATTCTCCAAATCTATCTGCACAAGAACTGCTTGTATCTTTATCTGCCACAACTTGAATCTGGTATTGCGATCCAATAGCGGAATATCATACTTTAGTATTGCCATTACCGTGATCAAGCTAAGCAACCCGAAAAGCTTTGGTATCAGTTTGTAAAAATTGAACGTCGCTAATGGCAATATAGAATGATCGCAAAGCAAAAAAAAGAAAAGAAAAATAAGAACACATAGATTTTACATGGAAACTCTTTCAAGAAAAATCATGGGTAGAGGAAAAGAAAATTCATTAATTTTGAAATTCGAATGATATAAGAGGAGTTTAGACTACATCTATTTATAGGTTGAAAAACCTTATTCTAATCAATGTAAAATAAAAGAAGTATAGTTCTATATAAATTTTATTTTTATTTTATTTTACCACTGTATTTTATTTTAACAAGATTTCGAGTCAATCAACTCTAACATAAGGTATAGGAAAAACATTTAAAAAAGAAATATATAAAATAATGGGACACATGGAAAATTCATAACTCTGCTTGTAGAGCTAAAAAAGTGAATAGTCAGTGTACCAAATACTCACCCTTAAAAGATTGGTAGATAACCAATTATAATAAGGAAAATTATTTGATACACCACCAATAGAGTTTTTTAGACTCCACAAGTGGGTTAAGGGTTTGACAAGTGTATTATAATGTGTAGTAAAAAATAAAAAAATAATTATATAAATAAATGTGACACTTGTCACACCTTCAACTCACTTGTAGAGTTTAAAAAACTCTAATAAACATATCAAATAATAACCCTTACAATAAAATGGATTTTTATTTTAATAAAAATCAACATTTATAGAGTAACAATTAAATTGCAATTAAAATTTAGGAATAATATTTGGTAAACTGATAGTGGGGTTTTTAGGTTCCACAAGTAGGGCCTGGGGATTGACAAGTGTTCCATAGAAGTACAGTAAAATATTAAAAAATAAATATTAAAAAAAAGAGACACGTGATAATTTTTTAAAATTATCTGTGGAATAAAAAATTACACTATCAATGTACCAAATACTAACTTATAAATTTATACATAACTCATTATAAATTAGTATATAGAGAGAAATATTTAAAGTTTAATTAAATAAATTAATAAATGTATAATAAAATTAGAAATCTATTCATATTCCCAACATAAAAAGTATATATGTATTACAATAAAGAAATTACTATAAATTGATCTTGAATTTGCAAAATAAAAAAATCGAGATTCTTAACCATATGCCAGTGTACGAATACTGAGTAGAGAATTAGCACGAAATATAGAAAACTAAAAGCGGCTTTTGCTGGAAAATTTTAATTTAGAAAATGGTTTTCATTCATAGCAGAAAATTAAAATTTTAAAAATTGAGTTGGTTTGTAATATTTATAGTAATAAACCTTTCTCGGAAAATACATGTGCTTTGTGTGAGACGAATACTAAACATTCTCGACTTTCAACAGAATGACCTTCTCCACTATTCTTGTACCACAAATTACTCTGAGTGTGTGCTCAAACAATCATGGACCAAACACAGAACCAGAAACGATTTATTACTTTTAGTAGGAAAGTAATTATCTCTTAATAAAAAACGGTAAAATTGCAATTTCCAAGAAATAGATAAATTCTAACTATTTTCTTGAAGAATAAAAATATTTGAAACTTGTGTAAAACTTCTGTAAATAGTCCTACTAGTGCTATCTATTTATAAGGAGAGGTAAGAGGATCCTGATTGAATTAGTAAAACACAACTAGTATTTATTTAATAGAAAACAATATTATACTTTAAGTAGAATGGGATAGGCGGCACACCCTTTGTACATAATACTAGGGATGTCATCCCTCTCTCTTATGATGAGAGAATTTGGGCCTTTCCTGTTTGGGTCCAATTATATTTACTTCTTGGACTTTTAACCCAACACTTTTTAATTTAATCCAATCTAATACATGTTTTTTCTTTTCAAAAATAAATATTAATTAATTTGCTCGACTCAATTCTAATTCCCTTAAAGTCATGGCAACTTTACCATAAAAGAATCTATGAGGAAAATATATTTAATTTCATATTCAGTGGATTCACAATGACTAACTAATTTAATTCCATTGTCGAACTCCAATTATTTAATTAAATGATAATTCGAAAA
Organism: Gossypium longicalyx; assembly: GCA_025698465.1. Lineage (NCBI taxonomy): Eukaryota > Viridiplantae > Streptophyta > Magnoliopsida > Malvales > Malvaceae > Gossypium > Gossypium longicalyx. The sequence continues at coordinate 59,202,380 of CM046995.1, forward strand.
ACTTAAATTAATTCTCAAGTCATTTCTATACTTAGTGAGAAAACACATTCATTTGTGAATGTGACCCATTTCTCTAACTTCATTATTTTCATCCAATTTTGTTCATTTGGTTCTACATGCAATTCATTTTTGGTTTCAACAAGCTAGTAGAGGGACCGATTGGACATATGTAGTTAGGGATCAAATAATTTATAATTAAGTTCTATCTTTTCGTCTATTATTTTTAAACTTATTTGTCACAAATTCATTCCATTATAGTATTGTGATTGAGCTCTCCCTAGTTACATACAATTATGAAAGCTACTCAATTAGTGTTTGTCCAATGACCTTGTCATCAGTGTGTTACTTCCATAGGATATTCTTAATCTCTTCTGGATAAATCCATTATCCCAATATGATCATATTTTATCTCATGAAAAGTCAATTACTATAATATAGTAATTAAGTCATTTATCACAAAGACAAATAACTCGTGGCCACATTTACTTTTCATCTATCATGTAATGTCGATGAGAGGATATCATTTACCCATTAATTGGGCTATGAATTTCACTATTGTTAATGATGCTACATATTTTAGAAGTCATATACCCAGCATACTAACTTTCGGTTACTTATCTATTTGAACTTAAATTTCTATTTACATCAAAGTATACGAGTCATGCATACAGAGTCCATTATCCACTCAGGATTAAGGTATGCCACAATGTGAATGTCACAAGTAAATAAATCCATAAATAGATCTAAGATCTATTCTACTTGGGTCATGTCTGATGTACAATCAGTCCAATCAGTCACATCTATGTCACTATCTTCTAGGAGTCATCTGCTTCGATGCCCAAGACAAAGCATATCCCCAGTTGGACTTGATAAATAACATATCAGTTTTTCAACCAGTTTGCTTATTTCTGATTAGAATAATAGCATGTTTAGGTCATCTACTATTACAATCTATCTTTTCATAGTATGATTTGACCATGTAAAACCGCTTAGTATTAGTTAAACATTAGATAACCAATTAGCCAGTATTTTCTTCCATTTTTCTTTTCATGCAAAACCATTGAGGACAATATACAAAAAGTATTAATGTAATTGATGAATTTTATTATTAAACTAATTTGTTTGACTATAAGTGTGATAAGTTAATTGTAATATTTGTAAGTGTACAGTGCTTAGAGTATTCCAAGGATCGAACCCAAAGGAGATCAAGTGATATGGTGAATTGAAAATTATCAAACATGCAATTAGGGAGTCTTGCTAGCTAGTGACTAAATGGCATAGTGCTACAATCCATAAAGCGAGATGAATTAAGTTCGATTATATCTAAAGGACTAATTTGAATAAACCCCAAAATAAAAAATTACTAATAAGAGAAAACAGGGTAGTCGATTAATATCCATGTTGATAATTAACTCTTAGATTAGGGACCTAATTTACTTAAACTCGTAATTAGTCAAAATTTACCACTTGATCATATTTTACCCAATTAGACAATTTAGTCCAATTTATCTCCCCACCTGTCATACCCCAAAATAGGCTAATTCGAATTTAAGGTGCTTGGGTGCGAAGTTGTCTATTTTGGCGCACTTTGGTAGTTAGTTCACCAAATTGTAAACTTTTGGAGAATTAGTATTTTGGAAAATTGAGTATTCTCCCATGGTTGTATACCAAGATTTAGTTCTTGATGCGTTCTTCAATAGAAGAAAGAATTCAAGAAAAGAAAATTAAGCCTTGTGTAGGTTACCGCCAAAGGTATAATATGCCTAGTTTGCTCAAGCAGTGTAAAGAGCAAGTTTTGGTAATTAGATCTAGTTATAAACCAACTGAACTGATTGGTCAAATAGCATATGGATAAGACTCTCATTTATGTTTCTTTCGGATTCTATAGGCCATTAGAAAGGGCACATTCTAAATTTTCTTGACACTTGTCAAATTCCACTAAACAAAATTGAATTATATATACGTGTGAGGAGGGTACGTGAGAAGAATTTCTTCTTCCTTCAAGATGATTCTTTAATTCTTTATTTTTCTTAAATATTAAATGTTATTTGATGGTTGCTCTTCTTGTGTAAATTGGAAGCTAAGGATTCTTGGAATAAATAGAGGGTGTTCCATCTCCTGGTATGTTTGGTAACTCTACATGTTAAAAATAGGATGCTATGAAGTATATAGACTGTAAGTTATGAATAAGAAGCCCTATATGGGGATTATCTATAGATGACCTATTAGCAATATGACTGTAAATGGGTTTTAATGGTGAATTTATGTTCTTTAAGTAGTTCTTACTGCTGGTTCGAACTGGATGTCTGAATCTAAAGTTAGTAGCTGCAGTAGGTGAGTCTTTAATATCGACTTCTACAAGTCTTTCTAGACAAATATTTTGTGATCAGTGTTCTAATATTGGTGGATAAGTACTTGAATGACTGTTAAAGATATGTATGTGCTTTTGATATAGTGTCCTTGTGACTTCTGTATGTAATGGATTGTATACATGGATGCATATGATTCTGTGAAGCAATTTGTGTGTGCATGAGATGTATACTATGAAACTAATCGTGTGATGTGTGTGTGAAATTTGTATTGAGCATGATTTGGTTAAGAAAATTAGTATAGCCTATTTGAATGTGTACTTATGATAGATATATGAGGTGTGATTGATAAAGATGGGAAAATAGGGTGTAACTGAATGTTGAGAGGTTTTAAAATGTGAACTTTGACACCATGGTGGTTTTCAATGAAGTTTGTCAGGACAATAAACACAAGTTGCGATATGATAATTATAAAGAAATTAGATGGCCATGGCACATTTTAGAAAGGGCAGATGAGCCATATTTATTGACTAGGGTTTTTGCGTGTCCTGGGCCAATGATGGGAAAACCTCACGCGATTGTGAGTTTAGGTAAATCCATATCGCAAACACGGTAATTCACTTGGGGTGCCTAGGTGGCATTCTATTGGGCCTTTGTGGCATATTCAGTATGTTGCCTTTGTAGAGTACTCTGATAGACTTTGTGGCGTATTCGGTAGGTTTCCTTTGTGGAGTACGCTTATAACCTTTGTGACGTATATTGTCTGGCCCTTGTGGCGTACTCTAATAAGTCTATGTTAAGGATCTGATTTGTTCTAAGTTATATGGTGTGAGAAGTGTTATGATGAAATATAACAAGTATTAAAGGAAGTTTCTTGAAAAGAAGTATGAATTAGTCTTTTCAAAAAGGGTATCCACACTAGTTATCTGTCGGTTTAGTATATGGGAGTATTCGATATAAGGGTCCGTCAGTTTAAGATATTCGTGCTATTAAGGTAGAATCCTAAGTTATCTAATATTCATTATATTTGAATCGTATCATGTCTTGATCTGTGATCTGATGGAATCTGAGTTGTTCGCTATCATAGGGATCTCATGCCCTGTAGTAAAGTTGTGTGGAATTCTTTTGAATGATTTAGAGTGTTTCTCATCAGTATGAGTAAGTATTGGGTGAAATTAGGATATGATTTTATTTTTAATTTGATTTAACAAGCTCAGTGTGGGAGGCCGTCGAAAGTATGAATAGTAAGTGGTATTTATCAAGTATAATGCTTGCGATTAACTATGCTAGAATAACTGTTAAAGGTTGTCTGAAGAGAAAAGGAAAAAGATAGTATTGTCTGTTAAAAGCTAGAGTCAACTGAGCAGTTAGATGAATGATTATTTGAAAGGAATGATAAGTGGCATATATAACTAATAAGGTGAAGGTATCCCCCAAAGACAGAAATAGGGAAATCCAAATATTCAAGATGAAAATTTTATCAAGAAAGGTTAAAAGGGTATGTGGTGTTCAAAAATCACTAAGTTCCTCTGAACTTACTAGTGTTATGTTTATATTTCAGGTATTGTTGTTTAAGAGAGTTTGCTAGGAGGGACAACGCCAAGAACGCACTAGAGATACGGTGTATGGAGATACTATGCATACAATGGATATTTTGGAAAAACTAGTGTTTAGATGGGCTATGCCCTAAGAGTCTATCTTTTGTAAGCCTATGTGTTGTAATAATTTGAATTAAGTTTGATGTAATATGTATAAATTTTTAAATACTTTCTTTTATTCTTTAATGCAGAGTTTTTTTAATAAAATAATAAGAAAAATGTTTTTAAGGTACAATTGTTAATTGTTTTACAAATTTGTTAAGAGGTTTACATGGTAGCACTTGAGATTCGGACCTGGTGAATCAAGTCGGGTTTAGGGCATTACATGACCTCAGTAGACCAAATTGGGAAAATCGAATTTGTTTCTAGTAAGATCTCTTCTTAGTCTCACTTATCTAAATGTTCCTTTAGATTCGTCAATTCTAAGTTTTGAAGTTTATTCGATTTATTCTAATTTCTTACAATCTAATCCCTAAACCTAAAAGTAATCATTCAACATTTCAACCAATTGACCACAACTTCCACATATCATCAAAACATAAAGCCCATACAATTTCATGCTTAAATGGATAATCAAATAATGAAAAGAGGTAAGGGTTAAGAAATGCTTAGTAAATCTTGAAGAGGTACTTTATTAAATTGATAATAAGCAAGAAAATTCTCAAATCCATGGCACAATTAATCTTTTTGCAATTTTGGATAACCAAAACACTTAAATATATTGAGTTTTAAAAAGAAAAACCCAAAATAATTTAAGACATTCTTGGACCTTTTTGAGTCTAAAGAGGAAAAAGTGTAGAAAATATTAAAAATGGTAAAAATAATGTCTAACCTAGAAAAGGAAAAACCTAGGAATCTAAAATGATTGAGGGAATAAAGATGATGAAAGGAATGTCTAGCTTTTTGTGTCATAAAGGGCTTTAAATAACCTGACATACTAAACTTAAAATTGACAAAAATTCCCTTTCAAATGTGGATGGTTTAAGCTTGATTGGACATAAAATTGCCCTTGCAAATTTTCACCCGTCAAGCTTCAACCACGACATCCATGACAGTTTGCATAAGAGAAGGTTTGAGGAGCTTCAGTTTCGCGACATTAGCTTGTGGTGTCGCGACTTAGAACACAATTCATTTGGTCTCCTTCACTTTGATGTATGGTTTGGAGTTGCTACCTTGAGAGCTTGAAGTTGTAACCATAATGTTCAGTGTCGTGACACCCTTGATAGTCTACTTGAATTGTAGATTGGTGAAGTCCAAGTCCTCAAAGGGTGATAGAAGTGTTAATGTCGCAACATCTAGGCTCTGGTGTCGCGACATTGGCCACAATAGAGGCCCTCCTTATTTTTTTGCCTCAATTACTTCTCTATACAAGCTCAAATCAACCATTAGACTTCCAATGGCATAATTTTGTCAATTTGATTCTTAAAAACATCAAAATGTAGCAAAAACTAACGTTGAAACAAAAATCTAATAATTGGTAAAAAGCATTAAAAAGACTATTAAACTACTTAAGAACAAGCTTATTAAGTATTTAAAAAAACTTAATTTGACGTATCAAATTACGACAAATCTACTCTCAAAAGAATTAAATATTTATAATTAAAGAATTACACATTTAATTATAGAAATATTAAGTGCAGATTAAAATAGAGATACATAACCCAACATGATAATTTTTTATTTTAGGGTAAACTATACAAATGGTCACCCAACTATTCTCGTGTTCCAGTTTTGGTCACCCAACTTCAAAAAATTTCAATTTAGGCACTAACATTTGAATTCGTTCCTGTTTTGGTCACCCGCCATTAAATTGATAACAGAAAGCCTTTTTCTAACTAGTATAATAACACATTTAGTCCTCAATACTTAAATATTCTATCAATTTGATCCTCAAACTTCCTAATCAAAACTTTCAACTTTTAAAATAGAGGCATTCTGCATCTATTAATTGTTTTATTTATGGTTGAAATTATCCAATTCGGTACATAACCCTTTTTGTTTATATTTTTAAGAAGTTGGTGTTATAAATTAACTAAACACCATTAAAAATAATAAAAAAAATATAAACTTTAAAAATATAATATATAATAAAATTATATAAATAATTTAATATTTGTAAAAAATAATTTTCACTCTGACTAGCATAATTTTAGTTTTTACTTAATTTGGTAAATGATTTGACACTAAATCAGATTATTAGTGATACATATTGCTTATTGCGAATTTAAAAATTAAAAATAAATAGAACACATAATAACCACTTAATCAATTTATAAAAAAATCATTATCAATGTAACAAAAGATAGTTCAATTAATTTCTTTCATTTTTTTCTTATGAAAAATTAAATGTTCATAATTTTTCTTATATAATTATTCATTGAACAATTGAAATTTTCAAAACTATATTTTTTAACTCTAGATTTAATTTCCAATTTCAAAGAGCAACTTCGAGTACTATGTCTATGTACCTTGAAGGAAATATCATATTGTTAACAACAAGAGTAAATCTAAAGTGTTCTTTTTAAAGGTTTTCCCACTTTCTTTAGCCAATTTTGTATTTATATTTAGAAGAAAGCTAATGAAAAAAAGAAATGAAAATAAAGTTTCAAGATAAACTCATTGGAATTAGGAATTGGCTCGAAAAATAACTCATTAGTTGAGAGAAGTTTTGTTTTTCTTTTTGGGGTTTTATAAATTTATAGATGTAGAATGCCTCTATTTTAAAAGCTAAAAGCTTTGGTTAGAAAATTTGAGAATCAAATTGATAGAATTTGTAAATGTGAAGGGTTAAATTTATTGAATTATTTAGAATTAGGATAAAATTGATCAAATATGTAAGTATTGAGGACTATATGTATTATTATACTTGTTAGAAAAAGGCTTTTTGTTATCAATTTATCGACGAGTGACCAAAACAGAAACAAATTCAAACTTTAGTGTCTAAATTGAAAAAAGTTAAGTTGAATGACCAAAACAAGAACGCGGGCATAGTTGGGTGACAATTTGTATAGTTTACCCTTTATTTTAATAAAATTAATATATATAAAGAGAGAGAAAATAGCATTTAAAGAGCAGTTAAATAAATACATTATATTATATTAATTTATTTATCGATACATAAAGAGGCATAAGCATTTTAAATTAAAATTAAATTAAGGGTCCATTTGTTTACATGTAAAAAGTTTTACGGAAAATATTTTTTACATTTTCCTATATTTGTTTCACAGAAAATAGTTCGATCAACGGAAAATGGCTTACAGTTAAGGTAAAATAAGCCCTTTTTTTCTTTAAAATGACTTACCCTTTTGAAAAGCGTAAGTCATTTTCCGGAAAAGAGCTTATATATAGATAATTTTATTTTTTTATAAAAATTAACTTAAATCAAGCTTAATATTATTATATTGATAATAAATTTTATATATTTAAAAATAGTTAAAATATTATATTTTTTTAATATTATTAAACATACATATTTAATTATTTACATTTAGTTATATAATAAATTACTAATATAAATTATTATTTTAATAAAATATTTAATATTTTAGTTTTATTTTAATAATAAATTTTAAAAATAATAAATTTAAATAATACTATTCACATATTATTGAAAATATTCAATACTAATATTTTAATAATAAATATTTATTACAATTGTAAATATAATAATAAATATTTTTTAGTATAAATGTTAAAATATGTTATAAGTCTATGTACACTTCACAGATTTGTAATTTAGTCTTTGTACTTTTATTTTCAAGAATTTAGTCACGTTACTTTTCAAATTTAAAAATAAAGTCCAATTGTTGATATCGTTAATTTTTTTTGCAATTTTATTGATGTCACATTTTTAAATAAAAAATACTCACTTAGTAGTCATATAAGTAAAAAATGACTTTGTAATGAATCTGAATTTAACATAATATTTTTAATATATGCAAAAACAATGTAAAATATAAAATTATAGATAAAAATAAATTTAATTAAACCATGAAAAAAAATAAATCTCAAATGTATATTTGTTTAATTGAAAACAACTTTTATGAAATATTTTAAAGAAATCTACTAAATAATAGAAAATATTTTACACAGATTCATCCAAACACCAGAAAATATTAATTTTTCCAGAAAAATAAATTATTTTTCAAAAATAATTTTCTGGAAGTCATTTTAAGTAAAACAAACGGAGCCAAAATTTTTTTGGATAATATCATTATTTTTTTAATACTTAATTATTAATGATTTTTATTAGAAGAAATGTTTAAAATCTCATTATCAAAAAAATTTAATAATAAGAAGGAATTGAGACACTTGTAAGGAAAAAGAAATGAAAGGAAGGTAAAGAGGAAATAGACAAGAAGGAAGGATGAAACAAAGAAACATGAAGGAAAGAATGAAGAGTGAAATTTGTTTTGAAAAGTCCACAAGATTTAAAGCATTGGCTACAACCTTGGTCCCTTTTCCTGCCCACTCAATATTTTTATTATAATAAATACTTGCTTCAAGGCTCTAAACCTAAAAAAGGAAGTGAAGACTGAAAGAGAGTTGGAAAGAAAGATCAACCCCCCTCCCCCCCGTTCTTACCTTTTTCATGCTTTATCCATTTCTCTTTGTTTTACTTCCATTTTCATGCAATCCTTCAAACTCACCCTCTTTCTCTTTGCTTTCTAACTCTTTTTCTTTTTCATCCAACCTTTTTTTTTTTTTAATGGCTACCCATTCAAACTCCTCTCTTCTTTTGCAACTTGTTTAACACTACTTCCTCCACTCCACAGTTCCCCCCTTTTCTCCCTCTCCTTTTCACTCAAACTGCCAGTCCACAACTTCCCAAGATAAGATTCTTCCCCTCCTCTGCTAGATTTCTGGGATTCTCTCTAAGGTACCCTTTTAGCTTCTTTTTCTTTAACTGTCCCTTCAATTTTTAGTATAGATTTCAAGTCACTAATTGTTATGGTATAATTTCAAATGAAATGAAATTTAGATAATTCAGTGATAAAATATACCATCAAACAATACAGAGGTCTTTAAATACAAATTTCTATAAAAATGGTAGGGTTCTTCTGTTAGAGCCTCTACACGTTGTACTGATATAATTATGTCACGGGTTAAAAAAAGAAACAAAGCCCATATGGAGTCTTCCCTTGTTCAGTCAATGAAAGTGGTGGTGCCAACTTGTGCTTAAACTCCAAAGAAAAAGAAAATGTCTCTACTTTAGGAAACACCCTATTTGAACAACAATTTTATATATGTTTCTACTAAATGAGCACAAGTTCTAGCTTCCATTATCCTTCATTAACATTTCCAATGATTAATGTAGTTTTTTTAAAATCTCCAATTCGGATTATTTTCATCTGAGGAAAAAAAAAACTAATTTTGTGGTAATATTAGCCTTTTCATCCGTAAATATCTTCCATTTTTTTGTGGCTGGGCTGACTCTAATGATGGACAGTGACATATGCATCGAGCACTCGATGACCATAAAAGTTGTATTATTACTATTATTATTTCTTTTTAGGGTATATTGCTATTATTTATTATTATTTTCCTTCATCTTTCTTCTTCTCTTTCACATGTTACTTCTTGGATGCTAGAAGGAGTAGAGAAAGCTTCATTAGGTCTCATATATATTTTCCAAAAGCCACATCGTACGACAAATTTAAAAGTCAAACCAGGGCGAACTCTTTCCTAAAGTAAGTTCAATGTGAAATTTTGTTTAAGGAACACTAAAATGTATCGAGTATTGGTGAATTTCATTAAGATATATACAATTCATTTCTACAATTAAACTTATCATAGCTAAATGTAATTAATTGTGAACTACGCTTCATTTGATATTTTTATGTATTAGCAAGCAAGTATTCTACTTCTGGAATTGTTGGTCTGATTCTGATTTTGTTCATGTGGAGAAAGGTCAATATTGAGCGGTTAAAGTCCAGAAGCTCTATAGGTGAATCGAGCTTGGCTTGGCATTTACGATTTGAGTTATTTTGAAGATATATATTTTAAGGGTGCTGGGGGTCCCTGTTGATTCATGGAACCATCATCATCTGCTCCGTTTAAAAGGGCTCGACCTCCTGGCAATCGAAACCAAGTACCTTCATGCTTAGTCGACGGTTGCACTGCAGACCTCAGCCAATGCAGGGACTACCATCGACGCCATAAAGTATGTGAAGTCCACTCTAAAACCCCAAAAGTTATTATAAGGGGTCAAGAACAACGGTTTTGCCAGCAATGCAGCAGGTAATTAAATAATTACAACAGCTTTAATGCTTGTGTTTTGATGTCTGATGTGTAATACCATTGTTGGATTGCAAGAGAAATGGAAATCAATTTCATAAAGTGCTCTTATCCTGCCTGGCCCTTGTGTTCCATTCTTTTTTTGTTGCATTTCGTAATGATAAGTGATTAGTTTATGGTGAATGCAGGTTTCATTGTTTGGTGGAGTTTGATGAAGGAAAACGAAGCTGCAGGAAGCGTCTCGATGGACATAACCGAAGACGGAGGAAACCTCAACCTCAACCTCATTCTCTATCTGTAAATCCAGGAAGATGTCTTTCCAATCTCCAAGGTTTGTAAGGATTTTGTAATGTTCAAATAAGAATCTTGTTTTCACCTTCTTATTCCCATGTACATGTAGTAGCTTTGCTTGTTCTGATATAAATTAATGAGACTCTGCTGCAGGTTCTAGACATTTACCGTCCAGTAGTCCCCAAATATTTGCCACTACTGCCATAACCTCTTCTTGGTTGGGAACTGCCAAAATGGAACCTGATATAGGCTCGGAATCCAGCCGAAATGGTTTCTTCAGTGGATCCTTTCCACACAGCTACAAAAGGGAAGAACAATTGTCATTATTACAAACCAATCATTCATCACTCCATGGAGTTTCTGTTTATCAGTTACCTTTATTAAGCAATAGTGTAGGCAGCAGCCGAAAAATGTTCTCAAATGCGATCGACTCCGATCGTGCTCTCTCTCTTCTGTCATCACAGCCGGCTGAGACTCGGGAGATTGGTTTGAAACCCATGGTGCAATCTGGTCCAACTTCATCACTGATCCCAAACATGCAGTATAATGGTGTAGCAATGGAGGGTGAGCATGTTTTGGCCACTGATGGCAATGGTAACACCAACATCGATGGACAAGAAATGTTTGGATCTGCAAATGGTACTTAGCAGAGACCATCCTTCTCATAGGAGTAATATGCGCCATTTCCATCCGTGTAGCATGAAATCGGTGGGGTCAAGTAATGCTTTTGATATATATTCAAAGCCTTTTTAAGCAATGGCAAATATATTTATGTAGTTCTGAAACCAGAGAGTAGTTTGGGTTTAAGATTATCCGGTGGAGTTCATCCATTCTACTCTTCGTAGGTAGTAATAATAATTGAATTAGAATCAAATGTTGCAATGAGTAGCCTAACAACAACACAATTGCTGAGCTCAGGTCGTGGCATATTCTTTAGCAAGTGATATATGATCTCAAGATGCCACCTCCTGCGGCCATAAACATAACTTTTATAGCCCTAAACATAACTTTTATATAAATTAGTGTTGCATTATAAATGATGACCTCACGAACTAATTAAAATACGATAAAGGCAAGCACACCTATCGAATGGTAGTATAACTATAGTGAGTCGGGAATATTGTATCTACGAGGACTAAAAGTACTAGTAATTACTATCTTTTTATTATTTAGCCGAATAAATTGAAGGATTTGTTTTAAAATCTAATTTTAACTAAACTAATTACTAAATGACAGATAGCGAATTGGAAAAATAATCGAAGAAAAACTTATGAGAGAGACAATACCCAGAAAAGAATCCACCTAGACTACATTTATTATTCTAAATCTGAATTAAACGATTTATTCATTTGACTTGATCCGTAGAAATTCCTAAATTATATTAATATTTCTTTCGAGAATAAAAATAATTGACTCTAGGTTGATTAATTGAAATCTCTTTCTAATTAAAACTCCTATAATCGCATTAACTCGATCTATGGATTCCCCTATTAGATTTGACTCTAATCCGGTAGATTTATATTGTCCTATTTCTAAGATTGCATGCAACTCCACTCAACTACGCTAGATCTACTCTTAAACAGAGATTTTTTTTCTATTGAATAAGCACATCAATCATGAATTAATATCCTGAAAACATTAAACATGAAGGTAAGTAAACATAATTGAGACTAAGAACAAATATTTATCATGTAATCCAAAAAAATCAAATAATAAGATCTGTCATAGGTTTCATCTTCCCTAGGTATCTAGGGAATTTAGTTCATACTTAAAAAGGAAAACATCCAAAAATAGGAAAACAACAAAATATAAAAAAACCCCAAAACTTCTAAAGAAATTGAATGGAGATATTCAGTTTTGAAGGAGATCCTGCTTCTAATTTGAGTCCGTCGGCGTTCTTCGAATAATTTTTGCATTCTACTCTGCGTGTCCCCTTAGATCCTCTTCCACTATGTATTTATAGACTTTAAAATGTTTAGAAACCCTAAAAATTGATTTTTTCGCGTGTTTGGGAAACAGAGAGCGATATTGACACGAGCTGCCACATGGGCGTGTGGCCAGCCTGTGTGGATCCTTAAGACAGTCCGTTTTGTCCGATTTTGGCCCGTTTTTCGCTCTTTTTGCTCCCTTATGCTCGTTTAAGTGTATAAACATGAAATTAAAGGATTAGGAGTATCAAATTCACTAAATTATGTAATAAATCATCCAAAAATATGCCAAGCATGGGATTAAAACATGTTATATTTATGGTTTATCAAATATCCCCACACTTAAGTGTTTGCTTGTCCTCAAGTAAAATCCTCAACTCGCAATTACAATTAAACTTTTTCAATTCATAATTCTCATTAATAATGTTTTATCATAATTTACAAATAATGACACATTGATAATTCAACTAAAAGAGCTATAAAGATTCAAACAATCCAAGTCACATATTTTTTAAGACATGAAACCATAGGTATCTCCCTTTATCTAAGTAATTACCTTTAATTCAAAATCGACAAGATTTTACACCCTCACTAAAGATTCACTCAAATCACTCAAAGTGTTTAAGGTTTAAAAATTGAGCACTTAAAAGTCAATTATGAAAAGTTATTACCATAGGCTTGCATGAAAATCAAATCTCCACCACTATAAAATGATATGATACACAAATCAAAAGGTCTTTAAAGGGTTGTAACGAGGCTTGGGTTAAAGGTGTGGATAAAGGCTGAAAAAGAAGGTTAGAATCGAGATCGAATTGTTAAATTACCTAGCTAAAAAAATAAACTAATACTGAATAATTACATCAATTGAAATTATTAAAGAATAACATGAGCTTCTTCTCAGAATATGAAATTAACTACTTAAGCTTAAAATAAAGAACTGATAATAATCAACATATATGTATTTTTTTTTTTACTTTTTTTGACTTTTTTTTTCATCAATGGATAATAAGAGAAAATTTAACAACTAAAATAAAATAACATAATTAGGGAACTAACCAAATCAAATCTCGACAAAAAGGGAGTCAATAAAATTGATAAAATTCTCAACAAATCAAAAATAAATTATGGGTTAATATTAATGGGTAAATCAAGAAATGATTTGTTAGGCTCAAAGGGGTTCACTAAGGGTTAATTATGAATGTAAGCTTTTAATGGGATAAGTGGGTTAAAACTTAGGTGCCTTTATCATCTCAGTATATCAAATCAAAGGTGTGATCTCGACATGTATAATCGAAGCACGTTCTAGAATAGCAAATCAGTATGGACACATTGATGGTCGTGAAACTATCTAAAAGTTCGACTAAGGCAAGCGCACCTATCGAACAGTAGTATAGTTATGGTAAGATCAGAAATATCGTATCCACGAGGATTAAAAGTACTAGTAATTACTATCTTTTTATTATTTAGCCTAAGAATTAAAAGAGTGTTTTTAAACTAAACTAATTTTATAATTTAATTAAGATTACGACAGAAAAGTTAGAAAATACTTTAGAAAAACCAATGAAGAAGACAATACCCAAGAAAGAATCCACCTAGACTTCACTTATTACCTTTGACTTAGACGATTTATTCACTTGACTTATTCCGTAGGAATCCCTGATTTATGTTAATATCCCTTTCGAGACTAGAAACAACTGACTCTAGGTTGATTAATTGAAATCTCTTTCTAATGAAAACCCCTATTGTCGTATTAACTCGATCTATAGACTCCCTTATTAGATTTGACTTTAATCTAGCAGATTTATGTCGTCCTATCTCTAGGATTGCATGCAACTCCGCTTAATTATGAATGATCTACTCTTAAATAGGGACTTTTCATCCACTGAATAAGCACATCAAAGACCTGAATTAATATTCTGGAATATTAAAACAAGGGTTAAACTCACAATTAAGAATAAGAACAAGTATTTATCATATAAATCAAAGAGTAATAAGATTCGTCCTAGGTTTCATCTCCCTTAGGTATTTAGGGAGTTTAGTTCATAATAATAATGGAAAACATCTCAAAGTTTAGAAAATAATAAAACATAAAGAAACCGAAAGAACTTCTAGGAAATTGGATGGAAATTTTCAGTCTTGATGTAGATCCTCTTTCTAAGCCGATTCTGATTTCTATCCTTCAGTGTTTTCTGCCTTCTACTTTCCGTGTCTCTCTAATCCTCTTATAGGGTGTTTATATAGGCTTTAGAACGCTCTCAAACCCTTAAAAGTGCCCTTTTCTGAGTAGAACTAGACTTGGGCTTGACAGGGACACGGCCGTGTGCCACGCCCGTATGAAGGTGCTCAGGCCGTGTGTAATTTTGAGTTTGTTCTTAGTCGACATGGCCATGACACACGGGCGTGTGATCTACCCGTGTGCCTCACATGAGCGTGTGGATCACCCGTGTGGACATGCCCAGGCCTTGTGAAACACTGTTTTAAGCCTAATTTGTCCATTTTTGGCCCGTTTCTCGCTTTTTTTGCTATCCTAAGCTCTCCTGAATGTAAAACATGAAATTGAAGGATTAGGAGCATCAAATTCACTAAAACCAAGGAAAGTTCATTCATAAATATGCCAAGCATGGGGTAAAAATATATATAAATTACGGTTTATCAAATATCCCCACACTTAAGCATTTGCTTGTCCTCAAGCAAAATCCTCAACTCATAATCAAAATAAATTCTTCTTAACTCATAATTCTCATCAATAATGTTTCAAAATAATCCACAAGTAGTCATACATTGAAAATTTAACTAAAAGAACATTAAAGTTTCAAATAGTCAAAGTTGAGCATTTTAATCATAAAATTATAGGCATCCCCCTTTATCTAAGTAATTATCTTTGATTCCAAATTGACAATGGTTGACATCCTCACTGAAGGTTCACTCAAATCACTCAATGTGTTTAAGGTTCAATAATTAAGCACTCATTAGTCAAACATGAAAAGTTATTACCATAGGCTTGCATGAAAATCAAATCTCCACCACTATAAATGAGATGATACACAAATCAAAAGGTCTTTAACAAGGTTGTAATGGGGCTTGGGTTAAAGGTGTGGATAAAGGCTGAAAAAAAACAGTTAGAATCGAGATTCAATTGATAAATTACCTAACTGGAAAAATAAATAACATCAATTAAACATGAGCTTCTTCTCAGAATATGGAATTAAATACTTAAGCTCAAAAACAAAGAATTAATACCAATATGTATGTATGTATGTATTTTTATTTTTATTTTTGTTTTTTTTTTATGTAAATTCAAAAGTTCAAGATAATACCTCAATTCAGGGAAATAACCTAGCAGTTTTACTTCTCAAAAGTCAACTTATCATGCTCGATTCCCTAATGTCTTAAAGTTTAAACAATTAATGCATAATTACCTATGATTTAATTCAAAACATATCAATAAAAATCATAGATAAATCAAAATTTACTCCAATAATGATATGAGAAAATTATTTGAGAATAAGATAAAAATTCAGGGATTTTCTGATAATCACATAGATAACCTCCCCACACTTCAGATGTACATTGTCTTCAATGTACAAAGATAAATAATAACAATAGAGCAAAACTTGTAGAGAAAGCCGAATAAAAAGCATGATTCTGAGGTACTAATAAGAAAAAAAACACCATTATGAAGAGAATTAAGGGATAATTCGATAATAATCATAAAGATAAGCAGAGTTCAAAACATAAAACATAAGTCTTCAAAAATAAATAAAGAAAAATAAAAATAAAAATAAAAATAAAAAGGACTCAAAGGTCCTCCTCATCAGATTCGTGAGCCGGTGGTGCTGGAGAAGAGATATGGAGGTGGTGGCAAATCTGTTGGAGAGTGGTGTCGATGCTGTCGAATCACTCGAAGCACTGCTGCTCAAAGCGAGTGAAGCGCTCGGATAAATCTGTCAAAGTGGCAGTAGGAGCTCGGTGACTCAGTGGTGGTGGTGGGGTAGGTCCTCGTGAGGGGGAGGGATATCGTCAGTAATGTCCTCTGGCTCATCCTGGTCAGCAGATTGGATGAGTCTATACTGAGGTGGGTCGACTCTACGGCGTCGCTCTATCATCCGCATATAGATCATACTGGAAATTCTCTGCGGAGACATCTAGCCAACTAATGTGAGTGTCGATGACATCTCTGGAGTGTTGAAGAGGCCGAAATGTTGAGCGAGACAGTCACGTAAGGGCCAAGGCAGATGGGGCCCCTCCTATGGCGATCTTTCTGGTGGCGAAAGGCGAGGGCGATAAAATATGCTAAGTCAAATACGTGGCCAGTCGCCATGTTCCATAGGAAGTACGCGTCGGTAGTGCTGACTACTCTTATACTCTCTCTCCTCCCAATCAAAGTGTGAGCCAGGATGGCATGAATGTAGCGTTGTGCTGGAGGGAGAGAAGTCACCTTCAAGTGACTCGCGTCATAGGGAACCGTGCTCGCCGTAAGGTCGGTCCAACAGCAAGATGGCGAATAGTGTATGTGTCGATAAAGCTGTAGAAAATTTTCTGACGCCATGAACTCCTCCGTGTAGAGGCCCAAAGCAGCTTCAAACTCGGTACACTCATATGCCTGACAAGTCCACCAAGTCTAAAAACGATAGTACCAACCTCGTATGTGTGTTCATTACGTGCTGTAGGTGCAAAGTAGTATAGAATTCCAATGTCAGCTCTGAATATGTGGGCTCGATGATTGCAAAAAATCGATCCCATAGCGCGGTATCGAGATAGAATCGAACGAGGTGAGCAAGTTAGACCTGCTTCAAAGCGGCCCAGTCAATACATCGGCCCACTTTCAATGGTCATACTCGAAGAAGCTGAAATAGGTTTTCTTGTGGGCTGGATGAGAATCTAAGCAGAGGGTGACGAGCTTCGGTCGAGGCGCTCGAGGAGGTTACGCCAGGACTTTTCTGCTTTTTCGAAACGGGGACGATAATTTTCTTTCCTCGTATGTTGGTCATGGTGTACCTAGAAAGAAAAAGAGTTCATTGATGAATAATGTATTGCCAAGCAAATAATCTGAAATAACAATTTACTCCTAAAATAAAGTATTTGAAATCAAAATATGTAAGCCTCATAAAGTGATTCTAAATAGAAAATAGATCAATAAATGCCCAACCGACACATGAATTAGCACTAAAAGACAAAGTATGCTATATAAAACAAATATTGATAATAGTAAAACAAATTGGCATAGAACAGTCAGATTAAAGAAAATAAAACAAATAAGAAGCAAGAATAAAAAGAACAAATTTGATAAAATTCTAGGGAGAAATCGAAAAGTGAATAACATGCTAGTGATAATAAACAATGAAGATAAGATAACAAAGAAATGGTGTAGATACTAAGCACAAGAAATAAAAAGAATAAATGTGAGGGTTGAAATGGGAAAACCGACAGGAGTGACCGAAGGTGCGGACGGCGGTGGGTGAGGGTTGTGGGTGTTGTGCGGTCGGAGCTGGTGGGGTTCAGGTTGACGATGGTGAACGGAGGAAGACACAGGCGCAGGCAGTTAGGCTGTGCGGCGTGCTGTGGGGTTGGGTTGTGGGTGTTTTGAGGGGGTGAAAATGAAAAGAAGGTGGAAGGAAGAGAGGGAGGAAGGGAGGAAAGAAAAAAAAAGAAAAGAAGGGAGATTTAGGGGTGGCCGGGCGGTGGAGGAGGGGGGCTGCCGCGGTTAGGGTTCGGAGAGGAGTTTGAGAGGAAGAAGAAGAAGAAGATAAAGTTAGGGTTGAGGGTTTAAAAAGGGACACGACCGTGTGAGACTCGTGTTGGGCCATATGGCCGTGTCACACGCCCATGTGGCTCGCGTCTAGCCTGTGTTTATCGTGAAATTTGAGTGTCTAATCATCACATGGCCTAGGGACATGCTCGTGTGGTCAGGCCGTGTGGTGCACACGGTCGCGTTGCACTCCCGTATGCCAAGTTCTTCGTTTCTCCCATGCCCGTGTGGTACTTCACATGCCCGTTTATTTGAACACACGGTCGTGTGCCTTGATCGTGTAGCTCCCTGACTTAATTAAAATTTGAAAAATTAGCTCTAGTTTTCACACAGCCTAAGACACGCCCGTGTGTCCAGGTCGTGTGCTTCACACTGCCGTGTCGCACGGCCGTGTGGATCGAATGAATGGCCGTGTGGCTCGATACTTGGGGAATTTTTAGCCCTATTTCCACACGGCCAAGGACACACCCGTGTGTCCAGGCCGTGTGGGCCATTATACCTTCACAAAAAACACTAAAAATAGCTAAAATAAACTAGTTAGTGGTGTTAGTGCTCGGGTTGCCTCCCGAGAAGCGCTTATTTAGAGTCTAAGTTCGACTTACCTTTCATTCGCATGATTACGGTGGATCACGGAGTCGAGACTCCTCTTTCTTGTTATCAATTCTATTATCCACATAAAGCTTAAGTCGAGTAATATTTACCTTAAAAGTGTCGAATTGAGAATGATTTACCTCGACTATACCATATGGGAAAATATTCAGTACTGTAAAAGGAGTTACTCCGTTTGTATTAAGCTCTGAAGTATCAATTCGGGGGTCATTTTCATCTATCAATACTTTATCCCCAACTTCAATGTTGCTTTAATTTTTCGTGCGCTTTTGGTTTCTCTTTGACATGTGTTCGCCATTCATCTAGTTCATTGATCTGAAGCCTTCGTTCTTCGCGAGTCACTATGTTTTTGTGGCATAGATTAGAATGAGGCTCCATCACATTCTTTCCAGGGGAATCCCGCAAAGAAGTTTAAGTTGTAATATTATTCAAATTAACCAAACTTAAACAATCATCTCGGTTACTAGATATTTTAGTAGAATCACAAGCTTGGAGAGTAATCGTGTCATTGCCTACACGAAGTATTAGCTCACTTGTGCCAACATCTATGATAGTTCTAGTAGTTGCTAAAAAGGGCCTTCTCAAAATTAAAGACACGTTACTATCTTAATCCGTGTCTAGAACAACGAAGTCAACTGGGAATATAAATTTATCAGTTTTGACAAGCACGTCTTCAATAATACCCCTAGGAAATTGAATTGTTTTATCTGTCAGTTGAATGCTCATCCTACTTTGTTTGGGTTTCCCAACACCTAGTTGTTTAAACATTTTATAAGGCATGACATTAATGCTTACCCCTAAATTAGCCAAAGCATTGCTAACATTTAAACTACCAATTAAATAAGGAATCATAAAACTCCCTGGATCTTTCAACTTGTTGGGTAGCTTATTCTATAGAATGGCTGAGCAAACTGCGTTTAACTTCATATGCGACGCCTCATCCAACTTTCTCTTATTTGCTAAAAGCTCCTTTAATAATTTAACTGTGTTTGGCATCTGTGAAAGAGCTTCAATAAAAGGTAGTTAATATGTAATTTCTTTAATAATTTAAAGAATTTACCAAATTGTTCGTCCGTGTGGTCTTTCCTTGTTGCACTGGGGTATGGCACTCGAGGTTTATATTCTCTACTTACCGATTTTTGCTCACTATGGTCTACCGTATCCTTACCTTTACTTACCACAAGTTCTTGCCTCAGTTCTAGTTTAGGTTCAACTAACCCTTCTTCATTTTGAACAGTAATCGCATTAAGTTGCTCCATTGGGTTAGTTTTAGTATTACTCGGCAAGCTACCTTGTGGTCATTCAGAAATCATTTTAGCAAGCTGTCCAATTTGAGTTTCAAGCCCTTGAATCAACGCTTGCTAATTCTTAAGCGCTATTTCGGTATTCTGAAAACGTGTTTCTGACACCGAGATGAATTTCGTTAGCATCTCCTCAAGGTTTGACTTCTTTTCTTGCTAGTAAGGTGGTTGTTGAAAACCTGGGGGATGTTGTGGCCTTTGATTTCCTTGACCACCCCACGAGAAGTTGGGATGGTTCCTCCACCTGCATTATAAGTGTTACTGTATGAGTTATTTTGAGGTCTAGAATTATTATTACCCATATATTGAACTTGTTCCTCCTCGGTGCTAGGGTTGAAGGTTGGATAATCTGTGTGTACTCCTCCTCCACTTGAATCACACCTCATCACTGGATGTACCTGAGTAAAACCATAGAAACCGTAAATCTTTTTATTTAAAAGTTCTACCTGGTTAGATAGCATAGTAACCGCGTCGAGGTTGAAAACACCAGCAGCTTTTTTCTCATAACTTGCCACTGATAGTTATTCAGTGACATCTCTTCAATAAATTCGTAAGCCTCTTCAGGTGTTTTGTTGTTCAATGTTCCATCGACGACTGCGTCGATCAATTGCCTTGTTGAGGGGTTCACACCGTTGTAAAACGTCTGAACCTGCAACCAGAGAGGTAACCCATGGTGAGGGCACCTTCTGAATAGGTCCTTGTATCTCTCCCATACATCATAAAGAGTTTCTAAATCCATCTGCACAAAAGAAGAGATATAATTCCTTAGTTTAGCCTTTTAGTCGGTGGGAAATATTTTAGCAAAAATTTTTCGGTCATTTGTTCCCAAGTAGTAATTGACCCTCGTGGTAACGAGTTCAACCGCTGTTTTGCCTTATTCCTTAATGAGAATGGGAATAAATGAAGGCGAATGGCATCATTAGAAATGCCATTTATCTTAAAAGTGTCGCAGAATTCCAGAAAGTTCGCCAAATGAGTGTTTGGGTCCTCATCCTGCAAACCATCAAACTGAACAAACTATTGTATCATTTGAATAGTGTTAGGTTTCAGTTCAAAATTATTTGCAGCAACAATAGGCCTAACTATACTCAATTCAGTTCCTGTTAAAGTTGGTTTAGCATAATCATACATAGTACGTGGAGCAGGATTCTAATTTACTGGATCCGCAGCAACCACAGGGGGTAGCGGATTATTCTGATTTTCAACCATCTCCTCGGTTGTGGTGTGAATATCTTCATCTTACCCTTCCTCTATGTATTGTAAGCTTCGCCTTATTTCTCTTCGATTTCTGCGAGCTGTACTCTCGATCTCACTATCAAAAAGTAGAGGCCCTGACGGGTTTATTCTAGTTATAAACTATAAAAACCTGCCAGAGTTAAAGAAAAGAAAAATTAGATTAAAAATAAAGAGTAAATTGCAATAAAAGTAAAAATGACAAAAGTAATAAAAATCAAGTGTTCCTAATATCTTAGTCCCCGGCAACGGCGCCAAAAACTTGATGGTCGTAAAACTATCTAAAAATTTGGCTAAGGCAAGCGCACCTATCGAACAGTAGTATAGTTATGGTGAGATCGAAAATATCGTATCCACGAGGACTAAAAGTACTAGTAATTACTATCTTTTTATTATCTAGCCTAAAAATTAAAAGAGTGTTTTTAAACTAAACTAATTTTCTAATTTAATTAAGATTACGATAGAGAAGTTGGAAAATAATTTAGAAAAACCAATGGAGAAGACAATACCCAAGAAAGAATCCACCTAGACTTCACTTATTACCTTTGACTTAGGCAATTTATTCACTTGACTTATTCCGTAGAAATCCTTGATTTATGTTAATATCCCTTTCAAGACTAGAAACAACTGATTCTAGGTATATTAATTGAAATCTCTTTCTAATTAAAACCCCTATTGTTGCATTAACTCGATCTATGGACTCCCTTATTAGATTTGACTATAATCTGGCAGATTTATGTCGTCCTATCTCTAGGATTGCATGCAACTCCGCTTAATTATGAATGAGCTACTCTTAAATAGGGACCTTTCATCCACTGAATAAGCACATCAAAAACCTGAACTAATATCCTGGAATATTAAAACAAGGGTTAAACTCACAATTAAGAATAAGAACAAATATTTATCATATAAATCAAAGAGTAATAAGATTCATCCTAGGTTTCATCTCCCTTAGGTATTTAGGGAGTTTAGTTCATAATAATAATGGAAAACATCTCAAAGTTTAGAAAACAACAAAATATAAAGAAACCAAAAGAACTTCTAGGAAATTGGATGAAAATCTTCAGTCTTGATGTAGATCCTCTCTCTGAGCCGATTCCGATGGCTATCCTTCAGTGTTTTCTGCCTTCTACTCTCCGTGTCTCTCTAATCCTCTTCTAGGGTGTTTATATAGGCTTTAGAACACTTGCAAACCCTCAAAAGTTCCCTTTTTCGAGTAGAACTAGACTTGTGCTCGACAGGGACACGGCCGTGTACCACGCCCGTGTGAAGGTGCTCAGGCCGTGTGTAATTCTGAGTTGGTTCTTAGTCGACACGGCCATGACACACGGGCATGTGATCTACCCGTATGCCTCACACGGGCATGTGGATCACCTATGTGGACGTGCCCAGTCCGTGTGAAACACTGTTTTAAGCCCAATTTGTCCGTTTTTAGCCTGTTTCTCGCTCTTTTTGCTATCCTAAGCACTCCTGAATGTAAAACATGAAATTAAAGGATTAGGAGCATCAAATTCACTAAAACCAAGGAAAACTCATTCATAAATATGCCAAGCATGGGGTAAAAATATATATAAATTACGATTTATCACACACTCATAACCAATAATAAAGTGAGCAAGCAAAGTGTATGCTCTAAAGGCTCAAAATCTCATAAAAATTATGGTTTTTGATGTCAATCTTGCACAACCTAACAAATTTTAATTCTGAAAAAAAAACTTATCATGCTTGATTCTCCAATGTTTTAAAGTTTAAACAATCAATGCACAATTACCTATGAATTTAATCTAAAACACATCAATGATAATCACAAATCAATAAGAATTTATTCTAATAGTAATATGAGAAATTACTTAATCACATGGTATAATTCAAAGATTTTCAAATAATCATATAAATAACCTCCCCACACTTAAGATGTACATTGTCCTCAATGTACAAAAAGAAATAATCATAGTAGAAATAGAATATCATAAGAGAATGAGATAATTGAAACTGCCCTTAATATTGGATGAAATTCCCAGAATAGTGAAAAGCGGAATTGTAGATAAATGTAGGTGTGTGCAAGATTTTGAGCAACTGATAAGAAAATAAACACAATACTGAAGAAGAAACAACCATAATAAATAAAATTATAGTTTAAATTATAAAAGTGAAAGAAGTTTAATAAAATAAAAATAAATAGAAAGATAAAAATTAAAAGTAAAAATAAAAATAAAAATAAAAATAAAATAAAATAAAATAGAATGAGATGGACTCAATGGTCCTCATCATCAGACGCGTGAGTCGTCGGCGCTAGAGGAGAAATATGAAAATGCTGACAAATCTACTGCAGTGTCGCATCAATACTGTCGAACATCTTAGCACAGTACTGACGAAAACTAGTGAAGTCCTCGTAGGATACTCCTCGGGAGCTAGCAGTAGAATGAACAGGTCTATGACTCGAAGGTGGTAGCTAAGGTAGATCCTCTTGATAGGGAGGAAAATCATCAGTGAAGTCCTCGAAGTCATCCTGAACGTCAGAATGAAACAATCTGTACTGAGGAAAATCCACTCCACGTCGCCGCTTGATCATCCTCATATGGATCATACTCGAGATGCCTTGAAGGGACATCTGACCGACTTGGGTAAGTACTGAGGACTGCTCCGGTATGTCAAGAATACCGAAGTGTCGAGCGAGGCGAGTCACGTAAGGATCTAAACAGATGGGGCCCCTCCTATGGCAGTCAGTCTGATGGCGGAAAGATAAAGCAATGAAGTACGCTAATTCGATAATATGGCTATGAGTCATGCTCCATAAGAAGTAAGCGTAGTGGGTTTTAACGACTCCAATGCTCTCTATCTTTCCCGTCAAGGTATGAGCGAGCAGTGCGTGAATATATCGTAGGGCTGGAGAGAGAAGTCGCCTTCGAGCGACTCGCGTCATAAGGTGTCTGGCTAGCTGTCAAGTCAGTCCAACAATGCGAAGGCGAGTGATGAATATGCCGATGAAACTAAACAAAGTTCTTGGCAGACATGAACTCCTCTGTGTAAAGTCCCATCGCAGCACCGAAATCTGGGACGCTCATGTGTCGTACCAACCCACCAAAACGAAAGGTAATGGGGCCTGGATCATCATGGACTGTCATGACCTACTGGACCAAAAATGTAGCATAGAACTCCAAGGTAAGCTCCGTGTAGGTGGGCTCGATGATGGTGAAGAACCTTTCCCATAGAGCTGTGGTAATAATGGCGCGCACATCATCAGCTAATCGGACCTGCTCCAACGCGGCCCAATCAATGCAGCGGCCTAGACCGAGTTGTCATACTCGATGAAGCTGGTAAAGATCTTCTTGAGGGCCTATCGAAAATCTGAGATACGGGTGGCGAACCTCAGCGGATGCACTCGAGGAGGAAGTCGAGGCGAGGCCCTTCTGCTTTTCGAAGTGAGGACGACGCCCTTAGATTTGCCTCGTGCGTTCGTCATGATGTACTTGCAATAAAGTAATCAAGAGAAATAAATAAACAAATATAGTAGATGTATGCTAATAAGAAATAAAAATTTAAGTAAAGTGAATCGAATGGACTAAGAAAGTGACCGTGAACATGGATAGCTAATCATCAGAATACTAAAACCAAATAAAATGTATTATGAATAATTAACTGATAAGAATCAATAATAAAATGAATAAGTAAAACTATCAAGAAAAGAATCAACAATGAAACCAACTAAATAAAGTAAAGGTATAATCCTACTGAATAAAATAAAATAAACTAGGAATAATGTTCAAGAACTAAATCAAGACTAAATTCAACATCAATCAGTAAAAGTAACTAAATAATCAACAACAATAAAATAATAAAAAGTAGTAAAACTAATAAAAATAAAATAATAAATAAATTGATATGAGAAATAATAATACTAATAATAATAAAACAATGAAAGAAACAAATAAAACAAAGTCAAACAATGTGAACTAATGGTAGTTGTTTGGCTAGAGTAGTGAATGGCGACGATGGGCTAGTTCGTGTATTTTGTTGGTACACAAGATCAGAGCGACGGGGAACAGTGGGGTGGTGGGTCTTGCATGTTGTGTATAGGGGCAGTGGGGTGGCTTGGGTTGGTGAAGAGTAGATGGAGGAGAGAAAGAGGTGCGCAGGGCTGGGGTGGCTAGTCGGTGAGTTGGGAAAGGGTGGCTGATGGGAATGTGGGAAAGGAAGGGGGCCAAAGGCCAGGGGGAAAGAAAAGGTTAGGGGACTGGTGGGGTTATTTTTCTTGTGCGTGGGTGTGCGATGAAGGAGAAGAGGAAAAGAGAAGGGGCGACCGGGTGAGGGTTGCCGACAGGGAAAAGCGACGGTCGGAATGAGGGAGGTAAGTGGTCACCGCGGCTAGGTTAGAGGTTAGGTGAAGAAGAAGACAAAAGATGAAAAGAATAAAGGAATTAGGGTTTTATGGGTGACACAGTAGTGTAACGGTCCGTGTTGGGCCACACGGTCGTGTCACATACCCGTGTGGTCTTGTTCTAACCCGTGTGCAATAAAATTTTAGCCCAGTTTTCACACGGCCTTGGACACGCCCGTATGTCCAGGCCATTTGCACGCTCCTTCGCTTATGCCCATGTAACCTACCACACACCCGTGTAACTCTCTGACTTGTTCTAAAATTGAAAAATTCAGCTCCAGTTTTCACACAGCCTAAGATACGCCCATGTGTCCAGGCCATGTGGTCCACACGGCCGTATCACAACTCGTGTGGATTATTTTAGTCTGTGTCTCTGTCAACTTTTGGAAAAAATTAAGTATTTGACTCCACACGGCCAATGACACGCTCGTATGTCCAGGCCGTGTGGATTACACGACCATGTCACCAGATCATGTAACTCATTATCGCTCCCATGTTAAGTCACACAGCCTAGGACACCCGTGTGTTCAGGCCGTGTGAGTCAAAAACTTGCATTTTAATGTTTAGTTAATTTTAAAGAAATAATATGAAATAAAAAATGAGAAAATTAGCAATGTTAATACTCAGGGTGCCTTCCAAGAAGCACTTATTTAAAGTCTAAGATCAACTTACCTCACGCGCATGATTACGAAGGTTCGCGGAGTTGAAGCTCCTCTCTATCATCTCTAAAATCCTCACCATTATAAAGTTTAAGTCAATGACCGTTTACCTTGAATGTGTCATATTCTGGATGAGTTACCTCTATCGTACCTAGGGGAAGACGGTTTGTACTACGAATGGACCTGACCATCTTGATTTTAGCTTTTCAGGAAACAACTTGAGCCTTAAATTATATAAAAGGACAAGATCTCCTGCTGTAAATTGTTTAGGTTGCTTCAAATGAGCATCATGGCGTCGCTTTGTTACTTCTTTATATAGTCATGAGTTCTCATAAACATTCACTCGCCATTCATCTAACTCGTTCAACTGCATCAATCTCTTCTTACCTGCAAGTTTGAGATCATAATTTAGAAATTTTATAGCCCAAAATGCTTTGTGCTCTAACTCAAATGGTAAATGACAACTTTTCCCATAAACAAGTTTGTAAGGAAATGTTCCTATGGGTGTTTTAAAAGCAGTTCTATAGGCCCATAAAATGTAATCTACTTTCATTGCCCAATCTTTCCTATTTAATTATATGGTTTTCTCTAGGATGCATTTAAGCTTTCGATTTGTGACCTCGACTTGCCCGCTAGTTTGAGGATGATAAAGGGGTAGCTGTCCTATGATGCACTCCATATTTCTTAAGTACTTTATCAAATTGAGTGTTACAAAAATGTGTACCCCTATCACTAATAATTTCCCTAGGTGTTCCGAATCGAGAAAAAAGCTTCTTGAGAAATCTAACTACCACTCTAGCATCATTTGTAGGTAAAGCTTGAGCTTCCACCCATTTTGACATATAATCAACTGCTACTAGGATATATTTATTATCATACGGGCTCAGAAATGGACCCATAAAATCAATACCCCAGACATCAAATATTTCACATAAAAGCATATAAGTTTGAGGCGTTTCATCATGTTTAGAAATGTTACCTATTCTCTGGCATCTATCACAAGAAGTAACATACCTGTTAGAGTCTTTAAATAGTGTAGGCCAATAAAAACTTGATTCAAGCACTTTATGTGCTGTTTTAGTCCCACTGTAGTGTCCTCCTGCTGGTCCTGAGTGGTATTATTCCAAGATTTTACTCGCTTCTAACTTCGTAACATATCTTCGAATTATTTGATCTGCACATACACAAAAAACAAAAAGGATCCTCCCAAAAATAATTTTTCACAAGATGTTAGCAACTAAATAATTCACAATATCCGCAAACCAAGGAATTTCAGAATCAGTTATAACCAAAAGTTGTTCCTCAGGAAACGAGTTATTTATCTCATTCTCATCAAGCTCATTGAGATGTGAATTCTCTAACCTGGAGAGGTGATCTGTTGCAAGATTTTTATCTCCCTTCATATCTTGGATTTTTAAGTCGAATTCTTGTAATAATAAAATCCATCTTATCAGTCGAGGTTTTGCATCTGATTTAGTGAGGAGATAACGGAGAGCTGAATGGTCAGCGTAAACGACAACTTTAGATAATATTATATATGGTCTAAATTTATCGAATGCAAAAACCACAGCTAGCAATTCTTTTTCAATAGTCATGTAGTTGTTTTATACTGCTGTCAATATTTTACTAGCATAATAGATCGGTTGAAATCAAAAATCACTCGCGTCGCATATTAGTTCAAAGGGTAAATTCCAATCAGGTGCAATTACAATCAGATCATTAATTAGTTTATCTTTAAGAGTATTAAATGCTTTTAAACATTCCTGACTGAAATCGAAAGGCACATCTTTTTCTAGCAAATTTGTTAAAGGCTTAGCTATTTTAGAGAAATCTTTAATAAATCTTCTATAGAACCCAGCATGTCCTAAAAAGCTTCGAATAGCCTTAACTGAACTGGGGGAGGTAGTTTTTCAATTGTTTCAATTTTCGCTCTATCAACCTCAATCCCTTTATTAGAAATTTTATGGCCTAGCACAATCCCTTCTCAAACCATAAGTGACATTTTTCCCAATTAAGTACAAGGTTCATTTCCTCACATCTCATTAGAACTCATTTTAAATTTTTAAGATAAAGATGGAAAGAATTACCGAATACCAAGAAGTCGTCCATAAATACCTCCATAATGTCTTCTACGAGTTTGTCAAAAATAGCCAACATGCATGACTGAAAAGTAGCAAGAGCATTACATAATCCAAAAGGCATTCTTCGGTAAGCAAACGTACCATATGGACATATAAATGTCATTTTTTCTTGGTCCTCGGGAGCTATTGAGATTTAGAAGTAGCCAGAGAGTATATCGAGGAAGCAATAATACATATGTCCAGATAATCTTTCCAACATTTGATCAATGAATGGCGAAGGAAAGTGATGTTTTCTTGTGGCATAGTTTAACTTCCTATAGTCATTGCAAACTCTCCATCCCGTGACTGTTCTTGTAGGAATCAACTCGTTCTTCTCGTTTGCTACAACAATCATGCCTCCCTTCTTAGGAACAACCTGCACAGGGCTCACCCAAGTACTGTCAGAAATATGATAAATAACTCTAGCCTCTAGAAGTTTAATTACCTCAGCCTTAACAACTTCTTTCATGTTCGGATTCAGTCGTCTTTGAGCCTATACATATAGCTTATATTCATCCTCCACTAAAATTTTATGGGTGCAAAAAGAGGGACTGATCCCTTTAATGTTAGAAACCTTCCAAGCTATGGCTCTTTTATGCTCCTTCAATACTTGAAGTAACTTATCTTTCTCATTTGGCTGTAAATCTGAAGCAATAATCACTGGCAATGTAGAATTATTTCCAAGGAATGCATATTCTAAGTGTTTTGGTAACTGCTTTAGTTCTAATTTGGGAGGTTCTTCAATAGAGGGTCTTAGTTTCAATTCATCGTTTACCTCAATACCCTCATAATTCTTCTGTCTCAGTGAAGACTCATTAGAATCTAAATCAGCTTTTGTCTTACCTATCACAGCATCACCGTCATCTACCTCCTTTGTTTGAACAAGGCACAGTTCCAATGTGTCCTTATGAACAATTTCCTGTAAAGAATCTTGAATAACATGATCAATAGAATCAATAAAATAACAGGAATCATCTTGTTCTCTAGAGAATCTCATGGCATCATAGATTTTAAAAATAATCTCTTCATCACCTACCCTAAGCACAAGTTTGCCATCACCCACATCAATAACAGCTCTAGCAGTGGCTAAAAATGGGCGACCTAAAATTAAAGGCACCTCAACATCCTCATCTATGTCAAGCACAACAAAATCAACAGGGAATATGAATTTATCTACTTTTACAAGAACATCCTCAATAATGCCCCTAGGATATTTAATAGATGTATCAACTAATTGAATACTCATCCTAGTGGGTTTTGGTTCCCCAAGACCAATCTGCTTGAACATTTTATAAGGCATCAAATTAATGCTAGCACCTAAATCAGCTAATGCCTTTTCAATATTTAAACTACCAATTAAGTAAGGAATAGTAAAACTTCCTGGATCTTTCAGTTTGGTTGTCAGTTTATTTTGAAGGATAACTGAACACTCCTCGTTAAGTTCCACTGTAGACAGCTCTTCAAACTTCCTTTTATTTGTTAAAAGCTCCATCAAAAATTTTACATATGTAGGCATTTGCGAAATAACTTCAACAAAAGGTAAGTTAATATGCAATTGTTTAAAAAGTTTAA
Organism: Gossypium longicalyx; assembly: GCA_025698465.1. Lineage (NCBI taxonomy): Eukaryota > Viridiplantae > Streptophyta > Magnoliopsida > Malvales > Malvaceae > Gossypium > Gossypium longicalyx. The sequence goes on from CM046995.1 coordinate 59,232,364, forward strand.
GAAATTTATCGAATTGTGCATCCATAAGGTCTTTCTTCAACTTTGCCGGATATGGGATGGGTGGTTTATATTCGTTAAGTATCGGTGTTATATTCACTTCGGGTTTGACCTCCTCATCCTTTTCCTTATCAGATTCTTGCGGCAACTTCTTTTCAGGTTTAGTTAACACTTTTCCATTCCTTAATGTAACTACTTTTACATGCTTCCTTGGATTGGGTTTAGTGTTACTAGGCAAACTACCTTGTTGTCTTTCTGAAACTAATTTAGCAAGCTGCCCAATTTGATTTTTGAGCCCTTGAATCGATGCTTGCTAATTTTTCAAAGCAGTTTTGGTGTTTTGGAAACGAGTCTCTGACACTGAAATAAATTTTTCCAACATCTCTTCAAGGTTTGGTTTCTTTTCCTGCCGATAAGGTTGTTGCTGAAAGCCCCAACGGGGTGGTGGTCTTTGATTTCCTTGACCTCCTCATGAGAAATTTGGGTGGTTCCTCCAACCTGCATTGTAAGTATTACTGTAAGGATTATTTTGAAGTTTAAGATTATTACCCATATAATTCATTTGCTCATTTTCCATTGTAGGACCGTAGGGTAAATGTTCTGAATTGCTCATTCCACCTCCACTCATGTCACACTACATTACCGGATGTACCTACGTAGAACCACATAAACCATCAATCTTTCTATAACATCCCGAAATAGGGCCTAGTCGAAACAGTGGTTTCGGGACCACAAATCCAACATTAAAATATTTATTTTATAATTATTATGAGACCTAGAATATGAGATTATGCATGTGTTAAAGTTTCATGAAGAAATTCCTTGAGAAAGGTATCCAATTGGAAATTAGGGACTAAATTGAATAAATGACAAAACTTGGATTCTAGAAGCAATTTGTATGAAATTACTTTAGATTATAATTTAGAAGGTCTTAAAGAGCAATTTTCCCAATTTCTAAGTTTTTGGACAAAAATGGGCTTGCATGGATGAAATTTCAAAGAAAAGGCATAAGGGCATTTTGGTCATTTGGCTTTTTAATGAAATAAAATAGGAAAAATCAAGCCAAAATCAGCCATCTTCTTCCCCATAGCTGCCGAAATTCTCTCGTCACCATAGCTAGGGTTTTCAAGCTTTTCAAGCTCAATAGTAAGTGCTCCCAATCCCTGTTTTTAATGTTCTTTGTATTTTTGAAATCCCGGTAGCTTGATCTTTCCATCTCTACCCATATTTCATGTTAGGTTTCATGTTTAAAAATTTACCCATGCATAAGTTGCTTGTATTTTGGTGGATTATGGAGGGGTATGAAAGCTGAAGGTGCGTTAAACATCTTTTCTTAGGTGATTTTCATGAAAAACCCTTAAAGGGACCTTTTTGCAAAAGTTGTTAAATATGTGGTAGAAATGTGAAAATAATGGAAAATGTAGGCTGCCATATGAGGGAAAAGTGTTCGGATAGGCTTGGGTAAGATACAAATTGCATGTGTTTCATTATACGAGCCTAGGGACTAAATCGTAGAAATTAAACTAGGGGTAGAAATTAAACTTTAAAAGTGTAATGTAGTGAATTAATTATATAATTGTGTTGTTATAGACCCTGAGGAAAAAAAATCGGAGGTCGATCGAGGTAAGCGCAAGGTTTCAAAATAACCGAAACACAGCTCCGAAACAAATACCAGGTAAGTTCGGATAACTCGAAGTAAACCTATAACATACATAATTGTATGTTTTTGAATGTATGATAATTGCATTGTTGATGGCATGAAAATGTATGAATTGCATCTTTAATAATGAATTGTTGAATAATGGCTCGGTTGAGGTTGAAAAAGGAATTCGATGGATAAACCATGATTTACATGAGACTTGAGATCCTGCATGTGTTGCAGAAAAAGATTTAGCCTGAACTGGTGATCCGAAGATCTCAAGTATAAAAAGGATCTAGCCTGGACTGGTGATCCTTGAGTAAGCCTCCCGAAGAATATGTGTGCATTATGGATTTAGTCCAGACGGGTAATCCGATTAGGGACTGAATTTAGCCTGGACTGGTAATTCAGATCCGAGCTCATTAAGGGTGTTTGTCGCGTAAGGGATTTAGCCTGGACTGGTAATCCCGGCATCATCTTATGAGTTTATATTGCGGGGGATTTAGCCTGGACTGGTAATCCCGCCGTAAGATGTGAGGTTCGCGTGAGTGCATACTGAAACGATCATTCGTACAAATTGATGGTAAATGGATGATCCATCGAGATTTCCTAAAAACTCAACAGGACTATCACAAGGAATATGTATAGATGATATGTTAAATGATGAGCTCATCTAAGATGAATTACATGGTACATTGTTATGTAACTAACTTGATGATTGAGTACATGTGTTAGGGAAACCATTTCATGCTTTTTGGTTTCATTGCCTTATATGATTGCATGCTAAATAATCGGTAAGTTTACTTTCTAGTTATATAGGCTTACTAAGCATGTAAATGCTTACCCCTCTCTTTTCCCTGCTTTTCAGAGCTCAAGGACTCATAAGGATTGGAAGACAATTGGAGAGTCAACACACTATCAACTAGACAAGCTTTGGTATAAAGACATTTCTATTTTGTCCAATGGCATGTACAGGATTTTTGAGTATTTTGTTATATATGTCATTTGATTTTCCTAGTGAAGGCATGTAAAATATGTTTATCTTTCTTTGTGTATGGCTATGGGAATTGGCTCATTTTTAAGTAGGCTATGCCCTACAAATCTATGCATGTTTATATTCATATGCAATGGTTTAGTTATAATTGGCAATGAGTTATAATAACGAGCCAATCTTAATATGTCAAGCAGACATATAAATCATTAAATGCAAGATAAGAATTAACTTAACATGTATGAAACCAATGACATGAGGTTCACATGCAATGAGGTTAATCAAAGTTTCATATTGGCAATGGATAATTTAACCCAAATATGCACTAAAGTAATTTATAAGTGTAATTGGCTAGTAGATGGGTAACTTAAGACTTGGAAAATAGCCTAACAAGGTCCACATGGGTAGACACACGGGCGTGTGTCTAGGCCGTGTGTGACACACGGGCTACTCCCACGAGTGTGTGCTATGACCGTGTGTCCCCTGCACTTGAAATTTTAAGTCAGCATAGAGCACAGGCTAAGCACACGGGCGTGTGCCTTGGCCGTGTTTATCTAACAGAATGGTGAGGTTGAAATTAGTGTAGCACACAGGCTAAGCTCACGGGTGTGTGTCTTGATCGTGTTGCATACTGGAAAAAGGACACGGGCGTGTTTTATTCCCCACGGGCGTATTACACTTCAACTAAAGGAAAATTTCCTAGAGAGCCCTAAGTCTATCGAACAATTTCGGTTTTGTTCTGTACTACCCCTAGGAGTGTTTTAGGCCTCGGAGGCCTGTATAAGAGACAAAGTGCATATGTTTGAAAAGTTTTAAATTATGAACGGCTTCGATAACCCGATTGTATAAGTTTGTAAAGGTGAATTACCGGTAACGCCTCGAACCCTATCCCGGCGTCGGATACGGGCGAGGGGTGTTACACTTTCTATTTAAAAGTTCCACCTGATTTGACAACATGGTAACCGCATCAACGTTAAAAACACCGACTACTTTTGTCGACTTTGTCCTCATGACTTGCCGCTGATAATTATTCAGTGACATCTCCTCTATGAACTCATAAGCCTCCTTAGCTGTTTTATTATTTATAGTACCACTGACAGCTACATAGATCATTTGCCTAGTTGAGGGGTTCAAACCATTGTGGAAAGTCTGAACCTATAGCCATAGGGGTAACCCATGGTGAGGGTATCTTCTCAATAAGTCTTTATACCTCTCTCATGCATCATATAAAGTTTCAAGATCCATCTGTACAAAGGAAGAGATATCTTTCCTCAATTTCGCTGTCTTGGCCAGTAGAAAATATTTCAGCAAAAAATTTTTGGTCATTTGGTCCCAAGTAATGATAGAACCTCGTGGTAAAGAGTTCAACCACTGTTTAGCTTTATTTCTCAATGAAAAGAGAAACAACCGAAGGCGAATGGCATCGTTAGAAACTCCATTTATCTTGAAAATATCACAAAATTCTAAGAAATTGGCCAAATGAATATTTGGGTCTTCATCCTACAAACCATCAAACTGAACAAACTGTTGAATCATTTGAATAGTGTTAGGTTTTAGTTCAAAATTATTTGCAGCAATAGCAGGTCTAACAATACTCGATTCAGCCCTAGTGAGAGTGGGCTTAGCATAATCGTACATAGTACGAGGAGCTGGATTTAGATTTCGAGGATTCATAGGGAGTAGCTGATTATTCTAATTGTTAGCCATCTCCTCAGCAGTGTCCTCTTGCTCTTCCTTTGTACTTTGTTAGTTCTATCTCGCCTCTCTACGATTTCTGCGAGCTGTACTTTCAATTTCGCTGTAAAAAAACAATAGTCCCGACGAATTTCTTCTAGTCATAAACTAAAGAAACCTGCCAGAAGCAAATAAAAGAAATTTAGTAATTAAAAATAAAACTAAAACAAAAAATGCAATAAATTAAAAATGACTAAAGTAATAAAAATCTAGTGTTCCTAATATCTTAGTCCCCGGCAACGGCGCCAAAAACTTGATGACGTCACGAACTAACTAAAATACGACAAAGGCAAGCACACCTATCGAATGGTAGTATGGCTATAGTGAGTCAGGAATATCGTATCCACGAGGACTAAAAGTACTAGTTGTTACTATCTTTTTAGTATTTAGCCAAATAAATTGAAGGATTTGTTTTAAAATCTAATTTTAACGAAACTAATTACTAAGTGACAAAGAGCAAATTGAGAAAATAATCGAAGAAAAACTTATGAGAGAGACAATACCTAGAAAAGAATCCACCTAAACTTTACTTATTATTCTAAATCTGAATTAAATGATTTATTCATTTGACTTGATACGTAAAAATTCCTAAATTATATTAATATCTCTTTCGAGAATAAAAATAACTGACTCTAGGTTGATTAATTGAAATCTCTTTCTAATTAAAACCCCTATCATCGCATTAACTCGATCTATGGATTCCCCTATTAGATTTGACTCTAATCCGGTAGATTTATATCGTCCTATTTCTAGGATTGTATGCAACTCCACACAATTACGCTAGATCTACTCTTAAACAAGTACTTTTGCTCCACTAAAAAAGCACATCAATCATGAATTAATATCCTAAAAACATTAAACATGAAGGTACGTAAACATGATTGAGATCAAGAACAAATATTTATTATGTAATTCAGAAAAAACAAACAATAAGATCTGTCATAGGTTTCATCTTCCCTAGGTATCTAGGGAATTTAGTTCATACTTAGAAAGGAATATGTCTCTAAAATAGGAAAACAACAAAATATAAAGAAACCCAAAAACTTCTAAAGAAATTGAATGGAGATCTTCAGTCTTGAAGGAGATCCTGCTTCTGAGTTGAGTCTATCGGCGTTCTTCGAGTAATTTCTACGTTCTACTTTGCGTGTCCCCTCAAGTCCTTTTCTAGTATGTATTTATAGACTTTAGAATGCTCAGAAACCCTAAAAATTGGCTTTTTTCTGCTTGTTTGGGAAACAGGGAGCGATATCGACACGGGCTGCCACATAGGCGTGTGGCCAGCCCGTGTAGTTCACACGGGCGTGTGCTCAGCCCGTGTGGAATTGGCTTGGCCATGTGGATCTTTAAGACAGCCCGTTTTGTCCGATTTTGGCCCGTTTTTCGCTCCTTTTGCTCCCCTATGCTCGCCTAAGTGTATAAACATGAAATTAAAGGATTAGGAGAATCAAATTCACTAAATTATGTAATAAATCATCCAAAAATATGTCAAGCATAAGATTAAAACATGTTACATTCATGGTGTATCAATAAATACTATAAAATCAATAAAGAATAAATATTAATGCCTTAATCAATCCACCATATCTTATAAACAACTCAACCTATAAAATGGAATGTCAACGGGGAAGTAAATTGTCCAGCATAGCATAGCCACTGATCTTGAACAAATTGTGCTAAAAACAGAAGGAACAAGGTCGTCAGCTTAATCAAATTTGAATGAGAGAAGGCATCAAAGTTGAAAGCCCCAATATAATAGGCGAAGAATATATCCATTTATCCTATTCCCTACTCTGTCTGGGATGAATAAATTTGATTATGATGGACGGGGTTTTCATGTTTATCATCAAAGTAACAAATTCAAAATTTATATATATTTTCAATGCATAAATGCTATTTTCTATTGGTTTCTTTACTCAATTATTGGTTCATTCTAGGAATTAGATGATGGAAAGGCACAACGCTCTCTCTATATATAGGGCAGTTAAGTCATCCTTTCATCACCACTCAGCTTCTTCTGGTTAGTGTTACTAGATAACTGAAATGGAGGCATCTCAAAATAGGGGGTTCTTCAAAGGCAAGCTAGCCAAATCTTTGTCTCGAGTTATGAAGGTGGTTCATTGCCCACCACCATCCATTCCAAGGGTGTCTAAGTATTCTTATGCTGCTATTTCCAATCAACAGCCAAGTCGTTTTCATGAACACAAGAGTGTTGCAAATCTTCCATCATCCATGCCCAAGGATTCTACTGCTAGTTACCACAACAGCTTGCCATTTGACGCTTTGGGCGACGAAAATATGGACTCCAAGGCCACAAGCTTTATTTCTAATGTGCGGGAACGTTTTAAGCTTGACAGGAACTGAACTTTACAACATTAATCTCTCATAAGCCACAATTTATAAACAAGGTTTGGATTATCGAATTAGATAGGGATAATTCTCTATTGTTCAATGTAGATTATCCTCACCACTGTTTAATGAAATTGATTGAGGTATATTCTAAAGTTAGAAATGTAAAAATGTATTCGGAGTAATGTCATTTCACATAAAAACGACTTAAATTGGTATTAATCTCATTGAATGAATGAAGAAGAAATCAAATATACTTGTAAACAAAGTGAAGCGAGTTGGGCAACATCCAATTTCATTTTATATCAAAATGGGCCAAGCCCATCAGCTTCGAAGGATTAATAATTAACCCAAATTTTCACTTAAATGAAATTTTTATTTAATTAAAGTATAATAAAAATATATTTAATTTTTATATATGTTAATTAAGTTTTAACATATTTTACCCCTTCTTTAAACATTTATGTAAACTTTTATAAAATTTGAAAAATTAAATAATATATTTTAAAATATGCATGTTAAACAGTTTTGAAATTTCTAACTTTTAATTTAAAAAAAAAGCAATTATGTAATTTTATAAAAGCATGATATTAAAAATTAAAAATGAAAATTACTTGTTTAAAGTTGTTTATTATTGAGAAAACTATATTTAAAACTTAATTTAAAATTTTGACCTACTTTAAATATAAATAAGAAAAGGAAGTATTTTGAAACTCAACATTTCCATTTTTGCTTTCGTGCATTCTTTTATAATATATATGATTATTTTTTCAAAAATATCCTATAATTATATTTGATTGACAGATTAAGATATATAAAACAAATAATAATTAATCGATAATGGTATATTGCATTAGTTATAATTTTGAGCCATTTATACATCGTGATTATCATATGATGTTTGATACTCGTGTTGATTTATTTTACCACTAATACCCATGTTGATTAATGAGAACATTTTTTAAAAAGTAATTATAATTTTAATATATGATTTCATATATTATTAATAAAACAAATGTAATTATCATTATCGATTTATGTGTTAATACATAATTAATAAAAAAATATAATTATCCCTTTATTTTATGTATTAAATTTACCTTGGTTTGAATCCTTTTAGAAACAACTTTTTATTTAATCAGTTTGCTCTCTGTAGCACGAGTTTTGTCTGCTCTTTATAGCATGGGTTTGTTTCTTTTGTTTTGTTTTGTCTTTGAGTGTTTAAGTTTTCTTGAGTATTCTGGGTGGAAGTGACATTTTACTATGGAATCGGAAATGGCGAGTCTCAATCTTGAGGATGGGGAAGAGGAAGGTGTGCTTTTGCAATAGATCCAGAATTACAAAGTTCAACGCATGGATACTACTTGGTAGGAGGTTTTCTGACGGCAAGTGTAGTCTATTTTCTGGCGATGAAAAACACAATGGCGAATCTGTGGCATCCCCTAAAGGGTGTTCAGATATCAAATCTTGGGGCAAGAAAGTTTTTATTTAGATTTTTCCATGAGATTGATATAGATCGGGTTGTAAAAGGGACTCCTTGGACGTTTAACAATCACCTTTTAATCATACATCGGTTGAAGAATAGTGAAGATCCAATGCAAGTATCGTTGGTTTCGATAGCTTTTTGGGTACAAGTGCATGATTTACCCCCAGGTTTTTTCTCGAAGATGGTGGCTAAACAATTAGGGAACTTTGTATGGATATTTCTGGAATATGACATGAAACTAATAAATAGAGGTCTAAAGAACCATCTTCAGATTTGTGTTGAGGTAGATGTAAGGAAACCTTTGAAGAGGAGAAAAAAGATTGTTATTTTGTTATCGAAATTCATTTATGTGAATTTTCGGTATGAAAGACTCACTATTTTTTTGTTTTTTTTATATATCTACTTGGGTCATAATGACAAGTTTTGTCCGGTCAGATTGGATTGAAGAAAAGATACCTTGGAGTTTGGGTGGAATACATCTCTGAAAGTGCAGACGATGAGGGCCAATAGAGAAACTAGTGTTTGGTTATGAGAGGAAGGAGATGAATCATCAAAGGAAACTAATCCAAACATGCCTGAAGTAGGGCGTAATTCAAGGATGATTGGGGGAGTGATTTGAGGAAATATACTAATCCAATCTTTGGGTTTAATTTGGAAGGATCTCAATTTATTCCTAATTTGAATCTGAATGGATCCTTTAGTGGGATAGGCTGAATTAATATGGAACATGATCTTGAAAGCCTAATAGCAAATGTCAAAGGGAAGAAAGCCTAGAACAAATGTTTTGATTCCTAATGTTTTTGAGTTATTTGATTCAACAGAAATTATTGCTGAGTAAAATTATGTTCATGTTCATTAAGGACCGGAGGCTACCAATGGGCAAGCTGATCGGGCATAATAAAAATTCTATCTTGGAATGTTCATGGATTGAGGAGTACGCGGGCATATAGAAGGCTTCGTTTCATGATAAAGTCTATTAATCCTCAAATTGTCTTCTTCATGGAGACAAAACTAGATGGTTAGCAAATGGAAAAGGTATGTAGAAAATGTGGTTTTGTGAATGACATTGATGTTCAAGCGAAAGGTTTTCGAGGGGGCTTAGTCTTGCGTGGAATGGCAATGATCTGATTAGCATTTGGATTTTTTCAAAAAATCATATTGATGCTGTCATCAATAGAGGTGATAATAATTCGATATGGAGATTCACTAGTTTTTATCGAGCCCCGAATGTGAGATATAGAGAGGGTAGTTGGGATCTTATTCGAAATCTAAAAAGAGATTGTAACATGCCATGGATTATTTGTGGTGATTTTAATGAGATTTTATATTCACATGAAAAAAAAAGAGATGCTCCAAGAGATGAAAGGCGAATGGAGAATTTTAGACAGGTGTTAGAGGAATGCAATTTGGTGGATGGATATTTTTTGGGACCTTGGTTCACTTGGGAAAGGGGGAACTTATCATATACTAATATTCGTGAACGATTGGATAGAGGGATAGTTAACTCGAATTGCTTAAATATTTTTCCTAATTTTTCAATGGAACACCTTCCGCATTCATTTTCAAATCATTATCTGTTGTTAGCTTAAATGGATAAGGGTGCAAATTGTGGAAAAAAAAGAACTTCAAATTTGAAGCTTGGTAGGTATTGGAAGAATCTTGTAGAGATGTCATTTGCCAAGTATGGGAGGCTACATCGAGCGATGTCTTGAAAAAATTAGAGGTTCTAATAAAGGCCCTTATAGAGTGGAAAAAACATTGCGAAAAGAGTCGAGGTGATGTATAAAAAAAGCTGAAGAATAGATTGGAGATGTTTATTGAGGGGGAAAGGGACGATGGGACAATGATAGAAATTATGGATGTTAAATTGTAATTAAACTAGGAGATGGAGAAACAATAAGCTCATTAGGAACAAAGGGCCTGAGCTAACTGGCTAAAATTTGAGGATAGGAATACTATGTTTTTCCACAAATTTGCTTCCCAAAGGAGGCACATGAATTGAATTAGGGGTTTGGAGAATGCATCGGGGTTTTTACGAATGAAGTGGATGAAATGGAGGAAATTGCTTGAGAATATTTCTCCAATCTGTTCACAACTAAAGGTATAGGTGATATGGACCATATTTTCTCAAGAGTGGAACAATGCATGATAGATGAGATGAACCAAAGCCTTATGGCAAAATATTCAGTTGAGGAAGTGTTTGAGGGCTTAAAAGGAATGGGTTCGACCAAAGCTACTGGAAATGATGGCTTTCCGGCAATATTTTTTTAGTATTTTTGGCATATTATTAGAAGGGATGTGAGCAATTTTTGCCTAAATATTTTGAATGAAGGTATGTCCTTCGAACCATGTAATGTTACCCATATTGTTCTTATACCAAAAATTTCTCAGCCCCCAAATCTATCCAATTTTAGACCCATTAGCCTCTGTACAGTTCTTTATAAAGTAATATCTAAAATTGTGGCGAATTGTTTTCAAAAACTTTTAGAATGTTGCATCGATGAGGCTCAAAGTGCCTTTGTCCCAGGCAGATTAATATCTAATAATGTCCTTTTTTTACATGCATTTAAGAAAAAAAAGAAAAGACAATAATGGGAGCTTGGTGATAAGTCGTAATTTATACATATTTTTATCCCATGCTTAGTATATTTTTGGATGAATTATCATTAGATTTATGGAATTTGATGCTCCTAATCCTTTAATTTCATGTCTTACACTTAGGAGAGCATAGGAGATTAAAAAGAGCGAGACATGGGCCAAAAATGGAGAAAATGGGTCAACATGGGAAATCAACAAGGCTTAGACTTCCTCACACGGGTAGACCACACGCTCATGTCTAATTAATAGACTCTAATATGGCCTAGACTTCCACACACGGGTAGACCACACGCCCGTGTCTTTTTAACAGACTCAAACATGGACTAAGCCGCCTCACACGGGCATGGCACATGGTCGTGTCCCTGTAGGGCCCAAGTTCAGTTCAATTCGAAAAAGGGCACTTTAGAGGGTGCTGAGGCCTTCTAAAACCTATATAAACACCCTAGAAGAGGATTAAAAGGGACACACAGAGTAGGAGGCAAGGAATTACTGGAAGAAAGCCGATTGATCTATCTCAGAAACCGGATTCTCCTTCAAGGCTGAAGATCTCCCTTAAACTTCGTTCAGGGGTTTTGGGTTTCTTTATGTTTTGTTATTATTCTTCTGAGGTGTTTTCTTTTACACATATGAACTAAATCCCCTAAATACCTAAGGGGAATAAACCTAAGATGGATCTTGTTATTATTGTCTGAATTATATGATAAATACTTGATTTGTTCTTAATTATGTGTTCTTAATTCTTGCTTTAATATTTTAGGATATTGATTCAAGTATTGATGTGCTTATTCAGAGGAGCAAAAGTCCTTGTCTAAGAGTAGATCTAGCATAATTAAGTAAAGTTGATTGCACACCTAGACATAGGGCGACATAAATCTGTCGGATTAAGGTGAAACCTAATAAGGGAATTCATAGATCGAGTTAATGCAACACAAGGGGTTTTAATTAGAAAGAGATTTCAATTAATCAACCTAGGGTTAGACATTGTTAGTCTCGAGAGAGATAATAATATAAATTAGGGATTTCTACGGATCGAGTCAAGTGAATAAATTGTCTAATTCAGAGTCAAATAACAAGTGAAGTCTAGGTGGATTTTTCCTTGGGTATTGTCCAAATCAATCAGTTTTCTCAAAAGTATTTCCCCAATTTACTTATTGTGTATTCTTAGTTTAGTTAATTAGTTAGATAAATCAAATCCCCTTATTTTTAGGCTAGATAATAAAAAGAAGGTTAATACTAGTACTTTTAGTTCCTGTGGGTTTGACATTTCGGTCTTACTATAAGCTATACTACTGTTCGATAGGTGTGCTTGGTTTTATCATGATAATAGTTAGTTTTCAAGTACGATCAATTATAAATTTAAAACTTATCATGCACATCAAGTTTTTGGCGCCGTTGCCGGGGAACTAAGATATTAGGAACACTTGATTTTTATTTTATACAATTTTACTTTTATTGCAATTTACTTTTTGTTTTTAGTCTAATTTTTCTTTACTAATTTTTCTTTCTTTATTTTTGGCAGGTTTTTATAGTTTTTGACAAGAAGAAACCCGTCAGGACCATTATTTTTTTATAGTGAGATCAAAAGCACAGCTCGCAGAAATCGAAGAGAGATAAGGCAAAGCCTACAATACATAGAGGAAGGGCAAGAGGACAATATCCATAATACAATCGAGGAGATGGCTGACAATCAGAAAAATCCGCTCCCTCCTGTGGTTTCTGCTGATCTAGTAAATCACAATCTTGCTCCATGTACTATGTATGATTATGCTAAACCTACTTTAACAGGAACTTAATTGAGTATAGTTAGGCCTGCTGTTGCTGGAAATAATTTTAAACTGAAACCTAACACTATTCAAATGATACAACAGTTTGTTCAGTTTGATGGTTTGCAAGATGAGGATCCAAACACTCATTTGGCAAATTTTTCTAGAATTCTGCAACACTTTTAAGATAAATGGCGTTTCTGATGATGCCATTCGCCTTCAGTTATTCCCATTCTCATTGAGGAACAAAGCAAAACAGTGGTTGAACTCGTTACCACAAGGGTCAATCACTATTTGAGAACAAATGACCGAAAATTTTTTGTTAAAATATTTCCCACCGGCTAAAATAGCTAAATTAAGGAATGATATCTCTTCTTTTGTGTAGATGGATTTAGAAACACTTTATGATGCATGAGAGAGATACAAGGATCTTTTGAGAAGGTGCCCTCACTATGGGTTACCTCTATGGCTGCAGGTTCAAACTTTTTACAATGGTGTGAACCCCTCAACTAGGTAACTTATTGACGCAGCCATCGGTAAAACTCTGAACAACAAAACACCTGAAGAGGCTTACGAATTTATTGAAGAGATGTCACTAAATAACTATCAGTGGCAAGTTATGAGAACAAAGCCGACGAAAGCTGCTGGTGTTTTCAACCTCGACGCGGTTACTATACTTTCTAACCAAGTAGAACTTTTAAATAAAAAGATTGACAGTTTGTATGGTTCTACTCAGGTACATCCAGTGATGAGGTGTGATTCAAGTGGAGGAGGAGTACACATAGATTATCCAACCTTCAACCATAGCACCGAGGAGGAACAACTTCAATATATGGGTAATAATAATTCTAGATCTCAAAATAACCCATAGTAACACGTATAATGCAGGTTGGAGGAACCATCCCAACTTCTCGTGGGGTGGTCAAGGAAATCAAAGGCCACAACATCCCCCAGGTTTTCAACAACCACCTTGCCAGTAGGAAAAGAAGCCGAACCTTGAGGAGATGCTAACAAATTCATCTCGGTATCTGAAACACATTTTTAGAACACCGAGACAGCTCTTAAAAATCAGCAAGTGTCAATTCAAGGGCTCGAGAATCAAATAGGCCAGTTGGCAAAGATGATTTCTGAACGACCACAAGGTAGCTTGCCGAGTAACACTGAAACTAATCCAAATGAGCAACTCAATGCAATCACTGTTCGAGAAGAAGAAGGGTTAGTTGAACCTAAACCAGAATCGAGGCAAGAAATTATGGTAAGTAAAGCTAAGGATGAGGTGGACCACAGTGAGCAAAAATCGATAAGTAGAGAATATAAACCTCGTGTGCCATATCCAGTGCGACAAGGAAAGACCACACGGATGAACAATTTGGTAAATTCCTTAAATTATTAAAGAAATTACAAATTAACTTACCATTTATTGAAGCTTTTTCGCAGATGCCAAACGCAGTTAAATTTTTAAGGGAGCTTTTAGCTAATAAGAAAAAGTTGGATGAGGCGTCGCATGTAGAGTTGAACGCAGTTTGCTCAGCCATTCTACAGAATAAGCTACCCAACAAGTTGAAAGATCTAGGGAGTTTTACGATTCCTTGTTTAATTGGTAGTTTAAACGTTAACAATGCTTTGGCTGATTTAGGGGCAAGTATTAATGTCATGCCCTATAAAATGTTTAAACAACTTGGTCTTGGGAAACCCAAACAAACTAGGATGAACATTCAATTGGCAGATAAAACAATTAGATTTCGTAAGGGTATTATTGAAGATGTACTCGTTAAAATTGATAAATTTATATTCCCAATTGACTTTATTGTTTTAGACATGGATGAGGACAGTAACGTGCCTTTAATTTTGGGAAGGCCCTTTTTAGTAACTACTCAAACTATCATTGGTGTTGGCATAGATGAACTAATGCTTCGTGTAGGGGATGACACGATTACTCTCCAAGCTCGTGACTCTGCTAAAATATCTAGTAATCGAGATGATGCGGTTAATTTGAATAATGTGGCAACTCAAACTTCTTTGCAAAAGTCCCTTAGAAAGAACGTGATGAAGCCTCATTCTAATCCATGCCACAAAAATAAAGGACTCACGAAGAACGAAGGCTTCAGATCGATGAACTAGATGAATGGCGAACACATCTTCCAGAGAAACATAAAGCATACGAAAAATCACACCGACACCACGATGAGGGTAGGGATGAGACAAAGCAAATTAAATTTGGGGATAAAGCATTTTTAGATGAAAAAGACTCCCGAATCGCTACTTCAGAGCTTAATACAAACAGAGCAACTCCTTTCACGGTACTGAATGTTTTCCGATACGGTACAGTCGAGGTAAATCACTCTCAATACAGCACTTTTAAGGTAAAAATTATTCGACTTAAACTTTATATGGATAATAGAATTGATATTGAGAAAGAGGAGTCTCGACTTCATGATCCACCGTAATCATGCGAATGAGAGGTAAGTCGAGCTTAAACTATAAATAAGTGCTTTTCGGGAGGCAATCCGAGCACTAACGGTGTTAATTTATTTAAATTTTAGTTTTTAACATCTAAACCATTAACTGAGTCCTTGAACACAGGTTTTCCAAATCCCTACGGCCAGGCACACGGGCGTGCCTTAGGCTGTGCTCATACCACGGCAGCGACACGGCCGTGCGATACGGCCGTGCGAAAATAGAGCAAAATTTTATCCAAAACACTAGATTCAATACATTGCCACGACTGTGCGACATGGCCGTGGGCAATCCTGCCAAATTAACACGGGCGTGTGACACGCCCGTGGCTACAAGCCGTGGTGGAAACTGAGAAATTAACACGAGCGTGCGACACGCTCATGCCCACCACCCGTGGTCGAAACTGTTAAAATAACATGGGCGTGTGCATATATACACGGGCGTGGGAGAAGCGAACAAAGCAGGACACAGTCGTGCGATACGGCCGGGTGCACCAACACGCCTAAAGAACACGGGCGTGGGCCGAATACCAGATGCACCCATATCTGAAAACCATGAAACACACGGGCTGAAATAAGGGAACACGGGCGTGCCCCACGGTTGTGTGCCCTAATATCTATATAAATTCCCACTATTTATCATCTTCTTCCCCAATACCCTAACCCTAGCCGCCGCCCTCTCCGCCGTCGCCATCTACGCTCCGACCAACACCTTAAAATCTACATTTTCTCCTATCTTTCTCCTCTATACGCATCAAAATCTTCTCTTTTTTCCTCCCTTCTCTACACATTCCTTTCTTTTTCTCTCTTTCTCCACTCATCCCACGCCCCACCGTCGCACCAGCCTCACTGTGCCGTCGCTCCTCCAGCCACCGGATTTCCAATATTGGTTTCCTCTTCTCTTTTATTTTTTTTTATGCTTACTATCATGATTTTCCCATATTATTTACATTTTGTTTATTAATTTCTTATCATATCATCCTCATTATTAGGATCTGTTTTATGCATTTGGATCCCCTTTCCTACCATTATTAGTTACTTTCATCCATGCCGTGTTGAATTTAGTCATGCTATTGCATGCCATTTGCCATAAAATCTCTGTTGTCAATTGATTTATGTTATGAAGTTCGATTGCTTTTGGTTGAGTCTTGTTAGTGTCATTAGTTTTTGGTTGAACAAATTAGTTTAATTCATGGTTAATTACTTTTTAGATTTGTTAACATATGTTATCTTCTCTGGTCATTAAGACATGAAACTATTCTTGCAAGTATACCATGTCAAATCCATGTGGTAAGAAAATCATCGTCCCCACTTAAAAAAAACAGAAGGGACCCGGAGCCACATCAGCGAGTGCATCTACCGAAGTGCGCCACCCATTCTTACGGTTCCCCTTGGGACCCTAGGAGGAACTATTTCAAATACTACGGGCACGACCCCTAGGTGTGGGTTGTTGCATTGATTGGACCGTGCTAGAGTAGATCCAACTCGCTGACGTAGTTCGGGCTCTCCTGACTACTGACCCATAGGGGCTCTTCTTTGAGATCGTCAAGTTGACATATCTCAAACTCATACTAGAATTCTGTTTGACCTTCCACCTTTAAACCGTTATGACAGAGTTCGATGATCCTGGAATGGTCCAGTTCCGTCTCGGCGATTTAGTTCATCAGTTGAGCGTACTTGAGTTCGATGTCGCATTATGATTATATACAGAGGAGTTCATGGACGACGACGACTTCGACAGTCTCCATCGCTACATCTACTATTCTCATTCACTTTGCTGGAAGTCCCTAGTCCCTGCTTCGGCCACTTACGATCCTAGCCGCTCCAAGGCACCGGCTCTCGCCCCATCACTGAGATACTTAAACGCCATCCTAGCCCACACCTTGACAGGACGACGAGAAAGTACCGGCGTCGTCAACACTAATGATGTCTATTTTTTATGGAGCATGGCGAATGGGTATGTATTCGACCTCGCTTATTTCATCGCCCTCGCCATTCACCATCAGACATAGCGGCATAGGAAGGGAGTCATTTTCATCGACCCTTATGTGACTCGTCTGGCGCGATACTTCGGTCTCCTCAACACGGCGGCGCAATCATCCTCCCTCACCCTCATCGATCAGATGTCCCCACAGGGCATCTCGAGTATGCTCCATATGAGGATGATCGAGTGACGATGTGGATTTGATCCTCCTCAGTATCGCCTCGTCAGCCGAGTAGGAGGACTTAGTGGACATTACTGATGATGTCCCTCCACCGCATGAGGATCCACCATCTCAGCCACCACCTGTTCCTCGTCTAGTTCATACGGCTGCTTCACTCTCTGACATCTCTGAGTGCCTTACTCGATTCGATCAACAATGTTTTCAGCGCTTTGATCACATTGATACAACCTTATATCAGATTTGTCATCACCTTCACATCTCATTGCCACCTCCACCTCGCGAACCATCTGGCGATGAGGATTTTTGAAGACTTTTATTTATCATTTTCATTTTTATTTAGCTTTTTAAATTACTTTTTATTTCTCTTTAATACTATTTTTACTTTATTTTTAGGTTTTATAATTTATATTAAGCAATTTATATTTTCGACCATCTCTTAACGAGTAATCATGCTACTTTATATTTCCTAAAGAATTATTGATTCTATCACAGTTAAGAAGAGCTCCAAAGCTCACTATTACTTAGGAAATTACAACTCTACTAGGAAAGGTTCTCCACGACTGCCATGCCCTGCTCGACCACGGCCATAGCTACCACCAGTTATAATATTCTTTTGGCGCAGCACTTGTGGACTAACAACCTCTACCACCACCAGAGTATCCTCCTCCAATCTCACCCTTGCCTTAGCCGATTACTTTCCATAACTCCAATTTAAGGATTCCATTTAACATTCAGGAAGTTTCACTTCTCTCTCTATCTTATGATCTTATATCTATATTTTGCAATAAATCTATCTTTGTACATTGAGGACAATGTACATCTTAAGTGTGGGGTGTTATTTATATCATTATCAGAAAAATCCCTGAATTTTGTCTTATTCTCACGTGACTCACTCATATCACTATTAGAATGAATTTTGATTAATTTATGATTTTTATTGATATGTCTTGAATTAAAATATAGGTATTTATGCATTGATTATTTAAACTTTAAGTAATTAGAGAATCAAGCATGATAAGTTGATTTTTGAGAATTAAATTTTTTTTAGGTTATTTCCCCAAGTTTAGGTATTATCTTGAAGTTGAAATTCACAGAGTTAACATAAAAAAGCCATAATTTTTGTGAGATCTTGAGCCTTTAGAGCATATATTATTTATTTCATTCTCACTTTTATTGTTGCTATGAGTGCGTCAATATTGATTTGTTATTCTAGAACTTGTTTCGATTATGTATGTCAAGATCACACCATTGATTTGATATGTTGAGATGATAAAGGCACTTAGGTTTAACCGACTCACTCCATAAAAATCTACCTTCATAATTAACCCTAGTGAACCCCCTTGAGCTTAACAAGCCATTCATTGATTCACCCTCAATATTAACCCATAACCCATTATTGTTGAAATCCTCTCAATTAATTTGATCCCTATTTTTGTCGAGATTTGATTTGAATAAATTGCTTAGCTATGTTTTATTTCTGATAATTAGCAAAGTTCTATGTTACTTGATTTGTTCTTAAAAAAAATGAAGTTGTTGTAATTGAGGTTTGTCATCTATCATATTATGAAATTATGTAATGCTTGGATTAAAACAATGTATCCATGAAAAAAAAGCTTAATTAGGAATATAATTTGTCAGTTTTAGTATTTTTCTAATTAGGTAATTTTTCAATTCAATCTCGATTCTAACATTCTCTTTCAGCTTGTGACCACATCCCCTAACCAAAGCCACGTTACAAACCTCTAAAGACCTTTTGATTGATGTATCATCTCAATATATAGTGGTGGAGATTTGATTTTCACGCAAGCCTATGGTAATAACTTTTCATATTGCCTGTTGAATGCCAAATTTGTTGGCCTTAAACACCTCGAGTGATTTGAGTGAATCTTTAGTGAGGATGTTAAACTCTATGATATTTTGAATCAAAGGTGATTACTTAGATGAGGGGAGACACCTATGTTTTCATGATAAAATGCTCAACTTGGAATGTTTGAAACTTTGATTTTCTTCTAGTTGAATTCTCAATGTATGATTACTTATGAATTATTTTGAGATATTATTAATAGGAGTTATAAGTTGAGAAAAATGAATTCTTAATCGTGAGTTGAGGATTTTGCTTGAGGACAAGCAAACGCTTAAGTGTGGGGGTATTTGATAAGTCGTAATTTGTACATATTTTTATCCCATGCTTAGCATATTTTTGGATGAATTATCATTAGATTTATGGAATTTGATGCTCCTAATATTTTAATTTCATGTCTTATACTTAGGAGAGCATAGGAGAGTAAAAAGAGCGAGAAACGGGCCAAAAACGGAGAAAATAGGTCAATGTGAGAAATCAACACGGCCTGGACTTCCTCACACGGGTAGACCACACGCTCGTGTCTAATTAATAGACTCTAATACGGCCTGGACTTCCACACACGGGTAGACCACACGCCCTTGTCTTTTTAACAGAGTTGAACACGGCCTAAGCCGCCTCACAAGGGCGTGGCACACGGCCATGTCCCTGTCGGGCCCAAGTTTAGTTTTATTTGGAAAAGGGCACTTTTGAGGGTGCTGAGGCCTTCTAAAGCCTATATAAACACCCTAGAGGAGGATTAAAAGGGACACACAGAGTAGGAGGCAAAGAATTACTAGAAGAAAGCCGATTGATCCATCTCAGAAGCCAGATTCTCCTTCAAGGCTGAAGATCTCCCTTAAACTTCCTTCAGGGGTTTTGGGTTTCTTTATGTTTTGTTATTATTCTTCTGAGATGTTTTCTTTTACACATCTGAACTAAATCCTCTAAATACCTAAGGGGAATGAAACCTAAGATGGATCTTGTTATTATTGTCTGAATTATATGATAAATACTTGATTTGTTCTTAATTATGTATTCTTAATTCTTGCTTTAATATTTTAGGATATTGATTCAAGTATTGATGTGCTTATTCAAAGGAGCAAAATTCCCTGTCTAAGAGTAGATCTAGCATAATTAAGCGGAGTTGATTGCACCCCTAGACATAGGGCGACATAAATCTGCTGGATTAGGGTCAAACCTAATAAGGGAATCCATAGATTGAGTTAATGCAACACTAGGGGTTTTAATTAGAAAGAGATTTCAATTAATCAACCTAGGGTTAGACGTTGTTAGTCTCGAGAGAGATAATAATATAAATTAGGGATTTCTACGGATCGAGTCAAGTTAATAAATTGTCTAATTCAAAGTCAAATAACAAGTGAAGTCTAGGTGGATTTTTCCTTGGGTATTGTCCAAATCAATCAGTTTTCCCAAAAGTATTTCCCTAATCAAATCCCCTTATTTTTAGGCTAGATAATAAAAAAAAGGTTAATACTAGTACTTTTAGTTCCTGTGGGTTCGACATTCTGATCTTGCTATAAGTTATACTACTGTTCGATAGGTGCGCTTGCCTTTATCGTGATAATAGTTAGTTTTCAAGTACGATCAATTATAAATTTAAAACTAATCACGCACATCACTTGGCATTAAAATTGGATATGAGCAAGGCATTGAGACTCACCAACCATAATGGAGTTGGAAGAAGACATCATCTTATGTGGTTTGAATAGATGGAAGTTGAGCTACCTCGAGAATCTTCTCTTGGTTGTTAGACCGTCTTTTAGAGACTAGATTTAATACTAATTATTAGCTCGATAAATCAAACCGAAATTGCCAATAGGGGGTGAATTGACCTTTACAAATTTTGGTGGAAGTAAGGAAAGAAAATGAAACAATGAACACAAATATTTAGAGTGGTTCGGCCCTAATTGCCTACTCCACTACCTTAGCTTTCCACAACTAAGAGTTTTCTCAAATTCACTAATTTGTTTAACCTTTGAGGACAAGGTTTAACCTTACAACCCTTTTAAAATTTCTACCCTAAATCTTAAGATAAACTCTCTCAAAAAATTACAAAGAAGCAAACAAAAAGATAATCCTAAGAAGATCAAAATGTTTGCTAGTTAAGCACAAATAGACATGAATACACGTGAGCAAAAGAAAGACAATAAAAGTTTTTACAAGAGAATTATGGAAGTATTGAGTACAAAGGTTATTTGATTGATGATTTTTGCTTGAATATGATTTCTTCTTGTTGTAGGATCTTTAGAAGCTGTTATTTATACTCTTTAATTGATTATCAAACGTTGAGGTTATTGTGGTAGTTAATAGAGCCGTTGGGGATGTAAAAACCAAAGCATTTAATACACTTGCGACAATGAGTACTGATACCAAACAAAAAGGTATCGATATTTTTTTTATAATAAATGCTAAATTCAGTGACAGTTGGAGTTTAACTATCGATACCGAAACAATTTTTATCGATACTTTATAAAAGGGTATTGATATCGGATCGATACATAATTAGTTTTGTGAGAAACAAAATGCCAATTAAGTATTGTTTCTTTCAAGGGGTATCGATATTTTTAAATTATTGATACTTGGCCAAAAAGTTCAATTCTAACTTGTTTGAAAGATATTTTGACTTGATAAAATGGTAGAAGACCTTTTTACTTAGTCAAAATCATTTTAACTTGATTTTAAAGTTGTTTCAAAAAATTTCTAAGAGTTCAAAATAGATTTTTACAATTTTATCTCTTAGACTTCAATATGAAAAATATTTTATAAATTTTTATTCAATTTTAACTTTATTAAAAAAAAATTCATTTGTTATATCATAATATATTTTCAAATAAAGACATTTTATTTTCTAAATGGAATAATAAAAGAACTTTCAAAAATAAATCCAATTCTATTTTTTGGGTTGAAAGAACTATATGAATTGGGCGAAACTAAAAAGGATTCGATAATCAGTAATAAGATGATTCACAAATCATCCCTTCAAATTCAATCTATGGCGTGGAAAAATTATTCATTAACAGAAAAAAATAAAAGATCTAGCCAAGAGAACAAACACAATAAAAAATCAAATAAAAAAATTCTAATTATAAAAGACAAGAAAAATGAACTTCTAACTCAAGAAATAAATAGTAATTCTAACAAAATAAGTTATCAGGATAAAATAATAGAATCAACAAAAAAATTTTGGCAAATAGTAAAAAGAAAAAATATTCGATTAATCTGAAAATTCTATTTTCTTTATACAATATTCGATTAATCCAAAAATTCTATTTTTTTTTATAAAAATTTCATTGAAAAGATATACATGGATATTCTTCTATATATCATCAATATTCCAAGAACCAATACCCAATTTTTTCTTGAATGAACAAAAAAAAAATGATTGAGAACTTCATTCACAGTAATGAAGCAAATAAGAAAGAAATAATAAAACAAATAAAACTACAACTCAATTTTTTCACTTTCTTCGCTTTCTAATATTAGTATTAGAAATAAAAATGAAAAAGCTTTTTGTTATGACTTATCCTCCCTCTCACAAGCATATGTATTTTACAAGTTATTACAAACCCAAATTATTAGTTTTTATAAATTCAAACATATCCTTCAATATCATGCAACATCTCTTTTTCTTAAAAATAAAATAAAAGACTATTTTAAAGAATATGAAGTATCTCATTCTAGATTAAGGCATTATTATAGGCTAAAATAAAAAATCATTTGGTATTCTGGAATGAATGAATGGAAAAACTGGTTAAGGAGTCGTTATCAATATTTCAGAATAGATGACTTAAATTAGCAACAGGACAATGGTGAAATAGAGTCAATCAACCCTATCTTAATTAGTAACATTATTAATATAGATACAATTGTATGCATAATAAAAATTAAAATGTATAAAAATATTTTTAATAAATATTTAATTGAGTGGTAAATTAAAAGTTTTATTAATGCAATTTGTTCGAGTTTAAATTTCACCATATACATATATTTATGAGTTTTTTCAAATAAAAATATTAAAATATTGTGGAATAATATAAATTATTTTAAATCGAATTGATGAGGGGATTGCAAATTTCTAAATTATTTTTTAACAAATAAATCCATTAAAGTTATATTGCCTTTGAATGTGCAAACGAAAATTACTGTAATACCAATTCATCAGACTTAAACAGCTCTAGCAATTTGAGACCAATAAAAATGGAAAATGGTACATCTAAAAAGATTTAGAAATTGTAATAGTAAAAATTCGAAATTTGATAAAGATTATACTTCTTAAATAAGAACTGTGTTATCTGTTTAAGTTTGTTATGATTATCCACTTGGCAATGCCAATATGCTCCACGTCATCCCCCAAACTCATTAAAAGGAAAACAAAGTTGCAAATTCCAATTCGAACTTGGAAATTTCTCTTTACGGGGGGGTTTCTGCGAGTTCCACTAATTGGAAATAACAGCAGCACCGTGTCTCCTCCCCCACAAACTGAACCTTTGCCTTCCAGTTGTTTTTTCTTATCCACTCAAACAACGGGCTACATCATTCTCCCTCATTTGTTTTGCCCTAAATTAAATTTTTTTTTTAATAGAACTCTTTTGATTACAGGGTCTAGGAATTTTTCATATTCCAATTTCCTGTTCGTTGTTGGCTGAGAAAAAAAAAATGATGAGAAGACGATTGGAAAATCAGCGGCATGAGGATCAGTATTCGAGGGCTTTCCACGAGCTGTCGGGACTGGTTATGAGCCTTCTACGATCGCCGCTAGCTCCGGTTCCTTCCGCCAGCCAATCACCGGCGTTGTCCACAAGGCCACATTCCCCACCAGTACCGACAATGAAGAAGATATCATCGTCCGGATTCGCTTTGCTGATGTTAGGGACATCGGTTTCGTTGATGCTGTGTGGATCAGTTACTTTCTTTATAGGATTCATGTTGATGCCTTGGCTTCTTTGTTTGATCATGGTTCTTTACATTGCTGGAATTGTTTCTGCGGTTTCCATGTTATGTCGTTCTACTATTTGTTATGCCATGGCCCCTCTGCTGCGGCGGAATGAAATTCCTGGTAGTTATTTATTTATTTATTCTTCTTAAAATACTTTAAAAAAAAAAACATTTTAGATGATACTGTATGTACGGTTGATTTAATGTTGCTGTCTTTGGCATTCAATTTTACGTCTTCTTTACGTTTTGATTTCATGATTTGGATGTTTCATGTTTTAGAAACATTCGTTGTGTTTTGTTATCTGATTCTAGGTTTTGTGATGCTTTAATTGTACTAAATAGGTCTTTTACAGAGCAGGAATTAAATCCCTAGAATTTGCAGAATAGAGCTTCATAATGAACGACTGGCTTTCAAGGTGAATTTTGATTCTCCTGCGTTTTATATCTGGAATACTTAGAAAGCTTTAAATTATTAAACTTTATGCGTTGATCTTCAATGCGTGCTTTTTATGCCATCAATGGTGAAAACTTTTGTTGAGAGTGAAAATATGAGTAAGAATTACCTAAACATAATAAATGCATTTGTTTTGGGCACTCACTGAGATTATGGGTATGGCAAGTTCAGCATATGACAAAAATTGCTGGTGTGGAAGAAGACAATAGCTAGCAGTGGATTGTTTATACAGCTGTTGGCTGATCAAACTAGCTAAATTTGATGAATAATATGGCAGCAAACTAGGTTAGTTTACTTTGTTGTACCTGACATCTCTGCTTTTCAGCATTCATTTGTTATGAAGAGACTGAATATTTGTTTGCCTTTATTTTGCTTAATATTTTGTGATAGGCATTGCAGAGTGGAAGCTGATGTGGGTGATTGGTGCTGCATATACAAGAGATTTTAGCAGGTTTCTTCAAGTATTAATGCTGATTATATTCTTGGTCTAGTTGAGGCATTTAACTCATCAATGAGTGTTCTTATTTGCCACAGGAAATGGGATGGTTCACTTCTCAGGTGTTATCCAAAATGGTGGCAGTGGCAGATACAAATGGAAATGAATATGAGAAAGGTTCAAGAAATTGAGCTTTCTTAATCAGCCTTTTGATTTTAAAAGGTGCATGGTTTGTATAATATTAGAGCTTATGAAACTCATCCTAAACTAGTCTCCAATCTGAGTTCCAGTTGAAGGGTATTTCTAGGGACATGTTGCTTCGATGGGATGGGAGGACTGACTAAGATATCCAATTTCACTAGAAATTAAGTTTCCTTGATATATTAATAATTGACATAGGGATTATTTGCAACATAAACTTTTCTACATCCCTTCAATTTTATAATTATTATTATTTCATAAATATTAGTTCTTATATATTTATGAAAAAAAATCATACTTTTTGAATTTAACATAAATATTATTGTAATAAACATATTACTTCAATTAATTAATTTGCAAAATTCATTTTTATATTTAAATGTTTGACTAATAATTATTAAAAATATTTTTTATTAAACATTAAATAATTAAATAATATATATAAATATTTCATTTAATTTCAAATATCACAGGTAAATTAAATTAAAATTTAAGTAATACATCTTAAAAGTTATATTTTTAATTTTAAATAAATTAATTAGATAGTTTTCTAATTCAATAAACCTAATTAGAATAAATAAAAAAATGTTAATATTATTTTAAAATTACTCTATCAAAATATAATATTTATTATAGTCACACAACATTAGTATATGTTAATTCTCATTGAAAATTTTATTATCAAAATTTATTAATTTTAAATTAAAACTATACTTGTATATAATATTTTTAAATAATTATCTAAAACATTTGAATAGCAAATAAAGCTTTAATTCTGTTGGTAAAATGTTCTAAATCTTAAGATATACAATCATATAAATTGCTATGTACCATTAATTTATAGAAGCCCAATAATTTATCCATCAATTGTCTAATTGAGATGAAGTCACATATAAAATAATTAATAAATTAACCCACAAAGAAAAAATAAAAATAACTTTTATTTTATTTTTATTTTATTTTTTAAAATTATATAATTCGCGAATTGATCTCATAAAAAAATCTGAAATGCTCCTGTAACAAAAATTCGAAAATGATCCACTAGGATTTTTTAATAGAATTATTTTATATAAAAATAAATGAATCTTTTTCCATTACTAAAATTTAAAATTTTTTAATCTTTTCATTTTCCTTCAACCCTCCTTACTTTTCTACTCAAATTTCTTTTATTCTCCCTCACACATTCTAGAATTTTACAAGATATGTAATCAACCTTTCAACAGTTTCAAGTGGGTCTCCCTGATTGGTAGTGACCTTTTTTTTTTCAAACTTTATTGATTGATCTCTAAAAAATTATAATTGTTGCTAACTCCTAGAAATTTAGGATTTTAGGATTTTTTTTAATTGATTAGGATTTTTTTATGGTAGTTTTAGTTTTTTTATTATTAAATGAGTTTGTGATATTGATTTTATTTGAGATTCTTAATATCTTGATTAAGTAACGTTAATTAATACAAATCATTGAAAAAATTATGATTAATTGTATTTATGGTCTTGAATTTCTTAAATATTGACTAGAAATTTAATGTTTTTATTCAAAAATAGTTGTTGCTAGTATGATTATTGTAAACTTTCATGAAAACTTTTGTGTTTAAAATTTAAATTTATTTGTTCTAAATATTTAATAGGAATGAAAAATATTTTAATAGAAATCTAATAGTAAAGTAAAGTATTTTTTAAAAGAAAGGCTTAAACTTATTTATTTTAAATGTTTAATAAGAATAAAAAATATTTTAATAGAAAAATAATAGTAACATAGAGTATTTTCTAAAAGAAAGGCTTAAATTTATTTGTTCTAAATGATGGCTTGTGTTGATTTTGTTAGTTTCTATAGCAAGTGTGGAAATGCTATTTTTGCAATGACATTTTTGAAAAAACATTTGAGGAATCAAATTAGAGATTAATGGATGAATTATTGTTTAATTACATATGTTGAGAAAGATATTTTTAACAACATTGATAAGGAGAAAATAATTCAACGGTTTTAACATACTAAAAAGTGTCGTTTTACAATTATAAAAAAGGTACATATTATTCAAATTTATTTGATGTACATTTTCTTTTAGTTTCCATTTTAATAGTTCTGTAATAGTCTTACATTTAACCAACTATATTGGTTTATCCATGATTAATATTATGCATTAGTTTATATGACTAGGGATGGCAATAGAATGGGGCGGAGCCAGATAATGCTAAATCCACTATTGCTCCATAATTGGCACGCTCTACTCCACCATTTACTCCGCACCACTATGGATATATAATCTTGAAAATCACTGTCATCTTCATGGATGTTGGATGCATCTATATCGGCCCACTGCATCCCACGCAATTTAATTTTTGCTAGTTATCTTTATTTTTTTTTCAATCATTTTAAAATCAAGTAAATATTTAACCATAATCCTTCAAAAATATTTTCAAAAATATTTAAGCATAAAATATATTATTTTTCTATATTACATTATTACCCTTTTATTAGTTTATATATACAAGAATAAAATGATAATTTTATAGAGTGAAGTGGGTCAGAGTAGGGCAAGCAATTATCAAAATCATTCCATATTTACTATTCAAAAGAAAAAATTTACTTGCTTCCCTTCGTATCCACTTTTCAAACAAAAAAATTTGCTCCATCTAGAGCAGGTTGGATCGAAATCCATAAAATGATTCGAGTTTTACCATCTATATATCGCTTTTATATATATATATATATATATATATATATATATATATATATATATATTATATATATATATATATATATTTAAAAATAACCTTACAGTCCAATTTTTTGCAATCTTTTTTCTTCAGAACCTAATTAGGTTTTTATAGAAATCAAAGTTAACAACTAATTAAGCATAGCAAAAGAAACGACACAGGACTCGGATGAGCAAAAATAATCCAGAAGCTCTACTCCTATATTGTTTTGTTTTGCATTAAAATATACTGTTAAGTACCAATAAGTTTTATGTGCAATTGTGGTAAGATACATTATATTCTTAAGGAGAGACACAACTTCGAATTTTGGAGACAATTTTGTTAGGTGTACAAACCCCAAATCCCAAAAATAGACCGTAAAATAGACATAAATAATACCAAAATATATAGACCATAGGTATTTCTACTCTTCAAAATTTTGAAGTTTAATATTTATACTTTTATCTTTATTTTCCTTTATTTTTCAAATTTTAAAATTCACATTCAATTGTTAATACTTTTTTTTTGTTAAATTTGTTGTTGTGACATAAGTAACAATCAAGGGCGAATGAAAATGGGGCAAGCAGGATCCTGAAACCCCCCCCCCCAAAGAATGAACAATTACAATTTTCTCTCATATAAATTATTAACTATAAATTTATATACGGTGAAATTGCACTTTGGCTTCACAAAAATGAAAAACATTTTGTTTAGTCCTTTTCAAAAATGACGTAAGCATAAACTAATATATGATAAAATTATATTCTGAATTCTCAAAAATTTATAATTCAATTTCGGCCCCTCCTAATTCACCCCTGGTAAAAATCTAACTAAAAAATGACGCAATGGACCTAAATTTAATAAAATAATTTTAATAATGTTAACAGTTGTACCTTAAATTTAAAATCTAAAAAGTGAAAGGATTAAATTATTAAAAATAAAAGTATCAGGATTAAATTATAAATTTATGAAGAATATTGGAATTTATGGCATATTTTAACATTTTGCTTGTATTTAAACTTTGGTTGGATCATTGGTCACTGAGTTGAGTTAGATAGAATTGGGATTAAAATAAATAAAACTATTAGGACATCCATTAGCTAGGCTAAGCAGTTTGATTTAGCTTATAACAAAGATTCACCAAGACAACTTGTTACTACTTCTAACCTTCCTCTATCAGGTGATTAGATTATATTACATATTGATGGTGTTGTTAAGACTATTGCAGGTTTTGTTGTTGCTGGAGGTGTAGCGCGAAATTAGAATGGAGATTGGATTTTAGGGTTCAATCATTATTTAGGAGATTGTTCAATTTTTGATGCAGAGTTCTGGGATGTTCTCAATGGACTGATTCTTCTTAAAAGACCCGTTTAATAAGGTTTTGATTCATATAAATAATCTAAAGGTGGCTAACACTTTCTAAAATAGACAATTAGCAGATCCAATCTTGGCTTTGATGAGAAGGATTTATCAGATATTAGAGACTATGGATTAATGGAACATCAAACACATCCCAAGGGAGAGAAATCAAGTGGTTGATTGCATTGTTAAGATGGATTTTGATATGATAACTGAAGTACAAGTATTTAAAGACGTATTTGAGCATATTGGAGCAAGTTATGTGCCGTCAGAGTTAATGGTTTTTTTTTTCAGCATATGATGGTTTAATTTAGTTTTCTTTTGCATTGTTTTTCTTACAAAAAAATATTGGGTCGAATGTAAAAAAACTAAAACAATAACTCAAGGAATTACTAAAACTCAATTTAACCAGTTCAAATGGTTTTTATTTTCGAATTAATGAAAGTTTTAAATGGTTGAATCCAAAAGTGGTTCAACATCAATGCTGAGGCTGATGGCCTAACTAGTTTTCAATTTAATTGATCTAATCAAACAATTCGATCTAATTTCAATAATACTACAAATAGTAATTAATTTTAATTTATTTTAAATATTAAAATTTTTTATTCTTAACTTATATAACTCATAATACGAACGACAAAATTTTTTTATTATATTATATTGGCAAAATTTCTTAGCCCTCCAATTTAAAAATATATATATTTTAGCCATTCATTTAATTTTTTTTTATAACACCCAGTATTAGCAAGTCCTAATTTTGGGCGAGTAGCCCGAAGGAATCTAAGTGGCGTGGTCTTATCCTCCCAGTTGACTCTTCTAGCGTATACGTAGGGCGCATGGCTAATGTTAGAGTATGAGGTAAGGATTGTTATCAGAATTGTATGAATATGTACAAAAGAAGGGATTGGTAGGTGTATCAAGGATTCTTGGGTAATGAGGGTATCACCAAAGGTAATACGCCAAGTTGGTCTAGTTTGTAACATCCCACCTGGTAAAGCCCTAGTGCTCGAGTGTTGTTTTAGGAGTAAGAATTTCAGAATTGGTTTTGAGTGAGTTAAGCATTAGACTTAACCAAAGGGTTGAATTCTACGGGTGTGCCCTTGGGCGAAGTCTTGATTAGGAGAACAAGTCAAAGGAAAGTTGTAGTGTAGTTCTATCCGCCCAAATGATACTTTGGCGGATAGATTGGGCGAACAAGTAACATTGGCGCAACAAGTGAAAATGTCTCAGAAAGTGAGACATCTTGATGAGTGGAACTTAGTAAAGTGTTAAGAAAGTTCGAGATGAATTGGGATATCACCGAAGGGCGTTGTAAGCCAAGTTTGGCTAGTTAAAGTGTAACAACCCGTTTTCAGTGATATCAAAAATAGTGGTTTTGAGACCAAAATTTCGACAAGGGTGTTATTATTTTATTATATGGGATTATATTAGGGTCGTGTTAAAATTTTGTTAAGAAATTTCAATGTTTAAATGGTTAATTAAGTAAAAAGGACTAAATCGTAAAAAATGTAAAAGTTGAGTTCTATTAGTTAAAGGGTACAAATGGATATGAAACCTTAAACTAATGGGTAAGATAGTAAATATACCATCCTTGATGTTAGTGGAAAAATTTGGACACAATTATGTTATTTTTAAGTTATATTAGTAAGGGTAAATTGGTAATTAGTTATATAAAAACAAAACAAATGAAAAAATGCTATCATCTTCTTCATATTTTTGTGTTTCAATTGAATTCTCCATGGAAGGGGAAGCTTTAATTTCGACTAGATTAAAATTCCTTGCTTGGCATGATTTCGTGATCCGTTTTTAACGATTTTTATGTTTTTGAGATCGTTGCAACTAGGTCCAGCTAGCCCATACCTTCGTTTTTGAATCTTTTAAAAATTTTGGAAGTTACCATTGATTAATATTGGTTGTTTATGATGATAATTATATATTTGAAGCTTTGATTGTGATATTTGGTTGTTTTGTAAAGTGATTTTTGTTAGATTTTGATTTAAGAATTAAATTGTTAAAATGTCAAAATTTCAAGGTTTGATGGTGAATTTGATGTGTAATAGGGACTGTTAAAGGTTCTAGAACAATCGACTATAATTTTATTATTATAAAATTGTCAATTTTATGATTTTCGGGTTAGAGGATTAAATTGCAAAAGTTGTAAAAGTTTAAGGAAAATGTATAATTAATGAAAATTTAAGGGTCATATACGTTGAATGGAATGTGAAATATGTATGATATTAATATATTTTATTTAATTATTATATAGATTAAAACTTGGAACAGAAAGACTATCCGAGGAAAAGGGAAAATAGTGGATTAGTCCTTGTGTGTTGACCGGCATTAAATAGTAGGTAAGTTCATGGTATTTCAATACATAAATGAATTTTTACTTGTGTTCTTATATTATGATTCTTTAATTAATAATTTTATATAAAATTATTGTATGATTGCACATACGTGCCCCTGTTTGTACCTCGGTATCCCTGATTGCACATACGTGCCCCTGTTTGAACTTCGGTACCCCTGATTGCACATACGTTCCCCTGTTTGTACTTCGATACCTTTAATGCACTTTAGTGCCCCTATTTATACTCTAGTAACTCTGAAACAAATAGTATATGAACTATATTTATTTGTATTTAGATTATATGTTACACTATGTCCTTACTAAGCTTTGTAAGCTTATCGGTTCTTATGGATTGTTTTGTAGATAAACGTTGCTGACTGTTTGGAAGGATCATTCAACCGGCTCACACTATCCATATAAGTTGTTAGTTTTTGTATCTCCTAAGGTAGTGGCGTGTATATATAGATAAATACGTTAGTTTGGTATACTTCGATACTTTTGTAACACCCCACACCCGTATCTTACACCAGAACAGGATTAGGAGGCATTACCGAACTTATAACTTAGACAATTATACATTTCATAATAAATTATCATTCAATCAAAAACCATTCAAATAGATCCATACAGTCCCTAATACGAGCCTTCGAGGCCCCAAATAGACATTAAAAGTGGTTCGAGACTAAACCAAGTACTCAAGAAGTTTTTAGAAAAACATTAAATTTTTTTCAAAGTGCAGGGGACACACGCCTGTGTGGCCAGACCGTGCGTTTCACACGACCAAGAGACACGCCCGTGTCTCAGGCAGTGTGGACATTCAAAATGGGGACACACAGCCTTGTCCTAGCTCGTGTCCAACCCGTGTAACTCATTGACTTGGGTCACATGGCCAACCACACTGTAACATCTCATTTTTAGTGAAATCGAAACAGTGGTTTTGGGATCACAAATCCGAGTTGGAAAGAAAAATTATTTTAATATTATTTTATGGTTTGCATTATGATAGAAATGTCATATGAAAATTCTCATAAGAAAATTTTACCGATTATGTGTTTAATTAGGGAAAGGACCAAATTACATAAAATGCAAAAGTTGAATTCTAGTATCTATAAGTATCAAATAACTATGGAATTCAAAAATTGAGGTCCTTATATGGTAATTTGACCATTAAAGAAAAGTTAATAGATATTTTTGATGAATCATCCATGGAAAATTAGAAAAATGTAAGGACTAAATTGGAAAGTGGAAAAAATTAATGGATGATAAATAATTAAATAGAAATAATAACATTTTATATCATCTTCATCCCCAAAAATTCCATGGAAACCCTAGGAAAGAGAAAGGAAACTAATCAAGCTTAATTAGGTATGTTTTCTTGTCCCGTTTTTAGTAATTTTGATATTTTTGAGATCGGGATAGTTTAATCTATCTATTTTGGGGATTAATTTGAAAATTTATCAAAGTATTAAAGCCTTTCCATGGATGAATATGCTAAAATTTTGAAATTTGTGGTAGAAAATGAAAGGTTGTTGATAGATAAACAACTTTTACAAAGAGAATTTTGATGAAAATATGATTTAGGGACTAAATTGTAAAAATGTAAAAGTTATGAAAAAAATTATGAATTTTGTGAAATACATGTGCTGTAAAAGTTATATGAAAATTTTAGTTAGGCTCAGAATAAGGATTAAATTGCATGAATTTCAATTTTCGAGCCTAGAGACAAAATGGTCATTTGTGAAAAGTATATGGGCAAAATAGTAATTATGTCTAGGATGTAAATTGAATTAAATTGAGTATGAAATGGATTAAATTAATGTTAAATTTATTTATATAGATCCTGAAAGACCTAATACCGAGTTGGATCGAAGAAAACAAAAATTTTCGGATTAATAGATTTCGTATACAAACAAGTATCGAGGTAAGTTCGTGTAACTAAATTGTGTACATTATTATGCTTGAATTGAATGTTATATTTTTGAATTATGAATTTTTTATATAAATGAAAATAATTATATAACCGAGAATTATTGAGTCCCATTTGAATAGGTGAAATTCGATGGATACAAGTTTTTCTCGAATTGATTGTGGTTTTGCATATGTTCCAGACACACCATAGCTCAAAAGAGCTTTCTGTTATTAGCTCTCTTGAGCTTCCCGTTATATGGTTTAGCGAGCTTCCCATTATAGCTCTTCGGAGCGTCCTGATAGGTTGTGATCCTACATTTGTTGTGGACACACCATAGCTCTTATGAGCATCCTGATTAAAGGTTCTTTGTGAACTTCCCGTTAATTGGCTCTTTGTAAGCTTCTCGATAGTGCTCGCTTGAACTTCCTGATATTGGCTATCCGAAGCTTCCCGATATGGTTCTTCGTGAACTTCCCAACAAGGTTCTTTGTGAAATTCCCTATTATGGCCCTTATGAGCTACCCGTTATATAGCCAGGTTAAGCTTCCCGATAGGCTTTTTATGAGCTTCCCGAAATGGCTCTGTGTGAACTTTCCATTACAACGCTCAAGAGTGTGCTTCTCGATTATGTGCTTTAATTGGGTACCCCTGAAAATGAATTGACGAATTATAGTAGTGTACACTAAAGTGTACTATATGAGCGTATCCATCGATATTTCTAATAAATTCAATAGGTAAAGTTCTAACATGGCTAAACTGAATTTGAAATGATTTGTCATCAAAGTGTACATGTAATATGGAATAATATTATGAAAAGCATATGAATATGAAAGATATTAAATGATGAGCTTATCCATGTT
Organism: Gossypium longicalyx; assembly: GCA_025698465.1. NCBI lineage: Eukaryota > Viridiplantae > Streptophyta > Magnoliopsida > Malvales > Malvaceae > Gossypium > Gossypium longicalyx. Next base: position 59,266,601 of record CM046995.1, read on the forward strand.
CTTGGTATTATGTGAATTACTTGACTAACATGATTTGGTGAAATTGTGTTTTTGGTTATAAGTCAAATTATTTGGATGCATTATTGTATGTTTATCTTAAATGTAAATATATGGTAAGTTAAATTCCTGTTATACAAACTTACAAAGCATTAAATGCTTACTAGGTTTTCTTTTCTCTGTTTTATAGTGCTCGGAAGCTCATAAAGGTTGGATACCGGTCGGAGTATCATCACACTATCCTCTAGCTTATTTTGGTATAAATAGAAAACTTACTTTAACATAATGGCATGTATAAGCTAATTTTTACCAATGACAATATGTAAATGGATATTTGTAGTCTAGCCATTGGAATGGCTAGTAATGGTATATTTTGGTATGATAATATAAAGTTATATCATGTTTAATACATACATGTATAAGGTTTGGTTAAATTGATTTAGAGAAAAATATAAATCATCACAAGAAGGTAAGCTTGATTATATGAATATGTGATACTATTTCATATATATATTAATGATGTTTACTTGATTTGTATAACTTGAATTAGTTGGAAAATATATGCAAATGTTGTTATAGGTTGAAGGTTAAATTTGGATGAGAAATAGGGCTAGGAAATGGCCTTATTTTGTCCACAAGGGTAGACACACTGTGTCTTGACCGTATGCGACACATGGCCTGGCACATGAGCATATGATTTGGCCATGTGTCCCCTGCATCCTAAAATTTAGAAATAGAATGCTCATAATTGGGCACACGGGCGGAGACACGAGCATGTCTCTCAGCTGTGTGTGCTACACAGCCCAGAACAGGGACTTGTGTCTTGGCCGTGTGAAACTTGGACCTAATTTGTGAAAATTAAATTGACCACGTGGCCTATCACACGGGCGTGTGACAGACCGTGTGGCACAAGTCAGGGAGTTACACGGGTAAGAACATGGGCTAGGATATGGCAACATGGGCTAGGATACGGCCGTGTGCCTCACATCGAATGCCCACACGGCCTGAGATATGGGCATGTCACTTGGCCATGTGGCTACTCACACGGGTGTGTGACCCCTGTGTTAAAGAAAAATTTTTAAATTTTGTAAAAAAAATTCTGAGTTCCCTATTTAGCCTCACGTGATTCTAATGTTTAAATTGGGCCTCAATGGTCCATTCAATGTACAATATGCTTAATTTTGGATATGAAAAGTAAATGACATGAATTATGTGAAATTACTCTGTTGTAACCCTATTCTAGTGATGGATACGGGTTAGAGGTGTTACACACAAGCCCGTGTGCCAGGCTGTGTACACTTCGAAATGGCCTCACATGCTCATGTGCCAGGCCGTGTACTAGACCGTGTGAAAACTGAAGGGTATACTGACTTGTTCCATATGGCCAAGCTACACACCCATGTACTAGGTCGTGTGAAGCTACTGGCTTGGTTTTTATGGAAGCATCAGGGGACACACGGCCGTGTCACCTGGCCGCGTGTCACACACGACTGAGACACACACCCCAATGGATAAAAATAGGCCATTTTCCAAGCCATATTCCTCACCCACATTGGTACCAACCAATACACATCAATTTGTACATAACTATGGCATAAATAGGTACTCAAAACCAACCAATATCAAGTTTATATCATGTACTATCCACACAAACAACATGGTATTCATAAGCCAATTCATTTGACCACTTTTAAACATACCAAATATACTTCCAAAGTCTACCTAAATGGTCAATTACTTATATGAGATATTGTGCCTAACTTAGTATGCATACTGTAACACCCCTAACCCGTATTTGTAACCGAAATAGGGTTCCGAGGCATTACCGATCAATCACAACATAATTCATACATATATGCATTCATAATCAAAATACATTCAAATCATTCACATTGTCCCTTATAAGGCTTTACGAGACCTTAAAACATGCTTAGAAGTGGTTCGGGACTAAACCGATAACATTTGCAAACTTTGAGAAACTTATAAAATTTTTACAAATTCAGGGGTCACATGCCCATGTGAACAGGCCGTACGCCTCACACGGCCACCAGACACGCCTGTGTCACAAACTGTGTGAAAACATGGTATACATACTGAATTACACCACACGGCCGAGGACACGCCCATGTGCCAGGCCGTGTGAAATCTAAAAGGGTTACTGACTTGGCCACACGCCTATGTACTAGCCCGTGTGCCACACACGGCCAGTAGACACGCCCGTGTGTCTAGGCCGTGTCAAACTTGTAGGGTATACTGACTTAATTTCGAAAGGTACCCCAAGGGACACACGACCGTGTAGTATGACCGTGTGTCACACACGGCTGAGACATACACCCGTGTCTCTGCCCGTGTTGACAAAAATAGGTCATTTATAAAGCCAATTTGCCACCCTTCTCTCATGCACACATAGCAGCCAATTTGGTACCATTTCAATACACATTTTAGCAACCAAAATATACTATTTCATACATATAACATGCCATCTATCCACAACCATTTCAATTACTCAATTCTATATTCAAAAACATATCAAATCAATATGCCCCAATCATCAATCTCACATAAGTACTAAATGCATTTACTCATCTCATTATCATCTATATCATGTATCAAAACACACCTTATCATCATCTATAATCATACCATAATATACCATTCCTCAAGCATTAATACCTAACCAAATGAGTAACCATATAGTCATATCAACAACCATGGCAAACAATGTCAAAACACAAGACATTATATACATCACATATAACACTTATCCAACACATAATTTAAGCCAACTTAAATGGCCAAATACATACCAACATTTCCAACAAAAGCAAGCCAAATCTCATGACTATATTAAACCTTAAAACATATCATCAACTCACTAGCCTATACATGCCATAAAACCAAGCCACAAGGTGTAAAATATAGAAAATCAATAGCCAGATAGTGTGATGCGATCTTCATTGATTCCCAATGTAACAGCCTGGTTTAGACCCTAGTCGGAATAGTGGTTTCGAGACCACAAATTTGAGTTAGAAAAATATTTAAATATTATTTTCTGTGTTTACAGTATGTGGTTAAGTAAGTGTGAAAGTTTCATATGAAAATTTAATCGTTGCGTGCTCAATTTGATAAAAGGATCTAATCATGTAAATTGCAAAAGTGATGTTCCATATGTTAAAAGTACCTATTTGCTATGGCTTTTTAATTGAGAGGTCCTTATGTGGTTAATAAACCATTGAATTACTGAGTGGATATTAATGACCTTAATGAATATGAATTATATGTTTAATTATAAAGGTTAAATTAGTAATTATTATAATTATGGTTATTATAATAAAACAATATGAATTTTGTTTATCATTTTAACATCACCTAGCCGAATTCATCAAAGAAAAAGAAAGAAAAGAGTCCTAGGGTTTCGACACTTTAAGATTGAATTAAGGTATGTGTTTTTGATCGGTTTTTAATAATTTCTACGTTTTTTTGATCGTTACTTAGAGTTCTATCAAGCTCATGTTTCAATTTCTGATTTTTTTTTATGATTTTGAGTTGAGTCATTCATGAAATTGTGAGTTTTGTGTTCTTAAATGATGAAAATAAAAGATATATGTTGGGTTAATATATTTCGTCTTTGAATTTTTGATGACTTTGAGTAATTTGGGCTAAATTGTAAAAATGAGATTTTGAGGAACTAAAATGTGAAATAAATGAAATGTGCAGGCTTACATGAACACCATGTATATTTGGCTAAGTAAGTGTTTATGGAAATTTTGTGTATTTTGTGATTTTGTGAATTAGGGACTAAAGTGTCAAAATGTGAAAATGTGAGGGCTAATTTGTAAAATGCCCTAAATATGTGTATATGGATTGAATTTAATGATTTGTTGAATAAAAGAGTTAAATTTGAATGTGTTTAGATCAAGAACCAAAGAAAACATAATTAGATCGGGGAAAAATGAAAGTCGTTGAATAGTTGCTCGTTTCCGTTCATTTTCGTACGAGGTAAGTTGATATACAAATAAATGTGTTTGAGTTTATTTATTTATGTTTACATGACATTGAACTATGATGAATGGCTATATAAGAGCTGAATATGTGATATCCGAGAAAGTTCCAATAATGTGACGACATCCGAAAAGCCCGTTCGAACCATAGGAATAGTTAGAATACATATGTCATGACATAGGATTTTCAATATGTGATTTCATGTAAGGCCACGTCTGGGACGTTGGCATCGACTTATGATTTATGTGTAAGACCATGTTTGAGACATTGGAATCATATTTGATTTCGTGTAAGACCTTGTCTGTGACAGTGGCATCGATATTTGATTAATGTAAGACCACGTCTGGGACGTTGGCATTGTATGAGCTTTTCGACCTATCCGAGTATCCTTATTGATTCTGAATGGTTCAACGGGCATTCCGAGAAACGAATGAATATGAGAATGTGTATCCAAATTCAAGTACGTTTGAAATGTACATTATGATTAAGAATGAAAGGTAAATATATGTTTATATGTGGACATCTGAAATATGTATGAATTATATGAGTATGAAATGTATTATGTGTAAGTGATTTATGAACAATTGAGTTATATGAGAATTATGGATATGTGGTTATTTTTTGTTATGAACTACATGAATGAAATGGTTTAGAAATATGTTATGTGATGAGTTTATTTGTATATGGCTTACTAAGCTTTTGAAAGCTTACTTTGTGTGTGTTTTTAACTGTTTTATAGATATCGAAGCTACCGGAAGCTCGGGGATCATCAACGATCATCACCACACTATCAAACTCTATTTTGGTATATTTTGATAGTGTAAATATTGAAGTATGGCACGTATAGGCTAAAAGTATTTGAATATGTTTGTGATGTATATATCATGCCATGTGATATGGCTAGATTTAAGTTGTCATTTGGTTTGGATGTGAATTTATAAGTTATGTTAAGAAATGGTATGTTTGATATGCATGAAGGACCTAGTGAGAAATGGTCAATTTGGTAAGTTGGTAATGGTGATTTAGTTGTGGAAATGTTGTGATTTTGGCATGTTTTGGAATGGATAAAAAGGATGAAATTGGAGGATAATGATATGGTATGTTTGTTGTATGTTTTGGTTGTGAATTTATTGAAAACTTGATATGCAATTGATGCCTATTTGTTAATTGTACGGAGGACCCTTAAGGGGTGGAATTATGGCCTTGTAAATGGCCTATTTTTGCCCACACGGGCATGTGTCTTAGCCATGTTGCTCGAGGGCCATTTCGAAATGAGCCTGAGCAGACCACACAGTTACACACACGGGCGTGTGCTAGGCCGTGTGGCCAAGTCAGTTTCGAACACGGGCTAGGCACATGGGCGTGTGACTGGCCATGTGATCCAAGTCAGTAGCCTCCCTAATTTTCACACAGCCTGGCACACGAGCGTGTCATGTGGCCGTGTGGACAAGTCAGTATGTATGCCCTGTTTTGCCACGGCCTAGACACACGGGCGTGTCTAATGTCGTGTGAGGCACACGGCCTATTCACATAGGCATGTGACCTTTGTAATTTTGAAAAATTTTTAAGCTTCAAAAAATTTTGTATGTGTTCGGTTTAGTCTCGACCTCTTCCTAAAGCATGTTTAAGGTCTCGTAGACCTATATAAGGGACAATTATGAATGATACAGTTGTGAATGATTATTATATGTTTTGATTATGTTATGCTTAAGTATATGTGAATGTTATGATATGTCCGGTAATACCTTGAACCCTAATTCGGTGATGGATACGGGTTAGGGGTGTTACACTTAACCCGAGCGAACGTCTAAGACATTAAAAAAAAACATAGAAGAGTAACACAAAGTAAGCTTCACAGCTTAGTGAGTTCGTATGTGAGCATAAAATGATCACAACATTCATATAGCAATTCGAAATAAATAAATCATTAACATTTAAAGCATCAATTCATGAGCTAACATCAAATTATTCATGTCCTCTTTCGCAAGTTCTCAACTTCATATAACTTGATACTTGAGTAGTTTTCTGTACATACCTGTACTGATACCTTTCTATTTACCACCCCTACTCTTACCAAACCTCTCTGATTTATAAGTGCTTATGATACAAATTCATTGATTTTTCGATGCCATAGTCCAATTATGGTCTTACACATACATTGCCAAGGCCATGCCGTGGTCTTTCTTTCACGTGCCATAACCCGGTTATGGTCTTATTAGTTGATTGCCATATGTATATTTAATTAAAACAACTATTATTCATATCTCACATAACATTCAATATATACTTCATTATAGTCAAATAAACATATTTTGACATGAAACATACTTATACACAATTCTTTCTATTTAATATACATAATACAATATGAACTCAACAATTTACTTTCATTCAATTCTCACATAAGTTCTGTACGTACCTGTATTACTTATTCCGATCATATTGTAATTCTCATCTTGACTATGCCCGTTGAACCATTTGGAAATGTTAAGGATACTCGGTAATCACATAAGCTCGTACAATGCCATATCCCAGATATGGTCTTACATGTTATCACATATCGATGCCACTGTCCTAGACAGGGTCTAACACGTAATCTCAATACAATGCCAATGTTCCAGACATGGTCTTACATGTAATCACAATACAATGCTAATGTCCCAGACATGGTCTTACATGTAATCACATCTCTATAACCTAATCTCATGACATTCGTATCCCATACTATTCCTAAGGTTTGTAGGGGACTTTCGGATGTCGTAACTCTATCTATTCTTACTTATAATTGCCCATTTGACATTCATAGCAGTTCAATGTTAAATAAACCTATATAGTTCAATTCAATTCAATAATAAACAAACATTTATAGCTCAATTTATATACGTTTATTAGCATACGAACTTACCTCATTCACTGTAACGACGAATTAGGTCGACTAATCCGATACTTTGTTTTCCCCCGTTCTAGATCCGAATCTCATTTTTTCTCAATCTATATGATAACAAAGTTTACTAATTTAATCATTAATTCATTCAATTTAACATAATTTACACATTTTGGAAAAATTACACTTTTGCCCCTATTATTTCATATTTTTGTAATTTAGTCCTTAACACATAAAATATAAAATTCATAAAATTTAAACAATCCCATGTTTAGCCGAATATTACCCAATCATATATCAGCCCATATTTTCACTTTATTCATACTTTTAACCACATAATTTCATAATTTCACAAATTAGTTCATAATTTGCATTTTTACACAAAATCACTTTGTAAAAGATGTAAAACTATCATCTAACTTCCATATTTCATCATCAATCATAAAAAATCATGAATATTCATCAACGGCATCTCAAAAAATCTTTAATAGTTTCGAAAACAAAGATATGGGCTAGCTAGATTACGAAGCAACGATCTCAAAAACTTAAAAATATAAAAAACGATGCTAAAACCGTACCTAATCAAGCATCTGCAGCTTGGCCGAACCAAAAGCTTCTACCATCGCTTATTTTAGGTTGAATTTTCGGTGGGTATGATGATAGAAATAAAATATGGCTTTTGGTTTTATTAACTTTAACTTTAATTACTTATTTACCTATTAAACCTTTTAAAACATTTGAAATTACATCAAATGCAACTCCACTATCATCCAATAAATAAAAAATGGGCTATTTGCCACATAAGGACCTTCAGTTTAAAGTTCTATAGCTATTTGACACCTTTAGCTTATAGAACACAACTTTTGCACTTAACACGATTTTGTCCTTTTTACCGAATTAACCACTCAAACGGTAAAATTTCTTCACGAAAATTTCACACAACTCTAATATCATGCTGTAAATATTAAAATAATAATGAAATAAATTATTTTTTGATGTCAGATTTGTGGTCCCGAAACCACTGTTCTAATTAATCTTAAAAACGGGTTGTTACACATACACATTCTCAATTTCAACCATTTAGCACCTCAAATACCAATTCAGAAAACAAGCATTCACATGGAAATTGTACATCACATATCATAAGACCATTTACACCTATTTACATATCAAAACATATATCATTTTCAAGCTAAATCAATTGGGTAAATACACAACAAAACATATAGGCCACATAAGCAAAATACCTATACGTGCCATTTAGCCCAAAATATAAAGTCTAAAGTACCCAAAATAAGAGTTTGATAGTGCGATGTGATCTCTGAAAACTCCCAAACCGAGCGAGCTTCCAAATCACTATAAAATACAGAAATTAAAACGGAGTAAGCAATTAAGCTTAGTAAGTTTGTATAACTTAAAAAATACAACTCACCAAATCATCCACAATTTAGATAATCATAATTACAACATAGATAAATTCCAATTCGGCCCAAAGCCTAACACATCATTACAATTATGTTAGCCATGTATAAATACATCAACTATGAATTACTTCCCGTATTTCACATGAATACTTGAACTGATTCGTATCAACTCATATAACCTCGTATCATCATTTGTGCCCATTGAACCATTTGAAATACTATTGGATACTTGGGTATCTCACACACTATAGGTGCTCACTCTTGAGCCATCATTGGGTCTGCTCACACAAGTTATCAGTCAAGATGTAACTACACGGTGCTACTCACACAAGCTGTAAAGTAACCACAACACATGCCGGAAACTCAGCCACCGGTAGAATGTACGAGACTAGCACCCAAAACACGGTAACCCTTAATGACATGTCATTTGTATCCTATCTATTCCTAAGGTTGGGATCAAAACCCTATGTTATTAAATCTTCGTCGAGTATTTTCGTAGAGTTGTATCATTACAATTATAATAATAAAGCATTTAAACACGTATAATTTAATGCTTATTAACATACGAACTTACCTCGAATTAATACGGAGAAAATCGACTGATCAATCGACTACTTTATCTTTCCCTCGATCTACTTCCGAACGTGGCTTTTCTTGATCTATATAATCAAATTTAACTAATTTAATATTTATTCTATTCGATTCAATCCAATTTCATATTATGACCAAATTACCATTTTGCCCCTAAACATTTGACTTATTTACAATTTAGTCCATAGACTCGTAAAATGAAATTCATGCAATTTCATCCACATCTAAATATAGTCAAATTTACTACATGCTCATAGCAGCCCATACAATCCAAAATTTCACACATTTAACACAAAATTTTCACATTTCACAATTTAACCCAAAAATGGTAATTTCATTAAAAATCCCATAGTAAAAGTTATTTAATTAACAACAAAGACTCATTTTATTTCATTAAACTTCAAAACCCTAACAAATGCATCAATGGTAAATCCCTAAACCTACAACCATTTTGCAAATTAGTCCTCGGGCTAGCTAGGTTAAGCTACAATGATCTCGAAAACATAAAAATTATTAAAAACGGAACGAAAATCACTCATCATGCAAGAAAGTGCTTGGTTGAACTTCAAAGCTCCTCTAATGGTGATTTCTTTACTGAAATTCTCAGCTCATGCATGTGTGAAGATGATAACTTTTTTTTTATCATTAATTGTCTTTCTACCCTTTTACCCTTACCTAACTTTAAATTTTTCATAAATACCATGCCATGCATATCCACTAACTCAAATAATGGTCTAATTATCACATAAGGACCTCTACTTTAAGGTTCTATAGCTATTTAGCACTTTTAGCTAATAGAACATAACTTTCACACTTTATGCAATTTAGTCCTTTTTCACTAATTGATCATACAAACGGTAAAAATTCTTAACAAAATTTTTATACCATAATTCTAAAATGTTGTTGATATTAAAATAATATTAAAATAAATTTTACGACCTCAAATTTGTGGTCCCGAAACTACTATTCCGATTTCAATAAAAATGGGTCGTTACAACTCTCCCCTCTAAGGAATTTTCGTCCCCGAAAATCATACCAGAAAATAAGTGAGGGTATTGTTTTCTCATGGTTTCCTTGGGTTCCCAAGTAGCCTCTTCAATCCCATGACGATGCCAAAGAACTTTCACTTCTTTTATTTTCCAACTCTTTGATCTCTTGTGCCAAAATTCTGACCGATTCTTCATTATACGACATGTCGGGCTGAATTTCAATCTCTGTCAGAGAAATTATACACGAGGGTCTGATCGGTACCATGGTAACACAGATACATGAAAAACATTATGAATCTTTTCCAACTCTGACGGTAACTCAAGTCGATATGCCACTAGCCCTATTCTGTCAATAATCTCGTACGGCCAGATAAATCACGGACTCAATTTTCCTTTGTGACCAAATCAGAGAATCCTCTTCCAAGGTGATACTTTCAGAAACACCTTATCATTTACCTGAAATTCAATATTTTCCCAATTACCTTCAAACTCTAAGACACAACAATGAAGCATATCCTCGAGAATCTGAATCACTCTCTCAGACTAACCATCGGTTTGAGGATGAAATGCAGTGCTAAAATGCAACCGCGTACCTAAAGCTTCTTGCAACTTCTTCCAAAATCATGATGTAAACCATGGATCTCTATTCGAAATGGAGACTGGCACTCCGTACAATCTCACAATCTCTGAAGTATACAATTTGGATAATCTGTCAAGTGAGAAGTCTATACGTACCGAAATAAAATGTGCAGACTTCGTCAATCGATCAACAACAACCGAGATAGCATCTTTCTTTTTCAGAGATAAGGGTAATCCCAATACGAAATCCATTGTAACTCTATCCGATTTCCACTCTGGTATCATTACTGGATGTAATAGTCTTGACGCTACTTGATGTTCAGCTTTAACCTGTTGACAAATTAAGCATCTCGACACAAATTCTGAAATGCCACATTTTATGCCCGACCACCAGTACATCTGTTTCAGATCACTGTACATCTTAGTATTCCTCGGATGAACAGATAAGCAACCACTGTGTGCTTTATGTAAATTTTTTTGTATAAGCTCAGAATTCCTCGGCACACAAACTCTACCTCGAAATAGCAAACAATTATTAGATCTGATCTGAAACTCTAAATCAGTAGTCGACTCGCACTGTACTCTTTTAGCTTGCAATTCACATTTCTGAGCCTCGTAAATTTGTTGTAAAACATCGGTTTAACTTTTAACTCAGCTAAGATTGAACCATCATCAGACAAAGTCAATCGCGTATTCATTGCTCTCAGAGCAAACACAGATTTTTCTACTTAGAGCATCCGCGACTACATTCACTTTCCCCGGGTGATAATCAATCACTAACTCATAGTCTTTCAACAATTCAAGCCATCTTCACTGTCTCAAGTTTAAATCTTTCTGTGACATCAAGTACTTCAAGCTCTTGTGATCGGTAAATATGTGGCACTTCTCACTGAACAAGTGATGTCGCCAAATTTTTAATGCAAACATGATTGCAACCAACTCCAAATTGTGTGTCAGATAATTCTTCTCGTGCGTCTTTAACTGTCTTGAAGCATACGCTATCACTTTTCCTTCTTGCATTAAAACAGATCCCAAATCGTTCAATGACGCATCACTAAAAATCACAAACTCTTTACCTGACTAAGGCTGAACTAAAAGTGATGCCTTGGTTAACAATGCTTTCAATTCATTAAAACTCTATTGACATTTCTCAATGTAACACCCCCTTAACTCGTATCCGTCGCCAGAACAGGGTTACGGAGCATTACTAGAACTTTTAAAATATTTTTTAGAGAACTTACGTAAATTTCTATTCATTAACCAAGATTATTCATATTGTCCTTTAAATGGTCCCTCGAGGCCCAATATGAACATTAAAATCAAATTGGGACTTAATTAGAAACTCTAAGAATTTTTCACAACATTTCAAAAATTTTGTAAGTCATAGGGCTCATACGCCCGTGTGGTCCAAGGGACACGCCCGTGTAACCCTAGGACACGTCCGTGCTAGGGCCATGTTTGACCCTGTGTAACTCTTTGACTTGTGCACATGGTCATGCCACACGCCCGTGTGCTAGGCCGTATGGTTAATTAAATTCTTTCGAAATTAGGTGCAGATTTCACATGGCCGTATTCTAGGTCGTGTAGCACACACGGCTGAGACACATGTCCGTGTCTCTGCCCATGTACTCAATTCTGAGCATTCTATTTTCTCGAATTTAAGGTGCAAGGGACACATGGCCTAACCACACGCCCATGTACCGGGCCGTGTGTCACACACGGTCTAGACACACGCCTGTATGGACAAAATAAAGTCATTTCTAGCTTCATTTCTCACCCAAATTCACACCAATGACCTGCACATAAACTCACATCTAAATGCTAACCATTTCAAGCCTCTATCATTGAACATGGCAGATCATTACATGCATACATGTTTATAATCTTACCTTGGTAGATTTCATATGATAGGCATAATTTGAACAACCATTAAAAATGTATAAAGCTACCATGGTATGACATTAAAAGTATATAAAAAACAACCATTACTAGCTATTCCAATGGCTAGATTACAAACCACATATTTAACGCATCTATGGCCAAGTTAGCCTATACATGTCATTCTACCAAAATGATTTTACTATATATACCCAAAATAAGATAATGGATAGTGTGATGATGCTCCAATGATCTCCAACCTTCGCGAGCTTCCGAACACTATAAAATAGGGGAAAATAAAACAAAGTAAGCATTACATGCTTAGCAAGTTCGTATAACGGAAACTAAACTTACCGATGCCGTTTATTAAAGCTAAGCATACAATATCATGTTTTCCATCCATTTGGCAAAATTGCCTAAACACATGCATTCAATCAAACATGTTAGACACAAAATCTTCACATCAATCAAGTAAACATAGATGAGTTCATCATGTAATATTCTTTCAAGATATTATCAATTCATCTCATAATTCTCTCATCATATTAAGAGTTTTGTCCGTTGAATCATTGAAATTCTGATGGATACTCAAGTAGTACACTCAAGTTGTACAATTCAATAACCCGTCAATTCTTATCCAAGAGTACCCATTAGGGCTCTTAATCAAAGACCATACTCTTGAGCCACATATCGTATTATAGGATTACCAGTCCAGACTAAATCCATTATGTAACGTATGCTCATTAGAGCTCAATTAGGATTACAAGTCCAGGCTAAACCCTAATTGTAACATATGCTCAAGAGGAATTTTATTAGGATTACCCGTCCGAGCTAAATCCTTTCTATAATGAGATCAATAGGATTACTCGTTCGAGCTAAATCCCATCAGCAACAAATGCAAGACGACATTCATTTCGGGAAAGCACGTATATTAATCGAAATTCAATATTCAAACAGAGTTAACCCTTTTTCACCGTTTCAAACATATATACAATTCTTCATCATAGCAAGCAAACAATTTACATCAATATAAGTCACATTCCATACAAACACAACATTCAATTTAACATATTTACATGCTCGATTAAGTTACACGAACTTACCTCGACACTAGTTCGCATATAAAATCTACTAATCCGAAACCTTTTTCTTTTCCTCGATCTAACCTCGAATTTGTCCAGATCTATATAAATAAATTTAATCAACAATTTCACACATTTCATATTCATTTGGACTCAATTTACATCCTAGGAAAAATTACTATTTTGCCCCCAACTTTTCCATAAATTTCAATTTCGTCCCTAGGCTCGGAAAATGAAATTTATGCAATTTAATCCCTAATCCAAGCCTAACCAAAATTTCAATATAGAATTTATAGCACATATTTTCTATAAATTTTAGAATTTTTCATCAATTTTCACAACTTTATATTTTAGTCCTTAAATCATGTTTTCATCAAAAATTACTTTGTAAAAGTTGTTTATCATTCAACAACCTTTCATTTTCTACCATAAATTTTAAAATTTCAGCATATTCATCCATGACCTAATTTCCATATCTTGATAACTTTTCAAATTGATCCCCCAAATAGATAGATTAAGTTATCCCAGTTTCAAAAATATCAAAATTACTAAAAACGGGACAAGGAAACTTAGCCAATTAAGCCATGAAAGTTTCTTCTCTCTCTCCTATGGTTTCCATGTATTTTTGGGGAAGAAGTTGAGTAAAATAAGATGATATTTTCCTTTTCATCTTTTTACTTAATTCAATTATTTCAAATTCTAATTTAGTCCTTGTCCTTTTTCTAAATGTCCATGGATGAGTTACTAAAATATCTACATAATTTTATTTAATGGTCTAATTACCATACAAGGACCTCAAGTTTTGAATTCCATAGCTATTTAATCATTCTAGCTACTAGAATTCAACTTTTACATTTTATGCGATTTAGTCCTTCTTGTAATTAAGCACATAATCAATAAAGTTTTCTTATCGGGATTTTCACATGACATTTCTAACATATTACATACCATGTAATAAAATAAAAATAAATTTTATTTTTGACTCGGATTAGTGGTCCCGAAACCACTGTTCCGATTTCACTAAAATTGTGTTGTTACACTCAAACCACTCAAACTTTACTTCTTTCTGCAATAACCAAGTCATCAGTGTAGCTATCATTGAGAAATATTTAACAAATCTCCGATAATAGCCCACTAACCCCAAGAAACTTCTAACCTAAAAAATGTTTCCTTGTGGTTTCCAGTCAACAACCGTTGAAATCTTGCTCGGACCAACTCGGATGCTTTTTGCCAAAACAATGTGTCCCAAAAATCTAACTTCTCGGAGCTAAAACTCACATTTGCTGAATTTAGCTAATAGTTGTTTATCTCTCAAAGTTTGTAACACAATTCTCAGATGCTCAGCATGTTTAGACTTATTTCGGGAATATATCAGAATATCATCAATGAATACAACAACGAATTTGTCTAAATATGGTTTGAAAATTCTATTCATCAAATCCATAAAAATTGCAGGAGTTTTAGTTAACCCAAATGGCATAACAAGAAAATCTTAATACCCGTACTTGGTTCTGAATGCAGTTTTTGGCACATCCGAATCTTTAACCTGCAATTGATAATAACCAAATCGCAAGTCAATCTTTGAAAATACTATTGCTCCTTTCAACTGATCAAAAAAATCTTCAATTCTCAACAACGGATACTTATTCTTAATCGTAACCTTTTTGAGCTGTCGATAGTCGATACACAATCTCATTAATCCATCTTTCTTTTTTACAAATAAAATTGATGCACCCTAGGGTGAGAAACTCAATCGTGCAAAACCACTATCCGTTAAATCTTGCAACTGAGCTTTCAACTCTTTCAACTCTTCGGAGGCATTCTGTACGGAGCTATCGATATCAGTGATGTTCCTGGTACTAACTCAATAGTAAACTCTCTCTCTGATTGGTGGCAATCCGGATAACTCTTCTGGAAATACATCTAGATATTTACAAACCATTGGCACTGATTCAACCTTTAGTTCAGACATATTTGTATCCAGTACACATGTAAGGTAAACATTGCAACCTTTTCTCACATATTTCTGCGCTACCATAGCTGATATCATAATAAGCAAACCATTCGAATAATCAGATTCAATACGAAGAGTCTCATCATTCTAACATTTTAACACAATAAGCTTTCATATATAATTCACAACCACATCATGCAAAGTCATCCAATCCATACCCAAAATTACATCAAACTCATCAAACGGTAAAAGCATCAAATCAGTCGGAAAGTTGTAACCTCAAGTCATCAATGGACAATTTTTGCATACTTTATCAATTACAACATACTGACCTAAGGGGTTTGATACCTTAACCACAAATTCAGTGGACTCGATAGGTAAACTCTTACTAGACACTAAATTTGTACACACATAAGAATGGGTTGATCTAGGATCAATCAATATAGTTACATCAGTGTTATAAAGAGAAAAAGTACCTGTGATAACATCTGGCGTCGATGTATCTTCTCGAGTGCAAATAACATAAGCTCTGGCTGGCACTCGTACCTCAGATCTCACAGCAGAATCCTTTGTTGCACCTTTACTACCACTCATATTTCTCGTATTTCGAGGTGGTCTCCCTCTTGCAGCTGTATTGCTTGGTCGGGTAGTCGGAAGTTTGTCTTTCTCAGGTAACTTAGGACAATCACGGATAAAATGCTCTTGTGAGCCACATCTGAAATAGGCTCTGTCATTCATCCAACATTCTCCAAAATGTCTTCTACCACACCGTTTACACTTAGGTTTGTTGGCCTTAACACTACCAACACTCGCACTGAAGTGGCTTGAGCTTTTAAACTTGTGTGTTGTTTACCACGATCTCTGTTAGAATACCCCACTGAAGCAGTGGAACGGTTATGAAAATCCTTTGACTTCTTTGATGACGAGTGATAAGATTTTCCCGTTGACCTCATTCTTAAGTCTCTAGTCTCAGAATTGGCTTTTCTCTTTTCTTTGCTAAACTTCTCGACTTTGTGAGCTCTATAAAGTAAAACCACAAATTTTTTCAGTTCAAGTATCCCAACTAAAAGCTTAATATCTTCATTCAACCCGTCTTCAAATCTTTTACACAAAACCACTTTGGTTGGAATGCACTCACGAGCATACTTAATTAGTCTCACAAATTCTCTTTCATATTCAGATATGGTCATACGTCCCTGTTTCAACTCTAGAAATTCTTTGCACTTTTGATCTAGA
The DNA here is from genome assembly GCA_025698465.1 of Gossypium longicalyx. NCBI lineage: Eukaryota > Viridiplantae > Streptophyta > Magnoliopsida > Malvales > Malvaceae > Gossypium > Gossypium longicalyx. The sequence goes on from CM046995.1 coordinate 59,283,217, forward strand.
AACCGTTGACTTATGTACTTTTTCCTAAACTCGACTGAAAGAATTCTCATATGACCCAGTCTCTTGGTACTATAGATATTAATATGTTCCACCATTGATATGCGAAATCTTTCAGAAGAGACACATCACATTTAACACATTCTAACGGTGTACACGACAACTCATCAAAAATTCAGATCATATTCTCTAGCCAGAACTCAGCTCTCTCAGGGTCATCATCAACTGTAGCCCTAAACTCTTCGGCCCTATATTTTTGCATTTTATCAACAGGCAGTTTGTTTATACATATCAGTTCTAAAGCTTGAGGAGCTATGGGGATAGGTTGGGGAAAATGTGGGGTGGATGTTGTTGAGCAGGCGGATTTGTTCAAACATGCTCAGTGAACCACTCATTCATCATCTGGAAGAAGGCTTCCTTAGTCTCTCCTCCATTACCCTTAGACACGGGTCTAGATCCAGACGACGCTACCCCGCGAACTGAGGTTGGCGCGTTACTTTCAACATCATCAGAGTCTACTCGATTTGGATCCATTCTTATATGAAAAACATGATTTTCAATTGTCAAGAGATGTCACACTATCACAAGTTATAAAATGGAATGTATAGTTAGACTCACCTACGCTACGTTAGTCCTAGAATTGATTAAACCTTAGCTCTGATACCAATAAATGTAACACCTCTTACCTGTATCTTACGTCGGAACAGGGTTACGAGGCATTACCGAACTTATAACTTAGACAATTATACATTTCATAATCAATTATCATTCAATTCAAAAACCATTCAAATACATCCATACAGTTCCTAATACGAGCCTTCGAGGCCCCAAATAGACATTAGAAGTGGTTCAAGACTAAACTGAGTACTTAAGAAAGTTTTAGAAAAATATTAAAATTTTTTCAAAGTGCAGGGAACACACACCCGTGTGGCTAGACCGTGTGTTTCACATGGCTGAAAGACACACCCGTGTCTTAGGCATTCAAAATGGGGATACATGACCGTGTCCCAACCCGTGTCCAACCCTATGTAATTTACTGACTTGGGTCACATGGCCAACCACATGCTCGTGTGTCAAGCCGTGTACCCTTCGAAATAGCCTCACATGCTCGTGTGCCAGGCCATGTACTAGGTCGTGTGAAAATTGGAGGGTATACTGACTTGTGCCACACACCCGTGTGCTAAGTCGTGTAAAGCTACTGACTTGGTTTCTATGGAAGTATCAGGGGACACACGGTCATGTCACCTGGCCTTGTGTCACGCACAATTGAGACACATGCCCGTGTGGACAAAAATAGGCCATTTTCCAAGCCATATTCTTCACCCACATTGGTACCAACCAATACACATCAATTTGTACATAACCATGGCATAAATAGGCACTCAAAACCAACCAATATCAAATTTATATCATGTACTATCCACACAAACAACATGATATCCATAAGCACATTCATTTGACCATTTTTAAACATACCAAATATACTTCCAAAGTCTACCTAAATGGTCAATTACATATATAAGACATTTTGCCTAACTTAGCATGCATACACATTCTCAATTTCAACCATTTGGTACCTCAAATACCAATTCACAAAACAAACATTCACATAGCAATTGTACATCACATATCATAAGACCATTTACACCTATTTACATATAAAAACATATATCATTTTCAAGCCAAATCAATTAGCTAAATACACAACAAAACATATAGGCCACATAAGCAAAAATACCTATACATGCTATTTAACCCAAAATATAAAGTCCAAAGTACCCAAAATAAGAGTTTGATTGTGTGATGCGATCATCAACAACTCTCAAACCGAGCGAGCTTCTGAATCACTATAAAATACGAAAATTAAAACGGAGTAAGCAATTAAGCTTAGTAAGTTCGTATAACTAAAAAAATAAAACTTACCAAATCATCCACAATTTAGATAATCATAATTACAACATAGATAAATTCCAATTCGACCCAAAGCCTTACACATCATTACAACTATGTTAGCCATGTATAAATACATCAACTATGAATTACTTCCCCTATTTCACATGAATACTTGAACTGGTTCGTATCAACTCATATAACCTCGTATCATCATTTGTGCCTATTGAACTGTTTAGAATACTATTGGATACTCAGGTATCTCACACACTAGGTGCCAATACATGGTAGAAACCACTTTTATCTCCTATCTCATATAGGTGCTCACTCTCGAAACCTCCATGCTAATTGACCAAATTGTGAAATTTAAACTGTTAAAGAATGATGTGATGACTCTGGTGGGGAAAGAGAGATTTATATTCCTGCATGTATGAATTGTATGAAGTTTGATGGTCTAAGTACAAGGCATGAGTCTGAATGATATGGTGTGCATATGAGTTGAAAAACATGAATATGTATGTCACAAACAAGTCATTGTATGATGAGTCTATGCATGGTAAGTTTGTGTTTGTCTCTAAAGTTGTCAAAAGAGTCCGCCAGGACTAAAAATACAAATATCTAAAAGGATAAGTCATGGTCATGCATTGAAGAGCATATCATGTAAGATTGTAATTGGTGGGTTATGGTATCATATGGAAAAATTTAAGGAATTTTATTTCCTAATGTGGTTTTTTATGTCCTAGGATGATAAGGGGCAAACCTCAGTAAGTGTGAGTCTAGGCAAATCCCTGTCCCCTAAATCACCAAGAGAAGAAAAGCCTTTGTGGTGAACCTATTAAAGGATAGCCTTTATGGCAAAACTCTAGAAATGTAAGCCTTTATGGTGAACCTGTTAAAGGGCAGCCTTTACGAAAAAACTTTAGAAAGGTAAGCCTTTGTGGTGAACCTCTTAAAGGATGCCTTTGTGGCGAGACTCTGAAATGAAAGCCTTTGTAGCGAGACTCTGAAAGGAAAGCCTTTGTGGTGAGTACTGAATGAAAAGGATGCCTTTATGGCAATCTGTGGATAAGGAAGCCTTTGAGGCTATCTCTGAAAAAGAATGCCTTCGTGGCGCCATATAAAGAATGACCCTTATGGCAACCATTTGAAAGAAATGCCTTTATGACAGAATCTGAACAAAAAGAAAGGAACCCATGGAGAACTCTAATAAAGAGAAGTATGAAGTCTTCTGAAGGAATAAGTATGAAGAACTCTGAAAGAAAAACCCTGTAAAAAGTGTTATGGCTAACCTATTATAATAACATGATAAGAACAACTAGTCTAGAATGTGCAAGAGTATGTGGTGGACCTAGAACATTTTGTCTGAAAGGCCCTCTACTATGGGAATGGTTAAGAAATCATGAAAGAATAAGATAAGGAACACGAGAGTGGTATAGAGGATATGAAAGGAAAAATAGGACCTCAGTGCGAAACATGACTCCCATGGTACAATGAATAGAATCTAAGGGATGTATCTGCCAGAGTTAAGTTCAAGAATAAGAGATAATGAGTTAGATAAAACAGTTCTCGGATTAGACTCAGGTAAATGAGGGTTTACTCACTAAGTTCTATTAAACGTACTTCTATGTTCTTATGTCACGGGCAATTTGATCGAGGTTAAGCCATAAGAGACGACACTAGGGCTACGCCCAAGAAGGGGTGCATTGGGCTGTTATGCATATAGAGCGAGAGAAGTGGCGTGGTCGAGTATGATAAGAATACTGTGGTTAGGCTAGGCAAACTATTCATAAAACTAGCAATGTAGATAAAATATGTTGGCCAAATAAGTGATGCCAGTGATATTGTTTAAGGGCAAGATAAGTGTCAGATATATATTTGTACTTGTAAGTTCTCATTCGGTGAAAAGTTTTGTTAAATGGTTGTAAGTAAACATTTTACACTAAGATGATTTGTCGGTTGGGCAGCATTAATTAGTAAGATGTGTAATTTTGAAAATTTTGTATGAACAAGTTTAGTTAACGACGGTAAGAGAGCGTAATGCTCAAGATCTAGATTTGACGATTTGGATTGGGTCAAGCATTATATAGTTACTATGCAAGTCACATTCTAATAAGATGGTTAGAAATGAACAAAGGGATAAGTCAAGGATATGTAAAGATTTTGGATTCTCATATACGTTTCTCTACAACTGTAAGCCATTACTAAGGGCAGTTTTGAGAGTTAGTGATATGTGTCAAGTTCCACTATGAGAGTATGAGTTTTATTTATATTATGGTATGAGCTTTAAAAGAAAAAGAAAAAGGGAGTTATCTTCTTCCTGCTATTTGAAAACACTATTTCTGGATTGCTTTGGAGTTGATCAAGGATCTTTATTACTGAGCTAAAACTAAGGATCGAAGTTCATGTAGAAAGTTATTTCATATTCTGGGTAAGTATTATGGTCTTACATGTTGACTTCTAAAAGAGTAAGTCTGTTTTTATGTGTGTGATCAGTAACATAAGGAACTAAGGCTTTGCATGGTGGTTATTTGGGTACCAAATGTTGATATAAGTCATATGAATGGGTTTTAACGGTATCCATGTGTCTTATAAGTAGTGATTGTTGGGTTTTCGTGTTGAATGTTTGGGATCTGGAGATTAAGCTATTGTTCGTGAGTGATAGGTGAGTCCCTAAGTCGACTCTTGTATTTTGTATATTGTTCATTCTAGATACTTATGTGAAAGATCATATGAACTAAAATCTGAAACTAAAAAGGGATGGTATGATGAATATGTTGATATATATATGTTGGATAATATTTGCATGTATAGTTTGCATGAATTTGACAAGAAAAAAGTATATGACGAGAAATCTGGAGTTGAAAATATGATTATAAGAGCATGTCTAAGATGTCTGTTAAGTTTGGCGCAAATGCATGAAAGGTCTGTTAAGTGAGTCTATATTTGTTCACCGCGGTGGAGTCTAATAGGGATCTGTGGAGACTTTAGTCACGATCTCTAAAACGAAAGCCCATGGTCATAGCACCATATTGTGTAAGACCATAATTGTTGGGTTATGACATCATATGGAAAGAACTAAAGAAAATTTATTACCTAATGGGGTTCTTATGTGACTTAGGACGATGAGGGGCAAACCTCACGAAATGTGAGTCTAGGAGAATCCCTATCGTAAACATGCCAAAAAGTGGAAGCCTTTATGGAAATCTATGAAATGTTAGCCTTTGTGGCAATCTATGAAATGGAAGCCTTGTGGCAATCTAAGGAAAGAAAAACCCTTGTGGCAAATGATGAAAGGAATGTCTTCGTGGCGCACACAAAAGAACAACCCTTATGGCAACCATTGAAGGAAACGCCTTTATAGCGGACCTTGAAAGAAAGAAATGGTATTCTTGATGAACTCTGAACGGATAGTATGTGTGGTGAACACTAAAGGGATAGTATGTATGGCGAACTTTGAAGGAATGGTAGGTATAACGAACTTTGAAGGAAAAGCCCTTATGGTGTATCATGTTACACTTTCGATAAGATAATCTAATGAGTTTCTTTTTTGTGTGTGTGGTGAGCTCCATACGAGTTGTTGGGACAGATCCTACATGGTTTTAAGACAATAATAGAGAAATTGGATTATGCTAAAGCATGTGGCGGATTCAAAGTATGGGATAACTAGACTTGAAGAGCAAATCTGAGTAAGGGCTATGTCTAATAAATTGAAGAAGGTTGTCTGTCTGTAATTATTAGAAGAAAAATATTATTCTCTAGAAGGAACAAATAGTATAACTAAAGAATGCATTTTCTACCTATGTACGCGATCATTCATAGATTCGAAAAAACGATGGCTTAGAGTATGTATGTAGGAATGACAGTATTTTTTTCTATATAGGCCTATGGAACATTAGTTATGTATCGAGATGTGCAAAGCAAGGCATGATTTCAAAAGTCAGGAGTGACATCTAAGGTATGAAAAATAACACTCTGAGAAGGTATTCGCTAGACAAAAGTTTGAAGAACAAAGAACAATGATGGTGAATTGAATTACCATATGCGAAATACAAAAAAAAAAAAACAATATTCAAGTAAATGGGAGTTTATCTCACTAAGTTCTCATGAACTTACCTTTGTGCTTTATAATGAGACTAATGTTCAAAACTAAATATAATTTTTTTAATTATTACATACAATCTACGAAGATACTTCTATTTCAAATTTGCCCCATTCTCAACAAAATTATCTCTTCGCCCAAGGTAGTTCCCTCTCTGAGCGTCACTGTAATAGTCGGATTTTGGGCCTAGTCAGAACAGTGGTTTCAAAACCACTATTCTGGGGCCAGAGAAATTATTTTTAATGTTATTTTATGTGTTATAGCATGATTACATGAGTGCATAAAAATTTTGGTGAAATCATTTTAGTTATTGCTAGCTTAGTTGAGAAAAAAGGACTAAATCACATAAAGGGCAAAAGTTTTGTTTTGCTAGATAAATATGTTAAATAGCTAGAGAACCAAAATTTGGGGTCTTTAAAGAGCAAATGGACCCTTAAGAAAGGCTTGGCTGGCCATAGAGAGAAAGAAAGTAGAAAAGTCAAAATTAGATATGGTTGGTAACTTAATTTTGACTAGAAATAGAATAAAATAAAACAAAAGGTATCATCTTTTTATCTTTCTTCTTCCCTACAAAAAATGAAAAAAAAGAGAGGGTTTTAAGAGCCTAAACTTTCAGCCACTTAGTTCTCTTGCAAGTAAGTGGTTTTGATGACTTTTCTTGATGATTTTTACATTTTTGGGACCCCTAAAGCTTAATCTAGCTATTGAGGGGACTATTTTGCAAAATGGTTGAGAGTCTAGGGTATTTCCATGAAAGCATATATGTTGTTAACTGAAATTTTATGGAAGAATATGAGTTATGGTTGTGAAATAAACAACTTTTGTAAAGTGATTTTCATGGAAAACACCTAAAAGGGCTATTTTGTAAAAGTTATAAAATAGGTTGTAATTGTATGAATAGTGGAAATTTTGGGTTGTCATAAGATTAATAAATGGCCAGTTAGGCTTGGCTAATAAGGAAATTCAATAAAAATTGATTTTTGGGCCTAGGGGTAAAATGGTCATTTTGTAAAAGTCTAGGGGCAAAATGGTTATTTTGCCAAAAATGTGAATTTTGATTGTCCAAATTTATTTAGTGATTAAATGAGTGAATTTCATTTTGTTAGATCAAGAAAAATTGAGATTCAGGCTTAAATCGAGAAAGTACGTGGTTAAAGATAGAATAATTAGCCAAAATTGCATTTGAGCTAAGTCCGTGTGATTAAATAAGTATGATATCCATGTTATTGTTAATATTCTTGAAATCTACCTTACTATGATTATATTGAATTTTATGTTGAAGATATTGTAAATGAGAAAGTGATGCCAAATGTTAATAATATATATGTGATGATTGAATGCATTGGAAATTTGATGGAATATGATATTCCATTGAAACGAGTAAGTTGGGTGTAAATAATGCAACTACATGGTTATCATGCGTGATTAAATTGATATAGCATAAATTGTTTGATTGGGACTATGAGTAATGGTATGATTAGACTTAACGTGATAAACTCTTGGTTGAACCTTAGGAACAGATTGGATATTCATGCCATGACATTGGGTGATATGTGTGCTAGTGTAAGACATGTCTGGGACATGCATCGACCTCGAGATATACAAGCCAGTGTAAGACATGTCCCAATATGCATCAGCCTCGAGATATACAAGCTAGTGTAAGACCTGTCTAGGACATGGCGTCAGCTTGTTGTGTGTCAGTGTAAGACCTGTCTGGGACATGGCATCGGAACCGACAGATGAGAGCCAGTGTAAGACCTGTATGACATTGACTTTAATTTGCTAGCCAATGTAAGACCATGTCTAGGACATGGCGTCGGCATCTTATCCCATGTTTGGGGCTATTGAATATCTTGTAGTATTCCAAATGGTTCAACGGGAGATTTATGGTTTATATCGAAATGAGAGAACTTATGACCATGTGGTGAGTGGTAGAGGTACTTACATGAAATTGATGAGATGTGAATTCAATTCATGTTGTATGATTAGTAAGGAATGAATATGAACATGTTGAGTAACACAAGTATGTATGCCAAGCTCATGAGAAATGATTTCGGTTTATGATGCACATTTGGTGAAGATGTAAATAGGTAATTCATGCCTATGAGAATGATTTTGTTATGACCTTATGATTATAGGTCTATACTTATGATGTATGAATATGTATCTTTACCAATGTGGTGAAAATGAATTAATATGGTGTGATAAACTTAGTATCGTAAATTTACACTAAAATAGTTTTAGACAGCAATCATAGTCTGAATTTGAAAATCCACCAAAAATTGTGTAAATTGATTTAGAAGCTGAATAAAATATTAAATTAAAGCTTAATGAGTCTAGTTTCACATAGAATAAACATTGTAAGCAAAGAAGCTTCATATTATGAAATATTTAAATTGTTGTAAGACAGTGTCAGAATGATTTTGAAATCCCCCATTCTGAATTGAGAAAATAATTGAAAATTGTAAAAAAAATAATTATGCGGTATAATTTATATGCTTAGAATTATTAATGAGTCTATTTTCAAGAAAAATAGACAGAAACATCATCCGAGACCTGTATTATGAGATAATTATTTTTTAGTGAAGAGGGGTCGGAACTATTGGACAGTGAAAAAGGTGTAACTTTAAGGAATAAACTGTACTAATTGGAAAAACCAAAAATTCTGAAAGTTTTACGGTAGGAATATATGTGAGTCTAGTTTCAAGAAAAATTATCAGAAGTTAATTTGGGGTTTCGTACCTCCAGATATAAATAATTTAACGACTGTGACTTGAGAAAATAGCTTGACCTGAGCATAAATAAAAGTGTAAATATGGTTGTATTACCTTGAGAAGCAAGTTGATAAATTGCTTATTATTTTCATACGGTCTTACTAAGCTATAAAGATTACTCCCTTCCTTTCCTTTTCTTTAGTGTTGACAGATTAGCTTAGGATTGGAGATTGTCGGAGGCAGCATCACACTATCAAGTCATCGCCTTTGAAGTAGTAACCCATATTTGTTAAGTGTTTTCATGTGAGTGGGATGTAAAGGGACTTAGTTTTTATGTTAGCCATTATTATGATTAGCCAAAGGTATTGGCTCACATTGAGTTACTTATATATAGCCATAAGGTGTGGCTCATAGTGATTATGGTTTGTAAACCTATCTATCTATGCCATGTTCTAATGCTTGTGATGTGATTGTACTTGTTGGCTATATATGGTTGGTATTATGAATTATGCGCATGATGAATTTTTTATGACCAATCTAAACGGTCATGGCCATGAATTATATTATCTTAATATGGGATGCTAAATCATTGAAATGATGTCATGATATGTGTCCTTGGTGTGTATATAGATGTGAAAGATTAAAGGTAACATAAAAGGCTTGGTAAATAACCAAAGTGTTAGCCACACGGGCAAATACAAGGCCATATGTCTCAGCCGTGTGCAGGACAAGCCTAGTACACGAGCGTGTGGCCTGGTTGTATGGTTCAATTTATTTTGTTGACGTCATAAACAGAGAGTTACACGGCCTGAGGACACGGGCGTGTCCCTATGTCCATATGGGCGTGTGACCTTTTTTCATGAAAATTTTCCTAAGTTTTTCCAAAACTTTCCAAAGTTCTCGGTTTAGTCCCAAACCGCCTTTAATGCATGTTTTGAGCCTCAGTAGCTCGCGTAAGGGAGATTATGCATGTGATGGAATGTTTTTAATTTAAATAAAATTTTATGGTCTAGTTTTATGAAATGGTGTATGTTTAAGTCCGGTAATGCCTCGAACCCTGTCCCGGCATCGGATACGGGCAAGGGGTGTTACAGTCACCCCTCTGATAATGTGATGATTACTCAAGAAATTCTTCATTCCCTGCATCGCTATAAAGGGAAGAAAGGGTTAATGATAATTAAATTAGATTTAGAAAAAGCCAATGACAAGATGGAGTGGAGCTTTATTCGTAAAGTACTCATCTTCTTTGGTTCGCCATCTCATTGGATTAAACTGATTATGAGTTGTGTTCCGACAACTACAATTTTAGTTTTATTAACCAGATCCAAACTTCTGGCTTTCACTGTGTCTTGAGGAAATCAGACAAGGGAATCCCCTCTCCCCATATTTATTCATTCTTTGTATGTAATATCATAGTTTAATGATTCTGAAAGAGGTGGAATAACAAAATTGGTCTCCTATTCAAGCGTCAAGAAGTGGTCATTTGATTTCACATTTGTTTTTTTGCTAAAGATGTTATATTATTTGTAAAAACCGATGCCAAATTGATGGACACTATCAACCAAATCCTTCTTTGTTTATGACGAAGTTGAGTCAAACCATCAATTTTTAAAAATCTCGGGCAATATTCTCCTCGAAGTGCTCTGAAGCCCAAAAGACTTCTATTTTTCTTGGAATTAAGGCTAAGGGAAACTTAGGATTTTGGTAAATACCTTGGGTTCCTTAACAAGAGAGTCTCTGCACGTGACTAAGAGTTTATAGTTGAGAAGGTCCGAAACAAGCTCAATTCCTAGAAAGTCAAACTCCTATCTCCTGCTACTAGACTAGTGCTTATTCAGTCGAGATGGCTTCCATTCCAAATTATTATATGCAGTGTTGCATGTTCCCTTCTAAAATCCATTCTCACCTGGATTACATTAACAGGAACTTTCTTTCTCTTTTTTGGAGGGGTGGTGACAAGTCTTCTAATTTTGGTCACCCAATTAGATGGCAGTTAGTATCACAATCTAAAGCCTCTGGCAGCTTGAGTATTCCACGAGCCAAGATTAAAAACCAAGCTTTACTAGTTAAACTTGAGTGGCATCTAATCCAAGAGAAAGATACATTTTGAGATAGATATCTTTGAAATATCTTATTGATCCTTGCAACCCTCACTTTCTGCAAAATGTATTTGGTCCTCTTTGAAAAACATTAACTAGTTTATCGAGACTGGAATTGGATTATCAAAGATGACAATCATGTCAATTTCTGGAATGATAATTTGATGGGATAGGACCTATTCGTAACCTAATTCATAGACCCTTATCATCCCTTGAGGAATCTTGGTCTATTGCTCAAATTCATAATAGTTGGATGAGTACTGGGTCTTAGCTACTTTCTATTCAACTTTCGCAAGATGCAATTAATGCCCTTCTAAGTATTCTTGTTTCACCTAATGTCTCGGCATGGATTTTATCTGTCGAGAACCTTCAAAAATTGGAGTTTTTTCTTTGGCAAGCGTTTATCATTTCATTCTCTCTTGTAGTGACCCTAATCTAGACTTTTCTCATGGAGTTGTCTCTAGTTTTTGGACTCATTGTAGAAAGTTCGTCTCGCACCAAAAGTGAAAATTTTCCCATGGAAATGTGGGTAGAAAGCTCTCCCTACTAGATCGCTCATTTCTTTTCAAGGTATGAATTATGTTGATCTTTGCCCATTCTATTCTAATAATCAAGAATCTGTTGTCCACCCTTTACGAGATTGTCACATTACCCAAAATTTATAGAGGGAGGTCTATCAATGTTGCCGATTTAATCCCCCTTTGTTTAATAGTTGGGAAGAGTGGTTGCTGAGTAATATTACCTCCAAAAATTGGATCCAACACCTATTGATTCCTTGGTACATTATTTTTACTATCACTTTGAGAAATTTGACTGTGCCATAATGCTTTAGTTTTCTCCAACAATAGGCCATTACGAGGTTTTGTATAGCATATTCTGACCAGTGCAGGAGAATTTGTTGCCCTATTTGTACTAGTGAAAAAAATATAACATTCCAAATATCATTCCAGTTGCATGTAAACCTCCTCCATTGAATACTGACAGTTCATCTATAAGGAACCCGAGTTAAATCTAGTGACGATGTTATTATCCGTGATCATCAGGCAGTTGAGTGATTGGCTCTTTTTGTCACATCCCTAGAGCTACTAGCGTTTGAGGCTGAGCAATGAACCTTGAGAGACGATCTAATCTTAGATCAACAAGAAATAAAAGTCGATGCTATGGTCCGGTTTTATGAATTATAACTCTTAGCAAAATGCCTTTCATGAAGGGAACAAGTGTGCTAATGATTTAGCTCATATGGGAAACAGTTTACAACTTCGACCCTCAAGTCATCTTTTCTCTTAAATGATTTATTTTGTGTTGGTTGACCCTCCTGTTTGATTAGGTCATTTGCTTTTCAACAATGCCCATGGCCAAATTACGTATCCAACCCTAGTTTAACTGCCAAATAATACTTGTTCCTTTTTTTTTCAAAAAAAAATCCATGTATCATACAAGATAAAAAAAAAAAACCAATAAAATGCTATAATATAAAAACAAAATTTTATAAACATTATGAACCTGAATAAATTTAATTTTTTGTTTACTAAACAGCTTCTACCGTGCCTGCTTCCGAAATATAAGTTGTGAGCTCTGATCATCCATTATCTATAAAACTGATGGAAAGTTCCACCACCAACTTCAGTAATTAAATTTAGTGGCTATAAAAGAAAAGAAAATGCTAATATGGAAATAGAAAAGCAATTCGATGCCAACAGCAATATCCAACCTCAATACTGGAAACAAAAGTACCAAACCAAGCCAAGACTCGAGAGTTCTGCCAAGCTCTCAAATGGAAACAAAAATCTGTGATTTATTGATGGAAAATCTGTTTCAAAGAGCCATAAGCTTTAACTAAAAACAAGTCTTTAATCAAACATCCAACATTCATCCAATTCAGAAGACTGCGTCCTCCACCAATCACAACAACGTCTCTGAAATATGGAGACTGGAATGGAAACCATCATACCCACCCACATAATTAAACCAAAAAATATTTCCATTTTTCATTTAAAATGTCTAAAAGATAACCAGATTTTATAAATCCTTGAGATTTGTATTCCCATCACCTGATTAATCGTAGTGATTTCTGTCTCTTCACGCGTAGTTTAACCTGAATATGTCATTCAACACATAAAAGCTTCCTTGTGGCGTTGGCATCAAATGAAACATCTGAGACCAAAAGCAAACCCAAAATCACTCAGTTAATAAAGCTTGACGTCAAAATATCACAACCAGTTCCTTGCAAATAAGCTCCTATACTTTTGTTACACCTAAATTAGCCTTTAACTTTCCAACTTTTAGGTAAAAATCAATCTCTCATTTGAATATAGGCAAAAATCAAGGGTAAGAACTTGCATGGGTATAAATACAAGTATTAAGGGCATTCTTAAAAAAGTACTTTTTTCATAGTTTAGCCATTAGATAAAAACAGGCCCTTATTGCACAAAATTAAACAGAACGTTGAGCCATAAATACGTATCAAACTATATAAGTTTGCTCTACGAGAAAGCAAGGCATATAAGTCACAAGGAAAATCATCAATGTCTACAGTTGAGGAGAGATATCACTGGTTTTTCTTTTATATCATGCTCACGATAGAGTTGCCAAGAAACAACATTGAGAAGATGTTTGATAATCTTTCACAGTATGCAATGTGAGCACCCACCATCTATTTCTTATGCCAAAAATGTAATAGGCAAGCATAAAAGATTAAAATACACAACCGAAGGCTTGCCTTTGATAAAAAAAACCACAGGAACAAAAGAACTCTTGATTGCTACAATTATTTATAACACGTAAACATACAGACAGGAATCATAGACAATCTTACAACACTAATTTTAAAAATTTAATTAGATCCTTATTTTATCCAGATAAATAAATAAGAATATGGGGTAACGGTGATGTTTGTAATCTCAAAAAATCATCACAGACGATCATATAAGTCAACTCCATATGCAGAGCCACATAGGGCACAACAAAATAAGAAATAGCAGGTGTTCCATCGGCAAGATGGTGGATCCAAAATATCTATATCTTTGAAAATTCATGACACAGTTTAATAAAATCGACACCGTTAATTATATCCAGTATATCATACATGTTTCCCTTATTAATTCAGTTATCAAAAGGAATGGAAAACAAGCGATCACTGAAGTATAATGTAAACAGAGAGAGTTTTATATGCATTAAACAGCCAATTCAATTCTTAGAATCCTAAAGAATAAATAAAAAAAATTCAAGAGGGAGTTACAACAGATCAAAAACTCACTTAAAAGATCCATCACTACCAAATCGAATAGCGAAATTAATACCATCGATAACACCGATGAGATCAACAGTGTCACACAGATTAGCCTTAGATCGATCGCTCAAGTACATATAAAAAACCCTAAAAAACAAAATAAAATAAAAGATGCGAAGAGAGCTACCTGGCTAAACTTGAGAGCATGTTGTTCGCCGGCGAGTTGTAGTGTTCCAGAGACGAAGACGAGGACGCCGCCGGCGCCAGATGGCTGGCAATCGACGGTGGTAATATTGTGCTTGCACTGCTGGAAAGGAAGGCTCGTTAGCTTAGCGACAATGCTCTGAGAGCCTTGGATCTTTTGACCTTCAAAGGTCAACATGGAACCTTCCTGGTAGAGATTGGCTAAACCGGCCCGGTTCGCATCGAATGTGGAGTAGTAGTGATCGACAAAAGCCTTGGCTACAGCGTCTGGATCCATCGATTTTTCGTTTTGTTTATCAGAGTTTGAGCCGTCAACAGAGAAGGGCAGTGACACAGGAATTAAGAGAAGAGAGACCAGCCAAGCCCATCCAAAATTGTGTATTTATAGGAGGATTCATCTAGCGGCTGAATTTGAATCATAAAAATCTAGAGGACAAGGGGCTGCCAGCGTGTTCTTTCTTTCTTTTGGATCGTTTAGACACCCGCTTTACTGTCTATCAGTTAGCGGATCGTTCTTTGCGTCAATCTAACGCAGGCCAACCGTTTTTCTTTTACCTAATTTTATTTGAAGGAAATTTTGAAATTACTTTTTTATTAAAAGAAGTATTATTTTTGGAGTAAGAAAAATATACGTTTTTATCTCTAAAATTTTTGAAGTATCTACTAGATTTTGTCACAGAGTAAAAAATGTATGTAATAAATATAAAAAATAATATATTAATTAAAATGGTGAAATTAAAAGATTAAATATCATAATATATTGACTTGTGATCTTATTATGCATAAGTATTTTTATAGAGTTGATACGAAAAATAAAATTACTCTTAAAATAATATCTATTACTTATTAAAAATTATATATATTTTTAGTAAATTTAATAACTCAATTGAGATTTAATGAAAAAAAAAGAAAAAGTCAAAAGAATATACATAAAATAAAAAATAAGAAAATATATAAAATGAACAATTTAAAAAAAAAACTAAATTGTTTAGAAAAGTTTCAAAAGAAAACAAGCTTAACGAAACTTTTAAATATGATAAGAGAAACAAAATTACCTTTAGAATTATATTTATTGCTCATTAAAATTTATGAGTTTTTAGCAAATTCATTACTAAATTGATGATTCAATTGAGGATGACACTAGTTCAGCAAAATATTTAAATATAATAATAGATATTATTGTTTAAACTCTAATTGAGTTAATGTCACGAGTCAACCAATCACTACCTCGATAAAAAAAATTACAAAAATACCCTTCCATGTATAAAGCAAGTAGAGTAAATTGCACCATATTTTCCCAAACTTAATTCTTACATTAAATTTGTCTCAAAACTTTAAATTACAGCATTAAACTTTTGAGATTATATCAATTGTATCATTGAATTATTAAAATCATTACTTTTATTATTAAATATGACATATTAAATCTATCCTAACATAATTTAAAATTAAAAAAAAACCTTAAAATGAAAAAAAAGATAAAAAGTAAAAAAGAAACGCAAAACCAGACAACTTTTGCCCCATAAATGTATAAATTAAAACTTAAAAAATAAAAAGTTAAAGATAAAGATAAAAAAATATATAAGAGAGTTTTTTTTTTTTTTTTTTTGAAGCTTCTACAAAAGCTTTAAATCTCTAAATTAATTGCAGTGCAAAATCGTGGTAAATTTAGAATGATACCAAATCGTTTTTGTGGGGGGTAAATGTTACACTCTGCACTTTGGTTGTTTAAATGTGAGACATCATATTTATTATTAGAGTAACTCAAACTAATATTTATTATTAGAGTAACTCAAACTAATTTTATAATTTAAAATTCTGTTTGTTTCACTGAAAATGATTTTCGAAAAATAATTTTTAGAAAATGATTCATTTTTTTAGAAAAGTTAATATTTTCTGATGTTTGGAGAAATCTGTGTAAAATATTTTCTGTTATTCGGTAGATTTCTTAAAAATATTTTATAAAAGTTGTTTTCAGTTAAACAAGCATACATTTAAGATTTTCTTATTTTTTATTGTTTAATTTAATTTATTTTTATCTATAATTTTATATTTTACATTGTTTTTGCATATATTAAAAATGTTATGTTAAATTCAAATTCATTATAACGTCATTTTTTAATTACATGACTACTAAATGAGTATTTTTTATTTAAAAATGTGGCATCAACAAAATTGACAAAAAAAATTAACGATGTCAACAATTGAACTTGATTTTTAAATTTGAAAAGTAAATGGACTAAATTCTTAAAAATAAAAGTATAAAAACTAAATTACAAATCTGTGAAGTGTACATAGACTTATGACATATTTTAATCTTTATACTACAAAACATTTATTTTTAATATATTTGTAATTGTAATAAATATTTATTATTAAAATATTAATATTGAATATTTTCAATATTATGTGAATAATATTATTTAAAATTATTATTTTTAAAATTTATTATTAAAATAAAATTGAAATATTAAATAATTTATTAAAATAATAAATTATATTTATTATATTAATAATTTATTATATGACTAAATATAAATAATTAAATATGTATGTTTAATAATATTAAAAAATATAATATTTTAAATATTAAAAAATTATTATCAATATAATAATATTAAGCTTGATTTAAGTTAATTTTTATATAAAAATAAATTTATCTATAGATGAGCTTTTTTTCCAGAAAATGATTTATGCTTTTTCAAAATGGTAAGTCATTTTACAAGAAAAAATAGCTTATTTTACCTTGACCTGTAAGTCATTTTCAGTTGACCAAACAATTTTCTGTGAAACAAACACAGGAAAATACAGAAAACATTTTCTATAAAAACTTTTACATGTAAACAAACGGACCCTAAATTCAATAAGAAATAATTAAAACATCATTTAAAACAAATCATTTTCAAATAATTAAAATTTATATTTAAAACTTTTAAAACAATTTAGAAAAAAATCTAAAATGGTTCCCAAGTTTTTAGAGGTGTTCAAGATTAAGTACACATCTCTTTGAGGGTCGAAAAAACTCAAATAAAGGAGGACCTTGTTCTGACTTTGTTGTATCAATACAACCATGGACTTCTACCGATACAAATCCCTGGTACTATTCACTTTTGCTTACTAACTTACTTGTATCGATACAACTAACCATTTGTACCAAAACAACTTTACTTGAACCCAAAAATTACCTCAAAGCACCCCTATTTTGACTCAAAATAATACCTTAATTAAATCAAAACTTGAATTACTCAAAAATGATGTTTAAAACACCATTCCCACTCACATTAACATATTCAAACACTATAGACACAGTCATGATCAAGAAGAATCAAACTTAGCCAACAAGCAAGATTATTTGGCAAGCAAGAAACTTGTTATTCATATACATACCTTCATATTTCTAGTTCTCATTTTAACCACGACTAGATTATTCTATAACATATTCAATATGATTAACATAACACACAATTAAGCTTAGAATACAAAAATCTTCCATGTTATTCATTTGAAATCGGCAAAATGGACTTCAACAATTACTTATATTCTAGGTACATGCCAAGACACTTCTAGTGTTTACTATGAGCAAATCAATTTTAACGAAGCTGAGTTATAACCTTTGGATGCCTTTGAACTGTACGAACATGATCCAACATTGTTGACACCTACGTACAGAACACACATGTCTGCACGCTAAACATTAGATATAAAGTGGTGCTAGTATAATTTGAATTTAATATATAACATATAAAATATATAAACTTGTTATTAGTATACTATATAATATCATCTAATCAAGTCCACAATGGAAAATCAATATCTCATAAAATTATTTGCTTAAATTTTCTCAAGAATATCATAATTTCAAGCCATTTATCATTTGTTAGCTTACCAATGCACCCTCAGATCTTTGCATCTCATTTTCATATAGCAAATAAAATTAGTTTATTTACACAGTAGAACATGGCCCCAAGGCTTTTAACTAGTAATAAATATGGTCTTTCACATGCTTTTCATATGTTTTCGTTCTTGTTTTCGATCATATTAATAGCCGACATTCTAATTTCATGTATCAAATATTTCGGTTCATTTTATAACATCATTTATATCTCAACTCACATTAATTAATTATCAATTAATGAGTTCAAGCAGGAGTCATATATATATTTCAATTACGAATCATTTTTGTATTTTTAACCATATTATAACAACCTAATTTTTAGTGGTATCAAAAAATGCGATTTCGAGATTCCATTTTCATAAATTAAGTTCATAAATATAAAATAGGAATATTTATAGAGCTAATATAAGAATGTAATAAAGAATGGTCAAGAAATTTAGCTAGTAAAATAGTTAATTAAAGTTCAGGGATTAAATTGTAAAAGTCTAATCGCTATTGAATTTTAATTAAGAAAATGCTTGAGGACCTAGATTGCAATTATCCAAGGACTAAAATGGTAATTAAGCTATTGTTTTCTTAAAGTTAGTGGATGATGATAAAATTCCCATTAAGCTTAGTTAATAGTTAGTTTATGATGATTAAAACATGATTAAGTTAATTAAACTAGATTAATTAATGAAAAATTAAAGTATAAATAAGTAAGTTAGTGGGATTTTCATCATCTTCTCTATTCTTGCAACCGTCTATACTTAGGAAACGTAAAGAAGAAAGCTTTGAACCCCTCCAACATTTGGCCATCAATTAGGTAAGAAAACCAAACCTTTTTCTTGTAAATTTTATATATTTATAATAGGTTCCCTAATGAAAGAATGTGAAATTATATTATGATCCGTAGCTAGGAATCGAAAGACATGCTTATCCCAAGTTTAGGGACTAAACTGAGTAAAACGTAAAATATGTATGTAATAAAAAGGGAAATTAATTAGGATCATGCATCTCACAACATTGTTGTTGTGAGTCAATTAATGGCTATTGTGTGTTAATATATAATATTGATTTGGTATGTATATGTAACACCCCTAACCCGTGTCCGTCGCTGGATTAGGGTTACGGGGAATTATGGATAAAATCACATCAATTTTACATACTTTAAACATTCATAGTCATAATTATACAGAACACAATCATATTGTCCCTTACAAGGCTCTTCAAGTCCTTAAAACATGCTTAGAAGTGGTTCGGGACTAAACCGATAATATTTGTAAACTTTAGGAAATACATAATATTTTCAAACATTCAAGGGTCACACGCCTGTGTGAACATGCCGTATGCCTCACACGGCCACCAGACACACCCGTGTCTAGGCCGTGTGGAAACAAGGCATACATATTGACTTGCATCACACGGTCAGAGACACGCTTGTGTGAAAACTGGAGGGTATACTAACTTGGGTCACACGGCCGACCACATGCCTGTGTGCCAGCCCGTGTGCCACACACAGCTAATAGACGGGCCTGTGTGTCTAAGCCGTGTAACTTACTGACTTGTTTTAACTAGGATTTAGGGGTCATACGTCGAGTCACACACCCATGTGCTCAACCGTGTGGCACAAAAATAGGCTTGGTTTAAGCCATTTTTCCCACCTATCTTTCATGTACCTAAAAGCATTCTTTTGGCATCATTTTCACCTACAATAGGCAACCAAAAATGACCATTTCATGCACATTTCATACCATATTATATCTATTCCTTTACTACTCATCTAATGACCATAAACTAGCTCAAAAGTATACCAACTCCACATGATTCATCATTCACTACTTACTTACTAAATCATATACCAATTCATCAATCTTCGCCAAACAATATGGCATCCAAACATCAAACATTTAGCCAACCAAAAACATCATTTCCAATCATGCCATTATACACCATCAGCAACTAGTCATTTGTGTATCTCAAAACCATACGAAGATTACCAAATTCACAAGGCATATATATATACATCACATACCATATTGCAATTCATACTATAAGCCAAATACCATTCTATCATCAACATTATTTTCAAGCCAACTCACATAGCTAAATCCACAACTCAAAATATACCATAATGACACTAGCCTATACATGCGATATACCATATTTACAAAGCTTCAAAAGTACTGACTAAGTGATCAATAGTGTGATGACATTTCCCGATGATCCTCGAGTCTGAGCTAGCTTCGATTATTTATAAAACAGGGAAAGAACACACAAAGTAAGCTTTAAAAGCTTAGTAAGCCATATACAAATAAAATCACCATATAAAACAATTATATTTCAATTTAATTATATGAGCATGGCTAAAACACATACATAAGTATCCATCTTTCTCATTTAATATACACAACCACATCTAAACTCATCACTTACCTTTTCTTTCAATACACATAAGAATTTCATACGTACTTGTGTCATTAGAATTTTATACATACTTGTGTCATTTAATTTCATTTACACATTCTTTCTCGTCTTGACTTTGCCCGTTGAAGCATTCGGAATCGTTAAGGTACTTGGAAATCACATATAGCTCGTACAATGCCATATCCCGGATATGGTCTTACATGTTATCACATATCAATGCCACTGTCCTAGACAGGGTCTTATACGAAATCATATAATGATGCCAATGTCCCAGATATGGTGTTACATGTAATCACTTCTCAATAAACTAGTGTCATGACATTTGTATCCTATACTATTCTTAAGGTTCATACAGGTCTTTCGAACGTTGTAACCGTGTCGATACTTGCTTGTATTTGATCATTCAGTATTCAGTACAATTTAATGATAAATAAATACTTATAATTCAATTTAAAGACATTTATTTTCATATGAACTTACCTCGTATATACAATGAACGGATCAAATCGACTACTCAACAACTTTCGATTTCCCCCAATCTAAATCCAATTTCTTTCTTTCTTGATCTTAATTAATAATTAAAGGTACCGAACCCTAAAGCTTGAAGATAGCTTTATTTTTATTCAAAATTCAATGCAAAAAGATTGATACATGGCCACCATTTTGTTTTGTTTTAATTTAATTAAACTTAAATCACAAATTACTTAATTAACCTTTGTTTAAACATTAATAAAACATATAATGGATGACTGTTCAGGTCAATTCTCACGATCCATGGTCTATTCACAACATAAAGACTTCACATTTAATTATTCATAGCAAATAAACACTTAAACAATTAGAATGCAACTTTTGCATTTTACGCAATTTAGTCCTTTTGTCAAAATTAACCATCCAATCTATAAAATTAAAACACGAAACTTTCACACATATCTAAACACATGCTATAGATACTAAAAATAATATTAAAATATTTTTGACCTCAGATTTGTGGTTCTGAAACCACTGTTCTGTTTTAGCTAAAACCGAACTGTTACAATATATATATTTGTACAGAACAAGAGTTGGATAAAAGTGGGGCTAGTAGAGGAAAGGGAAAAATTTCTAGAATAGTCCCTGAGGAATCTACTTGTTTTGTGTTTTGAAAGGTAAGTTCGTTTGTTGTTTAATAAGTATGCTTCCTTGTGGAATATTTCCTTCCTTGCTTATATTAAGATTTTGGTGGAAATTGACATTATTGGCTAGAAAATGTAATTGAACTGAGATGAATTTAGATAAGTGTTTTAGGCTATATTTGTTGATTGTAAATAGAAGAATGAAAAAAGATATTAAATGCATCATTAAATGTATGTGTGATTCATTTTCAGATTCAATCGAAGGAATTCAAAAATTAATATGTGATAGTTAATGTTTATGTGTATGCAAATATGAATGATTGATGCCCATGTGAACTTAGTAAAATTCTAGGATACAATTGGCATGCCAATAGAGTCATATACACGCTTGTTTAAGGGTTAGTTGACAATGTGGAAATTATGATATGTTATTTCGGGATCCAACACTTGATACGGATTAACGAGTATTCATTGTCTCACGGAGACCTTGGTATAGTGGAGGGATGTATTTGAATATGCATATACATTTGATGCCTACGGGCTTTGCACTTTGGTGCCTTAGTGTGGTGTAGTTCACCTATCACACTTGAAACTGTTAAATTAAAGTTTGGTCTTGATTAAAGATAAGACATTAATTAAAATGATTATTTTGAATTAAATTCCAAAGTAAGAAAGGGTATCAAGTTAAGAAGTTTTTAGTTCAAAAGGGCTTTACTATGAATTATTGAATCTCGTGAACCAATTGGTAGACAAGTTGGATTTCAATTTTGGTCCCGTTACATTAGAACTAGATGGTATAATTGGGGAACAACATGATTATAGCTTAAATAATTTTATATTGAATGTTAGAATTGGTGAACAGAGGTTAGAGGAGTATAAGTAGGAGAACCGAAGATTTTATTCTTCGATTATCTTCTTATGGTATTCTTCTTCTTCATTTTTCCTTTTCTTATTATAGAATAGTAAAGAAGTAAGGAGAAGTTTGCATGAAGGAAAAATAGACGTGTTAGCTTGAGAAATTAAGAATTTGGCGAGCTGGTAACCTTTCTAACCTTTCTATACCTTTTGGCTGAAGGGAAGAGGTAAGAAATTTGTAAGTTGTGGTAGAGTTCATGGCATTGAACATAAGATCTTAGATAGCTTACAAAAATATTCTGCATGTTAATGAATTTAGATTGTCTCACTTATGAATGCTATTATTTTGATTGACAAATGGTTATTTTGTTTAGCTAAATAAGGAGGAGGTTAGAGGGACAAAGGAAAGGCAAAGCAAGTGTAGGGTTCTAGGATCTGAGTGTTTTGTGAGTGAGTTTCTAAACTCCGCCTTTTATTTACATTTTGTATGCTGCAAGGTTATGTTTTGTTGGAAAATTCTATTGCATAATCTGGAGATGATAAACTTAGTAGTAGCTGTGTGAAAGTGTTGTCAATGATGTTCTGTTTAATTGTGAATATGTGGTCTAAATTTAACACTACTTGCATACATAATTGTTGTCTGCATAAGCTGTTGAAGTATTAATTGGTAGTGAACTATTGTTTGTTTGTGAGTCTATGGTTATTGAATGAATGTGGTTAAATGGTATATGAATTTCTCTTTTGTTGGCTAGTTGTAAAACTAAAATTTGAAGGCATCTTAATGTAGAAATGCGTATGCCTTCTTGATATTAATTGAATGAAGTATCAATTTTGTGGCGGGATGTTAATTGAAAGAACTATCGGTGTTGTGGTGGGACTTTAAATTGAAAGAAGTATCAGTGTTGTTGCGGGATGTTAAATGAGTGAAGTATCGATGTCGTGGCGAGAGGCTCATTGAAAGAAGTATTGGTGTTGTGGTGGGATGTTAAATGAATAAAGTATCAGTGTTGTGGCGGGATGTTAATTGAAAGAAGTATTGGTGTTGTGGCGGATTGTTAATTGAAAGAGAAGTTTGGTGTTGTGGCGAAATGTTATTTGAAAGAGGACTGGTGTTGTGGCAAGATTTTTCTCCAAGTCGCAAGTTATGACAGTTTTTTAGGACTTGTCCTTACGTATACAGGCTTGTGATAGTCTACAGGATTTGTCTTTAAGCATACAAGCATGTGTCAGCACCAGAACGAATCTATATTTATAATAATCAACCAAGCATGATCCACTAGGATCATCCATGAAACATGAATCTGTGTGTAAAAATTCACTATGTATGTATTCGCAAGTGGGTTTCTCTAAATGAGAATTTGGGGTTGTGAGTTTGCCAAAACCATCATTCAAACAAGAATTCGCATAAATTACCATCCAGGTATGAGTTCACCGGATCGGCCGTAAATATGAGTCCGTAAAGACTATATTAAAAGCTAAGATAGTCTGTAGGACTTGTTCTCAAGCTCCTAGGATAAGTCAGTCCTTTGGGACTCCGTTATATGAAAATTAATAGAAATAAGTCCACCAACAATTTCGCATAGTGCGAGTCTACAAGGCTAAGTTCTCCAAGCACAATTGCATGAGAAATATTCATTGATCATGGGTTTGCAAGAATTATCTTTAAGAATAGATTTGTATATATGAGGACATGTATGAACCCGCAAACCTGAGTCTGCAAGTGTGTGTCCTCAAACAGGAATCCATAGGCATTTGTATAGTGTGTATTAGCCAAGTATGATTTTGCCAAGATTTTTCACCTGTATAAGTTGCATTGGATAAATACACTTATACTTACTGTAACATATATGTTCGCAGGGAGTGAACGCGAATCGTCTATTTGAGCAAAGTGTATTGTATGCTTGTTGCTTATATTCTTACGGTGAACTGTTTAATGTATTAGTTGTCCTTATGCATGACTTATATTCCACGCAAGCTGTATGTATGGACGGGTAAACATCATGAAAACTCACTAAGTTCATCTTGAACTTAAAATGTTCCTTGATTTATTTCTTTCAGGTATTAAATGTCATTTTGAACTACGGGAAAAGGGACTAAGCCAAAACCTGCTATTTTTGTTGTAAGCCTCTTAACTGTATATTTGTAACATGTACATGCCAGGGCAATCCACAGGCTAGTAA
Organism: Gossypium longicalyx; assembly: GCA_025698465.1. Taxonomy (NCBI): domain Eukaryota; kingdom Viridiplantae; phylum Streptophyta; class Magnoliopsida; order Malvales; family Malvaceae; genus Gossypium; species Gossypium longicalyx. Next base: position 59,307,900 of record CM046995.1, read on the forward strand.
ACCAAGAATATGGTTTTTACTGTATTTAGCCAAAAATCTTTTAAAAACAAGACAATATGTATGGTTGGATTAAATATACATTTTGTAAAATTTTAAGTATTTGTCAAAAACGAAATAAGTTGCTAACTCATGTTATTGCAGATTCTAGTAAGTTGAATGTTTCAAAATCATTTAAGTATTTAGTAATAACATCATCTTGTTCGGGTCTGGTGACCGAATCGAGCAAGGGGTGTTACATTACCCGCATGTTTGAGTCTTTTTTACTAGGGTTCCATTGGATGAATTGTTGTTTAAATTGTAATCGTATGAATTAGTAGTTTTGTAACACCCCTTAACCAATATTCGTTATCGGAACAGGGTTACGGAGCATTACCAAAACTTTTAGAATATTTTTCAAATAATTCACGTAAATTACTATTCATTAACCAAGATTATTCATATTGCCCCTTAAATGGACCCTCGAGGCCCAATACGAGCATTAGAATCAAGTCGAGACTAAATCGAAAACTCTAAGAATTTTTCGCATCATTTCAAAAGTTTTCCAAGTTACAGGGCTCACACACCCGTGTGGTCCAAGGGACCTGCCTGTGTGACCCTAGGACACACCCGTGCTGTAGGTCGTGTTCGTACCCATGTAACTCTCTGACTTGATCACACGGCCATGCCACACGCCCGTGTAGCACACACAGTTGAGACACATACCCGTGTCTCTACTCGTGTGCTCAATTCTGAGCATTCTATTTCTCAAATTAAAGGTGCAGGGGACACACGGCCTAACCACACGCCTATGTTCATTTCTCACCCAAAATCACACCAATGACCTGCACTTAAACTCACATCCAAATACCAACCATTTCAAGCATTCAAATTAAGCAAATTCTATCATTCAACATGGCATATCATTACATACATACATGTTTATAATCTTACCTTGGTATATTCCATATGTTAGACATAATTTGAACAACCATTAACATGTATGTAGCTACCATAGTATGACATTACAAGTATATCAAAAACAACCATTACTAGTCATTCCAATGGCTAGATTACAAACCACATATTTAAACCATCTATGGCCAAGTTAGCCTATACATGCCATTATACCAAAATGATTTTACTATGTATACCCAAAATAAGCTAGTGGATAGTGTGATGACGCTCCAATGATCTCCAACCTTCACGAGCTTCCGAGTACCAATCAAGCCATGAAAGTTTCTTCTCTCTCTCTAAGGGTTTCCATGTATTTTTTGGGAAGAAGATGAGTAAATAAGATGATATTTTCTTTTTCATCTTTTAATTAATTAAATTATTTCAAATTCCAATTCAATCCTTTCCCTTTTTCTAAATTTCCATGGATGAGTCACCAAAATATCTACATACTTTTCTTTAATGGTTTAATTACCATATAAGGACTTCAAGTTTTGAATTTCATAGCTATTTAATCTTCTAGCTACTAGAATTCAACTTTTGCATTTTATGCGATTTAGTCCTTCTCGTAATTAAGCACACAATCAATAAAATTTTCTTATCAAAAATTTCACATGACATTTCTAACATATTACAGACCATGTAATAAAATAAAATAAAATTTTATTTTCAGATCAGATTTGTGGTCTCGAAACCACTGTTCCAATTTCATTGAAAAATGGGCTATTACAACTCTCCCCCTTAAGGATTTGCATCCTCGAAAATCTTACCAGTAAACAAATTCAGGTATTGCTTCCTCATAGAATCCTTTAGTTCCCAGGTAGCCTCTTCTATACCGTGTCATTGCCAAAGAACTTTTACTAACGCCACTTTTTTATTTCTTAACTATTTTGTTTCCCGAGCTAAGATTTTGATCGGTTCTTCACTATATGTCATATCAGGCTAAATCTCTACCTCTATCCGAGATAACATGTGAAGGATCAGATCGATACCGCCATAGCATAGACACATGAAAAACATTATGAATCCAATCAAGTTCTGGTGGTAAAGCTAACCAATTTGCAACCGGTCCAATTCTTTCTGTAATCTCATATGGTCCAATGAATCGTGGACTCAGTTTTCCTTTACGACCAAACTAGAGAAATTTCTTCCAAGGCAATACTTTCAACCGACTTGAAATTCTATTTCTTTTCGTTTAAGATTAGCATAAGACTTTTGACGATCAGAGGCTACTTTCAAACTGTCCTGAATTACTTTCACTTTTTCCTCGGTTTCACAAACTAAGTCAGCTCCGTGTAACTTTTTCTCACTGAGTTCTATCCAATACAATGGAGTTCTACATGTAACACCCCTTGCCCGTATCCAACGCTGAAACAGGGTTTGAGGTGCTACCGAACTTAAACTCAACCAATCTTGAGAAAAATCGAGCCATAAAATTTTGACCAAATAAAAACCTTTCATTTCATATTCAAATTATCCTTTAATAGGGCTTACGGGGCCCAAAACATCCATTCAGAGTGGTTTGGGACCAATCTGATGGCTCAAGAAAACTCGGGGAATATCGTGCTTTAAAGCTCCACACACCCGTGTGGGTATAAGGCACACGCTCATGTGCTAGGGACACGCCCGTGTCCCATACCCGTGTGGCCAATTTAATCCCACAATTTTTTCATAAAATAGGTGCAGACTTTACATGGCCTGGACACACGTCCATGTCTTTTGCCCATGTCCTTTCACATAGCCACGACACACCCGTGGTGCAGCTCGTGTGCAAAAACTGGGTATTATGTTTTCGACGTCAGCACCATACGACCATGGTACATGCCCGTGTACTAGGCCGTGCCCTTCCACATGACTGAGACACATAGCCGTGTCTCCGCCCGTTGATCCTTACCATGCATTCTGACTTGAAAATTCTAAGTGCAGGGGTCACACGGCCTTCTCACACGCCCATGGGGCTGACCGTGTGTCACACACGGCCTAGACACATGTCCGTGTGTCTACCCGTGTGGACATTATGAGGCTATTTACCAAGCCTCATTGCCACCCTAATATGCCTATTTTCATGTCAATACCAATCAAAACCAAATCAAGCATAATAGACATTCATTTAAGTATAAAGATGCATCTATTATAGACTCAAAATGGAAGTTATCCTCATTCAAAGCTTAATGTAAAGTGTGAAATCAATTCCAAGCCAACACATTTGGTAAATTCTCAAAGACACAAAATAATAAGGTCTAGTCCTATACATGCCATAATCAAAAATATAAATCCTACTATACCGAGTATTACAGCTGATAGTGTGATCGATATCTATAACTTTAAGGGATCCTTAGGCTAGCTAAACGGCACTGAAAGAAAAGGGAAAGGAATGAGAGTAAGCATAAAGCTTAGTAAGTTGTATATAAATAAATATACAACAACAATTTCACCATTTGTCATCATACTCATAGTTCAAAGGTAAGCATATACTTAACTTACTCATTACCGACTACTCGAGTCACATTTTCTAATTGGAGCTCTTTACTCATGCATACCAACTAGGTACCTATACCACTCACAACATTATTATACTTTCCTTATTAAATCACTTTCATAACCTTTAAAGTTGAACCTTTTGGAAATATTACCGGATATTCTATAAGCCTTGAACATAGGATAAATTGCCGAAGCCATGTCCCAGACATGGTCTAATACTAGCTTTCGTATATACGTGCTAATGCATGTCCCATAAATGTCTTACACTCGCACAACTCTTAGCCGATGCATGTCCCAGACATGTCTTACACTAGCTATCATCATCGAGGCCGATGCATGTCCCAGACATGTCTTACACTAGCACTCGTCTCAATGCCGATGCCATGTCCCAGACATGGTCTTACACTGGCTCTCATTATGTGGTCGAGACATGTCCCAGACATGTCTTACATTGGCACACAAATAACCCGAATGTCATGGCTTGAATATCCGGTTTGTTTTCTAGGGTTCCAACAGGATATTTCTATTATCTCAATCATTAATATGCATTCTCAGTTCACAATCTAGCAATTTATGCTATATCAAATCAATAACAATTCGAATACATGCATTAACAATGTAGTTGTATTATTTACATACAACTTACCTCGGTTTACAAAATGTACTCGACTAGTCGATTTAGTCGATTTGCTTGGCTTTCCCCCGGTCTAGGCTCGAATTTGGAAAAACTTGATCTATAACAACAAAATACCCTTATTTAATCACTAAATACAATTAGGAATTCATAAATTCACTTCTTTGGTAAAATAACCATTTTGCCCCTAGACCTTGACAAAATGACCATTTTGCCCCTATGCTTAAAATTTGATTTTTATCAAATTTCTTTATTTCTTAGGGCTAGTCAAACCTCTTTGACTCTTATAGCAACTCCAAATTCCCACTATTTCACACATTTATCACCTATTTTGCAACTTATGCAAAATAGTCCCTTTAGGTGTTTTCATGTTAACACCCTTCACAAAAGTTATTTATAACACAAATAGGACTCATATTATTCCATAAAAACTCAGAAAATATCATAAATCCATTCATGGAAAAACTCTAAACTCTTAATCATTTTGCAAAATAGACTCCTTATTTGAAAGCTCATGCTTCAAGGGTCTCAAAAACGCAAAAATCATCAACAAAGGACATGGAAATCACTTACTTGTTGAGGTGATAAGTTGCTAAAATTTAAAAGCTTCAAAAACTCCTCTTTTGCTGATATTTTCGGTGGAGAAAGAAATGGGAAGAAGATGATATCATTTTTTTCTTTATTTTAGTCTAAATAAGTCACTTAACATACCAAACATAAAAGTTTTGTACCCCCTTTGACTCAATGGCCGGCCAAGCACCCTAAAATGGGTCTAATTGCCCTTTAAAGACTTCAAATTTTAATTCTCTAGCCATATAACACATTTGGGTACTAAATGCAACTTTTGCCTTTTATGCGATTTAGTCATTTTTCGCAATTGAGCTCTCAAACGTCAAAATTAACTTACCAAAATTTTCATGCACTAATGAAATCTTACTATAACCTCATAATAATAAAAATAATTTTTCCAACTTTAGGTTCGTGGTCCCGAGACCACTGTTCTGACTAGGCCATAAATCGGGATGTTACACTACATTTGTGACCATACAAAGCTTTATACGGTGCCATTTTGATACTGGACTGATAACTGTTATTGTAACCAAATTCAACTAAAGGTAAATACTTTTCCTAGTTACCTTCAAACTCAAGTATACAACACCAAAACATATCTTCTAAAATCTATATAACACGTTTAGATTGACCGTCTGTCTGTGGATAAAATGCAGTGCTAAAGTGTAACTGAGTACTCAGAGCTTCTTGCAATTTGCACCAGAATCAAGAGGTAAACTGAGGGTCTCTATCTGGAATAATGAAGACAGGCACTCCATGTAATCTAACAATCTCAGAGACATATAATTCAGCCAATCTGTCCAAAGAATAATCCATACGTATCGGAATAAAGTGTGTAGACGTTGTCAACCAATCAACAATCACCCAAATGACATCTTTCTTCTTTGGAGACAGGGGTAATCCTGATACAAAGTCCATGGTAATTCTTTCCCATTTCCATTCTGGTATCGTAACTGATTGCAATAGTCTAGAAAGCAACTAATGTTCAGCTTTTACTTACTAACATATCAAACATTTAGACACAAACTCAGAAATATCCAGTTTCATTCCTGGCCACCAGTACATATTTTTCAGATTATTATTTATTACTACCAGGATGAATAGACATGTTACCATTATGGGCTTCATTCAAAATCTTCTGTACTAGTTCTGAAATTTTTGATACACATACTCTGTCTCTGAATAACAAACAACCATCAGTCCTAATCTGAAATTCTGAGTCAGAAGTCAATTCACTTTGTATTCGATTTGCTTGCAACTTACTATAATTTTTCTGAGCTTCAGATATCTGCTGCAAAAATGTCGGTCTAGCTTTTAACTCAGCTATAATTGAACCATCATCACTTAATGACAATCGGGTATTCATTGCTCACAAAGTATAAAAGGACTTTCTGCTCAAAGCATCTGCAACTACATTGTCTTTTCTAGGATTGTAGTCAATAACAAGATCATAATCTTTCAGTAATTCAAGCCATCTACACTACCTCAAATTCAAATCTTTCTATGACGTCAAATATTTAAGACTTTTATGATCAGTGAATATATGACATTTTTCACCAAACGAATAATGTAGTCATATTTTCAATGCAAACACTATGGCTGCTAATTCAGGATCATGTGTCAGGTAGTTTCTTTTATATGGTTTTAGCTGTCTTGAAGCATAGGCTACTACTTTACCTTCTTGCATCAAAATACAACCTAAACCATTCAATGACATATCATTGTAAACTATAAATTCCTTACCCGGTTCTGGCTAAACTAACATTAGATCTTCTGTCAATAAAGGTTTTAATCAGTCAAAACTTTGCTGGCATTTATCAATTTACTCAAATTTCACATCTTTTTGTGATAGACTAGTCATCGGATAAGTTATCATTGAAAAACCTTTTACAAATCTCTGATAATAACCAATTAGTCTCGAAAAACTTCAAACTTCAGACACATTCTTCGGTGGCTTCCAGTTAACAATGGCTAAAATTTTATTCAGGTCTACCCTGACACCTCCAGCAGATACTATATGCCCAAGAAAACTAACTTCCCGTAGCCAAAATTCACATTTACTAAATTTGGGATAAAATTGTTTCTCTCGCAAAGTTTGCAACACTATTCTCAAATGCTCTACATGTTCATTTTCATCTCGGGAGTAAACCAAAATATCATCTATAAATACCACCACAAATCTATCTAAATATAGGCTGAAAATTCTATTCATCAGATCCATAAACACTGCAGGTGCATTTGTCAAACCGAATGGTATCACAAGAAACTCATAGTGTCCATACTTGGTTCTAAAAGCTGTCTTTGGTACATCTGAATCTTTTACCTGTAATTGATTATAATAGCCCGATTTTGGGCTTAGTCAGAACAGTGCTTTTGGGACCACAAATCCGAGGTTGAGAAATTATTTTTATTATTCTTTTAGTATCATATCATGATTATTTGAGTGTATGAAAATTTTGGTGAAGAGATTTTAGCGTTTGAGAGTTAAATTGTGAAAAAGGACTAAATCGCATAAAGTGCAAAAGTCCTATTTTAATAGCCAAAGGTGTAAAATTGCTAGAGAACCTAAATTAGAGGTCTTTAAAGTGAAATTATGCCATTAAATAAGTGATGGCCTGCCATGGGACAAGGAAATTTAAATGGTCAAAGGTTAGGTAGGTTTTGGTGGCTTATTTGACAAAATAGAAATAAAATAAAGAAAAGGATGATATCAGTTTATCATTTTATTGTTATTTAATAATTTTTTAGCATAAAAAAGGGGTTTAGAGAGCTCAAAATATCAGCCATTTGCATCTCTTTCAAGTAAGTCATTTAAGAGGTTATTCTTGATGATTTTTGTATTTTTAGACTCCTTGTAACATGAGCTTTCTAATAAGGGGACTATCTGGCAAAATGGATGAAATTTTAGGGTTTTACTATGAAATCATGTATGTTTTTAGCTAAAATTTTATGGAAGAAAATGAATCTTGATTGTTAAACAAACAACTTTTATGAAGAAGTTTTCATAGAAACCCTAGCTAATGACCATTTTGCATAAGTTATAAATTATGTGGTGAATGTGTGAATTAATGAGATTTGTGGGCTGTTTCTAGTATAAAAATAATTCGGCTAGACTTAATACTTAAAGAAATTCAATAAAAATCGAATTATGAGGCTAGAGGTAAAATCATAATTTTTACAAAGTTGAGGGCAAAACGGTCATTTTACCAAAGTATGAGTATTGAATTGAATTGAACTATTTGAGTACTAAATAAGCTAAAATTTGACATTTTTTGATCAAGAGAAATGTGATTCGGGTCTTGATCAAAGGAAGAATAAAATTTATGGGGATTAGGCTCGTTTCCATCATTTTGTGTCGAGGTAAGTACATATGTAAATAATGTGTTATTGTATCATACTTTTAAATGTTTTATATATTTTTTTATGTATCATAATCTTACTCGATCCCATAAAAGTATAAGTAGTGCGAAATAAGAGTAACACATTATGAAAAAGTGCGACAACATCAGGTTAGACACGAGATCTCGTCAAACCTCAGAAATAGTATAGGATATAAAATATGAGTCATGAGAAATTGAGTGGTCTGAACTCATGAGTTGAGTCTGAGTTCATGAGATAAGTAAATTATGTAATATGGGTCCTGGCACTGACTTTGTGTGCAGACCCGTGAGTAGCTCAATGAGCGAGCATTTCATGATAGAGCTATGGGGTTCGGGTACTGACTTAGTGAAAAGGCCCGTGAGTAGCTCAAATTTGCAAGTATTACAAAGTACGAGGTAGCTTTGGCTACTTGTATAGTACTTAAGAGTAAACCATCCATGTATTCATTTGTATTTTCGAGTGTTTAAAGGGGTAACTCGATGAATAGATTGGTGATACTTCCAATGAGGTATGTCAATAGAGAGAATGAACTTAAGTTAATTTATGGGTAATTGTAGGTATGCATACTAAACTCTCGAATGAAGACCTTAGTAGGTGATGAGATGTAGTAAGTATGTGTAAAAGAAGGAAGAGCAAGACAGTGAGGTTAAAATGATATATCATTCAAGTATGATAAGCCATTGTTTGATGAATGTTTCTCTAGTTACACTTATTTGCATATATGTACTTACTAAGCTCCCATGCTTGCCCTCTTTCCTTTCCCTTTCCTTATAGTACAGCCACAGTAGTTCGAGGATCATCATCTACGTTGTTGAATCCAGTCACACTATCCTTAAAGCACTTGGTATAGCTAGTTTTATCATTTTGATTATGGAATGTATAGGAATCTTTTATCTTATTTTTGTGTCACATTATTTTGGGGCCAAAGGTGTTAGCTTGTTTTAACATTTGACTCATTTTGTATAAGGCCATGAAAATGGCTAATATTTTAAGTCATTATATGAATGCAAGATAGTCTTCTGCGAATGTGAAACTGTTGACATGGTTAAATTTGTGAAATGTATATAGGCCTTAGCTATGGTTGTTGGTTGAGAGCACATATTAAATTAGACTTTGACATGTTGGTTGGTCTTGTGTAGATTACTACAAGTAAGGATGGTAAAAAGGCTTGGTACATAGCCTTATTTTGTCCACACGAGCAGGCACACAGGCGTGTGTCTAGGCTGTGTGTCCCTTGCATATAAATTTCGCAAGTTAGTATGCATGGTAGTAAACACATGGGTAGAGACATGGCCGTGTGTCTTAGATGTGTGAAGGGCACAGCCTAGCACATGGGTGTGTGCCTTGGTTGTGTGCCCCTAATTGGATGCCGACGTTAGAAACAAAATGTCAATGTTTTTAAACACGGGCTAGGACACGGGTGTGTCATGGCCGTGTGAGAGACACGGGCCACAGACACGGGCATGTGTCAGGCCGTGTAAAAACCCCTGTAGGTTCGAATTTAGAATTTAGTTCACACGAGTATGGGACACGGGCCTGTCTCTTGGTGCTTAGGTCGTGTGTGTCACACGGGCTATCAGCACAGCCATGTTATAATGACTACACGGGCGTGTTGCCCTTCCACACGGGCTTGTGCCCTATTTCAAGAGTCACTTTTACTTTGTTTAAGGACCCGAGTTGGTTTCAAATGGTTTCCAAGGATAGTTTGAGACCTCGTAGGCCCACTTTAAGGAGCTTAAGCAGAGTTTGAAGAAGTTTTAAAGTTGATCAAGTCTTGGTGACTCAGAAACGAATGTATGCATGTGGTTAAGTATGGTAATGCCTAGTGCCTAGTCCTGGCCTTGGACTCGGGTAAGTGGTGTTACATTTAGTTGTGTCAGAGCTATGGTTTAGTCGATTCTCAGGCTAACCTAGCGTGTGTACGAGTCTAGCTATACATGCCATAAATAAATTGTGATAGTGTGATGGCTCCTGATTTTGTTATCATGTTTTCTTATAGTAATGGACCCTGATCGAACTATGGCAGATGATGTAGAAAGTAATGCACCTGCTCCTACTGAAGGGGCGGTGCCATCCGATAATCGACCTCCCATGGTTAGTCAAGGAGGGGGAGAAGGGGCTCGAGAAGCCTTTCTCCACATGATGAATGAATGGTACATAGAGTTTGTTCGAGCGAACCCGAATGCTCAACCCCCTCCACCCCCACCTATTCTTCAACATGTACCCCTAATGCCTCAAGGTATGAATTTTATAAGGTTTCACAAAACCTCGGTTGGCAAGATTCAGAAACAAGGAGCTGAAGAATTTAGGGCCAATGCAGATGATGACCTCGAAAAACAAGAATTTTGGCTTGAAAATTCTATTTGGGTATTCGATGAGTTATCGTGCACCCCCGAAGAATACTTGAAGTGTGCCATATCCTTGTTGAGGACTCAGCATACCACTGGTGGCAGACATTAGTTTTAGTGGTACCTCACAAAAGAGTCACATGGGAATTCTTTAAAGAAGAATTTCGGAAGAAATACATTAGTGAGAGATTCATGGATCAAAAGCGTAAGGAATTTCTTGACTTGAAGCAAGGCCGCTTGACGGTTACTGAATATGAAAGAGAGTTCGTCTGACTTAGTAAGTACGCTCGGGAGTGTGTGTCCTCCGAGGCTAAGATGTGTTAAAGGTTTGAAGACGAATTTAATAAGGATATCAGATTGTCAGTGGGTGTCCTTGAATTGAAGGAGTTTGTGGTGCTCGTCAATCTGGCTTGTAAGACCGAAGAATTGATTAAGGAGAAGAAGAAAATTGAGGCAGAAAGTAGGGATGCAAGGAAGAGACATTCGAGCAAGTCATTTCTATCTCAGTCTAAGAAATCCAGAGACATTTACTTCCGTCCTCATGTGTCAGCTGAGCACTCGTAAAGAGATTGTAAGAAGCAAAATTTAGATTCTAAATCTCGGGCTACATCGGTGGCTAGTGTGGGTAACGTCAGGTCTTCTCGACTAAAGTGCCAGCATTGTGGTAGAAGTCATTTTGGCAAGTGTAGAATGAAAGATGGATCTTGTTTTCGATGTGGTTCTCAAGACCATTTTATCAAGGATTGCTCTGAGATGAATGAGATAGAAAAAATTCAAAGTACAAGGCCGAATGACACAAATTCTAAGAGAAGACCATAGAAATATGTTAGAGTTGGGGCTAGCAGCAAGAATGTGACGAGAGACACCACAGGGAGATCCGAAGCTAGAACTCCGGCTAGAACCTATGCCATACGTGCACACGAAAATGCATCTTCTCCCGATGTGATCACCGATACATTTTCTCTCTATGATAATACTGTTATTGCTTTGGTAGACCCTGGTTCTTCTCATTCGCATATGTGCATGAAATTGGTGTCTAGCATAAACATACCTGTTGAGTCTACGGAGTTTATGATTAAAGTGTCAAACCCCTTAGGCAAGCATGTGATAGTTGATAAAGTATGCAAGAAATGTCCCTTGATAGTTAGAGGTCACTGTTTTCTGACCGATCTGATGTTGTTACCATTTAATGAGTTTGATGTCATATTGGGTATGGACTGGTTGATACTCCATGATGCTATAGTAAATTATAGACAAAAGGTCATTAAATTGAAATGTGAAAATGGTGAAATTCTGTGGGTCAAATCAGATGAACTAGAGAACTTGCCAGTTGTAATATCCTCAACGTCTGCCCAGAAATGTTTGAGAAAAGGTTATGAAGCTTATTTGGCTTTTGTATGAATACTAAGGAGTCGGAGTTGAAGGTTGAGTCAGTACCAATTGTGTGTGAATATATGGATGTATTTCGTAAAGAATTACTTGGGTTGCCTGTTGTCAGAGAAGTTGATTTTGGTATAGAACTAATGCCAGGGACAACGCCTATTTCGATTGCTCTGTATCGAATGGCTCCGGCTGAATTGAAAGAACTAAAGTCACACTTGCAAGAGTTGACCGACAAGTTTGTTAGACTGAGCTTTTCACCGTGAGGTGCTCCGGTGCTATTTGTGAAAAAGAAAGATGGGTCTATGAGGTTGTGTATAGACTACCGATAGTTAAATAAGATGATAATCAAGAATAAATATCCGTTTCCATGGATTGATGACTTTTTTGATCAATTGAAAGGAGCAACATGGTTTTTTTTAAAATAGACTTGAGTTCCGGCTACTATCAACTGAGAGTTGAAGAGTCAAATGTGCCTAAGACTACTTTTAGGACGAGGTATGGCCACTACGAGTTCCTCGTCATGCCTTTCGGTTTAACAAATACTCCAGCCATATCTATGGATTTAATTAATAGGATATTTCGACCATAATTGGATAAGTTTGTTGTTGCATTTATTGATGACATCCTGATCTATTCTAGAGATGAGGTAGAGCATACCGAACACTTGAGAATCGTTCTACAGACTCTGAGAGATAATTGATTGTATGCCAAGTTCAGTAAAAGTGAGTTTTGGCTTCGTGAAGTCAGATTTTTGGGCCACATTGTCTTGAGTGATGGCATTAGGGTTGACCCTAGCAAGGTTTCTGCTATTGTTGAATGGAAACCACCAAAGAATGTGACCAAGGTTAGAAGCTTCTTGGGTTTGGCTAGTTATTACAAGCGATTTGTAAAGGACTTCTCCATGATTGCTACTCCCATGATGAGGTTATTGTAAAAATAAGTTAAGTTTGAATGGTCGGATAAGTGTTAGCAGAGTTTCGAGAAGTTGAAGAAGTTGTTGACTAAGGCTCTAGTATTAGTACAACCCAAACCAGGAAAAAAGTTCGTGGTTTACACTGATGCTTCTCTAAATGGTTTGAGATGCGTGCTTATGCAGGGAGGCAAGGTTATAGCTTATGCCTAGAGACAATTGAAACCTCACAAGAAGAATTATCCGACACATGACCTAGAGTTGGTCGCCATAGTGTTTGCCTTGAGGATCTGGCGACATTATTTGATCGGAGAGATATGTCATGTATATACCGATCATAAGAGTCTTAAGTACTTGATGATGCAAAATGATTTAAATCTGAGACAACGGAGGTGGTTGGAACTATTAAAAGATTACAAGTTGGTTATCGACTGTCATCTGGGTAACGCAAACGTGGTCGCCGATGCATTGAGTAGAAAATCATTATTTGCACTGAGAGCAATGAAAGCCCAATTGGCTTTGTCGGAGGATGGTTCGGTTTTAGCAGATTTAAAGGCTAGACCGACGTTTCTCCAAGAAATTTGTAAAGTTTAGAAGAGTGACAGTGAATTATTAGCCAAGAGAACTCAGTGTGAATCGGGTGTTGAATCGGATTTTTGGATTGGTTCTGACGGTTGTTTGAGGTTTTGTGATAGGGTTTGTGTTCGGAAGGATACTTGGTTGATTCAGAAAATTTTACTTGAGGCACATAGTGGTTGTTTGTCAGTACACTCCAGAAGTACAAAGATGTACAATGATTTAAAGAAAATGTATTGGTGGTCGGGTATGAAAAGAGACATTTCGGAGTCAGTATCAAAATGCTTAGTGTGTCAACAAGTGAAAGCCGAGCACCAAATACCTTCAAGTTTACTTCAGCCTATCATGATCCCCGAGTGGAAATGGGATCGAATCACTATAGATTTCATGACGGGTTTGCCAGAAACCCCGAGAAAGAAAGATGCCGTGTGGGTTGTGGTTGATCGACTGACAAAGTCGGCTCACTTTATCCTGGTGCATACGGACTTCTCACTTGATAGGCTAGCTGACTTGTACGTTTCAGAGGTTGTGAGGCTTCATGGTGTGCCCTTGTTGATTATTTCGGATAGGGACCCGAGGTTTACCTCGAGGTTTTGGAAGAAATTGTAAGAAGCTTTGGGGACAAGGCTAAAATTTAGCACAACCTTCCACCCACAAACCGACGGCCAATCAGAGAGAGTAATTCAGATCCTTGAAGACATGTTGCATTGTTGTGTCCTTGAGTTTCGAGGCAGTTGGGAAAGGTATCTACCGCTGATTCAATTCGCTTACAATAATAGCTATTAGTCGAGTTTGAAAATGGCGCCTTATGAGGCTTTGTATGGGCAAAAATGTCAAACGCCCTTCTATTGGACCGAGCTTAAAGAGAGTCAGATTCATAGGGTCGACTTAGTCAAGGAGACTGAAAGAAAAGTTAAAGTGATTCGTAATTGTTTAAAAGCCGCTTTGGATAGGTAGAAATCTTATACAAATTTGAAACGAAAAGAAATTGAGTTTTAGGTCGGCGATAAAGTATTTTTAAAGGTGTTTCCATGGAAAAAGGTTCTCAGATATGGTAAAAAGGGTAAATTGAGTCCTCACTTTATAAGACCATATGAAATTACTGAGAGAGTAGGGCATGTTGCCTACCGATTGGTTTTGCCATCAGAGTTGGAAAAAATTCACGATGTGTTTCATGTGTCCATGTTACGTCGATATAGATCAGATCATTCGCATGTGATCACGCCAACAGAGATTGAAATTAAGCCAGATTTAACTTATGGCAAAGAACTGGTTAAGATTTTGGAAAGGGAGGTTAAGCAATTGAGAAATAAAAGTATAACACTCGTGAAAGTTTTTTGGCATAGACATGGAGTCGAGGAAGCCACATGGGAACCTGAGGGGACCATGAGAGACCAATACCGAACTTATTCACTGGTAAGATTTTCGGGGACGAAAATCCCTAAGGGGGAGAATTGTAACAACTCGATTTTAGGCTTAGTCAGAATAGTGGTTTTGAGACCACAAATCCGAGTTTGAGAAATTATTTTTATTATTCTTTTAGTGTAATAGCATGATTATTTGAGTGTATGAAAATTTTGGTGAAGAAATTTTAGCGTTTGAGAGCTAAATTGCGAAAATGGACTAAATCGCATAAAGTGCAAAAGTCCTGTTTTAATAGCCAAAGGTGTCAAATATCTAGAGAACCTAAATTGGGGATCTTTAAAGTGAAATTAGGCCATTAAATAGGTGATGGCCGTCCATGGGACAAGGAAATTTAAATGGTCAAAGGTGAGGTAGGTTTTGGTGGCTTATTTGACAAAATAGGAATAAAATAAAGAAAAGGGTGATATTACTTTATCATCTTATTCTTTTTTACCGATTTTTCAGCATCAAAAAGGGGTTTAGCAAGCTCAAAATATCAACCATTTGCATCTATTGGAAGTAAGTCATTTAGGAGGTTATTCTTGATGATTTTTGTATTTTTAGACCCCTTGTAACATGAGCTTTCTAATAAGGGGACTATTTGGAAAAATGGATGAAAGTCTAGGGTTTTACCATGAAAGCATGTATTTTTTTAGCTAAAATTTTATGGAATAAAATGAATCTTGATTGTTAAACAAACAACTTTTGTGAAAAAGTTTTCACAGAAACCCTAGCTAAGGACCATTTTGCATAAGTTATAAATTATGTGGTGAATGTGTGAATTAATGAGAATTGTGGGCTGCTTCTAGTATAAAAAGTATTCAGCTATGCTTAATACTTAAAGAAATTCTATAAAAATCGAATTATGAGCCTAGGGGTAAAATCATAATTTTTACGAAGTTGAGGGCAAAACAGTCATTTTACCAAAGTACGAGTATTAAATTGAATTAAACTATTTGAGTACTAAATAAGCTAAATTTCGACATTTTTAGATCAAGAGAAACGTGATTCGGGTCTTGATCGAGGGAAGAACAAAATTTACGGGGATTAGACTCGTTTCCATCATTTTGTGCCGAGGTAAGTACATATGTAAATAATGTGTTATTGTATCTTACTTTTAAATGTTTTATATTTCTTTTATGTATCATAATCTTACTCGATCCCATGAAAGTATAAGTAGTTCGAAATAAGAGTAACACATTATGAACAAGTGCGACAACGTCAGGTTAGACATGAGATCCCGTCGAACCTTGGAAATAGTATAGGATATAAAATATGAGTCATGAGAAATTGAGTGGTCTAAACTCATGAGTTGAGTCTGAGTTCATGAGATGAGTAAATTATGTAATGTGGGTCTAGGTACTGACTTTGTGTGCAGACCCGTGAGTAGCTCAATGAGCGAGCATTACATGATAGAGCTATAGGGTCTGGGTACTGACTTGGTGAAAAGGCCCGTGAGTAGCTCAAATATGCAAGTATTACAAAGTACGAGGTAACTTTGGCTACTTGTATAGTACTTAAGAGTAAACCATCCATGTATTCATTGCTATTTTCGAGTGTTCAAAGGGGTAACTCGATGAATGGATTAGTGATACTTCCAATGAGGTATGTCAATAGAGAGAATGAACTTGAGTTAATTTACGGGTAATTGCTGGTATGCATACTAAACTGTCGAATGAATACCTTAGTTGGTGATGAGATGTAGTAAGTATGTGTAAAAGAAGGAAGAGTAAGACAGTGAGGTTAAAATGATATATCAGTCAAGTATGATAAGCCATTGTTAGATGAATGTGTCTCTAGTTACACTTATTTGCATATATGTACTTACTAAGCTCTCATGCTTACCCTCTTTCCTTTCCCTTTCCTTATAGTACAGTCACAGTAGTTCGAGGATCATCGTCTACGTCGTTGAATCTAGTCACACTATCCTTAAAGCACTTGTTATAGCTAGTTTTATCATTTTGATTATGGAATGTATAGGAACCTTTGATCTTATTTTTGTGTCACATTATTTTGGGGCCAAAGGTGTTGGCTTGTTTTCACATTTTACTCATTTTGTATAAGGCCATGAAAATGGCTAATATTGTAAGTCATTATATGAATGCAAGATAGTCTTCTACGAATGTGAAACTGTTGACATGGTTAAATTTGTGAAATGTATATAGGCCTTAGCTATGGTTGTTGGTTGAGAACTCATATTAAATTAGACTTTGACATGTTGGTTGGTCTTGTGTAGATTACTACAAGTAAGGATGGCAAAGAGGCTTGGTAAATAGCCTTATTTTGTCCACACCGGTAGGTACACGGGCGTATGTCTAGGCCGTGTGTCCTTTGTACGTAAATTTCGCAAGTTAGTATGCATGGTAGTAAAACATGGGTAGAGACACGGCCGTGTGTCTCAGCCGTGTGAAGGACACGGCCTAGAATGTCAAGGTTTTTAGACACAACCCCTAATTGGATGCTGACGTTAGGAACAGAATGTCAAGGTTTTTAGACACGGGCGTGTCATGGCCGTGTGAGAGACACAGGCCACAGACACAGGCATGTGTCAGGCCGTGTGAAAACCGCTGTAGTTTCAAATTTAGAATTTAGTTCACATAAGTATGGGACACGAGCGTGTCCCTAGGTGCTTAGGCCATGTGTGTCACACGGGCCATTAGCACGGCCATATTATAATGACTACACGGGCGTGTTGCCCTTCCACACGGGCATGTGCCCTGTTTCAAGAGTCATTTTTACTTAGTTGGTTTAAGGACCCGAGTTGGTTCCAAATGGTTTCCAAGGAAAGTTTGAGACCTCGTAGGCCCAGTTTAAGGAGCTTAAGCATAGTTTGAAGGAGTTTTAAAGTTGATCAAGTCTTGGTGACTCGGAAATGAATGTATGCATGTGGTCAAGTATGGTAATGCGTTGTGCCTAGTCCCAGCCTCGGACTCGGATAAGGGGTGTTACATTGATAATAGCCAGAATGAAGATCAATATTTGAAAATACAGTGGCACATTTTAACTGGTCAAACAAGTCATCAACATGAGGCAATGGGTACTTGTTTTTTATTGTAACTTTGTTGAGTTATCTGTAATTAATGCACAGCCTCAACGATCCATCTTTCTTCTTTACAAACAGAACCGGCACACCCCAAGGTGAGAAACTAGGTTGAGCAAAACCTCTATTAATCAATTCTTGCAACTACGCTTTTAGCTCTTTCAATTCAGTAGGAGCCATTCTGTAAGGTGCTATGGATATCAGTGTTGTACCCGGAACAAGATCTATAGAGAATTCCACTTTTGTATCTGGTGGTAAACCATGTAATTCTTCTAGTATTAAATCAGGAAATTCACATACAACCGTCACTGATTGAATCTTTGATTCAGATACTTTAGTATCCAACACATATGTGAGATAAGCATCATAACCCTTTTTGACATATTTTTGTGCTGATATTGCTAACATCACATTAGGTAATCCATCTAGTTTATCAGATTCAACATGAAGTAATTCACCACTCTGACATTTTAATACAATATATTTCTATTTACAATTCTCCATTGCATCATATTGGGTTAACCAATCCATTCCCAAAATCACATCAAAATCATCAAATGGCAATAACATCAAGTCAGCCAAAAAGCAATAACCTTTTACCATCAACGGAAAGTTTTTACAAACTTTATCCACCCTAACATACTGGGCCAGGGGGTTTGAATTTTTAACCAGAAATTCAGTGAATTCAACAAGAAATTTTTTAACAGACACTAAGTTTGTGCATATGTATGAATGTGTGGAACCAGGATCAATCAAAGCAGTAATATCAATATCAGGTAAAGAAAATGTACCAGTAATGACGTCTGGTGTAGAAGCATCTTCTCTAGCACGAATAGCATATGTTCTTGTAGGTGCTCGTGCCTCAAATTTAACTATTGTATCTCAGGTAGTACCTCGACTACCACTAACATTACTGGGGTGACGGGGTGGTTTACCCCTCAAAACAGGATTACTCGGCTTTGGAGCTAGTTCTATTTCTTTTTCAACTCTTTCTAGACAATCTTTGAGAAAATGGTCAAATAAACCACATCGGTAACGTGCTCTACTTCTCAAACGACATTCCCCAAAATGAAATTTTTTGCAATGCTTACACTTTGGTTTGGGATTACCAACACTACCCATACTGGTTATAGATGGCGATGAATACCTCGGGTTAGAGTGTTAAGAGCCTCACTCTTTTCCAAAATACCACCGTAAAGGTAGTAACACGATCATAATACTTCTTTATTTCCTTGGAGGTAGATGATTGTGTCTTACTCATATTCCTTTTTCCAGAAACCCGAGCCTCTCTTTCAGCTTCTTTCTTTTCTTTACTCAATTCCTCAACTTTGTGTGCTCGACCGACTAACACCACAAATTCCCTTATTTCGAGAAATTCGATCAATAACTTGATATCTTTATTTAAACCCTCTTCAAAGCCTCGATTAGAACCCATTCTCTAGCATATTTGCTCAATCAAACAAATTTTCATTCATACTCAGATATAGTCATGTCTCTCTACTTGAGTTCTAAAAATTCTTTCTTTTTCTGATCCATAAATCTTTGACTAACATATTTCTTTCTGAATTCAGCCTGGAAGAATTCCCATGTAACGTTCTCTCTCGGTACAACTGAAGTTATGGTATTCCACCAATGATAAGCTGTATCTTTCAGTAGAGATATTGCATATTTTAGACATTCAATAGGTGTACAAGATAATTCATCAAAAACTCGGATGGTATTTTCCAACCAAAATTTAGTCCTTTTTCGGATCATCATCTGCTATAGCTCTAAATTTTTCTGCCCCATACTTACGGATTTTATCTACTAGAGGCTTACTTATTCTAGCGGGTTTAGCACCCTGTGGTACCTAAGGAATCGGTTGAGGAGCAGGTGGGAGAGGTTGTTTTACAACATGATTTGTTCTTAAGTACTCGGAAAACCATTCATTCATTAATTGAAAGAAGGCCCGTTTTGCCTCCTCACTTCAGCCTTCAAATACGGGCCTTTCACTACCAGATACAGATGTAACTCTTTGAATTGAAGCTAAAGCATTGCTCCCAGCTTCCTCGGATTTAGCTCTAGCTTGGTTGGATGACATTACTATATGAAAAACATATTTAAAATGATCAGCAGACATTACACTATCGTAAATTATATAATGGAATATATAGCTAAACTCGTGTTTGCTACGTTAAATTTGAAAATTGGCTAAACTGTAACTCTGATACCACTAAATGTAACACCCCTTAACCTGTATCCGTCGCTAGAACAGGGTTATAGAGCATTACCAAAACTTTCAGAATATTTTTTAGATAATTCACGTAAATTACTATTCATTAACCGAGATTATTCATATCATCCCTTAAATGGACCCTTGAGGCCCAATACGAGTATTAGAATCAAGTCGAGACTAAATCGAAAACTCTAAGAATTTTTCGTGACATTTCAAAAATTTTCCAAGTTACAGGGCTCACACGCTCGTGTGGTCCAAGGGACACGCCCGTGTGACCCTAGGCCACGCCTGTGCTACAGGCCGTGTTCATACCCATGTAACTCTCTAAGTTGAGCACACGGCCATGCTAGATACCCGTGTGCTAGGCCGTGTAGCACACACAGCTGAGACACACGTCTGTGTCTCTACCCGTATGCTCAATTCTAAGCATTCTGTTTCTTGAATTAATGGTACAGGGGATACATGGCCTAACCACATACCTATGTACCAGGCCGTGTGTCACACAAAGTCTAGACAAACACCTGTGTGTCTACCTGTGTGGACAAAATAAAGCCATTTCTAGCTTCATTTCTCACCCAAAATTACCCCAATCACCTGCACTTAAACTCACATCCAAATACCAACCGTTTCAAGCATTCAAATTGAGCAAACTCTATCATTCAACATGGCATATCATTACATGCATACATGTTTATAATCTTACCTTGGTATATTTCATATGTTAGACGTAATTTGAACAACCATTAACATGTATGTAGCTACCATAGTGTGACATTACAAGTATATCAAAAACAACCATTACTAGCCATTCCAATGGCTAGATTACAAACTATATATTTAAGCCATCTATGGCCAAGTTAGCCTATACATGCCATTACACCAAAATGATTTTACTATATATATACCCAAAATAACCTGGTGGATAGTGTGATGACGCTCCAATGATCTCCAACCTTCGCGAGCTTCTTGGAACCAATTAAGCCATGAAATTTTCTTGAACCAATTAAGCCATGAAATTTTCTTCTCTCTCTCCTAGGTTTTTCATGTATTTTTTGGGAAGAAGATGAGTAAATAAGATGATATTTTCTTTTTCATTTTTTAATTAATTAAATTATTTCAAATTCTAATTTAGTCCTTGCCCTTTTTCTAAATTTTCATGGATGAGTCACCAAAATATCTACATACTTTTATTTAATGGTCTAATTACCATATAAGGACCTCAAGTTTTGAATTCCATAGTTATTTAATCCTTCTAGCTATTAGAATTCAACTTTTTCATTTTATGCGATTTAGTCCTTCTTGTAATTAAGCACATAATCAATAAAATTTTCTTATCAGAATTTTCACATGACATTTCTAACATATTACAGACCATGTAATAAAATAAAAATAAATTTTATTTTTGAACCAGATTTGTGGTCCTGAAACCACTGTTCCAATTTCACTGAAAAATGGGTTGTTACAAGTTTGATGATAGTATATGAAATTTTGATGAACTTATATGAATTGGTACAAATTAATGATGTTTTTGGGACATGTTATAATGTCTAATACATATGGATACCTATGTTTCTTATGCTCACTTGTTGTGACATTATGTGTCATGTTCTAACTAGATGTATGGCTAATCTTTTCGTAGTGACATGCTCACCTATGTGCAAGGTAAGTACTATAAGTTCCAGTAGAACTTACTAAGCGTTAAATGCTTACCTATCGTTGTCTTCCCTAAATGTAGATCCTTAATCTGTGGAATTCATAAAGTTGGATTAGTGCAGATATCACACTATCATCAAAATGATAGAAGTATGTTCATATTGGTACCTACTATTTAGGTGACATGTGAATCCTTCCTCTGTTTATTTTTGTAAGCTCGTATGTTTTAAATTCTATGTATGATTTAATTTTGCTACTATGTTATAACTTAGCACATTATATGTGCTATATACGTGGTGTGTTGGAGGTTAGGTTGAGAGTTAATGAAGAGTCACTCCGGTGGCTAATGTAGCTCGCCAGGTTCTGGTCGAACCAATTCGGCCAGGTTTGGATTGTTACATTAGTTGGTATCAACGCTAGCTAGGTTTGCTAGGCTAATTATCCAATATATAAGTTTGCTGGAATGGCGAGACAAGTTTGCTAGACTTGGCGTAGTAAGCTCGTTAGAGCTAATAAGGTAAGTCTATCGTATTACGAGTAAGTTTGAAGTACTATGTATATGTGATTATTTGATTGGGGTAGGACTAGGAACAACATCGCCTTGGTTCGATTGTATATTTTGTAGGATTATGCCTTAAATTATCCCTTTATTGTTGGTCATTCCAATAATTAATAGTTTTGATGAACTGTGTTTGCAAGTATGTCTATAAGTATGGACACCCAATTACATGTGTTTGATGCCTTACCTAAGCTAGTGTATCGTGTACGTTTAGAGTAAGCAAGAATGCTTCCCTGTAGAGTGAATGCGAACCATGTGAATGAAGCTGCCAACCCCTCTAAAGGTGACAAGACTTCAGCTACGCATGAGCGACCTCACAGGGAAAATGTTCTGGAAAATGACATGGAGCCATTAGTGCAAGCTATGATTGGGGCTTTTTAGCAAGTTGCTAGTGCCAAAATTGTACCCATGAACCGTGGATTGCCATTAGGATGTCTACAAGCTCTGGGTTGTAAAGAGTTTAGTGGTGTTAGAGGTTCTGATCCTACAAAGGTAGAATACTTGCTTGAGGGTGTTGTGAGAGATATTTCTTTGGGTTGCGTCATGAAATTCAACTTTACTTAGTGTCTCAAGATACTGCAAACTTCGATGAATTGGTTGACAAAGCTAAAGCCATCGAGGAGTTAAAGGCTCCACGAACTAAGGTTGGACAGACAAAACAAGTGTCTAGGCGAGTGTCCAAAAAGGATCGTGAGTCACAAAATTCCAGCAGAAATGTTAAGCGAAGTTTTAGATCATACCATTCAAGATAAAGGAACAACACCCAGGATGGAAATGAGGGTTCACACAAGTCTTCAAGCAGACCGCTTTGCGAGCATTGTGAGTGAAGACATCCTGGTGAATGTCGTAAAGTGATTGAGGGATGTTTCATGTGTGGATCCAAGGATCATTTAATAAAGGATTGTCCAGAACAGCAAGAGAGATTGCAAGCTTAGACTGTGTCCTTGACTCAAGTGCGAGCTGGTGCTCGTGGACGAGGAAGAGGCAGGGGTGGTGAAACAAGACAAGTTGGGCAGTGAACTTTGGCTCACATTGTTGTGACCAAAGATGAGACATGAGGCCTTACACGAGTTTATGATGTAAGAAAACCACATGAGTAAGGTGCCACCGATGTCATTACAGGTACCTTTACTCTGCAAACTATTCCGTTATTTTCCTTGATTGAATCTGGTTCCATGCACTCGTATATTTTAAGAGAGCTAGCTTGTGAGTTGGGAATCCCTTTATAAACAATAGATAAGGGTGTGACTATCACTAGTTCATTTGGGGACAATGTGTTGGTCAATAGAGTGTATCGTAGGTGTACACTAATGATTCAAGGACAAGTCTTCTATGCAAACTTAGTGAAGTTTCCATTCTACGGGTTCGACATAATCTTGGAATAGACTGGTTAACTGAACATAAAGCCAAGATTAACTTTGAACTGAAGAGAGTCACCTTGCGAAGCAATAAAGGCAGGGAAATTGTTGTAGTTGGTGAGGGAGCTCAATTTATGTCTAAAGTGGTCTCGACGTTGAAGGAAAAAAAGATGCTAAGAACGGGTTGCGAAGCCTATCTCGATTTTGTGATGTGTTCGCAGGACATGGAGAAAGGGGTTCGCGAGATACGAACTGTGAAAGACTTTCATGATGTGTTTCTTGATGAGTTACCTGGGTTACTTGATGAATCAAGTGTTCCATGAATACCTAGATTGTTGTGTGGTGGTATCCATAAATGGCATTCTGGTGTATTCATGAACTGGGGAAGAGCATGATATTCATCTATGAGCTGTGTTACAAGTTTTGTGAGAGATGCGATTATTCATGAAGTTCAGCAAGTGCGAGTTTTGGCTTAAGGAAGTCGCATTTTTTGGGCACATAGTTTTAGCTGAAGGGGTTTGTGTGGACCTAAAAAAATTGAAGCCATTGTAGTGTGGAGATCACCAAGAAGTGTTATCGAAGTGCGAAGCTTCTTAGGGCTCGCAAGGTACTATCGCGAGTTTGTTGAGGGGTTCGCCACTATAGCGGTGACCTTATCAAAGTTGCTTTAGAAGAAAAAAGAGTTCGTATGGATAGAAGAAAGGCAGCAGTGCTTCGACAAACTTAAGATGACACTGACCAAAACACTTATGTTTATTCAACCAGAACTAGGGAAGGAATTTTTGGTCTACAGTGACACATCACACACAAGGCTAGGATACATGCTGATGTAGGAAGGGAAGGTGATAGCTTATGCTTTTAGGCAACTAAAGGTCCATGAGCATAACTACACAAGCCACTATTTGGAGTTAGCATTGGTGGTGTTTGCACTAAAGATTTGGCTACACTACTTGTATAGCGAGAAGTGTACCATCTATATAGACCACAAGTGTATCAAGTATTTGCTCATGTAGAAGGAATTAAACCTATGACAAAGAAGGTGGGTTGAGTTGTTGAAGGACTATGATTTTGTGATAGAGTATCACCCTAGCAAGGCAAACATGGTAGCTAATGCACTAAGCAAGAATTAAATTTACGAGCTGCGAGCTTTATTCGCTTAACTAAGTGTGAAAAGATATGGGGGATTGCTCACAGAACTGCAAGTGAAACCATTTTTTTCATAGCAAATCAGGAAAAAACAAGCCTCTGATGAAGAGTTGGCGAAGAGGGTTCTCCAAGTGGAACAATAAATGCTAGAAGACTTCGCACTAAATGAAAAAGGGGTACTCTGTTTTCGTGGAAGATTTTTTGGGCCCAATGAAGAGGAGCTCCAACATGTTATTCTTATTGAGGCACAAATAGTCCTTATGTAGTACACCTAGGAAGTAAAAAGATGTTCCATGACATTCACGAACTCTATTTGGTGGCTGGTTTAAGTGAGTTGTTACAAACTTTGGATGAAGTGCCTAACTTACTAGAAGGTTAAAGCAGAGCATCAGTATCCTTCAGGACTACTCTAGCCACTTAAGATTCTAGAGTGGAAGTGGGAAAGGATCACTATGCATTTTGTGTCAGGTTTTCCACTAACTACGACTAAGAAGGATGTTATTTGGGTGATTTTAGATTGCCTCATAAAGAGTTCACATTTCTTAGTTGTTCGCACAAGCCATACTCTATAAAGGCTCACGAAAATTTACATCGTTGAGACAGTGAGACTTCACGGCATGCAAACCTCCATTACTTTCAATCAAGATCCTCGATTCACTTCGAGATGTTAGAAAAGGTTGCAATAAGCTTTGGGTTTGAAGCTTAAGTTTAGTACGACATATCATCCTTAAATAGATGGTCAGTCTGAAAGAGTGATACATGTGCCAGAAGATATGTTGCGAAGCTGTGTATTGGAGTTTGCAGGAAGTTGAGAACATTATTTACCTTTGGTAGAGTTAGCATATAACAATCGTTACCAAGTAAGCATTCAGATGGCACCTTTTGAAGCATTGTATGGAAGGAGGTGACGAACATCTCTATGCTGGGCTGAGTTAGATGAGAAGCGAATAGTTGGACTTGAGTTGGTTTGCAAGACTAAGGATAAGGTGAAGATGATATGCAAGAGGCTAAAGACTGTTTTAGACAGACAAAATTCTTATACTGACTTGAAATGGCGAGATGTTGGGTACCAAGTGGGCGAGCATGTGTTTCTTAAGGTATCACCATGGAAGAAAGTCCTAATGTTTAGGCACAAAGGAAAGTTAAGCCTGAGATTTATTGGTCCTTATGAAGTGGTGGAAAGAATCGGTCCTATAGCATATTGACTCAAGTTACCCCATGAACTTGATCGAATTCATGATGTGTTTCATGTATCTATGCTAAGGAAATATCGTACAGACTCATCTCATGTAGTGCCAGTTGATGATATTGAAGTACGATCTAATTTGTCATAGGAGGAAGAACTAATGAAGATTATGGCTTGCGAGGTGAAAGTCTTACAAAATAAAATGATTCCCTTGGTCAAAGTGTTGTGGAAAAACCATAAGACTAGCAAAGCTACTTAGGAAATAGAAGAAGCAATGAAGCAACAGTATCCTCAACTATTTAAAAGAGAACATTTCAAGGACGAAATGCCTTAAGTGGGGGAAAGTTGTAACATCCCAAGATAGAGGCTGGACGTTTTAGCCTTGGAAGTGAGGGTTCAACAATGTTTTGACAAACTAGAGGTTCAACAAAAGAATATCAAAAAGGAGTACGCCAGAGATACGACGAAGCAGTGTGGGCCAAAAGATGCGATAAGGGGGCGTGCCAAATTTAATGTAAGTTATGTTCGCTAGTTGGTTTGGCAAGTTGGGGTTCGCCAATTGGTTTGGTTAATTGGGGTTCGCCAGTCAAAGTCCAGTAAGACTTAAATTAAGAAATTAAGATATTGTGTATCTAGGATACTTTTCATGCACACAACCTTCTTCTAAACTGACTGGGGTTTCCTAAGTCAAGCAGGGTATCCTAAGAATACTAAGACACCTAGTGCCTATAAATACAACCCTTATTCTATGAAAATTCTATCATCGATTATTCTATTATCAAGTCTTTGTTTAGAACCAAGTTTGTAGACCAAGGTAAGTCTTTATCATGTTAAGGTTGCTTGTCCAGGAAGCTAAGTTCGCTTATATATTTATGTATGTTTTGTTTGTTTAGTAATTTATGTATATTCATGTATGTATGTATGTTGCGAACTAATCGGACCATCTACTAGGAAGGATAAAGGCAAAGCAAAACTCATTTAAAATTCTTAACTTTTCGGTGAGTGTTTAGGATTTGTTACTGTGTGCAAATTGCTATGTTTTCCAAGAACTTTAGGTTTTTAAACTAAGTCCCAAGAGTAATTTTTTACATAAAACTTTGTTTTCAAGTTATGTTTTATGCCTGCTCCTATGTGAGCCTATGTTTTAAGACATGTTTTTAAAGTACAATTTTATAAACTGTGTTTATGAGCTTTTGTGCAAGCTTTATATGAACAAGTCCTTTTATGGAAGCTTATATGTTGGATATAATGGCATGCCACAGAATTTTGAGTACTCATTTGCAAGTTTTTGATTTGGGCGTTAAGGCCTTGGGACATGTGAAGGGATAAGGGAATGTCGAGCTATGCTCCATTCACAAGGACTTGTTGGCGTATAGGAGAGTGTTTAGCTTCTTGCTACACTTATGGGACATGTTAAGGACTTTCTGTGTCACAAGTGAGGCATTATAATGAAATCCACTTATCCAACAAAAGAAAAGTGCAAGTGATTATGAACAAGTTTTTTTATGAAACTGTTATTAATATCACAAGTATAAGAATAAGAATAAGAATAAGAATAAGAACAAGAACAAGAACAAGTACATGTTTATGTTTATGTTTTAATTTTTCCTTTCAGAAATAAGCCAAGTTTTTAAGTATGATTTCCAGCAAAGTACATATGAATCTGTTTTCAATGTTATAAGTTTTTCTGACAAGTAGGTAACTGCGAACTGGGTCTCGCACCCTTACGACGAGCCCGGTTCGCAAAAAAAAATTGTACTAAGCTTTTGTTTTAAAAACCATATTTCTTAAGGCATGCTTTGATGATTCCTATATATTCAATGACTTCTCAATGAACTCACCCGCTCTTCTCTTACTTCGTAGGTAAGTAGTTCGCGAATGGCAGTGGCGAGGTAGATGATCTAGGCAAGGCTAATTCCTGAACAGATATTTGTGAACCCAGGAAAAAGGCAATGGGGTTGTTTGTTTGAGTTTAGTTTTATTATAATTGCTACTGTTATTAAAACAAATTCCTTAAAGTTCAATTTTACTTTTTCAAAAACTTAAATTAAACTCTTGTTGTTAAATTCTTCTTTTCGTTACGAATAAATTGTAATGTTCATTATTCTTCCTTGCATGTGCGCCATGTTTTATTCTTTTAATTTTGCCAGAGTATGTCTTAGTACTAAATGCAATTCAATTGGATTGTGAAGTACCATTTCATGTAACCCCTGAATGTTTGCGACCCCTAACACACATGCAAACCCTTAGAAGTGATAATCTTACTTTTTGGCAAACCCTATAAAAAGTATGAGATCCCTTGCATGAACATCTCATTTTGTTGTGATGCCTATTTTGTATGCGAACCCATGATGTTTGTTTATGCACAAACTTAGGTAGTATGTGAACCTTTGATATTTTGTGAACATGTGTTATGTGAACCTATGTTGTCATGCGAACCTTAATAATAACTTTTATTTACTTGTATTTATGTTTGAGTATGCGTACCCTAAAATTCCATGTTTATTTCTTTCATGAAAACCCTTAAGTTTCACTGTTTAGGTGACATGTGAATCCTTCCACTGTTTACTTTTGTAAGCTTGCATGTTTTACATTCTATGTATGATTTAATTTTGTTCTTGTGTTATAAATTAGCATATTATATATTGTATAGGTTAGGTTGGGAGTTAATAGAGAGTCACTCTGGTGGCTAATGTAGCTAGCTAGATTCAGGTTGAACCAATTCGACCGGGTTTAGGGTGTTACAGAACATGCAAATACCGAAATTGAGAAACAACAAGGTCCCTTTTATTCTCAGCCTAAAGGTTTAATGCCAAATTTCAATATTCTTTTGTAGCACCAGCTGAAGCAAGACATGATCAATATGAAGCACCACCAGCTAAACAATATGAAACACCACCAGAGGATCAATATCAAACACCACCTAGTGATCAATATGAAGCTCTATTTGCTATTCAAAATTTTGAATCTCAATCCCTAATTCAATTTGAAGTTCCTTCATATGCAACAACAAACACATGGTTGCCTAAACTACATGTATGTCTTTCAGCACCGTAAACCAATTTTCTTTACAAATCACCATTTTTTTCACTAAATCACCATTTTTTTCATTTATGTTTAATATTTTTTTAATCATGTAGATATGAAAATTTGCTTCAAGATGTCAAAATGCCATTCTAATGCATTTCAACACTTAAAAGGACATAACTTGTAATGACCCAAAATTCACGGGCACCGAAAAAGTACATTATCGGGCCTCTATCTTAGTAAATCGAGTTCGTAAATAATTATTAGGAATAATTATGAGTCTAGTAGTGTGTCTAATTAAGTTTTAATTAGGTGAACTTAGCTTAATTAAGAGTAATTAAGAAAAAGGGCTAAATTGAATAAAGGGCAAAGGTTCAATTATAGATCAATAGAAAATAAAAAGGACCAAACTGGCAATTGTACCAATTAGCATAGATGAGACGGCATAAGCTGTTAAAGATCTAAGGCTTTTCTTAGATAATTGTATATTGATTAATTAATTAGTTATTATTACTATTATTTTATTTAAGTTATAAATTATATTAAATAATATTATATTTAGAATTAAATTAAGTAAAAACAAATGTTTGAAAAAGAAAATAGACATGTGTAATAATACATGAATATACACTTGTAACATGATTACATGTTTTTTTATTAATTAAGTAGAAGATATTTATATATTATATAATTAAATTATTATAATATATTATTAGTAACTAAAACAAATAAAAGAAATAGAATAAAGAAAAGAAAACAAAAAGCATTCGAACAGGGGAAGGAAAAAAAAAGAAAAAGAAAAGGGGAAATAGGGTTTTTGAAGCTCGGAGTTTAATTGGTAAGCTCAATCAAGTCCTTTTCTCTTATTTTTGATGTTTTAAAAGTATTAAAATAAGGTTTTGATGGAATTAAGTTGGTAGTTTAGAAGTTCTTAGGTTTTAAAACAAAGTTCATGTTGAATAAAATGATGAAATAGGGGTTTAATTGAATAAAAATTAAGTTAGAATAGATAAAAGGATTGAAATGTAAAGTAAGCTATAAGCAGGGGCGTAGCCAGGGGGCTGGCATGGTCCCCGGCCCCCCTAAATGTAAAATTACATTTTAGGCCCTTCAATTTTTTTAAAAATTTTAAATTAGTAAAGGTAAAATTTCACTTTGGCCCCCCTAAAATTATAAAAATTCGATTTAATCCTTTTATAAATTATAAAGATATAAACTTTAAAAAATTAAAATTTCATCCGACCCCTCCTAAAAAATTTTCCTGGCTTCGCCCCTGGCTATAAGTTTTCTGTTTTAGGGACTAAATTGAGGAAAATTTGAAATTAGGAAAATATGTTGAAAATTTAATAGTTAAATTTTAGTTTGAATGAAATTTGAATAGAAATAAAGTGTGAATTGGTGTTGTAAATTTGATTATTAACATTTTACACCAAAATAGTTTTGGGTAGTAGTAGTGTTTTGAATTTGAAAATTTACCAAAAATTTTAAAAATCGAACTTGACAATTAAAAAAATATGAAATTAAATCTTATTGAGTCTACTTTCTCATAGAAGAAACGGTGTAAGCAACAAAATAGTAGATCATGAGATATTATAAGTTTTGTGAGACAAGGTCAGAATGAATTTGGGTTCCCCTATTCTGACTTTGAAAAACCATTAAAAATGGTATAAAAATAATTATGGGTTGGAATTTATATTTTTAAAATCCTTAATAAACCTATTTTCAAGATAATTAAACGGGAACATTGTCCAAATCTTGTACAAGGAGATAATTAATTTTTAGTGAAGAATGGTCGAAACTGTTTGACTGCAGAACAAGGGAAATTTTAAAGAATAAACTGTACTTATTGGCTAAACCAAAAATTCTAAAAATTTTATGGTAAGAAGATATGTGAGTCTAATTTCAGGAAAAATTATCAGATCTTAATTTTAAGTTTTTTAGCTCAAGATATAAATGATTTAGTAACAATGACTCAAGTAGATAGCTTTGAATGAACATATAAGTAAATAGTGGAATTATATGTAAAAAAAATTGGTTAAATTTGCATGTTTAGGCTCATGGATTAAATTGAATTGTGTTGTATTGATGATTATAAATTATTATTATTTTCGTAGTTAACAAAGAACCCAAGACATCGGCGCACAAAGGAAAGGAGAAAGCTATCGAGGATTAAAACGAGAAATTCACGGTTTGTATTACTATAATTCAAATTACTTTTTATAAAGTGTTTTATATAAATTCTATATTTAATAAGTGAGTTATAAGGTAAGTATTGATATTTGAGTTGAATGAGCATTGAATTGAATGGAGAATGTGTATGTATAATTGAATTGTAAATTGATTTGAATGTGAAATTGTAATTGAAAAGTGATCTTGGATTGGAAATGAAAATGAATTGAGAATTGAAATACCCTATTAACTAGTCAGGCTAAGTCGGATATAATTGGCATGACATAGGATCTGGAAGTGTACGGGACTTGTCGGCTTTACTGACCAGGCACTTTATGTGTCGTATTTCAGGCACCTTGTGTGCCGTATCAGGCACTTTGTGTGTCGTTTTAGGCACTTTGTGTGTCGTATACTGATCAGGTACTATGACCATTTTAGGCACAATATGCCGTACTGGTGTGTTTGGGTTGGAATCCATGTATCCGTCAAAGTCTGAATTGCTAATAGTGTGAATAAGTGAAATGAGAAAATCAAATGAATTCGATTGACTGTACTAGTGAATATAAAAAAAAATTGAAAATGAAACGTTATTTGATGCTTAGTTATTATAATTTTTTTTATTACTGCTATTATACTTTGAATTATGGTAATACCACTGAGTATGGATTACTCAGCGTGCGGTTATTTTCGTGCGCAGGTTAATAGGAGTCCAGTGTCCCAATCCAGCATTCGAACGATCCCGACTCCAGCAAAAATACTTTTGGTGATGTTTTCTTTTCTTAATTGAAAGTGGCATGTACTAGGTGTTGTATAGGTTATATAGATATGCTTGTAATGTTGGTTGTAAGAATGGTATACCATATTTTGTTATTAGTTTGATAAAATGGTAAAGATTATATTATATAATTTGGTATTAAGTTAGAATGAAAAATGAATGAAGTTATTAGTTAATTGTGATTAATATTATGAATGTTTAGTTATTAAATTACTATATTAATGAATTGGCTATGATTTAGGTGTATTTAGGTTTAAATTGTTTTTAATTGTGCCATTGGTTTTGGATTAGTTGGTTTCTGGTTTGAACTTGCAGGGGGTTTTATGTAAAAACAAGAAGAAATGCTGTCGAAATTTTTATTTAAAAAATTGAATGAATGAAGTCAATTAGAAATAAAAATATAATTTATATGAATTTATGATTATACTATAATATGTTTGTTAAATAATTAATTGTTTAATTATTCATTTATTAAGAATTATCCGTAATTTTTCTGATTTGTTTGATTTGCCTAGTAATGCCCCGTAACTCTGTTTCGGCGACGGTTTATGGTTGAAGGGTATTACATAGCTACACATCTTAACAATGTTAAATAGATGCCAAAGATGATTGAGTTTAGTAGGATGGTAGCTCAATTTCTTGATGAAGTCACAATTATTGATTCTAGAATAGAGGAGGAAAGGGTCATAAATAGAAATAGAAATGATTGAATATTATAATTTTCCTTTTGTTTTTAAAATTCTATAAGAAGCATTGGATACTATTTTGTTCATTGGTACTAATTTCAAGGTTTTTAGCCCTAATTTACTTGGTATGTTTACACGGGGTCATCTTTTTGTTTGTTATTGGGTACATAGGTCATTACCATTACATTGAAATGAGTTTCATAATAGTGGCTTTAGGTTACCAACTCCATTTTTTGGGAAATGGCAAAAGCTACAAACATAAAACATTATTGTCTACAGCTTTCCTTTTTTTTCTTTTCTTTTTTGTAGCTAAAAACTCAACATTTCATGTTGCTAGAGTTGTGTGACTCAAATCCTTATTAAAATAAAATACAGTGGAAAAGTCGATAGCTGAAACTCTTTTAAATAGAATTCGTATAAAAGTAAACTTCTTCTATTTAACATTGATTAGAATAAGGTTTTTCAACCATTAAATAGATGTAGTCGAAACTCTTTTTGTATCATTCAATTTTCAACATTAGTGAACTTTCTTCTCCTCTGCCCATGGTTTTTTCCTGAAAGGGTTTTCACGTAAAATATGTGTTTTATTTTTCTTTCTTATTACTTTGCAATCGTTCTATGTTGCCATTATCGACATTCAGTTTAACAAACTGGTATCAAAGCTTTTTGGGTTGCTTATCTCGATCACGATAATAGTGACAATAAAGTATGATATTCTATTGTTGGATCACAACACCATATTTGCGTTGTGGTAGGTAAAGATGCAGACAGTTCTTACGCAGATGGATTTGGAAGATGCCCTGCTAGGGTTAGATAAGATACCTATAACAACCCGTTTTAGGGTCAAATCAGAACAGTGGTTTTGAGACCATGAATTTGAAGTATAAATATTTATTGTGATATTATTTTAAGGTCTATAGTATGATTGAATGATTGTGTGAAAATTTCGTTAAAAAATTTTATCGATAAGGTGTCCAATTTGACTAAGAGGACTAAATTGTAATAGGTGTAAAATGTATGTTCTAGAAGCTAGAGGTGTTTAATTGTAATGAAATTTTAAATTGAAGGTCCTTAGATGGTAATTAGACCATTATACTTTAAGTTGGACAAAAATGGACATGAAGTAAGAGAATTTTTATGTTTTAAGTTAGGGGCATTTTAGTCATTTGGTAAATAATGACAAATTAAGTAAAATAAAAGTGTCCGTGTTCTCCAAATTTCATCCCCATGGCTGAATATTGTAAGAGAAGGATAGCTAGGGTTTTCAAAGCTTTCAAGCTCGATTGTAAGTGTAACGCCCCCACGCCCGAGACCGTCGCCGGAGTCGAGTATGAGGTGTTACTAAACTTAATTTAACATTTTAAGAACTTTGGATTATTTGTTTTTACATTCACAGCTTTCTAGCTACTTGTGTCACAGTTACAAGAAAAATCATATCTCGAGTTATGAAACTCAAAATCAAGATCCGTAAATTTTCCCTGAATCTAGACTCATATACCTATTTAATAATTTTTTTATAGAATTTTTGGTTGGGCCAATTATTACAGTTTATTAGTTAAAGTTACCCCTATTTCAGGACTTGACTGGACTGCCCTCTGTTTACTACGAACCACATTTCTCCCTATAAAAAGTTCATATGACTATGAGGTTTGTTTCTCCTGAAACTAGACTAAATAAGAATTCCGAAAATATAAAATACAATACCTAATTATATCTGTAAAATTTATGGTCAATTTCTAAATTTGGAACAGGGGATCCAGAAATCGCTCTGGCCCTGTTTCACTAAAATTCAAATATCTTCTAACATATAATTCCTTTACCTGTTTAGTTTGTTTTATGTGAAACTAGGCATAATAAGATTCAATTTAATATTTAATCCATCACCTAATTCGATTTATATGATTTTTAGTAAATTTTCAAACTCACATCAGTGTTGCTGCAATGTTCTGTTTATGGCAAATTTCATCCCT
This sequence comes from Gossypium longicalyx, assembly GCA_025698465.1. NCBI lineage: Eukaryota > Viridiplantae > Streptophyta > Magnoliopsida > Malvales > Malvaceae > Gossypium > Gossypium longicalyx. The sequence goes on from CM046995.1 coordinate 59,342,301, forward strand.
TTTATAAGTTTTCATGAACTAGGTATCCTATTAACCTTCCATGACATCAAACATAATCTAAACTAACCATAACTTATCATTATCAAACATTTTCTCAACCATTACATCACCATATCATAAGATCATTTACACAAAATAGGTATATTGCTATACATGCCATACTTAAATTTTACAAGCCATTTACCAAAAAGTCCTCCAGATAGTGTGATCGAGCCTTCGACCTATCCCGATTCTGAGTGGCTTGTCCAAAACTACAATGAATAAGAAGGAGGAGTAAGCATAAATGCTTAGTAAGTTCATATGCAAATAATAAGTAACATAACAAAGCAATCATACCAAACAACATTAGCATGGTATCACCAAAACATATATCACATTTCTAATCATTTTTCATCATCTTATTATCTTATCGTTGTTGTATCAATACTCAACCCGAGGGTTAAGTACATACCTGTCCAAAGTATCCATTTCACATCACTTACCAATACGTCTCTTTTCATCTCGAGTATTCCTCCATTTGAGTAGAACTTTACCCGTTGAGCACATCGGAATATAATTTGGATACATGGATAATTTGCACATAAGTGCCACATATGCAATCAAGCAATCATGTAACCCGCCCCTAAGTGAACTCGGACTCAACTCAATGAGCTCGGGCGTTCGCATCCATAAGTGAACTCGGACTCAACTCAACGAGTTCGGATGCCTAGTTACATCTCACGAACTCGGACTCAACTCAACGAGTTCGGACATTCGCATCCATAAGTGAACTCGGACTCAACTCAACGAGTTTGGATGCCCAACCATCCTAGTGACATGTCACTTGTATCCTAATTTATTCCTAAGGTTCAAACGGGATTTTCCTCGAACACATATCCTTGCCGTCTTCCGTAGAATACCGAAACCAATACTCGGTAACAATTTATATTTAACAAGTAGCTCACATAATTTGCATTTTATTCGAAATTAACTACAAAGCATATATTTCATGATAAAAATCAGCATATCATATAATTAACATCAATAACTTAAAAATAACAATTATGCTACATTATTTACACATGAACTTACCTTGGTACCAAAATATAAAGATTTTGCAATTTAGTCCATAATTTTTTCTTTTCCTCGATTGGGGTCGATTCCACGTCTTTCTTGATCTAAAATAACACATTTAGCTTATTTAATACTCACATTATCAAATTAATCATTAATTCAAATTTTAGCAAAATTACAATTTTACCCCTAAACTTTTGCATATTTACACTTTTGCCCCTAGGCTCGGGATTAAACTTTATTCCTTATTCTTATGTTTTATAACATGCTGATCACTTTTCCCTTCGATGGCAACATCAAATTCTCACTCTAACATGTACTTGTGACTATTAGGTATTTTTGCCAATTAAGTCCTTTTACTCGTTTTCACTCAAAACCGAGTAGCACAAGTTGTCTAACATAATTTAAAACCTCATATTCTATCATAAAACATCAAAATACACAAATTTCACCTATGGGTATTTTTCCCAATATGAACCCTAGGTTAAATTATTGCTAGCATAAGCTAAATCGAGCTACCGGGATCTCAAAAACGTAAAAATCATTAAAAACGGGGCTTGGAATCACTTACTATGAAGCTTGAAAGTTGAAGAAACCCTAGCTATGGAGAGAGAAAAATTCGGCAGCAGCCAAATGAAGAAGATGACCATTTTGTGTTATTTTTCCCATTTTATTTCATTTAATATCCAAATGACCAAAATGCCCCTCCTTACTAAACTTTCAAAAATTCCTTCCATGTCCTAATTTTTCCCATGAACTTAAAATTGGTCAAATTTCTATTTAAGACCTCCTAATTAATATTTCAAAGCAATTTCATACTAAAAACTTCTAGAATGCAAGTTTTGCAACTTATTCGATTTAGTCCCTAACTTTAAATTAAACTCGTTATGCCAAAAATTTCTTCACGAAATCTTCACACAATTATGCAATCATATCATAAACCTCAAAATAATTATAAAATAATTATTTCTATCTCGGATTTGTGGTCACGAAACCACTATTCCGATTAGGCCCTAATTCGGGATATTACAACTCTCCCCCTTTAAGGATTTTCGTCCTCGAAAATCTTACAAATAAATGATGTGGGTATTGATTTCTCATATTTTCTTTGGATTCCCATGTAGCTTCTTCTACTCCATGCTTTTGCCACAACACCTTCACAAGTGCAATATTTTTATTCCTTAGTTGTTTGACCTCTCGAGCTAAAATCTTAATTGGTTTTTCTTCATAGGTCATATCTGGTTGTAGTTCAATTTCTGTCAGTGAAACCACATGTGAAGGATCCGAACGATACCGGCGTAACATAGATACGTGGAACACATCATGAATCTTCTCTAATTCAAGTGGTAAAGCTAGCCGATATGCTACCGGTCCAACTTTTTCAATTATTTCATACACCCAATAAACGCGGACTTAATTTGCCCTTCCGTCCAAATCTAAGAACTTTCTTCCACGGAGACACCTTTAAAAATACTTTATCACCAACTTGAAATTCAATGTCCTTTCGTTTTAAATCTGTGTAAGATTTCTATCTATCTGAAGCAACTTTTAAACAATTTCCGAATTATTTTCACTTTTTTCTTGGTTTCTTTTATTAGATCAACTCCATAGATCCGATTTTCCTTGAGTTGATCCAATACAAAGGCGTTCGACACTTACGACCATACAATGCTTCATAAGGTGCCATTTTCAAGCTCAAATCGATAACTATTATTGTAAGCAAATTCTACCAACGGTAAATATCTTTCCCAACTTCCTTGAAATTCCAATACACAACATCTGAGCATATCTTCAAGAATCTGAACTACTCTCTCTGATTGCCCATCAGTTTATGTATGAAAACCAGTACTGAAATTTAACTTCGTACCTAACGAGTCTTGCAACTTTTGCCAAAACCGCGAGGTAAACCTTGGATCTCTATCTGAAATAATCGACAATGGTATTCCGTGTAGTCTAACAATTTCTCTAACATATAGTTCAGCCAACTTGTTAAGAGAATAAATCGTGCACGCATAGGGATAAAATGAGCCGACTTAGTTAATCTGTCAACTATTACCCAGATGGCATCTTTCTTTCTTGGAGTCAATGGAAACCCTAAAACAAAATCCATAGTAATTCGATCCCATTTCCACTCAAGAACCATAATAGGCTGAAGTAATCCCGAAGGCACTTGGTGTTCAGATTTCACCTGTTGACAAATTAAGCATTTGGACGCAAACTCTGATATATCCCTTTTCATTCCATTCCACCAATACATTTTCTTCAAGTCATTATACATTTTCGTACTACCCGGATGAATCGAGAAACAACCACTATGTGCTTCCTGTAGGATCTTTTGAATCAATTCCTTATTCTTCGGTACACAAATCTGATCTTTAAACATTAAGCACCCATCAGAACCGATTCTAAAATCTGACTCTGTATCAACTTCACACTGCTTTCTCTTGGCTTGGAAATCTTGATCATCTTTTGAGAGCTTGAGAAATCTCTTGTAAAACATCGTTTTGTTCTTAACTCTGCTAGAATCGAACCATCATCTGACATTTTCAACTGAGTGTTCATAACTCTCAAAGCAAACAACAACTTTCTGCTTAAAGCATCGGCAACCACATTCGCTTTTCCCAAATGATAATCTATAACAAGCTCGTAATCTTTCAATAACTCTAACCATCTTCGCTATCTCAAATTCAAGTCTTTTTGTGACATCAAATACTTAAGAATTTTGTGGTCGGTATATAACCGGCACTTTTCACCATACAAATAATGTTGCCAAATCTTCAAAGTAAACACCACCGTAGCCAATTCCAAATCATGAGTAGGATAATTCCTCTCATGAAGTTTTAACTGCCTCGAAGCATAAGCCACCACTTTTCCTTCTTGCATGAGCACACACCCCAAACCATTTAGAGAAGCATCACTATACACCACAAATTCTTTACCTGATTCGGGCTGTACTAACACTGGTGCCTCTGTTAATAACTTTTTCAATTCTACAAAACTCTGTTGACATTCTTCCGTCCATTCAAATTTAACATTCTTTCGAAGTAGTCTAGTTATAGGAGCAGCAATTATAGAAAATCCATTTACAAACCGCCGATAATACCCATCTAGCCCCAAAAAACTTCTAACTTCAGTTACATTTTTCAGTGGTTTCCAATCAACAATGGCTGAAATTTTACTAGGATCAACCCGTATACCATCACCTGAAACAATATGACCCAAAAATCCAACTTCTTGGAGTCAAAATTCACTTTTACTAAGCTTAGCATACAGCTGCTTATCTCTCAAAGTTTACAAAACTATCCTCAAATGCTTAGCATGCTCTGTCTCATCTTTTGAATAAATTAAAATATCATCTATAAACACCACAACAAATTTGTCCAAGTATGGTCGAAATATGCGATTCATTAAATCCATAAACACAGCAAGAGCATTTGTTAACCCGAATGGAATAACTAAAAATTCATAATGACCGTACCTTGTTCTAAAAGTAGTTTTAGGCACATCCGACTCTTTTACCCGCAGTTGGTAATACCCAGATCTCAAGTCAATCTTTGAAAACCATGTCGCTCCTTTTAGCTGATCAAACAAATCATCAATTCTTGGCAATGGATACTTGTTTTTGATTGTCACCTTGTTTAACTGCCGATAATCAACACACAACCTCATAGAACCATCCTTCTTTTTCACAAATAACATGGGAGCACCCCAAGATGAAAAACTGGGTCCCACAAAACCTTTATCAGTCAACTCTTGCAACTGCGACTTTAACTCTTTTAACTCTGTTGGTGCCATTCTATATGGAGCAATCGAAATCGGAGTTGTTCCCGATATCAAATCAATACCAAATTCTACTTCCCTGACTGGAGGCAAACCCGGCAATTCTTCTGGAAATACGTCGATAATTACATCAGGTGAGGAAGCATCTTCGCGCGCTTTAATAGCATAAGTTCTAGCCGGAGCCCTTCCTTCAGGTCTAACTGCTGCACCTCTGGCTACATTCTTACTGCTTGTTTCACTCCCAGCTTTTCTTGGATATCTTCCTCTCGAATCCGCACCACTTGTTTTTGTATTTTGAAATTTTTCTTTTTCAGCTCTCTCTGGGCAGTCTCTAATAAAATGATCCGGAGAACCACATCGAAAATATTCATTTGCTCTGCACGGACCAAAATGATTTCTACCACACACGGCACTTTCGGGTTTAACAAATCTCGAATTCCCTACACTGCAGCTACGAAATAGTGCGGGACTTAGGACCCACATTTTTCTTCTTAGAATTCCCATATGATTGCCCAGTGAAACTTGGGAGCGAGGATTCATATTTCTTGACTTTCAGGGTTCTTTGTGAAAATGAACCGCTCGTTGGTCTTTTCTTCCAATTTCTAGTCTCTCACCTCTACCTTTTTCTTCTCTTTAAGTAGTTCTTGACCTTGCAAGCTCGATCAACCATTACTACCATTTCTTTTAATTCAAGAATTCCAACAAATACCTTGATATCTTCGTTGAGCCCGTCTTCAAATCGTCGGCACATCTTGGCCTCTGTAGGAACATACTCTCGGCATACTTACTTAATCGAACAAACTCTCTTTCATATTCTCAGAATGTCATATTACCTTGCTTCACTCAAGAAATTCTTTACGCTTCGATCAATAAATCTTTCACTAATATATTTCTTCGAAACTCTTCTTGAAAGAATTCCCAGTTACTCTCTCTTCGGTACCACCGAAATCAAAGTCTTCCACCAATTATAGGGTGAATCCTCAACAAAGATATAGCGCATTTCAAACATTCTTCAGTGTACAAGATAATTCATCAAATACCGGATAGAATTTTCAAGCCGAACTCGCTTTCTCGGCATCATCATCAATATTTGCCTTAAATTCTTGGCCTCTTGTTTACTTAATTCTATCAATCAAGTTCTGTGAAATTTTATCATATCCACTCCCTAAGGCATCTGGGGGAGAGTGCAGTTAAGGAATTTGGGAGGTGGGGAGGTTGTACATTTGGGTTCGTGCACGAACGAACTCGAGTGTACCATGTACTCATCATTTGGAGAAAGGCTTCCCGATCCCTTTCTCCTCCTCCCGACCAAACAAGAAGAGGTGGATTTTCGATCGGTCTTTGCTCCACCGGAGTGGCGCATTACTCTCTACTTCATCGCCACACACTGGATCGGGATCCATTTAGTATAAAAAAAATCATTTAAAAAGGTCAGAAGTCATCACACTATCACAATTTATACATATGGCATGTATAGCAAAATCCGTACATACAACACGTAGTCTGAGAACCAACTAAACCTGCTCTGATACCACTAAATGTAACGCCCCCACGCTCGAGACCATCGCCGGAGTCAAGTATGAGGTGTTACTAAACTTAATTTAACATTTTAAGAACTTTGGATTATTTGTTTCTACATTCACAGCTTTCTAGCTACTTGTGTCACAATTACAAGAAAAATCATATCTCGAGTTACGAAACTCGAAATCAAGATCCGTAAATTTTCCCTAAATCTAGGCTCATATACCTATTTAATAATTTTTTTATGGAATTTTTGGTTTTCCCAATTAGTACAATTTATTAGTTAAAGTTACCCCTGTTTCAGGACTTGACTGGACAGACCTCTGTTTACTACGAACCACATTTATCCCTGTAAAAAATTCATATGACTATGAAGTTTGTTTCTCCTGAAACTAGACTAAATAAGGATTCTGATAATATAAAATAAAACACCTAATTATATCTGTAAAATTTATGGTGAATTTCTAAAGTTGGAACAGGGGATCCAGAAATCGCTCTGGCCCTATTTCACTAAACTTCAAATATCTTCTAACATATAATTCCTTTACCTGTTTAGTTTGTTTTATGTGAAACTAGGCATAATAATCTTCAATTTAATATTTAATCCATCACCTAATTCGATTTATATGATTTTTATTAAATTTTCAAACTCACGTCAGTGTTGCTGCAATGTTCTGTTTATGGCAAATTTCATCCCTTTTATAAGTTTTCATGAACTAGGTATCCTATTAACCTTCCATGACATCAAACATAATCTAAACTAACCATTTCCATAACTTATCATTATCAAACATTTTCTCAACCATTCCATCACCATATCATAAGATCATTTACGCAAAATAGGTATATTGCTATACATGCCATACTTAAATTTTACAAGTCATTTACCAAAAAGTCCTCCAAATAGTGTGATCGAGCATTCGACCTATCCCGATTCCTGAGCTGGCTTGTCCAAAACTACAATGAATAAGAAGGAGGGAGTAAGCATAAATGCTTAGTAAGTTCATATGCAAATAATAAGTAACATAACAAAGCAATCATACCAAACAACATTAGCATGGTATCACCAAAACATATATCACATTTCTAATCATTTTTCATCATCTTATTACCTTATCGTTGTTGTATCAATACTCAACCCGAAGGTTAAGTACATACCTGTCCAAAGTATCCATTTCACATCACTTACCAATACGTCTCTTTTCATCTTGAGTATTCCTCCATTTGAGTAGAACTTTACCCGTTGAACACATCGGAATATAATTCGGATACATGGATAATTTGCACATAAGTGCCACATATGCAATCAAGCAATCATGTAACCCGCCCCTAAGTGAACTCGGACTCAACTCAACGAGCTCGGGCGTTCGCATCCATAAGTGAACTCGGACTCAACTCAACGAGTTCGGATGCCTAGTTACATGTCACGAACTCGGACTCAACTCAACGAGTTCAGACATTCGCATCCATAAGTGAACTCGGAATCAACTCAACGAGTTCGGATGCCCAACCATCCTAGTGACATGTCACTTGTATCCTAATCTATTCCTAAGGTTCAAACGGGATTTTCCTCGAACACATATCCTTGCCGTCTTCCATAGAATACTGAAACCAATACTCGATAACAATTTATATTTAACAAGTAGCTCACATAATTTGCATTTTATTCGAAATTAACCACAAAGCATATATTTCATGATAAAAATCAGCATATCATATAATTAACATCAATAACTTAAAAATAACAATTATGCTACATTATTTAATACTCACATTATCAAATTAATCCTTAATTCAAATTTTAGCAAAATTACAATTTTACCCCTAAACTTTTGCATATTTACACTTTTGCCCCTAGGCTCGGGATTAAAATTTATTCCTTATTCTTATGTTTTATAACATGCTGACCACTTTCCCCTTTTATGGCAACATCAAATTCTCACTCTAACATGTACTTGTGACTATTAGGTATTTTTACCGATTAAGTCCTTTTACTCGTTTTCACTCAAAACCGAGTAGCACAAGTTGTCTAACATAATTTAAAACCTCATATTCTATCATAAAACATCAAAATACACAAATTTCACCTATGAGTATTTTTCCCAATATGAACCCTAGGTTAAATTATTGCTAGCATAAGCTAAATCGAGCTATCGGGATCTCAAAAACGTAAAAATCATTAAAAACGGGGCTTGGAATCACTTACTATGAAGCTTGAAAGTTGAAGAAACCCTAGCTATGGAGAGAGCAAAATTCGGCAGCAACCAAATGAAGAAGATGACCATTTTGTGTTATTTTTCCCATTTTATTTCATTTAATATCCAAATGACCAAAATGCCCCTCCTTACTAAACTTTCAAAAATTCCTTCCATGTCCTAATTTTGCCCATGAACTTAAAATTGGTCAAATTGCTATTTAAGACCTCCTAATTAATATTTCAAAGCAATTTAAACTAAAAACTTCTAGAATGCAAGTTTTGCAACTTATTCGATTTAGTCCCTAACTTTAAATTAAACTCGTTATGCCAAAAATTTCTTCACGAAATCTTCACACAATTATGCAATCATATCATAAACCTCAAAATAATTATAAAATAATTATTTCTATCTCAGATTTGTGGTCACGAAACCACTATTCCGATTAGGCCCTAATTCGGGATATTACAGTAAGTTCGTTCTAGCCCCATTTTTAATGATTTTTATGTTTTTGAGATATATGTAACCTAATCTAGCTTTTCCAAGGACTATTTTGAAGTATTGTCAAAGTCTAAAATTTTACCCATGTTAGACATGCATGTATCTTGATGTCTAATGGTAGAAAATGTATGTTAGTTGTAAGATAAACAACTTTTGCTAAGTGATTTTCTTTAAAAATGTTAAAAAGGACTTATTTGTAAAAGGTATAAAATGAGTAGTAAAAGTGTGATTAGGTGGAAAATGTGGGCTGGTATGAGTATGAAAATGGTTCGGCTAGGCTTGGGTGTTGAAGAAGTTGAATACATTTCATTTTACGAGCTTAGGGACTAAATTGTAAAAATGAGAAACATTAGGTGTAAAAATGTAATTTTTTCCATAATATTATTTTTGGGTCAAATTGAATAATGTGAGTATTAAATGAGTTAAATTTGTTATTATAGATCAAGAAAAACGAGGTTCGGACCTAAATCGGGGGAAAAACAAAGTGTTTGATGATTAGGTCAAATTCTACTATTTTTGTACCGAGGTAAGTTCATATATAAATAATGCAATATTATATTTATGCTTTAAATGCTTTAGTATTGCATGTATTGTGTGATTAACTCTTTGGATGTATTCGACAAAGTTTTAACAAGCGAGAAATCTCGGTTGAACCTTAGGAATAGAATAGGATATGAGTGACATGTCACTAGGAACCCATGTATATATGTGTTTATGTGATTCGGGTGCTGGTCTTGTACATCCTACCAGTGGCTGGGTATTTCAACATATGTTGCGGATACCTAACAGCTTGTGTGAGCGATCTTGTGTAACTACGTCTGTTGATGACTTGTGTGAGCGAGGCGGTGAATAGTTCAAAAGTGAGCCTATATGTGTTATGAGATATGAGGTAGCTTTGGCTACATATGTGACACTTATGTGCAAGATTTTCTGAGTATCCGATAATATTCCAAGTGTTCAACAAGAATGCTAAATATGTGAAAGGATGTGGTTATGTTATGAGTTGGTACAGGTATGTACGTAAAACTCATAAGTAATAAACTTGGTAAGTGATGAAGTTGTTGTAAAGTTGTAATTGATACAAGTTATGACTATGAGACTTTAATAACATTTATGTTATCCCACTTTATATAAATTGTATGATTGAGGTACGGTTAAGACACTTATTATTTGCATATGAACTTACTAAGCTATATAGCTTACTCCGCTTTCTTTCCCTCGTCTTATAGTGTCACCAAGATAGCTCAGGTTCGGATACCGTTGGAGATCCATTCACACTATCAACAATTATTTTGGTATTAATGAAATCACTATTTTGAGTTATGGCATGTCTAGGGGACTTGGTCATTTTCTTATGAGTCATAATTGATTTGGCCAAATGTGTTGGCTTATATTGGTTAGAAGTTTATTTTGTATAAGGCCATTGGAAATCGGCTAATATCAGTTATAAGTATATTCATATAATGATGCCTTTCATGAATGATGTGTTGATGACTTGGTTGTGGATGTTTGGTTGTATGTATATGCTTGGACTGGTGCTATGTTATGTTGTGTAGGTGTGTGTATTAAAGGGTGGCAAAATGGTTTGGTAAATATCCTTATTTTTGTCCACTTGGGAAGACACACGGGCATGTGTCTAGGTCATGTGCGACACACGGTTTGCCCCACGGGCATGTGTTTAGGCCGTGTGTCCCTTGCACCTTAGTTTTGAGAAACAAAATGTTCAGAATTGAGCACACGAGCAGAGACACGGGCGTGTGTCTCAGCCATGTGGACTATACAGCCTTGAACACGGGCGTGTGCCTTGCTTGTGTGAAGTCTGCACCTATTTTATGAAAATTAATTTTCCACATGGCCTAGCACACGAGCGTGTGAACTGGCTATGTGATCTCAATTTGTTTATGAGTTGCAAGTCAGAGGGTTACACGGGGTCGAGACACGGGCGTGTGTGATCACACGGCCTGCCTATACGGGCATCTCCTATATCCACACAGGTGTGTGACCCCTATTTAGTGGAAATTTTTCTAAGTTTCGTAAAAACTTCTAAAGTTCTTGGTTTAGTCCCGAACCACTTCCAATGCATGTTTTGGGCCTCGTAGGTTCATATCAGGGACTTTATGATTTAATGCAAATGGTTTTAATTTGGACGTAAATTTATAACCCAAAATTGTATGTTTGTTCCTATGATAAGTCTGGTAATGCCTCGTACCCTGTTCTAGCGTTAAATACGGGTAATGGGTGTTACAATACCTTCGACATTTATGGATGAAGAGAAGAAGCGTAAAGATTGAAAGGATTTAACATAATTACAATTGCATCTATCGAATGAAGTTTTACAAGACGTGTTGAAGGAGAAAACCACTATTGTATTATGGGAAAAGCTGTATCAGCTATGCATGTCAAAAACCCTAACTAGCAAGTTACATATGAAGCAACATCTTTATGCTCATCGTTTGGAGGAATGTGTGTTTGTGCACAAAAACTTAACTGTGTTTAAAGAAATTCTCTTGGATTTAGAGGCCATGGAGGTTCATTATGATAAAGAAGATTTAAGGCTAATTCTACTTTGTTCATTGCCCTTCAACCTTTAAAGATACTATTTTGTATAGTTGCGAATCTCTCATAGTTGATGGAGTCTATGATTCTTTAGCCTTGTATGACAAAATGAAGCATCTTGTGCTTGGATTCAACTCTCAGGGGAGACAAGAACAAAATACTAATGATAATCATAAGAGGGACATAAGAATGAAATCCTCGCAGTAAATTTAAGGGTAGATCGAGATCTTTAAGTAGAGGTAAAACTTGTAACTTTTATAAGAAAAAAGGGCACATTATGTTTGAGTGCTATAAGTTGTAGAATAAAATCAAAAGAGAGGCGACGAATCAAAAGGGACAAGAACCAGAATAATCTGGCGAAGCTAATGTTGTAGAAGACTACAACGATGGTGAACTCCTTGTTGCTTCTGTCGACAACTCTAAAGTAAACGAGGAATGGATCCTCGATTCTTTTTGCACCTTTCATATGAGTACCAATCGGGATTGGTTTACAATACATGAAACTGTAACATCCTAAAATAGGGCCTAGTCGGAATAATGGTTTCGAGACCATAAATCCGACATCAAAATATTTATTTTATGATTATTATGATGTCTAGAATATTAGAATATGCATGTGATAAAGTTTCATGAAGGAATTCTATGAGTAAGGTGTCTAATTGGAAAATAAGGACCAAATTGAATAAATTTCAAAACTTGGATTCTAGAAGCAATTTGTATGAAATTGCTTTAGATTATAAATTAGAAGGTTTTGAAGAGCAATTTTCCCAATTTCTAAGTTTTTAGACAAAAATGGGCTTGTATGGATGAAATCTTAAAGAAAGGGCTTAAGGGCATTTTGGTCATTTGGCAATTTAATGAAATAAAACGGGAAAAAGAAGGCAAAAATCAGCCATTCTTCTTCCTTTTCCAGCTGAAACTCTCAAGTCTCCATGGCTAGGGTTTTCAACATTTTCAAGCTCAATAGTAAGTGCTCCTAAGCCCCGTTTTTAATGTTCTTCGTGTTTTTGAAATCCCGGTAGCTTACTCTCTCTATTTATACCCGTATTTCATGCTAGGGTTCATGTTTAGAGATTTACCCATGCATGAGTTACTTGTATTTTGATGGTTTATGGAGAAATATGGAAGTTGGATGTGTGTTAAACATCTTTTCCTAGGTGATTTTCATGAAAAACCCCTAAAAGGACCTTTTTACAAAAGGTGTAAAATGTGAGGTAGAAATGTGAAAAAATGGAAAAATGTGGGCTGCCATAAGAGGAAAGAACATTTGGCTAGGCTTGGGTAATGTAAAAATTGCATGCATTTCATTATACGAGCCTAGGGACTAAATCGTAAAAAAGTGAAAGGTTAAGGGCAAAACGGTCATTTGGACCGGGGTGAAATTTAGACTTAAAATGAATAATGTGAGTTGTTAATGATTTATTTTTATTGTTATAGATCCCGAGGAACAAATTCTAGAGGTCGATCGAGGAAAACGAAAGGTTTCGGAATAACCGAAACACGATATCGAGACGAGTACTAGGTAAGTTCGAATAACTTAAAGTAAACTCATAATATGTCTAATTGCATGATTTATGAATGTATGATAATTGTATTTGACGATGGCATGAAAATACATGAAATGTATCTTTAATAATGACATGTTAATAAATGTCTCAGTTGAGGTTAAAAAGGAAGTTCGGTGGATAAACCATGATTTACATGTTACTTGAGATCCTACATGTGTTGCAGAAGGATTTAGCCCGGATGGGTAATCTATTGATCTCAAATATAAAAAGGATCTAGCCCGGACGGGTGTTCCTTGAGTGATCTAGCCTCCCGAAGAATATGTGTGCCTTGTGAATTTAGCCTGGACAGGTAATCCAATTAGGGTCTAAATTTAGCCTGGACTGGTAATTTAGATCCGAGATTATTAAGGGTGTTTGTTGCTATAAGGGATTTAGCCTGGACTGGTAATCCCAACATCACCTTATGAGTTTACGATACGGGGGATTTAGCCTGGACTGGTAATCCCGCTGTAAAATGTGAGGTTCGAGGGAGTGCATACCTAAAATGATCATTCTTATGAATTGATGGTAAATGGATAATCTATCGGGATTTCCTAGAAACTCAACGGGATTAATATGATGTATATAAATGAAATGATGAATGATGAGCTTATCTAAGATAAATTACATGGTGCATTATTATTGTGGCTAACTTGTTGATTGAGTTCATGTGATAGGGAAACCATTTCATTCTTGTTGGTTTATTTGCTTAATATGCTTGTATACTAATTACTCGGTAAGTTTACTTTTCGGTTATTCGGGCTTACTAAGCACGTAAATGCTTACCCCTCTCTTTTTCCTGTCTTACAGAGATCGAGGACTCGTAAAGATTGAAAGACGGTTGGAGTCGACACACTATCAACTAGTTCAGCTTTGGTATAAAGACACTTTTATTTGGTTTAATGGCATGTATAGGGCTTTTGGTTTATTTTGTTATATGTGTCATTTGATTTGCCAAAATAAAGGCATGTAAAGATATACTTATCTTTTTGTATATGGGCATGGGAATTGGCTCATTTTGAAGTAGGCTATAACCTAAAAATTTATGCATGCTTATTTTTGCATGGGATGGCTTGACCATAATTGGCAATGAGTTATAATAATGAGCCAATTTTAAAAGTGTTAATGAGACATGGAAATCCTTAAAACTAAGGAAATAACCTAGAATGTGTTAAACCAATGATACGAGGTTTACATGCAATGAGGTTTAATAAGGTTATTTGTAAGTGTACAATCATGTCTTGCTTTGTATTTTGGTAACCTTGAAGTATAAGTGATGTAGAGGGTGACCAAAGGCTTGGAAAATAGCCTAATAAGGTCTACACGGGTAGACACACGCACGTGTGTCTAGGCAGTGTGTGACACACGGATCGCCCCTACGGGCATGTGGTATGGCCGTGTGTCCCCTGCACCTAAATTTTAAGTCAGAATGCATGGTAGTAAACACACGAGTGAAGGACACGGGTGTGTCCCATATCACACGGGCGTGTGTCTTGGCCGTGTGCCCTTAAATGCATGTTGACTTCATAAACAGAATGCTCGAGTTTTTGGACACGGGCAGGCACACAGGCGTGTCTAGCCAGTGTGAAGGACACGGGCCAAGGACACGGGCGTGTGCTCGGCCGTATGAAAACCCCTGTAGGTTTGAAATGAAAAATAATTTTCAGAAAATCAACACGGGTAGGGGACACGGATGTGTCCCAAAGTACACGGGCGTGTGAGGCTTTACCTAGGAAAATTTTTATGAACTTTCGTAAGCTCTCGGTTTAGTCTCGGATCATTCTCAATGTATGTTTAGGGCCTCGTATGCCCATAATAGGGACACTATGATGCAATTTGATCTATTTTATATTGGAATGAAATTTTATAACCCATATTTCCTGAAAATGTTCAAGTTCATGTCTGGTGACGCCTCATATCCAGTCCCAGTCTCGGGTACGGGTAAGGGGTGTTACAGAAACAATGTCTAAAGGTGTTGTTTTGATGGGAAATAATGCTTCATGTAGAATCACAGGTATTGACACGATCAAAGGTAAGATGTTTAATGGAGTCGTCAGAACACTTAGTGACGTATGACATGTACCAAAATTGAAGAGAAATTTGATTTCGTTGAGTACTATTGATTCAAAAGAGTACAAGTACATGGCTGAAAGTGGGGTTCTAAAGATTAACAAGGGTTCCCTCATTGTGATGAAAGGGTAGAGAAAGACTGTCAAGTTATATGTTTTGTAAGTTTCAACTGTTACTAGACTTTGGCATATGTGTCTAAGAAATTAGCAAACTAAATTTCTGTGAGCACTACATTTTTAAGAAGCAAAAGAGAGTTTAATTCACCAGATGAATCCATAAAATAAAGGGAATGTTAGATTATATTCATTCTAATCTTTGAGGACCATTTAGAGTGCCTTTGAGGGGTGACGCTAATTATATGTTGACGATCATTGATGATTTTTCCAGAAAAGTTTGGCCATTCTTCTTGAAGCATAAAAGTGATGTGTTTTCCATGTTTAAGGCTTGGAAAACTATGATAGAAAAGCAGACATGAAAACAGATACAACACTTTCGCATAGATAATAGTTTGGAATTTTGTTTTGATGAGTTTAATGAATTGTACAAATTGGAAAGGATCGTGAGACACTTGACAATTTGTCATTCTCCACAGCAAAACGACTTTACAGAAAAAATGAATAGAACAATCATAGAAAAGGTTTGATGTATGTTGTGGAATACTTGGTTACCAAAGTCGTTCTGGGCTGAAGCAACCTCTACTACAGGTTTTCTGATTAACTGATCACCGTCCGTTGCCATTATAAAAAAGTCTCCACAAGAGGTATGGTCAGGTAATCCTACTGATTATTCTGATTTGAATATTTTTGAGTGTCATGCATATACTCATGTTGATAATAGGAAATTAGAACCTAGATCCATTAAATGTATTTTTCTTTGTTATAAGGTTGGTGTTAAAGGGTATACGTTATGGTGTCCTGAAATGAGGAAAGTTGTAATTAGTAGAGATGTTATTTTTTATGAAACTACTATGTTGCCTAACTTACCTCTTAAAGACTCTTCCAATAAAGGCTAACAAAGTTCAAAGTAGGCAAAGCTTCAAATTGACCCAAGATCTACAATAGAGTTTACTTCTTAAGTTATTACAGAAACTCAAAGTAAAGTTCCTTCTTCACCATAATATTCTATTGCCAAGAGCAGACCTAGAAGAGAAATTAAACCTCCAAAGAGGTTCACCGAGGCTGATCTAGTTGCTTATGCTTTAAATGTGGCTGAGGATATAGATGTAATTCAAGAGCCACCTACTTATTTCAAGGCAGTTAGCTGTAAAGATTCAGGAAAGTGGATGATTTTCATGTAAGAAAAGATGGAGCCACTCCATAAGAATAGAACATGGGACCTAGTGAAGCTTCCTAATGGTAAAAAGGTTGTTCATTTTAAATGGGTGTTCAAGAAGAAAGAAGAAACTCCAGGATTTGAAGAACTCATATATAAAGCAAAGCTGGTTGCAAAAGGTTCTAGTCAGATTCTAGGTGTAGACTTCACAGATGTGTTTTCTCCAACTGTGAAGCATAGTTCGATTTGAGCCTTTAATGGTATTGTGGCCATTTATGATTAGGAGCTTGAGCAGTTAGATGTAAAAATAACGTTCTTGCATGGAGAACTTGAGGAAGATATTTACATGCAATAACCAGATGTTTTTATAGTCTCAGAAAGTGATGACTATGTTTTCTTGCTGAAAAAGTCCCTTTATGGCTTGAAACAATCACCAAGGCAATGGTACAAGAGGTTTAATTCATTTACGACTACTTACTATTTCAAAAGAAGCAGATTTAACAGTTGTGTTTATTTTAAGAAAAATAGTGATAATTCATTTGTATATCTACTCCTTTATGTTGATGACATATTGATAGTAGCCAAAAATATATGAGACATAAGAAAGGTCAAAGCCCAGCTTAGTAAAGAATTTGAGATGAAAGATTTGGGAGAAGCAAAAAAGATACTTCGGATGGAGGTCCTCAGAGATAGAAACACATGTAAATTGTACCTAAGTCAGCAATGGTACATTGAGAAAGGTATTTGTAGATTCAATATGTAGTGCACCAAGCCTGTTAATACTCCATTAGCACCCCATTTCAGACTCTCATCGGCTTTGTCTCTGCAATCAAATGATGAGATTGACTACATGTCATGTTTTCCATATTCTAGTGCAGTGGGATCTCTCATGTATGCTATGATTTTCTTACATCTAGATTTATCATATGCAATTATTTCAGCTAGTAGATACACGACAAATCCCTGTAAAGAACATTGGAAGGCAGTTCAGTGGATTTTTAGATACTTACGAGGTACTACTGATGTTTGCTTACAGTTTGGAAGAACTAGAGATAAAGTCTTAGGTATGTTGGTTATGATTTTGCTGGAGACCTTGATAAAAGAAGATCTCACAAGGTATGTCATTACTATTAAGGGTTGCGCAATTAGTTGGAAAACCATTTTGTAAACTACAGATGTTTTTCCCATAACTGAAGCTGGGTACATAGTGATTACTGAGGCTTGTAAAGAAGCTATTTGGTTAAAGGGACTTTTTGGTGAACTCAGTAAAGACCTTCAAATGAGTATAGTGTTTTGTGATAGTCAAAGTGTCATCTTGCTTACGAAGGATCAAATGTTTCATGAGAGAACAAAACACATTGATGTTCGATATCATTTTGTGCGTGATATTATTGCGTGGTGATATTATTGTGAGAAAAGTTAGTACTCATGATAATCCTGCAGATATAATGACTAAGTGACTTCTTATAACCAAGTTTGAGCATTGATTGGACTTGGTTGGTGTTCATTGTTGAAGAATACCCCTTTAGAGGTTTCGTGGAAGAGGTGGAGAAATTGTTCATTTAGAGTTCATTGCGAAGAACTTGTTCATTAAGAATTCATGTCAAGGTGGAGATTGTTAGAGTTGTGTGACCAAATCCATATGGAACTAAGCTTCTTCTATTTGATAATCTTTTTCAACCTTTAAATAGATATAGTCGAAACTCCTCTTGTTCATTCAATTTTCAACATTAGTGAGTTTTCTTCTCCTCTACCCTTGGTTTTTCTCCTAAAAGGGTTTCCACGTAAAATTTGTGTGTTTTATTTTTCTTTCTTATTGCTTTGCGATTTTTCTATATTGACATTATCGAGATTCATTTTATCACCTGTAATGCTTTTTCATATTGAATTAATGACAAAATCATTACATTCAACATTTATAATCTTTTCTGTTTCATTTTTTTTTAGAATTTATAAACTTCAGTTAGGGGTGCAAAACAAACTAGCACTAATAAGAAAATTCAAATTTTTATTGATCATTATTGTTAAAAAAAGTTAATTTATCATAACATTGACCAAAATATCATCGTTAAATTTATCACTAATTTATCATTTCCACCCAGAATATATATTTTTTCAAAATCATTGAACCCCAAACCCATTGTTATTCTAAACTCAAACTTTAAACCCAAATCTAACTCCTAGATCAGCATACAAAACAAACTAACATTATCATTTCATTTCATCAATACCTAAACAAAAAATACAGCAACCACCAAACCAATACCTCACCTTATTTGTTCTTTCATGCTTTCCCTCTCTATTACTTTGCTCTCCTTAACAACCTAAGTATGACAACTCATGTACAAGGACTCGTCAAATTATCAAACTAGGTGAAGAAGCGACAACATAGTTGACCACAGTAGCATGATGTCCTGAATGCTTCAAAAAATCCATAGTAGCATACTGGAATGGCATAAGCTTCTTCCATTGTAGCTTTCTTCCCTTCAAATCTCACACCTTCTCCTCTACCTTGAAACACCCCTCACTCGTCCTGATGGCTGGTACGAATAGGAGATGCCATAGAAGCATGTAGGAGATGCCATAGAAGCATGTACGAGCAAAAAGTTTCAATTTTATTTAAGATTTAAAAGTTTAAAGCATTTTTATAAAATAATTAAAATATATTTTAGACAAAATAAAAGTTTTAAAAACAATTTAAGATAATTTAGAATTGATTTGGAGTTTATCGAAGGTGGTCGAAACCTAAAACAAGCCCCAAAAGGTCAAAAAGGCTTAAAGCAATGTAAGGCTGAAATAGGGTGTAAAGTCACAACGTCGGGAGATGCAAGGTTGCAACATCACTTGTTGTCTGATGATGTCGAGATGTTGCAACCTCGAAGTTGCAATGTCATTGAACATCCCAGAAACACTTAAAAACATCTTTAACACCATCAAACGATATCTCATGGTTTTAAATCATTTAAAACATTTCCAATTCTTATTTAAGCATAATCCCAAGTCATGGTTCAAACCAATTTATAACTCAAAGGTTGCCTTAACCATTTAACAAGTTACAATACCACTTGACATTACAAAATCCAAATAATTACAAACTCTTATAATAATCTAAGCCTCTATGTACATGCCAATAACCTATATAAATAACATATCATAATTAAAGAAAGACCTTAAAAAATTGATGGGTGATGTGATGCTCCCGAAAGCTTCAAGCTTCTTGTACAAGGTCCTTTAACTATGCGTTTTAAACAACTAAAACATGAGCTTTAAAAGGTTAGTAGGTAGCCAAGGATAAATGTAACACCCCCACCCAACGCCTAGCCGGACGATCGACCAATGGGAAGGTTACATGAATCTAAATTATGACTTGAAGCATTAATGCTTGCATACAAACAACTTGTATAATATCACATATTATTCGAAATTCGATAAAGGCTAGCCAAAATAAATTACATATACTAGAGTGAGATACGCTCATAAAAAATCCACCTTTTCCATCATCCAAGACATTAAAATTAATACATCATAAGAACTCGAGTATGAGCATAAGAACTAGAGTTTAAAGGTTTCCCCAATATGTACTTGCTACAAGCGAAAGAAAATAGGCTCACAATAGGTTTGAAGATGCTAACTTGGTCCCTCTCCCACTTCTCGTAAATAAATTTCTTCCTAAAAAAAAGATAAGGGAATAAGGTAAGTTCATGTTGAACTTAGTGAGTCTGACATTGTATCCTACTCCATTTATGATTATATATATATTATTTTCTCTTTTTTTTCTTTTTAATAAAAAAATAATATGTCGTAAAAGAACAGGAGATGAACAACTTGATAGTGAGTATAAACTTAAATTGGCCAACATATCTGCAACTTTAGTTGATTTGATACTTCTCTTTACATTGGCTAACTTTTGCGCTTGTCACAATTCCCACTTAGACAAAGCTTGCACATTCACATAGCTCACACATCTACACAGCTCGTGCCTTGGAACAACTCACATATTAGCACCGCACTCACATTGGCATGGCACGTGCTTTTGCACATCTTACTTGTAATAGCCTAGTTTAGACCCTAGTCGAAACAGTGGTTTCGGGACCACAAATCTGAGTTAAAAAATATTTTAATATTATTTTCTATGTTTACAGCATGATATGTGATATGTGTGAAAATTTCGTGTGAAAATTTTATCGTTTGTGTGCTCAATTTTATAAAAGGACTTAATCACGTAAAATGTAAAAGTGGTTAGCTATTTGTTAAAATGCTACATTGTTATGGCTTTTATAATGTGGGGTCCTTATGATGTAATTTAACCATTAGAAATATGCATGGAAAAATATGGATAACCATTAAATAGCTTTCTAATTAAATACTTAAGGTTAAAATAGTAAAAAGTAAAATAACATGTAATTAAATAAAATAAACATGAAATAGCCATCCATTTTAGTTCATCTTTGGCCGAAACTTCAAAAGAAAAAGAACAAGCTAGGTTTGGCCTTGTACAAGCTTAATTAATATCAAGAAAAGAGGAAATCGGATTTGGATTGGGGGAAATCAAAACTTGTCAAATAGTCATCCCGGTCTGTTCGTCTCCGTACAAGGTAAGTTCGTAAGTGAATATATGATGTTAAATTGAATGTATTTATTTTGTACATAGCCGAATTGAATTGTATGTATGTATAACTATATTTCTGAATTGAATTTAGCATGGAATGATTTGTTACGAGCATGAATCGATCCAATTATGGCGTCCGAAAGCCCCGTACGAACAATAGGAATAGTTAGGATACATATGTCATGACATAGGATTCCGGTATGTGATTTTGTGTAAGATCACGTCTGGGACATTGGCATCGATTTGAGATTTATGTGTAAGACCATGTCTGGGACATTGGCATCGTATATGATTTCGTGTAAGACCTTGTCTGGGACAATGGCATTGATATTTAATTACATGTAAGACTTCGTCTGGGACATTGGCATTGTACGAGCTTTTCGAGCTATTCGAGTATCCTTATTGATTCCAAATGGTCAACAGGAAATGTCGAGTTAAGATCGAATGTGAAATCGAGCTAAATGGTTCAAGTTCATGTAAAGTTAAATGTTCATGAAAATACGGTAAGTATAGTACTTGAGATGATATAATTATGCATGTTAAAATAGTGATTTATGTGTGCATGAGATAGTTTATATTCGGCCAAGTTGAAATTATAATGCTAATGTTCATTTGATGATTTATTTGCTTATGACTTACTAAGCTATCCAAGCTTATTGTGTGTGTGTTCGATTGATGTTTTATAGATTTTGGAAGCTAGTTATGAGCTTGGGGATCGTCAAGGAAATCTGTCACACTATCGATGGCTATTTTGGTATTTTTAAAAGCTTGAACTTCGACCATATGGCATGTATAGGCTAGCATTTGTTTTGGTTGGTCTTGAAATTAGTATATATTTAGCCATGCGAAAATGGCTTGATCTTAATGCTAATGTTCTAATGTTTAAGTAATTTTGGTCATGGTGTATGTGTCTGGTAAACTTGATATATGGATGATGGATGTGTTTTGGTTGTGGATTGTTAATGATGCTAATGATAGTGATTTTCAGTCATGTATTAGCTTAATTTGTAAATATAGATGATGGTTTTAATCTAATTTGTGATTCGACAATGGTGATTTAATCATGTAGTTAATTGTTTAGTTATATGTTAGTATTGAAATTAGTTGTATTCGTTATGTGTGGACTATGCTATACTATGGATATTTTTCAATTTGATATGGTTACTTTGAGTCAATTTTAAATGGTATGCTTGCCTTGGTGAAATGGTTTAGAAATGGTGAATAATGTGTATAAGTATATTCGGATAAAGTATTAGACTTATATTAATGAGTATGTGATATGGTTTATGTTATGTATTGAAGTTATCTTGGATGACTGGATATGTAGTTAAGTGATTGGTTATGTCTATGTATTTTAAGCATGCGAATTAGGTGTACTTTTAGTGTTATTTGTGCTCAAAATGGCTCAAATCAATATGGTCATATGCGCATAAACTTGTGTCAAGAGAAGAAGTATATTTGGTCTTGAAATGTTGCTTGTTTAAATGAGTATATGTGTAGGAATGTCTAGTATGCCATGCGGTTAATTTAACTTAGATTAATGTGCATAGCATGTGAATTGGTATAGTCATGAATTAATTAATGGAATAAGATAATATTAATTCGGTAATTATGCTTAGATATGGCTTTAACATTAGGAAATATGCGCATGGTATAATGGTAACTAAAGCATGTTTGGTCATTTTTTTATATATCACCACTGCCGCATAAATGAATGAAAAATTTAGTAGTGAAATATGGTTCGTTTGATGTTTAATTTGTACGTGTGCAAAAGCTATATAATAATAGGTTTGATATTCAACTAATGAAATAGTTGTTTTGTTATATGTTCTGTATATAATATGTTTTGATATATGCTGTATTATGTTTTAATTTGCAATGTTATGAATGTTATGATTTTAAGACTAGATATTTGATTAAGTTACGAGCATTGATGTGATTGAATTTCGAGTTGTGAAAAGTAATGAATATCTGTATGAACTGTGATATGATAGGTAATGCCTCATGACCCTAATCCGGCGACGGATACGAGTTAGGGGTGTTACATTACTCATATAGACAAATTTGCATGATGAGCAGCTTGAACATGAGTTGCAGCTCGCATATAAGAGTGGTTAGCATAATATTCAACTCTTCAGAAACAAGTCACTGAGGGTAGGCTTGCGTATGAATATATTTTGAATAGTCTGAGCTAATCTTGCAGATAGACATATAGCATAAAGACTCGGTGGATAGTGTTGCAGGCTTATAGTTGGTGGATATATACCTGCAGACTCATACTTGGTGGATACATACCTACGGGCTAATACTTGGTGGATACATACTTGTGGACTCATGCTTGGGGGAATGTCCCTGTGGACTCATACTTGGAGGGATGTCCTTGTGGACTGTCTTACCTTGTAACTTGAGGACAAGTCCTTGTGAATTGTCTTAACTTGTAACTTGAGCATGCTTGGTTATTCTCTGTACCATCCATCTGAACCTCTGCAAAGCTAAATAACTTATACATATACAATCTCAATTCATCCCAATTGAACCTCTGCAAAGCCAAACAACATGTGGCACAAAGTGCACAACATGACATCTCATTATTCCTTCATCTCAAATCATCAGATACTTCCCATGCTCTGCATACAAATCATTATCATCAAAATAACCCTTCTCAAAAATCAACAAGTTCACACGTTCAGCTAATCATACAACTCAGTGACACACAACAAAGTATACCGAACATTTTACCACAAACACTAGTATACATTACAATCAGAGGAAGGTTCAACAAAATAACTTGATCAATAACATTTTACCTAGCATATAGTTCATCAATACCACAAACCTGTGCTCATAACCAGACATGTGTTTGCACTTCAACACTTAACATGCATCAATATTTTAGTAGAAAATCTCATAACAGAGCAACATCTCATTATTAACAGAACATGCAATATAATTTTCCAAGGACCACAATCCAACTCACAACACTGAAACATACAAGACAAAAACTGAAAGTTTGAGTTTAAGAACTCACCAGCAAAATACCAAGAAGTTGAATCCTCTTCCATCTAATTAAATTTTCTTTGATGCTTGGACCTCCTCCTTCGACTTTAATAACAATTCGTAAATTCCACAATTATCCAACTAAATTATAAATTCCAACCCACATGCAAGTCGGTTTCTTCCCTTCTATTCTCATCGTTCCAGAGCAAATAACTAAGAAAGGAATGAAAGATGAAAATGAATTTCCAGCACAATCTCCAACCCCAGTTAACTACTCTCCATATATCCCCCATTACCCTTTTCCCACTATCTCCAAATAACATTTTCAAATTTTTGGACATTAACATTTTGTCCTCCACTTATCTAATCTTATAGTTACAATTAAACTAATTTAGTTGAAACCCAAATATCTCCTAACCGGCCATACTAGGACTTCCCAATTTACTATATTGCCCAAATTAAACCAAAATCATTATAATTTTGCACAAAATAACTCCATAGGATCAAATCGAAATAAACTTCAATAAGTTAAGAATACGATTCAAATAAACCAAACTTGAATTCAACAATCTAGGTGTGACAATAAACCTACTTATCCTATTCCTTATTAACGTTGAGCCCCTTTAAGCATGTCATATAAGATTCACTTAAGCCAAATTCTAGAGCTACTAATCAATTTTGTAACACCCCAAACCCGACCTAGATATTATGGCCGAATCTTGGAAATTACATTAACGATGTGCGAAATTATTTATTTTGAAAAAAATAGAGGCTTGAGTTTGAAATCGTAAAAATTTCTAAGTTGACTAATTTTTATCTCTTCGAAAAATATTTAGTAAAATATATTTAATTTTAAAAAAAGAAAAGTGTCATTTAATTCTAATGTTGTTTGAAAACATCTAAATAAGAAAGATCTTATATTATAATTGTAAAAATTATTTCTTACAAAGAAGGCCGCAATGGTTTTCATAAATCTATTTAGGAAATTTACAAATTATCATTTTGCTTAAAATTTAAGAAAAACATAATTAATTTAGAAAAATGGCATTATTAAAAATACTTAAAATCCCATAATTTTGCATGCATGTATGATAGTTTAAAGTCATAAAAATATAAATCATAACCAAAATAAAGTTAAAGTCCACAATCCAAAAGTCAACAAAAACACAACCTAAAATCCAAATAGTTAAAAGTCCAATAAATATCAATGATGTAAAATTTTTTGAAAGGCTCCACCAAGAGCTGATCCAAGTCCTATTTTTGAGTGTCACCTGAAAGTTTGAAACACTAATGGGGTGAGCTTATTTTTTTTTTTTGGCCAGTCTGAGATTAACTCAAACTCATTCACAACATGAAACATATATGATACAAAGTCATAAAATCACATATCTCAATATTTCATAAGCATATCATGCATGATGATGTCAATGCATAATTCGTAAAACAACGTAGATTTTAGGAAAAATGATCCTCCCCATATCCGCTACACACCTAATCGAGTTTACCCAGAACTCGACCAACCAACACACCAAATATTGAACAGTATCATAATAACGTAGATAAATTGCCATATAATCAGAATCATGAATTGTGTCACATCAATGCAGATAAACTACCATATACTTCCATCTTTCACACATCCCACCCCATGCATGTGATAGGACCAAAATACTTAAAATCATATAGGCATGTTTAGCATGCAAATCACATACATATTCAAGGTACCAAATTTTCACATCTTATTTTCATACGAATATCACATATGCCATATAATCACATAACATGAAAATGAAATATGCATATTTTTCATATTATTAGCAGACATCAATATCACACAACATACTTTTCATAAGTATACGGTTTAAGAAAAACACTAACTTGATAGAAATTCATAAGGATGACTTATCTCACTTTATGGATACATATAGTATCCCCATCAAACAACATTATTTTAATATCAACATTTTTATCAATATAATAATATTCTTAATTAATTTAGTGTTAAAACTCACGCTAGATCGTAGATTTGATTTGTAATTAATCTTCCAAAACACCCACTCAAGGATCTACAATTAGATTACCTAATCAAACAACAAATGGCAATCTTGAGTTAGGACTATCATCTTTAAGGTTAATACAATAAATAGATTATCAATTATTATTAACACTTACCCTTAAAAGATCTCTCGGATTAGCAATTTAATCCCAATAGTTAACGGCCACTCGAGTTGATGTCGAGTGACCCCTCTACACATAAGATGTATGAAATATTAATCATTATGAAAATAAATCACCAAGGTCCTCCCTTAAGTAATTGACCAAGGGAAAATAATAGAGAGGAGAAACTATTTCTACACTCCATTAATACTTACTCTAACACGAATGAAACGGATGATCAATGAACCGATTTGATCACGAATCAAAAGAGAAGAAATGATTTAAGAAGTGGATTTATTCGAAAATAAATCCAAGGAAAGGTAGAGTTAAAATTAGGATTTAAATAAAATAAAATAAAAATAATGAGCATTTGAAATGAATAAGAAAATAAGAAGAGATCTCCACCGTCAGCGATGGTGCTACGGTGGTGACGGCGACAACAATCCCGTGATAAAGGCACAGTGCTGGTGGAGGGGAAAGAAAGGAGGTGGCTTCGATCACTTCTTTTAAGGAAAAGAGAAGAGAATAAAAAAATAAGAAAAACATAAAATGCACGGTGGTGCGCAGTGGGTGTCATGGTGGAGGAGGCTGCGCTTGGAGAGAAAAGGAGAGGGAAGATGCGGCAAGGCAGTGGCTCCACGGTGAGGTGGTGATGGTGCAAGGCTAGCTACGGTGGAAAATAAAAAATAAAATAAAAAGAAAAATGAAGGGTAACCAAAAAGAGAGAAAAAATGAAAAAGGGAGAGGTTGGGGAGGAGCTAATAGTGGGACAGTAATGAGAGGGAAGGTATGTCAAATTGGGTGAGAAGGATGATGGTCAACCATGGCTAGGTTCATTGAACCTCACACAAGGCATTTGTGAAGAGAAAAGGGAAGAGAAGGAGACAAGAGAGTGAAAAAGAGGATTATGTTTGGTTCAACATGGAATGTTGAATAACAAAAGATGGAAAAAAACATCCCTAAGCAAGGCATGTATGGGTGGAAGGCAAGGGTGTTTTTAGCACTTAGGAAATTCACCAAAAAATTAATTAAAAAGATGTTAAATTGGTGACTTAAACTTAGGAACTCTAGGATAACTTTGGAGTGCTTAACCACTAGGCCATTCATTTGTTTTTAACTTAGCACATAGTAAATAAAATATATGGGATGTGACTAATTCATTTAAATTATTTGAATTATGGATCCCAACTTATATTTTAATGATTCATTAGGCAATAGCTTATGAAAAGTTCATGCAGAGATTACTCTCCCTCATTTTAAAACTTTATTTCTAAACTTTTCAAAGCATGCATATACATATATTTATCATTTATGGCACTTATTTTCTATTAGATCCATCCATTCCATTGTAATTTCCTTAGCTAGGGCATACACTTTTAGAGTACCTTATCAATTTAAATTCTCATTTGCTTAGCTATACATTTACCTTATTTTCATCCATTTTAGTAATAAAACATTTAGTTCATGACCTTTAGTTTTTCTTTTATATATCTATAGTCACATTTAAAATTAATTATCAACATTTATTCCATTATCGCCTATAGTAAACTCTAGTAAAACTGACTCGTATACACGAGACTCCTTCACCACACCAATGAACACTAAAGTGCTAAATTGTAAAATAGCGTAAAACATCCCTCCACCACACTAAAGAGCTCATAAGACCATAAACTACACCACACCATAATGAAAATAAGTGCAAGGCCCAAAGGTGATAAAAAGTGCACATAAGTGTGAAACCTATGACAAAACTCTAACACATTATAGCCCTTAATTGGCATGTCAATTGTATGCTAACATTTTACTAAGTCTAGTAAGGCACATTATGATATTTACTCATATCATATATCCATATAAATCATCAATGCACTTATTTATTTTTCATAATCATTTCCACAATGGGTCATTATGACATAATATGTCTATATTTAGCAAAATTTAATCTTTCAAAATAGAATTGCCTACTTGAGTAGCGATCAATAAATTATTTATTTGTTAATCCAAAAAATTCAAATTCAAAATATGTTTGATGTTTTAGAAACTATACTCCTGAACCTTTCAACCACAAAATTTCCAAAATTCATGCTTTTACACATGCTAGCAAATTTTAAAGGTTAGGGCAGAGCTGTTGGCCTGCTACCAAACAACTGTGACCTCTCTTCATTCAAAAATATTTTAATTTTAAAATATAATTTATAAAAATTCACCATTTATTTTATTAGAAAGTATACTTAATAAGAGTTTTAGAAATATAAGGCTTGTGTTCTAATTCATTTTATACAATTCTTAACAAATTTTCAAAGTCGAAACAAAGGATGCTACCAACAAATTCAACCTTCCCTCACATAAACAAAGTTATCTCTTATTGTATAATTTGGATGCAAGTTCTGTTTGTTCCAATGAAAACTAGACTCTATAATATTTAAAACCATATGTGGCTTAACTTCTAATTCAATTTCTTCATTTTTGGTGAATTTTCAACGTCACACTACTATTGTTGTCTAAAATTGTTTTAGTACAAATGTTGATAACCAAGTTATTCAAGTCACATATTAAACACATTCACCTAATAATAACACATTTCATATTTATCTATATAATAAATCACATGTTTATTACACTATTTTCATATTAATAACTTAAATTCATTATTATCCTAAACATTTTAGCATAAGTAAGAATATCCAATGATACTTACCTCTTGGATGCCTAAATACTGAAAATCAAGTTTCCAAATACTTGTTTGCATTTTCTCAATTCTCACACACAAAATACATCAAAATATTAATAGAAAAATTTTCCAAGCTTTCTCATAACCATTAAATTCGAATATCGAGCTAGGAGAGTTAGAAAATCACCATTCTTACCTTGATGAAACTTCCTATCTCTATCTTCATTTTCTCATACTAAAACTCCTTTAACCCTAGGCTACCACTAAATAAACTGATGGAGGAATTTAGCTTAGGAGGTTGTTTCCATGGAAATTTTGACAAAATCTCAAGTTGGAAGGTGGTATTTTTAGAGAACATGAAGAAAAAAGCAAGAAAATGAAAAAGAAGAAGAAGAAGGGAACTAGCCATGGGAGGCTACTGCCTACTGGAAAAGAGAAAAATGAAGGCTGATGAGGTTATTTTCCATCATAAAAAGACCAACAAATGAACCCGAGGCCCATGTTCAACTATTCAAGTCAAATTTTTGTGATCCAGTTCTTTAATATGAGGTTCTAACAATCCAAAATATTTTCAAATATCAAATATCACACTTAAATATTATTTCCATCATAAAAGTCTCGAGAATTGATCAAATTACCCTTTTATAGCAAAATTATTATTTTGCCCCATTTTGTCCATTTTCACGATGCAACAGTCCGGTTTATATCCTAGTCAAAATAGTGGTTTTGGGACAACAAATTCGAGTCAGAAAAATATTTTAAATATATTTTCCATGTTTATAATTTTTTATTTGACATGTGTGAAAGTTTTGTATGAAAATTCGATCACTTGTGTGCTTAATTTGATAAAAGGACCTAATCGCATAAAATGTAAAAGTTGTCTGCTGTTTGTTAAAGTGCCTAATTGATTTGTCTTATTAAAAGAAAGGTCCCTATGATGAAATTAGACTATGGAACATAGTGGACATTAATGACCTTGATATTAATGTTTTAAATGTTTATAATGCAAGGTTAAAATGGTAAAAGATAAATTAAAGTTTATTAATTAAAGAAAACATGAATTTTGTTCATATTTTCACCATATTTCCAAAAAACCAAAGAAAAAGAAAAGATAAAAGAAAGCTTAGGGTTCGACTAAGAGCTTGGGTGATTTAGGTATGTATTTTGATCCGTTTTCGATAATTTCTATGTTTTCGTTATCGTTGCTTAGAGTTCTATCAAGCCCATGTCTCAATTTCCAATTTTTTAATGATTTTGAAATATGTCATTGATGAAATTATGAGTTTTATGAAGTTTGAGAATAGTAAGTGGAAGGTATGTTTAGATTACTAAGTTGTCTTTGAATTTTTGATGAATTTGAGTAATTTGGACTAAATTGTGAAATTTGTAAATTGAGGGACTAAAATGTGAAATAAATGAAACATATGGGCTTATATGAATACTATGAGAATTCGGCCTAACATGGGTATATGGAAATTTTGTATATTTTGTGATTTTTATGATTAAGGATTAAAGTGTCAAAATGTGAAAATTGAGGGCTAATTTGTAAAATGCCCTAAATATGTGTTTTTGGATTGATTTAAATGATTTGGTTATAGATCAAGAATTAAAGAAAATGGAATTACATCGGGAAAAGTCGAAAGTTGTCGAGTAGCCGATTATGTCTATCCGAATCCGTATGAGGTAAGTCTATATATAAATAAATGTATTTTGAATTGAATTATTATTAATTATATGCTTTTGAACAATTTTGAATGATTATATGTGTTGAGAATGAGATATCTAAGAAAGTTTTGACAAAGTTTCGATGTCCGAAAAGCCCCGTACGAACCTTAAGAATAGTTAGGATACATATGTCATGACTTAGGATCCGATATGCGTTATCGTGTAAGACCATGTCTGGGATGTTGGCAACATATCTGATTTCGTTTAAAACCTTGTTTGGGATAGAGGCATCGATATTTGATTTACGTGTAAGACCACATCTTGGACGTTAGCATCGTATTTGATTTCATGTAAGACCCTGTTTGGGACAGAGGCATCGATATTTGATTACATGTAAGACCACGTCTGGGAAGTTGTCATTGTACGAGTTTTCCAAGCTATCCGCGTATCCTTATGATTCCGAGCGGTTCAACGGGCATTCCAAGAAAATAGGTGACTATGTGAATTTGTATCCGACTTAGGTAAGTTTAATTTGTATATCATGTTTGAGAATGAAAGATAAGAATATGTATCTTTATGAATATATGATATAAGTATGAGTTACTATAAGAATGAGTTATGATATGTATATGTATATGTGAATTATGTTCAAATGAACTATAAGAGATATATGGCTAAGTGAATGTATTTTTGCCTTAAATTTTATGAATGAATTGATGTTATTTGTTAAGTTTATTTGTATATGGCTTACTAAGCTTTTGAAAGCTTACTTTGTGTGTGTTTGCATTGTTTTATAGATATCGAAGCTACTGAGAGCTCGGGGATCGTCAAGGATCATCACCACACTATCAAACTTTATTTTTGTACATTTTGAAAGTGTAAATATTAGAATATGGCATGTATAGGCTAGAAGAAGTTGAATATGTTTTGTGATGTGTATATTTATCCATGTGATATTGCTTAATTATGGTCGAACTTATGGTTTGATTTTGATATATGTTAGGTGATGCAAATTATGCTTATGTGATGAGTTTATGAATGACCAAAAGAAATGGTCTATTTTGGTAAGTTTTGATATATGCAAATTTGTGAAATTGGTAAATTTATAGCATGTGATTGAATGAAAATAAAATGATGTTATGAAACAAATGTTTAGATATGATTTTGTCTTATGTTATGACATAATTTGGTATGACTATTAAGCATGAAATTGATTGATAATGATATGGCATGATTGGTGTAAGTTTTGGTATTGAAATTGGTTGAAATTATAATTCAAATGTGCTAAGTTTGATGCTTGTAGGTTTGACCCAAATTGGGTGGAAATTTGGCTTTTCAAATAGCCTATTTTTGTCCACACAGGCAGAGACACGGGCGTATGTCTCAGTCGTGTGCGACACACGGTCATGTTGCACGACCGTGTGTCCCCTAGGGTACCCTATGATTTTAAGTCAGTCTTGAACACAGCCAAGGCACACAGACGTGTGGCTAGCCGTGTGACCCAAGTCAGTTTCGACCATGGTCAAGACACACGAGCATGTATTGTGGCTATGTGATTAAGGCAATATGTATGCCCTGATTTGACACGGTCTAAACACACGAACGTGTCTAATGCCGTGTGAGGCACATGGCCTGTCCCTACGGGTGTGTGACATTTGTAACTTTGAAAAATGTTTAATTTACGAAAAATTTTATATGTGCTCGGTTTAGTCGCGACCCCTTTCTAAAGCATGTTTAAGGTCTTGATGACCTATATAAGAGACTCTACGGTAATGTTTGATTATGATTGTGGATGATGTTTATGAATTATTCGTAAAAGGTTCTGATTCATCCGGTAACGCCTTTAACCCTAGTCCGGTGACGGATACGGGTTAGGGGTGTTACATTTGGTTGGTATTAGAGCTACAGTTTAGTCAATTCTAGGACAAACATAGCGTATGCGGGTCTAGCTATACATGCCATATTTATGAACTGTGATAGTGTGATAAATCCTATCAATGAAAATGTGTTTCTTTATAGCAAATGGATCTCGAACGAGCCGTAGCTGATAATGTTGAGAGCAATTCGCCTGCTCTCACGCAAGGGACAGCGTCATTCGACTCTTGACCGGCTATGATTAGCCATAATGGAGAGGCTAGACAAGCCTTCTATCAAGTGATGAATGTTTGGTTCCCCCAATACATTAGAACTAATCCAATTGTTCAACAACCCTAACCCCGGCTAATCCTCCTCAAGTTCCTGCTATGTCACATGTTAAGCTGAATCAGTTGAATAAGCCTTCAGTTGATAAAATTAGAAAATATAGGGTCGAAGAGTTCCAAGCTACCACTAGTGATAATGCTGAGAGAATCGAGTTCTGGTTAGAAAATACAATACGAGTATTCGATGAATTGTCTTTGAATTCGAATGAATGGATAAAATGTGTCGTTTCACTTATGAGAGATACGAAGTATCACTGGTGGAAGACTTTGATATCAGTGGTTCCGAGAAAGCGAGTCACTCTGGGATTTCTTGCAAGCTGAATTTCGAAAGAAATACATCAGTCAGAGATTTATCGACCATAAACATAAAGTGTTTCTTGAGCTTAAACAAGGTCGTATGTCTGTTACAGAATACGAGCGAGAATTTGTAAGACTGAGTCAGTATGCTCGAGAATATGTATCTACTGAGGCAATAATGTGCAAAATATTTGAAGATGGTCTGAATGAAGATATTCGTTTGTTAGTCGAGATTCTTGATATCAAAGAATTTGTAGTGCTTGTTGAACGAGCATGTACAGCTGAAGAACTCGGGAAAAAGAAAAGAAAAGCTGATTCAGAAGCTAGAGAAGTGCGAAAGAGATCATCGAGCAAGTCATTTCAATCTGTATCAAAGAAGTTTCGAGATGATTATATTCGTTCAAAGGCTAATGTGGGACATGCGAGTAGAGATCGTACAAGATCGCATTCGAGTTTCAAAGCTCCAGCTACATCTATTGCCAGTGTTGGAAATGTTCGATCTGATCGCCCTGAGTGCAAACATTATGGTAAAAGACATCCCGACAATTGTAGGTTGTATGATCAAGCTTGTTTCAAATAACCATTTCATCCGTGATTGCCCTGAATCTGTCGAGCAAGAGATTGTGCAAAATTCGAGGCCAAGTGGCAATGCATCTCGTGGTAGACCTCCCAAAAATACGGGTAATGTGAGTGGTAGTCAAAAAGGTACTAAAGACACCGCTATACGATCTGAGGCTAGAGCACCTGCCAGAGCCTACGCCATTCGAGCTCGTGAGGAAGCTTCGTCTCCAGATGTTATAACTGGTACTTTTACTCTTTACGATACTTCTGTGATTGCATTGATAGATTCTGGATCAACGCATTCGTATATATGCATGAATTTAGTATCCAGTAAGACTTTGCCTATAGAGTCTACTGAATTCGTGATTAAAGTATCGAACCCCTTAGGTAAAACTGTCTTAGTTGACAAAATGTGCAAGAACCGTCCGTTAATGTTTAGAGACATTTGTTTTTCGGCTGATATGATGTTATTACCCTTTGATGAGTTTGATATAATTCTGGGTATGGATTGGTTAACTTTCCATGATGTTGTTGTGAATTGCAAATGGAAAACTATTGATTTGAGATGCAAGAATGATGTAATAGTTCGAATTGAATCTAGTGATTTGAATGGATTGTCTGCTGTGATATCTTCGATGAAAGCTCTGAGTATTGTGAAAAAAGGTTGTGAAGCTTACTTTGCTTATGTGAACGATTCGAAAGTGTCAGAAAAGAAAGTTGAATCAGTGCCTGTTGTCTGTAAATTCCCTGATGTGTTTCCTAAAGAACTTTCGGGATTACCTCTGATACGAGAAGTGGAATTTGGCATTGAGTTAGTACCAGGAACTACTTCAATTTCGATAGCTCCGTATAGAATGGCTCCGACCAAACTAAAAGAATTAAATTCTCAGTTGCAAGAGTTGACCGATGGAGGGTTTGCTAGACCGAGTTTCTCACATTGGGGTGCATCAGTTCTGTTTGTGAAAAAAAAAGACGGTACGATGAGAATGTGCATTGATTATCAGCAATTGAACAAAGTGACTATCAAGAATAAATACCCTCTGCCTCGAATTCATAATTTGTTTGATCAATTGAAAGGAGTTACTATATTTTCGAAGATAGATCTGAGATCAAGTTATTATCAGTTGCGAGTAAAAGACTCAGACATTCCGAAAACCGCATTCAGAATGAGGTACGACCACTATGAATTCTTAGTTATGCCTTTCAGATTAACGAATGCACCTGCTATCTTTATGGATTTGATAAATAGAATTTTCAGACCATATTTAGATTGATTTGTTGTCGTATTCATTGATGACATATTGATTTATTCGCGTGATGAATCTGAGCATGTCGAGCATCTAAGAATAGTACTACAGCTTTGTGAGATAAGCAACTGTATGCGAAGTTTAGCAAATGTGAATTCTGGTTATGAGAAGTCAGTTTTCTGGGCCATAAGTATCAGCATCAGGTATCCGAGTTGATCCGAGCAAAATTTTAGCTATTTTGGATTGGAAGCCTCTGAGAAATGTCTCCGAAGTCTGCAATTTTTTGGGACTTGCTGGTTATTATAGACGGTTTGTAAAAGGCTTTTCTATGATTGCAACTCCATTAACGAAACTACTTCAGAAAGATTTGAAGTTTGAATGGTCTGAAAAGTGGCAGAAAAGCTTTGATCAGTTGAAAGCCCTATTGACTGAAGCTCTAATGTTAGTACAACCAGAATTGGGTAAAGAATTTGTAATTTACAGTGATGCTTTGTTAAACGGTCTAGGATGTGTTTTGATGCAGGAAGGCAAAGTCATTGCTTATGCTTCGAGACAGTTAAAGCCACATGAAAAGAATTATCTGACCCACGATCTGGAATTGGCGGCTATTGTGTTTGCTTTGAAGATTTGGCGCCACTATTTGTTTAGTGAGAAATGTCATGTTTATTCTAATCATAAGAGTTTGAAATATCTGATGACTCAGAAAAATTTAAATCTACGATAAAAAAGATGGTTAGAACTATTAAAAGACTATGAGCTTGCGATTGACTATCATCTAGGAAAAGCAAATGTTGTTGTTGATGCTTTTAGTCGAAAATCATTGTTTGCTTGCGTGAGATGAATGCTCATTTAGTTCTGTCAAATGATGGTTCGGTATTAGCATAATTAAAAGCAATCCTACTATTCATTCAACAGATTATCGAAGCTTAGAAGGTTGATAATATGATTTTAGCAAAACGAGCTCAGAGTGAATTAGATTCTGATTCAGAATTCAGAGTTGATAAAGATGATTGTCTAAGATTCTGAGATCGAATTTGTTTTTCGAGAAATCCAGAGTTAATTCAGATGATTTTGAACGAAGCTCACAACAGTCGTTTATCTGTACATCTGGGTAGTACGAAAATGTATAATGATCTGAAACAGATTTATTGGTGGCCTGGTATGAAGCGTGATATCTCTGAATTTGTTGCGAAATGCTTAATCTGTCAGTAAGTTAAAGCTAAACATCAAGTGCCCTCTGGTTTGTTACAACCGATTATGATTCTGGAATGGAAATGGGATAGAGTGACGATGGATTTTGTTTCGAGTTTGCCTCTATCTCCGCGAAAGAAAGATGTAATTTTGATTGTGGTTGATAGATTGATGAAATTAGCCCATTTTATTCTGGTACGATCTGATTACTCACTTGATAAATTAGCTGAATTATACATTTTTGATATTGTGAGATCGCATGGTGTGTCATTATCTATTGTGTCAGACAGAGATCTGAGATTCACATCGCGATTTTGGAAGAAATTACAAGATGCTCTGGGTAGAAATTGCACTTCAGTACTGCTTTTCACCCACAGACGGATGGTCAATCCAAACGGATTATTCAGATACTCGAGGATATGTTGAGATGTTACATTCTTAAGTTTGAAGGTACGTGGGAATAGTATTTGCCTTTGATTGAATTCGTTTATAATAACAGTTTTCAATCGAGCATTAAAATGACACCATACAAAGCCTTATATGGTCGCGAATGCCGTTCACCTTTGTATTGGACTGAGCTCAGTGAGAATAAGATACACGGGGTCAATTTCATAAAAGAGACTGAATAGAAAGTAAAAGTGATCCGAGATAGTCTGAAATCAGCTTCTGATCGTCAGAAATCTTATGCAGATTTGAAACGAAAAGATATTGAATTTGAGATCGGTGATAAAGTGTTTTTAAAAGTATCCCCGTGGAAGAAAGTACTCCGATTCGGTAGAAAAGGTAAATTGAGTCCGAGGTTTATCGGACCGTATGAGATTATTGAACGAATCGGGCTAGTTGCTTATCGTTTTTTGTTGCCACTAGAGTTAGAAAAGATTCATAATGTGTTTTACATATCGATGCTTCAACAATACAGATCTGATCTTTCGCATGTATTTTCTCCGTCTGAAATTGAGATTCATTCTGATATGACCTATGATGAAGAATCGATCCGTATCTTAGCTCGTGAGATTAAAGAACTGCGAAGTAAGAATATTCCGTTAGTAAAAGTAATGTGGCATCGACACGGTGTTGAAGAGGCTATGTAGGAGCCTGAGGATACTATGAGACAACAATATCTGAATCTGTTCAATGGTAAGATTTTCGGGGACGAAAATCCCTAATGGGGGAGAAGTGTAACAGTCCGGTTTAGACCCTAGTCGGAATAGTGGTTTTGGGACCACAAATCTGAGTCAAAAAAATATTTTAAATAAATTTTTCGTGTTTATAATATGTGATTTGACATGTGTGAAAGTTTCGTATGAAAATTCGATCATTTGTGTGTTTAATTTGATAAAAGGACCTAATCGTATAAAATGTAAAAGTTGTCTGTTGTTTGTTAAAGTGCTTAATCGATTTGTCTTATTAAAAGAGAGGTCCTTATGATGCACTTAGACCATTGAACATATGAGTGGACATTAATGGCCTTGATATTAATGTTTTAAATGTTTATAATGCAAGGTTAAAATGGTAAAAGATGAATTAAAGTTTATTAATTAAAGAAAACATGAATTTTGTTCATATTTTCACCATATTGCTGAAAAACGAAGGAAAAAGAAAAGATAAAAGCAAGCTTAGGGTTCGGCTAAGAGATTGGGTGATTTGGGTATGTATTTTGATCCGTTTTATATAATTTCTACATTTTTGTGATCGTTGCTTAGAGTTCTATCAAGCCCATTTCTTAATTTCAAATGTTTTTGATGATTTTGAAATATGCCATTGATGAAATTATGAGTTTTATGAATTTTGAGGATAGTAAATGGAAGATATGTGTTAGATTACTAAGTTTTTTCTTTGAATTTTTTATGGATTTGAGTAATTTGGACTAAATTGTGAAATTTGTAAATTGAGGGACTAAAATTTGAAATAAATGAAACATATGGGCTTATATGAATACAATGAGAATTTGGCCTAACATGGGTATATGGAAATTTTGTATATTTTGTGATTTTTGTGATTAAGAACTAAAGTGTCAAAATGTGAAAATTGAGGGCTAATTTATAAAATGCCCTAAATATGTGTTTTTGGATTGATTTGAATGATTTGTTAAATAAAAGAGTTAAATTTGAATTTATATAGATCAAGAATTAAAGAAAACAGAATGAGATCGAGGAAAGTCGAAAGTTGTCGAGTAGTCGATTTTCTTCTATCTAAATTTGTACGAGGTAAGTCTATATACAAATAAATGTATTTTGAATTGAATTATTATTGATTATATGCTTTTGAACAATGTTGAATGATTATATGTGTTGAGAATAAGATATCCGAGAAAGTTTTGACAAAGTTTCGATGTCCGAAAAGCCCCATACGAACCTTAAGAATAGTTAGGATACATATGTCATGACATAGGATTCGATATGTGTTATCGTGTAAGACCACATCTGGGACGTTGGCATCGATTTATGATTTACGTGTAAGACCACGTCTGGAATGTTGGCATCGTATATGATTTCGTGTAAGACCCTGTTTGGGATAGAGGCATCGATATATGATTTACGTGTAAAACCACATCTGGGACATTGGCATCGTATCTGATTTCGTGTAAGACCCTGTCTGGGATAGAGGCATCGATATTTGATTACATGTAAGGCCACGTCTAGGACGTTGGCATTGTATGAGCTTTCTAAGCTATCCGCGTATCCTTATGATTCCGAGCGGTTCAACAGGCATTCCGAGAAAATAAGTGACTATGTGAATTTGTATCTGACTTAGGTACGTTTAATTTGTATATCATGTTTGAGAATGAAAGGTAAGAATATGTACCTTGATGAATATATGATATAAGTATGAGTTACTATGAGAATGAGTTATGATATGTATATGTGAATTATGTTCAAATGAACTATAAGAGATATATGGCTAAGTGAATGCATTTTGCCTTAAATTTTATGAATGAATTGATGTTATTTGTTAAGTTTATTTTTATATGGCTTACTAAGCTTTTGAAAGATTACTTTGTGTGTGTTTGCATTGTTTTATAAATATCCAAGCTACTGAGAGCCCGGGAATCGTCGAGGATTATCACCACACTATCAAACTTTATTTTGGTAAATTTTGAAAGTGTAAATATTGGAGTATGTCATGTATAGGCTAGAGGTAGTTGAATATGTTTTGTGATGTGTATATTTAGCCATGTGATATGGCTTAATTATGGTTGAAATTATGGTTTGATTTTGGTATATGTTATGTGATGCAAATTATGTTTATATGATGTGTTTATGAATGACCAAAAGAAATGGTCTATTTTGGTAAGTTTTGATATATGCAAATTTGTGAAATTGGTAAATTTATAGCATGTGATTGAATGAAAATAAAATGAGGTTATGAAACAAATGTTTAGATATGATTTTGTCTTATGTTATGGCATAATTTGGTATGACTATTAAGCATGAAATTGTTTGATAATGATATGGCATGATTGGTGTAAGTTTTGGTATTGAAATTGGTTGAAATTATAATTCAAATGTGCTTGGTTTGATGCTTGTAGGTTTGACCCAAATTGGGTGGAAATTTGGCTTTTCAAATGGCCTATTTTTGTCCACACAGGCAGAGACATGGGCGTATGTCTCAGTTGTGTGCGACACACGGTCATGTTGCACGACCGTGTGTCCCTTAGGGTACCCTATGATTTTAAGTCAGTCTTGAGCACAGCCAAGGCACACAGAAGTGTGGCTAGCCGTGTGACCCAAGTCAGTTTCGACCATGGTCAAGACACACGGGCATGTCTTATGGCCATGTGATTAAGGTAATATGTATGCCCTGATTTGACACGGTCTAAACACACGAACATGTCTAATGCCGTGTGAGGCACATGACCTGTCCCCACGAGTGTGTGACATTTGTAACTTTGAAAAATGTTTAATTTACGAAAAATTTTGTATGAGCTCAGTTTAGTCGCGACCCCTTTCTAAAGCATGTTTAAGGTCTTGATGACCTATATAAGAGACTCTATGGTAATGTTTGATTATGATTGTGGATGATGTTTATGAATTATTCGTAAAATGTTTCGATTCGTCTGGTAACGCCTTTAACCCTAGTCTTGCGACGGATATGGGTTAGGGGTGTTACACACGATTTCTTCTCAAAATTTGATACTTATACCAATTCAAATTCATATTTAAAATTCATAATAATTCTTCAATATAACTCCATAAGCAGCGAGAATTACAGTTTTTCTCTTTTCTCACTAACAATGGGAAAATAACAATTTAGTCCCTACACTTCTAGTTCTTTCCAATTTAGTCCTAAAAGTGATTTTCACACTATCGAGTCATATTCCAATTTATTTTCTTGTCAAATAGGCAATAAAAACTCTTATTTCCATTTTTTTAATTTTTCATTTTAGTCCTTTAACATTTCAATATTTGTGATTTAGTCCTTTCATCACATTTTCAACTATAAAGTTCTTTTCATTAAATCCCATAAAATTCTTTTATTTGAAAAATTTTCCAATTTTCTCAATAATTCATTATACTCACTATCAAAATAGTGCCACGTATCAAACTGAAATTTTGAGATTTTACTAGTATAAGTCCTTTTATAAACATTAAACAATTTAAAATAATATTAAATGATTTAATTTTGGGGGAATCCACTTAATGACATGTAAAAATATATAGACATGTAGCGATAGAATCCACTTTTCGTGACATCCCAATCAACATTTCATTTGGTGTTTAACCGAGAAATAACCAAAACAATCAAAATTCTTAACCACAATACTTCAATTGACAAAAAATTTAAAGTGAATAAAATAAGATCACAACACTTTTAAAATGACTATCTAAATAATTTACCTTAAAATAAAATAACAAATTTTAGTGCATGCTAGTTACAATATATGATTTCTTCTTCTTGTTGCTATCCTTGCGAGAGCTATATTTGCCATATGGTCCGATCCTCATTTATAGCGAGTGGGGGACTCTTTTATGAGTTAGACGTATGTTCGGGAAAATAACCAGAACAAAATGTACAACACGTCGACAACAGGGTTCGAACCTGCGCGGGCGTAGCCCAACAGATTTCAAGTCTGTCTCCTTAACCACTCGGACATATCGACGCTTTTGTTAAACTGCCTTGAAAATGTTTTATTAGTCTTTAGAAACAAAGTCCAACTTTATACGCAGGTTGTTGATATGCTTTCTACAAACCTAGTAATATTACTTACAGTACAATAGAAAAGGAAATACCCAAAAATAAGAAAAAGAAAGATAAGCATGACATGAATTTTTTTTGGTATATCAAAGTTTTCATAAGACGCCAGTTAATTATAATTAAAATAAATTTAAAGGAGGATTCACACATAATAAATTTATTTATTATGAGACTCGAAATTGAGATTTTAAAGTTTTTAAAACCTCAATCTTACGATTGAGTTAAAGTCTTATTGATAACATGATATTGATTTAAATACATATGTATATAATATTTTAAATGTGATTATGATATTTAATAAATACAATATAAATATATAGATTCCGTATTGGTATTCTTTTTTTAAATTTTTATAAATTGTAATTGTATTGTTATTTTTTATCTAATATATATATTTATAGGTCTGGGGTAGTTTGAGAGTGTGGCCACCTAAGGTCCAAGACTGAAAGGGCGCAAAAGAAATTTTTCAACTTTTAACGTGGAAAAAAATATTTAGTCTTTTAAGTCTTTTCATCGACACTTAATTGCAGGCATAAAAAAAAGAGAGAGAGAGAAAAGGGCCTTACTTTTTTATTTTATTACTAGTATATGTTTTTTATTTTATTATATTACATTTTATAATTTTTTTAAAAGGGTCTCAATTTATTATTTTACCTAGGGCTCCAAAAATATAAAAAATGGGATTGCATATGTATATAAAAGTATAAATTTAGAGAAATTTTTGAATCGATGAAAAATATATTTTATTATATTTATTATATTACTAAATTAATTTTAAAAAAGAAACATTAATTAACATAATAATATATTAATGTGAAATTAATTAACTTAGTTGTATCTTTCAAAAGTTGTACAAAAATAGATCATATCGTTCCATATATAGTATTAATTAACAAAATTTTTAAATCTAAAAATCATTGGATATAATTAAAAATTAAAAAAACGTAGATAAATAAAACATAAACATTAAATATGATAAAAAAATATTAAAATAATATAATTATAATTATAAGGAATAATATTTGGTATTGAGTGGAGTTTTTAGACTCTACAAGTAAGACTAGGGGTTAACAAGTGCCGTATAGAGGTATAATATAATATTTAAAAAAAGATACACATAAAATTTTTTTAAATCTGTTTGTGGAATAAAAAAAATGCATAACTAATATACCAAATATTAACCCTAATTATAATTATGCTATTAATAATATATTAAATTATTATGATGACACTTTTGTCTTTTTCTACTTTTATTCTTTAAATAAAAGAATTAAAAACTACAAATTTAAGGACACATGTTCAATAGTATTAAAATATAAATTCATTACCATTTCACCTATATTCATTAAATAAAATTTAAAAGATAATATTTTTAACATAAAATGTTTTCTTTCACCCATATCATGAGAGTGATAAAATTTAATAAAAATAATTTTAATTATATTTATTTTATGAATAACTTTTTCATTATTAGTGTTATCGTATTTATCACTTAATTAAGAAGATAAAAAAAAAATCACTTAATTAGTGGTATAATTATATACCAAATGAAACTAAGATTCAACACTATAAATAAGTGCATTTGCAAGATATTTTAATTCAAACAACATCTAAAGAATCACTATAAATAAGTGCATTTAATCATACGACGTGTAGCAAAAACATCTCCAATAGAGCGTGCTTTCTGATTTTTTGACATATTAACTCTTTTGGTCAAATGATTAAATGTTAGTGGTTTTGTCTTTGAGTCCCAGGTATAATTCATTTCTTACTCACATTTGTATTTTTATTTCAGGTTGTTTTAAGCTTTACTTTTATTTTTAATTACTAATTTTAACACATTAGTTCCTTTGGATAGATGATTAATTAATAGTGATTTTATCCTTGAGTCTCAAGTTTAGTTCCTATTCTAAACACATTTGTATTTTTTTTATTGGATTAATTGTATAAAAAGCCCTCAAACTTTTTTTAAAAAAAATAATTAAACCTTTGTTTTTTTTCACTCAATTGGATACTTGAGTTACCAAAATGCATATAAAAGACCCTCAAACATTTAAAAAAAAAAGCAACTAAGCCCTTTTTTTTTTGCACTCAATTGGGTATTTAAATTACCAAAATGCATAAAAATGGCCAGGGACGGATCTATGGGCTGGTAGGGGTCCTGCCTCCTAAAATAAAATCTTTTTCATTTAAGCCTTTTATAATTTAAAAGATTTTAAATTTGTAATGGTAAAATTGCACTTTGGCCCACCAAAAATGATAAAAATTTGATTTAAACCTCTAAAAATTATAAAGATATAGGCTTTTAAAATGACGAAATTACATTTTTACTATCACAAAAATATATAATTTAATTCTGCCAAAAAAAAAATTCTGACTTCCCTGGCCCCCTAAGTTGTTTTTCTGGATCTGCCATTGAAAAAGACCATTTGGCCATAAACTTTAAAGGTTGACCGTTAAAGTTATAAACAAATTATAAAAAGCATTTTTTGGTACGATAAATTTTATAATTTTTTTTTACGAATTTTATATTTCTTTACATTTTTTATAATTTTTTATGACTTTATAAAATTTATAAATTATTTCTATATTTCTATATATTTTATAATTTTTTATAATTTTTATAAAATATTACAAGTTTTAATAATTATTTTACGATTTTATATTTTTTTCTATTTTTCTATTTTTATTAAAATTTAATTATTTTTATATATTTTTATTGAATTTTATTTTTATCAATTTTTTGTCACATGTCACGTCGTGCTTATGACATGTGGTGGCTTTAACTGCAAAAAATAAGGGGCGGTAAACCGTTAAAGTTAATGGTTAAAGGGCCTTTTTCAGTGGTGGATCTAGAAATACGACTTAGAGGGCAGGGGCGAAATCAGAATTTTTTTTTTGGGAGGGTCAGAATTAAATTATATATTTTTATGATAGTAAAAATATAATTTCTCTAGCAACGATGCCAACAACTTGACGGCCACCAGACGTACGAACGTCTAGACTGAACATATTGCAACAAATAAATATATGATTAAACAGCGGTGTCCGCAAGTATATGGGTCAAATAGTAAATAGAAGAATGTTACAACGAAGCACTTTGAAAAGTATTTCGAGGATCGTACCTAAGAGAGGTTGAATTAAACTTAAATTAATTTTCTGCACTAATAGGTCTAAATAGTACCAATCTAAAAACATTTTGCGAAAAACCAAAATTAAAATTGATCAACCAAAATAACATAAATGTTCTAATATGAAGACAGCAACATAACAATCGAAATTAATTCCAATTAATAGACAAAAGATTAACTCACTTCAGTGTTCCTAATTAACTTTAGAACTCAGGTTTTATTGAGTTAGCTATTAATTAACTAGTTATTACCTCTCGACCTCTAACT
Source organism: Gossypium longicalyx (assembly GCA_025698465.1). NCBI lineage: Eukaryota > Viridiplantae > Streptophyta > Magnoliopsida > Malvales > Malvaceae > Gossypium > Gossypium longicalyx. The sequence goes on from CM046995.1 coordinate 59,386,986, forward strand.
AATTAACTAATCGACCAATAAATGCTCATCTCTCGACCTCACTTTTTTGATTGGGATAAATTATTATTTACTTAATAAACTTATCTCTTGATCTTGTTTACCCTAAATTACTTCCTAAGGTTTAATCACACATAATTTAAATCAACTAACTCGAATTTAGACCTTAATTCATCCATTAATTAGTCACACATCCGTTCGTTAATCTCCCTAAGGAAACTAGCCACTCGTAGATCTATATGCAATAACCCCTAAACTCATATTTAACATACAAAATAGTAAATGAAATAAAATAAGTAAATAAGAAAATAAATCTGTCTCGATGTCGATTTGTGTACGAAAGTGGGATTTCCTTTAACAGTTGCAAAGATAATTCCAATTGCGACTGGAAACCAAAAAGAAATAAATAAAAAACTATTAAGTTGAAAGCTTGGATCGAAATGGAATCCTAGTTACACAAGAACAAAAACTATTTAGAGGACTAAATTGAAAGAAAATAAAAACTAAAATAAAAACCTAAACTAACTGACTCACTTGGCAAGCCTCCTCAAATGAGGCTAAACATGTCTATTTATAGATTTTATGTTCTAACCTAATTAGGATTGATTAGCAGCCCAAACATCTAATTACATTACATTGTGTGGACTAAAATACCCATAATTAAAATTTCTGATTGTCGCCCGGTGTCACGACATTATAGGACCAGTGTCGTGAAACTGCCTTTCGAATGGGAATATTGTGGCTTCGAAGTCCAGTGTTTCAACACCACTCCTCGGTGTCGCGACGATGTAGTTGCCCTTTGTCTTCTTAACTCGAAAATGGTGTCCTACACATTAAATGAAACCGTTAAATCATCCTTAGGCCTATAGTGGCCCATTAGGTCATGGCATTACTTAAAATTGCGTAAAAATGCTTATTTTTCATAAATTAAACCTAAGATATCCACTTATATCCTCACCACCTTATATCCACTTCTCTCACATTCCTTATTTCTCCATTTACTAAGGCATCGTATAATATTCATGAGTACAATCTTCTGAGCAGGTATTATATTTTTTTCTAAAAAATGTGAGTGTACGTTTTTCCAAATCACTTAGCCTTTTTTTTTTATCGAGATCTTCTCGATTGACATTTTGCCTTATTTTATACAAGCTCAAAATTCTTATACTCACTATATCATACAAATCCGTAGTTCAATCATTTTTTTATCTTTTGAAACCACTGTAATGTATCTACCTAATCCCTCAATAACACTGGTTAGACATCTAAATCCGTGCAAGGACAAAAAAAATTAAAGGATCAAATAGAATATTCGTTAGGCTTAAAGATTCATTTTTGGTTTATCAAGAAAATGGATTCAAGCTAAAATTAAATACTAGGGAAATTTTTACACGATAGCTTTTAGGCTCCAAAATTTGTCTACCAAATAATGCCTTAGGTTGTCTTTAGGTAATTCAATACATAGATTAAATTGACCAAGTCTATCAATTTCTACAACCTATAATTAAATAAAAAATGCATGCTATTTACCTATTTATCATGTTGTATACTTAACATCTTAAATCTATTCATAGTTTAATAAATTGAACTAAGTAGTCTAAAATTAGAAATTTAGAATCAATTATTATGAAACTAAATTTACAGTTTATTCACAAAATCCTATTAACATGCTCCTAACCAATCATTTGTATTGTAACACCCCTTACCCGTATCCGACGCCGAGACAGGGTTCGAGGTGTTACCGGACTTAAACGTACACAATTTCGTAAAATCTGGCCATAAAATTTCAATCATATTAGAATCATTCGATTACATGCATAATTTCCCTTACATGAGCTACCAAGGATCTAAACATGCATTAAAGGTGGTTTGGGACTAAACTGAGAACTTTGGAAAGTTTTGGGAAAACTTAGAAAAAAATTTCATGAAATAGGGTTACACGCCCGTGTGGACACAGGGACACGCTCGTGTGTCTTCAACACGCCCGTGTCCTCAGGCCATGTAACTCTCTGTTTATGACGTCAGCAAAACAAATTGAACCATAAGGCCAGGCTACACACCCGTGTGTTAGGCCGTGTCCTCCACACGGCTGAGACATATGGCCGTGTCTCTGCCTATGTGGCTAACACTTAGGCTATTTTCCAAGCCTTATGCTACCATTAATCCCTCACATCTTTACACGCATCAAAGTTATACATCATGGCATCATTTTAATGATTTAGCATACTTCACTAAGGTGTATTCTTAACTTTAACATGCTATCGTTCACAAGTTTCACATACTCATATAATATCAAGTCTAGACACAATAATAAATATTCATTGACCTTGTCAAGTGACCTTACTTAAACATTAAGCATTTATATTCAATCATCACCGTCTTATTTCTATACCATACAATTACTTCATGGCTATAACCATTTTTATTGGTCATGAAGCATTTATCATACACACATGTCTTAACACCAATCATGTATGTCTCACAAGCATAAACACATTATCGCATCACAAGCATTAGAACTTATCATGGATAACTAGGCTTACAAGCCACAATCATTATAAGCCACATCTCATGGCTATATACAATAAATCAATATAAGCCAATATATCTGGCTAATCATAACAACATCTATCATAAAAACTAAGTCCCTATACATGCCACTCACTTGAAGGTGTTTAATACACATATGCCAATACTCCAAAGGTGATGGCTTGATAGTGTGACGCTGCCTCCGACGATCTCCAACCCCAAGCTAACCTGACAACACTAAAGAAATGAAAGGAGGGAGTAAGCTTTACGCTTAGTAAGTCCATATGAAAATAATAAGCAATATGCCAACATGCTTCTCAAGGTAATGCAACCATAATTACACTTTTACTTATATTCTAATCATGTTGTTTTCTTGAGACATAGTTACTAAATTATTTATATCTAGAGCTACGGAACTCCAAATTACAATTTTCTAATTTTCCCTGAAACTAGACTTACATATCTTCTTGACATAAAATTTTCAGAATTTTTGGATTAGCCAATAAGTACAGATTATTCTTTAAAGTCTCCCCTATTTCGTTGTCCAATAGTTCCGACCCCTTTGTACTAAAAATTAATTATGTCTTCGTAAAAAATTTGGATAATGTTCCTATTTGTTTCTTTCGAAAATAGACTCATTAAGGATTTTAAGTAAATAAATTATAACCCATAATTATATTTGTACAATTTTTAATTATTTTTCCAAGTCAGAATAGGGATTCCAAAATCACTCTGACCCTGTCTCACAAAAATTCAAATATCACATAATACAAAATTCTTTTGCTTTCACCATTTCTTTTATATGAAAATAGACTCAATAATATTTTATTTCATATCTTATTCAACTTCTAATTCGATTTCCACCATTTTTAGTGATTTTTCAAAGTCACACAACTGCTGCTGTCCAAAACTGTTTTGTTACAAATTTCACTCTTATATAATCTCACTTACTCCATTCCATCTTTCCGAAAGTTTGCTCAACTATCGAGCACATTGCTCATAAATTTTCACACACATATACTTGCACTTATTCATCACATAGTCATATTCAATTATACTATTCATTACATAATCACATTTATTTTCACTTAGTCAATTTCCCGTTGAACTCATCGGAATAATAACAGATACTCGGTGGCCTGCACATATTACCACCCTTGTAACCGAAGCTATTTGGTGGACATAGTAGCCTGTACTTAGTACTAAATCTGTGACCAAAATTGTCTCTTACACATAGTGGCCTGCACTTAGTACCACACATGTGATCGAAGCTATCGGGTACGCATAGTAGCCTGCACTTAGTACTACACATGCGACCTAACCATCTCGTACACATAGTAGCTTGCACTTAGTACTACACACGTGACCTAAAACCATCTTAAACACATAATAGCCTGCACATAGTACTACACATGTGTTCTCACAATGGATCATTCGTATCTTTTCTATTCCAAAGGTCCGACCGGGAAATTTCTTACTTTTCAACATTTTACCAATTCATCCATAATCAACTTCAATTCATAATTTACATCAAGTGATCATTCAATAGACAACCACATTTCATATAATAACAAAATATTATAATATAAGTTAAAATGATATATTATTGACATACAAACTTACTCGTTTCAAAGAAATATCATGTTCCATCAAATTTCCATTATATTCAATCCTCCTATCAAATGTTATCGACATTTGAGCTATCGATTACTTCATGGGTACATCACGTTCCCATACACAATATCATTAACATATAAATCAATACAACCATAGCAAAATATATTTCAAGTGTAACAACAATAACATGAATATCATGCTTATTTAATCACATGAACTTACCTTAAATGCAATTATGGCCAACTATTCCAATTTAGTCCATAATCTCGAACTTTCCCGATTTAGGCCTGAATCTTTGTTTTCTTGATCTAACATTTCAAATATAGCTCATTTATTATTAAAATTATTCAAATTGACCCAAAAATCATAATTTTACAAATTTTCATTTTTACCCCTAAACTTTATCATATTTACACTTTTGCCCCTAGGCTCGTGAAATGATTTTTATTCAATTGTTTTGCACTTTAAGCCTATCCGAATCATTTTCATAACTATAGCAGCCCACAATTTCCACTAAATCACACTTTTATGATAAATTTTATAATTTTTACAATTTAGTTCTTTTTAGTGTTTTCACCGAAAACTACTTAGTAAAAGTCATTTTTCCAACCATAAACATGCATAATCTACCATTAAATATCAAAATGCACAAATTTATAACATAGGTCAAACCCTAGACCTTCATCATAACTCAAATAAATAGTAGAAATAGGTAGATCTTGTTACGAGGATTTCAAAAACGTAAAAATCATTAAAACGGGGCTAGAACGGACTTACAATCGAGCTTGGAAGCTTGAAAAACCCTAGCTATGTCTTCTCCATGCAAGTTTTAGCCATGGGGTTGAAGATGGATAAGAATTGGCTTTTAATTTTGTTTTTAATTCATTTTAATTACTAAATAACCAAAATGCCCTTAACTTAAAAATATTCTATTTCACCCATTTCATGTCCATTTTTGTCCAAAAAATTAACCAATGGTCTAATTACCATTTAAGGACCTCCAATTTAAAAATTCATAACAATTGGACACCTCTAGCATGTAGAACTCAACTTTTTGCACTTTTTACGATTTAATCCTTTTGACTAAATTGAATGCCCAAATGTCAAAATTTCCGGACGAAATTTTCACAAAACAATTCCATAGTATTGTATACCATAAAATATAATAAAAATGAATTTTCTTACGTTGGATTCATGGCCTCGAAACCACTGTTTTGACTAGGTCCTAATTCGGGATGTTACATGTATTTCTACAAGCTCAAACACATAGAAAACATGCATAATAAAAAAATTTAAAAACTATTAAAACTAGGAAAAATAACATAATTTTTTTTAAATTTATAAATTTCCTAAGTCACCCCCTGCACTTTATTTGTCACGTTGCCTCTAATGTGCAATACAAGATCAAGGAAAGAGGTTAACCAATTCCGTGGTTCGTGCAATGCAATTGGTGGGACTACTTTTAGTTTTGGCTCTCAATTGTAGTGTCGTAAAAAACTGTGGGGTTCCTACAAAGGAAAACTAAAACACACAAATATATATAATATTAAATATTAACTAATTAAAAACTATAAAAAAGGAAAAATCATCCTAAATAAAGTACAAAGTCCAAAAATAAAAATGTTTAAAACTAGTTAGAATCAGGTTCTGAATCCTCCATCATAGGTGTCTTGACCCTCTCACACCCTGCTGACGATTTAGTAGCTCACCTTTCCGAAGTCTAGGTCGGGTCGATGAGCAGTCTGGTCAAAATACCCACTCATAATTTGGTGGCATAATTAAGGTCTTCTCTTCCTTCTCCTCATCTTCTTCATTATACGGCACCCTCCTCGCCCGACGGTGGGAATCACTTAAACATTCCAGTAGTGATGTAGGTGTCGGCCATCCATTCTGTTCTACAATGCTAATCAGAATGTTGCCCATGTCTTGCATCCACCATTTCTGCCACTCTGAGATAGGCATGTATGTCAGTCCTGTCATCTTTGACGTGTGAGCTTTACTCTTTCTCTTTGTCGGGCCTTGAGGATCACTCCTATGTTTAGTTCAGTGCTCCTTCCCCCTATTTTGCTTCTATTGGAGCTCAATGAAATGGCCGTATAAGTTTTCCCTAACCATGCTCCTCGTAGCGCTTTTTTACTGCCTTTGGACGTACTAATGTCCAAAGAGTGAATATTGTAATAAAATATAGAAAGACAAGGCAGTATCCGCAAGTATACAGGTCAAGTTGTAATATAGTTTTACAATGAAGTAGGTGAGTACTCTGAGGATCGTACCCAAGGGAGGCAAGTGCTAGATAAATTCTAACCTAAACACTAAAAGATCTATTTAATACTTTTAAATTAGTTATAATACGAACAATATGAAATAAATTATTTTTGTGGTTTTATAATAATAGTAATAAAAACAAAATAACATAAAAAGATAAAATTTAAGAGATTAAAAAGGGAGAATAAATCAAATCTGATTATGGGTGATTAGATCACTTCGGTAATCTCCATCAACTACCATTTTGGGTTTCTCATCAATCAACTAGTCGCTACCCTAGCAGGATCTTCCGATCTTCCACTAACATAATGAGTCAGCAAGAACTATTTATCTTTCGACCTCACAGTTCAGACTGAATTGGGGTTAAGGTGCTCATGGTTGGACAATACCAATTTTGGATTAATTCCCACATTGATGACTTCTCGAGGTTGTCAAGCCTAGGGTTTGTTTCATGTTCTACCTTTCCCAAATAGCGGGTCCGTTGAGTAACCCTACAAACCAGTTAATAGATCATACTTTCACTCACTAATCCCTCATAAAGAGGTTAGTTCCTTATGGCTTCTATAGATAATTTATAATCGATCTAAAGAGAAAACATGCTAATTAAATCGACAAGATAGAGTAAATGAAAGAGCCTGATTGTATTGAAATTAAGTACAATTCCATAGAGTTTGAATGCTTCCACAACTCAGATCTCTTGAAATCAATAAGAACAATTGAAATAAATCTAAAATCCTAAGAAAGAAAGCTAAACTAAATTTACAAGAGAGAATATAGGCTAAAGGAATGATTTCCATAATATGTGACAAATGAGCCTATTTATAGCCTTCAGGTGGTCGTCATCTTTAACCCTAGATTAGCTTACGTTTCGGAGCTTAAAGTTTGATTGTGCAGACAAAAATGCCCTTGCTTCATGTGTTGTCTCTATCACAGAGTTGATGTCGCAATACACTAGGACCTATGCCGTGACATAGCAATCAGTATACTCCTCTGCAGGTATCTTTAGAGGTATGTCGTGACACCCTCAGTCTATGTTACGACATCGAAGGTAGTCTTGAGTTTTCTCTATTCTACTCCCTATGTTGTAACATTGAGTCATCCATGTTGCGACATAGCGACCAATATTCATTTAGTGCACCTTCTAATGGTCTTTTGCACATTCACAAAGTGCGTTAGCTCACCCTTAGACCTCATTCAACCCTTAAGGTCACATTCTATTGAATGTAAATAAAACTATGAAAACTTAACTAAAATATAACAAAAATGCTTGTATTCAAGCTTCTTAAATGTTAAAACTAGTTTAATCTGCTGTACCTAATTATTGTAGATCAAACTCCCTTAGACTGAAGTCATTACTTGTCTTCAAGTAACATAAACAAAAAGGAAAAATAAGATGACGACCCTTGAGCAAATATGATACAAGTATTAATTTCGGAGCATATAGCTAGGCATTTTATGCTTACTAACTATTTCACAATGATGAATAGTTGATTTACCACTTTTGATTTCAAGCATCTAAGTTCAATATGTTACACATGACCACCTCTGGACGTACTAACATCTAAAGTGTGAATACTGCAATGAAATATAGAAAGACAAGGTGGTATCCGTAAGTATACGGGTCGAGTTGTAATATAGTTTTACAACGAAGTAGGTGAGAATTTCAAAGATCGTATCCAAAGGAGGAGAGTGCCAAATTAATTCTGAACTAAACACTAAATGATTTAATTAATACTTTTAAATTAATTATGTACGGACAATATGAAATAAATGATTTTTGGGGTTTTATAGTAATAGTAATAAAAAATAAAATAACATAAAAAAGATAAAATTCAAGAGATTAAAAAGGGAGAATAAATTAAATTTGATTATGGGTTTTTAGCTAACTTAGGTAATTTCCATCAACTGTCATTTTAGGTTACTCGTCAATCAACTAGTCGCTACCCTAGTAGGATCTTCTGATTTGCCACTGATAAAATGAGTCAGCAAGAACTAGTTATCTTCTGACCTCATAGTTCAAATAGGTTTGGGGTTAAGATGATCACAGTTGGGCAATACCAATTTTGGGTTAATTCCTACCTTGATGACTTCTCGGGGTTGTCAGGCCTAGGGTTTGTTTCAAGTTCTACCATTCTCAAATAACTGATCCGTTGAGTAACCCTAAAAAATAATTAATAGATCATACCTTCACTCGCTAATCTTCCATAGAGGGATTAGTTCCTCATGGCTTGCATAGACAATATATAATTGATGTAAAGAGAAAGCATGCTAATTAAGTTGACAAGATAGAGTAAATGAAAGAGCCTAATTGTATTGAAATTAAGTACGAATCCACAGAGTTTGAATGCTTCCACAATTCAAATATCTTGAAATCAACAAGAAAAATTGAAATAAATCTAAAACCTTAAGAAAGAAAGAAAAATAACCTAAATTTACAAGAGAGAATCTAGGATAAAGGAATGATGTCCATAATAGGTGAAAAATGAGCCTATTTATAACCTTTAGGTGGTTGTCGTCCTTAACCTAGGTTAGCTGGCATTCCTGAGCTTAAAGTTTGATTGTGCTAACCAAAATGCCACTACTTCGTGTGTTGTTTCCATCACAGACTTGATGTCTCAACACACCAGGACCTGTGTCACGACATAGCAATTAGAATACTCCTCTGCAGGTATCTTCAAGGGTATGTCGCGATGTCACATCCCGAAATAGGGTCTAGTCAGGAAAGTAGTTTCGGGACCACAAATCTGACATCAAAATATTTATTTTATGATTATTATAAGACCTAAAATATGAGATTATGCATGTGTTAAAGTTTCATGAAGAAATTCCTTGAGTAAGGTGTCTAATTAGAAATTAGAGATCCTGCATGTGTTGCAAAAAAGGATATAGCCTGGATTGGTAATCCAAAGATCTCAAGTATAAAAAGGATCTAGCCTGGACTGGTGTTCCTTAAGTAATCGAGCGTCCTGAAGAATATGTGTGCATTGTGGATTTAGCCTTGATCGTAATCCGATTAGGGTTTGAATTTGCTTTGGATTTGGTAATTGACGCGAGCTCATTAAGGGTGTTTGTCGTTATAAGGGATTTAGCCTGGACTGGTAATCCCGACATCACCTTATGAGTTTATATTACAGGAGATTTAGCCTGGACTAGTAATCCCGCCGTAAGATGTGAGGTTTACGGGAGTGCATACTGAAACGATCATTCGTATGAATTGATAGTAAATGGATGATCCATCTAGATTTCCTAGAAACTCAACAGGACTATCACAAGGAATATGTATAGATGATATGTTAAATGATGAGCTTATCTAAGATGAATTACATGGTGCATTGATATGTAACTAACTCGATGGTTGAGTGCATGTGATAGGGAAATTATCCTATGCTTGTTGGTTTCATTGCCTAATATGGTTGTATGTTAAATAATCAGTAAGTTTACTTTCTAGTTATACGGGCTTTCTAAGCATGTAAATGCTTACCCCTCTCTTTTCCCTGCTTTTCAGAGCTCAATGACTCATAAGGATTGGAAGACAATTGGAGAGTCAACACACTATCAACGAGACAAGCTTTGGTATAAAGACATTTCTATTTTTTCCAATGGCATGTATAGGATTTTAGAGTATTTTGTTATATATGTCATTTGATTTGCCTAGTGAAGGCATGTAAAAATATGTTTATCGTTTTTTGTATATGGCCTTGGGAATTGGCTCATTTTGAAGTAGGCTATGCCCTACAAATCTATGCATGTTTATATTTATATGCGATGGCTTAGTTATAATTGGCAATGAGTTATAATAACGAGCCAATCTTAATATGTCAAGCAGACATATAAATCATTAAATGCAAGATAAGAATTAACTTAGCATGTATGAAACCAATGACATGAGGTTCACATGCAATGAGGTTAACCAAAATTTCATATTTACAAATGGATAATTTGGCCCAAATATGCACTATAGTAATCTATAAGTGTAATTGGCTAGTAGAGGGTGACTTAAGGCTTGGAAAATAGCCTAACAAGGTCTACATGGGTAGACACACGGGCGTGTGTCTAGGCCGTATGTGACACACGGGCTACTCCCATGGGTGTGTGCTATGACCGTGTGTCCCCTGCACCTGAAATTTTAAGTCAGCATAGTGCACGGGCTAAGCACACTGGCGTGTGCCTTGGCCGTGTATATTTAACAGAATGGTGAGGTTGAACTCAGTGTAGTACACAGGCTAAGCCCACGGGCGTGTGCCTTGGCCGTGTTGCATACTGGAAAAAGGACACGGGCGTGTTCTAAGCCCCACGGGCGTGTTACACTTCAACTAAGGGAAAATTTCCTAAAGTGCCCCAAGTCTATCGAACAATTTCAGTTTTGTTCCGTACTACCCCTAGGAGTGTTTTTAGGCCTCGAAGGCCTGTATAAGAGACAAAATGCACACGTTTGAAAAGTGTTAAATCACAAGCAAAATTTAGTAACCCAATTGAGTAAGTTTGTAAAGGTGAATTACTGGTAACGCCTCGAACCCTATCCCAGCATCGGATACGGGCGAGGGGTGTTACATATAGTGGTATCAGAGCTACGATTTAGCCGATTCTAGGACTACCATAGAGGATGTTAAAGTTCACTATACATGCCAAATTTCGAATCTTAATACTGTGACATCTCTTAAATTTTTTAAATTATTTTGAATATAGTGAATGTCTTCCAATCGAGCACAAGATAAGTCTGAGGGAGCCTAGAGCCATGCTCCAACTTTCGTACAACGAGTTGTATCTAGTAGTAGTAGGAGACTTATGTCTGAAGGCCGAGAAGAGTTTCGAGCTGCCTTCTTTGATATGATGGATGAATGGTTTGGGGATTATCTAAGGAATCGCCCTAACATACCACGACCGCCCCGCCCCCTAACCAACCTGATGAGGATGTGCCACGAGGTATGGCACCGGTAAGAATCAGTAAGGCCCCTGTAGACAAGCTTAGAAAGTATGGGGCTGAGGAATTCAGAGCAAAAGTCGATGATGACGTTGAAAGAGCCGAGTTCTGGCTCAAAAATACTACACGGGTGTTAGATAAATTTTCATACACACCCGAGGAGTATTTGAAGTGTACCGTGTCCCTCTTGAAGGATACTGTATACCACTAGTGGAAGATCGTATCCTCGGTAGTGTTGAAGGAAAATATTACTCGGAATTTCTTCCAAACAGAGTTTAGGAAGAAATTTATTAGCCAACAGTTTTTAGACTCGAAGCGAAAGGAGTTCCTAGAACTTAAACAAGGGAACAAGACGATAGCGGAATATGAGAGAGAGTTCGCACGGCTAAGTCAGTACGCAACTGAATGGGTCCAAATTGAATCAGAAATGTGTAAACGCTTCGAGGAGGGTCTGAATGAGGACATCAAATTGTTGATCAGAATTCTTGAAATACGAGATTTTGTCGCATTGGCTGATCAGGCCAAGAAAGCTGAGGATCTTAATAACGAAAGAAAGTAAGTAAAGAGAGAGGCTCGAGTTACGAGCAAAAGGACCAGCGGTAAAACACTCTCATTCTCCACGAAGGAAGCTAGGAGCCAGCATGAACGCTCCACTTCATCAGTAGGATATTCGAGTAGAGCGAAAGGTCCTAGACAATGAAGTAAAAAGTTTTCCTCCCCGATGATGACTAGTGTGGAGAGTGTAGATGATCAAAAGCCGAAGTGTAGGAGCTACAACAAATTTCACTTCGGAGAGTGCTGAGTAAAAAGCGGTGCATGTTTCAGATATGTCTCTCTTGATCACTTTCTCAAAGACTACCCAAATCGAACGAAAAAAGAAGTGGAAGTAACCTTGAAGTCGAGTGCTCCTATGGCACGAGTTAGACCTCCAAGATACCTTGGAAGTGCTAGTGGCAGTCGAGTCACAGCTAAAGATACTGTAAGACCAAAGCCTAGAGTCCCAGCAAGAACGTATGCAATACACGCTCGAGAGGAAGCCTCTGCTCCTGACGTTATCACAGGTACTTTTTCCCTTTTTAATACGAATATTATTGATTTAATTGACCCGGGGTCGATGCATTCTTACGTTTGCATGAGATTGGTCTCTAGTATGAATATACCCGTTGAACCTATGAAATTTGTTATTAAAGTGTCGAACCCATTAGGCAAATCGGTTCTAGTTGATAAAGTATATAAGAATTGTCCTTTGATGATTCAAGGTCATTGTTTTCTGGCTAACCTTATGTTGCTACCATTTGATGAATTTGATGTAATATTTGGTATGGATTGGTTAGCCCTTCATGATGTAATTATGAATTGTGGTAATAAGTATATTAAGTTAAAATGTCTAGATGGTGAGACTCTACGGGTCGAATCAAGAGAATTGGGTTCGCCACCGAATGTAATCACGACAATGGTTGCCCAGAGGTACATGAGAAAAGGGTATGAAGCTTATCTTGCATTTGTGCTGAACACTAAGGAAACAGAGTTGAAGATCGAGTCTGTGCTGATAGTATGTGAGTATTCAGATGTATTCCTGAAGGAATTACCAAGATTACCTCCTGGAAGAGAAATTGAGTTTGGTATTGAATTGTTACTATGGACAACTCCTATTTCTATCGCTCCGTATAGAATGGCATCAACTGAGCTAAAAGAGTTAAAAGCACAGTTGTAAAAGTTGACGGATAAAGGATTCACAAGGCCAAGTTTCTCACCTTAGGGTGCCCCGTGTTATTTGTAAAGAAGAAAGATGGTTCAATGAGATTATGTATTGATTATTGGCAACTGAATAAGGTAACCATAAAAAATAAATATTCTTTACCAAGGATTGATGATTTATTCGATCAGTTGAGAGGAGCCACTATGTTTTCTAAGATAGACTTGAGGTCTGGCTACTATCAGTTGCGTGTCAAGGAATCGGATGTGCCAAAAATAGTTTTCAGTTTGGGCTGACGAATGCACCGACCATATTTATGGATCTAATGAATAGGACCTTTCGACCATATTTGGATAAGTTTGTTGTTGTGTTCATTGACGACATCTTGATTTATTCCAAAAATGAGACAAAACATACGAAGCACCTGAGAATTGTATTACAGACTTTGCGAGAAAAAAAATTGTATGCTAAGTTTAACAAGAGTGAATTTTGGCTCCAAGAAGTTGGATTTTTGGGTCATATTGTTTCGGGTGAAGGCATCTGAGTTAATCCAAGTAAAATATCTATTATTGTTGATTGGGAATCGCCTAAAAATGTAACCGAGGTTAAAAGCTTTTTGGGCTTAGCCGGTTACTATTGAAGATTTGTAAAAAGATTTTCTATGATAGTGACTCCGATGACGAGGTTGCTACAGAAGGATGTTAAGTTTGAATGGAAAGAAAAGTGTCAGCAAAGTTTTGAGAAATTAAAGACATTACTGACTGAAGCTCCTATTTTAGTGCTACCTGAACTGGGAAAGGAATTCGTGGTCTACAGTGATGCATCCTTAAATGGATTGGGCTGTGTGCTTATGCAAGATGGCAAGGTCATAGCCTATGCTTCACGGTAATTGAAGCCTCACGAGAAGAATTATTCGACCATGACCTAGAGCTTGCTACGATTGTTTTTACCTTAAATATTTGGAGGCTTTATTTATATGGTGAAAATCTTTACGAACCACAAGAGTCTGAAGTACTTGATGACTCAAAAAGAATTAAATTTGAGACAAAAGAGATGGTTAGAATTAATTAAGGATTATGATCTGATCATTGACTACCATCTGGGAAAGGCGAATGTAGTCGCCGACGCTCTGAGCAGAAAATCCTTATTTGCTTTAAAAGCCATTGATACTCGTTTGGCATTGCTTGATGATGGTTCGGTCTTGGCAGAGCTAGAGGCTAGGCCAACATTTCTACAGGAAATTTATGATGCTCAGTTTAATAATAGTGACTTGCAAGCAAAAAGGGCTCAATGTGAGTCAGGGACTGAATCAGATTTATGGATTAGTCCTGATGGGTGTTTGATGTTCAGAGAGAGAATATGCATACCTAAAAACGATGAAATTATCCAAAAAATATTGCCAGAAGCACATAGTAGCCGTTTCTCCATTCATCCGGGAAGTACCAAAATGTACAACGATTTGAAGAAAATATATTGGTGGAACGGTATGAAAAGAGATATTTCTGAGTTTGTGTCAAGATGCATGGTATGTCAGCAAGTTTAAGCTAAACATCAAGTGTCTTCAGGTTTGTTACAACCTGTGATGGTTCCGAATGGAAGTGGGACAAAGTTACCATGGACTTCGTGACAAGATTGCCTTTGACTCCGAAAAAGAAAAATGACATATGGGTCGTAGTGGATAAGTTGACCAAGTCGGCTCATTTTATTCCAGTAAGGACAGATTATTCCCTTGATAGACTGGCCGACTTATACATTTCTAAGATAGTAAGATTGCACAGAGTACCATTATCGATTATTTCAGATAAAGACCCAAGGTTCACTTCGAGATTCTGGAAAGAGCTATAGGAAGCCTTGGGACGAAGTTGGGTTTTAGTACAGCTTTTCACCCTCAGACCGATGGTCAGTCTGAATGGATGATTCAGATTCTTGAAGATATGTTGCGATGTTGTATCCTCGAATTTCAGAGTAGCTGGGAAAAATACCTGTCATTGGTAGAATTTGCCTACAACAATAGTTTCCAAACAAGTTTAAAAATGGCACCTTATGAGGCCTTGTATGGAAGGAAGAGCCGAACTCCATTATACTGGACAGAACTTAAGGAAAATCAGATTCATGGAGTGGATCTGATTAGGGAAACTGAAGAAAAAGTTAAAGTAATACAAGATTGTTTAAAAGCGGCATCAGATAGGCAAAAGTCTTATGCTGATCTGAAAAAAAAAGAGATTGAATTCCAAGTTGGGGACAGAGTATTCTTGAAGGTGTCTCCATGGAAAAAGGGGTTGAGATTTGGTCGAAAAGGTAAACTGAATCCGTGATTTATTGAACCTTACGAGATCACTAAAAGGATTGGACCATTAGCCTATCGCTTGGCATTGCCACTCGAATTGGAAAAGATTCTCGACGTGTTCCATATATCCATGTTAAGATGATATCGATCAGACCCCTCTCGTGTGATTTCACCAGAGGAGATTGAGATTAGACCAAACATGACTTACAGAGAGAAACCAGTCAAGATTTTGGCCCGAGAGGTTAAACAGTTGAGAAATAAAAGTGTGACTGTAGTAAAGGTTCTATGGCACCAACATGGTATGGAAGAACCTACATGGGAACCAGAAGAAACCATGAGAAACCAATATCCGAACCTGTTTACTGGTAAGACTTTCGGGGACAAAAGTCCCTAAAGGGGGAGAAATGTAACATCCTGAAATAGGGTCTAGTCGGGACAGTGGTTTTAAGACCACAAATTCGACATCAAAATATTTATTTTATGATTATTATGAGACATATAATATCAGATTATGCACGTGTTAAAGTTTCATGAAGAAATTCCTTGAGTAAGGTGTCTAATTGGAAATTAGGGACTAGATTGAATAAACTGCAAAACTTGGATTCTAGAAGAAATTTGTATGAAATTTCTTTATATTATAAATTAGAAGGTCTTGGGGAGAAATTTTCCCAATTTCTAAGTTTTTGGACAAAGATGGGCTTCCATGGATGAAATTTTAAAGAAATGACTTAAGAGCATTTTGGTCAATTGGCTTTTTAATGAAATAAAATGGGAAAAATAAGCCAAAATTAGCCATCTTCTTCTCCATAGCTGCCTAAAATTTCATGCTCTCTATAGCTAGGATTTTCAAGCTTTCCAAGCTCAATAGTAAGTGCTCCTAAGCCTAGTTTTTAATGTTCTTTGTATTTTTAGAATCCCGGTACCTTGCTCTCTCCATTTCTACCCATATTTCATGCTAAGGTTCATGTTTAAAAATTTACCCATGCATGAGTTGCTTGTATTTTGGTGGATTATGGAGGGGTATGAAAGTTGAAGGTGTGATAAACATCTTTTCCTAAGTGATTTTCATGAAAAGCCCTTGTAGGGACCACTTTGCAAATGTTTTAAAATGTGTGGTAGAAATGAGAAAATAATGGAAAACGTGGGCTGCCATAAGAGAGAAAAATGTTCAGTCAGGCTTGGGTAAGATAGAAATTTCATGTGTTTCATTATACGAGCTTAAGGACTAAATAGTAAAAATGTCAAAGGTTAGGGGCAAAACAATCATTTGGACTGGGGGTAGAAATTAAACTTGAAAAGTGTAATGTAGTGAATTAATGATATGATTTTGTTGTTATAGACCCCTAGGAACGAATTTTGGAGGTCGATCGAGGTAAATGCAAGGTTTCGAAATAACCGAAACACAGCTCCGAAACGAATACTAGGTAAGTTCGGATAACTCGAAGTAAGCCTATAACATGCATAATTTTATGTTTTGTGAATGCATGATAATTGCATTGTTGATGGCATGAAAATGCATGAATTGCATCTTTAATAATGAATTGTTGGATAATGTCTCGGTTGAGGTTGGAAAGGGAATTCGATGGATAAACCATGATTTACATGAGACTTGAGATCCTGCATGTGTTGCAGAAAAGGATTTAGCCTGGACTGGCAATCCGAAGATCTCAAGTATAAAAAGGATCTAGCCTAGACTGGTGTTCCTTGAGTGATCGAGCCTCCCAAAGAATATGCGTGCATTGTGGATTTAGCCCGGACGGGTAATCCGATTAGGGTTTGAATTTAGCCTGGACTGGTAATTCAGACGCGAGCTCATTAAGGGTGTTTGTCGTTATAAGGGATTTAGCCTGGATTGGTAATCCCGACATCACCTTATAAGTTTATATTACTGGGGATTTAGCCTGGACTGGTAATCTCGCCGTAAGATGTGAGGTTCGCGGGAGTGCATACTGAAACGATTATTCGTATGAATTGATGGTAAATGGATGATCCACTTAGATTTCCTAGAAACTCAACGAGACTATCACAAGGAATATGTATAGATGATATGTTACATGATGAGCTTATCTAAGATGAATTACATGGTGCATTGATATGTAACTAACTCGATGGTTGAGTGCATGTGATAGGGAAATTATCCTATGCTTGTTGGTTTCATTGCCTAATATGGTTGTATGCTAAATAATCAGTAAGTTTACTTTCTAGTTATACGGGCTTACTAAGCATGTAAATGCTTACCCCTCTCTTTTCCCTGTTTTTCAGAGCTCAAGGACTCATAAGGATTAGAAGACAATTGGAGAGTCAACATACTATCAACCAGACAAGCTTTGGTATAAAGACATTTCTATTTTATCCAATGGCATGTATAAGATTTTTGAGTATTTTGTTATATATGTCATTTGATTTGCCTAGTGAAGACATGTAAAAATATGTTTATCTTTTTTTATATATGGCCATGGGAATTGACTCATTTTGAAGTAGGCTATGCCCTACAAATCTATGCATGTTTATATTTATATGCGATGGCTTAGTTATAATTGGCAATGAGTTATAATAACAAGCCAATCTTAATATGTCAAGCAGACATATAAATCATTAAATGCAAGATAAGAATTAACTTAGCATGTATGAAACCAATGACATGAGGTTCACATGCAATGAGGTTAATCAAAATTTCATATTTACAAATGGATAATTTGGCCCAAATATGCACTATAGTAATCTATAAGTGTAATTGGCTAGTAGATGGTGACTTAAGGCTTGGAAAATAGCCTAACAAGGTCCACATGGGTAGACACACGGGCATGTGTCTAGGCCGTGTGTGACACACGGGTTATTCCCATGGGTGTGTGCTATGACCATGTGTCCCCTGCACCTGAAATTTTAAGTCAGCATAGTGCACGGGCTAAGCACACGGGCGTGTGCCTTGGCTGTGTATATTTAATAGAATGGTGAGGTTGAAGTCAGTGTAGCACACGGGCTAAGCCCACAAGCATGTGCCTTGGCCGTGTTGCATACTGGAAAAAGGATAAGTGAGTGTTCTAAGCCCCACGGGCGTGTTACACTTCAACTAAGGGAAAATTTCCTAAAGTGCCCCAAGTTTATCAAACAATTTCGATTTTGTTCCGTACTACCCCTAGGAGTGTTTTTAGGCCTCGAAGACCTGTATAAGAGACAAAGTGCACACGTTTGAAAAGTGTTAAATCACGAGCAAAATTTAGTAACCCAATTGAGTAAGTTTGTAAAGGTGAATTACCGGTAACGCCTCGAACCCTATCCCGGTGTCGGATACAGGCGAGGGGTGTTACACGCGATACCCTTAGTTTGTGTCATGACATCTAAAACAATTTTGAGTTTTCTCCATTCTGCTCTTTATGTTGTGTCATAGTGAACAATATCTATTTAGTGCACCTTCTAATGATCTCCTGTACACTCACAAAGTGCGTTAGCTCACCCTTAGGCCTCATTCGAACACCTAAGGTCAACAAAAGACTCAATTTGTACATTTTATTAAATGTAAATAAAACTATGAAAACTTAACTAAAATATAATGAAAATGCTTGAGTTCAAGCTCCTTAAATGTGAAAACTAGTTTAATCTTCTACACCGAATTATAGTAGATTAACACAATATACAAGTATCAAGGGTCTCACCTATAAGAATCTATCAATAAATCATACAAGTACTTTGATTATCCAAGCAGAATGCAAATAGTCGTTTATGTGCATGTTTAGTACAATGTCTATTCATGTATAAGGGTATTTTGGTCACATAGGACTTTTTGGCTTGTAACATTCTGAGGTTTTGAATAGGTACGGAATTCAAAAGCAGTAAGCATCAAAAGGGTTACAAATATGAAAATAGTTTGGCACATCGTATTGATCCCTATTCTTCCCCCTTAGTGACTCTTACCCGTTCACCGCCTTATTTCTCCTTCACTCACCTTCCTTGTCTCTTCATGTATAGGAAATCATAGCATGACATGGTAACTATGGCTAGCCTACGAGTTTTTGTGCACTAATGAATGAGTTTCTCTATCTTTTGTGACTTTGTGACTTTTCTTTTTTAGCCCATCTCACTCATGAATGCTTTCTTTTTTCAAGAACTTTTTCTACTTGTATTACTTTTGCCTTTTGGATTTCTCTTTTGGCTTTCACTTTCGGGCTAACCTATAATTCCTATATCACACTAATCCTTCCTATTTCACTCTATTTTTACAAACTCCACCTTAATGTATCTACTTAACCCTTAATACGTATGGCCAAACGTCTATAATCGTGTGATGCAGGACCAAAAGAAAAGGGCAAGTACAAATTAACATTTTTAGGCTTAAGGTTTGTAATGAGGTTCATCAAGAAGTGTCAAAAGGCTTAAAAATTGATACTAAATGTGAATATTAATAGGTTTGCTTTTTGGCTCGAGACGTGTTCCAAACAATGTCTTAAGTCATCCCTAAATACTTCAACATGCACAAAATTAATCAACCAAACAAACTCAAATTCAATCATTTATCATTCATACTAGCATGCTCATTTCCTTGTATTTTCTATATCATTTAGTATAGTTGATTGCTTAATACCTATTTACAATGTAACATATAGAACTTTAATAGTCTAAAGCTCAAAAATTTAAAATCACCTACCATCATGCCAAATTTATTCATAAAAACAAGCAACCTATGTACATGCTTCTAACTAATCACTTGTATTGCTACAAGCTCAAGCACACCAAAAGATGAGAATTTTTTTTTAAATCCTATGTTACCCCCCACAATTTAGTTGACACATTGTCCTCAATGTGTACCCTATAAGAAGATAAGGAAAGAAGTTACCCGATTGATCGTGGGCGCTCCAACTACTAATGGTGGGTGTTTCCTCCTTTGATCGTGTGAACTTCGAATTGTTTGTGTCTACTTTTTGTTGGGTTTATAAAAAAATTAAAGAAACTACAAAACAAAGAATTATGTATGTATGTATCCCTAATCCTAAAAATAGATTCGCATCAGCCTAAAAATTAATATAATCCCTAAAGTAATTATTTATTAATGAAAATTAAAAATTCCTAATAAAGAAAGAATCATTCAATTTTCCTAAATTCGTCTACTCCTAATTGTAATAGCCCAATTTTGGGCCTAGTCAGAACAGTGGTTTCGAGACCACAAATTCGACGTAAAAAAATTTGTTCTTATTACATTTTCATGGTCTACAGTTTTACAGAAAGATTTTGTGAAAATTTCGTTCGAAAATTTTGAAGTTTGAGCACTCAATTTAGTCAAAAGGCCTAAATTGTAATAAGTGCAAAAGTTGAGTTCTACATGTTAAGGGTGTCCAATTTCTATGAGATTTTAAATTACAGGTCATTATATGATAATTAGAACATTTGTTAAGTTAGTGGAAAAAATAGACATGAGGTAAGATAATTTTAGTGATTTGTGAAAGGGCATTTTGGTCATTTGGTTAATAAAAGAATAAAAAGGGAAAATAAAGCCAAAATTTGCTCATCTTTCTTTAAACTTGGTTGAAACTTGGAAGAACACCATAGCTAGGGTTTTTTTCATCTTTTAAGCTTGATTGTAAGTACATCCTAGCCCCGTTTTTAATGCTCTTTATGTTTTTGAAGTCGTATTCACCCGATCTTTCTATTTCTACCATTTTTTTTGAAGTAGGGTTCATGTTTAAAATTTTACCCATATTTGACATGCATGTGTTTTGACGTTTTATGGTAGAAATGAAAGTTTGATGTGTAATAAACAACTTTTACCAAGTGATTTTTTATGGAAATACATAAAAAGGACCTATTTGTAAAAAGTTATAAAATATGTAGTAAAGATGTGATTTGATGGAAAATGTGGGCTAATATGAGTATGTATATGGTTCGTCTAGGCTTGGGTAACAAAGAAATTGAATACATTTCAATTTAAAAGCCTAAGGACTAATTTGTAAAAATGTGAAAAGTTAGGGGCAAAATAGTAATTTTTTCATAGTGTGATTTTTGGACTGAATTGAGTAATGTGGTTAATAAATGAGTTAAATTTTCTATTATAGATCAAGAGAAACAAGGTTCGGACCTAGATCGGTGGAAAAACAATCTTTAACGATTTGGTCCATTTCCATTATTTTTGTACCGAGGTAGGTTTGTATGTAAATAATGCATTATTATTTATGCTTTAATTGCTTTAATATTGTATGAATAATAATTGAATCCTTGGATGTAATCGACAAAGTTCAACAAGAGAGAAATCTTAGTTGAACCTTAGGAATAGATAGGATACAAGTGTCATGACATTAGGGTTATTTGAGATTATGTGTAAGACCATATCTAGGATATGTCATTGATATGAGACTTCGTGTAAGACCATAGTTGGGCTACTAGCATCGATATGAGGTCCCATGTAAGACTATATCTGGGATATGGCATTGGTATGGTGCTATGAGTGTGAGATTTCCCGAGTATCCTTTAGTATTCCAAGTGGTTCAACGGGAATCGTAATAGGAATGTTATTGTTGCGAAAGACCATGGTATGTTGCAAGATGGTACAGGTATGTACGTAAAACTTATGCTTAATGTGCTCAATAAGTGATGAATCCTTCAGTAAGGTTATGATTGTGCAAGTTATGATACTAAGGTTATAATAATATCTATGCCAAGTTGGACTATGAGATTTATAATGACATATATGTGAATTCACTTCATGTTAATTGCATGATAAATGTGTGTTTATGATGTTTATTATTTGCATAGGAACTTACTAAGCTTTAAAACTTTCTTCCTTTTCTTTTCCCTTGTTTTATAGTGTCACCAAGCCAGCTCGGGGATCGAAGACTATCTGAGATCCATTCACACTATCAACTTAACATTTTGGGTACCAATGATTTTAATGTTTTGAGTTATGGCATGTATAGGGACTTGGTCTTTTGTTACGTGTCATAATTGATTTGGCCAAATGTGTAAGCTTATATTGGTTGATAATTCATTTTGTAAATGACCATTGAAATTGGCGAATATTGGTTTAAGTATATGTATATGATGATGCCTTTCATGGATGTGGAAATTTGTATGGTTTAAGTTGAATAGCATGTGATGGTTGTATGTGATAGATGATAGTATGTGAATGATGTGTAGATGCCTTGTTTGTGGTTGATTGGGTTGAATTTATAGCTTGGATTGGTATTATATGTTGTTGTGTAGGTTGGGCATGGAAGGGTGACAAAAAGGCTTGGTAAATAGCCTTATTTTTGTCCACATCGGTAGACACGCGGGCGTGTGTCTAGGTCGTTTGTGACACATGGCTTGCCCTATAGGCGTGTGATCCGGCCGTGTGTCCCTTGCACCTTAATAGTTGCAAAATAGAATGCTCAGTATAGAGCACACGGGCAGAGACACCAGCGTGTATCTCAGCCGTGTGGATGACACGGCCTCAAGCACGGGCGTGTGCCCTGGGCGTGTGAAGTTTGCACCTATTTTGTGAAAAATCATAAATTTTAGATCAACCACACGACCTAAGACACTGGTGTGTGACTTGGTCGTGTGTCTTCAATTTGTTCTTGGGTGGCAACAGAGAGTTACACGGGTTAGGGACACAAGCGTGTCCCAAGCCACACGGGCGTGTGACCCCTGTTTGATGAAAATTTTTTTAAGTGTTGTGAAATTTTTCTAAAGTTCTCGGTTTAGTCTCGAACCACTACCAAAACATGTTTTGGGTCTCGTAGGCTCGTTATAGGGACGATTTGAATGTATGTGAAATGTTTTAAATTTGAACATAAATTTATGTCTCAATTTTGTATGTTTACTTACGTTTAAGTCTGGTAATGCCTCGTACCCTGTTTCGGTCTTGAATACGGGTAAGGGGTGTTACACTAATCCTACTTGATTACTCTTGATTATTAATCCTCATCTTCCTGAAATCTTAATTTTTCTCTTTTCCTTTTTTTGTTTTGACTGTAAAAGAACAAATTTCTTGAATAAATCATCACCGAGTAATTTCCTTGGGGGATTCATGGTTTTATCTATCCGCTCAATGGGTAATCCTGCCTTTTTACATAATTTCATAATTAGATGAAGGAAAAATATTCCCTTTCCTAAATTCCTCTCACAATCAATCATGTTCTTATATATCCATGTTCCAATACATATTTTTTTCTTTTGAAGGATCCCATATGTTATAATAGCTTTAATTGGACTAATCTCAGACATCTCTGTTATAGGCCATATTCTCGAACATACGAATTTCATCCATATCTTGGCTTTTGGTTTCATTAGCTCTTAATTCAATGTTTCAAGTATTATTGTTCCTGTTCGATATGCCTACATCTCTTTCCCTTCCGTTAGGAATGTCAATATTTCCTTTGTATCAATGTTTCTAAATTCCTTCAAATATGTTTTATAGAGATAATCGCGATAATAATATGGTGCATCATAAATTTGATAAATACTCATCTCAGTTACCAGAACATTAACCCCTCTGGCCTTCACAAAGGAACACATCTCATAGAACGGTCTGGTTACTTCCCTTTGTTTTAAGGCTAGATGAAATTCTTTCACCACAAGAATTATTAGGGGGTTCTTCGGCTAGCAAACAAAATTTCGTCCATTCCCTTTTAGTTGCATTTTTCCATATTCCTTTGCAATTTTTCATTAGAGGGTCAAATACCTATTCTTGAATAAATTTATACTGTTGTAGTTGTTGTATGTGCTTATCCATGTCGCCTTCTTTAAACTCAATAGTTGAGCTTGAACGCTTGCACTGAAATTGGCCATTTGATAATCTATTCTTATTATGCTTATAATTTAACCTTTGTTGATGATAAAAGAGGGTAGCTTGAAATTTAATCTTTTTTAATGATAAAATAGGGTGGCCATGTGTCTTATTTATAGATTAGAACAAGAATCCTAATATAATTAACCTATAAAAAAATCAATAGTTAGGTTAGTTCGAAAAATAGAGTTATGTAGTGGTGTCGCAACATCCCTGGGTGATGACGCGACGTTGGGGGCTGGTTTTGGAGTCAAAATTTTGTTCCTTAATGCAAAATTCTAGAATGGTGTCATGACATGACGACCAAATTTCTCTTTGTTTCGTAAAATCAATACTTGGGTCACCTTCTTTATTATCATTCTTCATGTTTGTTGGTTTCCCATTGATTCCTTGGAAATCCCAAAAAGTGCTACACTGTAAGGTTTGTTCCTCTAGATGTAACACCCCTTACCCATATCCGTAGCCGGAACAGGGTACGAGGTATTAACAAATCATGGTAAATACTATTAAATAAAACCCAACAAAAATATAGCGTGCAATTTGATCATTATAACAACTGTTATTAACAATACAAACTAACTCCAAAAGTTTCATACAAAATGATTAGCTTGATACTATAAGTAGTAATTTAAACCTAGACATTTATGACACGTAAAAAAAAATAACCAAGTCTGCTATACATGCCATATTTCAAAATAGTGTTCACAATGTACCAAAAAGTATTGATAGCGTGGATGGGTCTCCGACGATCTTCAATTCCCAATCTGGCTTAGTAACTCTATAAGACAAGAAAAAAAAAAAAAAAGAAAAGAAAAGAAGATAAGCATATAGCTTAGTAAGTAAGTATATAAATAACAAATAAGAAATCTAACATGTTTACAACATAACTCAATTATAAAATATTTTTATACTTTTATTGTTTGTCCCAATTTGATCAAGCTGTCCCCCCCTGCATCATATTCACTAAATAAATCATAACTCGAGTTGAAAAACTCGAAATTCAAATCCATAAAATTTCCCTGAATCTAGACTCATAAATCTCTTTGCTAATTTTTTTCTAGAATTTTTGGTTCAGCCGATTAGTACAGTTTATTAGTTAAAGCTTCCCCTGTTACACAGCTCGACTAGTCTGACCTCTGTTCACTATGAATTGAATTTCTCTCAGTACACAATTCAAATAACCCTGAAATTTGTTTCATTTAAAACTAGACTCAATAAGGAATTTAGGTATGTAAACTATATTTCTTAATTTTCTTTGTACAATTTTTAATGATTTTTCAAAGTTGAAACAGGGGATCACACATTCATCCTGAGCAAGTCACACACAATTGTAAATATCTCAAAATATAAAATTCCTTTGCTTGTTCTGATTCTTTTATATGAAATTAAACTCATTAAAATTTAATTTCACATCTCATTCAACCTCTAATTATGTTCCTCCTATTTTTGGTGATTTTTCAAAATCACATCACTGCTACCGTCCAAAACAGTTTTAATGCAAATTTCACTCTTTCACACATTCTTTATGCTACCCTCATTTTATCTTACATATATAGATATGCCACAAATCATTTTCACCACAATTCATTCATCATAAGTATAGGTCCATAACCACAACGTCACCACAAAACCATCCCGTTGAACAATTCGGATCAATCCTCGATATTTAATGGTTTTAGCTTTATGCCCCACCATCATACTTCATTTAATTCGGCTCTCTTGTACACATGGTGAACACTTAATACCACTCATGTGACCTAGCCAATTTGTCTCGTAGCTTTCTTGTCTACATGGTGTCCTTCACTTGGAATCACACATGCGACCTAGCTACATTTATTTATTACGTAGCTCTCTTGTCTACATGGGATACATCCCGTATCACACATGTGACCTAGCTACATTTATCTCTTACGTAGCTCTCTTGTCTACATGGGATACATCCCGTATCACACATGTGACCTAGCTACTACATGGTATTTCGTAGCTTTCTTGTACACATGATGTGCACTCAGCATCATACATGTGACCTAGCTACGCTCCCTCTATTTTATTCGATCTCTCAGAATGTTCAATCGGGATTCCTCTCTATTATTTATTTTTATTCTCCCAATAGTCGATTTATATTTTAACATCAGCTAGTATATTCATATAATAGGCTGAAATATATAGGAATGTAAATGAAAATAATATAATATTTACATACAAACTTACCTCGGTGCAAAATGTGGAAATTTTGTGATTTAGTCCAAAACTTTTTCCTTCCCTCGTTAGAGGTCAATTCCACGCCTTTCTTGATCTATAACAACACATTTAGCTCATTTAGCACTCATACTATTTATTTTAATCCAAAGATCACATTATAGAAAAATTACATTTTTGCCCCTAACTTTTACAAAATTACAATTTTGCCCCTAGGCTCGGAAATTTAATTTCAGCCCTTATTCTTATGTTTTATGACATGCTGAACATTTTTATCTTCTATTACCACATCAAATTCTCACTCTAACACATAGTTGTGAACAATAGGTATTTTTTTCTGGAGATTATCTTTAGTTTTACTCGTTTTCACTTAAAACCGAGTAGCACAAGTTGTCTAACATAATTTAAAACCTCATATTCTATCATAAAACATCAAAATACACAAATTTCACCTATGGGTATTTTTCCAAATATGAACCCTAGGTTGAATTATTGTTAGCATAAGCTTAATCGAACTCTCAGGGAATCAAAAACGTAAAGAACATTAAAAGCGGGGCTTGAAATCACTTACTATGGAGCTTCAAAGTTGAAGAAACCCTAGCTATGGAGGAGAGCAATTTTTCGGCAGCAACTAATGAAGATGATAACCAATTTTGTGTTATTTTTCCCATTTTATTTCATTTAATATACAAATGACCAAAATGCCCTTAATGCCTTTCTTTGAAAATTTTCATGTACAAGCCCATTTTTGTCCAAAATTTTAGAAATTGGTCAAATTGCTATTTAAGACCTCCTAATTAATATTTCAAAGCAATTTCATACTAAAAACTTCTAGAATGCAAGTTTTGCTGACTTATTCGATTTAGCCACAACTTCAAATTAAGCATTTTATGCATGGAATTTCTTCATAAAATTTTCACACAATCATGCAATCATATCATAACCTCAAAATAATTATAAAATAATTATTTCTATCTCGATTTGTGGTCACGAAACCACTATTCGATTAGGCCCTAATTCGGGTTGTCACAATTCTTCCCCCTTTAGAGATTTTCGTCCCAGAAAATCTTACCATAAAAGAGGTTTGAGTCTTTGTTTCCTCATAGCCTCCTCGAGTTCCCACGTAGCTTCCTCTATTCCATATCTGTGTGCCACAATACTTTCACTAAGGCTATACTTTTATTTCTTAAGCTGTTTAATTTCTCGAGCCAAAATCTTTATTGGTTCCTCTTCATAGGTCATATCCGATCGAATCTCAATTTACGTTGGGAGATCACATGTGAAGGATCGAGCGATAACGTCGTAACATTGATACGTGAAACACGTTATGAATTCTCTCTAACTCTGCGGTAAGGCCAACCGATATGCCCTCTGGTCCAATTCTCTCGGTAATTTAAATGCGGCCCAATAAAACGCGGACTCAACTTGCCTTTTCGACTAAATCTCGAATCTTTTCCATGGTGACACTTTCAAGAACACTTTATCACCCACTTGAAATTCAATCTCTTTTCTTTTTAAGTCGCATATGACTTTTGTCGGTCTGAAGCGACTTTCAAGCAATCCCGAATTACTTTTACTTTCTCTTCGGTTTCTTTAACTAGATCAACTCAGTGAATCATTTCTCACCGAGTTGAGTCCAATATAAAGGAGTCCGACACTTACGACCATACAAGGCTTAAATGCGGTGCCATTTGTATACTTAGTGATAAGCTCATTATTGTAGGCAAACTCAATTAAAGATAGATATTTCTCCCAACTACCTCCAAATTCTAAAACACGACATCTAAGCATATCTTGAGTACTGGATTACTCTTTCCGATTGACCATCTGTTTGTGGATGGGCAGCGGTACTAAAGTTCAATTTTGTACCCAAAGCTTCTTGTAACTTTTTCCAAAATCTTGAGGTAAATCTCGGATCTCTATCGATATTATAGACATAGGTACCCGTGCAACCTCACAATTTCAGCAATATATAATTCGGCTAATTTATCAAGTGAGTAATCGAGTGCGTCTTGATATAAAGTGGGCTGATTTTGTTAATCTATCAACCACTACCCAGACGACATCCTTCCTTTTAGGAGTCAAAGGCAAACCGGTTACAAAATCCATGGTAATCTTGTCCCATTTCCACTCGGGCACCATTACCGGGTGAAGTAGTCTGAAGGCACTTGATGTTCGGCTTTTACTTGTTGTGGACCAAACACTTGGTTACAAATTCAGAAATGTCCCTTTTCATACACGGCCACCAATACAACTTCTTTAAATCTTTATACATTTTTGTGCTACGGGTGAAGTGATAAGCATGACCATTGTGCGCCTCTTGTAATATTTTACGAATCAATTCATTATTTTTGGCACACATATTCGTCTCGAAACATTAAACAATCGTCTGCGGTCCAACTCGAAAATCGAGTCGTAACTGATTCGCATTGAGTTCTTTTGGTCCGCAACTCATTATCATCCTTTTGAGCATCACAAATCAAGCTGGAGAAATAACGGTTTAGCTCTCATCTCTGCTAAGATTGACCCATCATCGAGACAATACTAATCCCATATTCATGGTTCTCAAAGTAAAAGAAATTTTTACGCTCAAAGCATCAGCAACTATATTTGCTTTTCCCGGATGATAATCAATCACTAGATCATAATCCTTTAATAATTCAAGCCATCTTATTTATCATGATTCAGATCCTTTTGATTCATCAAATACTTCAAACTTTTGTGATCGGTAAAAATTCGGCATTTTCACCGTACAAATAATGTCGCCAAATCTTCAAAGCAAAGACAATAGCGGCCAATTCCAAATCATGTGTAGGATAATTCTTTTCATGCGGTTTTAAGCTGTCTCGAAGCATAAGCTACCACTTTACCCTCTTGCATCAACACACATCCAAGACACATCAGCGATGCATCACTATAAATTACGAACTCTTTTCTGGCTCAAAATTTGTACTAAAATTGGTGCTTGAGTCAATCGTGCTTTCAACTTTTCAAAACTCTGTGACATTCATCGGTCCATTCAAACTTAACATTCTTTTGAAGCAACTTAGTCATAGGAGAGGCAATCATCGAAAATCCCTCAACAAAAGCGTCTATAATATCCGGCTAAGCCTAAAAAGCTTCTAACCTCAAATACATTCTTTGGCGGTTTCCAATCAGCGATCACAGAAATCTTGCTTGGATCCACCCGAATACCATCACACGAGACTATATGTCCCAAAAATCCGACTTCACGAAGCGAACTCACTTTTACTAAACTTGGCAAACAATTTCTTTTCTCTCAAGATCGCAATATGGTTCTCAAGTGTTCGGCATGTTCAAACTCATCCAGAGAATAAATTAGAATGTCATCTATGAATACTACTACAAACTTATCCAAATATGGCGAAAGATCCGATTCATTAAGTCCATAAATATAGCTGGAGCATTTGTTAAGCGAAAGGCATTACAAGAAACTCATAATGTCCATACCTTGTCCTAAAGGCGGTTTTGGCACATCGACTCCTTAACTCTCAGCTGGTAGTAACCGGACCTTAAATCAATCTTTGAAAACTCTTGTAGCCCCTTTTAAGCGATCGAATAAATCATCAATCCTCGGCAATGGGAACTTGTTCTTTATAGTCACCTTATTGGTGGCGATAATCAATGCAAAGTCTCATTGAACCATCCTTCTTCTTTACGAATAATACAGAGCACCCGGGGGAGAAACTCGGTCTCACAAATCCCTTATCTGTTAATTCACCATGGCCCGAGCCTTC
The DNA here is from genome assembly GCA_025698465.1 of Gossypium longicalyx. Classification (NCBI taxonomy): domain Eukaryota; kingdom Viridiplantae; phylum Streptophyta; class Magnoliopsida; order Malvales; family Malvaceae; genus Gossypium; species Gossypium longicalyx. The sequence continues at coordinate 59,417,010 of CM046995.1, forward strand.
AATTCTTTTAATTCGATCGGAGCCATTCTATATGGAGCAATCGAGATCGGTGCGATGCCGGCAACAAATCAATGGCAAACTCTATCTCTCTCTGTTGGAGGCAACCCGGGCAATTCCTGCGGAAATACATCCGGAAACTCACAAACTATCAGATCTTGATTCAAGCTTGATTGAGGCAACTCAATTATTCATTACATAAGCGGATAAGCTTCACACCCTTTCCTCATATATTTACATGCGGACATATGCGAAATCACCATAGGCAATTTATTTGATTAAATCTGTTTCAACCCACAAAATTTCTCCATTTTCACATTTCAACTCTAGTGTCTTTTGTTTACAATCTACCTTAGCATCATACAATGTCAACAGTCCATTCCCAAGATAACATCAAACTCATTAAATGGTAATGACATCAAATTGGCGGAAAAGCAGTGACCTTGAATCATTAATGGGCAATTCTTGCAAACCTTGTCAACTAGCACATATTGGCCTAAGGGTTCGACACTTTAATCGTAAACTCGATAAACTCAACAGCAACTTTTTATTAGATACTAAATTCATGCAAATATAGGAATGAGTGGACCCGGGATCAATCAATGCAATAACAATAGTATCATAGAGAGAAAATGTACGATAATGACATCGGAGATGATGCATCTTCTCGAGGCACGTATAGCATAAGCTCTAGCAGTGCTCTAGCTTCCGATCTTGCCTTTGAGTCTTTCATCGCAGCTTTCTTGCTAGTCCCACCTCAGTATTTCTCGGTGGTCTACCTCTACTAGCGGTGGTATTACATCTAGCATTCTGAAATCTTTCTTCCTTAACTTTCTCCGGACAATCTCTAATAAAATGCTCGCGAGAACCGCTTTACTGAAACAAGCTCGCTCGGTTCCCCAACACTCACCATAATGTTGCGGCCACATTGCGACACTCGGGCTTTCTAGGTCGCACATTACCCACACTTGCCACCGAAGTAGCTTGAGCTTTAGACCCCGAATACGCTCTACCACGATCTCGTGTGACTCCCCAATTGAAAGCTGTCATTCGAGGGTTTGCCTCTTTGGACCTCTTTGATTGAGATTGAAATGGCTTGCTTATCGGTCTTTTTCGGCATCTCGAGCCTCAATAGCGACTTTTCTTTTTCTTTGTTCAATTCTTGACTTTAAGAGCTCGATCAACCAATACAACAAATTCTTTCAATTCCAAAATTCCTACAAGCACTTTAATGTCCTCATTCAGCCCATCTTCAAACCTTACGCACATAATGGCCTCGGTTGACACACATTCACGGGCATACTTGCTAAGTCTCACAAATTCGCGTTCATATTACGCCACAGACATCTTGCCTTGCTTCAATTCAAGGAACTCCTTCCGTTTTTGATCCATAAATCGTTGACTTATGTATTTTTTCTAAATTCTTCTGGAAGAAATCCCAAGTAACTTTTTCTTTTGGCACTGCGATACCAAAGTCTTCCACCAATGGTAGGCGAATCTCTCAAAAGTGATACTGACACACTTTAAGCATTCTTCGGGTGTACATGAGAGCTCATCAAATACACGGGTAGAATTCTCAAGCCGAATTCCGCTTTTTCAGGATCATCGTCGATCTTTGCTCTAAACTCTTGGCCCCTTGTTTTGAATCTTGTCAAGCTGGAGGCTTGTTCATCCTTACCAAATTTACATCTTGAGCAGCTCACAGGAATCATCCGAGGTATAGGAGGGGTGGAGGAGGTTGAGTATTTGGATTTGCTCGAATAAATTCAGTATACCAATTGTTCATCCTTTGGAGAAAGGCATCCCGAGCCTCATCTCCTGTCTCAAGCGTCTCTGGTCTACTTTCCACAGTGCACGGTCCCTTGTGCGGGGAGCGGTGCATTACTAGCAAGCATCATCACCGTAGTTCCTTCGGGATCCATTACTATATTAAAACAAAACACAATTTAGAATAGTCGAGTCACCACACTATCACAATATTTTTATGGCATGTATAGCTAGACTTTTACACACACTTTATTAGTCCGAGAACCGACTAAACCATAGCTCGATACCACTAAATGTAACACCCTTACCCATATCCGTGGCGGAGCAGTGCGAGGTATTAACAAATCATGGTAAATACTATTAAATAAAACCCAACAAAAATATAGCGTGCAATTTGATCATTATAACAAACTGTTATTAACAATACAAACTAACTCCAAAAGTTTCATACAAAATGATTAGCTTGATACTATAAGTAGTAATTTAAACCTAGACATTTATGACACGTAAAAAAAAAAAATAACCAAGTCTGCTATACATGCCATATTTCAAAATAGTGTTCACAATGTACCAAAAAGTATTGATAGCGTGGATGGGTCTCAAGACGATCTTCAATTCCCAATCGGCTTAGTAACTCTATAAGACAAGAAAAAAAAAAAAAAGAAAAGAAAAGAAGATAAGCATATAGCTTAGTAAGTAAGTATATAAATAACAAATAAGAAATCTAACATGTTTACAACATAACTCAATTATAAAATATTTTTATACTTTTATTGTTTGTCCCAATTTGATCAAGCTGTCCCCTGCATCATATTCACTAAATAAATCATAACTCGAGTTGAAAAACTCGAAATTCAAATCCCGTAAAATTTCCTGAATCTAGACTCATAAATATCTTTGCTAATTTTTTCTAGAATTTTTGGTTCAGCCGATTAGTACAGTTTATTAGTTAAAGCTTCCCTGTTACACAGCTCGACTAGTCTGACCTCTGTTCACTACGAATTGAATTTCTCTCAGTACACAATTCAAATAACCCTGAAATTTGTTTCATTTAAAACTAGACTCAATAAGGAATTTAGGTATGTAAACTATATTTCTTAATTTGCTTTGTACAATTTTTAATGATTTTTCAAAGTTGAAACAGGGGATCACACATTCATCCTGAGCAAGTCACACACAATTGTAAATATCTCAAAATATAAAATTCCTTTGCTTGTTCTGATTCTTTTATATGAAAGTAAACTCATTAAAATTTAATTTCACATCTCATTCAACCTCTAATTATGTTCCTCCTATTTTTGGTGATTTTTCAAAATCACATCACTGCTACCAGTCCAAAACAGTTTTAATGCAAATTTCACTCTTTCACACATTCTTTATGCTACCCTCATTTTATCTTACATATATAGATATGCCACAAATCATTTTCACCACAATTCATTCATCATAAGTATAGGTCCATAGCCACAACGTCACCACAAAACCATCCCGTTGAACAATTCGGATCAATCCTCGATATTTAATGGTTTTAGCACACAGCCCCACCATCATACTTCATTTAATTCGGCTCTCTTGTACACATGGTGAACACTTAATACCACTCATGTGACCTAGCCAATTTGTCTCGTAGCTTTCTTGTCTACATGGTGTCCTTCACTTGGAATCACACATGCGACCTAGCTACATTTATTTATTACGTAGCTCTCTTGTCTACATGGGATACATCCCGTATCACACATGTGACCTAGCTACATTTATCTCTTACGTAGCTCTCTTGTCTACATGGGATACATCCCGTATCACACATGTGACCTAGCTACTACATGGTATTTCGTAGCTTTCTTGTACACACGATGTGCACTCAGCATCATACATGTGACCTAGCTACGCTCCTCTATTTTATTCGATCTCTCCAGAATGTTCAATCGGGATTCCTCTCTATTATTTATTTTTATTCTCCCAATAGTCGATTTATATTTTAACATCAGCTAGTATATTCATATAATAGGCTGAAATATATAGGAATGTAAATGAAAATAATATAATATTTACATACAAACTTACCTCGGTGCAAAATGTGGAAATTTTGTGATTTAGTCCAAAACTTTTTCCTTCCCTCGTTCGAGGTCAATTCCACGCCTTTCTTGATCTATAACAACACATTTAGCTCATTTAGCACTCATACTATTTATTTTAATCCAAAGATCACATTATAGAAAAATTACATTTTTGCCCTAACTTTTACAAAATTACAATTTTGCCCCTAGGCTCGGAAATTTAATTTCAGCCCTTATTCTTATGTTTTATGACATGCTGAACATTTTTATCTTCTATGACCACATCAAATTCTCACTCTAACACATAGTTGTGAACAATAGGTATTTTTACTAGATTATGCTTAGTTTTACTCGTTTTCACTTAAAACCGAGTAGCACAAGTTGTCTAACATAATTTAAAACCTCATATTCTATCATAAAACATCAAAATACACAAATTTCACCTATGGGTATTTTTCCAAATATGAACCCTAGGTTGAATTATTGTTAGCATAAGCTTAATCGAGCACAAGGAATCCAAAAGCGTAAAGAACATTAAAAGCGGGGCTTGAAATCACTTACTATGGAGCTTCAAAGTTGAAGAAACCCTAGCTATGGAGGAGAGCAATTTTCGGCAGCAACTAATGAAGATGATAACCAATTTTGTGTTATTTTTCCCATTTTATTTCATTTAATATACAAATGACCAAAATGCCCTTAATGCCTTTCTTTGAAAATTTTCATGTACAAGCCCATTTTTGTCCAAAATTTTAGAAATTGGTCAAATTGCTATTTAAGACCTCCTAATTAATATTTCAAAGCAATTTCATACTAAAAACTTCTAGAATGCAAGTTTTGCAGCTTATTCGATTTAGCCCCTAACTTCAAATTAAGCATTTTATGCATGGAATTTCTTCATAAAATTTTCACACAATCATGCAATCATATCATAACCTCAAAATAATTATAAAATAATTATTTCTATCTCAGATTTGTGGTCACGAAACCACTATTCCGATTAGGCCCTAATTCGGGTTGTCACACTAGAATAGTATTAATAGTTCCTCCAAAATAATATTTTACTCGTTGGCCATTAATAAGAAAATGTTGAGCTCCTTTTCTGATTAAGTCTATTGTCCCATGAAGAGTTACCTAATGTATTGTATATGGACCTGTCCATCTGATTTAAGCTTTCTAGGGAATAATTTTAACTTTGAGTTGAACAGCAGCATTTTCTATCCCGGCAAAAATTCACGCTTTCTAATTTTTGCATCATGTTGAAGTCTACTCCTCTCCCTGTACATTTTAGTATTTTCGTAAGTCATCAATCTGAATTCTTCCAATTCTTGGAGTTGGAACAGTCTTTCTTTTTTAGCTAACTCTAGATCAAGATTTAACTCTTTGATCGCCCAGTATGCTTTCCTCTCCAATTCGATTGGTAAGTGATAGTGCTTACCATAAACTAAGTTATATGGGGACATGCCTAATGGAGTCTTATATGCTGTTCTATAAGCCCACAACGCATCATCTAGCTTGACTACTCAATCTTTTCAACTTGGGTTTACTGTTTTCTCCTAATTTTACTTTATTTCTCAATTAGATACTTCTACTTACCCATTAGCCTATGGGTGATATGTCATTTTCATCTTATGTATTATGTTTTACTTAGCCTTGCTTCGAACTGTTTGCTACAGATATGAGATCCTTCGTCATTGACTAGCGCTCGTAGTGTACCAAACCTAGCGAATATGTCTTTACTTAGGAATCTCACTACTGATTTTGTATCATAAGTAGGTAGTGCAATAGCTTCGACCCATTTTGAAGCATAATCTACACCTAGGAGGACATACTAATTCCCTAAAGAACTTGGAAAAGATCTCATGAAATCAGTTCACCAAACATCAAACACTTCAACCTAAATTATCCATGTTTGCAACATTTCGTCCCTTTTAGATATATTCTTAATTCTCCGACACCTGTCACATTCTTGTACAAATTCATAAGTGTCTTTGAGCTGTCCTTTTTCCACCAAAATGCCCTCCACAAGGAGATGTGTGACAGCCTTGTAAAATATCTTGTATTTTTTCTCCTGCTACACATCACCGGACTAATTGATCTGTGCATTGTCAAAACACATATGGTTCCTCCAAAATGTAATTTTTTGATTCATGGGCTATCTACTTTTTTCTATTGCCAAGATGCATGTGTTGGGAAGACCTCATTGTGATGTAATTTCGTAATATGTATACCATGGTGTTAAATGCTTACTTGGTCTTGATTGATTAATGTCTACTCTGAATAATTGTTCATTTGCAAATGTCTCTTTATTTCTTCAATATCCTCCTCTTGTAAATTGTTTCCAATCCTAGCTAAATGATCTGCAATTTGATTCTTAGTCTCCTTCATGTCCATTATATAACAGCCCATTTTTAGTGATATCAGAACAGTGGTTTTGGGACCACAAATACAATGAGTAAATTATTATTTTAATTTTTACAGGATATTATTAAGGTCGTATTAAAATTTCATTAAGAAATTTTGATGTTTGCATGGTTAATTTATTAAAAAAGACTAAATCGTAAAAGGTGTAAAAGATGAGTTCTATTAGCTAAAGGAGTTAAATGACTTTGGAAATGAAAGTTAATGAACTTGAATGGTAATTATACCATTAATGGACTTGAATGGTAACTATACCATATATGTTGATAGTGGATGTACATGGATAGGTTTTAATGTAATTATGATAGTTTTTAAAGATTAATTTAGTAATTTGGTAATTAAAAGAAAATTTAATGACAAAAGATGAACCAAATATTGTCATCTTCATCTTTTTGTAATTTTGAACTCTAAAATAGCCATTGGAGAAGATAAGCATTCGGTCAAGCTTAGGATTGTTGCATGGTGAGTTTTCAAGCCCCGTTTTTAATATTTTTATATTTTTTAGTCTATTTTAGCTTAATCTAGCTAGCCCGCGGGTTAATTTGTAAAACTATTAAAGGTTGAGGGTTATGCCATGAATGTTCCTGAATGGTTTTTGATGTTAAATGATAGCTTATGAACCCTTTTTAAGAAATAAACAAATTTTGTAAAGTGATTTTTGATTAAATTTGCATTTAGAGATTGATTTGTAAAAATAGTAAAAATTCATGTTAAATTTATGAAATGATGATTTATTTGGGTTGCTTTAAGTTCCAAAATAAATAGGTTAGCCTATAAGAGGGATTAAAATGCTTGGATTTCAATTTATGAGCTTAAGGACTAAACTATGAAAAATTAAAATATTAGGGGAAAAATGGTACTTTTTCATAAATATGAAATATGGATTAAATTGAATACTATATGTATTAAATGGATTGAAATTGTCTATTTAGATCAAGATAAACCACGTATGGACCTAGATCGAGGCAAAGCAAAAGCTTCAAATTAGCTTAATTTAACTTTTATGCCCCTTGCCGTTAAGGTAAGTTTGTATGAACGGTTATCGTTGTAACACCCCTCACCCGTGTACGTCGCCGAAACAAGGTTACGAGTATTACCGAAAATTTTAGAACATTTTCAGATAACTTACAATATTTACTATTCACTTTCTGAAATTATTCCTAAAGTCCCTTAAATAGACCCTCGAGGCCCAATATGAGCTTTAGAATCGAATTGGGACTTAATTGGGATCTCTAAAAATTTTTCATGAAATTTCAAAATTTTTCCAAGGTGCAGGAGTCACTCACCCATGTGGTCCAAGGGACATGCCCGTGTGACCCTAGGACATGCCGTGCTATAGGCCGTGTTCGAACCCATGTAACTCTCTGACTTGTGCCACACGGCCAACCACACGCCCGTGTGGGTAGACTGTGTGATTAATTTTATTTTTCGAATTTAGGTGCAGGTTTCACACGGCCTCTGCCCATGTCTCTGCTCGTGTGTTCAATTCTAAGCATTCTGTTTCTTGAATTAAAGGTGCAGGAGACACACGGCCTAACCACACGCCCATGTATCAAACCGTGTGTCACACACGGTCTAGACAAACGCCCGTGTGTCTGCCCGTGTGGACAAAATAAAGCTATTTCTAGCTTCATTGCTTTCTCAAAATTTTTACCAAGTTCCAGCACCAAATTTACATCCAAATACCAACCAATCCAAGCATTGAATTCAAGCAATTTATAACATCTAATATGATATATTGTTATTCATGCTTTTCATCTTACCTTTGATAAGTATACTCATTTAACCATTCTCAATCAATCAATAATAAACACTTATGTTATCTCCATAAAATAAACTTAATCCATATATACATATACTAAAACATAAATCATCACTAGCCATTCCAATGGCTAGATTACAATAATCATTTACATTTACATGCCAATATGGCAAATTTAACCTATACATGCTATTATAACCATAATTGATTTACCATATGCACCGAAATAGGCCGATGGATAGTGTGAGTGATCTTCGCCAAGCTTTCAATCCAACGAGCTTCCGATTTACTATAAAATAGGGAAATAAAACTAAGTAAGCATTACATGCTTAGTAAGTTCATATAACATGGTACTTAACTTAATATTCATTCTATTTTGAGGCAACTATGCAAGGAATATTCAGTCAATTTGACCTCAAGCCCTACACATATCCTCATTGCCCTTGTTAATCATATATTCCATAATAACATCAAAACATATGTGGGCTCAACAACGATCAAGTTTCTAGGCACATATGCTTTCCACAACATGTATTCATTTAACATGCGTAAATCATATTACAAGTATAATTTCATATAATTCATCTCAAGTTTAGATTATTTCATACCAGAATTTTACTCATATTACTCAAAATATCAATGACACACGAGTAATAGTACACTCAAAGTGTACAAGTCTATTATCAAGGATGAACATACTCATCAAATGAATTCCATGTACAAATATCATCATCTCATGTTTTCATATATCAACTGCCATGTATCCACATTTTCATGTATTTCAAAAAAATACGTGTAATAACTCATTTTTTATTCATATCTTCTCATGTCAAGATTTTTACCTGTTGAATTTTATTCGGAATATCGATGGATACATAGGTAGTACACTCGAGGTTTTCAAATCAAGATCCGTCAATTCATGTCCAATGGAACCTATAAGGTACTATCTCAGAGAGTACACTCTCTAGCCACACATTTATACAACAGGATTACCAGTCCAGGCTAAATCCTGTCTCCAATATATATTTACTCAATAGAGCTTAGTCAGGATTACTAGTCCAGGCTAAATCTTTTTTATGACATATGCTCTATAGATCTTGATCTGGATTATCCGTCCAGGCTTAATCCAAACCATAACATATGCTCGAGAGGACTTACTTCATAATTACTCATTCGCAACAAATGCAGGACCTCATTCATTTCAAGAAATGACATATCCATCGATTTTTCATTTATTCAAACGAGATTTAACATTTTTCAAGCATTATCATGCATGTGAATATTTCATACATGTATAACATTCATATAATTCAAATAAACACATTCCACATTCATTTCAAGCATATAAGTAACATTGTTATCATTTATCATTTATCATTTATTGGGCATTATTATTGATCAAGCTTTGTCAGATATATTTTAAATTTCATATATATACAATATTTATACAATTCAAAAACACAACATTTAATTCAAGCATATAAAATACACAATTTAGGTACACGAACTTACCTCGACAAATGTTCGTGTACATAAAATCTACTAATCTGACATTATTCTCTTTTCCTCGTTCTAGCTCTGAATTTGGTCTATTTGGATCTATACGAGTAAATTTAACATCAATTTATCACATTTCATATTCAAGTGGACTCAATTTACATCCTAGGCAAAATTATCATTTTGCCCCTAACTTTTTTATAAATTTTAATTTCGTCCCTAGGCTTGGAAAATGAAATTTATGCAATTTACTCCCTGTTCCAAGCCTAACCGAAATTTCAATATACAATTTACAGAACATATATTCTATAAATTTCAAAAATTTTCTTCAATTTTCACAACTTTACATTTTAGTCCCTAAATCATGTTTCCATCAAAAATCACTTTGTAAAAGTTGTTTATCTATCAACAACCTTTCATTTTCTACCATAAATTTCACATTTTCAACATATTCATTCATGAACTAATTTTTATACTTTGATAAATTTTCAAATTGATCCCCCAAATAGATAGATTAAGCTATCCTGGTTTCAAAAATATCAAAATCACTAAAAACGGGACAAGAAAACTTACCCAATTTGGCCAAGAAAGCTTGCTTTCTCTTTCCTAGGGTTTCTATGGAATATTTGGGGAACAAGATGATATAAAATGATTTTTATTTCTATTTAATAACTTATCATCTTTTAATTATTTTGATTTCCAATTTAGTCCTTAGCCTTTTTCTAATTTTCCATTGATGAATCATCCAAAAATATCTACTAACTTTTCATTAATGGTCTAATTACCATATAAGGACCTAAAGTTTTGAATTCCATAGCTATTTAATCCTTCTAGCTACTAGAATTTAACTTTTACATTTTATGCGATTTGGTCATTCCCGTAATTAAGTACATAATCGGTAAAATTTTCTTATCAGAATTTTCACATGACATTTCTAACATAATACGGACCATGTAATAAAATAAAAATAAATTTTATTTTTGGCTCGAATTTGTGGTCCCGAGACCACTATTCCAATTTCACCAAAAATGAGTTGTTACAACTCTCCCCCTTAAAGAATTTTCGTCCTCGAAAATTTTACCAGTAAAGAGATTCAAACATACTTTCTCATAGTTTCCTCTAGTTCCTAGGTACCTTCTTTATATCATGTAATTGTCAAAATTGTTTTACTAAAGCTACCTTTTTATTTCTTAGTTTTTCTCTTCAAGTGTCAGAATTTCAATCAATCTCTTGTCATAAATCATGTTAGGCTGAATTTAACATTTATCAAAGTAATAACAGGTGATGGATCTACTTGATACTGTCATAACACATAAAAAACATTGTGAATTCTATAGAACTCTGATAATAATACCAATCAATATGCAACCGGTCCAATTCTTTTCAATAATCTTATATGACACAATAAACCACAAACTTAAATTGCCTTTAAGGCCAAACCGGAGAACTTTCTTCCATGGCTAAACTTTCAAAAATATTTTGTCGCCAATCTGAAACTCTATTTCTTTTCATTTTAAATCATGTCGGATTTCTGACAATCAAATAATACTTTTAAATTGTCTCAGATCACTTTCATCTTTCTTCGGTTTCAAAGAATCAAACTTACTACATGTATCTTTTCTCACTGATCTCAGTCCAAAACACCGGAGTTTTATATTTGTGACCATATAAAACCTCGTATGGTACAAATTTTATACTTGACTGTTAACTGTTATTATAAGCAAATTCAACCAACGGCAAATATTTCTGTTTCAATTGCCTTTGAATTCAAAAATACAACATCGAAACATATCTTCAAAAATTTGAATCATGTGTTTAGATTGATCATATATCTGATGAAAGAAATATGATGCTAAAATGTAACCGTATACCCAGAGCTTCTTGTAACTGGTTTCAGAATCGGAATATGAATTGTAGATCTCTATCAGAACTAACAGAAACTAGCACATCATATAATCTGACAGTCTCAAAAATAGATAATTCAAGGGATCAATTAAGTGAGAAATCCATTCAAACCAGGACAAAATGTGCAAGCTTCATCAAACAATCGACAATTACTCAAATAGTATCTTTCTTTTTCATAGATAGGGAGAATCCTGATGTAAAATTCATAGTAACTTTGTCCTATTTCCATTTTGGTATTGTCGCTGGCTATAACCATACTGAAAGTATCATCTTTATCTTTCTGATACATCCAACATTTAAATACAAATTCAGAAATACCACATTTCATTCCAAGCTACTAATACATCTTTTTCAAATCATTATGCATTTTATCATTCCCTAGATAAACAGAGATAGTACCACTGTGATCATTCATGTAAAATTTTCTGTACGAGCTCCAAATTCTTCAGTACACAGACTTTACCTAACTCATTATCACTTTTCTGAGTTTCACAGATTTTTTGTAGAATCATCAGATTAGCTCTATACTCAGCTAAAATTGAATCATCGGATTAGCTCTATACTTAGCTAAAATTAAGTCATTATCAAACAATTACAATCGGTATCTATAGCTTGCAAAGCAAACATAAATTTTCTATTCAGAATATCTGCAACCACATTCACTCTTTCCGAATGATATTCAATTTTAAAATCATAATATTTCAACAATTTAAGTCATATACACTACCTCAGATTCAAATCTTTTTGCAACATCAGATACCTCAATTTTTTTTATAATCGGTGAATATATGACATTTTTCGCCAAACAAGTAATGTTGTCAGATTTCAATACAAAAACAATAGTTGTCAATTCTAGATCATGTATCGGGTAATTCTTTCCATGTAGTTTTTTACTGCCTAAAAGTACAGGCTATTACTTTGCCCTATTGCATCGAAACACAGTCTAATCCCATTCAATAGTACATCACTATAATAACAAATTCCTTACCCGATTTAAGCTGAACCAGAATTAATACTTTGTTCAACAGAGCTTCCAACTGGTCAAAACTTTACTGATATTTATCGATCCATTCAAATCTTACCTCTTTTTTGTAATAATTGGGTCATCAATGTAGCTATTTCAATTATTAACATTGAAGCTTTGAGTTTTTCCAAAGCCACAACCATCAAATAGATTTAAAACCATAGTGCTATAATATGACCGACATTTCAACTGTATAGATAAAGAAACACTCCAATATCAACAGTGCATCTCAAATTAGAAGAGGAAATCCGAAAGTGGCCCCAATAATAACCAATGCAGTAATTCAATTTCTATAATTTGTAATCTCTATCACCAACTTCATGATTGAGTCAATATTTATAACAATAATAAATATAATTACCTTCAGCCAATGAATATCTTTCACAGATAAACCATGTTTAAATAATAAAGTAATTGACGTTATCTTAGAAAATTCTCGAAAAGTAATATCGCACATATGTAGTAGAAATAACTGTAATAAAAACAATATAATTTGCATATTCGAAATTCAGGGCTTCAATCTATAGAAGTAGAAAATGATATCATATGAACCTTATCATCAAATCTTATATCAATCATGATAAATTAGAAAACCCAAATATGATAGAGCAATACCGCTCATGAATCAACCGGTCTTACAATAATTCCATCTAATATAATTAGCCAGCCTTCCAATATGATAAATTTTGCATCTGAACATGAACAATTTCATATGCCTCTGAGAATAACAGAACATATAGAATACCCAGAAGAGATTACTGTAATATACTCAATTATAACAACTGCATTCAAATATCTTTGCAATTTCATCAATATTCCACTGACTAATGAAGTCATCAATAATCTTACATTATTCTGTTCACTGAAAGAGTCAATTCGGAAGAAATTTTTGGCTAATCTGTTTTGTAGATATCATACCTGAATAAGTCAATTACTCATGAATAACTTCTTCCTTAACAGTAGCATCACATATTCAGAAAAATGTTAAAAAAATCTAATACCTCTTTTAATACCGTCTTTACTTACTAAACATTCTCAATTCTGAATACATTATTAATCATTCAGCCTTTGAACTCTTTAGTTTCACATTCATGAGTTTAATCCATATAAATCTTGTGAATTTTCATCGTATAAAATTGTACTGCTAAGGGGGTGGAGATCGTAAAGCCTCAAAATATAGCTTTCACAATTACACACATATCACTTAACATTCATCATTAACATGTTCACTATAAAACATTTATTTCATACCTTTATGAGTCTCGTTTCATCATAAGTAACGTTTTTACTCAGGCACGTGACTATCACCTTCAGTAGTATCTAAATTAGCTCGGTTGGAAAGCATCTCTGTCTATTTGTAAAATAATTTTCATCAAATTCGAGAGATATCACACTATCATAGGTTATATAATGGCATGTATTTTTAGACTCCACATATGCTACGTTCTGTATGAGAACCGACTAAATCGTAGCTCTAATACCACTAAATGTAATAGCTCTAACCCGTGTACGTCGCCAGAACAGGGTTACGAAGTATTACCGAAACTTTCAGAATATTTTCAGATAACTTACAATAATTACTATTCACTTTCCAAAATTATTCGTAACGTCCCTTAAATGGATCCTCGAGGCCCAATATGAGCTTTAGAATCGAATCGGGACTTAATAGGGATCTTTAAAAAATTTTCGTGAAATTTCAAATTTTTTTCAAGGTGCAGGGCCCACACGCCTGTATAGTCCAAGGGACACGCCACACGCCTGTATAGTCCAAGGGACACGCCCGTGTGACCCTAAGACACGCCCGTGCTATAGGCCGTGTTCAACCCCATGTAACTCTCTAACTTATGCCACATGGCCAGCCACATGCCCATGCGAATAGGCCGTGTGATTAATTTTACTTTTCGAATTTAGGTACAGGTTTCACACGGCCAAGACATACACCCGTGTTCCAGGCCGTGTAGCACACACGGCTGAGACACATGCCCGTGTCTCTGCCCGTGTGCTCAATTCTGAGCATTCTATTTCTCGAATTAAAGGTGTAAGGGATACATGGCCTAACCACAAGCCCATGTACCAGGCCATGTGTCACACACGATCTAGACACATGCCCGTGTGTCTGCTCGTGTAGACAAAATAAAACCATTTCTAGCTTCATTTCTTACTCAAAATTTTTACCAAGTTCCTGCACCAAACTTACATATCAATACCAACCAATCCAAGCATTGAATTTAAGCAATTTATAGCATCTAATATGATGTATTTTTACATGCATTCATGCTTTTAATCTTACCATTTATAAGCATACTCGTTTAACCATTCTCAATCAATCAATAATAAACACTTATGTTATCTCCATAAAATAAACTTAATCCATATATACATATACCAAAACATAAATCATCACTAGCCATTCCAATGGCTAGATTACAATAATCATTTACATTTACATGCCAATATGGCCAATTTAACCTATACATGCTATTATAACCATAATTGATTTACCATATGCACCGAAATAGGCTGATGGATAGTGTGAGTGATCTCCGCCAAGCTTCTAATCCAGCAAGCTTCCGATTTACTATAAAACAGGGAAATAAAACTAAGTAAGCATTACATGCTTAGTAAGTTCGTATAACATGGTACTTAACTTACCATTCATTCTATTTTGAGGCAATTATGCAAGGCATATTCAATCAATTTGATCTTAAGCCCTACACATATCCTCATTGCCCTTGTTAGTCATATATTTCATAATAACATCAAAACATATGTGGGCTCAACAACGATCAAGTTTCCAGGCACATATGTTTTCCACAATATGTATTCATTTAACATGTATAAATCATATTACAAGTATAATTTCATAAAATTCATCTCAAGTTCAGATTATTTCATATAAAAAATTTACTCATATTACTTGAAATATCAATGTCACATGAGTAATAGTACACTCAAAGTGTACAAGTCTATAATCTAGGATGAACATATTCATCAAATGAATTCCATGTACAAATATCATCATCTCATGTTTTCATATATCAATTGTCACGTATCCACATTTTCATGTATTTTAGACAAATACGTGTAATAACTCATTTCTTATTCATATCTTCTCATGTCGAGATTTTTACCCATTGAATTTTATTCGGAATATCGATGGATACACAGGTAGTACACTCGAGGTGTTCAAATTAGGATCCATCAATTCAGGTCTAATGGTACCTATAAGGTACTATCTCAGAGAGTACATTCTCGAGCCACACATGTATACAATAGGATTACCAATCCAGGTTAAATCCTGTCTACAATATATATTTACTCAATTGAGCTTAGTCAGGATTACCAGTTCAGGCTAAATCCTTTTTATGACATATGCCCTAAAGAGCTTGATCTGGATTACCCGTTTGGGCTAAATCCAATACATAACATATGCTCGAGAGGACTTATTTCATAATTACCCGTCCGCAACAAATGCAGGACCTCATTCATTTTGGGAAATCACATATCCTTCGATTTTTCATTTATTCAAACGGGATTTAACATTTTCCAAGCATTAACAGGCATGTGATTATTTCATACATCTATAACATTCATATAATTCAAATAAACATGTTCCACATTCATTTCAAGCATATAAGTAACATTGTTATCATTTATCATTTATTGGGCATTATTATTGATCGGGCTTTGTCAGATATATTTCTAATGTCATATATATACAATATTTATACAATTCAAAAACAAAACATTTAATTCAAGCATATAAACACACAATTTAGTTATACGAACTTACCTCGACAAATGTTCGTGTACATAAAATCTATTAATCCGACATTATCCTTTTTTTCTCGTTCTAGCTCTGAACTTGGTCTATCTGGATCTATACGAGTAAATTTAACATCAATTTATCACATTTCATATTCAAGTGGACTCAATTTACATCCTAGGCAAAATTATCATTTTGCCCCTAACTTTTCTATAAATTCCAATTTTGTCCCTATGGTCGGAAAATAAAATTTTTGCTATTTACTCCCTGTTCCAAGCCTAACCGAAATTTTAATACACAATTTATGGCATATATATTCTATAAATTTCAAAAATTTTCTTCAATTTTCACAACTTTACATTTTAGTCCCTAAATCATGTTTCCAACACTTTGTAAAAGTTGTCTATTTATCAACAACCTTTCATTTTTTACCATAAATTTCAAATTTTCAACATATTCATCCATGACCTAATTTCCATACTTTGATAAATTTTCAAATTGATCCCCCAAATAGATATATTAAGCTATCACGATTTTAAAAATATCAAAATCATTAAAAACGGGATAAGAAAACTTACCCAATTCGGCCAAGAAAGCTTGCTTTCTCTTTCCTAGGGCTTCCATGGAATATTTTGGGAAGAAGATGATATAAAATGTTTTTTTATTTCTATTTAATAATTTAGCATTTTTTAATTATTTTGATTTTCAATTTAGTCCTTAACCTTTTTCTAATTTTCCATTGATGAATCATCCAAAAATATCTACTAACTTTTCATTAATGGTCTAATTACCATATAAGGACCTACAGTTTTAAATTCCATAGCTATTTCATCCTTCTAGCTACTAGAATTCAACTTTTGCATTTTATGGGATTTGGTCCTTCCTGTAATTAAACACATAATCTGTAAAATTTTCTTATCAAAATTTTCACATGACATTTCTAACATAATAAGGACCATGGAATAAAATAAAAATATATTTTATTTTTGACTCAGATTTTTTTGGTCTCGATACCACTATTCCAATATTACCAAAAATGGGTCGTTACAATCGTATTAATGCTATTTAAATTCTATGTTATTATGTTATTTATAATGTGAAATGAACGATGTATAAACATATCAATGCTATGATAGATATCGAGTCCCGGTTGAAGCTTAGGAATTCGTAGGATACAAATGACATGCCATTAGGGATTTCATGCTTCAGGTGCTGGTCTTGAATGTCTTACCGATGGCTGAGGTCCTGCATTTGTTGCAGATTCTCCACAACTCGTGTGAGTTGCATCGTGTAGCTTACATTCCAACCCAAAGCTCTGTGAGCAGGCCCATTTCACAACTCGTGTGAGCAATGATGTAAAGCAAAGGTTACAGTTATGTAAAGACACACTTCCTGTGAGCTTTCCCGAGTATCCGATGAAATTTTTGATGGTTCAACGAGTATGAAATGGAAACAAAATGGTAAGTTTTCAAATGGAATGCATCATGAACTTATGAAAAGGAAATGTGATATAGATGATGTGAATACATGTGTAAATTAAATGTTTATGGATGAATTCATTTGAACCATGTATTATAACACCCCTCACCCGTATTCAACACCGGAACAGGTTTACGGAGTGTTAACGGGCTTATAAAACAATTAAACATCCACTTAGTATACATTTTCACAATTCAAGCATTCATCATTCAATCTTAACTAATTTGTCCTTAATACGAGCCTACGAGGCCTTAAACATTCATTGAAAGTGGTTTGGGACTAAACCGATAACTTTGGGAACTTTTTGAATACTTAGAAAATTTTCTCAAAAATAGGGGACACCTGCCCGTGTGACCAGACCGTGTGTCTCACACGACCACAGACACACCCGTGTCACAAGCCGTGTGGGCATTTGAAATGGGAGCACATGGCCGTGCCCCAGCCCATGTCCGACCACGTGTAACTCTTTGACTTGGGTCACACGGTCAACACACACGCCCGTGTACCAGGCCATGTGTTAAGTCTGCCAAATCTATAGGGTATACTGAATTATGCCACACGGCCAAGCCACACGCCCGTGTGTGAGTCTGTGTGGAGTATACTGACTTTATTTCAAAATCAACACCAGGGGACACACGGCCATGTACTTGACTGTATGTCACAAACGGCTGAAACACACGCCCGTGTCTCTGCCCGTCTGGACAAAAATAGGCTATTTGCCAGGCCAATTTTGCCACCCAAATTTCATGTACCTACACCATAATTCAAAGGCACCAACTCAAGGCATAATAAGCATTAAATTAATCTCATAAGCATATTCCATACCATTTCATTACCCATCAATACAAATCACAAAATACCACGATATGCCGTCTAATTTCATACTTAAATTCACATATACAATTCAATTAACTAACACTCCCAAATATACATCTTTTAGCTTAAATCATCCATTTAACATTCATGAAACCTATTACCATCAATTATCACACAACCATCAACCAACTCACAACACAAGACATAGACATATATATATGATTCAACATGCAAAATAGACCAAAATAAGCCATCACTCATGGCTATTCATACAAACCAAAACATATACATTTACAAGCCAATTCATTTGTCTAAAATCATTATCTAGTCATAACCAAAATGACCAAAGTCCCTATACATGCCATATACTTAAAATACCAAAGTTCATAAATACCAAGAGATAAGTGGATAGTTTGACAATGTCTCCGATGATCCCCGAATCTAAGCTAACTTTGAATTCACTATAAAACATAGAAAAATAAACGATGTAAGCTATAAAGCTTAGTAAGCTCGTATGACATAAATTCAATATAATCATAAACACATAATTTAATAATTGATCATAAGTATAAGAATTCACATCAATTAACAAACCTCTCAATTACTTATTCACAAAACTATACTTTCTTCATCATTTCTTAGATTCAAAGCTAATATGGTTTATGCACATACTTGTACCATCTCATACTAATCTCATACACATTCTCATCTTTTATTTACCCATTGAACCATTCAAAATAGAAATCGGATACTTAGGAGTCTTGCACAATAAGTACCTATACCATGGCCCGAAGCCAAATCAAGGTAACTTATATTCAAAGTACTGATATCATGGCCCAAAGCCAAATCAGCCGATATTCATGGCCCGAAGCCAAATAAGTATAACTCGCACCCGAAGTGCTATATCATGGCTCGAAGATAACTCAATGTATTCCTTAATGACATGTCATTAGTATCCTAAACTATTCCTAAGGTTCAATTGGGATTTCGAATGCTGAATTTCCATCCGAATGTCAAATTTCCATCGAGTCATTGTCAAACTTATCTGAAGTTTTGTATTCACAACTTATACAATATCAAAGCATTTAAAATACATTTATATTGAAATTTATCACATACGAACTTACCTCAGATGTGAAAACGACAAAATAAGTCGATTAGTCGATAACTTTAGTTTTCCCCCGATCTAGATCTAAATTTCTCTTTCCTTGATCTAAAATATATTCAAAATTAACTTATTTAAAAATCTTTCTATTCAATTTAATCTAAAACACACATTTAAGCACATTTACACATTTACACCTAATGTTTCACCACTTTTACAATTTAGTCCTTATTTCCTAAAATCACAAATTAATGAAATTTAAAATAAACCCATGCTAGTAGAATTAATATAATGCCCCTAGTAGCACATATTTTTCATTTATTTCACATTTCAACCACAGTTTCAACATTTCTCAATTTAATCCCTATTTTGCATTTTCACTAAAAATCACTTAACAAAACTTGCATATTTCACAACAATCATTCATAATCTATCATCAAACATCAAAACACTTATGTATTAATCAATGGCATCATTCAAAATCTTTAACAATTTTGCAAAATAGTCCCTGAGCTAGCTAGAACTAGTTGCAACGATTACAAAAACATAGAAATTATCAAAAATGAATAAAAAATACATACCTAATTGATAGAAATGAGAATGTCGAATCCCTAGCCTCTTTTTTCAAGAAATCAATTTGGTTTTCTTTTGTGGAGAAGATGAATACAAAATACTTATTTTGTTTTATTTAATTATCATTTTAATTATCATTTACCACATTAACCTTAATTATAAACCATGAATTTCATCCATTTAATGTCCAATATTTTCCACTTACCATAAAAATGGTCTAATTACTAATTAAAGACCCTTACTTTAAGTTCCTATAGCCATTTGACACCTTTAGCTAATATAACTCAAGTTTTACGCTTTACGCGATTTAGTCCTTTTTACCGAATTAAGCATTCAAACTATAAAATTAATTCACGAAACTTTTAGACATACATACTATCATACTGCAAACACTTAAAATAAGATTAAAATAATTTTTCGACCTCAGATTTTTGGTTCTAAAACTACTATTCTGATTTGACTTAAAACGGGTTGTTTCATGTACAAAAGTACTAACTTGTGAATTTGATGATGTTGTATAGGTAATATGCCAAGCTTATGGTTTTATTTGGTATTACACTTATGCTATATAAATTATGTAAATGAAATGGTAAGTTGTGTTTTAGTTTATACGAGCTTACTAAGCATTAATTGCTTACGTAGTTTATTTCCTATGTTTTATAGATTATCGGAAGCTCAATTTGGTTGGGAGCTCATCAGAGATCTATCACACTATCCAGAATATATATCGGTATTTTTTGAATGTTTTGGCCAAGGTTATAATGGCATGTATAGGTTAAATTGTAGTAGCATTTTTTTGGATGATTAGTTGGTGTTTGGCTTGTATAAGTTGTGGAAGTTAACTTGGTTGGTACCATTCAATCCATGTTACTTTATGTCATTTTGGTTATCTTATGATGCATGTTTTGAATGACTCCTATGGTATATTTGGAATGGAATGATAGTAGTCAAGTTTGTGGCATGATTTGGTAAGTTTTGAACTAGAATTTGATGCTTGAAATGTGGTAAAATTGACATGTTTAAGTAAGTGTTGTTGAATACATTTGAGGTGCCTTTGAATAGCACACTGGTTAGTTGAATTAGGATTTCTTGATATAGAAATATCTGTATATTTAGATAAAATTTTTGGTGCTTTGAAAGTGTGCATATTTGGTTTAAAGGTGCATTCATGGAATGGATGTAGAATGGCTTGATTTTAGGTAAAATTTGGGTCCACACGGCCTGAGACACAGGCGTGTGACTCAGCCATGTGAGACATATGACCGTGTTTCATTTGGTGAATTCCTTAGGTTGCAAGTCAGTGAGTTACACAGCCATGTGACCCTACTCAAAAAGTTACACGAGTGAGGACACGGACTAGGACACGGCTATGTGTCCCTAGTTTGAAGGTTACATAGCCTGAGACACGGGCGTGTGTCTCAGCTGTGTGAGGCACACAACCTAGCCACACGACCGTGTGACCTTTGTTTCCAAATTTTCATGACTTTTTCCTAAACTTTTCAAATGATTTCAAATTAGTCTCGAATCGTTTCTAAGATATTTTAAAGGCCTTGAGGGCTCGATTTAGGGACAGTATGTATATTTACGATTGGTTTATGATTTGTTTACGTTATTGAATGAAGTTAAGTTTAAATGTTTTTAATTGTACAGTAATGCTCCATAACCCTAATCCAATTGTGGATACAGGTTAGGGGGTTACAGTGGTGGTTATTCTTGCATCTGTTGTTGATGCTGTCGGTGATTCCTTCAGATTATTTTCTCTGAATTTGTGGCTACTACAATAGGTGTGGCCCTACTGCGAGCATACATTAAACCCAGAAAGAGGAGGTTAGTAGCAATAAATGGAATAAAATCATATCTATAACCTATAAATTTCTTAATTGTTCCTTTAAAGGGCAAAAATTAAAATTAACCTAGTGACATTGCCCCCTGACAAATACGCCAATAACTTGACCAGCTCCGGACATACTAACATCCAAAGTGTGAATACTGCAATAAACTAGAGAGTTATGAGGAGGTATCCGCAAGCATACAAGTCGAGTTGTAATATAGATTTAACAGTGAATTAGGTGAGTACTCTGAGGATCGTACCTTAGGGAGGCGAGTACTAAATCAATCTTAACCTAAATAATTAAAGATGTAATTAATACTTTAAGTCAGTTATAGTACGAGAGTAAAACAAGAAAAATGTTTAGGGTTTGTAAAATAATAAAATAAAATAACATAAAAAAATTAAAATTGTAAGAGATAGAGATATATAAAGTGAGTCAAATATGAGGATAGGTGATCAGTTCGCTTCGACAATCCCAATTAACTGTTGTCTCGAGTTCCTCGTCAACCAACTAGTCGCTACCCTAGTAAGATCTTCTAATCTTCCACTAACATAACGAGTTAGCAAGAACTACTAATCTTTTGACATCACAGTCCAGACTGGCTTGGGGTAAAGGTGTTCACGAATTGGCAATACCAATTTTGGGTTAAATCCCACCTTGATAACTTCCCATGGTTGTCAGGCCTAGGGTGTGCTTCACGATCTTCCTTTTCCAAACAATTTATCCATTGAGTATCCCTAAAAACTAATTAAGAGATCATGCCTCCACTTGTTAATCCCCCATAGAGGGATTAGTTTCTCATGGCTTTCATAAACAACGTGGAAAGAATGGAAGAATTAATAACAGGGAATGAATTGAAATAGAGAGTTTATTAAGAAAGCCTTATTGATATTGATGAATAGAGTGAATCCACATAAATTGATCTCCTTTACAATCAAATCTCTTGAAGAAAACAAATAAATTAAAATTATAAAAACTTAAGAAAGCAAAAGAACAAATCTAAATCTAAAATAAAGAATCTAAGCTAATGGAATGATGTCCATAATGTGTGCTAGAGAGGTCTATTTATAGCCTTCAGGTAGCCATCATCCTTAGCCTTTTACAATCAAATCTTTTGAAGAAAACAAATAAACTAAAAATATAAAAACCTAAGAAAGCAAGAGAACAAATCTAAATCTAAAAGAAAGAATCTAAGCTAATGGAATGATGTCCATAATGTGTGCTAGTGAGGTCTATTTATAGCCTTTAAGTAGCCATCAACGTTAGCCCTAAGGTAGCTGACGTTCCGTAGCTTAATGTTCAATTGTGTAG
The DNA here is from genome assembly GCA_025698465.1 of Gossypium longicalyx. Classification (NCBI taxonomy): domain Eukaryota; kingdom Viridiplantae; phylum Streptophyta; class Magnoliopsida; order Malvales; family Malvaceae; genus Gossypium; species Gossypium longicalyx. The sequence goes on from CM046995.1 coordinate 59,440,319, forward strand.
ACCAAAACACCCCTACTTCATCTTTTATTCTCATCACAGAGTTGATCTCACAACACACTAGGACCTGTATCGCAACGTAATAACTGGCATATTCCTTTGTAACCATCTTCAGGGGAATGTCGCGACACCCTTAGCCTATGTTGTGACATTGAAGGTTTAAAACCCCAAGAAAAAATTTGATAATTATTTTCGTATGTTTGTGTTACATAACTGACTGTTTGCTTTAGTGGTTAAGTGTTCTGAGTGTTCTGGGAGTGTCTGAAAAGTCTTGGGTTCAAGCCTTGGCATGTGTAAAAAGTTTTGTTTTTAATGAATAAACCATTGTCCCTAGTCAGTAGGCTTTTAAATAAATGGGGGTAAAACATAACAGAATAGGCCTGCTGGTCTAGCGGTTAAGTGGAGAGCTTATGAGTAGGAGGTCTAGAGTTCGAGTACTGGTGCAAGCGGGGAATTTATTTTTACTATTGGCAATGGGAGGGTTGTACTTCGACCGAAACTTGAGTGTTTGAGGAGTGTGGGGAGTTGTGGCCGAATTTTAAGAGGTTGTTGGAGGGAATTCTGGTTGTTAAGGGATGTGGATTAGTGGGGATTTAGTTGAGTGATCTTAGGAGTGATTTTTGAGTGACTTGGGGAGGAAAATATGGGACTTTGAATGAGTAGGAGAGTAGTGCTGAATTTAAACTCTGGCCCTGAGAATATCGGTTGTGATTGGTGAGTTTGAAGGAGTCAAGTGAGGGGTGTGTTTTGAGGTCTTACTAAATTAGGAGTCTCATTTTGTCAAAATCGGTCATAGCTTACTTTTGTTTTGCTTTTGGTGGCCGAATTGTGCTAGGGCTTCTTGCTAGTATCTTTCATTTTTGGTTTTCTTTTCGACTTGGTTTTTCCCTGCAATTCTTTTGACTACTGATTCCTTATTCTTCCTCTACTCTTCTAATAGGTGTGCCTCCCTTTTTGGCCTTTGACCGAATACCCTTCTCCTCTCTCTCAATCAGTTCTTGCTTTAGCCGAATACCCCCTCTTTTCCCTCTCTTAATTCATTCAGCTTTTAGTAAATTCCCCTCTCTTTATTTTATTTTGTGGTGGCTGAATACCTTCTCTCCTTGTAGCCGAACCTTGCCTTTTTCTCATCCATCTCTTTCTTCTTTTATTGTTGAATCTCTTCCTCTCTTTCTTATCTGTTGTGTTTCCTCTCAGTTTCTGAAACTTTTCGTGAAGTGAAAGATTATTCGTTATTATTGAAGCGAGCAAAACCTCTCTCTCTTCACTCGATTGAAGGTAACCTTGTCCTTAGTTATCACGTGTTCAACTCGGGTGCTTTGACTTGCATTCTTGGGTGTAAGTTGATTGTTTCATTCCCCTATTTTTGGGTTCTGCGTTTTCTGTAAGTTGGTATGCGTTTGATTTAAGCTACTTGTATGAGTATTAATGGTTAATAAGGTTCGGTTGGAATGCAGGTAATCCCTAAGGCCTAGTAATCAGTCTCTTGCAATAGGTTAAGTGTGCAAACATCATTCGATCGATCAAGGCAAGTGATGATTAACCTTTTGGATAAGTGTTGTTAGAGGGATTATTTAATCTTGTTAAATGACTGATGGGGTATTGTGTTTGAATATAGGTTTGGAGTGCTTGTGGATTGTTTGCGTACTTTCGAAACAAGGTGTGTACAAACGCAACCCCGACTATAGAAATCGGTAAAAGCCGAAATGAGTGAATTTCAACGCCACACGGGCGTGCTCGCGACCGTGTAGGTGAGCCTTGTGATTAAACATGGGCGTATTGTAGACATGGCCGCCCATGAGCGATTCATGGGTTGGGGTTGTACTGGGCCATAATGGGTCGAATTCGGCCACGTGGGCCCAACGGGCATGTGGGCTCCACACAGGTAGACCACGCGAACGAGTGGAAATTATTGGGCCAGGCTGTGTAAAACACACGGCCAAGGCCATTGTGGACCTACTATTGGGTCAGTAAGTTTATGTAACACGCCTTACCCATACCCGAGACCGGGATAGGATACGAGGCGTTACCCGTACCCTTACTCATGTCATCAAATGAGTTCATACATACATGGCTATCCTAGTGACATGTCACTTGTATCCCTACTTACTCCTAAGTTCAAACGGGATTTTCGAACTTTCGTTTTTTTGTCGAACATTCTCAGAATGTTGGCCTCATAACTTACGACATTATCATATACAATTGCTAACATGGCAACACTTATAACATAAGCATAATTCATCAAAACATATTATAACAACAAAGTAACCAAATAACATATTATTTATCTACATGTTATTTAAACATTTAAAATATCAATTAAGGTATTTATTTGTACATGTACTTACCTCGGTACAAAATATTCGAAATAGTGCCTAAGCCTCGTTCACTTTGTTCTTGCCTTTATCAAAATTCGGCTCTCGTCTTTCTTGATCTATAATAGCAAATTTAACTCATTAACCTCATACATTACTCAAATCGACCCCAAATTCATGCTTTGGTTAAATTACCATTTTACCCTTAAACTTTCACTTATTCACAAATTAGTCCCTTGGCTCGTATGATGAAATGAAAGTGATTTCTTGGTTACCCAAGCCTAGCCGAATACTTCTTGTACTTATAGCAGCCCATATTTTCCTTCATTTCACACTTTCTACTAATTTTTATAATCTTTACAAATAAGTCTTTTTTAGGGTTTCCATGTAAAATCACTTAACAATAGTTGTTCTCCATACTTTAAACTATCATACTCCTCTGTAATCCATCAAAACACACCTAACTCATGCATGGGCAATTTTCCAAACATAAAACCTAACATGAAATATGGGTAGAAATGGAGAGAGCAAGCTACCGGGATTTCAAAAATACTAAGAACATTAAAAACGGGGATTAGGAGTACTTACTATTGAGCTTGAAAATGTTGAAAACCCTAGCTATGGTCTCTTGAAATTTTCAGCAGCAAGGGGAAGAAGATGAGCTGATTTTTGGCTCTTTTTCCCTTTTAAATTCATTTAATAACCAAATGACCAAAATGCATTTACTCACTAAACTTACAAAAATTTCTATGGATGTCCATATTTGTCCAAAAATTTAGAACTTGGGCAAATTGCTCTTTAAGACCTTCTAATTCATATCTCAAAACAATTTCATACAAATTACACCTAAAACTCAAATTTTTCATCTTATTCAATTTAGTCCTTATTGTCTAATTGGATACTTTATTCTTAAAATTTCCTCATGAAACTTTACCACATGTATATTCTCATATTTTAAACCTCATGATAATCATAATTTAAATATTTTAATGTCGAATTTATGGTCTCGAAACCATTATTCCGACTAGGTCATATTTTGGGGTGTTACAATTCTCCCCTCCTTAAGGGACTTTCATCCTTGAAAGTCTTACCTGGAAACAAATTCAGATATTGACTTCTTATAGTCCCCTCTAGTTCCTAAGTGGCCTCTTCGACTCCATGTCGATTCCAAAGTACTTTTATAAGGGCAACACTTTTATTTCTCAATTGCTTAATTTCTCTTGCCAAAATCTTAATCGGTTCCTTACCATACGTCATGTCCGGTTGGATCTCAACCTCAGTTGGAGAAATCACATGCAAGGGGTCTAATCGATAACGACGTAACATGGACACATGAAACACGTCGTGAATCCTTTCCAACTCTGATGGCAAAGCTAGGCGATAAGCAACCGGCCCAATTCTCTCAGTGATCGCGTAAGGTCCAATAAAACAATGGCTTAACTTGCCTTTCCTACCAAATCTTAGAACCTTCTTCCATGGCGACACTTTCAAAAATAGCTTGTTGCCCACTTGATACTTGATCTCTTTCCTTTTTAAATCTGCATACGATTTTTGTCTATCCGATGTCGCTTTCAAACAATCTTGAATCACTTTAACCTTATCCTCGGTTTCTCTAATCAAATTAACTCCGTAAATCTTGCTTTCCTTGAGCTCTATCCAATACAAGAGAGTTTGGCATTTTCGTCCATACAATGCTTCGTAAAGAGCCATCTTCAAACTAGTCTGATAGTTTTTGTTGTAAACAAACTCGACCAAAGGCAAATAAGCTTCCCAACTACCTTTAAACTCAAGAACATAGCATCGAAGCATATCCTCAAGTGTCTGAATTATTCTCACGAATTTTCCATCGGTTTGCGGGTCGAAAGTAGTACTAAAATTTAGTTTCGTACCCATGGCCACTTGCAACTTTTTCCAAAATCAAGATGTGAACCTCGGGTCTCTATCCGAAATCGTGAAGTCTAATAATCTCAGATATGTACAATTCAGCCAACTTGTCAAGAGAAAAGTCAGAGCGTACAGGTATAAAATGAGCCGACTTAGTCAATCTGTCGACTATTACCCAAATAGCGTCCTTTCTCTTTGGAGTCACTGGTAGTCCAGTCATAAAATCCATAGTAACTCGATCCCATTTCCACTCTGGAATCATAATGGGCTGAAGCAATCCAGAAGGCACTTGATGTTCAGCTTTGACTTGTTGACAGATCAGACATCTTGATACAAATTCGGATATGTCTCTTTTCATGCCATTCCATCAATAAGTTTCCTTCAAGTCATTGTACATCTTTTTACTCCCTGGGTGAACTGACATACAACTATCATGTGCTTCTTGAAAAATATTCTGAATCAGCTCGGCATCTTTAGAAACACAAATTCTTCCTCTGAAACTCAAACATCCATCGGAGTCGACCTGGAAATCAGATTCACTGGAAGACTCGCACTGAATTTTCTTAGCTTGTAATTCTTTATCAACTTTTTGAGTCTCGTAGATCTGTTGAAGAAGAGTTGGCCTAGCTCTCAATTTGGCCAAGATAGAACCATCATCAAACAAGATCATCTGAGTGTTCATAGCTCTTAAAGTGAGCAAAGACTTTCTACTCAAAGTGTCGGCGACTACGTTCGCCTTTCCCGGATGGTAATCAATCACAAGATCATAATCTTTTAACAATTCTAGCCATTTGCGTTGTCTTAAGTTCAAGTCCTTCTGAGTCATCAAATACTTAAGACTTTTATGGTCGATGTAAACATGGCATTTCTCACCGAACAAATAATGACGTCAAATCTTCAAAGCGAACACAATCACGGCTAACTCTAGATCGTGCATCGGATAATTCTTCTCATGAGGCTTTAACTGCCTTGAAGCATAGTCCACAACTTTGCCCTCCTACATGAGCACACAGCCTAGTCCATTCAAGGACGCATCACTGAAAATTACAAACTCCTTCCCTGATTCAGGTTGTACTAACACTGGTGCCTCCGTCAATAACATCTTCAACTTCTTAAAACTTTGTTGACACTCTTCCGTCCACTCGAACTTGATATCTTTTTGCAGTAGTCTCGTCATAGAAGTGGCTATCATAGAAAATCCTTTTACAAACCTTCGGTAGTAACCAGCTAATCCTAAAAAGCTCTTGACTTCAGTTACATTCTTTGGAGGCTTCCATTCAACAATGACAGAAATCTTACTGGGATCAACCAGAATACCATCACTAGAAATGATATGGCCTAGGAATCCAACTGCCCGAAGCCAAAACTCACTCTTACTGAACTTAGCATACAATTGCTTGTCCCTCAAAATCTGCAAAACAATTTTCAAGTGCTCGGCGTGCTCTGCCTCATCTCCCGGATAGATTAAAATCTCATCAATAAACACTACAAAAAATTTATCCAAATAGGGTCAAAAAATTCTATTCATTAAGTTTATAAATACGGCTGGGGCATTCGTCAATCCAAATGGCATAACTAGATATTCATAGTGACCATACCTAGTCCTAAAAGCAGTCTTAGGCACGTCCGCTTCCTTGACTCGAAGTTGATAATAGCCGGACCTCAGATCAATCTTGGAAAACCATGCTGCTCCTTTTAACTGATCAAACAAATCATCGATTCTTGAGAGAGGATACTTGTTCTTGATCGTTACCTTATTTAGTTGTTGGTAATCGATACATAATCTCATGGAATCATCTTTTTTCTTCACAAACAACACGGGAGCACCCCATGGTGAAAAGCTTGGTCTTACAAATCCCTTGTCAACTTTTTATTGAATTTGAGACTTTAACTCTTTTAGTTCTGTTGGAGCCATTCTATATGGAGCAATCAAAATAGGTGCAGTCCCTAACATCAACTCAATACCGAATTCAACCTCTGTAACCGGGGGCAAACCTATAAATTCCTCCAGAAATACATCCGCAAAGTGATGTACGATAAGTACTAATTCTACCTTCAACTCAGATTCCTTTGAATTCATCACATAAGCCAAATAAGCTTCGTACCCTTTTCTTAAACATTTCTAGGCATCCATTGAGGAAATTACAATCGGTGACCCATTAGACTCATTGGACACCACCCGAAGGATCTCACCACTTCCATGTCTCAATTCAATAACTTTCCGTCTATAGTCCACTATAGCACCATGAAGTGTCAACCAATCTATACCCAAAATAACATCGAATTCGTCAAACGGCAACAACATCAAATTGGCCGGAAAGCAAAGACTTCTAATCATCAAATGACATTTCTTGCATATCTTATTTACTAAGACATGTTTGCCTAACGGATTTGATACCCTAATCACAAATTTTGTAGACTCTACAAGTAAATTCATGCTAGATGCCAATGACATGCATATATACGAATGGGTAGAGCCTGGATCTATTAAAGCAATAACATCTTTATCATCGAAAGAAAATGTACCGGTGATCACATCTGGCGAAGATGTTTCCTCTCAAGCATGTATCATAGGCTCTAGCTGGGGTCCTAGCCTCAGATAGCACAAGAGTCTCCTGAGTCATTTTCTTGCTGCTAGTTCCACCACCGGTATTCTTCAAGTGCCTCCCCCTAGGATCTAAACCACTCTATCTCCCGGTCTGAAGTTTCTCGCCCATCTCAGGGCAATCCTTAACGAAATGATCTAAAGAACCACACCCAAAACACGTCCTCTCATTCCTCCTATACGGACCCGGGTGACGTTTCCCGCAGTGTTGGCACTCAAATTGACGAGGCTTAGCATCATCTACACTAGCTATAGATGTAGCTTGAGTCCTGAAACTCGAGTCTTGCCTCTTACGATTACCATGGGAGCGTCCTGTCAATGCATAAGAACGAAAAGGTACGTCTCTTGATTTCTTGGATTGTGTCGGAGCCGATCTACTCATCATTCTCTTCCTAACGTCTCTAGCCTCTGTCTCAGCTTTCTTCTTTTCTTTCATTAATTCTTCAGCTTTACATGCCTGTTCAACGAGTACAGCGAATTCTTTAAGTTCAAAGATGCCTACTAACACCTTAATGTCTTCATTGAGTCCATCTTCGAACCTACGGCACATCTTGGCCTCAGTGGGCACACACTCTCGAGCATACTTACTTAATCGAACAAATTCCTGCTCATATTTTGTTACTGACATATGTCCTTGCTTAAGCTCGAGAAATTCCTTTCGTTTTTGATCCATAAACCTTTCACTAATATACTTCTTTCGGAATTCCTCCTGAAAGAATTCCCAAGTGACAGCCTCCTTACGCACTACCAAAATCAAAGTCTTCCACCAATGATAAGCATCGTCTCTCAATAAGGAAACGGTACACTTAAGGCACTCCTCGGGTGTGCAAGATAGCTCCTCAAATACTCAAATCAAATTCTCGAGCCAAAATTCGGCTCTCTCAGCATCGTCATCGATATTTGCTCTAAATTCCTCGGCTCCCTATTTTTTAATCTTATCTACGGGGGTCCTAGCAAATCTCATGAAGTCCATATTTCGAGGCATCATAGGCACGAGTTGAGGGTTTAAAGGGGGTGGAGGAGGTGGGGCTTGAGCATTAGGGTTCGCTCTCATAAACTCAATATACCAATCATTCATCATTTGGAGGAAAGCCTCCCTAGCCTCCCCTCCTTGGCTAACTGTAACAGGTCTATTCTCTTCTGGCACCGTCCCTTGAGCGGGGGCTGGTGCATTACTCTCAACATCGTCAGTAACAAATTTACTCATGGCATGTATAATTAGACTCAAACAATTTATATCTTCAGGAGTTGTCACACTATCACAAATTTACTCATGGCATGTATAATTAGACTCAAACATAGGCTACATAGTCCGAGAATTGACTAAATCGTAGCTCTGATACCAATAAATGTAACACTCTTTACCCGTACCTGAGACCGAGATAGGGTACGAGGCATTACCGAACAAATATACAAACATTCAACTGAAATACGGACCATAAAATTTCATTTCAAACCAATTCCATCATTTTATCCCTTATATGAGCTTACGAGGACCAAAACATACATTTCGAGTAGTCTGGGACTGAACCGAGAACATATGAGAAACTTGAGGAAATTTTTGCGTTTGGCCTCACACGCCCATGTGGAGGCACAACACACGCCCTTGTGCTTGGGACACGCCTATGTCCCTAGGCCGTGTGGAATTCTAAATTTTTATTTTTCCAGTTCAAGGTGCAGTGGTTTTCACACGGCTTAGACACACGCCCGTGTCCTTGGCCCGTGTCCTTCACACGGTCTAGACACACCCGTGTTGTCGCCCGTGTCCGAAAACCTAGACATTCTGTTTATGACATCATCAATCATTTAGGAGCACAGGCCAAAGCACACGCCCGTGTGTAGGCCGTGTACTCCACACAGTTGAGACACACGGCTGTGTCTCACGGGTTACTACAAAGCATGCAGCATGAAAATTTTGGGATGCAAGGGACACACGGCTGAGCAACACGCCCGTGTGAGCTGCTAGTGTGACACACACGGGCTAGACACCTACTCATGTGTCTATTTATGTGGACCATTTAAAGACTATTTTCTAAGCCTTTGGTCACCTAATACTTCTTTTGCACTCCAACATGCATATCATTCTACTATCCAACACAAACCATAAGCACTTGTACAATACGACATGCATTCGATGGAAAAACTTTATGAAAGTATCTCAGTTACTTATATGGACCAAATCACTTGGCCATTTACAAAATAATCATACCAAATAGGGAACTATTACCTTGAGCTAGCCACATGACACATATACAAAATAAAAATCACCTATACCTGCCATGACTCAAAATAATCAAATGTATTATACCCAAAGTTTAGTTGATAGTGTGACCCGAGCTCTGACGTTCTCGATCCTTCGAGCTAGCTTGACGAATCTAAAAGGAATGGAAAAAGGGAAGGATAAGCTATAAAGCTTAGTAAGTACACCTACAAATAAAGTAAATCTTAATTAGGCCTTAGAACATTATGTACGTCTTTGTTGCTATTTCATACCTTTCATCAAAACATATGATCTAAATTTTCAGGCATAATACACAAGGACATGCATTGCCATTAATCACCATAATCATAGGAGTACACAAGTTTAAACACATACCTTTTCTTCCTTGCCCACACATATATTTTACTCAACTTACATTCGAACTTTGCATACATTACCCGTTGAACATTTGGAATAATGGATAGGATACTCGGATACGAATGCACCGAAGTGTCATAACCATAACATAGCACGCCTCTCAACGGGGCTACATAAGAGCACCCGGACCTAGCATGCATCATATACCCATGCCTCTCAACAGGGCTACATAAGCTCCTGGACCTAGCGTGTATCACATAATTACATGCCTCTCAACGGGGCTACACAAACTCCTAGACCTAGCATGTATCATCTCATCAAATGAGTTCATACATACATGGCTATCCTAGTGACATGTCACTTGTATCCCTACTTATTCCTAAGTTCAAATGGAATTTTCAAACTTTCGTTTCTTTGTCGAACATTCTCGGAATGTTGGCCTCATAACTTACGACATTATCATATACAATTGCTAACATGGCAACACTTGTAACATAAGCATAATTCATCAAAACATATTATAACAACAAAGTAACCAAATAACATATTATTTGTCTAAATTTTATTTAAACATTTAAAATATCAATTAAGGTTTTTATTTGTACATGTACTTACCTCAGTACAAAATATTCGAAATAGTGCCTAAACCTCTTTCACTTTGTTCTTGCCTTTATCAAAATTCAGCTCTCGTCTTTCTTGATCTATAATAGCAAATTTAACTCATTAACCTCATACATTACTCAAATCGACTCCAAATTCATGCTTTGGTTAAATTATAATTTTACCCCTAAACTTTCACTTATTTACAAATTAGTCCCTAGGCTTGTATGATGAAATGCAAGTGATTTCTTGGTTACCCAAGCCTAGCCGAATACGTCTTGTACTTATAGCAGCCCATATTTTTCTTTATTTCACACTTTCTACTAATTTTTATAATCTTTACAAATAAGTCCTTTTTAGGGTTTCCATGCAAAATCACTTAACAATAGTTGTTCTCCATACTTTAAACTATCGTACTCCTCCGTAATCCATCAAAATACACCTAATCCATGCATGGGTAATTTTCCAAACATAAAACCTAACATGAAATATGGGTAGAAATGGAGAGAGCAAGTTACCGGGATTTTAAAAATACGAAGAACATTAAAAACGGGGCTTAGGAGCACTTACTATTGAGCTTAAAAATGTTGAAAACCCTAGCTATGGTCTCTTGAAATTTTCAGTAGCAAGGGGAAGAAGATGAGCTGATTTTTGGCTCTTTTTCCCTTTTTAATTCATTTAATAACCAAATAACCAAAATGCCCTTACTCACTAAACTTACAAAAATTTCCATGGATGTCCATATTTGTCCAAAAATTTAGATTTTTGGCAAATTGCTCTTTAAGACCTTCTAATTCATATCCCAAAACAATTTCATACAAATTACACCTAAAACCCAAATTTTGCATCTTATTCAATTTAGTCCTTATTTTCTAATTGGATATTTTATTCTTAAAATTTCCTCATGAAACTTTACCACATGTGTATTCTCATATTTTAAACCACATGATAATCATAATTTAAATATTTTAATGTTGGATTTATGGTCTCGAAACCATTATTCTGACTACGCCTTATTTTAGGGTGTTACAGTTTACCTAAACCCCTTAATTGATAAAATGATTGTTATGCCTCTGTGTGATGTATGATTGTGTTAAGCATGCCATTTTAGACATATTGAGTACATGTATGATATTATGACATGACATGACATGATGCATGATGTGTTGCATGGGGTTGGGTTTTATTATGATTGGAGGAAGTGTATCATCTTGCAAACTCTCTTTGAAATCTGCATTTAGTCTTGCGCAACCGGTACTACTTGGAGTGTAGGGATGGGTGGGTTGATTATATCCCCACATAGAGTGTAGGGTTGGACGGAGATGGAGTGTAGAGGCTGGCTGGGTATGATTTCTTGATTGCATATCTGTACTATTACTGTCATTGAGATGGGCTCAGGCCCAAATTGATACCGATATTGTAGTGGGCTAAGCCCTAACTGAAACTGAACCATTACTGAATTGGACTTAGGCCCAGACTGTATATGCTCACTGTTTGGTTATTTGATATAGGATTACACACTGAGTTTTGATAACTCACCCATCTATTTTTCTGTACAAGTAACCCTCAGGCTTAGGTGGATCGATGCTGCGAGGGACTTAAAGGTGGCCATACAACTGCATAAATTTTTATATTTGATTTAGATTATAAGTAATTTTATTTTGGGTATTTTTACTGTAATAAGGCCTTTAAGGATTTTAACTTTAATTTTTGGATTTTTATTTTGTTTTGAATTATAACTGCTAGCAGTAGGAAAAGATGCGGGTTTTCAAAAAGATATGTTTTTTTCAAAGATACCACGAATACACAACATGTTTTAAGAGCTTCCGTAAGAAGTAACATTTTAAAAATTAATGTCGTTTTAATATGATTAACTTTTTGAAAAATAACCCACATTTTAAAAAAAATGCCACGTCTTAAAATCATCTCTAGATCACACTTTTCGAAAAAAACTTCAATGTGACATCGCTAGATTTGGCCATAGTGTCCAGGCCAGGTTTGGGGTGTTACAGAAGGCAGTTTCTCACTTTCTCTATTCTTCTCTCTATGATGCAACATCAGATCTACCATGTTGCAACATAGTGTCCAGGACCCGAAATGCCCTCTAATGGTCTCTTTTACACTCACAAAGTACATTAGCTCTCCCTTAGGCCTCATTTGGTGCTTAAGGTTGATAAAAGACTCAATGTGCACATTTTGTTGAACGTAAACAAAACTAAAGAACTGAACTAAAACATAACGAAAATGCTTGTATTCAAGCTCCTTAAATGTGAAAGCTAGTCTAATCTACTACAGTGAATTACGGCAGATCAGGTTCTTCAGTGACATCAATAATTTTAACTCCTTTAACATTCTTAGGAACTTTTCCAGTAGCATCAGTGCTTTCTCCTTTCTCACTGTGGTATTCCCATTTTCATTCTATACAAAGACCAAAAGAATACAACCAATCTTTAGGCTCTTCACACAATCCCAAGAGAATATCTATTGTTACACTGTCATCCTCATTAAATCAGGCTTCAGTACATGTCTTCACCCTATTGAGTTGAAGTTCGATAAGTGTATTCAAGTCCATATCATAAAAACCATTAGGGCTCTTTTTCATCAAACAAAATCACCATACCTTCCTCAAGCTATGAACTTGCTCATATCTTATGGGCAAAATTGCTCGTAACCTCTTCAATTGAGCCTTATATGCTTTACTTAATGAAAGGAATCCCAGGTACTCCTTTCACTGGAAGGCTTGATCCAAGCCAAAGGAAAGGCAAACTCACCCCCACAAGTTTGTTCCATTTTAATGCACTTATCCCTTTTCAAATACAAGTTACTTGTGGTGTTATCTATGATAGATTTTAACCCCCTTGAGTAGTAAACATCACGAATCCCTTTTGAGTGGCTCCACTTGTAGGAGTTATTATGTGTACCTTCTTAAACACATTCACAGAATCCTTTCATTTCTTGTAAACGACAATCTAAGAAGTATGCCATTAAAACCCACCCCAAAGAGCCTATCAATTATCCACAACAAAATCAAAAATTCCATAAAAATGGATAAGGAGAGAGATGGAAACCTGCCTCAAATACATATAAAGTTGGAAAAAATCAGATATTCATGCTCTTGAATTTTTTAAAACACGTAATACCCCTGCATGCTAATATCTTTCATATGTCTTGTGATGATGTTGAACACATATACTCTTCACTCTCGATAGGAACACTAACTAGTCTAAGGGTCATGTTTAACTAAAGACATAAAAATTAAGGATAGTATAGAGAAAATAAAAACAACAACATCCAACTAGCAATAATTGTACCAGGCAAAGAGATGAGAAAGAAAACTTTATTCATGATAATAACAGCTTGAAAAAACCATAAAACTTACGAAAGGGATGATGATAAAAATCCAAAACCTCATCCCTATTTTTAAGTAAAAATGAAACATTTCAATTGCTTCAAAACTTACTAAGCAAGTAATAACGCACATACGTGCGCACAATTACCATACATACAAAGCTCCTTCAATCAAAACATAACATGTGTATCATAATATTAAAAATTATTATGGTTTCATTGGAAACTAATCTGCTATAATTTTATGTGTCAAAATAGGCTCATCGTGTCACTTAACGAACCTTTTTTTAAGTAATTTGAATGCCTTTTTAGTAGTTTAGCTTAATTTTAGTTTTTGCAATTAAATAAGTATGAATGCCTCTTTTTTATTCATTTTGAGAACCAAATTGGCCAATTGTGCCATTGGAGGCTCTAATGATTGATTGAGTGTTGTAAGAACGCGTCGGTGGCAAAATTTAAACAAGAACAACACCAAAGAAAGGAGTATCGCGATATCAAAGCCAGGGAATCACGATACCCTCAAAAGGCCTTAGATGAAGAGTACTTAAAGTGGTATCGCTATATCCACTTGCCAAGGAACACCTCATTTTAAGATTGGTGACGATATCTCGACATACAACCCTAGATATCACGATATCGATATCGTGAGGGACAAAAAATGAAATTAATGGTAGTCTTTGTCTAACCAAACCACCAATCAAAAAGACACATTCAAGACATTTTAGGTAACGATTTTGAGTCAAAATTGCTACTTTGGCTGAGGAAAGAGGACACATTAGGTATAGTTTGGTTAGTTTTCTCTTGGTTTTATCTTAGTTTTCTTCTTCAGTTTTTCTAAGGTTTCTTATTTTTTTTTTTATCTTCCTCCATCGTTGTAGATTTCATTTCCTACATTTTTTCTTCTTATTCTTGTCAATCTTCAAGTTAGTTAAGTTAGTTATCACTGTAATTAGGGTTTATTTTCACTTTTAGTACCTCTTCTTTACATGTAATGACATTTCAATCTTTGGCTTAATGTTATTTCAATTGTTACAAAATTTAACATTAATGTTTCTTGTTCATCATTTTGCTGTTGAATACTTACCTTTATTTTTCCTTTAGGTTTTCCAAGTTAAAAATCCCAACTTTTATTTTCTTGTTAAGTTTATGTTAATGACTACCATGTTTTCTTTCTTCATGTTTGCTAATGTAGCTTTTAGCATGAATAACTAAACCTTAAGTGGGGTTGGTTGATAAAGATGTGGGTAAGTTGATTTTCGAGTAAGAGACTAAATTGCAATAAATTAGACTAAATTGAATAAACTTCAAAACTTAAGATTGACATCCTTAAAAAAAATCTAGGCAAGTGAGATCGAGGGGTAATCTTGTTGAACATCTATTCGTTAGTCTCGGGTTAGCTGGTGAGATCGAGAGATAAATCAGATTAACTTGTCTAATTTGGTAAAATTGAGATCTAGAGGTAAAATGGAACCATTTTGAAGTTTACAACATTTAGGTCCCTAATTCAAGAGTTGGTAAACCACATCAAAATCAATCAATCATTGTTTGTCATTTATTTATTAATTTTGTAACTCTGTATGCTTTATGATTTAGTCCTTTTGAAGTTAGTTCATAAATTAGTGTAATTACCCTCAACTTTATGGTTGTCGTAATATATGTTTTAGTGATTAGTTGGTTAGACACTTTATTTTGCATGCTTGTAGCTATATTTGGTTCAATTGCCAACTCCTTTGGGTTCGATCCTCGAAGTACTCCATAACCCATTGTACAATTATATTACAATTGACACATCACATTTTCAAACATCACAGAATAGTATGTCTTGATTCTTTGTTTGAGTTAGTGACCGCCTCCGAACGTACCACCATCCAAAGTAAAAATCCTACACAAAAGATACGGAAAAGCAGTATCTGCAAGTATACGAGTCATGTTGTAATATAGTTTACAACGGAGCAGGTGAGTACTCTAAGGATCATACCCAAGGGAGGCGAGCACTAAATTAATCTTAACCTAAATATAAATAGATCTAATTAATATTCTAATCAGTTTATAGTACGAGGAATTAAAAGAAGATTTTTTGGTAACCTATAATAAATAAGAACATAAAGAAAATTAAACAAATCAAAAGCAAGAAAACAAATAAGGAAATATATATCAAATCTGGGCATGAGTGATTAGCTCGCTTTGATAATCTTAATCAACTTTCGTCTTGGGTTTTCTTGTTCAATCAACTAATCAATACCCCAGCAGGATCTTTCGATACATCCACTAAAATACTGTGTCAGTAAGGACTTCTTATCTTCTAACCTTACAGTCTAAACCGGTTTAGGGTTAAGGTGTTCACTAATAGGCCATACCAATTTTGGGTTAATTCCCACCATGATGACTTCCTAGGGTTGTCAGGCCTGGGGTTTAAGTTTTTCCTTTCCTAAACAGCTGATTCATTAAGAATCCCTACAAAACAGTTAATTATTCATACCTCCACTCGCTAATCCCTCATAGGAGGATTATTTACACATGGATATAAGAAATAATATAAACTTGAATAAAAGAATGGACATAAAGAATGATTTCAAGAATAGAGTTTAGAAGAAGCCTGATTATACTAAGTTTAAGCACAGAATCCTAACAAAGTTTGAGAATAATTTCATAATTATTTTTTCTCCCGAAAGTAAATAACAAGAATGAAAATAAAGTCTAAAACCTAAAATAAAGGAAAAAAATAAAGTCTAAAAAAAAGAGAAAATTATACAATAGCAAGATATGTTCATAACATGTGTTAACTGAGCTTATTTATAGACTTAGGATGATCGTCATCCTTAACCCTAGGTTAGCTCAAGTTCTCGAGCTTAAAATTGGATTGTATGGACCAAAACACCCCTAGTTTATATTAATTTCTCGTGCAAAGTCGATGTTACGACACACCAGGTCCTGTGTTGTGACATTAAGGGAAGTATGCTCAACTTCAAGGTGTCTTCAAGGGTATGTTGCGACATTGAAGGTAGTCTTGGAATTTTCTTATTCTGCTCCCTATGTTGCAACATTACATGCTCTGTGTTGCAACCTAGTGACCAATATTGAGTTAATTGCCTTCTAATAGTCTCCTACACACTCACAAATATATTAGTTTACCCTTAGGCCTCATTCGGCCCCTAAGGTCAATAAAAGACTTAAATAACACATTTTATTTCACTAAACTAAATTTGCTTAAATGTAATTAAAACATAACTAAAATGCTTATGTTTAAGCTCCTAAAGTGCGAAAAGTATTTTAATTTGCTAGACCGAATTACGATAGATCAGTTAATGTTGATTTTTCCTCTCATTTTGTCGAGGTCAGGGAGAAGCGGTTAAGTTGTTGGTGTTGTTGCTAGGGAAACGGTGCTAGATAGAGCTATTTTTAGTTTTGTTACATGTTCTATAGGGAGATAGTTAATGAAAGCTAAATTTGTAGATATGACCCTTTTTTGTGTTTTTTTGTCTTGTTTGAATTTTTTTTTAATTCGTTTCGCTTTCTTGTACTCGTAGAAGGTGATGCATGACTCAGACCAATAACTATATCGTACCATTGAAACTAGGACAAGAATGAATCCTAATGCATGCTAAAATGGCTCAACATTTGAGGGACGCCAAACCTCCATAAAAAGACCAGCTGATTGACAACCCAATAGTAGAGAGACAATCACCACAGCCACACTCGCAACCAATGAAACAAATAAATTTCTGGGACTATTCTATGCCTAACTTAGAGGTTGTTCGGAGAAGCATTAATAACTTTGAAATTAAACCAAATATGATCCAAATAATCCAAGGAAATCTACAATTTCAAGGATCAATGAATGAAGATTGGAACCAATAGTTTAAGGGTATCCTCACCATTTACGGTACCTTTAAATATAACAAGGTATCCGACGACACAATACGTCTTAGGTTATTCCTTTTCTCGTTGACTGACGATGCATTATGTGGTTAGATTCACAGCTGCTGGACTCTATAAACACATGGGAGGAGCTAGCGAGCAACTGTTTGGCAAAGTATTTTCCCTCGAGTAAGACTATGAAGCTCTACATGGACATCACTAATTTTCAACAACTCTAAAGGGAGTCGCTCTATGAGGCGTGGAAGCACTTCAAAATCATGCTTCATAAGTGCCCATACGATGGCCTACAAGATTGGCTACAACTTTAAATTTTTTATAACCGGCTAGATGGAAACTTGTGTTTATTGGAAAATTTTGATTTGAAAACGATTTTTTTGAACAGTGGAAAATTAAAAATTTGAAAACTAACTCGGTTTGTGATATTTATAAAAATAAACTCTAAACAAATTCATAATTGTATTTCTGGCTTAGCGGACATTCGTTGTTACCAACTTTTAACCAAACAATCTTCTCTGCTATTCTCTTACCACGAATTACTTCGAGTGTGAGCTTCAACCAATTGAATCGAAACACAAAACTAAAAAAATTATCTCTCCTTTATTTAGGGTGAAAACGGAAATTTTATCTTCTTTAATAAAAACTAGTAGATTTTTATTCTTAGAAAATATATTTAATAGTGGCGAAAAAATTCTCTCTATTTTTCGGCAGAGTAATAATCTCTAAATGTTATGTCTAATGCCCTACCATTGCCATCTATTTATAAGAAGAGAAGGTAGAACCCTTGTTGAATTGTAATAGTTTACTTCAGATAGAAAAAAAATAACTTCTTACTTATAGTAGGAGTGCGGTGGACAGCACACCCTAGTATTCCTACTAGGGTTGCCAACCCATTCATGTCATACGAGGCGTTTTGGGTCTCTCTTACATCTGGTCCAATTACGAGTACTCCCTGAGTCTTTTCACCCAATACTCTATAATGTGATCCAACTTGATTCGATTTTTGTATTTCACAAAATAAACTTTAATATTCTATATTAAACAATTTTCTCATCAATATTTTACCCCTAGTAAAATTTTGAATGTTTTACCCTTGGTCAAATTTTTTACAATTTTACCTCTAGTAAAATTTCGAGAAAATATGTTTAATATTTCATAGCTCAATATATTCACTATAACTGAATGGTTTATTTGAATTTTCATACTTCAAAACAGCTCAAAAACATAAACTCATTCTTTCGATCATTTTTAAGTAATCCATATAAAACTACAAATGAATCATTTCTATTTTCATTTTTGGAAACCTACATTCATTTCCAAATGATTCCATTTTTCCATTTAAAAAAACCATAATAATTCTTGAATATTTTCCATTTCTCTTTTCCTATTCATTCTGTTCATTTCTATTCAAACACGTAATTTATTTCTAGTTTCAACGAGCTACGAAGGGATCGATTGGACATATGTAATTAGGTCTCAAATGATTTATAATTAAGTTTTGGATTTTTTCCTATTAATTATAAACTCATTTAGTCATAAAGTCGTTCCATTATAGTGTCGTGACTGAGTTCTCCCTAACGACATATCATTACGAAAGCAACTACTCAGTGCTCGTCCAGTGACCTTGTCATGAGTGTGTTACCCTCATAGGATATCCTTGATCTCTTTAGGATAATATCCGCTCTTCTAACATGATCTTATTTTATCTCATGGTAACCATTACTTTTCTTCATGAAAAGTCAATCACTATCAAAAAGTGATCAAGTAATTCATCACAAAGACAAATGAACCATGACCACGTTTACTTTTCATCAACCATGTAATGCCTCTAAAAGGATATCAATTACCCATGTCTCGGGCTATGAATTTCACTATTGGAATGACACTACATACTATAGAAGTCATGCACCTAGCACACCGGTTTTTGGTTCCTTATCTACTTGAAGTTAGGTTTTTACTTACATCAAAGTGTACGAGTCACGCATACATAGTCCGCCATCCACTCAGGATTTAGGTATTTCATACTATGAACATCGCAAGTGAATAAATCCATAAACAGATTCAAGATATATTCTACTTGGGTCTATTCTGATGTACTATCAGTCTAGTAAATCACATCTATGTCTCTATGATTTGGGAGTCATCTGCTCCGATGCCGAAGACAAGGCATCTCCCAATTGGACTTGATAGACAACATATTAGTCTTGCAATCAGTTTACTCATTTCTTATTAGACTAAGGACATGTTTAGGCTCCTCTACTAATACAAGTTGTCTTTTTGTACTACAATCTGATCAAGTAATATTACTTAGTATCAGTTTAAACAATAGACAACCAATGAGCAACATTTGCTTCTATTTTGCATTGCATGAAAAAACCATTTGAGGAAAAAATACAAAATATATTGATTGTAATCAATGAATTTGTTTTATTAATCAATTTTTTTGAATAATTAAAAGTTTACTTAGTCAAAAATACTACACTTAAGGTATTAGATCCAACAGTTTCCCACTTGCCTAGGGAAGTATATGAGTCATGTTTCATATTCCTATATCATAGTAAGACGATGAGGAGATAAAAGACGATGACCCCTCACCATATCATGATGATATTGAGGAGGTGTTCGCGTCCAGGTAAACCACTAGAGGAGGGGTAGTCTTTAGAAACCCTAGATACCAATCAAGACATTCTTACAAAAGGTCGGTTGTCAAGGGCAAAGAAAAAGGGATTGCAGGGTAGAATCACAACTGCAAAAATGATGCTTAGTTACATGCTTTCACATTTTATTTTATTTGATGTAGCATGTAAACTATTAAACTACTGAATTATTTCTTTTGGACTTGATTTTTGTTTTTATTGTTATTTGCATTTGTTTTGTTTTTGTGTATTTGTGTGTTTTTATGTGCAACCATTCACCCACAAGCTACACTACATGATTGTGCTTTAATAAGGAGGGGGACACCCTGTGTTTCGCCGGTGCACTTCAACTCCTTAAGGGATGTCTGGTAACCTCTTAAACTTTAGTTAAGAAATACATTAGTGAAATGTATAGCTTAAGCGTGGGAAGATGCACATAGTTTTAGATTATGTTGTTTTTTTCTTGTTTTTGAGTGTTTATTTCAGTTTTTATATATTTTTTAGAAAAAATTCAAAAATTCAAAAAATATTTTTCGTTTATTTTTTTAATTGTTGTTCTTGTTGCATGGTGCTTTGTCATGAATTGATTGAATTTGGTGAATCGTGGCATGATATTGTGGATTAAGTTCTTTGAATGTATAAATTTTAATTGATGCTTGATGAATTTTATGCTTTCGTGAGTAAATTGTTTAACTCAATTAGTTACATTCTATAATAGGATAGAGGTAGCTGAAAATTTCTTTCTTTTATCCAAAATATCAATAAAGAATGAAGATAGGTGTGTAAATGCATGTTTTAGAAATTGTCATTATTCATTTAAAGAAGTAGAAACATGTTTCGATTTTGTATTATGGTAGAGGTTGTGTGACCCAAATCTCAGCACTTGTTGAAGAAATAATTACAGTGGCAAAATAAGGGAATCTATGGAGGCGAAGGGCTAAGGGCCATTAAGCACAAAACTGGACTAGGGTTGTGATTGAGGGTGTGAGGGCTCTACCCCCGTAGTATGAACCATACCGCACAAGTTGAATCCATATAGAACTATTCTTTATCTATTTGACTTTGATTAGAACAAGGTTTTTCAACCCTCAAATAGATGTAGTCAAAAATCCTATTGTATAATTTGTTTTTCAACATTAGTGAAATTCTCCTCCTCTGCCCGTGGTTTTTCTCGAAAGGGTTTTCCATATAAAATTTGTGTTCTTATTTTTATTTTCTTATTGCTTTGCGATCGTTCTACCACCATTATCGATGTTTATTATAACATGTTCGTTAAAGTGCTAGGGCATGACCTAAGGCATTATTTGTGTAGCCTAGAGCCTAAATGACCAACCTATATGCTACATTATCCCTAGTCCCTGAAAATTGAGTATTATATTGTCCTTTCTTGATGAACCTTTATGTTTGAAACCTTGAGCCAAAATTGAGTTTGAAACTCAATCCTTCACTGTTCTTAAACTTTGTCTTGCACTATCAAATAGACATCAAGCCACGGACATTGAGGGTTAGGTGGGAACATTTTTAAGGTTTCTTACATTTTTTAACTTGTAAGCCCTAGGGCTAGTTCGCGAACCTTTACTTGACGAACTTTTTAATAGGGAATCTCTAACGAAATTACATGAGGTCCACGTGGAGAACCAAAGTAATTGATTTTCAGTCGCCCTAAAATGTCTCATCATAGGGCGTAACATCACCATCACTACCAAGATTATTGTAACACCTTACACCTGGCCCGGTAGCTAAGCCCAAATATTAGGATGTCACACCACCGTTACACATTGCATGCATTACAAATGGTCTCGTTATTAAGTACACATCTCTAATTTAGCTTTTGAATAATTATAATTCATACATATCCCAGTCATCATTAAAACATGCTAAACCTTTATCAAACAAACTTAAAACGAGAATTAAACATGCATTAGAACTGCATATAAAAATTTTGAAGCGAATCACGTGGGTATCAATACTGAATCAAAGGTATCGATATTTCTCTCAAATGGTATCGATGCTGCTTGGAAAATCGATACCAAAATAACATTATGTTTCTTGCTTAAAAATCAAAACTTCAAAAATTATCGGTACCTTTCATAAAGTATCCATTATTTTACCCTAAGTATTGATACTCGTGATATGGTATCGATACCAAATTACGTTAATAACTTCCTGCACTTTCAAAAATCATAGAGGTATCATTTTTAAAACCTGAATATTGATACCTCTACTCCATATCACAAAAATAAAGCAATTTAAGGCATATAATCCATTCTAACTTATAACTATTCAACGTGCAAATTTTTCCTAATCAAACCATCGTCTAAACAATCATAATAATAGTTCATTCATTGAAAACATGTCTGAGAAAGGAATCAACATAACAAGTTCCAAGTCCATAAATCCTAAGAGCAAATAAGCTATGAAAACATCCAAAACATTATGACAATATTTATGCAACAAACCTACCAAATTATTCAACGTCCATTGACCATACATACAGTTCATGACACTTCATCATAGTAAATATTCAAACCAAAATAATACCAATGAAATAACTATAACATCCATCAAAAGTGTTAGAAAACTAAACTCATAAAATGTCATGAGGACCACAATAATAATCGATCAAAGTCTAACCACATTGCCTTATCCCCATAGTTCGAAGAATAATATGAATACTACCTACACAAATACTAAAGCCTAAATTAGATCACTTCCTTGGTATCCCTGATGTGGTCCCTGATGTGCGTGATAAGTTTTAATTTATAATTGATCGTACTTGAAAACTAACTATTATCACGATAAAGGCAAGCGCACCTATCAAACAGTAGTATAGCTTATAGTAAGACCGAAATGTCGAACCCACAGGAACTAAAAGTACTAGTATTAACCTTCTTTTTATTATCTAGCCTAAAAATAAGGGGATTTGCTTTATCCAAATTAATCAACTAAACTAAGAATGCATAGGAAGTAAATTGGGGAAATACTTTTGGGAAAACAGAATGATTTGGATAATACCCAAGGAAAAATCCACCTAGACTTCACTTGTTATTTGACTCTGAATTAGACGATTTATTCACTTGACTCGATCCGTAGAAATCCCTAATTTATATTATTATCTCTCTCGAGACTAACAACGTCTAACCCTAGGTTGATTAATTGAAATCTCTTTCTAATTAAAACCCCTAGTGTTGCATTAACTCGATCTATGGATTCCCTTATTAGGTTTGACCCTAATCTGGCATATTTATGTCGCCCTATGTCTAGGGGTGCAATCAACTCCGCTTAATTATGCCAGATCTACTCTTAGACAAAGACTTTTACTCCTCTAAATATGCACATCAATACTTGAATCAATATCCTAGAATATTAAAGCAAGAATTAAGAACACATAATTAAGAACAAATTAAGTATTTATCATATAATTCAGAAAATAATAACAAGATCCATCTTAGGTTTCATTCCCCTTAGGTATTTAGGGGATTTAGTTCATATGTGTAAAAGAAAACATCTCAGAAGAATAATGATAACAAAACATAAAGAAACCCAAAAACCCCTGAAGGAAATTTAAGGGAGATCTTCAATCTTGAAGGAGAATCCGGCTTCTGAGATAGGTCAATCGGCTTTTTTCAAGTAATTCCTTGCCTCTACTCCCTGTGTCCCTTTAATCCTCCTCTAGGGTGTTAATATAGGCTTTAGAATGCCTCAGAACCCTCCAAAGTGCCGTTTTTTGAATAGAACTAGGCTTGGGCCCGACAGGGACATGACCGTGTGTCACGCTCGTGTGAGGCGGCTTAGGCCGTGTTAGAGTCTGTTAAATAGACACGGGTGTGTGATCTACCCGTGTGAGGAAGTCCAAGCCGTGTTGATTTCCCACGTTGACCCATTTTCTCCATTTTTGGCCTGTTTCTCGCTCTTTTTACTCTTCTATGCTAGCCTAAGTATAAAACATGAAATTAAAGGATTAGGAGTATCAAATTCCAAAAATCTAATGATAATTCATCCAAAAATGTGCTAAGCATGGGATAAAAATATGTATAAATTACGACTTATTAATCCCCACATTGTTCACACCACAAACGCTAAATATCTGCAATGATTAAAGAGTGAGTGAGCTTAAACAAGCTCATTGAATGTCGAAATAACCACAATGTAGACACAACATCAAAGGTTAAATAAAAGCATGCTATAACACATCCACAACCATATTCTAACCAAGTCACCATAATATATTCACGCTTCATTAAATTATAAAACTAGCATATATTCTTACGTATAACTACAATCAACTTATATACCAATAATTCACTTTACAATAATTCGTCAAGACTAACAATGCATACATGCTTTAAAAACTCACAAATCTAGCTTATATATTCACATGCATTCACAAGTTAAATGAAAATTACCTAAACCACAATTATATATGCAATTTACTATAAAAACAGACTAACATTTTCATGAAACTTAAATAAACTTATTTAGCATATTATTTGCATGTTTATGCATCCATCTCACATCGTATTATCACAATATATAAGCTCACATTTAAACAATAATTTAGCACTTAAGGTTATGAAACATTAAAGTGGGCTCTATCACCACACATCGGATACACAGATCGCTAACACACCAAATGACTCGTAGAGTCGAACATATCCTAAAAGCGTAGCATTTAGCTAACAGTCTCCAATACACCAACATATCCTGGTGAAAGGAGCTTGGCTCACATTCCCTTATCTCTCTAAACTATTTTAGGGCCTCAATGCCCAAATCACAAAACACAAGGGTAAGTATTTACAATCCTATGACATGCCAATTATATCCAATTGTTTCAAGAGATCACAAGGCCAAAATATCCACAATTATACAATTTTAATTAATGATTTAATGCACATCATCTCTGTTCATATTCATCAATTTACATCACAAACTTGTACACAATGCATGCTTATTGAATTCACATTTAATTACACTTTAAGTGCCACAATAATGCTCATTGAGTCATCACATATCCGACCACAAATGTGTGCATTAAAATCATTACGGCATATATCATATACAAGTATTCTCACATATTGCTTGTCATAATAATATCACATTCCACAATTCAACACATATGTATTTATTGAAATTTCGCTCACTTCCGATGCATATTTCCATTATTAGCATATCATTATCACTGCCATTTGGAACGTGTATCATTCCCACAACACAACAGAATTCACAATAGCCATCACATACATCTCATGTTACAATATCGTATCATAATACTTAGTCCACAATTATTCACATAATCACACATTTTGCCAAAATAAATCAAGAGGAATAAAAATCTTACACTCGGAACTTAGGATAAGGGTTTAGGTTATTCCTAAGCTTCTAATTAACACTATGAATTGTGTCTACAAGCAGCGATTCCAAACACTAACTGATCACACTTTTGCCTAATTGTCAAAAGCTTAAACTAACTTTTCCTTGCCTTTTGCCTTACTCGTCGAAGGTCTTAGCGATTCCGGAACTTCACACATAATAATCATACAATATACACAATCAATTAGCAGCCAAAGACTCACCTAACCCAACCAAAAGCGTAAGCCTAAGCAATATTCCTCATGAAACTAAAATTTTGACTAACAAACTTGAAACTCAAGTATCTTAATCTTTACTCATTTACATTGCCTATAATCGATTCCAATCATCTAATTATACATCTAAGAACAATTCCTAACCTTCAAACTACTCAAAACTATACAGATTCATGGATCCGAAATTTTGATATGCAATGGTAATTTTCACGAAAATTCATTAAAATGTTGGAATTCTTTAACAAAAATTCAAATTAAGTTTGGAAACCTTCTAATCTTATCAAAACTAATTGAAAAACACTTTGAAATTACGTTTTTACCCAAAACCCCAAAATCCACCATTAACAATCCAATTTTCAACTTTTATTTAAAACATGTGATTTAATGGCTAAAAAATTAGTTTTAAAGGCTAGATAACATTAAAAACTAATAGGAAAACTATTCATTACCTTTTATGGGAGAAAAAGAGATGTTTGGTTAAAAATTCAGAAAATCCACAAGCTTGAGAGATGATGAAATCTATTGTGTTTTTGGTGGTTTTTATGGAATTCTAGAGAGGTTTAATGTTATCAGGATGAAAGAAATTAAAGGAATGGAGTTTGGGAATCAAAATTTGATGAATAAGGCTTTGGTAACACAATGGACAACAAAACAAAAAGATGGGGAGAAACTAGCATGAGTTTTGTACGGATAAAGGGGGAAAATAGGGTATTTTTAAAAATTTGGTATAACTGCTTTAAAATTACTCCTAAATTAAACCCTTTTACAAAACAGTCCTTATTTTAAAATTAAAGATCTTTTCAACCTTATTTTCAAAAATTCACTTGATTTTCAAAAAGCTATAGTCAAATATAATTTTGGGTTACCACACTTCAAAATTTCCAAACCCATTTTGAGCCAAAATTCCTAATTTACCCTCAAAACTTATAGGCCCAATTTTAGGGTGTGACAATTATCAAATCAGACTTACACGTTAGCAGCTTTAAGACACGTATCCAAATTTTCCCCCCACTATAAAAGAACCATGTAAATAACTCATACACACTCACATAGATACTCTACTTCTAGAACTCCATAACTCTCCCAAAAATAGAGAATTTGCCCTAACCTTCATTCCATTCTCCTTCATCTAGTCGTCATCTCCTTTCCTTGTTCACCTTATTAATTAACAAACTCATTTAAATCTTACATTATTTGGGAGGATTTCTTAAAAATAGTGCCCTAAAGAAATTGTTTTTTTCTTTTTCTTTCTTTTTTTTTTTAAATAGAGAAACACACTTAAAAGTTAAGAAAAGAGGAGTGGTGGAGGGATTTTTAAAAGTTTTTTTTTAAATATTTTGGTAGACTTAAGTTTAACCATTACTTTAAAAGAAAATATTAACAAATGAAGAAAGAAAAGCTTGGAAGAATGTATTGATGAAATTTGAAGGTGTTCTAGGTTTGTGGATGGCGGTGGGTGACGACATATGATTGTTTGTAAAAGAGGAGGAGACTCCATTAGTGAGTAAAAAGTTAAACATAATTTTTCCTTTTTCACAATTTAACTTATTTTTTTAAGATTTTAGAATTAAAATAATTTAATTAGTATTCCATGGAGATGACTGAGGAAAAATGGTCATGTGGCGGGTTTTGATAGACTAGATTGAGTAGCCATCATTTTAAGTCTCAATAATTTATTTGATACTTCAATTTTTTTTAAAAAAAAATTAATATTTAATTTAGTTTTTGTCATTTTTTAGTTTTTAAACTTATGTTGTTTGTTGTATCATTTAAAATAGATAAAAAATTAATGTTAATTAACTTTACTGATATAACATAAACGTGAATGTCATGACAACAATTATTAATTTTTTTTAATTTTAAAAATTTAAAAATCATTTAAAAATTAAAATTTATAAAAAATATATTTTTAATTTTAAAAAATTAATTAATTACTAACCGGCATACACATAAACTACCACATACATTAACAAAATTAATCGACATTAATTTTTCTATTTATTTTATGATGATTTAACAAGCGATATAATTTCAATAAATAAAATAAACGAAAAATTAAATAGAGAACTAAAATAACTTTTTTTATAAAATTAAAAAACTAAATAAATAATTATGCCTATTTTTAACCATCAACATGCCATAGTTGAATGAAAGTAATTTTTAATAGTCAAACCTTTACCAAAAGGAAAAAAGAAACAATACATCTAAGGATTTAAGTGAGAAAAACTATATATTTCAGGGCTAAATTAAATAGTGAGACTTCATCTTTTAAAGATTTTTTAGAATATTTTATATATATTACTTAAATAATAATTACTTACCTTAATTATATAAAATAATAAAGAAATTTAGATGGCTCTGTAAATTCAGAAAAATCAGACCAAAAAATCATGAGACTAGCTCAAATTGTTGTATTGTTGTCACTGTACGACACTTAAAACACACACTATAACATTGTTAAAACAAAATAAAGCCTAATTTGTCTATCATTTTTATTACAGCAAACATATACAAAGGTACAATCTCCCCTTCTGTTGCCGTGAAAGCAAGCAAATCTTCAAGCTTTTGAACTAAGAATTTGTCTATCACACTAAGACGAAGCACTTTCTTCCATCCCTTTCCAATGCGTAATTTGTTTTCCTTTGATTTAACCCTAAAGTTATACATCAAAAAGTTCTTTAACTGCACAGAAATCCCAATTCACAAAGAAAAGAAAATCGACAGGCTTTTGATATATGCATCATTCTATTTACACTCCTGCTATGAAACAGACGATTCTCTGCAAAAACATCAACCATGACCAGATGTCAAGAGACTGGTAAACAAAGAAAATCTATGATTCGAGAATGATTGCTACGTATTTGAAGGTTTGAGTAGAACCTAAACCTTCATGAGCAAAACCCTTTTGAAGGGAAATGCTTGAAAGAAAAGGAAAGTTTAAAATATGGTGAAAGGAACTCACTCGTGAAAGAATCGAATATCCTGAGTATGCCAGAGTACAAGCATTCCTACTGATGCCATTGGCCTGTCATATGCACAAGTGTTTCCAACAGATTGTGATCCCATGCCTATTGGAAAAAACGTGAAACTTCCCGGTATAATTGTTCAGCTTCAAATGGTTTTGACACGTATCCATCCATTCCACACCGCAGACATTCCTCATGTGTAGCTTGGATAACATCTGCAGTCATAGCCAAAATGGATACATGCCAGTTTGAAACATTGTTATAAGCTTCCACTGATAATTCGCCATGGTGAATACGATTATTGATATTATGTTCCATATCCCGAATTCTCCTTGTAGCTTCAAACCTGTACATAGATGAAGAAAACGCACTCAGCATTAAACACTGACCAAGAATATAACCAATTGAGAACTCTCCAATGCTCATTTTACCAACAACTAGAGAAGATTTTCCTTTCATATTTGTTGACTTATTTTCTAAGGTTTCAAAACTTGATTTGCAAAAGGAAGTTCTAAATTCAACATGGCATTACATACCCATCCATTTCTGGCATTTGGATATCCATGAAACAGGCATCAAACTGGTGAGGCGGTGTGAGCAGCTCAATAGCTTCTATTCCTCTTGTAGCACTAACCACATCTGCTCCGTATTTCTTCAATGCACCAGCAGCTACTTTTAGATTCACATTGTTGTCATCTACGATTAGAATTTTTCTCCCAAGAAGAAGATTTCGAAGAGACAAGCTAGGTAACTGCCCATTACAGGGATTCCCTTTGTTCCCAACACCCATGGTGCGTTGTAGAGCTGCTGCTAACATGCTAGCCCTCAAGGGTTTTGGGATGACAGTCATGTTACAAACACCAGTACTAATATTTGCTCCGGAAGAACTTATAGAATTAGACAAGAGGAAAACCTCTGGAGGAGTACCATAATCTATTTTCTCCAAGGTATCGAAAAAGAGAGTTGAATTGTTTAGATACTTATCCCAAACTTCCTGTTCAATGATAACCATGTTTATAGCATTACTCCCCCTGCGTATGCTGGATAAACCTTGTTTCCATTGAGAAACCACTTCAACATGAATTCCTAGCCGTCGGATTTGATATTTTGACACCTTGGCCCGAACAGGTCGAGGATCCATAACCAATGCTCTCATCCCATAAAACTCCGAGGAAACAGAGTTAGACATTTTGTTGATTTGCTGGCTCTTGTACTTCTTTGAACTAGAACAGCCACTGGTGAAAACAGCAGTAAATGTAAAGGTGGATCCAATCTTAGGAATGCTAACAAAACCGATTTCTCCTTCCATCAGATTAACCAAACACTTGCTTATGCTTAGTCCAATACCTGTGCCCCCATGTGTTCGAGAAATAGAAGGGCCCACTTGCATAAAAGGGGTGAAAACACGAGACTGTGCTTCTAAAGGGATTCCTTCTCCTGTATCTTCAACTGACACGATAAGATTAATGCTGTGAGAGAAAGGATGTATGGATCCTTCTTGACTGAAAGTTCTAAACCCTTTCCAGCTCTGGCATCTATCTGCAACAGGAAAACCACTCAAGGTGTTCTCTGATGAAGATTCTGTCTCAACTTCTATTGAATCAATCACCTCTTCCACAAGATGAACTGTAACAAGGATGTGTCCTTTCTCTGTGAACTGAACCAAAAAATATAAGTTATATAGGTTTATTGCTACTAAAGCATAAGTTGGATAAGACTGAACTCATACTGAAGCTTCTAGCTCCCTATTGATAAAGTCATGATGCCATTCAATGCAAAGAAATTTTTTATATCGACATGCATGTAAGTATGTTAACTATTTCTAGCTTGGATACAAAGGAAGAGCGTTTTAGATGGAAGGCATTATGTTTAAAACTGAAACAGATTGGTCATACTGATATACTCAATTAGTAAAATAAAATATATTTAGAAAAGAACTTGAGTCCTAACAAGCTTTATATACATTAAAAGGAGAACCAAACTCATACCTTAATCGAGTTTCCCATGAGATTGATAATGATTTGTCTGAATCTCCCAGGATCGCCAATTAGCATCTGAGGCACTTGATCAGAAATGTAAACCGCCAGCTGCACCACCCACGAATTGATCATACAAAATGAAATATATGTTAGACTTGTGGGTAAACACCATAAGGAGGGAAAAAGAGAGGAAAGGACCAAACGGAATAAGGTGAGTCAGTGTGATACAGGTATCTCACCTCTACTCCTTTGTCCTGAGACTTCCCAGAAAAGAGTGACAACACATCATCCAAGATTGCTCGTAGATCAAACTGCACTTCCTCAAGTTCTAGCTTACCAGATTCGATTTTAGCCTGATCCAAGACCTCATTTATAAGTGCAACCAGAGCCTTTCCGCTAGCTTGAGCAGTTCTAACATAATCTAGTTGTGTAACATCTAAATCTGTGTCCATAAGCAAATGCAACATTCCTGAAAGAAGTGTCTCACAGTCATGGTTAAGTAATCGATATTCTCTACTAGTTATTTTAATTTAATTTTTTTAAGCATAATACAATGCATAGAAATAAACTTTTATAGAAATAAATTAAAGCTTCAAGACACACCTAGAACACCATTCATTGGGGTTCTGATCTCATGGGAAACAGTTGCAAGGAACTGCAAAACGGTCACAATTAATTAGGACCAAATGTCTGTAAGAGGTCAGAATGCTTTAAGAGTATAACTCAGATGTCATATACCTGAGATTTGGCAATATCAGCTGCCTCAGCCTGCTTTTTAAGCTCCATCATCTTATGGCAGTCATCTTCCACCTTGGCAATTCGATTTACAGTTGCATGGAATATATGCCCAACAAGTAATGCAATCACAAGGATGCCAATTGAAGTGGTTATTCCTAACCATGGCCATGGTGGCTTTTGCTTAAACCTAGAATAAAAACAAAATTAATCCATGATTTATATTCAAGTTACTTTATTTTTAAAATGTTTTGGTTTCTTGAAGAAAGAAGGAAAACAATTTAGAACCTCTCTTGAAGATTAAACAACCTTGTTTTATGGGTGTAGATAACAGTCCATGTTATATAAAGGTTGACACGCACTTGCAAAGGCCCATATCAAAGAGAAGGTGAAATCTGGGCAAACGAAAATCTATGAACTACCTGCAGCGCATCTCATGCTTTCTGAATGGATCTCCAAA
The DNA here is from genome assembly GCA_025698465.1 of Gossypium longicalyx. Classification (NCBI taxonomy): domain Eukaryota; kingdom Viridiplantae; phylum Streptophyta; class Magnoliopsida; order Malvales; family Malvaceae; genus Gossypium; species Gossypium longicalyx. The sequence continues at coordinate 59,471,883 of CM046995.1, forward strand.
ATTAAGGAGGCTGACATGCTCCAACCCGTCATTTGATGCGTTCAAGCCATACATGCTGATAGGGTACGACTGATTAGTTGTATCCAGCACATTCACAAGGATTGTTTGTTTACTTGCAAGCTGTTGTAGCAACTTCTCCACAAGTGACTCAATATCAAACACTCCACCAAGATACCTGATTGAGATCATCTTATCAGAGCCATTAACTAGAGCATCCTATCAGGGATCTCGTTTAAAAAGAAAAGATCTTGGTTCACCCTTTTTAACAAGGCATTATTTTCATTGATGTCTGTAAGCTATTGCAACTTTTACCTTTTTCATGTATGTATGTGGTTTCAGAGATGAGAAGCCTAAGGAATTTATCTTCCCACTAATTTTTATAAAAGGAGACATTTGTTGGACATTCCTACTTTTTGTTCATACTGAAAACATACCCGTCAGTAGCTTGAATCCTCTCAGTAGGAGTTGCATTCAAGGGCAGATCCCTCTTGTAGACCGCAAATGTCAAAATAACTCCAAGACGATTTGTTTTGAGTAGCCTAAATGGAGCTGTTAGCACCCCTTTTCCTGATTTTCTTGCACACAATACATTCTTGCTATCCTCCTATCGGTACACAAGAAATTCAGTATTCATAACTGAAGAGTGTAATTAATAATGAATTCAAATTCTTGAGAGATTGAAAATATTTTATTCTTCCTAACTAGAAAGTAGTACAATTAAATCTTCAGTCGAGTTAAGCTTAATACAAGTGATCCAAGGAACCTTGGGTTTCTCAATAAGCTTTTAGATAGTAAAAGAGCTAACCTGTCCTGACAGCATATCAAGAGAAACCACATGTGATACGATATCCTGCGCAAAGATAACAGGAGCATATTCTTCCTGAATTGGCGATGGCTCTAAGAGGTCAAGATTGTAGTCATCCTTATGAACTGGGTTTTGTTCAAGGGTATCCATCCTCTTAATAGTCCAGCCCTGTTGCTTCTCAAATTGTTCCCTTTCCGAGTGGAGCACCCTTACAGCATAAGCCACACCACTTGTAAGAGGTCTCTCAAAAGCAGTTCGTTCCGTATACCTCGCAAAAGTCCTCTAGATGTGATTAAAGTGAGTTCCCTTTGTTATCCAAAAAAAAGAAGGATCATAATTCCTAACTACAAACACTCAGACCTGGTTTGGCTATCAAGTTGACAAGATCATTATTTGATAAACTGATCCTGATCAATAAAGCAAAGGAAATGCATAATCATCTATCTTAACTAAAAGTTACAAGATGAGGATATTAACTTACCTGATCAATAGCCGAGGGGGTTTTGCCATGGTGGAAAGTTGAGATCAAAATGGAGATGGCCTGGATATGGTTCACGCTTACATTAAACTGATCCTGCAGCATCCTAGCTCTCTCATCACACATGCTAGCCAATGTCTCCTTCCTCTTTTCGGTAGCTTGAAAGCTCATATAATAGAATATAGAAATAGAAGCCAAAATCCAACCAATTATCCATGAAAACAAGAGCTTTCTCCACCAAGCCTTGCTAATTCTCTTGGAACCCACATACTGGTAATATTGATGGTGGATGTTGAAGCTATAGTTTGAGAACTTGTCCCAGCATTTCAACCACATCTTGCTACCACTATGACCAAGGAGAACTGTCTCAGCGTCCCTAAATTCACCATTAATGAACCAGTTCATGGAAATCATAGATGCTACCCAGCAACATAACATCCAAAGCAGATGCCCCACCTTTAAACCAAACCCAGATACATGGAGTAAACTCATCCAAGAAACAGTGACCAATTGTGGGTCTTACTTCCTTCTTAATTCCAGCTAAAGACAGAGACCCACTGTCAAATCTATAGAAACTGTGTAGTAAAATTCTGCATCAACAGAAAAGAACCTTGGGATAAGATGAACCCTCTCCCAGCAAACTCCAAATTTACCATGTGACAGACTGTAAGGCCTTGGACCGTGAGGGAAAGAATAAAATATGCTATCTTATCCAGCAATATAGCTTTCTAACTGAGGATGGCAAAATAGAAAACCCAGAATTGAGGAAGATAGAAGGAAAATTTTTCACAATAACCACAAAAAAGAATCAAAACCCCCCTCAAGATTCTGAGTTTCTAATTACAAACACGAATTATATATTATACTACTACAACACTGTAGTACCGGTACTACCAGTATATTTTATTAATTTTTGTCTTTAAATATAAAATAATATAACAAATGAGAAATTTTCTTTTTGCTTTTTTGTCCAAGTGTACAACTTCTACACGCTTTTTACTCTCTATTCTCGGATTGGCTGTACTTTATGGTAACAAAAGTACCCTTTGCTGCTCTGCATGAAAACAAATTTCTATACCAATTAACATAATTTCTTTTTCCTTTTTATTCGACTTTTGTACCCATTTTTGAGATTAGGAGCCCTCTAATTTTTCGAAATTGTCAAAAACATTAGATCAGGAAGACGATAGAGTTTTTAAGAACTTGCTTCATGCTATTTTGGATTATTGAATTTAGGGTATACTAGACATACAACTCGGATTCTTTCATACGGTAAATATTATTTTTCTATTAAAATTATCTGATTAAAAATATCAAAAAATTTGTTCTATAATAACAAAATTTAGCCATTAATTTTTAATTTAGCATATACTTTTTATTTAAAGCAAAATAACCCTTAATTTTTAGTACTATTTTATCACATCTATATTTTATTTTTTAATTTAGAACTTCTTTTATAATCTTTTGACACTTTTTATTTATTTATAATTTTTGGAATCATAATTTTTAGCTTAAAATATGCCATAATTCTCTCTAATATTTGTAAATTTAGAATTTAATTCCTATACTTTTTTAAATTTTAAAATTTAAGTCTAATTATTGAAATTATTAAAATTATTGTGTTAAATTTAAATTCATTAGAATGTCATTTTTTAATTACATTGCAATCAAGTAAATATTTTTATTTTAAAATGTCACATTAACAAATTTAACAAAACAATTAACATAATTAACAATTGAATCTAAATTTTAAAATTTGAAGAATAGAAGATCAAACTCTTAAGAATAAAATAAAATAAAAAACTAAATTTCAAATTTATCAACAACACAAGTCTTTAACCTAATTTTTAAAAGTAGTGTCATGTAAATGATAAAAGGTTGATAGTAAATTGCTTGATGGTCAATTCTCTTCAAACAAAAGAGTAGGGGAAAAATCAATGCAATGGCTAAATTTATTGTTATGTTTTATATATAAAATGTGAAAATAAACATTTAATAGCATAAATTTAGATTTAATGAAAGGATGAAATATACAAAGACTAATTTACCTATTTTTTTAATCAAAGACATTGTTATCTTGAATTAAGTATTAATTTTATATGTATATCATAAACTTTTAATTTATCTAATTATATTTTTTTTGGTTAAAATGTGCCAATAGTCCTTGTACCTTTCAAAAATTAGGAATTTAGTCATTATACTTGTATTTATAGGAATTTAGTTTTTCTACTTTTCAGATTTTAAATTTTAGGTCCAGCTATTAATATTGTTAATTTTTTAGGTTAAATTTATTGTTGTGACATTTTGAAATAAAAAAAAGCACTCACTTAGTGGCCATGTTATTAAAAAAGAATGTAATTAACTTGAATTCAACCAAAAAAATTAACCGTATTAACAGTTGGACTTGAATTTTGAAATTTAAAAAGTAGAGAGAATAAATTCTTAAAAATACAAGTATAAGAACTAAATTTCAAATTCAAATACAATTACATGTTTAAAGAATCACAAGTATCAAACTATTACAACACAAATTATGTAAGAAATTAAAAAGTAAAATCAAACCATTACAGTACGACCGAATTAAGAATTAGTACAATACAAACTAAAATTAATTCTTATTTAATTATATAATTGTAAATAATAAATCTCAAAAAACATGAGTATTGAATATACTAAGCCTTCGCTTTTGTGAATAGAAATGCATGCATATTTGACTTTTTAAAATATAAACTAATTTTGGTGGATTGGATTGGAAATGAAAGAGATAATAGGTGTTGTGGCGAAAGGAGAAAGAGAATGTAGAGGGAGACCACAGGGCTATGTTAAGTTTCCAGCTTCCGAAACATGCTCAATCATCATTCTTCAAATTCTCCTCTCCTCTCCTCTCAAATGAAGATGGATTAATGATTGTTGGCCGCCACAATAGTGGCAAAACAGTAATTAAGTGTAGAAAGCAGTGGCGAAGAGAATGGCACTATAATCAAGGCAATGTCAGGAAAGTTGATTAGACCATCACTAATTCACTACTACCCACTTCATTTTTGTTGTCATTTGGCGAAAGCGATGTCCCACGTCAACGCACCGCTTCTCTTTTCTACTTTTCCTTTATCCAATCATCCTCCACTGCGTGTCGTTTCTGTAATGGGTCTTCGTCTTATTACGTGGCACCCGTGGGGTTTTATTTATTACACCCGTCTATCTGCCTGCCACGTTCTACGTTAAAAGTTGGAGTAAAAAGAACAAAAATATCAAAATATAGTTTGTAAAAGAAAAACTTAATTCTATCATTTCACTTCATTTTTTTCAGTTTTGTAACTTCTTCTTTTTTTTTTTTATCTCAATTTGATTATAGTTTTTAGTTTAAATAATTAACTGACATTAAAAAATTAAAGAAGGCCGCATAGTAACTTTTTTTATTTTTATAAAATATATTACTTAAATCATTTTTTATTTAAAAATATATTTATTAAAATTAAATTTAATTAATAAAATTTTTATTCTTTTAATTCATTTGCTTCTCACACGCTCTCTGTTTCTCTCCCCAACTTTTTCATTTTCTTTACCACCCCATTTTATACCAACTTCTTCGTCTTTTTTTTACAACACAATCAATCATGGCTAAAATTTTCTTCTCCATTTCCAGAGCCATATGCATATCATAGCTATCATCTTTATACACACACAAAAAAAGAAAGGCATCAAAAAAGGGGTAAATTAGCCAGCAAAGTCGGTCGGTTCCTTTCAATTTAGAGAAATAAATCGATTTTAGAGAGAAATAAAAAATATGTCTAACAGGAATTTTTTTGTTCTAAAATATTATCATTCTTGTGTTAGGTGTTGGAAATTTCGGGAGAAAAGTTTATTTGTATTTGTATTTGATGTAGATATTGTGGTAATTTTAAAGTATTTTTTAGTTCACGATAATGAAATGGCGCTCGGAGACCTACACATTTCATCTGCCTTTAGGGATGAAACCATCGCCTTAGAAGCCCATCGGATTGCAACTCAAGCTCTCAATTCACGATGATTATACAACTACGGGTTGAAGTATAACTAGGCTCTCAGTTAACGGTGGTTAAGCAGTCATAGGTTGAAGTATGACTCGAGCCCCCAGTTGGCAGTGATTATACAGTCACGAGTTCAAGTTTTATGATACTAGAATAGGATGTTTTATAAACCCCTCACATAAGTTTGAGATCATAATCATATGGGAAAAATGGGCTTTCTAGCATAATCAATTTAATTTTTTTCTCCATCTCTACCAAAAATAGTATCCTTAACCTTATTGCCCATAACTTCTAACAGAGTTTGGAGTAAAAAGACTTTTAAGGAGAGGTGTGGCAGTGACGATTGAAAAAAAAATTGAAACTCAAGTCATATAAATAATAAAAAGACATTGTAACCCTTGAAACACTAACAAATTGTTCTAGTTCATGTTTATTCTTTTATTTAATTTTTATTATTTAATTGTTTTCTTTATTTTAAAATGGATTTGGTTAATTTCTTTCACATATATATATATATACACGATTAAATTTATCAAATAAAATCAATAATATTTAGATTTCATTCAAAACCATTTTAAAGGGAGCAGCAGTCTTGGGAGTTTCGACAAAAATTTGAATTTTTTAGCATTGTTATTCAATTTAATATATTTGTTGATTGATTTTGTATAATTTATTTATCTACTATGGTAATTGCAACTGTTTTTGTCTTCGTGTAATTTATTATTATTTTGTTTGGTTAAAGCTTTCTCTTCGAGTGTGGACGAAGTAATTTCTTGTCATGATATTGTTATCTTATCACAACGGGTTCCACTTTATATGGCAATATACATGTTACTTTTTGGTTAGTATAATAGCATTAAAAATAATATATTTAATATACATATTTTAAAATAATTAAACATAAAATAAAAATAATTAATACAAATTAAAAAATATATAATTAAAAAGATAAGTGAAAATTATTGTAAAATATAAATTTTCTTCAAGGTAAACAAAATATTTTCCACGGAAGTTGTTAAAAATTATCAATTATAATTAATTTATAGCTAATATCAATAAATAAAATATGTGAAAAAATAATACTCTAATTGTTAAAGTAGTCTGTTAAGAGAAGTTGGTTAGGATCTGTTAATTTATTATGAAGGTTATTAATAGTAATTATTCTCTTACTTCTATTCTTCTGTGTATATAAACACTGAAATTGATAAATAAAACAGTAGTGTTTTCTTTTGAAGAATTCATTCTTTAGTTTCTATTTTAGCATTTTTTAAGTTATACTTTCACTAACCAATTATAACATAAAAACTTTTAATGAAAAAACGAAATGAATATCAATATATAATTTAAATTTTGGTTATGTTTAAAGATTTTTAATCCATTAATTTGAAGCTTTTATTTTTTATTTTACTTGAAAATGATAAAATTTTATATAATTTCTCAAATTAAACATCTTCAAAAGTAATGGATAAATAAACAGGTTAAATTAATGAAATTGAGTTAGTTTTAAAGTTTGATTTTGAGTTGAGAAATTAAAGTACCATTTTGGAATCCCGACCATTATCTAAACAACGAGGTGACGAAGAGTTGCCGTCGTCAACATTAGAGGAGGAGCATCATCAGCATAGGGTTTTTCAAAAAAGAAGGCATTTCTCATACCATCAATAATGTTTTCCTTTAATTGGAAGCCATGTCAGGGAATTTACCAGATCCCAACACGTGGTGCAATGCCAATCATCGAAAGAGAAAATAAATAAATAAATAACTGGAATAGATTGTTTGGATTAGATTAATCAATTGGGATTATGTTTATTGACGTGTGATAATTGCTCATTGTGGACCAACACTCGCTCTAATTTTCAATGTCACAGCGATGCCTCCACGGGATAGATTGGTGGGAATTTGCCAACCTTATTCTCTTAAGAACGAACCAAACACCTCAAAATCCCTCTACCTTACCGAGACATTCACTCAACTTTAATTAAAATAATAAAATAGTAATTAAATTTTAAAAATTTATAATTCAGTCACTAAACTTTAGAAAAATAACAAATCGATCACAAACAAATATTTTCCATTACAGATATAAGAGAAAGCTGAGGTGGCTCGTTAACTAATTACCGCGGAACCCCAATTTAAGAACTTCAGTTGTTGGAAGAAGAAGAAGAGATACCCACTGTTGAAGCAACCCAGAAACAACAGCTAAAAAACCCAAAAATCGACGTCAGACTGTCGCGCTATCTTGCCAACAGTGGTCGGAAAAATCCTAACTCTTATCTTGTCTCTTTTTGAACCTTTGAACATGAAGATGGAGTCTAATTCTTTGAAAATTACCCCGAACTACTTGAATCTATGCTTGAACATTTGAACTTTTCCTTGACTAATCTTGAAATCCGACTGCCAATTCAATCTAATTCGAAGGTATGTTATTTTTTGCGATCTCTTCTACATTCCTATAGTTTAGATTTTCGAGACGACAACCCAAGACCTCAAAACTGGCCTCAACATTCCTCTTATTTCTTTTTTTCTTTATTTTTTTTTTCTTTCTTTGATTTTGTTTCCCTTCTCTTCGTTCCAGACTTCCACTTGGTTTTCTATTGGAGTTTCTTTTCTCATTCATTTTGGATTTTTTGTGTTATTGTTGGTGCGAATTTTTTAGTTGTTGAGGGTGTGGTGAGGATGTATTTATGGTGGCAATGGTAAATGGAGTGGTTGTGAAGGGGTTTGGATTTGACAGTGGTGGTGATGTATGGCAGTTGGTTAATTGGATAGTGGTGGTGATTAGTGTTGAGAGAGGTTGATGATGGTGTGGTTAAGATAAGAACAAATTTGAAGTTTTTTAAGTTTTCTGTAAAAAGAAAAGAAAAAAAAAAGAAGTTGAAAGAGGTTGAAGCAGGAAACGAAGTTAACAGGGACGAAATGGTTGAAGCAGGAAGCAGACATGGCTAGTTGAAGAGGTTAGTAGAATGAGTTCTAAGATACCCACTATGATCTCCCTTTCTTCTTCTTCTTCTTCTTCCTCTTCTTCTTAGTGAGTGATTGATTTGTCACTTTTCGATAATGTTAATGATTATTTTGTTATTTTCGTAAAGTTTAGTGACTAAGTTGTAACTTTTCAAAATTTGATGACTATTTTATTATTTTAATCAGAGTTGAGTGACTATTGGTATACTTTACCTAATAATTAATTGCTACAAATTAAAGATTGCAATAACTTACATTTCAATTATGATTTAATTATTTATTAAAAGTCAGATTGCATTTTAGCCACTCTACTAAAAAAGTAAGCAAATTAGTTCTTATACATTAGATTAGAGAGCAAATTGGTCCTTGTTAGCTCAAATAATCAAACCAAAATTGCCAATTGGGGGTGAATTGACTTTTAAATTTTTTGTGGATGCTAGAGAGAAAGGATAGAAAAATGAATACAATAATTTAGAGTGGTTTGACCCCAATTGCCTACGCCACTACATTAGCTTTCCACTACTAAGGATTTTTTCAAATTGTTTGCAAATTAAACTCAACTACAATGAAAAACACTTGAGCAAATTGAATGAAAATAAAGCTCCCAAGTGTGTGAAAGAGAATTATGAAAATATTTGGCACAAAAGTTGTTTGATTGATCTTTTTGCTTGAATATACTCTTTTTTTTTTTGTAGAACCTTTGGAAGATGATATTTATACCCTCTAATTCATTTTCAACCGTTGGGGTTGTTGTGGAAGTTAATAAAGTCATTGGGATGAAAATACCAGTGCATTTTAATTCACATGTAAAAAAAGGTATCAATACCATTTGGAAAAGTATCAACAATTTTAGCATTTAATGCCTTGATTCAATGACCATTAAAATCGATAAAATCGATACCAGGATAAAACTATCGATGCCAAGCAAAAGGTATCGATACTTAATGAATACCTCAAAATGGCAGAATGCTCATTTCATATCAATATTGAAAAATGTATTGAAAAAGAGTGCCAAAATCGATACCATTTAAAGATTTATCGATACCTAACAAAAATGCATCGATACCGTATCGATGCTTGGGAAATTGTTTGCAAGTCAGTAGCCTATTTTAGTATTGATTTCTAGAAATCTATCGACATCTAACAAAAAGTACCAATAGTGGATCGATACTTTTTGGCCTGAAGCATCTTTTATCTGTTTAAAAAATGTTTTGAAACTTTGTTTTTAATTTACTTGGCGTTGATAAATTTTCTAAGTATAAATTTGATATTTTTGTATTCTAGAAATAATTTGAAGTACAATTTTTTTAAGTGTTGTTTAAAATGTTTTTTTATTCAAAACATAGTGTTTGTTATATCAAAATGTTTTTGTCAAATAAAGCTTGGGTCAATAGTCCTTCTACTAAAGATTTTATCCATTTCTACTATTAAAAATGGTCTTTGTATGTCAGTATGAGGTAAATATGACACGTCACATGTTACTGTTGATTACTCCGTCAACCTCGCTAGTGTTTTTAGTAAAAATGATAAAATATAATTTGATTCCTAATACATTGGCCTCATAATAAATTTTCAACTTTTTATCATTTTAAAGTGTAATAATTAATAGATTTTAAACTTTGAGAGAGGAAAAAAATTAAAAGCTTGGAACAAACAAGAGCAGATTCCAAATTCTTCTCTAGATTGCCTTCACCTTTTTTAATAGAATTTTCATAATTAAAAAAGGTCAAAATTTTAGTTTCGGCACTTAAAATTTATAAATTGATTTTTTTTCAAAGTTAGTTGCATTGAATATCTCTAAACTATAACTTTTGTTGATATAGTGGTACAATAAGGAGTTAATGAGTGATGGTTTTATTGAAGTTGGTTCACCTAGTCGGAGCAGAGAGTCGGAGGTTACAAAGAAAAAAAGTGAGAGAGTGTTAAGGTTGAGAGTTGAAGGTAAGTTGATAGAGTATAGGCTTGATATTCTTGGAGAATCGATCCCCTCTTCATTATTCCTAGATGTATTTATAGGTAAGGATCCTGTGTAAGATGATGTTAACATGTTGGACTTGTTATATAGACATCATTATGGAATGAGAGGGGCAAATGTCTTTGATGGGACGAGGATGTCTGTGATGAAACAGATCCTGTCATTCACCCTGACTTGATATAGAGTAGTTGAGCCCACGTGGTATTTAGTGACCAACAATCTCATGTTCTCGATAAAGGCTTGGGGACCTGGATGGCGGATGGTCGTTCTGGAAGGAGGCTTGTTGGTGGCTTTTCGATTTGTTGGTAGTTGGCTTACTATTTGCATGTTTTTCTGGCCTGCCACATGTCCTGACACAGACAAGAGTATAACAACTATATCCTTTTAAATTAATCTTTTTACTTGTTTGAATTAAAAATTAAAGTCCAAGTGATAATACTATAAATTAATTTTTGTTAAATATAAATATGTTATCAATTGAAATTTAGGTTTGGTTTGATGTGGTTTCTGAAAGTATTTTCTGTTTTCATTTTTAGAAAATAATTTTCATTTTTTACTTTTAAAAATTGAAAAAACATGTTTAATAAATAAAAATAAAAAATTGTTTTTAATAATAAAAAAATGTTGGTAACTGTTTTTCTATAATATAAATATGAGAAATAAAATTAAAAAAAATATTTATATAGATTCAAATTAGGGTACCAAGTTTAATATTTGAAAAACTATTAAAAAATTTATTTTTGCGCTTATATGGGTTAAAACCAGAGCTAATTTGTTTGAAATTAAAATCTTTTTGTTTTCATCATTTTCATTTTTATAAAGCATTTTAGTGAAAGGAGTCAAAACAATTTTTTTATTGTTTTCTATTTTTCACATATTTTTATTTTCATTTTCTAAATTATTTTTAAAATTTCTAACACATTTTCTTCAATGATTTTCAATCCCCAATAAATGGACGAAATTAGCCTCTATTTCCTGAAATCAAAAAGTCTTAGTTTTTAATATAATACATATATTTTGATATAATATTTAGAATTATTCATAACTCTTCTTTAATTTTTAAATAAAAAAAAATATGTTTCAGTATACTCGAACCCATATTTTATTACATTGAAATAATGCCCATGACAAATGAAATAACAGACGGACTAAATTTTACACGGGGATTGAAGGCATGATTAATTTGTCCCTGATAAAGGGGATGGATATCTGGACCTTGTTCTTCTTATCATAAACTGTGAGCTTTGTACTAAAACGAAAATGGAGATATGGCAAGCGAATGATGCCTATCTAAGCGCACATGCCCTAATTTGTCAATTAATAAAATTGCCATTTTCGGATGACTCACACCGCAATATCTTACTCTACAAGAACATTGTTACTGTCCCTCTACGCAAGTTCAGACATTGGATGAAAGAACTGTTATATATATATGTGGTCTGTATTATCTAGAACATGTTAATTGAACTGCATGAACATAAGCTACTTCCTTTTCTCTCTTCTCACAACGTCGGTCGTAGTTTCCAGACGACCAACAAGCTTGTTATTACCCAGCCTGAAGATCATCCATATGTGATATAACAGTACATATGTGTGAACCTCCCACATCAAAATCTTTACATGCATCTGTATCCGACACATTTTCAGACAACAACCTTTTAAATAGTAAAGAAATTATTTGAAATTTTAAATACACTCTTATCAAACATATAAATACAGCTCTTCTTGATTCGAAGTAAAATTAATAGCCATCACTTGAGAAAAATGAGACTGATGCATTGGCACAAGGACAGATTGAAATTATTGAAGGGCTGGCCAAGTGTTCCTTCATGTTAGAATAGAAAGCATGGGTCATCAACTTCATCTTAACCTTTTTCCCATTTCTTGTCAAATACAGTTTGTCGTAAAATGACACCCATATTGATAATAGAGCTAAGGATTACAACTAAAAAAAGAAAAGAAAAAATGCATGTCGTAATCAGCAGAGGTGGAAAAGCCAATTGTAGAGCATATTCTAGTCACATTAATCACACTAAGACTTAATTATTAGCTTAAATAGTGGGAGGCGTTGCTGATTTTGGTTCCAATATATATAGTTCAACTTTTCAATATACTCCTATTACAGTGGTTGACACTGAAATTGGATTGGGAAAAGATCAAAACTGAAAGCTGAGGAAATTAGTGTGAAAGTACCGGTTGATTATTTTTTTTGATGTTTTGAGATTTTTTTTTTTCAAATCCAAACCCGTTGATTCCTTTTGGTGTTTGAGGATAAAGCTTTGAATCAAGGACAGACACTTAATACAGATATGATACTATACGGACACAACAATTCCATAATTTAAAAAGAACAATGAGGATATGGATATAGTTGGACACGTCAATAGAATATATATTTATTGTAAGTTTGATTAGGTCTGATAAACAGAATCAACTAATGTTGCAACATAAGTTCTGTGCGGCAGTTGTGATGAGAAAATAAAATAAGAACATAAAATGAAGACGAAAACTAAGAATTTGTTAACAAAATTCGATTTAACAACCTATCTTTGCAGAGTTTTACCCAAAGGATGAGTTCATTTTACAAATTTTCAAAGAATAAACTTTGTTAACCAATTTAATCTACTCAAGCTCATCAAAGATAAATGCTGCCACAAAGATCTTACAGTTTGTATGCACCTACTCTCAATCCAAAACCTTCGTATAGAAAGATAATAAACACATTTATCGATGTGTACAAAAAGCACCCACAAAAGGCACTAAAAAGTTACTCATAATAGCATTATTAATGCTCATAATTTTCTAACTCCAATACCCAAGGATACACAGGAAACAACTCTTCCTTTACAAGCATGTAGCATGGCAGTAGAAAGATGAAATTTACTTCAAAAACTATTCAAAATAATCTTTATAAAAAATCTTCACAATAATCTTCCATAATTTGTTCATGATCTCTTTTTAAATAAACTCATACCCACGTAATTATTCTAGTTTCCTATATTTTAAGAAAAATTATTCTAGTCAAAGGAAAATCACAAAAGAAAAGAGATAAAATCCTATATTTTTTTTTGGTGTAAAGACAGTCTAAAAAATATAAAAAATTTACAAGGTAGAATAGGGGAATAGAGTACCCCTAACAATATTCTCTTCTGAAATTTCTTGAATCTCTAAAGGCGAGATGTCAAATTAGCACAACTCTCATTCGTTTGCAAATGCCATTTTAGATAAAGTATTTGCTGACTAATTATTCTCTCTAGAAATGTACCATACAAACCACCTTTCTTTTTGGGATAAAATATGTTGAATTCTCCTAACGAGAGAAATATTTGATCTAGCTGGATTACGATCACAAATGGCTTTGACTATCTCTAGATTGTCAAATAGGATAAATATCATATCATGCCATTGCTTCTGAAGTAGGAGCAAACTATCCAAGATTCCCCATAACTCAGCAACAAAAATTGAAGACTTCCCCAAAAACCGACAATAGCCTAATATCCACTTCCCCATTTCGTCTCGGACCACACCACCTATAGCAGATAAACTAGTGTTCATCTAACAACACCATCAGTATTAAGATAAACACACATACTGGGAATAAAGGTGCACAAAGGGGAGCAGAACTGATCTTTGACACTGCTATATGAACTGAAAAAAGTGATTGGCCTAGCTGAAAGACACTTTGATAATCTCATTTGGATCCATAGAAATCCCTTGGAAAATAGAGAGATTTCTATTTTTCCAAATATGCCACGCTAGTAATTCGAAGAAGCAAGCCCAACTGGAATCCCTCGTGTTTTGACATGAATGATCTTCTAAGCTAGAAATCACCTATTCTATTAAGTTGCTTGAGAAAAAAGTACTTTGTTGGTCTTGAGAATAACCTAGAGCCAAACATCCTTCGTGATTGGACGACCCCTAAGCACATGTAAGCATCCTCGTGCTGATGTCCAGAAAGGGAACATAATTCATTGTGACCGATCCTCCTTCGGGCTCTCTCAACATTATTTAGAAATCTCTGTTTAAGGACAATCCAAATGAAATGACTCTTTTTAAGGGCATGAAAATTTCCACACAATATTCCAAACTGCATCTTTGGGGTTTCATGAGATAGAATCCTATATTTTAAGGCTACTCATATCCACATAATTATTTTAGTTTTCTTTTAAAAAAATTTATTTTTGTTGCATAAAATATCACTAAAGAGAAATCTTACAAGTAAAAAATAACTAACACACAAAATATGAAATATGTTTAAGCCCAAACACAAATAGCAAACAAAACCTGTTGCAACATACTTTATGTCTCCAAAGTATGATAAAGAAAGTTCTAACAATCTTCTTCTTTGACATTTTTCACGAAACCCTACAACAAATCATTCATACACCCAATAAAAAACAATCTATGAAAAAAGTAGAGTTACTAGGATAAAACCTATAAATCCTAATCATCAAGATTCCCCCTTAGTCGATGCACCATCAAATACTAAAGAATTATAATATAAGCATATCATCATATAATGTTCCATCACCCAAGCATCAACATAATCCAAGCATCACCATAATAGAGTATGTAGGCAATAGTTAAGGTTACAACAAAATCAAATGAAAAGAAAAAGTTAACAGTTCACCCTTTATTTGTAGCCTACTTTCTTTTAAAAAAATAATATAATGAATTCCACAAATTTAAAAGAAAATATGGATTGTCTTGGGCCAAAAAATGGGCTCAAATTTGGACTGTTAAAACTATTGGACATGGGTTTGACTTAATAATAAACCATTAAAATCATATTTTGGACCTTATAATTAAGGTATAAAAAATGGGTTTTAATTTCAACTTTGGTTTAATATAAAATTTAAATGAATCAAAATTAATTTTAGAATAAAATTTAATTTTATTTAAAAATTTACTAATTAAATTTTGTTTTTCATGAGTTAAAAAAATTAATTTAAATCGAAATAGAATCTAACCCATTAAAAAATCAATTATTCTTTTAGGAATTAACATTAGTCAAAAATCAATTTTAACAATTCACTTTCAATAAAGTCAAAGTCCAAACATCCAAATTTTGAATAAAACAATCCGAACAAAATGGGATGTCTAGGCATATGAAGGGGCTCAACTCTAATAATAGATAGGATAGGTAGGATTATCCTTGTGTACTTATTAAGCTCATTGAGCTTACGCGTTAGTTTTACAAAACACATAGCTATGGGATTTGTCGAGAAATTTGAGGTTTCAGCTTGGGAGCTTCGCATCACCCTTCAAATTGAGGTTGTAATGTATTTATATCAGTTTTCATTTATATAAAAACCTTGACATGTACATAAAGGATTAGATTGGAATTGTATTTGTAAACTTTGATTCATAACTTGAATCTCTTTTGGTTTCCTTAATGAAGTTTTACTTTGTTTTGTTATTCATTTCGAACATTGTATGTCTTGTATTTTGAGTTTAAATGAGTTTTGAAATTGAGTTATAGTGATTTGAAACCCATTGATATGTTTTGGTAGTGTTTGAAATGTTTTAGAGTGTTTTCAGATTGATTTCTAGTTCTAGGGGTCTAGATATTAGGTTCTGGTCCAGTTGTTTTGGAATAATTGAGCTAAAGAGCTTAAATGAGCATTCTATAGGAATTGTATTACATCTTCCAGAGGTAATGATACAACTACCCTAGACCTAGGCCACTACACTCTTTTAGCCTAATTTGGTTTCTGGCGGCTCATTTTGGGTCCCAAACAACCCTGATGGCTTCGAACCTTTTATAAATGGTTTTAAATTATTTTTGAACTCCCCAACATATATCAATCTTGATTCATTGTGTTAAGCTCGATAATGCCAAGAGGGGGTGAATTAGTGTTTTAAAAACTTTAAGAAAATATGGCAAACAAGATAGACACAAGTATTTATAGTGGTTCGATCCCAATTGCCTACCTTCACTACTCTCGTGTACTACAAATAAGGCTTTCCCAAATTCAATATATTTGAACCTTTCAAGGATAATGTTTAACCTTTATAAAACACTATTTTTTCACTATACAAGATAACATCATTTCCCTAAGGTTTTTGGGTTGCAAACCTTTACAAAGATGGGAAATAAGAATAAGGATTAAAGGCTCCTATTAAAGGAAGATATTACAATGATATAGCACACTCAATGATAATATAACACTTGAAAAGAATAAAAGAGATGATTGCTTAAGTGTTTGTTTGTTTAACAAAGAGAATATCAATGAAAAGATTGGATTTTTGTGCAATTGGCTTTGCAAACTTGTTTCTTGTCTTCAATATTGAGATATTGACCTTTATTTATGCCTTTTAACGACCTTGGGATGTTGGGAGCCAATTAAAGTCGTTGTTGTAGTTAATTCGAGCATTAATTTTAAATTGCAAACCACTTGTATCACTACAAGTGGGCGTGTGCCAGTAGAAGTCCGCTTGTATTGGTAAAAATATAAGGGTTTCAAGGGTTTAGACTTGTACCTATAGTTGTATCGATAGACGGTGCAAGGAAACCTAAAAATTACTCACTAACTTACTTGTATCGGTAGAAGTCCGATAACTTACTTCTACTAGTAAACTCCTCAAAAGTATTGATACAACTGGGATGTAATGGTAGAAGGGCCCTCAATCATCGATAGAAGTCAAAAAGAATTCTTTGGGTACTCTCTGACTTGGTTTTACCAATACTTCTATACACATGTATCAGTAGAAGTGTTTCAAAGTTGTAAAATTTGTTTTGAATCAAGTTTTTTTCAAAGGCATTTTACAAATTTGAGTTTCTAAACATTTTGAAAATAATTTTGAGGGTTTATATAAATTAATTGCAAATTTGACTAAGTGAGAATTTAAAGTTTAAGTTTGTTATATCAAAACATTTGAAGTTAATCTATTTTTAAAAATTTATTCGATGAAGACATTTTATAAAAAAATTGAATTGATTTTCAACTTTAATAATGAAAATATTTTGAGAATTAGTTGATAAATAAACAATCATTTTATGTTTTAAACCATATAGCTTGTATAAAGATATTTTCACTTCCAAATTTTACTTTTCTCCTCCCCTTTTTGTAATATAAAAAAGAAACATACATTTAAAAAAACTAAGGAAGAACAAAAAAATGAAAAAAATAAATCGAATATGAGAAAAGGATACAAAGTAAAATAAAATAAAGCATATAAGCACATGAAAAGTATAAAGACACAAAGTAGAAACACAAGACAATTATTAAAATAAAAACTAAAGCATATTAGCAAATAAAAAGCATCCAAAGTATCATGAGTCAAACATTAAAAACATAGAAAATATCATCTAAAGTAGAAATAAAAGAAAGCAAAAGCAAGCTAAGTAGCAAAAATCCCAACCAAACAACTAGGACATTTTTAAACCAACAAAACAAACTAGGTATCGAGAGGCGGAAGGAATCGAGAGGCAAGATCTGAGATGCGCTCATTCAAAAGATTGTACCGATCTAATACATGGGCTGTTAATGCATCAAGATGTAAAGACAACCCATGTATCACATCAAGAAAAGTGAGGGTACAAAGGGATAGAGAATGTGTCAAAGCGAGTATATCCGCTTGTTGAGGAGCATATTCTAGTGGCACCCCTTCCCCTTGATGACTAGTGGTGGCTTGTTAAGCTTGATGAGCACGCTTGGGATTGCAAATCCATTCACCATCACGTTTAATCCAACCAAAACTATAAGCAATCGACATATCGAGATAGGAAGTTATGGCTAGGCCTGGATAAACATTAACATTTAACTTAAGGGCCTAGAAGATATGAGAGATGAATGTGCCCTACTTAATAGTTTTGTTGCTAGATATCGAAAGATGGACAATCTCAAAAATGTTAAGGAAATTGATTTAGGTGAGGTTAAGGCAATGATTTGTACGAAAGTAAGGTCACATCCAAAATCTAAATTTTGAAATCTAGAATACTTGTTGGTAGGGGCCACTATCCAAGTAAAAATAAGATAGAGGATCCTATCTTGCAAGTCGAGCTCACCTACATAGTTGTTAGGGTAATAAGGTCGTAAGGGAATAAACCATGGTTGTTACCGTCACCCTTATTTGAAATGGAGAGATGTCTCGCAAGGGAAGAAATAAACACCTCAAATTTTTTACCCATGACAAAAGAAGTGATGAAAATGAAGATTTAACCATCGAAACCGTAGATAAATTTGGCATTGGAGTAAAAAGCCCTAACGAGGTTTTCATAGAAAACACCCCTAATTTGTAGACAAGGTAACCAACCTCAATCATGAAGTTGATTGAGGTACTTAAACTCGAGTTGATTTGAGACAAAGCTAAGGTTTAATGGACGGGATATTTGGACATTTTGGGTGGAAAAGCATGTATTGAATTTTTCTAGGGTGTCATTTTCTTTGAAACAATTGGCTAAGGAAGGGGTTGGGATTGTACTAGAAGATTCACCCCTAGCACATTTCTTAGCAGGACTTTTAGTAAAGCTACGGGGAGTCATGATTAGACAAAGGGTAAACTAAGGGTAAATGAGACGAATAAAAAGTAGGTACATATAAAAATAGAGCATATACAGGCAATTTATATCCCCAAAAGCAGCAATTTTGATGTAAAAGTGATGATTTTAGAAACTATACAATGGAATTAAAGTGACGTAGAGAGATAGGGAAAACTAGAATATGTATATATATAATTGAATTGTATATACAATAATATACTTAAGTAGTTTGTGAAATAATTATATATATACATAAAAAGTGTTGCAATAGAGATGTATACACAAATATATAACTAAATAGATATAAATATATATAAACTAAACAATATATATGTATATGAAAAAATATATGTGCATATATACATAAATTATACTTTCACTATGTATATAAACATATCATTATATATAGCTGTAAAGATAGAATATAAATATATTTATACAAATAGATAATAAGTATATGGGTTAAAATATGTAGTGATATATAATAGTAAAAATAAAATTTATATAACAACATAAGCATATTTTCTCGCTTTTTTTTTTTTTTTTAATGAAAATCAAAATCAACATACAAAGATGAAAATTTTAGTGCTAGATGGTCAAAATTTTAACAAATATTCACTAAAAACTAACATATGATTTAAGTAAGAAATGAAAAAAATGAAAATGAAAAGTTAGGGTTTACCTTTGAATCTTGGAGAAAAATGAGTGAAAAAGGTGTTTTTTTTTATGGAAAATCTGTTGAAAGTGATGGATAGCACGTGGGAGACAAGAATCTTGAAGAAATTTTGAGTAAAAAAAATTTGTGGGGTAGAGAAGGTTCGAATCTAGCGGTGAAGAGGTGAAAAGAAAGGGAAATATTTTGATTGGTTTGGAGTGTTATGCAGAAAAGGAAAACGCTGTTGGGGTATATATATGCCAGCAACTATTGATACTTAGGCACTTTTATCGACACAAATGCCTAAGTATTGGTAGAAGTCTCTTTCTACTGATACCACAAGAAATAACCCAAAAAACTAATTTGGCAAACTTCTACAGAAACTTCTACTACTTATACCAAAATAAGTTTGCATAAAATGCCAAAAATTAGTCAAAAAGCATAAAAAATAAGAAAATCTTGTTCTTATTTTTTATTTTTTATGCTTTGGAGAATTTAAAAACATGATTAGGAAATTATGGATTTTTAAAACAAGGAGATTGTTCTACATAACCCTCCTCGAAAGGAAAATTTCTTTTTTTCTTCTTCACTTGGACAACAAAAATGAAAAAGGATGATAATTCTCATCTCTCTCCCACTCACTTACTATATATACTAAGTTTAAGATTATAATTAAATGCTTAATTAACTTATGTTTTAACCTTTAAAACATGTTTAATATATAATCTTTCTTAACAAAACTAGGCGGATGTTGTTATCATTATCACCACTATTATATAATAACAATGGTTTAATAAGTATTTAGGTCCTTTGCATATTTGCTAATCGGATCCTTATGCACATTCTAAATTAAAATTTAATAGCGATTGAACTTTTACAATTTAGTTTATGTACTATAATTAATAATTTTTTGGATTTAATTACTTAACTTTTCTTTAATATATTTTTATACTAACTACGTAAACCCTTCTGCTCATATTTTCAATGACTCAATTTACGGAATTGAGTTTCGTAAATCCTTCTAAAACCAGCTCATTACAAACATAATTACAAGTAATGTGATCATCTTTAACATATGATAGCTCTCTTGAGTGGCTAGTTTCCTTCTCAACTTGAGTTGGTTCTTGTAGATCATCAATTTTGAGTTCTTGAACCATCTCATCTAATGTTTTTTTCTTAATGTGATGCTTTGTTAGGATGAACTTGATAAATTTTTACATCATCAAGATCAATAATATCCTTTCTTCAATGAGAGTTAGATTCATAAAAAATCACATGTATAGACTCTTCTAGTACAAGGGTTCTCTTATTGAAAATTTTATAAGCTTTATAATTTGAGGAATATACAAGAAAAATTCCTTCGCTGCTGTTGGCATTAAATTTTCCTAAATTTTATTTTCCGTTGTTTAAAACAAAACATTTGCAACCAAAAGGATGAAAATAGCTAATGTTCGGCTTTCTTCCTTTGAAAAGTTCATAAGAAGTTTTCTTTAAAATAAGCCTAACCATAGATCTATAATAATATAACAATAAGTGTTTATGGTTTCCGCCTAAAAATATTTTGGTAAGTTGTTTTCTCATTATATAGTCCTAGCCATTTCCTCTAGAGTCCTATTCTTCCTCTCAACAACTTCTTTACAAAATTTATGGCTAATACCATGTTCATTACAAAATTTGTCAAAACCAAGATTTTCAAATTCTTTTTCCATGGTCACTTCTTATACTTGAAATTGAATATTGACCTGTCACAATTTGTTATGGAAAATTAGAGTCTTTTTGACACTTAACAAGCTGGTTTCTTAGCTCTTTTATTTGTTTTTATTACATTTTCAATATTTAGTAGTTTATGTTTAATTTCAGTAAAATAAGCATTTTATGCAGTTTTTAGTATTTTGACGACCCGTTAGACCACCTCAGGCCTCGAGTATGACTAATGGGTTATTTGAGTATGTAGGGAATCAATTTGGGCTTAAGTATGAAAAGAACAACGACTATGTTGTGACATCAACATTCAACGTTATGACACTGAACTTCGAAGTATTAAGGGCTGAAACTAGCATTGATGTCATGACGTAAGCATGAAAAAGTGATGACTTTAGCATTCGCATGAGCAGAATTTTAAAACTGCAATTTATTTATTAAATCAATGGTATTTTAGGAATAAATTACCCTAATATTGCCCTAGGTTTTACCTATATATACACTCTTATAGTCTCATTAGGTGGTTGTGTAACACCCCATACTCAGCCCAGTCGTCGAACTCGAGCTATGGAACCCACATTAGCCACCTGTTTTGTATCACTCCTAACCTGTATCCATCACCGGAATAGGGTTACAGAGCATTACCGAAATTATTTCATAAATAATCATACATTTCACATACAATTTCTATTTCCAAACAAATATCATTCATAATCAATGACATTGTCCTTAATACGAGCCTACAAGGCCCAAATCATGCATTAGGAGTGGTTCGGGACTAAACCGATAACTCAGAAAATTTTTGGAACACTTAGAAAATTTTATAAAATATAGGGGACACACGCCCGTGTGACCCGATTGTGTGTCACACAACCAAGTCTGTAACACCCATCACCCGTATCCAGTGTCGAGACAGGGTTTGAGGCATTACCAGGTTTAAACTTTCACGACATACAAATCCGGCTCACCAAATTTCACCCAAAATCAAAACTTTTCAAACACATACATACTGTCCCTTATACAGACCTTCGAGGCCTAAAACATATGTCGGGGTGGTTTGGGACAAAACCGAAAACATTTGATAGACTTTGGGTACCTTAATAAATTTTCTTTCCTTGGAGAGTCACACGCCCGTGTGGGTGGGGCCGTGTGGTCACACACGCCCGTGTGGCTTAGGACATGCCCATGCCCTCAGCCCGTGTAACTCTCTGTTTATGACGTCAGCATGCATTTAGGGGCACATGGCCAAAACACACACCTGTGTGTCTACCCCGTGCACTATACTGACTTAAAATTTTAAGTACAGAGGACACACGGCCATACCACACGCCCATGGGGGAGAGCCGTGTGTCACACACGACCTAGACACACGCCCGTGTGTCTACCCATGTGGACCTTGTTAGGCCATTTTCCAAGCCTTTGGTCACCCTCTATCAACCAATCACACTTATAGGTTACTTTAATACATGATAAGGCCAAATTATACACTTATATAAAACCTTAATAAACCTCATTGCATGAAAACCTCATATCATCTGTTTTATGCATGCTAGATTAATTCCCTTTTGTATTAAGGGTTTCCATATCTCCTTGACATATTCAAGATTGGCTCATTCTTATAATTCATTGCCAATTAAAACCAAGCCATCACATATGAACATAAACATACATAGATTTGTAGGTCATAGCCTACTTCAAAATGAGCCAATTTCTATGGCTATATACAAAAAGATATGTATATCTTTACATGCCTTCATCTTGGAAAATCAAATGACACATATAACAAAATACTCAAAAGTTCTATACATGCCATTGAACAAAACAAAAGTTTCTATATACCAAAGTTGGACTAGTTGATAGTGTGACTCTCCAACCGTCTTTCAATCTTTACGAGTCCTCGAACTCTGTAAGACAGGAAAAAGAGAGGGGTAAGTATTTACATGCTTAGTAAGCCCAGATAATTGGAAAGTAAACTTACCGATTATTTAGCATAAAACCATATTAGGCAATAGAATCAACAAGCATGAAAATGGTATCCCTATCACATGCACTCAATCAACAAGTTAGTCACAATAATAATGTACCATGTAATTTGTCTTAGATGAGCTCATCATTCAATATTTCCTTTTGAACTTATATCTCATATTAATCCTGTTGAGTTTCTAGGAAATCTTGATGGGTTATCCAATAACCGTCAATTCATAAGAATGATTATTTCGGGTATGCACTCCCGCGAACCTCACGTTTTACGGCGGGATTACCAGTCCAGGCTAAATCCCCCGTATCGTAGACTCATATGGTGATGTCGGGATTACCAGTCAAGGCTAAATCCCTTTTAGAGACAAACACCCTTACTGAGTTCGGATTTGAATTGCCAGTCCAGGCTAAATTCAGACCCTAATCAGATTACCCATCCAGGCTAAATCCATAATGTACAAATATTCTTCGGGAGGCTAGATCACTCAAGGAACACCCGTTTGGGCTAGATCCTTTCTATATTTGAGATCAAAGGATTACCCGTCCGGGCTAAATCCTTTCTGCAACACATGCAGGATCTCAAAATCACATGCAACATGGTTCATCCATCGAACTTCCTTTCCAACCTCAACCGGGACATTTCTCAACATGTCATTGTTAAGTATGCATTTCATGTATTTTCATGCCACCATCAAATGCAATTATCTTACATTCTTAAATCATGCAATTAGGCATATTATGAGTTTACTTTAAGTTATCTGAATTTACCTGGTATTCGTCCCGGTATCGTGTTTCGATTATTCCGAAACCTTTTGTTTTCCTCGATCGACCTTCTAAATTTATTCCTCAAGGTCTATAACAATAAAAATAAATCATTAAGACCTCACATTGTACTTTTTGAGCCTAAATTTCACCCCCGGTCCAAATAACCGTTTTGCCCCTAACCTTTCACATTTTTACGATTTAATCCCTAGGCTCGTATAATTAAGCACATGCAATTTCTACCTTACCCAAGCCTAGCCAAATATTTTTCCCTCCTATGGTAGCCCATATTTTTCCATTATTTCTCATTTCTACCACACATTTTACACCTTTTGCAAAAAGGTCCTTTTAGGGGTTTTTCATGAAAATCACCTAGGAAAATATGTTTAACACACATCCAACATTCATATTCCTCCATAAAACATCAAAATACAAGTAACTCATCCATGGGTAAATTTCTAAACATGAACCGTAGCATGAAATATGGGTAGAAATAGAGAGAGTAAGCTATCGGGATTTCAAAAATACAAAGAACATTAAAAACGGGGCTTGGGAGCACTTACTATTGAGCTTGAAAAGCTTGGAAACCCTAGCTATGGAGAACCCTAAACTTTTGGCAGCAACAAGAAGAGAATGAGCTGATTTCTGACTTATTTTTCCCATTTTATTTCATTAAAATGCCAAATGACCAAAATGCCCTTAAGCCCTTTCTTTAAGATTTCATCCATACAAGTTCATTTTTGTCCAAAAACTTAGAAATTGGGAAAATTGCTCTCCAAGACATTCTAATTTATAATCTAAAAAAATTTCATATAAATTTATTCTAGAATCCAAGTTTTGAAATTTATTCAATTTGGTCCCTAATTTTCAATTGGACACCTTACTCAAAGAATTCCTTCATGAAACTTTAACACATGCATATTATCATATTATAGACCTCATAATAATCATAAAATAAATATTTTGATGTCGGGTTTGTGGTCCCAAAACCACTATTCTGACTAGGCCCTATTTCGGAATGTTACAAAGTCACATGTCCGTGTGCTAGGCCGTGTGAAGCATACTGACTTGATTTCTAATTAAACAGCAGGGGACACACGGTCGTCTCACCTAACTGTGTGTCACACATGACTAAGACACACGCTCGTATCTCTACTCGTGTGGACAAAAATAGGCTATTTACCAAGCCATCCTTCTCACTCAAATTTCATTCACCTACACAAAACCAAAAGGCATATAACATGGCATAAATAGGCATTCAAACCAATCTCAACCAGGCCTAATGCATGCTAATTCCATACCATCAACCATATGACACACAAATATCACAATAAGCCATTCATTTCATACCAATTCCACATTCTCAAAACACCTAAATGGTCACATTCAACCATGCACTATTCTACCTAAAGCCACAATCATACCAATCTCAAATTTTCAACTATTTGATATCCATAATGGCAATTCACAACAAGCATATAAATGGTAATTATACACAACATATCAAAGGCCTTTTTGCACATATATATACATCACCAAACATGCCAAAAATAACCCAAATTACATGGCTATACACATAACTAACCATTCATTATTTACAAGCCAAATCAAATGGCTAAATCCATTACTAGCATATATACCAAAATGACCATAACTCCTATACATGTCATATAACCAAATACATAAGTTCAAAAGTACCAAAGTGATAACTTGATAGTGTGATGAGATCTCCGACGACTCCCAATCCGAGCTAGCTTCGATAAACACTATAAAACACAGAAAAGCAAGTAGAGTAAGCTATAAAGCTTAATAAGCTTGTATAGTTAGTAAGTAAAGCTCACCATTCATTCACCAGTCAAGTAGTATGAACATAATATACTACAAAATCATTAAATCATAAGGTTAACATATATTCAATCATATAAGTAATCATGAACTCACAACTTTTATAGGTTCAATGCTCATATAGTTTCCGTACATGCCTGTACTATTACGAATCTATTTCTCACCGTTTCATATTTTCGATATACCCATTGAACCATTTGGAATAATATCAGATACTTAGGAATCTTGCACCCTAAGTTCCAAATACATAGCCGTAGCTATCTCAATCTCATATCTCATATAATGCTCACTCCCGAGAATCCGCAACACATGCCAGATAACTTAGCCACCGGTAGGATGTACGAACTAACACCCAAACACATAACCCCTAATGACATGTCATTCGTATCCTAATCTATTCCTAAGGTTCAGCCGGGATTTCACATTGTCGAATCTTCATCGAACATATCCGTAAGATCGTATTCACAATTAATTTAATAATAAAGCATTTAAATCACAATTATATTAATACTTATTAACATACGAACTTTCCTCGATTCACAAAAACGACAAAATGAATCGACTAGTCCGATACTTTGTTTTTCCCCGATCTAGATCCAAACTTTGCTTTTCTTGATCTATATAATATCAAATTTAACTTATTCAATTATCATTCTATTCAATTTAGCCCAGAATGCATATTATGACAACTTTACAATTTTGCCCTAAATATTTCAACATTTTTACAATTTAGTCCTTAGTTCATAAAAATACAAATTCATGCAATTAGGTCCCTACCCGTGCTAGCCAAATTTTCCTTATTACCATAACAACCAATATTTTTCATTTATTTCACATTTCTACCACAAAATTTTTACATTTCACAAATAAATCCCTAATTGACAATTTTATAAAAAATCTCTTAACAAATGTTGTTTATCTAACAACAACCATTTATTTTTTATCATCAAACATCAAAATACATGTGCAATCATCAATGGAAAAACCCTAAACCTCTAACAGTTTTGAAATTTAGTCCCTGGGCTAGCTAGATTAAGTTACAATGACTCCGGAAATATAGAAATCATTAAAAACTGAGTCGAAAATTACTTACATGCACTCCCCCAAGCTATCTGAATGTTAAACTCTAAAATGGTGGTATTTTCTCCTTAGAAAATCAGAAAAAGGAAGAAGATGGAAAAAATTTTGTTTTTTGTTTTACTTATTTTAGTTTTATTTACTAATTTACTAATATGACCTTAATTAATCACACTAATGGTGTCCATAAATGTCCATTACCATTTTTATTGGCTTAACTACCATTTAAGGCCATACATATTAAAATCCATAGCAATTTGATACCTTTTTCTTATAGAACTCAAATTTTGCATCGTATGCAATTTAGTCCTTTTTATCAAATTAAGCCTTCAAACAATAAAATTTCTTAACAAAATTTTCACACAATCACACTATCATGCTGTAGACATTAAAATAATAATAAAATAATTATTTTGACCTCAGATTTATGGTTTCAAAATCACTATTTTGATTTGACTAAAAACGGGCTGTTACATGTTTGACTCTCTATTAAAAACTAACCTAACCTTCATCACACCACATGTAGAACATATAATATGCTTAAGTTATTAATATGCATCGGAATATCATATAAGAACTCTCATAAAAAATTTAAGTCCAACTAGCATACAAAATAAGGTTTGCATACTTATGGGTTTCACATATATAATAAGTGAAAGGTTCACATTTATAAGGAAGTAAAGTATGCACAAATTTAAAATAACTCAAGCTCATGAACTCATTTTGCAGGCTTCAAGGTTCGCAGCGATAGTAACATGCAAGCCTACTTCACTGAGGTTTACTTATCAACTTTCTTGGAACATATAGAATATAGTGAAAGGAACTAATAGCATGTGAACTTTAAGTTTTTGTAAAACAATACACTTCACGGAGCACAATAGTTCATCTATCTTACGTAGGGGTTCTGTAACAGACCATTTTCAGTGAAATCAAAACAGTGGTTTCGGGACCACAAATTCGAGACAAAAAGAAAATTTATTTTAATAATATTGCATGGTCTGCATTATGATAGAAAAGACATATGAAAATTTTGATAAGAAAATTTGACCAATTTCATGTTTAATTATGAAAAGGACCAAATTGCATAAAATGCAAAAGTTGAGTTCTAGTAGTTATAAGTATCAAATAGCTATGTAATTCAAAATTTGAGGTCTTTATATGGTAATTAGACCAATAAGAAAAGTTAGTAGATATTTTTGATGATCCATCCATGAAAAATTAGAAAAACAAAAGGACTAAATTGGAAATTAAAATAAATAAAAGATGATAAATAAAATAAATATCTAATATCATCAAATTATATCATCTTCTTCCCTAAATTCTATGAAAACCCTAGAAAAGAGAAAGGAAATCAAGCTGGCCTAATTGGGTAAGTAATCTTGTCCCGTTTTTAGTAATTTTTATATTTTTGAGATCGGAATAACCTAATCTATCTAGTTTGGGGATTAATTTGTAAAGTTATCAAAGTATGAAAAGTTTTCGATGGATGAATATGCTGAAATTTTGAAATTTATGGTAGAAAATGAAAGATTATTGATAAGTAAACAACTTTTGTAAAGGAAATTTCCATGAAGTTGTGATTGAGGGACTAAATTGTAAAGATGTAAAATTCACGAAAAAATTCTGATTTTTGTGAAATATATGTGCTGTAAATGTTATATGTAAATTTTAGTTAGGCTTGGAATAAGGGTTAAATTGCACGAATTTTATTTTCCGAGCCTAGGGACGAAATTGTCATTTATGAAAAG
Organism: Gossypium longicalyx; assembly: GCA_025698465.1. Lineage (NCBI taxonomy): Eukaryota > Viridiplantae > Streptophyta > Magnoliopsida > Malvales > Malvaceae > Gossypium > Gossypium longicalyx. The sequence continues at coordinate 59,500,359 of CM046995.1, forward strand.
TATAGGGGCAAAATGATAATTTTGCCTAGGACGTGAATTGAATTAAATTGACATTAAATTCATTTATATAGATCTTGATAACTCAAATATGAAGTTAGATCAAGGAAAAGAAAAAGTGTCGGATTAGTAGATTTCTGTATACGAACAAGTGACGAGGTAAGTTCGTGTAATTAAATTGTGTATTTATATGTTTTAAATTGAATAATATGTATGTGAGTTGTATCATTGTCATGAATATGAAATAAATCTTATATCCAATAAATCCCGATACATGGTAAGTCCCGTTTGAATAGTGGAATTCGATGGATACAGGATTTCCCGATTGGTTGTGGTATTGCATGTGTTGCGGACATACCATAGCTCTTACGAGCATCCCGTTATTAACTTTCTTGAGCTTCCCGTTATATGGTTCTTGTGAGTATTCTGATCGGTAGTAATCCTGCATGTGTTATAGACTACCGCAACTCTTTGTGAGCGTCCTGTTATATGATCGGTTGTGATCCTGGATATATTGCGGACACAAATACAACTCTTTATGAGCATCCTAATATAGGCTCTTTGTGAGCTTCCTGATATGGATCGTTTGAACTTCCTGTTATATAGCTATCCGGAGCTCCTTGGTAATAACTTTTCAGAGTTACTTGTTAAGCTCAATAAGCTTCCTATTCTAAACTCTTATGAGTTTCCTGTTATAGCTCGAATAAGCTTCCTATTACATGGCTCACATGAGCATCCTGTTACATGGCTTGAGACATTGCTTCTTGATTATGTGCCTTAATAGGTACCCCTGAATATGAGTTGACGGTTTACAGTTTTGTACACTTTGAGTGTACTACATGTGTATCCATCTATATTTCAAATAAATTCAACGAGAATAGTTTTGACATAGTTGAATTGAACTTAAGATGATTGAATATGGAAATGCACATGTTATGTGGAAATATGATATGAAAAGTAGATGTTTATGAAAGTTATTACATGATGAGCTCATCTTTGATTTTTGATGTTTACACAATATACATAACTAACAAGTTTCTTGAGATCATATGTATTTAGGCAAATAGCCATAATGATTTGGATACATGTTTGTATACTTATTTTGAATATACATGATTGGTAAGTTAAAATCTTATTATACGAACTTACTACGCATTTGACATGCTTACTCGATTTTTTTCTCTGTTTTATAGTGCTTGAAAGCTCGTAAAAGTTGGAATAGGTCGGAGCACCATCACACCATCCTTCAGCTCAATTTGGTATAATTAGCAAAACTACTTTTGGTATAATGGCATGTATAGGCTAAGTTAGACCAAATGATGAAATGCTTTGGTTGTAAATAGCCATTGGAATGGCTAGTGATAATATATTTTGTGTATATATGTATACATGAGGTTGTACTATGTTAATATGATTATGCATGAAGTGGTATAATAGGTGCAAGCATATTTAAATGAATGTTTGATCAAAAAGGTAAGATGGATACTTGAACATATGTAGTAGTATATCATGTATAACATTGGTTTTGGCTTAGTTTTAACATCTTTAATTGGTTGGTATATGTATGCAAGTATTAATTTGGTTTTGGCTTAGTTTTAACATCTTTAATTGGTTTCTTATATGTATGCAAGTATTAATATAGGTACAAGGCAAAATTTAGGTGAGAAATAAGGCTTGGAATGACCTTGTTTTCGTCCACACGGGTAGACACACAGGCGTGTGTCTCAATCGTGTATGACACACAGCTATGCACAAAGGTGTATGGTTTGGCCATGTGTCCCCTACATCTTTAAAATTTAAAAATAGAATGCTCAAAATTGGTCACACAGGCGTGTGTCTCAGCCATGTGAAACACACGGCCCAACACACGGGTGTGTGTCTTGGCTGTGTGAATCTTGCACCTAATTTTTTAAAATTAAATTGTCCAAACAGCTTAACACACGGGCGTGTGGCTGACCGTGTGACCCAAGTTAGAGAGTTACATGGGTATAAACACAAGTTAGGACATGATCATGTGCCTTACATTGAATGCCTACACGGCCTAAGACACATGCGTGTCATTTGGCCGTGTGAGCCACATGGAGATACACATCCTTAAGTTACCATCTTTCTTCTTCATAAACAGAACTGGTGAACCTCAAGGAGATACACTTCATTGAATGAAACTTTTATCAAGTAGCTCATGTAGTTGTATCTTTAGTTCTTTAAGCTCTTTTGGTGTCATACGATAGGGTGTAATTGAAACTATTGAACTACTAGGATATAGTACAATGGCGAAATCCACTTCGCAGTCTGGAGGTATACCAGGTAGTTCGTCTGAAAATTGACCACCTTCGGACGTACTAACATCTAGAGTGTGAATACTGCAATAAAATATAGAATGACAAGGCGATATCTACAAGTATACGAGTCGAGTTGTAATATAGTGTTACAACGAAGTAGGTGAGTACTCCGAGGATCATACCTAAGGGAGGTAAGTGCTAGATCAATTCTAATCTAAACACTAAAAGATCTAATTAGTACTTTTAATGAAATTATAGTACGAGAGCATAAAAAGGGTTTTTATGGTTTTTATAGTAATAAAAATAGTAGAAAATAAATGAAACTCAAGAGATAGAAGAGTAGAGTAAATCAAATCTCAATTATTGGTGATTAGCTCACTTCGGTAATCCCTGTCAACTTTTGCTTCGGGTTCCTTGTCAATCAACTAGTCTCTACCATAGTAGGATCTTCCGGTCTTTCACTAACATAGCGAGTTAGCAAGATCTACTTATCTTCCAACCTCACAGTCCAGATTGGCTTGGGTTGAAGGTGTTCACGAATGGGCAATACAAAATTTGGGTTAATTCCCACCTTGATGACTTTCTAAGGTTGTCAAGCCCAGGGTTTGGTTCACGTTCTTCCATTCCCAAACAGTTGATCCATTCCCAAATGTTCTTCCATTCCCCATAGAAGGATTAGTTTCTCATGGCTTTCATAAATAACATGAAATAGATGGAAGAATTAATCATAATGAATGAATTGAAGTAATAGTTTAAGAAAATCCTGATTGATATTGATAATAAATACGAATCCATAGAAGTTGATCTCTTTCATAATTCAGATCTCTTGAAATAAAACAAAGACAAATAAGCTAAACTCTAGAAAACCTAAGAAAGTAAGAAAACAAAGCTAAATCTAAAGAAAGAATATAAGCTAATGGAATGGTGTCCATAACATGTGCCAAAGGAGCCAATTTATAGCCTTCAGGTGGTCGTTATCCTTAACCCTAGGTCAGTTGACATTCCTGAGCTTTAAGATTGGTTGTGCAGACCAAAATGCCTCTGCTTAATGTTTATTTTTTGTCCCAGAGTTGATGTTGAGACACACTAGGACTTGTACCACGATAGAGGTGGTAGTATACTTCTCCTTGAGATGTCTTCAGGGGTATGTCACAATACCATCAGTGTGTATCGTGACATCGAAGACAAATTCCTACTTTCTTCATTATGCTCTCTATGTTGAGACATCGGGCCTCCCATGTTGCAACATAGTGTCCAATATTGGTCTAAAATGCCTTCTAATGGTCTCTTACACACTTACAAGGTACGTTAGCTCTCCTTTAGGCCTCCTTCGACCCTTAAGGTCAATAAAAGACTCAATTTGCACATTTTATTAAAGGTAAGAAAAGCTAAAGAAACTTAATTAAGATATAATAAAAATGCTTGTATTCGAGCTACTTAAATGTGAAAATTAGTCTAATCTACTACATCGATTTAGGACAGATCAAACTCCCCCACACTTAAGTCATTACTTGTCCTCAAGCAACATAAACAAAAATGACAAACAAAATTGATGACCTTTGAGCAAATATCATACAAGTATTAAGTTCGAAGCATATGACTTAGGCATTTCATGCTTACTAACAACTTTAACATGATGAATATTTGACTTACCACTTTTGATCTCAAATATCTAAGTTCAATATGTTACAAAATATACAAGTATTAAGGGTCTCACCTATAGAAATCCATCAATAAATTGTACAAGTACTTTGATTATCCGAGCGGAATACAAATAGTCGTTTATGCATATGTTTAGTATGATGTCCATTCATGCATAAGGATGTTTAGGTCACATAAGACTTTTTGGCTTGTAATGTTCTAAAACTTAGGACATGTATGAAATTTAAAAACAGTAAGCATAAAAAGGGTTATAAACACAAAAATAGTTTGGCACATCGTATTGATCCCTATTCTTCCCCCCTTAGTGACCCTTACCCGCTCTCCGCCTTATTTCTCCTTCTCTCACCTTCCTTGTCTTTCCATATATAAGAAGTCATAGCATGACATAGTAACTATGGCTAGCCTTACGAGTTTTTGTGCACTAATGAACGAGTTTTTTTTTATTTTGTGACTTTGTGACTTTTTTTTCAGTACATATCACTCATTAATGCTTTTTCGCTATTTAAGATTTTTTCTACTCATACTAATTTTCTTTTTGGATTTCCTTTTTTATTTCGCACATTAGACTAACTTATAGTTCCTATATCACACCAATCTTTCCAATTTCACTCTATTTTACAAACTCCATCGTGATGTATCTACTTAACCCTCGATACATATGGCTAGACGTCTATAATTGTGCAGTTTAGGACAAAAAAAAGGGCAAATACAAATTAACGTTTTCATGCTTGGGGCTTGTAATGAGGTTTATCAATAAGTGTCAGCAGGCTCAAAAATTGGTACTAAAGGTGAAAAAAAAATAGGTAAGATTTTTGGCTCTGGATGTGTTCCAAACAATGCCTTAGGTCATCCCTAATTATCTCAACATGCACAAATTTAATTTATCGAATAACTACAAATTTAGCCATTTATCATTCGTACTAGCATGCTTGTTTCCTTGTATTTTCTACATCACTTGGTACAATTGATTGCTTAATGCCTATTTACAGTGTAACATATAGAACTTAGTAGTCTAATAATGAAAGTTTTAAAATCACTTATCATCATGCTAAATTTATTCATAAACACAAGTAACCTATGTACATGCTCCTAACCAATCACTTATATTTCTACAAGCTCAAGGACACAAAAGACAAGAAAAATCAAAGAAAATGTGAAGATTGAAAACAAAATTTTTTTTCTATGTTTCCCCAGCACTTTAGTTGACATATTGTCCTCAATGTGTTGCTTTTAAAAAGATAAGGAAAGAAGTTACCCGATTGGCCTTGGTTGCTCCAATTGCTAATGGTGGGTGCTTCCTCCTTTAATGGTGTAAAACTCAAATTGTTTGTGTCTCCTTTGTGTTGGGTTCCTACATCAAACACTTACACAAAATGAAATATAACTAAAAATATATTATTAATCCTACTCCTACAAAATATAAATCAGAAGCTTCCAAAAATTAATACAAGTATTTAAAAATCAGAATTAAGATTTTCCCAATCTCTTTCCTTAAAATCCATCTCTTCGCTTCCGTCATCCTCTCCTTCCTCTTCACTTTCATATACCTTTTCTTCTTGTTCTAGATTTGTTGGCCCAAACATATCAAGGGTATAGTTGGGGACACGAATGTTATTTTCCCTAGCAAATTCCTGAAAAATTATTCCCAATTCTTGCATCCACTAAATCATCCAATATAACTTTAGATGACTGCTCTCACCAACTTCTTGTTGAGCTTGTGTCAACCTTTGGGATGAAGCTGGTGTAGTTGTTGCTTCTTGCTTTCGCTTATTCCAACCTTTTTTCTGTTTGGTTCATAGATCAATGTATTGTTGGAACAAGATGTCTTCGATGATAATTCTAGAAGGTTTCAGCGATTGCTCAGTGGATGTCATAGATACACTTTCCTTTTTGCATAATTCCATCACTAGATGGGGAAAGAAAACTTCCACCTTCTGGCTACTGATGCACCTCTTCATATCCTGGTGGATCCATTTTCCAATGCGGGTATGCTTTTTCTACAAAATAGCATAGAGTAAAACTACTCTAAAAGTATTAACGTTAGAAACATTTAAAGCAGGTACTATTTGTGTGCACACAATTTGTATCCACATCTTAGCCTCAAGAAACATAACCACTTGATGAAAAGATACTAGATATTGGTACCTGAGCAATATCCCCATTCAGCCCTCCCTTCAATCAAAAAGTTTATAATACTATGCATATCTATGTCTTGGAAATAATCTAAATTAATTTCATCAATGAAATCATTCTCATAGCATGGAGCATTATAAAAGTCGTAAATAATTCGAGGGGTTACTCACACTTTATTCCCCCACACAAGTACCATATCCCACATACGACCTTTGGTATTTCCATATTCTTGGTCCCGTAAAGACGCATAAAACTCCTGAATAATAGGGACCACAACATTGTCTTTAGAGATTGTCTAAAGATGTTCCCGCCTATGATATCTAACTAAAGGCCATATTTCCTTAAAAAACCATTAACAGATTGAATCCCCTCTTTTGGATAATGGTTTTCCCTTGAAGTTTAGTAAAATATTTTCCAATATCTGGGTTTGCGAAATTAGGGGGTTTGGACCTATCAATAGATCAAGTTCATTGGTTCTTCTAATTTTTCTAAGAGGCATGATATTTCAATCTTAATGCAATACTAAGCAAAAAATTCAATGGAACAGTAAAAAGTTGAATTTAGGAAACCTTAACCTTAAATATATAGTAGAAGTATGGTTGAATTCCTTGCTCCCATGATGTTCCTATTCCTTGTTGCACCTTGTATAATTGAAGAGTAAAGAAAAATAGAGTATTTAAGAGATTGAGGGTTTAAGGCTTAAAAGATTTTGAGAGATTTGAGAGAGTTTAAGGGATTAGGGGTTAAAAGATGTTTTAATTAGAAATGAGTATGGTTTTAGGTAGAGTTTTAAAGGGTTAAAATCGGGTTAAATAAAGGGTAGGTCACTGGGTTGCGTGAATGGATCAGGTCAACCCTGCAGAAAATTACAGCGATGTTGTGACTAGGGTTTCTATGTCACGACATCCCTGGTAGTTTACCTATGTCATGACACATGGGTTTTGTGTTGTGATGTATCCGTTTGTTTGGAGATCTTGGGGAAATTGTTTGCTATGTTGTGACCCACTGGTGTCATGTTACGACATCACTGTGTTCTTTATTGATATTTTTATTCTGTGAGTGGTGTCGCGACATAGGGTTGTTGTGTCGCGAAACTGACTCTGTTTCAGCCCAAAATTCCATCTTGACAATGTCTTGTCAAAATATGTATCAAATAAATGTTAGAATTAAAACTCCACAGTTAGTTAAATATACAATAATTTACAATAGTTAAGCAATTCAAATATTTCTAAGTTTTACTACCGAACTCATCTAACAGTATCATCAGTTTACCGATGGATTATTCTTCCATTCTCTTAGCGTTAGTCCATCGTCCATTGTGACATTCCACATGTGCTCGCTTGTCCTTTTCTAGAAACCTGTTTATTCTTTCTGTATGCATAAAAGGAAGTGTGTCCCTTGATTCGAGAACGTTAGAATTAGATACTTTTTTGCATTGTTCTCCTAAAATTTTCTAACTTTCCTCTTCACTAGATTGATGGTTGCATTTAAATATTTCTTTCTCACCATTAATTTTCATGGTTAATTCGTTCTTTTCTAAATCAATGGTAGACCTTGAAGTAGCCAAAAAGGGTCTTCCTAACAAGATAGTTATCTCCCGATCTTCTTTGAAATCAAGCACCACAAAATCTGTAGGGATAATGAAACTTTTCACTTTGACTAACACATCTTCCAATGCCCCTTTTAGATGTACTGATGACCTATCAACTAACAGTAACGTTATTTGAGTAATTTTAAGATCCCCTAACCCGAGTTTTTCAAAAATTGATAGAGGCAATAAATTAATATTAGCTTCTAAATCGCATAGAGGTCTATTAAAGTGAATAATTCCTATGTCTATGGGAATAGTAAAAATCTCCGAGTCTTTTAACTTTCTAGGTACCTGTCTTGAAATAATCACGCTACAGGAAGCATTTAAATTAACTTGTTCTCCTACCTTGATTTTCTTATGCCTTGTCATCATCTCCTTTAAAAACTTGGCATATTTTGGAACCTTCTCAATTAATTCAATTAAAGGTAGGTTAAAATTTAATGTTTTGAACAAGTTCAGAAAACTTACAAATTCATCCTCATCTCGCTTTTGTTTTTCCACTAATCTTGAAGGGAATGAGATTTTTGCACCGCTAGAATCTTTAGTTATTTCCTTCTCTGTCTCAATTGCTGGTGTGGTTACCTCTTCTAGTTCTGGCTCATCTTCCGCCTCTAGAGATACCTTTTGAGGATCATCATTATTCTCTGTAGTCATCTCCAGGATAGTGGCTTTTGGGTTACTTAGTACTTTACCTGATCAGAGGGCAATCGCTTTCACATGCTCATTACCTTTCCTCCGTGGATTATCTTCCGTGTTGCTAGGAATATCTATGCCAATTTGTCTTTTGATGTCACCCATCATGGTTATAAATTAACTCATTTGATCCTTGAGTTTAGTCAATGTTCTTGTTGAATTGGTGCATTTAGATTGCACCTGCTTGACCTCGTTCTTATTGACTGCATTTCTCCTTCAATTCTATCCAGACGTTGACCAAATGCAGTATGGTCATTTCGGTTGGCCCTATCTTGGGGTTTCTGCAAATAAGGAGGTTGGTAAATAGTGTTTTTAGCTTGGTTTGAATTATTACCTACTAATTGGTTCCCTTCCCTTCTCAGATTCGGGTGATCTCTCTAGCCAGGATTATATGTTTTCGAATAAGGGTTTCCACCTGTATTCCCGATGTAATTTACATCATCGGTAGGATTGTTGATACAGTGGAAGAGTGGTTTGTCTCCCCTATGTATAGATGGTGTAGAAGTAGATTCGATATAGTTGAGTCTATCCACTAACTATTGATACTTATCATCCTCTTGGATAGCGTTTACTGTGATGAGTTTCTAGCCATATGTGAATCGTTCAATTGGCCACTGACAAGATTTTAGTGTCATGTTCTCAATGATTTCGTACGCATCCTCGTATGTTTTGTTCATAGGGGCTCCTTTTGCTGCTCCGTCTAATCCAGATCGTGTATGTGCATCCAACCCATTATAAAATACCTATAGTTGCATCCACTCCAGAAATCTGTGGTGCGGGTATTTCTGAATCAACATTTTGAAATGTTCCTATGCCTCATAGAAACTTTCTCCCATCATGTGTCTAAAAACAACAATCTCTCTTCTTAGTTGTAACAACCCGTTTTTAGGTCAAATCAAAGTAGTGGTTTTAGGACCACAAATCTAAATTAGAAATGTTAATTTTATTATTACTTTGAGGTATGCAATATGATTGAATGATTATGTGAAAATTTCATTAAGAAATTTTATCGATAAAGTGTCCAATTTGACTAATAGGACTAAACTACAATAGGTGCAAAATATATGTTCTAGAAGTTAGAGGTGTCTAATTGCTATGAAATTTTAAATTGGAGGTCCTTAAATGGTAATTAGACCATTATACTCTAAATTGGACAAAAATGGCCATGGTTAGGTGAAATTTCAAAGTTTGGCATTGAGGGCATTTTGGTCATTTGGTTAATAAAAACAAAATAAAACAAATAAAAGATGTCATCTTCTCAATTTCATCCTCCTTGTGCCGAAATTTCAAGAGTCACCATAGCTAGGGTTTTGGCCAAGCTTCTAAGCTCGATTGTAAATCTGTTTTTGTCCCATTTTTAATGATTTTTACGTTTTTGTGAATATTTTAAGATGATTTAGCTATTCTAAGGACTAATTTGAAAGAAAATAAAAGTCTAAAATTGTACTCATGTTGAATATTTGTGTATTTTGATGTTTAATGGTAGAAAATGCATGTTGGGTACTAGATACACAACATTTACCAAGTGATTTTTAATGAAAATGTCAAATAGGGACCTATTTGTAAAAGTTGTAAAATGTGTGTAAAAAAGTGAATAAATGAATAATGTGGGCTGTTATGAGTACTACTAATATTTGGCTAGGCTTGGGTGTGATGAAATTGAATGAATATCATTTTACGAGCCTAGGGACTAAAATGTAAAAAGTCAAAAAGTTAGGGACTAAATGAATAATGTGGGCTGTTATGAGTACTACTAATATAAGGTGTTTTTGGGATTAAATTGAATAATTTGATGATTGAATAAGTTAAATATGGTATCATAGATCAAGAAAGAAGAGGTTCTGACCTAGACCAGGGAAAGAACAAGGTTGTGGACTAAATCGAACTATTAGCTATTTTGTACCGAGGTAAATTCGTATGTTAAAAATAAGCTTTAGAATAATTCTACTTAAATGCATTAATATTGCATGAATTGTATGTTTGATTATATGAATGAGTATAATTCTACGAACGAGTTTGATGACAATTCGACAATTGAGAAGTCCCGTTGAACCTTAGGAATATATTAGGATACAAGTGACATGTCACTAAGGTTATAATGTGTTATGTGATTATGTGATCCGGGTACTGGTCTTGTACGTCTTACTGGTGGCTAAGCATACCGGCATATGTTGCGGATACTTGACAACTTGTGTGAATAGCACTGCGTAGCTACGTCTTGACTGACAGCTTGTGTGAGCAGGCCCGTCAATAGCTCAAGAGCGAGTGATTATGTGATATGAGATTGAGGTAGCATTGGCTACGTATGTGGCACTTAGTGTGCCAAAATCTCGAGTATTTGACATTATTATTTAGAGTGGTTCACGGGTATTTCAAAGATGATAATATGTGTAAATTCATTTCAAGATGGTTTAGGTATGTACATAAAGCCCATGTTTCTTAAATGCTTGAAACGATGAATACGAGGTAAGTTTTGTAGTGGAATGAGTTATGATCATGAGACTATGGTAAATTTACATTTAAATATGTTATAATATTTAAATGTTATATGCATGGTGAGGTTGCTTATTTCTTGCATACGAGCTTATTAAGCTATATAGCTTACTCCGTTTGTTTTCCATGTTTTATAGTGTCACCAAGCTAACTCCGATCGGAGATCGTCAGAGATTCGAATCACATTATCAAACTTTCATTTTTGGGTATTGATGATCTTAGTATTTTGAAAGTATGGCATGTATAGGGACTTGGTCATTTTGTTATATGTGTCATTTGATTTGGCCAAATGTATTGGCTTACATTTGTTTTTGTTTAAGGTGATTTGGTATTTAGCCATGTAATTGGCTTATTTTGGCTAAAATGGTTGTAAGCCCCTTTATATAAGTATATGTGCTAATGCCTTTTTGTTTATGTTTTTTGTAATGGGTTGCAATATGTTTATTATGGTTAAATGACTTGTTGTGAAATGGATGAGATTGGTCCTTGGTGTGCTAGGAAATCTAAAATTATGCATGATGGAAGTATTCATGTTGATACTTGTGAATGTGAGTTTGGTATGAATTGATTTAGTAAAATATGCTATAGTAAATATGTTAAGTGTTGGTAATGAATGATATGATTTAGTCTTGATTATGGATGTTTTGGTTGTTTAAACATGCCATGGACTATGCCATTGAACTTGTTGTGTAGTTGTAAATGAGGGTTACAAATGACTTGGTAAATAGCCTTTATTTTGTCAATACGGGGGCGTGTGTCTAGGCCGTGTGTGACACATGGCTTGCCCCATGGGCATGTGTTCTGGCCGTGTGTCCCCTACACCTTAATTTTGAGAAACAGAATGCTCGGAATTGAGCACACAAGTAGAGACACGGGCGTGTGTCTTAACCGTGTGGACGACATGGCCTCGAACTCAGGCGTGTGTGTTGGCTATGTGAAGTCTGCACCTATCTTATGAAAAATAATTTTCTACATGGTCTAGCAAACGAGTGTGTGACTTGGCCGTTTAATCCCATTTTTTTCATGAGTTACAAGTCAGAGAGTTACACGGGGTCGGGACATGGGCGTGTGACCCCTATTTAGTGGGATAAATTTTCTGAGTCTGTAAAAAATTTCTAAGTTCTCGATTTAGTCTCAAACCACTTCTAAAGCATGTTTAGGGCCCCATAGGCTTGTATTAGGGACTTTATGATTAATTGCAAATGGTTTTAATTTGGATGCAAATTTATGGCTTGAAATTGTTTGATTGTTTGTGTGGTAAGTCCAGTAACACCCCGAACCCTGTTCCGACATTGAATATAGGTAAAGGGTGTTACATTAGTTGAACTACTTTGCTAATCAGGAATAACTTCTGTAAAAACTTTTCGGTGAGTTCATCCCATGTCATGATAGACCTTGGTGCTCGCGAGTCTAACCAAGAAAAAGCATTATCAATCAAGGAGAAGGAGAACAACAGAAGACTAATAGTGTCATCAGTGACCCCGTTATAGTTAAAAGTATAATAGAGTTGGAGAAACCATTTTAAGTGCTGATTAGGGTCCTTTATCATAGTGGAACACCTTATACCCGGCTTTGTCGCCAGGCCCGAATACGAGATGCCACACCACTGTCTCGTCTCATTTATGTTAAATAGGAAATTAGATTCAAGAAATTGATCATCTTTTGTTTAGTCAAGGAAGTTTTAATATGTTCAAGTGGTTAATTATCAGTATTACATGCAAAATCTTTCGTTAATCGACCGCACAAATAGCTAGAATCATGCATAAGGGCCATTCAACAAAATTTCATAAAAATGTTCGTAGGTATCGATACTGATAATTAGGTATCGATACTGATAATCAGGTATCAATATTTTCCTATAGTGGTATCGATACCACTTGGAAAAACGATACCAATTGAGCATTCTGTTTCTCAATGAAAAATCCATTTGTCGAAAACTATCGGTACCTCCAAACCAAGTATCGATATTTCTTCCCCAAGTATCGATTCTCGAGAAAGGGTATCGATACCAAATCTCTATCCTATTTCCTGTACGTTTTAGTTCACAGAGGTATCAATTTTTAAGGCCCAATATCGATACCTCTGCTACTGGAATTAAATTTACAGTGTAGGAATGCGATTGACTCATCTCAAATAGTTACTAATCAACATTCATCAAGTACTAAGTTCAAAAAGTAATTCATACGGCTTATTCGATAGCATAAAACACCAAAACCGAGTCCGAACAACTATCATCAAGCTAACATCAATGACTAAGTATTCTAACATTTTAATAACATGAAGTTCACATAAGCAACCTCAGATGTCCAAAAATCAACAACTTAAATAGGTTTTACCACATTTCCAATTTCCCCAAAACAAATAGGAATAAATAAGCACTTATGAAGAATGTTCAGAATTCCTTGGATCACTCCCTTGGAAACCACACCGCCCACAACGTGACGACACTAATCTACAAATGTTGAAATGAGGGGAATGAGCTTTTGCAAGCTCAGTGAATGAATAGAATAACCATAGCATAAACATGTCTTCATGCAACATAACCAGCCATTCATTCACAAATAACACATGCTTCAGTCTAGTATCATCTAATATTAAAACTTGCATAGTCTAGGAGTCTTTTTGTAGCACATATACAAAATCATTCAAGCATAGAACATATTTCACACAATTATATAACATAAGATAAGATGAGATATGATGGCACTTGGATTATGAAACATGTAGTGAGCTCTATCATCTCTCATCGAATACACGAATCTCTTTACGCCACATAGACTCGTAGAGTCAAACATGTCCCAAAAGTGAAGTGTATGGCTAACATTCTCCTTATTTCCCCTCACATGTCCTGTTGAATGGAGCTTTAGCTTACATTCCCTTATCCCTCCAAACATGTCCCCAAAATCTCTATACATATAAGTGAGTACTCACAACCCTATGGCATGCCAACTATATCCAATGGTTCCAAGATCACAAGGCCAAAATATCTGAGAAACAACACATATTACTTACCGAGTATCCGTGCACTATCATTGCATAATAGCATCTTTTGCATAACACTAGCATATTCATATAACATATATATTGTACATTTATTACACTTTACACAATAAGCACTGTATCTACATCTCACATATCATGCATATTATTCAACCACATAATCACAAGACAAGTATAGTTCAAGAAAACTTACACTTGAAATTTAGAGTAGGGGTTTAGGCTACGTCTAAATTCCCAATCATCACACAACTCGTGTTTACGAGTAGCAATTCCATACACTCACTACTTTGCATTTTTTTTGAATATCGAAAGCTCAACTAGCGTTTCTCTAACTCATAGCAAGCTCTAACGAATCCGAAGCTTAACACATATATTCACACAATAACCACAGTAAAATATCAACCAAATATTCATTCAAACTAACTAAAACACAAGCTTTAAGCTAAGTCCCCATATAAATTAAACTATTAACATGACAACTTTAGAAACTGATATCTTGATCTATACTAAACCTTTTTGCTTAAAATTAGTTCCATTCATCTAATTATTCATCTACGCCTAATTCACAACCTTCAAACTACACAAATCTATTCAATTCATGGTATCAACATTTTTCGACATCTTTTAGGCAATTTTCATAAAATTCATTAAAACATGAGAAATCATTAACAAAACTTTAGGATAAGTTTGAAAACATTCTAATCATGCTAAAACGAGTTGAAAAATGCTTTGAAACCAAGTTTTTATGTAAAATCCTGAAATCTACCATTAATGACTGGATTTTAGGCTTTTATTTAAAATATGCAATTCAAGGGATAATAATTTAGTTTTAGAGTCTAAATAACATTAAAAAATTATGAATACATGAATGATTACCTTTGGCGAAAGAATGAGCAAGTTTTAATGAAAATATGGAAACCCCACATTTGAAGAAGATGGTGAAATGTTATGGAGTTTTGGGTGTTTTTATTGAAGGTTTATGATAATAAATGACTTTGGAATGATGAGAAATCAATTTATTATGATTTCAGAATAAAAAATCAATGGAAATAGCTAGGGAAAGGTAAGGGGCGGCACAAGTTTGAAAGGGAGAAGAAAAAAACGTGAAAAACATGTTGAATGGGATGAAATAGGTTCAATTATACAAAATGGTAAAGTTGCAACATAAATGTGTACTATTTTGACTTTGTTACAAATCACTCCCTTTTTAAAATTAAGGGTTTCTAGTACACTTTTTAGAAACTGATTTGACAGTTTAGATGTCTTAGTCGAAAACACTATCGAGTACCAATCTTATGAAATTCTGAACTTATATAGGCCAAAATTCCCAAAATACCCCTAAAACTCCTAGCCCCTATTTTGGGGTGTTTACATAGTGCCCCTAAACTACAGATTATTCTGAATCATCTAAATCATGTCTCGAAGTTATTAACTGCAATCGTCAGCCTTGCTATACTTTCTTGAACCATGTCTAGACTTGGTAAGGCATAATCCCTTAAAGTTCTTTTGTTCCGAGCCATCTCTACATTTGCGGGAAGCTGTGGTATTGGTTGGTTTCCTAGGGAATTATTGCCAGTGTCTCCAAACAGTAGATTTTCATGTGGTACGTTATCTACAATAGTTAGTGATGGATCTTGCATTTGTTGCTGATGTTGTTGCTGTCAATGATTTCTTCAGATTATTCTCTCTAGATTTGTGGCTGTTACAATAGGTGTGGCGTTAATGCGAGTCATACACTAAACCCAGAAAGAGGATATTAGTAACAATAAATAAAATAAAATTGTATCTACAGCCTACAAATTTCCTAATTATTCTTTTGGAGTGTGAAAATTAAAATCAAACTAGTGACGTTGCCTCCCCGGCAACGATACTAACAACTTGACCGCCTTCGGACGTACTAACATCCAAAGTGTGAATACTGCAATAAAATATAGAATGCATGACAAGGCGACATCCACAAGTATACGAGTCGAGTTGTAATATAGTGTTACAACGAAGTAGGTGAGTACTTTAAGGATCATGCCCAAGGGAGGCGAGTGCTAGATCAATTCTAACCTAAACTTTAAAAGAGTTATATTTCATGCGTTTAGCCTAGCTAATTGATTGTACTTAAGTACATTTTGTTACATTTTAGGACATTTTAGTTAGAATTTTTAATATTGCATTAGGACTTGGACTGTGCTGGAATTAGGTGCTTTTAATCGCTTACGGTGGAGTTTTTAATAGGGTTAGAATGAGGAAATAAAGGAGTGAAGTTTTGTTAGGAAAAAGTGCAGACAATTTGCCAACACAGATGTCGTGGCAATGCCAGAAAAAACAAGTCAACATTTTTAGCACATCAGTCCCAATTCAAATTCAAACTTGTACCAGATAAATCCCCTTAAAATATGAGAAGATAATCACAAGTTGTTAGCCAACCCTAGCCTAATCTATCTATAATAGCCGATAAAGGGGACCTCTTAAAGGGAAAAAAATTTGAGAGAGAACCTTAGGCGTGAATAAGGGTTCGGCTGCGCAAAAGACAGGAAGTCAGAGGTAGTCCTTCTTAACAATCACAGGACGATGTGCTGCCGAAGTGTGGATTGGGCAAGCGAAAGTTGTTTCCCAAAGTTCTTCTATTATTTTCATTAGTGTTCCTTCGAAATATTAAATTGAAGTAGTTGAACACAATGTCGGATAATATTTTGGTTTGGAATTTTATTTCCCAACCAATGAGCTAAATCTCATAGGGTTGGGATTACATTTGATGAAACCTTAATTATTTTTATAGATGCAGTATGCATCTAATTTACTTTACTATTTCATTTGATTGTTCTCATTTCTTAATTAAAATGCAAACAATCTCTAGACATAGAAGACTGTTCGCATACTTATAAACTAATTCTAATTTTGAAAGTGTTAGATTGGTTGGATTAAAATTAAATGAAATGAGCAAGTACATTTTATTGAAAGTAAGTAAAGATAAAGAAACTTAACTAAAATATAACGAAAATAATTGTATTCAAGCTCCTTAAATGTGAAAACTAGTTTAATCTGCTACACTGATTTACGATAGGTCAAAAATACATCAGGAAAACCCCTTACCGTGCGTATATCTCGAACGCCTATCGCTTTGTCTTGTAACATCCCAATTTTAGTTCAAAAAAAGGTAGAAATATATCACAAATAAGGATTTGGCCCAACGGTTGGTTAACGGATGAGAGAACATGAAAGTTAGTTACAGGTCTCAAGTTCAAGTATCATCTTTGACAAAATAAATTGATGTTTTGCAATTTCCCTTTTTTTTTATGTGTTGCCATCCAAGCCTTGAAAACCTAGGTATAAATACAATTTTTCATCAAAATAATCAACTTTTAACTCCCTTTTATTCTTCCTTAGCCGTCCCTAAACCCCTCTCCCTCTCCTTATCTTTACTTTGTTTCCTTTTCCCTTTTTTTCTCTCTATTGTTGTCGTTACCTACACCTTCCCTGTTATCATCTCTTTCTTTTTCTTTGTGCATAATCTTCATCCCTACCTTGCTGCCATTTTTATTCAATTAAATCAGCCTTAAATCTAAAATTTTGAACTCCAAGATCAATCTCAAACATTGCCAAGAAAGTGCCATTGTTGTTTCTCTCAACTAGCTTGGGCAAGGTCTCTTTACTCTTCAATTTCTTGATTGATTTTGTCAATTGAAAACATAAATTTCTAGATCTGGAATTTGGGGGAAATTAAATGATTTCAAAGGTATTTTTCTAGATTTTAATGAGATTTCAAGCCATTTTAAAATTCAGCCCCAATTTTGGCATGTAGAATTGGCATTGGCCTTGGGTAAGGTCTCTTAGGTAATGATCGAACTTAGGATCGAAATTGGCATGTGAACGTATGTCGGACTTCAGAATTCACCTCGTCATATTATTTTAATTTAATTATATTTTTAGGTCATTTTATTATTATTTTTCAGTTTTGGATTGTAAAGTTTCTTTAAAATGTGGTTTGGGACTGTTTGAGTTTTTGGGGGATTTTTCATGCATGTATGACACTCATATTTGGTATAGATACACGATCTTTTTATATGTTGAAGTGGACTATGCATGATATATGGCTAAATTAATAATTTGACTAGTAATGGTACATTTCCGCTACTAAGAAGATAACAAATTGTTTTATTTTTTAGGGGAACGCCATCAGTAAGGTTTTTATAAAAACACACCTAATTCAATAATTTGACCTAAGAATGGTTGGACTAAGTAAATGGATGTTTTCCAAAGTTAGTAATAGAAACCTCGGTTTTACAAAAGAGTGTACTTATAGGTTTTAAACTATCATTGGAGTAGGTCCAACATTAAGGTGTCCAATGTGGCCTTCACGATTCGGCCATAACGTCTAGGCCAGGTTGGGGAGGTTACATTTAGTGGTATTAGAGCCTTGGTTCAAAACCTCGGGTTGAAATCTTTTTAAATAAGTTTGCATGTAGGCGTACATGAAAAAGGAAATTTTTGGGGAAAAATAACCAGACCACTGTGGATTTGGAAAAAAAATATGTTTTAACAAGAAACGACTAAGTCCGAAGGTCTGATGCCAAGTCCATAGAAACAATACTGAATTTCTATTAATATCATAGAGACTATTTCATCAAACTTAATGAAAGAATTATAAAAGTGAGTGCGTAAAAGACTAAACAAAGTATTAAAAGCTTTTACTTATAAATTGTAGATTCATAAAACACAAAAATGAAGGCACGTGGAATGATAACTCTGGTAGGAGGGGTCGTAGGGGGTGACCTTTGAGGGCTCTAGTTGAGTCGACTACATCATTAGGTCCAAAACAAGATAATGAACGGAATGAGGTTAGGAGTGAACCCACTACTGAGGATGGGAATATGAAAAATGGGAATGATAATGATGACTATGTTGAGAATGATCTAGTAACTCAGGCTTTATTGAAGGCCTTGAATAGGGTTGTTGGGGCTCCAATAGGAGGTGTTAGTCATGGGACGATTGTTGAGAGGCTCTAGTTTAGTGGGGCAAAATTGCTCAAGGGTATTTTAGAACTACTCCTACAGTGACTGAGTATTGGATGGAGGCCACTAAATTGATTTTGGAGGATTTGGACTGCACTCTTAAGCAGAAACTTGAGGGTGTCGTGTCTCTGTTATGGGATGATGCATATCGGTGGTGGCAATCAGTGGTTAGGGGTACGCTTCCAAAGCGTATTGATTGGGCTTATTTTCAATAGGGCTTTCAGGGTAAGTATGTTGGCCTTCACTATGTGAAGGTCTGACGATTGGAATTTATTGAACTTAAAAAGGGAGAGAAGATAATTTCTGAGTATGAGGCAAAATTTCTAAGGTTGACCCGCTATGCACCTAGTGTGGTGGCATCTGAGTAGGAAAAGAGTTTTTGTTTTAAGGATGTTCTATGGTATGACCTCAAAGTACAAGTGGATCCATACCAAAAGCGTATGTTTGAGGCCTTGGATGAGAAGACTAAGATTATTGAGGAGATTAAGTGCGTATAGTGTGAGAAGAAATGGAAACAAAGGGATCAGTCCAAAAGAGATGGGCCATACTAGCCTAAACCTACGACCCGTTAAGCAGACTAGAGAAGCTACACCATCGCAAAATAGGGAGGCAGTGGACCCTAGGGAAAGGCAGATTCAAGTTTGTTACTATTGTCAAAGGCATCATCCAGGCGAGTATTAGCGGAGGATGAATGCTTGTTTGGTATGTGGCTCGATGGAGCATAAGATTAGGGATTGTCCTTGTCAACAAGATCAGTTGCAAGCTCTGGCTCACAATCAAGGCCCAGTTGCGGGTCAAAATTAGAGAGGGAATTAGGGTGCTCAGAGGGGCCATAATCAGAATAGAAATAGGAATGGAAATCAAGGTCGGGGAGCACTAGCTCAAGGTGCGAATCGAGTTGAGGCAAGATAACCTGCTTTGGTTTATGTGGCTAGGCACCGAGAAGATAGGGATGCGACTGACATCATAACAGGTACCTTAACTATTTACTTGCACCTTATTTTGCTTTGATTAATATAGGATCTACCCATTCGTATCTTGCTTGTAATATGGCTATAAAATTGGAAATTGGGGTAGAGGAAACTGAAAAAAATTATAACTGTAGTTAGTCCCTTAGGATCCTCCACACTTGTGAATAGAGTTTATAAAAGATGCCTTTTAGAGGTTTAAAGAGAGGTGTTTCTTGCCTATTTGATGAAACTTCCTTTGAATGAATTCTATTTAATTTTGGGGATGGACTGGTTAGTTGAGCATCAAATTTGGATAGATTGTGCATTAAAGAGGGTCACTTTAGTGACCGAGTTTGGGAAAGAAGTTCTTTTGGTGAGGGAACATTAGAACTATCTTTTTAGTGTGATCTCTTCCTTAGTACCAAAAAATATGGTGTGAAAGGGGTGCGAAACATTTTTGGCTTATGTTTGAGATAAAGTGTCGTTGATCCTATGGTTAAAGGTATCCTTACAGTCAGGGAATTTCTCGATGTATTTTCGAAGGAACTACCAGGGTTACCACCAAAGAGCTAAGTGGAATTCAGAATTGAGTTGTTGCTGGAAATAGAATTGGTGTCCATCGCTCCCTACCGCATGGCACTGAAAGAGCTTAAGAAGTTGAAGATGCAGTTGCAAGAAGTATTGGATAGGGGTTTTATTAGACCCACTGTTTTGCCATAGGGTGCACTGGTTTTATTTGTGAAAAAGAAAGATGGAATCTTATGGTTGTGCATTGATTATCGGCAACTAAATTAATTAACTATCAAGAATAAGTACCTACTGCCAAGGGTAGTTGACCTATTCGATCAATTCAGAGGTGCAACTGTCTTTTCCAAAATTGACTTAAGATCTGGGTACTACCAACTCAAAGTGAAAGAATCCAATATTCCAAAAACCGCTTTTAGGACTCGTTATGGACATTATGAGTTCCTTGTCATGCCTTTTGGGTTGACTAATGCACTAGCGACTTTCATGGACCTTATGAATCATGTCTTTCAACCTTACCTTGATCAGTTCGTCGTGGTTTTCATTGATGACATCCTTGTGTACTTTAAGACGGAGACTAAGTATGATGAGCATTTGAGGGTGGTTTTACAAGTACTTAGGGAAAAACAACTTTTTGCTAAACTGAGTAAGTGTGAATTTTGGTTTAAGGAAGTGATGTTTCTAGGTCTCGTGGTATCGGCTTAGGGTATTTGTGTAGATTCCAAGAAGGTTGAAGCTATCCTAGATTGGAGGCAACCGAAGAATGTTTCAGAAATTTGAAGTTTTATGGGTCTCGCTGGGTATTATCAAAGATTTGTTGAGGGTTTTTCCTTGGTAGTAGCCTCATTGACTTAGCTATTGAGGAAGAATACTTATTTTAAGTGGGGAGATGAACATCAGACCAGTTTCAAAAAGTTGAAATCCTTGTTGATAGAAGCTCCCGTTTTAATTCAACCAGAACCTGATAAAATATTTGTTGTGTATAGTGATGCTTCACACGTTGGACTTGGTTGCATCTTGATGCAAGATGCTAAAGTGGTGGCCTATGCCTTGATACAACTTAGGCCTCATGAAGGTAATTACCCCACTCATGACTTGGAGTTGGCAACTGTTGTGTTTGCACTCAAAATTTGGAGACACTACCTGTATGGTGATAAATGTATTATTTACACCAATCACAAGAGTCTCAAATATCTCCTTATGTAAAAGAAATTTCATTTAAAGCAGTGGAGATGGATTGAGTTGTTAAAGGAATATGACTACATGATTGAGTATAACCTCAGAAAGGGCAATGTTGTGATTGATGCCTTAAGTAGAAATGAAATGTCTGACTTGAGGGCTATGTTTACTCGCTTGAGTTTCTTTGATGATGGTGGTGTTTTGGCATAATTACAAGTAAAGCCAGTCTGGGTTTAGGAAATTAAGGGAAAGTAGAGCTTGGATGTAACTCTAACACCTCAATTTAAACAGGTTGAGGATGGTTCAACTGAGGACTTTGGGATTAATTCTGATGGAATTTTATGCTTTAGAAGGAGATATTGTATGCCTAATTATCAGAATTTGAGACAATCCATACTTCAAGAAGCACATAGCAGCCCTTATGCTATGTATCCTGGTAGTACTAAGATGTATCATGATTTGAGGGAAGTGTATTGGTGGTCGGGTCTTAAACGTGAAATGACCAAATTTGTATCTAAATCTTTGACTTGTCAGAAAGTTAAAACTGAGCATTAGTATCCATCAGGGTTGCTCCAACCGATTCAAATACCATAGAGGAAGTAGGAGAGAGTGACAATGGATTTTGTTAGTGGGTTGCACTTAACACCCACTAAGAAGGATTCGACTTGGGTTGTGGTGGATAGGTTGACTAAGTCTGCCCATTTTATTCCTATTTGCTCTGATTATTCTCTTCAAAAGTTAGCTAAGCTTTATGTTTCCAAGATAGTGAGATTGCATGGTGTGTCGATGTCGATTATTTCAGATCAGGATCTTAGATTCACGTCTCGATTCTGAAAGAAATTGTACGAGGCTTTGGGTACTCGATTGGATTTCAGTACAGCTTTTCATCCACAATCTGATGGTCAGTCAGAAAGGGTCATTTAGATATTGGAGGATATGTTGAGGAGTTGTGCTATCGACTTCCAAGACAGTTAGGAAGATTATTTACCTATGGCAGAGTTCGCCTATAATAACAGTTATCAATCAAGTATCCAAATGAAACCTTATGAAGCTCTGTATGGTCGTAAGTGCTACTTGCCTTTATGTTGGACTGAAGTGGGTGAAAGAAAGTTGATTGGCCTAGAATTGGTCACTGAAACTGAAGATAAGATTCTGTTAATTCAAGAAAGTTTGAAAGCAGCTTCTAATAGACAAAAGTTTTATGACGATTTGAAGTGTAAGGACATTGAGTTCAATGTGGGAGATTGGTTTTTCCTTAAAGTTTCTTTATGAAAAAACTTTTGAGGTTTGGTCGAAAGGGTAAGTTAATCCCTAGGTTTATTGGTCCTTATCGAGTGCTTATGTAACACCCCTTACCCGTATTCGATGCCAGAACAGGGTACGAGACATTACTAGACTTAAACTCAAACAAACATTCAAAACCAGGACATGAATTTCCACTCAAATTTAAAACTTTTCATAAGCATTCATATAGTCCCTAAAACGAGCCTACAAGGCCCAAAATATGCATTAAGAGTGGTTCGAGACTTATCCGAGAACTTTAGAAATTTTTAAAACACAGAAAATTTTCCACCAAAACAGGGTCACACACCAGTGTGACTTGGGACACGCCCGTGTGATCACACACGCCCGTGTCCCTAACCCGTGTAACTCTCTGTTTATGACATCATCAACAAATTGAAGTCACACGGCCAAGTCACATGGCCGTGTGCTTAGACCGTGTGGGCGATTTAATTTTTATAATTTTTCATGAATAAGTGCAGACTTCACATGCCCTGGGCACATGCCCATATCCCTAGGTTGTGTCCTTCACACGACTAAGACACACGACCGTGTCTCTACCCGTGTGACCAATTCGAAGCTAAAATTCAAAATGCAGGGGACACACGACTAGATCACACACCCATGGGACAAGTCATGTGTCACACACGGCCTAGACACGCGCTTGTGTGTTTACCCGTGTGGACAAAAATAAGGCTATTTACCAAGCCATTTTGCCACCCTTACTTGCACCAACCTACACAACAACAAGCAACAAAAATCCAAGTATATTCATACAACCAATTCAGCCACAAATAAGATATCAATGTATCATTTACATTCAACCATCTACCACATACAAACATCACCTACTTATTAACTCAATCCATGTAAATTCAAACATCCATGAAAATATCATTATAGGCATATATATACTTAAGCCCATATTAGCCAATTTTCATGGCCATTTACAAAATGAATTATCAAATAACATAAGCCAACACTTTTGGCCAAATCAACTATGACACATAACAAAAAGACCAAGTCCCTATACATCCATAGCTCAAAATATTGTAATCATAAGTACCCAAAATGATAATTTGATGGTGTGAATGGATCTCCAACCGTTTTCGATCCCTGAGTTGGCTTGGTGACACTATAAGACAAGGGAAAAAGAAAGGGGAGTGAGCTTTAAAGCTTAGTAAGTTCCTATGTAAATAATAAGCATCATACACACTTTAGCATAAATTTAACATGAAGTAAATTAACATAAATATCATTGTAAACTTTCATAATCAAACTTAACATAGATGTTATTAAAACCTTAACATTATATCTTACTCAATCATACCACACCGAGGGTTCATCACATATCGATCTCATTAAGCATGGGTTTTATGTACATACCTATACCAACTTGCAACTTGCCATAATCTTTCACAACATACCATAGTCTTTCACAACTTAAACATTGTCGTTAAGCTTCCTGTTGAACCACTTGGAATACTAAAGGATACTCGGGATATCTCACACACATAGTACCATACCAATGCCATATCCTAGATATGGTATTACATAGGATCTCGTATCGATGCCAATAGCCCAGCTATGGTCTTACACGAAGTCTCATATCGATGCCATATCCCAGATATGGTCTTACACGCAATCTCAACTAACCCTAATGTCATGACATTTGTATCCTAACTATTCCTAAGGTTCAACCGGAATTTTCTCGCTTGTCGAACTTTTTCAATTACGTTCAAAGAGCAAATTAAAATTCATACAATATTAGATCATAAATAACGATGCATTATTTACATACGAACTTACCTCAGTACAAAAATAGTAGAAAAGGATCTAATCGTCAAATACCTTATTTTTTCCTCAATCAAGGTCCGAACTTCATTTTTCTTGATCTATAATAGCAAATTTAACTTATTTAATATTCACATTACTCA